>CM074196.1:34239438-39750401 GCA_037179385.1 Holothuria scabra | reverse complement strand
TCCTGTTCAGGTGTCTTGAGATTATTAAAATTAAAGGGGTTTGAACCGTTTAAAGACTGATTGGTCAATGGAGCAAGTTTGGTTGTAAAAGGTATTAACTGATGCAATTATAGAGATAAGCTTCACCCGGGAAAAAAGCCTTTTTCTCCGGTAATATTGGCTAAAAAGTCCTATTGAATTCTAGCAGCATGATTCACTCTTTCTAGGATGTTGTAATGTGTTCTTTGACAAAAATGCAGTACAGGTGAAATCTTAAATGAGATTTGTTACGTTTGACATAGTTTTTTTCTTTGATTCAGAAACAATTCGTTCTTTCACAACACCGCCCAATTTCCACAATACACAGACATGCAGTTATTCTTGTACACTGATGATCTGGACCAGCACTAGACGATCTTTACCATTACATTATGTATATGCCTACGAGTTCGTAGCTTTTGTCAGCCCCAGGAATGAAGGCATATACACTTGTAAACACGTGGCACTGAACTGTAATGTTGTCTGATCCCATTACAGTGGCTATGCTGGCCCAGACATTGGCTACCTTGATTGCATCCTTGTGATCTTTACTTCTCATGTCATACAGGCAAGGATTTTCCTGTACTACTGTTATCAACTTCTCCAAGAAGTGTGTCTGTTATCTTCATTTTGTGATCAAGCAGTTGTACTTTGAAAAAATCCCCAGAAAAATACGTCACACGGTGAAATTTGACGTAGGTAAAACCTCAAAATACGGATCCGGTGGCGATTAAATCGGAGACGTATGACGTTTGAGGGATGACACATGACGGACAAATGGAAAGGGTCTTATTATTTGATTACGAAGGCGTATTTTGCAGATGACGCATGAGGGATCACCGATCAAAAAAAGGCATATATGGAAATTAGGCAGCTTTAAACTATGTTTGAGTCACAAAGCAATGAAGAGTATACTGCTGACAACTTAAAAATCATTTTCACTGATTTCTGTTACCTGAAGTAGAAATTGCTGAAGAAGTCTCCACCATACTTGTGCTGGTACCTGCTGTGGAGGTAGTCTGCTGGTTGCCAGCTAAAATAATCAAAAACACAGAAGAATCATGTTGGTGCGTATGGGAAATGACCGGTGAGTTAAAATGGAGTTATTAGTTAAATACAAAGGGGTTTTACGGCCCAGTTTCCAACCTATTGGTTCAAGTCGAGCCGGCCACGTCCTTTTTCCGGGTGTGGCTCACTGGCTTGTTTTTCTTACTCCATTGCTTATGCGGAGCATCACGCACAACGGCAGAATCTTTCCACTGCAAGATGATCTAACTGATATTTGGGGAAATGAAAATTTTTTTCTTTAAATACATCTTCCAATCTTACTGAATTGAAATTTGATATTTCCAACAGTGATTTGCCTAAAAAGAAAAGGTTTGAAAAGAAATAAACAAAACAGTTTCGGTGCTATTACGTTTAATGGGTCAAGACAGGCCCATCTGTGAAACAGTCACTTCAGCTTAAAGACTGAATTCTAAACCAGAAAGGCTCAGTGATTCCTAGCTGTGGAAAAGTAAGTGTATATGTTTTGTTTAAAATTGACTGTTTAATAAACTACAAAAAACAATAGGATTCCACCTTCTCAATATTGACAATGCACATGCTACACCATGTATGAGATCCATCACAGTTATCCTTCTTGACATACTGTGTTTATACTGTTTGGTCTAACGGTAGGGCATCTGCCTTTCACGTGGAAGGCCCGGGTTCGATTCCCAGGTCAGGTCATACCAAAGACACTAAAAATGGAACCTACTGCCGTTGTGTGTGATGCTCTGCATAAGCAATGGAGTAGGGAAAACAATTAAGTCAGTGAGCCACAACTGGAAAAATGACTGTGGCCAGCTCGACTTGAACCGGTAGGTTAAAAAAGGCCATAAAACTCCATCTAATTAACTATACTGCTTTTGAGTTTACAACTTTGATGATCACAAAAGATTTTTAACTTGCACCAAAACCAAGAGGGATCAACTACTCAATACGGGAAATGCACATTCAATGTAAGAGATCCCCCACAGTCACTCATGTTTAGACAAAAATCTTTTTGCTGGAAAAGTTTCACAAAAGATTTGCAAATACAGTATTGTACATCATATTGTAGAGTAGTAATGATCAATTATAGCAAGAAGTAGGTTAAAAAAAACAATTAATCGAATGTAGGACAAATATGTTACCTAAGGTAGAAGTAGACATTACTGAAGTAGTCTCCTCCACCATACTTGTGCTGGCTCTTGCTGTGGTAGTCTGCTGTTTTCCAGCTACAACATATCAAAGAATACAAAACAATCATGTCAGTACATATGGAAAATGACCTCAGATTCAAATTGTATGGGAGTTATTTCAATTGATGTGGATGTTTCACCTGTCTTTTCTGTTTTTCGAGGTGAAATTGACAGTTCAAACTGCAGTGACTTGCTATCAGGTCATATGTTTTTAAAATGGTTGTAGTTGAGGTGCTAACAAGCTTTATGAGTCACAACCAATCCTTCTGTAAAATTACTTCACTCCAAATTAGTAATGGATATTTTGAACAAAAAGAACATACAGGGATGACATAGTTTGCATTTGCTATGTTATCCAACTCATTGGGTAACAGTTAGTAAACACAATGAAAGAAGAAGAACCATTGAATTATAGCACTTGTCAAACAATTCACAAGTCTTTCAACAACCTTGTTTGTATAGCTCTAGGTGATCGGATCTTCAAACCTGCTGAAAATCATATAGTTTCCTGTACCCATTGCAAACTACAAGTCAATATGTGTCAGTACTTTTACCACATTTTCACAATCTAAAAAAAGAAAGAAAGTACTACACACGTGCTATTTGAAATTTGTAAAATAAATTGGATCCATGTTTTATAGAAGTATTGGAGAATAAAAGTACAAAGAAAATTCTCCATTGGAAAGATTTCAGAAAACCAAAAAAAGAAGTGAAAGCCAAGGCAGTTTTGGCCAAAGCGACATAAAGACGATGCCATAAATGGGATGGCTGACAATAATTGAACCTAGAAATGAGGTGTATGTTTAAATGTCATCCAGTGCCTTTTAATAGTGACCAGTGGTACAGATAATAAACATAAATAGCAATATTTCACTGCTTAGTTACTGTGATCTAAATCTTTTGTTGGTGTTCTGCTAAGTGTTTGCAAATTATTTAGAGAGCTATATTATATGAAGTCATAGTTTAATTAATAGGAAACAATGGTGATAGGGTCGACAATATTACAAACATTGAACAATACACAGTAACCCACACAAATGAAAGGACATTCCATGATAACTTCCAAATAAAAGATTTGAATTTGAAAAGAATAAGCAATTAGCTAGGAAGTTTACCTGTTGTACTTTCTGCAGTCACAGTAGTGGCTTTCTCTGTAGTAGTCTCTTTTGTTTTCACTGAAAGATAGAAAACCAAAGTTATAATATCTGCCATGTGGAAATTAGCATTAATCATTTTGTTCAGCAAATCTTGATGGCAAAAATGCTTTAAATTGTTCATAGTTTTAGTAGTGATTATAGAGAAGTATGCAGAACGTATGACAATGGAACAATAAAAATGCTGACCTTCATTGTCTCATTCATGATAATGGGGTCTGTGTGCACTGTTTACCAAGAAATTTCCTAACTGGCTTACGACCGCCCTAATCCCTAACCCTAACAAAGAATACAAAAAATACAATACAATGGCAACAGCCAATCAAGAAAAACCTTGTTCAACAGTGTGCATATACCCTGGTCATGTGGAAACTGTAGTATCATATCCATCTTTTAAACATATAAATCCTGCACGATAAATTTCATTTTGCCCAAAAGATGTTTGAACTCGACCTCATAATCAAGAATATTCTTTCCAGTCTGCAGAGCAGCCTGAACCTTCCCTGAGGATGAGGATATTATGTATACCAATGTGTGTTCCTTTAATCCACAACTTTAATCTGTTTCTGAACATTAATTTAATTATTAAGTTATGACAAATGTAATGTATCAGCTTCCAAACATGATCATTTTGGGACACAGCACATGTCAGTTCTCTACACCATAAATACAAAGGGAAAAAAAGTTGGCAATCAACATACCACATACTTCCACCATCAGGGAATCCAACAGGACAGTAAAAGTGTTCTCAACCTGTGCGTCAATGTTCTGGCCTTGCATTTCTGCTATTTGTACCAAAAGTATAATTGTTGCAATTTGCTTGCCTTTAAGTTGTGATGTCATATTAATGGCATTTTCAATTCGAAGGGGTTTGCTGTCATTACTGTTCAGTATGGTAACATTGGAGTCAACACTTTCCCTGTATGCAAAGTACAGAGAAGTATTAGCAGGTACTTTGCCAATGATCAAACTCATAATTATGTGTTCATCACCAAGGTTAAGTTCTCGCACTTTTAGGGATGCATTGTTCGGAAAACATCCCCAACTGCTTGCCCTATTACTGAGTCTTCTGGAACTTTGGAAAAGCCAATGTTGGAAAGAGTTCCACTGATGTTTCTCTTTTCACATGTCTCTGTTTTTGAAAAAGATAAAAGTACTATGTGCTTAGTAAATAGCAATAGAGAATCATAAAATATTTCTTTTAAATTTGTAAAAATCAAATGTGTACTTTTGTAAAAACTTCATAAGCCCTAAAGTATCTTCCTTTATTTGAGAGGAGGGGGGGTGGAAAAGGGGAACTGTCCTCTCAAAGCTTAGATGTGCATCTACTTAACACTATGGACCATGAGAGACTTTCTCTGCACTTTTTGACCTAGAATGGTTACTGGGGTTATCAATATATGAAAATCACTAGGAAATGATCACACTGGCTAAATAACAGCAACTGCAAAAGATTTACAATATGTTTATAGTAGGTAAACATTAAAGGCATTTTCTTTTAAAATTAAAGTTATCATGTCCCGAGAAGGTTTACAAGCAAGTGACCGTTCCAGGTTGCTGCTGTGGACAATTTCCTGTCAGCTGAGACATTCTATACATTTTAACACTGCAATCAGAGTTATGCAAATGATGCAGTTTTTACATCAAAACACTGCTAATTGAGCGTTAAGCTGCCTTTCCATATACGCGTAATCCGTCATTCGTCATCTGACATACGTCAAATCCATTTCAATATATACGACACGACCGATACGATTTTTCTCTCTGTTGTGACGTGCATCATAGAAGCAGGTGATTCTACAGTCAGCATAATGAAAAGTGATAGGAAGGCAGTTCTGCTATGTGCAAATCTTATAAGGAGGAGGAGACAAAAATTTTCAAAAAAGATGGTGGGTTCACAGGGCACTGCAAAAGCGGAAGCAGCACAGAACATTTAATCACCTTGCCAAAGAACTGTCGCATAAACACTGCAAATATCCGTCACGGATTTTTAACTTCTCATTGGCAATGACAATAATTTTTCTTTATTATTTTTTAAGTTTTACAAATGATCCCCCGGTGGCCATTTTCGGCTCAGGATCGGTCATGACTACTCACATTCTAAATGCAAAATAGCAAATTACACTCAAAAAAGTGCATATGCTGAGGGACCACTCCTAGTGAGAGTAGATTTCACCCTAGTAAGAGCAAATTTCACCCAGAAGTGCAGTAAAAACTAATTCCAAATACAGCTGCAATATTTCACTCCATATGTGTGCATTATGGCGCTATTTAGAGTTACTTTTCACTCCACTTCCGGGTGAAATTCACTCTTTCTAGGATGTTGTAATGCGTTCTTTGACAAAAATGCAGTGCAGGTGAAATCTTAAATGAGATTTGTTACGTTTAACATAGTTTTTTTCTTTGATTCAGAAACAATTCGTTCTTTCACAACACCGCCCAATTTCCACAATACATAGACATGCAGTTATTCTAGTACACTGATGATGTGGACCAACACTAGACGATCATTACCATTACATTATGTATATGCCTACGAGTTCGTAGCTTTTGTCAGCCCCAGGAATGAAGACATATACACTTGTAAACACGTGGCACTGAACTGTAATGTCGTCTGATCCCATTACAGTGGCTATGCATGCTGGCCCAGACATTGGCTACCTTGATTGCATCCTTGTGATCTTTACTTCTCATGTCATACTGGCAAGGATTTTCCTGTACTACTGTTATCAACTTCTCAAGAAGTGTGTCTGTTATCTTCATGTTGTGATCAAGCAGTTGTGCTTTGAAAAAATCCCCAGAAAAATACGTCACACGGTGAAATTTGACGTACGTAAAACCTCAAAATACGGATCCGGTGGCGATTAAATCGGAGACGTATGACGTTTGAGGAATGACACGTGACGGACAAATGGAAAGGGTCTTATTATTTGATTACGATGGCGAATTTTGCAGATGACGCATGAGGGATCACGGATCAAAAAAAGGCATATATGGGAAGGCAGCTTTAAACTATGTTTGAGTCACAAAGCAATGAAGAGTATACTGCTGACAACTTATTTTCACTGATTTCTGTTACCTGAAGTAGAAATTGCTGAAGAAGTCTCCACCATACTTGTGCTGGTACCTGCTGTGGAGGTAGTCTGCTGGTTGCCAGCTAAAATAATCAAAAACACAGAAGAATCATGTTGGTGCGTATGGGAAATGACCGGTGAGTTTAACTGGAGTTATTAGTTAGATACAAAGGGGTTCTACGGCCCAGTTTCCAACCTATTGGTTCAAGTCGAGCCAGCCACAGCCTTTTTCCAGTTGTGGCTCACTGGCTTGTTTTTCTTACTTATGTGGAGCATCACGCACAACGGCAGAATCTTTCCACTGATCAAGATGATCTAACTGATATTTGGGGAAATGACAATTTTTTTCTTTAACTATATCTTCCAATCTTACTGAATTGAAATTTGATATTTCCAACAGTGATTTGCCTAAATAGAAAAGGTTTGAAAAAGAAATAAACAAAACAGTTTCGGTGCTATTACTGTACGTTTAATGGGTCAAGACAGGCCCATCTGTGAAACAGTCACTTCAGCTTAAAGACTGAATTCTAAACCAGAAAGGCTCAGTGATTCCTAGCTGTGGAAAAGTAAGTGTATATGTTTTGTTTAAAATTGACTGTTTAATAAACTACAAAAAACAATAGGATTCCACCTTCTCAATATTGACAATGCACATGCTACACCATGTATGAGATCTATCACAGTTATCCTTCTTGACATACTGTGTTTATACTGTTTGGTCTAACGGTAGGGCATCTGCCTTTCACGTGGAAGGCCCGGGTTCGATTCCCAGGTCAGGTCATACCAAAGACACTAAAATGGAACCTACTGCCGTTGTGCGTGATGCTCTGCATAAGCAATGGAGTAGGGAAAACAATTAAGTCAGTGAGCCACAACTGGAAAAATGACTGTGGCCAGCTCGACTTGAACCGGTAGGTTAAAAAAGGCCATAAAACTCCATCTAACTAACTATACTGTTTTTGAGTTCATCACTCTGATGACCACAAAAGATTTTTAACCTGCACCAAAACCAAGAGGGATCAACTACTCGATACGGGAAATGCACATTCGAAGTAAGAGATCCCCACAGTTACTCATGTTTAGACAAAAATCTTTTTGCTGGAAAAGTTTCACAAAAGATTTGCAAATACAGTACTGTACATCATATTGTAGAGTAGTAATGATCAATTATAGCAAGAAGTAGGTGAAAAACAATTAAACGAATGTAGGACAAATATGTTACCTAAGGTAGAAGTAGACATTACTGAAGTAGTCTCCTCCACCATACTTGTGCTGGCACTTGCTGTGGTAGTCTGCTGTTTTCCAGCTACAACATATCAAAGAATACAAAACAATCATGTCAGTACATATGGAAAATGACCTCAGATTCAAATTGTATGGGAGTTATTTCAACTGATGTGGATGTTTCACCTGTCTTTTCTGTTTTTCGAGGTGAAATTGACAGTTCAAACTGCAGTGATGACTTGCTATCAGGTGATACGTTTTTAAAATGGTTGTAGTTGAGGTGCTAACAAGCTTTATGAGTCACAACCAATCCTTCTGTAAAATTACTTCACTCCAAATTAGTAATGGATATTTTGAACAAAAGAACATACAGGGATGACATAGTTTGCATTTGCTATGTTATCCAACTCATTGGGTAACAGTTAGTAAACACAATGAAAGAAGAAGAACCATTGAATTATAGCACTTGTCAAACAATTCACAAGTCTTTCAACAACCTTGTTTGTATAGCTCTAGGTGATCGGATCTTCAAACCTGCTGAAAATCACATAGTTTCCTGTACCCATTGCAAACTACAAGTCAATATGTGTCAGTACTTTTACCACATTTTCACAATCTAAAAAAAGAAAGAAAGTACTACACACTTGCTGTTTGAAATTTGTAAAATAAATTGGATCCATGTTTTATAGAAGTATTGGAGAATAAAAGTACGAAGAAAATTCTCCATTGGAAAGATTTCAGAAAACCAAAAAAGAAGTGAAAGCCAAGGCAGTTTTGGCCAAAGCGACATAAAGACGATGCCATAAATGGGATGGCTGACAATAATTGAACCTAGAAATGAGGTGTATGTTTAAATGTCATCCAGTGCCTTTTAATAGTGACCAGTGGTAAAGATAATAAACATAAATAGCAATATTTCACTGCTTAGTTACTGTGATCTAAATCTTTTGCTGGTGTTCTGCTAAGTGTTTGCAAATTATTTAGAGAGCTATATTATATTAAGTCATAGTTTAATTAATAGGAAACAATAGTGATAGGGTTGACAATATTATAAACATTGAACAATACACAGTAACCCACACAAATGAAAGGACATTCCATGATAACTTCCAAATAAAAGATTTGAATTTGAAAAGAATAAGCAATTAGCTAGGAAGTTTACCTGTTGTACTTTCTGCAGTCACAGTAGTGGCTTTCTCTGTAGTAGTCTCTTTTGTTTTCACTGAAAGATAGAAAACCAAAGTTATAATATCTGCCATGTGGAAATTAGCATTAATCATTTTGTTCAGCAAATCTTGATGGCAAAAACGCTTTAAATTGTTCATAGTTTTAGTAGTGATTATAGAGAAGTATGCAGAACGTATGACAATGGAACAATAAAAATGCTGACCTTCATTATCTCATTCATGATAATGGGGTCTGTGTGCACTGTTTACCAAGAAATTTCCTAACTGGCTTACGACCACCCTAATCCCTAACCCTAACAAAGAATACAAAAAATACAATACAATGGCAACAGCCAACCAAGAAAAACCTTGTTCAACAGTGTGCATATACCCCGGTCATGTGGAAACTGTAGTATCATATCCATCTTTTAAACATATAAATCCTGCACGATAAATTTCATTTTGCCCAAAAGATGTTTGAACTCGACCTCATAATCAAGAATATTCTTTCCAGTTTGCAGAGTAGCCTGAACCTTCCCTGAGGAAGAGGATATTATGTATACCAATGTGTGTTCCTTTAATAATCCACAACTTTAATCTGTTTCTGAACATTAATTGGGGAGTCGTTATAATTTGTAAGGTATCCAAATGGGACATTATAAGCATATTGTCCACAGACTATTAAGTTTTGACAAATGTCATGTACCAGCTTCCAAACATGATCATTTTGGGACACAGCACATGTCAGTTCTTTACACCATAAATATGAAGGGAAAAAATTGGCAATCAACATACCACATACTTCCACCATCAGGGAATCCAACAGGATAGTAAAAGTGTTCTCAACCTGTGCGTCAATGTTCTGGCCTTGCATTTCTGCTATTTGTACCAAAAGTATAATTGTTGCAATTTGCTTGTCTTTAAGTTGTGATGTCAAATTAATGGCATTTTCAATTCGAAGGGGTTTGCTGTCATTACTGTTCAGTATGGTAACATTGGAGTCAACACTTTCCCTGTATGCAAAGTACAGAGAAGTATTTGCAGGTACTTTGCCAATGATCAAACTCATAATTATGTGTTCATCACCAAGGTTAAGTTCTCGCACTTTTAGGGATGCATTGTTCGGGAAAACATCCCCAACTGCTTGCCCTATTACTGAGTCTTCTGGAACTTTGGAAAAGCCAATGTTGGGAAGAGTTCCACTGATGTTTCTCTTTTCACATGTCTCTGTTTTTGAAAAAGATAAAGTACTATGTGCTTAGTAAATAGCAATAGAGAATCATAAAATATTTCTTTTAAATTTGTTAAAATCAAAAGTGTACTTTTGTAAAAACTTCATAAGCCCTAAAGTATCTTCCTTTATTTGAGAGGGGTGGGGGTGGGTAAGGGGAACTGTCCTCTCAAAGCTTAGATGTGCATCTACTTTATAGCACCATGGACTTTCTCTGCACTTTTTGACCTAGAAGGGTTACTGGGGTTATCAATATATGAAAATCACTAGGAAATGATCCCACTGGCTAAATAAAAGCAACTGCAAAAGATTTACGATATGTTTATAGCAGGTAAACATTTAAGGCATTTTCTTTTAAAATTAAAGTTATCATGTCCCGAGAAGGTTTACAAGCAAGTAACCGTTCCAGGTTGCTGCTCTGAAGGACAATTTCCTGTAAGCTGAGACATTCTATACATTTTAACACTGCAATCAGAGTTATGCAAATGATGCAGTTTTTACATCAAAACACTGCTAATTGAGCCTTAAGCTGCCTTTCCATATATGCGTAATCCGTCATCCTTCATTTGACATACGTCAAATCCCTTTTTTAATATATACAACACGACCGATACCATTTTTCTCTCTGTTGTGACGTGCATCATAGAAGCAGGTGATTCTACAGCCAGCATAATGAAAAGTGATAGGAAGGCAGTTCTGCTATGTGCATATCTAATAAGGCGAGGAGGAGACAAAAATCTCAAAAAAGATGGTGGGCTCACAGCGCACTGCAAAAGCGAAAGCAGCATGGAACATTTTATCACCTTGTGAAAGAACTGTCGCATAAACACTGCAAATATCCGTCACGGATTTTTAACTTCTCATTGGCAATGACAATAATTTTTCTTTACTAATTTTTAAGTTTTACAAATGATCCCCCGGTGGCCATTTTCGGCTCAGGATCGGTCATGGCTACTCACATTCTAAATGCAAAATAGTGAATTACACTCAAAAAAGTGCATATGCTGAAGGACCACTCCTAGTGAGAGTAGATTTCACCCAAGTAAGAGCGAATTTCACCCAGAATTGCAGTAAAAACTAATTCCAAATACAGCTGCAATATTTCACTCCATATGTGTGCATTATCGCGCTATTTAGAGTTACTTTTCACTCCACTTCCGGGTGAAACATGATGCTAGAAATGAATAGCAAGTTTTAGCCATCTCTAGTTGACCACTCTTAATCCAGAATCTATCAGAGAACTTCCTGTTCAGGTGTCTTGAGATTATTAAAATTAAAGGGGTTTGAACCGTTTTAAAGACTGATTGGTCAATGGAGCAAGTTTGGTTGTAAAAGGTATTAACTGATGCAATTATAGAGATAAGCTTCACCCGGGAAAAAAGCCTTTTTCTCCGGTAATATTGGCTAAAAAGTCCTATTGAATTCTAGCAGCATGATTCACTCTTTCTAGGATGTTGTAATGTGTTCTTTGACAAAAATGCAGTACAGGTGAAATCTTAAATGAGATTTGTTACGTTTGACATAGTTTTTTTCTTTGATTCAGAAACAATTCGTTCTTTCACAACACCGCCCAATTTCCACAATACACAGACATGCAGTTATTCTTGTACACTGATGATCTGGACCAGCACTAGACGATCTTTACCATTACATTATGTATATGCATACAAGTTCGTAGCTTTTGTCAGCCCCAGGAATGAAGGCATATACACTTGTAAACACGTGGCACTGAACTGTAATGTTGTCTGATCCCATTACAGTGGCTATGCTGGCCCAGACATTGGCTACCTTGATTGCATCCTTGTGATCTTTACTTCTCATGTCATACAGGCAAGGATTTTCCTGTACTACTGTTATCAACTTCTCAAGAAGTGTGTCTGTTATCTTCATTTTGTGATCAAGCAGTTGTACTTTGAAAAAATCCCCAGAAAAATACGTCACACGGTGAAATTTGACGTAGGTAAAACCTCAAAATACGGATCCGGTGGCGATTAAATCGGAGACGTATGACGTTTGAGGGATGACACATGACGGACAAATGGAAAGGGTCTTATTATTTGATTACGAAGGCGTATTTTGCAGATGACGCATGAGGGATCACCGATCAAAAAAAGGCATATATGGAAATTAGGCAGCTTTAAACTATGTTTGAGTCACAAAGCAATGAAGAGTATACTGCTGACAACTTAAAAATCATTTTCACTGATTTCTGTTACCTGAAGTAGAAATTGCTGAAGAAGTCTCCACCATACTTGTGCTGGTACCTGCTGTGGAGGTAGTCTGCTGGTTGCCAGCTAAAATAATCAAAAACACAGAAGAATCATGTTGGTGCGTATGGGAAATGACCGGTGAGTTAAAATGGAGTTATTAGTTAAATACAAAGGGGTTTTACGGCCCAGTTTCCAACCTATTGGTTCAAGTCGAGCCAGCCACGGCCTTTTTTCCAGTTGTGGCTCACTGGCTTGTTTTTCTTACTCCATTGCTTATGCGGAGCATCACGCACAACGGCAGAATCTTTCCACTGCAAGATGATCTAACTGATATTTGGGGAAATGAAAATTTTTTCTTTAAATACATCTTCCAATCTTACTGAATTGAAATTTGATATTTCCAACAGTGATTTGCCTAAAAAGAAAAGGTTTGAAAAAGAAATAAACAAAACAGTTTCGGTGCTATTACGTTTAATGGGTCAAGACAGGCCCATCTGTGAAACAGTCACTTCAGCTTAAAGACTGAATTCTAAACCAGAAAGGCTCAGTGATTCCTAGCTGTGGAAAAGTAAGTGTATATGTTTTGTTTAAAATTGACTGTTTAATAAACTACAAAAAACAATAGGATTCCACCTTCTCAATATTGACAATGCACATGCTACACCATGTATGAGATCCATCACAGTTATCCTTCTTGACATACTGTGTTTATACTGTTTGGTCTAACGGTAGGGCATCTGCCTTTCACGTGGAAGGCCCGGGTTCGATTCCCAGGTCAGGTCATACCAAAGACACTAAAAATGGAACCTAATGCTGTTGTGTGTGATGCTCTGCATAAGCAATGGAGTAGGGAAAACAATTAAGTCAGTGAGCCACAACTGGAAAAATGACTGTGGCCAGCTCGACTTGAACCGGTAGGTTAAAAAAGGCCATAAAACTCCATCTAATTAACTATACTGCTTTTGAGTTTACAACTTTGATGATCACAAAAGATTTTTAACTTGCACCAAAACCAAGAGGGATCAACTACTCAATACGGGAAATGCACATTCAATGTAAGAGATCCCCCACAGTCACTCATGTTTAGACAAAAATCTTTTTGCTGGAAAAGTTTCACAAAAGATTTGCAAATACAGTATTGTACATCATATTGTAGAGTAGTAATGATCAATTATAGCAAGAAGTAGGTTAAAAAAAACAATTAATCGAATGTAGGACAAATATGTTACCTAAGGTAGAAGTAGACATTACTGAAGTAGTCTCCTCCACCATACTTGTGCTGGCTCTTGCTGTGGTAGTCTGCTGTTTTCCAGCTACAACATATCAAAGAATACAAAACAATCATGTCAGTACATATGGAAAATGACCTCAGATTCAAATTGTATGGGAGTTATTTCAACTGATGTGGATGTTTCACCTGTCTTTTCTGTTTTTCGAGGTGAAATTGACAGTTCAAACTGCAGTGACTTGCTATCAGGTCATATGTTTTTAAAATGGTTGTAGTTGAGGTGCTAACAAGCTTTATGAGTCACAACCAATCCTTCTGTAAAATTACTTCACTCCAAATTAGTAATGGATATTTTGAACAAAAGAACATACAGGGATGACATAGTTTGCATTTGCTATGTTATCCAACTCATTGGGTAACAGTTAGTAAACACAATCAAAGGAGAAGAACCATTGAATTATAGCACTTGTCAAACGATTCACAAGTCTTTCAACAACCTTGTTTGTATAGCTCTAGGTGATCGGATCTTCAAACCTGCTGAAAATCACATAGTTTCCTGTACCCATTGCAAACTACAAGTCAATATGTGTCAGTACTTTTACCACATTTTCACAATCTAAAAAAAGAAGGAAAGTACTACACACTTGCTATTTGAAATTTGTAAAATAAATTGGATCCATGTTTTATAGAAGTATTGGAGAATAAAAGTACGAAGAAAATTCTCCATTGGAAAGATTTCAGAAAACCAAAAAAAGAAGTGAAAGCCAAGGCAGTTTTGGCCAAAGCGACATAAAGACGATGCCATAAATGGGATGGCTGACAATAATTGAACCTAGAAATGAGGTGTATGTTTAAATGTCATCCAGTGCCTTTTAATAGTGACCAGTGGTAAAGATAATAAACATAAATAGCAATATTTCACTGCTTAGTTACTGTGATCTAAATCTTTTGCTGGTGTTCTGCTAAGTGTTTGCAAATTATTTAGAGAGCTATATTATATTAAGTCATAGTTTAATTAATAGGAAACAATAGTGATAGGGTTGACAATATTATAAACATTGAACAATACACAGTAACCCACACAAATGAAAGGACATTCCATGATAACTTCCAAATAAAAGATTTGAATTTGAAAAGAATAAGCAATTAGCTAGGAAGTTTACCTGTTGTACTTTCTGCAGTCACAGTAGTGGCTTTCTCTGTAGTAGTCTCTTTTGTTTTCACTGAAAGATAGAAAACCAAAGTTATAATATCTGCCATGTGGAAATTAGCATTAATCATTTTGTTCAGCAAATCTTGATGGCAAAAATGCTTTAAATTGTTCATAGTTTTAGTAGTGATTATAGAGAAGTATGCAGAACGTATGACAATGGAACAATAAAAATGCTGACCTTCATTGTCTCATTCATGATAATGGGGTCTGTGTGCACTGTTTACCAAGAAATTTCCTAACTGGCTTACGACCGCCCTAATCCCTAACCCTAACAAAGAATACAAAAAATACAATACAATGGCAACAGCCAATCAAGAAAAACCTTGTTCAACAGTGTGCATATACCCTGGTCATGTGGAAACTGTAGTATCATATCCATCTTTTAAACATATAAATCCTGCACGATAAATTTCATTTTGCCCAAAAGATGTTTGAACTCGACCTCATAATCAAGAATATTCTTTCCAGTTTGCAGAGCAGCCTGAACCTTCCCTGAGGAAGAGGATATTATGTATACCAATGTGTGTTCCTTTAATCCACAACTTTAATCTGTTTCTGAACATTAATTTAATTATTAAGTTATGACAAATGTAATGTATCAGCTTCCAAACATGATCATTTTGGGACACAGCACATGTCAGTTCTCTACACCATAAATACGAAGGGAAAAAAGTTGGCAATCAACATACCACATACTTCCACCATCAGGGAATCCAACAGGACAGTAAAAGTGTTCTCAACCTGTGCGTCAATGTTCTGGCCTTGCATTTCTGCTATTTGTACCAAAAGTATAATTGTTGCAATTTGCTTGCCTTTAAGTTGTGATGTCAAATTAATGGCATTTTCAATTCGAAGGGGTTTGCTGTCATTACTGTTCAGTATGGTAACATTGGAGTCAACACTTTCCCTGTATGCAAAGTACAGAGAAGTATTAGCAGGTACTTTGCCAATGATCAAACTCATAATTATGTGTTCATCACCAAGGTTAAGTTCTCGCACTTTTAGGGATGCATTGTTCGGGAAAACATCCCCAACTGCTTGCCCTATTACTGAGTCTTCTGGAACTTTGGAAAAGCCAATGTTGGAAAGAGTTCCACTGATGTTTCTCTTTTCACATGTCTCTGTTTTTGAAAAAGATAAAAGTACTATGTGCTTAGTAAATAGCAATAGAGAATCATAAAATATTTCTTTTAAATTTGTAAAAATCAAATGTGTACTTTTGTAAAAACTTCATAAGCCCTAAAGTATCTTCCTTTATTTGAGAGGGGTGGGGGTGGATAAGGGGAACTGTCCTCTCAAAGCTTAGATGTGCATCTACTTAACACTATGGACCATGAGAGACTTTCTCTGCACTTTTTGACCTAGAATGGTTACTGGGGTTATCAATATATGAAAATCACTAGGAAATGATCACACTGGCTAAATAACAGCAACTGCAAAAGATTTACAATATGTTTATAGTAGGTAAACATTAAAGGCATTTTCTTTTTAAAATTAAAGTTATCATGTCCCGAGAAGGTTTACAAGCAAGTGACCGTTCCAGGTTGCTGCTGTGGACAATTTCCTGTCAGCTGAGACATTCTATACATTTTAACACTGCAATCAGAGTTATGCAAATGATGCAGTTTTTACATCAAAACACTGCTAATTGAGCGTTAAGCTGCCTTTCCATATACGCGTAATCCGTCATTCGTCATCTGACATACGTCAAATCCATTTCAATATATACGACACGACCGATACGATTTTTCTCTCTGTTGTGACGTGCATCATAGAAGCAGGTGATTCTACAGTCAGCATAATGAAAAGTGATAGGAAGGCAGTTCTGCTATGTGCAAATCTTATAAGGAGGAGGAGACAAAAATTTTCAAAAAAGATGGTGGGTTCACAGGGCACTGCAAAAGCGGAAGCAGCACAGAACATTTAATCACCTTGCCAAAGAACTGTCGCATAAACACTGCAAATATCCGTCACGGATTTTTAACTTCTCATTGGCAATGACAATAATTTTTCTTTATTATTTTTTAAGTTTTACAAATGATCCCCCGGTGGCCATTTTCGGCTCAGGATCGGTCATGACTACTCACATTCTAAATGCAAAATAGCAAATTACACTCAAAAAAGTGCATATGCTGAGGGACCACTCCTAGTGAGAGTAGATTTCACCCTAGTAAGAGCAAATTTCACCCAGAAGTGCAGTAAAAACTAATTCCAAATACAGCTGCAATATTTCACTCCATATGTGTGCATTATGGCGCTATTTAGAGTTACTTTTCACTCCACTTCCGGGTGAAATTCACTCTTTCTAGGATGTTGTAATGCGTTCTTTGACAAAAATGCAGTGCAGGTGAAATCTTAAATGAGATTTGTTACGTTTAACATAGTTTTTTTCTTTGATTCAGAAACAATTCGTTCTTTCACAACACCGCCCAATTTCCACAATACATAGACATGCAGTTATTCTTGTACACTGATGATGTGGACCAACACTAGACGATCATTACCATTACATTATGTATATGCCTACGAGTTCGTAGCTTTTGTCAGCCCCAGGAATGAAGACATATACACTTGTAAACACGTGGCACTGAACTGTAATGTCGTCTGATCCCATTACAGTGGCTATGCATGCTGGCCCAGACATTGGCTACCTTGATTGCATCCTTGTGATCTTTACTTCTCATGTCATACTGGCAAGGATTTTCCTGTACTACTGTTATCAACTTCTCAAGAAGTGTGTCTGTTATCTTCATGTTGTGATCAAGCAGTTGTGCTTTGAAAAAATCCCCAGAAAAATACGTCACACGGTGAAATTTGACGTACGTAAAACCTCAAAATACGGATCCGGTGGCGATTAAATCGGAGACGTATGACGTTTGAGGAATGACACGTGACGGACAAATGGAAAGGGTCTTATTATTTGATTACGATGGCGAATTTTGCAGATGACGCATGAGGGATCACGGATCAAAAAAAGGCATATATGGGAAGGCAGCTTTAAACTATGTTTGAGTCACAAAGCAATGAAGAGTATACTGCTGACAACTTATTTTCACTGATTTCTGTTACCTGAAGTAGAAATTGCTGAAGAAGTCTCCACCATACTTGTGCTGGTACCTGCTGTGGAGGTAGTCTGCTGGTTGCCAGCTAAAATAATCAAAAACACAGAAGAATCATGTTGGTGCGTATGGGAAATGACCGGTGAGTTTAACTGGAGTTATTAGTTAGATACAAAGGGGTTCTACGGCCCAGTTTCCAACCTATTGGTTCAAGTCGAGCCAGCCACAGCCTTTTTTCCAGTTGTGGCTCACTGGCTTGTTTTTCTTACTTATGTGGAGCATCACGCACAACGGCAGAATCTTTCCACTGATCAAGATGATCTAACTGATATTTGGGGAAATGACAATTTTTTTCTTTAACTATATCTTCCAATCTTACTGAATTGAAATTTGATATTTCCAACAGTGATTTGCCTAAATAGAAAAGGTTTGAAAAAGAAATAAACAAAACAGTTTCGGTGCTATTACTGTACGTTTAATGGGTCAAGACAGGCCCATCTGTGAAACAGTCACTCCAGCTTAAAGACTGAATTCTAAGCCAGAAAGCCAAAAGGCTCAGTGATTCCTAGCTGTGGAAAAGTAAGTGTATATGTTTTGTTTAAAATTGACTGTTTAATAAACTACAAAAAACAATAGGATTCCACCTTCTCAATATTGACAATGCACATGCTACACCATGTATGAGATCCATCACAGTTATCCTTCTTGACATACTGTGTTTATACTGTTTGGTCTAACGGTAGAGCATCAGCCTTTCACGTGGAAGGCCCGGGTTCGATCCCCAGGTCGAATCATACCAAAGACACTAAAAATGGAACCTAATGCCGTTGTGCTTGATGCTCTGCATAGGCAATGGAGGAGGAAAAACAATTAAGCCAGTGAGCCACAACTGGAAAAAAGACTGTGGCCAGCTGGACTTGAACGGGTAGGTTAAAAAAGGCCGTAAAACTCCATCTAATTAACTATACTGCTTTTGAGTTTACAACTTTGATGATCACAAAAGATTTTTAACTTGCACCAAAACCAAGAGGGATCAACTACTCAATACGGGAAATGCACATTCAAAGTAAGAGATCCCCCACAGTCACTCATGTTTAGACAAAAATCTTTTTGCTGGAAAAGTTTCACAAAAGATTTGCAAATACAGTATTGTACATCATATTGTAGAGTAGTAATGATCAATTATAGCAAGAAGTAGGTGAAAAACAATAAAACGAATGTAGGACAAATATGTTACCTAAGGTAGAAGTAGACATTACTGAAGTAGTCTCCTCCACCATACTTGTGCTGGCTCTTGCTGTGGTAGTCTGCTGTTTTCCAGCTACAACATATCAAAGAATACAAAACAATCATGTCAGTACATATGGAAAATGACCTCAGATTCAAATTGTATGGGAGTTATTTCAATTGATGTGGATGTTTCACCTGTCTTTTCTGTTTTTCGAGGTGAAATTGACAGTTCAAACTGCAGTGACTTGCTATCAGGTCATACGTTTTTAAAATGGTTGTAGTTGAGGTGCTAACAAGCTTTATGAGTCACAACCAATCCTTCTGTAAAATTACTTCACTCCAAATTAGTAATGGATATTTTGAACAAAAGAACATACAGGGATGACATAGTTTGCATTTGCTATGTTATCCAACTCATTGGGTAACAGTTAGTAAACACAATGAAAGAAGAAGAACCATTGAATTATAGCACTTGTCAAACGATTCACAAGTCTTTCAACAACCTTGTTTGTATAGCTCTAGGTGATCGGATCTTCAAACCTGCTGAAAATCACATAGTTTCCTGTACCCATTGCAAACTACAAGTCAATATGTGTCAGTACTTTTACCACATTTTCACAATCTAAAAAAAGAAAGAAAGTACTACACACGTGCTATTTGAAATTTGTAAAATAAATTGGATCCATGTTTTATAGAAGTATTGGAGAATAAAAGTACGAAGAAAATTCTCCATTGGAAAGATTTCAGAAAACCAAAAAAAGAAGTGAAAGCCAAGGCAGTTTTGGCCAAAGCGACATAAAGACGATGCCATAAATGGGATGGCTGACAATAATTGAACCTAGAAATGAGGTGTATGTTTAAATGTCATCCAGTGCCTTTTAATAGTGACCAGTGGTAAAGATAATAAACATAAATAGCAATATTTCACTGCTTAGTTACTGTGATCTAAATCTTTTGCTGTGTTTTGCTAAGTGTTTGCAAATTATTTAGAGAGCTATATTATATTAAGTCATAGTTTAATTAATAGGAAACAATAGTGATAGGGTTGACAATATTATAAACATTGAACAATACACAGTAACCCACACAAATGAAAGGACATTCCATGATAACTTCCAAATAAAAGATTTGAATTTGAAAAGAATAAGCAATTAGCTAGGAAGTTTACCTGTTGTACTTTCTGCAGTCACAGTAGTGGCTTTCTCTGTAGTAGTCTCTTTTGTTTTCACTGAAAGATAGAAAACCAAAGTTATAATATCTGCCATGTGGAAATTAGCATTAATCATTTTGTTCAGCAAATCTTGATGGCAAAAATGCTTTAAATTGTTCATAGTTTTAGTAGTGATTATAGAGAAGTATGCAGAAAGTATGACAATGGAACAATAAAAATGCTGACCTTCATTGTCTCATTCATGATAATGGGGTCTGTGTGCACTGTTTACCAAGAAATTTCCTAACTGGCTTACGACCGCCCTAATCCCTAACCCTAACAAAGAATACAAAAAATACAATACAATGGCAACAGCCAATCAAGAAAAACCTTGTTCAACAGTGTGCATATACCCTGGTCATGTGGAAACTGTAGTATCATATCCATCTTTTAAACATATAAATCCTGCACGATAAATTTCATTTTGCCCAAAAGATGTTTGAACTCGACCTCATAATCAAGAATATTCTTTCCAGTCTGCAGAGCAGCCTGAACCTTCCCTGAGGAAGAGGATATTATGTATACCAATGTGTGTTCCTTTAATCCACAACTTTAATCTGTTTCTGAACATTAATTTAATTATTAAGTTATGACAAATGTAATGTATCAGCTTCCAAACATGATCATTTTGGGACACAGCACATGTCAGTTCTCTACACCATAAATACGAAGGGAAAAAAGTTGGCAATCAACATACCACATACTTCCACCATCAGGGAATCCAACAGGACAGTAAAAGTGTTCTCAACCTGTGCGTCAATGTTCTGGCCTTGCATTTCTGCTATTTGTACCAAAAGTATAATTGTTGCAATTTGCTTGCCTTTAAGTTGTGATGTCATATTAATGGCATTTTCAATTCGAAGGGGTTTGCTGTCATTACTGTTCAGTATGGTAACATTGGAGTCAACACTTTCCCTGTATGCAAAGTACAGAGAAGTATTAGCAGGTACTTTGCCAATGATCAAACTCATAATTATGTGTTCATCACCAAGGTTAAGTTCTCGCACTTTTAGGGATGCATTGTTCGGGAAAACATCCCCAACTGCTTGCCCTATTACTGAGTCTTCTGGAACTTTGGAAAAGCCAATGTTGGAAAGAGTTCCACTGATGTTTCTCTTTTCACATGTCTCTGTTTTTGAAAAAGATAAAAGTACTATGTGCTTAGTAAATAGCAATAGAGAATCATAAAATATTTCTTTTAAATTTGTAAAAATCAAATGTGTACTTTTGTAAAAACTTCATAAGCCCTAAAGTATCTTCCTTTATTTGAGAGGGGTGGGGGTGGATAAGGGGAACTGTCCTCTCAAAGCTTAGATGTGCATCTACTTAACACTATGGACCATGAGAGACTTTCTCTGCACTTTTTGACCTAGAATGGTTACTGGGGTTATCAATATATGAAAATCACTAGGAAATGATCACACTGGCTAAATAACAGCAACTGCAAAGATTTACAATATGTTTATAGTAGGTAAACATTAAAGGCATTTTCTTTTTAAAATTAAAGTTATCATGTCCCGAGAAGGTTTACAAGCAAGTGACCGTTCCAGGTTGCTGCTGTGGACAATTTCCTGTCAGCTGAGACATTCTATACATTTTAACACTGCAATCAGAGTTATGCAAATGATGCAGTTTTTACATCAAAACACTGCTAATTGAGCGTTAAGCTGCCTTTCCATATACGCGTAATCCGTCATTCGTCATCTGACATACGTCAAATCCATTTCAATATATACGACACGACCGATACGATTTTTCTCTCTGTTGTGACGTGCATCATAGAAGCAGGTGATTCTACAGTCAGCATAATGAAAAGTGATAGGAAGGCAGTTCTGCTATGTGCAAATCTTATAAGGAGGAGGAGACAAAAATTTTCAAAAAAGATGGTGGGTTCACAGGGCACTGCAAAAGCGGAAGCAGCACAGAACATTTAATCACCTTGCCAAAGAACTGTCGCATAAACACTGCAAATATCCGTCACGGATTTTTAACTTCTCATTGGCAATGACAATAATTTTTCTTTATTATTTTTTAAGTTTTACAAATGATCCCCCGGTGGCCATTTTCGGCTCAGGATCGGTCATGACTACTCACATTCTAAATGCAAAATAGCAAATTACACTCAAAAAGTGCATATGCTGAGGGACCACTCCTAGTGAGAGTAGATTTCACCCTAGTAAGAGCAAATTTCACCCAGAAGTGCAGTAAAAACTAATTCCAAATACAGCTGCAATATTTCACTCCATATGTGTGCATTATGGCGCTATTTAGAGTTACTTTTCACTCCACTTCCGGGTGAAATTCACTCTTTCTAGGATGTTGTAATGCGTTCTTTGACAAAAATGCAGTGCAGGTGAAATCTTAAATGAGATTTGTTACGTTTAACATAGTTTTTTCTTTGATTCAGAAACAATTCGTTCTTTCACAACACCGCCCAATTTCCACAATACATAGACATGCAGTTATTCTTGTACACTGATGATGTGGACCAACACTAGACGATCATTACCATTACATTATGTATATGCCTACGAGTTCGTAGCTTTTGTCAGCCCCAGGAATGAAGACATATACACTTGTAAACACGTGGCACTGAACTGTAATGTCGTCTGATCCCATTACAGTGGCTATGCATGCTGGCCCAGACATTGGCTACCTTGATTGCATCCTTGTGATCTTTACTTCTCATGTCATACTGGCAAGGATTTTCCTGTACTACTGTTATCAACTTCTCAAGAAGTGTGTCTGTTATCTTCATGTTGTGATCAAGCAGTTGTGCTTTGAAAAAATCCCCAGAAAAATACGTCACACGGTGAAATTTGACGTACGTAAAACCTCAAAATACGGATCCGGTGGCGATTAAATCGGAGACGTATGACGTTTGAGGAATGACACGTGACGGACAAATGGAAAGGGTCTTATTATTTGATTACGATGGCGAATTTTGCAGATGACGCATGAGGGATCACGGATCAAAAAAAGGCATATATGGGAAGGCAGCTTTAAACTATGTTTGAGTCACAAAGCAATGAAGAGTATACTGCTGACAACTTATTTTCACTGATTTCTGTTACCTGAAGTAGAAATTGCTGAAGAAGTCTCCACCATACTTGTGCTGGTACCTGCTGTGGAGGTAGTCTGCTGGTTGCCAGCTAAAATAATCAAAAACACAGAAGAATCATGTTGGTGCGTATGGGAAATGACCGGTGAGTTTAACTGGAGTTATTAGTTAGATACAAAGGGGTTCTACGGCCCAGTTTCCAACCTATTGGTTCAAGTCGAGCCAGCCACAGCCTTTTTTCCAGTTGTGGCTCACTGGCTTGTTTTTCTTACTTATGTGGAGCATCACGCACAACGGCAGAATCTTTCCACTGATCAAGATGATCTAACTGATATTTGGGGAAATGACAATTTTTTTCTTTAACTATATCTTCCAATCTTACTGAATTGAAATTTGATATTTCCAACAGTGATTTGCCTAAATAGAAAAGGTTTGAAAAAGAAATAAACAAAACAGTTTCGGTGCTATTACTGTACGTTTAATGGGTCAAGACAGGCCCATCTGTGAAACAGTCACTCCAGCTTAAAGACTGAATTCTAAACCAGAAAGGCTTAGTGATTCCTAGCTGTGGAAAAGTAAGTGTATATGTTTTGTTTAAAATTGACTGTTTAATAAACTACAAAAAACAATAGGATTCCACCTTCTCAATATTGACAATGCACATGCTACACCATGTATGAGATCCATCACAGTTATCCTTCTTGACATACTGTGTTTATACTGTTTGGTCTAACGGTAGAGCATCAGCCTTTCACGTGGAAGGCCCGGGTTCGATCCCCAGGTCGAGTCATACCAAAGACACTAAAAATGGAACCTAATGTTGTTGTGCTTGATGCTCTGCATAGGCAATGGAGGAGGAAAAACAATTAAGCCAGTGAGCCACAACTGGAAAAAAGACTGTGGCCAGCTGGACTTGAACGGGTAGGTTAAAAAGGCCGTAAAACTCCATCTAATTAACTATACTGCTTTTGAGTTTACAACTTTGATGATCACAAAAGATTTTTAACTTGCACCAAAACCAAGAGGGATCAACTACTCAATACGGGAAATGCACATTCAAAGTAAGAGATCCCCCACAGTCACTCATGTTTAGACAAAAATCTTTTTGCTGGAAAAGTTTCACAAAAGATTTGCAAATACAGTATTGTACATCATATTGTAGAGTAGTAATGATCAATTATAGCAAGAAGTAGGTGAAAAACAATAAAACGAATGTAGGACAAATATGTTACCTAAGGTAGAAGTAGACATTACTGAAGTAGTCTCCTCCACCATACTTGTGCTGGCACTTGCTGTGGTAGTCTGCTGTTTTCCAGCTACAACATATCAAAGAATACAAAACAATCATGTCAGTACATATGGAAAATGACCTCAGATTCAAATTGTATGGGAGTTATTTCAACTGATGTGGATGTTTCACCTGTCTTTTCTGTTTTTCGAGGTGAAATTGACAGTTCAAACTGCAGTGACTTGCTATCAGGTCATACGTTTTTAAAATGGTTGTAGTTGAGGTGCTAACAAGCTTTATGAGTCACAACCAATCCTTCTGTAAAATTACTTCACTCCAAATTAGTAATGGATATTCTGAACAAAAGAACATGCAGGGATGACACACTTTGCATTTGCTATGTTATCCAACTCATTGGGTAACAGTTAGTAAACACAATCAAAGGAGAAGAACCATTTCACTACATTATCGCACTTGTCAAACAATTCACAAGTCTTTCAACAACCTTGTTTGTATAGCTCTAGGTGATCGGATCTTCAAACCTGCTGAAAATCATATAGTTTCCTGTACCCATTGCAAACTACAAGTCAATATGTGTCAGTACTTTTACCACATTTTCACAATCTAAAAAAAGAAAGAAAGTACTACACACGTGCTATTTGAAATTTGTAAAATAAATTGGATCCATGTTTTATAGAAGTATTGGAGAATAAAAGTACAAAGAAAATTCTCCATTGGAAAGATTTCAGAAAACCAAAAAAAGAAGTGAAAGCCAAGGCAGTTTTGGCCAAAGCGACATAAAGACGATGCCATAAATGGGATGGCTGACAATAATTGAACCTAGAAATGAGGTGTATGTTTAAATGTCATCCAGTGCCTTTTAATAGTGACCAGTGGTAAAGATAATAAACATAAATAGCAATATTTCACTGCTTAGTTACTGTGATCTAAATCTTTTGCTGGTTTTGCTAAGTGTTTGCAAATTATTTAGAGAGCTATATTATATTAAGTCATAGTTTAATTAATAGGAAACAATAGTGATAGGGTTGACAATATTATAAACATTGAACAATACACAGTAACCCACACAAATGAAAGGACATTCCATGATAACTTCCAAATAAAAGATTTGAATTTGAAAAGAATAAGCAATTAGCTAGGAAGTTTACCTGTTGTACTTTCTGCAGTCACAGTAGTGGCTTTCTCTGTAGTAGTCTCTTTTGTTTTCACTGAAAGATAGAAAACCAAAGTTATAATATCTGCCATGTGGAAATTAGCATTAATCATTTTGTTCAGCAAATCTTGATGGCAAAAATGCTTTAAATTGTTCATAGTTTTAGTAGTGATTATAGAGAAGTATGCAGAACGTATGACAATGGAACAATAAAAATGCTGACCTTCATTGTCTCATTCATGATAATGGGGTCTGTGTGCACTGTTTACCAAGAAATTTCCTAACTGGCTTACGACCGCCCTAATCCCTAACCCTAACAAAGAATACAAAAAATACAATACAATGGCAACAGCCAATCAAGAAAAACCTTGTTCAACAGTGTGCATATACCCTGGTCATGTGGAAACTGTAGTATCATATCCATCTTTTAAACATATAAATCCTGCACGATAAATTTCATTTTGCCCAAAAGATGTTTGAACTCGACCTCATAATCAAGAATATTCTTTCCAGTCTGCAGAGCAGCCTGAACCTTCCCTGAGGAAGAGGATATTATGTATACCAATGTGTGTTCCTTTAATCCACAACTTTAATCTGTTTCTGAACATTAATTTAATTATTAAGTTATGACAAATGTAATGTATCAGCTTCCAAACATGATCATTTTGGGACACAGCACATGTCAGTTCTCTACACCATAAATACGAAGGGAAAAAAGTTGGCAATCAACATACCACATACTTCCACCATCAGGGAATCCAACAGGACAGTAAAAGTGTTCTCAACCTGTGCGTCAATGTTCTGGCCTTGCATTTCTGCTATTTGTACCAAAAGTATAATTGTTGCAATTTGCTTGCCTTTAAGTTGTGATGTCATATTAATGGCATTTTCAATTCGAAGGGGTTTGCTGTCATTACTGTTCAGTATGGTAACATTGGAGTCAACACTTTCCCTGTATGCAAAGTACAGAGAAGTATTAGCAGGTACTTTGCCAATGATCAAACTCATAATTATGTGTTCATCACCAAGGTTAAGTTCTCGCACTTTTAGGGATGCATTGTTCGGGAAAACATCCCCAACTGCTTGCCCTATTACTGAGTCTTCTGGAACTTTGGAAAAGCCAATGTTGGAAAGAGTTCCACTGATGTTTCTCTTTTCACATGTCTCTGTTTTTGAAAAAGATAAAAGTACTATGTGCTTAGTAAATAGCAATAGAGAATCATAAAATATTTCTTTTAAATTTGTAAAAATCAAATGTGTACTTTTGTAAAAACTTCATAAGCCCTAAAGTATCTTCCTTTATTTGAGAGGGGTGGGGGTGGATAAGGGGAACTGTCCTCTCAAAGCTTAGATGTGCATCTACTTAACACTATGGACCATGAGAGACTTTCTCTGCACTTTTTGACCTAGAATGGTTACTGGGGTTATCAATATATGAAAATCACTAGGAAATGATCACACTGGCTAAATAACAGCAACTGCAAAAGATTTACAATATGTTTATAGTAGGTAAACATTAAAGGCATTTTCTTTTTAAAATTAAAGTTATCATGTCCCGAGAAGGTTTACAAGCAAGTGACCGTTCCAGGTTGCTGCTGTGGACAATTTCCTGTCAGCTGAGACATTCTATACATTTTAACACTGCAATCAGAGTTATGCAAATGATGCAGTTTTTACATCAAAACACTGCTAATTGAGCGTTAAGCTGCCTTTCCATATACGCGTAATCCGTCATTCGTCATCTGACATACGTCAAATCCATTTCAATATATACGACACGACCGATACGATTTTTCTCTCTGTTGTGACGTGCATCATAGAAGCAGGTGATTCTACAGTCAGCATAATGAAAAGTGATAGGAAGGCAGTTCTGCTATGTGCAAATCTTATAAGGAGGAGGAGACAAAAATTTTCAAAAAAGATGGTGGGTTCACAGGGCACTGCAAAAGCGGAAGCAGCACAGAACATTTAATCACCTTGCCAAAGAACTGTCGCATAAACACTGCAAATATCCGTCACGGATTTTTAACTTCTCATTGGCAATGACAATAATTTTTCTTTATTATTTTTTAAGTTTTACAAATGATCCCCCGGTGGCCATTTTCGGCTCAGGATCGGTCATGACTACTCACATTCTAAATGCAAAATAGCAAATTACACTCAAAAAAGTGCATATGCTGAGGGACCACTCCTAGTGAGAGTAGATTTCACCCTAGTAAGAGCAAATTTCACCCAGAAGTGCAGTAAAAACTAATTCCAAATACAGCTGCAATATTTCACTCCATATGTGTGCATTATGGCGCTATTTAGAGTTACTTTTCACTCCACTTCCGGGTGAAATTCACTCTTTCTAGGATGTTGTAATGCGTTCTTTGACAAAAATGCAGTGCAGGTGAAATCTTAAATGAGATTTGTTACGTTTAACATAGTTTTTTTCTTTGATTCAGAAACAATTCGTTCTTTCACAACACCGCCCAATTTCCACAATACATAGACATGCAGTTATTCTAGTACACTGATGATGTGGACCAACACTAGACGATCATTACCATTACATTATGTATATGCCTACGAGTTCGTAGCTTTTGTCAGCCCCAGGAATGAAGACATATACACTTGTAAACACGTGGCACTGAACTGTAATGTCGTCTGATCCCATTACAGTGGCTATGCATGCTGGCCCAGACATTGGCTACCTTGATTGCATCCTTGTGATCTTTACTTCTCATGTCATACTGGCAAGGATTTTCCTGTACTACTGTTATCAACTTCTCAAGAAGTGTGTCTGTTATCTTCATGTTGTGATCAAGCAGTTGTGCTTTGAAAAAATCCCCAGAAAAATACGTCACACGGTGAAATTTGACGTACGTAAAACCTCAAAATACGGATCCGGTGGCGATTAAATCGGAGACGTATGACGTTTGAGGAATGACACGTGACGGACAAATGGAAAGGGTCTTATTATTTGATTACGATGGCGAATTTTGCAGATGACGCATGAGGGATCACGGATCAAAAAAGGCATATATGGGAAGGCAGCTTTAAACTATGTTTGAGTCACAAAGCAATGAAGAGTATACTGCTGACAACTTATTTTCACTGATTTCTGTTACCTGAAGTAGAAATTGCTGAAGAAGTCTCCACCATACTTGTGCTGGTACCTGCTGTGGAGGTAGTCTGCTGGTTGCCAGCTAAAATAATCAAAAACACAGAAGAATCATGTTGGTGCGTATGGGAAATGACCGGTGAGTTTAACTGGAGTTATTAGTTAGATACAAAGGGGTTCTACGGCCCAGTTTCCAACCTATTGGTTCAAGTCGAGCCAGCCACAGCCTTTTTTCCAGTTGTGGCTCACTGGCTTGTTTTTCTTACTTATGTGGAGCATCACGCACAACGGCAGAATCTTTCCACTGATCAAGATGATCTAACTGATATTTGGGGAAATGACAATTTTTTTCTTTAACTATATCTTCCAATCTTACTGAATTGAAATTTGATATTTCCAACAGTGATTTGCCTAAATAGAAAAGGTTTGAAAAAGAAATAAACAAAACAGTTTCGGTGCTATTACTGTACGTTTAATGGGTCAAGACAGGCCCATCTGTGAAACAGTCACTTCAGCTTAAAGACTGAATTCTAAACCAGAAAGGCTCAGTGATTCCTAGCTGTGGAAAAGTAAGTGTATATGTTTTGTTTAAAATTGACTGTTTAATAAACTACAAAAAAACAACAGGATTCCACCTTCTCAATATTGACAATGCACATGCTACACCATGTATGAGATCCATCACAGTTATCCTTCTTGACATACTGTGTTTATACTGTTTGGTCTAACGGTAGGGCATCTGCCTTTCACGTGGAAGGCCCGGGTTCGATTCCCAGGTCAGGTCATACCAAAGACACTAAAAATGGAACCTACTGCCGTTGTGCGTGATGCTCTGCATAAGCAATGGAGTAGGGAAAACAATTAAGTCAGTGAGCCACAACTGGAAAAATGACTGTGGCCAGCTCGACTTGAACCGGTAGGTTAAAAAAGGCCATAAAACTCCATCTAACTAACTATACTGTTTTTGAGTTCATCACTCTGATGACCACAAAAGATTTTTAACTTGCACCAAAACCAAGAGGGATCAACTACTCGATACGGGAAATGCACATTCGAAGTAAGAGATCCCCCACAGTTACTCATGTTTAGACAAAAATCTTTTTGCTGGAAAAGTTTCACAAAAGATTTGCAAATACAGTACTGTACATCATATTGTAGAGTAGTAATGATCAATTATAGCAAGAAGTAGGTGAAAAACAATTAAACGAATGTAGGACAAATATGTTACCTAAGGTAGAAGTAGACATTACTGAAGTAGTCTCCTCCACCATACTTGTGCTGGCACTTGCTGTGGTAGTCTGCTGTTTTCCAGCTACAACATATCAAAGAATACAAAACAATCATGTCAGTACATATGGAAAATGACCTCAGATTCAAATTGTATGGGAGTTATTTCAATTGATGTGGATGTTTCACCTGTCTTTTCTGTTTTTCGAGGTGAAATTGACAGTTCAAACTGCAGTAACTTGCTATCAGGTCATACGTTTTTAAAATGGTTGTAGTTGAGGTGCTAACAAGCTTTATGAGTCACAACCAATCCTTCTGTAAAATTACTTCACTCCAAATTAGTAATGGATATTCTGAACAAAAGAACATGCAGGGATGACATAGTTTGCATTTGCTATGTTATCCAACTCATTGGGTAACAGTTAGTAAACACAATGAAAGAAGAAGAACCATTGAATTATAGCACTTGTCAAACAATTCACAAGTCTTTCAACAACCTTGTTTGTATAGCTCTAGGTGATCGGATCTTCAAACCTGCTGAAAATCATATAGTTTCCTGTACCCATTGCAAACTACAAGTCAATATGTGTCAGTACTTTTACCACATTTTCACAATCTAAAAAAAGAAAGAAAGTACTACACACGTGCTATTTGAAATTTGTAAAATAAATTGGATCCATGTTTTATAGAAGTATTGGAGAATAAAAGTACAAAGAAAATTCTCCATTGGAAAGATTTCAGAAAACCAAAAAAAGAAGTGAAAGCCAAGGCAGTTTTGGCCAAAGCGACATAAAGACGATGCCATAAATGGGATGGCTGACAATAATTGAACCTAGAAATGAGGTGTATGTTTAAATGTCATCCAGTGCCTTTTAATAGTGACCAGTGGTAAAGATAATAAACATAAATAGCAATATTTCACTGCTTAGTTACTGTGATCTAAATCTTTTGCTGGTGTTCTGCTAAGTGTTTGCAAATTATTTAGAGAGCTATATTATATTAAGTCATAGTTTAATTAATAGGAAACAATAGTGATAGGGTTGACAATATTATAAACATTGAACAATACACAGTAACCCACACAAATGAAAGGACATTCCATGATAACTTCCAAATAAAAGATTTGAATTTGAAAAGAATAAGCAATTAGCTAGGAAGTTTACCTGTTGTACTTTCTGCAGTCACAGTAGTGGCTTTCTCTGTAGTAGTCTCTTTTGTTTTCACTGAAAGATAGAAAACCAAAGTTATAATATCTGCCATGTGGAAATTAGCATTAATCATTTTGTTCAGCAAATCTTGATGGCAAAAATGCTTTAAATTGTTCATAGTTTTAGTAGTGATTATAGAGAAGTATGCAGAACGTATGACAATGGAACAATAAAAATGCTGACCTTCATTGTCTCATTCATGATAATGGGGTCTGTGTGCACTGTTTACCAAGAAATTTCCTAACTGGCTTACGACCACCCTAATCCCTAACCCTAACAAAGAATACAAAAAATACAATACAATGGCAACAGCCAATCAAGAAAAACCTTGTTCAACAGTGTGCATATACCCCGGTCATGTGGAAACTGTAGTATCATATCCATTTTTTAAACATATAAATCCTGCACGATAAATTTCATTTTGCCCAAAAGATGTTTGAACTCGACCTCATAATCAAGAATTTTCTTTCCAGTTTGCAGAGCAGCCTGAACCTTCCCTGAGGAAGAGGATATTATGTATACCAATGTGTGTTCCTTTAATCCACAACTTTAATCTGTTTCTGAACATTAATTGGGGAGTCGTTATAATGTGTATGGTATCCAAATGGGACATTATAGGCATATTGTCCACAGACTATTAAGTTATGACAAATGTAATGTATCAGCTTCCAAACATGATCATTTTGGGACACAGCACATGTCAGTTCTCTACACCATAAATACGAAGGGAAAAAAAGTTGGCAATCAACATACCACATACTTCCACCATCAGGGAATCCAACAGGACAGTAAAAGTGTTCTCAACCTGTGCGTCAATGTTCTGGCCTTGCATTTCTGCTATTTGTACCAAAAGTATAATTGTTGCAATTTGCTTGCCTTTAAGTTGTGATGTCATATTAATGGCATTTTCAATTCGAAGGGGTTTGCTGTCATTACTGTTCAGTATGGTAACATTGGAGTCAACACTTTCCCTGTATGCAAAGTACAGAGAAGTATTAGCAGGTACTTTGCCAATGATCAAACTCATAATTATGTGTTCATCACCAAGGTTAAGTTCTCGCACTTTTAGGGATGCATTGTTCGGGAAAACATCCCCAACTGCTTGCCCTATTACTGAGTCTTCTGGAACTTTGGAAAAGCCAATGTTGGAAAGAGTTCCACTGATGTTTCTCTTTTCACATGTCTCTGTTTTTGAAAAAGATAAAAGTACTATGTGCTTAGTAAATAGCAATAGAGAATCATAAAATATTTCTTTTAAATTTGTAAAAATCAAATGTGTACTTTTGTAAAAACTTCATAAGCCCTAAAGTATCTTCCTTTATTTGAGAGGGGTGGGGGTGGATAAGGGGAACTGTCCTCTCAAAGCTTAGATGTGCATCTACTTAACACTATGGACCATGAGAGACTTTCTCTGCACTTTTTGACCTAGAATGGTTACTGGGGTTATCAATATATGAAAATCACTAGGAAATGATCACACTGGCTAAATAACAGCAACTGCAAAAGATTTACAATATGTTTATAGTAGGTAAACATTAAAGGCATTTTCTTTTTAAAATTAAAGTTATCATGTCCCGAGAAGGTTTACAAGCAAGTGACCGTTCCAGGTTGCTGCTGTGGACAATTTCCTGTCAGCTGAGACATTCTATACATTTTAACACTGCAATCAGAGTTATGCAAATGATGCAGTTTTTACATCAAAACACTGCTAATTGAGCGTTAAGCTGCCTTTCCATATACGCGTAATCCGTCATTCGTCATCTGACATACGTCAAATCCATTTCAATATATACGACACGACCGATACGATTTTTCTCTCTGTTGTGACGTGCATCATAGAAGCAGGTGATTCTACAGTCAGCATAATGAAAAGTGATAGGAAGGCAGTTCTGCTATGTGCAAATCTTATAAGGAGGAGGAGACAAAAATTTTCAAAAAAGATGGTGGGTTCACAGGGCACTGCAAAAGCGGAAGCAGCACAGAACATTTAATCACCTTGCCAAAGAACTGTCGCATAAACACTGCAAATATCCGTCACGGATTTTTAACTTCTCATTGGCAATGACAATAATTTTTCTTTATTATTTTTTAAGTTTTACAAATGATCCCCCGGTGGCCATTTTCGGCTCAGGATCGGTCATGACTACTCACATTCTAAATGCAAAATAGCAAATTACACTCAAAAAAGTGCATATGCTGAGGGACCACTCCTAGTGAGAGTACATTTCACCCTAGTAAGAGCAAATTTCACCCAGAAGTGCAGTAAAAACTAATTCCAAATACAGCTGCAATATTTCACTCCATATGTGTGCATTATGGCGCTATTTAGAGTTACTTTTCACTCCACTTCCGGGTGAAATTCACTCTTTCTAGGATGTTGTAATGCGTTCTTTGACAAAAATGCAGTGCAGGTGAAATCTTAAATGAGATTTGTTACGTTTAACATAGTTTTTTCTTTGATTCAGAAACAATTCGTTCTTTCACAACACCGCCCAATTTCCACAATACATAGACATGCAGTTATTCTAGTACACTGATGATGTGGACCAACACTAGACGATCATTACCATTACATTATGTATATGCCTACGAGTTCGTAGCTTTTGTCAGCCCCAGGAATGAAGACATATACACTTGTAAACACGTGGCACTGAACTGTAATGTCGTCTGATCCCATTACAGTGGCTATGCATGCTGGCCCAGACATTGGCTACCTTGATTGCATCCTTGTGATCTTTACTTCTCATGTCATACTGGCAAGGATTTTCCTGTACTACTGTTATCAACTTCTCAAGAAGTGTGTCTGTTATCTTCATGTTGTGATCAAGCAGTTGTGCTTTGAAAAAATCCCCAGAAAAATACGTCACACGGTGAAATTTGACGTACGTAAAACCTCAAAATACGGATCCGGTGGCGATTAAATCGGAGACGTATGACGTTTGAGGAATGACACGTGACGGACAAATGGAAAGGGTCTTATTATTTGATTACGATGGCGAATTTTGCAGATGACGCATGAGGGATCACGGATCAAAAAAGGCATATATGGGAAGGCAGCTTTAAACTATGTTTGAGTCACAAAGCAATGAAGAGTATACTGCTGACAACTTATTTTCACTGATTTCTGTTACCTGAAGTAGAAATTGCTGAAGAAGTCTCCACCATACTTGTGCTGGTACCTGCTGTGGAGGTAGTCTGCTGGTTGCCAGCTAAAATAATCAAAAACACAGAAGAATCATGTTGGTGCGTATGGGAAATGACCGGTGAGTTTAACTGGAGTTATTAGTTAGATACAAAGGGGTTCTACGGCCCAGTTTCCAACCTATTGGTTCAAGTCGAGCCAGCCACAGCCTTTTTTCCAGTTGTGGCTCACTGGCTTGTTTTTCTTACTTATGTGGAGCATCACGCACAACGGCAGAATCTTTCCACTGATCAAGATGATCTAACTGATATTTGGGGAAATGACAATTTTTTTCTTTAACTATATCTTCCAATCTTACTGAATTGAAATTTGATATTTCCAACAGTGATTTGCCTAAATAGAAAAGGTTTGAAAAAGAAATAAACAAAACAGTTTCGGTGCTATTACTGTACGTTTAATGGGTCAAGACAGGCCCATCTGTGAAACAGTCACTTCAGCTTAAAGACTGAATTCTAAACCAGAAAGGCTCAGTGATTCCTAGCTGTGGAAAAGTAAGTGTATATGTTTTGTTTAAAATTGACTGTTTAATAAACTACAAAAAACAATAGGATTCCACCTTCTCAATATTGACAATGCACATGCTACACCATGTATGAGATCTATCACAGTTATCCTTCTTGACATACTGTGTTTATACTGTTTGGTCTAACGGTAGGGCATCTGCCTTTCACGTGGAAGGCCCGGGTTCGATTCCCAGGTCAGGTCATACCAAAGACACTAAAAATGGAACCTACTGCCGTTGTGCGTGATGCTCTGCATAAGCAATGGAGTAGGGAAAACAATTAAGTCAGTGAGCCACAACTGGAAAAATGACTGTGGCCAGCTCGACTTGAACCGGTAGGTTAAAAAAGGCCATAAAACTCCATCTAACTAACTATACTGTTTTTGAGTTCATCACTCTGATGACCACAAAAGATTTTTAACCTGCACCAAAACCAAGAGGGATCAACTACTCGATACGGGAAATGCACATTCGAAGTAAGAGATCCCCCACAGTTACTCATGTTTAGACAAAAATCTTTTTGCTGGAAAAGTTTCACAAAAGATTTGCAAATACAGTACTGTACATCATATTGTAGAGTAGTAATGATCAATTATAGCAAGAAGTAGGTGAAAAACAATTAAACGAATGTAGGACAAATATGTTACCTAAGGTAGAAGTAGACATTACTGAAGTAGTCTCCTCCACCATACTTGTGCTGGCACTTGCTGTGGTAGTCTGCTGTTTTCCAGCTACAACATATCAAAGAATACAAAACAATCATGTCAGTACATATGGAAAATGACCTCAGATTCAAATTGTATGGGAGTTATTTCAACTGATGTGGATGTTTCACCTGTCTTTTCTGTTTTTCGAGGTGAAATTGACAGTTCAAACTGCAGTGATGACTTGCTATCAGGTGATACGTTTTTAAAATGGTTGTAGTTGAGGTGCTAACAAGCTTTATGAGTCACAACCAATCCTTCTGTAAAATTACTTCACTCCAAATTAGTAATGGATATTTTGAACAAAAGAACATACAGGGATGACATAGTTTGCATTTGCTATGTTATCCAACTCATTGGGTAACAGTTAGTAAACACAATGAAAGAAGAAGAACCATTGAATTATAGCACTTGTCAAACAATTCACAAGTCTTTCAACAACCTTGTTTGTATAGCTCTAGGTGATCGGATCTTCAAACCTGCTGAAAATCACATAGTTTCCTGTACCCATTGCAAACTACAAGTCAATATGTGTCAGTACTTTTACCACATTTTCACAATCTAAAAAAAGAAAGAAAGTACTACACACTTGCTGTTTGAAATTTGTAAAATAAATTGGATCCATGTTTTATAGAAGTATTGGAGAATAAAAGTACGAAGAAAATTCTCCATTGGAAAGATTTCAGAAAACCAAAAAAGAAGTGAAAGCCAAGGCAGTTTTGGCCAAAGCGACATAAAGACGATGCCATAAATGGGATGGCTGACAATAATTGAACCTAGAAATGAGGTGTATGTTTAAATGTCATCCAGTGCCTTTTAATAGTGACCAGTGGTAAAGATAATAAACATAAATAGCAATATTTCACTGCTTAGTTACTGTGATCTAAATCTTTTGCTGGTGTTCTGCTAAGTGTTTGCAAATTATTTAGAGAGCTATATTATATTAAGTCATAGTTTAATTAATAGGAAACAATAGTGATAGGGTTGACAATATTATAAACATTGAACAATACACAGTAACCCACACAAATGAAAGGACATTCCATGATAACTTCCAAATAAAAGATTTGAATTTGAAAAGAATAAGCAATTAGCTAGGAAGTTTACCTGTTGTACTTTCTGCAGTCACAGTAGTGGCTTTCTCTGTAGTAGTCTCTTTTGTTTTCACTGAAAGATAGAAAACCAAAGTTATAATATCTGCCATGTGGAAATTAGCATTAATCATTTTGTTCAGCAAATCTTGATGGCAAAAACGCTTTAAATTGTTCATAGTTTTAGTAGTGATTATAGAGAAGTATGCAGAACGTATGACAATGGAACAATAAAAATGCTGACCTTCATTATCTCATTCATGATAATGGGGTCTGTGTGCACTGTTTACCAAGAAATTTCCTAACTGGCTTACGACCACCCTAATCCCTAACCCTAACAAAGAATACAAAAAATACAATACAATGGCAACAGCCAACCAAGAAAAACCTTGTTCAACAGTGTGCATATACCCCGGTCATGTGGAAACTGTAGTATCATATCCATCTTTTAAACATATAAATCCTGCACGATAAATTTCATTTTGCCCAAAAGATGTTTGAACTCGACCTCATAATCAAGAATATTCTTTCCAGTTTGCAGAGTAGCCTGAACCTTCCCTGAGGAAGAGGATATTATGTATACCAATGTGTGTTCCTTTAATAATCCACAACTTTAATCTGTTTCTGAACATTAATTGGGGAGTCGTTATAATTTGTAAGGTATCCAAATGGGACATTATAAGCATATTGTCCACAGACTATTAAGTTTTGACAAATGTCATGTACCAGCTTCCAAACATGATCATTTTGGGACACAGCACATGTCAGTTCTTTACACCATAAATATGAAGGGAAAAAAATTGGCAATCAACATACCACATACTTCCACCATCAGGGAATCCAACAGGATAGTAAAAGTGTTCTCAACCTGTGCGTCAATGTTCTGGCCTTGCATTTCTGCTATTTGTACCAAAAGTATAATTGTTGCAATTTGCTTGTCTTTAAGTTGTGATGTCAAATTAATGGCATTTTCAATTCGAAGGGGTTTGCTGTCATTACTGTTCAGTATGGTAACATTGGAGTCAACACTTTCCCTGTATGCAAAGTACAGAGAAGTATTTGCAGGTACTTTGCCAATGATCAAACTCATAATTATGTGTTCATCACCAAGGTTAAGTTCTCGCACTTTTAGGGATGCATTGTTCGGGAAAACATCCCCAACTGCTTGCCCTATTACTGAGTCTTCTGGAACTTTGGAAAAGCCAATGTTGGGAAGAGTTCCACTGATGTTTCTCTTTTCACATGTCTCTGTTTTTGAAAAAGATAAAGTACTATGTGCTTAGTAAATAGCAATAGAGAATCATAAAATATTTCTTTTAAATTTGTTAAAATCAAAAGTGTACTTTTGTAAAAACTTCATAAGCCCTAAAGTATCTTCCTTTATTTGAGAGGGGTGGGGGTGGGTAAGGGGAACTGTCCTCTCAAAGCTTAGATGTGCATCTACTTTATAGCACCATGGACTTTCTCTGCACTTTTTGACCTAGAAGGGTTACTGGGGTTATCAATATATGAAAATCACTAGGAAATGATCCCACTGGCTAAATAAAAGCAACTGCAAAAGATTTACGATATGTTTATAGCAGGTAAACATTTAAGGCATTTTCTTTTTAAAATTAAAGTTATCATGTCCCGAGAAGGTTTACAAGCAAGTAACCGTTCCAGGTTGCTGCTCTGAAGGACAATTTCCTGTAAGCTGAGACATTCTATACATTTTAACACTGCAATCAGAGTTATGCAAATGATGCAGTTTTTACATCAAAACACTGCTAATTGAGCCTTAAGCTGCCTTTCCATATATGCGTAATCCGTCATCCTTCATTTGACATACGTCAAATCCCTTTTTTAATATATACAACACGACCGATACCATTTTTCTCTCTGTTGTGACGTGCATCATAGAAGCAGGTGATTCTACAGCCAGCATAATGAAAAGTGATAGGAAGGCAGTTCTGCTATGTGCATATCTAATAAGGCGAGGAGGAGACAAAAATCTCAAAAAGATGGTGGGCTCACAGCGCACTGCAAAAGCGAAAGCAGCATGGAACATTTTATCACCTTGTGAAAGAACTGTCGCATAAACACTGCAAATATCCGTCACGGATTTTTAACTTCTCATTGGCAATGACAATAATTTTTCTTTACTAATTTTTAAGTTTTACAAATGATCCCCCGGTGGCCATTTTCGGCTCAGGATCGGTCATGGCTACTCACATTCTAAATGCAAAATAGTGAATTACACTCAAAAAAGTGCATATGCTGAAGGACCACTCCTAGTGAGAGTAGATTTCACCCAAGTAAGAGCGAATTTCACCCAGAATTGCAGTAAAAACTAATTCCAAATACAGCTGCAATATTTCACTCCATATGTGTGCATTATCGCGCTATTTAGAGTTACTTTTCACTCCACTTCCGGGTGAAACATGATGCTAGAAATGAATAGCAAGTTTTAGCCATCTCTAGTTGACCACTCTTAATCCAGAATCTATCAGAGAACTTCCTGTTCAGGTGTCTTGAGATTATTAAAATTAAAGGGGTTTGAACCGTTTTAAAGACTGATTGGTCAATGGAGCAAGTTTGGTTGTAAAAGGTATTAACTGATGCAATTATAGAGATAAGCTTCACCCGGGAAAAAAGCCTTTTTCTCCGGTAATATTGGCTAAAAAGTCCTATTGAATTCTAGCAGCATGATTCACTCTTTCTAGGATGTTGTAATGTGTTCTTTGACAAAAATGCAGTACAGGTGAAATCTTAAATGAGATTTGTTACGTTTGACATAGTTTTTTCTTTGATTCAGAAACAATTCGTTCTTTCACAACACCGCCCAATTTCCACAATACACAGACATGCAGTTATTCTTGTACACTGATGATCTGGACCAGCACTAGACGATCTTTACCATTACATTATGTATATGCCTACGAGTTCGTAGCTTTTGTCAGCCCCAGGAATGAAGGCATATACACTTGTAAACACGTGGCACTGAACTGTAATGTTGTCTGATCCCATTACAGTGGCTATGCTGGCCCAGACATTGGCTACCTTGATTGCATCCTTGTGATCTTTACTTCTCATGTCATACAGGCAAGGATTTTCCTGTACTACTGTTATCAACTTCTCAAGAAGTGTGTCTGTTATCTTCATTTTGTGATCAAGCAGTTGTACTTTGAAAAAATCCCCAGAAAAATACGTCACACGGTGAAATTTGACGTAGGTAAAACCTCAAAATACGGATCCGGTGGCGATTAAATCGGAGACGTATGACGTTTGAGGGATGACACATGACGGACAAATGGAAAGGGTCTTATTATTTGATTACGAAGGCGTATTTTGCAGATGACGCATGAGGGATCACCGATCAAAAAAGGCATATATGGAAATTAGGCAGCTTTAAACTATGTTTGAGTCACAAAGCAATGAAGAGTATACTGCTGACAACTTAAAAATCATTTTCACTGATTTCTGTTACCTGAAGTAGAAATTGCTGAAGAAGTCTCCACCATACTTGTGCTGGTACCTGCTGTGGAGGTAGTCTGCTGGTTGCCAGCTAAAATAATCAAAAACACAGAAGAATCATGTTGGTGCGTATGGGAAATGACCGGTGAGTTAAAATGGAGTTATTAGTTAAATACAAAGGGGTTTTACGGCCCAGTTTCCAACCTATTGGTTCAAGTCGAGCCAGCCACGGCCTTTTTTCCAGTTGTGGCTCACTGGCTTGTTTTTCTTACTCCATTGCTTATGCGGAGCATCACGCACAACGGCAGAATCTTTCCACTGCAAGATGATCTAACTGATATTTGGGGAAATGAAAATTTTTTTCTTTAAATACATCTTCCAATCTTACTGAATTGAAATTTGATATTTCCAACAGTGATTTGCCTAAAAAGAAAAGGTTTGAAAAAGAAATAAACAAAACAGTTTCGGTGCTATTACGTTTAATGGGTCAAGACAGGCCCATCTGTGAAACAGTCACTTCAGCTTAAAGACTGAATTCTAAACCAGAAAGGCTCAGTGATTCCTAGCTGTGGAAAAGTAAGTGTATATGTTTTGTTTAAAATTGACTGTTTAATAAACTACAAAAAACAATAGGATTCCACCTTCTCAATATTGACAATGCACATGCTACACCATGTATGAGATCCATCACAGTTATCCTTCTTGACATACTGTGTTTATACTGTTTGGTCTAACGGTAGGGCATCTGCCTTTCACGTGGAAGGCCCGGGTTCGATTCCCAGGTCAGGTCATACCAAAGACACTAAAAATGGAACCTACTGCCGTTGTGCGTGATGCTCTGCATAAGCAATGGAGTAGGGAAAACAATTAAGTCAGTGAGCCACAACTGGAAAAATGACTGTGGCCAGCTCGACTTGAACCGGTAGGTTAAAAAAGGCCATAAAACTCCATCTAACTAACTATACTGTTTTTGAGTTCATCACTCTGATGACCACAAAAGATTTTTAACTTGCACCAAAACCAAGAGGGATCAACTACTCGATACGGGAAATGCACATTCGAAGTAAGAGATCCCCCACAGTTACTCATGTTTAGACAAAAATCTTTTTGCTGGAAAAGTTTCACAAAAGATTTGCAAATACAGTACTGTACATCATATTGTAGAGTAGTAATGATCAATTATAGCAAGAAGTAGGTGAAAAACAATTAAACGAATGTAGGACAAATATGTTACCTAAGGTAGAAGTAGACATTACTGAAGTAGTCTCCTCCACCATACTTGTGCTGGCACTTGCTGTGGTAGTCTGCTGTTTTCCAGCTACAACATATCAAAGAATACAAAACAATCATGTCAGTACATATGGAAAATGACCTCAGATTCAAATTGTATGGGAGTTATTTCAATTGATGTGGATGTTTCACCTGTCTTTTCTGTTTTTCGAGGTGAAATTGACAGTTCAAACTGCAGTAACTTGCTATCAGGTCATACGTTTTTAAAATGGTTGTAGTTGAGGTGCTAACAAGCTTTATGAGTCACAACCAATCCTTCTGTAAAATTACTTCACTCCAAATTAGTAATGGATATTCTGAACAAAAGAACATGCAGGGATGACATAGTTTGCATTTGCTATGTTATGCAACTCATTGGGTAACAGTTAGTAAACACAATGAAAGAAGAAGAACCATTTCACTACATTATCACACTTGCCGAACAATTCACAAGTCTTTCAACAACCTTGTTTGTATAGCTCTAGGTGATCGGATCTTCAAACCTGCTGAAAATCATATAGTTTCCTGTACCCATTGCAAACTACAAGTCAATATGTGTCAGTACTTTTACCACATTTTCACAATCTAAAAAAAGAAAGAAAGTACTACACACGTGCTATTTGAAATTTGTAAAATAAATTGGATCCATGTTTTATAGAAGTATTGGAGAATAAAAGTACAAAGAAAATTCTCCATTGGAAAGATTTCAGAAAACCAAAAAAAGAAGTGAAAGCCAAGGCAGTTTTGGCCAAAGCGACATAAAGACGATGCCATAAATGGGATGGCTGACAATAATTGAACCTAGAAATGAGGTGTATGTTTAAATGTCATCCAGTGCCTTTTAATAGTGACCAGTGGTAAAGATAATAAACATAAATAGCAATATTTCACTGCTTAGTTACTGTGATCTAAATCTTTTGCTGGTGTTCTGCTAAGTGTTTGCAAATTATTTAGAGAGCTATATTATATTAAGTCATAGTTTAATTAATAGGAAACAATAGTGATAGGGTTGACAATATTATAAACATTGAACAATACACAGTAACCCACACAAATGAAAGGACATTCCATGATAACTTCCAAATAAAAGATTTGAATTTGAAAAGAATAAGCAATTAGCTAGGAAGTTTACCTGTTGTACTTTCTGCAGTCACAGTAGTGGCTTTCTCTGTAGTAGTCTCTTTTGTTTTCACTGAAAGATAGAAAACCAAAGTTATAATATCTGCCATGTGGAAATTAGCATTAATCATTTTGTTCAGCAAATCTTGATGGCAAAAATGCTTTAAATTGTTCATAGTTTTAGTAGTGATTATAGAGAAGTATGCAGAACGTATGACAATGGAACAATAAAAATGCTGACCTTCATTGTCTCATTCATGATAATGGGGTCTGTGTGCACTGTTTACCAAGAAATTTCCTAACTGGCTTACGACCGCCCTAATCCCTAACCCTAACAAAGAATACAAAAATACAATACAATGGCAACAGCCAATCAAGAAAAACCTTGTTCAACAGTGTGCATATACCCTGGTCATGTGGAAACTGTAGTATCATATCCATCTTTTAAACATATAAATCCTGCACGATAAATTTCATTTTGCCCAAAAGATGTTTGAACTCGACCTCATAATCAAGAATATTCTTTCCAGTCTGCAGAGCAGCCTGAACCTTCCCTGAGGATGAGGATATTATGTATACCAATGTGTGTTCCTTTAATCCACAACTTTAATCTGTTTCTGAACATTAATTTAATTATTAAGTTATGACAAATGTAATGTATCAGCTTCCAAACATGATCATTTTGGGACACAGCACATGTCAGTTCTCTACACCATAAATACAAAGGGAAAAAAGTTGGCAATCAACATACCACATACTTCCACCATCAGGGAATCCAACAGGACAGTAAAAGTGTTCTCAACCTGTGCGTCAATGTTCTGGCCTTGCATTTCTGCTATTTGTACCAAAAGTATAATTGTTGCAATTTGCTTGCCTTTAAGTTGTGATGTCATATTAATGGCATTTTCAATTCGAAGGGGTTTGCTGTCATTACTGTTCAGTATGGTAACATTGGAGTCAACACTTTCCCTGTATGCAAAGTACAGAGAAGTATTAGCAGGTACTTTGCCAATGATCAAACTCATAATTATGTGTTCATCACCAAGGTTAAGTTCTCGCACTTTTAGGGATGCATTGTTCGGGAAAACATCCCCAACTGCTTGCCCTATTACTGAGTCTTCTGGAACTTTGGAAAAGCCAATGTTGGAAAGAGTTCCACTGATGTTTCTCTTTTCACATGTCTCTGTTTTTGAAAAAGATAAAAGTACTATGTGCTTAGTAAATAGCAATAGAGAATCATAAAATATTTCTTTTAAATTTGTAAAAATCAAATGTGTACTTTTGTAAAAACTTCATAAGCCCTAAAGTATCTTCCTTTATTTGAGAGGGGTGGGGGTGGATAAGGGGAACTGTCCTCTCAAAGCTTAGATGTGCATCTACTTAACACTATGGACCATGAGAGACTTTCTCTGCACTTTTTGACCTAGAATGGTTACTGGGGTTATCAATATATGAAAATCACTAGGAAATGATCACACTGGCTAAATAACAGCAACTGCAAAAGATTTACAATATGTTTATAGTAGGTAAACATTAAAGGCATTTTCTTTTTAAAATTAAAGTTATCATGTCCCGAGAAGGTTTACAAGCAAGTGACCGTTCCAGGTTGCTGCTGTGGACAATTTCCTGTCAGCTGAGACATTCTATACATTTTAACACTGCAATCAGAGTTATGCAAATGATGCAGTTTTTACATCAAAACACTGCTAATTGAGCGTTAAGCTGCCTTTCCATATACGCGTAATCCGTCATTCGTCATCTGACATACGTCAAATCCATTTCAATATATACGACACGACCGATACGATTTTTCTCTCTGTTGTGACGTGCATCATAGAAGCAGGTGATTCTACAGTCAGCATAATGAAAAGTGATAGGAAGGCAGTTCTGCTATGTGCAAATCTTATAAGGAGGAGGAGACAAAAATTTTCAAAAAAGATGGTGGGTTCACAGGGCACTGCAAAAGCGGAAGCAGCACAGAACATTTAATCACCTTGCCAAAGAACTGTCGCATAAACACTGCAAATATCCGTCACGGATTTTTAACTTCTCATTGGCAATGACAATAATTTTTCTTTATTATTTTTTAAGTTTTACAAATGATCCCCCGGTGGCCATTTTCGGCTCAGGATCGGTCATGACTACTCACATTCTAAATGCAAAATAGCAAATTACACTCAAAAAAGTGCATATGCTGAGGGACCACTCCTAGTGAGAGTACATTTCACCCTAGTAAGAGCAAATTTCACCCAGAAGTGCAGTAAAAACTAATTCCAAATACAGCTGCAATATTTCACTCCATATGTGTGCATTATGGCGCTATTTAGAGTTACTTTTCACTCCACTTCCGGGTGAAATTCACTCTTTCTAGGATGTTGTAATGCGTTCTTTGACAAAAATGCAGTGCAGGTGAAATCTTAAATGAGATTTGTTACGTTTAACATAGTTTTTTTCTTTGATTCAGAAACAATTCGTTCTTTCACAACACCGCCCAATTTCCACAATACATAGACATGCAGTTATTCTAGTACACTGATGATGTGGACCAACACTAGACGATCATTACCATTACATTATGTATATGCCTACGAGTTCGTAGCTTTTGTCAGCCCCAGGAATGAAGACATATACACTTGTAAACACGTGGCACTGAACTGTAATGTCGTCTGATCCCATTACAGTGGCTATGCATGCTGGCCCAGACATTGGCTACCTTGATTGCATCCTTGTGATCTTTACTTCTCATGTCATACTGGCAAGGATTTTCCTGTACTACTGTTATCAACTTCTCAAGAAGTGTGTCTGTTATCTTCATGTTGTGATCAAGCAGTTGTGCTTTGAAAAAATCCCCAGAAAAATACGTCACACGGTGAAATTTGACGTACGTAAAACCTCAAAATACGGATCCGGTGGCGATTAAATCGGAGACGTATGACGTTTGAGGAATGACACGTGACGGACAAATGGAAAGGGTCTTATTATTTGATTACGATGGCGAATTTTGCAGATGACGCATGAGGGATCACGGATCAAAAAAGGCATATATGGGAAGGCAGCTTTAAACTATGTTTGAGTCACAAAGCAATGAAGAGTATACTGCTGACAACTTATTTTCACTGATTTCTGTTACCTGAAGTAGAAATTGCTGAAGAAGTCTCCACCATACTTGTGCTGGTACCTGCTGTGGAGGTAGTCTGCTGGTTGCCAGCTAAAATAATCAAAAACACAGAAGAATCATGTTGGTGCGTATGGGAAATGACCGGTGAGTTTAACTGGAGTTATTAGTTAGATACAAAGGGGTTCTACGGCCCAGTTTCCAACCTATTGGTTCAAGTCGAGCCAGCCACAGCCTTTTTTCCAGTTGTGGCTCACTGGCTTGTTTTTCTTACTTATGTGGAGCATCACGCACAACGGCAGAATCTTTCCACTGATCAAGATGATCTAACTGATATTTGGGGAAATGACAATTTTTTTCTTTAACTATATCTTCCAATCTTACTGAATTGAAATTTGATATTTCCAACAGTGATTTGCCTAAATAGAAAAGGTTTGAAAAAGAAATAAACAAAACAGTTTCGGTGCTATTACTGTACGTTTAATGGGTCAAGACAGGCCCATCTGTGAAACAGTCACTTCAGCTTAAAGACTGAATTCTAAACCAGAAAGGCTCAGTGATTCCTAGCTGTGGAAAAGTAAGTGTATATGTTTTGTTTAAAATTGACTGTTTAATAAACTACAAAAAACAATAGGATTCCACCTTCTCAATATTGACAATGCACATGCTACACCATGTATGAGATCTATCACAGTTATCCTTCTTGACATACTGTGTTTATACTGTTTGGTCTAACGGTAGGGCATCTGCCTTTCACGTGGAAGGCCCGGGTTCGATTCCCAGGTCAGGTCATACCAAAGACACTAAAAATGGAACCTACTGCCGTTGTGCGTGATGCTCTGCATAAGCAATGGAGTAGGGAAAACAATTAAGTCAGTGAGCCACAACTGGAAAAATGACTGTGGCCAGCTCGACTTGAACCGGTAGGTTAAAAAAGGCCATAAAACTCCATCTAACTAACTATACTGTTTTTGAGTTCATCACTCTGATGACCACAAAAGATTTTTAACCTGCACCAAAACCAAGAGGGATCAACTACTCGATACGGGAAATGCACATTCGAAGTAAGAGATCCCCCACAGTTACTCATGTTTAGACAAAAATCTTTTTGCTGGAAAAGTTTCACAAAAGATTTGCAAATACAGTACTGTACATCATATTGTAGAGTAGTAATGATCAATTATAGCAAGAAGTAGGTGAAAAACAATTAAACGAATGTAGGACAAATATGTTACCTAAGGTAGAAGTAGACATTACTGAAGTAGTCTCCTCCACCATACTTGTGCTGGCACTTGCTGTGGTAGTCTGCTGTTTTCCAGCTACAACATATCAAAGAATACAAAACAATCATGTCAGTACATATGGAAAATGACCTCAGATTCAAATTGTATGGGAGTTATTTCAACTGATGTGGATGTTTCACCTGTCTTTTCTGTTTTTCGAGGTGAAATTGACAGTTCAAACTGCAGTGATGACTTGCTATCAGGTGATACGTTTTTAAAATGGTTGTAGTTGAGGTGCTAACAAGCTTTATGAGTCACAACCAATCCTTCTGTAAAATTACTTCACTCCAAATTAGTAATGGATATTTTGAACAAAAGAACATACAGGGATGACATAGTTTGCATTTGCTATGTTATCCAACTCATTGGGTAACAGTTAGTAAACACAATGAAAGAAGAAGAACCATTGAATTATAGCACTTGTCAAACAATTCACAAGTCTTTCAACAACCTTGTTTGTATAGCTCTAGGTGATCGGATCTTCAAACCTGCTGAAAATCACATAGTTTCCTGTACCCATTGCAAACTACAAGTCAATATGTGTCAGTACTTTTACCACATTTTCACAATCTAAAAAAAGAAAGAAAGTACTACACACTTGCTGTTTGAAATTTGTAAAATAAATTGGATCCATGTTTTATAGAAGTATTGGAGAATAAAAGTACGAAGAAAATTCTCCATTGGAAAGATTTCAGAAAACCAAAAAAAGAAGTGAAAGCCAAGGCAGTTTTGGCCAAAGCGACATAAAGACGATGCCATAAATGGGATGGCTGACAATAATTGAACCTAGAAATGAGGTGTATGTTTAAATGTCATCCAGTGCCTTTTAATAGTGACCAGTGGTAAAGATAATAAACATAAATAGCAATATTTCACTGCTTAGTTACTGTGATCTAAATCTTTTGCTGGTGTTCTGCTAAGTGTTTGCAAATTATTTAGAGAGCTATATTATATTAAGTCATAGTTTAATTAATAGGAAACAATAGTGATAGGGTTGACAATATTATAAACATTGAACAATACACAGTAACCCACACAAATGAAAGGACATTCCATGATAACTTCCAAATAAAAGATTTGAATTTGAAAAGAATAAGCAATTAGCTAGGAAGTTTACCTGTTGTACTTTCTGCAGTCACAGTAGTGGCTTTCTCTGTAGTAGTCTCTTTTGTTTTCACTGAAAGATAGAAAACCAAAGTTATAATATCTGCCATGTGGAAATTAGCATTAATCATTTTGTTCAGCAAATCTTGATGGCAAAAACGCTTTAAATTGTTCATAGTTTTAGTAGTGATTATAGAGAAGTATGCAGAACGTATGACAATGGAACAATAAAAATGCTGACCTTCATTATCTCATTCATGATAATGGGGTCTGTGTGCACTGTTTACCAAGAAATTTCCTAACTGGCTTACGACCACCCTAATCCCTAACCCTAACAAAGAATACAAAAATACAATACAATGGCAACAGCCAACCAAGAAAAACCTTGTTCAACAGTGTGCATATACCCCGGTCATGTGGAAACTGTAGTATCATATCCATCTTTTAAACATATAAATCCTGCACGATAAATTTCATTTTGCCCAAAAGATGTTTGAACTCGACCTCATAATCAAGAATATTCTTTCCAGTTTGCAGAGTAGCCTGAACCTTCCCTGAGGAAGAGGATATTATGTATACCAATGTGTGTTCCTTTAATAATCCACAACTTTAATCTGTTTCTGAACATTAATTGGGGAGTCGTTATAATTTGTAAGGTATCCAAATGGGACATTATAAGCATATTGTCCACAGACTATTAAGTTTTGACAAATGTCATGTACCAGCTTCCAAACATGATCATTTTGGGACACAGCACATGTCAGTTCTTTACACCATAAATATGAAGGGAAAAAAATTGGCAATCAACATACCACATACTTCCACCATCAGGGAATCCAACAGGATAGTAAAAGTGTTCTCAACCTGTGCGTCAATGTTCTGGCCTTGCATTTCTGCTATTTGTACCAAAAGTATAATTGTTGCAATTTGCTTGTCTTTAAGTTGTGATGTCAAATTAATGGCATTTTCAATTCGAAGGGGTTTGCTGTCATTACTGTTCAGTATGGTAACATTGGAGTCAACACTTTCCCTGTATGCAAAGTACAGAGAAGTATTTGCAGGTACTTTGCCAATGATCAAACTCATAATTATGTGTTCATCACCAAGGTTAAGTTCTCGCACTTTTAGGGATGCATTGTTCGGGAAAACATCCCCAACTGCTTGCCCTATTACTGAGTCTTCTGGAACTTTGGAAAAGCCAATGTTGGGAAGAGTTCCACTGATGTTTCTCTTTTCACATGTCTCTGTTTTTGAAAAAGATAAAGTACTATGTGCTTAGTAAATAGCAATAGAGAATCATAAAATATTTCTTTTAAATTTGTTAAAATCAAAAGTGTACTTTTGTAAAAACTTCATAAGCCCTAAAGTATCTTCCTTTATTTGAGAGGGGTGGGGGTGGGTAAGGGGAACTGTCCTCTCAAAGCTTAGATGTGCATCTACTTTATAGCACCATGGACTTTCTCTGCACTTTTTGACCTAGAAGGGTTACTGGGGTTATCAATATATGAAAATCACTAGGAAATGATCCCACTGGCTAAATAAAAGCAACTGCAAAAGATTTACGATATGTTTATAGCAGGTAAACATTTAAGGCATTTTCTTTTTAAAATTAAAGTTATCATGTCCCGAGAAGGTTTACAAGCAAGTAACCGTTCCAGGTTGCTGCTCTGAAGGACAATTTCCTGTAAGCTGAGACATTCTATACATTTTAACACTGCAATCAGAGTTATGCAAATGATGCAGTTTTTACATCAAAACACTGCTAATTGAGCCTTAAGCTGCCTTTCCATATATGCGTAATCCGTCATCCTTCATTTGACATACGTCAAATCCCTTTTAATATATACAACACGACCGATACCATTTTTCTCTCTGTTGTGACGTGCATCATAGAAGCAGGTGATTCTACAGCCAGCATAATGAAAAGTGATAGGAAGGCAGTTCTGCTATGTGCATATCTAATAAGGCGAGGAGGAGACAAAAATCTCAAAAAAGATGGTGGGCTCACAGCGCACTGCAAAAGCGAAAGCAGCATGGAACATTTTATCACCTTGTGAAAGAACTGTCGCATAAACACTGCAAATATCCGTCACGGATTTTTAACTTCTCATTGGCAATGACAATAATTTTTCTTTACTAATTTTTAAGTTTTACAAATGATCCCCCGGTGGCCATTTTCGGCTCAGGATCGGTCATGGCTACTCACATTCTAAATGCAAAATAGTGAATTACACTCAAAAAGTGCATATGCTGAAGGACCACTCCTAGTGAGAGTAGATTTCACCCAAGTAAGAGCGAATTTCACCCAGAATTGCAGTAAAAACTAATTCCAAATACAGCTGCAATATTTCACTCCATATGTGTGCATTATCGCGCTATTTAGAGTTACTTTTCACTCCACTTCCGGGTGAAACATGATGCTAGAAATGAATAGCAAGTTTTAGCCATCTCTAGTTGACCACTCTTAATCCAGAATCTATCAGAGAACTTCCTGTTCAGGTGTCTTGAGATTATTAAAATTAAAGGGGTTTGAACCGTTTTAAAGACTGATTGGTCAATGGAGCAAGTTTGGTTGTAAAAGGTATTAACTGATGCAATTATAGAGATAAGCTTCACCCGGGAAAAAAGCCTTTTCTCCGGTAATATTGGCTAAAAAGTCCTATTGAATTCTAGCAGCATGATTCACTCTTTCTAGGATGTTGTAATGTGTTCTTTGACAAAAATGCAGTACAGGTGAAATCTTAAATGAGATTTGTTACGTTTGACATAGTTTTTTTCTTTGATTCAGAAACAATTCGTTCTTTCACAACACCGCCCAATTTCCACAATACACAGACATGCAGTTATTCTTGTACACTGATGATCTGGACCAGCACTAGACGATCTTTACCATTACATTATGTATATGCCTACGAGTTCGTAGCTTTTGTCAGCCCCAGGAATGAAGGCATATACACTTGTAAACACGTGGCACTGAACTGTAATGTTGTCTGATCCCATTACAGTGGCTATGCTGGCCCAGACATTGGCTACCTTGATTGCATCCTTGTGATCTTTACTTCTCATGTCATACAGGCAAGGATTTTCCTGTACTACTGTTATCAACTTCTCAAGAAGTGTGTCTGTTATCTTCATTTTGTGATCAAGCAGTTGTACTTTGAAAAAATCCCCAGAAAAATACGTCACACGGTGAAATTTGACGTAGGTAAAACCTCAAAATACGGATCCGGTGGCGATTAAATCGGAGACGTATGACGTTTGAGGGATGACACATGACGGACAAATGGAAAGGGTCTTATTATTTGATTACGAAGGCGTATTTTGCAGATGACGCATGAGGGATCACCGATCAAAAAAAGGCATATATGGAAATTAGGCAGCTTTAAACTATGTTTGAGTCACAAAGCAATGAAGAGTATACTGCTGACAACTTAAAAATCATTTTCACTGATTTCTGTTACCTGAAGTAGAAATTGCTGAAGAAGTCTCCACCATACTTGTGCTGGTACCTGCTGTGGAGGTAGTCTGCTGGTTGCCAGCTAAAATAATCAAAAACACAGAAGAATCATGTTGGTGCGTATGGGAAATGACCGGTGAGTTAAAATGGAGTTATTAGTTAAATACAAAGGGGTTTTACGGCCCAGTTTCCAACCTATTGGTTCAAGTCGAGCCAGCCACGTCCTTTTTCCAGTTGTGGCTCACTGGCTTGTTTTTCTTACTCCATTGCTTATGCGGAGCATCACGCACAACGGCAGAATCTTTCCACTGCAAGATGATCTAACTGATATTTGGGGAAATGAAAATTTTTTTCTTTAAATACATCTTCCAATCTTACTGAATTGAAATTTGATATTTCCAACAGTGATTTGCCTAAAAAGAAAAGGTTTGAAAAAGAAATAAACAAAACAGTTTCGGTGCTATTACGTTTAATGGGTCAAGACAGGCCCATCTGTGAAACAGTCACTTCAGCTTAAAGACTGAATTCTAAACCAGAAAGGCTCAGTGATTCCTAGCTGTGGAAAAGTAAGTGTATATGTTTTGTTTAAAATTGACTGTTTAATAAACTACAAAAAACAATAGGATTCCACCTTCTCAATATTGACAATGCACATGCTACACCATGTATGAGATCCATCACAGTTATCCTTCTTGACATACTGTGTTTATACTGTTTGGTCTAACGGTAGGGCATCTGCCTTTCACGTGGAAGGCCCGGGTTCGATTCCCAGGTCAGGTCATACCAAAGACACTAAAAATGGAACCTAATGCTGTTGTGTGTGATGCTCTGCATAAGCAATGGAGTAGGGAAAACAATTAAGTCAGTGAGCCACAACTGGAAAAATGACTGTGGCCAGCTCGACTTGAACCGGTAGGTTAAAAAAGGCCATAAAACTCCATCTAATTAACTATACTGCTTTTGAGTTTACAACTTTGATGATCACAAAAGATTTTTAACTTGCACCAAAACCAAGAGGGATCAACTACTCAATACGGGAAATGCACATTCAATGTAAGAGATCCCCCACAGTCACTCATGTTTAGACAAAAATCTTTTTGCTGGAAAAGTTTCACAAAAGATTTGCAAATACAGTATTGTACATCATATTGTAGAGTAGTAATGATCAATTATAGCAAGAAGTAGGTGAAAAACAATAAAACGAATGTAGGACAAATATGTTACCTAAGGTAGAAGTAGACATTACTGAAGTAGTCTCCTCCACCATACTTGTGCTGGCTCTTGCTGTGGTAGTCTGCTGTTTTCCAGCTACAACATATCAAAGAATACAAAACAATCATGTCAGTACATATGGAAAATGACCTCAGATTCAAATTGTATGGGAGTTATTTCAACTGATGTGGATGTTTCACCTGTCTTTTCTGTTTTTCGAGGTGAAATTGACAGTTCAAACTGCAGTGACTTGCTATCAGGTCATATGTTTTTAAAATGGTTGTAGTTGAGGTGCTAACAAGCTTTATGAGTCACAACCAATCCTTCTGTAAAATTACTTCACTCCAAATTAGTAATGGATATTTTGAACAAAAGAACATACAGGGATGACATAGTTTGCATTTGCTATGTTATCCAACTCATTGGGTAACAGTTAGTAAACACAATGAAAGAAGAAGAACCATTGAATTATAGCACTTGTCAAACAATTCACAAGTCTTTCAACAACCTTGTTTGTATAGCTCTAGGTGATCGGATCTTCAAACCTGCTGAAAATCATATAGTTTCCTGTACCCATTGCAAACTACAAGTCAATATGTGTCAGTACTTTTACCACATTTTCACAATCTAAAAAAAGAAAGAAAGTACTACACACGTGCTATTTGAAATTTGTAAAATAAATTGGATCCATGTTTTATAGAAGTATTGGAGAATAAAAGTACAAAGAAAATTCTCCATTGGAAAGATTTCAGAAAACCAAAAAAAGAAGTGAAAGCCAAGGCAGTTTTGGCCAAAGCGACATAAAGACGATGCCATAAATGGGATGGCTGACAATAATTGAACCTAGAAATGAGGTGTATGTTTAAATGTCATCCAGTGCCTTTTAATAGTGACCAGTGGTAAAGATAATAAACATAAATAGCAATATTTCACTGCTTAGTTACTGTGATCTAAATCTTTTGCTGGTGTTCTGCTAAGTGTTTGCAAATTATTTAGAGAGCTATATTATATTAAGTCATAGTTTAATTAATAGGAAACAATAGTGATAGGGTTGACAATATTATAAACATTGAACAATACACAGTAACCCACACAAATGAAAGGACATTCCATGATAACTTCCAAATAAAAGATTTGAATTTGAAAAGAATAAGCAATTAGCTAGGAAGTTTACCTGTTGTACTTTCTGCAGTCACAGTAGTGGCTTTCTCTGTAGTAGTCTCTTTTGTTTTCACTGAAAGATAGAAAACCAAAGTTATAATATCTGCCATGTGGAAATTAGCATTAATCATTTTGTTCAGCAAATCTTGATGGCAAAAATGCTTTAAATTGTTCATAGTTTTAGTAGTGATTATAGAGAAGTATGCAGAACGTATGACAATGGAACAATAAAAATGCTGACCTTCATTGTCTCATTCATGATAATGGGGTCTGTGTGCACTGTTTACCAAGAAATTTCCTAACTGGCTTACGACCGCCCTAATCCCTAACCCTAACAAAGAATACAAAAATACAATACAATGGCAACAGCCAATCAAGAAAAACCTTGTTCAACAGTGTGCATATACCCTGGTCATGTGGAAACTGTAGTATCATATCCATCTTTTAAACATATAAATCCTGCACGATAAATTTCATTTTGCCCAAAAGATGTTTGAACTCGACCTCATAATCAAGAATATTCTTTCCAGTTTGCAGAGCAGCCTGAACCTTCCCTGAGGAAGAGGATATTATGTATACCAATGTGTGTTCCTTTAATCCACAACTTTAATCTGTTTCTGAACATTAATTTAATTATTAAGTTATGACAAATGTAATGTATCAGCTTCCAAACATGATCATTTTGGGACACAGCACATGTCAGTTCTCTACACCATAAATACGAAGGGAAAAAAAGTTGGCAATCAACATACCACATACTTCCACCATCAGGGAATCCAACAGGACAGTAAAAGTGTTCTCAACCTGTGCGTCAATGTTCTGGCCTTGCATTTCTGCTATTTGTACCAAAAGTATAATTGTTGCAATTTGCTTGCCTTTAAGTTGTGATGTCAAATTAATGGCATTTTCAATTCGAAGGGGTTTGCTGTCATTACTGTTCAGTATGGTAACATTGGAGTCAACACTTTCCCTGTATGCAAAGTACAGAGAAGTATTAGCAGGTACTTTGCCAATGATCAAACTCATAATTATGTGTTCATCACCAAGGTTAAGTTCTCGCACTTTTAGGGATGCATTGTTCGGGAAAACATCCCCAACTGCTTGCCCTATTACTGAGTCTTCTGGAACTTTGGAAAAGCCAATGTTGGAAAGAGTTCCACTGATGTTTCTCTTTTCACATGTCTCTGTTTTTGAAAAAGATAAAGTACTATGTGCTTAGTAAATAGCAATAGAGAATCATAAAATATTTCTTTTAAATTTGTAAAAATCAAATGTGTACTTTTGTAAAAACTTCATAAGCCCTAAAGTATCTTCCTTTATTTGAGAGGGGTGGGGGTGGATAAGGGGAACTGTCCTCTCAAAGCTTAGATGTGCATCTACTTAACACTATGGACCATGAGAGACTTTCTCTGCACTTTTTGACCTAGAATGGTTACTGGGGTTATCAATATATGAAAATCACTAGGAAATGATCACACTGGCTAAATAACAGCAACTGCAAAAGATTTACAATATGTTTATAGTAGGTAAACATTAAAGGCATTTTCTTTTTAAAATTAAAGTTATCATGTCCCGAGAAGGTTTACAAGCAAGTGACCGTTCCAGGTTGCTGCTGTGGACAATTTCCTGTCAGCTGAGACATTCTATACATTTTAACACTGCAATCAGAGTTATGCAAATGATGCAGTTTTTACATCAAAACACTGCTAATTGAGCGTTAAGCTGCCTTTCCATATACGCGTAATCCGTCATTCGTCATCTGACATACGTCAAATCCATTTCAATATATACGACACGACCGATACGATTTTTCTCTCTGTTGTGACGTGCATCATAGAAGCAGGTGATTCTACAGTCAGCATAATGAAAAGTGATAGGAAGGCAGTTCTGCTATGTGCAAATCTTATAAGGAGGAGGAGACAAAAATTTTCAAAAAAGATGGTGGGTTCACAGGGCACTGCAAAAGCGGAAGCAGCACAGAACATTTAATCACCTTGCCAAAGAACTGTCGCATAAACACTGCAAATATCCGTCACGGATTTTTAACTTCTCATTGGCAATGACAATAATTTTTCTTTATTATTTTTTAAGTTTTACAAATGATCCCCCGGTGGCCATTTTCGGCTCAGGATCGGTCATGACTACTCACATTCTAAATGCAAAATAGCAAATTACACTCAAAAAAGTGCATATGCTGAGGGACCACTCCTAGTGAGAGTAGATTTCACCCTAGTAAGAGCAAATTTCACCCAGAAGTGCAGTAAAAACTAATTCCAAATACAGCTGCAATATTTCACTCCATATGTGTGCATTATGGCGCTATTTAGAGTTACTTTTCACTCCACTTCCGGGTGAAATTCACTCTTTCTAGGATGTTGTAATGCGTTCTTTGACAAAAATGCAGTGCAGGTGAAATCTTAAATGAGATTTGTTACGTTTAACATAGTTTTTTTCTTTGATTCAGAAACAATTCGTTCTTTCACAACACCGCCCAATTTCCACAATACATAGACATGCAGTTATTCTAGTACACTGATGATGTGGACCAACACTAGACGATCATTACCATTACATTATGTATATGCCTACGAGTTCGTAGCTTTTGTCAGCCCCAGGAATGAAGACATATACACTTGTAAACACGTGGCACTGAACTGTAATGTCGTCTGATCCCATTACAGTGGCTATGCATGCTGGCCCAGACATTGGCTACCTTGATTGCATCCTTGTGATCTTTACTTCTCATGTCATACTGGCAAGGATTTTCCTGTACTACTGTTATCAACTTCTCAAGAAGTGTGTCTGTTATCTTCATGTTGTGATCAAGCAGTTGTGCTTTGAAAAAATCCCCAGAAAAATACGTCACACGGTGAAATTTGACGTACGTAAAACCTCAAAATACGGATCCGGTGGCGATTAAATCGGAGACGTATGACGTTTGAGGAATGACACGTGACGGACAAATGGAAAGGGTCTTATTATTTGATTACGATGGCGAATTTTGCAGATGACGCATGAGGGATCACGGATCAAAAAAAGGCATATATGGGAAGGCAGCTTTAAACTATGTTTGAGTCACAAAGCAATGAAGAGTATACTGCTGACAACTTATTTTCACTGATTTCTGTTACCTGAAGTAGAAATTGCTGAAGAAGTCTCCACCATACTTGTGCTGGTACCTGCTGTGGAGGTAGTCTGCTGGTTGCCAGCTAAAATAATCAAAAACACAGAAGAATCATGTTGGTGCGTATGGGAAATGACCGGTGAGTTTAACTGGAGTTATTAGTTAGATACAAAGGGGTTCTACGGCCCAGTTTCCAACCTATTGGTTCAAGTCGAGCCAGCCACAGCCTTTTTTCCAGTTGTGGCTCACTGGCTTGTTTTTCTTACTTATGTGGAGCATCACGCACAACGGCAGAATCTTTCCACTGATCAAGATGATCTAACTGATATTTGGGGAAATGACAATTTTTTTCTTTAACTATATCTTCCAATCTTACTGAATCGAAATTTGATATTTCCAACAGTGATTTGCCTAAATAGAAAAGGTTTGAAAAAGAAATAAACAAAACAGTTTCGGTGCTATTACTGTACGTTTAATGGGTCAAGACAGGCCCATCTGTGAAACAGTCACTCCAGCTTAAAGACTGAATTCTAAGCCAGAAAGCCAAAAGGCTCAGTGATTCCTAGCTGTGGAAAAGTAAGTGTATATGTTTTGTTTAAAATTGACTGTTTAATAAACTACAAAAAAACAATAGGATTCCACCTTCTCAATATTGACAATGCACATGCTACACCATGTATGAGATCTATCACAGTTATCCTTCTTGACATACTGTGTTTATACTGTTTGGTCTAACGGTAGGGCATCTGCCTTTCACGTGGAAGGCCCGGGTTCGATTCCCAGGTCAGGTCATACCAAAGACACTAAAAATGGAACCTACTGCCGTTGTGCGTGATGCTCTGCATAAGCAATGGAGTAGGGAAAACAATTAAGTCAGTGAGCCACAACTGGAAAAATGACTGTGGCCAGCTCGACTTGAACCGGTAGGTTAAAAAAGGCCATAAAACTCCATCTAATTAACTATACTGTTTTTTGAGTTCATCACTTTGATGATCACAAAAGATTTTTAACTTGCACCAAAACCAAGAGGGATCAACTACTGATACGGGAAATGCACATTCAAAGTAAGAGATCCCCCACAGTTACTCATGTTTAGACAAAAATCTTTTGCTGGAAAAGTTTCACAAAAAGATTTGCAAATACAGTATTGTACATCATATTGTAGAGTAGTAATGATCAATTATAGCAAGAAGTAGGTGAAAAACAATAAACGAATGTAGGACAAATATGTTACCTAAGGTAGAAGTAGACATTACTGAAGTAGTCTCCTCCACCATACTTGTGCTGGCTCTTGCTGTGGTAGTCTGCTGTTTTCCAGCTACAACATATCAAAGAATACAAAACAATCATGTCATTTTCCATATGTACTGACATGATTGTTTTGTATTCTTTGATATGTTGTAGCTGGAAAACAGCAGACTACCGCAGCAAGTGCCAGCACAAGTATGGTGGAGGAGACTACTTCCAGTAATGTCTACTTCTACCTTAGGTAACATATTTGTCCTACATTCGTTTAATTGTTTTTCACCTACTTCTTGCTATAATTGATCATTACTACTCTACAATATGATGTACAGTACTGTATTTGCAAATCTTTTTGTGAAACTTTTCCAGCAAAAAGATTTTTGTCTAAACATGAGTAACTGTGGGGGATCTCTTACTTCGAATGTGCATTTCCCGTATCGAGTAGTTGATCCCTCTTGGTTTTGGTGCAAGTTAAAAATCTTTTGTGGTCATCAGAGTGATGAACTCAAAAACAGTATAGTTAGTTAGATGGAGTTTTACGGCCTTTTTTAACCTACCGGTTCAAGTCGAGCTGGCCACAGTCATTTTTCCAGTTGTGGCTCACTGACTTAATTGTTTTCCCTACTCCATTGCTTATGCAGAGCATCACGCACAACGGCAGTAGGTTCCATTTTTAGTGTCTTTGGTATGACCTGACCTGGGAATCGAACCCGGGCCTTCCACGTGAAAGGCAGATGCCCTACCGTTAGACCAAACAGTATAAACACAGTATGTCAAGAAGGATAACTGTGATGGATCTCATACATGGTGTAGCATGTGCATTGTCAATATTGAGAAGGTGGAATCCTATTGTTTTTGTAGTTTATTAAACAGTCAATTTTAAACAAAACATATACACTTACTTTTCCACAGCTAGGAATCACTGAGCCTTTCTGGTTTAGAATTCAGTCTTTAAGCTGAAGTGACTGTTTCACAGATGGGCCTGTCTTGACCCATTAAACGTACAGTAATAGCACCGAAACTGTTTTGTTTATTTCTTTTTCAAACCTTTTCTATTTAGGCAAATCACTGTTGGAAATATCAAATTTCAATTCAGTAAGATTGGAAGATATAGTTAAAGAAAAAAATTGTCATTTCCCCAAATATCAGTTAGATCATCTTGATCAGTGGAAAGATTCTGCCGTTGTGCGTGATGCTCCACATAAGTAAGAAAAACAAGCCAGTGAGCCACAACTGGAAAAAGGCTGTGGCTGGCTCGACTTGAACCAATAGGTTGGAAACTGGGCCGTAGAACCCCTTTGTATCTAACTAATAACTCCAGTTAAACTCACCGGTCATTTCCCATACGCACCAACATGATTCTTCTGTGTTTTTGATTATTTTAGCTGGCAACCAGCAGACTACCTCCACAGCAGGTACCAGCACAAGTATGGTGGAGACTTCTTCAGCAATTTCTACTTCAGGTAACAGAAATCAGTGAAAATAAGTTGTCAGCAGTATACTCTTCATTGCTTTGTGACTCAAACATAGTTTAAAGCTGCCTTCCCATATATGCCTTTTTTTGATCCGTGATCCCTCATGCGTCATCTGCAAAATTCGCCATCGTAATCAAATAATAAGACCCTTTCCATTTGTCCGTCACGTGTCATTCCTCAAACGTCATACGTCTCCGATTTAATCGCCACCGGATCCGTATTTTGAGGTTTTACGTACGTCAAATTTCACCGTGTGACGTATTTTTCTGGGGATTTTTTCAAAGCACAACTGCTTGATCACAACATGAAGATAACAGACACACTTCTTGGAGAAGTTGATAACAGTAGTACAGGAAAATCCTTGCCAGTATGACATGAGAAGTAAAGATCACAAGGATGCAATCAAGGTAGCCAATGTCTGGGCCAGCATGCATAGCCACTGTAATGGGATCAGACGACATTACAGTTCAGTGCCACGTGTTTACAAGTGTATATGTCTTCATTCCTGGGGCTGACAAAAGCTACGAACTCGTAGGCATATACATAATGTAATGGTAATGATCGTCTAGTGTTGGTCCACATCATCAGTGTACTAGAATAACTGCATGTCTATGTATTGTGGAAATTGGGCGGTGTTGTGAAAGAACGAATTGTTTCTGAATCAAAGAAAAACTATGTTAAACGTAACAAATCTCATTTAAGATTTCACCTGCACTGCATTTTTGTCAAAGAACGCATTACAACATCCTAGAAAGAGTGAATTTCACCCGGAAGTGGAGTGAAAAGTAACTCTAAATAGCGCCATAATGCACACATATGGAGTGAAATATTGCAGCTGTATTTGGAATTAGTTTTTACTGCACTTCTGGGTGAAATTTGCTCTTACTAGGGTGAAATCTACTCTCACTAGGAGTGGTCCCTCAGCATATGCACTTTTTGAGTGTAATTTGCTATTTTGCATTTAGAATGTGAGTAGTCATGACCGATCCTGAGCCGAAAATGGCCACCGGGGATCATTTGTAAAACTTAAAAAATAATAAAGAAAAATTATTGTCATTGCCAATGAGAAGTTAAAAATCCGTGACGGATATTTGCAGTGTTTATGCGACAGTTCTTTGGCAAGGTGATTAAATGTTCTGTGCTGCTTCCGCTTTTGCAGTGCCCTGTGAACCCACCATCTTTTTTGAAAATTTTTGTCTCCTCCTCCTTATAAGATTTGCACATAGCAGAACTGCCTTCCTATCACTTTTCATTATGCTGACTGTAGAATCACCTGCTTCTATGATGCACGTCACAACAGAGAGAAAAATCGTATCGGTCGTGTCGTATATATTGAAATGGATTTGACGTATGTCAGATGACGAATGACGGATTACGCGTATATGGAAAGGCAGCTTAACGCTCAATTAGCAGTGTTTTGATGTAAAAACTGCATCATTTGCATAACTCTGATTGCAGTGTTAAAATGTATAGAATGTCTCAGCTGACAGGAAATTGTCCTTCACAGCAGCAACCTGCCAGTGGAACGGTCACTTGCTTGTAAACCTTCTCGGGACATGATAACTTTAATTTTAAAAAGAAAATGCCTTTAATGTTTACCTACTATAAACATATTGTAAATCTTTTGCAGTTGCTGTTATTTAGCCAGTATGATCATTTCCTAGTGATTTTCATATAATGATAACCCCAGTAACCCTTCTAGATCAAAAAGTACAGAGAAAGTCTCTCATGGTCCATAGTGTTAAGTAGATGCACATCTAAGCTTTGAGAGGACAGTTCCCCTTATCCACCCCCACCCCTCTCAAATAAAGGAAGATACTTTAGGGCTTATGAAGTTTTTACAAAAGTACACATTTGATTTTTACAAATTTAAAAGAAATATTTTATGATTCTCTATTGCTATTTACTAAGCACATAGTACTTTTATCTTTTTCAAAAACAGAGACATGTGAAAAGAGAAACATCAGTGGAACTCTTTCCAACATTGGCTTTTCCAAAGTTCCAGAAGACTCAGTAATAGGGCAAGCAGTTGGGGATGTTTTCCCGAACAATGCATCCCTAAAAGTGCGAGAACTTAACCTTGGTGATGAACACATAATTATGAGTTTGATCATTGGCAAAGTACCTGCTAATACTTCTCTGTACTTTGCATACAGGGAAAGTGTTGACTCCAATGTTACCATACTGAACAGTAATGACAGCAAACCCCTTCGAATTGAAAATGCCATTAATATGACATCACAACTTAAAGGCAAGCAAATTGCAACAATTATACTTTTGGTACAAATAGCAGAAATGCAAGGCCAGAACATTGACGCACAGGTTGAGAACACTTTTACTGTCCTGTTGGATTCCCTGATGGTGGAAGTATGTGGTATGTTGATTGCCAACTTTTTTTCCCTTCGTATTTATGGTGTAGAGAACTGACATGTGCTGTGTCCCAAAATGATCATGTTTGGAAGCTGATACATTACATTTGTCATAACTTAATAATTAAATTAATGTTCAGAAACAGATTAAAGTTGTGGATTAAAGGAACACACATTGGTATACATAATATCCTCTTCCTCAGGGAAGGTTCAGGCTGCTCTGCAGACTGGAAAGAATATTCTTGATTATGAGGTCGAGTTCAAACATCTTTGGGCAAAATGAAATTTATCGTGCAGGATTTATATGTTTAAAAGATGGATATGATACTACAGTTTCCACATGACCAGGGTATATGCACACTGTTGAACAAGGTTTTTCTTGATTGGCTGTTGCCATTGTATTGTATTTTTTGTATTCTTTGTTAGGGTTAGGGATTAGAGGCGGTCGTAAGCCAGTTAGGAAATTTCTTGGTAAACAGTGCACACAGACCCCATTATCATGAATGAGACAATGAAGGTCAGCATTTTTATTGTTCCATTGTCATACGTTCTGCATACTTCTCTATAATCACTACTAAAACTATGAACAATTTAAAGCATTTTTGCCATCAAGATTTGCTGAACAAAATGATTAATGCTAATTTCCACATGGCAGATATTATAACTTTGGTTTTCTATCTTTCAGTGAAAACAAAAGAGACTACTACAGAGAAAAGCCACTACTGTGACTGCAGAAAGTACAACAGGTAAACTTCCTAGCTAATTGCTTATTCTTTTTCAAATTCAAATCTTTTATTTGGAAGTTATCATGGAATGTCCTTTCATTTGTGTGGGTTACTGTGTATTGTTCAATGTTTATAATATTGTCAACCCTATCACTATTGTTTCCTATTAATTAAACTATGACTTAATATAATATAGCTCTCTAAATAATTTGCAAACACTTAGCAGAACACCAGCAAAAGATTTAGATCACAGTAACTAAGCAGTGAAATATTGCTATTTATGTTTATTATCTTTACCACTGGTCACTATTAAAAGGCACTGGATGACATTTAAACATACACCTCATTTCTAGGTTCAATTATTGTCAGCCATCCCATTTATGGCATCGTCTTTATGTCGCTTTGGCCAAAACTGCCTTGGCTTTCACTTCTTTTTTGGTTTTCTGAAATCTTTCCAATGGAGAATTTTCTTCGTACTTTTATTCTCCAATACTTCTATAAAACATGGATCCAATTTATTTTACAAATTTCAAATAGCAAGTGTGTAGTACTTTCCTTCTTTTTTTAGATTGTGAAAATGTGGTAAAAGTACTGACACATATTGACTTGTAGTTTGCAATGGGTACAGGAAACTATGTGATTTTCAGCAGGTTTGAAGATCCGATCACCTAGAGCTATACAAACAGGTTGTTGAAAGACTTGTGAATCGTTCGACAAGTGCTATAATTCAATGGTTCTTCTTCTTTGATTGTGTTTACTAACTGTTACCCAATGAGTTGGAAAACATAGCAAATGCAAACTATGTTATCCCTGCATGTTCTTTTGTTCAGAATATCCATTACTAATTTGGAGTGAAGCAATTTTACAGAAGGATTGGTTGTGACTCATAAAGCTTGTTAGCACCTCAACTACAACCATTTTAAAAACGTATGACCTGATAGCAAGTCATCACTGCAGTTTGAACTGTCAATTTCACCTCGAAAAACAGAAAAGACAGGTGAAACATCCACATCAATTGAAATAACTCCCATACAATTTGAATCTGAGGTCATTTTCCATATGTACTGACATGATTGTTTTGTATTCTTTGATATGTTGTAGCTGGAAAACAGCAGACTACCACAGCAAGTGCCAGCACAAGTATGGTGGAGGAGACTACTTCAGTAATGTCTACTTCTACCTTAGGTAACATATTTGTCCTACATTCGTTTAATTGTTTTTCACCTACTTCTTGCTAAATTGATCATTACTACTCTACAATATGATGTACAGTACTGTATTTGCAAATCTTTTGTGAAACTTTTCCAGCAAAAAGATTTTTGTCTAAACATGAGTAACTGTGGGGGATCTCTTACTCGAATGTGCATTTCCCGTATCGAGTAGTTGCTCCCTCTTGGTTCTGGTGCAAGTTAAAAATCTTTTGTGGTCATCAGAGTGATGAACTCAAAAACAGTATAGTTAGTTAGATGGAGTTGTACGGCCTTTATTAACCTACCGGTTCAAGTCGAGCTGGCCACAGTCATTTTTCCAGTTGTGGCTCACTGACTTAATTGTTTTCCCTACTCCATTGCTTATGCAGAGCATCACGCACAACGGCAGTAGGTTCCATTTTTAGTGTCTTTGGTATGACCTGACCTGGGAATCGAACCCGGGCCTTCCACGTGAAAGGCAGATGCCCTACCGTTAGACCAAACAGTATAAACACAGTATGTCAAGAAGGATAACTGTGATGGATCTCATACATGGTGTAGCAGGTGCATTGTCAATATTGAGAAGGTGGAATCCTATTGTTTTTTGTAGTTTATTAAACAGTCAATTTTAAACAAAACATATACACTTACTTTTCCACAGCTAGGAATCACTGAGCCTTTCTGGTTTAGAATTCAGTCTTTAAGCTGAAGTGACTGTTTCACAGATGGGCCTGTCTCGACCCATTAAACGTACAGTAATAGCACCGAAACTGTTTTGTTTATTTCTTTTTCAAACCTTTTCTGTTTAGGCAAATCACTGTTGGAAATATCAAATTTCGATTCAGTAAGATTGGAAGATGTATTTAAAGAAAAAAATTTTCATTTCCCCAAATATCAGTTAGATCATCTTGCAGTGGAAAGATTCTGCCGTTGTGCGTGATGCCCCGCGCATAAGCAATGGAGTAAGAAAAACAAGTAAGTGATCCACACCCGGAAAAAGGACGTGGCCGGCTCGACTCGAACCAATACATTGAAAACTGGGCGGTAAAACCCCTTTGTATTTAACTAATAACTCCATTTTAACTCACCGGTCATTTCCCATACGCACCAACATGATTCTTCTGTGTTTTTGATTATTTTAGCTGGCAACCAGCAGACTACCTCCACAGCAGGTACCAGCACAAGTATGGTGGAGACTTCTTCAGCAATTTCTACTTCAGGTAACAGAAATCAGTGAAAATGATTTTTAAGTTGTCAGCAGTATACTCTTCATTGCTTTGTGACTCAAACATAGTTTAAAGCTGCCTAATTTCCATATATGCCTTTTTTTGATCGGTGATCCCTCATGCGTCATCTGCAAAATACGCCTTCGTAATCAAATAATAAGACCCTTTCCATTTGTCCGTCATGTGTCATCCCTCAAACGTCATACGTCTCCGATTTAATCGCCACCGGATCCGTATTTTGAGGTTTTACCTACGTCAAATTTCACCGTGTGACGTATTTTTCTGGGGATTTTTTCAAAGCACAACTGCTTGATCACAAAATGAAGATAACAGACACACTTCTTGAGAAGTTGATAACAGTAGTACAGGAAAATCCTTGCCTGTATGACATGAGAAGTAAAGATCACAAGGATGCAATCAAGGTAGCCAATGTCTGGGCCAGCATAGCCGCTGTAATGGGATCAGACGACATTACAGTTCAGTGCCACGTGTTTACAAGTGTATATGCCTTCATTCCTGGGGCTGACAAAAGCTACGAACTCGTAGGCATATACATAATGTAATGGTAAAGATCGTCTGGTGCTGGTCCAGATCATCAGTGTACAAGAATAACTGCATGTCTGTGTATTGTGGAAATTGGGCGGTGTTGTGAAAGAACGAATTGTTTCTGAATCAAAGAAAAAACTATGTCAAACGTAACAAATCTCATTTAAGATTTCACCTGTACTGCATTTTTGTCAAAGAACACATTACAACATCCTAGAAAAGAGTGAATCATGCTGCTAGAATTCAATAGGACTTTTTAGCCAATATTACCGGAGAAAAAGGCTTTTTCCCGGGTGAAGCTTATCTCTATAATTGCATCAGTTAATACCTTTTACAACCAAACTTGCTCCATTGACCAATCAGTCTTTAAAATGGTTCAAACCCCTTTAATTTTAATAATCTCAAGACACCTGAACAGGAAGTTCTCTGATAGATTCTGGATTAAGAGTGGTCAACTAGAGATGGCTAAAACTTGCTATTCATTTCTAGCATCATGTTTCACCCGGAAGTGGAGTGAAAAGTAACTCTAAATAGCGCGATAATGCACACATATGGAGTGAAATATTGCAGCTGTATTTGGAATTAGTTTTTACTGCACTTCTGGGTGAAATTCGCTCTTACTTGGGTGAAATCTACTCTCACTATGAGTGGTCCTTCAGCATATGCACTTTTTTGAGTGTAATTCACTATTTTGCATTTAGAATGTGAGTAGCCATGACCGATCCTGAGCCGAAAATGGCCACCAGGGGATCATTTGTAAAACTTAAAAATTAGTAAAGAAAAATTATTGTCATTGCCAATGAGAAGTTAAAAATCCGTGACGGATATTTGCAGTGTTTATGCGACAGTTCTTTCACAAGGTGATAAAATGTTCCATGCTGCTTTTGCTTTTGCAGTGCGCTGTGAACCCACCATCTTTTTTGAGATTTTTGTCTCCTCCTCGCCTTATTAGATATGCACATAGCAGAACTGCCTTCCTATCACTTTTCATTATGCTGGCTGTAGAATCACCTGCTTCTATGATGCACGTCACAACAGAGAGAAAAATGGTATCGGTCGTGTCGTATATATTAAAAAAGGGATTTGACGTATGTCAAATGAAGGATGACGGATTACGCATATATGGAAAGGCAGCTTAAGGCTCAATTAGCAGTGTTTTGATGTAAAAACTGCATCATTTGCATAACTCTGATTGCAGTGTTAAAATGTATAGAATGTCTCAGCTTACAGGAAATTGTCCTTCAGAGCAGCAACCTGGAACGGTTACTTGCTTGTAAACCTTCTCGGGACATGATAACTTTAATTTTAAAAAGAAAATGCCTTAAATGTTTACCTGCTATAAACATATCGTAAATCTTTTGCAGTTGCTTTTATTTAGCCAGTGGGATCATTTCCTAGTGATTTTCATATATTGATAACCCCAGTAACCCTTCTAGGTCAAAAAGTGCAGAGAAAGTCCATGGTGCTATAAAGTAGATGCACATCTAAGCTTTGAGAGGACAGTTCCCCTTACCCACCCCCACCCCTCTCAAATAAAGGAAGATACTTTAGGGCTTATGAAGTTTTTACAAAAGTACACTTTTGATTTTAACAAATTTAAAAGAAATATTTTATGATTCTCTATTGCTATTTACTAAGCACATAGTACTTTATCTTTTTCAAAAACAGAGACATGTGAAAAGAGAAACATCAGTGGAACTCTTCCCAACATTGGCTTTTCCAAAGTTCCAGAAGACTCAGTAATAGGGCAAGCAGTTGGGGATGTTTTCCCAAACAATGCATCCCTAAAAGTGCGAGAACTTAACCTTGGTGATGAACACATAATTATGAGTTTGATCATTGGCAAAGTACCTGCAAATACTTCTCTGTACTTTGCATACAGGGAAAGTGTTGACTCCAATGTTACCATACTGAACAGTAATGACAGCAAACCCCTTCGAATTGAAAATGCCATTAATTTGACATCACAACTTAAAGACAAGCAAATTGCAACAATTATACTTTTGGTACAAATAGCAGAAATGCAAGGCCAGAACATTGACGCACAGGTTGAGAACACTTTTACTATCCTGTTGGATTCCCTGATGGTGGAAGTATGTGGTATGTTGATTGCCAACTTTTTTTCCCTTCATATTTATGGTGTAAAGAACTGACATGTGCTGTGTCCCAAAATGATCATGTTTGGAAGCTGGTACATGACATTTGTCAAAACTTAATAGTCTGTGGACAATATGCTTATAATGTCCCATTTGGATACCTTACAAATTATAACGACTCCCCAATTAATGTTCAGAAACAGATTAAAGTTGTGGATTATTAAAGGAACACACATTGGTATACATAATATCCTCTTCCTCAGGGAAGGTTCAGGCTACTCTGCAAACTGGAAAGAATATTCTTGATTATGAGGTCGAGTTCAAACATCTTTTGGGCAAAATGAAATTTATCGTGCAGGATTTATATGTTTAAAAGATGGATATGATACTACAGTTTCCACATGACCAGGGTATATGCACACTGTTGAACAAGGTTTTTCTTGGTTGGCTGTTGCCATTGTATTGTATTTTTTGTATTCTTTGTTAGGGTTAGGGATTAGGGTGGTCGTAAGCCAGTTAGGAAATTTCTTGGTAAACAGTGCACACAGACCCCATTATCATGAATGAGACAATGAAGGTCAGCATTTTTATTGTTCCATTGTCATACGTTCTGCATACTTCTCTATAATCACTACTAAAACTATGAACAATTTAAAGCGTTTTTGCCATCAAGATTTGCTGAACAAAATGATTAATGCTAATTTCCACATGGCAGATATTATAACTTTGGTTTTCTATCTTTCAGTGAAAACAAAAGAGACTACTACAGAGAAAGCCACTACTGTGACTGCAGAAAGTACAACAGGTAAACTTCCTAGCTAATTGCTTATTCTTTTCAAATTCAAATCTTTTATTTGGAAGTTATCATGGAATGTCCTTTCATTTGTGTGGGTTACTGTGTATTGTTCAATGTTTATGATATTGTCAACCCTATCACTATTGTTTCCTATTAATTAAACTATGACTTAATATAATATAGCTCTCTAAATACTTTGCAAACACTTAGCAAAACCAGCAAAAGATTTAGATCACAGTAACTAAGCAGTGAAATATTGCTATTTATGTTTATTATCTTTACCACTGGTCACTATTAAAAGGCACTGGATGACATTTAAACATACACCTCATTTCTAGGTTCAATTATTGTCAGCCATCCCATTTATGGCATCGTCTTTATGTCGCTTTGGCCAAAACTGCCTTGGCTTTCACTTCTTTTTTTGGTTTTCTGAAATCTTTCCAATGGAGAATTTTCTTTGTACTTTTATTCTCCAATACTTCTATAAAACATGGATCCAATTTATTTTACAAATTTCAAATAGCACGTGTGTAGTACTTTCTTTCTTTTTTTAGATTGTGAAAATGTGGTAAAAGTACTGACACATATTGACTTGTAGTTTGCAATGGGTACAGGAAACTATATGATTTTCAGCAGGTTTGAAGATCCGATCACCTAGAGCTATACAAACAAGGTTGTTGAAAGACTTGTGAATTGTTCGGCAAGTGTGATAATGTAGTGAAATGGTTCTTCTTCTTTCATTGTGTTTACTAACTGTTACCCAATGAGTTGCATAACATAGCAAATGCAAACTATGTCATCCCTGCATGTTCTTTTGTTCAGAATATCCATTACTAATTTGGAGTGAAGTAATTTTACAGAAGGATTGGTTGTGACTCATAAAGCTTGTTAGCACCTCAACTACAACCATTTTAAAAACGTATGACCTGATAGCAAAGTTACTGCAGTTTGAACTGTCAATTTCACCTCGAAAAACAGAAAAGACAGGTGAAACATCCACATCAATTGAAATAACTCCCATACAATTTGAATCTGAGGTCATTTTCCATATGTACTGACATGATTGTTTTGTATTCTTTGATATGTTGTAGCTGGAAAACAGCAGACTACCACAGCAAGTGCCAGCACAAGTATGGTGGAGGAGACTACTTCAGTAATGTCTACTTCTACCTTAGGTAACATATTTGTCCTACATTCGTTTAATTGTTTTTCACCTACTTCTTGGCTATAATTGATCATTACTACTCTACAATATGATGTACAGTACTGTATTTGCAAATCTTTTGTGAAACTTTTCCAGCAAAAAGATTTTTGTCTAAACATGAGTAACTGTGGGGATCTCTTACTTCGAATGCGCATTTCCCGTATCGCGTAGTTGATCCCTCTCGCTTTTGGTGCAAGTTAAAAATCTTTTGTGGTCATCAGAGTGATGAACTCAAAAACAGTATAGTTAGTTAGATGGAGTTTACGGCCTTTTTAACCTACCGGTTCAAGTCGAGCTGGCCACAGTCATTTTTCCAGTTGTGGCTCACTGACTTAATTGTTTTCCCTACTCCATTGCTTATGCAGAGCATCACGCACAACGGCAGTAGGTTCCATTTTTAGTGTCTTTGGTATGACCTGACCTGGGAATCGAACCCGGGCCTTCCACGTGAAAGGCAGATGCCCTACCGTTAGACCAAACAGTATAAACACAGTATGTCAAGAAGGATAACTGTGATGGATCTCATACATGGTGTAGCATGTGCATTGTCAATATTGAGAAGGTGGAATCCTGTTGTTTTTTGTAGTTTATTAAACAGTCAATTTTAAACAAAACATATACACTTACTTTTCCACAGCTAGGAATCACTGAGCCTTTCTGGTTTAGAATTCAGTCTTTAAGCTGAAGTGACTGTTTCACAGATGGGCCTGTCTTGACCCATTAAACGTACAGTAATAGCACCGAAACTGTTTTGTTTATTTCTTTTCAAACCTTTTCTATTTAGGCAAATCACTGTTGGAAATATCAAATTTCAATTCAGTAAGATTGGAAGATATAGTTAAAGAAAAAATTGTCATTTCCCCAAATATCAGTTAGATCATCTTGATCAGTGGAAAGATTCTGCCGTTGTGCGTGATGCTCCACATAAGTAAGAAAAACAAGCCAGTGAGCCACAACTGGAAAAAAGGCTGTGGCTGGCTCGACTTGAACCAATAGGTTGGAAACTGGGCCGTAGAACCCCTTTGTATCTAACTAATAACTCCAGTTAAACTCACCGGTCATTTCCCATACGCACCAACATGATTCTTCTGTGTTTTTGATTATTTTAGCTGGCAACCAGCAGACTACCTCCACAGCAGGTACCAGCACAAGTATGGTGGAGACTTCTTCAGCAATTTCTACTTCAGGTAACAGAAATCAGTGAAAATAAGTTGTCAGCAGTATACTCTTCATTGCTTTGTGACTCAAACATAGTTTAAAGCTGCCTTCCCATATATGCCTTTTTTGATCCGTGATCCCTCATGCGTCATCTGCAAAATTCGCCATCGTAATCAAATAATAAGACCCTTTCCATTTGTCCGTCACGTGTCATTCCTCAAACGTCATACGTCTCCGATTTAATCGCCACCGGATCCGTATTTTGAGGTTTTACGTACGTCAAATTTCACCGTGTGACGTATTTTTCTGGGGATTTTTTCAAAGCACAACTGCTTGATCACAACATGAAGATAACAGACACACTTCTTGAGAAGTTGATAACAGTAGTACAGGAAAATCCTTGCCAGTATGACATGAGAAGTAAAGATCACAAGGATGCAATCAAGGTAGCCAATGTCTGGGCCAGCATGCATAGCCACTGTAATGGGATCAGACGACATTACAGTTCAGTGCCACGTGTTTACAAGTGTATATGTCTTCATTCCTGGGGCTGACAAAAGCTACGAACTCGTAGGCATATACATAATGTAATGGTAATGATCGTCTAGTGTTGGTCCACATCATCAGTGTACTAGAATAACTGCATGTCTATGTATTGTGGAAATTGGGCGGTGTTGTGAAAGAACGAATTGTTTCTGAATCAAAGAAAAAAACTATGTTAAACGTAACAAATCTCATTTAAGATTTCACCTGCACTGCATTTTTTGTCAAAGAACGCATTACAACATCCTAGAAAGAGTGAATTTCACCCGGAAGTGGAGTGAAAAGTAACTCTAAATAGCGCCATAATGCACACATATGGAGTGAAATATTGCAGCTGTATTTGGAATTAGTTTTTACTGCACTTCTGGGTGAAATTTGCTCTTACTAGGGTGAAATCTACTCTCACTAGGAGTGGTCCCTCAGCATATGCACTTTTTTGAGTGTAATTTGCTATTTTGCATTTAGAATGTGAGTAGTCATGACCGATCCTGAGCCGAAAATGGCCACCGGGGGATCATTTGTAAAACTTAAAAAATAATAAAGAAAAATTATTGTCATTGCCAATGAGAAGTTAAAAATCCGTGACGGATATTTGCAGTGTTTATGCGACAGTTCTTTGGCAAGGTGATTAAATGTTCTGTGCTGCTTCCGCTTTTGCAGTGCCCTGTGAACCCACCATCTTTTTTGAAAATTTTTGTCTCCTCCTCCTTATAAGATTTGCACATAGCAGAACTGCCTTCCTATCACTTTTCATTATGCTGACTGTAGAATCACCTGCTTCTATGATGCACGTCACAACAGAGAGAAAAATCGTATCGGTCGTGTCGTATATATTGAAATGGATTTGACGTATGTCAGATGACGAATGACGGATTACGCGTATATGGAAAGGCAGCTTAACGCTCAATTAGCAGTGTTTTGATGTAAAAACTGCATCATTTGCATAACTCTGATTGCAGTGTTAAAATGTATAGAATGTCTCAGCTGACAGGAAATTGTCCACAGCAGCAACCTGGAACGGTCACTTGCTTGTAAACCTTCTCGGGACATGATAACTTTAATTTTAAAAAGAAAATGCCTTTAATGTTTACCTACTATAAACATATTGTAAATCTTTGCAGTTGCTGTTATTTAGCCAGTGTGATCATTTCCTAGTGATTTTCATATATTGATAACCCCAGTAACCATTCTAGGTCAAAAAGTGCAGAGAAAGTCTCTCATGGTCCATAGTGTTAAGTAGATGCACATCTAAGCTTTGAGAGGACAGTTCCCCTTATCCACCCCCACCCCTCTCAAATAAAGGAAGATACTTTAGGGCTTATGAAGTTTTTACAAAAGTACACATTTGATTTTTACAAATTTAAAAGAAATATTTTATGATTCTCTATTGCTATTTACTAAGCACATAGTACTTTTATCTTTTTCAAAAACAGAGACATGTGAAAAGAGAAACATCAGTGGAACTCTTTCCAACATTGGCTTTTCCAAAGTTCCAGAAGACTCAGTAATAGGGCAAGCAGTTGGGGATGTTTTCCCTAACAATGCATCCCTAAAAGTGCGAGAACTTAACCTTGGTGATGAACACATAATTATGAGTTTGATCATTGGCAAAGTACCTGCTAATACTTCTCTGTACTTTGCATACAGGGAAAGTGTTGACTCCAATGTTACCATACTGAACAGTAATGACAGCAAACCCCTTCGAATTGAAAATGCCATTAATATGACATCACAACTTAAAGGCAAGCAAATTGCAACAATTATACTTTTGGTACAAATAGCAGAAATGCAAGGCCAGAACATTGACGCACAGGTTGAGAACACTTTTACTGTCCTGTTGGATTCCCTGATGGTGGAAGTATGTGGTATGTTGATTGCCAACTTTTTTTCCCTTCGTATTTATGGTGTAGAGAACTGACATGTGCTGTGTCCCAAAATGATCATGTTTGGAAGCTGATACATTACATTTGTCATAACTTAATAATTAAATTAATGTTCAGAAACAGATTAAAGTTGTGGATTAAAGGAACACACATTGGTATACATAATATCCTCTTCCTCAGGGAAGGTTCAGGCTGCTCTGCAGACTGGAAAGAATATTCTTGATTATGAGGTCGAGTTCAAACATCTTTTGGGCAAAATGAAATTTATCGTGCAGGATTTATATGTTTAAAAGATGGATATGATACTACAGTTTCCACATGACCAGGGTATATGCACACTGTTGAACAAGGTTTTTCTTGATTGGCTGTTGCCATTGTATTGTATTTTTTGTATTCTTTGTTAGGGTTAGGGATTAGGGCGGTCGTAAGCCAGTTAGGAAATTTCTTGGTAAACAGTGCACACAGACCCCATTATCATGAATGAGACAATGAAGGTCAGCATTTTTATTGTTCCATTGTCATACGTTCTGCATACTTCTCTATAATCACTACTAAAACTATGAACAATTTAAAGCATTTTTGCCATCAAGATTTGCTGAACAAAATGATTAATGCTAATTTCCACATGGCAGATATTATAACTTTGGTTTTCTATCTTTCAGTGAAAACAAAAGAGACTACTACAGAGAAAGCCACTACTGTGACTGCAGAAAGTACAACAGGTAAACTTCCTAGCTAATTGCTTATTCTTTTCAAATTCAAATCTTTTATTTGGAAGTTATCATGGAATGTCCTTTCATTTGTGTGGGTTACTGTGTATTGTTCAATGTTTGTAATATTGTCGACCCTATCACCATTGTTTCCTATTAATTAAACTATGACTTCATATAATATAGCTCTCTAAATAATTTGCAAACACTTAGCAGAACACCAACAAAAGATTTAGATCACAGTAACTAAGCAGTGAAATATTGCTATTTATGTTTATTATCTGTACCACTGGTCACTATTAAAAGGCACTGGATGACATTTAAATATACACCTCATTTCTAGGTTCAATTATTGTCAGCCATCCCATTTATGGCATCGTCTTTATGTCGCTTTGGCCAAAACTGCCTTGGCTTTCACTTCTTTTTTTGGTTTTCTGAAATCTTTCCAATGGAGAATTTTCTTCGTACTTTTATTCTCCAATACTTCTATAAAACATGGATCCAATTTATTTTACAAATTTCAAATAGCAAGTGTGTAGTACTTTCTTTCTTTTTTTAGATTGTGAAAATGTGGTAAAAGTACTGACACATATTGTCTTGTAGTTTGCAATGGGTACAGGAAACTATGGGATTTTCAGCAGGTTTGAAGATCCGATCACCTAGAGCTATACAAACAAGGTTGTTGAAAGACTTGTGAATCGTTCGACAAGTGCTATAATTCAATGGTTCTTCTTCTTTGATTGTGTTTACTAACTGTTACCCAATGAGTTGGAAAACATAGCAAATGCAAACTATGTTATCCCTGCATGTTCTTTTGTTCAGAATATCCATTACTAATTTGGAGTGAAGCAATTTTACAGAAGGATTGGTTGTGACTCATAAAGCTTGTTAGCACCTCAACTACAACCATTTTAAAAACGTATGACCTGATAGCAAGTCATCACTGCAGTTTGAACTGTCAATTTCACCTCGAAAAACAGAAAAGACAGGTGAAACATCCACATCAATTGAAATAACTCCCATACAATTTGAATCTGAGGTCATTTTCCATATGTACTGACATGATTGTTTTGTATTCTTTGATATGTTGTAGCTGGAAAACAGCAGACTACCACAGCAAGTGCCAGCACAAGTATGGTGGAGGAGACTACTTCAGTAATGTCTACTTCTACCTTAGGTAACATATTTGTCCTACATTCGTTTAATTGTTTTTCACCTACTTCTTGCTAAATTGATCATTACTACTCTACAATATGATGTACAGTACTGTATTTGCAAATCTTTTGTGAAACTTTTCCAGCAAAAAGATTTTTGTCTAAACATGAGTAACTGTGGGGGATCTCTTACTTGAATGTGCATTTCCCGTATCGAGTAGTTGATCCCTCTTGGTTTTGGTGCAAGTTAAAAATCTTTTGTGGTCATCAGAGTGATGAACTCAAAAACAGTATAGTTAGTTAGATGGAGTTTTACGGCCTTTTTAACCTACCGGTTCAAGTCGAGCTGGCCACAGTCATTTTTCCAGTTGTGGCTCACTGACTTAATTGTTTTCCCTACTCCATTGCTTATGCAGAGCATCACGCACAACGGCAGTAGGTTCCATTTTTAGTGTCTTTGGTATGACCTGACCTGGGAATCGAACCCGGGCCTTCCACGTGAAAGGCAGATGCCCTACCGTTAGACCAAACAGTATAAACACAGTATGTCAAGAAGGATAACTGTGATGGATCTCATACATGGTGTAGCATGTGCATTGTCAATATTGAGAAGGTGGAATCCTATTGTTTTTTGTAGTTTATTAAACAGTCAATTTTAAACAAAACATATACACTTACTTTTCCACAGCTAGGAATCACTGAGCCTTTCTGGTTTAGAATTCAGTCTTTAAGCTGAAGTGACTGTTTCACAGATGGGCCTGTCTTGACCCATTAAACGTAATAGCACCGAAACTGTTTTGTTTATTTCTTTTTCAAACCTTTTCTTTTTAGGCAAATCACTGTTGGAAATATCAAATTTCAATTCAGTAAGATTGGAAGATGTATTTAAAGAAAAAAATTTTCATTTCCCCAAATATCAGTTAGATCATCTTGCAGTGGAAAGATTCTGCCGTTGTGCGTGATGCTCCGCATAAGCAATGGAGTAAGAAAAACAAGCCAGTGAGCCACAACTGGAAAAAAGGCCGTGGCTGGCTCGACTTGAACCAATAGGTTGGAAACTGGGCCGTAAAACCCCTTTGTATTTAACTAATAACTCCATTTTAACTCACCGGTCATTTCCCATACGCACCAACATGATTCTTCTGTGTTTTTGATTATTTTAGCTGGCAACCAGCAGACTACCTCCACAGCAGGTACCAGCACAAGTATGGTGGAGACTTCTTCAGCAATTTCTACTTCAGGTAACAGAAATCAGTGAAAATGATTTTTAAGTTGTCAGCAGTATACTCTTCATTGCTTTGTGACTCAAACATAGTTTAAAGCTGCCTAATTTCCATATATGCCTTTTTTGATCGGTGATCCCTCATGCGTCATCTGCAAAATACGCCTTCGTAATCAAATAATAAGACCCTTTCCATTTGTCCGTCATGTGTCATCCCTCAAACGTCATACGTCTCCGATTTAATCGCCACCGGATCCGTATTTTGAGGTTTTACCTACGTCAAATTTCACCGTGTGACGTATTTTTCTGGGGATTTTTTCAAAGCACAACTGCTTGATCACAAAATGAAGATAACAGACACACTTCTTGAGAAGTTGATAACAGTAGTACAGGAAAATCCTTGCCTGTATGACATGAGAAGTAAAGATCACAAGGATGCAATCAAGGTAGCCAATGTCTGGGCCAGCATAGCCGCTGTAATGGGATCAGACGACATTACAGTTCAGTGCCACGTGTTTACAAGTGTATATGCCTTCATTCCTGGGGCTGACAAAAGCTACGAACTCGTAGGCATATACATAATGTAATGGTAAAGATCGTCTGGTGCTGGTCCAGATCATCAGTGTACAAGAATAACTGCATGTCTGTGTATTGTGGAAATTGGGCGGTGTTGTGAAAGAACGAATTGTTTCTGAATCAAAGAAAAAAACTATGTCAAACGTAACAAATCTCATTTAAGATTTCACCTGTACTGCATTTTTGTCAAAGAACACATTACAACATCCTAGAAAGAGTGAATCATGCTGCTAGAATTCAATAGGACTTTTTAGCCAATATTACCGGAGAAAAAGGCTTTTTCCCGGGTGAAGCTTATCTCTATAATTGCATCAGTTAATACCTTTTACAACCAAACTTGCTCCATTGACCAATCAGTCTTTAAAATGGTTCAAACCCCTTTAATTTTAATAATCTCAAGACACCTGAACAGGAAGTTCTCTGATAGATTCTGGATTAAGAGTGGTCAACTAGAGATGGCTAAAACTTGCTATTCATTTCTAGCATCATGTTTCACCCGGAAGTGGAGTGAAAAGTAACTCTAAATAGCGCGATAATGCACACATATGGAGTGAAATATTGCAGCTGTATTTGGAATTAGTTTTTACTGCACTTCTGGGTGAAATTCGCTCTTACTTGGGTGAAATCTACTCTCACTATGAGTGGTCCTTCAGCATATGCACTTTTTGAGTGTAATTCACTATTTTGCATTTAGAATGTGAGTAGCCATGACCGATCCTGAGCCGAAAATGGCCACCAGGGGATCATTTGTAAAACTTAAAAATTAGTAAAGAAAAATTATTGTCATTGCCAATGAGAAGTTAAAAATCCGTGACGGATATTTGCAGTGTTTATGCGACAGTTCTTTCACAAGGTGATAAAATGTTCCATGCTGCTTTTGCTTTTGCAGTGCGCTGTGAACCCACCATCTTTTTTGAGATTTTTGTCTCCTCCTCGCCTTATTAGATATGCACATAGCAGAACTGCCTTCCTATCACTTTTCATTATGCTGGCTGTAGAATCACCTGCTTCTATGATGCACGTCACAACAGAGAGAAAAATGGTATCGGTCGTGTCGTATATATTAAAAAAGGGATTTGACGTATGTCAAATGAAGGATGACGGATTACGCATATATGGAAAGGCAGCTTAAGGCTCAATTAGCAGTGTTTTGATGTAAAAACTGCATCATTTGCATAACTCTGATTGCAGTGTTAAAATGTATAGAATGTCTCAGCTTACAGGAAATTGTCCTTCAGAGCAGCAACCTGGAACGGTTACTTGCTTGTAAACCTTCTCGGGACATGATAACTTTAATTTTAAAAAGAAAATGCCTTAAATGTTTACCTGCTATAAACATATCGTAAATCTTTGGCAGTTGCTTTTATTTAGCCAGTGGGATCATTTCCTAGTGATTTTCATATATTGATAACCCCAGTAACCCTTCTAGGTCAAAAAGTGCAGAGAAAGTCCATGGTGCTATAAAGTAGATGCACATCTAAGCTTTGAGAGGGCAGTTCCCCTTACCCACCCCCACCCCTCTCAAATAAAGGAAGATACTTTAGGGCTTATGAAGTTTTTACAAAAGTACACTTTTGATTTTAACAAATTTAAAAGAAATATTTTATGATTCTCTATTGCTATTTACTAAGCACATAGTACTTTATCTTTTTCAAAAACAGAGACATGCGAAAAGAGAAACATCAGTGGAACTCTTCCCAACATTGGCTTTTCCAAAGTTCCAGAAGACTCAGTAATAGGGCAAGCAGTTGGGGATGTTTTCCCAAACAATGCATCCCTAAAAGTGCGAGAACTTAACCTTGGTGATGAACACATAATTATGAGTTTGATCATTGGCAAAGTACCTGCAAATACTTCTCTGTACTTTGCATACAGGGAAAGTGTTGACTCCAATGTTACCATACTGAACAGTAATGACAGCAAACCCCTTCGAATTGAAAATGCCATTAATTTGACATCACAACTTAAAGACAAGCAAATTGCAACAATTATACTTTTGGTACAAATAGCAGAAATGCAAGGCCAGAACATTGACGCACAGGTTGAGAACACTTTTACTATCCTGTTGGATTCCCTGATGGTGGAAGTATGTGGTATGTTGATTGCCAACTTTTTTTCCCTTCATATTTATGGTGTAAAGAACTGACATGTGCTGTGTCCCAAAATGATCATGTTTGGAAGCTGGTACATGACATTTGCCAAAACTTAATAGTCTGTGGACAATATGCTTATAATGTCCCATTTGGATACCTTACAAATTATAACGACTCCCCAATTAATGTTCAGAAACAGATTAAAGTTGTGGATTATTAAAGGAACACACATTGGTATACATAATATCCTCTTCCTCAGGGAAGGTTCAGGCTACTCTGCAAACTGGAAAGAATATTCTTGATTATGAGGTCGAGTTCAAACATCTTTTGGGCAAAATGAAATTTATCGTGCAGGATTTATATGTTTAAAAGATGGATATGATACTACAGTTTCCACATGACCGGGGTATATGCACACTGTTGAACAAGGTTTTTCTTGGTTGGCTGTTGCCATTGTATTGTATTTTTTGTATTCTTAGTTAGGGTTAGGGATTAGGGTGGTCGTAAGCCAGTTAGGAAATTTCTTGGTAAACAGTGCACACAGACCCCATTATAATGAGAAAATGAAGGTCAACATTTTTATTGTTCCATTGTCATACGTTCTGCATACTTCTCTTTAATCACTACTAAAACTATGAACAATTTAAAGCGTTTTTGCCATCAAGATTTGCTGAACAAAATGATTAATGCTAATTTCCACATGGCAGATATTATAACTTTGGTTTTCTATCTTTCAGTGAAAACAAAAGAGACTACTACAGAGAAAGCCACTACTGTGACTGCAGAAAGTACAACAGGTAAACTTCCTAGCTAATTGCTTATTCTTTTCAAATTCAAATCTTTTATTTGGAAGTTATCATGGAATGTCCTTTCATTTGTGTGGGTTACTGTGTATTGTTCAATGTTTGTAATATTGTCGACCCTATCACCATTGTTTCCTATTAATTAAACTATGACTTCATATAATATAGCTCTCTAAATAATTTGCAAACACTTAGCAGAACACCAACAAAAGATTTAGATCACAGTAACTAAGCAGTGAAATATTGCTATTTATGTTTATTATCTGTACCACTGGTCACTATTAAAAGGCACTGGATGACATTTAAATATACACCTCATTTCTAGGTTCAATTATTGTCAGCCATCCCATTTATGGCATCGTCTTTATGTCGCTTTGGCCAAAACTGCCTTGGCTTTCACTTCTTTTTTTGGTTTTCTGAAATCTTTCCAATGGAGAATTTTCTTCGTACTTTTATTCTCCAATACTTCTATAAAACATGGATCCAATTTATTTTACAAATTTCAAATAGCAAGTGTGTAGTACTTTCCTTCTTTTTTTAGATTGTGAAAATGTGGTAAAAGTACTGACACATATTGTCTTGTAGTTTGCAATGGGTACAGAAAACTATGGGATTTTCAGCAGGTTTGAAGATCCGATCACCTAGAGCTATACAAACAGGTTGTTGAAAGACTTGTGAATCGTTCGACAAGTGCTATAATTCAATGGTTCTTCTTCTTTGATTGTGTTTACTAACTGTTACCCAATGAGTTGGAAAACATAGCAAATGCAAACTATGTTATCCCTGCATGTTCTTTTGTTCAGAATATCCATTACTAATTTGGAGTGAAGCAATTTTACAGAAGGATTGGTTGTGACTCATAAAGCTTGTTAGCACCTCAACTACAACCATTTTAAAAACGTATGACCTGATAGCAAGTCATCACTGCAGTTTGAACTGTCAATTTCACCTCGAAAAACAGAAAAGACAGGTGAAACATCCACATCAATTGAAATAACTCCCATACAATTTGAATCTGAGGTCATTTTCCATATGTACTGACATGATTGTTTTGTATTCTTTGATATGTTGTAGCTGGAAAACAGCAGACTACCACAGCAAGTGCCAGCACAAGTATGGTGGAGGAGACTACTTCAGTAATGTCTACTTCTACCTTAGGTAACATATTTGTCCTACATTCGTTTAATTGTTTTTCACCTACTTCTTGCTAAATTGATCATTACTACTCTACAATATGATGTACAGTACTGTATTTGCAAATCTTTTGTGAAACTTTTCCAGCAAAAAGATTTTTGTCTAAACATGAGTAACTGTGGGGGATCTCTTACTTCGAATGTGCATTTCCCGTATCGAGTAGTTGATCCCTCTTGGTTTTGGTGCAAGTTAAAAATCTTTTGTGGTCATCAGAGTGATGAACTCAAAAACAGTATAGTTAGTTGGATGGAGTTTTACGGCCTTTTTTAACCTACCGGTTCAAGTCGAGCTGGCCACAGTCATTTTTCCAGTTGTGGCTCACTGACTTAATTGTTTTCCCTACTCCATTGCTTATGCAGAGCATCACGCACAACGGCAGTAGGTTCCATTTTTAGTGTCTTTGGTATGACCTGACCTGGGAATCGAACCCGGGCCTTCCACGTGAAAGGCAGATGCCCTACCGTTAGACCAAACAGTATAAACACAGTATGTCAAGAAGGATAACTGTGATGGATCTCATACATGGTGTAGCATGTGCATTGTCAATATTGAGAAGGTGGAATCCTATTGTTTTTTGTAGTTTATTAAACAGTCAATTTTAAACAAAACATATACACTTACTTTTCCACAGCTAGGAATCACTGAGCCTTTCTGGTTTAGAATTCAGTCTTTAAGCTGAAGTGACTGTTTCACAGATGGGCCTGTCTTGACCCATTAAACGTAATAGCACCGAAACTGTTTTGTTTATTTCTTTTTCAAACCTTTTCTTTTTAGGCAAATCACTGTTGGAAATATCAAATTTCAATTCAGTAAGATTGGAAGATGTATTTAAAGAAAAAAATTTTCATTTCCCCAAATATCAGTTAGATCATCTTGCAGTGGAAAGATTCTGCCGTTGTGCGTGATGCTCCGCATAAGCAATGGAGTAAGAAAAACAAGCCAGTGAGCCACAACTGGAAAAAAGGCCGTGGCTGGCTCGACTTGAACCAATAGGTTGGAAACTGGGCCGTAAAACCCCTTTGTATTTAACTAATAACTCCATTTTAACTCACCGGTCATTTCCCATACGCACCAACATGATTCTTCTGTGTTTTTGATTATTTTAGCTGGCAACCAGCAGACTACCTCCACAGCAGGTACCAGCACAAGTATGGTGGAGACTTCTTCAGCAATTTCTACTTCAGGTAACAGAAATCAGTGAAAATGATTTTTAAGTTGTCAGCAGTATACTCTTCATTGCTTTGTGACTCAAACATAGTTTAAAGCTGCCTAATTTCCATATATGCCTTTTTTTGATCGGTGATCCCTCATGCGTCATCTGCAAAATACGCCTTCGTAATCAAATAATAAGACCCTTTCCATTTGTCCGTCATGTGTCATCCCTCAAACGTCATACGTCTCCGATTTAATCGCCACCGGATCCGTATTTTGAGGTTTTACCTACGTCAAATTTCACCGTGTGACGTATTTTTCTGGGGATTTTTTCAAAGCACAACTGCTTGATCACAAAATGAAGATAACAGACACACTTCTTGAGAAGTTGATAACAGTAGTACAGGAAAATCCTTGCCTGTATGACATGAGAAGTAAAGATCACAAGGATGCAATCAAGGTAGCCAATGTCTGGGCCAGCATAGCCGCTGTAATGGGATCAGACGACATTACAGTTCAGTGCCACGTGTTTACAAGTGTATATGCCTTCATTCCTGGGGCTGACAAAAGCTACGAACTCGTAGGCATATACATAATGTAATGGTAAAGATCGTCTGGTGCTGGTCCAGATCATCAGTGTACAAGAATAACTGCATGTCTGTGTATTGTGGAAATTGGGCGGTGTTGTGAAAGAACGAATTGTTTCTGAATCAAAGAAAAAACTATGTCAAACGTAACAAATCTCATTTAAGATTTCACCTGTACTGCATTTTTGTCAAAGAACACATTACAACATCCTAGAAAGAGTGAATCATGCTGCTAGAATTCAATAGGACTTTTTAGCCAATATTACCGGAGAAAAAGGCTTTTTCCCGGGTGAAGCTTATCTCTATAATTGCATCAGTTAATACCTTTTACAACCAAACTTGCTCCATTGACCAATCAGTCTTTAAAATGGTTCAAACCCCTTTAATTTTAATAATCTCAAGACACCTGAACAGGAAGTTCTCTGATAGATTCTGGATTAAGAGTGGTCAACTAGAGATGGCTAAAACTTGCTATTCATTTCTAGCATCATGTTTCACCCGGAAGTGGAGTGAAAAGTAACTCTAAATAGCGCGATAATGCACACATATGGAGTGAAATATTGCAGCTGTATTTGGAATTAGTTTTTACTGCACTTCTGGGTGAAATTCGCTCTTACTTGGGTGAAATCTACTCTCACTATGAGTGGTCCTTCAGCATATGCACTTTTTGAGTGTAATTCACTATTTTGCATTTAGAATGTGAGTAGCCATGACCGATCCTGAGCCGAAAATGGCCACCAGGGGATCATTTGTAAAACTTAAAAATTAGTAAAGAAAAATTATTGTCATTGCCAATGAGAAGTTAAAAATCCGTGACGGATATTTGCAGTGTTTATGCGACAGTTCTTTCACAAGGTGATAAAATGTTCCATGCTGCTTTTGCTTTTGCACTGCCCTGTGAACCCACCATCTTTTTGAGATTTTTGTCTCCTCCTCGCCTTATTAGATATGCACATAGCAGAACTGCCTTCCTATCACTTTTCATTATGCTGGCTGTAGAATCACCTGCTTCTATGATGCACGTCACAACAGAGAGAAAAATGGTATCGGTCGTGTCGTATATATTAAAAAAGGGATTTGACGTATGTCAAATGAAGGATGACGGATTACGCATATATGGAAAGGCAGCTTAAGGCTCAATTAGCAGTGTTTTGATGTAAAAACTGCATCATTTGCATAACTCTGATTGCAGTGTTAAAATGTATAGAATGTCTCAGCTTACAGGAAATTGTCCTTCAGAGCAGCAACCTGGAACGGTTACTTGCTTGTAAACCTTCTCGGGACATGATAACTTTAATTTTAAAAAGAAAATGCCTTAAATGTTTACCTGCTATAAACATATCGTAAATCTTTTGCAGTTGCTTTTATTTAGCCAGTGGGATCATTTCCTAGTGATTTTCATATATTGATAACCCCAGTAACCCTTCTAGGTCAAAAAGTGCAGAGAAAGTCCATGGTGCTATAAAGTAGATGCACATCTAAGCTTTGAGAGGGCAGTTCCCCTTACCCACCCCCACCCCTCTCAAATAAAGGAAGATACTTTAGGGCTTATGAAGTTTTTACAAAAGTACACTTTTGATTTTAACAAATTTAAAAGAAATATTTTATGATTCTCTATTGCTATTTACTAAGCACATAGTACTTTATCTTTTTCAAAAACAGAGACATGCGAAAAGAGAAACATCAGTGGAACTCTTCCCAACATTGGCTTTTCCAAAGTTCCAGAAGACTCAGTAATAGGGCAAGCAGTTGGGGATGTTTTCCCAAACAATGCATCCCTAAAAGTGCGAGAACTTAACCTTGGTGATGAACACATAATTATGAGTTTGATCATTGGCAAAGTACCTGCAAATACTTCTCTGTACTTTGCATACAGGGAAAGTGTTGACTCCAATGTTACCATACTGAACAGTAATGACAGCAAACCCCTTCGAATTGAAAATGCCATTAATTTGACATCACAACTTAAAGACAAGCAAATTGCAACAATTATACTTTTGGTACAAATAGCAGAAATGCAAGGCCAGAACATTGACGCACAGGTTGAGAACACTTTTACTATCCTGTTGGATTCCCTGATGGTGGAAGTATGTGGTATGTTGATTGCCAACTTTTTTCCCTTCATATTTATGGTGTAAAGAACTGACATGTGCTGTGTCCCAAAATGATCATGTTTGGAAGCTGGTACATGACATTTGCCAAAACTTAATAGTCTGTGGACAATATGCTTATAATGTCCCATTTGGATACCTTACAAATTATAACGACTCCCCAATTAATGTTCAGAAACAGATTAAAGTTGTGGATTATTAAAGGAACACACATTGGTATACATAATATCCTCTTCCTCAGGGAAGGTTCAGGCTACTCTGCAAACTGGAAAGAATATTCTTGATTATGAGGTCGAGTTCAAACATCTTTTGGGCAAAATGAAATTTATCGTGCAGGATTTATATGTTTAAAAGATGGATATGATACTACAGTTTCCACATGACCGGGGTATATGCACACTGTTGAACAAGGTTTTTCTTGGTTGGCTGTTGCCATTGTATTGTATTTTTTGTATTCTTAGTTAGGGTTAGGGATTAGGGTGGTCGTAAGCCAGTTAGGAAATTTCTTGGTAAACAGTGCACACAGACCCCATTATAATGAGAAAATGAAGGTCAACATTTTTATTGTTCCATTGTCATACGTTCTGCATACTTCTCTTTAATCACTACTAAAACTATGAACAATTTAAAGCGTTTTTGCCATCAAGATTTGCTGAACAAAATGATTAATGCTAATTTCCACATGGCAGATATTATAACTTTGGTTTTCTATCTTTCAGTGAAAACAAAAGAGACTACCACAGAGAAAGCCACTACTGTGACTGCAGAAAGTACAACAGGTAAACTTCCTAGCTAATTGCTTATTCTTTTCAAATTCAAATCTTTTATTTGGAAGTTATCATGGAATGTCCTTTCATTTGTGTGGGTTACTGTGTATTGTTCAATGTTTGTAATATTGTCGACCCTATCACCATTGTTTCCTATTAATTAAACTATGACTTCATATAATATAGCTCTCTAAATAATTTGCAAACACTTAGCAGAACACCAACAAAAGATTTAGATCACAGTAACTAAGCAGTGAAATATTGCTATTTATGTTTATTATCTGTACCACTGGTCACTATTAAAAGGCACTGGATGACATTTAAATATACACCTCATTTCTAGGTTCAATTATTGTCAGCCATCCCATTTATGGCATCGTCTTTATGTCGCTTTGGCCAAAACTGCCTTGGCTTTCACTTCTTTTTTTGGTTTTCTGAAATCTTTCCAATGGAGAATTTTCTTCGTACTTTTATTCTCCAATACTTCTATAAAACATGGATCCAATTTATTTTACAAATTTCAAATAGCAAGTGTGTAGTACTTTCCTTCTTTTTTTAGATTGTGAAAATGTGGTAAAAGTACTGACACATATTGTCTTGTAGTTTGCAATGGGTACAGAAAACTATGGGATTTTCAGCAGGTTTGAAGATCCGATCACCTAGAGCTATACAAACAGGTTGTTGAAAGACTTGTGAATCGTTCGACAAGTGCTATAATTCAATGGTTCTTCTTCTTTGATTGTGTTTACTAACTGTTACCCAATGAGTTGGAAAACATAGCAAATGCAAACTATGTTATCCCTGCATGTTCTTTTGTTCAGAATATCCATTACTAATTTGGAGTGAAGCAATTTTACAGAAGGATTGGTTGTGACTCATAAAGCTTGTTAGCACCTCAACTACAACCATTTTAAAAACGTATGACCTGATAGCAAGTCATCACTGCAGTTTGAACTGTCAATTTCACCTCGAAAAACAGAAAAGACAGGTGAAACATCCACATCAATTGAAATAACTCCCATACAATTTGAATCTGAGGTCATTTTCCATATGTACTGACATGATTGTTTTGTATTCTTTGATATGTTGTAGCTGGAAAACAGCAGACTACCACAGCAAGTGCCAGCACAAGTATGGTGGAGGAGACTACTTCAGTAATGTCTACTTCTACCTTAGGTAACATATTTGTCCTACATTCGTTTAATTGTTTTTCACCTACTTCTTGCTAAATTGATCATTACTACTCTACAATATGATGTACAGTACTGTATTTGCAAATCTTTTGTGAAACTTTTCCAGCAAAAAGATTTTTGTCTAAACATGAGTAACTGTGGGGGATCTCTTACTTCGAATGTGCATTTCCCGTATCGAGTAGTTGATCCCTCTTGGTTTTGGTGCAAGTTAAAAATCTTTTGTGGTCATCAGAGTGATGAACTCAAAAACAGTATAGTTAGTTAGATGGAGTTTTACGGCCTTTTTTAACCTACCGGTTCAAGTCGAGCTGGCCACAGTCATTTTTCCAGTTGTGGCTCACTGACTTAATTGTTTTCCCTACTCCATTGCTTATGCAGAGCATCACGCACAACGGCAGTAGGTTCCATTTTTAGTTGTTTTTGGTATGACCTGACCTGGGAATCGAACCCGGGCCTTCCACGTGAAAGGCAGATGCCCTACCGTTAGACCAAACAGTATAAACACAGTATGTCAAGAAGGATAACTGTGATGGATCTCATACATGGTGTAGCATGTGCATTGTCAATATTGAGAAGGTGGAATCCTATTGTTTTTTGTAGTTTATTAAACAGTCAATTTTAAACAAAACATATACACTTACTTTTCCACAGCTAGGAATCACTGAGCCTTTCTGGTTTAGAATTCAGTCTTTAAGCTGAAGTGACTGTTTCACAGATGGGCCTGTCTTGACCCATTAAACGTACAGTAATAGCACCGAAACTGTTTTGTTTATTTCTTTTTCAAACCTTTTCTATTTAGGCAAATCACTGTTGGAAATATCAAATTTCAATTCAGTAAGATTGGAAGATGTATTTAAAGAAAAAAATTTTCATTTCCCCAAATATCAGTTAGATCATCTTGCAGTGGAAAGATTCTGCCGTTGTGCGTGATGCTCCGCATAAGCAATGGAGTAAGAAAAACAAGCCAGTGAGCCACAACTGGAAAAAAGGCCGTGGCTGGCTCGACTTGAACCAATAGGTTGGAAACTGGGCCGTAAAACCCCTTTGTATTTAACTAATAACTCCATTTTAACTCACCGGTCATTTCCCATACGCACCAACATGATTCTTCTGTGTTTTTGATTATTTTAGCTGGCAACCAGCAGACTACCTCCACAGCAGGTACCAGCACAAGTATGGTGGAGACTTCTTCAGCAATTTCTACTTCAGGTAACAGAAATCAGTGAAAATGATTTTTAAGTTGTCAGCAGTATACTCTTCATTGCTTTGTGACTCAAACATAGTTTAAAGCTGCCTAATTTCCATATATGCCTTTTTTTGATCGGTGATCCCTCATGCGTCATCTGCAAAATACGCCTTCGTAATCAAATAATAAGACCCTTTCCATTTGTCCGTCATGTGTCATCCCTCAAACGTCATACGTCTCCGATTTAATCGCCACCGGATCCGTATTTTGAGGTTTTACCTACGTCAAATTTCACCGTGTGACGTATTTTTCTGGGGATTTTTTCAAAGCACAACTGCTTGATCACAAAATGAAGATAACAGACACACTTCTTGAGAAGTTGATAACAGTAGTACAGGAAAATCCTTGCCTGTATGACATGAGAAGTAAAGATCACAAGGATGCAATCAAGGTAGCCAATGTCTGGGCCAGCATAGCCGCTGTAATGGGATCAGACGACATTACAGTTCAGTGCCACGTGTTTACAAGTGTATATGCCTTCATTCCTGGGGCTGACAAAAGCTACGAACTCGTAGGCATATACATAATGTAATGGTAAAGATCGTCTGGTGCTGGTCCAGATCATCAGTGTACAAGAATAACTGCATGTCTGTGTATTGTGGAAATTGGGCGGTGTTGTGAAAGAACGAATTGTTTCTGAATCAAAGAAAAAAACTATGTCAAACGTAACAAATCTCATTTAAGATTTCACCTGTACTGCATTTTTGTCAAAGAACACATTACAACATCCTAGAAAGAGTGAATCATGCTGCTAGAATTCAATAGGACTTTTTAGCCAATATTACCGGAGAAAAAGGCTTTTTCCCGGGTGAAGCTTATCTCTATAATTGCATCAGTTAATACCTTTTACAACCAAACTTGCTCCATTGACCAATCAGTCTTTAAAATGGTTCAAACCCCTTTAATTTTAATAATCTCAAGACACCTGAACAGGAAGTTCTCTGATAGATTCTGGATTAAGAGTGGTCAACTAGAGATGGCTAAAACTTGCTATTCATTTCTAGCATCATGTTTCACCCGGAAGTGGAGTGAAAAGTAACTCTAAATAGCGCGATAATGCACACATATGGAGTGAAATATTGCAGCTGTATTTGGAATTAGTTTTTACTGCACTTCTGGGTGAAATTCGCTCTTACTTGGGTGAAATCTACTCTCACTATGAGTGGTCCTTCAGCATATGCACTTTTTTGAGTGTAATTCACTATTTTGCATTTAGAATGTGAGTAGCCATGACCGATCCTGAGCCGAAAATGGCCACCAGGGGATCATTTGTAAAACTTAAAAATTAGTAAAGAAAAATTATTGTCATTGCCAATGAGAAGTTAAAAATCTGTGATGGATATTTGCAGTGTTTATGCGACAGTTCTTTCACAAGGTGATAAAATGTTCCATGCTGCTTTTGCTTTTGCAGTGCGCTGTGAACCCACCATCTTTTTTGAGATTTTTGTCTCCTCCTCGCCTTATTAGATATGCACATAGCAGAACTGCCTTCCTATCACTTTTCATTATGCTGGCTGTAGAATCACCTGCTTCTATGATGCACGTCACAACAGAGAGAAAAATGGTATCGGTCGTGTCGTATATATTAAAAAAGGGATTTGACGTATGTCAAATGAAGGATGACGGATTACGCATATATGGAAAGGCAGCTTAAGGCTCAATTAGCAGTGTTTTGATGTAAAAACTGCATCATTTGCATAACTCTGATTGCAGTGTTAAAATGTATAGAATGTCTCAGCTTACAGGAAATTGTCCTTCAGAGCAGCAACCTGGAACGGTTACTTGCTTGTAAACCTTCTCGGAACATGATAACTTTAATTTTAAAAAGAAAATGCCTTAAATGTTTACCTGCTATAAACATATCGTAAATCTTTTGCAGTTGCTTTTATTTAGCCAGTGGGATCATTTCCTAGTGATTTTCATATATTGATAACCCCAGTAACCCTTCTAGGTCAAAAAGTGCAGAGAAAGTCCATGGTGCTATAAAGTAGATGCACATCTAAGCTTTGAGAGGACAGTTCCCCTTACCCACCCCCACCCCTCTCAAATAAAGGAAGATACTTTAGGGCTTATGAAGTTTTTACAAAAGTACACTTTTGATTTTAACAAATTTAAAAGAAATATTTTATGATTCTCTATTGCTATTTACTAAGCACATAGTACTTTATCTTTTTCAAAAACAGAGACATGTGAAAAGAGAAACATCAGTGGAACTCTTCCCAACATTGGCTTTTCCAAAGTTCCAGAAGACTCAGTAATAGGGCAAGCAGTTGGGGATGTTTTCCCAAACAATGCATCCCTAAAAGTGCGAGAACTTAACCTTGGTGATGAACACATAATTATGAGTTTGATCATTGGCAAAGTACCTGCAAATACTTCTCTGTACTTTGCATACAGGGAAAGTGTTGACTCCAATGTTACCATACTGAACAGTAATGACAGCAAACCCCTTCGAATTGAAAATGCCATTAATTTGACATCACAACTTAAAGACAAGCAAATTGCAACAATTATACTTTTGGTACAAATAGCAGAAATGCAAGGCCAGAACATTGACGCACAGGTTGAAAACACTTTTACTATCCTGTTGGATTCCCTGATGGTGGAAGTATGTGGTATGTTGATTGCCAACTTTTTTTCCCTTCATATTTATGGTGTAAAGAACTGACATGTGCTGTGTCCCAAAATGATCATGTTTGGAAGCTGGTACATGACATTTGTCAAAACTTAATAGTCTGTGGACAATATGCTTATAATGTCCCATTTGTATACCTTACAAATTATAACAACTCCCCAATTAATGTTCAGAAACAGATTAAAGTTGTGGATTATTAAAGGAACACACATTGGTATACATAATATCCTCTTCCTCAGGGAAGGTTCAGGCTACTCTGCAAACTGGAAAGAATATTCTTGATTATGAGGTCGAGTTCAAACATCTTTTGGGCAAAATGAAATTTATCGTGAAGGATTTATATGTTTAAAAGATGGATATGATACTACAGTTTCCACATGACCGGGGTTTATGCACACTGTTGAACAAGGTTTTTCTTGGTTGGCTGTTGCCATTGTATTGTATTTTTTGTATTCTTAGTTAGGGTTAGGGATTAGGGCGGTCGTAAGCCAGTTAGGAAATTTCTTGGTAAACAGTGCACACAGACCCCATTATAATGAGAAAATGAAGGTCAACATTTTTATTGTTCCATTGTCATACGTTCTGCATACTTCTCTTTAATCACTACTAAAACTATGAACAATTTAAAGCGTTTTTGCCATCAAGATTTGCTGAACAAAATGATTAATGCTAATTTCCACATGGCAGATATTATAACTTTGGTTTTCTATCTTTCAGTGAAAACAAAAGAGACTACCACAGAGAAAGCCACTACTGTGACTGCAGAAAGTACAACAGGTAAACTTCCTAGCTAATTGCTTATTCTTTTCAAATTCAAATCTTTTATTTGGAAGTTATCATGGAATGTCCTTTCATTTGTGTGGGTTACTGTGTATTGTTCAATGTTTGTAATATTGTCGACCCTATCACCATTGTTTCCTATTAATTAAACTATGACTTCATATAATATAGCTCTCTAAATAATTTGCAAACACTTAGCAGAACACCAACAAAAGATTTAGATCACAGTAACTAAGCAGTGAAATATTGCTATTTATGTTTATTATCTGTACCACTGGTCACTATTAAAAGGCACTGGATGACATTTAAATATACACCTCATTTCTAGGTTCAATTATTGTCAGCCATCCCATTTATGGCATCGTCTTTATGTCGCTTTGGCCAAAACTGCCTTGGCTTTCACTTCTTTTTTGGTTTTCTGAAATCTTTCCAATGGAGAATTTTCTTCGTACTTTTATTCTCCAATACTTCTATAAAACATGGATCCAATTTATTTTACAAATTTCAAATAGCAAGTGTGTAGTACTTTCTTTCTTTTTTTAGATTGTGAAAATGTGGTAAAAGTACTGACACATATTGTCTTGTAGTTTGCAATGGGTACAGAAAACTATGGGATTTTCAGCAGGTTTGAAGATCCGATCACCTAGAGCTATACAAACAGGTTGTTGAAAGACTTGTGAATCGTTCGACAAGTGCTATAATTCAATGGTTCTTCTTCTTTGATTGTGTTTACTAACTGTTACCCAATGAGTTGGAAAACATAGCAAATGCAAACTATGTTATCCCTGCATGTTCTTTTGTTCAGAATATCCATTACTAATTTGGAGTGAAGCAATTTTACAGAAGGATTGGTTGTGACTCATAAAGCTTGTTAGCACCTCAACTACAACCATTTTAAAAACGTATGACCTGATAGCAAGTCATCACTGCAGTTTGAACTGTCAATTTCACCTCGAAAAACAGAAAAGACAGGAAACATCCACATCAATTGAAATAACTCCCATACAATTTGAATCTGAGGTCATTTTCCATATGTACTGACATGATTGTTTTGTATTCTTTGATATGTTGTAGCTGGAAAACAGCAGACTACCACAGCAAGAGCCAGCACAAGTATGGTGGAGGAGACTACTTCAGTAATGTCTACTTCTACCTTAGGTAACATATTTGTCCTACATTCGTTTAATTGTTTTTCACCTACTTCTTGCTAAATTGATCATTACTACTCTACAATATGATGTACAGTACTGTATTTGCAAATCTTTTGTGAAACTTTTCCAGCAAAAAGATTTTTGTCTAAACATGAGTAACTGTGGGGGATCTCTTACTTCGAATGTGCATTTCCCGTATCGAGTAGTTGATCCCTCTTGGTTTTGGTGCAAGTTAAAAATCTTTTGTGGTCATCAGAGTGATGAACTCAAAAACAGTATAGTTAGTTAGATGGAGTTTTACGGCCTTTTTTAACCTACCGGTTCAAGTCGAGCTGGCCACAGTCATTTTTTCAGTTGTGGCTCACTGACTTAATTGTTTTCCCTACTCCATTGCTTATGCAGAGCATCACGCACAACGGCAGTAGGTTCCATTTTTAGTTGTTTTTGGTATGACCTGACCTGGGAATCGAACCCGGGCCTTCCACGTGAAAGGCAGATGCCCTACCGTTAGACCAAACAGTATAAACACAGTATGTCAAGAAGGATAACTGTGATGGATCTCATACATGGTGTAGCATGTGCATTGTCAATATTGAGAAGGTGGAATCCTATTGTTTTTTGTAGTTTATTAAACAGTCAATTTTAAACAAAACATATACACTTACTTTTCCACAGCTAGGAATCACTGAGCCTTTCTGGTTTAGAATTCAGTCTTTAAGCTGAAGTGACTGTTTCACAGATGGGCCTGTCTTGACCCATTAAACGTACAGTAATAGCACCGAAACTGTTTTGTTTATTTCTTTTTCAAACCTTTTCTATTTAGGCAAATCACTGTTGGAAATATCAAATTTCAATTCAGTAAGATTGGAAGATGTATTTAAAGAAAAAAATTTTCATTTCCCCAAATATCAGTTAGATCATCTTGCAGTGGAAAGATTCTGCTGTTGTGCGTGATGCTCCGCATAAGCAATGGAGTAAGAAAAACAAGCCAGTGAGCCACAACTGGAAAAAAGGCCGTGGCTGGCTCGACTTGAACCAATAGGTTGGAAACTGGGCCGTAAAACCCCTTTGTATTTAACTAATAACTCCATTTTAACTCACCGGTCATTTCCCATACGCACCAACATGATTCTTCTGTGTTTTTGATTATTTTAGCTGGCAACCAGCAGACTACCTCCACAGCAGGTACCAGCACAAGTATGGTGGAGACTTCTTCAGCAATTTCTACTTCAGGTAACAGAAATCAGTGAAAATGATTTTTAAGTTGTCAGCAGTATACTCTTCATTGCTTTGTGACTCAAACATAGTTTAAAGCTGCCTAATTTCCATATATGCCTTTTTTTGATCGGTGATCCCTCATGCGTCATCTGCAAAATACGCCTTCGTAATCAAATAATAAGACCCTTTCCATTTGTCCGTCATGTGTCATCCCTCAAACGTCATACGTCTCCGATTTAATCCCCACCGGATCCGTATTTTGAGGTTTTACCTACGTCAAATTTCACCGTGTGACGTATTTTTCTGGGGATTTTTTCAAAGCACAACTGCTTGATCACAAAATGAAGATAACAGACACACTTCTTGAGAAGTTGATAACAGTAGTACAGGAAAATCCTTGCCTGTATGACATGAGAAGTAAAGATCACAAGGATGCAATCAAGGTAGCCAATGTCTGGGCCAGCATAGCCGCTGTAATGGGATCAGACGACATTACAGTTCAGTGCCACGTGTTTACAAGTGTAGATGCCTTCATTCCTGGGGCTGACAAAAGCTACGAACTCGTAGGCATATACATAATGTAATGGTAAAGATCGTCTAGTGCTGGTCCAGATCATCAGTGTACAAGAATAACTGCATGTCTGTGTATTGTGGAAATTGGGCGGTGTTGTGAAAGAACGAATTGTTTCTGAATCAAAGAAAAAAAATTATGTCCAACGTAACAAATATCATTTAAGATTTCACCTGTACTGCATTTTTGTCAAAGAACGCGTTACAACATCCTAGAAAGAGTGAATCATTCACCCAGAAGTGGAGTGAAAAGTAACTCTAAATAGCGCGATAATGCACACATATGGAGTGAAATATTGCAGCTGTATTTGGAATTAGTTTTTACTGCACTTCTGGGTGAAATTCGCTCTTACTTGGGTGAAATCTACTCTCACTAGGAGTGTTCCTTCAGTATATGCACTTTTTTGAGTGTAACTCACTATTTTGCATTTAGAATGTGAGTAGCCATGACCGATCCTGAGCCAAAAATGGCCACCGGGGGATCATTTGTAAAACTTAAAAATTAATAAAGAAAAATTATTGTCATTGCCAATGAGAAGTTAAAAATCTGTGACGGATATTTGCAGTGTTTATGCGACAGTTCTTTCACAAGGTGATAAAATGTTCCATGCTGCTTTCGCTTTTGCAGTGCGCTGTGAACCCACCATCTTTTTTGAGATTTTTGTCTCCTCCTCGCCTTATTAGATATGCACATAGCAGAACTGCCTTCCTATCACTTTTCATTATGCTGGCTGTAGAATCACCTGCTTCTATGATGCCTGTCACAACAGAGAGAAAAATGGTATCAGTCGTGTCGTATATATTAAAAAAGGGATTTGACATATGTCAAATGAAGGATGACGGATTACGCATATATGGAAAGGCAGCTTAAGGCTCAATTAGCAGTGTTTTGATGTAAAAACTGCATCATTTGCATAACTCTGATTGCAGTGTTAAAATGTATAGAATGTCTCAGCTTACAGGAAATTGTCCTTCAGAGCAGCAACCTGGAACGGTTACTTGCTTGTAAACCTTCTCGGAACATGATAACTTTAATTTTAAAAAGAAAATGCCTTAAATGTTTACCTGCTATAAACATATCGTAAATCTTTTGCAGTTGCTTTTATTTAGCCAGTGGGATCATTTCCTAGTGATTTTCATATATTGATAACCCCAGTAACCCTTCTAGGTCAAAAAGTGCAGAGAAAGTCCATGGTGCTATAAAGTAGATGCACATCTAAGCTTTGAGAGGACAGTTCCCCTTACCCACCCCCATCCCTCTCAAATAAAGGAAGATACTTTAGGGCTTATGAAGTTTTTACAAAAGTACACTTTTGATTTTAACAAATTTAAAAGAAATATTTTATGATTCTCTATTGCTATTTACTAAGCACATAGTACTTTATCTTTTTCAAAAACAGAGACATGTGAAAAGAGAAACATCAGTGGAACTCTTCCCAACATTGGCTTTTCCAAAGTTCCAGAAGACTCAGTAACAGGGCAAGCAGTTGGGGATGTTTTCCCAAACAATGCATCCCTAAAAGTGCGAGAACTTAACCTTGGTGATGAACACATAATTATGAGTTTGATCATTGGCAAAGTACCTGCAAATACTTCTCTGTACTTTGCATACAGGGAAAGTGTTGACTCCAATGTTACCATACTGAACAGTAATGACAGCAAACCCCTTCGAATTGAAAATGCCATTAATTTGACATCACAACTTAAAGACAAGCAAATTGCAACAATTATACTTTTGGTACAAATAGCAGAAATGCAAGGCCAGAACATTGACGCACAGGTTGAGAACACTTTTACTATCCTGTTGGATTCCCTGATGGTGGAAGTATGTGGTATGTTGATTGCCAACTTTTTTTCCCTTCATATTTATGGTGTAAAGAACTGACATGTGCTGTGTCCCAAAATGATCATGTTTGGAAGCTGGTACATGACATTTGTCATAACTTAATAGTCTGTGGACAATATGCTTATAATGTCCCATTTGGATACCTTACAAATTATAACGACTCCCCAATTAATGTTTAGAAACAGATTAAAGTTGTGGATTATTAAAGGAACACACATTGGTATACATAATATCGTCTTCCTCAGGGAAGGTTGAGGCTGCTCTGCAAACTGGAAAGAATATTCTTGATTATGAGGTTGAGTTCAAACATCTTTTGGGCAAAATGAAATTTATCGTGCAGGATTTATATGTTTAAAAGATGGATATGATACTACAGTTTCCACATGACCGGGGTATATGCACACTGTTGAACAAGGTTTTTCTTGGTTGGCTGTTGCCATTGTATTGTATTTTTTGTATTCTTTGTCAGGGTTAGGGATTAGGGCGGTCGTAAGCCAGTTAGGAAATTTCTTGGTAAACAGTGCACACAGACCCCATTATCCTGAGACAATGAAGGTCAGCATTTTTATTGTTCCATTGTCATACATTCTGCATATACTTCTCTATAATCACTACTAAAACTATGAACAATTTAAAGCGTTTTTGCCATCAAGATTTGCTGAACAAAATGATTAATGCTAATTTCCACATGGCAGATATTATAACTTTGGTTTTCTATCTTTCAGTGAAAACAAAAGAGACTACCACAGAGAAAGCCACTACTGTGACTGCAGAAAGTACAACAGGTAAACTTCCTAGCTAATTGCTTATTCTTTTCAAATTCAAATCTTTTATTTGGAAGTTATCATGGAATGTCCTTTCATTTGTGTGGGTTACTGTGTATTGTTCAATGTTTATAATATTGTCAACCCTATCACTATTGTTTCCTATTAATTAAACTCTGACTTCATATAATATAGCTCTCTAAATAATTTGCAAACACTTAAGCAGAACACCAGCAAAAGATTTAGATCACAGTAACTAAGCAGTGAAATATTGCTATTTATGTTTATTATCTTTACCACTGATCACTATTTAAAGGCACTGGATGACATTTAAATATACACCTCATTTCTAGGTTCAATTATTGTCAGCCATCCCATTTATGGCATCGTCTTTATGTCGCTTTGGCCAAAACTGCCTTGGCTTTCACTTCTTTTTTTGGTTTTCTGAAATCTTTCCAATGGAGAATTTTCTTCGTACTTTTATTCTCCAATACTTCTATAAAACATTGATCCAATTTATTTTACAAATTTCAAACAGCAAGTGTGTAGTACTTTCTTTCTTTTTGATTCCTTGCCGAAGGCAGGCAAGGAATCTATGCGATGGTGATTTCATGTTTGTGTGTGTGTGTGTGTGTGCGTGTGTGTGTGTGCGTATGTGACGCTTTGACTTGTAAACACGATATCTCAAGAAGAGTAAGTGTGACCAACCTCATATTTAGTGTGTGGGTTGGTCGTATTGAGTAGATGATATCTATTGTTTTTGGTGGAGATCAAAGGTCACTTGGGGTCACTAGAGGTCAAAAGGTCAAAACCTTGTAAACACGATATCTTGAGAATGGTACATGTGACTATGCTCATATTTGGTGTGTGGGCTGGTCACATTAAAGTAGATAATCCCTTTTGATTTTTGTGGAGGTCAAAGGTCATTTGAGGTCACGAGATGTCAAAAGGTAAATTCCTTAGAAATTGCTTGTAAAACACGGTATCTCAAGAAGAGTAAGTGTGACTAATCTCATATTTGGTGTGTGCATTGGCCATATTGAGTAGATGATCCCTATTGTTTTTGGTGGAGATCAAAGGTCATTTGGGGTCACGAGAGGTCAAAAGGTCAAAACTTCGTAAACACAATATCCTGAGAACAGTACATGTGACTATGCCCATATTTAGTGTGTGGGTTGGTCAAATTAAGTAGATGATCCCTATCGATTTTTGTGGAGGTCAAAGGTCAATTGGGGTCACGAGATGTCAAAAGGTAAATTCCTTAGAAATTGCTTGTAAACACGGTATCTCAAGAAGAGTAAGTGTGGCTAATCTCGTGTTTGGTGTGTTAATTGGCCATATTGAGTAGATGATCCCTATTGATTTTGGTGGAGATCAAAGGTCATTTGGGGTCACGAGAGGTCAAAAGATCAAAACTTCGTAAACACGATATCTCAAGAACGGTACATGTGACTGTGCTCATATTTGGTGTGTGGGTTGATCACATTGATTAGATAATCCCTTTTGATTTTCATGGAGGTCAAAGGTCATTTTGGGTCATGAGATGTCAAAAGGTCAAAACTTCGTTAACACGATATCTCAAGAACTGTACTTGTGACTGTGCTCATATTTAGTGTGTGGATTGGCCATATTGAGTAGCTGATCCCTATTGATTTTCCCAAAGGTCAAAGTTCATTTGTAGTCAGCATGTTTAAAGCCTGACAAGCTTTCCTGCACAGCCTTTCAAGAAAGGTCACTTGTTGGGTCCTGTAACTTGTCATGTAGATGGCACATAGTGAATACATGGTCCCAGAAGTTTTTGGTGGAGGTCAAATGTCATTTGGTTTCACAACGGGCAAGGGGGATCTCAATGTAGGAAGATTGGATGCCTTGCATGTGTACTTTGTGGGCACATTATTGAGCCCTGTTAATTGAAAAACATTGCAAAGCAATGTCATTGTGAAAAAAGGGCTTACATTTCAGCAGCAAGGAATCACTAAGCCTTTTGGCTTTCTGGTTTTAGTTTGTGAAAATGTGGTAAAAGTACTGACACATATTGACTTGTAGTTTGCAATGGGTACAGGAAATTATGTGATTTTCAGCAGGTTTGAAGATCTGATCACCTAGAGCTATACAAACAGGTTGTTGAAAGACTTGTGAATTGTTCGCCAAGTGCGATAATGTAGTGAAATGGTTCTTCTTCTTTCATTGTGTTTACTAAATGTTACCCAATGAGTTGGATAACATAGCAAATGCAAACTATGTTATCCCTGCATGTTCTTTTGTTCAGAATATCCATTACTAATTTGGAGTGAAGCAATTTTACAGAAGGATTGGTTGTGACTCATAAAGCTTGTTAGCACCTCAACTACAACCATTTTAAAAACGTATGACCTGATAGCAAGTCATCACTGCAGTTTGAACTGTCAATTTCACCTCGAAAAACAGAAAAGACAGGTGAAACATCCACATCAATTGAAATAACTCCCATACAATTTGAATCTGAGGTCATTTTCCATATGTACTGACATGATTGTTTTGTATTCTTTGATATGTTGTAGCTGGAAAACAGCAGACTACCACAGCAAGTGCCAGCACAAGTATGGTGGAGGAGACTACTTCAGTAATGTCTACTTCTACCTTAGGTAACATATTTGTCCTACATTCGTTTAATTGTTTTTCACCTACTTCTTGCTAAATTGATCATTACTACTCTACAATATGATGTACAGTACTGTATTTGCAAATCTTTTGTGAAACTTTTCCAGCAAAAAGATTTTTGTCTAAACATGAGTAACTGTGGGGGATCTCTTACTTCGAATGTGCATTTCCCGTATCGAGTAGTTGATCCCTCTTGGTTTTGGTGCAAGTTAAAAATCTTTTGTGGTCATCAGAGTGATGAACTCAAAAACAGTATAGTTAGTTAGATGGAGTTTTACGGCCTTTTTTAACCTATCGGCTCAAGTCCAGCTGGCCACAGTCATTTTTCCAGTTGTGGCTCACTGGCTTAATTGTTTTCCCTACTCCATTGCTTATGCAGAGCATCACGCACAACGGCAGTAGGTTCCATTTTTAGTTGTTTTTGGTATGACCTGACCTGGGAATCGAACCCGGGCCTTCCACGTGAAAGGCAGATGCCCTACCGTTAGACCAAACAGTATAAACACAGTATGTCAAGAAGGATAACTGTGATGGATCTCATACATGGTGTAGCATGTGCATTGTCAATATTGAGAAGGTGGAATCCTATTGTTTTTTGTAGTTTATTAAACAGTCAATTTTAAACAAAACATATACACTTACTTTTCCACAGCTAGGAATCACTGAGCCTTTCTGGTTTAGAATTCAGTCTTTAAGCTGAAGTGACTGTTTCACAGATGGGCCTGTCTTGACCCATTAAACGTAATAGCACCGAAACTGTTTTGTTTATTTCTTTTTCAAACCTTTTCTTTTTAGGCAAATCACTGTTGGAAATATCAAATTTCAATTCAGTAAGATTGGAAGATATAGTAAAAGAAAAAAATTGTCATTTCCCCAAATATCAGTATTAAAGAACATCTTGGTCACTTGTCCTTTGCAATAGGCTCTGGTAATGGACTTGCCCCACCAGCAGAGATTACTGGAGCTCCGACTGAAGGTAATGAAAGTTCTTGTCTTTAATTTGTCTGTTCTAAAATATACTGAAAAAAGTGTGTGTGCTGCATGCATGTGCCAAAAAGAATGAAATGACTGCTTTGAAATTATCTGAACCAAATTAAATTGGAAATACTCTAAATATTGTGGCATTTATCAAGACTTACCATCCTTGGAATTTTTTTCTGATTTGGCTTTGATGATATGAGAAATCAATGAAACATATGTTTGTATGTGTGTGTTTGTAGTGCCTAGTCATTAACACTATACCCCAAGATAGGAATATCTGAAAGTTTTCAAACTTGGAACATAGATGCCCTATGCATAGAGAGGAAGAATCCAATTGATTTAGGTGGAAGTCAAAGGTCATACACAGGGTCACCAGGGGCCAAAATCTAAAAATGTGTCCACTCAATATCTCAAGTAGGAAACTTGGCAGAATCCTCCAAACAACCTAGTTGGAGATGAACAAGCACCTCCTTTCTTCTTCTTGTTCCAGAGATGGTGAAGCATATGTTAAGACAAATCAATCAAACACTGCCAATTTGTAAGAAAGAAGGTATTTCGTGGTTAGGTATCATTAAGCCCTTTGGTATTCTGTTTTTTTTTTTTTTGTTTTGTTTTTTTTGCAGATCAAATATATTTTGTATTTATACATGGATAATTTTTTTAAAGCACTAAGATAGATACACTTGTCCCTTGCAACAGGTGCTGGTAATGGACTTGCCCCACCAGCAGAGATGACTGGAGCTCCGACTGAAGGTAATGAAAGTTCTTGTCTTTAATTTGTCTGTTCTAAAATATACTGAAAAAAGTGTGTGTGCTGCATGCATGTGCCAAAAAGAATGAAATGACTGCTTTGAAATTATCTAAACCAAATTAAATTGGAAATACTCTAAATATTGTGGCATTTATCAAGACTTACCGTCCTTGGAATTTTTTTCTGATTTGGCTTTGATGATATGAGAAATCAATGAAACATATTTTTGTATGTGTGTGTTTGTAGTGCCTAGTCATTAACACGATACCCCAAGATAGGATTATCTGAAAGTTTTCAAACTTGGAACATAGATGCCCTATGCATAGAGAGGAAGAATCCAATTGATTTAGGTGGAAGTCAAAGGTCATACACAGGGTCACCAGGGGCCAAAATCTAAAAATGTGTCCACTCAATGTCTCAAGAAGGAAACTTGGCAGAATCCTCCAAACAACCTGGTTGGAGATGAACAAGCACCTCCTTTCTTCTTCTTGTTCCAGAGATGGTGAAACATTTGACATTCCCTCACCAAGCATGCATCCGAGGTGGCCCCTTGTTAAGTCCTAAAAACTAGTAATAAAATGAACAGGGTCTTAATGACCCTGGGTACCATACCTATGAGAACAGCTGGTTACTGTTCCAATCCTTAACTGTATTAGACAGGAAGCTAAATTTGTAGCAGTTAGTTCTATAGTATGACAATATGAGCCTTACCAAAGAAATCTTTCGTGAACAGAATCAGCCTGTTTTGCCTGTGACGTTCGGTTAGTGTAGGGAGGTCAAGGTCCTTGGGGATCGATGTCATAGACCCAGGTCCCTGAGGAAATTCGCCACCAATAAAACAAGCCGGTCTCCTCTGAACACTTTCTAGCTTTTATCTTTTAGATGAATCTGGTGTGAATCTGGTGATACCATACTCTAATACAGGGCGTAGAAGACCTTTGTAAAGCTGCTAACTTAACATCACGAGAACAGAAGGACAGATTCCTTTGGAGTATACCAAGAATTCTGTTGCCCTTATTGCAAATAGCCTGAATGTGCTTATCCCAGTTGAGATTCCTTTGTGATAAAAACCCTTAAGTACTTTACCCAAGACTATTATTGTCATCCTGAAGCAAACGAAAATCATTAGTATTTTCCATTACCTGGTAATGTCATTAGCAAAAAGCCTTTTACATTGTGATCCCACCTACCAATGTCTTAACCATGTTAACAAATAGCACAGTGGAGTAGGAAGTCACCCAGCCACAACTCTAAAACACTTGGAGGGTGACCTCTCCATCCCCAACTACTTACACCAAAACCAAAATGGATTCATTACTCAATATGGGAAATGCCCATTTGAAGCATGAGATCCCTCACAGTTACCCATCTTTAGACAAAAGTGTTTATGCTGGAAAAGTTTCACAAAAGATATGCAAATATTGTGAGCTACATTATATTGTAGAGTAGTAATGATCAATAATAGCATGCAAGTTCAACTTATTTTGGAGCCACAAGAGCAATGAACTCAAAACCTCAGAAACAAGGTATATCAAAAAGGATTATAACTGTGGGGGATCTCATACTTGTTTATACAGAAAATAGTGTGAAATAAAGAAGGAAAACAGCTTTCGTTGGACTATTGACTTACATTTTACTTAGAAGATGCCACTGATCTCTATCTAGCTGTTCAATTATTTCTACTTTTAAAATTTCAGTATGGTAGACAATTATTATTCCCACCTCTTAGTGTAAAAATATCATTGTAAAAATTGTCCCCTGCAGCTATTTGATCATCTTTGAGCATAAAATGCATCAGGATATTAACTATAGATGCATAATCTTTTAATTCAGATATAATTCAAACTTCCACACCACAACAATTAGGCCCCTATTCTATTGCATCAAGAAAGCACTTTATTCACATCAGATATGATCAGCGGTCTCCATAGCAATCACAAAGTATTGAGATTCTGCAGCATCTCTGCACTGACTAGTGTTGTAATGGCTCGAGTCAAAGGCATGACCCTAGTCATGCTTCAAAGAATGGTGTCCTGAAATTTGAAATTTTCATCTGTATTACTGTAGGTTTATCCTGACTATGTGTGACAATAGATTCATGTGAAGTGTGTGTACTAAATGCAGCTCCCTGGCACAAGTGAGACTATAGTCATATACATACTGTACGTACATATGTACATACATACATGCATCGCCCCTATCAGGACTTGTACTCCTACTGCTAGCAGTGTAGTCTGCATGCTACAGTATGTGGTTTGCAGTGGACTGCGTGATTAGGCTAAGTGTGAACCATGGAACTTAACTGAGAATTTTTCTTCTTTTTTTTTGGCAAATTGTAAATGTTTTCATTGCAGGTTATGTTAGATTTTTGCAATCTTCATCCATAGGCTGCACCACAGCAGTGGAGGAGACACTAACATAAAGGTTCCCCCCACTTTTTGTGACCTGAAACTTAAAAGTTAGGTACTACAAAAAAGACTGTACTTGTAGGTTTTGAAAGGTGTGCTCCACCGATTACGATCAATTTCTGTATCAATAATTACATATTTATACTTTGCAAATCCCCCAAATTTTTGCGTGGTGTCTCATTGATGTTCTTTTTGCACTTGCATATCAAACATACATTATTTATTGGTCTCTATGATTAAGTTGATTGTTTGTGATGTGCATAATGCAGCAGGTGTGGTTATGAAGAGGCACAGCATTTAGAAATTTGAAGAGGAATCATCCCCTATAATGTTTTAATCCAATTTGTGAAGGACTAACTTAACAGGCTTACCACATTTTAAGGAAAATATATTGGTGCAGTCTCCATGCAACTTTTTCAAAAAAGAAGTGATTTCTAATGCAAAATTTTGACATGAGCACATCACTCATTTGTATAGCAATTAGACCATTTCATATTTAGTAAAATCACATTGAATTTTGCTAGATTAGAGATTTCAATCTGGAATTAGAGGTACACCTTCATCCTCCGTCTGCAGATCGTAATGATGAGGTGTCATTCTAAACTTGGAAATGACATATTTTAATTATTTTTTGTATCAACAATCTTACACCGGTAAGCCTATGCAACAGTGTCTCAGTAGCACCAGTGGGTATACCATCCCCCTTGGATCTATTATTTTCCAGCAGTAGACAGAAGTGTGCTTTGATCAGTTTATGGATTTATTTTACTTTCTTTTATCACGAATGGTTCCTTACCAGGCGCATAGCCAGGATTGTGTCATGGGGGGAGGGTTTTGGTGTAATGGGGGGTTGGAGCGGGTTGGGGGCATGATACAGGGGAAAAGTCTAAGGATAGAGAGAAGAAACCTTTACTTTAGGTGATTTTTGCATTGCAAGGTTGGGTCATGGGGGGGTTCTGACCACCCCCTCCCCCCCATGCTATACCACTCTTACTTACTATTAATAATAATAATTATAATAATAATTTTTCTTTATATAGCACCTTACATCAACTGGTGATCTCAAAGCCCTTTACATAAAAAGAAAGTTAAACACAGGCAAATACACAGTAATACACCAAATGCAATATAAACAGAATTAAAACAGTAAAATAATTCAAACAATGCAAAACATAACAACTTAAAAACAAGAGGGCAATCCGCGGAGTTGCTGATCTCATCGCTAGTAAATGCGGGCCTTAATTCTACCAAGCTCCTTTGGGGATTTTAGCTAAAAAAACCTCATGCCAAATTGATGTGCTAGAAACGCGTTCCAGAAGTGAAAATAATGAGGTCAGCGTGTTTTAATTTGGCTTACAGGATGTTACTGATCATACCCAGTAGGTGTGTTCCCAATATGCGCGCACAATAGAACCTTAGCAACAATTGGTGCCCAATGTACGCCTGGATGAAAAAATAGAGAAATGCGCAACGCAGTGACATCGGTACATGACCTCTGTGAGGAGCTTGCACCGAAGGTCAAAAGGTCAAATTCAGCGGACACACTAGTTGTTCTAAAATACATCCCACCACGCACCACATTTCTTTACTTAGCTTCCATGTGTGTTATTTGTCCTCCAGAAGGTGGTTGCGATAGTTGGCTTTTACACGCATGTAAGCTCCCTATAGTAAGGCCGAGGCGAACAAAACACGTATCACTGCATGTTACACCTACAAATTCGGACAGCTGATTAACCAATCAGATATGTGCATTTGCCTAGCTACCACACATGCATTACGAAGTCTACTGCATGCGGCCACACGCGTCATTAGGGAGCTTTAGATTACATGACGTGGCCAGGGCGACGCAGCGTTTTAGCCCACAGTTCACATCTTCGAGCTGACGTCCGCTCCCTGAAAATATTGCACTTTCGATTTCTACGAGGTGGCATGAAAGTCCCGTGGTGATATTCCAACTTCGTTTGAGTAGCAGACGGGCAAACCGTGCTGTTAATGGTAACAGTATTTAGTGGAAACGTGTAAGTCAAACGAACTGATTATGTAGGCCTGCGTTGGAGAGTGGAAAACCATCAAGTTCGTGAAGCAATTGCAGTGGTTATTGAACTGATATCATGGACGACGATGAATTTATGAATTTCAGCTATTAACAATATTTTATGTAGTGCATTTTTAGTATAAGCACATTGCTGAATAGAATGACGCGCAAGTCAAATTGTCACTTCCGCGTGCACCGATGTTTGTGAATCCTCGAGGCGTTATTTTCTGTCTTATGAAATGGTAAAATATATATACTCACAATACTTTCAAACCCCATACAATTAAAGAAGAAGATTTCTATATGCAAGACAATTATGGAAAAGGTTTGCTACACCTTATACGGGCTCTGTGAGACACATTTTCTCAGTTTGGGGCACATCTTCACCACCTTTAAACAAAGGCCAACAACCAGCAGTTTTTGAAGTAAAACCGTACATTTGACCTCCTGTTACGTGACTTCAAACCTGAATTGCCATGGCAACGAAATATTTTGGGCAGAACATGCCACACCTGTTATACTGTACATTTCATGTTTCATGTCGGTGCAACGTTTTCACCTGGAATTATGTACAAAAAACGATTTTGGCTCAATTTGACCTTTGACCTCAGACAGTCACTTCCAAAGTCTGTTGCTATGGCAACCATATATTTGGGTAGTTCTAGTCATCCTCGTGACATGTGCGAAGTTTCATGTCACTAGGATGTTTCATTACCGAAATACAGACAAAAGTATGATTTTATCTAAATTTGACCTTTGACCTTCACTTTTGGGAGTCAGGGAGACCCAAGTTCCAACCCTGGAGTACCTGCCCACCAAGTTTGAAAAAGATCGGTCCAGCCCACTAGGAGGAGTTAGAGTCACAAATTTCCTCTTTTTTCCCTGGAAAATAAACACTTCCCCTTCCATTACGTGACCTTTGATACATGTTGCCATGGTAACCATGCATTTTGGTAGTTCTAGATATCCTCATGACATGTGCAAAGTTTCATGCCAGTGCGATGTTCCATTACAGAAATATAGTAAAATATATGATTTTCACCAAATTTGACCTTACTTCTGGTTATGCAATATGTACAGTGGTACCCACCTAGGGTACCTTCCTGCAAAATTTGAAGAAAATCAGCAGAGCCGTTTAGGAGATATTAGCAAAACAAAAATTCACACACACACACACACACACGCACACAGGGCAACAGGGCGTACCCGTATTCAATGCCTTACGGGGTACACAGAACTGTTCCACGTAAGGAAATGGTCGGAATTCCCCTTTAGCTGTTTATGTCACGCATCACGTGAATGCCGCAAGCGAGGGCGGGCTCTTGCATATCACGTGACAGAGCTCATTGCAGTGTCCGAATTTTCGGGTAGCTACGCCAGTTACGAGCTCCACGTGAGCGAGGAAAGACGTGCGAGGCTTCAGCTCTCGCGAGCGGCCTGTGGCAAGGTATCGTTTACAAGCTCACCCTCACACACACACACATACACATTTTGACCCCTCACACAGAATTGGAGTTTTGGTTACCTTGGGGACCCCACCTTAGGTTAGACCCTTGGACTAGTAACTTGGGGGCACCAACCATTACCATGGCAACAGTGCCAATTTCAGCTGGCATTCCCATTTATAGCTCAACAGGCAAAGTGATTACAATATCTCATCCTCCTCAGGGAGCGATGAGATAACAATGACCATCAAAGAGAAAAATAAATTCGAAAAAGGTTAGTCTTAAGAAGCAATTTAAAAATTGTAAACTTAGGTGCATTTTTGATTGAGTTGGGCAAAGAATTCCAGAAACTGGGAGCAAAATATGGGAAGGCCCTTGCACCAAAAGTTTGTTGGAAAAAACTGCCTGGTTGCAATCATACCTCCACAAGTTGCCTTCTTCTCTGTTGGGTATAGTTGGCAACATGGAAAGATCTAGAAGGAGATGGATGACTGATCAGGGAACAAAGATAATGAGAAGCAATACCGTTTAAAATTTTGTAAATAATAATTAAACATTTAAAATCAATATGTGCAGAAACAGGCAACCAGTGGAGATCAATCAAAATGGGAGTGATATGTTCTTGCTTCTTTGAGCGTGTGATCATGCAGGCAGCACAGTTTTGAATCAGTTGAAGGCACAAAATTTGATGGCACTCTATACCATACAATAAACTATTACAATAATCAAGGTGTGAAGTAATAAAGGCATGAATCAATCTTTCAGTGCTGGTACAGTCTAAAAACTAACAAATTTTGCTGATATGGTACAAAGAAATAAGAGGCAGTCTTACAAGTTTTTGAAACGTGATCTGACATATAGAACAAAGCTCATCGAAGTACAAACCTAAGTTACAAACTATGGGGACAGGTTTGACATGAGTAGTACCGACCCTAAAATTAGGCACAATACTTGTTTGATCCCTTCTTATTTGCTGTGAAAAACTACTTCCATCCTACTTTCATTTAGATCTTATATATTCTCAGCCATCCAGGTACGAATACTATCAATGCAATTTTCAAGTATGAATAACCAATCAGACTGAGAAAAATAAAGCTGCGTACCATCAGCAAAAAAGCATTAAATCCAAATCATTATCTAAGATAATACCTTCAAGAGAAGAAGTATATAAAGTAACAAATATAGGACCAAGGACGTTTCCTTGTGGAACTCCGCATCACAACGGTTCTTCATCTGAGTTGTGGCTAAAAATCCAACAGTCTAAGTACAACAACGGAGATATGATTCAAACCATTCTAAAGCCATACCATTTATACCAAACTATTATTTCCTGCAGATTATTACTATGGCTTGCAAAGGCTTGAAAAACACCATCAAAACATTGGTCATATTAATCTATGCAGTGAAATGTTGCAATTTAGGTTTATTATCATCATTATCTGTCAATATAAAAATGCACTGATAACAGTTAAATACACATCTCACAGTGAAAATATAGCTTATGATGCTATGCATTTATTTTACTGCTCCATAAATTCTGCATACTTCCCTTTAATAATTAATTTAAAACCTATGATTATTTCAATTGATGACCTAAATTGCCATCAGTAGTTGCCAAAAGATATAAAACTTGATTTTCATGTCAAATATTTAAGCTATGGTGTTCTATATTCCAGCTGAATCACAAGAAGAGACTACCACAGAGAGTGTCACTGCTGCTGCTGCAGAAAGTACAACAGGTGAACTTCTTTATTGTTAATTCATTCCTCTTATATTCCATTAATTTTATGTTGGAAGTCATATTGAAATTAATTGTTGAGGATTTGTATGCTTAAAGGTGGACAGAAAGCCACAGTCACCACATTATTGTAAGCCTGAGGGTCAGCTTCTTTATTCTTCCCTATTCTCTGAAGTCTTATCTGTAATCACTATTAAAACTGTTAGCCTGTAAACATTTTTTGTCTTCAGCAGTTGCTGAAAAAATAATCATTTCATAGATGCTAAAGCTTTGTTTTTCTATTTTCCAGTGAAATCAAAAGAGACAGCCACAGAGAAAGCCACCACTGCTGCCACAGAAAGTACAACAGGTGAATTTCCCTGACAGTTCATTCCTTTCAAATTCGTTTTTTTTTTTTTTGGGGGGGGGGGGGCTGTTATAATGGAATACCCTTTGTTTTGTATGGGCAAGTGTCTTTTGTTCAAATTTGCAGTATGCGATACGAAAGTTACCATCAGTAGTTGGAAAAGTCATAAGACTTAATTTTCTTGTCAAATATTCAAGCTTTAGTTTTCTATATTCCAGCTGAATCACAAGCAGAGACTACCACAGAGAGTGTCACTGCTGCTGCTGCAGAAAGTACAACAGGTGAACTTCCTTATTGTTAATTCCTTCCTTTCAAATTCAGTTTATTTTATTTTGGAAGTCATATTGAATTTCTGTTTCTTTTATACGGCAGTTCTGTAAGAATGATCTTGATTATGGGGGTGATCTCAACAATCTAATGAGTGAAATTAAATTTATGGCTGACGATTTATATGTTTCAAAGGTGGATATTAAGCAACAGCCTCTACATTATCATAATACTTTGAAAGTCATCTTTTTTGGTTTCGATGAAAGAGAAACTTATGCATTCATGAAAGCGTGTGTGTGTATGTATGTGTGTGTGTGCGTGTGTGTGTGCATGAGCCTGTAAACCATACCTTGCCGGGTACAAGCCCCTCACGAGAGCTAAGGCCTCACACGTCTTTCCTCGCTCACGCGGAGCTCATAACTGGCGTAGCTACCCGAAAATTGGGACAATGCAATGAGCTCTGTCACGTGATATGCAAGAGCCTGCCCACACTCGCAGCATTTACGTGCCGCGTGACATAAACAGCTAAAGGGGAATTCCGACCATTTCCTTACGGGGAACAGTTCTGTGTACCCCATAAGGCATTGAATACGGGTATGCCCTGTATGTGCGTGTGTGTGCGTGTGTGTGTGTGTGTGTGTTTGTGACACTTTGCTCGTTAACACGATATCTCAAAAAAGGAATGTCTGACAGTTTTCAAACTTGGTACATAGATGCACCATATTGAGAGGAAGAACCCTATTGATTTTGGCAGAGGTCAAAGGTCATCTGGGGTCGTCAGGGGTCAAAGTCTGAAAATCTTGTTAACATAATATCTCAAGGAAGGAAGCTTGGGTAGATTTCATATTTGGTATGGTGAAGCATTGTGGTCAGGAGATGGTCGCTAGTGTTTTTTGTAGCGGTCAAAGGTCATCTGGGGTCACCAGGGGTCAAAGTCTGAAAATCTTGTTAACATGATATCTCAAGAAAGGAACCTTTGGTAGATTTCATATTTGGTATGTTGATGCTTTATAGTCAGAAGATTGTCCCTAATGTTTTTTGTGGGGGTCAAAGGTCATCTGGGGTCACAAGATGTCAAAAGGTAAATTCCTAAGAAATTGCTTCACTGGCTGAATTGTTTTCCCTACTCCATTGCTTATGCAGAGCATCATGCACAATGGCAGTAGGTTCCATTTTTAGTGTCTTTGGTATGACCTGACCTGGGAATCGAACCCGGGCCTTCTACGTGAAAGGCAGATGCTCAACCGTTAGACTAAACAGTATAAACACAGTTTATCAAGAAGGATAACTGTGATGGATCTCATACATGGTGTAGCATGTGCATTGTCAATATTGAGAAGTTGGAATCCTATTGTTTTTTTGTAGTATATATTAAACAGTCAATTTTAAACAAAACGTATACACTTACTTTTCCACAGCTTGGAATCACTGAGCCTTTTGGCTTTCTGGCTTAGAATTCAGTCTTTAAGCTGGAGTGACTGTTTCACAGATGGGCCTGTCTTGACCCATTAAACGTAATAGCACCGAAACTGTTTTGTTTATTTCTTTTTCAAACCTTTTCTATTTAGGCAAATCACTGTTGGAAATATCAAATTTCAATTCAGTAAGATTGGAAGATATAGTAAAAGAAAAAAATTGTCATTTCCCCAAATATCAGTATTAAAGAACATCTTGGTCACTTGTCCTTTGCAATAGGCTCTGGTAATGGACTTGCCCCACCAGCAGAGATTACTGGAGCTCCGACTGAAGGTAATGAAAGTTCTTGTCTTTAATTTGTCTGTTCTAAAATATACTGAAAAAAGTGTGTGTGCTGCATGCATGTGCCAAAAAAATGAAATGACTGCTTTGAAATTATCTAAACCAAATTAAATTGGAAATGCTCTAAATATTGTGGCATTTATCAAGACTTACCGTCCTTGGAATTTTTTTTTCTGATTTGGCTTTGATGATAAGAGAAATCAATGCAGTCATGAAACATATGTTTGTATGTGTGTGTTTGTAGTGCCTAGTCATTAACACTATACCCCAAGATAGGAATATCTGAAAGTTTTCAAACTTGGAACATAGATGCCCTATGCATAGAGAGGAAGAATCCAATTGATTTAGGTGGAAGTCAAAGGTCATACACAGGGTCACCAGGGGCCAAAATCTAAAAATGTGTCCTCTCAATGTCTCAAGTAGGAAACATGGCAGAATCCTCCAAACAACCTGGTTGGAGATGAACAAGCACCTCCTTTCTTCTTCTTGTTCCGGAGATGGTGAAACATTTGTAAAGACAAATCTATCAACCACTGCCAATTTGTAAGAAAGAAGGTATTTCATGGTTAAGTATCACTAAGCCCTTTGGTATTCTGTTTTTTTTTGTTTTTTTGTTTTTTTTTGCAGATCAAATATATTTTGTATTTATACATGGATAATTTTTTTAAAGCATTAAGATAGATACACTTGTCCCTTCCAACAGGTGCTGGTAATGGACTTGCCCCACCAGCAGAGATGACTGGAGCTCCGACTGAAGGTAATGAAAGTTCTTGTCTTTAATTTGTCTGTTCTAAAATGTACTGAAAAAAGTGTGTGTGCTGCATGCATGTGCCAAAAAAAATGAAATGACTGCTTTGAAATTATCTAAACCAAATTAAATTGGGAATACTCTAAATATTGTGGCATTTATGAAGACCTAGAGTCCTTGGAATTTTTTGTTCTGATTTGACTTTGATGATAAGAGACACCAATGCAGTCATGAAACATATGTTTGCATGTGTGTGTGTTTGTAGTGCCTATGCCAATGTCTCAAGTAGGAAACTTGGCAGAATCCTCCAAACAACCTGGTTGGAGATGAACAAGCACCTCCTTTCTTCTTCTTGTTCCAGAGATGGTGAAACATTTGTAACATCAGACATTCCTTCACCAAGCATGCATCCGAGGTGGCCCCTTGTAAAGTCCTAAAAACTAGTAATAAAATTAACAGGGTCTTAATGACCCAGGGTACCATATCTATGAGAACAGCTGGTTACTGTTCCAATCCTTAACTGTATTAGACAGGAAGCTAAATTTGTAGCAGTTAGTTCTATAGTATGACAATATGAGCCTTACCAAAGAAATCTTTCGTGAACAGAATCAGCCTGTTTTGCCTGTGACGTTCGGTTAGTGTAGGGAGGTCAAGGTCCTTGGGGATCGATGTCATAGACCCAGGTCCCTGAGGAAATTCGCCACCAATAAAACAAGCCGGTCTCCTCTGAACACTTTCTAGCTTTTATCTTTTAGATGAATCTGGTGTGAATCTGGTGATACCATACTCTAATACAGGGCGTAGAAGACCTTTGTAAAGCTGCTAACTTAACATCACGAGAACAGAAGGACAGATTCCTTTGGAGTATACCAAGAATTCTGTTGCCCTTATTGCAAATAGCCTGAATGTGCTTATCCCAGTTGAGATTCCTTTGTGATAAAAACCCTTAAGTACTTTACCCAAGACTATTATTGTCATCCTGAAGCAAACGAAAATCATTAGTATTTTCCATTACCTGGTAATGTCATTAGCAAAAAGCCTTTTACATTGTGATCCCACCTACCAATGTCTTAACCATGTTAACAAATAGCACAGTGGAGTAGGAAGTCACCCAGCCACAACTCTAAAACACTTGGAGGGTGACCTCTCCATCCCCAACTACTTACACCAAAACCAAAATGGATTCATTACTCAATATGGGAAATGCCCATTTGAAGCATGAGATCCCTCACAGTTACCCATCTTTAGACAAAAGTGTTTATGCTGGAAAAGTTTCACAAAAGATATGCAAATATTGTGAGCTACATTATATTGTAGAGTAGTAATGATCAATAATAGCATGCAAGTTCAACTTATTTTGGAGCCACAAGAGCAATGAACTCAAAACCTCAGAAACAAGGTATATCAAAAAGGATTATAACTGTGAGGGATCTCATACTTGTTTATACAGAAAATAGTGTGAAATAAAGAAGGAAAACAGCTTTCGTTGGACTATTGACTTACATTTTACTTAGAAGATGCCACTGATCTCTATCTAGCTGTTCAATTATTTCTACTTTTAAAATTTCAGTATGGTAGACAATTATTATTCCCACCTCTTAGTGTAAAAATATCATTGTAAAAATTGTCCCCTGCAGCTATTTGATCATCTTTGAGCATAAAATGCATCAGGATATTAACTATAGATGCATAATCTTTTAATTCAGATATAATTCAAACTTCCACACCACAACAATTAGGCCCCTATTCTATTGCATCAAGAAAGCACTTTATTCACATCAGATATGATCAGCGGTCTCCATAGCAATCACAAAGTATTGAGATTCTGCAGCATCTCTGCACTGACTAGTGTTGTAATGGCTCGAGTCAAAGGCATGACCCTAGTCATGCTTCAAAGAATGGTGTCCTGAAATTTGAAATTTTCATCTGTATTACTGTAGGTTTATCCTGACTATGTGTGACAATAGATTCATGTGAAGTGTGTGTACTAAATGCAGCTCCCTGGCACAAGTGAGACTATAGTCATATACATACTGTACGTACATATGTACATACATACATGCATCGCCCCTATCAGGACTTGTACTCCTACTGCTAGCAGTGTAGTCTGCATGCTACAGTATGTGGTTTGCAGTGGACTGCGTGATTAGGCTAAGTGTGAACCATGGAACTTAACTGAGAATTTTTCTTCTTTTTTTTTGGCAAATTGTAAATGTTTTCATTGCAGGTTATGTTAGATTTTTGCAATCTTCATCCATAGGCTGCACCACAGCAGTGGAGGAGACACTAACATAAAGGTTCCCCCCACTTTTTGTGACCTGAAACTTAAAAGTTAGGTACTACAAAAAAGACTGTACTTGTAGGTTTTGAAAGGTGTGCTCCACCGATTACGATCAATTTCTGTATCAATAATTACATATTTATACTTTGCAAATCCCCCAAATTTTTGCGTGGTGTCTCATTGATGTTCTTTTTTCACTTGCATATCAAACATACATTATTTATTGGTCTCTATGATTAAGTTGATTGTTTGTGATGTGCATAATGCAGCAGGTGTGGTTATGAAGAGGCACAGCATTTAGAAATTTGAAGAGGAATCATCCCCTATAATGTTTTAATCCAATTTGTGAAGGACTAACTTAACAGGCTTACCACATTTTAAGGAAAATATATTGGTGCAGTCTCCATGCAACTTTTTCAAAAAAAGAAGTGATTTCTAATGCAAAATTTTGACATGAGCACATCACTCATTTGTATAGCAATTAGACCATTTCATATTTAGTAAAATCACATTGAATTTTGCTAGATTAGAGATTTCAATCTGGAATTAGAGGTACACCTTCATCCTCCGTCTGCAGATCGTAATGATGAGGTGTCATTCTAAACTTGGAAATGACATATTTTAATTATTTTTTGTATCAACAATCTTACACCGGTAAGCCTATGCAACAGTGTCTCAGTAGCACCAGTGGGTATACCATCCCCCTTGGATCTATTATTTTCCAGCAGTAGACAGAAGTGTGCTTTGATCAGTTTATGGATTTATTTTACTTTCTTTTATCACGAATGGTTCCTTACCAGGCGCATAGCCAGGATTGTGTCATGGGGGGAGGGTTTTGGTGTAATGGGGGGTTGGAGCGGGTTGGGGGCATGATACAGGGGAAAAGTCTAAGGATAGAGAGAAGAAACCTTTACTTTAGGTGATTTTTGCATTGCAAGGTTGGGTCATGGGGGAGGGGGGGGTTCTGACCACCCCCTCCCCCCATGCTATACCACTCTTACTTACTATTAATAATAATAATTATAATAATAATTTTTCTTTATATAGCACCTTACATCAACTGGTGATCTCAAAGCCCTTTACATAAAAAGAAAGTTAAACACAGGCAAATACACAGTAATACACCAAATGCAATATAAACAGAATTAAAACAGTAAAATAATTCAAACAATGCAAAACATAACAACTTAAAAACAAGAGGGCAATCCGCGGAGTTGCTGATCTCATCGCTAGTAAATGCGGGCCTTAATTCTACCAAGCTCCTTTGGGGATTTTAGCTAAAAAAACCTCATGCCAAATTGATGTGCTAGAAACGCGTTCCAGAAGTGAAAATAATGAGGTCAGCGTGTTTTAATTTGGCTTACAGGATGTTACTGATCATACCCAGTAGGTGTGTTCCCAATATGCGCGCACAATAGAACCTTAGCAACAATTGGTGCCCAATGTACGCCTGGATGAAAAAATAGAGAAATGCGCAACGCAGTGACATCGGTACATGACCTCTGTGAGGAGCTTGCACCGAAGGTCAAAAGGTCAAATTCAGCGGACACACTAGTTGTTCTAAAATACATCCCACCACGCACCACATTTCTTTACTTAGCTTCCATGTGTGTTATTTGTCCTCCAGAAGGTGGTTGCGATAGTTGGCTTTTACACGCATGTAAGCTCCCTATAGTAAGGCCGAGGCGAACAAAACACGTATCACTGCATGTTACACCTACAAATTCGGACAGCTGATTAACCAATCAGATATGTGCATTTGCCTAGCTACCACACATGCATTACGAAGTCTACTGCATGCGGCCACACGCGTCATTAGGGAGCTTTAGATTACATGACGTGGCCAGGGCGACGCAGCGTTTTAGCCCACAGTTCACATCTTCGAGCTGACGTCCGCTCCCTGAAAATATTGCACTTTCGATTTCTACGAGGTGGCATGAAAGTCCCGTGGTGATATTCCAACTTCGTTTGAGTAGCAGACGGGCAAACCGTGCTGTTAATGGTAACAGTATTTAGTGGAAACGTGTAAGTCAAACGAACTGATTATGTAGGCCTGCGTTGGAGAGTGGAAAACCATCAAGTTCGTGAAGCAATTGCAGTGGTTATTGAACTGATATCATGGACGACGATGAATTTATGAATTTCAGCTATTAACAATATTTTATGTAGTGCATTTTTAGTATAAGCACATTGCTGAATAGAATGACGCGCAAGTCAAATTGTCACTTCCGCGTGCACCGATGTTTGTGAATCCTCGAGGCGTTATTTTCTGTCTTATGAAATGGTAAAATATATATACTCACAATACTTTCAAACCCCATACAATTAAAGAAGAAGATTTCTATATGCAAGACAATTATGGAAAAGGTTTGCTACACCTTATACGGGCTCTGTGAGACACATTTTCTCAGTTTGGGGCACATCTTCACCACCTTTAAACAAAGGCCAACAACCAGCAGTTTTTGAAGTAAAACCGTACATTTGACCTCCTGTTACGTGACTTCAAACCTGAATTGCCATGGCAACGAAATATTTTGGGCAGAACATGCCACACCTGTTATACTGTACATTTCATGTTTCATGTCGGTGCAACGTTTTCACCTGGAATTATGTACAAAAAACGATTTTGGCTCAATTTGACCTTTGACCTCAGACAGTCACTTCCAAAGTCTGTTGCTATGGCAACCATATATTTGGGTAGTTCTAGTCATCCTCGTGACATGTGCGAAGTTTCATGTCACTAGGATGTTTCATTACCGAAATACAGACAAAAGTATGATTTTATCTAAATTTGACCTTTGACCTTCACTTTTGGGAGTCAGGGAGACCCAAGTTCCAACCCTGGAGTACCTGCCCACCAAGTTTGAAAAAGATCGGTCCAGCCCACTAGGAGGAGTTAGAGTCACAAATTTCCTCTTTTTTCCCTGGAAAATAAACACTTCCCCTTCCATTACGTGACCTTTGATACATGTTGCCATGGTAACCATGCATTTTGGTAGTTCTAGATATCCTCATGACATGTGCAAAGTTTCATGCCAGTGCGATGTTCCATTACAGAAATATAGTAAAATATATGATTTTCACCAAATTTGACCTTACTTCTGGTTATGCAATATGTACAGTGGTACCCACCTAGGGTACCTTCCTGCAAAATTTGAAGAAAATCAGCAGAGCCGTTTAGGAGATATTAGCAAAACAAAAATTCACACACACACACACACACACGCACACAGGGCAACAGGGCGTACCCGTATTCAATGCCTTACGGGGTACACAGAACTGTTCCACGTAAGGAAATGGTCGGAATTCCCCTTTAGCTGTTTATGTCACGCATCACGTGAATGCCGCAAGCGAGGGCGGGCTCTTGCATATCACGTGACAGAGCTCATTGCAGTGTCCGAATTTTCGGGTAGCTACGCCAGTTACGAGCTCCACGTGAGCGAGGAAAGACGTGCGAGGCTTCAGCTCTCGCGAGCGGCCTGTGGCAAGGTATCGTTTACAAGCTCACCCTCACACACACACACATACACATTTTGACCCCTCACACAGAATTGGAGTTTTGGTTACCTTGGGGGACCCCACCTTAGGTTAGACCCTTGGACTAGTAACTTGGGGGCACCAACCATTACCATGGCAACAGTGCCAATTTCAGCTGGCATTCCCATTTATAGCTCAACAGGCAAAGTGATTACAATATCTCATCCTCCTCAGGGAGCGATGAGATAACAATGACCATCAAAGAGAAAAATAAATTCGAAAAAGGTTAGTCTTAAGAAGCAATTTAAAAATTGTAAACTTAGGTGCATTTTTGATTGAGTTGGGCAAAGAATTCCAGAAACTGGGAGCAAAATATGGGAAGGCCCTTGCACCAAAAGTTTGTTGGAAAAAACTGCCTGGTTGCAATCAAACCTCCACAAGTTGCCTTCTTCTCTGTTGGGTATAGTTGGCAACATGGAAAGATCTAGAAGGAGATGGATGACTGATCAGGGAACAAAGATAATGAGAAGCAATACCGTTTAAAATTTTGTAAATAATAATTAAACATTTAAAATCAATATGTGCAGAAACAGGCAACCAGTGGAGATCAATCAAAATGGGAGTGATATGTTCTTGCTTCTTTGAGCGTGTGATCATGCAGGCAGCACAGTTTTGAATCAGTTGAAGGCACAAAATTTGATGGCACTCTATACCATACAATAAACTATTACAATAATCAAGGTGTGAAGTAATAAAGGCATGAATCAATCTTTCAGTGCTGGTACAGTCTAAAAACTAACAAATTTTGCTGATATGGTACAAAGAAATAAGAGGCAGTCTTACAAGTTTTTGAAACGTGATCTGACATATAGAACAAAGCTCATCGAAGTACAAACCTAAGTTACAAACTATGGGGACAGGTTTGACATGAGTAGTACCGACCCTAAAATTAGGCACAATACTTGTTTGATCCCTTCTTATTTGCTGTGAAAAACTACTTCCATCCTACTTTCATTTAGATCTTATATATTCTCAGCCATCCAGGTACGAATACTATCAATGCAATTTTCAAGTATGAATAACCAATCAGACTGAGAAAAATAAAGCTGCGTACCATCAGCAAAAAAGCATTAAATCCAAATCATTATCTAAGATAATACCTTCAAGAGAAGAAGTATATAAAGTAACAAATATAGGACCAAGGACGTTTCCTTGTGGAACTCCGCATCACAACGGTTCTTCATCTGAGTTGTGGCTAAAAATCCAACAGTCTAAGTACAACAACGGAGATATGATTCAAACCATTCTAAAGCCATACCATTTATACCAAACTATTATTTCCTGCAGATTATTACTATGGCTTGCAAAGGCTTGAAAAACACCATCAAAACATTGGTCATATTAATCTATGTAGTGAAATGTTGCAATTTAGGTTTATTATCATCATTATCTGTCAATATAAAAATGCACTGATAACAGTTAAATACACATCTCACAGTGAAAATATAGCTTATGATGCTATGCATTTATTTTACTGCTCCATAAATTCTGCATACTTCCCTTTAATAATTAATTTAAAACCTATGATTATTTCAATTGATGACCTAAATTGCCATCAGTAGTTGCCAAAAGATATAAAACTTGATTTTCATGTCAAATATTTAAGCTATGGTGTTCTATATTCCAGCTGAATCACAAGAAGAGACTACCACAGAGAGTGTCACTGCTGCTGCTGCAGAAAGTACAACAGGTGAACTTCTTTATTGTTAATTCATTCCTCTTATATTCCATTAATTTTATGTTGGAAGTCATATTGAAATTAATTGTTGAGGATTTGTATGCTTAAAGGTGGACAGAAAGCCACAGTCACCACATTATTGTAAGCCTGAGGGTCAGCTTCTTTATTCTTCCCTATTCTCTGAAGTCTTATCTGTAATCACTATTAAAACTGTTAGCCTGTAAACATTTTTTGTCTTCAGCAGTTGCTGAAAAAATAATCATTTCATAGATGCTAAAGCTTTGTTTTTCTATTTTCCAGTGAAATCAAAAGAGACAGCCACAGAGAAAGCCACCACTGCTGCCACAGAAAGTACAACAGGTGAATTTCCCTGACAGTTCATTCCTTTCAAATTCGTTTTTTTTTTTTTTGGGGGGGGGGGGGCTGTTATAATGGAATACCCTTTGTTTTGTATGGGCAAGTGTCTTTTGTTCAAATTTGCAGTATGCGATACAAAAGTTACCATCAGTAGTTGGAAAAGTCATAAGACTTAATTTTCATGTCAAATATTCAAGCTTTAGTTTTCTATATTCCAGCTGAATCACAAGCAGAGACTACCACAGAGAGTGTCACTGCTGCTGCTGCAGAAAGTACAACAGGTGAACTTCCTTATTGTTAATTCCTTCCTTTCAAATTCAGTTTATTTTATTTTGGAAGTCATATTGAATTTCTGTTTCTTTTATACGGCAGTTCTGTAAGAATGATCTTGATTATGGGGGTGATCTCAACAATCTAATGAGTGAAATTAAATTTATGGCTGATGATTTATATGTTTCAAAGGTGGATATTAAGCAACAGCCTCTACATTATCATAATACTTTGAAAGTCATCTTTTTTGGTTTCGATGAAAGAGAAACTTATGCATTCATGAAAGCGTGTGTGTGTATGTATGTGTGTATGTGCGTGTGTGTGTGCATGAGCCTGTAAACCATACCTTGCCGGGTACAAGCCCCTCACGAGAGCTAAGGCCTCACACGTCTTTCCTCGCTCACGCGGAGCTCATAACTGGCGTAGCTACCCGAAAATTGGGACAATGCAATGAGCTCTGTCACGTGATATGCAAGAGCCTGCCCACACTCGCAGCATTTACGTGCCGCGTGACATAAACAGCTAAAGGGGAATTCCGACCATTTCCTTACGGGGAACAGTTCTGTGTACCCCATAAGGCATTGAATACGGGTATGCCCTGTATGTGCCTGTGTGTGCGTGTGTGTGTGTGTGTGTTTGTGACACTTTGCTCGTTAACACGATATCTCAAAAAAGGAATGTCTGACAGTTTTCAAACTTGGTACATAGATGCACCATATTGAGAGGAAGAACCCTATTGATTTTGGCAGAGGTCAAAGGTCATCTGGGGTCGTCAGGGGTCAAAGTCTGAAAATCTTGTTAACATAATATCTCAAGGAAGGAAGCTTGGGTAGATTTCATATTTGGTATGGTGAAGCATTGTGGTCAGGAGATGGTCGCTAGTGTTTTTTGTAGCGGTCAAAGGTCATCTGGGGTCACCAGGGGTCAAAGTCTGAAAATCTTGTTAACATGATATCTCAAGAAAGGAACCTTTGGTAGATTTCATATTTGGTATGTTGATGCTTTATAGTCAGAAGATTGTCCCTAATGTTTTTTGTGGGGGTCAAAGGTCATCTGGGGTCACAAGATGTCAAAAGGTAAATTCCTAAGAAATTGCTTCACTGGCTGAATTGTTTTCCCTACTCCATTGCTTATGCAGAGCATCATGCACAATGGCAGTAGGTTCCATTTTTAGTGTCTTTGGTATGACCTGACCTGGGAATCGAACCCGGGCCTTCTACGTGAAAGGCAGATGCTCAACCGTTAGACTAAACAGTATAAACACAGTTTATCAAGAAGGATAACTGTGATGGATCTCATACATGGTGTAGCATGTGCATTGTCAATATTGAGAAGTTGGAATCCTATTGTTTTTTTGTAGTATATATTAAACAGTCAATTTTAAACAAAACGTATACACTTACTTTTCCACAGCTTGGAATCACTGAGCCTTTTGGCTTTCTGGCTTAGAATTCAGTCTTTAAGCTGGAGTGACTGTTTCACAGATGGGCCTGTCTTGACCCATTAAACGTAATAGCACCGAAACTGTTTTGTTTATTTCTTTTTCAAACCTTTTCTATTTAGGCAAATCACTGTTGGAAATATCAAATTTCAATTCAGTAAGATTGGAAGATATAGTAAAAGAAAAAAATTGTCATTTCCCCAAATATCAGTATTAAAGAACATCTTGGTCACTTGTCCTTTGCAATAGGCTCTGGTAATGGACTTGCCCCACCAGCAGAGATTACTGGAGCTCCGACTGAAGGTAATGAAAGTTCTTGTCTTTAATTTGTCTGTTCTAAAATATACTGAAAAAAGTGTGTGTGCTGCATGCATGTGCCAAAAAAATGAAATGACTGCTTTGAAATTATCTAAACCAAATTAAATTGGAAATGCTCTAAATATTGTGGCATTTATCAAGACTTACCGTCCTTGGAATTTTTTTTTCTGATTTGGCTTTGATGATAAGAGAAATCAATGCAGTCATGAAACATATGTTTGTATGTGTGTGTTTGTAGTGCCTAGTCATTAACACTATACCCCAAGATAGGAATATCTGAAAGTTTTCAAACTTGGAACATAGATGCCCTATGCATAGAGAGGAAGAATCCAATTGATTTAGGTGGAAGTCAAAGGTCATACACAGGGTCACCAGGGGCCAAAATCTAAAAATGTGTCCTCTCAATGTCTCAAGTAGGAAACATGGCAGAATCCTCCAAACAACCTGGTTGGAGATGAACAAGCACCTCCTTTCTTCTTCTTGTTCCGGAGATGGTGAAACATTTGTAAAGACAAATCTATCAACCACTGCCAATTTGTAAGAAAGAAGGTATTTCATGGTTAAGTATCACTAAGCCCTTTGGTATTCTGTTTTTTTTTTTTTGTTTTTTTGGTTTTTTTTGCAGATCAAATATATTTTGTATTTATACATGGATAATTTTTTTAAAGCATTAAGATAGATACACTTGTCCCTTCCAACAGGTGCTGGTAATGGACTTGCCCCACCAGCAGAGATGACTGGAGCTCCGACTGAAGGTAATGAAAGTTCTTGTCTTTAATTTGTCTGTTCTAAAATGTACTGAAAAAAGTGTGTGTGCTGCATGCATGTGCCAAAAAAATGAAATGACTGCTTTGAAATTATCTAAACCAAATTAAATTGGGAATACTCTAAATATTGTGGCATTTATGAAGACCTAGAGTCCTTGGAATTTTTGTTCTGATTTGACTTTGATGATAAGAGACACCAATGCAGTCATGAAACATATGTTTGCATGTGTGTGTGTTTGTAGTGCCTATGCCAATGTCTCAAGTAGGAAACTTGGCAGAATCCTCCAAACAACCTGGTTGGAGATGAACAAGCACCTCCTTTCTTCTTCTTGTTCCAGAGATGGTGAAACATTTGTAACATCAGACATTCCTTCACCAAGCATGCATCCGAGGTGGCCCCTTGTAAAGTCCTAAAAACTAGTAATAAAATTAACAGGGTCTTAATGACCCAGGGTACCATATCTATGAGAACAGCTGGTTACTGTTCCAATCCTTAACTGTATTAGACAGGAAGCTAAATTTGTAGCAGTTAGTTCTATAGTATGACAATATGAGCCTTACCAAAGAAATCTTTCGTGAACAGAATCAGCCTGTTTTGCCTGTGACGTTCGGTTAGTGTAGGGAGGTCAAGGTCCTTGGGGATCGATGTCATAGACCCAGGTCCCTGAGGAAATTCGCCACCAATAAAACAAGCCGGTCTCCTCTGAACACTTTCTAGCTTTTATCTTTTAGATGAATCTGGTGTGAATCTGGTGATACCATACTCTAATACAGGGCGTAGAAGACCTTTGTAAAGCTGCTAACTTAACATCACGAGAACAGAAGGACAGATTCCTTTGGAGTATACCAAGAATTCTGTTGCCCTTATTGCAAATAGCCTGAATGTGCTTATCCCAGTTGAGATTCCTTTGTGATAAAAACCCTTAAGTACTTTACCCAAGACTATTATTGTCATCCTGAAGCAAACGAAAATCATTAGTATTTTCCATTACCTGGTAATGTCATTAGCAAAAAGCCTTTTACATTGTGATCCCACCTACCAATGTCTTAACCATGTTAACAAATAGCACAGTGGAGTAGGAAGTCACCCAGCCACAACTCTAAAACACTTGGAGGGTGACCTCTCCATCCCCAACTACTTACACCAAAACCAAAATGGATTCATTACTCAATATGGGAAATGCCCATTTGAAGCATGAGATCCCTCACAGTTACCCATCTTTAGACAAAAGTGTTTATGCTGGAAAAGTTTCACAAAAGATATGCAAATATTGTGAGCTACATTATATTGTAGAGTAGTAATGATCAATAATAGCATGCAAGTTCAACTTATTTTGGAGCCACAAGAGCAATGAACTCAAAACCTCAGAAACAAGGTATATCAAAAAGGATTATAACTGTGAGGGATCTCATACTTGTTTATACAGAAAATAGTGTGAAATAAAGAAGGAAAACAGCTTTCGTTGGACTATTGACTTACATTTTACTTAGAAGATGCCACTGATCTCTATCTAGCTGTTCAATTATTTCTACTTTTAAAATTTCAGTATGGTAGACAATTATTATTCCCACCTCTTAGTGTAAAAATATCATTGTAAAAATTGTCCCCTGCAGCTATTTGATCATCTTTGAGCATAAAATGCATCAGGATATTAACTATAGATGCATAATCTTTTAATTCAGATATAATTCAAACTTCCACACCACAACAATTAGGCCCCTATTCTATTGCATCAAGAAAGCACTTTATTCACATCAGATATGATCAGCGGTCTCCATAGCAATCACAAAGTATTGAGATTCTGCAGCATCTCTGCACTGACTAGTGTTGTAATGGCTCGAGTCAAAGGCATGACCCTAGTCATGCTTCAAAGAATGGTGTCCTGAAATTTGAAATTTTCATCTGTATTACTGTAGGTTTATCCTGACTATGTGTGACAATAGATTCATGTGAAGTGTGTGTACTAAATGCAGCTCCCTGGCACAAGTGAGACTATAGTCATATACATACTGTACGTACATATGTACATACATACATGCATCGCCCCTATCAGGACTTGTACTCCTACTGCTAGCAGTGTAGTCTGCATGCTACAGTATGTGGTTTGCAGTGGACTGCGTGATTAGGCTAAGTGTGAACCATGGAACTTAACTGAGAATTTTTCTTCTTTTTTTTTGGCAAATTGTAAATGTTTTCATTGCAGGTTATGTTAGATTTTTGCAATCTTCATCCATAGGCTGCACCACAGCAGTGGAGGAGACACTAACATAAAGGTTCCCCACTTTTTGTGACCTGAAACTTAAAAGTTAGGTACTACAAAAAAGACTGTACTTGTAGGTTTTGAAAGGTGTGCTCCACCGATTACGATCAATTTCTGTATCAATAATTACATATTTATACTTTGCAAATCCCCCAAATTTTTGCGTGGTGTCTCATTGATGTTCTTTTTTCACTTGCATATCAAACATACATTATTTATTGGTCTCTATGATTAAGTTGATTGTTTGTGATGTGCATAATGCAGCAGGTGTGGTTATGAAGAGGCACAGCATTTAGAAATTTGAAGAGGAATCATCCCCTATAATGTTTTAATCCAATTTGTGAAGGACTAACTTAACAGGCTTACCACATTTTAAGGAAAATATATTGGTGCAGTCTCCATGCAACTTTTTCAAAAAAAGAAGTGATTTCTAATGCAAAATTTTGACATGAGCACATCACTCATTTGTATAGCAATTAGACCATTTCATATTTAGTAAAATCACATTGAATTTTGCTAGATTAGAGATTTCAATCTGGAATTAGAGGTACACCTTCATCCTCCGTCTGCAGATCGTAATGATGAGGTGTCATTCTAAACTTGGAAATGACATATTTTAATTATTTTTGTATCAACAATCTTACACCGGTAAGCCTATGCAACAGTGTCTCAGTAGCACCAGTGGGTATACCATCCCCCTTGGATCTATTATTTTCCAGCAGTAGACAGAAGTGTGCTTTGATCAGTTTATGGATTTATTTTACTTTCTTTTATCACGAATGGTTCCTTACCAGGCGCATAGCCAGGATTGTGTCATGGGGGAGGGTTTTGGTGTAATGGGCGTTGGCGCGGGTTGGGGGCATGATACACGGGAAAAGTCTAACCATAGAGAGAAGAAACCTTTACTTTAGGTGATTTTTGCATTGCAACGTTGGGTCATGGGGGTGGGGGGGTTCTGACCACCCTCCCCCCATGCTATACCACTCTTACTTACTATTAATAATAATAATTATAATAATAATTTTTCTTTATATAGCACCTTACATCAACTGGTGATCTCAAAGCCCTTTACATAAAAAGAAAGTTAAACACAGGCAAATACACAGTAATACACCAAATGCAATATAAACAGAATTAAAACAGTAAAATAATTCAAACAATGCAAAACATAACAACTTAAAAACAAGAGGGCAATCCGCGGAGTTGCTGATCTCATCGCTAGTAAATGCGGGCCTTAATTCTACCAAGCTCCTTTGGGGCCTTTAGCTAATAAAACCTCATGCCAAATTGATGTGCTAGAAACGCGTTCCAGAAGTGAAAATAATGAGGTCAGCGTGTTTTAATTTGGCTTACAGGATGTTACTGATCATACCCAGTAGGTGTGTTCCCAATATGCGCGCACAATAGAACCTTAGCAACAATTGGTGCCCAATGTACGCCTGGATGAAAAAATAGAGAAATGCGCAACGCAGTGACATCGGTACATGACCTCTGTGAGGAGCTTGCACCGAAGGTCAAAAGGTCAAATTCAGCGGACACACTAGTTGTTCTAAAATACATCCCACCACGCACCACATTTCTTTACTTAGCTTCCATGTGTGTTATTTGTCCTCCAGAAGGTGGTTGCGATAGTTGGCTTTTACACGCATGTAAGCTCCCTATAGTAAGGCCGAGGCGAACAAAACACGTATCACTGCATGTTACACCTACAAATTCGGACAGCTGATTAACCAATCAGATATGTGCATTTGCCTAGCTACCACACATGCATTACGAAGTCTACTGCATGCGGCCACACGCGTCATTAGGGAGCTTTAGATTACATGACGTGGCCAGGGCGACGCAGCGTTTTAGCCCACAGTTCACATCTTCGAGCTGACGTCCGCTCCCTGAAAATATTGCACTTTCGATTTCTACGAGGTGGCATGAAAGTCCCGTGGTGATATTCCAACTTCGTTTGAGTAGCAGACGGGCAAACCGTGCTGTTAATGGTAACAGTATTTAGTGGAAACGTGTAAGTCAAACGAACTGATTATGTAGGCCTGCGTTGGAGAGTGGAAAACCATCAAGTTCGTGAAGCAATTGCAGTGGTTATTGAACTGATATCATGGACGACGATGAATTTATGAATTTCAGCTATTAACAATATTTTATGTAGTGCATTTTTAGTATAAGCACATTGCTGAATAGAATGACGCGCAAGTCAAATTGTCACTTCCGCGTGCACCGATGTTTGTGAATCCTCGAGGCGTTATTTTCTGTCTTATGAAATGGTAAAATATATATACTCACAATACTTTCAAACCCCATACAATTAAAGAAGAAGATTTCTATATGCAAGACAATTATGGAAAAGGTTTGCTACACCTTATACGGGCTCTGTGAGACACATTTTCTCAGTTTGGGGCACATCTTCACCACCTTTAAACAAAGGCCAACAACCAGCAGTTTTTGAAGTAAAACCGTACATTTGACCTCCTGTTACGTGACTTCAAACCTGAATTGCCATGGCAACGAAATATTTTGGGCAGAACATGCCACACCTGTTATACTGTACATTTCATGTTTCATGTCGGTGCAACGTTTTCACCTGGAATTATGTACAAAAAACGATTTTGGCTCAATTTGACCTTTGACCTCAGACAGTCACTTCCAAAGTCTGTTGCTATGGCAACCATATATTTGGGTAGTTCTAGTCATCCTCGTGACATGTGCGAAGTTTCATGTCACTAGGATGTTTCATTACCGAAATACAGACAAAAGTATGATTTTATCTAAATTTGACCTTTGACCTTCACTTTTGGGAGTCAGGGAGACCCAAGTTCCAACCCTGGAGTACCTGCCCACCAAGTTTGAAAAAGATCGGTCCAGCCCACTAGGAGGAGTTAGAGTCACAAATTTCCTCTTTTTTCCCTGGAAAATAAACACTTCCCCTTCCATTACGTGACCTTTGATACATGTTGCCATGGTAACCATGCATTTTGGTAGTTCTAGATATCCTCATGACATGTGCAAAGTTTCATGCCAGTGCGATGTTCCATTACAGAAATATAGTAAAATATATGATTTTCACCAAATTTGACCTTACTTCTGGTTATGCAATATGTACAGTGGTACCCACCTAGGGTACCTTCCTGCAAAATTTGAAGAAAATCAGCAGAGCCGTTTAGGAGATATTAGCAAAACAAAAATTCACACACACACACACACACACGCACACAGGGCAACAGGGCGTACCCGTATTCAATGCCTTACGGGGTTCACAGAACTGTTCCACGTAAGGAAATGGTCGGAATTCCCCTTTAGCTGTTTATGTCACGCATCACGTGAATGCCGCAAGCGAGGGCGGGCTCTTGCATATCACGTGACAGAGCTCATTGCAGTGTCCGAATTTTCGGGTAGCTACGCCAGTTACGAGCTCCACGTGAGCGAGGAAAGACGTGCGAGGCTTCAGCTCTCGCGAGCGGCCTGTGGCAAGGTATCGTTTACAAGCTCACCCTCACACACACACACATACACATTTTGACCCCTCACACAGAATTGGAGTTTTGGTTACCTTGGGGGACCCCACCTTAGGTTAGACCCTTGGACTAGTAACTTGGGGGCACCAACCATTACCATGGCAACAGTGCCAATTTCAGCTGGCATTCCCATTTATAGCTCAACAGGCAAAGTGATTACAATATCTCATCCTCCTCAGGGAGCGATGAGATAACAATGACCATCAAAGAGAAAAATAAATTCGAAAAAGGTTAGTCTTAAGAAGCAATTTAAAAATTGTAAACTTAGGTGCATTTTTGATTGAGTTGGGCAAAGAATTCCAGAAACTGGGAGCAAAATATGGGAAGGCCCTTGCACCAAAAGTTTGTTGGAAAAAACTGCCTGGTTGCAATCAAACCTCCACAAGTTGCCTTCTTCTCTGTTGGGTATAGTTGGCAACATGGAAAGATCTAGAAGGAGATGGATGACTGATCAGGGAACAAAGATAATGAGAAGCAATACCGTTTAAAATTTTGTAAATAATAATTAAACATTTAAAATCAATATGTGCAGAAACAGGCAACCAGTGGAGATCAATCAAAATGGGAGTGATATGTTCTTGCTTCTTTGAGCGTGTGATCATGCAGGGAGCACAGTTTTGAATCAGTTGAAGGCACAAAATTTGATGGCACTCTATACCATACAATAAACTATTACAATAATCAAGGTGTGAAGTAATAAAGGCATGAATCAATCTTTCAGTGCTGGTACAGTCTAAAAACTAACAAATTTTGCTGATATGGTACAAAGAAATAAGAGGCAGTCTTACAAGTTTTTGAAACGTGATCTGACATATAGAACAAAGCTCATCGAAGTACAAACCTAAGTTACAAACTATGGGGACAGGTTTGACATGAGTAGTACCGACCCTAAAATTAGGCACAATACTTGTTTGATCCCTTCTTATTTGCTGTGAAAAACTACTTCCATCCTACTTTCATTTAGATCTTATATATTCTCAGCCATCCAGGTACGAATACTATCAATGCAATTTTCAAGTATGAATAACCAATCAGACTGAGAAAAATAAAGCTGCGTACCATCAGCAAAAAAGCATTAAATCCAAATCATTATCTAAGATAATACCTTCAAGAGAAGAAGTATATAAAGTAACAAATATAGGACCAAGGACGTTTCCTTGTGGAACTCCGCATCACAACGGTTCTTCATCTGAGTTGTGGCTAAAAATCCAACAGTCTAAGTACAACAACGGAGATATGATTCAAACCATTCTAAAGCCATACCATTTATACCAAACTATTATTTCCTGCAGATTATTACTATGGCTTGCAAAGGCTTGAAAAACACCATCAAAACATTGGTCATATTAATCTATGTAGTGAAATGTTGCAATTTAGGTTTATTATCATCATTATCTGTCAATATAAAAATGCACTGATAACAGTTAAATACACATCTCACAGTGAAAATATAGCTTATGATGCTATGCATTTATTTTACTGCTCCATAAATTCTGCATACTTCCCTTTAATAATTAATTTAAAACCTATGATTATTTCAATTGATGACCTAAATTGCCATCAGTAGTTGCCAAAAGATATAAAACTTGATTTTCATGTCAAATATTTAAGCTATGGTGTTCTATATTCCAGCTGAATCACAAGAAGAGACTACCACAGAGAGTGTCACTGCTGCTGCTGCAGAAAGTACAACAGGTGAACTTCTTTATTGTTAATTCATTCCTCTTATATTCCATTAATTTTATGTTGGAAGTCATATTGAAATTAATTGTTGAGGATTTGTATGCTTAAAGGTGGACAGAAAGCCACAGTCACCACATTATTGTAAGCCTGAGGGTCAGCTTCTTTATTCTTCCCTATTCTCTGAAGTCTTATCTGTAATCACTATTAAAACTGTTAGCCTGTAAACATTTTGTCTTCAGCAGTTGCTGAAAAAATAATCATTTCATAGATGCTAAAGCTTTGTTTTTCTATTTTCCAGTGAAATCAAAAGAGACAGCCACAGAGAAAGCCACCACTGCTGCCACAGAAAGTACAACAGGTGAATTTCCCTGACAGTTCATTCCTTTCAAATTCGTTTTTTTTTTTTTTGGGGGGGGGGGCTGTTATAATGGAATACCCTTTGTTTTGTATGGGCAAGTGTCTTTTGTTCAAATTTGCAGTATGCGATACAAAAGTTACCATCAGTAGTTGGAAAAGTCATAAGACTTAATTTTCATGTCAAATATTCAAGCTTTAGTTTTCTATATTCCAGCTGAATCACAAGCAGAGACTACCACAGAGAGTGTCACTGCTGCTGCTGCAGAAAGTACAACAGGTGAACTTCCTTATTGTTAATTCCTTCCTTTCAAATTCAGTTTATTTTATTTTGGAAGTCATATTGAATTTCTGTTTCTTTTATACGGCAGTTCTGTAAGAATGATCTTGATTATGGGGGTGATCTCAACAATCTAATGAGTGAAATTAAATTTATGGCTGATGATTTATATGTTTCAAAGGTGGATATTAAGCAACAGCCTCTACATTATCATAATACTTTGAAAGTCATCTTTTTTGGTTTCGATGAAAGAGAAACTTATGCATTCATGAAAGCGTGTGTGTGTATGTATGTGTGTATGTGCGTGTGTGTGTGCATGAGCCTGTAAACCATACCTTGCCGGGTACAAGCCCCTCACGAGAGCTAAGGCCTCACACGTCTTTCCTCGCTCACGCGGAGCTCATAACTGGCGTAGCTACCCGAAAATTGGGACAATGCAATGAGCTCTGTCACGTGATATGCAAGAGCCTGCCCACACTCGCAGCATTTACGTGCCGCGTGACATAAACAGCTAAAGGGGAATTCCGACCATTTCCTTACGGGGAACAGTTCTGTGTACCCCATAAGGCATTGAATACGGGTATGCCCTGTATGTGCGTGTGTGTGCGTGTGTGTGTGTGTGTGTTTGTGACACTTTGCTCGTTAACACGATATCTCAAAAAAGGAATGTCTGACAGTTTTCAAACTTGGTACATAGATGCACCATATTGAGAGGAAGAACCCTATTGATTTTGGCAGAGGTCAAAGGTCATCTGGGGTCGTCAGGGGTCAAAGTCTGAAAATCTTGTTAACATAATATCTCAAGGAAGGAAGCTTGGGTAGATTTCATATTTGGTATGGTGAAGCATTGTGGTCAGGAGATGGTCGCTAGTGTTTTTTGTAGCGGTCAAAGGTCATCTGGGGTCACCATGGGTCAAAGTCTGAAAATCTTGTTAACATGATATCTCAAGAAAGGAACCTTTGGTAGATTTCATATTTGGTATGTTGATGCTTTATAGTCAGAAGATTGTCCCTAATGTTTTTTGTGGGGGTCAAAGGTCATCTGGGGTCACAAGATGTCAAAAGGTAAATTCCTAAGAAATTGCTTCACTGGCTGAATTGTTTTCCCTACTCCATTGCTTATGCAGAGCATCATGCACAATGGCAGTAGGTTCCATTTTTAGTGTCTTTGGTATGACCTGACCTGGGAATCGAACCCGGGCCTTCTACGTGAAAGGCAGATGCTCAACCGTTAGACTAAACAGTATAAACACAGTTTATCAAGAAGGATAACTGTGATGGATCTCATACATGGTGTAACATGTGCATTGTCAATATTGAGAAGTTGGAATCCTATTGTTTTTTTGTAGTATATATTAAACAGTCAATTTTAAACAAAACGTATACACTTACTTTTCCACAGCTTGGAATCACTGAGCCTTTTGGCTTTCTGGCTTAGAATTCAGTCTTTAAGCTGGAGTGACTGTTTCACAGATGGGCCTGTCTTGACCCATTAAACGTAATAGCACCGAAACTGTTTTGTTTATTTCTTTTTCAAACCTTTTCTATTTAGGCAAATCACTGTTGGAAATATCAAATTTCAATTCAGTAAGATTGGAAGATATAGTAAAAGAAAAAAATTGTCATTTCCCCAAATATCAGTATTAAAGAACATCTTGGTCACTTGTCCTTTGCAATAGGCTCTGGTAATGGACTTGCCCCACCAGCAGAGATTACTGGAGCTCCGACTGAAGGTAATGAAAGTTCTTGTCTTTAATTTGTCTGTTCTAAAATATACTGAAAAAAGTGTGTGTGCTGCATGCATGTGCCAAAAAAATGAAATGACTGCTTTGAAATTATCTAAACCAAATTAAATTGGAAATGCTCTAAATATTGTGGCATTTATCAAGACTTACCGTCCTTGGAATTTTTTTTCTGATTTGGCTTTGATGATAAGAGAAATCAATGCAGTCATGAAACATATGTTTGTATGTGTGTGTTTGTAGTGCCTAGTCATTAACACTATACCCCAAGATAGGAATATCTGAAAGTTTTCAAACTTGGAACATAGATGCCCTATGCATAGAGAGGAAGAATCCAATTGATTTAGGTGGAAGTCAAAGGTCATACACAGGGTCACCAGGGGCCAAAATCTAAAAATGTGTCCTCTCAATGTCTCAAGTAGGAAACATGGCAGAATCCTCCAAACAACCTGGTTGGAGATGAACAAGCACCTCCTTTCTTCTTCTTGTTCCGGAGATGGTGAAACATTTGTAAAGACAAATCTATCAACCACTGCCAATTTGTAAGAAAGAAGGTATTTCATGGTTAAGTATCACTAAGCCCTTTGGTATTCTGTTTTTTTTTTGTTTTTTGGGTTTTTTTTGCAGATCAAATATATTTTGTATTTATACATGGATAATTTTTTTAAAGCATTAAGATAGATACACTTGTCCCTTCCAACAGGTGCTGGTAATGGACTTGCCCCACCAGCAGAGATGACTGGAGCTCCGACTGAAGGTAATGAAAGTTCTTGTCTTTAATTTGTCTGTTCTAAAATGTACTGAAAAAAGTGTGTGTGCTGCATGCATGTGCCAAAAAAATGAAATGACTGCTTTGAAATTATCTAAACCAAATTAAATTGGGAATACTCTAAATATTGTGGCATTTATGAAGACCTAGAGTCCTTGGAATTTTTTGTTCTGATTTGACTTTGATGATAAGAGACACCAATGCAGTCATGAAACATATGTTTGCATGTGTGTGTGTTTGTAGTGCCTATGCCAATGTCTCAAGTAGGAAACTTGGCAGAATCCTCCAAACAACCTGGTTGGAGATGAACAAGCACCTCCTTTCTTCTTCTTGTTCCAGAGATGGTGAAACATTTGTAACATCAGACATTCCTTCACCAAGCATGCATCCGAGGTGGCCCCTTGTAAAGTCCTAAAAACTAGTAATAAAATTAACAGGGTCTTAATGACCCAGGGTACCATATCTATGAGAACAGCTGGTTACTGTTCCAATCCTTAACTGTATTAGACAGTAGCAGGAATTTGTAGCAGTTAGTTCTATAGTATGACAATATGAGCCTTACCAAAGAAATCTTTCATGAACAGAATCAGCCTGTTTTGCCTGTGACGTTCAGTTAGTGTAGGGAGGTCAAGGTCCTTGGGGATCGATGTCATAGACCCAGGTCCCTGAGAAAATTCGCCACCAATAAAACAAGCCGGTCTCCTCTGAACACTTTCTAGCTTTTATCTTTTAGATGAATCTGGTGTGAATCTGGTGCTACCATACTCTAATACAGGGCGTAGAAGACCTTTCTAAAGCTGCTAACTTGACATCACGAGAACAGAAGGACAGATTCCTTTGGAGTATACCAAGAATTCTGTTGCCCTTATTGCAAATAGCCTGAATGTGCTTATCCCAGTTGAGATTCCTTTGTGATAAAAACCCTTAAGTACTTTACCCAAGACTATTATTGTCATCCTGAAGCAAACGAAAATCATTAGTATTTTCCATTACCTGGTAACATCATTAGCAAAAAGCCTTTTACATTGTGATCCCACCTACCCATGTCTTAACCATGTTAACAAATAGCACAGTGGAGTAGGAAGTCACCTGGCCACAACTCTGAAACACTTGGAGGGGGACCTCTCCATCCCCAACTACTTACACCAAAACCAAAATGGATTCATTACTCAGTATGGGAAATGCCCATTTGAAGCATGAGATCCCTCACAGTTACCCATCTTTAGATAAAAGTGTTTATGCTGGAAAAGTTCCACAAAAGATATGCAAATATTGTGAGCTACATTATATTGTAGAGCAGTAATGATCAATAAAAGCATGCAAATTCAACTTATTTTGGAGCCACAAGAGCAATGGACTCAAAACCTCAGAAACAAGGTACATAAAAAAACAAGGTGTATCAAAAAGGATTATCATTACATGAAATAGCCCTTACTCAAATAGCGTGCTACTAAACAGACTAAAACCCGACCTTTGGGCAGTTAAGTTGGGTTTTTCGTGATATTAGCTCCCACAGTTTATAGCAACCACAAGACCTACTGGGTTTTATCCCAGCTTTATTGATGTTAGGGATGGAGATGCTTTAAACTGTAAGTGAGAACATCAAGCAGAAACCCGACTTACCCACCCAGAGGTCGGGTTTTGAACTGCTTAGTGGGAATGGATTACAGTAAGGGCTTTTTCACCTAATGATAACTGTGAAGGATCTCTTACATGTTTATACAGAAAATAGTGTGAAATAAAGAAGGAAAACAGCTTTCGTTGGACTATTGGACTCATATTTTACTTAGAAGATGCCACTGACATCTATCTAGCTGTTCAATTATTTCTACTTTTAAAATTTCAGTTTGGTGGACAATTATTATTCCAACCTCTTAGTGTAACAATATCATTGTAAAAATTGTCCTCTGCAGCTATTTGATCATCTTTGAGCATAAAATGCATCATGATATTAACTATAGATGCATAATCTTTTAATTCAGATATAATTCAAACTTCCACACCACAACAATTAGGCCCCTATTCTATTGCATCAAGGAAGCACTTTATTCACATCAGATATCATCAGCGGTCTCCATAGCAATCACAAAGTATTGAGATTCTGCAGCATCTCTGCACTGACTAGTGTTGTAATGGCTCGAGTATCCTGAAATTTGAAATTTTCATCTGTATTACTGTAGGTTTATCCTGACTATGTGTGACAATAGATTCATGTGAAGTGTGTGTACTAAATGCAGCTCCCTGGCACAAGTGAGACTATAGTCATATACATACTGTACGTACATATGTACATACATACATGCATCGCCCCTATCAGGACTTGTACTCCTACTGCTAGCAGTGTAGTCTGCATGCTACAGTATGTGGTTTGCAGTGGACTGCATGATTAGGCTAAGTGTGAACCATGGAACTTAACTGAGAATTTTTCTTCTTTTTTTTGGCAAACTGTAAATGTTTTCATTGCAGGTTATGTTAGATTTTTGCAATCTCCATCCATAGGCTGCACCACAGCAGTGGAGGAGACACTACATAAAGGTCCCCCCACTTTTTGTGACCTGAAACTTAAAAGTTAGGTACTACCAAAAAGACTGTACTTGTATGTTGTGAAAGGTGTGCTCTACCGATTACGATGGATTTCTGTATCAATAATTACACATTTATTCTTTGCAAATCCCCCAAATTTTTGAGTGGTGTCTCATTGATGTTCTTTTTTCACTTGCATATCAAACATACATTATTTATTGGTCTCTCTTATTAAGTTGATTGTTTGTGATGTGCATAATGCAGCAGGTGTGGTTATGAAGAGGCACAACATTTAGAAATTTGAAGAGGAATCATCCCCTACAATGTTTTAATCCAATTTGTGAAGGACTAACTTAACCCTTTACCGTTGTGCTCCGATCGGGGCATATTTGCGCGCCTTGGGAGTGGGCGGAAAAGCGGACGTAGCCCGCCCCGCATCGGCTTCCGTAGGCCATTGACCCCGTGACCTTAAACTATTGTCTCTCTCGCTGTTGTGGCCGAATTTTCGGGTAGCTACTCGCAGTTTCGAGCTCCGCGTGAAACAGTAAAGATGTGTGACAGCCGAGCTCTCGGCATGGGTCCAAAAGGACCCAAACAACGGTAAAGGGTTAACAGGCTTACCACATTTTAAGGAAAATATATTGGTGCAGTCTCCATGCAACTTTTTCAAAAAAAGAAATGATTTCAAATGCAAAATTTTGACATGAGCACATCACCCATTTGTATGGCAACTTGACCATTTCATATTTAGTAAAATCACATTGAATTTTGGTAGATTAGAGACTTCAATCTGGAATTAGAGGTACACCTGCATCCTCCGTCTGCAGATTGTAATGATGAGGTGTCATTCTAAACTTGGAAATGACATATTTTAATTATATTTTGTATCAACTATCTTACACCGGTAAGCCTATGCAACAGTGTCTCAGTAGCACCAGTGGGTATACCATCCCCCTTGGATCTATTATTTTCCAGCAGAAGACAGAAGTGTGCTTTGATCAGTTTATGGATTTATTTTACCTTCTTTTATCACGAATGGTTCCTTACCAGGCGCATAGCCAGGATTGTGTCATGGGGGGAGGGTTTTGGTGTAATGGGGGGTTGGAGCGGGTTGGGGGCATGATACAGGGGAAAAGTCTAAGGATAGAGAGAAGAAACCTTTACTTTAGGTGATTTTTGCATTGCAAGGTTGGGTCATGGGGGAGGGGGGGTTCTGACCATCCCCTCCCCCCCATGCTATACCACTCTTACTTACTATTAATAATAATAATTATAATAATAATTTTTCTTTATATAGCACCTTACATCAACTGGTGATCTCAAAGCCCTTTACATAAAAAGAAAGTTAAACACAGGCAAATACACAGTAATACACCAAATGCAATATAAACAGAATTAAAACAGTAAAATAATTCAAACAATGCATGCTGTTTCTATTGCGGTAAAAAAGTTGATTTTCTAACCTCAGTAATCTATTGTTCAACTGAGGTATATCAAGTTTCCAAACCTACTGCTGGAGGTCTATTATTACCACTTCACCGAGCTCCTAGTCCACTTAGGTTGCAAAAAATTTCACAGTTCTTTGGGCAGGATTGTAATCAAAACCCCTTCTACGTGCTCTGCATACTGTGGCTAGGGTTTCTTGACTTGGATTAAATGTCTTTGCATGGAGTTTTAATGTCTGTCAATCAACAAATTGTGTAATTGGACAAGTAAGGAAATCAATTGCAATTTTTTACCGCAACCATTACATCATGGCAAAACATAACAACTTAAAAACAAGAGGGCAATCCGGGGAGTTGCTGATCTCATCGCTAGTAAACGCGGGACTTAATTCTACCAAGCTCCTTTGGGGATTTTAGCTAAAAAAACCTCATGCCAAATTGATGTGTTAGAAACGCGTTCCAGAAGTGAAAAAAATGAGGTCAGCGTGTTTTAATTTGGCTTACAGGATGTTACTGATCATACCCAGTAGGTGTGTTCCCAATATGCGCGCACAATAGAACCTTAGCAACAATTGGTGCCCAATGTACGCCTGGATGAAAAAATAGAGAAATGCGCAATGCAGTGACATCGGTACATGACCTCTGTGAGGAGCTTGCACAGAAGGTCAAAAGGTCAAATTCAGCGGACACACTAGTTGTTCTAAAATACATCCCACCACGCACCACATTTCTTTACTTATAGCTTCCATGTGTGTTATTTGTCCTCCAGAAGGTGGTTGCGATAGTTGGCTTTTACACGCATGTAAGCTCCCTATAGTAAGGCCGAGGGGAACAAAACACGTATCACTCCATGTTACACCTACAAATTCGAACAGCTGATTAACCAATCAGATATGTGCATTTGCCTAGCTACCACACATGCATTACGAAGTCTACTGCATGCGGCCACACGCGTCATTAGGGAGCTTTAGATTACTGTACATGACGTGGCCAGGGCGACGCAGCGTTTTAGCCCACAGTTCACATCTTCCAGCGTTACTAGGATGTTTCATTACCGAAATACAGACAAAAGTATGATTTTATCTAAATTATACCTTTGACCTTCACTTTCGGGAGTCAGGGAGACCCAACTTCCGACCCTGGAGTACCTGCCCACCAAGTTTGAAAAAGATCGGTCCAGCCCACTAGGAGGAGTTAGAGTCACAAATTTCCTCTTTTTTCGCTGGAAAATAAACACTTCCCCTTCCGTTACGTGACCTTTGATACCTGTTGCCATGGTAACCATGCATTTTGGTAGTTCTAGATATCCTCATGACACATGCAAAGTTTCACATCAATGCCATGTTCCTTTATAGAAATACGGTAAAAGACCAGAAATACAGCCAAAAAATCCCCCCAAAATGATTATTATCAAAATATGACCTCTGACCTTTGACCTTCACTTCTGGAAATCTGCGAGACACAAGTTCTAACCCTGGAGTACCTTCCCACCAAGTTTGAAAAAGATCGATCCAGCCCACTAGGAGTAGTTGAGTCACAAATTTCCACTTTTTTTTCGTTTAAAAATAAACACTTCCCCTTCCGTCATGTGACCTTTTGTACCTGTTGCCATGGTAACCATATATTTTGGTAGTTCTATATATTCTCATGACATGTGCAAAGTTTCATGCCAGTGCGATGTTCCATTACAGAAATATAGTAAAATATATGATTTTCACCAAATTTGACCTTACTTCTGGTTATGCAATATGTATTGTGGTACCCACCTAGGGTACCTTCCTGCAAAATTTGAAGAAAATCAGCAGAGCCGTTTAGGAGATATTAGCAAAACAAAAATTCACACACACACACACACACACACACGCACACAGGGCAACAGGGCGTACCCGTATTCAATGCCTTACGGGGTACACAGAACTGTTCCCCGTAAGGAAATGGTTGGAATTCCCCTTTAGCTGTTTATGTCACGCATCACGTGAATGCCGCGAGCGAGGGCGGGCTCTTGCATATCACATGACAGAGCTCATTGCAGTGTCCGAATTTTCGGGTAGCTATGCCAGTTACGAGCTCCGCGTGAGCGAGGAAAGACGTGCGAGGCTTCAGCTCTCATGAGCTGCTTGTACCCGGCAAGGTATTGTTTACAGGCTCACACACACACACACACCCAGGGCATACCCATATTCAATGCCTTACGGGGTACACAGAACTGTTCCCCATAAGGAAATGGCCGGAACTCCCCTTTAGCCATTTTGGTCACGCGGCACGTGAATGCCGTGAGGGAGGGTGGGCTCTTGCATATCACGTGACAGAGCTCATTGCAGTGTCCGAATTTTCGGGCAGCTACGCCAGTTACGAGCTCCGCGTGAGCGAGGAAAGACGTGCGAGGCTTCAGCTCTCGCGAGCGGCCTGTACCCAGCAAGGTATCGTTTACAAGCTCACCCTCACACACACACACATACACATTTTGACCCCTCACACAGAATTGGAGTTTTGGTTACCTTGGGGGACCCCACCTTAGGTTAGACCCTTGGACTAGTAACTTGGGGGCACCAACCATTACCATGGCAACAGTGCCAATTTCAGCTGGCATTCCCATTTATAGCTCAACAGGCAAAGTGATTACAATATCTCATCCTCCTCAGGGAGCGATGAGACAACAATGACCATCAAAGAGAAAAATAATTTTGAAAAAGGTAAGGCTTAAGAAGCAATTTAAAAATTGTAAAATTAGGTGCATTTTTGATTGAGTTGGGCAAAGAATTCCAGAAACTGGGAGCAAAATATGGGAAGGCCCTTGCACCAAAAGTTTGTTGGAAAAAACTGCCTGGTTGCAATCAAACCTCCACAAGTTGCCTTCTTCTCTGTTGGGTATAGTTGGCAACATGGAAAGATCTAGAAGGAGATGGATGACTGATCAGGTAACAAAGATAATGAGAAGCAATACCGTTTAAAATTTTGTAAATAATAATTAAACATTTAAAATCAATATGTGCAGAAACAGGCAACCAGTGGAGATCAATCAAAATGGGAGTGATATGTTCTTGCTTCTTTGAGCGTGTGATCATGCAGGGAGCACAGTTTTGAATCAGTTGAAGGCACAAAATTTGATGGCACTCTATACCATACAATAAACTATTACAATAATCAAGGTGTGAAGTAATAAAGGCATGAATCAATCTTTCAGTGCTGGTACAGTCTAAAAACTAAACAAATTTTGCTGATATGGTACAAAGAAATAAGAGGCAGTCTTACAAGTTTTTGAAACATGATCTGACATAGAACAAAGCTCATCGAAGTACAAACCTAAGTTACAAACTATGGGGACAGGTTTGACATGAGTAGTACCGACCCTAAAATTAGGTACAATACTTGTTTGATCCCTTCTTATTTGCTGTGAAAAACTACTTCCATCCTACTTTCATTTAGATCTTATATATTCTCAGCCATCCAGGTACTATCAATACAGTTTTCAGGTATGAATAACCAATCAGACTGAGAAAAATAAAGCTGCGTACCATCAGCAAAAAAGCATTAAATCCAAATCATTATCTAAGGTAATACCTTCAAGAGGAGAAGTATATAAAGTAACAAATATAGGACCAAGGACGTTTCCTTGTGGAACTCCGCATCACAACGGTTCTTCATCTGAGTTGTGGCTAAAAATCCAACAGTCTAAGTACAACAACGGAGATATGATTCAAACCATTCTAAAGCCATACCATTTATACCAAACTATTATTTCCTGCAGATTATTACTATGGCTTGCAAAGGCTTGAAAAACACCATCAAAACATTGGTCATAATAATCTATGCAGTGAAATGTTGCAATTTACGTTTATTATCATCATTATCTGTCAATATAAAAATGCACTGATAACAGTTAAATACACATCTCACAGTGAAAATATAGCTTATGATGCTATGCATTTATTTTACTGCTCCATAAATTCTGCATACTTCCCTTTAATAATTAATTTAAAACCTATGATTATTTCAATTGATGACCTAAATTGCCATCAGTAGTTGCCAAAAGATATAAAACTTGATTTTCATGTCAAATATTTAAGCTATGGTGTTCTATATTCCAGCTGAATCACAAGAAGAGACTACCACAGAGAGTGTCACTGCTGCTGCTGCTGCAGAAAGTACAACAGGTGAACTTCTTTATTGTTAATTCATTCCTCTTATATTCCATTAATTTTATGTTGGAAGTCATATTGAAATTTATTGTTGAGGATTTGTATGTTTAAAGGTGGATATAAAGCCACATTCTCCACATTATTGTAAGCCTAAAGGTCAGCGTTTTTATTCTTCCCTATTCATCAGAGAATGCCACAACTGCTGCTTCAGAGAATGCCACAACTCCTGCCTCAGAGAATGCCACAACTGCCACTTCAGAGAATGCCACAACTGCTGCTTCAGAGAATGCCACTACTGCTGCTTCAGAGAATGCCACAACTGCTGCTTCAGAGAATGCCACAACTGCTGCCTCAGAGAATGCCACAACTGCTGCTTCAGAGAATGCCACTACTGCTGCTTCAGAGAATGCCACAACTGCTGCCTCAGAGAATGCCACAACTGCTGCTTCAGAGAATGCCACTACTGCTGCTTCAGAGAATGCCACAACTGCTGCTTCAGAGAATGCCACAACTGCTGCCTCAGAGAATGCCACAACTGCCGCTTCAGAGAATGCCACAACTGCTGCTTCAGAGAATGCCACTACTGCTGCCTCAGAGAATGCCACTACTGCTGCTACAGAAAGCACAACAGGTGAATTCCCTTGACAGTTCATTTCTTTCAAATTCATTTTTTCTCGGGGGGGGGATGTTAGCATGGAATAACACCCTTTGCTTCTTAGGGCAAGTGTCTTTTTTTTCAAATTTATAGTATTGTAAACTGTGTAACTCTTTTTTCCTACAGATTATCACTATGGCTAGATAAAATGTACCTCCGGAGATAATTTGCAAACACTTAGCAGAACACCAGCAAAAGATTGGTCACAATTATCTTTGCAGCAAAATATTGCAATTTATGTTTATTATCTTCTCCCTTTGTCAATATTAGAATGCACTGATAACAGTTAAATACACATCTCAAAGTAGAACTAAAGCTCATAGTGCTATGTGTTTATTTTACTGCTCCATAAAATCTGCATACTTCCCTTAAATAATTACATGAAAACCTATATATATTTGTAATACCTAAATTGCCATCAGTAGTTGATGAAAGTCATAAAACTTAATTTTCATGTCAAATATTAAAACTATGGTGTTCTATATTCCAGCTGAATCACAAGCAGAGACTACCACAGAGAGTGTCACTGCTGCTGCTGCAGAAAGTACAACAGGTGAACACCCTTAATTGTGAATTCATTCCTCTTAAATTCAATTTATTTTATGTTGGAAGTCCTATTGAAATTAATTGTTGAGGATTTGTATGCTTAAAGGTGGACAGAAAGCCACAGTCACCACATTATTGTAAGCCTGAGGGTCAGCTTCTTTATTCTTCCCTATTCTCTGAAGTCTTATCTGTAATCACTATTAAAACTGTTAGCCTGCAAACATTTTTTGTCTTCAGCAGTTGCTGAAAAAATAATCATTTCATAGATGCTAAAGCTTTGTTTTTCTATTTTCCAGTGAAATCAAAAGAGACAGCCACAGAGAAAGCCACCACTGCTGCCACAGAAAGTACAACAGGTGAATTTCCCTGACAGTTCATTCCTTTCAAATTCATTTTTTTTTTTGGGGGGGGGGGGGGAGGGCTGTTATAATGGAATACCCTTTGTTTTGTATGGGCAAGTGTCTTTTGTTCAAATTTACAGTATTGCGATACAAAAGTTACCATCAGTAGTTGGAAAAGTCATAAGACTTAATTTTCACGTCAAATATTCAAGCTTTAGTTTTCTATATTCCAGCTGAATCACAAGCAGAGACTACCAAAGAGGGTGTCACTGCTGCTGCTGCAGAAAGTACAACATGTGAACTTCCTTATTGTTAATTCCTTCCTTTCAAATTCAGTTTATTTTATTTTGGAAGTCATATTGAATTTCTGTTTCTTTTATACGGCAGTTCTGTAAGAATGTTCTTGATTATGGGGGTGATCTCAACAATCTAATGAGTGAAATTAAATTTATGGCTGACGATTTATATGTTTCAAAGGTGGATATTAAGCAACAGCCTCTACATTATCATAATACTTTGAAAGTCATCTTTTTTGGTTTCGATGAAAGAGAAACTTATGCATTCATGAAAGCGTGTGTGTGTATGTATGTGTGTATGTGCGTGTGTGTGTGCATGAGCCTGTAAACCATACCTTGCCGGGTACAAGCCCCTCACGAGAGCTAAGGCCTCACACGTCTTTCCTCGCTCACGCGGAGCTCGTAACTGGCGTAGCTACCCGAAAATTGGGACACTGCAATGAGCTCTGTCACGTGATATGCAAGAGCCTGCCCACACTCGCAGCATTTACGTGCCGCGTGACATAAACAGCTAAAGGGGAATTCCGACCATTTCCTTACGGGGAACAGTTCTGTGTACCCCCTAAGGCATTGAATACGGGTATGCCCCGTATGTGTGTGTGTGTGCGTGTGTTTGTGTTTGTGACACTTTGCTCGTTAACACGATATCTCAAAATAGGAATGTCTGACAGTTTTCAAACTTGGTACATAGATGCACCATATTGAGAGGAAGAACCCTATTGATTTTGGCAGAGGTCAAAGGTCATCTGGGGTCGTCAGGGGTCAAAGTCTGAAAATCTTGTTAACATAATATCTCAAGGAAGGAAGCTTGGGTAGATTTCATATTTCGTATGGTGAAGCATTGTGGTCAGGAGATGGTCGCTAGTGTTTTTTGAAGCGGTCAAAGGTCATCTGGGGTCACCAGGGGTCAAAGTTTGAAAATCTTGTTAACTTGATATCTCAAGAAAGGAACCTTCGGTATATTTCATATTTGGTATGTTGATGCTTTATAGTCAGAAGATTGTCCCTATTGTTTTTGTGGGGGTCAAAGGTCATCTGGGGTCACAAGATGTCAAAAGGTAAATTCCTAAGAAATTGCTTCACTGGCTGAATTGTTTTCCCTACTCCATTGCTTATGCAGAGCATCATGCACAATGGCAGTAGGTTCCATTTTTAGTGTCTTTGGTATGACCTGACCTGGGAATCGAACCCGGGCCTTCTACGTGAAAGGCAGATGCTCAACCGTTAGACTAAACAGTATAAACACAGTTTATCAAGAAGGATAACTGTGATGGATCTCATACATGGTGTAGCATGTGCATTGTCAATATTGGGAAGTTGGAATCCTATTGTTTTTTTGTAGTATATTAAACAGTCAATTTTAAACAAAACGTATACACTTACTTTTCCACAGCTTGGAATCACTGAGCCTTTTGGCTTTCTGATTTAGAATTCAGTCTTTAAGCTGGAGTGACTGTTTCACAGATGGGCCTGTCTTGACCCATTAAACGTAATAGCACCGAAACTGTTTTGTTTATTTCTTTTTCAAACCTTTTCTTTTTAGGCAAATCACTGTTGGAAATATCAAATTTCAATTCAGTAAGATTGGAAGATATAGTAAAAGAAAAAAATTGTCATTTCCCCAAATATCAGTATTAAAGAACATCTTGGTCACTTGTCCTTTGCAATAGGCTCTGGTAATGGACTTGCCCCACCAGCAGAGATTACTGGAGCTCCGACTGAAGGTAATGAAAGTTCTTGTCTTTAATTTGTCTGTTCTAAAATATACTGAAAAAAGTGTGTGTGCTGCATGCATGTGCCCAAAAAATGAAATGACTGCTTTGAAATTATGTAAACCAAATTAAATTGGAAATACTCTAAATATTGTGGCATTTATCAAGACTTACCGTCCTTGGAATTTTTTTTCTGATTTGGCTTTGATGATAAGAGAAATCAATGCAGTCATGAAACATGTTTGTATGTGTGTGTTTGTAGTGCCTAGTCATTAACACTATACCCCAAGATAGGAATATCTGAAAGTTTTCAAACTTGGAACATAGATGCCCTATGCATAGAGAGGAAGAACCCAATTGATTTAGGTGGAAGTCAAAGGTCATACACAGGGTCACCAGGGGCCAAAATCTAAAAATGTGTCCACTCAATGTCTCAAGTAGGAAACATGGCAGAATCCTCCAAACAACCTGGTTGGAGATGAACAAGCACATCCTTTCTTCTTCTTGTTCCGGAGATGGTGAAACATTTGTAAAGACAAATCTATCAACCACTGCCAATTTGTAAGAAAGAAGGTAATTTCATGGTTAAGTATCACTAAGCCCTTTGGTATTCTGTTTTTTTTTTGTTTTTTGGGGTTTTTTTTGCAGATCAAATATATTTTGTATTTATACATGGATAATTTTTTTAAAGCATTAAGATAGATACACTTGTCCCTTGCAACAGGTGCTGGTAATGGACTTGCCCCACCAGCAGAGATGACTGGAGCTCCTACTGAAGGTAATGAAAGTTCTTGTCTTTAATTTGTCTGTTCTAAAATGTACTGAAAAAAGTGTGTGTGCTGCATGCATGTGCCAAAAAAAATGAAATGACTGCTTTGAAATTATCTAAACCAAATTAAATTGGGAATACTCTAAATATTGTGGCATTTATGAAGACCTAGAGTCCTTGGAATTTTTTGTTCTGATTTGACTTTGATGATAAGAGACACCAATGCAGTCATGAAACATATGTTTGCATGTGTGTGTGTTTGTAGTGCCTATGCCAATGTCTCAAGTAGGAAACTTGGCAGAATCCTCCAAACAACCTGGTTGGAGATGAACAAGCACCTCCTTTCTTCTTCTTGTTCCAGAGATGGTGAAACATTTGTAACATCAGACAATCCTTCACCAAGCATGCATCCGAGGTGGCCCCTTGTAAAGTCCTAAAAACTAGTAATAAAATTAACAGGGTCTTAATGACCCAGGGTACCATATCTATGAGAACAGCTGGTTACTGTTCCAATCCTTAACTGTATTAGACAGTAGCAGGAATTTGTAGCAGTTAGTTCTATAGTATGACAATATGAGCCTTACCAAAGAAATCTTTCATGAACAGAATCAGCCTGTTTTGCCTGTGACGTTCAGTTAGTGTAGGGAGGTCAAGGTCCTTGGGGATCGATGTCATAGACCCAGGTCCCTGAGAAAATTCGCCACCAATAAAACAAGCCGGTCTCCTCTGAACACTTTCTAGCTTTTATCTTTTAGATGAATCTGGTGTGAATCTGGTGCTACCATACTCTAATACAGGGCGTAGAAGACCTTTCTAAAGCTGCTAACTTAACATCACGAGAACAGAAGGACAGATTCCTTTGGAGTATACCAAGAATTCTGTTGCCCTTATTGCAAATAGCCTGAATGTGCTTATCCCAGTTGAGATTCCTTTGTGATAAAAACCCTTAAGTACTTTACCCAAGACTATTATTGTCATCCTGAGGCAAACGAAAATCATTAGTATTTTCCATTACCTGGTAACGTCATTAGCAAAAAGCCTTTTACATTGTGATCCCACCTACCCATGTCTTAACCATGTTAACAAATAGCACAGTGGAGTAGGAAGTCACCTGGTCACAACTCTAAAACACTTGGAGGGGGACCTCTCCATCCCCAACTACTTACACCAAAACCAAAATGGATTCATTACTCAGTATGGGAAATGCCCATTTGAAGCATGAGATCCCTCACAGTTACCCATCTTTAGATAAAAGTGTTTATGCTGGAAAAGTTTCACAAAAGATATGCAAATATTGTGAGCTACATTATATTGTAGAGCAGTAATGATCAATAAAAGCATGCAAGTTCAACTTATTTTGGAGCCACAAGAGCAATGGACTCAAAACCTCAGAAACAAGGTACATAAAAAAAACAAGGTGTATCAAAAAGGATTATCATTACATGAAATAGCCCTTACTCAAATAGCGTGCTACTAAACAGACTAAAACCCGACCTTTGGGCAGTTAAGTTGGGTTCTCGTGATATTAGCTCCCACAGTTTATAGCAACCACAAGACCTACTGGGTTTTATCCCAGCTTTATTGATGTTAGGGATGGAGATGCTTTAAACTGTAAGTGAGAACATCAAGCAGAAACCCGACTTACCCACCCAAAGGTCGGGTTTTGAACTGCTTAGTGGGAATGGATTACAGTAAGGGCTTTTTCACCTAATGATAACTGTGAAGGATCTCATACATGTTTACACAGAAAATAGTGTGAAATAAAGAAGGAAAACAGCTTTTGTTGGACTATTAGACTCATATTTTACTTAGAAGATGCCACTGACATCTATCTAGCTGTTCAATTATTTCTACTTTTAAAATTTCAGTTTGGTGGACAATTATTATTCCAACCTCTTAGTGTAACAATATCATTGTAAAAATTGTCCTCTGCAGCTATTTGATCATCTTTGAGCATAAAATGCATCATGATATTAACTATAGATGCATAATCTTTTAATTCAGATATAATTCAAACTTCCACACCACAACAATTAGGCCCCTATTCTATTGCATCAAGGAAGCACTTTATTCACATCAGATATCATCAGCGGTCTCCATAGCAATCACAAAGTATTGAGATTCTGCAGCATCTCTGCACTGACTAGTGTTGTAATGGCTCGAGTGTCCTGAAATTTGAAATTTTCATCTGTATTACTGTAGGTTTATCCTGACTATGTGTGACAATAGATTCATGTGAAGTGTGTGTACTAAATGCAGCTCCCTGGCACAAGTGAGACTATAGTCATATACATACTGTACGTACATATGTACATACATACATGCATCGCCCCTATCAGGACTTGTACTCCTACTGCTAGCAGTGTAGTCTGCATGCTACAGTATGTGGTTTGCAGTGGACTGCATGATTAGGCTAAGTGTGAACCATGGAACTTAACTGAGAATTTTTCTTCTTTTTTTTTGGCAAATTGTAAATGTTTTCATTGCAGGTTATGTTCGATTTTTGCAATCTCCATCCATAGGCTGCACCACAGCAGTGGAGGAGACACTACATAAAGGTCCCCCCATTTTTTGTGACCTGAAAATTAAAAGTTAGGTACTACCAAAAAGACTGTACTTGTATGTTGTGAAAGGTGTGCTCTACCGATTACGATGGATTTCTGTATCAATAATTACACATTTATACTTTGCAAATCCCCCAAATTTTTGTGTGGTGTCTCATTGATGTTCTTTTTTCACTTGCATATCAAACATACATTATTTATTGGTCTCTCTGATTAAGTTGATTGTTTGTGATGTGCATAATGCAGCAAGTGTGGTTATGAAGAGGCACAACATTTAGAAATTTGAAGAGGAATCATCCCCTACAATGTTTTAATCCAATTTGTGAAGGACTAACTTCACCCTTTACCGTTGTGCTCCGATCGGGGCATATTTGTGCGCCTCGGGAGTGGGCGGAAAAGCGGACGTAGCCCGCCCCGCATCGGCTTCCATAGGCCATTGACCCCGTGACCTTAAACATTGTCTCTCTCGCTGTTGTGGCCGAATTTTCGGGTGGCTACTCGCAGTTTCGAGCTCCGCGTGAAACAGTAAAGATGTCAGACAGCCGAGCTCTCCGCATGGGTCCAAAAGGACCCAAACAACGGTAAAGGGTTAACAGGCTTACCACATTTTTAGGAAAATATATTGGTGCAGTCTCCATGCAACTTTTTCAAAAAAAGAAGTGATTTCTAATGCAAAATTTTGACATGAGCACATCACCCATTTGTATAGCAATTTGACCATTTCATATTTAGTAAAATCACATTGAATTTTGCTAGATAAGAGACTTCAATCTGGAATTAGATGTACACCTGCATCCTCCGTCTGCAAATCGTAATGATGAGGTGTCATTCTAAACTTGGAAATGACATATTTTAATTATTTTTTGTATCAACTATCTTACACCTGTAAGCCTATGCAACAGTGTCTTAGTAGCACCAGTGGGTATACCATCCCCCTTGGATCTATTATTTTCCAGCAGTAGACAGAAGTGTGCTTTGATCAGTTTATGGATTTATTTTACCTTCTTTTATCAGGAATGGTTCCTTACCAGGCGCATAGCCAGGATTGTGTCATGGGGGGAGGGTTTTGGTGTAATGGGGGGTTGGAGCGGGTTGGGGGCATGATACAGGGGAAAAGTCTAGGACAGAGAGAAGAAACCTTTACTTTAGGTGATTTTTGCATTGCAAGGTTGGGTCATGGGGGGGTTCTGACCACCCCCTCCCCCCCATGCTATACCACTCTTACTTACTATTAATAATAATAATTATAATAATAATTTGTCTTTATATAGCACCTTACATCCACTGGTGATCTCAAAGCCCTTTACATAGAATGAAAGTTAAACACAGGCAAATACACAGTAATACACCAAATGCAATATAAACAGAATTAAAACAGTAAAATAATCCAAACAATGCATGCTGTTTCTATTGCGGTAAAAAGTTGATTTTCTAACCTCAGTAATCTATTGTTCAACTGAGGTATATCAAGTTTCCAAACCTACTGCTGGAGGTCTATTATTACCACTTCACCGAGCTCCTAGTCCACTTAGGTTGCAAAAAATTTCACAGTTCTTTGGGCAGGATTGTAATCAAAACCCCTTCTACGTGCTCTGCATACTGTGGCTAGGGTTTCTTGACTTGGATTAAATGTCTTTGCATGGAGTTTTAATGTCTGTCAATCAACAAATTGTGTAATTGGGCAAGTAAGGAAATCAATTGCAATTTTTTACCGCAACCATTACATCATGGCAAAACATAACAACTTAAAAACAAGAGGGCAATCCGGGGAGTTGCTGATCTCATCGCTAGTAAACGCGGGCCTTAATTCTACCAAGCTCCTTTGGGGATTTTAGCTAAAAAAACCTCATGCCAAATTGATGTGCTAGAAACGCGTTCCAGAAGTGAAAATAATGAGGTCAGGGTGTTTTAATTTGGCTTACAGGATGTTACTGATCATACCCAGTAGGTGTGTTCCCAATATGCGCGCACAATAGAACCTTAGCAACAATTGGTGCCCAATGTATGCCTGGATGAAAAAATAGAGAAATGCACAACGCAGTGACATCGGTACATGACCTCTGTGAGGAGCTTGCACCGAAGGTCAAAAGGTCAAATTCAGCGGACACACTAGTTGTTCTAAAATACATCCCACCAGCACCACATTTCTTTACTTAGCTTCCATGTGTGTTATTTGTCCTCCAGAAGGTGGTTGCGATAGTTGGCTTTTACAAGCATGTAAGCTCCCTATAGTAAGGCCGAGGGGAACAAAACACGTATCACTGCATGTTACACCTACAAATTCGGACAGCTGATTAACCAATCAGATATGTGCATTTGCCTAGCTACCACACATGCATTACGAAGTCTACTGCATGCGGCCATACGCGTCATTAGGGAGCTTTAGATTACATGACGTGGCCAGGGCGACGCAGCGTTTTAGCCCACAGTTCACCTCTTCGAGCTGACGTCCGCTCCCTGAAAATATTGCACTTTCGATTTCTACGAGGTGGCATGAAAGACCCGTGGTGATATTCCAACTTCGTTTGAGTAGCAGACGGGCAAACCGCGCTGTTAATGGTAACAGTATTTAGTGGAAACGTGTAAGTCAAACGAACTGATTATGTAGGCTAAACCATCGAGTTTGTGAAGCAATTGCAGTGGTTATTGAACTGATATCATGGACGACGATGAATTTATGAATTTCAGCTATTAACAATATTTTATGTAGTGCATTTTTAGTATAAGCACATTGCTGAATAGAATGACGCGCAAGTCAAATTGTCACTTCCGCGTGCACCGATGTTTGTGAATCCTCGAGGCGTTATTTTCCGTCTTATGAAATGGTAAAATATATATACTCACAATACTTTCAAACCCCATACAATTAAAGAAGAAGATTTCTATATGCAAGACAATTATGGAAAAGGTTTGCTACACCTTATACGGGCTCTGTGAGACACATTTTCTCAGTTTGGGGCACATCTTCACCACCTTTAAACAAAGGCCAACAACCAGCAGTTTTTGAAGTAAAACCGTACATTTGACCTCCTGTTACGTGACTTCAAACCTGAATTGCCATGGCAACGAAATATTTTGGCAGAACATGCCACACCTGTTATACATTTCATGTTTCATGTCGGTGCAACGTTTTCACCTGGAATTATGTACAAAAAATGATTTTGGCTCAATTTGACCTTTGACCTCAGACAGTCACTTCCAAAGTCTGTTGCCATGGCAACCATATATTTGGGTAGTTCTAGTCATCCTCATGACATGTGCGAAGTTTCATGACACTAGGATGTATCATTACCAAAATACAGACAAAAGTATGATTTTATCTAAATTTGACCTTTGACCTTCACTTTCGGGAGTCAGGGAGACCCAACTTCCGACCCTGGAGTACCTGCCCACCAAGTTTGAAAAAGATCAGTCCAGCCCACAAGGAGGAGTTAGAGTCACAAATTTCCTCTTTTTTCGCTGGAAAATAAACACTTCCCCTTCCATTACGTGACCTTTGATACCTGTTGCCATGGTAACCATGCATTTTGGTAGTTCTAGATATCCTCATGACACATGCAAAGTTTCACATCAATGCCATGTTCCTTTATAGAAATACGGTAAAAGACCAGAAATACAGCCAAAAAATCCCCCCAAAATGATTATTATCAAAATATGACCTCTGACCTTTGACCTTCACTTCTGGAAATCTGTGAGACACAAGTTCTAACCCTGGAGTACCTTCCAACCAAGTTTGAAAAAGGAGTAGTTGAGTCACAAATTTCCACTTTTTTTTCGCTTAAAAAAAAACACTTCCCCTTCCATCATGTGACCTTTTGTACCTGTTGCCATGGTAACCATATATTTTGGTAGTTCCATATATTCTCATGACATGTGCAAAGTTTCATGCCAGTGCGATGTTCCCTTACAGAAATATAGTAAAATATTTGATTTTCACCAAATTTGACCTTACTTCTGGTTATGCAATATGTACAGTGGTACCCACCTAGGGTAACCTTCCTGCAAAATTTGAAGAAAATCAGCAGAGCCATTTAGGAGATATTAGCAAAACAAAAATTCACACACACACACACACACGCACACAGGGCAACAGGGCGTACCCATATTCAATGCCTCACGGGGTACACAGAACTGTTCCCCGTAAGGAAATGGTCGGAATTCCCCTTTAGCTGTTTATGTCACGCATCACGTGAATGCCGCGAGCGAGGGCGGGCTCTTGCATATCACGTGACAGAGCTCATTGCAGTGTCCGAATTTTCGGGTAGCTACGCCAGTTACGAGCTCCGCGTGAGCGAGGAAAGACGTGCGAGGCCTGCAGCTCTCATGAGCTGCTTGTACCCGGCAAGGTATCGTTTACAGGCTCACACACGCACACACCCAGGGCATACCCATATTCAATGCCTTACGGGGTACACAGAACTGTTCCACATAAGGAAATGGCCGGAACTCCCTTTTAGCCATTTTGGTCACGCGGCACGTGAATGCCCTGAGGGAGGGCGGGCTCTTGCATATCACGTGACAGAGCTCATTGCAGTGTCCGAATTTTCGGGCAGCTACGCCAGTTACGAGCTCCGCGTGAGCGAGGAAAGACGTGCGAGGCTTCAGCTCTCGCGAGCGGCCTGTACCCAGCAAGGTATCGTTTACAAGCTCACCCTCACACACACACACACACATACACATTTTGACCCCTCACACAGAATTGGAGTTTTGGTTACCTTGGGGGACCCCACCTTAGGTTAGACCCTTGGACTAAAGTAACTTGGGGGCACCAACCATTACCATGGCAACAGTGCCAATTTCAGCTGGCATTCCCATTTATAGCTCAACAGGCAAAGTGATTACAATATCTCATCCTCCTCAGGGAGCGATGAGATAACAATGACCATCAAAGAGAAAAATAATTTTGAAAAAGGTAAGTCTTAAGAAGCAATTTAAAAATTGTAAAATTAGGTGCATTTTTGATTGAGTTGGGCAAAGAATTCCAGAAACTGGGAGCAAAATATGGGAAGGCCCTTGCACCAAAAGTTTGTTGGAAAAAACTGCCTGGTTGCAATCAAACCTCCACAAGTTGCCTTCTTCTCTGTTGGGTATAGTTGGCAACATGGAAAGATCTAGAAGGAGATGGATGACTGATCAGGTAACAAAGATAATGAGAAGCAATACCGTTTAAAATTTTGTAAATAATAATTAAACATTTAAAATCAATATGTGCAGAAGCAGGCAACCAGTGGAGATCAATCAAAATGGGAGTGATATGTTCTTGCTTCTTTGAGCGTGTGATCATGCGGGCAGCACAGTTTTGAATCAGTTGAAGGCACAAAATTTGATGGCACTCTATACCATACAATAAACTATTACAATAATCAAGGTGTGAAGTAATAAAGGCATGAATCAATCTTTCAGTGCTGGTACAGTCTAAAAACTAACAAATTTTGCTGATATGGTACAAAGAAATAAGAGGCAGTCTTACAAGTTTTTGAAACATGATCTGACATATAGAACAAAGCTCATCGAAGTACAAACCTAAGTTACGAACTATGGGGACAGGTTTGACATGAGTAGTACCGACCCTAAAATTAGGTACAATACTTGTTTGATCCCTTCTTATTTGCTGTGAAAAACTACTTCCATCCTACTTTCATTTAGATCTTATATATTCTCAGCCATCCAGGTACAAATACTATCAATGAAGTTTTCAGGTATGAATAACCAATCAGACTGAGAAAAATAAAGCTGCGTACCATCAGCAAAAAAGCATTAAATCCAAATCATTATCTAAGACAATACCTTCAAGAGGAGAAGTATATAAAGTAACAAATATAGGACCAAGTACATTTCCTTGTGGAACTCCGCATCACAACGGTTCTTCATCTGAGTTGTGGCTAAAAATCCAACAGTCTAAGTACAACAACGGAGATATGATTCAAACCATTCTAAAGCCATACCATTTATACCAAACTATTATTTCCTGCAGATTATTACTATGGCTTGCAAAGGCTTGAAAAACACCATCAAAACATTGGTCATAATAATCTATGCAGTGAAATGTTGCAATTTACGTTTATTATCATCATTATCTGTCAATATAAAAATGCACTGATAACAGTTAAATACACATCTCACAGTGAAAATATAGCTTATGATGCTATGCATTTATTTTACTGCTCCATAAATTCTGCATACTTCCCTTTAATAATTAATTTAAAACCTATGATTATTTCAATTGATGACCTAAATTGCCATCAGTAGTTGCCAAAAGATATAAAACTTGATTTTCATGTCAAATATTTAAGCTATGGTGTTCTATATTCCAGCTGAATCACAAGAAGAGACTACCACAGAGAGTGTCACTGCTGCTGCTGCTGCAGAAAGTACAACAGGTGAACTTCTTTATTGTTAATTCATTCCTCTTATATTCCATTAATTTTATGTTGGAAGTCATATTGAAATTTATTGTTGAGGATTTGTATGTTTAAAGGTGGATATAAAGCCACATTCTCCACATTATTGTAAGCCTAAAGGTCAGCGTTTTTATTCTTCCCTATTCATCAGAGAATGCCACAACTGCTGCTTCAGAGAATGCCACAACTCCTGCCTCAGAGAATGCCACAACTCCTGCCTCAGAGAATGCCACAACTGCTGCTTCAGAGAATGCCACAACTGCTTCTTCAGAGAATGCCACAACTGCTGCCTCAGAGAATGCCACAACTGCTGCCTCAGAGAATGCCACAACTCCTGCCTCAGAGAATGCCACTACTGCTGCCTCAGAGAATGCCACAACTGCTGCTTCAGAGAATGCCACTACTGGTGACTCAGAGAATGCCACAACTGCTGCCTCAGGGAATGCCACAACTGCCGCTTCAGAGAATGCCACAGCTGCTGTTTCAGAGAATGCCACTACTGCTGCCTCAGAGAATGCCACTACTGCTGCTACAGAAAGCACAACAGGTGAATTCCCTTGACAGTTCATTTCTTTCAAATTCATTTTTTCTCTGGGGGGGGGGGGGATGTTAGCATGGAATAATTTGCAAACTCTTAGCAGAACACCAGCAAAAGATTGGTCACAATTATCTTTGCGGCAAAATATTGCAATTTATGTTTATTATCTTCTCCCTTTGTCAATATTAGAATGCACTGATAACAGTTAAATACACATCTCAAAGTAGAACTAAAGCTCATAGTGCTATGTGTTTATTTTACTGCTCCATAAAATCTGCATACTTCCCTTAAATATTACATGAAAACCTATAAATATTTGTAATACCTAAATTGCCATCAGTAGTTGATGAAAGTCATAAAACTTAATTTTCATGTCAAATATTAAAACTATGGTGTTCTATATTCCAGCTGAATCACAAGCAGAGACTACCACAGAGAGTGTCACTGCTGCTGCCGCTGCAGAAAGTACAACAGGTGGACACCCTTAATTGTGAATTCATTCCTCTTAAATTCAATTTAATTTATGTTGGAAGTCATATTGAAATTAATTGTTGAGGATTTGTATGCTTAAAGGTGGACAGAAAGCCACAGTCACCACATTATTGTAAGCCTGAGGGTCAGCTTCTTTATTCTTCCCTATTCTCTGAAGTCTTATCTGTAATGACTATTAAAACTGTTAGCCTGTAAACATTTTTTGTCTTCAGCAGTTGCTGAAAAAATAAACATTTCATAGATGCTAAAGCTTTGTTTTTCTATTTTCCAGTGAAATCAAAAGAGACAGCCACAGAGAAAGCCACTACTGCTGCCACAGAAAGTACAACAGGTGAATTTCCCTTACAGTTCATTCCTTTCAAATTCGTTTTTTTTTTTTTTGGGGGGGGGGGGGGGCTGTTATAATGGAATACCCTTTGTTTTGTATGGGCAAGTGTCTTTTGTTCAAATTTACAGTATTGCGATACAAAAGTTACCATCAGTAGTTGGAAAAGTCATAAGACTTAATTTTCATGTCAAATATTCAAGCTTTAGTTTTCTATATTCCAGCTGAATCACAAGCAGAGACTACCAAAGAGGGTGTCACTGCTGCTGCTGCAGAAAGTACAACATGTGAACTTCCTTATTGTTAATTCCTTCCTTTCAAATTCAGTTTTATTTTATTTTGGAAGTCATATTGAATTTCTGTTTCTTTTATACGGCAGTTCTGTAAGAATGTTCTTGATTATGGGGGTGATCTCAACAATCTAATGAGTGAAATTAAATTTATGGCTGACGATTTATATGTTTAAAAGGTGGATATTAAGCAACAGCCTCTACATTATCATAATACTTTGAAAGTCATCTTTTTTGGTTTCGATGAAAGAGAAACTTATGCATTCATGAAAGCGTGTGTGTGTATGTATGTGTGTATGTGCGTGTGTGTGTGCATGAGCCTGTAAACGATACCTTGCCGGGTACAAGCCCCTCACGAGAGCTAAGGCCTCACACGTCTTTCCTCGCTCACGCGGAGCTCATAACTGGCGTAGCTACCCGAAAATTGGGACAATGCAATGAGCTCTGTCACGTGATATGCAAGAGCCTGCCCACACTCGCAGCATTTACGTGCCGCGTGACATAAACAGCTAAAGGGGAATTCCGACCATTTCCTTACAGGGAACAGTTCTGTGTACCCCCTAAGGCATTGAATACGGGTATGCCCTGTATGTGTGTGTGTGCGTGTGTGCGTGTGTGTGTGTGTTTGTGACACTTTGCTCGTTAACACGATATCTCAAAATAGGAATGTCTGACAGTTTTCAAACTTGGTACATAGATGCACCATACTGAGAGGAAGAACCCTATTGATTTTGGCAGAGGTCAAAGGTCATCTGGGGTCGTCGGGGGTCAAAGTCTGAAAATCTTGTTAACATAATATCTCAAGGAAGGAAGTTTGGGTAGATTTTATATTTAGTATGGTGAAGCATTGTGGTCAGGAGATGGTCGCTATCGTTTTTCGCGGAGGTCAAAGGTCATCAGGGGTCTCTGGGGGTCAAAGTCTGAAAATCTCGTTAACATGATATCTCAAGATAGGAAGCTTTGGTAGATTTCATATTTGGTATGTTGATGCTTTAAAATCAGGAGATGGTCGCTTTTGTTTTTTGCGGAGGTCAAAGGTCAACTGGGGTCACCAGGGGTCAAAGTCTGAAAATCTTGTTAACATGATATCTCAAGAAAGGAAGCTTGGGTAGATTTCATACTTGGAATGTTGATGCTTTATAGTCAGAAGATGGTCCCTATTGTTTTTTGTGAGATTCAAAGGTCATCTGGGGCCACCGGGGGTTAAAGTCTGAAAATCTTGTTAACACGATATCTAAAGACCAGAAACTTGGATAGATTTCATACTTAGTGTGTTGATGCATTATGATCAGGAGATGGTCCTTAGTGTTTTTCGCAGAGATCAAAGGTCATCTCGGGTCACCGGGGGTCAAAGTCTGAAAATCTCGCTAACACGATATCTCAAGATCAGAAACTTGGATTGATCTCATATTTAGTTTGTTGATGTGTTATGGTCAGGAGATGGGTCCTTATTGTTTTTTGCATAGATCAATGGTCATCTGGGGTCACCGGGGGTCAAAGTCTGAAAATCTCGCTAATACGATTTCTCAAGATCAGAAACTTGGATAGATCTCATATTTAGTTTGTTGATGTGTTATGGTCAGGAGATGGGTCCTTATTGTTTTTTGCAGAGATCAAAGGTCATCTGGGGTCACCGTGGGTCAAAGTCTGAAAATCTCGTTAACACGATTTCTCACGATCAGAAACTTGGATAGATCTCATATTAAGGTTGTTGATGTGTTATGGTCAGGAGATGTTCCTTATTGTTTTTTGCAGAGATCAAAGGTTATCTGGGGTCGCCAAGGGTCAAAGTGTGAAAATCTTATCTCAAGATATCTATCTGTCTATCTATGTATTGCTTCTGTGGAGGTCAAAAGGGCATCTGGAATAACAAAATTATTTTTTGAACATGCTAGTATAACATTTGAGTGAGAAGATGAAGGTGCATGATGGCAAATTTGAAACAGTACATTTATATATCATCGAAACCTCAATGCATTTTTGCATTCTGGTTATTTTTCCCTACTCTCTGAATTCTAACTTGTAAACACTCATAAAACTGTAAGCCTTTTACAATTTTTTTATGTCTTAGGCAGTTGCTGGAAGAAAGAAACTTAACTTTTATATCACAGATACTAAAGCTTTGATTTTCTCTCTTCCAGTTAAATCACAACAGGCTACCACAGAGAAAGCCAATGCTGCTGGTATTGAAAGTACAACAGGTAGAATTCCCCTTAGAGTTCATTCCTTTCAAATCCTTTTTTTCTCTGGGGGGATGTTAACATGGAATACCACCCTTTGTTTTGTGTGGGCAAATGTCTTTTGTTCCAATTTATAGTATTGAGAACTGTGTAATTATTATTTCCTACAGGTTATTACTATGAGTTGATAAAATGTACCTCTTGAGATAATTTGCAAACACTTAGCAGAACACCAACAAAGGATTGGTCATAGCAATCTATGCAGTGAAATGTTTCAATTTATGTTTATCATCTTCATCATTTTTCAATATTGAAGTGCAATTAGATAACAGTTAAATACACATCTCACAGTGAAACTATAGCTCATAATGCTGTGTTTATTTTACTGCACCATGCGTTCTGCATATTTCTTTATTATAACTACTTTGAAACCTATGATTATTTCAATTGAATACGTAAATTGTACTCAGCAGTTGATGAAAGCTATAAAACTTAATTTTCATGTCAAATATTGAAGCTTTGGTTTTCTATATTCCAGCTGAATCACAAGAAGAGACTACCACAGAGAGTGTCACTGCTGCTGCTGCAGAAAGTACAACAGGTGAACATTTTTGATTGTTCATTCCTCTCAAATTCAATTAATTTTATTTAGGAAGTTACATTGCTGTTTCCTGTGTTTTATATGGGCAGTTATCTAAGAATATTCTTGATTATGGAGTTGAACTAAAACATCTAATAAGGAAAATCAATTTTATGGTTGCATGAGGATTAGAATGTTTAAACGATGGATATAAATCCACAGTCTCCAAATCCATAAGACTTTGAAGGTCAAATCGCAAACACTTAGCAGAACACATGCCAGCAAAAGATTTTAGGTCACAATAACCTACGCAGAGAAATATTGCAGTTTATGCTTATTATCTTTACCACTGGTCATGATTAAAATGCACTGATAACAGTCAAATACACATCCCCTAGTAAATAATAGGTAATAAGCTGTATGCTTTTTTTTCTGCTTCCTACTTTCTACACCCTTCCCTATATCACTGTAAAAGCTTCAATTACTCGAATTGGTAAAATTGTCATCAGTCATTGCTGCAAGCAATGATTGAACTTTATTATTTTTATGTTACAAATATTAAAGCTTCTCGTTTTCTATCTTCCAGTGAAATCACAAGAAGAGACTGCCACAGAGAAAGCCACTACTTCGGCTGCAGAAAGTTCAACAGGTGAAAAACCCTGGTTGCTCATTTCTTTCAAATTCAATTTTTTTTTTCTGAAGTCAGCATGGAATGTCCTCTTCTTTATATGGGTGGCAAACTAAGAATATTCTTGATTATTAGGTTGAACTAAAACATCTATTGAGAAAATCAAATTTATTGCTGGGAATTTGCATGTTCAAAAGATGGATGTAATGCTACAGTCTCCACATCATAATCAGACTTTGAAGGTCAGCCTTTTTATTCTTCCATGCTTTCCGGCATTATCTGTAATCACTATTAATACTGAAAACATTTCAAAGTATTTTTTTTTTGTCATCACCAGTTACTGAAAGAAGTAGATTTAAACTATCTTGTCACAGTTATTAAACAATTGTTTTTCTATCTTTTAGTAGAATCACAAGAGACGGCCTCAGAGAATGCCACAACTCCTGCCTCAGAGAATGCCACAACTGCTGCTTCAGAGAATGCCACAACTACTTCCTCAGAGAATGCCACAACTGCTGCTTCAGAGAATGCCACAACTGCTGCTTCAGAGAATGCCAAAACTGCTTCTTCAGAGAATGCCACAACTGCTGCCTCAGAGAATGCCACAACTGCTGCTTCAAAGAATGACACAACTGCTGCTTCAGAGAATGCAACAAGTGCTGCTTCAGAGAATGCCACAACTCCTGTCTCAGAGAATGCCACAACTGCTGCTTCAGAGAATGCCACAACTGCTGCTTCAGAAAATGCCTCAACTGCTGCTTCAGAGAGTGCCACAACTGCTGCCTCAGAGAATGCCACAACTGCTTCTTCAGAGAATGCCACAACTGCTGCCTCAGAGAATGCCACAACTGCTGCTTCAGAGAATGCCACAACTGCTGCTTCAGGAAGTAGAACAGGTGATAATCCCTTACTGTTATTCCTTTCAGAAATGCTTCCACATGGCCTACATGACACCTGCTATGAGGGACAGAACATTTTATAGCTTAAACATTGGGAAAATACTTTTTCTTGAAATGCATTATGAAAGGGGACTAATGTGGTCTACTTCCTTTTGGAAGAAACCAACATCCATGTGAATACAAACCTTTTTCTGAAAAATAGAAGCATAATCTTATTTCAATATTCTGCCATATTATTCAAGAGAAAATGCTTTGCTTTATTTTCCTTAATATAGAAGATGTTGTACAAATTAATTGCCAAGATTTTACAAGTGAATTTGTTCTTTTTGTAAGAAAAAAATCCATTGAAATATGTATTTCAATTCCTGACAGAAAGAATTTAAAGCCACTGCTTCTTTCTGTCAGAAACAAGTGAGTTAAAATAAACTTAAATGCTATCTGACAGAAAGAAGTACTAGCCACTGCTTCTTTTTATGTGAAAAATTCAGTTTTCGATGTGGGTTACTTCTTGTCTTGGATGACTATCTCAGGAAGAAGACCACAATTGAGAGAATGTTTGGTATCTGAAAATTTCAGTTTCAGTAAGGCAAAAAAGAAATTGAAATAAAATAAATTTTGAAAAATTGTGGATTAGTTCTTTTTGTCAGAAAAGGGCAGAGTTATCTAAGAATGTTCTTGATTATGAGGTTGAACTCAAAGATCTATTGAGCAAAATAAAAATTATTGTTGAGGATCTGTATGTTTATAAGATGGATGTAATGCTACAGTCTCTACATTTTCATAAGACATTGAGAGTCAGTTTTTTATTATTCCTTGTTTTGTGTACTTCTCCATAACCACTATTAAAACTGGATAAACACTTTTTAAAGCCTTATTGCCATCAGCAGTTGCTGAAACAAATAAAAGTTTTTCTTTCATGTCATATGTGATAGTTTCGGTTTTCTATCTTCCAGTGAAATCACAAGAGACTACAACAGGGAAAGCCACTACTGTGACTGCAGAAAGTACAACAGGTAAACTTTACTTATTTTTTATTTGTTCAAATTCAAATCTTTATTTTGGAAGTTATCACAGAACAACGTCCTTCTATTGTTTGGGCAATTATCTATTTTTCAAACTGTAGTATTGTCAACCATCTAACTATTATTCCCTACTGATTATTACTATGGCCTTATATAACTAAGCTCTTTTAATATTTGCAAACACTTGGCAGAACACCAGCAAAAGATTTGGGTATTTCTTGCAAAGGGTGTAGTAATCATTGTTAAAATTAGAAACCTTTTAAAGCTTTTTTGTTATCAGCCATTATGAAAGAAATGAATTTAAGCTTTCATGTCACAGTTATTAAATAATTGGTTTTTTATCTTCCAGAAAAATCACAAGAGGCTGCCAGAGATAATGCCACTACTATTGCCACAGAAAGTACAACAGGTGATTTTCCCTGATTGTTCACTCCTTTCATTCAAATTCCAATCTTTTTTTTTGGTTTTTATGGAATGCCATTCCTTTTGTATGGACAAATTTCTATTGTTAAAATTTATAGTGTCGTAAACTGTTTCACTATTATTTTCTACTGATGATTACTATGGCTTGATATACGTAGCTCTCTAAATAATTTGCAAATACTTAGCAGAACACCAGCAAAAGAGTTTGGTCACAATAATCTATGTGCAATCATGTTAATTTTTTTCACCACTGGTCACTAAAGGCACTGATAACAGTTAATTACAGCTTATATGCTATAGACTAACCTGATCATTCAAGTGATGATCTGATCAAGTCAGCCATAACTAGGGTCTGTAAGCTTGAGTCTTTCCAATTCCTTTCTTCAATGTATGTGGGACTTTGATGATTGTTCACTAAAATACCTCTGGACTCTCTCAATTTCTTTGAATATTAGGGTTTAGCATTGTATGAGGACAATAAAACTAATATGATTTAGGATTGAAGCACCCCCACCTAAGGCTGCCTTCAATTGCTGCTCTAGTTAGTCTATGTGATTATTTAACAGCTCGATATAAGCATACTTCCTTAAAGTCTCAAAAATAGCTATACTTGTTTAAAATAGTAAAATTATAATTGGTAGCTGAAAGAAATGACTGAACTTACCCAGTTACATCCCATTTTTATGAAATTCTTTAAAATGCATAACCTCCTACAAATTGTGTTGTACTATGTTGATAATTTGTCATAATGATACTCTGGTTGTGATTCTATCAGGGTGTTCATAGTTTCTCGATCTGAGGCCCAAGACGGACCCTATGGTCCATTGTGTGAACTGTTGCAAAATGCTTCTCCTCCTACAAATTTTCTTGTACAACTTTGGTTGGTCATGATGCTCGCAGTTGTTGGTACCTTCATTATGTATAGAAAGTTTGGGTCCAAGGCCCAAGTTGTGGCCACGGGATCCATTTGTTCGGTAAACAGTCAATAACTGGTGGTTATTCATGACGTCTATTACAATCCTTTAAACTTTTATCTGTCAGTGGATATAAGGTGTGATCATATGTCTCTGACTGTTTTAAGAAAGGTAGCTCCTAGAGCTTGTTCCCCATTGGATACCCCTATACTGATCATACCAAGCCCAGTCAACTGGAAAATTTTGTGACCAACTGCAAGAGTGTTACCATTTGATTGCCTGCGCGAGATCTGATCTCATCCTCTGGTTCAAGTTGTTCCATTAAAATTATGTGTGCACGTCAGGTTTGTTTACACAAGTGTGTTTGGTGTGAGAAGCTTTGCTGCAGAAGTATGTCATTGATCTCTGGTCACCCTGATGCCCCGTTGTGTTCCCACTTGTTTTCTTGATAGTCTGCCTGCAGCTTGATCCTCCCCGAAGGGGTGTTCAAGCTCTTGGGATCTGATCCAGGAAAGGGGAGTGTTCACACTTGCAAATTGATCTGCTGCACTGTGTCTGAACAGCATAGTTGTTCTCAAGTGGGAACACATTCCTAGCTTTAGTTCTTCTGTCACAGCCCATTAAGCTTGTTTTCTACTTGTTCAACTGCTAAAATTAGAACTTTATCTTCTTTGAAACCTGTAAACAGGGCAAATGGTTGATTGTATTAAAGTAATAGCAAGTCTTCCTTGAAAATCAGTTGTAAGCTATAATTGTTGGCTTTTTCATTTATGTTTTGGTCAGCGACAAAAAGTTATGAGAGATGTACAAGGGGTCTTTTACCTTTCTGAGAACTTAGTGTATCAAGTTGGTGGTTATATACAGTCTGGTCATAGGTTTATTTTAGTAGGTTATTACAAATGGAAATGGGAAATGATTAAAATCACTTAAGTATTAGATAAGTTTAATTTAACTAGGTTTTGAATTGGAACCATTCTGTACCTGGATCTTATGTTTGCTTGGGCTAAATGAATGAAGTATATATATATATAATACATCAAGGTATCACCAAAGTGGATAACCTTTTTTGAGCCAACATTAGGTTGGGAGTGTGAAGTTCAACAGGTTTGAGCTTCTGCACCGATGGTGACCAGTATAAAACACTGTAAAATGTTAATTGATATTTTGTGAACAGTATTAATGTTTATTGCAAGGACACTTGGTTAGCATTTCCATCAGGACATCCAGAAATTTTGGGTCCAAGACCCTTCAGTTTAAGGGCAAAACAGTTGATATGGGTAGAAAAAAACCAGCAAGCTTGAAAGCTTTTGCATGGAAATTACGGTAACTGGAGGGAAATTTGGGAATTTGGAGGGAAATTAGGCTTGCTATGCATAGAGCATTATGGAAAGTTGTTGGAAATTTGACTTTCTTCCAGGGAAAGGGGAATAAACACTTTTTCTGGCCCTGGCATTTCCCCAAATGTATTTTGAAACGATAGCTATAATAATTATTGTCAAAATTTTACACCCAGAGGTACCACAGCACTAATATTGTGACAAACTCCAGGGTTACAGCTACAGTGGAGAATGTCAGACTGTGGTTATCAAGAATCTCCAGCACTCTCTGCGTACTTCTCTGTAATGACTTAAAAATATAAATTTTAAAATGTTTTTGCAATCAGTAGTTGCTGAAAGTAACAAAACTAAGTTTTCATGTCAAATATTAAAGCTTTGTTTTTCTATCTTCCAGTAAAACTACAAGTAGAGAATACCACAACACAAGACAACACAACTAGAGTGATTGATGGGACAACTGTGTTAATTTCTACGTCTACTTCAGGTATCAACTGTATTTGAAAATAACTTTCAATGTGTGTGAATTTTTCTTTCACTATGGAAGTAAATGTTACAGTTTTACAACAAGTCTCATTGTTGATTCTGTCACTTGTTTTTCAACTGGAGGGTCACACAGCTCTTGCTAGTGGGCCTCAAGGTTTGCTGTGAGAAGAAAATAAAATTTAAAAGAAAAATTGAACAAAATAGAAAAAATGGGGCAATGTTCCACCCTGATTGTTGTCCTGACTGTTATTGTTTACATATGTGTCACCATCAGCAGCCATATCTTCCCAAAAAAAACTTTTTGATGGGTGGGCTGCTTCAGAAAAAATTTTGAGAGTCATAGTGGTCCATTAAAAAAAGTTTTGGAAGCACTGAGCTATGTTGGCTACAAACTGCCTTACAAGATTGCTACACTTAAGAAATCCTGAACCAACATACCACACTTTTTTGTCCAATAAGTGCTGTCATTAAGTTCTCAACGTGACTTCTTGTTTCACACTTTCTCTGTCTAAATTATTTGCGTGGTCAGGACGTAGTTATGGGGGGCATGGGGACACACAGGGGGGATACGTGCCCCAAAAAATTTCAGGGTAGGAATCAGGTTAGAGCAATGCACAACAATCAGGTTAGAACCCTGCACAACAATCAGGTTAGAACATTGCACGACCATCAGACTAAAGCCGTGCACATGTGAACCATCAGGTTAGAGCCTTGTTTGCAACCACAATCAGGCTAGAGCCCTGCACAGCAATCAGGTTAGAGCAATGCACAACAATCAGACTAAAGCCATGTACATGTGAACCATCAGCTTAGATCTTTGTTTGCACCACAATCAGGCTAGAGCCCTGCACAACAATCAGGTTAGAACATTGCATGACCATCAGACTAAAGCCGAGCACATGTGAACCATCAGGTTAGAGCCTTGTTTGCAACCACAATCAGGCTAGAGTCCTGCACAGCAATCAGGTTAGAGCAATGCACAACAATCAGACTAAAGCCATGCACATGTGAACCATCAGCTTAGATCCTTGTTTGCACCACAATCAGGCTAGAGCCCTGCACAACAATCAGGTTAGAACATTGCACGACCATCAGACTAAAGCCGTGCACATGTGAACCATCAGCTTAGAGCCTTGTTTGCAACCACAATCAGGCTAGAGCCCTGCACAACAATCAGGTTAGAGCAATGCACAACAATCAGACTAAAGCCATGTACATGTGAACCATCAGCTTAGATCTTTGTTTGCACCACAATCAGGCTAGAGCCCTGCACAACAATCAGGTTAGAACATTGCATGACCATCAGACTAAAGCCGAGCACATGTGAACCATCAGGTTAGAGCCTTGTTTGCAACCACAATCAGGCTAGAGTCCTGCACAGCAATCAGGTTAGAGCAATGCACAACAATCAGACTAAAGCCATGCACATGTGAACCATCAGCTTAGATCCTTGTTTGCACCACAATCAGGCTAGAGCCCTGCACAACAATCAGGTTAGAACATTGCACGACCATCAGACTAAAGCCGTGCACATGTGAACCGTCAGGTTAGAGCCTTGTTTGCAACCACAATCAGGCTAGAGCCCTACACAGCCATTAGGGGAGTCATCAGCACTAAGTTTCAGCACTAGTCTCAGCCAGCACTAAGTTTTAATGGCTCCATGCTGTCATTGAGTCACAGGCTTTGTGTGCATGAGCTTATTAAAATGTATGATCACACCAATCAGGGTGTGCCTATATTGTTTCAGATTGATTTCATCAACTGTAGGCTAGCTATAATAAGAACAGTGGAACTGCTCCTTAAAAGGCTCATTGAGTTGGTTGTTGCAATTCAACAAATTTTTCCAAACCTGTTAAGTTTTCTTCACAAAATTAATTAATATATACATATAATATATATTGAAGGTAGTGCAATAGGAACGCCGCCCCTGAGCTGACACAGAGCAGGAGGAACAGACCCAGAAAGATTTTATGGTTCAACCCACCCTTCAGTAAAAGTGTTAAGACAAATATTGGATGCAAATTCTTAAAACTAGTGACCAAGCACTTTCCCCCAGGACACAAGCTCAATAAAATATTCAACAGAAATACCCTCAAAATCTACAGTTGCATGAGTAACATAAACCAAATTATCAAATCTCACAACAACCAGATTTTGTCAAAAACTACCCCGGAATCCCCCCTAGAACCTGCAACTGCAGGGTAAAAAGCCAATTGTCCCCTGCGCGGAGAGAGTGCTTGGTTAGTTCTGTTATTGATAAGGCCACAGTGAAGACCAGGGCTACTTCTAAGCAGTACATAGGGCTCATAGGCGGTGATTTTAAAACACGCTATAACAATCACACCGAATTGTTCATGCACAGATGTTACGCCAATGACACTGAGCTATCTAAGTACATTTGGGAACTCAAAGACAAAGACCAAAGCTTTTCTATCCACTGGGAGATACTCACGCAGTCAAACACACACGTGTTCATCCGGCCTTTGCAACTTGTGTATGGAAGAGAAGACCATAATCTTGCTCTCCACCAACAAGCTCAACAAAAGATCTGAACTTATCTCCACTTGCCATCACGGTCCGAAGCCCCCGGATTGGTCCAAAAAGAAATTTTAAGTAGTAGAATAGTTTGCCTGAGGATCACCGTGCAAGCCACACGTACATGAAACACTGTGTAGCAAATAAGCATGTAACTTGAGCATTACAATTTTATGTATTACATATAATATATATATATATTTCTATAAATTGGGATTTAGGCGAAATATAGTATGAAAAAACGACTGTTGCGAGAACTGGACCATTGGGCGAAAAACCATTTCACCGTAACGTTTAAAGGCATATTTTCATCATCCCAAACAGTTCCAATTCTCCCAACCTACCTACTTCTAGCCCCTCCCACATTTATCTAAAACTCATCTTTATCCGGACACAATCCTAGTTTATTGCTTCATGGCTTGTCCCAGTGGCCATACAAGTCCATAATGTGTAATCAAGACACTCTCAGTGCCCATGCTGTGTAATTAAGCTATGATGCATTGTTTGAATATGATGCCAATCAAAGAGCTGTACCAATTGAGAGTTTTGATATATGGATACTGAAACTGTAGTTTAGGGTGACGAATGACTGCCTTTAACCTTTAAAATGTTTGGACAAGAACAAACCTGAAACCTGCATTTATAATCCGTATGATTTGTTGCGTTTTATTACCCAACATGCATTGCATGTAGCTTGGTTGTATGGTATGAAGTGCAGTAAATTATGTGTATGAACCACTGACATGTATAGTCCTCACCTGGCTTGGCTAAATTATAGTCTTGTCTGTTTGAATTTGGAATGATCTCTGGCCAGGCTAAAATCCCAATTTCCAGATCTCTGACTGAAATAGACTAGTTGTGTTTGGTTAAATGCATATTTTTGATCTGATGAATCTTAAAGAACCCATGATTGTGTTTTTAAAACCTTGTTTTTTACATTTGTTTACAGCAAGCACAGAGGGTGCAGTGATATCAACAACAGTATCTGGAGTAACTGACGAAGGTAAATCCTTTCCTAGGTCTTATGTGTGGTCAAAAGTAGTATTGTAATGTAGAGCTGATAGTACCAAAACCTATTTTCCAGTCTCATTCCGCGGTGGCAGCTAATTATAACTATTTCAAGGAAAGAGGGCTTTTAAATCTAGATCAGGGTTGCCCAACCTTTTGCAGCGGTGGACAACACGTAATGTTCAGTGAGCCACATGCTATTCTCATTTCTTTTTTATTTTTTTTCAATGGCCCGTAAGTCCTAATTAGTTAGTGTTAACGGATAGATGTACGTAAGTTGGTCAACATCAAAGTAATTGCATAGACATTATGTGGTAAATCGGACTGGCGTATAGAGTTACACATTCCTATATAAACAGTGCATAAAACGTTGAAATGATTTTTTGCCCAATGGTCCAGTTCTCGTAACAGTCGTGTTTTTTCATACTATATTTCACCTAAATCCCACTTTGTAGAAATATATATATATATATATATATCTTACATGTATATATGTATATATTAATTAATGACTGCCCTTCAAACTTGCCAATTTATAAATAAAAATTTTTATGCCACATGCATCATTTTGAGTATCATTAGTTTATAATCCATATTCAGTAATAATCTGCAAACTCTGTTGGCGAGTCCATTATACAGTCAGGTACAGTTCATTATCTTGTGATTTACTCTCAATAAATGAACCCACTCATCTTGGACTACTACATTTTATTTGTGGGATTAAGGTGTTTTAATGTACTCATTTATAATGGAATTTTATTATATTTCCAACATTTTTTATTCAATATATTTCTGAATTGTTGTGTCTGAATGGAAAAGTTTGAACAAAACTCTGGACTTGTGCATTAAAACAGGGTCGATGCATTCCTGCTAAAAGTTTAAAGCAGTTACTCATCACGCACTTCAGACATGCCATTCCAATTTTTCCCAACTTACAGTACCCATCAGTTGGCCTACTAACTTCTAGTATCTCCCACTTCTGTCTAAAACTCAACATTATCTAGACAGGGTCCATATTTATTGCTTCAGGGCTATACTCTTGGGAGCCCATAGGGCCATAATGACCTATCAGAATGCTGTCTGTGCATGCTATGTAATATGAGCTACACCTTCATATTTGGAATTTGATGACGATCACAGAGCTGTGCCATTTGAGATTTTCTAAAGTTTAGAGTGACAAATAACTGCCTTTAAAGCTATACTGCTGAATGCACTCGTTTGAATTATCTAAAGCTATGAAATGCACCCTGCAGTATTTTTAAACATTGGTTTTTGCAAACATTCAAAATGTAGTTTTCTTTACTGTTTTTCATGCCTGTTACCTTACTCAGCCATTACAACAGGAAAGAAATTCATTCAGCCTACAAAGGAAGCACCAGAGGGTCCAGACACTAATGCAACAACAACTGTTATGGAAATTGCAACTACCACAGAAGAACCTGAAGGTACTGCACATTGGGCATTCTTCTCTTTGCATATCTATACAATCTATTCATGTAGCTTCAGGGAATAAACACGTATTTTAATTATTCAAAAGAACAACTTTCAAACATGATGGCCTCTGACTGTTAATACTGAAAACAGAGTCTGGTATTATAAAAACCTTCCTTTGTAGCCGGACTACTGACCAACTATTACGCCTGCTTGCATTGAAAAGATCATGTAAGTGATTGAAAACTTTCAGTAATTGTTATGCAAAAATGTATGTTGTGGCAATTTATGGTAATTTTTTTCAGCATTGGCTGTATCACCATTTCGTAAATAGGTCTAGCTCTGGGTTATAAGTCATGGCCTGCATGGCTTAGGGCATGTGATAAAAAGTGAATTCAGTGGCCCCTATAAAAGGTCACAAACAAAATTTCCAAATTAATCCATCCTGCAAAAGTAATTAATCCACCACTTTGCACCTAGGATCCTTGAAATGGCAACAATATCTCAAAGGGGAAGGGGACACAAAAAGGCCAGCATAACCCCCCTGTCAAATTCCTAAATTGCTTGCATTTTACTTTAGATTTGCCCTTCTTTTTTAAGGACTTTGGCCTATGTGATGCAATGTAAATTTTTTGGCTACATAGATTGCCACATGCAAATAGAACTCAAACACAAGGATTATAGAACATGGTAATGTTTTTCATTGTGGTAGTTTTGTACCTGGGGTGCCAGATGGGTGGCCAGCCAGATGGGCACCAAATGCCCTCATGTGGAAGATAATCATATGAAAAAAACCAGCTTTCTTGCAGAAGCAGAAGATGAGAACACTTAATAAACCCCACAAGTGTAATTCAGTGCTCTTACGAGACAGAATAAGAAAAATAAACATGTACAACCAGTACTAAAACAAATACAAAACAATTAAAGAAAAAGAAAATTAAAGGTTTAAGGAAACAAATTGTACTGGAGAAGACAAATGCCTACACCTGCTGTATGTTATTTTCTGTGATTGGCACGGAAAACAAAACCAAAAATCATGTACTGTCAACATTGTGTGAGATAGCCCTTACTCATATCGCCTACAGCCTTACAGTCTAAAACCCAACCTTTGGCCCAGTAAGTTGGGTTTTACTTGATCCTACTAGCACCCACAGTTTATAACCACTTCAAGAGCTCAGGGGTGCAAATCTCCATACTTTTAGGTCTACTCAAATTTTTGGAGGGCCAAATTACGATTTGGCCCCCCCACTTTTTCATTTGAGGGGGCGAAGGCCCCCTTGCCCCCCCCCCCCCTCCCCCCTCCCCCCGGATTTGTGCCCATGCAAGAGCTTATTGGGTTTTATCACATTTTTATTGTTTAAGGGTTAGAATGGCTACAATCAAGTAGAAACTCAACTTGCCATCCAAAAGTCAGGGTTAAGACTGTTAGAGTTACTTGACTTGAGCAAGGGCTTTTCCAAGAAATGTAAAACCCAGACCAGAAATCTGGTTGACCAACCCCTATGGCAAGGTGGAGAGAAAGTTTTGTACTAGATGATATATTGTGGATGCATGAATCAACTAATTATTTGCACTCAAGCTCTTGCTAGTAAATTTTTATGTGTAAAATGGTAACTGTACTAGTGAATCTTAGAACTATTTTCAATGGGTTAGATTGGCTCTCAAAACCCTTTTGCAGGTCATTGTTTATTCCACCTCTATTGGACAGAACGGTTTCTCTCATGAATTAAAATATTAGCATAAGGAGCAGTTGCATCACCCAAGCATGTTCAGTATCCCTGTAAGCTATCTCTAAATTTACAATTCGGGACTGTAAAAACAAAAATTAAAACGTTACCTTTAGAAAAGAAAAGAGCTTATACAGATATCCACAGAGCCAACACGTGTATTTGCAAGTTAACCAATAAATGCAAAAAGTGGCAAAAATTGTTGTTACATGAAACATACTTTTATTGGTTCATTGTAAAATGTTAAGGTTTGAAAACAGGCCTTTTAAGAACTGCTTCCCTTCTTATTATTTGGACAGAGTCTGGAGGCTGTATCTTTGAGGGCATAATGTATGAGGTAAGTATTAACAGATGTTATGTTTATACTATTCTAGACCATTGAACTCATTCCTTTACCACCACTTTTGACTTGTGTCAGGTTAAAAATGTGGAGAGTGAGGATGTAGTGGTAATTCTGTTTTCAAATCAGTTTGACCTCCACTGCTTGGTTACAGTGAAGTGGAGGATGTCTAGTTTTGTTTGCATGTGTGAAGAATTTTGTTAATGGACAAATATTCAGAAATTTCCATTCAACAGTAATTAAAACAAAATTAAAGGGCCAAATCTCTCAACCCAAACTACAATTTTGGTACATGGTACCAAAATTCTCAATTGGCTCAGCTCTTTGATTGACAGCTAAATCAAACATTGCAGAGTACCAAAGCTTATATTAAACAGCATGAACAGTACTGAGAGTGTTTTTATTATATAAATTGAGTTTTTCTATACTCACCTTGAAGCAATCAATTGAGATTGTATCTGGATGAGAATGAATTTCAGACAATGGTGGGAGGGACTTAAGTAAGAATGTTAGGATAGTTGGTACTGCTTGGGGTGAGAGAACTGGGCCTTTAAAGTTTCTTCTGCTCTGAAAGCTAGGCCTTTTCAATCATATGTTTCTGTATTCAAGTAAACAATCAGTTCAGAAAGAGAAAATGAGTTGCTGGAAAAAATATGCTCTGACAAACTCTGATTGCATGTTCTTTTGATGAGATACAAAATGTTGAAATTTAGTCACTTAAATCCAAATAGTCCATCGTCCAACTGTCCAACTGGGAGGGTGACTTTGTCAGGGCGTGTAGACAGCTTGGCATGTATGAGTGATTTCAACAATAGTCTATGCCAATGATAAGAGAGGGTTTCAATTTACTGTACCATAGCTGAATGGCAAGCACCAAGTCACTTCTGGGTTGAATCAGGGAGTTGTCAGGGCAGGAGATCCAATATTTAATGGTCATTTTAACCAAGGTAGTTGCTGACATTGAGCTGCTTATTGTCTTGCTCTTGAAATATCTTTGAGGCTTGAAAGGAATTTGGTACTGAAGACAATGTTCTCTGTTGTCTGCTAAATCATCATGATGATTCCATCCATTGCCATTACACTGCCAGTCATCAAGGAAAAAATCTAAATTTTAAGTATGTCTCACTTGGCGTTGCATCTAATATTTATTCAAATAGCTGTTACGAAGATTTTTTAAAATTCTCCTTCTATGAAAATACTTGATTCTAATGCAGAAAATTATAAAACTGTGATTGTTTCATTAGGTTCAAACAATGTGTCAACTTGGTGGCAACTCATTAGAATCTTAGACAGACAAAAACATAAAGTAGTTAAAAAGTTTACAGGCAGTCATTTTGCACAAAGTTTTTATTAATACTAAGCACTTGACGGTAGACATGTTGTACTTCAAAGAAACAGTTAGCAATGATTTTTGTTTCTGAATTATCTCGGTTTGAAAGGGGTAGGCCACCATTACAATGTGAAAGTCAGAAAGGGCAGACCAATGAGAATAAAAGGACCTGTCAATCAAATTTTGTTAACCTGAAAAGGGATTAAAGAGTTTCAAGTACATATTGTCTGGTAGATTTGAATTTTGGATCTCCTTCCCTGATGACTCCCTAGTTGAATAAACATTGGGATAACATAGTTGAGATTTATTACCTTGTGTTGGTACAAAGTTAGGTCTCAACTTATAGCCTTCTGGTTCAATTTAACAGCTTTCATGGTCTTTCTTCCAATTGTGGGGCACTGTATTATGAATTATCTCTACTGTAATGTTAATTGCTGAGTATTATGCACAAAGGGAGGAGGTTCCACTTGTAAAACTTTAATATGAGTTGACCTGGGAATCAAACCTTGGGAACTCTAACAACTAGACCTCACACTTGGACAAAAGATCAGGCTTATGGTCAGCTGCTTAATGATATGTCATGGAAGCTTTTGTAGAAAGCAAAGAAATATAGAGACTGTGACTTGTGTAGTACAAGAATGTCCTCTCAAATTGTTGCATAATATTCCATTTAAAGTTAGGGAAACGTTTAATTATTTTATTTCAGCTCGGGTATGTCCTTTGAAAAGTTAGAGTTAGACCAAAGTTTGTTACAAAACTTGAAAAATGAATCCCCATTACTGATGCAAACCCTGGCCATTTACACAGCACCAAGCTGAGATCTAACATGTCAAAGCTTACTTATTCCATCAAATATGGAAGATAGAAATAATTTGTGATCTTGGTTTTGTAACACTCACCATATGTTAATTTGTTTTTACAAAACTTCTACACCCTGTGCCAAAATGTGAACACTTTCTTTACCATTATGAGGTGTTCTTAATACAAGTCACTTCTCAAAAATGTGCAGCAGCTGTTTCAGAAAGCAAAATTTTCTTCAAATATTCATGATGAATTGGTCCCTTTAGTAGTTTTTTAGTACAATGCTTAGTTACAATGTGGATAGTCCAGCATGTTTTCCTTAAAAGGTGTACCTTGGGCATTAGAGGAAATGCCCATCAGAATGCCCATAAGAAAAACTCCAAGAATGACAGATGCTCATAATTCTGTGCAGTTTAACTTCCCAGCAGATGTGAATCTCATCTTGACTTCTCCAAATTTTTGTTGAAAGTCAACCATGCATGAGACACTGAAAAGCCATGCTGGACCATTTTTCCATCAAGTGCTTTTTACCCTGGACGTTTGAAGCAAGTTGGGGAACATCGGTGTGCAATGCATGCTGGGAAGGAAATGTACTATAACAAAGATTGCACTAACGTACAAGATTAGTGCTTTGATATTCATAGTAAAATTTAGGAATTAATAATTTTTAATTTCCCCTAACACCAAAGGGTTTTTTTTTTGAAAAAAATCTTCAACAAGTAAAATGTGAAATTTGAAATATTGTGGCTTGTCAGGAAATAGTCGATTGCTATTGTTAGTGACTGTCCTGACCTTAAGTAGACTTTATCTGTTGGCACAACCAGATTGTACTACCCTATTGGTCTATTACTTTTTCCTTTCACAGTATGGAGAAAAAGTTCCATCTCGGGATAGCTGTTCAGAGATGTATTGTACAGAATTTGCAGGACTTACAATTGAAAGGAAGAAGTGTAACCTGAACTGCGTGGTAAGTATATCTCTAGAATATACATGGATGGCCACAAATTGTCAGTGATGATAGGGTTACCAAACCTCAGAATTCACCCGACATTAATTCCTTCTTATAGCTGGTTTGTGTCCAGCTGGATTTTTAAAATTGCCCAAATTGCCCAGATTTTATGTATTTCTCCCTTGATTTGAATGGTTTTTCCTGGTTTTTCTTTAGTTGTTGCTCTGGTTAGCATCAAGAAACCCTTGAAAATGGAAACAAATTCCAAAGAAAAGGGGGAGACCCTTGGGTCTAAGGGAATAGAATCGGGCAATCCATGTCCTTTCAGAAAATAAGTATATGATAACCCTGCATGCCAACCAAGACTAGCCCATGGTCACTGTTATTCCCAGCAGAAAATTCCCTTTGAGACCCTTTGTCCAAATTCCATTCACCAAAGGTTTTCAAAGGGTTCTAAAGGGTTTTCAAAAGGGTTTGGTTTACCGCACAGGGTCATTTTATAAATAACTTTGAGATTTGTCTAATTTCCATCAACAACCAAAGGGAACCCTTTGAATGCAAAGGGTTTTTCAAAAGGGTACCATTTCAAACCCTTTGGGTACAAAGGGTATTACCCTGAAGGGTTCCAAAAGGAATTTTCAGCTGGATCATTAAAGAGTAGTATAGCATTAGACTCAGTAAACCTAGCCTGGGTCTATCATGACTCATGAATAAACAAAAAAAAGAAAGTTTCAATACCTGTAAAATCAACAATGTTATTTATGAACCTCCTGCAGATGAGAGAACTACTGCCTTGGTAGATGCATCAATAGGACCGATACTAGTGAAAAGGACAATTCAAAACAGTTCCAGTAGAAAAAGTAACAGATTTGAAATTCAAGGAAAAATTGTAGAACATCTAGCAAGTGTAAAAAAGTCCAATAAATAATGTAGGAGAATTATTGAGAAATAATTTAAGTTATTTAGGTATAAAACACGTTTGGACTACATATTTATAAAATTAGCCCCTCTATTATGCTAACTTCCTGATACTACAATCCCAGATTTCAAGGCCTTTTTCAGGGTATTTCTGCTTCCTGAGTTGTGCATTAAAATGATGTCTCCCTTGCCTAGTGAACCATGAAATAGCAGATAGGCTGCCATGCAAGAGACTCTTCTTTAGATATCTATACAGTGAATACGCATAAAGGCCTTGTTTTGCTCGTCTGCTGTTGCTACACTGTTTGGCCCTGAGTAGGAACACCTGACAAACAGTAATGGGTTCCAGCTGGGGCCTAGCAAGCAGCCCAGCTGCAGCCCACTCAGGCCCCAACAGGGAATGTTGGCTGGGTAAGGACAGTCTTACAAGGTGAGCAGAAAGATGGCGGAGATGGTGATCACTAAACTAAGCAATATGGTAATAGAGACAAACTAGCTTAGATTTTCTAGACACATAACAGATCGACAGTCCAAATAAAGTTTATGTTTGTCCCATATGTTGATCATAATTTTGTTTAAAATTGCATGTTGTTTCAAACAAGGCAGTTCCTAGCACAGTGTGGGTTGTGTGATACTTGCATTGCTGTTCTAGTTTGTGCAATATTGTAACCTTTGTGTCTTGTCCACACTTCTTGGAAGAATTGGCTCAACAATAACCCTCCTAACAAGTAGCATATATTATTACTTCTCCATTTTTGTCTTCTACAGGGTAAACTTGTGTACAAAGAAGGACAGTGTTGTCCAATTTGTGGTAAGCATTCAATATGCATGTTCACTATGGATATCATATATATAAGTATAAGCTGAAAGATTTGAAAGGGTCCACTCTATAGTCCCCTGTCTCATTGGTCCCGTCTTATTGGTCCCCATTAAGCATAAATCGTCTCATTAGTTCCCGTCTCATTGTCCCCCCCCCCCTTTATTATTTTCTCTCTTTGGTCCCCCATCTCATTGGTCCCCTGGGCAAGGGTAAGGGTTTAGGGTTAGGGAACCAAAGACACTGGGGACAAATGAGACATGGGCTATTGACACAGGAAAATATTGAGACAGGGGACTAAAGACATTATTCCGATTTCAATACCAGTACACTGAAGTTGGCAGTGGTGTTCAGTAGCTTTGAAGTGACAATCAGAGTTTGTTTTCACAATTTTTTCACAACTTTAATTTTGCACAACGTTTGCACATTGACATCAAATTTGCCAAAAAATGATCTCTGATCATGGTCTAAGGTTTTAATTGGTCAAGGAGTAGTGGAGGCTGTGTAGCCTTGTGTCTGTGTGGAATTTTGTTACCCGACAAATATTCAGAAATTTTCATTCAACTGTAACTGACACAAAATTGAAGGATCATCTTCGAATGGAACCTGAAAGACCTCTTCAATGTTTCCATAATCTGCTAAACAATAGAATAGAAAAACTAGGCTAGAACAAAAGGTTACTTTTATCTGTCAAACACTCTGATTGTCTGCTGTAATGGTTCATCTGTAGGTCAAAGGTTTTATAAAGTAGAAATGCAGTCAATTCCAATTTGGATACGTGAAATAGTCTGGCATGTTTTGTGATTGCTGATTAGGAGTCATGTGGCTTATATTTTTCTCTCTACATTTTGAAATTTAGGAGAGTCACTGATAAAGTCCTGGTACTCTCACCCCAAACAGTTCCAATTCTCCTAACCTACTTCTTTAAGCATCCAACTCCCACAACTGTCTAAAAATCATCCTCATCCTGACACAATCTCAGTCTAATGCTACAGAGTGAGTATACAAGATCCCAATGTGCAATCAAATTAAAGTGTAACTAAAGTCAAAAACTTCAAAAATATATGTTAAAGACCATGAAAAAAAATTTTAACAGTCCAACTCCCATCTTCGTAGGACATTCCTGAGCTGAGATATTAAACGTTGAAGTTTATTCACTCAAATTAAACTGGTACGTTTCGCAATAATTAGTGATGTCATTCTTGTACTACTCCAATTACAGTCTTTGTATTTCTTTGTTATTCCGAACGTGACTGCACTTTGTACCGAGGTATGATAGCACTCTTACCCTTATGAGGTGATGTAATTAATTAAACCCTCCTTGTGCAACATGCTATGCAAGCAAACAGGAAGTGTTCAAGGTCATAAAAACATTTTTAAAAATCTTAAAGGAAAACAAAGCATGTTATGTGAGTTGTACAACAAGAAAGTCACAAATTATTGGCAATAGACCAATTTGTTTTAAGTGAATAAAGTTCAACATTTTATATCTCAGCTCAGGAATGAAGATGGGAGTTGGACTGTTAGAATTCTTTCTTCATTCTCTTAAATATATATTTTTGAATTTTTTGACTTGAGGTACACTTTAATCTCAGTCACGGACATATATACTTGGACATAGCATGTAGCGTGTACATCCCATGTAGCTGGTAGCCACCGACTGAGACAAAAAAGCGCACCAAGATGGCCGCCGTGAACCTATAAATCATCTGATTTGACCACGACTCTGCAATATTTCAAGCCAAAGTTAAACTTTGAATGGGAAAAATATCACATTCCTGCAATATGTGAAGTGATTTTGACCTTACCTTGCCATATTTCAAAAATATTTCAACTTTCTTGCAAAATATGGCGATATACTTGAGCAAGTCCATCTTGGTGCCCTTTTTCTCACACTAACGGTAGGGACAATGTACCATGCCACAGTATGCTTTTTCCATGTGGAGGAAGTCCATGATCTCAGTACAGTACTTGCTGTGTAATTTAGGCTTTGGTACTTTGCATTTTTTGAACTTGCTGTCAATCAAAGAGCTTTGCCAATAAAAAATTGGTTGTGATATCATTTTAGAGGAAAGTCATTTTTCTAACTGGTAGTATGGGCAGTTGGACACAGGAAATACATAAGTAACTTAGCAATAATTGCCAGGAAGATGATTTAGCACTGAACAAAGGTAATGGTACATAAACATGTACTTTTTTCTTTTTTATTAGAACGTGAAGAGGAACCATGCAAGAAACGAAGTTTAATGCAACGTAATATTAAAATAGATGACTGTATCTATGACAAGCCAGTCCTGATGACGAATTGTGAAGGGTCCTGTTCTTCTATGGCCATGGTAATGGACAGAGCCCCATTCTACAGAAGTTCTTGCACCTGCTGCAAACCTCTTACTATGGCCAGGAAGAAACTGCAATTGAAATGCCCTGATGGAAGTTTCAAAGACTACTATCATTTAGTCATCAAGACATGCCAGTGTCAACCATGTGAATTCCAGCCACAATTCCCTAAATATGGATTCATTACAAACCAAGACGAAGACAACACACAAGTTTAATTTTTTTAAAGCACACTACAAAAGTTAAATCTCTTATCAGTAAAATATATATCTTGAGACTTTAGGATACAATCAAGGCCTAGTTCCTGGCCTCTTTTTTGTTTTTGTCACTTTAATAATTACCTCTTTGTTCTTTGATACTTGTGTAAGCAAACATCTGAATTAATATTTCACAAATTTGGAGCATTTCTTACCAAGAATGGTTAAGTCTTTTTTGTGATAATGCTGCTCTGTGATCTCATGCAGTCAAAGAACTTATGTGTGTGAAAGTAAACTTTGAATCAGCAGCTTTCAATATATGTAGCTGATGGCAGCTCCAAGTATTTGACAGCCATGAACACATCCTAATTATAGAACAAAGAGGAAATTGAACCTTCAGCTGTTTCGATAAAACTCATTCACTTATATTTATATGCTTCTACAGTAATAAGGATCGTAATTTGAAATATCTTCTGAAAAAACATATATTTACTACATTTCTTGTTTCCCTGTCTTCTGTCCTGACCAAAGGTTAAATAAATTTCAAAGTGCAATGTTAAAGAAATCTTTTCTATGTACCCATCTATGACATTTGAGAGTTGAATTCATATGGTCCCCACCCCCTTTGCAAATGGTAGGGTGGGTTGACAGGGTAGGGTGGGTTGACAGGGTAGGGTGAGGTGGCAGGGTGGAAAAGGGATGTGTTCCTCCCTCTCTGACTACAAGAATGATTCAACTTACCTGTGGTAATTCTTTGGCAAGTGTGCAGCATGCAGGATGGCTATTAGAAACCTGAAGATTGCCCCCGAAATTCTACTTGCAGATTCCATCAGTCACAAGCTTGCTGATCAAATTATTCTCTTCATTTAAGTATACTAAAGTTTCTTCAACTTCTGGTGGCAACTGGCAATTACCAGACCTTTGCTTTCCTTTCAAATGACTTCAACTTGGGTTTTTGTTTTTTAGCCAGATGGACAAACTTTTCCTAGATGTAGAAACAGCATCTAGACTGCTTAGCACGCTTGGATCATATCAACAACAGTGGTGCCAATGATGACTAAAGGCTCAATTTACTCTAGCTGGACAGCAAGCACTGACTTACAGTCCTATATTCCAACACCCCTATACTCTAACAAATCCATTATGTTACAACAAAGAGTGTCTGAAGATAGGGGTGTCAAAATACATGATGGAGCAAACGGAGTTCAAATTTATAACCTTAGGTGGATGCAAAAGATTGGTTTGTGGTCAGCTACTTGATGATTTTGAGCTGAAAGTCATTTCTTTGTCTTCATTCATGACTTCAAGGACTGTGACTAGCTACTTCCAGGACCTTCAAAAACAGTCACTTGACCCTCACTCCACAAAATCACATTTTAACACTGACTAAATGGAACAGCAAGTGCACCACTTTAATATATTCTTGCTTTTACAGACCCTTTTGAAAAAAGAGCCCATTTTCCCTGTCTTACCAAGCCTGAAAAATTCAACTTTTCATGACTTTCCACAATTTTCCAGGGTGTGTGTGAACCCTGGAAGATCTCCATTGGGGTCAAGGGTCATTTCAGGGTCTACAGACACTAAAAACCAAAACCTTTTACTGTAAATACAAGATTTCAAGGTAGGGTATCAGAAGTTGTGGAAAGTAAAACTTGGCGATCACTTGTAGACAAGCTAGGAAAGGTGGATACTTTTAAAGCAGGGAGCTGTAAGATGAAGGATCAATATCAACCATAGATTGTCAGAAAATGTGTTTAAAAGTAATGAAATCCTTTCCAAGTTCCTGCAATTGACAGATCCCTTCTCTATCATGTGACTTTTGTGCAATGCCTTTTGTAATAATCTCCGCTCAGATTACAGTAATCTTGTAACAAATACATCATTATCAACATGTCCATTAGATGGAGTTTTATGGCCCAATTTATCTTACCAATTGCCTAAGTCGAGAAGGCCACAGACTTTGTTCCAGTTGCGGCTGACTTGCTTGTTTTCCTGACTCCATTGCTTACTCTGAGCACAAAGCACAATGGCAGTAGGTTCCATTTTTAGTCTTCAGTAGGACCTGGCCAGGACCCAAACTCCACAGCTCCCAACTGCAAGTTGGATACTCTTACCACCTGGCAATTCAGTTGGTTACAACGTGTCGCTTTAAAAGATATTTGTTCAGCTGATGAATGTGAAACTTATTCACCCTTTTGCATCAAAGTGACTGTTCAGCCACTTCTACAGCAATTGCACAATTCCATTACTTTTTTAGTTTCTTCATGATAACAGAAATGTACCTGCTTGAATACCAATGGGAGCCTTTATTTCTTTGGTAATATTTCAACCAATTTTGGAATGAAAATGTGTACTTTTTTCTTCAGAAGGAATAAACACACTGTGTACTTACAAAATGTGATATCTGCAAGATAAAGTGGAAACAAATTGTGATCACTAATTTGACAGCTGGTGTTGTAAAGCTAATGGGGGAATATCCCTCATACATATGTTACATATGACAAATACATTTTTTTTCACTACCTAGCCTAATCCCTCGATGCACAGATGGCTGGAAACGGCACTTCCTGAGTGTTCTAAATTACACGTACCCAGCCATGAAATGAAAAATGGTAAAGCATATCAGATGGGTTTTGAGACTGTGTGCAAATCTCCACTCAGGGAGCTCGGCGGGGGAGGGGGTCCACCCCTTTGCACCCCCCATTTTTTTTCCAATTTCTTTCTAAAAGGTTGAAACTATTCGCACTCTTTATCATAAGAATACATACAAGGTATAAAGCAGAGTGTGAATTCCGTGCTAGTCTTAAAACCTACATTCTCATGACAACCCTTGAGTGTTTACAAGAGAGACTGTGAAGCGCCACCCCTCAAATGGCCAGTGCTAATAAAACCCTGGTGAAACACTCAAATAAATTCTCCTCGGTCCCAAGTAGTAAAAATGTTGGAGAATGTAAGGACAAAGCCCCCAGAACAAGTGATTGATTATAGCTTGATTATAAAATTATCTGAGTGCTAAAAGGGAAGTACAAAAACAGACAACTGCACTTATGTCCATGATGACAGTAAATTTCAGTTTGGCACAATGACTTACTGTGCACTCCCATGTGTTTTATTGATACACCACAGGACCCTTAAAGTGAGTTCAATAATTCATTGCCACATGGAATTGTGGGACATAATGTAAGATCACAATTGTACTGCAGTCCCTTGTTTTAGTGCAGTTCATACATCCAACACTAAGGGTACGCCTTTGATAATACTTGTGTCTTGCACAACCAAACATACCTTCTTTGTAGCACATTAAAATGCAAATCTTCATGCTAAAAAAGGCCATTTAGATACAGACCACTCACTGCACAAAACAACACTTATAAGCTACCTTTTTATATCTTGGATGGATGAATAAAGAAATTTTAGAACATATTATGTAGGAGCAGGAGCATTGTAAAGTAAGGGTAGATGGTGCCACCATTGGGAAGTCATGTGACAGTCATCAAACCACACACCTTTTAGGGAAAGTTAAGAGTCATAAAACCTAAGCAGAGCTCCACCATCAATTGACACAGGTTGAACAAAAAATTTTTGGACTTCACAAACCCTGGGCTACTCAGGCACTTCCTGAATGTAAAAAGCTGGATGTACCCACTTCTTAAAGTCACTCTTTGCAACTTTTTCGGGACTGAACATTCCTTCAGACCCCCTGCTTTTCATTGGGGGGGTGGGCCTTCTTAAACCTCCAGTTTTGCTGCCACTGCAGTAACCAACCCCATTTAAGGCCATTTGCAAGGATGCACATTACTTAAGTCAAAGACAAACATTGGTTAAATTAATTAGAAGCATTCTGTAATTCCCTTTCTCTTCACATATACAATTATCATCTTGGTAAAAATCACAAAATATAACAAAATGCAAAAATACAACAGAAAATAAAACAAATAACAGTTCAATATATCTGTAACATCTTTCTATATCTTGTAAGGCTACCGTACAAACTGAGGTGAATAGACACTGAAGAGAGAAGAAAAGTCTGAATTGAATAGGATTGGTAGGTGTCTATTCACTTCAAGTTTGAGATTGGCTTACATGAATTTTATACCATTTACAGCCTACACTACAAAGTGAGAAAGTTATTTTTTGGAAGAACATCCCTCTTGCATGCAACAAGCCATAAAATTTAAGAAATACGAGAAAAACTATGGATGGCACCTTTAATACAAGAAAGTCTTTAGGGGCATTCTGTGACTGCATTTATGATAACTTTTTTGTGAACAGAAAAGTCTTCAGTTTAAGGTAGCCAGACTTAAATTAATAACTGCCATTCAGAAAATGGTGCCTGTTAGAAAATAATCTGTGCTACATTATTGGCAAATTTTCACACAAACAGCACTAAAACATTGGGACAACTCTACGTTCTGAAATCTCTTTGTCCAACACCTTAAAATTCCTAAAGTCTGCAGTGACATTAGTGATTGAGGAAAAGAAGAAGAGTAAGGTTAGGACAAGTTGTCATTGTCATTGTCATTGTCATTCTTACAATACTCTTCATGGACTTGATTCATGCAAGTCCTTGCAAAAAAGAGAAGAAATTGATGTGGGGCAATTACAGCTCACTCTCATTATTACAAATAAGCATATTTAGCATGTTTACTCATAATAAAACTCCAAACAGAAATTATTCCTTTTAATGTTTTTTTTTTTGACATGAGGTACTATATTTTCTCATTTTCCTATGATATCTGAATCAAACATGGCTCACCTTGACAATATAAAACATATTTTTCTTTTTCAAGTTCTCCACTCACTTCATGCAAATAGCTTCAATATGTAGCTTTCCGAGAGGAGATTGATGGTAAATCATGGATGTGACTTGATTGTGGGCAATGTGCTGGCCTCAGCACCCAATGCATTTTTCACAAGTTCAAATTTTTGGTGTATGTTCAATTTGTAAGGTTAGTTATTAAAATAATTATATGATCAATCAAAGGTCACATAGTTGACTGAATAAAATTTGGAGCATTTGAAGAACAAGAGAACAGTGGCCAAAAGGGGCCAGATTTTTATCTCTTTGTTTCCCTTCACCATATTGTCATATAAGCATCATAAAAAATATAACACAATATGGAGTATCTAAGGACATACACGAAATTTCTATAAAACTGAACTGTTTTCAAATCTCTGAGTTCTATTAATGAGACAAAATGAGACAATTATGAAATCCATAGAAACTTTCCCCCCTTGATATCTGTATTAAAATTTCTCTGAGTTTAATAGCTTTCAGGTCCAGATAGTACAATTTTAGTGTAATCCATCCCCCCTAATCAAGTCAAGCATCATACGTTAGGTCAACCCCTATAACATTACCATTAAAATTGTTATTTACATTACAATAATGCAACTCTAACCCCCACCGCAAATTTTAAAATAAGCAGATGCTAGAGCTAGTACACCTACAGTCTAATCAATATTCCCCTTCAAAAGAGTGTGAATAGGTCTTAAGAATAGCTCTTTTCCATACTGAAGCAAAATGCATGCTTTCAGTGACATGCCAGAAAATCATATCTCGCTATGTTCAAGTTTGATGACCCTCAGACAATATCAAAGTTCTTCACTTGCAAGGCTCAGAAATTCAAATTTCACATAACAATGGTTAGACATTCTGATTTACACAGACAAGTCCTGGTTTTACTAGTGTGTGATGGAGTCGGGATGAATTTTTAAAATTGCCCAGAATGTCCCGCCTTTTTGTATTTCTCACATGGTTTGACAGAGTTTCCTTATTTTGCTTGAAATATTGTAGGATTTTGCACCCAGACACCTTTATAAAGAAATATTCAAAGGGGAGAGGAAAAACTTCTCCTATTACACCTCTACAAGGCCAGCAATCTGTGTCTCCTTTTCAGAAAATGAATATAACCCTACACCATACAAAGTGATCCCTGGATTCTTTGCTGATCCAGGGAGTTGTTATTTGGAAGAAGATTCCTCCTTTGACGGTGAGGTTTGAACTGAAATAGTCACTTCTATCTATCTTTGAAATTTTATACAGCAAATGAAAAGTCAGCTAGTTAACTGTCTTCCCCCGAAGGTGGTCATCAGACTTTGTTGGCTATGATTTTAGTGGCAGAGGAATGTCTTTGAAAATCATACTGGATTATGAGCAGCTAATTATGAAAGCAAAAGGAATTTGTTGTTGCGATACATTAATGGGACATCGGGTTTTTTTTTTCCCACACTGTTATAGCATTGCCAGTCACTAAAAAACAAAACTGTACTGCCTCTCTGGTTACTTGTTGATGCACATCAGAATGTATCAGTAATATTGTCCTTGACAACATGAACAAGATGCTTTACCTGGTCATTTCAGAAAATTTTAAAACATAATGACAAATGTGAAGTTTGTTTGCTAAAGCTCTTTCTATAGGGAGCGAAAAGTTATTGTCAGTCAACCAGTCAATTTGTGGCACCTACCTCTACAACCTTAGACATCAAAACGTATCAAGTAAGGCATTTGTGATAGAACCACAAGCATGAAAACGTGATGTTGCTATCATTAACATCAAACAGCAGATGGCAAATGAAAGAAAGGAATTCTCGAAGAAGGATAGGTAGTTTATCATGAATAATTTCCACATGGTACACGACCAACCTACGTTCTTCAAGGCTGTTTACTGCTGGTGATTTGTTGCCCCTACAGACTTTCTATGGGTGTTCTGCTGGAACCTCTGCGGGCAGTTTACCTGGAACAAGTTTTGAGTTTGAGTATGTTCAAAACTTGGCTACCAGTAACTTTCACTTCGGTGCACTCCTGCAGGCAAGTATGGGCAAGATATGGGTGAGATAAGGTTAGGTCTGTGCTACCTGCAGGGAGCTGCAGGGAGCAAAAATTGTCACCTATAAGTCACACACAGCACTGGCCCAGTGGGATTTTTGCTGCCTTCAGTCTCCTTCCAAAAGACAATTCAGTGCCTGATCCACTCACTGAAATTATGAAAAACTTACGAAATTTCTCACATTGTACATGAAACCTACGCACATACTTTATCCAACCAGTAGACTTGTGTATTCCAATGTGGCTTTTGATAAAGGCAGAGTAACTCATTACCCCAGTTGACAGTTCCAATTTTCTAAACCTACTGACTGCCTTTAAATGGATGCAAACATAAACTCTAGCAGCAATGCTGCAGAATCTCAATACTTTGTGGCTGTTAAGGATAAAAAGCTCCATATTGTTGCTGATGATATTTGATATAAATACAGTCCTCCTTGGTGCTTTGCATAAATAAATTAGTCAGATGAGGCTTAACAACACACCAACACCAATGTGTTATAAAGTGTCAGTCAACTTGATAAAAAGTTCAAAGTTCAAATTTATGATCAAGTATTTCAAAGTTCACGTCTGGTTTCCCTTTAGTCGCCTCTTACAACAGGCAGGAAATATCGTGGACATATTCTACTACCCCAGCCCACAGGGTCATGCTTTGCATTAAAAGATTATCCATCTATTGTTAACATCCTGGTGCATTTCATGCTCAAAAACGATCAAATCATAGAAAACAATTTTTACAACAATACTGTAAAACTAAGTGAGGTACACAATGTTGTGCTCCATACTGAAACTTTGTAAAAACAGAAATAATTAACCAGATATGCAGATCAGTGACATCTTCTAATAAATCCACTGACAGCTGTTTTCCTTCTGCATTCCACACTATTTTCTCTCAAATCGCTTTCCCTATTAAATGCTATTTTCACAGTCTCATTCAAATATTTTGGCATTTCACAACTTCTGAAGGGGTGAGAACTATTTCTCTGCTGATACCTTGAGTGTTTGCATTGTTACACTTTATGACAAGTGTGTAGAAACGACACCCATGCAATACAATATGTTACAGATCCTCAAATACACTTGAATCACTTTGATCATGCCTCTTGGTCACATTTTGTGCATTACACTGTAACTCCATCAATTGTAAAAAAGCTCTATTCCTCTCAAGATACCTACTTAAAAAATATCTGCTTACAGAGCCTTTGTTTGTGGTCAGACTGAGCAAGATTATCTTACAGTTTTTTCATGCTTGGTTTAACTGCAAGTTTAACTGCAAAATGTAAACATTCTCAGTCAGTAGGTATCTGTAAATAGCAACCAAAGTGCTGTGTGAAAAGAAATGACAGCTTCCTTGAAGTTTCTATGACAACTGGAAAGTTTTACCACAAGATTCGCCTAAATAACTTAGCAACCATCACTTTGTTAATGTTAAAATATCCAATGTCTTCTGCCCCCCCCCCCCCCCAAAAAAAAAGAGCATGCTCTCAAATTCTCAATGCCATTGACCACTGATCAAGTCACATTCCCTTGCTCTAAAGAAATTTCATCCACTGGCTAGCGTGACAATATCTCAATTCACTACATGTATTAAGGTAATAAAAATGATCGGAACTCATTCATTACTGTTAAGCAAAGATCACACTACAAAGATATCAGAGCAGATTACAATGAATTTTTTTGTGACTTTTTAAAGAGCTGGTGAAATGATTTAATAACAATGATTGGGGCCATTCTCTGACACCTATTAACAAAAATAGCCTTTACTTTAAAAAGAAATCCACCCCATGAAAGAGAAATGCTCAAGTGAGATGGTACCCCTTCCAGTACAACAGCTGAAAAATGTTACTTTGCAGTGACACAAGAATGATATCTTCACAGGCAATCAGCTAGCTTCACAATGTGTGTACATTCTAGATTGTACAGCATGAGACCAGTACTAGGCTCTTTAATAGTTAAAACTTCTCCAGGTCTCGTCAGAAAGAGCCAAATATTTGCCAACCTGTGTAAATATATGATTTGTACTGCAGGATCACAAAATCAAAGTTTTCCTGATTACTTTGTGATGTCAAATCAACAGACAGCTTTGATTAGACAATGTGTGTTCAATAAAAATTGTCTCACAGTGTACATTGATTTGATCACCCAGACCTTTTGAAGGCTCATAAGAATGCTCACTACCAACATACATACATAACAAAATATACATTTATGCAATACCCTAAGCTTTTTTTTCAGTCTTGTGCTGGAGTTTCTTTTCTTGGAGATGCTTAGGAATAGGTAATAGCTCTGGAGTCAACTCAAGGTACGATCACTTTAAATATGCAAATTTTCTATTTGCTAACGCTTCATGACTTTTCTTCAACTGCCTGTGGTACTGATGTTAAGCAGAGAGTAATAACAATGAGGAAGTGGGGTTTTATTCCACAAAGGGGTCTTCCTACTTTAAAATGATCTTCTAAACTGAAAAGATTCCAATAAAATGTACAATTGTAATAAACGCAGGGTTTGCTAACTTGACAACATAAAAGACCCTGATGGTATGAATAGTGAACATACTCAATATTATTGCCACAAATAACCATGACGCAATATTACTCACCTCCCATCATCACACATACACACACACAACACACATACACACAAACATGCACACCAAAGAAGATAAAGGTGACAGCCCTCTTGTATTCATTGTGATAAAACATGGATGGTGGCACATAAAAAATTAGGTGTCATTGCACATAAATCCACACATTATGACAACACTAATGTAAGTTTTTTTTTTTTCTTTCCCTTTGGCAAAAATGGTATGAGCATCCCTAAAAAAAAGTCAAAGCTTGCATTAATATACCTGTGGCAAGAGCAATATATATATATATTATGCAATTTATTTCATAAGTAAATCAATTTCACAGCAATTCTTCACAGTTATGAAAGTAACAGTCAGACATGAATGGGTTTTAAATAATGCTTCCTTCATTCTCCCATAATTACCACTTTGAGTAGGTGGATACACTGTTCTGGAATGCTAAGGTATTAAAATATATACATAATTTTTCATTTAACACTAATTTTAATCATTTTGGAAACCTAGATATTTCAAATAAGTACAGGTATAATAATTTTGTTATACACATATCGTCTTACACTCTTTCAGTAAGTCTAAACAGATGGCATGATACAACCCTTAGGGAGGGTGATATTGAAAACAAAAAACAAAAAAAAAACTTAAAATTCCACAATGCCATGCACTCCTGCCATGGCATGCTACAGAAAGAGCTTAAGGAAGCCCTTTCGGCTGTTACTGCAAGGCTATCAATAGGATATTTTTAGGTAGGGGAAGAGTTTCATACATAAACAGGGAGGTAAGAGGGAATCAGTAAAATTTTGAAGACTTTGTAGATGCTACACACTCTCTAGCACTTAGGAGCAAATTGGTGTAAAAAAAAAATGAAGAACAGGGTTAGGGAACTTAAGGTCTGTTGACAGAAAATTTGAATGGGAACCTCTAAAAAAGAAGGGGAATATAACACAATACCCCTATCCATCCCCACCCCCCCCCCAACCCAAGTTTCAAGCCTACGCTGCACACTGGTTCTGATTTTTGTCTTGCATTCAACAACTGGCTTTCTTCAATCTTAGGAAAGATAGACATAGAGATGGGCATGGACTTGGGAAGGCTTTTTGAAAATACACCAATTTTCTTTACATTTTTACACAAAAAAGTTTATGGCAGTAGCCATGTCTGCCCACATTCCATAACTCCTGATGCACATGGGCAAAGAACAAAGTGCTTCTAAGTTCATGGAGTTTCCCGGAAATCATGCATTGTGGAGAACACCGAGTACTAACATTCACCTGCTGTGAGAGAGCCCGTCACTCCTTGACTACAGTATCCCATGCATCCAAGAGTAGAAGTTTACATGAAGCAGCTACGTTTAGTCCTCTCCTGCCTTTTGATGCTGAGGGAATCGTTCTTCCTCCTTTTCAAAGGTTTGTCATCCAAAACTCCATTGCTGTGTTTTCTCACCAGTACAGATTTCCACAGATGCAAAAATATACCCTCTGGTTTGTTTAGCGGTGAGACACTCACCAGATGCTTTGTGGTAGATTTCCTGTGAACAAAAACATCAACACAGATACTCATGCACTTATCAACTGCAAGACGCACCAACCCCTTTGCAGTGATTAGTCAAATATTCATCAAGTTTGTACAAGTGCAATGAGGTATGTGTCAAAGTTCTCTCAATGTTTCACCACAGCAACCTTATAGGTGCTGGATAGGTGAATTATATTTTACAGGAAACATATGTCAAAGCTGGTCCACTTGATGGTCATGGGTGGAAGAAGTGTATAACTGTGACAAAAGTGTCAGGTTAGGTTAGACAGTTTAACGTTCCAGTTTCTAACCAATTAGTTTGACCCTCTGCTGCACACTCTTGCACTTCTAGTACAGGAGCAAAGCGCAAGGCCTACATGTCTTCACATTGTCACACTGAGCAGGAAACTGCAAGTAGCTACCCGAAAATTCGGCCACAACAATGAGAGAAGCCATTGTTCACTGTCACATTACGCTGAACCTCAATAAGCGCTAAGATCCCCAGACTGGAGGCAAGCACTAGATGATAAAATCAGGCTGGCCACGGCCTTTTTTCCAGCTGTTGCTCACTGGCTTTTTTCCCTGTTCCATTGCTTAAAGAAATAGGTGCTTCTGTTATTATAGTTGCAGCAAGGAACCATAAATTTGGCCAGTGAGGTTGACTTATGTGGTGCCTAGGATGATGAAAGGACTGTTTCCAACTAGCTAGGGTCCTCACAACAAAGAGAGGGTGTAGGGGGGCACTACCTTACTGAGGAAACAAACACTTGACTACAGTGAATGTGAAAATGTGGACTTTTGATATGTGTCACAGGATAAAGCTTTTCCAATGGTAAGCAGAAGAACTTGCCAGGAGAAAGCAACAAAGCCTGCCAAGGTTTCCTAGATTACTTAATTTCGTAACTTGTTTAAACCTGCCATAATAACTTGTAATTTTGTACTTCATGTTCGTTACGAAGAAACGAATACACGAAACGAAATGAAACATTTTGAACATCAAGAAAAGAGCAAAAGCTTCGGTTCATTATGATTCTGTAACAGTGGCAGCAATTCCCAAATAATTTTTAATGCCACATTAATGCATTGATCTTGGTCTTTACAGAAAGAAACAGACAATATAGGAGAAGGAAAAAATACCATGACATACAATTTTCATAAAAAAAAAAAAAAAAAAGAAAGAAACAGAAAAAGTTTAGTGAATATTTACCAAGAAGAAAAACTGGGTGATATCCACCAATAACAAAGTTCTTCCTCTCATTGTGTTTATCAAGGTTTTCACAATTTTACTTCTAGTGATATCAATGACCTTTGAAATCCACCAGAGATAATACATTTCTCCCTCTCAACATGACAAATCTGCACAAATATGAAAAGTGTCCATCATTGCCATCTTGAAGTATTGTGTTTACACACTATTTACTAAGTTTTTGAACATTTACCTCCAGTGACCTAAAATGACCTTCAACCACCATCAAAACAATAGGCTTCGTTCTATTGACATTGCAAATTCATAAACCAAATATTAAAAGAGTCCCTCACTGGAATCTTGAAAGAAGTTTTTGCAGGTGGCAAAACAGCAAGTGAAAACTGAAGCCAATTATAAGTTCTTGCAGTTTACCTCTGGTGTCCTCAAATGATCTGTGATCCCAACCAATATAATGTTCTTCCTCTGAACATGACAAATCAATTTGCCAAATATGAAAGATGCCATAATTCCTAAAAAATCTGTGGGTCTTGACCTTGATTGAGTGTCATGTGTTATTGATCTGCATTCCCATTAGAGTTTGATCTACTTCAGTACAGATCCACCCAGCTGGATCAAGTGGGAACGAGGCTAAAGATTCACCATTTGTGACACAAGTTACTACTGTCACTGGGTGCAGCACTGTCTTAAGTGCAACTTTTCCAGCCTATTAACTCCACAAAATTTTCCACATTTTTTCAGCTTTTTTAATTTGAAATTCTGATATCTTCATGAAGGGTTTACACTCACCTTGCCTTTCACAAGCCATTCTTGGTTGCCTTTCATTCCATGACACTTCATCATCACCACAGATCGGTTACCATCTTCCCGTTGACCCAGACATAACAGGTTAGCAAGGCGAAGCTCATGTATCCTTGACTGATACCACATCTGATGAAGCAATATATACCACAAATTAAAGGTATATGCCAAAGGCATTTCAAATGAGGTACTGGTGAAAAATATCAATTATTCCAATCAGTGTCCTCCAAAGCCTGTAGCAATGCTCTTTTCCTACCTCAAGATATATATTGACAAATCCAATTAGCGCTTGCTTTTCAGGACTGTAGGCCGCCATTAGTGGGGTCCATCAGCCTAAAATCGTCTTGATTTATCATTTACATGAATTTCAAACCCTAATATTTAGTGAAACTGGAGAATTCAAGATACAAATTCGTGTACAACCATCCATGATAGAGGTAAGCAAGGAAATCGAAAGATTTAAAGGTGACGGACCTCAGTGATGGCCAACTGAAATCGGACCATCACTTGCTGTCCGGATCCATGTGTATAACTATGTTGAATTGTTTTTTTTTTTTGTACTTGTACCTGTTTATTTTATAAGGAAGCCCTGCCCTAGCTAGCAGCTTCTCTGAGAGGATTAACTGCTGGCTAGACTGGATGACCAATGAATCACCGTGTGAGTATCCAACTATTAGGTAATAGATCAATTGTGACAGCGGTTCAGCTGATGGTCTTCAAGTTTATGTACTTAGGCTAGATGCAGGCAGATAAGATGCAAAGTGTTCCACAGGGAGTCAAGTGCAGAATTTTATTACAGCACTTTTTGTTCAAACACTGTGATATCAGGTTCAAAGTTTTTTTAAGGCAGGAATCTCGTCATGGAAAATGTTAAATACATATACTACTATGACATCACAGTTCTCACATAAAGCAATTTCTCTCTAGTAAAAATTGTAGTTCTTTCAAAATTAGTGACTTGCAAATGCCACTTGCTATTATGCTGCAGATTTCACCTCAAAAATTTCCCACATTTCTTAAAGGTAGCAAATTTAGTCTTTAAAGAACTGATGTGTCTAGAAATAGAGGTCAAGCAAGGGGTGTGACCTTCTCAAAGTTTCAAAATATTAAAAAAATTCCATAGTTTTGAAAAAAAAAATCCCTGGAAGAAGGCCATTGAAGCTATACTTAATGATTAAATCTAACAAAACCTGCAACCCTAGACAAAAATACATGAGACAAATCCTGCTCCCCACATCAATGTGGCAGTTTAAGGATGCCTTGGGCTGCAGCAACATTGAGTGGGGGGAGTGGGAGGATGGTGATATATTCATTGCTTGTTTTGCTTGCTTTGTCCCATCATTTTTGTCAAGGACTGTAGCTTTCTCAGGACCTTGAATTATACAGAAACCCTCACATGAGGAGGGGGGCATTTCCTTGGATTCATACAATAGCACATTCAACCATTTGATCTCCTCGGACACAGAAACAAACCCTGGAGCTATCAACAAATCAAAAAATACCTTCAAATCAAGATTGTTCAAATAAGACTTATCTTATACCATCAGATGTGCAGTTTGATTTAGGTTCTCAGGGAAATTCCATTAAGGATTATGAACACTAAAGTGCATGAAAAAAAAGGTATATGGGATAAAGATTATTTCAGAGTGCAATTTTGTTTCAAAAATATGGCAATTTCCATCCTCTTTCCACATTCTCACAAAAATATCTTCAATTCATACCAACACATTTGTCCTCTAGGTTTGACATGTTTCCCTCCGTTTTAGTGCAATAGACCCTTTTTAAGATAGGAATTACAAAGCAGCATGGGATAAGGCTGTCAGTTTGCAATTAGTCAACTAAACTTTTAATCACATCTTTTTGCCATTACTCCGCAAGTAATTGCACTTGCATTCATAGAACCTACCTGTATAGTAACACATAGACATGGCTAATACATATACATACATGCAGGTGCGGGAATCTGTAAATACTGCCCTATTGACCACTGCACTGCAGTACTAGCAGTGATAACATTACAACTTACAGGTCCACATCGAAGCAGACTACCAGTTTAACTGTTGTTTAATGTTAGTAACGAAACACTTTATGAAAAGCTATTTTCATAAAACTGCTTCCATTTAAGTATGGTTTAGATGAAAGTTGTGTTTTTAGCTGCATCAGTACACCCATAGCTTAGATAAAGTTTCCTTACATTCAAATTTTTCAAGCAGCAATTGTTCACAAAGTACAGGCTAGGCTATCGTACAGTAATAGTACTGTATTGTAGGGCCCTACTGTAATTGCCAAACTTTGTATAGGATATTGTAACAGTAACCTTCTGTTTACATAACTGCACAAAGGTGATCCTGCATCAATATGAAAATAACTCAAACTTAGAATGGGAGAACATGATGTTGAATATGGTTCAAGATATAGCCATTGTTTTTTGGAAACAATTTTAACTTATTTTATTTTTTAAATTATTTTTTATAATTATTATCTAAATTAGCTTAGAATATTATTTGAACTTTGAAGGTGGGGCAAATTGCTTTTGACTATTTGGATTTAACTGGTTAATACAAAGGTTCCACCAAGGGTAAAATTTTATTTCAAGTGACAGCTAGTTCAGACTGAATGCACAGTTGCAAACTGTGTGCAGCACAGCTAATGTCTTCAGCATTCAGAGTCTTTCCAATGTCATTCACACTGCTGTGTGCACAACTGCAAAAGTTTTTTCCTGCAGCCTCCACTCAGTAGCAGGAGCCTCTAATTCCCTCGCTGTGTGTTTCCTGTTGTTCACATATCCCACTCAGTGGCTTTGTGTCCAAGACAAATGACTGAAAATTCTTCCTGCTGTCCAAAAAATGGCAAGTGATGGTCTTATGACCTTCCAAGGCCATCGTTCATTGGACTGTTTTAGCTCCCCTGCTACCGACTTCTCCTTTTATGATACAAAGTTTCATGATTGACAAGCCTCGTTTTTCATTGTATTTACTTTGTATTAAAATCAAAATCTATTGTGTGCACATGTCAACGTGTAACTCGCAATTGTTTGGGTGCTTATCTGTATTTAGTCAGTTTATTTTGTGTTTTTAAACATCATTCGTCCCTCGTAATCTTCTTGCATTCTGATTTGGAACGGTGTGCGAGACGGGCTTGGGTACTAGGATTTCATTCTTTTATTGCATGCATTGCTGTTTCAATGCAGCTAATTTAGTGAAGCAAATACGATGTTAGATCATTACTTAAATCAAGTTGGAGGCAATGACACAGGCACGAAATGCGTTTAATCGCATGTGACCATTTTCTAAATGATTACTTGGCTGGCGATTAATCAGGGATTAATCACTAATCACTGACAGCCCTAATGTAGGATGCAGTTTTGGTGTACATCATTTGCTGCTACTGTAAAATGCCATTGCACCAAAATTTCCCACAATCCTTCTAATAGTAACTTGGAAAAGGTTCTACAGCAGTTAACATAACAAAGCATAGCACAGCACAGTGCACAACACAACACAAAACATAACATAACGAAACGTAATATAACGTAACGTAACGTAATGTAACGCAACATAACATAACATAACATTTCATAACATATTATAACATAACATAACATAACATAACATAACATAACATAACACAACACAACATAACGTAACATAATGTAACATAACATAACATAACACAACACAATAAACACAGTTAAAACTACCCCCTCTGCAGCCTATTCCACTCAATGACTACTCTATGGGAGAAACTGAACTTCCTCATATCAAGCCCTGGCAAACACTTAACAGGCTTTTAGCAATGGCCAATAACCTGAGAATTACTTTGAACCTTTAAATAACTGCAAGACAATAGAGGATTTGTGTGAAAAAGACATTTGAAAACCTAAAGCATGATGCCCCTAATCTTTCTTAACTCCAGGATGGTGAGCTCAAGATGCTGAAGTCCTAGTGTGATAAGGAAGATTCCTCACATCCAGAACTCCAGGATGGTGAGCTCAAGATGCTGAAGTTCTAGTGTGATAAGGAAGATTCCTCACATCCAGAACTCCAGGATGGTGAGCTCAAGATGCTGAAGTCCTAGTGTGATAAGGAAGATTCCTCACATCCAGAACTCCAGGATGGTGAGCCCTGGATGCTGAAGTCCTAGTGTGATAAGGGAGATTCCTCACATCCAGTGTAAGTCCTGTGGCTCTCCTTTGGACTTGTTCTAAAAGAGACTTATCCTTTTCATAGAAAGGACCCTAAGCCTGAGCAGCATAGTCCACTGCTTATACAAACTAAGAACAATATCTTTAACTAAATAACTGAATTTCCTCTTGATCACTCCCAAAACCCTAATATCTCTCGCAACAGTTGCTGCACACAATGGATGATTTCAAATCCCCTGTAATAACAAAGCCCAGATCTTTTCTTGAAAGCTGCATTACTTAAAACATTACCATTCATGCTATAATCATAGCTGCAGCTTTTAGGACCAAAATGAAGTCCTTTAAACTTGTTGGAACTGAAAGACATTTGCCAAGTCTGAGACCAAAAAAATAGTTTACCCAAGTCATTCTGCAGCAATAAGGCATCATCCATGTTCCTAACCTTCTTATAGAGCTTAGTATCATTAGCATGCTTACTTCTGCAAAATGTCCTGAGGCTATCAATATCAAGGTTGCACCCTTGTAAGTCAAGTCAACTTGATAACAGCTGCAATTTGCACTTTAACCTCACCCACACAGCTTTTGGGGTAGGTCACAATTAAAAAAAGAAAAAATAACTTTGGAAATTCTGTGCAAAATGAACATGATGTGAACCTGTCTTTGATAGTCCATGAAAGAAATGTAGTCAGCCAAATTCAAGTGCAGGGCAATTGTCTGATGATCTGAGAAAAGCACCTCACCACACTCCATTGCATTTGCCCCAATTTTCAGCCATAATTTTTTATTTTTATCTCATTTTACTTTATGAAGTGAACTTGGGTCTAGTTTTAGGTCTCATTGGGCATATCTGTGGTGGGTAGGGAGAGGTGTATTTTCCTGGAGTGCTGGGTGTCACCACCCAGCACCACCCACTGTAGCCACATCCCTGGTCCATGACAATGCTCTTTGCACATGAGAAATACCACCCATTACTCTCCTTTTTTGACCAAGAGCAAGTGGATTGCACAAATTGGTTCTGAAATTAACAGCGTCTTTTACTTTTCAAGAGAAAAAAGAGACAGCAGTACATATTATTTATGACACAAAAAGCCTATTACTGTTGACACAATTGAGCAATATCAATAATGGTTACTGTACAATCACAAGGTGACTTATGTGCACTAGCTCAATGGTGGATGATACTACTGGCAGTTCTTTTGGTAGCTACCTCACTATCAATCAGGGATTCCACCTGAAACACAAAAAAGGGGGATAAATTACCACTAAATACCAAGTCATCATTGATGCTGTCCTAGGTTAAATTTACAAGAAGGTTTAGGGGGTCAAAATCTTGCTTCAAGGCCCCTGTAAGGTGGAATATGAAGGGTTTTAAAGGCCATTTATTTGTGAACATTTAAGATTTGCTGAAAAGTGTCCTCTTTAAAAAAAACCAAGATAATGAAGTTTCCAGTTTTTTAGGAAATAAAAAGGTGGGGATTCTACCTACCTCCTTTTGAGAAGGAGAGGGGGACAAATCTCCCCTTTCCCCTTCAGCCAGAAACACTGATCAAGGATCCAATTATCATTTCAGTGAAAGTTTGGTTTTAATGTATGAGGGCCAGTGAGGCAAAAAAAACAAAGGCCAAGAGGAGAAGACAATCCTGAAGAAAATAAGAAAAACTCCAAAAGCAGTCAACAAATGCCAAGAGAAGGAGAGAAAACCCAAGAGCAGAACACAAAATCCAACAGAGAAAGGCAAATGCTAAGAGGAGAAGGCAAATAACAGGAGAAGTCAACCCACAGATAAAAAAAAACCGGGACAAACAAAGCAAAGCAGTTTAAGATCAGTAAAGTTAAAGAGCTTTAACAGAAACAGACTAAATCTCAAAGGGAAAATAGAAGGAATCATTAGACCAAAGGTAGAAACTACAATTAAATACCAAGAAGACAAAGAAAAAGCCAGTGTTATCAGAAAATACACACCACAAGAAGACAAAAATGAAAAATATCGAGCCTTCAAGACTTTCCCATGAGCATGTAGGGAATGCAAATTGTTATAGGCTAATTACAGTGCTTTTATTCCAAGGAAATTTCCTCGAAAATAGATAATTTTGGAAAATTGGAACTCTTTCCAATAATTCCTTTGGGAACTCAGAAAATTCCATGTATTTGACGAAATTGGAGAAACATGTGGCTTCTAAATAAAACTGGTCTATACGTTTTGTCATTATTACTTTTTTTATCAGCAGGAAATAAATACACCATAACTGGTTTTAACGATGAATTACAGGCCTTCTTCTGGGCTCAAGCACTTAAAGAAAGGTTTTACATCAAATCAATTTTTGATATGCTTGGTACTTCTAAGCATTTTAGTGAAATTTTCATTAAAATCCGATGTGTGGTTCTCAAGATATGAACAGGTAAAATGGTGTAACATTTTCAAAAAAAAAGAACTTAAAGCATGCACATATGACATCATCTCTTCACATTAATGAACACTCTTTTGTTTTTCTTTCATATTTTACAACCAATTTTCTCCTCAACAATCTCACATTATCAGAATCTGACTGCATTAGTAGCATGAGAACTTTGCATTCCCCACAGGGAGATCCTATCCCCACTACCCTTAAGGTCAAGACAACATTTCGAAAAACAATAGGAAACAAAGCATTTCTTGCCAATGTGAGGAAGTGATATTACCTCTTTTACCCTCAAACTCACTTTGGAACACAAATCTAGTGACTTCAGTTACTGATATCTTGAGAAATACATGTTCAATCTGAATGGAAATTCCACCCCACTGTGTAGATGTTTCTTTTTTCACATTTTTATATGAAATTCAATTTTTGTTTACACTTCCCCTTTTTAAAGTTATACCTTTGAAGCAATAAATATAAACATAAATACTCTGAGAGTAATAATATTTCAATTTTGCTTCTTGTAAAAAGGATATGAAAATGATAATTCATGCACAACTTGTCAGGAAAAGTGGGTTATATCAGAGCGTTTCCTAACAGGGAGGAGGTCTACCATTTACTTTGGCCCCAATTTCAGGAAATTGCATCCCAACTTCTGGCAATCTCACTGTACTGTCCTGGAAATTTATTTGTAGAGTATTTAAGTGTGGAAGTAGTTTATGTACTGTATGTAAGGAATGGTGCTTTGCTCAAACCGTGCTTAATAGTTAAGGCATTTATAGCATACTTTCTCTTAATTGGAAACCTTTATCCGTTCCTTCTGTAGATTGATAAACCAGTTGACAATTTTGTAGTTTAGCCTACGGATGGAGCATCAAGTTACAGAAATTAATGGCTCCACTTTGAGGCTGCTCTATTTCTTTGAATACTTTGTAAATGATATTTTGCTTCTCTTCTTTTTATCCTGAGTGTCCTCCTCCTCTTGGCATTTGATCTCTGCTATAAAGTTTTCTCGTCTACTCCAGGCATTGTCTTCTCCTTGAGTTTTGTTCCATTTCTTGTTGTCTGTCTTCTTCTCTTGAGTTTAATCTTCTCCTTCTGAATTAGTCTTCTTCTCTCGTCTTTTTTTTTCTCTAATTGGCATTTGTCTTCTTTTCTGAAGTTTTGTCTTCATCTCTTTGAGTTTTTCCTCTTGAATGCTGTCTTCTCTCTTGATCTTCATCTTTTTTACTCCCCATGGCCACCCTTATTAATGGGCTGCATAAACCCCAACGTGCATTTGAAAATAATTAAAATACCCAAGCAAAAGAAAAGATCAATCCTAACAGCTACAGCAGCTATTGTGTTCAAATTCACAGAAGAAAACCGCCTCCGATGTACCAGTCACTGGAAAATTTCTGAGCAGTTTCAAGGCAAACTCGTTCAAACCCAATAAATACCAAGGTACCTCGTAAAATAGGTAATACATTTACAAAGTAGCTAGGGGCAGCTTTTAGCAGCATGCAAAACACCAAAATCTTAACCAACTCACCTGTTCTCGGCTTGAAGTAACACAATGTCTGAGGATAGTTTCTGCTCCTTTGATACTTGGGTCACCATTGGTGGTCAAACACATATCATAATGGTAATTTCTCAGCTGAAAAAAAACCAGTGCAATTTAATGAAAACCAGCAGTTCATGCGAGATACAAATTCATTCATACAATCAAATTATCATTACTACTGATAAGTAGTATAAAATATCATTCACTTAGTCAACAACATCACTTTTGAAGTCAATGCTATTATTCATACAAGTAACAAAGAAAAAAGTACAATGAAATTTATACCTAATAAAAATAAATGTCCTCAAGAGATTTCCACTGCTCTATAAAGGGGTATCTCAAAGAGTTCTATTCATATCACTCTTTTCATTATTATTTCTCATTATTCCTTCACGTTGGACCTCTCATTAGTCCTCCATGTCATTAGCAACCATTCTCATTGGTCCCCAAACTTATCAGAATAAACGTTATGGATTAGGGTTGTTGGTTAGGGTTAGGTGATACCTTTAGGTATATGCCTAGGGGTTAGGATTAAAAGACATGGTCCCCTGAAAACCTATACAGATCAATGAGATGGGGATGAATGAGATGGGACCCATGAGACAGGAGACCCATGAGACAGGGGACCAATGAGGCAGGGGACCAATGAGACAGGGGACCCATGAGACAGGGGATCCATGAGACAGGGGACCAATGAGGCAAGGGGCCAATGAGACAGGGGACCCATGAGACAGGGGACCCATGAGACAGGGGACTAATGAGGCAGGGGCCAATGAGACAGGAGACCCATGAGACAGGGGACCAATGAGGCATGGGACCAATGAGGCAGGGGACCAATGAGACAGGGGACCCATGAGACAGGGGACCCATGAGACAGGGGACCAATGTGGCAGGGGGCCAATGAGACAAGGGACCCATGAGACAGGGGACCAATGAGGCATGGGACCAATGAGATGTGGGACTACAGACATCATTCCCTATGAAGAACATCAGTACAATTTATCCCTAAAACCAGATTTTATTAAATTTCCATTCAAAGTATGTCTTTCCGATCGCCCCAAATGCCATGCCCTTTTATTGAAGTGCCTGTACTTACCATTCCTTTGCTCACAGAATCAGCCTCTGGTCTTCTAGCCTTTGCGGCCATTTGACCAGGTTGTAAACTTTGCTTTTCACTTGGAAGTCTCAGTTCTGGGTAAATGTTCTCCATGTACCACTTGAATGGTTTACAATTCAGCCTCTCTCGAAGAGCCAAACGAGCTGATATATCTCCAAAGTCAACATGCTTGTCTTTGATGTGAGGTGCAATGTATTTCTGTAAAAGAATTCAACAGGCACTGCAATGTGTCTCGTATTATCACATGATGTAAGCTTTCCGAAATGATCATCCACTTATCCAGATGCATGGGTTGAAAATTTGATCAAAATTGATGAAGTAGTTTGACAAAAACCTGACACGACATATTGCTGTGCAAATTATACAGATACACACTGAAAGTTCTTTAAAATTACAAAACAAAAATGATAAGACAATTGATTCAAGAGTAAAATATTTTGCAACTCACTGCATACTCATCCATCCAAACATGAGCAACCCTCAATGAGTTCTTTGCCATTGTGTCTTTAGCTGATCCATATGGCCTTCTTTTCCGAAAGACATGACCAACTCTTGAACAGGGATGAATCTCCAAGACTCCCCCACACTGCCAAATCTGGTTGCAAACAGAATAGTTGTAAGTGGATGAGACATATACACTATAAACTTCACTTTTAAAACACTTAACAACACCAAATGTTGAAAATGCTGCAACAGAAGAGCTGGTTTTCCATGTACTTCCCCCAACCCCCCACCATCCTGGTTGGTGTAATAACAAGCAACTATACTTATCCCATGCTACATATTAATTGCATATTACTTGTGCACTGCATGCTACCTAGATTTAACACCGCACCCTCACATTGCCCTGATCCACTAGTCATGCATTCCCGTTGGTCCTGCAGACAGGCAATCTCCTGCCGCTGTCACTGCCATGTCAAGAAACCCATGCACCCCTCTCATGGGTTGCAATGGTTCCAGGACCTACTGTACTTGAAATATATTCCCAATGATAAGCATGGAGGACATTTCTCTGTCAGTATGGCAACTTGTCTCACCATCCAGGTGTCCCAACTTTTGGGGAGTATTAATTGGGACAAGCTGCAGTTTCTCTCATCAATCAGACTGATTCTCCCATGTGGCCCTATACTGTACATTTGGGCCTTTGTGTAATTTATGTCTCTGTCAGATATGATTCTGTGTTAATGTAAAATTTTAATTGTTCACTTGTATTCATGGAAGTTTTTGTTTATCAAATTTGTGTACTTCTAAAATTTTTTGTCAAAATTCATCTCTCTCCATACATGCACTGTCACATTTGTGTCTTTCAATGTGAGCTGTACTCACAGACTTAAATACATGGACAGATCATGTAAGGTATATGTCCTATCCGTAGATTTTCCTCACAGACTGGGACAAAAAAGACGCCCCAAGATGGCTGGAGTGAAGCTTTAAATGGTCTGATTTGAGGACAGACTCTGTTATATTTTAAACAAAAGTGGAACTTGAATGGGAAACAAAATCTTATTCCTGCAATATGTGATGTGACTCTGACATTACCTTGCCATTTTTCAAAAATATTTCAACTTCCTTGCAAAATCTAGAAATTGACTCGAGCAAGTCCAAACTTTTACACAAAATCATAAAATCAAACCATAGCTATCTTGGTGCGCTTTTTCTCACACATACGGTAGCAACAATCTGCTGTGCATGTATAGGAAGTCAGTGGCTGCACTATAAAATTTTATTCTCCCTTTCTGTACAAGTACTACCTCTAAGATTGATCTCTCCTTGTGTATTGGTATTGTAAACTTTGTGGTCTCTTTGTGAATATTTGTATGCTGAAATTTGTGTCTCTTTATGTATATCTGTATGGTGAAATTTGTGTCTCTTTGTGTGTATATGTATTGTGAATTTGTGTCTCTTTGTGTGTGTATTTTGTGATGTAAAATTTGTTTCTTTCCTAGTGCATTCATGAAAATATGACCAGGGCTTGATTATCATGGCTGTTGGGTTGGCAGGACAACTTAAGCTCCACACAGACAACTAAGAATTTTCAAAAATCACAGGCTGATGAAGAAGAGGTATAATTTGCATGGTATGCATGGGTCACATAAAGTAACACATTCTTTTCTGCAGAACTTGACTGGTGTGCTGCTTCATCGGGCTTTTCCTAATCCTTTGATTCCTTAAGAGCTTTGTAACTAGCTCATTTTTGAAGAACATCATTACTGTATGAGCTTCAGGAACATTTGACTCCTAGACTCTGCTTGTTGGTCATTAATGAGCTCAGAGCTGGAATGTTGAATAAATACATAATACTAGCCCATTGCTTTGTTTCATTCTTCACTACTACTGCAAAACACAAAGTCTGCATTACTTTGGAATATAAGTACAACACTTGTCATTACAGAAGCAAGCAAAGAGCATTTTTTCATTTGTAGATTGGTCAACCTCTGTTTGTTTGTGCAATTGAATGCCATTGCAAGTCAATGCGCATTTCTTTGTTAGCTACAATACTCAAGACTGTCTATTTGAAAATCTTTAAATTCTGACTCCTGACTTCTGCAATTAATAGCTGCATAGTTTTCATGGTAGACAAAAGTGGTCAAAGTTTCTGACTTCTGCATTGCACTCTCTGCATTCAAGTTTGCTTCATGCTTTGCTGTTTTAATGTGGTTTGTTATGTCATTGCCACCTCCAGCTGTGATTTTAATATCCGCTGGGCACACCTTACAAAACGCACAGTTAATCCCCTTTTGTGATTCCAAAATGCAGGGAACTGCACTTTATATCTCTCAGTAGATGTCACCAAGTGTGTTTTTTTTTTTTTTTTGCTTTTTGGGAGTATCTATTAGTTCATTTACATAGGCTAGGGCCTACAGTACTTTCAAAAATCTGCAAATTCATGGCAAAGAGAAACATAATCTAACCTTGACAGCAAATAGGCTTTACAATGTGTGAACAGTTTGCCTTGACCCACTCGTAATTAGGCTACAAAGCAGCAGCATACAACATTGCACTGTGCATGTACAGTAGCCTAGGCCTAAACCAGCCTAGGTTAGCCAAGGTTTCATCCCACTCATGACATCCCACCACACTAAGATGCTCCGAATGCACAAAATCTTCTTAAGGAGTCTCCGCATTCACGTTCAACTTTTTTGAATCTACAAATTAATGACAAAATGCACCAAAGTCCAATGACAATGACGATACCAAACAGGCTTTAGGCTATAGGCCTAGCCTAGCATTAATTAGTCAAACTTGTTAGGCTATGTTAGATCTAATGTTTAGCACAGCTGATGATTTTCATTGAAGTTCCAACTTATAGCTGGGCGATGCTCAGAGAGAATAGCAAAATGCCAAAATTCAATGCCAATAGGAATGTGAACAGTCAGTCCCATTATTTAGACAATGTTAGACATAAGCGCAACAAGCAAACAGCTAGCCCAAGGTTGAATTACATGTAAATTCCTTAAGTCAGGCAGAGTGTCTTCGTACATACTGAAGCCATGAGAAAGCATACCCAGACTGGCAGTCGGGCAGAGTCCTGTAACCTTTAGCCATACGACTCGCCAAGGGGATAAAACTATTGTTTGCTAGTGGTGAAATCACAGAATTCAGTTTTTAAATAATAACTGTTGTCTAGATACCAAAGCAGCAGTGTTCTATTTTCTCCCTGCATGAACCTATGTACCTATATGTATAGTCATTTTTGTTACACATTCAGCACACAAGTTCAACCTAGCTTTCCACACATATCAACGTGAGTGTGAGTTTTAGTTCCAGTATTGCACTGATGGGCATAAAATGTCCATGCAATGTAATCAATCCCTGTAAAAAGTGGTTTTCCTGGAATCCGAAAACCATGACAAACCCTTTTTTCTGTGTTTCAGCACACAAAATGGGACAAACGTGGGAAAAAACTTGACAGTTGGCAGGTATACTGTTGTGTTACTATGCACTTGCAAATTCTGGTGTTGATTAAAGATGGTCTAGTAGTTTCAAAATGAACCACCTGCAAACACCTATTCAACACAGTTGTAACGGCTGCCACACAGATCAGCAACTGGCTGTTCAAAATAACACAGCATCCGATGTTCCCTAAAGGCAAGAAATTAAAAAAAAAAAAAAGACAAACATTCAATCTCCTGTTTCGTAACTTCCCTATTCACACTTACCCGGAAAGATATCTCTAAGTTTTCTCCTCCCCATACATCCATTCCCGGGTCATACTCTCCTAACTCTTGGAAGTAATCTCGTCTCATCGCAAAAAGACCTCCAGCCATCGTAGGAGACCTAGTATTATGTAAAAGGTTACAGGAAAGGAAATCCAAAGATGTAATTTGAGAGGTTTCACAAAATTTTGCCAATTACTTCAAATACTGCAAGGTACACACCTAGAAAATTGAACACACCATTTTTCTCAAGACAAACCAAATTTGACTAAATGGATACACAGTTTATACCTAAGATTTGTTCCTCCATAGGCTCTTATTGGTGCCTACACCACTTATCATAACGTGTGATGGATACTGCTTCTACGCTAAACTAATTATGTGAATATTTTGAGTGATTTTCAAAATATAACCTGAACTGTTATCACATATTGGAGTGGCCTTGTATCCCTACAATTAACTATAATCTTGCAATACATGGAGGTGTGTTTACCAGCAGTAAGAGCAGATTACTAAAGACTTGCATGAATTTTCACTTGCGTCACAATGCCGAAGAACTGTGCAAAAAAGATATTTACCTACATTTCTTGCAATGTAAATAAAATACACAAGCAACTGCAACTACTACTGACATAGGTCCATTGCATCTTGTGTTGTCATACTTAGCAATTTAGCAGCCCCCCTGCCTGGGCTAATGGTTGTAGAATCTTCTCATGGTATCCCCTGCCTGTTGTAAGAGGCCACTGAAGGAGACAACTTAAACAGAATTTGAACTTCTTGTTCTATCTAGCTTACACTTCCTGGGAATAATTTAGCAGTCAAATTTTGGGAAGCAGTTTCGAAGATTTTTGAGGTCTTCACACAATTGTTTGTGAAAATGCAAGGGTTATGCACACAAAAATTTGCTACACAATTTTTCATTTGTGTAGCAACTTGGCCTTTTTGTGTAGCAAATTGCGATGCGATACTAGATAAAGTATTCCCTGACTTCAACTAAAATACTGTACTAGAGTAGCATAGCTACTGTCGCTCAACCATTCTGATATTGCAAGTCTAGCTTTTAATTTATGTTGACCAAAAATCATGGTGTACACCTAATACATACCCAGACGTTCCTACAGTAGCTGGGTTGGCCAGCATGTAAACATGGTTCACCTAGCGGTTGGACTGTGTCAGGAATAAATCTCCACAGCTAGTTCATGCCCTTATATGAAACTGCCCATGAAGGCAGAAATCAGATACTGTACTTTAAGGTCATAGTGTATCATAAATCAGTTTGTCAAAGATGGTAGCATAAGCAATTTAGGGAAAGTAGATATCAGATGTCTTTCCTACCCCCTTCTTCAATCCCCCTCTCCCCTCCCTCCCTTCCATTAGTTTTCCTTTCCCTCCCTCCCAAGCTGCACTCCTCCATGAAATTTGAAAGCAATAAAGTACTGGAAGAAACTTTACTAAAACATCCATTTGATAGGAAATGCTGAATTTTGTAAATTTAAAACTGTCATAATTCTAAATTCTAGCAAGCCTTATGTGAGCAGAGATCATATCTCTTCTTCACCACGCTACACTGTAGCTTCACCCACTCCAGAGGAACGAACTTGTGGTGATGAGCCAAATAGCAATTCTATGGATGAACACTGACCCTACTGTATGCAAGTGTCCTTACACACACAGCAAAGAGAGCTCTGTGTTATAGATACTAAAATTACTGAAGGATAAGTAATTAGCTGAATGGGAACTCATGGTGTTTACACAGTGGACACTGGCAATTACAATCAAAACCTAAGTATGAAAAGTTTCCCGAAAGAAGGGAGAAATATTTCTTTAGATGTGAGCAGTCCAAAACAACCTTCAGTAGCCTAATTGCAAAGTTTTTCTTTGGGTCTAATTTCAGGCTATGAAAATAGCACGCGAGACTCAGTAATAACCTATACACTACTACGATCCGGTTGAAGTGACGCGACGAAATGATTCAACGAATTAAGCCACGCATGTGTTGTCACTGGGATAAAGAATAGAAAGGTCAACCAGATAAGTTACCTTTTAGGAGGCGCAGGTGTCTTCTACTTAAATCATAGGGAGTAAAGAGTGTATCTTGGCTAAAAAGTTCCTAAAAATTTGTACCAAAGGTATTTTTGAAGTTTGCAAATGGGAGACAAATCTTTAAAAATGATTTAAAACAATATTTTGTGGAAGTATTGATGTATAAATCAAAATAAATATTAGCCCTCCATGCAAGAAACACGGTAATATTTTACTTTGCTCTCTGGTGATATAAGGTCACAACCAGTAACTGACCCGAATGCATGTATTGTGCATGCTATTACATAACTGCAGGCGAAATAGGCCTACATGCTAACAATAACAATAACACTGGGATCTTGTTTCATGAAGACTTTTGCCTTGAGGCAAAAAACGATCAAAATGAAGCAAAAACTGATCAAAATGACAAAAAAATAGCACCTCTCTTGGGTTCATCATGTTGCTTAACAGTAAATGTGTTGCACTGCTAATATGACACCTGTACAGCAAATTTTAGAACCAGAGTAGCAGAGCTACTGTCACTCAACCCTTCTTATGTTATCAGTGTTTTTTTTTTTTTTTTTTTGTTTTTTTTATGTATCTTGAATAAATTTATTGTGTACACTTTACACAGACTCAGACAACTCCAGGTGAGCAGACCAGCATGTGAACACTGTTCATTTAGCAGTTGAACTATTTCAGGGATAAATCTTTACATAGCTAGTTCATCCTCTCACAGGGTACCTTAAGTCAAATACTTCACTCAAAAATATATTAAAGATCATTAAAGTGAATGCTATCAGTCCAGCTCCCAGGACATCACTGAGCTGAGACATAAAATGTTGAAGCTTATTCACTTGAAACAAATTGATCTATTGCTCAATACTGTAAGCTGTGACTTTCTAGTTGTAAAACTCACAAAAGATATTTTGTTTCCGTTGAAAGTTTCAAAATATTTTTATGACCTGAACACTCCTGTTAACTTCCATTCCATGACATGTTGTACAGAGAGGACTTAGTTAATAACATTACCGCATACCAGAGTAGGAGTGCTATCACACCTCTTGGTATAAGGTGCAGAAAAACAGAGAAAGACAAAGATAGCAGTTTTAACTTACAGTTTAACACTGCCATCACACATTACTGTCCTATGTACCATTTTAAAGTGAGTAAAATAAATTTCAATATTTTTTATCTCAGTTCGGGAATGCCCTATAGCTGAAGATGAGATTGGTCTGAGAGCACCTATTTTTCATGCTTTTATACATAAAGATTTATCTTCCCTTTTTTTTTTTTTTTTTTTAAAGGGTACTTGAGTTACCCTTTAAGATAGTGCTGACAATGGAGGAAGGAATTAGAAACTTGCAATAAGTCATAATACAAATGACCACTTTGTGCAAGACAGTGGGATAAGCAATAAGGAAAGATAAAATACCCAAATATTTTTTCTCCCCCTCCTTCCTCAGTCCCTCTCTCCCTTCCCACCATTTCCATATGTTTTCCTCTCCCTTCCACCTCCCAAGTTCACCCCTCTTGATTACATAACTGTCTGAGACATTTGAGGGGAAAATACAGAAAAGTAACAATTTCGCCAAACTCTTAACACCAAACCACTCCAAAAACGATGGACCTGTTGCCATGTTTATGCCAATCCTCAACTGGTAAAATCAGACAAATCTGACCAGATTTGAAGGCAGTGAAACTTTTTAAAGTGGGAGACAGATATTTTGACCCCATATACAGTATAACATAAGCTCTACCCACTGTTAGCGGGTTGAGCTAAAAATCCATTGGCAATTACAAAGGCTGAAACCTTTTGAAGAGTGAGGCAGACATTCTGTCCCTTTACAGTACAGTATAACATAAGCTCTACCAACTGTTAGTGGATTGAGCTAACAAATTCATGTTGATGTGTTGTTAACCCTTTACCGTTGTGCTTCAATCAGGGCGGAAAAGCGGACGTAGCACGCCCCGCATCAGCTTCCGTAGGTTATTGACCCCGTGACCTTAAACTATTGTCCCTCTTGTTGTTGTGGTTGAATTTTCAGGTAGCTACTTGCAGTTTCGGGCTCCGAGGGAAACAGTAAAGATTGGTGACAGCCGCGCTCCCCGTATGGGTCCAAAAGGACCCAAACAACGGTAAAGGGTTAAAATAAGCCTGTGGAGTGTGTTTACTGCAAAGCTGATGCTGCTCTCTCTGGGTGTGTGCACAGACCTGTGCTGCAGATACTTCAGATTAACCCTTTACCATTGTGCTTCAATCGGGGCATATTTGCACGCCTCAGGAGTGGGCAGAAAAGCTGAGGTAGCACGCCTTGCATCAGCTTCCGTAGGTTATTGACCTCGTGACCTTAAACTATTGTCCCTCTCGTTGTTGTGGCCGAATTTTTGGGTAGCTACTCGCAGTTTCAAGCTCAACATGAAACAGTAAAGATGGGTGACAGCCGCACTCCCCGTATGGGTCCAAAAGAACCCAAACAGTAAAGGGTTTAATCCCATTAAGCTATTTGTATTCAGCATATTGGTCTCCTTCCTATTACTGTTGCAATAAACTGTAGCGGGAGTCTTTATTCTTTACAAATCCTGAAATGCAGTCATTCAAAGATTTTAAAAATGGAACCCACTCCCACTTTGCTTAGTGTTCATCATAAGCAATGAAAACAAAGGAAATCAATTCAGTGAGTCAAAACTGGGAAAAGTGGTGTGGCCAGCCCTACTTAAACCAACTGGTTAGAAACTGACCTGTAACACATCATCAAACTAACCTATGCCCAATGCAGCAAGCATGCCTCTGTATGTTTGCTTTTTGTATTAACTTTCACTTATTCATGTCGCTAATATGTCTCCCTTTGAAAATACCAACAACACAAGATAAGCTGAATGAGTTAAATGAATCCCGAAAGTTTCAACAGATGGGAAAGTCTAAACTTTTAACCTTTGTTTTATTGTGCAGTGCTTACGGCCCATTTTCCAGTTAGGAAGCACTAACCTGTCCAGAGGAGGGATCTTAAGACAAGGGGGTCCTCCTGCACTCCCTGTAATTCAACTTTTTACTCTGGAAAGGGATGAGATGGTCCTGTATCTGACACATTCTGAAGCATGTTCAAACATACAAAATGGTAAATAAAATGCAAAGCAAGCCTGTTGCCCCCTCTTGTGATTCTACTACTGCACTGATGTTTGCTTTTATTAAATATGTTTTTTCATACCCATGATTCTTTCTAAGTCAGATCCTAATTCCTTCTAAAGACATTTTTTGAACCACCAGAACACTGTTGTATTAAATATTCAGTAAGATGTAGTGCTGAGAGGTATATGAAATATCTGAAATGTTACTGACATAGTCAAGTGGAGGTCTGGAGTTCAACTCCTGACCAGGTCATACCAAGGCTTTAAAAACCAAACTTGCTGCCATTGTGCTTGGTGCTCAGTATAAGCAATGGAGTGAAGAAAACAGGCCAGTGAGCCACAACTGGAAGAAAGGCACAGGTCAGCTCGACTTAAACCAATCCATTAGAAACATTAATTACATCTACTATAGCGAACAGAAATGTTACTATCATACTACTGTACAAAAGACTCTAAATTGCTGATGATAATTCTTACCTAATAGGATTTGCTGCACTTTCTTTTCCCACATGGTGACTTTTGGGAACTGGAATCCACTGAAAGTTGAGTCCCCAATTGAACCCACCTCGTACTAACGGAGAAGCTTGGTACTCAAAGGAATCACTGTTGATGATATCTATTACTGGACAAACAACTGTATGGGGCTCAGCACTGATGCGATCCAATAATGGTTCTAGCCATTCAACATTGACCTACATTAAACAAAGTTTTATATTGGTCAAACATTTGAAAAATGCTAACGATGGTTAAGTTACATATTGTTCTTTCAAATTTTGATTTATTACTTGTTCTATTATCTGAAATATTTATTTACTTGTGTAAACTTAAACAGGTTTTTTAAGGTTACAATTAGTGTGACATGAAAAATGACAAAGTCAGGTATTCCATTTTAAAAAGCATTCAAAACCATGGAAATAGCCGCAATTAACATTAAAATCCATCAAAATTGACCATTTTACAGGGCAATTTCTGATTTGCACTTAACCATTAACAAAAAATGAGCTCAACATGCAAATGTTGTGATGTCATGGAAGGGACATAGCATATATGGCTAATGTTGTCCTTTGTTTTTACAGCTTTCATTTCAAGGACATTTGTAACATTAGTTTGTCATGAGGGTTCTATTTGGAAGGTAAAATTGGGTCCTTGAAAATCATCAGTATCAATCACCAAACCATAAACTATCTGATGAGTAATTATTAAAGAGATAATTGATATAGGGTTAACAACAGAGATTTCAACACTGTGCAACACACCACATCATTATTTTTGCATAAGCAACAAGTTGCTTCAGAAATGATCAAACTTTGAATGGGTAAATCTTCTAACCACTGCAGCTGACAGCTTTGATATAGTGCCAAAACCATGGAAAATACTACAATTCTACAGACTTTGCGCATTGACATCACCACTGACGTCATTTCGCAGGAGTACCAAATGGCACATAGCTGCACCACTGACCTTTGTGTTGCACACACATGTATATATACTGTAGATTAGTTGGCAACATGCATTAAAATTCACCCCATGTGTGTATATATAAAGTTGAGGGCCTATCCGATGGATTGACCAATCAACTGTATGCAGTTGTTGGTGGGGCTTGTTATTCCTCCAAACTCAAAGGAGGGCATACATTTTGCATTGTGATATCATCATATGCAAACTGTTCTATTCTTTGATGCCACTTACCTCACAGTGACTGTCCAAGAAAACTAGTACTTCACCAGTTGCATATGATGCCCCTTGTATCCTAGCTCGAATGAGACCTTCTCTCTTTGGACTGTGGTACAAAGTCACCAGCGATGGAAGCTGTTTCTGTACATAAATATCTAGAGGTTCCTTCAGGTGTTCTAGAATATGAAAAGATTTTAGTCACTGCAGATTATTTAGCCTATGTCTGACTAAATATTCTACTTGTAGAGCAATTCTGGGACTGCACATAAGAAAAATTGTCCTCCTTTGGAATGGGCAATATGGAAATATCATATCAATAAAAAAATTTACAATACGAATACATATTGCCACAACTGCTTCAGAATATGGGATGCATATCTGCCAATACTATGTCAAAAATATATTGATTGTCCTGGTGAACATTAGCTGGTTCAGTAATTCATTGGCGCTTGGAATTGTATGACACAGTGAGAGATGCAGAAATCCAGCTGAGCACATAGTTTATGGTGTTCCCTTGTTTTCATGCAGTACATGCATATAGTACAAAACAAGGCATAAATCTGAATAGACAACCTGAATGAAAAATTAGGGACCAGGACCTACTTTACAGCAGTTTAAAAAGCAGATTTTTACACAAAAAAGGCAATTTAGACTAAGTCCACTGTACAGAACCAAACTTGAGATTCATCCTTGCAGTATGTTATGGTTGGATTTGAAAAGAATGAGGTCACCAAACTTTTAAGTTAAACTCAAATTTTGGAACTCATGTTGTACGTACGGGACTGGTTTGTTTATCCCCATGATTTTGATGATGTCTGTATTTGCTCAGCCATCAGAACGAATTATCGAACTCATTCACTGATGTTTCCTGAAAAATTTACAAAAATTATGTGCCTTTAAGTGTTTCTTCAATTTCTGTTTTTCAACATAAAATCACAAGGCACTGTCTGCTTTCAAAGTGCAAAAATACCTGAAGCTCCCCAATAAATCCTATTGAACTCAACTGTCTCCCAAATAAATCCTGTTGAGCTCAATGCCCCCCTCCCCCTTCCTAATAAATCCTATTAACCTGATAATAGGCACTGCTTGTGGTATTTCATGAGTCAGACAAAAACTGCTTCTGATTTGATCCAACCTGGCAGTGTCCTCATAGTCACGGGGCCCTGTTTCTGGAATGAGTACAGTACATCATGAGATAGATTTAAAGTCCATGTAGTTAACCATGCTAATATTCTATGAAGACGCAGATTATTGAATGCTTTCATGCAGCATCACTATTATACCCACGCCCATTGCTGGGCAAAAAACAACAGTTTTTCAGCTCAAAAGTCATAAATGGTAGTCAAGTGGTTTTTAGCTAGTTACACTAGGTAGCATACTACACCAGTTTTTACCAGTCAAATGGGGTGGGGGCTTGTGACTGATCACATAATCCTTACCAAACTCTTATTGATAACATCAATGATCCTTACTAAACTCTAATTGACAATTATCTCATTCTCTTATTGACGATTATATCAACCAATCCAAGGTTTGGTTGTCATTTCAGTATGTTCCATGTAGCATGCCATATTGAGTAGAAGATGCAACTTGGCATAGTAAATCATTAGTACCATGCAGGGCCGGCTCGGGTCAAACAGATTTGCTGCAGATGCTTGCAGAATGTTAGGGCATGCTGGGCCTCATGACTGCAAATGGGTAGCGAAAATATCGGATCAGATCTAATATCAGTTGATCATCAGACATCGGATCGGCAGTGAAAAACTACATTGGTTGAGCCCTATCCATGGTTCTTCTTGCACATAGTATTTTGAAGAGATGTAGCTACTTCTAGGGTTTTTGATTAAGACTGAATTGTTGGAGAGTGTCTCAGCCATTTTCTTTGTACTCTTTGTGGAGCATTTTAAACACAATATTTCCCTTAAGGATCCTTAGCAGTGCTGTCACCAAGGGGGGGCCTGGAAGCCCTGAAAAATTGTTTGCCCCCTGTGTGCCCCCCAATTGAGACTTCAGATTTTCAAATAATGATGTCTTCTTTAGTTAGAGTGTGACTTTGAAAATTTTTAAGATTCGATTCTTCTTTTGACAAGAAAAGGCAGTAATTTTCACACTTTCCAACTGAAAATATCAAAAAACACCTGGAAAATGCCATTTCCGGTTGCCTGAGGTATTGCACTTTTCAAAAATTCCTGCACACTTCCGACATCACAAACTGAAGGTGGCGCACAGCTGAGGTAACATTTCAAGCAAGATTAGGCCTACATTTTCCCTCAAGAGGATCACATCTAACTGCTCATCAACTGCTTTCTCCTCATTTCTTTCTCTTTCAAGTTCTGCTCTTCTTCTTCAAAATGTCAGCCAGGTCTGCTCTTGATAGCAGTTCCACTAGTTTTGTTACCAATAAAATCTTGCTTGAAAACACCCTGAAAGTAATTTTTAGACCAGTGTCAAGACAATACCATGACCCTGCAGTAAATTATGACCGTAATAACAAATCCCTTGAAACATGGGAGCTTCCGGGTACTTCACCCCCTGGACCCGAACCAAGACTCACATTAAACTGCTCATTTCCATCTTTCTCAATAATCTTTCTGCTCTTGGTAGTTGAATCCCTGGGGTTTTTTTTATACCAAAAGTCTTACTGGAAGTTACCCTGGAGGTAATTCTTAGACCAGTGTTACAGTAAGTCAATAGAAAAACACTTAAAGAGCAACTTTAATAACTCACAAACAGGTTAAAACCCAGAAGCTTTTGGGGGGTTCTCCCCCTGGAACCCCCACCAGAGCTTTGCCCCTGGACTCCACCCAATAAGCCTTGTGCTTCACTCTCGGTGGCGCCCACAGCACCATGATTGGACTCTAGCAGTGCCCCCTGCAAAATTGTTGTACCCCCAGTACCCCCCAAAATGAAAAGTATAGTGACCCCACTGATCCTTAGCAACCTCTTATTGACAATACTTATGATACTTATCGATCACTCATTGATAACATAAGTGATACTTACCAAACTCACTGAAATCATCAACCAGTATGATTTCATGAAGAAGATGTTTGGGAGTTCTGTCCAGAACACTGTGTACTGTTCTAAGCAACGTTGACCTTGCCTCATTGTAAAAACAAATAACAATGCTTGTTGATAAAACAGCCTCTGAAAATGTCTTGTATTTACATCTAAAATAAAACAAACAACATGCAAATTACAGAAGATTTGGACTGATTGTTGTTTTTGTTGGGTTTTTTTCTCTCTCTATCTCTTTTATAAAGGTATAGTATATAAGGGTATAAGGGTACTTTCAATAAAAAATAAAAAAGGGACATCATTCATTACAAAAATTAATGCAGTAACAGAAGGCTTCAATGAGAGCAAAAGGACCTGAGTGACCCCCACAGAGGGTGACACTGACTGCTTTGGGACTGAAACAAAGAAGCTGTGAAATGCTATGTAGCTTCTTTTAAACTGTACAACATACTTCTAATACTGTAGCTGGGTGAATGATTTTGATTGCACATGAAGCAAACTGAAGCCAAATTAGCTACTGCACTGTACACCTGTAATGTTCTAAATTTCCTGCCTGAAGGCATTTCAGTTTATCACAGCCCTTGCAAAAAAGATATTGGCTACAGCGAAAAAATTGCTGAAGTAAAAAGGACTGACTTCGGCAAAAATACACTTTACCTCCGCATTATTACTTATTAATGTAACTTATTAATGCAAATGACAGTAAAAGTCATGCAAAATTATGTGTATGGCAAGTTGATGATAATTGTTTACACACTTGGTATGGCACCATACTGTACATAAATGTAATTTTTTTCGGAAGTTCTGGAATTCCATTGATAAAACCATGACAGCCGCTTTGAGAAATTTTCACGCATAATTTTAAAACAGTTGGTTCTTTACTGTAAAGGTCTCTCTCTGTCAGGTCACATTCATGTGTCGTGTGCAGCACTACTGTGTGCAGTCTTCTTGACAGTAGTGAGTTACGTATATTCCATACATACCAATCAAAGTGAACTTTTTCGATCAAGAATTTCTGCTAAAACTTGAAAAATGGAAGCTCTATGTTTTTTGTGTACAAAAATAATACACTTGCTAAAATTTCTATCACAGAGTAAATTTTTATTATAAAACAATTTCTGCTCAAATCTTAATTCAAAGCTTAAGCCTAATTTTGAGTTGTGTATTGTGCAACTTTTGTACCGTTATATTCCTGTACAATGTCAGGCAATGTATCGCCTCAGCAAAATTTTGGCCGATGTCAAATTGATTTGCCTCAGCATTTACTTTGGCATTGCTGGATGCCAGGGCTATTTGCGAGGGTTGTTATTATGCAAACTTTGCATTTCTGTGGACAAGAGATGTATTATTAAAAGAGAAAGAGCAGTGCCCCAAACTTGAAGTAGAGTAGACTGTCCTGTTTCATGGTTGGCTCTTGAAAGTCATGTGACAATATTTTTTTTCCTTAAATGTGAAATTTACTTGGACTCACAACTGCTTGGTTTACCTTGAAAATGCAATACTTAAGTCCAAAAACATTGTAAAAGATACCTTGAAGAGAAATAAGAGAAAAATTGTGATATTTAAATACTGCTTCAAGTAAGTTTGGGGCATCTGCTTTTGCCCTTTAAAGGCATATTCTGGTGGCGTTTCCCCTTGGTCTTGTAAGGAAAAAAAATATTGCACACCATGTCCTTCAAACCCTGTCTCAATACCCTTTTCCTAACTCAAGACAAGTATTTTTGTTAACAAATACAAATACCTCTGCTTTGCAACAAAGCCATAGAAAGTTAAATGTAATCTGGGCACATTGCCTCAAGATTTCTTTTGTTTTTCAGGTTTGATGTCCTGTTTGTCCTTGAAATTTGATACTGTTGTGATGTTTGAATTAATACTAAAAGTAGTAAGGTTACAGGGCTTGATTCAACTGCATACTTGAGTGATTCCTTCCTTTGGACAGAAAACAAATTTTTATGGAAAGTTTCAAGTGCTATTAAAGTGGGACAGAGAAAAATCACATCATTCCTCAAGCAGATTTCAAACCATTCAGAACTTTGTGAAAAGCAACCAGGAAATACAACTGCTACTCAGAACAGTAAAAAAGATCAGAACACACATAGCTGACTGTCAACTCAATGCTGATTTATCAACTAGTTGAAAATTCAGAATTTTCAACAGAATGCAACTTAGCTACAGTAGCTCCTCCCACTGGTGGGACTTTCTTTTAAAGTCCAGTCTATTGTTCAGAAATCATTCCCATATCCTCCCTGCTGCTTGCCACAAGGCTCACAAGCAGTCCATACAACAAGATTAACTCCTCTGTGAATATGTGAACTTCAATAGAACAATGGTAACAAGTCAGTCAAATCCTCAACTAGTTGACCAACTTGACCCATTCATCATGTCCATGATCCTCTTTGTGTCCTCTAAAGGAATCTTTTTTGTATCATTAATGATCAGAGGGTGTGGGTCAAATAACATCAAATTTACAAATTGCTGAGTAGAAAACACCATTCATAATTTTTTTGGCAGTACTGGATCTCTCGTTGGCCTATTTCAGTCTAATGAGAATTGTAATTGGAGCATTCATCCATGCTCTTATCTAATGGTGTAAAGCAGACATTCTTCACTCCAAAACTACAATTTCACCTGGTATCTTAACTGGCACTACCGTTGGGCGGTGCCATAAATATATCGGTACCAGTACTGTAAGGCTCACAGAACCGGTACTGAGGCAGTAACGGTTCTCAAATCTCAGGTAGGAAAGTAAGGTGGTGGGGAACCTAAACTGTGCATGGCACCCGTTACCCTGTACTTTCATTTACTTGGGCATATGATTGCATTAATATTACCGTGCAGAAACCTGTTTTGACTTTAACATTTCTTTACAGTCAAACTCCTCTTTCCTATCTCAACCTTTCCAGGGTAATTTTTGTGAGTACCAGTATTCTTTATTTTTATTACCTGTGCCTCTAGTACCAGTATTCACATCAATACCACTAAACTGCCCAACCCTAATTGGCACCGCTCATTGACTGACATCAAATTCAAAAAATGCAGAGTAGCTCTTATTACAGTACGCAGCAGATGGCTCTGATTACAACATGTATGCTTACCAGAATATGCCCTCTTGTAAGCAATAAATCAATATTGTGTCTGGATAAGCATAAGTTTAAGGCAGCAGTGAGAGGGACTATGAAAGTCCTGTAAGTAGGCTGGGAGAATTGGAAGTAAAATGTGCTCTAAGCAAATAGACAGCTTACATTGTTTTGAAGAATCACTGGCTGCTTCTTATACTGTACATCACAAAGCTTCCCAAATGACTCCACTTCCTATAAACCTCATAAAATGAGCTGCATGAAAGACTGGATAATTCCAGTCTGATACCCATTGCACTATTACTGTAGTTTGAGACCTTGAATATAACTAGTCCAATAGTTGGAATACTTCATACAGTATATCCTGCAGGGCTCAAAATAAGATAAAAAAAAAGGGCACAGCAAAAAGGAGCAAAAAGGAGCAAAAAGGCTAAATTGGTCCATGCACTAAATACATGCGGGTGTCAGATTTCGTCGTTTTGAAGCATTTCTTACTCGTGATATGTACCGTTCAAGCTTAGTACCTTTAAGGAACTGACGATACTAAGCTACAAAGAATGGATTTCCTATCGTATGAATTGGGTGGTCTATGCTAGGACAATTGAACATATCTTAGGGTAATGCACAATCGCATAATGGTAAAACCATGGTAACCCATGACATAAAATGGTATGGTGAACCATGGGAAACAATCGTTTACACATTTTTTGCTGAGGTAGGCTATATATGTTGATAGCTTTATGTAATACTGGATAAAAAGTCTCTAAATGTGAGGTACCTGAATGACAATGCCCATTAGTCCAAGCAGTCAGCTGAATAGGATCTCACAATTTGCATTTACCTAAACAAACTAAAAGGGTCCCTTTAGATATAATTTCTTCATCAAAACCTGCCAAACAACAAGTAAATGCTCACACTGTGGTATTTAAGTTAATGGGTAAATGAAACACTGCATAGTTCTGCATAATCTGAAAATTTTCTCCATTGAAGTACTTTAATTTAGAAATAAAGGTTAAGGTATATTTTTTTAAAAAAAAAATAGGGATACAGTATGAGCTTTTCATGGGGAGCTTGAAATTTCCATGCCAGTCAATTTTTTACAACACAGATTGATAGAGTAGACCATTGGTTATTAAGTTTGAAAATGGAGTGGGGCTTATTAAAGGGCCAAACCTCTCACCCCAAACTATAATTTTGGTACAGGGGTACCAAAATTCTCAAGTGGTTCAGCTCTTTGATTGACAGCTAATTCAAACAATGCAGAGTACCAAAGCTTATATTACACAGCATGAACAATACTGAGAGTGTTTTGATTATATAAATTGAGTTTTTCTTTACTCACCTTGAAGCAATAAACTGAGATCGTATCTGGATGAGCATGAATTTTAGACAGTTGTGGGAGGGGCTTAAGTAAGGAGGTTAGGAGAACTGGTACTGTTTGGGGTGAGAGAACTGGGCCTTTAAAGTGAGTTTATGCTTGCTTTAGTTTCACTCAGGCTGAAACTTATATTCATCTGTCAATGTCAAAATGCAAAATTCATCACAACTGGTTGAGACCATCTAAACCTTAAGTAAGGCTAGGCTAAACCTTTTTATACCCTATAAGTCATACAGTTCAATCAAGCCTGACTTTTAAGGAAATATTCAGGTTGTCCAACAACAACATCTGGATCCATTCTGATACTGTCCAATAAAAATTTGAGCCATCCAAATGAAAATGACAAAGATGCCATTGTCTTCGATGTCTCTGCTGTAGAAATGTATCAAATTTTTATTCTATATTTTTAAATTTCTATCCATGTTTCAATGATGAATGGTATCAAGACTGCTTCTATTTCTAAAGAAAATTCTTTGTTTTCCTGCTGATTTACTGTAGTGAACTAGTCAAATGTATATTCCACTAATAAAACAGACAACCTCAAAGACAGAGGGATTACCCCTATTGAACAATTGGACAAGTGCTAAATTTCTGCCTTGGTTCACTTGGTTTAAAGTAAACAAAAACATCCCCCTGCTTTGACCAATTGGTCTTAAACTCATTGGTCGTTCAGCATGAAAACACAGAGCCAGAATGGGCTGAAAGGCATTGCATCAAACTGCAGGATGCAGCTGTCTTTGCTATGCATTTTTGCTACAGTACATTTGTATCATGTACACACCATTATTAAAGCACAAAAAAGCAGCTGGTCGGTCTGCTATTGCAATATATAGAGAAATATCAGCATGAAACCGCCACAGTTTGGCTGGCAAAAATGCAGCTTGCTTATTTTGACATGGTGAATAGGGTCAAATCTGTAACCAAAAAATGAAGACCAGTACTTACAGACTATTCCTTGTATCTGTAACGTTTCTATGGAAACCAATCCTTTCACTAATTAGCTCATTAAATGCGTGTTTCTTCATTCCTTCTGCTCTTAGTTTTCTCTCTTCTGGATTTCTTATGAGTCCAGGATCCTCTTCCACTTCATCAGCCTTGGGCTTTCCAAGGTCCATTGGTAAAACTTCCCTGTTTCTGGCATTTAAATTTTCTCTTCTTTTGTGAAAATTGCTGTCATCAAATTTGTCAACTATCAAATTATTTTCAAAAAGATTATTATTATCTGTTTCCTTCTTCGTCTGTGGTTGATGGTTATGTTTTGGCACAAAGCGATTGACTGGGGGCAAAATATCACCAAATTCTGACTTATCCGGTGGCTGAGCCACTTCTCCATAGAAAACGAAAAACAAAGAAATCCAGACAAGTGTGGCAACAACCATTCCCGCAAAGAAGGCTCTCATTCTAAACTTCATCATGGAGTTAAAGGTGGCTTCTTCGTCTAAATTAATTCCAGTTTCAGAAGGCACTCCTTTTATTGCACTTGTACCCTTGCAGTTTGTTTGATTGAAGTTTTATGGTGATACAGAAAGCAGGAATTTGAGTCATGAGTACTGTCTGGCAAATCAGGGAAACTATATTAAAATAATTCCGTCTGCTTTTTTGTCTGTATTGCCATTTCAAACTCCTGTGTCCACCTGTTTTCCCTGGTGTACCTTTAATTTATTCATTTTTGTTAAAAATCCAGTAAAAGATACTTCTTCTTTGTATTGTTGCAATTTTATCTACAGAACCACACCTGAAAGAAAAAAGTCACATAAAATGATCCAACTCCCATCTTCACAGGTTAGGCCTATTTCTGAGCTGAGGTAAAATATAATGAAGCTTCTGAACTCAACTTAAAGGCAGTCAATTCTCACCCTACAAACAACAATTTTTGTAGAACTTTACAGAAATCCTGAATTGGCACAGCACATTGACAAATTGATTCACAGCAAATTCAAAAAATGTAGAGCATAGGAGCCCATATTAAACAGCATAGGTGTACTGAAAGTGTTCTGTTTACACTTTGTCTTGTATACTGTACTCACCCTAAAGCAATAAACTGAGATTTTGTCTGGATGGGTATGAGTTTTACACAGTTGTTGGAGAGACTGAGGTAGGTTAGAAGACCTGGAACTGTCTGGAAAGGGGGGGGGGGAATTGGCCTTTAAACTGTTATATTGCACAATTACCTTGTACTTGCCAAATTAAAACCTTTGGTTTTTTTTGCTAATTTTTGTTTTGTTGGAGAGGTCTTTGTTTTTATGAGAAAGCCACTGCGCATTGTGCCAGTTTTGATTACTGTCTGATTGCTACACCAACTCTTGCTGAACAATGTGCTATGTATGCAAGACTTTGACCCCTGGTGACCCTAGATGACCTATGACCTCCACCAAAATAGATAGGGACGACCTTCTGACTATAAGGCATCCACATACAAAATACGAAATCTAAACAAATTTCCTATCTTGAGATATTGCATTAAAACATTTTCAGACTTTAGCCCCCTACAGTACCTGACTGAAAATTTCACCTAGAGTATTGGAGACTGTTCAATTTACAGCCCCTATGAGCCACAACTTTAAAAAAGGCTGTGACTGGCTCGACTTGAACCAATAGGTTGGAAACTGGGCCATAAAACTCTACCTAATTAACTAACTAACTAAAGGCCCTGTTGAAATTTGCAGAGAGTCTAATTTACTTCTTACCAAGTAAGTTTTACCAGTTTTATTGCTGGTTCCAATTCTAGACCTTGACCTTGAGCCCTTGACTAGTTAGCCATCCCTGGTATTATGCTCTATTTAGTGTCTGCATGAGACACCTGGGTACCTGCCCGCCATCGTATTACCTGGTTCCAAATTTACTACCCGAATCTTAAAAAGAAAAATATGCATGCAAAACGGATCACCCCATTGCCCACTGTAATGGACTAGAATATTTTTCCAATTTGGGAAACATTCTCCGAGACTGAGAATGAAGAGAACCTCTAGAAATTATGTGTAAGTTTGAAAGTTGTTTGTACTTCGTTTCCAGGGGTGAAATTCTTATCAGCTTGCTGCCCAATTGTGCTCTCGTCACATAGTGGGTTACTTCTCACACATAACATGTATATCACTTGTAAACTATCACGCAAATGAGCTATCTGACGGCCCACTCAAAATCACATCGTACTGTTTCACACAGACATAGCAGACATATCACCCCCACCCAGCTTGCAAAGACAGTGCCCATAACGTTCAGCATGCTAGGTAAACTGAGCCTTGCATGTATGCGATCTTATTATTAATGCGGTATGCCACCTCGAGTTTGATCCTCGAATATTTCATAATGGTTAATGTGTCAGTTTAACTATATATTAAAGTAAAACGATATCAATGTAATAACACCGTAAACATTCACGAAAAAGTTTTTGAAACAGGCCATTACATATTACGTTATTTTGCCCCAAAATGGTGCTCGCGCAGACTACAAAGTTTATGTGTGAAAGCTATGTTACCGTCCCTGGATGCCAACACAAGGCTAGCTACGTAAGAACGTACATACCCCATTAATGATAATTCTAGTGCACATCGTACAGTAGTGTGAGGGAAGTTCAAGAACATGACTACCGTATTTACTCTATTAAACGCCCCGGGGGCGTGAAATTTTCGTTAAGGGGGGCGTTTATTAGAGTCAAATTTGTGTGACTTCTGATAAAGTGCTACATATGGCATATTTGTCCATTTGGTTGTCAGCTTCACAATCAGCTGTGAGCTCCTCCCCAATGATTGGTAACCAAACTTCCCTATAAATATGGCAGCCACGAACAGCACTCTGAACTTTGCAAGTGTGATCAACTTTCGCCGACATCTTGATATGTAACGTTACACACAGAAGTGACTTTTTTACGTGCCCGCGGCACATGCATGCATGCATGCTGTGCACAGTATACAGCCAGGCCTCACGGTACTGTACTGACCGGCCGGCTATACGCACGTACATAATAGTTACCGTGAGTACTGAGTAGCACCATTAGCAGTACATACGCTTTCATAGCATGTCACTGTTAAACAGTTTTCCTGTGTTGAATTTGGATTTTCATGTTAGGCTGTTCGGATAGGCTGGCGAATATTTGTATACCTACGGTATGTACAGTACCACTTTCGAACCACAAACGAAGCAGTATAGGTTCGGGGTATGTGATAGCGTGATGGATATCAACAGATATTAGTTGCAGAAACATGCCTTTTACTTCAGGATACAGTATGGGACTTTAGGAGATTTCGTGGCTTCAAGGCAGGACTATTTCATTTTCCTTTTACCATATTGCCTTTGGAATTAACAATTTCACTTTATGCAAAGTGACGAAAAAGTTGGGGGGCGTTTACTAGAGAGGGGGCGTTTATTAGAGTAAATACGGTAATTTAATTACCATCGGAAATTTTGGACATGCAAGAAAATACCATAATACAGGGCTCTGAGTGGTTGATATTTTTAAATCAGTGTTTTAAAAGGAGAAGCTTCCAGCTCTTAGTGCTTCCTTCTGAGTAGGAAAGTGTCCCAACATTCAATATCAAATTGCTATAGGCCTTGGGAAGTACTAATTTTCTTATTTGACTGTTTTCTGTTACGTTTCTTTTACTTGTCATTTTGATTTAAAACAAAACAAGACGATAAAACCTTCTGACTAATCAAATTTTTTTGAACTTGGGAGTGTGATTGCTATACCTCTCCAACACAGCTGTTAATGTTACCATTCATGTCTTTTGGAGCATGCCTTACAAAATGCTCATAACTTTTAGTCACCATAACACTGGGTAACTCAGGCACCTGACAGGTATGGGGAACGGGTACCCGGGTCCTATTTTTTAGTACCCGTGCAAACACTAACTCTATTACTGTTAGTTGTTGTTACATTAGATTTGTATACAGTAAATTAACTATTTTGTATGTAGGCATAGTACCATTAACCTTAAGTAGTATGAGGCCTAATTTTATTTTATATCCAGCCTCTGATCACAGGTATTGCTGACAGCCATCCTTCCAGTTTTATCCAACATTTCTAGGCAGTGGGCATGATTTGAAATTCAGTTTTCAAGTAGCAACCACTCATAGTTATGTTAGGGTACCATCAACTTCAATCAAGGTCTGCTCATGTTAAAAATACCAATGGGCCAATTTTCCAAGCAGTGGGCCTTGATGAAAAAGTAGTGGGTCCACAAGCTGTGCCAAGGGGCTCCATTTTCAAGAGCATGCAGCGTATGGCTCGCAAGTTGCATGAGTGTTTGAAGGGTGTGGTGATTTAAATGTGGGAGTAATTTATATAGAGCTATAATGAGGAAAAGGAATATCAAGGCTATACTGGGGGTGACCTTTGGGCCCTGATTCAAATCTTAATCCTAACACTATTACTATGCATACATTTCCACATATGACATAGTGGTTCTGGCCACTGATTCTAAATTAGAGCCCAACAATTTTCTGTTCACCTACAATGCTAAATAACAATCTGCAGGTGTGTGTATATGTACAGTACACATGAACATGACAATTGCATGGTCATTGTACATCGGCAATGCATGTAGCATGGATGGGTGGAATTTCTCACATGCCATGTTAAAAGTTAAAAATATTCAACAATTGAAAATGAAATGTCCCTTAAAGCTACATATACTGAATCCTTATCTTCTTTACTTGAATCTCTCGAAATTTCAATGAGATATCTTCAAAATTTTGGTTTAAATTTTGTGGTATCATGTTAACTGGAACAACTCTTGTTGTTTGTTATGAAACTGACATATTTTGCACATTAGGTGAAGAGTACAAAGCAACCAAAGGGAGAGTGCAAAATATATTATGACTTTCGATATTTCAAAGATTCCTGTTATTGACAACTGAGTATGCTAGCACGCTCTCGCTTACAACAGCCAAGATAAATGGATCAAAAGGTATGATTTCCACAGTACTTAATTCAAGAATCAACCGTTGGCTTCAGTAAGGATTAAATGCCACTAATTTGGGTGAAGATAAAAACTTACTGATCTGTTTTGGCTTTAGAGTGGACAGAAACATTGCATTTGGTTTGGTAGATCATTCCATAGCTTAAGCTGGTGCATTGCTACAGTGAATAGGAAGAATTTTCACTGGTGCGCGAAATTTGGCAGTGAGCGAAATCTGGTTTATCTACTAAACAAGTAGGCCTATATGGTACACACAGTACACACAGTAAGTAGAAAACTGCATGCCATTCTACATATTTATGTATATATGTAGGTAATGCATACACCATTCATTGGAAGTACAAGTACTGTATTACTGCATACAATCAGGGAATAATTTATCCAGTATCACATTGCAATTTGCTACACAAACAGGCCAAGTTGCTACATAAATGAAAATTTGTGTAGCAATTTTTTGTGTGCATAACCCTTGCATTTTTACAAACAATGTGCCAAAGATCTCAGAAATCTTCAAAACTGCTACGCAAAATTTGAATGCTAAATTTTTCCCTGTGTAACAATACTAGGGGAATATACTGGTGTGCCAGCAGCACAACTTGTCCCCCACTATGCCCAGAAGGAGTGGGTGCTCAACCCCAAGATCTTTGTGTTGGAGAGCACGAAATGCAGACTGGACTAAAGCTACCCCTCACATGAGGCCAATGAGTTGGCGAATCATGGCATCACAAATTCAACAAAGCATGACCGTTAAGATTTCCAGCTACAGGGGGAAGAAGTTTATGGGCTGTGCTCCCATCCCTATTAATCTGCAATTTGCAAAAAGATGGAAATAACCTCTTTTTCACATCCAGAACTGAAATGACCTAAAGTTCCCTCAATCCATCAAAGTTTGGCATCACCCACACATTACCTCATATCCATGAAAAATAAGCAGCAACTGATTGTTTTAACCATGAGTAGTTTATGCTCAGAGAGTACCTACAATTGATGACATACTTTGGAACTGCTGGGAAGGCCATCCCACAAATGGTGGTGTGGTTCCTGCACGAAAGAACACTACGCTATGGCTTTGAAGCATTTCCACATTTTGAAGTTTACTTTCCTGAAACAAACTTCAGAATTTCCTTAATTTTTGTCCCAATTTTGTAAATAACAGATTGAAAATCATTTTCTACCACGTTGAGGTGATAAATGCCTTATTGTACACATTTCATCCCCTAAAGTCCAAAAATTTACAAAGAAATGACATTTTGTATCACTTTTGCATTTCTACTCTGCATGGTTTGAAAGGCAGTTGGTCCATGAGGTTAAGATTAACCCAAAATTTTTTTCTTGCCTAGTCTATGTCAGATCTCAGCAGCATGTTAAGGAGGAGGTTGGGCTGCTTCATGATGAGAATGATTTGCTAGTTAGTGATCATCAGGATATGGCCAATTTGTTAAAGAGGCTCATTGAGTTGGTTCATGAAATGCAACAAATTTTCCAAAGATGTTATTAAAGTCCAATTTTTTAAAAGGGGGATTGGAACTCACCTTGTAATAACAGGCCAGTCAGTTTAACTAGTGTTAATTATTGAATCCTCCTCAATCAAGGACTGTTTGCTTTAGTATCTTTTAGATGATGAGTTACTTAGTCTGACTCAGCATGGTTTCCTACTTAGGTCTTGTGTTACTAATTTCCTCAGCTTTCTTGAGGATGTTTCTTCGTCTCTCGATTCTGCTGCCAGTGTTGATGTCATTTACTTTGACTTCCAAAAGACCTTTGACAAAGTACCTTTAGGTAGACTCATGTTGATATAGCATACAGTAGCCTCAAGTAAGGCATCAAAGGCAAGTATACTCAGTGGATCAATTCATGGCTCAAAGGTCTCATGGGTATAGCCTTGGTATTCCTTTTCCTCATTAGAAACAGAAATTACTCCCACATTTAAATCACCACACCCTTCAAACACTCAAGCAACTTGCGAGCCATACGCTGCATGCTCTTGAAAATGGAGCCCCTTGGCACAGCTTGTGGACCCACTACTTTTTCATCAAGGCCCACTGCTTGAAAAATTGGCCCATTGGTATTTTAAACATGAGCAGACCTTGAAAGAAGTTGACAGCATCCTAACATAACTATGAGTGGTTGCTATTATCGGTGTACAATTTTTGGGAACAAAGATACTCAAGTGTATGAATTTGGCAAATTTTTAAGCATTGCCTACTGTTTTTCATTGAATTGGAATGCCTCTTCCCTTGCTTTCGTTCAATATATATATGTTTATTTTTTTTGTATTTATTTTATGTGAAGAGAAAATGGGAATTCTTCAGACTCTTTATTCTTTGGAACAATTAATTCATTTTCATCTGTTTTACAACCAAAATTAATTATATTCCCATTATCACTTATTGTAACTGAATTAAGTAGATACTTAAATGAATTTTGGGATGACTTCATGCTTAGGTGAAGCATGGAATATGCTCAAAAAGCAAAAAAGTGAGTATCCTTGTCAAATAAAAAATATAATGAAGTATTACCTCAGATCAAACTATTTGTACAACAGCTAATATATCTTTTACTGACTTGTCAAACAATGCCTTTCCTTTGCCGCCAGTGTATGAAAAGCATGTCACCATCTTTGTTTGGTCACACACTGATAGAATGTTATGCTGTCTAATGTTAATTCTGTTGTAATATCTGTCAATGTGGTTTCACCCTAAGAATTAAATGATTGTTATGTCTCAAAATTTGAGCAGACACTATTATTTTTTTGAAGTAGATTTTCCAACAGTCTTTGAAAAATGTGCTGTGCACATACCTCCCAAGTGACCCGCATTCGCTGTTTTGACCTGCATTTGAACACCCAAACCCGCTGACCTGCCCAGCTCTCTGAAAAACCCACATTCCAAATCTGGCATCTGATGTAAAAATGCGAACTTTGTAACATTAATTTAACTTATCTCTTTCCTTTAGCAACTCCTAGTCATGCTCGCAATCAAACACATCACACGTACTACATGCTACAGACGTCCGTCCTCATTCAGATACAGCTCTCATCTGTCCTTTTGAAAATCTCAACAACAAACTCGTATCTCCAGTTTTAAAAGTAAAATAATATTCCATTGCAACATATAAATAAACGCTCTGAAAGGGGATCCTCTGTGACATAATTACATTACTCATACCAATATTACGTCACAGACAATTGTGGAAACGCGTACAACATTGACTGCATGAACACCATTGTATGGCGAGCGGTTCAAAGGCACACTAGTAAAGAGCTGAGTTGAAAGATAAATGTTAGGCTTAACTGTTAGTAACTGGGCATATAAATAACTCTAAGAATGTAAGAAATAACAATAGAAAGGTACATAAGAATATCTACTGCTCTCATTTAAAGGCTATGAAAGCTGCTAGAATTAGGAGAAAGGAATAAATGGAATAATGATTGGTAATAATTGATTACAGCTGAGAATGTGATCCATTTCGACGTACGGTAAGTCATACTCATAGTTAACCGACGTACGCCTAGCCTAGTATATTGTACGCTCGACTCCAACGTTAGTTAAGGCCAGCTTAGGCTTAGGCTAGCCCATAACATAATATTACAATGACTGTTGGCACTGTATAACACTACTAGTGTAGTGAATATCATTCATAATTATACCCTCAATTACTACCCACTTTACATTTGCACTGCTGTGAAGTGCATCTATAGGCCTAACTTTAGACCTGTACGTACGGACCCATGTTTGCTGTTGCAACATCGTTATTGACTAACCTTCGCAGCAGGTATATATTGTTCTGTCACTGCGTAAATAGTGTAATAACGTCGTGCAACGCCACGTTCAATGGCAAAAATGAATGCCCACTTTGCGGGTTAGAGGCGGGGCTTGTCTCAGAGTGTCTCATCAAACGAACGATACTGTCTAGACAGTTCTTGATGTTCTTGACTGTGTATTTTCATTGCTAGAAGGCCATGAGAGATGTACAAAGATATATTGGAAATCACTTGCAACATGTGATGCAACCATTGGTGACATTTAAAATTGATGTTTGCAAACTGTACCGATTGGTGCCGCAACAAAATTTACGGAAACAATAACGATTGAAAACTGTGACTAGGACAGATTTTAGTACTTGTGGGTTTTTGAGTATCTGTAGTAGGCCAAATATTATCTTGGCAAATCTTTCTGTACAATATTTTTCTGCGTTACCGCAAAAAAATCAGTACTTTACTGAACTTTTTTGGCGATGGCCTAGCGAAAGTGAGTTGACTGATTTGCCAACAAAAATGCCACCATTTTGCATGTAGACACTTCTAAAATTAAAAAATTTTCGAAAAAGGGAGGGGGACACCCCCTCCCCCAGGCAGGCAATCCACCAACAGACAGATCAGTTGGACAGCGTCTTGTTCAACTGGGTCTCACTACACTCGAGCTTAGACGCCTTCGTGGTGATTTGATTCAGGTCTTTAAGATAGTTCATGGGTATGATAGGCTTTCTTTCGATGACTTCTTCACCTTTTCTCACATCAGGCATACCAGGGGACATGGTCTCAAGCTTCAAAGGGGGCATTGTAGGTTGGATATTAGGAAATATTTCTTTTCTCAAAGGGTGGTGGAGGAGTGGAATGGGTTGCCAGAGGATGTAGTTGCTGCTGGCAGTGTAAATGCCTTTAAGAATAGGCTGGATTGTCATTTTGCTGCCATTGGTAGAGTTTAGTAATTTTGTCTACAGGATCTTTTATGAGGGCATTGTCCTTTCTGATCCTTATTTAATCTAATCTAATCTAATCTAAACCCACAACTAGCCTCTTGGAACTTGGGAGCTGTGGTTGTGCATTTTCAGACAATCTGCACAAAACTGTTGGAATACCCATGTTATTAGGCCTAGTAGAAGTAACGTTAGGCCTAGGCTAGTACAGTATGTTATTTATGATGCAGAGCACGATTTATTCAACCTCCTCTAACTTAATTAGGCTTTCCCCTTTTGAAATGTTGTGCCCTACAGAAAATAGGGATTTACAAAACCCCTGTCCCCCAGTTCAATGTTGCGTCCCCAAAAACATTTTGCAGGCAGAATTGACCCGATTATCTCCAACATTGTATGGGGAGCGGTGTTCCAAATAAAGTTACTTTTGTCCAAGATTGTAGGCCTAGGCTAGCCTAACTATTATTAATGGGAGTAATTATAGAATACCCCGCACTTTTGAAGGTCTTCTTTTTGATGGAGCCGTGGAGTCGCAGTGATCAAAGGAACTTGTATATTTACTGCACATCTTGTATGTACCGAGTGTGCAGAAATGTAGCAGGCAATAGTGTAGGAACTGGGACATATTATTTTTCTGTTGTTAAGTCTTTCCCATGTATTGCTTCTGTGTAGGCTATTCTATCGGAATTTTACACCCTCTATTTAAAGTCGCAGGCTGTCTGAGAACAATGCTCTAGAAATATCTGGAAGTGGAGTCGGAGTCGTAGTAAAGAGAGAAAATCATTTTGTTTAAGAACGACACATTGTTGGGTGGACATTAATTTTTGAGTGGAGTCAGAGTCACAGTGAAAACTTTAAACTCTATCTTTTACATACATCTGGAAGTGGAATTGGAGTCGAAGTGAAGAATGAGAATTGAACACTTTTAAACTGAGAAATTGGTGTCGGGGGTACTGTTTCTGAACTGGAAAACTTTCAAGTAAACTCTATCTTTTACATAATTTACTTTCAAGTAAACACTAAGTGGAGTCTGAGTCGCAGTGAAGAATGAGAAAGTGGAGTCGCAGTCGCAGTGAAGAATGAAAATCATTTTGTTTGAGAACGATGCATTGTTGGGTGGACATTAATTTTTGAGTGGAGTCAGAGTCACAGTGAAAACTTTAAACTCTATCTATAACATTTACATCTGGAAGTGGAGTCGGAGTCGCAGTGAAGAATGAGAATTGAACGCTTTTAAACTAAGAAATAGAGGTCGGGCGTACTGATTCTGAACTGGAGTTGGAGTCGCGGTGGGAAGTTGTATTCAACTTCTGAGTTCTTTTACATCTATGAAGAAATATCTGGAAGTGGAGTCGCAGTCGCAGTGAAGAATGAAAATCATTTTGTTTGAGAACGACGCATTGTTGGGTGGTCATTAATTTTTGAGTGGAGTCGGAGTCACAGTGAAAACTTTTAACTCTATCTAGGCCTATTACATTTACATCTGGAAGTGGAGTCAGAGTCACAGTGAAGAATGAGAATTGAACACTTTTAAAGTGAGAAATTGGTGTCGGGCGTACTGCTTCTGAACTGGAGTCGGAGTCGCGGTCTCCTGACTGCGACTCCGACTCCACTTGAAAAAGGGACCTTCCAGAAGGCGGGGTATTCTATAATTTTACCTAGGCCTAGGCCTATTAATGTTAGGTCTCATAGACTAACTTAGGCCTAGGCTAACTGTTAGTGTTAGGCCTAGGCTAAGTTAAAACAAGCCAGCGTCCTCCCCACGTTAGGCCTATTTGCAAAACTGTTAGATGCTGGAACCTCACCAGAGCCCTAAGGTGTAACTTGAGACTGAGAGACGCCAATCGTACGTTAGCGTTTGAAAATAAACGGTACTAAATGAACTATTTACTGTATCTTCGATTCTCCAAAATCCAAATGTCTCACTAGGCCTACCAGTCAGTAATGTGTTAGCTGTACCACTCGCTACCTCTCACCTCTCGCAGTTAAAGTTATTGTTGTTCCGTTTTTGCCTCCCCTCAACAACGTGGCAGGTCGTGCGGTAACGCATTTGTGAAAATTGTTTCATTTCATGCACTATTTTGGTGACTCTTTGTACGGAAGTCGAAATCTGCTCCGTAGGGCTATCAACTCCGGCTTACCAGTCTGAAGCAGGCACAGGATTCAGCCTCACATTCAGCCCCACATTCTGAAGCAAGCATAGGATTCGACCCCACATTCGCCCAGCACAGGATTCGCCATACATTCCCCCAGCACAAGATTCCGGTCCATAGAGCAGGATATAGGAACTATTATCCTACTCTATGTTCCGGTCATACTAAAAGTAGCCCGGCTGGCCCGGCTCGCCCGTACTACCTAAATGTAGCCCGGCTATTCGATGTGTGTAGTCTCAAATAGAGGGCGTACTCACAATTGTGTCTTTTTTGCACTAATAGCAACATCAAGGATGCGTTGTATACCAAGCGAACTTTTGTGTGTCTTTCATATGAAGACTTGGCTATGTCTAACTACCCGGGAAAAAAACCACATAACCTTTGAAAAAAGTGTTTGAGAAATAATAATAATAAAAAATGGTCACTTCCCAGCAGATGGCCTGCTGCAGTCTGATCAACAAAATATGCCCCTTTCATTGATGTTTTCCTTTGGTACTATTCGTAGAATCTCAGATTGACATAAATTTTAATACCTTTGATCCTGAGCATAATTTACAATAAAAGGGTGCTTACGCGGGTTTTTTTTTTTTTTTTTTTTTTTTTGCACATGCAGGGACTACTGGTATGGAAAGGTGGAGTTGGGGGACCGTCTCCTATATAAGCAAGACAATATGAAAACAGAAGGGAAAGAAGCCGGAAAAGAAGGAGAAGAAGCATTCAGAACATGCTTTGACCCCCTTAACCTATCAAAATACCCTGGCACCGGCCCTGTTGTTGCATTCGTTTTGAGAATCGAGACCCGGCTCAAATATGCCCCTTTCCTATTTCGTTCTCTTGTGTTTCTTAACTAGAAAAGGGCTGAAAATCCAAGTCTTCGTTTTGTATATCATGAATTGCGTTTTCACTTTTGAAATATTTCATACGATGTAATTGTTGAAAGGCCGACACCCCCAATGTCTGTACAGGAGTTTTCAATGGAAGTGTCTCTGAACTGATTTTTTGCTAGTTTATTAGGTGTCGCATGCTGTGTTGTTGCGCAGGGACGATGGCAGGGGTGACTATCCGATAAATTCGCAAGGAAATGTGAGAAGAGAAGAAAAATTGCACTGGACTCTAATGATGATCTCAGCTAAGATGGCGCTGCCCTGGTTACAAGGGCGGCAATATTATTCCATATGAAGGGGAGCCAATTAGGCCGGGAAATGAAGCAAGTTATCAAAAGGAGCATCATATCATTTATCTGAGTGATATCAAACTTTAAGTTCCTCTCTGAACGTGTCACTGCATCATTGCACATGTTAATAACATTAGTATGCTATAAGCTATTACAACACCCAACGGCGGAGGACTGGCGATCGCTTAAATAAAATCAAACACCAAGGTTCCCTTGGTTCAGAGATGTGTATGTGTCTAAGACAATGGCAGTTGTAGTAATACGAGGCACACGCGAAGTGGATGAAGTGGGGGTAGTAGGGGTTTAAGTCAAAATCACTAAATGTGCCTACAGGGCGGGTTGGCACCTCAGCGATTTTCGATTTGGTCGGAATTTTTCTTAACCGGACCAATTGTTTTTAATTCAGACTTTGTTGTAAGATGTCCATGCTATATCGATGTTAATGTCTCACGATAAACTGTTCTGCTACCATTAAATATAACTTATATCGTTGCACAGAGCGATATAGTGTTCAAAAATCAATTCGATTTTTGAAAGAATGTGTGCCCGCCGGAAAACGTTTTCTGTAGATCTGAAGACACGAAAAAGTTATTCTACTTTTCATTTTCGTAGTCCTCTCTTATAAAATCATACATTTACACAGATTGGCAAATTTTCGCTCTTTATGAATTTGGATGAAATTTCAACCAAACTCATAGAAGAAATCAGACCGTAAGTATACTGATCCTATTTGAAATTACTCCAGTGCGACCAATGTTCTATGACCCTTAGTTTGTTAGTTAGCTACGTAGGCGACGGAAGCGGAGGGAGGGGGACAGGGGGCCTGCCTCCCAATAATTTATTATGAGATTTGGGGGGGGGAATAGCCTCTCCCCCATAACTGAATGTCGCAAAATAAATTTTTCAAAAGTAATTAAACAAATTTAAGTTGCTTTTACTACATTTCGACTTTTCTTTGTCTCAAATATTACTTTTCAGGGCGCAAAAGTTGCAAAGCTTCCAGGGGCTTCTCCCCCTGGACCCCCCATTAATGATAACCTGTAGGAGAGATTATTTTCGCCCTTCAAACAGTTACAGGGGATTCTGCAATTGTGCCCCACTCTGAATTTCGGAATAAATTCAGGTAGACTGTGACAAGCTTCATATCTTCGGAATCGCTTGACTTTTTACTCGTCGGGTTGCTGGATGGATTTTCTAACAGATTTTGAGTGGCTGAAATTGGTTACCTAGGTGTGGATTAATGTGTGCTCCTATAGCATCTGGCATGCTTCTACCTCCTGTAGGGATTTTTTTTCAATTCCTGGGAATGCACAAAATCGTTCCAAAATCATACTTGATGTGGTGGGTCGAATATTTGGGTTTATTATGGTTGGAAGGAATTCGCACGGCCATTGCTGCCAGTCATTGGCCAGTGCAACCACCAAACCCATGTTGGTTCGATGCAGTCTCAAGGGTCGCAACCTTACTGCCTCACCACTATTACCTCACAGGACCTCACTTAGCTCTTGGCTGAAGTGGAAGTATTCAGTGGCGTACGAACGGAACAGGGGGAGGACTGCCCCAAATTTCTTAATTCAAAAATTTAAATTCGGACCGTAATTCGGGAGAAATCTGGCAGGAATTTACTAAAAATTAAAAATAAAATAAAAAATATCAAAATTTCCTAACGAATGACAATTTCATTTTTTTAAACTTCCTTAGTGTTCTCAGTATTGTTCAAGGGCAGTGCTTATTACGGTTCGGCAGTTCAACCGGATCACCTGTATGTATATGCATCGCATGATCACCAACATAGTGAGCATATACTTTCAGATCATGAAATGAATAGAGAGATAACTACGCAGTCTTTTATTTTGCTACTCCCTCGTCAGAGATCTCTGTTCCCATTCCTACTATATTTGTCAACAACATAAACAGTACCGGTATAAAATTTCTCACCTTCCTCTCCTTTCTTTGGTTGAATAAGTGCGCAGCTAGAAAGTCTTTCCTTTACAGTATGGTTGCTCCAAGAAACCATTTTAAATTTGTCTTACAAGATTCCTAAATCTAATTATGCCATGCCGCCAAGCACAGCCACCAATGAAAAGAATCTAATGTGAGAATATTTACAAAATGTAAAAAAAAACAAAAAAAACTTGGGATGAGGTTAACTAAGTTATTTAGATGCGGCTAAGCAAATAAAGCCCTGCCCATGGCCCATATTTGACTTTCCACTGAAACACATCAAACTCTCGAAATGGCCTTTTTAAGCCGCGGTAGCACTTGATATCATCAACTGTATCACATGTCGTTCGGCTGATCATGTGGTCACCGGCAAAGCAAGCGCATATTGGTCAGTTGAAACGTTTAGGGCCTCACACCCCCAATAATTTCCCCATTGACTTACACACTAAATTAGCTCCTTTTCGAGGCCGTTGCAGCCTTGTCAAAGTTCACAGCTATGTCAAGACACCCATCACTTGATAGCTGACAAGTTTGCCCATCATGGCACTACAAAATTTCCATACCATGACCGTTTAGATTTTGAGCTAGAAGGACTTAAAGTTTTTGTAGGGTACACCCACCCCTAGCCTCTTCACAAAAACAGAAAATCTCCGCCATTTGATAGCAATTTTTTTAACAGTCAAAATCAACGCCAATCTTACCCAAATTTTCAACATCCACACTCTGGCAAGTACTCTTTCATATTCATGGACTTTCATCACCCAGCTGGCATGTTATCTTGACAAAATTTGGTCAAAACCAGAGCTAAAAGGACTATTTCTTTGAGGGTGAACACTTGACGCTCTAGAACACTACTCTAATGGAGTAGTGAGACCTTAGGTCAGAAGAAAACTAAGCAGTAACTATTGCGCAATTTTCGCATCCGGGAGACTGCGTTATCTTATCCGTTCTCTATTCCTAACCCTCTGTCACGGTCTTCCCTTTTGAACAAAGTAAAATATAACTTAAGTTTGTAGCTCTTGTTAGAGTTGTAACTTCCTTGGTCATGAAAAGAAATCACCCGTTCAATGTTTTTCTTACAACAACGTCGAAACTTTCACGTCAAAAGATTGCTCGGATGTTTCAAATTGTAAGAAAAGAAGGGTAGCGACCATGTCATAAAGAACAGCAGTTGACAAAAACTATAGAAAGGGCTTCTGAGAACCCCATATAGTCGCTCCCTGGTCGTTCAAAGAACCATGTAATTGAAATATCCCTGAACTAATATGCCTCATCGTGTGGTGAAACCAGAGACATCCTTAAATAAATTATCTGTTTTCATGGTAAACGCTTTTTAATTTACAAACATTACAAAGTAACAAAACCAGCAAGGCACAGAATAAAAACACTGTAACAAGTCCATAAAGCGGCTACTATACTTCGCATTCGCTCGTAAAAACTCTCATAAGATCCGATTTGTATCACTTGTAAAGACTCGGAGCAATTATCTTACACCGAGACGGTTTAGTGTTTTGACATGTGTTAGTTGCAATTGACAGTAATTCCTTAATCTCATCAGGATAACCGCAACATCGCGGATTACCACAACTGTGATCATGCCTCTATTCAATTTGGTAAGTACTCATGCCAATGCCAAAGCCCCCAAAGAGCACAAGGCGACCTTTTCAATAATGCTGTATATCATTAGCAATGGCAAGAAGTGTACGTACAAATTGTATAGCCGGGCTACATTTAGGTAGACCGGGCTACATTTAGTATGACCCCAAGATTCACCTTACATTCAACTAACGTTAGCACCAGTCTGAAGGGTTTACGGTCAACTCGGTCCCTGGGACAACTCGGCCCGGTCATCTCGGTCCCTAGACAACTCGACCACCGAGACCTCTCGGCCCTTGGACAACTCGGCCACCGAGACAACTCGGCCCCTGAGACAACTAGGCCCCCAGACAACTAGGCTACCATTGAATAAGCACGACCCTTATTAATATTAGTATTAACCTTAAGAAATACAAGTACTGTCTCGCTTAGTAGTATGTAGGTACTGTAACTTGAAACCAAGCAGTTTTCCTCTTGTAAACTATTTCACATTTGAAGAGGAAAAATGTTGTCACATGACTCTCAACAGTCAATCAAGTAAAAGAAGGGTAGAAGGCGCACCATCTGACATTATCATAGTCAATCACCTTGCACATTTTTTAGGAAGGTCCGAAATCAACTTGCGGATTTCATGTCAAAGATCCCAGCCAACATGCCCAGCTGGGCCCCAACTGGGTTTGAGCTGGGCTACTTGCTGGGCCCCAGCTGGTGCCCATCCGTGTTTGTCAGGTGTTCCCACGTGGGGCCCAACTGGGCTAGCATTTCCCAGCTGAAGCCCAGCTAGGCTTCAGTTATTAATTTGTACCATTCATAGTATAGTCATAGCAGGAGTTCTTAGAACCAAAGTAAAGGACCTCGCACTTATCAGCGTTAAAATATTTGCCCAGTCTGAGACCATGAAAATAACCTATCCAAATCATTCTCACAGTCTGAAGCAATAAGGAATCGTCCTTATCCCCAGCCTTCCTATAGAGCTGAGTATCATAAGCAAACTTACTTATACTGGAAATGATAAAGCTAGATTATTTATGAAAATTAAGAAAAGAAGTGGGCCAAGAACAGAACCTTGTGGTACACCACTTGAGACATCTTTCCAAGAAGAAAAATTGCCATTGACAACAACTCTCTGAGACCATGGAGCTAGTACGGAGGGCGATAAAGCACTTTTCATTTTCATCTAATGAAACAATGCGGTATGTATTGAGACTTCGATTGAGACTTTGATTGACAGGTCCTTTAGTACTTCTTGTAAGTTTGTTTGAATAAGCCCTGATAATGAGAAATCAACCTTTTCATACTAGCCTAATCCTCAAACAAAGAACTCATATTGACAATGATTCGAAAGTATCAGATTGCCGACATGGGGACACTTGCGTCAGCGTATTAGACCAGGGAGTTGTCAGGGCAGGAGATCCAACATTTAAGGGTCATTTGTACCAAGGTAGTTGCCGACATTGAGCTGCTCTTGCTCTTGCTTGCTCTTGAAATCTTGCTCTTGAAATATCTTTTAGGCCCGAAAGGAATCTGGTACTGAAGACAATGATACCTGTCGTCTGCTACATCTCAAAGACCTATCATGATTATTTCATCCACTGGTATTACACTGCCAGTCGTCGAGGGAAAAAATCTAAATTTTAAGTATGCGTCGCTCGGCGTTGCGTCTAATATTTATTCAAATAGCTGTTACGAAGATTGTTTAAAATTCTCCTTCTCCGAAAATACTTGATTCTGATGGGGAAAATTATCAAAACGACTTGACTGCACTTTGAACGGATTCTTTTATTATTCAGATTTTTTTCCATTGGTCACTGACATCGCTTTTCGGCAATGAATGAAGAGTCTAACCTCCTTGGTCTAACATTAATATATGAATTTGGAAAACATTCCGGATTGTTCCTAAAACCGCAAAAAATGTGAGGATGTTCTGAAACTTAATTGAAGCTCGACTGAGCCTTTCAAAAAGTGGACAATGGTGAACAGAAGCGGAATAATTTTTATTTCTTTGACGACTGGCAATATTATGGTAATCGTTGAAAACATGCCACAAGTATATGGGATCTAGCAGAAGATAAGAACCGTTAATTGTTGTCACTTACTAATCCCTTTTGTAAGTTGTCAATTTTCACAGGGATGGGGAAGGCAGGTAAAACATTATAAATGGTTTTCAGAAGCTAATTCTGAGATTAAGGTAGGTGTACCACAGAGAGGTCCTTTATCTGCTATTCTCTTTACTATTTATAAAAATGAAATTAACTTAAGTCTAATGAATTTTTGTCAATGATAATATATGCCGATGATACTGCATTGTCTTCTAACATTTCAGGAAATACTGAGACCAGGGATCAACTTAATTATCAACAGGCTATAAATAGTATTGCTTCAACGTGTAATCGGGAAAATTTAATACTTAATCCTAAGAAATCAAAGGAAATGTGTTTTTAACGAGAATATCAAGCATGAAGGCTTACTTTTGCCTAAGTCACAATGTGTCGAAAGTGAAGGATCGGAGGTGGAACGCATTACTAAAACCAAATATAAAGCATTGATGAAAGGCTGGCCTTTTCTGATCATATTTCCAGTACCGGTATTTTAAGTAAAGTGTATTCATAGTATGTCTGGATTGGCATATATTGTACTTTTCTTTAATGAGAAGGCCAAGGAAGGTATTTTGAAATCTGTCATACTCCCACATTTAATTTATGCAGTGTCAGTTTGGTATCATTTTAATTAAGAAAGGACAAGGAGAGAATTGTAAGATTTTTAAAGTATTCTGCAAAGATTCTACACCTAGATTTTAATTACCTCAAACCAAATGCGAATGCCTCTGCAAAAAAGTGTTTATAAAAATGGCCACAAAATAATGATGATCATAATCACCTAGCCTATTGCATAATTATTTCAAAAGCCTCAATGTACAATCAAAGAAAACACCTAAGAAATTCGCCAATCATTTTATCGAAGTACAGAATAACTTTATATAAGAATTCCTTTGTCTACAGAGCAGTCCTTTTCAATCAATCTAAAACTTAAGACTATTTGTTGTAGACTTTTAATCCTTTCATGTTTTAATGTGAACCAACCCTCTGTATTTGTATTGTCTTATTATTGGATTTGTAATTTATTTTATTAGGGCCTACTCCTTTTTATAAATATTTTATATATATATTTATACTGGAATAAATAAATTGAAATTGAAATGGCTATTGTGTGTCCATTCCCATGTGTTTAATTAAATGGGGAGCCAGGCTAGCTACAGTGTTTAATTTGGACCGGTTTATTTTACACATCACACGGTTTAATACATATAAGAACCAGCGGTTCATGTTACACTACACCACGTGGTGGTTCAAACACTCAAGAGAAATCATAACATAACATAACATAACATAACAGGTTACAGGGCAAAGGAGGTCTAAGACCCCATAAGATGCCCTGTAGTCCAAACCCTGACCAAAACGAAACAACTAAACCAACACAAAGCGAGACCAGTAAAATACTACAACAGTAATGGAAAAACTTGTCAATGTTAAAGGGCCAACCCTCTCACCCCAAACTACACTTCTTGAAGGAGGGTACAGAAACTCTCCATTGGCCCAGCTTTTTGACTGACTGTTAATTCAAACAATCCAGATTACCAAAGCTTACATTACAAAGCATGAACTGTACCGAGAGTGTTTTGATTATATACATAGAACTTTTCTATATTCACTCTGAAGCAATAAAATGAGATTGTTCCTAGATAAGGATGAATTTCAAACAATTGTGGGAGGGGCTTGAGTGAGAAGGTTAGGAGAATTGGTACTGTTTGGGGTGAGAGAACTGGGCCTTTAACCATAAAGAAGTAAACTGAAGTGGAGTTGACAACCCACCCAAGCAGACCATTCCACTCTTTTACAACCATTGGCGAAGGAAACAATATGAAAGTGTGGGGGTGGGGGTGGGGGGTGGGGAGGCGGAACAATTTTGGATCATGCACCTCACCCTTCCCCATTGACCAAAAGGTACATATTTAATGCTTAATTTTTTCAAATTTCCTACGAGCAAGAACATTTTGTTAATAAAAAAATTCTGATGTTTTTCTTAATTTGGAACAATACTGTATTAGGAGAGTAATTAGTTGATTAGCGGCGAGCGGAAGGGCGCCGAAAGTTTTGGGTCTTCTTACACATTTCTAAACATGGAGCTTGTACTGCAGAAAGTAGTTTAGATTCAGGGTTCCCTGTTAGGAAATTTGAATATTTGGGGGACAATCGAAGAATTTTCGTTTCCTATGAGCATATACCTGAGATAACATGTCGACTGAAGATCGTTGCTGTTACACAATGTTATCTAAGGAGTGAGGATTGAGGCTTCTCGGTGACATTTTTAAAAAGCTTCTGACACTTTTTTGCCTTTTTAGACAAAATATTTAAAACATAAAAGCCTATATTAAACTGTTAAAGTTTATCACCGACTACTTTATGAGCAACCACTTCCAGCATTAAGGGTTACATTCAGGGCTCCCGAAGCGCGCTGATAATTTTGCCTTTTTAAAACCAATAATTACAAACATGAAGTTTTTATAAGTAATTTTGTGAAGGAGAAGTTGGGAAACCCGCACTGTATTTGAATGGTGTCTCAAATGGCAAATTTCCGAATTGTTCACTTTTTTGAACCAGAGGGTAATCGCCCCCGCGCCTCCTGTAGCTACGTCACTGCTCTGCAACATGGAACATTGATAACAGTTTGGCACTCCAATATTTGAAGAATCCATCTACACAAACTACCGGTACTCATCTGAAAGGGTTGAAAGGCATCTGATGATAGGAGTGTATGAGAGCATTTGACCACGGTAGGTCAAAGCTTCCCTCCCTGGAATATGAAGTCTGTCTCGAAAGACTCTCTTCAGTTCGGAGCGTACAGAAAATTTTAAAAAATCTCGACCCCGAAGACAGCCGGAAACGGCATGTCTTGGACTTTTAAAGTAGTAGCCAAATTTTCCGATTTTCCTTTCCAGTGTGAACACTTCTGTATCAGGGGCGTATTGCGGAGCGCTAAGCCAGTCGAAATTTTTGCCCCTTTTAAACAAAAATATGTAGATATGGAGCTTGTATTACAGAAAGCTTTGTATTCTGGGTTTCTTGTAAGGAAATTTAAAGAGTTGGGAGATTACTGAAGAATCTGCACTCCCTTCATATATTGGTGGCAAATCTGAGAATGACCGCACGACGACTAAATCTTTGTTGCCAAATAATGTTATTTAAAGCCTACGAATAAAAGCGCATTTTCGTGAAAATTGTACACCAAAACGAAAGTTCTTGCCAGCCAATTAATTCAAATACTGCCGTTTCTAGACCGTTTATGAACCGATTTTACCGCCAACCTGGGTTCGTTCGTAGGACTAATCATATAGCTCGCTGAACTCCCCGAAGATTAAGGTGATCCGCCCACTGTTAAACTTTCGTTTGATGACCGAAATACTGTTGTGTGGCATGGAATTTCCTAAAGTTGTTGCAAAAAGTTTCCAATTAAAAAATTCAAAATTCAGGCAATTCGGGGCAAACGCACACTTTTCTCTGTGAATACTTTACCAACCTGGTCAAGTCATTAGACACGTATTTTGGGTCGGGACACCAAAACAGATATTACTGACTCCTGACCTGGGGAGCGGTCTAATGAGAGTTCTAGGAGCTCCCTCCTCACGTTTTGCGAAAAATTGTAGAAGGACGAAGATCAATGAAATGTCACGCCCGATTGGCTCTTGGTAGTAGTTTCACTAGTTTTTTACCAAAAGTCTTACTTGAATTTACCATGGAGGTTACTTTTAGATCAGTGTTAAGTCAATAGAATTACCCTTAAATAACGACTATACTACCTTATCTACACCCTTAATAAACACAGGAGCTTCTGAGGGGTTCGTCCCCCGGACCACGTACACCAGGTCACTGCCCCTGGACCCCACAACGGGCCCTAAGGGACCCCACTAGGTGCCCTAAGGAAGGTCTCTGGACCCCAAACGGTGAGTCTCTCCGTTTGCTCTCCAAAGTTCCTTTGGCGACATGAGTAGAGTCTATCAGTTCTCCCTGCAATATTGTAGTGCCCCCTGAAATGAAAAGTTTGGTGACGCCACTGGTTCTATATCAAAACTTCTCAAGTTGTCCCACATCAAGCACGCCTCTATACAGGCATTCTCATGCTCCTCAAGTGCAATGAAGGCATCCTGTGAGGGTGCAAGTAGTACATGTTCATGTTTGGTCCAATGGAAAAATTGACATGTATTGTAAAGGGTTCTGGGACTCATTAGTTGTGGTGCCTGCCTTGCAGCCAACCGCAACTAATGCGGTTACTATCGCGAAGTCAATGTCTGAATTTCCGGCACTTTATTTCTATCTTCTTGTAGATGCTTTGTGGTATCGAAATACGGTGTCGTGCAATTTGTAGGGATGGTACTTCTCTTTCGTGTTTTTAAGTTTGGTGGAAATATGACTTTCGTGATAGTGTAAAATTGGGTTTTGTTTTTTCATGTAAAATTTGCAAACGTGGTCTGTTTGTAGTAACAATCTTGCGGAAACACCAGGTCCGTGTATACTATGGGGAATAATTTGTTGTTTAATTTAACACAGCGCCATCATTTTGGTTGTTTTTAATTCGTCGAGGTGTTTAGTGAATTTTTAGTATTTATATGAGGATTTCTTTCTAGGGATTTATTCTTTTCAAGTGACGTGGTCGGGGTTGCGGTGGAGTAAAAAGTTTGATAGTTTAGAGGAGTTTTGTTCACTGTTTTTGTGATTTTAAAGAGCTGTGTGAATTTTCCACATCAACGACAATTTTGATGAAGTAAGTTTCTGTTGGAGGGAAACATTGTTATAAGTAGGTAAATATTATTGGTATGAGTTGGCGAGTATTAATATTTGTGTTATATCAAGGTGTCTGGTTATGGTACATTTGTTATTTTTAATTTTAAAATTATCTGGAGAATATTACAATGTCTAAGAAGGGCCGTTCAAAGATTTTTAATTTAGAAAGGAAAGGTTGGCAACAAAGAAAAAGAAAGTATGGGGGTGAATTTCAAGATAGAAGTTATGAAGGGGAAAAAATGATGATATCAGACTTGGGAACAAAAGAAATGTTCTAGTCAATATGAAAAAAGTCAGAGGTGTGATGATGGGGGAAGTAGGGAACGTGATGCACTATTAATACGTTCCGAAAGATCTACTTGTACATTTTATTTTTTCGTTCTTGATAGCTGTTGGAAAGAAGAAAACGTTTAAGAAGCTTGTGTTGATAGATTCAAACATGGTTTTCGTGAAAACGGGAGTTTGATTTTTCGTCCAATGAAATAGGAAAATGTGTTTCAGTTGAGAGTATGCCGATTCGTGTGAGAAAAGTAAGTGGGGATAGTAATTGTTTTTTCGGTGTTTGGCATTATTGGTTACAGGGGTAGAAGATTATCATTTTTTAATTAAGACAAGTTATTGTAAGTTCATTATGTAGGAGTGAGTTGCCGGTGCCATTTATGACTAAGGAAGAATATGTTACTTCTACTGGAATGGATAGGGATGGTGTATGGTCTACAGAGGTTGAAATTTTTTCAGCTGCAATACTTTCGAAAACTGATATACTTTTACAGAGTATAACGGTACATGAAAATGGGTACGTTATCCTCAAAGTGTCATTTTATGTGGCGCAGTTAATCGGGAAAAACATGCCATTTATTTAGTCAATACAGGTGGAGTACATGGGCGTCCGCAGGTATGGGCAAGCCCCCCCCCCCCCCCGCCTGGAAAATCAAAAATTTGAAAAAACGTACAAAAATCAAAGCAATAACCCGAACAAAAACGTGTTTTCCAAGTTTCTATGCGAAAAATAGGCTTTACAAATGCCATTTCCGGCGATCTGGGAGGCATTTTGGGCTGAAATTTTCGCAGGCTTTGTGTCAATTCATGGTGACTTGGAGATTTTGCCCCTACCTAGAAATTTTGCCCCCCTGACTTTTTTCTGCGGACGCCCATGGTGGAGTGCATTATGATGTAGTGTTGGAAATAGAAGATGAGTCTGTACATGAGAGCAGCGTCATAGAGAATTGGTTGAAGAGGGCTGAACATAGTGAAGAATGAACTATAGTGAAGAATTTTCCGGTGTTGAATGTAACATATTGAAGAGAGGAAACATTTTATTTGAAGAGGAGCGTAATCAAATGTCAATGCAAAGTTATGTGAAGAGAGCAGATGTTGTTTTAAATGAGGGGAGTAATCACATATTAGTGCAAGGGTCTATGGGAGTGAGTTAGTGACTGAAGATAGGTATAAATGTTGGGAAAATAAAGGTTTTGTGTTAAAATGTAGTGTGAGTATTGCAAGTGATAGTACTAAAATGATGCTTAGGAAACAAATACGTAAGCATCAATTTAGAAAAGAAGAGGAGAGTCCAATCAGAGAATTGCAACATCGCTTTTGGAATAAAATTATGGAGGGGCCTACATATGTTTGCTTTTATTGTGAGCAGTTATGGTATAAAGAATGTGTAATAATATGAAAATGTATGAGATACCAGAAGAATTGAAATTACATCATCTCGAAGAAAGGTTGGTCGCTTTACGAACACCTTTCATGCAGTTACGTGAGCTTCCTCGAGGAAGGCAATTTAGTATCATTAAGGGAAATGTTCTTAATGTCCCGTCTGATGCGGTGACAACAATTAAAACTTTACCTATAAGACTTGAAGAGAGCCAAGTTATTCCTGTCAAATTTAAGAGGAAATTAAGTTATAAAACGGCTGTTTTTTCTGAAAATTTTAGGCATAGAAGTGTTGCTCTTGCTGCTCGCTGGGCTGATAGAAAATGAGGATATCAAGATACCCAACAATGACTTAGGAAAGGAAATAAAGACCCATTTTGAAAAGGATGAACAACTTCTGGCAAATGGACCTTTTTTGATTCCTTGCCCAAGGTATGCAAGGAATCTATTTGATGGTTACTGATGTGTGAGTGTATTTGTGATGCTTTTGCTTGTAAACACAATATTCAAGAAGGAAGCCTGCCATCGACTCGTTCCTGATGCGTGATCCGCGTCCGCGTGCCTGTCCGCGTCCGTGCATGCGTGAAGTGAACATCCATTCATACGTGAAAACTTGCCCGTGACCACCCACGTTTCTAGCAGAATGCTATTTTCTGCTGCCCCTCTTTTACTAACACCACCATTACTTGCTTATTACATACACGATTTTGAGTTCGCGCTAGAAGGGCCTGCATAATAAAGTGGTGGTTCCTGTTTTTTGACTCATTCAAAATGTCGTTTTGCATCGCGGAAGGATATATTGCAAAATAAATGTCTTGCTACCTTGCCATTTCCGAAAAGGGCAAAGAGATGAAATGAACGAGCCACTTAGCTAGAAATTTACAGTTACGAAATGTCTTGTAATTTTCAACTTTGTCTGTAAACCAACAATTTGACCCTTTGTGAACGGTCTAAATTTAGTGTCTACGTCACATAACATAAGCTGATAAGGGTCAACTTATAGTAAGCAGAAAGTTGCAACTTACCGTATTAAAGGGCCAAACTTTTCACCCCAAACTACAATTTTGGTACGGGGTTACCGAAATTCTCAATTGGTGCAGCTCTTTGACTGACAGCTAATTCAAACAATGCAGAATACCGAAGCTTATATTACACAGCATGAATAGTACTGAGAGTGTATTGATTATTTTTTCTATACGCACCCTAGTTGAAGCAATAACCTGAGATTGTATCTGGATGAGGATGAATTTTAGACAATTGTGGGAGGGGCTTAAGTAAGAAGGTTAGCAGAATTAGTACTGTTTGGGGTGAGAGAACTGGACCTTTAAGTAGTCTTAGACGAGATGGTGAGTACTTTTTAGGTTATGGGTGTTTTAAATGTAACTTATTGGTAGGTGTAACTTATAACTATTTAATCATTACCAATCATCTTTAAGAAAACTGGAAGGGGACAGAGGATTGTATAGGTTATGGTGGAAAAAGTTTTTCAATAAATGATGCTCTGGAATCGGTATATTACGGAGCTTTTTTACACGATTTCAAGACATGGCCGCTGTTACGTTGTTACGGGGGAGGAGGGGATGTAGGCTTAAGTAGGCTGGAGCCTCCATCCCCTCAATGAATCGCCCAGCTCCCTACCGCCTGATAACTTTGGCAAAAAATTATATTCATGCTGGCTGACAATAATAACCAATTTGAAGGGGTATACTGTATTACGGAACCTTTTTTACGATTTCAAGATATGGCCCCAGTGGCGTTGCTACGTTGGAGGAGGGGGTGTAGGCTTAGGTGGGGTGGATCCCCCCTTCAATAAATTGCCCTATTAGTAGCTAACAGTCGCCAATGTTTTCGTCGGTTTCGTCGGGGAGGCCTAAAAAATTAAAAAAATAACAAAAACCCACAAGGACTTAAGTTACTGGATGGGTCATCTAGAACATATTTTTTTGTTTTGAAACGTTATTTTAATACATACGGAATCGATTTTAAATCACTTTTTAACTCTGCTCAACCTCATTCTATGTACCTTGTCCTATCTCTTCCCCGTCGAGGAAGGACGGGAATATTTCTGGCATGCCTAAACATTAAAAACGAAAAGGACTGAAGTTACTGGATGGATGACCATGATTTTTTTCTTTTTGAACTATTTTTTCTTTTGTAACGCTATTTTAATGCATATCTGAATCGGTTTTAATCACTTCTTGCTAGTTCTTCTATCCCTCATTCCATCCTCAATCAGTGCGCGCAAGGTCATGCATCCGTCGGGGACGGGCGCTACCCAACCCCCGTTGTTGAGAAAATCCACTTTCGTGGGGGAGTCTTCATCTACAGACTCACGATAAAAGATGTGGGTTTGTAGTCACTGGGACGACCTTCTTGATTTCGCATTTTAGAAGACCATATCCTTCAAGGAAACTCACAATTCCGAATTTTTCTTGCGCAAAAACGGACGGGAGGTTGTTCATGTGTGTGCAGTACCCAATGGTCTGCCATCTGGCCTGCTCGGACGGAAAGCCGAATTCTTACAAAGGTAGTTAATATCGGCCATGTCGTTTTCAGCTACACATAATGATAAACGGTGGTGTGCGAAATCTCCCCATAAGTCTGACTGAGAATTTATTTCAGGTCAGCATGTAACGTGCCATATTTTCAAATACGCTGGGAGTTGTTATTCAGGTGATACTTATTCAGCAAAAGGACGTGAAAACTGACAAGTCACTACCGTAGGCCCCGAGGTTGTTATGTGCTTCTATAAGCTAGCAGTAGCTGTACGATTTTACTCTGTGTACATAACGACGGATGGGGCTGAAAAAATCCATGACCAACGATAAACTTAAAGTTAATCTATACATTAGAATTAACGGGATTCGTTGGCACACTTAGATTTTGTTACTTAGCCTAATCCTTGGAGGCTTACAAGCTAGTTCGGGAAAATAGCTTTCTGCTCACTTTGAGTGTAACAATAAATGGACAATGAGTACCTTGTGGCCTTCTACACTTAACAGACTGCCTTTCTCACAGGATATCGTGTGTGATCGAGCCACTATTAGGCCTCCTTAGTGGCGTGCGAAGGGGAGACCATTGGGCCATGCCCCCCTCACAGATGCCATTTTTCTTTGTTCTTAAAAATACGTGGTCTAACTTTATCAACACAGATTTTACATCAAAAGATAGCATATGTGGCACCAGATTGCTTATAAGGACACCAAACTTTTCAAAAATTTTCAAAGGGGAAGGACTGTCCCTGCAAGGTCTTTCAGTGATGCCAATTTTTTTTTTAATACCTACAAATAGACCTAGGCAAATTCTGTCAAATTCCAATTTTTACTTAGAAAAGGTAGACTCTGTTTCCCACTGGTGGCATCCATCAAAAGACTACATGATTAGATTTTCTTTACAAGCATAAATACGCTACTTTTGACCATCTGAGGGGTCTGATTTTTCGAAATTTTCTTTACGCTCCGCGCCAACCAATGGTGGCGCTTCTCTCGGTCTCTTGGGCAAAAAACATATTTGGGGTAAAATTAGCTCTTAACTCTCTGATCACTTTGCAGTTTACGAACATATTTTGAAGTGAGCATTTTATTGCAAACGACAAAAGCAGAAAGCGACTGGCTAGATTTTTCGTATAAGCCTGGAAAATGCTATTTCCGGTCATCTAAGGGGTCTAATTTTTCCAAATTTTCTCTACGCTCCGCGCCAACCAATGGTGGCGCTCCGCTTAGATAATCTTTATGACAAAATAACATTTTGTGGCCAAGAAAACTACAAATACCGATCAATGCTCTTTTATTTCGACTCCTAAAAGTGTGCAAATTTTATGACAAGTTTTTCTTCGTAAGGTTGCATAAATGGCATAAAAAGAAATACATGTCAAGGTACAAAAGTTTCAGTTTTATCCTCATGAACCACCACGATTCAACTTTTAACACTGTCCCTGTCAAAGTCGAAATTCTTGCACCATTTTGCATGTAGGCTCCTTGAAAACGTCAAAAAATTTCCGGAGACCCCTCCCCTTGACCATACTGCATGTCCTTCCCCCTTTAGAGAAATCCTGCGTACGCCACTGCGTTAGTACATACAAATAAACCAGATATTGTTTACCAAAATAATATACTTTGTTATTTCCGATTGCTCTATGTTATAATTTAAGATTAAAATGCAGGTAATACTACAAAATGACATGGTAATGTTGTTATACTTGTAAGTTTGCATATTTTACATGAAATACATACACATTGACCGGGAAAAGTTTTGGGGAAATTTCATACCTTTGCCCCCCCCCCCTGGAAAAAATCTTAGCTACGCCACTGTGCCCCCCCCCCCCCCTCCGAAAAGAGACAAGACTATTACATCTAATTTTAGCAGTATCTTTTATCTGGTACTTTTCTGATCATTAGCAAGTTTGGTTTTTTCTCTATTGAAGTGAAACTTTCGCTTTAAAGGAAGGCTCGAAATAAAGCCTTCTTCATTTTTAGTTGCGGTGCCTGCCTTGCAGGCAACCGCAACTAATGCAGTTACTATCGAGATGTCAATTTCTGACTTTTTCGGCACTTTATTTCTATCTCCTTCTAGATGCTTTGTGGTATCGAAATACGGTTTAGCGCAATTTGTAGGGATGGTACTTCTCTTTCGTGTTTTTAAGTTTTGGTGGAAATATGATTTTCGTGAGGGTGTAAAATTGGGGTTTTTTCCACGTAAAATTTGCAAACGTGTTCTATTTTTAGTAACAATCTTGCGGAAAAACCAGGTCCGTGTGTATTCTGGGGAATAATATGTTGTTTAATTTAACACGGCGCCATCATTTTGGTTGTTTTTTAATTCATCGAGGTGTTACGTGAATTTTGAGTATTTATATGAGGATTTCTTTGTAGAGATTTATTCTTTACAAGTGACATGGTCGGGGTTGCTGTGGAGTAAAAAGTTTGATAGTTTAGAGGAGTTTTGTTCACTGTTTTTTCATAAAGTAAGTTTCTGTTAGAGTGAAACATTGTTATTGGCAGGTAGATATTATTTGTATAAGATGGCGAGTATTAATATTTGTGTTATATCAAGGTGTCTGGTTATGGTAAATTTGTTATTTTAAAGTTTAAAACTATGTGGAGAATATAACAATGCCCAAGAAGGGCCGTTCAAAGATTTTTTTTGTAGAAAGGAAAGGTTGGCAACAAAGAAAAAGAAAGTATGGGGGGTAAATTTCAAGATAAAAGTTATGAAGGGGAGAAAAATGATGATGTCAGAGTCGGGATCAAACAAAAAGGGCTCTAGTGGATATGAAAATAGTCAGAGGTGTGATGATGGGGAAAGAAGGGAACATGACGATCGTATAATTTACACGTTCCGAAAGATCTACATGTACATTTTATTTTTTCGTTGTTGTGGGTGGTAATTGTTTTTTTCGGTGTTTGGCATTATTGGTTACAGGGAAGATGATCATCTTTATTTAAGACAAGTCATTGTAAGTTCATTATGTACCCCTCCACATATTTACACCACGAGTTGCCATTGCTCAGAAGCTCCACTAAAGAAGAATGCTTAAAAAAACCAAATTCAGGAGGCAACTTTCTTGGAAATATTTATACATTTAGGGAGAAGAGCACATCATAAGATGAAGAAGTGTTAACATGAACAAATAGTTTAATGTAAAGAGTAGTCACGGTAGGTTTTTAACATGTTCATTGATATCTTGTTTTATATTTGTATGTGATGAGAGCAACCATTTTTATTACGCTGGGCGGTGATCTGTTTGAGATATTGGGAAGAGGTCTGCATGAATGAAGGTTTTGCACAATCATTCAGGGACTGCTTTGGGTCTTCTGTTGGGGGAGAAGCCCTTGAAAACCAACTGATTTGGTCTTTTTAAAGGCCATGGATAGTTCATCTCTTGTCAAAAATGTGTTGATTTTGAAATGGTTATTTAAAATTTTGAGGGGGCCATATGACAGTTTGGCTTTCCTTTTTTTTTTACTTGAGAAAGCAAAGACATCCCTTGCCTTCTCCGGGATTTACGTCACTGTAAAACAATTACAATTGATTGCCTTATAATTTTTAATATTTATGTTAAACGAACGTAAACATTAAATTTGGACCGTTTGTAGAGGGTTTAGATTGTTGGCTTACACAACGAAGTTTTGAACAGGTACAAGAAAATTCCCAATTGTAAATTTTTAGCCAGGTGGTTCATTTCGTAAATGGTAAAGTAGCAAGACACTTATTAATAAGCTAGTCATGCTCTTTTTTGTTATGTCACTGGCTGTGGTGTTATCAGCGAAACGTTTTTTTTTTTTTCATGAAGTCCGTTTCATCTTTGAAAGTGATTTGTTGAGCTATTTCATATGGGTGGTTGGAATGATGAAATTTGTCTTTTACGGGGTTTTTTACTGGACAGTGCAATCTTATTCATAGACCTGGCTCTCTTATTGCTTTTACATATTTTAGGTTATCGCTTGATCAGTTGCGAGTCGTGGCCATACATAAACTTGCTATATTATTATTTTTATTAGAAAAAGAAATGCATGGAAATTATTCAAACAATTTTAATGCAATGGCAACAGTTTTGTTCCGTAGTAAGAAGTCACTCTAAGAAAGAGCGACAACAAGTTCTTGATATAGAGTGTAGGAAGAAGCGAAACTGTTTAATGATGTGATGACAGACGAATCGCCGCTAATAGTTATAAACTAGGGACATCGATATTTTTGGTATTCGGGTTTCATGAAGGGACGTATAGATGTTGCAATTTATCTTTTATGATTTGTAAGTGATTGATTCGGTTCTCTGATTTGTGGAGGTCAACGTCGTTCAAGTGTCTATACATTACTAAACTAAGAAGTTACCGGCGAAGGGTTAGTATATAGTGACGTATGTGTGCGGGATTAATATAAATTGGAGAAACAGTGACAATAGGCCTAAGGCTAGAGTGAAATATCATCATATTAACATTTATGTTGAGGGAATGTAGGTGTAAGTAACGCTGACAAAGGAATTTTTACTTTGCTGTTTTATATTTTTTAATTTTATTTCATCATTTGTAAAGATTATGGTAAATCTGAGATATCGACATTTCTTTTGATTCTCTTTTACTTGTTATTACATGTGACTTACAAAAAACTTTTATTAGGAAAGCTGAGAGTAAACTTGGTGCGGAGCGTACAGAACTTTTTGAAAACCAATAATCTTTAAAAATTCTTTATGTTCAACATTGGAAATTTTTTCCTTTTGTTCATTAACATAAATCCATCTTCAACCAAGTGACTTCAACGTTACTGGACATCATGTACATACAGACTCATTTTCATTTCCAACATTACGTCATAACAGTGTACTCCACCTGTATTCACTAAACAGCTAAACAAATGGCATATTTTTCCTTATTAACTGCACTTCTTAAAATACAATTTTGACTAACGTCTGTTTGGTCGAATGGTCTGTCTTGAGCCTTTGGCGCTTCACCATCTTTTATCAGAAACCCTCATGCTGTACACGGAGTAACTAAGGAGCCGGGACATTAGGGATATCTTATATTGAATGCACAAGAAACAGCTTGTAAATGACGTTTGAAATGTTATCTGATGTGACATTTTGCTCTTTCTACAGTTCTAAATCAACTGCTGTATCATCTTTTCCTGATTTTCTGTCAACTATGAGTTGAAAATGAGCAAACCTCATTATACCGGCAATCGAGTATTTCTTTGGTGTGTTACACGTTCCACCTCAACCACATTTCTAAAGTGAATGAACAATGTTCCTGGATTACAAGTGTGGAACTTAACTTAGCTGCTATTGGGCAAAACACAATACAAGTATTTTGGAATGGTATTTTTGTCCCCCTAAAATATAAAACCACCTTTAAAGTACAAGACGACTTGGTATGTCGGCACCGCAACTCGTCTAGACGTTCGTCTTGTTAGCTACAAGTATTTCGGCTATCTTAGAGGTTAGATTTTTTAACAATTTTCTGTAGGCTCTGCACAGAAAGTGTTTTAGTCGAACAGGTAACTGATCAGAATAATGCGTGTTTGTAAATTACTCTTCGTTTGGGGGCAGTATTATGAAGTGAAAATAGTTTTATTGCGAAAGAAATCTGAAAGTAAGGGCTTCTTTAATTCTAGTTACGAGCCCAGGAAATGCGAATTCCTGCTTTCCGGGGGTTCTCAATTTTTCAAAAACTTTTGTGTGCTCGACTTAGATAGTCTTTCGGGCAGTACTGCATTTTTTCGGACAAAAAATTCTACTCCCTCCCAAACTGACACGCTCCCGTACACCTATTACAATAAATAAAATATAGAACTTCAAATATATGAGAGGCCAAATTTTATCCTAGGGAGAATGCTCCAATATGCCCCGAGGACCTAAATCTGCATGATGATATTCAGTAACCTCAAAAAACTACAGATCACCCCACTTTATTTTCCTCATAAGAACGTCAGATTACTCCATAAAACTTCAAAATTGTCAAAAAATTACAATTTTTTCTCCAATATTAGCTTCAGATTGTTAAAAGTGGCAAAATTTTCCAATTTCAATGGATACTAGTAAACTAAATAGCCAAAGGCAACTCTGTTAATCACCCGGCATGGCCTAATTTTGCTCCTGAAAGTCATATCACTTAATAAAAGAAAACACATTTTTCATTATAACCTTACCAAAAGAAAAAATTCTTCCATTAAATTCCAAAATTTTTCCATTATAATAAGCTCTTAATTTTCAAAGATTCGTTCAAAAAAGGGAAAAACCTTCCCAGCAAACTTTCGTCTCGAAGCCTTAGTTCGTAGGTCTTGAACGATTCAATGCGTAACCCCAAAAGAATTGAAGCTGTCGCCCATATACCATTTTTTAATTTTCCCTTATGAAGGACAGATTCTTCAATAAACACCAAAATTTTTTTCTAGTACCAATAATACCAAAATTTTTTTCAAAAGTTTTAATCTTTACTCCAAATAAACTCCAGATTTTTTAGTATTTGTTAAAAAAGGTCCAAAATTTCGGCGCGCTCCGTGCGCCTCAAATTTTGCCCAGTCACGTTCCACCGGGACATAACATCGCCTTTGTCGGGGCCTTGATACTCTGGCCCCCTGTCGGGCAAATCCTGGCGCCACCCCTGCCATTGACCTCCAACTTTGGTCAAAATTTAATAATTCATGGTCAAATCTAACCAATCACTTTTTGACCATACGTTTGAATCGGTGCATAGTTGACCATAGTGCTTTTAACGTGCATTCTGCAGTTCTGTGGTATTTAGTGGTATTCAGCCTCTCTGAGAGAAGGATGATAATTCCAAAGATATTATAAACGTAGATACCAAACTCGTATCCCTACACTGTTAGACGCGCTGACTCCTCACGGAGGCTCAAACGAAGGGGCGGAAGTGTTCATTTGACATGCGCACAGTTCTATTCGGTGATGCGCGCCCACAATTATGCATGCATAACAGAAAATTCCATTGTGACGAGATGTCAGCGTGCGTGCATTTTCAAAGCGAGTTCTGTATGCGCACAATGCATTTCTCCATGTGAAGAAGTCAGGAATAATTGACGCGTACTTCCGCGTGCTTGGAAAAAGAACGCAGTAGTTGATTTTGTGTTTAAAGCGCGTAAGAATGTAAACGCGTGCATAGATGTGCGCTTGTGTAGACACCATAGAAACTGACCAATTAGTTAGCCAATGAACTTCAAACCAGTCGTTGTGCGTTAATGTTCAAATTTTCTTAGTGAGAAAGCCGACGAAGAAGCCTAAAACTGTTTCATGTAAGTGAAATTTATTGAAGAACGGTGTTTGCAAGAATTGCATTGTTTTGAAATCATACGCATTTATACTACCGGAAGATATCAATTAACTGTTAGCTTTCAAAACGACTGAACATTGATCAGCACTTCCGCCCCTCCGAATCGGCCTTCATGAGGAGTCACCGCGCCATTTTAAGTTTGGTATCTATGTTTATAATATCTTTGGATTATTCTAAGCAGAGCGCCACCATAGGTTGGCGCGAATTGTACAGAAAATGAAGTAGGCCTAGTCCATGAAGGGAAAACTCGTTGAACAAGGCAAATATGTTTAAAAAGGCAAATATACTTCTCTGTTACAATAGTAGAGTCCATGCCCAAAGTCCAAAAGCTATTAGTAGCTAACAGTCGTCAAATCACCTTAATAGTACAAGACGACTTGGTTTGTCGGCACCGCAACTCGTCTAGACGTTCGTCTTGTTCTGTGTTGGAAAAACTTTCATGCGTCAATGGGCATCATTACTACGATAAGCACCGACTGACTGGGCATTTGGAATCGGGCAAAGAGTCACCACCCCCTGGGAGAAAGAGTCCCGTACGGCCATGTGAACCTCATGAAAAAATAATAAGATAAGGTTCAGTCATACAGTCTGTTTTGCATATGATCATGGACGTATGGGACTTTTTCTCAGGGGTGACTTTTTGCCCGACTCCAGATCCCCCTGCAGGGCATAATCTCTGCCTGACTGGGAAGCCGAAGTCTGCCCGATTCAGCCAGGTTTTGCCCAATTGAGGGGCTGCAGTCCTCGACCCCCGTCCCGAACGGTCGTATATAGGTTACAAAAAAGAACAAATCAATGACGATGCGCCTTTGGTGCTATGTGTCATTTTTAGAGCATAAGGTAATAAAGTTAGGTAAAAAGCATTCAAAATTTTGGATAGGGCATTTTCCCATGCAATATGTACATTTGGTCTCTGACTCGGTCTCGAACTCTGCTCCTGGTCTCGATCTTTGTCTTGACACTTTCTGGTCTCGATCTCGGATATGCTGGTCTCGACGTTAACACTGCTTTTAAGTGTAACTTAGGGAGACAATTCTTGAGTACTTATTAATATTCTAAATGTATGAGTCCCCCCCTTACTCTTCCATGCAGTTATTATTGTTATTGTGTGAAAACAGCCTAGGCTCATGCAGTAACCCTCATCGTATTGATTTGATAGTGGCATGTGGGGGGGGGGGGGGCAGGTGAGAAGGAGGGAGAGGTATAGTTGAGTTTCTTGTTATGTTTTTACTACTTTTTCTTTTTCATTTGAAATGTTCAAGAAATGGGGCACTTTGCCGAGCTCTTGAGGTTTTTTCTTCTACTTCCTTCACATCATTGTGGGCTGACTACGTTCATTCGTTACGTGACGATGGTCGCGCTCCGCCTTACTTGTTTCTCAGCTCTCTCACTCTTGAAAGAAAAGTCAATTCTTGGGGCTTGCTTATGACACCAGGGTGTGTGGTGTCTACGCCTCCTCCCCACTGGCGACGATACGTCTTTGAAAGTGGTGGATAAAGTCTGTGTCACTATCTAAGCGGGGCGCCACCATCATTTGGCGCTGAGAGTACAAAAAATATTTCGGCCCAAATACACTTTGCACAGATCAGGGAGCTGCTATTAGCAGCTCCCTGCACAGATCACTGGAAAAGGCCCTTCCGGGTTATCTAACGTGATATCATCCCAACTGTCGGAGGCGTATTTCCATGGAGCTGCCATTAACAATTTCAGCTCTCTGGTATTTCATAAAAAGGTAGAAATACCTATCGTAAAAAGAATAGAAGAGTAAAAGTTGTCTGATTGCCTTAAAAGGGGGATTTAGTTTCTGAATCGACTGAAAAGAAAGTCATTGAGACGTACCTATTTACACTTTTTTCCGCACCCAAATTTTCCGAATGTTTATTTTTAAGTGTGAACGCTATTTCTATGGGGACGGGATTTGCCCTTACTCAGCAACTTTTGAAAATGTGAATCTTGTATTTGTATTGTGTGTGTTGTGCGTGTGCTTGTATTTGTATTTTGGGTTCCCTATGTAAGGAAATGTGAAAAGTTCGGGATAACTAAAAAATCTGTATTTCTTATTGGCAAGTCTGAGATTGTACAGCTACCAAAGATCGCTGTTGCTACACAGTGTTATCTAAGAACTACAAATTGAGGCTGTACGACGACATACGAAGAGTAAAGAGCTTGTATTAGGAATAATTTTGGAATTCAATGATAGAAAATTCTTGAAAATAGCACTGTAGTTGCCGATATCCGTGAAGATCTGGTACTTTTGTTATTTCCGGAGTTCACAAAAGTTTGTCAAGCTAATTTATGAGGGAACATGACTGCAAGCAGTAACTGGAATTTTCTGCCCGCGAAGGGGGAGAAAATGTTGCATATTTGAACAAATAATTACAAAAAAATGTAGATTGCATAGGAGAGAATACGGAATTTCATGAAAGAAGAGTTGTGAAAACCACACTGTATGTTGACAGATGTCACAAATGGCAAATTCCGATTTTTTTCCTTTTTAGAGCCAATGGGGCAATCTCTCCCTGTCCTCCTGTAGCTACGCCACTGATATTGAGTAGGCTATCACTGATTCCTTTGTATTGTATATTTCCATAGTAATTTTTAGTTATATGAAGGGGTGTCGGTGCATATCACAGAGCATTTCAAGTTTCTTAACAGCAGTCCTTCGGCAAGGCTAAAAGTTTCGTGTTTCGAATTTCTTTCGGGTAAATGAAGTAGCTAGTGCATAGAAGTTTGTGCTCAAGGTCATAGTCATAAGATAATTACCAGATTACAGATGGAATTTAAAGGACAAAAGCAGTCGCCCCAAACTTGTTTTGTAGCAGCAGATAAATCTCACAATTTTCCCCTTTTTCTGTACTATCATTTGAAAACTTCAATATTGCATATTCAAGGTAAACCAAACAGTTACTCCTAGTAAATTTCACATTTGTGGAGGAAAGCTATTGTCACATGACTTTCAAGAGCCAATTATGAAACAAGACAGTCTACTATACTACTTGAAGTTAGAGTGCATGACTGTCATGCGTTTTTCTGGACGTTGTTAATTGGAGGGGCTTAGGAAGGGGCTTGAAACGACAGGATATAATTTTTTCTAAACATGAGAATTATCACTGACAGACTGAAGACTATGATAATACATGCAATACCAGACATAATGCATTCAACCTATAGACGAATCCGATTAGCGCTTGTTTTTAGTGACTGTAGACCGCCATGAGTGGGGTCCATCAGCCTAAAATCGTCTTTATTTATTGTTTACATGAATTTCAAACCCTCATATTTAGTGAACTTGGAGAATTTAAGATACAAATTAGTGCACAACCATCCGTGATAGAGGTAAGCAAGGAAATCGAAAGATTAAAAAGTGATGGACCCCAGTTATGGCCGACTGAAATCAGATCATCATCACTTGCTGTCCGGATTTGTGTATAGAGATTATGAACGTGCCGTCAGCGCGTTAAATTTGACATAACTGGATGGAACTGATTATGCGCAGTACCTATGCTACCAATACGCGCGCACCCCAGCACCTTGATAGTAACAATTGTTGTACAATGGACGACTGGATGGAACGCGCAACGCAGTAACAACGGTAAATGACCTCTGTTGGTCTAAATTCATGTCATGTACATGAACGCATTTTTTTGAAGGGGAGGGGATAAAGACTACGGGCAACCGGTCCTTTTCATCGACATTCATAAGAGAAACGCCTGCACTGATTTACATCTGACTAAAGGAACTGTCAGTAAAAACGATCCGTTTTTAACTCTTAATAGATTATTTATCAACCAACTTATTTTATTAACGTTACCATGGATGTCACCTACGACATCTTCCACCAAGATATACAGTGAAAAAAAAAATGAACCATACATTTGATATAAAGACATTGACGACGATTTTACTAATCCATTATTCATTCAACAGAAGTAAATCACGACGTGCGAAGCGAGAATCACTGGATACTGTGTAGTGGGGTAGCTAAAGACCTTTTCCCAGGAGGAGCAAGCACTCATTATTTCCTGTTTTGTTTCACGGTTAATTCACATTTCTGTGACCAATAGGCACGCGTGATATTTCATTTCCTTTTCAACATGATTTTATATTTCAAAATATAGATTTGTATTGCTGAAAATGTTGGATTCTGAGTTTCTTTTACTAAAGCGAGAGCACGGGCTCTTAACCGCATGTAAGCATCTAGATGAAATCTCTCCAACGAAATTAGACGGGACAGGGTAGCCTTCCCCCACCGGGGATGGCCCCGCCTTCCCCCACCTCGCCCGTGGCGCTCTTGGTTACATCTCCACATTAAACTTCAGCTCCTTGGTCTCAGTGGCGTAGTCACGGGGGGCCTGGGGGGCCTAGGCCCCCCAGATTTTCTTCAGCCCCCCCCCCCCAGATTTTTTGCGTCCTGATAAAGTAATTGAAAAAAAAATAAAATGTTTGAACGGAAATAAACTTTGAAGTATATCCTTCAAAACAGTAAATAAATAAAATGTGTAAAAATTAAAAAAAAAATGAATGAATGTGTGTAAAACACATTTTTTGCGCACGTATGAAATCAAGTAATAACTTCAAAATGCCTACTTTCACTAAATTGGATACCGTTTGTGATCTGCACTGTCGTTTATTGCATTTCACTTCGAAGATGAAACGAAAGTCTCGACGATAAACTTTAATGTGACTTTGTTAGGTTAAGACCCTTTCTGCCTTTCGGATTGCTGATTGATTTACTGAAAATAAGGCAATCGTACACTGGAGACCACTCTTACACGACCATTCCTATACTTTATCATACACAAAATATGCCGTAAGCAGGTAAGGGTACGGTACTGCCTTCGGATAATTCTTCCCTTCCATCCTTAACATGTAGGCCTACGTCGTGCCTCACTCCTGTCCATGACAAGTGCCACTGTAGGACGATTTTTTCGACAAGTCCTCTTTTTACTAGTTGGCACTGGCGTCCGGGGGATTTGTAAAATGTCCACAAGGTCCGGATTTCATGTGTTTCCTTCTGCTTTGCGGTTCAATTATTCTGAGAGATTTATTCGTAGTATTTTAATTTTGACTATGTAATGTACCGATGGACAAATACTGCACCATTTTGCAAATTGTTTCTTTGGCAGTATGCATGTCTCTTGTAAAATCTCTACAAAAACTAAAAATATTTTGATATTTTTCATGCTTCCCAAAAAGGGAAAATCCTAAAACTTAGGCCTGTAATCAGTTCAAAGTTTTGCCAAACATAGCACCAGTTTGCATCTATAAAGAAAGTTTCTCAGAGGGGCACACAACTACTTTTGGTTTTCCTGTTAAAGGGTAAGGTACTGCCTGAGGTAAGCTGAAATCCATTCAAATATTGGCGCGTTTGCGGCTGGGTACATCCAGTTTAAAACACGTGGGAAGTGCCGTTTCCGGCCATCTGGAGGGGTTTTAAAGCCCAAAATTTTCTTGTACGCTCCGCGCCAACCGATGGTGGCGCTCCGCTTAGATTCAAATATTGCCGCATTTGCGATCTACGTCCTGAAATTTACAATTTTCCCAAGGGAAAGGGAGATACCGGTTCCTTTCAGTCTCATCCCCCAAGCCACAGATCAGAAGTGCCCAGTTTCGGGGGCCCTAAAAAGTGTATGTATTACCATTTTTCATAGATTGATTTTTTATTCTCATTATTTGAGAAGTCGCAGACATAAGATTCGTATTTCAAGGCTGGATACACCCAGCTTAAAACACATGGGAAGTGCCGTTTCCGGCCATCTGGAGGGGTTTTAAAGTCCAAAATTTTCTTGTACGCTCCGCGCCAAACGATGGTGGCGCTCCGCTTAGATAGTCTTGCCGTGTCTGACCCTCGGAGGTACCAGCCCCCCCCCCCACTTGTTACCTAGCCCCCCCCCCCCCCAAAAAAAAAATCGCATCCTGGCTACGCCACTGCTTGGTCTGCAACACAAGTCTTGATAATGGTTACTACCAATGTTCTCAATAGTTCGTATGCTAATGTAATCGATAACTCTATTATTATTATTAATGACACTATTACGTATATGCAAGACTCATGTTTTTTTATAGGCCCAAATGACATGTACAGATCATCTCTTGGATCTATCCATCATCCATCTAAATTGACGCCATCAATCACGATGTAGTTCTGGACCTCCTGTATTCTCTCACACGTAGTTCTTTCACAATCCCTGCTGTAACAGAAACCTGGCTTCATAGTAATATTTCTGCATCGCTAATTGACATCCTAAATTACACCTTTATTAGGAACGATCGAATAAACAAGCGGGGAGGAGGGGTTGGTTTTTACATTGAAGATAGTTTTAGTTATTCCGTTCGTAATGATCTTGGTAATTCTTCTCCGTATGTTGAATCTTTATTCATTGAACTTCAAAATTACAAGAATAATGTAATTATTGGAACTATTTATCTTCCGCCTGCAAATTCCATTCCATCCTTCTTCAAGGATCTACAGAAGCTACTAACTCTTATTAATACCGAAAACAAAACTTGCTATCTTGTTGTGGTTTTCAATATTGACCTTATTCAGTACGGCGAGAACAGACATGTTAATGATTTTCTTGACCTGCTTTGCTCTTCTTCTTTTCTCAGTTTCTAGTACCTCGTATCTCTAATCAACTAGAATCACGCAAAGCTCATCGATTCTTATTGACAATATCTTTTGTAACTAACCATAATGATCATCTTACCTCTGGTATAATCGTGTGTAATATAAGTGACCACTTACCCATCTATGTAATTCAACAAAGCGTCAACCCAAGGTATTCTACACATGATGAAATTTTTTTCTTTAAAAGGACACTTGTTCAGCCTCATTGTAGAAATTCTTTGCTGACCTTCGTATAGTAGACTGGCGTTTTATCTAAACCTTAACTCCTATGTAAACAGTGCGTATAATAATTTCATTCATGTTGTTTCTACGTTGTACAACAAAAAATTGTAAGTTTAAGAGACTACAGAGAGGAAAATTTAAAAGTAATTCCCCTTGCATGACTAGGTGTATATTCATCTTGAATTCAATAAGAATTAAAAGCAAACTTGTTCAAAAACTTTCTCAATAACCCTCCTGTTTGTAGCACGACAGGATAATGTTTACAAAATTAAACTTACTCAAATTACTAGACAGGACAAAGAAATGCATTATCAACATTTTTTGATAATAATAATGCCAATCTGAATAAACCATGGCAGATAATTAAATACATTATCGGATCTCATAAAATGAAGAGTAATAAATTCTTTTTTTGTATGTATGTAACCGATGATTACGAAGTTGCAGAGGTCTTAAAATAATTATTTTACTACTATTGGTCCAAATTTAGCGAGCAAAATCCCTGATCACTCTTCTACCTTTTTTGACAAGGTCCAAAATCACTAAATTCCTTTTTCTCTCTCCTACAAATGTTTCTAAAAAAATTAGTGTGATTAATAATCTTCCAAACAAAGCTGCCCCAGGTATAGATAATATTTCAGTGAGTATTCTTCAGCAAAATTGTCTCCTATTTGCTGGGCCCCTGACTCACATTGTCAATTTATCTCTGAATAATGGAATTTTCCCTGATCACCTTAAACTTGCGACAGTTACGCGTGTATTTAAATCTGATGACCCTAGGAATATCTCTTATTAGCGCCCAATATATATTTTTTTTAATTCCATTTCCAAAATATTCGAAAGAGTAATGCTTAATACGCTTTCTCTTTTTCTTAAAAAAGTAAAAAGGTTCTCCCTGACAATCAGTTTGGTTTCCGTAAAAAGTATTCTACGTACATGGCCTCTCTTGATTTATTTAACCATGGAACCTCCGACGTAGTACTTCAATGATTTACCACATTACTGCTGGGTTTGACAGTAAACAAGGTACAATGGGTGTTTTGTGGATTTATCTTAGGCCCTTTATACCGTTAATCATAGCATTCTATTACGCAACTCACCTATTATAGAGGTAAAGCCCATGACTGGTTTGTAAGTCATTTATCTGATCCTAAGCAAATTGTATGCATTAATAACTGTTCTTCGTCTTTCTAGGATATATCCTGTGGTGTAACCCAGGAGTCTATTTTAGGTCCCTTGTTAGTCCTTATCTACATCAATGATCTTCCCTCTTTTTCAATAAGTTAAAACTTTTTACTATTTGCAGATGACACTATAGAGTATCTACTTTAGAACAGATGATCCCACTTCTAATGTCTCTATAATAAATGCCGAGTTTACTCGTGTGTGTTACTGGTTCAAAGAACACAAACTGTCTCCGAACGTCAAAAAGACGCATTTCATGCTGTTCCAGTCTAGTAGGAAGAAATCACCGACATAAGTACTTGCATTGATTGTTCTATTATTAATCAAATTTTGTTAAGTTCTTAGGGCTATTAATCGATCCTCACTTGATTTGGATGATGCCACGTTGACTTATTACAAAATCTCTAAGAATATGCTTCCTGCATAAAATCAAGCATCTTGTACCTCGTCGGGTCTTGCTTTCTCTTTACAATACTCTTATCTTCCCTCATTTATCCTATTGTACCATTGCTTGGGGAAACACCTTCCATTCTTACCTTAATAGACTCTACGTACTGCAAAAACGGGTCATTCGTCTACTTACTTCCTCCCACTCTAGGACTAACCAGGCGCTGATCCAGACATTTAAAAAAAAGGGGCGGGGAGGGGGGATGAACTTATAGAGAAAGCGGGTAATAGGACGTACGGTGATTCTCTTTCCGAATATCTCAATGGCATATGATGCAATATGAAAGTGGGGGCGGAACAATTTTGGACCATGCACGCCCCCCCCCCCCCTACCCCATTGACCAAAGGTACATTTTTTATGCTTAATTTTTCTCTTTTTTCTACAAGCAAATACATTTTGTAAATTAAAATGTCTGATTTTTCATAAGTTTGAACACTACTGTATTGCTCACGTCGAAAATTTGGGTCCTTTCACACATTTGTAAATATGGAGCTTGTTTTGCAAGAAATAGTTTAGAATCAGGGTTTCCGGTTAGGATATTTGAATATTTGGTGGACAATCGAAGAATTTGCGTTTCCTATAAGCATACATCTGAGATAGCATGTCGACTGAAAACCGTTGTTGTTACATAATGCTATCTAAGAAGTGCGGATTGAGGCTTCGGCGACATTCAAAAAGATCCCGAGACTTTTTAGGTGAAATATGTAAAAATTTAAAGCCTTCATTTAAAGAAAATATTAGGGAAACGGCACTTTAGCGGCTCGAAAAAGTTTAACACTGACTTCTTTATGAGCAACCAGGCCGCATAAAGGGTTGCAGGTTAGAGCGCGCGAAAAATGCCTTTTTAAAACTAAAAATTACAAATATGAAGCTTTTATTAGGGAGGATTCGGAATTTTATGAACGAAAAGTTGGGAAAACCGCACTGTATTTGACTGGTGTCTCAAATGGCAAATTCCGAACTTTTCACTTTTTCGAGCCAGGGGCAATCGCCCTCCTTCCTGTAGCTACGTCACTGCTCTGCGACATTGACCGTTGATAGAGACACTTCAATAACTAAAGGATCCGTCTACAGAGACTAATTAACTGACAGGGTGTAACGCTATCTGATGGTAGGTGTGTATGCTAGCATAAATCGTGAACCCTCAGACAGCCGGTCTTGGGCTTGAAAGTAGTTTTTAAGTTTTCCTAATTTTCTTTCAAGTGTGAATAGGCCTACTACTGTATACTACAGTAGTAGTAGTAGTGTATACTACTGTATATTGCGGCGCGCTAATCGTGCCGAAATTTTTGCCCCTTTTAAACAAATATGTAGATATTTCATTTATTTGTTTTCACATCATCATACAAGTATATAAACATAAGATAAATATTAATTCATTAAGTAAAATGTAACTTAGTCCATAATGATGTGAAGGAAGTAGAACAAAAAACCCTCACGGGCTTGGAAAAGTGATCTACTCCCCCAGGAGACACACAAGAAACAAAAACTTAACACGATACTTCACCAGCCCCCCCCCCTTTTTTTTTTACACCAACACTAGGCTTGATTTAGAGTGAGATCCGCTGCTCACAGAATGTAGAAGAAGCTCAGGATTACGTGTATTATAATTGTGAATATGGGCACTAGTTGTAAAAAAGTGGGGGAAGAGTGGGGTAACATATTGTGAATGGAGCGATATGTAAACGAAGCTACTTCTAAATTGATTATATTGTTTAGTTTTAACAAGTTTAACAAACTAAACAGAGGACCGGTGTGGTTTCGTGGACAAATATAGCGGACAGCCCTGTTTTGTAAAAGAACAAGATTATTTAAGTTTGATCATTTGGTACTAGACCACACAGTGCCACTGTAAGTAAAATGCGGATAAATTAGAGTTAAATGCAAAGGACACTTCTGGGAAGAATATAATTTAGTATACCAATGATACCGACTTCTTTTGCAATGTGGGAGGATAATGATGAATGTGATCTTGCCATCATTAGTTTGGAATCAATAATAACTCCCAAGAAATTTATTTTGTTAACTAATTCAAGATTTTCTCCGCTTATATTTATGTTGACATTAAAATGACTGTGACACTCAAAATTATTAAAGACCATATACCAGTACTTTGTTTTACTGATATTTATAACCCAGAACCAATTGCAATATTTACTTATTTCAGTGCAGACAGTGTGCTCTAGGCGATATGGAGCTTGTACTGCAGAGAGATTTGGATTTTCGGTTTCCTGTAAGGAAGTTTAAAGAGTTAGGGGATTACTGAAGAATCTGCACTTCCTTCATATATTGGTGGCAAATCTGAGGATAATTGCACAACGATTGAATCGTTGTTGCCACATAATGTTATCTAGGAAGCCAACGAACTGACACTGAAATTTCAAGTTTCCCCAAACTTCGTTCCTTTTTAAGACAAAATATTTCAAAAGCAAAGCTTTCATCGAAGAAAATTTGAAATTCTACGAAAGACATTTTACAAAAATAGCAATATATCTGACGGTGTCTCTTGATGATGTAGGGTCACATAAGGGAATATCCGATTTGGTCATTTACATAGCTCGGAAAAGGTTACCAAACTGAATTGTGAGCGAGGAATGGTGCATTCTATATTGCATTATAAGGCGCGAAGCGCGCCGGAAATTTTGCTTTTTTGGGATGTGGGAAATGAAAAAGGGGTTTTGTGACCCAGGAAGGGGGACCGGAAGCATGCTTCCACCCCTTATCTTTTACTGAGGCTATCGCTCCCAAGTATCCCCCTTCCTGCGCATATGGAATATCTAATTCTGCCCTACAGACCAAGCGGAACGCCGCCATCTGTTGGAATGGAGCGTACAGAAAATTTTGAAAAATCACGATCACTCAGACAGCCGCCGGAAACGGCATTTCCCACCGACTTGTAAGTAGAATCTAAGCAATCATTATTTTGAACTTTCCTTTGCAATAGAATTTATACTTCAATAAAAAAAAATGTACGTTATAAAATGATCAGAAAATTACCACATAAAATGAACCACTACCATTGGATGAAATCAGTGGCGTAACTAGGATATTTTCCAGGGGGCAAAGTTTCAGTTTCAGTCTATTTTCAAGGTCAAGGTGCATGTGTTACATACAAAATACGTAAAATGAAGCTGCCTACTATATAGGATTAAGACAATGTCATCATGGGCCGTTGTCACCCCCATCCCTAGTGATTGATTAGATTAGTTTCCAAACAGATTAAAAAGATTAATTTTCCGAACCAGTCCTTTGAAAATAAGGTAAACATCATACGTTTTTCAGGTTTTCAGTGTTATTATGTCTAGACAAGGACAAGCTATTGTTTTAGCTCCAGTCCTGGTTAAACACAGAGTAAGATCAGTCTATAACCATGCCCGGTACTAGCTTAAACTTAACCCAGGGCGCTGTCAGCCAATAGGTTGGAAACTGGGCCGTTAAACTTCGCCTAACCTAACCTATAACCCAAGCCGTTGTCAACTTAGTGACGCCGGGTGAGAGTGATACGCGGAGCGCGGCCGTCGGTTCACGCGGAGCGTCCCACCAGGGGAAATTTCGCTAAAACACCCCTACGTTGCAGGAAATGACACTCCCTGTGCCCCTTTACTGCATGCTTAGAATGTCATCTTTTTCTTGCCCCGAAAACTTTTTAGAAGACAATTCGTTCACATTATACGTAAAAAGGAAGAATTGGAAACTCTAAGGCCTACTGGTATGTACTGCTGAAAGCCTTAAACCGAATATAAATATAATGGTTGTGGAACGAAAACAAACGGAAATTGTGATAATTAAATGAGGGAATATTTCGTTCACGAGGTTATGATTATGCTACTATTTATTAGCAACGTATTATCCAATAGTGTATCAAGTTGATGAGCATAACTTTAGCTCAACAATACGTAGGGAACTAGCTCGATGATAGTATCCTATGCTCCGGTCTTATGGCTTGTAGGTGTTGCGCAATTTACGCTGAACTGATCAAAATACCCTGCATGTTTACCAGAGAACATTTACGCTGCTGCAGAGAGTGCATTTCTGCGGAACGCGAGTCAAGCGCGCTTCATGCTGCAGTGACAGAGATGAGATCTGGGGAAATTCGTTGCATGGAAATTCGAGTTATTAATGAGAAATGTTTCACGATCACTTATAGTGAGAAAACTTTAAAGTAAAGAAATAGGAAAAGGAAGTATTATTTCGTCAAATTCCACAAGTTTCCCCAAAATATTTTCCAGGGGGCAACTTGCCCCCCCCCCCCTTGCTCCCCATTGGCTACGCCACTGGATGAAATGGTAAAGTAAAGAAATTAATCTTTGGAAAATAAGATGGTAAGGACATTCTACAAACTACCCTTGCTACTTAAGATTGTGATGAGTTTATATTCGAGCAACATCATTGACCGGCGAAAATCCCTTCTGAACTTCAAGGGAGGTTGACAATGCCTCACATAGTCTTAAGCTACCTAGCCTTAACAAGTTTCATCGAACTTTACAAGGATATCATGTGTTTGAGCAGCCTGATTAGCTGAAACAGAAATCAAATTCAACGTATACTGAGCTCAGTTCTCCGTCGTCAGCATCAACAACTATTCAATTCTTACGTGTCGAGTTATAATTAACACTTGAAATATACTTGAAAAATTGTAAGACGCGTTCTGTGTTTCTCCGATATGATTGTTTTTGATCGCTATCCCTCTATACCAGAGGTGTGCATAATGTTGAATATTCAAGGCGCTATTTCAGGCCCATCCTTTCCCTCACAACACAAATCCAAATACACGAACCTCGTAACGTTAACGTGATGACATAGGCCTATTGGTCAACAGCTATTCACATTATGCAAATCTTGTTTTCGTGGCCAGGGAGTTCCAGCTCCCTTTTGTGGCGAAGGCGGCAGGAAAGTGCGTAGATAGCCTGTTTACCCGGGCTTAATATCATACGAGGTTCCCGTATTTGCCCCATGGGACCTGTAAGCAGTGGCGTCACCAGACTTTTAATTCTGGGGGGGGGGGGGCACTGGGATGGCACAACGATTTTATAGATGATCATTGCTAGACTCCACTCATGGCGCCGGAGCCAGAGAGAGCGAAGCTCGAGGCTCAACGGGTGGGGTCCAGGGGCCCGCCTTAGAGCCCCTGGTGGGGTCCAGAGGCAAAGCCCCGGAAGCTCCTGGGTATTGTGTTTTTGAGGCATTAAAGACGTTATTTATGGGTAATTTTTTCACTTATCAATGGTCTAAAATTACCTCCAGGTTATACTTCAAGTAAGACTTTCGGTAAAAAAACACTGATTCAACTACCAAGAGCAGATCCGGTTGACATTTCAAAAAAGGGGTAGATTATCTATAGAGAAACAAGGGCGGATATAAGGATATTTGTTTGGGGGGAAAGGCAAACTCAACTTGAGAACAAGACGTCTCAAACAGTATCAAGTGATGTCGTGCAAAAATATTTGAGGGGGGGGCATGAGAAGTGGCGACTGACTGCCCGAAAGACTATCTAAGCGGAGGGCCACCATCGGTTGGCGTGGAGCGTACAGAAAAATTTTGAAAAAATAGCGACCTCTCAGATAGCCGGAAATTGCATTTGCCAGGCTTATAAGTAGAATTTAAGCAGTCGTTATTTTGAGATTTCTTTTCCAATAAAATCTTCATTTTAATAAAGAGAAAATCAAATTGCAAAATGATCAGAAAATTACCAGGTAAAAGGACTGCCTCCTTTACAGGACGATCTGACATTTTATCATTTTCTTTATTTCAAAGTAAAATCTCCGTTAAAAAGAATCGACAAGAACCAAATTTTTGTTTAATATGTTATAGACGAACATATTCTAAGCACTCTGGTGAAGTTTTCATTCAATCTAATGTTCGGTTCACGAGATATTAGCAACTAAAGTTGACACATTTTCTTTAAAAGGTAAAATTGAACCAAGCAGGTGCTATGTCATCTGGTCATTTATTCATATTGATGGTCAATGTTTTGTTTTGTTTTTATTTATTTTTGATCCTGCTGTTTGATCTTGAATTGATTTGGGATGCTATTTTGCCCTTAAGGCAAATTAAGTTTTCAAACTTCCATTGCTCGGGATGCACTTATGGTTACAACATATCACAGTTAAATGGTATAAATATGGTGTTAAATATTAGAGAAAAACAAACATTTCCATCAATGTGAGTACATGACATCACGTCTACTTCTTTCAAGTTCACTCTTTGTAGAAAATATGTCAACTTCAATTCTAATATCAAACATGGGAAATGAGTACAAAATCCCAGTAAGCTACGCCTAGAATATGTTCCTCTTCAAAATATCAAACATGAATTTGTTCTGGATTTCTTTGTTTCAAGGAGCTGCACACCGTTGAAAATAAATGGAAATCATAACTTCCCAAATCACCAGTGGTTGAATGAGCCTGTAAACCTGAACCGGCCACACAGAAGCATTGGTAGCACCAATAACAGTAGGCCTATTGATTCAGTACTGCTATCGGGGCTGGTGGCGCTTTCAACGCTTTTGTGCGGCCTTAAATTGTGATACAATTACGAACTATATACTTGTAAATTACGCATTAGTTTATACTTTATAAATAATATATGACGTTTGTATGAGAGAGAAGGCTGGGATACTTTGCCCAGATTAAGAAAAAGGCTTCTTTTTATTCATGTCATATCGAATAACGTTATTTTTGGAAAATTGAAGACCATGCTTTGGAAATTTTTTTTTTTTTTGGGGGGGGGGGCAAGTGCCCCCCATGCCCCTATGGCGAGCCGCTAATGTAGAGAAAGAAGTTGATGGGCACTTCAATGTGAGTACCGGGGTCCAGGGGGCGAAGCCCCTGGAAGCTCATGGGATCAGTTTAGCGTGTTTGTAAGGTTTTAAAGTTTTTAAGGTTGTCTTTACAGTGGTCTAAAAATTACTTACAGGTCAATTTCGAGTAAGATTTTATTTTTGATAACAACACTAACGTTATTGAAACTACTCTCAAAAGCTGATCCGGCTGACATTTTGAGGAAAGTGAGCTGCACAAGAAAGAGAAAGAAAGGGCAGTTGATGGGCAATTAGATGTGATCCTCTGAAGGAAGAATGTAGGCCTAATCCTGCTTGAAGACCGTTGCCTGAACTGTAGTCGGAAGTGTGAAGGAAATTTTGAAAAAAACGCAACCACACAGACAGCGGCCAGAAATTGCATTTCCAAGGTTTCTGCGATACTGATTTTCATTTGGAAAACATGAAAATTTACTGCAAACAGAGGAATTAAATCTGTAAGCAGATTTTAAATGAACAAAATGAATGGAAAAGTGTAAAATGATCAGAAATTTCCATAGCTAAGTGTAACTACATTAGTAGAGTTATTTGGTGTGAGGAAGGAGAAAAAGTTGAGGAATAGAAAGGGAGGAGTGTCCGATTGCATATGGCACATCACATTAGTCGATTTTTTAGTTGGAAAAAGGGCTTTATTTTTTGTTTTATGAAGTAAAAAACTTCAGTCTTTCTTGGAAGGAGGCCCGGATACCCCAACTACCTAAATCCGCCTCCTGACATGGTACGATAATTATTTGCCATGTCGAAGGAAGACAACATGGTCAAATAAATTATCTCACCATCATAACATGAGATATGGCAATTCAGAAGCTCCGTACTCAATACTGTAATGAAATTTTGAACGTGGGTCTATAATATTATTAATCAATGCAAAAGACGTATCACTGATTGGCTAAAACCAACCTCTAATATTACCGCAGCAAATGACGTGGCCAATATGTCACAAGTTCCACGACACTGGTTAAGCACGTATGCGTTTACGGACCACCGATTTGATCCGTACAAATTTTTCCCGTACTTGTCTTTTCCATACGGAAGGAACACGTGAGTACATATGTGTATGTGGGTAAATATACGGACATACGTACGTACGTATGTGTAGTACGTACGTGATATATGATTCGCCATATTGTGCTGTGTGTACACAGAAACCTTCCTACTGTCACAACTGACTATTTCTTTTTAATTTAATCTGTAAAATTACTATAACCTGACCAAGAGTTGTGTAATTTTCTGGTAAATAAGGTGAGATTTTAATTACACGAATCTGTGGGGTAAGGATCTGTAAAAGTGTTGAATTTTGATATACTCATGATCCAACGCGATAGTGAGTAACGACATTTTTGAGGTGTGCGAAGCCTAACCTACCCATAGCCTAAGCAGGTGTGTTCGCTTTTCACCGACTTGCTATGCTACGCATAGGCCTAGTCCAATTACACAAATAGTGGGTGGTGTAGCTGTAACAGTGTAAGGAAGTTAGGCTAGGCCTAACGTTAGGCGTAAGTCAACCTTCAATCAGTACGATAGGATATGACTAAGTTTTCCTGTGGGCTAGGCCATCTTAAACCATTCCAACTTTATTAAAAGCCAGGCGGAGTTTTGGAAAGGTAAGTAGGCTATTGTCTAAGAGTAGGAAATCATTAAAGGATTAAGTTAGGCCTAACGTAAAGGCCTTTTTGTCTTGAGTGATCACAGAAAAAGGGTCATTGGCCGAGCCTAACGTTAGGCCTAATCTGATCATATTAATTAGCCTAGCCTAGGCCCAGCATAATGTTATGTAAGGGCCTAGGCCTAGGCATCTAACGATTTACTTAAGGTTAGGCTAGCGCTCAGACAGGGCTGTGTGTTCATTACATGGCCTAACGTTAGGCCTAGACCTTGGCACATTCCTCTCACAACACAGCCCTTGTGCCGATAGGCATAGCCTAGGTGAAGTTAATAAACATAGGGGCCCACCCAGTTAAAGGGCCAGTCCTCCCACCCCAAAATGCAGTTCTTGTAGGGGGGTATGGAAGCTTTCCATTGGCTCAGTTCTTTGATTGACAGTTAATTCAAACAATGCAGAATTCCAAAGCTTATAGCCTAGGCCTATTTACACTGCATGAGCTGTACTGAGAGTGGTTTGATTGTGCACATTAAGCTTTTCTATACTCACTCTGAAGAAATAAACTAAGACTTTGTTTGGATGAGGATGAATTTCAGACAATTGTGGGAGGGACTTAAGTAATAAATTTAGGAGAATTGGTTCTGTTTGGGGTGAGAGGATCAGGCCTTTAATAATATCAATAAGTAAATAGGCCTATACACGTTTAAGAGTACTACCACAAAAGATGCTTATAACTAGCATTATTATTCAAGTTTCATATCCAATACCTGTGGAAACTCTTACAGTTTTGAATTTTGTGGTGTCCTAATTTGTAACAGTTTTGTGTGAAGGCCTTATTTGAAAAGTGTCTGGTCACAAATATTTGAAAACATAATTGTGCCATTAAGTACTCACTCATAAAACAGTTGTAGGATATTGGTATTGTCGAAGTTTGATCATTTGTTATTGGTATATGAAGGAAATATAACAGCTTTGGAAAAATTTGTTGAATTGTATGAACCAACTCAATGAGCCGCTTTAAAATTTGAAATAGCCGACATAGGCTAGGTCTCGGCCTGACATTAGGCTAACTTTGAAACTTTTTCAACTTACTAGGCTAGGCCTACCATACAAGGTCACCAGTCGTTTTACCCACTTGTCAGTTTGCCCCCAACCAGTTCTCCCTGGTCTTTTCCCCCTTTGCCTGTTTTTCCCCAGTGGAAGTCATTTTGCCCCAAAATATTTAAGACTTGCCAGATAAAATGCATCAAAGCAACTGACTGTTAAAATTTATTTAGTAAGAGTGTTATGAAACAAAATTCTGACAAAAACTAAACTCTCTGGCAAAGGTGCATTTACAAATGACAATTCCAACAACCAATCACATCTAGTTGACCTAGTATTCTGTTGCTCTTCCAGAATGCAGAATTAAGCATATTTGCACAGGTACCAAAAAATAGGAACTAAGTACCCCATCGCCATACCAGTCTGGTACCCAGGTACGCAGTGTAATGGTGACCAAAAGATGGCAAGTTTTCTTAAGCATACACCGTAAGACATTCATGATAATATTTGCAGCTGTATTGGAGAGGTAGCCATCACATTCACAAGTTCAAAAACGCCTGATTTGTCACAATGTTTCATCGTCCTGTTTTGTTTCAAATAAAAAAGACAGGTAAAAGAAATGTAACAGAAAACAGTCAGATAAGAAAATTTGTACATCCCAATGCTTATATCAATTTGATATGTACTGAGAAGAAGTGACACGTTTAACTGTTATGAAATATTCCAGGAATATACTTTCAGTGACAAGCCTTATTAAGACTGTATACATGCAAGACCCAGTTTAGGAAGCGAGTGGTTTGTCGCAGGCACACAGTCTTTGCAAGCAGGTATGGTTGACAGTTCCTGTGTTAAACAGTACAGTGTGATTTTGAATCACCATCAGGTAGCTTGCGGGCAGGATTATAAATGATGTGTGTTTGATACAGGAGAAGTAGTCACTGTGTGATGACAGTGCAGTCGGCCCCATGACGATCAAAATTTCAACTTCGCAAAACCAAGTACAAACAACTTTCAAACTTACACAAAATTTCAGGGACTCTCTTCATTCTCAGTCTTGGAGAATGTTTCCCAAATTGGCAAAATATTTCAGTCCATTATTGTGGGAAATGGCGGGTGGGTACACTGGTAACCCATGCAAATACTAATATAACCTGCAGTTTCAGCAATTTATTTTGCACAATTTTCGTTTTTTGCAACATTTTTTTGTTTGTAGCTCTAAAACAATAAATGAATTGAAAATGATTCAAGCTCTACAAAGAAACTAAAGTACATGAATGATGTAAAAAGCTTGAAAAGCCTTTTACAAGGCTTGACATTAGGAAGTTAAGTTTCTCCCACAGAGTTGTCAAGGAGTGGAATTGTCTATCAGATTGGGTAGTTAACTCCCCCTCAGTTCACTGCTTTAAGGTTAACATTGGCAGGTTTTTCCATGGCTGTGGTAGAATCTGATTGTTTTGGGCTGTTGTCAAGCTTTGGTGGTTTGACTTTTGATTAGGGCTTGGACTTCAGGGCATCTTATGGGGCCTTGGCCCTCCTTTGCCCTTCAACCTGTTATGTTATGTTATGTTATGTTATGTTATGTTATGTTATGTAGTCTACAAGATGGCAACATTCAACACAGTCGGTTGATAGAAATGAACAGCTTGTTTTTAGTTTTATTTTCTAAAATCAACTTGATTTCATCCTGAGAGAGAAGCAATTTATTTAGGTCTACATCCTTTTGTCAATAACAATCATGTTTAGGAAAGGAAACTTGCACAGAGAAATTAGAAGGTGAACTGGTAAGTTTTTAGGGGAAAACTGACAGGTCTTTTGGGACCAACTGGTTAACTTCAGAGGGCCAACCGGTTGGCGACAAAACTAGGAAGGGGGGGGGGAAATGACCGGTTACCACCATACAATGATCACAAAATGCTTTATTGTTGAGAGCTCATTAAAATAATTGCAAATAAGGATAATTTGGAACAAGATGTAAAGCAAACTCTAGTGTTGGGGATGTTGTCCTCTGCAAGAGTAACAGCCATTTTCTTTTGATGTATAATGGGAAGGTAAATTCAGTTGTGAGGTGACAGAAGGGCTTGTGTCTACGCCGTATTTCGAATAATATTCACTTGTTATTGTAACTGAATCAAAGTTGGTATTAAAAAGACACCTGCATAGTTGAAACTTGTATTAAGACTTGACAAGTTTCAGTGTTGTGACCTTTGACCTCTGCTGAGGACAGTTGTTAAGAACACAAAATCATGGTTCATTGACATACTGTTACAGTCAAAATTGACTGTGAAAATTCAGCCATTCTTTGATGAAACTTTGTGAGCATCTTTTGCGGAAAGGTAAATACAGTGCCAATGGTCATATACGGTGAAGTTTGGTGAGAATGTTTTATTATTTGGGGTCTCAAGAGACGACTGCTGGTGTCCTGGCTAGTTTTTATGTTTATTAACCTTATCCATGCAAGGGCTGTGTTGGGAGAGGAATGAGCCTAGGCCATGTAACAAACCCAGGCCTATTCAAGGGCTAGGTCATGCTAACTTAATGTTTTAACTAAAATCGTTTCAACTAAACTCAACATTTCACTTCATTTTACAATAAATACTGTGGACATTTTGATGCAAGGTAGTTTTGACCGGGGGTCATTTTGACCAACAGAGGGTACATTTTGGTTTGAGGATGCATTGGAGTTAGGACGATTAGACTGATAAACAGGCTTGCCAACACAATACATAGGCCCTATGTAAAACATAGGAAGGTAGAAAACTCATGGATGTGCCAATTTGATTCTATTCTGAATATGAACACATCGATGGTGACAGGTCTAGGCGTAAGGTAAGGGGAGGGTTTCCCCTCCCCCCTTTGGAAACCTTTTGAGATTTACTGTTATCAGTTCAACACTACTGTGGATGTTTTTTCAATAATTGTAAGAATTTTTGTAATGGTTTAGGAATTGAAAAGATTGCTGGGTGTTTTTCGTCATTTTGGTATGAGTGCCGGGTGAAATGAGAGAGTGCAGGGTGTCAGCACCCAGTGCATTCCGGCTTGGGCCAGTAATACCTTAGTACAATACCAGAAGAGGAAAAAAAATTGAACTTTTAACACATGTATGCAAATATCTTTGAAAACACCAATTGTTCAGACAAATCCCTGCCTATTGTTACACTATTTTGCAAAACATTTAGTGGCCCCATTGGTTAACAAAATGTAAAACTCTCTTCAAATCAGCATCAAATAAATAGGTTGCAAAGACCGTTTCTAAAATAATGAAAGCTGCCCTCCTAAGTAATCACCAAAAGTTATTTCAAAGAAACTTTACCAAATCATTTCCGTAAAATGTCAAGTCACAAAATTTTTTTCGGACCAAAAGTATCAATGTTGAAACTCTTTTGGAAGTGTTTCATGTTTGAATTAAGGGAATGCACAATGCACAGTCTGTTATACAAAAACACTTGCTACAGTACAGTTTAGTAGCTATCAATACAATAAAGCAAGTGAGTCCATTTCATGGATCTGTGTGCCATTTTTAAGTGAGATTTACTGTGTTTTAAGTCTAGTTGCTTCACTGTGTAAATTTCTGAACGAACGTTCATTTCGTATGTGTGGAAGTTGTCCTCGCACACACAGTTAAGGCAATGGAGAAAACCATAATCACACTGTGTCAGAAATTGTTAAAGCAGCATTCATATCATAGCTTGCATTGGTATGATTCTTTGTCTGCTTGCAACAAATGTTTACTCATTTAGTGCTGTGTGATATTGTATGCAAGGTGAATTTAATCAAGGAATGCATTTTAACTATTGTAAAAACTAGTCTTCGACCGATCATCGGTTGGTAATGGGCATTGGGCTGATTATTCCATTATTGGTAAATAATCGGCATCGGTAAAATTCTGCCATTCAACCGACATTACTACCAATTGTTTGCAAACTGGGAAAAGGGGCTAAAATATCCTTTCAACTTGCCTTTAGTTTAGTTAAAATTCCTGTAAACTCAATTTTTCAACTTCCTGCCAAAATGGGATGCATTGTTAATCACAAAGGTATAAATTTTACCCCTGACATGGAAGCTATTGTTGAATATTTTCTGCAATTACCCAGTAGTATTACCTGGAATTAGATTCAGAGTTGCACTCTGGTGTACTCCTAGCTGTCTCACAGAAAGCACCACATAAGTTGCTGTACAAACTGTTCTGCACAAAACACATAATACAGACTATCTAGCTGCAGTATTTCGCCTTTTTTTCAAATCCCAAGCTTAGCATATACTTCTGTGCATGTTTTACAGTATACACATAGCACCTAGAATCTTGTGAAGTTTGGTGGTTATTATCTTGCATAAATAAAGCCATTCCCAGCATTCTGTCTGTATTGTTATTTACAGTGGCACTCATGCAATGTTGTCATGCAACGTCATTGCAAACAAAAACACATGGTCTCATGCAGCAAACTTCTTGGCCCACGCATGCAGTACACTTGCGTGCACGTCTGTTTTTACCGCCGAACGTGATTGGTTCAATTGCGTTGATTCTAGCCAGCCAATCACAACTCACGCCTTCGCCTATGTGATTAAGTGTGTGATAATACTTGGTCTTGAGACAAGTTTTCCTGTTGAGTTTGTGTTAAGACAATCTCGCTTTACATGCTTATATAGCTGGCAAGCGAAGCCAGGCGAGCCCTGTTCTTCATTCACCAAGAAACGGCATCACAGATCTCTGCGTAGGTCGATTTTTTGTGTGCATTTCAGTTGCAGATTCTTTTAAATTGACGTTAGTTTTGGACAAGAATGCTTAAGATATACAAGGATATTTATATTGGAAAGGAAACAAAAGATATGTTAATCGGGTGCAACTGTTTTGCTGCCCATAACTGCTAAGATTAGCATGATTGATCTACATGGGGTCTGTTAAAGCTGGAGAGTAGCTACAGTACTTTGACGCAACTACAACGGGTTCCTACATAATTGGGGGATAAAAACTGGACAGGGCACAAAGTTGACCTAAGAACTAAATTATCAAAGGGCATGTGACATCGACTGCAAAAAATTCTACTGTATTAATGGTGGATTTGTATCTCCTTTTTTGAAGTGAAAATGTAATGCCTACAAAAATGATATCCTGTTTGTTTCACTAGTGCAACTATTCCTAATATTTTCCATCTTGAACTGGTTATGGTAATATGATATGCACAAAGCAAAGGGCGTGCACTATAGAGACAAACATACTCTTCCTCTTTTAACAATCAGTAATCAGCATCAGGCAGATTGTTAAATTAAATAATTGGTAATCAGGTATTACAGATTATACAGTAGCATAATCGGTCAAACACAACTAAATACACATTGTAAAAGCATTCACTGATGACTATCAATTTCCGAAATTTCTAGGGGGAATTGTGGCAGTATTTACAACATACAGCTAAATACTGGTCTCCTTCATACTTTGGTATGAAAGATATTCTTGCAGTTGTAAGCATTACGAAATATTAACAGTGTTCAGTTCAGTTCAGTTTTCACAGGGATCAAATTTAGACAAATGGTGCTCTATACAGCAAAGGGTGGAAATATGACTGTCATTCCAGGAATCTGTATGTAGCTGTGTGGAAGCAGTGTTGTGTTTAAAACTGCTTTCTAACAAGAAGACTGAGAATGAAAGTGCCCCCGAAGGAAAAATTGCTCGAAAACCTTTAAATACAGCAAATGAAATCCCACGACATCAACCAGTACATACTTTTGAACCAAAGAGACACCATTGTAAACTTTTTTCAGGTATATAGTGAGTTATGGTGATGAACTGCCCAGGTGAGTTTCCTGCATTTCTGTGTTTTATGTATTGTGTTGGCCAGCCTTTACTTAGTACTGAGCACCTGTGGTTAAGCCTAGGCTAAATAAATTTAGGCCATAGCGTAGGCCTAGGCCTACTATTATTATTTCTAACAGATAGGTTAAGGGGCTATGGCTGTCTCATTAAAAATATAAAATCACAAAAGAACTTTGAGCAATTTAGTGAGTCACATTGTTAATTAGCCTAGGCTATTTATTTCTACAGAACCATAGGCTACCAATTGTTAAGTCCCACCAGTACTTTTTTTAAAATATAACAGATTTAAGGGTAGCCTAGGTTTCCAGAATCCTACTGTTTCCTCTGAATTACCTTATGCTTCAGGGTTACATTCTGCATGCAAAAAGTTGGTCAAAAACATCATCATAACACTGTTCACTCAGACAGCTTTGATTATTTATAATCACTGAGTTAAAGTAGCCCTGATGTGCCTATGTGAATATGCAACGTTACTGGGCAGAGCAGTCAACAAGCATGGGTCTGTGTTATGACGGCTTCCTTTCTGTGTACATACAAGTCACACATGGCCAGCTTACACTCTTTCTAGTCAATCGCAGTCTGTATACGTTGGTAATTATACCTATACATTTACATGAATTGCTAACCACACACTGTCATAGTACACACAAGCTTATGTAACTCAGTACTGTATGTAAGCATATTGGTGGGAAATCCTGTGTTGTGAAGCTGTACCATGAGCTCAAACATAAACATACTTACTTAAACATAATCCATGTTGGCTCAGTACAAAAGTTGTAGGGGGATAAATGGGCTGTTTCATTATAAATCAGGCATGTAATGGGACTTTGCAAAAATTCAAATTTTGTCATCAGAAATGGAAAGATAAGAAAAAACACTACAAAATGATAATGTTAAAGTGGGCATGACACGGCCAAACTAAGTTTCTCGATAAATGTTCCCTTGGGTGCACCTTGACATAAAGGTGAATGTTTTCCCTACTAAATTATGTCCATAAATACCAAAATACGATGATGTGAATTCCCAGTTACAGGCCAGACTCAGGCCATTTGAAATCCGAAAGCAAAAAATGTATGTGAGCGCGTCTCAAGATGGTGACGTCATAGGAGGCATGTTTCGCAACACTGTACCAGGAAGCCCACAATCATGGAATGGTGCATGGTACCCGTAACACGTGTTAGCGAGTACATCATTGCAAACACCTGTGCTATGATAGCTGTGAGCATTGCCACTGACTACATTGTGAATTGTGCATTGCGCGCAGTGACTGCTTAGTATTCCCACTAGCACCTTCACCAAACAGCTTATTCAGTAAAGACAGGCTCGTAGTGGGGACGTGCTTGTTGTTGACTGTCCATACATGTTCGTAGCTGTTCTGTACAGCACTTGAGCCATGTCTTTCTTGCACAAAAACAGAATTGTTTTTACTCGCGCGCATATGCAGGCTAACATATTGGCCAATAATTTGCTCCAAATCCCCACCATGGTCCACGCCTTTCGCTCTGTATGTTTGACGAGTATTGTGATGCAGTCGTTTTCCTGAAGTTGCTAAGATAAGATAACTTTATCGAGCGTTACATTAGTTCCACAGTAGGTGCATGTTCTTAAATAGGGCAGGGTTTGTGCTGCCAATTGTGTCATAAAAGTCAGGTGACCTGTTGCGGCATTTTTTGAAATTGGATTTCGAATGTTTTCCTTCAAATATCATTTAAACCTAATTGTGCAGGTCTTTAACGGGGTCTGAGATGATATTTGTAATCGAATCTTGCCATGCACAAAAGATTTTGTGGCCATGTCGTGCCCACTTTAAGCAATTGCTTAGATTTTTGGTTTAAATTCATAGCACCAACATTTCAAGTACAGAAATATTGAAGTAGTTGTGGTCCTTCCTTAAAATTCCTTTTCATTTTTCTAATGATATGCAGTAGATAGTTGGGAATTGAGATCAAAGGTTCAGCCCCTGTGCACAATGCAGTCAAAGATGGCTGTGTGCGGGATTTTATGTGTGACCAAACCACACTTTTTCAATGCTCATTGTTGCAACAATGCATTGAAGTGAAGGTTAGAAATTACTGTAGAATGTAGTTTTTCCATTTTTTGTTCAAAGCTGATTTAATGAAATTTTAGGACAATGTCTTATGTTTACTAATTAAACTATGCACCAGGCTGGAAGTAATCCAAGGCCAGCCTGTATATTTTTGGCAATGGCCTGTTGCCCTATAAAATTTAATGAAAAGACCATTTGGCCTCCATGCCCTATCTGTTAGATTATATTATGGTCAGTACAAAATCACTTGTTTGGCATTGGTGCCCTCTCAGTTCACATGGCATGCCCTTAAAACTGATGGAGAAATGGCCTCACCCTGCTGAATTCTTAATTCCAGACCAGAGGCAAAATTTAGACAAATTTGAATGGTGTGAATTCAGTTTTTAAACATACTGTCTAGTGATTCTGTGTGTTTGGATGACATTCATGTGCTGAAAACCTGATGCACTCCAGGGTTCACAATGATTTTCTGCTTACTGCTTTAGAAATACCCAGCACCAATTTGCCCTAGCTACAGTTAAACATTGGCTACAACCACAAACTCAGTTGCTTTGGGTGCTTCCTTCCTGTCATATGTATGAAAGCTTGGGCAAATTTTGTACTGTTCATTCTCTCACCATGTTCTGATAGGATCTCTGCCTAAACATGTTGTAAAAATGAAATGATTTTTTCCCTTGACTGTGGTCTCATATATACATAGCTTGCACTCAAGGTAACATGTTACCTTGTGCTCGAGTAAAGTGGGAATGCGAATTGATTCGTGTGGTTATTTAATTTTTGATTCACTTCAAGTTGCAGGTGTCTGCAGTTTTAAAAGAATAGTCCAATTTAGTCAAATAGTCGAATTTATTTTTGATATGTTAAAGAGGAACATATTCTTACCATTCTGGTAAAAGTTGCGTTCATTTCCCATGTTCGGTTTTCGAGATATTAGCAGTTGAAGTTGGCACATTTTCCGGAGAAAGTGAACTTGAAGCAAACAGGTGTTATATTATGGATTCACATTCTTGGTCAGTGCTTTGTTTTTCCCTATTTTTCATCCTATTTATGTGACCTTGAATTGATTAGGCATGCTATTTTGCCTCTAAGGTATATAAAGGTTCTAAAATTTCATTACTCAGGATGCACCTAGATGGTATAAATATATTAAGGTTTAGTTGCATAAAATTCTTGGTAAACTTTGAAAAAAAACAAAACATTGGCTAAAAAAGTGAATCCATGACATGCCTGCTTGTTCCAAGTTCATTCTATGTTAAAAATTTGCCATATTCAGTTGGGAATATCTTGAGAACCGAACATGGGCAAGAATGCTTAGAATATGTCCCTGTATAACACATCAAAAATATATCTGGTGTTGGTCTACTCTTTCAAACACCATGTCTGTTTTAATAAAGCATGGTTTCAGGTGTTTATGATGCTGATGACCCATATTTTCTTACATTCCATAGTAAATGGTATGTGAAATATTTGACCTTGTTACCATGGTAGCTCAACCAATGTGCTAATCTTTGGGTACATGAGAACACAGACTGGAAAGCACAGGGTTTACAGTACCTGTGGTTTTGCCTTTTTGTAAACACAGGGTTGCATTGTGGGTATGTGAGGACAAGCCTTTAGTTAGTGCCAAGGGCATTGTTTTACCAGTGGATTTGTCCCTAGCAGGAAACACTGCAGATACTGTAGCAGTCTGTTTTTATAATGTTGTATGATAGGTTCAGAATTGATATTATCAGTGTTTGCAATGTCTGCTGTTACCCACTTGGGCATGTTTTGGAATGGTCCTGAAATATATTTCTCTTAGAGTTGAGCTTATAATGGTGATGTCAGAACTTGCCAATAAGTGATAACTCAAAGTAAATATTGACCTGATGCTGATAGCAAATGAAGAAAAGAATCTTCTGCACTGTAAGCATTTTATGTTTTTTACCATTTCAAAATTAGGAGCCTCATTTGTAAGTTGTTTCCTAGCCTATCTTAGGGCCAATGATTTTCTGCTTCCAAAAAAAGCAAATTCCGTTTTTTATATTTAAATTCAATTTTTTCTGTTTCAATTTTCTCAAGATTCTGTGAAGTTCTGTTTTAGTACAGAATGGTATATAATGGGGCTGTCAGGGATTAGCAATTAATCGGCCAATTTACTACTGGCATACGTCTCCAAAAATTTAAAGTTAAAATTAACATTTTCCAAGGAATAACAAGTTCAGCTTTCAAACCATATTATTCATGACCTTGTATCCCGTATAAGTTTCCAAAAAGTTCCGATCACTGTTTTTCAAGACCGACAACATACATAGCAGCAGCTGCTGTGCACGGTAACAGTCAGCTGAATATCATTACACAGCTGCTTCATGTTGTACATCAAAGAACCTTTACTAGACTGTTGTGCATGAAACCCCCTGGTACATAAGTCTATTTACACAGGCAAAAACTTATGCCGTCTACTTTAGGTGAAAACTTACGATATCTTGATTTAATCACAGCCGAAATTATTGATAGCTCTAATATTACATATTGTAAACTTAGGTACCTAGCCTTAGGCCTAGTTTTGTTTTGGCTTCAAGCCACACTGTTTTTGGGAGCAATTAGAACTGAAACAAATGGGTAGATCAGGCATTGAATATATCGGTCTGGTCTCTGTCTGTATAGGGGGTGAGGCAGCTACTTTCGCCATGGGTACTGTAATGTGGCCTAGCCTATACTACGTGAACGTTCGTTGCTTTGCAATATTGAATGGGAAGTTATACAGCTAGCCTGATTGGCACAGCGGTACACAAGCTTGAGTTGTGGTAACGAAGGTTTCATTACTGTAAATTTTGAACAAAATGATGAATTGTAAATTACATATTTTACAAAAGTTGTCCAAAATGGCAAATTCCGTTAAATTCCGTAAAAAATGTTAATTTCTGTGTTTTTCCGTGATTTGGGAAAATCATTGACCCTACCTATCACAAAACATACAGTTACACTTTCTGGAACAGATCTAACATGCCTATAGCCATATAAACTGTTAAAGGAAAATCAAAATACCTTGCCCACAAATTACCTAAAGCATAGATGTTACAGCCATTACTGCACTTGTCTGCTACAAACCTAAACAGATAACTATCATGATTGCTGCATATATTTTTCACCCCAAGCATTGCTACAGTAGTACTGTTGGCCCTGCCTACCTTGTGCACTGGTGTGTAGACCATACTGGAAAGTAGGGCTTTTCACAGAAAGGTCTTTGGCGTACGGAAATATATGCCAACAAATTTGGCGTACGGCGTACCTGGCTGCTACTGGGAAAATTACAACAGTTGGCATACAATTGCAACCATTGGTGTAATTCCAAACACCTCCACCTTGGCCTGATTCTTTGGCGTATTGCAAATGTACTTTCTGGTATGGTGTGTAGCAGGGAATAATTTATCTGGTATCGCATTGCAATTTGCTACACAAAATGGACGAATTGCTACACAAATACAAAATTGTTTAGCAGATTTTGTACACACAGCACTAGGGATTTTAATGACTTGGTGGAAGAGAAGCCCAAAAAGCTCAAAATTGCTATGCAAATTTGGAACCCTAAATTATTTCCTGGTGTGTAGACTACCAACTGCGGATTAGTTGTACTGAGAAGAGCTGTTTTGTGCATCATCTCCTGTGCAAGGCTTGACTGTCAATGTTCAGTACAATACTAGAGCTCTTTTTTAAGTGCTGAGTAAAATACTAAATGATGAAATGCTTGCTATCGGTCACACTTATTAGAGGTGGCCTACATTTGTGCTGATACCAATGTCTTACCAATAACACCAATCAATAAAGGACTATACATATAACCCCATTATTGGTTATCAGCTCAAGCCTTCTCTTACATGAAATAATTTTTTTTCAGTTGGTCTGTAATCTTGTATGATAGAAAATTAGAAACTTAAAAACTTTGACAAAACACGAAGCTATTCCTTTGCTGGTCAGTACAAACTTTACTTCATTTGATGTCATGAAATAGGTTGAGTTACTGTCAGAGTCATTCCAAAGTTAACTTGTACTGGTGAAAGATTCTTTCACCCTCAAGGCTTTTCATAATGTAGCAAATGCAGAATACTCTATGCAAGGCCAAAGAATTTATGGGAACAATTGTTTTTATTGTGTTGTGGTCACATGGTGATGAAATCATAGAACCTCATAACTGGTTTCCACCAATCAATTACCACCAATCACCCATGCATTTTGAAAAGAACCTACTGTAAGTTCCAGCGGTTTACCATTATGAAAATCGCAAATTCAGCCAATGGCTTCAGGACTACCATTTTTGAGATCTTATGGCTCTCATGCTGATTGTATTTAGACGTTTTTGTGTCTTTCCTGATTTTTCTTTTTCATTTTGCTTTCTTGAAGAGCTGTTCTTGAATCTATGGTAGACTAGAAGTTGATTTCCCTTAAGGGGAAAAATATGGAGTCCTCTGGTCATGTGTGGAAAATGTTGGAAAGCTGGGAGGCTCTTTCCTGGGAAATTCGGCCATCTGGAGGGAAATATCCCTTTTTTCTGTACATAAAAATACAGGGAGAACTGTGGGGAATGTTCTCAGCAAAGAAGTTAAATTTGATAAAGAATGACATTTCTTCCTGAGGTAACTGTACGCAAGTCATGTTTTGAATGAGAGAAAGTCCTTCAAATCATCTTTCATTGCTCAATATAAACTAAATTATGTTTCGTCATTGTAACGAGTATGGCCTTGCAACATTTGCCAAACTCTTTCACATTAACACAAAATTTTATTTAAACACTGGGCTCCTTTAAAGTGGGTTTGACAGGGCCAAAGTAAGTTTCTCGGTAAATATTCTTTGGGTACACCTTGACAAAGTGAATGTTTTTCCTTCTAAATTCTGTCCATAAATACCGAAATACGACCTTGTGAATTCCCAATTAAAGGCCAGACTCGGCCCATGTGAAATCCGAAAGCGAAAAAACATGAGCACATCTCAAGATGGTGACATCATTGGAAGCAGAGTCAGTGGGCATCGTTAGCAACACTGTACTGTACCAGGGAGCTTACAATCATGTTAGTGAGTACATCATTGCAAGCACTGGTGCTACGATAGCAGTGAGCGTGGCCACTGACTACATTGTGATTTGTGCATTGCGCGAGGACTGCTTAATATTCGCAATATAAAAGCGCCTTCACCAAACAGCTCGTACAGTAAAGATGCTATGGCAGTAGAAACTTGCTTGTTGTGGATTGTCCATATATGTTCATAGCTGTTTTGTAAAGCGCCTGAGTGGCGTCTTTCTTGCACAAAAACAGACCAGTTTGTACACGTGCGCATATGCAATCGCACATATTGGCCAATGATTTACCCTCAATCCCCACCATAATCAGGGCCTTTTGCTTTGTACGTTATATCAGTATTGTGATGCAATCGTTTTCATGAAGTTGCTAAGATAACTTTAACAAGCGCGTTACATTAGTTCCACATCTAGATGCGTGTTCCTAAAAAGGGCAAGGTTTGTGCCGCCAATGGCGTCACAAGAGTCAGGTGACCTGTTGTGGCATTTTTCGAAATTGAATTTTGAATGTTTTCCTTCAGATTTCATTCATGCTGAATTTGTACAGGTTTTTAATAGGATGTGAGGTGATATCTGTAAAATACTTTATCGAATCATGCAATACACAAAAGTTTTTGTGGCCGTGTTATGCCCACTTTAAATTAACACAATTGTTCAAACACCAGAGAATTGAAATGTTTTGACTTTTTTTTTTCTTTTGTCGTTTTGGAATGCATCTCTTGACCTCAGTCTCACTTCTTTTTTTGAAAATGTCTGAGAATGGTTGATTATTAATTTTCTAGCAATATACTGCTTACTGATGAATGAGAAATTCAGAAATGGAGTTACTTCATCCATTTCGGAATTCATTGGGTTTAACTCTTATCCTGAAGGAAGTACTGTGGTTCCTCTGAAACAGTTGTTTGCATATTATAATTTTTTTTAGAGTGTCAGATTGAGTTTAATACTTTGTGTGGTGAATTTATCATATTTGAAGACCCATGATAGAAGAGCTATCCCTGTAAAAGAGCTGTTGACCTATTGGCTTCTATGCAAAAGACGAAGCGAAGTTTACTCCAAGTAAATTTGTGAAGGTAAATCATAACCTTTATTATTTTTCACTGTAAATGTTTAATAAATGTTACAGTTGGTAGTGTTGTTGCGATATCAATTTTTCGATATCGTAGAAATTTCAAACCACACAAGGTTATGGTATCTACAGTTATTTCAAATTTCTAAGCGTCAACATTGAGTTGACTCTTTGAATAAAAACTATCCAGTTTTTGTGTGTTTCTGATGTAGTCCTCAGACATTTCTGTTTTTCTTGCAGCATACTTCTGTACCAAGGTTTTATTTATTTCAATTTTACATTAGAATTGAATTTCAGTGTAATGATATGATAAGATATTGGCAGACAGTTTGAAGGGATATTGTGGCTAAAATCTTGGTAAAGGCATTGATCTACTAAATACACTTCACATAATGAATATGGCAATAAATAACTATTGAACATTGCAATCAAATTCCTTGTCATATTTTCCCAAATTGTTGATGCCTTGTTAGGTTGCATAGTTTTTTTTTTTTCAAGTCAATGAAAAGCCACGGGGAGGGACTGGTTAATTTGACCACTGGATTGCTTGTGGTCACTGGACTGTTCAGAATATGCTGTATGAGCACACTGTGTAGAGAAGTACAGTGATCGACCAACTGCCGGGGACTATAAAAAGCAATGCCCCCTTACAAGGTAAATAAAGAAGCATTTAATAAGAACCCCCTGTAGCAATCTCTCTGTTCCTTCAACAACTGTTTCAAACATGAGTGTTGTTCCTTGGATACAGATATTTTGTGTTACATTACTTGTGCTTAACACCGGAGTTAATAAGAATTGTTCCCTTACAATCACAAAACCAGGAGTCTTGCATGAAAAGTTAACTTAAATGTACAATATCCCCAGTACTATTGTAGTTTTTTTAATCTTTAAACTTCAGCGATAGTCAGTTTAAATTTTGTGGTTGGAAATCTTTGGTTTTGTAACTCTCCTTGTATCATGTATTTCCAGCAATTCAGCAACCTGCCTTAAAAAAAGAATAACAGTAAAAATGAACAGTGTGAAAATTAGCTAGAACACTTTCAGTCAATGGAAAAATGTAGATCACTTTCTGATACATGTCCTTTAATGTCAATGGAACCTACTGTGATTGTGCTTGGTGCTCAGCATAAGGAATGTAGTGAGGAAAAACAAGCCAGTCAGCTACAACTGAAAAAAAAAAGAATGTGGCCTGCAATACTTAAACAAATTGGTCAGAAACTGGGCTGTAAAACTCCATCTAACCAAACCTAACCATTTGAAGAACTGGTCCATGGAGGTTGAACCTAACGTCCAATGTTATATTACTTTATCTGTTTTAGTCTGCAAAGTACAGTATATCCCTTTCTTTGTTGCAGTTCGTGCTTGAAGAGTTTATCAAGTCAACTGTATTCCAATCTCTTATGTTGCTTCCCTTACACACACACACACACACACCCTCCTTTCTCTTGTTTTCAGAAAGTTTTGGGTGACCTTTTTCTGTATCCTAGACCTTGCTGAAATAGTAATTAGAAAGTCTTGGAGCAAAAAGATATGGTGTGTTGCTTCATTAATGTGGTCTGTTGCTGTCATAAAAACCAGAACTTGCTTGGTTTCTCCCTTTAATCTTTTTTGTAATTGCTTTTTAGGAAAGGTTCTGTTTGGTTGCCTGCATAAATATGTCTCCCCCATAAAAGAGAATTGAATTTTAAAAGTCAGCAGGATTAATAGCCAGCAGCAACAACAAGAATACTATCGATATTGGCAACAGTAAGAGTTAATGCACAGACAACAACAAAAATAAGCTACTGAGGCTGTGAAATTACTCCCATTTGTTCATATCCCTTCTCAAACAGTAGTCTACTACATGTAAGTGAGATGTGAAATGTTAGTTCATTTTAGAGCAAACGAAAGGTTGCACAGTACACACAAAGTTTCTGTTTCGCTTGTTACAATCAAAATGTGAGTGAAACAGCACTTACCACTTTTGATCTTTTATATGGAGTGTCACTGACTGTAGATGTTGTAAACTGACATCATTTAAGCAGGGCAGGAAAAAGATTATTTTGAGGGAAGGTAGTAAAAGTTCCTCATTTCTTTAGTGTCCCATTTGCAAAAAAAGTGTGAATTTTTTCTAGATTCCAAAATCGTTCTGCAATACCCAGATTAAATGCACCCATACACCATGCTTGACTGCAAACATATGTAACAGGTGAATGATAAGGCTTTTGTTTTAATTCCTAGTTGTATATTCCTTGAAGATATCCACCCATCATTTCAGGAGCTACTTGAAGAAACAGATTGCAATAGTAGCATAAATGGATAACATGGTTTCCTCTAGTACAGAGGTATGGGAAACATTTCCTGTGGTATGTACAGTATGACCTCTGTGAGAAATTTGTCATCCAGCTACATTGTGTTTATATCAAAGAAAGACTTGAATGCAAGTCATAAGCAAGCACTCTTTCCACATCCTACTATGCAAGAAAGGGATACCTCAAGGTTGCAAACGTTTAGATTCTATCAAGTAGACGCATACTAGACCTAATGCAAATGAAGTCACCTGTGTAAATTTATAATTTTTGTATCTGACAAGAAGAGAGGTTCAGATTCACGTCTCGTAATGTACATTTTGTGAAACAATATTGGCACATAATTTATCGGTACAATAAATTGTGCATACATAGTAAAATTTGTTGTCCAATGGACAGACTGAAACACCCTCTGGTGGACCAGTTAGTTGGCTGACTGCCATGCTTTCTTGAATCATACATTTTGCCATAATAAGCATGCTCAATGTTATTACTGTTACAGGTTGTACCCATTCTATTAGGCTATGGTAAATACATGAGGCCCCTGAAGCATAATGTGATTCAAGATTTGTTTATTGTGCCCTCTCAAACCTTGTGACAGTTCAATCTTGGGAATGTTTTATCAGGAGTATTGGGATGGAAAGTTTAAAGGGGTGAGGTTTTTGAGTTACTTTATGCATACATTTAATAAAAGTAATGGGAAGTGAACACTCATGGAGAGAGCTGGTATTGTAATGCTGCTGAGATGGGATATAAATTTTTTATTGCAGGTGCAGGAGTCCAAATTTAAGAATTATACTTTTTGACAATTACATTACATTAGGCTTTAGGTATTCAACCCTCAGTATTGAGATTCATAACGGGAATTAACATCTTTAGCATTGTTTACAGTAGCTGGTGCATAATTTAACCCCCATTGTTACTTGTTTGAAGCAGGATTCAAACATGTAACCTGTTACGCTGATAATTTCATGGTTAAACTAGTTTTTCAGTTAATGCTTTTGCAGTTCCTTGTGGTACTCCTTTGACCCCAAGCAGGTTGTTGAGTTAGAGGGCTCTTTCCCTCAAGTGATGGTTGGAAGGTTTTAAATATGTTAAAAGTCTTGCAACCTCTTATTTGACCTCAGTTAGGTACTTGCAACTAGTTGCAATCAGACCCTATCCTTCTCCTTATTTGGGTCACAGGGGTTGCAAAAGCTGGCAAGCATTGGTTAAAAAAGATGTGTGCCAAGTCATTGCGTGTACCCTACAGTATTGCATCATGACAAGGTTTGGTGCCCCTCCATCTTGCAATACTTCTTTTGTCTATGGATAAAGTATCTAAGTTTTGACCTCTAGTAACTCTCAGCACAGATTGTGTGCATTTACCAGAGATAACAATATCATCATTTGGTTTAAATGTGCACTGTGTGAGTGTGGGCATTGCACAGTTTTGCATGAATTCAACTGTCAAGCATATATGCTCTAATTTTAGCCTACAGTGAGAAAAGTGTTTGACTTCACTGTATATCATTCAAGTTACAAATTGCAAAAAATATTGGGCATATAAAATCACTTTCATATTATATCGATATTGTTATTTCGCAACAACACTCACCTACTGTAACAGATTATTTAAGTAAAAGCTTTCAAACCTTTTCTAATAAGGTATTGGTTAGTTACAACTTGCGTCTTAGCTCTACTCTTCATAATGCAAATAATCTGACCTTTTACCCATTCCTAGGCTTGCAAAGTGAAAATGTTACTTGCATTAGCTACAGTCTTGCGTTACTATTCCATGTCCAGTTAGATGTAGTTCAAATGGCAGTTAGAGACTGTGGCTGTGTTTCCATTTGAGTGAGTGTATTGGATCATGGTTTAATTGCCTTAATATATGTGTTCATTCACTGATTCAAAGCCGTATCCATGTTGGAGTGAGTGAGTAGATCAAAGTGCTACACACAAAGGGGCAAGTGTTAAAAGATCAAGCAATGGATTACCAGGACTAACTAACTAAGAAGTAACCACTCAGCTTAAAATGTGGTCAGTCACTGTCTATACTGTGCCACAGAAACCCCAGTAGCAGTTGATCTACTGATGGTGTTCATTCAAAAAATTTGGGAGCCAGCCAGCAAGGCTGATCATATTTTCCTGGTAGTTAAATGAAAATCTTGAGAGAGCATTCATTATTTTATTTTTCTACTTGAGTAGATTATGATCCACAATATTCACTCAAATGGGAGCATGGCCTAAGTAAAAGATGTGGAAAAGTTGATTTGAATTCACAAAATAGTGTTAATTATAGGCTGGGTTCAGTAGCAACTGTTACATGGGTACTTTGGTTCCATTATACCTCATGTCATATTGTACATTTTGAAATGGTTAAGAAAATACTGTAGGTAGTCAAGGGAGAGCCACTTGCTTGACTATTATACAAGATATGTAGTATAACTTTTGCTGTTAGTGTCCTTCTTAGTATTGTAGCTAGACTAATTTTGGTAAGCTCAAGTGAAGAGTTAGAAATTGAGCAACATCAAATGAGGTTAAATTTTCCCCCTGTTTTTTCTTTATACCTGCAGACCTTCCCACAGACAAAAGAGGCAACTCAGAAATTTCTCTGAAATCACTAAGTCAAAAAAATTTATATAGTTAATGTCCTGAAAATGTTATGGAAAGTCCTTGCCCCTATGTGCCTTCATGAGAGCGGTAGCTAGGAACTCTCCCTCAGCAAAGCTACAGCCCTGTTTGTTTAGGCACGTATCTGTAAATGTTGCTTAATTTAAGCTGGCAGCAGTAAGAAATAAGTTTCCAAATTAGTAAGTCGTCACAGTTATCCATGTAATATCTAATTGAAGGGCAGATGTTAATTTTGGACATAACATTCATTTCCATCATTGTCAGTATTTAGAGATCTGCCTCGATGGTTAATATGTGCATTCAGCATCTTAGGAGACTTCATATTCAGGTGTTGTTGATGGGTAATTTTGGAAGGAGTCATTTCCTCAAGAGATTCATAATTCAAAGTGGAAACTTTTGTCTCCAGGCAGATGGTAATGGAACATGTTTTTCGTGTTGATTTTCCAGCATTATGAGAATTGTGTTAATATGAATTTTTTTGTGGATATGCTATAAAATATATTGAAAATCAAGTGTTTTAATTTTCAGGAAAGCTTACATTTTCACCATGGGTGCATTTCAAAGCTTATTTAAAAATCTGTTTGGGAAGAAGGAGATGAGGATATTAATGGTCGGTTTGGATGCTGCTGGTAAAACAACGATACTCTACAAACTCAAGTTGGGAGAAATAGTAACAACCATCCCTACCATCGGTAAGATAAGTTCACTGTACTGAATTTTATGATGTGGAGAATTTACAGTAATATTGATCAATGGGTCTATTAAGCACTGCAATAATCTTCCTTTGCATCATATTCATCAGTTACTGTGGGCAGACTGATGAATATTAAAATGCATGGTTTTAGGGTAATATTCAAAAGTTGTTTCTAAATGAGTCAATGTTGCTTAAATAATTGCTGTCTATCATCCTATAGTAAGTGTTGTTCTTTGACTGGCATCAAAATCAGGAAGATCAGTTAGTACTTATTAGCTCACATATCACAGTATGCCAGAGAGAGAATTCTTGTTACTCAAAGGGGTCTTGATTAGGTGCACTTACCTTGGCCTTTTTGGCAGCAAACAAGATGTATCTTAACAAGAAGCTTTACCCTTCAAGAATACTGTACCAAGCCGTTCATTTCAAAAATCACATTTTTAGGTTCCATCATTTTTCCCCATGGTAACCCATGGGAATCCACTTTTGGGTTCTGTTAAAAAATGCATGGGTGGTAACCATTTTTTGGGTTCTGTGATATCATCACCATGGGACTACCATGTGATGGGGAAACATGAAATCTGACAGCCTGCTGTACACACACTGTATGGGGGTGCCCTTACAACAGGATGCAACACATCTCACAGTGTGGTAATTTAAGGTATTTATTCATCACCTGTTTCCATTTTCCCAACATACTTGCTGTTCTTTCTCATCCTCATGTAGACACAATCTTATGCTGCTGCTTCAGGGCATACCCAGGGAGTAAACAAGCACTAATGTGTAATGAAAACACTCTCAATAGTCAGTACATGCTTTGTAATATATGGGCAAAGATGCAAGGGTTTAGAAAATGTCCTGATTTCAGGAAATTGAAAGTCTTAAGCAAACTTGGTATGAAATCCATTTTAATAGACAAAAAGTCTTGCTGTGGTCATCATTGTTCTGGTTGGAATGACCCAGTGAAGATAGTTTTGTGGGCTATTTGGAATCCTTAAACTTTAATGGAAGTTTTGCTGCATGAACATACTTGCGAAACCGCTCCTGAAGTGAAGTTTCCTCAAAGGGAAACCCTCCCCTGAAAATATCCCAAAAGCCAACAAACATGGACAACAGTTTTCAGAGATGGGCTTCTACTGTACCACCACGCTTACATCTCTGAACTTGAGTTCACAGTACTTATTTAAACCACGGTCAGTTCTGTCCCTCTCTGACAAAAAGAAGTAACCCACATTTTCAATATTTTGAGTTATGGACCAAAACATGTTACCTTAAAGCCAACAGAAATGCTTCTACATGACACCTGCTGTAAGTAACCATACAATTTATAACTTAAACATTGGAAAATATGTTTTTCCTGAAATTCATTATGAAAACAGACTAATGTTGTCTACTTCCTTTTATGAGAAAACAAAATCCAATTGAATTAAAACAAATTTTCTGACAGATAGAAGCATGTTCTTTAATGTTGTATTTCAATATTCTATCATACATTTTAAGAGAAAATTCTACAGAATATTTTCTTTTCTTTTTTATAGAAGATACTGTACAAATTGATTGCCAAGATTTTACAAGTGGATGTTGCTTTTTGTTGTTGAAATAAATCTGTTAAAACATTTCTCACAATTTCTGACAGAAAGAAGTAAAAGCAATTGCTTCTTTCTGTGAGAAACTAGTCTGTTAAAATAATGCTTTTTTACTTTCTGACAAAAAGAAGCAACAAGCCACTGCTTCTTTTTGTCTAAAGAGAATGCAGTTTACAATGTGAGTTACTTCTTTCTGGGGTGATTATCTCAGGAAGTATGTGACATGTGAGAATGCTCGGTATCAGAAAATTTCAGTTTCAGTAAAACAAAAAAGAACATGAAATTAAATCAATTTGAAAAATTGTGGATCACTTCCTTATGTCAGAAAGGGGCAGAGTTACTGTACGTAGCTTGCCTGTCTCATGGTTTCCAGATTTATTGGTTATGATGTGATATAAACCTGTGCATTTGTGATGCTGTGTGCATAAGTGCCTTTGCAACCAATACCTCGGTAACAGAAAATTATCTTATTCATTCAGTACTTGGTTTGCAATTGTCCCATATAAATTGGCAGAACCCTTACATTTTTGGTGGAGGCTCAAAGTCAATATTAAGTACTGGATGTCAAAAATATGAATACCCTTTCCAATGGTATCTCAACAAAGGGACATATAATGGAGGTGAAACTTGGTGCACAAGTGTGCCATATGGGATGAAAGACTGCTCATGATTTGGGGGACATGAAACATCATCTGACTCACCAAACAGCTAAACACTGAATGTTGTGTCAGTGTAGTGTTTCAAGGTATACATCTCATTATGATAAATTGTACTCTCATGGTGATAATGAATCTAATGGGAGAAACTTCTTGGTTCTATTTCAGAACAAAATTTTGAATTAATTCACCAATCAATTGAGTCAATTCATAGGTCAATAGGAAATGTCTCAAGAATTGTCAAGGTCAAATTTGAATACAAAAATAGTTTTTCTAAGGAACTAAGGTTGCATACAACCAATAACTGAAAGAAATGGGACATTTTGGCATCAGTTGGGATTTCCAGTTTGCTTTTCATTGCTACTGCATAATTTCATTCTGTTTGTTAAAGGAAAATGTTGCCTTTGTTTTACAAGAAAATTTGATCCTTTTGAAAACCAATATTTATTGGCAAAGGGTGACAAGAGTGAAATTCAGTTGTTTGTTGCTCAAGAATAATTTGTTCACCCAAACTTTCAACATTTCAAAAGATGCAACTTACATAACTCTCCTTGTGCGTTATGTTTTGAGCAGATGAAGCCATTGCTGGGGCTTATTGTTGAGACCTAATGATTTGAATACGACTGGAGCTGTTTACTTTAAATGCTTTGTTGGAGCATTTTAAAACACAATATTTCCCTTTAACTAAGACGTCTTTTTTCATTGTTTTTGCAAAATTTATAGTGTCACATTGTCAGGTTATGGTCATATTACTTAGAGTTACTGTATGTTCACTCTCAGTGTTTTTGATGGAAGATGTTTGTTTGTAGCACAAAACAGCCTGGAAAAAGGATGGAAGATGTTGTTAGGGAACATATTCATGTAAATCAGATTGTAGATAATCATCATGGAAGCCTCATGCCTCAACCATCAGTGTTGTAAACCCAATACTGATCAATGCTTTAAATGTCAAAATACTCAAGCTCATCTTAATCATAGTCATTACTTTTGTTTTCTCCCACAGGTTTTAATGTTGAGACAGTGGAGTACAAAAATATAAGTTTCACAGTATGGGATGTTGGTGGCCAAGACAAAATTAGACCTTTATGGCGTCATTACTTCCAAAATACTCAAGGTTTGTCATCTTTCTTGCTTGAAAAATGTTTTTTTTTTTTTTTCTTAAGTATGCTTTTCTTTGTGAAGTACTGGTACCTTCTGTTCAGTTGTTAGTCTACAGTCTAAGTTTTTCCCATGCTAGACAATTTTCAATGATGACAAATACCCTTCAAAACTTTTTTCTTGCCCATAACAGAAAATTTTAAGCTTTGTTAGGTTTGAATCGTCTCTGATAGTTGTGTTTGGAGATGGTATTATGGTTGGAAGTTATCAGAGAGAGCTTAATGGGAATTTGATGAAACTGCTTGTTCAAAGTCCGTAAGTAAAATTTACAAAACAATTGGACAGCAGTATCTTTAAAGGGAAGAAAGAGATTATGGGTAAAACGATTAAGGAAAAGCTAGATGGGAATGTTATGGCCCAGTTTCCATGGGATGTTCCAAGTGAGCTGGCCACAGCCTTTTCGTCAGTTGTGACTCACTGGCTTGTTTTCCTTACCCCAGTGCTTATGCTGAGCTGGGACCTCAAATTACAGTTGGTTGATAAAACAATAAAGCTTCAGATATGTATTGCATATATTTATAGGATAAGTGGTCAGGTTAAATGTTCCATAATGGGATATGAAAAAGACTTAACTGTTCATAGCTGCTATTCCATTTTTCCATTTTTGATGGAAACTAGTTGGGAGAGAGAATCTGGAAACTTCATTGTCAGAGCCACATTGGACTGTGGTTTTAAGGAACTTTGGCAAGTTCGACAAAAATCCATGTGACCATTATTTTTCTTACTTTAAGTAGGTCCACACAAGCATCTGTAATTTGGTGTTTGAAGTTTTGGTAACATTTACACTTCTTGAGTCCTGTACTTTATGAAGCAGTCATGTAGAACAACTGAGGATGCCATAATTTGCCCAGTGAAGATACCAAAATTCTCCTTGCTAAGTTTTTGATTTTGCCTCTGAATTTTTGCCCTAAAATATATGTTAAAGATCATGACAATGAATTCCACAGTCCAACTCGCATCTTCATAGGACATACTGAAGCCAAAATATAAAATGCTGAATTTTATTCACTCAAATCAAAATGATACATTACACAATAATTTGTGATGTACTACTCAGATTACAATCTTTGTGTTCCTTTGTTTTTCTGAAAGTTACTGTGCCCTTATTGGGTGATGTAATTAATCAAGCCCTCTCTGTGCAACATGCTTCGCAAGCAAACAGGAAGTGTCCAAGGTCATTAAACATTTTTAATTTTAAAGAGAAACAAAGCCTGTAATGTGAGTTGTACAACAAGAAAGTCGCACATTATTGTGTTATGCACTAATTTGTTTTAAGGGAGTAAATTTCAACATTAAATATCTTGGATCAAGAATGTCCTATGAAGATTGGAGTTTGACGGTTGGAATTCATTCTTGCTTTTGAAATTTTTGACTGGAGGTACACTTTAAACCCAAAAGTGCTTCCATGCTAAAAAGATGAAATCAAACCATATTAACCTGTACGTGATATTTACTTTGGGCAGCATATTTAAGTCATGGGTGGGTTCACATTGTGTAAACTAACGAATTTGATTTGCAAAATCATATCATTGAACTGAAAGGGAACACTTATGATCGTATTGAGGAAAATAGTATATTTGTTCCATTTTGTAGTGTTCGACCTATCATCTGTTAAGTAATTGGCATCAGGCCGCTTATTCTCGGTAAATTATCAGCATTGGTAAAATTCTGCCATTCATCATTACCACCAATTATTTGCAAACTGGAAAAAGGGGCTAAAATATAATTAAAACTTGCTCTTAGTTTTGTTAAAATTCCTGCAACTTCAATCCTTTAACTTCCTGTCAAAACGGGATGCATTGATAATCACGAACGTATAAATTTTACCACTGCCATGGCTATAAGCCTGCAGTATTTCCTGGAAGTAGATTTAGAATTGTATTCAAGGTATGTTCCTTGCTGTCTCACAGAAAGGGCTGCATAAGTTGCTGTACAAACTGTTCTGCACAAAACACATAGTACAGACTATCAAGCTGCAGTGTTTCGCTGTTTGTTCAATTCCCCAAGCTTAGCATTCATATCTGTGCATTTTTTGTACACATAGCACTTAGAATCTTGTGAAGTTCAATGGTTATTATCTTGCATAAATTAAGCCGTTCCCAGCATTCCTTCAATAATGTTATTTAGAGTAGGACCTATCCATTGTTGCCATGCGATGTCATTGGAAACGAAAACAGTTTTGCACATGGTCTCATGCGGCAAACGTCTTAGCCCAGGCATGCAGTAGACTTATGTGCATGTCCGTTTTACCGCCAAAAAGGTCATCATGTTTGGCTTGGCGATATCATATGCAAAGGATCCATTGCAAAATTTACATTGGCACCTGCATCGTGATGGGTTCAATTGTGTTGATTCCAGCCAGCCAATCACAACTTGCGCCTTTGCCTATGTTATTGAGTGTGCTGAAATATTGGTCTCGAGACAAGTTCTCTGTCTCGGGCGAGCCCCTTGCTAAATTCATCAAGAAACGGCATCACAAATCTCTGCCTGTATGAGGATTTTTTGGGAATCTGACTTGCGTGCATTTCAGTTGCATATTCTTTTTAAACAAGACATAAGTTACGGACCAGAACTGCTGGAAATATGGGGATATTTATATCCGAAAGGAACCATAAGATACGTTAATCAGGTGAAATTGTTTTGCTGCTCAGAACTGCTAAGATGATCATGATTGCTCTACATGGGGTTTGTTAAAGTGGGAGAGTAGCTACAGTACATTAATGCAACTACATCCCAGTACAGTAAAAGAATGCAAATGGTCCTACATGATTGGGGGATGAAAACCAGACAGAGCATGATGTTGGCCTAAGAACTAAATTATTAAAGGTCATGTGACATGGACTTGAAAGAAACAATTCTACTGTATTAACAGTTGATTTGTATCTCCACTTTTGAAGAGAAAACATTACGTGTACAAAAATGATATCCCGTTCTTGAAACGAATGGAACTATTCCCAAAATTTTCTATCCACAATTAATAATCGGTAATCAGCATTGGGCCGATTGTCAAATTAATCAGTAATCTGGTATTACCGATTATAGCATAATCAGTCGAACATTACCATTTTGTTCAATTTCACTTAAAACATGAATGCAAACCTTTCAGAACAGAGAACCCAAGTTTTTGACTGGGCGTACAGTTTTTTCCTGAATTCTTGAGTAGCAGAGTTTAGTAACTTGTTCAATCCTAAAAGTGGGGTAGTTGTCTGTGAATATTGTTGGAATGTTTTGCATTTGAACAAGTATGTTGTGTCCTTCTTGCCAGGTTTGATCTTTGTGGTGGATAGTAATGACAGGGAGCGTGTGAGTGAAGCCAGGGAAGAGCTCAACAGGATGTTGCAAGAAGATGAACTTAAAGAGGCTTGTCTGTTGGTCTTTGCTAACAAACAGGTGAGATTAACTTGTGACTAAGACAAAAACAATTGCAAATGCTCACAGAAAGAGAGTAAAGTATATATGGAGAGTGAAAGGCAACCAGTGGCAGGTGATTGAAAAAAGTTGACAAATATCTTATTTTGGCCCAACATGAGGAGTTACACCCTACTGATTAGTATTCTTGGAAGTCTCATTCTACCACTGTGCGAAGTAATTACGGCTGTCAGCAATTAGCGATTAATTGCCAGCCAAGTAATCGTTTAGTAAAATGTTGCATGCGATTAATCGCATCTCATGCCCCGGGGACACTGACTTGCGTTAAGTAAACAATGTACCCTCCTTCTTTGCAAGTTTAGCTGCCTTGACAAAGCATACTACAGTATGAACAACAAGTTCAAAAATTGCGCAGAGCTTTGACATGCACCTGTTATCCACCCAACCCCGCTGGTTTACATGTGATTGTGTGTGTTGTCATGGGGGACGGTTTAATCCGTAAACCCCAAACACGGAACCTGTTGTGACAGGCTTTACTTCAACACCACCAATACACTTGTAATGAACATAATTTACAATGAAATTTGAAAGCACTAAACGTATGCATACACCACCGTGTCTTTTAAGTACCCTGTGCGCCATTGTGCACTTCACCGTAATAGTTCAATTTCAACAGCCACTTGTCAATTCACTACTGGCGTACGTCTCCCAAAATTTCAACTTGAAATCAACGAATTTCAAAAAATTACAAGTTCAGCTTTCTAACCATTACCATGTTATTCCTGTCCTTGTATCACGTAGGAGTGTTTGTAAGTCATGAACTGAAAAAGTTTCAAAAAAGTTTTGATCGCTGTTTATCAAGACCAACAGCGTACATAGCAGCAGTTGCACATGGTAGCAGTCTGCTGAAAATTGTTTTTACGCCGCTGTTTCGTGCTGTACATCGAACGAACTTCTGTTACGAAGAATCATACTGACTGATTGGCTGCATGCATTTATGAATGAAGCAGCTTCTTTAAAAGTTTGGGGATTTCCCGCTTTTAACGTAATTATTATGGGAGGGTGTCATGTTATTGCCAATTGAAGTACACCCATTCTCTGAGCGCTTTTAACGATACACGCAGAGCGAGCCAATCAGCCAGCTGAAGGCATGTATGTATATTACACTGTGCATGTAGCTAGCAGCTAGCGGGTCTTGTTTATTTGCTGCGAACATACATACGGCTATTTACACAGTACAGGGGGTAACTTAAACATAAAATGACCGGTGAAAACTACGTCTAGATTTGATCGTAGCGTATTATTGTTAGCTCTAACGTTACATTTTGTACTGTAAACTTAGGTGGCTAGGCTCTAGGCCTAGTTTTTGTTGTGGCTTCAAGCCACACTATTTTTGGGGAGAAATTAGAAATGAAACAAATGGGTAGATTGGGCAAGTGTCAAAATTAAATATATCATAGGCGGTCGTGAAGTTGTCTGCATAGGCCAGGGAGCTCGTTGGCTACTTTCGCCGTGGATACTGTATTGTGGCCTAACGTTAGCCTATACTTTGTGAACGATCTTTGCTTTGAAATACTGAAACTTCATCTTGCTACAGGTGTGTGGTGTAAGGATCTATATCAACCTCCAATGGAAGCAATTCTCTAAAAATTGCTTCGCGCGAAATGTTTTGTTACTAAAGATAAATGGGGTAAAAAAGGTAAAATGGAGTCTGCTTCTAGGCGGACCTGTGCGTTGTATTAACGCTAACTCAGTATTGGTGAGCGATTGCGAATTACCATACTACGGATTCACACACATAGGCTATATGTACAGTGTATGTCTATTACCAATATGTACACGTTACTACGCGGGTTGGTTATGCATAAGCAAATGCGATTATATCGCCGAGTAATTGCAGAAAGATGCGATTAAACATTTAGTTCACTAATCGCAAATTGACAGCCCTAGAAGTAATCGAATTGATAAATAAACTAACTAGACCAGAGCTGCCAAGTCTTCCTGATTCTGCAGAAGGCTTCCTGAAAATTTCACCTCCAAACATGCAAAAAATAAAATCTTCCTGATTGAGAACAGAATTTCCCCCACTGAAATACACACAAATCTCTGAAATCTTCCTGATTTATGACGTTAATCTTCCTGATTTTATAACCTCAATGTTGGCAGCTCTGCTAGACATGGGATGGCTATTTTCTTTTATCACTACCGTTAATCGAATTATTAGGTGGTCACAAAATGTCCTGATTATTGTGGAGCTTATGTTATACTGTAGGAGGAGAAAATGTCTGTCCCACTAAAATGTTTGTGTCACTTATGTTTCCACTCCCACATGCTGTCGTTGATTTGTTTGATACTTGGATACAATGTTCCATGGGTGATGAGCAATTTGAAATGCGCAGGAATTTGTAGTCCAACTTCTCCTGTTATGAAATCCTTGAAAATGTAACTCCTCCCACAGATTCTCTTGTACAGTGACGATGGTTTGTCATATTGATATCAGTTAGTGGTGCTATCAAAACCTTCTGTGGTGATACTGAACCTGAAAAGTTCTTTATATTTTTGATCAGAGAAATTCGTGTGAAATATTTAAACTGTGACATTGTCACATATCTTGACATAAAAGAAGTTGCATTTACTTTCTTTTGGAACAAAAGAAAAGTACTGAGTATCTTTTGTAGTTTCATTACCAGTACAGCTTGTGCTTGTTTTTATGCTTGAACCAGTATACCTTCTAAGTATAGGGTTGGGCAACTGCAGCATTGCTGCCCTAGTTAAGAGTGTAATGTACGTAGACAATACATTCAAGGTTTCAACCGTTTCAGTGCATAATCAACATGTGCATCTGAACTTAGATGATGACCAAAAATGATGCATAGGTATTTGTACTGATTCAACCTAGGACCATTTTATCATTTGTTACAACTGGCTCTGGTGCTGTCCTATTATGCACTTGTCATTTGTAATGTGCACCAGTGTTAGTGCTGGGACTTGAAATTTGGGGGGGAAATTCCCCCCTTCTGAAAAATTTAGGGGGGGATTTTCATTTTTTGGGGGGGGGGGGGGAGGAGTCTTAAGTTCTGAGAAGTTAGGTCGAGTCTGCAATCTGCATTTACCAATAAAAAGATTAATGCAGTACATTTTTTAACATTGCCAATAACTGATAGGCCTATGAGTAAACAAGATTTCAACAAAGGTAGATGTATCAGTTGGCCTGGCTTCTCTGCATGCGGCGCAGAATATTTCTCCTTTCTCGTACCATAACCACGGCCAAATTTTCAGCCAATTTAACTGAAACTTGTCAGCTTTTTTCTTCTTAGTTTTACTACTTTTGTTAGCAGACCTAGGCTTAACATTAGGCCCAGTAGCAGTACTTACTGTATTACTACTGTAGTAGTTGTATTAGGCCTACTAGTAGTATTACTATTAACGTTATTATCGCTACTCTGTAGCGGTTTGAAAAATAATCCAACTTTGACTTGGAGGCCATTTCACACTTCATAACAGTCTAAAACACGACCGATATTTGCACACAGAGCGATTAGTTTCAGTACACACACTGCACAGAGCTAGCTGCCACTGCTGCGCGATCGTACGCTAGGCCTACAGCCCTACAGGTAGTGCTAGTACATGCATACCCAGTCCATGCAGTATGTGTGTAAGGGTGTACTGTGTCGAGCTCCGTTTTACACAAACGTTTATACAAACGGTGACTCATCGATTTTCAGAGTTTTTATTCGTATAACGGACAAGTAAATAAGTTGTGCTTTGATTAATAACCCTATCACTTACGCAAGAAAAACGATGCAGGAATTTCCCGCAGACAAATATTTTTCTTGCGGGATTATTGATTCTGTTGCGGGAATCCCGCAATCTCGCAGCTTAGCGCAAACACTGATGTGCACACTTAGATGGACCGCCAGGCAATGTCATTCAATGTAAGCAAGGAGAGTCAAATATTTTTGTGCATTGACATGCCCCTGTGTCATGCATTTGACCCAGCATTTCTTTAAATCAGATGCAAGTTACATGAAGAATATCATGACATAACTATGCAGCACCTATTAGGTTGCTTTGGCACAACATAGAGAGAAATTTGGCTCACCTCTTCCCATGAGTTGAAAGTAGGGAAGCTAGCTCCTTCCCAGGAAATTTGTGCATTTTGAAGGAAATTTCCCTTTTGTACATGAAAATATAGAGACTTGTGGAAAATTCTACCGTTTTCGTGGGAAATAATTTTACCTACTTCCTAGGAAATAGGCATATTTTCCAGCACTGCCTTCTCCAGGGGTCCTGATAAAGCCTATTCCTGATCAAGCCCATCAAGCCAGTGCAGTGTGTTCTCCCTAGGTCCTAGTTGTTTGGGCACTTGTCTCTGATCTGGCAGATGGCAAAGATGCCCATAGACTGACAGCCATTTTGCTCTTTTTGGCCCTTCCCTTGTTCAAGTTATTTTGCGCTCAATATGCAAATCTTGTGATGTCATGAGAGGGACGTACCATTTATCGCTAATGTTATCCTTTGATTTTACAATCTTCATTTCAAGGACACTTATAACATTAGTGTGCCCAGAGGGTCTTATTTTTAACGTTTAAATTGTGTCCTTGAAAATCAATTAGCATTAATTACCACACCATAAACTATCAGATAAGTAATTAAGAGAAAAATAAAATAGGGTTAACAAAAGAAATGTCAACACTTTGCAACATTCCGCATCATTATTTTTGGCAAAAGCAACAAGTTGCTTCAGAGACATCAAACTTTGAAGAAGTATATCTTGAGAATTATAAAAGATATTGACATATGTACAACAGACTTTCCCGAAGGAAAGATCCATCCCTAAATGCCATGTGAAATCTAGGCATTTTGCTGACATCTCATACTAGGGCGACGAAAATGGAATTAAAAATGGTTTTTTCCTTCAAGATCAAAAAAGCTAGAATGTCATGGTGAATGAAGTTTTTTGGGGTTACATCTATTGTGCATTGTGAAGATTAAGGCCATCTGAGGAAATTAGAAAATTTCATGAAATTTCTTTCCCATTTTTCTGGAGCTTTATATTAGGGAAAATGGTACGTAAGCAGGAACTTGAAGACCTGTGCTTCCTAAGCAGATTGTGTGGGCAACAGAACTTGAGGTCACATGTGTTATCTGGTTAGGAAATGAGCTGGAAAACCTCATCTACTCAACCAACAACTACACATGTTATCATACTGATGAAGGATTTTGATGAAATTGGAATATCTTTTTTCCTTTTCAGACACACTTGCAAATCTGGTTATTAATAATTAAAATTGAAAAAAATGGCAAATTTGGATGTTGGAAAGTTTGAGGATGCTATTGTAGAATCTGCCTCCTTGTGAGCAAAATCAAGAAGACCCAGAGTATGTTCAAGTGGAGACAGTGAAAACAACACCATTTATTGTATGGATTAAGGCTTCCTACAAAATTGGGTTATCTCTCTGATGTGATCAAAATTTTTCAGTGATTTTCTAGGGTGTCACGGTTTACAAACTTGATGGTACAGGTTAAGGCTTTCCAAGGGAAGTGGGAAATTTCCTTGACAATGAGTGCATGGAGTGAAACCTATGGGAGACTACACACATGGTGCCACTAACTCAAATACAGTGGCTGCAATGTTGAGTTCAAGCTTGGTACTCCACTAAAAGTTGTCATTTAAATTAATTGATTTTTTCTCTCTTTTTGTAGGATCTGCCAAATGCAATGACTGCTGCCGAGATTACAGACAAATTGGGCCTGCACTCGCTGCGCTCTCGTCATTGGTACATCCAGGCAACTTGTGCGACCTCAGGTGATGGTCTCTATGAAGGGTTGGATTGGCTTTCAAATCAGCTCCAAAAACGGAATAAGTAAAAGTGAAAGTGAAAACTCCATACTTGGAACTTCGTCAAATGTGTAAACCATTCTGTTGCACATTGCAAACTTTAGTCACAATGCTTGGAAACTGACCCTCACGACTCTCTGTAATTGTTCTTTCCTTAAAGTAGACAGTAGGAGTACTGTAGTGCCATTCTTTGCACAGAATGCACAACTGCAGTATTGTCTAAGTTTGCAGACTTAAATTGAGGGTTTCTCTGTTTTGGAACTGAGAGTGGAGATTAATATATTGTTGTCATATAGCAGGAAGAGCTACGTAGAAATTGGTGAACTGCAAAACAATTTGAAAAGATTGTGATGAGGTAGAAAGTTGGAGCACACTTTCCTTTTGTAATGTAACTTTCCAGAACATTTAAATTCATTGTTTCAAATTTATTTGCAGTTGTCAGGTAGTATTTTTTGGATGTTTTAATTTAAAAAAAAAAATTAAATTTGAATTGCTCAAGAGGTTTAAATTTAGTGATTCATTTAAAGTGTATAACAAGGGTTCTAAACTGGGTAAATGTAACTCTATAAGAATAAATTGACTACATGGCATACATGTTTGTTGCACACCAGAAGGCCAGCATATACAGTTAAACATGGTGGAGGTAACTAAAACTTTCCAACTGTGCAGTTGCTAAACTCCTTTGAAGGATATTCTGCAGTTTTTTTCTTCAAAACATGCAATTCATTTGCAAATATTTCAGTGATGCTGTACCTTTTAATTGTTATTTGGTCTTTGTTACTTTATATGCTTCAGGTGTCAGTAAGTTCTAAACAAGGTTTCTGCTTGAAGCAAGTCCAAATCCACAGACCAGGCATAAAGGTAGTTTAATGTGGTAGGTGCAGTTGATGAGTAGACATGGGTAGTGTGAGCTCTGGTCATTTCTAAAGGTTTTACCAATTAGGATATACTATTTTCCAATCACAACTAAATTCTTTGCAACACATATTCTTCAGTAACCTGAATGAACACCTTAGGATACACCAAATCAGTGACTACAGTTTTTTGCAAGTGCTACCCTTAAGTTATTTCTTGTGAGTTGTTGGAAGGCTCAAGTTCTTACGTAACCCTTGTTTCATATTACAGGTAAGAAACATACACTACTGAAACTTTGTGAAAATATTGTTACATGTATTGCATTGGATTTCTCCATCGCTGAGTGCATTTTACATATTTAAGTCTTTGTTTATCTACATGAAAAAAGTAGGATAATTTGGTAATTCACAGATCTATGAATATGAAAGAAGCACTTAGCACCTTTTCTATATCATTAATTAGTTTAGTCACCTGTTAGAGGCAAAGTCTCTGACAAATGACTGTATAGTCTTACCTATCTGCAGTCATCAGACTATGGTATCATCCATCTATTTTTTCATTATTTTTACAAGAGTATAAAATGTAACTCTTTGTTTAAATCCACTCCACATATTCTCTGGAAGGTTACTTGTAAAAATATGAGATAACATTGTGGGGCCTAAATTGTCATTTGTGTTTGTTTTGAAATACAAGAGGGGCTTTTTGACCCATCCCCAACAACTTTCTGTTTCCTTGTGAAAATCAAGCCAAAAAAGGAATGGGTTGCTTAGCAAGTGTATTATCGAGATCATTTAAGGAATTTCTTTCTTTTTTTCTGCCTTGGCTGTCATGGTGTTAAGGGTTCTTAAGAGTTTTGTATCAGTATATCAATTTCTATACTTTTGATGGCAGTTTTATTCTACATAAAATCAAATTTTTATCCAATAAGATAGTGCCAGGTCAGTGTGGCATGTAAATTGCATTCATATCTCAGTCAATTCTTTATTGTTTGCACTCCTTTTTGGAGGGATGGTGTTTTTGTTTGTAAAATTTTCTTTCACTGTTTCTGCCATGACTTCTGTCAATGCTGCTTTGTATGTGAATTACAATTTATACATTTCAAGTAACTTGATAAAACCAGAAGTATTTTTTCTTCAGAATGTCAGTCATCTCATTGCAAAATCCAAAAGAGTAACCATGGATACAAATGTGTGACTGAAATGAAAGAAGTCTTGGCATGGACATTGAGCGAGGAAACCTCACTAGCCACTTCTCATTGGAAAGGATAGGTTTATTCACGTACTGTCATTCTTCTTACTCAAAAAATTGTAAACCTAGTTGATCTTGTAGAAAAATGGTGGTATTCTTTGTATTTTTGAGGGCCAAAATCCACACAGGTAATATTGTTTCTGACAGATACCTATCGTTTTGAATCTCTTCAGTTTAGTGGGGAACTTGTAGATGCTATGTTTCTGTATGCATTTATAAACAAGATTCCTACTTGTGTTGTCTGTCTAACATGTTTTCTGTATAATACCACAAAATACAATGAAAATCCTTTCGTTTTCTTGTGTTATGTTTTTGTATCTAGCTGTTTTGATAATCTACCAACCTGTGTTAATAAATATTAGTTTGAAAATGATTTTTTTTCCTGCAAAACAAAGACAATATTTCCCTTTAATCTGCTTGGAATAATTTGTTTTTAAAGGAGAAGTGCAGTTACCCCACCTTGAACTAGTGTTGTGGATAGCTTGCAGAGAAGACTCTGTAGATGGCGCTCTCTCAGAAATCTTAATAGATACTTTATATACACTGTGTACAGTTTGCATCCTTTTGTCAATATTTAATTTACTGTACAACCATTCCACAATTTGTGGGCAAAATTAGTATTCATGAGGTCACATGGTTTCACGACTACTGAGTATTCATGTTTAACAATGACCAGTGGCAACGCACAAACTTGAATTTGGTGACACCTCAAAAAAGTATGTAATTGCAACTGTGTAGGATTTAAAGGGAGTCATTCATCACCCTAAACTACAGTTTCAGTATACATACATCAAAACTCTCAATTGGTACAGCTCTTTGATTGGCATCACATGCAAACAATGCATCATAGCTAAATTACACAGCATGGGCACTGAGAGTGTCTTGATTACACTTTATGGACTTGTATGCCCAGCGGGACAAGCCATGAAGCAATAAACTAGGATTGTGTCTGGATAAAGATGAGTTTTAGATAAATGTGGGAGGGGCTAGAAGTAAGTAGGTTGGGAGAATTGGAACAGTTTGGGATGATGAAAATATGCCTTTAATATCAAGATATTGCTAATGGCAGTGAAAGGTCAAGCTCAAAGTAGGAACATTGTGCTTATTACACAGAAATATGTCGGAAATGTAATTAATCAATTTTCCTGTCATTTCAACTGAGGCCAATTGTTTAGGTTTTGTACTGGCTGTATGCTGTAACATGAATTGCATTGGCAGTAAAATCAGTGAAAGAATAGAGCTCACTGAAGGCATAACCTGAATACCTGATGTTTTTGAATGTCTCAGGCTCATGCAGTTGCAGAGAGTTTGAAGTGTAGGCCTATATCTGTCATATGTCTCAACTTGTTGTCCTATTATCTTGCTTCATTGAAAGCAAGGTTTATGTAGAAATGTACATATATTAGCAGTAAACAACTTGATAGATGACTTTTACAGGGGCAATCAAAGTTTGACAGAATATTTTCCTTTCTCAACTGATTGTTTACTAGAATGTAGAAACATTGAAGTAGTCTTTGTGTTAAAGGCAGTCATTTGTCACCCTAAACTATAGTTTCAGTATGCATATATCAAAACTCTCAATTGGTACAAGTCTTTGATTGGCATCACATTCAAACAATGCATCATAGCTAAATTACACAGCATGGGCACTGAGAGTGTCTTGATTACACATTATGGACTTGTATGGCCACTGGGACAAGCCATGAAGCAATGAACCAGGATTGTGTCTGGATAAAGATGAGTTCTAGATAAATGTGGGAGGGGCTAGAAGTAAGTAGGTTGGGAGAATTGGAACTGTTTGGGATGATGAAAATATGCCTTTAAAAGGAACATAAATTTTGAATAAAATTTCTGAATATTTGGCAGTTAAAAAATTGCACGCAGGTGCAGGACAAGACAGCCTCCAGTTTGTGGTATTAAACCAATCATGAAATAGGTCACGATCACTTATAATTTTTGGTTAGTCATTAAGTTCATTTATTAAATCTGGTGCATAATTAAAGTTGTGAAACCTTATAAAGGCAAACTCTTGATTGCTGCTTTAAGAATCATGTGACAATATTTTCTCCTCAATTTTGAAATCCAGTTTCCAAGAGTAGCTGCTTGGTTTAACCCTTTATCGTTGTGCTCCGATCGGGGCATATTTGAACGCCTTGGGGGTGGGTGAAAAAGCAGATGTAGCCCACCCCGCATCTGCTTCCATAGGCCATTGACCCCGTGATCTTAAACTATTGTCTCTCTCGTTGTTGTGGCCGAATTTTCGGGTAGCTACTCGCAGTTTTGAGCTCCGTGTGAAACAGTTAAGATGGTTGACAATCGAGCTCTCCGCATGGGTCAAAAAGGACCCAAACAACGGTAAAGGGTTAAAATAAGCCTGTGGAGTGTGTTTACTGCAAAGCCGATGCCACTGTTTCTGCGTGTGTGCACGTAACCCATTAGCCGAGTGGTGTAGATATTTTAGATTAACCCTTTATCATTGTGCTCCGATCGGGGCATATTTGCGCGCCTCGGGGGTGGGCAGAAAAGCGGACGTAGCCCCCCCCCAGCATCGGCTTCCATAGGCCATTGACCCCGTGATCTTAAACTATTGTCTCTCTCGTTGTTGTGGCCAAATTTTCGGATAGCTACTCGCAGTTTCGAGCTTCGCGTGAAACAGTTAAGATGGGTGACAATCGAGCTCTCCGAAGGGTTAACTTGAATATGCAACATTTGAGTCCTCAAAATATTGGGCAGATACTTTAAAGGCTCAGTTCTCTCAACCCAAACAGTACCAATTCTCTAAACCTTCTTACTTAAGCCCCTCCCACAATTGTCTGAATTTCATCCTCATCCAGATACAATCTTATTGCTCCAAGGTAAGTATAGAAAAACTCAATTTATGTAATCAAAACACTCTCAGTACCATTCATGCTGTGTAACATAAGCTTTGGTACTCTGCATTGTTCGAATTAGCTGTCAATCAAAGGGCTGAGCCAATTGAGAATTACGGTACCCCCATACAAAAATTGCAGTTTGGGATGAGAGATTTGGACCTATAAAGAGAAATATGAGGAAGGAGATTAAGAAGTTGCTTCAAAAGAACTGGCTTGATTGCACTTGCCTTTCATCTATACAAAACAGCATTGTTCCTACATCTGAAGTACAACACTGTCCATCTGCTAGACCGTACAAAATGTTATGCTGGTTAGCCCAATATGAGTTAAAAGTATAAAGTGTTCACCATTGTTATGTTCAAAACAAATTTAAAACATAACAGCTCAAAATTTCATCAGAATGGTTGAGCAACTGCAGCAGTTGCTGCTCTAGTTTTATTTATAATTAACCCTCAGTTTGATGCAACTAAACTCCAATATACTTAAACCATGTCTGTATCCCTAGCAATGTAATTTTAAACTTTATATGCCTTAGGAGCAGGTTAGTATCCTTTATAAATTCATAGTTGAACTAACAGGATGAAAAATAAAGAAAAACAAAACATTTTTAACATTGTGAATCCATGACATCATACCTTCTTGATTCAAGTTCACTTTTTACGGAAAATTTGTCAAATTGCTTATTTCTTGAAAGTCAAACATGGGAAGTGAATGCAACTATCACAAGAGTGCTTAGAATATGTTCCTCTTTACCATACATAAAGTTGGCTCTGGACTAAGCTTCTAATTACAAAATTCGTACTATATATTGAGAACTGTGTGTTGAAACAAAATGGAAATTTTACCTATCCAGTTGCCAGTTCCTCTTTCACATGTTAAAAATAGTTTTCATTTGATCACTTGTAAGCACAGTATGTAGTACTACATTTACTTTCTAAAAAGTGAGACAGCCTCACAGGGATCACCAGGAGGGAGGGGGGGGGGGAGAGGGGGGAAATATTCAAGGGTGTCGAGATACAAAGGAGACATCCAAATTTACCCAGACATGTCCTCCTTTTACCAATTTCTGGTGGCATTGGTGCAGATTTTTAAAATTGGCCAGAATTTCCAGATTGCATGTTTTTCTCATATGATTTGACAGCCTTTTCCTGATTTTGCTTTAAAATGTTACACCATTTGGCATCTAGACACCCTTGAGAATTGCTACAATTTTTAAATGGGGAGGTGCTCTGACCAGGCTGTTGGTTCCTGCAGTCCTCATTTCAGAAAATTAAATATGGTAACCTTAGTGCAATAACACAAACAAGAACCTGATATATGCCTGTTTCATGCATTAAAGGTGTAGTAATAAAGGAGAAGTTTTAAGCAAAAATATATTTTCATATTTGAAAGAGGAACAACCAAATCTCCATTGGGTAGTGAAACTTCCATTCAAATTAGACACGTATTTCTTGAGATACTGTACCACTTAATGAAGTTCCAAAGTGAGCTAAAGGGCAGCAAAGGTTTTATCACTTCTTCACATCAACAAGAAATGCTTTGTTTCCTTTTTTTTCTTCAGACTGTTGTATTGACCTTGAAGTTAATAGGGATAGGACCTCCCTGAAGGAAATGCAAAAAGTTGTGAGGTTCCTGTGCAGAGTATGCATGTCACATTCTGAAAATATGGGAGTGTTGAGTAGAAAATAGGCAATGATGTTAAAAGAAAAACAAAAGATTGTCCATCAATGTGAGGATATGATGGTGTGTGTGCTTGCTTCAAGTTGACTTTTTGTTGAAAATGTGACAACTTTTCCTGCTCATAACTTGTGAACCACATATCGGATTTCAATGCAAATTTTGTGGAAAAGCTCAGAATAAGTACCCCTCTAACATATCAAAACTTGGTATGACATTAAACCCTTCTTTTAAGTTCTCTGTGCACAGGACATTGCACAGCACTGTACTAACTGCACCAAGCAGTTGTCACCTATGACACTGATTACCATGAATATTTCATACAGACTTGGGACTGGGCTGTAAGATGATCAGGCATGTAGCCAGGATTGTGTCATGGGGAGGATTTTGGGGTCATGGGGGGGGTTTGGGGTCATGATATTAGGGAAAAGTCTAAGGATAAAGAGAAAAAAATGCTTTTAGGTTTTTTTTGCATTGTAAGGCTGGGTAATGGGGAGGGATTCTAAACCCCAAAACCCTCCGTGTGGCTACGCTACTGAAGATGATGCCTTAAAGTTGGGGTCAGAGGTCATTTGTAGCCTAGGTCGTCGTAAGGGCCCTTTTTGCTGTTTTCGGAAAGCATGCTAAAATGGTACAGTAACGTTTCTTCTACACTGAGAATATATTTGCATAGTGTTGTAACTTTTTTCCCAAGGCCAGTGTGGTAGGGCAGGGGGACCTTGTGGGTGTTGAGAAGTTTCGGGTCCAAGGTCCCACATGGTCCCATGGGATCTTTTGATCAGTGAAAAAAAGTTAGGAAAGATGTAGAAGTGATCCTATTTCTATCTAAGCACATGGTGAATCAAGTAATCTGGGTTTAATATTGTTATATGCATAAAGTCTGGTTTATACAAGTTCATGCAGTTGCATGTTATTACACATTGACAGAACAAAATGCTTTCACCAAAGTACAGTATTAGGAAAAGTGAATTTAACTAAGCTTTCATATTAAAGTTGAAAACTTCTGTCAGTGGAATAAAGTTGGGTCATATAAAACATCAAAAAATCACTTAATGTAAAAAGTTTGGTGACTGCTCTGTAGTCTGACATCCCTACGTTCCAACTCCCCAATGTTCAGACCATCTAAAAATGGAGTTGTCGGAACATAGGGGTGTGGGAACAAAGCCTCTGTTGGAACGTAATAAATTTGTCGGAAGGTAGGGGTGTTGGAATTTAGAGGTGTCAGAATATAGGGCTGTAACCTAAAGTATTACCTTCCTTGAGCCAACATTTGGTTTGGAGTGAGAAATTTAACAAGTTTGAGCTTATCTGCCATATAGTGACCAGTATGAAACACTAGTGCAAAATGTTCATTAAATTTCTAATTCTCTTTGTTATAATGATCCTTTGTCAGCATTTGGGATTTCAATCTGATTTTTGCAGGTGTTTGTCAAACTATTCCATCTCTGGTCAAAAACAGCCAAAAATTTGTCAACCAGTGTAAATGTATGATTTGCATCAGATGTCTATGAAAAAAATAAAATGCCAACTGATATTTTTGTGAAGTCACACCAACATACACTTTTTTTCAGACAGCGTAGTTCGATAAAATCTGTCCATCAAGGTGAATGACGTCAGGCAATAATCAGCATACATTTAATTTTCATAAAGTCATGCGGTACAACTCATATGTTTACACAGGCTGTTAGCAAATTTTTTTCCTCTTTCCGACCAGAGATGGAGAAGATTTTAACAAAGACTCACAAAGATTGGATGAGAATCCTATCTAAAATCATTGTAGTTTGATGGGGGCTTAACTTATAAAGCATCTGACTAGCAGTCGAGAGTCTGGAGCGCGCTCCACTGCTGGCTGGTTCAAACCAAAGACTTAAAAAGAACTTGTTTATGTCATAAAAAGAAGTCATGAACATTGGTAGTATTAGGGTGCTAATTGTTTGTTTGATGTAAATAATTAGTACAGGCCATTATGAATCATATTAAGGTGTAATATCTGATGCAATGTTCCTTATTGTAGTTTTAGTTCTTATTGTGTAACTTTCTGAGGGCAATAGAATAAATTACACTGAAGATAGCTTGGAACCTGACATCCAGGCTGCCTGCAGGATGTACGTACATATATAACAGTAATTGTAGTTATATATGTAAAATTGAGGCCATTTTAACTCATATGACACTTGTACCAGTTAGACAACCTAGGGACTCTGAAGTTGAGGGTATGACCTTCTACACCATTGGTGTTCTAATTCAGAGAATCTTGTGCTTTTTTTTTTCAGGAAAGCTTAAATTTTCACCATGGGTAATGCATTTCAAGCACTGTTTAAAAATCTGTTTGGGAAGAAGGAGATGAGGATATTAATGGTCGGTTTGGATGCTGCTGGTAAAACAACGATACTCTACAAACTCAAGCTGGGAGAAATAGTAACAACCATTCCTACTATCGGTAAGATTATAGTGAACTTCTTTTGCTTGAAATGAGGAAAACTCTTTTAAAACTAGCAAAACACGATCAATTTATCGTTTGCAAAGCATACTTTATATTGTACAGTGGACTCACAAAACAGTGTTGGGTGTCTTGACAGTCCAAAATGGTATGAACTTTGTTTCAGTGTTTCATTATGCTTGAAGTATACAGGCATAAAGGCAAAACCTATAAAATGCCCTATTTTTCATTTTGGGAGCCTATATTTTTCAAAAATAGCTCATATAACCTTAATAAGCCTACGGTTTTGAATTTGTCTGACAACTGAAAATAGTGGGAGTGTAGGGCTAATGTACATTTTCCCCATTGATGACAGACATGCAACATCACTGACCAGGTCCCCAATAGGATCATGTGAAAGCTATAAGTCTTTGGGTCCTACAAAGTCCTAAAGTTTCTAAATTTTGCTTATGAGAAGACTGAGAGTTGAGGTAAGAATTTAAAGGCCATGTTCTGTCACCCCAAACAGTACCAATTCTCCTAACCTTCTTACTGAAGCCCCTCCCACAATTTTCTGAAATTCATCCTCATCCAGACATAATCTCAGTTTATTGCTTCAGGTGAGTATAGAAAAATTCAATTAATATAATTAAAACACTCTCAGTACCATACAGTACATGCTGTGTAATAGAAGCTTTGGCACTCTGCATTGTTTGAATTAGCTGTCAGTCAAAGAGCTGAGCCAATTGGGAATTTCGGTACTGGGGTGCCAAAACTGTTGTTTGGGGTGAGAGGTGTGGCCCTTTAATTGTTGTTGATTCTCTATTTCGTGCTTGAAACCAAATCTTCCAAACTTGTAAAAACTTATAGCTGGCAGTTGGAAACCTTTAACAAGAGCCCAAGGGCACTATGGTTCCTTGCATTAAAGATGATATTGTATTAAGGTAGTTGCAAAGTAAGGCATAATTTGCACCTTTAACCCCAATGACTTTTAGCCATCACCCAAAAACATAGGGCACATTAAATTTCAAAATCATACAAGCACTTGCAGTTTCACACTGCACACTGCCCACTTCCATGCCACAAATACACACACTCATCACCTTTCACTAAAATGTCATTTACTTGAGTTTGGGGTAGTATATAGGAGGGTAGTAAATTGCCTTTTTGGTCAATCTCAACAATTCAAATCCAGACTGTACAAAGAAGTCACAAAGGTCAAATACAGTCAAAGTAGGTCAAAACTGATTTCGTATAAACACAAAGTCCGTTTAGCACCAAAGAAACTTAACAGTGATCTGGTCATTCCTGACCACCAAAATTTATGATGGAAGACAAGAAATTATGTCATGGTTGTCCTTTAGACTACCTAATGTGTTTGCCTCAAAAGCAAAAATAGGAGAAACTCACAAGTCTGCTACCAATGGCAGCCTAAGAGTGATTTATTACCACCAATTTCTACTTCACAATTTGTCTAGAAGATCAAGAAACAAACATAGCTGTGTAAAATCTAATAAATGACTTACAACTTGACCTTTTAACCTAAAGAGGGTGTTAGAAATGCCATTGTAGTCCCTAGGGTAAAAGCAGAGGTAAAGAAGAGGAACTGAGCTTTTTTTTACTATTGTGATATGTATGTACACAATATTATAAAAATTGGAGCCACAGCTTGCTTTGCAAATAACTTAATTAAATACTGTATATGAGGAAAAGGTGTTTTTTAATAAAAATTGCATTACTGGCATGATTGTTAACTAAACTGCTTTTAGACTGAAAGGGGGTTATAATTCTTCTTTTCTTTTATACATTGCATTTGTCTAAAGGCATTATACATCAGCTGGACTTTTAAACCAGTTGAACAGACAAATCACCCAAATAGTCTTCACATGCACTTCACTTAGACGAACACTACTTTCCATTACGCCATCCCCCTATGTTACTTGGTTATTGATTTTGCACCGCATACCTGGCATTGCAATACATATGACCTATATACTAACTAGCCTGTCACTTAAATGTCAGTAACTCAAGTCAGGAACTTCGTAGGAGGGTAGTGTAATAGCCTTCCTCTGATCAAGACGAATCTAGACGTCACAAAAAAAAAGTCACAAAGGTCAAATGAGGTCAAGGGAGTCATCATGTGCATTTCACTTAGACGAACACAAATCTCCATTACACCACCCCTCTAAAATGTTTCAGTGGCAAGATATCAATAAAACATTACTTTTTGACCTTTTGACCCTTTCCAATTATTTTGGTTGATGTACCAACATTTTCTTTTCACCTCCTACCAATCTAACTTATCCATCTACTCCACAACACACCAAGTTTTAAAAAAATTGATCATTTGGTTATTGAGTTATCGCACCACATACCTTGCATTCCAATCCGTCCTATACACACACACACACATGCACAGGGCATACCCGTATTCAATGCCTTACGGGGTACACAGAACTGTTCCCCGTAGGGAAATGGTCGGAATTCCCCTTTAGCCGTTTATGTTATGCGGCACGTCAATGCCATGAGCGAGGGCGGGCTCTTGCATATCACGTGACAGAGCTCATTGCAGTGTCCAAATTTTCGGCTCGCTCACGCTAGTTACGAGCTCCGTGTGAGCGAGGAAAGACGTGCGAGGCCTCAGTTCTCGTGAGCTGCTTGTACCCGGCAAGGTATCGTTTACAAGCTCACGCACCCATATAAATTGGCGTGTACACACTACGAGTACAGGGCATACCCGTATTCAGTGCCTTACGGGGTACACAGAACTGTTCCGCGTAAGGAAATGGTCGGAATTCCCCTTTAGCCGTTTATGTCATGTTGCACGTCAATGCCGTGAGCGAGGGCGGGCTCTTGCATATCACGTGACAGAGCTCATTGCAGTGTCCGAATTTTCGGGTAGCTAGCCAGTTACGAGCTCAGCGTGAGCGAGGAAAGACGTGCTAGGCCTCAGCTCTCGTGAGCTGCTTGTACCTGGCAAGGTTTTGTTTACAAGCTCAAGGTGACTGCATAGGTTCCTTTGTTATATAAGGAACCAAAAACTATATTTTCACTATTGAAACCTTTATAAAAGCCTGTACATGAATGTGCTGAGGTGTATAGAAATGATAATGTTTTTGGAAATTCAAATAAGCTTTGTTTTTTTTTTTTATTAGTTTTATTCATGTTCATCGTGGTAAGATTGGTGAATAAAGGGTTAATGCTTGTGTTAATATTTCGAGCTCGATTTTCATGGTTGTCCAGTTGTCTTGGACAGCTAAAATTCCATACGGAAAACGAAAAGTGACTATCAGATGGACTACTACTTTTCTCTCAGATTAGAGAAGTATACAACTTTTTCCACCTTACCATATTTCAGACTTTAAGTGTTTCTGTCTCTCAAACATCACATCTCTTTATTCTTCAAGATCAATAATTTTGTTCATGAGGACATTAACTGTTTTGTAATTGTGCAAAAATTTTTTTGACAATCAAATTTCCTTGTGGACAACTAAAATTAATGGAATGGTACCCTGAAGAAAAACCATACATTTTGTTGAAAATCGAGTCCTGTTACTGGTTGGTATACTTCTGGATAGCAGTCAGCAGCCAGCAGTATGTTGGCAGCTGCTGCCAGTGCCTCAAAATTTGGAGGCATTGGGCCCCTTGTTGTGTCTGATTGCCTCCACAATCTACCCTAGAAATGATCAGATAAATGACTCTGGATGTCAAACGTGGAAATGCTTGAAATTCAAAAAGGAACAACCTACAGTTAAACTGGTCAGCAACAATGGCACCTCTTCTGCGTAGGACTGTCTAATCAGAGAGCACCCTCCTACTTACAAGTGTGTTTTAAAATGACATTTTGACTGTCTGAAGGGACATAATTTTCAAAATGTTACATACATGCTCATTGCTGAAGATGATGGTTCTCCACAAATGTAGTCTCTCAGGCAATGTTACAAATGTTGGACAGGAAATCCTCTAGTTCAGGAAAGGGAGGTAAGGTTGGGACGGGTATAACCCCTGCCTCATGGTGCTTACCTTAGGTGGAAATCTGAAAACCTTGTAGCTGGTTATATCAAGGTAGGAGTCATAGATTTCATTAATTGTTATGTGGATGCGTTATGGTCAAAAGAGGGTCCCTTTTGTTTTGGGGGAGGTCAAGGTCAACTGGGGTCACTAGGGGTCAATTTCTGAAAACCTTATTAACATATCTCAAGATAGGAAACTTGGACATATTTCATGTTTGGTAAATGGTCATGTTATGGTGCAACGATGGCCCCTAGCATTGTAGATGGAGGTCAAAGGTCATCTGGGGTGACACAAAATTATTTTTCCAACATCAACATAAAAGTCATCTGGGGTGACAAAATTTTTTTTTCCAACATAAACCTGTTAGTGAAAAATTTGACAAAAGAGATATAGGGCATCATGGCATTATTTGGAATAGAACATATATTGATTATCAAAACCTCAATTTATTTTTGCATTCTTTCTGAAGTCCTTTGATGTGTAGGCTAGCTTGTACCCTATCATCTTTATTCACGCATGTATGGTAACAAAAATAATGCAATTTTTGCCCTTCTTCACATTAAACATTTCACCATTGTCTTCTTATATTTGCCTAATAAGGAAAGGTTCTTGCAGAAGAACATGCACAGAAGTTTAACATTTATTTAGGTTTATATGTCAAAAAAAGTCTGGGTGGAATTTTTATTTATAAACTAGCTATTTCCATCCAAAGAAAACTGTATCAATGTCATTCTGGTAAGATGGAATAAAATGGAAATCAATTTTCTATCTCAAAAAGTATCACAATATTGTATTTTACTGCATTTAATAATAATTTTCTTACAGGATGGTTTAAAATAAATTTTGGTTTTTTTAAAGGGGACCTAATAGCAATCGGTGAAATATGCAACCAGTTAATACTTGTGGTTTTTTGTCAAGTTGACTGGCTTCATCTTCAAACAGTAGGTATTTGAGAAGTATGAAAGAAATCATAAGGAGTCAAATGACCCAAAAGGGGTTGTGGATATTATTATTTGGCTCATTTTGGGTCTTTTTGGCCTATTGTATGTTTTACTGATGCCCCTCTTGTATTATTTTCAAGCAAGTTCACATGACATAAATTGACCATATTATTAAACTCATAAAATTTCACTCCAAAGCAAAGCCTCATCTGTCATTGAGATTATAACTTCTGCTTGGTAGAGGTTTCTAAATGTACCACATTTTTTGTCAATATCTGTAGCCCACGCTTTCAAAAGAATAAAAATTTGTAGATGTTGCTGTATCTCTTTCATCTATTAAAGATATTTTGTGGCCTAAATAGAAATGGATAAAATTAATATGAAAGAAAGGAATTGCAGTAGCTAAAATAAAAATCATTTCAATTACAAGAGCTTATTGTTCACCGCAGTCTGTCACTATTAGTACAGCAAATTTCCACCAGTGAGTTTTGTGAGGTTTGACCTTTTGTTCAAATGCTTTTAAATTTTTTTTCTCCCACAGGTTTTAATGTTGAGACAGTGGAGTACAAAAATATAAGTTTCACAGTATGGGATGTTGGTGGCCAAGACAAAATTAGACCTTTATGGCGTCATTACTTCCAAAATACTCAAGGTATGGTATTTTCCATAAATAAGAAAACCTTTTGAAGTATGATTGACCTTAAAAAAGCCCATGTGGTTACTTTTCTAACTTTTCTTAGCAGAAAAGTCCTTTAGAGCTAAAGGTTTTTAGCTGAACTAGGGGCTACAGACCTGAATTTATGGTTTTTAGCTCACACACAGTACACATGTGCAGAGTACATGTGTGAGGTTGGGAGCAGAGAATTAATACCTGCCTGCTTGCATACTAATAAAGGAAATTTGAGTTAAGTTTTACAGCTTCTTTTGTGGGGCTGAGTTCTTTGTGCCTGCTGAACATTTAGCTGTGTGATTGTTGCAGCAGTAGCAGTGTGCTTGGTTGTGTGTTCAGTTCTTATCTTGTACATGGTTGTGCAGGCTCTTTAACCTGACCAATCCTAGATTATACAGCTGGTCGAACAAAGCATCTACTTCAACTGTACTGTATGTTTGTTTCGGTTGTCTCTATAATCAGCTGTGGTAACCTAGAGTGAAATAAAGTAGGCTGTAACTAGTCTTCTTTGGAGATATCTCCCATTCTGTTCTGTTCAATGTATCATGAATTGGCCAAGCCAAGTAATAGTGGTTTGGCTCTTTGAGTTCAAGTAGAGTATAGTAGGATCCGCTTGAGTGTATGTGTTTTATTTTGATCAGTACAGAGCCATGCAGTGTTTACTTTTGGATTTGTAGGTGCAACTGAATGTACTTTGCAATAATACTTGAGCAGTTTACAGGTGCTGTATGCCATACACAAGCTAAATAATCAATAGAAGTTGTGTGAGCTTCACAACAGCAATGCTGCACTAGTCTGTTAAAACAAATGCCTTAGGCACATCTTTTATATAAAAGTATATGAAATAGGCCTACTTCTGCAGGAATTTTGAAACTTCCTTTCCTGTGGGTCAAAAATAGCAGTTTTAACAAGTCAGTTTAGGTTGAGTCACATGCCTAGTCAAGTCATTATGTGCTCGAGTCACAAGTTGGGTTGAGTCATTCATGTAACCTTGGAAGTATTACCTCAGAAAGAAATCCAACTTGAGAATCCTTCTAAAACTAGATGATACATTGCACAAGAAAATCTCTAATCTGGTAATACTCTGTGCAAGAAAGTAGAAATACTCCACTCCCACAACCATGACTCAAAATTTTCATTTAAAGATGTGTCTCAGGGGATCAAAGATTTTGTTTTTTGATTTGTTCCCTGAAAACCCCACCAGGTCATGTTGCTGAAGATGGTAGCCTTGATGAACATCATGACGTGTGCAGCTCGATTACTTGCCGTTTGGTCTACCCCCGGAAATGAAACGATGTTCCGGGTGTCATATGATCAACTAAGACACCTGTGCCTTTGCTATCTCTGAAAACAAAAAATCACGTGATTTGGTGTTTTGATTTTGTGTTTTCCGAGATAGCAAAGGCAGATTTGGTGTCTTCGTTGATCATGTGACACCCGGAATACCATTTAATTTTCCGGGGGTAGACCAAATGGCAAGTAACCGAGCCGCACACGTCATGATGGATTTTTGTTTGCCTTGAGATTTATTTTTTCTGCCAGCCAGGCAAACAAACATTTGTAGGTTTAACTATACAAGTGCAGGTAAGTAAACTTTTGAAAGAGTTGGAGCTGATACTAATGATGTGGGAAGATAGTTGTCATCATATTCCTCATCATAGTCCTCTCTATAACTTCTCAATTTTTGGTGACAAATTTATCACTCCACTTGATGTAACTTTCTGTTAAAAAAGAAGAACTCGAAGTTATCACAAATCTTTGATATTGCTTTTTCTAGCCCCTAGCAGTCAGCAGACAAGGGAACAGTAGCCACTTTTAATTGTGTGCACAGAGCAGGAAATGAGATCTATAGCTGTGCTGGAATGACTGGCTATTGCTTGTACTAGTCTCTAGACTCTCTACTCATGGCTGCCTCATGAACCTGCCCGGTGGACTGACACTGCTTCTAAACTGGGCTTGAAGAGGGTCAAATTGTTTTGTTGTGTCCAGGGAAGTTCTTATTAATGGACATGACACAGCATGTCCATTATTGTGGTTGGTCGCATTTTCTGATGATCACGTGACCCCATTTCTTTCGTTCAGTTTATCGGAGGACTCCCAATGAGAAACAAACCGATCTTTTGGGAAAAGATTTGTACAGCAAAGGAGACCGGTATGTGACAAGATTGTGTGAAAAATGTCGCTAATTACGAAATGCGGTACATTTTTCCTCAAATACTCGACATTTTAATATTACGTAGGCTAATAGTAATATTAAGTAGGCTTATAGTAATTTTAAGTAGGCTAATAGTAATATTAAGTAGGCTAATATTAATATTAAGTAGGCTAATATTAATATTAAGTAGGTAATATGCCTGTTACTTTACATATGACGCAGTCATGAACGCGAGGGATGCTGTCCTACTTTGGTCTGTATTTTCAACATCACTTTATTTAGTAGAACTGTTTGGTCACCAAATTAATTTTACATTTAACCTATGAAGTGATTATAAAGACAATTGTATAAATTTGAAAACATTCATATAATTTTCTTGTCGCAATTCCCTGGAAGTTCGACTGAGCGGCATGCTACGATGTCTCCGTTTGAACTGCTTTCAGTGAAGGAATGTATAAAATGTGTACAGTAGTGTAAGTGCCGGGTTTGGCGCAGCGTTCAGCAGTATAAAGTCATTATGTACGGTCCATTGCAATCGTGTACAAGCAATGTGACCGATTGAACGTATAAACAAAAAGAATTTCACATAATGTCGTACAGATCGATCGAAGGCAAAGTGCAATCAAACCTCAAGTCTGAATTTTCGATGCAAATCTCCTATTTTACCATACGTATAAACCATTATAGGTTCTCGATTGGCATAGGCCAGCTGAGGTCAAGTTACGTGAACGTAGCTAGTGTACATTAACTGCACGTACATTCGCAGGTTCACTTCATTCCGGGCAATTATTCTAAATCAGAGACAAATTTAGTACTACACACTTGCTGTACTTTTTTCGGACAGGTTTGTCAATTCTCGGTGGCAGGTAGGGAATTGCAACAAGTGCCTTTGCACAGGTATAGGCCCTACTAAAAAGTAGGACCCGCGGGTACCAAATCGCCATACCCGTCGGGTACCTGGTGTTACACTGACTTAAAAGATTAGAACATTTTGTTAGGCATGCTCCATATCAGACATGCAAAATAATATTTACAGCTGTTTTGGAGAGGTGATGATCACATTCCCAAGTACAAAAAATTTGATTTGCCATAAGGTTTTATCATCTCCTTTTGTTTTAAATCAAAATAACAAGTAAAAGAAACGAGAAAGGGCTATTGTTGGAACATCTATTGTGCCTTAAACACCACACACAGCCAACAACCTTCACCCCTATTTTAAGTGTATTTAAGTTTTAGTGGAACGGCCGGACATGTGCGTAGTGGCCATGATCCCAAAGAAACGTAACAGAAAACAGTCAAATAAGAAAATAAGTACTTTCCAAGGCCTCTATCAATATTTGATATTAAATTTTTGGACGCTTTCCTACTCTAAAGGCAAGCATCCTAAGAGCTCGAAGCTTCTCCTTTTAAAACACCGGTTTAAAACATCAACCAATCAGAGCCCTGTATTATGGTATTCTCTTGCACGTCCAAAATTACCGATTGTAAACAAAGACGTCATGCTCGTGAACTTCTCTCACAGTAATGCACAATGCAAGTTGGAATTTTCACTGTAGGGTTATGTACGTTCTGACGTAGCAGGCCTCATGTTGACATCCGGACATGGTGACATAAAGGTGTCATACCGCCGTATTAAGATCGTATACATGCAAGGCTCAGTACAGTGTACCTAGCATGCCGAATGCTACGGGCGCTGTCTCTGCAAGCTGGGCGGGGGGATGTGTCTGCTAGTTTCTGCGTGAAGTACGAAGTGATTTTGAATCACTGTGGGATAGCTTGCTCGAACAAAGTGACGTACATTGATGTGTGAGAAGTAACTCACTATGTGACGATAAAGCGCGATCGGGCCGCACGCTGATAAAAATTTCAACTTCAGGAAATAAAGTACAAACAACTTTCAAACTTTTTGATTTATTTATTTGGTACATATTAAGCACAAAACACAAACAAACTTCCACATAATTTCTAGGGCTCTCTTCATTCTCAGGCCCCGAGAATGTTTACCAAATTAATTGTAAAATATTTTATTCCATTACCGTGGGGAATAGCGTAAATTGGGTAATCCTTTTCGCATGCAAAATATTTAAGCTTCGCGTAGTAGATTTGGAACCGGGTTATAGGATATATAGAGAGTGGTTACCCGTGCAAATTACACTAATTGCATCACCAATGAAAATATTGGGGGAAGCAAACATACAGTAGGCCTTGCCCCTCCAATAATTCAGGCAAATTGAAAATAAAAAAAATTAAAAAAAAAAAAGGAGAATAACCAAAATGTAATAACATTTTGGGATATGGGGGGCTTCTTGAAAACGTCACTTTGAGTGTATGTGCTTGTCATTGTGAGTGTGTATGTGTGTCTGGTTGTGTGTGTATGTAGGCCTACGAGTGCACTCGCTTTCATAGGGTGGATTGCTTATAGATCATTCCGGTCCTGGACATGAAATAGGGTTCAACATAGTCTGTTGGAAAATTTTTGTACCCCAAACCACATACCAGATCTATGTCCCTGTTGTCTGTCGGATTAACCAGGCAGTCCATCCTTCCCCTACATGGGCAACCAAAGACTAACACAATGTCATGTCCATTGTGGTTACGGTACGTAACCACATTTTCTAGTTTACTATTGTGTTATCACAGTCCATTAAACATGCCATCTGCCTTGCTGATTACTAACTAAACATACTGTTTTATGTAAAAATATTAAGCAAGGCAGAAAGGGTTATCACTTTACCTGAAATTAAAATTTTCTAAATTGTGAATACATCTGTTCAAGATTAAAATATCGATTGGAAAGGGAGTATTTTTCTTGGCATCAGTAAGTCATCTATGTGCAGTATTGCAACATATTTGAGCTTCAGCACCAATGGTGCTGTAGTAAGTCACATGAGAAGAGAGATTGGCCTCCAATTGTTAAGGTAATTCTTGGTTTGTCCCCCTTGGCAATAAGCATGGTAACACCATAATGTTGAGTAATTGATAAGGAATTGTCATACCCATGGTTTAAGGGGCACAGAATGAAATTACCCAAGTCTTTCCAAAATAACTTAAAGAATTCTGCAGTAAACCCATCATTTTCTTCACACATTCATAAACACCACTTCACTTTATGGGACCCTCTAAAATTCCAGATAAATCGGTGGGCAACTTAATGATATCAGAAAATTTCTTTCTCTGCATTATGAAAACCTTTCAGCTGTACAATTTACTGTAAAAATTGTACCTTTCCTGCTGAATACTTGTTTGGTCCCACATTTCATCCATTCTGGCATTAGTTAAGTGACCAATAATCTTGGTTTCTCTTCTTGAGCCTAAGGAAAAAATTTGTTTGCTTTTCCCCCTCTTCTGCTTACTGTAATCTAGACCTTATCATTGTGCCCTGAAATTTATCTTCCGGAATAGTCTTCATCAATGCACCTATGTAATTAATATGGCATTCTAAATGCTGCAATTCCTGTATGAGAAATAACCCTCTTTTATCTCTTTTTTTCTTTTTATAGGATATGTAATAGGTTTTCCCCTTATATTTGTAAGTAAGGTCTCAAAAAAAGAGTTGATCATCAACAACAAACTGAATTTCATTTCTTGGAAGACTTAACATGGTGTCTGGACATGAAGGGGTACAGACATAACTAACAATAGTATTATTGATAACATCTTTAACAATATTTAGATGGAACTTATCCAGCAAAAGTGAATCTTTACATTTCCAAAGACCGTTCCCCTCACAGTATTGCAAATCTTAATTGACTGATTAAGCATCTAGTGATCACTCCTGTAACCATAAAAAATTGAACTATTACAGTAGATATAAAATTCAGTAAGCCAGAAGAAACTGAAAAGAAATCTTAGTAACTTTGCTTGATATTTAAATGGGTTTTTTGGTGCCAGGTAAACTTTCCATTCTCAGAATGAAGTACATGCCAAACATCAAAAAGATCTAGGTGTTTCATCATATCTAGGACAGTCTGATGAGCTCTAGGATTGTTAGTATGCAAGTAATTTTTACTATCTAAAACCGGGTCAAGAACTAAGTTCCAATCACCTACAGTTACACAATTGGGTGTATTGAAATCCTCTACGGTGCCCTGAACTTTGTGAAAGAAATCAGGTATAAAACGAACCATAGACTACAACAAGGGGTTGTGACAAATTAACTTGTATCAAAAATTACCTCAATCAAGTGACCATCAGTTCTTTCTTCATGGCTAAATTATGCTTAGGGTTTAAAAGATGTATACTATGTTGATACTGTATGAAACATTGTCAATTTGGAAAAAGAAAAACGACAGATTTACTTTGCAGCAGCAAGGAATCACTAAGCCTTTTGGCTTTCTGATTGTTCAGGAGCATAAATGAAAAAGAAATACTTCATTCCATGTCCTTCAAACCCTTAAGTAGTAATCTGTCCCTTACAACTCAAGATACCTCAATGTCATAATTTTGCATTAAAAATGATTCTCATTATGTATTCTCAACAAGTTGTGCATTTCTTTGAAAATTTTTTTTCTAAAAGTCCCCACGACTCTCTGGCGAAGAGCCAAGGGGCGAAAACAAAACGATTACTCCCGAAGGAGTTCTGCTCCCTTAAGGAGCTTAACGTCCCAAATGGACAAGTACGCCCTCCAAAGGGCAAACACTGAGTGTTCCTGCTCTAGACTGGCTGAATAGAACAGAAGCCACAACAAAACAACAAAATTTTAGAACAAGCGGAATAGCTGTACTCTATCTCTATTTCTTTGAAAATTAGTATGATCTTCCCAATGCTAGAGAGGTGCACTTTTAATCTAAAACAGGAAACTTATCCCCTTTTATGGCTTTTGGATGGTGCCTCATGAAATGAATGGCTTTCTTCCTCAGTGGTACAATCAAATATTTTGTGCAGTTTTTTTTATATAATTTGTTTTATATATTTTTTTAATTTTTTTTTTTTGGTCAGGTTTGATCTTTGTGGTGGATAGTAATGACAGGGAACGAATGGGTGAAGCCAGGGAAGAACTCAACAGAATGTTACAAGAAGACGAACTCAGAGATGCCAAACTTTTAGTCTTTGCTAACAAACAGGTGAGGTGTTGAATGTAGATATTTCCGGGAATGTCCCCAGTCAGTGCTGGGCACAGAATGTGAGCAGTTTTAGCATATTAATTTGCAGCACATGTTCATGGCAGTTTTCATACTAGAGTCCAAAATATATGTGTTAGTTAGTTAGTTAGTTTTACGGCCCAGTTGCCAACCTATTGGTCCAAGTCGAGCCTGGCTCACTGGCTTGTTTTCCCTACTCCATTGCTTGTGCGGAGCATCATGCACAACGGCAGTAGGTTCCTTTTTTTTGACCTGGGAAGCAAACCAGGCCTTCCGGGTGAGCAGTGGATGCTCTGCTGTTAGACCTAACTTGCTGCTTTCCAAAATATATGTGGGAAACACCTTTGGGGGGGGGGGGGTTTGGGTTCAGACAGTATAAAGGAAAAAACAGGGGAAGAATTGCCCACAGACAAATAATTTCTCCAGAATGTGTGAATTTTGTGCCAGTATTGCACAGTGACACACTATGCTTCCAACACTGCATGGTATTGAATACTTATACTAATGACATTACACTATCGGCGTTAGTCATGCAAAATGTCCAAGTACCAAATACTGAGCCACCTCGCTTATTAAAGCAGAGACACTGTTAACCACTGTCTTCGTTTGACTTGTTACGACGCATATAGCGTGAATGTAAAGCAAGTAAACAAAACGTTACCTTAGCAACAGAATTCTCTACGAAACCGTGGGTGTAGATTATGAATGGAGGCTTTAGTAGTCTACATTAGATAATGTAGACTGGAATAGGTAGAAGGCACTTACCTCCGGGTGTGAGTCCTCGAACTACAAATCCTTGGGTAAATATCCAAAATGCCAAGTGTACACTGACTGAGAAGATGTACACAGTATAGAACAGCTGCTTACAAGACCAAAATACATGCAGCGCATATCAATATTTAAGCGAGAAAGCAACAACTGCACGTAACTTGTATATAGGCTATGACAAAAAAGGACACGCTCTTGAGCATGTGCTTAGGCTTTCATAAACACGCATATTTTTGTTTTGTTAAGGATGCACACGCACAAACGTTATCCAGTCATCTGGTTGTGGCGCTGCACATAACCTGATTTCTTTAGTGCTCGTATTAAAAGGACTTGTGGTGTATATAAAAAGCGCCTGTGTGATTCCTTTTTGTTTTTGAAACACGTTATGGCGTACGTTGAGGCTGATTCTGTGCACCTCATATGCAGGCAAACCCTAAAAAGTAGCCAACTGTTAGAGAAAGTGCACGCAAGAAAGAAACGACTGGTTGGCCAAGACACTGCAAATTGGGACATTTTTTGGCCTCCATGGTCAGACGTTCCACCATTTTGACCTTGGACTCAATGCAATAAACACTCTTAGGACACAACAGTCTGATCTGTGATCCCCTATGTCACTAAGTTATCGAGTTATCACACCAAATACCTGGCATTCCAACGCATACAGTATAACACTCACACACACACCTAAAAGAATTATCCAGAGGCAATTTATTTTTGATATGTTAAAGAGGAACATTCTCAAGAAATTTTTATTCATTTCCCATGTTTGGTTCTGGAGATACTAGCAATTGAATGTGGCAAATTTCTATGTGAAGTTGTGGCAAGCAGGTGTGATGTCATGGATTCAGAGTGTTGGCCAGTGTCTCATTTTCATAAGCTCAAAACCAGCTCATTTGTTTGATCTATTGTGCCATTGTCACTTTGTCTATCCATCTATCATGCCTGTTAACAATTGCCTTTTCATGCTCTCAGGGGCACATTTGTGGACAAATTGTACAAAACTTGAACACATTGGTCATTGAACATAGGGCTACATGTTTTGTCAAAAAGTTGAGGTCCAAGGTTATCTAGGGGTCCTCACTGGCTGTTCTGTAAATATCTTCATTTTCACTTCTCCCACATATAGTGCTTAATGTCCTCAAAAGTTGCTCATAATATTCCAGAGGTGCCAACTCTCCCTGATTGTCCGGGAGGCTCCCTGAAAATTCAAGGATTTTTATCCATTCCAACTTACAAATATGACAAACTCCCTGATTCAAGCAAGCTTTTCCTAAGTGAGTTGTGTGTACTTTTAAAAAATTTCCCCGATTCCTGTGTAAAACCTCCCTGATTTCTGAATGTAATGTTGGCATCTCTGAATTATTCCTTAGGTAGTGTTTCTTTTGTGTTGTAAGTAGATATTTTATTCAAGGTCATACAAGGTCATATAAAATCCAAAGGTGGACTATTTTGGGTGTGATGTTGTTGAAAATGGGATGCTAAATTGACTTTTGATGGACTTCTACCTGGTTCAAAATTATAAGTAAGAGGTCATCCAAAGGCTATGTTTTGAGGTTATAGGTGTGTATATTTTGAAATGCTTTTTCCTCCCAGATGCATCGCAAAATTGTCCTTAGACTGAGAAAGATGATTGGCATGTGCGAATTACAAATTTCTTGTCCAATTTTGGATGAATATTAAATTTGATACCTTTTGGAACAGTTTTTTTTGGTAAAAAGTTGAAAGGGTTTAGTTTGAAAAAATGTCATTCTTGTTTTTTTTTTTTCCTCCTTTTCTCTGGTAGGATCTGCCAAATGCAATGCAAGCTTCAGAAGTTACTGACAAATTAGGCTTGCACTCAATGCGCACCCGTGACTGGTATATCCAAGCAACTTGTGCAACCTCAGGAGATGGTCTCTACGAAGGATTGGATTGGCTGTCTACCCAGCTGAAATCAACAAAATAACTGCTTAAAAGATAAAACAAAACCAACCATTAAACTCATTATTCTGGAACTCTCTCAAATGTGGAAACCATTCTATTGCTTATGGTGAATGTCCACCCTAAAAGAAGAAAGAATTTGCCTACAAGATTGTTTGAAAATCCATTTTTTAAAATTAAAGAAAAATTAAGTGTAGCATTATTCTTGTACAGAATGAAGAACCATTAAGGGTTGCTTAATCGTGGAAGTCCAAATCAGAATTGAAAAATTTGTATATTATTGACAAAATGCACACATATCTAAGGGGAAATGGATGAACTGCAAATATATTCAGTGGGTTTCATGTTTAAGTACTTATGACAGTAACTTTAAGTGCTTATGACAGGAACTTTCAATTTGTAATGTGGGCAACTAGAATATTCTGTGTAATTTATTTGCAGTTTCAAGAAGTAGGAATTCTTCAGACAATTTTTAATTAAAAAGTTAAAGAAAAAAAGAGATTTTATGTTTGGTTTGGTGAATAAGAATTAACTCAAATTCAGGGTTCCATTTACAGTGTAGGCTTTTGATTTCCAGAAAACTTGTAAAGCAAATTTTTTCAATGTTCCTTTTTCTTGTCTGTAATAGCCGTGTAATTTGTATCTTTGTGGGTGTTGGTAGGTTGCACATTTGGTTGTTACTGGATGGTTCACCAGGGCTTCATCATGATATACATTGAGATGAATCGCAGGTGGTACGTAGAGGTCAGGATAATGTGTGGTAATTTCAGAAGGGTTAGGGTCTCAACAAATACAGCAACCCGTTAGCCAGGGCTAGTCAAAGCTATTTAAAACCAGGAAATGTACATGTTAAGTTCAAAGGTCAATTGTCAAAAAAAGAAGTGTTCATTATACTACATTTTACTACTTTGGAGGCTATAAAGTTGGTCTTTGAGCTAATGAAATCAGTTTGTCAAAGGACCTACAGGTTAAAAATGAACTTTCCAGAAATTCTGAGATCTGTCGAAGGTGTAAAAATGTAGAACGTACAACAGGAAATGACCATGTTGTTCCTGTACAAGAAGTTTCCTCTTTCTGGAAATCTAAGAAATTTAGTTGACTGGATACTCGGAGATTGTGCTGCAAGTGACTTGGTTTGTTGGAAAAACAGCCAGGAGTGTGTTTTGCTTCATGGACCATGAATCATTAAAGGTACCACTTTGGTTTATGGGTGTGACTCATGTTACACTGGACCTACCATGTCAGGGTATGGATATCATAAACATAACACTTGTCACACTTCATGGGTAGTATTACAAATTTGTGGGGGCATCATGGCCATTGACAGGCCTATCAAACAAAAACCAGCCATCACCTTTACAAGTCAAGGAAATGGTAATGTAATATACTGTGTCAATTCAACAGGAGTCACACTTAAGTGAGCATATTATTCAGATCATTTACTACAAATTGCCTTTTTTTTTCTGTCAAGGTGTGGAGTGGTCCTGTAATGTTATAGTATAATCTGTTTTGGTATCTGAAGTCACAATTTTAGTCAACATAATTTTGAGTAAATTTTTCTTTAATGTGATGGTACTCAGAGACTTACATTTGTTTGATACTATCATGCAGAACCTAGTTGATTCTTTGTTTACACTTGCAGGGCTCAAAATAAGATTCCAAATGGGTGTAGCCAAAATGAGCAAAATGGCTATTGGTCTATTTGGCCATTCAGATGTACATTTTTGTAGGGCACTACAGCCATCAGGAAGAAGGGCAAGAAAGCCATGGATACATTGCTATTGGTTATTTCCAGCCCTGCACTTGGTACTTGTGGATTGGTATTGTTACACTTTAAGATTGAATATGTAGTTTCCCCACCCTTGCCACCTAATATAGTTCATGCAAAACTAAACTTAGAAGGTATTAATGGAGTTACTGTTGAAATTTATGTTGACAAGGGAGAAATCTGACAGAGAGGATGTGAAAGTGCGTCACAGTTCAGTTGTATTGGGTCTGGCATACATTAATGCACTGATGGATCTTTTTGGCCATTTGTCAGTGAAAAGGATGGATATGTTCTTTGTACAATAATGATTCTCATAAATAAATTGTTAAGCCCAGTTTATCTTGCTGGGTAATGGTTGTATTCTGATCATTTTGAAGGGCCAAAATAATCTCTGTTTCTTACCTTCATTTTTTAACTTTACAGTTTATGGGAGTTAGTCCATAGGATGTTATGTTTGTGTACACATTTATCATCAAGATTCCCTCTTACATAGCCTGTCCATCTGGTTTACTGTATAATACCACAAAATAAAATGAAAATCGTTTACATTTGTGCTGTTCGGTATTCTTCATTTCTAATATATTACTCCAAATGTTTTTCTAATTACATTTCTAATTACATTTTTGTTAGAAAATAATATCACAGCCAGTTTTCAAATGATGTTAGTAACACAAAGGGTTACAGCCCGTGAGACTGAAGGTCCACAAGACCAAAAATGCAATACTGTCCATGGGATTGAAAATTAAGAATGGTTTGTGAGACCCAAATTAAAAACCCACAGGACCTTTACACATTTTTGGTCTCACAGATCTGTTCTCATTTTCAGCCTCTCTCAGACCTTTCCTTAATTTTGGTTGGTGTACCCTTTTCACCCTTTCTGTCTCCCCAACCTTTTCTCACTTTCACTGTCTTGTGGACATTTGGTCTTGCAAACCTATTCAAATCCCTTGGGTTGGAAATGTAATGCTTTAAATTTCTTCTTTTGACAGAAATAATTTGAATGACTGAGTGTTTCTCTATGATGGAAAAGTATAGGTTGAACAATATTTCCAGCAAGTGAAGCATAAAAATGGTGATGGCATAATAAGCCAGTTCAGAGTTGCCGCTATGTCTAAAAGGCCAAAGGTCATAAGGGTCACTCAATGCAAATGCTGCACTGCAATGCACAGTGACACTTACAGTACACATTACTATGGTATACGCTATACAATACTCCACAGTTTGCAGGCAGCCCCACAAATAAGTAATTGGCTATTGCAAAAAATGCTGAAGTATATGGGTTTACCACGGCACATATGAAATATATCTTGCAACAATGGTTAATGCAGTCCCAGGATAAGGAGTGTGCCAGGCATTTTCACACATCAACTAGCCACCAGTGCACTGCAGACAAAAACTAAGTGATCACCATAGGGTGCTCACTTAGCTTTTTCACTCCACCAGTGCAGCCATATTTTACATTCCAGTATTCAAACTTTTTGTTTTATCATGGACATATGTTACTTATGTATGGTAGACAAAGTCAGCAAGGAACCACAGTGCCCACTGGGCCCTTGTTTAGGTAATATTTTTCTTATAGTGAAGCCAATTTGCTTCTTCATGCATCACTCAATGCTGAAGTGCTGAACCATTCGTTACTTTGCTATACCCCTATGACCTCACAGGGGCAGTTACAACTTTAGTCTGGCTTATTGGGACATCCTGTTTTGGTGTTTGCTGGCAGACATTTCACTAACTCTGCATAGGTTGCAGTCACTCAACCATTGTGATGACCTGTTGGTTTATTTTGAATACAATTATCACAGCTACACTTTGTATACCTTTGATGCACCTTACAACAGTTGGGAAGTATTGGATGTTGGTATTGCCCACTTTGTTACATGTTTAAAAGGCTACAGTAGTCACTCCAAACTTTATTTTGAGATAACAGCCAAATCTCAAAATTTTCTTACTTTTATAATTTCCTGATATAAGCAAAACTGTGTCCACCGAACTATTTTTTTACTTTCTTTCACTTTAGTCAACATCACCCTCCCTTGTTGGTAAAGAACACAACTTTTGAAGGTTGAGAGCTGACAACTCAAGACAATGTTTGGGCCAACATCTTGGTATGACCGGACACTATCATGTTACAGATACCTTATGTTTGATTCAGCAGAGGTATGAAGCCAAAGACGAAATAGCAAACAAAATACACACAAAGCATTATGGGATAAGCAATCATAATGGGCTGCATTGGTTCTGTTTTGCTTTTCACAGCAGCTCAACCATTTTTCAGCCAAAATAAATACCTCAAAAAAAAACAAAGTTCAATGTCTGAGAGAGCCATATTATCACACAGCACAGGGCTACAAGATTTCATGATGAAAATGTGACACCTTCCTAACGTTACAATGCCGAACAGGAAATTTGGCTACAGCTAGTAAATGCGTGGTGTGACAATATCTCAGTACTTCAGTAAATGTATCACCAGTGGTAATTTTGAAGCAGTGAAACAATGCATTCAAGTTTTTCATGATACAACAGCAAAGGGAAAACATCATTTTGGTGATCAGGTACAGCATCATACTGTACATAAAATGAAAACAACACAACCTTCCCATATCATGACCTACTAGTTTTTCTTACAGGTAGTTAAGCTACTGTATTAAGGTTATTCCAATATTTATAACAGAGATTTATAATTTCTTGATACTGTACATTTTATGCCACAAAATTAAAATGGACTGGAATACTTAAAACAATATCTTCAATAATGATGTTTGTACTAAGTGATTACACAAGCCTTGAATTTTGAGCCCTACAAGTACAATTGCACACCGTCACTCGCTTCAAATCACTGGTGTAAGGAGTGAGATGAAGAATGAGAGCTCATATAAATCAATAAAACAACACTCCTACCACACTCCTTAATTTCTTTAGCAGAGTGTTTTGTATCACACCTGGGAAATATAAGACTTCAGGCCTGCCTACATAATAATTGTAAATCCTATTGAAACTATAAAGCACTATGCAAAAATATTATCCAGCTAGAAGGGGATTAGTCTTACAAGCAGAAGGTGTTTCCAGTAAAACTAGTTTTTCTTCTGCCTTACACTCTCCTTGTTAAAGAACACCTTCTCTAATCTCCAATAGTCTCATTGAAACCTGTTGGTGAAGAACACAGCTTTTGAAGGTTGAGAGCTAACATCCTGTTTAAAAAATCAATCAACTGTAAATAACTATTTCATCACAAGATGGACAGTAGCTGGGCAAATATCATCTTGGTCAGACCCGAAAAGATCATCTAACATTTACCTTATGCTTGATGTAGCAGAGGTATGAAGCCAAAGACAGAATAGCCTCAGTAAATACACACAATGCATTATGGGAAAAAGGAGTATAAGCAATGGGCTGCAATGACTTTGTTCTGTTTTCCCAGTTATTTGACATACCACTTTTAAGCCATTACAACTACCTCAAAAAAATTATCAAATTGTAATTTTGAGAGGACACATATTACACCATGGCAGTGAGCTACTAGATTTCATCATAAAAACGTAAAATGTTGCTAACATGGTGATGCTGAATAACATACTTGGTCACACCAAAACAGCTAGTGTAATATCTCAATATATGTTATGTGCTGAGAAATTAATAAGACACACCTGACCTGGTTTTAAATAGCAGCCTTCATGATGCAAGTTAAAAATTGATGTTTTAAAATTTTTGACAGCCAAGAGCAGAGCAGGCCTTGGACCACCACTGGATCTGTGCCTGCAAGGGACCCATACCTGGCTAAGCTAACTGCATGTTGCACATGTACAGTACACATGCTGTGGAAATCAGCCTGTCACCCTGTGTGTACATGCAGGGTACAATTTGTGGTAATGTTCTTTGATAGAAAAATGCTGCAGCACCAATGAGACAAAATTCTAGTGTGATGATCATGGGGTGAAAGAACATAAAACAGGAAGACTGAAGGTTTTTGAACATCATTTGTATTGATTTATGAGATTTGAAAAAATGAAAAAGGGCATATTTTCTGACCCAGGAAGTAAAAGCACACACTGCTCACTACAGGCTATTTTCCCTTTCCAGCCCCCTCCTGGCACTGCACCTTTTATGCTCAAAATTAAAATGGTTATAATTAAAACACCAAATTCTAGAATGACACTATTATACTAGGTGAGAAATATAAAAATTGCATGTAAAGCAATTGAAACCACTGCGTTATCCAGCTACGGCTATCAAGTTTGATGTGTCCAACGAAACAAGTTTTCCTACAGCCTTTCACCCTCTTTCTTCAACTGCAACCTCTTAGTCCTACTCAAATGACAAACCAGACAAGACCATGTAACAGTTATGGTATGTTTGATTTAGCAGAGGTTTGAAGCCAAGACAAAATAGCAGACTAAATGCACAAAAAACATTATGGGAAAAAAGGGGAACAAGCAATGGGCTGCAATGATCCTGTTTCCTTTTTCACCAATGGTTGACTACTTTTTAGCCAAAATAACTAAGTTATCAACTTATCACATAATCAAGTACAAGTTCTGCCTCCAACCTAGCTAGTTATACAGAGCTAGAGAGCTACAAGATTTTATGATAAAAATGTTAAACCTCCCTTATGTGACTACCCTTAAAAATGCTTAAAAGAATATTTCGCTACAGGTAGCAACCAACTGGTGTGACAATATCTCGATACATGTTATGTACTGAGCTAAAAACGGACAAAATTACCACATGGCGATATATGACCATTGCTTGTGTGATCATAAAACCAAGCACAAAAAGGTATTGCCATCCTCATGTGGCACCTTCACTATGAATTTTACAACCAGGCTTGGTGATTCCTTGCCACTGAAAAACATTAAGTCTACATGTTTTTGTGTGTGTTTTTTTTTTCAGATAGACAGTGTTTCTTAAATGACCAAAAACAATAGTGATTGTCTTCTCATATGGGTATTACAAATGCTGCAACATGAATGAGATCCTTCACAGTTAGTTACCTTCATGGCATTGATACATTGTGTTTGCAAGGTTTTGAGTTCTAACCTATGATGACTCAACCAAAATGACAGGGTTCACCTGTGAAATATCAGCAATGCACATGCTTCAGTAGTATGAGATCCCTCACTGCTACCCTTCTTAAAATGCCATGTTTGCAAGGTTTTAAACCTTTTGACCTCTGCTAAGAACTAACAACCTTTTAACCCAAGTATGAGCTCCCTCACTATAGATACGGATATAGATATGTTTATAAGGTTTTAAACTTTAGAAATCTGGTGACGAAATGGCCTTTAACCTACACCAACATTGATTGCTTTCACCTACTAAATATGCTCAATGCACATGTTAAGTACGAGATCCCGCACAGTTATCCAACTTGAGATACCATGTTTACAAGCCATTTCCAAGGTATGTACTATTTGACCTCTAGTGACCCCAAATGACCTTTTGACCACACCAATAACAACAATGGGGGTTCATCTACCTAGTATGAACAATGCACATGCTAAGTACGAGATCCCTCATAGTTATTAACCTCGAGATATTGTGCTTACAAGCAATTCCCAAAGTATTTACCATCTGATCTCCAATGACCCCAAATGACCTTTGAACTCAACCACCTCTGTTTGTGTCCTTCTTTTGAGTTTGGGCAATAAACAGGCCATGTATGAGATCCCTCACTGTTACTCTTTATTTTGAGATATCATGTTTACAAGGTTTTGACCATCTGACCTCTGGTGACCACAAAAGACTCCCTGACCACCACAAAAAGCAAAAAGGTTGATCTACTTGGTATGACCAATACACATGCTAAGCATGATATCAACCACAAAATTCAAATTTGAAATATGGTGTTTACAGGAAATTCTCCAAGTATTTACCATTTGACCTCCAAAAACTGGTAAGGATCATCTACTCAATATGGCTAGCCCACACACGAAATATGAAGTAAGCCACACTTACCCTCACTGAGATACCATATTTACAAGGTTTTTACCTTGTGACCTCCCCTGACCCCAAATAAGTTTTCACCTCCACCAGAAACAACAGGATTATCTACTCAATATGTGCAACCCACACACCAGTTATAAGATAAGTCACACTTACCCTTCTTGATATACTGTGTTAGTGTGTTTACAAGCAAAGCATGGCATACACATTACCAAAGGGCACATACCCTCACTCAAACCCCTACAGGGTATTGAAAACAGTTCCTGGGAAGGAAATCATCCGAATTCCCCTTTAGGGGTGAGATCATGCAGCATGAGAAGGCCGTGAGCAAGGGCAGGCTCCCAGATATCATATGACAGACCTCTTTGCAGTGTCCAAATTTCAGGTAGCTATGCCAGGTACAAGCCCCATGTGAGGGAGGAAAGACACTCAAGGCTTGAGCTCACACAAGCAATTGTTACCTGCTAAGGCACTGTTTGTAAGTGCACAAACACACACACATGACATCACCATTGCATAGATAACTTGCCGGCATACAGCAAGGAATCAAAAAGCTGTTTGGATCTCAGGGTTGAAGGGGGTGTGGTTGGACCACTTCTTTTCAAGCCATTTTCCTCTGTTGAAAATTCCTAAATAATTGATTTGGGACTTCTGACAACAATGGAATTCAATCAATAATGGTTTCTTCTAAAACTGGGGGAACAGTAAACCTTTCTAAACATGTATGACAAACACTTAAGAGCACCAATTAAAAGGCGGCTCCTATTTAGTCTGTCATGGCTGGAAAAGGCTTTCTGCCACAAACCAAGATTGGTATCAATGATTCCTGTAACTTTGCCGAGCCATTTATCCAGAAATGCTTCAGTTCAGCGTTCATACACAAACACAGTGGGTGGCTTCATTTGCAGCATGTGACCATTACCAATGTCTTGTCCTTCATCGTCTGTGACTGTGTTTATGCCGCTTCCTATCACTTCTGCTTTTATGTTGCTCTCTCTCAGATCTATTGCCGCCAACTTTTTCTCTGTTAGGTCTATCATACTCTGAGCGGTGTTTGTCTGTCCTTATCCTAAAGTCATCATCTTTACTTTTCTTTCTCTTCTTAAATGACCTTTCCCTTTCACTATCTGATGAGTCAGAGCTGTAAATTAAATCAAAACAGTATCAACACAGTCAGCAAAGGCAACAGCTAGAAAATGGTCCAGTCATCATTTGGTCAGCCACCATGTTTAAATGCCCAGCCCCCCCCCCTCCCCCACCCCAATTTTTGAACGGATCTGAGAGCAAGTCTTGTACAATGATAAATTCCACTTGAGGGTCATCACCTTAAAAACCTTCTGGCAGTTAGCCATACAATTAATGTGGGATTGAAATCCTGGCTGAACCCTTGATGGTTAGTGCTTTGCTTTTAATCTTAAGAGCAATAGCAACAAATAATTTAAAACACTGTATTTTGCAAAACTGCCCACTTTTAATAGCAGGGAAAGGCCTAGCTGAGATTTCCGTCAAATTTAGTGTCCCAGCATTCAACCAAAATACAATGAACCTTTCTAACACTTGAATGAACCTTCTTGACATTTTTTTCTACAATCCTCCACCACTTAACTCCAACAAAAAAGAAGCATTTACTGCTTACCTGTCAGAGGATGAATCTGATGATGATGAATCTGCTTTTTCTCTTAGTTTCTTCTCCTTATGTTTTCTTTTTTTGTGGGGTTTTTTCTCCTTTTCAGATTTCTTCTCTTTTCGTTTCTTCTTTGTTTTCACTAACTTTGATCTAAGTGTATGCAAATGTACCAGTAAGTCAATACAATGGGGAATAAAGGATTGTGATTTATTGGCTTGAAACAAGGAAAAGTTATAAAGTTTATAAAGTATAAACAGATTTAGTGGTATCTGGATGTAACACAAATTGCACTATCCATTAACATATTAAATGGCTTGGGTTGAAACATTTGACATGATTGCATCCATAAATTATGTTTCCAATGAAACTACAAGTGTGAAAGGTAGGAGAACTTTCTCATCTTTTGACTAGGCAAGTGCTGTGGTGAAGCAAGTCTTGTATTTTTGGAACTTTTACTTGAAAATGTGACTAACTGCTACATGATCACAAATTTTTACAGTTACATGTTTTGTGATTTTTACCACAGGATTAAGTCCTAGATTTTATTATTAATCTGGAGCACATTTTTTGAGAATAAATTATGAAATGATAGCACAAAGTCTCCACTATAAAAGAAGAAGAACTTTGGGTTATCTTTGGTAAAGAAAAATGATGAAGAAATATTGTAACTTTTGCATTTTTCCTATTTGCAACATGTAGACGAAGGTACAGCTGCATTTTCTTAAAAATTATTACAATGTTTCCTATGTGTGGTACCTCAAAGTGGTAAGCTCTGTACCTTCCTTCTGTGGTTGCATTGTTTCAGCAGCAAGCCTATCCCCAACTTTATGGCCTCTATCACAGGAGAGTGGAAAAGAAAAAGACAACTTTAATTAGTCAGTTCTTGAGAATTTTTGAAGAAGTTGAAACAAGTTTTACATACCTATTATTGGTTAATAATTTCAAGCAGAATAGTGCTGCACAAGGAACATATTTCGGTAGATGACTTTAATTAATAGCTTATAATCCTATCAGAGCTCGTGAAAAGTGACTGTAGGCATCCATCAGTGGAGTCCATTAGCCTTAAATTGTCTTCATTTAGGCCTATTGTTTGCATGAATGTCACACCCTCATATTCAGTGAAATTGAAGGAATCAAGATACAATTTCGTGTACAACCATCCATGGTGCAGGTAAGCAAGTAAACTGAAAAATTAAAACTGATAGACCCCAGTTATAACCGACTGAAATCAGTCCATCACTTGTTGTCCCGATTCATCCGATCGTATCAGATAATTAAAATGAAACAACTCTCAATATTTTTTGAATCCAGGTACTGTCACCCCAAACATGTATGCATTTCTGAAAGAATTACAACTGTATAAAGTCAACGAATCCTCACATCTAACTAGAAAGCCAACAGGCTTAGTGATTCCTTGCCGTATGATATATCATAGCAAACATGGAAACAAACATGACATGCATGAGATCCCACACAATTATCCTTCTTAACTGAGATATAATACTAGTAAGGTCAAAACTTTTTGACCTCATGTGACCCAAAATGACCTTTTGACCCCTTAAAAACAATAGTGATCACCTTACCAACACGTCCATCAACATGAGTAATTCAAAATTAAGCTTAGTACAGAATGAGTATGGAAGTACTACCACCATGGTATGAGATTCCTCACAGTTATCCCCCTAAAAATATTATGTCTACAAAGTTTGATCTAACTGTCACCTCAAACCTTTGATCTCCACACACAAGAGGAATTTCTCACACAGCTGTAATATTCCAGAAAACTGTCTCATTACTTGATAAAGCGGCATTTTGAAACCATTTTTATCAAAAGTTTGGTCTGAAGTCTCTATGTTCCGATGTCACTATGTTTCTAAAAGTCTGCATTGAGGTTAGTGTTTAAACAAGCCCTCATCGACACACTCTCCTTCAAGCATTGGATCAAATACTGTGTTCTCACATACCCCGCGCTTGAGGTAACACTGTATTACCTCACGCTCGAGTAACGTGGGAACGCGGGGTCAGTGTTTAAAATTTGATTCACCTCAAATCGCAGGGTTAAGCAGTTTTAAACATCGTGTTTGTTTTAATCAAGCAAGGTCACAGGTATTTATCACACTGATGACAGGTATTTTCTTACATTTTGCTGTAATCGGTGTGTGAAATATTTGACCTCGTTACTATGGTAACACTATCCAATCAACGAAACACTGGGTACGTGAGAACACAGACTGGAAAACATGGGGTTAGCCTGTGGTTTTGTCTGATTGTAAACACAAGTTAACACTGGGTGTTGCGGGGTATGTGAGACCAAGCCTAATGAGACATCTGAACAGAGATGTGTAACCTTGGCTATTACTGACGGCAATTTTTGCTTTATGGGGGAAATGCCCCACCCATTGTCTATGGTATCCTTTGCAAATTAACAAAAGCAGATATCCCTATTAATCCATAATTTAACAAGACTTTTAATTCGCCTTTTGTCTACTTATACTGTAGGTACAGCATAACATACAGTACAAGTTTTCCTTGTTTGATACACAGTATACAGCATTATGCTTGCTCTTATTACCTGAACTACTTTTAAATGACAGCAGCAATGCAAAATAAAATCTTAATACTTTTGAAAAGTGTCATAAAGGGTAATCTTGAAGCATGGATAAAAATGAAATGTGAGACAAGAATTTCCACTCGATGATGATATTTGACATAACTATATAATCCTTCACACAGGGGTAACTTTTTTGGTGCAGTTATCCAGATATAAGCAGAGATGAGGCAAGTAGTATCCTGATACATTTATGCTATCAAAAATTTAAAACAAAATCTAGAATGAAACTAAGTGACAAATAATCACTGTAGAGCATATTGAAAGTGTAAAGCAGAAACACCAATCTAGACAGACACCAATGTTTAAAGTTTTGTTCAACAAAATTCCTTATACAAACACACTATTTGTTCAATTCCACCAGCTTCTATGTAAAGGACACTAATTTCTGAAGGGTGTCAATCTACAGTATTTCTAAGATGACTTTCAGTTTAGAAACTTGATCAGTGTACATGAACTTCTCCATCTCCAGACAATGGCTAGGCAAACAACTTTTATTTGTGGTCAGATGAGACAAGATAATGTGGACAGTTATTTTATGCTGGATTAAGCAAAGGTGTGACTTTCATGCACCTCTGACATTTTGACCACAAATAGAGTACTGAATGCCTGCAGGGAATGGCAGGAAATAGGAGTATATACAAACAATGGGCTGTCATGGTTATGTACTGAGATAAAAATAAGCTTTCTTCAGAGGGTTTATAAGAGTCAATTAACACCACTTATACAGTAAAAAGCTTAAGTCAATTGAGCTGTATGTTTGTATGAGGTAATCCTTCAGGACACTGTGGGGATAACTGGCAGTCAACTGTGAAAAATTGGGCGAGATAACTGTGACCAAATGGCAAAGAATGGGTCAGTCACAATTTGATTCACTCTATTAGGCAATGACAGTTCATGTGCGCTGAAGGGTATTTGATACCACATGATCAGTGTAAGTTAGGTTCTTTTTTGTAAAACTAATTAACTGTGGTATATCTAATTCATCAATTCCCACTTCCAATTAATGCATGCTTGCATGCACATGTCCTCATGAGGACAGTAGGCACAAGGTTTGTCAAATATTAGCACTTTTTCCCACTAAATTTAATGTTTTCTTCAGGTTTTCTTTAAGGTTATTGAAAAAGCAATGTAGGTATGTTATAAAAGAGATTCTTGTGCATCACACAGAGTACTCTCTGTTCAAAGTTTATACTTATGAAGTTCCATATCAGTCATCTACTTAGTGTGCACAGAAGCATCTTCTAATATTTTCAGACTATGCCCCTAAATGACCCTTATACAGACTGTTTAAACTCACATGTTCCACCTCAGTTTCATGAAAATCTATTTACTTGTGGCTGCAAAATCAGCATACCCATGAGCATTGAAGCATGTATGCCAGCCTGATGAACAGATTTTGCCTTTTAAGATTTTATATTTTGCTCTGCCCACTTTTTCATGTATTAATACTTGGAACTTAATGTAATAACAGGGCACAATTTCATGCCAGAATCAACATACTGTACAGTAACTACCATGTGATGTGCCTTTTTGTGCACCTTAGACCTTCTTCCTATGAGTTTGCTTCAGTACTTTACAAATGCATTTTCAAAATTACCTCACTTAAGAATTTACATAGTGAAGTTAGTAAACTGTTCCAAAAAAATTATATACCCTATGCCTGTTACATTACACATGCCAAATTATTCTTACCCTTTCACCCTAACCGCTCATGGATATTAAACTCAACAGTTATATACTCTTTTGAGATATAGTGTTTGCAAGGTTTAGATGTTTTGAACTCTGATGACCCCAAATGACCTTTGACATCCAATAAAAACAATAGTGGTCATCTACTCAATATGGACAATCCACTTAGTAAATATGAGATTCCTGGCAGTTACCTTTCTTGACATATGGTGTTTACAAGTTTTTGAGCTTTTCATCTCTGATGACCCTAAATGACCTTTGACCTCCACCAAAAATAATAGTGATCATCTACTTAATATGGGCAATCCACCTGCTATGTATGAGATCCCTCACATTTACCCTTCTTGAGATACAGTGTTTACAAGGTTTTGACCTTTTTCCCTCTGGTGACCCCAAATGGCCTTTGACCTCCATCAAAAACAATAGGGACCATCTACTCAATATGGACAATCAGCAAGGTAAGTATGAGATTGCTCACATTTTTCCTTCTGGAGATATCGTGTTTACAAGCAATTTCCAAGGTATTTACATTTTGACCTCTGGTGACCCCAAATGACATTTGACCTCTACCAAAAAAATAGGGACCATCTACTCAATGTGGACAATCTACATGCCAAGTTTGAGATCCCTGGGGGTTACCGTTCTTGAGATATCGTGTTTACAAGCAGGCGTCACACACACATACACACACACACACATACACACACACGACATCACCATCGCATAGATTCCTTGCCTGCCTTCGGCAAGGAATCAAAAAACAATGTTTTGCAGTGATGTGATGCACATATAGTGAAGCCCAGCCACTGTTTTCAACCAAACAATGCAGTATGAAATGTGTTCCGATGATCAGTACCAAATGGCATTACTGTTTTTACTCCACAGTTGCTATGGTAATGCACAAAAGACCATAATGACCAGCAGAATTCATCCAGACATATATGTAGTCTATGCATCTACAGCTGCTTCTATGACTCATTACATCCCCGGTATGTGTGTAAGTACTTGAACTTTATGAAGATCAAGTAGTGAATTACAAGCTGGCAAAGTATCAAAACAGTGAAGTGAAAAGTTAACAAGTGCTAGTTGTAAAAGAAGAGGCGGGGGGGGGGGACTCAAAGAACCAAATTTTATCTTTCATTTGTCTGCTTCTAAAACTCCTTACCTGTACATTATAAAATTAAATGAAAGCAAATAAAGAAGAGTGAGGGCAAAGCACTTTGATTTTGCATGAAAATCTGCAACTGCCATAGTTTAATGACAGATCTACATCACTGCATATTTCCTCAAACCATGAAAACCTGGGCTATGTACTATTATAAGCAGTGAGATAGTATTAATAATGCATGGATGGTGTACCTACTGTACAAAGTGTTCAAGTGCATACGAAGTTCCTGCCTTTAAGAAACTGCGAACCTGATACCACAGATTTTGCCGAAAAAGGGGTCAAATGAAATTCTGAACCTGAATTCCTGTTTCACACCTTGCTCCATCTTATCTGTTAGCATCTAGACCACACACATAAACTTGAAATCACACATCTTGGTTCCACTAACACAAACTGTCACAAAGGATCTATTTCATAATAGTCACATGCTCACACAATGATTCACTGTTGATCCGGGCTAACCAGCAGTTAAAAGAATAGGTCAAAGCAATTCGGCAGGGGTACAACATGTTATAAAGAACTCAGACATTAAGCTCCAATTTTTTTTTTGAAGGAAAACCTGCCTTGCAGACTTGGAAAAAGGCGAAAAATGTCACCAATTTTGTACTTCCAAACGAACGAGTCTGCCTCATTAATATTTTCTGTACGAGGTCTTTTCTCTGATGTCATGGATTCACTTTGGTTTGTAAACTATGTGCACAGACTTTTTGTATAGTAGTCTGTGTGTGCTGCATTAGCATTGGAAACATACCAAGGTACCACATGGGGGTAGGGAGAGGACATCACCTTATGTCATATTCTAATTTGAGTTCAGCTTCGCAAGTGTAGATTCACTGATTGGAAATCATTCGCTGCTATGGGTAAGGGGCACTGTGCATGCACTAACAGTATGCTTTACGGCATGTACATTATGTGCCGAAAAAGAAAATGGAAGTCAGGTGAAGCCTTCTTCCTAGCTACAAGTCTTATGTGCCAAGCTTACAAAGTTCTGAGTTATGACTGTTCAAACAACCCTTAAAAATTGTCTGAAAGGAGTACTTTACAGTGCAAATAAAATAGGCAAGTATTACTGTGTTGCTCACCAGCAATCACACACCAAAATTTCAGCCCCAAACCATGCACACAAGGAAGAAGAAAACTTCTGATGAAAAGTAAAGGCCATCTGCCCCATTTTATAGCCTCATCTTATCCTTATTGGGATTTCTACATTAAAACATGAAAACTAGGTAAAAACTGGAGAGAAATGGCTTTACTAATTTTTTGCAGCCTTTACTGTTTCTAGCTAGCCCTGGTGAGCCTTCTACACAATGGAAACAGGAAAAAGATATAAAGATATTCTAAGTTCACCTATGGGCCATTGACAGCAAGGAATTTTTTTTTAAGACAAAAGCAAGTCAATTTCACCATATGGGGACCTACAAGAAAGCTTCAGTCCTCCCAGAACTCATTTGTCACTTTAACTAAGGGAAGCACCAATTTAAACTTGAGGTTTGGCAGCAATGAGCCTCCATCTTTTCCTTTTTTTTTGTAGTTTCTGGGAGATTTTAAACTCTATGGGTAAAAGCACTTTTCTACGATTATAAATAATTCACAAAAACTTGTAAAGGAGAACAAAGTAAACTGGTTTTTTTTTTCATAGTTTGGACAGTACTACAGTAACATTTTCTCCCTGAAGCTGACAATGCCCCAGTTGTGACACTTAATGTCACCATAAGAAAATGCAAGGTAACTATAAGAGGTAAAGGTTGCCAAGGACCCAAGTGTAAGACTCTTATAAGGGGTAAATTTTTTATAAATTTATCCCATAGTTATCTTCAAAACAAATACTTCAATATCTTACAATGCAATCAGCATTGCTACCCTCTCAGCATTTCTGGCAGCTTCTATTTCTGTGCCAACTGATGCAGTGCTTTTATTTTGACGTCCTTTGCTAAACCATTGCAAGTCTTTATCTTTCTGCCATCGTCCAACTGGGGCCATAAGAGAGTGACCTGCACAAGGAAAATGAAAAAAAAAGTGTGAGAAAAATAATACAGTAAAAGCCAGTATATCTAAACTATGGCACACCAAAAGGCTCACCAAATATGATGATTTTCTAAAAATACACATTCATGTACTAAAATTACACGTTCATGTACCAAAAATATACGATGATGTACTAACTTCATATGATCATGATGTAAATTTACACCATCATGTACTAAAACCATAAGTTCATCATGTTAAATGTTACGTTGTACATGTAAAACCACACGTTGTACATCTTAAAACACACGTTGTACATCATCATAAGATCATCATGTTATATTTGCATCTTCCGCACGCCATACAGAGTGAGCCTTTCGGCGTACCAGAAGTCCGCCAAAAGGCTCACCGAATTTGATGTACTAAAAGTACACGTTCATGTACTAACTGCTTACGATCATGTACTGATTTCATACGTTCATGTACTATTTGCTTACATTCATGTACTGATTTCATACAATCATGTACTGATTTCTTACGATCATGTACTGACATTTAAAGTACATGAATGTGTACTTTTAGTACATCAAATTCGATGAGCCTTTTGGCGGACTTCTGGTACGCCGAAAGGCTCACTCTGTATGGCGTGCGGAAGATACAAATATAACATGATGATCTTATGTTTTTACATGTACAACGTGTGTTTTAAGATGTACAACGTGTGGTTTTACATGTACAACGTAACATTTAACATGATGAACTTATGGTTTTAGTACATGATGGTGTAAATTTACATCATGATCATATGAAGTTAGTACATCATCGTATATTTTTGGTACATGAACGTGTAATTTTAGTACATGAACGTGTATTTTTAGAACATCATATTTGGTGAGCCTTTTGGCGTGCCATATACTAAACACACTGGGACCAAGCATTGTTTAAACCCTGTAAAACTTCGAATAAACAGGGTTTCACATATATTGTTAATTTGCTACCCCAGGTGTAGCATGCACTTTTTAATAAAGTGAAATTAACCATTGTTTTATTGTCCCCATGTCATTTCTTTTATTTCATAGTGAAAAATAAATATTTGTTGAAGAGTCATACTCATTCATGTGTTTTGAGATTGAACTTCAAGGGGGGTATTGGCGATACTTATTACTTTGCTAAGCCTTAGGATAACATATAGCCCACTTATAGAACCCTATTGTTATTAACCAAAAAGCAAAAGCAAGTTCTTGAAAATTTTTCCCGATAAAATATCCAACAAGCAGTTAAAAGTTTTACCTCTACAAATGGGGGATATGCTGGCTGAAAAGGAAAAGGGAGACTTAAGAGAGAAGATATGCTACTACAGTCTTATTACAACCCAGAACTGTCTAACCACTAGTAGTGCTACCTACGAATTAAGGGGTGCTAGCTATGACAGGAAGAGTGGGGGGACCTGCCTTTTACTGTCTTAAGCACCTAGGCTTATCCAAATGGAATTCTGGCAGGCAAAAAATACTGTGGGCTGCACAGTTTTTGTCTACTCAAGGGGTTAGGGGTTTGGGTTTTAAAAACGAAACCAAGCAAAGTCATTGAAACAACTTACCATTAGTCAACACCTCAAATGCCTGTATTTACATCCTTGGGATATGAAATGTTTACAAAAGAGGTCGAAAATTGGCTATTTTCAACCTACTCTATGATATTTATAACCTCGGGGTTGAAAACCATGCAAATTTATGATAAAACTGATTTTAGAAGGGTCATAAGAAGTACAGTAATCTTCCTGATATTGTGACCAAGTTACTTACGGAGGTACAGTAACTCTTTTACATTTGGTAATGACCATTAATTATACCACTTAAAGGCCAATTTCTCTCACCCCAAACAGTATCAATTCTCAAACCTTCTTACTGAAGCCCCTCCCACAATTGTTTGAAATTCATCCTCATCCAGACACAATTTCAGTTTATTGCTTCAGGGTGAGTATAGAAATACTCAATTTATATTATCAAAACACTCTCAGTACCGTTTATGTTGTGTAATATAAGCTCTGGCACTTTGCGTTATTTGAATTAGCTGTCAATCACAGAGCTGAGCCAATTGAGAATTTCGGTACCCGGGTTCCAAAATTGTACTTTGGGATGAGAGGTTTCGCCCTTTAAAATTAAAACTGATTAAATTTCTGTAATTTCAATGTTTTATGGAGGTTTAAAACTACAGTAGGTGGTTGAAAATAACCTTAGGCCTAGACTTTGAAAAGTGTTGGGTGCTTCTCAACCTCCCCACTAAAGGAAAGCAGAGACAATTTGGGGGGGGGGGTCTGTTTGTGACAACATCACACAAACTTATTTATATTTAGTTTATCGAATCTAACCACTTAAATTACTTGTTGGTAAAGTCTTAGACTTTATATATGCTGTTGTTTCTTCAAGATATTTACAATTTGTGGAAATGTCTTAGGCAGTCGGAAATACCCTGTAGGTTGAAAACCCCCCCTAGTCTACCCTAGTAACCTTTTGAGGTTTGCAGTAAGAAAAAAAAATCTCCAAATAGGCCGAGTCTAGGCCAACTGGCCAGGTATGTTCTCTGGGTGTAGGCCTGTACTTTGATGCAGCTGGGCACATGATTGCAATATTACTGTGCGGAAACCTCTGCTTTGACTTTGTTTACCACGTTTCTTTACAGTCATGCACAGTTGCAACTAATACTTCTGTTTCCTATCTAGACCTTTCCAGGGTAATTTTTTCAAACACACCAAATATCTTCAGTATTTTTATTACCTGTACCTCTAGTACCTGTATTCACATCAATACCAGTATATCACCCCACCCTACTTGTTAGTATTTAGTGTACATAGGCATATATTTTCCAAACTAAACATATGTCCCCATAAGTTATGTTTAAAATATATGTTATCAAACTCCAAAAATATATACGTTATTGGTTATGATGGCTAGACAAATTGCGACAATAAAGTTATCATGCTCTATTTTAAACCACTTGTCATTCTCTATATAGGCTAGGCCTATGCATAAATCACGGCTTCAAAAATTAAAAAAATTTATGTGTCACGAAATCTCCCATTTAACTAGCAAAAGGGAGGAAAATATTGAATTAACAAACCAAAAACAAATGCAAAGTCGGTGTTAGCTGGTCTCTTGAAATGAGATAATTTTATTTTCCGGCAATTTTTCACTAATTTCTCATATTGGGACAGACTTGGCTTGGGGCCGACTTGGCTTGGGGACGAGTTGGTTGGGGATATCCCTTGAACAGGGCTGTGGGTTACGTTACATGGCCTAAGCTCATTACACTCCACATCACAGCCCTTGCCCCGCTAACACAAAAAATAAGATCACTAGGCAACCCTGGCCAGGGTCGTCATCTCTCACGTTCACAAATTCCTATGTTTTCTCACCAAACTTTACACAGATGACCTCTGGCACCGCATCCACCTTTCTGCATAAGCTGTTCACCCAGATTCAATGTTATAATGGTGTATTTTGCCTTGAAAAATTGAACGTAAAACTAACTCAATGCGCCATGTTTGCAAGCTTTCAAAAAACTATGTAGTTGGTCTTCGATCCTACTAAACCACGCGCTGGCACACCTGGCTATTCCTTGTGTACTCGGGCATGCACTGACACGCTGGATGTTAATTTAGTTTACGCTGATATTAATTTCATTAAATGCTATCATTAATCATGTTATCATTACTGATTAGGAAGTAAAATACAAAGGACCATTGTGCCAATTTTTTACTTTTGTTCACAAAATGTTGCTAATCATTACACATGTTACGGATCCCTGAGTTTTCCACTAGTTCCGCCGAACACCATGTGCTGTCGTACAACTGAGTTCCAAGTGCTGCCGTACAATTTGTACGGCAGCGCGTGGAACTTGAGACAGGGTGTACCAGCGGGTGCCAGCGCGCCGAATAGTAGGGCTCGTCGTCTTCCTGATATCCACTTTGGGGTCAAAGCTCAGGCCAGGGGTTTCCACTTATTCAAAAAGTTTTCACACTTAGAGAAATTTTGACAATGTTTCAACAATTTCAAAACCACTTAGAAGCTTCAAATACGCACAAGCAAGAATTTTTCATATGAAATTTGCATTCATTACGTAGAATGATTGTTAAAGTTATCAATTTGGTGAAATGGTTACAACATTCTAGGAATGATTTTTGACTATTTGCATGTTCATATAGAAACACTTATTGTACGAGGGCTCATTCAAAAGGCAGAGTTTCTAACATAACATAACATAACATAACAGGTTAAAGGGCAAAGGAGGGCTGTAAAGGCCCCATAAGATGCCCTGTAATCCAAAAACCCTCCAAAACAAAGCAAACCACCAACACCTAAAGAGCCCAGAAAGATTAGATTCTACCACAGTCATGGAAAAACTTGTCAATATTAACCTTAAAACGGTGCACTGATGTGGAGTTAACAACCCACTCAGGCAGGCTATTCCACTCACTAACAACCCTATGAGAGAAACTGAACTTCCTAATGTCAAGTCTAGCAAAAGACTTTTCAAGCTTTTTGCAATGGCCTCTAACCCGAGGATTACTCTGGACCTTTAAATAACTGCAAGCTAACAAAGGATTCCCTTCAGATAGAAATTTGTATACCTGGAGCATGTCCCCCCTAATCCTTCTCAGCTCCAAAGTGGTAAGCCCAAGCAGCTTAAGCCTTTGGGAATAAGGTAGATTTTTAACCTCAGGTATGAGTCAGGTAGCTCTCTTCTGAACTTGCTCTAAAAGCAATTTGTCCTTTTCAAAGAAGGGACTCCAGGCCTGTGCAGCATAGTCGAGATGGGGTCGAACCAGCTGCTTATACAAATTTAGCACAATTTCTTTACTAAAACTCTTAAAATTCCTCCTGATCAACCCAAGCACCCTATTTGCCCTTGCAGCAGTAGCTGCACACTGCCTACATGACTTTAAATCTCCTGTAATAACTACACCAAGGTCTTTCTCAGAAGTCACTTTGTTCAAATTAGTACCATTCATAGTATAATCATGGTGGGGATTCTTAGAACCAAAGTGGAGGACTTTGCACTTATCAGCATTAAAAGACATTTGCCAAGTCTGAGACCATGAAAATAACCTATCCAGATCTTTCTGAAGCAATAAAGAATCATCCTTTCCTCCAACCTTCCTATAGAGCTTTGTATCATCAGCAAGCTTACTTATACTGGAAGTGATAGAGCTATCAATATCATTTATGAAAATTAAGAAAAGAAGTGGGCCAAGAACAGAACCTTGTGGTAAACCACTTGAGACTTCTTTCCAGGAAGAAAAATTTCCATTGACAACAACTCTCTGAGACCTACCACTGAGCCACGAATTGATCCACTGAGTGCACTTGCCTATGATGCCTAACCTATGCAATTTTACCATGAGTCTACCTAGAGGTACTTTGTCAAAAGCCTTTTGGAAGTCAAGATAAATGACGTCCACACTGGAACCTGAATCGAGAGACAAAGAAACATCCTCAAGAAAGCTTAGCAAATTTGTAACACAAGATCTACTGGGTAGGAAACCATGCTGAGTTAGATTGAGTAACCCATTATCTAAGAGATGCTTTAGCAAACAGTCCTTGATTAAGGATTCCATAATTTTGCACACAACACTAGTTAAACTGACTGGCCTGTAATTACAAGGTGAACTCCGATCCCCCTTTTTAAAAATTGGAGTGACATTAGCAACCCCCCAGTCAGTAGGAACAAAATTTGAGTCAAGACATTTCTGAAAAATAATTGATAGTGGAACTGATAAAACCTCAGAGCATTCATGAAGGATGGCGGGATGGATCCCATCTGGCCCAGGAAGAATCAAAGTGTCATTTTGCTGCATTTGGACCTCAGACTGTCCATGAAAGCCGATTTATTGGTAACTTTTCGATGGGAAGTCACTTGCACATCATTTTGTGGTAATATAAGTTCGATGTGTGTAATATTTACCAGTTTAGAACGTATTTTGTTCTGAAAGCCTAATGATGGGATTCCCCTGTGTTAGCGGGGCAAGGGCTGTGATGTGGAGTGTAATGGGCTTAGGCCATGTAACTTAACACACAGCCCTGTTCAAGGGCTAGTTGGGGACGAGTTGGTTTGGGGACGACTTGGCCCGAAAGCTTCCATACATAGCCTAGGCTGGTCCTAGGCTAGCTTTACCGAGGACTCGCCTAACGTTAGCCTACACATGTTCTCGAGTTGCTTACCCAGGTAACATTCTCGCCCCTTGTCTTCCTTAACATCTTCCCAATTGAACTGGTCTGCTCCACCTCTGTTCCCACCCCTAGGAACGTAATACATAATGAATTTCAATCTCAGCTCTCTCAACTTGAAAGTACCAAACTCGGTTTCCTGCACTGCGGATGTGATGCAAGATGCAATTGGTATAACATGCGCAGCTAGCTACGCTTATAACTTTGTCTTGGGACCTATATCGTACCATAGTCTGGACTATGGATGGCGCCTATATTTACTATGATCGTGCTGCGAGTAGCTGAAGAATACGTACGCCAAGCGAGGCTTTTCTACGAAAGCGTATAAAAGCCATCCAGAAGAATTGAAAGAGGAGTTGCCCCAAAAAATTTGACATTTTTTTATTATGACGACTAAATCAACTCAAGACTTAACGGGGAAAAAAAATTAAAACGGACGAATTTTGTTAAAATGACAAAAGTCGGAAAAGTATCATTACTCATTTTGCCAAGTTCTGACATCTCGTTAAAGGGCAGGAGCAGTCATCCCAAACTGAAGAAGTGTAGTAGTCTGTCCCGTTTCGTGATTGGCTGTTGGGAGTCATGTGACAATGTTTTTTCTCTTCAAATGGAAAATTTACAACAAATAACTGCTTGGTTTTCCTTGAAATGTGCAATAGTAAAGTCACAAAATGTACTTTGAAGAGAAATAAGATGAAAATTGTGTTATTTAGCCTTCTCTTCAAATTCAGTTTGGGGGAACTGCTCTTTACCTTAATAATGGCAATTCCCAAAAATTGTCATTTCGAAAAAACACCATATGCTATCAAGAAGAGACTGTTCTGATTACCAATTATATGCCCATTCAAGAATTAAAAAAGGCCCTCAGTTGAAGGTTGACATTTTATAACAGTTTATCTCAGAATTAACTGAAAGGGTATCTCCCCCCCCCCCCCTTCAATTTACTATAAATAATTTGATCCCCTTTTTGCCACTGCTTTGAATATTTCAGCAGAGTTCGTTGTACTAGTATCCCAAAGTTGTTTCGTTTCTTTTCTTGTACCAGAATTGTAATTGCAGGAATGGATTTGTGTTTTGTGTTTAAGAATTTATTTTATTGTTATTTGTATGTCAGTGGTTTAATTTGTGTGTGTTTTACCTGTAAAGGAGTGTACTTCATGTTCCATGTACTACACGCATGAATACGGCAAAAACGATACTAGTATGCCGTGTAGCGATCGACGTCAGAGCTAGAAAGTCTTGTTAGTTTCGGGTCACACCCGAAACCTCGACTCTTGAAGCGCACGCAACCTACATGCCTGACAGTGGCGTAGCTAGGATATTTTCCAGCAGGGGCAAAGGTATGAAATTTCCCCTAAACTTTTCCCGGTCAAAGTGTATGTATTTCATGTGAAATAGTGCAAATTTACGAGTTTAACAACACTACCATGTCACTATGTAATATAGCCTGAATTTTAATCTTTATGTATAACATAGAGCAATTGCAAATAACAACTCTAAGGCCTAGTATATTTAGTTATAGGAAAATAAGCATTTTGGATGATGCCTTACTGCTGCAGAAAGATCTGGATAGGTTATTTCCTTGGTCTCAGACCTGGCAAATGTCTTTTAATGCAGATAAGTGTAAGGTCCTACATTTTGGTCTCAAAAGTTTTAGCTTTGATTATAACATGAATGACAGTGTTTTAAGTAATGTACATTTCGAGAAAGATCTGGGTGTTGTAATTACCGGGGATTTAAAGTCATCAAGGCAGTGTGCAGCCACTTCTGCAAAGGCTAATAGAGTGCTTGGATTGATCAAGAGGAATTTTTCAAAGAGTAAAATCGGTGCAGTTGAAACCCATCCCGCTTCTAGCTTGTAGGACAATATAACCTCGGGGTCTACGTTAGTGACTTGTCACTTTTCACATCCTTTTACTGAATTCCCAAAGTGTACAACGCAGGGACTGTGTACAATGTGATCATATTTAAAGGTAGTGTGACAGGTGGGCAAAAAACCCTAAATTTACTTGGTAGTTAAGGAGCAAGGTCCCCTAAGGAAGAACCCGTTGCATTGGATTATGTAAATATAATTTACCGTTCTCAAGATGTACCTCTTCAAAGTTTTAATGTTTCTGAAGCAACTTGTTGGTTACAGTATGCAAAAATAGTGGTGCTGTGTGCTGCACAGTGTTGACATTTCTTTTGTTAAACCTATATTAATTATATCTCTCAATTACTCGACCATCAGATTGTTTATAGCTTGGTGATTGATACTGATGATTTTCAAGAACACAATTTCAACTTTCAAAATAAACCCTTCAGGAAATAAACAAATGTTTCAACTGCCCTTGAAATAAAGATTGCAAGAGCAAAGGATAAAATTATCCATTTATAGCATGTCCCTCCCATGACATCACCAAATTTACATATTGGGCTCATATTTATGAATGATTAAGTGCAAGTCAGAAATATACCTGTAAAGTGACCAATTTTTAACCGCTTTTGATCGGAATTTCGGCAATTTTCTTGGTTTTTAATGCCTTTTACATCAAATACCCAACTTTGTCATTTTGGTATCCACTTAGAAGTGAAACGAAAGTCTCGACGACAAACTTTAATGTGACTTTGTTAGGTTAAGACCCTTTCTGCCTTTCGGATGGCTGATTGATTTACTGAAAATAAGGCAATTGTACACTGGAGACCACTCTTACACGACCATTCCTATACTTTATCATACACAAAATATGCCGTAAGCAGGTAAGGGTAAGGTACTGCCTTCGGATAATTCTTCCCTTCCATCCTTAACAAGTAGGCCTAGGCCTATGTCGTGCCTCACTCCTGCCCACGACAAGTGCCACTGCATGTAGGAAGATTTTTTTCGACAAGTCCTCTTTTTACTAGTTAGCACTGGCGTCCGGGGGATTTGTAAAATGTCCACAAGGTCCTGATTTCATGTGTTTCCCACATGATCGATACTTCTGCTCTGCGGTTCTTATTTTGAGAGATTTTTCGTAGTATTTTAATTTTGACTACGTAATGTACCAATGGACAAATACTGCACCATTTTGCACATTGTTTCTTTGGTAGTATGTATGTCTCTTGCAAAATCTCTGCAAAAACTAAAAACATTTTGATATTTTTCATGCTCCCCAAAAAGGGAAAATCTAGGAAATCTAACGCAAAGAAAGTTTCTCAGAGGGGGACACAACTACTTTTGGTTTTCCTGTTAAAGGATAAGGTACTGCCTTAGATAAGCTAAAATCCATTCAAATATTGCCGCATTTGCGGCTGGGTACATCCAGTTTAAAACACGTGGGAAGTGCCGTTTCCGGCCATCTGGAGGGGTTTTAAAGCCCAAATTTTTCTTGTACGCTCCTCACCAACTGATGATGGCGCTCCGCTTACATTCAAATATTGCTGCATTTGCGACTGGGTACATCCAGTTTAAAACACGCGGAAAAGTGCCGTTTCCAGCCATCTGGAGGGGTTTCAAAGCCCAAAATTTTCTTGTACGCTCCTCGCCAACTGATGATGGCGCTCCGCTTACATTCAAATATTGCCGCATTTGCGATCTAGGTCCTTCTGAAGTTTTCAATTTTTCCCAAGGGAAAGGGGGATATCGGTTCCCTTCAGTCTCATCCCCCAGGCCGCAGATCAGATGTGCCCATTTTGGGGGTCCCTAAAAAGTGTATGTGTTACCATTTTTCATAGATTGATTTTTTATTCTCATTATTTGAGAAGTCGCAGACATGAGATTCGTATGTCAAGGCTGGGTACATCCAGCTTAAAACACATGGGAAGTGCCGTTTCCGGCCATCTGGAGGGGTTTTAAAGCCCAAAATTTTCTTGGCGCGATGGTGGCGCTCCGCTTAGATAGTCTTGCCGTGCCTTACCTTCGGAGGTACCAGGCCCCCCCTACTTGTTACCTAGCCCCCCCCCCCAAAAAAAAAAAAAATCCCATCCTGGCTACGCCACTGGTCCCAGATTTCTTCTTTTTCTCCAAGGAAGGTTTCGGTCGGTACTAGGGGATCACGCCGTTTGTCTATCGTAACGAATAGCTTTTTAAAGTCGCTTCATGTGGAATCAGTGGCATAGCTAGGATTTTTTTCGTGAGGGGGGGGGGGCTATAGGGGGCTGGACACTTTTGTAGGGGGCTGGAATTTACTGTCTAAGCGTGACGCCACCATCGGTTGGCGCGGAGCGTACAAAGAAAATTTTGGATTTTAACAACTCCCAGATGGCTGGAAATGGCATTTGCCAGGTTAAACTGTCTTCAGTTCTGGTGAGAAAAAATTGTGATTTTTTAAGATTGAAACACACTTTTGGGAAACTGATTAGCTCAGTTCATTACTCCAGTGGACTGTGTATCCTAGGATTGCAAATACGGAATTCTGCCAGCTGAATGTTGCAAGCAGCTGTTCCAGTGCACGCCTGAGGAAGGTACTTTCATAGGCGTTTGGGAGCAGATTTTTGCGAAAATGTAACTCTGTCCGTAAGACAGTAAAAGAGGAGCGCCACCACTGGTTGGCGCGGAGCGTCCAGAAAATTTGAAAATTCGTACCTCTCAGACAGTCGAAAATGACTTTTCCCAGGCTTATAAAGGGGATTCAAGCATTTTAAGTTTCAATTGCAGATAAACGTTCACTCCAAACTAAAATCCAGCCAGAAAGACTAAGCGGAGCGCCACCATTAGTTGGCGCGAAGCGTACAGAAAATTTTGAAATATCCGACCCCTAACACATTTGAAAATGGCATTTCCCGGGACCATAGGGGGATCTAAGCATTCGCTATATTGAGTTTCCTTTTGCAAAAAATGTTCACTTGAAACTTAAATTCTGCTATGAAGTGGTCGGACCGGTGCACTACCATAAGTTGGGGCGAAACGTACAGGAAATTTTGAAAAATCTGACCCTTCAGAGAGTCAAAAAATGTCATTTCCTATGCTTGTGGGGGGGGGGGGTTATAAACAGTCGTTATTTCGAGGTTTTCAAAAACTGTTCACTTGAAACAATTTTTTTTCTGGGAAGACTACCCACGCGGAGTGCCACCACTAGTTGGCGAATAGCGAACAGGAAATTTTGAAATGACATTTCACAGGCTTATAAGGGGATCTAAGAAGTCGCTATTTGATCAGAAAATTAAGACATAAAATGTATCACTACCAATCGATGAAATGGTCCTGCATATTTTCGGGGAAAACTATAAAACGGAACTGAAAACATGCTAATGATTTTTTCTCTATTGTGAATCTTGGCTAAATTCAATATGTATTGATAAAATTGTGTGACTGCCCGAACTTTCGACTTTATATGATTTTGCCTTTGAAAAAATGTAACATTAGAAGGTGTGTTTATATAAATTTTCAAGCAGACTTATGGGAAGACACAAACGTAATGTATCATTAAAATGTCGAAAAACAACTTACCTGATTTTCATAACCATTGCCCGTATTTGGGTCCAGAGCAGGATAGATGGCAAACTTTTGAGCACCTGCACACCCTCCCGTTCGTCCGTTGCATTTGGTTGGCAATTAAAAATGTCCAAGCATTTTGTAACCTTTGCCCGAATATTTGACCATTTCGGGCAATTTTTGCAAGACTACAGTAAGAAGCGGTCATGATGAAAATCTACGCAAATGGGTGGCAGATCTTTGTTATTTTGCATGAAAATTAGGACGGACCTAAGGGTGATATGAAATAACCAAAAGAATATGTAGGTTGGTCCCAGACAGTGGCGTAGCCACGGGGGGGGGGGGCCTCAACCCTCATCCCCCCCCCCCCCCGCTCCAGATTTTTTGCGTCCTGACAAAGTAATTGAAAAAATAAAATGTTTGAACGGACATAACCTTGGAGTATTTCCTTCAAAACAGTAAATAAATTAAATGTGTGTAAAAATTAAAAAAAACATCGTATGACAATCGCATGAAATCAAGTAATAACTTCAATATGCCTACTTTCACTAAATTAGATACCGTTTGTTATCTGCACTGTCGTTTATTGCATTTCACTTAGAAGTGAAACGAAAGTCTCGACGACAAACTTTAATGTGACTTTGTTAGGTTAAGACCCTTTCTGCCTTTCGGATGGCTGATTGATTTACTGAAAATAAGGCAATTGTACACTGGAGACCACTCTTACACGACCATTCCTATACTTTATCATGCACAAAATATGCCGTAAGCAGGTAAGGGTAAGGTACTGCCTTCGGATAATTCTTCCCTTCCATCCTTAACAAGTAGGCCTAGGCCTATGTCGTGCCTCACTCCTGCCCACGACAAGTGCCACTGCATGTAGGAAGATTTTTTTCGACAAGTCCTCTTTTTACTAGTTAGCACTGGCGTCCGGGGGATTTGTAAAATGTCCACAAGGTCCTGATTTCATGTGTTTCCCACATGATCGATACTTCTGCTCTGCGGTTCTTATTTTGAGAGATTTTTCGTAGTATTTTAATTTTGACTACGTAATGTACCGATGGACAAATACTGCACCATTTTGCACATTGTTTCTTTGGTAGTATGTATGTCTCTTGCAAAATCTCTGCAAAAACTAAAAACATTTTGATATTTTTCATGCTCCCCAAAAAGGGAAAATCTAGGAAATCTAACGCAAAGAAAGTTTCTCAGAGGGGGACACAACTACTTTTGGTTTTCCTGTTAAAGGGTAAGGTACTGCCTTAGATAAGCTGAAATCCATTCAAATATTGCCGCATTTGCGGCTGGGTACATCCAGTTTAGAACACGTGGGAAGTGCCGTACCGGCCATCTGGAGGGGTTTTAAAGCCCAAAATTTTCTTGTACGCTCCTCGCCAACTGATGATGGCGCTCCGCTTACATTCAAATATTGCTGCATTTGCGACTGGGTACATCCAGTTTAAAACACGTGGAAAAGTGCCGTTTCCAGCCATCTGGAGGGGTTTCAAAGCCCAAAATTTTCTTGTACGCTCCTCGCCAACTGATGATGGCGCTCCGCTTACATTCAAATATTGCCGCATTTGCGATCTACGTCCTTCTGAAGTTTTCAATTTTTCCCAAGGGAAAGGGGGATATCGGTTCCCTTCAGTCTCATCCCCCAGGCCGCAGATCAGATGTGCCCATTTTGGGGGTCCCTAAAAAGTGTATGTGTTACCATTTTTCATAGATTGATTTTTTATTCTCATTATTTGAGAAGTCGCAGACATGAGATTCGTATGTCAAGGCTGGGTACATCCAGCTTAAAACACATGGGAAGTGCCGTTTCCGGCCATCTGGAGGGGTTTTAAAGCCCAAAATTTTCTTCGACGCGCCGCGCCAACCGATGGTGGCGCTCCGCTTAGATAGTCTTGCCGTGCCTTACCTTCGGAGGTACCAGGCCCCCCCCTACTTGTTACCTAGCCCCCCCCCCCCAAAAAAAAAAATCCCATCCTGGCTACGCCACTGGTCCCAGATTTCTTCTTTTTCTCCAAGGAAGGTTTCGGTCGGTACTAGGGGATCACGCCGTTTGTCTATCGTAACGAATAGCTTTTTAAAGTCGCTTCATGTGGAATCAGTGGCATAGCTAGGATTTTTTTCGTGAGGGGGGGGGGCTATAGGGGGCTGGACACTTTTGTAGGGGGCTGGAATTTACTGTCTAAGCGTGACGCCACCATCGGTTGGCGCGGAGCGTACAAAGAAAATTTTGGATTTTAACAACTCCCAGATGGCTGGAAATGGCATTTGCCAGGTTAAACTGTCTTCAGTTCTGGTGAGAAAAAATTGTGATTTTTTAAGATTGAAACACACTTTTGGGAAACTGATTAGCTCAGTTCATTACTCCAGTGGACTGTGTATCCTAGGATTGCAAATACGGAATTCTGCCAGCTGAATGTTGCAAGCAGCTGTTCCAGTGCACGCCTGAGGAAGGTACTTTCATAGGCGTTTGGGAGCAGATTTTTGCGAAAATGTAACTCTGTCCGTAAGACAGTAAAAGAGGAGCGCCACCACTGGTTGGCGCGGAGCGTCCAGAAAATTTGAAAATTCGTACCTCTCAGACAGTCGAAAATGACTTTTCCCAGGCTTATAAAGGGGATTCAAGCATTTTAAGTTTCAATTGCAGATAAACGTTCACTCCAAACTAAAATCCAGCCAGAAAGACTAAGCGGAGCGCCACCATTAGTTGGCGCGAAGCGTACAGAAAATTTTGAAATATCCGACCCCTAACACATTTGAAAATGGCATTTCCCGGGACCATAGAGGGATCTAAGCATTCGCTATATTGAGTTTCCTTTTGCAAAAAATGTTCACTTGAAACTTAAATTCTGCTATGAAGTGGTCGGACCGGTGCACTACCATAAGTTGGGGCGAAACGTACAGGAAATTTTGAAAAATCTGACCCTTCAGAGAGTCAAAAAATGTCATTTCCTATGCTTGTGGGGGGGGGGGGGGTTATAAACAGTCGTTATTTCGAGGTTTTCAAAAACTGTTCACTTGAAACAATTTTTTTTCTGGGAAGACTACCCACGCGGAGTGCCACCACTAGTTGGCGAATAGCGAACAGGAAATTTTGAAATGACATTTCACAGGCTTATAAGGGGATCTAAGAAGTCGCTATTTGATCAGAAAATTAAGACATAAAATGTATCACTACCAATCGATGAAATGGTCCTGCATATTTTCGGGGGAAAACTATAAAACGGAACTGAAAACATGCTAATGATTTTTTCTCTATTGTGAATCTTGGCTAAATTCAATATGTATTGATAAAATTGTGTGACTGCCCGAACTTTCGACTTTATATGATTTTGCCTTTGAAAAAATGTAACATTAGAAGGTGTGTTTATATAAATTTTCAAGCAGACTTATGGGAAGACACAAACGTAATGTATCATTAAAATGTCGAAAAACAACTTACCTGATTTTCATAACCATTGCCCGTATTTGGGTCCAGAGCAGGATAGATGGCAAACTTTTGAGCACCTGCACACCCTCCCGTTCGTCCGTTGCATTTGGTTGGCAATTAAAAATGTCCAAGCATTTTGTAACCTTTGCCCGAATATTTGACCATTTCGGGCAATTTTTGCAAGACTACAGTAAGAAGCGGTCATGATGAAAATCTACGCAAATGGGTGGCAGATCTTTGTTATTTTGCATGAAAATTAGGACGGACCTAAGGGTGATATGAAATAACCAAAAGAATATGTAGGTTGGTCCCAGACAGTGGCGTAGCCACGGGGGGGGGGGGGGGCCTCAACCCTCATCCCCTCCCCCCGCTCCAGATTTTTTGCGTCCTGACAAAGTAATTGAAAAAATAAAATGTTTGAACGGACATAACCTTGGAGTATTTCCTTCAAAACAGTAAATAAATTAAATGTGTGTAAAAATTAAAAAAAACATCGTATGACAATCGCATGAAATCAAGTAATAACTTCAATATGCCTACTTTCACTAAATTAGATACCGTTTGTTATCTGCACTGTCGTTTATTGCATTTCACTTAGAAGTGAAACGAAAGTCTCGACGACAAACTTTAATGTGACTTTGTTAGGTTAAGACCCTTTCTGCCTTTCGGATGGCTGATTGATTTACTGAAAATAAGGCAATTGTACACTGGAGACCACTCTTACACGACCATTCCTATACTTTATCATGCACAAAATATGCCGTAAGCAGGTAAGGGTAAGGTACTGCCTTCGGATAATTCTTCCCTTCCATCCTTAACAAGTAGGCCTAGGCCTATGTCGTGCCTCACTCCTGCCCACGACAAGTGCCACTGCATGTAGGAAGATTTTTTTCGACAAGTCCTCTTTTTACTAGTTAGCACTGGCGTCCGGGGGATTTGTAAAATGTCCACAAGGTCCTGATTTCATGTGTTTCCCACATGATCGATACTTCTGCTCTGCGGTTCTTATTTTGAGAGATTTTTCGTAGTATTTTAATTTTGACTACGTAATGTACCGATGGACAAATACTGCACCATTTTGCACATTGTTTCTTTGGTAGTATGTATGTCTCTTGCAAAATCTCTGCAAAAACTAAAAACATTTTGATATTTTTCATGCTCCCCCAAAAGGGAAAATCTAGGAAATCTAACGCAAAGAAAGTTTCTCAGAGGGGGACACAACTACTTTTGGTTTTCCTGTTAAAGGGTAAGGTACTGCCTTAGATAAGCTAAAATCCATTCAAATATTGCCGCATTTGCGGCTGGGTACATCCAGTTTAAAACACGTGGGAAGTGCCGTACCGGCCATCTGGAGGGGTTTTAAAGCCCAAATTTTTCTTGTACGCTCCTCGCCAACTGATGATGGCGCTCCGCTTACATTCAAATATTGCTGCATTTGCGACTGGGTACATCCAGTTTAAAACACGTGGAAAAGTGCCGTTTCCAGCCATCTGGAGGGGTTTCAAAGCCCAAAATTTTCTTGTACGCTCCTCGCCAACTGATGATGGCGCTCCGCTTACATTCAAATATTGCCGCATTTGCGATCTACGTCCTTCTGAAGTTTTCAATTTTTCCCAAGGGAAAGGGGGATATCGGTTCCCTTCAGTCTCATCCCCCAGGCCGCAGATCAGATGTGCCCATTTTGGGGGTCCCTAAAAAGTGTATGTGTTACCATTTTTCATAGATTGATTTTTTATTCTCATTATTTGAGAAGTCGCAGACATGAGATTCGTATGTCAAGGCTGGGTACATCCAGCTTAAAACACATGGGAAGTGCCGTTTCCGGCCATCTGGAGGGGTTTTAAAGCCCAAAATTTTCTTGGACGCGCCGCGCCAACCGATGGTGGCGCTCCGCTTAGATAGTCTTGCCGTGCCTTACCTTCGGAGGTACCAGGCCCCCCCTACTTGTTACCTAGCCCCCCCCCCCCCAAAAAAAAAATCCCATCCTGGCTACGCCACTGGTCCCAGATTTCTTCTTTTTCTCCAAGGAAGGTTTCGGTCGGTACTAGGGGATCACGCCGTTTGTCTATCGTAACGAATAGCTTTTTAAAGTCGCTTCATGTGGAATCAGTGGCATAGCTAGGATTTTTTTCGTGAGGGGGGGGGGGCTATAGGGGGCTGGACACTTTTGTAGGGGGCTGGAATTTACTGTCTAAGCGTGACGCCACCATCGGTTGGCGCGGAGCGTACAAAGAAAATTTTGGATTTTAACAACTCCCAGATGGCTGGAAATGGCATTTGCCAGGTTAAACTGTCTTCAGTTCTGGTGAGAAAAAATTGTGATTTTTTAAGATTGAAACACACTTTTGGGAAACTGATTAGCTCAGTTCATTACTCCAGTGGACTGTGTATCCTAGGATTGCAAATACGGAATTCTGCCAGCTGAATGTTGCAAGCAGCTGTTCCAGTGCACGCCTGAGGAAGGTACTTTCATAGGCGTTTGGGAGCAGATTTTTGCGAAAATGTAACTCTGTCCGTAAGACAGTAAAAGAGGAGCGCCACCACTGGTTGGCGCGGAGCGTCCAGAAAATTTGAAAATTCGTACCTCTCAGACAGTCGAAAATGACTTTTCCCAGGCTTATAAAGGGGATTCAAGCATTTTAAGTTTCAATTGCAGATAAACGTTCACTCCAAACTAAAATCCAGCCAGAAAGACTAAGCGGAGCGCCACCATTAGTTGGCGCGAAGCGTACAGAAAATTTTGAAATATCCGACCCCTAACACATTTGAAAATGGCATTTCCCGGGACTATAGGGGGATCTAAGCATTCGCTATATTGAGTTTCCTTTTGCAAAAAATGTTCACTTGAAACTTAAATTCTGCTATGAAGTGGTCGGACCGGTGCACTACCATAAGTTGGGGCGAAACGTACAGGAAATTTTGAAAAATCTGACCCTTCAGAGAGTCAAAAAATGTCATTTCCTATGCTTGTGGGGGGGTATAAGCAGTCGTTATTTCGAGGTTTTCAAAAACTGTTCACTTGAAACAATTTTTTTTCTGGGAAGACTACCCACGCGGAGTGCCACCACTAGTTGGCGAATAGCGAACAGGAAATTTTGAAATGACATTTCACAGGCTTATAAGGGGATCTAAGAAGTCGCTATTTGATCAGAAAATTAAGACATAAAATGTATCACTACCAATCGATGAAATGGTCCTGCATATTTTCGGGGGAAAACTATAAAACGGAACTGAAAACATGCTAATGATTTTTTCTCTATTGTGAATCTTGGCTAAATTCAATATGTATTGATAAAATTGTGTGACTGCCCGAACTTTCGACTTTATATGATTTTGCCTTTGAAAAAATGTAACATTAGAAGGTGTGTTTATATAAATTTTCAAGCAGACTTATGGGAAGACACAAACGTAATGTATCATTAAAATGTCGAAAAACAACTTACCTGATTTTCATAACCATTGCCCGTATTTGGGTCCAGAGCAGGATAGATGGCAAACTTTTGAGCACCTGCACACCCTCCCGTTCGTCCGTTGCATTTGGTTGGCAATTAAAAATGTCCAAACATTTTGTAACCTTTGCCCGAATATTTGACCATTTCGGGCAATTTTTGCAAGACTACATACAGTAAGAAGCGGTCATGATGAAAATCTACGCAAATGGGTGGCAGATCTTTGTTATATTGCATGAAAATTTTACTTTAAATATAGCGTCTTCTGTTTTTCGGCAAAGATTTGAAGCTATTAAAATAATCGGATATTTCGGGTATTGTGTTACACAAGATTTTAAAACAGTCTAAAAAATGATTGTTTCTTTTAAGCCACATGCTTCCCAAATGTGTCGCGATTTTTTATGTTTTATTTTTCGTAACTATGTTACCCTTACTATGATACTTTTCCATTTTCGGGCAAATGCTTGAAAGAATTTGTATATTCCACAATTTCGGGCACTGTCTTGTGATTATCTGTGTAGTTAAAGCCTTTGTGGGCTGCCCGGAGTGTAGCGAATTTTTGGAACCGACTTAGTTTTTCATGAAAATTTTATTGCGACTATATGACGTTTCTTTCCTTTATTTTGGGAATATCTTTTTAAGATTTCAACCACAAAGGATTTTTTGAAAAACCACCCAATTTTTTCATAATTTAAGTGCCATCTGATTTTTTTTCCGAAATCCTGCCCGATTTTTTCCAAAATTCCTACCCGAATCTATATATTTTGCGGAAATATGGGGCAGTCTCCCCCCGCCCCGTCTCATACGCCATAAGAATGTCCACTCTACCCATGAGCTAAGTGAAGTACTGTAAGGTAATTGTGGGAAGGTTGCGACCCTTGAGACTGCTTTGACCTAACGTGGTTTGGTTGTTGCACGGCCAATGACTGGCAGCAATTGCCGTGTTAAGTGCAAATTTCTTCCAACCATATTTGACTCAAATATTCTACCAACCACACCGAGTGTGATTTTGGAACAAATTTGTGCATCCCCAGGAATTGAAAAAAAAAACCCTTCAGGAGATACAAACAGGCCAGATGCTAGGAGCGGAATTAAAACCACACCAAGTTAGGCAATTTCAGCCACTCTAAATCTGCTAGTAAATCAATCCAGAAACCCAACGAGTAAAAATTCAAGAGATTCCGAAGATATGAAGCTTGTACAGTCTACCTGAATTCTCTGCAACTGCGTGGATCTATCTCAAGTGTATCTATGTCATAGTAGCCCCGATTGAATAATTCTTCTGGCAGGCCTAAACATAAAAGACGTAAAGGACTCCTGTTTGTGTCTTCCCATAAGTCTGCTTGAAAATTTATTTAAACACACCTTCTAATGTTCCTTTTTTAAAGGCAAAATCATATAAAGTCGAAAGTTCGGGCAGTCACACAATTTTATCAATACATATTGAATTTAGCCAAGATTCACAATAGAGAAAAAATCATTAGCATATTTTCAGTTCCGTTTTATAGTTTTCCCTCGAAAATATGCAGGACCATTTCATCGATTGGTAGTGATACATTTTATGTCTTAATTTTCTGATCAAATAGCGACTTCTTAGATCCCCTTATAAGCCTGTGAAATGTCATTTCAAAATTTCCTGTTCGCTATTCGCCAACTAGTGGTGGCACTCCGCGTGGGTAGTCTTCCCAGATAAAAAATGTTTCAAGTGAACAGTTTTTGAAAACCTCGAAATAACGACTGCTTATACCCCCCCACGAGCATAGGAAATGACATTTTTTGACTCTCTGAAGGGTCAGATTTTTCAAAATTTCCTGCACGTTTCGCCCCAACTTATGGTAGTGCACCGGTCCGACCACTTCATAGCAGAATATAAGTTTCAAGTGAACATTTTTTGCAAAAGGAAACTCAATATAGCGAATGCTTAGATCCCCCTATAGTCCCGGGAAATGCCATTTTCAAATGTGTTAGGGGTCGGATATTTCAAGATTTTCTGTACGTTTCGCGCCAACTAATGGTGGCGCTCCGCTTAGTCTTTCTGGCTGGATTTTAGTTTGGAGTGAACGTTTATCTGCAATTGAAACTTAAAATGCTTGAATCCCCTTTATAAGCCTGGGAAAAGTCATTTTCGACTGTCTGAGAGGTACGAATTTTCAAATTTTCTGGACGCTCCGCGCCAACAAGTGGTGGCGCTCCGCTTTTACTGTCTTACGGACAGAATTACATTTTCGCGAAAATCTGCTCCCAAACGCCTATGAAAGTACCTTCCTCAGGCGTGCACTGGAACAGCTGCTTGCAACGTACAGCTGACAGAATTCAAAACACCTTTAGTAGAGTAGATGCTGTGTAATATGAGCTTTGGTACTCTGCATTTTGAACTAGCTGTTAATAAAAGAGCTGTGCCAATTGAGAATTTCTGTGGACTAATACAACATTGTAGTTTGGGGTGGGGGAATTTATACCCTTTGATATCATGGCATTTATTCGACTAACAATTTCAAGTTCACGATTTGCTCCATTCCACCCAGAATGTCAATTTTTTTAATTTCGTCATTTTGACGAATTGTTCGATGTCAACAAGGAGGTAAATTTTCGAAATTTGCCATTTTGTTGAACATAGTCTCAAGACTATCAAAGCAGAGCGTCACCATTGCTGGCGTGGAGAGTACACAAATGTTTGAAAAGTCGTGGACCCCCAGACAGTCGGAAATGGGTCAGTCTCCGCCTGTACGGAAAATTGAAACTGTAACTTAGTATTTTGAAATTTTCAATTCACTGTAAAGTCAAAAGAATGAACTTAGTTACCCTTTGACTGATAAGAGTGAAAGTGTTAAATCACTCCATTAGAGTGGTGGAGTGAAATTCACTTCAAATGGAGTGAAAAGTGAAATTTCCTCCAAACGAGAGAAGTTTCACACTTGATGGAGTTCCTACAGTGATCACTCTCAAAAATGAGTGATCATTGCAGACCCTCGTGGAAGAGTGAATTTTCCCTCTTCCCGTAGTGAATTTCTCTTTTTGGAGTGAATTTGTTTCTTTTGATTTTAGTGTGTTCGATATTAAAAATGGTCATATTGCTAAATAATCACAAAATTGGGTCTTTGAGATAAACTGTAGGCCTACCGATCTGCAGGTAGCATTGGATTTAATGGTAAAGCCCGTCACGTTATTCCCGGCGAGCACTGCATGCAACTTGCGGGTGATAATTTTGCACGGACCTAACCGTATCTCACCCGGATCTTGCCCATACTTGTCGGCAACTGCGCACGGAAGTGACAGCTGCCCGAGATCAAGTTTTGAAATTGTTCCAGGTGAAATGCAGGGAGTTTGCCCGCGGGTGGACCGTAGTGGTAGCAAGTCACCAGCAATTAACCCGCTTGAGGAACATAGGTTGGATCATGTGGCAATTTCACGTGAGCGCATGTAAAGCCCTCGTCATACCATTCCGGGAAAGCACTGCGTGGAACTTGCGGGTGACAGTTTTTGTTGCCTGGAGCTCCCCGCAGCTAGTATCCAGATCTTGCCCATACTTGCCGGCAGGTGCGCACGGAAGTGGAATTTGCCCGAAGCTAAGTTTTTAACATGCACATAACTTGTTTCGGGTAACCTGCAGGGGGCCGGTAGCGACCTCAAGTCACCGGCAATCAGCCCGCTTGAAGAGCGTAGGTTGGTCCCGTGCATTTTGTGGGCAAGGAACGATGTTTGTACTGTCAACTTGCGTTCAGAGCTTCATTTCTGCGGGTATGCAGCGAGGAAAGTGAGGGCATGTTGCGTGCAAGTTACTGACTCCCTGCAAGTAATCCGAGGGGTTTCTACGGCAATAAGCTTATGTATAAATATAACCGCCATCGGCATGAATAAACCTTGCGCACTGCAGGCAACTACCACGCAGGTGACGCGTAAGTCACAAGCTGGTGACGCAGATGACTAGAAACTGACACGCTGGTAAAGACCGCGTGATTGGTCTAACAGTAAGAGCATATGCCTTTCACGCGGAAGGCCCGGGTTCGCTTCCCAGTTCAAGTCACACTAAAAACTATAAAAGAGGAACCTACTGCCGCTGAGCGTAACGCTCCGCATGCAATGGAGTAGGAAAAACAAGCCAGTGAGCCACAACTTGGAAAAAGACCGTAGCCGGCTCCACTTGAACTAATAGGTTGGAAACTGGGCCGTAAAACTCTATCTAAATACACACGGTTACCCGCGTTGCCCGTAAGTGTCCCTGAGCTGACACGAAACTCTAGCTCATGAGGCTTGCATGTCACACGAAGAACACGCAAAACCCACGCAAGCCTCATGAATCAAACACGCAAGTTCAAAAATTTTCCTGCGTGCAACAAAATCCTTGCTCGCAACAAGCCCGTGTCACCCGTAGCAGCCACAATTCAAAGGCATGTTAACCCACTTGAAGAAAGTAGGTTGGTCTCCAGGTATGGTGTGAGGGAAATGAAGGCATGTGAGGGCATGTTAGGCCTACTTACTGTCTTTCTGCTGGTAATCCGAGGATTTGCTGTGAGCAGGTTGCTGGCATTTTGTGAATACCTCTGCCAATTTAATATTTGCCGCAATTGGCATGCGTAAACCTCGCAAAATACGGGTAACTACAACGCAGGCGACACACACGAACCTCTTCCGTGTGTGCACGAATGTCAATAGGAGAAAACGCAAAACCCACGCAAGTATCAGGTATCAAACGCACAAGTTCCACGCCAACCCTTCCAAATCTTGAACTGCCAGCAGAAGTTTTCCTGCGTGCAATAAAATCCTTTCCCGCAACAAGCCCCCTATTCTGCCTACAATATTGTGACCGAGGTTTAAGTTAAAAGTAAGCTAATCAAATGAAAATGAGCTAGAATGTGAGGCAGTGTACAAGTCGTCGCTGGGGTCTCACGTTTAGGGGTTGTCATGGTCCCAAATTCCAACTGGGTAAATGCTTTTCCAGACTGAATGGCGGGACCACCAGGCAACTTTTGGGCAGTACAAAAACCTAATAAAAGTATAATGTTATCTTTGCCATTTTACGTCCAAGAAGTTTCAACGAAAGGAAAACACAGGTCAAGTTGACTAATTGCCGTCCTGAAGGAGTCTAAGAGGAGGTATTACGCTCTCCTCACAGAAAAGTTCCACTTTGAGAAGAAACATAATACACTATGGTGCCAATTAAACATATTTAAAACTTTCTTGGTTTTGTTTCTTTTATTTTTTCCTTTTTTTGCCCTAATTACATACTAATCAACGACCAAGAATATAGCTTTCCTATATCCAATTAATTATTGTACATAAATTAGAGAAAGAAAATATACAAATGTTCCAGTCTAGCGGACTTGAGTACGGTGACATTTTTTGGGGTGGGGAGGGGGTAGGGGAATGTGGTGGGGATGGGGTAGGGGAATGCTTGATATGGCCCAATCAATTATCTATGGGGACCCCACCAGTAATAGTTGGCGTGTAGCATACAGAAAATTTTGAAAATCGCGTCATGACCTCAGATAGCTGGAAATGGCATTTTCCAGTTTGTATTTGCAAGGCCTTACACAGATATTTTTAGGAGGGGTAGGACAAATGTGGAACATGTCTGATCTGAGGCCTCAGGATAAATCTTACAGGAGAGGATATAAAATTTTGATATATTGCATATGGAGAAATATTGATTCCAGCTTGAAAAGTAGCAGAAGAAAAGCAATACAACGAATGAAGAAGAAGAACAACAAAAATTGACAATTATGAAAAGCATAAGCCATTTTTTCATTTTCTAATTGCTATTTGAGAGATTTACCTGTAGTTTCAAAATACACTCGGGCTCACATAAAACCAGAAAGCCTTAGTGATTCCTTGCTGCAGATATATGAGGCTTTTTTTCACATTGACAGTGCTCTGTTCTGTTTTTTAATTGACAGGGCTCCATAAAGTGCCCAAAAGTACACACGCAAGGCATCCATACTTCCTTCATTGAGATCCCCCTTGTGAACCCAAATGACATTTGACCTCCACTAAAAACTATTGGGACCATTAATTTAATATGCAATATCTACATGACAAGTATCAGAACCCTACAAGTAACCTTTCTTGTAAAACTGTGTGGGCAACTTTTCAGGCTTTTACCCTTTACCGTTGTGCTCCAATCGGGGCATATTTGCGCGCCTCGGTGGTGGGCGGAAAAGCGGAAGTAGCACGCCCGCATCAGCTACCGTAAGCCATTGACCCCGTGACCTTAACCTATTGCCCCTCTCGTTGTCGTGGCCGAATTTTCGGGTAGCTACTGGCAGTTTCAAGCTCCCCATGAAACAGTAAAGGTGGATGACAGCCGGGCTCTCCGTATGGGTCCAAAAGGACCCAAACAATGGTAAAGGGTTAACCTAGTCTTGGTCAAGACCCTAATACTAGTTAATAATACAACATCTGCTACTTTTTTGAGTACGCCCTCTGTTACTTCAGAAATTATCAGCTCTTTTATTACTGAAGGCAAACTCCTCTGCGAAACAGTTGAGTTAAAGCCCGCCCTCTACCTTGAGTTCTGGTAGGAAAGGTGTAATAATGTCTTGACCAAGACTAGCTTTAAACCTGCTGACTCCAAATGACCTTTGACCTTCACGAAAATCTAATGGGATCATCTTCTCAATACAACCAACCTACACACCAAATATAAAGGTAGTCACATGTACTGTTCTTGTGTTTACAAGGTTTTGACCTTTTGACCTCTCGTGACCCCAAATGACCTTTGACCTCCACCAAAAACAATAGGGATCATCTACTCAATATGGCCAACCCACACACCCAAATATGAGATTAGTCACGCTTACCTTTCTGGAGATACTGTGTTTACAAGCAATTTCTATGGAATTTACCATTTGACCTCTCATGACCCCAAATGACATTTGACCTCCACCAAAACCAATACGGAACACCTACTTAATATGGCCAACCCATACACCAAATATGAGATAAGTCACACCAACCCTTCTTGAGATATCGTGTTTACAAGCAATTTTCCAGGATTTTACCATTTGACCTCTCAAGACCCCAAAAAGCCTTTGACCTCCATGAAAATCGATAGGGGTCATCTACTCAACATGACCAACCCACACAAAATAAGAGCATAGTCATATGTACTGTTCTTGGGATATCGTGTTTACAAAGTTTTGGCCTGTTGACCTCTTGTGACCCCAAATGACCTTTTACATCCACCAAAACAATAGGGATCATCTTCTTAATATGGCCATCCCACAAACCAAATATGAGATTAGTCACACTTACTCTTCCTGAGATATCGTGTTTACAAGTCAAAGTGTCACATACACACACACACACACACACAGAAACAGCACATACCTGTACTCAATGCCTTACGGGGTACAGAGACCAGGTACAGAGAACAGTTTTCCATAAGGAAATGGTTAGAATTCCCCTTTAGCTGTATAAGTCATGCAGCACAAGAATGCCGCTAGTGAGGGCTGGCTCTTGCATATCAGGTGACAGAGCTCATTGCAGTGTCCAAATTTTCCAGTAGCTACCCCAGTTAAGTGCTCCGCACGAGCGAGGAAAGATGTGCCAGGCTTGAGTGCTTGTGAGCAGCTTGTACCTGGCAAGGTATTGTTTATAGGTTCACACCCACATACATACACACATACATGACATCACCATCACATAGATTTCTTGCCTAACTTCTGCAAGGAATCAATAAAATGTGAGTAACTATGGGGACAAATTGACTCAGTTTTAGGAAAATGACTCACTTTTCATTTTCAGTGCATTTTCTCTTCATAAATTATTACACAAGATGGTATTTGCACAATTTCAATAGTTGTGGTACACAATGAGAAAATAATTGCAAAGTCTGAACCAAAAAAATTTAAGAAATGAAAAAATGACACACTCCTTTGATTGGGACATTTGACAAATAAGTACACAATATCAGCCACTGAAAACAACAAATTTTACTCTAAAATAAAAATCATAAGGTCAGATTAAATTATTTAAAGCTACCTTTCATAAAATATGAATGAAGGCACTGAAATATAATATATATATAAATATAATAAAACAGTAGTAGCAATAAATTAACATGGGTGACTTACTTATCAAAGCAATCTGTTGAGCTTTTCATTACAAATTGACCTGTTGTTCTCACATATCAGACATTGACATAGTCACATTTTCAAAACCAAAAGAACTTCAGTTGAAACAAGTACATACTATGCCATAGTCTCGCATATCAGCAGTCTTTTATTTTCTATACACTTTGCAACCAACTCTCTCCTAACAATCCCATGTTACAGGAATGTATTTGCATGATCAGAATGAGAAACTACACATTTCCTATCCCTGTTAACTTCAAGATCAACAGACTGAAAAACAAGAGGAAACAAAAGATGTCTTATCTATGTGGGGAGGCAATATAATTACTGCTTGCCTCAAGTTCTCTTTGGGTCACAAATGTTGTAACTTCATTACCTGATATTGGGAGGAACATGTCTGATTTGAAAGGAAGTTTCTCACCAAATTACTTAGTCTTAGTTCCTATTTCATACATGAAAGTTTTATTCATCCCGTTCTCAAGAAGCATTGATTTCAAAATACACTAGTCTTTTTATACAAGGCATCCAGGCTTGACCAAGTAATATACTGACCGCGTGAGTAGGGAATAAAAGTAACAGTATCCTTCATCATCTTTCTTTATAGATACAATGGTCATAGATTCATGACCCACATTTGTCAGTTGTACTTCTTTATTTGTAGCAACCACAAAATACATCATAGGGGTCTCCACCTACAATGAGCATGGTGTTGCATAACAGCATGGTCTTGCAACTCATGTTACAAGAAGCTGATAAGAAGTACACTACGCATGACAAACTTGTGAATACAGTCATCAGTAGCATAAACAAGCCTCAGTTCGGTGCATTAGTGGAAATACCAGAATCCTGATATTAAGTTACAGGTATGGTGCATCATGAAGACAGTTCCAAACTACACACTGCTGGTTGGAGGTTAACATTTCAACAATCCCAGAGAAAATTTTGACAGTAAGTGAAGGCTCACAACTTGCAAGTCAAAGACCCTTCCTGGCACATTCAATGCCAGGGTGACATGATTTAACCAACGGAATCACAGAGAAGCTTCAAACCTCAGAAGCTAAAGACCTGAATTCTACAGCTCCAAAAGCTTTGCTAATCCATTTTACATTTGAAAGTAACTGGCTTTTTAGGGCTAATTTTTGACTGTCGAAGAAAAGGCATACCAAATTCCAGTGACAGAGACCATGGTTTAAGCAACAATATTGCATTAAGACAATGTTGAAACCAAGATAACCCCTCCCCAGGAGGACAATCTTAGTCCTTCTTACAGAAAAAGAATAAGCTACCTTCAACAAAATACACTTCAATTGGATATGCTAAACAGATGCTTTAATATGACTTTGACCAAAAAAATACATTTTAAAAAAAATTCAGTGTTCATTATAGTGTACACCTGATCAAACTTTCCTCAAAATGAAAACATGTAAAAGTTTAATTCATATATTTGTGTTTCTGTAAATCTTAAGACTTAAAATCTGTAAATGAATAATAATATACTGTAGGCACTTGAATAAAACTACACAATATCTCTTCCAACATTTGTTTCTCATGAAAACATGCCTGAGGAATAACGACAAATCCTGTATTGATTAAATTTACTAAATTTTCTCTAACTCTCTCAAGCCCCCCTAAGTCTTGAACGTTGGGTGGAATCAATTGAAAGACATTGCTTCATCTGGTGAGGCAATATGTGACCCCGCTGCTTGTAGGAGTAGATGGCATACATCATTGCACCCAAACAAACAAATCCAAATGAAGCGAAAATGAGATAGCCGAAAGATTCGGGACATGGTAGGCCGATGACAAGAACAAAGTGAATCATGTCAAAGGAAGATTGTAAGGAATTCTGGATACCATTAAAGATGCCTCTATGTTCCTCAGCTACCCCTTCCTGGATCTGCTGGGATGTGACCAAATCAAATGCCCACAGACCTGACAAAACGAAAGATAAACAGTTAGTTGGTGGAAGATTTTACAGTTCAGTTTCTAACTAACACAGCAATTGCACTGACATCACTTGACAGGCAAGCATCTATATTTTAAACACTTACAGCAAGAGTACTTGCAACATGCACTGTTTATGTCACAGTAGTTTCTTTAGGAATATTGTCTGTGTTTGCTATGAATACTTACTGTGTGCATGTTTTGCCCTTCAATGCCAAGCAAACTCAACTCAATTTTTGGTTGGGCCAGCTAAGTCCCTTTCTCCAGTTGCGGCTCACTGGCTTGTTTTCCCTACTCCATTGGGTTAGTGCTGAGTACTAGATGGTTGGCAGTAGGTTCTGCTTTTAAAATCTTTGGTATGATCCAGCTGTCTGACAGCTTTCCTGTGGCTTCCCTTTCATAGACCATTTCAGACACTATTTTAAATTACTTTCAATTAAGTTTTGACTGTTCTAATCACTGCAACCTAAAAAAAGATTATGCCAGTAACAGATGCTGATACTAGCATGCTAAAGATATGTGGATACCCTTAAGTTACTAAGAAAAAGGTGGTTGGACTCACATCATTCCTGGATGACAGGTCCAATGATTGCAAATGTTCTACACTTCTGCCTTTCTTACTTACAGTTTCTAAGAATGCCTGCTCTTTTGAAACCAGAGTTATCTGACTAAAAGGTAAATTTTAAGTTGCTACTTGATGTGTTGCCTCTTTACCAGCAAGGGCTATGCTTCAATAATTTTAAGTTAAACAATGGCCTTTAAATGCATGCTAAGTTTGAGCCAACTTGTATTTATGATCAAACATTGCCACTTGACACAATGACCAAGCCCTACAAAAAAATCACAGAGGTAATTTTTCACATCAGAAGCATGTCTTGCCATGAAAAAAGACAAAAAATTTTTCATGACAGTTATTTGGATTACAGTTAAATGCAATGAAAAATGATGAAAGCTTAAAATTTTCTTGATGAATGGCAATATATAGCCCTGGATGAAATCCTCATATTGGGTCAAGACAGACATTGTTGAATACCTTATCTCTTCCACATTTAAGGGACTATACCAGTTACCCTGGTACCCACCTGCCATTGTATTACCCGGTTTCAAATTTTCCACCCAAATCTTAAAAAATTTACATGCAGAAAGAACCACTCCATTTAAAGCATTGTCCTTCTGTAACAGACACAAATATTTTGCGCATTTGGTCAACATTCTCTGCGACTGAGAATGATGAGAGCACCTACAAATCAGTTTTTAAATTTGAAAGTTTTTGTAATTCCTTTTCTGAAGTTGAAATTTTCATCACCGTGTGGCCCGATGGTGCTGTCTTCATGTAGTTAGTAGTGTGTTACTTTGCACAAATCACATAGGTCTACAGTGTGTGTTCACAACACATGTGCGTCAGTTATAATCTGGCATGCAAGCTTTCTGCCAGTGATTTAAAATCACACCATACTGTTTCACAGACAGTAGAAACTTGCAGACATATCACCCAGCTCAGCTGGCAAAGACTGTGCCCATAACATACTGCATGCTATGTAAACTGAGCCCTGCATGTACAGTATACAGTCTTTCTATTTAATACAGTATACAATGCAAATTTGCAGTAATACAGTAATACAAGTGCACACCATCCATATTCATAGGTTTTGCTAAGTGCACCTTACAATTTACATATGCTATGAGTTCAGCAGACCTGACTGACCAATCACATGTACAACTTTTCTAGTGATCAAGCATGCTATGTTCAGGAGGCCTTTACTAGCATCAAGTCAGCAATGCCTGAAAGATGTGGAAAACCAACTCCAGAGATGTTTCCAAATTTACTGTCTTTGACTACAACTCAACAGTACTTACTTACTGCACCTAGACCTATCTACCAAATCTCAGAGGTCTACAAAATATTTGTTTCACCAACACATCAGTCCTGTGTAGTCGGGCAGCAGCTGGCAGCTTGAGGTGTTGCGTGTGGCAATGATACCACTTCCACTGCAACACAGAGCACAAGGTCTGGACAGTGACACCATTTTGTTTCGGCTGGTTATTAGAGTTTGACTTGCTTGGAGGTGAGACCATTTCATTTACATTTCTAAAGTACACTACTGTGAGCAAATTTCACTAGCACAACACTGTTTGTTTACATTCAGTAATTTTGGAGTTGCAAGAGAATACCAGAATAAAGACTCTGGTTTAATTGATTTTTTTTTAAATTGGTTTTAAAAAGGGAAAGCTCAGAGCTCTTTTTATGCTTGCTCTTTGGGTAGGACAATGTCCCAAAATTCAACCAGAATGCAAAAATGCATTGAGGTTTCGATGATACATAAATGTTTTAAAGAGTACCATCATGCACCATTACCTTCTCATTCAAACTACTAACTAACAAACTACTACATACTAGCATGTTCAAAAAATAATTTTGTCATTCCAGATAACCTTTTGACCTCAATAAAAGCCATACATAGCTAGACAGGCAAACAACAGACAGACAGATGGACAAATAACTATCTTGAAAGATCGTAGGCTACTTAAAAAGGTTCCTTGACTTTGACCCCTGGAGACCCCGGATGACCTTTCGTTTCTGCCAAAAACAATGGGGATGAATCGAGCATGGAAAATCGCAATTATTCCGCCTAAATTGAGATACTTGGCATCTCTGCCTTTGCCCTATGCCAAAAACAACATAGGCATAGACTATTTCCTGACCATAACCCATCCACATACCATTACCAAATACGAATTCTATTCAAGTTCCCTACCTTGAGATATTGCATTAAAATGTCAAACTTTGACCCCCGGTGACCTCAAATGACCTTTAACCTCTGCCACAAACAAAAGGAAACAATTCCTGACCATAACATATCCACATACAAAACGATGAAATTTATCCAAGCTTGCTATCTTAAGATATCATGTTAACGAGATTTTCAGACTTTGACCCCAGGTGACCCCAGATGAACTTTGACCTCCGCCAAAAACAATAGGGACCATCTACTGACTAAAACGCACCCACATACTAGGCTAAATATGAAATCTATCCAAGCTTTCTACCTTGAGATATCGTGTTATAAAGATTTTCAGACTTTGACCCCTGGTGACCCCGTATGACCTTTGACCTCTGCCACAAACAAAAGGAATTACTTCCTGACCATAACGCATCCACATACCAAATATGAAATTAATCCAAACTTTCTACCTTGAGATATCATGACAACAAGATTTTCAGACTTTGACCCCATGTGCCCCCAGGAGACCTTCGACCTCCGCCAAAAACATTACAGACCATCTCCTGACCCACCAATCAAGCAATTTTTAGAGAGTTGCTTCCATTGAAGGTTGATATATATCGTTACACCACACACCAGTAGCTAGATGAAGTTTCAGTATTTCAAAGCAACTATTGTTCACAAAGTATAGGCTAGCATAGGCCATAATACAGTATCCACAGCGAAAGTAGCTGACGAGCCCTATGCAGACAGCTGCAGGTCCCACTCACAGGTCGTCCTAGCGTTATATACTATATATAGTATATATATATATATAAAGGAAAAGGTAAGACACACCGCCTAACACCAACACAGTGCTTCACACAAAACTGTTTTATGATTTCTCACCTTATACTACATTTACCCCTTCAGATCTCTCCAGAACTTTCCCATCATCTTCTTCTAAAGAAACACAACAAACTTTAAGTTGTCTTAAGCAAAAAACCTCCTATCAAATGCAAAAAATCTTCTCCTCCGATTCAATGTTAACAACGGATTAGATCACTCTTCTCCAATTCATGACGTCACATTACGTAATGGGAATTGCCGTGTACGAATCCGGTTCTCCCATTGGATAGTTCGAACTGCTTTCAAATCTGTCCACGACCAAACTGCAATTTCTTTCTGCACGGGGAACCTGAACAAGAAATGGAAAACGTGCGGATCAGAAAACCCAGCATACTAAAACGTGTGCCCTGCCGCAAGTACATGCAACACGTACAGGTATGTACTGTACAGTAGAATTCCCCTAGCTGTGCTATGAAAAAAAAAAAACTTGCATGCGGCATACGTGCCAACTTCACGTGCAGCATGCATACAACAGGCGTTCTCAGCATTTACATGCACTGGCTCAACGATGGAAGAACCGACCAGACAGGGCAATTCCCATTACGTAATGTGACGTCATGAATTGGAGAAGAGTGATCTAATCCGTTGTTAACATTGAATCGGAGGAGAAGATTTTTTGCATTTGATGTGAGGTTTTTTGTTTAAGACAACTTAAAGTTTGTTGTGTTTCTTTAGAAGAAGATGATGGGAAGGTTCTCGAGAGATATGAAGGGGTAAATGTAGTATGAGGTGAGAAATCATGAACAGTTTTGTGCGAAGCACTGTGTTGGTGTTAGGCGGTGTGTCTTACCTTTTCCTTTTTATATATATACTATATATACTATATAACGCTAGGACGACCTGTGGTCCCACTACGATATATTTAATTTTGACACTTGCCCAATCTACCCCATTTGTTTCATTTCTAATTTCCTCCCAGAAGTAGTGTGGCTTGAAGCCACAACAAAAACTAGGCCTAGGGCCTAGCCACCTACGTTTACAGAACAAAATGTAACGTTAGAGCTAACAATAATAGGCTACGATCAAATCTAGACATCGTAGTTTTCGCCGGTCATTTTATGTTTAAGTTACCGCCTGAGCTATATACTGTGTAAATAGTCGTACGTACGTTCGCAGCACATAAACAAGACCTGCTAGCTGCTAGCTACATTCAGAGGGTAATATACATGCCTTCAGCTGGCTGATCGGCTACGTACCTAGGCGTACGTGTATATCGTTAAAAGCGCTTAGAGAATGGGTGTACTTCAATTGGCAATAACATGACACCCTCCCTCAATAATTACGTTCGAAGCGGGGAATCCCCAAACTTTTAAAGAAGCCGCTTCATTCATTAAACGCAAGCAGCCAATCAGTGGGTACGATTCTTCGCAACAGAAGTTCGTTCGATGTATAGCACGAAGCAGCGGCATATAAACGATTTTCATCCGGCTGCTAACGTGTGCAACTGCTGCTATGTACGCTGTAGGTCTTGATAAACAGCGATGGAAACATTTTTGAAACTTTTTTTTTTCAGTTCATGACTTACAAACACTCCTACGTGATACAAGGACAGGAATAACATGGTTAGAAAGCTGAACTTGTAATTTCTTGAAATTTGTCGATTTCAAGTTGAAATTTTGGGTGACGTACGCTAGTAGCCAATTGACAAGTGGCTGTTGAAATTGAACTATTACGGTGAAGTGCACAATGGCGCACAGGGCACTTAAAAGACACTGTGGTGTATGCATACGTTTAGTGCTTTCAAATTTCATTGTAAATTATGTTCATTACAAATGTATTGGTGGTGTTGAAGTAAAGCCTGTCGCAACAGGTTCCATGTTTGGGGTTCACGGATTAAAACGTCCCCCATGACACTGCGCACAATCACATGTAAACTACAGGGGGTTGGGTGGATAAAAGGTGAATGTCATAGCTCTGCGCAATTTTTGAGCTTGTTGTTCTGTAGACATCGATTGCTTTGTCAAGGCAGCTAAACTTGTGAAGAAGGACTATATCTTGTTTACTTAACGCAAGTCAGAGTCCAAGGGCATGAGATGCGATTAATCGCATGTACCATTTTACTAAACGATTACTTGGCTGGCTATTAATGGCTAATCGCTGACAGCCCTAATACCAAATATGAAATCTATCCAAGTTTTCTACCATGAGATATCGTGTGAACAAGATTTTCAGACTTTGACCCCCGGTGACCCCAGATGACCTTTGACCTCCGCAAAAAACAATAGGGACCATCTACTGACTATAACGCATCTACATACCAAATATGAAATCTATCCAAGTTTCCTACCTTGAGATATTGCTTTAACAAGGTTTTCAGACTTTGACCCCCGGTGACCCCAGATGACTTTTGACCTCCGCCAAAAACAATAGGGACCATCTACTGACTAAAACACATCCACATACCAAATATGAAATCTATCCAAGCTTCCAACCTTGAGATATCGTGTCAACAAGATTTTCAGACTTTGACCCCCGGTGACCCCAGATGACCTTTGACCTCCGCCAAAAACAATAGGGACTATCTACTGACTATAACGCATTCACATACCAAATATGAAATCTATCCAAGCTTCCAACCTTGAGATATCGTGTTAACAAGATTTTCAGACTTTGACCCCCGGTGACCCCAGATGACCTTTGACCTCCGCCAAAAACAATTGGGACCATCTACTGACTGTAACGCATCAACATACCAAATATGAAATCTATCCAAGTTTCCAACCTTGAGATATCGTGTTAACAAGTTTTTTAGACTTTGACCCCTGGTGACCCCAGATGACCTTTGACCTCCACCAAAATCAATAGGGTTCTTCCTCTTAATATGGCTCATTTATGTACCAAGTTTGAAAACTGTCAGACATTCCTATCTTGAGATATCGTGTTAACAAGCAAAGTGTCACAAACACACACACACATACACACGCACACACACACATACACACACACGCCATCATGATTGCATTGGTTTCTCTTATCATCGAAACCAAAAATAAATTGATATAGGCCCTTGGAAGTACTAATATTCTTATTCTGCTGTTTTCTGTTACATTTCTTTTACTTGTCTGATTTTAATTGAAGCAAAATGAGATGGTTAAACCTTTTGACAAATCTGAGTGTTTTTGAACTTGTGAATTGTGATCTCTACCTCTCTGATACAGCTGTAAATATATAAGGTATAAAAAGGTACATAGACAAACACTTTCAAAGACTTACCCATTCGTGACAAAATCATCCCACCAAAAAATAACCCAGCTGATGCATGGGACACCACATTGTCAGGTTCTGTCAAAACACAGGTTTCATTTTTTCCAAGCATTCGTTGAGTTTGAAGGAATCTGGGATCAAATGGACTGCCAGGTGCAAAGACAGATCCAACACATAGTGTCAAAAATGTTATCTGAACTGAAAGACAGTAGAGTCCACTCCTAACAAGGCCAACCCTTTTCCTCAGGAAAACAAACATCACAGTGCCTATAATGCCAGCTGCAGATCCCATTGCTCTGAATATACCCAAGATGTACTCTGGGACTCCTAGAGCATACCCGTAACCCGTTGTAACCGAGTCAAACCCCATGACAGTCATGTAAAGGCATGCCAATCCAAATGCAGACCAAAAGATTGGGTAAGAATAGTAAACCTTAAAGCCATCATAAGTGGTTTGAAGGAATCCAACAACAGCGTTGACAGGATTCCACCTGAACTGTGTCTGTACATCAACTGTGGATTCACTTTGTGATGATGAAGGTTGATCTGCAATGATCAAGACAAAAATATTCACAGTAAGGAAATAAAACAGTTGATAGTTAGATGGGCTTTCATGCCTGAACTTGAAACCTTCTGGTTTAACCAAACATGGTCTATAGTAGTTTTTGGGGGGCACTGGGTTGTTTAACCTACTTCACAGCTAATGCTAAGCATCACACACAACAGCAGTAAATTCCATTTTTAACTCTTTGGTATGATTTGAACTGGGAATTGAACCTGGAATCCCTCCTAGATGCTCAACCATTAGATCAAATGAGCAATCTGATAGGTAAAGAGCTTAAATTCCATTTCTCACTTGGGATCACCAAAGCTCACCATACCATCAGTGTGCTTCTTCCATCACTTTTTAAACCAATAGAATGGTCAAGTGATTATGCTTGGTTCCAATGAGTGGAAAAATTCAAGAAGCTGGGAGGCTCCTTTGCCAGAAATTTGGGCCTGCATCTGGAAGGAAATTTTAGCCATTGGAGGGAAATTCACCTTTTCTGTACAATGAAATACAGTATAGAAAGAATTGTGAGAAATTTTATTCCATTCCTGGGGTATAGTTTTTCTACCTAATTGGGAAATAAACACCTGGTTGTAAAAATAAACTGTAGGCAACATGTCTGCTCCAAGTTGGATGGAGCAGAGTTTTTCATATTTCAACTCAAGTTTGCAGTATACTTAGTCACAGTACTTTGTTGTATTACCTTTTGTCTAATTACATGAAATAATGATAAATACAAACTGCTCAAAGTTGTTAGAATGATTAACGGATATTCTAATGAGATCATTGCCAAATTTTATACCAGAATGCAAAAATGCGTTGAGGTTTCATAATACATTAATGTTCCATTTTAAATAATGCCAACACGTACCATTATCTTCTCACTCAAATGTTATACTAGCATGTTCGAAAAATAATTTTGCTATCCCAGATGACCTTTGACCTCCACTTACAAGAACAGGGACCATCTTCTCACCATAATGTGCATCCACATGGTACATACCACAAGTGAAATCTATTTAAAGTTTCCCACCTTAACATGTGTTGACATCTAACATGGTTTTCATTCACATCTTGACCTCCAGTGAACCCCAGACTTTGCCCCTTGGAGAACTCAGCTGACCTTTGACCTCCACTAAAAACAATAGAGACCATCTTCTAACCATAATCCATCTACATACTAAATATGAGACCTATCTAAGTTTCCTACCTTGAGATATCATGTTAAGAAGATTTTCGGCTTTGACCCCCAGTGACCCCAGATGACCTTTGACCTTCACTAAGAACAATAGAGACCATCTGCTGACCATGACTCATCCACATTCCAAATATGGAATCTATACAAGTTTCCTATCTTCAGATATTGTGTTAACAAGGTTTTCAGACTTTGACCCCTGGTGACTCCACATAACCTTGGCCTCCAGCAAAAACAATAGGGTTCTTCCTTGAATATGGCACATCTATGTACCAAGTTTGAAAACTTTCAGACATTCCTATCTTGAGATATTGTTTTTACATGCCATCATGCATGCATTGGTTAAATTTTGCCCCCCCCCCCCCCGACTTTTTTCTGCTGACGCCCATGAAATGAATACACCCACTCATCACCTTTCACTAAAATGTCATTTACTTAAATTTGGGGCAGTATAGGAAGGTAGTTAATTGCCTTTTTGGTCAATCTCAACAATTCAAATTTAGACCTTAAAAAGAAGTCACAAAGGTCAAATACAGTCAGAGTAGGTCAAAACTGATTTCATATAAACACAACTATCCCTTTTGCAGGGAAAAAATTTAATAGTCATCTGGCCATTTGTGACCACCAAAATTTATGATGGATGACTAGAAATTATTTCATGGTTGTCCTTTAGACTACCTAATGTGTTTTCCCCAAAAGTAAACACAAGGAAAAGCCCACAAGTCTGCCACTAAAGGCAGCCTGAGAGTGATTTATTACCACCAATTTCTACTTCACAATTTGGATAGGAGACCAAGAGACAAACACAGCTCTGTAAAATCTAATAAATGACCTTCAACTTGATCTTTTAACCTAAAGAGGGTATTAGAAACACCATTGTAGTCCCTAGGGTAAAAGCAGAGGTAAAGAAGAGAAACAGCTTTCATATTTTACTATTGTGATATGTATACACAATATTATAAAATTGAAGCCAAAGTTTGCATTGCAAATAACTTTATTAAATACTGAACATGAGGAAAAGGTTTCCTTTTGTTTAATAAAAAATGCATTACTGTCCTGATTGTTTACTAAACTGCTTATAGACTGAGAGGAGGTTATAATTCTTCTTTTCTTTTATACGCTGCATTTGTCAAAAGGCATTAAACTTCAGCTGGACTTTTATACAGTACCAATTGAACAAGGACATACCACCCAAATAGTCTTATTGACATGCATGTCATAAGGCATGGAAGCATCCAACTGAGCCTCTTTTGCTTTGTCTCTAGAGTCTTACGTTGCTACAGTACAACAGCTTACAGCAGTTGTTTTAATTTTTCTTTCATATCACCAAGAAGTACTGTTATAGCTTGCAAACACATTTTGCATTTGTCATGGGGACAACCAAGTTTTGGGGAGGACAACTGAATTTCCAACACAGGTATTGTCCTCTAGACAACCAGATATATTTGCTAAAGAATCATCCCTGCTTGTGTGACCTCCCTATATCATCTGGTTATCGAACCATTACACTCTAAGCCTCGCATTCCAAAGCATATAACACGCACACATTCACACACCACTAACTTTTCACTGAAATGACAATAACTCAAGTTAGAAACATCATAGGAGGGTAGTACAATTGCCTTTTTTGTTCGTCTCAGACAGACAAATTCTGGAGAGTCACAAAAAGTCATAAAGGTCAAAAGGTCAAATGAGGTAAAACTTTCCGTTGCGCTATCCCCCTATTTTACTTGGTTATTGAGTTATTGCATCGCTAACCTGGCATTTCAATGCATATGACCTACACACTAACTAGCCTGTCACTTAAATGTCAATAACTCAAGTTAGAAACATCGTAGGAGGGTAGTATAATTGCCTTTCTGGTTTGCCTCAACAAGACGAATCCAGGCGTAACAAATAATCCACAAAGGTCAAAAGGTCAAGTGAGGTCAAAGTAGGTCATCACATGCATTTCACATAGACAAACACAACTTTTCACTATGCCATTCCCCTACAAAGTTTTGTTGGTGAAATATCAACAAAACATCACTTTTGAACGGATCATATTAATTTGGTGAATGTTACAATATTTTCACCTCCTACCAATCTATCTTATCCTACAATTATGTCACAGTTTGAACAACAGACACAGATTTACAGCTAGTAAAAGAAATTCACTTTATTGCCTCTGGAAACCCCAGATGACCTTTGACCTCCACCAAAAACAACAGGACACACCTTCTCCATATGACAAATCTATGTACCAAATCCAAGTTCAATCCAACTTTCCCTTGTTGAGTTAGACCATACCAAAGCAAGTGTCACACACACACACATGCAAACACACACACACACACACATACACCCCAACCTGACCACATAGGTCCCTTTGCTACTGCAAGGAACCAAGAATTGTCAATATCTTGCTTCCATTTTTAAAAAGAGGACACTTTTTCAGCAATGTTTAAACTTAACACAAATTAATTGCATTTTAAACCCTTCAAATTGCAACCTTTTAGGGGCCTTGAAGCAAACTTAGGCCAAACCTAGGACAGCATCAATTTGATTTTGGGGTTAAGCATTATTAATCACCCCACCTTTGTGTATTTCTGGCCGAATCCCTGGTTATGGATTTTAAATGAAAATATTCATTAAATAGAAAAGCATTTAATTATTTGGAAATGAAAAGCTATAAAGGCAGACTTCATGTAATTGAACATTTCTTTGTATTTCTTTATCATCTAAACAGAAATATGTAGACAAATTTAACATTATCAATACATGGCTTTGAAGCACTTTCTTAGGTTAACATTATCCAATGTCTGATTGAGCAATGTCAGATTCTCTAATGGTATAACATTACATGTTGTGTTTAACTAAGTCATTTTTGCTAAGCAATATCCTCAGTTTTAAATAAGGCAGAGTTGCAGGCTTTGAAAGGCATGTACAGTAATGAAAAATAATTCTCTGATATTGAGATTCTCTGAAAATGTCAAGGATTGTAGGAATTTCCTTTGACCTGTTTTCACTCAGCTAATGAGTAAAGGCCTGTGTACACTGGACACATTTCAGGACAAGTGTCACATTATGTTGCCGACATACCTGGACAGAGATGTTTTGCCTGTGTAAACTGGGCACATTTCGGTAGACACAACTTGTGACACATGTTGTCCCTTGTGTCTGCTCTGTACACACTGGGAACATCTTCAGACACAAAGTGTTTCGGCAACATTTTGCAACAAGTGTCCTGAAATGTGCCCAGTGTAAACAGGGATTAAGTCAAGCTAGCTGCAAGCTGTTTGGACGAGCCCACCTTTTCCATCCTAATGTAATAACACATATTTCCTATTTTAAAACCAGAGTGGGGCAAAATTTTAACTACAGTACTGTAACATCAAGGTGATGGCAATTGATATGTCTTGCTGTTGTTGACTTGGCCTCAAAATGGCAGAATTGCTATAATAAAAGGCAACTAATGCTAAATCTGAGTTTTTAATTTCGAACTCCCATCTTCATAGGATATTCCTTAGTTGAGATATAAAATGTTGAAGTTTATTAACTCAATTCAAAATGGTGTATTGTGCAATAATTTGTGATGCCATTGCTCTACTACTCAAATTGCAATCTTTGTATTTCTTTGTTTTTCTGAAAGTTACTTCACCTGGTACCACAGTGTGACAGCACTTTTACTCTCATGGGGCGATGTAATTAATTAAGCATCTCTCCCTACAACATGCCATGCAAGCAAGCAGGAAGTGTTCAAGGACATAAAAACATTTAATTTTAAAGGAAAACAAAGCAGTTCATGTGAGTTGTACAACAAGAAAGCCACAAGTTATTGGGCAATGGACCAATCTGTTTTAAGTGAATAAACTTCAACTTTTTATATCTCAGCTCAGGAATGTCCTATGGAGATGGGAGTTGGACTGTTATAATTCCCTTTTTCATGCTCTTAAATATATATTTTTAAATTTTTTGACTTGAGGTACACTTTAAGGTGCATACTTAGGCATGGTTTTTTTGGAAAAGCCATGAAACATGATGCCCTTGGGCATCCAGGCACCATATTTTTAAAGCTCTGTATTTTTTGAGCTCTGTAACAAAAAATTTTCTCTATTCCCAATTCCTGAACTTTCTGGTCCATCAAATTTCAGGAATTTTTCAGGACTTTCTCAGGACCAAAAAAGAAAAAGGACTTCCATCTAGATTTTTACACAAACTTTGTTATGAGGGCTAATTAATTTTGATATAATATGAGAGAACAGATATAACAAGTAAGATTAAATTATTTCTCTTTGTGAAAATTTCCCAGCCTTTTTCATGACTTCACAAAATTTCCCTCAGTTTCTAAGAGGCCTGTCATGTTTAAATGTTTAAACAAACGATCGGCCGTTTAGACAGCACTTTCATAGCCCAAACATTTAAACAATGTGGTCCTAACTCTAATTTAGAGTAACATTACGTCCAACTAAGTTGTTGGTATTGCTAAGCTAGGCCTAGGCTTGGCTTAGTTTAAGCATACAAATCAAATCTGCAGCACTGAATCTGCTTTCAGTCTTTGTTTAAACTAATTCCTAAAGCTTCCAACAATAAGCATATTCATTCAACCTATGAGTTTGATGATGCGATATCGATCAAAAACATCGCCCAAGCTAGACTTTGCTCAGCCAGTTATGCAGGCTGCTTAGTAAACGAGCATGCCCCACAGGGGTTAGCTGCCCAGGGTAGCAGTAAAGCAACCTTTGTTCCCTGTGCATTTTCATATAAACCGGTATGCAGTTTCACAATGACTTGCAATGCATGTCCCGGATGTTTTATGAACTAATGGAGGAGGGCATGCCAAAATTATAGTCTCAAAGCCAGTATGTGTATATATATCGTGTTTACGCTTGATTCTATGGTTAACCAAAGGCAGCTATTTGGACATCATTTAAACGGTAAACAAATGTTTATTTAGACCATTTAATCATTAAGGAAATTAAACGGAAACTGACGGGCCTAGTTTCAAATGCTTTTCAGGCCTAAAGACAATTTTCAACATTTTGGTGACCTTCCTGGGTTTTCCTTGTCTGTGCAACTTTTTCCTTTTGTTTTTCCTTTAGCACTTTACAGCAATGTGGGATGCTTCTCATGATATGCCAAAAAACCAAGGAAGCAATGTGTGATGGTTCTCATGATATGCCAAAATACCAAGGAAGCAATGTGTGATGGTTCTCATGATATGTCAAAAAACCAAGGAAGCCCTCAACTATGCATTTATTCATATTTTCTCTTTGTGCTACAAGGTACATTATTTGGAGCCCTCATTTTGTATTTGATATGCTATACAGGACTTGTCTGCCAGAGGGATTTGCTCTCTGCGAGGTAGTCTCAAAAATTACTTGAATAAAGATATGGGGAAATATGATCACTTTCATCAAACATTTACTGTGTAAAACTCTTAAGTAATGGGTGTATTTTCAAAGGTGTGGGGAGATCTTCCCAAAGTCTGGACTGATGGCCATGGCTGTTGTTCCACCAAGGAGCTCTTGCACAGATCACCTCACATCCTAAGGGCTTTGCACTTACAATGGTGCTTGTAATGCCAGTGCTCTAGACTGCAAGTCTGACATCACAAATATCTGATACTCCAGTATCCATCTCCCGGCTAAAGGTGGGAAAATAGATGGGTGGTGGCCTTCAGGTTCTTGAATGGTGAACTTCCTTTCATAGGCATCAGGCTAATGATAGCAACTGTGATGCTAGTGATCTTGATTGCAAGTCTGTCATCACAAAAGTAACTAAGACTCCAAACTGAACTCTTGGCTAAAGGAAAGGAAAGGAAGAGGGCAGAAATTTGGGTTCTTGAAAATTTAATTCCCTCCTATGTGCTACACAGAGATACATGTAAATTTCCTATTCTAAAGCAAATGCAGAGGACTACTAACACTAACTCTTGAACATTTTAGTGATTTACCTGTTGCTCTTCTTGAAACCTTTTTCTCTGAAAGAGCTGGCACTCTCTTGTAAACGTTCCACAGTAAAAAGTACTCCACAAACATAGACACAACATTCCAGGAAGCAATGAATATACCAGCAATTGTCATGGAGGTAAAGGTCATGATCCACCCGACCACTATTGGTGCTAGAATGTTCACTGTCAAGTCAATGCGGCGAACAGAGGCGTTCATGGCTGGATTGAAAATAAGTATTTTTTTATGAAACTATTTCATAAACAATACACCCCACAAACAAAAGAGTCTTAAAAATAAAAAAACACTATAGATGGAAAGACCATAGAGAATACATGCCAGGACACACCTCTCCTTGAATTTTAGGAACGTTCCAAATTCAAAAGAAAAATAAGAAAAATGCAAACATCACTTTTCTACAAAAAACAATTAATACAAACTCCACTTTGCTTTTATGAGCATTATTTGTAAGCATAGTCGTCTTCATTTCCAGGCTTCTAGTTTCTACTACCGACTTTTATGTGCCAAATATTCTTTCTGAAAATAAGCAGACTTGGTTCCATATGCATATGTTGGTTAGTTAGATGGAGTTTAATGGTCCAGTTTCCAACTGGCTGGTTCAAGTCAAGCCTGCCATGGCCTTTTTCCAGTTGTGGCTCACTGACTTGTATTCCCTACTTCATTGTTTATGCTATGCACCAAGCACAATGGCAGTGGGTTCTATTTGCAAAAGTCTATACAAGTAATCATTTCAACCAGTAGGTCCACACTATTTAACAAAATGTAAACTAACAAAAATTCACTAAAGCATGAAACACAATTTTCATGAATTTGGAATTTTGGAAAAAGAATTTTAGACTTAAAACCAATTTGCCAACAGGTTTAAATCTGACCAATAGACTGAGGGCATTCTCTCTGTATCAACAGAATGCATTCCTATCATAGGGGATTGAGTTGGAATTTCCCATAAATTTAAGTCCACAATTGGCATCTTGCTGGCATTTTCGAGGCAAGGGAATGTATAAAACCTTAAGCTAGTAAATAGTAATATTTGTAATTGCAAACCACCTCACATAACAGGAGCCCAACTGGCACTGCGGTTCCTTGCTGAAGCCACTACTCCACTAGCACACAGACAAAATTAAGCCTATTAGGTGAAGTTTGCCAGTTACTCTGGTGACCCCTACATGACCTTCAAAGTTTTTTTTTTTTTCTGACCTTCAAAGTTGTTGGCACTGAATGTTGCCTACTGTACATCCCCCACCCAAGTTTCAAATCTTGAGGTAATTTATATCTAGTACAAGAGGTTTTCAGCTTTTCCCCAGAAGTGACCCCAGATGACCTTGACCTCTACCAAAACAAACTATTCTTTCTGCCATAACACTTCTACATATCATATATGAAATTCATACAAGTTTTCTACCTTGAGATACAGTATGGTGTTCACAAAGTTTTCCATGACTGACCTCTGGTGACCCAAAACAATGTTTGAACTCCACAAAAATCAGCTGGTTCTTCATTTGCCCTTATGCATCTACATACTAAACATCTAATCAAATCTAATCTATCCAAGCTTCAAAACTTGAGATATCATTTTCTAAAATGATTTTCAGTGTTTCATCCATTGTGACCCCAAAAGACCTAGACCTCCACCAAACATACTAGGTTTTTATCTTTGCACCATAACATATCCACTTACTAAGTATGAAATTTATCCAAGCTTCCTACCTTGAGATATATCTTGTTCACAAGTTTTTCCATGTTCAACAACTGTTGACCCCAAATGACCTTTGACCATCATCAAAGACTGAAAGCTATATCTTCACACCATAATGTATCTACATACCACATGTGAAATCCATCCAAGCTTCCTACATTGCGAAACTGTCTTTTAAAGTTATTCAATATTTGACCCCTGGTGACCCCAAATGACCCTGGAACTTCATTGAAAACGATAGGGTAAACCTTCTCACTAAGATCAGTTCTATAAACCAAGCTTCATTAAGTCCAACTTACCCTACTAGAGTTACAGTGTACCCAAGCTAGCATCACAGATGTACATACACACACATACACATGTCAACCTGACCACATAGGTTCCTTTTGCTAAAGCAAGGAACCAATAGTTGATTCACTTTTCACCCTTATTTATAACAATGAAAGTTATTTGTGCTAAACATGTTGCCTTTCTGATATTTTCAAAAGGAACCATAAGGGACAGTGTCATAAGGCTTTCAGTGGCAATATTCCACAAACCCATACCCACTAGGGTGAACACCTTTACAAAGGCACTGGGCAACATTGCAACAGGCATAGGTGAACCTTGCTCAATGGTGCCCTGGAGAGAGTCGTGGAAAAGACGTAAATTTGTTAATTACCAGATTAAAACAGTACAACACTCTGTAAAGCATAGTAGACTACAGGGTGTATTTTTATCTGTAAGTGTGATGTTATCTTAGAGAAATGCATGGTCACCTGACTGTTATAGATGAAGACATACTGAGGACTGAACAAATACCTGCTAAACGTTCTTTGTTTTCACCAGCTATAACAACTATCCAATCTTTTTGTACAGCAATTTTTTCCGCCACACTCGAAAGTTTTGCAAAGACACCAACCAAGATGATCAGTAGTTGAACCAGAATGTAAACAAAGCGTGGTCCACTCTTAACTTCATACTCCAACAGCAGGACCATAATGACTGCATTAATTGTAACAAATGAGTTTTGGAGAAACAGGGAAATCTGGATTGCTGCAGGAAGAACATAAAAAAATCTTCACAACAATTAAGTAGGTCTGTGAACGTTTAGCAAAATAACGAAACGTTTAATCTCAAAAATTTGCAATTGTTAAGCGATTAATTGCGATTACCTTATCACAAAATTAAATAATTTCAGTATGTAGTGGCTGATACGGAATGAAATGCAGATATAATAAATAGTTGTTATCTTGATTGGTAAAATCAAATTATTCTGAAACTTTGAAGCCTACAAGGTTCAAATATGCCCAGAATGTTCCATTTAACTAAAACCAGGGATCATCAGAGCATACAAATGAATATAAAACTCTCCAAAACAGGTTTTGCGATTTATCGCTGGTAGCTTTGTACTAAACGTTTATTCCACATGCGATTGTTTAACGATTAATCGCTACACGATCACAGCCCTACAATTAAGATACACATTAACATTGATGTCGCTATGGCTTTCCTAACCATTAAAGAGCAATGCCTATAGTCCACTATCTCACTGGTCTCCCAGGTGTTTTAGATGATTGTGTCCCCTAAACCTTCCCCTATAAATGTAACACAAATGACAAGGGGAATCAAAAGGAAGGGGGACTAACAAGATATATCATGCAAACTGTGGGAAATATGACAAATTAGATGGAACCAATGAGACAGGGGACTGTAGAGCACACCCTTATAGCACATAGCAGGGAGCTTTAGACTTTATGACACAGACCTCATCTACAACAGCATTATGTCATATGAGTCTATGCCATTTCCAACATGAGATGAAATAACACTATACCAAGTTGTACAATGTCAAGGACAATACCAGAGTGACCTCACTGCCTTAAAGATGGACCCAGGTCAGGTAATCTAAAGCTCACCATTAACACAGCAAAGTTGCAGCTGCCACATTTGTATTGCTGCTATACAGCCTAAGAGCTGCAGCCTCTGATTTTGACACGGTACTCACAGACTTGTGCTAGTCTGCAAAAGGATGCTTCTGTCTAATCCATTTCCAAGCCACCTTTTTTTTTTTTAAATTATAGTGAGGATATTCCATGTGCTGCCAATAGTAGGATTTACCCTTCAGTGCACAAAATTAATTGACCCAGCCACTGTACCATTGTACTACCCTGCCCTTATTCTGATGAAATAGTTGTTCCCATCTAAAGTGCTTTTAAATTGTTGTTGTAACCAATTATAAAATTACTCCTGAAAATCAATTTGCAGTTATTTCATAACCAATTTGTACGGTAGAGCATTCACTGGAGCTAATGTTACCAACATATTTAATCTCCCATTTTTGGCCCAAAACAGGGGTGTTCGGTGGGTGGTATTCTTTATGGGCATAGATGATTATAAGGTGAAACCATGTCTTACAGAAGTGCACAATGAATGGACTGAGGTTCTGTGATTGCAGTATAACAACCATTTCAAATACATTGATACAAGAAAATCTGGCAACCTCAAAGAACTTGGCTGCCACCACACACCACACACAAAATTATTTTACTAGCCTCATGTTGGTGTCAAATTTAATGTCACTTTAACACTTCCAACCACTAAAGCCTAGGGAAAATCCTAGATACGAAATTGTAATGGATCAGATTGAGTACGAGTCACAAGTGATGTCCAGTCATAATGAGCTTGTGCTACAAGTGAGGATCAAGTCTTTCACATAACAGTCCAAGTCAAATCCAGTCAATGCTTCATCTGAGTTGAGTCGGGTTGAATGAAGTCAAAATAATTGAGCTACTCCATTCCAGTCAGCACTTATCACTGATCATGTCTTTGGCAGACTGCGAAAGCAGGGATATAACATGAGAAAACCATATGTTAAGGGCAGTGTTTGTATTTAAATTTAAGCCTGTCTTTGAAATGTTAAGACTTGAATGGTCTTGGAATGGTGATGGTTCATTGAGATCTAGCTATCCAGTAATATTGGTGAGATATCCACTTGGACACTAATGGCCTGTTTAAATTGGCTGTTTTTATTGCTGTAGTTCCAAAGGCAGACTCAGGGTTTCAAAAGTCTGTGTGGGGAAGGGAATGAGGGCAAAGGAAAATGTTGGTCATAGTATAAAACCAAGTACACAAAAGACCAGTGTGCCCGGTGGGATCCGGGGGTCCAGGGGTCCTCCTAATGAACTCTGCAGGGGTCTAAGGGCAAAGCCCACAGGGGGTCATAGGGCAAAGCAGCCTCTAAAACTCCTAGGTTTTAGCATATCTCTGAGTGTAAATTAAGTCTCAGAATAGGTATATTTGGTTCAGGAATGAGGGTAACCTGAAGGGAGAAAGGCTCTATTATAAGGGGTAAAATTCCTCTATGACCCTCTTTGTTGCTGCCACTGAGTGATCCCCATGTAAGAAATAGTGTTTGCACGGGTGACCCGGGTACCCGGGTACCCGCCCGCCATCGTATTACCCGGTTCCAAATCTACTACCCGAGTCTTAAAAGAAAAATGCATGCAAAAGGATCATCCCATTTACGCCATTGCCCACAGTAATGGACTAAAATATTTTGCCAATTTGGTAAACATTCTCCGAGACTGAGAATGAAGAGAGCCCCTAGAAATTATGTGTAAGTTTGATAGTTGTCTGTACTTCGTTTCTGAAGTTGAAATTTTTATCAGCGTGCAGCCCGATCGCGCTATCGTCACGTAGTGGGTTACTTCTCACACATCACATGTATATCGCTTATAAACTTACTCGCAAGCAAGCTATCTGACGGCCGATTCAAAATCACATCGTACTGTTTCACGCAGACATAGCAAGACATACTGTATCACCCCCGCCCAGCTCGCAAAGACAGTGCACGTACGCGTAACGTTCAGCATGATAGGTAAACTGAGCCTTGCATGTATATACGATCTTATTATCAGTACGGTATGCCACCTCGAGTATAATCCTCGAATATTTCTTAATGGTCAAAGGTGTCAGTTTTACGCAAATCAACACTTAGCTACTATCTGCAAAGTCAAACGACATCAATGTAATAACACCGTAAACATTCACATTTTTTTTTTTTTTAAAATAGGCCAGTATATATTACGTTATTTTGCCCCAAAATGGCGCTCGAGCAGACTACGAAGTTTATGTCAGTATGTGTGAAAGTTATGTTACCGTGCCTGGATGTCGACACGAGGCTAGCTACGTAAGAACGTACATACCCCATTAGCGATAATTCCAACGCACATTGCAAAGTAGTATGAGGGAAGTTCACAAACATGACGTCGTTTGTTTACAATCAGTAATTTTTGACATGCAAGAGAATACCATAATACAGGGCTCTGATTAGTTGATATTTTTAAATCAGTGGTTTAAAAGGAGAATCTTCGAGCTCATACTATGCTGGTTTTTCGATTAGGAAAGCGTCCCAAAATTCAATATCAAATTGATATAGGCCTTGGGAAGTATAATTTTCTTATTTGACTGTTTTCTGTTACGTTTTTTTTTACTTGTCATTTTGATCTAAAACAAAACGAGACGATTGAACCTTCTAACAAATCAAATGTTTTTTGAACTTGGGAACTGTGATCGCTATACCTATCCAATACAGATGTTAATGTTACCATGCATGTCTTATGGAGTATGCCTTACAAAATGCTCATATCTTTTAGTCTTATGGAGTATGCCTTACAAAATGCTCATATCTTTTAGTCACCGTATGTAACACCGGGTAACCCGGGTACCCGACGGGTATGGCGATCGGGTACCCGGGTCCTAATTTTTAGTACCCGTGCAAACACTAGTAAGAAATGAATAAACTGTGATTTGAAACACATGACATCACATGACAATTCCAAGTCAAGTCTTTCCAATCGGGTCACTTCTGACTTGAGTCTAGGTTGAGCCATTGATGGTTGTAACTCAAGTCCAGTTCAAGTCATTGAAAGACTTAACTTGAGTCAACTTGAGTCCACATCAATGACACAAGTTGTTACAAATCAGTCCTTTGGATAACCAAAGACACAATACCAGGGCTCTTCAATATTGACAATGTAAACAATGCATAATACATCACAGCACTGCATCTGAACATCAGCTGTTGGGAGTAAAAAAGGACCTCACCTCTAAGTCTTGAAGTTTTATCCACTGCTCTGCCAACAACAGCTCCAAAGAAAAATACAGAAGCAGTCAGACACAATCCATAGGTGGCTGTCAATCTCAGTGAGTCATCAATTTCAACAAGATATAAACCCACCGCAAAAGACCACATGCGATCTCCCTACAAGAAAGAAAACACGTAGACATTAAGAACTACTTTCCCAACCTGGCTGTGAGTAACCTTTGTGAAGAGATGAGATGCTTTTCAGTAATGGAACATTGCCAGGAACAGGGTAACATATTAGCTGCCCAAATAAGAACTAATATAGGCCCAATTATCTACCACAAGGTTCACAATATTACAGTGAAATCAAAAAACACTTTAAGGCTGTGAAAAACATTTTAAATGCTGCACCGAAATTCCATTCCATTAAGGTCCTTTCCACATTTGCTTCACACACTTGTAAATTTGACCAGTAAGCCTAGTACTGTGGTTGTCCGAACATCTAAAAGTCATCACCCCTTCCTTTGTGTCAGGGATACACTCTTAAAGGCCTAATCCTCTCATACCAAACAGTTCCAATTCTCCTAACTTTCCTAAAACCCCTCCCACAATTGTCTATAACTCATTCTCATGCAGACACAATCTCAGTCTATTGCTTCAGGTGTAATGAAAACACTCTAAGCTAGTACAGAATATGTTGTGCAATGTGAGCTACAGTACTCTCCATTTTAATTTAAACTTGCCGTCAATCAAACAGCTGTTCCAATTGAGAATTTCAGTGAACAACTATAAAAAATTGTGGTTTGAGGTGAGGGTTGACTGCCATTAAAACTTGTGATTGGGGAGGATGCATGGTCTAAGGAGTTCCATGGACTTCAGATTGCCCTACCATAAGGACATAAGCATGAATGTATTATATGGTGGGTGTGCTGTAAACAACATTTTTAAAACATTCAAACATGACCTACTTCTCAAAAAGCAAATCATAATGACAGAGTCATTTATCTAACTGGCAGTTATTGACAAGTCACCATGCTTTTCCTGTGTCCAACTGTTAATCCTGTCCAGTTAGATAAATGACTCCCACCCTCCAATCCCTTCAACCCCCCCCCCCACCCCTAAAAGAACCAAGTTTTTAGCACATTTCTGTCATAGTTGTGGAAATCTGGAACAGGTTTGATACAGTACTATAGCACCAGCTATACCCATACACACAAACTTAGGAGGCTTCATCTTGGGTATATTCCTTTCCCCCTCCCACACTCCCAGACCCCCTCACAGGAAATACCCCATGTGAATACTGATGCACAGGCATCAAGTCAATAAGTGAAACTGCTAAACTCTATTACACAAACTCGTAATTTGGCTTTGAAAAGAATTAACATTGTCACAACTATTGTAAAATGTTGTTGTGGTTCCTTGAATTATATGCATAGAGCACACAAAGGCAACAAATCAGAATTCAGCATTTGATATTTTAAAAATACCTAGCTGTTTTGAACAATCATGTAAAAACTTTGTCCTCTGACCACCTCTAAATTGGTTTCCTATTGGTCAAATTAAAGTTGGGTAAAATTTGGATAACCAGTGCCAGTTAGGTCCAGTCTTTCTTCTGGGGAAAATAAATACTGCTGCAATGGTTCAGTTCAGTTACTGGTTATTGCTTGGCAACATACAAATTTGAAGTTTAAGTCTGTGCACGAATGTGTGTCCTTTATGTTCATGTCAATTGGTAACAAAACATCTGAGCACAGCACTGGATGCACATAGCACAATGTTTAATGTGTGTTTATAGTACATCCCTCATCTGCTGTAAACAAATACAAGTGTTACCCTTTGACCTATTGCACAATGCTTCTCCATGAAGAAACTTTCAGGTGGTCTATAAATTGCAATCACTATGTATACAGAAATTTGTCCAAACATAATCAGTAACAATTATGTTTATTGGATATATTGTGTCAATTTTGTGTCCACAGACATGAAAAAAGTTTGCATTTCAAATCACCTTTCTTATTAACAACTGTACAGTAAGCTACATTTTTAAGATGATTTGATATGTGCATAAAAAGACAATCTATGTTTGGATAGGATATGATTATAGATGACTATTTTCAGTGATGCCTCCTTAGCAGAAAACAAGGTTACAGGGATGGTGGGCCAACTTTGGAAGAAAGGGGGGTTTGTAATGTACACCAACTGCAATTAATCTCAAACTAACGTTTTACTATTATTCAATCATTCATTTCTTCATGCGATCACTGAGCATTTAATCAGCACATAATCACAGTCCTTAAAAACAGTTTTCAGTTTATATCATAAACATCTGAAATATCCTTGTCTGAAGTAGGAACAACATAAAATGAACACCAAACACTTAAATTTTAGTCCTTTTCAGACTATGTCTGTTGAGTGTCTTTACCAAATCAACTCAATGTCAAATTTTACATTCAAACAGAAAAGTATAAAACAAGAGCTAACTTTCACAAAATATCTTGATCCTGCGAAATTATTCCTGTGATCGTAGAGAAACGTGGCAAAAAGAAATATGACTAGTGTTAACCCTTTCACTACCACTGTACCACACACTGTTAACCACCCCCCTCCTCACCTTACTTCTCTGATGGCAAATAACAAATGCATACCATAATAATAGCCCAATAGGCACTGTGGTTCCTTGCTGGATATTAGTAGGAAAGAACTGATAAATTGATGTCCAAATTAGAGCTAAACAAAAGCTCAAACTCGATGTTTGTACTATCTTCACAAGGGGTATTATTGTTGTACTAACATTCCATGACATTACAGATTATATTTTTGAGGTCATTACTAAAATTCAGCTTGCATATCACTTGGTGATCCTTCAAAACCATTTCCTCATTTCAACATGTATTTATGCTTGTAATCAAACTTGATATTATCACCAATCAACAATACACAATGCAGTCAGAGAGAGAAAAAACACCCCTTGTACTTCTCTCATAAGTTATTTTTACCCGCCCTCAAATAACAAAGGGTTTATTCAGCAATTAAGCTGAAAACAAGTGATTTAATGGAGTGTGATAATAGAATGACAGTAAGGTTACCTCTGAGCACAAAAAGAGACATATGATACATACATTGCTTCCACTGGCAGAGAGACCAGTTTAAAGTAGTGTGACCTGTCTTTCAACATACCTTGTATAGAATGTTTTGCACATAAAAGTTAATCAGTATACCATATTTTTTCATGTGATAAAACCCTGGCGTGTCTTATGAGGTCCATGGCTTAATCCTGGCACTTGCAGCCCCATGTATCCTCAACCTCAACCTTACTTAACTAACTGAAGGCCAAAAACTAAAATCAGGCTCTTGTTTCATTGTTTCAATTGCTCAGACTCCTCATTTACTTGACTCACTTAACTGTCATTGCCTAAACTTTTCTATACCGTGGGTAGATTCATTTTCATATTCAAACTCTAAGATGGAGGTGTCTGTACTGGCTTCAGGTGAGGCCATTATGATGATAACTTCAACTCAATTTTGGGGCTAAAAACTCTAAGTGAACATATCATGTAACATACCACATGATCTATTACAATACTTTGTTTTCTGTACGACAGAACAAAATTTGGAAATACAGGAGGGTATATGAGTCATGTTTCAGGTTGAAATAAAAATGAGATGCTTATCGCTGAAACTGGTCTTTTCATTGAGTTTGTGTTTGTTGCCCACTGGTGACGATGGCAGCGATAGGGTTATTGCAATACCATACTTTACCTTCAGAATTGTTGGAATGTTGATTTGCTAACAATTGTACAATATAACTACTATGGTACTTGCTTTGTTCCCTAGAATTCAGACAAGTTAGGATTAAAAGACTCACCCAAGCTGACAGTGCCTGGCTACTGTACACAAAAAATGCATATGATTTTAGCCAGGCTATAATGTCATCAAGGTTTACTTTTTTCTTCCCAGGTGTTCCTCCTGTAAAAAAAAAAAAACATGGTCACAACAGGGTGCTAGTTGAATAGTATGTCTTGTAGTTGGATGGAGTTTTACAGCCCAGTTTCTAACCAATCAGGTTTATAATAAGACAGCCACATCCTTTTTCCAGTTGTGGCTCATTGGCTTGTTTTCCATACTTTGTTTTATACTGAGCACCAAAAACAATGTCAGTATGGAGCTGTCAGAACAAACACCTGCAAAATATGTCAAGCATTGACAATATGTACTTGAAAATAGTGAAATCCCCTTCAAGTGCCAAGACCTGATTGGCAGGTCAACTTGCTCCTATTTTTTGACATTTGTTGACTTTCCTACTTCATGGTGACCTTATTCAGTAGTGATCATTTAATAACAAAAAAACATTGTCAAAACCATTTTAAAGATTCCAGGGAATAATTTTTTGTTCAAAATTTGCAAAGCAATTTTGAGCTTTTTGGGCTTCTCTTCCACAAAATCATTAAAATTCTTAGTGCTGCTGTGTGTACAAAATCTGCTATACAATTTTGTGTTTGTGTAGCAATTTGTCCATTTTGTGTAGCAAATTGTGATGCGATACTGGATAAATTATTCCCTGAAGATGAAGCCAACATACGCACAGGAATATTTTCACCATATTTGGTCAAAATGGCTGTTCAACCACGTCAAATTTGCACAATTCCATAATTACTCCAATTTCTTTTATAGAAAAAAACCCTTTTGAAAATGGACGTGGCAATACACTTTGTTGACAATATTTGAGTGATTCCAGATTCCCCTAGAAAGAACAAAACTGGACCGTTTATACAGTATAATGGGATAAATGACCTCTGAAATGAAAGTTATTGTCATCATACTCAAAAACTGGCTGTGAAACCATTACACAATTTTTGAGGCAGGTCAGTCCTTACGTTTTGAAGTTCAGTGCTGTACAACAATAGTACTGATATCTTAAAAATTATACCCAGAATTATTTGAGAGAGCATTTAAAGCATTGTGTCTGTCCAGTGTCCATAGCATGAGGAAAGGATTTTGGACCACACTCTTTGCTGTTTTCCCTTCCTTTACTAAGCTATCTGGTCATAATAGGCACTGAATCATTTCAGTACACTCTGAGCAATACATTCTTAAAAGGCATTACTTGTCCAGAAAGTCAATGAATGACAAATCAAGGGAACTAGCTTTTATTTTTTTTATTTGAACAGACTAACTTTCCAAAAAAGAACGGACAAAGGATCTACATTATAATTAAATATAATACTCCAACAGAGGTGTGGTTCACAAATGACCATTCATAGCAAGAAACTTTCATAGACCTGTTCTCACTAAAAATGAGACAAATAAATCCATAAAAAAGAAGGGCTGCAAGCAAATTTGATTACATCACTTTAAGGGCAAAGGCAATCCTTGAAAACTTATGAAACAACAGATAATTTTCACTGAAATTTTCTTTTTCTTTCCTTTTGTTGTAAGGAGGACTTCAATAATGCAAATCTAAGTGAAAACAATTACTATTTGCTCTCAACATTGCAATACAACAGAGTTTGAAAAATACTCTGCGACATGATTCTCCTAAGGAGGTCATGATACAGGGAAGACTTCTACACTAATTCAAATGTGGCAACTGTATATTCTCCCCTAAGAGAAACGGAATCTGACATACTGTACCTGTACCAGGAGAAATTACTTCCAACTGAATGGGATCAACTGATCCTTCCACAGGACCACCCAAACCTTTGCTTGGATCATCAGATCCTTGAATCGGGGCAACAGCGCCACCCTGTACAGATGTTTGTACTTCTGAATGTATTTCATCGTACTGTTGGGCTAGTTCATCTTCCTCCACAAGTGAAGGACCTTTCAAGGACATTGTGGTTGGTTGTTGTCACAAATTCCTGTCTTCCTTCTGCAATGTAGGATAACCTAAATAAATCTGCAAAAAAGCATGCAGAATGATTCAAATTCTTCAAGGTTGTGTGACACGAAAATGACAAAATTGGGTATTTGATGTAAATAGCATTAAAAGCCAATAGAATAGTCACAATTGCTACCAAAATCCATAAAAAATTGACCATTCTACACAGTAGTTTCTAATTTGTGTCAATATTCAAATCTTGTGATGTCATGATAGCAACATGCCATATACAGCTCATGTAATCCTTTGTTTAATTACAACCTTCGTTTCAAGAACAGTTGGAACATTAGTATTTAAATTGTGTCCTTGAAACTCATCAGTGTCAATTACCACGTCATAAACTATCTGATGAGTAGCTGAGAGATGATAAATATCTATAGGGTTAACAACAGAAATTTCAACACCGTTCAACACTCCACATCATTATTTTAGCATTCATAAGCAATAAGTTACTTCCGAAATATTCAAACTTTGGAGGGACATATATCTGGAGATACTGTACACTAGAAGATATTGAAATAATTCCAACCGATTTTTCCCTAGAAAAGTTCACTCCATGACAAACATACCTTGCCAAGTGAAGTTAGGTCATTTTACTAACATGTCACACTACATTTTTTCACCTGTATTCACCTGTGTGCCACATCTGTCTAAGCAGGTGGTTGACAAGGAAGGGAGTCAAACTCCTTCAATCCCCCATTAGATGCCTAAAGTGATCTTTAGTGAGGATGGACTTGAACATGTTGATAGAGTTGCAATCCACAGCTTCGGGTGGTAACTTATTCCAAGCGTTGATGACCCTTTGTGTGAAGAAGTACTTCCTTGTATTTAGTTTACAATCACCCTTATATATCATGTGGCTGTGCCCTCTGGTAACTCTGTACCCCTTTTCAAAAAGACTACTGGAATTTATTTCTTCAAAACCCTTAAAAATGCAGAAAGTTTCAATGAGATCTGGCCTAAACCTTCTCATTTCTAATGACATAAGACCAATATCATCAAGTCTCTGCTTATATGGCAAATGACGAACATCCGGTACCACACGTGAAAACCTCCTCTGAACCTTTTCAAGCAGATTAACATCTTGTCTTAAAATGAGGCTTCCATGCGGGACTACAATATTCCAAGACAGGACGAACTAGAGACTTATACAATGGAAGCAGGATCTCTCTATCCTTAAAAATCAAGGTTCTACTTAATATGCCAAGTGTTTTGTTTCATTTAAGAGAGAATGGTGATTTAAATTCTTCAAAGTTATAAATAGGCACTACACACTATGGTCCATGGTGTAATGGTATCAATTTGGATTGTCAATTATGTGACTTAGACTGTTGCTTGCTAGTGCCACTTTTTTAAAGCTCCTCAGTTTCCAAAAGCACCACAACTTTCAGAAGTTGAGTACAGATAGCTCTGTGCTTAGTAATAACCATCCAATGAGAAATACTTACATTGTGCAAGGCAAAATTATGAAATGTGACATCATGAATCTGAAACAACCATTAACACTCAACCGGATGAGATTTCTTGCATTTGATGTAAGGTTTTTAGTTTCGAACAAACCAATTATTGTTTTATTTCATCACAAAATGTCATAAGAATGTTCTTGAGAAATTTGAAGATGTAAATTCAAGTAGGTTCTATAAGGTAAGAAATCATGAATAATTTTATGCAAAGCCCTCCTGGGTGTACAGAGATATGACCTACTTTACACCCATAAGGGTATGAGGCAGGGATGCAGGGGGAGGGGGCACTATCCTTCCCAATTTGGGCAAAGACAGTTGGTACATCCAGGCGAAACATGATAAGGGTGCCATCACTCTGGCAAAATTTGCTCTTGCTCACCCCCCCCCCTCCAAAAAAAAAAGGTCTGTACGCCTGTGCTTACAGCATTAGGGGGTCCACTTGTTTCCGGACCCAAAAGTTTCTTCCCCTACAAAAAGTTAGTTTCCTCTCCCCAAAATGTTAGTTTCTTCCCAAGGCCCTATGCAAATTGAATTCCAAGTGAGGAAAATTTGGTAGTAGTTGTTGAAAGTAAAGAAAGCGGTACTGTTTTAATTGCAAAACAGACATGCTATGCTAATCTGTAGGCCTAAGTTTCAAAGGACTTGTGAAGTTGTGAGCTGTGTGTGCCTAAAATGGCAAATTTAGGGCATAGGCTAGGGTAAAACGCCCTATTGTATTTGCCTATCCTCCAGTTTTCGACCTCCTGTGACTGCTTTGGTAAATTTGCATAATTTATCTAACTAGCAATGAAGGTTTCTTCACTTGTGAGTAAAGCATGCACTATTGACAGAACCACAATTAATGATTTTTTAAACAATTTTTCATCATTTCTAAAATTTGCACTTGATTTTTCATTGTCAAGTTTAGACTTTTTACACCCACTTGTAAATATCATGTGCATGGTTGTAAGGCCATAAATTTAAATCAAGGTTTGATATTATAACAAAATTTGACTAATTCAATAGGAATGATCCAACTTACTACATTTACATTGAAAATTTACCCCAGAAAGCTTTCCTGTGGTCTAGGAAGGGGGAGGTCAAAAACCGGTGGGGCAATTGCAATTTGCCCTCCTATTTTCGACCACTAAGTATGCATGGCTAATTAGCATGACAAACACCAGTGAAAATTATCAGTGGGTTTGTTAAACAAGCAAAAATTGAAGTTTATACTACGACATATAGTAACATAGGTACATAGCTACCTTCAAACCATTTAATTTAAAATAAAAAAGTAGTGTCATAGCATGTAAAATGTCGGAGATATTAGGGAAAAGGCAAAGTCAAATTTTGAAATTTCTTAATGGATTTCACCATGGCAATGGCAAAAAAACAAAAAAGTTAAAAGTTATTTTGACTAATTTATGCACTTTTGGAAAGTAGTTTAGCCATTGTTCCTTTTCTTTTTTTGTGTGTGTGTTTAGTTAACAGGTAAAGGGAAACCTCATGGAATACTGTAGAAGCTGTGAATCTCATTTCCTGTCAGTGACCTACAGTACATTGAATGTTACAACTAATTAAAAATGGTCAAATGATGCATGGTCTCAAAAATGTCCCCCTCAAGCAAAAGAAGAAATGTATGATTTTCATGTAGTTATAGATATTTTTTGAAAGTCCATACCTCAGATGTTCCAGAATTATCCTGAAGAGGCTATAAGATTTTACACAAGAATGAAGAAATTGGTATCATGCAAGTCATTAAGACAACATTAATGGTCATTAAAGAAGCCAATTATGTTGCAATTTAATTAACAGAAATTTGTACAATTTAACACACTTTTCAGGTGAATCAATTCTTTCTATGACTTTCTTGGCAATGAACAGTAAATATAACAATATAGGGCATAATTTTGATAGGAACATCAATTTAGATAATGACAGTGTTGTTAATTGCTTAATTAGCCCTAATTGCAGTGTACATACTGCACAATAGGCATTATGTACCAATAGAGCACAAACAGTGTATTAATTACACTTTTCTTTGGCATCAATAAAGGTGTTGGTTGATAAGCCATGAAGTATTCAAAATGTTTGTACACATTGCACCCTGTTGCTAAATATTCTAATTACTGTAGAGTGACATTTTGCGCAATATATGCTGGCTTGCCACTGTTACTGTGTACTGTACAGTGTGTGTACAACTGTATCGTACATGAACAGGCATGCAAATGTGGTCACACTCACATACAATGTAGGGGAGGGCAGGTGTCAATTTATAATTGACATGTGATTAAGATTTTTGTTAATTGATCCAGATTTTTGTTAATTGATGCAGCATAAATTGGATTGCACAGCCTGTAAACTCAGTTCTATAGCCTGAATGCTACAGTACATGTTCGGTACTGTGGGGACAAAATTACTGTGAAGTCCATAGCCAAATCCCTGCTCAAAGCCTGACCATCCCAGGGTCTAGGGGGTTGGGGATGGTGGTGGCAATTCTCACATCCCAAAGTTACTGACCCCTGCATGCTCTATGAGGGTGATGTTTTCAAGTTTAACTCCACAGTAATGCTGAGCTTAAATTACAAAAGGGATACAGATGTTTTACAGGTAAAGTAGTCTTGACACTAGGGCCAGGGGCAGATGAGCCAGGTATGTGACACTGAGGATGATGACATAATGGTAGGTACAGTAACAGGTAGGCCTAACAGACCAGGCTAGACCCCTTTTACTTTTTAAATATTCCTGTAAATTTTTAAAATAGAGCAAATCTTCAGTAAAATATGTGCAAATCATTTTTTTCCCCAAAAAAATTACAAATAAGTTTGGAAGGTAACATTAAACAGCCCGAAGTTTTGAAAATTATATATATATTTGCTGAAAAACTATACAGTTATGTGCACTTGACTACGAGGCAGACAAATAACTAACGATCACCTTATTAGGTTACAAATCCTACACATCAATAGTGCTGCATGTAGTGTAGTACCCACATTTAACTCAACCTTAGTGCTAACTTGGCTACAAAATGCATTGAATAGGATTGTCTTCAAACAATAACATACTTGCCAACTCTACCGATTTGGGCAGTAGAATACCTCTTTTTAGAGATTTGAACTGGCTACCGATTTTTTACTCTAATCTACCGATTTTTGGCAAACCTGCCATAATATTTATTGAAAGTATGATTAAAGTTACACATTGCTGTTTAAGCGTGCATGTTGTGTGTAATTCACAATAAAACAGCTCAGAAAATGTTTATAAAAACACGATCCATCGATCGAGCTTGAGCTGAGAGATATGGATCGATCGAAACCTGCCCGCCACGTATGTACGTACATATACGTGTACCGTGTTCTGCAGTATTGCCCAGCTGTACTATATTGTTTACATCTTTTGCGATCAGAGCGTGCATGCGGGGCTCGCAGCCTTACAACTATAACACAAACTCAAAATGAGATTTTTGTTTTCTGTATATGTATGTTCTTTTTGATGGTTCAACTGAATTCAGTAACAACAACAAAATAGTTGTGCAAGTTTGTTTGCAAAATATCTAGGACAAATTGTAGGCCTACCATATCAGGCACACTGATATCTAGTGGTAAGTACAAAAGCAACACATTGAATCTGTTATGTAATTCTGCATACTTGCAGAGTGATAAATTATTTGCCAGCAATACGTGTGTATTTGATTTCTGCATGGTTATTCCTACAAAATCGTTCATAAAATACATAATAATAATGTCTCCTTATGCTTACAAAATACCTATAAAGTATGCACCAAATCACATATTTTCACATTAAAAAAACAAAAAAGGTTCACACCGTGGGAGGGGGACACCTCCCTCCCACACACCCCTGCGCTCGGGCTTGGTGGCTTCGCTCCCTCGCAAGATCTACCACTTTTCCACCTTCAAATGTTGGCAAGTATGCAATAAGGTTTATGAAGCTTATAAAATTTACTCTATTTCATAATGAAGTTACAAAATTATCAGCCAGAAATCAAAATGTTTAAACCACCTTGGTTTAATATCTTCAAAGACGACAAAACAGACGCCCTGTAAACTTGGTGTAACCAGGCAAGCACGCTACACAGTATACATGCATGCAGCATGCACTACCATAATGTACTGTATACTGTACATGTGTATGACAGGCATCGTACACTAACTATATCATAGTTACCATCATTGAAAATGCTGTGCTCGGCAGTGGCATTCTCAACCGAAACACAAATACCGTAATTTAGTATGGCTATATAGGTGTTGAATAGTTCATGCATATCGCAAATGTGCTTTTTCATTACTCTCTTAATTAAAAAACCATGCTAATTAGAAAAATTCACGTACACATACAGTACGTACATGAAAAAAAAATTGTGAACTGATCGAATCATGTATTATTTTAAAGGATTTTTTGTCCTCTTGCCAATTATGATCTAGTCGGATTTATTTTAAAAATGTAGATTGGCAATGTTTCGTCATCAAATAAATCATGTCATCAACGACAAACACATACCACACTGTCTCACACACTAAAAAACCACCTGTACAACAGCCAGTGTGTGGCATGGAATTGCTTCAAACGGTACATAAATGTATCAAAATAGGCAAAAAAATGCATTGTGGAAGATTCTAACCTTTTTCTACAATTCCTGGCAATTTTTTTTAACACATATGCCGAATATTGAATATTAACTAATTACAGCAAATTAAAACACAGTGTTTCGCCATAATCGTTGTCACTGTGTAACCTCTGAAACTGACAACGTCACAACCAGCTGATCGAAAATTTCTAGTTCTAATACTACAGCAACAAAGTACACAGCTGTACGTGCAAGGAATGTGCATGTCATAAACAACCAGGCTTGGGGTAATCTTAATCAGTAATCGTAATCGATTGCAATCGATTACACATTTTGAAGTAGTTGTAATTGCAATCGATTACTTTTGAGAAAATCGCAAAGTAATTGCAATCGTAATCGATTACAATGGCAAAGTAATCGCAATCTTGGTTACATTTCTGATTACATTGAAGTTGAATTGAACAAAGAGGTAAAGTTACTAGGCTAAAGAATTTTTTCAGTGCTTAGTTCTTCTGTTGGAATGGGGTATTTCCATAAACTAGGGGTCCAATGGGCTTTTTACTGATTTTGTCAATGCAATGCTATATTTCAAAGACAGGGAATACAACAAACCATTGATTCAGGTATTTCATTATACCCTACCAATCTAAGTGTCTTGTGATATATAACCTAAATATTCAATGGTTAACATCTTTTAGAAAATAGTCTCTTTTGCTTTCGTGTCCCCGGTTTTGAGGTACCAGCTATGACATACCGAATACAAATTTGATTCCTCTGAAAAGCATGTTTATCATAAACTTGGCATTGTTTTGCTCATTTATCATGGTAAGGATATCACTAACTAGAAAGCCAACAGGCTTAGTGATTCCTTGCCGTATGATATATCATAGCAAACATGGAAACAAACATGACATGCATGAGATCCCATACAATTATCCTACTTAATTGAGATATAATACTAGTAGGGTCCAAACTTTTTGACCTCATGTGACCCAAAATGACCTTTTGACCCCTTAAAAACAATAGTGATCACCTTACCAACACGTCCATCAACATGAGTAATTCAAAATTAAGCTTAGTACAGAGTGAGTATGGAAGTACTTCCACCATGGTATGAGATCCCTCACAGTTATCCCCCTAAAAAAATTATGTCTACAAAGTTTGATCTGACTGTCACCTCAAACCTTTGATCTCCACACACAAGAGGAATTTCTCACACAGCTTTAATATTCCAGAAAACTGTCTCATTACTTGATAAAGCGGTATTTTGAAACCATTTTTATCAAAAGTTTGGTCAATGGGGACAGCTCTCCATTCTGAAGTCTCTATGTTCCGATGCCTCTATGTTTCGAAAAGTCTGCATTGAGGTTAGTGTTTAAACAAGCCCTCATCGACACACTCTCCTACAAGCATTGCATCAAATACTGTGTTCTCACATACCCCGCGCTCGAGGTAACACTGTATTACCTCACGCTCGAGTAACGTGGGAACGCGGGTTAACGCGGGGTTCGGTGTTTAAATTTCAATCCACCTCAAATCGCAGGGTTAAGCAGTTTTAAACATCATGTTTGTTTTAATCAAGCAAGGTCACAGGTATTTATAGCACTGATGACAGGTATTTTCTTACATTTTGCTGTAATCGGTGTGTGAAATATTTGGTCTCGTTAATATGGTAACACTATCCAATCAACGAAACACTGGGTACGTGAGAACACAGACTGGAAAACACGCCTGTGGTTTTGTCTGATTGTAAACTTTTAACACTGGGTGTTGGGGGGTATGTGAGACCAAGCCTAAAGAGACATCTGAATAGAGATGTGTAACCTTGGCTATTACTGACAGCAATTTTTGCATTATGGGGGAAATGCCCCTATCATTGTCTATGGTATCCTTTGCAAATTAACAAAAGCAGATATCCCTATTAATCCATAATTTAACAAGACTTTTAATTTGCCTTTTGTCTACTTATACTGTAGGTACAGCATAACATACAGTACAAGTTTTCCTTGCTTGATACACAGTATACAACATTATGCTTGCTCTTATTACCTGAACTACTTTTAAATGACAGCAGCAATGCAAAATAAAATCTTAATACTTTTGAAAAGTGTCATAAAGGGTAATCTTGAAGCAATGGTTCTATGCATTAAGCTTTATGGTACACTTTTTTTTTTTTGGGGGGGGGGGGGGGGATAGTGACATGGATAAAAATGAAATGTGAGACAAGAATTCCCACTCGATGATGATATTTGACATAGCTACATAATCCTTCGCACAGGGGTTACTTTTTTGGTGCAGTTATCCAGATATAAGCAGAGATGAGGCAAGTAGTATGCTGATACATTTTATGCTATCAAAAATTTAAAACAAATTCTAGAATGAAACTAAGTGACAAATAATCACTGTAGAGCATATTGAAACTGTAAAGCAGAAACACCAATCTAGACAGACACCAATGTTTAAAGTTTGTTCAACAAAATTCCTTATACAAACACACTTTTTGTTCAATTCCACCAGCTTCTATGTAAAGGACACTAACTTCTGAAGGGTGTCAATCTACAGTATTTCTAAGATAACTTTCAGTTTAGAAACTTGATCAGTGTACATGAACTTCTCCATCTCCAGACAATGGCTAGGCAAACAACTTTTATTTGTGGTCAGATGAGACAAGATAATGTGGACAGTTATTTTATGCTGGATTTAGCAGAGGTGTGACTTTCATGGAAGTCTGACATTTTGACCACAAAAAGAGTACTGAATGCCTGCAGGGAATGGCAGGAAATAGGAGTATATACAAACAATGGGCTGTCATGGTTATGTACTGAGATAAAAATAAGCTTTCTTCAGAGGGTTTATAAGAGTCAATTAACACCACTTATACAGTAAAAAGCTTAAGTCAATTGAGCTGTATGTTTGTATGAGGTAATCCTTCAGGACACTCTGGGGATAACTGGCAGTCAACTGTGAAAAATTGGGCAAGATAACTGTGACCAAATGGCAAAGAATGGGTCAGTCACAATTTGATTCACTCTATTAGGCAATGACAGTTCATGTGCGCTGAAGGGTATTTGAAACCAAATGATCAGTGTAAATTAGGTTCTTTTTTGTAAAACCAGCTAACTGTGGTATATCTAATTAATCAATTACCACTTCCAATTAATGCATGCTTGCATGCACATGTCCTCATGAGGACAGTAGGCACAAGGTTTGTCAAATATTAGCACTTTTTGCCACTAAATTTAAAGTTTTCTTCAGGTTTTCTTTAAGGTTATTGAAAAAGCAATGTAGGTATGTTATAAAAGAGATTCTTGTGCATCACACAGAGTACTCTCTGTTCAAAGTTTATACTTTTGAAGTTCCATATCAGTCATCTACTTAGTGTGCACAGAAGCATCTTCTAATATTTTCAGACTATGTCCCTAAATGACCCTTATATACAGACTGTTTAAACTCACATGTTCCACATCAGTTTCATGAAAATCTATTTACTTGTGGCTGCAAAATCAGCATACCCATGAGCATTGAAGCATGTATGCCAGCCTGATGAGCAGATTTTGCCTTTTAAGATTTTATATTTTGCTCTGCCCACTTTTTCATGTATTAATACTTGGAACTTAATGTAATAACAGGGCACAATTTCATGCCAGAATCAACATACTGTACAGTAACTACCATGTGATGTGCCTTTTTGTGCACCTTAGACCTTCTTCCTATGAGTTTGCTTCAGTACTTTACAAATGCATTTTCAAAATTACCTCACTAAAGAATTTACATAGTGAAGTTAATAAACTGTTCCAAAAAAATTATATACCCTATGCCTATTACATTACACATGCCAAATTATTTTTACCCTTTCACCCTAACTGCTCATGGATATTAATTTCAACAGTTATATACTCTTTTGAGATATAGTGTTTGCAAGGTTTAGATGTTTTGAACTCTGATGACCCCAAATGACCTTTGACATCCAATAACCAGAATGCAAAAATGCATTGAGGTTTTGATGATACATAAATGTTCCATTTCAAATAGTGCCATCATGCACCATTATCTTGTCATTCAAATGTTATACTAGCATGTTCAAAAAATAATTTTGTCATTCCAGATGACCTTTTGACCTCCATAAAAGCCATACATAGCTAGACAGACAAACAGCAGACAGACAAATGGACAATCAGCTATCTTGAGAGATCAAATTTAAAAAGGTTTCCAGGCTTTGACCCATGGAGACCCCAGATGACCTTTCATCTCTGCCAAAAACAATGAGGACCATCTTCTGACCATAATGCATCCACATAACTAAATATGAAATCTAACCAAGTTTCCTACCTTGAGATCTTGCATAAGCAGGATTTTCAGACTTTGACCAGCAACGACCCCAGATGACCTTTGACATCCATCAAAAACATTAGGTACCATTTCCTGGCCATAACGCATCCACATACCAAATATGAAATCTATCCAAGCTACCTAACTTGAGATATCACATTAACAAGGTTTCCAGACTTTGACCCCCGGTGACCCCAGATGACCATTGACCTCCGCCAAAAACAAACAGAACCCATCTACTGACTATAAAGCATCCACATACCAAATATGAAATCCATCCAAGTCTCCTATCTTGAGATATGGCTTAACAAGGTTTTCAGATCTGACCCCTGGTGACCCCAGATGACCTTTGACCTCCGCCAAAAATAATAGGGACCATCTACTGACTGTAACGCATCCACGTACTAAATATGAAATGTATCCAAGCTTCCTACCTTGAGATATCGTGTTAACGAGATTTTCAGACTTTGACCCCTGGTGAACCCAGATGAACTTTGACCACCGCCAAAAACAATAGGGACCATCTACTGACTGTATTGCATCCACATACTAAATATGAAATCTATCCAAGCTTCCTAACTTGAGATATCGTGTTTACAAGATTTTCAGACTTTGACCCCTGGTGACCCCAGATGACCTTTGACCTGCAACAAAAACAATAGGGACCATCTACTGACTGTAACGCATCCACTTACCAAATATGAAATGTATCCAAGCTTCCTTACTTGAGATATCGTGTTAACGAGATTTTCAGACTTTGACCCCTGGTGACCCCAGATGACCTTTGACCTCCGCCAAAAAAATAGGGACCATCTACTGACTATAACGCATCCACATACCAAATATGAAATCTACCCAATCTTCCTAACTTGAGATATCGTGTTAACGAGATTTTCAGACTTTTACCCCTGGTGACCCCAGATGACCTTTGACCTACGTCAAAAACAATAGGGACAATCTACTGACTGTATTGCATCTACATACTTAATATGAAATCTATCCAAGCTTCCTAACTTGAGATATCGTGTTAACGAGATTTTCAGACTTTGACCCCTGGTGATCCCAGATGACCTTTGACCTGCAACAAAAATAATATGGACTATCTACTGACTATAACGCATCCACATACGAAATATGAAATCTATCCAAGCTTCCCACCTCGCGATATCGTGTTAACAATGTTTTCAGACTTTGACCCCTGGTGACCCCAGATGACCTTTGACCTCCACCAAAATCAATAGAGTTCTTCCTCTTAATATGACGCATCTATGTACCAAGTTTGAAAACTGTCAGACATTCCTATCTTGAGATATCATGTTAACAAGCAAAGTGTCACAAACACACACACATACACACATACACGCACACACACATACATACATACATACACACGCACGCCATCATGAATGCATTGGTTTCTCTTATCATCGAAACCAAAAACAATAGGGGTCATCTACTCAGTATGGACAATCCACTTAGTAAATATGAGATTCCTGGCAGTTACCTTTCTTGACATATGGTGTTTACAAGTTTTTGAGCTTTTCATCTCTGATGACCCCAAATGACCTTTGACCTCCACCAAAAATAATTGTGATCATCTACTTAATATGGGCAATCCACCTGCTATGTATGAGATCCCTCACATTTACCCTTCTTGAGATACAGTGTTTACAAGGTTTTGACCTTTTTCCCTCTGGTGACCCCAAATGACCTTTGACCTCCATCAAAAACAATAGGGACCATCTACTCAATATGGACAATCAGCAAGGTAAGTATGAGATTGCTCACATTTTTCCTTCTGGAGATATCGTGTTTACAATAGGGCTGTGCATTTTCGGTTAATTCACTATCCGTTTAACCGATTTTATTAACCGGCGGTTAACCGTTTAACCGAATATGACGTAATGTTCACACAACAACAAAAAGTCAACATTTCCAGAGAGCGCCATCACTTTTGTACAGGAAAGTGCAAGTCTAAAATGGCGCCGTAAGTCATGTTCGCACATGTAAGTATGTGGCAAAAATGTTGGTATTTTGGGCTGAGTTTATATCATCTTTTTACAGTAAAAACCGATCCCGCATTTACTGAAGCTTTCTTCAGACCACGTGCACTTTTTAACATTCCACCAACTGTTGTATTCCCGCCTGACCCTATGTTATATTGTCAGTTATTTCATGAAACACTCCCACACCGCTGTTATGATGCAGCTTGCTTGCGATGCAGTGTTCAATACAAGTACAGCGCTCACGTGTGTGTCATAGTAGCGATCTGTACAATTGCACTGTAAACGGCCCACCAGCCGCAAACAGCACAACCAAGCCCTATTTTCCTGCATAAATTAAGGAATTCCCAGCATTCCTACTGTTGAGCACGTGGTCCCATGCATGCAGTAGACTTGCGTGCGTATCCGTTTTTACCATTAAACAAGGGACCATGTTTTGCTCGGTGACATCATATGCACACGATCTATTGCAAAATTTGAATTGCCTCTGCATTGTGATTGGTTCAAATACGTTGATTCTGAGCCAGCCAATCCACTCGCGCCATCGCCTATGTGATTTAGTGTGTGAAAATACCAGACCTCCGAACGAATTTCCTCATTGAGTTTGCGTTATGACGATCGCACTTCCCAGGCTTACATAGCCCGCCTGTGCAGCCGGCCAAGCCCCGTGCTAAATTCACCAAGAAACTGCAGCTCAAATCTCTGCGTACTTGGATTTTTTTCGGGGGTCTGACTTAAGTGCATTTCATTTGCTGATTATTTTGAAACAAGACGGTAAGGTTTGGACAAGAAGTGGCAAAATTACGGGGATATTTATATCAGAAAGAAACCATAAGATAACGTTAATCGAGTCCATTTTTTTGCTGTGCAAGACCGCTAAAAATAAGATCGTTACTTTTACGTGCATCGTAGGGTTGACTTCTACAGTACAGTACATTATCGCAACTTCGACCCAGTCGGTTCAAAGAACTGCGTATGCATATTCATAAAAGTCAACATGGAATGTTCCATTTTATATGATATTGGGCAAACAACAAAATGGCGGGAATTATCTGGTGCTAACGATCGTATTTTTACGGGTTAAATTTTCCCAAATACTGCTACTAACAATGAAAAATAATGAAATTTACGGAGGTGTAGCATGATAAAATATTTCGATTAGCTACAGTGGGAAGCTTATTCAAATATACTTTTGTGCCCTAATCATGGTCTCGCGGAGGTTTTATTGCCATAGAAATACAGGGCCTGGTAACTTTTGTTTACAGCTCCTGCTTGTCTTGTGGCTTTCTTTTCGCTTGGTAACCTCTGAAACATGCCGCTATAATTTCTAAAGTTGTGCTTGGGTGTTGCTATTGAAGGGATTAGGAGACGAGCACGCGAAGTTCTGCCTACGAAAGTAACAATGGGTGCGCCACTTGTCACTCATCATAATGTACTTAATTCGGGGAGCTGCCGCGGAATTAATCCGTTCAATCGAACGGCCGATTTTAAAACCGTTTTTACAGTTATTGTTCGAGCGATAATTTGTGAGAAACTGACACTGTTTGTTGCGCGATGTTTGTGAAACAGTTTACCAACAAAGCCACCCCGCGGCAACTGAGTTATTGGCAATACAAAAACGGTTAATCTATGAAGAGGAATGACGCACGAGTAACCGACGAGTCGGTCGGTTAATCGGTTAACCGATTAACCGTCACAGCCCTAGTTTACAAGCAATTTCCAAGGTATTTACATTTTGACCTCTGGTGACCCCAAATGACATTTGACCTCTACCAAAAAAATAGGGACCATCTACTCAATATGGACAATCTACATGCCAAGTTTGAGATCCCTGGGGGTTACTGTTCTTGAGATATCGTGTTTACAAGCAGGCGTCACACACACACATACACACACACACACACGACATCACCATCGCATAGATTCCTTGCCTGCCTTCGGCAAGGAATCAATAAATCATTCTTTCCAAATATCATTATTACAGCATCATCGAACTTTCCTAGCAAGATGATAGAAAATGCCATGACCATCATAACTCTTTGGTGTCCTCCTAGTTATGTTGGTTTTCTAATGTTCTTTTCATCATTGACATAATGATCTTTCTCAGGTGGCAGAACATTTCCTGATATGAATTGGTTCAAACTCTCACAGAAAGTAGCACACTTCTAAAGAAAAAATCAAAACAAGCATCTTTTATGTCATTTTAATAATCCCAGTATTTTAGTGTTCCCCTCAGAGAGTTATGTTGGCAAAGTTTGTTGCCCTACCATTTACACAAATCATTAAATTTTGGGGTCAATTAAGTTACATGAAAAGATAGTTCCAGAGGGTTAACAGAAAACTTAATTCCATGCCTCTTGAACCAAGTATTTTATTTTGATGAACTTTTGAATTTTTGGTGTCACCTCCCCCCCCCCCATCATAGTTATGTTGGTAATGAGAAACAAAAATTTAACAAAACAGAGCCATCTTGCTGCAATCAGTGGTTTATATTGTATTTGACTATTTCCAGGTCAGCTTAACCTTTAAAAATTAAATTAGCACATTTCAAGTTTAGAGTAATGGGGACATAAAATCTTGGTCTGCCCATTACCTTGGTTCAGATAAGAGTAAAATATCTTTCAAATATCACATATTTCCAAAGAGTGATAAAAAATAAGATACCAAATGACAAGTCTAACAGCCTACAGGTCCCAAAGGGGAAAACTTGTATACTTGAATAATCTTTACTGGTTTAAAACAGTCAAAATTGTCCAAAATATGCAAAAGTGTGGACTTTTTGATACCTGAAAATGACACTCAATTTTTTTTAAGTTTTGGAGAATTATTTCAAACTTCTTCCATATTTTTTCAAGAAAGAATCCTAAATCACACTCAACTATGGATTTTCAATCATCTAGGATTTTCTACATTCTTTAAAGAGGGGACTTTAGACTGCTTTGGTGTCCCCTGTTATGTTGGTAAATTTGATGGCTTCAGTTGTTTGAATGAGTCTCATCGCACACACATAATGCTGTTTGTAAAAATATTTGTATTTTTTATAACTGCTGACTATAATCTACCTAAAGTGTAAATTTCAACCAGTTCAAATGTTTTTTTTAAATTTTGACCTCATATCACACTTTTGGACCTCTAGTTTATGGAAATACCCAATGACAAAATTTAATTTGTCACTACCTCCAGAGTTGTTTCTTTGTCTAGTTACATCATTCTCTAGAAGTGTACTTTTTGCAAAAGAAAATGTTAGAAACAAAATGTATTTACTGTAGTTAGATTGGGTTTTATGCCTCAACCTGTATCCTTCTTGGCTTATCTAGAGCAATGTCCATCCGGGAGTTTTTTCCAGTTGTTGCACTGGACTGTTTTGCCTACTACATTGTTTATGTGGAAACAAAATGTAATCACGATTGCAATAAGGATTACAACGCAATGTAATCGCAATCGTAATCAATTGCTTTCAATTTTAGCTGTAATCGTAATCATAATCGCAATCGTAAAATATGAAGTAATCGCAATAGTAATGGATTACATTGAGATGTAATCGCCCCAAGCCTGTAAACAACAACTGTTACTTATCATTCATTACCATAGTTCATATAATTTAATTATATTCTTTTCAAATCATCCTAAAATGAAGCATACAGTTCCTATTTAGGTGTTTATTGGAAAAACAAACTTTCACACTTAATTTGCAAAATAAACATAATTGAGAATTAGCTACCCTAATTTGGTCAATCTCACAAATTTGTTTGACTGTTGCAGTTTCACTAATTCTTTTTTTAAAACTTTTCTTTTAAAAAAGTTTTGGGTTTGTATTTTATCAATTCTTCATATGACAGGCAATGGTTCCCCAGGATAAAATTTACTTTTTGGTTGGGGTGGTCAAATTCTAGAAGTTGCACAGACTAATTCTGGCAAGGGATGGTCGAAAACTGGCATAAGATGCATTATTTTTTGTCACCTTTTTTTTATCAACAAACATTCAGTTATTTTGTTATGACTAAGCCTTGCTGTAAAGACAGTATTTTTGTCATGTTGCAGAATATCAGCTTTAATCCTCAACTTCTTTTACCCCAAAAATAAAAAAGAAAAAGTCCTTGAACAGTCGAATACGGGGCGTTTGACCCTAAGCCTTAAGCCTTGGTCTAACATTAGACAGGAAAGGCTACACGATTGCAAATGCTAGACCTCTGAATGAAAATTGTTCATTGACAAACTTTCAAAAAAATTTCAAATCAAGGATGTTGTTAACTTATGTGTGTATAACATAAATTCCCCATTGAAAAAGTGTAAGTTAGGCTAGGGGAGAAAACTACAATGTTTTTTGGGGAGGAGACTTAATGTTTCATAGAGGGGAAAACTAACAGGTCCTGAACCTGTAGATAAGGCTTAGAGGGCCATTCCTCTCACCCCAAACTACAATTATTGTACAGGAGTACCACAATTCTCAATTGGCTCAGCTCCTTGATTGACAGCTTATTCAAACAATGCCGCGGATTATAGAAGGTTACATTGTTACACAGCATGAACTGTACTGAGAGTGTTTTGATTATACACATTGAGCTTTTTATACTCACCCTGAAACAATAAACTTGGAATGTGTCTGGATGAGGATAAATTTCAGAAAATTGTGGGAGGGGCTTAAGTAAGAAGGTTAGGAGAATTGGTATAGTAGGGTGACTGTCGACTGGGCAGGCTCGTTGAGTGCACACCTCTAGCCTAACCATTCCATATGGCTACAGTAACACGTTCTAATAGTGCACCGAATGAAGGCCTGCTTCATTTATTGTTTTTCAACCAAAATGTACCCAGAACAGGTGAGAAGAATTTCATTTTTATTTGATATCGATTGAATTTCATTAGACATTTACTCACTTTGAATTACCAGCAGGTTCTGCACCGAAGGGCCAACAATAAATGTCAAAATTCTTCAGAGAAATGTCTTCCAATCAGCTGTGTCACGATATTGTTGAGGTTATGGCGTATGCTATACACAGTATTACATAGCCTAAGCTATCTTTTGTTATTTACAAAGAGAGGTCAGGTCAAATTTGCTATGAATATTAAGCACGTTTTTTGTTAAAGCAGTAGATAAAGTCATAAACATATCATTCAAGTCTAAATCAATACCAAAATTTTCCTGATATGCTTCAATGAATACATTTGTTGCAGTGCGCACTTGACGGGCACCTTCAGTTTGTTTATGGTGATTTGGGCTGTCTTGTACTGAATTATTTTACAACTAGAGACTCCATTTTTGTTTTGGTGAGTACATCTTCATTTAAGACAATACTGATTCTTCACAAAATATTCAGACTGTAGGGTCTAAGTCTATTTGGTGTTGATCCTTTAGCCCTTTGTTACCTATCTGATTGGCATGTGATAGTCTATTATAGTAAGCAGCGGTGCTTCTGCATTAGCCGCTGATGCATGTATTACATAACCATACCATTGCTGGCTTAGACCTGGGGTCTCATTGTGTTATGTAGATCTTCCTGTATGTGTAAATGTCTTCTAGGTGTGGTCATGCACTGAGCATGTCCTTTGTGTACCTTTGTATCATATATGTATTGTGTTTACTTCTAATGTATTATACTGCATGCACTGTGACTGAACCTTGAAAAAACAGAGTTGCACCAGACCCCAGAGTGTACATGTTCTCCTTTGCTCTCCATTATTTTTTAGTTTCCAGAACTCTGTTCCTACAAGACTCATGTGCGTGGAACTGTTACACTTGTGGAGGGAAAAATTTGCTTAGGTGCGCACTTGATGGTCACCCATCATTCTGTTTGTGGGAGATACTTCATGTAAACTTTTTATCCCGCAACCCGTGTAGCTGTCCTTCCCGTGTAAAAGAAAAGGCCTACTTTATTTATGTGAGTCCTCAACTTGAGTATGCCTCTCAAGTTTGGTCTCCTCAAACTACCACAGTGTCCCCCTCCCCTTTTCAAAAATTTTTGAATTTTAGAAGTGTCTACACGCAAAATGGTGGCACTTTTTTGGCAAATCAGTCAACACAATTTCGCTAGGTTACCACCAAACAAGTTCAGTACAGTACTGAATTTTTTTGCGGTAACCTTGAAAAATTTTGTATTGAGAGATTTCCCAAAATAATATTATGCACATACTCACAAATGTGCAATGACTAAAACCTCTCCAAATTACAATATTTAATCGTTATTTTTGAGGTAAATTTTGGTGCGGTACCGGCACAGTTTGCAAAGGTCAACTCGGTGTGTCGCCGGCCGTTGTACCAAGCTGCAGGTGATTTCCAATTTCTGCGTACATCTCTCACGGCATTCTAGCCATAAAAACATATAGGCCTAGCCAAGAATGTCAAGAACTATCCACAAGACAGTTAAGAATGTTCGGGAAACCTCAAGACAAGCTCCACCTATAACCTGCGAAGTGGGCATTTATTTTCGCTATTGAACCCGGCATTGCACAATGTTTCTACACTATTAGGCAGCGGGCCGTACACGAAAAAGTGCTTTCATTTTTAATTTTCGTGACGCACATCTGAGGGTCGGCATAAAAATTACCCACGAAGGTCAATTTTAACCTTTTGAACATAATATCAATTACCACAAGCGAACGAGTTGGCCTACAAAGAGAAATTTGAGGGTAAATTGTTGGCTTTTTGTGGCCAACATTCATTGTATATACTAGTTCCAAGAATTTTCTGACACATACAAAATCTGTACAATGCCAGGCATAGTGCACAGTGCAGTGGTCAGTGAAATAAATAGGGATAAACATTTATGTCAATTAATTGACGGGAGGGGGAAAGCAGGGGAGTAGGACAACTTTCCCCTCATCTGAGGAAAGGTTCAATAAATCAGGAACAGGGATGAGAGATGATAGCGAAGGGATAGCAAAGAAGGAAAATGAAATAGGACAAAACAAGAATAAGAATTTGGAATAGAAAGGAGGAAGAAAATAAACACACATGACATGAAAAAACAAGAAACAGAAAGAAGAGATGCGTTCAGTAAGGATACCAATAGATGACTCACATGATATTGTTTAGTCAAGTGTGGTTTACAGTTGAGTTAACAGAGAGTAAATAACCAACGGCATGCAGTGGTTAAAACATCCGACTTCAGAAGGATTAGGGGAGACATGCTCCAGGTTTACAAGTTCCTTTGTGAAAGGAATCCCCTTCTGACTTGTAGTTATTTAAGGGTTCAAAGAAATTCTCGGGTGTGTGGGCATTGTAAAAAGCTTGAAGAGCCTTTTGCAAGGCTTGACATTAGGAAGTTTAGTTTCTCCCATAGAGTTGTCAACGAGTGGAATTGTCTACCAGATTAGGTAGTTAACTCCCCCTCAGTTCACTGCTTTAAGGTTAACATTGACAGGTTTTTCCATGGCTGTGGTAGAATCTGATTGTTTGGGGCTGTTGTCAAGCTTTGGTGGTTTGACTTTTGATTAGGGCTTGGACTTCAGGGCATCTTATGGGGCCTTGGCCCTCCTTTGCCCTTCAACCTGTTATGTTATGTTATCATATTACTACTGGAAAAATACGAAGTAAGTTAAATGCTGAACGAGAAACGTTTGATTATCTTTGCTTTACCCTTTGCTTTACCTTTGGCTAATCTCACTGTTATGGCCAGGCGTATGTATTTATACCCTGTCACATTGTCAATGCAGTGCATGCAACGCAGCTAGTGTCGCAGCTAAGGCTGTCAATGTATTTGCGCTTGGTAGGTTGCGAGGTATGGTGTCACGAAAATAAAAGATATACTTTAAGTACAGTAACCCGTCTGTCGAGGCATTTGGTTTATTCATAACACCATCAGCAAAATGAAGTTGCCGTTGACCACAAGGGTTACCCTGTTTAGGTTGCTTGCGGAACCAGTACGTCAGTGTAACAGTCGGTCAATCATTCGACCACAGTGTACTTAATGGCAAGGCACTGAAGTCAGATGGTATTGAAGTACAGTTCAGCAGTATGCGTTTTGTTTGTGTCCCCATCCCTATACATGCAAGTCCATAATGAACGTATATGCTTGATTATGGATGGATTTTGAAAAATTCTGCAATTCGCGTGCATAGCAGTTTGCTTGGCCAATAATTTAATGTTGTATGTGTGCGCAGGAAAACCTATATCGAAACTTGCAAGCAGGTGAAAAACTTTCTTGTGCATAGCGGTTCGTTATGGCAATACGTTCCTGCGGAATTTGTGTGCACAAGAAGGTATACTCAGTGTACCGTCAAGTGCGCACCTAAGAAGTAAGAGCCCTGTCATTTCAAGATTTTTACATGTTATGTTAGTGCAGATGCGCATTCGACAGGCCCGCACACTCAACGGTCACCCCATCATATACCAAGTCGCATAAGCAGTCAAAAAAGTGTGTGAAAAGTAGAGCAATCGCTACAATCGAAGCTGTAGGCTTCGATCATAGAAAAGGGTAATAGGAATAGGATATAGGAATAGGAGTAGGATATATAGGTTCCTATATCCTGCTCTATGGCTTCGATTAACTAAGCCAATGGTAGTAAGGCTAAGGCCTAGGCTAGGCCTACTTTGCGTTAACGTTAGGCCTAGGCTATAACGTTATAAACGGTAGCATTGTTTTAACCCTAAATTGACTTAAGACTTAGGTTACTTACTTTTAAACCTTACTTTTCACAAACTACAGATGGCTATTGTTAATACGAAACTTCATCTTTCCTATTAGAGGGCGTCTGGAAAAACAAAGCCGACCAGGCAGTCAGAATGTCCGTTTCACCAAGGGCCAAGCTCTAGTCTTACTCTAATACTTGTAATAGTCTTGCGTTCATACATATGATACAAATTACAAATACAATGATACATCGGATATGGACACGCGAACTTGCCTAGCCTGAATACACAGTGCTACAGCCGTACATGAACAGCGGTCATGTAATCTGTTTGTTCTTTTTGTGTTTACATGTGAATGAACTGTTTATTCACTTTGAACTCGACAGTCAACCCATGGGGCACCCACGAATCACTGCGTGCGCAAGGGCACAACGGTCTCTTACAAGAACACGGTACAGTAAGCAATGACTGACGAGGGAGTTGCCAGCAAACTCCCTCTGTCCCTGGACCGACACAGCACATTTCATAATCAACCAACCGTTGTACTTGCCTGGTCGGCGAGGTACCCTTCTTTCTTCTTACACCCTGTATTACCATGGAAGTTTTAACTTCCATGGTATTACAGCATCGTTCTGTACATGCATGGAACATGGAAGTGCATGGAAGTACTACCTCGGAGTAGGAAGTACTACCTCGGAGGTAGTACAGTGTACTTCCATGGGAGGTAGTACTTCCATGGGGGGAGGGGGGAGGGAGGGGGGGGGGAAGGGATCCGTTAGTTTCCGCCATCGATAGTTTCCGCCCGTTACTTTCCGCCCCTAAAAATCTTGGGCGGAAAGTAATGTTTTAACTAACATGTGACAAAAATAACTGTTAACTTCAATTTTCAAATCCAAGTATAAGGCAGCAACGAAATTTATGGCTAGACCTAAAAAATTTCAGTAACCTCATCAAAAATCATCGAAAAGAATGAATTTTACCACCTTTTTTCTAAACGTCAAGTCTCCCTAGGTTTGACAGAAAGGTTTCTTCGGGTAAAATTGCGAGTTTGAACAAGTGGTTGCAAAACGAGTGTTCTCAGGGGGGTTTCAAATTTGTTGATACATGGGCCAAATTTCATAATAGACGGGATCTATTCGCTAGAGACGGGCTGCATTTGTCAGGCGTTGGGGCCAATGAATTGGGAAGGATGGTTACTAGGGCTGTGGAATCCCAGTTGTCAAACTAGTTTCAGGGGCGAGGGGTTATGGTGCTAGGAGTATCTCTGATGTTGGTTGTGTTGAGGATCCTATTCAAGCTCACAGAGGTTTTAACCATATCTCAACTGACAGGGCAGTTTCTGGGATCAAAGTTGTGTTTGCTAATGTACGGAGCATTCTTAACAAGTTCGATGAATTCCTTGCACAGATTTCCATTGACAATCCAGACATTGTTGGAGTTACTGAATCATGGCTCCATAGTGAGGTAAGCAACTCTGAAATTCAGGTGCCCGGGTACAAAATTTTCAGGCAAGATAGGATTGATACTGTGGGTGGTAGGGGTGGAGGGGTTTTATTGTTTGTCAAGGATAGTTTAAATTGTGTTGAAGTCACAACCAAGTTTTCCTGCGGGTTCTCTAACTGCTTGTGGTGTGAACTTAGCTGTAGCAATGATTATGGCACCCCCTTGCTTGTCGGTATTGTTTACCGTTCACCAAATTCTTGCGCTGAGAATAATCAGAGTTTGTTCCAAATTTTTAGAAAAATTTCTTCCAAAAAGGCTGTTGTGTTTGGGGATTTTAACTTTCCAGATATCGATTGGCATTCCTGTACTAGTGGGTTACATGGGAGGGATTTTCTTGAGGTTGTGACTGATGGTTTCTTTACCCAGCATGTTCTGTTTCCCACTCGTGAGGATAATTGTCTTGATTTGGTGTTAAGTACAGATGAGAACATGGTTAGAAATGTAGCTAATGGTGGTAAGATAGGGTCCAGTGACCATGACCTTATTTGTTTTGAGTTACATTGTTTCAGCAATCATGCTAGTAGTGACAAAAGAATTCTTGATTTCAGCAAGGCTAACTTTACTCGTGCTAAGGAGCTTTTAACCATAGATTGGGCGGCCCGTTTGTCTCACTTGGGTCCTGCTGAGGCATGGAGTGTTTTCCGGGATGTTGTTTCTGACACGACAAAGTTGTGCATCCCACTTAAGAAAGCTGTGGTTAAAAATAGGCCAATTTGGATTTCTAGAGAAGTTCTTAGAGCAACTAGGAAGAAACGTAAGTGTTGGCGTCGCTATAGGGCCAGTAAAAGTCCAGAAAACTTAGCAGCTTACAAGAAGCAGGAATTCTTAGTTAAAAATTTGGTAATTGGAACTAAAACTAGGTTTGAAAAGCAGTTGGCCAAGGAGGTTAAGATAAACCCCAAAACTTTTCATGCCTATGTGAGGTCTAAGCAGAAGCTTAAGGAGGGTGTGGGGCCTCTCAAAGGTGATGATAATTCTTTGGTTAGTAACCATCAGGACATGGCTAATTTGTTAAATGACTATTTTGTATCTGTTTTTACCGAGGAATCATCTTTGTTGGGGACGTGTAATGGTTCTGATGTCTCTACTTCAATCAGTTATGTCATTTCTCAGAGGAACAAGTTCGTAAAAGTTAAAGAGTTTGAAAGCTAGTAAGGCCCCTGGGCCAGATGGGGTCCACCCAGCCATTTTACGTGAATGCTCCGAGATTTTGTCAGTTCCTCTTTCCATCATTTTTCAGAAGTGTCTGGATTCGAGTTTTGTTCCTACTGACTGGCGGGTAGCAAATGTTACTCCAATTTTTAAGAAGGGGGATCGAAGTAATCCTTGCAATTACAGGCCTGTCAGTTTAACCAGTGTTGTGTGCAAAGTTATGGAATCTTTGATTAAGGATAGTTTACTTAAGTATCTTTTAGATAATGAGTTACTTAATCTGTCACAACATGGTTTCCTGCCAAGCAGATCTTGTGTTACTAACTTACTGAGCTTTCTTGAAGATGTCTCTTCATCTCTTGATTCTGGGTATGGCGTTGATGTCATTTACCTTGACTTTTCAAAGGCTTTTGATAAAGTTCCATTAGGTAGGCTAATGGTTAAGCTGCATCATGCCGCTAGAATTCAATAGGGTCGTTTAGCCAAACTTCCCCGGGAAAAGGCCATTTTCTCGGGTGAAATATATAGATGTCTTATGTCGCCTGATGGCTAAAACCTCCTATTGAATTCTAGCCTCATGTAGGTTAGGGGTTCAGGGCAATTGTGCTGATTGGATAAATTCGTGGCTTCATGGTAGATCTCAGAGAGTTGCTGTCAATGGTAACTTCTCCTCTTGGAAAGAAGTCACAAGTGGAGTACCACAGGGTTCTGTCCTTGGCCCACTTCTTTTCTTAATTTTCATCAATGATATTGATAGTTCTCTTACATCTCGTATAAGTAAGTTTGCAGATGATACTAAGCTTTATAGGAAAATTAGCATTTTGGATGATGCCTTACTGCTGCAGAAAGATCTGGATAGGTTATTTTCTTGGTCTCAGACCTGGCAAATGTCTTTTAATGCAGATAAGTGTAAGGTCCTTCATTTTGGTCCCAAAAGTTTTAGCTATGATTATAACATGAATGGTTGTGTTTTAAGTAATGTCACCTCTGAGAAAGATCTGGGTGTTGTAATTACTGGGGACTTAAAGTCATCAAAGCAGTGTGCAGCCACTGCTGTAAAGGCTAATAGAGTGCTTGGATTGATCAAGAGGAATTTCATCAATTTTAGTAAGGATATTGTACTTAATTTGTATAAGCAGTTGGTAAGACCCCATCTTGACTATGCAGCTCAGGCTTGGAGTCCCTTCTATGAAAAGGACAAGTTTGTTTTAGAGCAGGTTCAGAGGAGAGCCATTCGCCTCATTCCTGAGGTGAGAAATTTGCCCTATCATGCTAGGCTTAAACATCTTGGGCTTACCACCTTGGAGCTGAGAAGGATTAGGGGAGACATGCTCCAGGTTTTCAAGTTCCTTTGTGAAAGAAATCCCCTGCTGACTTGTAGTTATTTAAGGGTTCAAGGTAATTCTCGGGTGCGTGGGCATTGTAAAAAGCTTGAAAAGCCTTTTGCAAGGCTTGACATTAGGAAGTTTAGTTTCTCCCATAGAGTTGTCAAAGAGTGGAATTGTCTACCAGATTGGGTAGTTAACTCCCCCTCAGTTCACTGCTTTAAGGTTAACATTGACAGGTTTTTCCATGGCTGTGGTAGAATCTGATTGTTTGGGGCTGTAGTCAAGCTTTGGTGGTTTGACTTTTGATTAGGGCTTGGTCTTCAGGGCATCTTATGGGGCCTTGGCCCTCCTTTGCCCTTCAACCTGTTATGTTATGTTATGTTATGTTAGTCAGTGAGTTGTATTTTTTTTTACGTATAAGTAGTCCGCTTGTCTATAGGTAGACTTACGCTGAATGTGTGAACAGTTGTTCACAGCATTGAATACCAAATACCTGTACGTAAGTACGTATAAGTATACTAAAGTCTACAGTAAGATTGTTGCTTGGAAAGACGTCAACATGGCAGTAACGGGTGTCGCATTGAATAGTAAAAGACATCGATGAAGTTTGAAACTTTAAGAAAAAGTTGATGGAATCTTCATTTGACGAAAGTACCACTGAAATCACATTCCATTCCATTACTTTCCGCCTCCCAAAAGGATGTTTTCTGCTAAAAATAAAAGGGACGGAAAACACCGTTTTTGAGGGGCGGAAAATAGCGGGGGCGGAAACTAACTGTAACCCTTCCATGGTTCTTACATAACAAAACAGGTTGAAGGGCAAAGGAGGGCCAAGGCCCAATAAGATGCCGTAAAGTCCAAGCCCTAATCAAAAGTCAAACCACCAAAGCTTTGCAACAGTCCCAAACAATCAGATTCTACCACAGTCATGGAAAAACTTGTCAATGTTAACCTTAACTTGGGATATGTGAACTGACTGGGAGTTAACTACCCAATCCGACAGACAATTCCACTCGTTGACAACCCTATGGGAGAAACTAAACTTCCTAGTGTCAAGCTTTGCAAAAGGCGTTTCCAGCTTTTTACAATGCCCACGCACCCGAGAATTACTTTGAACCCAAATAAATACAAGTCAAAAGGGGATTCCTTTCAGAAAGAAACTTGTAAACCTGGAGCACCTCACCCCCCAACCCCCCCCCCCCCAATCCTTCTCAACTCCAACTTAGTGGTAAGCCCACTAGATGTTTACTAAGCCTAGCATGATAAGGTAAATTTCTCACCTCAGGCATAAGGCGAGTGGCTCTCCTCTGAACTTGCTCTAAAAGAAACTGTCCTTTTCATAGAAGGGGCTCCAAGCCTGAGCTGCATAGTCAAGATTGGACTGCACACTACCTTGATGACCTTAAATCCCCGGTAATTACAACACCCAGATCTTTCTCGAAAGTGACATTACTTAAAACACTACCATTCATGGTATAATCATAGCTAAAACTTTTAGGACCAAAATGAAGGACCTTACACTAATCCGCATTAAGAGACATTTGCCAGGTCTGAGACCAAGAAAATAACCTATCTAGATCTTTCTACAACAGTAAGGCATCATCCAAAATGCTAGTCTTCCTATAAAGCTTAGTATCATCTGCAAACTTACTTATACGAAATGTAAGAGAACTACGTAACTTTTTACTTCACGCGTTTTACGACAAAAATATAGATCCAAATATAACCAATTCTTCTCCCCCTGTTACCTGTGACATGCAGCTCCCAGAAACGCTTTTAGCCGTGTCAATATATTTGTGACTAGATAAAGTGTAAATCCTCTAAATTATGAAACATTGGGATGAAAAACGTTTTTAGCCCATAGACGTCAAATCCCATAAATTAATGATTTACGACAAAAGTAAGGGGTGTATCCAGTCAAAAAACGTTCACTAGATGAGCATTAGTATGAACATCACAAATCCAGTTTAGCCAGACAACCCCGAATATTTACATAAGGCGAAAAACCTAAAAATGCAAAATGCGCCCGCACACTGTAACGCATTTAGGAGGTTTATGATCGAAACTTTTTGATATGCACTTGTGACTCCTTTCCAAGAGGAGAAATTCCATTGACAGCAACTCTCTGAGATCTACCATGAAGCCACGAATTTATCCAATCAGCACGATTGCCCTGAACCCCTAACCTATAGCCTATGCAGTTTAACCATTAGCCTACCTAATTGAACTTTATCAAAAGCCTTTGAAAAGTCAAGGTAAATGACATCAACGCCATACCCAGAATCAAGGGATGAAGAGACACCTCCAGGAAGTTAGTAACACAAGATCTGCTTGGCAGGAAACCATGCTGTGACAGATTAAGTGACTCATTATCTAAGAGATACTTAAGTAAACTATCCTTAATTAAAGATTCCATAACTTTGCACACAACATTGGTTAAACTGACAGGCCTGTAATTGCAAGGCATACTTCGACCCCCTTTCTTAAAAATTGGAGTAACATTTGCTACCCACCAGTCAGTAGGAACAAAATTCAAATCCAGACACTTCTGAAAAATGATGGAAAAAGGAACTGACAAGATCTGGGAGCATTCACGTAAAATGACTGGGCGGACCCCATCTGACCCAGGAGCCTTACTAGCTTTCAAACTCTTTAACTTTTTACAAACCTGTTCCTCCGAAAAAAAATGACATAACTGATTGAAGAAGAGACATCAGAACCCCTGCAAGTCCCCAACAAAGATGGTTCCTCAGTAAAAACATATACAAAATAGTCATTTAACACGTTAGCCATATCCTGATTGTCACTAACCAAAGTATTATCATCACCTTTGAGAGGCCCACACCCTCCTTAAGTTTCTGCTTAGACCTCATGCACATAGGCATGAAAAGTTTTGGGGTTTATCTTAACCTACTTGGCCAACTGCTTTTCAAACCTAGTTTTAGTTCCATCTACCGAATTTTTAACTAAGAGTTCCTGCTTCTTGTAAGCTGCTAAGTTACCTGGGCTTTTACTGGCCCTATAGCGACGTCAACACTTATGTTTCTTCCTAGTTGCTCTAAGAACCTCTCTAGAAATCCAAAAAGGCATATTTTTAACCACAGCTTTCTTAAGTGGGAAACACAACTTTGTTGTGTCAGAAACAACATCCCGGAAAACACTCCACGCCTCAGGAGGGCCTAAGTGAGACAAACGGGCCGCCCAATCTATGGTTAAAAGCTTCTTGGCAAGAGTAAAGTTAGCCTTGCTGAAATCTAGAATTGACTTGTCACTACCATTATGACTGCTGAAACAATGTAACTCAAAACATGGGTGTGCATGTGATGCTCATGAGTTCGACTGGTTTGTGTGCGGGCCGGGAAGCAGTGGCGGAGCTGCCATATGGTCAGGGGCGGTCGCCCCCCCCCCCCTTGATGGACCGAAATCGTCTGTCGACGCCCTTTTTAGGTTTTTAACGTATTTTACTCTTGCACCATCATTCGTTTCGTTTTGTTTATTCGTTTTTTTTTTTCTCTTTTCCATAGGAAATACAAAATAGAACAAACTGAGATTCTTTTCAATTGACAAAAGAGAAAGGCAGTAGTCTAAAAAGCCCAAATGCTTAACGAGAAGATCCACTCCCCAAAAAGCAAAACAATAATTAAGAAATGAAAAAAAAAGAAAACAAATGTCATTATTAGAATACAAGTAAATAGCGAAACAACATTGTGCAACTTTTTAAAACATACCTAAGCATCTTTAACAATAGCTCTTAAAACAATGATTACTAACATTGTGTTTAAATGAATAAGGTGAAGGATGATCTTTTATAGCATTTGACAAAGAATTCCAAATAGTATTAGCTCGATAACGTAAGCACTGTTTGAAAATATTTGTACGGGGTCGAGATTTATGCAAATCACAGGCTTGCCTAGTATTATAGTTATGAACGTCCTTATTGGGTGTAAAATAATTATTAAAAACAGGAGGGTTGTAACTATGAACAGAACAGTACGCAAACATAGCAATGTGAACATGAATTAGATCAGGGGATTTTAGAATATTGAGAGAAGCAATATGCTTACTGGTGTGATCATGAAAAGGAGCGAAACAGGCGTGACGGACTGCTTTCTTTTGAAGGGTAAAAAGTTATTATTGACAAAAGACATAATTTAATAGCGTTGTTTTAAGGCCCAGATGACAAAATGCTCAAACAGACACCAGTAGCCGTACTATCTGCACTTTTTTGTAAGTCCCCTCGACTCTCTGGCGAAGAGTCAAAGAGGCGAATCTGGTGAAATATAGGGAGAGGTTTTGCCGAAACGTATCTACATGTTTTAAACCTACTAATGAATGTTGTCGCTGTGCTAAGTTAATTGCTTCCACACCAAGCGTGATTATAAGCTTACAAAATACACAGACTGACATTAAATCCACCCTCCCGCCCAATAAAAGATGTTGCAAAGGGCGCGACAATAACTGTAGCGCAAATAGTCCTCTTGTTGTCGGGGATAATGGTCAACATAGACAATAAAAAGAGTTAATAACGATACCAAAATAGCTTCCACAACATATTTCAAAATCATTTGAAGAGAACAGTCAGGTTAAAATAAAATAAAACTGTTATCATAGTGGTAACGGTTTAAGAGCAGTTTCCATTTTGCGTTTCTTCAAGTGACCATTCTCATGATAAATGACTATTTCTGACACTGCACGATAATCCCATGGAAATGCTTATTTCTGTACTTATTTCTGTAACTGGATCTTCCCAACGAAAGGGGAGGACAGCCTTCCCCGACGGGGACATGGTCCCTGGTTCCCGGCTGGTGCCACCCTTCGTTAGTTCTGCACGTGGAACGTCCAGCTCCCTGGTCTGCAACACAAGTCTTGGTTATGGATGACCTTGAGCGCACAGATTTAAGATGGGACAAGGTACATGTAATGATTTTTAACAGAGCTATAAACTATGAGCTATGAGGAGTAATTTAAAATCGATTCCGATAGCCCTATGTATAAAAATAGGATTACAAAAGAAAAAAATGTTCAAGATCACCCATCCAGTGAATTCAGTCCTTCCGGGATTTTTATATATATTTTTTTTTATTTTTGGGGCCTCCCCGACGAAACCGTCGTGCGGGTATGCACCATGCGGGCCCCGCCCCCTCCCGCTGGCCCCACCCCTGGAAGTAGCCCGCGGATGGCGCGAAAAAAGTTTATTTTGTTCAGCGCATTGCTACCAAAAACCACTGCAATCTAAAGCGGTAGTTACAAAGGCGCTACCCGGACTAGCGTGGAAGTCGGCGGACCCCCCCCCCCCCCAAGAAAAAAAAAAAGGAACATTTTATTCAGCTGAACACTTGCCCTACCCAAACGGTGAGACCGAAAGACTAGTTTTGCTTAGTCGGCGAAGTCTTTCGTTCAGCTCATCGATCGCTTCGAAAAAAAACCAACTGAGGATAGTGGACCACTAACTTCAACACTCGTGCCCATGAAAGTGTTAACTGACAGACAAAATTCCTTAAAAATTTGATGGGACGTTGTTTCTCAATGTGTTACTTACAAAATATGATCATTTTTGCATTTGGATATTGTAGACAATGAGTTGAAGTACAGACTGCAAAATTCAAGGCAATTTGACTAACTCACTTTCAGTGCCTTTTTTTTTTTTTTTTTGTATTGCTCCGCTTTGTGAAATGCCGTTTTTGAGTTGCTATTATGGCGGAAAACACATAGATATATTTCAAGGTTCTCTAGCTCAAAATTTCAATAGTCATGGTATGGAAATTTGAAAGTGCCATGAAAGCTCAGATTGTCAGCTTCGATCAAAGGGGTGGCATGTCCTGGTTGAAAACTTCTACTGGGAGCTAGGGGGCACGGAAGTAGTCTAATTTAGTGTGTACGTCAATGGTACTTATAATTAGTGGCCCGCTACCTGAGGGGCGGCAGCCTAAGGGGACTGCAGCCACAGATGCGCTACGCAGGCTAAGTTTTGCTTGGCCTACCATCATAAAAAAAACTTCTTTTATAGTCCGGTAGTGGAACAGTGGCAGCTCCCAGGTACTGATAAAGCCGTCTCACTCACTGTTACATTTAGCCAGCACCTTGAAGTCACGATAAATGTGATTAGTTCCCAATGGGACGTGGCTGGCAGAATTGGAGCGCAGCCTGAGTAGCGTGTGGAAACTTTGGACTCTCCTTCTTACAAATACTTTAAATCCGCAGCTTTTGAAGAAAATTTGAAATTTCTTGGAATAAACTCGCCTTTTTGAAAAGACGGCATTAAAATTACCGGGTATTGGTTGAAGAATCTACCCTTCAATCAAAATTTAAAACGCTGTATGTATGCCTGAAATTCGGTTGTGCTACGCATTTTATTGTAGGCCTACGTACTCAGATGCTTCCTCTCATATACCAGGGAGCTGCCACTCGGACGAAAATTGGAACCGTATGTCTGCGCTTTGAGGTTACCTGAAGGCATTTAAAATGTTTTCGAAACTTTGTTGTTCTGTGAACAAATATTTGAAAATCAAGAGCTACGGTAGCTCATGTAAGAAAAAATTTGGAATTAAGCAAAAACATCACTGTAGTTGACCGGTTTCCCGTGATAATCTATTGTCTGCGACATACCGGTAAGTCAAGTTCCTATTTTTTCATTTCCAGAATCCGCTATTTCACAAGATTAATTTGTTTTAAAGAGTGGTGCGTACTTGGGGGTTGCATCGCGACCGACATTTTGCTTTTCTTTAAGAAATTTAACCCTTTACCGTTGTTTGGGTCCTTTTGGACCCATACGGAGAGCACGACTGTCACCCATCTTTGCTGTTCCACACGGAGCTCGAAACTGCGAGTAGCTGCCCGAAAATTCGGCCACAATAACGAGAGGGACATTAGTTTAAGGTCACGGGGTTAGTACCCTACGGAAGCTGATGCGGGGCGTGCTATACGTCCGCTTTTCCGCCCACTCCCGAGGCGCGCAAATATGCCCCGATTGGAGCACAACTGTAAAGGGTTAAAAATACGCTTGAATTTTTGGAGAGGGTATGAATTTTCATGAAGAAAAAGCTGGAAAACCGCAATGTGCTGCAGTTGTCCAGTCTTATTCAAGTTGATGTCGGATCTAGTGTCACATAAAATGTAACAAATTTCCGGGTTTTTAATTATTCAGAGCCAGAATTAGTCGATCGTCATCCTGTCTCATCCCGTGTGAAGCTAAACCACTGATTATGTCACTTTTGAATTTATAAGTATACACTTGTATTAACGGAATACCATTAAGGCCAACCTCGAAAAGAATTTTTTTCATTTCTGCGACTTTTTTCTATTTCTGCGATCTTTTCTCATTTCTGCATTTTTTTAGTTAGGCTAGGTCAAACGTTGACCATGCTTTCGCCTTGCAGGTGTATAAGCTTTAAGATCCGGCTTAGCCAAGTTACCGGGACGAATTTAGGGGGCGGGACCCGAGCTCGTCCCCCCTTCAAAAAAATGATGAAATTTTTGCCAAGTCAAAAAAAGAAGAAGAAGAAAAAGAAAATAAAAGAGAAGAAGAAAAAAACTAAAACAGTGACAAGGTCCTACTTCATTTAAATATGAATAATTTGACGTGTTAGAGTCACTGAATATATTTCAACATTTTTTTTTTATCTTAGCAACAAAGTAACATCCAAATAAACTTGTAAATCTAGACTTTAGGTCCGCTTTAAGTTATGGTGACATGGCGCTAGTAGAACTGCTTTCACTTGGCAGTTAAAGAATAAAATACCCCCATAAGATCAGCAGAAATTGTTTAAATGTATTTTACCTTTCTCTTTATATACCTTACCAAACTTTGATGGTTTCTGAAATATTCCATCGCCTATGAAAAAACGATATGAGCGTTGCACAATGTTAAGATTTTCTACGAAAATTTGGGGAAGTATGAAGACAATTTTTCAGGCACTGGAACAATTTTAATTTTGTTCTATCACAAATGGTTCTGAAACTACCAAAATTTTAGTATGCCTGGCGTACGTTTCCTCAATTTTCAAATTTTTGTTCTTAATACTTAAAATTCCTGATAACAACCACTGGAGAAACAGTAGCAAATATTCAAACTTTTTTTTAAGGAATAATTAGGTTGAAGACTCGACTGGAATTTTGAAATCAGTTGTGATGGGGAACTGAAACTGTCTCGATGCAGATCTAGAATGCAAGTTTTGTCATGGAAATGTCGCATGTAATGCAAAATTTCAGCGCGCTTCGCTTGGTATTGTCTCTTGAACACTTTATAAGTTACAGTATACAGTAGTTCAAAAATTTTCAGAGACATCAGTCTGATATAAGTTATCTTAACTTATTTTCCTCCAGACCCCTCACAAAGCAAAAGTCTGTGAAATATTTGAGTAGAGGCTCAGTCTCCTTCATGTAGGGTCACCAGACATCCGGCTCTACGCTGGTACCTGGAGAAATTTGAGAACTTGCAAAAAAACGTCAGGGTTTCATGCATTTTTCGCGGGATCTGAAGGTTTTTTTCCTAAATTTGATTGCTGGCTAAAAAATTTTGAAAAATTTTCTGGTGGTACTATTGGCCTGACCAGGTAATATGCTGCTGCTATGAATAGTGGATAATTATAAAAGTATGCTACCTCGTATTACTTCACAAATGCAAGGACTATAGATGTCCTCTTACCCTCATCCCACGTTGGCAAGTTGTACTACTTCACGTGTAGTGACGGCCAAGTGCATATCGCGCAGGCTACCTACTATATATTGCACATTGCACAATTACTACTTCGTCTGTATACCGTCGTCACCAAACAGCACGGCCTGACAACCCCGTGTTCCGAGAAGGGGGATTCACGCACCCCACGAGGTATGGCAAACTTTTCCCAAAGTCGCCGGTAACATAGACAAGGCTCAGTTTATTTGTTCCCTATCTGGGAATCCCAACATCGTGACGTCAAGTTTTAGGTAGGGTGTTATTAAAAAACCCGGTACGCACCGCGCCAACCGATGGTGGCACTCCCCTTCGATAGACTTCTCACAATTCCCAGCCCCCACCCTAGTTATAGAATCCGGGATCCACCACTGTCTATGAAATTCATTTCGTCTGGGTCGGGTGGGTGTAAGTCACCACAAACTTTATCCTCCTTTCATGACTTTTGCCACTGGTAGTTGTGAGGAATATCATAGTCTGGGCCCCCAAATTATTTGTGCCAAGGTCTCCAAATAGTAAATTCGGCCATATGTGTCCAACAGCATAACGAAGAAGTTTCAGATTTACCGAGGTTCCAGCTCATAACCTAAAGACTACACGTCCGGAGCTATGCAGAGCACTGAGCAAATTCATGTTACATTTAAATTACACTGATCCAAGAAACTCTCGTTAGAGCAACAAATGTTGCATCAGTTTGCATCTAGACATCCTTGAAAACCGAAAAAATTTCCAAAGGGGAGGGAAGTCACCTTTCCCAATATACCTCTTCCCGGACGACGATTCATGTGTGTTCTCCTTTCCAGAAAAAAGTATGGTAAACCTAGCCACTGCCCCTCGTCACAAAGCTAATTCTAATTAAAAAATACACATCTAAAAAGGAACAACAAATTGACTTCAAAAGATGTTAAATTAAGCACCAGACTTCATCTAAGGGTATTTAAATGTTCAAAAATTTCTCAAGGGGAGGGGAACCCCCTCCTCCATACCAGCAGTAAGGCACTGCAGTTAGCACCAAAAACAAAACTACTGCCCTAACCCTTAGTAGATAGTATACGTCTACTCATAGACATGTGGCAATATGCGTTTCCCTCTGATTCTTTAGAATCTGGTGGCTCCAGATTTCAAGTTAAAGAAGTCCTGGTTAACCCTTTACCGTTGTTTGGGTCCTTTTGGACCCATGCGGAGAGCTCGGCTGTCACACATCTTTACTGTTTCACGCGGAGCTCGAAACTGCGAGTAGCTACCCGAAAATTCGGCCACAAGAGCGAGAGAGACAATAGTTTAAGGTCACGGGGTCAATGGCCTACGGAAGCCGATGCGGGGCGCTTTTCCGCCCAATCCCGAGGCGCGCAAATATGCCCCGATCGGAGCACAACGGTAAAGGGTTAAAGCAACAAATATTGCACCATTTTGCATCCAGACACCCTTCAAAATCCTTAAAAATATTCACGGGATAGAGGAAACCTGCTCCTCGTAGATCCCTCCGCCACGATGGCAATCGATGTCCTTTTTGCCAGAAAATAAAAAGGGTAACCATACTTTCATCAATCCCAAACATAACTGCTTCCCAACCTCATTTCCTGTGGTCTCTGAAAAGTGGAACCACTGGGAGGAGCAGCATGGTATATAATCTTACGTTCGACGTTATACATACGGAAGACCATTGGGGCCAATCTCGAAAAGAAATTTTTCATCCCTGCGCCATTCTTTTTCATTTCTTCAGTTCTGCGACTTTTTTTTCACTCCTGCGCCTTTTTTCATCTCTGCATTTCTGCGATTTTATTTTCTCGAAATTTGGAGCAGGGGCATAAGAAGTGGTGACTGACGGCCCGAAAGTCTATCTAAGCGTAGCTCCACTATCAGTTGGCGCGGAGCATACAGAAAACTCTGAAAATCGCGACCTATCAGATAGCCGGAAATTGCATTTTCCAGGCTTGTAAGTTGAATTTAGGAAGTCGTTATTTTGAGATTTCCTTTGCAAGAAAATCTTGATTTTAATAAAAAGAGAATGATCAAAATATTACTAGACAAAATATACTGGCTATTTTACAGGACGATGTGACATTTTATCATTTTCTTTGTCGCAAAGTAGAACCAAATTTTTGATAATATATTAAAGTCGAACATATTCTAAGCACTCTAGTGAAGTTTTCATTCATTTCCCATGTTCGGTTCTCGAGATACTAGCAATTGAAGTTGACACATTTTCTACAAAAAGTAAACTTGAACCAAGCAGATGCATGTCATGCATTCATATTGATGGTCAATGTTTTGCTTTGTTTTTTATTTATTTTTGATCCTGCTGCTTGACCTTGAATTGATTAGGGATGCTATCTCGCCCCTAAGGCAAATTAAGTTTTTAAACTTCCATTGCTTGGGATACACTTATCGTAACAAAATATCACAGTTAAGTTGTATAAACATGGTGTTAAATTTTAGAGAAAAACATTGTCCATCAATGTGAACACATGACATCAGGCCTACTTGTTCCAAGTTCACTTCTTCACTTTTTCACCAATAAGCTATGTCTAGAATATGTTCCTCTATAAAATATCAAACATAAATTTGGTTCTGGACTTGTTTTGTTTGAAGGAGCCGCACACCCGCCTGAAAATAAATTGAAATCATGACTTTTCGAATCATATTCATATGACCAGTGGTCGAATGAGCCTGTAAACCTGAACCGGCGGCACAGACTGACAGAAGTGTTGATAGCGCTACTAGCACCAATAACAGTACTGATTCAGTACTGCTATTGGTGCTGGTAGCGCTATCAACGCTTCTGTGCGGCTGGTACTGGGCTAAATTACGCATTAGTTTATACTTTATAAATAATGTATATCATTTGTATGAGACAGAAGGCTGGGATAGTTTGCCCAGATTAAGAAAAAGGCTACTTTTAATTCATGTCATATCGAATAACGTTATTTTTGGAAAATTGAAGACCATGCTTTGGAAACGTTTGGGGGCAAGTGCTTCCCATGCCCCTATGGCGAGCCGCTAATGGGCTTTACAAACCCTCCAGATGGCCGGAAATGGTACTCTTCACGTGTTCTAAGGTGCATGTACCCAGCCTTGAAATGTGCATTTCATGTCTGCAATTTCCCACTTAGTGAAGAAAAATGTGCAAATATAATGTAGCTTTCAGATAAGCTGCCTGCACTGTTTCCCTACATTATACAGTACGGTTGCCGACTTGTTCCGTATACATGCAGTCAATCAAGATGTAGCCCATGTACGTGACGTAATGGGGGGGGGGGGGGTGCGGCGTTAATATTACTATCTTGTATGACGCATTGAGCTCCGGCCAAAATTCACAACCTCGGTAGTTATTTTTTGGAGGCGGTAGTTATTTTTTGGAGGGGGGTGGGGGGCTTGAGCACATTTCCCTGAGGGGCGGGGGATCGAGTCCCTTAAGACCTCCTTCCCCGTAAAATTAATCCTTTTTATTGTTTTTAACACATCAAACTCATTCTGCTGGAAAACTCAAATGTTTCCAATTACTCCCGTAAAGTTTGCATTTTTCCTGTGAAGTAGAATTTAAATCAAAAGGGTTAGGTGATGGGGAAACTTAACTTCGTCAGTAATCCGTCGAAGACATTTATTATGTTTTTTTTTCTCTTTCAAGTTTCTTCTGGGCGTCATTTCGTAAGGACAATATGTGTGCGATAATTGGTGTTTAATCCCGACGTTACTGGGTAGGTCTAGGATTTGGCCGAAAGAAGGGCCAAGTGCCTCGACGCAGAACTGAGATTCGTTGACTTTTATTCCCACTGGACATGCTATCGTGATAATATTTGGTCTAACCCAGAGTTAGTTTTAGCGGTTAAAAAATTAACTTGCTTGAACGTTACAGCTATTCCATAATGGTGGTGTTATAAGGTAGGAAAATGTGTTAATAGCTCCTAGTTATTTACCGACACACCTTGTAAATTAATTATTCAGTTGATGGAATTTTGTATAACAGAAAGTTATTTTGTAGAAAAGAGCCTAATATGGCATTGCCAAATGATCCAATGAATCATGACGGATAGTAGTTGATGCGTTAATTTAATTCAACAAACCGCCAAGGCAAACCAAACCCAAGAAGGCATGGGAAATCGGTGAGTATATTCTTGCATGAATTTGGTAATAAGGAAGGGCCAGTGAGGACTGACAGCATACAAGTTTAAAAGAACAAATGGGGGCTAGAGTCCAATAGCATGCCATGAGTTGAAACCCGTCAATAAATATGAACTAAACCACTACTGGCAGCAACTATGACATGGACTCCGTTCCTTTAGTTTCTTTCACAAGAGTGGAAAAACTTACCCCAATGACTACCTAGCCTTAAAAAGCCACTCTCAATGATGGGGATTTAAATCATGGAGTTAAGCATGTTATACCTTTCTTCAAACTGGACTGCTTGGAGCTACTCTTTGTGATAATGTATGGAGTATGAATGATATTTGCCTTCATGTGCCGAACCATCTTGGCCAAGCCCCTAACCCTGTCAATTCCTATTCTATCCCCTGGACCCCCTCCCCCTCCCCCTCCCCCATCCATAACACGAAAAAAACACACAAGTCTGGTTTCCATTAATTGCCGATATTACTTTCAACCAGAATGAAAAAGCTACATTATAAGGACACATAACCTGTCCATATTTCTACAATATGTGTAAAATGTACAAACTTTCTCAAAGTTTACACTTAATTAATTTCTGCTGTGCAAACCACTTAAATCTTGTTACCTTAGTTAGCTATTACGAGCATGTATGGTGCATGGAAGATAAAAACAAGGAAACAAACCCTTAAACTGGAAAACTATGTTGTGAAGATTTTCTACTTGATAATTTTCTACTTTATAATGCTACTTTTGGTCTCTCCATTCATTGCCAACAACCTCTATAGGAAAGAACTCGCTTTCTTTTCACAATGGTGGTGGTTGTTGGCCAGACTTACAAAATTCTGTTTCAACAGGTTACTTGTCTTTGGCCATTTTCTTCAACAATGGTGGCCACTCTGGAGCACACCAAAAACCCAACCACTTCACTACTGCTCTCTTCAGTAGGAAAATAATATGAAGATTTAACAAACATTTGTATGATTGATGGGATATCAAAATAACATATTTCTTGAATTTAATACACATTAAATGCTGCTCCCTTTCATTAATACACCAATATAAAAGCAGTTTGTAAAAGGTATGATGGATAACTTAAGAAACACATGATGCCATTATTCCTATCACAAATTTCAATTTCTCATCCTCAGATAAAGCCCTGACCACCTTTGCGATACAGAACTCTCACTGCAGTTTGAGTTACAAAATAAACACAAAAATTGTCTTTGAGCAAAATCCTCATCCATAGGTAGTTTAAGTAAAAGTTTCTTGAGAACAGTCAGTAAAGGATAAAGAAATGACAAGCTTTTACTCCACTTCTAAATCTTTTTTCTCAGAAAGTTTCCCTCTACCCATGTACATTGGGAGGTGCATAAAGCTTCTATATCCCCTACAAAGAGGTAACATACCTAATACTCATTTGCAAACACCTACAACATCCCTTGCTCTCATTTCTTCCCTCTCCATCAGCCCCCTCCCCTTCCTTCCCAACCCCTCAAAAAAGGGAATTAAGTACAATTGCAATGAGTTAAATCTTTTAAAGTCATTGGGAAAAAGATCTGGTGACCCTGAAAACTAAATATTTTGGTTCATCCCCTCAGTCTGATAACCAAGCCTTTAGACAGAATGAAAACAGCCACAAAAAAAAGTGGACACATGAAAAGCAAAAGACATATTTTTATTGATTTGATGACATTTGGTTTACTGTCCTTTACACTAATGAGATCATGTAAATAGGAAAAAAAAACACCCTCAGATGACCCTGACCTAATTTTAGGTGTGCTTGTTAAGTTTACTCTTTTTTATAACAAGTATTTCTACATTTCATACCAATTTTTATTTCATACATATAGTAGAGAGTTGCAAAATTGGAGTAATCCATAAAACCAGGCTGTGAGCTCGATCTTAAAAGATGAGCTGAAGCCAGCCATGGTCCTACCGGCCTGAACAAATACCTTGCACTACCATTATAAACTAACTACAAATTGTTCTTTATTGTATCTCACTTACCCAGATGGAAATTGACAAACTTTCTTTGTGGACTGTGTCTAGAGACTTCTCTCAGAAGTAACCATGCATGAGCATTTGAGGTGATTCAGATATTCGAACAATACCAAATCACATTGAATTGTTAAATTCACTGGTAGTGCTGAGACCCAGTCCCTTGAGGATCCGTACTTGCTTACAGCACCCTAGGTGCAAACACAAATATTTTCTAAGGACAAGAAAATTGTGATGGACTTTTATCACAGGGGAAATCTACTAAAGACAATGCTGCCAGAGTATTAAAACCGCCGATGTGTCAGGTAAAATGGGGAATGAGGAAAACTAAATCTGCCTCTGAATTGTGAATGCTTCTGAAGCATTCTGTTGACATAAATGAACCACTTTCTGAAGCATGAACCACTCTTTGTAAACAGTAAAATGTGACAACATAATCAGTTGAAAGCATGCGGTACTTGGAATAAAAATGCAAACCAACTTAAAGTAAATATCTGCCAAATAAAAGAGTTAATAAAGATGGCATTATGTACATTTTACTAAAACTATTTCAAGTAAAGAGCATGGACCCTTTGAACTGCTTGATACAATACACATAGCCTTCATTATAATGTGAGAACTAAGAGACATGGCATCAACAGTTGTGCTGGGGAGGAGGATACACTACTCCCAGTTCAGATGGGGATACCCTATCAATCAAACCCACACATACATGCTTTTTTTCCAAAGCCCTGAAAAGTAAAGGCAAACATTTGATTTCATAGTGTATAATAGCTGTTTCAATTACATCAAATATCAAAACTCTGGAAAGAAGTTATGCAATGGATTCAAATCAAGGGCAAATGCCAATACCACACTGCAGGTATCTGAACTACAAAGGTACAAGGGTTTGGGGGTAGGCTAGTCTGCCTTCAATTACTTATTGTTAAAGTCATGCCCCCCACCCACCCCAACACTTAAGAAGCAGTTGATGTTCTCTAAAGATAATCATAAGTAATGACAGCACTGATGCACTATTTTATAGAGACAATCATCACACTGGATAGGAAACTGTGCATCTCTTCCCTAAACTTTACATAAATGAGTATGAAAATACTGTCTAATTCTTCAAAAATTACGATAAACAACACACTTCCAGAAATTTTACATTTACGTAGTATCTATGATAGGTATCTTTTGTTGAAAGAAAGAGCTTATAAAACTTCAGTTAAAGATGTCCTGAGCCTTCTCAGGTATGAAATACTTATTTAATTAATATTTGTTTCTTTCAAGAAACCTGTCTATCCTTGTAAGAAGAAATTACTTTCACTCTATTTAGGGGAAAAATGCAGTCACCCCCAGCTTCCTGTTTCATGAATGGCTTTTGTTTTAGAGTCATGTGACAAAATTTTTCTCCTCAATTGTGTAACATTATGACAGAAACTGCTTGGTTTTACTTTATACAATATTTAAGGCTTTGAAATATCATGAAGATAATTTGAAGGGAAATAAGGAGAAAATTGTGAAATTTTTCTGTTGTTTCAAAATAAGTTTAGGGTGACTGCATTTGCCCTTTAAGGCTCAAATTATACAACCAAATCAAATAAATTTAATCAAAAGTCTTATCCCAATTATTTATTCACTCTTCTTTTAGCCCTTGATGAGTATTTCTACAAGCATTAGAACATCTTAAAAAAAAAAAAGAGAGAAAAAAATTGTTAAATTTTTGTTAAACTGTATCACTGATGATTGCTTATAATTGAAGTTCCATCTCTCCATTGGTGAAAGGAATTTTGAGATTATTCTACCGATGTGATGGCACATTTCATGAGCGTGCAAAGGTCTTTCCACTGTTAACGAAAGAGAAAAATAAAAGATATGAGACTCTTTGGTAAAGATCTACTAATGGGAGGGCAATAAAAAATCAGAATGCAAAACTGCATTGAGGTTTCGATGATACACAAAAGTTCCGTTTCAAATAAAAATCGAGCTGACTTCAAGAAATGAAAAATGGGAATCATGCAAACCTTCTTTAAAAGTGGACCCCCCTCATGCTAGGGCAACCCTAAAAAACCATGGTACAATTAAGAAATGACATAATGATGGTTTTGATGGTTTTGTATAATTACCTGCAAAAAGTCTTGAGAGTTCACAACACTGTAAACTAAGGACCCTCTCCCCATCCTTTCCAGCTGAAAGGTTTAATAATACTTTTAAGACTTTGATGAGGGTTAGATTTCAGTGCAAAGGTTTGAACCAACCCCATAAATACTGCAGAGTCGAGACATTATTTTTCAATGACACTTCGTAACACTATATGGGAGGACTTTTGAACAGCTTCTCATAACACTAATATATATGGGAGAATTTGTAAGTTTTCCCCTGCTGCAGATACCACCCTGCTACCAAAATATGCTGCTGCATGCTTTATATCATGTTCTAGAACAAATAAAATATTGGTAGGAAAGCTAAATTTCCCACTAGGCTAGCCTAAGGATATTACACAGAAACATACATGTGTAGAATAGGTTCCAAATGTACAGTACATATATGCTATACATTAGGCAATGGCAAAAGTGCCAAGACATTAGTCATGATGAAGAAAATTACATCGCAGGGAAAAACTTAACACCTAAAGCTCACAAAAGTACTGCAGATTGTTGTATAAGGGTTTTTTACCAATGCCTTTTAAATATTTTTGATGTTCTTGGCCAAGTGGATTTTTGTTGATCCTCTTCAGTACTTGATTCTGCTTTGTGAAAGATGTAGCATCGGCTAGGCCTAACTTATTCCTACGTTAAGCCTAGGCAGAAAGTACTAGCCCACTTGCTCATTTGAACCATACAATTTTGGCCTAAACTTTTCAGTTTAGGGAGCTAGACACTTTGAGATTTCAACAAAGATCCTTAACATGTGAAAAGAGCAATTTTTGGAGGATATTCGTAATTGCGGAATCAAGGGTGAAAATAGTAATTATTCCACCTAAATCAAGATACTTGGCATCTCTGTCGGGACCATCTCCTAACTTTAACCCATTCACATTCCAAATATGAAATCTATCCAAGTTCCCTACCTTGTGATATTGTTGTCCCCCCGAAGACCCCAGATGACCTTTGACCTTTACCAAAACCAATAGGGACCATCCTCTGACTATAATGCATCCACAAACCAAATATGAAATCTATTCAAGTTTCCTCCCTTGAGATATTGTGTTGACAAGATTTTCAGACTTTGACCCCCAGTGACCCCAGATGACCTTTGACTGCCACCAAAAACAATATGAATCACCTTCTGACAATTACACATCCACGTATCAAATATGAAATCTATCCAAGTTCCCCCTCTTGAAATATCGTGCTAACAAGATTTTCACACTTTGACCCCCGGTGACCCCAGATAACCTTTGACCTTCAACAAAACCGACAAGGACCCATCCTCTGACTATAATGCATCACCAAACCAAATATGAAATCTATCCAAGTTTCCTCCCTTCAGATATTGTGTTGACAAGATTTTCAGACTTTGACCCCCATGACCCCATATGACCTTTGACCTCCACCAAAAAACAACAGGGATTATCTTCTGACCATGACGTATCCACATACCAAATATGAAATCTATCCAAGTTTCCTATCTTGAGATATTGTGCTAACAAGATTTTCAGACTTTGACCCCCGGTGACCCCAGATGACCTTTGACCTCCACCAAAAACAATAGGGACCATCTTCTGACCAAAACATATCCACAAACTAAATATGAAATCTATCCAAGTTTCCTCCCTTCAGATATTGTGTTGACAAGATTTTCAGACTTTGACCCCCAGTGACCCCAGATTACCTTTGACCTCCACCAAAAACAATATGAACAATCTTCTGACCATAACACATCCACATACCAAATATGAAATCTATCCAAGTTCCCTACCTTGAGATATCGTGCTAATAAGATTTTCAGACTTTGACCCCTGGTGACCCCAGATGACCTTTGACCTCCACAAAAAACATGAGGGACCATCTTCTGACCATAACGCATCCACAAACCACATATGAAATCTATCCAAGTTTCCTATCTTGAGATATTGTGCTAACAAGATTTTCAGACTTTGACCCCCGGTGACCCTAGATGACCTTTGACCTCCGCCAAAAACAATAGGAACCATCTTCTGACCATAACGCATCCACATACCAAATATGAAATCTATACAAGTTTCCTATCTTGAGATATTGTACTTACAAGTTTTTCAGACTTTGACCCCCGGTGACCCCAGATGACCTTTGACCTCCACCAAAAACAATATGAACCATCTTCTGACCATAACACATCCACTTACTAAATATGACACCTATCCAAGTTTCCTATCTTGAGATATCATGCTAACAAGATTTTCATACTTTGACCCCCGGTGACCCCAGATGACCTTCCACCTTCACCAAAACCAATAGGGACCATCTTCTGACCATAACGCATGCACATACCAAATATGAAATCTATACAAGTTTCCTATCTTGAGATATTGTACTTACAAGTTTTTCAGACTTTGACCCCCAGTGACCCCAGATGACCTTTGACCTCCACCGAAAACAATATGAACAATCTTCTGACCATAACACATCCACATACTAAATATGAAATCTATCCAAGTTCCCTATCTTGAAATATCATGCTAATAAGATTTTCAGACTTTGACCCCCAGTGACCCCAGATGACCTTTGACCTCCACCAAAAACAAAAGGGACCATCTTCTGACCATAACGCATCCACATACCAAATATGAAATCTATAATAGTTTCCTGTCTTGAGATATCGTGCTAACAAAGTTTTCAGAAATTGACCCCTGCTGACCCCAGATGACCTTTGACCTCCGCCAAAAACAATAGGGTTCTTACTCTCAATATGGGGCATCCATGTATCAAGTTTGAAAATACACACACACACATACACACACACACACATACACACATACATACACACGCCATCATGATTGCATAGGTTTCTCTTATCATCGAAACCAAAAACAAAATACCTGTGAAATAGTATCAGACCTTTTTTATCACACTTTTGTCAATAATTTTTGTTTTTGGCTATCACCGTGATGATCCATATGAGGTTATTTAGATGCAAATATGGCACTATCTTTCTCTAAGTTCTACAGTGATTAAATCTCAAAGATGAACACCACCAAAAAATGACCTACATAGCAAGGCCGTTCCAAATTTTTAAGAATAGTTCAGAACCAATTTATGCTAGATGTGTTAAAGAGGGACATATTCTTAGCATTCTGGTGGAAGTTTCATTCCTGTGAGCTTAATGTGTCCCCCTTTAATATATCAGTCATAAATTTGGTTCTGGACTAAAAAAGTTCCTCCCCTTCAACTTCTATTTTGATGTGTGCACTTTCTTCTTGTATGTGTGTGTGTTCTTGTTTTTTGTTTTTTGGAGGGAGGGGACAATAAGGACATTCTAAAAGAAAAAAAACAACATGTCAAAAGTCTTGGCAACCCTTAATTTTTCAAAGTTCCAATTTCCTTCAAAAGAAGTGTGAAGACATTAGAAGAATGAATCACTTCAGATCTTAAGATGACATACAAAGTTTTCCCCAGTTTTTAAGTACTGGCACAGTTTTTTGTTACATGCTCCTGTCAATTTATTCATAAGAAGCCAGTTTTGGCTAATTTTCTCTAAATCTCAACAAAACAATAATACAAAGTAGAAAATACAATGCTTGCTTGGAAGCTAAGATATTAATCCTTTTTTACCAGCAAATACAAGTATTGATGTAAAGGAAAATCATGACTGAACTGAGACAAAGGTGTAATGACATGACAACAGTGTCTAATCACTCCCCTAAAATCACATAGAGGAGTGTTATTATTTGTTCATCTAGATGAAGATGGAAGCTCATAAAAGTCTTTTAAAGTTAAGTAAAATGGCACACTTACCACCCTCCTTAATTTCCAGAGGGTTGCAATTAGTAGCACAACTGGGAATGTAAAACTCAAGGCCTGAAATGAACATTTTTGTCACCTCAACCCCCAACAACACATTCACTTGCCTTCCCCTAATCCACCACTGCAGGTTTTAAGATTTCAAACTGACCTTATTGTTTTCTTCTCCTTGGTTTGGTCTTCAGGCCTAGCTCTGTTGAGAATTTTAAGAAATTCAGTGGTACGGGCCCTCATACGGGAATGAATGTAAGCCTATGTGAAAATGGAGTTGGAAGAAGAAAGAAATTATTTGTAAAACAAAAAACTATATTTAATAGTGACTTTCAAATAACATTTCAAAAAACCCTAAGGGTTGGTAATTCCATGCCAACAGGAAGTACTTTAGCATACTGCTTAATCATATTAGCAAATACATCATAATGAAGTTACTTTTAAACATATATTTATATCATAACTTTAAGTATTTTTTTGAACTTGATCAGATGTATTGGCAGTGTTCTCCATTATCTGTTTTGTCTGGGTTCTGCACCATGACAAAATCTGCAAAGTTGGCTTAGCATCCAGACAAAAAGTTGAGCAACACGGACAACAGCTATCAATTTGAAACCTATCAACAAACAGTGTAATATCCAGGGATGCGAGTGGGGTTACTACTAACTGAGAGTAGGCTATTGCTTCTCATTTTAAATATTTTGTGATGAGTATTCTTGGAAATAACTGGACACGAGTGACTCTCCCCCCTGAATCCATATTATATTTGTGTAATATGTGTCTGATATGCAGGACAAGATAAGTATGTGTTAGCTACCTCTGCCACTACCAGTAAATGCTACCATGATGTGCAATGCATTGACCACCAAATCACTAGCTATGCTCCATGCATGGTTGTTGTTACTGTTTCTGAATTCACATACATGCACTATGGTTTCCCCATGCTCTGAACATATTCCACAAGGGGGGAATGGTTGCGAAAATCTTGTATTGGAGTTTTGACACCTAGTCCTTTGCAAAGTTAACACAGTTTAAAATAATTAAAATGCTGACTTTCAAAAGGCAGAAATTAAAATCCTAAATTCTATTACAAGGCAAAGATTTCACACACCCCTGAACACTGAGTAATGATCATCAAATAAATTCCCTGATTTTGCAAGAAAGTTGAAATATTTTTAAAATATGGCAAGTTAAAGTCAACATCACTTCACGCAGTTCAGGAATATGATATTCTTTCCCGTTCAAGTTTAACTTTTACTTAAAATATAACAGAGTCGTCGTCAAATCTGACCATTTATAGCTTCAAGGCAGCCATCTTGGTGCGCCTTTTTTGTCCCAGTCGGTGGTGACAATCTACGGATTGGACGTACAGGTTACATGCTCCATGTATATAAGTCCGTGAGAACACTTCATTGGTATTGACTCATTCTTGCAATTCATTAAGCGAAACATGATTTATTTAAGTTTCACCTCTGATATATCATGTTTACAGCTTGATATCTCATGAATGATCTCAAAGGACTTTTAACAATCAACAAAGCACCACTGGGTTGCTTCCGCAAATTATATACAGCACTTACCAATAGTTAAGACTTTACCCAGGCCCATAGCGAGAGAAATTAATTGGGGGATGCATCACTGTAGGGGTTTCCATGGATGAGGGGAAGGGATTCTATTTGGACTTTTTCAAAGAGTTCAGATGGAAAATAGTGCAAGATTTTCCACTTCAGGCAAGGTTTCATTTTTAGCAGTTTATCTGCGCAGTATTTTTCAGCCTTCAGTGCAAACATTATTGGAAAACTTGAGGGGGGAGGTGACTACATGCCAAAAGCCACTGCATTATTACCACAGGTTACTTACCTTGGAACACTTAATGTGATAATGAAGATAATCTCTGAAAGTGTGGATGAGGTTTATGGTGTTATCTCGTACATTTTCACTGGTGTGTCTTCGTTCCAGGACTGCAGAAAGAAAGATAAAACACTAGCTAAAATGTGAGAAGTGCACAGAACATTCTTGTGACATAATGATTGTACCCATATACTACTTCCAAATTTCTAATCTTACAGAGTAGTAAGTTTTTAAAATTACACAGAATATTTATGTTATCATTGTATACTTCAAAATTTATAATTTTTTTTACAGACCAGTAGACCAGCTGCATGGTCAAATGGTTAGAACATCTGACCTACAGCCAGGAGGTCTGGAGTTCGACTCCTTGCCAAGTCATACCAAAGAATTTTAAACCAGAAAGCCAAAAGGCTTAGTTGTGGCAGAAATGTAAGCTTTTTTTCACATTGACAGTGTTCCATAATGTTTTTCAAATTGACAGTTCTCCATAATGTACACACAAAGTATACATGCAAGACATACATGAATTTTGACACTGAGATCCCTGATGACCTTTGACCACTAGGGTTCTTCTCACAATATCCAATCCACACACTATGTGTGAAATTTTGCAGTATCCAAGACTCCAACCATGAGAAATTGTGCAAACATGATATTGAGACATTGACCCATGTAAACCCAAATGACATTTGATCCACCAAAATCAACAGGGATCATTAACTCACTATGCACCATTTACATGCCAAGAATCAGGACCCTTCAAGTTTCCTTCTTGAAATGCCATGCAAGCAAGCTTGTCAGGTTTAGTCACTGCTGGTACCAAATGACCTTTGACCTTCACAAAACACGCAACAGCCGTTTTTAAAACTTCCCTGTTATGCTAAAAACAGCAATGTTATCAAAGTGGTATCCCAACTTTTCACCCCAAATGGTTTTTTTATCTTATATTCTTTGTTAGAAACCAATGAGGCTTTTGAAAACCTTACCAAATGTGATATATCCGATATTATCCCCTACTGATGCATCTGTTCCTTCCAATTCCAAAGGGGGCTCTCTGTGACTGAACAAGACCTGAGGTGAATTGCGACTAGCTTTTCGGCCCTCCTTAAATTCCTGAAGAAAAAGAAAGAAACAAATGTTCATACAACCGTTTCTGCTGTGAATAAACAGAACTCCAATATCTTACAGGAAAAGTTTCTAGAATTTGATCAGCAAGACTTTGTTTTCAATTTAAGGTTAAACAGCAGGGGACTGTGCATTAGCACAGAATAATGCATGATTGGAGGAACACTACAAGGGATACAGGAGAGTGCAGCTGGAGTGCATCCAACAACAGCATTTTGTTCTACAGTGATGCATAAGCCCAGAGTGGTTTTACCTTATTCATTCATGACACAAGTTTTTTTATTCAAAAGACAGAGAAAACTCTTTTCGTAAATGAACACATTTACAAACGAACAATCCCGTGAAAAAATGGAGTGTCCTAACATGACTTTAACCTATTATAATGCACAGTCACAAAATGAACCAATAGAAGTTGAGGATTATTCCCAAGTTTGAATGAATGGACAAAATATTTTTTTTTTTTTTAATTAATGCATATATTTTGTTCACTACTTTGTCTTCCTCCTATACAATCCATAAAATGTTTCTTACTGCATTAAAGTCAACTAACCTTGGTAAAGTGTAAGTAGCATCACCTAGTTAAAAGAATAGTCCACAACCAAATATATGTTTGATATGTTATGGAGGAAATAATTCTAAGCATTCTGGTGAAAGTTGCAATCACTTTCTGTGTTCAGTAAGCAGGAGTGATGTCACGGATTCACCTTGTTGCACAATTTTTTCCTTTACTTTTCATTCTTTTAGTTTGACCTTAAACTGATAAGGTATGCTAAATTGTCCCTGAGGAATATAAATTTTTCAAAATTCCATTGCTCAGGATGCACTTAAGGTATCAATATATCAGAGTTCAGTTGCATATAAAAATTGATGTTTAAATATGAAAAAAAAAAACCAAAACAAACATTGGCCAACAAGGTGAATCCATGACACAATGTGCCATCGATGATGGAAATTTGACACATTAAATTGCTAACACCTAAAGGACCAAATATTGGAAATGAATTAAAAGTTCACCAGATTGCTTGGTATATGTTCTTCTGAAACAAATGAAAAATAAATTTGGCTCTGGACTATACTTTCAACTGAAGAGTACTTTATACAGAGCACCACCAAATCGTCACTGAATTGACATGAAACATGCGAAAATTTCAGCCCAAAATTCCCCCCAGATCGCCGGAAATGGCATTTCTAAAGGCTATTTTTGGCATAGAAACTCTGAAAACACGTTTTGTTAGTGTTTTTGCTTTGATTTTTATACGTTTTTTTCAAATTTTTGATTTTCCAGGGGGGGGGCAAGTGCCCCCCCCCCTTGCCCTTACCTGCCGATGCCCATGAAGGCAACAGATTTTGATGACAGATGACAACGCTTAAACCAAGTATATGCAAACCAGAGTAATCCCCATCTACCTAAAGCCAACCCACTTCAGTATTTCATACTTGTCAACATTGTCACCTAAGAAAACAAAACATGTAGAAGATAATTCACTGTGCACAGCTTGCACACAAGTGGTAACTTTAATGGGCCCCATGGTCCAGGGGGGAAAACTCCCCCTTTCCTCTCCAAACGTTTGTAAAAATGTATGTGGGAATCACTTACGTGTGTGTGCACGAAGAGTAAGATGATACTTTTGCCAAGCTATGGTTTTGAAATTTTCTGATCATTTTTAGAATAAATGTATTAGAAGTCAGAAAATTGGCACATTCCAATATTTATGGATTTTAAAGCTCTTGAGAAGGAACAGAATAGTTGACAAGAATGGTATTTCAGCTTCACACACTGGTGCACAGCAGCTAGATTTGTTTTGCCTTGTTTTGTTGGAGTTTTAATGCCTGACTTTATAACCTTTGGTTTAACCAAGCAGTGCCCACAGCCTCACTGCCAGCTGTGCCACAATGAATTTCAGTCTTACTCCCTCCATTCCCTCTGGGGGGTAAGGTTGGGTGGATGAAAATATTGGTACCGGTACTGTAAAGCTCACAGAACTGGTATTGAGGGAGTATGGGTTCTCAAATCTCCGGTAGGAAAGTCCGGTGGGAAGGAACCTTAACTGTGCAAGGCACCCGTTATCCTGTACTTTGATGCAGCTGGGCATATGATTGCATTATTACCTACAAAAATCTGTGCTTTGACTTTGTTTACCACATTTCTTTACAGTCATGCACAATTGTAATTAGTATTCCTGTTTCCTATCTCAACCTTTCCAGGGTAATTTTTTCCAGAACTGGTATTAGAAACACACCAAATATCTTCAGTATTTTTATTACCTGTACCTCTAGTACTGGTATTCACATCAATACTGGTATACCGCCTAACTCTACTGGGGCGCAGTATGAACAAAGGCAGTAGTAGCCTTTTGGTTAACACATCACAGAGCCCAAACATGTATGTCACTGTCAGCTGCAAACACAGCAAATATTGTACCCATGTATCTGTGCATAGCCCAATGTGTATGGATGGATGGATATTAAGAACTTTAAACCAATTTAAAGGTCTCCTGTTGTATGAAAAGTTTGGAGATATGAATATCTGTATAAACATATATATATATATATGTATGACTGAATAAAGATGTAACCATTTGTCTCTTTTCCTTCTTCTTTTTCCTCATTTGTCCATTTCATTAATTTCTCTAGATTAAGACTGCTTATTTGCAGATTTACAATGAAATCTCCCTAACCTGCATAAAGACTTTGCCAATAATGACATCATCGTCATCCTTAAAGCGAGTGCTGAAGACAACCGTTACTCTGTCTTTCTTTGCATGTACATACCTGAAAGAAGGAAAAATGTGTTTTTGTAAAATATTTAGCACAAAGTGATAAAATGTTTAAGAAACTTTAAAACTATGTGATTACTACCATCAACATGTATAATTAATTTCATAACAGGTACAGTTTACCAAATGTTAGTACACTTTTCTACAAGAGCTAATCTAATACTTTTCTTAACTTTCGGGTTAGGTGAAGTAAAGATAGAGTTTTATGGCCCAGTTTCCAACCAATTGGTTCATGTTGAACCGCCCAAGGTCCTTTTTCAGTTGTGGCTCACCGTCTTGTTTTACCTTCTCCCATTGCTTATGCTGAGCACCAAGCACAATGGCAGTAGGATCCGTTTTTAAAGTCTTTGATATAACCCGGCCTGGACTCGAACCCCCTAACTTTTAACTAAACAAGAAAGCCAAAAGGCTTAGTGATTCCTTGCTGCTGAAATGTAAAGCCTTTTTTCACATTGACATTGCTTTGCAATGTTTTTCAATTAACAGGGCTCCATAATGTGCCCACAAAGTACACATGCAAGGCATCCAATCTTGAGATCCCCCTTGCCTGTCGTGAACCCAAATGACATTTGACCTCCACCAAAAACTTCTGGGACCATGTATTCACTATGTGCCATCTACATGACAAGTTACAGGACCCTACAAGTGATCTTTCTTGAAAGACTGTGCAGGAAAGCTTGTCAGGCTTTGAACATGCCAACTCCAAATGAACTTTGACCTTTGGCAAAATCAATAGGGATCATCTACTAAATATGACCAATCCACACACTAAATATGAGCACAGTCACATGTACCGTTCTTGAGATACCGTGTTTACGAAGTTTTGACCTTTTGACCTCTCATGACACCAAATGACCTTTCACCTCCACCAAAAACAATAGGGAACATCTACTCAATATGACCAACACACTCACCAAATATGAGCACAGTCACATGTACCGTTCTTGAGATATCGTGTTTACGAAGTTTTGACCTTTTGACCTCTCGTGACCCCAAATGACCTTTGACCTCCACCAAAAACAATAGGGATCATCTACTCAATATGGCCAATGCACACGCCATATAGGAGATTAGTCACACTTACTCTTCTTGAGAATCTGTGTTTACCAGCAATTTCTAAGGAATTTACCTATTGACCTCTCGTAACCCCAAATGACCTTTGACCTCCACGAAAATCGATAGGGATCATCTACTCAATATGACCAATCCACACACCAAATATGAGCATAGTCACATGTACCATTCTCGAGATATCGTGTTTACGAAGTTTTGACCTTTTGACCTCTGGTGACCCCAAATGACCTTTGATCTCCACGAAAATCGATAGGGATCATCTACTCAATATGGTCAATGCACACACCAAATAGAAGATTAGTCACACTTACCCTTCTTGAGATACCGTGTTTACAAGCAATTTCTAAGGAATTTACTTATTGACCTCTCGTGACCCCAAATGACCTTTGACCTCCACGAAAATCGACAGGGATCATCTACTCAATATGACCAATCCACACACCAAATATGAGCATAGTCACATGTACCGTTCTCGAATTATCGTGTTTACGAGGTTTTGGCCTTTTGACCTCTCATGACCCCAAATGACCTTTGATCTCCACCAAAAACAATAGGGATCATCTACTCAATTTGGCCAATGCACACACCAAATATGAGATTAGTCACACTTACCCTTCTTGAGATACCGTGTTTACAAGCAATTTCTAAGGAATTTACCTATTGACCTCTCGTGACCCCAAATGACCTTTGACCTCCACGAGAATGAATATGGATCATCTACTCAATATGACCAATCCACACACCAAATATGAGCATAGTCACATGTACCATTCTCGAGATATCCTGTTTACAAGGTTTTGACCTTTTGACCTCTCGTGACCCCAAATGACCTTTGATCTCCACCAAAAACAATAGGGATCATCTACTCAATATGGCCAATGCACACACCAAAAAAGAGATTAGTCACACTTACCCTTCTTGAGATACCGTGTTTACAAGCAATTTCTAAGGAATTTACCTATTGACCTCTCATGACCCCAAATAACCTTTGACCTCCACGAAAATGGATAGGGATCATCTACTTAATATGACCAACCCACACAACAAATATGAGCATAGTCACGTACCGTTCTCGAGATATCGTGTTTACAAGCCAAAGCGTCACATACACACACACACACAAACACACACACACACACACACGACATCACCATCGCATAGATTCCTTGCCTGCCTTCGGCAAGGAATCAAAAACTTTCAGAAGCAAATAAGCTGTTTTCAGGCAATTTAATTTTGATGTTATCCCACCTTCAAATGCAATAGTTTTAAGACAGTAAATATTCACTTGGTTAATACCAATAGAAAACTTTGAAGTATTCTAAGGTGAATGGTCCATAATGGAATTCCAAACTTTATGTAGAACTGCATGAAATAACCAAGCCAGAATTGCATGAATTCTCTACTCTACATATATCATTTGTAAGATATCCTAATAAGTGGATTGAGAAAGGCTCCCATGTATACCCATTACAAATTTTTGTAGCCACTTTTAGTCAATTGCAACTGGTTAGTGAATGTTCCCCTATTTGGTCCCAGAACTAATATAATATATATATATATATATATAAATATAACTTTAAATCTCTGACCAAGTATTGACAAAGAGGTAGTATTCCTCGAAAGCTCTACTTCAAACCTTTTGGCTGTTTAATTTATCTAAATTCTAGCCTTCCACTATTTGTATCTCCTCGGAAATTCAGCCTTTCAATTCTGTAGCACCGTTGTTTTACAGTTTCTCCGTCATGTTTATACATATATGTATATATATTTCACTAATTCGGCACTTTGAGGGAAAGTTGTTGTTGAAAAGTCGATCTTAAAGGGAAAATTTTTTTGAGGCGAAATATGTTTCGCCGTAACGTTTCTATACACTTTTTCTATAGGAATAAGTGAACGGACAAAGACGTCCTCCTAGATTTAGAAAGAAGATACAATTACTTCAAAGTTGTCAAATTTACGGACACCTAGCCGTTAACACGAACGGATGGCTGGCCATTGAAATAACGTTGTTTATATATTTTGACGTTAGGGCGAACACTTTTTCTTATGTATCTCATTGTTATTTTTTCGTCCTATGTATGCACAGATATAACAATTTCCCCCTAAGGTGGGAATTAGCGTTATATATATATATATATATATATATATATATTAAACTTACCTTTGTCATGATAAACAAGGAATAAAAAAGATGTTAAAAAATTAAGTTACCAGAATTTAAAGACCTACATTGTTTCATCATCTCTGTAGTGTATTACAGCTCTTTCCCTTCCACTGGTGTCTTCATTCTCAAGATACTGAAAGTACCTCTCAAAAACTGAAGCAAAGCAGTTTCTCTTTAAAAGAGCTGCTTTGGCAGCCAACTCTTCTTTGTTAGCTGGTAAGTTTTGACAATCAAACAAAAGAGTTACATCATAGCCTTGTTCGGTATCCGATATAAAGTCACCGTATTCTCGTTTGAGAAGCTGTTGGAGGAACAAACAAAAACACCCTTCCAACTTTAAAGAAGTAATGAATACATAGAAGAGAGCATCAAAAGACAAATCTGAAAGCATTAACTAACAAACAAAAGTATATTGTCACAAACTTGAATATTAAAGAAGGTGAATGATAACTGCATATTCAGAGATTTTGGTCACTTATGGTACCTGATGAGCTTTGTGTCCAACAAGACAAACAATTGGTTTATATTTTCAGTGATGCAAACCCACACATAGCAAGTTTCATACCTTAGGAACCTCTGTGGACGCAAGTCTAAAGACCTCTATGTCTGCTGCTTCTTTACCATCTGTACCATCAGCAACTGATGTAGCGATAGCAAGCTATGGGCAGATGGATAACTGCCATACCAACCAACTGCTCTTGAAACCTACAGATCAGCTTCATAGTTATACACACAAATCTCTTGGCCAAACCAAAACCTGTCTAAAGCCTTCTCAAACTCGAAAACAGTCGCAACTGAAACTACACTTTCCCGAAGGCTATTCCAAACATCAACAAGTCAACAATAAATCTGCAGTTTCCAACGATGAGTCTACAAAACTCTATGAGTAGCTTCTGACTATGACCACAGGTACAGTATGAGTAATTGTCCTATAAAACTTAAGAAACCCTTCCTTTATATTCCTATTATACACTCCTGACACAATGTCACCTCTCAATCTAAGATATTTTAGAGTTGGCAATATAAGTTTCTTTAACCTTTCTGGATAACCTAAACCAATCCAGTTGCTCTCTTTTGAACATTTTCGAGAGCATCAATGTCATATTGACAATGAGGTGACCAACCAGGAGCAGCGTATTCCAAATGTGGTCTAGCAAGTGCCTAAAATATAACTTTTAAAACAGATTTGCTCTACAAAAATGTGTATGTACACCTAATAAGGCCCATAATAGTTCCATACTTGGTGCTGAATGTGCTCCGAAAAGCCAAGGCTTCTGTCTGCAAGAACTCTGAAATCCTTCTCACCATCCGTTTTTTTCAAAACCACTTCATCTCCAATATCATTGTATAAATGATAACTTTGAGGGAGAGAATGGTGGTACCTCTTAGTAGAAACAGTTAAACCTTTGCATTTATCAGGATGGAACTGGATGGAACTTCAAAAGCCCACCATCTGACAACCTCTGGAGTAGATCAAGATCATTCTGCAGATTCTCTACATCACCTGTACCTCCAATTTCTTTGAATATTTTTGTATCATCAGCACATAAGTACACTGTAGGCCTTTCAGTTCACACACCTTGGTAAATCATTAACAACAAACACGATGGACCTAAAACACTGCCCCGAGGAACACTGCTTGTAACTGCATGCTCTCTAGATTAAACTTCATTGACAATAACTCTTAAGTTTCTTTCCTTTACAACATCTTCCATTCAATCCCTAATTTGGGTGCTAAAGCAATGCCCTAAGTTTCTCCATAGTCTTCAATGTGACGCTTTATCAAAAGCCTTTATGAATCCTTGTATACAACATCAATACAGCCACCATTATCTATTGCTTTCCTTCATAAATCCACAAACTTCAATAATTCTAGTGTTGTCGATCTCCCAGAAATAAGGCAAAACAGCTTATTACTAAACAAATTATTCTTCCTTGTGTGGTCAACCATGCATGCACAAATCATTTTCTCAAGAAATTTACAAAGAGCCACTTGTTAAACTGACTGGCCTACAATTTCCCAGAGGAGCCTTTCATCCACTGACTTGTATGTACGGACAGAGCATGTAACATGTACGTCCTATCAGTAGATGGTCGTCACCGGCTGGAACAAAAACGGCACACCAAGATGGCTGCCCTGAACCTATAAATCGTCTGATTTGACAACAACTCTATAATACTTTGAGAAAAAGTTCCACTTGAATGGAAAACAATATCACATTCCTGCAATATGTGAAGTGATTTTGACCTCAGCTTGCCATATTTTAAAAATATTTCAACTTTCTTACAAAATATTGGAATATATTTGAGCAAGTCCAAACCTTCACACAAAACCATAGCAGATGGCCATTTTGGTGCGCTTTTTCTCACATGTACGGCAGCTACAATCTACCGTGCAGTATGCTCTGTCTGTGTATAGGAAGTCTGTGCTTTCATCACATTTCTTAAATAGAGCAGTAATATTGCCAACTTTCCAGGCATCTTGAACTTTGCCAGTGGAAAGAGATAAATTAATACTTTATTTTAGACGAAGGCTTTGTAACAGCCTGTGCTTGTTCTTTAATGCCTTTGGATATAGCCCATCAGGACCTGGTAATTTGTTCACATTCAAATCCATAAGTAAATCAAAAATATCTGATTCATTTACTATCTTATCCTCACATGGACTAACAATCTGAGCAGAATTGATAAGGGGTACTGGACCCTCTGGTTCATTTGAAAAAACACTGCTACAAACTTTAGTAAGGACCTCCGCGCTTTATCTCTATCATTTTTTGTTAATCTAGTCTAGTCATCATCTTGAATCACCATTAAACTTAATAGACTTCATGGCTGGGTTAAAACTTTTCCTTAATATATTCATGTTTTCAACCTTACCTGGCACAGGCTTACCATTTTGAGGCATGCAAGTGAGATGGCACAGCATCACTCACCTAAACTAACCCTGCAAAGTGCATTTTTTTTACACACCAAGATAAAAATTGGGAACACAGGTTGTTGATAGAACAAGACACACACCGACTACCCCCAAGGGGTGTACAATGTAATTTGTAACACACCTGGAAAGTCTACAACATGAGGGCCTGCAGGAAGTATCACAGGTGACCTTCCCATAAGCTGAATGCTGAATGCAGAGTGTCACTTTCATAATGACATTCCAGACTTTATCCAGACTTTCCACATTTTCCCTTCTGTGTTGTGTCTGTGTAATGCAGTCTTTACATTAAGGTGCCCAATTGAGTGATTCCCCCTATCAATTCACAAGTCCTTCAAAGAAATATTTGACTGCAGGAAATCACTACACTGTTCCCTATGTACCATCTGAAATTCACTCAAAAACCTCGTTAGAGGGACAATTTCCGAACACATTTTTAGCCATAGTGTAAACACTGGTGTAATGTATAACATTTTTTCTGATTCTTGAGCTGGCTATCACAACATTTTTTTTTCAAAGGAAAATTCTACATTACCCTTGTACTGCAAGACGTTATAAGCCTGCCTCTAAAATGTCAAATAACAAGAGGCATGCAAACATAGCTCACAGGGGATAATATATAGGAACCTATGTAAGTAGATGTGGTTTGAGCAACCTCGAAGGGATGGGTGGGGTGTGCTTATGCAGCTTTGAAGTCATCAAGGTAACCTACTATCTAGCTCACTGTGAAGAAACCACATGTTGTTTTCAGAAGAATACAACTGGAAGAAAATTTGACATACCTCATCAGCGCCATATTTCTGCAATTCTGGGAAAAATTTCAAGGATGCACTAACAGTTATTTTAGTTCTGTCACCATTGGGGTTAGATATGTGATAAAGGACTCCATCAAAATCTGGAAGGAAGCAAATTAAAGAGAATCAAAAAAAACAACCAAATACAGCACACACAAGTGAGGACCAAAAAATTGTGTACTGTAGGAATATTTGCTGTGAAACTGCTATGGTATGTGGTATTTTGAGAGAAATTTGATCTTTCTGTAGTCCATTTTCAAAGCTGAACTGAAAATATTAAAGGTTCCTCATGTCTTTCAAGATTGACATATTGAGTGAATGTTCAGCAAACTGCCTACCAACGGATCAAATATGCAAATTAATACAGTAAGGAGCTTATTAGGCAACTGGTGAAAAGATTATTTTCATAGAGTGGTCTAGCTACAATCCCATTTTCAAATCATGATTTTAACCATCCATCTGTTTCTGCCTAAATTAAAAAACTTTCAAAACTGCCACATAAAACTAAGTTAATAAAAATATTTCAGGACAGTCACAGCAAAATTAACATTTTAAATCATTTATCATTATATTTGGTCTATATAAAAGACAATATGGAACATAATGTATGTTTGCTGTTACAGAGTCTAAATAATACAAAATCTACGCAATGCAAATTGATGACCAACTGTGGTGTTGCCAGGGGTTGAAGACTGGTGTAATGCCATCTGGAGTAAACTGTGCCCATGGTAAATTTTATGCACCACAGATGATATCCCATGTCACTACAGTTACAATGTCCCATTGCCTACATAAATTGTGTTAAATCTTATACCTCATGTGATTGTTTACATAGGTGGGGATACCGTCCAAGAAAGCTGATCTGGGGGAGGGATCTAGGAGGGAAATAACGTCTGGATACACATAGAAATTTGTACCAAAGCCTGATAATGTTTGTCCTGTGTAACATTCCAGTCACCCCAGTGTTACAGACATCTAATGTAAACTGTAAAATTCGTTTTGTTTCTCATAGCCTCCTTAGCAAAATTGTCAGCTAAATAACATACCTTCCTATTCACACAACCTCCCCTCCGATCCCCATTCAAAAAAGAGTACCCCTTAAGGATGGTTCACAATTACCCCTACCAACATCTTACCTCCCCTGCTCCCCTAGTAACTGAATTGAAATAGACAAGAAAAAGATAGAAAAAAAGAAGACTATGAACACAATGGTTGTCATCATTAACATAATATTTTATAGTAGCCTACCACCATTAATTATCAAAATGGACGTAAACTGGACAAGACTAACTGCTATTGGATAATTGCACCATAATTTGAGACAGTTATCATTTGGAGGAAGATTTCAGACATTTTAACTTTATTTGTGGGGGAGAAGGAAAGGAATATTTACAATTCGAGTTTAAGCTTTCCAAATCTACAAGAGATGGAAGAATCCACTATCACCAGCAAATGCAAATTTATGCAAATTTCCTTAGATAAGGAAGAGTCTAGCATGTGCCAGTCATGAATCCTGATAAAAACATTAAAGACTTTACCCAGTAGTAGCTGTTTGTTTATCTCAACTTACCTCCTACTTTAATATCAATTGCATCTGCCTTTCCTCTGGAAGAAAAAAACAAGAAAATCATCAGTTCAATGATTATTTATGCAGCCTGGAGATCATCCCATTTCTACATTTTGCATAAGAGAAGAAAACAAACTTGTATGAGGAAGGGTTCATAACATATAAAGGCATAACCAGAGTTTTGAAAGAAAGGGAAGGGGAACTCTGGGTCATTTCTTAATTCTGCAGGCACAATACAATAACATAAATACTGTAACTACACAACACTAAGGCATTTTTAGAGGTCCTTCATAAGGTGCTTTTGGGGATCCTGAAATAATAGGCTATTCTGGTGTTGGTCTAGAAATAAACTTTCAACATTTTTGTAAAATTGTGACCCTTCTAATATTGCATTTAGCCAACCTTTCTCAAGGAAAACCATTAAGGAGCAGCTCCTACATTTCATCATCACAGTATCTCACATTTGAGACAAATTTAATCCTGGCAAAATCTTTTGACTCCACACTCAAGCATTCACACAGGAGCTTGCAAAACTTTCCAGGCTATCCTAATACACTTTCTCAGTCCAGAGTGCTCAGGTCTCAGACATAAGTAGATTCCCCTGGACATTTGGGAAAAAAACCTGTAAATCTTCTATGAAGCTGAAATGTTAGGAGACAGCATTATAATGTCACCCATCTCATATTTTAGTTTCCACACACTAAGAAAGTACTAAAATAGTAATAGTACCAGTTTGTGAAGGCATGACTGCAAACACCTTTTTGAGCAACTAGTGGAACCCTTCAATTTTTCCACAGACACTTGCAAAAAATGGTCTCAGAACTCTTTTGGGATTTTAGTCCTTGCCAAATCACTGTGGTCTTGTGAGACACTTGAGGTACAACCCTAAAGATTCAAGTGGGCATTGTGGACATTCACTTGTACCATCACTTCACTGCTACTATTACTCAGTATTGGCCTCCCTATAGTCTAGGACACAAGCCAACACTGTTTTTGTTTGTGCCTCATCCTTGAACAGGAGTGAATGCTATGTGGTAGTCAGTCATTTCCAGAATCAAGTTCTCCCATTGAATGTTCAAAACTGAACACAGAACTATCTAATGGGAGAACTGCATTCATACAGGGCAATTCCCATTACATGATGTGACATCATGAACTGAAATAAGTGATCACAATTACCGTTCAAGGCCCAATTCTCTCACAACAAACAGTATCAATTCTCCTAACCTTCTAACTTAAGCCCCTCCCACATTTGTCAAAAATTTATCCTCTTCCAGGCAAAATCTCAGTTTATTGCTTCACGGTAAGTGTAGAAAAGCTAAATGCTCTCAGAACAGTTCATAATGTGTAATATCAGCTTTAGTACTCTGCATAGTTTGAAAATTTTAGCTGTCAATCAAAGAGCTGAACCAGTTGAGAACTTCTGTTACCCCTAACAAGATGAGGTGAGAGAACTGGCCCATTACTCATTTGGATGAGATCAAATTTTCCGTATTTGATAAGAGGGGTTTTGTTTTGAACAAGGCCATGATTATTATATTTCATCAGAAAATGTCATAAGAATATTCTTGAGTAATTTTAAGATGCAAAATAAAGAACAAGGTAAGAAACACATGGACATTTTGACTGAATATAATCATTACTTTATAATATACTGTAGCTACGCTACTGTAGAGGCCCTATGTACTGTAGGCTATGTAACATAACAGGTTAAAGGACAAAGGAGGCTATAAAGACTCCGCAAGATGCCCTGTAATCCAAAACCCCCAGAAAACAAAAAGCAAACCACCAACACCTAATGAGCCCAGAAAGATTAGATTCCAACACAGCCATGGAAGAACTTGTCAATGTTTACCTGCTTTAGTTCTAGATATTGGAATGAAATCTATGTTTTCTTGAAAATTTACAATTTATGTTTTAAAACTTTGAAAGTATTTGTTGAAGCCTAATTTCTACATTCCCCTGTTGTAACACTAACATAACAGTTAGGTTGCAGGCTAACATTAGTCCAGGCCTAATGTAAGGCCTAATACTACACAGGTCCTGCCTGTTTCGTACATGATCCTTATATTCTTTATTTAATTTGCATTAAAAATTTTCTTCAAGATTCCAACTCAAAGGGTTTTGAATTTGAATTCCTGAATTAAAGTCTAAAGGGAATGTGGTGCTAATTTAGAATCCGTGCCCGGAAGTAGACATAATTTTACTCACTTCACAACTTCCAAAAGAGGGCGCTCAAACTTTAAAGTTTTTTTTTTTTAAGTAAAAAACCCTTTTCTTTTTTTCCTCACTCGAGGAACAGCGCTATAAGTGTATGCTGTGGAAAGAAGTGAATGGTTAGTGCTGTGGAAGAAAGAAAAGCATTGTTAGTACCGGGACCCGAACCCTCAACCCTAGCGATATAGCGATTCTAGCATGAAGACCAGCGCGCTTGCCTACTGCGCTACGAGCGCCGTTGCCGGTGAATGGGTTAAAAATAATATAAGTACTGTCTAATAATACTATCTATTACATATAGCTGTAGGTATACGTATTTACGTATACCTAAAGCTGACTGTATGTACTGGAGAGTGTATATATATGTACAGTATGAGATACGTATACGTAAATGTTTATATACCCCTACGTATACAGTTCCTATGCATGCGTACACCTCCATATGGCCCACCCTAACCCTATACCTATGCGTACGTAACCCTAACCTTATTACTATGCGTACGTAACCCTATACCTATGCGTACGTAACCGTAACCTTATTACTATGCGTACGTACCCCTAACCTGTTACTATGCATACGTAACCCCTAACCGTACAGCTATGACGCAGTTCCGGGCACGGATTCTAAATTAGAGCCGAGAATGTTTTGACTTCATGTATATAGTAGTACAGGGACGTTTTGGTAAAAAGTGTGACATTTTGGTAGCAGAAAAGCAGGGACATTTTGACTGAATATCATCATTAACTTAGGCTACATAGGCTACATGTAGGCTACATAACATAACAAGTTAAAGGGCAATGGAGGCTGTAAAGGACCAATAAGATGCCCTGTAATCCAAACCCCCCCAGAAAACAACTAGAACAGCAATGCTGTTGTGAAGCTCACACAACCTGTTTTGTCTGTTTAAAACAGCAACTTAAAGTGCAACCAAATTTTATCTTTAATCTGTTTCTTAAACCCCTTACAATACAAAATTAAATGCAAGGAAGTAAATGATAGTGAAGGCAAAACATTTGTGATTTTGCATCTAAATCTACATCTGATATAGTTTTATGGTAGATCTAGATATCGCTGTGTATTTTCTCAAATCATGAAAGCCTGGGCTGTGTATTCTTAAAAATCTGTGCTTACTGAACTCAAACAGTTAATGTTGGTATTGCTTGGCTTGGCCAATTCATGATAAAATTGAACAGCATGAAAGGTATCTCCAATATAGACAAGTTACAACAGGGTCTGTTGTAACTCCATCCTTGCCTAGCCTAATTCTCTCCACAGAAGCTGACCACAGCTGATTATGAGACCACCTACACAAGCATACAGTGACAATACTGTGAATGCTTTGTTCAACCAGCTGTAACATAAAGAACCAGGTCAAATATCCTGCATATACTGTATGTGCAAGATAAGAACCGAAAACACAACCAAGCACACTGCTATTAGTGCAATAAATAAACAACTATTAAACTGCCCAGCAGGCAAAATGAACTCAGTCCTAAAAAAACAGCTTTAAAACACAACTTAAATTTCCTATATTAGAATGAAAGTAGGTAGGTATGAATGCTCTCCTCCAGAGCAATCGTACACCAAAATTTCAGCCCCAAATCTCAAAAAATGAGTAAGAAGAAGACTTTTGTTAAAAAGTTGACACCCCATTTGATTACATCACACATGTGTACATGTTGTTATGTTAAAAAAAAGTCGCATTACTTTTTAAGTTTGTGTCTTCCGAATGATATATGATAGAGATGAAGTTGTCGCCTCCTAAAAAAAAACTTTTCTGCATATCTTGAAGTTAATGAATTTAAGCTTTCACGGTAAACCGGTTATATTACCGACACCGGTAATAACCGGTTACGGTTCGGTTCGATTATTGCCTTGAAGAATAATCGCAAAATCGAAAAAATCGGTAATATCGTAGGAATCGAAAATAATCGTGAATAATTGTGAAATAATCGTAAAAATGTAAGTTACATCACTATCTCGTCCTAGTTGACAGTACAACTCATCGGCGGCGGGATCCTTTGTGTTTCCATGAGAGTAGATCATTTACGATGTGTTTTGCAGGGTTACCGGGGTGATCGCGCGCCATCATATTACCTGTCCCAAATCTACTACTCAAATCTTTGAAAATATCGCATGCAAAAAGAATCACTTCATTTACATGATTCCCCCGATAATGGACTAATATTTTTGGCCAATTTGTTAAGCGTTCTCCTAGTCTGAGAATGAAGAGAGTCCTTAGAAATTATGTTTAAGTTGGAGAGTTGTTTGCACTCCGTTTTCTGAAGTTGAAATTTTCATCGGCGTGCCGCCTGAATTTGCTATCCCCACGTAGTGTGCTACAATACTGCTCACATGTGTGTTTGCAGCAATATGTACATCACTTCTTGCACGCAAGCTGTCTGACAGTGATTAATAGTAACGTTTTACGCAGAAACTTGCAGATATCACCCCGCCCAGCTTGCAAAGACAGTGCCCGTAACGTTCGGCACGTAAACTGAGCCTAGCATGTGTGCGGTCTTTCATTTCATACGGTATGCAACCTCGAGTAAAATGACAAAAAAAAAAAAACACAACTCGAAAATTACACAATGATTAAGCGTGTCACTTGTACCCAAATCAACACTTTGCCGCTATGCGTAAAGTACTAAGATATCACTGTAATGACACCGAAAATATTCACGATTTTTTAGACAGGCCATTACATACACGTTTGGTAGACCCAGAGTGGCATTTGTGCATACTACGAATTTAACGAATGAAAGCTATGTCAGCATGCCCGGATGTCAACACGAGACAAGCTGCGTAAGAATGTTAAAAGCCGTTTAGTGATATAGGCATTGGAGAGTAGAATTTTTCTTACTGGGCTCTAGTGACTCTTTTCTGTTAAGATTGTCATTTTTTATTTGAAACAAAAGAGACGATACAACCTTGTGACATGTGAAGTATTATTGAACTTGTGAATGTGATCTCGGAAAATATCATGGATGTACTATGGAACATGCCTAACAAAATGTTGTCATGTTTTAGTCACCATAACACCGGGTATGGCGATTAGGTACCTAGTTCCTATTTTTGTACCCGTGCAAATACTAATACAATTTATACAATATGAGCTGTAATGCGCAGCTGCCAAGTTTTTGGTCAAGCGATCTGTACTGTGCAGATAGGGTGCTCCAAAATCTACTGCCTGCATTTATTGGCTATTTTATCGTACAGTATTTTTCGGGGCTCAAAGTCATCTTGGTTCGCTGGTACAGCCGAAGTTTCTGTCAACAAACCATCTCGAAATTATCCATACGTAATGCTTTTTCTAATTCGTTGTAACTCAAATACCATCGGGCATATCACAGTAATTTGATTGATTTTAACATATATATTCTACCTTAAAGTCCCCGCCATTTATTTATTAAGGAAGCGCATCGGGCTGTTTCATTAACAAAATTCTAATATTTATAAAAAGGACAAAGATTTGGGAATCCCTACATCGATCGCCTAGAAGAACGCTCAGTGTAAAGACGTCACATCAACTGACACGAAATTAACCAATCAGAACACAAGTGCAATTGTATTCTCTGTTCGGTAGCAATCCTCATTTATAAACGGTAGTATGTACACAACATCTCTCATAATCGCTCGCGATAGCTTCGCGAAAAGATCGAGGGTGAATGTGTGGCTTACGGTAGTACATTATACAGGAAGTTGCCACGTGGCCAAAAGCCACGTGGAAGCAAGCTGTACATAAATGTATGTACTTATTTGCATTACATTCGTGGCTAACTGGAGTGCACCACTTGCGTTATTTTAGTATGGCTTATACTACCGTCCCTACAGACATGCGTAGTTTCGTCGATCCCTGATGTTGAAATCGGGCGACCCGTGTAAATCCCGATGGTCCATGTAACTCTCATTGAAAAGTTTTAGAATGATCGTTGAATGAAAGCAAGCATAATTTTAGGACTACAAACGAATAATGAAGGGATATAACACTTTGGTGTACAGCAGGTTCTACCGTAAAAGTTCAATGCTTTTGTTTTATTAGCCAAGCAAAAAATTTTAGGGCTCAGTTTGTAGTAGAGCAGACCCGCGCACGTAGGGGAAAAACACGGACAATAAGCGCAGTCGGATTGTTGGCGGGTTAAGCACTGATGGAGAGCTAGCCAGCGGGAGGGCCAGTGCAGGGATTATAAACAAAAAATTCATTTTCCGTTCCTGATTTCCATACATTGCGGGCACATATTTCATGAACATTGTGTGAAGTTTATATAGCTGAGCCCGAGAGCATAAATAAAAAGGGTTCTTTGCTTTTGAAAAATTGTAGTATAATTAGCAGTCAAGTACCGCAACTGAGGCATCCAGTTCCGCTGGCTTACGGATACAAAGATGTACGTAACTTGCTTGCTACAGCACATATGTCAACTTAGGAACTTAATGTAAAATGTGCGGGGAAAAAAACCGGTTATAATCGAAGTACGATTATTAGACGTCCGATTATACCGGTTATGTTTTTTTGGTATACCGTGAAAGCTTAAATGAATTTTGTGTCCAGGAATATGCCTTCAATTATCCTTTTGCGAACGAATCACACTTAAGTTTTGATTAATAACTGGAGTGACGTTAGCAACCCCCAAGTCAGCAGGAACAAAATTTGAGTCAAGACATTTCTGGAAAGCAATTGATAGGGGAACTGATAAAACCTTGAAGCATACATGAAGGATGACTGGATGGATTTCATCTGGCCCAGGAGCCTTCCTTGCATTGCAACTCTTTCAGAACCAGTTCCTCAGAGAAAACTATGGCACTTATTGATGAAAAGTTATCAAAACCCCTACAGATCCTCATGACAGATGACTCCCTCCGAGTCCCTCGTAAACACAGATACAAAATAATCATTTAACAAATTGACCACATCCTGATGATCACTAACTAATGAACCATTTTCATCATTAAGTGGCCCAACCCCCTCCTTGACATGCTGCTTGGATCTGACATGGAAAAGATTTTGGGCTAATTTTAACCTCACTGGCCAACTGCTTTTCAAACCTAGCTCCTTAACATACAGCAGGACCCCTCCACCTCTACCACCAACAATATCAAACCAATCCTGCCTAAAATATCAAGGTTATCATGGCATGAGTTAGTCAATCAAGAAGTGTAAAAGGGCCTACCTCATGTACATTTTAGCTATTTGTTTAAAGCAATGACCAACTTGAGATACTGACCAACCCAAGATCTTCCACTACACTATGTAACACTGGGATGACCTGTGGTCTACTCTAGGCCATAGACAAGGCCTGGGTTCTAATGTAGAACCAGTGCCTGGAAATGACATCATTTTAAACACAACATTAAAGAGGGTGCTGAAACCATTTTTTATTTCCAGAGGAAAACAAAGTTTTTTTCCTGTATATACATAGTAAAATGTTTTTTTCTCCATTTGGGAAGAGCAGTATGATGTATTTGCTGTGGAAAGGAGTGAATGGTTAATGCTGTGGACAGGGTTGGGTTTTTACTGGAAAAAACCTGTTTTCACCCGGACAGTAGTGAAAACTGGTAAAAACTGGTGATTACTGGTAAAAAGGGAAAAAACCATGGATGCAAGTGCCAGACAACGTGTGGTGTATAGGTGTACTTACAAACTAGTTTATGGAACAAATGAGAGTGGGTTCAAATCTCTATACTGTTCTACTTTTTAACTACTGTTAATTTTAACAAAAATTTGTGAATGTAGTATTAGGTCAGTGTCAATGCTTCCAGACTGGTATGCACACATTGCTTCTACTGGAATATTGCCAAAATTGTGGCATTGCTTTCAATTCTACTACTACATGGGAAACAGAATATTTCAGAATAGCAACTCTGTCACCGAAACAAACTGAGAATCTAAAGTATTTTTAAAATTTTAATTTGGATTTATGATCCAAATTTAAACAACTTCTAAAAATTAGAAACACAACTTAAATGTAAATTGAAGATGATGTTAGTTAAAGACTGATTTCAAAGCTGTGAATGGTTTTGATTTCATGTCAGACTAGTAGATGTTTGAAACATGTTTCAAGCAAGTTATTCTCTTTTGCACACAACAGCAGAATAATATTTTCCATCAAAATGACTTGAATTTCTCTTTGAAGAAAAAACTTTGCAAAAAAAAAACTTGCTGTAAAGCTTAAGAATTACAGTATTTAAATTCCATTTTATGAAACACAAGGTATTTTCCAGTTTTTACTAGTCTTTTCCACTTAGTTGGGTAAAACCTGTATTTTCCAGGGCAGTTTTTACCGGTAAAAACTATGGGTGAAAACCGCCCACGGTAAAAACTGCCAACCCTGGCTGTGGAAAAAGAAAAACAAAAGCAATGGTTAGACATGGATTCGAACCCCTGACATACAGGTATGCAGAGTACAGCATAAAGACCAGCCTCCTTGCCGACTGCGCTACGAGTGGAGGGTTTTCAAATAATGTAAGTACTTACAGTACTGCATTCTATACAAAGACAGTACACCTATACATACATATATGTGTATATATATATATATATATCATATTAGGTCATTCTTGACCGAGTACTGAAGAAGAGGTAGTAATCCTCAACAGCTCTCCTTCAAAATATTGGCTGTTTTATTCACCAAATTTCTAGCCTCCTGCTATTTGTATCTCTTCAGAAATCTAGCCTGTCAATTCTGTAGCAATGTTGTTTTACAGTTTCTCTGTTGCTGAAAAAAATACATATAAATGTACATTCAAACACCTACATACCTATGCCTAGAGCTAAGTTATTACACATGTAGTGGCCATACACCTACATATGCATATATTTGAACGCACAATGGGGTATATAATATTCCAACATGTGCTTATAGTTATACCTAAAAATAGCCCACCCTAACCTTCTACCTATGCTTATGTATGCATATGCATGTACGTACACACATATTCGTATGTGTATTACACCCTGACCCTAACCATGGAGCTATTACTTTGACAAAGTAATAGCTCCATGCCCTAACCCTAACCCTTCCCCTTTTACAATGTGTACGTGTATCCACATATGACATACTGTAGGTTCTGGCCCCTAATTCTAAATTTGTGCCAAAGCCTGTGTGTATTATCAGCTACCACAGGCCTAGGCTTAATGCCCCTACGCTAACCTAGGCCTAGACTTCTAACGGGCTAGGCTATGTCTAACTGTTAAAAGCCTAGGCTAGGCCTAACTTTAGTCCTAGGCCTAGGCCTAGGCTATAGGCCTAACGTAGGCCTAGGCCTATGCTACTTCACTGCATTTTTGTAATCGAAGGGCTGTGCCAGTTGAGAATCTCTATAGCTACTGATAAAATTGTTGTTGGGGGAATGAGTGAGGATTGTCTTAAAACTTGATTCGGAATAACATAGCCTAGCCTAACGATTCGCCTTTTGGGCAAATTTTTTACTTAAGTTAGGGCCTAACGTAAGGCCTCAACTCTGTACTGTAGGTTAGGCCTAGCCTATGACTGGAACTCTTTAGTTAGCTAGCCTAGTAAGTGTAGGCTACATGGGATTGTGCTCACCCGTTTGCTGCACTCTCAAATCTTTGAAGCAGAGTCTCCTCAACTATCTTATTTTTAATTTCTAACAAGATCATCTTTTCAGTTGACGGAACGGTAAAGCTCTAAGTTTTAACCAATTGGCCTGCACTTCCTGTCCAGCACACTACGTATACTATAGTACACTACAGAACGGCCTGTACAGTCATCATGTGGAAGCTAACTATAACTGTATGGCTTCAGGGCTAGTGAACGCCTTCCGTACTAGCGCTATATCAGTACTGTACGTAAGGTATATGGATGCTTGAATCGCGGTATTGACTACAGTACACTGCAGTCAGTCCAAAAAGCAGGAAGTGAATGGCTGTGCCAATTTTCCGACGGAGGGTTCAGAGGTCATAGCTAACTTTTGCCAAAGTTGAGTTGGGAAAGACTTGAACAAGTCAGCAGCAAACGTATGGCTGTAAATTTGTAATTTACTTTTTCTGCTACAATAGTGACATCGCCAAAACTTTTTTTGTAGCAAGTCGGAAAATCTCACGATTTTCTTCTTAGTTGCTCATCAAAGCATCTGCAAATAATATTAAGACATCATTATTGCCTAAAGTTTCAAAGTTATAAGCAGTAATTTTTATGTTTGAGGTGAAGTACAAGGACCAATCCTTTCATTCCAGCAATTCTTATAAGGGTTTACCAAAATTTTCAGTTGGCTCAGCTCTTTGATTGGTCACTAATTCAAACAATGCAGAGTACCATAGCTTATATAACACAGCATGAACTATATACTGAAAGGGTTTTGATTTTTCCCATTGAGCTTTTTCATACTAACTCTGAAGCAATAACTGAGATTGTGTCTGGAAGAGGGTAACTTTCAGGCAATTGTGGGAGGGGCTAACATAGGAAGGAAGGCTGATACTGTTTGGGTAAAAGAATTGTGGTGATCGTGATCACTTTTTTTCTTTCTTTCTTTCTTTCTTTCTTTCTTTCTTTCTTTCTTTCTTTCTTTCTTTCTTTCTTTCTTTCTTTCTTTCTTTCTTTCTTTCTTTCTTTCTTTCTTTCTTTCTTTCTTTCTTTCTTTCTTTCTTTCTTTCTTTCTTTTCTTCCTTTCTTTCTTTCCTTCTTTCTTTCTTTCTTTCTTTCTTTCTTTCTTTCTTTCTTTCTTTCTTTCTTTCTTTCTTTCTTTCTTTCTTCCTTCCTTTCTTTCTTTCTTTCTTTCTTCCTTCCTTCCTTCCTTCCTTTCTTTCTTTCTTTCTTTCTTTCTTTCTTTCTTTCTTTCTTTCTTTCTTTCTTTCTTTCTTTCTTTCTTTCTTTCTTTCTTTCTTTCTTTCTTTCTTTCTTTCTTTCTTTCTTTCTTTCTTTCTTTCTTTCTTTCTTTCTTTCTTTCTTTCTTTCTTTCTTTCTTTCTTTCTTTCTTTCTTTCTTTCTTTCTTTCTTTCTTTCTTTCTTTCTTTCTTTCTTTCTTTCTTTCTTTCTTTCTTTCTTTCTTTCTTTCTTTCTTTCTTTCTTTCTTTCTTTCTTTCTTTCTTTCTTTCTTTCTTTCTTTCTTTCTTTCTTTCTTTCTTTCTTTCTTTCTTTCTTTCTTTCTTTCTTTCTTTCTTTCCTTCTTTCTTTCTTTCTTTTGTTTCGACGTAGCAAATACACCCAGCATTGCCATTAGCTCCAAATTGAAAAACAAAATAAAAGTAGAATGGAATCATTGAAGACTTTATTCCGAGGCACAAACATATCTCCATTTTATGTCGTCACTTGTGTAGATATAGAAAAGTTGCTTTTTCCTCCGAATGAGTTCCTGATATCGCATGCACTTCTATCCCCAAACTTCATTATGCAATCTCACGGTCGAAGTCTGTGGGGCGGACAGTACCGGTCGCTCACTCCCATGGTTTTCCAAATCTCTTTTAATGCGTGGTGCGTGATGATGACGCAGTGTCTGAATTCTGAACTTTATTCCTAGAATTTATATACGCTCCATACATCATACACACATTTACACACATCAAAACATTCATGGAAAAGGCCATGGATGTTGGTAGAGTAATATCGACTGAAGGGACTGTGTTTGCTCAATTTGCAACCCCTACGTAAGCCTGCGGAGCGAATTTTTTTCGTTGAGCTCATCTCTACGAAAACCAACTGAGACGCGGCAGCTACAGAAGGTGGCAGACACAGAGGCGCTTCTCAGGCAAACTCCTACTTCGGGGGTTAATGCTAATTGCTATTATTGAACAAACAATGTGTTTTACGGACCTGCTGCTGAATGAAGAGAAACAGGGGGATTTCCAGAAGCGATGTGCCTTCTATCTTCTTCACCAATTGTTACAACCACATATGGGTAAATGTCGCCAAGAGTCTTTCCTATTAGCACCCGACCACGGGATTCCGAGTCTTTGAGTAATGGCTATGAAGTGTGATCATGTGCTTTGGCCACATAGTGTAACGCACAATCTTCTGGCGGTCAAGTTAAATATTACAGGACGCCATCCATAATGTTCAAACGATTCCGGAGTCATAAGTATGGGGGAGGGGTGAATGTGCCGCAGAATGTTAGAGGTACTGACTTAACCCTAACCCTAACCCCAACCCCAATCCTAATCAACAAACAACCCCGCACTGACCCCATTAGTTAAGTGTTACCTAACATTCCTGCAGCACCGCCGTAAGGAAATAGATCGAGGTTCTCCATGTGAGGACAGTAGTCACCGGTTTCTTCAACTGAAACGGGTTGGTTATCAATTACATTGTTGTTGGCATGAACTGATGAAAAGGTAGACTATTGCTGTATAGAGGTTCTTCTCCGACGTCTTTAAACCACGTGACTGTTTTTGAGTTAGCCGTTAAGATGCAATCATTGTTAGTGCTAATTGATTAAAAGGCGTACAACTTCACTGACTACGAGCCAGGCCCGTCGATCATGGGGTGGGCACTTTCCTCCAATGAAAATATTGGGGAAAAAATATTTTTTTCCCCTTCGCAATAGTTCATGTATATTTAAAAAACACGCAGAACAAACAAAACACAAGATTATGGTAGCTATATAGATTACTTTAGGACTTAGAGGCAAGCTTATATGAGGTCCATATTGAAGAAATAATACTGCATTTATAATACGCCTTCTATATTTTGTGTATGTGCACATCAATGTGGATGTGTTTGTATGTGTTTGTTTGCGTGCGTATATGTGTTGGCTCGCGTTCGTGTGGGTGGGTTGCCTATAGACGCGTCGTGGACACGACCAGGGCTTCCTGCTGTAGGAAAATTTATTTTCCCTCTCAATGCACACACCAAATCGACGCCCCTGTTTTGAAATTTCTGAACTGGGTAACGATGGCACTTCAGTCAACGAAGAGTACAATCGATGCAATTCGGTGGCACAAGCCAAACAAAAAATCCATGTTATATACAGAGCGCGCATCTGCTGGGATTTTCGTGTACAGAACTGGATGTAACTATCCAGGCTTGCTTCGTTAATTATCTACATGTAACCTATCAGGGAAAAGGATAGTTCAATATCTCTTTTAAGGGGCGTAGGAAGCAATATGAAAGTGGAGAGGGGAACAATTTTGGACTATGCACCTCACGCTTACCCATTGACGATTATTTTATGTTATATTTTTCGCTTTTTCGACGAGAAAGTGAAATATTGCGTCTAAAATGCTCCAGCATAGCATTAAAAGTAAATAGCTGTAGTCATTTCCAAATCAGTTCGTCTCAACAATAAACCCCAGCAATCGCTTCCTCTCCTCAAAATACTATGTACAAGAAGAGTAATGGAAGTTGCATCTTTTGAAATGTTGTAAGTTTAGGTGAAAAAATATTCTTGAGCAACAAACAACTGGATTTCTCTCTAAGAAAAAGCTATTTCCTGAAAAGAAGGCTACCATACTGGCTTATTTGTAATTAATACTAATTATTTATCACTCTTTGCCCATAAATAGTTGTTTAAAAGGATGAATTTTCCTTGTAAAACAAAAGCAATAATTCGATCCCTTTAAATGTCATAACGTTTTTTTTAAATGAAACTGCACACTGAAAGAGGTAGAAATATTCGTTTTCTGTCAGTCCGACTATACAGGATGAAGATTCCAGTATATGCCCTGTGCAACAGTGCCATAGGTATACACTTTTTCCAGGGGGCAAGCACCCAGGTTTTCTGATTTTTTTTCTTAAGTGTAAACACTACTGTATTAAGAATTCGGGTCCTTTCGTTTATTTGTAAATATAGAATATTTAGAGCCTATTGTTGTAATTAAGAAAATTTAGAAAATTTAAAAGAGACATCACTGTAGCGGCTTTGAAAAGTTTACTACTGAACACTTACTGCATTAGAGGTTGCAATTTAGGGCTGGTAAAGCAATTAAGCGTAAAATTTTGCTTTTTTAAAACTAATAATTACAAATATAGAGCTTTTATTAGGAAGAATTCGGAATTTTATGAAGGAAAAGTTGGGAAAACCGCACTCTAAATGACTGGTGTCTCAAATGGAAAATATCCGAATTTTTAACCTTTTCGAGCCAGGAGACAATAGTCCTCCCTGGCCTCTTGTAGCTACGTCACTGCTCTGCAACATTGGAAATTGACAACAATTTGACACTTTAATAAATAAAGAATCCACCCAGTGGCGTAACCAGACCTGGCTGTCCGGGGGGGGGGAGTCCAGATGTTTCCCGGTTCTGTGCTAGTTGAGCTGTTGAGTTAAATTACACAGTGTCAGTTTGTGTGTGTCTTAGGGCCTCACGGGAAGTGTTGTGTTGTGGACCGCTCTGAATATAATTTTGATTACTTTTCACATCCTACATGCATGCAAAATTTATGCGTTATGGTCGACACTTACATGTTGGTGTTTTCAGGTAAAATAACAAATTTTCACGAGCTTGAGTTTTAACAATTCATTGGTCAACATAACAACAACATAACATCTGATACGTAACATTAAAATTGGTTTCGGGAACTACTGAAGAATCTGCACTTTCTACATACATTGGTGACAAATCTGAGAATGATTAAACGACGACTAAATCGTTATTGCTAAGTACATGATGCTATCTAAGACCTATAAGAACTGACACTCTCCGATTAAATTTCAAGTTTCCCAACCTTTGTTGTCCTTTTTAGACAAAATATTTCAAAATCAACAGCTCTCATTGGAGAAAATTTTATGAAAGACGAATTCTATGAAAGACAGTTCATAAAAATAGCAGTATAGCTGATGGTGTCTCTTGATGATGTAGTGCCACAAGTGGTAAATATACGATTTCCAGAGCTCGGAAAAGTTTACCAAACTGATTTATGAGCAAGCACTATCACTTCCTACGCCTATGTTTCGTTCAAATTCTAAATTTCTTATGATAATGTGACGGTTTTATTCATTTCCCGTTGAACTTGATGAAATAAGCACATTTTCTTCGATGAACTTGGGTATTGACTATTCTCACTGAACAGAGTTTTGGGCAGGGAACTCTTTCACAATCCTGTGGACAGGGTTGACGTCAGTTGCTCCGCCGAAGGGGGATGGGGGCACGTTTCGCCAATCATATCGTGAACGGAAGAATAATTTTACGTAAGACGTATTTATATGTAGAGATAGGACGAGGTATAGCTATATAACAAGAAAGAATTTAATTCACTTGGCGGCCGGGCTCTAAAATGCCATTTCCGGTCATTTGAGGGATGTTTTCAGTCCAAAAATGTTCGATACGGAGACTTGGCGCCAACTAATAATCATCATAAAAATTTCGATCCCACCTTAGTCCACTTCCTGGGTCCACCGCTATTTATAAAATTCACTTTCGGAGGGACCGCGAGTGGAAGTGACCACCTTGACAAACTTATCTGTCCTCCTTTTATTTGTGCAAAGTTTAGTTTTGAGGCATGATAGTCCAACCCTTGATTGTGCTCTTCTTCCTCAAATTTGTATTTACCTAAGTTCAACTTATGACCTAACGACCCGAGTCGAAATCTGGAGCTCTGCATATTACTGCAAACTACATAATGATGCAGGGGTGCCCCCCCCCCCCGTCGGAGACCCCCGCCCCCCCCCCCCCCCCCCCCGAAGGAGGAAGGTCGGCGGTTTCGTCCGGGAGGCCTAAAAATAAAAAAAATAATAAAAATAATAACCCGCCCCACTCAAAATAAAAAATATTAAAAAACCCTACAAAGACTGGAGTTAATGGAAGGGCGATCAAAAACAAAAACAAAAAAATTCTTTCATTAAATTCCAACTTTCTCCAATACAATAAGCTCTTAATTTCTGATATTCGTTCAAAAAAAAGGAAAACTTTCCGGGCAAACTTCCAGTCTCGTCGTGAGTCCTTAGTACTTAGGCCTAGTGCGATTTAATGTTTAACCCCAAAAGAATTTCAGCTGTCGCCTGTATAACGTTTTTTATTTTTCCCATTAGAAGGACAGATTATTCAATAGACACCCAAAATTTTTCATGGTACCAACAAAAGCCAAATTTCTTTCAAAAATTTTAATTTTACTTCAAATAAATTCCAGATTTATAAGTATTTGTTAAAAAGAAAGCCAAAATGTTCGGCGGGCTCCGAGCGCCTCAAATTTTGTCAAGTCACGTCCCACCGGGACATAACATCACCTTTGTCGGGCCTTGAAATTCTGCCCCCCCCCCCCCATCGGGCAAATCCCGGCGCCACCCCTGTAATGATGTTACATTAAAAGTACACTCTTTAAGACTTTTTCAGGATTTGAGTTACAGAAACTCTGGTTAAAGTGTAAGTATTTAACTATTTTGCAGTTATACAACCTTGAAAATCGAAAAAGTTTCAAAAGGGGACGTAGACACAACATTAGGTCCCTCTTCCAGGGCGGCAGCCATCCATGAAAGTCAGAGTCCACTCCAGAAAGAAAAAACATGGTAACCCTAGCCATGAACACGGTCCACCACTGTGACAGCAAATTCTGAAAAAAATATTTCACATATATCTATATTACTTTTGTACTTATATGTAATGCCCTCTGACTGGGAACTCCACAACGATTTTAGGTTAGTGATTTCAAATGTTTCGTCATACTATCTGAGGGTATATGTTCAAAAAATTCTCAAAGAGGTGAGGACAACCTCATATCTCTAAATGGGTGCCAGGCTGACGATCAGTCCATGCAGTTAGACCCTAAAGAAATACCTGCCTATGCTAGTGTAGATAGAATAATTACGTCCTATATCAGACACACACGACGATATACCTCCATCATAGACCCAGGGGAAGCCTGTGAATGGCGGACAAAGGCTAAAACAGGGTGGATCCACAGCCCACAGCTATCTCTAAGATAGTGGTCCTCATTTTTATTCTTGATAGTGTTTCTTTTTGGTCTTATTATGAAATAACTCGCTAGAAAATGAGCGACAGCAAACGAATCTAAATATCTTATGACTCAAATTATTATTATAGTTATTTTTTGAGCAAATATATTATGATGAGCATGTGTGGGCTAGAAAAAATGTACAATGTTTTAAAACCACCTTTCTTTTCAGATCAGAGTGTAAGTCAATGAAGACTGTAATGGTATGTTACCTTCAAATAGGCATGGTACGACCAGAATAATACTGCAGTAAATAATTTTTCATGTAGGAATGCAGTTTGAAACAAAAAGAATGATTTTCGAACTAAAATAGGTTTGTTTGTACCCGGAATCAGACCACTTGAACTGCAAAATTCAGAACAGGTGAAGCCCAATGGAAACCCGAAAACGAACAAAACTACTTTGAGTACGTCAGTTACTACGTCATTAGTGCATTTTTAATAACACAAGGGAGTATCTATTTAATAAATAGGATAACCTTGGTAACACCCTTGAGATCACATTCGACGTTCCACACTCCCCATCACGTGCATGCTAAAGCATGTCGGTATGCCATTGCGCACCCTCTGACCAGACAGGTGTTAGTTTCTATACATAGTACAGTAATATAATTATAACCAACTTGTGGATGTGTTAGTGACGGAGTGCTCACCATTCGTTATGAGCTAGTAGCGTAGCCGCGGGGGACCTGCATGGGGTCTAGCGCCCTAAACTTCCGTCAGATCCCTAAAAAAATTCAACTGAAAGTTATGTGTTAATTGTCCCTTGATGTGTGCTCCCTTCTTATGAACTTGTAAGCTTCGCCATTGCTAAAAGCACCGCCTTCACCGAACAGCGCAATTAAAGGGTCACACTAGGCACATATTGGCAAATACATGTGCACTTGTGTTTCAGTAACTTCACTACATAATCCACTTTATTTTTTGTGCAAAGTAGAACTACCCCAAAAGTGCAAGATATCCTTCTCTGTTCGTATCACGTATGTCTCGCTGTAACGAACGGTGCATGGACATACAAGAGCCCATGAAATGAATAGTAACAATGATATGGGGCCATTCTCTGACACTATCTATCAACAAAAATAGCATTTATTTTAAAAAATCCCGCCTCACAAAAGAGAAATGCTCAAGTGAAATGGTATCCCTTCCAGCACAACAGCTAAAAAATGTAAAAGTGCATTGAACCAAGAATGACATCATCACAGGAACCCAACTTAACATTGTGTGTACTACAGTGTACTTGGAGTATACCCTGCTCTGTTGATGTTACAGAATCTTACCATGTATAGATGGCCTAAAATGATTGATATAATCAACAAATTATCATTATGAAACCTAAACTTATGTTTGCTTCACAAAACTAGTGAAAAGGGGGGGTTCAACACCTAGGAATATCCCTGTTCAGCAGATGGAGTTTTGTGACTTCTCAATATTCCTTGAGCCAACTTGCAGGGAAATTTGTTTGGTATACATCATACAAGTGTTTGGAAGTTCCCTGGTAAGAGGTTATACACACAGAAAAATACCTCAGGCTCCTGGGGGATGTAACTGCATCCATTTGTCCTCCAGTGTTATGTAACGATTATTTTTACTGGGGAGGAAGCAGTGATTCTCTCATTACACACAGGCCCATATGATACTGTATACCATTCTGCACAACAAGTTCTGTGTTGTTTTGGATGCATGTGCTAATGCTGCAATTTGACTTGGTTCAAAGAAAAGGAACAGTGATTATAGTGGGAAAGGACACTAGCTGATATTTTGGTTATATAAGGAAGTATTCTGTATTTTTATCAAAAGTTGGCATGAAGTTACTATTTCAACTCCATGCATTTTGAAGCCTATGCTAGTACAAGATCCATTGCATGAATTCCCAATTTATCCTATTTCCAGCATAAAAACGTTACGGTATTAGCCTACGGAAGCCACTGACGTACATTCAAGATACTATCAGTATACGCAGATCGCAATTTTTCTTTTGTCGCATTGGAATACCCCTTGAATAATTAAAACAAGGCTGGAAATTTGATTTTTTGCAGCTAGGATACAGTTCTAGCGATTTGAAAGGAAAAACTAACTGAATTGGCAAGGTCTTCTTTTTCGATTTTGACCTATTATGCAATTTTCGAAAACGAAGACTGGAAAACGAAGACTCGAAGAAAATGAACTCTTTCACTGTTCTAATCGTCGGATTGAGTAATGAAACTGTTAAAGGCACCCAAGAACGGTGTTTGAGAAGTGTTTTAGTCTGAAATCGAGTAGGAATTCATACTTTATCCGCATCGTTTTTAAATTAAGTGTCATTTACCGTATATGAAAAGTTTGTATGTTACGCGATAAGCCTACGGAAGGCATTGAGCTCTTATGTTCCCAACACACTACAATGTCCGTAAGCTACAATTAGTCTTCGTTTTCGAGGTCTTCCTTTTCCAGGTCTTCCTTTTCGAGGTCTTCTGTCTTCGGTCTTCGTTTTCGAAGTCTTCGTTATAGACATACCCGGAAGTACGCGTCAGTTACTCCCGACTGCCCACGGAGAAATTCATTGTGCGCGTACAGAACTTGCTTTGAAAATGCAAGTACGCTGGCATTTCGTCACAATGGAATTTTCTGTTACGCATACGTGATTGCGCACGCAGATAACCGAATGAAACTAGTGAGCATGCCAAATCAACACTTCGGCCCCTCCGACTGAGTCTCCGTGAGGAGTCAGCGCGTTCTAACAGTTGAGGAATAGGAGTTTGGTATCTACGTTTATAACATCTTTGACATTGCCCAAAGATATTATAAACGTAGATACCAAACTTAAAATGGCGCGGTGACTCCACACGGAGGCCGATTCGGAGTGGCGGAAGTGTTGATCACTGATCAGTCGTTTTGAAAGCTAACATTTAAATGATATCTTCCGGTAGTATAAGTACGTGTGATTTTAAAACATTGCAATTCTTGCAAACACTGTTTTTCAATAAATTTCACTTACATGAAACAGTTTTAGGCTTCTTCGCCGGCTTTCTACTTAAGAACATTTGAACATTAACGCGCAACGACTGTTTTGGAGTTCATTGGCTTACTGATTGGTCAGTTTCTATGGTATCTTCACAAGCGCACATCAATGCACGCGTTAACATTCTTACGCGCTCACAGCACAAAATTAACGACTACGTTCTTTTTCCAAGCACGCGGAAGTACGCGTCAATTATTCCTGACTTCACACGGAGAAATGTATTGTGCGCGTACAGAACTTACTTTAAAAATGCAAGCACACGGTCATTTCGTCACAATGGAATTTTCTGTTACGAATACGTAATTGTGCACGCATATAACTGAATAGACCTCTGCGCATGTCAAATGAACACTTCCGCCCCTCCGATTGAGCGTCCGTGAGGAGTCAGCGCGTCTTACAGTGTAGGAATTGGAGTTTGATACGTTTATGATATCTTTGACAATTGCCCAATCACCGCGCCATTTTAAGTTTGGTATCTATGTTTACAATATCTTTGCAATTTCCAGCCTAGCACGCCATCCTTAAACTTTGAAGATGATCCTTGAACAAAAGCTTAGTTGCGTGTGAGTGAGTGGTTGTCATGTTATTCACGTGTAAGTGGGCATGACTGCCAGAAATCATAAAGTTTTATGCTCATAAAAATAGCAACATTCAATAATTCATGACCTTTATTTTACCTCTGTTCGTGAATCCGTCTGTAGACTTGACGTTTTATGAATGTTAACGTGCTCCTCTCAAGTTACTGGGGCAATAAAGTACTGAAGATGAACCACACAAAGTGTCGGTGAACCACCCCATGCACTTAATTGTCATCTATGGGGTGCCGATGATAAAAATATTTTACTTTGTATTTACAGATCATCTAGTTTGCGTGCATTGTTGTATTTGCTCATACAACAAATGTAGTCATATCGTGACTCAAAACATCACTTGAAAGAAACATTAAACAAACTTAACATTAGACGCAAATGATAGTCAAACGAAGTTGAAAAAATGTCATATTAGACAAATTAATGTCTAGTTTGAACACTAGTACTTTTTGTTTAATGTTATAAATAGTTATTAAGTTTTAATTTCGTTTTGTTTAATATTTAAACACCTACGCTACTATCCTAGCTTCCTGAACCTCGCAAGTGTTTCGCGCATTCCCCCAACATTTTCCTTGCCCTCACCCCCCCCCCCCTCTCCGCCCACACACACTTTTAATATCTTGGTAACGGACACTGCCGAGACGTACAGAAAGACATGAATAGCCCCATCGGAAAAGAAAAGTATGCTAAAACAACAAGGGTGAATGTCGGTTCGATGCCTGGAATTTCAAACCCTTTCCCGGTCCGATTATTGCAAGCTAATTCACCTCATTCATGAATTTCTCATGAACGTGTACAAGGTGATAAAACTCCTCGGTTACAAAACGGTTCCTGGCGTACGAGGGCATTTCAATTTGTCTTTTTTTTTTGCCCGAAAAATGTAATTCTGCAATTTCTGCCCGAAAGACTAACTTTCTAAGCGGTAGCGCCACCATAAGTTGGCGCGACGAAAATTTTGAACTTAAAAATGGCAGACCAACCCCTCAGACAGCCGGAGATGGTATTTCTCAGACTCAGACGGAGAGCCCAAGCTGTTACTTTTTTATCAGAAAATTACCAGATAAAATGTACCCACTGAATGAAATGGTTTTGTATATATTTGGGGGAAAACTATACAAAGGAACCGTAAACGTGCGAATATATTTTACTCTATTGCGACTCTTGGTTGTATTCAACATATTTTGAAGTCATGAAATCGTCTGTGTGACTTCTCGAACTCCTGAATTTAAATGATTTTAATATATATTAGTTACACCTTTTGAAAAAATACGCATGGGTTAAAAAGACTTCAAGCAGACTAATAGGAAGATATTTTCACACGGTATCATTATTGAAAAACAAATTACCCGATTTTCTTAGCCATTGCCCTAATTAGACTCTTGGGCAGGATAGATGACAAACATTTGGACACTGCACCCCCGTCTGTTCGTTTAATTAATTTGGCAGTTGAAAACGTCCCAGCATTTTTCAACCTTCGCCCGAATATTTTACCATTTCAGGCAAAGTTTGTACAAGACTACAGAATGAGTGGGCATGAATAAAACCTTTTGCACAAGCTACCTGAACTTGTCGCAAATCTTTGTTATCATTTTCACTTTCCTGAAAATTTAACTTTAAACAGCGTTTTTTCGGGGAAAGATTTTGAAAGTGTTGATTGCACAAGATATAAGAACAGGCTGAAGAATAACTGTTTCTTCAGTGAACGACAGGCTTCTCAAAATGTGTGGCGATTTTTTTTTTATTTTTCTCATTATTTGTTAACATGTTACCCTGGCTATGATACCTTTCTATTTTCGGTCAAATGCTTGAAAGAATTTGGATATTCGACCATTTCGGACATTGTGTTGTGAAAGAATGTGAAGTAAAACTCATTAATAATAGTTATTTGAACTGCCAGAATGTGTACAGAATTTGTGGAACCTTTTTGAAGATTTTCACGAAAACTGCATCACGACTTTGACGTTTCTCTCCTTTTTCGGACATATCTGTTTTAAGATTTTGGGGACCCGTATAGGTATTTTCTGAAAAACCATAGCATGCATTTTTTTAAAACTCAAATGGCTGTCCGATTCTTTTTCCAAATTCCTGCCCGTATTTAGGATTTGCAGAAATTTTGGGGAGGGCGATCTGCCTCTTGTCCCCGCCTCGTTGGCCGATTAGTTCTTGTAAATTTTGGACTACGTCCATTTCGATACGCCCCCCCCCCCCCCTTTAAAGGTGGTCTACTAGACGCTGACCAGCCTGTGCCAAGTATGTCTTTACTCTCTCGTTCTCTTTCAACCATGGAATACTATCTAGGAAATACTGTTCCAGCATGGAAGCACTACCTTCTAGTTCAACACAGGATTTCTATCAGTTTGTACAACCATATATGGGGTAACATTTCTGAGGTGAACACACCTTTTACGCTAGGGGTGGGTTTAGAGTATTCCTGGTGTATTTCCCGCCTGTCGTAAGATGCGACTAAATGAAAGATTTTCACGGTGTCTGAATGCATTTGAAACCGAACTTGAGCTTTAACCGTATACGAAACTGTATTTAAAGAGCAACTTAAGAGCAGTGTAGTATAGACTGCCCTGTTTCATGATTGGCTCTTGAGAGTCATGTGACCACCTTTTTTCTCTATGTGAAAATTTAGTATGGAGTACCGGTAACTGCTTAGTTTACTTGAGATATTCAACATTGATGTCATAAAGTATGATGAAAAATACTTTGAAGTTAAATAACATGAAAATTGTCACGGTGATATTTAGTTGTTGTTTCAAATTAAGTTTGAAGCGTCTACTCTTACCTTTAGCCTGTAACTTTTTATCTAGTTGAAAATTATAACACGAAGTGTATCTTACTAACTCAAGGAGTTGGTAAGGCCATATGGCATACCCCCTTTGACCTACGTACTTGTTAAAGGGCCGCAGGAACGGAACAAACCCCCTGTAAGAAAAAAATGGGAAATAACTACGTTACAAAATAACGTTAGAATTATCTTCAATGATAATATGACACAATGCACGATGCATAATCAAGTTTTTTACTTTTTTCCCCGAAAGGAAGAAATTTATTTACATCTTGAACATATATAAATATATATACAGGACAAGTTGAAAAAATATAATATTTACAAGTATGTACATCATGATATCTTAATTTCATTTAATGCATAATCAACTTTTACGTAGGTGGGATACACAGGTGGGACGGGTGATACTGACACCCCTAGCGCTAAGGCAGCCGTCATAACTAACCACAGACTGGGGCCAGCTTTCGTGATCCCGCACAACTTACTCCTGCACCAGGTAAATGCTATTATATAAAGTGAACGATCACGTAACCTAGAAGCGACTCTACTGATTGCGCAATTTCTGTTTCTTTTTGGAGTTGTCCCCTTGTTTCTTCCGATTAAGTTTGAACAGCAAGCAAAATAACCAAATTAGTAAATCATGAGGCTAACATGCCTGAAACTCATGTGCTTATTTTCATGGCGTAGGTGTGTAATTGCCAGGCTCCCTGTAAACTAATGATTGTATACTACTGAAGTGCTCTTAGGATCATAGCTGTGATATCTTTTTGTCAACTAAGGACAAAGGTAAAGTGGTAACTTCCAAGCACACCTTTTGACGACCTAATGATCTTGTGTTTTACAGATAACCGTGTAACACCTTACATGTTTGCAAAGATACATTTACACATGTGTGCGAGATTCACGTGTCACTATTTACAGACCCTAGTACGGAAACTTTTTTTCCTATAATGCTAAAGGGAGATTCAGGTGTATGGCATGATTGGTCACACCACCTGACCACAGGCACCTCTAATTCCAGAATAGGCCTTTTACCCCTTTTATAATTCTAATACCGGGTTGTGAACGGGTCAGATGTGTCCAGGCTAACCCTAATTCCAACCCTAACCATCATTTTGAAACATAACTTGCTATTAAATTTTTTTTAAACATGAATATTCCAGGGAAATCCTATATGTAAAAATTAGTTACCAATACTAATAGACCGGGAGTTGTTGCGAACCTCCCTGGTGTATGTAACCTTAAATACTCCATTACGCTAATTTTTGGCTGTACTTTATGCCATTTTCTGGTAGGAGGGAAGGGTGGAGCTCAGTTAGGAATGCCTGGTGGACCTCAAGAAGACCAAAGTCCCCTGTTTGACCTAATCTACATCACCCTATCTACTTAACAGCAAAGGCTTATCAAAACTCTGCGGGTCTTATAAATAAGAAAAAGTGTGGGCCACAAAATTGAGGTAGGCTATCACAAATAAAATTGTCTGAGCTCTTGTCCTGTTGCTATGCCTTTATAAATAGATATATATGGACATATTCAGTATGTTATACCATTTGAGCTAGGATTATATTTCAACTAAAAACTTCTTTATGTTTTGTTTTTATTAAGTTGGCCCCTGAACGCTGAACCCGGATCGCTAAAGTCCCGACGGTCCGTATCTGTATTAAAAGTATCAGTGTGAGGATTCAAGTTCCGTACACAATCTCGTAAGTTGAACGCGAGCTCAAAAAATACCGAACTCAGCCTGGTATGGGTGATTTTGAATAGAACTAGCATCAATCGCGGATCATGTCGTTCTTACAAGTGCGGAATCTAGGGCTCACGACAGCACGAAAAGGTAGGGTGACAAGGAAAAGACAAATTTAGGTATTTGGTGTTTACATCATTGAAAACCTTAGAAATTGGCAACAATTTCATTAAGAATCTATGAAAATGTGGCCATTTATTAATATAATTTATGATTTGCAGATAGTCCTGGGTAAATATGGGCTAAAAATGCAAATCTTGTGATGTCAAGAGGAAGGTGGGGGAGACATACCATATTTGGCTAATGTTATCCTCTCGGTTTGTACAAACTGTTGCAACTCGCTGGTACAACCTTCATTTCAAGGACATCAGCTGTACCATTGGTATGTACGGAGGGTTTTATTTTGAAAGTTATTGAAATTGTGCCCATAAAAACCACCTGTATCACTTCATTAAAGGGAAACACTGCGTTTAAAATGCTCAAATGCACAAGAAGAGCTATGGAAGTTGCATCTTTTTAAATGTTGAAAGTTTGGGTGAACAAAATATTCTTGCGCAACAAACAACAGAATTTCTTCTTGAGGGAAACTTATTTCTTGAAAAGAAGTCTACCATACCGCTTTATTTGTAATTATTTATTCCTCTTTGTCAATAAGTATTGGTGTTAAAAGGATGAAATTTCCTTGTAAAATAAACTCAATATTCCCCTTTAAAGGAACCAAACCGTGGCCGTTACTATCTAATTAGTAGATAACCGTCAAGTACAAAGCCACAGTTTTCTGGCATGGCATCATATCTTTAAAGATCTTGTGGCATGAAAATGACAAGGTTACGTATTTGATGTGAAAAAAATCAGAAACAAGTTGCCGCAATTCCCATCGAAATCCTTCGAAAGTTGACCATTTTACAGGGTAATTTCTAAATAGCACCCAGTCATGCATAGAAAGAGCTCAATATGCAGATCTTATGATGTCTATGGAGAGACATGCCATATACGGCTAATTTTATCCTTTGTTTATGCAATCAACATTTCAGAGACAATTGTATCATAAATTTGTCTTGATTGTTTTATTTTGAAAGCTTCAATTGTGTCCTTGAAAATCATAATTATCAATTTCCAAATCGGAAACTCTGTGATGATTAATTAGGAGAAAATTAACATATGGTTATCAAAAGAAATGTCAGCGCTGTGCAACACCCCTTATCATTATTTTGGCATATTAGCAACAAGTTGCTTCTGAAGCATTCAAAATTTGATAAGGTGTCATGGTGTCGTAAAAAATACCGCGCTTCTCGGCCTTTTGGCTCAAATCATGTGTAGTATCTGTTCTTTTCATTCAGTAAGAATGGAGCCATACATTGTAGACCAATGATGGAAATGGTCTGAGGGCCGTGAGGTTGGTCAAGTGTTGCCCTTCAGTGGACGTATAGCTTCTTAGTTTAAAGAAAGTAAAGTAAAGTAAGTTAGTTTCTCTGAAAGGCCCTTTGCCAGAGGGTCGGGAGGACTTTAGAAAAAGAAACTGAACAGAAATTATTCCAAATAATTTTCCTCGGTATACTTACTTTTTAAACGAGTTAAATAAGGGCCTTTTTGCTGAAAAGTCGCACTACCTTTAAAGGCAGTTAATTATCACCCAAAACAACAATGTTTTGCAGAAGTCTACATATTCTTAATTGGAAAAGCTCTCTGATTGACAGCGGCAAGTAAAAAATACAGAGTAGCTCATATTACCCAAAGTACTCATACTGAGAGTGTTCAGATTAAACATTGGGGTCCTGTATGTACTAACCATAAAACAAAGACGTGAGATTGTGTCTGGACGAGGATGAGTTTTATATAGTTGATGGAAGGGTCTAACTTGCCGAAGTAAAAAGGTTATGAGAAGTAGAACTACCGTAGTGTCTGGGTGATGAACAATTGCCTTTAAAGCTAGCCGCACACTACACGACTTTGCACACCGCAACTCAACTCGATCGTCACCGCAATTGTGATTGGCAATTTTAACAAATATTCCAGTGGCGTCTAGCTACTGTGGGCAGGTGGCTCTGAAGAAATGAAGAATTCTCAAATTTGCGATTGTGAAACCAGCCTACAAGGTGGTTTTGACAACTCATGAAATTCCGAAATTCCGAAATTCTCTCCAATAGAAGCTCCATATTCGTCATTAGTTGTTTCAAAAAATCAAAATTTTCCGAGCGATTCACAAGCCGCAAATTGCAATTCCTAAGCAGAGGTGCTCGCTCATACCTTCCATTTGGTAAACTTTTCCGAGCTCTGGAGGTGACAAAGTCGGAAATTTGCTACATGTTTCACCAGATCTTCAAGTTACAACGGTAACTACAGTGCTATTTTTATAAATTTTCTTTCATAAAATTCCAAATTTTCTCCAATATAAGCTCGTGACTCAAAAAAATTCGTTGGGGAGCCTCATTTCGTAGGTGTTGGATAACATTTTGTAGCAACAACAACTATCTTTGGTCGCTCCTAAATCTCAAATTTGCCAACAGGATATACAAATTCTTTAGTAATCCCCCAACTTTTCAAATTTCCTTACAGGAAACTCAGAATCCAAACTTTTCTGCAATACAAGCTCCATATTGTCAAATATTCGAAAAAGGACAAAAGTTTCAGCGCACTTCGCTCGCGCAAAGTACAGTGGTGTACAGTGGTGTTCACACTTAAAAAATCATAAAATTTGGATGCTTACCCACCCCCTCCCCCAGCAAAACTGTGTAGCTACACCGCTGTGGACACCTTGCCAGGACAGGAGAAAAAATTTAGGCCAGATGTCCCCTCCCTCCACTTTGAAAATCAAATCGACGCCCTGGACCATTGGCGGTTAATGTTATCGCTGGATACACTAGGACCGTGTCCTTGTGATTCACATGCACTTGCAACCTCACCACATGATCGTTCATTATTCTTTCTTTATCCAAGGTCCATCCTTGCTAAAGCTTGCCAATTTATATACCACAATATTTTGGTTTAAATGACAAAAAAGAAATAAAATGTCGTTCAAAAATTAACTTTCATTAAAACATCACAAACCCGAGTTAAATGAAGCAGCCTAAGGTTGGGGCGTTTATCCATTTCCTCAAGTTTATCCTGAAATAACGCACGGTCATGTCAATAGAAGGTGAGGGTTTGTTACTAACTATGGATGAAATGAAATTAATCTCGATAATGGTGAGAGCAACCATTTAACGAATAGATCGTAGGCAAACTTTCTCAGAGCGTGCACAGAGCCATACATGACGGACCAATGATGGAAATGGTCTGAGGGCCGTGAAGTAGGTCATGCATTATCCTTCAGTGGACGTAATAGCTTCTTTGGGAGGCAGTTTATAGTTTGATTTCGCCGAATGGCCCTTTGCCAGAGGGTCGGGAGGAAAAAAATACACGGCCCTTAAAAATAAAATTCCCAAAGCCCACAAATTAGGTGGGTCCATGATACCTCACTTCTAGGACTTCGCAATTTCCGGTTGAAGACTTTCTTATTGAGATCGTATATTCCCGCTTTTTAGAAGTTATGTTGACATGACGTCTCTGGTTTGTTATGACTGAGTACTGCACACACTGAAGCTGTCAGACATAGGACCGAGACGTGTCCCAGTGGTCACGTAATAAATGAAAGTACTCATTTCAATTCACACCTAAGTTGTCAACCTGTTCATACAATTCCATTTTCCCTTCCAGGGTAGATCTTTGGAACGTTAGAATTTATCTATAAAGGTCAACTTGAAAGTTATTAACAGATGAGAAATGAACCGCATGTATTGCTTGACCCACAGCATAACCCTTACTGCAATACTGGTCTAGCTATTCCACCGTTTGGCTAGACACTGGGCTATAAAAACTCCCTCTAACCACCATTGCTGGGCATTGCAATAGTTTATGACTGGACAGATTGTCAATAATTAAAGCTCTGTGCATTAAATCCAAGAAGAAAACTGAGCCCTACTGCAATTTCCTCAGGATATTTACGACGAGGCCTTTGCTCTCTATAGTCCATATGCCACCTCTAAGTAACCGAGCCGGGGAAGGGGGGGGGGTGGTGCTAACCTCTTACGCATATGCTTGATATTTTTGGGTTTCCAGAAAGGGAAAACCTATGGACTCATGCAGACAAGACTTTTGAAAAACATGTGTAGGATCGTGCATTTTAGTGGTGGCGTGTACTATGGCTCATCGACTTTCTTAACGTTGGTGCACAAGTACTACGCGACTACATAATGTTCACTGTCTGAAGCCAAAGACCGGCTTTATCGGAAACTGGTTTTGATGACTCAGCCAGACGAGACCTTTTATAACGTGGACAATTGTGTGCACTGTTTCTAGAAAAATAGTATTGTTTGCAATTGAAGAAAAAACCCGAACACTTTTTATTCTGTCTGAATGCATATTATGATAACAGATTTTCACTTCATAGTTTAAACTTTGAGGAACAGCAACTTTTGACGAGAGGAATATTTTTACCTCCTTTGAAATGTTTCAAACCTTCACTAGGCATTGAGTTACGTAATAAGTATCTATCGAGTTTCAAATAAGATTTAGTACGTATGGAAGCCGACAGAAAGCTTACAGCAGAAACTGCATAGTTATTTAAAGGCCTTCTGGTGGCTTTTCACCGGGGTTTTGTAAAAGAAAAGAGAGAAAAAAATACCGCACCGTGTCCTCGAAATCCTGTCCCAATTCCTTTTCCTAACTCAACATACCTCATTTTAAAGATTGGTAATTTTTGTTAAAAAATACCGCTGCTCTTCAACAAAGCCACAAAAAGTTATGTAATGTGGGCACATTGTCTCTCATTCGTTTTGTCTTTCTATATAAGTTATAAAGTCCTTTGTCCTTGAAATTTTATACTGTGGGTATGTTTAACATAGGCGGCGGAAGATGTTTTTCATTGGGGGCCAAAGGTTTCCGTAGCCGACATAATGGTGACGCCGTAAGGGGTCCGGTTTTGCCCGAAGCATAAAACGTCATCGGCGTGGGGTCCAGGGGTTAAGGGCCCCTGGTGTTGTTCAGGGGCAAAGTCGTGGGGGATCCAGGGCAGTGACATACCTAGCATTTTTGTGGTAGGGATATGGGGGGGCTGGATAGTTTTAAAGGGGGTGGCTGGAGTTTACTATCTAAGCGTAGCGCCACTATCGGTTGGCGCGGGGCGTACAAAGAAAATTTTGGATTTTAAAACCTCCCAGATGGCTGGAAATGGCATTTGCCAGGTTTAATTGTCTTTAATTCTGGTGAGAAAAATTTGTGATTTTTCTAATATTAAAACACACTTCTGAGATACTGATTAGCTCAGTTCATTACTCCACTGGACTATATATGTATCATAAGAACGCAAATCCGGAATCCTACTGAATGTTGCAAGCAGCTGTTCCAGAGAACGCCTGAGTAAGGTATTTCTACAGGCGTAGGGGAGCATTTCAGTTTTGGGGCAGAAGATTTTTGCCCGAAAAATGTAATTCTGCCCGCAAGACAGTCAAAGCGGAGCGCCATCACTAGTTGGCGCGGAGCGTCCAGAAAATTTGAAAATCCGTAGCTCTCAGACAGTCGAAAATGACATTTCCCAGGCATGTAAAGGGGATCCAAGCAGTCGCTTTTTTGAGTTTCAATTGCAGACAAACGAACGTTCGTTCGAAATCTAAATTCAGCCAGAAAGACTTAGCGGAGCGCCACCATTAGTTGGCGCGAAGCGAACAGAAAATTTTGAAAAATCAGACCCCTGAGACATTCGAAAATAACATTTTCCAGGCCTATAGGGGGATCTAAGCAGTTGCTATTTGATCAGAAAATTAGCAGATCAAATGTATCACTACCAATCGATGAAATGGTTCCGCATATTTTCGGGGGAAACAACAAACCGGAATTGAAAACATGCTAATGAATTTTACTCTATTGCGACTCTTGGCTAAATTCAGTATATATTGAAAAAATTGTGTGCCCGAACTTCTGACTATATATGATTTTACTTTTGAAAAGAGTATGCCTATAGGGATCTTAGCAGTCGCTATTTTGATCAGAAGAATCAGATAAAATGTACCACTGGCATTGGATGAAAGTAGATGATTTTCTTTGCGGGCGTTGCCCTTATTTGGGTCTAGAGCAGGATAGATGGCAAACTTTTGGGCACCTGAACACTCTCCTGTCAGCCTGTCTATCCGTTGAATTAACTTGGCAATTGAAAGCGCCCCAGCAATTTTTTAACCTTTGCACGAATATTTGAATATTTTAGCATTTCGGGCAAATTTTTGAACAACTACAGTGTGAAATTGGGATGATAAAAACTTTTTTTCACATTCTACCCAAATGTGTCGCAGATCTTTTTTATTTTCCATGAAAATTGTACTTAATATATTGTACTAAATATAGCGTCTTCTGTTTTTTGGCAAAGATTTGAAGCTATTAAAATAATCGACCATTTCGGGTATTGTGGTACACAGGATTTAAAAAACAGTGTCAAGTGTCTTTTTAGCCACAGGCTTCCCAAATGTGTCGCGATTTTTTTATCTCTTTAATTTTTCGTAACTATGTTACCCTTACTATGATACTTTTCCATTTTCGGGCAAACGCTTGAAAGAATTTGGATATTCGACAATTTCGGGCCCTGTGTTGTGATTATATGTGAAGTAAAGGTCACGAATAATAGCTTTTGAGTTGTCCGAAGGTGTAGCGACTTTTCGGAATCTTGACTTGGTTTTTCATGAAAATTTTATTGCGACTACATGACGTTTCTTCCCTTTTTCCCGTTATATTTTTTTGAGATTTCGGCCACATTTAGGAATTTTTCTGAAAAAACCATCCCATATTTTCAAAATTAAAGGGCTGTCCGAATTATTTCCAAATTCCTGCCCGAATTTAGATTTTGCGGAAATCTGAGGCAGTCTTACTTTTGAGAAATTTATTTTGCGACATTCAGTTATTGGGAGGGGCATGCCCCCCCCCAAATCTCATAAAAAATATTGGAAGGCCAGCCTGGCCCCCCTCGCTTCCGCCGCCTATGTTTAAATATCTTTGCCTATATTAGATCACGCATTACCTTTCACCATACGTTGAGTACAACCACCGCTGTTGGTTAATATTTCCTGCAGCGGCATCAAAATTATAAATAAATTGAATATAAAGTCAAATTAATGAGCTGCGATGACATCACAGATTTACATGATGCACCAAATCAAAAGAAAAAAGTTGCAATACTTTAGAAATTTGTACCTCAATCCGAACGCTATATGCTATTGAGATGAAGTTTTCGCCTCCTAAAGATGAAAATTTTTCTGCCTATCTTGAAGTTAATGCATTTTGTTTGCGGGAATATATCTTTAATAATTGTAAATATGACTCTAAACAAACTTGGTCCAAAATTAGCGATTTGCTGAATAAAAACAAGCAAAAACCTACCAAACCCGATTTTTGTACCATAGATGGTGAGAAACATACTGACCCTGTTGCTATTGGCAATAGTCTGAATAACTTTTTTGTTAATGTTGGTCCGTCGCTAGCTGCAAAGATCTCTTCAAATCATTCACCATCTGACTTTCTATCGGATAGTAATGTTTCATCTGCTTTCCTCTACCCAACTAGCGAAGATGAATTAATAAGTATGTCAAAATCCTGCCTAAAGCCAGGCAAGTCAGCTGGGTTTGATGAAATTAGGCCTTTCGTTGTTACTCGAGTTATCTGTTTTATTTGTAAACCCCTTACTTATGTTTTTAACTTATCCCTATCAACTGGTATCGTTCCTGAAAATTTGAAAGTCGCAAAAATTGTCCCAATTTTTAAAAAAGTTGATCCAAATTGTTTTGTTAACTATAGACCTATTTCTGTTTTGCCCTGTTTTTCTAAGATTCTTGAACGCATTGTTTATTGTAGACTCTTTAATTTTTTGGAAAAACATAACATTCTTTTTAATGGTCAATATGGCTTTCGACCTGGTCTCTCCACTGATATGGCCCTTGCTGATGCCGTCGATAATTTAACACAGGCCATAAACAACAACCAAATTGCTGTAGGTGTATTTCTTGATTTATCTAAAGCGTTCGACACCATTGATCATACCATACTCTGTCAAAAATTATTTCACTACGGTATTAGGGGAACTTTTCTTTCTTGGTTTACTAGCTATCTTAACAACAGAAAACATTTTATCTCTTTTCAAAGAATAAACTCTGATGTAAATAACATTCACTGTGGTGTCCCTCAAGGGTCAATTCTAGGACCGCTTCTTTTTATCATTTATATGAATGATGTAAGTAAAATTCCTTCAAATTCATCCATTGTGTTATTTGCTGATGATACAAATATTTTCTTTTATGATAGTAGTGTTGAACGTCTGAAACAAACCATTAGAAATGATCTAGCTGCATACAGTGATTGGTTTGCCGCAAACAAACTTTCCCTAAACTTAGATAAGACGAATTTTATTGTTTTCAATGAAAATGATGATATGGTAAACTTTAATATTGATATTAATGGTAAATTGCTACAAAAGGTAGATTGCGTTAAATTTTTAGGTGTTTTCATAGACTATAAACTTACTTGGCATGATCACATTAAGTATACTTCTGCTCTTGTTGCAAAAAGTGTAGGAATCCTTTCAAAACTAAAACATACACTCCCCAGAAGCATTCTCAGGTCCCTTTATCAAACACTTGTACTCCCACATCTCACTTACTGTTGCATTATTTGGTCTGGATCAAGCAAGTATTTATTAAATAAGTTAGGTGTTCTACAGAAAAGAGCAATCAGACATATCACCTGTTCCAATTCGAGAGATCATACAAACAATTTATTCAAATCCATGAATTTACTTAAACTTACTGACCCATTCAAACTACATGTTGCCAGTTTTGTCTATCGTTCTCTACATGAAATGCTTCCAAGCTCACTAAACTCTCTCTTTACACATAACTCATCGATACATTCACATAACACAAGACAAGCTGATCATCTACATAACAAGGAAGCATCACAACAATTTGTACAAGAACAGTCTGCATTACCGTGCCACCACTCTTTGGAATCACCTACCGTCTACTGTTAAGACAAAGCCTTCCTTAACTTCTTTTAGGAAAAATCTTCAAAGGTTCTATATAAGCTTGTATTAAACCCATGAACTTGTTTATTATACTGTATTCCTGCCTATTTAGCTTCTTTGTTGAGCCCGAGGGGTGGGTGGTGGTTGGGTTCTAGGACGGGTGACGTGGGATGGTGGGTTGCGTGTCTATTATGACTTTTTCTATGTTTTTCCTAGTCTTATCTTCTATCTTCGTATTTTCTTTATTATTTCTTTTTTTAGGGAGTGTCACTTCTCGACAAGCCCCAAAGGGTTTCTAAGTGCACTTCCTTTCACACTCTTTGTTACTTATTTACTTTGTGATTCTTGTTTTCAATCTTGTGTTGTGATAAACCAAAGATAAATAAATGAAATGAAATGAAATATGCCTCTAATTATCCTTTCGGGAAACGTTTGACAATTCAGTTTTGATTTACTGTTTTTATTGTACAATATAATGTCGTATGTCAAAATTCAGTGTGATTATAGCAAGACTCAGTCAGCATATATACCCAGACTATGCCGGATTCGATCTGTCCCTGGTACGCGGGCTGGAGCAAAGTGTAACGCTACCGTGTGTAAAGGGACTTTGAAAATCCGGGAAAGGTCAGAGACCTCGTCCCAAAAGTGTTTAGCGGAATTAACAGTGCTTCCCATGCACGCGATGAACATGATATAACAAGTTCAACCTGACGTTCCAAGCTATGTTATCGTGTTTTACTAGGAATTTCCACCCCAAAATCGATGAATTATTGATTTTTGTTGAGAATAACAGAGGTAAGATACAATGATTGAGAAAAACTAGGCTAACAGTATAGGGGTCATCTGATCGTGAAATCGGAAATTACCATGGATAAACAGTTGGTCCCTGGTACCCATACTAAATTCTCGGTTGGCAAGGGCCAGCTCACACTCACAGGCGCCCCAGTACTACACGTCCAATGGGATTTTTGAACACTTTTAATATATTTCTGAAAAGGAAGGGTAAGATGTGTTTTATAGCGATGTATCTACGTTAATAATTTACTGTCAAAATCTTTCGCAAACTTTCTGATTCAAATTTATTAATTAATTCCCAAAGCTGTTATTGTACCTAATGACTGGTTCCCCTAAACAAGTTTCCCAGCTTTTTTCGTTTTCATTTCATGCTTCCAATTCCATGCTCAAATCGGAATTATGAAGAAGCTGAAAGACAGTTATCGAAGAAACACAGTGACTTAACTACGAAGGGGTGGTCTTGGGCTGGAGTGTACGTAAAATTATCCACCAGCAACCCCACTGGCAAATGGGGATAAAAAATATAACATTAAAATATAAAAATACCAAAAAACATATATATTAAAAAAATAAGAAAAAATAAAAATTAAAGTATGACCACATTCAGTCGCTAACTAAATTTAGGCCTATATTGGTGTATACACATTGTCCAATTATTCTAGCCAATAGACTTGAATTAAGTGAAGAACTCCGAAATTCAGATTCAAACTTCGTGATCTTAATATGATCTTTCGACTTTTTCTATCCATTGGTATGGCCATGCTGTATTTTAGTGGGAAATTTCATCAATTTAGTGAATCTTGCAATTAAATACAACGAAGATTCCTAGTAGAGTCAAAAACAGTACGTTTTCAATTCCGTTGCATAGTTTTCCCCCGAAAAGAGACAAGACCATTACTGTAGCAATATACCTTTTATCTGGTAGTTTTCTGGTCACTTAGCAAGTTGGGTTTTTCACTGAAGTGAAACTTTCATTTCAAAGGAAAGTTCAAAATAACGAATGCTTCATTACTAGTTACAAGTCCAGGAAATGTCATTTACAGCTGTCTGAGGGGGTTAGATTTTATTTAACAATATTTTGTGCGTTCCTCTCCAACTGTTGGTGGAGCTCCGCTTAGATACGGTAGTGTTTTTGGTCGAACAGATTACTTAACAGAGCAATACATGCTTGCAAATTTTCTTCGTTTGGGGGCAGTATTATATTGTGAAAATTTTATTGCGAAAGAAAGCTCATAATAGTGACTACTTTTTTTCTAGTTAAGCCCGGGAATGCCTTTTCCTGCTGCTTGGCGGGTTTTCAATTTTTCAAATTATATGTGCGTCCCACTTACTGGATAGCCTTTCTTGCGGGATCACATTTTACGGACAAAAAATCTTCCCTCTCCCAAACTGAAACGCTCCTGTATGCCTGTTTCAACATATAAAATATAAAACTCCAAATATATGGGGAGCCATACTTTTCCCGCCGGAAAATTTTCCAAAATGATCCGATGGCCTTTTCTGCCTGATGATATTCAGTAACCCCATCAAAACAGATTCTTCCATAAAAACCCCAAAATCTGTCATAAAATTACAATTTTCACCAATATAAGCCTCAGATTATTTAAAGTGGCAAAATTTTCGAATTTCTGAATTTCGATGGATGCTCAGTACAAGAAATAACTAAAGCCAACTCTGTAAATCACCCAGACATTCCACCTAATTTTGCTCTTGAAAGACATATCACCTGATCACTTAATAAAGAACCTAAATTTTTCATTATAACCTTACAAACAAATTTCCTATATTAAATTATAAAATTTCTACAATATAAATAAGCTCTTAATTTTCAAATCTTCGTTCAAAAAGGGAAAAACTTTTCAAACAACTTCTTATCTCGTCTTGAGACCTTAGTACGTTGGCCTAAAACGATTAAACTGTTAAATGCATAACCGTCTGGTGTAAAACGTTTTTGATTTTGCCAATATCGAGGACAGATTCTTCAATTAATACCACAACTTTTTAATGGTCCTTTCAAAAGCCAAATTCTTTCAAGTTTAAAATTTTTTCTTCAAAATAAACTCCAGAATTTTAAGTATTTGTTCAAAAAGAAAGCCAAAAAATGTTCCGGCTCGTTACGCGCGCTTCAGATTCTGCCAAGTCACGACCCACCGGGACTAACTCATCACTTTTGTCGGGGCCTTGAAATGCTGGCCCCCTTATCGGGAGCTTGACCCCCTGTCGGGCAAATCCTGGAGCCACCCCTGCAGTGCTGATATTTTTGGAGGTAACTCAAAGCCTTTTTTCATAATTATTGTGTTAAAAATGTTTTTTACCCGTGCAGACACTTCTATAATCCAAGAAAATTCGACAAGGGTGGGGGGGGGGGGTCTCCTCCCAAAATCAAAGGTGCTACAACTGATAGGTCGGAAGTGAACCCAAATCTTCTTTCTTGGAACTATGCAAGCACAATGATGAAGGGTGACCTCAGCTCAGTTTTGAAGGGGAAATCATCTGAACATGTGTAATTGAAACAAATAGTTATAAAAATCAACGACACATTGGGCCAATTAATGCGAAAGAAATTTCTCCAGCCTTGTTCAAAGTCCTGCCCCCGAACAGACCGGGCTATAGTTGCAAAGGGTCATGTGATGTTTTCAATTCGCAGATAACACATACGAACGGATTTACAGGTGTATAAAGTGTTGAACATTTTTGTACCATTTTTCAATTTGCTCATTTTCCATTGGATTGAACAGTTTACTGCAAACGAAACTGAAATATGCAGCTGCTTAAATTCTCCTCACATATCAGAGAAATGCCATTCCGACTCTCTTAGAGTCGTGATTCATCATTTTTTTCTTAGCGTTCGCGTTAGAAATTCAGAAGCCCCAAATACGTAAACAGTCCTTACTCAGCCCCAATCAAGAAGATCCTGTTTAGGCCACTGAAGGTGCACATCGGCTATAAGTACAGGGGTAGCAGGCTGTATGCCTACCTGGTCAGCTTAAGAAGCCTGAAAGGAGGTTTGGGAATACAATGTTTGCTGCAAGGACAGTACATTTTCGGGATTTAACGACACACCAACCAGTATCTTTTATATGGTCTCAGCTTGATAAAAAGGTAAAGTTCATCTACACGGTTTCAAAAATTGTTTTAAGTTCAAGTTTGGTTTTAATATGTACATAGAAATAGGTTCCAAGGCCTCCATTTTAGTCGCCCTTTTTTCAAAGACGCCGAGGGAAAACCGTGGGCATATTACCACCCCAAACTCATGGATGAGGGAATGGGAATATAGAGAATAAATCTAAAAACACGAAATAGTTTTGTATGAAAAATGAAGAAAAACTTAACAACTGCGGTACCCGTAATCGTCTCAATTGTCTTTTCGATAGAACTTTACCCCTGAACCTTACAACCTATAGGAAACTTTTTGAACCGTTTCGTCGTCTCGAGATCGTTAGGAAATTTGCCGCCCAATCACGCCCATGGTCAGGCAAGGTTCTGAATTGTAAGGTGGCTCGCGGGGATGAAAAAATCCGAGGCAAAATGAGAAAACCAATCAATGGTAACCTACAATTTTCTATGGTCTACGAGAAAAAATAGCCATTGAACACCATGTACGAACTGTACCACTTCCTCGCTGCATATGAACAGGGGCATCACCACGATTTCAAAAGTGGGGATAAGCTGAGATCTATGGGCGGCCAAAAGGGCAAAAAAGACAAAGTGCAAAATATTCATTTTAATTTCAAAAATAAAGTTTAAAGGTAAAAAAATATTCTAAGTGAGAAATTTAAAAATAAAATAAGCAATGATTACATTTTAAAAAACGAGCAATATTTATTACGTCCCCAAAACAAATTAAAAAACACTAAAAGTAGTTATAATTAATCTTAAAATTAACACATTACCGTTTTATCCAAATGAAATATCAAAGCCCCCAATAAATAAAAACTGGAAAACAAATAAAAAGAAATAAAATAAAAACGGAAATAGAGACGCAATTTCGTGTTTTTGTTTTATCTTGTGTTTTCATTTTATTTCCCGTTTTCGTTTTTTTAATTCATTTGGGTTCCTTAATAGTTATTTGAAATCGTCTTTTTTTGCCCTTTTGGCGCACCATAGGTGACCAAAAGGGCAAAAAAGACAATTTGCGAAAAAGATAAACGGCGAAAAAGACGGTTCGTGAAAAATAATGAGGGCGTCCTGAGACTGATGGATTCAGAGCACCTAAATATGCTTGGAAAGCGTCCCACGCCCCTCTCGCCAAGGACATTCAAGGGCATTCACTTTTTAAAACAATTTCCAAAAGAGAGGGGGAGACCCCTTATACTTATCCCCGTCCCTTTAGACCCCTCCCTTATGCCAACGATCCCAAAACTTATTCCCCCCCCCCTCCGCGACGAAAATTCTGACGACGCCGTTTGTCCTTCCACCACAAATGGTGAAAAAGTCCCCCACACTTTCATGTGATTCCCTTCCCCCACCTCTTAACTGGTTGCTTTGCGGGCCGAGAGAAAACGTTATCACTCCATGGAGGTTTTAATAGCAAATAACACCTCCCTGATCGACTCAGACTGCCCACTGATGTGCGTACTGCCTTGCTACATGCTCCTCAACAAAGGGAGTGTATGGCTGCAAGCAAGTCTTCGCGCTGGCTTTAACTGGTTGTGCGGGTTTGGATATCTAATGCGATTTCCAATCATATTTCCAAGCATATTTAGGTGCTCTGAATCCGTCAATCTCAGGACGCCCTCATTATTTTTCACGAATCGTCTTTTTCGCAGTTTGTCTTTTTCACCGTTTGTCTTTTTCGCAAATTGTCTTTTTTGCCCTTTTGGCCACCTATGGTGCGCCAAAAGGGCAAAAAAAGACGATTTCAAATAACTATTAAGGAACCCAAATGAATTAAAAAAAAAAAAGATAACTGGAAATAAAATGAAAACACAAGATAAAACAAAAACACAAAATTGCGTCTCTATTTGCGTTTTTATTTTATTTCTTTTTATTTGTTTTCCAGTTTTTATTTATTGGGGGGCTTTGATATTTCATTTGGATAAAATACTACTTTTAGTGTTTTTTAATTTGTTTTGGGGACGTAATAAATATTGCTCGTTTTTTAAAATGTAATCATTGCTTATTTTATTTTTAAATTTCTCACTTAGAATATTTTTTTACCTTTAAACTTTATTTTTGAAATTAAAATGAATATTTTGCACTTTGTCTTTTTTGCCCTTTTGGCCGCCCATAGAGATCATTGGGCGAAAAAGAAAATGAGGTCAGCGTGAAAGCGAGCGCAAAGCGCGAGTTATAGTTAGTTAGTGGGCCCAGGGGCTCGTCATTGAGGTCTGGTGGGACAGTGGGGGAAAGGGAAAACCCAGGAGAGATCCAGGGATGAGTTCCACCGGTAGGATATCTCTGGGTGAATATTTTCAATCCCAGGATAAGTTTATTATTTTCCTTTAACAAGAGAGTTTCAGGGAACGATAAGGACCCCTTCATAGGCAAAGCCCTAGGCTGGTGGGCACTACAGCGAATGAATTTGTACCTAAAAGACTGAAAGTTACTATGACTGTAAAATGCAGTCTCAAGATGAACCTATAGTTTGAGTTTGTTTCAGCAGGTGAGGTCCAGGGTCAGCTACGGTATATACCTATAGGCTCACATTGGGTAGAGTACTCCCTTTGGGGTCCAGAGGACGAAGCCCTGGAAAATCTCAAGTTATTTGTATATCTGGGTGAAAAAGAATGAGTACAGTACAGTGTGTTCGGTATAGGTCTGATTGGGACACAGGAGGGAAAGGGCTCTGAAACGCAACCGTGACCTTCTTTTATGTCCTCTGGTGCCGCCTCTGTCCATGGAATCCATTTTGAGCCCCTACCTTATCTGGCTATGGGCCTCATGCCAGAATGGCAGCAAAGGTCGAGACATGTTGAAGGTAGATTTCTCTCAGTTTCGACATTTTTGCTACCCTCCTTGGATTCCGAACCCCCATATCCAAACAATGCTACCTGCCATGTGAGTTCTTGAACACGTGTGGGTTGTGCTTTATTTCATCATGAACCATACGAATTATGTATGCATCAATGGGTGCATCCAGAGAGATCCCTGAAACATCCATCCACTCCATCAGCTGCATGGTAGAGACTCTTTTTGTGTATACAAGGCTAAGTCGTTCTTTTGAACCTTGAACAGTGCTGAGATCAGTAACTAAAGATAAAGTCCAATAACGGTGCTGTCAGTAGCATTTGTAAATACATCTACCGATAAAGACTATAGTACAAGGGGTGGTTGCCATGCTTCTTGCCGTCAACTCCATACTTTGAATGACCCGGGAGGAGATTTACAGCTTATCTTATCTTTGTGACAGCAATTTCATGTTTGCAGATTAACCTGAAAGTAAACAGCCGTTGTACTATTGTCGCATAAGCTTCTGATGCTTATTATTAAATACATACGTCATAACCAGGAAAGCATAGCCTGAAACGCTGTGTGACCTTCAAACCGATTCATTGCCAGTTACTAAAACGAGTCAGTCGTGCTTTGTACCCGAGAAAGCCTGGTACAGTAAGAGGTGTCAGATTGCAAGCGTTTTGTATTCGCTTTACATTGTAACGGGAAATATCATCGAACGTCATAGTACAGAGCTTCGTGGAACCATAAACCTCCCTGGTGGAAGGAAACAGTTCGTTAACCGACACTATCAGGAATTCCTGTGGTACTGTGTGATAGAGACGCACATAGGCAGCACTGTAGAAAAATAAATGGTTCATTCTAAAACTAAAACAGCGGGACCGAACAATCATGAGTGTTAGCTGTTCAACGGTCAGAGAGAGGCGAAGTAGAACGATGAGTTTAATAGAGGACGACGGTTTAGACCCAGAAATTAAGGTAAAAGAAATTATCATTTTACATAGAGCAGTTCTATTATACACTTGTTCATGCACAGCAGACCGGTGGGCAAGTTACTATAAATAGCGATTCGTTTTCAGTAATAATAATACTAAATAGCTTTCTTAGTATTGTTAATGTACAGTGTATATGACTATATCCTGGTTTCGTCTTGTCTAAGGCCGTTTGAATGGTCTAATGGTTGGTTTCACTTTGTCAATGTCTGATGACGGTATGTATTTTAATATCAGTTGATGTATCTTAATTAATAACAGTTCTCCCGCCACAGAATCAGGAAAGGTTTATATCAAGTGGCCTGCATGGTAGGCCTACTGGGACTTACCGCATAGCCACCGGTACTCCGGTAGTTCCTCTGATAACTACCACTCCACCCTGCCATCCTGTCCTTAGCCTTCCAGTTACATCCAGTCAATGTCCAGTGGCGGCCGGTCCAGAATGTCAGAATTAAGGGGGGGGATTGCGGTAGAGGAAAGTGGGGAGGACAAAAATTTCGAACGCAGCTCGAGGTTAAAGGCCCAGTTCTCTCACCCCAAACAGTACCAATTCTCCTAACCTTCTTACTGAAGCCCCTCCCACAATTGTCTGACATATATCCTCATCCAGATACAATCTCGAATTATTGCTTCAAGGTGAGTGTAGAAACGGGTGTCTAGAAAAGTAAGACCTAGAAATAAGACCTAAGACATAGAAACATAAGACCTAAGACCTAGAAACATAAGACCCTCAAAGATACTGTAAAGGGTGCATGATTTTTCATCAGGGTCTTACTTTTCTAGACACCTGTGTGGGTGTGTAGAAAAGTAAGACCCGGAGAAAAATTTATAATGCCGTTTTCAGGAACGCTCCGGCATACTGTAACACATTTTTTACAATACGAATAATGCTTGAATAAATCAAGAACTGGATGCCGGTTATTTTTCATCAGGGTCTTACTTTTCTAGACACCCACACAGGTGTCTAGAAAAGTAAGACCCTGTTGAAAAGTCCCCCACATCTAGTTTTTGGCGTATTTTTGCATTAATCTTAGCCTGAAATATGTATTACAGTATCTTGGAGGACTTCCTGACAACAACATTACGACTTTTTCTCTGGGTCTTACTTTTCTAGACACCCACACACGTGTCTAGAAAAGTAAGACCCTGTTGAAAAATCCCCCACATCTAGTTTTTGGCGTATTTTTGCATTAATCTTAGCCTGAAATATGTATTACAGTATCTTGGAGGACTTCCTGACAACAACATTACGACTTTTTCTCTGGGTCTTACTTTTCAAGACACCCACACACGTGTCTAGAAAAGTGAGATCCTGATGAAAAATAACCAGCATCCCGTTCTTGATTTATTTCAGCATTAATCATATTGTAAAAAATGTATTACCTTTATGCCGGAGCGTTCCTGAAAACGGCATTATAAATTTTTCTCCGGGTCTTACTTTTCTAGACACCCACACAGGTGTCTAGAAAAGTAAGACCCTGATGAAAAATAACCAGCATCCCTCCTTGATTTATTTAAGCATTAATCATATTGTAAAAAATGTGTTACAGTATGCCGGAGCGTTCCTGAAAACGGCATTATAAATTTTTTTCCAGGTCTTACTTTTCTAGACACCCACACGGGTGTCTAGAAAAGTAAGACCCTGATGAAAAATCATGCACCCTTTACAGTATCTTTGAGGGTCTTATGTTTCTAGGTCTTATATTTCCAGGTCTTATGTTTCTAGGTCTTAGGTCTTATGTTTCTAGGTCTTACTTTTCTAGACACCCGTATAGAAACACTCAATTTATATAATTAAACACTCTCAGTACCGTTCATGCTGTGTAATAAAAGCTTTGGTATTCTGCATTGTTTGAATTAGCTGTCAATCAAAGAGCTGAGCCAATTGAGAATTTCGATACCCCCGTACCAAAATTGTAATTTGGGGTGAGAGTTTTGGCCGTTCAAGTTGGTTATCCGAGCTCGAAGCTCTCGCCACTTCCAAGCGAAGCCCCGGAAGCTCGGATGTTTTAGCATATCTCTGGATGACAAATCAAGTCTCAGGGAGAGGTATATTGATTTGTTTCATTTTTCTCACCTAAATTGGGGAGGGGCAAGTGGGAGGGCAAGCACAAAATCTAAGGGGGGATGCCCCCTCTGACCCTCGTACGGCCGCCACTGTCAATGCCATTGACAAATAAGTTAGTGGATCAAATCGGGTGAAGCGAGATCGGGCATTGTTCCATGCTTCATATATGCAGGATTTGTAGTTAGTGTTGTGAATTAAATACGACTCACTCAAGAATATGAACTCACAAAAAACCCTTAAAAATTTGCCCGACAAAAAAGAACCTGGTCGAACTCTCTGAGTGCAACACGAGCCCACTCACTGTGGTATTTGTAGTCGGCGAAGTTGCATGATTGGAATTTCTTCATTCGTGATATTTCTGACCATGAAAATAAGACCAGCTTTTATGGAGATCCTTCATCAAGGTCAAAGAATGCCAGATAATAGCAAGGGTTTTTCAATCGCGTTTATAGTGACTATATCCTATATATAAACCATGAGACCTTGAGAAAAGGTTGCACGGAAACAGATTATCCACTAATTTTGCCAATCATTCCAACACTCCAGAAAACGTTCATATATTTTTATTTTGATGTAACATGTTCCATTTTCATAATTTCCATGACCTAGGACAAGCGGTAAAAGTTGCAGCACTGGCGTCGTTGCTCTTGCTTAAATGAAGGGTTTAAGGTCATATCAAGTTTCGATAAGTTGGAAAGGTACTTATTCTAAGTAGTTAGGTGAAATTTGCGATGATGTGCGGTTCTCAAGATACGAGCAAGTAAAATTGTCATATTTTTAACTAAAAGTCAACCTGATGCTAGCAAATGTGACATCGTATCCCCACATTAATGGACAGTCTGTTTTTTTTTTTTAATTTTACAGCCTGTTTTTTCATCAGCAATCCCATATTTTCAAAATGTGGTTGTATAAGTGGCATGAGAATTTCACAAACATTGCATCCCACAGGGAGCCTATTAACTTCAAGGTTAACACAACAGCCTGAAAAACAAACTAAGGGAAACAAAGCATTCATTTTCAATGTGAGGAAGTAATACTTCTGCTGCTTAAAGGCCCAGTTCTCTCACCCCAAACAGTACCAATTCTCTTAACCTTCTCACTGAAGCCCCTCCCACAATTGTCTGAAATTCATCCTCACCCAGATTCAATCTCAGTTTATTCCTTCAAGTTGAGTATGGAAAAACTCAATGTATATAATCAAAACACTCTCAGTATCGTTCATGCTGTGTAACATAAGCTTTGGAACTCTTCATTGTTTAAATTAACTGTCAATCAAAAAGCTGAGCAAACTGAGAATTTTGGTACCCTCGTACCAAACTGTAGTTTGGGGTGACAGGTTTGGCCCTTTAAGCTCACTGTGGAATACAAATCTAGTAACTTCATTTGGCGATATCTCGAGAAATATCTCCGATTTGAATGGAAATTTCACCACAGTGTGTAGATTTGGTTTCTCTTTGATTATTGCTCAATTGAATTGAAATTTGAATTATTGAATTGAATTATTGCTTAAACTTCCTCTTTAATTGTCAAACAGATAGATCGGTTTAAAGCAGTCGATTTAACGCACGATTTTATCATTGTTTTCAAGAAAATTGCAACTCATGGCCATTAGTTGCTATTTTCCAAATCTGGATAGCCCTTGTGATTCATTTGCCTACGAAGCAAGTTTTACAGCGTATTTTTGTGCGGTAAGACCACTGAGGAGGCGTAGCAAACCGGGGCCACTCCGTCGAGAAATGTGTCTTGCCTGATGAATTGTACAAGGTGATGGTTCAATGTCAATGTGTCGCGTCAAATAAGCCTACTCATCATGCAAATTCATGATGAATCAAAAAGCACTATTGATAACATTGCGCCATTGTAATGAGTGCCGGGCTCAGCCAAACATCGGTTTCTTTTTTTCGGCAGAACGGTTTCTTTTTTTGGCAGAATAGTAGTTTGAGTTTCTCTTATTGCACTGTATAGTTCCTCAAAGTAACGGTCGAGTGCAATTTAAATCTGTTGGACCAGAACGGAGACTCTGGTTTGTGTTTACCACATCAATGGAACAATAGATTAAAAGCCTTAAAGAGAGCACCATTGTGCATTGTTAACTTAGTTGGGTGATTCACAAGGCAGCCGTATTTTCTGCCGATTTCTGTTGATTCACTAAACCACAGACCTCAAAATTCTCGAGAGGCCACTCTCATTGTTTCCAGGGCCTGCATGATCGAGTAGGATAAGTGCCTGTTTTGGGCTTACGGAAACGTTTTTCACATCCAACATAGTTTTACGTCCCATATACTGGTATGTAAAACTGGACAGACAAATCAAAGACGTATATTAGGCTTTCCTCTGCTGGTGAAGGTGAAATGTTAATGTTTAACCTCAGTGTTAAAAGCCTGTATTCATCGGCGAGGTGGTTTGAAGTGGTCTTTTGAAATTTTACCGATAATTTGACCCAGCCGACGGTTTAAGAAAATTTGAAAAAATGGAGATTGCGTTTCGAAAAAAATCAAGAAAGTATAGATGAATTATATAATCGAAAGCAGAGAAAAGAATCAGGGAGTTGTTATTCTAATAACAACCCCCTGTGATCGAATGGGCGTCCGGTCAACTCGGCCCCTGAGACATCTCGGACCCTGGACAACTCGGCCACCGAGACATCTCGGCCTTGAAAATGACTCACATTTCTTTCTATGTTTCTTAATTTTTTTAATTTGACAACATCGATTTACTCAATGTCACTCGAAACCTCTCTTTAAAGGGGCCGGAACGTGCCAGGTACTCAGTATGTACAGAGTCCTAATTGCTTCTCGGCCTTTTGGCTAAGTTCGTGCATAGTATCTGTTCTTTTCATCCAGTCTAGAATAGAGCCATATAGTCCAATAATGTAAATGGTCTAAGGGCCCTGACGTTGGTCACGTATACTCTCTGTCCTTCAATGGACGTAATAGCAGTCTTCGGGAAGCTTGGTCATAATGGCCAATCTCGTTAAATTCAAACTCCGGCTTCCTTTATAAAAAATATCTTTCGCATGAAATCCGCAAGTTGATTTCGAACCTTCCTAAAAAATGTGCAAGGTTCATTGACTATGATAATGTCAGATGGTGCGTCTTCTACCCTTCTTTTACTTGATTGGCTGTTGAGACTCATGTGACAACATTTTTCCTCTTCAAATGTGAAATTGTTTACAAGCGAAAACTGCTTGGTTTCAGGTTACAGTACCTTGAATATACAATAGTTAAGTACTACTAAGCGAGACAGTACTTGTATTTCTTAAGATTAATACCCAATATTAATAAGGGTAGTGCTTGTTCAATGGTAGCCTAGTTGTCCAGGGGCCGAGTTGTCTCAGGGGCCGAGTTGTCCAGGGACCGAGATGACCGGGCCGAGTTGACCGTAAACCATAGAATGTAGGCCTGTAGACTAAGAGGGATATGCCAATACGTCTTGGGGAAGTGAGTACTTGAATTTTATCGGTTAGTCATTCCTCATTTTGCACCTCACGACCTTCCCGTTGATAGAAGAAGCTTTAGTCTGAGAAGACCCAGCCCATAACAGCTTTAGAGAAAAGCATTTGCATGGAACCATAACACCGTTTTAAAAATAAAAAAAAAACAAAAAAACAAAATTGTATATAGAGGGATTGCAGTCAGCCTATATGCGAGTCGATAAATAAAAGAATTAATCTGTTTCGACAAGATTAAAACATAACATCTCTTCATTTTCTTTTCTTTTGGTTTTTCTAGATTGGGTTGGAACGTTTAAACACAACATCTGAAGAAATAAACAGACTGGAGAAACAACTTGAAGTAAGTCACATGATATCTGGGTGCGTCACCAACACCCGCTTCTTACTAGGTCACAATCGGTCTATTTTCGCTAGAATTAAAATATTAAAATGAAAATTTAAAATAAGTTTACCCTCATGCCTACTGCCCCAGGGGCGTCGCCAACAGGGAGGGGAGACCGCCTACTTTATTCTTCAGAAAATGTGAAAAGAGAAGGAAAAGAAGGGCAGAAGAAGAAAAGGAACACTGTCAGTTTATGTTTTCCCCCAATCAACATACCCTGGTGCCGCCCCTGATTGCCCCCACCAGTACTTGATGTCCATCTCTAATCGGGGACAAACTGTATGGTCAAGTGGAGTAGGTAAAACACGCCAGGGAGCAAACTGGAAAAAAAGGGCTGTGGTCGGCTCGACTTGAACCATTGGTTGGAAACTGTGCTATAAAACTCCACGTAGGGTACTGTTGCTTTACAAAGTTGAAGGGCCAATCACCATCACCTCGGCAATAAATTGATTCCATAATTCTTTGTTGTTGCAGTTCATTTTTCCGCGATTACTTAGCATTGCGTCGAGATCGAAATCAATAACTTTTAGCTTCATTGCAGAACATCGATAGTTACAGTGTCAGAAATCATGTATTGTTTTCTTATTTTTTTTTAGGATGCAAGGCAGACCTATCGACAGACACTGACGGAGTTATCTTCTCAGGTGACCGAGAAAGCGAAGCAAAACAAACGATCCATTCGAAAAGCCGAGACCTACCATTCAGCTAGCAAAGTGGCAAATGAGGTGATTTATTTTGCAAGTTCCCCCAAAAGACCTCTTTTCTGCTTAACTGTGAAGTTATTGGCCCGTACAGTATGCTTTCTTTTTGAATCACAATTGAATGCAAACAGAGTTTGGGAAGAGGCCCCTCGAAAATCAAACAATAGCTAGGATCTCGTTTGAAGATAAAACAAACTGACAAAATAGTGACAACAATGTATTCGTACTGCAGTATTTTATAGAAAGGTTGTATAGTTTGCTCAAAGTAATCTTGGGAAACTCTGATTTAAGCAAGGAGGTTCCTCGTACAATTTTGGTTGTGATGTCAATTTTTACGTTCTTTTTTATGTCAGAGTTGACTCACACTGTTTTATAGCTTCTTTTTATAGCGACCCCAGGTTACCGGGTTTTCGAGGAAGTAGGTCTCACTTTTATTGTCATTTGTATTTCTCAATTCTTCATTGACTTTGTAAATTTAAGGACAGAACAGTAATCTCAACTTGAAGACTGGTCTGTGTCATGATTGCCTCATTAGAGTCATGTGGCAACAATTTTACTCTTCACATGTGAAATTTACTGGGAGTAACTGCCTGTTTTAATTACATTGAATATGCAATACAGAAGTTATAAAATTCGATGAAAGATACTTTGAAAAGAAATAAGAGGAAAATTGTGATATTTAGCTGTTGCTTCAATGTAAGTTTGGAGGTACTGCTCTTGACCTTTAAGACCTGTTGTTTATACCCTCCGTAAGCTGTCCTTATGCCTTCATGGTGGAATTCTAGAGAAGGAAAAAATCTTTTGTTATGAAGGGAGTAATTAAACTGTCAAAGCATTATGTAATGGTTGTTTTAGTTAATCGTTTACTTTAGCTCAAAACAGTCGATGGTTCTTGAAAGTTTCTGCCCAGTTAGAGCAAGAAGGGAAGCTCCCAAAACAGAAATAAGTTTAGGCGACATCATGATCTTGCCCTTTAATTTGACGAACTGTTTCGTTAGAGCAGGGTCTTTTTACTTATGACTGCAGTTTCAACTGTACGCAAAAAAGCTGGAAAGCAGTACCCAGGGGCTGCACTTTCGTGCTTGGACCGTAATGTTACATAAACTCTCCCATAGAATGGCAGCTCAACTTCATCGAACAACTTTTCATGTTGTATGTGTAGGTCATTAGATATTTGTACCGATATTTGAAAGTGAGGACAAAACATCTACTGTTCGAGCAAGGACAAACCTGCATAAACACACCAGAGACGTCATTAGCATTCATAACTTACTACTTCGGATGTTCATAACAAAAGAAATTTTGAATGTAGGCTATTAATAACAGTCAAAGTACGACCTCGGAGTTAGTACTTCCCCGTTAATAATGTTCCCTTGGACCCAATATCGAAACTGTCTAGGATTTTGTTTCCTACTGAACGATTTATCGCTACAAAGGTCTACAGGGAACTAAGTAATTAGGAGCTAAATTTGTCACCAATCCCCACAGTACACATGAAAATTTTCATGGAATTTAGTCATTAGGAGTTAATTTTAAGACCACGGAAAGGAAAATATCAAAATAGTCGGTGCAGCTCTCAATAAATATTAAAAGAGGGTGAATAAAAAATTGTCATATAGTTGACTGAGACAAAAGCACACATCATCAGTTTTGTGTTAGATCACGTTTCACGAACGGTTAACTCCCTATGCATTCGCTACTAGGATTGCAATATCTTTTTTTAATCACAAATCCAGTCATAGGAAGCAAGATATTATGATAGAACATCCAAACCAGGAAGAAGAGGATGTTTGGCTTACTTCAATGTCATGCACAACTGGACTGATTAGTGGCTCTACGTTAATAAGAATGCAGTATGAGCAAATCTGTATCAATTGGCATCATGTGGGCGTACCGTAGATCTATTGCACATATGTTGAATTTGTCATGTTAATTGGGGCGTTGCCGAAGCTTATCAACAGTCTTAGTATGCGGCAATAAATCGAAACATGCAGCGAATTGAAAGTAAAATTCATCTGGTCAATATTTCCATACACAGAAACGATACCACGCCACTGACTATAGTTAGTGTAGCGCTCTCCTGCGTACTTCCTGCATTTAATGCATTGTGGAGAGATAGAATTTAAATCTGACGTCATGAATGTTTAAATATGCTTCAAACTGTTTCAAGCATCATGTGTTTATCAGTAGCGGCGGAATTGGGGTGCTTGGGCCCCCAGTCCCCCAGCCCCCAAAACCTACGGTAACCCTCAATTTAAATTTCTTAGCATCTCTCATTTTTAACTTATTGGTTACAACAAACAAACAGAAGTTCCTGACATCCCCACTTCACCATCTACCGTCATATTGGTCATTAGGAGGCCCCCGTACACCTCTTTCAGTCCGCGTTTGGTTCCCCCACCTCTCAATTCCTGCCGACGTCACAGATAATCATATCAATCGTTATGATAGTCACATGTAGTCTAGAACAATTTATCGTCCTGCCTCCGTGGTAAAGGATCCGTTAATTTCAACTAGTCTCGGTTACCTGGGGTCACCCGATGATTTTTCATCATGTATCAAATTTTCAATTGGTCATAATTTTTGATAGACATTAAATTCGAAAGATTTAGGTTACCTCAAATTACACAGCATGCACAGATAGTGTTCCACTTCCACATAAAGAAATCGTATGATGTATGCTCAAAAGGATATTCCCTGGAGCAATTAACTAAGATTGAGTTTTTCTTGCCCAAATAAGTGAGGACTTCAAGACAGCTGTAGGAGGGGTTGGAAGGAAAATGGTCGGGAGCATGGGAACTGTTTGAGGTGCGAAGATTTGACCTATCATGATTCGTACACGGGTTGGATAACCATGTTTTGTCGGTTACAAGGTTTTGTTGCAACCCGTCAGCCCGAAGTTCCAGGGGACCGTGTAAGGTCTGCGTAACCGCAAATGATGAAAGGTTCGCCATACAGAAGAAATACTAATAAACCGGATAACATTTACACATTTCGGTTCTCACGGACCTTTTCTCAATTTTCGGCTCAGCGGACATTTGCTCATTTCGGTCTCTCAGACCCGGCTTTCTCATTTTACTTTTCAGTCTCGTGGGATACCGCCATTTTAAATATTTTCATGCAAAGGTAGGAACATATTTTGAGGAAAAACGTTCATGTTCCTCTCCTCAGGCACACCAGCAAGCACAAGAAGCAGCCCTTAAATACCATCGAGCAGTTGACATCTTTAACGCTGCCAAAGAAACCATCTCATGCGCAGAATCCGCTGCTTATGATGAAGGAGGACAAAGAAGAGAATTTGATGAAGCTCTCCAAGAACTTTTAAATCACGCTACTATGAAGGTAACCATCAATTAAACTGTGTTTGAAAAAGGATAAACGTCAACAAGTTTACTGCAGCATGCATTGGTTGACACTTTATTGTGAACTTATACTTTCGGATTGGGGCCCAGAAATTGAAGGGCATTTAATGTCTGTCAAAACTCGAGGGGTTCAACTAGTATGATTCCTCCCCTCTTTTCAAGGACGGAAACCCGTCATTTTCTCCCCTGTGAAAACTTGTCAAACTTTTATCAAAGTTCCCATCTCAACAAACCGTTGTAATTAATTTATGTAGGGTTGAGATGGTTATGGTAAGCAGGTTGACGACTAGCCTGCGTAGCGCCTCTGTGGCTGCAGCCCCTTTAGGCTGCCCCCCTCCTCAGATTTATTTTTTTCGTAGCGATGAGCTGGACGAAAAAATTCGTCCGCCCGCGAGCTAGTTGGCGACGTAAGAGACCGTCCGCCGAGAGAGGGCGTTCTCCATCTCCATTGTGCTATTAGTTAACCAGGGTCTAGTTGCGGTTGGGTGGGAGTATAAATATTAATAGAGGAACGTATCGAGGCTAGTATATTTCAAATCCAAGGAGTTTGGGATAACACAGAGTCAATTGTCCACTCCCGTAGGCTTTTACTTCAAGGGACTGTGTAAAAAGGTATCCCCCGCTACGCTTAGAACAAGCTACACAAATGTATGTCAGTAGCTGACGTGACTCCATTACGATGAGTGACAGGAGATTCACGGGGGGAAGGGGGTTAGGGGGCGTCATTTGGAAGCATTTCGCATACATGCATGTCAACAATGATCTCCAATCACTGCATCACTTAGAGGAGAGACAATACAGGCTGTTTTTTCACAGGCGTTTTCCCAAAGTTTTAGTTCACATGAAGTTTTGGTTCCTTTTCTGCCTTAATGGTTCAGCATATTATGAAATTTATTCTTAATCCGTTCCCTTTTGTTTTCTTTAATTTGTCTTTAGCTCAATGAAGCCGAAGAAGAGAAGAGACAGAGCAAAATAGAACACGATCAGAAAGCTCAGGTTTACGTCGAAGCTAAACAAAGAGTTGAATTCTTAGCGAAAAAATTTAAATCTTCCATTGCCAAGTCAAGGTAAGATTATAGTAGTCAGATTGCAGTGAGTTACCCATCATAGTCAATAAGTTATATTTGTGAATTGTATGACGTCACCGATTTGGGGTGAAATGGGTAAACGACACCATCAGCCTGAATGCACCCCGTCCAGATCCGCAGTTGAAAGGGTGGAGAGGAGGAGAGAATAGGGACTAAGGCAATGACAAATCGAATTGTTCAAGGAAGACAAAGGTTTTTTAACCTTTTTTGGAGGGGGTGGGGTCTTCTTTCCATCCTCAGGCCAACCTTGTCGGCTTTACCAAGTCTCTGATATATTCACCGCCAGTTTCCTTGTACGTATGTATTAAAATGTTCTGATGAACGACTTTTCCCTCAAAATTAAACTGTGTCTCAGGAAAGTTAACAACCTCTCCTGAGACACACAATCTGAGGCTCAATTTGGGGCGATCATGATAACACATACATGCTCCAGATTTTAAGTTAATACGTACGGGTGTCAGATTTCGTCGTTCTTAAGCTAGAAAGAATGCATTTTTTACCGTGATATGTATCGTTCAAGCTTAGTACCTTTTGGGAATGTATCATATGTGACGGTGCTAAGCTAGAAAGAATGCATTTCCTATCGTACGCATATCAGCCGGGGGATTCTCTTAGCCAAACATTCGATGTGGGGAGAAAAATGAATCTAGATTGCTGGTCCCACTATAAGCAAGGTTTAATAATATAAAAGCTTTGTGTGGGTTGCGGTTTCTCTTGGGTTCATATACTACAAATTCGCATTGTAGTCTAATCTGAGACCCCACGGGAGAAATTTTACGTTGACAGTTTACATCACGCCATCATTAATAAATTCCATATTTCACCTTTTGCCCCCAAATTCCGTGAATGAAAGTCTCGCACAGTCGCGGCATGTATGAACGTCATAAAATTTGTTGTTTATGTCTGCCAGGCTGGCACGGAAGTATATGTTACTGTTCTTATCCCATTCATGATGAACCGGTATCGTACGACCGTCCGGGCAATAAATAATACATACGCATTTGAACCAGTGAGCGACATTTCAAGGTTGTCACATGTAGTATCACTCACACCGAACATGTGGCGATTTTACTGCGCTTTCAAGTTACGACTTCCTACAATAATTATAAAATTCGGCAGTAATGTTGTGGAATTAGGAGACACTTTTTGTAAACCCGCGAATCATTTTCGCCGGATGATATGTACACAAAAAAGCTATGGTTTTGGCGGCGAGTAAGCATTACAACATGCAAATATGAATTAGCCCACTGTTAAATACCAAATTGCCCACTTGATACAAAATGTACAGGTCACAAACAGACCCCTCGCACACAGACACACGCCTACGGTCACCCCACACCAGAAAAAATGGTATTCCAAGTAAGCTTCTAACCTTTGAAAAGCACCCCTCGTGCTTAAAAAGAAGGGTTAAAGGTCATTACAGGATTTGGTATGCCAGAGGGTTACTTATTCTCAGCATTTTGGTGAAATTTGCATTGAAATGCAACGAGTGGTTCTCAAGATATGAGCACGTGAATTTTTCACATTTTCAAGAAAAAGTGAACTTGAAGCAAGCAGATATGACATCATATCCCCACATTAGTGCACAGTCCTTTGTTTTTCTTTAAACTTAAGAGTCGATTTTCTCCTCATCAATGATTCAATCCCATAGTACTAAAATGAAATTGCAGTGGCATGAGAACCTCACAAACTTTGCATAGAACAGAGGGAGGTCCTATTCCTATTAACTTCAAGGTCGACACAACTGTCTGATAAAACAAAGGGAAACAAAGAATTCCTTGTCAAAGTGAGGAAGTGATATGAACTCTGCTGCCCTCAAACCCACTTTGAAAAACAAATTCACTTACTTCATTTACTGATTTTCGAGAAATACATATCCGATTCGAATGGAACTTTTACCACACTGTGTAGATTTGGTTCCCCTTTCACATATGAAAATTAAATATTCGTTTGACTTGCTTTTGTAATCCACTACACACGAATCCCAGGGTAGGATCGTAGTCTTTAATTAATGTGATGTCATTTTCACTTCATCCTACAGACCCTTTTATGAAGCGAAAGCAAACTTTCATCTACGAGTGAACGAGAAGAAAGAGCGCGTGGAAGAAATTTTGAAGAAAATGAGTAATGCCAGATCTGAGTACAGCGAAGCGTTGAAGTTTCTGGAGAATATATCTGACTCCATTCATGAAAAGCGTGAACTCAAAAAGTTATTAGAGGAGCAGCGGAGGGGAAGTGGAGTCGGCGCTGAAGCAACGGCGGAATTTGATAAACTGGAAGTTGCTCCATATTTACCAGGTAAGATGACAAAACTGAGTAAAGTGGTAACGCACGTAACGTCAGTGCATTTTAATTTGGCATACTTGGATTCCACTGGTTTAAGAGCAGTAGATGTGTTATCGATACGCACACTCGATAGCACCTTAGTAACAATTGTTGTACAATGGACTACTGCATGGCAAAATAGAAAGACACGAAACGCAGTGACGTCAGTGCATGTCCTCTAAAGGATGTAACCTTCCCCTTTCATCATCCGTTGGACACTTTTACCTTGCACCAGATTGCATATTTTGAAAAGTGGCTCAAATTTAAATCTAAAATTTCAATAATATACGTTACGAAACTTGAAAAAGTGTCCAAACGATCACTCCGCAAACCTTACAAGGTAGTGTTCCCTGATTTAAATCAAGGCAATCAAAATCATGCGTTTAATTGAAAAATCCTGATTTTAATGGATTTGTTTGATATAAATAAGTATGTTTGATTTAAGTCACTTACATGAATCATGATTTTTTGAGATAAAAAGGATTAACCATGCCAGGGTGCGCACGAGTCCTTGAAAACCTTGAAAGTCCTTGAATTTAAATCATTCATTTTTAAGGCCTTGAAAGTGCTTTGTACTTTTGCATCATAGTCCTTGAAAAGTGCTTGAATTTCATCTTGAGTACGAACCCTGCCATGCAACATTGTGTCCCTGAGCTGAGTTTATTCAATCAATTCAATGACGCAGCTAGAAGGATGGGAAAGGGAGACACGACACACTTGCTCTGAAAAGTAAAAAAAATCGGAAATTTGCCATATGTGACACCAAATCATGAAGTAACACAGGTAACTGAATTTTTCCAACCGTTCTGTCATAAAATTCTGAAATTCTCTTCAATAAAAGCTACATATTTGTAATAATTCATTTAAAAAGGGAAATTTTTTTCAGCGCGCTTAGCGTGTCAAAATGGCAATTCCTAATGCCGAAGTGTAAGGTCTGGTAGTTTGGTTTACCTTTAATCTCATCGAGACATGACTACATCATGTTCCAAATACTTAGGCGTCCACAATTTCCATAAACATTTCAAGGATGGAAAATTCTTTCGAAGTTTTAGCCTTTAAAAAAACAAACATTGTAGTAATTGAAGCTCACCTTTTGGCATCTCTTTGTTTTGAGAAATAACTTGTCTTCATTTGTTGTGATTTAATTTTAGATATATTTGGTGAAGAAGAGTCAGCTTCAGCAGCCGGTAGCATGGACTCCGACCAAATAATGACAGATTTGGAGAAACGCCCTCTGGCTTCACATCCAAATCCACCAATGTCGAGAAGAGTTTCTGGTTGCAGCGAAAGTGAGACATCGTCGGCTAGAAGCAGCATGAGGGAAAAGGTTGACGTCGAGTCACGATTGCCTCAGTTGCGAGAAAGAGGAGATGGTTTGTCGCCGGTTACGAAAGAGGATGAGATGGACTGTCCATTTAGCGCTGTAGAGGCTCATTCCCATGAGGAGGAAAGCGAAGATTCTTTTAGTGAGAGGAATAGTGAAAAGAAGGGGGACATTGAACAATCGGAAGAGAGTGGATTTGCCGATGCTTCAGAAAGCGAAGTTAGTGAGTTAGATATCGATGATCTGTCAGATGATCTTGAAACGGAACCTTCCCCTCAGTTGAAACAAGAGCAAGTCGTTAGGAAAACACTGAAGAAATTGATTCCCGATGAGGGTGAAATTTGGCTCTAAGTGACAAAAATAGAGATATTGCTTCCGAATGAAGAGTTGTAACACATATACAACTTTGAAGGATATCAGTAGTCCATGAACGAAATCAGTGTGAAGAGACTAGTTGAAGGAATGATAGACAATAACATCACTGAAAATGAAGTGAAGCAAATCTTCTTAACCACCAAAAAGAAGCAGGGGGTTGAGAATATAAGAAAAAAGAGTTGATATGTAACTCGAAACTTTTGCTCTAAATGTGTGATTGTCGCTTCCTAATGACGAATTGTATTCTTCTGACCGCTCTGAAGGAAACCGTCAATTTATGATCCAAATGACTGAGGTAAGACATCGTGAGTTACACATAATTTAGGACAGAATCAAGCTTGCTTTCTGCAAGTGACGAACCAGCTGCGTGAAAATCAGCTGGAACATCCGGGATTTAGTAGCCCATAAAAGTCTTTCATAACATGAGACTCTTCTAAGCAATAAATCAATAGGGGATTCAATAAAGGGGGTTAATCCATTTTCCTCAACTTGTTACCCCAGTTTTCGGAATTAAACTGTCATTTTAAAATTCCTGATGAGTGTTTCATAACGATGGGTGTGGTTTAAACTTTGTGCACAACTTGATTGGATTTCTCTGGCTTGGTGGACTGCAAGAACTTAAAGGAAAATCTTGGGACTGGCCTTTTTGAAGATCGTTGGATTAACGCAACCAAGTGTCTTGTTTTTACTTGAAATTGAGCAAATGAATCTTCAAACAAGACCGAAGAACCCTTAAACGGGGAAGGTGACTGAAAGGGGTGACACATTCCCCCATCCCCGTTGAAGATAGGATAGATTCATTTGCTAACAATTATACTTATCAAGTTTAATTCATGTCACCATTGTGTGACAAAGAGAAAATCTTCTCATCCCATTTTGGGAACGCACTCTCACATTCCAACATTTAGTATTAATTGTAAAATTTCCCTATATGAGTATTATTGTGACCCATTGCTCTATTGCTGGGAACGATCCATTCGTCACTGCAGCCATTTTATGAAAGTATATCTATTGGGTAGCACAATGTTCATCTCATTCGGTTAATCGAAATTTCACTAAAACGATTTCATTGAAATCAGAATCTCAGGTCAACCCTCCTTTTAGGAAGTTAAAATAGGAAATCGGCGTGTGAAAAAAGCCATCCATGGTTCACCCCATTGTGAATGTGACATGTGGATGTCATTTACAATCCAGGGGCTCTGATTGTTGTCACGTGAGCAGTCTTCCAAGCTCCCTTCAAGTCTACTTTGAATCTATATCCCTTTTTTTACAATTCCCTGTTCCCTTTAAGAGATCGAGCCATAGTTGTATTTGACTTGTTTAACTGTAGACGGTTATGGAACTTCCGGTTGGGTCACTACTGTATGTCGGTTGTACCATGACATCTGTGTGGTATAATTCAATTGCCGACACTTGCGGACGTTTATTACGTTTACAACGTTGGAATGTCTTCAGTCGCCGTCCCTTTCTATTATTGCAAAGGCTATAGGTACACTTCACCTTCGACCCTAATCATGATGCTTTGTCGGCAAACCTATTTACTTCGAGTGGCGTAGCGAAGCACAAACATCAAATGGAGGTAGTGTGTGTGTGTGAGAGTGTGTGTACGTGTGTGTGTCGGGGGGGGGGGGGGTTGGAAGTGAGAGCTCTTTTCTGTTTTCCCAGCTTTCGACCAAAGTTTTCTTTTCGTTTTACAGCATTTCAAATATTTAGACTCATTGTACATCAATGTAAATCTGTAACATATGAACATTAGTCAACTACCGGGTGTAAATTAATCTATTTTGTGTAAATAAGAAATTTATCGCACCGCACTCGTGAAATATCACTTATATTTAACGTTTCTATGCACTGTAATTATAACAGAGAGAAGAAACATATTTTTACGATTTTACAATGATAACAAAATTTATACATGTGTTGATGTTTTACATCTTTTCACAAACTTGCCATGACCTATGCACTCCAGTTGGTTCCAGCTGGCCTGGCTTGGCCGGCGGACGTGTACTTTTCCTGCGCCGATATTGTAAAAAATGTTAATTGGATAGAGGTTAACAATTGTCACTCGCCGCGAAGGTCAAAACTTCATTCTAATTGTGTAAATGTTTGATTGAGGGACCTATGGGACACCATTGCATTAACTAGGGTCCAAGAGTATAGGCGAATCCCGACAGCAAGTGATGGTCTCATTTTAGTCGGCCATAACTGGGCTTTATCACCTTTTAGTCTTTCGATTTCTTTGCTTAGCTGTATCATGGATGGTTGTACACTACATTTTATCTTGATTCCTTCAATTTCACTGAATATGAGGGTTTGTAATTCATGAAGACAATAAATGAAGACGATTTAAGTCTGGTGGACCCAACTAATGGCTGCCAACAGACACGAAACACAGGCGCTGATCGGATTCGACCATAGGCTCTGGCCGGGGAAAATGTATGCTTACTGAGCAATTACCTAGTCATCCTTGGGCCAATAAGTGTAATATATTACAACATACCGTGTGGAAAGTTTAGGGCACTTGGTACTCTGAATGGGGATTACTTAGTAGTATTGGTAACCACTTTTTCAATAAGTAGCAGGAAAGTACACCGCCGCCCTGTGTAACCATGAATGTATGAGGCTACTGGTAGTAATGTCATGTTGCTGTACGAACAGTTTTTATTTTGTTCCTACAAAGTTAAATGACATGTACTTTTAACACAGTGTGTCTCATTTCATATGACACCTCTTGTTTTAAAAGCACAATTCTGTCAATAAAACTGAAATAAAGTGACGTATACTTGTTTTCATTCTTGTTATTTCGTCGGTTGCGTATAGTCAGGATGGAAAACGTGTGGTATTACGAATCTAGTGGACAAAATACCTGAACCACCACCATGGGCGTCCGCAGGTATGGGCAAGGGGGGGGGGTGGCACTTGCCCCCCCCCCCGGAAAATAAAAAAATTGAAAAAACGTATAAAAATCAAAGTAAAAACCCGAACAAAACATGTTTTCCAAGTTTCTAATCGAAAATTAGGCTTTAGAAATGCAATTTCCGGCGATCGGGGAGGCATTTTGGGCTGAAATTTTCGCATGCTTTGTGTCAATCCATGGTGACTTGGAGGTTTTGCCTCTCCCTAGAAATTTTGCCCCCCCCCCCCCTGACTTTTTTCTGCGGACGCCCATGACCACCACCTTTTCCATAGGAAACCGATCGTGTAAAGCTTTGTGTATTCCAACATATTTTTTATTTACTTCCTGTTGTTTAGAGTATCCGATGTTTAAAGCAGTCTTGCAACTTGAAGGGTGCCAGAAACAATGCGCAGAAAACGTCGCAACGAAACTGTCATGGTGTTACATTTCTTCCTGTCAGCCTGTGGTCGTTAACGTGGCAAGCCTCATTTCGAAAACATGAAGGAGCAAACCCTCCAAAAAAATTGTATACCCAGAGCGTGATCGCCGAAGTATGGACGACACCGAAGATAAAGACCCTAAGGGTCTTTATTCCACTGTAGGAAAAGAGTGATAAGCCTCCTGCCACCCTTTATAAGCTGCCGAAGTATTTTACAATGCAGTATGGTGAAGAGGTGTTTTTTTTACAAGATTGCGAGGAGTATTTCTTGGAAATAGCCTAGCCACATCCTCTAATATATCAAATAGCAACTCTCTGACCTTTTCTGAATATTATGATAGCGGATATAAAAGATCAGGTTAAATTCCATTTGACCAAGTAGCCATAACCTGTGTAAATGTATGATTTGTATCGCAGGACTAGGAAATTAATTTTTACAAATTATTTCACATTGATAGAGAGCTATTATCGGACTAAGTGTGCCCTTTAAATCTTGCCTGTCGTCGTGACGTCACGAAAAAAAATCAGTACTATAAAATGATATTTTCATAGAAATATATATTACTATTTCTGGGCTCCTTCCAACCAGAAATGGAAAAGATTTTAATAATAACTAACCAAAATCTGATCGTAATTCGATCCAAGTTCTTTGAAAAGTTTTACCACGGCTTAACCCTAACCATGATTTCGAAGTAAAATTTGTTTTTCAAACAGTGGCGTAGCCAGGATGCGATTTTTTTTTGGGGGGGGGGGGCCCTAGGTAACAAGTGGGGGGGCCTGGTACCTCCGAGGGTCAGACACGGCAAGACTATCTAAGCGGAGCGCCACCATCGGTTGGCGCGGAGCGTACAAGAAAATTTTGGACTTTAAAACCCATCCAGATGGCCGGAAACGGCACTTGCAAGGTGTTTTAAGCTGGATGTATCCAGCCTTGAAATACGAATCTCATGTCTGCGACTTCTCAAATAATTAGAATAAAAAATCAATCTATGAAAAATGGTAATGCATACACTTTTTAGGGCCCCCGAAACTGGGCACTTCTGATCTGTGGCCTGGGGGATGAGACTAAAAGGAACCGGTATCTCCCTTTCCCTTGGACAAAATTGAAAATACCAGAAGGACGTAGATCGCAAATGCGGCAATATTTGAATCTAAGCGGAGCGCCACCATCAGTTGGCGCGGAGCGTACAAGAAAATTTTGGGCTTTAAAACCCCTCCAGATGGCCGGAAACGGCACTTCCCACGTGTTTTAAACTGGATGTACCCAGCCGCAAATGCGCCAATATTTGAATGGATTTCAGCTTACCTCAGGCAGTACCTTACCCTTTAACAGGAAAACCAAAAGTAGTTGTGTCCCCCTCTGAGAAACTTTCTTTCTAGATGCAAAATGGTGCTATGTTTGGCAAAACTTTGAACTGAGTACAGGCCTAAGTTTTAGGATTTTCCCTTTTTGGGAAGCATGAAAAATATCAAAATATTTCTAGTTTTTGTAGAGATTTTACAAGAGACATACATACTGCCAAAGAAACAATTTGCAAAATGGTGCAGTATTTGTTCATCGGTACATTACATAGTCAAAATTAAAATACTACGAATAAATCTCTCAGATTAATTGAACCGCAAACAGAAGTACGGATCATGTGGGAAACACATGAAATCCGGACCTTTTGGACATTTTACAAATCCCCCGGACGCCAGTGCCAACTAATAAACAGAGGACTTGTCGAAAAAATCGTCCTACAGTGGCACTTGTCATGGGCAGGAGTGAGGCACGACGTAGGCCTACTTGTTAAGGATGGAAGGGAAGAATTATCCGAAGGCAGTACCTTACCTCACCTGCTTACGGCATATTTTGGGTATGATAAAGTATAGGAATGGTCGTGTAAGAATGGTCTCCAGTGTATGATTGCCTTATTTTCAGTAAATCAATCAGCAATCCAAAAGGCAGAAAGGGTCTTCACCTAACAAAGTCACATTAAAGTTTGTCGTCGAGACTTTCGTTTCATCTTCGAAGTGAAATGCAATAAACGACAGTGCAGATCACAAACGGTATCCAATTTAGTGAAAGTAGGCATTTTGAAGTTATTACTTGATTTCATACGTGCGCACAAAATGTGTTTTACACACATTCATCCATGTTTTTTTTTTTAATTTTTACACATTTTATTTATTGACTGTTTTGAAGGATATACTTCAAAGCTTATTTTCGTTCAAACATTTTATTTTTTTCAATTACTTTATCAGTACGCAAAAAATCTGGGGGGCCTGAAGAAAATCTGGGGGGCCTAGGCCCCCCCAGGCCCCCCCCCCCCCCCGTGGCTACGCCACTGTTTTCAAAACCGATTTTCACTCGGCTAAGTGTTCGAGATTTTTTTTATTGCGATTCGTCACCTATATATATCTGAATGTTGAAAACGTTTAACGCATTGCGTATGGGTTCCCATCTATTGGGGGAGGACTCAGTTGGCAAAGGCAGAATCTGCCCCCAAAATAACAACAGTTTCCCAAGTTCACGCTAGTGACAACCACTTCTACTAGTTCGAGCAGAACGATGGAAATGAGATGGATGAATGCTCTGTGATCTAATTTAACAACGTTTATGTATTAGATAAATTTCATTATCAACTTGAGGGCACGAAATATGAAATCCTGCAAGAAGACTAAGCGGCGTGGCTTCAAAGCGGAGCATTCGGGCAACTTTGAACAATCGCGACCCCTCAGATGGCAGCCTAGGAAATGGCATTTCCCAGGCTTTTAAGTAGAACGTGGACGGTTTTAGAGTTTGCTTATGCTAATAAAGCTTTCCGCTGTACCGGTAAAATTGCATCCTATTTTCCAAAATCTGTGCTTCAATATATTATAGATGATTGCACACTAATATTCATTGATTTCCTCAATTTCAACGAATATGAGGGTAAACAATTATGTGCAGACAATCAAATTAAGACGATTTATGGCTGAAGGACCCCACTAATGTCCACCTTCAATAGCTGTTCGAATTCGTCTATATAGGGTTAAGTTTGTCGGAGGGGGGGGGGGGTAAGCAGTGGCGTCAACAGACTTTTTATTCTAGGGGAGCAAAACAATTTTGCAAGGGGATCTGCTAGACTCTACTCGTGGCGCCACCCGAAGACGAAGCGAGAGCTTCAACGGGTGGAATCCAGGGGCCCTGCTGAGTTCCAGTGGGCAAGTTCCCGGTGGGGGTCTGTTAAGGATTTCAGAGACTAAATAATGAACACCAACTTCTTTGATTTAACAAACAAAACAAAAATGTATTTTTCTTCTTCTATGTACAAGATTGGTTAACCTCTGGTATTTTCATCTTTACTTTGCTTCAGTTACTTTTATTCCAGGCCGTAAATTCAGTTCTCTAGCTTAAACTGCACAAAGAAATATAATCCTTCTACACCCTCATGAACACTCAAGCAAAATATCGATCCCTTTGATACGTGCCAAACTGTGGTTGACGGTTCATGTCTGGACTAACTCCTCTCTCTCTCACCCATGACCATCTGATTAAACAAAAAAAAAGAACCCTCAGTGCCAGAACTAGCGTGACACAAAATTGATGCTTAACTTTTTAGTACAACACGTTCTTTCGTTTCTTAACGTGTGAATTCTTTTGACTGATTTAAAAACTCCTTGCATTTATTTTCACGGAAATATCCTCTCGATATGAAAATTGATCGGTAGACCTTACTGGCAATTTACTTGAAAAAAAAAAGACAATTCCCCTGTGTCGTGATACAAGAAATATATACACACTTTTGGGCCGGGACCCCACACTTTTCACCATACGCACCTCTTTCAGCAATTTACTGAAACAAACCACACCCTGTTTGTAATTCCTAACACTTATGATTTCACCTCAGAATTCTGTTTCTAAACTTCGTTTCACATCCTAGAATTTCCACCTCATTCCAATATGCGTTTCTCTAACAAAACTACCGCTTCTACTGCTTAACACCTGCATATTAATAGTAATGTAAAACTCAACTTACGGTTTGATTAATCGATCACCACTAGAACACCTTGTCATCTAATCGACATCATATTTCACCTTTTAAATGGCTCAGACAGCCCTAACACAGTTGAGAAGTATACAACTTGTAAATAATTTTAGCGACTGGCTTTTCACCAAATTTCGTGGCTGGAAATCCACGACTGCATTAAAGGCGGTTGCCTAGTCTCTTCAAATAAAAAAACACGTTTTACTCCCTCGGAGTCTATCTTGTTATCTGCGTCACTTTAGTGACACACCCAACTACATAAGCGTGGGCTTGCTCTCACACACAAACATCTTGATAATTCTCTAAACAATGCAAACACGCTTCATAACAATAAGCCCAACACAATGACCCTTTTCACCCTGGGCCAGCGCAGCTTTAATCTCTGCATAGCACCAGTCATTAACAGCGAACCGAATACCAAACCATGGTCATACTATACTAGCCTCCGACAAAAATGATACTAAACAAACGAACAAGAAAAAAAAAAAAAAAAAAAAACGCATCAACTGTGACATTTATCTCCCCCCTTAATTCGAAAATACTTCATTTTCGGATAGTAACAATATCATTTATTGTCTCAGTTGCTTTAACAGCTGGCAAAACCAAGATATCATCATTGTCAAATTGATTTCTATATCCCTCGTCTGAATTGCTAAGTACACCCGATGAGGTCTCACAATTTATAACAGATACACTCACAATGTCAATAACATTTTCCTTGATTTGATTTGATTCAGGTCTTTCGTAATATCTTTTGAGTAAGTTCGCATGAAATACTTTAGTTTTCCCGTCACTCATTTGTATTCTATAATCCAGACTTCCCAATTTCTCTTTAACTTCGAACGGCCCCTTCCAATGCATGAGTAACTTGTTCTCATCTGTTGGCAACAGCAATAGTACTTTGTTTCCCCTTTGAAATTTTTCTCCCTTGTCCTTTTGTCATAATAGAATTTTGACCTCTCACCAGCCTTCTGTAATTCATTCCTTGCCAATTCACATGTTTCCTCTAGTCTTTGTCTCAGATCTAGTATATACTGATAGGTAGTTTTAGTCTCATCGTCAGTCGTTTCTCCCGTCCATAGTTCTCTCAATATTGTCATTGGTCCTCTTACATTTCGACCGAATAATAATTCAAATGGGGAAAATCCCGTGCTGGACTGCGGGGCTTCCCTATAAGCGAAGAGTAAAGGTGCCAAATATCTATCCCAATCTTTTGGTCGTTCCATACACAGTTTCTTCAGCATTTGCTTCAGTGTCGCATTAAACCTTTCAGCAAACCATTACATGCAGGGTGATAAGGCGTAGTGAGCAATTGGCGAATGGAGAGCAGGCGGTTTACTTCGTGCATAAGTCCGGAGGTAAATTGGGCTCCCCTATCTGAAAGTATCTCCGCTGGTAGTCCAACCCTGCTAAACACTTCAACTAGTGCTTCCGCCACTCTAACCGTTTCAATGTTTGGGAGGGGTAACGCTTCAGGATAGCGAGTTGCGTAGTCTACTATCGTGAGTATGTAACGGTTACCTCGCTCTGTGTGTGGTGCTATAGGACCTACTAAGTCAATTGCAATACGTTGCCAAGGGGTACCAATCAAGGGCATGCTACCAAGAGGTGCTTTACCGGCACGACCTTTAGGAAGAGTACGCTGACATGCGTCACATGACCTACAGAAACGTGTCACCTCTGCTTGAACTCCAGGCCAAAAGAAATTTGTGGCTAACTTGTCAAAGGTCTTTTTGCTACCAAGATGACCCCCTAAAATTGATTCATGGGCGAGTTTCAAAACATAATCCCTGAACTTCTTAGGTACCACTAGTTGCGAAATTGGCTCGCCAAAGTGAAATTTTGGTGACTTAAACTCTCGATACAAGAGACCACCTGACCAATAGAATTTGCTGAAATGACCAAAACGAGTCGTTTTTACTGTACCCTGAGCTGCCATCTCGCGAGTTCGAGATAGGGTAGGATCACCCTTTTGCGCCGTTATCAATTCCTCTCTACTTACATCTGGGATTTGCTTGGGTACGGTCAATTTTTTCATTGGCTTCCCTTCCTTTACAGTTTGCAACCGAGTTTTGACGGCGTTTGCGTGCTCCCTTTTCCCATCTTCACCACTAAAATTACAGGCCTTCCCATCATTAGATGTCAATTTCCACATTAGGTCTGGGTCGTTGGGTCCCCTAATTCCTTCAAGATTTCCTAAAATAACGTCGAAAACAGGATTGTGCATACAAAGAGCCTCAGTAATTCCAGACCAAAACGGTGTGTCTAAGTGAATGTTTGCCACCGCAGCAGTCCTAACAGTCCCGTCCACTAAAATACAAGTCCGTTCCTCACCTGTCAATTGTTTGTCTAGAACCAAATCTCTCTTAACTACAACTCCAGTGCAACCACTGTCTCTTAAAACCTGAACTTCTTTACCATTCATAAGACCACGTGATACTGGCATTTTTTTCGTACTAGCTCCACAAGCTACACTCATTAACGGGAATGAATGACCACATTTCAGTTCAACGTAGCCCTCGTTTGTACAACAATTTTGCATCCTTTGGTTTGCAATCATACAAGCGACCGTATCTGACCCACTTACATTTGCCTCTGCTCCCTGCCTTGGGGTGTCGGATGCATTTTGCTGAACCCCCGAATTATTGGCATTAGTTTGAGAATCACTCTTTTCATCTACAACGTCAGTCAGTAAAGACGCTAACAGACTAGCTACCTTTGATATCTCCTTGGGCCTATTCCTGCAATCACGGGCAAAATGTCCCACTCTGCCACAAAGAAAACATGTCCGAGACGAGTTTCTAGAAGTGCTTGCTTGACCCACATTTGAATTTCGATTTCCCCGACCAAAGTCTGCATTTCTCCCAGTAGAAGTCTGAGGACGCCTAGTTTGACCCTGGTTTGACTCTCGACCACTCCTACGATTACTACTCTGACCTTGATTACTTGTACTGCGAGTATCAAAAACCCCTGTACCTTGCCCCCCTTTCAATTCTGCTAAACTCCCATGAGCATCTGCATACTGATCAGCGAAGGTAGCCATAGCTTCTAAGTTCTTTGGCTTTCTTTCCTTCAAGAACAATCTCAACTCTAGATTTACACTTTCCAAAAACTGTTCCCTCAACAATAAATCGACAAGTTCATCGTACGTTTTCTTAATACCGACCATATCTACCCATCTAGTTAAAAAATTCCGTAACCGTACTGCAAATTGCTTTGCAGTTTCCCCTTGTACTGGCCTAGCAGACCTAAATTGATCTCTAAATCCTGTGTCTGTCAATTGGAAACCCTTTAAAAGAGCAGCTTTTAATGTATCATAATCTCCGGATTCTTCAAAAGGCATGCGTGAATATATGTCAAGTGCCTTCCCATGTAAAAGGGCGCTTAGATTTGTAGCCCACTCCTTCCGAGCCCAACCTTGATTTCTAGAATATCTCTCGAAACGTTGCAGATATGCGTCGAGATCATCGGTAACTTCATTGAAATGCGGCAACTTAGGTGCTTTTGCCTTATATGCGTGTGATGTCCCGCCAGACGTATTAACTTCCCCTTGGGAATCACTCTTCGCTTTCTCCATGGCTAATAACTCTAATTGTTTATTTAAAATTTCTTTCTCCTCTGCCTTCATTTCTCGCTCATGAGCCCTCTTCTCTCTTTCAATCTTCTGCTGTTCAATTCTATTCTGGCTTTGTAAATCCCTTTCCTCTTGAATAAACTTCATCAAATCCTCACCACCCAAACCTAAACTTTTACCAATCTCCGTCAGTTTTTCTATATCCATATTGACACTTTCACTACTGAACACTAACTTCGTTTCAAAACATAGGTTCAGAACAACACAGCATAACATGCAAAACATACGGATGCCAGTTTGTGACATGATACAATACGATTCAATTCTTGCTCCGCAACAGTGTTCGAAGTGTGTGGGAATATCCTTTCCCAGCCAAAGTTCTCTTGAAATCCCTTAAATTTCGATGTCCTGGCAGGGTCGCCAAAAATGTTAAGGATTTCAGAGACTAAATAATGAACACCAACTTCTTTGATTTAACAAACAAAACAAAAATGTATTTTTCTTCTTCTATGTACAAGATTGGTTAACCTCTGGTATTTTCATCTTTACTTTGCTTCAGTTACTTTTATTCCAGGCCGTAAATTCAGTTCTCTAGCTTAAACTGCACAAAGAAATATAATCCTTCTACACCCTCATGAACACTCAAGCAAAATATCGATCCCTTTGATACGTGCCAAACTGTGGTTGACGGTTCATGTCTGGACTAACTCCTCTCTCTCTCACCCATGACCATCTGATTAAACAAAAAAAAAGAACCCTCAGTGCCAGAACTAGCGTGACACAAAATTGATGCTTAACTTTTTAGTACAACACGTTCTTTCGTTTCTTAACGTGTGAATTCTTTTGACTGATTTAAAAACTCCTTGCATTTATTTTCACGGAAATATCCTCTCGATATGAAAATTGATCGGTAGACCTTACTGGCAATTTACTTGAAAAAAAAAGACAATTCCCCTGTGTCGTGATACAAGAAATATATACACACTTTTGGGCCGGGACCCCACACTTTTCACCATACGCACCTCTTTCAGCAATTTACTGAAACAAACCACACCCTGTTTGTAATTCCTAACACTTATGATTTCACCTCAGAATTCTGTTTCTAAACTTCGTTTCACATCCTAGAATTTCCACCTCATTCCAATATGCGTTTCTCTAACAAAACTACCGCTTCTACTGCTTAACACCTGCATATTAATAGTAATGTAAAACTCAACTTACGGTTTGATTAATCGATCACCACTAGAACACCTTGTCATCTAATCGACATCATATTTCACCTTTTAAATGGCTCAGACAGCCCTAACACAGTTGAGAAGTATACAACTTGTAAATAATTTTAGCGACTGGCTTTTCACCATCTAAAAAAAAAAAAAAAAACGCATCAACTGTGACAGGGTCCAGGGTGGCTAAGCCCCGGAAACTCTTAGGTTTTAGAATGTTTGTGAGGTATGAAAGTTGTTATTTAAGGGTAATTCTTTTGACCTAACACTTGTCTAAAAATACCTCCATGGTAACTTCAAACGATACTTTTGGTAAAAAATAGAAACTTCTACCAGGAGCGGTTCCGAATGACATTTTGAAAAAGGGGGAGATGAACTTTAGAGAAAGAAGTTGCTGGGTACTTAAATGTGAGTCCCTGTGGGGGACCAGGGGCGTTGGTGGGGTATTAACGTCGTAATTAAATCATGGTTATTCTGTATAGTCTTTAAAATGGTCTAAAAATTAATTCCAGGGCAACTTCAAGTGAGATTTTATTGGTAACAAATCTAGTGAAGCTACTACCAAAAGCGAATCCAGCTGACATTTTGAAGAAGGTGAGCTAAACTGGAAAGAGTAAAAGAAAGCAGTTGATGGGCAGTGAAATGTGATTCTCTTAAGGTAAGATGTAGGCCTAATCCTGCCTAAACGGTTACCTGAGCTGTGCGCCACCTTAAAATGGCGTAGTCGGAAGTGTGCAGAAAATTTTGAAATAAAAACGCAAAACTCATACAGGTGGAAATGGCATTTCGAAGGTGTTTTTGCGATATTTTCATTTGCCAGTTTGTTGAACGAAAAAATTACTGCCTTTTCTTGTCAAAAGAAGATTCAAATCTTTAAATATTTCTTACTCACCCTCTGACTACAGAAGTTTATTGAAAATCTCAAATCTCAGTTGGGTCCACGCGGGGGCACAAAGGAGGAGGGTGTTCTCCCTGTCCCCCTCCTTAGTGACGCCACTGGGGTTAAGGTACGTCTATTAACCAATTTGAAGTACTTCCATTTTCGTCTTTTTGTGTTGTTTAAACCTTGAGGCTTTGTTGAGGTGGGTGAAAGTGAAGTCGGTGGGGAGCGTCATATATATTCCCAGTGAGAATAAGGGTAAAACTAGCCAATGTATGAAACAGTTTCTTGGAAATAGATCACTCCCCTAATTGTAAAAAAAAAAAATACAAAGAAACACATAGGCCTAATTAACACTTGGAAAGTGTTAATGGCTTATTACCTTTGTATAACAGTGAAGGTTTAGGAAGTGCTTCTCTTTTAACACATTAAGGTGTTAAGGGAAGACAATTAACAATTCGAGTTGTTATTCCTGTAAACACATAAATGTGCAAGTCCCATTCGTTAACAAAGATTAGCTAGTAACACGTTAAGGTGTTAAATTCCCAATCCTCTCACTTCAAACTACAATTTTTGTAGTAGTCTTCAGAAATTCTCAATTGGTCCAGCTCTTTGATTGACAGCAAGTTCCAGAAATGCAGAGTACCAAAGTTTATATTACATTACTGTGCTGGGAGTGCTTTTCATTACACGTTGGGGTGTTGTATACTCACTGGAACTGGAGCAATAAACTGAGATTGTGCTTGGATGTGAATGTATTTTAGACAGATGTGGGAGGGGCTTAAGTTAGAAGGTTAGGAGATTTGGAATGACTAAGAGTGAGAAGTTAAAGCTTCGTATTTTTACAGTGCATCAAGTGTCACCTTTTAGACTCATTTTTGCTGTTCTGAAATCGGTTTATAAGAACAGGCTAAATACCAATAGTTCACGTAACCCCAACCTGAAATCAATCATCTTCACTTTGCAATACATTTAATTTGGGGGGGGGGGGGGGGGGAGCGATTCACCTCATTCGCATGGTATCAGGCTGACGGGCGAGACGGATCAGTGTAGACACTACCATTTGAGGATGGACAAGTTTTGGCCAAGGCGTTAGTTTTAACTGTAACCTGTCACACGTTCCTCTTTAAGATATCAAACATAAATCTGGTCTTGGACTATTCTTTCAAACTTTATACTTTGGGGAAAGTCCCATCTACTCTTTTCTTTCCGATTGCTAAATTTGGGGCGATGCGCAGTTTAACAATAAATTTCCTAACTGGCTAACGATAGCCCTAATCCCTAACCCTAACAAAGAACACAATAGATACAATACAATGGCAACAACCTATCAAGAAACACCTTGTTAAACAGTGCGCATTTATCCCCCAAATTAGGGAACAAACTAGCATATTTGGTAATAAATTAAAAATTAATAAATAAAAAAGAGGGACTTTATTTTTTAGTTATTTTGAAAATCGATTTTTTTTTTTAAAGAAAGATGAAATTATAGCAAGGTTAGTTATTCTAACCTGCTTTGCGATGATTGTTATGTATCTTTCATAAAGCGTCTTTGTTTTCCTTTCAAAACATTTTCATGCCAATATGTGCTTGCTCTACTTTCACGGTCGAATATGTGAGTTTTGCTGTCAAGTTTACTTTCTTATTCTGTCTTTGTAAGCAGGCTGCACGTTTATTTTTATAACTTTGCATTTACATGTGATATTTTACATTTCACTCGATAATGTTCACTTCCTTATGTTTCTGGGTTTCATGATAATTTTCCAATAAATCTATCTTTTTTTCAATAATTCAAAAGATTTTTTGATGTGGCTGCCTGTTTTGTGTCCGACACCACCCAAAGTCGGATTCTTCATTTTTTTGGCAGCTGCTTTGGAGGCTTGGAGGGGAACAGCAGTGAAATTCGGAAAATCTAAGTTTATCATTCCCAATTAGACTGCTAACTCTATCGTTATTAACTAGTTTCAATCCTAATAAACAGCAACAAAATAAAGACGACCATACAAATAAGAATATAATCTGTTGCAATTTATTTAGTGATTGGTATTACAAACCAGTCAATTCATCACTCTAGAAAGTAAATAATGATTCTCTGTCTTTACCTCTTAAGTTCATGAGACAGAACTAAAACTTACTTAACTTCTTTGACTCCAATGGAGATGGCAGATCTTGAAAACACAATTTTGTATCCTCTGCAGCCCTGTTATTAAAATGCATGAGTTTGAAAAAGCTAAAACTCAAGTTAGGATAAAGCCCCCATTCCAAATAATTTTTCAAGGAAAAAGGTCCAGCTTAGCATGTATTATAAATGAGTAACCACTATATGTCAAAACGAAAACGTATATAAGCTATTGCATATTGCACACTGAATACACTTTGGCAAAAACCACTCTCAACAAATAAACGACTATCGTCTGATGTTAGAAATTGTCCACACACGTAATTATTGTTTCATGATTCTATTAGTAACATAAACTCAAAGAAAATTTACTACAGACCCCTCCACATTGTGCATTTCAATGAGATGCAACCTATTGACTTCTATAAAATTGTTAGTGAGGACAACTTGGTAACTACTAAGGTTTGCAAGCAGTCACATGACTCTCCACCAAATTGAAATCCTAGACTCAGAATCTGCATTTGAGCAAAATGGCAGAATTCTAAAAAAAAAGTGCAAGAGCATCCTGTAAACTTATACACAATTGGTATTTGATGGTTGTAGGAATCACCCATTCACTTAAGCTGCCTGAGTTGTTCTAACATTTGGAAATAACTGTCATCTTTGTCATCTAGTTCCACCATGAGATTGTGACCCTTGCTGGAACAGCTTTGCTCCTCATGTCTCCTTAAAAACGGCTGACCCTTACCACCCTCTCCCAACCACACTTGTCGAACTTTTGTACTACTACCCTGTCAGTAGCCTATGTAGAGATTTTTCTGCTGGGGGGGGGGGGGGGAGCACCCAAATGCCAAATGTTCCCTTTTAACTTTTTTGGTTGAAAGTGTGAACATCCCTACTCTGCATACAACCAATCAGTCTCTTGCATTATCACAAAATGACCTCCACAGTTAATCATGTTGCACCATGGGGGACTTATAAAACACATCAGCTGGAATGGTCTTACATTCCCTTGGGCAAGTTATTTTTACATTTCCATCATTTTACATTCACATCACATGTAAACTTAGTGTTACCTTCATTAAATTAAAAAATCCACGATGGTACTCATGGAGCCTACACAGTGTCACATGATTTTCCATAAGAATTGGGACAAGTCCTTCATTCGACATTTTGTGCATCAACTTTAGCCATTTCCAGGCACAACTAACAACAAGTTTAAATAAATTCTGGGCCGATTAAACTAACGTTTAGCAATCATTGTTAAATGCCAAAATTCATCCCTGAAACTAAAATCGAACAAAATTTAGCCACCGATTTTTAAAATTGGTTTCACTAAACTTTAGCGATCAAGTTTTTATCGCTTAGTTGTGTCATTTGTGATGAGTTTTAGCCATGACTGTTTAGTAGATCCAAAGATTGCTTTAGTGAAACTCAAACTTTATCTCCCCACAATTAGCAATTATTTCCTGTAAACAGGAGACTTTGAGACGATCACTAAAATTGATGTTAGTGGGCTGAAAAAAAATATACTACTCTCAACTGTGATGAACACACAAAATTAACTTTCCCAGAATTCCTGCTAAAATCTATTCTGAAAAATAAAATGTCAGAGAGTTGCAAACTGTGACATGGATTTTTGACACGTGATATTATATCATGTGAACAAGAATAACTACAGAACTGTGAATGAGAACACAAATTACAACTAGCAGGAACATTGCAAAATGCAACAGCTGCTACATATTCCAATGCAGTCTTTAGGTACACACATAGTATATGTGTTTAGATACAAGCTGGGTCTGCAAAGTGATGGTTTAATTACACAGCATAATCACTTTTATAATATCATGTGACAGTTGGCAGTCTCACACTCACAAGTCAGGACACACCTTGATGATGCAATATTTTTTAAAAAGAGAACAAAGAGAACAAATTTAAATTCTAATCATACACTCAAATTATAGTTTCCTTCTTTCGTTTCATCATCCATGAGCAATTTATTCCATCACTAAAATTTACTCAAGTCCATAACCTTTTAGAGTAGGGTCCGCTTGTAATACTGTGGTATCTTCCCTCTTACATATCAAAATTTGAGTCATTCAGTGTACATGCTAGACAACAAATAGTCACATAAAGAAAGTATGTGAAGGTATGCCCTGCAGGTCATACAGGGAACCAACACAAAAGCAAGTGGAATGCATGAAACTTATTTTCATATAATAGCAGCAAATTTACTTTGTTAAAAATAATTTGGTAACAATAAAAGACATCACTGATAAAAAAAAACCACTGATAAAAACATAGGTGCCCACTTGTTACTGTTTTTCCAAATTTACTGGCACAGGGTGAGGTACAGCTGGTCCCAAGAACCCATTCTCCCACCCAGTAAGACAACTGTACGTATGTTCAACTGTCAGGCAGCATTGTTGAGAAAAGAGTTCAACTCCTCCAATACCCTCAGGAGGGGATTAAAATTTGACACCTACTATGTCTTGTTGCTTTCTGAATTCTTGGAAAAAATAAAACTTCAAGCCCCTACCAATTTTTGACAGCATCTCTTCCTTGCTGTCTGTGGTTATAAGCAGTACCTATTTATTTAAACCTTACACACCAAATAAAAAAGTTTCTCAAATTGTAAATGAATGGTCATACGGCAGTTTTTGATTTCAGGATGACAGAGACAACAGAATGCACAGAAAAAAAAAAAAGGACTGCACATAAGCAGAATCAAGCATCAGACGGTTTCTTTTGATTCTCAGAAAAATCTTCCACCAATTCAACATTTGGTCTAGAAGCAGAGACAGGGATGGCACAGGGTTGTCATGGCAATTTCCCTTCATAATGGGCATTCTGTGACATTAAACTTGTAAGAATAGGCCTACCTGTATGCAAACATACATGATTTTGTTCTTGTGGTATGTATGCTGCTGAAAAACTGGATATGATAAACAACACTGCATATCTGGTAATCCATCCTAACAAATCATTCCCTGCTAAGCTGACAGAAGTAATCCTTTTACCTAATTTGCATATCCTGTAAATCCTGTGCATTTTGTGTGTACCTTCCTGAATAAGCCAGTTCAATTTTGTTCTAAAGGTCAAAGGTTATAAGGGTATGTGCTCTTCCAATGAACCAATGCTGCTATATGCACAGTGCACAAACCTGTGCATAGCCTGTGACCACGTCTCCTCAGGTCAAAGGTCAAAGTGGTATAAAACGCAACTATAGCATATGCGCAGTAGTAACTCTGAACAAGCTTATTTGATACTTGACTACAACTCAGCTATAAGTGTGGATGCTGAAAAAGCATTGCAACTTTGCAGGGGTCATTGTTCTGATGTCATTCTACTACACTGTTATCTACAAAGGAGACACACCTCAAAAGTCAGGCTATATGGATTTACGTCTCAGCCCTGTTGCTCTACCGTCCTGAATTAAAAAGGGATACTATCATTACAGGAAGGAGAAATACCTTTCCATACAATGTTGTTGATAGCTGAGACATGATTACAATTAAATTCAAGAACTGAACATGATTGGGTTCAACAAACATGATGAATAAATAGCTAAGATAAATCCCTGAGAAATTCTAGTTGTTGAGGAAAATAACTACCAAAAATTCAGGAGATAAATCACTTCTACTTCATAACCTCACATTGGCTTTTGAGAAGTTATATCTTTGATTATCTGAAAATTCATCAAATTTCATTGAAAATACTGTCCTCTCTTTGAGCTATAATCTTTTTACATTACATATGTTATTACATTTTAAACCAAACATGATGGTAGCCATAAAAAAAATAAAAAAAATAAAACGCCATATACAAAAAACACCCCCCCCCCTTAATATCCAGTCCACCAGGGTATGTAATGCATACATGAGCAGAGTTTGCTTTCTTTTTCCACAATTCTGATTTAGCATCATAGTTGAGAGGTTATGGCTATCCCTGAGAAACTGCAACAAATTTATCCTTGGCTTAAAATTTCTGAGCAGACATGACACAATATGAGTTTAAAATAGTTACATCAATACCTGGAAACCAACTGAAGACTCCAAGCGAGGTGGAACATATATCTAGACAGCTTGAGCATAATTTTAATTAACACAGAATTACTTGGGTTGCTTCAAATTCATGCAAAGCCTCTGGAAAATATCTTGGGCGTGGAAGAAGTTTCCTCGACACTCCATTGATGTATGAGGATTTACTGTTATTATACCTCACAAGGAGTCACATTATCAGTGTGTCCATTCTTGCATTGCTTCAAGTGTCATCAAGACTTTGGTGGCAACCTAGTTGCCATCACCTTGAGATATTTAAGAGCATTGGTGGCAGCAGACAGTTCTGCTTCTTCTTCTGTTGTACCCACTGCGAAACAGACTGATTCTGGTGAAGTAGACACATGAACAAGACATTGCCACATACCATCAGTGTTCTTTTCATCCAGTACTGTATAGACAACTTGAAAATCAACCTCACTAGCAATGCCTTGAAGCATGGTACGAGCATCTGAAAATAGACAAAATGTCAAATGTGTTACCACAACTTCACATAAGCAGATTCTATCTTGTTTCTAGAAAATTTTGGGGGCTTTGTAAAGAAACCATATACCACCTACCAGAGATCCAAAAACCCACTGTCTTGTAATATTTTAAGATCACTAAGAGGTTGGCAAATAAGTTTTAAAAATCTTATTAGTAAATAAAACCCTCTGAGTGAGGTGACAATGAGGCATGACTCTTATCTCACAGCTTATCATTCCTTAAAACATGGAGTCAAATTCAACAAACTTAACATTTTCCTGTAAAAGGTATACCTATCGGGAATGTAGATAAAAACGTAAGACATAAGACTTTGTTTTGAAGATATTATTCCATCAATTTGAAATGTTCTCTGCTAAATGAAGCGAAAAGCTGTAAATATATTTATAAAACGTAATGTAGAAATTGTTCCCTCAAATCATTTCACTCTAGATGTTTGCAGTGGTTTGTAAAGCTTTTAAAAAAGAGACGTGTTTTTTTCTTTCCTTGCAAGAAATCTTAAGAATAATTCTGACATAAGCCACAGTCAAATAATATTTAATGAAATATAGGAGAAACTTACTTGCATAATCATAACAGGAGCGTAATCTTGTGATGTGAGGACCATTGGCCTTTGGTAAATTTGAGAGTGCAGATGCTTTGGGGGAATGTTTAGATTTTTTCTGAAAATGAAAAATCTTCAGGTCAATAAAAACCATGGGAAGATGAAAGACTAAACACCTCTAAACAAAAGATAAAAAACAACACACACACAGCAAAAACAGATTTCTAAAGGATGAAATTCAGCAAATGCATGTTCATATGAGAAAGGGAAACTGAATCTACACAATCTGGTGAAACTTTCATTCAAATTGGAGATGTATATCTCACAATATCAGCACTTGAAGTTACTACATTTGTGACTCAACATCAACTTAACGAAAGCAAGCAGGGATTATATCATTTCCTCATTGATAATGAATAATGCATGTTTTTTTTTATTGTTCAATCTGTTGCATTGCCCCCAGTTGGACAAAGGGAATAAAATTATTTCCCAGGGAGGAAGTAAAATTTCCCACAATTCTCCCTATATTTTGATGTACAGAAAAGGGAAATCTCTCTAAATTGCTAAAATTTCCCTCCAGATGCCTGAATTTCCTAGGGAAGAGCCTCCCAGCTTCCCAAATTTTTCCACCCATAGCATTGTCCTTTAAGTTTATAGAGATAGGGCCTCACCATGGGGAATGCAAATTTGCTGAATCTTCCAACATGCTTATGCAATCACAAACATTCTAATATCATGTGACAGTTGAGGAATAAACTAGTGGTCAATTATAAAGAGACTTAACTTGAAAGTTAGCAAAACAATTTTCAAAGGAAAATCAGTTGGGAGCCATATCAATAAGTTTTACCATTCTTGAGGTATACCTCTTCTCTGTTTCCTGAGCAACTTTTACCTGTACAACTTGTTGCCTATGCAACTAGTAGTGTGTTGCACAGTGCTGACATTTCTTTAGTTAACCCTACATTAATTATCTCTCAAAAAATTTACTCATCAAATAGTATACAATTTGATAAGTGATACCATGGATTTCAAAGGCACAATTTACACTTCCAAAATAAGACACTCAGGACACGCAATGTTACAACTCTCGGTGAAATGAAGGTTGTCAAAGGAAAGAACAGCATTAGCCATACATCACCTGCCCCTCTCAATATCACAAGACTTGTCTACTTAGTTCATGTTTGTGCATGATTAAGTGCAAATCAGAAAATATCCAACAAAATAGTTAATTGTTGATGGATTTTGATGGGAGTTGTGGCTATTTTCTTGGTTTTTAATGCTTTTTTCAATCAAATACTGTACCCAACTCTGTCACTTTCATGTCCAAAGACAATTGACAACTTGAGATCAACATTTCAATGGGAAGGTAACCAGATTGGTTAAACTAGGTACCTGTTAGATATCAAAACTTGCCTTGACCTTGGAATCTTCTTTTAAATCACTGTTGGCGCTAAGTCTCATAATTAAGGAAGGGAATTGCTCTCTCCCACAAAATATATTAGAGGCAATTTGGTTCAAGGAGAGGAGGATCTATACCAGATGCAAAATAAAATCTTTACTAATTCCTAACAGATTTTCCTTGGAAGAGTTGTGATTTTTTAAAAGTTTAAGAAAGAAGAATGGCACTGACCTTTATCTTATAAATGCAAACACTGCTTGCAATGTGGTCATATAAGGCAAAATTCTGTTACATAGATCAAACCATCTTTCATGTAAGATACTGCCACTCCAACCAATGAGTAACAGCAGAGAAATCTCAAAATGTGTTACTCATGAAGCACATTTCTCAATACTCATTCAGAACACTGTAGCCGGATTGGTGACATGTACTACATATTAACACCAATTCTTCTTAATCTGCATTGGCTTCCAATTAAGGAACATATCCATTTCAAAATTCCTCTGTTAACTTATGTATCAATGAACTTGCCACTAGCTGTTTGCATGAGCTTATTCAGGAATACACTCCAGCTAAAAGCCTTCACTCTGGTTCAAAATCTTTACTTTCTCCACCGTCTGTCTGCACAAAACCATATGGCAATCGTTCTTTCCAGTCATCATCTGCCTTTCTCTGGAACAGTCTTCCAAGCCATGTCACAGAAGCACAGTCTTTATCTCAATTTAAGACACTATTGAAGTCTCACCTTTTCTCACTATTGTAGTCTCCTTCCTTTTCTTCTTTTCAGCGCATAGAGACTTAAGTTTATTTTGCGCTACATAAGAACTGTTCAACTGTTTATTATTATTCCTGCAGTTAGGTACATGAGATTTTACAGCTCAGTTTCTAACCAAATGGTTTAATCCAGGCTGACCACAGTCCTTTTTCCAGTTGTGGCTCACTGGCTTGTTTTCTTCTATATGACATTTCTCATGTAAGATATGTTACTTTTTTCATTTGCTTTCTTTTAGAACACAACCCGTCTAGTCTTTATAAATTGGGAAATTAAGATGAAAGTTGATATTTCTGTCAGTCTTAGTTTAATACAATGGTATGAGACAACTCAGACATTTTATCGAAAAGATTTAATGCAATCCAAAAATTCTGGAAAGTTTCAAAACCAGACAGGGCAGAACACACATCCCTGGTTTCATTTTGGGAGTCAACTGCAAAATGTGATAAATTAGAAAAATTTACCTTAGGTTTACTCTCTGTCATTTCTACCCTCCCAAGACCAGGATCTGATTCTGAAAGGCTCCGGATGTACTCCAACATATCTTCTGCAGCTTTACGTTTGGCCAGCCTCTTGTTTTTCTCACAACCTTTGTCAGGAAAAAAAAGAATTGCCATGTGTTTGAAAAGTTTGTTATACCACCTTAATTCATTACTGTAAGCACATTGAAGTCTGTCACAATCGTAACTCTCACTCTCTGAAGATAATGTCAGCATTTTATACATGACTTTGAAGAGATGACAAGCAAAAAAAAAAAAAACAAAACATCTCTTGTGATCTGTCTTCCTAACAAAAAATCTTGTTGCATATTCTTGATGACAAGAAACATTACCACCAGTTTTGATCCAGGAAGTGGTAGTGGTTCTGCAGTGAGTGATTGTTGATCTAGTAGATGGCAAGTCCATAGGGATTCGAAGGGAAATGGGAGGATTAAGTACCATCATTTTTTTCATTGCACCCTTCTTTGTCTGCTTGCAAAATACTTGAAGGTAGTGTCATTAGTCTCTTTTCATGTGCCACAGAGTCACAGACTGATACATGTTGTATGAAAATATTTCACATAAGAGGCAAAATGGCATGTTCTTACAAATTAGTAATAAGGGAAAGTAGCTTTTTCTAGTCCCAAGCAGTCAGCAGATTACTTCTTAACCCATTGTGCTCCTACTGAATATTCTGTACAGCCCAGTGACCACAAACAGTACACTGGGCTAGTCAATTCGGCAGCCATGGGGAGGGACTCGTTGACCTACCCTGTGGACTGCTTGTGGTCACTGGGCTGTTCAGAATATTCAGTAGGAACACAATGGGTAGAGAAGTAATCTGCCAACTGCTGGGGACTAGAAAAAGCTATGCTCCCTTACAATTCTGCATTTAGGCTTGGAATGATCTTGGTCTCCATAAATGCTTCCCAGGAATGTAATCTAAATCTAAGTAATTTGCTTTTGCCCAACAAACATTCAAATGAAATTTTTGGAGTGCTCTGGGATTCTTCTTAATGTGAACTCCTCTGCACATGTTTGGCACAATTGTGACAAATTATTTAATACTACCACTAATTCATTTCACTGACCTTTCTTGGTGTATTCACCGACTGTGACAGAGATAACAAAGCGCCTGTCATGAGCCGGACCCATCTCAGCAACCTCCTCATACTCTGGTCTTCTCAGACCCAGTCTTGTGACTAGCTCTTGCAACTGGCCCACTGGGTTGCTCAAGTCATCATGGCTGATAAAATTGAACAATGGACAAAATTAAATCACTGAATCATATACTTCTAAGTAGAGCAGCAACGCTGCTAAATCTTGATACATTTGTTAAAGTGTTATCAAGGGTAATCTTGATGCAATGGTACTGTGCAGTGTGCAATTATGCAATTTTCATGATAAAACAGAAGATGCAATTTCAACAATGTGTTAGCATGCACAAATAAATAAATTTGAGACAAACTTTCCACATCATCAAAGCTGACGTTTGATGTAATCACATTCCTTCACACAGTAGATTGTAGTGTGTTGTGGATATTCAGGTTTTTAGTAAGTTTGGACAGAGTTAGTGTCCTGATACATTTTATGCTCAAAATAAAATTAATTTCTTCAAACAAACTCTGGTACAAAAGTACTGTTGAGTATAAACTATAAAGCATATTGAAACTACAAAGCAAAAACAGGCCTAACAAGATTCTATTCCATGGAATAGTACCACCTCACACCCTCTAAAACCAAGGGGAAATACTGATCCTGATACTTTTTTGAGAAGAAGTATTTTTCATAAAAAATGACCAATCTTTTAAATGAGATATCTTTAGTTAGGTAGAAGATATTAATTGTTACAGGGCTTGGAAGACATGGACTGATATAGCAGGTCAACTTTCCACAACCCTTCATGTTTCAATGTCATCCTCCCCCCGAGCCAAATTACATATCCTTGACAGTTTTCAATATTTCTTTTCAATATTTTTGTTTTCTTGTACCCATCATGATCATCCCATGGATATGTGACAAACACATGACAAATGTCCTATCCATCACTCAAAATATTAAGTGTGTTGCACAAAATCACACATCTGCCCTGCTTTAGTGCCTATTTCTTTTGGCAAAAATGTAAAAACTACAACCTGTTATTTTGCTGGCTTTCAAATCTTGAAGTTTCCACATCAAGCTGTTCCAGAAGGTCCTTAGCAGCAGCTTGTTTGGCCTCTTTCTTGCTGTGGCCTTGACCGCTACCCATGCTCCCCCCTGCAATGCATCTTATGGTGAATATGGGTTGATGACTGTCCCCTTCCTGTCCTATGGTGTCATACTGTGGGGTTACCCCTTTCTTGGCACAGAGCTCTTGCAGCACACTGACAGGTGTCATGCAATTGTTCATGATTGGTTGACTTCAGAACTTTAACTGTAAATGAGAAGCCATAAAGGAAAAATCAAATACAAATCAAAATTGCAAATCTTGTATATTCTGAAATGATGAATCTTCACAATTTGGATTGCTGGTAATTTTTTAATGCACGCATCCATAAACTTTCAAATTGACCAATGGATTAAGGATCTCATAAAGGGGTATTACTAATTTAGAAATATGTGTTGCTGATACCAAGGTAGGCAGGGATGTTAAATCTAGGCCAAAAGTGAGGATGGGGTCAAGAGCAAGTGTTTGAAATAATGTATGCACACCTAGTTAAATTACTAAATGTTTAATTAATCACTTAATTTTGTGATCGTTTAGCATTTGATCATGATTAGTTAAGAACGGCTCTTTTTTCATACAGTATCATTGAGAATTTCCATTGGGTAGCATAGTATACTGTATGTACAGTTCAGTAGGTGCAAATTACATTTCAAGACTTTTCAACTGGGTGGGGGCAGCGCTGGCCTGCATAGAGTCCTTTGAAGAAAAGTAAAAATAACTTGCCTGCTACCACTGTTAAACGCTTGTATGTACAGTACAGTAGTTGGAATGTATGTGTCGCATTATGACAACATGAATCAGTAATCCCCACACATACCACAATTTGAAAATGATTGATACTGTAGAAGGAAATCATCAAAAGAGATAGAGAAATTTGCAGATATTCGACAGGCAAAATACTTTTGCCATAAATCAAAAATACCCTTTTTTATTTAACGTTTAACAAACTTGTGATCATTTAGTGATTCATCCCAAAACGGTCATAACCCTAGTACAGTAGTTGTGGAGTCTCAGTGGATGGAGGGGTGACGCAGTCTCAGTTCACTTGCTTTCATTTGTACATAGTAAGGCCCAGGGATTTTTCAAGATATTACACTTGTGTCCTATTTTGAGAATGACACAACATGTGCAGCTTGGTATATTAGGCCCAGGGATTTTGTTTCTTACCATATGTTGTTCCATCTTTGACTTAGCCACTTCTGATCAGGATTTGAAAAATACTACAACAACACTCCAGGTGGAGAGAAAGCATGTAGAGTTTGGTGTGCACATAGAAAATCAATCTTTCTGTCTGAGAACCCTCAAGTTGGAGTTCTTGAATTGCTTGGGATCTTCTAGATCTGTTACAGTACAGTATGTGCTGGGGGAGTAGGTTCCAGTCTCTGACAGTATGAGGGAAGAAACTGTATTTGTAGCAGTCCCAGTTAGTTGAGATAATAGAATAACTGTTCAAGTGGTGGTATCTAGAAGACCTACAGACCAGTAGGCCAAGCCTAGACCTAATATTAGGAACTAGGCCTATGCTTACAGCTTAGCCTAGGCTATCATTTTTTTAACCAATGTTCTTCTGTAGCCTAGCTATTATGTTGTCACAATAGGGTTAAAGCATTTGGCACACTAGAATAAGTGGGATGCTCATTTGTTGTGATATTATTCAGGAAATAACAAAATAATATAGTTCAGTTGGACACAAGCAACAGGAGAGTTCAGTAGTCTTTGTTTTGTGTCTCAGCTCTACATTGGCGTAGTCGACAGGATAGTGATTGCGATGTGGTAGTCCATAGCCACAGTGCATTCATCTAATTCATGATGAAAGACTCAGGAGATGCCCGTCCAGAGGCAACTGAGGAGTTTCAAGGTCAGTTACCAAATTGTTACCCATACCTGGGGTTTATGCTACTGCAGCTGACTACAAACAATTTTGTGAACAGAACCACCTTGATTTGACACTATTAAAGACTAAAGAAGACAGAAGTCAGGTCTTGCAAATGCTGCCCAGTTTGAGTGATGCAGGCCTGGACCTGAACAACCCTGGTTGAGGCCTAGTGAAAATCCAGGGGATACATTCAGCACAAAGCTTAAATAATTTCATGTTCTGACCCATGATGATGATGTGGAATGTTACCTTTCAACTTTTGAGAGACTGTGCATGAAACATAAAATTCCAGAGGCAAATTGGAACATCATCGTGAAATCCTTCTTAACTACGAAAGCACAGCAACCATACTTTGCTTTGACTGAGATTGAGAAGGAAGATTTTCAACTAGTGAAGGAGTCAATCTTGTATGTTTATCAGTTGACTCCCAGCACGCACAGAAAGAAATTCTGAAGTACCAGTAAGAGTTCATCCAAAACATTTTGACAATGTTCCAGTATTGTATTGTTTGTATAATTTGAGGAGGTGGCTAATTCCATTTGATGATTTATTGTCAAGTACAGAATTTGTAGCAATAATGGACAAATTGATCAATTGGGGATCAATTACTGTAACTTCATCCCGTAAAGATGAAAATTTGAAGTTCAAACTTCTGGAGCAAAAGTGGAACACTTTGGCAGAACTGGCAGACTTGGCTGATAACATCATGGTGGCTCGAACAGAATGCAGAAGTAAATCTTGTGAGGTAGGGCCCAAGGTCCCTGTGCACTCCGCAGGCTTGGGGCGATTACATCTCAATGATATAAGATTACGATTGTGATTACTTAATATTTTATAACTGCGTTTATGATTACGATTACAGCTAAAATTGAAGGTAATTGATTACGATTGCAACTACATTGCAATATAATCATGATTGTAATCGTGATTACATTTTATTTCCGCAAAAACAATGTTACTGCTTGCTGAGGATGTTGGTGGGATGTTGAAGTGCTTGAACACAGTACTCTTGACTTTGTAGCCATCTTCCTCTAAGAAAGTTGCAATGACAGCTGACCACTCCAACAAACAGTACAACTAAACATAAGCTGCCTTTAATAATACAACCAATGTTTATTCAGACACGTAACACCTGTAATAAAACTTGTAACCCCACTTACAACTATCATTGCAGTGACTTGAACATTTTCCTTTCAACAATTTCTTCTATCATCTCTTAAAGAACATTAGCTTTCTCAGTCAGGCCTTACATTTGGAGATTTTGACACTTAAGGTAAACAGGGAATGAGAACAATAGACTAAATGTATCAATAGTACACTTTCAATAGCTGCTGCTACTGTAGGAGTCTCCTGGTCCACTGCCCATGGAGACTTAATGTATGTAAATGATGATCTCAAGTTTGAGTCTAATTTCATTATGGGGAAGATTTGTGGTTTGATGATCAAGTAGACAATATTGTAAGCGAGTATAATGATGTATTTATTGACAAACTAGGGTATTTTGATTTACTGCAGCATAAAATGGATACAGGAGATGTAGCTCCAATTAGCAAGGACCTCTATAAAACATCACCCGAAAAGAGAGTCAGTTTGCAAATCTCAAATCTTTGAGATGCTAGAGTGGGGTGTTACGTACCATCATCTTCAGACTGGTGCAGTCCCATTTTTCTAGGCCTGTAGACAAGGAAGCACTTGAGTGATTTTGGGGATTTTCTGGTTCGTGTGAATGAATTGAGACTAAGGCTGTTACATAGTGAAAACCCTTTTATAGCTCTTTAACAGGAAATATCAAACCTGGTTTCTTTAACTCTTCCAAATCTTCAGTTACAGTACTTTTAAGATCCATACAGATGCAATGGTCAAGGGTATTTTCACACAACAGCAAAAATATATTTTCCATCAGGACAACTTGAAGTAAGTCCTCATTGAAAAGAAAATTTTCAAAACCAAAAGAAAACTTCTTGTAAAGCTAAAGAATTACAGTATTTAAATTCCATTATATGTAACACATTAGGTTTTTTTTTTCTAGTTCTTACCAGTTTTTCCCACTCAGTTGGGTAAAACCCTCATGCCCCAAGTCTGGCCCAAATACCTATCCTAGGTTAGTATGTATATCATTTTGGAGCAAGTAACAATCATTAACATTTTCAATGACCCCATAACAGACACAGTCATCAGCAAAAAGTCTGATTATTAGAGAAAGCAGCGATTTCAATGTCATTATTATGCACAAGAAAAACAATGGGTCCTAGAAGTAAGAACAGACCCTTGGGGAACACCAGAAACAACATCTTCAAAAGGGGTTTGAGTGCCATTCACTAGGCCTACCACAGCTTGCTTGTGTCACAGCTCTACACTTCCAAAAGGACTTAGGCCTAGTCCTTACTAGCCTAGGTCCTAGGTTGAGCTTAGCCAGGCCTAGCCTAGCATCAGACCCATCACACTAAATTAGGTCCGACGTTAGCGTAACGTTAGGCTAACATTAGGTTTAGGCTAGGCTAAGTAAACAGTAGCACAGGCTAGGCCTAACGTTACGCATAACGTTAGGCTAAAAACTTTTTTTTAATTTAGGCTAGGCCTACCGTTAGGCCTATTTATTTATTCTTTTTTGGCCTTGAAGTTGTGTCTTTGATTCTAAAGATAAATCTTTGATCATGGCTTACACTTACGTAGATTTCTTCCTTTGGCCTAACATCACTGTGTTTCCTTTTCACATGCACTCCACTATTTGCCGGTTCAGTCTCTGAGCTCTCGGGATTGGACATCTCTTTGCGATCGTATACGTATACATGCACTGCACAGTGCACTTGATGCCATGCTGCGTTCCATTGAGGTTGTAAAGTGGAGAAGTGGTGCTTTTGGTAGCGAGACACTAACTCCAATACTCGTGCCTGTGAAAATGTTAACTGACAGACAAAGCGCCATAAAAATTTTATGGGAAGTTGTTTTTGACTGAGTTATTTACGAAACATGATCATTTTTGCATTTGGATTTTGTGAACAATGAGTTGAAACACAGACTGTGCAAAATTCAAGGCAATCTGACCACTTTTAGTGCCATTTTTTTTTTATAGTATTACTCCACTTGGACCGAAACGAAACGAAACTTGGTGAAATACCGTTTTTGAGTAGCTATTTTGGCGGAAAACACGTCGCTATCATTCAAGGCTCTCTAGCTCAAAATCTCAATGCTCATGGTATGGAAAATGACATGAAAGCCGAGATTATGACCTTCAGACAGAGGGGTAGCATGCCCTGGTTGAAAACTTCTACTGGGAGCTAGGGAAACGGAAGTAGCCAAATTTAGTGTAAGTCAGTAAGACTTAAAATTAGTGGCCCGCTACCTTTACAGTACATACTGATTATGGCTCAAAGAAGAAACGGAAACGTTCTACCTAACAAAGCTACGGTTTCCTGCTTCGCTTCTGCGCTCCATTTGAAATTATTAATATAATAAACCAATATTTCATGACTGGCGAAAAATGGGGGACATTCAAGCATTTCAACATTATTCGGGCAAGTTGACAAACTGAAGTGCCTCTTGTACTAAAATGTAGGCCATCTAAAGCAATTTCGAGGAAATTGTGGGATTGAAAACTGGCGAGCATACATCAGCCTAGTGTTTGATGAGTGAGTAAAATAGGCCTGGATAAGGGTACGGAAGCTAAGTTGAGCTCTACTAGCAAAACTTCTTTGAGACATGGTTGTAATAAATCGAATTGGTATCAAAGGATAACCTGTCAGTTTTTTGCGCAAGGGTGACGTAGACCTTGTCAAACTTCGACGAATGTTTGAGAGGTCATTTTACTCGTTCAAATTAGAGTGTAAGTTATTGAAGATTTTATTGCAAGTTTGCTACCTTAAATATCAGGGAAAATCTTTCGAAAGAAGTCCTATAGCAATTTTAAATTTTAAGGTAGACCATAAAGCAGCCACCAGCCCCTCATTAATTGACGTTCTTGGATATGGCCCTTCTTAAAGATTTTTGAAATTTGTGGCAGTGAGAAAGTCAGAAATTAAGTATTTATAAAGCAAGAGTTATCGCAAAACTGGAACACCTGGAAATACCAACCCTCTGGTTAAAACTCAAACTGAGGGCTCCGCTTTTCATTTCATGACCGTTCAAATTTTCAGCTCAGTAGAGAACCTGGGATGATCGGTGGGCTACGTGTTTTACCATCCTTGTCGATGCTCAAAGGTACATCATTACACAACGCAGTTATACAATCGACAAATAACACTGGATTTCGTCAAATTTTTCTGAATGTTGCACAGTCTGTATTTCAGCTCGTTATCTACGATGTACATTTAAAGAATGATCCTGTTTCATGGGTTACACAGTAAGAAACAACTTCCAAACTTATTTTGAAGCACTTCTTTTTTCACACAATATGTTTTGGTGTAACAATATATTAATAACTCGCTGGGTTGTCGAAATTTTGTCCAAAGCGACATTTAATTGGGGGTAAAATTCATATTTAGTCGAATTATGGCAAATTTAGCAGACCATGAGGAATCCTAAAACGGTCGTCATTTCTGCTACGTATCACGATCACTGGCGGCGGAAGCGGGGGTCGAGGGGACACGTCCCCCTAAATTTCTTAGCGAGGGGACTCCCCCCCCCAAAAAAAAATCAGAGAAGGAGTAAAAGAAACTTGGGAGCCTTGAACCAATTCAAAGTTGAGACTATAGTTAACCCACCAACCGAACAGAGCAGCGGAAATTGACTTAGCCCATGTTCTCCCATTGTTTGGCTGATTCTTGTCACGGTCCCCTGCGACCATGCTCTATGCCTGTGACCTAGTTTTTGGCTACAAATCATTACAAGAATCTGGCAACCTCGCCCGGTTCGCAAACCAGGTGTATGTAGTGTATCACTTGTCCAGTGAATCCGAACTTTTATTGTACTAGTATTTTCCCTCCGCGAGAAGTGAAGCATTGCCATCAAGTGAACGAACAGTTGACCAGTATTCACTCATCCATAGGCATACGAGGCGAGGGGGGCAGACTTCCCCCCAAATTTTCTCAAGACCTAAAATTCGGGGCAGGGATCTGGAAAAATTCGGGCAGCCGTTTGAGTCTTAAAACCTGGTTTGTGTCTACTTACACAGAAAACTCCTAGGCGTGCCCGAATTCCTTCAAACACTTGGCCGAAAAAATAATAAAAAACTAAGCATCATAGTCACGGTACAATTTTCATGAAAGCTCTGAAAGATACCAAAGTTCGCGACACCTTCGGGCAGCTTATGAAAGAACAGTTTTTCGCCAGCCTCACTTCATATTCTTGCGCAAACCTTTGCCCGAAATGAAACAATATTCGGGCAAAAGTTGCAAAAAAGTTCTGGGATATTTTTAATTGCCAGATTACAAGGTGAGAGAGGATGTATACAGTCCCCAAAATTTTGCCCGAACAAATCAATCAAAAGCTATCTTGTGACGCACCATGTTACTAAATGACAATCACCAATAGTCACCAGAAGGATGAAACGTACTTGGTCGAGAGGTATTTGGGCAGCATATGAATGAGATGACGGTTTTGCACTTTTCAAAATGATCCTCTTAAAATTGTGCGAAACTTTTTAACCTGCAGTGCTGTGGAACCGAAATTCGGGCAATGGTGAACAAATCAGCGTAGCTTGTTTGCTCACACATACGAATTAAGTGTGAACAAATCTGCAAGTAAGTCTGCCCACAAATTCATGTAAAAATATCTAGCAACGTGACAAGCCGGGTTTTTCTCAAACAGAGTTAGTAGAAAAATCATTTATATATAGTCGGGAGTTCGGGTCGAGTCATATAGACAGTTGTATCAATTCAGTGGAACTGGAATTCGGGCAAGAGTCGCAACAGAGTCACAGACATACGGTACTCATGTTTTTAATTCCGTTCTACAGTTTTCCACGGAAAGATACAAGACCAGGTAATGTTTTATACATTCCCACGTGCGGTATATCATTATATTATGAAGCTTGGGATTTTCGAGGGTTTCTGAAGTTTTTCAATTTTCAAAATTATATTGATGATAATCTCATGCTGCATGACGTAAAATAATTTGTAGAACGCGCAAGCAAACTCATTTTCCAATGATTATAGCTTAATGTAGTCATCCAATGGTTAGTGGTGCATTTCATCTGGGAGTTTTCTGACCTTTTTGTAGATTTGCTCATTTTTGGTGAAAGTTTTATTGCAAATGAAAGTTCAAAATATCGACGGCTTTGATTCTGCTTATATAAGCCTGGGGAAGGCCATTTCCGGCTGTCTGAGGGGTTGCGGTTTTTCAAAATTTTCTGTACGCTCCGCGCCAACTGATGGTGGCGCTTCGCTTAGATAGTCTTTCGGGCAGAATTACATTTTTCGGGCAGAGGATCCTCTGCCCCCCAAACTGAAATGCTCCCGTACGCCTTTGCACTCATCATAGGTGAGTCATTCACTTACAGTAGGCTATTTCCACTACATTTTTTCATCCAATGTAATGTTGCGTAATTGATGACACCTGCTTAGGCTTATGTCGTTGCGTTATAACTCGTTCTGTGACAATCAGGTTAGGCTATAGGTAAACTCGGACATTATTTGGCCAAGCCTATACGTAGGCCCACGTTAAAATCTGCGTCGGTCAGGAAATAGCCTACAGGCTATCAGTGAACGCAAATATTTCGCAAATTTTTGTTCATTGAATTCAACGTAAAATGTTCCAAAAACGGCTTAGATTGCACGAGAGAGCTTGTAGAATCTCAGAGCTTCCAGGGCCCTAAGGCTGGCCCTGGACCCACGCCAGTGGGACTTCGCGCTTCGCGCTCGTGATGTGCGCTACGCGCACATAGGGTTCGTTTCACGAGTCTTGTTCACTGATTGTCCCCCCCCCCCGTAAATTTTTATGCTTCCGCCGCCACTGATCACGATGGTAAGGTTTTCTCCACGTTTTGCCTTTTTAGTTGCGGTGCCTGCCTTGCAGGCAGCACCGCAACTAATGCAGTTACTCTCGCGATGTCAATTTCTGACTTTTCCGGCACTTTATTTCTATCTTCTTGTAGATGCTTTGTGGTATCGAAATACGGTTTAGTGCAATTTGTAGGGATGGTACTTCTCTTTCGTGTTTTTAAGTTTTGGTGGAAATATGACTTTCGTGAGAGTGTAAAATTGGGGGTTTTTTCATGTAAAATTTGGAAACGTGTTCTATTTTTAGTAACAATCTTGCGGAAAAACCAGGTCCGTATGTACTCTGGGGAAAAGGTTGCTTTTTAATTTAACATAGCGCCATCATTTTTTTTTTTTTTAATTCATTACAGATTGGTGTTTAGTGAATTTTGAGTATTTACATGAGGATTTCTTTGTAGGGATTTATTCTTTTCAAGTAGCATGGTCCGGGTTGCGGTGAAGTAAAAAGTTTGATAGTTTAGAGGAGTTTTGTTCACTGTTTTTGTGACTTTAAAGGCCTGTGTGAATTTCTCACACTAACGACAATATTCACAAAGTAAGTTTCTGTTGGAGGGAAACATTGTTATTGGTAGGTAAATATTATTTGTATGAGTTGGCGAGTATGGGGGTGAATTTCAAGATAAAAGTTATGAAGTGGAGAAAAATGACGATATCAGAGTTGGGAACAAACCAAAAAAAGTTCTAGTGAATGTGAAAAAAGTCAGAGGTGTGATAATGGGGAAAGTAGGGAACATGACGGTCGTGAGGTATTATTTACACGTTCCGAAAGACCTACATGTACATTTTATTTTTTCGTTCTTGATAGCTGTTGGAGAGAAAAAATGTTTAGGAAGCTTGTGTTGATAGATTCAAACATGGTTTTGTGAAAACTGGGGGGTTTGATTTGCCGTCTATTGAAGTAGGAAAATGTGTTTCAGTTGAGAGTAGGCCGATTCGTGTGAGAAAAGTACGTGGGGAGGGTAATTGTTTTTCGGTGTTTGGCGCTACTGGTTACAGGGGTAGAAGATAATCATTTTTATTTAAGACAAGTCATTGTAAGTTCATTGTGTAGTTAATCGGGAAAAACGTGCCATTTATTTAGTCAATACAGGTGGAGTACATTATGACGTAGTGTTGGAAATAGAAGATAATGAGTCTGTACATGAGAGCAGCGTTATAGAGAATTGGTTGAAGAGGGGTTGTGTTAATGAACATAGTGAAGAATTTTTCGGTGTTAAATGTAACATATTGAAAAGCGGAGACATTTTATTTGAAGAGGAGCGTAATCAAATGTCAATGCAAAGTTATGTGAAAAGAGCAGATGTTTGTTTAAATGAGGGGAGTAATCATATATTAGTGAAAGGGTCTATGGGAGTGACTGAAGATAGGTATAAATGTTGGGAAAATAAAGGTTTTGTGATAAAACGTAGTGTGGGTATTGCAAGTGATAGTACTAAAATGATGCTTAGAGAACAAATACGTAAGCGTCAATTTAGAAAAGAAAAGGAGAGTCCAATTAGAGAATTGCAACATCGCTTTTGGAATAAAATTATGGTGGGCGGGGCCTACATATGTTTGCTTTTATTGTGAGCAGTTATGGTATAAAGAATGTGCACTGTGGGTGAATTTAGATAGATTTAGTGGCAATACTAATATTTGTAAAAAGGAAGAAGGTATAGATAAAGGATGGGTCTGTAAAACCTGTTTAAAATATATAAAAGAACGCAGAGTTCCGTTATTAAGTCGGGATAATAATATGAAAATGTATGAGATACCAGAAGAATTGAAATTACATCGTCTTGAAGAAAGGTTGGTCGCTTTGCGAACATCTTTTATGCAGTTGCGTGATCTTCCTCGAGGAGGGTAATTTAGTATTAAGGGAAATGTTGTTAATGTCCCGTCTGATGTGGTGGCAACAATTAAAACTTTACCTATAAGACTTGAAGAGAGCCAAGTAATTCCTGTCAAATTTAAGAGGAAATTAAGTTATAAAACGGCTGTTTTTTCTGAAAATGTTAGGCCTAGAAGTGTTGTTCTTGCTGCTCGCTGGCTGATAGAAAATGAAGATATCAAGATACACAACAATGACTTAGGAAAGGAAGACACGTTTTGAAAAGGATGAACAACTTCTGGTAAGTGGGTCTGCTGACCCTCTTTTACTAACACCACCATTACTTGCCTACACGATGTTGAGTTCGCGCTAGGAGGGCCTGTATAATAAAGTAGTCAGGTTCCTGTTTTTTTACTCATTCAAAATGCCGTTTTGTATGAGGCGCCGTATGTGACAAAATTATGTACCAAATATATTGATTATACTTCTAAATATATATAGGTTATACCCAGATATATATAATTTACTCTCAAACTTCGTATAAATAGGTTTTGCTTAATCTATATATAATAGCCATACACCATATATATTCTGACAAGCTATATATATTTGTCACTGTAAACATTGTATTTATAGACGATGTACTGTATAGTTTTCCGTACTTTTGTCATTTTATTTGTCATATCGGCGAGAGTAGATATATATAGGTTATTCACACGCGAACAGCACGCGAGTAGGCGGTGCTTGTTGCGTACTTACTGTATACCAGGGCGGAGCATGTATTTGAAATATTGTCTAATGTAATAGCAAGACGGTCAGAGATTGGCACGCATGCCGGGCTATCAGTAGCATGGTATGTCTGAGAGAACTGCCAAGGACAATTTACGAATTTACGAGACATGAGTAAGGAATGTACAACAAGTTGACCCCCTGGCGACTGACTTTTATCAGGGAGTTGTCAGGGTCCTGCTTTTAATATGTCCCTTTGTGATTTCTGTACTGGTCTTTCTTACTGTACATTGGATATAAGGGAAGTTTATAATGGTATCGCACAGAGTACGAAATGGACGCCAGTAGCTTCACCGCAGCTTTTCGTTCTCTTTCTGGTATTTACAGGGAAGCAATTTCTTTACAGCGTAGCCCTTTCCCAGACGAGCACAGGGCACAAATTATTCAAAGACGGCTTACGGATGCCATAAATCTTGTGCAGGTTTCCATTGATGTCCTGAGCCGAGCTCAAACGGGAGAGATCGGGGGACCAAATAACAGTGCAATGCTAGACACAACGGTAAATGCACTACATCAGCTTCTTGCATCAATGCAAAGTGCACATGCACAAATACCAGCAATGCAAGATGTTGACGATGGCCACATCTACCGTTTCGTGTGTCCACCGGAGTTCCCACTAACCCACGGTCGGCCAAGGTAAGAGCAAAGAACCTTTAAAGTCTAGAGTACTGACCAGTGGCGTAGCAACGAGAGGGGACAGGGGGCGGGGGAGATCGTCATCTGGCTCTGAAAAATGAAAGATTCGGAAAATTGCCATTTGTGACACCTGTTCGGCATAATTACAGTGTGCAAATTATGTTCCTTGTACAGTGATGTTCACATTTTAAAAATCGGGAAAGGGTGCCTTTTGTCCCCCTCACAAGAAAAACATCAAGATACGCCGCTGGTACTGACCTAGCCAACAGACTGGAATGATAGGCATCAACGAAGGGGTGCAGGGGCCATGCATGATACTTCGTAATCATAGACCAGGGCGTCATGCACATAACCAAGAACTTTTCAATGGGGGCGAAGTGGAAGTTTTGGCGAGGGAGCGACATGAAAGTCCGCATACGAGATGTGTGAGTTATACGAGATGTGTGTGAGAGGCAGTGCCCTTCCAAAAATTGTGTATTATTTTTGTTTTGATGGTAACCTTTACATCAGTGGCGTAGCTAGGATTTTTTCCAGGGGGGGGGGGGGGCAAAGGTATGAAATTTCCCCAAAACTTTTCCCGGTCAATGTGTATGTATTTCATATAAAATAGGCAAACTTACAAGTATAACAACATTACCATGTCATTTTGTAAATTTTACCTGCATTTTAATCTTAAAGTATAACATAGAGCAATCGGAAATAACAAAGTATATTATTTTGGTAAACAATGTCTGGTTTATTTGTATGTACTAACGCAGTGGCGTACGCAGGATTTCTCTGAAGGGGGAGGGGCATGCATTATGGTCTTAGGGGAGGGATGTCCGGAAATTTTTTGACGTTTTCAAGGAGCCTACATGCAAAATAGTGCAAGATATTCGACTTTGACAGGAACAGTGTTAAAAGTTGAATCGTGGTGGTTCATGAGGATAAAACTGAAACTTTTGTGTCTTGACATGCATTTATTTATGCCATTTATGCTACCTTACGAAGAAAAACTTGTCATTAAATTTGCACACTATTAGGAGTCAAAATAAGGGAGCATTGAGTATTTGTGGTTTTTCTTGGCCACAAAATGTTATTTTGTCATAAAGATTATCTAAGCGGAGCGCCACCATTGTTGGCGCGGAGCGTAGAGAAAATTTGGAAAAATCAGACCCCTTAGATGGCCGGAAATAGCATTTTCCAGGCTAATACGAAGAATCTAGCCAATCGCTTTCTTCTTTTGTCGTTTAAAATAAAATGCTCACTTCAAAATATGTTCGCAAACTGCAAAGTGATCAGAGAGTTAAGAGCTAATTTTACCCCAAATATGTAATTTTGCCCAAAAGACCGAGCGAAGCGCCACCATTGGTTGGCGTGGAGCGTAAAAAAAATTTCGAAAAATCAGACCCCTCAGATGGTCAAAATAGCGTATTTATGCTTGTAAAGAGAATCTAAACATGTAGTCTTTTTTATCAATGCCACCAGTGGGAAACAGAGTCTACCTTTTTAAGTAAAATTGGAATTTGACAGAATTTGCCTAGGTCTATTTGTAGGAATTATAAAAAAATTGGCATCACTGAAAGACCTTGCAGGGACAATCCTTCCCCTTTGAAAATTTTTGAAAAATTGGGTGTCCTTATAAGCAATCTGGTGCCACATATGCTATCTTTTGAAGTAACATCTGTGTTAATAAAGTTATACTACGTATTTTTAAGAACAAAGGAAAATGGCATCTGTGAGGGGGCATGGCCCAATGGTTTCCCCTTCGCACGCCACTAAGGAGGCCTAATAGTGGCTCGATCACACAGGATATCCTGTGAGAAAAGCAGTCTGTTAAGTGTAGAAGGCTACAAGGTACTCATTGCCCATTTATTGTTTCACTCAAAATGAGCAGAAAGCTATTTTCCCGAACTAGCTTGTAAGCCTCCAAGGATTAGGCTAAGTAACAAAATCTAAGTGTGTCAACGGATCCCGGTAATTCTAATTTCTAGATTAACTTTAAGTTTATCGTTGGCCATGAATTGCTTCAGCCCCATCCATCGTTATGTACAAAGAGTAAAATCGTACAGCTACTGCTAGCTTGTAGAAGAACATAACAACCTGGGTCTACGGTAGTGACTTGTCAGTTTTCACATCCTTGTACTGAATTTCCAAAGTATCACCTGAATAACAGCTTCCTGTGCACTGAAATGCACTGATCATAACCCCCGTGCGTATACAAGCACAAGAGAACATTCAATCTGCTACGTGGCGAGTTCATTTCTGTGGAACACGAATCGGGCCGGTTCATGCGACACTGACGAAATCTGGATTAATTTGTTGCATGAAAATACGAATTATGTATGAGAAATGTCTCACAATTTCTTATTCTAACAAAAATTTTGAGAATTCATTTGTGAAATTTATGTAATAATAGGGAGATTCATCAAATTTCCCCATTTTCATCAAATTTCCCCAAACATTTTTCCGGGGGGGGGGGGCAACTTTCCCCCTGCCCCCCTACCCCCCAGTAGCTACGCAACTGATTTACATGTGACTTGGTGCACGGGTGTACACAAGGCAGGGGGTCGGAAGGCTAGAACCCTCATGCACGGCATGGAAAATGCTTCTTTCAGGGCACTGACATTTATATTTTGAAGGCAAGAGAATGCAACGGCAGTCCCGGGGAAGCAGCGTTTACGCACCAACAGGGTAAAAACAGTATTCCTGGAACAACGGATAACAGTATTCGTGGAACAACGGATGCTGTTAAATATATGAAGTGCAAATATATGAAATGTCTTCCCATACGCCTTTGGACTGTGGCGCATAAATTTATTGGCATTTTAAAGAGATATATTGTTATTTATCAAACGAACTATTGCAGGAATAACCATGGGGTACGAGGTGGGGGGGGGGGGCATGCTACAGACTGCCCCTCACCAAATTACCGCTTGAACTAGAAATTTGAACAGTAACTTGGAGAAAGTGCGGGCAGAAATTTGGAAAAAAATTAAACAACCACCTGAAATTTAAAAATTGGGCATGGTTTTTCAAAACACTCCCAATCGTGCCCAAAATATTACAACGTTGTATGCGAAAAACAAAACATCATACAGTCGTTTACAATAAGTTCGCTACCCATTCGGGCAGGGGTTTGGAAGTCTTTAATTGCCATATTAGTTACACGGACAAACGGGAGTGTTCAAGTGCATTGCCCAAGATTTTGTCATTTGTTCTGCTCTTAGAGCCGAATTTGGGCAACGTTAATGATGATGCAAGGAGGGAATGTCTTCACAAAAGTTCATTTCAACACGTTCTTAACGTGACATTTTTTGTAAAGTGCTCATTTATCACTGGGAGTTCAGGCAGTCACAAACGCCCTGGCCTACACACATGGGCGGGATTTGATCTCTGAAAGTGGGGGGGGGGGGTGGGGGCAAATTCGGGCAGACTGCCAAACTGCGCCGGGGGAGCGCGGAGCGCTCCCGCTTAAGGCGTGAGGTCCAGGGGCCCGTCTTAGGGCCCCTGGTGGGGTGTAGGGGCAAAGCCCCCGGAAGCTCCTGGGTATTTACGAAATTGTAGGCACTAAACAGATGCATTTTCTCTTCAACTTTAAATTACATAAGAAGAGCACGTAAAGGTAGTGTGACATGAAAATAACAAATTTGGGTATTTGATGTAAAAAGGATTAAAAACCATGAAAATAGACACAATTTTCATCACAATCCGTCAAAAAATGACTATTTTACAGGAATATTTCTGATCTTCACTTAGTCGCTCATAATAATGAGCTCAATATGCAAATCTTATGATGTCATGTGAGGGACATACCATATATGGCTAATGTTATCCATTATTTTTACAATCTTCATTTCAAGGACAGTTGTAACATGTTTGCCCTGATGGTTTTATTTTGGAAGTTAAATTTGTGTCCTTGAAAGTCAGTAACGGTTACCAAACCACAAACTATCTGATGAGTTATTAAGAGATAATTTAGAAAGGATTAAGAAAAGAAATGTCAACACTATGCAACACTCCATCTCATTATTTTTGCATAAGCATCAAGTTTCTTTAGAAACATTCAAACTTTGAAGAGGTTTATCTGGAGAACCGTAAAAGATATTGAAATAATTTCCACGGAATTTTTCCTCAGAACAGTTCACTCCGTAAGTCAGGACATTTTGCTGACGTGTCACACTACCTTTAACAGAACACAAATATCACAATTTGACTTTCTTCAATTATTTCCTCACTCCGTATGATTAAAGTCGGCCGGAATCGATAACGCAGAGGGTGCTAGGAGGGAGAACGGATTACCATAAATTGAGGTTCTTCAGGGGCTCCCTCCTTGGTGCCCCACATTGTCTGTTCAGAAAGCTTGGGGGTTTTTCATGTGATGTGAATTCAGCACGCGTCCATGATGAGGCGCGCGAAGCGCACTGAAAAAAATAACGTTTAAGACATCTCACTAATGAAACTGAATGAAAATCAGAGAAAGGATGGGCAACTTTTAACCTTGGCTGAATTACGGTGGCCCCTTAAGACATTCTTACTGAAGCACAAACATACTCTGGTTTCATATAGTCTTTTTCAGGTGACTTTCACAGAGCAGTTACCTGTAAAGAGGCGCGCGGAGCGCGCCGAAAAATGAATTTTTACTTCATCTCAATAGTGAAATTGAAATAAAATTAGACGAAGAGTGGTCCCTTTTCACTACAGCTGAATAAAGGTGACCCATGAGGATATCTGTACTTAGCAGAAACGTACCGTTGGTTTCCTATTGAGTCCTTTTCATGAGATTCATATATAGTGCCTATCTTGATGTTACGCGCAGAACACGCCGCAAAATGGACTTTTGAGACACCTCAAAAGAGAAATTAATGGAAATTAGAGAAAGGGTGGGCCCCTTTTCACTTCAGCCGAAAAGGAGTGGAGCTCCAGATTAGGGTCAAATGAGATCATCGTCCTTTCAGAAAGCTTGGGGGCACTTGGCCAGAGAAGGGGACCAGAAGACGACCGCCTCCCTGCCTCCCCCTTTCACTAGTTACCGTAGAGCTTTAGCTGTGTACGGCCCGGGCACTGGTGATAAGTTTCAGTGACAATGAAAGAGGTGTTCTACAAGAAGTAACCCCGAATCCTGACATATTTAAAACGGGTGCACGCGAAGCGTGTCGAAAAAAAAACAGCGTTGAGACATTTATTGGAAGAATGTTGTTTTTATTTATCCAATGCAGTATATGACCTGTTTAATCATTATACAACTCGATTAAGTATCATTTGCTTAGCTCTGTTGGTTCCAGTTTGTATTTTGTAGTAAAAACAACCTGACTAAGACGAAAAAGAAAAAACCAAGTTCCGGAAAAAAGTGCCCCCCTGCCCCCCCCCCCCCGTAATCCCGCCTATGCATACACAGTTTCGTCGATTCAGTAGCATATGTCTTGGTTAGTTGTTTCACTGCCCAGTTCCCAACCTATTGGTTCAAGTCAAGCATGGCACAGCTTTTTTCCAGTTGTGGCTTACTGGCTTATTTTACCTACTCCATTGCTTATGCGGAGCATCACGCACAACGGCAGTAGGCAAGGGCTTGTTTAGACCTTTCTTCATATGCAGGACCGAATTAGCGTTGTGTGTGGCCCGGCACTTTAGCGGGGCTCTTACACATTACACAGTGATACATGACAGTTATAGCACTTTGTGTTTTAGCCAATAGCACATGAAAACCAGTTTAGGGGACCAAAACTGATGCGAAGGAGCGAAGCGACCGATCGCGCTTCGGCGCTCGAAGGGATTTCGCCCCTCCCGCGATGCGAAGCTTCTTAGTTTTGAATGTTAAAGTACGTGATTTGGTGCATAATTAATTCCATATTTTGTATGCTTAAGGAGGCCCATTTATTATGTATTTTATTGACTATTAACCGCATTGAATTCGAATAAGCACCCTTTGCTGTCAAATTATTGGGTTTGTTCGGAGGGTGTGCGCAGAGCGGAAGAAAAGTTTGGTCCAAAATATCTCCTCGATCGCTGGAAATTAAAATATCGCTGGTATTGAAAGTTAAAAGAGTAAACACGGACATAGGCGTACGGCAGAAGCATTCAGTTGACCACGAAAAAGGGGGACTGCAGAGTCTCCGCCCAAAAAATGCAACAGACTGTGCCACCAATAGTTGGAGCGGGGCATTGAAAGTTGTGAAAAAATCACGTCCCATCAGACAACCGGAAACGCCATTCCTTGGACTTGAAAGCAGAACCTAAGCAGTCATTATTTCTTAATTATGGGAAACTGAAGGACCACGTAGTAAAGCACTACCATCAGCCTGATACACAGAAGACTTGAAAAACAGTCAACACCTCCCACAGTCAAACAGCCCGAAAGGGCGTTTCCTAAGACAGAATTTCACTTTGTGGGACCTTACCCGAAAAATTATCTACCATCAGTTGGCGCGCAGCGTAAAGAAAATTTTGAAAAGTCATAATCCTCAGAAAGTCGAAATGGCATTCCCTAGGTTTACACGGATGATCTAAGCAGTCACTATTGTAAGGTTTCTTTTTTGAGAAAAATGTTAACTTTAAACTAAATTTCAACCAGAAAGACCATCTCAGCGGAGCGCCACAAATGAATTGTGCGGAGCGCACAGAAAATTTTGAAAAATAAGGAACCCTCGGACAGAAGGAGATGGCATTTTCAAGGCTCATAAGGAGGACCAAAGCAGTGCTATTTTGATCAGAAAATTATCAGATGAAATGTACCATTGAATGAAGGTCTTATATCTCTTGAATTCATGAAAATATTATTGTAGTTGCCGAGTATCACTTCATGATCTGTTGGTTTTGTCATTTCCAGAGTTAGTAAATTTACGAGGGAACACCACAGAAGTAGTAACTCCAGACTGCTGCGGGAAATTGTGCATTTTTGAAGCAAATGAAACGAAGGGTTGGCCCGAAAAAACACCGTGCAGTTGACTGGTGTCACAAATAAAAAATTTCCGAATTTTTTGCATTTTCAAAGTCTTTTTCTATTAGTAACACCTTCTGAAAAATGTCACGTACGAGATGGGTTTAAAGTTATTATACCTATCCCTGGTTGGGAAACTTCGCGAACTGACTGCTTATGTTGAGATTTCCGTTTTCGTCAGTCACGTGAAGTCGATAGTACTCGAGAACACTGTTGCTGGACTCTCCATACGTATATATGCAGACAAGGTAAACTGATTTTTTTCGAGAGTCTCTTGCGAACAATAATCAAACTGTAATGACTTCAATTAGGGCGTATATTATTCTGCGAAAGGTTTGATTAAGATTTCTGTTTTAAATTAGAACGGCCTTAAAGGTCTAGTTCTGTCACCCCAAACAATACCAATTCATTCTCCTAACCTTCTGACTTCAGCCCCTCCCACAATTGTATAAAAATTTACCCTTCAGATGCAGAGAAGCAAAGTGGTACTTTTATACGTGACACATATTGAAACATAAGTAAACACGTATTATGACGGATACGAGGAATGTGCGTCCTTTGCGACCCTAGAGCCTATTAAGAAAGTCCACTAAAAGAAATGCAATGTTTCGTAGATCGCTATATTTAAAGGATCCATGTTGAAAACTTTTTTTTTTTTGTGAGAAGGGCTGATTTTTGAACCTCATGGCAACAAAGTCTAATGTCTGTTACCCTGATTTGATGTGACACAAAAACAGATCGAAAGTTTCAAAGTCAAATATTTCAAGTCAGTTTTCTAGCCTTTCAGGTTTGTATATCGGCATGCCCATATAGGTGTGAAACATTTTCACATTTCATTTTCTCAAAGGCTGTTGCTGTAGGCTTGGCTACCATTTTTTTTTCTTTTGAAGAACGTACATGTCTTTCCCTGCTCCATATGCCTTCCCCTGCCCCCAGGTATTTGTGACAGCTCTCAAATGTGCTAAAATGCAAATTTTCGTTGCTTTAACCATAGTTTCTTTAGGTCAATTAACAAATTCATAAAAAAGTCAATCCGAACTGGAAACTCGGTATATTCGACGCCTCCCAGTTTGGACATTTTGGGAATGGGGTGCAAATTACACGGGATCCATTCTATAACACTCATTACGATTATATTGTCAGTGTGATCACTTCCTACTGTCCGATCCATTCGCATTGAAATTCATGGGTGGTTGTGGACATAAGTGTTCTGAGGGAGGATGGGCAATGGGAACAATTGAAAGGCTGCCCGATCGGAGCGTCGTCATAGATCGCGATTCGGACGGACCACAATGAAATTTGGGAAGACATTTCCGAATCGAATACATTTTAATTGATGATGCTCCTTACATTCACAACTTGTCCCAACCTCGTTAATGTAAATGTCGCTTAAATCCAAATTTGGTTATAAGGGACCCCATGCCCCCCCCCCCCCCCCCCGTAATGATGTTACTTTGGTTAGAGTCAATCATGACCAATATGCACGAAATTTTAGACCATAGTCATGCCCGTGAAAGAATTTGTATTCATTAAGCAAAACCGATACTTTCAAATCGAAGAGACTTATCCAACTTTTTGTTACCTATATCCTATCATTATGTTTGTTGCAATAGTCCGTAGAAAATAAGCTAAAGGTAGTTTGATGATAACCACTTATGAATTGAAATTACAAAAACAAAAAGAAAAAAATGACGCTATATCATAGAGCCGAACTTATCCTACCTCAACAATTATTCAGTTTAAACATAGGCTAGACGAGAAAACCGAAAATAGCAGGGGGGCTCACTACTGCACTCCTTTAGTTCATGTCGGTGAAACGGAAGCCGAACAGTTATAAATAGCAAAAATCTGAATGGAACCGAGATGGTATCACATAACAAAATAATCGAACTAAAGACTTTTCATGAAGGATTTTTATGCCCAGCATCATTGAATGTTGAGATGAATAACCACATCACCAGTCTGTCCATACGAATAATGAACACAACGTGGCTCGTCCTGACATATAATGCACAGACGAATTCATTTCAAATTTCATTTCATTTATTTATTGTCTACATGAATTTCAAACACTCATATTCAGCGAAATTGAAGGAATCAATAGTAAAATTCAGTGTACAACCATCCATGGTACAGGTAACCAAGGATGAATCGAAAGATTAAAAGGCCAGTGACCCCAGTTATGGCCAACAAAAATCAGACCATCACTTGCTGTCCGAATTCGTCTCATACATTTGAGATGATGTCGATAATGGACTCACAGTGAGAGATGCACAAATTTACGCACTTTGAAGTAACATTAAAATAAAATTCGCGGGAAAGTTTGTAGTTTATTTTAGTGTATGGAACTCGACTGAAGTATGGTGGTTTTTAACATAAAATAAAAGAATTTGAAGGGATTCGAACTTAAAAGATGTTAACTATCCTTTCTTCTTTCAGGTTATGCGTGACGGAGCAGCTGTTGAACCAACAATACCAAGTTCTCCGATCCTGGAAGAGGGTTGCATCAACTCTGAATGTTTCGTACCGAACAATACTTAGAAGAAGACATGAATTCCAGATGGCCACCCGTCGTGAAGACGCTTACAGTGCAATAGCAGATGACGACTTGGATGACGTTTTGCAAAGTGTACTGCAAATCTCGCCGGATGCAGGTATGACGTAAATCCATTTACCAGTTTATGGTTAGTTTACGAAAGACACGGACTTCATAGAGGGGACGCAACGGGCACAGCTACTAAAATTCTCCAGACGTTTTCATTTTCGCACATTGGTCTTTTACCTCCTATCTCGTGTACTGCATGTTCTATTCCCTTATAAGTATTACAAAAAAAAATACATAGGCCTATTTCAAAGAAGTGTTTCATATTTTCAGATGAATGGCAATATATATAGGGTAATATCAACGGCCCAAAAGTGCATGTAGAAGGCATTGGTGCGTGAGAAAAACCCCTGTAAAGTGCATTGACTTCCGCGATAAATGAATCTCGCGCGAGCTGAAAAATTCGGACAGCAATTGATACCTCAGCAAATTCTAAAGAGGAACAAACAATTCACTAGCGACCATTGACTGAACAAGCATTACTAAGCCGCAAATGAAAAAAAAAAAAAAAAAAAAAAAAAACCATCGACCCCTCGAATTGAACTAGTAAACGTAATTGTGCCATAAAGACTATCCATGGAAGTACTTCCATGGACTATCTAAGTGGAGCGCCACCATCAGTTTGCGCAGAGTGTGCAGAAACTTTCGAAAAACAAGACAACTCAGTTTGCAGGGAAAAGAATTTCCCAGACTTTCCCAGACACGAAGAACCTAAGCAGTCGCTATTTTCTTTTGTTGTTTGCAGTAAAAATTAAAATGCTCAACATAAGATCGAAAATTGCATATGGACGGATCAGAGTGCAGGTAGCCTACGTGGCATTAGATTGCGTTAATGTTTGGTTAGGTTAGGTTAGACACGGCAAAATACTCACCGATACGTAAAACATGGCAACCGTTTAAAGCTTCTCAACTAATTTACTGCAATGAAGATCACAGAACTTAATTTAATCGATGTTTGCAATTTAGTTTCGTACGTCATAACAATACAGTTCGTCTATCTACTGGCAGGTGAGGCCTACCTAAGGGGTGCATTAGCTGGAAGAGGAATACGTATTCAACGATGGCGGTTAAGACAGTCCATATCTCGAGTGGATCCGATTGGAAGGACACTAAGAAGATCATACTCGATTTGTCGACGAGCGTATCGTGTACCGTGTCCAAACCACCTATGGTAAATAATGTACACTTCTCCATCTTTATTTTCGATGATAACAGAAAGCACTGCATTCACTATGATGTCACTTTGTGTGTGTGCTTGTGCAACTGCTCGTTTACACGATTTTTCGACACATAAATGTGTAAAATTTTCCTAACTTGATACATATGCGATATATTAAGAGGAAGTACATTATTGATTTTGGTTGAGATCAATGGCCGTCTTGGGTCAGTGGGATCAAAAAGTTGAACCACTTTACATTTAACCAGTTTACACCATATCTCAAGATGTTACTGTCTGACAGTTTTGCACACTCAATATAGATGCTTCATATTAAGAGGATGAATCCTATCGTTTTTGGTGGAATTCAAATATCATCTGGTGTCATGGGGTTAAAGATTTGAAACACCTTACAATTTGCTTGTTTTGTGCAAACTTCATGTTAATTGCCATGTAAACTACATTAAGTCGGTTTAGTTATTGGTTTCAATGATAAAAAGAAACTAATATATTTGTCCGTACAAACTAGCCCTCATACACACCAGATCGCACCAAGACAACTTGTCCCATACACAACAAATCGCTACATGTCAACCCGCCGGCATATATAACAAATAGTTCAAAGACAACTCCACCCAAAACATGGACCAAATAGTCTCATTCCAACTCTTCCCCAAAACATATGCCAAATCTCCACATGGCAACTCGCCCCCATACATACCAAATCGCCCCACATAAAACAAATAGGCCTAACTCCAAGACAAATCGCCCCGAAGATACCAAATCGCCCCATACCAGCTCACTCGGTAACATGCCAAATAGTCTCATTCAGCTCGCATCAAAACTTACACCAAATCGTCCCGTTCCAATTCGCATCGGTATTAGGATGCATTGCCCCTCTGTTGTTGCAGCCCCCTTCAGGTTGTTCTTTTTGTAGCGATGAGCTGAACGAAAAAACTTCGTCGGCTCCGCGGGCTATCGCATACCCCCGCATTATCTCATACCCCACCCATTATCTCCTACCCCACCCCCACCCCCCACCCCCCACACGCATATCAAACTAGTACCATGCCAACATGGTCCTACTCATATCAAATTGTGTAAAATCAAAACACTCTCAGTGCAGTTCATTGTGTGTAATATAAGATTTGGTAATCTTCATTGTTTGAATTAGCTGTCAATCGAAGAGCTGAGCCAATTGAGAATTTTGGTATAACCCTACAAGAATGGTAGTTTGTGGTGAGAGGATTAGCCCTTTAAAGCTTTTTACATCATCTACACAATTTCGTGATTTTCATGTCACACGACCTTTAAAGTATTAACTCACATGCCTTGTAGGCATGTTAAACAAGATAATCGGCTCTTGTAGAGAAGAATCCTGATATTCAAGTGATGATCCGACTTTTGACGGGTATAGCTGGGGTCCTGTTAGCTCTAATCTTTCAAATTCCTTTCTAACCTGTAGCATGAATGATTGTACACTATAATGTATAAACGTATAATTGATTTCCTCTAATTCACTAAAGACGATCTGAGGCTAATGGACCCCTCATATGGCTGCCCACAGTCACTTAACACAACCGCTGATGGGATTCGTGTATAAAAAGTATAATCTTCTACTTGATTCCCTCAACTCTAGCTTTGAGATGTTCCATATATAGTCATTTATGACTGATATTGGCATGTTGTGCTGTGTGTGTGTTTTGTATACGTACCTAAATTGTCTTTAAACATTCATGACATAGAAAGGCTACATTTCAATATATGTCACTGATTGTAACGTGCATTTTGCATTGTGAAATATCGAAATGAATACCGTATGCGATCCGCAAATTCACAATGCAGGATTGAAGTAAGAAAAAAATCCATATTATATGGAATGTTAAACAAATGTTGCGAAATAAATTTCGTTTCGGAAAGTGCATTTCATTTTCACATTCACATATTAAAGGGCCAAACCTCTCACCCCAAACTACAACTTTGATACCCGGGTACCGAAGTTCCGAAGCATGAACGATACTGAGCCTTGTTTTGTTTATATAAATTGAGTTAAACTCACCCTGAAGCAATAAACTGACATTGTGTCTTGATGAGGATGAATTTCAGACAATTGTGGGAGGGGCTTCAGTAAGAAGGTTGGGAGAATTGGTCCTGTTTGAGGTGAGAGAACTAGTCATTTAAGGATGACCCCATTTATCATCAATTTAAAAAAAACTACGAGGTTGCGAGATTTATGCTCGCCAGGCGCGGATTGAATAGAGGAAGTATGATAACAGGAAGGAGCGTCCACAATCAACGAATTGAACGGCTATGGAGGGATGTCAACATTAAGGTTGTCAGAAATTTCAAGAGTTTGTTCGTTAGCATGCAAGAGAATGAAATACTGAACCCTCTGAATGAGATTGATCTGTACTGCCTTCATTTCATTTTTCTACCAAGAATCAATAGGGCAATAGACGAATTCGTGCTGCAATACAACAACCACCCGATAAGCTCATGTCAGAATCAGACTCCAGTACAGCTGTTCCATCAGGGCATCTATCGAATGTACAATGCACCTCTTACTGGCATTGAAAGTGTGTTTGAGCAAAGAGAGCAATGGGACTTTTATGGAATTGACGCAGAAGGAGATCCGCCTACTTCGAATGAAGAAGGAGAAGTACAGGTGCCACAAACTCCAAGTCTATTAACGAGAGATCAAATAGCAACACTGCGAGCAACAGTGAATCCTCTCGAGGATGATGGATGCCATGGATATAATCTTTACATCACCGTGCGCTCTTTTGTAATGAGAATGTTATCAGATGCCAATGTGGCCGTCCATGAATGACGAAAATCCAATCTGCCCGGAAGCTCACCTCCGAACTACATCACATATGCATAACAAATGTAATGATAATAAATATAGGCCTAAATACCTCCGTTGCTGATTAATACAACGACAAATGAAACTTTCATTTGGAGGAACTGGTATGACGAGCCCTACATGCTTAGTAGACTTGCCCTAAGTCTCTCACGTTTTCCTTCCATCCACCTTTCATTTTATTTCTGATCATTCTCCTCACAATGATTGCATAGGTAGAAATGACATTTTACCTGATTACTGCTATACGCAACCTCTCAGAGGCTGCTCAGGTTGCCCTTTGCTGCAGCTTCCACGAGCTAACGCTGGAACACTTGTTTACAGCGTTCGCTCTTGCAGACCACATGTGTTCACACACACGAGCCTGCTGAGCGGCCAGTTCAGACTCGCTGCTTGCTGTGAGAGACTCGTATCTTATGCAACTGCTTACGTCATTATTTTTAAATTCTGTATTGTTTTATTCATCTCAGAATTCAGATAAATATATTTCACGATAGATTACTGTTTCATCCAATCGGCTTCGGCATTGTGTGAGTTTTGCTGGGTATTCATTAAGATCATTGTGTGATGAACGTTACGTCCTTCTCAGTGACGGGGCTGGGGATTTCGGTCAGAGGGGGCGAAAATAGTCTGCATGGGCGCTTTGAAGGAGGAAATACCATGAGCCTCAGTACGATCGAATACACGGCTTTTCAGACTTTCCATTTGATTTTCCGCAGGCTGGTAGAAGACCTCTTTGTCATTTCTCCTTAGCACGTTTTTTTCTATTAAAACATGTTCAAATTTCAATCCATCGGCCCCGCAGAAGAAAATCTGGGGGGGGGGGGGATTCTTTTAGAGGGAAAGGCTCCGCGCCACCATGAGTTGGTGCGGAGAGTAAGAAAATTTTGGCCCAAAATGCCTCTCAGAACGCTGGAAATGGCATTTTTAATGTCTTTTTACCGCATATAAATAGGGAAAACAATGAGTGACTGTTAAGAAATGTTGATGTTAATTTTTCTTCGTCCTTTTCTTTGTGTTTTCTTCGTTTTTCAGGTGTTTTTTCCAGGGGAGGGCAAGTTCTCCCCTTGCCCCTCTCTGCGGACGCATATGTTTCTATCCATCTCTTTCACATTCCAGTATGAAGGCGGTCATTATATTTTGTGTTTTTTGTCAGGCATCGATTTAAGATTTTAATGAAATAATGGACTACTTTGTGAAGATAAAGATAAAACCTGCTAGAGCTAAATAGCAAGCAATCTTACAGGGGAAACGTTATGGAAATTAATCACCATGCGGTGTATATTTTTGGCATCTGAAAATCAAGATAAGTACACGAAGAAACATTATTTGACGTAATTTACATCATATGCCCACTCTGAAATAGTCATTAATTAAGTACATCGAAAGAAATAGCCAAGACAAAAGGTCTCCTTGGCTCTCTAGATACCGAATTTAGATGCAATTTTCTGGCTTTTGAGACCACGAAAGTATAGGAATAAGCATTTTATTTTTCATGGGATTATCGTGCAATGTTAGAAATAGCCATTTATCATGAGAATGGTCCCTTGAAGAGAAGCAAAATGGAATCTGCTCATTAAAACCCTTAAATCATTACCACTTGGATAACAGTTTTATTTTAACCTGAATGTTCTCTCCAAATGATTTTGAAAAATGTTGTGGAAGCTATCTTAGTATCTTTATAAACTCTTTTTATTGTCTATGTTGACAATTATACCCGAAAGCAAGAGGGCTATTTGCGCTACAATTATTGCTGCACCCTTTGCAACATCTTTTATTGGCCGGGAGGGTGAATTTAATGTGAGTCGGTGTATTTTGTAAACTTATAATCACGCTTGGTGTGGAAGTAATTAACTTAGTTCAGCGACAACATTCATTAATGAGTATAAAGCATGAAGATACGTTTCGGCAAAACCTATCCATACACTACAAAAGACCCCTTTGATCAGAATAAAATGAAGATAGTACAGTTATCGATGGCTGATTGAGCATTTTTTATATGAGCATTAAAACAACGCTATTAATTTATGTCTTTTGCCAATAATGGTGCAAAAGTAAAGTATGTGAAAAACCTAAAAAGGGCGCCGACAAACGATTTTGGTCCGTCAGAGGGGGGGAGGGTGCGACCGCCCCCTGACCATATGGCAGCTCCGCCACTTGTCCTTCTATAAACTCGGTATCACTGGCCGACTGACCCATTTCTTTTGATAAACCTTGCATAGCTCACAACTCATTTCATGCGCATAACACCGTAATTTATTTCGTACAAACATCCATGCTCTACCTTTTAACAATAACAGAAAGTGCAATCTGTTACTGTCTTTAAACAAAAATCTACTTCAGAAAAGCAAATACTACAACTATAAGAACGATTTAAGGAGTTAACCTGACGAAAGGTCCATGAGGATAAATTGCCAGAAAACGCCAGAAATGTGGTTTGGCCTTTTCCCACTGAGGTGAAAGGTCTCAGGCGCGGATCCAATGGGGGGGGGGGGGGCTTTTACGGCATCAGCCCCCCCTTTTCTCCACATCAACAATAAAAAAAAATACTCTAAACGAGTATCTACGAGAACATTCAAGAGGCTATTTCAGGCTCATCCTTCCCCTCACAACACAAATCCAAACACACGAACCTCGTATGATGATAAGCTCGGGTGAATCTAATAATTCTCTGCCGCATTTCATTCGGTCCTTCGCCATTAAACGGAGCTGCAACTCCCTGGTCACACCAACAAGATTTGAATAATGTGGATAGGCGTTGGCCAATAGGTCTATATCATGACGTTATGAGCGTTACCGACTGAATTATGTTCAAACAACCACAAGTCAGGGGTGGCGCCAGGATTTGCCCGATAGGGGTGCCAAGCTCTCCGACAGGGAGCCACTACTTCAAGGCCCCGACAAAGGTGATGAGTAAATGTCAATGGGCCGTAACTTGACAGAATTTGAGGCGCGCATGGCTCGCCGACATTTGTGGCTTTCCTTTTAACAAATACTTAAATCTTGAGCTTATTTTGAAGAAAAATTTAAACGTTTGAAAGAAATTTGGCTTTTGTAAGGACCACTAAAATGTTAGGCTGTTTATTGAAGAATCAATCCTCCATATGGGTAAATTAAAAACGTTTTAAACGCGACAGGTGAAATTCTGTTGGGTTTAATTGTTCTAGTCCTACGTACTAAGGTCTCAAGACGAGACTAGAAGTTTGCCAGAAAAGATTTTTACCGAAGATTTGAAAATTAAGAGCTTATTTTATTGCAGAAATTTTGGAATTTAATATAATAATATTTGGTTTTTGGTAAGGTTATAAGAAGAAATTTGGGTTTTTTATTAAGTGATATGCCTTTTGAGGACAAAATTAGGAAGAGCGGATTAACAGAATTGTCTGTTTATTTGTTGTATGGATCATCCATCAAAAATGTAAAATTTGGCCACTTTTAATAATCTGAACCTTATATTGGAGATAAATTGTAATTTATGACAGATTTGGGGTTTTTTATGGAAGAATTTTACCTCCGTACCAGAAAAATCAAATATGTGGTGATCTGTAGTTTTGTTGGGGTTACTTTATTATTATCAGGCAGATTTAGTTCCCGCGGACCATATAATGAAAAAAAATTTGGCTTCCCATATATTTGATTTTTTTTTTATTTTATATATTAAAATATGCGTACGGGAGCGTTTTAGTTTAGGAGGGAACAGACTTGCCCTTTTCCTTTGTTCGAAAAATGTAATACTGCTCGAAAGACTATCTGAGTGGAGCGCACAGATATTGTTGAAAAATTGAGAACCCCCTGACAGTAGGAAAAAAGGCATTTACCGGGCTGGTAACTAGAAACACATGCATTATTTTTACCTCTCTTTCGCAATAGATTTTTCACTTTATAATACTACCCCGAGACGAAGAATAATATGCGAGCATATATTGTTCTTTTTAATAATCTGTTCGACCAAAACACTATCTAAGCGAAGCGCCATCATCAATTGGCGCGGAACATACAGAAAATTGTAAAAAGTCTAACCCCTTAGACAGCCGAAAATGGCATTCCCCAGACGCGCAACTAGAAATGCAGCGGTGTTTTTTTTTTTTTTTGTTTGTTTGTTTGGTTTTTTTTTTTTGGGGGGGGGGGGGTTTGAGCTTTCCCTTGAAATGAAAATTTCACCTAAATAGAAAAACCCCAACTTTTTAAGTGATCAGTAAATTACCAGATGAAAGGTACTCTTACAATGAGATGTAATGATCTTGTCTCTTTTTAGGGGGAAACTTTGCAACGGTGTTGAAAATATACTGTTTTTTACTATTCAATTGCAGTATCTACCTAATAAATGAAATTTCTACGTGACTGCCCGAACTCCAGGCTGTAAATGACTTTACCACTAACGTATTTGAAAATATTTAGTTACAAGGTGGGTTCAAATGAATTTTCAGTCACACTTATATGAAGACATTCTAGCACTAGTGTTTATCTTAAACTGCTGCTGAAAACGGCCTGGCCAATTTTCATTGCCGTTGCTAAAATTCGGTTGTCGGGGAGTATGGCACGCCAAAAGGCTCACCAAATATGATGATGTTCTAAAAATACACGTTCATGTACTAAAATTACACGTTCATGTACCAAAAATACACGATGATGTACTAACTTCATATGATCTTGATGTAAATTTACATCATCATGTACTAAAACCATAAGTTCATCATGTTAAATGTTACGTTGTACATGTAAAATCACACGTTGTACATCTTAAAACACACGTTGTACATGTAAAAACGTAAGATCATCATGTTATATTGGTATCTTCCGCACGCCATACAGAGTGAGCCTTTCGGCGTACCAGAAGTCCGCCAAAAGGCTCACCGAATTTGATGTACTAAAAGTACACGTTCATGTACTAACTGCTCACGATCATGTACTGATTTCATACGTTCATGTACTGATTTCATACGTACATGTACTGATTTCATACGATCATGTACTGATTTCATACGATCATGTATTAAATGTCAGTACATGATATGCCATATGGCAGACCATTTGGCACTGAGTGCAAATGAGAAAACCACTCGTCCCGCGTTATATAAGGAAAATTCGGAATTGTGAGTTTCCTCGTAGAATGTAGTCTTCTAGTAAGCAAAATCAAGAAGATCGTCCGAAGATCATGCCCGCAATTTTTATCGTGGGAATGTGGATGAAGGCTCCCCGACGACATAGGATTTTCGCAACAACAGCGGAGGTGCAGTATTCCCCGACGGGGACAGGACATTGCGAATTGAAGACGGGATGAGGGATGAAAGAGCTAGTAAGAAGTGATTTGAACCGATTCAGATAGGCATTAGATTAGGGTTACAAAAAATATTAATTCGTACTGAAAAAAAGCCTATGATCATCCACCTAGTAACTTCAGTTCTTCACGTTTTTTATTTTAGGTCTCCCGCAAAAAAATGCCGTGCTTCCCCGACGAAGGATGAGATAGGGGAAGGTAGATGGAATGAGGTTTAACAGAGATAAGAAGAAGTGATTGAAAATCGATTCCAATATGCAGTAAAGTATCATCACAAAACAAAAAATATGTTCAAGATCCCCCAGCTTGTGACTTCAGTCCGTTAATGTGTTTTTAATTATTATTATTATTTTTTTTTATTATTTTTAGGCCTCCCCGACGAACCCGTCTTCATTCCCCGACGGGGGGGGGGGTGAGTGTTTCCCGACGGGGGTCATGCCCCCCCTCCCCCCTCCCCCCCCCCCCCGCTGACGCCACCACTGCCACACGCCAGCCCTTGTGTGCAATCATAGTTATTATACCATAGATATTATACCTTTTAGTGGTCAGGAAACTCCTTACGTACACTGTATATGCACAGACGTAAAAGCTGTATGTACATTCAGAGTTTTTGTGAGATGCGTTCGTAAAAGCATGTTGAGCTCTTCAATAAAGTTCATCATTACTTTTTAAAAAGTTGTTCTTGCTAGTGGCAAAAGCAAAATATCAGCATAAAATACGCCTTTTAGTCAATAGGGTAGGGTTAGTTGCATGGTCCAACCCCCACACCTCCTTAACGCTTCCCTTAAGGCCCTAAGCCATGATCTACAAACTAACGCAGCTCACCTAGTACACATTCGGGAGACCTCTATGCTCCCCCCCCCCCCCCATCCCCGGACAGTCAGGTTTGGTTACGCCACTGACTGCAAGAGGCCTCATAATCAGTAAGTTTTTAGGATCTTTTAATAAATGAAGAAATCCTATATTCTCGGGTATCTTTTTCTCTTTTTAAGTGTAAAATACTAGTTCCGAGGCATGTCGTTTCGGGGACTTTCTCTGGGACCTTCAATAGGCCCTAACGTTACAGGCTCAACCTATCATACCGCAGTCAGTGTGCGGTAAGGATGAAGTAGACCTACTTCATTATGCTAGGTGGGCTTCATAAAATTTTGTACGACCATAGTTACTGATAAATATTGTATAATACTCTCGTCTGATGAACTGTACAATCGTTTGTTAAAATGGTTTAGTGTAACTAGTCTAACGTTATACAGTGCGACTGTTACTAATTTTTGCGATTTTGCGAAATGGTTGAGTGTGCTTAACAAGTTAATGTCGCTAGCACAGCCTTCGGTTGTCCCGCTATTTTAGTTTGGGTACAGTTATTATCGCTTTACGGTCGTTCTAATTTAAGACAGAAATCTTAATCAAACCTTTCGCAATAATATACGCCCTAATTAAAGTCATTACAGTTTGATAATTGTTCGCAAGAGACTCTCGAAGAAATCAGTTTACCTCGTCTGCATATATACAGTACGTATGAAGAGTCCAAAAACAAGGCTCTCTTGTACTATCAACGTCACGTGACTGGCAAAAATCGAATATCAACATAAGCAGCCAGTTCGCGACGATTCCCAACCAGGGAAAGGTATAATAAATAGGGAAAGGTATAATACCTATGGTGCAATGTACCGTAGTGGCTGTCAACTGTCGGTACGTTAGTCTTGTCTCAGTTTCCAACGGTGGTTCATTATGGTATAGAGCAGGAGTGTGCAAACTTTTGGACCAAATCATGTTGCCGTGTCCATCTGGGTGGCCCCAGCAGGTATAGGTTAATAGTTAATTATTATCCGACACGTAAGAATTCAAGTCCTGGTACAGTTGTTGATGATGACCATGGAGAATTGGGATATACGTTGATTTTGATTTCTGTTGCAGCTAATCGGACTGCTCAAACACATGGGGTCCTTGTAAAGTTCGATGAAATTTGGCAAGGCAAGGTAGCCGGTATGTGATGCACTGCCGCCCCCCCCCCCCTTGAAGTTCAGAAGGGATTTTCGCCGGTCATTGAAGTTGCTCGAATTTATACTCTTCATAATCTTATGTCGCAAGGTAGTAGTTTGTAGAATGCCCTAACCAGCTCATTTTTCATTTTGGCTTGGTCTTTAAGGCAGAATCAAATATTCCAAAGGTTTAGGAAGCGTGAGACTGGGGGGCGACAACCCTCAGTAAAAAATGGGTGGCAGAAGCATGCTTCCGTCCCTCACTTTCCGGGTCAGGAAACTCCTTTTTCATTTCGCAAATCTCAAATAACAAAATTTCCCGCGCGGATTCTTTAGTTATTAAAGTTTAAAAATGTTATCAATAATCAATGTTGCAAAACAGTGATGTAGCTAACTGAAGGAGAGGCGATTGCCCCCTGCTCGAAAAATGAAAAATTCGGAAATTATGCACTTGAGACACCACTCAAACACAGTGCGGTTTTCCCAACTTTTCTTTCATGAAATTCCGAATTATTCGTAATAAAAGCTTCATATTTGTAATTATTAGTGTTGAAAAGGCAAACCTACAACACTTTATGCATAAGGGCATGGTAGCTCAGTGGTAAACCTTTCCGAGCCGCTTCAGTGCCATTTCCCTAAAATTCCCTTCAATAAAGGCTTTTAATTTTTAAATATTTTGTCTAAAAAATATAGTCTCGGGAGCTTTTTGAATGTCGCCGAGAAGCCTCCAACTTCAACCACTCCCCCCCCCCCCCCCCACGCACAACAGCCACCAACAACTTCCGATCTTCAGTCGACATGCTATCTCAGATATATGCTAACAGGAAACGCAGATTCTTCTATGTCCCCCCCACCCCCAAATATTCAAATACCCTGAAACTGTTTCTTGCAATACAAGATCCATGTTTACAAATGTGTAAAATGACCCAATTATTCGACGTGCGCAGTACAGTAATGTTCAAACTTAAGAAAAAATCATATTTTGTTTTAATTTAAAGAAAGGTTCTCCCTCGTATAAAAAAATAAAAAAATTAGCATCAAAAAGTACCTTTCGCCCAATCGGGTATGTAGAGGTACATGGTCCAACATTGTTCCGTCTCCCATCTCACTTTCATACTGTTGCCTAAGCTACTGAGGTATTTAGACAGAGAATCACAGTACGTTCCAATATACCCGCTTTCTCTAAGTTCAGCCCCCCCCCCCCCCCTTTCGAAATGCCTGGATGCGCGCCTGAGCCTAGAGAATCAATCGCTGCCTCCAAGTTGGTACACTCTCGGCGTCATTGCGTCCACTATTTTTACAAGAGTATCAAGGCGTCAATCATCATCGAGCTAATATGGAACAAGGAATTGCCAATTCCATGTACGGAGCGAACTGGCTTCACTGTATTTGATGAAGCGACTTGCGCTGTAGTTTTCTCATTTTTTTAGTGGCAAAAGCAGAAGCCATTTTGACAGCATCTGGCATATTGCGAATTAAAGGCCCAATTCTCTCACCCCAAACAGTACCAATTCTCACAACCTTCATACTTAAGCCCCTCCCACAATTATCTGAAATTCATCCTCATCCAGACTCGGTCTCAGTTTATTGCTTCGGGGTGATTATCAAAATGCTCAATGTGTCAAATCACCCTCAGTACAGTTCATGCTGTGTAATGCATTAGCTTTGAATTAGCTGTCAATCAAAGAGCTGAGCCAATTGATAATTTCAGTACACCCCTGCCAAAATTGCAGTTTGGGATGAGAGGATTGGTCCTTTAACGAAACAAGTAAGCTACAATACACAGCGTCAACAGTTATTCAGCCTTCCAATAAAACTTGTCATACAGCGGCGCAGGCTGAGAGCCTGTGAGGGTGTCACTATTTAACATAAAGATAAGGGAAAGAGGAGGAGAGAACCGATAAAAATCAATCGAAGCAGGAGTAAACAACACGGCATAGCGTATCGTATGGCTAGGTAGGCTACTCAGCATTTGCTCCAGTGCTGGCAAATATGCTTCAAAATAAGACGAGTAGCTGACTTCTCGTATTCTATTAGTAGCATAGAATGTCCGGGCTTACATCATTGTACATTCTTCTATCATTTCTTTTTTGCATCCAGGAAGGAAGCTGGGAGACAACTGGTCCGGTCTTGTACAATCAATAAATATGTTGAGAGGAAAAGCTTTCCCAACCCTAGTTTATAAATCTAGGTCATGTGGCATGGACGCAGTAGGTGTCACGGGACCATTCCCATTAACATCCTAAATACGTTTTAAAATACGTATTATTCTCAAACTTTGATATAAGAGGCCAGTTTCTTCATTTCAGAGTTGATCTAAAAATCCACAAATTCAGAGAGTCTTCGATAGGAAAGCGATTGTAGGATATAACGAGGCGAAACTTTGGATGTTCCAAATCATTGGGGTCTTTGGTAAAGTGTAATAATGTGTAGTTTGGAGGCAACTTGCCATCCAATTGGTTTGGGTCGGGTATGCCACGGTCCCTTTCCATCGTAGTCTTATGAAGGCTATGATCCGCCCAAGAGTCGACCTCCAAACGTCGTGACTGCAAGTTGGATGCCCTAGCATTTGACCATGCAGACGACAGCGTGTTTGGTCAAACGGTAAGAGCATCTGCCTCTCACCGCTCACGTGGAAGGCCCGGGTTTACTTCCTAGGTCGAGTCATACTAAAGACCTTAAAAAAAAAGGAACCTACTGCCGTTGAGCGTGATGCTCCGCATAAGCAATGGGGTAGGGAAACAAGCCAGAGAGCCATATCTAGAAAAGAAGGCCGTGGCTGGTTCGACCTGAACTAATAGGTTGGAAATCGGGCCATAAAACTCAATCTAACTAACCAAATTGACCATGCAGAAGATAATGTCGTTAATAATGTTTATGGGACATCAAACAATACTTATAAGAACCGTATTACCTAAAAAGACAAAATACTACATAAAAACATAAAATGTTATGCCTTGATATATTGTGTTGTTTTATACATGGTTTCTTTGTGAACCATCTTTCTACATGTGTACACGCAAACATAAAATATTTGAAGTATGAAATACAAAACGCTATCTGACTATTTCACACGAAGGAAACCTAACTTTAACATAATATGTGGTCATGACAAGCCATGCATCCTCGCAAAGTTATGAGAAAACAGAGGGAAGTACAAATTACAAGTTTCTCTGATGACAACATGACCAAAATCGTTGGTGTTTTATACGTATTTTAATCTCACTTCTTTCACCAAAGTCCTTTCAAAAGTGTTTATGATCACTAATAAAAAATATGAAAGTTGTAGGTGAGAAAAAGAGTAGGCTAGCTAAGTAGGTTATAAACATAAGGAAATAACGAAATGTGCTTGAGCAGCACACTTTGGCAAGAAAAGGTAAAAACAAAAATAAATAATAAAATAAAATGAATGGCAGTAAATGAACATTCTGATAGAAAGGTATATAAAATAGTAAACTGGTTAGAGTAGGCCCAGATAACAATCATAACAATCAAACAGATAACAAGTAACAAGTATCCAAGCCGTTGGTTTACGCGTAATCAACATACAGAGAAAATTTTGGCTATAGAGAAGTATCTATCAGATTGTCGGAAATGATACTTCACATCCTCTGCTGCCTTATGGGTTTCGCTGGTTGTTCGAGCTCATTTTTGAGAAGAAAGAAATAACTATAGTTCAAGTATAGCACTGAAATCGTGGAAATGCTTGCCTGCTTAATCCACAATTTATCGGTTTGACTCGCATTTCACTGTAGACATGCCCCCTCCCTTGTATTGTGCACACGAACTACCAACTGACCAACATGCCTACTGTGCACGGTCTATTTTTGGTCCGTGATTTAGGTGTCAACAACAGCTAAGTCAAAACATTTTCTGATGATGCCATGGTCAGTTCTCTATTTATATATCTATTTGTGCCTTTACAGAATCATCAACTTGAAGGGTTGCAGTTCTTGCCTGTTTAAAAAATTCCATCGGAATATGTTGGGAAATACAAAAGTTTGATTCAATTTCAGTAGCGGATCTACTGTGGAAAAGAAGATTTGAACATTTGTCCCATCAGATTTTTATTTGCGCCTTCGCTGCCCCCATTAAATCAGTTAAATGTTAGGTTAAAAAAGTAAATCCTACAAATTTCCTGACACTGATTTTTTCCTCCACATATATGCTCAATACCTGACAGCTTCCGAGGGCGAAGCCGACGGACCTATACCGGCAGGAGCGCGCTTCAGATTCGGTTTTGGACTGGTCCCGACACCCTTCTCTTCCGACATTTTTCATTACCTTTAGAATGCTAATGGCCCCCAAATTTTTGACATTTTCAAGTTTGCGCCCCCACTTCTCAATTTTTATTTCTACTGTTTGAATTTCTCACTTTTTTTGACCTGTTTCTTCTTTTTTATTGCATAGTAAGTTTCTATTGAAAAACAAATAATAAATATGCATATTACCAAAGGGAAACGCCAGTCACCCAAAACTGTTAAAGTGTAGAAACCTCTATCACATTTCATGTACGACTCGATACTTAATCTTAGATATGCAGTATTTAGGTACGAAATTAAAAACAGAAATTATGAGAAGTTGAAAATAATCCATTGTTTTAGAATAAGTTTGGCAGGTTGGGGGATGGCTCTAGCCCATTCAGTTCGGTGCATTTTTGCACAATGTTGCTTTCATTCTTCAATCGGGGGGGGGGGGGTGGTTTCACTTTTGACTGAGGGTCTGTCCACGGAGTACGATGACTCATATGTTTATAAAGTATCACATACAGTAATTATATGATTCTTGGACTAAATTGAAATGCACAACATCCGAAGATCGATGTTTCATATGACCACGACAATATTTAACACGTCACAGTTGTTCAGTCAAACATGAAAACGTATTTAACACGTTGAACGCATTACTGTTCACGTTTACAATCCATATAACGAGATATTGTGAGATATCAATGTAAATAGACAAAAGGAACTGCGGATGGGTTAAAATGAAGTCCTGTTTTCAATATAAATTTGCAAAAATATGTTTTGTTTACACGCCATGGATAACACACACCTTTCCTGTTGGCAATGGCTTGCTCTGGTTTTAACAAACTATTCAGATATAAGTAAATAAAAAAAAGACACGTGACAAGGATAAAAAAATAATACCCTGTATGACATTTGCAAAATACAAAGATGACCAAATAGATGGATACGGGTGGAGGGGATGATGTCATGACTCATACAACTGGGGCAGCCACTGTTCATGTCTACATGCGTATCATCAATGTAACATGTTTTATAATGTTGGAGGGACCGGATACAGTGAGCTTCCATGAAAGCACATATATTAACCGAACATATACCAAATGACATACGAAACGTAAATGCAATTGGAAACTTATGATTAAAGAGGGGTTACTAGGTATTTTCATTGGGGAAGCGGCAGAAAGGGGAACAAAGTGTTGAGTGATGCGGCAGGCAGAAATAACACATGATGTATCAGACTAGATGTGTAAATAAATCCCTAGCCACATACCTAAACTATCTCAATACGAATCTAAAAAACCAGGAATCGATCACCAGTCTCCTTCATCCTCTTCAAGACAGTGGTGCGGAAAGACGAGTAGTTGCGTGCCGGCGTGGGAATAGGATAGAACAATCACACGCATTTGCGATCGGCGAACGCTCATCTGGTCTCAAATTGTTGATAGACACCTTCAGTGTGATATCAGATATGCATGCGGTTCCAGTAGCAAATATTGCAACCACTCTAGCCTCACCATCGCCTGAAATAGCAAAAACAAAATGACGTCAGACATTCAGATGTAATGTTTGAGCATCGAATGTAATAAATGTTGAAGTGATGCAATACCATGTTTACAAGCAATTTCTACAAAATTTACCATTTAACCTCTCGTGACCCCAATTTACCTTTGACCTCCACGAAAATAAAAAAAAAAGGTCAAATACTTGATATGGCCAACCCACACACCAAATATGAGCATAGTCACATGTGCCGTTCAGACCCGTTCTTACGATATCATGTTTACCATGTTTTAACCTTTCGACCTCTCGTGACCACAAATGACCTTTGACTTCCACCAAACAAAGTAGGGATCATTTAGTCATTATGGCCAACCTATACACCAAACGTGCCGTTCTTGAGATATCATGTTTACAAAGTTTAAACCTTTGACCACTTGTGACCCCAAATGACCTTTGACTTCCACCAAAAACAACCGGGATCATCTACTCAATATGACCAACACACACACCAAATATGAAGTCACAATTGCCTTTCTGCAGATACTGTGTTTACAAGTAATTTCTAAGGAATTTACCGTTTGACCTCTCATGGCCCCAAATGATCGTTGATTTCCAATAAAATCAGTGGGATCATTTACTCGATACAACCAACTTACACACCCCAAAAATGAGCATAGTCACGTGTATCGTTCTTGAGATATTGTTTTTACAAAATTTTAGCCGTTTGACCTTTCATGACCCCAAATGACCTTTGACCTCTACCAAAAACAGTAGGGATCATTTACTCAATATGGTCAACCTGGCCACACACTCAAATATGAGATTGGTCACACTCACCCATCTTCAGATATCGTTTTTACAAGCCAAGGCGTCCCCCTCCCCCCCCCCACACACACGCACACACACACACACATATACACGACATCACCATCGCAAAGATTCCTTGCCTGCCTTCGGCAAGGAACCGAAAAAGGGAAAATTTACTCACCAAAAATGTAACTTTTGTTCAATGGGATAGAGTAAGGTACATAGTCCAAATATTGCTTCGTCTTTCCCCCCCCCCCCCACCCCACACACTTTTTAATTGCTTTCTGCACCACTGGATTCTATGCTTTTCATAAATTCACGCTGTGATTTAAAATTGCAATGAGGAACAGAGAAAAAAAAATAGTCTTAACCATTCATAAAAGTCCGTGAAATCTATTAAGAGCAAGTCGGATTCAGTACAGCCTAATATCATTCCGCTATTCATGGATAAGTTTTACTAATATTAAAATGTTCGAGATCGACCGCAACTTGGGCGACTCCATTCAGGGAGGTAGGCGTGCAGGCCGGCACGTATACAGTCGCGCAGTCAGACGGGTTGCATATGAAAAACCACACATGTAACGGTCGACATATACCATTGGCATGCGATTCTTTCCAACGGGCTTTACAAATAAACAGTCAACTCACTTAAACTTTCGAAAAATCTGGAGATGAACGTTACTGTTCTTTGGTATGTAATCGATCTGTTGTCACGGCGGAGTTCCTCGACCGAGTCTTCGACCTTTTGCCGCAACTCATCCGCCGTTGTCGGCTGACATGCCAACATTTCACATAAACCATCTCTGTCCACCTTGTGGATATTCGGGATGCACATGGTGACACCGCTCCTTAACGCCTCTATAGCATCTCTCCTGATCCCAATCACATAATGAGAGATCAGGCAAAGGGCGATGTCATGCTTACGTGCCATCTAAGTGAAAATCAATGCAAGTTGGAATAACCAAACGCCAGATCATGGTGCTGATGTGCATGCACATATAATGATAAACATGTTTTTGTGTCAACAAAATGTTCGATAAATAAAAAAAGCCAAGAGATTCGTTCGATAATCCAAGATTATCGATGGATAATATTGGATTATGGACCGAAAATATTGGATTATCAGTCGTTTATCTTGGATTATCAGTCAATAATCTTGTATTTTCAATGAAAACCAGATTTACCACTAGAGCATTGGACTTTCGACCGATTATCCAAGACTATTGACCGACAATCAAATGTTATCAATTTAATTTGGTGCATCGGCCGACAATCTTGGAGTGTCCATTACTGGATGTGTACTTAATCCTATAAACCCGTATTATTAACTGATAATCCAAGATAATCGGCCGAAAATCTTGGAAGTTCGATCGATAGTCTTGGATTCTCGGCGATAATCCAAGATTATCAAACTCGTTTTCATAATCTTGATTTATCTGTCGACAGTCCAAGATTATCATTTTGAGACTGAAACATTTTGTTCATCAGTCAAGAATCCAAGATTAACAAAACTAATTTTGTTTGACGGTTGAGAATCCAAGATTTTCCATTGATAATCCCAGATTATCGCAATTTATTTCGATAAACCTGGTTTATCGGTCATAAATTCAAAATTATCAAAATTGATTTTGTTTAAAGGTCTAGAAACCAAGGTTCATCGAAATTTTACTCGATAAACCCCTTTCTTTCGTCTCATTTATTAAAACGATAACTATGTGTTAGCTAGGGAGGCCTTAGCCCCCGCACTTTTTCTACATCTTAATTGAAATGCATCAGTTAGCACCTGGAATTTTCAAAGAGAGCTTGCAATTGAATATATAATACTTGGCATTCAAAACAGAGAAATTTAAAAGATGAGTGTTCTCATGGACTAAACCAAACTTTTATTGATATTGGTTTAAGCTAAGATTCTTTTTAAACAATTTCATGAAATATCATTCTAAAAACGTGTGGTAATGTTACAGGACATAAACAAATGACTTAAAGATGCGAAAGCATCCTTACAAAAGGAACAGGATGGAGAATTTATCTTTTTAATCTTGTATAAGCATCATGGATAATATTGAATCTTGTGGTCTCTTACAGCTTTGAAGGAGATGATGAAAATATTTGACCATGAATACGATAAATCACTGTAAAATATCCATTTTGAAATATCAAAAAATGCCTTTTTCTTGATGGGATAGTGACATTTTATTGCTACGAGCATGAGATAAAAGCATTGTTGGATATTCCCAACCGATAATCTTGGATGATCAAAACACAATGTGATAATCTTGGATTTTCGACCGATAATCTTGGATTCTCGAAAAATATTTTGATGATCTTGGATTATCAACCGAGAATCCAATACTTTTGGTCGAGAATCCAACGTTGTCGGTCGATAATCCATATCAGTGAAGAATCTTGGATTATCGAGCCAATCGTGCTAAAAAGTGACAGTGCAGAATTAGCGAGCGATAAACCAAATTTGACACCCCGAAGTTTTGAAATATAAGAGAGCGTTAGATTGCATCACGCGGACCTCATCAGAAACGCTACGACGTCACCTATTGTGTTGCTCATAAAATTTAACGGCATGGCGTAGCTTTATTTTACAAGGGAGTTGGCATTGACTCCCGATTTCACATTACGCTAGAGCGGCACAGATAGACACATATGACGTCATTTCGTCGTAGATGACGTCTGCGTTGTCACTGTGAAACGTAAAGCTCCCTGAACCCATACGTTCAGCCACCAGGAACAATATTGACAAATGTTTTGTTATGGCATCTTTACTAGTAACTCTTCAATTGACTTTTACGCGTCTGTGGTGTATTACTCACTGTCATTGCTTGTGATACAGGCCACCCACAAGAATCAAGCCAGTGTGATTCCCGCTCTTCGCTGACGAGGAGGTTTTTAAATTTCTCTTCATCTGGCTCGTTCAACATCTTTGAATCAATAAAGGATAGAGACAATGTACAACTAGTCTTTTGCGATTATCAGTTATCCGAACTTATACAAATATTTCAACCTGCAATATATTTTTTTTACATTGTAGTAGCCACTGTTCCCTGCTGGCAGCTGCTACCTCCCTTTAAGAGGAAATCGATGCCTTTACTGTCATATAAACTTAAGCTGTATTAATTTTTAAAGACGACATCTAGATAAATTCACTACAAACGCATTTGAATGGTCACATGCGCGATATTTGATTTATCCAAAAAGAGAACTGGAAATGGTGGTATATTAACCGCTGAACACTGAAACAAATAATCAAAGACTAAGTTGAACGATTGTATCATGCACGTCTAACTGGGAGGCCTTGAGCTTGTAAGACGACTGTGGCTTGCACGCCGTCTAAAAGCATTTAAATTCAAATACGACGGGCTCTGATTATTCGTCACGAAGGCGGCAAACTATAGGTTGGTTAACTGAATAGATGTGTTTCATTGTACTTTTTTAAAATGTGCGTTTCATCGCTGTTATGTTTCGCGTGGTACAACACTTACTATTTATTTTTTTACATTACATTTAACCTGCACTGGTGAAAAATTTGGGCAGGGATAAAAGTTGCCTCTTTTATCATTTATCCCATAATTATAGACACAAACACCCAAATGGCTATTATGCAAATAAATGAAATACGTACGCAAGTCCTTGTTATCATGTACCAGAGCATGCGGAGCAAATCTATGTGTGAGCGCGATGAGACGAAGCATATGTACTGTACGCGTTACAGGTAAGGGTTAGCCGTTAGCCAGATAGGGAGTTCCTTGTTCAACAATGCGCATCGCCCCCGTTAATCTGAATCCGCGCACTCGTAGTGTGTACCTCGATCGATTATCTTGAGGCTGGTATGGGTATGATTCAGGGACTCGCCTCGGTGCTCCTGGTGGGGTCCAAGGCAAAGTCCGGTTGGGGTCAAGGGACGAACCACGAGAAGATAATGGGTTTCAGTATTTTCGAAACTCAAGTAAGATTGTTTCGAACGAAAATGTTATAGTGAAATGACTTCCCCGTTTTAACCACAACAAAACGACAAACAGAAAAACTATTGGCATTTTGTTACTCAAACTTTACTTCACGCACTTCTTTGTGCCAATTACTTAAGTTATAGACAATAAATGCGAATCTACGGCAGACACGGGGATGAAGGATTTAATGTTATATGAATGAATGCTACATGTGTCAGGTGAGGTATTAATCATTTCGCTCTTTTAAGGAAACGAAATAAAGGTTTAACCAAGAGGACATGGAAGTGTTTTCGCTAACACTTCATTCACTCCCTAGTTTCAACTTCATATGGCAATCCATATACACTTTAAATTCCTCATTTAATAACAACATGAAATCGATTTTAATGCTAGCATTTAATAAGTTTTTGTGTTAGCCAATCAAAGCACCTTATTAAATACTGGCATTATATCATTGAATACTGACATCAAATCGATTTACTGCCAGCATAAATTCCATTTAATGTCAGCATTAAATTAAATTAGATTGAATTAAATTGAATTCAATTCAATTCAATTAAAGTAAATTCAGATTAATATCTGCATCGATCATTAATGCTGACAATAAATCGAATTAATGTTTTCGTTAAATGCAATGATAACGCCTGTCGACATTTAATCGATTTAATGCCATCATTAAACTGACCATTTAGATTGCGATATTTGACATCATTGAACGTTTACCAATCAAGTCCGCTTTTATAAACGGACTGGATGTAAGCTAGAAAAGGTCCGTGAATCGCGCGCAAGACTAGACCTACTACTACTTGTATTCGCCGAGCTTAAATGGACTACATGTGAAAGGACTCATTGCCCAGCCATAGGGTTACTCAGAGTTCTGCGCATGCAAAATTACACTACATATTAATACAAGACACTACACCTACATACTGTTTGATTGCGTGCATATGCGGGCCCTGTCCACAGCCCTTTACTAATGGTGAACCGATGATTGGTTGACATTCATTGATGTCAGATATCACAACCTGATTGAAAGATTTAATGTCAGCATTTTATTGATTAAAAGTCAACATCTAGTGTTAAAATAATTATTGCAGGCATTGATTCTATTTAATGCTGACATTAAATGGAATTAATTGTGATATTCAATGTCGGTATTTGAAAATGTGCCATGATTTGCTAACAAAAAGAAAATGTTTCGGCATGAAATAATTACTAGACTAACTACAAAAAAATCTCAGCGGGGGTTGCCCTCAAGTACGGAAGCCCATCGGGGCAATTTGGAAATTTATTTTGCAACATCCGAAATCTGTTTTTGAAGATGAGAGAGTCATAACGGCGATTGTAAAACGGAACCTACTGTCATTATGATCGGGGCTTACTGTTCACCATGTGGAGTAGGGAAAAGAAGGCAGTGAGCGCAACTGAAAATGGCCACAACCTGACTTTGATTAGGAACTGAGCCGTAAAACTCCCTCTAAATAAAAAAAAAAACTCACCGCAGAAGTGGCATGGCAAGACACTTGCAACTTATTACACTCACTAGTCAGTTTGTTTTTTATTCAATAATATACCGATAAAGTCAGAGATGGGCATTTTCGTATTTGTTTCGTACAATATTAAGAGACGTCGATTTGTTGTTTCGTACCATATTAAGAGGCGTCGATTTGTTCTTGCTTGCAGATACGGTCACTCTAATTGTACTTGTCACATGCTGCCATCAAAGGTTGTCAAAATTTACCACGGCAGCAACACATTGGACAACGGATATTGTTATTCACATTTTGGAAATGGGCAAATAGTGAACTGGCCACACACCTTTTCACTTAGAGCGAAACTCAATCTTGCCTCCCATAGCAAGGTAGCCTTCAACCTTCAACTTTATGGTAATACAAACAGTCGAAAATACATGTATGCTCCTTCGCGCCATTAAATACGAAAATCAAGCTATTTTCATGGGATGCCTCGACAGTGCGATGTGAAATAAATTATACCATACCTTTGTAATGAAATCTCCCAAGCCCACGTCCATCACATCGTCCTTATCTACCTCTCGATATGCGACTTCGTGGGGAAGTTTTAGAATGAGGGATGTAACAGCTTTGTGCAAGGGGAGTTCCACGGGAACATTGTTCAGCAACGCAGTACCAATCACCTTTCCGATGACTGTGTATAGTCCAGAAAAGACGTGAAACTGGTTGTTAGAGGGAAGCAGCTTTCCGGATGGCGTCTCCAAAAACAAATTATGGGCCGATGATCTGATTTCCTGAAAAAGAAGTCTAAAGTTTTCCCTTAACAATGCTCCAGCGTCGATTCCTTCCTCTCCTTCAAAGTGAACACGCATTGGTCCAGTTTTGGCATCGAAATTGCTTTTTTTAAAGAAGGCCACGTTATCGGCAAACAACGCATCTCTGTGAACTTTTATTGTGTTAGCGGGTTTGTTTTCAAATCCGAGAAGTGTTGTGAACCGATGTATGAACTCCCTCGGGTTCTTTCCTTCGCCGATACTGACTGATGGGCCTGAATGAGTATCATTCATGTTATGAGAAGGTGCAGTGCCTAGTGACATCAAGTTCGCTGAAATCAAATGTTCAAAATAAATTGTCACAAAAATGCAAATGTTTCTATATTCGGATAGGGTCAATGGAAAGTGACATGTCGTGCTTTTTCCTTCCGGATGCTGTCGATAGCCTCTTAAAAGAAATCCAGACCAGTGAAACTGTAAGTACTCGGGGGAGGGGTGGGGGATGCATTGTATCTGATATAGGGTTCTAAAGATATGAGCAGATTAAATTACACATTTTCCAATAGAAAGTGAAATTCAATGAGGTACACACGACTTTATACCCTCACGTTAACGCTAACGCTAACGCAGCTACAAACTAACCTTCACACATTTCACAGTTGTTCGCTCCTGCAAGATTTATGAAAGTACAGACGTGGCATGAACGTGGTGGATTAGATGTACTCTGAGCTGTGGACTGTTGTGACGAACTCGAAGCAGAGGTTCCCACGTGTTCTGGTGATGTCAATGCTGATGATGATGGACCAGAAGCTGACGTTGAAGGTGTATCGAACACGCTAGGCAGTAATACACATTCATCGTCGCCATCGTCATCTTCATCCTCCTATAAACGTGGTGGATAAATTAAAAACATGCAATCTGGTGCCATATATTCCATCTTTTGAAGTAAAATCTGTGTTTCTAAATTTTGACTACGTTTTTCTAAGAGCAAAGAAAAAGGGCATCTGGAAGGGGCATGGCCCAATGGTCCCCCCTTCGTACGTCACTAAAAGGATGCCTAACAGTGGCTCGTTCACACAGGATATCCTGTTAGAACAGCAGTCTGTTAAGTGTAGAAGGCTACAAGGTATTTATGGACCCGTTTATTGTTACACCCCAAGTGAGCAGAAAGCTGTTTTCCCGAGCTAGCCTGTAGGCCTCCGGGGATTAGACTACGTAACAAAATCTAAGTATGCCAATGGATTCCGTTCATTATAACTACTAGACTAACTTTAAGTTTATAACTCTCTGGTTTATCGTGGGCCAGGGATTGTTTCATCCCCATCCATCGTTATGTACACAGAGTAAAATCGGTATAGCTACTAGTGGCTTGTAGGACGACATATTAACCTGGGAGGGGGGGGGGGGGGTCTACTTTAGTGACTAGTCAGTTTTCACATCATTTTACTGAATTCCCAGAGTGTACAACGCAGAGACTGTGTACAAGGGGATAAATTTGGGTTTACAGCCTTTCAGTGTTATTTGTACTGTATCAGCTGTTGTAAATTCCTGAATAACAGCTTCATGTACACTGAAATGCACTGATCATAACACCCGCGCGTGTACAAGAGAACATTCAATATGCTGCGCGGGGGGGGGGGACTTTCCCTCTCCTGTCCCCCAGAAGATATATACGCCACTGTGAGGTTTTTTTTTTTTTTTTTAAATCTCATTTTCTAACCAATTTATCAGTCTATTGAATTCGGGTATGTCACAACCTTTTTTCCATTATGCAAAAAACATTTTTAATTCCAAAAACATGCACTCTAGTTATTTTCCATGAAGACCTGAAACTTATGGTCCGAGTCGGTGAAAGGAATTGATGTGTTCCATGGCACTTGTTTAAAAGATGCGTTCCGTCGCTATCATATTTCGCATATTTGTTGAGGGAACATTACACTGCGTCTGCGACAAGATTTGCCTCTTTCATATTTTAACCAATCATTTTAGCACAAGCTTCAATTACGCAGTGCTTGCCCGGAATAGTGTGACATGGCATTAAGCTCATGTATACTTGCACTGCGGGTTACCGGGGTGCACGTTACTTGTCACTTGGCTGAGCGTTGCTTGCAACGCGTGATGTTTACGCGTGTCTATGGCGGGCATATTAACATAGCAGAGGTAGTCGCATAACGACTGCAACTTGCCCGCAGCAAGCCCTCAGATTACCAGCAGGGAGACAGTGACTTGCCCGCAACATGCCTTCACTTTCCTCGCTTCATACACTCAAAAGTTGCGCTCGGAAAGCAATTTGACAGTAACAAACCGTTTCTAGTCCTCATATAGCACGCCCCATGCCCGCATCTGACACGCGCTCAAGAAAAATTGTCACGCAGTCTACGACCAACATACGTCCTTCAAGTGGGGTCAATGCTGGTACTACTTGCTGCCCAGTGCCGCTGCGCGCCCTCTGATGGTGTTGTACCTGGACCTCCGCGGGCAAACTCCTGCACGTTACCCGAAACAAGTTTTGAGCATTTCAAACTTGGAGGGCAAATTTCACTTTCGTGTGCACATGCGGGCAAGCGCGGGCAAGATGCGCTCGATATACGGTTAGGTTAATGCCATCAGCTGGGATCTGCCTGCAGCAAAAATAGACCTTGCATATAAATCCATAGCTTTAGCTGGAAGGAGCGTCCCACAATAGCAAATTGGACGACCTACAAGGGTCACGTGCCGCGGGAACGTACATGTGTGGTTGCAGTTTTAGTCTTGAGCACCCTTCTTGCTTCGTGCGTAATCGACTTTATTTTGAACGTATTTGTATGGAGCGCTGGTTTTAGCGTGTGTTGAAATATATCTCTTTTGTGACACCAGCCATTTAGATTGCGATTTTAAAGACTCTTCCTTCATGAAATCCGGAATTCTCTCCAACACAGAGTCCATATTTGTAACTGTTTTCTGCAAAAATCTGCAAAAAACTGTACTTTGCTTTGCAAACTACAATGCAGAAATACTCGCTCAGTTTAACGATTTATTCATAGATCTGGAAATGATAAAATCGGTTATTCGTCATAGCCTATGTGACACCATGTGATCAAGCGACACTGCTAACTACACTGTCATTTTAATTATTTTTTCTCATAAAATTCCACATTCTCTCCTTGCAATATTGGCTCGCCGTTTTTTAAAATCATTTTTCTATAAAAAGGACAACAAAGTTTCGGAAATTTTAAAATATCGGTTCGCAGGCCATAGATAACAGTCGACATTCAAGCATTCTCATATTGCCAATATCAATGACATATTCTTCATTCCCCAACTTTTACAATTTCATTACAAAAAAAGCTGGGATAAAATAATTTTCTGCAATACAATCTCTGTAATTTCAAATATTTGAATAGAAAAGGCAAATTAAGGACCAAATAAGTGATATTGTTCGCACTTAAAAATGGGTCCCCGCTCATGTACATGAGTACAGCTATACGCCACTTCTGCTTAGCTGGTGTACTTACAAACTTGAGAATTGTCATTTCCGGTTGTTTGCGGGATTGCAGTTTAGTTATTGAAGTGTCAAAATGTTATCAATATCCCTTGCATAGTTTATTCTCTTCGTCTGTTATTTTCTTCTTCTAATTTCTTCGTATTTTTATCCATTGTTCTTTCCTACTAGATGTTACACTGTTGGTGATATTTCTTATTTATTTATTTACTTATTTATTTATTTACTTATTTATTTATTGCCTTACATTTTCCCTCTTCTTTTTCCAATTGAAAGAACAACTTGATCTTCTTTTACCTTCTTGTTCCTTTTATCCCAGATTATTAATTCCTTAGCGGATGCAAAGAAAGTTTACTCAACTTTCTATCTGACATTCTTGTAGTTCTGTCGTTAAACACATATACTGAATTACTGACAGACCGACCAAGAGTCGGTCAGTCAGTAAGAATGCATAATTATAAGACCTTGAAAGCGATTGAAACTAGTCTTTTTCATTTGGTCTTTCGTTCGATTTAACATTGCGTCAGTATTCAAGTCTTTGCGAGACTAGGTTATTAACTGGCCTACCGTAATTCACGGTTTATGTTTTCGGGATTATGAAATTTCACCGTGTGCAAAATTAATGTACTGAACTAACGTAACCGAATACCGGCTGAGGTGGGCATGCGAATGCTAGGTCATATTGCGAACCACAACTGGAAAAGGGTCTTGGCCTGCTGAACTTGTACCTATTGGTAGTGGGCACTTGGAAAGGAAAACTCCATTTAACATAATCTATTAAGATTGTAGTGAAGCCATATGGTCTATGACGTTGTGTGCAATGGCCAGTGTCCTCCATAACAGGAAGCGCTTCTTCTGATTTTGCTCTTTTAATTTGGCCCAATATTTATATTGCATGCAGATCAATTGTTGTCTCTGTTCCATCCGTCAAAGTCTGATCATCTTAGATGATAGTCAATGTTTGAATAAGAGCTTATTACATGGCCAAACAGTCATGACATACCATACTCTCTTCGATGTCCTTTTCCGGGCGAAGATACATTGTCTTCTGAGCAAAGATATCGCATACCCTCGAACCTGTCATTCGCTCTCCATGTGCTAATCGGGGCACAACTAGGAATTGTCCTTCTGGCTTCAAAATCTGGAAGCTTTACAAAGAAAGAATGCATGCAACGTCTCGACATGAATATGTTATCTTCTTGTGGTGAAATGCTCATCACACTCACTCTCTGCTATTTTGATGTCTCACTTTCTCTTTTTTTTTTTTTTTTTTTCTTCTTCTTCTTTTATGGCCGCTATGTTTACATAGAACGAATAGTTTCATATACCGAAATAGTTGTACAAAAACTATCAACAAATAGCGTTGTAAATTGACTACTTTTATACTAATCAAATTATGACGATAACGCACATTCTTTGATATTTAAACAAGTTACATGCATTTATAGTTTTGAAACCGTCACGATGTCTGAAAAGTAATATTTTTGTAATTTTACAGGACTTCATGTCAAACGGACGGAATGCAAAAGGATTCAACAGCCACAACTTCCCCATCATTACCATTATGAATTACTCTTCTAATCACATAATGCAGTAATATTGAATAACATGGAGAAAAATTAAACGGCTAACCAAACGCACGGGGAAGAAGCGAACGATTTTTGTACCTTATGGGGCAACCATCGTCTAGCTTGTTGCGGAACGTTTCTCGGAGGCGTCTAATAACCTCTTCATGTCCCCATTGCCGTCTGAAGAAAAACTTGTCGATAATGAAACCTTCTCTATGAAGTCTTGCTTTTCTCTCTCCCCTGATAACCATTGATCTAAAAAAAGTAATATATATTATTACCATATTATTTATTTTCCATTTGTTCTGATGATTCGTGAATGCACTCCAAGAACAAAATGATTAACCAAGTCACTCTCTAATAGAGTGAAAAGAGTAAGTTCACTCCATTTGAGCGGCGATTCACTCCGTCGGTACTGAAATTCACTCAGAGAAGAGTGAAACTCATTCTAGGAAGAGTGAAAATTAAATTCACTTTTCAATATTGCCTCTATTTATCACATTTTAAGAATGTATAATCTGTACATTCTTTTAACTTCGCTCTTTTGATATGAATTTTACTCTTCCGAGAGTGAATTTCCGTTTTTTTGGAATGAACCTCTTTCACTCTTGTAAGGAGTGAAATTTCACTTTTTTAATTATTTCTTCAATGTGTGCAAAACCTTGACATGGATTATATCCATTCCGCATTGACTAACATTCGTGGGTGAGTGAAGATGTGATGACGTTGTCGACTGTCTCTGATGTACGTGCAATGATGTGAAGTCGTTACGTACGTCGACTGACATAATAATCTTCATATTTCTCATAATAAATAGGTATACTGCAATCATGAACGACATTTTCGGTATGATGAACATAAACTTTGCATTGCTGAGAGTTTAGCCCTCTAGTTCCACAATTTCCACGATAGAGTGAAATATGAACATGTTCCTGCAAAGTGAAATAATTTATAATATGAAGAATAAATCAAACTGAAAATCTGCTCCTTCGAAAAATAAACCGTCTCCACTGTGACTCGAACCCAAATTTACCTTCTGCTCTACATGCAGACGCCTTACCAGTTTGGCTATGGAACCAGTCCTGGCTGTTCGAGTTTCCAGAAACTGAGAAAGGAGTCAATGATTCGTCGAGAGGGCGATACACAGAGTTGTGGACGTATATCCTTTTCAAACTCCGATCGGCATTTCAATACACATGTTCGTAACTGTATTACGTGTTCGGCCCGTCGAGAAAAGTCCCATGTTATCAGTCACACGACAGGGGGACGTTTCCATTTGAACACCTCGATCCTTAAAATGCACAACTATAAAGTAATATATCTCATCAACTGCCTTGATTGCGGCAAAGAATATGTTAGTGAGACCGGGTCACAAGTGGAAGTTCGTCACATAGGTCATAGGCAAGTACTTCGTAAGGGTCACACTCCATTGGGTTCCCATTTCCAAACATGTCAACACTACGAATCGATCGGCTTACAGTCTCTTAAGAACAGCACCAAACACAAAGGAGAAGAAGCAGAACTAAAGTGGATTTACATATTAAATACTTACGTCTCATTAGGTATCAATGTTAGGGATATATGCGACCCTAATTGATTAAGTAGATTTATTTTTTTTTTATGTTTTCTACTGTCCTATTTCGGTAGGCCTTTTTTCTTACTCAATTTACACTAGTGACCAAGGGCGGTAGACCTGCTCGAAACGTCTAGTATTTTACACTATTTTTCTATATTTGTGTATATATGTGTGGTGACCGACATTGAACTTCTCGTCTTTTTTTCTGAATTTTCTGCTTTACCTTCATGTGCATTAATAGTTTTTGATTCGAATAACGTTCTCCCTTTAATCCTTAAATGTCTATTCGTCAAAACATGTATGAGATCAATTGAATTATGTGAAAGCGTCAATAAAACGGATGTGAAACAGAAATCCTTACGCGTCGGCTGACGGGAGGAGTACTACATCTATGGCTTTACCCGTTGGTGTCGGATAGGGTGTGTAGGTGTATCTGTTCCTTCCTTCGGTGTTATTCTGTCGTGTTCCCCCACGGACCTGTCTCCTGTCTCCTCTTGTTCCGGAACGACCTCTGGTGAATAGGTTCCTTACTTCTTCTTCAGCGGTCTGGAATGTGTTCCTGAGGACAAATGTATGACACACACTCGACCGATAAGGCGAAAAAAAAATATATATGTAACAAAAAAACAAAAGTAGTTGTGTCATGCCATAATATCCAACGTATTATTGGACGTAGGTCTAAAGCTACGAAATTTTCGAAGCCCTGCTTCTTTCTCAAAGTAAAGTACAGTGAAATTACTAAGTTAAACCACTGATGCTCGCGAAGCGCCCGAAATTTTTGCACTTTTTTCGTGAATTCGATAAAAAAAAATCCGGAACTCGGTAGTAAATTAGGGCAATTAGGACGCCTATTCTGTGCCCGATTTTTTGTCGTTTCCTACCCGAATTTCGGATCTCATGATTTTTTGGGGGGGGGGGAGGGAGGGGGGTTGGGAGTCTTCCATTGCCCCGCCTCGTACGCTTAGTTTAGATTCCAGTTTGCGACTAGGCTCTATTGTTAAGTTCAAGTAAATTCATTGAAAAATTCGGAATTTCATGGCCAAATTTGTGTTTCAGTTGATAGTACACTGTTAAAAATTTCTCTGTAAATTTACATAATTTTTATGGCAAATTTTTTTCCAACCAAATAATGTTTTTTTTACAGCCAGACCGTAATCATGAAAAACATTAAGTGTTTGTTTTTTCTTTACAGTTTTTGCATGTAAATTAGTTTACAAATGTCTACTGTAAAATCGAATTACAGAATTGTTCTGTTTTTTTTTTTTTTTTTTACCTCAATTTTATGTGAATTTACAGCCTACTGTTTTCATTCTCGGCGTTTTAATATTTATTATAATATCGCTTTTTTTCCTTTCATATGTTATTATGTAACATACACTTCACCATTACGTAGATCAGGTACTTGCTTATCAACGTAATGTGTCGTTACGAAGTTGTTTTCAATCAAAACACAATGAGGATGCTTTGTTGTCATATTGTTGTCAAGTGGACTACTATCTCTAGGAACTTTGTAATTGGAAAGTCACATTTTTTGTACAATATAATAATTGTTTTTAAAATAAATATGGCAAAGAATGCAAATACATTGGTTGCAAACATTTCCAGACAACGTAAACAATAAGTTTATCACTTCCTGATTAAAAAACGCCAAAGAAGATATTATTCAAAGCAACAGCAATCCTTTTGTTAGGAAAATGCCTACAAAATAAGCTCCACCCATTTATGCAAAATGAGATACGTCATAAAGTGGTAAATTTACAGACTCTTTCAAGTAAATTTGTGAAACGATTTTAATTCGATCAAGTGCATGAGCGCCTGTGGCGATGAGCTGACATCAGTATACCAATTGTCAGTGCTCTGAAATTAGGGCCCTACAATTTCTTTTTACTTAAAAATGTGTGACAAAACACCAGTTGTATGATATTTATAACTAAGAACGTAATAACTAAGTATGCTTTTATAATAAATGTAAGTTAATTTTCAAATAGGGCCATAAATTTGCCAAAAATGTTTTCTTTTTTAACTGAAACTTCGCAGAACGATGCATGTTATATATTGAAAATTTTCTGGCTATTTCTTATTTGTTTGTTTGGGCTTATTTTTGTTTCTTTTTCAGCTTAAAAACAAAATGAATGTTTGTTAAATGACAGTGTATTTATGTGAAATCAGAAAAATACAAAATACTGTTAAAATTTCTGTAAATTTACAGAAAAAGTTTTACAAAGCAGTAAAATTTGGTTAAAAGAGCAGACAGAAATGGTTTTTCAAATAAACAGAAAATACATGTTAAACGACCTTTTTTTTATTGTAGCAATACAAAGTGTCTGTAAAGATACAGAAAATCTCTATTAAAAGTAAAATACAAAAAGTTTAAGTTAAAAAAAGTCTGTAAATTTACAGAAATTTTTAACAGTGTAGAGACCCCTCAAAAACGCAAATCATGTCGACTCATTTCACGGCAACCATGGTACCATGGTAACACTTTCCATCACCACCACGAGTTTTGCAAAATAAGGGGAATATCATCACCCCATAATAATATTGTCAGACGCAAAGCTGGTCTCTATGCGTATCGCGAAGGGAGGGAATTGGACCACTTGTTCCGTTGTAGGTCCCTGCACTGACAAACGAACTGTACTAGCAATACCAACCGTCTTTAGGCCTTAAAGTCGTCAAATCAAAATCGAAGTTGTGCAGTTACGTTGCGTCAAAGAAGGTCAAACCAATCATGGTGGTTACTCCATGCACCAATGTGCAAAATCGGTTTGTGAGTAGCTGATCATAAGCATGGAGTTTACCACTCCGAGGCGGTTACTCCATGTCACAAGTGGAGAGTGAAGATACGCATACTGGTGAACGTTGTAAGTGAACTTGAAAGCAAAAATCTACAGCTCGTTGGTTATGATGTAAAATAGACTTTTTTTTGTTCTTTTCCTTCAGAAATCTCGGGGTCCGCAAAAAACCATTGCCGGGCCGCATGCGGCCCGCTGGCCTTAGGTTGCCTACCCCGGCTCTAAAGTTTCATTGGGGGTCCCTTTAGTTATGCAAGGGCGTTGTTTTTAGTGCCACCTCCCTGGTTATGCCACTTTTTAAAAGTATTTTTCTTAATAATTTCTTATGGGTTTTATCCAACCAATTCAAAAGCTACTATGGTTAGTGAGAGATCTTGTTCACTCATTGACAATATTTTTACAAATGTTGCCTCACCGGGGATAACCCCTAGTAAGAGTGTTTCTGGGGTTCTTTTGACAGACCTCACCGATCATTTCCCAATTTTCCTAAACACACATTGTACGCTGCAAGTCAATGTGAATGATGACATCTTTACTCGTAATTATTCTAAGCGTAATATTGAAAGGTTTATCTCTGATATTTCTAGTACGAGTTGGGACGATGTCTACTGTGAGTCTGATGTCAATTCTGCATTTAATGTATTCCTTAACCTTTTTAAAAATATCTATGACAAAAGCTTCCCTATTATGCGTCTGAAACGAAAAGGCCGATCTTCCGTTAATCAGTCCTGGATCACCCCTGGCATAACCACGTCTATAAAAAGGAAAAACAAACTCTACAAAAATATGCTCAAAAACCCTTCTCAGCAAAAGAAATCTGAGTACAAAACCTTTAGAAATAAACTGACCCACATCATTCGTATCTCCAAGAAAAATTACTTATCTTTTATAATTGTAAATATGACTCTAAACAAACTTGGTCCAAAATTAGTAATTTGCTGAACAAAAACAAGCAAAAACGTACCAAACCCGATTTTTGTATCATAGATGGTGAGAAACATACTGACCCTGTTGCTATTGGCAATAGTCTGAATAACTTTTTTGTTAATGCTGGTCCGTCGCTAGCTGCAAATATCTCCTCAAATCATTCACCATCTGACTATTTATCGGATAGTAATGTTTCATCTGCTTTCCTCTACCCAACTAGTGAGGATGAATTAATAAGTATTTCAAAACCCTGCCTAAAGCCAGGAAAGTCAGGTTGGTTTGATGAAATTAGGCCTTTCGTTGTTACTCGAGTTATCTGTTTTATTTGTAAACCCCTTACTTATGTTTTTAACTTGTCCGTATCAACTGTTATTGTTCCTGATAATTTGAAAGTAGCAAATGTTGTCCAAATTTTTAAAAAAGGTGATCCAAATTGTTTTGTTAACTATAGACCTATTTCTGTTTCGCCCTGTTGTTCTAAGATTCTTGAACGCATTGTTTATTGTAGACTCTTTAACTTTTTTGGAAAAACATAACATTCTTTTTAATGGTCACTATGGCCTTCGATCTGGTCTCTCCACTGGTATGGCCCTTGCTGATGCCGTCGATAATTTAACACATGCCATAAACAACAACCAAATCCCTGTAGGTGTATTTCTTGATTTATCTAAAGCGTTCGACACCATTGATCATACCATAATCTGTCAAAAATTATTTCACTACGGTATTAGGGGAACTTTTCTTTCGTGGTTTACTAGCTATCTTAACAACAGAAAACATTTTATCTCTTTTCAAAGAATAAACTCTGATGTAAATAACATTCACTGTGGTGTCCCTCAAGGGTCAATTATAGGACCGCTTCTTTTCATCATTTATATTAATGATGTAAGTAAAATTCCTTCTAATTCATCCATTGTGTTATTTGCTGATGATACAAATATTTTCTTTTATGATAGTAGTGTTGAACGTCTGCAACAAACCAATAGAAATGATCTATAGCTGCATACAGTGATTGGTTTGCCACAAACAAACTTTCCCTGAACTTAGATAAGACGAATTTTATTGTTTTCAATGAAAATGGTGATATGGTAAACTTTAATATTGATATTAATGATAAATTGCTACAAAAGGTAAATTGTGTTAAATTTTTAGGTGTTTTCATATGCTCTAAACTTACTTGGCATGATCACATTAAGTATATTTCTACTCTTGTTGCAAAAAGTGTAGGAAACCTTTCAAAACTTAAACATACACTCCCTAAAATCATTCTCAGGTCCCTTTATCAAACACTTGTACTCCCACATCTCACTTACTGTTGCATTATTTGGTCTGGATCAAGCAAGTATTTATTAAATGAGTTAGTTGTTCTACAGAAAAGAGCAATCAGACATATCACCTGTTCCAATTCGAGAGATCATACAAACAATTTATTCAAATCCATGAATTTACTTAAACTTACTGACCTATGCAAACTACAAGTAGCCAGTTTGGTCTACCGTTCTCTACATGAAATGCTTCCAAGCTCACTAAACTCTCTCTTTACACACAACTCATCGATATATTCACATAACACATAACAAGCTGATCATCTACATACAAGGAAGCATCGCAACAATTTGTACAAGAACAGTCTGCATTACCGTGCCACCACAGGAATCACCTACCGTCTACTGTTAAGACAAAGCCTTCCTTAGCTTCTTTTATGAAAGATCTTCAAAGGTTCTATATAAGCTTGTATTAAGCCCGTGTACTTGTTTAATATACTGTATTCCTGCCTATTTAGCTTCTTTGTTAAGCCCGAGGGGTGGGTGGTGGTTGGGTTCTAGGACGGGTGAGTTGGGATGGTGGATTGCGTGTCTATTATGACTTTTCTTTTGTTTTTCCTAGTCTTATCTTCTATCTTCGTGTTTTCTTTATTGTTTCTTGTTTTTTTTTTTTTTATTTTTAGGGAGTGTCACTTCTCGACAAGCCGTAAAGGATTTCTAAGTGCACTTCCTTTCACACTCTTTGTTACTTATTTACTTTGTGATACTTGTTTTCAATCTTGTGTTGTGATAAACCAAAAATAAATAAATGAATGAAATGAAATATTTTAGGACACATTGTATGAGGTGCCGTATCGGCCAATATTTTATAACATAAATATATTTAGGTTATGTTATAAACTCAAAATATATTGATTATAGTTCCAATATATTTAGGTTATGATATAGAAAGTCCAATATATTTAGGTTATGATATAGAAATTGATATAAATGTGTTATATTATGAATCCAATATATATAGATTATATTACTACTCTATATAAAAAGGTTATGAGTAAACTGTCTTAGTTTACGAGTAATCCATTATAGTTTATAAAATTGCAATATATATGGGTTATGACTGGAAATGCAGCTCGAACAAACGAATGGCGTTACGTCACGAAGATAGGCGTGATCACAAACGGATGGGCGTGACAGTATGTACGAAGGCGGGATCGGATCACGGTTGGCTTCTCGAAGCTGCCGGTATATGCATTCGACATATGCTAGCACTGCGTGTAACTTGTAAGTTTTACAAACGGTAACTTGCTACAACTAGGCTGACTAACGTTGGTATAATAAAATTACCGAAAATGAATTTTAATGAAGAAGAAATCGTGGAAAGACCAGCACGTACGTGGCCAGGAGAGTTTAGGTCGTAGGCATGGTCGTAGGCCTTCGTATGCAGGGCAAATTTTCTGTCTAGCCAGTCTAAGCAGGCTTAGGCATACTAGAGTCTTGCGACCACCATTCAGTGAATGTGTACATATTTGCAAAATGAAAGCCAAGATGCCCTTGAGTAACCCAGACACTTCCAAAGGCACAAATATTTATGTTTACATTAGAACTTCCCTTAATGTTTAAAACATGTTGCAAGTATGCGTAAATTATCAACCGCATGACGTCATCAGCGAGCTGTTGGTGTAGTGGTTTGAAGTACGTTTGGGATTCCCTAGGATCCGAGATCGATTTTCGCCTCGTGGGGTCCTGATAGCTTCTTTTGTGTGCTGTAAATTTTCAGATCAACTTAAAATTCCTAAGTTTGCTTATATGTATTTGAAGGTTGAAATAAAATGTTCCTTCAAAAGAAAAAAAAATTCCTAAGTTTATGCATTTATGTTTTCCAACATGAGAACCAGTCTGCAAATGTTATGCGCTCAATAATTGTAAAAGAAATTAAAGATCGGGTATTGGCAGATCGTTTTTCTCGTAAAAAGTTTTGCAAGCCCTGGTTGAAAGGAAAATCCGTTGTTAATTGTAAAAATGACAATTTCATCTTTAGTCTGTAATGTAATCTTACTCTGTATTTTTGACCTAATTATTATGGTTTTGTTTTGAGTTTTGTTTCGTCCCATGTCTGTTTCACAAAAAAGAAAGGTTTCCTTTGCCATGATAAAATGATCATTACTTGTTAGTGCCGTGGTGTTTATGCAAATTACAGCTATTGTATAATGGAGTGTTTAGTTTAATTAATCAAGGTGTATACTTGTAAATACTTGTGAATATTATATTTATTTCTTAAAATTCTGTACATACTTGTTTGCTTTTATGTATTTGAAGGTGAAATAAAGCGTTCCTTCAAAAAAAAAGAATTCTCCTAAGTTTACCAAAGTTTGGGTTCTGGGGAAATCATTTGTTCAGGTAAGGAATCAGAGTCTTTTATTTAGGCTTTTATAGTATTCTAGAAGGGTTTTTGTTTTCTTTAGTTCTTTAGAAAAAAAAAATGGTTGAATTACACATAATTAATTTTTTCCTTCCTTTTTTACTGTATTTATAATTTCAAATGAAATGTTAAAGAGAAATCATGAAATTACGTTAGGTCTATTTCTGGTTTACAGGGTAAATGAAATTAAGAAATCATATTGTACTTGCTTGTAAATATTTTATTTGTTCAACTTGTCCTGTACTATATTTATGTATGTTCAAGATGTAGATAAATTTCTTCCTTTCGGAAAAAAAAAATTCTCCTTATTTCTTAAAATTCTGTAAATACTCGTTTGCTTATATGTATTTGAAAGTTGAAATAAAGCGTTCCTTCAAAAAAAAAAATTCTCCTGCCATAATGAAATAAAGTTCTTCCTACTTTAGAAAAGAGGAAGACAGATTGAAAAATTCTCCTACCATAATATAGTTTTTCCTTCAAGAAAAAAAATTCTCCTACCATTGTACGAACATTTGAGATATCGAAGGCGGAAAGGAAGTTTTTCTTCAAAAGAAATTCAAAAGAAAAAAGTAAAATAAATGTACACAAGATGTAAATAAGATAGTCCTAAAACCTTCCTTCAAGGGAAAAATAATTTTTTGGAAAAAATATAAAAACAGTGACACAGATACGGGTGGGGGGGGGGGGGCTGGGGCTCCATCCCTCCACTGAATCGCCCATCCCCCCACCCAATGGCGACCTGGCAAAAATTATATTATTGCTGGCCGATGATGATATTCAATCCGGGCTACCCAGCCGCTACCATGACAAAGATATATGCCATTGCGATGGATCCACTCTGGATGTCGAAAAAAACTCAGGTAAACTGTAACAAACTTCATATCTTTGGAATCTCTTGTCTTTTTATTCGTCGGGTTTCTGGATGGTTAATTTTCTAGCAGATTTGGAGTGGCTGAAATCGGATTCCATACTGTGGATTATGTCCAGTCCTGCAAAAGCGTGCTCCTCGCATGGCCCCTATAGCAGCTGCGTCTGGCCTGTTTCTTCCTCCTGTAGGGATTTTTTTCAATTCCTGGGAATGCACAAATTTGTTTCAAAATCATACTTGGTGTGGGGGGGGGGGGTAGAATATTTAAGTCAAATTTGGTTGGAAGGAATTTGCACTTTTCACAGTCAGTGTTGCCAGTCATTGGCCAATGCAACAACCAAGCCCATGTTGGGTCAATGCAGTCTCAAGGGTCGCAACCTTACCACTACAGGACCTCACCTAGCTGTTAAGTGGAGTGGACATACCCATTGGCGTAAGAGACAGGGCGGGGGGAGGCTGTCCCCAAATTTCCCCAAAATCTAAATTCGGGCAGGAATTTGGCAAAAAAATCGGACAGTCCTTTAATTCTGAAGAAAAAATGGCATGGTTTTTCAGAAAATTCCTAAATGTCAGGCCCGTAGCCAGGGAGTCGGAGCGTTCGAACGACCCTCCCCAACTTGAGGGAGGTCCATTTTTCCAGCCCTGTGTTCTGGTGTTTGAAGGGTCAGCTATGAATTATTTTTATCTTGACATATTGAGGACGAATTTCCGTTCACTTTTTGCAGGAAGATAAAACCTTTCATATTACATGTATGATTTTTTCTCAAAAAGTGGTGTACTGTGTGGAATGCCTGGAGAAAAGGGACTTCTGTTGTGTTCAAAAGTCCTTTAAAATGCTCCAGATTGCAGGAGATCTGCAGAATTCAAACTTTTCCGGGGAAGCATGCCCCGGACCCCTAACAACTGCATGCTTATGGCACGCGCCAGCCGTCTTCGTATTTGGAGAAAGGTCCACATCTTGGAAAAAAGACCCACCCCTCCACATGGGCTGGCTACGAGCCTGAATGTGGCCGAAATCTTAAAAAAGATATGCCCGAAAAAAGGGAAAGAAATGTCATACAGTCGCAGTAAAATTTTCAAGAAAATTGGACAAGATTCCAAATTTCGCTTCACCTTCGGGCAGCGCAAAGAGCTGTACAGTTATTCGTAAGTTTTACGCCACAGGTTATCACAACACAATATGCCCGAAAAGGTCGAATATCCAAATTCTTTCAAGCATTTGACCGAAAATAGAAAAGTATCATAATAAGGGTAACATAGTCACGAAAAATAAAACAGCTAAAAAATTGCGACACATTTGGGAAGCCTGTGGCTTAAAAGACCAATCATCAAAGGTTTTGGAAGCCCCGAAAACGGTCGATGAGTTGCCGGTGGGATGTGATAGGCAGAATTTGAGGAGCGCATAGCTTCTCAATTTTTGGACTTTCTTGTAACAAATATTTGAAAATCCCGAGCGACTTGTTAGGAAGTTGGTTTGAAGTGTTTGGGAGAAATTAATTTGGCTTTTAGTTTGGCTCATTAAAATCGGAGTGTTTATGGAAGAATCTACCAATCATATGAGCAAAATCAAGAAAGTTATATGGACGACTGAAATTCGTTTAGCGTTACGCATTTTATTGTAGTCCTTCTTTACGTATACTAAGGCGCTCTGACAAACTGCAATTCCGCCCGAAAACGTTTACCTCTTGTGAAAATAAAAGCGTGTATTAGAAAAATATTTGCTTTATAACGAAAAATGCTAACTGGTGTCTACCATGTGTTTATGTCCAGGGGTGGCGCCAGGATTTGCCCGACAGGGGGGCAAGCTCCCCGACAGGGGGCCAGCATTTCAAGGCCCCGACAAAGGCATTGAGTGGGTCCCAGTGGGAAGTGAATTGGCAAAATTTGAGGCGCGCCAAGCGCGCCGAAATTTCTGACTTTCTTTTCAACAAATACTTCAAAATCTGGAGTATACTTTGAAGAAAAAAATTAAAATTTTTGAAAGAAATTTGGCTTTTGTAAAGACCATTAAAACGCCGGGTGTTTATCAAAGAATCTGTCCTTTTTATGGGTAAAATCAAAAACGTTCCCTTTTTTGAACAAAGATTTGAACATTTTGAGCTTATAATATTGCAGATTTTTTTTGTAAGGTTGTAATGATAAAATTTAGGTTCTTTATTAAATGATATGCCTTTCAAGGGCAAAATTAGGTAAAAAATCGGGGTGAGTAACAGTGCAGGTGGCTTTGGTTATTTGTTTTACTGAGTATCCATCGAAACTGGAAAATTTTGCCACTTTTAACAATCTGAAGCTCATATTGGGGATATGTTGTAATTTTACGACTGATTTGAAATAGAATTACAAAACAAAAAAAAATGTCCAAAATCACCAACCCAGTAACTTCAGTTCTTTTAGATTTTTTTATTTTTTAAGTCCTCCCCGACGAAATCGCCGACCTTCCCCGACGGGGGGGGGGGGGGGGGGTTGGGGGGTTGGCGCCACCCCCATCCTGCTGGCGCCACCCTTGTTTATGTCTCAGGTGATCAAAGCTATTCACTGAAGACTTACGTCGCTAGTTTTAAGTTTGTGTATGTCGCCATCAGAGAGTATATGGGCCACTATAAGAGTAAGGGGCCATTAAAGTTTGGTGGGACAGAACATTCTTTGCCTGAACAATTCAATGCTGTCCGAAAGACTATAGTAAGCCGAACGCTATCGGCAGTTGGCACGGAGTGTTCATAAAATTGTTATTTCTCAGACAGCCGGAAATGCCATTCCCAGGCTTGTATAGCAGAACCTAAACATTCTCTATTTTGCAGGGATGGAGTCGCGTCCAACTGCCCCGAGTCCTGGGCCGGATCCGAGTCCAGAAGTTCCAAGTCCAAGTCAAGCCCAGTACAGATGGTCTCGAGTACAAGCTGTGTTCGAATCAGCCGGGATCCGAGTCCGACAGAGTCCGGCAGTGGGGAACTCACTCATCTAGCTGACTACCTGATACCTGCATGCGCATGCAACACAAATGCAGTCTAAGAATAAATATTGTCTTGAGTGAGAGAGCAGTGGCAGTGCTACAATATCAATTTTGGGGGAAGGGGGGGGGCAGCAAACAAAGGGCAAAGGGAAATGTTGGGGATGAACATTTTCGCTAGCAGTGCGAAACTGAGCACAAAGCGAGAGCTTCTGGCTCCAGGCCGGGGATCCAGGGTCCCACCTCAAAGATCATGGTTTCCTAGAAGTAGTTGTTCTTACAAAGTCACGACTCTGTACGTAATTGTATAGACCCAAATCTCAATTTTCCCTCTCCCATTAGTCCTCGTCTCATCAGCTCCTCGTATCATAAGTCTCCCTGCCTCATTCATTAGTCTCTCATCTCATTAGTGCCCCATCCCTTTCATTACTCAGTCTCATTAAGTGGCGTACGCATGGGAGGCATTGGGCCAGGCCCCTCCCGGCGGATGCTATTTTTTATCCTAAAAATACATAATTTTGTTAGTACTTAAATTTTAATTCAAATAGCATATAGGACACCAGAATGAATGAAGGGACACCCATTTCCCAAAAAATTTCAAAGGGTGGGTGGTGGGGGGGGGGTGGGGTGGGGCGTAGTCTCCCTAAAGCACCCTCGCTGATGCCAATTCTTTTGTTCCAAGGAATGCGCACATATTGTGATACTCCAGATTTAACTGCAAAAGTTAGCACATGCCAACATAGCCCCAGATTACATGTAAGGACACCAAAATTTTCCAAAAGTAAGGGGAGCGGATATCCCCTTACACCCTGACCAGACGGACCAGCGATCCCTCAGTATACTGCATGCCCCCTCCTTCAGAGCGAAATCGTGAGTACGCGCCACTGGTCACATTTTCCCCGACTCGTTGAGATTTGGGACTCGGGTTAGGGTTATGGGTCAGATTATAAGGTTATGGGTTATTTACGTCCTGATTGCCTGAGCACATGCTTGTACATACAAAACAAAAGATAAAAGGGTTTCTTTATTAATCCCTCATGCACCTCTTCGCGGCACGAAGAAGATATAATGTTTGGAATTGTTACAAAGGATAAGGAAGACAAAAGGAAAAAAGGAGAAAGCCCTAACACGAAATAGGGGGGAAAAGGAAAATAACTGACACACTGTGGGACCCGAACTCGCGTTACCGAAGCAAAAGCCACACCGCCAACTGCTAGCTAACTATTCAAGAAGTTGTAAAATAATATTCACAGCTTCCACACGCGAACACTCATTTAGGCCTAGACCCTTCATGATCCATTGAGTAATGTAACAGGCCCGAATGTAAGTATGGAAAGATATTAACTGTTCTCTATTGATTTGTCTTCCAAATAGTAAAAGTAGCGAGTCCTCCTTTTTCGGTGGTAAAGGCTGGCGGCTTGTTCTCAGTAGTGTAGGACAATACCACATTTTCACTCAATTACTGCCTACGGAGGCTACAGTATGGAATTAAAATCCAATGGGCGTTTTCTTGAAATATAGAGGTGATGTCCGAAGGTCCCCCTGGATCGCCGTGGAATTATTTAGTTATTAAACCGTATACGGCACATATTTTGAGGGTCGCCCAACTGTCTTGTACAAACTGTCCATATCTTTCTCGATTTTGTCTAGTTACTCTCTTGGCAGCCACGGGCTCTGCTAAATAGCGTCTCCACAAGTGCACAGAAATCTTTAAGTTCGGTAATCTTGTTGTAGCAAGTTTCTTTCTTTTTTTTTTTTTTTTTGTTAAATTCACTGAATTCTTCGAGATGCTAGAACAAAAATATGATCCCGCCTTCGTACATACTGTCACGCCCATCCGTTTGTGTTCACGCCTATCTTCGTGACGTAACGCCATTCGTTTGTTCGAGCTGCATTTCCAGTCATAACCTATATATATTGCAATTTTATAAACTATAATGGATTACTCGTAAACTAAGACAGTTTACTCATAACCTATTTATATATAGTAGTAATATAATCTATATATATTGGATTCATAATATAACACATTTATATCAATTTCTATATCATAACCTAAATATATTGGACTTTCTATCTCATAACCTAAATATATTTTGAGTTTATAACATAACCTAAATATATTTATGTTATAAAATATTGGCCGATACGGCACCTCATAACATTGCACGTTGAAGATAAGTTATTGCTCCTACTACTGACTTAGTTTCCTGTTTGAGAAGGAAAAAATGTTGTCACGAGAGTCTTAATTGCCATTTGTGGAACAAGACAACGTTTCTTTACTTATTCAAGTTGGGAGACCCCTTTTGCCCTTAACAGTAATGCTCTGGGTATCGTTTACGGGCTACCTTTGATGGTGGCTAGCAGGTGCTCTTTTAAAAACGTGTGCCCATTTTTTTCTTTTTGATTTCCTTAAATAAAGGACTTTATTTATATCCTGTTATTACAAACAAAGCAAAAGATGGGAGTAAATATAATATTTACAAGAATTAACAGGGTGGAGAACTCCCACCTGCACATCACAACAATGTGTGCCTATGTTTATGCATTGCCTTCGCACCAGCTAAAACCTGAAATTATTATAACAAAACATAGCATATTAAATTTATTTTTTTTTTATTTTTCCTACACGACTTGAGTTCTTTCGGCAATCGACTATAGATCGCGATCGACTGGTGTGGTACCCAGTAAACTAACGTTACATTAATGCATGCTCTAATTTACCTAATGAATTTTAATGTTCAATACGTGGCTCAGTGCACATGGTAAAATTGGCCTACGAAACTCACTCATCGTACTCATTGTATTTTAGTAGTGAAAACTTGCTTTCAGTTACCTTTGCCCTGGCCTTTCTCTCACAACCTCCATCACTTGCCTGGCTACGGGTTCCGCCAGTCTTTGCACTAGGGATGAAAAGTCAGATTCGCTTAGATTAGCCATGTTGTCTCCTTATCTTGATTTTCGCGCGAGTGAACCAAGCAGTGGCACCTTACATGTAATAAAGTGTTACACCGTAGACCACTGTGTTGTCCGTTTTGTACCAAGGTCCAGACTATATTTATGAAGGGAGTTGCAACTCCCCGATCTATGCTATGCCAATGTACCTCAATTTTCCTAAATAACCACAATCATTGTCTGTGTCTGACTGCGGAGAGGATAAATTAGTGCTGATAAATCTTATCAAGGTCCCGATATGTCTACGTCGATGCGAACACTCGTACCGCCCTCCTGTAAGGTATGTACCTAAGCACCGCCTACTCGCGTGCTGTTCGCGTGTGAATAACCTATATATATATATATCTACTCTCGCCGATATGACAAATAAAATGACAAAAGTACGGAAAACTATACAGTACATCGTCTATAAATACAATGTTTACAGTGACAAATATATATAGCTTGTCAGAATATATATGGTGTATGAATATTATATATAGATTAAGCAAAACCTATTTATATGAAGTTTGAGAGTAAATTATATATATCTGGGTATAACCTATATATATTTAGAAGTATAATCAATATATTTGGTACATAATTTTGTCACATACGGCGCCTCATAGTTTTGCATCGCGGAAGGATATATTGCAAAAAATGCCTGAAATACCTTCAATTTTCTTTGAATGATTACTTCAACTACTTTCCTACCACATAGATTTAACAAATTGAACACATCTTTTCACTAACATGGTCCAATCTCCCTCCTCCTCCCCCCCCCAAATTTTTTTTTCTAGGGTATTAAATTCGTAGGGTAACCTCCTTCGGCGGGATTCCCCTTGAATTGGTGGTGTGCTACCTTTTGTCTGCACTGCAAAGTCATACATATCACTCATCCGTGTCCGTGAAAAACCATGGGGGTCGTCCCATGGTTGCATTGACAGAAGAACTATATTCAAAAAAGGTCACAGCAGGGGGCTGCCTTTAGTAGCAGCTCCCTGGTATTAGTCCCGTTCATATACGTCACTAGTATCCCTTCCCCAATTATTTCTAAGTTCAGCATTTAATCAAACTTGAACGATATTGTCTTACACAAATCAGAGTGTCGAACCATCCAGTAATCAATCATAAAGATACATTGCATCATTTTTAGGTCCTATAATGAAACGTGAATACCAAAATGTCGATGTTTATAATTTATAGCTATTAGCTGCGATTCGTCTGTCATCACATTATTAACCAGAAACGTTTCTTATTACATTCTATAGCAAGGACTTTTTGTCGCTTCTTTGACGATGTCCTTTTACTACGGAAGAAAATATTGTCATTGTAGTAAGTTTATGTATGGCCATGACTCGCAATTGATGAAACGATTACCTAATGAAAGCAATAAGTAAGACAGTTCAATGAACACGAATAAACTGGCGAGTAAAAGATTCCGTAGAAGACGAATTTCATCATTCCAACAACCCGTCTGCAATACAATTGTAGTTTGGGGTGAAAAGTTTGGCCCTTTAATACGGGAAGTTGCAACTTTCTGCGTACCATAAGTTGACCCTTATCAGCTTATGTTATGGGACGTAAACACTAAATTTAGACCGTGCACAGAGGGTCGAATTGTTGGTTTACGGACGAAGATTTGAACATTTCAAGACATTTCGTAACTGTAAATTTCTAGCTAAGTGGCTCGTTCGTTTCATCTCTTTGCCCTTTTCGGAAATGGAAAGTTCGCAAGATATTTATGAGCTAATTATTCTCTACTTTGTTATAATTATGTCAGGGAGTTGTGGTGTTATCAGGAAAACGTTTAACTTATTCATCATAAAGTCCATTTTTCTCTTTTAAGTGATTTGTTCAACTATTGCAACTATTGCCAAATACGGGCAATGGTTATGAGAATCGGGTAATCTGATTTTCGATAATTTAATGATGTAGGGTGAGAATGTCTTCCCGTAAGTCTGCTTGAAAATTCATTTCAACACACCGTGTAACGTGACAATTCTGTCAATAATACTAATAGAAGAAAAATCATCTACTTCATTTCATCCAATGGTAGTGGTACATTTTATCTGATTCTTCTGATCAAAATAGCGACTGTTATAAGATCCCCATAGGCCTTAATATTTTCAAAAGTAAAATCATATGTAGTAGGAAGTTGGGGCACACAATTTTTTCAATATATATTGAATTTAGCCAAGATTCACAATAAAGTAAAATTCATTAGCATGTTTTCAATTCCGGTTTGAAGTTTCCCCAAAATGATGCGGGATTCATCGATTGGCAGTGATACATTTTATCTGGTAATTTTCTGATCAAATAGCGACTGCTTAAATCCCCCTATAAGTCTGGGAAATGTCATTTTCGACTGTCTCAGGGTCCGATTTTTCAAAAATTTCTGTTCGCTTCGCGCCAACCAGCGGTGAATTTCCGCGCAGATAGTCTCCCTAGCAGCATTTTAGTTTCAAGTGAATATTTTTGTGCAAACAGACCCTCGAATTAGTGACTTCTAAGATCCCAAGCAAAGGTTTTGACTATCTGAAGTGGTCAGGTTTTTCAAAATTTCCTGCACGCTTCGTCCCAACTTATGGTGGTGCTCCACTTACACCGCTTCATAGCGGAATTTAAGTTTCAAGTGATCATTTTTTTACAAAAGGAAACTCAAAATAGCGAATGCTCAGATCCCCATATAAGCCCGGGAAATGCCATTTTCAACTGTCTGAGCAGTCGGATATTTGAAAATGTTTTGTACGCTTCGCGCCGACTAATGGTGGCGCTCCGCTTAGTCTTTCTGGCTGAATTTTAGTTTGGAACGAACATACGTTTATCTGCAATTGAAACTTAAAAAAGCGACTGCTTGGATCCCCTTTTCAAGCCTGGGAAATGTCATTTTTGACTGTCTGAGGGGTACGAATTTTCAAATTTTCTTGACGCTCCGCGCCAACCTGTGGTGACGCTCCGCTTTGACTGTCCTACAGGCAGAATTACATTTCTCGGGCAAAAATCTTGTGCCCCAAAAGTGAAATGCTCCCCTACGCCCCTGGAAATACTTCACTCAGGCGTGCACTGGAACAGCTGCTTGCAACATTCCGCGGGATTCCGGATTTGCGATCCTAGGATACATAGTTCAGTGGAGTAATGAACTGAGCTAATCAGTATCTCGAAAGGGTGTTTTAATCTTAGAAAAATACAAAATTTTCTCACCAGAATTAGAGACAAATAAACCTGGCAAATGCCATTTCTAGCCATCTGGGAGGTTTTAAAATCCAAAATTTTCTTTGTACCCTCCGCGCCAACTGATGGTGGCGCTACGCTTAGATAGTAAACTCCAGCCACCCCCTACAAAAGTATCCAGCCCTCCATGGACCCCTTCCAGGGCTTTGTCCCCTGAACCCCACCAGGGGCCCTTAAAGCGGCCCCCTGGACCCCAGGCTGATTGGGCCAACAGTCTAAACCCTGTACAAACATGGGCCGATTTTCCTAAATTTTTAGCCAAATCGTTCGTTCATTTCATCTCTTTGCGTGGAATTGACCATTGATTTAATTAACTATGCACCGACCTAAACAATGGTCAAACCATTGACCTCCAACTTTGGTCAAAATTTACTAATTTATGGTCAGATCTAACCATTAATTGGTCACTTTTTGACCATACCATTGAGTTGGTGCATAGTTGACCATAGTGTTTTTAGAGTGACTCTGTGGTATTGAGTTGGATTCAACCTCTCTGAAAGAAGGATGATTATTTTAAACAGAGCGTCACCATAGGTTGGCGCGAATTGTACAGAAATTGAAGTAGCCCATGAAGGGAAACCTCCTTGAATATCCTGTTTAAAAAGGCAAATATACTTCTTTGTTACAGTAGTAGAGTCCATGCCCAAAATCCAAAAGCTATAAGTAGCTAACAGTCGTCAAATCACCTTAAAAGTATAAGACGACTTGGTTTGTCGGCACCGCAACTCGTCTAGACGTTCGTCTTGTTATTGGTTTCAAACTAGAGAACAAATAGTCAAATACGGACACAATACAAATATAGACGCTCTTGTTGCGCGGTTGTAGGTTGCATTCGTACTTTGAGGAGCTTGACACGTCGCGCAAATCTTCGCACTTCCCCAGTGTTGGGGTTACGTACTTTACAGTGCATACTGATTATGTCTCAACAAGAAAAGAAAAAATTCTTGCTAACAAAGCTACGGTTTCCTGCTTCGCTTCTGCGCTCCATTTGATATTATTAATATAACAAACCAACATTTCATGACTGGCGAAAACTGGGGGAAATTCAAGCATTACAACATTATTCGGGCATGTTTCGGACAGCATGGAATACGCTAACAATACTTTAGGATGCAGAAGAAAGGGCGTACGTTTCAGTTGCTCTGAATCCCTTTCCCCGGAACTTTCACTTGTACGTCGTGCAGCTGCAGACTTAGGGTACAAGTTAAACATATATTCCAACTGATTTACAACACCGTAGTTAGTCAATCGGTAGGGTGAATTGATTAAATTTATAACTTTTCCTAAAGTCCTCTCGACTCTCTCCGTTCAGCGAAACCAAACTATGACACTGCTTCCTAAGGAAGCTACAACCACTAAAGGAACAAACTTAAGTCTTCACTTACTTCTTCAATCAAAACTTAAAAAGCCCCCCCCCCCCCCTCCGCCTCTGAAAGGAATGAACCGCGGCTGAGTGTTTTGCTGTAATATTCAGGTTTCTAGTGATCTGCTTAGAGCATTTAACAATTTGTAAGTAGTGCAAAAATGTTCATGATAAAGCAATGCAGCTATATTTTCAAAGGTGTTATTTCTGTGTCCAGTGTTTCCAAATATAGAACTGTCCATTTTTACAGTTATTTTTCTTTTTCTTTTTTTATCCCTCCTATATTTAATCGACTCCTTTCCATTCCGACTGTCTTTTTACTTCTTGTTTTCTTCACGAGGCTTTCTTACCTTAATTATGACCCGCTGTTAACTTTTAAATCATGTTAAAATGGACGTTATCATATATACGGTAACTAACATGATAAGGTCAGTCAACGTTACCCCCCTCCCCCCCCCACCAACAAAGTGATTTTGCTGACTATTATAAATGATTTTTTAATAACTTCCCATTTAAAGATAAATACTATTCCATTTTTAGTGTAATTACCATTTGATTCGAAAGGCCTCAACATGATCAGAAGCCCTGGCTATTAGTAGCCGGGGCTTCTGATCATATTGAGGCCAAATTTGTATATCTTTCGAGAGCGACTCTTGCTTTTAGTAAAAAGCCCTCTGGAATGAATATTCATAAGTCGTCGATGCGAAAAAGCCCTTTTTTCTATGGTAACTATTCATTAAGACTGTTAGGGGGTAGGCTTAAGCACCTAGGTGCATATTGTCCTCGTGGCATGGATTGCTGATTTGTAACAAAAACAGTGGTTCTTTTGAGCTTGACCAAGTCTTCCTTTGTGTACTTATTGCCGTCTCAACATAATATACGCCGTCATCCTACCAAAATATTATCAAGAGGGAACATTAGGACAACTTTTGCAATATATTACTACATAGGATGGGGTCTATCGTCAATTTAATATCAAAGTTGACAAACTGAAGTGCCTCTTGTACTAAAATGTAGGCCATCTAAAGCAATTTTGAGGAAATTGTGGGATTAAAAACTGGCAAGCATACATCAGCCTAGTGCTTGATGATGAGTGAGTAAAATAGGCCTGGATAATTAGTTGAGCTCTACTAGCAAAAGTTCTTTGGGACATATGGTTGTGATAAATGGAATTAGTATCAAAGGATGATCTGTGAGCCTCCAAGTTTTGCTCAAGGGTGGCGTAGACCTTGTCAAACTTCGACGAGTGTTTGAGAGGTCATTTTACTCTTTCAAATTAGAGTGTAAGTCATCCGAGGTAGTATTTCCATGGTTATTTTGGACTTAGAGAAGTTTGCCAGGGTAGCCTGAGGATTTAACTTATCCTAATCATAGAAATCATAAGCTTAGGATCTATGAAAATGGTATACGCCTTTACCTAAAAATAAACTCATTATGAAGGATATATTCGTGCTTCTCCCCTTATTGGATTCGTAATTTTTTCCATAAACATCATCATTGATAAACCTAAAAGATGGATGACTTTTATGAGTTTTAAGTTGTGAAAGATGTTCTATTTCCACAGAAGGGGTCCCATCGTTACTCTGTAGACGAATCCGATTAGCGTTTGTTTTAAAGGCAGTCATTCGTCACCTTAAACTACAGTTTCAGTATACATATATCAAAACTTTCAATTGATACAGCTCTTTGATTGGCATCACTTTCAAACATTGCATCATCGCTAAATTACACACTGCATGGGCACTAGAGTGTCTTGATTACACATTATGGACTTGTATGGCCACTGTGACAATACCAGCCATGAAGCAATAAACAAGGATTGTGTCTGGATAAAGATGAGTTTTAGATATGTGTGGGAGGGGCTAGAAGTAAGTAGGTTGGGAGAACTGGAACTGTTTGGGATGATGAAAATATGCCTTTAAGTGACTGTAGGCCGGCAAGTTGTGGGGTCCATCAGCCTAAAATCGTCTTTATTTATTGTTTACATGAATTTCAAACCCTCATATTTAGTAATATTGGAGAATTCAAGATACAAATCAGTGTAGGCCTACAGCCATCCATGATAGAGGTAAGCAAAGAAATCGAAAGATTTTAAGGTGACGGACCCCAGTTATGGCCCACTGAAATCAGACCATGATTTGCTGTCCGGCCGGACTGATTGTGATGGTCTGATTTTGGTCGGCCATTTTTTGAGGTCCATCACCTTTAATTTTATATTTCCCTTGCTTACCCCTATCATGGATGGTTGTACACTAATTTGTTTCCTCAATCCTCCAATTTTTCCAAATATGAGGTTTGAGATTCATGTAAACAATAAATAAAGATGATTTTAGGCTGATAGACCCCTCTAATGGCGGCCTACAGTCACCAAAAATATGCGCTAATCGGATGGCATAGAGCAGGATAAGATAACATATCCTGCTCTAATCGGATTTGTCTAGTGATTGCGCAATCTTTTCCAATGGTGAAGCGAAGTCTGAACGGCAAAACGAGAATATGTGTGTACACATAATTCTTGCAGTCTTGAAAACTGCAGTCTAGAAGATTCACGCTCTTGAAAAACTGTCCGAGTTTATTCGTTCGAATGGTTCATTCACAACGAAGTCTTTTTTTTAGCTGAAGAAAATGAATAATTCACAATGAAGCAGGGTAGGCAAAATTTTACGTTCGGAGCTAGGACTCGGAGTAGGCTTAGTTACTTTAGAGTAGCATAGGCTAGGCCTAGGCCTAGGCTGGCCAACGCTATACATGCGTTTTATGTATGTAGGCTAGGTTATAGTGTTGGCCAGCCTAAGCTAGTAGAAGCATGGTTATGTGAGAGTTTCGCGCATTCCAGTACTATTTTGTAACATCATAGTCAACTCACCCTTTGAGTCAAAATCCTTTTAACCAGGCCACTTTATTTTGTTATGAAATATGCTTTAGTTAGATAGATATTAAGGAAGTAATGGTTGATTGAAGTTGGGCTCAATTGTCACAACTTCATGTTGTTTTAAGTCCCTAAGTTTTGCGCATCATAAATTTTAGTGATGGCGTCCTTTGTGGGAATAAAATCAGACTACATTTTGCAGAAAAAAATTGTGTTGTGGCAATTTCTCAGTCTTTAAATGAGTTAAAACTGATGACAATTGCGTTTTTGTTGATGAAGTTGATCACTGTTTTCCATTCATTTAAGCTTAATACCTAGTCATTGACTATGTAGTATCGAGCACCTTAGCCCTTGAACAAGGTTGTGTGTTGGTTACATGGCTAACATGTTTAAAGGGGGGAAAGGGGGCACAAAGGCTCCCCCAACTCCGAAGTCAGTCAGGAGAAAATCACAGAGTCTGGGGGATTTACGAGTTGGAGAAAAAGGAACATTTTGAAGAGATACGCTGAGCAATCAAGCCTTAAACACACATCAGCCCCAGGAAAATGGTTGTCCAAAAAAAGGTCCTTGAAAATTTGGACAGCCTTAGTATGCCTTCCTGAGTCAAGAACCCAAGTGCAGAATAGCAAAAAAAAGGTGTCATCAAAATCTGCGCCAGTCAAGGGAATCACAGGTTGTGCCCTCCCACCTTTGAAATCCTGCACATGCCACTGGTCAGTGGCGTAGCTACCTGGGGGGGGGGGGGAAGGGGGAAAAGTTGCCCTCCCTGGAAAATAATTTAGGGAAATTTGATGAAATGATATGCCCTTTTCCCATTTCTCAAAATTTTTGTTAGAATAAGTAGTGTTTGCACGAGTAACCGGGACAACCACCCGCCATCGTATTACCCAGTTCCAAATCTACTACCCGAATCTTTAAAAAAAAAAATGCATGCAAAAAGGATCACCCCATTTACGCCATTGCCCAAGGTAATGGACTAAAATATTTGCCAATTTGGTAAACATTCTCCGAGACTGAGAATAAAGAGAGCCCCTAGAAATTATGTGTAAGTTTGAAAGTTGTCTGTACTTGTTTCTGAAGTTGAAATTTTTATCAGCGTGCAGCCCAGTCGTGCTATCGTCACATAGGGAGTTACTTCTCACACATCACATGTATATCACTTATAAACTTACACGCAAGCAAGCTATCTGACTGGCCAATTCAAAATCACATGGTACTGTTTCACGCAGACATAACAAAACACATATCACCCCTGCCCAGCTTGCAAAGACAGTGCCAGTAACGTTCCGCTACTTCGGCATGCTAGGTAAGCTGAGCCTTGCATGTACAGTATATACGATCTTATTATTAATACGGTATGCCACCTCGAGTATAATCCTCGAATATCAAATAGCAAATCAACCAGGGTTGTTCGGTTTTAACCGGTGCGGTTTAAACCGCCTGGTTAAAACCGGTTTTAACCAGTCAGTTTTGACCACATAAAAGTGGTCAAAACTGGTCAAAACTCAAAATTTCTTATTTTTCAACTAAAATAGATCAGAACTTGTCCAGTAAATATCACAAACCTTAACTAAAGGCAATGACAAATAAAACAACACAGTAGGGTAGGGTAAACTAGGGGGTTTTCAACCTACAGGGTATTTCTGACTGCCTAAGCCTTTTCTGCAGATTGTAAATATCTTGAGGAAACAACAGTTCCAAAGGCTTTTTCAACAAGTAATTTGAACTTATGGCAGTTAAAAATCACCCACCTTTTGACCTGAACCATTTAAAACAAAAAATCTGAACTCAAAAGCCACATGCAGATGAACTTGGTTAAAAATCGTGTTTTCTTATAATGGTCCATAAGCCACATTGCTTATTTCCATATATCTTTATACCCACACTTTGGATTTTTAAGTGGTCAGACTTTATAAACTAAATAAAAATAAGTCGGAGGGATGTTGTCACAAACAGAACTTGCTCCCAAATTGTCTGTGCTTTCTTTTAGTGGGGAGGTTGAAAACCACCCGACACTTCAATGTCTAAGGCTATTTTCAACCACCTAGTTTTAAACCCTCATAAAATCATTGAAATTACAGAAATTTGATCAATTTTTATTTCAAGAGGCATAATTTATGGTCATTTACCAAATGTAAAAGAGCTATCTTCATTGGTAACTTTTATCACAACATTTGGATGACTACCTCTTATGACCCTCATGAAGTTAATTTTACCATAAATTTGCATGGTTTTCAATAGGGAGGTTGAAAATACCCTAAGGTACTGTAGGTTGAAATAGCCAGTATTCGACCTCTTTTGTTAACATTTCATATCCCAATAGGAGGAAACTAATAAAATCAAGGACACAAATAAATTGTAAGTACAGTTATTGGAGGTGCTGACCAAATGTATGTTGGTTCAATTACCTTGCTTGATTTAATTTTAAAAACCAAAACCCCTTAAGTGGTCGAAAAACCCCTAATTTACCCTATAGTGTAAGCTTTCTTTGAACTAAGATGTATTTCACATGATCCACAACAAACATTCAATTAACCTTCGACTACCACTATCAAATAAAACATTCAGAATACAGAGTTGAAAACATTTTGAAAACAATTACAATTACTTCTTTAAATTAAATATGAAAGACCTACAGTAGGCCTACACAGTTAGATAAGTTTGGTTATAGACTAGTACACATATATCAAACCCAGCACAATAGGGCATAGTGCTGGCTTTCTTTTTACTTTGCAGTACACATAATCTGTATAGGGTACTTTCCACATTGCACCATATGCCATTATTGAGAGTATACAATTTTGGGGGTCAAATTAGTAAAATATAATGAGAAACACACCAATCAGCAAGCAAGCAAAACCTAAGTTTTACTACTGACACATCCAAAGCCATTCCTATATCACAGTTGGTTAGATGTATGAATTTATGCTTACTCTTTGTAACAAAAAAAGGTTTTGACCAGTTTTGACCAGTTTAAACCTACTTTTGCCCGGTTTAAACCAGGTTAAAACTGTTTTGTGGTCAAAACCGGTTTTGACCACTTTTGGAACAACCCTGAAATCAACACTTTGCTGCTATCTGTAAAGTAAAACGACATCAATGAAATAACACTGTAAACATTCACAAAATTTGTTTAAAACAGGCCATAACGTAGGCCTATTACGTTATTTTGCCCAAAAATGGCGCTCGCGCTGGCCACTACCGTTTTCCAGTTTCCAATTTAGCCAAGGGTCACAATAGAGAGGCATTAGCTTATTTTCAATTTGTTGTATAGTTTCCCGGAGAAGAATTAAGACCATTTCATATGGGCCTCATAGTGATAGTGCATTTTATGTGATAATTGTCTGATCACTTAGCATGTTCTTGATTTTTTTTCGGGTTGCAAACAAAAGTGAATAATAAAGACTGTATGTTTAGATCCTCTTTACAAGCTATATGCAAGTTTTGGCCATCTGAGGAGTCTAATTTTTTGAAATTTTCCCTACCCTTTGAGCCAACCAATGGTGGAGCTTCTCTCAGTCTTTTGTGCAAAATTACATATTGGGGGTCAAAGTAGCCCTTAACTCTCTGATCACTTTGCTGTTTGTGAACATGTTTTGAAGTGAGCATTTTATTGCAAACCACAAAAGAAGATAGCGACTCGTTAGATTCTTCGTATAAGTCTGGAAAATGCTATATCCAGCCATCTGAGGGGTATGAATTTTTGAAATTTGCTCTACGCTCTGCGCCAACCAATGGTGGCGCTCTACGTAGATAATCTTTATGACAGAATAACATTTTGTGGTCAAGAAAAACAGCAAATTAAAATGTTCCCTTTCGTCTATACTGATCGATGCTCTTTTATTTTGACTCCTAAATATATGCAAATTTAATGACAAGTTACTTCGTAAGGTAGCGTAAATGACATAAGAATGCATGTAAAGACTCGAAAATTTCAGTTTTATCCTCATGAACCACCACAATTCAACTTTTATCACTGTTCCTGTCGAAGTCGAAAATCTTGCACCATTTTGCATCAAGGCTTCTTAAAAATGCCAAAAGATTTCAAAGATTTCTTAGATCCCTCCCGAGGCTGGCCATCACTCTACACACTGCATCCCCCCCATCTTCAAAGAAATCCTGGGTACGTCACTGCATTGGTACATACAAATAAAACAGATATTGTTGACCAAAATAAAAATATGTCCTAGGAGTTGTTTTTTCCAGAACTTTGCTCTTTGTTGTATTTAAAGATTAAAAGACAGGTAATATTACATAACGACATGGTAATGTTGTTATACTTGTAATTTGCATATTTTATATGAAATACATACACATTGACCGGGAAAAGTTTTTGGGAAATTTCATACCTTTGCTCCCTCTGGAAAATATCCTAGCTACGCCACTGACACTGGTGAGGGTCCTACTGTTGCTATCACACTGGCCTTGGCATCATGGGCTTAACCATTGTGGATGTGAAATAGGTTAAGGAGGACGTGCATGCCCCAGATTTTTAAGTTTCTCTCTGAAATGAATCCTCGTTCATCTTGCAGTAATTTAGAGCATCAGACAGGCCTTTTATGAAGCAGACTATAACCAGGAACCACAAGCTGCAAAAAAACAGCTCACGGTTGCATAATTTGTATTTCTCCCGGACCAGGAGATGTCATGAAAAGCAGATTTTTCTTGATAACCTATGTTTCTTTTTTGCATCATCAATTAGTGTGTAAACCACAAATTAGGGCTGTGAACGTGTAGCGATTAATCGCTAAACGATTGCATGTGGAATAAACATTTAGTTTAAAACTACAAGCGTAAAACCTGTTTTTGACAGTTTTTATCCATTTGTATACTCTGATGATACCTGGTTTTTGATTCCTTGCCGAAGGCAGGCAAGGAATCTATGCGATGGTGATGTCGTGTGTGTGTATGTGTGTGTGTGTGTGTGTGTGTATGTGTGTGTGTGACGCCTGCTTGTAAACACGATATCTCAAGAAGGGTAACCCCCAGGGATCTCAAACTTGGCATGTAGAATGTCCACATTGAGTAGATGGTCCCTATTTTTTTTTGGTAGAGATCAAAGGTCATTTGGGGTCACCAGAGGTCAAAATGTAAATACCTTGGAAATTGCTTGTAAACAGGATATCTCCAGAAGGAAAAATGTGAGCAATCTCATACTTACCATGCTGATTGTCCATATTGAGTAGATGGTCCCTATTGTTTTTGATGGAGGTCAAAGGTCATTTGGGGTCACCAGAGGAAAAAAGGTCAAAACCTTGTAAACACTGTATCTCAAGAAGGGAATATGTGAGGGATCTCATACATAGCAGGTGGATTGCCCATATTAAGTAGATGATCACTATTTTTTTTGGTGGAGGTCAAAGGTCATTTGGGGTCATTAGAGATGAAAAGCTCAAAAACTTGTAAGCACCATATGTCAAGAAAGGTAACTGCCAGGAATCTCATATTTACCAAGTGGATTGTCCATATTGAGTAGATGACCCCTATTGTTTTTATTGGATGTCAAAGGTCATTTGGGGTCATCAGAGTTCAAAACATCTAAACCTTGCAAACACTACATCTCAAAAGAGTATAACTGTTGAAGTTAATATCCATGAGCGGTTAGGGTGAAAGGGTAAGAATAATTTGGCGAGGGTAATGTAATAGGCATAGGTATATAACTTTTTTGGAACAGTTCATTAACTTTGCTATGTAAATTGTTTAGTGAGGTAATTTTGAAAATGTATTTGTAAAGTACTAATGCAGACTCATAGGAAGAAGGTCTTAGGTGCACAAAAAGGCATATCACATGGTAGAACACATGGATTTTGCAGCCACAAGTAAATAGATTTTCATTAAACTGATGTGGAACATGTGAGTTTAAACAGTCTGTATAAGGGTCATTTAGGGACATAGCCTGAAAATATTAGAAGATGCTTCTATGCACACTAAGTAGATGACTGATGTGAAACTTCATCATAAGTGTAAACTTTGAACAGAGAGTATTCTGTGTGGTGCACAAGAATCTCTTTTATAACATACTTTCATTGCTTTTTCAATAATCTTAAAGAAAAACCTGAAGAAAACATTAAATTTAGTGGCAAAAAGTGCTAATATTTGGCAATCCTTGTGCCTACTGTCCTCATGAGGACATGTGCATGCAAGCATGCATGAATTGGAAATGGGAATTGATTAATTAGATATACCACAGTTAATTAGCTTTACAAAAAAGAACCTAATTTATACTGATCATTTGGTATCAAATACCCTTCAGCGCACATGAACTGTCATTGCCTAATAGAGTGAATCAAATTGTGACTGACCTATTCTTTGCCATTTAGTCTCAGTTATCTGGCCTTATTTTTCACAGTTGACTGCCAGTTATCCCCACAACAGTGTCCTGAAGGATTACCTCATACAAACATACCACTCAATTGACTTAAGCTTTTTACTGTATAAGTGGTGTTAATTGACTCTTATAAACCCTCTGAAGAAAGCTTTTTTTTTATCTCATTACATAACAACCATGACAGCCCATTGTTTGTATATACTCCTATTTCCTGCCATTCCCTGCATGCATTTAGTACTCTATTTGTGGTCAAAGTGTCAGACCTCCATGAAAGTCACACCTCTGTAAAATCAAGCATAAAATAACTGTCCACATTATCTTGTCTCATCTGACCACAAATAAAAGTTGTTTGCCTAGCCATTGTCAGGAGATGGAGAAGTTCATGTACACTTGATCAAGTTTCTTAACTGAAAGTCATCTTAGAAATACTGTAGCTTGACACCCTTCAGAAATAGTGTCCTTTACATAAAAGCTGGTGGAATTGAACAAAAAATGTGTTTGTATTAGGATTTTTGTTGAACACAGATTTAAACATTGGTGTCTATCTAGATTGGTGCTTCTCCTTTTACATTTTCAATATGCTCTGCAGTGATTATTTATCACTTTAGTTTCATTGTAAAATTTGTTTTAAATTTTTGATAGCATAAAATGTATCAGCATACTACTTGCCACATCTCTGCATATATCTGGATAACGGCACCAAAAAAGTAACCCCTGTGTGAAGGATTATAGTTATGTCAAATATCATCATCGAGTGGGAATTCTTGTCTCACATTTCATTTTTATCCATGTCACTCCCCCCCACCAAAAAAAAAGTGTATCATTAAGCTTAATGCATAGAACCATTGCTTCAAGATTACCCTTAATGACACTTTTCGAAAGTATTAAGACTATTTTGCATTGCTGCTGTCATTTAAAATTAGTTCAGGTAATAAGAGCAAGCATAATGTTGTATACTGTGTATCAAACAAGGAAAACTTGTACTGTGTGTTATGCTGTACCTACAGTATAAGTAGACAAAAGGCAAATTAAAAGTCTTGTTAAATTATGGATTAAAAGAGATATCAATTTTTTTTTAATTTGCAAAGGATACCATAAACAATGGGTGGGGCATTTCCCCCATAAAGCAAAATTTGTCGTCACTGTCGTCACCAAGTTTACACATCTCTGTTCGGATGTCTCTTTAGGCTTGGTCTCACATACCCCGCAACACCCAGTGTTAACTCGTGTTTACAATCAGACAAAACCTCTTGCTAACCTCGTATTTTCTAGTCTGTGTTCTCACATACCCAGTGTTTCGTTGATTGGATAGCGTTACCATAGTACCTAGGTCAAATATTTCACACACCGATTACAGTAATATGTAAGAAAATACCTGTCATCAGTGCCATAAATACCTGTGACCTTGCTTGATTAAAACAAACACGATGTTTAAAACTGCTTAACCCTGCGTTTTGAGGTGGATCGAAATTTAAACACCGACCCTGCGTTAACCCGCGGTCCCACGTTACTGGAACATGAGGTAACACAGTGTTGGGTATGTGAGAACACAGTTTTTGATCCAATGCATGTAGGAGAGTGTTTGGATGAGGGCTTGTTTAAACACTAACCTCAATGCAGACTTTTGGAAACATAGAGGCATCGGAACACAGAGACTTCAGAATGGAGAGCTGTCCCCATTGACCAAACTTTGGATAAAAATGGTTTCAAAATACCGTTCTATCAAGCAATGAGACAAAGCAGTTTTCTGGCATGTTAAAGCTGTGTGAGAAATTCCTCTTGCTTGTGGAGATCAAAGGTTTGAGGTGACAAAAGATAAAACCCTTTAGACATAATATTTTTAGGGGGATAACTGTGAGGGATCTCATACCATTGAGGTAGTACTTCCATACTCATACTGTACTAAGCTTAATTTTGAATTGCTCATGTTGATGGAGGTGTTGGTGATGTGATCACTATTGTTTTTAAGGGGTCGAAAGGTCATTTTTCGGTCACATGAGGTCAAAAAGTTTTGGCCTTACTAGTAAGATATCTCAGTTCAGTAGGATAATTGTATGGGATCTCATGCATGTCATGTTTGTTTCCATGTTTGCTATTGAAATATTATATGGCAAGGAATCACTAAGCCTGTTGGCTTTCTAGTTGTATTCTGGGCATATATTTGAACCTTGTAGGCTTCAAAGTTTAATCTGATTTTACCATCTAAGATAACAACTACTATTATTTCTGCATTACATTCAGTATCAATCACTACATACTGAAATTTATTTTTTTTGTGATGTAATCACGATTAATAGCTAAACTATCGCAAATTTTTGAGGTTAAATGTTTACTTATTTTGCTAAATGTTCACAGTCCTACCACAAATACACAACAATGATCATGTGTAGTTTTCAGGGTGATCTTCTCAACTGGAAAATACGCAGGAAGTCACCGGCATGCGATCCATATTGAAATTATATTATTATTCATGTAGGTATCCATGTAGTCAAATCCATGTACTCCAATCATTTATCTGTCTGAGACATGGATGTAGTGCATGCCTGAGTTGAACAGTAGAACAGATATGGCTACAGTACCTCTAATATGCATCAAAAACTTTCTGAATGCTAATACTGCCATTCGGGCTGGAAAAATCCTAAGCGGCAGGATTGCCTTACAGTACCTCGATGCTTGGACTTCCAAAATTCATGGCGGCTAAAAAGCCTGTGGCGCTATTCTTTGTACTACTTTGCTAAGGGTTAGTGAGGGATCGTTGCATATACATTAATATTATATGGCTGAACCCTGATGAGCAACTCTACCCATAACACCTCAGCACCTCATGGCTACGATACTGATCAAGAACCACATGTGTGGTTGTGTGTTCCTTTGAGAAAATGCCATTTTGCATAAATGGGGCATGATCTCTTAGCAAAAAAAACCCCAAACCGAAATGTTCACTACATAGACTGGCAATGCTTTTTAGTGGGCATGGCTTAAACAGGCTCCCCCACAACACACTGTAGAAGGTGTGTATTGATGGGCTAACTGCATATTCATCACTTTGGGACCCTGTGCAAAGTCAATATAGGAAAACTCTGCAGTTTTAATTTGAGAAGCAATACTCTTTAGCACCCAGCTGTCAGTCAGAGTAAATAGATGCCTAAATCCATTGCAATCCTGAAATCCCAATCCCCTGTTTGACTGGGAAATAGACTACAAGTTGTAAGGCCTCATAATTCTATTGTCCTATTTGTTTTGAAGCTTACTTGCAGTTAATGTTTGATAACACACAGTGTCAGTTGTGGCACCAGGATCAAAAAAGTGGGGGGGGGGGCAAACAGAGGGCAAAAGAAAAGGCTGGGGAGCAAAAAAGCATGAGATCTTGTTAGGCCACTGTTATTCCGGAGCTGGCAGGGGGCAATTGGGGAAGTCAAAGGTTGTGAGGCAAATGCTCCCCCATGTCCCCCCCCCCTTTGGTGCTGCCACTGCACAGTCTGTGGAGTGTGTGTACAACTGCATGGCCTGCAGTGCATTTCCTGTCCTTTTAGTTAGCACCTTTCTCTTGAACAACCATGAATGTGCTGATACAGTAACTCTGCTAAATTTGTGCAGTAGCAGCAACACAGATTTTCAAGTATGAAGATTTTTGGTGGATTAATTAGTCTTCCCTTTGAGATTCATTTACAGTAATTACTGTATATTAAGTTTTGAGAGGACTTTTGCCAAAATATATTTTCATATTCTCAACGAATGATGAGACTTACCAATCTAATGAGCTGTCTTTTGCCCATGCAATGACTCACTAACGGTTTGGCTCCCACACTCACTCACTGCATGGAAAATACATGTATGTGCCTGGGCTGTGAATTCATGACCTCTCAAGGCAAAGGACCAACAGGCATTGGCCAATGTGAGCTGCATTATGTGAAAATGCCCATTAGCAGGAATTTAGAGTAACTTAACTCTTTAACTCTGTGCAGCTGGACTCCCAGACAAAAATGAATTTCATTTTGAGTCGATCCTAGCTGAAAACTTGTATTGTTGAAAGTCACCCATGCATGACACACTGAAAACCTGTTCTAGGCCAATAGGAGGCCGTTCTCCAAAAAATCAGTAAAGTGGTCTTATCCTTTTACCGGAGTTGCCATTAACAGATCGGGTAAGAGTGGGTAATGGGGAAATACCTGTTATGTGTTTAACTACCGAAGCTCTATCAGCTCCACGTGCACCAACCAACATGGCCGCAAGTTTCATGCAAGAAACTCTGCACTAGGATAGTTGCTTGTTTTTATTAAATGGCGTATGGGTGAACATACAGTACTGTATAGCCTATGCACACTACACATATGTGCACATGCAGTGTTCACTGTAGTATTGTAGGTTGTGGAGGCAACATGCTTATGTCACTAAGTAAGCTATAGAGCTTCACCAAAATTAAGTTAAAGAACAGATTTAGGTGATAACTTGAAGGGAAACAACACACAAATGACACAAGTAACTTACTTCATCTTTATTTCAATCTTGGCTGCTTCAAGTAGAAATTGATACTGATCACACATCTGGAATGAGAGTTTGGGCAGGCGCTGAAATCTGAATATTGCCAGCACCCAGTCATGTCAAGTTTGGTACAGACTGGAAATACTGCGAACCAGAGGGTAAAATTCACCTGGCGCCCAATTAATGAAAGGTTTGGGTTCAAAGTTACTCTCAGGTTTGTGGCCATTGTACATTAAGAAGCTTGAGAAGCTTTTTGCATACTAGCCCTATAGTATTAAGATCAGTTTCTTGCATAGTGGTCAATGAGTGGAATAGTCTGCAAGAGAAGGTAGTAAACTCCCCATATGTGCAATGCTTTAAGGCTAAATGGTCAAGTTCTTCCATGACTGTGTTATAAAATAGTTGTACTGGACTGGTTTCTGTTGTTACTGGTTAAGTTGTTCATGGGGTTTGAACTACATTGCATTCCATGGAGCCATTAGCCTTAAACCTTTTTTTTTAAAATCTCACTTAGGCAAGATGCTGTGGGTGATCCAATGGTTGAACTCTGCATCAGTAGTCTCTGGGCAAATCTCACTCTTGCCAAACGTAAGAGCCCTGAGACCCACCTACCTTCCATCGTGGCAAAACTGATTCATTGATGTGCAACCAGAATACCAGATTGGTAATTCTGACAAGTTCTCTCAGTTGTGGTACAAATGGACAAATGACTGGGGAATTAAAGAGCTAGCTAGTCCTCTCAGCCCATACTTTGTTTTTATAATAGTACACAGAAATTCTCAATTTGCACAGATTTTTTATTGAGTTCAAAAAATGCACAGTACCAAAGCTCATGTTACACAGCGTGTACTGTACTGAGGGTGCTTTGATTACATATTGGAATTTTTATTACTCACCCTGAAGCAATTAACTGAGATTGAACAGCCGTGTGGGAGGGGCTTGAGTAAGTAGGTTATGAGAATTGGAACTGTTTGGGGTGAGAGGATCATGCCTACAAGTTAAATTCACTTTCAGGACAGTAAACAGAGAAACACTTTCTGACTCAAAAGAGAAGATTGTATCTTATCTTGCATTCTTTTTGTTTTGAAGATGTGCTGAAATCCTGACTGTCAATGAACCAAAGCAGCAGATGTTCATAAGCTTCATACTGTGTGCAGAGGCTTATCTCCATGGCAACCCTGGCAAAGAATACATTTTCCTTTCTGAAAACCAACCAACATTTGAAACATCATTTATATTTGGAAAAATGGCTCAGCGTATATGCCTGCCAAATGTCAGCATATTCTGGATCTGGACTAATTTCTCCCCAATATAGCAAACTGCTTAGGGAGTCTTCATGTTGCTATGGCAGGCGGGAAGATGGACATTTTTTGAGATTTTCTGAGGTGATCATTAACAGTTCATTTCATCAGAAATGCTGGCTGAACACCTCGTCGATTACACTAGCAGGTCATAATAAATGGTCAAAGGTCAAATATATTAAAGGACCTAAGGACAACGAAAAAAGTTTATTAATTGCAAAAATTATTTCTCAGATGAAAGTAGCTGTAAGAGGTGAGAACTGATAATATGTTTAAAAATTTCCTTCCTATGTCAAATGTATTTTTTGTCAGGGTGGGGGTATTAAAGAGGCCACAGACAGCATGTGCATTATTTGTTAATCATTCATTACTATTTCTTGCTTTTGTGATCTATAATAATACAAACTTCAAGTTCCATGTGCAAAAGATGAGCAAAACTTGTCGTAGGTGCTCAAGCTTTAACATTTAGCAGCAGTACGTTATGCACCATCAGAGAGTGGTGATTGAAGGAAAATAGTTGTGCAAGATGACCTCATAGTCTTCATAGTGCTCATGTTAGAAATGCTCCAATGAGCAATGATGTTGTTAAAATATTAACAATTGTTCCAACTTTCAATCAGCCCCACCCCTTTATGGACTTTTTAACTCTAAAAGTTTCTCTCTTTCTAAAGAAATTTATCCTAGATGACTTCCAGACAATAAATTACCCCTCCTAGAATCTTAATACTGCCCACTTCAAAACAAGGTTGTATTGTCCAGGGGAGGGATTTTCCAAAGGCAAATTGTTCAGGAGTAAATTTGAAGTGGGAAATATCTGGGATGGATATTGTCCTATTTGACTGTCACCAAAAGTGTCTGGGAAAGTTGGTGGAAACATTCTTGTACTGTTTTCTGGGTTAGGAATCATTAGGGTGAAAATTGGTCAAGAAAGTGGGATTTGTTTGGTCAATTTCGATCAAAATCTTGCAACGGCTTTTTGTGTTACAAATGAATTTCAACTTTGCTTTGCTTTCTTCACAGAAGGGGGCCCAAGCCCAGAATCTAACCCAGAGCTTTCCCACCTGATCAATGTTGCTAAGTCTAAAGGAGTGCCAAAAAGTACCATTGAAAATTACCTCAAGAATGTTGTAAGTAGTCATAGCATACTTGACAACCAGTTCATATTTTAAGCTTTTAAAAATCAGAGCATTTCGTGTTGGCACATGGTATTGCCAAAACCTCAAACGATCAGGAAATGGCAAAGTATCATGGTGCTGAATTTTTTAAAATTAGTTTTTGCATACACCTGACTGATTCTCACATTGTGAACAGTTTGAGCAGAAGAGAGATGTTTTTGAGCCCATTGAAGGGCTTTACCACTTGTGTGCGGACTGTGCACTGCGAGTTATCTGCTACATGTTTTGTTTTCTTAGGTGACAATGTTGACAAACTAGGTTTGCAGATTTTTATCACAATACATAACATGTACTGAGATATTGTCAGGCTAACTGGTTGCTTGCTACCTTTTCAGCATGGCCATGTTAGGGAGGTTTCACATTTTAATCATAATATCTTGTAGAGTGTTCCATTGTTTAATTATTGATGCAGTCAGAATTTTAACTTGATAATCTTATAAGTTTTCAACTTCAGTTGTTTTACTGAAAAATTGTCAAACAATGTTTGTGCTAAAGAAAACATGGTCATTGTAGCCCATTGCTTATACTCCTTTTTTCCTGTCATGCATATGTTGTGTGTATTTGGTATGCTGTTTTGTCTTTGGCTTCATACTTCTGCTGATTCAAGCACAAGGTTACTTTTAGATGTTTTTGTCTGGTCTGATCAATATGTTTGCCCATCTATTGTCTTGTGGTGGAGAAGTTCATTTTCAGTTGATTGAGTTTCTAAATGGGATGTTAGCTCTCAACCTTCAAAAGTTGTGTCCTTTACCAACAGGTTCAATGAGATTACAAAAGATTATGGAGGGTGGAGTGGAAAAAAGAGAGTAAAATGCAGTAGGAAAACTAGTTTTGTTGGAACCAGTTGGAAACAGCCATTGTTTATAAGACTGATTTCCATCTCGTTGGATAATATTGTTGATCATGATCATATTTTCCACAAAGTATAACAGTATCATTATTGAATTTGTTCTTTATTTGACAACTATTTCAATTTTTGAGCATAAAATGTACAGTATCAGGATGTTGTAAATCTCTGTGTATAAACAATATTTGAATGACCATACTACTACTGTAAAATAGCTTAACCTACTGTACCTGTACTGAATGTGAAATGGGAAACAATATTTTCTCTTTTCTGTTGCATCATCAAAACTTAAATGCATAGGCCAAGTTCTTCTGTTTCAAGATTATCAGTGATCATACATAAAAGTATTGAGAGTCTGCAGCATAGCTGCTCTAATTATTTTTTGTACCAAAAAAGTAAAATGTGGAGTATTCTTGTATTTCTGCATTTTTTCCCCAAAATATCTGCATCGAGTCATGGAAAGATATCAGCAATTAAGTAATGTCATGCTCAAGGCACTTTACAATGAAACCATAACATCACAAAAATATATAAACATACTCTTTACCAATGGCAGTCAATGAAAATAGATCACAGCGATCACAAACCAGTATTACTAAAATACTTCATTAAACATATGACTCTTTAAAGCTGTTTTAAAATGAACCGAGGATGGGGAAGCTCTGACTTGAGGTGGTAGGGAATTCCAGAAACGGGGTGCTGCGATTGAAAAAACCCGTCCCCCCAAGAGTGTTTAGAGGGGGGTTCACAAAGGAGAGCTTTATTGCTGGAACGGAGAGTGCAAGATGGATTGTATGATTGGAGGAGAGAAGCGATGTAACCATAAATCATTGCATGATATTTTGTTGTGTAATTTGTACAGCAAGTCATAAAATGGTAATGAAGCGAACAAAAATACTGAATCTTCTTGAACCTAACAGTTCTTACATCTCTCTCTCTTTTTTTTTTAAACAGTCAAAATCGAAAGAAAAATTCATCCAAGCTGTATGTGAAGTTCAAGGACCTAAGGGAGCAGCATTGGTAGTTGAGTACATGACAGACAATCAGAAGAGAACCAGAGATGAACTGGTGAAGATAGTACGTAAGCATGGGTGAGAGTGAAATTGATTGTATGCAGTGATGTGGTTATTGTACAGCAAAGATAGTATGAATCCATTGGCGGGTACTGATCAATGTAAAATTATGTGAACTAGTAGAGAATGTGAGTTTGTAGTCCTTTAGAATACTTGTTTTTGTAGTAGAAAAAATTTTCAATGGTTTGAGAATATTAGTTTTTATCCCTTCTGAGAAATAATATCCATTAATGTGCATTTATTATTGACAGAATATGGAATTATACTTAAGTTAAACCTAAGGGACTATATTTCCGACGTAACTCAGAAGCACAGTAATTTTGCTCACAGTGATAATGCATGTGTGCCTCCTCGTCAAAAAAGTTACATTTTACCGATATTTAAAGGGAAATATTGCTTTTAAAATGCACCAATATGGCATACAAAGAAAATACTTTAAATCATTCATTCAGTCTCACCAATAGAGTACAGTAATAGTTCTATCACCTCAAAATATTATGCATCACAAGAGTATAAGGGAAGTTGCATCATTTGGAATTTTGAAAATTTGTTGAACAAATTCCTTTTTTGACACAAATAACTGAATTGCTTCCTGCAAGATTTGTATTTCTTGAAAAGAAAGCTACCGTGCTGGCTTATTCTGAATTGTGCATCATTATGTATCTATACCTATTGGATTATAGAAAATGAAAATTTTAAGTTAAGGCAATATTTCCCTGTTGGCAAAATTTTGCACCCCTCCCAGCTTCATTTTTTGTATGCTTAGTTTTACTTTAAACATCATAACTCCAGATGTACTGTAGCAGCTCAAGGCACTGTCTTGTATGCCTTTAAGAGAAAAGGTATTCTGGAAGTTAGTGAAGTGGAAGGCCATTCACCATTGACCTTTGACCTGGCCATGGATCTTGCAATTGAAATGGGAGCAGAGGATGTCTTGGAGGAAGAAGAAGATGGCAAACCAATTTACAAGGTATACTTTTGTCAGGGGATAGGGTTGGGGATATACACCATTACACTTAACTGGTCTGTTGTATCTTTCAAATTTGCTGTTATACAAAGAAACTGTATGACCAGATTAATTGTCATACTCTACTTAATGGAGTTTAAAGAAAGGAGTTGAGCCTTGATCCAGAGAAAGAGCTCCGTTTAGAAGAAGGCCATACACATTATGACTAGAGTCCTCGTTAAGGATAGGGCCTTAGCCTGTAGAGGATTGTATGCATTTAACCAATACTTCATACACATGCTTGATGTTTCAAATGATTGACTTGATGACACTTATCAAGCTCAGGTGTGAAAGGATCAGAGTCATAGGACCTCCTCCCCCTCCTAGTCTACTGAAACTATTCTGAGCAGAATTGGGCCATGCAGTAATTCAGAAACATTTCTGCCAATTTTTTTTTTAGTCTGGAACACTTAAACCTTGTGTGGTATTTCATTATACATATGGACAAGCCGTAATGGGACCATTCGTTAATTATTGTTATGGAGACATATGCTATGTTCCCAGTGTTCCCACTAGATCTTATTAGGGAATGTTGTGACCAACGGTGGGAGTGTACCTCAAAGAACTCTTTCACAAAATCTATGACCAACTTTCATTTTGTTGCGTCCTTGGGCTTTTTCTCAGTTGCCTCTTTCCACCTCGGTTTCAAATGGGTACTTGTAAGGTAGGTAATTTGTCACTGAGGTTAGGTTAGATGGAGTTTTACGACCCAGTTTTCAACCAATTAGTTCAAGTCGAGCCAGTCACAGCCTTTTTTCCCAGCCGTGGCACTTTGGTTTTTTATCCCTACTTCATTGCTTATCCTGAGCACCCAGCACAATGGCAGTAGGTTAAGCTTTAAAAGTCTTTGTATGACCTGGCCAGGAGTTAAACTTCAGACCTTCTGGCTGCAAGTCTGATGCTCTAACCACTTGACCATTCAATTTGTCAAATTGTCACTTAGGAACACTGTTAGAGTCCACGCCACACTGGAAGGATTTATCGTCCAGCCTATGATTAGGCTTACATAGATACTGGGGTACTGAAAACACAAATAGGAAATATTATTGAATACAGGTCAAATTTTTTTCCGTACCTTTGCTTTGGCCTGAATTCCAGAGATGATAACAAATGTGTCACTGCAAGAACATTAAAGTCAAATCACAAGTTCTTTGGTTCAGTCACAATGCAATTCACAAGTAAAGTCAAGCCTCAAGTCATGAAGTCTTTTAATCTCAGCAGAAACAAAGTGAGGTGTAGCTTTCCTCTGGAAAGAAGAGGAACAAATCTTTTATATGTCTTTCTCAAAATTTTTGTTTCAAACTTTATGGAAGACAAAGGACAGTCATAATTTTAAAGTGAGTATCTTAACTAATGCTTTCTTTTTATTTGATGTGGGACATGATGTGAGATTTCTAAAGTCCAAACAATTTTTCACTTTCAAATGATAAGCTGTTCAACTTGTAGAAAAAAAAGTTGTTTCTGTGAAAGATAGTCAAAGTCCCTATGTGTGGTGCACCACCATAGGTGAACACATATCTATTAAAATGGAATTTACTGAAATTGTTTGAGGCTTGGAAAAGTTGCTACTTTAGTTTTTTTGGGGGGAGTGGTGACATGCATTTCTTCCTGCTTGAGACCATTAAGATTACATTAAAGTGTCACTGACAGCAGCTTTGTAACCATGTTTGTGTTGTCTGAAAACATAAAAGATATAATTCTTTATATCAACAGTATTGCCGTAAAATCTATTAGATTGCTTGTCATTTTGGGGTTCTACTTTGCCTTGTTGATTTGTTATCATTATCATACCTTTATGACTGAATATGTGTTCACTGGGAACTACTTGCAGTGAAAGGAAGGATCCTCTTGGCAAAAAGTTTGGGGTGTTTAGGATGCTCATATAAATCCAACCAGAGCGGGAACTTAACACATTGTGTTGTAGACTTCTAAATCAGGCAGTAGTTAAGAATCAACTACCCAAAAGTTATCTTAATGTTCTGGTTAATTTCCACAAATCATCAGTGGATTTTTCTATACTCTTGGTAGGGTCACTGGACTCACTGTACTAACTTGCATGGGATAGATGTTGGATTTAGCAGTTAAGTCCAAACCAAACTGTTTCATGTAAGTCCAAGTGAAATTGCAAGTTTTTGCTCCTACTTGCAAGTCAAATCAGAAGTCACAAATGTGGTGACTCGACTCCAAGTCACATGAAACTTGTGTACAACCCTGTTGTTATATCAGAGCTGCCAACCAGTCACCCCAGAAAAAAGTATTTTTCAGTTACAAAAAGCATATTTTTGGAAAAAAAAAAGGATTTTCAGCACAACGAGACAAAGCATTTTTTCCGCAATGACCTGCTTTCGCAGTTCCATAATTGTTTATGACAATATTGTTTCAGTATGAAATGGGTTGTTCCCCTAGGAATGGATATACACAATTGCACACAGTTATGTAAATGGAAAAACTAAATTACTCAGCTTATTCAGCTTAGGCCTAAGAACTTGCTGCTTTTTGGCACTCTTCCAGAATCTTGTCTAGCAACTTTGTAACATGACAACTTTCTTGCTTGATTTTGTACTTTTTAGGTCAGGAAGTCCGACAGAGTTTAATCCTGTGCTTAGACTTGATTTGTAAGCAGTAGCTGGGCCTAGGATAGAATTTTTAGGTCTCAGCCTATGCACTACCATAGTGTATACCCAGCTGCTAATTACAGCAGCCTATACATAAGTACAATAACAATAGGCCTTACTCAGGCATAGTCTAGCCTAGGCCCTATGTAAGGTTTGCTCATTCCTTAGTCTAATTTTTTCATGCTCATGTTTGCCTTGAATTAATCACAGTCCCACGCTGCATGATTCTACTGCATGGAAAGCAACATCGTGCCAAGCTATGCTCAAACCAAATTAGCAAATTTATGCCTCTCAGCTGCGAGTTTGTTCCTGAGAATAGGCTAGGCTCCGTCAGCAATCTCCATACATAGGCTAGCATTGTTAGTAAAGCTCAGTAGCGAATGCAAACAACTCTGACGGAAAACGCAACATACATGAAAATTGCTGAAGATGGATGGTAAGCAACTCATCATCCTTGTTTCAAAGCACTGATACATCTCACTTTGTTGTTTATTCTGGTCTTAATAATTGTTCCTCCCGTTTGCTTTGCTCACAGTTTTCGACGCATTTAACAGTTAGCTAACGTTACTCTTTCATCGTATATCCACATATTGCACTGAGTGATAGATCGAATTGAAGTTAGCAAGCATGATTACGTGCATGCAGAGTGTGAGAAGTACAGCAGTACAGTAGCAAAGTACTGAAGTCAAGCTTACGGTTTGCATCATGCAATGGTGTGCGTGTGCCCGCGCAGCAAGCTGTAATATCACTTGCAGAAGGGGATAGCACATTAATGCACATAATCGTTATCACAGACGGCCAGATTCGCACACTCATTCCCAGAACTTTCAAAAAACGGATTTTTGCAGAGCAAAACGTACAAACGTATTTCTGCCCCTTTCTGACAAAAAGAAGTAACCCACATTTTCAATATTTTGAGTTATTTACCAAAACACGTTACCTTAAAGCCAACAGAAATGCTTCTGCATGGCACAAGGACACTTGCTATAAGAAACTGAACAATTTATAACTTAAACATTGGAAAATATTTTTTTCCCAAAATTCATTGCAAAAGCAGACTTATGTGGTCTACTTCCTTTTGTGAGAAAACAATATCCATGTGAACACGTACACTTTTCTGACAGATAGAAGTATGGTATTTAATGTTTAATTTCAATATTCTGTCATATTTTTTTAAGAGAAAATGTTTTGTTTTGTTTTGTTTTATATAGGAGATATTGTAAAAGTTGATTACCAAGATTTTTAATGTGGATTACTTCTTTTTGTAAGAAAAAAATCAGTTAAAATATTCCTTACAAATCTGACAGAAAGAAGTACAAGCCACTGCTTCTTTTTGTCAGAAACAGTTTGGTCAAAATAACTCTTGTATTTTCTGACAGAAAGAAGTAAAAGCCTTTGCTTCTCTTTGTCAGAAACAGTGTAGTGAAAATAATAGTTGTTCCTTTCTGACAGAAAAAAGTACAAGCCATTGCTTCTTTTTGTCTGAAAAGAATGTAGTTTTCCATGTGGGTTGCTTCTTTTCTTGGCTGATTATCTCAGAAAGAAGACTACATGTTAGAATATTTAATATCAGAAAATTTAAGTTTCAGTAAGAGAAAAAAGAATATGAAATAAAATCAATTTTGAAAAAATGTGGATTACTTCTTTTTGTCAGAAAGGGGCAGATTTTACCCCTAAAAAACGTATTAATACGTTAAAAACGTACTAGTTGGCAGCTCTGTTATATGCTCTTCCACTCTCACTTGGAAGGCCCAGGTTCTATTCCTAGGTCAGGTCATACCAAAGACTCACTCTAAAAATGGAACCTACTGCCTTTGTGAGTGATGTTCCGCAAAAGCAATGGAGAATTAAGTTTGGTTAGTACTGTCTTTTCAATTATTATCCATAAAGAGATGGCTTTGGGTTTGAGAGAGAACTCTCATTTTATTCTACACTCTGTTTTATTTATATTTTCTTTCAGTTGATCTGCGACAAGGCAGACTTCAGGTCAGTGAGGGAAGCCCTTCAAAAAACCCCCTACCAATGTGGAATGGTGTCATTGGAATACATAGCAGAAACAACAACAGAATTGAACACTTCTGATTTAGAGAAAATAGGGTCACTTATATCGGACTTGGAGTTACATACAGATGTTACAAGAGTCAATCATAATATTACAGAAGAATCATGACAGAATGACAAGGTAGAATTTTAAACCTCTTTGAATATCTCTGGATTGAAAGATAAACTTTGCAACCCCAAAGTCCTTTGAAGGTAATATATCTGCTTCAACTAGCAGAACAATTCATTATATCCAGCTGCATTTGGTAATTGATAGTAAGTCAAGTGTCCCCGTCCAAATGCCAATTTGACAGGTATGCCGTTAACATCTAGTTTTAAATCAACTATCTTCTTCATATTTCTTATATCATATTCAACAGTTATGGAAAAAGAACTATTGTGATATGTTTTTCATTATTTTAAAGAGAATAGACCTGTCATACATATCACATACAGTGGAAAGAAAATTTTGTCTTGTTAGAATTACTAAACCTTATACCAATTTGAAACTTTCTCATGGTAACAAATAATAGTCATAAATGTGACCCATATAAAACTAAATTCTTACAAGCTGTTTGCTACCAGCCAATGCATTGGTGAAATTTCCTCTTAAAATGATATGATAAAATTAGTATGATGGAGCCTAGTCAGAATATTGCATTTATGAATATACATGTTTGGTCTCTAAGGACGAATCATCTATCACCATTAATTTGAATTAGCTCCTTACTATCCTGCAGGGCATTTTTAAGAGTTATTGATTTGTCCAGGGATTGCATTGTTTTGACTGATGTTACAGGTCTCACTAGCCCCTTTCTTGACTGCCGGGGAAATACTGTAGTGTACTACATATAACTAACTTAAAAGCAGCTGGCGACCAACATGAAGACTGTTGGCTAAGCTATTATGATGTCACATGAAAACACTCTGTAGGCAGTAATTGCAAGTTTTATATGACTGGACCCTGTGTTGTGTCCTAATTAAGATTCCTAACAACATTTTTGGACTTTTATAGCAACCCAGCTTTTATTTAAATGCTTCCTTTTAAAACTTCCAATCATCTTGAAAGTATAGTGTTTCCTTCTATAAAAGAAAAACATATTTCAATGGATTCTCTAGCACAAAGTCACTCGTTAGTCAGAAAACTGGTGTCTATCAACCAGTTTAAGCTATCAGCTAATTAATGGAACTGTGTTACTGGTACACTTGCAGAACTATGACACAGTCAAAGGTACTGTGTAATTTTTAATTAAAACTATTGATTAGAAGTTGAAATAATCAAACCTGCTTTGGTCATTTTTGCCAATAAGAGTAGTTTCAATTTCAAATTTTATTCAGTACAAGGCTGTGAAAAAAGTAATTTTTGATTGATTTATTACAAAAACAGTTATTAAAAGTCTCTTTCAAAAGAACTGTATGCAAAAGTTGAAGGACTTTAGTGGAGGTAAAATAATATTAGACTGCTGCTGATCAATTTTACATTTGGCAGAAAGAAATAGTCAATTTTTTAGTGGACCTGATGAAGCTCGAATCCAAGTCTTGTTGATGGTGTTATCTCCTCAGACAATAAAACTGGGGTCTATATTTCTTTTTAAAATGATATAGGCCTAGTTGATCAGTGCCTGATAGACGGATATTTCAATGTGTTGACCCAGAAAGAAATAAACATGAATATTTATTATTATGAAATCTTTCTGCTGCTTTGCATTTTAATTATGGTGGTGCCATTGCCTTTTGGAGGCATGCAACATCACCAGTATGTAATAAACTGTGATTGAAACATTGAAAAAAAAACTAAAATATATTTTTCTTTTGTCTTCTTTTCTAATGTTAGCATCCCTCAAGGCCTACATAAAAAGATTATAACAATTTTATTTTCTAAAGAATTGTGTTATACCATTACGCTAATAAGATGAGATTTTAACAGCTCAGTAATCAATAGATTTAAGTCGGGCCATCTTCCGCTTTTTTTCAGTTGTGGCTCATTGGCTTGTTTTCCATTTCTTATGTTGAGCACAAAGTGCAATGAAAGCAGGTTGCATTTTTGAAGTCTTCGGTTTGTTCCGTCCAGAGGTTAAACTCCAGACCTCCCAGCTGCAAGTCCGATGCTCTGACCACTTGGCTATGCAGATGGTCGGAAGGTTGGTTGATTGGTCGGTTATACAATTACTAAGAGCAATGGTGAAATAAAATTTAGCTGAACTAGGAGCCACTCTGTATTAACCAGGATGCATTGACAATTTTTAGTTTAAGTCATTGTTTATAAATGAAGGAGGTTGGGTTCTACTCCTAGACCTTCCAACATGAAGGATCATAAAACTGTATTATGAAACTCAGAAAGTTGTACTTTCACCTCAAAAGCCATATTTTTACAAACATTACTAAACAGCTAGCCTACAAAATCTTCCAACAAACCTTTAAAAAAGCCATCCCTCCTCATATTTTGGAAGGCTTAGTCTATACACTAATGTTAGGCTATGGCTAGCTTAATGTTACACATACACTAGCATGCACAGTAAAGTGGTCCAATTTCAACTTGAAGTTGGGGTTAATAATCATCTGTGTAAATTCTGTGTCAGGCAGATGAATAACTTGACTGGTGTTTGTTGTCCTAAACTTTGAGCTTGAGCAGTTGTTTCCATATGATGACTTTGAAACTGGGAGGCTAGTTTATTATTACAAAAAATAATGCAGCCTGACACATACTGTTTGCACATTTTAGTGTACATGTGCAGATGTGAGTTTAGCCATGTGCAGTAGTATAAGTACGATTACACATGGGCTTACAGCTTGGTGACCACGATTCAGTCAACTAAAATTCGTTGTTCATAGTGTTTGTGGTAGTAATTCTTGCTTACAGTGGCTGACTATTAAAGGTACCAATCTTATCATACATACACAATGTATCACCGCTTATTGTGCCCTAAAATATGCACAGTTTTAAATCAGTTTAAAAGCTCTTGCATTGAACATTACTTGTGCTGGAAATAGTACTGTGTGGGAAATTTGCAAAGGGTTTCACATGTTATCTCATTTTGAGTAGAATCATATTTTGTGGGATGAAAACCATAAGTGTGTTTTCAAAGATTTAGTACACTGAAAAAATCATACTAGTTGGCAGGTCTGTACTCCTGGTAGCAAAATGGCCTGCAGTAGTATATTTGGGGTGCTATTTATCAGGAAATTGGTGCCATACAGTGCCTGGCTGCTTCCTAACTTCACCCTTAATTAAGAGTATTGAAAAACAAATTTCAGTGGTCAAACTATTGTATAGTATTTAAAATAAAATTTTGATCCATAAATCTATGTGGTTTCCAGCTAGAAAAGCCCTTTTTAAATATTTAACATTCCTTTTCAAAGCATTTAGTTTTCAAATTGTTAAAATCAAAGTCAACAAAGCAATCTGCTTCTCGTATTTACAGGAACGCAAAATCATGTTTGATGTACCATTTGTGACTTTTCAGCAATTTTGGGTAACTTGACCATAGGGTCCACATATACCCTATCTCTCTTATTGTCATACATCTTAGGACTAGGGGAGGGTGAGTCAACCCTCTTTTTAGTTTTAGAGCCTGTGCGAGATGCTGCAGAGTTGTTGTTACTTGGCTCCTCCTGTAATGGACTCAGAGTGGACTCCTCTGGGTTGAAAGGATGTGGTCCCTGTTTACTTGTCATCCAACATGACGAGGACTGATAATTGCTTTCTGAAGATGTCAGTGACTTTCCCTTTGATAATCCTAACTTACTTCCTTTACTGTAAACATTTTGGTCTGTGTTGTTGATACTTTGATCTATTTCATACAAATTTTCTTCATCAGTTTGGTCTTCATTGCTTTCACCATGGCTAAAAGAGGCTTCATTGGGACTTTGAGGTGTGTTTTCCATATCTGGTGTGCTTTCTGATGTCACAGACTGCAGAGACATGTCCTGTTCTCCAGCAGCAGCAGCATCTTGGTTGTGTAACATCATTTCACGAATCTCTCGCTCAAGTCTCATCTGCTCCTGTCTTTCCTCTTGAATTAGTCTCTCTAAGAGCTTAATCTTCCCTCGGACCTCCTCATTATACCTTCAAGAAGGAAAAAAAAGATTTTCTCTTTAGAAGGGACAAGATTCATCTGAAACTGCTAACCAAAAATTTGTGATGGATTTTTTTACACTTTGGTGAACAACAAAATGTGATTGATGTGTTAGCTAGTTAGTTAGATGGAGTTTTACGGCCCTGTTTCCAACCTATTAATTCAAGTCAAGCCGGCCACGGCTTTTTACCAGTTGTGGCTTGTTTTCCTTACTCCATTGATTATGCGGAGCATATGATGTGGCTTTTTATGTTATAAATTTTAAAGGTAGTGATGTGATTCACTGCTGAAGTGTGATTCATAATAAATGTTGAAATAGATGATGAAATCACTAAAAATATTTATTAATGAATTGTCTCTGATTCATTCATCAATATAAATCATTGGTGCTATGGATAGCTATAACTTTTTGCTAATAAAAACAATATTGCAGTAGTTTATATTTCTATGTGCCTGTTTTAACAGTCATTGCAAATCCCATCTCAATGGATACAATTGTGTGAAAACTAGTGCAAATGTACATGACTTAATTTGAATGGTTTCATGTTTTAGTAGAAAGCAATGGACATCAAATTTTGTGATGATCACTGAGTCTCACAGAGTGGCACCAGGATTTGATTTGCCTGACCAGTAGGGGTGGGGTGGAGAGCTGGGTGAGCTCCCTGTTGAGAGGAGATAGTAATCCAAAACTGACAAAAGGTACTTACTGTAGGAGGAATTTAAAGGCAAATCGTTTATGCCGTAAAAAAACATCAAGTTGGAGATCTCACAGTCAAAGCTGAGGAAAAGTGGGATTTATAATTGAAGAAAAATTTTTGGATGTAATTGAAGTAAATTTAGAACTTGTGGCTTTTTATTTGGGAAAATTCGGAAATTTATTAAAGGACCTTACTGACAGAGAGCAAAATCAAGTGAACTGTCTTGGGACTGCATGTTCACCATAGTAGGTTGTTTTATAAGTTTAGCCAGTACAGCTGACAAAATTGTAGAATCTCCTAAAAGGGGCCGGTCTTCTCAGCAAGGGTTGGCATGGGTGCTGTTACCATGTGGCCACATCTGTATGAGGGGACATGGAGAGAAGTATTTCCACCAAAACATTTGAGGACAGCACCCTAAAATAAAGTTTGAACATTCTATAGTATACTCTTCTTTTAGCCAAAATTTTTTGTGATACCTTGTGAAGGTCCCTCTCAGCTGAAGAGCTAAGTCCACATCACTTGCCAGTAGCTGTTGTTGGTACGAGTTAACTCTTGCTATTCCTGCCAGGTTCTGTAATTTGCTGTCTAAAGTCTCCAGATTTTCCATTAATTTCTTCTCTTCTCCTCTGTTTTGCTCTGAATCTCTGAGTGCCTCTTTCAGTTTCTCTTTGTCTGTCTCAATATCGTGTAATCTTTTTTGCAGAGACTCAATATTTTGTATGGCTCTCTCAACCTGCTCAGATAATGTATTTGTCTCATTATATTGTGCCATTTGTTCCAGCTCTTTTGTTTCTTTTTCAAGGTTTGATACATTGTCCGTAACGTCGAATGTGAGATGTTCAAATCTCTTTTCTATGTCATGGTTTTGTTTTCTTTTTTGTTTATGCATGATGGCGTTCTTGTCTTTAGCCATAGGGTTGTTTTCTTCTCCTTTCTCATCATCATCAAATTCATCAGAGTACGAGTAGTCTTCTTCAATTTCTTCAGAAAATTCATCATACTGCTCCTTCCTGTGTGGTAGATGTTCACTGTCAGTCAAAATGTCGCTCAGAGCAACCATCGGACTTGTGCAAGCATCCTTCCGTCTCTGCTTGGTTTGTGTCTTCTGATCAGTGGATTTTTTTCTTCTTGGTTGATTCTGAGGGCTCTTTTTGGGCTGAACTTTCCTGGGAATCCAGCTCTTTTTATTCTTTGCTTTTGGAACATAGGTGAATGTGTCTTTTCTCCTTAGTTTTGAAGACATGTTGGATGGAGTTGGATACTCCCAGTCTTTGTCCTTAGTCCGAGGTGTACAGTGTTCATGGTAATTTGATGTTCTAGAGGTATGTTGCTCATGTGGACTCGTTCCACCAGTCGTGACATCTGTCCAACTTTGACTGCTGGAACGAGAAGATACCCTGGAACTCACTGGTACCTCCAGAGTATTTTGTGGTGATGTTTTTGGCTTCCACTTTCCTGTTAGTTTCTTCCTAATCTTCTCTGCAAGGCACCACCAGTTGTATGCAAGAGTATGGGCTTGTTTGCTCTTGTGCAGGACATCAGGAATAAAACGCAGCAGTGCTTCAAATGCATCGCAGTTTGGATATTTATCTAAGTCAAGTTGACTCTCTGAGCTGAAAAGAGACACATCAATGTCCCCTTCATCAAATAGCTGTCCCCATTTACGCACAAGTATTTGCAGACTCATCATAAACTCTGACAAAGTTTCGCAATCAGCAGCCACTTCATCTACAAATTGTTTTGAATAATTTTTTCGAAATTTTGCATACTGAGGCAGTTCAAACACCTGCATAAGATGTTTTTTTGCTACAGTCTGTTTCTTCTGGTTTGAAGATTTTACATCCTCAAAAACTATCTCATAGTAATATTCAAACAAAACGGAATAAATTCTTTCGTCAAAGTTATCTTTCATTTGGTGAAGGTGGTCTAGATATTGCAGCAAGTCATCCAAAAAGGCACGGAAATAAAGACTTGTCTGAGAAGGAATTTTACGTCCTGCTTTGCTGACCTTAGACTGTCCCACAATTCTTTGCAAGCCATCAAAGGATATGATATGAACACCAGCTAAAACGAATGAAAACATTAAAAAATATCATGCAGAAATTTGAGATGCAAACATTAATTCTTCATAAGAATGAGCGATTAGCAAATTTGAAAGATTAAATCTAGCTTAGTTTGTGGCATCATCATTACATTTTTTTTACAGCTCTGCCCTGCTTTACATATATAAGGACAAAACTTCTTGTGACAGGTAGAACCAACCAATTCCTCAAAGAATTTACTCCTTCCCCTCTCCCAAAATTGTATTATACTCCTCTTTAAGCAGATGCCAACCCAGTTGGTTGCTCAAGGCCATTACTGGTGAGCATACAAGGCCATAATGTGTTAAAATCAAAATCCTTAGTGAATATCATTTAGAAATGTGACTTGTTCTGCATCTTTGTATTTTCTGACTTTCCAAGAGCGGTCCCAAATGAAGAATTTTGGTTTCTCCAAACAGAAAATGTCTTTGAGTTTCTCTTTGAAAGGGAGATACTTTATGTTGTATTGGTTGTACCCTTGAGGTGAAACGTTCAGTTCAGTTCAGTGTATTAATAAGAAAGGGGGGGGGGGGATTCCAATTTGGCATGAAGCTTAGGCTATATAATTGTCTTTCAAAAGAGATTGAACTTTGTCTTTGAAATTTGCATAAGCTCTGGAAAGTTTGATATTATTTGGAAGACCACTAAATAGACAACTTAATAAGTGGACCAAATCAAATCAGAAAATTAAAAAATGTATATTAAACAATAGGAAATATGAATTCTAACAGTCCAACTCCCCATCTTCATAGGACATTCTTGAGCATTAGTAGAAAATACTGAAATTTATTCACTTCATACAAAATAGTCCATTTCAAAATAACTTTGTGACTTTCATGTTGTGATACTCATATTTGCTTTGTTTCCGTCTAAAATTAAAAATATTTATATGACCTTGAACACATCCTGTTTGCTTGCATAGCATGTTGCACAGAGATCACTTAATTAATTACATCACCCCCATAAGAGAAAGAGGGCCATCACACCTTGGTACAGTACAAGCTAGGTGCAGTGTTTTTCAGAAAAAAACCAGAAATACAAATATTGGAATTTGAGCAGTACAATGACAACATCACAAGTTATTACACAATTTACCTTTTTAATATGAGTGAATAAACTTCAACATTTTGTATCTCAGCTCAAGAACGTCCCATAAAGACAGGAGTTGGACTGTTAGAATTCATTTTTTGTGAGCTGTTGAATGTATATTTTTGAAGTATTTGACTAAAGGTACATGTTAAGAGAGATGAATAGACTGAATAGCCTGAAGTGAATAGGATTAACAGGTGTCTAATCACTTCAGTTTGAGGATGGCTTACATGAAATATTTTCCCTTTTTAAAGAATTGAAATTATGCAGCCTACTTTTCCTACCTAGATAGCACCAGTTTTGTGTGAGAACCACCCTCACTTAGAGTGAGTGACCACAAGCTAAATCTAGCTTACTAGTTCTCACAGCTAGTTCTAATTACATACATTTTGAAAAAAAAAGTGTGACTGGTATTTCTTGACAGTGTTAATTTCACATATCTCACCAAAAAGGAAGGGGGACAGAAATTATGCAAAATTGTATCATACTTTGTTCTGACATGAGAGATGGGAGGATCAATTCCTAATGAAAAGAGCAGTAAAAAACTCAAAAGGAAATCCAAAGGAATTTGAAGATAAAAACTTTCAGCACCTTCAGTTACATTTGCATGAATGAGTGAAATCATACTGTGAACTATAAACTTGTCATCCTTTTTTTAAGTGATTTAAATATTTCATCTGGTTTCTTCCTGCTTTCAATTATTTTGCCAAAATTTGATGTGATTTAAACTTTAGTTGGTTAAATTCCCTCAAAATTAAATCTTAGTTCTTATCTTTCTACAGGTATGTGTCAGAACCACCCTTTTTGTTGAATTATTGTTTTCCATACAGAATTGATTTCTTCTTTTATGTGTATAAAATTCGCAGAATTGTACTTTCTGGAAGGGTAATCTTTCCTGGTGAAAAAAGTGCATTTTCTCTAAGTGCTCCAAATTTATATCTTATAAGAATCGACAAACAATTGATTTTTTTACACTTGGCTATTGTAACTTTGAGAGTTTTTAACTTTGAAAGTTACAATAGCTGAGTGTTTCCAGGATGCAACTTTGAAAAACTATAATCAACATCATAATCTTGAATTTATATCTTTTGTAACCCATTTTAACTTTTTATTTGTGTGCCAACAATGATCGACCTTTGTCATTATGGCAGGGATCAATAGAATAGTGACTGAGGCTCATAGTGACATCAATGGAGATTTTCAGGTCAGAAAGCCCTAGTTTTTCTTTATGGATCAATTTTGGGAATTTGTTTGTTTTGTTTGTTTTATTATTATCATTTTAATTGTTATTGTAATTTTTTATTGGTTAGTGACATCTTTGTGAAAACTGTAGCTGCAAAATGTATGGTTGAATGCAATGCTGTTAGAGCTGCTACACTCCCCCCCCCCCCAAAAAAAAATAAATGTTGGAAATTAAAAGAAGGTAATGATGAAGTGTTACAGACAGTCAATCATCACCCCAAACTACAATTTTACTGGTACATACAGTAATTATCATTTGGCACAGCTTTTTGATTGACATCAAATTTAAAAGATGCAGAGTAACTCATATAACACAATTGCATGTATGGTACTGAGGGTGTGTTTATGAAATAATAGGGCCTTGTGATGTGCTCATCAGAGTACAACCTGAAGCAATTAAGTAGGATTGTGACTGGATAAGGATGAGTTTAAAACAGCTGTGGGAGGGGCTAGAAGTAAGTTGGTTGGGAGAATTGGAACTGTATTGGGTGATGAATAACTTAATTAAGTGAAGGTAATCATGCTTTTACTGGTTTTAAAGTTTTTTGGTTTATTCTTCTGGTAGCATGGAATTGACAAAAATTGTTTTTGGAAAACACAATGCAGCAAGCTTCTATCAACTTCCTTCCCCACACAGGCTTTTAGTTTCAGTTAAGAACTATCATGAAAAAAGTGTGTAGCAAGTGATATATTTTGTGGACTTATTAGTAGAATTGAAAATTGCAAATGTAATGTCATTTAAAAATCCTGATCCTCTCATCTCAAAACTGCTTCAGTTCTCGTAACTGTTTAAAATTCATCCTCATTTGGACACAATCTTAGGTCGTTCTTCATGGTGAGTATACTAGACCCCCATGTGTAACCAAAGCACTCTCAGTACAGTACATAATGTGTAGTATGAACTTTGGTGTTCAATCAGTTAAAAGGCCCAAATCTCTCATCCCAAACAGTACCAATTCTCTAACCTTCTTAATTAAGCCCCTCCCACAATTTTCTGAAATTCACCCTCATCCAGACACAATCTTAGTTTATTGCTTCTGGGTGAGTATAGAAAGCTCAATGTGTATAATCAAAACTCTCTCAGAACAGTTCATGCTGTGTAATATAAGCATTGGTACTCAGCATTTTTTGAATTAGCATTCAATCTAAAAACTGAGCTAATTTAGAGTTTCTGTTACCCTATACTAGAAGTGCAGTTTGGGGTGAAAGGATTGGCCCTTTAAAAGCTGTTCGAATGGCTAATTGAGAATTTCTGTGGACTACTATAAAAATTGAAGTGTAGGTTGGAAGGATTGGCCCCTTTAAGGTTGCTGTATGCATCATTTTGCTCAAAAAATTAAATACCAAAAGACTCCATGCACCCATGCAGTTCTCTTTACAGTTAGACTGGTTGAGAAACATAATCATCAAATGCTATCTCCAGTTTCATATTTGTTTTTCATGTCTTTGAGCATTGAGCAATGGAGTAAATTAAAATAAGCCATGCAGGGAGCCACAACTGTAGAAAAGGCTGTGGCTGTCCTGATTTAAACTAATTGGTTAAAACTAGGCCATAAAACTGTCTAAATAACTGACTGAGTATGGTATGGTTGAAATGACAGCCTATAGCTTAAGACCAAATTTGCCAAAAAGACCATGTATTACATACACATAGTGACAAATTGAGTGTTCGTGAAACATTCAAATAATTTGGAAAGAACAGTGAGTGATGAGTGTCAGTTTGTTGGTTTTCTTCAAACTAATAGTCTATTTACTCAACTGTGGATAAGAGACTATATCGTATTCAATTGAACTAATTAAAACTGATACCGTTGTTATTTTGAATATTTTTACTTTGGAGAGAACTGAAAGTACTAAATTTCTGGGTTTTCATATTGATGCTAATCTCTCCTGGGGAAATCATGTTGGTTTTAGTTCAAATCAAATTTGTTATGTCATAAGAATTTTGTTAAAATTAAAACACATACTACATCAGCAAATTATGAGATCTATCTTAGCCTTGCCCTTCTTCACATTGAATATTTATTTGGTCTTTTAGAAACTTCACTTGTGCTCTACCACACTGTGGTGTTAATGGTGTTTAGTAAACTTACTTAAGGAAGGTGATTTCAAATATGAAATGGGAAAAATTAATGCCTAAAACTGATGTTTAAGGGTGGTGAGCTAGCCAGGACAGTGAGCAGTCTCACTTGCTCATATCAAATATCTTTGTATGCCAATGCTAGGGTTAGTTAGTTCGGTTAGATGGAGTTTTATGGCCCAGTTTCCAACCAAAGTGGTGTGAGTCCAGCTGGTCACAGCCTTTTTTCCAGTTGTGGCTCACTGGCTTGTTTTCCCTACTCCATTGCTTATGTTGAGCATCTAGCACAATAGCAGTGAGTTCCGTTTTTAAAGTCTTCGTAATGACCCGGCAAGGATTCAAACTCCTGACCTACCAACTGCAAGTTAGATGCTTTAACCACTTGACCCTGCAGTCGGCCGCCACTGCTTGGGATGTACCAGCTGGCATTAAAAAGAGGCAATCAGAGCGGGTTGACTGCATATCAGCCTTTTGTTCCAGCACTTTGCTTTTTCCTTTTTTAACTCAACGAACAAAGTGTGGGTAGATCTTGTGTGGTACTGTGGGGTAAAATGTCTCTCTCTCTCTCTTCAAAAGGTTTGTGTTTTCAAATCCCTTCAGATGTGGATGCATGTATTTTGTACAAGCAGATGATTAAAAATTGTGAAATCAAATTTACGAGGAGCAACTGCTTGATATTAGTCCCCAAATATTGTAGCAGGTACTTTGGTGAGAAGTATGAAGAAAATGGTGAAATTTAGCTGTTTCTTCAAAATAAGTTTGGGGTGACTGTTCTTGTCCTATACCAAACAACACTGAATACATATAAAGTGCAACTGTTCAGTTGCTTGGTGCAAAGTGTTACAACATGGTTAGCACAAAGGTATGAAGAGTAAAGGACCATGACTGTAATTAAATAAAAAACTGAACAGGTGATTGCGTTTAGAAGGGTTGAGCAACTGCAGCAATTGTTGCTCAGGTTTAATTAATTATTTACCAGAACCAACAGACATTAAAGTGGTATTCCAAGTGAGAAGAAACATTAATTCTGTGTTTATTACTGTTTAATTGGATTTTCGATATTTTTTGGGGGTAGCAAAATTCCAGGCATGCAGATGAAAAAGTAGACAGCCTCATCCATGTGGTGAAAGACCACAACATAAGGCAATGATGGAAATCATTTTGCGTTAGTTTCAACTCAGTGTATGAGCGTGGTGCAGAACTAAAGTTTGGAAAACTTGCAATGAGTCAACGGATTGAACCACCATGGGGGCTGAGAGTCTTGAAGAAAAAACTAGTATTTGTGCAAATTTGAAAGCAGCCAGACTGGAGTCATTCTTACAAAAGCATACTTGCCAACTCTCACGGTTTCACCATGAGTCTCACAATTTGGGACATCATCTCACGGTCAAATTTTCAAATCTCACGGTAAAATAACATTATTCAAAGAAATACAAACGCTAAATCACAAAGGAAATAACAGCTCTACTTGTCCCTCTTACTCATAAAACGGGATTGCGATCCCATCGTAGAGCGATACAGGTGGAGTCCGGCTGCTACACATAGGCCTGGAAAGTAGGCATACATACTGTAGCCTGCGCATGCAACATGCAACTTTTTCTGTCGTACATACAGCGCATACAATGTTGCATAGGCCTTGGGTCACGAATTTCTTTCTGCAGTGTGAATAGTTCAAATCCTTGTCTTCTTATCAGTCTTGCAAAAAAACAAGTAAGGCGTGTAATCACCGTGCATGCAATTCTAACGAGTGGCACAGACCGAATCATATTAAAAATGGAAACACCCCATAATATCCCTGAATGACATAGGTCTACACTGTGTACGAACAAACCGTTAACCTGCCGGGTGTCCTGTCTCGTCGAAAAATAGAACATCTGGAGTAGTAAGTATTCATATAAGTTACGGTGGTCAAGGGAAGAGGCCTTGCAAAGAGAGTGTGGAGTCAGTATTTCCCCAAACCAGAACCCCTACCTCACCATCTGTTATCTTCCCAGCTTCAACATTTTGGCTTTACCCCGTCAAAGTACTGTAAAGTTTGTTTCTCCTTAATCAAATGCCATAGTACTTCCAGGTTCCATTCTCGTCGGTTACCTCACCTCACTCCTGAATTAAATTCATAGTTTAGAATCCTTAATTTAAATATGATTTTCGACTATTTTGGAGCCTCTCAAATCACTAAAATCGCTGAGCTTCCGGGGGCTTCGCCCTCTGAGCTTCCGGGGGCTTCTCCCCCTGGACCCCACCAGGGGCCCTTAAGTGGACCCCTGGACCCCATGCCGATGGGGTTTTGCGCTTCGCGCAACCGGCAGACCGGACGCCTTACGGCGTCACCATTATGTCGGCTGCCCCCAATAAAAAACATCTTCCGCCGCCTATGGTATATAGTAAAGGACAAATTTCGAATCTCCAGGTTTGAGGTACCTATCTCCAGGTTTTGTTACGAAAGTCTCAAGGTTTGCTATTTTGGAGGTTGGCATGCCTGTAAAAGGTTATCTTTACTTGTTTAAAACTTTAAAATGGATTGAGATTGCAAAGGTCATCATGGCTTTGTTCAGCTTTAATTTTAACTTTTTTTTAATTTGGTAACGCTGTCTAGAACTTTCAAAATTTTCCTCACCTGGTATGATTGGTGCAATTAATTTGTAAAGGTTGTCCTGATTGTGGTAATCTTCAGCTTGCTGTAGAGCTTTCTCAAAAGATTTTAATTGTTGATGCATCAGAGTATTTTGTTTCTGAAGACTGCTGCCTCTCATCTCATCTGGATGAGTCTGTTATAAAACAAGATGGAGATACCTTTAAATCTTGCCTACCAAGAATATGATTTATACTTTCCTGTGATTGCTGAAATCCTCACCCAGCCACTCCAGCCACAACGAACTAAAAGGTTGTACCTTAGATCCAGAAATAAACAGAAACCTTTTAATGGGGAGCGGGGTGGGAGGGAAAGGGGCTCGGAGAGTTAATCCTTGTAGACTTTCTTTCCTTTATTGATGTGCTCCTCTTTATCCATACTCTTCAATTTTTCCATTCCAAGTGTATCTGTCCCATTTTGTTTGAAACTTTGAAATACATACAAACAAAATTTCTGGATTTTCTGACGTAAAGAACCAAAAGTAAACTAATACCAAAAATGTTAATAAAAACATCATGGAGCAACAGTTAAGACACAAAAATATCAATCTTTGCATACATCTAAGTGATTTCCACATTCTGTGTCAACATCAAAGGGAAAAAGGGAAATTTGTTCCCTTGGACCCCACCCATTGAGGCAAACACTTATACATGCAGTTGCCATCATTTGCTATGTGTTCCATTTCCTGAGATAGCAATATAATAACAGCAATTTTTCTTTATACCTAGTGAATGAACATTTTGCACTCTGGGTATATGCCCTTTCCAAAAAAGCAATTCAAATCATTTGGGATAAGATTTTAATGTGTGTCTTTTTTGGATATGGTAAGTTGTCACCTATTAAGATAATGCATACCAATATCCTGTCTTCTAATCTTGTAGAATTGCTCTTTTGGAAAGCATGTATTGGCTAAATGTGTTGTTGGCTCGAACACAAATGTTACTCCATTATAATTGATGTGGCGCAAAACCTTTCAATATTCCAGAGCTATGCATTGTTTCACATTTATACACTGTTGAAGGAAATTATCACGAATAGAAGAATATACATATCCCTCAGAATAAACACAATGCTGTGAAAATGAGACTCATGTAATAGTTTTATACATCTAAAAATTACTCTAATATACAAAAAGTGGAGAAGACTTACAAAATACTCATCCAGTTGAAGAAACGGCATATTCAGAAGCTGTAGAGATCTCTTATCTCAAAGTCAACTTTGCCTCTTAGGGGTACAATGCTAGAAGTCACCAGTGAGCACATTTTATTCTCAGAGAAGTTTCCGTAGCAACCCAAAGCAGCAGCTTCTTCCCATCTTACCCAAAACTTTAATCACAGAAATCTCTATCTTTCAGAAGTGTTCTCCACTCAAGACATTCCCAGTGTGTTGCTCTCCAAGGAAGTGTGTGTTTGGTTACCATAGCAACACTTTGCCTAAGTCTCTGTTTGCACCTCTCAACATTTTCAATATTGATATTTTTTTTATTGACTACATTTTGCAAGGACGCAAGTGCAACGAAGTTGTTATAACAAGCTTTTGAAGTGATGATACGGTTACAAACAACAGTGGAAGAATCAAAGTACAATGATTGTTATCTGCTGTGAGCCTGTACTGCCTTGCAATTAGTGGGTGTATAATTAAGGTTGGCAATTGATATGGTAGAAATTACTGAATTAGAATCAATTTATCATAAGTGGTCAATTCAGAGCTATTGCGCAGTAGCATGACCGTTGATGGCATATGGTTGATATTAATTTTGGAAATCGAGTAAAATTTGTTAAATGAAGCAGTCAGGGAAAAGGGAGACAGTGGAGGGAGCAGATGTAATCGTAATCTGGGAAACGAGGGAGGGCAATATTTGTAAAGGGGTATAATTGGAGGAAAGGGGAGATAACACATCAAAATGGAACAAGGCAACTTAGTTACCCCAAAGACCATGGTTAATAGCAACATGGTCTAATGATTGGGACACACATTGCAGCATGGAGCAGAGTGCCACCATCTCTCAGTGCACAGCATCCTGGAACCTTTGTGGCCAAAAACATCTCCCAGTTCAGCAGGAATGGCATTTATTAGTTCGTTTGAATTACATTTTTTTTTTTTATTTACACTTTACCCTCACCCTCTTCTCATGTGGTTTACAATTTAATTTTTTCTAAATTATGTTTTTCCAATATACTCACTCTCGAGTGCAAAACATGATATGTAGGCACACCCCATCTATGCCAACACCAACTTAAGTACATAAAGTTATAAACAATACATGAACATCAAATTTTCTGAGTAAAAGTATGTATTTACCACAACTCCTACATAAATTAATGATTTTGGGAGGCTGTGATTTTTTAAAATTTTTGCTTGGGGGTGTTAAATCCATAATTAAAGATATTTTCTATGTCTTCAACTATTAGCCTATAAAAAATTTAACACCACTGTGTGAGTCTGAAGGCTTTTTTTGAGGGGGCAGGCCTTTTTTTGGGGGGGGGGCAGGGCTTTTGTGGGAAAGGGGGTAAATCTGCTTCTTGGTAAAAGTGCCCCTTTGTGGTGGAGAATGACACAAACTCTTCAAATTAGGGAAAAGGCAAGGTGATTGATTGATTTACAAGCGAATACACTGTTTACTTTATACAGTGAGTCTAGTATTTGGCAGTGGCAAACCTTAGCAAGTTTTCTCAACCAGTTGAGTGTAAAGTTTAGCCTGGTGGCCTGCAAAGTAAGAGGGAACAAAATGAATTTCTCTAATGAATATTTGTAATACTGTATGTTTTTTAATTTCATATTCTTTTAATTGATCAAAACAGGAGAAAAACTTTTCTCCCAGAGAAGAGCTCAAAATTGGCAAACAAAGAGACAACAAAAGGAATCAATTTTGTAACTTTCTTTTCTATTTTCATAAATTCTGATATAAATATTCTACACATGATGTACATAATGTATACATATATGTCATATATATATATACAGCACACAAGATGAAATGTAATGCACATAAGTTGAAGAACTGAGTATCTTCTTTGTACCAAAACAAATGCCAAATGAAAATTAGTAAATATTGTACATATATATTGAAACAAGACATAAAGAAGAAAAACAAAAAATGCAGAAAAAAAAGCAAATGCATTGCATGGTTCGAGCATTTAGCTACAATACCTTACAAGTACAACGACAGTGCCTGTTGCCTAACAAAGCCATTTAAGATGGAATTTCTAAAAAATTTAATTCGAACACAATTTTAGTGATGTCCTATACTGGTTACCTTAAGAAATACATGCCTTACCATACTGCTGTATACATATGGTTCCCCTTTCACAAAGGGAACTAACATTTTTGCTCAACCTTCCCCTTTAATACTCTTTCTGCATATAATAAATATTTTATCACCAACTTCTGCTCATCCATGGAGTGAGCTATTGATTCATGATCTTGTTTCCATGACAACATATGGGATGAATAGAACATAAATTTCTAAAACAGCATGATTTTGTCAGTTTCAAGTGAACAACAGCTTATGTTTCATAGAAATTGAGAAAGATTTTTGTATGCTTTCAATGTATTGGATTATGCAACCTTCACTGAAACCACCACTCGTACATTAATCTTTTTCTCATTTCACAAGGTTTTTAAGAGTAATATTTCCATTAATATGTTGAGCACAAAGTCAAATAACTAAAGTATTTTCAATTGTATAACATGATGTTTAGAAACCTCCACAAATTTCACATCCCTATACCCCCAACCCTACCTCTCTTTCCTATGCCTTGTGATAATGGCTGCAGTTTGAAACCCTGTGCTCTTACAACAGGCGTTGAATTTTGAGGTATCTGAGTGCAACCACACACCCCCACTTACCTCAAATCACAGTGAGGAGTGCTATGTTTTGCACACCAAGAAAAAGAATGGAAACTCAGATAAATCTGTTATAAAATAGAACGCCTACCAAGCTCCTTAATTTTCTTAGGAGTGTGATTTGTAGCACATCTGGAACATAACTAAATCAAGACCTGTTCAAACTAACTGTGGATACATCAGTTGTCCTGCCCCTTCAGGCACCCCTCTCTAAAGAACCAGCTTTCTGTGTGTACTTTGAATTCCTGAAGCACAACTGTTTATCAATCAAAAGGAAAGGTTAATTTTAGACATATTTACTTTTGTACAGATTTATTAAAGCTAAATGTGCAACTGACCACAGAGCTGGAAAACAGCATAGAGTATCAACATTCATGTGAATGCAACATCATAAAATTAATGTGACATTAATAAGCTGTACCAATCCTCATTTTGAGATTACTAGTAGATATGAAGATCATACTACAGTTTGCATTACAAATAAAATAAATTGAAACTTGTTGCCATATAGTAAAACCTTTCTTGTCTTATTCTTGTGCTTTAGGAGGAACTGAAAAAAAAAAGAAAACACATACACATTGTGCTACATTGTGACAAGAAATGTTTCCTAATTTGGGGATTTATATTAAGTGTAATCCCTTTTCCTCACTAGGTGCAAAGAATTTTGATATTTCCATCAGCCAAGGGGTCATTCTTTGTAAAGTCAGAATTTCTACTTGTCTTGGCTACTTTGGTCTTCACACTCCAACTATATAGCTTCCAAACAGACCAAGCAATGGCAGTCAGCCAGCCCTATTTGCATTCTCTCTTTTCTATCAAAGAACCTATAGAAATTTAATATTTCATCATTTAAGTATAAACAGAAAAAATTTGTATGGAACAACATGATCAGTAAAATTATAAGGAATCTAGAAAATATTCTTGTGACAATCTAAGAAAGACTATTATTTACAGAGAATACATCACGGTTGAGGTTAAAATGCTTTCTGGATTTGTTAAGTACAAATAAACTAAAAATGTGTGTGAGAACTTTAAACATGAAACTGACTCAGTTCAATGTAAAACATTAATAAGATGATGCAATCCACAAAACTGAATCTTATCCAAAATTCAGCCTGATATTTCAAACCCCATCATCCCCTCCACCTCCCCCTCCAAGACTACCACTATCTCCAAGCTCCATCATTTTTGGCCAAGGTTGCATGAACCACTTATCCCTGTAACCACCTAATCAATCACTGACACTCAAAAAATATGACCATGAATGATAAAACAGCACATTTCAATGTGCAACAACTATTCTTGACCTTGATTCATAAAAGTTGAAAGAGAGGTAAGAAATAATTTGGCTTGGGTTTTAGCATCACACCTAAATTAAATATCCCGTCTCTGTATGCAGGTCATTGTTTCAAACATCGATGCCTGTCGTGAATCCTCATTGAGGAACTTTGAGCCACTAGATTTTAGATAGCAAACTTAAGCTCTCTTAGTCCCAATATCACTGTTACTTGCATCCATTGCAAACACCCAGTTCCCAGAAATGTCTCTCCTCTGCAAATACACCATACCCATTGATGTGTCAGAGTTATTTACTAACATCTTTTGGATTTTGAGAAGAGGCTCTTTTGTATGGGCAAAGTGCAATCTGTTCTACATATATGGCTGGTTACTTAAAGGCCCAATTCTTTCACCCCAAACAGTATCAATTCTTCTAACCTTCTTATTTAAGCCCCTCCCACAACTGTCTGAAATTCACCCTCATCCAGATACAATCTCAGTTTATTGCTTCAAGGTGAGTAAAGAAAATTCAATTTATACAATCAAAACACTCTCAGTACCATTCATGTTGTGTAATATAAGCTTTGGTACTCTGCATTGTTTGAATTAGCTGTCAATCAAAGAGCTGAGCCAATTGAAAATTTCAGTACCCTCCCCCCCCATACCAAAATTGTAGTTTGCTGTGAGAGGTTTTGCCCTTTAAGAGGCAAACATATAGGCAGCTTAAGTACATGATTGTGATGTGAGAGGAAGTGAACATTTTAATGGAACTAATCAAGTAGATCACCCACCCTGGTACCAATTCTAGAAGCTACCTAACTCTAATGAGAAAAATTTGGCACATCCTTCAAAGAGTAACATTACATCTTGCTAACAGCAATCTTTATGTAAAACAGATTGCACTAAAAATTTCTCAAAGTAACTCTCCAAATCAGGCCCTGGTTGGTCATTTTTTAAGAGAACAATGGGTTGAAATGCAAAGGGATTCACAATGACCAAAGGTTCTCAAGACCAAAACAGAGAAAAGGTTTGTGAGAATGAAATAAAACCTGCTGACCTTTTTTTGGTCTGTTCTCATTTTAATTTTCATTCTCACTTTAATTTTTATTCTCATGAACCTTTTGATGCCACCATGTTCACACCTAAAACATGCACTATGTTTATTAACAGCATGTAGCAAAGACAAAACTTGTTTGCAGGAAATTTTCCTTCTTTTAATTTTCATTCCCACAACTTATGCCTACAGCTTCAAATCTGTAATATATACAGGATATCCAAAAATTGCAAAAGCTTACCAGGAAAAAGACAATAATTTACATAATTGCACTCCCCCTACTGATAAAACTCCATGTTAACTATAAACAAAACAGTACACCATGTAGCAGCACTCATTAAGCATTTTTTCCAATGCAATACCAGCCTTCATTTCAATCTGTTCATGATTCCAGTTTGCATGGTATAAAATGTATCCCATTAAGCTGAGCAGACAGGTAGCACTTTCTGTACAGTCTCACTCAAAGGACTGTCATCCACCCCTTCAACCATCCCTGGAGACCTAATTCCCACTAACCTTCCAAGGCTTTCACACCAACTAACAAAAACAATGGCTACCACTGCAAGAGTAGCATGACGTTATTACAACACTGAGAGAGTTCCCTTATTCCTGTATATCAGTAACCTCTACACTTTTAAGTACATAATATTTATCTCTAAGTCCCATGGCAAGCAGTGGGGTTTCAAAAATCAAGAAAACCCATTTGTAGGTCAACCATTTTTCACCGTGGTAACCTATGGGAATCCAGTTTTGGGTTTGTTTGAAAAATCCATTGGTGGTATCTTATTAGTCTTATTGGTGGTAACCAATTTTGAGGTCTGTGATTTCACCACGACTGGACCATTAGGCAATGGGGATTAATAATTATCCCTGTGAAATGCATCAGCCTGTCATAGCAATGATTAAGTAGCTGTCAGTACACAAAATGTCACAGTTAAAAACTTATAAACAAGATGAAATACAAAAGGTTGAACATTAAAAAAGGTCATTTTGGGGTTAAAATTTCATTAACACAAAAGGTTTTTGTGCAGAAAATATGAGTGATATAGTTTGTTTTAAACAGTAGATTATGAAACCTTAAAGTGACTGGACTACCTTTCATGAAAAGTAAGATGAAGTTTTACAGCCCAGTTTCCAACCGTTTGGTTCAAGTCAGGCTTGCCATGGCCTCTTTTCCAGTTGTGGCTCACTTCAGTTAAAGATACAGTACTTATTTCCTGCAATTTGGATGTAATGTCACAACCTAAGTCATGCATGACAAAAAATTTTAGCCTGATTGTGGCTGAGATGGAATGGGGGGGGGGGGGGGGAGGGAAGGGTATGTCCCTACACCCCTCCATGTTAAGGATCCACCACACCTTTCCCTTGGAGATGTTGGTGTGAAGTTGTCACTTTTATACTACTCTGAAAACCTATCATGCTTGCCTATAATTTTCTTTGTTCCACAAACAGTTAAAACTACAAAATGTATGTGGTCATTATAGAGTGACAGTTATTTAAATTGGTAGTAACAGCATATTAAATTGACTGCATCGACCAATCTCTCATGAGAAGCTTTGAAAGGAAGTGGTCATTTTCAAAGGCCATCTAAAACACTTCACTTTCACAAAGGAAACAAGGCTTATAATATTAGCGGACAAGATAGAAGTTCTATAGAATATGAGTTCATACAGGTCAAATATTTATACATCAACAATGGAATATTATAAGTAGTGGCAGGGGCTTGAACAATTTAATTTAGCCTCCAAGCTCTGAAACACAAATATAAAGTGAAAGTTTGAACTCACAATACTCTTAAATACTCAGTGAGTGTGAGATGCAGCAGATACTGTCAGAATAAATTAAACAATAGTAAAATGAGTTGGGAGGGCAGCACACTCCACTAAACTGTTTTGGAGCTGAGAGGACAAATCGATCAAATTTCACTGTAAATTGGACTTTATAACTGTATATCTAAGCTTAATATCGTTTGCAAAAAAGCTGCACAATACTTTAAAGTAAATGATTCTATATCAAAAAGAATACTTCACTTCTATTACAATTTTGAATTAAAAGACAAATAGAGATTTCAAAAACGGATTTTAAGGGAATTTGATAGAGGTAAAACTGGTGTGTCTCCAAGAAACTAATAATAATGTTAATAAAGGGCAAAAGTAATCACCCCAAACTTATTTTGAAGTAACAGCTAAACCTCACAATTTCTTCTTATTTCTCCTAAAAGAACCTTGCATACTTCTTTAGGACTTCAATATTGCATATTCAAGGTCACTCCTGGTAAATTCCACAGGAGAACAATGTCACATGACTTTCAAGAGTCAATCAAGATACAGTTAAATCTACTACACTTACTCGAGTTGGGGTGACTGCATTTCGCCATAAGTAACAGGTAAATACCTAATGAATGTTATACAAAGGGACTTAAAAAAAGAAATAAAAAAAAAAACCTTTGCAAGATTAAAATGTCATTGGACATGTTGAAATATGCATTTTTCATGTACAAAAGTAAAAAGTAATGATGAAATTCAGAAGCATGCCTTTTGGAGGGACTACTGTGAAAAACTATGAAAAATCCTCAGGATGAAAAACAAAATTGAATGAGACTGTTTTATATTAAGTTTTTTTTTCTGAAGCAGTAATGGTGATTGGCATGACAGTTAAATACATAGCTGCGAACAGAAGGGGAGCAAGCTATGGCCCATTTTCCTTATAGATGCAGATCTTTTTGCAGCTATTAATAAAGATGTTTATGAGTTACAAATTTTCTTTGTTTTAGAGGATATAAAAAGTGATAAATATTTGGCATATTCAACTCCCTCAGCTAGACTCTTTACTAAAAAATCTGAGGAATGAGGGTGATGTTCATATTTGCTTTGAAATTCATTGTTTTGTTCATTTTGAAAATTTGACAACATTAAAATTCTTTGATATTGATGTTACTCTTGTTATTTAGTTGTGCATTTACATTGAATGTGCATGGAAATGAAGATTTTAGTTTTAACAATCTGCTAAAAAAGTCATAATCAGCTGTGCCTCTGTTCAATTCTTACTTGTGGTTCTATAAATACATATACTGTACTTGAACCAAACATCTTGAAGCCTGATGAGTCACTGAAGAAGCCATTAGTATTATAATACAAGGGTTCCCTAAACTTGCTTGACACTAGCCAACGATCCCAAGGGCAAAACAAGACCTGACTCCAGCAGGAGTTCTGTTCATCAAAGAAGTTCTGTGCCTGGAATGATGCAAGCTTTAGCTTGACAAACTTCTCAACTTAGTTCAGACTTCAATGGTATGTCATGAATGGCTTTGTTTTTGATGGCAAATGGCTGAATGAAAAGAACAGATACTATGACACTTGACCTCAGCCAAAAGACTTGGAGCCCTAGTTTAAAGTGCATGAATGCTACCAAATATTCACTTTAAAACTTCATGTGTTTCATGACATAATTTTGTGAGCTGATTTGTAAAATGATATAAATGGAATTAAATCCATTGCTAGCAGCAAAATTTTTCTATGTTACATGTTAAAGTACATGAGTTGAAAATATTTGACACAAAATATGATGTGAGTTGCTTGAGGAAAAATATCTGAATATGTGACCAAAACAGAATGATGATAAATTTGAATATGCATTAGACTGAACAATGTCCAGAATGATGATAAATTTGGATATGCATTAGACTGAGCAATGTCCACTTAACATTACTTACCATGATAATCCACTCATGGAGTTGAGAGCATTAAGTATCCATAGAATGCCCTTTCTGTTTAGGAGTGGATGGGGTTTTACGGCTCAATTTCTAAACAAGGCGGTGAAACAACTGATTCCAATGAGATTGGAAAATCATTGACAGTCAAATATATGAATATGAAATGAACTTAGCTCTGGAACACCCAATTTGCATGATAGGAAATGAATTCTTTCAATTAGAAGTTTCAAATATTACATATTTCTAAGGGAACTACACTTGAACAGTACATTTCACAATTTAGAAATACATTTGTTTCAGCTTAATGGGGGGAAATTTGACAGTCGTAGGCATAAAGTGTCCAGGAGGCTAAAAACATAAAGTACCAGAATTTATAAAAAAATAAGTAATATAATAAAAATAAAATCATTGCACTATTATGCCATGTGAGAGTGATAATCTACGTAAAAGGAGTGAGGATAGCTCCAGGTACTTACAAAAGTTAAAATAATGATCATTCAAAAAGCAACCCCCTCCCCTCCCCCCCAAAAAAAAATAAACTGAGAATCAAGCTAATAATGGAGAGGATAAAAAATGACATACTGCCTTGCACATTTATAAACATGGACAGGATATACAAGTTGCAATTATTTGGAACAAGTACACAAAAATAGCCAAATGTGAGTCTGACTACTGTATGAAGGCCAAAAAAAAAAAAACTTCCTTAAACCCTCCATGGGATAAAACCAAATTTATCAAACAAGGTGAGGATGTTAGAATTTGGGTCAGCTGGTCAGGGGTGTGTGGGTTATACTGCCACAGACTCCTAACTGAATTATGCTGATGCAGAACCCCCTTCCCTCCTCCCCTCTTCCCCTCTCATCTCCTCGTCTCAATCTCCCGATGCCTTTAAGCAAGTAAATACTACTTGAAAAAAAAAAATTTAGAACAAAAACTTGCACAACTTAATATAAGTAGAAACAGCAGCAGATTGACTCAATATTTACACAATTCATGAATGTTGCTAAGCTGCTGGGCAATAGTATTGCAAGGTTTTTCTTTCTTATGTTGGGCTGTATGCCACAGTGCAGGATGAAGTCATCACCAATACAAAAACTTACTGTAAAACAGCATAAGCAATTGACCTACACAACTACAACTGAAAACATGTCATATGCCATCTGCTTTTTAATTCTAGATCACCATACTAAAATAGATCTTGCTCACATCATGGGAAGATTGTAACTATAGTTTGACCTGGACTTATCTCTGAGACAAAACCCTTTTGATTAAAGTCTGAATGACTACTTCACATTGTCTGTGCAATAAATAACTTTTGTGAACAACAAATTCTTTAAAGTGCAGGAACATTACAATATGGGCCCAAACATGGGGAGTGGGGAGACATCCCCCAACTTGGAAATACACCAATTTTTTTTAGATTTTATTCTTCAAATTTTGATGGAAGTGGCCATGTCCCCCACATTCCATTAAAGATTGACAATGCTGGATTGAGATAGCTGTAATCATAAGTTACAACTTATACGTGCCACCTAACTTTCAGAATGGTTCCTGTGATGGACTGTGGCACCTACTATCACTGTGTGTGATGCTCCTCATAGGCATAACAATCGAGAGCCTCACATCTGGAAAAAAGGCTGTGAATGCAGCTGAATTAATTAAATCAGGAAGAGGCATAAAACCCTTACTAGCTTTCTAATATCTGATTGGCTGTGGTGGTAGTTGGTGTAGATATGTTTACATATTATGACATGGTGCTACCTGACAGTTCTGGATGGTGGTTATACATTTATCTCTTCCTATGAATTGCACCAGCCAACATGGCTACACCACGTAAGACTGAGGGTTCACATTCCGTTCCTCCATCCTTCACGTGAAGCTTGTGGCAGCGGCATTTTATCAACATTCAGCTGAAGTGCACCACTGTCATTGTTTACCTTATCCTGGTGGCACCATGTAGACAGTTCCCTTCCAGTGACTATTATCAACTGGTGTATATTAACAACTGGACAAATCTCACAATTAACAAGTACCTTCTCTGTACACAGTATTTCATGACACTAACTATGCCATTTTAATACTGTTGTCTTGAACCTTCATCACTTCCTGCCTCCAGGTAGAACACATCTTGAGTTACATGGTGCCTCCTTCCCTCATCTAGGTGTCATACTCACATTGCGGTGCAGCAGCTTAAATACCAGTACATAAAATGGTATGCAAAGATATTTCACCTTTTGTCCTTAGCATTTGGTGATCCCAAAAGGAAGTAGGTCACCATGTCTCCCTTCCCTTTGACCTTCACTACTCCTCGTTCCTCTAAATGATATCCTTTGCTTGCAAGGAGTCTCTGCATATCGCAAGTGACCTGGATTTTGTCTGGTACCCCTGTACTGTCCATCCTACTGGCAACATTGACTGAATTACCCCAGATGTCATACTGAGGTTTCCTAGCTCCTATCACACCTGAGACAACTGGTCCAACATTAAGACCTGGGGGGAAAAAAGACATAATTGTTTGTTTCTTTTTATTAAAAGAAATTTGATTGTTATGATTTTAATCAGATTTTATTTATTTTTTTTTATTTCTAAAATATTCTATGTCAAACATTTCCTGGATGAAGTTTTTTTTCCATGAGTGTCTAGGTCTACCACTAATACAAAATGAAAAAAAAAAGGTAATAGAGCCCCCCAGTGTTTACTTAGAACACACAAGTAGACCCTTCATTGGTTTGTTATCACATGAGACGCATGATCAAAGTATTGTGCTGTATGCATTATGCACTCAGTGCATACAAAGGCAGGGGTTTCATAGGAGGAAGGTTGATACAATTACTATGTTTTCAAATGAAGATGCTAACTGAATAATGCACACCAATGGTGCTTTGAAAATAGTATTAAATAGGCTGTAGGCATGTGTGATGAAGAAGGGAGTCGTAAAGGGAAGGTTTAAGCAAAAATTTAATTTTCATATGTGAAAGAGGAACCAAAACTACAATGTGTGGTGAAAGTTTCATTCAAATCGGACATGTATTTCTTGAGATATTGGAAAATGAAGTCGGTAGATTTGTCTTCAAAAGTGAATTGGAGGGCAGCAGAGCTTTTATCACTTCCTCACATTGACAAGGAATGCTTTGTTTCACCTTGTTTTATCTGACTGTTTTGTTGACCTTGGAGTTAATAGGAATAGGACCTTCCTATGGGGGATGCAAAGTTTGTAAAGTTCTTATGCCACTTATGCAATCACATTTTAAAAATGTGTGATTATTGAGTAGAAAATCAAGTCTGAAGTTTAAAGAAAAACAAAAGACTGTGCTCTAATGTGGGGATGTGATGTCATATGTGTTTGCTTCAAGTTCACTTTTTGTTGAAAATGGGAAAACTTTACACGCTCATATCTTGAGAACCACTCATCGGATTTCAATGCAAATTTCACCAAAATGCTTAGAATGAGTACCCCTCTAACATATTAAATCCTGTTGTGACCTTAAACCCTTCTTTTAAAAATCCTGTTTTTGAAGCAGAGAGCTGATACTTCCTGGTTGAACTCATTTCACAGTGGTATAGCAGATGTACTGGCAGTTGATTACACTATGTAGAACTTATTGGTATTGCACGAATGTATAAAACATGCAGAATGTAGCAATGTTCATCAAGCAATCAATTCTCAATATTTCTAGTCCTTTCACATGGTAAGATTTCTTTGGGCTTGGTGTGAACCCTGATATAAAGGTTGGTAAAATCTACCACAGTAATAGTTAAATCAGTAAATGAAAATTTCATGAGCACACAATATTTTAATCCCACTAAAATGAGCAAATTACATCACACATTAGATACTACTATTATAACTGACATTTTCAATGAGTGAGGCAGTGTGGAAGTTGGCATGGTGTCAGGGTTCGACAAATCCCCTGCCCAACAGTCAGGGACAAGTAAAATATGACTCGGACAAGTGAACTGCTCAATATTGCAGCCCGTCAGGCAAGCAGCACAGTCTTCTTCACATAGGAATTCACTGGCTAGTACTAGATATAATTAGATATGGACTCAGTGCATATTCATGCGGACAAGTAGACTTTGGGAATCCCTAGCCCGATGGACAAGGAATAAAAAAACGAATTTGTCGAAGCCTGATGGTGTAATACACACAAGTCTACTTGAGGGTCCCTGCTGTCATGGACCACCTTCATACAAAAGGTTCATGATCACTGTGGATTAAGTTGATTTTTTTCATGAAATACATCTTACTTTTGACTGCAATGTTGACTGTCTATAATATTAGTAAGATTTAATGATGCATTATATACATATACAGGGATGCATATTGTGTTTAGTCATTCCACATTATTTTCATTTTTCAAATCAGTTTCTGACCATAAATAAAATTTTTTCACTTGACTGATTGTAAGACTAAAGATTTTAAGAGATATATGAGACTAGAAATGCTTTTTAGAAAAATATCATTTGATTAAAATCACGATTTAAAAGATTTTAATCCATGTGATTAAAATCGAACCACTCTGCCCTTCTCGGTATAGCACTTACAAAGGATTGTGGGATAGGTGTTTTGGTATGTATCATACTCATTTAATGAGGCAAATAATGGTTCATGTCTATCAATTTCTATCTCACAATCATAAGTGCAAAGGAAGAGGATGGACCATGTCATCTTTCCCCACTGATTTTATCCAACTTCAAAATTCAGGCAAAACTTATTCAAGGAAATTTTTAAGACATTTGGACAAAGTTTGTACAAACTACTAAACTTTAAATAACTTGTAGAAGAAACTTTAAATAACTTGTAGAAGGAACTGCAGAAATTTAGGAAACATTTTGAATTAGGTCAAATTTGTATGAAAAGGAACATAGAATGTGACAAATAAGACAGTAATATTACTGAGGTGGTGACAGCTACCCTACTTTGACAAAGTGCCTTCATTCTGACAATGAAAAACTTACCTATCCTCATTTTAAAATTGTTGAAAGAGTGCTGGTTTACATATTTGAGCTGAGCTTGAAGTCGGAATGCAAATTCAGCGATGGCGATGACGTGTGTATTATTTTCTTTGTCAAAAGTCTCATCTGTCAGTCCAGATGCTGCCATATAGGTACTACCAATAGTCTTAATCTTCTCAATCTGCCGAAACTGTTCCTCATTAAGGATCTAGGGATGAAACATTTCACATTCACAATTCAGTACCCATCTACTCAATATTACATTGTTCAGAAATAGCCCATTAAAATTTTCCTTTTCCCAAAATATTTTAAAAAATTCCTCTTTGAAAGTAACTTTTTAAGTACCTATGGAAAACTTAGTGAGCATCTTTTTTGCTTCCAGTCTACATAACATCAAGTATTGCTACTATTTAAGTATTTGCAACAGAGAGCACATACATTGATTTTGGTATTCTACTACAATGAGGATACATCTGCAATAGACCTTATGCATGTGATATCACAGAGCAGACAGTACACAGTTTTATTTGGGAAAACAAGGGTACCTAGGTTAGAAGCAAACATTAAACAGTATCTGTAAATGACACTTGTAAGATATAATTTCCTGCACCACAACCCCATTCTTTCTATTTAACATTTTTTTTGGTTGATCACAATGTATCACAAGAAAGAAACACCTTGCATTTTAATTTTAAAGTTTCAAATTGTAAAACCATGCAGCGTCAGGTATTCTTTAAAATGCCTATGACCTAATAAATACTGATTCCATTTAAATTGTTCAGGGTTTCATAATTGTAGGAACAATTAACAATGACACCATAAATATTTATAAGACTGTTAAACTTGTGGTTTGAGAAACCTTGCATACTGCAGGATTCAATAAGTTCATCGGTTTTCTTTCAATTTTGTAAGAGTGCAGAGGTGGTGCCACATACCAGAACTGGGAACAATTTTTGGGGCCGGCTTTCACCTACACCTCCAAAATTTTGCAAACTGTGTCCACAAAATAAACCTCAGGTGGCAAACAGTTTGTTCTGATGGTTTACATGATTTTGTTTTCTAGAAATGCAAAATTTTGAACAAAAAAACTCAAACTTTTCAAATTTTGTAATAACACCACTAAATTTTCAAAAACAAAAAGCCTAACTTTTTTTTGAGCAGGCTACCCCCTCCCCAATTTTTGGTTCCATGATCTTTCAAAAGACAAGTGGTCTCCTTAAGTTTTGAATTTTCTGCCCCTTCCCCCTACCATTAATCCTGGAACACCCCCACTCAGCTCCATTGGCTAGTAATATTTCTGTAAATGGTGACTTACTGAATCAAAGTCGTGGATAATCTCATTCAACAGACGCAGGCATTCTACACCCTCATTGTTGGCTTCTAGTTCAACGTAGAAATCAGAAAAGTTGGTGATGGAAGCAAACATGATGGCAACAAACTCATTAGCACAATGATACAGATCCATATCGCTGGAAGAAGTTTTCATGAAATGTTCAGCCACAAAAGATGGAAGAATATTATTCAAAAGACTTTTATTGTGAGCCTGGAGCTTCTCTGTCTCTTCCTTTTCTTCTGTTGCCTGCAAATTTAAGGAAAGCAAAACAGTTTTTTTTAAAAAGTCATCTTCCACTTTGCCTCAGATTAACAATGGAACTGAGAATCGCCAAAATTAAAAGAGGGGCATGAACCATTTTCTGGAGGAGGAGGGATTTGGATAGGAGAAAGGGTTGGTGGAAGGTATGTCAGATTTCATACAAGGCATTGGCAACTGAAGGTATCAAATTTTACTACTTCACATAAGGAATAGGGTTACCTTCCAATAACTGGTTTGGTGTGGCATCTGGGTGGAATTTAAAATTGCATAGAATGTCCAGATTCCATGTATTTCCGCATGATGTGACAGGTTTTTCTTGAATTAGTTTTACATATTGCACCATATTCCTTTTAGACAATTTTGAAAATTGAAAAGTTTCAAAAGCCCAGGGGGACATCCCTCCCACAAGAAATATAAGACATCCAGTTAAGGAAAACAAGCTATTGTTAAACTCACAGTCAATATGCAGTGGCAGTTATGTTGATCCTATAGAAGAAGTTATATTGGATAATCTTACAGCTGCAAAAATCATCCCTCCATTTGCAAAACCCTACCACAATACCTTTGATTCTACACCACTTTATATCATTTGTGTCTTGGCCTGGATAAACAGATGTTCTGCTTCAAGCTAGAAATTGTTTGTAGATTTTCCAACCAGTACATCCCATTTGACTACATTGCATATCAACTAGACATGAGCTTCATCTAGATCAGCAAAAAACCCAGCACATTTCCTATTAGTATTAATTTCTTTTATTCTCACTGCACCATGACCCTACTCCAGCCATAACATAGATAAGTGGTCTGGAGAACTTCAGTCTGGTGGGATCCCTCCCACCCAGACTTAGTCAATTTCTCTTCAGCACTGGATTATATTTTAAAAAACATGGTTAGAAACACTTGAAGTCTTCTTTTTGTGGTTCTTTATTGATGTTTGCTTAAAATATAAAAGGGAACCCCTAAATTATTTTTAAACAACTTCACCATTGGGTTTAGACAAAAACCCAAACCCAGAGAGTGATCAATTTGTGTAGTTTGGTTAGACCTGTTTGTTACCTTTTTGACATTAAATGTACCATGCCATGAGCCCAGGCAATCCAACATATCTTTTTAACCCTTTACCGTTGTGCTCCAATCGGGGCAAATTTGCGCCCCTCGGGAGCGGGCAGAAAAGCGGGCCTAGCACGTCCCGCATCAGCCTCAGTTTCAAGTTCCGTGTGAAACAGTAAAGATGGGTGACAGTCGCGCTCTCCGTATGGTTCCAAAAGGACCCAAACAATGGTAAAGGGTTTAAGTAAGTCTGTGGAGTGTGTTTACTGCAAAGCTGCTGCCGCTCTTTCTGCGTGTGTGCACAGCCCCGTGCTGCAGATACTTCAGATTAACCCTTTACCATTGTGCTCCAATCGCGGCATATTTGCACACCTTGGGAGAGGGCAGAAAAGCGTGCCTAGCACGTCCCGCATCAGTCTCCATAGGCTTTTGACCCTGTGACCTTAAACTATTGTCTCTCTTGTTGTTGTGGCTGAATTTTCAGGTAGTTACTCGCAGTTTCCAGCTCCGTGTGAAACAGTAAAGATGGGTGACAGTCGTGCTCTCCGTATGGGTCCAAAAGGACCCAAACAACGGTAAAGGGTTAAGAGGCCATACGTAATGTCATCTCATCCACCTCATACCCCTCCAAATAACCAATAGGGACAAACAGGTAAGACAAATACAAAGAAGGGAAATATATGGCACATTATCTTTAACAAAGACTACCAACTTACTCCCTGTGGTCTGGGAGTTTTTAAAATATGCCCATGATGTCCCCCACCCCCTCTGTCATAAGAGGTGACTTAAGTGGGGAGTACTTTAATTGTTCAAAGACCGTATTTGAAACCAAACTTGAGCTAACTGTAGTAAAACTTTGCTTTTTATCTAGCTGACACTACATTACACATTTATGTGTCCTCTAACCAGTGGCATAGCTACAGGGTGGGGAAAAATGCCCACCTGCCTCTGAAAAGTGAAAAAAAATCCGAAATTTAACATAAAAGACACCCAGTCAAATGAAGTGCAGTTTTCCCAACTTTTTCTTCATCAAATTCCAAATTTTCTGCAATTCAATAAAGGCTCCATACTTGTATATTTGTAATTATTGAAATTTTCCATTGGGCTTTACGCATCCCAGATTACAATCTCTAATGCAGTAAGTGCTCACTCATGAATAAGTCTGGGTATAACATTTCCAAGCTACTACAGTGGTATTTCCCTAAATGTTCTCCAAAAAAGGCAACGTCATTTTGAAACCATTTTAAATGTCGTTGGGAAGCCTCAATTTGTAGACCTTAGCTAACATAATGTAACAACAACCATCTTCAGTGCCATGCAGTCTTAAAGATATGCTGACAGGAAGCACAGATTCTTCAATAATCCCCAAAATTTTCGAATTTACTTAGAAAATCCCAAATCTAAAATTTTCTGCAGTACAAACTCCATATTTACAAATATTTGTTTAAGAGAACTCAAATTTCTGGCACAATTACATTTTAAATAAAATTGGAAGATTTGGGTGCTTCCCCTCCTTCCCTTAAGAATGTCTAGCGATGCCACTGCCTCTAAACCTATCTGACTAACTATAACATCATCAACTTGTTAACCTAAGTGTTTCCATATATCCTGACCTGACGTTTCCAGAGAAAGTCTAGCCTGGTAGTGGACTCCACCTGTCTGCCATGTATCCAGAGTGCAATCACATAAACGATAAGAATCACAGGTGTCGTCACTTTCAATGGAATATAGTCTTCCTCTGACATCCTGTAAGAAGATGTGAATGACAATTTGATCAGAAACATAAATATTCATGAACTGGGGTTCAATGGTAACATTAAATGGTCACATTAAAGGCCCAGTTCTCTCACCCCAAACAGTACCAATTCTCCTGACCTTTTACTTAAGCCCCTCCCACAATTGTCTGAAATTCATCCTCATCCAGATGCAATCTCAGTTTATTGCTTCAAGGTGAGAAAAGAAAAACTCAGTTTATATCATCAAAACACTCTCAGTACCGTTCATGCTGTGTAACATAAGCTTTGGTACTCTGCATTGTTTGAACTACCTGTCAATCAAAGAGCTGAGCCAATTGCGAGTTTTGGTACCCCGTATCAAAAACTGTAGTTTGGGGTGAGAGGTCTGGCCCTTTAAAGGTTAACTTCATATTTCTCCCCTGACCCAGTATATGATTATCACTAGCAGTAAAGCAGCAATCAGAGTTTGGTTTTACAATTTTTTTCACAGCATTAAATCTGTATCACATTTGTACATTAACTTACAAGTAACGAAAAATGGTACGTGATCCATAAAACGTGATTGGGTACAGTGTAGTGGAGGCTGTTTAGTCTTGCATTTGTGTGATTTTTTTACCTCACAAGCAATCAGAAGTTTGCATTGAACAGTATTTGACACAAAATTAACCTTTCTTCTAACTTGAAAGACCTCTTCAATGTTTCTATATTCTGGCAAACAATCAGTTCAGACAGGAAACAAGGTGACGTAATAGCCTCTATTTTCCCTTTTAATATACTGCTTTTTAGATAGATAGTTACAAAACTACTTTTTCAACCAACTTTAGAGCAAGGATTCAGAAGTTTTTATCAATTTTGAGTCATTTCTACCTATCTATGATTGGCCCTGTGTTTCTTTTTCCATTGCTTCAATGTTTATGTTTATCAGTTTTGTACAATAATCACAGTTGAAATTAAGCCTGCAGGTCACTTTCTATGTTAGGGATCACTGCCTTTCTCACTTGAACCAAACTGCCCGGAGAGGACGTAGGGATGTTCACTGAAGCGTGACTCATTAGTGCTTGTACACCTTCTGCCTGTTCACGATCGTTTCCGAATTATGCAAAGGTTGTTCTTGGCCTTGATTTAATCTGATTTGTAACACAAAAGCGTAGAGGTTGTGTGTTACCGGGCTCACCTAAAAGATCGATATTTTGCTCCATAGAGAGCCTACTTGTACTACAACACGATGAAATCAGAAGGTGTACATATAATGAGGATCACATGTCGGGGTTTTTGGTTTATACATGCCGTGCCAGGACTCGGTCATCTACCACGAACCGGCAAAATGACGAAATTTCGGTGTGCATTAAAGTGAAAAAGACTTTCCTTTCTTTTTACATAAAATAAAAAAGTACTCGGTGCAGTTTGTTTCGTGTTTTCCCTCGTTATGTTGATGTTGGAACCAACTGTAGTAGCCTACGGTTTTGTGATATTTATTTACAGGTTTAAAATTATAGATAGATACATGCCGTAGCCTAGATTTCCCGAAATAATTTTACATCGCATGTTATAACCTTCACGCGCTAGCTCTGCTGCACGTACAACAGCAACTAGTGCAATATCCAAAGCACTGTCACTCGATGTTTCTTTTAAACACGAGACAGGCTAGGCTCGTATTTCCACACAGTAAACTTGTTAGGTTAGCAACAACCAAAGCAACTTATGCAACTGAAGAAAAAAATATCGTACAGGAAAATTAAGGAAGAATAATTTTTGAAAATATTAAACAGGGCTTAGTTGGAATAATTTACACATGCGTTGAAGCTATTTAATGAAATAAATGTCATCTAGATAATTTTGGTTTGTACACAGTTTTACGTCTGAGATGCTTACCCTACAGATCAAAAAACATAGATTACCGTATCTTGTAGTTCCTTTTGGAATATTTGGAAGTGACATTTTAACGGACTGGACTATTTTTCTCCTGTTGAGAGAGATACTGAGCAAGGGTGGAGCTATTATGAGAGCCTTTCTGCTGTCGGGAAGGCACCCCCGGGCAGGGGCGCAAATCTCTGTTTGAGAGTGGGGGGGGGGGGCGGGGGGAGAAAATGCTTATGATGTGCCCATGAAAACGAAACTGTGCACGATTGGCGGGCACCGCGAGCGCGAAGCCCCAAAGGACTCCTGGTGGGATCCAGGGGAAAACCCCTGTGTCCAGGGAACGAAGCCCCGGAAGCTCTTGTGTTCTGACGTTTCCAAAGCTTCAAAAAAACTGTTTTCCAATGAAAAAAAAAACGAAAAAGGTGACCATATTTTTAGGTCTACTCATTTTTTTCTTGGGGGGGGGGGCGAATTACGATTTGGTCCCCCCACTTTTTCACTTGAGGGGGCGAAGGCCCCCCTTGCCACCCCCGCGGGATTTGCGCCCATGCCCCCGGGGGTGGGGAAATATGAAAAATTTCATCGGGAAGCCTTACATAAGGCATAAGGGCGGGTCACACATCTACACCCAGTTTCAATTCGAAATCCGATCCTATTTTTTCCAAATCTCACCAAGCTTCTTTCTAATTTTTTTCTTCTTCAGACTTTGGTCTTGGGATCATCATCACGCTATAGGCTAGGCATATCGATAAAAAGAATCTGCTATTTTTCACGATATACTGTGCTGCTACCATTAGGCCCATATATTGCTTATGTCGCTCAACAGGCAACAGGGCAATATTTGTTCGAAAATCGATCCCGATCTTCGAACGCTCGTACGACTGAAAAACCGTTTGCCGGCGTGACATCACAAAATAATTGGTTTACATTTTATTTTCATAATTCTTCAACGAATATCATACATTTACAAAGATATGGAAATTTTGGCTCTTTCGACCAGGGATGGCCGGAGATTTTCATTAAGACGCAAAAAGTCGGATTGTAATCCTATGATCCGAAATTGCTGTCGGGTGACCCGTGCCTTGGTCCCAGCATTTTCCAGATTTGCGAAAGAGGGGGCGGGTGCCTCCCCCATCCTCATGTAGAAATATTTGATAATTGAGATACTAAGGGAAGCCATCCATTCCCCTTTTTGTGCAAGTCCGGGCAGAGGCAGGTTTGCGTTTTCACTGAAGCTTGACTCATTATCTCTCTGACCCCCAAGGCATTGCCGAGCACTTTCCGAATTACGCACAACTTCCCTCCAAGCTTTGAAGAAAAATTTTAAAGACTACTTAGTTTGTATCCCCCGGCATGTGAAATCTGCTCCCTTTCGTATACCCGTCTACCTTAAAGCGTAAGTATACTGTAAAAGTATAAGGTTACTTGCACAGTGCCGGTTCACCGACACGATAATTGTTTCAAAACGCTTTAGTGATGACGGTCGTATGTAGTCTCACGGGCGGCAATTTCCGGGGATCATGTCTCTATCTTTAAAAAATTCCCCATTGACTGATTTTTTTTCACTCAGTAACTTTTTGAAAAAAAATTGATTTAAATGCCCGACCCCTCCCCTTCAAATCTGAGAATAGATCACGCAACCACTGAGTTCTCTTTTGAAAGGTTTGATTTCTGATATCGTTTATGGAAAATTTTGCATACAAACTTGTTGCTATAAATAACTCCAAATATCCCACACTTACGAACGTTCAGACCTAGGGACAAGAACACTCTAATATGCGACGGTATAGTGCGTTTGTTTAATGGAGCCCTGAAATTCAGTGACAAGATTTAAGTTATTTGTATGAGGCTTTAATTAATTATTCTTACCTCAAGATATCAGTATGAGATTTTGAACTATAACTTATTAGGTCAAAGTTTTTAGAGGAAACATTAAATCCAAATATAGTCCATACAAAGAAAGTATGAGAACGGCGAAGATGCATGACAATCTTCAGTGAATTTAAAGCTTAACCTCTGCCAAACCTCCCGATCTCATTTTTCCATGCATCGCCTTTTAGCCTGCCCATCACACATTTCGCGGCTAACTGTAAGATGATCAAAATTTTCAACCCCGCCAGGAAATCCCTAGGCTTTATCTGCATTGTTGTCCAGTACGGCGCCGTCGATCACGCGCCAAGATAAAGGTCCCAACGAGAACGGTCTTCCCATGCAAAATTGCGTCAATGTTAACATGTGGGCCCTGGTTCTGTTGCACCTGTAGATCTCTGCACACACTCGCTGCATGCTTACAAGTGAGCGCCACTTCGGAATGTAGTAACGTATTTTCTTCGCTAAAATATCCAATCACAACTGCAAGACGAAATACTCACTCATTGATCACCGGCCAGCCCCCATAGCTGCGTTACCTTTTTTGGAAATGGCTAGACGTTCACAGTACGTGACGTCACGCTCATAAATTAGCTCAGATTTTTAACAAGCTTTGAGAGTCGGCGCCATTTTGCATTTACAAATTTCCAACATTTCGTACGATTTTCAACTCTTACTGCATACTTTTTTCATGAGCAGACTTAATCTGCACCGATTTATAAGACCATGCCTAAAATGGAGCACGAAAAAGTTTATTTGGCTGATAATCATCACAATCATTTTTCGCCGATCGCCACGCTGGAATGGAGCCCCCTTGTACACATATGGTTTGAAATAACGGTGTTAGGCTACAGTACTAAGAGTAAGCCTACACGCGGAAGCAGTAGTACGTTCGTAAGTCGGACCACGCTACAAGTTTCTTGAGGTGGGTGTGGCTAAGAAGGGGAGGGATTTAAAAAGATTATTGCAATGACAGAAAACTCACGGGGGGTTGAAGCTGCCAATAGATATACAGCACGTCACTTTTATAATATGAAATGTCCAATGGCGTCATTATCGATGTATGTAGTACCTGGAAATATTCTCTGCTAGCACGAGAGCTAAACAAGTTTTCTCGTAGTTTGGGGAACACATAGGACCTACAGTCGATTCATATAGCAGTGTTAGCGGCGAGGTAAACAAACATGCAAAATAAAGCATTGCATATTGCATAGTCTGAAATGCAGCAATGTGTTTGACTGTAGGTGTCGTTCGAGCAGATCTGCTGATCTATGAGGCCGACTTTGTAAATTCGGCAAAATGTGGTGCAGCTGAAAATTGTAAAACTAGTGTAGAATCAAGACAGTCAAAAATGGGAAATATTAGGATATATATGCTTATTGGCGGAGTGGCGGTTCCTTCCGGCGGCTGTTAACTATTATTCACCTTTCCAAGGTAAGAATGCTTTCAGCAACAGTCTAGGTCCCGTATTGAACAGAAAGTTCAAGCGCGGATCCAGACATTCCCAAAAAGGGTGGGGGATGACTTAAGGGAAAGAGGGGTGCAGGGCCGGAAGTGGACCCAATACAAGTTGAAGGGGGGGGGGGGGTCGGCCTTCTTCCTATCTGCGTGAGAAAAAACCAAGCAGGAATGTTGGAAGGATTGATCCCTATATTAAAATTTCGGGGTAAGCTAAATTACACTTCTTCCAGGCGAAAGCTCTCCCCATCCCTTCCTCCTTCCATCCTTATACCCTCATGTTTAGAAACTTTATTGTTATTCAAGTAGAATTATACTGGTTTCCATTCATTTCGGAAAGTGGGTCAACGCTGTCTTGAAAGGAGGAAAAAGTTCCTCGATCAGTATTTCTCCCCCCGCCCCCCCTCGATACCACATATTTTACGTTTTATTTCGATGCAACCTTCATCGATTGCGTGTTTCTTAGGATGAAAACAAAACAGAGCAATGAGCTATTTATAAAAAGGAAATCCAACCATGAACGTTGGCACAATCAATGGCTTAGTTGAATGGACGTCTGCAGAAAAAATAAAATGAAATGATGGCCAGCCCATGCAGTGGTCAGTCTGTTATGTTTAGGATTATGGATACATTCCCTAAGATTGGAAAGAAAAATATCTGGAACGTTCCAAGGGCTTCCGTACATTCCGTCGAAAATATTCCTGCACGTCTGGAAATGGTATTGCTGGATTGCAAATCTTTCCCGCGACGGAACGATTATTTTCAAACTTTCGAAAAAAATTACATGATTTTAAAAAGGAAAAACATTTCCCTTGCATTTCCTTTGAAAATTACATCCGTTAGTTACTTCATGCGTCTTTTAAATACAATGTATAGAAAAAATGCGCGCCGCCATTTACTTTCGAATTTCTGTTTGCAGTTATACGAATTTATTTCATAAGTTTGGAAACAAAAATATGGCACACCCCAATAGCTTTCGTACCTCTTGTGGCAAAATTTCCACACTTTCGGAAAAAGGCTATATGCTTTCAGGTTTGCAATTCCTTCTTAAAACGGGAAGATTGTCGTTTACAAACATTCTAAAAAATTCGCACGGCATTTTGCTTTTTTAAATTAAAAAAAAATCGCAAGTTAGGAAAACATGGATTTCATAATTTGGGTGACCTTTGCAATTTTAACCGCTAGCTTAAAACTTCATGCGTCTTTCAAGTAAAAAGAAAAAGGGAGAGGAAGAGAGTGCCGACGATTTCTTTTCGAAATCTAGAACGTTCCAAGAGCTTTCGTACCTTCCGTCGGAAAATTCCTGCACTTTGGGGAATATAATTGCAGGTTTGCACTTGTTGAAAACACTTCAGCAAATTCGGAAAAGGGTGCATCCATGCGGGTTTGCAGTTTCTTCCTGATACAGGAAGATTTTCGTTAACAAACGATCCTTGAAAAATTCGCCCTTTTTTGTAGTAAAAAAATCGAACGTTAAGTAAACACAAATTACATAACTTGGGTGACCTTTGTAACCTAACCCCAAGCTTGAAACTCCATGCGTTTTTATGAAAAAAGAAAAAGGGAAAGAGAGAGAAGACCGCGGCAAATTACTTGTCAAAATCTGGGATGTTCCAAGAGCTTTCGTACCGTCCATCGGAAATATTCCCGCATGTTCGGGAATGTTATTGCGAGTCTTTGAAAATCCCTCCCGTAACGGAACGTTAATTTTTAAACTTTCGAAAAAATTCTATGATTTTAAAAAAGGAAAAACTTTTATCACTTGCATTACGGTACCTTTGAAAATTACATCCGTTAGCTAAAATTTCATGAGTCTTTTTAAATGCAAAGAAGGAAAAGGGATCGCCACCATTTACTTTCAAATATCTGTTTGCAGTTATGAATAATATTTCAAAAGTTTGGAAAGGAAAATATGGAACGTCACAAAAGCTCTCGTACCTTCGGTGGAAATTATTTCCACACGTTCGGAAAGAGGAGATGTGTTTGCGGGTTTGCAAAGCATTCCCGTAACAAGACGACTTTTCAAACTTTCGTTAAACTTTTTGCATGTTCCTAAAAGGGAAACATTGATGACTTGTATGACCTTTGAATATTACATCCGTTTGCTGAAATTTAATTTTTTTCCTTCTTTTCTCTCTATAAACAAGGAAAAATAGTGCTGCTATTTACTTTCAAATTTCGTTTTAAATTATGAATGGTCCTAAATCTCGTACGTTTGGAAAGCAAAACGTCAACGTTTTAAAATGCAGTGTACCTAGCATGAACTCTGATTTAATTAGTCCATCGTTGCTACCGTAGCAGAACAGCCCTCTTGCGATAAAAACGCTGATCTCGTGATCATTACTAGCGATAGACTAGTAACGGTACGATTTTTCTTTTTCAAATAAAAAATTTCAACGTTAACCATAAAGGCGACTACAGTAGTACTATTCTCAGCCGTATAGCACGGTATCATCATACTCTAATCAAACTGTAAATAAACTGCACAACACATATGTAGGCCTATGTCTTCTCCATCGATCGAAGCTTCTAGCTTTTGCTCTCCGTATCAAAGAGAGCTTACGTTCCCGACAATAAGCTGGTAGTGAACTTCGCAATTCATCCTGCGCTAAGCCGGTCTATTCATGCCAGACACCCATTGTGTTGCACACAATAGCGTGCTGGCATGCCTGCTCATTTAACTTCGGAAACCTTCGGAAAAAACCGTGTGACGTCAATGCACATATTCATAGCTCTCCGGAAGCAATTGTTGTCCGTGCAGTTTGGGCCAAGTGAGTATGGCAGTGATCCCTTATTTCTACACATTGTTCATAAATTTTTTGTTGTAATTAAAATCAACTTGTTAATCAATCAAATCAATATTGAATAATCAATCTTACCCTTTCCCTTCAGAATTTTGAGAAAACAACCTAAAACAGAGAGTGCTATTTGTATATTTTTCTTTTAGAAAATATTGAATGAGGCCGGTAAGGCACCTTCTCTTCGATACTCACTCTGCATGGGCCCTTTGAAGTAGGTCATGGTTATCATAGAGGTTGACAGTGACTAGTTCCATTAAGAGGATATAGACCATACCCATGAGAAACAAAAAACACATCTTTGTTAAACTGCTAATCTGTTGGAACACAGCACAGCTCATCATTACCAGCAGGATACAGAGAGTGAAGTACTGCAAAAGACAAAGATATATCACACTGTCAGTATATTTACTTGCAAATTATGGGGGACCAATGGGGGCCCATGGTCCCACACAAAAGTGGACCAAAAATTGTTTCTCATAACTGTATTGCTGTACTCTGAAAAACAGAATCTTTAAATGTATTAGAATTGTGATTTTAAGACCATCTTGGAGTTAAAACAATTGTTAAGGAAAATAAACTTATTAAAAAAATGAGATTTAAAATTTCTTAGAGAAAAAACATTTTTAACTTTTGCATTATAAAAACTTGATACTTTTTATTGAGAATTATAAATATGAAGAAAACAGAATTATTTTTCAGAAGAAACATAATTTCACATTTGTACACTTTGATTGCACCAAATCATATCCAGGGACATCATTAAAGCTAGCTGGTTAAGTAAGAAGGTTAGGAGAATTGGAACTATTTTGTGTAAGTGGGTTAGGTCTTTAGTTATTCCTTGTTACTATGTTCAAATAAACAGATATTACTACTGAATCACATTTTTAATTTGGCAGGGACCGCGAAGATGGGGGGGGGGGGGAGCTAGGGGGGCTTTTAGCCCCCGCATTTTTTTGCTACGGGCATTTTAAGCTGCCTTTAAACTGCATTGTGGGCAGCCTTAAAACTGCATTTATTTTATTGGACATATAGGGCCGCTTCGATGATTAGCCCCTGCTCTTCAAAATTGGCTCTGCGGCCTCTGTATGGCCCATGTGCCCTCCTCTTTGTACCTAGTTTTTGCATGGTCGGTCTGATCCAGCTTGCTAACCTTGTTACAGAGCATTCGCTCTGCACTATTGTAAAAATTGAGTAATTCTCAAATCTGGTTTCCAATTTCATGCAATCTACCAGATGTATATGAGGTTAATATGAGATTATGGAGGATTTCAGGTAGGGCCTTGCTTTGAGAGATATTGTGGCCTTCAAAGCATAATGTGATTTCTCTTCCCTCGCTGAAACTCTTTGTGCCATTTGTAAATTTGTCATAGCTTTTTCTACATTTATAATATACTTTAACATACTTTTTTATACTTAAAGGCTTTATCCTCTCCCTCCAAATGTTTCAATTCTCATAACCTACACCCTTCCCACAACTAAAATTTATTCTCATCCGAACACAATCTCAGTTTATTTCTTCACAAAGTTTACAGAGTGTAGACAAGACCCTGCAATATGTGTCATTGTGGCACTCTAAGTAGAGTACATGCTATATCACATGCATATTTTGAACTTGCTGTTAATCCAAGATTTTTGTCACTTGGCAGGATGGGAATATAATTTAAGAGAGAGTTGTGCAGATTGTTTACAAGGGGTTCTTCCCCTTTCCCATAAAACAGCCTGCTCCATGAGTACTGAAGAGGCAGGTCTAGGTTTGGAAGAGTCAAACTGTTGTTGGTACAGTGACTTGGGGGATGCTCTAAGAAATCAGAAATTAATTTTAATGCTTAAGCTGCAACCCCACACACCCCCCCCCCCCTCCCCCATACTGTCTAAATTCATCCTCATCCAGACAGTTTCAGTTTATTGTTTCAGGGTGAGTGTACAAGAAAACATGTGCATTTAATAGTACACTTTCAGTTCAGCACATGGTGTGTAATATGAGCTATGGTACTTTGCATTTTATTAGAGAGCTGTCAATCAAACAGCTGAGCCAACTGAGAATTTTTGATGACTACTACAAAAATTGTTGTTTGGGGTGGGAGGAAGGGCCCTTTAAAGCTAAGAGCTTGCTAGAAGAACAAGTTGAGTCATGGGAATCAATGGAAAATGAAAATGTCTGAGCTACAACGTCACCACTATAGAATATTGTCATTTTATTTGTGGAAATCTGTGTTTAAACATGTCTCAGTCTACCAGTAAATGGATTCTCAAATAAATGCATTATGAGTGGAAGTATATAAAATATATTATTCCAGGAATTCTTCATAAATCCACTTTTTACAAATGATGCTCTTAAACTGTACCCTATGACAATCAATCTTACATCATCTTTAAAGTATCCAATTAAATTTAATTATTTTTCTGCACAAATTATAAAACAAAACATGAATGTTCTGAAAACAATAACTGCATTTATCTGCATCTACAGACTGTCCCCACTTGTTCTCTCAAGCAAAATTAAAGAAGTCTATAAGAATAAAATACATCAAAGACCTTTCCTTTATCCCTATCATCCACTTATTACCATTTCTCCTTCCATTCACACCCTGAGGACATTCACACAAAGCCTTAATGGTGCCAGTGAGGAACATACTGCAGGAAATTGATTTTGTTAATCATGAGAAGTAATTCAATAGATTTTTGGCACCTTGTTAGCATCTTTCCTGCCTTGATACCAAATTTTACATTCCTAAAGATAGTGAGGAACTAGAATACTTCCGCAAGAAGAGTCTGGCTTTGCCTAGCATTAGGAAGTCCAAGAAAAGAAAGGCAAACTAAAAATGTGTGAAAATTCTTACAAAAGATTTTTTCTCTCCTAACAATTTTTTTTTTGCATGTCAGTAGAGGATACCATTGGCCAAATGCAGCACTTCTTCACTCCTCTCCACCTACCACTAGATTAGACATGCATCACTTACACAGCCTTTCAGAAATAAAAAAGCTGCTGAAACAGTCAGAGGACAGGATTTTGAGTTCATAGAAGTTTACAGAAGCAAGTACAGCATGTGCACTCATTTCACTGTAAACTAACTTCAGAGAGAAGCATATGCCAATAATTATTTTTTCCATGCTACATGTTACTGCAATCCTGTATATTCATTTGGAAGTATAACATCTAACTTGTGTTCTAAAGAATTTCATTCGTTTAGACCTAATAACCATCTTGTTTCCTTTGGCAAGGTATTTCTTAATTGGGTCTCTCCACCCAGAGGTCAAAAGGGGCCCTATGAGTTTATTTTTCATTTGAAGTGGGAACTATACATGCATGCAGTCCACTTGCCTCTGAAGCAAGGATGATACATACCAGAACATTCATTAAAATTGTCTAGACATTGCAAGCTCATACATGTAAAATATTATTATGGATGTTCCTTTCTACCTGAGGAAAATGACAGACAAGACGAGATTGGTCATCTTCACGACAAATTGATGAGTCCTCATCCCCAAGTTGTAGGCCAATGTCATTGACCATAGTATAGTTCACCTCATTTTCTGTCACATTGTAAGCATTCGCAACACACTCACGCATATTTACGTTAAAGTCGTAAACAAACTGTAGGTAATAAAATTGAGAAAATATTAAAATCTTTTATGTAAAGGAATTTTAAATTATTCTATTCACTCCTCTGATGCTAATATTTTCCATACATCCCTTTTCTTCCATTACTAGGCCTACAGTTTTTATTTTGACTTCTCAGAGGCTGGCAATGCATGTGACAATTCAAATGGTAGCACTGGTGTTTTTTGACACCCAGTGATGCTATAGTGCCTGACTCTTCATTACAAACAAAGATTGTATACTTAAAATACATCAAACACCATTTACTTGTAATCATTCCTCCTAAGCCATTTTCAAGGGCATACGCAGTTGCTCAGGCAATATCTTGGCAAACAAATACCATGCCTGTGAAGCAGGCTCCATCAGAAAAACTAAATTTTAAGCTAAGCCATAAAGATTAGTACTGAAAAATAGTGACTCCTTTACCATGTTTTGTGATTAAAATTTATAAGCAATTGTCCTCTTTAATTTGAAAGCAACATTCCATGGCAACAGAACATTCAAATCAAATCAACTAGTGTTGTCATAGTCTTGCTAAATCCTTATCAAATCAGGGGACCACCTACTTTTTCTTTCCTCAAGTAATCTTGAGGTTGAAGGGCACCAGATAACCCTCACATGGAGTAAAATGTTGATGAAATGTTGAAAATAATAGTTGTATAATCAAGATTTGAACAAATTTCATATTGTGGGCAAACTGAGGTGTCTCACATCCCAGCATGCTTACATAAAGTTCATAGCTTCTAACATGCCTTTAGCTGTTATTGCAATAGTCTCTCATGGCCCCAAGGATTTAGTGACTGGGATGTTGAAAAAAAGATGTCCAGGAAACAAAAAGATGACCAAAAACACCTTGTTGCTGTAATACTTCCCAGGTCACGTCAGCTTGCAAAATCCAAACTTTGGCAAGTGGTTTCCATTTATAGAAGACTCTTTTATACATTTACAATGCAATGACCTGAGTTTATGAGGTCTTATATATTTGTATGAACAAGTTGCAACATGAAATCGAAGGGCGTTCACATAGTTTTGATGGGACATTATTGTAGTCACATGTGTCAAATAAAATATAAACACAGCAAATAATTGTCACATTTTGTTACTTCAATAAGGACTTCTGATCATGGTAACATGACACCCTCTTCAGTTAACGTCTGCAAGATGAGCAGCCAAAATAACGACAAGCTTGCTTTATTCAAAGTATTTATTTTTAACTGAGTGCTGCCATTTAAAACATTTTTGAACGAAGATACAAAACAAAGTTTTGTAGTATTTTTTCTGTGCATTATGGTAATAGCAATATGTACATGTATTAGCACTACTGAGATTAAAATACACTTTGGTGTGAAGTTTAACTTGGCAACTTCTTTAAATGTCTGAACTTAAGTTATTATTAAAATACTCACCATAACAACAAAGGAAGCTCCAAATATAATTAATAGAGTAATAATTGCCAAGAGGGAACTGAGGCTTCGACTCTCTAGGATGTGTTGAGAGACTCGCTGGCAGCTTTTGGGGTTACACTAGACAGAAAAGAAATAACAATGAGGGATATGATGTGAAGCCAAAAAATTGACTATATTGGCAGTTCTCCTAAATCTAACCCCAGCAGAAGTATACTTGCATGCAGAGTCCTTCTACAGGATTATAACACCAATGAAATGGAATGAATATGTAAATGAGACTGTGAACTTAGGAAAACACAGAGTTTTATAACTTTACAAGGTACCATGGCAACAAAAATATACAGTCTGTTGACACAATAAAACATCAAAACTACTTTCAATTAAATCAAAACCGGTTGAAGTGCTTCCAGTTTGAATACTTATGGTTGTTATGGAATGATGTTGTCTTTTATCAATGGCCTTGTTTAATACAAGCTCTTTAACCTTAAGGCCTACAACCAGGGAGTTGCTTTATATCAAATTTGACAAGTAGCAACTCCCAGTTCCAACTGAAAAACTGTTCCAAACTTTGTGAGTGATTGGCCCCACCACCAGTTGGAGGTAACCTCTGGTCACTAAGTACCAAGGAGAAGAGTTATGCTGTTGTTTATAAAGTGGAGGGAGAGGTGGTTTGGTGGTTATGTGTACCGCCTTGCAGACTACATGTCCCCACATCAAATCCTGTGGAAACCACTTGGAATTTTCCTGGGGCTTTGAATTCACTTGCTCAACATAGCTGCTTACAGTGATGCTGTACAAATTGGGAACTAACAATTTTGGAAACTGATTAACTATTTAATAAGACAAAGGCAGTTGCCTGCTTTGCTCAGTTAAGCTGTTCAGCAGTGGGTGCACTGCAGAGCAAGGTACCCTTCACCCCTCTCAGCCTTTGGGAAAGCACCTGAAGACTGGGGGCATACCGATGGCCATCAGATGGAGACCTAAAATTGCAGTCCAGGGGAAAGGGTAGAGAGAAATTATTATGCTGGCTCCTAGATCTCTGGTGAACAGAGGTGAATCTCACTGATGGCCATCTATGATCACTCTAGTGTAGTGTCTGAATGGATGAGCCAATGGGCTTCCTGATCTTGGAAATGTTTAACCTGCACTTATGCATTCAACAAGTTTCTAAAACTCAAATCGGTGCTATGGATGGCAGCAACAAAGCTTAGCAAGCAGAATAGGCTCACTAAGCAGGAGTGCAGGAGGGGGGGAGGGGGCACTTGCCCTCCCAATTAGGGCAAAAGCAGCTGGTTTATTCAAACAAAACATGGGCAAACATGATAAACGGTGACATTATTCAGGCAAAAAATGCTCTTGCCCCGCATGGAAAGTTACCTCAGTATGCCTATGGCAAATAGAAGGTCAGAGGTTTGATTCCTGACCAGATGAGTCAAAGCCCTGAGTTGGCCTTTCAAAAAATACCAAATTTGAACTAAATGGTCAAGTCGGTTGCCACTTGACACACAGTTGTAATTAATAAGTCACAGAATTTTCCCACATTCGCCGTCACATAACATCATAAAACTGCTCTTCTCAGGTCAACTTATTACAAAACAGGACCTTATAGAGTTATAAAGACAGAGATGACGTTTGCGTCATCCTCTACCTAGACATATTCTCTTCATGCTGTATAATACACTGATCCTTCCTTACTTATCCCAAGGAATAACTTAGCATTTAAATTTTGCATAGCAGTTTTGAAGAGTTTTGAGGTCTTTCCCACATTGTTTGGGAAAATGCAAGGGTTATGCACACAAAAAATTGCTACACAATTTTTCATTTGTGTAGAAAATTGCGATGCGATACTGGATAAATTATTCCCTGCTATCCTATTGCAAAGTTGTCTGGGGCGGTGTGTTACCAAATAGGATCCAGGCACTCTTTATACTTCAGAAAAGATGACCAAGTGCAACTATAACTAACTATAACTGATAATGTTGATACCTTTTCTCTGGTTTTCAGAAGCATATCCATTGCTTTACATTTACAACAAAAAATTCTTACCCATCTTTACCTTCCAGCTTTACTAATTCACTATGCTATGAGCCTAAATCTGACCTTATCAGCCACTGTCTGGTAGACAACTACTGGGTACAACCCAGTTCCATCCTCCACATACTGTTACAATCACCCATATTACCAGTCACTGGTCACCTGGGACCCCCTTAGAGCAACTCCCCACTACAGATGCGGAGCAAACAGTCAAGAGAAGTAATTCTAGGAGATGAAATGTCTTCCACTCTCCATTTGCCTCTCCTCAGGCTTAAAAGAAGCCGTTTGAAGAGATGCTTCCTAAATTAGATTGCTTACGCCAAACTTGCACCAGTATGATGAGAAATATAGGTCAACATGGCACATTCAACATTTTCGGATTCTCAGGAGTTACTTTGATTCCTTCCGCAGGGAGATAGAGAGAAGCAAAATGAGGAACTGAGCTGGACTGCATTACCAAAGGTTCATTTGCAATTCATTCCTTTCATGATGACCAGAGTTTGAAAATTTTTCAGTCTGGGCTTTTACTCGTACTAATGCAAAATTGATGTAGCCTCCATTCCAACTGACACTTCCCAATTAAAGCCAGGGATTTAGAAAAAAAACTCTTGAAAGGATCCTAAAACATCAGGCTACTCTGAAAGTATATAAAAAGAGCATAAGAATGGGAGAAACAGAAAAATGTAAAAACCAATTTTAGAAAGAGTAATGGAGTCTCACTAAGAGAAAGGTGCTACAAGTAATGACTTTGACTAATCACATCAATATTTATGGCCTAATCTTCTGAGCCTTTTCCTTCCATTCATTTTTTTTTCTTTTTTTGCACTGAGCTTTCTGTAAGTGTGTCTGCTTGTTGTTTTGAAATTAAATTGTATTTACTTCTTCAGACCTGGTGGTATCAACTCCTCCTCCTCCTTCTTCAAAGATTTCCAACATTTTAAGGTAACATTTGTGACATAATCTTCAAAAATCTTCAAAAATTTTTATAACATTCCATCTGCTCTGAAAGGTAAAACTTAAGTGACTGATGGACCAATTAAATAATTTTCACAAAAATGTTTGCTCAGTCATTTAAAAGTTAGCAGAGGGCAGCAAACAGTATTAACAAAATACATGTCCACTTTCTCTGGTAGTTCATATTGAAATTATTACACTTACCAGACATTTTTCAGCAAAGACAAGATACAATATCCATGAAACCAGCATGATACTTCCTCCATAAACAGCAACCATTTCGATAGTCCTGAAGGAACAAGGCAAATAAGCACAACCTTTCATGCATGCATATGTTTTTTTTTTGCAAACTCTTTGCCAATCAGAGCCCACAATGACGTTTAACTGTAAAATGATTGATGCATGGTGATTGGGAATCCACCATTTTAATTGTCATCAATTCTAGAAATGCCTACATTTAATTGAATTGAGGTGTTAGACTAAAAAAATTTTATCACTTGTTCAAAGAGGCTAAATTCTGTCATACTCTTTAACATAGCCCTTATCTTACGGTGTGTCCCTTATCTCAAGATGGCATTTTGTAAACTTAGTTGCAACAATATCACAATACCAGAAGGATTAATTTATTGAAGTAAACAGAAGTGTATGCAGGTCAGGGTAAGGGTTCGGCAAACTGTGATTCCACCTCAGAAAAAGGGCAATATATATTGGGGGGGGGGAGGAAATATTGGGTATATATAGCAAAATGTCACCCTTAACTTTTTTCATTCACTTTCTTCAGTCTTCCCCCTCCCCCAGAGAGTGATTGTTTATATAACATCTCATCCACCAAAACATCTGCTTCCTCATTTGTTCTAACTCTTAACAACTAATCATCTGTCCCCCCTCCCCCACCCCCACTTTCATCTCCATCACAATGCATCAACTAACTAGGGATGAAATGTTTTCTTTACCAAAGTTTTGTTACTGGTGGTATAGTAATATGTACATTTGAGAGAATATTTAAGAGATCTAATTGGACTAAAATGACATCATTGCTTTAAGTCTGGGCTAAATTTATCTGATAATCTAATCTACTTACTGAAATGATCACAATTTCAATGTTTTATTCAAATGAAGACATACACAAAATCTTTTATGTAGCATGATTGCATGGGTAACAGTTTGAGGGATTATCACAGTATTTTGGCACTAGCACTCCAAACAGGTGCAGAAAACCTTACCCTTCCACAATTCTGAGGATAAGATTTCAGATACGTAGTATACAGGAAACAATGCAAGAATTTCTCAAAGATGAATGTTTTGTTTGAGGGACTTATGAATTAAGTTCTGGAATAGCACAGTCATGCCCTAAGGCACACTGGTAGTATGACATGACTACAGTTACAGTAACACTCTTATTTAAGATGGGATGTAGCAGGCACAGTTTTAGGGATATTATTTTGGGGGCTAAAAAGTGTCAGATAAAGAATATTAGGCTTGGATGACTGCAATACATTTCAACTTAGGCACTTGCGGCCTAAACATTTGCAACTCTGAAGCTGTTCCCACTTAGTACTTCAATGTCGTAACTGTCACATACACATGTGTACGGCATGAACTATCATACAGTAGTGTGTTTCAAGGGGGGGGCTGGGGCCAGTGCGCAGGCCCCCACCTCCGAACTCAGTCGGGAGGAAACCACTCAGTTGGGAGATTTCCAGGTTGGAGGAAGAGGAAAAGTTTGAAGAGACACATTAAGCATTCAGACCTTAACCACACAGCAGTCCCCGTGGGGGCAAAAAAAAATGGTTGTCAAAGCAAAAATAAAAAAGGAAAAAAAAAGGTCCTCGAAAATTCGGATAGCACAATTGCATGCTGACGTGAGTTGGTCGCCAAGAACTAAAGTGCAGATAAGCAGAAAAAAAAAGGTCATCAAAATCTGTGCCAGCGGGGGAAACCTGCCCTCCCCTCCCCCCGTCTTTGAAATCCTGCACATGCCATTTCTATCACATACACAATGTAGGACTGGGAAGAGTGCTAGTTTTTAAGAATTGGGCTTCTTGCTAATAATCTAAGCTGGCTTCTAAGCTACCAAACATAGGCTAGGCATAACTGAGAAACAAAAAAGACTAAAATGTACTGGATTAGTACATTTGTTAAAAATGGATTCCAAATGTACAATAGTGATAAGTTTGCAAAATATCTTCAAGAATGAAATTTTACAGTTTTGAAATTCCACTGCAGTCATGACTCTCAGGAAAGTGGAGTTGAGCAGCACTTCTTGGACAAGAGTTGAAACTATGAAAAATAGCTGAGTAACCTGCCGGGCCTAAGCATACTTTCTCAGTGCTGTACCATATGTCTTTACCACTATTAGCCTGTACAAGATTCTGTGTATGCTTTCTTTGTTTCTTTTTTTTTTGGGGGGGGGGGGGGAGGGGTGACTAGGGAAAATTGAGGTCCCTGAAGTCCTACCCCACCTTCCTGACCCCATAGAACCCCCCTTGAGAATTCATTGATTATTATGCAAAAATTGCAATAATTTAAGACTGGCCAAAAATGCTATACTTACAGTGGAAAAATACACAGCTGGGTAAAGCAGATAAAAAGAAGAACAAAGAATGCACATATCATGTATGCACTGAACATAGCATCACTCTCCATGGAATACTGTAGAAACAACAACAAAAAAAAATCATAACATTAATTTCTTAAATATCATTCACAGAATTATCCGTCTATGTTATATAAAAGAAAAAAAATACTTAAAATAAAAAAAGCTGTCGCATAAGTTTGTATTTAAGTAAAATATTTTACATAAATGACTCATGAGAAACATGGAAAAATACTTTTCTCAATGAATTTTGCAAAATTCATGGGGAGTAACGAAGGTTTACCCAATGTCTGGTTTTACAGGACAAATCCTTTGCTTACTAGTTCACAGTGACATCCAAGCAGATTTATAAAAATTTTTCTGCAAGGTCTAGATTAATGTAATTTCTCACGCGACTGCTTCTTGCTTTACAGGCGTAGTATTTTGAAATTCTAGTGGTTCCCCCAGGCACCCTGTGGTGCTATCATAGGCATGAGAAATATGCTGATGCCAAGGACAACTACTGCACCATTTTGCAATTTAAGCACACTTGACAACGAAAAATTTACAAACGGTAGGAGGCCATCTCTCATGTTACCATTATGCACCGTCCCTGAGAAGCGATCTGTGTCCTCCTTGCCACAAAAATAAATATGGTAACCATGAAGTAGCCGGTTGGTTTAACTTGAATATAAAGCAAATTTAGGTTGTTAAATATCATGGAAGCTACTTGAAAGGAAATATTTAACATGTTATTTTAGTAAGTCTTTTGGGTGACTGTCTGCAACCTTTAAAAGAATAGTCCAGCATCAAATATTTTTAAGGGTGACATATTTTAAGCATTCTGGTAGAATTTTTATTAATTTTCCATGATCAATTCTTGAGATATTAGCAACTGAATCTTCCAGATTTTCTACATAAAATGAACTTAAAGCAAGCAGGCATGACCTAATGAATTAACATTGTTGGCAAATGCATTGAGGTCTTGATATGGTCTACTCCAAATAAAGCCTTGGTGTCCCATGTCTTCTCAGTTCAATGTTACACTATTTTTGTGTTACCCCTGATGATCTTTGACCACAGTAGCCCCAAAATGTCAAAATTGGGAGGGGGAGACTAAGGAAAAAAAAAATATGGGTGGATGATCCCTCTTGCACTACCTGTCCACTTCCCCCTTCCCCATTTCCATAATGCTAAGATTGTTTGACCACCACCAATAGCAGGGACTATCTTCCCACAATAACACATCCACACACAAGTTAATAACCTACTCAAGTTCCCCTACCTTAAAATATCATGTTAACAGGGCTTTCAGGGTTTTACCTTAAGAGACCCCACATGACCTCTGACCATTAAAAAATAGGGACCATCTTCTCACCACTACGTATCCACATACCAAATAAGGCATCTATCCTGTTTTCCTACCTTGAGATATTGTATTATCAAGATTTTCAGAATTTAATCCATGGTGACCCCAAACAACCTCTGACCTCCACTAAAAATGATTGGGACCATCATTTTTCCATTACACATCCGCATACCCATGTATGAAATCCGTCCAAGTTTTCGATCTTGAGATACCAACCCATGAGACTCAACACAAGTATGGACATAACCTCAATGTAGAAACTGGGCCGTAAAATCCCATCTAATCAACTAACTCAACATACCAACAGCAGACTTTCAGTCTTCAAGGCCATGATGCAGCCCACCAAATATTGTCAATGAAGTAATTTATTTTCATGAGATGTAATTATTTTATAATGGTATCACTGAACCAACTAATACTGACTATAGTTCTCCACATAATAATATAAGACATACAACAGGATATAAAAAAAAACTTTGTAAATGTTTATTTATAGATATGAAGGGTTTTTAATTCCATAAACTGAAACCGTATCCTCTATAGATATGTCTCTGGCATCCACGTGTACATTTTCTGAATTTAGCAACACTATCTTGAAATCTTAAAATCAGAAACCACAGATGAAACTTGGAAATTCTCCTTGATGAACTGGAGATTATGAATAAGATGCTGTGTAACATAACCTTCCTAATGTAGCCCAATGCAACTAGGTTGATGATTACATGGGTATGAACTTTCAAGACGAGTAAACAGAGGTGCTTGAACTTTCCTCATCATCCAATCATGGTCATCACCAATGTATGGTACAGACAGACTAGTAGCAATGCGAGTGCAATTGTAACTGATATGAGGGAATTGTTCCCTAGCTAGTATACAAAATGGCAATCAACTAGCAACTCTGTAAATCATGAAGCATTAACCTTAATCTACACCAAGTTACTTTAAACAGTATATGCTGTCAAACGAGTTAGTTGGATTTCACTACACTTCTGCCAGGGGCTATTTCAACCATCACATCTGGCAATCGGAGCTTCACGATCTTTAAACAGCTGCTGTATGTTAGGGTCTTTGAACTTAAACATTATTCTGTTTGAACTGTTGGACTGATGATGTGAAATTATGATAAGGTATGACAATACATGGAGTAAATCGTCTACAAGTCATTCACCCTCTTCTTAGTAATCCTTGTGTCCTCTGGGCTTCCTTCATCAAATTCGTTGCACGTTCTTTAATTTCAAATATCTTTTCAACCCAACTCAACTAAACTTGCGACAAAGTACACAAAAAGGTCATGGTACCATTTACAAAGTACTCATGACTTTGTTGTTATAATACTACACCATGACATCATCATGCCTGTATTAAAATCTTAAGAGATAAAGTCAAACATAGGTCTATCTAAATACAAATTACATCACATGCACATCACCAATTATGTACTGGAAATCTTGGGGTAGTTCCCATCTTCCATGCACCCCTTTTCTATCAAATTTTATCAAACAAAAATTTCTGTCCCCCACCTGGAAAAGAAAACTTGTTGTGTATAACATTACAACACAGGTTCCAAATTTAACACCTCACTCAGAATGAAATTCTTGCCTCTGTTATCTCTGAAGCCTTAAAATAAACACTGGGGCACTTCTTTTATCGTTGGACATTTTTTTTCCCTCACATGACAGGAGTAGACACTAGAGTGAAATCTGATCAGTTTGTTTGCAAGTCTTTTCCACGTTTGCAGTGCACGCTTCTGGATATTCTGACGCCAAAGACAACATTGAATGCCAGACGACACATCGTTACATCTCACCAGTGAGGAACAAATTAGCCACAAATGCGACAATAATAAACACTGCTTGAGGTTGCAAAACCACCTGAAAACTAATTCTCACTTTTTCAACGATTTTCTTCAAGAAACTGAGTCTAAGATTTATTCCTGCAGGCCATTCTGTGTCACCATTAAGATAGGCATGGCTTTGAGGTGTTGAAAAATGTCACCGAAATGATAACATTTTCTTGGGTGACTGACTCCATACGTTTACATAAAAAACTTATTAAAAGGAATGAAAAATTAGATCAAATTAGGTTTGATATTATCAAAGGTTGCAAAAAAATATTGAACTTCTAAATAAATAGATCTCAGATACCAAACCAAGCATGGACAGAACTGTTAAGTGGAGAAGCCATTACATTGCAGTTTATTGTCACAAGCTTTTCAAATTGAACGAGGAAAGATGAGGAATTAAAGAACTTAGACTGTGAGGAACAGGAGTTTGTCAAAGGAAATATTTATGGGTATGGAGTCTCACACCTTCTTCTAAGTAAAGCTTGATTGGCATATTGTATACCTTTGCGTCACTTCCATTTAAGAAGTGTACTTTCAAATTGAAATCCTTTCTTTTCATCAGCCAATAATCAACCAGAGATGGGAACATTTTTCATTGTGAAATGTATCTGATGGTAATTAAAGCCGGCCATAATTTCAATCTTTGATTTGAAATTTGACAAATACTCTTTAGACGTAGATAGTATCTCTTAGACATAATTCAGAACAAACAGAATATTTGAAGCCATTCTGTCCATATGACACAAGTTTGCAAGGGGAACAATTGCATAATCAATGTAACTGTAGAAGATTTGCTACAAGTCCTTCAGTGTTATTTGCAGGGATTGGAGGGTGTGTCCCAGCCACGATTTGATGACTAAAAAGCATTTTCAGACAACATTTTGCACAAGAAGCAGAATTTGTTTAGTTGTGGGGAAGTGTCTTTGAATATATGTTAGAAGATAACAATATACAATAAATCTAACAAAAAGTACTCAAGACTAATTATCTCTGAAATTTTGGACATTTTTCTCAAAAATTTACAGTTATACAAGCTTTACTTTGAGTTTCAAAACAAGATCCAGGTCAAACATTGCAAGAGGGAGTGTGTATTTTACAGGAGAATTTAACACAAGGCAGCCAAGAGTCAGACTTCAAACCTCCCAGCTGTAAGTCTAATGCATTAACTTCTTGACCATGCAGTGCTATGAAGCCTGAATATAGTTTGTCATTGCTATTCAACTTTTAAAGCATGCAAGTTTTTCTAGTATGAAGAACAGGACTCTTGAGTACTGAAATCATTAGACTTCATACTTCTTTCACTAATGTACTGCTTTCTCTAATAAACTACTAATACTATGCAACAGCTGACTTAGTGCTATGACTTTTTCATAGCATTTTTTTAAACATAATTTGAAAGCATATGATTGTCAATGTTTTCTTTGGGGAAAACCTCTTAGGAAAGAGTCATTTTTCTAACTGACAGTTATTTCCAGGTCATTTTCACTCTTTCTGTGCGGAACTGCCCACACTGGCCATTTTAATAAAGTGACTTTCCCCTTAAGAAAAATCTTCACAGTACATGTACTTAAATTCTTGTCCCCACCCTAATTTCATTTTGACAATGGCTTTAAGGCAATCATTAGTCACCAAACAGGAATTTTACAGGCATCCCACAGAAATTTTCAATCAGTACAGATCTTTGAAGAAAGGAGGTTAGGAAAATTGAGACTGTCTCGGGTGATGGATAAAAATACCAGGGTAAACCATTTTCAAATTGGGTGGACTGCAAAAATTAATTTCAATGTCAAGAGCAGTCCCCAAAAACTTATTTTGAAGCAAAAGCTAAATATCACCAATTTCATCTTGTTTCTCTTCAAAGTATTGTCTATCATTTTTTATGACTTAAAAAATTTATACCCAACAGGGAATAATTTAGCTTTATAATCTTGCGTAGCAGTTTTGAAGATTTTTGAGATCTTTCATATGTTGTTTGTGAAAATACAAGGGGTTATGCACACAAAAAACTGCTACACAATTTTTCATTTGTGTAGCAACTTGGCCTGTTTGTGTAGCAAATTGTGATGTGATACTGGATAAATTATTCCCTGCCCAAGGTAAATCAAACAGTTACTCCAAGCAAATTTTCACATTTCAGAGGAAAAAAATGTTGTCACATGACTCTAAACAGCCAATCATGAAACAAGATAGTCTTCTACACTACTCTGAGTTGGGGTGACTGTTCTTGCCCTTTAAGATGAACCTTGAGATTCCAAAAACTACACACATGGATTTTAAAGGAACATGAACTTGATTTGTTACGAGAAAAATACAAACCTTTTCACGTAAAGAGAATTTTAGAAACTGTCAGTAACATATGAACAAGACTTGTTCCACCAGTTGAGAGCACTACAAAGTTCCTGTTTACTCTTATTGAAGTGGACTCCAAGGCTTTCTGGCTAGCTAGGGTTTATTATTTACCAAGAGGGCCATCATCAAACTGGCCTGAGGCACTCAATAGTAAATCAAAATAATTATACATCAAAATGCTTAAGTTTAGCATGTCTTCTGTAACGGATGCAGTTTTATGAACAACTAAATTTTGAAATTGTACAATAAACTTCCTGCCTTCACTTGCAACTTTCAAAAAACTCCAATAAGGCCACAAAAAAACCTTCAATGAATACATTTTGATACCTTTCCTTCAAAGTTCACTTCTGTACACCTATATTGTTGACATCATAGCAAAACTGCATTGACATGTTTACTGTAACGAAATAATTTCCCAAAATGAAAATAAGAATGACACTCATGATTCAAGCAATACACACCTTAGCCTCCAAATCTCGTTTGCGGAATGTTAATGTGAGTCTCTTGACGTGCTCAGAGCGAAGCCTATCAATGCTGCGGGCATCGATTGCTCTTCCTAGAAAGTCATTCACTTCTTCTTCTGGGTCCCTTCTCTCTATCTGTCTGTCTAAACCAAGTCTGGAACAGAAAACACAGAAAATGAGGTGAATGAATCTACTGCAGCATGAAACAAACATCTTGAGAGAGATGACTCCCGGCTGCTTTCAAGTACTTCAGTCAGCTCTGATATCACAGTGGAATTTATTGAGCAGGGCTGTCTTCAAAAAGGGTATCATAAGGCTGAGACATTTAGGAAGGGGCCAATGCAAATAAGAAATGAACGTCTATATATTTCTATGATGTTTCTACAGGCCTCCCTTGATAAAATGTAAACATTTTCTCTTGTTCTCATCGAAGGGTTAGACAATTCCAGAAAACAACAAGACTGCCACACATATGACATGGTTGAATCCCTCCCTCCCCCATCCCCTGTGTGGGCTGGGAGTTGTATAACATGTCCGTGGACAGTATTTTCAGCCTGTCATGAGAGGGCACTAGAGGGAAAGATTTGCACAGTATTTAAACTGTACATGAAACCAAACTTGAACGGTATTTGAATCCACTTTTTAACTTTACATTATTGTCTATGTTACCCTTTACTGCACAGTAGTGTTGATGTGATGTTAAATCTCAGATAATTGATTCCATTCTTAAAGGGGAAGTTTAAGCAAAATATCAACTTTCACATGTGAAAGAAGAACTAGATCTACTCAGTGTGGTGAAATTTCCATTCAGATCGGACATGTGTTTCTCGAGATATCAGCAAATGAAGTTACTAGATTTGTGTTTCAAAGTGATATTAAGGGCAGCAGAGATTATATCACTTCTTCACATTGAGAAGGAATGCTTTATTTTCCTTTGTTTTTTCAAACTGTTGTGTTAACCTTCATGTTGACAGGAATAGGACCACCCCATGGCTGGAGAATTCTCATGCCACTTGAGTAATCACATTTTGATTATATGGGATATGCTGAGGAGAAAATAGGCTATAAAGTTTAAGGAAAAACCAAAGACTGTCCATTAATGTGGGGATATGATGTCATATGTGCTTGCTTCAAGTTCACTGTGTGTTGAAAATGTGACAACTTTACTTGCTCATAACACTAGAGAACTACACATTGGATTTCAAAGCAAATTTCACCTGAGTGCTTAGAATAAGTACCTCTAACATATCTAAACTTGATATGACATTAAACCCTTCTTTTATTGGTTTCATGCACTTACTTATTTTCCAAGTTGGCCGCACCCCTGGAACCACCATCAAAATGACCCATCATCCGCATTCCTTTAGATTTGGATGGTTTATTGAGCATCCCTGAAAATGGTTTTTCAGCACCCCAACCATCGATAGCTAGAGATGAAGAGCGCCCTCTATTAGTTTGTCCATTTGATGACTGCATAGGTGAGTTGCTTACTGATGGTTTCTGTATAATTGTGACAAAATATTTAAGTTATAACACAGAAACAAACCTCTCCAGAGTGTTTTCACATTATGTCACAATAGTTAAGCCTTGCCCACTGCCAGCATAAATCAACAGTGTTTTAGTGCAACAGTCACTTGTGGATCATCACCAGCTGCTTCTCAGCTGGCTACACTAGCTATCATACTACACCAACTTTTGTCCATCAAAAGAGGCGGGGTTTCTGAAGTAAGTGAAAGCATTCTTTGAGGTGAACGAATAAACTTAAAAACCAGGACCAACCCATAAAATGCTCTAAAGAGTTGTGTCAAGTACCCTGCAACACTCGGTGTTACCCTGTGTTTACAAGTCAACGTCAAACATTTCACATATCACATTCTGTGACTGTGTAATATTAGATAGTACAGGTCATCAGCCCCATAAAACATTACTTTGATTGATCACCACAAACAACGTGTTTAAAATGACAGAACCCTGCAATCTGAGGTAGGCCTAGATCCAAATTTAAACACCAACCCAGAGAATAATGGCATTCTAACATTACTCGATCTAGGGGTAACAATGGGTTGCCTCAAGTGTGGGGTACATGAGATCCCAGTGCTCGACTCTCCTTGCTTTTATGTAAACCTCAAACGTTGGGCAAATAAAACGATATCAGGAATAAAGAGTTCTGTTGGTGGAGCCCTCACTTTTAGTTATTTTCTGTTTCAAAAGTCCAAACAAATATAGCTCTCCCTGGGTAAGAACATGTAAATAGGACATAAGAAGCCAGGCAATGAAGATTTTTGGTTTTAACTTAGATTTCATACTCATTAATCACAAACAGGAAAGTAGAACGTCTTCTCCAATCTCTTAACCTTTCTCTATTTCCTTTAACAAATTGAGCCCCTCTGAAAAATGTAAACAATGAAAAAAAAAAATTAACAACGAACTACTTGAAATAAATGAGAATTATCTCTTCTGCCAAATAATATTTCTCCCAAAGATTACTTTCCTTAACTTTTTTATTAGCAATATTTTGACAATGGCATGATATGATAAATATTGTCTGCAAGGTTTCCATTACCAATATAAATTTTCTAACTTCCAGGCTTTCCAGTTTATCAAACCGAATCTCCTTCAATTTGAAGCCCTATAATTGATGATGTATAAACAAGAAACCCACATCATTACTATAAGTACTTTTCTTACAAACTACAACTAACTCTCCACAACATACATCAAGAGATCTGTTTTCTAAAAACTGAAAACCTCAAGAATATGACACAGAATTGACAAAACATTTCAAAGAGACTCATTTTTTTTTAATTTCCTGAAGAAAAACTCGAGCTACCACAAAACCCTTTGATGTTCTTTATTTTGTTCACATCTGATTGAAAGTAAACAACAAAAAAAAGAAAATTTGGGGCTTTAGGAGACATAAAGGAATTTCACTTCTCAAAAAGTGTCACTTTTTTTAAAGTTAAACTGCTATTTGAAAAGGCAATATATGTAGGGTTTGGGTCACCATCCAACCCTTAATTAATCCAAATTGTCTTATTTTTTAAATGGAAAGCAAGTGTCCCGATAAGAAAAGGCGAATTGTCCTGGTTTTCTCAAACACAAATAAAAGCCGGGATTAGAGGAGGAAAACAAAGCATTTTCATTTACCATGTACATTAGAGATTTTGTCCCCTTGAAGAACGATAAAATTGCCTTCGCCTGCTTTAGGGATTATTCCTCCAGATGTCACATTTTTGAGGTTAACTCATTTGCAATGGACAAGAAGTGGCCCACAACATAATGACTTAATTTTCCCAGTTATAGAAAATTATTTGCTAAAATTGAACTTCTTAGATAAGTTGACATTAAAATGAATTTTAAACCAGAAAAATCAGTCCAGGTTTGGTGGAATTATAGAAAATTTTTAGCACGAAAACTGTAACAGAACAATGGTCAGTTCTTGTCTTTCGTGGGGGGTAAATATTTGCGCGGACTAAGCAAACAATCTCTTGTGGTTAAATGACTTTAAAAAATCGGCCAGTTTGTTCCCTGGTCAGCCAGTTCGTTCCACCCTTCTTCAAGGGGAAAGATTTTCTCATGTACTGTATGGGAACTGATGGGGCTGTTAATGTTGTTGTTTGCATACATGTATTATCAACAGCTAACCAGGCTAGCCACTAGCAGTGGACAATTCAGAATGGTATTTACACTAACCCTACATGTCAAGGCATCAACTGGCTACATCCATAGATGTTGATGCCTTTTGTAAAGTCCTCCTGACCCTCTGCAGGACAAAGGGCCGTTCGGTGAAACCAAAGTTGAAACTGCTTCCCAAAGAAGCTACTACGTCCATTGAAGGACAACACTTAACAACCAACCTCACGGCCTTCAGACCACTTACATCATTGGTCTGTCATGTATGGCTCCATTCTAGACTGGATGAAAATAACAGATACTTAACATGATCTTAGCCAAAAGGCCGAAAAGTGGGACAGCTGTGCTCAGCTGTAAACTAAAGTACCATCACTTTCATCATGTCACGTTTAATGCCCCTTATCCCCACATACATCTCCAACACAGATGCCCCACCTTTCAGTTATCACTGAAGTACAATAACCCCAACCCCATTCATATGTAATTAAGGTAAATTAGAAAGAAGAGAAAAAGTAAAACAAGTCTTAATAAAAAGGGTAAGTGTATCAGTGTCTTAACCAGGAGTTTAAGATACTGTTAAACTGTGGATAGACATACTGAACCAGAAGAAAAAAAAAACAGGGGTAGCCAGTTCAGTGAGGGGGTCATTTAATTTTCCCTCTAATGATGCAAAGCCAGTTACAAAAATGTAAAAGGAGAGACAATGTAGATATGTCTTAAAATATTTTGTTTTGGTTTACAAGGCTTGTGTCCTTGCAAGCAGAAACTTTAAGGAGCAACAGTGATGGCAGCAAGACAGATTTGAAAATGATATTTGGTTTCTTCTCTTGGATTTTTTTATGCTGCAATGTCTATCCTTCTATTTCAATTAGTGGGAGTCACAACTTTTTTTCCAGTTGTTAGTCACTGAATAATTTTTTCCAATCCATTGCTAATGCTTAAAGGGCCAATCCTCTCACCCTAAGCTACACTAGGTTAAGCTACACTTCTTGTATGGGGTAACAGAAACTCTCAATTGGCTCAGCTCTTTGATTGACTGCTAATTCAAACAATGCAAAGTACCAAAGCTTATATTACACAGCACGAACTGTGGTGAGCGTGTTTGGATTATACACATTGAGCTTTTCTATACTCACCCTTAAGCAATAAACTTTGGTTGTGTCTGGATGAGGATGAATTTCACACAATTGTGGGAGGGGCATAAGTAAGAAGGTTAGGAGAATTGGACTGTTTGGGGTGAGAGAATTGGGCCTTTAACTTACAGGGGCAAGTAGGGTTATCTCAATTGTTCAGTTTCACTTTTGACAACAACCTGTTCAGATGAACTAACTGAAGCAACATTTCTTGATAGGGTTCAACGATAAGCAAAAAATAAGCCTCAATTTTCTCACAAATGAGAATTTAGGGATGATTTAGATGCCCAATTTGGTCCATTTTCCAACACGAAATGTCTTTTAACTGGTTACAGTTAAGTACATAACTAGCTGCCACTATTACTTATCCCATACTCCAATCCCACTCCCAGAAAAGAAAAATACCTGTCACAAATTTATTCACAGAAAAGTACATTCTTAGGCACTACAGATAGCTTTTGCCTCTGATAAGAGACATTTCAGCTGACTCCATTCCTCCTGGCATTTAAAACTTTTACTGAATTCATGATCCAAGAAAAATAGAATTGTAGATTTGAAATAAGAAATACAGGAAACCAAAGGATTTTCTCCATTACCAACTTTTGACATATTTTTTTCTTGACATTCAGTAAGTATCCTCATTAGCATGGCAGGTGCAAAAACACCTCAAAAAGCTGCACTTATGTGACCTTACAACTTTCCTCTTGCAAATGATTTGAAACGAGGTGAACCATTTTTTTCTCTTACCTTCAAGAAACAACACCAACTTTACAAAAACAAAAAATGATAGCAAATGCCTTTCAAAAAGTGCGACAACATTGAGGTTAAATAATTAATCTTTGGGGTATGGTTTCCTTTCCCTCTGACGAAAACAGGTGCAAATGTGTTTGTTAATAAAGAATGCCCCGGTATGTTGCAGGTTTCTGATGAAGTATTCCCCAATTACAGAATACAAATGAACGCTTACAGTCTAGAGATTTTCAAAGTTTAAGTTGCAGCCACACAACAATGAATTTGAATTGGATCATGATCCAGTTTTTGTTAGTTTTTTTTAAAATCTCCTCCATCTCTGGTCGGAAAGAACCCCAGAATTTACCAACCTGTGTAAGTATATGATTTTTATGGCAAGACTACCAAAATTCAGTTTATGTTTTCTTCTTCCTGATGTCATGTATTAACAGACAGCTTTTACTGGACAACATGTGTCTGATGAAAGCTCTCTGTTGGTGTGACAAAAATTGGTTAACATTTCATTTCCATACACCTCTGATGCAAACCATATAATAACATTGGTAAGGGAGTTTTGGCTCTTTCCAACCAATATTGGAAAAGATGATAATAACAACTCACAAATAAAAAGGATCGGAATATGATCCAAATTCTAGTAGTGTTACTAGATTTAGTCAGCCATTACAGGAGGCCATTTGTTTTAAACTTGTTAACTCTTTTGTTCACCTGTGTCATCAAAACCTTGCCCAAGCTACTTTTTCCAAAGTCCTCCTGACCCTCTGGCAAAGGGCCGTTCGCCGAAACCAAACTTGAAACTTCTTCCCGAAAAAGTGTCCACTTGAGGACAACACTTGACCAACCTCAAGACCTTCAGACCATTTACATTATTGGTCTGCCCAATCTACTGAATATGAGGGTTTAAAATTGCATGTACATAATCAAAAGAGGATCATTAAGAGGATATACGGTCCCCATAAATAGCCAATTTAATTAGGAAGAAAGATCTGATAATTTGTTAGAAGAGGAGTAAATTGTTGCATATTAGTTAAAATACTCATGACCAGTCTGAGAACTTCCTTTTATTAATCGAGCAGAATCAACAATATTAACGCCAATTTCATGCCATATTAAAACAGGGCAGTATTACTGCAGAAAATGTATCTGCACCAGTAATGATTACAGTTTATCTAAAATATTTTAACATCCTAGTTAAGCCATTGGCTATTCATGTTGGCTGTTATTCTAATAATGGTAAACTTGATCTCTGTGAAATGAATCTTGATTTAGTGAATATGTCCATACAAATTTTGCTTTTTGAATTAACAATACCTATTGGAAAGTGACAAACAATACACACTTTTCTTTTGAATCCAATTAAGAGTATAAAACATTCTATATAAACTTTTGGTTAGGCATACAGTCCAATAAAGCAAAAGGACTTCACAGGTAGGGTTACCAGACATCCAGATTATCTGGCCAGACATTTTCTCTTTTTAGTGGTTCCCGATATCAATAACAATCCTCCCCTGGCATCATTTTAATAATTTACATAAATATTCTACTGCAGAGTAAAAACAGGTCAATACATCTTCTAACCATATGGTGCAGACTGCATGGTCAAGAGGTTATTAAAGCATCACACTTGCAGTTGGGAGGTCAGGAGTTCAAGTCCAGGCAGGGTCATACTAAAGACTTTAAAATGAAACCTACTGCCAATGTGTTTGGTACTCAGCATAATCAACGGGATAGGGAAAACAAGCTGGTGAGCCATGACTTGAAAAAAGTCATGGCCGGCTTGACTTGAACCAATTGGTTGGAAACTGGGCCATAAAAACTCCACCTAATCAAAATCTAACCACAGGGTGAACAACTCTGTTCGAGTTTGAAAGCCAACCTCTACCAGTCATTCACCAAATTAACTTGATCATTTTTGAAAAATAACTTGGGCATAGCTGATTTGTCAGTTACTTTCACAACTTTCTCAGGGGCAAACACAGCAAGTACACGTCCTGTTTATATATTCTAATTCATATTGGGCAAGAAACTTGAGCATATAATCAGCTGACCATAAGCACAGATTATCATTGAGCACACACAAAAAGAGGCACTGATGAACTAAGATAAGTTCCCTGGGGTTTCTATGTGTTCTACCACACTAGTTATATACAAAACTTTGTGGGCTGGTTGTACTGAGGCTAATTTACCTGAACTGATGGACCCTGTTGTTTCTATCCCAGTCCTATCTCAAATTGGTAACACATCTACTTCAACAAAAACCCAGATTTCATATTTGCCAGCTTTTCTAGCAATTGCCCTTTACACACAGTACTTAGCTCCTCCCATCCACACCCTTATCCAACAATTCCTGGCACCCCAAAGTCCTCTTATGATCTTAACACAACAAAGCAAAGGTAGATACAGTAACTGAGAAGGGGGGGGGGAAGGGGCCTTCAATTCAATAGCACCAAAGTTTAATACTAAATAGGTCATACTATCATAGAGATTTTTAAAGCTGTTTATTTTATGCCTTAACTGCTTCAGAACTACTCATATCTGCAAAGAATAATCTCCCCAGCCCCTTTTTCGTGCATTAGTTTTATATCCCACAGAAGGAGTTTATTACCCAACTCAATATGTTAGCTTTGCTCCCTGGTATTGTACCCCTACCCCCCCTTCCCTCCCAGCTCCTGCTACATACTGCACTGACTCTATTCCAATGTTATCATGTCACTTATTAACCTTATGTATACTTCCTGTATAACTCGCTACATACTGTACATCTTGTCATCTCATAAAGTCGAGGTAACAAGACAAACCTAGAGGTACCCACAATGAAAATAATGAAACACAAAAGATTCTCATGTCATTATGCAATTTTTAATTGCCTTCTAACTTCGTCTGTAAGATATTCAATATCTTGTCTACCACAGAGCCACTTATGCATTATGATTACGGGCAGCTCCAGTTTCCTAACTCAAAAAATATCATTTAGCCCTCCTGGAGATGAATTGTACCGTCAGCATGCCGATAGAAGCTTGCAATTGCCATGGTAACAAGCCCGAAGGGCTCTGGCAATGACATTCAGGAAATGTCTGTACATATTCAAGTACTACTTTACATCACAATGTGCTGAATACTTCAGAAAGTCTGAAGTTTGATCCAGGACAACAAAAACTCCTCAAAGTGTTACAAAAGCCACAGTATCCAACCTTTAATTAACTCAAAATATCTGTGAAAGCATCCTAATAAATCCTTCTTTCAATTTTCTAATTTCACAAATTTTCATGCTGATTTCACACCGTCAACAGCAATTTGATTTATGAGTGTCCTTTGCCATGGAATTCATGGAAGCAAAACACATTTTGACATCACTGCTTCTTCTAAAGTGCAAAACGCTTTGCCAGTCTTCTCAACCGACTGTAACCAGTTCAGAGATTCGACCTGGAAATATGGAATCATATCATATATCTATTCTACAAGTTTTGTTATTAAAACATGAACCCATCCTTTTCAACACTGAAGCAATAAACAAGGGCAAGGTAAGCTGGTTCATGGATATCATGAACCTTATTGAGCGCCAGAAATCACATTGATATCTGGACTTTCCTCCAACAATAAAAACGGTGTTCCATAAAAATGATCACACAGAATTCTATAATTTGAGGATGATATCAAACCAAAAAGTACACTCCCTCGTAACAGCCTCAGAAAAACCCCACTCACAATTTTGTAACAAACTCAATCACTCATTTTAATACCTACTGTGCACGTGCTGAAGATGAACAGAAATGTCTCAACTTTCAAAACTTTAAAGGGCAAGAGCAGTTCCCCAAAACCAATTTTAAACAACGTCCAACTTGCACTAATTTCTCTTTTTTTTATCTTCCCTGTTCTTTTGTTATTTTAATTAAATATTAAAAATCCAAGGCTACAGCAGTTTCTTGAGTAGGTTCACAAAATTCAACAAAATTTTCCAAACCTGTTAAGTTTTCTTCCCGTACTAATAACAAATGGTCAAAATCAGACAATCCCCAATCCCTATATCCTCCATAAAAATAACTGTTTTAAGATTGAGATCTTAATGGTTTAATTTGGTTTACAATAATTCTTGACTAGAACCTCTTCAAATTATGCAAAAAACTGCTACAAGTCAGGTCACCACAAAATTCAAAACTTTAAACGTTTGACATAGTGATTGGATTTGAAACTTTTTATTATGCTAAAGGAGGAGTGTAATGTGATAGTGACCCTTTAACACTCTCATTCATTCAGTTATGGATATCAACTCAACTAGCCCCTTTAAGGTATGAGTAACAGCTCATAATTTTTCACCATTCATTGAGAGAATTATTGTCACATGATTCTCAAGAGCAATTCATGGAATAGGATAGACTACTAAACCATCACAATTTGAGGGGAGCTTTCCCTTTAATTGCCTTTTCAAAATGGCTCATCTCTTGGCAATTACATTGTTGCAAGAAGCTGTATGAATTTTAGAATTTTTGGACAATTATCGAATCATTGCTGAAGGACAAAGATGAAAACTTTTTCATGCAATTGGCAATCTGTAATGGTTACTCTGCAACATGAATATAACAATTAAAACATAAAAACAGCTCAAAATACACTGACAGCTCAACTCTTTTCATGTAAGACCTCATGAAAAGGGAACTAAGTACGCCAAAAATTTGTTCTTCCATTTATTAAACAATGCATGTTCCCTCTTAACCCCCAGGACATCCCTGGACATGCAAGATGAATAATGCATGGTTCTAAATTAAAAGTCAAGAGAGAATGGTGGATCATATTAGAAAGCTGTCTGCAGGCAAATCCTGTGGCATGTTTATCTTGGGAGACATGATTGGCTCCTAAAAGAATTAACATCCTTAAAAAGGTTTTGCAGGCTCTCTTATCAAATACAGAACTTCTACAGGAGACAACGTGTAATAATAAAACTTCTCCTTTAAAAAAAAAAAAACCTCATAAAGCATTCTTTGTCAGCTAAGTTGATTTCACTAAAGCAATTTCAGAGGCCTTGGATTGGAGAGCTATTCAATACAAAAATTAAAAAGGTATTTCTACATAAACAATGTTAAAGAAACTAAAAGGGCAGCTAGCATACAGTATATTATTGATGAATCATCTCAATCACATTAGTACTAGTTTGTATAGACTGAATGAATGGGGTGGGGGTCTCTAAAACTGTTTTTCTCTCAACAAAAATGTATTCCCTCTCCCACCCCTGCTCCAAAAAAACTTCACCCTGGAATCCTTAAAAATCACCTCACACCTTTTAAAACATTACCTGACTACAGACCTGTACCATTGTATATTCAATATAGGGGCCTATCCTTCAAAAGGCCTAGCTAGTTTCTTCGAGGGACATTATGTCCTGATAGTTTCGGGAGGGACATTATGTTCTGATAGTTTGTTTATACTCTTAGCTCATCTCATCTTGTAATCTCCTATTCTAGTATACTTTTTTTTTTCAAAACAAGTGACTTTTCATGTGGTAGTGTACTTATCTTCTTACGGCATGTATTATTAGTAACTGTTGCAAGTTCAGTTTTTAGCATGCCGACAGCATGTGAATTACGTTAATTGCTTCTCAAAAGGAGCAGCATCACACCACATCCTTGCCCATTCTCAACCAAACCCTTAGCTAATGGTTTCCAAGCACCATTGGTACACCACTGGCACACCATTTGCCCAGACTTGTAGGCCTACATTATATTGCTTCAATCTGACAAGGCCAAAGAAACAATGAAGTAGTGCAAATTTAACAGATGCGTACCTTTAGGCAATTCTGTTGATAATTTGACAGTAAGTCATGTAAGACAGCAAAGATAAAGGGGTTTAAACTTAACATACAACATGAATGAAAGATCATCATTCTTACTACATAGTACTTCACAACACTAGTATCATTTATTGCCAAATTTCAAAGTTCTTACATTTAATGTCATGCATACTCTAAATGAACCCATTAAAGTACCTGGAGACTGTGATATACTTTCAAATCTGCAGATTTCTACATGCTTTTTCTGATTATTTTTGCAGGGATTTGCATGGAAACCTGTGACTTTCTGTGAAACTGACATGGGTTTGCCACTGGCCTCACTTTGTCGAATGTTTGGTACAAGTTCACCACAGGTTTGACTGGCAAAACCTGTGATAATTAAAACTTAAAGCCAGGGCTTCTGATCATATTGACACCAATTTAAACAAACAAATATGAGTCAAAATCTGTGGTTTCAAATTGAAGGCAAGAAAAGATGTGTAACCTGTGTCAAACCTCTGGTTTTCACAGGTGATCATGCATGGTAACTGACACAGGTTGACACACTCCTTTTTTTTGAATAGGTTTGACTTGGAATGTACAGAAAACATGTTTTTTAACCTCAAAATTAATTTCTTGAATGCATTATTTCTAAACCAATATGAAGTATTCCAAAAGGCAACAAAATACTGGATACACAACAAAATATTGCGACAGTGGTGCAGTCATTGGGGGAGGGGAAGGGAAACTGGGAGAGGGGGTCAAGTGGTGGGGTAAGCCGCACTATCTGAAAATACCTCCCAGATTTACAGGCAATTTGAATTTTAGCTACCTGCTTCTTTCTTTTAGAAAATGCATAAAAATTTTCACTTCTACTTTGGCAAAATGATTGTTGTGGAGGTTCATTTAGAGAATTCAACAATGTCTAATTTATTCATGAACATAAACATGTCACTGTTATTTATGATGCATGCCATTAGCATGACTATATTGTATGTTACTTAGAGTAGGCTGTTCATTGACAAATTTGATGGTCAGGATTTAAATGAGTATACATGTGTTCCAGTACAGTTCTGTTAACTTTTAAGCTGTTATAAACATGTCTCCAAGCTTTGCATCAGCCATTTTTGATTCATGATTCACATGTCTATCAAAAGCTGACGCATTTTCTCAGGATGTCTTGGTTCATTTTCTTTCCTATAGGCCCAAATTTGTGCATTTTCTAACTCAGAAACAAGGTTAGCATTTTTCTCCTTTTCATTTTTTTTTTTTTTTTTTTTTTGGGGGGGGGGGAGGGGCCTTGTTTAAAAACTCAAATTGGGAACTGTTTAATTTGGCTCAATTTTCATTTGAATTTGTGTTACTCTGTAATTTTGGTCTTGTAGCTATGTTTCAGGGACCTTTCATCAAAGCAAGTACAAAAAACTCTATATTGTCATGGGGAGTTTGTGAATTTTTCTAGATTATCTGAAAAGAAGTTGAAATACTTTCACCCTTTTGGCAACCCACAATTGACAGCAATACCAAGCTCAAAAGAGTCATGCATACAAAAAACTGGAACCCTGAACTTAGTACAACAGGGCTAGAAATCAGGGTGAAAAATCAGTTGTCCTGGGGGATATGTGGTTGCAAAAATGTGGCTGTCCCCAAAAATTTCAGGTTGTCCCACTAAAAGAAAATAGTGGCCCACCATTAGATATTATGAAAACCGTGCAAACTTATAAAAAGCATATTTAATAAAGTACCAGTGGTGAAAAAGTGGGCTCAATATTTGAAGCAATGTTGTGGAAACTATGGGCCTTAGAAGCTGGCAGAGACTGTACCAAGCTTTTAGTGAAAAACAAGGCTCCGAAAAGGGAGATTGTTCTTTTAGATAAATAGCAAATAATGTTCAGGATCATGATATAGTGAATTGAAAATGCCATGAATGGCCAACCTGTCAGTTTTTATATGAGTGCTTGCACCTGGCAAAATCTTCGACAAGCTTCTAGAGGCCAGTTTACTTTTTGAATTTAGTGTGAAAGTCAACAGAGGAATTAATGAGGGTATGCTACCCTAACTGGATCAGCAATCCTAATGGGATTTTCTTCTTCTTCTTTTTCTGAAGGATAGTTATGAGGAAAGGGTTTTGCTCTGCAGATAAGGCCAACAAAACTCACATCCTGTTTTTCCAAATAACATATTATTAAAGCACAAATGTTTGATTAGGAAGTAACCTCTTTTACAAGCAACAAGAGGCTTCATAGGAAGATAATGAAGATAATAAATTTTTGTACAATAGCTAATTTCATTCCTTCAATTGGATTTCAAACTCAGTTGCATAAATATATTTTCCTGATTCTGTTGGGCAATTGCATTTCCCTTTATTGTTGCTGTGTCATGATGCTTTTAATAAACAATGGCTTGCTATTGTTTCCTAGAGCACAATGATTTTGTCAAAAAAAGCATGGGCTGACATGACCTTTACCAGCACTAATGGGTAAAGTAAAGGAAGTCGTAGCAGCAAAAGGCTTGGTCTCATGTACATTATGTAAAATAGCAGTCTCTAAAACTGTCTACCATTAAACAATCTAAAACCCAACTTTTGAGTGGAAACTCAGATCTGATAATCCCAAGTCAACAATTTTTTGTTACTGGGATAGGTCCCCTTGCTCTACCCCCCTCCTCCAACCTATTGTATATGCCTCATTTTCCTACTACAGTTCAATCCATTTTTGAAAAAAAAACAGTCTTTGTCAGCAAAACTTTTGGGTGGGGATAGAGTGAAGAGTAGTTGCCTTACTTTTTATTTTGCCAATGCAGGCATTAATGTAGGGTCTACATCAACAGTTTATCCACCCATTCCCACCCCAACCTTCATCCATCTCCATGCCGTTGGTCCTTTTTCAACCTATACAAAAAAAACTCCCAAGATCTTGGGAAAATTCACCAGTGCTTAGCATGTGGTCCTATGGATCTCATATAAATTGCAGAAAAATCTGTTGATGCACAGTGTGCAACATGGCAGAAGTTTCCATCAAAAGTACAAATTTGATGCGACTGCCCTTGCCCTTCGATGACCTATTGTCATAATGAAACTGTTTGTCAAATTCTAACGACTGCTTTGCTTTTATCCATTAATTCATCTTAGAGACCTGTCTATATCCCTTATTTTGTAAAAGGAACAGAATCTTTCCTGATTCTGTTAAAATGATCAAGTGTAATAAAACCAAAACTTTTGCTCTCTAAAAACCAAACAAAATGCATTATGTTAAAGATAATGTTCGTTCAATAACAAGTCTTTTTAAAAACATTGAAATATGAGCTATGAACAGTAAATATTTAAAACAATTACCTATTTTCCTGAACAATGGATTCAAAACCAAATTAATCAATAACCTACCTTGATGATCATAATTTGTCCTATGTGATCTTACATCAAATTCAAACCAGGCCATCAAATGTAAGAGTAGTTGTGATGACACTTGGACCACATCAGATCACGTAAAATCAAATCAAATTTATGAAACACTTATCTCCTATCTTTTTTTGGAATAATCTTATGAAAAACCTATAATAATAATAATCTAATTCATGTGACCTATTTTGGCTCAAATGGTTCTTACGTACATAGTGAAATAAAACAGTTAACCACAGGCAGTTGATGTATGAAGTGATTGCCCTTGGACGTAATTACTTCTTTTCCCAAATTTTACAAAAAGAAAATCCCTGTTTGAGAAGTTGAAAAATGTACAAACGGTAAAATTTACATGTGTACATTCCGCTTGTCTGAACTTTCAAGACGAAGTAACACTTTCCTTTTGTGACCTGTTTTGTGTTATCAGGGTTTGAAATGCACTCAAATGATGCCACCCTTAAAATAGTCTTCTATAATGGTTCAAATAATTCAAATAATATAGACTTTACTAACAGGTCTGATGTTAATAGTTTTATACATTCTCCCTGTGGGTAAAAATACACTTTGGTATAGCTAATTAAATCTGATAACGGAGAAAGCTTTTAAAGCTACCAAGCAAACGAAACATATCTCTGGATAAAATTCCCCTTGGAGCAGACTTATGAAGGTATTTTAAAAGTCTTCCAGACTATTCATTGAATGTGACATACACCTCGTGTAGAATTGAAATGATTCAGAGGTGGAACTATCACATGGGTTCCATAACAGTCAGGACATCACTCTGAAAATTTACAGATTCCACTTTTCTAAAGGAAGGATAAAAACAATGTGTGTTTCATTTTCTGACATTCAAAGATGTCTTAATCAGTCTATCTTTCATGTAAGTAATCATCAACATTTAACTTTTGATCCACTTTCATGAACTTACAGATGGTGGAGGTCAAATGGATCCCTTTGTGTGCCTTTTCAAACAAAACTGAATGACTTTGAATTTTTGCAAAAGAAAAAGATTCTTCTGATGCATTTTAAAAGTTGTATTAATAAAAGTTTTGTCTTTTAAATATCACATGTAGGTAAAAGACAGATAATACATGAACACATGATGTGCACACTTCATTAAATTCCAACATTAAACAAAACAATACAAGAAGTACTTGGAAACACCCTGTTTGCAATTGTGCAAAAACCAAACATGGACCCACACTTTCTGCATACAATGAAGGTACCAACAACTGAGTGTCAATATAGACAAGATTCAAAGTTGTACAAGACAATTAGCAGGAGGTGGAGTATTTTGCTGACTGTAATAAAAAGGGCCAATGGGCCTACATGGGGACTTGGACCTAAAATTCCACCACACTAACCACAGACCCCTAACCAAGCATCCTTATAACCGACTGTCAACTCTTTTGACAATCATTTGAAGGCAAGCTTAAGCATTTTGTAACATTTCACAAAATGGACCCTAGAGGTTCTCCTGGGTCTTAGACCCCAAAATCATGAACACCCTAAAAAAAAAACACCAAGCTGCCAGAGTACCATTATGACAACCCATCAACAGGGTACAAGAGGCATTTTTTAGCATTTCATAATATGGGCCATAGGGCCCACATGAAACCTTGGGACCAAAATTCCTGAACACCCCAGACAGTCCACTACCAGAATAACATTATGTCCACATAATGTTATTCTGGTAGTGGACCCTTACAAACAAATCCATGAAAGCATGTGGGAGAAGAAGCATTCCGAACAAATTGTGAACAGATGCATAGACAGATAGATAGAGTGATGCTGTATGATCAGAATAGCTCATGCAAGCATCCTGGTTTGAGCTGAAAATGGTGAATCATGGTTGCAATAAGGACAACCATGAAATGTTTTGAAAATCATTGCCTGCTTGTATCTCTGGTCTTGTACATCATCCCTCCTCAAATCATGTCACAGGGTTGACACACTCAAAAAAAGTAAGCGTAGTCAAGGAAAGTAAGCGTTAAAATTCTCAAGAAATATTATCAAGCATGATACCACATTATAGATTTGGCAACATGATAGCACCTACCTGTGCCTGTTTCTCCACAATTAAGAAAGTATCAATATTATGATCTCTCAGGTAAGCATTTCGTTCGCCGCCCAGACCAGGTTCAACACTATAGTCGCCATTCAAAAATTTTAAAGTGGCCTCTGTAATGTGTACCCTCCTGTAAGTACAAAACAATAAAAAAAAAAAAAAATCCTAAGAAACACGAGAATGTTTCAGCAGCAGCTCAAATGGTTTTAATGTTGGACATGAGGTCCCAAAATGCAAATATTTGAAGTGAGGAGTATACACTAAGGACTCACATTTACAACAGGTATTCTTCTTCAGAGATTTCAGTTGATAAAATTAATAAAAGTGTTAACTTTAAATAAAAAGAATCTAACTTTACTATGAAATTTTACACTTTTATTATGAGATTTTTACAAGGATTTTGCAAAATTGAAACTTTGCTGTAAAGAAAAGGCCTTTCTGCACTTTTTGTTTTTTACCTTTTTGCTTACCTAAATTGGATGAGTTTGTAGTAGAATTGTACTGTGAAGGACAGTACAAATGGTACAAGAGGACTGTCTCTTATTGTGAGTGTGGGTATATTAGTCTTGAAGGCATTTTACAAAATCTGTTGATACTAAACCACTAGAGCAACTTCAAACTCTTACACACCAAAAGACAACAGACAGATATATTGATAAACGTACATGAGGACGCACAATGGCGACAATCTTTGGGAAGGACATTACTACTGTATGCATTCACTCTTTACAAATGATATTAGAAGCTGTCTTATCCATCTTCCCACAATAAGTCAGGTGTGCAATTTTCAAGTCATGTGGGATATTTTTCTAACAAGAAGTAGATTTGAAGCACATTTTAGGTCAAAAAATTGCACTAAGCAGACCTGGTCTATAAAGGGTTAAAGGTCAAGTGATAGTTGCCTTGCTTATAACTGTCAAAGTTCCAACAAATATGGCAGAGGTTCTTTGTCAATGATACTTCAGTGTACTTCTACCTCAAACCAAAATATGTCAAGGGTCATTGAACCCCAAACTTTGAAATATCCAGGGTATGGAGGACACTGAAGAACTTTCAACCTATAAAATAAAACATAGAAATGCCTGCTGATGAAGCAATGCCGCAGCTGCTAACAGATAGAGAGAGAGAGTTACAAACCACACTTGATGTCTTAATTGACCTTAAAAAAAGTCGTACAAGACTCTAATACAAAAAACAGAGTTAAATGACTCATCTGTTATGCAAATGATTCAAGGCAGTCGTTGGGCACTACAAACTACAATTTTAGTTAAAAGAAATTTTTTTAAGTGGCACAGCTCTTTGATTGACTTCAAATTCAAAAAAGAAAAAAAGTAGAGTAGCTCATACTGTATATCATTTACTTGGAGTGTTTTGATTACACTTAAGGACCTTGTATGCTCTGAAGCAATAAACTAGTAGTATTGTGTCTGGCTAAGGCTGTGGGGGGGAGAAAGTAAGCAGGTTGAAGAGTTAGACATTAGAAAATCCTACCCCTTGAAACTGAGCATCATGGCTGATATTTTAAGGATAGGAAACCACACATTAGGCTAACTTCTCCGATGCTCCAAAAACCCAGATTCTGAGGCTTTTTTCAAGGTATTTCCACTTCATTAACTGCACATTAAGATAAAGACTCACTGGCGCAGTGAACTATGAAATTGCAGATAGGGTGCCAGAAGACTCTTCTCTACCTCTCCATAAAGACATAGGCCTAGTTTGACTACATAAGGAAGCTTTGTGCTGTTATCTCAGTGTAGTCTGTCAATGAGCAGAGTGGTCAGTGGGAGCTGAGAGCATTATTTAAAATTCACTTAAAGGGCAGTTGCAGTCTTCCCAAATTGAAGAAGTGTAGTAGACTGTCCAGTTTCATGATTGGCTGTTGGAAGTCATTCCACAATGTTTTTTCTCTTCAAATGTGAAATTTACCAGAAATAACTGCTTGGTTTACCTGGAATATGCAATGGTTAAGTCATAAAATGTAATTAAAGATACTTTGAAGAGAAATAAGATGAAAACTGAGTTATTTAGCTTTTCCTTCAGAATAAGTTTGGGGGACTGCTCTTTACCTTTAAGCAACCGTGGAGGTGCTATGGAGAGCATCGGGCTGGATTTCATCATGAATACAAACTGACCTTGGTACTTATACCAGGTGTTCACAGCCCAAAGACTATTGGTGTAACATACTGCTGAAAATACCAAGAAATAATGCTTGCTTATAATATACACCCTTTTTATTAATTTCAGAAAATTAAGTATCTATATTCTTATGATCTGAACATCAATAATAGGTTGTTATGGTAATTTGTTATTTCTTAGTTTTACTTTTTTGCATAGCTTCACATAAAACCTCAACCATGCAATTTTAATGGTTCAAGATTCATTGCGTAACTAATCTGGCCACTAATTTCAATTCTATCCACATTATACATAAAAAAAAATACAGATCAATCTTTAAAATCTTTTAAAGGCTGATGTCCAGTATCTTAAGGCTATCAGCAAAAATACCTCACCCCAATGCTGGACTGGGAAATCAAGGTCAAAGTACTGATGTCGTATGTTTAATAGGCAGAATTTCTAAACGTTAAGTTAGCTCAGAAGAGTTTTACAGCTCAGTTTTCAACCAATTGGTTGAAGTCAAGCCAACCAGAGGACTTCACAAGGAACTGTGAACTACTGCCATCAAATAACAGCGGTTAACAAATTCTATGCAAGTATAGGAGAAAAACTGTTGAAACTTTCGAAGAGGAGGAAAAAGAAAAATATCCAGTGCTTCATAAAAAACTTTATATACCGTATGAGGAAGATTGTTTGACACCATTATGATAAAGTGGATTGTATGAAATTGCACTGATTATCTTTTTCATTTTTAGCGACTACCACACCACGGGCCCATTCCACAAAGACTTACGCACAATCTTAAGTTTGTTTCCCCATACTTAAGTGAACAGTAATTCATACTTCAGATTGTGCGTTACTCTTTGTGGAACGTGCCCCACATATCCTTGAGTTGATCTTCACTTTTCTGCATTACAAATCAACCAATCATTATTGAGTATTCTATGACCAAAACAAACCTGATGGAGGTTTACACTGTAAAGTGTTTCCATTGGACCTGCCACATTGGTCCACCACAATAGAAAGCCTGCAGTAATAAATTTATCAACAGAGATCCCAAACTGCACATTTTCTGGAGAGGACTAACCACAATATGATTTAATTTAGGGGAGGGGAAGGGGAGGGTGATATTACCTAGCAGTGGGAAAAAGAAGATAAATATTTTCCAGTTTTCCCAAAACATTAATGCTGGCCATTATGTCCTACCACAAAAACACTTGGTACCACAAACTGCATTTTTAATAAGGGTAGCAAAATTCTACATTGGTACTGCTCTTTAACATCAAATTTTAAAGATGTAGAGTAGTTCATACTAACATGCAAAGGGAGTGACGTGATTCACAAAGGCCCCATGTGCTCATCAAGATATGTCCTTTAATAGCAATATACAATGATTGTATCTGCATTTAGGGTGTTTTACACTGACTATGGAAGGGGCTAGATACACATATAAGTTGGGAGAATCTGGATTGCCTGGGGTAGGACGATTTGACCTTTACTTCACAAAGCAAATGTTTTTGCTCGTCTATAGTTGATTGGTATCTCATGGATGCTCCTCAAGTTTATTTTGAAGATGGCAAGGAGTTTAAAGGTCAAGAGCAGTCACCCTAAAATTATTTTGAAATAACTACTAAATTTTGCTATTTTTCTGTTATGTTTCTTCCAAGAACTTTCAGGATATTTAAAGGTTTAAACATTCAACATTCAAGGTTAACCAAGATATTACTTCACAATTCATTAAAAAACACATTGTCACATGATTGTTAAGAGCCACTCACAAACTAGTAAAGACTACTATCCTTGTTCAAATTGGGGTGACTGCATTTGCCCTTTAAATTAACATATTGTTTTTTCAATGGAAGTGGTAAAAGAATACTTTTCTAGTAAAAAGAAGGACAGCATACTCTCTTTAACAACTTTGTCAAATATATCTGTAGGAAACCTGGTAGGTTTATAAAATTAATCTTATCAATTCTTCACTTCTTTACTTCTCAAGAAGAGTCAGTACCCAATAACCTTTCCCTTGGTCATATGGCAATTACCCATACCAATTAGACAAAAAGTTCAAGAAAAACTGTCAAGATTTCCCAACTTTTTATGTTTTTCAGGAATTTCCCTAGAGATTGTGGAAATTCTGCCTATCCTTTACACTTTGTATGACAGTTAAACTATTAAGGAAATATCTTCTAAACCCTTGGTTTCAATTCCACCATGTCTCAGAGCCTACAAGTCCAATGGATTGCTTGGCTTATCAAAAAAATTCCATTCAAATTCACCACAATGAAAGTTCAACCCCGACCTGTAGCTGAATGACAAGCGGAAGGAAAAAAAATATTCAGCAATTTCCATTGATTTGATTTTAATCATTGTAGATGCTGACAAGCTGAATCCCTTAGGATTCAATTCCAATTTGAAATTTTGAAAGGGGGTTGTAGGATATTCTTGATTTGCATTCACCACTGATCAGAATGCCTGGCTTGAACACATCTTCACATTTCAGTTTCAAGGTACTACCTTACTGAAAAAAGATTTCAAATCATGTCTTTTGCAAAATTAGTCTTGTATTGTATGATTTGAAGTGGAATAGACCTTTGTGTTAGGATGCAACTTAGTCTACCTTTTATATACATTTTTTTTAGATTGCTTTTCCTTTTTTTCCCTTCTTTTCTTTACCTGAGGATAAATTTTATGGCTTTTAAAGAAATGGAAATACCTGAATGACTGAAAACTTTTTTTTCCAAATGACAGGGAGATGCACTGTTTATTTACAATTAGAAGAGGTTTGTTTCAGACTGCAAAATGGCAGTCGGTCTTAAAATGGCAAAATAAACCACAATTTCATTAAGGGATCACTCTTCTTATTTCTCAAGGCTATTTTCTGTGAGGATTCCTCTGACAATTTTTAACAAGCTTCCTTCTCCACTCCCCAACTCTATATTAACTGCTTCATCTAAACAAGTGTTAACAAGTGTAGATCAGAGATTATATTGGAGAATGTTTGCAACAAATCAGTAGAAGTAAGGATTGCTGCAGGACTTGAATAATCATCAACGGGATAAAATTTGTTATGGTGATTAGTCAATAGGTTTGACATTTGCAGTATGCTTTCAGTCACAGTACGTGGCAGTGGTCAGGAGATGGTTACAAATGAATTGAGGATATAATGACAATAGTAAATATACGAGACTGCATGCACTCAGTGCAAATTTGTGGTAAAATTGTAAGTAACTTTATAGGGGGATCAGTGGCATTTGTAAGAAATCCACAAATCCCCTACGTCAAGGCAGCAAGGAAGGTGAGTTCCAATAATGGATGACGGGTTTTTAGCACAGATGTTGGACATATAGGGCCTGAGGAGTGTAGAGAGGCAGGGTTTTTAAACTATAATGAATAGTCTGCATGTATTTTGATGCAAAACGTGTTAATGCAGGGGTGATGCACACGGTTTAACCCTTTACCATTGTGCTCCAATCGAGGCATATTTGGGCGCCTCGGGAGTGGGCGGAAAAGGGGACATAGCACGCCCTGCATCAGCTTCCATAGGCTATTGACCCAGTGACCTTAAACTGTTGTCTCTCTCATTGTTGTAGCCAAATTTTCGGGTAGCTACTCGCAGTTTTGAGCTCCGCCTGAAACAGTAAAGATGGGTGACAGCCGCACTCTCCATATGGGTCCAAAAGGACCCAAACAACGGTAAAGGGTTGACAAAAAAATTTCCCAACTGGCTAACAATAGTCCTACAATCCCTAACCCTAACAAATACAGTAATACAATGGATACAATACAAAGGCAACAGCCAATCAAGAGAGTCCTTGTTTAGCAGAGTGCCCATCTACCCTTAATGTATGTTGACATTTACAAAAGGAATTCATATGATATCATTACAACAACAAAATGTATGTGAAAGTTTTTAACTTCAAGGATCACAGGATAATTGATATAAATTCATTTGATCTTGAAAAATACATTGTGGAGAAACAATATCAGGATTTGAAAATGATATGCAAACCTTGTTTGAAAATTGAGAAAACCATTTATCAGCAGAAAGCTGGCTGTGGGCAATAGGAAATGAGCATTTTTCATGGTGTGGTTCAGTGTCTGGAATCTGTGCATGGCATCATTGTATTCTTTATATTAAGGTGGCCTCTTGGTACAGTTAAAGACCATTGCTTTTTGTCTGAGGATTTGCAAAAAATACTGCAAAAATATCTGGGAGTTATTCAAAGGAAGAAAATGATTGGTGCAATGAGTGCATGAGAAAATCTTATTTCACAAGATAACTGTACTTTCCTATGTGGTCTACATGTGTAAGATTGTGGGAAAAGGGTGTACATAATTACTCTGCAAATGATGGATCGACCACAAGCTAGTGGAATTGTAACTTAATTAGCTGCAAGATATTGCATTGTCAGCTGTCATGATGGCACTTATAGTCCAGTGGATAGGAGTAATTTAGAAGTTTATATTATTAAAACTTGAAAAGAAACTTGAAATTCTGATCTTGGCAATAATATTTCCTCAAACTCTTACCCAGGCATTCCTCCAGCTTCCATGGTGTTTGCAAGATTGACATCATTGGACCAGACATCAAACTGCCATTTCTTCTTCCCCAAAACCCCACAGTGTACAGAACCACTGTGAATACCCACTCTCATGTTCACATTAACCATTGTCACTTCACGGACCAATCTGAAAGTAAAAGGAAGTTTGATTTAATATTGAGATATTTTCTTAAAGCAGCAATCAGAGTTTGGTTTTACAATATTTTTCACAAGTTTAATTCTTCACTACAGTTGTAAATTGACTTAAAACTAACAGAAATGATCCCTGACCATGTTCTAACATCATGATTGGTTATACAGTATAGTAATAGATGCTGCATAGTCTTGCATCTGTGTGAAATTTTGTAACCAAAAAATATTCAGAAATTTTCAGTCAGCAGTAATTATAACACAAAATTAACATTTCTTCTTACCTGAAAGATCTCTTCAATGTTCCTATATTCTGGTAAAACATCAGCTCTGATGATGGGAAAAATGGGGGGGGGGCTGGTACAAAAGTTCAAACTCTCATTGTTCCTTTATAGTACCATAAAATGCCATCCCTCTCTCAGGGAACTGATATATCAACAAATCTACTCTGATTTATGTGTTGAGCTGGAAAACTTTAAACATGCTTGGCATTACACACAATGAATCCCTTAAAAACAGTCAAAGAATCATGGTTTAGTCCACAGAAAGCATTTTAAAACTCAAAATTCATGAGACTCCTAGTTTAGGAGTCTACAAGTCATTACACTAACTCCCCTAGTTGAGTAGCTCTATTTTCCCATGCTCGTATGAAATAATGTAATTGGTAAAACAAGTACTGTAGGTATGCATGAAATAAATGATAAAGAATTAGATTACACATGAAAACAGCAGCTAAGGCTGATATGCTAGAGTTTCATAAAAACAAGAGGTATTTAAGGAGGGCAGATACAGAGGTCTGGTTTTTTGAAATCCTGAGCAAACATGCAAATAATTTGTATTTATGAATAATGACCATTGTTTCTTTCAAAATCCTTGACAAATGGTCATCCTTGACATTGTTTAACTCTTCCTTTACTTGCTCTAAATGCAAAGGGTAAATATCTTCATGACGCCAACTTCAAACTATTTTTTTTTTTTAATACACTTTTTATCAAAGAGCATCATTGAGCGCCAATATACTATAAAAAAAGGCCTCAAGGATTACATTAGTGTCTGCAGATGATGCTTTCAGCCCCTCAAAAGTAATGTTTTCAGCCCCTTATATTTTTAGAAAAACATCATTTTAAGGGAAGAACACAAATAAAAGTAATGGAATGAGGTACATGTGGTAGATATGCCAAATGAAGATTTTATCAACATTTTCTTAAAAGTGTTAATCATTTTCAATAACTTTTAGTGTTCAGCTTGAAATTGTTGTTGCCATGCTGACATCTTCCTAAGTAACATTCTCATAGCAGACTTATGTAAATGTACACTTACGTCGCTATGTATACATGTACATGATATACAATATTCAATGCAGAGAACAATTGTTTACACATGTATGTACCACAAGTCTATCCAATGCCTTACATTTGTAAAATACCATATTTCCTTATAAGAATTTTTAAAACATGTAGACATTACTACAAATTTCTTGTCTGTTTTGAACTTGTATTTAAAAAAGAAAATTCACTGTCATAAGACTCATATTAAGATGAAACATTAATCCTTGAATTACACTATCATAGGCAAAAAATGAGGGGAAGAAACCACCAAACAAATGAACTCCAGGCGTCAATACTGCATACCACATGGAAGTCCTTCACACAATATAGGTAAAACTTCTACAGAAATGTAAATCATACATATGTGAAAGAACTAATTTATTGCTATCACTCTTTCCAGATTTTAGGTATACATAATTAAAGATAATCATTAAAACAATATTTCTCAGTTTTTCAGATTGGTGTAGTAACAACTTCTCAAAGTTAATGTAAACACTTCGAAGGTTATCACACAATTTTTAATGTATTCAAATATTTATTATAATTAAAACTCAGCCAACCATTCAATAATGTTGTTTTATCTTACAATTTCCTCATTAAGATTACTTACGTTTAATCTTTCATGAAAGAAAAACAAACCTGAGTGGGCATGTCATATGAAACTCATCATTCAAACAGTTTGAATCCCTATATCCATAAAAAGTAGTTTTCTTGTTATCTCAGCGACATACCAAACAGCCAACTCAGCAAATAAAATATTGTCTAGCAACTTAAATATTGTCACTGCTTACTAATTACAAGCTGCAGTACATCAAATTGGGGATCTGACATTTGCAGTTTTATGCTACAGTGCAACAACGACATGATACGGTTTCACTTTACAGCTGTTCATAAAGTTGGTTTGTGAAATACAATTTTTCTCAAACCTGCAAAGCTTTCGTCACATAATAATGACAAATGGTCCAACTTTGACAATCCCCACATCCTAGAATTAAATAAATGTTTCAAGGGTGTGAAATTAACAATTTAATTTGGTATTCAAAAATTCATAATCAGTTACCTTTTCAATTTATGCAGAAAACTAAATTCAGTACAAAGAAAAATTCAAAACAGCTTCTAATGTAGCAATTGGTCATGAGGCTGGACTTTTTAATATGCTATAATTATAAGACATGGTACATATATGTGAAAACTCTTCCAACACCCTAGTTATTAGTGAACTCCCCTTAAGTGTTCCCATTTAAATGGATTAACACAGTTAAACGACTGCTAGGGGTTGAAATGGATGCAGTTTCTAAACTTCAAGAACAACCTTATTCTCTGGCATTTTCTGGAAAAACATCGATGCCTTTTTTTTAACAGAGCCCTGCAGTTTTTCTCAGACCAAAATAGCTTTAAATTTTCTGTCCACATTCCCTCCTCTCCCAAACTCCCATCTCCCCCCCCCCCCCACCCATGCCAAAAACTACCTCTAAATCTGAATCAGAAGACAGTCAACAGAGCTGGAAAATTTCACTTGTTTGTCTGCCTTCATTCTACCCTGCCTAATAATTGGTATTGTAATTGTAGGAAAACAGGAGCTGATATGTTTCTTTGTGTAAACCTCTCCACAAGTAATATTTCACTGATTAAAACCTGAGAACTATTGTAAATAGACAAAAGTTACCTAAAATACTGGTTGATATTTGACAAAAGTTCGATGGAAACTTTGTTGTTTTTTTTTGTAAGTTTGAAACACTTTTTACATCGCAGAACTAACTTCTGTATTCATATCTTCTGGACATTTAGACATCATGAGCAGGAAAATAGCAAATTAAATTTTTGCAAAATGTACTGAGTCAACCATCCTGAAGATTGGCAAAATTCAAGTGTTACAGACAAAACTTGAGCCATCTCAACAATACTTGTGAAACTCCTGCTCTGCTCAAACACTTCTTCACCCATGATTAGCTTTGTCATGATTCACCAACTCTCAAATAGAACACAAGCTCCGATTTCAATGTATTGCTTTTGTAGAATACTTAACCTGATAACCCAACCTTTCAGATTAAAATTTAGAACAGACTCTCTTTACTACATCCCTAACTTACCATTCTTGACAGTAATATTCCCCAAACCCCTGGTACTTAATTTTCTAATTTTGTTAATCAATGGGTGCTATTTTCTGCATAATACATCGATTTTAGTGTTTTACAGTCTTTTGTGTTTGATGTCAGAGGACTCTTAAAGTGAAGCAGTGTACAAAGTACCATCAAGAGATGTACTGTACTGTGATAATGGAAGTTGTACGCAAATTGTTGACAAAATTGTCTCCTGATAAATCATGGAGGGACTTTAAGGTTTTGAATGCAGATATTGCACACCAAAGATTCCTCATCCTTCAAACACAGTCTTCAAGGAGGAGTAATGAGGGGGCCTGATGTGCTCAGAAGGAAAAAACCATCTGTAATTGTAAGAAAGCTGATCTGAAATGTAGTCAAATCTTGAAAACAAACAACTAGTTTTGGGGATCAGACAAGCTGGCCTCCACAATGATGTCCAGAAATTAATGCACCTGGAAGGCTGTGGTACAGCTGACCATTTCCAGAGTTTTTCAATGATCTTTAAATACACAGACTAAACAAAAATGCTGTTTAATTCTTCAGAGTTTTTAAATAAATTCAGTTGCAGGCGGATTTTGCCTGTCAAATTTCTGTAGATCAAGAAGGAAGATTTAGTTCTGGCCGTGCACAAGGGATCCTGTAGCAGCCATAACTAGTGAGGATGCACAGGCCATACAGCTGAAACTTGAATTATGCCTTTGACTAGACCAGTTTGAAGTTTCCTCAAGGAGATGAATTGACCAACAGGTCAAAGGACAAATGGTAACACTTTTAGTTGTGTTTAAAGCTGATGGCAGGATGCCAATGCACACAAAACACTATGCTTTGGAAAGCCAGCACAGCATTCTTATGTTTTGTTGTCAATTGACCTGAACGGAAAGGTTACTAACGCATGAGCAGATGTTAACTTGGAACTCATCTATTGGTTCAGAAATCAATCACACAGACCGAAGAAGTAATCAATGAACTTTTAACAATCTGTGATCATGTAAATATTAACTACCTCAATGAGACAAAAAATAACACCAAAACATAAAAAATAGCCTAAATTCTAAGAGAGAAACCATCCACTGTTCAAGATATTTTCTATTTTTCACTCATTACAGGTGAATAAACCAAATATATCACATATCTACTGGCAGGAGGAATAGGATCATGGCAAGGGAAGCTTCTCCTCTCCTTCCAAAGAAAAAGAACTGTCTCTGCCGCACTTTAATCAAATGCCAGGTATTAAAAGCAGAAAGACACTTCAAGTGTGACATGGGTTAATAAGAGGTTTATCTTCAGTCGTACTTTCTATTGTTGATAAGAAAGGTTATTTAGCTGTTTGTCTATGATGTTAATATTATCATTGCATCTACACAGTGCGCATTCAAGTGCTGTTTATTTGGTGACATCACACAAGCCCACAAGCTTGAGAAATTGAAGGTCCCCATGCCTGAAAATAAAAACGAGATATATCCATAGGGTATATATCTTAGAGACCAAAAATGTGTTAGGATTTGTGAGACTGAAAGTGTGAAAAAGTAATTGGCAAGACCAAATATGAAAAAGGGTCCACAAGACTGAAAAGAAAGTCAGCAAGACCAAAAATGTGGTAAACGGTGTTAGCTTTTAATTCTGTTTTTCGGACTTCTTTTTTTCGGTCTTCCGAACCCCGTTTCATTTTTGGTCTCACAGGCCGTCACCATCTTGTGTACCATTTATTTTGTTGGAGGTGAGGGAGGTTACAAATGAAGCCCGCACCATCCTCATTCAACAATTTTGACAATTGTACATGTATTTTTATTTCAATTTGTGAATATAAAATGAAACTGTTGCATGTAGATGATATCTAGGGGAAGTAACAAAACAATAGTGAAATGTTGACACTTTAATTTGTCTAAATGCAACATCATTACTACAAATTTTAGTTATCTAAAATGCAGTATCATTAAGTCATCTTAACAGTAGTAAAAGAATAAATCTATGGCTGAGACAAAAGTACTACCATACTGAGAACACATCTTTCATTAAAAAGGGGTTAATCTATCTAAAACTGTGCAGAAAAGGCATGTAGTACAGCAGTTCACAGTATTCAAAGTCATCAACTCTTTACTAAAAAAGATAACTTGTATCATCTTCATGCTTTCATATAGAAAACAAAATTTAAAAAAAAAAAGTTTAAAGGGCATGTTCAATCACCACAATCTGAATAACTTCTACCTGGAATTACCTTATTTGTTTATGGCTTGTTCTTCTCCTGCAACAATGTTTTAGAATCACTTCATTGGAAAATTTCAGCTAAATAATTCTGGTGCTAACATGTATGCATCAATTTTGAAACAAACAAAAGTGTTCTTTGATGTAAGGTTATGATGTCATACCTGCCTGCAAATTCACCACTGGTTGGAAATTCAATAACATCACCGCCACCACCATTATTATGTTAAAAATAAATTGTTTATGTTGAAATTTTTATTTTATCAGTCTCTTGTATTCAAATTGAATTTGGACAGATGATGAGAATCCACTGAAACTGAAACCTGCTAAAAATCTCAAAGTACACAAGCAGGTATGGTATGCAATTTTTATCAGAACGTATATTTACTTCCTCTTACACATGTCAAATATTTTTTTTTAAATCCCTCTTTCCTAAAACTGCCCTTCCTTTTACAACAGAAATATCATACTGCTATTAAAATACCCAAACTATTTCCAACCACAAATTGAACTCTGAATCTGTGATAAAGAAGTCAATGAAATTTTACAAAGACTTAAGGGAGATATCCAGTAGTTAAAGGCATTAACCTCTAACTATCCATTCAGATCAATATATATTAATACTTATCTCTTATGTTTCCAAAAAAGTCACCCTATTAAATTCTATAGAGACTATTAAAATTCCGATATATACATGAGCACATTTCAGACAATGAAATTTAAGCAGTTCCATGGAAGATAGTCTGTCAAATATGAATGTAGAAAAATTCAGATCATGTGAAAGGGTTGAAAGGAGATATGTCTGTTAAGTCGATAAAGATTTAAAGATCACAAAATGAGAATTAGCTTGTCAGATGCCTGGCGACTATTAACAATGAATCAGGGAGATGATTTTACAAGTCGGTCAGTCACATCTTTCTAATGTTACTGTATAATATGAAAAAGATCTGTTTCATTTGAATTATAGTTGCAGACTAATAAAAGCAATAAACAGCTGTTTCAGGAATGTTACATTTTTTCAAGTCCTATTGAAGGAATCTATGACAAGCTGGACTTAATTTAAGAACATCTTCAATTTTTCCATGTACTTTTCCCATTGAATATTATCTAGAAGATGATTGCAATGGATTGTGGGATAGACATTTGATTTGCATCTTTTTCTGCCGTGGTTATGGTAAAATGCCATTGACAAAGAAGGAAGGCGTCAAGACTCTTTCCAAATCATTTTAATAACTTTTTCAGTGCTTGTTATAGATGGAAAAAGTTAATTACTTCTATGTTTAACCAGTTATAATTATTTGACCACAACACAATCAAATTCAGACAAGATGCATACCTAAGAAAACAGAAGCAAAAACTTTTCATAACCGAATAGGACCCATTCAACATTTCTATTTCTGTTATACTCCCAAAATAATGGACATTAAAGGCTTAATCCTCTCATCCCAAAACAGTTTCAATTGCCCTAATCTAACTCACTTGAGACTACCCCCACAACGGTCTAAAATTCATCCTCATCCAGACACAATCCCAGTTTACTGCTGCAGGGCAAGTACAGTAAACAAGACCTAAGTGTGTAATCAAAACACTCTCAATAAGGGTGTGCTGTTTAATATGAGCTTTGCTACTGCCAATCAAAAAGTTGTGCCAATTCAGAATTTCTGTGGACAACTGCAAAAATTGTAGTTTGGGGTGAGAGGGTTTGCTCTTTAAACCATTCATCTTTACTTACAACTCATCACCTTTTTTTTTTTTTTAAAGACCACCTTTTTTTTTATAAAGACGATGATGCCTACCACAACACCCATAAGATTGTATGCTAATTGAAACTGCTCTATTTCCAACCAAATTAAAAAGCATCTGGGCTGAGAGATTAATTATGTCTTTTTTTATACCTTTAGTAATATATGATTTTCGTGAAGAGAAGATATATTCTGACGTCATTTAGATGATATCACCTAGTTGATTGCTGATAAAATTATCAATACAAAAATTCTGTTTTGTCCCTCTTTTGTTCTTTGATAAATGCTAAATAGGCCTATGACATTTCCATAACAATAACATTTGTTTCTCCTTCTTTTTTGGTCATGCAGACAGTCACAATTTTTCAATAGAATGAATGATTCTTTGATTTTAACAACCTCCATTTTTTAAATATTCTCCTTTTTAAAGCTAAATGGGGTAAATAGAGTACATTAACACAAAAAAACTAAAAGGGATGGTCTATTTCTGTTCAGACTGATTTCATCACTCCCACCAGGAAACAGTCAAAATAGATACCAAGAAAGTCATTACAATCAAGTGCTGCTACATCAACAAGTATCGCATACTGCTGCCTTATTTTAATACAAATTCTGCTGTAATAAAATTCTCCTGATAATTTCAAACAATTTTGGTTTTTTTTTTAAATAAGTCAGGACGTAAACAACTTTTAATGTTGCGACATAGACAATAAAGGGGTATTAAACTCTGTATGTGTATACTGGCACTAGTACAGGAAACTTGCCACTTTTATCCCTAATTTAAAAAACTTATTGCTGGATTTATCCCGTATTTTTTTGCAACAGATATTGTCATCTAGCAATTTCTCCCTATTGCTCATATGCTTGTCAAAAGTTGTTATCAGTACAAATTAGATGCTTACTCAAGTATTTGCTAATAGCCCTAAAAGTTGATCTCAGAAACTCTGAAAGCTGAACATTACGACAATTTGATCCCTTTTTCATTGGCACTTGTTTCATAATTTAATTTTAGTTAGTATTGCCAACTCTCATATTTTAGGGACTACCTTGCACCAAAATATTCCTAAAGTTGCTGCTCATTGAAGCACCTAATTGGGATAAATGAAGCAGTGGTTAGTCACTTTGATTGGGAGCCACAAATCTATCTAAAAAATGGTTTAACTATGACAGATTTCATCCAAGGCAAATTTTCCTCATGACTTTGCTTGATGCTTTAGAGGGAAATGCTGAGTCATGGTTAGTGTCCCTTGCATTTTCCTATGTATGTGTATATCACTGTAGTGTGAATTACATATTTTGTCTTTTCTAGGTCACAATTTGATCCTTATATTGCCTGGTTGTTACTGAGCTTGGACTGTCAAATCCTGAATGCTGCCCCTTTATACACATTTGCCTACAGCAAAATTGAAGGTCCTACAAGGGGGAGAATATTTTCAAAAACTCCCTTGCAGGGGAGAAAGATGACAACTGAATATACAGGAAGTGTAAGAGTGGGGCCATGCAGATTTTTCAAAGTTTTTAAAACTTGGGAAGTGTCTATCCATTCTTATTCTAAGTGAAACAAGGATTTCTGATTGGTTCTAAACAAATTATGACAAAAATGATGACTTTCCTAATAGAGAGTGCACACGTCTACTAGAGCTGTTGTTGTTACTGTCATTAGTCGTTTTTGCTGTTTATGTTTTTGTGGTTGTAGTTGTTTTTGTCATAATTGTTATTCTTGTATTGTGATTGTTGTTGTTAATTGCTGCCACTACATTTTTGAAGCTATTGTTGAACTGTAGTTCTTGTTACTGCTGTCATTGTTGTTATAACTATTGTTTTTGTGGTTGCTATTGTTGCTATCTTTGTCACTGATGTTTTTGTGTTTATGGTTGTTGTACCTGTCTCACGCTATTCCTTATAATGTGACAGCTATAAACAGGGTTCATGTCTTTCTGAGGAATAAATTTTTATTGCCTTTTCTATGACTTATGACTTTTCCAGGACCACATAAACGATTTCCATGACTTTTTATGTACAAATATGGTGCACAGTTATAAGTTGAGGTAAAATTGTACAAACAAATTATGACTACCTCTCTAAAAACAAGTCAAAGAAAATTAACTCAAAGATGTATGTTAAAGGTTAAGAGTAGTTGCCACCAACTTATTTTGAAGCAACAGCTAAATTTCACAAAATGGAAAATGGAAAACACTGCATTCTTCAAAATTTCGACCCTAAAGAGAGATGGGTCCCCTTCTATCCAAACCAGTTAACCTTGTCACATGTAGGGTCAAAACTCTGAGGGTGCCCTTTTTTCATCTGTTAGTGTTTGCTTTTGATAGACAGGTCTACTGCGACTTCACAGAAATGACATGATCAAGGCAGTCAGTCCTTTGACCATTTTCTGACAGAACTGACAATCACTGGAGATTGTTAGTTCCGTTCATTAGTTCACACCTACCTAACTGATGAACACAGCCTAAATCAACTTTTAAGTTACATGTGGGTTACAATAGAATTAATTATCAGTGTTCAGCAAATGTATTCAAATTTACTAATAAAAATTCTACAGCTCGTTTCCAAAATTTAATGATGATTAAATTGCTATGACTAATGCCACATATTCCATACAAAACAAAAATATATAATTCATTTAATTGTCATATCAGACTCCAATAACATGTAAAAAGATGAAAAACCTCAAAAGATATTACGTTTTATGAACAGGTGCATCAACAACACATATTTATAATTGGCATAAATCTTCTTGGTTTTTCTCTTTTCTCTAATCTCAATAAAAATCTATGTCAAGCTAAGGAACGCAATGACGAGAAAACTAAAACAAATTTGTATGGATCAAGTAAAATGCACAGAGAACTAAGAGTTGCAAACTCAGAAAAAAATTAACATAGATAATGTTAACTGATTAGAGCAACCTTGAATGAAAAGCCTGTTCACTCTCAAAATTGCTCTTAAAAACACATGCTATCCATAACTATTTTAAGTCATCAGGATGTTTTCCAATCTTATTACTTTTTCGTAAGATTTATAAAACCAAAAAAACCCAGTACTTATTCCTAAAAACGAATGCTTTTTCATCTGTTGATACAAGTCATTTGATGACAATTCTGCAGTATGGACTACGAGAGCTTTCATGTTGAACACTTGACAAAATTTACAAAAATGCGCAAAGCTAATTATGGCCACAATAGAAAAAATCTTGAAACACTGAATGCATCAAAACATTTTTTTTTCAATATGAAAGGAGGATGTAGCTAAAGAAGCACTCTTCCCAGTACTTCTCTGTAAAAGATAATGTTATACTTAATTTTGTTCTATTTATGATATTTGTTAAGGTACAAGACCATGCAAAATTTCAAAGCAGTATAACCATGTGCTAATCACATTATTTAGAATTTAAAAACTACAAAGGGCTCAAAATAAGTCTTTAATGTTGTAACAAAGCTGGAAAAGTCTCAAGTAGTTTATCATTTTTTTCTTTACATTCTTGTTTGTTTGTGTAATCAATTGCAATCAATTACGATTACTAATTATGATTACCCCAAGTCTGTCCCAAGCCAGCTGATATCCCATTTATTACTGTTAAAAAGTAAACACAGACTATTTTATTAGATATGCAAACATTCAAAAGACAATATTTACCCCTCTTTAGCAGGCAGTCAATTATCAGCCCTAAAATATAATTTCACCAGTAGTTTACAGAAATACTCACCTGGTACGGCACTTTGGTTGATATCCAAAATGACCAAAAAGGGTTCAGATTACTCATAAGGGCCTTGAATACTCAACAGGGTATACCCTAAAGCAACAGGCTGCAATTGTATCTGGATATTAAAGGTCAAATCCTCTAACCCCCAAACAATTTAAATTCTCCTAACCTACTGACTAAAGCCCCTCCTGCAACTACCTTAAACTCATCCTCATGATCTAGACACAATCTCTGTTTATTGTTTCAGGGTAATTAGAGAATTCCCTACCTTCAAGGGTGGACATTTATACCTTGACTTTGATTTCCAAATCTAGCAGTGCAGTGACATATTTTTGCAACTGACTTTAGCATACTAGATATCCACCTTCAATAGTTTGAGGGTTTTTTTGGAGACAAAATTTATCAACTTTAAAATATGCAAGAAAATTCTCCTTCAGTAGGTGAAAACTGTATCTCAATAGCATATCGTTCAGAAGATACAGATTTTTAAAGTAATGCAATTTTTTTTTTTTGAGATTTGCATCATGGGAAATCTGTGATGTCATCACGGCACATTAATTTGACATTGCATTTAATATATTTATAATACTGATTCTGTTGCAGGTAATATCAAGCAACATTGTCAGGTTGCACTCTACATATGGTGAAGGGTAATGCTATATCTACCAGAAAAGATATTCAAACATTCCAACAGTATCAAATTTCAAGGGCAACCAGGATGTTCAATTATAAAGAAAAAAAAAGAACTCTTGAGGTAATGTGCCCACATTATATTACTCTCTTTGGCTTTGTTGACAAGCAAATGTATTTTGAAACAAAACTAACCAGTCTTTAAAGTGAGGTATCTTGAGCTAGGTAATGGGTATATACTGAGACAGGGTTTGAAGGACATGTTGTAAAATATTTTTGTTTTTCTTATAAGACCCATATGAAAAGCCACCAGAATATGACTTTAAGGATTGATTTGTATAAATTCCTTGAATAATGGGACTAGAATTGAATTCAGTGGCTAAATTAGTTACCAAATGAATCTGAAACCATAAAAGTTGGTTCAAATCAGTGAAGCTATTTATGCTTGAAAATGAAATTCAAAAATGTAGGAATAGAAATAAAAAGTTTGGAAGACCAATCTGTCAAAATTATTGATTTTGGGGACAAAAACATCTCAAATATGCACTTCATGTTCCAAAATGAACAAAAACTGTGTTACAAATAACAAAAGAGCATTATTTCTTGATATTTTCAGGAGTAATATATACTCCTGGTCATTGTTTGGGCTGTGAACACCTTACAGAAATCTCAAGGTCAGTTGGTTACAGGCCATTTTCTATCATAAAAAATTGGCCGAGCCATGAAGCTATCAACTAGGTCATGATGCCCAGTTTCAACAAATTTTGTCATGTTGTCATGTTGAGTATGCAAAACCCCAAATTGTGAGTAGACAAAACACTCTCATTACAGCTTATGCAGTGTAAAATGAGTTATATATACTCTGCATTTTTTGAAATTGCTGTCATTTACAGCAGAGAGATGTCAGCAAATTGAAAATTTCTGTGAATTACAAAAATTGTAGTTTGGGTGAGTGTTGACTGCCTTTAAGGACAAGTTTAAGACAGTTGTGGGAGTGGCTAGAAGGGAGTAGGTTGGGAGAATTGGACCTATCTATACTTTAAAAGCACATCCTTTTATTACTCTAAACAGAAAGTTCAGTTAAAGGCCATACAAAAAATCTCCACACACATGAAAATATGAAAAATTTTTACAGGACAGGACATCATTTTTGTCTAAAATTATTGATTGTTGGGATAAAACATGTAGTTAATTACCAGATTTGGCCAATTCATCAATACGAAACTATTTTTCCGTACATTTTCCCAAATACATTTATTGATGGGTAAACATAACCCATTTCTAGTACTTCCACAACAATAAACCTAAATCAAAATAGTTTTTCCCTGTACGAGGTATTTTTTTGGCATTTGATTTAGAAAGGTACTTAAATACACTAAGTATATTCACCAAATTTGTGGTTGCAAAATGAGATTTTTAAAATCCTTTCCATTCACTCTAAAACTTGTACAAAAGAAGGAGGAACATTCTCCATCCTCCAGAGATAGTGCAACTTGTCAATGCTTACAACCTTTGGAGACAATAATACAGGTAGCCATGGTAACTACATACGTAAATAGACCATTTGCACTGACATCACGAAACATCATTTTAGAGGCAAACACTACAGTAAACTGCATGCAGCACATGGATTTTTTTTAGCATGTGTATTACACTAATATGTATATGACTACATGCACAAAATGGCTGTCTGCATTTCATTGTTTGGCTGTTATGAGAACAACTTGCCTCAGTAAGAGTACACATATTTGCACTGTGGGATATAGGCAGAGAGGAGCAGAGGGAGTCACTGACCCCAGTTTTTTTTTTTTTTTTTAATCAGTTTAATTTTTTTTTTTTTTTTTCTTGATTCAAGCAGGAAAAAAAATCCGCTGATAATATGATAATATTAAAACATCCCACCAGATTGCAATTACAACCTTCCGTTTTTCAAAACTTTCTCAAAGGGGAGGGGGAAATCCTTCCCTCTTAGACCCCCTCCCCAATATTTATCACAAATGTGCTTACCCCTTGAAAGTTCCTGGCTGCGATGTGATATGCAGGTCACTCAGTGACTTCATTGGGAAACCCATGATTAGCGTTAAAATGAAATGTATACACATCACACTTTTTTGACAACTGGCCACTTTAAAACATATGTGGGAAAATGTTAAAAAAGCTCCTTTTCAATCAATTGGATTATCTAGAAGAAAATTTTGGCAATTTGTGGGAAATTTACCTTCTTTGTACATTAAATACTGAAGGATTCATGAACAATATGACTCCTTTCATGGGATATTATAACAAAGTTTCTACCTCAGACAAAAATTCAATGGCAGAAGCATTCAGTACCAGTAGCATTCACACTCTCTGATAACTGAACATGATTCAGATATGTAGTACAACATTTTGACCTTTAAAAATTGGAAAAAGAAGTTTTTTCGCTCAAAATCTATGGTTTCATAACAGCCTTTCCATCTACGCTTTTGAGCTTGCAACCTAAGGACAATCCAGCAGTTTCTTCAAATTTAAAACAGATGTGTTCTAGAACAGTAGATTTATAACCTCGCTGTTATCACTACGATATGAGAACCTGCTTTTGAGGTACTTCCCCCGATACAAAATAAAACCAATAATAGCAACTTCCTCTTTTCTGATAACTTGTCATTGTTGTGTCACCACTGCAGACTATCAGCCCACACATAAATCAGTACTGCGACACTGTCCCTGCCGTTGGGTGACTCCACCGACTCCAGTCCAATTTCTCTTCATTTTTTGAATCGTCCACAAAATTATCTCCAATTCACTGACCCTTATACCAAGTCATTGACATAATTAAGTAATCACATCTATTTTACCCTTTGCTGATTGCCGACATGATGTACATGTCACAAGTAAGATTTGCCAGTGACCATCATTCTAGAATCAACAACTCAAAATATATGGCACACTGACCATTAATTTAATATGTAAAAGGTCACGTGAAAGTATTGCTCAATGGCAAAATTTTCCAGTTTGTATGTGGTATGCTATGAATTTTGGAATATTGAAGAAATGAAAATGTGTGATAAAATTTGATGTTGGTAAAAGTAATTTATCTTTGTACAATAAGTAAATAAAAAGGGTTGCTTGGGTTCTGGTTATGGACAAAACTTCCTTTGGAACCGTGACTCTACTTTTAGAGAATTTTTTAATTCTTTCAAAAATATACACATTTATGTTTGACTTGTTGCTAGAATTCAATGCTGACGTTAGACAAATTATCTCATAAGAAGGATATTTTTCCAGGTTTCAAACCATGGCTTGTTATGAGCTATTATTCAGTCAGGTCTTGAATTCTGTGACTGCAACTGCACACTACCTGACTCTGAGGAGGGTGATCTTTTGCACATTTAGGTGAAGAATGGAAACTCATATAAATATATTATTGATAATGAAACAGCAACCCCAGCATACTTCTTAATTTTCTGAGGAGTGTGATTTGAAGCACATCTGGAAAATCCAAAACTAAAGGCCTGTTAAAAGATAAAAGTTTATAACAACTAACATACTGTCTTCCTACAATATAACAAACCTTTTTAATTTTAAAAAGGGTGAGGTGGGTTTTATCAAATTGGTTGAATGATGCATACAAGTGACTCGGGGGTCATTAAGACTAGTTGAGTCATGCCTCCTCTATTCTGTGTGTTGGAGTCTGCTGAACAAAAAGTTATACTAAAAGGCCCAGTTCTCACCCCAAACAGTACCAATTCTCCTAACCTTCTTACTTAAGCCCCTCCCACAATTGTCTAAAATTCATGCTCATCCAGATACAATCTCAGTTTATTGCTTCAATGTGAGTAAAGAAAAACTCAGTTTATATAATCAAAACACTCTCTGTAATGTTCTGTGTAATATAAGCTTTGGTGCTCTGCATTGTTTGAATTAGCTGTCAATCAAAGAGCTGAGCCAATTGCAAAGTTTGGTACCCCCACACCAAAATTGTTGTTTGGGGTGAAAGGTTTGGCCCTTTAACAATTCTATTATTTTCAGGAAATCTGACCCCAACATTTCTAGGACTGGACTCCATTTTGTAAACTATATCAAAAAGGAGAATGTATCAAGTACTAGGGCAAGTGACTTTGGGAAATCTTTGGTAGCCATTTACAGTGAGTAATTAGAAAACTTCCCATTGTACATGATATTTAAAGGCATATTTTCATCATCCCAAAGAGTTTCAATTCTCCCATCCTACTTACTTCTAGTCCCTCCCACATTTATCTAAAACTCATCTTTATCCAGACACCATCCTAGTTTATTGCTTGATGGCTCTCAGTAGCAATACAAGTCCATAATGTGTAATCAAGACACTCTCAGTGCCCATGCTGTGTAATTTAGCTATGATGCATTGTTTGAATGTGATGCTAATCAAAGAGCTGTACCAATTGAGAGTTTTGATATATGTATACTGAAACTGTAATTTAGGGTGACGAATAACTGCCTTTAATATCAAAGAGGAAAGAAGCTGATATCACCTGCAATTGGATTTATCATCCAATTTTTTCTTGTTTTGGTTTTAATTTTCTAATATTTAAGCAAGCTGTCACCAGTGGCAGATCCAGAGGGGGGGGGGGGGGGGATGGGGGTATGCATACCCCCCCACCAGGATGGTAAAAAATTGTATAGATAGCCAGGCTAATTGCCTAATTACTTTTTAAAAATACAGTGATAGTTGTTACATTATTTGACTACCGTATTTTTGTGTCATATTCTTCAATAAAATGTAAAAAGGAAAATGTTAATTATAATGTATCTATCTTCCGTATCAATTGGTAAATTCCGTTTTGTTTACACATTGCATAATGAGGAATTCTTAATCCAGCGTTTTCTGCCACCAGCCTTTGGTAATGCTGTTTGTGACATCGGATGTGTGTCTATGTCAATGTGTGGGGGTATGACTACTGCCGAATAATGGGCCAATCGTTCATACAAAGGCTTTTCCGGAATGTTGCAGAGGGTGTTAGTTCTGATTCAAGATGATCAGCGCTTTTATTCCATTTGATTAACAGCCAGCAAAAAAAGATTAAAATTTAACTATATACAGATTGACGAAGGTGCTCGTCGTCTGCGGTCTGCTGCACCAGTGTGTGAGTGCGACCAAAACTGGCAGGCTTGGAGCTTTGATGTCTCGGGGAGAGCAGAACACATGTAGTCCCCTGATTGGTTAAAAGTTGTGACGCACCAAATTAGATAAATATTAAGGAATGTGCTGATCTAAATAATCAATGAAAAGGCTGTAGAGGGTGAAATTGGCCACACCTTGAAAATATGGGATATAGCATACACATGGAACTAAAGCGGGGTAGTTTGTCACGCTCACCAGTAACACGTGGCGGGAAACAGGAAGGACCCTGGGAATCTAGGACAAGAGGAAGGGAGAGTTGCTCCTAAATAATAAGATGGCGTTCCTGCTAAAGGTCAAGGAGGGTACACCATACTACATGATGCTACGTACAGTTTACACATGACATAGCCTAAAACCGTGTAATGTTAATAGAGTACACGACCGGTATTAAATTCACATTGACCGTATAGTCTGTTGAAGTAATGATTACCCACACTTTCAAGACCATGTTTTGAAAGCTTGGGAGTTTCATAGTGGCTTAAGATATTGAAACATTTAGCACCATGTCGCATCTCTGCCCCCTTTTCTTATACACCTAGGCGGGGCAGGGGGCTCTGAAAATGAAGAATTTGGAAATTTGGCAATTGTGAGACCAGTCTACTGTGTGGTTTTGACAACTCATGAAATTACGAAATTCCCAATCAATTTTCTCAAATAAATGCTCCATATTCGTCATTATTTGATTCAAGAAAGCAAACTTTTCCTCGCGCTTCGCAAATTGCAATTCTTTAGCAGAAGTGCTAGCTCCTACCTTCACTGTGGTAAACTTATCCGAGCTCTGGGTGTGACAAAATTTCCTTGCAGGAAACCCAGCATCCAAACTTTTCTCCAACACAAGCTCCATATTTTCAAATATTTGAAATGGGCGAAAATGTCAGCGCGCTCCGCACAATGCAAATTACGCCCTCAGTACAGTGGTAATCACACTAAAATATATGGTAAAATGTGGATGCTTGCCTACCACCCCATTTCCCCTTTCCTGAATTCTTATAGGCATCAGATACTAAACAACGTACATACCTATGGTGGCCCTTTGCTCAGTGTACATTTGATACCCAACCACATGCAGACCCCCGCCCCTACTGAAAATTTCTGGATCCGCCACTGGCTGTCACAGATCATTAGACTTAAAGTCCATATTGTTCTTCTGGGGCAAAAATGACAATGAAACCTCACAATGATTGCTTGAAGCTGGAGTTCATTCCTTCATAGCGCTGATTGTAGATCAAGCAGATCTAAATGTAGCAGTCAAGTTTCAAAATGGTTGTTTTGAGATGAAATGAAATAAAACTGGCAGAGGCACTCCAATGTGCTATTTATTCAACCAACAAAAAAATGTTCAAATCATACCCTCCTTTTCTACATACAATCTATGTCAACCTCTACAGTCACAGTCTAAAAGGTAGACTTCTCCTTCCCCTTCCAGTTTACCAATTCCCTTCTGAAAAGTATGGTTAACCATTCCAAAGATAGACAGTAAACTTAGTGAGTATTAACCTTGATTGGTAGATGCCAGGATATCCTACCTCACAGTACCTCGTTGCTTAAATTTTCCTCTTCTCTCCATCTCGATTGAGTCAGTAAAATATCTGAGGTTTGAAGCCAGATTTGTCACCACAGAATTTTCCATCCCTTTTGCAAACCCCTATATATGTCCCTGCATGTTTTGTGCCAACAATTTACATAAAGCATCATACCAATAGCCTATTCTGACAATCATCATAAAACTAAGCTCTAGTTCTATGATACAAAAAATCAGAACAAAACTTAAAGCAGCTCATTGAGTTGGTTCATGAAATTCAACAATTTTTTCCAAACCTGTTAAGTTCTTGTCACATAACAATGACAAGTGATCAAACTTAGACAATCCCCATACTCTACATACAAATGACTATTTTATGAGTGAGCACTTAACGGTTCATTTTGGTTTTCAAAAATTCGTGACCAGACACTTTTACAAATTATGCACAAAACCGTTACGAGTCAGTAGACAACGAAATTGAATTTTTAACTTTATCCGTTACGATTAAATATGAAACTTGATTTAATATACTAGCTACAAGCACTGTCATGTGGTAATGACCCATTAACACTCTAATTAAGTTATTAACAGATTGATGTCAACTCAATGAGCCCCTTTAAAAGTATGTCTATAAAAGTATCCGCAATTAATAGGTTTATCTTTGTCAAACTGATTCATTATTTTTATCAATTCTAACCTACAACTAAAAAAGGAAGAAGAATGAGAAAAAAAAGACCTTTTAATAGCCAGATTCTGGCCCCCCAGCTGCTATTCCTACCTCCTTACACTATTTTTAACTTCAGACTTACTACATCAATAAATACCACTAACGACCATTTTACTTTTCAATTTATGAAAATGAACGAAGAAATCTACAGAAATAGAAATCAATAACTCTATTTCTTCAGGTCTGTTGCTATATAATACAAACCAATTTGATTTGTTTTAACTGTTTCAATTTCAAAAGAATCTACCAAAGTAAATGAGGTTGAAACCTATGAAAAGAAACTGTATGGTATATTTCTTTCCAACTGAAAATTTCATGCGCCCCTGTATTTTCATCTTCCTCATGTGTGGAGTAATTTATTTTGGTATGGAACAATAAAAGACATAAACACAATCCCAAGTACTGAAGAAGCTTCCAACTTAAAAGAACGTATCAATTTAACTGTCACACAAACACTCATGGCTGTCAAATTTTTTGGACAGGAATGTAGATTTGGATAACAAGATGTAGGGAAAGCTGATTATTTCAAGATGCACACTTGCCTGAGTTGAGAACTTTACAGCTCTCGCCGTCTCTCAACTACCATTTGTGATCCATCTTCATTGACACTCTATACCAGACTATTCTTACACAAAAGAGTAAGAAGAGACCTGTCCTTGTACGTCTCTCTTATCTTCCCAATTGAGATTACACAGACCACACAATCCTAAATTGCTTTATTTTTTGATCTTCATAAGGCAGATGTTCAAACTGATTTGAGCCTTGTGAAACTTTTTATCAGGTAAGCATATCTGTGACTTGATCGCAGTGCAAATGCTTTATTAAATTTTACAAGTAAATACTGAAATCCCATTATGGATTACCACAACGGTTACAGATTCTGAGTGACAACTCATACTTCCTTCAGATGTAACTTTTCCAATCTAAGATGGAATTTGTAACCCAAGAGCTGCATATAATTTAGTTAAGTGATTAAAAATTATATTAAGCAATACATTGATATAAATGTTTTAGAAAGAAGCTAACATGCAGGTGTAAGGCACAATCCAATCTCCCTTTGAAATGATTCAAAAGCCTTCAGAAAGACTATGGGCCTATCTTAGTACGCAATCTCAGGGTTTAAGGAACTTCAAAAAATTATTTCCTATCAACTCACTTGAGAGACATTAAATAAATGTGACTGAACTGCTTTGTTTAAGTTTTTTTTAAGTGCATGGAATCGATCATTGGGAACACCCTGACGAGAATGGGAAGGGGAGGGAGGGGTGAAGGGGAGGGGTGAAGGGGGTTTCAGTCCTTCTTGAGACTAAAGGTGTATGTGGTGCCTTACTCCTACAAATGTGCAGCTACTTCAATTGCATGTAAAATATGCAGCCACTGGAACTGAATATGCAAGTATGACTTTTACTTTGAGACTTTAGCGCTTTGAGACTTCTTGTGTGAGGCGCTATATAAGAACTGTTATATTATTATTATTATCATTATTACTTTGGGATCAGTGGCTGGAACTAATCAATACCTAGTTTCCACTCATTAAGGCTTTGGATCACAATTACTTTGAATACAGCAGATAATGAGGTGGAGTTGGGCACCTTGTTGTCCGGCCTATATTTGGGCGACTTTTGTTGCATTAGCAATGTTGCAGAATAGAAGAGTTGGGAAATTCACCACTTCCGGCAAGGTCACAAGATCAAATGTACCATGACAGCTGTTTTGCAGTGCATGCATACTAGACAAAGAGCGTATTACTACTGCACTTCCATTTACTATATTAAAATCAATGGAGTGTAACTTTAATACCCAATATAAGCAGACAACTGTTACCAAGTTATAGGTACAAATTAACCTTTGACCCATCTCGAGCCGCATTGCCTGTGACCATTTCCCAAGTTGTCTTTTTATAGGGATCAATTGCCATCTGAAGAGAAAAAGTTTCAATAAGATAGCAACAAAAAAAGCTGTGTTAAAATACCTCATTAAAATCTGAGAAAAAATAAAATTTGTACTCCCAAGTATGATTTTTGTGAATACTTCTGCAATTATTTAATGTTCCCAAGAGTCAAATTCCAGGAGTCACAATTATCAGGAGACATAATTCCCAGGCCAGGAGTTATGACTTGTAAGAAGAGTCCATTATTTGTCACAGCCCATTGCAAACTATGTGACAATACATTACATCATGTGATGTAGTTCAGGATAGAATGTAACTGTCCTGTGTTACTAATACATATTATCACAAGCATCAAAATAGGTTCCAGCAGGCTTCCATGGTTAGAAAGCATCTTTAGAACCCATGTAAAGGTTTCCGTGAAATGTGAAAGCCTGACATCACTGAATAAACTAGACTTTCTTTCATATGCAAAGGACTCATTAATCAAAACTGGCAGACAGCAGATGGGTACTTCATCCAATGATCCAATAAAATTACTTGGTAAATAGGCAATCCCTGACTAAAAATGAATCAGTCACATTCATGACAGAATGTAGAGGAACTAGTGAGACTGATTTCTGTTCCCCTTGAAGGATGAACACACTTTATGCACATATGAAACTCACATTCTGAGAAATACAGGGCACCTACCCAATAATGACAAATAAAAAGGAGAAATTCGTGTCAGTGTATAAAAACAGGGAGTTGGAGTAAGGTGCATGGAAACAAGAACACTTGAAACCGAATTTTATCCACGTGTAAAGCTTAAACCCACGGAAAACATCGAAAAAATTAAGTTACACTTTCCTCTTATCCATGAAATGCAACTCCACTCTCAAATTTCTACCCATACACCATTTTCCTAACACCAAGTAAAAAATAATTACAAGGTGAGTGGCCAAACACTCATCCTAAAACTTGACACTTGAAATCTTGTCTGTAACTGCTGTTTGGTAAATGATATATGGCAAAATGAAGTGAAAAATTTTAAACATGTTTCACTTACGAGATAGCTTCAATCATGTCCAGTCCCATCTCAACACAGCAGTGGGCATGATCTGGTCTGGGGTCTGGTAACCCTGACACACAGTAGTAGCAATCACCCAAGATCTTGATTCGTAGGCAATGATTTTCCTGCAGGTTCAAATGAATGTTATCCGTTCAAATATATGTACAGCTGTTCAACAGTTATTACAAACCTAAAGACATGATTTCTCCATACTCTCCAAACCAAATTTCTTTATATTCAGTCACTTTGCATTTTGGAATAAAGTTGTACCAAAACACTTAATCCCATTTTTGTACTTTGAAAAACACAAAACACTTGTCTTTGGACAAACCACTAACATTTTTACCTCCTTTGAGGAATGAAATTGCACTGTATAACAAAAACAGGCAAATTTTGATAGGTTAAGTCCAAGTGGCGGGGGGGGGGAGAGGAGGGGATAGGGGATAGCAGACAGGTTAGGAAGGGGGTTCATTAAACAAATTTTACAGGTCATCTTGTTCCAGTACATCATTTAATCTGTAAGCAATATGTACCTCATTTACTGTACAATGGAACAGCCCTATCTGTAGTGAAATAATAACTGGCAATTACACTGAAACCCACCCATCTCACACCTTATCCATTCATTCAGCAAGCTTCAGAATGCCCTTGTTTTATCTACATACTGCGAACTACATACCAAAATGTAGGCCTATTTCAGAGAAAAACTGGAAAAAAAATTAATTTGGACATATGTCATTGTATTAGGTTATGTAAGATGAAGTTTTACATTCCAGTTTTAAACCAATTGGTTCAAGTTGACCCAGCCAAAGCATTTTTCCAGTTGTGACTCACTGGCTTGTTTTCTGTCCTCCTTTAACCCTTTACCATTGTGCTCCAATCGGGGCATATTTGCGCGCCTCCGGAGTGGGCGGAAAAGCGGAAGTACCACGCCCCGCATCAGCTTCCATAGGTTATTGACCCTGTGACCTTAAACTATTGTCCCTCTTGTTGTTGTGGCCGGAATTTTGGGTAGCTACTCGCAGTTTCGAGCTCCGCGTGAAACAGTAAAGATGGGTGACAGCCGCGCTCTCCGTATGGGCCCAAAAGGACCCAAACAAAGGTAAAGGGTTAATTGCTTGTGCTAAGCACCAAGCACAATGGCAGTAGGTTCTGTTTTTAAAGTATTCTGAATGACCTGGCCAAGACTCAAACTCCCAACCTCCTGACTGCAAGTCTGATGCTCAAACCCATACGTCATTGGAACGTGGAATATTTTATGTCTCAGTAGGTAAAGTTGAGGGGAACCCCACTTTTGTAACAAAAATTCTTGATACCTATAATTGTCTGATTTTCCTCCAAATTCCTCTATTGAAATATGTTTTTTTTTAAACTAATGGCTGTGAGCCCCCCCCCCATATCACACTCACCAATACCAAAAGATACAATTCTTTCCATTCTAATCTCCTCTCACTCTTGTACCTCAGCCATTTCTTTATTGTTATAATTCAATTTCACACTAATTTATAGTCTCTGTAACAACACTATCATCTGATGATTGTTATTATATATTGATATATCATCATCTGAGATGATGCTGAATCCACAGTGATGTCACATAACAATAAAGGAATGATTTCTCATTTCTCACATTTCTAATCAATCACATTTTTCTCCCACTTGCAGAAATGTATTTAAATGTATCAATTGATGATGAGATGAAGCCAATTCATCATTTACCTCGCCTGCCTCATACTTACCGGAGGCACACAAGGGCTCGGTTTGATCTGCTGGAACATTCATTTTGTTTCAAGTGTGCATTGAATGTGTGATGAATTTCTTTCAAATGTTATTAATTATAATAAATAAAAGATAGTACAAAGTAGACGGTATTAATAATTTCACACTTTTCAAATATAAAGGCAGTCACCATGTAATAAGAGGCCACTCTGCACTGCATTACCCTACAGGTAGGCATGAAATTTCACGATTGGTTTTTGTTGTTATTTTCTAGCTCATTAATGTCATAGTCCCTCGTCATTTGCAATTCTTATGGATTATTTCCACAAAGCATAATTCAATTTAAATTTCATGGTCAGGCAACACCTAGTCTTACTTATCCTGGAATGTGTAAAGCCAGCTGTCCCAAAGGACATAATACTGTTTGCATAAGATGCATTACAATGGATTTTAAATCAACTTCATCCAGTTTGGTGCTACGTCCTACCATACTTGCTTGGGAAACAGTTGCGACTGTATTGGCAGCAAGCTCTTAACAGGGTTGGCAGATTTTCTGTCAGGGGAAACTGACTAAATCAGCATTCAAAATGACAAAAAAAAAAAAACCCAAACACAAATTTAGTGATACCAACACTCAAGCATTTTATGACCACCAACTAAGTCTATTTTACCATTTTTTCCAAAGGCAAATGGTACAAAGCCATGCACTTTGTAGGAAAATTTAGTCATTTGAAAAAGAACTGTATGCCAAAACTTCTGGTTGGCAATGACTAATTAGAAATGCTACTATACATGTTATTGTTAACCCAGTCCCCGAGCTGCCAAAGTCAGTTTTTTGGCCATAATTAAAAATAAAACTAATATGACAATCTTGGCCCACATGTTGCAACAACAGATCTGAAGAAAGCTGTAAATGTCCACAAACTTTCTCAAATGTAAACAGACTTTTACCATGTGCATTTTACCAATATCTTAAGCCAAAAATACCTCTTTTAACAAACAGCTTTTGACTCAAGATTTACTTGAAACTTGCAATAAAACTAACTGGTTGGACTAGTGGTTAGAGCATCCACCTTTCAGCCGAGAGTCCTGGAAATCCCGGCCAAATCATAAGAAATGCTTTAAAAATGGGAACGTGTCTTCTTGCTTAGTGCTAAGCATAAGAGGTTGGGACAGTAGGGCTGCAATGGCTGCACAGGTTAGCCCCTGGGAGTTTGTATATGCTTAGGAAAGACAAGATTGTGACGGTTCATTTATAAAGTGCAATGAGATGTACCATGTTTGTGACATTAACCCTTTACCTTTGTTTGGGTCCTTTTGGACCCACGCGGAGAGCTCGGCTGTCACACATCTTTACTGTTTCACGCGGAGCTCGAAACTGCGAGTAGCTACCCGAAAATTCGGCCACAACAGCGAGAGAGACAATAGTGTAAGGTCACGGGGTCAGTGGCCTACGGAAGCCGATGCGGGGCGGGCTGCGTCCGCTTTTCCGCCCACTCCCGAGGCGCGCGAATATGCCCCGATCAGAGCACAACGGTAAAGGGTTAATGAACTATATAAAAACCTATTATTATCATTATACTATTATTATTATTAAAACAGGCACGAAAAGTTGGCTGCCCTGCTGTCAAAAATAATTTTTGGTGCAACCATTCACAGAAAAATTTTTCATGGGCATCGCGCCCCAACCAAAAGTGGATACAAAATTGTTTTAGACCATGTGGTGAAAGTAACATCCTGATGGATTTAAGGCAGTTTATAATCACCCAAATTCAACATTGTTTTGTGAATCTATTAGCCCTACCTACCTCACCTCTAACCACTTTTGAAAATTGGGCTAAGCCTAAGGCTGCCCTGTAGCTGAGTGAGGAGGCTATTTCTTGATATGAAACTACCTATAAGACTCCATCCCAGGACTGTACCCCATAGCTTGGGGGAAGGAGGATTAGCAGTTCTGATGGCAGGCTTGGGGTGATTACATCTCAATGTAATCGATTACGATTGAGATTACTTCATATTTTATGATTGCGATTATGATTATGATTACAGCTAAAATTGGAAGTAACTGATTACGATTGCCATTACATTGCAATGTAATCATGATTGCAATCGTGATTACATTTTCTTTCCACATAAACAATGTTGTAGGCAAAACAATCCAGTGCCCACAACTGGAAAAAAGGCCATGGACATTGCTCTAGAAAAGCCCGAAGAGAACCAAGTCCTCCCAAAGTAGAGATTATTGAACCCATGCACTTCTCACTCATTTTAAGCTGGAACACATAAGAAAGGGGGACAATTAAATTTTGTCATTCCAACAGAAGAACCAAGCACTGAAAAAATTGTTCAGTAACTTTACTTCTTCGTTCAATTCAACTTACATGTAATCAGAAATGAAACCACGATTGTGATTACTTTGCCATTGTAATTGATTACGATTGTAATTACTTTGCGATTTTCACAAAAGTAATCGATTGCGATTACAACTACTTCAAAATGTGTAATTGATTGCAATCGATTAGGATTACTGATTACGATTACCCCAAGCCTGTCTGATGGTAACTCTTCATCTAGAGTTCTGCTTTCATACCTATCTGCTAAGGTCAATAACAAAGCAGGTTACAGTGTGTAGTTAAAGCCATTGCTACTTTGAATGCAATACAGTCAAGTTGTATGCTTGAAAGCACTCTTTATGAGTAAAGCAAGAATAATTAACTTTGGGGTGACCATGGTTTGTGGACACAAAAAGATAAGATATTGGCCCAAAAGATAGGAATCTTCATGCAAGGAAGATTCCTTCCTTGAAGGAAACTTCAAGTAATTTCAGCTTCATACTGAACACAACCTATCTTTTAGGAAGACCTCATGTCAAAAGGAATTTGAACAGATTTTTCACAATGTAGCTAGAGAACCAGCTGCATGGTACCAGGTTTGTCTTGGCCAGCAAGGGGCTATCAGTACGAGTACCGGCCAGCAAGGGGCTATCAGTATGAGTACCGGCCAGCATGGGGCTATCAGTATGAGTACTGGCCAGCAAGGGGCTATTAGTATGAGTACCGAGCTTACTATCCAATTGTAAGAAACAAAAGAAAAAGAAAAACTCATGGCTGCAATACAGTCTCTAAAATACAATTTATGTAACCATGACAACAAATAGCTTATCAGTTGTTTATGTTCCCCTTATACTGTATTGTGTTCTATTTTGTATAATTTAATATTTTCCATAGTGGTAGAAATCATACAAGGGCTTTTAAGTATTCTTTATACAGAGAGCATCCAGAAAAGAAAAGCTATGGACTGGTAAGTGCTGGGATGTTCCTATTATCACATGAGCAGTTTTTAGTCATTAAATAGGTAGCACATTTTGGCCCTTCTTGCCACCATAGCATTGTTACTTTTTCTTCCTTGCCTCTTTGCAAACACCCTGAGCCAAGAAATCTCTCTCTCCTGCAAAAATATATGCCATGCTCATTGAAGTGCAAGAGTTTATTAACTAAAGTGGATACACATGCAGAGACTACTACATACACTGAACTACTGCAACCTGTTAAAAACCTTTCCCTAATTGGTTATGTAACAGATAGACAGAATGGCAGGTCAAGTGCACAATTGCAGTGCAAGAGAAATAAATGATTTTTTTTAGAAAAATAACAAAGTGGAAAACCCATCCTGACAGGCAAATGGCAGTTTTTGGAAGCTACAAACCTATTAACTCTAATGGGTAAAATGTAGGCATGCATATTCTGATGTTAATGAAAAGGTATTCTAACACATTAGTCCACATGGTGTTCATGGGGTCATTTGTAGAAAGTGACTTCTTTAAAAGTGAAATATTTACGACCTTTTTCGGCACTTTATTAATGTTGCTGTATTATTTGCCTGACCAGATAACTACGAATGATGGATGTAGTCTAGGATACCAGTCTCTTTCTTTCACGTAGCTTTGCTTCTTTAAGGTTTTCGTAACTTACTTTGAATAATTCTACAAAAAAGTTTACTAAACATACCACCTACACAAATACTATAAATATGGTCTGTGCTCATTGAAGAGTATAAATTTGAAGCCTAGTGTTGAAGTAGCCTTTTTTTACTGCTAGAGTCATAAAATATTAAAACGTCAAGTGACAGTTATGACCCATCTTGTATGTGAAGCATTTGTAAGTGTGTACAATATGGATATGCTTCGAGCTACTTTCACAGACTGTGTAAAAATAAGAGTTCAATACTTCTACCCTGATGCTAAACCTCTTTTGCAAAGATATATACCTTTCCTTTTCCTGCACACACACACCGCACAGAATTTTTTCATTAAAGTTTCATTTATGCATAACTGTCTACTGTAGAAATTCATTATTTGGATTTATGAAACCATATACTTCAATGCAATCCCACATATTAAGTGGTATGAGCAATTCTCATATAGGTCAAACATATTTATATGAGAACCACGCTTGTATAGAGAAAGATTTGAAGGGAACATGACACTACCCCAGTTTGGATTTATGGTGTAGTAGTATACAATATTTTATGGATGGCTCCTAAGAAAGATTCATGTGGCAATACTTTTCTCACTGAATCTGTGAAATTTGAGAGGAGCTAAAGCTTTGTTTAGTTTGAATATGCAATGTTAAAATCCTGAAGTGTCATGGTACATTGTGGGAGAGAATGAAGAAAATTTGGGGAAGATTTAATTTTTGTGTCAAAATGAGTTTGGTCATTAAGGGTGGCAAAAACAGTAACCACCAATGACAAAATGAATAGTAATTTGATGTATCTCAAATTGCACAAGTTACAAATTTCAAAGTGAAATCCATGGTATATCATATAGACTATAAGCTCCACATTCAAAGATTATGGCAGTGCATTCATAAAGTGCTTGAATACATGCTGTTGCCATTGTATAGATATACAAAATATCAGTCAAAATAGCTGAACCCAGATCTGTGAACCTGAATGACAGGATTTGAAAATATAGACTTCATAACTTCTTCAAGTAAGCATTGCATACAGGTTTTTTCTCATGTACATTGAAACAGTAAAATCTTTGAGCCAGACTGCCAAATGGTGGTCAAATCTAGAAACAGTCTAAAGTAGCCCAGGAAGAAGCTTGCCAGTGTTCTGCAAATGATTTCTCTGACCTGCATGGTTGGCCTATGCCCTTTGCAAGATAGTAATTGCAACTAATGAAGAAAACATGTTTGAAGAGGAAGGAAAGAGGGGAGCAAAACAACTGCAAAATATCAGATCTTAGTATGGAGAGAGAGAAATACCACCTATATGAACAGAGGATATATTTTAGGATGTGAACCTCTTTATATACTGACTTTTTTGTAGAAAGTCAAGCATTTCAAAGTACTCTTGGAAAGCCAGTATATATACAAAACAATGGAAGCCAAGAATAGGTCCATTTTTTGTAACTTTGTTATTCAGGATAAAGTCACCATTCTAGGGGGATGGTTCTCATTCCAGAAAGCTTTTCACAAAGGAGATCTGGGTGCAAAATGTTTACATTTGTATTTTTTAGGTGTATTCATGTACAAGAATTAACACTCCACTCTTCCCAAAATCCTTTTGTTTAACAAAATGGATTTCCTGATAATTTTGCCCAAGACTTCCAATTTTCTAAAATTAGAAAATTTCTTGACCTCTTACATCTTTGAATGCTGTAATAGGCATCTAAATATAAGGACATTTACTAAAAAAAAAGAAAAAAAGAAACAAACCAAATTCTTGTACAAGCATCATACCTACACAGCGATTATCTTTCCCATTTATGACATCATTCACATTATTTCATCTACAGCTGAATTAGCTTTTCCAGTAAAATAGTAGCACCCCCTTTGTGAATATTTTTGGGAAAGTTCCCTTAGGACCATAGCCTTGGGACAAGGCAACTTTTCCTGCAGCTTTACCTGAGATTTCCAAATTGTAATCACACCATATGTGCTATGAGACAATGGAGGAAGCTCTATGTAGGCAGTGTGCTACCTCTCCATTTTCCCCAGGCTGTGGACTTGTCTTCCCTCATTTTGTCTAGTTTTTATATATGGTCCACTGTACACCACCTTTTCCTTTTTTTGTTTTTTCTTGTTTTTCAGTAAACACAACAACTAATTTTGACATTACATATTACAACAATTGTTACCAATTCCTTATATAATCTCATGGCTGCCCTCCATGCAAATCGTAAGTATTACAACACCAACTTCATTACTTCCTTTGGTTCATTGCACAAAACACTTGTCAATTAACAAAACAAGGTTATAAATCTTTACAGCTATACATTTTTGTCAAGATAACAACATCCAAGGCTTAGAAGTCAAGTACTTAAATAAAAGCAGGGCAAACTCTTTTCTTCAAAACCTTGCAGCAAAATTTAATGGCTATTGACAGAAGACAAGGACTTGAATTTTGCATTTATATAATTGATGTCAATTTTTGTTCAGATTGAGAAAATATTTTTATCCCTGCAATCATCAATTACTAGGTACCTACAGTATCTGCACAAGAACAGAAGTAAATGAATAGTCATAGTTTTATAGTGATTCACTGCATTTAAAAAAAGCAAGATTTGAATCAAACTGTGTCATTACAATTTTATATACGAGTTTCAAAAATAAATGACAGATAAAAACAAGTATTAAACAATAAAGTTCTTCTGATAACACAATTCAGATCCCTGAGATTGACATCAAATTGCAAAATTTTTTTTCTGTTTTGCTTTAATGTTTAGTAATTATACACGAGAGGGGTCCCCTAATTTCCTTCCGAAACCTAAGGGTTTACTCGCCTCATTTTGCGATGAAGATCAATTTTAAACCTAAGGGAGGAAGTTGCCTATGTGCTTTAGAATCAATAGGTTAGTGAACAGATTCAACAGTCAAAAGAACACAGACATGACCAGTAAATCGCTGAAGGCTTCCGCTACCTGAAGATGGATAGCTGTGTAAGCAAATTCCGTCTTACCTGAGCAAGCTTGTCAAATCTTGCAAACAATTCGTTCAATATTTTCACCAATTCTTGAGCAGTGCACTGAGATGACAGTTTGGTGAAACCTTCAATGTCCGCAAAGAGAATGCTGCACAGAATATAAAATAAAAGGAAATCAATAAAATTCAGGAAAAAAAGGAGTTACATGGGAGTCTAATTTCATCAAGAGAAATCGCCCCAAGAGAAGCTTGAGGAACTCCTGAGTAAATACCAGCACCTATAGCTCATTGCGTGATTAAGATGCCATTCAGAGTCACTAAACATGGTCATCAGAAACTGAGGACTATTTATAGAAAATGTTAGGTGGGAAAAAGGAAGTTTTGGAAAGGTGGAGACACCTTTTTTCTTTTCAATAAAAGTTATAATTATTTTTTTGAATCATGCCGAGAAAAAAGAAAAAAGTGAATGAAAGGTATCTTAGGTTATGGAGGTTTTCAGCAAGAAATAAAAACAGTGTCAATATTAAACACAACCTCATATGAGGCCTATGTATGCAACTCAGATCTGTGACATCATAAGGTGGAGAACTTGGTTAGATTCTAATGGCCAACTTCTTGATGTTAAATCACCTAGATAAACTAGATAAACACAGGGAGAGCCTGAAGGGCATCCCACTATTTTTACTTGCCACGAAAGTTTTCAGGAGGGGCTTGCCAAAGAATTACCCCAGGTAAGTGAGGTTACTTAATGTAAATAGGAGGTAAGGAGGGGTGATGTAGATTCCAAGATTTTGTGACAAATATTGTCACATGACTTGAAGAGCCAATGATAATAAAACATACATTATAGAGTGAAAAGATACATTTGCTGTTGGATTTAATCAAATAACCACTGTAGCAATGCACTATTGAGAAGGCCAGGTCCTGATCACTTGCTCTGCTGACAACTCCTGTTATAGCCAAACTTACATGATATACATCTTTCTTCCCTCTTTTTGTGGATATGAAACCTTATGTAGAGGGGTATGGCAAGTGGGTGGAATGGATGGTCTAAATGGTTCGGGGGATCCTGAAAAAGGTTAGCGACACACTTTTGATTGGGGCCTGGTAATCATGCTTTGCAATAATTTGAAGGTGTACTGGGCCAACTTAGCCCCTGGATGATAAAAGACATACAACAAGGGACAAAATAGCTTAACTGGTTTGCATCCAGCAGTTTGCCACCCGAGAATTGCCAGTTTCTACAGTAATGAATTCTAATTTTGATCTGAACAGCAAAATTGGCAGTACTTGGTAATATTAATAGCCCACTACAGGGCTGTTAAGTGATTTTTTACTAATCAATTCACTAACACTATTTTGTTCCTTGTATAATGAAGGGACCTGTGTACATGGCAAGGGTTTTTCAAGTTTGGGTCATGTTGCTATTAATGCTTTGGGGGCCCTCAAATGTTGATCATGTCCAAGGTCCCCACAGAGTTCTAATACCCTTATACAACTCTTACATCATAAGTATGGTACATTCACTAGAAGATTTAATATTTGCAAATTTACTGTGATATAGTACCATAAATGATGCCTCAAGGATGGTCATAGCATGAAGTTTCAAGCATGTGCTATGCCTTTTTTTCTCTTTTTTGCATATCATTTTCTTCTTTCTTTCCTTTGAGCCTCATGAAAGACTGAATCGGACTCTGAACCGTGCAAACCATAAGGCTGGTAGTTGTTCTCATTGGTTTGTACATCAACCTTCAAAGTAGTTTACATGTTACACAATCTGTACATTACTACATATTTACACAATACAAACAGTGATAGTGCCAGGATATTTTGATGGGGGAGGGGAGGGGCAAAGTATGAGTTGAGTGCCCTTTTTCCTTTTTTTTCCCCTGATTTTCCCTCTCTTTTCACATATTCTTGCAAATATCTGACTTGATGGACAGTGGACTAATTATCCATCACCCCAGACAGTTCCAAGTTTTCCAACCTATTAACTTCTAGCCCCACCCACAATTGTCTTAAAATCATCCTCATCCATCCATAATCAAAATTAACGCCTTAAGGGAATACCCTGGTGAATATATACAAGGCCTTATAACATGAAATCAAAACACTTTCAGTACATGATGCGACCTATGAACTACTATTCATCATTTTTTGAATTTGATGTCACTCTGAAGGAATGTTCACAATTTCTAGCTGTAGACTACTGGTAAAATTGTAGTTTGCAGTGATGAAAGACGTTCTTTGATAATCTTACCTCATCATGACTATACGGTAATATTTGTCAGTATTAGTAAATTAAATGCCATACACACAGTGGAATTCAGAAGTTCCACAAAAATACGATTCTTATCAATATGACTTCTTAAACACCTAGGCACCACTTGTCTGCAGTGCAGGGTTAAGGAAATGTAAAAAAAACAGAGAGCTGTAGAAGATTCCATAACTAATATAAACTTTGGACTAGATCCAAGCAGCCTACTTAAACTGAAATGTAGATTTTTGTTTATTATTATTATTACTTTTTTTTTAAATGAAAAGGGGGGGGAGCTGGAAGATTTCCCACATTGATAATCAAAATTACATGGGACATAAATGACTCACCACTTAAATTTCTGGTGTTCAAATAAAGCCCAAGGCTAAATCTGTCAGCCAGTCCCTTTAATAACACTGCAGTAGATCCAAATCGGCAGTTTTCTTATTTTCTATTTTTAACGGCAATATGACAACTGCTATACAAGTAGGCTGTAATTTGAGACAATTTTTTAAAAAAGACAATAATTTAAAAAAAAAAAAAAAAAAGAGAGAAAAAACTGAGAGCATTCATTCAGTTCAAAAAACAGAAGTACAACTACTAGCTCAGCACCATTAAAACAGGACTAACATGTACTAATATTTCAATTTCCTACTATCAATTACCTCTTCCCAAACTGATATTTGTTACTCCCTTCAGCTGCAGATGCTGAAATACCTCTAGATGACTGTTTCAAAGCTCATCGACTGACCTGCACATGAACTCCAATCAACACAAAATTAAAATTAAAGAAGACAGAAACTAGTTTTTTCAATCTGCATCCCAATCAAGAGGAAACAGGAAAAAGTTCCTCAAATTTTTTCCAAAGTGGAGGCACCCGTTGTTTAATTACCACTACAGCATCAAATGTTAAATATTGGTTTCATGATGCAGCATGCAGACAGGATCCTGGATCTCTCTGGCTAGGGGGCCTCCAAAGGTTTAAACTATCAGAATCTCAGAATTGACAAATTGTAGAAAGTTACTCTTAAAAGCACGGTCAGTGACCGAGTTTGATATTTTCGAAAAATGCAGGGATGTTTTTGTTTCTTGTACTAGGCTATCCAAATCCCTTATTAAAGACACCTAAATAACTTTTTGTAACATGAATAATTTTTAGAAAATTTCAGTTCTTTTTCAAACAAAGCTCACAGTGCATGATGGGTAAGAACTTCCAAGCTTCCTATTTTTTCCACTTATTCAACAAAGGAGCAATGCTGCACAAGAGGCAGTTTCTCATTTTCTTGAAGGATACCACAGAGGCACTTAAGTCTGACCATGGACTAAAATGGAACCTAAGTGCCATCGTGTGTGATGCTCGGCATAAGCAATGTGAGTAGAGAAAACAAGCCAGAGAGCCACAACTGGAAAAAAGGCTGTGACTGGCTCGACTTGAACCAATAAGTTGGAAACTGGGCTGTATCTAACTAACTTACTGACCAAGAAAGATAAGTAACAGCTAGGCTAATCACACAAGAGGAGAATACAGGCAAATCTAATGCCCAAGGACTCATTCTTTGTATGTTGTTCCCCCTCCCCATGGAGACTATAGAAAAGCCTTTGACAGTATTAGTTTATCTTCTTTAAATATCTGAACCACTAACAAACATATGTAATTTCTGTTAAACCAATATTTTAAAGGTAGTGTGACATGTCAGCAAAGAGCCATGACCTTACTTGGCGGTTAAATAGTAAGCTCTTAAGGAATAATATCAGTTGGAAATATGTCAGTATCTTTTACAGTTCTCAAGATGTACTTTTTCAAATTTAAAATGTTTCTGAAGCAACTTGTTGCAAATGCTTAAATAATGTTGTTGAGTGTTGCACAGTGTTGACACTTCTTTTGCTTACCCTTTGTTAATTATCCCTTTATTATTCATCAGATAGTTTACGGTTTGGTAATTGATACTGCTGATTTTCAATGACACAAGAATCACACAATTTAAACTTTCAAAATAAAACTCTCAGGATATGCTGAATTTTACAGTGTCCTTGAAATGAAGACTGCAAAAACAAAGGATAACATTACCCTTACATGACATGTCCCTCCTTAGACGACACAGGATTTTCATTTTAAGCTCATGTTTATGCATGATTAAGTGAAAATCAAAAATTACCGTATGGTAAGTTTTTAACAGATTTTTAAGGGGATTGTGGCAATATCATCCCAGAAAACATAACTAACAACACAGAAAAGAGAGCATCTAACAAGTGATCAGCAGTACTAAGTTCACAACATTCAGCATTCTGCATTTTTAGTATTTATTCATAGTACTAAAAGCTGGAAAATTGGAATGTTCTGATTTTTATCAGTTTCAAAGCTCAGAAATGGAACAGTTCCGCTTAAAGCAAAACAGGTAGCAATTAGTATGCAATATTCTTGGTTTTCATTAAATGCTTGACATGTGACATCATATACTTCTGAAACAGCCTGGGTATGTATAAAGGTCTGAGCACAGATATCACTTGGGCACTAAGGCTTCCCTGGCACTTCTCGGTCTTTTGGAGATCATGTGCAGTAGCTGTTCTTTTCATGCAGTCTAGAATGGAGCCATGCATGACAGACCAATAATGAGATGGTCTGAAGGCCGTAAGGTTGGTCGTTAAGTGTTGTCCTTCAGTGGACGTAATAGCTTCTTTGGGAAGCAGTTTCGCCGAACTGCCCTTTGCCAGAGAGTTGGGAGGACTTTAGAAAGAGTAATGCTTGTGACATCATATACCCAACTTTGTCATTCTCTTGTCATACAATTTTTCAACACCTAATCACCTGTACACACATTCTCTAAAGGAAAAATAGAGTCCCACTTAGTTGAATTAATCATTCCATGAATAACTCTTGATAAGCAAGCTGTGACCACACTCCCTTTTCGTCCTCAATTGTGAAAATTTACTACAAGTAAACTGCTTGGTTTCCTTTGAATACACAATATTTAGGTCGCAAAATATTACAAAGGATATTAATTAGAAGAGAAATTAACAAAATCAAGAGATTTAGTCAAAACAAGTTTGAGGTGACTTCTTCCGACCTTTAACAATCACAACAGCATAGAATCATTTTGAGACTGGTCTTGTAACATATGCACTTGTAACTGGAGAGCAACTCACACTAAGATTATTTGCAAAGTACAAAACACACACATTAAGTGTGAATGACACAGAGGAATGTTTCTTTACAACTATACTGCCAATTTCAACATTTAGTGATGTGAGTAAATAGTGTGACCTGGCCACATCAACTTGGTCTTTGAAGTGATTCTGCCAGGAACAGGAAAAATGTAAACATTTGTGTTTGGTGTGAAGCAGTTAGCAGAGATAATGTACTAGAAACACAAACATTTGGTCTCTAGCTTAGATTGGCTACACAATGAATTTAAAACCTCACAAACTGGCCTTCCATCTTGAAACAAGTATGTGTTTACTGTAGTTTCATGTTTGTGTGTCTACAAGAGTCCTTTACTTCATTCAATAGAGGGACAAGCTTTCAATGTTGTTTGTCTAAGATCAAAAGTTCACATCACATCTAAAATGAAATCCTTAGGCTCTCTAGCAGCAAAGAGGTTTATCTGAGCTGTTGCACATCAGTATTTTTTACACAGTAAGAAGGACATGGGATCATGACAAAGTGTACTCAAATTGTAGAATTTTAGAAGTTGTGCAAAGTACCATTTCAAAAAAAGTGAATAACCTTCAACATTTTAAAAAAAGTGAATAACCTTCAACATTTTAAATCTCAGCTCTGGAAATATATGTTCTGTGAAGATTGGAGTTGGAATGTTTGAATTCACTTTACATGCTCACTAATATCTATTCTGGAGGTACACTTTAATGCTTCATCTATATGGGATACATGTTACAAGAACTACATTGATGCCCCATCACAAATCTGTTACAGGAGCGCCAGCTCATTAAAGATAATTCCACAAATTCAATGATGAACTAATAATTCGTCATTTGAGACTATGAAAATTACGTGGCGTATACCATAGTGCACACTGCAGTGCATTCAGTACAAACTGTGTCCAAGACATGAGTGCCATGATCCAGCATGCCAGCATGTCTGTGATGTAATTGTAAGTGGTGTGAAAACTAACCCATAACCAAAAAAAGGTCTTTCATATTCCTTGACCACCATCAAAACCACCCACACAAGACTGACCAGTTTTTCACACTTGTCAAACCATAAAGAAAATTAAAGTCACTTGATTAAAAGGCAAAGTAGCTTTTTCTAACGACATAAACACTCACTTATTCCCTTTCCTGTTCTCTCAATAAAAGTGTATTCTTTACCAGATGTGACAGCTCTAGTGAGTAAAACTTTCTCATATTCTGTCTCAGGTTTCCATCTGACCAACATTTCATTCCGTTTAAAACTCGCTCTCATTTTGATTTGAAACGTTAGAAATCTTAACAAGAAGCGAGTGAGACAATTAACCATTCATCTTTATGAGAGGTCATTTTGTGATACCATCCTACAGACATTGGACACCTGTGGTTCATACTACATACGGTATTATAAAGTGAACAATTTTCTGAAACGCAACCAAAAGAAAGATTGGATAACAATTGACCTGATGTTCCACAACTTTTGATGTCTCTGGTGAATTAAAGGTTAACTCTGGACAAACTGGGTCTCTTAAATTGATTTTCTTTCAATAAACTTGTTTGAAAATACCACTGGCTACTTAAAGAGAGCCTCCCAAAACTGTAAAAATGTAATTAAGAGAAGAGAAGGGAAGTTTCTGCTTTGAGGATGGTGAGTAGAAGGTGTCAATGATGACTAATCACATGATTTCTTAATTTTAAGGGACAAAATGCCACTGAACTCAACAACTACACACACTTCATTTCCTTTTTGAAAAAACACCTCACATTTTCTTTTTGAAAAAGTAATGATGTTGAAATACTTTACCACTTAAACAAATAGTTCAGCTTTACAAACAAAACTGTATCAAGGGGGTCTATATTGTATAATGTAAAACCTGTTTGGTTAAAGGTCCAGTTCTCTCACCCCAAACAGTACCAATTCTCCTAACCTTCTTACATCTTGATTTCCTTAGAAGAGGACTAATTTACACCTATGGTTGAACTTATAAATTGCCTTAAAAATCTTTTAGATTGCACTCTATACGACACATCAAGAAAGCTTTCCCCCCAGAACCAATCTGTTAATTACTTTGGCCAACTTAAAGGAAACAGTACAGCCTTTAAATGTCTTAAATTTCAAACATATTTTAGTTTATATTTATATGAAGAATTAAAACATTTCGAATTTTCTATCATCTGCTACTAAATTTCAAATTTTTTGCCTAATTTTGAATATTTTAAGGTTTTTTAAGTTTGTTGAGACAGTAAAATTTTCTAGGCTTACATGAAATGATAGCATAACCCATAAAATGTAGGGGTTAAATGCCACCCCTATGGTCTATTTGGCTTCTCACACATGCCCATCCATTTCCTACAGAGAAATTCTCCAAGACTATAGATTTGCTGACATTTATGCGGGAAGCTCCAAGCAAAACACAACTCGCAAAGGACAATAAACTGAAGACCGATACTTCGGTAGACTCCTCAAATCCAAAGTATCATTTCACACTCCAGATGAAATGAAACCAGCTGTTACAGATATCTAAAAATAAGTGATCTCTGGCAAAAAGGTTTTAAGATGTGAAAATACAATTTGCTATGATGAGGACAGTTTCTAACATCTGCTACGATGGATACATGTATGTATAACAACTTTCACTACATGAGAGATATAAACTTCAACATGAAATTAATTTTAAGTGCAGTTCAATGAAACAATTGAAAATGGCAAGGCCTAATGATTTTTGGGACAAGGAAATGCCTACAAGGATATTGAGGCAAAGGAAGGGAAAACTACGAAACCTTTGAAATGAAGTTATGATGCATACAGCTTTGAGAGGTTGACTAGGTACAGTAAAGTGAAGGGGCCTTACAGTCACAACTGTCTGTGCCTTAAATTGCTTAAGGTTAATAGCCTACACAGAGGACGAAGCCTTTTTGTTCAGCTCATCGCACCAAAAAACCAACATCCGCCAGCGTTGGAGCCAAAATCATTTCAACTTGCGAAGAAATCCAACAGAAACTTCATATACATAGCCATACATGGATTGGTTGAAGCAGGGGTATTAAATCTTCACTTAACAGGCAAACACTTGTGCCATTGTACAACATTCAGTGACACAGAGTCATGGTGGTCGATGTTATTCGACACTGGTACTCTGTGGTACCGTGCAAGCATACACAAACACAGTACAGTAGTTAATTACAAACAACCAATCATGCAGCCATGAGAAAAGAGAGTTTGGAACTTTTCAACCAAAGATTACTGTTTTTGAACCTAATTCTTTGATAAAAGTTGTTATTGTTTGAAAGAGGCTGTCCATAATTAAGCCTTCCATCTAAATTAAGAGCTTCAATGGATGTAATACGCCTACATTTTTGTCTAGTTTAAACGACTTTGTGTTCAAATGAAGCAATGCAAAGATTTAGTCGTGGAGCCCAGCCTACCTCAGGAATAGACCAATTGTGGTAAATGCTCATGAATATTAAGAGGTTCAACTTTTGGGCTCATTGAAAGGAATTTCTGACTGTCGCCAGCAGCATCTGAGGGGCAACAGCCTAGGGGGCGGTAGCCACAGAGGAGCTATGCAGGCTCTAAGGGTATGGGGAAAAGAAGACCTTTTCAAGGGGACTACCATGGGGAGTACAATAGGACATTTGTCATATGTGGGCAAAAGCACGATGGTACTTTTTGATGACCAATTGGTGGTATATATTTGAAGATTCACTAGTATGTGAGCAGTAATTGCAGAAAGCAACTGACTGCACAAGCAATATAACTGTTGATCAACTAGAGTGAGAATTAGTTCTATTAGAATGAATGTCAAACTATGCAAGCAGAGTTACATTAAGTGTGCTATGACCTACATGGGCAATGCTGATGTATGGCAAAGGTGTTGCTATCAACATAAGGGTTAAGATACATGACATATACCTCTAAGGAAAAGGGCCCAGTTTTCACTAACTGGATGAAGATGTAAATGGAATATTTAGGCTCTCGTACAGTCATATCATCAAAATGGAATTAGTTTCAAAGTCAAGTTTTTTTTTTTTCTGTTCAGTAACAAGCACAGAATTATATAACCTTTGTTCTTACTTAATTAGATCTCATCAATGTCTATAGATTCTGGTAAATAATCAGCTCATTAAAGGAAAAATGAAGTGCTTGAACAAAAGGTTATTATGTGCTTTCAAACTCTGACTGCCCTACAAGGCAGTCAATTCTCACCCTTACCTACAATTTTACCTGCAGTTTACAGATATTTTTAACTGGCATAGCTCTTTGATTAACATCAAATTTAAACCAGAAAGCCAAAAGGCTTGGTGATTCCTTGCTGCTGAAATGTACGGTTTTTTTCACATTGACAGTGCCCCGTAATGTATTTCAATTGCCAAGGCTCTGTAATATGCCCACAAAGTACACATGCAAGGCATCCAAGCTTCCTACATTGAGATCCGCCTTGCCCCTTGTGAACCCAAATGACATTTGACCTCCACCAAAAAATATTGGTTCCATTTATTCACTATGCACCATCTACATGACAAGTATCAGGACCCTACAAGTTACCTTTCTTGAAAAATTGTGCAAGCATGCTTCTCAGGCTTTAATCCTGCTGACTCCAAATGACCTTTGACCTTCACAAAAATCAAATGGGATCATCTTCCCAATACAACCAACCTACACACCAAATGCAAGCTTAGTCACATGTACTGTTCATGAGATATCGTGTTAACAAGGTTTTGACCTTTTGACCTCTTGTGACCCCAAATGACCTTTGACCTCGACGAAAATTGTGATGGATTGTCTACTCAATGAGACCAACCCACACATCTAAATATGAGCATAGTCACATGTACCATTCTTGACATAACGTGTTTACAAAGTACTGAACTTTTGACCTCTTGTGACCTCAAAGGACCTTTAACCTCCACCAAAAACAATAAAGCTCATCTAATCAATATGGCAAACCCACACACTAAATATGAGATTAGTCAAACTTACCTTTCTGGAGATACCATGTTTACAAACAATTTCTAAGGAATCTACCATTTGACCTATTATGACCCAAATGACCTTTGAACTCCAAGAAAATTTAAAGGATTCATCTACAAAGTATGGCCAACCCACACATTTAAATATAAGCATAGTCACATGTACAGTTCTTGAGATATTATGTTTACAAAGTATTGACCTCTTCATCTCATCTCATGACCCCAAATGACCTTTGACCTCCACCAAAGGGGTCATCTACTCAATACAGCTAACCCACACAATAAATATGAGATTAGTCACACTTATCTTTCTGGAGACACTGTGTTTACAAGCAATTTTTAAGGAATTTACCATTTGAACTCTCATGACCCCAAATAACCTTTGACCTCCATGGAAATCGATGGGGATCACCTACCCAACATGGCCAACTTACACATCAAATATGAGCATAGTCACATGTACCATTCTTGAGATATCACGTTTACAAAGTTTTTTCCTTTTGACCTCTCATGACCCCTATAGGGGTCATCTACCCAATATGGCTAACCCATACACCAAATATGAGATTAGTCACACTTACCCTTCTTGAGATATCATGTTTACAATAAGCCAAAGTGTCACATATATCATCATGATTGGCACTGTCTGAAGTTATCCATAGCGGTCTTTAAGGAAACTTCCTTACAGATTATAAATGAAAATGCTGTAAAGCACCTATGTAGTTTAAATGCTATTTAAAGTAAAATTTGTTAAAGATTTATGAAAATATCAATGATAATTTCCATGTAAAGCGAACAATTAGTCATTCACTACTAGTGGTTTTAGTGCGTTCAGGGCATTGCCCAGCTTGAGTTTAACAAGTGGCAGGTTTTCATGTGAACCTATATGACCAAACATATATGGAAGAGGTTCATCATATTCTACAGAAAACTTGTGTCAAAGCCTAGAATGTTGGGCCCATTGTGTCGTGTATCAGCACTTAAATGCACAAAAAACGTCAACGCTTCTTATGAAAATGAACCTTGCCCAGGGGTCAAATGGTGCATCATACATTAATGAGAGCAAAAATTGGAATATTCTTTGTCTCAGTCACTAAAAAATCTATTTGCCAACTGGGATTAGACCAATCAATTACATTCCACCTCTTCAATTGTCAAACATGCACACTTGTAAAATGCATTAAATAGTGTGTGAAAATTGTGTAACACTTCTTTGTTTCAAAGTTGTTAAATTTTTAGCTTAACAAATCACTGAGTTATAAAGGAAGCAAATCTGTACACCATACACACGATTATTTCTTCATGTAATACTTTTCTTTCAACAGTTCCAGTCCAGAGGCTACTTGGATGGGAAAGCTAACATCTCCTTTCTGCTCATGCCTAAGACACTTCAAAAGTGTGCATAAATTCATGAACAAAATCTTGAGATACTTCATGCCGAAAAAAACTCAAGTGTTTATGTGCAACCTGAAGCCACCTTGTTCATTAATCCATTAATGGCCTAATACCAGAGGGGGTGCTTCAGTTATGTCTTGCACAGATGGCTGTTCATTTAGAACATTTTACTTCTGCTTTATGTACTATGGTATGCGCAATTATAATTTTCTAAACAGAGAATTGTCCATCCTCTTGTAAATTACACCATATCAACAGCACATTTGAAAAACAGGAGAAGAATCTATAAATATATTGGCGAGTCTTGGCTTATGATATTCTGCGAAACGAAACAAATTAGTTAAGGCCACCCATGGAATAGGAAGCTATAACGGATAAGAGGAGGACAAAAATCAATCGGTCAAAGTAGTCCTAGGTTTATGAACGTATTTTTTGCTCTGTTTCGCAAATTATCATTAGCGTGGTGGGCTATTGATATTCTGCGAAACGAAACGAAACAAATTAGTTTATGCCACCCATGGAATAGGAAGCTATAACGGATAAGAGGAGGACAAAAATCAATCGGTCAAAGTAGTCCTAGGTTTATGAACGTATTTTTTGCTCTGTTTCGCAAATTATCATTAGCGTGGTGGGCTATTGATATTCTGCGAAACGAAACAAAACAAATTAGTTTATGCCACCCATGGAATAGGAAGCTATAACGGATAAGAGGAGGACAAAAATCAATCGGTCAAAGTAGTCCTAGGTTTATGAACGTATTTTTTGCTCTGTTTCGCAAATTATCATTAGCGTGGTGGGCTATTGATATTCTGCAAAACGAAACGAAACAAATTAGTTTATGCCACCCATGGAATAGGAAACTATAACGGATAAGGGGAGGCCAAAAATCAATCGGTCAAAGTAGTCCTACGTTTATGAACGTATTTTTGTTGTTTCGCAAAATATCATTAGCGTGGTGGGCTATTGATATTCTGCGAAACGAAACGAAACAAATTAGCCTTGCAGGCCACTCACCTCGAACAGGAAACTATAACGGATAAGGGGAGGACAAAAATCAATCGGTCAAAGTAGATAGGCCTAGGCCTATGAACATATATCTTGCTCTGTTTCGCAAAATTTCATTAAAATATCATCAAAATATCATGAATATAATGGTGTTTTTATAATTTGCGAAACAAAATGAAACAAATAGCGTTACCGTGGAAGTCACGATCTGTTTCATAAGCAATTGACATAGCGGGTAAGGGGAGGACAAAATTCAATCAGTCATCAAAGCCTATTTACAGACTTTTCACACAGTACTAAGTAAAGCTGTTGTAGGAAACTCTTGTATATACAGGCGCAGCAATCCACCTACACCAATACTCGGCTTAGAAACGGAATTATCACGGACTTTACGGCGGAGAACGCTCTCTTTACAATGGGATAACAGGTCAGATATAGCCTACAATCCTCGACAAAAATGATGCGGGGACAAAACAAGCAATACAATTAGCAATGAACGGATCACCATCCCCCCTCCCCCATTCAATGTTGCAACAGCCCAAGACGTCCTGAAACTTCAACATTGATACGGGGAGCGGGGTTTGTCCCATGTATTTTTGTCGAGTATTGTACTTATTATAGCAGAGGTATCCGGAAACGTTAACCTTTATCAGGCTCACAATTCACATGCCTTTATACAATACACCAATTAAAGAGGTTTGCCTGTATATCGGAATGATTGCTTGGCGATCCTGAGAATAGAGGAAGCTAATACGAACGCGCAATAAAAGAAATAATTATTCCTCAGAGATACAGTGAAACTTTCATGAAAAATAGAAAACAACTTACAAATTTGGAGATGATTTTTTTATTAGTAGGTCTACCCGATATTTGATCTACAGTTTTGAAACATGTACAAGTTTTTGTTGAGCATAAATGTAATATAATTAGAAAAAGAGAATGATCTGATTAATGGGAAGGATTTGAAATCAGATCAGAATCCGATCTGAATTCTCTGTACGCCGTGTGAAGGCGGCTAGAATTATTACGTTTCGTTTCGCAGATTATCATTACCCCACCACGCTATTGCTATTTTGCGTAACAGAGCAAAAAATATGTTCATAGGCCTGGGCCTTCTTTGACCGATTGGTTTTAGTCCTCCCCTTACTCCGTTTTAGTTTCCTATCCCATGGGTAGCCTAAACTAATTTGTTTCGTTTCGTTTCGCAGAATATCAATAGCCCACCACGCTAATGATAATTTGCGAAAAAGAGCAAAAAATACGTTCATAAAACCTAGGACTACTTTGACCGATTGATTTTTGTCCTCCTCTTATCCGTTATAGCTTCCTATTCCATGGGTGGCATAAACTAATTTGTTTCGTTTCGTTTCGCAGAATATCAATAGCCCACCACGCTAATGATAATTTGCGAAACAGAGCAAAAAATATGTTCATAAACCTAGGACTACTTTGAACGATTGATTTTTGTCCTCCTCTTATCCGTTATAGCTTCCTATTCCATGGGTGGCCTTAACTAATTTGTTTCGTTTCGTTTCGTTTCGCAGAATATCATAAGCCGCGAGTCTTTTTATAAACAATGGTCTGGCTGATAAAGCACTCTTACTGCGCAAATAATTTATAACGAAAGAATAAGAAGGGAAAAATTAAACACAAATGGTAGAAAACATGGAAATATTCCACCACTTGACAGCTTAAAACATTGGAATTAAAGTAGGCAAACATTTTCTTACATGTAGGGGATACCCCCTACTCAGGGTAGTGATCCTGTTAATCAAGACTGGAGAAAATTCTTATTTCCCCAAATGGTTGATAAAGTTAGTTTCCCCAAATGGGAGCCAAATTTTCCAACACATTCCCTGTATGTTCATATACTGAAGAGGGGAAATTTCCCTTCACGTAGATGGCCATATTTCCCACGAAGGATTGCGTCAGTTTCTCAACTTCTTTCCACTCATGCTCTTAATGTACTGGTATGTACCACCCCCTCCCCCCATCTCCTTACCACTTGAGTAAGTTTATGCCTGCCTCACGAATTGGTTTCACTACCATCTGGCAAGATGATCGAATCATTTCTTTTATTTATGCATGCCACTTTTAATGTATACAAGTAGATTCATCTGCTTTGGATGTATGAGGCCCTTGGAAAAGTTTCCGATTTAACTCAAAATTCAGCTCACAAACCAATACTAATCTAGGGTATCATATATCAATGCCACAGATTTTTTGTATTGATTTTATAAGCCCAAGTTAATACCCACCTTACATTGCTGTGTCTTTGAATATAAATCTTATGAAATTGTATGTCTTCCCGGTTGCTGGCAATGTCATCCTTCATCTCCATGGCAACATGCCGAGGCAACACCGACAACAGCAAACGCTCCTGTTGGAGACAAAGCAAAAGTTGAATTTACTGCTAATTTAAACAACATACTTAATTTAAGGATGCAAGAAAATTATGACGGAAATGCAAACAGAGGTATATATACTGTACTTGTTTGATGGTCATTTACCAAGTTCAAACCAATGCATCAGAAAAAAAACAAAGTCTGCAGCACGAATGATGCCAAAGCTTGGCTATAATTTCTCTGACACACAGTTACTGTTTTGCAGCACTATTAAAGGGATTTTCTGGGGACAAAATTTATTGACTTCAAAATATGCTGGAAAATTTTCTCTCTCAGGAGAAGAAAACTGCATGAAAAAAGCATGTAGCATGTGGACGATGTTTATTTTCAAAGTAGTGAAATTTTCACTTGAGATTAAGTGTTATACATGGGATATGATGTCATCATCACACATCCATTCCCCAAAAGTTGCTTGCGATAATGGAATACCTACGTAAATAGAAATAAGGAGGAGCGACATAGAATTGACATTTCATTCAATTACTTCATGATTTTGATGCCACTGTTGGAAATATTTGGCAAACTTGTTTTCTATGCCCCTCATCAGATGTAGGGTTATGCTGAAAGTGATATTCACACATTCCAACTGAATCAAATTCAAGGAGCAACATAACAAGATATTCAATTTTTTTTAAAATGAGGAATCTGAAGCAATGAGACCACAATACATAATGTTTTGTCACCCTGTTGAGAAGTAGAGGTATTTTTTACCACTACAATCAATTTTCAAAAGGAGATATCTTTAAAGGGTTTGGAGGTCATGGTCTGGAATATTTTCCTCTTTCATGTCAAATCCTAGTAAAAGGCCACCAGAATATCAGTTTGTTCTGCAGAAACAGATACAGCTTGAATGCATTACTTGAGTAAGTGTATTGCATTCCTTCAACTGCCCTGTAAACAGGTATAATAATAATAACAACAACAACAACAACAATAACAACAACAATAATAATATAACAGTTCTTATATGGCGCCTTACACAAGAAGTCTCAAAGCGCTACACTGTAATTCCCTACACACAAGATCTGTATGCTCACCAACCCATGCAATTATTTGGAGTGGGGGACATCCCTATGTTCCGACATTTCTATGTTCCAACATCCCTATGCATAACAATTCCCCGACGCTCCTAACTATGCGCACCAGTGAGCATCCTTCTGTCCGCACAGTCTTGCATAGGACATTTACTGTGTAACCCTTACTTCTCATTGCCATAACTCCTAAACCACACAACCGCTTGTCTTGTATAAACTGAATTCTGAAAGTTTATTCCGTTATCTTTACTGTGATGTTTATCTTTTCCTGTTTCGAGATTTCTTTGAACCGTCATTTTTTACTTAAAGATGATGCCTTCCGACTTTTTTACTTCGAACAGGCCCTATAGGTTTTACACAGTGAAATGCGAATTGTAAGTCTCATCCAAACTCCTTTTATAAAGACGTTGATTTCTCCCCTTTAATGCACTTTGTTCAACTTGTATAAAACGGATTACGCAAGAAGACACTTTTATCTTCCAGGAAATGCTAAAATCAATACTATTCAGTACATTTTAGCCCCGTCAAAACGAGGATGAAGTTCATGACCCTAACAAAGCCAGGGTACTTGGAAGTATCAAAATTTCGCCCATACAGATTACGTGTGTTTATCACAGCCACAAGAGCGGCAAGATTTTCGAAACACTTAGTTTCTTTGCTCAGTTGGGATTAAAAAAAATCGGAAAATACCGAAGAAGAGTCGAAAACATAGGACATTTTGAAAGTAAACACTGTGTCATTTTATTTCTTGTCAAAAATAATTCTTTCGGCCTTTAAAAGTCAAGAAAACTTGTGTCACATTCTTCCATGGCAAGTGGTATAGCAGCAATCTAGAGGAATGGGCACAACTCATTTCATACGAGGGGGGATTTTTCTTACAGCGCCAGGAAGCGAAATGAGTCGAGTGTACTCCTACGTATGTTTAGGCCTAAACACGTACATATATTATCCTTTAAAATTTATTTCTAATAATTTGAACGTAATACTTTAATAATAATAATAATTTGAACGGAACTCTATAGAAAAGCAAAGAATAATGTTATTTCCAGTTCATATCCAAAATATTGTAATTTTCTGTTTGAAAATCGGTGAACAGTGAACATTATTAGGTAATATCCTAACCGACTATAACTTCAGTTCTGCTAAACATGCAGATACCCATGCAGTTTTAAAATATGATTCAGCTAATGAATACTTTTTGTTATTAATTATGGCTGTGCTTTTTGAGTACAGAATAATAGTTATAGCTTGTGCAAATTGAAAAAAAAAAATCGATCTCCACAGGAATATTTCATAATTATTTTGAAATAACATGAACGACTGTCGTTTCTAACTTTCTTCTAGTAGTTATTTCCAATGAAAAAGTCCACTGTCATTTTTGCATGTTGAGTGAAAGTATTAAATGTGCCCAACCATGTTTGCTGTCGCATAATTTGCCTCCAAACATGTGCTAAATACAGTAAATACTTAGAGAGTTAGGTGACTGTCATGGTGATGCTAATCATCACAGCGTACGTGTGTGTTTAACTTCATTTCTTAGTGTTTCTTCTAATCATTCTTGTTTTTTTTCTTTTCTTTTATTTATATATCTATTTGTTTAAGAGAAATTTTGTAAGGTTTTTTTGAACTCAGTTTAGTTCAGTACGCAGCAGCTTATAATCAGATAATCCATCCTTGTGCACACCTCTTTCTTCAATTCATCAAGTACCTTTCCATGTGCTTTTGAAAACTGTACAGGTGGAAGTAAATAATATACCCTGTTGTACTGAAGAAAAATAATAATATAACCAGTGGTTTTCGTTCTGCCGTTTGCATTTTTTGAACAAAATTGCATGGAAAGAGACAAAGCATGCACAGTTTATTTCGTTAGGTGCAACGCCCTGGTACGTTTAAAGAATTTAGCAATCCACTGTTTAATTTACCCCCTTCACGAATGGTCTAGCCCGCACACAGGTTTATGGGAATCTCCTCAAGACCTGTAGAATTCTCGGTGAGGTGTGAATGAGTCATCATGGTTCAGTATTTTAGCTGCTGAAAAACGATCATAATTCCTTCGAAGGAATTGTTATGTTCCGACAATAATGTACTTTGGCGCCGACAAAGTGTACTTTGGCGACGACAAAGATGAACTTTGCCACTGACAATAACGTACTTAAGCTCTGACCAAAATGTACTTTGGAACCGACAAAGTGTACTTTGGCACTGTTTTGTCAGGACATAGAGACGTCAGAATATAGAGACGTCAGAACATAGATATGTCGGAACATTGAGATGTAACCTGCAATTATAACGCCTGTAGGCTAAATGATTTGTATATTCGCCCACAATGATGGGCACTGTGTGCTTTGCAATTAGAAACAAATAAATGCCAGTTGTTGAAACCATGCAGGTATCTACTTGTGATATATATCTAGTATGAATATAATTATATAACAAATTTTACAATCCAAGAAGTTTTTGGCCAGCCTTGCCCTTTGCCTTTATATGCCACCTCTTTGTATTTTTCGAGTTCATGTCCAGATCTTCTTTCTGCACAATACAATAAACCCATCCACACAGAAGAAGGATCTACCCTCCAGGGTCAAAATACATCCCCCCAGCTTCTTCATGTATGTTGACATGTCCTCCACTAGTAGCGCAGATTTCACCAGATAATTCTCAACAACCTTATCACTTGAGACTGCTCACCACTCTTCCAACTGAGACCTTACAGCGCCAAGAATAGCTGCATATAAGAGGCGGAGTGTGCACACCATTAACTTTGGAGGACAGAAATGACATCACTACAAGCTTTGGTTCATTAACCTTGGGCTATCCAACAACTTTATCAACAGTAGTAAGAAGACCCAAATGGCTCCTATTTCACGTCCCAAGTGAATAATTAGAAAAATTGCTCCATCTTTAAGTGGGATTCTTCAGGTCATGTAACTCTTGATTTTTTGCTGGGTGGACAAAACCTTGGAGCCAATAAAAGGCAATATCTCTGAGCTGTGACTGCAAAAGGGTTTTCTGAAAATATACGGCACATGTAAATGTGCACTGGAGTTACAATGATTCATCACCATTTTATTTTTTCAAAACACAAAATACCGTGAACAAAAACAGGAATGTGTGCAAGAATTTGAGACTAATTGCAATGTATCTTTCTTTAAACCAAACATAACACTTTTTGACTCACCTTCAATATCATTGAAAAGATAAAAAAAGGAACATATTCTACCTTTTACCCCTTTATAGCCATTTTTTATGTCTCAATTTTTTGTATCTACATACATGTGACAAGTTACAGTAAATGTTATGATATAAGCAAGTTTTATGCAGACTCTCTTTCAAACCTTAAAAGGCAAATACAGTCACCAAACCTTGGAGTAGTTTGCTCTTGAGAGTCCAAGTGACAGTATTTTTTTTCTCCTCAAATTTGAAATTTACTGGGAGTTACTACTAGGTTTACCTTCAATACGCAACATTGAAGTCCTAAAATGCTGTAAAAATACTTTGAAGGGCAATAACGAGAAGAAAATTGTGAGATTTAGGTGTTGCTTAAAACAAGTTTGTAAGGGGGGGGGGGGGGAAACTGTTCTTGCCTTTTAAACTATTGCAACATATTTCAGAACAAACAAGTCAAAAAGAAAATCTGAGCAAAACAGCTACATCTTTTTTCATTTCCAAGGTTAAACCATCAATTATTACCAAAGGGCTGCCTCTCATTACCATAAAATTGATTGCATAACTTAACACTAAAATGAAGTCAGTAGAGTCCAAATTTTTACCTTGGTCATAAAAATTTTGTGTGCTAATCATTTCCAATTTTTTACTGCACCAACAAGAAATGTAAGAACTGCAAGTCCCAACTGTGTGATAGGATAATCCTAAATCTTATCCAATTTTCTCTTCACTGTTAAATCCTCCTTAAACCAAGCAATCATTTCATCTATCAACAACCAAAGGAAACAGTGCAATCTCAGCAAATCACAGAAGCTGAGACTTCAAAATCATTGGCACTTCTGGAAAATTGTTTTTCTATCACAATTATAGTAACTTCATTTCTTGGTCTATTGGTACCACACATCGCAGAAGGGAAATGAAAAAAGTGCAACTTTAATTCCGTTTGAGCTAAAGATGACAAATCATCTGAACACACTGCAACACTAACATACACAGCTGGGAATCCCCAAAGCAACTAGACATTTCAATGAAAGGTAATCAGCCAGTAACACACATTAGTTTGCAACCTGGGGGAAGGGGAGAATTTGAGTGTCAATTTAAAATAATTATAATAATGGAATGATGACTGCAAAATTGTTATACCATATTGGTTCTTTGATGATATGATAGCTTAAAGTGAACCTAAAACAGGTCGCTGCATCCATAAGTTCACCCTTACAGAATTATTATGCGTACATTTTCCTACTTATCATGGTACATGATCTGTAACTTAACAATCTTGGAGTATAAAATATGAATATAAAATACACTTTCCTCATGCACTCAAAACAGTATGAATTCCATGTCATGCTCCAAATGGCCACAAAAGTCCAAAGTAATACTAGTAACTGCATGGCAAGGTCAATTTGTTAAAATTTACACATCAAAAAAACAGAGCATCCTTCATGAAACAAAAACAAAATTACAAATTTAATACACACAGTGGCATTGTGCCCATTAGTGTAGCTGGCCAAAAAATTTGTTTCAAGGGTATCTTATGTCATACCTACATTATAACTGATGTATCTTCTCTAAACATATTTCACCAGGAATGGTTCTCCAATTTTCATCTTTTACAGCAAACTACAAAATTTCTGCATTCTCTGCATGTGAATTAAGTCTTATTATTTCAGTGTTGTCATATAAATAATAGGCAGATGGGAGTCATTTCTAAAATAGTAACATGGGGTATGCTAAGGCAAACTGGAAGGACGGTTATTTCCCTATTAACAGTACAGCTGTGACCTGTAGGATTCTAATACCTAACTTATTTGGCATTCAACTTGTGCACTAGGATCTATAAAATCCATTGACCCTTTCCAAATAGCAGTTGCAAAGGATTCTGGGATAGAATTTTGGTGAGCATACTTTTCTTCAACAGTAAAATGTCATTCACAAAAACGATGTGTACCAAAATACTTCTCCACAATGTTTTGTCCTTTCTAATTGAAACAGAGTCTATTTTTAACTGTAACACCAATCACATACTTTAAAATTTGTCACTGTAAAGTTTGTAAGACATGCATTACTTCATCACCCTAAAGAATATAAGTCAAGTCTGAGGTGGCAACAGATCCTCAGCCACATTAGAAACTGAAGTAAAGGGGTAAATTTTATTGGAAGTGCAGGAAAAAATATTCTGTGCATACAACATGCCTTCCACTCTATTGAGGTAACAACAATTCTTAATTTTTCTGGAGGGTAGGTGACATTTTTTTCTAAGAAAAATTCCCCCTTCCCTCCCACTCCGACTGGTTAAGCAGCTTGGGCAGCAGGTACATACAAATGTAACTTTCAGTTCAATAGAGGCTTTGCAATTACGTCACGGAACCAACATGCTGGAGGACATTCATGCCAAATACACCCGGCTTTGTGCCGAACGCACTGCACAGTGTGCACTGTAATATGCACGGGGTGTACACATTCAACGAGCAACAGCGTCCAGTGTGTTTCACTACGTAGTTACATGTACTCCAACATGGCCGCCAGCGAGTATTATGACGTCATGTGAAAAGCCTCTATATTGATTGCCTTTGTTTCACTTCTGGAAAATGTTAAGCTGAGAAATTTTGAGAATTACAGGTCAGTGACTGTCTGCGTTTTCTCGACTCAAATGGCATTAACCTCCTGTTCCCTGTATATGTATTATGAAACCTGTGATTGACAATTAAGACTCTGGCTGGATTATCAAAACCAAATAAACAAATACTCTTGTTTGCTCGAGTCATTTAATAACTTCACCAATCTTCATGCATATGCATATGCATAACTGACAAATCACACCAACAACTAATTGGAAAGAAATTTCTGAGCTAATCGAAGGACACAATGGTTTTCTTGAAAATTGTCAAAATATGTCACAGATATGCTCAATTTAGGAAGTGTATAAATTTACTGTAAGCACAAAGAGGGAGATGCAATATAATTACCCTTCATCTAGATATTCCAGAAAGGTCCATTTTGAATAAAATAATTCGATTAAGGAGAAAATACTACTGCCAAAAGATGCAGGGATGCCTATACAAATGGGTCGAGATATTTATGGAGCACTTGCGTAAGCTTTATTTCCCAATTTTAAACATGATTCCCCAATTATCTGATTAATTTTGAGTTTTCATGTTTTTTACCAATGGAGAAAAAATGGCATTCAATGACAACCACATAATACATCAAGAGAATCAAACCTGACATGACTGGAAGGTACATGCATGTATAGTAAAACAATCTTCATACCTCATTTTTTTGTGTGAACGTTACATCTTTTGCTAAAATATGGTTTTGCTCTATGTGACAGGCATTTGTGAACATTATTACCTTTCAGATTTTTGGAAATGTTTATTCTATTCTAAGAATACTAAATTCGATCCCTCTGCTTTGGAACCTGATTGGCAAACTGTCACCAGAAGGTGAAAGGAGATGTGTCATTACTGATAATAAATTCATCTGCTGGTTGGGTAGACATTTTCCTTGCACTGCCCATTAGATTAAAGATATTATTTACACATTTTTGACTGGCAACTACACAAGAAATGCAGCTTTCACAGCTATTCAATATGGGAAATGGAATTTATTTCAAATTTGTTCAACCCTGCATTTTGTGTCTCTTTGCATTTCATGTAAAGCTACAACTCATCGGGCTTGAAACCAATGGAAAAGTCCCCCATAAAGATATTGTGCCCCTAGAAAATTAAAGTTGCCATGGACTATTTACATACTTTTAGACATTTCACTCCCGCCGAATCCCCGTAAAATGTTTGCCCCCAGGAATTAAACCATTTTGCCCCCTTTCAATATGTTGTCTGGCTATGTACTTACCTCTCATGATACCCTCACCTTAATATGAGGTCACATGACTGCTGGCCTCTTTTAATGTGCAATCATCTAAACAAACTGCAATATTTCACTTTTTAACAAGTATGTAGTAGGGCACAGGTCACTCTCTAAAATATTATGATTAGTGAAAATGATCGAATCTTTTAACCCGTTTGCAAAATGTAATCACATTATCCAGGCCTTAGTTTGGTAAATGTAAGTTATCAAAGAATATACATCCACATGACTGCATCTAAATTTTGATACAGCTAGTGACAGTATTCTACAGGGCTCCTCCAGTAGGTTATTCTCATTTGCCTAACTGCAGATAAGTGAGGGTAACATACTGTAAGTATATATAGGAGTTAATGGAAGGGCACCTCAGATCCACAGAGTTCTATAAAATATTACAATCTATAGCAACAATTTACAACACCTCTTTGCTTGGAAAAAGCAGTTAAGGCTTTTGAGGCACTAGTTTGATAATAATGGAAACCACTGAGTTGGACAACATGGAATCAAATTTTACTAAAAATGTACCCCTTAGGAAGGGCAAGTGAAAATGAGGCCTAGCTGTGACAAAAGGAAGTATGCCAAGACTGTAATTGTAAGTGCCTTCACAAATCCATTCAAATAGGAACAGTGGATGAATTACACAACTGGCATGACACAAAACCGTCATTTAGTGTACTCATTAAGTATTTTACAAGTGACTCTTTTCAATCACATGACAACATTTGTGTCACTTTTTTGTAAACTTCTGGGAGAGCTTTGTTTTTACTGCACCTTTTGTTTATAAAGAAAATGATGTTGAAAACATGTTCAGAGGTGCTCAGAAAATAAAAAAGGGAAGGTTTCCAAGCAGGTTTGCTGATTTTCTTTCACAATTTTGGGGCAGCTGCCTGTTGACTTTAAAGCTAAACTATGTGTATCTGCTAATCATTCTGTACATTTAAGGTAATGCTCACACATGCAATGAAAGACTGAAAGAAGCAAGCAGGATAATATTTCCAGTGCTAACTACAAGGAGAATGACACCACACATTTGCAAAACATATACTAAAAATTAATTCTCCATGAATCTTAAAGGGAAAATGCAGTCACCCCAATTTGAAGGAATGTAGTAGGCTATCTGGTGTCATGATTGGCTCTTGAGAGCCATGTGACAGTATTTTCCTGCTGAAATGTGACATTTTTTAGGAGTAAATGCTTGGTTAAATTCCTTGAAATATGCATTATTAAAGTCCTAAAATATTATGAAAGACTGTGAAGGATAATAAGAAGGAAACTGTGAGATTTAGTTGTTGCTTCAAAATAAGTTTGGGGGACTGCTCTTGCCCTTTAATTGGAAGAAATGTACTGCACATACATGCAAGATTATGTTGGTCAATTAAGTTAGATGACATTTAAGGACACACCAACATGAATGTGTTACAGGGGTATATAGAGTCAGTCAACTCGATAAAACAGTTCAAAGTTTAAATTTATTTTCAAGTATGGTTCAAGTTTGAATTTGGTTTCCCTTTAGTCACCTCTTACCACAGGCAGAAATACTGTGGGCATATTTTACAACCCCTGACTGACAAGGGGTATAATGAGGGTAAAAAGAAGCAATAGTAGTTTCACATAACTACCACAACTCACAATTTTTTGATTTCCGACTTTACAAGCATGATCTGGCCTATAATATTCAAGCTCTAATTTAAAAACTATGTTATACACAGCTGTACAAGCAAAGTGGTCAAATAATATCAATTCATTGAAAATTGAAAGTAAGCAATCATAAGCTCCCCCAAAAATTTAAAGATAAAATTCAGTCCCTGTAATTTGAATTAATGTACCCTTTCATTCTAATTCAAGACTCACATTGTGACAACATTATTTTTCTCTTCTTTAAAGCAAATGCAGGGACACTCCTGGGTTTCATTTTACCATTCACAATATAAACAAAAATATAACATGAAAAAGGTATTTGGGGAAATCAGAGAAAATCTATTAAATTTAGAATTTTTTTTAAATTCCTAAGTGTAAAAATAGTGAGTAAATGGTAATGCTTTTTCTTCATATGAAGCTTTGGAACTTGAAACATTCATGAGATTTTCTTTTTTTTTTTTTTGAGGAAATCACTATGAAAATTGAGCAACTTCAAATATATCATTCCTACGATGCATTTTAAATCACTGGTTGTAATTACAATATCAAAAATTTGGCCCCGAAAATGAATTCTACCAAATCATAACAAACCAAATTAATATATTCTCCCTCCCTCTCAAAAAAAATATATACTCTTTGCTCTGCTAAAAATGTACTGGAAACTTACAAGACCACAAAATGAGATTTTTTGACATTCTCTCCCTCAAAGCAAAAATGGCCTATTTATGACATAATTTGTATCATTTTTCTCCTAAATTCCAACAATTTAGACTCCTCTTCAAAGTAATCAATTATCCAGCAGAAAACTAGAGACATTTCCCTAGGCAAAATTTAGAAGTTTCTTCCTAGATTTATCAAAGTCAAAAATTTTTTTGATCTTTTTTCAATTAATGCGAGTCTGTTGCTTACATCTTCGATGTCTAATTAGCATCTTCTCCTCTTCCAGCCCTTGAGAGATTCTCCCTAATTCTCCTGATAAACATTTTATTTATGATATAAGAAACTCTGAAAATGAAGTGAGGCTATCGGGGAGAAAAACAAATGACAATAGCTGGCAACTATCAAAAAGTATTATCTTATGTCGCCATTTCAATAATCTGCCCTGCATTGTCACCAAACAACTACCCGCATGATAATTCAGGCAGATGCCTCCATGCTGTATCTCCTTTCAGGGTCACTTGAGGCTAAATCAGTTCCACAGCAAAAAAAAAAAAAAAAAAGTAAAATAAAATAAAAGTAAAAATGAAACAACTCTGGAGCTTACTGAATGTAGATTTTCACATAACTGTTGACAGGCGGGAGAATGTTTCTTCAAGAATAATGTGGTAAGGGGAGAGTCATTTATATAACTGGCCAGTATGGACAGTGGGGCACAGGAAAAATCATAGATTTAGCTACGGTGGGTTTGGGGACACCCAGCACTGGATATTCCCGCCCAGCACTCCAGGCAAGCACACATCCCTCCACCCACCACAAATCTGCCTAACAAAACCCAAATGTAGCCCTAAATTTGCTCCTTAAAGTAAAATAAGTGAAAAACACAGAAGTAACTCTGAAAAATGGGGTAGATGCCATGGGGCCGGTAATGTTTTCTCCAGATCATTCCCCAGATCAATTACCCAGCACTCAAATTTGGCTAACTTTATCTTTGGGAAATACAGTGACTTGGCAATAACAGCATGTTAGATAAATGACTATGCTCTTAACCACTTTGAATGATTACTTTGCACTATTTGATGATGCAGTAAATATGGCTCCTAAAAAGTTCCTTGGTCCTCCCTGGAACCACTTAAAAAACTTGCTGAATAATCAATGCTCCTTCAAAAATGATCATATAATAACAAAAAGGGAAGCCACATCATTTTTTCCTACAACTCAAGTGGATATGATATCACTTGAATTGTGCCAAGCCAGGAAGGATCGTGACCATAAAATTCAAATTTTAACTTTTTCTGAACCTATTGAATATGAAACTTGACTTATCATGCATACTATAAGCATTGCCATTTGTGGTAGTGACCCCTTAACAGGTATTCTCTTTAAGTTTTGATATCAACTCAATGAGCCCCTTTAACGGGTTTTTAAGCTTGTCACAACTTTTTGAATTTTGACTCCATAGTTCTTATGTACAATCTGTAAAGTAGCAAGGGATACATAATAGTGAATAGACCTCTTTTTGAACTACCGTAGGTAAATACTGATTCTAAAATTCAAAGAATGCATTGTTACATCTCTGTCACATCGCAATTAATATGGACTTCTGTTCAGTCAAATTTTCTAATATGAAGTTTGACAAACACAATAAATAAGGTCGACCAATTGTAGCTTCCCTGCATTATACACGTACATTTTTTAATAATGAACTTTATTTGGACAATTAGTGAAAGAACAATGCAAGACAATGAGATCTGTCTCAATGCAAACATGTGCAAGGCCTTCTTATAATGTCTCTACACTTTAAATAGCTACTGTAATTTACATGACTAATTTTGACATAATTCTGCTTTTTCATCTGACGATTACTAAATATGACATTTTCAAGGTCTAAATAAGTAAGACTTGTCAATGTTACTCTCTCCTGTAATATTGCATTATTTTACATTTTAGGTTTCAGATTTTAATCACCACCATCTTCTCAATCTCTTAGTACATTTAAGTTTAGATGAAACAAGCTCACAGAAAAACTGATAGATAGATAAATCAGAAAGCCAAAAGCCTTAGTGATTCCTTGCCACTGATATGTAAGCCTTTTTCTCTTTTAATTGACAGTGCTCTATATGTTTTTAAATTGACGGTGCTCCCTAATGTACTCACAAAGTATACTGTACATGCAGACAGTTGTCAGGGAAGGAGATCCTATGTATAAATCTACCAGATAATATGTACTTGAAACTCTTTAATCCCTTTTCAGGTTAACAAAATTTGATTGACAGGTCATTTTATTCTCATTGGTTTGCCCTTTCTGACTTTCACATTGTAATGGTGGCCTACCCCTTTCAAACCGAGGTAATCCGAAAACAAAAGTCATTGCTTACTTTTTGTTTGAAGTACAACGTGTCTACGACGACAAGTGCTAAGCTTCAATAAAGATTTTATGTAAAACAACTGTCTCTAAACTTTTACCATATGTTTTTTGTCTGCTACGTAAGATTCTAATGAGTTGCCACCTTGACACACTGTTCAAGTCTAACAAAACAACCACAGTTTTGATAATTTTCACCATTACAATCAAGTATTTTTGGACAAAGAGAATTTTAAAAAATCTGCTTAACAGCTATTTGAATAAATATTAGATGAGACGCCTAGCGAAGCAAGCTTAAAATGTCGATTTTTCTTTTTTTCATGGAGGACTGGCAGTGTAATGGCAATGGATGAAATCATCCTGATAGGTCTCTGAGATTTAGCAGACGACAACAGAGACCATTGTCTTCAGTACCAAATTCCTTTCAAGCATTAAAAATGTTTCAAGAGCAAGACAATAGGCAGCTTCATGCTAGCAACTACCTTACTTTGTTCAAAGAACCAATAAATGTTGGATCTCATTCCCTGACAACTCCCTGATACCAAGCTTCCTAAATTGAGATCCACAATGACCTTTGACCACTTAGAACTAGGATTCTGCTCACTATATCACATCCACATACTATGTGTGAAATTTTGAAGTAAGACTCCAACCATGAGAAATTGTGCCAAACATGATATTAAGATTTTGACCCCTTGTGAACCCAAATGACATTTGATCTCCACAAAAATCGATACGGACCATGTAGTCAATGACCTTAAATATCGTGCACCCCTAGAAATAGGATACCACACAAATTTCACTATATCGCAGTAGCAACACAAAAGCCTAGCCATTTGATAGTTAAATATTAAAAACGTGACATTTTTCATCAAAATAAGTCAATAAGGTCGTTCAGAATTTCGAAAAATGTTACCTTATTTCCTGCTACAATATTTTTTGAAAAGCTGTAGAAGCAGTGTCACATATCTCTTATTTTCTTGGTCACACGATCTTATCGCGACCAGTAACTTTGATGGTCTGTTATTAACTTGTTGTGCATGTTTGTATGTATCAGTTATGTGAAGCAGAGTGATGAAAAGTCTTTTTAAGTTATTATGGCAAAGGGTCAAAAACATTTGTCATAAAATTTGAGGTAGTGTTACCAGGTGCAATCGACATGCTGTACATTCCAATCATTTATCCTGTCCTTAGGACATCTATAATCATACTGATGTTGGTAAATTATTTTTTGGGCCTTAACAATGTTTAATACTGTTTTCACTGTTACCTGGTGCTATTTTTGGAGTATAAACGAAGAAAAATTTCACCCGACCTGTAGTATAAAATGAATGGAACACAGTCATCAACTTCTTCAACAAAAACCCATTTTTAATCAGTTTTAACTCATTTAAAGACCGAGAAATCGCCAAAACACAACTTTTGGCAATGTCTGACAAATGTAGTATCTGATTTTACTCCCACAAAGGACGCCATCAGTACAATTTAGGGTGAGCGAAACTTAGGGACATGAAACAGCATGAAGTTGTGACAAAAGAGCCCAACTTCAATCAACCGTTATTTTCTTAATTTCTATCTAACTAAAGCATGTTTCATATCAAATTAGAGCAAACGAATGATAGTTTGGCCTGGTAATAAGTTTTTTGACTCAAAAGGTAGGTTGACTATGATGTTTACAAAATAGTGCCGGAATGCGCGAAACTTTCAGATAACCATGCTACTCAATAGGACCAACGCACACACCAAGTAAGAGCATATATTGTCACATCAGGGAGGTGCCAGGAAGGAGACAAAACGTTGTATTGACTCTTTGGGGCAATGTTTGTTGCTGACAATAATCTTCCTTTTCTTCCCAAATATTTTATCTCAATAACTAGCCCAACTAGGATCAGTGATACATTGTCAAAATTCCAGTGAGAGGGCTTGTATCTTGTCAACTTTTTGTTGCCAGCCATCATGAAAACATAAGAAATTTTACACTTTGATCGTTTTGGTCGCAATAAATGTAATTTCTATTTATTTCTTTGGAGAATTTCAACGCAATATACATTTCGAGTCCGTTTAGGAGTTATACGAAAGGTTGCGAAAATTGAGTAAAATGATTTAGCCTTTAACAATGCTTATAGCATACGACTCATCGAATTGCCCCATCAAATTCGTTGCAAAACAAAGAAAATAAACTATTTAAACTTTCATTGACAGTGGTTTAGCTTAAACTTTTGATTAGAGTTCTGTTTGAAACCTGTTAGTAACAAACCTTCAGGTCAAAGCATCTTTTAACAAAGAGAATTGTTTCAGAATTACTTGGGTGTGAAAGAGGCAAATCCTCTTAAGCATGGGACAGGTCAACAAGACTCACAAATAGGAAGAAAGAGACCTGTCAATCAAAGTTTGATGCTTGAATGGGAATTACTATTTTTGAAGTACCTATTGTGTGACAGATAAGGCTGTTGTGTCTCCTTCATAACACCTCCCTGGTCACATGTACCTTTCTTGAGAAAGCGTGCTTACAACATTTTGACCTTAATTTTGACCTCTCGTAACCCTGAGATAGAGTGGGTACAAGAAAGTGTCACATACACAGATACACACCTACACACACGCAAACGCCCACCACAAACATATAACATCACCATTGCATAGATCCCACTGACAATGCCAAGGAATCAAAAACCAACTGTCATAATTTTTAGAATGTACAGTAGGTCTTTAAATCCCCTCACCCACCAGGAACCCCACTCTCCCCTATATTAGTCTATCCTTAGCATTTCTCTCTATAACAGCTGATGTATGTACACCATTAAAATATGGAAAAGTTATAGCACCAGAATTATCTACTACAGATAGTTTCTCCATTGTAGCATGAAACCAACAATATGCAAATGAGGGCAATTAGCACAGCTAACATGAAAGACTTTAGAGGCAGGGTGTCAATCACATCCCTTCAAGCTGTGAGTTAGCTTGAAAGAATAATGCAACAAAGATAGTGCAGGGGGGAATGCCTACATGACTCCAAAAGAAATGGGAAGGCCTCCTTAAAGGTACCAGGTCGATTTAAAGATACAGCAGGACATTTAATATCCTCAACATCTTTGTATGATAAATGACAGCACTTGAAGTAAAGGCTTTCTTGGGATTACATCCATAGATAACAGTGTTTATCGTATCCTACTTTGTGTCTATCAGACAAATGTTTAAACAAACAAATACAAAGAAATGGATTCCTCTCTACCTCCTCAATTTCAGCTTTGAACAGTTTCACAATGACAACATTTAATGGACCATAAAGTCTACGAAAGAGAGATTAAATTGAATGTGTCATTAGTGAGGACTGTGACTTAGAAGGAAGAACAAATCTAAAACATCACTTATTACATCCGTAGGAGATAAAGCATCTTCTTTTCTGCTAAGTATTCTAATTATTTACATTAAGACTAACACATTATAGAGGCCACTTTTTGCCTTTTCTACAGGAACGATGACCGAGTTCACTTAGTTAAGCTGTTTCGCGGATATTCTCTTCTTAAAGGTTACATGTGTTAACACAGTGAGGCAAAAACCAAGAAGGTAGTATAGTTAGAGTGTCAAGCCTCCCCATGGGTATGGGGTTACCACAATGCTATTAGGTTTTTTGCCAAATGATACTAAGGGGGGTATGGGGTTACCACAATGCTATTAGGTTTTTTGCCAAATGATACTAAGGGCAATAAAAATATACACGGGATAATAGGAGGTGATGGCAAGCAAAATAGACAATACCTGTTGCTGATTCTCTCTTTGAGTGACTAGCCTTGCTTCTATACATCTCCTTGTTTCAAGAAATGCCTGTCTCTGAGCAACCTCTGTTGGATAGTGGGTGAAGATTCCCGCTAAGTTGGCAGTGAAAAATATAAAACAGTTGGCAAGAATCTGGGGGAAAAAACACAGAAAAGAATTGTTACAAACACAAAATGACTACAACAGCAATGAAAGAGTCACCTTTAATGCTTTAACATAGCAGATAATATGATGTTCTTAACTCAAGTTTCATACAGTTGGTGTTTCAGGCAAACTTTTTAGTTTTGAATGAAGCAGCAGTCTATAAGACCCTCAAGATTCCTTCACAACCCAGCAGGGTCCACAAATACTTTTTCTAAGACCCTTCCATTATCAATAGAGAGTTACTGAGATGGACACACTACATCCCAGTTGATTGTTACCTATAACAGGTTGTACAGCATATTTCTCATTCAGATATATCCCTAGCGTCTGCCAAAGTGAACACTGAACAAATTCTTTTGATATTCATAGAAACGTGGCTTCCAGACTGGTTGAATGTTAAAGGCAGTCATTCGTCACCCCAAACTACAGTTTCAGTATACATATATCAAAACTCTCAATTGGTAAAGCTCTTTGATTGGCATCACATTCAAACAATGCATCATAGCTAAATTACACAGCATGGGCACTGAGAGTGTCTTGATTACACATTATGGACTTGTATGGCCACTGGGACAAGCCATGAAGCAATAAACTAGGATTGCGTCTGGATAAAGATGAGTTTTAGATAAATGTGGGAGGGGCTAGAAGTAAGTAGGTTGGGAGAATTGGAACTGTTTGCAATGATGAAAATATGCCTTTAATGAATATTCACAAGAAGGCAACACTCTGGTCAATCCCTGTTAAATCATGTAGTTGTCCATGCTGACCACAGAGTTGAAAAAGTCATTATATTATATACCCAGTACCCACTGCACAAGTCAGTGGTTTAATATGCCACACAATGATGACAGGACATCTCAGATTTCATTCTAGACTTCCAGTTTCTGAATACAGGGTTATACACAATAGTCAAAAATGTGAGGAAGTACCTGAATGTAAAGTCATATTAAGGTAATGAAGTTTGTGTCTAAAATTTCATGCAATCCTCTTAACTTTGGTGGATGGAGGTTTTGAAAGCCAAAGCTGGGAAAACAGAGTCCACTGCTCCATGTAGGTTGGAAATCCTTGGAACCTGAATGTCCACCTAATTATTCTCCCAGTAAAACAGCTAGCCATGCCACTGACTTGGAGTATATGCTCCTGATCATGTTGTAGAGACTTTTCTACTTTAAATTCTGCACTCTTTGAAATCTATCTTTGGCAGGTTGATTTGCAGCCACAAATGGCCCTAAAGCACCACTCAAGCTACCACACCCTAATACATTAATTCAGTTATAAGTGTTTACGCTACGTAAGCTACGTCCAAGTTTCACTGTGGTGATGAAGTAAATTTACCCTAGATCTCTACATCAACTGCATTTCCACACCAATATCTATTGTACTTAATTGCACCTATTACACAATGCATGACCCTCCATGCCGTGCCCTACAAGTTGGATGAACGCATCTCCATACACACCCTTTCCCCAATATACTGTTTCATTTAGAAAAAAAAAGCTGAGCAATTTGTTTTTCCCACGAAATGTATTCCATTTATTCTGCAATGGTCAACATATACAATGTCACACAATGTCAAATCATCCAATGTCCCAGCATAACACTGACAGATGCCCAACCTTTCTTCAGTTTAGAAGATTATTAAGTTCACCTATCCCACCCTTTAAATGCAGTACTACCAAGACAAGTACTTGTCATGGCCAAAATGTTGACACTGTATTGACATTACAACTAATCTATGACATCAAGTACTCCATTAAAAGATTAAAAATGTAAAACAACCTCTTTAGCACTTTGAAACTTCCTTTTTAGAATGTACTAAATGTTCGGAAGAAACACTCTGTCAATTTTATCTCCATCCAAGTGCAAAAAATCCTCCATTTATACATTAAATGAAGCATAAATTGTGACACGAAACCAACCTTCAGAGAAATGCAAACATGTCAAAGGATGTACTAAGCTGTTTTGAAACCCAAGAATACGATCAAAATAATGAGCCAGGTTTAACCCAACTCAGATTTTGAGCTTTCCTGATGGTGTCATGCACTCTACTAGATATTTGTTTGAAAAGATACATCACCCTGTCTTAATGTATCATCTTCAAACCTTTAGCAGTGTGTACATCCCCACGATATACTCAGCAGTAACGTAAGAACATTCAACAACTTTGTGAAGAGAGATATTCGATCTATATATATGGAAAGGTTGTATAAACATTTAAAGACCCAATCCTTTTCACCCCAAACAGCACCAATTCTCCTAACCCACTTATACTTATGCCCCTCCCACAATTGTAAGGAATTCATCTTCATTCAGACACAATCTCAGTTCATTGCTTCACAGTCAGTATAAAAAAAGTCAATGTGTATAATCAAAACATTCTCAGTACAGTTCATGCTGTGTAATAAAAGCTTTGATACTCTGCATTGTTTGAAAAAATATGTCAATCAAAGAGCTGAGCCAATTGATAATTTTGTTGACCCTGTGCAAAAATTGTAGTTTGGGGTCAGAGGATTAGTCCTTAAGCCCAGAGTTACTCTAACTCAAATAATGCCTCTGAATTAAGGCAGTGAAGTTCACAGTGCAGAACCGCCATAACCGTCTGGTGGTAAGTGAGAAGAGGACTAGTTGAGGTGCCTGTGCACCTCTGTAGGAGGTGTGAGGGCACCCTCTTTACTGTGCTATACTGTAGTTTACCAGGGTTAGTTATGGGTAAGTAGGTATTAGATAGGTAAATAGGAAGTAGGAGAGGAGCGATGTAGATTACAGAAAACAATATATAAGTCATTGGGTCTGCCCTACAGTGCCCTCAAAACATCTGTTTACCTTTTTGCAAGTATGGAAGGTGCATAAATAAATGAGAATGTCTGTAAAGGGCATGCATGCTCTTGCAGCTATAGGCCCAGACATTCTGAAAATAAACTCAAAAACAAATCAGTACATTTGAAAGGTATTTCAAGTACATAATACATAACTAGAAAAGGTTTTAACATATAACTTGAACCACTTGGTTAGGGGTATAGGCCTATGTCAGGGAAAACATGATTATCCAGGGACTACGTATAAACTTACACTTTTCTTGTAATTTACATACAGCATGCACTTGATGTTTCATGGAAAGGACAACGTCTACAATGCACAATTTCCTGGCTTACCAAAAATGTCCAAAATAGTCCAAAATACACACTTCCCCAGCACCTTCAAACCAACTTGACAAAGTCTATGAAACACATAATACTTCCTCAAAATTTTGCTAAGTCAAATTTACACTCAAAAGGGATGGCCAACTAGGAAATACGAACTTATGGAAGTTCAATATGCATTTAAGTGTGTAAAAAAATGGAAAAACAGATATTATTTCAAACAAAGTATGAAGAAGGGTGAAAGTTGTGTGTCATATAAGTAAAAAAGCCTCCGCATATACGTACCTTAGGCGTAAATTGATTTACGTACAAAATACGCTCAAAAAACACATAGTTTGCGCATTAAATTTTGTGTAAAAGTTGACTCTTCACTCTGTTCCCTATCTTTCAAATAAGGTTCATTAAACCTGAGTCGGACCTGTGTTCAGACATAAAACTGATCTTAGTTTTTCAGCCAGCTTTTATTCCGACTTACCCCATAAGGCAGAATTAGTCAGTGTTTGCCGGAGTTAGTGGCAGTTTGTGTGAATGGCATACAAGTGACATTGGGGCAATTGACCTAATGCAAGTTGCCTCCAGATCTTCAGGGCAATTATCTCTTTGCTTTGAAAATTTTCTAAGTATAATCTCAGGTCCTTACTCCACTTTCAGTTCAAAAGCAAACAACCAAAATGCAATAAAATAAAATGTAACTTAAAATTAAGGAAAGGTCATGGCACTTTTGGACATTTTTTGTCTTTAAAGGGAAATACAGTCACCCCATTTTATAGTAGTGTAGTAGTCTGGTCCATGATTGCATGGCTCTTGAGAGTCATGTAATAATATTTCCCTCACTAAATTATGAAATTTTGGAGAGTGACTCATTGGTTTACCTTCAATGTGCAATGTGTTCAGTCCTCAAATGACATGATATACTTGGAGGCAAAATAAAGAGAAATCTGTGGTATATGGCTGTTGTTCTAAATAAGTTTTTGGTGACCGTCTTTGCCCTTTAATTGCCTGACAGCTAGTTCTGCTGCTCAAGACACTACTCAGTGTAAAGTTACAGTTTGAATACCATTGAAACATGAGTACACTCTTTACTTCAAAGTTCTGGGATAGGAACTCTATATTCTGCTACAAAATGTTGGCTTCACAATCTCACATTTCTTTCATTTGCATGTATCATTTTCTAGTCAGAGTGACTAGGCATGGTCTGGGTTCACCACTTTTGTACATTATCCATCAAAGTTATTAGTCACCAAACATGCAATTCTGGCTCTGGATCAAATTCTAGATGTTCCACACTGATTACAGAATATAAAAGCGTATGTAGTCATCCAAGTTTGAATTAGTGTACTCACCTACACTATTTCATGAATGGCTCTTAAAAATCATGTGACAATGTTTTTCTCACTTAATTACCAAATTAAAGGGCAAATGCAGTCTCCCTAATTGGAACATGGATAGTAGTCTATACTAGTTTGTGAATAGCTCTTGAAAATCATGTGACAATGTGTTTTTCTATGAATTGTGAAACTAACAAGTAGTTGTATCTTGGTTAACCTTAAATGTTGAATGTTTATTAAAGCCTTAAAATATCCTGAAAGCTTCTTGGAAGAAAAATGACAGAAAAACAGCAAAATTTAGTAGTTGTTTCAAAATAATTTTGGGGCAACTGCTCTTGACCTTTAAAAAGTTAAAAAACAACTGTCTTGTTTACTTTGAATATGTAACATTTATGTCATGAAATAATTATTTTCGAAGATACCTGGAAAACAAATACGGTAAGAAATTGTGAAATTAAGCTGTTCCAAAATACTTTTTAAGGGAAAGAGGGAGGGTACTGTTTTTACCATTATAGATTAAAAGAGTGAGAATGTGTCAATTTGAAACCAATTTACACAAAACATTATTAATATAAGCAAGAAATCCATATACTTTTGGCTTTCTGTATTTAAAACTTTCTTCATTAATTGTTACAGCCTCTTTAAACAAGCATTAGCATGGCACATGATACTACATAATCTCAAGCACTAAACAGCATTCCTGGGATGATATACACTTTCAACTTCTCCCCATCATTTCAAAAATTCAAACATTTTTATCCTACAATTATCATCAACCAGTATTTTTCCTTACCAGTGTTTTTCCCCTTTTTTCTTCAATTTACTTTCGATTTCAATTTTCCTTCAATTTACATCACTTCAGTTTTTAAGTTGTAAGTCTCATCTTTCAGATGATTGGACAAACTTGTTTCATGCCTCAGTGATCAGTTATTGGCAAAAACATATCTAGCATGAATGTGGTAACTCAGCAGTGTGACAACTGTAAGCCTGATGAAAGCAAAGAATACTGGAAATATAAATAAGATGTATTTCAGCTAAGTAATTTGATGCAAAAAATTTATTTTGATGATTGCTTTCAACTTGAATCAATTTGATGCATTATACATACTGGATAATGCTTACTTAATTTTCAAAACAGGACAATCAAAGATGGGAGGGGGTATTGGATGGAGGAAGGCTACATCTCAATGAATTTTCAATTTAAAGATTTCCATTTTCTTTTCTGCATGGTCTTCAAACATCCAGGATTTCCTTCCTGCTGAAATTCTAGCTACAGAGATTTACTCCACCCCATACACCCTATAATCAATGCAACCTTCAAATAGTTTTACCATTTCCTCACAATGAAGGCAAGTTTCTGAGTCAGTCTGGTATTTATGTCATCAACATTTTCTTGATAAACATAATTTGGTTGTAGGCAAACCACCACTGTTGGATGCCCAGAGTGAGGGCAGCCTACATTTCCACTGTTCTATTTGTTTAACAGGGCCTAGCTGAGGGTAGATTAGATTTCAAGTGTAATGGGACACAAGTAAGGTGGTGAAGTAGATATGAGCACACTCAATCATGGAAATGCTACCACTTGGCATTTTCTTGTAGACCCCACTCTTCCAGGATTTGTCTATTTCATAACTCAGTGCCATAGTCAAGGAAGGTTTGGGGGGGCATGAGTCCCCCTGCTAGGAGTTTTTAGCTTTTCTCCTCGCCCAAGGACATAAGAATATGCCTTAATCTATAAATTACAGCTGTTCCCCCCAAAAATAGTTTTGGACCTACGAAAACCCCTCCCATAAAATGGTAGGCCATTTAAATGAGTCCCCCCCCCCTCACCACCAGTGCTACCAATGTGGTCACTTAATATATTTTATCACACTTTTAAAACTTTCATTTATCACTAACTAAAAGTTCACTTGAATCTTCACTTTGGGTGTTTTAGGTTATGTACCCATAAAACCTAAGAGCTCATTAGCTTTAACTTTCAAGAAACTTTCACATAATAGTTTTGATTAAATTCTATCCTAAAAATCTTCCATCAATACCAAGCTACATGTTTGGACCCTCTTGTTAATAGCCCATATTTATGCATGGAGCATTACACATTAATTCAAGTCATTCAAGTTCCTAGTTACAGCTAATTGAACACAACCATAACACACTTGTCTAATTTTAGGAACAGAATAAAAATTTCCAAGGTTTTGGTTCCTTTTGGATGTCATAGGTGATAGGGGGAAGATACCTTTATAATTAAACACTTCTAGGTCAGGTCACAACTAAGTACTACATATAGCCATGTTTCCCTTTCACAGAGGGCTGCAAATCATGATCTTCCAAAGGAAATCAAACACTGTTAGGAATGCAGATGTATAATTACACTCACTCAAGATGGACATCACCAATTTTGATCTGCCTACCAGAGTCGATCAGATCGACAACACTAGATCAAAGTTTGTAATATGAACAAAATCCACTGTGCATTATGTTCATATACTTTACCTCACTGGACTACAACACTCACTCAAATGTGGAGGGGGTTTTGGATCAAGTCAAAAAACATCTGTGGGGCAATAAAACCATGATCCACTGCACTCACTCAAAGGAAACAGTCAAAGGAAAACAGTCAAAGTTTTAGGAACAGACTAGCCAGTAACATTCAGCACCTCTTAGGATGTCAGTTACCTGAGTGTAACCTATCTGAGCAAACACTTTTCTTTTTTTTAGAACATCAAACTGAAAGAAAGGCAATGGATGGTCTGAAGACACTTGTTTGAGAAGTACTCCAGAAGATCCATCAAACTGGTAGAACCCATTGTTAAAGATGCCTCCCTCCACTCTTCTTGTTGTTTGTTATGCCCACTGTATCGTTTTCATGGTAAGTAAAAAATCAATCCTAGAAGATGCTGATACCTGTAAGAGTTTGCTGTAACCAAGTGTAACAAGCAGAACCAAACAGAGACTGATATAAACTTATATGTACAGCTGTAAAAGTCTTACCTAGCAAGAGTAAATAAATTGCACAGTAAGGTTCCTATCTAAAGTTGTCAAGAGGGAGGCAGATACTCATCTCTTTTGACAGTTTTTATAGTTTTGAGATCTCTCCCATCTCTGTTATACTTCAGTGTAAGCAGTAAATAACATAGGAATACAAGTTCTAGGAATTGGACCATTGAACACGCACCAAACACAATATACAGTGGAAACTTAAAAGCTTTGTGTGTTTTTGTGTGGCGAAAGGAGACTACACAAGCACTTATAGGCAACCATTTGTCAATCAAAACTACATTTCTACTGATAGTGATCAGAAATTCTCAATTGGCACAGTTCTTTAAAAGACACCAAGTTAAAAAAAAAAAATGCAGATTGGCTCACATTACACATCATGTAATAAAAGTGTTTTAATTACACATTGTAGGGCAATGTATGCTCACCATATGCCCAGAAGCAAAAAATTAGGATTTTGTGTGGATAAGGATAAGTTTAGGACAGTTATGGGAGGGGCCAGAGGGAAAGGGGACTATATGCTCTATCAGGGCCCACCACCAGGGGGAGAGTAAATGTTTTGGATTTTAATTTGACTTGACAAAATCTGATTACTGTGTCTATGTCATGGTAGGTTTTGCACTTAGTAAGTTTATCAAACAGTTCACTGCTCTTCTTCTCACATTGGAATCATGCACTTGAGCTGCACACCCTTCCTAGACTAATATAACTAACCATTACACAGTTGTCTCAGGTTTTACAAGCCTGTAGATTAAAGTCCCTGCTCCTAAATCCATCAAAATGTTAGTAAATACTCCCACAGTTCAATGAACATAGCATAATTGCAGAAGAGAATCCCTGCGCTCAGGATGTGTATGCTCAGGAGGCAATAGAGATATTGGCAACAGAGATATGGGACTACAGAGATAACTGACTAAATCTAATGGCTAAAAGCCCCTCATGCCTACTGAGAGACTTTGGCTCCTCTCTCCACCTGTGATGTGGCATTCCTGTGATATTTTTTTTTCGCAAAGCATACAGTATATTTTAAAGTCCTGGCAGCCAAGGAAAATAATAGTTAATAACTTCCAGAAATTGAAATTCTCTTCTAGGCCCTCTGGTTGATCTTTCAGGAGAACTACACCTGAACCCTGATATTTCCAACGACCTAGCTAGACCCTTACTTTGAGGAAAAAGGTTGCATTTTGAGTAGTGAAAATATATGATATCATGGTGGTTATTAACAATGAAGAAATCACTGACTACCTACAAGAAGTGCTTAATTCATCTTAGTTTTGGGGGTAATGTTTTATCAGACTATGATATCAACATTGAGTGCACAAAGAAAAAAATGTAAATGGGAAAAACAGCAAGAGAGACCTTCAATTTAATTGACAACTGATTCTGACATGATTTCAGTGTATCAAAAAAAAGTGGGAAATTAAAAAATCTATGCTGTAAGGGGAAAGCCACTGTATCAGTTCAGAAAACATCTTCTACAAATCCCAGCTCTATGAGACTTAGAGGAAGCATTGAAGGAATTGTGCAGAAATCGATATACTGTCTGACAACAGTAATTACTACGACTGGTTCCCTAGGAAAAGTCAAGGCTACAAAGAAAGCAACTTCAGGTTTGGGAATTAAAAACTCAATTTGATAATTTTGTTGACAAGGTTAGGCCCAATCAGAATCTCTCGGCTACATTCACAGCTGATCTCTAGGGACAGCTGGTATTTTTGTCCTGCCTTTTATGATGCAGTAACACTCACGTAACTTTGCCCTTCTCTGACTTTCTTCATCTCTTTTAATTATGAATACTGCTTAAATGACCTTGCGCAAAGCAGACAGAAAAAAAACAAGAGCCCAAGGGCACTATGGTTCCTTGCATTAAAGATGATATTGTATTAAGGTAGTCCCAAGGTAAGGCATAATTTGCACCTTTAACCCCAATGACTTTTGGCCATCACCCAAAAACATAGGGGCACATTAAATTTCAAAATCATACAAGCACTTGCCGTTTGAGAGAAATGGAACACTAAACTTTTCAAATTATCACACTGCCCACTTCCATGCGACAAATACATTCATCACCTTTCACTAAAATGTCATTTACTTGAGTTTGGGGTAGTATAGGAGGTTAGTTAATTGCCTTTTTGGTCAATCTCAACAATTCAAATCCGGACCTTAAAAAGAAGTCACAAAGGTCAAATACAGTCAAAGTAGATCAAAACTGATTTTAAATAAACACAGTCTCTTCTGCACCAAAGAAATTTAACAGTCATCTGGTCATTCCTGACCACCAAAATTTATGATGGATGACTAGAAATTATGTCATGGTTGTCCTTTAGACTACCCAATGTGTTTGCCTGAAAAGCAAAAATAAGGAAAAGCCCACAATTCTGCTACTAAAGGCAGCCCGACAGTGATTTATTACCACCAATTTCTTCTTCACAATTTGGCTAGAAGACCAAGAAACAAACATAGCTCTGTAGAATCTAATAAATGACTTTCAACTTGACCTTTTAACCTAAAGAGGGTGTTAGAAACAGCATTGTAGTCCCTAGGGTAAAAGCAGAGGTAAAGAAGAGAAACTGCTTTCATATTTTACTATTGAAATTGGAATCTTAGCTTGCACTGTGAATAACTTTATTCAATACTGTATGTGAGGAAAAGGTTGTTTTTAATAATAATTGCATTACTGTCCTGATTGTTAACTAAACTGCTTTTAGACTGAGAGGGGGTTATAATTCTTCTTTTCTTTTATACATTGCATTTGTCTAAAGGCATTAAACTTCAGCTGGACTTTTAAACCAATTGAACAAAGATCCAAAGAGTCTTCACGTGCACTTTACTTAGACGAACACAACTTTCCATTATTACCACTATGTTACTTGGTTATTGAGTAATTGCACCGCATACCTGGCATTGCAATAGGCCTACATATGACCTACATGTACACACTAGCCTGTCATTTAAATGTCAGTAACTCAAGTAACGAACATTGTAGGAGGGTAGTGTAATAGCCTTTTTGGTTCGTCTGATCAAGACAAATCTTGACGTCACAAAAAAGTCACAAAGGTCAAAAGGTCAAATGAGGTCAAGTGAGGTCAAGGGGGGTCATCACGTGCATTTCACTTAGACGAACACAAATTTCCATTACACCACCCCTCTAAAATGTTTCAGTGGCAAGATATCAATAAAACATTACTTTTTGACCTTTTGACCCTTTCCAATTATTTTGGTTAATGTACCAACATTTTCACCTCCTACCAATCTAACTTATCCTAAAATGATGCCCCTGCTTGAACAACGGATACTGAGTTACAGCTACTAACAGAAATTCAGTTTTTGGCCTCTGGTGATCACCAGTGACCTTTGACCTCCACCAAAAACGATAGGGCACATCTCCTCCACAACATCTACATACATACCAAGTTTGAAAAAAATTGATCACTCGGTTATTGAGTTATCGCACCACATACCTCCATTCCAATCCGTCACATACACACACACACACACACACATACATACGCCAAGGTGACTGCATAGGTTCCTTTGTTACACAAGGAACCAAAAATGAACAATTCGCAATCTCCTTTATGTTTCCAGTATTAGCAGAAATCAGCACAGCAACCACTACTACTGTTACAATGATTATAAATCTAGTGACATTTTTTTTTGCTAATACCTTTCCTTTTCCTTTTTTTTATTCTTTTTTGCAGCATTTGTTTGCTGTATGATAAATCTTAAAGCGACTGGCTAGGTTGGTTCATGAAATGCAACAAATTATTCCCAATTCTTGTTAAACTTGTTAACTTGTTTAATGAGTGCAGAGTACTTGACAGCAAAAATCAGCTTTCGAAAATTTGTGCAAAGACACTATTTAAAATTATGCACAAAACCATTTCAATTCACAAAATTCAACATTTTGCTGAAGGTACAAAGTGCAAGGGTGCCTTCTTCGCTGTGCTATAAGTTTACCAAGGTTAGTTGTGGGTAAGTGGGGATTACATATATATGTAGATTGCAACATTTTACCTTTTCCATAAGTATTGGATAAGAAACTTGACTCATAATGCTATTTATATGCATTGCCATGTGGTAGAGACCTTTTATCACACTCATTAAGTTATCAATATCAACTTGATGAGCCCCTTTAAAAGAAAATGAAAAGCTACTGCTCTAACGCAGTACTGTGTGATCAGTTCTAGACTGGCCAGCTGTGCAGGCTACATATTATTTACTACTTCCATATGAATCAAAGGAAATTCCCTATCTTCTTATATTCACTCATTACTTCACAGGAAGCTAAAATGAACACAACACTAGCTACTACAACAACTATGAGTTAATGTTAGTCTTTTGCTGTATAATGGATATGGAGTCATGAAGCACAACGGAGTAATGGATGAATAAACCTAAAACTAACAACAGCATGGAAGTACTACAGTAGCTTGAGTGTTAATAAACAAAATAAAAAACTGCTGCTGTAGCTTTAAGACAGTTAACTCTCACCCTAAACATAACATTTTTTATGGTAGTCCACAGAAATTCTGAACTGGCACAGCTCTTTGATTGACAGCAAGTTCAAAAAATGCAGAGTACTATAGCTTGTATTTCACAGCATGTCCAATACTGAGTTAGTTAATTAGTCAGATGGAGTTTAACGGCCCAGCTTCCAACCAATTGGTTCAAGTCGAGCCGGCCACAGCCTTTTTTTCCAGTTGTGGTTCACTAGCTTGTTTGCCCTATGCGGAGAATCATGCACAATGGCAGTAGGTTCCTTGTTTTGAATCTTTGGTATGAATCGACCTGGGAAGCGAACCCTGGCCTTTCTGCTTGAGAGGTGGGTACTCTACCATTAGACCAAACACATGGTCTCTGTACTTCACTCAGAGAATTTTGATTACACATTAAGGTTTTGTACTCACCCTGAAACAATATTGAGATTGTGCCAGGATGAGTATAAGTTCTAGACAATTGTGGGAGGGACTTAAGTACATTAGGGGAACTGTTTGGGGTGAGAGGATCAGGTCTTTTACATATTAGCTTTAGTTCACTCGATGTGCATTTACTATGAGATCATATATACAGCTGTAATAGCTGGAGACTACAACTACTTTCCTGTGAATCCAAGGAAATTCTAACATTACTCTCACACCCTTTCTGCAGCTTTTTTCCCTTGTTACTTGAACAACATGCATTCTCTTTCTAGTTTAAAAAGAGCAGTTAAATCTGCCACTCACAATCACACTCACACAAAAAGGCTATACAACTTCAGTCATGAATGATTACCAATTAAATCAACCAACTGTTTATGCTGAACTTAAGTGCACAATTTTCTGGGGATTTTTTATGCCCCTTTCTAGGGTACATCTTTTTCAGAAATTTAAGGCTAAATCTTTTCACTTCAGACAGTTTCAATTCTCCTAACCTACTTACTTAATTCCCTCCCACAAATGTCTCAAACTCATCCTCATTCAGAAACAATTACAGTTTACTGATTTAGGGTGAGTATACAAGGCCCTTATGGGCAATAGGAACTCCCTAAGTCCCGTCCACACTTTGCAAAGCCACTCAATGCAATAAGACTGTCTTGTTGTGGTGAGCGATTGGCGACTAACTAGTTTTAAGAGCATAGTGTCCAGTGTCAACACTACAACAACTTGCAGGTCAACGAACTGAATCATGCAAAATTTTTAAGTTCTAACATACTCTTTACTTGTTTAATACATTGATGAGACAAGAATGTGTTCTGTCCATTTCGGTTAACATGAACTTCGAGGGCGTCATTCTGGAAGTCCATCATTCTTGTCAGATGCATGTTTCAGTTTCATGCGACCGAATTATTGTTCGGCCCCATCAAATTGGGTTGCACGTCTACTTGCAACTAGTTGTAAAGCATTCCACACTTTGCAATCTGTCTGAATAATCTCATTGCAATGCCTTGCCTCACATTAAGGTGCACAGTGCAGACGGAGCAGTACATGCTGAGCTCTATGTAAGCTGCAGTACTCTGCATTCTTTGAGTTTGCTGTTGATGAAAGAGCTATACCAGTTGAGAATTTCTGTGGTTTGGAGTTGGAATTGACTGCCTTTAACTTCACATAAGACAACAATGCTGATGATATGGTCATGAAATTATCCAGGCCACCTATCTATAACCGCAAGAGAGAATATAATTTGACAATTTATTACTTTACAGCTTTACTTTTATCCCAAAATTTTTACAGAGCTAAAAAAAGGGGTGAAAAAGCAAAAATTACTAAATTTGCTTGAAGCCTAACAGCAGTACCAGTTTAACAGACACAATATTTCAGATTAATTCCACAATTAGTGTATGAAAACCCATTCTTTTTGGAAATATTGATTTTAATTCAACACAATCTGTAGCCCCAAGGTAAACAGTAACGATTTTTATGGAAGACTTGTTTTTACCAAAAACGGATGCCATATCGATCCTGTTTTTTGACATTTTCAAATTTTCAGGCTCTGGGGAAACATGTGGAGACCAAAATGATTGATCATTTCATACAACCCGCTGATTTCAATTTTACAGATGGATCCATTGGCATAATTACTGGGGCATGTACCACACTGATGTAAGGCTCATAATGGATATCATTGCACATGAAAGAATATAGTTGGGTAAATATTGATTGAGATATTCCAATCCTCTTTTCAATCCTGTTTTACAAAACTTCTGCTGAGGCACATTTAAGAAACAAAGCATGAGGCCACTCAGTTACATCATTCGTCTTGCACTTCACCAGTAATGTGTTTGTATAAATTGCTACAAGTCTGATGATATTTAAAGGTCAAGAGCCATCATCCCAAACTTATTTTGAGTCTCTGACACTATCTATCAACAAAATAGCATTCACTTTAAACAAGAGCCCAATGAGCACTGTGGTTCCTTGCTGGATATTATAAGAATTGTACAGCCAGTCTGTGAAATAGAGCTAAGCAAAAGTTTATACTCAATGTTTGTAACATCTTCACTAGGGGTATTTTAGTACTAATATTACATGAAATCAAAGATTAAATTTCTGTGGCCTTACTGACATTCAACTTTTGTAATGCTTGGTGATCCTTCAAAAACACTACCTCATTTCCATATGTATTTATGCTTGTAATCAAACTTGATATTATCACCAATAAACAGTACACAATGTGGTCAGAGAGAGAGAAAAACACCCATTGTAGTTTTCTCACAAGTTATTTTTACCTGCTCTCAAATAAAACTTGCCATTACTTTAAAACAATCTACCATTTGTCCCATTTGCTATCTCTACACAGAAAACAGGGTTTCTTCAGCAGTTAAGCAGAAAGCAAGTGATTAATGAAGTGTGATAATAGAATGAGGATTAGGTTACCCCACAGAGCACAGCAGTATTAAAGAGATGTATACTGTATAATCCATCACTGGCAGAGAGACCAGTTTAATGCAGAGTGACCTGTGCTCAGTGAAATCTACAGAGTTCAGTTATTGCCCTCTTAAAACTTTGAATGATCCAAAATATGTGTACAACCCGAAGGAATCATTACTGAACAAACGCAAATATGAAACCTCTCCAAGCTTCCTCTCTTGAGATATCGTATTAACGAGATTTTCAGATTTTGACCCCCGGTGACCCCAGATGACCTTTGACCTCCACAAAAAAACAATAGGGACCATCTCCTGACTACAACGCATCAACATACCCAAATATGAAATCTATCCAAGCTTTCTATCTTGAGATATCGTGTCAACGAGATTTTCAGACTTTGACCCCTGGTGACCCCAGATGACCTTTGACCTCCGCAAAAAACAATAGGGACCATCTCCTTACCATAACGCATCAACATACTAAATATGAAATCTCTCCAAGCATCCTATCTTGAGATATCGTGTTAACAAGATTTTAAGACTGACCCCTGATGACCCAACATGACCATTGACCTCCGCGAAAAACAATAGGGATTATCTCCTGACCATAACGCATCAACATACCAAATATGAAATTTTCTCAAGCTTCCTATCTTGAGATGTCGTGTTAACGAGATTTTCAGACTTTGACCCCCGGTGACCTCAGATGACCTTTGACCTCTGCCAAAAACAATAGGGTTCTTCCTCTCAATATGGCACATCTATGTACCAAGTTTGAAAACGGTCAGACATTCCTATCTTGAGATATCCTGTTAATGAACAAAATGTCACAAACACACACACACATACATCCACACACACACACACATACACACACATGCACATACACACATACATACACACATACGCCATCGTGAATGCATAGGTTTCTCTTTCATCGAAACCAAAAATGATTGATATTATCAACAAATTATCATTTTAAAACCTTATCCTAAGTTTGCTTCACAAAACTACTGACAAAGGGGGTTTCAACATCAAGGAATACCCCTGTTCAACAGATGGAGTTTTGAGACTTCTCAATATTCCATGAGCCAACTAGCAGGGAAACTTGTTTGGTATACATCGTACAAGTGTTTGGAAGTTCCCTGGTAAGAGGTTACACACACAGAAAAATACCTCAGGCTCCTGGGGGATGGATGTAATTGCATCCATTTTTCCTCCAGTGTTATGTAACTATTATTTTTATTGGGGAGGAAGCAGTGATTCTCTCATTACACAGGCTCTTATGCAACACTGTATACCATTCTGCACAGCGACTTAAAGCGGCTCATTGAGTTGGTTCGTGAAATCCAACAAATTTTTCCAAACCTGTCAGGTTTTCTTCACATATCAATGACAAATGGTCAAACTTAGACGATCCCCATACCCTCATTGCAAATAACTGTTTTATGAGTGAGTAATTAACGGTTCAAGTCGGTGTTCAAAAATTCGTGACCAGACACTTTTTTCAAATTATGCACAAAACCGTTATAAGTCTGGACACAACAAAACTCAAAATTTTAACATTTTCCGTGACTATTTGATATAAAAATTGACTTGTTTTGCTTACTGTAAGCATTGACACTTTCATTAAGGTATAGATATCAACTCAATGAGCCTCTTTAAATGCTCCCAACAAGTTCTTTGTTGTTTTGGATGCATGTCCATGCAATTTGACTTGGTTCAAAGAAAAGGAACAGTGATTATAGTGGGAAAAAGACTAGCTGATATTTTGGTTATTTCAGGAAGTATTACTTTTTTAACAAAAGTTGGCATGAAGTTACTATTTCAACTTCATGCATTTTGAAGTCTATGCTATTATCAGTGGCGTAACCAGCAGGGGGCAGGGGGGGGCAGGAGCCCCCCAGTGAAATGCCTTGCCCCCCCCGCTTCCCCCCCCAAATGAAATTCGTAGGTCGAAAAAAAATAATGAAAATGGGTAGGCGGTGGCATTACCTGATCGTGGGGTAGGGTGGGAGTAGAAGTTTTATAAATGAGTGAAGATATTGTACAGCAGTTACTGATATCTTCTTGCTTTCATTCCTACTAATATATTTTTTTCTTAAAACAGAAAGAAATAGCCCTAGCTTAATTTATATTGAAGAAAAGTCAAGACCAAAAATAAGAGGGTAAAAGCAAACAATCAAATGATTTTAAAAGCAAGCAAATTGTTAAGGTCCCCATATAGCATTTTTGATAGCAAGAGTGGCATATCGTGATTCTGATTAGGCATAAATCAAACTTTATACAAATAAAACACATGAGTCATTTCACTGAGAAATTTTGCATGTGCTTTTTTTGAAATGTGTATGATTTATTAAATATAGTTCATGTGCAGTTTCAGATTTTCACAGTTTCAATTAAGGCATGGTATGACTATTTCCACAGGTACAAAGCAGTAAAATGGTCAACTTGTGCAATAAACGGAGGAACAAGCGATGCATTGACACAGTGGAGGACCTTTTCTGCCAACCCTTTTAAGACTCTAGCAGGTCCCACGTTGGCATAAAGCAAACATTCATAGCGGAAGTATAAATTTCCAAACCTGTGTTTTAAAAAAGTAGGGATATTTAGCTGAAATTCACAGGGCCAAAGACACTGGAAAGTGCCATTTGCGACAATCTGTGAGGCATTTTTAGCCAAAATTTTCTCTGTACGCTACGCGCCAACCGATGGTGGCGCTCTGCTTAGATAGTGTTTTTTGGACTAGCCCCCCCCATATTAACTTTTGCCCCCCCCCCCTCAGCCCCCCAAATGAAAAAGTCTGGTTACACCACTGGCTATTATAAGATCCATTGCATGATTTCCACATTAATGTTTGTGACAAATTTACTTGGAAGGGATGTCTTTCAAACGAATCTGGGTGAGATATCAACAATCTGATTGAATGTGAGTTAAAATGTTTTCTTTTTCTGGTTGAAAGAATTGTTGTTAAGTCATAGATAACTAGATTGCTGGAACCAAAATTTCAAACTGATAGGCCTAATAGATAGTGTTTTTTGGACTAGCCCCCCCATATTAACTTTTGCCCCCCCCCCTCAGCCCCCCAAATGAAAAAGTCTGGTTACGCCACTGGCTATTATAAGATCCATTGCATGATTTCCACATTAATGTTTGTGACAAATTTACTTGGAAGGGATGTCTTTCAAACGAATCCGGGTGAGATATCAACAATCTGATTGAATGTGAGTTAAAATGTTTTCTTTTTCTGGTTGAAAGAATTGTTGTTAAGTCATAGATAACTAGATTGCTGGAACCAAGATTTCAAACTGATAGGCCTAACATGAATGTGACAGCTTGAGTGAATAATGACAAAATTCCTCTTTTGAGGAACTGGGAGTGATAATTTCAAATTTTGATTGATATATTTTTGGCTTTATACTGGGACATTCTTCAGATATATTTGAGAAATTATTTGGCAGCACCAGTCTCATGCTACCCAATGTGAGTGCAAAATGTCACTTAAACATAGCATTATAATACACACACTGTGAAATTGGGTTCCTGTGATGATGTCATTCTTGGTTCAATGCACTTTTAAATCTTTTTCATTTTTCAACTGTTGGGCTGAAAGGGGTACCATTTCACTTGAGCATCTCTTTTGTGGGACAGAATTTTTTAAAATAAATGCTTTTTTTGTTGATAGATAGTGTCAGAGAATGACTCCAAATCATTGTCATTGAGTCATTTCATGGGCTCTCTGTAAAGTGGCACAAGAAATGGGGTAACACTCTCTTAGATTTTAAATATTGGAGTCTAAATCTAAAAGAGTGAAATTAGTGACAAATCAGACTTTCAATTGGTCACTGATTCCAAAATTTTAACTCTATTAGATTTAAGAGATCTATTGATTTAAGAGAGTACCAATATTTACCTGTCAGGGGTTCAATTATGGATTGGTACTGAGGAATATGCCCAACCTAAAAGCAAAAGCAACCAAATCATCCGCTGAATTTTGACAAGAATACACATTATTGTACAGATTGAGGCTCGATCCTGATAAATTTGTCAGACAGGGGGGTCAAGGTTTTCTCAACATATCTGCATACAAACCGCCTTCCCTTGTCAGTGTCACCCCTGCACGAAAAAAGGGAAATAGGTCCATTAATGTTTTAACTTGCTTCTAGTTCAACATCTGCATTTGAATATTCAAACCCACCTTCTTTATTTACAATAGTGCAACCTCTATGCATGCTGCAGCTATATATGCAGGTAGAATTCTCCATCATTTAGGCAAAACCCTACACGTGTGCATGCTTCAAGAATTCTTAACATAATCATGTGTACCAATGCATAGAAAGAGGAACAACAGTGATGACCTTTAGCATTTAACCTCCCTTATAACTCAATAAATGAAGGACGCAGCAAACATGTGTGTATCACATTTGCAGTCACAGCTGACTAAAATTTAGGACAAGATACCAAGTAGAAGTATACCGGTCAATTAGGCTAATATGAAAGTAATTTGTGTCAAATAACTTCATATAACAAACATCTATAAAAACAGTAACAACAATTAAGCTTGTTATTAGATTAACTTACTAATCAGATCAAATTTGCTGTTCTACATTTCTATATGTGTGTAGTGGAATATGTACAAGTTCTAAGCAATGTGTGAAACCCCTCAGGTGTCACAAGGTGTCATACAGGTTTAAATTCAAAAGTGACAATTACAGACCAAATGGGGCACTCACTGGTCTGTAGAGGGCATGCAGGATCAAAGGAGTTTAGTCACCTGGTGGTGCCATGGAGCAGGTCAGCTCATAGAAAAGAAGGCTAGCTGGCATGCAATGAAATTGCATTGCATATCACGTACATCACATTCTGGTGTTGTTATTTTTACCTTAAATACATGAAGCAGCCATAAAGAGGGCACTTTTTTTTGAGAGTTAGTGGATATGCAAAATGGAGTGTAAGTATGACTCTAGTCATTGGATGTCACCCAAGGAGTACAGCTTTCCTTTAAAGAAATTTTGTTTATTATGTAACAAGCCTTGGATGCAAAGGGTGCTCTCTTTTGCAAAAGCAATGAACGCATTCTATGTTTATAGTCAGTAGGGCATACCTCAAAAAAGGCTTTAAAAATGGGATTCCGTGCAACACAAACGGGGATTACCTCAAAATCCGCCCAGTTGTACTTTACAACATAAATTTTCATATTTTGATTTTCCCCACGTTTAAAAGTTGCACACTGTTGACTTTATGGACAAAATGGCCGCCATAGTCCCATAGACTACTGTACTGAAGGAAAAATATATGTTACGAACACATTCAAGCTACAAACAAGCAGATTTTGGTCCAGAATACCTCGCAATCTTTTCTCACTCACACATGACCTATTTCTGCAAACACTGACCACTCCCAGGGTCAGGGAAAAAGGCATAAACATAAATAGAGGGCGCTATCCAAATTAAAGCAATACACAGAATAATGTACACAATAGCTCCAGTGTAAACTATGTTTTCATTCTGACCTTTACCTGGCAGGTCCGTGGAACCACTACAGAAGGGTTTAAACGAATTCAGTAGAACTATGCATGTAAGTCAATGGTCTCCTGGGGTCAGACCCCCCTCTCCTTTGCAAAATTTGTGTGTAACAAAAGAATCTTATGAGAAAACTGTGCAATATTTTGTCAAGTCTTTGTTCTGGCATTTGCACATTTATTTTCCTTTTAGATTTTAAGTTGGTTTCCTCGGGACATGCAAAACCTAAGGTGTCTTGGAGAGTGGTCCTGTGAGAAGCCTCCTCCCAACATTTGTGTATAACATACAACTAGACACCTCAAGTAATTGGGGTGAAAATATGATGATTTCATTAAAATATGTTCACTAATATGGGTAAACTTATTATTTTTGCTACTGGAAAGGGGTGTTACTGTAAGGGGTTCAAGGGGGTTAGGGCCCAGAACCCCTCCGCGAATTTGCAAACTGACATAGAATCAGGGGTTCTCATGCAAGGCAGTGCTAATTTTACAGAATGACAACTTTGCAGAGGAAAATTGCAATATTTTTATGCTCTGATGGGTTTACAGTTACACAGGGAACTTTTCATTTTGTAATTCACCAAAGATTTTTACATGAAAGGGTTGGGCTACATTCTGTTAAAACACTTTTTTCTTCTAGAAGGAAGGTTTAGATATAAAGGTTATAAGCACGAAAAGGAACTCAACAAATACTTCTCGCTTTCTTTCAACTATCAATCAAAGAAAACAGTGCTTTTTTTTATCATGAGGCAATAATGGAAATTATGGGGTCTACCCGTCTGTACAATAAGTATATGAGCACGAGTTCCCCCCCCCCCCTTCCCACAAACCATGGCTTGTTGCTAGGAAAATGGTAATGTTAGTCTCTTACTAAAACAAAAAGAACTTTAATAGAAACCACAGTTGACCAACCTTTGTTTTAAAATCTTTCCCCCTCCCCCAACTCAAATGCACAATACTTATGTACTGTAATTCCTGCAGTTTTGAAGCGAAGCTCAAAACTACTAAAATTCATATTCAAACGAGATGTCTTAGTTTCAGGTTAGTGGGTCAAAGTAGAATGGAATACTAGCAATGTTGTAAACATAGGTGTATAGGGTGGAGGGGGGGGGCTGGGGGCTGCAGCCCTGTTCCTGCTGGGAAATTACTATTTTCAGACAAAACAGTTGTATTTTTCTGGCATGGGTGATTAAAATTTTGGGTAAAAGCCTAAAAGGGCTCTACCCCCTCCAAATAAAAGTGGCCTAGTACACCTATATGGTGGAAAGTAACAGAAAGAATGTTCTTACAGGTACCAAGGAATGTGGATACATCCCATAAGTCTTTTATATTCAAGATTTCTGCCCTCAGTCACACACTCTGACAAGAGAGTTGCTGTTTAGGCTCCTGCCAAATGCACAAGATAGGCGTTAGTATATTTCCAACCCCGTTACAATTCAGCAGCTACAACAGGAAAGGGATATTAAAAAGGCATAATGACAGTGTTCTCTACTAGCTGTTTTGTTCGGGTGACCTACCCGGACAAAATCTGCAGAGGTTTTTTAGCCCGCAGACAAATCTCTGAAATCTCGAAACAGAGAAGACAGCAATCTCAGTGTGGACATTGAGCAATGATAACCACAAATGTTCCTAGTCATCAGAGAAAAGTATAATTACAAGCATCACTGATTTTAACCAACATTTTCCAAAGAGAGGTGCTCCCTCTCTTAAGACTTCTTGTCAAGACAGTGATCACTGTTTACCTTCAACCTTTGGAGCACCAGGACAAAATTTCAACCTGTGGAGAACACTGAATTGTCACTTTACCCTGACAACTCTCTGGTTAGTCAGTATATCAACTTACATCACCACCACACGACTGGAATTTAGTAAAATACACAATGTAGCATATACTACACTAGTCCTCACTCAGTCCCTACACACTAACCTCCATTGTCACTTGCTCCGTGTATTATTCAGAACGTAGTATAATGGAGCAGTATCATATTAGTATAGGCACTGATTGAGAGCTAATACTACAGATAAGACCCCCAGCTTCATTGAAAAGAGGGAGGAGATTGAATTTAAGGACACACGTTCACATGTAAAATGCTGCACTCCTATGTTTTGAAGCCCATGCACAGCAAACATGCCTGACTGCAATTCTTTAATGACCGCATGTAACTCTGTGTGTTGGCTCAGTTCAAGTTAGCAGTCACCCAACCCATTATTCACACAGTGCACTTTTGATAATTTAGACAACCCCAGGAACCACATGAAGAATTTTAAATTCTGAGAATAGGGGCAAGGTGGGCCACCCTGTGAGGCAGCATAGAGCTCTGACTTCAAGTATTGCGCCATTATGGGACTACTACGGTCGCCACACAATGCATTGATTGCACACTCTATGGCTAGGCTAGCATGTTTATTTTCATCCGGCTAGCCGATTAGTTTACAAATTAAAAATTTTATAGAGGAATAGATATACGTATCTTCGCTAGTCTGATTCTGTGATGAACGTTTTTCCACTCAATTTTACCTTTGTCACAAAACCGCCGATAACAATCTCGGTGGTACCCGATGTTTCGTGCAACGGGTACGTGTGAAAACAACTGGAGGCGTTCTTCGATGTTGTCGAAGTCTAAACCAAGACACGTAGCCGTACTGTCGACAATTTCGGCTTCAGGGCAGTTGAAGTGTTTCCATTGTGCCCCATAACTAACAAACGTTTCCTAAGATGCTTTTGCGAGTGTTTTAAAGTTGGTTGTTGCACTGGAAACAATGCGCATGGCACAAAACTCCGGATTTTCACCGAATTCAGCGCTTGGCATGGGGGCTGCCATTTTGTCGTCTGCTTCTTCTGTGTAACTAGGACGCTACTGCCTTGTCATTGGTCAGTCTCCTCCTCTCCTGATACGTGATTGGCTGGTGACCAAACGATCGTAGTAGATTTAAGATGAAACTTTGGCATTGTTTTTGCCTCTTTTTTCGTTGCTGCGCACTTTTTGAACGTGGGGAAAAGTCATTTCGTGATGAGAAAACTATAATCTTCCTTTCTGGGTTGTTCCCCAGTAATCCCCTTTTGTGTTGCACGAAACAGCAGAAAAAACAGGTACGCCCGACTGACTATTAGGAATTCTTCTATATGAGGAGATTGTAATTTTAGAAATATTCATTTTGAGCAGCATGCAGAATTAACATAATAACCAGTAAAATAATTTTTTGAATCATAGGCTGAAAATGGTGATATTTGGAAAGAAATTTGGTCTCTCCTGCGCAGGTCATGATGTAAAACGTGAAAGTTTGACTTGCTGCGTACAGGGAAATCACCTTTTTTTTTCAGCGCTGCTGATGTGGGGTATTTACATTACACAGTTTGCAACTGCTTTAATACAGTGTGCATTACCCCAACCTGAACAGACATTGGTCCATTGCCTACCTTTGAACCCAACCTCATTTTCCTTCAGTTAAATGTGTCTTTTTCTTGAAATTTCAAAGAATCCAGAATTCTCTTGATAGAGCTGTTTTTGTCATTAAGCCTAATGATGCAACCTAAAAGATAAGCTTACTTGCTTGTAGTTTCTCTAAGGCAACAAACTAGCATCTTTGATACCCAATCGGTCAATCCAATAGCCAAACTTCCAATGCTTGAGTCGGTTCACAAGTTAATACCTGTATGTACCTGGTTGCTTCTGGCATTCAAGAGGAGCATCTAGGGTACCTAGGCATCTCAGTTCCTACAGACATCATTCTCAATTCAACTGCCACAGTACTAATTCACAGTTCATGAGCAGAAGAATTTCTTTGAGTCAATTGAATGGTCAAAGTAAAATCATTAAAATGGCAGGTTGGATGAGGCCTTTCGATAATTCTTTTACTTTGGTTGTTTTTTCTGGGCTGTTGGAAAAGATGGGGAACTGAAATTTCCTAAGAATGTAAAGAGAGTCACTCTAGCTTAACCAAAACTTTGCTTACTTTCCAAACTTTTGAAATCGTTTGCTTCTTTGGCTAGAGATATTGAACCATTGATATTTAAAACTTTGAGTAAGTCATCATCCACAGGTTGCTGAGGCACAAAACATCCAGGCACAATTAATAGACAGAAAAGTGTTTCCATGTAATGAATGAGAATTAAATTTGACTGTTTCAGACTGGAAGCATTTGGCACTCTATTAATTGATATACACTCTAAAACAAGAAAGGTTAAGGAACTGCAAACTGTCCAAATGAACAGTTTTGTGGAAGACATAAATCAAATATGTAGCAATAAACCATGTTTTTCTAAAAGGTAAAAACAGTGACCCTCCCTTCATTTTAAAAGAATAGCTAAATCTTACACTCTTATTATTATTTCTGTTCAAAGTGTCTTTTATAACTAGAGCAGCTTTGCTGCAGAATCTCAATACTTTTATGCATGATCAATGTTAATCATGAAGCAGTGGAATGATGTGTTTAAATTTTTCATGATACAACAGAAAAGACCAAACATCCTTTTGGTGATCAGATACAGTACCATACATATAAATGAAATATGACACAAACTTTCTATATCACATAGTCTACAGTACAGGTTGGTTAAGCTAATGTGGTGTACTGTTGTCATTCAAATATTTATAGCAGAGATTTATAATATCCTGATACTGTTCATTTTTATGCTAAAAATTGAAAATGTTATCAATTAAAAAAAAAACAATAATACTTTTATACTAAGAAATGATCTTTGTAAAGCAAACTAAAACTACAAAGCACAAGTAATTATCCAGCTAGATGGAAATCAGTCTTATAAAAAAAAAAACTTTCTGACCACTTCCAACAAAACAAGTTTTCCTACATCTACGTTCCTACATAGTTTTCCTAACATCAACCTCGTGTCTCTTACAATCTCACTGAAACCTCTTGGTGAAGAGCACAGCTTTTGAAGGTTGAGAGCTACTGGCATCCTGTTTGGAAACTGAATGAAATGTAAATAAACTTCTCCATTACAAGACAATGGCTGGGAAAACATCTTAGTCAGACCAGACGAGATCATCTTAACAGTTACCCTATGCTTGACTTAACAGAGGCTTGAAGCCAAACACAAAATAGCAGACTAAAACACACACAATTGCATGGTGGGAAAAAAGGAGTATAAAACAATGGGCAGATAAGAAACTTCTTTTGCACAACTTTTTGACCACTTGTCAGAGAAAAAATAACTATATTATCAACCTATCAGATTATCGAGTTAAAATTCTGACTGCATAAGTAATTGTACAAAAGTATGCTCTACAAGATATTATGATCAAAATGTAAACTCTACCAAACATGGCCATGCTGAAAAGTACTTTAGCTTACAGCTAGCAACCAGCTAGTGTGACAATATCTCAATACATGTTATGTATTGAGATAAAAATTCAGGACTCATTCAAGAGGTCCATCAATGAAACAGCATCGAATAAAATACTAATTCAATTTGGGATGAGCTACATTATCCCTTTAAATATGCAACAGCTGATCCTGGAACAGAACACCTTTAACATTTAATGTTTACTTTGGTTGGAAAAGTTATTTGCTGATGAAGGATTTAAGTTATTATCTAATAGTTCAGATCTGTCATTACTGGAATGCCACACTACATCAATTAAATAATGGTAGCAAACTGGCAAGGCTATTGTAAATAAGGATCTCCATCTTGAAAATGGTACTCACAGATGGTGAGTTGGTGAGTGACATTGTCCAGTCCTGTTGTACAAACTATTTTCCAGCCCATCTTGTTTAGATGAGCCTTTTCAGTATTGGTGCAAATTTTAACATATTCTTGAGTACTAACATAGTTGCTAAAATTTTCTCAACTAATCTAGAATAAAGTAATAGGGACAATAGAAACTTCTTAACCACAAAATTCACAAAACTCTCTGGTCATCATTGGGTGACCTCCAATGCAAATTCTACTGGAGGTCCCCTGGTGCCACTGTGTTAGTGGAAGCTTGCCAGGGACCTACTGCAGGTAAGTAGGGATTACTTATGTAAATAGAGGGTAAGAAAGGGTGATGTACATTTCATTCAGCTGACTATGTGGGTCAATTGTTAGCCTAGCCCCCATGAACTATTCAATTATTCTTTCTATTCCAGAAGCCATTGTACTTCACATGTTATACCAGACTTTCTCAACTGGTGAAACTTTCAAAATTCTCTAAGTGAAGTGCAGAGACCGCGCGTTTGTTCCAACGGTAAGAGAATCTGCCTCTCATACGAAAGGCCCGGGTTCGCTTCCCAGGTCAAGTCATACCAAAAACTTTAAAAAAGGAACCTACTGCCATTGTGCATGATGCTCCGCAAAAGGAATGGAGTAGGGAAAACATGCCAGTGGGCCACAACTGGAAAAAAGGCCGTGGTAGCCTCGACTTGAACCAATAGGTTGGAAACTGGGCCGTAAAACTCTATCTATATCTATCAACTGGTGGTGTATACATGTGCCACCTGCAGCACCTGGAGCTGTACCATTTCAGATATTAGCTGCTGGCAAAAAAACTCTAGTTAAACAGATGGAAGAGTGTGAGTAATATTTGTCACTTCTCTCCCACTTAATCACACAAATTTCGATGAATATCCCAAGGTATTTCAACACAAAATGTACAAATTCAGCAAACAAGGTTAAATGCTCATGAGATGCACAAATTCAATACTATTTTGACTATAATCAAGATTGCCAATGTAAAATTGAAAGAGTAAAATTTTGTTTGGAAAAAAAGAAAGTACATGGGAAGACACAAATTAGTGTTTCAGTGCATTAAGTCAGTATAAGCACATACAACTTGCAGCAATGCAGCATAACCTCAGCAAAAGAACACTAAAAGGATGCAGTTGTTTTTGGACTAAACAAGAATTTAATCACTATACCAAAGTCTTTAAAACTGAACCTACTGAAAATGTGCTTGATGCTTAGCATAAGCACTAAAGGCAGGAAAACAGGCAGGGTCTAAGAAGAGGGTGCCCCCCCCCCCCGCTGGAGGAAAATTGTTTTTTTTTTAATTAGATCTCAAGATATGAAATGATGCAACATTTGTGCCTAAAACATTTGCAAAGCTTAGAGACATTTCTTATTTGCTCTTATTTTTGCAATTTTTCTGAAGATCAGGTCATGGGGGATTAAGATGTAAAGTTATGCAATATTTGTACCTAAACTATAGGATTCAGGTTTATAGTAATCTCTCTTTGACTTTTATTTCTGCAATTTTTTTTTCAAGCGCGGGTCATAAAGAGGGGGTTCAACCTCAAATCCCGTCCTTGACTACCTGCCTGGCTTGTACTTCTGATGGGTCAATATCTTCAAAGGTATGCTGCTTCCACTTATTTGTTGTACTGGCCAATCATCTCTCCTAAACATGCTTCAAAAATGATACACTTGAAGCAGCAACATTTTATCTACTGTAGTTTATGTACCTCATTTTAGCAAGAAAACCAAGGACCTCCTTCACTTTGTTCAAACTTTGAAAAAAGAGGTATCATGAAAATTTGAAGTATCATTAAGGTACATTATAAATGTTCATGCTTTTATTTTGCTCATGAATACTGTATCTTTATCTGGAACAACATGACTACTTGGAGTGCATGGGTGCTAGGAAATGAGTAATGACAGTATCTTGAGTCCTCCACTCCAACTGACCTTAAAATAACACCAGGTGCCTGTAAGACTCTTTATATTAAACATGATGTAAACTGGGAGTTCATACTTAAATTCTTCTTAAAAGGAAGGACCATAGCTTAGGGAAACAGAGTGACAGATTGAACAGGACTTAAAAACCAATTGTATTGAGGACTATACTCTGCATGAGATATGCATCATTGCAAAAGTTGCTGAAACTCTTTCAGGATCTTATTACCAACCTGAGAAGAGATAGAGTAGCCTAATGGGAGGGGGTTTTCTCCCAGGTTTTGAGAAAGACAATTTTCAACATTTTGGTGCCGTCAGATACAATCCGATGGAAAAACAAGCACCATTTGAGGTCAATCCTTTGTTCCATAACTGTTTTTTTCTGAATTTAATTGCCCAACTCTGGCTTTTCCATCGGTTTGCCATTGGAAGTGACTGTATTCTTTTTGTACAGCTTTACATTCACTCAAATGCTGTTAGTTAGTCAGTTAGTATGTTGCATGGGATTAGTTTAACAACATTGCAATCATTGTGTATAGTGTCAGCCAGATATAAAGTTCAAACATGGTTCTAAGTATGGTGCAAAAAGGCTCAAGTCCTTCCCTTTGTAGGGAACACCATGCCCACATTTAATAGCCACAGACCAGTCGAGTTACTAAAAGATGTGGTTACCTCATGACCACCACAAAATGATTTCTTTAATCAAAGCATTGAAGCATCCATTGATGTCTTACACGATGAACTATTTATATATTACAAAAAAAAACCAAAGCTGTTTCCTTGCAACAGTTTTGCCACTCTGTGTGACCATCCTAAAACCAGTGTACTTTCCTTCCGTAGTCACACCAGGGAGTTGCAAGCAGATCCTTGCTCCCACAGACTCAGTCCTCCAATGAAAAGTGATACCCCTACTTCTTTAAACATACAGTAAAAACCAATGATGACTGGTTCAACTGCAATACAAACTGCAACACAGTACAATGGTACAACAAGAGGTAATTAACCCTAACTTGGTGCATCAGCATCATTGGATGAAGGGCTCACTGAATATGGACAAAATTATCTCACTACAAGCAAACAGTAGAGAGTCACAAACCTGCAGTCCTTAGCAATGTTTATAATTCAGGGTCATGTGATGCTTCTTAGAGTGGGTCCAATGGCAGGGGATGGTGGATAGGGACAGGAAGGGGAGGAAGCATATAGACTTTAAAACTTTAAAACTCCAACTTTTTGCATTTTAAATGGTTACTCAAGATTGGAAAAGCAGATTTAATATTTTTGTTATGGAGAAAATCATTCAAAGAGTGAATAATTGGAAGAGCATGGGCAATGCGTAGATACCATTGAAAATTCTGCCCCTTGAAAGTGGACATCACGACTTAGCAGATACATCACCAATTGGCCAATTTTTCAACAATAGAAAACCGCAACCGAAAATTGGTGGTCACTGAACCATTTTATTGGCAACAATTAATGTGACTTTTGTCAGTCATTTAACTTCAAGGATAGGATACAGTTGTCCAGGTTTAAATAAAAGGGACTGAACTATCTAATTCATCACCTCAATTAATTCACCCGTCCCAAATCTGGTGGCCAAGCAATGCCAAGTAACATTGCAAGTTACTTTCCCATTCACTTATGTTACATGTTAACTGCAGTAATATAGATTTCCTGACAAAGCAAACTTTGATTCACACTGTCAAGGGTAGACTGTCATTGCTCCACTGGAGTGATATGAAAGTGGAAATGTTAAATGTAACCAAAGACAAAAACATCAAAACCTAATATGAATGACCTGAATATTCTCAGCACTATCATTTCCTGGATTTTTTGAGTAGTAATACTGCAGGAAAAGCAATGTGTAACCAGAATCCGGGACTGCTCTTAAAGGTCAAAAGCAGTCACCTTAAACTAAGACATCAGCTAAATTTAACAATATTCTTCCTATTTTTCTTCCAAATATACTAATGTCTCAATTGTTGCATATTATGTGAATCAATCAAAATCAAATTCATGATTGAATGTATTACTAAAAGACTTTTGACCTACACATTCTAACTTCGATATATATATCTATAGACTCCATAAGATGAATAAAATTACACAGGAGGTAAAAATGGACAAGAAAGAGCACAAAGTTTTGAAAAATAGTCATATATTTCTGCCCCTCCTGGGCCTTCCTCAGTGACTGGTTACAACAGTTTGAATGCATATGAACAAAAAAGAGACACGAGTAAGGCTGGCAGGTTAAATTGTTAAGTCACAAAGAAGATACAAATACGTAGGTAATACAGGAATATTGACTGCAGAGAAATAGTAGATACAAGTTTATACGGGAAAAGTAGATGTGAGTATATAAACTTAAGTTTAAGATAGAAAAAGAATGCTTATTTCACATGAACGTTAAAGTAGAATTCACAAGGAGACTGAGGAAGTCCGGTTTTCCATAGGCCGAACATATGAGTCAAAATGTAAATCTTTTGACAAGAATTTGACTTCAAAGGTACAGTAGCAATATGTAATCACCAGACTGTATGTAAGGGTTATTTATTTTAAAAACATATTTTCTTATGCCCTTCTTTTTTGAGAGCAATCCTTCCAATTTGCACTTATAATCATGAATCTGTGCACAACAAATAGATTCCCATCTGCCAGGAGTGACATGAACAGTCACAACAGAGAGTAAAAATTCTAATGGAAGAGCAGAAAGAGGAGATCTTAGAATGGAAGAAAGGTAATTCACAAAACAGACTCTACCAAGTAACTTAACGATACCCCTTCAAATACCTCCTTTCAAAAGATGAAAACAGATGCGGCAAATGACAAAAATAAACAACTGTCGGAATTGCTCACAATCCTTCCCATAGTTCATTGCAAGCTTTTGACAAGAGGACTCCCAGTGTCAGGTTTCAACAAATATTAGGCGATCATGTTTACCAATACACAGTTTGACTCCAAAAGTTAATTAGAGTCATGCCTTACTTTGCTCAGAAGAATTTTCAAGAAGAGGTGCATAACAGATTTGAGAACTTACCAATTACCATGACTCTAACTATAGGACAAAAATTGTAAAATTTGAACTGTATATATACTGCAAGCAGACACAATTTAATATGAGCAGTGTTCTGCATATTGAGCTAATGTGCTCGTAAGCAGATCTTAACTAAAGACAACTGCAGTCAAACAAGTTAATCTTATTCAGGAATGATCCTCATTACAAAGGTCAGTGAATTAGATGGTAGTTTAAGACACACTTACATGAATGTGTTACACTGTAGTGCCAACCTCCTAAAAAAAAGTAAAGTTGAAATAATTTTTCAAATGCAGTTTTAATTCAAAATTGATCTTAAACACAGTTCAAGTACTGTAAAAATTTATTCCTTAAGTGGCCTCTTATGACAGGTCAGAAATAACATAGGCATTTTCTACCACCCCCAGTCAGCTGGTGGGATAATCATTGAGGGATTTGTTTGGTTTTGTTGAGCCCCCAACCCACCAGTCATAAGATTAGTAATTAAAGGCATTTTGTGATACTGAGGACAAACTGCTCACCACACACAATCTCTTCACTGCACCTGAATGCAGTTTATCATCATACCCAGGACACCTCATTGCATAGTTGGCATTACTTTGTTACTGTACTAAACTGTTTAACTCATGCTTGGGAACTTAGAGAGTCCTAAAAGGCCCAGTTATCTCACCCCAAACAGTACCAATTCTCCTAACCTTCTCACTTAAGCCCCTCCCACAGTTGTCTGAAATTCATCCTCAATGAGACACGATCTCAGTTTATTACTTCAAGGTGACTATACAAAAGCTCAATGTATATAATCAAAGCACTCTCTACAGTTCATGCTGAGTAATATAAGCTTTAGTTCTCGGCATTGTTTGAATTAGCTGTCAATCAAAAGCTGAGCCAATTGAGAGTTTCTGTAACCCCCTACAAGAAGTGTAGTTTGGGGTAAGCGAATTGGCCCTTTAAGTTTCTTTTTTGTGTAATTTACAGGACCCAAAATTAAATTGCCACCACACCCCATTCACATTGCCTTGCTGGTTTCCAAAGAATAACATCCCCACAAATATTAAGCCAAAAAGACTAATGTGACCTCCTTTTTCCATTCTTTGTCCTTTAGTCTCCCAAGCTTAGCCATGATTTCCCCGTAATGCCTCAGTGCCATGGCAAATTTCTAACAGGAGAAGTGAGGACATTTGGTCTTGCCCTTTGAGTCCTGATATCTGTTTTGGAAAATGTAGAGCAAATATGGGGACAAAGCAAGTCTTAACTGATTAAAAAAATAGAATGGGGCAACTACTTATTCGTTAAATTTATGGTGACACGAGAGGAAAAAGTTCTGACTTTACTTGACAACTAAAGAGTACAATTTTATGAGGAATGATGATAATGATCAGTTGGAACTATTTCAATATCTAAACACTATTATCAAGATATACCTCTTCAAAATTAAAATGTTTCTAAAGCAACTTGTTGGCTATGCGATATTAATGATGTGGGTGCTGCACAATGTTGACATTTCCTTTTCAAAAGTCTATTTATCCTCTTACTCACCAAACAAAGTTTTGGGAAGTGATACTAGTGCTCTTCAAGGACACAATTTCAACTTCCAAAATAATACCCTCAGGACATACTGTTCCACTGTACTTGAAAAAGTTGAAAAAACTAGGAATAACAATATCTCTCAAAATCACAAGATTTGCATATTTAGTTCAAGTTTATGCATGATTAAAAGCATATCAAAAATTACCCTACAAAATGGTCAATTTGTCATGGATTTTGATGGAAATTGCAGCTTCTTTCTAGGTTTAAATGCTTTTCACATCATATGACCTTTTTTTTACTTTCTCATCACCAGACCTTTTTAGTTTACGGCAGCACATATGGAATAAGCAACCTGTTCCCAGTGTTTATTTCACATGCTGTTCTCAATTTAAGCAAATTATGGTGTAGTACCTTGTTAGTGTATCAGTTCTAATCTATAACTCTTAGAACCCAATAACATACATTCTGGTTGTTTCATATTGTTCTTAATTATGTAATTCAGAAGCCAACAACACTTTGAGTAGAAAAAAAGGAATTCAAAATGCTGTACCTAATAGATGATGTGCAAAAAGCAGGACTGATTAATCCACGATTAGGTACTAGAGCACTATTTGCTATTACATGCTGCAAATACAGTAAAAATACAATGTTTGCTGTTTGTCCTAATCTTAGCCTAAATAAGTTCAAAGAGCCTCTCTTTTATTAAGCCTGACCTAATTCCATCCACTTTGTAAACTTATCAGAGATTCAAGAGCTTCTGATGTCCCTCCTGTATGTACATGGTCACACATACAAGTCAGGACGAAGCAAATGAAAAGAAAATTCCCATGATAATAAGAGAAATGGAAGAACTATAAAGGCGAGAAGCACTTGAACTTTGCAAAATCGATATGGGGGAAGGTGGTTTTAATCACCAAATTGAAGCATGCCCCATTTTGTTTGTAATCATATTTTGGCTGCAGGAACAAACATTACAAAGGCCATGCCATGTTTTTTTCTTTTGGATTTTGTTTTGTATTTTAACATCAACATATTGAATTTGCCAATCAGAAATACAGTTGCCATAGTGATGAATTATCACAAAATAACTACAAAATAGATATTAGATACTCAAAAGCAACTCATTATTCCTTACTTCACTCAATATATGTTTAGTTAATGTGGTCATCAAGTTATGGAAGTAAGTCAAAACTATGAAATCACATTGAACTTACTTCAAGTTCACCTTTGGTAAGAAAAGTAATCCACTGGAAACTATATGAAAAGAAGGATGGGATAACATGTCCAATTTGAATCCATTAATACTGCAATGAATTCCATAAACATAAATACCCAAAACCTCTCTGGGTTTGGGAATCAACCAACCATGTTACTTACCTCCTATCACAAGTGTAAATTATGGGACGTAAGGAGGGTGATGTAGATTCACAAAACATTATCTTTCAGCATCTCCTTTCTTTAAAAGCACAATTCTCTCATCCAAAGCTACCAATTCTCCTAACCTTCTTCCTTTAGCCCCTCCCACAACTGTCTAAAATTCATCCTCATTCCACACACAATCTCAGTTTATTGCTTCAGGTTGAGTATAAAAAAGGCCAATGTGTATAATCAAAATACTCTCAGTATTGTTCATGCTGTGTAATGTAATCTTTGGTACTCTGCATTGTTTGAATTAGCTGTCAATCAAAGAACTGAGCCAATTGAAAATTTCTGTAAACTCCTACAAGAACTGTAGTTTGGGATGAGAGGATTGGCCCTTTAAAGTTAGATGCCAATTGAGAAAAACTTTAGAATTCTACAAAAATTGCAGTTTAGGGTGAGAACTGACTCCTTCTAAAGATCATATAAAGATGGCTGATGAGTAGGCTCCTCCCTAAAAGAAAATTTACGTGTATTAAAACACAAACCTATTAATCTTTGTCTAATCAACAATCAGTTGATCACCCTGTTCTTGCAAAGCTGATATATTACAAACAAAAGATTTATCAAACCTAATCCAGAGAGTTACTGCAAGTCTGTCTGCAGCTATACTGTACGTCTCCTGAGTTTATATTGTGAGAGCAGTAGTATTGCCAGGAGGGGGACATGATGGCTACCCCCTCACTGATTCCAATTTTTTTTTTAGCTCCTAAAAATGTCAACACAACTCTTACTTCAAGTGGTAGCATATGTGGCACCAGATTGCATAAAGACCCCCATTTTTTCAAAAATTTTCCAAGAGAAAGGAACCCCTTCCATAAGACCTCTTACCAGGCAAGCCATCAAACAACATAAACATAGCCTATAACTAACAAAAATGTAGTACTTCAATGTGGCACCAGATTCCAATAAAGACATTTCATCAGAAAATTTTCAAAGGGAGAGGGAAACCATGGGCCACAAGACTTCTCTCATAGAATTCAGTGATCGCATAACATATTGCATGGTCCTCCACTGAGAAAAATCCTAGTTATGCCACTGTGATGAAAGTGTTGTTACAATAGATTTTCCACCTATCTCATAGATGTTAGTTGCACCATTTTGAAAGGTCAAAGGTCACCACTGGGGAACTCTTCTTGTAACTTTTCAGGGAAAGACATACTAAAGACCATTCACCTTAAAGAGAGAAATTAATACCTAATGACTCTTTAACTAGAATCTTTCCCTCATCTTACAATGTTTAAGAACAAAAGCTGCCCTTAGAGATTGATAGCCAGAGCATCTGGCAAATTATCTGAATAAAGTTGACCACAGATGGAAAAAATCTGATCGTGATCATGCAACTTCATGAACTGTTAGAGCAAATTTGCAGGATTAATAAATGTGAATGACTTTAGGCTACTGTACATACAGTACAGCTGCATGAGTCACTGACCTGAACAAAACTGAATAGTATATGAAAGTAGGCCGTTTCCTGGACATAGCAACAGAGTGTTCATTCATTGATCATCATTTTGCCCAACTTTTCTGTATACAATCACTGCATTGCTGCAAGGATATTTATCTATTTTTGATAGCAGCTTGAAAAGAGTTTAATTCAGCAGAAAGACCTACCTTATAAATATACCCACAAACAAATTAAAACTGCAGAATTCTATTTTAGGCACATAGTGGTGTGTTTCCATAAAATGCACAGTGAGGATTCCTAGATATACATTTACTATTCACATTGTGGTCAATCTGAAGAACTATTCAAAGAATTCTGCACAAAAAAGGGAAATTTGTAATAAATGTTACAATCGTCAGTCAATCAATAAACCAAATTGAGATATGGAAATCAATGGCTGCAAGGCAGATCAAATCTCTATTGCATGTCTACAGACATAGATTAAAATATTTGTAGATTACAAAAAAAATGATGGTGAGATTTCAATTCCGTGAAACGGAGTGCTGGGGTGTCGCACTATAGCAGTGACTATACTTTCGGTTCTGTAATGTTCACAAGAAATCTGAATATGTGTTTGTATATACACCATGAAATGGCTTGGCCCCTTTCAGAATTATGCACTTCTATTATCAGGATACATATGGCTTGCCTGAATTTATAGGACCTGTGTGAACCATGTGATATGAGAACCAGCTTTAGTACCCTTCCATTTAAAACAAGCGAGGAAGGCATTCACTAAATACCAAAGGTGTATGGGGCAATTATGATAAATTGGGGCAAAGGGCACAAATTTACCCAGAATACTGTATACCTTTTTCCACACATTTTGACAAATTTGTTCAAATTTCATCAAATTTCTAAAAAGCTGTCCAAATTTCAAAAGTCTTCCTACATTAATACAATTTTTGTCCAAAATCTGAGGTTTGACAAATATTGAAATGTGGAGTACAGCTCACATGCCCACACACAATGTAGGTTTAACAACCAAAAGTTCTACATTATTTCTCCAAAACTTACCTGTAATATGAAAATCTATGGACTCCCTCAAATGGTAGTGCCACGGTTGTTTCAAGGAATAGAAATAAGATTGGAAAAGGGCACAACAAAAAAATAATTTGGCTGTAGATCCATGTTATACCACTGGACAATTCCAAAGGCTACCATGGAAATCACTAACAGGCCCAACCACCATGAACGCAGTGCTGTCTGTTATTTCGAGCCCCTGGTGTCATTCTTTCCCATGACACAAGACGGATAAGGTAAGTAGGTAGATCCTACTCATCTCATACATCATACTTCAATCTTTAATTTCAAGGTAGAGGGATTCATTCACACATAGGCAAGGTTGGTACTGTTTATGCTGGAGTAGAGTAGAATCTATATTTTCTTCACCGCCTGTTTATTCTTATGGTAGAGCATCCGCCTCGCACGCAGAAGGCCCAGGTTTGCTTCCCAGGTCGAGTCATACCAAAGACTCTAGAAAAGGAACCTACTGGGTTGTGTGTGATGCTCGGCAAAAGCAATGGAGTAGGGAAAACAAGCCAGTAAGCCACAACTGGAAAAAGGGCCATGGCCAGCTTGACTTGAACCAATAGGTTGGAAACTGCGCCGTAAAACTCCATCTAACTAACTAGCATTTTCTTCACATAGACGCCTTTATCAAGTTTACATTTAAACTTTCTGATACCACTCCATCCTTTAAAGCGGAGGATGGGGGAAAGGTATTTAAGGTTGTATTTTTATACAGTATTAGTAGTGATTCCCCTTTTCTTTCACAAGCCCTTTAACCCACACTACGGTCACTACCCATCCCATATGTTTACCCATGCAAGATAACCTACCCTCATATTCTGTTGCTCTGCTTCATTATTATTTAAAACTAACTTGAAAACTCATTTGTTTACTTTGTCTTATTGACCGCATGTTGTATAGTTTTAGCGCTTTGAGACTTCTTGTGTAAGGCGCTATATAAGAATTGTTATATTATTATTATTATTATTATAAAGCTATTTGTATTACTAAAATTGTTCTTTAAACAATGCTATTCTGGTCACTGTTTGATTCAGTATCTCCATTTCCAAAAAAAGTCCATTCAGTTTACAGCCAGCAATCTTCACCCATTAATGCAGTCACCCCAAAATTGCAGAGAAAAATCCGCAATCTCTTCCTATCCCCATCCTGTCATGATGCTTACTTGCCAATAGATTACTGCAGTTGAGTAGGGTTACATGATGCAACCCTAACAGGGATAAGTACTGGGGCGTGCAGATCCTTGAACAGGGAGTTTGGGTTGGGGGAATCTCTTGCAAATCTGATATTTATTAACCTGACAAGTATCTCACAAGATGGGTTTGAACAAAACTACGAAAATTAATACAGAAGGTGAAGCAGGAAATATTTTTCCCTTGACAAACAAGTAACAAAATATTGTCACATGATTAAAAGGAGCACATTCAGATAAATTAGTGTAGGAGGGCATGTATTAAATTAAAATTAGAGGAACATGCCTTTTATCCTTTAATTCTAAATTATTCTATTGGTGTTACATAAATTTTATACAGTGGTGAAGATTCTAGTCTCCTCCCCCCCCCCCCCTCCCCCAAATTTGAATCCAACATAAAATAATGGCATTCCTTACCTGCTCCCAAAGAAACAAATCAGAGAAATTCTTCCCCAAAGCACACACAATTTGCAGTATTCCAAAGAAAAATCCACACAGAACAGCAACTCGCATACGTATCGGAAGTAAAGTGTAGACCATGTATATGAAGAACGCTGTTGTCCATACGCCAGTAGTGGCAGAACTTGGCTGTGCGTCCACAACGTCCAGAATAATGATAACTGAGATGTTGATAAGAACTACATAACATGAGACACTCAAGTGGAGTTGAGAGAAAGAATTCCGGGTGGACATGAATAGCACTGCAATGAAAATGATTAACGAAATTCCAAGGAAAATCCCCTTATACGGTGTCTTCAGCCTAGACGCATAGTGGAAGGAGAGAATCACTAGAACAATCACGATCAGCAAAATAAGGAGCGTGAACAAGCTGCTTTTGTTTAAACTAAAAAAGTACCTTTGATACAAAGTCTCAAGTTGATATGATTTAAATTTCTTGGATTTGAAAACTCTTGAAAGCCCTTGAAATGATTGCAAGCATGACATCCCTAAAGTTCTGTCTCGTTCATTTATCTGCATTTCATTCCCATCCACCTCATGCAGTTCCACAGATTTGACCCGGACATTACCATTTCTCCCTACTTCCAATGTTTTCTTTTGTGGGACAACCATTTTGGTCTCCTCCCATGCTGACCGATGGGAACTCTGTGTGGATGGCCTACTCTGTCCACCCTCTTCCTCAACAGAATGCTTGGAAGGCATCTCTGGAGCAAAGTTTGCTGCAGTGTTACAAATTCCTCCACTTTCCTCTTCTCTGCTGGCTTCCTTCTCTCGAAGACTGTGTGAGCTCTCTGAGTGCTTCCACAGCCTCTCTTTGTCGTTATCCCATGCATTGCGACGTCGGCTCTGGCTAATGCTGCTGCTGCTGAGACCTGATTGGTTGATCGGCTGAATCTCAGCACCGGGCATTTTTGATTGCAGCCTGCCTGTTCACTGCTTGATGAATCGACTATTGATTGCTTGGTGACAAGATCTAACGTAGCGTTTTCTGCTGTCGGCATACGGTAGATCAATAAAAGAATCTCACACTTCTGGGTATTGGTGGTGCAAATGTCGACCTTCAACAGGGCCTTGCAAAGCAAAGCTTTGAGGGTACATTGTATCTTTTGGTCATGGATATCTGCAGTAGAAGAACAAAATTACAGCAATAATACAATTTTAGGTGAAAGAGTGCAAAAGGTATTTAGAGGGAAATGAGCTGTGTACTGAAGTACGTGCTTTGGAAACACAAAACATTGAAAATAAGCCGACCCCCTTCTTTCTGAGAAATCTCATACCTTATAAATATTCACACAGCATAGGAACCAAGCGGGGAATTGGCATATTTACATATATTAGTGCTTACTCACACACTTATACCACTTTGAAAGGCAATTACCTCTTAGTTGAAGTGGCATGGTAAGATAATGGAGGAAGTTAACGGCTGCTTAAGGCTATGCATAGCTATAAGGAGGAATATTACAGCCAATCTCTGGTAACTTCAACTGAAAAAATAAAACAAAATGTGACTTGACTTCTATGAGGACACAAACAAATGGGGTAAAGGTTTATTGATATTCATGTCCACAAAGATATTCACCATTTTGGAGCCTCTGGGACTTTTAGATAGCCCACTTCACTTGTGACTCTTTAATATGCAAAAGAGATAACAAAGGACACGATAGCAGAAGAAGGTACAGCATACAATATGTCACAAACAAGCAATACTGTAGATCATCTCTCAGACTTAGAAAAAAAATGCCTCTGATACTATTTCCAAAATAGATAAATGATGATGCAGATATTGAGGTAAATCATGTCTATTCATCTGTAACAACTTAGAATTTACAAAATCCATAAAACTTCCTAGTTTGGGATTATCCAATGCAAAACCGATACTGGGGACAGGGAAGTCAAAGATACTTGGATCCAGCAACCAGATATTGTTATCAGTATTTTTTGAAATAATGAACTGCATCAATATTTTATTGATGAATACTGCCACCACTCACAACATACATCTTTTTCAGTAAAATTTTTGGATTTTATTTTTTGGTGTTTTTTCCTGGCTTAAAAATCATTTTTGTTCCCAGTGTTTTTGTTCACAGTAATGTGGGACATGCACAAAAAGCTATGATATCTATGGAATCCAGGGGTATGATTTTATACACTGCCTTTACAGTAGCTCAGGTTGATACTTCCAAGGGAAATGGCTGTTAAATGATATGATATTTCCACACTTTATAGGTCAACTTCAAAAATGCTTTGAGGAGAACTGCTTGGACTTTTCAAACAATGACAAAAGCTTCAAGAAGTTTCACAAGAATTTTTGCTAGAGGGCCAATTCTGGAATCGTGTGGAAATATTTCAGAACAAAATAAAGAGCAAAGTGTGTTTTCAGAGGAGGGCAATCTGTCAGTATGATAATTAATTTGTTAGGTACTCACTGTTGTTCAGTAAGTTGATTAACAATTTATGAAAATTTGAAGTATTAGTCAAAGGAACATATCAGACAAAATATGATTTTGTTGCACTGATCCAGACAAAATAATTTGCTAAGACTTAGTAACTCAAAGCAATGAAGAAAGAAGGAGGTCTGGTCTTTCTGATGAAACCCTCAAAGATAATGCCACAGTATATGGATAAAGCAGAGTGTGTTTGGGACTTGAGCAGGTATTCAACTAAATCATTTGGTTAGAACAGAATGATTTTTGCCCAGGTCTTGTCTAAAGGTTTTGGTGGTAAGTAGGTTGAGGACAAGAGAGGCTGCAGGCTGAGTCAGGGTTATCCAATATGCTATTTGTTTACCACGGTTTGTTCATGGGTAAAAGGGGGTGGTTCCTAGGAGGAAAGCACAGTGAGTGAAGCAGATCTACCTACCCCCATAGTTACAACTGAGGGTGTAGAACAAATTAATGTTATGTGAACTGTCTAGATGGTGACCCCGCTACCCGGCCATAGATGAGGTTCTTCTCATCACATGTTTGCCGATACATTACGAATTTTTTTCATATCCTCTCATGCCCCATTTTAAAAACATTGAACTTATGCGACATGATCACCTGGCCAACTGAATCAATAATATAAGCTAGCATGTTCACAAGGAGGTGAGTATTATACGCTCACATAATGATCCACATAATAGACAGACACACATAAAAAAGGGTCAAGTCTCAGGTAGATACACATAAAAAGGTCAAGCCTGTGGTCAGCTATTGAAGGTTGTAAAGAGCAAAAATATTCTGCCTAGACAGCACATTCCTCCTACCTAAAGGGTTTTATTTTGGAAGTAAAAGTTAGATTGTGTTGTAATTATCTGATGATAGAGATAATTGATGATATGTAGGATTAACAAAAGAAATGATAACACTGTGCAATGCTACAAATCATTGTAAGAAACTGGGCCTTTTAACTCCATCTAACAAACGACCCAGCCAGGCATTTTCCAAATGTCAAAAATACACACACACCCATTTTACACACACAGTAAATGAGTACTGTACAGGTACATCTATTTTCACATTTTTTGTTTTCAATTATCTGAAATTTGTACTACACATGCGTCTATCTTTTTAACTTTCACCTGTAGTGTTTCGCCTTGTAGTAATTTCCCTGACGCTCCCTGGTTTTGGAGTCTATGAGCTCTGATCCTTACCTCTTATTTTTGCCAGAAGCTTATTTGCAGGCAATAGGGATATACTGTACATCTAGGTAAAAAGGAAGTAACAACCAACCAAAAAGACCTGTATACTTTTTATCTTTGAAAGAAAAATTAAAAACATTGCTAAGTCTAGAATTCAACAAAAGTATTTCATGTTATTCCACACTTATTAAAAAAAAAACACATTTTTGATGGAAAAAGCAACAAAAGAAATGAGACCAAGATACTTTATGCCAAGAACCACATAAAAGAGGAATCCTCTGGGTATATATCCCCTGGCAGTTCCTATCAGTGAATGTTCTGGCTGACAACATTCATATTAACTTGTTGGCCTGAATTAGCATATAAATAGAGAAAATGACATTTTAAAGACCAATATTATTTATGATCAGAAGTGCGGTAGAGAAATTGGTCTTCGGGCAAGACTGGTTTCAAGCCTTCATTAGATAGTTTTACTTTCTAAACAATTCAATTTTAATGAAAATAAGAATGTGAGGAGCATTGCTCTTACCTGACAGAAGGCAAGTAATTTAAAGTATACATGATATTTCATAGCATGAATTTTGAAAACAATATGAAACATATGGTCTACTATTGAACATGCATGTTGAACATGCAATATAGAGTTTGAAATTCATGGATGGAAAAACATGTTTCTGGGAAATATGGCATTTGGTTTTTAGTTATTACTACCTATTCTATGCAGTTTTAAATGTAGTCTCCATAATGATTTATGGGTAAACACAGTAGGGTACTAGGAGGAAAGGGATTGGACTCTTCATCCATGAAAATGTAAATACTTGTAGGTTATACAACTTGGGTTTGTGGAACAAAAATTTTATCCAGTCCTGTTTATTAGGAAATATTGCATTTATTTCACAGAATATATATTTTTTAAACATGATATTGATTGATAAGGCCCTTGGAATTCCCGGGGACAATTGTTCCCCATCCAAATTGTCACATGGTGATGAACTCCTGGAACCGTAAAATCACATAATACTGCCTAAGAGATATTACCCCATGGATCTTTTAACAAAAATCCAAAAATGGGGTTCCCTTGGTGAAAAATGGTGGAATCCTTGATTGAAATCCAATGGCTGGACTTGCATTAATGGCTGGGCTTACATTTATAGACAGAGAATGATAGATTATTCAAAATAAGGCAGTGCTATATAGCCCTCTTTTAGGTAAAGAGAGAAGCAGACTGACAAGGTCATACTCTAGCCAGAGCCCACCCTCATATACATCATGTTATATGGAAATCACAAAGGTGTAAAAACTGTGTGTGATAAAAGTTAAGTGGGGAGTGAAATGCTCCTTTCTACAAGATGGCTTGTTCACTGCAATTTGTGTCACTGCAAGAATCTGGCTTCCACTTTTAGCAAGCTTTTAGCTCTGTCTGTAAGTAATTCCTTAACAAAAACAGAAATGTCAGAACTATTTTGCTTTTGGCCTTTTCTCCTGTCTCTAAAAACCACAAAATGTATCATGCACACAGATGAGAAACTAAGTGGATAGAGAAATAGATCTGAGGCAGTACAGCTGGAAAAAATAGAACAGAAGAAAAAGGTTTTTGAAGTCCTACAAAACTACTGTTTCCAAAAGCATTTATGTACAAGGGTATGAAGCTGTTGGATTTCACATGAGAGATTATTTATTCCCCATGGCATGATGGTCCCCTGATGAATTCCCAAAACTACAGTCCTCTCCTGCCTCCAGTTTAGACCAAATGCAAGGTCAAGTGGATACAGCATTAAACTAGCAGTCAGTAGGTTAGGATTTTGAGTCCTCTCTGGGTCATACAAAAGACTTTAAAACGGAGCACTGCCATTTTGTTCAGTATAAGCAATGAAGTAGGTAAAACAAGCCAGTGAGCCACAACTGGAAGAAAGACTTTGGCGGGCTTGACCTAAACCAATCAGTTAAATGGGCCATAAAACTCCATCTAACCAAACCTAACCTACCTCCTGTCACCTAGATACATCCATTCACACCTATACTTGCCATATCTGGCAAATTGATAAAACTGTGGTGACCCTTCCAGCAGATGGCCTCCTAACCCTACCTTTCCACTTCCTTTTGGGGTGTAGTACATACTCTTCTGGCCCCCACAGTGATATTAGTTTGTCAGACCTTTTGGGGTGTAGTACATACTCTTCTAGCCCCCACAGTGATATTAGTTTGTCAGACCTTTTGGGGTGTAGTACATACTCTTCTGGCCCCCACAGTGATATTAGTTTGTCAGATTGTACTTATAGTTATACATAGGGTGAAAAGAGGTACATGAGAACTGAAATAGATTCAAGAAACTTGAAATTGCTTACCTCCAATTTGTTACCACCCTTGGACCTTTTGGTTGGTGTACTGTACTGTGAGTTACTATAAGGCTTATGTATCAGCTGTGGCAACTCTTGGAAATTTTTCCCAAGAGGCTGGGGAATCTAAAGACTGGCTTGAGAATCTTCAAAATTAGATCAGATGTATTGGGAATGAGGGAAATTACACAAAATCCCTACTGAACTTCTGAAAATTGGGCAATTTTGAACATTTTGGTTTATATGTGCAGTTTTGCCTTCATCTGACTTTTAAAAGCAGCTATCAAAAGTAATTTCTTGCATAAGATCCCCAAAGCTGCCTGGTTTGAAAATGTACAAGCCCCAAATCTTTATACCTAATATGTAATCAAAAAAAAAAAAACTGACAAGCTTAAAGGCATACTTTCATCATCCCAAACAGTTCCAATTCTCCCAACCTAATTACTTCTAGCCCCTCCCACATTTATCTAAAACTCATCTTTATCCAGACACAATCCTAGTTTATTGCATCATGGCTTGTCCCAGTGGCCATACAAGCCCATAATGTGTAATCAAGACACTCTCAGTGTCCATGCTGTGTAATTTAGCTATGATGCATTGTTTGAATGTGATGCCATTCAAAGAGCTGTACCAATTGAGAGTTTTGATATATGCATGCTGAAACTGTAGTTTAGGGTGACGAATGACTGCCTTTAATCTTTCCTGCTTGCATACCCAAAGAGTTCCACACAGTCAAGGACATAGCTTCAGGATTTTCTAAAGCTTCTAAGTCTCCTGTAATGCAGGAAAGAAGCTTGCCAGGGATTTACTGATTACATATGTAAACAGGAAATACTCAGAAGTGATGTAGATTGGTGAGGTGAGATGGGGTTTCTTACAATAGGGTTCATGTTTAGAACTCTCAGTCATTGTTATATCAACAGGGTTCCTGCACCTTATAACAAACTTTCATGACTTTTCGGTGACTATTTCATGCCTGAACATGACTGTTTCATTTGACCAAATTATATCTGAGATTGAATAAAACTTTAATCACACAACAATCATGACAAATAAATGAGTAAATTTATTTTGCTTGTAAAAAATTTACCAACTGATCTGGGCTAAATTTCATAACTTTGCCATGACTTCTGCAATTTTCAGAATATTTCATGACTTTCCAGGCCAGGAGAATGAAAATAAAATTTCATGACTTTTTCCACGCTGTGGAAACGCTGTACAAAGTAGATTCCACAGTCTTGTCAATGCTTGAACCTTAGGTCGAAGGTTTGTCCTGAAAGTTGTGACAGTTAATGACTGGTGAACTAGGACTACACTCCGTGTCAAGTCTGAGTACGTAGATGTCCCAGTCCCGAGAGCTCAAGTCTGAGGCAAGTTTGAGTCCACAAATTGGACTTGAGTCCTAGCTTTCACATCTAGCAAATGAAGCTTATATATTTGATGGATCAAATAAAGCTCCCACATGGCTTGTAGCCTGGAAAACATAACAAGGTACAGAAGGCTATATGCATACTGAATGACTTGCATTTCTGAGACAGTTCTTATTAATATTAAACAAATCTCCCAAACATCTATATTCCACACATTTCTTATGTCTTCTTTTATTTAGGTTATGTTACACTCTACACTGTTAATTATGAACAATATTCTTAGCTAATGTGAAAATCTGATGAAAATCCTATTTCAATGTTATCTTTCCATTATACAAAGTTACAAGAACAATCCCATCCTATACCCTTCAAAACACTGGCTCTGCTTTTTATGCCAGAATCAGAGATGAATTCATGAAGAGCGCCATCTGTATCATCTCAGTGAAAGGGAAAATGCAACATAGTAAAGATGAAAGGACTCTCTCTCTCTCTCTCAGTCTAACAATGGCAATGTAATTAATTGTCTAGTTCTAAGGAAAAAAAATCTACATTTAACAAGCATGCAGAACACATCTAACAAACAGGTATGAATAATTTAGTCTTCAAGTTATGTATGGCAATATTTTGTTGTGTTCTATATGGGCAATTACATGGTAAACCAACACAGTAGCATCACATAAGGGTTAATTTCCATCCTATGTTAATTCCATGTGTTTTATTATGTTCAAGGCTAACCTTTAGATGCATAGACATAGCCTAAAAATTTTCAGCTTGCTACCTCAACATTGGAAAAAATATCTACAGGGATTCTATGGAAAAATTAACAGGCGAACATTGACATACATCAAGAAAAATAACGGGTAATTGAGATACGAACACCATACAAATGGCTATTTTTCAGAAAGTCCATCATGCTGACAGTTTTTGGTATTTTCCTAGGATGATATGTAGCAGTACTTCATGAAACACCAGGCAGATTCCCCTTAACATCAATGCGAAGCTCATGAGACTGTAATTATAAATGCATGTCAATGTTGCACCCGTTACTATGAAATTGCGTTTGCCCGTTATAAGAAAAATGCTGAAACTCAAAAAGTTTGCCCCATGTGCATGGACCTTGTCAATGACTTAGGTTGTTATGTGATGATGGTTGACAATAAACAAGGTAACATCAAAATATGATAAACCTTGCACTCATGGAGCATATTTGAAAATATTTGACATACTGTACATTTATGTGATTCATGTGTATGTCAAACAATTATAAATTACCCAGAGAACAAAATTATCAATTATCAAAGACATATGATATAAACCTCTAGGTATATAAAACAAGGACCATACATGGTTAACTTTTTTTTTATTCTTGCAGTTCATCAGCATTTTTCATAACAGGCAAACACAATTCCATAATGGGTGTAACATTGACATACACGTACAATTTATGGTCTCCAGAGCTTAATATTGATCAAAGAGTGCCCCCAATGGGATAGTTAAAAAGTATTGCTACATATTATCCTCAGAAAATGTCACAAAGTATATACATATTAAAGTTTCTGGAAAACAGTCACTTCTATTTTGTATGTCAATGTGTTACACCTGTTATTTTTCTTGATGTATGTCAATGTTCACTTCTTATATTTTCCATAGGACCTACACAGAAATATTTTTCAAAATTGATGGAGCAAGTTTGAATTTTTTAGGCTATCTCTACACAACTAAGGATTAGCCCTGAATATGATAATACATATGGAACTAATTCACAAAACAAAATATGCATATGATGATTACGTGATGGCTTACTGTGTAATTGCCCATATACAGTATTGCAGTAAAATATCATTGAAAACACTTTGACGAGCAGTTATCACAGAAAAAAGACTTGCTACACATAGCTTTTGTGTGTAGTTCAAACAGCATGTGTATTATCCCCTAGAAGTGGGAGAATGTGTGCAAAAATTTGGGGAGCTGGCACTGTAGGCATCTTCCTAAATATTTGGACATTGGGGTATTTCCTTGTTTGGTACACAAAAATACAGAAAGAGAGAATTGTAGGAAATTTTACTCCTTCCCTGTGAAGTAGAAATCTCTTAGTCCTGAATATACAGGCAATACTACAATCAAAAAGAGCATTTCCTCTCAAAAGTAACATTTTCAAACACTTCCACCTCTTTTTACTGAATGTCCATTTTATTACAATTTTCTTGAAAAAGAAATATTCTTTCTCTGCAGATACCATAAAGGGTTCTTCTTGAGATGTTACAAATGAGAGTTGGCCAGCAAAACATCATCTTCATAATAATTAAGTACTGTAGCATACAATCTGAAAAACTTTCAAGCAACAACTGGGTGCCCTTTCAGGGTTCCAAATGACAGCACTGACAATCATGGCTGTATGGCCCACTATGATAGCTAATGCCAATTGGTAAATGTCTCTTGAAATAACATAGACGAACAACCATTTTGCTTATTTTGGCAGTACCCATTTTCAAGCCGCTTATTTTGAACCCTGTCTTTTCATATCAAGTCACTACCCCCCACCGTTGCTGCCTGCACATGTACTTGTTCTCACACTCTGGAGAATAATGAGGAAAAACTGTCATTTTAGCTTTCTTTTAACATTTTGAAAATTTAGACACCTTTAGGCTAAAGATCATTGCATAGGGGGAGTCCTCTTCTTCCCTTCCTTTTTAGAAAAGAGAACAAGGAAACATTAAGGATAAAATTAAGAGGTTAAAATGGAAGGCAAAATAAAAAGTTATGTTTGAATATTCAATGTTCACTGGCAAGTCATGGTCTAATTGTTGCCCTCACTCTACCATTTGAATGTTATGTACTAGTTTCCCACTGTGATATGTTTCCAATGAGTTAAGAGGAGTTTGTTTTGGTCACAATACACTGAAATTCATTTTCAGCGAGTCTCTTCTCGAGTCCTTTATTTTCTTCCATGTTCGTCTCTACTTTTGGTACACCACACACATTTCTGTCACACCCCCATCACATTACAATGCATTCACTTTAAACCTTATTCATTGACATCACACCATCATTTATGATCGGTTTACAATGAAGAAAACTACATCCACATAATAGACTTTTTCATTTTTTGCTGTAAGTTGCAGTAATACAGCTTGCCCTCCAACTCATGAAACAGTACTTTCAGTGTTGTGGCAAAATATATACATACATACGGTCCATTTCCCTCAATGACAGCTTCAGTGCAGCAAAAGGTACAGTGCTTTAAATGACATGAATCTAGAAAATTTTTGGAAACTTTCATGTGGGTCACCAGGCTTCAACATATACCTCTCTTTGACAGTCTGGGGCAACTAAAAAATCACTCTGACTAGTGTGAAAGAAACTCAGTTGATGTATTCCACTCAGCAAGGTACCCCACCCGAGTCTCCTGCACATAGGACTTCAACAGGTACCATCAAGGTGGGGTTAGTCAATATTATACTAAGTAATGGAGAACAACTAAGTTTTGAAGCCTGTGGATTACAGGCTTTTGGACAGACACAGTAGACTTCCACTAGACTTGACAGACTAATGCCTTGCTACCATACAGCAAACCTCTCATCTATATCTCAATCCATATATTGCAAGTATGTGAGTCATTATGTGCCAGAAGTAAAAAGTTTGTAAATACTGCCATATGGCATCACTTCAGAGGATTCATGACCATGTATTGATGAAGTCATCAGAGTGGAAGATCAAATTCATTAACATAGTTAAAGATTTAACCCATCACATTCAGCAGAGATAATCTTGTATAAAATAAATACAAAAACTATGACATTTGAAATACTGTCTACCAGCACTTGATATTTGATATCCTTTACAATACATAACATTCTCTTAAGCTTGAGGAAAAATCCAGGGAGAAACTGCATCACAGACCTTTAGAAAGACAAGCAGGAAGGAGAACCTCTCCAGGTGACCTCCTCCAGAGGTCACCGGCAGCTACTGTGCTATTTAAGATATATCACAGTAACCATTAATTTTCATTTTATTATTTAATTTTTTGCGTTAGACTTCCATTGTTTGATAAAAATTAGAAAATTTGAAATACAAATGAGAACATTTTAGAAATGATTCCATTGAAACAAATTAAGGACTTATGCCAGATGAATTTGCAGGCAGATTGGGAAATTATATTTAAATAGGTCAGAGATGAAAAATGAGTACTTCTAGTTCTTATGCACTTTTCCTATGTGCACACAATTTCAAATGGTAATATGTGCATGGTTATCAAAACCCAGGCTAGTACAAGCTGGCACACACAAAAAAATAGCATTATACAACAGCTTGCATTGTTCAAGTGATAAACTTCCCAAAACTACCTGGATTGAGTATATGCAAGTTTCCTGTTCACCTATGTAATCCCCACTTTACCCACAACTAACGCTGGAAAACTAATAGCACCAAGAGGGAGGGTGCCCTTACTAACCAGGAGCAAGGACACCCTTGATCTTCTTCTGGTCCTGAAAGGGAGACACTATCCCCAGCAACACCAACCTACATGCTAGGAAAATCCCCTTAGCTACTTTTCAAATTTGGTACCCGCCATAGCAGGCACATGGCAGGAAAGATGGATTAAGTCAATTTCAATGGAGTATTGTGTGTGTGCATTGATCCATGAAGCTAATCAGGAAATGTCCAGTGACCAGCACAACAGAGGCATTGTGGTTGTATTCTTCTCTTACACTGAACACAAAGCAGTGATAGCTCTCAGGATTTATCTTTTTTTCTGCTTGGGTACTTCAATTTTTTCAAATGAGCTAAGGGGAGTTTCCTCTCATGTATGCAGGTACCACCAAGTCCAAACCCTGCACTAAAGCATACAGGCTGCACAAAGAGGGCTTCATTAATTACATCACTGGCCCATAAAGTATGAGTGCCATCACACCTTGGTAAAAGGTGCAGTAACTTTCATAAAACAAAGAAATACTAAAATTGACTGATTCAGTTAGTACAATAATGACATCACAAATTATTGTTCAATGTACCACTTTAATTTGAGTGAATAAACTTCAACATTTTATGTCTCAGCTGCATGGTCAAGTGGTTAGAGCATCAGACTTGGGGATGGGAGGTCGGGAGTTTGATTCCCAGCCGGGTCATACCGAAGACTTTCAAAACAGAACCTACTACAATTGTGCTTGGTGCTCCACATACACGTAAGCAGTGGAGTAGGGAAAACATGCCAGTGGGCCACAACTGGAAAAAAGGCAGTGGCCTTCTTGACTTGAACCAATTGGCTGGACACTAGGCCATAAAACTCCCATCTAACCTAACCTTAATATCTCAGCTTCAGCTGTAAGAATTCATTTCTTTTCATGGTTTTTTATATACTTTTGAAATTTTTGACTTGAGGTATATTCACTTTAAAGGGAAAATGTCAACCCAACGTGAATTAGTAATAGTTTAGTAGACCTCCCTATTTCATGATTGGCTTATGCAAAACATGTAGAAAAATATTTTGGAGAAAGGAGAGAGGCATGGTACTGAAAAACAGTAATTTTTTACAGCCTTTAAAAGCATTGAGTAGAAAAACCACCTGCTTCCATAGTGCTTTTCCTGTGTTTTTTCCTTTCAATGGAAATGATTTTCAAATGAACTGTGCTGAATAATTTGATGATTATTTCAAAATTCATATAATAGAGGATTCTAATATTAAAATGAAAGTCATATGCCAATGAAAATAACTCCAATGGTACCATCCAACTACAAAATATTTGTAACTGCTGCCGATATTAAAGTAAGTAGAATCATTATCATGACTGATGTGGCGCATATCTCAAACAAGGGTTGCAGTTTATCTAAAGCTAAAGACCACCAAAAGATAGAGCACAGATTTTATATTAAGACCAAAAATGACATAAAAATAAGACTGAACAGTACCCTCCTAGGGATGCATTTATACTAGATCCAGATCTGATTGCATGCACAGGGTCCCATCCTAAATGCTCCAGACCAAATTTGTAACTACTGTAAATGAGGTGAGGACACCTTTTCTATTGCTGGTTCTGTACAGTGGAACTCTCTTCCTTCTCACACAGGAATTCAAAATTTGTTGGACTTTTCAAAAAAAAAACAGCTTCAGCCTTACCTGTTTAATTGACTGTACCTTTTTGGAGATATTTTTCTTGTGTTCATATAAAGATCATCAATCATATTGAACTTGCACTATATGAAAGTATGTGTATTTATGATTGTAGATCATTCAGATCTGATAGACCCAATTTTGATCCTGGTAAAGGGGGGAAGAATAAGACTCAGAGTAAGTGATTACAGCTTGTAACTGTGGTGTAACTGCTCTAGGATCAACAAACAGGGCATGACCCAAGCCCAATGTTTGCCTTCACCAATTGGTCTATGGCTATGACATGTATTGCTTACTGTACATTCAGATGCATGGCAGATCTCAAGCTTTTATAATCACAATTCATTTAGCTTATGTACCTACAGTACCACACCTTCTCTTGTCATTTATTTCAACTTGTGCACTTGGATCCCCCAACAAACCATTTCATTCTTCCAAAACTACCTCTGAAAATCAATGGGTGTAGTTCCAGTTTTCTACATTGTGCATTAGATTTATGAACAAATTACCAGATGACATACCGTACCAACTTGCTCAGAACTCTCTGTTTTTAAAAGTTAATTTGGGACTCATTCCTTCAATGATGCTTACTCTTCATGATTTGATCTTTGTTTCATTATAGAGTTACTTTTGGAACTGATTGATGCTACTGTACTTTATGATCATGGTCATCAAGTTTTTGTCCTCATCACCATTATTATTATATGGGCCCCACTTCCCTGAATTACTACAGAACAACGTACAGTACAGTGAAGATTGCAGTACAACCCCAGGGGAACTACTGTACAACAGGATCCATCTGTATGTATACAAATCCATCTGCAGATAAAAACACCATCTGGACCATAATTCCACCCTAGTTTCTAACATTCATTACCTTCATCGATTATGGCATTTTTACATCTTTGGTTAAAAAAGCTTAAGAATTTCAGATGAAAGTAATCGTTAGGGAAATTACCATCTGAACACTGGTATGATCATTCACTTTTGACCATCTCTATGGCAAATCTCCTTACATGACCTCATATCTTGACCAACATTAATGAGAAACATTTTCTAATTTTCAAAATTCCACTGCATCTTTCCTTATAATTAATAGACAGACTGACTTACACACAATTACTGTAAGACAGGATATGCACACATTTACATACAGCACATGCATAGAGCCCTTGTCATTTCATAGGTTCCAATAATCAATTAAGTACTGTACAAACCACATACAATCTCCTGGTGTCATACAAGGGGTCTTTGGAGTGTGATGTGGGGGGTGGAGGGTCTTATGAAAGGGTGTAATAACTTGATAAGGTGGTGGTGTTGTAAGCAATGAAGCTTAGCAACCAGGATAAGGGGGTTTTATTCCTGGTAATTGGTTCAAGAAAGGCGAGTCTTTGATCCATGAGCAATGAATGGTTTCCTCATCTGCACACAGGACTGCAGACAGGACAAACTCTGGGGGGAGGGGGGTAGTTCAAACATTGCCTGCACAGAGTGCCATCATCACTTGAGTTGTGGTATATTTATGATTAAGAAATCTGGGGGGAATATATAGACTCTTGACCCCAACTTCCCCTTCCCCTGCAGGCTTTGACTCTGGAAACTAAGCTTTCAAAAGATACCAGGTTTGATCTCAATTACTTTTGAGCTGTTGCTAATCAACATGAAATTGTATTAATTTATAAGCCAATGGCTTCTCTCACATTTATGGTCACTTACAGCATCATAAAGCAACTGCCCTTCAAAGACTGACTATCAGTCAAGAGTAACTTCAAATTAGGCTCGTAAATTTTACAGACTTGAACTACAGTACCTCTATATTTGTATATACTGAAGGTGTTTGAGTATGTACATGTTGTAAAAGAGGTGTGTAAACTTGACATCTGCTGCAAACTAGATAAAGTGTGTACAGTAATGAAGTGGGCTATCTTTTCTTTAACCAGAAGTTCCACTTTTTACTCAGGATAATTATAATTTCACTATTTCCCTAATGATAACCGACCATGCCAGACACACTGCCTCATAAATGGAAATAATTAATACTAAATGTCAAGATCAATTCTGCTGCAAGTGGAATACAAGATATAGGTGTTGTAGATGAGGCATAGAAGGGAAATAATCTTTAAGCTCAATTTATGACACAGAAAACCAAAAACTTATCAATTTGATCATGACTGTTTTATTTTTTTTTCTTTATTTTTTTTTCCATTGCCTTACCTTATTCTTTTCCTTTGTTGACACAAAATCAGCTTGAAAAACCATTTGAAGAAACTATCACATACCATCATCACATATAACATGCAAAAAAGACAGAACCTGTTCATTTTAAAATCAGTAAAAACAAAAATCAGGGGTACTGTGTGCAGTGGCGTAGCTAGGATTTTTTCCAGGGGGGGCAAAGGTATGAAATTTCCCCAAAACTTTTCCCGGTCAATGTGTATGTATTTCATATAAAATATGCAAATTTACAAGTATAACAACATTACCATGTCATTTTGTAATATTACCTGCATTTTAATCTTAAAGTATAACATAGAGCAATCGGAAATAACAAAGTATATTATTTTGGTAAACAATATCTGGTTTATTTGTATGTAGTAACGCAGTGGTGTACGCGGAATTTCTCTGAAGGGGGGGGCATGCAGTATGGTCTAAGGGGAGGGGATGTCCGGAAATTTTTTGACGTTTTCAAGGAGCCTAGATGCAAAATGGTGCAAGATTTTCGACTTTGACAGGAACAGTGTTAAAAGTTAATCGTGGTGGTTCATGAGGATAAAACTGAAACTTTTGTGTCTTTACATGCATTCTTATGCCATTTATGCTACCTTACGAAGTAAAACTTGTCATTAAATTTGCACACTTTTAGGAGTTAAAATAAAAGAGCATTCATTGGTACAGGATTGTGGGTTTTCTTGGCCACAAAACGTTGTTTTATCATAAAGATTATCTAAGCGGAGCGCCACCATTGGTTGGCGCGGAGCGTAGAGAAAATTTCGAAAAACAGACCCCTCAGATGGCCGGAAATAGCGTATTCATGTTTTTAAAGAGAATCTATACATGTTGTCTTTTTTTTATCGATGCCACCAGCGGGAAACAGAGTCTACCATTTTAGGTAAAAATTGGAATTTGACAGAATTTGCCTAGGTCTATTTATAGGAATTAAAAAAAAAATGGCATCACTGAAGGACCTTACAGAGACAATCCTTCCCCTTTGAAAATTTTTGAAAAATTGGGTGTCCTTATAAGCAATCTGGTGCCACATATGCTATCTTTTGAATAAAATCTGTGTTACTAAAGTTAGACTACGTATTTTTAAGAACAAAGAAAAAATGGCATCTGTGAGGGGGGCATGGCCCAATGGTCTCCCCTTTGCACGCCACTAAGGAGACTAAGGAGATCACACAGGATATCCTGTTAGAACAGCAGTCTGATAAGTGTAGAAGGCTACAAGGTACTCATTGACCCGTTTATTGTTACACCCCAAGTGAGCAGAAAGCTATTTTCCCGAACTAGACGGTAAGCCTCCAAGGATTAGGCTAAGTAACAAAATCTAAGTATGCCAATGGATCCCGTTCATTCTAATTTCTAGACTAACTTTAAGTTTATCGTTGGCCATGGATTGTTTCAGCCCCATCCATCGTTACGAACACAGAGTAAAATCGGTATAGCTACTACTAGCTTGTAGAACAACATAATAACCCAGGGGGTCTATGGTAGTGACTTGTCAGTTTATCCTTTTACTGAATTCCCAAAGTGCACAACACAGAGACTGTGTACAAGGGGATAAGTTCGGGTTTGCAGCCTTTCAGTGTTAGTTGCACTGTATCAGCTGTTGTTAAATACCTGAATGTGTGCACTGAAATGCACTGATCATAACCCCAGTGCGTATACAAGAGAACATTTAATCTGCTACGCGGCGAGGACATTTCTGTGGAACACGAGTAGGGCCGGTTCATGCGACACTGACGAAATCTGAGTTAATTTTTTGCATGAAAATACGAATTATGTATGAAAAATGTCTCACAATTTCTTATTCTACCAAAGATTTTGAGAAATATTTGTAAGAATAAGAAAATTCATCCAATTTCCCCATTTTCATCAAATTTCCCCAAAAATTTTTCCGGGGGGGGGCAATTTGCCCCCCCTGCCCCCCCAGTAGCTACGCCACTGACTGTGTGTCTTCTGTTTTCAATTTTAACTTCAATGAACCCACTCAACAGCCACCACCTTCTGTTCCCCATGCCTGAGGAACAGTATCTCAGGAAGCCACTTTTTATTTCCTGTGTCTATTACATTTTGATAAACAAATCTACTTCATTTTTTATTCTCAAACAGTTGTGAATGTATTTCTGTAATATACAACTGTGGATCTGAATAACCTCTGATAAGGGAACTCAGAGGACAAATTACATGATACAGTAGAAGATCGGAATTCTACAAACCTACAGCCAAGGGATGAAAAACAGAAACATGTGGGTGACTTAACATACAATGAACTCTCCACCAAATAGTCTCTGCATTCCAGTTCTCGCCAAGAGCAACGACTGATGAAAGGATTATTAGGTTAAAGGGTACAAACCTTTAAATGCAAATCGAATCAAGATTCTAAATTTAATGTAAAAGCTAACCAGTGCAGGAAATTCAAGTAAGTAAAAGATGTTGCAGAATATTGGATAGCAGCTGTCTAGGCAATGTGCAGGTGTATAGTCTGAGGATGCAGGAAAGGGGGCAATAAAAGTACAGGAAACAGGGTGGCAAGACAGGGTACTGGATTTAAGTTATTTGCAAGCAGAATTAACGTCTTGCATGAAAAGAGGGAGACATTTACATCAAATATTGATCAAACAGGCTTTAGAATCTGAAATGATCTGAATTACATCAAATGTGCATGATGTGTGAAATTAATGTTGCTATTTTCTAACTGCATACTGCACATTTTCTTTTCTGTATTTATGAACTTAAAAAGATGCACAGAGTTGACAGTTGGACTTTCCTGTTCCTTTCACACTGAAGCAATTTTAAAATATGAAGGGTCTTTACTGTATTTCCATCTAAAACTATGGTTAAAGTTTCTTGGATATGAATACTACTCATTTTCACATTTTGTTTTCATTTTCTTAAGAAATTAAAGTAAGTTCTTATAATACTGTATCTACCATTTTTTTTTTTTTTTTCTCAGAAGATATTTCATACAAAGGTGGGGGGAGAGTATTTTATTAACTGTTTTTAGCTTTCCAATATCTCAACTAAGTTTACTTTTTGTTGCCCCTCTCAAACACCTGTCTGGGGTATATCTACAAGACAGAGCCACAAATGCCTGCCCAGCTGGCTGCACTGACTTTGAATTGCTCAAGGTAATAGTGACATAACAGTTTGTAAGCTTTAGGAGCAAATGACATTGCAGACTATTGACCAATCTGAATGGTTATTTTCTTCTAAAAATGCAAAACAAAGTTAAGTTACCAATGGTATTTACAAGTTCCTGTATGAGGCTATTCCAACATATATTTCAGAACACAAAAAAGTCCTTTTCATACGGAAGGCACCCATGCCTGGATCATTCGTCACATATTTGAAGTTTACATCAAATCAGTCTATTATGAATATTTTATTCCATCCAAACATGGTGTCTCTTCTGATTCTTGAGTTATTATAACTAATAAATAAAGCTTTAGGTTGAATGATGTTATTTATTATCTTTAGAGAAAGAACATTGTGGCCAAACTGGCATTCAGTTGAAGGTATTAGCAGCTGAAAAGCGAGGGATGAGGTATAAGGGTCCTCTCCCTCTGTGCTGTGCTATGAATTTAGCAGAGTAATTAGTTATACATAATTGGGAATACAATGACGAATAGGATTTGAAGGTATTGAAAGTCATCAGTATTACCTATCAAACCTTGGAATACCTGATGAGTAAGTAGGAGACAAATAACAGAGAAGTAACATGAACTTTCAACACTGTAAAACGCTCCACGTCATTGTATTTGGGCGATTCCATGGAAATGCCAACCAAGGGGTTAATTTTTTATTTGTGCCCAATGGTTAAAACCATGTTTGCATCAAGGTAGATGTCTCAAATTTAATAAATAGACATTTTTGATGAAAAAATCATAATGTAACCTGGAAAAATGGTCAAATTATACGACAGGAGGCTAAATCAACTATTTTTTTTTTAAAAATACCTTTAAATTTCTTCCTTGTTGTAAATGTTACAGTTTATGAACATAATGGGTTTAGTTAACCATTTATAACATAAAATACTGTTGTTTAGTGTACTTGATAGGTAAAATGTGAATAGATGCTATCTTTTGGCTAGAAAAGGGCAACTCAGATGTGGTTATTATGGTTATGTCAGTCTGCTACCGAAAAAATCAAAAAAGTTTTGTTATTTTCAGTTTTGAGAGATTCATAGATTTTGTTTGAAACTAAAATTTGTAAATTTTAATTCGCAAGTCTTCAGAATAAAGTTACTGCACAGTTCATTTGATAGCCTTTTTTCTGGCCAAAAGACATTGATAGCTATTTGTAGATTCTGTGAAGAGGGTACAGTACTTTTAGACCAGTCTCTGTTTGAAAGAATCATGGGCCAGTTTTGGCAAACAGCAGAACAGTGAAGATTGGACATCAAAATTTCATTCAAATCCAAGCTAAAATTTAAAGTTTCAAGCACCTGCTGTACAGACTTTGCATAAGTCTCATTTGATACAGTACAGTATGTTCACAGTTTTCTTGATGTTTTCTCTTTGCTAGTAACAGGATGCAAAAGCTTTTTGGTAGAGTGCAAAAAGGGGTTAGCTGCAGTATTGTACATGTATCATTTAGACTGTTGAAACGGTGAAGATGGCAAGACAGTACTGAACCTATAATTAAGATCAAAGTTTCCCCCATTTTGCTCCTCATTGCAAACAAGTTAACAAGTAAACAAGTTAATTCCTAAGATTCTAGGATTAGTTTAACTCAATCAAATTTCATTTGTCTGCATGGTTTATAAAACAAGGGTGCCACTAAACTTTGTTATTCAACAAATTTCCGGTTTTGTAAGACCAGATTGCACAGATGAATTTCACATGTAACATCCATGCTCCAGAATGTTAAGTGTCACAGATGACTCTTTTTAATTTTGCTAAGTTATTTGAAAAATTTGTGCTATTGTAACCAACATTGAATGAAAAGTTGCTTCCTCATTCACAGATTTTGTCCTAAAATTCAGAGCATGTCAGTCTGTTACCGAGGGTGACAGTTACCGAGCACATTATGCATGACAGTACAGTAACCATGCATGGCAGTCTCAAAATTTTGTATTTTATTCGTTGTATGTTCCCTTGCATAAGTAAAAGTGATAACACTTATTCAGTGGAATGTTCACTTTCAGAGCATTTTGAGGGAGAACAATGCAGAATGTACGGGAAATGTCAGTCTGTTACCGTGTCATTACGTGATCATTTCTTGTGTTTGCAATGCAGCTGATCAGTTAACATTGGGTCACTGTGTAGATTTACTGGTCACATTAGTAAATATAAATAATCATCATTAACTTCTGTTCAGTGTATGAGATAGAACACAAAATGTTTCACAAATGTTTTTTTGTTTCACAAATGTCTTCCAAATGTCAGTCTGTTACCGATGGAATTGCCCAAATACAGTAAGCAACAGATCTGAACCAAGGTAAGCTTCCTGGATACTACCTAATGAAAAGATAGGACTTTTTACCTACATATCACAGTATCAGTAAGAATATTTATATCTTGGAAAAATTAACACAGAGCACAAGTGCCTAATTGACTGCTGACAAATACTATGTGTTCATTTTAGTCAGAAGTAGTAAATTATGTTTTGTAAGTTTACTGACCAAGAACAGTTACTCAACACAGATCTATGTTAACACCAGGGACTCAATTGAGGAGATGGCTCTACAGCTGAAATAAACATCCCCACCTCCATGATCAGGGAGTTAGCAATTCCCTGCTATGATGCAAAATTGAAAAACAAATTGATAGGGGAAAATGGCAAAAAAGTGATCATTAAATATTTTACCATGTTGGGGGCCCTTATACCTATCTACCCATACACAATCCTGAATACAGTATGTGCCTCCTCAATACCTTCTGAAAAAGATCAGGGATTTGCTAAATAACAAATCCTGTAGTACCTAAATGTCTTCATACTTACTTTTTCTTTAAACGACTGTACAATAGGTTATAAGTACTAACCACCTTGGTAACTTCCACACTATACTGCCTGCACACTGCATGCATGATTACTGTAGGACATCAAAAGATATGTTACAAAAAAAAATGTACAATAAAATAAAAAAAAAGTAACTGTTTCTACACCAACATGCTTAATTTGACTGTCATTGAAATTAGAATTTGACAACATTTATTGTGCAAACCTGCTTCTCATTATTTGCATTAACCATCTACTTTAGCTCACCTGAGCTATGTATCACTCTGCCCTAATGAGCAAACTCCTACTGTAATTAGGATGCCTACTGTAGTATGCTTAAACTCAAAACCAAAGCTAATCACACAATTATCACCCCATCAGTATTAAGTACTACCAATAAAGGGAATTCATACGTTAATTACACAATAGGCAATTAGGGGTGCAACAGATGCACAGCATAATACACAATCATGAACTAGAACGCCATCTCCCAAAATTGTCAAAAAGCAGCTGTTTGTTTCTTGATTCAATGTTTGGGAATTTACTAGAATAAACTTACATAATATGGAAACATGTAGAGTAAATATCTCCTCTCATATGTTGGCTGACATCTTCATCCCCTTGGTAGTAGATTGATAACATGTCCTTTCCATATGTCACACAATATTTTGGTGTATAGACTGTAATACTGCAGGCTCTGTGCACAGTGTAGTAAAATTACTTCAGCATCATTTCTTTTGTCAATAAAAACAGCACATAAAAAAGAACAAGACACTCCCCCACTCCCAGTGTTCTGACACCAATGAACTGCTCGTTGTATGCTCAATCCAGCTGAAGGTTGTAAACTTCTTCAATTTTGTTGCTACAATACTTAAACATCACCAGAGACTTTCTTTAAAAAGTTTAAAACTGTTACTTGAGAATAAGATCACAACAAAATCTCCTCTTTAAAAAAATGTATGTAGACCTTTAAAACATAGATAACATGGGTATGATATTGATTTATATGAATATAAAGCATGACATTCCAAGCTATCGTTAGCAGTATGACGAATTGTTAACGTTCTAATGACACTTAAGTTTTAATAATGAGCTGTGTATTCATCCAACAACACACAACTAAATTTACATCATTTCATTTTCCCCCCACTTTGAAATCGTCGTCACCGATACTCATAGTCACCATAGCAACAATATATCCACACTCTTAGATACAGTAGGTGATTATCAACCATGCAAAAACTGACTAAAGTTGTGAATAATTTACTTCTGTTTTAGCAACACAGAATAAAAATTCTCTTTAATGTTTACATTTGATGTGAAAACCACACTTGACAGCTAAATTGAAAAAGTGTGTGATAATAAAGTCAGGGCAGACATCTTCCTCTTTGCTATATTTATGCAAATTTTTTTTATCTTCCTATTCGTACGGAGGTTTCTGTTTTTTCTCAATGGCAATACCATTAAACCCAAACCAGATACATTAATATAAATTGTAATCAGTATATGCAGGGCTCAAAGGCAAGTAAAAAAGTGCAATTCACCTCTAACAGCTGTTAAGCCAGCAACAATAAAAGAACAGTAAGTAAAACAGGAGAAAAACAATTTGGTGTATGGAAACCTTTACTGGACCACGTTTAACAGATTTACATCAGCTACTGTATATATTATGCTAACTAAAGGTTATACACAATTGAGAAAATTGCAAAGCATACTTCTAATTTTAACTAATAATTTGTTGAATAAAAGAAAGACAAGGGTGTGGAGGGAAAATTGAGAAATCCTAACCAGATTTCTTGTAAATTTTGACATTTGAGATAGTCGGATGAGGTTTATCAACAGAAATGTGTAATCTGCAAGTACAGTAAAAACCATGTAAATTTGGCGAGGAAATGGACTAAAAGGGAGGGAAATTCAATTAGAAATGCTGACACAAAAGCAAGTGCAGGAGTCATGTCAAAATTTCTGGTAAAGGTTTCTTTCCTTGGGAGAAGTAAGGGTCTATGAGCTCAGAAAAGGTCTCCACGTTTGGCACAGTGTAGGCACTCCACCAATTATTGGAGCAGGCCTGTTCATAACAGTCTATAAGAATGTGACCTACAAACTATATGGTGACACCACAATTACATGGGATACAGTAAGGTCCCTCATCAACATGAATTAAATAGGGGCAGATACCGTATATTCTGTAATAAACGCCCCCGAGGGCGTTACGTTTTTGAAAAGGGGGGCGTTTATTTGAGGGTATATTGTAATAAAAATTAACTAATCCGCATCGGTAAAATTCTGCCATTCACCCCATCATTACCACCGATTATTTGTTAACTGAAAAAGGGGCACAAATATACTTGAAACTTGCTCTTAATTTCGTTAAAATTCCTGTGAATACCATACCCAATCCTTCCCGCCAAAACGGAATGCACTGATAAGCACAAATGTATAAATTATACCCCTGCCATGAGCGCGATCGTTGGTTATTTTGCCCATAACAATGTAGTATAACCTGGAATTGTATTCCTTGCAGTCTGGAAAAAGTGCCGCGTAAGATGCTGTGCAATTTGTTCTGTACAAAAGCACAAGTACAGACTATCCAAGCTGCAGTGTTTGGCTGTATTTCCAAGTCCCAAAACTTACCATGTATATCTGTGCACGTTTTGTACACGTAGCACCTAGAATCTTTGGAAGTTCGGTGGTTATTATCCTGCATAAATTAAGCCATTTCTCGCATTCCTTCCGTAATGTTATTTGCAGTAGGACTTATGAAATGTGAATGTCATCGCCAACGAAAACAGTGATGCACATGGTCTCATGCAGGCTACTTCTTCGCCCACCCACTTACGTGCGTGTCGGTTTTTACCGCCAAACAAGGCATCATGTTTTGCTCGGTGACATCATATGCATACGATCCATTGCAAAATTTAAATTGCCCCTGCATCGTGCTTGGTTCAAATGCGATGATTCACAACTCGCACCATCACCTATGTGATTTAGTGTGTGAAAATACTAAGCATTGAGACGAATTTTTCTATTGAGTTTTTATGTGTTACGACGATCACATTTCCTATGCTGATATAACCAGCTAGCGCAGCCGGGCGAGCCCCGTGCTAAATTTAACAAGAAACGACATCACAAATCTCTGCGTACTTAGATTTTTCGGGGATCTCACTTGCGTGCATTTCAATTGCAGATTATTTTCAAACAAGACATAAGTTTTGGGCCAAAACTTATGTCTTGTTTGAAAATAATCTGCAACTGAAGTGCACTGCATTGAAATGCGTGCATTTCAATTGCAGATTATTTTCAAACAAGACATAAGTTTTGGGCAAGAACTGCTAAAAATTTATGGGGATATTTATATCCGTAAGGAACCATAGGATACGTTAATCGGGTGCAATTGTTTTGCTGCCCCAGAACCGCTAAGATTATTATGATTGCGTATTTCTACATGGCCTCATTAAGGCGGGATATTACAGTACATGAACGCAACTACAACCCAGTACAGTAAAATACTGCAAATGTTCCGACATGATTGGGGGATGAAAACTAAACAGAGCATGATGTTTCCCTAAGAGCTAAATTATCAAAGGGTATGTAACATCGACTGAAAACAATCCTACTGTATTAACGATTGGTTTATATCTCCACATTTGAAAAGAAAATATTAGGCCTACAAAAATGGTATTCCATTTGCAAAACAAACGGAACTATTCCCAATATTTTCCACCTTGAACGATATGCACAAAGCAAGGGGCGCATACTTTAGGGACAAACACGTGTCTTCCCTCTTTCTAATAATCGGTAATTGGCATCGGGCCGATTGTTAAATTAAATAATGATTATGCATAACCGGTCAAACACTAGCTTTATCTGTGGTTTGGGCCTGTAGTGCAGGAGGCCTTGGCCTACGCAGTTGTTAAAAATTTTGAGGGGGCATTTATTAGAGGGGGAACATTTATTACAGAATATACGGTAAGTGGTAAGTATGACCCATAGTTTGAGAGCCCTTGTAAAAAATAACCCATCTTGCCAATTTCTGTTGCCTGCATTACTTCCAGTACAAACTGTTGGTTTTATTTGAAATGTGGCAATTCAACACACATTGTGAAAAACAGCAAAACATAAGTCTTCATGGTCTCCTACTTAAAGTAAGACATTAGCAGGTGAGAAATTCTACTACATTGTTGCAAGCAAATTTTTTGCAAAGATTTTTATTTCACTGGCCTGAATTTCTGCACCATCTTCAAAGTGCTTTTTTTGCATATACTTCATAAAATGAAACCATACTGGAGCTTACAAACGTACAGTACATATGCAGTATACTGCATACATATTACAGTTTCAGTATAGAAAACATGTACATGTCCACAGAGGCTTAATCGACTTATAATCTGTACATAACAAAAAAAGCACAAGAGCATGCCAATCCTCTTGAACCATGGCACCTAAATTATTAGTGACACTAGTCTACATTTTCAAGCTTGTACTGTAGCTACTGGTGTAGCTGGGGTGGGGCATGAAGGGTCACATGTCCCTCACCACACCAATGCCATGTCCCACAGGTTTTCCCAAGTGGAGTTTTGGAAACAGATTGTGTGAGCAAGGTAAGGAATTCATGAGTTTTGTACCCAGAAGATGATGTTCATTACCCCAAGGTTTCCCTGTGATCAAAAAATTCTTGCAATGCTATTGTTCACAATTTGGATCCAAAGATGTGTGTTTCAGATATAAAAAAGATGTAACATTTAAGCCTGCAAGGGTTTTGTTTTCGACGTTTAAATTATGTCCTAGTAGGCCTCTATTTTCAGAAAAATTTATGGTTGTCCTTCGGGCAACCGTTTCACTAATTTTAGCCATCCACAAGTAAAATTTGGTTGTCCGAAACAGAACACTAGGCCTCACTGTGTTGTAGTCTTGAAGAATAAAAAGATGTGATGTTTGAGAGACAGAACCACTTGAAGTCTGAAATATGGTACGATGCAAAAAGTCATAACAGTTGGTCAGACAGCAGAATTCCTTTTCAGCCCTAGAGTAAAATGGTTGTCCATCGGACAACCAACCTTTACCTTTTGGTTGCCCAAATGAAACTTTAGTTGTCCTGGACAATCGGACAACCACGAAAATTGAGCCCTGCCTAGAAAATTGTTAGTACTGTATCACTTACCAAAATGTGATGAGTAATGAAGAGAAAAAAAAAGAAATGTAAACACTGTGCAACACTCCACCATCACTGTTTTGAACAAGCAACAAGTTGCTTCAGAAACATTCAAACTCTGAAATGATATCTTGAGAACTGTAAAAGATTTTGATATAACTCTAACAGATTTTTCCTTAGAAAGACATGTAATTCTTAACTGCCAATTAAAATCATGGCTTTTTGCTGACATGTCACACTACGCTACGTTGAATGAGGTGCCAGACAAATGCAACATAATCAAGGCAGTTATTTCTCTCCCTAGGTACTTCCAATTTTCCCAACCTAATTACATCTACCCCCTTCCACAAGTCTGGAACTCATTCTTATCCACACACAATCCTACTACTAGCAGTTCATTGCTGCAAGGCAAACCATGGTGAGAATTTAATGACATGATGTGTCTTCAAAATGCTCTGAGAACAAGATGTGTAAAATGAGGCAGTCTGCATTTTTTTTTTTTAATTTTAATGTCCATCATAATTCTGTGCCCATTCAAAATTTCTGTTGAATACCAGTAAAATTGTAGACTAAGTTTCCATACATAGAGAGAGGTTGTAGCCAAGATCTTCTACAGATGACCTAACATATACAAATGGGTACATTAAGTTTCCATACACAAAGGTTTTGGCCAAGGTCTTTTATAGATGCCCTGTGATACATATAGGTGCACTATTATAGTTTCCATACATGGACAAAGGTTGCAGTCACAGTCATCTATAGATGACCTAAAGCAAAGAATCAACAATGTGAGAACATGAACTCTGCTTCATTACTTGTGTCTGGTAATATTCCTGTTTTACAGTAAGGAAATGAGCAGTTACCACACCTTCACTTAAAACATCACCTTTATATTATACTGTATACTTCATCTTCAATTTCCCTTCATTATCTTCCATGATGTGTCCATGCAAAAGTATTTCATATTGAAGAACGGGATTGGACACATGGTCTGCTTATCAACTGGTATACTAAAAATAAATCATTGCATACTAAAACTACTTCCATGTATCCCCAAAGAAGACAAGTGGTACATATAGGTGCTTTAAAAGCAATGCACCCACATGCTTATGGAAACAGACTAAAGTATTTTCATATTATCAGTACCAAGCACAACCTTGCTTTACAGAGGCTTGCTCTTGGTCATAAAGTTGTTCATGGGCATACAGTAGTCTAGCTGATTGTAATGAGTTAATAAGACCAACAATCCCTGACAAAAGTAAATGAAACAAATCACCCCTGATCCCCCTTTCAATGTTGGCTACAACCTTTCAACTATCAGCTAGGACACAACATTGAAAGGGGGAAGGGGGGGGGTTTCAAGGGAACTTTGAAACTGTAAGTGCATTTTGTTACCGTACCAACGATTTTGTTTCATTTGTTTTTTCGGGGATTGTCTCTGGTCCATATGGCTATCACAGAGAGTATATGGGAAGACAGTAAAGTTTAACTGCACTTGCTGCAAAAAACAGAGAAAGGAGCGGGGCACGATTAATCATTGGGGTGTGTCAATCTTGCATTGTAGTTTCCAAAGAAAGGCTCTAAGAATATTTTTGTGGGAGGAAGGGGTTTCAGCTCTTTCTATCACATGTGATTTAAATATTAAAGGCCACACACACAACGATAAAATTATAGAAACAATGGCAAGCAGAATATTAAAGAAAACTTATTCATGCTGAAGGTACATGTTTGAAACATAAAATTTGTATTTAGTCTCGAGGTACCACAAGGGATGGGGAATGAGACTGCAGTAAGGAGAGGGGTGTTCATTTGGTATGAATGATTTGCTACAAAATGAGGGCGGGACAGGTTAATACGAAAGTGGTGACGACAGAGCTGCCACTCAATGTGTTGTAAAAAAAAATTCTCAGGTTCTTGGAGTAAAGTACAAAAGGTTATAATGTTCATTTGCCGGCTTGAGTAGCGGGTGGGATATTCTTTTTTGTATCAACATTTTTGGCCCAATCATAATGCATGACACATTTTAAGAATGGAAGTTACTCATTCAAGAAAAGCCAGTTATTTTACCTTATGCACATTTATTTGAAACGGATTTAAGTTTGCTTAGACTGGCATCTCTATATACCACCTGCTGGTTTATACTGAACTTTTATGTTTACCATTTTCCTTTGTTTTTTTCTCAGGAGTCTTACAAAATTAAGACTACTGAATTTACAAATAACTCTTCTTTACAATTAGAACATGCTTGCGTGGTTATTTCATGATACACTGTATGAAGGAAATATTTGAATAAGGGCAAGTGGTAATGGTAAACTTAAATGATTGGAAAAGATCTGAAGTAATCTGAGCTATTTTCTGTACCGGAAGGTAAAGTAAAACCCTCCATTGAAAGCAATGCTGTTTGTACGGTGAACAAAAAGGTAAAGGAAAAGCAATGCATGCATGGAATTCAGCAAGAACGAGGGCGTCTCAAATGAAGAGCACGCAAAAAATAAAAACAAAAATAACAAAAGCCTGCCAACTTATGAGCTGTCCCAAGTCATTTTAATCAGGGCTTAAATCAATTCGAGATGCAAGCATTTGCCAAAACATTAATATCCTTCACATAACTACATTTACCTCAATAACCTGCAAATATTTTGTACCTATATCATTATATGTCTTTTAGGTAAAATTTGATGTGGTTGTTCTGTAAACAAACTTTTTTTGGAAACGGCCCATATACTCAAAACATTACAGATTGGCCGACATGAACAAGTGAACCAGATACAGATTAACTGTATATTCAACTCCCTCTTAGGCCTACGCCTGAATGAGAAAGTTAAAAATGAATTTTAACATCTATGATACTCAGTTGTACCTTTCCAGTAATTTTACACTTCCAGTGACACCCATTGAAGACCAATTCTGTAACACATTCCTTGCCCCCCCCAACACACACTCTTCAAACGAAATTTCCATTTGCCCGCTTTTTGCTTTCACGCCGATATTCACAGTCACGCGTGTGTCCCCCGACATTTGCACAGGCGTTCAGACAATCCCTGACAAAAGTAAATGAAACAAATCACCTTCCCCGATCCCTCTTTCAATGTTGGCTACAACCTTTCAACTATCAACTAGGACACAACATTGAAAGGGGGAAGGGGGAGGGTTTCAAGGGAACTTTGAAACTGTAAGTGCATTTTGTTACCGTACCAACGATTTTGTTTCATTTGTTTTGTCGGGGATTGTAGCATTCATGCACCTGGAAGCCTTCTTCACTGGACTGCTAAGACTCAAGCTTTCTTTAATTCCCCTTATGTTCACTTTGCAAGACTTTGGAATGATCTTCCTTTGGAATTGCAGGAAATTCCATCTGTTAAAAGCTTTTGTAAAAGACTGTTCGATCATTGTATATCTACTTACTAGGTCTTCCTAAGCTAGGGTAAGGGGTGCACTTACTTCTCAGTGAGTGTTTCAGATCTCTACTGTAGTCTATACCCACTTACCTGGTACCTTCACTTTGTTTGTACCAAATATGTAATGTAATGTAATGCTGAGACCAAGTTTTAATGCATCAGGCTTTGAGATGTAGATATTCCAGGTGTGCTACATATAACACTCCTCTGGATGTAAAGAAGTGTGATAAAGTAGCTGTGCTATTTATTTATTTGTTCCCATTTAATCAAGATGTGTAAAGCATTGAAATCACCCATGACTTGAAGAGAATATTGGTGATGTTCAATCACACTTGTATACCAAAACATCAAGGCTGAATGCATGTGCAAACTTTTGTCAATAGAATGTTTATAAACTTAACAATCAAAGCCAATAAACCATTAATCAATGGTGCTAAGCATAAAGATAGGGAAACACATTTCATCTTCAGTATTGAATAACAAGCATAGCAGTTTTTTCTGTAAAGTCACAATCACATACACTGTAGGTGTAGGCCAACTTATAGTATGCACATCACTACCAACACTGAGAATAGAACAACAATACTGACAACAGTAGATATATTGGTGACTTCTTTTTAACCTGTAGGCTCCAATCCAAACTTAAGAATTTGCAGGTTATCAAGCTATACTCCTACATGCAAAGATCAATGTCAGTCTTTTTCATAAATATTCATTACAATGTGTGTTATTCCTCTAAAAGCTGACAATTAATACAACTTTATTTTTAAGACATCACATCAGTCTCCAAGAAAGCCAAATAACAAGCTTTGCTTTTCATGGATTAACCCTTTACCGTTGTGCTCCGATCGGGGCATATTTGCGCGCCTCGGGAGTGGGCGGAAAAGCAGACGTAGCCCGCCCCACATAGGCCATTGACCCCGTGACCTTAAACTATTGTCTCTCTCGCTGTTGTGGCCAAATTTTCAGGTAGCTACTCGCAGTTTTGAGCTCTGCGTGAAACAGTAAAGATGTGTGACAGCCGAGCTCTCTGCATGGGTCCAAAAGGACCCAAACAATGGTGAAGGTTTAAAATAAGCCTGTGGAGTGTGTTTACTGCAAAGCTGATGCCACTGTCTCTGCGTGTGTGCACGTAAACCTTTAGCCCAGTGGTGCAGATATTTAAGCTTAACCCTTTACCGTTGTGCTCCGATCGGGGCATATTTGCGCGCCTCGGGAGTGGGCGGAAAAGCGGACGTAGCCCGCCCCGCATCGGCTTCCGTAGGCCATTGACCCCATGACCTTAAACTATTGTCTCTCTCGCTGTTGTGGCCGAATTTTCGGGTAGCTACTCGCAGTTTCGAGCTCCGCGTGAAACAGTAAAGATGTGTGACAGCCGAGCTCTCCGCATGGGTCCAAAAGGACCCAAACAACGGTAAAGGGTTAAAATCACTGTACTTCTAGTTTTGCGACCCAGCTGCTAAAAAGTAAATTTACAGTATGTATGCACTGTAATTTTTTGTCAAGACTGCTAACAGATTAATACCACTATAACTTAGAAAATGTTGAAAGCAAATTTGGGGTTACTACATTGTTAAAGTATTATCCTTTTGTCAACTAAATCAAATACCAAATTTAAAATGATTAAAAAAAGAAGTGAACAGTTTGACCCTACATCACAATAATTGCACCGCAACTTCATGGAATGGTAAAGTATTTTCTGTCTTAAAGGAGCTCAACAAGTTGATTTCATTGCAGTACCTTATATGGTTGTCACCGGCCCAATTTGAGTGCCGGCTAAACGTCTGACTCAATATTTGTACCTTACCGTATACCCCCCATGGAATCCACCTCATTTTTGACCCACTGAATTTTTCAGGTATAGGCCAATGTCAGCTCCATTATTTTACAGTATAAGAGATCACTTTTGTGCTGGTCAGAAGCCTTGCATTTTAGGTGTTGTACCGTTCGGCAATGTCCAGTGCCGGTGAGTCCCCACCGGCGCCGACCGGTGTGGTGACAACCCTGGTACCTTACTGTAATGAGAGTGTCAAACTGTCACTATCACATGACAAGGCATAATGAGTCAAATTTTATGGGATATGGGGATTGTCTAAGTTTGACCATTTGTCCTTGGTATGTGAAGAAAAATTAACAGGTTTGGAAAAAAATTATTGAATTTCATGTGCCAACTAAATTAGCCACTTTAAGTTAATTATTAACTTAATTGAATATTCCATTGTCCAAAGTATTATATTTATTTCTTTTCACAAATGAATTCCAGATACAGTACCTTCAGAGGAAGCTAAGAAAAGGTTTGGAATTTGAAGATGTTTCAAAATAAATTTGTTGGGGCAACCATCTGTTGTTTCCTTTATTGTAGGAAAGCTGCCATCATTTTACAGGTCTCTCCTGTATGAACCAAAAATTTTTCCATTTATTACAACAATGAAACAAAAAATTTTCCTCAAGAAGTGAAAGTCTCTGGTATTCTCTTTCATACTCTTTTGCAATGCTTACAGTACGTACTGTATTAAAAGGCCTGAGCAGATGGTTTGGATGGGTAAAAACAATTTGAAGTGTTCTTACATCATCTTCTCTCCATTTAAATAACATTTATACTGCTTCAAGGCTACAGTGAGAACTCTTCTCCAAAAACAACAGGCAACATTTTGGATCTAAATGTCAACCTGCTGTTAAACAAATTAAACATTTTTAGTTGAACAGTATTTGCTACTAGCATGATCTGTTCCTTAACAGCAATGCTTAGCATATTTTTTCCTTTTGTTTTTTAGTTTTTGGTTATTTTTTTTTTCCCTTGTTGAATCATTTTCCTGTATCTGAGTACTGCACTTTCAAGATAGCATAATTACACTACACACTCCTTGTAATTATTTTAAGCTGGGAGATGGAAACCAAGTTTAACATATGCCGAGGTTAGCCACTTAAGGGGGCTTGCAGAAGCAACTTTTTTTTTTCTCAGCCTGGAAAAAAGGGACTTATGCCTCTGATGCTCAGTTTAAACTGTATGTTATATCTACACACTTTGTCAGTTCACCACTTCACTTTTGAGAAATAGCTGCCAGTTAGTCAGTAAGTATGCTTTGCCGTTTTAGTGAGCAATTTTTCAACAGTCCTCGTTGTCTCCAACTATTTTGCTTGATGACTCCAATTTTCTACAACAGAAGGGGCAGTCAAGGTTGTCACAATGTACCTGAAACTATACAACACTAAAAATAAAAAGAGTAAAATAATTTTCACTCATTTGAAGAGTGAAAGTAAAACCCTCCATTGAAAGCAATGCTGTTTGTACGGTGAACAAAAAGGTAAAGGAAAAGCAATGCATGCATGGAATTCAGCAAGAACGAGGGCATCTCAAATGAAGAGCACGCAAAAAATAAAAACAAATGACTATAAAGCCCTTGCTACACCCACATCTCTGTGGTGAACTACAATTCCTTCCAATGTTGAATGAAATGAAAATTTACAAGCTAAGGTAGGCTAGGCACATAATAGATTAATACACAACTGCAGCAAATACAGCAAATTTTTTTACACATTTACTGTACATTCTGCACTCTTAAAGGCCCAGTTTTCTCACCCCGAACAGTATCAATTCTCCTAACCTTCTTACTTCAGCCCCTCCCACAATTGTCTGAAATTCATCCTCATCCAGATACAATCTCAGTTTATTGCTTCAAAGTGAGAATAGAGAAACTCAAATTATATAATCAAAACACTCTCAGTACCGTTCATGCTGTGTAATATAAGCTTTGGTACTCAGCATTGTTTGAATTAGCTGTCAATCAAAGAGCTGAGCCAAATGAGAATTTCTGTACTCCCGTACCAAATTTGTAGTTTTGGGTGAGAGGTTTGGCCCTTTAAGTGTTTTAATGCAATTGAATGTTTCATGTCCAGAAACCTAAAAAACTGTATCATGCATATGAAAGCTTCAAGCTGGAATACATAAAACCACTCTACCCATTAACACTACCCAAACTGATTGAAAGGGGACTTCAATACAAAAGGGTTACATCGCCCATCATGATCTCTACCTCCAAGCTATTCCATGCTCCAGTCTACTCCTCAAAAGAGGTATAATGCAAAGAGACAGCATCCCCCCTCCTCCCCACCCCCCAAAAAAAAAAATGTTGCCTTGCCCCTAGCCCTTCCTCTCACCACACTTCTAAAATCAAGCCTGGTATCACGATTTGAAATCCAGGCAATAGTTGAGAAATCCTAGGGTGGTAAAGATGCTGATTATGCTTCACTAAATTACTGTACAAATTCTACAAGATTAAATTTTGTGTATCTATCCTTTGGCCTAATATTCCAATCTTCTTACACACAAAAAAATGAAAAAATGCAATCAGTTTTACAACCCCATGGTATTCTTAATGTACTTAAGCCTTTCTTAGCTGATCAAGCTGAGAATTCTTGCATTTAGGATAACTGTCTTATACTTTTGTTACAATCCCTAAATGTTGCCCCAAGATGAAATGTGTGTCATTTGTTTTGGAGCCCGCAAAAGATTGACAAATTGCTCTTCTAAACAAGATTTCCCTCTTAGGTTACTACAAAGAGTTTTACCTGCACCATTGAAGAAATGCCTAGTGGGTAATATCAATTTTGTCAAGTGAAGTATAAAATGTGAGCAAGATATTACCTGATACTGATGTGACACAGTACTACTCGGTAGCCTGTAGTACTCATCTCTGACTGTGCGGCACATGAACCAAGAAGAGGGCAATATACAGATTTTGCTAAAGAACAAGATGATTGTAGATATACTGTACTACTGCAGAACTGCACATGACCTTTTGATACACAGTTTGTAGACTAGCAGTTGAAGAAATGGTTAAAGGGAAAATGTACGGTAGTCATATCAATATGGATTTAGTATAGTAGACTATGTGATTTCATGAATGGTTCTTCAGGAACATTGGACATTTTTTTTTCTTTTTCAATTGTGAAATTAACAAGAAATCATTTTGTTATTGAATAATGTTAAATATCTACGTCCTAATATCATAAAAGATACTTGGAATTCTTGAGGCAGCGAAAATTGTAATATTTAGGTGTTGTTTTGAAATAAGTCTGAAGCACCCCCTTTCTGGGTTTTATGCTATGAATGAAACACATGTCTTCAGAATTCAGACCAAAGACTCAGTTGACTGTACTGAAGTACTGTACGTAAAAAGGCTCAGTTGTACATTGTGGTTCACCTCCTCAAACATTTATTTTTAAAAGGTACAGCATGACTGCTGTAGAGTGCATTTGTGGAAGAGTACTGTAGAAGAGACTGTGTATATGGTACAGATTGGGGTGATGGGGTGTGAAGTAAAATAGTCAGCATTTCAAGAGATCAAAAAGGGTCTATTGAAGTGAGGTATTTCACAAAACTTGCTGGTTTTACCAGCCTCTGTGGTTTTAAAGCTTGCCAGGGACATACTGCTGACAAGTGGGGATTACAAAGTGTAAATAGGAGGTAAGGAGTGGTGACATAGTTTGTAATATTTTGACTCAGCTTTTTAACCATTTTTATTTTTAGATAAGCCTAGTGTAAGAAATACAAAGTGAACCATTAAAGTGCAAACATGCAGTGAACCCATTTTCAAGATTTTCACAGAACTGGCGACCTAAAATAACCTTTTATCTCCACCAAAAACAATAGCCTAGGGCTCTTCTTCTCAACAAGGCAAATCTATTCCAAATATGGAAAGTGTAGGTCATTGTTGACTACTGTATACAATATCAAGTTATCAAGCGAGTGGGAGAGAGTGGACTGGGGATGATGAACTTTTATAGTTCAGTTACACACAACGTGCCAGTCAATGTACAGTACATTACTTGCCTCATTCAAAATTTACTGTAGGTTTCCCTACATTGCTTTCTAGAGACAGGTCAACATCCAATAATCTTTTTGTATTTAAAGTCCCCTATCAGCTTCAGTACTTGAATCTCTTATTTGCATGAATATCCTAGTAACCTGTACTGCTTCTTTCAAACTATTGCAGCACAGTGACACCATCTAAATGCATCCCTTTCTGTAACTGGATCCAGTGACTCTTATATCAAACAATCTATGATCACTTTTCTATGCTTATTTTACAAAGTTGAGAGACATTACAACTTTATCCTTGGGGGCTAATCCAGATGGCAGAATGGGGGTGGGGGACATGGAGGCTTAACCACCTACATTGCAACAGTACTATTGTACCGTTGCCCAAGACTTTATACGGACCGCAGGGAGAATTTGGAAGTTATCAGTTTAATGCACAAGAAGAACTTCTTTGGAAAGTGCTGTTTTCAGGCACTCTGCTTTAGTCTTGCTGGAAGTTGGGTATCCACCTACCCCTCCCCCTACCCACGATATCTTTACATTCTGCTGCACCTGGACTAACCAACAACATAGTCGACTTTGAGCAAATATAGATTCATTTGAAATACATGGTTTGATGCATGGTTCGAACCATACACTGGCGGCGGAAGCGAGGGAATGGGGGGACATGTCCCCTCCCCCTAAATTTCTTAGCGAGGGGATGTCCCCCCTAAAATTCTTAGCGAGGGGACATTCCCCCAAAAAAATCAGAGAAGAAGTAAAAGAAACTTGGGAGCCTTGAACCAATTCAAAGTTGAGACTATAGTTAACCCACCACCAAATAGAGCAGCCGAAATTGACTTAGCCTATGTTCTGCCATTGTTTGGCTGATTCTTGTCACGGTCCCCTGCGACCATGCTCTATGCCTGTGACCCAGTATTTGGCTACAAATCATTACAAGAATCTGGCAACCTTGCCCGGTCTGCAAACCAGGTGTACGTAGTAAATTACTTGTCCAGTGAAACCAAACCTTTACTGTACTAGTGTTTTCCCTCCGCGAAAAGTGAAGTATTGCCATTGCCATCACGTTAACGAACAGTTGACCAGTATTCACTCATCATAGGTGAGTCATTCACTTACAGTAGGCTTTTTCCACTAGATTCATTCATTCTACATACATACATACAAGAATTTCAAGACATAGACCTTCAATTAAAATACAAAATCAACACAAACTTACAGGTGCAGTACCAAACCAAGGGCGAGTACAGGGGGGCAACTGATTTTAGAGTAGTTAGGTAACTGCACCTCTTTTCCTTTGGACTTGAAAAATGATTTTAATGAAACCAAAACTACAAACATAACAACCAAACTGTTGATGTCCAAGAAATAGCCTATAGGCTATCTGTGAACGCAAATATTTCGCCCATTTTTGTGTACATTGAATTCACTGTAAAATGTTCCAAAAACGGCTTAGATTGCACGAGAGAGCTTGTAGAATCTCAGAGCTTCCAGGGCCCTAAGGCGGACCCACGCCAGTGATATGCGCTACGCACACATAAGGTTCCTTTCACGAGTCCTACCATTCCATCTTGTTCACTGATTGTCCCCCCTTAAATTTTATGCTTCCGCCACCACTGGAACCGTACAAAACAGCACAAGAGCTTAAAAGTAAAGAGCAGTCCCCCCAACCTTATTTTGAAGAAAAAGCTAAATAACACAGTTTTCATCATATTTCCTTTCAAAGTATCTTTCATTACATTTTATGACTCTACTATTGCATATTCAAGGTAAAACAAGCAGTTATTTGTGGTAAACTTCACATTTGAAGAGAAAAAACATTGTCACATGACTCCCAACTGCCAACCATGAAACTGGACAGTCTACTACACTTCTTCAATTTGGGATGACTGCTCTTGCCCTTTAATATTGGTTGATAAACCAGACCATTTACTCTCAGTCCTACCTTAATTCCTTGACTTCTCAAGATACACAGCACAGTACTTTTCAAAGACAATTAGTCAATTCCTGTATTTCAGTGTTTCAAAATAACTGGAGTAAATTTTTCATCCATGCAATGAGCAAAAACATTTATACAGAACTTAATTTCATGTCATATTATAAATATATTTGTTGTTTTCAATTATTTTATGCAGTACAGTCAATGGGGTACATTTTATTCAATACATACTATACTACTCACAGCAAAATACTGTATTAGTCGACATGTATTTAAAAATTAACTGAACTGTCATTGACTCAATGAAAGCTGTTTGTAGTCTCTTGCTTACACTCAGTGTGATTTATTTGCTACAAAAAGTCTCACCTTGTAAAATTAAATGGGCACACGGATACAAAAAAACGCATGAATTATTTGTCATAATAATTAACTTGAAGGGTGTTAATTTCATAACAATAAAATCAACACAGCTTAGCCTTTGTAGTTTGTGATGCAAGGCTGACATTTATCAGAAAATTTAAATTGAGACACACCAGTTGCCTAAACTCACAACTGCTCAGATGACCGTCATTGGAAATGAATACTGTACTTCTGATAGGAGATATTAAAACTGCAAACACAAAAGGATAATAACAGTGATAGTTTAATGAAGGTACACAATAACATATTGGACTTTATTCAATAGAGATGTGATTGTAAAGCTATAGTACTGTAGGAGAGAGTCATTGCATAGACAATGCGATGCATATTTAAATTTATAGTACAAAAAGATACGACACAGAACTATTGTCTACTGTTTGGTGTTTTAAACTGAAGCGAATGTAGACGCTATCAGGAACTGGAACTTTGACAGTGTATTAAAACCTAAATGATCAAAAATTTATTAATTTGATCACGATCATTTTAATGGAGGGCCATTTTGAAAAACTGCAAATATTCTTTAGTTCCTTAGGCTTTGCATCGATTTTGTTACCTTTTACCTACAGGTAACAAAACCTCAGGAAAGCAAGACAGCATTTTCACTGTGCATTATGTCAAAACTTAAATGCTAGTTTTATGGCTCTGTTTCTAACCAAGCCTGGAGAAACTTACAGTATCACCATCAAGTTACAATCAAACAATACTTTGAAAAACCAGGTGTACATTTCATTTTTTTTCCCTTGATGTTCCCAAAATAATTTGCATGTATTGAAGGGAAACTAACAAATCACTACTACAATTTTAACACACATGAATGGGGACAATTAATTCAAAGTTCTTAATGCATAAGTATGAGTGATGGGACAAAAAAAAAATTAGCAGTCTAGAAAGCAAATTTTGCTGGTAGTCATGGAAACATTAGTAGTAATAATTATGTGTCTCCTTGGTGCTTAGTTCTGGATTTGGTATGGTACTGTAGTACTGAAGCAAAAATCACATCTCACAAGCAAAATTAAATTACATGACACACACTACAAACATTATTTTTATAAAAAATTTTAGGGCCCTAAATATTTGGGGTGGAGATGAAAGGGTGGGGGTTTTGGGGTGGGGATGGGGGTGAAAGAAGATTTCAGCTCTTGGCAAGCCTTTATGCTGTTAATATACTAACAGTCCAAAGCACTGCTAATATTATATAAATCACTAAATGGGTAATGCTCACTACATCTGGTTCAACCTTACCAGACCAAGGGCCTGTTCCACAAAGAGTTACGCACAATCTTAAGTTTGATTCACCATACTTAAGCCAACAGTAAATCAAACTTAAGATCGTGCGTAACTCTTTGTGGAACAGGCCCCAGATCTGGTCTAAGGTCTGCATACAAACAATTTCTATCAGTCATTCGAACCTCTCTTAGTTACAGTGATGAGAATTTTTCCGTCTTTGCCTGTAAATCATAAAATAAGCTCCCACCTGACGTCTGTAATTCACACACAGGTAGTCCTTTAAATTAGACTTAAAACTTAATTTTTCAGGTCCCTTTAATTTAAGAATTGTTTTGTAAAGTGCTTTGAGCCTTAGTGGGAAAGTGACATATAAAATATCCCTGATATATCTATGTATGTATACATGTACAGCAGGAATGTATGTAAATCTGCTGATATGGTTTCAAATTACTGTAGTTACGCACTGATATAAACGTTACTAAGTGTCATCTTCACATGCTGAATGACATAACTTTTGGTGCCACATACAAAAATGATGTAACAAATTTAAGATGCAAAGGGAAAAAGATATTATTTATCACAACCATCTTATGGTAAGTATCACTCATACCAATACAGTACAAAAATGGAAATAATTGATTTTGCATACCATCAACAGGTCAAACACTGAAACTGAGATACTGTATACTGTACTGTACTATTGTAACCAACCACAATGTTTTTTTATGGTGTTGATACTAACCAGTGGTACTATCACATTGACAATGGTTACTATTGGCACAATTAGTCAAGTTTCCCATTGAGTAGTTTAACCAGAAAGCCAAAAGGCTTAGTGATTCCTTGCCACTGAAATGTAAGCCTATTTTTTTTTTTTTTCAAATTGACAGTGTCAATGCCTATGGCAAGGAATCAAAAACATTTGAGTACAGTATCCTGAAATGACACAGATGTTTGCATACTTGAAAAGAGTGTATGGTAACAATTTTTTAAAAGCAAATTGAATCATTTATTTTGTACTCATGACACAATTATTTGTGCAGGATGGATTGTCAAAGTTTTAAAACCTTTTGTCATTAGTACATGAAGAAAACTTGAACACTCCAAAACATCTTGTCAATTCCATTATCCAACTTACCTCTTGGAAAGTGCTTTTGATAGTAACTGTAGATACAGCAGGTTTGTACCTCCATAAAAAGAGCTAAAGACAAACTCTCATGACCGCAAGTCAGTTTTTGATGGAGGAAAACAAAATTTTCAAATGTTGATGATTGTCAAATTTGGCTAATTTAACAGGTTTGAAAAAAAAACTGTCAAATATCACAAACCAACTGATATCAATATGTCCCTTTAACTGATACTATATGTCAGACATGCAGCCCAAAATGGATTTCAACCCTGTGCTACATGCATCCCTGCCAATCCACCTACATGCTATATATACACAGGGCTCGAAAAATAGGGTGCCTGAGTGCCTGAGGGCACCTTGTTTAATGGCTTGGGCAGAAAAAAATAATGAATTGCACAGCACAACATGCAAGACTGGGCACCTCAAGTCACTGTGCAGACAGGTCATCACTGTAGCCGTGTTCCCATTTGATCCAGGGAGGTGGATCTTGATCTACCGAGGTGGATAAACATCAGTTACCTTGATTGAGATCCGCGTTCCCATTTGAGTGAGCGCGGTAGATCAAACGTGTTTTATAAACACATTGCGAAAGCGCGAAAAGGTCACCAATGTTTACAAGTCAGCCTGCCATGCATTTCGTATCGATGTATCCCAAAAACAAACATGAGTGTAACCGCAGATCCAGGGTCACTTGATCTACCGATGTGTTCCCATTACAAACTTTGATCCAGCACGGTGGATCTGATCTACCCCGAACGGTCGATCAAAATCGGTGGATCCTGATCTTGAGTGAGTGTTGTTGATCTGCGTTTCCATTAGTGTTTGATCCACCTCGGTAGATCAAGATCCACCTCCCTTGATCAAATGGGAACACGGCTTGTGTTGTAAGTTTCCCAATGTTAACTATTGTAATAACATTACTACTCAATGTACTGTACCGCTCAATGCTTGCTACAGTGATTGTTACTGTAATGCCATGGGCCAACAAAGTTATTAAATAAAAAAACAATACCACGATTTCTTAATTTCCTTTATCTTTTGATATTTTCTTTATTTGGGCAACAATAAAGCTATGCTGGGCAACCAAAAACTACTAATTTAAAAAAATGGGCATTAGAAAATTTTTCAAGCCCTGATACATGACTTGTATTCAGCACAACCTCTGAATCGCAACCACTCTGCAAACACAGGATCTAATTATTACTTAATTACAAAGATAAGAAATGAACAATACCTGTAGTTTGTTTCTAAACTGCCTCTGTCAGGTCACCTCTTGAATTCTACTCCAGAAGTAAAATCTTGACTTAACCTAAGGATTCATTGTCACCTGTAGGAAAGAATATCCAAAAGAAATAAACTTTACTAGCCTGATAGGTTGGCATCAGAACAACTCCAAAATTGGGTAGGAAATTAAGCACATCCTCTAGTATAAAAGAAGGGTTAGTCTTACCAAAGATGGGTTTCTCCCCTATCTTGGCACATTAATTCATCGTTTCCCTTAGCGTTCTTTAGATTCAGCTGAACAGGATCACAGAGTTTTATTTGAAGGTTAATTCATTAATTGTTTGCAAATTGTCAATTCCAGAACAGGCAAAAGTTCTCCTTCAGCACTGACGATACTTTGAGAATATCTTCATCACCAAAAAAGGCCAGGCTTGCATGCCAGTTCAAAGTACAGCTTAGTAATTGCACCATGTGATCGAAATTTTAGTAATACTCTTCAGTATCATTGCATGCTGCAGTGGTTTTAATACTATGATTAAGTAATTCTACGTTGCATGTCTAATCATTGTTTGGTCAGACAGAAATCTATGTAAGGTAATTTCAACGTATTACAGAAATTAGTCTAGGTTGCTGTGTGTGGCCGCTGCAGTCATCGCCAGAAATACTTATTCTTTCAATATCAATGTATCTGAATACTGTAAAAATAATAGCAGAGCCCTGTGTAGACTTTATTAAATTACTTTTCTTGAAGAAAGAAGTGATAATGCTAAGATGCGGTATAAGCATGTTTATACTTGATATTTTACCTCTACCCATAATTCCCAAAACTCTCTGCATGATTTGATTGCCTGATTCAAGGACAATAGGATCACCCAAAAATCTTTATTTGAAGTCAATCTTTTGGCATCTACACTACAGTATGCAAACAAAGCCATACACATACTGATAAGTTGTGCAGTAAAATTTATTGGCTGATAGAAATCTTTGTCTTTTCTTTGCTTTTATGGTTGCCGAAAGTGATTCGCTGTATTCCCAAAGGTTTCCCACATATGGAGATTCCGACATTTTATTGTACCTTGCTGGAATATAATATTGAGCTTAATGTTTCTAAGGTGGATGCTAAATCATACATGGATAATCATAACCAGAGGCAGAGAATGTAATATTTGGCATAGTTGTAGCTCTCACTGAAATAAACCTTGAAAAAAAGGAAGCTAAATTTATGCATGAGACACAAGAACACTTGATATCACAGTTCTGCAGGATAAGATAAACTCAAATTGTAGCCACCACACATAATAGACTTGCAGTGCTCATGTACTTTATAGCTCCATACTCAAATTTAAATACAAGATACGTGAACTCATGAGAATTGTACTTCATATCTCTAGCCTCAGTGAAAGATTAGGAAGGTGGGGGGGGAGAGGGAGGGAAGAGCTGAAGGGCAAACAACATGTATGTGGCAAAGGACTGTGCAGCCTCTGCAAGGGGAGACTCCTGGGAGGGGAGACTTTCCTGAGAGGGGAGACTCCTGCAAGGAGAGATACCTAACAGAATCAGAAAGCCAAAAGGCTTAGTGATTTCTTGCTGCTGAAATGTAAGCTTTTTTTTCAAATTGTCACAGCTCCCGAATGTTTCTCACACTGACAGTTTTCTGCAATGTACCCACAATGTATACATGCAAGGCATCCAAGCTTCTTATACTGAGATTCCAAATGACCTTTGACCACCTAGAACTAGGGTTCTGCTCACTATATCACATCCACATTACTATGGGTAAAAATTTTGCAGTATCCAAGACTCCAACCATGAGAAATTGCGTAAACATGTATGATATTGAGACTTTGACACCTTGTGAGCCCAAATGACATATGACCTCAACCAAAAACTATAGGGATCATTTTATCACAATGCCCCATCTACATGCCAAGTACCAGGAACCTACAAGTAACCTTTCTTGTAATACTGTGCAAGCAAGGTTGTAAGGCTTTGACATTGCTTACCCCAAATGACCTTTGTTCTTCACAAAAATCAAATGGGATCATCAACTCCACATGGCCAACCCACAAACCAATATCAGCTTAGTCACATGCACCTTTCTTGAGATATTATGTTTACATGTTTTGACCTTTTGACCTCTTGCAACCCACATGGTCCTTGACCTCCACCACAAACACAATAGGGATCATCTGTGCAATATGGCCTACTCACACACCAAATATGAGATTAGTCACACTTACCCTTCTTGAGATGTTGTGTTTACAAGCAGTTTTCAAGGAATTTACCATTTGACCACTCGTGACTCTAAATGACCTTTGACCTCCACAAAAATGTAAAGAGATCTTCTCAATACAACAAACCTACACACCAAATATGAGCAAAGTCCCATGTAATGTTCTTGAAATATCATGTTTCCAAGGTTTGACCTCTCTTGACCCTAAATGACCTTTGACCTCCACCATAATAACAGATATCATCTACTTACTGTAATGCATCCACATAAAAATATGAAATTTATCCAAGATTCCTACCTTGAGATACAGTGTTAACACAGTTTTCAGACTTTGACCTGTAGTGACCCTTGATGACCTTTGACCTCCACCAAAAACAATAGGGATCCTCTGCTTACTGTATAAGGCAGCTACATACCAAGTATGAACTCAAAGAATCTTAACTTGAGATATTCTGTAAACAAGGTTTTCAGACTTTGACTCTCCATGACCCCACATGACCTATGACTCCCACCGAAAATGATATGTTTCTTTCTATCACCATAACACATCCACATACCAACAATGAAATTTATCCAAGCTTCCTATTATCTGAGAAATGGTGAAAACAAATTTTTTCAGACTTTGACCCCCATGACCCCAGATGATCTTTGACCTCCACCAAAAACAATTGAAATCATCTACTTATTTGGGGCCATCTACCTGCCACGTATGGGGATACTGCAAGCTACCCTTCATGAGATATCATGTAAATAAGCCTAAAGTGTCACACACACACACCCACACACACACAACATCACCATCCCATAGATATTATAGATTCCTTGCCTGCCTTCGGCAAGGAGTCAATAACCCAGTCCTCAGAAGACTTTATGAAGTCAAAATGCAAGAATTACCCCCTCCTTTGAAGGAGTAACAAACCCACATCACACATCAAGAAATGCAAACAGCTGAAAATCTTACTCACTCAAAAGGTGAATACTATATGGAGCCCACTCCATACAGTATATGTTACATAATGTTCAGTACACCTTTCATTTAATCCTCCAAAATGACCACTGACATCAGGGTATCATAAATGCACAAGATGTGATATAAAATGACATGCACTTGTCTGTGAAAAAAATTGCAGAACTAGCTACATCAAATTTCTGTCTATTTCCGATACATCAAAATACACTGACAAACCAAGAACAAATGCTTTTCACTTGATTTTCAGAGATGATCTCAAACTTACAGTGCCCATCTTTAGGCCAGGTTAAGAGAACTGGAACCGTGATCCAAATGTTTGCTATTTAACTCTGGGCTATACTTAGCAGAATAACCAATGGGAACTAGCTGCTCTTTGATTCACACCAAATTCAAAAAGATACAGAGTAGCTATTAAAAAGCATTTACGGGCAGTATTTCAATTTCATATGAAAGAGCCTAAAAGGAATATTCCTGTGTCAATTTCATTTTCATAAGGTCTAAAATAAAAGAATAATTTTCTATCTCACACCCTTCAAACGTCACACATGTAGCTTGTTCATAATTCAAGATATTCCTGTTTAAAGATAAGTCATCTTTGTCAAAAACAGACTCCTAGCTGCTTCAAGGTTACAAAATGTAAATCCTATACTGGCAGATTGCTTCCAAAATCTTCTGTTGTTCTTTAAGATTGGAGCAATTAATTTGACCTTGAAACTTCACACCAGTGAAATATTTAATATTGTTCGTTTGAGTTTGAGCTAAGAATTTTGGGACTACAAAGGTTGCAGCTTTACAAGTGCCTGCATATTCATTTGCATGTATGAACATTACATGAAAATACAAAAGATGCTCAATTAATCTGCCCATGTGACATCACAGACTATCCACAATTCAATGTGTTACTGTGGTTTGAATATTTTCTTTAAAAAGTCATAACTTCTGAACCCAACATGCTATTGAGATCGAATTTTCACCAGTAAAGAGAACAAAAGTGCCTTCGTTTGTTGAAGCTCTTGAAAACCATCAGAGGAATATCCTTTTACGTAAGCTCAGGATATGGCCTTCCTTTGGCAAATTAACCAAGAAGTTTTGTATGTATAAAAAATCACTAAAAAGAAACTCTCTTCACTGCAAGTAACATTTTGGTTTGAGGAAAGCAATTAAATTCCAACGTTGAAGATTATCAGAGTTAAAAGATGCAAGGTAGCTCCCATCACACACCATTTACAGGAACAGTAAATTTAACAAACATTACAGCATGTCTTGTAGGCTTGCCAGGGTAAAGTCTTAACCAATAAAGTACAGTGGGTTTGTCTCAACAATGAGGAGCTAATTTTATGGAAGTTTGGGAGGGGCAGGGATTCTAAGAACATGACTCTCAAAAACTGGAACTGTTTCAGAAGAGGTTCAAGATATTCATGACATTTAAACTCTGATCTGATGCTGTTACACAATCTACTTGCATACTACTGCAGATAAACCAGCTACAAGAATTGAAGAGGCCAAGGAGTCAATTTTGAAGTTGGGGCAAATCGGCCAAATATGTTCAACAATATAATAGTCAAGTGAGGCGGCCAAAATACCTAAAGCAGAAAAGGGGGGGGGGCTTGACTGACAATGAATTTATTCAAACAAAATGACAAGTGCACTACAGAGGCTCACATTACATTACATGTACTAAAAGTGTTTGATTATTCATCCAGGCCTTGCAATGTATCACCACCAGGATGTGCATGCTCTTTGATAGGCAATAAACTATAGGAATTGTGCCTTCACAAAGAGAGAATTTAGAAAAACTGTGGGAGCTGGTTGTAGAAGCAAAAGAGATTGGAGAAAGTAGGAATTTGCATAAACAGAACAGAAAAGATGGGAAACTACCATAATGAGCTTTTTATTAAAATGCTTGGAAACACACAAGAATGTGGCAGTCCCAAACAAAATCACTTAACCAATGACAGTAAACCATGATAAACCTGTCCTTTCTGTACTGAGATAAGTCTGCACATACTCTACCATGCAAAACATTCAGTAGTTATAAGGTTGAACTAAAGGCTTAGTTTAATTTGAACAGTTTCCAATCAATTGGTCTAAGTGGTCCCAACCATAACATTATCTTGCCAGTTGTAGCTCACAACGGGAAACTAGTTCCGTGGTCACACGTATCCATGGCTGGAAGTGCAGTAATTAACACTGTATTACACCGTGTTACCTCAAGCTCTAGTAACATCAGAATGCCCATAAATTACTCAGGGGTCAGTGTTCAATCCACCAGATCAAATTGGGCTGATCCACCAGAACAATGATCACAACATTTCATCTGATGTTGTCCCCCTTTCTGAAGAAAGTTCTGCACATTTATGCCCCTTGCAAGGATCACTGAAAAATGCAAAATGATACTTGGGTCACTGGGAAAAACAGTGGAAATCACTACCTTAATGTGATGCAGAGTAATGCCAAGGAGAGTCTCTACAACCAACTGTAGTATACAATTAACTTCAGCTACGCTTTTTATCAAGCATACATGCTCCTCTTGAACGTATGTCTTAAAAATAACTTTGAGCTTGAATTACTGTACTGAATTTTTAAGCAAAAAAATATTGATTCTCAAGGTATACTTTATTCATAAAAACAGCTGATACACAACAGGACTTGCATGCTAAATGAAGTTTTGGTTGTCACATAAAATGACAGTCACTTTACTTGGGAGCTCAGTTCATACAGTAAATGCTAGTCTTGATTAAAATCTGACTGTGTCAATATCCGGTTTCTGAATACATGTATGCTGCAGGTTAAAGGTAAAGAGCAGTCCCCCCAAACTAATTTTGAAGAGAAAGCTAAATAACTCAATTTTCATCTTATTTCTCTTCAAAGTATCTGTATTTACATTTTATGACTTTACTAATTTCATATTCAAGGTAAACCAAGTAGTTATTTCTGGTAAATTTCACATTTGATGAGAAAAAACATTGTCACATGACTCCTGACAGCCAATCATGAAACTGGATCTACACTTCAATTTAGGATGACTGCTCCTGCCCTTTAAATGCATTGAGCTCATGTACATGTACCTGTGTTAAAGAAACATCAACAACATGGATGACAGCACTATTATCATAATACAGTATGTCAGGCCTCGATTTTTAGAAAAATTTATGGTTGTCCTTTGGGCAACCATTCAACTAATTTTAGTTGTCCACAAGGAGATTTGATTGTCCAGAACAATTTTCTCACAATTACAAAACAGTAGCCTAATTGTGTTCATGTATTGTTGGTCTTCAAGAATAAAAGGGTTTAATGTAATGTTTAAGAGACAGATACACTTGAAGTCTGAAACCATGGTATCATGGAAAAAGTTGAAAGAGTTGATCAGTCTGAGAAAAAATGGTTGTCAACCGGACAACCAACCTTTAACTTTTGGTTGCCCATAATGAATTGAAGTTGTCCCAGACAATTAGACACCCACGAAAATCGAGCCCTGTATGTTGTTAAAAACTCTTCATGTTCATTGGCTTTCATTAATTTGTATCTCTTTCAAAGATGTAGGGAATATGTGCAGCAGGGTCATGGCCTGTCTAGAAAACTCTAAGGGGGTGAAGGGGGTTCAAAATCTTCCTATGTAGAGTGTCACCACCTCATAGTGGGTTAGTTATGCATGAACCATGCTTGAGCCAACAGTTGAATTATTTTACAGATTTTAATGTACACAATCTTTTGATTTTTCTTGATTTTGTTTTTCTTGATTGAGTCACAAAGATTCTCTAAAGTGAAAAGTAAGGTACCTGAGCCATATCAGGGATGAAATTTAATGCTTGTCTTGTCGTCAGAGATACTGTAAGGGAAAAGGGAAAATTGCATGTTACTACGTACTTTACTCGCTCATTGTATCATATGCAGGGTAAATCTCTGGAATTCCATTGCTCTAAGTATTAGAGAAAGTAGAAGTGTACGCTCATTTAAATATACAGTAGTTTCAAGAAGTTTGTAATTGCTCAATAGAATTTGTTACCTCACATTTTTATCTCTCTGTGAGGAGGATGAGATATTTGTAGTCACTTTGCCTGTGGGGCTATATATGGCAATGCTAGCGTAAATCACAATGGTTACCATGGTAACGGTAAATTTCCCAATTTTCTAGTCTCTAGGTCTAACCCATGGCGAGGTACCCTGGGGTGACTGAAGGTCCAGGGCTGAGAGAGGGGTCAAAACCTGTCTGTGTGTGTGTGTGTTGGTGGGTGTGTGTATGTGTGTTCAATTTTGTTTTCCTAATATCTTGTAAACGGCTGGGCTGATTTTCTTCAAACTTGGTAGGATGGTACCTTAAATGGACGATCACCTTTATTTTCAATGGAGCCACTTCCACGAGGCAGACACGAGTGGAAAGGAGCGAAAGCAGTTTTTCAAATCGTTGTTTCAATTGTTGTTTTGGAATAAAGGGTGCTGCTATAGTTCCAAGAACTTGATTGATCTGTGCCATATTCTTTCCCCTCACTATCTTATGGAAAAAACTTCCCCCCCTTGGAACAAAATAAAAATGCTTCCAAAGGGGACCTCAAATAGGAATTGTGGCATAGATTTTAGTATGGTAATTTTTGTCAATGACATTCTACTTTTGCATAAAAACTGCACAGATAAAATTTCTAACAAATATATAGTTGCAGTTCTATAACCAACTTGCGCACATGTTAGCGATGAGATATGCAACTCTGTGGATTGCCCTCTTGTTCAAATTTTACTTCTCATGTTTTACCTTATATTTTTCTAGCATAATGTTGTCACTTTTTTGTAGTTATTCTGTATTTACAGCACCATTTGAATTATTTTAGGGGGAAATATTAATAAGTCATGACTTCCTTTTCCTCCTTTTCTAGTTATGATGATACACTAATTAAATGTAAACAAACTGCACATAATGTATTGCACAAAGATGCCAGAAATAAAGATAGAATTGAATTACACATTTACCATTTTCTATGATTGAGCTTGTCCAAAGGTAGAGCAATTTTGATATTTGTAAAGTAACTGCAGGTAATGTAACTACTTGTATCAGGAAAATATTATTGACTATAATTAGCGATAGAAAATAAAATCTATGGAAAGGATGCAGAGTGGCATAAGCATTGTTTACCAAGGTGCAGCCAACACAACTCAGCCTTTGAGTTTTATATTTCCAGGTGTGTTAACAAATTGCACTCCTCAGGAAATTAAGGAGTGTGGTAGGTGTGCAAAAAAATCATACTCCTCACAATGATTTGAGGTGAATGATGGTGCATAATCGCACTCGCACCCCTCAAAATCAAGGCCTGACAACTGCTCATCTATTTAAACTTTTTAAAGACAGTTAACTCTCACCCCAAACTACAATGCAGGTCACTAACTCCAAAAGTAGTGTAGTTGCCAATGCCTACAGTACTGAGTAGTCTATTTCGAGAGTGTTCGTCTATTTAAAGAGGGGGTAGGGGGTGACATAACAGGTGAAGCATGAGTTTTCAGAATCCACAGTGTGATATCACTGTCACCATACCTAAATCTGCTTTAAAAACTGAAAATTACAAGTGGACATAACTAATTATACACTTTGCAATGGAAAAGTTTTCAAAATTGCATTATTAAGACCATATTAAAAACGTCTCAGTTGACTGAATGAGTTCATTAAATATTTAAGAACAAATTAATTTCACAAATGACTTAAAGAGGTTAATTGGATTGGTTCATGAAATTTCAACATTTTTTTTCCCAAGCTGTTCAGCTTTTTTCACAAACCAATTACAAGTGGTCAAACTTATACAATCCCCATACACAAATAAATGTTTATTTGAGTCAATACTTAATGGTGCAATTCTGTTTTCAAATCTCTTAATTCTTGACCAGACTGTCTTCAAATTATGCAAAAAACTGTTACCAGTCAGGTCACCACAAAATTCCAAGTATTTAACTTTTGCCATAACTACTGGATAAGAAGTTCTGCTATAATAATCCTAATTATAATCATTTTCATGCAGAAGTACCATCAAGCACTTTCATTTAACCCTTTACCGTTGTTTGGGTCCTTTTGGACCCATGCGGAGGGCTCGGCTGTCACACATCTTTACTGTTTCACGTGGAGCTCGAAACTGCGAGTAGCTACCCGAAAATTCAGCCACAACAGCGAGAGAGACAATAGTTTAAGGTCACGGGGTCAATGGCCTACGGAAGCCAATGCGGGGCGGGCTACGTGCGCTTTTCCGCCCACTCCCGATCCGCGCAAATATGCCCCGATCGGAGCACAATGGTAAAGGGTTAATATAAAATATCTGCACCGCTCGGCTAAAGGTGTACGTGCACACACGCAGAGACAGTGGCATCAGCTTTGCAGTAAACACTCCACAGGCTTATTTTAACCCTTTACCGTTGTTTGGGTCCTTTTGGACCCATGCGGAGAGCTCGGCTGTCACACATCTTTACTGTTTCACACTGAGCTTGAAACTGCGAGTAGCTACCCGAAAATTCAGCCACAACAGCGAGAAAGACAATAGTTTAAGGTCACGGGGTCAATGGCCTATGGAAGCCGATGCGGGGCGGGCTACGTGCACTTTTCCGCCCACTCCCGATCCGCGCAAATATGCCCCGATCGGAGCACAACGGTAAAGGGTTAATATAAATATCAACTCAACAAGCCCCTTCAAACAGAAAATGAAGTCACACCAACTTTGGTTGGAGGCTTCATGACTGGTTCTGAGACTGAGAATATTTTAATGAACCTCTCCAATTGTGAGATTCCCAAGCAGTAATTACTGCTTGGTTCTACAGACAAATCGGGACAGCAAGTGATGGTCTGATTTCAGTCAGCCATAAATGGGGTCTATCACCTTCTAATCTTTCAATTCCCTTGCTTTATGGATGGTTGTACACTAACTTAATTTTGATTCCTTTAATTTGACTGAATATGAGGGTTTATAGACAATCATAAATGAAGAGGATTTAAGATTTATGGACCCCACTTATGGCTGCCTACATTCACTAAAAACAAGTGCTTATCAGATTCGTATATAGATTGAATATACGAAAAACATCCAAACCCTAAAATATCAGGAAAGATGCTCAGAAGTGAAATAAGAAACTTGTAAAATTAAGCTGTTGTTATCCAAATTGTTTTGAGGCAAATGCTATACCCTTTAAAGGGCTGGTGACATGAAAATGATAAATTTGGGTCCTTGTTGTAAAAAGCTTTAAAAACCTAGAATGTCCCTGCTAGCAAAATTTGATCTGTCCTCTGATGACCTTTTGGCAGCCATTTTGAGAATCCGTCAGAGAAATGTCCAGTGGCTCTCTGACAGTCTGAATGTGGGCATGATGCTGATTGGTTTGCCCATCATGCACCCCTGTGAATTCCTTTGGATCTTTGGCAGCTCACATACTGTTTGTCATGAAGGTCGATCGCCAGAGGACCGCCAGATATTGCTTACTGGGATACTGTAGCTGCAATTCTTATAAAAATCCATCAAAAATCACCCATTTTACAGGGTAATTTCTGATTTGCATTTAATCATAACAAAACATTGGTTCAATATGCTAATTTTGTGATGTCAACTAGGAGACATGTATAACAAGTATTCCTAGCCTTGGAAGATTTAGCACATTGAATGAGTGGTATTATTTACATACTTTTAATCATCTGTTAATATTTTAGCACAGCATTTGTTGAGCATCAAGCAGAATGCACAATTTCAGAACAGCACTTAGGACCAATGAAGTATAGCATCAACTGGGCCACAAAACAATTGGAAAGATCTATCTAGCTTTTCCTGTACAGACAATAATTCACTTAGTGTGTACAAGGGGCCTTTACATTAATGAATGAAACCTTTTTCTCAAAGAGCTAACCTGCCTCCAGAAATCGTCATTACTTCGTTGATGCACTGAAAAATGACATGTATGTAGTACATTGATAAGAACTGGTCACAATCAGAAAGATTACCTCCCATGCTGAATACTTTTACAGCTCTTTAAACAAACTACTGTACAATATCAGCTAGTGTGTAAGGACTTCCACAAGGTGAAGGATTGCCAACTTGCTTCCCAGTATTAAAGCCATTTACTGAAGTTGAAGTACCCCCTCAAAGTTGCTACACTACACAGTTACTCCCATTGTTTATGTGCATAATGGCCTATGTTTAAGTTTAAGTTAATTGCATTTAATATAGCGCTCAGTACTACTCAATGAAGCATTCACTGGCCCTTCACAACAAGAACAAACACAAGTATAGAACAAAACCACAAACTAACAAAAGGAAGTTCAGTCAATTGAAAGTTCTAGTAAACAGATGCGTTTAAAGTTTAGATTTGAAAGAGTCGATAGATGAACAGTCCCTCACATTCTCCGGGAGGCTGTTCTATAATTTTGGACCAGCGACACTGAAATATCTGTCACGAAAAGTTGAAGCTTTCATGAAGGGCACATGAAGTAGACAACCATTAGTAGAGGAACGTGTAGAATAATGGTATTTGCATCGCTGAATTAAATTCGACAGATATTCAGGCGCCAGGTTATGGAGACATTTGAAAACGAGAACTGAAAGTTTGAACTCAGCACGGACATGTATGCCTATAATACCACTTTTCCAAGTGCATATATATCACCAATATTACAAGTACAGATATGCTGATATTCCATAACAATCACTGAAATAAATACTGGCTAAAATGTTATCTAACACCAAAAGATTTTTATAAATACCAGAGTCCTTAATAAATATTACTGACCTCTCCAAGAAATTCTTCTGCTCTGTACACTGTGCTACCTATAACATTACAGCTGGGAGTGTCCTGTAGCTACAGCTCTCGTGCAGAATGTCTGATTTAACACAAAATACATAGCAACCCCCTAAAGAGGAGTCCCTAGCAACACTTTTGATTCTGAAGAGTTTTGTACACATTATCTATCAAGAGCTATGATGGAAGCTTCTATTTTATTCAGGCAATGCAACTTCATACACAGGTACAAGGTTCCAATATTTTAATATGAGAAAACATCTCTGGGATATTTTAAAAGAGTTTACCTCCATTTATGTTCAAATATCATCATAATTTCCAAAGAATTTTTAAGTTCGATACTTCTCGTTTCCTTTTTGTATAACTATTTAGACACAAATCAACAAAATGTAATATAAAAGGCTTCAAACTGGAAACACAAATGAAAACTTTTTGTGCCAGTGCAAGCTGGAATTTAAAAACTAGGTGGTTCTTTTATTATTACACCATAGCAAAGTCTTTTGTTAACTTTTGGGAAAATCAATAAAAAGGTCATTAATTTCATGCACTATTCCTACAATCAAATTATTCTCCATTTCTTCTGAGACTATCACCATGAACGTGATTTCATTGTATGCCATAATTTTCAAAAGAGCTGCTGCAGAGTTCAAATTTTATGATTTCTGATCCCCATGGGAAACAAGAGGAATCACTTTATATTCTTACCTAAAAAGAATTACATCGGTCACAAGTAATCTTAGTCCATAAATGGATAAAATGAAAAACTAGAGACAAGACTTCAATCTTGGATTAGTTGAAAAAGATTCCTCACTTGTAGGCAACTTTGGGTATAATTGCCAATCAATTGCTGAAAGGTCTTCTGATTACAGACAGTTTCATTTGATATCCAAGAATTTATTTGTACAAGACCCTTTTAAAATTTTTCATTTATGTACTCTAGCTCTTAAATGCATAAAAGCACATGTGGTCCTGTTTGCAAAACTTCTTACAAGCTTGGAAGAAGAGTTGGCAAATGGCATCCTCACACATAAACTGGCCAGCAGCATCTTGTTGTGAAATTCTGGTTTGATCCATGCTGATCTAAGCTTTCCTTAATCATTAACCATGCCTTTATTTTCAAAAAAATTCACTACTGTCCTTTGGCAATCATTTCACCATTTTCAGTGGCAAGGACATTTGTTTGTCCAAAATATTTTCACACAACTAAAAAACAAGCAAACAAGCCTATTGTGATGTTTTCTCAAATATTTGATAGAGATTGTGTTCATTTATTATCCATCATTTAAACCAGAAAGCCAAAAGGCTTAGCCATGAGAAACTATTTAAACATGATATTGAGACTTTGAACCTTGTGAACCCAAATGACCTTTGTCCTCCACCTTAAAAACAATAGGGATCATCTACTCAATATGGCCAACCCACACACCAAATATAATATTGGTCACACTTACCTTAATTCCTTGAGATACCATGTTACAAGCAATTTCTAAGGCATTTACCATTTCACCTCTTGTGACCTCAAAGGACCTTTGACCTCCACAAAAATCAATAAAGGTCATCTGCTCAATGCGACTAACAATGCAACCAACACACTCAATTATGAGCATAGTCACATGTACCATTCTTGAGATATCAGGTTTACAAAGTTTTGACTTTTTGACCTTTTGTGACCCCAAATGACCTTTGACCTCCACCAAAAACAATAGGGATCATCTACTCAATATGGCCAACCCACACTTACCCTTTTTGAGATATTGTTTACAGGGCACAGAACACATTTCCCTGTAAGGAAATCGTCAGAATTCCCCTTTAGCTGGTTAAATCATGCAGCATGTGAATGCCTTCAGCGAGGGCGGGCTCTTGAATATCACGTGACAGACCTCATTGCAGTGTCTGAATTTTCTGGTAGCTATACCAGTTATGAGCTCCGCATGAGCAAGGAAAGATGTGCTAGGCTTGAGCTCTTGTGAGCAGCCTGTATACCTGCTTAAGCATCATTTATAGGTGCCCATACACACACCCACCCAAACCTTTTGTTCTTACAACCTGAGGATCTCCTTGTGTTTTCCTTTGTTCCTGCTTCCAAAACCCTTACCTTAACAATAGACTGTCTATGGGCATGCACATTTGTAGGTAATGCAGAAGTGTACATATAATGCATAGATAAGCAGAAAAAGGACAATGTCTTCTGTTCAGCATTTTAGTGAAGAAAGGCATCACTATATTTGTTATTTTTTTTCTCTTTTTCATTTTTATATTTTGGAAATACATTATTTGTTCTCTCTCTTTCATATGGCATTTTATTCCAACATATTCTCATCTTGAAGATGGGAAATGAGCAAGTGAGCTTTCACTCTTTCCATTAAAATTCTCAAAAATCTTACGATGAAGACTTTAGCCAAAGAGTTTGAATATTTAACATTTTTCTTCAATTGCCAAAACTGTATTCAATTAATATGTAAAACTATGAATAGAATTATTGACATTTTGGACAAATGCATTTCACCATGAGTGCTAAGGGTGTACAGATTGTGCAACAACAGCCACAAAGGAGACATCTGCATCCCAATTGTAATGGATATTCCCAAACCTCTAAATGGGTTCAAGCATTGGAATTCTCAAGACAGAGACACACCTTTGCATGAATCTTCAAGCATAAATGTGTGAAAGTGGGTATAAGATATTCAACTAGAGCGCCAAAGGTGCAGAAGCTCACACCTTCAACTATAGGTTCCTAGGTTATCTTTACTAATACAAGTGTTGCATGAGTTTAGAGGTTATGTGACATGAAAATTAAAAAAGGACAATTTCTGATTTGCACTTGATAGTTTTCTAAATCTGAGCTCCACTGGATGTCATCAGAGGGGCGAACCGCATATGGCTAATGTTATCCTTTGTATTTACAATCTTCATTTCAAGGAAAGTTGTAACATTAGTTTGTCCTGATGGATTTATTTTGGAAGTTAACTGTGTCCTTGAAAATCATCAGTATCCATTACTAAACCATAAACTATCTAACAAGTAATTATTAGAGATAATAAAAACATGGTTTACAAAAGAAATGTCAACACTGTTCAACACTCCACGTCATCATTTTTGCATTGAAGATGTTGAAAAAATTCCAATGGATTTTTCCTTTGAAAAGTGTAACCCATAACTGCCAAGTGAAGTCAGGATATTTTGCTGACATGTCACACTACCTTTAAATAATCTTAATTTAAATAAAACCACAAAACCTGTATACCCTAAAGGCAGTTTGAAGAAAGTCCCAACAAAATGTTTTGTGCTATCTTCAGTGTAATTTAAATTTCTGCTTTCCCCTGAGAGTTACAATGTAAATTAAAACTGCAATAAGGAATACTGTAGCATGTCAGATACTATAGTGCCCCTTGTGATATCCTCCTGAATGAATTTCTGACTACAGAGTTTTATTTAATACCACAGTAACAAAAAAAAAAACATCAGTGTGAGACTAACCAATGAATGGACTTAATGTCAATGGCAAACTCTTAAAGGGCGAATGCAATGCCCCTCCCCCATCCCTTGTTTGAAATTCTGTACTATAGTTATGCTAAAAAACATATTCAATGATACTTGCATGGTAAATAAGAGATGATCACCAACAGTTTTTAATTTTTCTAACCCCTTCAGAGACTGTCAAATGAGTACCGTCACATTGGCTTACTTTCCCCTAATCCTGGAAATTCAACCAGCATAAAAATGGATACTCCCAAACCTCTAAAGGACTGTTCAAGCAAAGCTGGACTGGGGGCTGCAGAATATGTCTACAGAACTTCTTGCCAGTTGCAAGAGCTGGTGCCTAAAGGAAAGAACTTCCATGGTCACATTTAACTGTTTAGAAACTGGAGTTGAAGAAGTTAAAACCATATTTGAAACAGTATTTCACCTTTTCCCAAGTTTCATCTAGTTAATGCTTTATAACACATAGTGAGCTCATCTCTTGATAACCAAATACTGCAATGTAGAGCACTTCACAGTTCACATTTTAACATACTAACAACCTTTCTCCCACATTATCAAAAATGTCACAACCTTACCTTTGCAGTTTCTGCCTTGTACTTAGAAATATGTTTATATGGGTTACAATCAAAACTCGAAAACTGATAAATTTAGAAATCAATTTCATGTTTGCAGTTGAGAAACAAAATTAAATCACACCACTTCAAAATATTCGCACAGCACCTTCTTTCGTCTCTTCAAAGTCTACCAATTATTTTTTTCATCTTAGAGTTTCATGTCTCAGATATTGAGAATTGACTTGAGACTTTACAATAAAGTCCCAGAAAACAATGTAATTATGGTATCTTCCCTGATCATACAAAAACATAAAAGGCTCGACCCATTTACTCTGCTTACAATACAGTACAATGTTGACTTGGTACATTTCTTGACCAAAAATTAATCCATTTAAATCACAATGGAGCAACGTCAAATATTACTCAAGACTGGAAGTTGTTGTTAATGGTTTCTAGGCATATAATGCTTGTGTTTCCAGTGTAAACACAACCTCAGTAGGAACGATAGTGAGCTTGTAAATTTGCATTTGTACTACATTTAGCAAGTAGTGTCATGGTGACTGTAAAATTAGCATGCTGCACTAACATAAAATACACCACATCCTTCTTACCCATCATGCAGTGGGATAGCCTTCCAGTGTGTTTTAAGAGAGGGGATCCCACTATTTCAGGGGGGGGGGGAAATAAAAAAATCTGTGACTTAAGTTTATCCCACTCTTTATCTTCAGCCACTAGGTTCTGGGGAGACTACTGCATAGGGGAATCAGATTACCCCAAGCCTCTCTCCTTCCCTAATCTACCTTAAAGGAGAACTGTAGTCATACCAATTTCCAGAAGTCTACCCTATTTTATGAAAGGCTCTTGGAATTATGAGACAGTATTAGCTATCAAGGCAAGTCAAGGTATGCATGTTTTATGCTTGTAAGCAGAACCTCAATGGAAGTTTTTGCAAAATATGCATGTGGAACTAGGAATGTTAAATGTAGAATAAAAAATAATAAGTATTACACAGTAAGGCAATTCTAATGATAGAACTCATCAGGATATTTTGGGGCCAGATATCAACTTTTGTGACACAGAAACCTAGCTCTCTAGGCAAACAAACGCCAATGTTTCAAGACATGAACTAGAACAGCACCAATGCAGAAGATCAAGTACTGTCAGAGGGTAGGAAATCTATAACAGTTGCCCTCAAAATAGCAAGATAACCTACTTAATGTATTTCTCTAGTTGAAACATAATAACCCAAATAGTTTTTCAATCAAATACTTTGTAAAAACATATTTTCTTTAATCATCTATGGTCAATGCATGAATTATTTTGTGCTCCCATTTGCACGAAAAGAGTGCATTGGAGAAAGAGAAAATGACTTAAACTCCAACTGCACTTTTCTATTACAGGTGAAGGAATTTCAAAAAGAATAGGACAAGGGGAATTGCAGAGTTGCTTAGGTGTATGCCACCTGAAGGTTCTTGAGTCTACCCTCTCTCAACCCTTGACCTTTAACTTTTATTGCAAATCTAACAAAGATCTATCATAACAATTTTATAGTGGGTTTCAACTTCAAAAAAAGATTAGTATTTCAGTCATCACGTCAATGTCACATCTGCAGACACTTTCAGCAGCTGCAGCTATCACACTGTAACTGTTGATAGCATTAAAGCATGTACAACTGCAGATTCTGCAGCTATCACACTGTAACTGTTGATAGCATGCAGATTCTGCAGCTATCACACTGTAACTGTTGATAACATTAAAGCATGTACAACTGCAGATTCTGCAGCTATCACACTGTAACTGTTGATAGCATTAAAGCATGTACAACTGCAGATTCTGCAGCTATCACACTGTAACTGTTGATAGCATTTAAGCATGTACAACTGCAGCTTTGTTTGAAGCTCTGCTTAATTAGCTGCACACCTAAAGTTTCGACATTATGGTTTGTATAAACTCTTTACGCACCAAATGCACTATGCCGTTACATCCTACAAAACAGGCCTTGGATTTTGGATTTTCAGGTGTGCAACAAATTGCACTGCTCAGGAAAGTAAGGAAGTTGGCAGGTGTGCTGTTTTATTCAACTTTCATTCATTTATACATGCTTACATCTCCATGTAGGTATGCAAAAAATCACATTTCTTAGAATGATTTCATGAGATTGATGGCGTGCAATTGCACTCACATAGCTCAAAATTCAAGGCTTTCGGTACTATCAGGCCAATGGATTTTTTTTACATTTAAAACCAGTACGTATGAGCAACACTGCTCATGGCAAGTTGGCAATCATTACATGATTGCTTTTGTTTATGTAGAAATGCCAAATTTGACAAATGATACAGCTCTCAGTCTAAGATTGAATAGACACTTACAACAGATTAAACATTAATGCCATTTGAGGGGGAAAAAAAATGGAAAGAAAGGAGAAAAGTACATTTTATGCACTTTCAAGGTAACCGAAACATTAATTTCTCCTTCTCCCTTTTTGGGTTGTTTTTCACAAGAATAATTCATCACATACATGCAGAGAGCAACAACCTTTTTGTGAATCTCTTCAGCTGCAGATTAATAATTAAGAAGGATATACTGCATATGAAATGTCTTTATGTATAGTAAAATGTACATACATCCAGTTTTTCAATACTGCATTTCAACTATCGTGTATACATAGATCTTCACAAACTTTGTCCTGACAGTATTAGGCTTTAAAGGTTATATGCATTCACCCCATATAGAAGGTAGTGTAGTAGACTGTTGTTTCATGATTAGTTCTTGTTAGTCATGTGACAACATTTTTTCCTCCTCAAATGTGAAATTTACTAGAATCAACTGCCGAATTTACCTTGGAATATTTATGTAATATGGAATTAGTTTAATATCTGTCAGTTTCTGTTTTATTTCCTACATGTTTAAGGAGTCAAAATAAATGTTTGCTTACCAATTAAATGATGTGCAAATATAGACGCCTTTGATTCCCCTTAGAATCAACTGTAAACAGGATAATATACAACTACTGGATTTGAGACAATAATTTTGGCATGCCGCCCTCTATCAGTTCACAAAACATTCGGGATGTGTTTCAATTAGTCACTGGGTAACTGCGCACCTGATATGCAGTACAGAAAATGCACATGGAACACTGTAGCTTTGCAGATACCACAGGCAACTAACTGCTGCTGCACAGGCTCGTTTATACTAAGCAGCAAGCATACCTGGCTGAGCTAAGTCTAGCTCATGCAACATAACAGATCGATATCGAGCCATCAAAATTATATGTTACATGTGTAGCACTTCGGACACATATTCTGTGCACAACACACTTATTCATACATAAACATTAGCTACTGAATGCAGCCTTATCAGGTCAGCAACACTGACCAACCATTATCAGCTACATCGAGTCTCATGAAGAGTCCAACACGCTGGACAGCATGCTCTCACTAGAAGCACTCTAGCTCTTGGGCACTGTAACCGAGTTCATAGGAACTCGTCTTGTTTAACAATGGGGGGATTACGTAACAATGATAAAAATGCCTGTTCTTGAATTCAAATATTTGGAAGGGATATATAAAGGGGTGGATTTGAAATGTAATTTAGTTCAATTCATAGTATTGGTGCATGTTGGTTGGACAGTGTCTTGACTCCGCCGGAGACCTATATTGATTCGAAATAAAAGAGAAGAACGATTAACAACGACATCACCTGTTGTCCTGTCTCAGTTTTTTTCGTGTGTGTCTCAGTTTTTCTTCGTCGTAAAATGAACATCGGGCTGAATCCGAAAACTGTGTGAAAGCCCGATCGGTTCATTACAGGCACTCAACATCAACTTCTAGTAACTACTAGTATACCTCAACATAAGGACGCTGAAGTAAGCCACCGGCTTTGCTGTAACAAGCTACCTTTGTGGAAATCTTTCTAAGCCAACTAGTCTACTATAGTACTTGAAATCTTGGAGCCATTTTCATCAACTGCTTTGAAGCACGTAAAAGGTTAACCAGTGCTGAACTGTGCATTATATAATGCACAATCAGGGTTAATGCAAGCAATGCATGAGTGCATAGCCCAAGTGCATCCACCGATGGCATTAACACTGAGTGCATTTATATAATCTATTACTGCGTAGGTCTATCAGTGATTAACCTTGTTCATTCATACATAACAAGATTAAAAATTAAAATAGACTGAGAAGAGAGAAAACGTTATTTCTTCATAACCGCGTTTCTCATGCAATTAACAAAGTATGCAATAGGACAAACTTGATTCAGCTCTAATATCTGTAAACCATAGCATATAAGAATAAGGGATGCACCGGATCCAAAATTTTGGATCTGGTCGGAACCGGATCTTGCCAGAACCAACTTGAAATCCGGCCGGATTTTTTCCGGCCTGAACCGGATTTTTGCAATGCAGATGAATAAAGTGAAATTCAGAAAAGCAGAGACACTCTGGGATAGGAATTTACTGCTTTGTAACGTAATGTTTGTGAAGGACTAATGAGAAATGTCTATAAATTTGTCTTCAAGTGTTGTACAAGTGTATTTACCTAATTTTTTAACCAAAAATTGCAGTATAATAGAAAAAAGGCATGAAAAATTGTGTTCCTGCAGAAGTACAGCAAAACTGTATCAAAGGGGGGCAAGTACAGTAAGAGCTCTTTGTATTTTCTCTCCGTAAGTGAGTATTTGTAGAGAAACTCCTGAGGAAATCTTGAAAGTTGTTTTGCATATCAGTTTGATCTTTTTGAACTGCAGTATATCACCATTTGTTCAAAAAAGTTGTGCAAATTATGTAGACCAGTAATACTTGGCAAAGAGAGTCCTTGGATAGTGATTACTGAATGGACTGCTCATATGTATACTGTAAAAAGACTCTAGGGTTCAGGTTTTTAACTATGCACAGCACCATTGTTTTATACACCATTTCTAGCATTTAAACATGTCATGATATCTAAAAACTGAAGCACATTTGTCATCAGTATTTTTTTTTGGCAGAGATTTATCACACATTCTGACATTACGTATTATGTTTGATAACATCATATTGTGTATACTCAAAGCAGCTCATTGAGTTGGTTCATGAGATTCAAAGAATTTTTCAAATCTATTGAGTTTTCTTCACACACCAATGACAAATGGTCAATCTTAGACAATCCCTATATCCTGCACACAAATAACTGTTTTTTGAGTGAGTAAACGGTTCAAGTTGGTTCTCAAAAATTTGTGACCAGACACTTTTTTCAAATTATATTCAAAACCATTTCAAGTCAGGACACAAGAAAATTCAGCATTTAAAATTAGCGTTTCGGTGACTTTTGGACTTAAAACTTGACTCGTTTACTAACTATGAGCATTGTTATGTGATAGTGATCAACTGTTTGAGACGTTAATTAAGTTATCGATATCAACTCAATGAGCCTCTTTAAGTGTGTGTGATTAATTATTAGGGATTGAAAACATTGATAGTGACCCTATAGTAGGCAACTTTAATTTGTAATTCAGTAATGTCTTCTGAAATTCAAGATGAAACACATTTCCTGCTTGTACTACACAACGTTTATGGGCAAGTATGTGTTAAAAAGTAAAGAAAAGTAAAGTGAAGTGTTTTGTGTGTATGTGTAGATAACCCAATGCAATTAAACTGACACATTGCCTTGAATGATGTGACTCAGGTACAACTGTAATATGGATTATCCGTTTTGTACAGTACTACTGTACACTGCAGTAGACTCATTTAAATTGCATGAAAGGTCTTTTCATCCATTCAATTTATTTTTCACAGTTGAAGGAATTTAAAGTCATATTTGTTACATGTACATGTAAATCAGTTACTTTTATAACTTTTTTGCCTGTTTGGTTCAGTCATTTTTAAGGGCTAAATAAAGGTGTTCAAATGTTATATATATACTGTATAACATGCACTGATAAGCCATCATTTATGAATTTAAAAGTAATTCTGTGACAGTTACTGCAGTGTTCATGTGTTTTAACTCAGATCATGTACATCATGCTACTCAAGTTTACAGAAAAATCTGGCCGGATTTTAAAAAAATCCGGCAGGAACCGGAACCGGATATTTTTTCACTATCCAGCCGGATAATCCGGCCGGACCGGATATCCGGTGCACCCCTAATAAGAATTGTGCCACTCAATTTTGGAAATATTGTTTCTATTTAAGGACTTCAGCAGCCTAAACAAGGACAAAATTAACACTTCTGGAAGTAAGAAGAAGGAAATAACACCTGGCGACACATCCCCCATAGCAACAAATTTTACAAGCACTGGCATGACCTACAGCCTAGCCTCCTAAGTACACACAGTGTGTAATTATTCTTTTAACTTCATGCTTGCACTAACCTGTAATGTCCCTTTTATTATGTAGGCCTACATATGGATAGTGAAATAAGCTAGGACGTAAGTATGTACAGTATTCACATGCATAGCATATATGCAGGGCCAGACATTTTTTCAAACTGTGTACAGTACAAAGCTGAAATGCTCTCTGATTCAATGTCAACTGAGTCTGTGTACAATTATAAGTCGATTAAGCTACAATCCACAACAAAAGTACTTGGGACAAACCCTGCTCCCCGTATCAAATTGATACGGGGAGCAGGGTTTGTGCTGAAACTTCAACATTGATTCAATGTTGAAGTTTCAGGACGCCTTGGGCTGCCGCAACATTGAATGGGGGAGTGGGGGGATGGTGTTCCGTTCATTGCTTGTTTTGTCCCATCATTTTTGTCGCGGATTGTAGATACAGGTGGAATGAAAGGAACAAGGTAAGCTACCTAGCAGTAGGCCAAGTTTAGTAATGTTTGACTTAGACTCAACGTTGAAGGAACGCCTTAGTGCCATCAAGACCCTGTGATGTAGAGATAGTTCTAGGCTAATGTTAGAAGTATGATTGTTTCAAGTAAACAACAATGGGGTATGTGACAGTGGTACTGTTACTTACATTGGTTATTGATCGGAACACTTACATTTGGGGACTTAACCTTTTTTACAAATCTTTAGGACCACTTCTTATTAACATTTTCTGGTGTTGCATCATACTGGATTTTGTTTACTTAAGTTTGAAATGTAAGAAGAGGGTACTTAGCCTGTAGGCCTACTATCCCTGTAACTAAGCAGCATATTGTAGCTTCGCTAGCATCGACACTCGGCAGGTATAGCATGAAGAGAGCAACTACAGCATGGCATGGTATTCATACAGAACATCTATTACCATGACAGCCCAGGCATAGTTGAGTCTGTATACATACATAGTAGCAGACGAATACTGTATAAGCCTGTAATGCAATCTGTAATGTACAATACTGTCATACCAGGGTTTTACTGCATTCATCCACCACTGATTTGTCTGTTCATTGTCCTAAGTTGATAAGGAATGGCCAATTGGGTTTTATCACAGGATAATACATGGTCACCTGACCACAATGGACCAATAGGAGTTGATGATCATTACCAAGTATGAGTGAAAATATTATCAAACAAGTTACTTTGAAGAGAAATAAGAGAAAAATTGTGACATTTAGCTGTTGCTTCAAAATAAGTTTTGGTCAGCTGCTCTTGCCCCTTTAAATTTCCAACACTGCATGTGCATGCTTTGGATATTGCAAAAGTTTTCCAATGTTCCGAATTTCTAAACTGGATTTTCCCAAGGATTCACTCAGAGTTAAAAGCTAAATGATCACTGTATCATTCTTATTTTCCCCACCTCCTCCACCCTCTCTCAAAATAAAACTCCTCTGCGACTTCTAGAAGAAGAATGTTTTATTGATGCCCCATGAAGACTGCCAGAACTTTGCTAATGGCTATTTTGACCCTGATTTAATAAATATGTCATGACTTTAAAGAAATCCTCTGAGGACAATTAGAACCACATCCTTCTCACTGTATAAACTTAAAAAACACTCCAGCCAAGTAGGTTCTGCCTATTAGTTACTTAGATGGAGGTTTACAACTCAGTTGCTAACTGATTGTTCTAGTTGGATCAGCCACAGCCCTTTTCAAGCTTGAATATGTTTATATAAGACCAAAGGAATTAATTTTCATCATCTATCATTCATCCACTTTCTTTAATATGGACACTATATAATAGCCCATGGATACCGTAATGCATGCATGATTCCCTTCCATAGACAATCTATTTACACTAAAATTCCTCCATGAATCCCTTTAACTTTCATTTTATTCCTCCCATCGGTCTCTCATACATGTGAGTAACATTTTCACATTAAAATAATGATTCCACTTAATAACTTGTTTTGAAGCAACAGCTAAATCTCAATTTTCCTTGAACTCTTCAAAGTATATAAGTAGTAGGACTTGGATGTTGCATTCAAGATAAACCAAGCAGCTACACCTTGTTAATTTCCCATTGGAGGAGAAAAAATATTGTCACATGACTCTCAACAGCCAATCATGAAATAGTACAGTCTATTACTCTGCTCCAAGTTGGGGGGGACTGTAAAGTTCTTGCCCCTTATAACATTAAACAATACCAGACAATTAACCATGTATTATCTCTGGCTAAATCACTGTAATTAATCATAGATCTCTCAATGGGTTCCCCACACTACCATCATGGTTTCCTTATAGATCTGTATGAATAATTGGACTACCAAATCCATGGTATGTATTGATCACATGGTCTATCTGTTGTTTTGTATGGATTCTTCTATTAATAGCCGCATACTCCGGCCAACTTGAAAAGTATCCACAACCTACCATCATTGATTTATAGATTTGTAGTTAGTGTCTAGGTCTATGCACCTCAATCTCATGTTACAATTTCCTTCTTAAATACGGAAGAAGAGCTCTCTATTTTTGATTGAAATGTCAAGCTATACTCAAGTTTGGAATCAACACAGAGAAGAGTTGAGATAATTATATGCTCTTTCAATTCTCATCACAGAGCATGAAGGATGAAGAATACTAATTGCTCTCGCTTCTATTATCTTTCTCTCCCTCCACTCCTCTACTTGTCATAATGCAGCTGTTTTGGGAGGAATAGATATTCTAATAAACTATGTTGTCATCAGTGCTGCCTTGCCTGACTTCAGTGCACTGGACAAAAATTCTGATAAAATGCAACTGCAGTCACTATTGCTTCCCTCCGTGGATTAATGGGAGAAGTAAACCCTAACTTGCATTTTATGAATATGATATGATGCATAATTAAAAGCATTTCCAAAATTAAATCTCCTTCCAAGGTAATGCTGCTAGTTGCAACAGGTTTGTATCTCAATGGCTGTGATAAATGTTGGATTCTTCAATTAAGTTGCAGCCATTTTCACAAGCATACAAAACACATCCATAGTGATGACGACAACGACAACGACGATGACGTTGATGATGATGATGATGATGATGATAAGATTAACACAAAAAATAAAATTCTTAACCTTTTTCCCTTCACATTTTAAAGAATTCTGGTACTTTTGTGCCGGAAATGAAACAAAATGGACACTCTCAAAAGCCATGCTTCTATTTCACAAAGTGTAGGTATTCAATGTGAGTGTCTGATGTTTGCAAGTTCCCTTCTATAACATTATTAAAATTTACCTCTGCTACCAACGTCACCTGACAAATTGTTCTCTTTCCAGACTTCTGAAAAAATATCATGTGATTTTTGTTACTTAATAAATTTTAAAACCTCAAAGGGCTGTTTGTTTGACAATGCTACATAAGCAACCATGAAAGTAGCATAAACATTATCACTACAAGTTTATGTCAGGTGGCTCACCAACTCAATTCAGATCAATTTTTTTAGGCCATTTCAGATGGTCTCCTGGCATTAAAGAGCATAGTCTTTCTAGAAAAAAATTTTGTCTTCGGACTCTAAACAAAATTGGGACCTGCATTCTCATCTTTAGATCCAAATTTTAATAAGTGACGAGTCAGCTCATGCAAATACGACTCCATACATCAACCTAGTCCTTTTCCTTTTCTTTGAATTATTTTCTTTTTAAAAACAACAATGCAAAACACTGTGATTAGAGGCAAAGAGCATTTGTTGCAGCCATTTCAAATTGATACATTTTTGCCAATATCTTAAGTGACACTTCATTTGAATTGCAAACTCATTCTTTTTCAAACCTTTATTTTTTGGAATGAACCATTGATTTTCACTTACAGTACAGCATTGTGTTGGTGTGAAAACCGTTAAAAGGACTGCTACACTGCCTCAACATAGACTAGAGCGGAAGGGTAATGAGGGCGATCGTCTAGTCATTCAGGGCGAAGTGGGGGTACAGTGCTAGAACTTATCCGAGTAGCGTGCGGTGCGCGGGTAGTATGCAATTTAGATGTAGCAAGATGTATTAAGTATATGTCAGCGATGTGAATATTCCCATTGCAATTGGTGATTGCATTCAAAGAATAGAATCACTGTGATTGTGAGGTCAGTGATGATTTGTAAAATCACTCAGAAAAATTTCCTGATCACACACACATTGGTAGGAAGAATTTAAGCAATTTCATTACTGAAGGAAGAGAACTGTGAAGTAGTATTAACCAGGAAATACACCAGTGGTATAGCCAGACTTTTTCATTTGGAAGCTGAGAGGGATAAAGCATTTAGGGGTAGGACAAGCAGAAAGGACATCACTTAAGTAGAGTGCCATCACTGGTTGGCATGTAGCGTTATACAGAAAAATTTTAGCTTAAAACGCTTCTCAGATTGCTGAAAATTACAGTCTCTTTCTAAAATCTGCACATTCACAGGATTTTAGTGAAGTTTTGTCTTAATCATGTTTTCCTCCAAATTTAAACCCTTCAAATTTCATTTGGGGCAACCCGGGAGAAAGGCATTAGACTGAGAGGCTCTCTCCCCTGCTCCCTGTGATTACTCCACTGAATTACACTCAAGGCAAGTGCTTACAGTACTTATCTTTTTCACTGTAAGGACTAGAATTAAAGTGAAAAGGAATTCTTTCAGGCTTGGGGCTTAACATTGCCATTTAAAATTCAATACAATTAGATGTGCTTTATAATTTTCTGTAGATCGTACTGTACTGCTCAAGGTTTAAAAGTCCTTAGTGACAATGAAAGAGCAGATGTCCCTATGCAAATAAATGTTCACACACACCAAATGATTTTTTTATTAGTAGGACAATAACATTACACAGAACCACTACATAAGCAAGGCATGAGCACCGATTACAAAAAGAACGCACACGCAAACCGTTGAGATTGCATCAAGCAACATTTCAGGCACTGTTTATTCCAAACATATGGTGGTAGCATTAAAAGGCATGATTGGTGATCATGTGATCTCAGTTTTATACTACAAGATCAACTGATTAAATCAAACTGACGTAACATTGACACGTTTCAATTCATGTCCCTTTGACATGTTCAATAAAATTGAATACAACTGTTGGTGGAATTTTAAAAAGTGCACATGATCTGAAGAAAGCTTCAGTAAATGCGGGATGGGGTTTTTACTGTGAAAATATGATATAAACTCAGCGCAAAATACCAACATTTTTGCCACATACTTACATGGGCGAACATGACTTACGGCGCCATTTTTAGACTTGTACTTTCCTGTACAAAAGTGATGGCGCTCTTTGGAAATGTTGACTTTCTGTTGTTGTGTGAACATTACGTCATTTTCGGTTAAACGGTTAACCGCCGGTAAATAAAATCGGTTAAACGGATAGTGAATCAACCAAAAATGCACAGCCCTAGAGAATAGTAGTGACACCTCTATAACTTCCTTCCTGTACACAGCAAAGTTATCAGCAGATAATTTTATGCAAATTACTGTACAGTACATGGAAGAAATGGATATGAAATCCCCAAACCACACTACGGCCACTTATTTATTATGTTTCTTTTATGTCTTTGAACAAATAGCACTGACAGTAAACCAAAGACTTAATGTACTCTGTACAGTAGAAATTTCAATAACATCAATCTAGTCATATGATTGGAAGAAACCATTTCTGCATATACTCTTAATATACTAATTCAAGTTGGTATGACCAAATTTAAGATACACTAACAACTCAAAGCCGCATCTGACTTAATACTTTGTCATAATGAGATGGATAAGACTTTAGCAAACAGAGGTATTTTTCAATATCCAGGCTTCAACAAATTCCAGCACAACCAGTCTAGGATAGGTAAACACATACTGGGAGATTGAACTGCTTGCAGGAACAGTTGCACAAAGCTCATTTTGAGGCAGCAATTTTCTTCTTATTTTCCTTTAAAGTATGTTTCATAATATTTCAGAACTTCAGAATTATATATTTAAGGTAAACCAAGCAGTTACTTCTACTAAATTTCACATTTGAGGACCTTGAAAGTTCTTAACAGTATTCAAACCCACACTTACTGTACTCAAACCCAGATAATGTCTGTTTAGAGAAACTGTGACAGACTCCAACTTAGGGTGGCTATCACTGTGAATGGTAGCTGTCATTCACAGCTGATAAGTAGCTGCCCTACCATCCCCCACTCCCCCATTCAAATATGCTGCAGCCCAAGTCGTCCTGAAACTTCAACATTGATACAGGGAGCAGGGTTTGTCCCATATATTTTTGTCAAGGATTGTAGCCCTACCATAATGAATGCCTCTCAAAACACATGGCAATTTATTGAAAACACCAAACAAGTTAAACATTTTTCACTACTATGCCCCTTGTGATATTGATTGATTGGCCCTTTACTGCATACTCAATCTCTGGAGCAGGGCTTCTTTCTAAATTCTGACTCCACTTTGAGTTCAGACACAAAAATGATCTTTTTCACCCTCTGTCTTGAAGTTAGAGGGGAATCAAGTTAAGGACATGAGAGCAGCTACAGATAGCCCAAGAAAAAAAAAAACCTTATCAAAATTTGACAGTACCCCCAGTAACTGTAGCTGTGGTGCTAAGTCAAAAGTCATTCTATAAATATACAATAAACTGATCTAAATTTAGTAAGCTCATTGAACAACACTAATCATTAGACTTAAGTAACCATGTGTATAAGTACCATTCCATTAAGGTATCTGCCTTTGACAAGGAAATCAAACACTGCATTAATTATTTTGTAATCATAAGTACAGTACTGCATGAGTTTACAAATAGGACAGTAAATGAAGCAACAATGGGACTAGCTTATTCTAGATAATCATCTATTGTGGGGATAAATTTGATACACTATCTCACTTTTCCTTTTATACAGTGTAAGTGAAAGTACTAACACAATGACAGAGAAACGGTCACATGATAATGTTTTAGAGGACTACATATTAGGTTAGGTTAGATGAATTTTATGGCCCAGTTTCTAACCAATCAGTTTAAGTCAAGCCTGCCACAGCACTTTCTTCAGTTGTGGCTCACTGGCTTGTTTTCCCTTCTAAATGCTTATGCTGACCACCAAGTACAATGTCAGTACAGTGGGTTCTATTTTTAAAGTCTTCGATGAGACCCGGCCAGGAATTGAACTCCTGACTTCCTGACTATATGGAACAAAATATTAATCAAATTGTGGTAAGAAAGGGGTGCACAGGTCCGTCCTTTAATTTTTAAGACGGGGTTAGGAAGAGACCATTTCTTTTGTCTCCTTTGTTCGATAAAATTTAGTAGTACATGCTTTGGTATTTTTTGATCAAATTTTGTGGGTTATAAAAAGTAAAAAAAATCAACTGGTTGGCAAATATGTACAACCTTAACACTTAGGTTCTTTGTAAATAGACTTCACTTTGCCCTTGTCATTTTTGTTATTTCTGTTTGTATTATTAAATGTTTTACAAAACTTCCCTTTGTTTCACTTTGTAGGTTTTTGTTCTATGTAAGACACACAGACTTTCTATACATGGACAGAGCATACTGCACCGTACACTGTCGCTACCGTACATGTGAGAAAAAGCGCACCACGATGGCTGTCTGCTATGATTGTGTGAAAACGTGTGAACTTGCTCAAGTCAATTCCAGATTTGGCAAGAAAGTTGAAATATTTTTGGAATATGGCCAGGTAAACTTTTGTTTAAGATATAACAGTTGTCATCAAATCAGACGATTTATAGCTTCTCGGCAGCCACAGGGTTCGTAGCCCTTCATGGATTCAAAATTCAAGGACTTTTCAAGACCTCTAACAAACTTTTCAAGTACTATATAAAGGGACTTTCACTCGGAAATTTCACTGAGATCAATCAAGTGCATGTGCATCTAAACTCATACTTTCAAGTATCAGCTGTAATTTGCTTTAATGCTCAAACAATCAAACCGAGAATGGAAGCAGGGTCATGTACTGTATGATGCTGGGATATCTTCAAATACTGTATGCATGAAAGAATCAACATTTACTTGAAAGATGAACATATACAAAATCCATCACCTTTGAAAAAGATAGCAATGCATACAGCGTGGCCAGCAGATCACCGGTTGCACGCGAAGACCAATTTGTGACAGAGCCTAAATGTTATAATGTTCCGTTTTGTTAAAATTCCCTTTGAAATATTTTGTTTGCATTCTTTCAATTAAGAGTCCCTTTGATTTTTTTTTCTCTCCTGCTAGTATGAATAATGGAAAATTCCGATTTTATAAAATGAAAATAGCCCCAGACTGTATAGCTGGTTTTGTAGCAGAGGTGCCTTATCGTATGTAACCTGCATGGCAAGCTGATGCAAACACAAGCCTACATACGAAGTACTAGTGTGGTGTAGGAGTAACATGTGCCTGCCATGCAGGGCATCTCACTAGTTTTCGACCGATTATGCTATAATTGGTAATACCCAATTATTTTATTTAACAATCGGCCCGATGCCGATTACCGATTATTGGAAAGAGGGAAGTCACATGTTTGTCACCTTAGTATGTGCCCCTTGCTTCGTGCATATCGTATTACCATAACCAGTTCAGGATGGAAAATATTGGAATAGTTCTGGATATCATTTTTGTAGGCGAAATATTTTCACTTCAAAAGTGGAGATACAAATCAACCCTAATACTGTACAATTGTTTGCAGTCGATGTCACATGCCCTTTGATAATTTAGTTCTTAGGCCAACATCATGCTCTGTCTAGTTTTCATCCCGCAATCATATCGGAACATTGCATTCTTTTACTGTACTGGGTTGTAGTTGTGTTAATGTACTGTAGCTACTTTCCCGCTTTAACGAACCCCATGTAAGGAATCATGATAATCTTAGCAGTTCTGGGCACCCGTATAACGTATCTTATGGTTCCTTTCCGATATAAATATCCCCGTATATTTTTAGCAGTTCTCGTCCAAAACTTCCGGCTTGTTTAAAAAGAATCTGCAACTGAAACGCACGTAAGTCCGATCCCCGAAAAATTAACATACGCAGAGGTTTGTGATGCCGTTTCTAGGTGAAATTAGCACGGGGCTTGCCCGGCTTTGCTAGCCGCCATTACAAGCGCGATCGTCGTAACACAAACTCAACGGGAAAATTTGTCTCGAGACCGAGTATTTTCACAAACTAAATCACATCTAGGCGAAGGCGCGAGTTGTGATTGGCTGCCTAGAATCAACGCAATTGAACCAATCACGAAGCAGGGGCCAATTTAAATTTTACAATGGATCTTATGCATATGATGTCACCGAACAAAATATGATGCCTTATTTGGCGGTAAAAACGGACACGCACGTAAGTCTAGTGCATGCGTGGGCCAAGAAGTTTGCTGCAAGAGACCACGTGCATTACTGTTTTCGTTTCAATGACGTCAGATGACAACATTGCTTAAGTCCTACTGTAAATAACATTACGGAAGGAATGCTGGGAATGACTTAATTTATGCAAGATAATAACCACCGAACTTCACAAGTTTCTAGGTGCTAAGTGTACAAAACGTGCACAGATATGTATGCAAAGCTTGTGTATTTGAAAAAAAAATGGCGAAACACTGCAGCTAGATAATCTGTACTATGTGTTTTGTGCAGAACAGTTTGTACAGGAAATTACGTGGCGCTTTCTGCGAGACAGCAAGGAAAACACCTTGAATACACTTCTAAATCGAATTCCAAGTAATACTACCAGGTTATAGCGGAAAACTTAAACATCAAACGATCATTCCCATGCTGCTTGAACCTAGTACCGTATACGTACGTTCGGCCTCAGTTTTTATTGCACAACACACTAGTCTTACGGTACCCATACCGAACGCGGCGGCTAGCACTATTGGCCAAGCTTAACAAAGACACTGCAGGCCCAATATTCCAGTCGCTGGGATATAAATGTGTTTTCTTTTCGACTAAGTTGACATGAATTTCGTTTATGCTGGGATGAGTTACAGCTCATGCAGGCATTTAATTCCCCCCAATTAATTCAGAGTTCTATGGATTTCCTGCACCATCAAAATCATGCAAATGTGAAAGTTGTCATATCAGTTGACATGTTATGTACGAGCACTGCGCAATACAATATTGCAGTACATGGATAACGTTCTGTCGTAATCTCGTAACATTAAGGACCTAAGGTTAACATTTGCCAAATGATTATGCACACAAAGCAGGGACTAACAATACGATAGGCTGTACTTCCGATGGAAGAAGCTGGTTATGCCTGCCGCAATGATACCCCTGCCCCAAGCAAACACGGCAAAGATTTCAGCAAACCTGATTGATCAAAATTACGGCTATTAATTATGAAATCTTGTAAGAAATAAAACATACACAGACAAATTGTACACTCCAAAACTTTATTTCAAGGACATTTTCAGGACTTCATGACCTCATTTTTAAATTTAAGGACATTTCAAGGACTTTTCAAGGCTCACAAAAATTCAAGGACTTTTCAAGGTTTTCAAGGACCGCTACGAACCCTGAGCCATCTTGGTGTTCCTTTTTGTCCCAGTCGGTGATGACAATCTACAGATATGACATACATGCTCTGTCCATGTATATAAGTCCATGAAGATACCACAGAACAATGAATTGTTTTCACTGCAAAAGCCATGTTGCCATCACTATCATCACCACTGGTCATTAATTTTTTTCAGAGCAAAGGAACTACTAGGACAGGCTTCCTCAATTAACTTTGCTTTGCCACATTGCTGGTTCAGTGCACCAGCATTTGCTGGCCTTGGGGAGGGGTGTACAATTTTCTTGTTTCCCCAGGGCCTCAGATACAAAATGGTTGTTGGTTTTGTTCCATTTTCTGATGAACATTTCTCACCAAATTTTTTACTTTTATGATATATCACCTTGGTTTAAGTAACTTTTGGAAATTGTGAAAGGAGATTTTTGCATCACATCAAAAAATAACTATAAGCAAATATTTTGTCCCTACTGAGGCTAGTGGCTGAAGTGGAATTTGAAGATCTTGCAATCTTCCAAAAATACAATTGTGGTGAGTTGACAGAGCACACTGATTAAAGTGGAAGAACACTTGAGTGTTTGGTAAATAACTGAAAGAATACTTTTTTGTGAGAGTATTTTTATTCGACCAGTTTAAGTTTTTTGATTTTGTAATATTTTCTTTAATACCTTCACAACCTCTATAAAAAATAAGGTGTACCACAAGTGGCACACACAGCAAATTGAGTAAGCCTGCACTAGTAGTACATGCCCAGTCTCTTCAATTGGTTTACATAATTTATAACAAACCGTGCACTAATTATTGTAATGTTTGATGTTTAACATTAGTTGAAAAAATACCAGAAGCTGAAGAGAGAACATTCTGGGAGTACTGTAAGCTTCATGGTTTGACAAATGCACAGCCATATTGGAGCCCATGAATAAAAGATGATACACTACAATGTTGCTGTTTTGTAACTTGCTTGATTAACCAATAGCAGTAGGCAGTTACCAGCCATTGTTAGGATTAGTTCTCTGTAAAATGACCCTCAAATCAAGTTTTTTTTTCTTTTCCTTTCACAGAACAAGCACACACTAATTAACATACAATACTCAAGACTTGCTTATGCAATTTATTTTAGCTTTGATTATATTCAACACAAAAGTAGCTATCCTTGAATCGCGGTCAAAAAGGATATTCAAGTTTTAAAATACATGTAGTGTTCGATTAAAATCACAGATTATTTTTTGTGTCCTTCATGTGAATTACCATACTAAAACACACCAATGTCTGGCCAAATCACAATTTCAGTATGACTGACGACAGTCTGAATATCTTTTTCATAGAAAGTTGTACATAACTCCCACACAGATTGGATCACTTGATAAAGTGCGATATCATCTATGATGCTGTCGATTCTTGAATATGGCTTCTCTCAAGGAATCACTCACCTTGAGAGTTGAAAAAAAGCAATCATAACTGAGTGTTTTTAGGTGTGCAAGGATGTTATAAAACAGTAGCAGTTATGATATATCTTTTCATCCATGCATTAATATACAATGTCAATGAAACTTAATTCAAATATGCTTGCATTTTGTTTGAAAAAATGTCACCTGACAAAAATAACCAGAAAGCTACTGTGAAAGACTAATTGATTCCTTGCAACTGAAATGTAAGTCTACATTTTTTTTCTAACTAACAGTATCTCATAACACATCAACATAATTCTTATGAAATGCATCCAAGCTTCCTATCTTGAGATATCATGTAAATCATTTTCAGGAATTTAGACCCTCAGTGACCCCAGTTGACATTCAAACAGGATAGGGTTTGCATCATGTACACATTTTCAAATTGTGCATGAAATTTAACCAAAGGAAGAGATATTGTGTAAACATAGCTTTAAGCTTTGACTCCCAGTGATCCCAGATGACCTTTGACTTCTGTCAAAAATAATGGGGCTTGGCTTTTCAAGATAATGCATCAACATACCAAGAATAAGATCTATCCTTGCTTCTTACCTTGGGATATTGTGTTTACAAACAAGGTTTTGAAACTTTGCCCCCATAAAGTCTGATGGCCTTTGACTTCCACCAAAATCAATGAGCTTGTGTTTTCACCACAATAAATCCACATCAATGAAATCATCCCAAGCTTCCTACCTTGAGATATAATGTAATGTCTGGAGACTTTAACAAAAGATAAGCTTTGACCCCCACCAAAAGTAATAGACATATCTACATATCTACTCAATATGGGCCATCTACATGCCAAATATGAGGACCCTCTAGTTTGTTACACTTCTTGAGATATCATGACATGTAAACAAGGATACTTTGACCCTGGTAACCCCAGAAGTGATCAGGGTTGTTTGGTTTTAACTGCACTAAATAAAATCACTGATATAGGCTAAATCATGACTTAATCAAATGGGTTTTTTTTTCAGAAAGCAGTGATTAAATCACTCTGTAGGAAAAATTATATTTATGGTCAGAAAAAGTTGTTTATAGTTGGTTGTTTCATTCACTTGATTTAACTTATTTGAACAAACAACACAGTTAAGAATGATTAAACCTGATTTAAGATGCATCAGTATTGACTCCATAGACTTAACACTACAGTTAAAAGTGAGATGTATTTAACTGAAAAACTGACCCAATTCACAGTTATCATCACCTTTTCAATATGTAAAGTTGGTTCAAGGTAGTAGCACAGTCTTAAAATAAAACTGTTAGTTTTACATAGCATGAAATACAGCATGCCACCTTTCTGACCAACAGTGTCCTAGCCACTAGTTGAAAATGATAGTATTTTAGTAGTAGGCTACTGTATCAAACGTTCAGTGTAATCATTTGCTCATTTTTGGGGTGATTCAAAGACAGCATCTTTTGAAATTCTTACTCTATGTACCAGAAATGGGATTTAATTTTTATTGTGTTGCATTTTACCAGCACCCCTAAAATCAGACTCCACACAAAGTCCCATGAAATCTTACTATGTCCAAGTACTAGAAATGTTGGGAATTGGTTGATGAATAAATGTACAGCATACATTGTTACATTCTGTATACCATAAGTTCTACATCAATTACCAGTTCATCTGCTAAATCATTGTGCTATTAATTCAGTTACAGGGAGAATCACATCCCTTTTTTGACCAGGGAGTTGTTTAAAATACCTGGTTCAACATACATGCATATATGGCCTATATTGCAATTTTCTCCAAATTTTCTTCAAACCCTTGTCTTTGTTTGCACAATATTTGCAAATAGCACAAAAATTTGGCCATGTGTCCCATATTGCCAACCAGGGAGAGGTTGACTTACATGTTCTGCAATACTGCTAGGCTATATTTTTTTCCTTTTTTGGGGCAATATTTGCCATATTTTTTTTTTTTGAAATGATAGACCTACAGTAGACATTTGGAGATAATGAAAACTTCACCTTTGAAGGTTTAGGAATTCATACTAACATCCTGGAAATTTTGTGACATAGAGCATTTCAGAAATTTAGAAATTTTAGAAAAATTAAAAAAATCTGATTAAATTCATTAAAATTCCATTGAATCATTTAAAGCAGACTGCAATGTTTTTAAATGAAATCAACACCCCTGGAGGAGACCTTTGACCTCTGCCAAAAACAGTAAGGTTTTTCACTGTCACCATAACCCATACACATACTAAGAATGATGTATATCTATGCTTTGACCCTCCAGCTATCATGTAAAAGGTTTTCAGACTGACTGCCAGTGACCCCACACAGCCTTTGACCTCCAACAAAAACAATAGGATCATGCACAGTAGGCAATATAGGCCACCTACAAGTATGATGACCCTCACAGTCTGTCTTGAGATGCCAATTAAACAAACAAAAGGGTCACCAATACATACACTCATATATGCAATCACACACACAGTGTCATTATTGCATAGATTTCTAAACTGCCTTCAATAAGAAATCAAAAAGCAAAAGAGAAAATCAGAGTGTTACATGATTCGAAACTGATGGTTAAAAAATGATGTCTCTTCAATGCATTTTTTAATATTCATTTAACCCCCGCCCCCTCTCCACACCCAGAAGTCATTTAAAACCCTCAGTAGCTTTTCCAAGCAAAAGCCTCTAACCATTAGAGTGATAATAAACATCAGTTGTCATTACAGGTGACTAACAAGAACAAAGGCAACAAATCTCATTCTACACATCCTTTGCTTAATGGGAAATGCTCAAGTTACACAATCTACTCTTTAAATGTGATGTCATACATGGCAAGGGAGGTTCTGTGTGGAAAAAGAAACACTTCATGTACATAGAAATGCTGTTGAAACAACACAACAGCACTGGTTGGACAATCTGTTTCCACAGAATTGTTATGTATTTAAATCTCTCTTCCTCAAAGAGGTCCCATGGAAAGAGAAAGCTAAAAACTGAAAAAAAAGGTTTAAAATGTTTGAAAGCCTACCCTACATTTATAGTCTGTAGCAACACACCACATAACTTTGTCCTGCTTATTTCGAGTACCCAGATGCTAGACTAAGCCTTCCTAGCCTAGGCCTTTAACTAGGCCTAAATCACATGTTAGGTTGTGGTGGCACTATTCCTAGGCTAGGCAGTGTTTGAACTGCCCCCTTGGGATTTTGATTAGACTATGGCCCTGCTACCCTTAGGCCTGACAGTTTATTGCTAGATTAGGCTAGGCCTAACATTAGGGCTTAATGTCCCCTCTGGTTATATGTAAAAGTAAAGTCTCTGTGGATGTGTCACCATTTTTCTGAAAGAAGATGAGATCATCAGTAACCTTTTTACTGAGCAAAAGATGTAGGCCTTGGCCTAGCTACCCTTTTCCCTCTGCCCCTCAAACTCTTTGGGGGAGCCTGCCAAGCTAACATCTGCCTAAATTACAGGAGCCTAATAAGTAATAAGTAATAGTAATATTGCGCTGGACCTGCTAGGCTAGAAAACTCATTGCCTACCAACATTCAAATTCTTATTCTGGGTTGTCAGTGGAGGAGGTTGGCGTTGGTAAGGAGGAACCAAATTCTGGTACTGGTAGTGGTCTGTGGGAGGGAGAAAAAGTTAGGGGGAAGACTTTGTTGGTTGGGGATTCCATTATAAGGTATTCTGACAGGGAGTTTTGTAAGAAAGACAAAGGTAAAAGGGTTAGAGTTTGCTTACCAGGTGCTCAAATTGAGGATATTTCAGCTAGGGTCAATCAAATTGTGGGGAACGAGGAAGTCGTTGCAGTTCAGGTTGGTACCAACAATCTCTGTAGGGATAGTCAATTTTTACTCAGGTCAAAATTTAAGGAACTGATCAGTAAACTTAAGTCCACACGCAGTAAGGGGGTTATTTGTGGTATTCTCCCTAGGTTTGACAGAAAGGTTTCTTCGGGTAAAATTGCGAGTTTGAACAAGTGGTTGCAAAAGCTGAGTGTTCTCAGGGGGTTTCAAATTTGTTGATACATGGGCCAAATTTCATAATAGGACGGGATCTATTCGCTAGAGACGGGCTGCATTTGTCAGGCGTTGGGGCCAATGAATTGGGAAGGATGGTTACTAGGGCTGTGGAATCCCAGTTGTCAAACTAGTTTCAGGGGCGAGGGATTTTGGTGCTAGGAGTATCTCTGATGTTGGTTGTGTTGAGGGTCCTATCCAAGCTCACAGAGGTTTTAACCATATCTCAACTGACAGGGCAGTTTATGGGAACAAAGTTGTGTTTGCTAATGTAAGACATTCTTAACAAGTTCGATGAATTTCTTGCACAGATTTCCATTGACAATCCAGACATTGTTGGAGTTACGGAATCATGGCTCCATAGTGAGGTAAGCAACTCTGAAATTCAGGTTCCCGGGTACAAAACTTTCAGGCAAGATAGGATTGATACTGTGGGTGGTAGGGGTGGAGGGGTTTTATTGTTTGTCAAGGATAGTTTAAATTGTGTTGAAGTCACAACCAAGTTTTCCTGTGGGTTCTCTAACTGCTTGTGGTGTGAACTTAGCTGTAGCAATGATTATGGCACCCCCTTGCTTGTCGGTATTGTTTACCGTTCACCAAATTCTTGCGTTGAGAATAATCAGAGTTTGTTCCAAATTTTTAGAAAAATTTCTTCCAAAAAGGCTGTTGTGTTCGGGGATTTTAACTTTCCAGATATCGATTGGCATTCCTGTACTAGTGGGTTACATGGGAGGGATTTTCTTGAGGTTGTGACTGATGGTTTCTTTTCCCAGCATGTTCTGTTTCCCACTCGTGAGGATAATTGTCTTGATTTGGTGTTAAGTACAGATGAGAACATGGTTAGAAATGTAGCTAATGGTGGTAAGATAGGGTCCAGTGACCATGACCTTATTTGTTTTGAGTTACATTGTTTCAGCAATCATGCTAGTAGTGACAAAAGAATTCTTGATTTCAGCAAGGCTAACTTTACTCGTGCTAAGGAGCTTTTAACCATAGATTGGGCAGCCCGTTTGTCTCACTTGGGCCCTGCTGAGGCATGGAGTGTTTTCCGGGATGTTGTTTCTGACACAACAAAGTTGTGTATCCCACTTAAGAAAGCTGTGGTTAAAAATAGGCCAATTTGGATTTCTAGAGAAGTTCTTAGAGCAACTAGGAAGAAACGTAAGTGTTGGCGTCGCTATAGGGCCAGTAAAAGTCAGAAAACTTAGCAGCTTACAAGAAGCAGGAATTCTTAGTTAAAAATTTGGTAAATGGAACTAAAACTAGGTTTGAAAAGCAGTTGGCAAAGGAGGTTAAGATAAACCCCAAAACTTTTCATGCCTATGTGAGGTCTAAGCAGAAGCTTAAGGAGGGTGTGGGGCCTCTCAAAGGTGATGATAATACTTTGGTTAGTAACCATCAGGATATGGCTAATTTGTTAAATGACTATTTTGTATCTGTTTTTACTGAGGAATCATCTTTGTTGGGGACATGTAATGGTTCTGATGTCTCTTCTTCAATCAGTTATGTCATTTCTCAGAGGAACAAGTTTGTAAAAAGTTAAAGAGTTTGAAAGCTAGTAAGGCCCCTGGGCCAGATGGAATCCCACCCAGCCATTTTACGCAAATGCTCTGAGATTTTGTCAGTTCCTCTTTCCATCATTTTTCAGAAGTGTCTGGATTCGAGTTTTGTTCCTACTGACTGGCGGGTAGCAAATGTTACTCCAATTTTTAAGAAGGGGGATCGAAGTAATCCTTGCAATTACAGGCCTGTTAGTTTAACCAGTGTTGTGTGCAAAGTTATGGAATCTTTGATTAAGGATAGTTTACTTAAGTATCTTTTAGATAATGAGTTACTTAATCTGTCACAGCATGGTTTCCTGCCAAGCAGATCTTGTGTTACTAACTTACTGAGCTTTCTTGAAGATGTCTCTTCATCTCTTGATTCGGGTATGGCGTTGATGTCATTTACCTTGACTTTTCAAAGGCTTTTGATAAAGTTCCATTAGGTAGGCTAATGGTTAAACTGCATAGGTTAGGGGTTCAGGGCAATTGTGCTGATTGGATAAATTCGTGGCTTCATGGTAGATCTCAGAGAGTTGCTGTCAATGGTAACTTCTCCTCTTGGAAAGAAGTCACAAGTGGAGTACCACAGGGTTCTGTCCTTGGCCCACTTCTTTTCTTAATTTTCATCAATGATATTGATAGTTCTCTTACATCTCGTATAAGTAAGTTTGCAGATGATACTAAGCTTTATAGGAAAATTAGCATTTTGGATGATGCCTTACTGCTGCAGAAAGATCTAGATAGGTTATTTTCTTGGTCTCAGACCTGGCAAATGTCTTTTAATGCAGATAAGTGTAAGGTCCTTCATTTTGGTCCCAAAAGTTTTAGCTATGATTATAACATGAATGGTTGTGTTTTAAGTAATGTCACCTCTGAGAAAGATCTGGGTGTTGTAATTACTGGGGACTTAAAGTCATCAAAGCAGTGTGCAGCCTAATAGAGTGCTTGGATTGATCAAGAGGAATTTCATCAATTTTAGTAAGGATATTGTACTTAATTTGTATAAGCAGTTGGTAAGACCCCATCTTGACTATGCAGCTCAGGCTTGGAGTCCCTTCTATGAAAAGGACAAGTTTGTTTTAGAGCAGGTTCAGAGCAGAGCCACTCGCCTCATTCCTGAGGTGAGAAATTTGCCTTATCATGCTAGGCTTAAACATCTTGGGCTTACCACCTTGGAGCTGAGAAGGATTAGGGGAGACATGCTCCAGGTTTTCAAGTTCCTTTGTGAAAGGAATCCCCTTCTGACTTGTAGTTATTTAAAGGTAAAGAGCAGTCCCCCCAAACTTATTTTCAAGAAAAAGCTAAGTAACTCAATCTTCATCCTATTTCTCTTCAAAGTATCTTTAATTACATTTTATGACTTTACTATTGCACATTCAAGGTAAACCAAGCAGTTATTTCTGGTAAATTTCACATTTGAAGAGAAAAAACATTGTCACATGACTCCCAACAGCCAATCATGAAAAGTGACAGTCTACTACACTTCTTCAATTTGGGATGACTGCTCCTGCCCTTTAAGGGTTCAAGGTAATTCTCGGGTGCGTGGGCATTGTAAAAAGCTTGAAAAGCCTTTTGCAAGGCTTGACATTAGGAAGTTTAGTTTCTCCCATAGAGTTGTCAACGAGTGGAATTGTCTACCAGATTGGGTAGTAAACTCCCCCTCAGTTCACTGCTTTAAGGTTAACATCGACAGGTTTTTCCATGACTGTGGTAGAATCTGATTGTTTGGGGCTGTAGTCAAGCTTTGGTGGTTAGACTTTTGATTAGGGCTTGGTCTTCAGGGCATCTTATGGGGCCTTGGCCCTCCTTTGCCCTTCAACCTGTTATGTTATGTTATTAGTTTTACTAGCCTAAACGGACAACGGCCTAGGTAGGCCCACAGGTCGTCCTAGCGTTATATAGTATATATAGTATACATATATAAAAAGGAAAAGGTAAGTCACACCGCCTAACACCAACACAGTGCTTCGCACAAAACTGTTCATGATTTCTCACCTTATACTACATTAACCTCTTCAGATCTCTCCAGAACCCTCCCATCACCTTCTTCTAAAGAAACACAACAAACTTGACGTTGTCTTAAACAAAAAACCTCACATCAAATGCAAAAAATCTTCTCCTCCGATTCAATCTTAACAACGGACTAGATCACTCTTCTCCAATTCATGACGTCACATTACGTAATGGGGGTTACCCTGTACGAATACGGTTCTCTCATTGGATAGTTCGAACTGCTTTCGAATCTGTCAACGACCAGACTGTAATTTTTTTTCTGCTCGGGGAACGTGAACAAGAAATGGAAAACACGAGCATACAATTCCCCAAGCTGTGCTACGAAAAAAAACTTGTGTGTGGCCTACGTGCGGTCTTTACGTACAGCATTTATACAACAGGCGTTCTCGGCATTTAAACATGCACTGGGTTAACAGGGAGTACCGGATTCGTACAGGGCAATTCCCATTACGTAATGTGACGTCAGGAATTGGAGAAGAGTGATCTAGAGTGTGGTTAACGAAGAATCAGATGAGAAGATTTCTTGCATTAGATGTCAGTTTTTTTCTCAACGTTTGTTTTGTTTTATCAGAGAAAGATGAAGGATAGTTTTCGAGAGATTTGGAGGGGTAAAATCTAGTGGAAGGTGAGGAATCATGAATAGTTTTGTGCGAAGCACTGCATTGGTGTTAGGCGATGTGACCAACCTTTTCCTTTTTATATATATATACTATATATACTATATAACGCTAGGACGACCTGTGGGTAGGCCTTACTTAACTGACACTTGCCTAACTGAACTGCCGGAGAGGCGTTACAACTACCACTACCACTATGCCCTAGGCCTAGCCTAGTAAATAACTTTAACCTTGGCCTAACGTTAGGTTAGGTCTAACCTAATAGGCTAGTATTTTAGTAATATTATTATTAACGCTAGGCAAGCGCAAACCCTAGGCCTAGGCCTATGCTAACTTAGGCCCCGACTTCATCACAATCAACTAGGCCTATGACAGATAGCGCGATACTTACCTAGCCTAGGACTTCCTGATAAATAGACTCACATGTACGGAAATTATGGAGTACCGAAATTACACAGTATTTCCAAAAAAATTTTGTCACGTAGCCTAGGGCCTAGAAAATTAATTTAGCTTGCAGGGATTGAACTTGGTTAACGCAACCAGAGCGGCGTACTGTGTTGTCATGGCATATGATGAGTGATTGGGCCATTCGCTAGCGCAGGTCGACTTGGCAATGGTAAGTAACCTATAATAATTTTGTGCAACCTCCAATTCTATTAAAGTTGAGGGCGCCAAAGCAAATCCTCGACAAAGTTATTATACACGTTTGTAATATCTTTGATCTTCAATTAGTTTTCGTTTCGTTTTTGTTTTTATATATAATAAGCGAAATGAAGTAGGCCTACACAAAAACCTCTCGGGAATTTGAGAACGTGCACTCCCTAAAGGTAAATAAAAAACAACAACAAGAAGACTAACAAACAAACAAACAAAAAACTCCTACAGTGGCCAAATAAGGAGATTAGAAATACAGAGCAAAGTTAGAGACCTCCATATCTTTAATAAGATCCGTAAAGGCTAAGTCATATAGGGTTAAAGTTATGGCTCTGTCATACATCCTTTCCAAACAACAGTCAAACGTTATGTTGTAATATTGTCATCATAGCTGAAACTTTTAGGACCAACATGAAGTACTTCGCACTTGTCTGCTTTGAAAGACATTTTCCAAGTCTATGACCAAGAACATGCATGGGCGTCGATATCCTTTTCAAACTGGGGGACATATGGAATAAAATTTTTCTCCTGTCCTGGTAAAGTATGTTATGGGAGGGGCTTTGATGGTCTGATGTGAAATGGTGCTAAATGCTTCAATGTTTGGATTTACTAGGAAAATTGGACCTAATCATAACAGATGAATAATGTACCGTATGTTTGAGAACTAAGACCACTAAAGAGACGAAGAGAGCGCGAAGCAAGCGAAATTTTTTTTAATTATTTGCAAAGTAAGTTATTTGGCACATAAGGTAGCTTACACCAAATATAAGAATATTCTAACATCAATTATTAAGAATGCCAAGAAAATGTATTATACTAACCTTATATCTCTCAATCATAACGACAGTGGTAAAATTTGGAAAATTTTAAACGATGATACCGGAAGGAGTAAGAGTGTAGGAAGGATCGATTCTTTTGTATATAATAATGAAGTAATGGCAAACATGCTATATGTAACAGATTTAACGAGTGATTTGCGTCAGTTGCTCAGAATCTCTCAGACAATCTCCTACCTAGTAATGTTGGTTTTCTTAAAGGTATCGGCTTCAATAGTAAATCCTTTTTCATTTTTCCAACTGACTCTGATGAGGTTTTGTGTTCTATTAACGATCTGAAAGGTGGGAAAAGTCCAGGTTTTGAAAGTATTTCAAGTAAGGTTCTGAAACATACTGGTGGTGTTGTTGCTTCTCCTATTTCGCATATCATAAACCTTTTTCCACTGGTGTCTTCCCTCTGAACTTAAAATTTCAAAGATCATTCCTATTTTTAAATCTGGAAAAAAAACAGCAGTTCTCTAACTACAGGCTTGTTTCTCTTTTACCATTTGTTTCCAAAATTTTCCAACGTTTAATGTACAACAGGATTCTAGTTTTATTCATAAGCATAATATTCTTATGTCTTTTCAGTATGGCTTCCGACAAGGGTTATATGCAACTGACATGGCCGCTGTTAACCTAGTAGAAAAAGTTTCTACAGCACTAGACAATAAGCTCTCTGTAATAGGAATTTTCATTGACCTTTCAAGGCATTTGATACTATTGACCACTCTATTCTTTTGAACAAACTGTTTGCTTATGATTTTCGAAGAGTTGTGTATAATTGGATCAAAAGTTATCTAAAAAATAGAATTCAGTACGTTCATTATAATGGTGTGTCCTCAAATAAATTAAATTGCAATGTAGGTGTCCCCATGGATCTATCCTTGGTCCATTCCTCTTCAGTCTGCATCCGAAATATCAGATTTTATTCTTTTTGCTGATGACACAACAATTCTTTTACAGGATAAGAACTTGGGCGATGCAATTTTTAAAGCAGAGAAGGAATTTAATAAAACTTTACATTGGCTCAATGCGAGCAAATTATCCTTAAATATTAAGAAAACTTAAGTTTTAATTTTTGACAATAAAAGACACAACGATCCAAATATTTATTTACGCCTTGGAGGCACCTCTATCAAGCCGTCGCCATTCACAAAATTCTTAGAAATCTTAATTGACAATAAATTGAACTGGAAAGAATACCTTTCTCATATTACTAAAACAATCGCCCGTGTAAATGGTACTATTTAGAAAACCAAGAATTTTCTTCCTAACAGTGTGCTCATTTTGATTTATAATGCTTTAATCATTCCTCATCTAAATTAAAGCTTGTTACTTTGGAGAAACGCTCATAAGACCATTTTAAATAATTTACATTCCTTACAAAAGAAGATTATTCGAAATATTCATAGTGTCCCATATAATACTCATTGTACTCCTTTGTTTACGGATTCTAATATTCTAACAATTTTCTGTCTTTATAGCTATCAAGTTGGGATATTTATGTACAAATTTCATAATGGACTACTACCTGAAAGCTTTGATTCGTTTTTTGCATACAATTGCGACTTCCACAATTATAACACCCGGTCAAAAAACTCTATACATGTAGATTATTCTAGGACAAAACTCAACCACCCTCAGATTCGCAGTCGTGGAGCTTTCCTCTGGCATTCACTGCCACGTGTAAAGACTCAAAATCCTTTCATCATTTTAAAACATCACTCAAGCATTATATCCAAACTTCATTAATCAAATTTAGGTGGCTTTTTCAAACCTATTTTGGTCCATTGCTCGTATTCTTCGTAAGAAATTATCATCGTAATTTCATAATGTATTGCATGTAAATAAGTGCTTTGTTTCAGCTAAATCAAAAGTATATTCGTTCATAATTTGTTCCGCAATTTCATATATTTCCTTTCTGTACCCACTCTTTGTTCCTTAGTTGATGTTGTGTTGTTGTTGTCTTATATTTTTTATTTTCTAAAAGGGATCAGACTTGGAAAGCCCTGCTTATTCTGATTCCTCTACCCTATCACATCTTAAATTTTTAGTAAACTATATATCTGTTTAAGTCACCCTCAAAGTTTTTCAAAGTATAACAAAGTATTTCCTTTTCTCCATAACGTTCTATTGTTCGATTCTTAATTATATTATAACATAATCTGTTTTAATTGTATGTGTTTATGGTAGAAATAAACTTGAAACTCTTAGTTTGTGTTAGTGCGCTTTCGATTTGCCCGTTCACCTAGGCAACTGCCAGTACGTAACGTCGATTTTAGTCAGGCTCTGCGCATGCCTCACGTTTTCTCCCCCATCCACTTGCTAAGCCCATGGAGCTAATACTATTAGCTCCATTCTAGTAGCCAAATCGAGAACGAGTTCACTGCGCTGAGTTTTGCCGTTTGTCCCAAACTGCAATGAACGCTAATTATATAAATAATACGCAATATAGCGCATGATGTGACAGTCATTTACGTCCACTTTACAAGTAATAACATTTAATATAGCAAGATCTATAAATAGACAAAAAACTGAGATATTACTATAGGTTGAAAAAGCAAATCTTTAGTCCAGTTTTATATCTGCGATATCCGAGACACTTCTGGAAGAGAATGGAAGAGCATTCCAGAGTCTAAGACCTTCAACCATGAAGGCACGGTCACCGTATGACTTAGAAGTGGTGCGTTGAACTACCAATCGTAATGTGCCACGGTTAGATCCAGTGGCGTAGCTACTGGAGGGGGACATGGGGGGCAAGTTGCCCCCCCTCCCCCTGGAAAAAAAATAATTTGGGGAAACTTTATGAAATTGGGGAAATTTAAAAAATAATGATAAGCCCTTTTCCCATTTCTCAAAATTTTTGTTAAAATAAGAAATTGTGAGACATTTTTCATACATTATTCTTTTTTCATGCAACAAATAAAACCAAAAAACCCAGACCCAGTGTCGCATGAACCGGCCCGACTCGCGTTCCACAGAAATGTCCTCACTGCGCAGCAGATTGAATGTTCTCTTGTATATATACGCGCGGGTGTTATGATCAGTGCAATCCAGTGCACAGGAAGCTGTTTTCAGGAATTTAACAACCGTTGGTTAGTGTTGCAGCTCCCTGGTACAACTAACACTGAAAGGCTGCAAACCCGAACAAGGGAGCTGCCACTCTTTTAAACCTCCTATCAGTGGCGTATGAAGGGGGGAGCATTGGGCCATGCTCCCCCTCACGGATGCCATTTTTTGTTCTTAAAAATACGTAGCCATACTTTAGTTACACAGATTTTACTTCAAAATATAGCAGATGTTGCACCAGATTGCATGTAAGGACACCCAATTTTTCAAAAATTTCCAAAGGGGGAAGGGTTGTCTCTGCAAGGCCCCTCAGTAAATGCCAGTTTTCTTTATTCCTACAAATAGGCAAATTCTGTCAATTTCCAATTTTTTACTTAGGTAGCCTCTGTATCCCTCTGGCTACACCGATTTCCCCTTATTTAAGAATTTTTAAAAGGGAGGGCCCACCCCATAGACTCCTTCCCGGCCAGCATAGACCTACAAGACAGGGACAGGGAAGCGGAGGGTGTTCAGGTGCGGTGAGAAATAGTTTGCCATTTATTACGCAAGAGATGTTAGGGCTAAAACCATGAACAAATGGGAGTTCGATCAGTCACAGACAATTTCATCAATTCAGCGGATCTTAAATTTCACCAAGTTAGTAAGATAGACTTTTATGGCCCAGTTTCCAACATAGCTGGCCACGGCCTTTTCCCCAGTTTCCAGTGTAGCCAACAGTCACAATACAGAAGCATTAGCATGTTTTCAATTCGTTGTATAGTTTCCCCGAAAAGAATTAAGACCATATCATAAAGGCCTAATAGAAATAGTACATTTTATGTGGTAATTTTCTGCTCACTTATCATGTGCCTGATTTTTTTCGTATTGCAAGCAAAAGCTTAAAATAAAGACTGCACGTTTATATTCTCTTTACAGGCATGAATACGCAATTTTTAACCATCTAAGGAGTCTGATTTTTCGAAATCTTCTCTACGCTACGCGCCAACTGATAGTGGCGCTTCGTTCTTTTGGGCAAAATTAGATTTTTGGGGTCAAAGTAGCTCTTAACTCTCTGCTCACTTTGCAGTTTGCGAACGTATTTTCAAGTGAGCATTTTATTGCAAACGACAAAAGAAGATAGTGACGTATTAGATTCTTCGTATAATTCTGGAAAATGTTATTTCCGGCCATCATGAGGGGTCTGATTTTTCGAAATTTCCTGTGCGCTCCGCGCCAACCAATGGTGGCGCTCCGCTAACATAATGTGGCAAAATAACGTTTTGTGGCCAAGAAAAACCGCAAATTAAAATGCTCCCTTTCGCCTAAACCGATCGATGCTCTTTTATTTTGACCCCTAAAAGTATGCAAGTTTAATGACTTCGTAGATGGCATAAGAATACATGTAAAGACACAAAGGTTTTAGTTTTATCCCCATGAGCCACCACAATTCAGCTTTAAACACTGTTCTTGTCAAAGTCGAAAATCTCGCACCATTTTGCATCTACGCTCCCAAAAAATTAGTACCCCTTAGATCCCTCCCCCAGGCTGGCTATCAGTCAACATACTGCATGCCCCCCCCCCCCCCTTCAGAGAAATCCTGGGTATGCCACTGCGTCGGTACATACAAATAAACCAGATATTGTTGACCAAAATATATATTCTAAGAGTTGTTATTTCTAATCGTTCTATGTTATACTTTAAGATTAAAATACATTTAATATTACATAATTACCTGGTAATGTTGATATACTTCAAAATTTGCATATTTTATATAAAATACATACACATTGATCGGGAAAAGTTTTGGGGAAATTTCATACCTTTGCCCCCTCTGGAAAATATCCTAGCTACGCCACTGGTTAGATCTGAGATTATGAGTGGCATTAAAATCTCTTATCAGCATGTCACTGAGATATTTCGGCCCAAGTTGATTATTTAAACATTTTGTAGACTATTAATATCAATTTTAATTTTATTCTTTTATCAACTGTGAGTCAGTGCTCATACATGGGTGGCGATCCGTCTTTGAAAGTTGGGGGGGATATATTCGGTATCACTATCTAAGCGAAGCGACACCATCAGTTGGCTAGGAGTGAACAAAAAAATTTCGGCCAAAAGTAACGTCCTGGATCACCGGAAATGGCCCTTTCGGGTTATCTAGCGTGATATCATAGCAACGGCCATAATAGAAGCGCAAAAAAGGAAAAAAGGCCTATCGTAAAAAGTATAGAAAAGTTAAAGTTATCTAATTGCCTTAAAATATTTTTTGAATCGAGTAAAAAGAAAATAATTGAGCTGGTGGCGTAGCTACACTTTTTCCGGGGGTTGGTGAAAGCAGCCAGATTCTCCTTTTTTTTTTTTTTTTTTGATATAGGTGTGAAAGCCCCTTCTGTGGGAAGAGCCGAAATTTCTGCCCTTTTACAGCAAAGTTTTGAAATTGGGGCTTGTATTGGAGAAAATTTTGGATTCTGCGTTCCCTACATAAGGAAATGCGAAAAGAAGGGGATAACTGAAAAATCTGTTTTTCTTATTGGCAAGTCTAAGATTGCACAGCTATCAAAGATCGCTGTTGCTACACGGTGTTATCTAAGACCTAGAAATAAGTTGAGGTTGTACGACGACACTTTAAGAGTTCAGAGCTTACATGAGGGAAAACTTGAAATTAAGTGATAAAACTTCACGAAAATAGCACTGTAGTTGTCGATATCACTTGATGATCTGGTGGTTTTGTCATTTCCACAGTTGGGAGAAGTTTACCGAACTGATTGATGAGGGAACACAACTGCAAGGAGTTACTGAAAATTTGTTCATGGGTCATTTTCTGAATTAAATGATTCTAATATTTTTTTTAAATGAGACTGAAAGAAAGTCGATAAAACTGAAACGAAAGGAATAAAAATAACAAAATGATTTTCAATGTAAAAATGACTGTAAGAACCGTTTGGAGCTTAAATTACCTAAAACTCATCTGGAGAAGCAGAACTCCAAGTTGTAACAGAATTAAATCTTTCAGAAAAACGTTACGGCGCGTCGGGCAATTCGTCCCCTTTCTGGCGTACTGACGAATAGCAAAGTGGCATAGTGACGAATGTGCAAATTTGGCAATTTTGGCGTAGTGACGAATGCATTTTTCGTCGTAATCTGTTCATCTCAGCCTTAAAAATTGCACCGACTTTGTAAATTGTATAATTATTATTTTCTACAATTCCAAACATAAAAGCGATGAATATGGCGAAAATTCTTCAAATAAGACAACATTCGTCACTGTGTGAAACACAAGATCCACAGATTCATGAAATTCTTGATTTTGCGATTCGTCAGTACACCAGAAAGGGGACGAATTATATAAAAAAAAGTATTTTGCAGTTTTGATAGCATTTAAATATTATATTTTCTTTCACTGCATGTAAGAGTTACCGTCCGAATATGTGAATAGGAATGATATCGTATTTACCTTCTATTTCAAGCAGAGAAATAAACTTATGAATGATCACTTTCCAAGGTAATAGGCGATTGAGGATACTGGTGCATATGTGTAATATGTTCATGTTTTAGTTACTCCATAATAGGGTGTACAGAACTGTCAAGTCATATAAATGAAACAGTGAATTTCCGCCGGGAAAAGTTCTAGTAGACCATCTGGTCATGAAAGGTGGATATTTCAATAAAATTCGGTCATTTTCCACAAGTTAAAAAAAGACTGCACGCTGTTTACAAGGTACAGGTACACAATAAACCTACATATTTGCACTGTTGCTTTACTGCGCGACAACAACTGTTTCACTCCAACACTCCACCGGATGTGAGAGGTAATTCGGTGCCTTTTGCCATTATCTATTCAACCTACAAATTTTCTGTTATTTAAAGTCCCAGTTCCCTCACCCCAAAAAGTACCAATTCTCCTAACCTTCTTACTGAAGCCCCTCCCACAATTGTCTGAAATTCATCCGCATACAGACACAATCTCAGTTTATTGCTTCAGGATGAGTATAGAAAAACAAAATTTATATTTCAAAACACTCTCAGTACAGTTCATGCTGTGTAATATAAGCTTTGGCACTCTGCATTGTTTGAATTAGCTGTCAATCTAAGAGCTGAGCCAATTGAGAATTGCGGTACCCGGGTACCAAAATTGTAGTTTGGGGTGAGAGGTTTGGCCCTTTAATGCAGTGTTTTGTTATTGCAGTCATTTAGATCTCTCGTTTCCCGTTCGCTACATTAGGTCTACACATGCTGCACTGAACTGTGTACAAGCTGTACCGTTTGTACGGTAACCTCCTGCATTGAGACGTGCACTATCGTTTTTCAATGAGCTGGACTGCTTTATTTGCGACACTAGTACCAACATCATGTGGAAATTTCACCCCTTCCCCTCGAGTGGGTCACAAACGTCGAGTTTTAAAAGCCTTTTCGACTGCCATCGACACGATGAGAACTGTAGTGTATTGAATAATACAATACTGACCATTGCTGTGCTATAACGTGATGTGCACTCTCACAGTCACGTGACCAGTAAATATGCGGATTCCAACATACTGCCTTCACAGTTGAGTTTCCCAACCAGGGATAGTATAATAACTATGGTAACATCAACAAACTTAATTATACAAATATTAGAGAGCTAGTGATTACTATCGTCAATAAAAATTAAGACAACGAGCGGGACTGGAATTGAACCGTGTGGTGTTTGGAGTTTGGTCTAACGGTAAGAGCATCCGTCTCTCACGAGGAAGGCCCGGGTTCTATTCCCAGGTCGAGTCATTCCAAAGACTCTAAAAATGGAACCTACTGCCGTTGTGCGTGATCCGCATGAGCAATGGAGTAGGGAAAACAAGCCTGACTCTTCAGTGGCGTAGTCAGGATGGAATTTTTAGGGCTGTAGGGGGCCTAGGTAACAAGTTAGGGCCTGGTACCTCTGAGGGACCTTAGGCGCGGCAAAACTATATAAGCGGAGCGCCACCATCCGTTGTCGAGGAGTGAGGAAGAAAATTTTGGGCTTTGCAAACCCTCAAGATGGCCGATAACGGCACTTCCTACGTGTTTTAAGCTGCATGTACCCAGCCTTAAAATACGAATCTCATGTCTGCCACTTCTCAAATAATGAGAGGCCAGATAGGCATGGTAAATTACAGCCAAGAACGAGGAAAGTGCCTAGAAGGCAAGATATAACACAAGGGCAGTAAAACGAAAGAACATTACTTTAAGCAGCTGCTATACACAAGAACAATAACTTACATGGAGCTGCGTGAATCGGAGGCCTTCTCCAAAGAGAACCAACAGCACAATGAGGCTTGGTTTCACAGCACGCTCTCACGGAATCTCGGAATGCAAGTCATGTGACGAGATGGAATGAGGATAAAAAATCAATTTGTGAAAAATGGTAATACATATACTTTTTAGGCACCCCAGATCTGGACACTTCTGATCTGTGGCCTGGGGGATGAGACTAAAGGGAACTGGTTTCTCCCTTTCCCTTTGAAAAAAATGTAAATTCAGGAGGACGTAGATCGCAAATGCTGCAATATTTGTATGAATTTCAGTTTTAATAAGAAAACTAAAAGTAGTTGTGTCCCCCTCTGAGAAACTTTCTTTGCGTTAGATTTCCTAGATGCAAAATGGTGCTCTGTTTGGCAAAACTTTGAACTGATTGTAGGCTTACGTTTCAGGATTTGACTTATTGGGAGCATGTAAAATTTCAAAATACTCATTTTTAATATTTGTGGAGATTTTACAAGTGACATTCTACCAAAAAAAAAAAAAAAAACCATTTTTCCGGTTTTCAGTGGTGTATACTAGATGCAAAACGGTGCAGTATTTTTTCAGTCATCGGTGCATTACCTACTCAAAATAAAATACCTGGAGTAAATCTCTCAAAATATTTAAACCGCAAAACAGAATATGGATCATGTGGGAAACACATGAAATCCGGACCTTGTGGACATTTTACAAATCCGTCCGGACGCCACAGCCAACTAGTTAAAAGAGGACTTCGGTCGAAAAAATTCTACAGTGGCACTTGTCATGGGCGGGAGTGAGCGGCACAACATAGGCCTACTTGTTAAAGATGGTAGCGAAGAATTATTCGAATGCAGTACCCATAACCTTACGGCATATTTTGTGTATGATAAAGTATAGGAATGGTTGTGTAAGAATGGTCTCCAGTGTATGATTGCCTTGTTTTCAGTAAATCAGCCAGTCATCCGAAAGGCAGAGAGGGTCTTAACCTAACAAAGTCACATTTGAGTTTGTCGTCGAGGCGTTCGTTTCATCTTCGAAGTGAATGCAATAAACGACAGTGCAGATTATATACGTTATCTAATTTAGGGAAGGAGGCATTTTGAAGTTATTACTTGATTTCATACTTGCCCACAAAATGTTTTTAAAGGAAATACTTCAAAGTTTATTTCCGTTCAAACATTTTATCTTTTCTAAATTACTTTATCAGACGGCAAAAAACAAGGGGACTAGCCCCCCCCCCACCCCCCGTGGCTACGCCACTGAAGCCTATTAGCCACAACTGGAAAAGGCCTCGGCCGGATCGACTTGAACCAATAGGTTGGAAACTGGGCCATTAAATCCCATCTAAGTGTAACTGACTGAACCTTGTGGTAATGTCTCCTTTCCAAGAAGTAAATAAGTCACTAGCGGAGTGCCACACTGGTCCAGTTAACGGCCCGTAATACATGTAATCAACAAAGAATGAGAAACATCAAAATGATGCCCGCCAGTAATAAGCTAAGGTGTATGACATGACAAAACAAACACACGTATGGTATGGCACCAATGGCGTAGCTTGACTTTTTTCAAGGGGCAGACACCCAAATTTTCCGCTTTTAAGTGTAAACACTACCCTCTGGATTGGAGTGGCGACTCAAGATTGTTGTTGCATAATGTTATCTAAGGCCGGCAGGTTAAGGCGCGACGTTTCAAAATTTTGTTGCCTTTTTAAGATAAAATATTTCAAGGTCAAGAGCTTAAAGGGAGAACATTAAGGGGAATGGCACTGTAAAACTTGGCAAAAGTTTTCCACACTGATTTATTAGCTAGTACTCACTGCATTAGAAACTGCAGGTCCGGACGCGCAAAGCGCTCGGAAAAATTTGTTTTTTTAACAAATAGTTAACAAATTTGGGGCTTTTGTTTTAGAGAATGTGGAAATTTATGAAGGAAAAGTTAGGAGAAACCGCATTTCAGTTGACTTGTGCATATGGCAAATTTCAGAATTTTTCCCTTCTCAGAGCCACCCGGGGGGGGGGGGGGGGGCGGGGCAAGTCGCCCCTATAACTACGCCAATGCATCCATGTAATTGACATAACACTCGACATATGACATGACATGATGCGATTTTGGTGGACTTAACGAAACCTTCACTTGACTGCTCAGATTCGTTTAAAAACTGAAAAATGTCGAACTGAAGTCAGGCGAGTGTGCTTTAATTCATTGGTGTACTTGAATCGGGGTTTTCCTCTTAGATTAAAGGACACATGGAGAAAGCTGGTCCATTTCGTTCATTAGAGTACTATGAGTGATGGTTTGGTGGACTAATTTTAGAATTTTATCACAATTATTATTCTACAATCTAAGTTTTTTAATGGCCACGAAAAGTTTCTTCAGCATTAGAGTACGAGTATGATTTTCTACAGTTAATGAATATCCCTGATCTATGTCGACATTAATAGCGATTTAATGGTGCCATAAGATCCATTTTATGCTAAAATCAATTGCCATGCAAGTTTATATGTCTACATGTAAGTGACTTAGTTCTGATATTACTTTGCCTGACTAAACTAGATTAGTAATGCTCATGTTACTAAACACCCATCTAATATTTTTTTCATTGGACACACCCCATTTTGGGGCTGGAAATCACACATTTATGGGATTAGGTGTCTTTGTGGCAAAACGCGTTTTCAGTTCCCGATTTATGCAATTTAGAGGATGCCTAAGTTAAAGCCACATATTTTTACACGGTTGCCAAACGTGTTGCAATGAGAGCTTTGTGTCATAAGTATCAAGAGAAGGAAATTTAATTTTATTTGGATCTATGTTTGCGGTGTAAACCAGGTATTTTTGACATGAATTGACTCATTACTATATTTGGGGGAAATTCCCAATCTGTGACGTCACAAAATTCGAAATTGTGAGAAATTAGGTATTCTAAATAAAATGATTATGATTTTACAATCAACATATTTAGCTCACCTTCATGTAAACAATTTAGAAATTTCGGTGTCATGAGCAAGTAATTATTTTTGTACATATTTTTCGATAAGCTCCTTTGGCTCCTTTCTTGGAGCTATTTGGCCCCTTTAGCTATCTTAACAATAAACAAGGATTACATGAAATGGGTGGATGAAGGTTATAACTGTCGCATCTGACGTAATTGTTGGCGGGTGATAACATATATTCATTCGCTCTCACTGGTTAAATACACCGTATGCCTGCATAAGATTGAATATGTCCGCATAAAATTAAATTTATGTTCTCAACTGTGGGAATTAAATGAAATATAGAACAGGTTCTCTTTTAGAATGGGAAACCATGATCTCATTTTCATTCATTAAAAATAAATACCAAAATATTACCGAAATAAAAAACCTTACGGTTGGGATTTGCACTTGCTGAGCATGCACGATATATACAAGAGCACCGAGTGACCTAAGTTGAAGGTTTACACTATCTGATATGATTACCAAAACGAAACCTTAGGTAGTAAAAGAAATATTTGATAGCAGAGAAAAAAATACAACCAGAACAAGTGATATAAATGAAAAAGAGAGCAAAAACTCGGATGGGAGACAGCAATATAGTCAAAGCTGGCAAAACGACGGCCAAGTTTTCGGTCGATTTTCAACACGTATAGGATTTCATTCTAGGTCGAGCGCCGCCTCTTTTAGAGTCGCGTGTTTTAGAAACTGACGAATACCACAGGGTTCCAAATTAGTGGGGCGATGCGCACTGTTTAACAAGAAATTTCCTAACTGGCTAACGTAATCCTAATCCTTAAACTAATCCCTAACCCGAACAAAGAATACAATCGATACAATACAATGGCAACAGCCAATCAAGAAACACCTTGTTAAACAGTGCGCATCTACCCAAATTAGTTGGATTTTGTTAAGTTTATATAGACCATTCTCGATAAAAGTTGTATAATATTCGAAGTGAAATGCAAAAAAGCGGGGCGGGAAGACTGCACTTTTTTCTACTGCCTTCTTGATTACTGAGCTGTGGTTTTAAATTGCCTTCCTCACGCAAGTGATTTTCATCCAGGGCTTGGATTTTTGTCATTCCTCTGGAAAGGTTCATAGTGTGTACTAGTATAATGTCAATGAAAATCGCAATGAATAGGGTATTTGGGACCTTAAATCGTAATAGATCCGTAAATCTCTTCTCTTCCAAATTCTCCGGCACACAATAAGCCTAGATGATATAGATGTAATAAAATGTGTAATCCTGACTTTTCTTGGTACGGCTAGGATTTTGCTGATAGGAGTACCAAGCTCATCGACGGAAGCTGCAGACTGGAGCACTGTCGAGAGCAAAGGATTCATGGCACATCTGAATTTTCTCTCTAACAAACAAAAAAGATTATTCGTAACACACACTCTTCCAAAAGGCACCCTTGAAGTAGCGCCATGTCCTTAAAAGTTGTCTTGCCATTGACTAGCAGTCTATATGGACATACCTCTCTCGTCTTGGCAGGGGTATATACGTCACCTTGAGGTTTGAAGGAGGCCACAATTCTTTGGCACATCGAAATTTTCCTACCGAGACCAACGACCAGTTTATGAGCTAAACGCACTTAGATATCAAAATTGTTATCCTATCTCTCCTGCAGGTAAAGTACACCCAGCATTAATAATAGTCAAGAGCGAGAATTTGTTCTTCTTCGCTAATTAAGCCTACATGACGATTCGAGAAGTAACGTCTTTGCACCACCGCCAAACTAGATTTTGTAATTATTACATCAACGTGTAGTACATAAGGCACCAGTTGGACAAAAATTGGTCGATTGTGGCAATGTTGGGTAATAACGAGCCTGCGTAGCGCCTTTGTGGCTGCAGCCCCCTTTAGGTTGCCGCCCTCAGTTGGTTTTTCGTAGCGATGAGCTGAACAAAAAGACTTCGTCCGCTCCGCGGGCTAGGTAATAACGGGAGCAGAAGCTGGAGGCCGTATTTCAAGCTTTGAGTGAGTTTCAAGAATTTTTTGCAGGTAACTTGAAAGCGCAGAAAAGTTTCAGGTTTCAGTTTTATTTAAAAATTTCTTGTTAATTTCAGTGGTAAATCGTCAAGAATGGTCATCTTGTCACCCATCTTGTATGGATGGTATGCAAAAGGAGCTTATACACCTTAAATTTACTTTCCTTTTGTTTAAATGGTTGTGTCAGCCGCGGGTGCAAGGGGCATGCACCTCTGACTCCGTCGGGAAGACTGGCCCCCGTCGAGGATAAATTCCACTTTCGTCGGAGAGCCTTCATCCATACGATAAAAGATGTAATCCCAATAAAATTCAGTCCCCCATCCCAACCCGGACAATCTTATTGATTTTGTTTTCGAGAAAATCATATTCTTCAAGCGAACTTTCAAATTTCAAAATTTTTTTACAAAATTCATTTTTTTTTAATAAAAGCTCAAGATTTTCAGACATTCTGAAAAGAATGAGTAAAACCAAAAATTTTATTTTCACCTTACGACAAATTAAGATGAAACCTCAATCAACTTCAGTCTTCATTTTGTTAATATGAAATTGGGCATAATGATCTTCGATAAATACTCCAAATTTTTTAATTCTTTTCTACCTGTCTACAAATAAAACCATTTTTAAAATTTTCTGCCATAAAATTTTGTCAGTATACAAGTTTCAGATTTTCAAATATATTTTAAGAGGAAACTAAGCTGTTTCGGGAAATTTTCTATTATTGTCCGACGCCTTTCCTTGCATAATCCAGTAACAATGACAAACTACAAGTATCCCGGCGGCCTACTTGATTTTTCTCATAAAAAGTCAGATTATTCAATAAAACATCCCAAATCTTTCACAAAATTTTAATTTTTCCCCTAGTATATTCACATATATACATACATATATATTACATATAATATATTCAGATTTTCAAATAGGCCTATTTGTTATAATGGCATAAATTTTCCGGCAGAAAATTTTCCAATTTGCTGAATACTCCGCACAACGAAAACCCAAGCCTTGACTTCAATCACTCCGGCATTTTACTTAATTTTGCTCTTGAAAGGCAGATCACTTAATTAAAACCACCAACTTTTTCGATTTTTCCTTATCAGAAATCTAAATTTCCCAAAATTTCTTCAATTTAAGTAGTAATTTTCAAATCTTAAGTTTAAAAAGGTAAGCAGTTTTCGGGCAAATTTCTAGTTTCGTTGAAATCCTTAGAGCGTAGACCTTACACTAACCCAAACGAGTTTTAGCCGCCCATATAACTTTTGATTTTACGCATAATGGGGCGTGGTCGGCTCCACTTGAACGAATTCGTTGAAAAGTGGGCCGTAAAACTCCATCTAACCTAACCTATAAACCTCATACGAAGGGGCAGATTATCCAATAAACATCCCGATTTGGAATGATCCTTACATAAAGTCAAATTTCTTCCAATAATTTCACAATTTCTTCAAAACAAGCTCCGGATTTTAAACATTTGTTAAAAAGAAAGCCAAAAATATCGATTCGCCACATCTTCAAGTTTTGCCAGTCTCTTTGTTGGGGGGGGGGGGGTCAAATGCTGGCCCACCAGTAGGGGAGTTTGGCCCCTCTGGCGGGAAAATCCTGGCGTCACCCGTTTTGGTTACTTCAAGTCCTTTCCCGACCATTTACAAGGTAAAATTTTCATCGTGCTTAATGCGTATGGTACCCAGTGGCGGAGCTGCCATATGGTCAGGGGGTGGTCGCCCCCCCCCCCCTGACGGACCAAAATCGTCTGTCGGCGCCCTTTTGAGGTTTTTAACATACTTTACTCTTGCACCATTATTGGCAAAAGACATAATTTTATATCGTTCTTTTAAGGTCCAGATAGCAAAATGCTCAAACAGCCACCAGTAGTGTATATCTGCACTTTATTCTGATGAAAAGGGTGATCTTCTGTGATATAGGGATAGGTTTTGCCGAAACGTATCTTCATGCTTTATACGCACTAATAAATGCTGTCGCTGCGCTAAGTTAATTGCTTCCACACCAAGCGTGATTATAAGCTTACAAAATACACAGACTGTAATTAAATTCACCCTTCCGGCCAATAAAAGATGTTGCCAAGGGCGCAACCATAATTGTAGAGCAAATAACCCTCTTGTTGTCGGGGATAATTGTCAACATGGACAATAAAAAGAGTTTATAAAGATACCAAAATGGCTTCCGCAACATTTTTCAAAATCATTTGAAGAGAATGTTCAGCTTAAAATAAAATAAAACTGTTATTATACTGGTGATGGTTTAACAGTTTTAATGAGCAGTTTCCATTTTGCTTTTCTTCAAGTGACCATTCTCATGATAAATGGCTATTTCTGACACTGCACGATATTCCCATGAAAATGCTTATTTCTGTACTTTCGTGGCCTAAAAAGCCAGAGAATTGCATCTAATAAGCCAAGGTTTAGGCTACTTTTATTTGGTATGAATTCGGTATCTAGAGAGCCAAGCAGACCTTTGGTCTTGGATACGGTACTTCTGTCAATGTACTTACTTAATAGCTATTTCAGAGTGGTCACATGATGTAAATTACGTTAGTTAATGCTTCTTCGTGTACTTACCTTGATTTCCTGATGCCAAAAATGTACATCTAACGGTGATTAGTTTCCATAACTTTTCCCCCCTGCAAGATTGCTTGCTATTTACTAGGAATGTGAAAGAGAGGAAGAAACATGGGCGTCCGCAGGTAGGGGCAAGGGGGGAACTTGCCCTCAATTGGAAAATAAAAAAAAACTGAAAAAACGAAGGAAACATAAAGAAAAAGACGAAGAAAAATTAACATCAACATTCCTTAACAGTTCACTCAGTGTTTTCCCCTATTTATATGCGGTAAATAGGCTTTAGAAATGTCATTTCGAGCGATCTGAGAAGCATCTTGGGCCAAAATTTTCTTGCGCTCCGCGCCAACGCAAGGTGGCGCGGAGCTTTCCCCCCTTAAAGAATTTTGCCCCCCGAATTTTCTTCTGCAGAGGCCCATGAATAGAAAATTTAAACATGTTTTAGTAGAAAACTTGATGAGGAGAAATGGCAAAGTAGTCTTCTACCAGGTGCGGAAAATCAAATGGAAAGTCTGAAAACCTGGCTTCGATGGTGCTGAGGCTCAGGGTATTTACTTCTTCGAAGCGCCCCTGCAGACCATTGAAGCCCCCTCTGACCGAAATCCCTAGCTCCGCCACTGATGGTACCATTATTCGTGCTTCATAAAAATGACATGTAAAACGCAAAGGCAGACTTGGTCAAGTTTAAGAAAACTGTGTATTCTATTCACGAAACAGGACACAATGAAACAAGGACAATGGTCACCTATTGTTGAAAGCTGCTCAATCCAAATCTGAAAGAAAACGTGCTATTGACTCGCATTTTCCTCGAAACAACAGTTGCTTCCGGGAGGTCTCAATTAAAGCTTCCCGAATCGAATGCCTACTAAATGAAATGCAGAATCGGTTCTCGGTTAGAATGGGAAACCATTCATAAAATAATTAACTGCTAACTGTTACCGGTATCAAAAACCTTAGGGTGGGGCTTGGACATGATGAGCATGTATTGATTAATTGATACAAGAGCGTCTAGAAAACAGAGTTGAAGTTTGAAGTTCTTTATTTTCAGTGTAACATATTCTATTATTGAACGTATAACATCACATAAATTCTATGTACAAGATAAAGTGGAGAAGACCCAGCTGAAGCAAAGCTCATCGATGCTGGGCCCAGTGGCGGAGCTGCCATATGGACTAAAATTGTCTGTCGGCGCCCTTTTTAGGTTTTTAATAAATTTTAGTCTTGTTCCATTTTTGGCAAAAGGCATAATTTAATAGCGTTGTTTTAAGGCCCAGATAACAAAATGATCAAACAGCCACCAGTGGCTGTACTAATTGCCCTTTATTCTGATGAAAAGGGTCATCTTCGGTAATATAGTGATAGGTTTTGCCGAAACGTACCCTCATGCTTAATACGCACTAATGAATGTTGCCGCTGTGCTAAGTTAATTGCTTCCACACCAAGCGTGATTATAAGCTTACAAAATACACAGAATAACACCAGGGAGGTGTTATTAGAACACCTTATAACACCTCCCTGCGGACTTTAAATTCACCCTCCCGGCCAATAAAAGATGGTGGGAAAGGCGCACCAATAATTGTTGCGCAAATAGCCCTCTTGTTGTCGGGGATAATTGTCAACATAGACAATAAAAAGAGTTTACAAAATTACCAAAATAGCTTCCACAACATTTTTCAAAATCATTTGAAGAGAACATTCAGGTTAAAATAGAATAAAACTGTTATCATAGTGGTAATGGTTTAAGAGTTTTAATGAGCAGTTTCCATTTTGCTATATTTTGACTATTCTCATGATAAATGGCACATTTCTGACACTGCTCGATAATCCCATGCAAATGCTTATTTCTGTACTTTCGTGGTCTCAAAAGCCGGAAAATTGCATCTAATAAGCCTAGGTTTAGGCTACGTTTATTTATTATGAATTCGGTATTTAGAGAGCCAAACAGACCTTTTGTTCTGGCTATTTCTTGCAATGTACTTAATTAATGGCTATTTCAGATTGGTCACATGATGTAAATTACGTCAATTAATGTTTCTTCGTGTATATCTTGATTTCTAGATACCAAAAAATGTAGACCTAATTTCCATAACTTTTCCCCCTGTAAGATTGCTTAGTGCTATTTGGCTCTAGCAGGTTTAATCTTTATCTTCACAAAGTAGCCCATCATTACATTAAAATCTTAAATCGAGACTTGACAATAACACAAAATATAATGACCACCTTCATACTCATACCAGAATGTGAAAGAGAGGGATGGTAACATGGGTGTCCGCAGGTAGGGGCATGGGGGAACTTCCCCTCCCTCGGAAAATAAAAAACCTGAAAAACGAAGAAAAAAAGACCAAGAAAACTTAACATCAACATTTCTTAACAGTTCACTCAATGTTTTTCATATTTATATGCGGAAAATAGGCTTCATAAGAAATGCCATTTCCAGCGATCTGCGAATCATTTTGGGCCAAAATTTTCTTGCGCTCCACGCCAACTCATGGTGGCGCGGAGATTTCCCCCTAAAAGAATCCCCCTGAATTTTCTTCTGCGGAGGTCCATGGATGGATAATTTAAACATGTTTTAATAGAAAAAAAACTTGCTGATGAGAAATGGCAAAGTACCGTAGTCTTCTACCAAGTGCGGAAAATCAAATTGAAAGTCTGAAAATCCGTGGATTCGATCGTGCTGAGGCTAACGGTATTTACTCCTTCGAAGCACCCCTGTAGACCATTTTCGCCCCTCTGACTGAAATCCCTAGCTAAGCCACTGGCTGGGCCAACTTTTACACGCAAAAACAATGAGCAAGCTACGGAGGAGTGGGTGTAGGGTACATAGATTGATAAATTATTTCGCGTAGAATGCAAGTGGATATGTCTAGCAAAGGTAAATACATTGGAAAAGTTGGAAGGTACTAAATTCTTACACCATTTAAACAGAAAATCCTAGTTGGATCTTGTGAATTTCACAAAACTGTGAACATTTTTAACTCGTTCAGTGGAGGTGCTGTATGCTGAAAATAAGCAGCATTACACACAATTCTGATAGCTTTTTTTGAAGCATCAGGAAGCAGTAAAGTAAATACATCACGGCATTCTCCCATAAAATAATACAATAATGAAGATGTGGTAGAACAAGGGTTAATACATAGAAAACAAGACACTTTGGGGGACATAAAACTTAATTTATACATTACACCGGCAATCTTAGAAACTGGTTTTAACTTTCTGAATATGAGAGTTCTATTTAATATTTTTTATCAATTATTACACCAAGGAACTTAGTAGTACTAACAGAAGAAATATTCTGGTCATTTATGCTCAATATTGCAAATTGCTTTTTGATAGGGGTGGAAACATAAAATTCGTTTATCAATATTTAATGAAAGCTTATTAGCCATGAACCATGTGTACCATGCAGAAATATTTTTTTAATTCCTTGTTGACTATTTCAGCAGCACTGTGGCGGTTAGAATGACGGACGAAATTACTAGTGTTATCAGCAAATAAAATGAAAGACACAATACTAGAAGTTTATCTAATATCATTTCTATAAAGTAAGGAGCGGTCCTAATAAAGATCTTTGTGGAACGCCACACGGTAATTTGGGCTAAACTTAACCCATTACATGATTAAAAGCATGCAAATTGCTGTCGGTTCTGTAAATAACTTTTAAACCATTCTAAAGCATTCCCCCCATGCCGTAATAATAGAACTCTCTAACTAAAATATTGTGATTGATAGTGTCAAAGGCTTTTGAAAAGTCAAGAAAGATGCCTATTGCTAAAAGCATCAGTAGCTTTATCAATTAGATCCGTTAAAGCAAACAGAGTAGAGTAACTTGGACGAAAGCCGTACTGACTATCACTTAAAATGTTATTTTTTAAAAGGTAAGAATATAAGTTAAACGATTAGATTTTACTCTGTAGAAAAATTAACTTTGGTGGATAGGATCACCAAAACGAAGCCAGTGACTTTGACCAATTGGTTGGAAACTGAGCCGTAAAACTCCATCTGACCTAACCTAGGCAAAACGAAATCTAAAGAAGTAAAGGATATGAAGTCAATAAAAACTCGAACGTGTAAGATAATTGTAAAATTGTTTTCAAAAAAGGTGACAAACATAAGCTTGTATATTACCGCCCTGTTTCAGCCCATCCCTGCTTGTCAAAGATCTTAGAGAGAGTCATGTACAATAGAATTTATTCATTCCTTAGTAAGCATAACATACTTTCAACTTGTCAATACGGTTTTCGTCCCGGTCGTTCAACAGAACTCGCTCTCGTAGATGCCTAGGATAACTTTAACAAAGCCGCGGCTACGAGGCAGACTTCTATTGGAATTTTTCTCGACTTGTCCAAAGCTTTTGATACAATTGGCCATGGTATCCTGCTCACTAAATTATCGCATTATGGTTTCAGAGGTGAGTCCTGTAACTGGATCAAAAGTTACCTTTCTGATAGAGAACAATTTACTTCTCTCAATGGTGTTAATTCTAATCTTAGAAAAGTAAAATGTGCTGTTCCACGGGGGTCTATCCTTGGACCTCTGTTTTTTATAATTTATGTAAATGATATTGCCAATGTTTCCAAGAATGCTTCACTTGTATTGTTTGCAGATGACACTAATATATTTTTTGTGACTCTGATCCCCAGCGCCTAGAGGAGCAAGTGTGCCGTGAACTTAAACTTTACCTTGACTGGTTTACTGTGAACAAACTTTCTTTAAATGTTGCAAAAACGAACTTTATTGTTTTTAATAATGGCATTCTTAACAAAGGTTATAACTTTCAAATCTCTGTTGATGGCAATTGCTTGCAACGTGTGAATACTTGTTAAATTCCTGGGGATTCATATTGATTCCAAGCTTTCTTGGAATGAACATGTATGCAATATTTCGTCCCAGATCGCTAAGGTGGTTGGTATAGTATATTGTACCTAAGAATGCTCTTCGTTCCATTTACCTTGCTTTAATCTACACTTATCTTAACTACTGTTCCATTGCTTGGTCCAGTTCAAGTCGTACTCTTTTCGATACGTTAAATGTCTTACAAAAGAGAGCTATTCGTCACATCACTTGCTCCAAACCACGTGTCCATACCAGTTCCTTGTTTCTGAAACTCTCTGATATTTTTAATAGGCCTACCAATATTGCCACATTGACCTATCGCTCGCTACACGGCCTGCTGCCCAATCAATTTTCAAATTACTTTTCTCACAACTTCTCAGTCCATAATCACAACGCTCGACTCTCTGCATCCCTACATCTGGACACTATTCAAAGTTCTTTACAGCAGAACTGTCTTCGTAATCGAACCTTTCGGTTTGGAATTCCCTCCCGTCTTCTGCCATAGCCAAACAAAGTATCCAGTCCTTCAGAAAAAAAACATTTGAAGCCATTTTATTCAAGACTACTAGGCTTCATCTCACATGTAACGCACTGAATTCATTCCGTAGGCTTCTTAGCATCATGCTTTGCCATTTTAAAGTGTCTTAAGCATTTTCTTCTCCGCAGCCGGCTGTTGCTGGTAGGGTGGGGTGGGGTGTGTGGTTTGGGAGACGGGTTTCCAAGCTGGGAAAGACCTCTCTCTGCTTTTGACCTCTGCTATGTTATTGTAACCTCCCTTTTTTTGCTACTGTATTAGTTTTATGTGTTTATCTGTAGTCTGCTTGTTTTTTTCTTCTCAGGGAGTGCACGTTTTCAAGCCCCCCCCCCCCCGGGGTTTTGTGTACTTCCTTTCGCTTTTATATGACCTCATATTCTTTTGTTGAGTTTATACTCTATATGTGTATGTTTATATGTAGAAGCGATAAAACAATAAACGAAACGAAACGAAAAAAAAAATGGAGAGTAAAAGCTGGAACGGTAAACAGCAATATTGTTACAGTCAAAGCTGGCAAAACGTATTAAAAAGAAGTCCTCGTAAGGTTTTCAGCACGTATCTAGGCTCATTTCATTAGGAGTCGAGCGCCACCTTTTTCAGAGGCGTATGTCTTACAAACCGACAGATTCCACAGGCTTCCATATTTTTTCTTCATTCCCTTTATCTTATTACCATGCAAACGATACAGTTGTCCTATCGGAAAATGAGAACTTTAAAACGTATCGTATTGAACAGTGAACAAAGAAATTATTGTAAACTTAGAAAATAACTGAAAATCCAAAGAAGAATATTTTTTCTAAAGGGTTTAGGTAAGGGATAAGTCACCTTGGTGATGACACTACAAATAGATGATGATTATACCTACCTGAGAGTTGCATAAAACTAAAATAACAAATTTACCAATCAAAGCTGCAAAATAACAGAAAGTCAATCAAGCTAGGCGTTCGGTATACAGCTGTACATTTTAAATGAATAAAACGTGCAGCCTTTCGCTGCCCTTAGGTTGGCCAAATGGTTCTTTCCACAACTGATCCCACTCTTTTTATTGTAGAATCTGGGGATTAGGGGAATTCCCCCAAAATAGAAACCTTTTTTAAGCACTTCAAACAATCTTTCAACTTGTCGAAGTTTACTCCTAATTGAATGATCTACGGTGAGTTGGGCCACCATAAATTAGTTAAAACAATAGAGGTTATGGTGGAAAATGTTAGTTGTGAGATGAAAAAAGTAGGGACCACAAACTGCCTCATATCTTCCTTGACGATTGAAATTATTTTTATGATAACGGTGTATATAGCCTATCTTGGTTAATTATAGATTTAAAAGTATTTTACATTAAAGCTGGAATGTTGTACAATTTTCATGGAACATCCTTGTTGGAGTTCTCTCCCCTGCACTTACATCTCCCAGACAAGGCCATGTATCATCTAAGACTTGACTCAAAAAGACGTTCATATCAACTCTGATACAGTAGCGTATCCAGGATTATGTCATGGGGGGGGGGGGGGGGGCACGACATTCGTCGTTGTAGGAAAGTTTTCTACTATCGAATTTCACGACAGACTGTGTAATTTATGTGAAAACATATGCTAGGAGATGAATATACATTAAACATCTTTGAGTGTTCATATTTTACCAATAGACCTTATGCAAATGATATCATAGAGCAAATAGCACGCCCTCTTTTAGGGGCAAAACAACTCAACTGAACTGAAACTACAAGTAACTGTTTGGTTTATCTTGTTTGTGAAATATAAGTCCTAAAACATGAAGAAAGATACTTTGAAGAAAAATAAGAAGAGATCTTTGAGATTTATCTGTTGCTTCAAAGTAACTATAAAAGTTGTCTGTACAAAATTTCATCCTAAATGGGTCAATAAAACCTCAATCACATGCTGTCTAAATCCCCTGGGATGCGGGTGAAAAGGGTTATGGGGCTACTCTTGGTCTTTAAATAACCAAGGACCTGTGCATATGGACAAGATAATGTACTTTCGGGAGCTCGCGTTATTGCGAGAGATACTCTCCCTGGGGCGTTGAGCATAATTAGTCGATAAAGGGAAACGAGAAAATGACCCTCCCAACTCGTCATGAAGAGATTGCCAAAATATACAAACAGTACTCTCTAGAGTAGGGGGTTTCATTTTTTTCAGCTCGAAGCCCCTTTCTCAGAACGCCCACACCTCTATCTAAAATAGACCTATTTCCAAATAGCAATTACAAAGGATTGTGGGATAGAGTTTTGGTGTTTGTCATTTTTGTCAATGGTATTTTACTGTGGTGAAAATTAACCCACACCCAAAACTCTATCCCACAATTCATTGTAATTGCTATTTGGAAATAGGTCTATGACACTGTCAAAATTCCTTAAAAGCAGTGGTTCAAATAAAAGTAAAGCTATGTTAAAACAAAGAGTAGATATACAACGCTTTTAGGTGTGGGACTGACTAGAGGTAGGACACATTCAAGAGAACTATTGAAGTTTTCCTTACACCGTGATGAATTTATGGTCCCCATGTACATAAGTAGTTACGCTCATTTAATGTAAAGGTAAATCTCGGTGGTGTAACTCTCACGGCCCAAACTACACTTTTTGTAGTAGTCTACATAAAATTCCCAATTGGCACATGGGTCTTTTATTAACAGCAAGTTTAGACAGTTGTGGAAGCGAGCTTCAGTAAGTAAGTTAGGAGAATTGGAACTGTTTGAGGTGAGAGGATTAGGCCTAAGAAAACCAAATTTATTGGCGTATACTCATTTAGATTGTCGCAGTCCAGGATTTATTGATTAAACGAAGCAGTGTGTTATTAACACCTAACAGATCGGATCTTCCTTTTGTGGTATAAATTCTCATCTGGCGACTGGCGATAAGCAAAACCTAGAAGTTTTGGCATGCATCTAAACATAAAATTAAATAGTCAGTAAAACGAAAAGAAAAACAAAAAAAAAAAAAAAAGGATTAGAAAAGAAAACAATTAACTTGGAAAACTGTTAAACGGGGAGCTCCGTGCCAAAAATGGAAATCCTTCGACATTCAAATGACGGAATTCATCGCAACAAATAACGTAAGATCTGTCTTTTCTATCATTCAATATGGCCCATTACAATGTGTAATTGACCTAGATAGTCCAGCACGTAAATATCGATCGGGTAGATTTTAATTAAATTTTAAACACATTTGATTACAGATTTTTTATTTGACTTACCGTGTTTGACTTGCCGTGCATACATGGACGCGCATTTTAAAGTGATTCGAAAGGAGACAATTTTAAAGAGGAGCACACTCCTGTTGTATCAATAACTGGATGTTTATAAATATATATACTGTGTATTTAGCCTTTACCAAAGATGCAAGGTGCAAAGAAGCACATTAGTGAGCCTTGACAAATCGGTGTTGAAGGGGATCCACTGTGTACAAAACAGAAGTTATGTGTCCGTTACCACAGTCACAGATTCAGTTAAAAATCTCGCAACTGACTTAAACAGGCTTATTTTGTAGTTCAAGACCCTCATTCTCCAAGGTCTTCAATGGGGATCCAGGATTTGCCAGAAGGGGGGGCTTGGGCCAGTTTTTGACGGATTGAAAAAAAAAATATTGGGGTGTGAGAGACACGAACCGAGAAAATAACAGCTACACGTAACTTGCATGTAGGCTATGACAAAACAGAACGCGCTCTTGAGCGCGTGCTCAGGCTTTCATAAACACGCGTATTTTTGTTTTGTTATGGATGCGCACGCGTGCATGCACAACGTTATCTAATCATTATCTAGTTGTGGCAGCTCGTCTATGCGCTGCACATAACCCGATTTCGTTACTAGTGCGCTCAATAAAAGTACTTGTGGTGGCTTTTGGCGTCTGTCTTGTAAGAAAAACAAAAATATTCCATTCGATGTCCCTAAAACCGTATCACAATACCATTTTCCTAACTCAAGATATCTTACTCCAAAGATTAGTTATTTCTATTAAGAAATACCTGTGCTTTTCAATAAAGCCACAGAAAGTTATGTAATGTGGGCACATTGCTTCGAATTTCTTTTGTTTTTCTTTACAATTGAACATCCTGTTTGTCCTTGAAATTTGATACTGTTGGAATGTTTGAATAGCTTTACGTGCAGATCTAGTATTACCCTTCACCATACACAGAGCACAACCAACAATGATGCTTAAGTGCCTGCAGCAGTATCATAATAATAAATAATTTGAATGCACTGTGAAATTAATGTGCCATGATGACATCACAGATTTCCCATGATGCATCAAATCCCATGAAAAATTTGCAATACTTTAAAAATTTGTATCTTCCGAATGCTATTAGCTATTGAAATGCAATTTTCACCTTCTGAAAGAGAAAATTTTTTTGCTTATTTTGAAGTGAACGAATTTTGTCTCCAGAATATGCCTTTAAAAGCGCGCGTTCTATTCCTTTAGGTTTTGAAACGCGCTACGGTGTACGTTGAGGCTAATTCTGTTCAACCCATACGCAGGAAAGCCCTAAAAAGTAGCAAACTGTTAGAGAAAGTATACACAAGGAAGAAATGACTGGTTGGCTGAGACACTGCAAATTCTTACCTTGTTTGACCTCCATGGTTGGACGTTCCGCCATTTTTACCTTGGACTCTAGTCAATAAATACATAGTACACAAAGATATTATAAACGTAGATACCAAATTCCTGTCCCTATTCTGTTAGACGCACTGGGGCGGAAGTATTCATTTGACATGCGCACAGTTCTATTCGGTTATCTGCGTGCACAATCATGTATGCGTTATAGAAAATGCCATTGTGACGAAATGTCAGCGTGCGTGTATTTTCAAAGCAAGTTCTGTACGCTCACAATGCATTCTCCGTGTGCAGTCCGGAGTAACTGAGGCGTAATTCCTCGTGCTTGGAAAAAGAACGCGGCAGTTGATTTTGTGTTGTTAGCGCGTAACAATGTAAACACGTGCACAGGTGTGCGCTTGTGAAGATACCATAGAAACTGACCAATCAGTAAGTAAAAGAACTTCAAACCAGTCGTTTTGCGTTAATGTTCAAATGTTCTTAAGTAGAAAGCCGATGAAGGAACCTAAAACTGTTTCATGTTGGTGAAATTTATTGAAGAGCGGTATTTGCAAGAATTGCAATGTTTTAAAATCATACTTATTTATACTACCGGAAGACATCAATTAACTGTTAGCTTTCAAAACGACTGATCGGTGATCAGCACTACTGCCCCTCCGATTCGGCCTCCATGAGGAGTCACTGTGCCATTTTAAGTTTGGTATCTATGTTTATAATATCTTTGATAGGATCTAAGCTAAGCGCCACTATCAGTTCGGAGCGCATAGAAAAGTTTGACAAAATCGCGACCACTCAGACAGCCGCGGAAATGATATTCAATTTAGAGGAAGAATCTAAGTGGTCATTATTCTGTAATCCTGCTCAAAAAATTATGTAAGTTGAAAGCCGTCCCGGTTGGCAAAGAGGCTAAAGAAAATTTTGAAAATTAATGGGTAGCCTCAGACAGCCAGACTTATGTCATTTTTAAGGCTTGTAAAAGCAGAACCTAAGTTTTGCCCGAAAGCCTATCTATAAGCCGAGCGTCACCATCAGTTGTTGGGATTTTGAAAATTCGTGACATCCACCAAGCTTGTTGGCACAGCAGACGTTCTATTTAACTCACTTTTAACAATGAAATATTTAAATCAATGACAAATGAATAAGTGCAAATTGATAGAAATAACTTCCTAATAAAATGCAGGGGTAGTTATATTTGGTATGAAGAAGGGACAAAATCGTGGAATACAAGAGGACCCAGCCAACATGTCCAGTTGGCCCGACTGGGCTCTAGCTGGGCTACTTTCTAGGCCTCAGCTAGGACCCATTCGTGTCGGTCAGGTGTTGGCTGGAAGGGTATCATTAAAGCTAATATGACACAAAAGGGACCTTTTTGTAAGTCGGTATAGAACCTTATCATTGTTTTATGAAGATCAACCTTTTTGGGAAGGGGATGCTCAGTCCCCCGTCCCGGCCTCTAAATTCGTTCCTGGTCACCCGAGCAAACCGTCTTTCCAAAATTAGTTCTAAAGCACACCATGAACTTAAAGTTCTTTTTTAATGTGAACGGTTACGATAACAAGTTGTTGTTTTTGTTGTGGATATGAAAAATAACAAATTGAGATGGATCGAAGGTTATTTAGACCATTTCAATGCTTGGTTTGAAAAGAGGTGATTTACGTCACCTTGTGGATTAACAGGGCGGGTGTGCAGACTCTAAACTTCATCTCCCCTACGGTGTCTCAAAATCTAAAGGGTCATACTATGGTAAACTTGTGGTACCATGATTGGTCAATACACTGGCTTCATCATTAGTGGAGTGTGACGTTTAACAAAACTGTGGGGCATAACATGGAGCTAGGAAGAGGACGTCATCGTGAAAAGATATGAACTATAGGCACGGTTCTCATTCATATTGCTTCTATTCCTTCAGAAATTGCTTATTCTTAAGTCCAATTAACCCTAACCTAACCCTAAAGTGACTGAACCCGCCTACCCTTATTCCTGTCCTCACTGAACCCCGAGCATAATCGAACCCCAGGTGGCAAAACCACAATGCGGTGACGTCCTGCATCTGAACCACCTTAGTCTTGAGATTCCAAGTTTAAAATTAATTCATATACAGGAACAAGAGCTGTGGCAGTGGAGTCATCGATTTGGACAGATATTTATATACAAGCGAAAAATTCTTGCCGCCCCTGAAGAAAATATATACTCAGAGGTTTTGAAAGGTGTACAATTTAGGATTGCTTAGGTTTGGACTTAAAATCCACAATATTGGTTTATCCATCAATATGTTGGGGCTAGGGTGGTCGGAGGCGGAAATTTTTCCCGCCCTACTCACCGTCCACTTCCCATGTCCATGGAGAGGTAGTTTGCAGTACTCTTGTGTAATTTACGTAATTGTTACCATTTCCGCAACATTCCTCTCCCTCCCATCATATTCATTTTCTTCCCTTCTTCATTTTCTTTCTTTTTCACTCTTTTCCTTTTTCACCTTCCTCCCCCCTCTCTAATTTTCTCTTCAATCAATGGGCGCATGGCCCGCTGTCCGGGCCCCTTGCAAACGCCAGTGCATGAAACTCATCTTGACCCTTTCAATGCATTGCCACTCAGACCGTGTCACTGTGCTGCATATTGTTTTCAAAGCGGGAAGTTAGACCACTGATACCCCGCGGAACGGAATCGGTTTGTTCACTCCCCCTTTAAGGCTTCACGGACTACCACAAACCACGTGAACAACATAGAGCAGGATAATAGTTCCTATAATAGTTCCTATTATCCTGCTCTATGCTGAACAAGGAATATCGCTAAAGTCTGCTACGCAGGCTATGACTGAACGAGGAATGTGCTACGCAGGCTAGACAACTAACTGCATGTTCGGGGTTCTTGTGAAGGAGAGTCCACGCGTTTTGAAAAGTGTATCTTCTTCGATGCAATTTCGATTGGGGCAGTTTTTGGCAAAGAGAAAAAAGGAAAAGAAAGGAAAGCTCGTCTCCATGGCGTGGAATGCCACTTTCATCTAAGACCCTTTCAGATTTCAAAACAACTTCTCCCCTTATAATTCTCACCAGGGCGGCAATGAAAGACAACATTCTGGGCTGGACTTTGAACTTTGTAAATGTTTTTCGAACTTGACTTTTTTTATTGACTAATTTTATTGTCCTCAAATTCACTGCTGTTCACTCTCCATTGATTGTCAATGGGAGCATATTTCGTTCAATATCCTTCTGCTTTTGACTGCATCTCTCCTCCCTTGCCACCCCACCCAGCTGATTCTAATATCAAAGAGGACACCTTCCTCGAAATATTCCTTTTTTTTCATGTTAAGTTGGCTGTGTGTCGTATCCACAAAAGTGGAAGCACTAAAAAGGTTTCGTATTCATCAACTACTTTCGTGTGCACGAAAATAATCCACACTGTATCGATGTACATTGTACATAATGTGTGCACGTACGTAGGTACGCGGAACACGTATCACTTCTTCTGTGAACGAAGGTTAGAAGTCTTCTTTATAGTTGTTCAAGTAATACTTATAACCTACCACAAGTAAAAGCATGGAAAACCGGCATTAGGTGAGTTTATGTTTTATTATTATGAGTTCATTATGAGTTAGGCAGTTGAGTGGATCAATCGTACTGAAATACAAATGTGAGGATTTGAGGACTTCGCCGTGGATTCTTAGCTGTAACTGCCTAGTTAGGGCCTAAGTTAGGCAAGGTCTGTACCTTTAACGTTGCTGTTACTGTTAGGCCTAACATTAACATTACGCGGCCAACGTTAAAAGTTACATAGCCTACTTAAAAGTTATGGCCTAACTGCTAGGCCTATGCTAGGGGGTAAAGTTGGGTGTTCTCGGACGGTGGTATATAAAACTAGTCACTAACATAGTTTGATCGAATTTACACGCCAGACAGTCGATTCCAGGGTTTTCCCTGGGCCTTTTGAACGTCGCGCCCCGCGGCGTTCAAGCTTCAAAATCAAAGAGGCCGCGACATTCAAAAAACGGCCGCGATGTTCAAAATTGCTGCCAGCTAGCCTCCATAATTTTCTACTTTCTGTCAACGATTGCTTTTGTTGTTAACACAATAAACGACAAAATCATTGACTTATTTGTAAAACTGGAACTAACTTTTTTTAACTTCCATTCACATACTACTGCATGCGAGTCGGAGCTCTGGAGTGTATGTGTATCCCATAGGGCCTACTACTGAAAAAGTAACACCGCAGTATTACTAGCCTGCACTTGCCCTCGTAGGCTCCTATCAGGAAACTGTTTTGCTCACTCCGGAGCGCAGTAGCTATGTGGCATAACACGACTTGCACGACCAAAACACAAACGCCCGTTTTGCAGGTTAGAGGCGGGGCTAATGTCTCACATTTGGGAAATTATCAATCAAATGAACGAGCCATGTCATTGTATCTTAACGATGAAATCCCACATATTTCCTGTTACTTCGTTCTAAAAACTTACGCCGAAATTCAGAAAATCGGAAAATAAAGTTGTGCGAATGTACACTGCAGTCTAACCTCCTCTCCCCTCCCCTCAGTAAATATCTCTGAACTGTTTTGCCGGACTACAACCAAAGTTTGGGAAATTTGATCATAGCATAAATGCAATGGGAGTATTAGAATTCTATACGAAGACCATTGGTTTCTACACGTAATTCCTACACAGTAAAACTGCACTGACGATGTCGCGAGTATGATTGGCTGATTAAAAGCAATAATATTGAACCAATCACGATGTTACGATGTTTCTTACGTAGAGGTAACTTAAAATAAGTGCAATGGAACTTATGTGTATGATGTCATAGAACCCTTGTTTTCCCAACATGTTTTCATAAAAGATCGGTACGCACACAATCTGTGATTAATTCTTGCAGCATTGTGCTCCATTGCTTTTATAAATTCTGGCATTCACTCGATCATTACCACCGATTAAGCTATTTGCAAACTGAAAAGGGGCTAAAATATACTCGAAACTTGCCCTTAGTTTTTTAAAATTCCCGTAAACTCAATCCTTCAACTTCCCGCCAAAACGGGATGCATTGATAATCACAAACGTAAAATTTTACCCCTGCCATGGAAGTGATCGTTTGATATTTTCCGCTGTAACCCTGTAGTATTACATGGAATTAGATTAAGATTGGATTTAGATTTGCATTCAATGTGTTTTTTTTTTTTTTTTTTTTTTGCTTTCTCACAGAAAGCGCCGCGTAAGTTGCTGTACAAACTGTCCTGCAAAAAACAACTTGTACAGACTATCGAGCTGCAGTGTTTCACCTTTTTTTCAAATCCCCAAGCTTAGCATACATGTCTGTGCACGTTTTGTACACGTAGCTCCTAGAATCTTGTGAAGTTCGGTGCTTATTATCTTGCATAAATTAAGTCATTTCTAGGATGCCTTCCGTATTGTTATTTACAGTAGGACTTTTGCAGTGTTGTCATGCGACGTCATTGCAAACAAAAACAGTGATGCACATGGTCCCGTGCAGCAAACTTCTTGGCCCATGCATGCAGTAGACTTAAGTGCATGTCCGTTTATTCCGCCAAACAAGACGTCATGTTTTGCTTAATGACATCATATGCATACGATCCATTTCAAAATTTAAATTGGTCCCTGCATCGTGATTGGTTCAATTTCGTTGATTCTAGCCAGCCAATCACAACTCGCGCCTTCGCCTATGTGATTTAGTGTGTGAAAATACTCGGTCTCGAGACAAGTTTTCCCGTTGAGTTTGTGTTACGACGATCGCTGGCTAGCGCAGCCGGGTGAGCCCCGTGCCAAATTCACCATGAAACGGCATCACAAATCTTTGCGTACGTGGATTTTTTTCGGGGATCTGACTATTAAGTGCATTTCAGTTACAGATTCTTTTTAAACAAGACGTAAGTTTTGGACGAGAACTGCTTAAAATGTACGGGGATATTTATATCCAAAAGGAACCACAAGATACGTTAATCGGGTGCAATTGTTTTGCTGCCCAGAACTGCTAAGATTATCATGAATGATTGCTCTACATGGGGTTCGCTAAAGCAGGAGAGAAGCTACAGTACATTAACGCAACTACAACCCAGTGCAGTGAAACAATGCAAATGTTCTGACATGATTGGGGGATGAAAACTAGACAGAGCTAGAAGTTGGCCAAAGAAATAAATTATCAAAGGGCATGTGACATCGACTACAAACAATTCTACAGTACTGTATTTAACGGTTGATATGTATCTCCACTTTTGAAGTGAAAATATTACGCCTACAAAAATGGTATCCTGTTCGTAAAACGAACGGAAATATCCCCAATATTTTCTATCCTGAGATGGTAATATTGCAAGCCGACCCGGGCCCAATCATGTCAACTTTGGTGAGCGACGGGCGCGAAATAACGGCCAACCAGGGGTAAAAATCGTCCGGTGCCAGCGCTCAATAAAAGCCATGCCGATGAACCAAAACTTTTGAAGCAGAAATTACGGTGATATAAAGCCAATGTGACCGCTATCACTAGATCAAAATTTGTACGAATGTGAGTTTCAGTGCTAATATTTTTGCGTCAACTTACAGAAATGGTGTGGACGAATTTGCCTCAAAAGTGTCACCATTTTGCGTCTAGGGACTTGCATAAGTCACAAAATTTCCAAAAGGGGAGGGGGTGTTCCCCCTCCCCTTATACCCCTCCCCCAGGCCAGCGATCCACCTAAGGACGCATCAGATGCATGACGTTCAATTCTAAAACCAGGGAAAACCCTGGATTCATAGGCCTAGGCAGATCTTGGCCACTACACGTCCGCCAGAATAGCACAGTCCAAATCAAGCCTAGGAATGATCGATAGGCCTAACGTTACATTTCTCTTAAAGAATTAAGAGTTTATGGGAGAGTCGTTCGCAAAATGCTAATGTTTGTACTGTTTAACATTGTTTTTAAAATTGTCTAAGAAATATCTACTTTGAGAATGACACATCGTTTATCTTAAAAATATTTAATGTAAGTTGTGTTTCCCCTAGGCCTAGTCCTTATTTACAATGGAATAGAACAACCAGACGTGTAGTGGCCATGATATGCATAGGCATATGTATGAAGTCCACACAGTTGCATTTGTAGCACATGAAGCCTTTTCATTTCACATTTGTTAAGAAACCTAAGTTTGGCCTAACGGTAGGCTCTATTTGCAGCAATAAATTTCAGTTTGAAAATTCCTTAGTACATTTCCAAGTGTGCAAGAACTTGGAAATTTTCAAGCTGCTGTAAATTTTTGTTGGATGCTTTAAGAGAACTGGAAATATTACTGGCATCATGTCTTCTCTAAATTGGCCCACTTTTGAACGTAAATGTGATATCACTGACCTTTCTGCTTGCCACAAGATCTTACGTAACAAATTAGCTGTCCCTACTCAGAACATTTTTGTCCCCCATTCCAGTCTTACTAGGACAAACTCAAAGTCCTTTATAAAAATTTCACCTGTAGAGTTGGTGCATTTGGCAATTCCTACTTTCGTAGAACCATATCCAATTGGAACAAGCTCCCTCCTGACATAGCCCAACTGGAAAATCAGATCACCTGCAAGAGGGCAATAAACAACTGGTTTCAGCCTCAATAATTTTCCACCATTTACACCAGCTATCCTCCATCAAATGCATTGTCAGGGCCCATTAGAGTACCACAAAGAAGAAGATCAAATAAGCAGAAGACCATGCTATGTACCTTTACATATATTTACAGACAGTTCAAGAAGTGCTGTCTCTGTTGGGTGTTTTCAGACAGTACACAAACCTACATGGTGATGCTTATATGCACACATACATATGCCTATATGTGTATGAGTAGTGGAAAAGAATGATAATATGAAATGGTTATTAAGAAAACTTCACTAAGCTTTTTTGGATTAAATTTTATGTTTGGACATTAAAGAAAATGCAATTGATAATTTCTCTTTCAATAGGTGTATGTTCTGATCTTTAGTAATAATATTTTTGGTATAGTAAAGCATCCAAGAAACTCCGAAAGTATCTGACAATACCCAACGCCCTTTTTATATTTTTTTAATGCTATATTACAGTAGGTCTCTATACGTATGCATAGATCTGGTACATGCTCCAGGGCTCAATTTTCGTTATTGTCCAATTGTCCGGGACAACTAAAATTTCAAATGGACAACCATTTTCCTCTAGGACTGAAAAGGAAAATGCTGACTGACCAACTCTTTTTCCTTTTTGCATCTTACCATATTTCAGCTTCAACAGAACTGTCTCTCAAACATCACATCTTTTTATTCTTCAAGACTATAAGTACATGAATACAGTTAGTGTTTTGTTTCGGACAACCAAATTTAATTGTGGACAACTAAAATTAGTGAAATGGTTGCCCGAAGGACAACCATAAATCATTCTGAAAATCGAGACCTGTGCTCTATCTGGGGCACATTAGTACAGTTGTGCCTGTAATTGTATTAGGTAAGCATCAGTGTAGTGCAAATGTGTTGGAAGCTATAAAGAAAAAACCATCAACTGTCCAACAATACCAGAACAAACCTTCGAAGGTTTCCCGGCACCTCTGAAAATTGGTACCGTCGGTACCACCACATATGGTACCAGTTAAACCTTAGCAACGGTACCAGAAGTGTATAAAAGTAGGATTTTTAGCATGCACGAATATCCACCAAACACCATGCATTGACATTAAGGCTGTGCATTTTCAGTTAATTCACTATCCGTTTAACCGATTTTATTAACCGGGGGTTAACCGTTTAACTGAAAATGACGTAATGTTCACCACAACTATAAAAAGTCAGCATTTCCAAAGAGCGCCATCACTTTTGTACAGGAACGTACAAGTCTTAAAATGTAAGTATGTGGCAAAAATGTTGGTATTTTGCACTGAGTTTATATCATCTTTTCACAGTACAAACCCATCCCGCATTTTTTACTAAAGCTTTCTTCAGACCATGTGCACTTTTTAACATTCCACCAACTGTTGTACTTTCCCTCCTGGTCCTATGTAATGTCGTCAGTTTCTTCATGAAACACTCCCACCCCGCTGTTTTGATGCAGCTTACTTGTGATGCAGTGTTCAATACATTTACAGGGCTCACATGTTTGTCATAGTAGCGATCTGTACAATTGCACTGTAAACTGCCCACCAGCTGCAAACAGCACAACCAAGCCCTATTATCCTGCATAAATTAAGGAATTCCCAGAATTCCTACCGTAAAGTCATCTACAGTAGGACTTATGGAATGTTATTATATGAAGTTGTTACAAACGACAACAGTGATGCACATGGTCCCATGCATGCAGTAGACTTGTGTACGTATCCGTTTTTACCACTAAACAAGGGACCATGTTTTGCTCGGTGACATATGCACACGATCTATTGCAAAATTTGAATTGCCTCTTCATTGTAATTGGTTCAAAAACGTTGGTTCTGAGCCAGCCAATCACAACTTGCGCTATCGCCTATGGGATTTAGTGTGTGAAAATACCAGACCTTGGAGTGGATTTCCCCATTGAGTTTGCGTTAAGAGGATCGCACTTCCCAGACTTACATAGCTGGCCTGTGCAGCTGGCCAAGCCCCATGCTAAATTCACCAAGAAACAGTGTCACAAATCTCATCGTATGTGGATTTTTCGGGGATCTGACCTAAGTGCATTTCATTTGCTGATGACTTTTAAACAAGCGGTAAGGTTTGGACAAGAAGTGGCAAAAAGACAGGGATATTTATATCAAAAAGGAACCATAAGATGCGTTAATCGAGTCCATTTTTTTGCTGTCCAGGACGGCTTAAAATTAGATCGTTGAGTATTTTTACATGCATCGTAGGGTGGACTTTTACAGTACAGTACATTGTCGCAACTACAACCCAGTCAGTTCAACGAACTGCATATGCTTATTCATAAAAATCTGTATACATTTGTCAGGTGAGCACTTAAATTATTGGTTCTAAATTCCACCATTATACAGTATCTCCTGCAGTTGATCACCTAACCCTTTACTTAAATAATATTTGATTGCGTTCGCCAGAAAAAATTTTGTGATGTTGTACTTGTAAGGTCTGTTCATGTAGTGCCATAAATGGGTCCTTCACTGGGAGGACAGTTTAATATTTCATTCATGGACTTATACAGTGTGTCACAACTGCACGGTTTTGGATTTTGTTTGATCAAGCTTTGAGGTATTTGGGCTACAGTAGTAATCCAGCTTTTGTCCCACTTGCTTTACCACAGTAGGCTTGCCATCAAAATGGACAGCCAATTTGAAATGTAGGCTTCACCCTGGATGCAAGCATCCTTGTTTAGACCTCTTTGATTCATTCTTGGAATAAAAGCATCTTTGGATAGAGTTCACTAGTACCTACAATCTTGGACAAAACTCCTTGGGACACCCTTGCTCCCCTTCGCAATGTTGACCATAGTTAGCCTATTCACGGCATACAGTCACTCTTTCAGCGCAACATTGAAAGGGGGAGAGGGGGAGGGGAATTCATGTAAGCCTTTGAACTGAAATTCAAGAATATTATGGCAAAGTGTCCCAACAGTTTTGTCCAAGATTGTCTGAGAATTTCTAGAGTTTAGAACTACTCGCATCACACAGTAGAAAGTGTCATTTTGTCTTGATGGGTTCATTTGCAAAAGGGAATAAGTTTAAGCGCCTGATCGTTCATGTAGCTGTTCTCAGCAGTGACTTTTTTTTGGTTTACAGTCTGTCTTAGCGGGTAAAACTAAAAAGAATATTGAAAAGATGTTCGTGTTTATGTATTTTAAATTTGTTCAAAACAGTGACGTGTTACCTGATAAGTGTATTTTGGAGAACAGAGGCACTGTGGTTTCCTGCCTATTACTTAATTTTAAAGTAATTTACCGTGTTCTCTCAAGAAAAAAATATGCCGTACATGCTAACTTGACGACAACGGCAGTGAAAGATTAGTTTAACCAAACGGTCTACCATTTATTTTGAAAGAAAACTTGGAAGCAAAACGCTATGAAATTGTTTCGGTTCAAACAGGGAAAAAAACATGCGTAACCTTTTTCATGTAACGTGAAAAATGGATTCACAGGGGTGTAATTTGCTTCAAAATATGCCAAAAACCAGCTTTAACTAACAATCTACCATCGTTATATTTTAAAAGCTTGGCTCTCAGATGTGCTTTTGACATTTCATGGTAGATCGTGGCGCTCTTTCAGTTAAAATCTTGTCTCCTTACCACCAGTTTGCAATATGAGTTAGACTTTTCTATCCATGGAAGAAATTGTTTTGGTTATATGTTTATATATATAGTATTTACCGGAATAGAATGTATCCTGGCGATTACCAGGGCCTGAAAAATATTCAAAAGTCTCTTTCCGTATTTCAAATGTTAAATTATTGGCTGTAAAATTGCCTCCTCCAAGTTTAAACATGTTTTTTAATTGGTTTTGCATCTGGGTTACGAGGAGGAATTGGTAGGCGTTCTGTCCGTACCTCTGCCCATGGCTTACGAGATGCAAATTCCCCAAGAATACCTGCAACAACAGTCTATTCTTTATTATCTTCCCGACTCTAAATAAATGTATACAAATGAATCAAACAACACATTAAAACAACTCTTTATGCTACTAACTCTTTATGCTAAAATCCTCAGACCTATAAGCCTCCGAAAAAACTTTTCTGAAAAAGTTGGCCTGAAAAATGAAGCATTATCTGTTGAATTTGCTCTCGTAAATAATATGCGTGGAGCTCAGACAATCTTGGACAAAACTCCTTGGGACATCCCATGCTCCCCTTTGCAATATTGACCATAGTTAACCCTTAACAGCACACTCACTTCACACTCCACACTAAGTCTATGGGAACCTATTTTCTGTACTGTATGTGCCTAACATCACTAAACGTTACCACCAAACGTTTCCATATTATCAAAATTATCAAAAATTTCCACAAAACAATCTGTAAAAACTCACCCAGAACATCCCAGAAGTACTACCTAGCCTTGTTTTGTTCCAAAAAGGTTCACAAACCCCGTTTGGAATGGTTTTTTACCCCATTTGCACCTCATCTTATGAAGATGATCTTGTCACCATGCTGTGGCATATGATTGTCATACATATGTGCGGAACCAGTTCCGAAAAATTTGTTCCAGAATTGGCGGGGTTACTTTACTTTTAGCTCTCCCTTAAGACAGATGGCGCTTATTGCATATTGCTTAGGCTGGCAGAGATCCCAAGCCTGTGCTGAGTTGAATGGTGCCAAGTTTCTAAAAATCGACTGTAAAATGACGGAGATACAATTTTTTTTCTGAGGGCTGTTTTTGGGGCAATTTTTGATGATTTGCGAAGGGTTTTTCAAAAATTAAAAAAAAAAAACCCAGACGAGCAAAAATCTTCACTTTTTAGTATCTTGGATCTGTAAACTATTAACATAAAGTATAGTCCAAGGATTTTCATTTTTTCTGTGCCCTCACGATTTTTTTGTAAATGTTACGTATTTTTCCATTTTTTCGCACTTTTTTTTATGAGACTCGTACAATCAGCAGGATTTTCCCAAAAATTCTTCGGGGACACCACCCAAGAAAATTATTATTGTTAGACAGATCTTTTTGTTCCCAATAATTTGATACCAAGGGGAAGGCTGTAGGATGTAAGGGGGTTGTTTTATGAATTTTACAAAATGGTTATATTTTTAGGGGTATGGATCAACCCCCTGTGCTGTATAGAGTTAACCTATGCACGGCATGTACAGTCACACTTTCAGTGCAACATTGAAAGGGGGAGAGGGGGAGGGGAATTCATGTAAGCCTTTGAACTGAAATTCAAGAATATTATGGCAAAGTGTCCCAACAGTTTTGTCCAAGATTGTAGCTTGTTTGGGTAAAATCTGCCAGTTTATTAGATATCAAGCATTTCATCCTATACCATATGCGATAGTGCAGGTATCATACATTTGTATCTCAGGCTTTTAACTTTGCTGTTGTTTTCTTTTTGCAGGTTTTCCATGTACCCAAATACTATTTGGCTTTTATCATTTCCCAGTACTTTAAGGAGTGGCTTCAATTTGGTTTGACTTTTGTGTAGAGAGACAGATAACGTAAACAGTCAAAAACAATGGGATGCCCTAGACGCAGCCAGTGTAAGATAATAATTGCCACATCGTTAATGTGGATCTTGATAGACTTCATGCTCCTGCTATATTACACAGCCCCATGTGTGGGCCCAAATTGTAAGAACAATGAAGCCGGGAAAGATGCCATCAGGAGGATGATAGACAAAGCAAATGAATGGATAAATGTTTTACCAGAAGAGAAAAAGCAGATAGGTGAGTTAATACACTTTGAAATTTCAGCACTGAACAATTACTGACCCCCTCTGACAAAAAGGAGTAACCCATATTTTCAGTATTTTGAGTAATGGACCAAAATATTTTACCTTAAAGCCAGCATTAATTTTTAATGAACATGACACAATCACACCTGCTATAGGTTCCCAAACAATTATAACATAAACATTGAAAAATATTTTCGGACGTTTATTATGAATGGGTACTAATGTGGTCTGCACCCTTTTGTCAGAAAACAATACCACAGTGAACACAAACACTTTCCTGATAGAAAGAAGTACAGTATGATCTTTTGTGTTGCATTTCAATATTCTGTCATACTCTTACAGAGAAAATGCTTTGGTTTGTTTTGTTCAATGTTGGCGATTGTAAAAATTGATCACCAAGGTTTTCCAAGTGCATTGCATTTTTTTGTAAGAAAGAAATTGTTAGAACTATTCTTTACAATTTATGACAGAAAGAAGGAAAAAACCACTGCTTCTTTTTTGTCTAAAAAGAATGTACATGGGTTTCCATGTTGGTTACTTATTTTCTTGGCTGAAGGAAGTAAACAAAATGTGAGTATGTTTGGCTTTTTTTGTTTTATTAAGACCAAAAAAGAAATGAAATAAAGTCAATTTTGCAAAATGGTGGATTACTTCAGTCCAGTTCACACAAGTTAACCTTACATTTTTTAAAGTAATACAAGGAAATACGGTATGTTTGATTGCTGTGCAATTTATAACTGTTCCTTTTGGCTTTGAAGGGAAGTCATGATGATAAGTACTGTAAACACAGCCTTAGAGATAGTCTACTGTATAGCTTAAAATTATTTATTTTATTTTTAAGCTGAGTTGCTCACCGACTTAACAGTTTTGATCAAATTTGGTTTAAAACATTTCATTCAACATTGGCTGGAAAGCTGTAGATAAACAGATAAAAAAGACCTACCTTAATTTGACAAGTCCAGTAATCAGACTCCAAACTAGTCACAGGAAATTGGGTGGAGATATCATTTCTACGCACAAAAATATTTTAATTAAAGAGTCATGCAAGTGTCTGTACTTAGATTAAAGGAAGTAACAAATTTTGCAGCCCTGTTATAGGCCATGTAAGTCTAGTAAGTAATTTTCATAGCTGTGCCATGGCTAGGTTTATAAATTGAAGGAATCTTTAAAGGCCTAACTCTCTCACCCAAAACAGTTCCAATTCTCCAAACCTTTTTAGTTAAGCCCCTCCCACAACTGTCTAAAATTTATGCTCATCCAGAAATAAATTGTACACTGACCCCAATGTGAATTTAACAAAACACTCTCAGTACAGTACAATGCCTGCTGTGTAATCTGATTTTCGGTAACCCTGATTTTTCCTGCACTAGCTGTCAGCCAAACAACTATGCCAATTGATAATTTCTGTGGACTAGAAAAAAAAAAGTTTAGGGTTAGAGAATAAGTCCTTAAAAGGCAGTATTCTTTTTTTTAACTTTGTTATTGATGTTGTGCACACTATTGGAACAGGCCGATGTCATCACACTTCTATTTTCAGTGACACATTACAAAAGCAGTATAAAATATTTGCTATTATTGGGTTCGGAGATATGAAAACACATCTCTGTGCTTTGTATAACTGCATTGAGAGAATTTGTAACATCTATTGATGATGCACCTACCATGCTGCAGAACAAAGGATAGGGCCTCTTGCATGACCTCAATAGAAAGAAGAGCTTTTTGACTGTTGGAGATACAGTACTGCTTATTTTAAGAAAGGTCTCTGCTTGTTCATCTCTTTGGAATATGCTCAGTTTGTTACAACACTGCATCTAGATTTTGGCTACTTTTCATTGATATTTAATTTCATTATTACTCAGCACTTATATGCTGTTGCAGTATAGCAATCTGCTTACATTTTACAGTATACTTACCATACCCTTCAGATTGCACCTTATAGCAGCCTGATGCAAACATTCTCCTCCTGAACCCACTTCAGCCAAGGGCAGCATCAATTTGGACTTGTGGTTGGCAGTAATAAATACCTCAGGGATGCCTATTTTTTGGAGTTTCTGGCAGGTACCTTGGAAGCATTATTGCTTCTCTAGTTTAAGCTGAAAGAGCATTCGACTAGAATAAACTAGAAGTCTATTTTGCTCCTCATCAGCCTATATCCTACCACCCTATGTATACCAGGGAGTTTTGGGGATTGTAGCTGTCATTACCCTAAAAGAAGAGGTTTAATATCACCTACTGTACCACACTCCTAGATTTTGAAGGAGTGTGATTTGCAGCACACAAGGAATCTAAAACTCAAGGCCTGCTAACAGTGTTACGCACATAAGGTTTCAGGTGGCATTTGCATGTAAATTGAAGTCCAACAAGTTACATTAATTCATCAGATGTCATTTGATGGTCTTAGTAGATTCTTTGAACTACTTGACTTTCCAATCAGAGCATATATTCTTCCTCGCCATTCTCCCTCTCAAACAATGTCTTTCGGCAAACTTCTTTCAGCTCTGATAGCCATGTGAATTAGTACAGCACGGTCCTGCTTTGAGCGCTTTTTGTTAGCCGTCCTTCTGCAAGTGCTCTCTAGTCTAGGTTCAGTTTACAATCTGACAGACATGATAAGGGGATGATGCTAACTGATGTGACAACCATTGTAGTTTGCTCGGTTTGAATCCACCTCACCTGATGTCTTCTTCATGGGTTGATGGATGTATCGTCCTGCAGGGCATCCAAGTAAACCTGCTGAGAGATATCTCTCTCCAATAGAAGCAACATGTGCAATGCACATGATAGACAAAATTAGATTACTTTTTTAGAGGTGGCAATTTAACACAAATGTTGTTTCCAGCAGGTGTGTAGTGTTTTCTTTCTCTGTTGTAGCCTTTTCCTTATTTGAAGCCATCTTCAGTTATGATGGATAAAAGCAATTAACAGCAGTTGTTGTGAACAAACGAAGAATTATAATGAAATTTTAGGGCATTAGCTTTGCCTTAATTTAACAGCAATGAATCTTTTATTATTAAAACAGCCCATGCAGTGTGGGCATTACTTACAGTGAGTAGTTCTGTACTGCACATGTCATAATTTATTAAGTAGTAAAATTATAAAAGCATTGTTGGCCTGTTCTGTAGTATGGTTTATATACATTTCATGTGGATTATACAGTTTTGACTGTTGATGAACAGTTTGCCATTCTTGTGATGATTTTCAAACAGTACTAGTCACTTTAGATGTTCATGTTATTTTTTGAAGTAGAAGTAGAACCACAGTACATTTATTTGGACAGTTTTGTGTGTAGAATTTTGTGCGGTACAGTATGATGTTGTCTGTACATACATGTACCACACCAGTGTTGCTAAGATTGTACAGTTCCTGTATTACATCTTGGTTTGAAAGTTTTCTTAGTTAAGGCAGTCGGTCATTTGTCACCCCAAACTAGAATTTTGCCAGTAGTCTGCAGAAATTCTTAATATTGTACTGCTCTTTAATTGACACCAAATTAAAAAAATGCAGATTAGCTCACAAGATGTTGCACTCTACTTCATTGAAGGGTGTTGTGACTGAATGGAAATTAATCTGTGTATCTTTCATCCATTCAAATTTCATCCTTATTGGTATTGAGGATGGGACAAAAATTGCATTTATTTTATGAATGATAGGAACCTACCAGTTGTCAGCAAAGAAGCACCTTTGCAATTAAAGGGAAATATTTCATGTAAAATGCTTCAACATAGCTTAAAAAGAAAATAGCACTAATAATTATCAAATCATTTGGTCCCAACAATAAACCCCAACAAGTTTCATCCCCTCAGAATATTATGTGCAAGGAGAGTTTTGGAAGTTGCACCTTTTGAAATGTTGAAAGTTTGGGTGAACAATCTATTCTTGAGCAACAAGCAATTGAATTTCTATCTGAGGAAAACTTATTTTGTGAAAAGAAGGCTTCCATACAGCCTTATTTTTAATTATTTATCACTCTTTTCCAATAAATATTGATTTTAAAAGGATGAAATTTCCATGTAAAACAAACACAATATTTCCCTTTAAGTTCCCATACATGTCAGTAGAAGTTAAAAAATCATGCAGAGAAATATTCTGCACTTGCTTGGAAATCACATGGTTAAGTAGTTAACATTTAATACTAGCAATGTGAACCACACTTCACCTCAAAATATACTGTACTGTAATTTTGCAGGGTACTTAAGTGAAGTCTAGGGGACCTACAGTATCTAGGGGACCTACTGTGGTGCCAACACTTTTCCCACAGATTCAAACCCACTCAAAGAAAAGTTCTTTTTTTTTTAATCCACTTGACAAGTTGCCCTGTCCATGAAGTTGGTTTTAATCCTAATTAACTAATTAATTAATTAATGCACCTTTGGGCCAACTGTGAAATTTCACATGATTTTCTTTTTTATTTCAAGACTTTAATGCATATCCGAGGTAACGCAAAAAGTTACACTCATAAATTTCATAATTTAGGAAGAAAAATATTGTCAAATGACTCCGTCACAAGAGCCATTCAGTTCAGTTCAGTTCAAAGTTATTTTTCAATTGCTTTACAACTTAGCCAACAAGAAAAAACTAAACATGAAAAGCAAAAACATGCTGTCTCAAGTAAACACACTAAAAGCTGTCATCAAAGCCTGCTACTTACTGTACTATACATTATCACTCTCTGGGAGAATGCTCTTTCTCTGTCAGATAACTAGCAGATCCTGGCCTCCTCTGTGGAGTGGGAGGTAGGCTAGGATGGTACTTTATATGAGAAGTGATGGTACTACAGTATAGTGTGGGAGAAGTACAGTCCCATGCTTGATACAGTACAAACAGTGCTTGCCTTTTCTTTGCTATACAGTATTTGACATTTGCTTCATTTAATATTGAGAAGGTACAGTAATTCTAGATCAAGAAAATGAAGGGTAATTAGGGTCTGTTTGCATAATTTTCATAATGTGAAGATGTCATGTAGATGAAACAATCAGACATGTAATTCTTGTCAGACCAGGGAGTTGTCGGGTTCAGACCACAGTACTGTGATCACTCCAAGTGATTGATACTGTTGATTGACTGCTAGCTTTACAAGGGATACCACTTGTCACAAGCTATGGTGCTCTGCTACCCTTCTATTGGTTGGCCACAACTGACAATGTATTGAACTGTTCCAGTAGTGGTATACAGCTGCAGGACAATAGACTTGTTTTTTGAAATGTCTTGTAAAAAAAAATGTAAAACAGTAATTTCTGCTTGAAAAAAAAACTGAAAAGCTAACACAAGACAAATTTTTCCTCACAAAATGCATTGAGTAAGAATTTTTTACCAATAGAATGACTGCAATATTTTTTTAACTTCCCTTTTTGTGCAGCCGCTTGACACTGTCTCACAAGTAACAGATTCACAGTGTTACAGTTAGAATTTGCATACATACTGACCTAGATATTACCTTAAACATTTCAGTAGTTGTCAAACAAAACAGGAAATTAAAGTTCCTTTATATTGATCCTATAAACAGATGGGAAGCTACTGTAAGATTCTCATTAATGGAGCTTCCAAACACAAAAGTTGCATACCTGATAGTAAAATCAGTTCAAACTTCATTGTGCCAACTTTAGCCGTGTTCCCATTTGATCCAGGGAGGTGGATCTTTATCTACCGAGGTGGATCAAACACTAATGGGAACGCAGATCAACAACACTCACTCAAGATCAAGATCCACTGATTTTGATCGACCGTTCGGGGTAGATCAGATCCACCGCGCTGGATCAAAGTTTGTAATGGGAACACATCGATAGATCAAGTGACCCTGGATCTCCGGTTACACTCATGTATGTTTTTGTGATACATCGATACGAAGTGCATGGCAGGCCGACTTGTAAACATTGGTGACCTTTTCGCGCTTGCGCAATGTGTTCATAAAACACGTTTGATCTACCGCGCTCACTCAAATGGGAACGCGGATCTCGATCAAGGTAACTGATGTTGATCCACCTCGGTAGATCAAGATCCACCTCCCTGGATCAAATGGGAACACGGCTTTTGTAAAGCTTTGTTTAAGCTTATGTACTCAATATTTCTAAACAAATGTACATACATTAAAGGCTCCACACTACTGTATCTATACTTGTGGGTGATGTTAGAGAATTAGGTAGATTTTTAAAAATAAACTTGTGCGATTTCTCTCTCCGTTTAACATCCAGATGTAGTGAATCATGAAACAATTCAGTAAGGTGGAAACCTGCATGAGAGTTGAGTGGAGGGATAGTAGCTTTAAAAAATGTTCATCCTTCCTTGAATGTTACAGGTAAAAATTGATGTTGGACAGAAACAATTGAATGTAAACTGTACTTGTTTCTCATACTGTGAAACTCTCTTGTTAAGTTACAGTAGTTACTGTTTAGTTGAGCATGACATTTTTAAAAATTCCCATAAGCCTACAATCCCAACTAGCCCTGCACAACCTTGGAAAGTAGTATTAGGTATGGTCAGTTACTGGCAGATTCAGTGGTTTTAGTCCAGAAGCTCCAGCCAGTGGTGTCATCATCACAACTGGCTGGACTTAAACCACATAATGAGCAAGTTACTGATCATCACTTACCGTATACAACTACCGTATCCCAAGTTGTGCAGAGCTATTGGGGATTGTAGCCTTATTGGCATTTTCATAACATGTGTAAAACAACAGCAACATGAACGTCGTGTCAATTTGGTAAAATGTCAAGCCCAGATTGGTTCAAGGTCAAGTTTAGTTACATTTTCATTGCTGACATGTGCTTACCCTCTCTACATCTAACTTGCATTACTCGTGTACTGTGGGTTCACAGTACTTTGAGAAGATCTAGTACTGCACCCCTTCTTTAAGCAGAGTGCCCCTTCTTTGCCCTGATCAATCAGAAGATTGCCCTCATTTATACCTTCCTGCACAAATCTTTTGAAGGTTTAGTTGAGTCAGGAAATTTTCAGATCCATTTCAAGTTTTCCCCATTAATGGTCTCTAATGGCAAGGAGCAATACTGTACTGTAGGTACATTCTACAAGCCCGGTGCACAAGGGGAACTTGCCAATTTGATGTAAAACGAATGATTACAAAATATTTTTAACAAGAGACAGTTAACACCAGTATCCCAGAGTAGAAAATTAGGGTCACCAAGCAGTAAAGTTTGGAGATCCAAAAGTGGAGAAAAGTTGGGATGAAACATTACCATGAACATGTCCTATGTGACATCTGCATGGGAGGTAATTATTTGCTGACAATAAAGACAAAGAAGTTGAAGGGCATATTTACCCTTGTGGAATGTGATATTAACAACAATATACTCTAAATGGCCCAGTATGATTACCATGATACTGAAAGGGAAATGCAGTCACCCCAATTTGTGTCAGTGCAGTACACCATATTCTATTTAGTGAATGGCTCTTAGAAATCATGTTGGTCATACAGTAGCAAGGGGTCTATCACTTTCTAATCTTTCAGTTTCCTTGTTTACCTGTATCATGAATGGTTGTACACTAAAATTTATCTTGATTCTCCCAATTTCACTAAATATGAGGGTTTGAAATTCATGTAGGCAATAAATGGAGAAAATTAAAGGCTAATGGACTCTACTGATGGCTGCTTACAGTCACCAAACACAAGGGCTGATTGGATTTGTCTATATCATGAAAGAAACTTGGATGATAAAAGAGAGAGTTTGGGAGATTTGTAGAGCTCTGCCAAATCAAAATAAGTATGGAGAGAAATACCCTTAAAACATCATTATGCAGAAAAGGGGACAGTACAACATTAATGTCTGCCACGGTCTACCAGACAATATACACAAATCCTTATTCACATCAAATTCCTAAATTAAAATCATGTCTATTTTGACATTTTTCTTTGTGTCAAAGCTTACCATTTTCTTGTTTTTTTTTTTTACTGTACTGTAGGTTATTAACTTTCAGCATTTTGTCAGGTTCAGGGTACAAATGATAAAATTGGAAGCCTGTATAGTCACCTGCAATGTGTTTTTGTTTGCAGTGTTCCATTCTACTGCATGTACTATATTTGACTTTTAGTTAGGCGTTGGCGACTCGGGACAGCTGAAAAAACACTCACATCTGATTGTCAATTTTTTTGCTTGAACTGATCAGAGGGAAGGTTAGATCATGGTAGTATTTGAACTTTCTCTCTGTTTGCCTTAACTAGGTGTGTTGTAGCTTGTTGAAAATATGTCCCCTCCATTCTCATTGCCCCCTCCCTATTCCCAGTATTGGCAAAAATGTTAATGTGCCTTCAACAGCTTGGTACTGACGAATCAGATTAGCACTTGTTTTTAGTGACTGTAGGCAGCCATTAGTGGGTCCATCAGCCTTTAATAGTCTTCATTTATTGTCTCCGGGAATTTCAAATCCTTATATTCAGTGAAGATACACTTCAGGGTACAACCATCCATGGAACAGGAAAGGAAGGAACTTTAAAGATTTAAAGGTGATGGACCCCAGTAATGGCTGACTAAAATCAGACCATCACATAGTGTTTGCACGGGTAACCCGGGTACCCGGGTACCCGCCCGCCATCGTATTACCCGGTTCCAAATCTACTACCCGAATCTTAAAAAAAAAAATGCATGCAAAAGGATCATCCCATTTACGCCATTGCCCACGGTAATGGACTAAAATATTTTGCCAATTTGGTAAACATTCTCCGAGACTGAGAATGAAGAGAGCCCCTAGAAATTATGTGTAAGTTTGATAGTTGTCTGTACTTCGTTTCTGAAGTTGAAATTTTTATCAGCGTGTGGCCTGATCTCGCTATCGTCACGTAGTGGGTTACTTCTCACACATCACATGTATATCGCTTATAAACTTACTCGCAAGCAAGCTATCTGACGGCCGATTCAAAATCACATCGTACTGTTTCACGCAGACATAGCAAGACATACTGTATCAACCCCGCCCAGCTCGCAAAGACAGTGCCCGTAACGTTCAGCATGCTAGGTAAACTGAGCCTTGCATGTATATACGATCTTATTATCAATACGGTTTGCCACCTCGAGTATAATCCTCGAATATTTCTTAATGGTTAAAGGTGTCAGTTTTACGCAAATCAACACTTTGCCGCTATCTGCAAAGTAAAATGACATCAATGTAATAACACCGTAAACATTCACAATTTTTTTTTTTTAAAATAGGCCAGTATATATTACGTTATTTTGCCCCAAAATGGCGCTCGAGCAGACTACGAAGTTTATGTGTGAAAGTTATGTTACCGTGCCTGGATGTCGACACGAGGCTAGCTACGTAAGAACGTACATACCCCATTAGCGATAATTCCAACGCACATTGCAAAGTAGTATGAGGGAAGTTCACAAACATGACGTCGTTTGTTTACAATAAGTAATTTTTGACGTGCAAGAGAATACCATAATACAGGGCTCTGATTAGTTGATATTTTTAAATCAGTGGCTTAAAAGGAGAAGCTTCGAGCTCTTACTATGCTGGCTTTTCGAGTAGGAAAGCGTCCCAAAATTCAATATCAAATTGATATAGGCCTTGGGAAGTATAATTTTCTTATTTAACTGTTTTCTGTTCCTTTTTTTTTTTTACTTGTCATTTTGATCTAAAACAAAACGAGACGATTAAACCTTCTAACAAATCAAATGTTTTTGAACTTGGGAACTGTGATCGCTATACCTATCCAATACAGATGTTAATGTTACCATGCATGTCTTATGGAGTATGCCTTACAAAATGCTCATATCCTTTAGTCACCGTATGTAACACCGGGTAACCCGGGTACCCGACGGGTATGACGATCGGGTACCCGGGTCCTAATTTTTAGTACCCGTGCAAACACTAATCACAATCTGTCCGGATTCGTCTATACATAGCAGCTAAGCAAATATTTCCTTCAGATTTTGTTGTATATTCTACAGTAATTTGAGGAAATACTGTGTACAGTATAAGTACTGTATTAGGGTAGAACAGTGCTGTTTGATAAGCCCCTGTCACACTATTCCAGGCAGGCTCCATTAACTTGTTGCTGGCAAGGATTTTGTTGCATGCAGGAATATTTCTGCAGACCAGTTATGTGTCAACTGAGTTTGAGTTGCAAGCAATGCGTGGGGTTTATGCATGCTGATTGCAGGCATATTTATGTGGCAGAGATAATTACAGAACACCACCAACTTGCCTGAGCAAGCTCTTGGCTTTACCAGTAGGGAGATAAAGTATACTTGCCAGCAAAATGCCCTCACTCTCCTTGCTCCACACCAGCCGAATTCATGTTCTGTATGCAAGTTGGTAGTACCAGCATGATCCCTTGTCCACAAAATGCATGCTTCATGCTTACTTCTGACACATGCTCACGTGAAATTGCCACATAGTTCACAACAAACCTACATTCTTCAAGTGGGTTAACTGCTGTTGACTTGCGGTGGCTACAGACCTCCTGCGAATGTTCTGCCGGCAAACTCCCGCAGTTCACCCGGAACAAGTTTTGAGCGTGTTCAAAACTTGGCTGGGGGCAAATTTCACTTCTGTGTGCACCTGCAGGCAAGTACAGGCAAGATCTGAGTTATATATGGGTAGGTCCATGCTATCTGCGAGCAGCAAAAATTGTCAACCACAAGTTGCATACAGTGCTTGCCTAGAATAGTTTGACAGGGGCTTCCTTTCCTTTCCCTTTGCAAGTATCAATGCAGCTTGTTGAAAGAATGGTCTTATGCCCCTTTCCTCTCCCTCTAGTGTTGTACAAGCATTGAGGAAGTATGTCACTTTTATTATGTAAATGTTCAAGCTTAAGTTTTGAGTGTACTGCTTGTCTTCTGAGAATATGATCAAGGAGGAAGAAAATGAGGATTCTTTCCCCTGTAAACATCCATGCATTCACATCACTTATTTAAAGGGCAAAGGTTTGAGTAATCAGTTACCCCATACTTAATGTAAAACAACAGCCAGGTCCCACCTATTTCTCCTAATTTTGCCTCCAAGAATCTTTCATACTGGTTTAGGAGCTTAAGAATTGCACATTCTTGTAGATTCTCTCCTAAATTTCAAAAAATGTTTAAATTTAATGAGCAAACTATTGCCATATGACTCCCAGGAGCCAATCATAGAACCAGGCAGACTTCTTATTTTGTCTGCTAATCCAGATTTGGGTGGTGGGGGGGGGGGGGGCATCAGGAAACTGCATTTTCCCTTTAAAGGTACTAAGCTTTACAAATTGATTTTGTGACACATTGATTGAAATAGTGCTACTTATATGGTAGGCCAAGTGGCACCATATAAAACTAGATAGATACTCATGTGATCCCCCAACAATCTGAGTAGATCAAATTGCATGTGAGGCTTGAATTCTGATACATTTATCACTGTTTCATACTCGGATCACACGATCAGCACATGAATGGATGCTTCAGGGGAGGTGACTTGCAAATGAATCGTGTGGAATCACCACCAATCCTAGAGCATTTACACTACTTGATAGCCTGTATCGGGTCTGATCCTCCCCTCTTACTAATATCAAAATCAGGTGATCAGATCTGGAACTGATTTGCATTTGCACTGTGAATTTGATCTTGAGCAGGGGATCTGACTCTGCTTAGGCTAACAGAAATGGATATACTGTACATACCAATAAAGGGCCATTTTGAAAATCAATCATATTGCATCCTCGAATCTACAGTATCAAGCCTCTTCCATCACAGACTCTGGCCTATAAATGATTACCACAACTGCAGAATAAGTAAAAATAATGATTTATTCAGTTTATATTTCATGAGAGAAGAATTGTCTGTGATAGCTATTAAATACAGGGTCTCCATGGAAACAGTTAATAATGTCAGTTGCAAGTTAATTTGAAAAGGGCACAGTCTGTGCAAGAAGGGATTTTATTTGGTTTTAGCTAGACAACATAGTATCCTGTAATCCTTATCAATGGTGCAGGAACAAGTCTGGATAAGAGGAAGTTTCCAGTAGAAGATGGGGATGGAGATTTTATCCTGTAAATTTTTATTTTCCCCCTCATTTAAGGAGTTGACCTTGAATACACAATTATACATGCAATATTAAAAAAGTGTATTTTTTTTGAAAAACAAGAAAATTTTAAAATTTAGGTGATGTTTCAAAATGTTTGAAGACTGTTGTTATGTGTCAGTTAACGTACACCTTTCACACTGACAAATTGCAGTATGGTCTTGAGTATGGTATATAAATGAAATCAAACGAAGTTATGTGTATACTGTCGCAGGCTCCTGGTTATGTCAGGAGTGGTTTGTGTAATTGTTAGTCTATTTTGCTCCTCACCTACCTCCTATCACCCTATGTATACCATTTATACCTATACTTACCGTCAGGCACCCTTTGACACTATGGATATCCTACCAGCAGAGGGCACATAACACTCTTTACTCTATGGGCTAGTTTGATTTTTTCTCATTGAAGTTGAATGGCTGTTAGTCATCACCTGGCCTGTTCCAGTTCTCACAATCTCATTACTTATTGCTCCTCCCACAGTTTTCTAGAACTCACCTGTTTTGCTTCTGGACATATCCTGGTGAGCATACAAGACCCTAAAGCATTTAATCAGAACACTCTCAGTGCATGCTGTTATAATATGAGCTGCTCTGCAGTTTTGGTTTCCATGATAAGAGAAATTAATGCAGTCATGATGGCATTTGTGGATATGTATGTGTGTATTGTTTTTGGCGGTGGTCAAAGATCATCTGGGATCACCCAAGGTTAAACCCTGAAAACCTTGTTAACATGAAATCTCAAGGTGGGAAACTTGGATGGATTTCATGGATACTGTACAATGTGGTAGGAAGATCATCCCTATTTTTGTTGGTGGAGGTTCTTAGCTAAACTGGGGTGACATAAAGTTATTTTCAACATATTAATACATTTGATTTAGAAGATATGGAAAGCCGTGTTCTGATTTAGAATAGAACATATATCATCGAAACCTCAATGCGTTTTGACATTCTAGTTTTAATCTGATGGGAATCAATTAGCTTTGCAAATTGAGAAGTTTGGGATAATCAGGGTAAAATTGCAGTTTGGAATGATGAATGGCTGCCTTGAAGTATGGTTTATGTGCAATACTGTACATCAGTCAATCAAGAAAGGGGCGGTGCTTGTCACATCAGTGTAAACTCTATCTGGCAGTGAAAAAGAGATGAAGGAATTGAAGTGCTGCAGTTATTGACACCAAAATGTTGATTCACCCTCACCCCCCTTCCCCTTCCCCGTTTCCACTCCTGTCTTACAGCATTACAGTATGTTCAACTATGTGTGCCTTAAACCATTCATATAGTACTGTACTTTTCCAACAAAGTAATGCAACTAATGTTATGAAGGATGTTCTTCCCTAGTTCATGTCAACCCACTCTGTTTATATTGAATGTTAACATTCATTGTTCCATTGAGAGGTCACAACTACCTGTACAGTATGCATGAAGACACACATATGTTGTACCAGATTGAGTATGAAAAACTGTCCTGTAATATACTGTAAGGTACTCCTTTTTAAAACAAAGCCTGTACAATAACCTTTAATGCTCTTAACCTGTAAAATTTAGTGATTAAACATCCTGGGAGGGAAGCATGCAGGTAGGAACATGACGAGAACATTGTCTTCAGACATAGACTACTTTAGTACCATCTGGTTGTTGTGTTTTGATGAATGGGTTGCCAGTACCAATTTCAAATTTGAATCTCTACTAAAAAGTGGTTACAAAGCAAAAAGTGTTTAGGATATATTGAGACTACAGTCTTGGGGACAAAATTTCAGAGTTGCTAAAACAGAGTTGAAAGAACATGTCTTCACCACTACTAGCATAATCAAAATTAAAACAAAAGTTTATTTTTCGTGAGCGATTGATTGACATACAGCATCCCTGTTAGAACCAAATTTTCCGAAAATATCTTGAGTGGGGAACCAATTTCTACCCCAGGTTCTGATCTATCCATATTAAAGCCTGCTGAAATACTACAACACAGTGTAATTTCATTTCCAGATAGTAAAATGTTTCCCTAACTATAGCAGGATCCATGTACTTGTGCCCTAAACACTGGATATCCTACCATACCAATCACAGCATTGTCATCGTACTCTGCTACATTACACACCACTATAGGTTGTTGAAACATACTGTATGCTGTAGTAAGTTTATTCAAAAATCACTTGTTTTCCTATTGTAATGGATTGCAATGAAAATTGGTTGATTTCATTGCACTTTTTAGTAAAAGCCTTTGGTTATGTCATCATGAAGTATGTGCAGCTGTTACATTGGGTTTACAGAAGGCTAAGCTGAGATTTTTTAACCCAAATTTAAGACTGAAGCGAATACCAAATGTGCTGTTATACAGTAGATAATGTTTACTTAACAAGGTCACAGCTGTAAAAATCATTGACCAGTTTTAGTCCATGTGTAGACTCACTACTGTACTTCAAAGGTATTTTAATTTCTACATTGTGCTCATGGCCCACTTCCTACAGTACGTTTGCAAAATTAATTCAACTGTGTTGTGTGACAGCTAAAGGGCCAATCCTCTCACCCCAAACTACAATTCATGTACAGGCAAAGCGAGATTCTTAATTGGCTCTAAAGGTCTTAGACTGACAGCTGATTCAAACAATGCAGAGTATTGAAGCTTATATACTAATACACAGTATGAATTGTGCTGAGAGGGTTTTGATCATACACATTTATCTTTTCTATAATTACCCTGAAGCAAAAAACTAAGTTTTGTCTCGATGAGGATGAATTTCAGACAGTTGTGGGAGGGGCTTAAGTAAGAATGTAAGTAGAATCGGTACTGTTTGGGGTTAGAGAATTGGCCATTTAAATGGGATTTAATGACTTAACCAACATGTACATGTTGGCTGTATAATAAGGGTCAAGTATGGTGTCAGCTTCCCCTTTAGTCACCTCTTACCAGGCAGGGAATATCATGGGCATTCTTCAACCCCCAGTCTAAAGGAGTTTGTAGCATGCGATGTATCTCTTCTATGTTCCATTCATTGTACCTAGGTACTGTATCTGCCCGCCATTGTATTACCCAGTTCCAAATCTACTGCCTGAATCTTAAAAAATATCGCATGCCCAAAGAACCACCCCATTTACACCATTTCCCACGGTAATGGACTAAAATATTTTGCCATTTTGTTAAACGTTCTCCAAGAGTGAGAATGAAGAATGAAGCTAGCTAGAACATACACACCCCTTAGTGATATTGCCATGGCATATTGTACATTAGGGTAAGGGAATTTCACAAGCATGACGTTTGTTTATGTATACAGTAATTTTGGACGTGCAAGAAAATACTATAATGCATGGCTCTGATTGGTTAATATTTTTAAATCAGTTTTTTGAAAGGAGAAACTTCAGGCTCTTAGTACACTTGCTTTTTGAATAGGAAAAGGTCCCCTTGGGAAGTACTAATTTTCTAATTTGAATGATTACTGTGACGTTTCTTTTATTTGTCATTTTTTATTTGAAACAAAAGGAGACTATAAAAGCTTTGACAAATCAAATGATTTTGAACTTGGTGAATGGGATCCCTACCTCTCCAATACAGCTGTTAATATTTATCATGATATATCTTTATCGGTGCATGCCTAACAAAATGTTGTTATCTTTTAGTCACCACCACCAGGTACCTGATCCAGGGGTATGACAATAGGGTAACTGATTCCTACTTTCTGGTACCTGTGCAAACGTTAGTAATTGCCAATCCTTCGTAAATTTCATAACAGTTTGAAGGGATTTATTATCTACATTGCGTCTCGTTACCTCCTACGAAATTATCTTTCATAGTACGGAAATTGCCATGTTAAAAAATTTGGAACTTTGTGTTAAACAAGGGCGATGCTGTAAACTTTTGGAAGGTCTTTGTTACAGCATACTAAAATGTTTTAAGTAGGTAAAGTTCAGTGCAGAAGTACAATACAGTGCTTTGTGATGCTTACCCTGGTATGAATACAAGCACAGGAAGAAGAGTGACAATTTGTCACCAGATTTCATGCTCTACTGTAGCGATCAGCTTGTTTTTATTACACAGCACTTCCTACACATACTGTACAAACTCAAGACAATTCTTCTTCTCAAAGGTGAAGTGTAGCATTTTAAGGAGTAGCATGGTTCTATGAAAGTTTCGCACATTCCAGCACTATTTTGTAAATATCGTAGTCATCTAGCCCTTTGAGTTAAAAAACTTAAAACCAGGCCAAACTATCATTCGTTGGCTTTATTTTCATATGAAACATGCTTTAGTTAGATAGAAATTAAGGAAGTAATGGTTGATTGAAGTTGGGGTCTGTTGTCACAGCTTCATGTTGTGTTATGTCCCTTAGTTTCGCGCACCCTAAATTTTAGAGATGGCGTCCTTTGTGGGAGTAAAATCAGATACTACATTTGTCAGACTTTGCCAAAAAAAGGGTTTTAGCAGTTTCTTAGTCTTTAAATGAGTTAAAACTGATGAAAACTGAGTTTTTGTTGATGAAATTGGTGACTGTATTCCATTCATAAAAACTAAAGGCCTAATGAAATCATTTCATAAACTGATTGTCCAAGAGACAACTGAATTTTGGTTGTCTCACAGTAGATCTGGTGAGGCCGCTGATTTTTCAGAAATAAGTCACACTCTAAATCAAGAAAAAAGAAGATAAATTACACAGTGATCATACTGTAACTAGTAAACTGATCATAACTGGACTTATTCAAAGTTGGAGAATAGCAAGTTGAAAGAATTGATTTATGGCTGTCATTCTTGAATACATAGAATTTACATTTGTGGCCCTCAGAATATTTGTTTCTCAAAAGGGCAACCCCCTCCTATAACAAGATTTATAATATTCTGTAATCAAACAGAAATTTATGCTGGTTTGTCTTGGATGCATGATGCCTATTAAAATCCTCCATTGTATAATGAAGTTTTATTTTTAATACACAGCCTGCTACCTGCATGTACATACTGTACAAAATTCTTCATATTCAATAAATAGTAAATTTCAATATCCTCCGTTACATATTTGTTCATTTCTCAAATGACTTGTAAGCATACTGTAGGAAGTGAAAGTCGTGAATATGGAAGACATTTTAGGGAGTGTGTGCACAAACTGGGCTTCATATACTTACAGTGGTAGTATATGCATTAAACTTACAGTAGGATACACTTCATGCAAAAATCCATGTTAGTGAAAATGAGGGGTGAATTTGTTAGTGAAAGTGAAGGGTGAATTTGCTCTGATTTCATTGTTGGGATTGCAAACTCTTGATGTGAGGTGGTATCACTTCAGGAGTGTGCTATTGGCCAAAAGTGCCCTTGTGTGTGTATGTACAGTATTATCCCTACTGGTACAGTAGTCATAAGATGTACAGCATTTAGTATTTTGTATGCCAAAAATCCCATATGTCAACATTTCAGAAAGGTAGGAGGGGTCAAGTGGTTGAGGCAGGGGCCTACAGTAGGTGTTTATCTTTAGTGTTCCTGTCAGATAATATGTTTGGTTTTGATGAAGGAAAAATCTTTATGTATTTGATGGTGTGTGTGTATATGTATGCTTGTGTGTGCGGGGGTATTTGTTTTGTATTCAAACAATGGACCCACGGACCTCTGGTGGAAATTCAATAGATTTCTGGAGTGCTCTCCTGTCTGAACAATAGTCAATTGTTAAGGTTAGGATTAAGGAAGCTAGAACAAAGGAAAACACAATGAGGGCCTCAGGTTGTACATGAAAAAGGTCTGAGTGTATGGATTTGTCTGTGTGACACTTTGCCTGTTAACATGATATCTAAAGATAAGAAACTTGCATAGATTTTGTATTTGGTGTGTGGATGCGTTATGGTCAGAAGATGAACTCTATCATTTTTCAGCAGAGGTCAGAGGTCATCTGGGGTCACCAGAGGTCAAAGTCTGAAAATCTCTTTAACACAATTTCTCAAGGTAGGAAGTTTGGATAGATATCATGTATTTGGGTATGTGGATGTGTTATGGTCAGAAGTTGGTCCCTTTTGTAATTGCAGAGGTCGAAGACCATCTGGGGTCACCAGGGGTCAAAGTCTGAAAATCTTGTTAATGTGATATCTCAAGACATGGTCCATTAATAGGTCATTATTCAGTATACATGTGAATGCCTTAAGGTCAGGAGATGGTACCTATTGCTTTTGGTGGAGGTCAAAGGTCATCTGGAATCCAGGGTTGTCACCACGCTGGTCGGCGCCGGTCGGGACTAACCGGCACTGGACATTGCCGACCGGTACAACACCTAAAAGGCAAGGCTTCCGACCGGCACAAAAATGATCTTTTATACTGAAAAATAATGAAATTGACATTAGCCTATAGCTGAAAAATTCAATGGGTCAAAAATGAGGTGGATTCCATGGGGGTAAGGGTGAGGTACAAATATTGAGTCAGATGTTTAGCCGGGACTCAAATTGGGCTGGTGACAACCCTGCTGGAATCTATCTATTCATCCATTTTTGGTTTCGATGAAAAGAGAAACCTATGCATTCGTGATGGTGTGGGTGTGTATGTATGTGTGTGTGGGTGTGTATGTGTGTGTTTGTGACACTGTGCTTGTTTACACGATATCTTGAGAAGGGAAGATCTGACAGTTCTCAAACTTGGTACACAGATACCTCATACTGAGAGAAAAAACCCTATTGATTTTGGCGGAGGTCAAAGGTCATCTGGGGTCACAGGGGGTCAAACACTGAAATCCTTGTTTACACGATATCACACGATAGGAAACTTGGATTAATTTCAAACTTGACATGTTGATGCTTTATGATGTAAGAAAGAACCTTATTGATTTTGGTGGAGGTCATTTGGGGTTACATGGGGTTAAACCCCAATATCCTTGTTTACACAATATCTCAAGATAGGAAACTTGGATTAATTTCAAACTTGATATGTTGATGCGTTATGATGAAAGGAAGAAGCCCATTAATTTCGTTGGCAGTCAGAGGTCATTGGGGGTCACATGGGGTCATAAACCCCCAAATCATTGTTTACACAGTATCTCATGGCAGGAAACTTGGATTCATTTCAAACTTGATATGTTGATGCATTATGAGGTGAGGGAAAACCGTATCTATTTTGGTGGAGGTCAGAGGTCATTTGGGGTCACACAGGGTCACAAACCCCAAATCCTTGTTTACACAATATTTCAAGATAGGAAACTTGGATTGATTTCAAACTTGACACGTTGATGTGTTATGATGAAAGGAAGACCCCTATTAATTTTGTTGGCGGTCAGAGGTCATTTGGGGTCACAAAGGGTCAAACCCCAAAATCCTTGTTTACACAATCTCATGGTGGGAAACTTGGATTCATTTCAAACTTGATATGTTCATGCATTTTGAGGTGAGGAAGAACCCTATATATTTTGGTGAAGGTCAAAGGTCATTTGGGGTCACATTTTGTCAAACCCCAAAATCCTTGTTTACATGATATCTCAAGGTAAGAAGTTTGGATTGATTTCAAACTTGATATGTTGATGCATTATGATGTAAGGAAGAACCCTATTGATTTTGGTAGAGGTCAAAGGTCATTTGGGGCCACATGGGGGTCAAACTCAGGAAACCTTGTCAAACGATATCTCAAGGTAGGAAGCTTGGATTGTTTTCAAACTTGGTTTGTTAATGAATTATGATGGGAGGGTGGACCCTTTTTATTTTGGTAGAGGTCAGAGTTCACATGGGATTATCCAAGGTCAAACTTTGAAAACCAAATTTAACTTTGTATTTCAAGGTAGGAAACTGGGATAGAGTTCAAAGTTAGTATGTGGATGTGTTATGGTAGGAAGATGGCATCTGCAGTCCGTGGTGAAGTGTGACGGTCATTTGGGGTCACCAAAGGTCAAACTTTGAAAACCTTGTCAAAGGGATATCTCAAGGTCAGAAACTTGGATGGATTTCATAATTAGTATTTGGATGTGTTATGGTGAGTTGAAAGTACTGTACATGTTGTTTTTGGTGGAGGTCAATGGTCATCTGGTATCACCTGGCATTAAACTCTGAAAACCTTGTTTGCAGAATATCTTAATGCACAGTATGAAATTTGGTTTTTTAAATATAGAAGTCTTTTGGTTAAAAGAAAAATCAGTTATTCACTGGTGGAGTCAAAGGTCACTTTGGGTCACCAGGTGTTACAAGAAATGTAGCACTTTATTGAAAAGAACATGTATGTATCATCGAAACCTCAATGCATTTTTGCATTCTGGTTCCAATCCCATCTGTCATGATGTTGTTGCAATTTTCAGTGATGGACAAGGAGAAAAATAATCACACACAAACAGCATTTGTTAGTTCCACCACTAGTTATTTTATTCAAGATTTCTCCTCATAAAAATGGCTCAAAATGCTCAGAGATTTGACTGGATTATAGTCAAATAATTTCAAGAAGAACTTCTAGTCCCAGTATACACTTGAGCTTAGCTGAGGCTGTTTAGCTCCCATGCCTCATCATGGTCAAGAACCAACTGACTGAACCACCCAAGGACCATCCCAAGTACTTCCAAATCCATCCCATAATTCCATTGTTTCCCACAATGATTGCTACTTCTAAGGACCAGTAGAATGTTCAGAGCAGGTTAAGATCGCTTTCCATTGGTTGGCAAGTTTTGGCCATTTACATACCAAAACTTACTTATTAATTAACCCTTTACTGTTGTTTGGGTCCTTTTGGACCCATGCGGAGAGCTCGGCTGTCATTCATCTTTACTGTTTTACACGGAGCTCGAAACTGCGAGTAGCTACCCGAAAATTCGGCCACAACAACGAGAGAGACAATAGTTTAAGGTCACGGGGTCGATGGTCTACGGAAGCAGATGTGGGGCGGGCTGCGTCCGCTTTTCCGCCCACTCCCGAGGCGCGCAAATATGCCCCGATGGGAGCACGACGGTAAAGGGTTAACAGATTCAGCAGTTTCGTATCAGAAGCTTTCTGCCTTTGATGGATAGCTACCAACTATGTAATTGATAAAATTACATGGAATTCCTTGGCCCACTTCAGCTGTGCTTGCTGTCAGACTTGGGGACCTCATAGCTGACTGTGTTTTAAAGTCAAATGTGGTGGGAAAGTTTCAGTTCTCAACCTGGGGGGGGGGGGGGGAACCTGGGGAGGGCAAAGGTCAGAGTGCTTGTATTGTAAGTAGCCAGTAAGGGGACTCTGTGACGTCGATTGTCAAATAACAAAACTAGATCAATTTATCTTGCTGGACCAGAGAAAGAATCTGAGCCAGTGAGGCAAAAGTTCACTTTTAAAGAAGCTTAAGGCCTTTATATCATGACACCATCCCATCCCATCCATTGAGTTCAAAGGTAGTTCATCTGGGGTCCCTGGAGGTCAAATCTGTCGAGTCTAAAGGTCATTTGGGGTCACTTGAGGTCAAAATGTTAAGCTTGATAAGTGTTAACATATCTCAAGGTGGGAAACTTAAATAGATTTCACATGTGGTATGTGGATGCACATTAAGGCGAGAAGATGGCCCCTATTTTTTGGTGGAATTCAAGGGACCTCTGGGATAACAAAATTATTTTTTGAACATGCTGGTACAACATTTGAGTGAGAAGATATGGTACAGTACATGGTGGCATTATTTGAACTGGAATGTTCGTGTATCATCAAAACGTCAATGCATTTTTTAACTCTGGACAAAAGAGATGTGAACATGAAACAGATTATTGCTTATTTTTTCACTTATTGAAGTTCAGTGTACAAAGTACACATTTTTCAAGACAGTTAACTGAACCATACATCTGTCTTGCTCCATCTTACTTCCTGTTTACTCTTCAGATGAAGAGGTGGTGAGAACTAGAGCTTGTAGACTCTGAGACCATTTGAGTTCTGTTGAATTTACCAAACATTTTGGCCAACTAGTATCTGATTTAAAAGGCATGAAGAAAGCAGTTGCCCTATGCTTGTACTGAAACAACAGCTTATTCTCATCTTCTCATTTCTCTTCCATGATACTTCAAGGTTACTTTTTGTAACATTGTCCTTTTCTGCCTGGTTACATCTTATTGCCTCAGGGAAAAAGTGATGCTCACTTTAACACACAAACTTGATACAGTCAGACTTCGCATCTGATTAATGGATGGACAGTTACCATGCAAATAAACCAAAATACACAAAAAAGTTACCTAACATTTGGGGTTAGCCAGCAGATCAGTCAAGTGTGTGTTAATTGCTTTTCACACAGTGTGAACACAATGAAAGCATAAGGCTTGGTCTCACGTACCCCGCAACACCCGGTGTTACCTCATGTTTACAATCAGACAAAACCGCAGGTTGACCCTGTGTTTTCCAGTCTGTGTTCTCACCTACGCCGTGTTTCGTTGATTGGATAATGTTACCATAGTAAGGAGGTTAAATATTTCCCATATCAATTACTGTAAAATGTAAGAAAATACCTGTCATCAGTGCCATAAACACCTGTGACCTTGCTTGATTAAAACAAACACAGTGTTTAAAACTGCTGAACCCTGCGTTTTGAGGTGGATCGAAATTTAAACACTGACCCCCCGTTAACCCGCCGTCCCATGTTACTCGAGCGCGAGGTAACACGGTGTTACCTCGAGCGCGGGGTACGTGAGACCACAGTAATAGGTTACTTGAAGGTACAGATCACGTAACAGTTTCAGATACCAGTTATACCGTACACAGCCTTTCATCTACTGGAGTGTCTGCGTTGCATTCTTAAGAAGCAACATAACAGCATGGGCTCATTGTATTGATACTGAGTGTTAAAAGGGTCACTTCCACATGAAAATGCTTGTAGTTAGCTAGCACAGTAAATCAAGTTTCATATCCAACAGTTATGGAAGAAGTAAAAGTTTGAATTCTATGGTGTCATGACTTTTAAAGGATTTGTCAGTAATTAGAAAAGTGTCTGGTCATTAAGTTTTGAAAACCAAATTGAACTGTTAAGTAACTCACTCATGAGATAGTTATTTGTATGTATGTACAGTAGATTATATGGATTATCTAAGTTTGCACCAAATGTCTGTCATTGGTATGTGAAGAAAACTTGACAAGCTTCCAAAAATTAGTTGCATTTCATGAACCAACTTCATCATGAGCAGCTTTAGTGTTACCTTTTCAAGATAAACCAATAACTATTAAACTCCTGGCAAATTTTGCAGTTTAGTCTTGGTCATGTGATTCTCAAGAACCAATCATGAAATATTGCAGACTTACTGTACAACATTGGTCCAAATTGAGGTAAATGCATTTTCTCTTTTGATAATCTGCAGTTGAAATCCCATGTTATATTGAAGGGTAATGGAATAATTCATCCATGGTTCTCATAAATGATTGACAAAAATCTATCTCACTACTTACCTCCTTTTAATAATATTCATAAGTCAAAGCATTCTTCTTAATTGGATTACCTGCATAATATAGCCCCAATTTTCTTTTAATATCATATACCGTAATGTTGACAGTGGAAGAGCATAAAAATAGTCTACAGTATTTCATGGCAGTTCTCATTTATTATGAAAGAAGTATAAAAGGTAGGACGGCATTTTGTGTTTTCTTTTTTTTTTTTAAATTAGGTTGAGGTCATGCACTGTATGTTTGGTTTGACTTGAGTTATGAAACAGATGTGGAACTCTATCATGATGAAGGCACTTGAAATAAACCTGCTATAAGGTGACACATTCTGTGCCCAGATTGATAAGTCTAGACTTCTACTCCTTCTGATGTAATAAAAGTCATGAGCAGTTTCCTGTTTCTTTGAAAGATGGAAGTCATTGACTTTGGGATTGATCATATTTTTGATATTGGTATGGTTTCTCTTTACTCATGATCTCATAGAAAATGGAAACAATTTCATTGAACCTGTCAAGGCAAATGGGTGGGGTAAACACAAAGTTTGTATAGAGTTGATACCTTTATTGCAAGTCACAACTACATACCATATCATATTATGTTTAATGAGGGGTTTAATATCACCGTGGCTTAATATTTGCAGCACTTGATTGGATTTCAGAATTTGTTTAAAAATACTAGAGAGCAAATAGAGCAGAACATAAATTAATGGTCCTGTATTTTGTTAAAATGGGCTTTCCTTTATATGATGCAAAGATTTAAACAGCAGATTGTAAAATCATTAAATGTTGGAATTGTTGCCACCTTCCCCCCCCCCCCCCCAGGGTCCAGTGGTTTGCTACTGTAGTTATCCTCTTTGTGGATGAAAAGTGGAAATGAAGTAGTTTAATGCAGTAGGCACAAAGGCAGATTCCAGTTGAATTAAGAGTGTCTCAATTAGATACTGCGACTAAAGGTGTAGTTCTGGAAGTACATAGACCATGTTTACAAGTGGTAGAAAAATAATTGACACACCATTGATCTGAATTGAATTTAAATCATTCCTTGTATATAGTTGGAGAAAATTTTGCTCCATAGCTGGACTAAATCAGTGAGCTAATTGTCACAGAGGACAGTTCAGTCAGACTATTCATGTTACCTTAGGAGCCCTGGCCTGCAGTAGTTTTCATGTGTAATTTGTACCTTCAACAACTACAAGATGTGCGCGAATAACTCTGTTTTCGAAGATATTTTTAATACTGTGGCTATAACCATGATAGGTCAGTAGGCATTTCTGTAGTGGTTTTGCTACATGTGGTAGTCCAGAACATGAACAGTTTCCTGTTCTGCTGTATTCAGTTGCTAAGAAGGTGTGGTAGGAAAGGTCAATAAATTATGTAAATATAACCCTGCTGCACACATACCAAAAGTATTGTACAACTCCCTGTCAAGAGAGTATGATGGAAATGTAGCCTATCTCTTGCCTTGCCTTCAGTTTTTAGTTGCGGTGCCTGCCTTGCAGGCAACCGCAACTAATGCAGTTACTATCGCGAAGTCAATGTCTGAATTTCCGGCACTTTATTTCTATCTCCTTCTAGATGCTTTGTGGTATCGAAATACGGTTTAGTGCAATTTGCAGGGATGGTACTTCTCTTTCGTGTTTTTTAAGTTTGGTGGAAATATGACTTTCGTGAGAGTGTAAAATTGGGGTTTTCTTCATGTAAAATTTGCAAACGTGTTCTATTTTTAGTAACAATCTTGCGGAAAAACCAGGTCCGTGTGTACTCTGGGGAATAATATGTTGTTTAATTTGACACAGCGCCATCATTTTGGTTGTTTTTTTTTTTTTTTTAATTCATCGAGGTGTTTAGTGAATTTTGAGTATTTATAAGAGGATTTCTTTGTAGAGATTTATTCTTTCCAAGTGACATGGTCAGGGTTGCTGTGGAGTAAAAACTTTGATAGTTTAAAGAAGTTTTGTTCACTGTTTTTTCAGAAAGTAAGTTTCTGTTGGAGGGAAACAATTGTTATTGGTAGGTAAATATTATTTGTATGAGTTGGCGAGTATTAATATTTGTGTTATATCAAGGTGTCTGGTCATGGTAAATTTTTTATTTTAAAGTTTAAAATTATGTGGAGAATATAACAATGCCCAAGAAGGGCCGTTCAAAGATTTTTTTTGTAGAAAGGAAAGGTTGGCAACAGCGAAAAAGAAAGTATGGGGTGAATTTCAAGATAAAAGTTATGAAGGGGAGAAAAATGATGATGTCAGAGTTGGGAACAAACAAAAAAGGCTCGAGTGGATATGAAAAGAGTCAGAGGTGTGATGATGGGGAAAGTAGGGAACATGACGATCGTGATGTATTATTTATACGTTCCGAAAGATCTACATGTACATTTTATTTTTTCGTTGTTGTGGGTGGTAATTGTTTTTTTCGGTGTTTGGCATTATCGGTTTCAGGGGTAAAAGATAATCATCTTTATTTAGGACAAGTCATTGTAAGTTCATTATGTACCCCTCCACATATTTACACCACGAGCTGCCATTGCTCAGAAGTTCCACTAAAGAAGAATGCTCAAAAAACCAAATTCAGGAGGCAACGTTCTTGGTGATATTTATACATTTAGGGAGAAGAGCACATCATAAGATGAAGAAGTGTTAACATGAATACATAGTTTAATGTAAAGAGTAGTCACGGTAGGGTTTTAACATGTTCATTCATATCATATATTTGTATGTGATGAGAGCAACCATTTTTTATTACGCTGGGCGGTGATCTGTTTGAGATATTGGGAAGAGGTTTGCATGAAAGAAGGTTTTGCACAATCATTCAGGGACTACTTTGGGTCTTCTGTTGGGGGCGAAGCCCTTGAAAACCAACTGATTTGGTCTTTTTAAAGGCCATGGATAGTTCATCTCTTGTCAAAAATGTCTTGATTTTGAAATGGTTATTTAAAATTTTGGGGGGCCATATGACAGTTTGGCTTTTCTTTATTACTTGAGGACTGAAGCAAAGACATCCCTTGCCTTCTCCGGGATTTACGTCACTGTTGATTGCCTTATCATTTTTTTTTATATTTATGTTAAACGAACGTAAACATTAAATTTGGACCGTTTGTAGAGGGTTTAGTTTGTTGGCTTACACAACGAAGTTTTGAACAGGTACAAGAAATTTCGCAATTGTAAATTTTTAGCCAGGTGGTTCATTTCGTAAATGGTAAAGTAGCAAGGCACTTATTTATAAGCTAGTTATGCTCTTATTTCTTATGTCACTGGCTTTGGTGTTATCAGCGAAACGTTTATTTTTCATAAAGTCCGTTTTTCTTTGGAAGTGATTTGTTGAGCTGTTGCATATGGGTGGTTGGAATGATGAAATTTGTCATTTACGGAGTTTTTTACTAGACAGTGCAGTCTTATTCATAGACCTGGCTTTCTTATTGCTTTTGCATATTTTAAGTTAACGGTTGATCAGTTGCGAGTCGTGGCCATACATAAACTTGCTATATAATTATCTTTATCAGAAAAAGAAATACATGGAAATTATTAAAACAATTTTTATAAAGTGCAATGGCAACAGTTCTCTTCCGTAGTAAGAAGTCTCTGTCAGAAAGGCGACAAGAAGTTCTTGATATAGAGTGTAGGAAGAAGCGAGACTGTTTAATGATGTGATGACAGACGAATCGCCGCTAATAGTTATAAACTAGGGACATCTATATCTTGGTATTCAGGTTTCACGAAGGGACGTATAGATGTTGCAATTTATCTTTTATGATTTGTAAGTGATTGACTCGTTTCTCTGATTTGTGGAGGTCAACGTCGTTCAAGTGTCTATATACATTACTGAACTTAAAAGTTACTGGCGAAGGGTTAGTAGTGACGTATGTGTACGGGATTAATATAAATTGGAGAAACAGTGACAATAGGCCTACGGCCAGAGTGAAATATCATCATATTAACATTTATGTTGTGAGAATGTAGGTGTAAGTAAAGCTGACAAAGGAATTTTTACTTTGCTGTTTTATATATTTTTTTTTATTTTATTTCATCATTCGTAAAGATTATGGTAAATCTGAGATATCGACAAATTCTTTTGATTCTCATTAACTTGTTAATATATGATGTTACTTACAACAATGTTTTATTAGAAAACCTAAATTTTTCTTAAACAACTAGAATTTTTATATTTATCTTTATAGAAATCGAAATTTTAGTCGGATCTTTTCAGTGAAACTGAGATCTTCAATATTTTCCGTAAAACAAGCAAAAGAAATATTTATGACACGATTTTTGCGTTTGATTTTTTGTGGGCAAATCCTAACGTATTCTCTGTGACTGGGCTTAAGATGTTACGTTAATGTACGAGCAAGGAGGGGCGGCAGAAATAAATTTTAGTGATGTAAGAGTAGTTGTCTTATAGTTTTGTGTAAGCTGAGAGTAAACGTGGTGCGGGCGTACAGAACTTTTTAAAAACCATTAATCATAAGAAATTCTTTATGTTCAACATTGGATTTTTTTCCTTTTGTTCATTAACATAAATCCATCTTCAACCAAGTAACTACAACGTTACTGTCATACAGACTCATTATCGTTTCCAACATTACGTCATACCAGTGTACTCTACCTGTATTCACTAAATAGCTAAACTAATGGCATGTTTTTCCTTATTAACTGCACTTCTTAAAATACAATTTTGACTAACGCCTGTTTGGTCGAATGGTCTGTCTTGAGCCTTTGGCGCTTAACCATCTTTTATCAGAAACCATCATGCTGTACAAGCAGTTACTAAGGAGCCGGGACATTATGGATACCTTATACTGAATGCACAAGCAACAGCTTGTAAAGGACGTTTGAACTGTTATCTGATGAGACGTTTTGCGCTTTCTACAGTTCTAAATCAACTGCTGTATCACCTTTTCCTGATTTACTGTCAACTATGAGTTCAAAATGAGCAAACCTCATTATAACGGCAATTGAGTATTTCTTTGGTGTATTCCACGTTCCACCTCAACCACATTTCTAAAGTGAATGGACAATGTTCCTGGATTACAAGTGTGGAACTAAACTTAACTGCTATTGGGCAAAACATAATACAAGTATTTTGGAACGGTATTTTTGCCCCCCTAAAATATAAAATCACCTTTAAAGTACAAGACGACTGGGTTTGTCGGCACCGCAACTCGTCTAGACGTTCGTCTTGTTTTTTTAATTCTCCTTGTTCAGAATTATGAAAGCACACCTGCTTACAGGGAACTTAAAATTTAGGTCCACCTTTCCTTTGTTTTTGATACTGCTGCATCATGAAAAGACCCACACATATATATTTCCTCGCAAAAGAAGTCCTCGTCACAAAATGAAGACAGTTATTGTATTATGTATCTCTTCACCCATATATAGACATTCCAAGACCTGTCAATTTAGATGCACCTGGTGAGATGGGCAAACCAGTCATCATCGAACCAGAGATGAAAGAAGAGGCAGAAAGATTATTCAGAATAAATGAATTTAATCTTATGGCAACAGATAGAATTGCTTTAAATCGAAGTTTACCTGATGTTAGACCTAGAGGGTAAGTTCTTTCTGGTTTATGCTTCGCTTTTCTTCAAGGTCTCATTTGGTTAATTTTCTTCAAGTTATCTTTTGGACATGAATTGTTACCTTTAAGGATGGTTGTGTATGGTTATTGACAGGGAGTTACAAAAATAAAAGTGAATTTCAAAGATGAGACAGTACGTACAGTAAGTATGATAGAGGAGGGTTTGGTTTGCAAAAGATTTAATTCAGTTGGCAGACATGTACTTACACTTTGCTACATATAGTTTGCTTTATAGTGTGGCTTGGAGAAATTACAATCCCTCCCCCTAATTTGGCCATCTTGTTACGTACACACTCAGCCACATGATCTTCTGTTGCAATGCTCATGTTCAGAAGTTTCTGGGTTTTACTTTTTTTGGACAAGCACAAGATAACATTTTGTTAACTTAATAATAATTCAGTTGCCACGGAGAAGTGATGGAGGAAAGTATTTTTCCATGAAATTAATTTGTAAGAAAATATTATCCAAAGTTATGTCAAATTCCACTTCAGGTTTTTTTTTTATTCCAATTTAAAGTTTGTAGAAGGCATACTATATTGAGTACCAAACAATTTTATAGTGGAAGAAATACTGTATTATTATCACTGCAGTGAACAGATATGACATTAAAGGAAAACCAAAGCTTTGCATACAGTATAACAACCTCATCCCCTAAAAAAGTTATTATAAATGCCCTAAAAGTTTATTTCAGTTGGAAGGGGCAGCTAGGTATTTATGGCAGAATACACTGAGAAGTAGTTTTTCAAAATGCCACACTTGAGTTGTAAACATTCTACAGTTTGCTTTATTCCTCACCTACCTTTTATCAATCTATTTGTACTTAGCTTTTCTAACGTACAGTATTGTGCAGGTGATGTAAAAGTAAATGCACCATTCATTCCCTGATTTCCTAGACATGAAGTTACCCTTACTACATTCGATTTGCATTAAACTTGGGCTATGTGCCTGGCATGAACTGCATGCATTGGCAATTTGGTTTCTTTGTTCCTAATGTTAAAAAGGAAGGGGCACAGTTGGGAAGGGATATGGTTGTAGATACAAAGGACGGCAGGTGGCCACATGCACTTGACACTTGATATTTCTGCCTGACACTCTAGGCAAACACACATTTCCCTGCCCATCACAAATCAGCATACAGCTCTAGCTAACCTGAAAATTACTCAGCCAAAGTAAATTAAAGGAAATTTAAGACCAATGGCTAAAGACCAAGGGGGGAGGGGGGGGGGATGCCATTGGGTATAGAGTGAGGCTATTTTGCCAGATCACCCATCGCTCAAATTTGACATGCTGCTCTGCAACCCTGAGGAGCTGTCATTGCTGATGTAAGATGTCAGGCAAATCATGCTGTACTGAGATTCAAATTTGAGTGGCTGCTTCTTGGAGGTTAATATTGTGTAAAATATGACAATTTAATGTGCTTATTTGCAGTTCAGTATTGTAAGTTTTGCAGTTCAGGGAGTTTTGTGGAATTTTTGTACAGTTCTGTGAAATTCTGTCATTGCAAAAGGTTTAATGGTGTTCATTTGACTACACAAAAAAAATGAAAGGCACAGTATTGAATATTATGGCCTAGTAATAAAGCAGAGTGAATGCTCTGTAGCATTAAAATGTTAAAATTTTCATAAAATTTGATGCACTAACTAGTTTTACAACATTTGGTATTGATATGAAAACGTTTTCTTCTTTACTTATAACTTTTTTGGTGTCAATGTAAAAGGGAATTACCATATTATGCAATAGAAAGTTCCATACCTGTGTCAATACTGAAAGTGCCTACTGCCGGTAATAGTTTGAATAGTTCCATAGCATCTCATTTCAAGAAACATGCAGCTGTAACATGTAAAGTTGGCCAAGGATGATGATTACATTCATGTATGTGAAACTGCTTAAATAGTAGTAAGAGGTTTCAATGGACACAGAATAGTCATAAAGACTGTACATTTCAAGCTTCCTCAATTTATTTTGCTGAGGTGTCACACAGAGAATTTGTCATTTAATTCTCCAGTGATTGCCAAGGAAGGGAATAAGGGAAGACCCCCTCCCCCTTCCTTTTTGAAAATTTTCAAGTTTCAGAGAAACTAAGAGGCAAAATGCCATGTTGTTTGTTGCATTTTCAAACCAAAGGCTTATGATTTTTTTTAATTTGTGTTTGTTGTAATTTTTGAAAACTTTTTGAAGTGGGTAATTTTATGTCAAGTTAAAGAAAGTACCAAGAAGAAGCAACTTGCCTGATCCAAGTGACTAAAGTTGCATTTAAATTTAGTGCTTTGAAAATAATTAACTGTTTGCTGTGAAACTTACTGTACTTCAGTTATACTGTTTGAAAGTGATAGCAATTACTCTTAATGCTGTCCTAAGTTCTGTGTTATTGTGAACGTATTGTAGAATTGCTCTCCTTCTGTACTGTGCACTGTCATACTGTACATTCTACGTTTAACTTTATTTGAGCAGCAACCGATTTCTATTCTTATTTCAGAGCTTATGTAAAGAAGCAAAAAGAAAAAGAAAAATCAATTTATTTCTCATGGGTATGAAATAAATATAAGCATAATTTTAAGCTTCTGGTTTGAAATTCAAGGTAATTTGTGTTTTTCCCCTGATCTGTACCAATATTTTTCATCAGTGTAAGGTGGTGATTACTCTTCTCAAGGTTTCATTTTGTATTAGAAGTCTAGGGTAGAATGCAATTTAAGTTTTGAACTCCTGGCAAGAAGCTTCCTTGGTGACAGAGACTCAAGTTTCAAATTAGAAAAATCATCTGGTAATCAGCCTTGAAAAAATTTATGGGACAGAAAAATATTATCTAGTGATATATGTACTTTTTTTGCAAATTGTTATGACTTGTTTGAGGGGCAAAGCTTAAGGTTAATATGCTACTAACTGCAGTGATAAAATCTCTCAATGAAAGATCCTTTTGAATTTTTTCACCATCTTTTATTTTCTTTAGGAGATAAAGACCATCAAAGTTGGACTATTTTGAGTGATGGAGAATGTTTCACGTTTAAGTTTGGTGAGGGAGATTGATTTGGAGGCCAGTTTAAAATAAACCTCTAATGACAACCACTGTTACATACAGTAAATTTATGTTCTTGAATAATAGGCTGCAAAAACAAAGGACAAAATTAGCCATAAATGTGAAGTCCCATCTTTTTAATATCACATATTTGCATGTCCAGATCATGTATATTCATATATGTAACTCTAAAATAAAAATGAAACTTTTTTATGGAAAATAAATATTTGATGGATTTTCATGGGAATTATTGGTCTTAATTGTTGAAATAGATTTTACTGTTCATCAATTATCCAACCCTTTAATTTTCATGTCCCAGAACTTTTAACGGGGAATATTGCCTTTAAAAATCTATCACAAAGTGATACAAATGTAATGCTTTCATGGTCTTTTCCCCCTTTCAACCATGAATCTCAAATTACATGGCAGCAGATCAACATTAATTTCACCATAAAATGTAATTGTGCACTAGTGCAGTGTGCATCTTTTCAACTTTAATCACTATTTTTTCCCCTCTTCCCCTCCTCTCTCCCCCATTTGAATATTGTATATGGTATTTAAATGTGTGGCTATAGTACTTGTATCATCAAATACTGTAGGGAGTACTCTACGTAGGTATTCAGACTTTTGGATGCTGCCACCAGGTTCACACCTAATATGTGCCTTATAGTGTAGGTAATTACTGTAGTTGCTGTATGTTCAGTTTCATTGTTATGAAAAAGGCTACAGTAGGTTGACAGAAGGAAACCTGTCCCACACTTTTGGTACAGGTCAATTGTTCCTGTGAGTTCAGTGTCCAAGAAGTATACTTTCTGATATGTATCAGTCATATTAAAATATAGCTCACTTTATCACAAGTAATATGTAAAGAGCCTTCTTAAAAGCACTTGAAAGTAGCTTATTCCTTTCATTTGAAACAACCTTGCACCTGTTTTTGTAGAATTACTTTTCTCAGCTATGCTACTGGTTGAGTGAGGTCTTATTTCTCATAAACTAGATACATTACCTTTCAAAATATCAATCAAAACCTAAGTATGAAAAGTTTCCTGAAAGAAGGGAGAAATATTGCTTCAGATGTGGGCAGTCCAAAATAACCTTCAAGGGATGGGTTCAGGGGAGGGGAGAAGAGATGTACTTGAGCGAAGTTTGCGGTCATAACTACTGAATGAATTTAAGGTATAGATGGTATATCTTTCTCCGTTTATGGTCCTAAGTTGTGGAATGCCCTTCCAGACAGCATTAAACGTAGTTCAAGTATTTCAATATTTAAAGCTAGGTTGAAAACGCACCTGTTTAAGGAAGCATTTGGTACTTATTAAATTCTCTTTTTATTGTAAAGCGCCTCAGAAAACCTTTGGTTCTGGAGTGCGCTATATTAAGTATAATTTACATTACATTACATATAGATGAGCTTTGATGGCTCACTATTTGTAATCAGTCTTTGTGAGCTGGGCTGAACTTGGCCTTGAGGTGTTGTTTAAAGGAAGCAAATGAACAGTAAATTAATCTGTAATATTTGGGCTGGTTGAAGTTGTTATCTTCAGAGTTATTGAACCTGAAATGTGATCTTTTAGTAATACTTTGGAAATACATGAAATTGAAAAACAAACAAGGGGGCAGAAAATGAAAGACACATGAATTACAATTTCTAAATATATTGTCATATTAACTTGTGAGACAAGCAAAAAATAACCAGTTATACAAAGAAAGGTTCTGGTTTGCAAGGCGATGAAAATGGACGACTTTAAATACTTGCAAAATGTGGTTGGCAAGAAAATCAAAAGAAAACACCATGGTATAATTTTCATTGTAACTAATATCAATGGAACCTTTACAAAAAAATGTGAGGCAATTAGTTCCAAATTTGCAGGTTTTCACATGTTTTTTCCAGGGGTTATCACAGGTTTTTGCATGGAAACCTGTGTTTTCCCTTGACATTGGCGTGGAGATTCAAACAACAAACAGCTTATTAAAAAAAGTAGCCTAATTGCAAAGTTTTTCTTCGGGTCTAACTCTAGGCTGTGAAAATAGTGGGTGAGACTCAGTAACCTGTACACTACGATCCAGTTTAAGTGACGCGACAAAATGATTCAATGAAAATCATGCTTGTGTTGTCACTGCAATGAATAGAAAGGTCGACCGGATAAATGACCTGTTAGGAGGTCCAGTGTCTTCTACTTAATCATAGGGAGTAAAGAGTGTATCTTGGCCAAAAAGTTCCTAACAATTTGTACAAAAGGTATCGTTGAAGTTTCCAAATGGAAGAGACAAAGCTTTAAAAGTAATTTAAAACAAAATTTTTGTGGAAGTATTGATGTACAAATCCAAATAAATGTTAGCCTCTATGCAAGAAACACGGCAATATTTTACTTTGCTCTCCATTGATATAAGGTCACAACCACTAACTGACCCGAATGCATGCATTGTGCATGCTATTATGTAACTGTGGTCAAAAAGCCGGCCCGACGTGTGACCTTTTAGACAGTACAATGGCTTCCACTTACATAATAGGGAGTAAAGCTGTATCGTGAACTAAAAAAAAAAACCTCACAATTCTTAACGAGAGCATCAAAGTACCATTTACCATGGATAACCAATAGTCAAATTATAATTCTAAGCAAAAATGTTGACAAAGGCCTGATTTATAAATATCAGTCACTTTGTAAAGACATGACAATATTTGACTATGCCCTGCTATCAAGTTATGTACAACCGCTTAGTGAAACAAAGCTTTATAAAGATTGCTACATTTTACAGAAGGTACACGTATTTCTGACGGCCCCATGTGGACATATTTTCAAGACGAAATTTGATGTTTATGCAATTATGCAATCAAAAATTATAAGTATACCTGAGGAAAGTCACAGTATTCTTTCAAAAAGGAACAAACAGCCACACATTGCAATATATTTTTGGTGTCCAGCAATGCCATTCAAACAGTTGCCCCACTTAACAATGATCTACCCTAGCAAAAACAACCCCGATGATCCAAAATGAAGACAGGCTTTGGCTTGGTACTATTCTGCTGAAAATAAGGCAAAACAAAGAAACAAATTTCAATCGTTGAGCTTACAAATCATAGCCTGAGCCAACACTAAAATGCACGATCCTACACGTTTTGCAAAAGTGTTGTCTGCATGAGTCCAAAGGATTTCCCTTTTGGGAAACCAAAAAGGCTCAGAAAACACTGTTTAGACTGTCTCGACAAGCCCCTCAGGGTTTTTTTAGTTTTACTTCCATCTACTTCAGTAATATGTATGTACTGTATTCATTACTTTTGTGTATTCATACATTTTGATGATGCAGAAAATCAAATGAAGGAAAGGAAACGAGATATCAACCAGGCCCCTTACCAAAAACAAACCAAAGTGAAGTCTAGTAAACTTACTTCTCAGTCTGGACATTGTTTGAGATTTATTCTATAATTGACTGTGACCATCCACATTTTATCAGTGAGGGTCTTCCAACTGCTTTTAAACAATTTGTCATTTTAACTTTTAAGGTGGGCTTACAGATAAAAAGGGATGACTACAGTGGTGTAACAGCTACTAAAATAAACTTATTTGAAAGTCTCATGATATGTTAAGACTAGATGGTGTCTTGGAATTTGGCCTGTCAAGTTAAATCATTTAAATGAACAATCAGCCATTTTAACAGTGCTTCCATAGCCCAAATGGTTAAACAATATGGGCTTAACTCTAATTTAGACCTATACCTTTACACCCAACTAAGGTCTTGATATTACTAGGCTAGGCCTAGTTTAGGCCTACAAATCGAATCTGCCACATTGAATCTGCTTTCAGTCTTCGTTAAAACTAATTTCTAAAGCCTCCAATTACAATGCCAAACTTTAGGTTACAATGTACCTGTACATGTAACCTATGATTTTGATGGCGCGATATCTATCGGTAATATTGCACAAGCTAGACTTGGCTGGGCCAGGTATGCAGGTTGCTTGGTAAACGAGCCTGCGCCACAGCGGTTAGCTGCCAGTGGTGGCGGCAAAGCCACAGTGTTCCCTGCATATCTGGTATGCAGTTAGCCAATGACTTGCAACGCATGTCCCATGTTGTCATGTGGCAATTTGAAAACTCCATCAAAGCAGGTTCAGAATTGGCAGGAATCATCATGGTACAGGTATGCATCTATAGTAGATGATAGAAATAAGATCAGCATAACTGTATGATGGCCCCCAGTAATGGTGGATAAATCTACAGAAACCCTTACTGGGCTGCTAGGATTTGTCTGTAGCATGGTGTTGGCACAGCTTTACAGTGCTACATAAATTTTCTGACAAGACAAACAATTTAGCACACAATGTGAAAATCTGTGCATTCATTTGCATTTTGTTTCCTGTCATATTTACAGCTGTTTCTACATTTATGGTTCTTTTTGAAGATAATACATCACTCATTCCATAAAATAAATCCCGCTTGGATAAATATTTAAAACAAAGCCACTTGGCATGGCAGGTGTTTATTTTATGTTTTAAAAATGATGTTATGTTCCTCCAAAAATACTTCTAAAAAGCTTGTAATAAATACTACACATAGGAAGTAAAATTATGCACCAAGTCGGTAAGAAGTAATGTATACTGGAAGAATATAAATATTGGCCAATAAACAAACATGGGAAATACTTTTCTTCCAGATTAGTAATTGTATTATGTATCCTACTGTTAGGGCTGTGGTTGTGGTGAGACTCAACTTGGATATATGGTGTGCTTAGCAAATCCTACTACAGTACTTCATACTTCAAGCCTGCCCACTATCCCATCTTCTCTTTCCTTCTACAGTACTTGAGTAATAAATGGTTCACAACCCACTACTCTTTGTTGAAAACATGAGTCTGTTTCGGTCCTCATCAACCTGCATGCATTTTTCTTTAGTCTCGATACAAGTCTTGAAAGCTGTTTGGGACCAGAGATTTGCCTAAGTGGAAATGTGGTTAATTAATTGACTAATTAACTGTTAAAGGATCACAAATTTTTGTGATTAAAGGTTCAGTGATTTTGCTACATGATAACAGCCAAACCTACAGTACTGTTCTACACACAAACTTACCTCTCCTACTCACGAGACACAATGCAGTGGGGGTCTACCCAGTGTTCTGGGGTTCAATGTTCCCAAGGTTTGTTCCCCATTTTCGTACATCTCGATGATTTGGTAATGGTTACAAGATTTGTAATTCCAGGAGTTTGATGTTTCCAGAAGTACTGATGTTCCCCAGGTTCCATACCTCCCAAGTGACCCGCATTTTGTGGGTTGGACCCAGATTTGGACACCAAAACCCGCTGACCCACCAAGCCCTCTGAAAAACCCGCATTTCAAACCCCGAAAGTATTCCTAGTCAGAGAACCACACAAATTAGCAAATAATTCATCTTACCAATAACAACAGATTCAGTAAATGGTATCTCACAGCACATTCAACTGCTCGCGGTGCTATACAATGCATAGGCATAGGTGCGTACGGAACTATGTTTGCTGTTGCAACCTTGTTATCGGCTAACCGTATGGAATATATTCCTGTCACTGCGAAAATAGTGTAATTACGTCATGCAACGCCGCATTCAATAGGGAAAATAATTGCAGGTCACAGGCGGGACTTGTCCCAGAGTTGCCCGCAAGTTCTGGACTGTCTTGACAGTTCTTGACGTTCTTGGCTTATGTTTTCATGGCTAGAATGCCATGCGAGATGAACGGAAACATTGGAAATCACCGGCAGCACGTACAGTACGACCCCTGGTGACATACAGAGTTGACGTTTGCAAACTGTGTCGGTACCGCACTAAAATTTACCTCAAAAATAACGATTGAATATTGTGACTAGGAGAGGTTTTAGTCATTGGGCATTTGTGAGTATCTGCATAATATTATTTTGGCAAATCTCTCAAAACAATATTTTTGTAGGTTACCGCAAAAAATTCAGTGCTGCACTGAACTTTTTCGGCGGTGACCTAGCGACATTGTGTTGACTGATTTGCCAAAAAAGTGCCACCATTTTACGTGTAGACACTTCTAAAATTCAAAAATTCTCAAAAAGGGGAGGGGGAACCCCCACCCCTTATCCCCTCCCCCCAGGCCGGCGATCCACCAATTGGCAGATCAGATGGACCTGCATCTAGCCTCTTGGAACCTGAGAGCTATGAGGTTCTGGAAGGTTGAACCGTGGGAACAGCGAACCATGGGAACATTGAAAATACTGTAGCCCCTGCAGTGGCTATCAACAATTGAAAGGAAGTGTACAGAAGGCTGACCACACTGTTACCTTCCATTCAAATATTTAAGCCCCCATTACAGTACCATGTATTAACCAATAGAATGTTAAATTCAGGGTCATGGTACTGTGTGTATGAATCAAATGACAGTGTAATGGTAGCCAGTACCTCCTCTCTCACTACTTTACAAGACTGCATTGTCAAATGGTTAGAGCATCCAGTTGGCTGTTGGGAGGTCTGGAATTCAACTCTTGGCCGGGTCATAAGGAAGACTTAAAAAATGGAAACTTCTGCCGTTAGCAATAAATTCTGCATAAAGCAATTTGGCGTAGGGGAACAAACCAGTGAGTCACAACTGGAAAAGAGATTGGTTGGCGTAATAAACCAATTGGTTAGAAACTGAGCTGTAAATCTCCTTCCAATCAACTCACTACAACAGTTGTGGTCATGTGTTGTGAAGTAAAATTTTTAAAGTTGTATTCCATGTTAGATCACGGTTGTTAGCCACAACTGGAAAAAAGGCCGTGACTGGCTCAAGTTGAACCAATAGGTTGGAAACTGGGCTGTAAAACTCTAACTAACTAACTAACTACATGTTTGAGCACACCAAATATCACTCTGCCATGGCATCTGAAATTTTAAGCCAAAATTATTTTAATTTTTGCAACTTCCGTTCATCATATGGTGTCATTTTGCTTAGTGTAAAAGTTACCCAGTAATTATACAGTACTGCAGGGCTTGAAATAATTGACAGCTCAGCCCTCTACTAATGGCTGTGGTCAGATGACCAGTGATAATGTTTAGGCCCACAGCCAAAATGTTTACTTGAGTTTGTGCCCTTTTTCAAGCTGATTTCAAGCCCTGATGTAAACTTCAACTTGAATTACATTGTTTGTTGTCTCTGTAATTACAAACATTACTTTACTGTGCATGCTTACATACAAGGTTGAAATGGGTGACTCTGCCCTAGATGGGCTAAAAAAGAACCAGTACAGTACTGTACTCGAGCATAAGCTGAGAATCAATTATTTGAGAGTTTCAATGGCCAAGGCCAAGTTGAAGTATTTTACAAGATTTAATTGTTTGTACAATGTTGACTGAAGACAGGCTTCAGGATTCATGAACTGCTTTAGGTACAGTTAAATAAACAGAGTGCTCAATACTCTGAGCTAAAAGTTAATCACAATTATGGCAGTGATTTGGTTGAACTTGAGAGTCTTAATGACTTGCTAGTTGTACTGTTTGTTGTTAAGATGAACAGGAAATCCCATAGACATGTTCAAATTGTAATATGTTCACCAGTTTCTGTGCACACCATCCAAAGTGCATGTAGAGATATGAATGCAGTGTACACCCTGTGGTATTCTTTACACATTAGGTGGTCATTCAGCCATAATTCTGGTACATTTTTAGAAATTGATGGAAAAATGAGCAAAAATTTGGATAATTTTATTTTTGTAGGAGACAGTTAGGCATGTTATATGGTAGGCAGTTCCTGTTGAAGAAAACAAAAGATTTTGTCAGTGAAATGATCATTTATCATTTTGTGACTCTGATGTTTTTTGGTAATGGTTTAATATTTGTACAGGGGCAGGGAGTGATTCATTTGTTGAGGAATATGCTGCTTTAATTTTTTTTTTCGTTTGAAATATTTAGTTGTTTAGACTGATGATAAGTTCTTTTACTTGTGAATGTGATAGTGATGGTGCTATCATCATACAATATACAAATACATGGGCCTACAGCATACTGTATACTGTACTCTTCCACTGGTATTAAATTGGACCTTTAATGCACTGTTATACAGCTATTGCAAATGTCCTTATGAAAGTTACTTGTGAATGATAAAATGCAATGAACATTAAATACTCAGGAGTTAAGATGGAATTACTTTTTGGTGGAAGGGGAGGTGGAGAGATGGACTGAACAGTGGTTCCTGCAAATTGCAAGTACTATAACACCTGCCTAAAAAAACAAAAGTTGGGTTGGGTAGTGTACTTTTCTCCTTTTTAACATTACATAGTAATAGAAGTGGACAAGTGATTGAAACAAATATATTTTGTAGACAGCAGAAAAAAAAACAGTGAATACCTTTTCTTGTTCAAAAATAAATTACCAGATAGACAAGAGTCTGAAATAGTTGTAAACAGTACTGTAGTACTATTGGAATGGAGGGGAACTTAAAATGGAAAAAGGTTCATCAAAAGTAACATGGAATAATCTGTTTTAAAAATCCACATCGCTTGTCTTTAACCTGTATTTACACTTGCAATCAGTGTTGTAGCTAGAAAGATCTGAGTGTGGGATACAAATTGCATCAATAATTGTCTAGGAGTGTATCTCCACCATCAGTTGGTATGAAGTGCCTACACAAATTTTGGCTGGGACAAGTTGAAGATTACACCAAAAGTGGAAATTTGTGAGTGTCTGAGTGACTCCTGTTTAGCCTAAGTATGGGTCAACAAAAACCAGTCTGGGTCATTACTGTTGTCACCAACCCTGGACACTTCAATCCTGCATGTAGCCCCACAAAGCTGCAGCTAGACTGAGGTAATATGATCATTTGCAGCATGACAGGCAATGTACATTGTTCCTCCACTTGACCATCGATTGACAGCAACCTTGCTCCTCATTGTGGGGAGCAATGGCCCCCTTACTCTACAGTATGTGCTATTAGTTTACCAGGGCTAGTTGCAGGTAACTGGGGATTACATACAAGAATAGGAGGTTATTATTGGGGCTCATAGATTCCCAGTCCAGGGAGTTTTGATGATTGCAAAAGCCAGATGTCAAGTAGGCCTATTGCATTTTGGAAAATTCTTTCAGACTTTTTACAGTATATGTTAGAAAGTCGTGATGAGAAACATGTACAAAACTATACATATGCCTTGTTCATAATGTGAAGAGTAAGTGGAGAAGTGAAAGTACATTTATAATAGATGAATTTTGAACAAGTTGACACTCTCTAGGAGTACATACTGTCCGGTGGGACAGTAATACTGACTGTGGAGAGAGGATGTTTGCCTCTTGTAAATAAAAGAGTTTGATCTTACATTAGGGATAAGTTAAAATAGAAAATGTCAAAAAGTAATTACTTTTTAATCCTACAACTCCTTCAGTCCTGTAGAGAAGTGAAGTAGAGGTTCTTGATTATGTTAGTGTGTTCCTTGCATTCATGGGGTCCCTGGATCAAATCCCATCAGAATCTTCTGAAATTTCCTGTTGATGGAATTGCTTGTTAATGGCTGTTCGAACAGAAATGGCTCTGAATAGGTCTCAATATTGGTAATTTACATGATCCAAGATTTACTTATCCCTTGATAACTCTTAATGGCAGAGCTGTGCACAACTTAGGAAAAGTGCATTGTAGGACAATGAGGGCAGGCTACAAGAGTGTGTAAGCTTAATGCCTACTGTGGTGGTGCTCCACTTATTGCATATATAGTCTTTCAGGCAGGATTACATTTTCTGGCAGACAATCAAACTACTCCATGCTGCTCTCAGCTCTCAGCAAACCATACAAATGTAAGAAAAGTTTGGCCAGGGGTAAACAGGGTTAAGTTAATTCATTCATCAAGAGACATTACCCATCCTGGAATGTGAGAGGAGTAGGCATTTAAATGTTCTCTGGCAATCCTAAGTAGACTTAGAAGCCTGTGAGAAATCCATCTACTTTAGATACTTTTGCCAGAAAGAACAATAAATGACTGTCCATTAAGCTGGCTTTGGAAAGGGATAAAAATGCCTCCTTGCCTAGTTACCCTTGCAGCATAAATATTTTACTGGTAAATCTCACTGAATCCACTCTTTAGCTAAAAGACTAAGTAGTTTTGTGATCCTGTATGAAAAATTTTGCTCAAGATGTCAACTTTTTCTAGTTCAAGTTCAAGTTTATTTCTACTTTCCATACATAAAAAAAAATGGTTACATTGACAAAAGTATATATATATTTATATATAACAGGACATGTACACAACAACAAAAGAATCGCATAATACTACTTTTCAAGTTTGGTTCCCTAAAACAAAAGCGTAACAATAAGGAAAAGGAGCTGAGAGGGAATAAGATCACTACAAAACATGAGAGAAGAGGTAGAAAGGGAGGGAAAAGAAAAGGAAAGGAAAAGCTGCGTAGTAACCAGGGTCTATTCACTATTCAGAAGAAAATGCTTTAACCTGGGCTTGAATACATTTGATGAAGGAGAACTTTTAATGTCATGGCAAAGAGAATTCCAAAAGAGGGCCACCTGTGCTTCGTACTTGAAAAGAGTTAAGACTTGTTCCAGAGTATGGATGGTGTATAAATTCTTTGGAACGAGTGTTGTAGGTATGATAGTTTGAATTGTATGTGTAGAAGTCGTCAAAAAGTGAGGGAAGAAGTGAATGATGGATTTGTAAAGGAAAATTCCCAGCTGATACCTATACAGTTCTTTCAGTGTAAGTGTTTTCGACTGAGTGAATAAAGGAATGGTGGGTGACCTGTAATTTGCGTGGCTAATGTTGCGGATAACACGTTTTTGGAGCTTGAATAAAATATTAAGTAGATATGTATGAGTATTACCCCAAACAAGAAGACTATAATTTAAATGTGGAAGCACAAGAGCATTATAGAGAGTAAGAAGTGCATTACTAGGCAGATAATCTTTAAGTCTATTGATAACACCATTTGATGTAGAAACCTTTTCACTTACCTCAGAGATATGTTCCTTCCAATTTAAATTTTCATCTAGAGTGATGCATAAGAATTTTGTATGAGGGGAAGCAGTAACAAGATGACCATCTAGCAATGCACTAATTTTACTTGAGTCACTGATCCTATTATCGAAAATCATAAGTTTCATTTTCATAATATTCAGAGGTAATTTGTTAGGTCTGAGCCAATTGGAAATATGCGAAAATTCACAGGTAGATCCCGGAAGAGCATTGCTTAGATTCTTATTTTGGAAAAAAATCGTAGTGTCGTCAGCAAATAAAATGAAGTTTGACTTGACAGTAGACTTATAAATATCATTTACATAAAGAATAAATAACAGTGGTCCAAGTATGGAACCTTGTGGTACACCAATATTACAATAAGTGTGATTTGACAAGGAATTATTAAATTGTGCATAATTGCAACGATTGTGAAGAATTCTAAACCAGTTATAGGCAATACCTCGAACACCATAACAAAACAATCTACTCAAAAGAATTTGATGGTCAATGCGGGTGTCAAAGGCTTTAGAGAGATCAATAAAAATACCAACTGTAGTAAGTCTATTATCCACACCTTTTGCGATTTTATCAATGAGACTTAGCACTGCGCTTTTTCTGACACCACTTGAATACCAACAACAAGGTAAAGTGGTTGGAGCAGTCTGTGTTTGGGGGGGGGGGGGGGGGTCTGAATTGTAGCACAAAGATGTGGAGTTCAACTCCTGGCTGGGTCATACCAAAAACTTAAAAAAAATGGAACCTGCTGCCACTGTGCTGGGTGCTCAGCATCGTGATGGAGTCAGGGAAACATCAAACCAGTGAGCCACAAGCTGAGAAGCGGCTGTGGCCAGATGACTTACACTAAGTGGTAAGAAATGTGCTAAGGGTTTATTTACATTGTGATACTTGTTTTCAATCTTGTGTTGTGATAACCAAAAATAAATAAATGAAATGAAATGCAAATGAAATTGAGCCTGAAAACCTTACCTAATTAACAAAACCGCACCACCTGTAAATGTAGCCATTACGTGAAATTGTGAAATGTTAAATAAACATTGTCCAATCCATTATGTTTGCCACGTTGAACAGAGTATTTTTCCTATCCAGTCAGTTTACAACCCTGTTATACACATCTCTTTGTTTCAGGGCATTGTAAATGTTGTGACAGGTGTTGTGCTGTGTGATAGTTGATTTAAATGTCTTTTTAACAAATAACTGACACAAACCCTCAAAGCCACAAAAAGAAAAGGGGGTAGAATGCTTGCTCCTGTCAGAGCCAATGAGTTTTTGTTGAAAAATAAAACTGTAATGAAAATCTAGGGTAGTATTTGAGGACAAGATGCTCTATTCTTATTTAATGACACAAATTGTGTTCAAGGATTGAATGCCATCATGATGTCACAAACTGTCAAGTTGGAGTGCCCTGGAAGCTGATAAATTCGACACAGCTGCTGGCTAGATCTAATGAAACACAAAACACTGTCTCTCTCAAATCATTAAAGAAGACCCTATGGCACCAAAGTTTAAAATGGCTGTTTTATTCAGAAAATCAACCAATGTAAGCATGAGCCGAGGTGGATATACAGTACTGTAAAGTGTGCCTCTTTGAAATTTCTTTAGAGGCTCTCCAACTCTTACAAATACTTTGTGATCAAAGTATAAAATTTGTGCATACATGGTCAGCAAATTTAAGGACCCTTGTTCTGTTTGCTCATTGACAAAATATTCAGTTAAAGGATAAGCTTGAGCACAAATTCAATTTTCATATGTGAAAGAGGAACCAAATAGTGTTCGACGATAAAACCCTATTACCGATTATTTAATTTAACAATCGGCCCGATGCGGATTACTGATCACCGATTATTAGAAAGAGGGAAGTCACATGTTTGTCACTTAGAACGTGTCCCTTTCTTCGTGCATATCGTATTACCATAACCAGTTCAGGATGGGAAATAGTGTGAATATTTCTGTTCGTTTCACGACCGGGATATCATTTTTGTAGGCAAAATATTTTCACTTCAAAAGTGGAGGTACAAATCACCCCTTAATACTGTACAATTGTTTGCAGTCGATGTCACATGCCCTTTGATAATTTAGTTCTGTGGCCAACATCTTGCTCTGTCTAGTTTACATCCCCCAATCATGTCGGAACATTGCATTCTGTTACTGTACTGGGTTGTAGTTGCGTTAATGTACTGTAGCTACTCTTCCACTTTAACGAACCCCATGTATTAAAAGCAATCATGATAATCTTAGCAGTTCTGGGCACCCATATAACATATCTTATGGTTCCTTTCTGATATAAATATCTCCGTATATTTTAAGCAGTTCTCGTCCAAAACTTCTTATTGTTTAAAAAGAATCTGAAACTGAAATGCACGTCCGATCCTAAAAAATCTACGTACGTAGAGAGTTGTGATGCCGTTTCCAGGTGAATTTAGCACAGGGCTCACCCGGCTTCGCTAGCCGGCATTACAAGCGCGATCGTCGTAACACAAACTCGAGGGGAAAATTTGTCTCGAGACCGAGTATTTTCACACACTAAATCACATAGGCGAAGGCGCGTGTTGTGATTGGCTGCCTAGAATCAAAGCAATCGAACCAATCACGAAGCAGGGGCCAATTTAAATTTTACAATGGATCTTTTGCATATGATGTCACAGATTAAAATATGATGCCTTGTTTGGCGGTAAAAACGGACACGCACGCAAGTCTAATGCATGCGTGGGCCAAGAAGTTTGCTGCAAAATACCACATGCATTACTGTTTTCGTTTGCAATGACGTCCTATGACAACATTGCTTAAGTCCTACCTTAAATAACATTACGGAAGGAATGCTGGGAATTACTTATTTTATGCAAGGTAATAACCACCGAACTTCACAAGATTCTAGGTGCTATGTGTACAAAACGTGCACAGATATGTATGCAAAGCTTGGGGATTTGAAAAAAAGGCGAAACACTGCAGCTCGATAGTCTGTACTATGTGTTTTGTGCAGAACAGTTTGTACAGCAACTTACGCAGCGCTTTCTGCAAGACAGCAAGGAATAAACCTTGAATGCACTTCTAAATGGAATTCCAAGTAATATTACCGGGTTATAGTGGAAAATATCAAACGATCATTCCCATGGTAGGGGTAAAATAGGTTTGTGATTATCTATGCATCCCGCGGGAAGTTGAAGGATTGAGTTTTCGAGGGAATTTTAACGAAATTAAGTGCAAGGCTCAAGTATATTTAGCCCCCTTTTCCAGTTAGCAAATAATCGGTGGTAGTGATCCGTTGAATGGCAGAATTTTACTGATGCCGATTATTTACCGATAACGCAATAATCTGCCCGATGCCGATTACTTAACAGATGATCGTTCGAACACTGGAACCAAATCTACACAGTGTGGTTAAACTTCCATTCAAATCAAACATGTATTTCTTGAGGTATCTGGAAATGAATACACTAAATTTGTGTCTCAAAGTGAGTGAGGCTGTGTAAGTTACAGTATATCACCTCACTTCCTCACATTGACATCTCAAGGAATGCTTTGTTTCCCTAATTTTTTTTCATACTGTTTTGTTTACCTTGACCTTAATACGAATAGGACCTTATTGTGGGGAATGCAAAGTTTTTAAAGTTCTCATGCCATTTATGCAATCAGTATTGTTGAGGAAAAAATTAGCTTTAAAAATTAAAGACAAATAAAAATCTGTCCATTTATGTGAGGAGGATGTGATGTCATGTGTGCCTTGCTTCAAGTTCACTTTTTGTCAAAAATCTAGCAACTTAAACTGTTCATATCTTGAGAACCACATGTTGGATTTCAATGCAAATTTAACCAAAATGCTCAAAATAAGTTTCCCTCTAACATATCAAAATCTTAGTATGACCTTCATAAACCCTTCTTTTCAGTGTATTTTACATTGCTTTGTGCAGAGAGGGGTGGAAGGCTGGAGAAATTGCACCGGGACCAATCTGGTATCTCACAATACAAGAAAATGTAGTCCTCTTTGTTGGAGAACAAGAGCAACTTTTTTTCTCATATTGGGAACCCCCCTTTAAACTGCTCCATTGCCCCCCCCCCCTTCATGAGTGCTCCAAATTTTCATGCCCTTCGTACCCAAATCAAGTTTTGAGCATGTTCAAAACTTGGCTACAGGGCATCTAAATCTTCTGTGCACATCTTTTGTTCAAGTCCAGGCAAGATTGGGGTGAGATACTGCTTGGTTTATTTCATTTGTGGGGTGTTTGTGGCAGCAAAAATTATCTCCCACAAAATGCATGCAGTGTCTACCCTGAATAATGTGACAGAACATCAAGTTAGATTACAGTTTGCTGCTGTATTAGAACTATCTACCCCAGCCTACCCCAGAGTGTGGTTTTGATTAACAAATACAGTGAGGAGAACTGGTACATATGTGTAAGGCCCTAAAAAACAGACAAAAAGAAAAACAGACCAAAAAAATTATCATTCAATGCCAGCGTCCTTTAACTCAGGGTGGTTCATAGCCTATGATATTACATATTAATCAATGAATACTAGATACTTAGTATGTACCAGCAAATTTAGTCCCTGAGGATGAACACACCCCATACGCAGGTTGCCTTGTATTTTCCATGATATGTTATGTTTAATACAATTCTGAACAAGTGCCACGTCCATTGATGCATTTCTGGCTGGCATTTGCAGCCATCACAGCTGCTGTTATATGCTGTAGTTTCTAATATTAGTTTTCATTTTGTTGCTTGTATTTAAAATCTGAGACAGACCAGAAATTGATTGCCTTGTCAGAGTTGATGAGAATATTTGAATGAGGTTCTCCTGATATTATTCTTTCACAATGAGATGATTTCAGTAAGCAAAATGTGGTTGTTGTCCAGAGTCAGAATTAAAGATTGGACTCTCTTTATCTGCATTCAATCATTCATTGCTCAATGAAGAACCAAAAAATTTACAGGAGCTGAATGTTTATAAAGGTCCCCATGTGCAGTATAGAAGGAGCAAATTTGCAGGTTGGATACATGTGAAAATGTGCAGTCACATTGCAGACATTACTGTACTTACATAACCCTTGCTACATCATAATTGCGTATTAGCCATTTAGCAATTTAGCAAAGTGCCCCCATGATTGACTTGTAGGTGGTCACTTTGTCCCAAAAGCTGTTACACAGAGGTAACTAACTTGATATTCAGATTTACAGTTCAATAGTCCTTGCTTGTGAATGAACTCATTTTGCATGAACTAAACATTTTGAACTATTTGACAAAGACTTTAGGAGAGAGTAAAGACCATGGGCGTCCAGAAGGAGGGGGGGGGCAAGGGGGGCACTTGCCCCCCCACTGGAAAATCAAACTTGTGAAAAATAAATTGAAAATTGAAATAAATTAAAAAAGTAAATCATCAAAATATCTTCACTCACAGCATCAGTTTTTACTCGTGAAATATGCGGACATTTGACAAGGAATAGCAAAAGAGAAGATGGTATGCTGAATAGTGAAATCTTAATTTGGGGACCATCATCCGTGATATCTATTGGAAATTTGTAATTGTAAAAACTACGCCAAAATTGTACTAGTTGTCAGGTATGTAGTGTACATATGGCATCCGACTATTGATGAATGCGTTGGTCTTGGATTGGTCCATGCTGATCTCAAGTGGGGACGTGCGGATGTAACTGGAATATACAAGGTGAATATGGGGGGGGGATATGATTCATAATTGGGTAACGGATATAGGCCTATAAAGGCTGTTTGACAGTTGTAAGTTTTATCGTGCACAGGCGTGCAAGGCTGTGACTGAGAGGCAGATTTCCCTTCAACAGTTTTTTACATTGAAAATTCTAAAAATCTAAAAATTAAAGACATGAAATTCGTGTTTCAGGGCTGGGTGCATGCAGCTTATAACACTCGCCAAGTGTCATTTCCGGCCATCTGGAGGGTTTGTAAGGCCCAAAATTTCCTTGTACGCTCCGCACCAACCAATGGTGGCGCTCCGCTTAGATAGTGTACACAATTCAATCATCCATGAATGACCTTGCCCCCTCTTGTAAAAATTTCTGCAGACACCCATGGTAAAGACATAAAATTTTGTCCCCCTGCACACTTTAATAATGAGCAAAGAATTGCACATTATATCATTTGGAAAGATTGTTCATATGCAAAGAACTCCACTCATTCAAGGCTGCTTTAGCTAAAACTAGGCATAGACCATTGATAGTTTCTGTAACTATGCGCATAGTGGTGGTGAAAAATAATGCACAGCTGTGTATGTAGTTGCCTGTAGCCTATGCCTTTATAGGTTACTGCAAATTTCCTTTGGATCAGTGAAAGAAGTATATCAAGTCCTGAAGTGTCAGAAACTGTGAACCCTGACACCCTGTTTTAATGTCTACCTGTGACATCTAAATTGATACATTGTCAAAATTTAAAAAGTACATTATTTCCTTTGACTCCATAACTTCTAGTAAATATGTAAACTATTTCAGTCCTCATCCACAGTACCTCCAATTACCCTGTGTATGCCATTTATACCTACCGTCCGGAACACTAATAACCCAAATGTGACCCTACCAGCAGTAGATATATTTTCAGCTATCACCTATTAAATGCTCTATGGACATCTCCCCCTCCCCCTCCCCCCCCCCACAATTAGATCTTAAGCATGAACTGTATCAGTGGCTGAGTTGGGAATTTTGGTCAGAGGGGGGTGAGAATAGTACACAGGGGCATGTTAAAGCAGTCTGTTAAAACCTAAATCGGGGTCTGGCGTGTTATTGTGGTATGTCCTTGATCATGTGGACATGTCATCACTGGACTGTGTAAATTAATTTATAATGAATAGACCATTTAAGGAAATGATATTGTTTACACAGAAACTTTCATATTTTCTACAAAACATACATAAAAATGAGACAAAGCCTTGATGGAACAAACATTGGGTATGGCTTGCATTGAATGAATGGTGAGTTTAAACAGCTTTTCTTTCTTTCTTTTTTTTTTTCCTGCAGGTGTCTGAACAAAGTCTACCCTAAAAATCTACCCACAACTACTGTCATTCTAATTTATCACAATGAAGCTTGGAGCACATTACTACGCAACGTCCACAGTATCATCAATCGTTCACCGAGAGAACTGCTGGCTGAGATTATTCTCATAGATGATGCTAGCGATCAAGGTAATGAAATAAAAGGGAAAGAGGTTTCAAAAACTAAAAATAAATTTGTCTTGTTACTTCTGGTTTCTCTCACAGAAAAAAGAGAGGAAATGTTTACAAAGCATTTTACAGAAAAGAACCTTTTTGGTAATGAAATTTTCTTTTTGAATCATAAAATGTTGATGAATGGTAATGATGGCAAATTTGGGGAGAAAGCACAATAAACATTAGATAGTCTAAAAATGAAACTTTTATAGCAGAAGTATAGACATATTCTTGCAATGTGAGTTCCTAAGGGTATAGCTTGTTTGAGAAATGAATCAATTTTTATCATGCTTATGTGTTTTAGCCCTTTCCAAATTACTTGTAAAGTTGACAGAGAGGAATAATGTTTTGACATACATGTAGGCAAAAATATATTGGCTCAGTGGTCAGTGAATGCACCAAGGTGCTTAGTTGTACAGTACAACATATATGTACAATATCTACACCTAAATGTGATTATTGCACATAAATAAATGCTTTTCCAAAACTAAAAAACTTGCACTATAAGATATAAAATATTAAGACTAATTGACTCATATTAATGGGCTTAGTGAATCTTCAAATTCATCTCATTACCACCTCGGTTGAAGGATACCCTCCTCCAGTCTTATAGCAGATTAGTGCAGATTACAATGTCTAAACAGGAGGTCACAATGGGGGCAGGATGCGGTGAAGATTCAGAAAGAAGCAAGTTTTAGAGAAAGTTCTCCTTCATTGCCTGCTTGCCTTTCATTACTCAGGGTAACCCTTCCTTCAAGGTGGAGTAAAAACTATTTTTTTTTTATCAAAACAATGTACCATTTTTTTAATTTTATTCTGGCAGAGATGTTTAGCACATAAAATGATGGCTGCATTTGCTTCAAAAGTATTTGAATGCCTTGCATTGGCATTATCATGGAAAACTTTTGAAAAAATTTGTGATAGACCTGTTCAGAATGACAAAAGTTACAGGGCATTGGTATTTGTAAAAATACTAATCTTGTTATGGAGCACCTGAGATTGAAAAATAGCACTGATCCGAAGATGACCATTAATACCAGAGCTGTGATAATTATATATATGTCAGCCAGATGCTCCACCCTCATTTGAAGTCGAAATTAGTGCTATGTGCTCCCTGATGTTGAGGGGTCTGAACGTGGCAGGGTTACCACCTCACCCTCAACGGAAGGGTTGACCAGCCTTTTATTTGCCAGGTCATTTGTTTGTTTACTTTGTAACTCATTTTCCCTTCTTTTTATCAATCTTCAGAACATCTTGGTAAGAAGCTTGAGGATTATGTAGCCAAGTTACCAGTACCAGTCCGAATAGATCGTCTGCCAGAGAGATCAGGTCTTATCAGGGCAAGGATGAGGGGTGCTGCATTAGCAAAGGGACAAGTGCTAACATTTTTGGATTCTCATTGTGAATGTACAGAGGGATGGTTAGAACCTTTATTAGCAAGAATAGCTGAGGATAGGTATGTAACTAGTTCTCATTTAGCTCACCAAGTTCTCTTGATATATTTCAGGCTGTAGGGCTACTTCCTCAGTCATATCCCGCATTCAATTGCCAAAGTGAACACACCCCTTGTGGACGGGGGGGTTGTAGAATGTGCCTGCGGCATTTCCCGCCTGTCGTAAGAGACGTCTCAAGTAAAACCAAACTTGAACTTAAACCATTCTTGAAAGAAAGTTTCAGCTTTGAACTTGACTGACACTTTAACCCATCTATGTTGGTGCATTGTTAAAATCATCTAACTAGCCAAAGTGAAGACCAATCAAATACTTTTGGATATTCATAGAAATATGTGGCCATAAAACCTATTAGCACAGTGGAGGCAGGATGCTCACACTCACTGAAAGGACCACCCACATTCTCTTTGGGCTTACCATGAGACTCTAAGGATCCATCTTTGGCCTTATTTGGGGGAATTTCTGCCATGTAAGTGTGCATTCTGGTGTACCTCAGCAGTGTTTGGTTGATAGATACCTCCCCATGTAACACTTGGCAAAAACTATTTATTATGATAAGCCATCCTGTTGATGGACATGAACTGCAACTAGCATGTAAGATTGGAACTAGAAGTTACTGAAACACAATTTATACAAGTTTCCATTCAAACACTTGAAAGAGAATTTAAGGAAGGTTCTAAGCTCAAATCAAATTTCTTCCTAACTAAGATGAAGTTTCCATTGCCAGTAAGTGTTAGTTAGTGTTAGTTCCCAAAATGCAAACACAATCTTGGGTGTCTAGAAAAGTAAGACCTAGAAACATAAGACCTAAGACCTATAAACATAAGACCTAAGACCTAGAAACATAAGACCTAGAAACATAAGACCTAGAAACATAAGACCTAGAAACGTAAGACCTAGAAACATAAGACCATCAAAGATACTGTAAAGGGTGCATGATTTTTCATCAGGGTCTTACTTTTCTAGACACCTGTGTGGGTGTCTAGAAAAGTAAGACCTGGAAAAAAATTTATAATGCCGTTTTCAGGAACACTCCGGCATACTGTAATACATTTTTTACAATATGATTAATGCTAAAATAAACCAAGAACGGGATGCTGGTTATTTTTCATCAGGGTCTTACTTTTCTAGACACGTGTGTGGGTGTCTAGAAAAGTAAGACCCAGAGAAAAAGTCGTAATGTTGTTGTCAGGAAGTCCTCCAAGATACTGTAATACATATTTCAGGCTAAGATTAATGCAAAAATACGCCAAAAACTAGATGTGGGGGATTTTTCAACAGGGTCTTACTTTTCTAGACACCTGTGTGGGTGTCTAGAAAAGTAAGACCCTGATGAAAAATAACCGGCATCCAGTTCTTGATTTATTTAAGCATTATTCATATTGTAAAAAATGTGTTACAGTATGCCGGAGCGTTCCTGAAAACGGCATTATAAATTTTTCTCCGGGTCTTACTTTTCTAGACACCCACACAGGTGTCTAGAAAAGTAAGACCCTGATGAAAAATCATGCAGCCTTTACAGTATCTTTGAGGGTCTTATGTTTCTAGGTCTTATGTTTCTATGTCTTACTTTTCTAGACACCCACACAGGTGTCTAGAAAAGTAAGACCCTGATGAAAAATAACCAGCATCCAGTTCTTGATTTATTTTAGAATTAATCATATTGTGAAAAATGTATTATAGTATCCCGGAGTGTTCCTGAAAACGGCATTATGAATTTTTCTCCTGGTCTAACTTTTCTAGACACCTGGTGTCTGTAGAAAAGTAATTAGACCCTGATGAAAAATAATTAAGCACCCATTACAGTATTTTTGAGGGTCTTATGTTTCTAGGTCTTAGGTCTTATGTTTCTAGGTCTTAGGTCTTAGGTCTTATGTTTCTAGGTCTTACTTTTCTAGACACCCCACAATCTTAGTGAACTGGAGCTAGCACATAATGAAGTCATGTTCTTACATAAATGGACTGTATAATTTTTTGCTTGCCACTGTGGGTCACAAGTAACTTTTTTCGCTGTGATATCTTGGGGAAAACATGACTTAAATGGGGAGAAGTGTACCTGATTAGTGTAGATTTAGTTCCTAATATTAAATTTTGGTTTAAGCCCTTTCCTTTTAGTCATGCAGAAAGTGAAAAACTTGTTTCACAGCAAATTTGGCCTTACAAATTTGAAGTATTACTTTGAATTTTTTGCACTTTGTAAACTGGAAAAGCACCTTTTTTTTGTGATCATGTCATACTTTTAAAGGGACTATGACATCCACCAAAGCAAGGAGTTGTCAGCAACTCTCTCCATAAACATATTTGAGTATAGCCTAAGAGTGATCCCATCACAGTTGAAAATTGTACCTAGATTGGCATTCATGCAAACAAAACACTCTCACTTTATGTTGTCAACAATGACTTCTACAGTAAGCTGGATTCCCAGCTATTGTAAGCTTACACTCTGTGTGTGGGATAAATATTGCCTCAAGTAGGCAGACTTCTCTGGCTCTGGAGGAGCAAGGGGGTGGAAGGGGGCAAAAGGTGACTTAGTGAGTCTCTGGTTTGATTACATTAAAGAGCCTTTAAAGTTTTTCGAGAATCTCAAATTAATGAAGATAAATGGGATCACAGTGACATGGAACTCAAGGACTTAGTATATTGCTCCATGCATTATTGTGTATTACAAAAGAAGTCAATAGTAAGCTCCCCCTCTCCCCAAACCAACCTGGACCAGTTTTTACGATCTTGCACTTTGTACAAGGTGTTGCAGGTTGATGGGGGATTACTGTAGATGGTCCTGGGGGGGGGGGGGGAAGGGGGCATTTTTAAGTGGGACATGATTTCTTAAGGCAATAGAAATCTCTATGCACACAATTAATTTTTTCTTTTGTAGCTCATCAGGCATGGTCATATGGTTGGACATGTAAACAGATGAGTCAGTGTGTACTTTTTCAGCATATGTTTTTGTTGCTTGTCAAATTGAACCCCATGTTCAGTCACATTTATATACCAGGTTTGGAATTAATTGTAAGCCACAGAGGCCATGGCCCCCATAATTTTGGCAATGGCCTTGTTGCCCTATAAACTTTAATGGCCATCATTGGTATGGCCTCCATGTCCTACCTGTGAGATTACATTGTGGTCAGTGCAAAATCACTTGTTTGGCTTTGGTACCCTCTTGGTTCACTTTACATGCCCTTATAACTGATGGGGAATTGGCCTTGTCCTACTGGAACGATAATTCCAGCCCTGATGTACCATGTTTATGGCTGAATCAAAATACTGAATGAATGGTACATAGCCTTTATCTACATATGTGAGCAGTCATCATTCCCTAGATGGGTTGAAGTGGAAAAGATGTGTGGGATATCAGCTGTGTAGGATATGGCAATTCCTTCCTATATTATGTTGCTTCACAGCCTCCAATATTTTAGCATTGTCTGTCAGTTACATCTCTGTACCTGTGATCTGTGTGTTACCAGTGCGCTATATATTGTGTCTATGTACTATAAATCTTGATGGCTGGGCTTTAATAAATTTGTTATCACAGATGCTCATAAGGGTTACTTGCATGAAATCTTTCAATATGAGGTCACAACATTGCCTGGGGATTCTGGATAATGACAAAACCTTCATTGTCTACTAATTTCTTCTACAGTAGCTTCTTTTACAGGAGAAAGCAAGTTTCTTTATTTCAGGATTTCCTTTAAGGGTAGTTCATAAAAAATAACCCACCGTTGAAAGCACAATGAGATGAGGGTGTTGACACATTACAGAGGCACACATTTTCACATGACTTGTCAACTGGGGAAATCCATGTTGCTCTTTATTTATACCTGTACCGCCTATTTACATCTGTTATCCCATCACACCACATTAAAGGCCCAGTTCTCTCACTCCAAACAGTATCAATTCTCCTAACCTTCTTACTTTAAGCCCCTCCCACAATTTTCTGAAATTCATCCTTATCCAGTGACAATCTCAGTTTATTGCTTCAGGGTGAGTATAGAAAAGCGCTATGTGTAGGGCTATAATCAAAACACTCTCAGTACAGTTCATTCTGTGTAATATAAGCTTTGGTAATCTGCATTGTTTGAATTAACAGTCAATCAAAAAGCTGGGCCAATGAAAAGTTCCTGTACCCCCTCCCCCCTCTCAAGAAGTTTGGGGTGAGATGATTGGTCCTTTAAGACCACAGTAAAACAGTGGCAGAATGGAAGAGGTTTGAGGCTGGCAGTCCTCTGCTGGGGGACACCCTCCTCTGTGCTATTTGTTTACCACTTGGATATTATCGTAGGAAGTTTGGTTTCATGTTTAAATAGAAAGTAAATATCAGGGATCATAAATTCTCAAAGCGGGGAGTTTAGAAGATTTTTCAAAGAAGTTGACTCAGTTTAAAAGTTTACATCCAAACATGTTTGTGGCAAAGACTTAAAGGCAGTCATCATTCATCACCCCAAACTATAATTTTACTGGTAGTCTACAGCAATTCTCAATTGGCACAACTCTTTGATTTACATCAAATCCAAAACCTGCAGAGTAGCTCATATTACGTGTCATGTTCTGAGAGTGTTTTGATTACAAATTCGAATATTGAATGCTCACCAGAGTTATACACAGAAGTAACGAACTGGGATTGTGTCTGGTTAAGGATAAGATCAAGATTGATTTTGGAGGGCCTACAATTAGGTAGGTAAGTAAAATTGGAATGGTCTGGGCTGGTGAATAACTGTCTTTAAAAATATAGCTTGCACAAATCACCCCCTCCCTACCTGTTGATGTTCATCCTTGCTCTTGAATTTCTCAATTTCATACTGCTAGAGGGCAGCCTTGTTCTGTAGTAGAATTCATTATTGACTGTCTTTTACAACCCACTCCTTAGTATTTTTTTTTTTCATTTTTGGTTTTTCCATTAATTGGCTTTAAGTCTGTGACTGGGTGTAATCAACCTCATGTATTTCTGAGAGCCAGGGTGAAATTTGCTGGGAGCCGGAACAGGGAAGCTAAACAGAACCCAGTAGACCCCCAGGGCCCACTATTTTACTGATGGTAAAGTGCTTGTCATTGGCCATTCTTGAACATTACCTACATGCATACAGTAAATAAGGGAAAAATTGCCACTGTCTCCTGATCAAATCAAAGTGGACCCTGGTTATATCAAAAGTGAGGATAAACCAGGATATATTCATGACAGAAAGTAGCTCCCTGATTTAGTGAACCTTAATTTCACCCTCAGCTGAGAGAACACATGCTAATAAGGTACTGTAATGTCTGTGTCTACTAACATGTAATTGTGTAATTACTGTGTACACTGTCTCTTCCATGTGGAGTTCCAATGTATGTAGACTCTCATACTGACCTTTGACCTGTAGTTGGGGCATTTGCAGTGCACCAAGAGACAAATATCATGAATGTGTTTGCTTATTGTTAGTCATGGCAACCATCTCTGAACAGTTCCATGTTTTGTTTCCATGCAACCTCAAAGTACTGTTTTCAATCACCATATGAATAGTAAATTAATCCGTTAATGACAAATGCATTTGGTATTAGTACTGAGATATCTCTGGGCTAGTCAAAAGTAAATGATAACCTTTTCAAAAATAATGACATGGAACATTACATTGACCTAGTATTTCTTAGTCAATCCTTGATAAATCATCTCTTAAAATATTTGCCAAATAGTTTTACAGGTTGGTATTTTGATGATATTGATAGTTCTGAAGAAAATGTTTTAACTTTAATGTATAGAATGACATATCAATGAAACAATTCAGAAGGGTGGGAAGGCTTGCAAGGTACAGAAGGAAATGGGGGAGTATTTTCTCATTTCACTCAATACCTCTGATTTATCTATACATGTTGATATTGCCTGCAATACCATCTGGCAAACAACTAATAGCACTGTGATAACTGTGAATAAACTTCAACCCATTGTTGGTAAGCAGGTACAGGACAAAGGAGAAAGCCTGTCAAGTGAGGGCGGTCTCCATCTCCACTGTGCCAGAGTCTTGTAGCGAGCATGTGGGATTGCAAGTGAAATAGGAGGCAAGTATCAGGACTTGTAGTTCCTCAAACCCAGGAGTTTTGGGGAATGAACCATTAACTTACAGAACTTTTGCAATTCCTGGGACACATTTTGAAGGCTTTCAGATAAAACAAACTTAACACTAAAGCTATCCTGCAAGCTTCAGTGCATCTTCAATATATAACTGTTATAACATTTGTCACAAGTACGTATAAATAGTTCATAGCTCTTACAATCAAAGGTATTTTTACTGAAACTACATCAAAGGAATTCCTGTCCAAATTGGTCTCAATCTTGTGACTACTTTAATTGTGTCTTTGAGATGGTTTAGAAAATGTCCTCGGGTAGCTGGCGAAGCTGAACATTTTTCAATGTTTCTTACAGAGGTATAGTCATTTATCTTTGTCAGCCGTTGGCAGCTTAACTGTGCCTTATAATTAAATTTGTTTCATAAATGTGTTTAGACTGCTGAAGAACTTCCGACAATGATTGAATGGTTAAAATTGAAGTTTGCCTGAAATAACTATCATGTAGCTTATAGTACATGATAAACTAAATTACTGGTCCCCCAGGAGGAAATTATTACTGTACGAGGGGAGTAAACCTATTCAAACTTGAAGCTGTTCAGTTGATCTTATGAAACCAGGGAAATTGAAAGAAACTCTGTTTTGAGGTATCCTTTTCTGACAGCAGAGGAACGCTTCTTGGAAGCTGGGGAGGCAATTGCCCTGGGCATGTCTGCTTTAGGACATCTTTTTACAAAAATTAAATAAGAAGACCACATTTATCTATTATAACAAAAAAATGGTTAAAAGTATGTGTCAAGCTAGTGTTTTAAATTCAGTACAACTATATACAGTACTTGCACTGTATTTTGTAACAATAAGTACAATCTTACATTAGTCCTGAAAAGTTAAAATTTTGGACACTATGAAAGTTTTTTTTTTTTTTTGTGTAACATTTGATCATTAATAGTGCAAGGAACTCCCAAGTTGTAGCTCTTTCTGTAGAATTCATTTGCTATGGGCCAGTGTTGGCAGATTGTTCTACATTGTTGTGAGCCAATTTAGATCACTATTTACTTTCAACAAATGTATGTAATTGAACCATTTCTTGAAGAACTGAAGCTTTCTCTTGGCATTTGGGGTTTATCCTATGATAAATCAAGGTGTGCACAAAGCCAATGGTTTAGTACTTTTCATCATTTTCCAGAACTATTTCAGTGTGTCCAGTCATCGATGTAATCAGTGACCAAACGTTTGCCTATCAGCATGGAAATGATCCTCAAATGGGAGGATTTGGTTGGTCACTATTTTTCAAATGGTTCCCAGTCCCAAGGAGAGAACAGTTAAGAAGAAAAGGGGATCCAACAACACCTGTTAGGTGAGTAATTTGGAAAAGTCAACTCAAAGTTTTATTAGCAGAAGTTAATTTTTGATAAAAATAAACCAAATCCTGAATTGGTGGTAGCCTTTTGGTTGGCATCAATGTTTGCAACATTTTAAACTGTTGTGTACAGTAGCTCACATTTCAAAATATGCAGAAATCTCACAGAATGCACTAGGAAAATTTGCCAACATAATCAGCCCTCAGACCTTTGAACCAGCAGAATGATGGATTTATATCACCCCTCTTCTTACCTCCTGTTTAAATATGAAATCCCCACATACCCACAGCATACCCTGGTAAACTAATAGCGCAGAGAAAGAGAGGGCGCCCTTTGTTCCATGTGTGTTTTGCTTTGGATTGTTCCCTTTTGGATCTGGATTCTGTTAGCCATCCTCTTCCCTTAACTGGTTTATGTCATGATGAGTACCTTTGTCTTTTGGGGTCTTTTTTTGCCGGTTTTGTTTTTCCCGCCTTTTGGGTTGGTCCTATAAAGTTTTTTCTCCATGGGTTCTTGTGTGGGACTAGTTCCACGATGTTAGGGGTCCAGCAATGTGTTTGTTTCAGGCTTTTGGGAAGTCTTTCCACTATCCCCCTCCCTCTCGTCTGGGTTCTACCAGGACTGTGGAGTTAGCTCTTTTTCCTTCAGGTTCCAACCTTGTTCTTGAGTTGGGGTTTCCTGCATGGTTTTTGCCAAAATGATGGATGTGGGGCTTTGGTGGAAGAATATATAGATTGCTCATGAATAACACTCACCAGTAAGGAAGGCAAGGAAGGGAAATGATTAACACAGTGCACCCTTGTGGATAAAAGTTACTACCATTATGTAAACATTGATTATGATCCCTAAGCCCCATGTACATCTTATTTCATTCCGTAGCAATTTGAAAGTTTTACCTCTTGTCAGTGCCAATAACAATAAAATCACACTGTATGTATGTATATCACCAGGGAAATCCGCATGACTGCATTAACCAACAGATGGGTCAGATGTTTGCTACAATTCTTTCCAATATCACCAACGCACACTTCAAAATAGGCTTCTAAAGGGAATTGTACTTTTTCTGTTTTCCTGTTTTTTTTTTGTTTTTTTTTTCTCTCTCTCTCTCTCATGATCTGAAGTTACAGCATATAGCTATTTTCCAGCAAAATTTTCAAAACAATTGAGACTAATATTGTATGCCTATTTCATCCAGGCTGCAACCTATTACTCTAACAAATTACTCAACAAACCATGTGGAAATTTTGATCCATAGTTTGCTTACACTTTCTGCTGCTCATTTTTTCAAAGGGTACCACCAACGTGAGGAGTAGACATGCTCCTGTCCAACAGTTTAACATTGCAATAAACTTAAGAAAAGCTCTAAGATAGTAAATTTGGATTTGATGAACTTTTGATGAGTTATACAGTATGGATATTAAAATGATTGGAGGAAATGACAGAGAATAGAAACAGTGAGTGAAAATTTCTGAGAGAAAGATTTAATAAGAATTAAACTTGTGATGAAGATGAATTCCAAAGGAGAAAGAGGACGACTAAAGTATAGGTTGCAAACTGTAAAAGGCATCCCCCCCCCCCATTCCCCATCCTAACATGTATTGCATGAGTGATAACCCTCTCTCCAATCAAAATTAATAAAGAGTGAGTGTAAATTAGAGACCCCTTGCCCTTAAAAAGTCATCCTTTATTCACAACGCAGATTTGATTTTAATGAGCTTTTGTAATAGGAATGATCTAGTCAGAGTGTAAAATACCAGAGTTTGCTTACCTTTTAAGCAAATTGGGAAATGTCATGTTGAAAATGCTGTAAGAACCTCAAATGGCATGACATTTTGTGAAAGGTAAAATATTAAGAAATGTTTCTCACAACTTCATTAATATTCTCTTTGAAACACAAAGTTGTTTGCAAAATTGATGCTTTTAGTAAGTTAGTTAGGGAGAACTGTCATTTTCAAGGTAAACTCTTTGAATAAACATTCTTCTACCCTGTAGCATACATTTTTACAAAATGTAGTAATTAGGTATTAAGGTTTCACAGAGAAAAATGTGCATTGCTTGTCAGACTGTGTAAAGCATGACATCATTTTTCAGAATGAGATGCAAAATTACTTTTATTCATGTTGACCCTTATCCCTCTTATCCCTCTTGTGCCCATTTGTCACACCTCAGATACAGCTGGAGAGCATGATGATTCCATATCTTAGCTTTGTCACAAGGAGCTTGAAACTGCCAGTAGATTCTTAAAAATTCTACCATAAAAAGGAGAAAAGTCATTGCCCTTGGTCACATGGTCAGGAGACTACGGATGCCTTTTGGGGCCATAGTTCCTTTGGCTTTTAAAATTCATAAAATTCCCAAGGTTGAAGGCAAGCACAGTAGGGTTCTATTCGTAACTAATGACAAGATATTCACAACACAAGACAGTCTCAGTTCTGCAAACCTACCTACTCTTTACCCTTCCCACATCTATTTCAAACTGGTCCTTGTCCAGACACAATCCTAGTTCATTACATAGGTTCATATCTTTGTAAGCATACAGGGAATTGTAATCAGAACACATTGAGTACTTGTTGTGTAATATGAACTTTTCTCCATATGTTTTTAATTTGGTGTCAATCACAGAGCTGTGCCAGTTGAGAAATTCGGTAGGTCCAGGTAAAATTTGAAAGTTTGTGGTGAAAAGTGATTGTCTTTAACTGAAGTAATGCAACATGCAATTACTGTGGCATGAATTAGATCAGCTCGGAATAGTGTATCATTAGTTGAGACATAACGGTGTTGCACTATATGACTCCCATGAACATCTGTCCTAAGTTTCTAAGGAAGTCAAACTTTAAAAGACTGTATGTCTCTTCTTCATTTGTCATACTTCTAAGAATTGCGGAAAAGTCACATAGAGCTACCGATTGCAGAACTACACATTGAAATAATTTAACTTGACAGCTGTTGAGGAAGTGAAAAGTACATTGTTCCTCATTTAACCTATCTTGCCCGTCTGTATGGTTGTTCTTAGTGGGGAACCTGGGAATACACACATGATGGCCAAGATTGTTTGATAATTAAAGTTGATAAAATAGGTGAAGAGAACTCCCCCCCCCCCCCAACTTTTTTGAGTAGTGCACCCTAACTGTACTAATGCATCAAGTGACAAAATTCAGTAATACAATAATAGTAATCAGTGACTTACTTAAATCTGCTACTATAGCAAACAGTATGTTCAGCTGTGTTATATTAGTTATGTTGAAAACAGCTTCAGAGGTACTTTTTGACAAGTTGAGTCAATCTTTGCTGGAATGTGTGGGGGAGACAACATGGCGACATTTGTCAAGAATTTATGGTGTAAAAGTTTGAAGTCAGTGAGTGACTCCGCAAAATGTGAGGGGATGGGTACTTTGTAGTGCTGTAACCCTTTGTGTGGTGTCTCCTTGTCCCCCATCCCCGAAGATTGACACCCTTGTTTGTGACAGCAAATATAAAAGCGTTTGGTAATTCTCCCATGAAAGTAATTTTGGGGTGACTGCATATAAAAATGACTGAATTGAAATTATCTCCACCAAAAGATTGATTTTGGGAAATATGATTAGCTATCTAAAACATTTGTCATTTTTAATAGTAGGTACAGTGTGCTATGTGATAATTGATGTAATCACATAAAAGGAATGATTGATTGTAAAGACAGTGTTGGTAAAAGGGAAGTAAATTGTAATGTGAATAGAAATATCTTTTGCCAAATATAGTTGTTTCAGGGCTTTCATTAATTTTTTACCCAAAAGAGTATTTGACTGCCAGTCAAAATCTGAAAGGGTATTTAACTGCCAGTCAAAATTTTGAAAGGGTATTTGACTGCCAGTCAAAATTTTGAATGGGAATTTGACAGCCAGCCAGAATTGTCTGTCAGGTCCTTCCCTATAAAATAAAAAATATCACTGTATAAACTATAATACTGTACTATAGTGCACAACCTAATGCAGGTGAGAAACCCTCGTGTAAAGGACATTAATTATTAAACATCTTAAAATGTAGTGAGGGGAGGGGACCAATACCAAATTTTTCTGGGGTTATCCATGATTTCCCCCCCCCCCCCCCCATGGCTTAGGAAATTTATATGAATGACATTTGGCATTGGATCCAGCAATTTCATTCAGTTTGGATTGACTTGGGACTTGGAGTCATCATTTTGTTTACCTTCTTGTAACAGCAATATATAGCCTTAGGTCAAAATTTATTAAAACATCAGTGTATAGTTTTGACAAGCACAAATGACATGTAGGCTGTTGATAAATCAGATCGACTTTCTATGCATGCCAACGTGTAAGTTCAGAAATAAAACAACCTGTCTACATTTTGGAACAAACTTTTCACAAGGAAAACATAAGCCCCTGCACTCATGAAGCTTTACTACAGTATGGGGATTACTGATGAACTACCCATCTGGAGCCTGGAGGATAGGTTCTTAGTGTAGCCTAGCCTACATATATATTGTATGTTAGGCAATGGTTAAAGTGACGAGCCACTCAAAAAAAATTGCCCATGTGAAATAACCTTTGAACTAATGCTTGCAAATTTATTTGGAGTTGTTATCTAAAGGTCTTTTGCACTTGTCAAGTAAATATTTCTAGCACCTTTGCAAGACTTTTGAAGATTGATCTTGCTTCCCAAAATGAGAGTACTGTCTGCACAGTACAAAGTCAGGCAGAGAGTAGTAGCTCACCTTAGATTAAGAGATCGACCAATGTATTTCGGGATTAAAAGCTCTTCTTTTTGCAAGTCAAAAACTTTGCGAATGTAATCACCAATGCCAAACACTATCATGGAAAGAGTAACAACGGTTCATCTAATTTTTCGAAGTCATTTTAAGTTGATACTATTAAGGTTTTGATGGAGATCTGTGGCAATCCATCAAGCTCATACTAAAACTGTAAAAGTTGATGCTCAGCTCAAGGATTGCCTGCGTGGCATATCCATCTTACTTGTGATGACTGTGGCATGTGCTATGTGTACTGATTTACCAAATGATGCTATGGTGTATTTTTGATGGGTTCATTAATTAGATAAACACAGAACACGGTACCTTGGAAGGCGCGACATACGCCTATGTAACGTTGTACAAACATGTGGTCTACTGCGAAATTAAGTACATGTAAAGTACTTTATAAAGATCATGAATGGTTTTGCACTGTTCAAATAGCATCCTTATTTGTTGTAAATTTACTGACTTACATTTTCCTACAAACTGAAAGAAGTGGATACAAAAATGCACAGGGGATTTATGCGATGCGTATATAACCTCAACACTAAAACTGAAAGAGCATGCGTATTTGACCTCAACACTAAAACTGAAAGAGCATGCATACTCTTTTCCTTCATATTTGAATGCGTATTTGACTCTTTAGGTTACTGTTTTGATGCGTATTTGACCATGCATGTAAATACGCACAATACGCAAATACGCACACTAATGAAAGCCCTGTTGTTTACTGTTTAACTAATTATATTGTGTAAATTCACATTAGCTAGACATCCTCCTCATTGTGCATAAGGTTGCCTGGGAAGAACTTAATGTAGAAGGGAAGGCCTTAAAAGTCTGTATTGATATTTTGTTGCTGCATTGCTTATAAGTTGCTCCTACCATATCTAATATTCACACATATATTTTCCTCCCTGCCACTGTCAAAGACTCATTTTCACAGGGGGGGGGGGGGGCTGCCTGTAGCTGTGTCATATTTAACCTACAGATGTCAAGCTTCATTTGCATAGCTTGATGTCCCAACAATGAGTAGCAGGATTAGGGAAAAGCGCAGCATATTTCAGAAATACCCTTTTCCAAATAGCAGTTACAGACGATTGTGGGATACAATATTGGTGTGAATTATATTTTGCCACAGAAAATACTATTGAGAAAAATAGTTGAGTACCAAACCTACACCCTTTAGTCCATCATTATTTGCTATTTGGCTTAGATTCTGTCACCTAAAATAAAGTTGAACACAAATATACTGTCACAACATAAAGAATGTGCTAATGGAAAACTGGTTTTCATTGAAAAACATTAAAATGCTGCTTTTTGTCCTCACTTAGATATTAAAAAAGGCTCAACAATTGGTTTTGTACTATTTCAAACTGCAGGTGCCATCTTCCTGTGAACGGCTCCAGATTTGAACACAAACCTGTGAAATTATTGAATTTGAATCCAATTGAATGGAATTGGTTCTGTGGTGATTTACACCTTTGAAATTGCACATGCAGTAGAGGGATAGAAAATTGTTAGTATGTCTGAATTAATTATGGCCATCCATTGCCTCTAGTCATATCACACAGCTTTGGCATGGAAGACAATAATAAATATCTGCCCATCTGCCTATGTATGGTGAGTGCTTTGACCATTGTCAATTCTGACAACCAAAATAAACAAAAAATTGATTTAGTATCTCATATGTCTTTGGGTTTATAAACAAGAGGTACATTAGAAAGAAAATCAAGATTTGCTATGAAATGACGCAATAATCAAAAGATTAAAAAAAAAAGAAAAAAAAAAGGAAAAACTAAATTGCCCCCAACAGATTTGCTAAATTTTAGAAGTTTTCTATTTTGTCTCATTCTTAGTTGTTTTGTCTGATTTTTGTCACATTAGTTTGAACAAAAGACTGTATATGACCCATTCTATTCAGTAAGAAAGTTTAGTTCAATCTAAACATTGTGTTTAATACCATTAAGCTACACCATTATGAAATTTAATTTTTGGCATATTGTTATTAATGATTGTTACTCTTCAGGAAAAACTTGAAACTTATCTCCATTTTGAAAAAATATCTATTTTGTGATTTTCATTCCACATTTCATTTACAAAATGGTGACTTAAAGCAGGGATTTTGCAACGGACTCCCTGCTTAAAGTGCCAATATTCCTAGAGTTGAGTACTTTGGAATGTGTTATTTCTGTCACACACACCTGCTTCCCAAGTCAAGTTATACCCAAGACTCTAAAAAAGGAACCTACTGTCGTTGTGCGTGATGCTCAGCATAATCAATGGAGTGGGGAAAACAAGCCAGTGAGCCACAACTGGAAAAAAGACCCTGGCTGACTCCACTTGAATCAATAGGTTGGAAACTGGGCCGTAAAACTCCATCTTACTTACTAACTAACACACACCCCTACATAGATGACTCATTTATCATTTGGAAATTCATCAAATGATCTCTACAGTTAAAACACCAATTATCATTGTGGAGAAAAGTCCCTGATTTTGAGATTGGCATATTAGTTTTTCTTTTGTATTAATACAGTCATTTTTATGATTTTTTTTGGGGGGTAGGTCACCTACAATGGCAGGAGGCTTGTTTGCTATTGATAAACAGTACTTTGAAGAACTTGGCCTGTATGATCCTGGATTCAATATCTGGGGAGGTGAAAATCTGGAACTTTCATTTAAGGTTTGTTTAATCCAATGTTATCAACTTACATATTGTTATATTTTTCACATTATAAGTTAACTTGTCCATATTGTAAATATTTGTGGTAAAAATGGACAACATTAACTTTTTGCCCTTATCCATGGTAACCCCTACCAATAGAGGGAGTTTTTGTGCTTGGGTACCATTTTGATTCAAATGTTACTCTATACTCTTTTCACACTTACTCTTTCCTTGGATACTACTATTCAGGCAAAATGTCTCCTGCTTACAAAGACATAAAAATTTAACAACTCACATCGCAGACATATACATATACTTACCCCTTGCTACATCTAAATTGAATAAATCCCCGGGCACCGCGCACATGGCTCGTGAATACCCCACCAGGAAGGGGGGGGGGGGGGATACTGCCATTGTGCTTGGTGCTCAGCATAAGCAATGAAATAGGGGAATTGAAAACAAGCGAGTCACACTTGGAAAGGAGGCCATAGTCAGCCTGGGTATTTTCACATGTCAATGTTTTTGAAAATGAGGTAATACGAGGGAAGACAAATCACCACCTACACATGACGATGCCTAGCATGCATGTATTTATTAACTTGCATCATTTATGCCTACTTCTGTTTATTACTTTCAACCTAGTGTTTTAAGATGTAATCAGGATTTTCTGAGCAGCAGGTGTACTACTAGTTTGTGTCTCAGGGAGTGTCTGCTCTCTGCATAGAAGGATAGTTACTATTTTACCAAGAATTGCATCTGTTTAATTCAGAAATGTAGTGCCACACATGATGCAGAATTCATAGTGCTGGTGAGCAATGGTACAAGTGCAAGGCATAGCTTGCTCTGTGCCATTTGGGGTGGGTACATCCCTTGTAGTTACATATTGTTTTTCTTGTACAATGAAAAGAAAGTTTCATTAAATGTTGAAGAATCAGTTACAAGCATAAGTCTCTCTGAGTGGTTAGCAACAATGTATGCATCCATAATAAGTGGTATGTTTCATACATTTCCTTGAAAAAGTTATTATTTTCATGAAGTGAAAAATTTTGCATTGCCTGTGAAACCACCTGCATGTTCCTATTTAAGTCGCAGAGTAGTACTTGACTTGACAATAAATTTGAAATGAAGACTGAAATGGAGTGGTGTCACTTTTTTGTAAAGTGGTTACTTCTGAATTGGGTGTTAATAAAAATGTTCCTGACCCTCATAAAATTGCCAGAGTTTTTAAGATGCAGCAGCAGTCCCTTCTCTTTTATAACAGAATTTAGAGTTCAGAATATAACCTGCTTTTTCTCCTGTTATTTAATGAACTTTATATGTCATAGTAACAGCCATTAGAGGATAGGCTGTTTCCTCTTATGCATGCTGGCTGGGGCACTTGATGGGGAAGCAAAATTAATGATCACAGACACCAGTCAAAATTGGTCACTCTAAATCTATGTCACAAATTTTTATGTCACCAAATTGTCTGGTGTCATGAAAACATCCTCCTGTGACCTACTTTGTGAAGGTCAATGGCAGGATGATGATGTGACTAAGTTTACACAAGGCATAACCAGTGGAGAATGTCAAAAGTTAACTGTGGGGGAAATTTTATATTGCTCTACAACACAAATTGCTCCCATATTTGTATGGAGTTAGATAAATGCATGAAATGCTACTGTAAGTGGGCAATCATTAAGATGCACCAACTTAAACAATCCATTCTTGCAAATGGATGTTATTTGAACAGATTTATAAGGGAGGGCTGGGAGTAACCAACATCACCAAAATCCATCACTGTCAGACCTTTGCCATGGCAGTAATTTCCCTCTGTAAATATCCTATGATATGACATAACCCACATCACATTTGTTCATTTTGGCTGTGCTGATTTTCAAGCGGATTTCAATCTCTGCTTACTGTTCATTTGAAAAATTTTATCTTACTAAAGAATTTGCTTTTGCTTTGTAAACTTCGGAATTCAAACACATGAATACCCTGTAAATAAGAGCATGTGTATGGCAGTTAAATTGTCTGAGAAAATTAAGCTACGAAATATAAATATTTACTTCTCTTTCATCCCTTCACAGCTTTGGATGTGTGGGGGATCCCTAGAATTTATTCCCTGTTCACATGTTGGTCACGTCTTCAGGAAAAAGTCTCCGTACCACTTCCCACCTGGAACAAACTATGTCAATAAGAACAACAAGCGTCTGGCTGAAGTTTGGCTAGATGAGTACAAAAATTTTTACTACAGGATATCCCCAGGGGTTGCTAAAACAGACCCTGGGGATTTGACAGATCGTTTGGCTCTAAGGGAGAGACTAGATTGTAAATCCTTTAAATGGTACCTAGAAAATATATATCCAGAATCTTCATGGCCAGTGAATTACAAAGTCATGGGAGAAGTAAGTAAAAACTTTCTTTCAGGGACAACAACTTTCTTTCTAGGATTACAGAAATTGACATCGCCCCTTCTTACTTCCTGTGTACATTGTGTAGCCCTGCTTACCTGCGGTAATCCTTTGGCTAGTCTGGAGCATAACAGGATGACTGTGAAGGGTGTTCCCTTATTCTTTCTTGCCCCCAAAGTGTCATAATCTTGAAATATGTACAGAGCTAAAGGAACAGTGTATCCAGTGCTTTGTGGTGGCAAGTAAGGATGAGTTGGCATGCATTAGGTTTCCTATATAGTCATCCTGTCATTTGTCACTGTTAATGAAGGATTAACACAGGTAAGGAGGGTTATGTAATGTAAGTAGGAGGTGAGTATCATGATACGTAGATCCCCAAACCAATGAGATTTGGAGAATCAGTTCCTTTGGATACAATCGGCCCCAAAATTGCTGGAAGATCTTTGTTATGAGTCAGGGGTTTCCTGGTGTTGTGGAGCTAGGGGTTCTCATACTTCAACTTTCATTCAATAATTGTTATAGCCAACTCTGCATGAAATACTTGTGAGTTTTTACTTGGGCCATTTATGTGTGTACCACAGGCTACAATGGCTGCCATTTAGGAACCTAACTACAAAAGTGTGTGTTAAAATATGCAGGTAAGAATGGAAGTATACCCTCTTTCTAATATTTAAAGGTTAAACAACAATTGACAGTGCTTCAGCACAGGATAATGCAGGATCAGAGGTTGATGCAAGTAATGCTCTCATGTAGAGCCAAGTGCATCCAGCAATAGCGTTAACCTCCCAAAGTGCATTATCCTGGTGTAATGCACAGACCCAGAGTTAATGTTCCTTTCATATATATATATATATATTCATGCACAATAATATCTGGGTTAATACCAAATAAGAATGGATATTAATTCAATTCAAATATGCTGATTTGTTAATATCCCTCAAAAGTTGAAAAGATCCCTCGCATGATGTCAAAAATATCTGCTGTCATAGCTCTTAATGTCATCTATCACTTGCAATCAATTGTTCCAACAGACTGTGTAGACATTCAGTTCATTGAGTAGTTTATGATTAGTTCCGTAAATGTTAAACGCTGAATGTCAAAACTCTGAAAAGTGCATTTTACAAAGCTTTTATGCTGTGAAGGGATATAGACTGGGCAGGAATGTCAACATGACATGATAAACCATGTACATGATAGGATGTGAAAATGTTTCAGTTAATTTGCCTAGTTATGAGATACTTGAAGAATACCAGAGAATACCAGAAATGTTCAGTTTGTTGTTCATGAATTAATCAATTTGTAAGAGACAGTGTATCATGTGTATCATGTTGTTCTAGTTGTGAGGCAAGCTATGTCATAATTCTCCAAATATTGCATCAAAGCAAATAAATAGATACTGCAAAAATTTGTCATATTTTACAGAAAATGTGCATCTAAGTTAATAAAATGTTGGGTTTAGTAAGGGTTTGTCAGTACACAAAAACGTCCTTGCTCCTAACGAGCACTGATCAACCTTGCCTGGGGGTCTGAGGGTGTGCCTAATACAATTGATTAGTGCAATTGCAGCAGTATTCCATTGTTCACTTCAGAAGTCATTTACTTCAAATGTCTGCAGAGAACCTAAAAATAACTTCTGCATTTATTGGGGTTTAATTTCAGATTTGTATACAAAATTTATCCAACAAAATGAATCCTGTTTGACTACACTGTGAGCATTCTTGTCAGTAGTTAAAGAAATATGATGCAATATAACTAGTTTGGCAAAAGAAGGAAAACTGGGAGTGAATTAATAGTTGGAAAGGGGGAATTGGGAACTTGATTTCCTCCCTTTCAGCCTTTTAAAGAAGTATGTTGTTTTTTATTTTTTTAAAAAAATTAGGAGAATTTCAGGCCAGCAGACCTGCCTGAATCTGGTAGTCCTGTTCTAGTTGAAATTGACTCTTACTACAATACGTACAGATGAACCCTACCTTGCTCTCCCTATGAAAAGCGAAAAGATCTTTTTTTTTAAAAAAAGGCTGGTGTATACCAATTTTTTTAAGTGGTCAGTGTTAATCTTTAATCACTCTATCATGGTAAATTGTTATAAACTGAAGTGTATTTGTGCTTTAAGTGTCTTAAATATTTTGGTTTGTTCCGTTGTTTGAACCATACACAGAAGGAACTTGTCCTTTTGAAAATTAGTAGTGGTCACAACAGGATTCAAAAAAAAGGATCTTTCTTTATACTCTGTGAATGAAATTATTTATTGGTGATTTATAGTTTTGTACCTAAAAGCAAGGGAACCTTTGAGTAGATTTTGTACCACTTCCTCTTGCAATTCAGCCATAGTAACATTGAATTTTGATTTCCCAAAAATGAGACAAAGTAGGGGTACTTTGCTTGTCTTAAAATGAAACTGAGGGAAAACTTGTAAGTTAGCAAATGTTTACAGAAACTGTTTCATTTTCAACTTTATGCTGAAAATTGAAACTAGTTTATGCAGTTAATCAATGTAAAAGATTCACTACCATTTTGTAAAATATTAATCTAAAGGTTTCATATGGTTTCATTATGTTCCTATTCTGTAGTTCATGTTTGGTGCCATTTAATTTATTTTAATGAATAACTCCTTTTCAGCTTTTCCCCTTAAGCACCATTCATGTGTTTAACCCATTTCCTGTGTTGTTTATAAGTTGCATGATAGAAACTTCCTTTTTTTTTGGGCTGCCAGCTGTTTTAATTATAGAATGGTTGCAATATTAAATAATACTCTTACACAGGTGTCATAAAAAAGGATTGTTCCCTCACCTTGATGATGTAACATGAGACAAGAGCAAGTCTTATCCTACATCAGAATTAGAAAAATGATTATATTTTTGCCTCAAGAAATTTTAAATTGCAACAGTTACTAATTTTGAACAACTTTACCGTTGCAGGTTCGTAACTTAGGTACTCAGCAGTGCCTTGATACCATGATGCGGGATCCAGGCAACAAAGTGGGACTCTTCGGTTGCCATGGGCAAGGTGGTAACCAGGTAAGCAAGTGGACAGATGTAATCAGTTTGGAACCCCCATAGGGTTTGCCTGTTCATAACATGATTTCTAGGCACAGATTGAGGATGCTTCTTGAATATATGGAGGATTGTGAAGTGGAAGATAAAAACAAGTCGATTAGGGAAGTGGTTTTAAAACGTGGTAAAGTAAGATTTGCTTGGCAAAGACATTTTGGTCAAAAACAGAGAAAGAGTGATTCATGAATACATACAATAAGGGGGTGAGTGTCATGCCTGAAACCTTTGCATATTCATTATTGACAGATGGAGAATCTCTACACTGTGCTTTGCAAAATTTAACTTTTCCAGCATTGACCTCAAAGTTCTTTTAAGCAAAGTATCCTTTATTGCAGTATCATATTGTCAGACCTGTCCTTACAGCTAATTATTTTTAGAAATGTGTTTGGCAGTGTTGTAATCGAGTCACTGGATTAGTGACTCAAGTCACTGACTCGAGTCACTGTACTATTTCAATGGGAAAATTACTCCTGAATTCTATCAAGTCACTATCAGTTTGAGAGGAAGTGACTCGAGTCATGACTTGTTACAACACTGGTATTTGGACACATAGTGTATTGACCAGGGTTAGTAGATTTGGGATTAGTAATGTCATGCTTGTTTCACTGTAATTTAAACAGTAGGGCAGACGTGGTCCTTGATCAAAGGGGAAGACAGAGTTTGACAACAGATATCAACCTTTAGTTCTAGCACTTTATAGTGAGAAATTTTTTTTTGTTAAATGGAAATTTTGTAAAAAATTTTGGGGTAAAAAAATTCCACACAGATGCAAGACTTGACAGCCTCATGTCAGACCATGATAACAGGTCATATTTTGTTAGCTGTAACTCAATGTATGATAGAAGTGCAGCATTGAAGTTGTGGAAAACTTGAAAAAAAAAACTCAGATTGCCACTTTAAGCTGCTCAGAGGAATGTGTTGTAGGTTGATATAACTTGATGTAAATCAAAACAAAAAGTCACAGCTTATGCATGACAATGGGCTGATTGTCTCTTTTGAGGAATGTATTTAATGAGGTCCAAATGCACAAAAATGAAATAAATGCATTGCCCCTCAATATCTCCCATTTACATATGTAATCCCTACTTACCTGCAGTAAGTCCCTGTCAAGGTCACAAAAATGAAATAACAATTGTCATGGTTAACATTATTTTTTAATTCAGTCAGAACATCAGCACCACTAGTAAAGTCTTTTAGCCCTGAAAACAAAGTAGAATAGTTACAAGATAATTCATCATTTGAACTTTGGAAAGTTTGGGCCAACAAATAATTTCCTGAGCTAAAATAACTGAATTTCTTTTTGTTAGAACCTTTTTTCTTGAAAATAAAACACCCATGCAGTTTCATTCTTTATTTGAATGTTGAAGTCCAGTAGCCGGGAATACAAAAACCTTTAGAGTGAACTTATTTTCTCTTCAAACAAACTTTACTGCTCAACTTCCTGGCAGGCATGAAATTCATCTGGACTCCTAAAAGCCTGTGGGCAATTTATTGTCGCAAATCTCTCATGCATGGCATACTGAAAATAACTGCTTGGTCTGAATAGGAGGGCCTGCTCAACCAGTGGGTTAGGCTAGGTTAAATGGAGTTTTACCCCCCAGTTTCCAACCAATTGGTTCAAGTCAAGCTGGCAACTGCCCTTTTCCAGTTGTGACTCACTGGCTTGTTTTCAACCAGTGGAGAACAGTTGTAAGGAGAAAACTAGTAAACAAATCAATATTTCTACACTCTATACAATAGACAACTTGGGTTGAAGTAAGCAATTGGAATTACCGGCCATGCATATAACAACTTGGTGAATGTATCATTTATCACTACTTTTACAGATCTGGGCTCTAACAGCCCTCAGTGAGCTGCGACATGATGAAGCATGCCTTGATGTAGCAAGGGGTGGACCTGTCATGATGTTGAACTGTCATCAACAAGGAGGTAACCAGCAGTGGTCATACAATGATAAGGTCAGTTGTCCTTTTTGCTCCTACTTCCACTCTCTCATAGTTGGAAAATACTCTTTAACAACAAATTGTTACCATCAAATGTGGTAGTTTGTATTTAATAACTATTTTGTAAAGGATTTTGCAGTTTTTGTGCAACTTCTGTTTGTTGAATGCTAGTGACTCCTTTGCTACCTAGTTTCATTCAATGTTGAAGTACCTGTACCCGTACCCATACTCATGGTCCCGTACTCACACTTCAACACTGGTTACATTACAAAATAACTACGTACCTCTTATGTAAGGACTGGAGATGTAGCCCAGTTGGTCAGGTATCTGACTGTCACTCATAAGGTCTGGGATTTGATACAAATGCTGGTTTGTACTAAAGACTTAAAAAGTAATGGAACCTGATCCTGTTGTGTTTGATGCTCCTCATATCAATGGAGGAAGGGAAATTGGCCTTGATTTTTTGAGGAGTGTGAGTGCGATTGCATCACAAACCTCAAATCACCATAGGGAGAGTGATTTTTGCACACCTAAATGAAGAACAGGAGCTGATAAAACAATATAATAGCACACCTACTACACTCCTTATTTTCTTAAGGAGTGTCATTTGAAGCAAACCTGGAAAATCTTAAACTCAAATGCCTGGGGAAACAACTCAGTGTCCCACAGCTGGAAAAATAGGTGCTGCTAGATTAAACCAAAAGGTTGTTAGTTGAGTCAACAGACTTCTTAAATACATGGACAGAGCATGTAACGTGTACGTTGTATGCGTAGATTGTCTCCACCGACTGGGGCAAAAAAGGCGCACCAAGAGGGTGGCCACGTAGCTATAATTTGTTTGATTCGATGATGAATCTGTAATGTTTTAAACAAAAGTTAAACTTGAATGGGAAACGATATCATTTTCCAGCAATACGTGTGTGATTTTGACCGTAACCTGCATTATTTCAAAAGTATTTCAAGTTCCTTGCAAAATCGTTTGATTTGAACAACTTGAGCAAGTCCAAACTTTCACACACAAAACCCCAGCTGACATCCATATTGCTCAGCCTATCATCATACATATGGTGGCAACAATCTGCTGTGCAGTATGCTTTGTCCATGTATGGAAAGTCTGTGGTTGAGTCACATTTATGGAAGGGAATGGCAATTAGAAGCAATTAACTCTCCTGCATAAGTCGTTACCACTCACTTAATGGTCGAGTCAATGTAAATATTTCTGTTAACAGCACTTATTCTTGATTTCAAAAAGACATTTACAGGTGAGGCCCTTTTAAAGATCAGATGGCAAACTGTATGCCTCAGCTTGTTTGTTTGAACACAGAATCTCAAATTATCTGCATAATCTCTGTTTCTGACCATAATTGTTAGTTTCACCAGAAACAGAAAGTGAATTAAATAGCAATAGTTGTAGTGCTTTTGTTTGTCAAAAAATTCCATATTTTTAAAACAATATTTATAGACACAGACTGACAGATAATTTGAAATGGGGCAGGGCAGTATGTGTCTTTCTAAGGGATAAGGTTCTTACAGATAGAAATTATGTTTAGGGGATAAATGCGAGGGTGCCCGGTCTTAAATGTGATTTAAAACCCCAAAATTTAAATTTCAAATGATGCAGCAACAATTTCTCTTGTATTGCCTCACATTTTGAGATGATGAAGCAAGAGTTGATCATTCCAAAGAGTAGTGATCAATAGCTATTTTCCTTTTGTAGGATTCTAACTGCACTACTTCATTTGAAATTTTATTTGGGAGTTTTCCTCAGGCAATTTTTACTTTGCTTGAGAAATTTGCATTTTCTTTCATAATGACCTAATTTCAGTATAATCACCAACTCTACTCCTTGTTCTTACAAGTTCAAAGGCCCCACCTGGTATCTCTTGGAAACCAAACAAGATTCCATAGCTATATACGCTGAGCCATTGTCCCAGTATTTTTAGATCCAAATGCTTTACGAGTTTCAAGACTGCTTTTAATGTTATTGGAACAGGTACTTGTTACAGCTGCTAGGGCCATAAAAAGAAAATATTTTGATTACTCTTCTCGTAAAGTATCCAGTCCAAATGAGCACAAAAAAGTAATCAGTTGAATTCTTAATTTGACTACTCTAAATTTAAAGTGTCTTACTTTCTCTTACAAAAAGTGAACTCTAACTCGATATTATCAACCTTGTAACATCAGTAGATACATGTCTCGTGTTCAATTGCATTTGCATGTTTCATTCTGGACAAAATGGATTGGTCTAACTTGCTCTCTGTAATGCCCTTTTTACATATCAGAGCTGCCAAGTCTTCATGATTGTGCAGAAGACTTCCTGAAAATTTCAACTCCAAACATGCAAAGTATAAAATCTTTCTGATTGAGGACAGAATTTCCCCCATTGAAATACACACAAATCCCTGAAATCTTCCTGATTTACGAGGTAAATCTTCCTGATTTCAAGACCTCAATGTTGGCAGCTCTGACATATGTATGTCAGTATTGCCTGCAATAACTGTCTGGAAAAAAAAAAAATAGTACTGTGTTAACACCACTACATGCATTTTGTTTTGATGTCACTGTGGTGGTGCCTTTGATTCCTGGAGTGTGCATGGATGCTAATGTTAGGATAAGGGTGAGGATAGAGTATAAGTATTACTGCTATAGGTTTCAGGAAGTAGAAGTAGAATTGTTGAAACATACAAGTAGCCTATTACACATGTACACTAGTATCAACACCACTCTTCACTACCTCTGGTATGTCATCCCCACTTACCTGCAGCAAATCCCTGGACACCCCCTGTAATTGGGGACGCTACATTGCCCCTCTGCTGTGTACCTATGAAATCCTCACTTACCCTCAACCAACCCTGGGAAACTAATAGCACTGCGAAGTGGGTACCTGCACACCTCAAACTGAGTTGTGCAGGGGTCCGACCTAGTCCTCTTCTCACTTACCACCAGACAGTTGGGGTTTACATTTGTAAATTGGAAGTAAATGTCTGGACTTGTAGATTCCCAGACCAGAAAGTCTGGGAGTGTGCTTCATTTCTAATAACTGCCTTGTTTACCAATGAATTTCCCTAATTGCCTGCAAATCTCAGAGCAAATACATATGTAAATAGGAGGTAGGTATTGTTGCTCATAAATTCCCAAACCAGGAAGTTTTGGAAATTCTGTGACAAAGATCTAACTTGTAAATAAATTTTCAGGGTTCGTACGGGGCCTTGAAAACCTGGAAAGTCCTTGAATTTAAATCATTCATTTTCAAGGCCTTGAAAGTGCTTGAATTTTGTACTTTTGCATCATAGTCCTTGAAAAGTACTTGAATTTTACAAATTCACATCGCTGACATATACGTACCCCTTGCTACATCTTAATTGCATATTACCCGCGCCCCGCGCGCTACTCGGAAAAGTTCTAGCACCGCGCCCTCACTTCGCCCCGCACAACTAGATGATCGTCCTCATTACCCTTCTGCGCTAGTCTTTGCTACCTCGGAGGTTATCGTGAGGCCGGATTTTGTCAGCTTTCTGCACTTCTTCCGTCCAGGAATTCAGCTAAGTGTCGTTATTTTGTTAACTTACTGTTCCTTAATCCCGTAGACCCTTTCCCGTTTCTATTTGAGGTCTCGTGGCAGGTTTTTCGGGCTTAGTTTTTTGCCGTAGGCTTCCCGTTTTGGTTCGGAGCTTTGCCCCCGCCCGAGGACCCAAACCGAATCCTCATGAGGTCTGAGGGCACTGAACACTATGTACAACAAGAGGAGCAATAGTATTTACATATCTACATCTGTTATGTACACATAGGAGTATATACAGATAAAACCGCCCCCGGCCCCCACGGGGGAGGGCTGGAGGGGATGTAGCAAGGGGTAAGTATAGTCGCTTGTGAATACACCCACCAGGAAGGTGGGGGGAATTCACATCGCTGACATATACTTACCCCTTGCTACATCTTAATTGCATTAGAGTGACACGGAGCAGTTGGTGGGGGAGGCCTGGGGGGCGCCCAAGGCCGCCCGGCCAAATGCCGCCTCTGCCGACAGAGTATCCTTAGGTAACAGGCGACAAAGGACGTGGGAGTCTTCCAGGCAGCCGCTTTGAGGATATCCTTGATTGGCACGCCCGCGAAGAGAGCCCTCGATGCCGCCTGGCCTCGGACCTCATGTGCCCGGACCCGTTCATGAGTATGCGGTTGGATGACCTCGGACAGCCAACAGGAGATGGTGTCCTTAGAGGCCGCCGTGTGCGGCCTCCTTGGGAGGACGAACAGCCTCTGGGAGGCCCTGAGGTCCTTGGTCCGGTGCAGGTACCACTTAAGGGCCCTGACCGGGCACCACCTCTTGTCCTCCCGTATGGAGGATGCTGTCCCAATCTGTGGGATGAAGACATCCCCCGGGAGGAAGTCCAAGGTCTGGTTCTTCGCAAGAAACCCGGAATAAGATGGACTCCGTGGCTCTCGAACCGAATATGGCCCGGCTTGACAGAGAGTGCCTGCAGGCAGCTCCTCCTTCGAGCCGAGGCCACCGCTACCAGGAACAGGGTCTTGCGAGTCAAAAGCTCAAGGGGGGCTGAGTGGAGCGGTTCGTAGGGCTCCGCCGCGAGGGCCCGCAGCACTCCATTGATGGACCACGAAGGTGCAAGGGGCCGCACCACGGGTCTGGAATTGCTCATCCCCCTGAGCAGCTGGTGGATAGCCGCACTTGACCCCACCGAGGAGCCATCAGAAAAACCCTGATGGACCGCGGCAAGGGCCGAGCGGTAGTTCTTGATGGTGTTGACCTGCTTGCCCTCGTCAAAGAGGACCATCAAGAACTCCGAGACCCGCGCAAGAGACGCCGAACATGGAGAAGTCTCATTCCTTGCGCACCACTCTCCGAACCTTGCCAATCTAGAATTGTAAGTTCGTTGAGTGGAGGGTCTCCTTGCTCCCGCTGCCATAGAGGCAACGTTGTCAGGAAGTCCCTGTGCTCGGAGGGAATTCCTGACAGCCTCCAGGCAGTCAAGTGCAGATCCTGTACCAGTGGGTGAAGGACCCTGCCCCGGTCCTGGGAGACCAGGTCTGGGGCCGGGGGAAACACCACTGGGTGATCCACCAGCAGGTGGAGGAGGAGTGGGAACCACGGTTGTCTGGGCCACAATGGGGCCACCAGCAACACCCGGGTCTGAGATGCTCTGATCTTGAGCAGGACCCTGTGGAGTATCGTGAAGGGTGGGAACGCGTAAGCGTCCATGCCATCCCAAGGGATTGCCATGGCATCCACTGCCCACGCCTGAGGGTGGAACACCCTTGAGCAGAAGGTGGGAAGCTTTGCGTTCTCCGCCGTGGCGAACAGGTCCAGGTTGGGCCGATGGAACTGTGTGAACAGCCACGTGGCCCACCTGGTCGCCAACTCCCACTCCCCCTGACTCGCGCGGCCTCTGGACAGTGCATCCGCGAGCGTGTTGTCTCTCCCCGCCACGTGGGACGCCCTGAGGGAGATGTCGTGGCTCCGGCACCACAGGAGGAGAGACCACACCTTCAGGCAGAGCTGGGGGGAACGAGTCCCACCCTGCCTGTTGATGTACGCTACGACGGTAGTGTTGTCCGAGAAGACCGCCAGGCACTTGCCCTGCACATGATCCCGGAGGGCCCTTACGGCCCTTGCCACTGCCTCGAGCTCCAGCACGTTTATGTGGAGCCGGGCCTCCTCCTCTGACCACACCCCTGCGAGGGTCCTGCTTTCGCAGAAGGCGCCCCAGCCCGACAACGAAGCGTCGGTAGTGACGGCGAGACTGGGGCGAAAGGTTCCGAAAGGAACCCCCTCGAGGAGGTTGGCGTCGCAGGTCCACCACCGAAGATGGGGTTGGACATGCTCGGCCAGAGGGACCGGAGCCAGAAGGTCTCTGGACGCCGGTCGGAAGTGGGAGAGGAGGTGGAACTGCATTGTTTTTATGATCAGAAAACGATCAGGCACTGAACAAAAATCGGCAAAATTTTCCGTGTATAGGCTCTACTTTGCCTATCATATAGTGTGTTAGGCTAAGTTACTTGTGTGAAACGAGCAGTGATACCTTCAGGATCGTTGCTGGACAAGTGCAACACTTGTTTTGCACATAATAAGCACAGAAGATGATGAATCTGACAGGAAGGGCTTTTTTATTACAAAATATAGTTAAAATCTGAAGAGTGTGACACCATTAGCCCTGGGTGAGCTATGTAATGCCTGGGCCCAGGAATACCTTTCCTTATAAATAAAGCTTATGCTGATCAGGCAGCATCACTCAGTCCACCTATCTGTCCACACTTGTTCAAAATTTTTTTCTTCCAATGTGCTGTCATGAATGTGATTGATATTTAGGCACAGTGTTCCTTGGGTGGTGGGGCTCATGTGGGGTGCTAAGGAATTTTGGAACCAGGTCCCATGTGGCCCATTTTATGATAATCTGCAAAATGCTTCTCCTCCAGCAGTTCTCCTGTACAATACTGATGGTTTCTCATAGTGATACTCTATAACTAGTACCTGCAGGGTCTTCAGGAATTTTAGGTCCAAAGGCCAATATGGTCTGTGGGGCCCTTGTTGTAAAATATTGCACGATAATTTTTTTCTTTTAATTTTTAAAATAGTTAACAGCCTGAAATGAAGATGCTTGTCTGTTGGATTGTTTACGACATTCTTGAATTTTTGTCCAGGTTCCATATGGGCCCGGGCCAATACGGCCCATTCCATGAAAGTTTGCAAAATCCTTTTCCTCCTACAAATTTTGTTTCACAATGTTGATGATTTGTCATACTGATCTAGTGATCCTCTGTTAATAGTTCTTTTGGGTGTGTAGAAAGTTTCTGTCTAATGCCCACAATGTGCCCTATGGTCCATATTGTGAAATATTGCAAAATGGCCAGTCCCACCTCAACTTTATGTTAGACAGAGCTGCCCCCCTGATATAGTGGTACTTGATTAGTGATCATATGGTGTTCTGGAAGCTTAGGTCTAAGTTCCCATGTGGGCCTTTGTGACCTTTATTATAAAATTCTGTGAATTGCTTACTCCTTTAGATTGTCTTGTACAATGTTGATGGTTTGTTACAATGATCATGATTTCACTTAGTGGCACCTTCAGGTTAATTATTCCTAGACCTTGAACAGGACTGTGTACTATGCTTAATGGTGGGACCTGCTCCAGTGTGGAGTAAAACGAAGAGGACATAGCATAGAGTCCTGTTTAAGGACTAGTTATACCTGACTCCAGAGGTCAGAGGTGTTTGGAGCCCAAGGCCCAAGGTGGACCATAGGGTCCATTTTGTGAAATATTGCAAGTGATTAACTTTTCCTCCAGGTAATTTTGAATAGAGTTGAAGGCCTGTGGTAGTGATGCTTGGTTAGTGATCTGTTTACATTTTGGGGCATTTTGGTCCAAGGTTGCATGTGGGCCCTATAGTACTTTTTATGAAAATCTGCAAAATGTCCCTTCAACTACAGATTGTCTTGTACAATGTTGATGGTTTGCCTTAATGATACGTGTTCAGTGGTTCTTTAAGATGATAGTGTTTGCATAACATGAAAGTTCCTTTTGATTATTGAATTAGTGCTGTCATCCTTAAAAAGGATTTTATTCCCTGAAAACCTCAAAGTGTGCTCAAGTATTTCATACAAGGAAAAAATTTGGGAGTGCTCTGTAAAAGAGCAATTTGATGGCCTTGAAAAACCAAGTTATACCTTGAAAAGTCCTGGAAAAGTGCTTGAATTTTATCTTGAGAAAAGAGTACGAACCCTGATTTTGTTCTGCTTTACACTGTGTCTTATGGTATGTTATCTTCTAATTTTTTTCCATGTACAGACAAAGGAAATCAAGCACAGCAGCGGACTGTGTCTGGATACGTCAGAAAAAGCGAGAGATGAGCCGTCAGTTAAACCTTGCAATGGACATATATCTCAACAGTGGGAGCTTAAGAATATGACATGGAATTCACCACAAGATGTCTAGTTTTTTTTCTGATGCATAAAGTGATCTTATCTCTCAATACAGATGAATTTCATCACATTTCTTGAGGGGGCAGAAGAGACATCTGTCTTGCTACAAAAAGTATAGTAGGGAAAATTTACTTTTGAGTATCAGAAAGTCAAAGGTCACAGGCCTGCTCTAATTTTTTTCTAATGTCAACAACCTTTCAGAGAATTTGATAAGAAAAATTCTTTATGTCTTCTCTAAAGAATGGAAAAAGCAATACATCTTTCTAATAATTCCTTCCTTACAGTATGTGTAACAGTGATGATGATAATGATCAGTTTCCCAGCTGATAGCAAAATAAGTTGGATATTTCTGAAGGAGTGAGCACTGACGTAGAGCTGGCTGTCCAATAAAAAGGTTTTTTTATTGAGAATGTTACTGCATTTTACATTTTTCTGCTGACTGAACATTGTGACACTTGAAGTGTTTGTTGTATCACACCTATATGTAGGGCCCTTCAGTGCACATACACTATGGTAACACATTTTTCAAATGAAGTGTCACTAGCAATTTGTCATCATTAACCACCATGATGTCACAAGAAAAATCTGAATTGAAGGAATCATAGATAACCGTCCATGTGGATTCAACGAAGCTCACATCTTTGCTTACTTTTCTTAGAAGAATGAGATATGTGATGAGGACTTTGGGCACTTGGACCTTGAAGCATTCATGGTATTGAAGCTGTTTTAAGGGTCTTTGACTGTGCCCACCAACCTTCTATGGAAGGGGTGTGACCAGGTAAATGCTTACATCACCTATAACTACTAGTGGACTTTTCATCTATCACAGAATTGGTAATTTTTGCAAACAAAAACTTGTGGAAAATTTTTTGAAGGCATTAAACAAAAGAAATATGGGGGGGGGGGGGGCTCGTTTAATTATTTAAGCAGACCTTGCATGTTGTGAGGCTTCAGAGTGGGATTGCACACACTATCTCTCTTCTCAAATCACTTGGAGGAGTGTGATTTTTGCATACCTAGATGATGAACAGGGGCAATAGAAATGTGTTTAAGCTAAGTAAAAAAGAAAAGCACACCTGAGACATTCCCTTATTCCCAGAGGAGTGTGATTCATAGGATACATGTAAAATCTAAAACTCAAGGCCTGGAAAAGAGATTTACGATATGTCTTATCATGGCCATTGTGATAGGTGTTAGGATTTGATCAGGATGTGTGTAGTACGGAACTAGAAAGGTGTGCACTCTGAAGGGTGTGCGTATCGCAGTTTCTTAAAGGCACAACTTTGTCATTGTACTCAACTTTTAACCAACTCTTAAAACATTCAAGTTTTATGATTGTAATGAAACATTTTTGAAACCACTTAATGTGGCAATTTCCTCCCATTCCATTTAATCAAACTGTGATGCCTATGTTGAAACAATGTCACTTGTTTGTCAACTTTTATCTCTTCTTGAATACAAAATAGAACATTCTCTGCAGTGCAAACTTAAAATGATCTTGAAGTGCTGAAAACAGGAAATTGTTCTGTCGAAAAGCCAATAGTTTTAGAGTTGTTTGAAGAAAATCTGCCCCCAGGGTCTTTTTTCTCGCTCATTCTTCTTGCTGTAGAGATATTTTAAATTGGATTTTTGTTGCAAGTGTTGCTCTGGAGGAATAGTTCATTCTAATTATAGGTGAACATCAAAGCAGTTAGATTAAATGAGATTTTTTCAATTTCTTTGAACCATTTTGTATCATGTGACTCACCACTCTGAAGACAGTTTGATCCACCATTTGATTAAATCAAAAGAAATATATACGAGAAGGAACCATGATTCTGTAACCCAAATTTTCCTTGTAATTCGGTTGAAGGTCACCAACGGTAGCAGTCACGTTTTTGATGAAACGTTGGGAACTTTAGCAACAAATGCAGCTCATAAGTGTCATCATTCAAACATTTTTACAAGTTTTTAATTGAAATTAAGACGTAGGTCAGGCTTAAGAATGTATTGTATTCTTACTCAAGGCATAACACCGATCACACACCTTGAGCTGTTTCATTGTTCTTGTTGCAAATTGCCTGAATTTTTAGGGAAGAAAGTGTATGGGTTTAGGTGTTTTCTATACATTTAAAATCATCTATTTTCATACATATTTCATTGTTTGTGAGTTTAGTAGTGGTATTTAGACTTAGGACAATACTTGAGACAACATTTAGATAATTTGCCTTGAAATGCACTAAAAGAAAGTGAGTTTCCATGGCAACATAACAAACTTACAGCTGCTTTCAGCAAAGCTGCATTTGTCCTGGAATTGTGTTGCAATCTAAGTTACAATAGTTGTATATACATGTGCATTGCAATAAAGCATGGTTGCAGCTGCAGCCATTGGTGGAAAAAATTGGGAGACTCCTTTCCAGGAAATTTGGGCATCTGGAGGAAAATTTTGTCAACTGTGGTGCAAATTTCCTTTTTCTAGACATGGGAATATAGAGAGAAGAGGAAATTGTACTTCCTTCCTATGAAATAATTTTACTCCCTTCCTGCAAATAAACATGTGTTCCAGCTGTCACTGCACCTTTTGACTGATGCTGTCACAATTCTGGCCCTTGTTGAATACTCTATCATAGTTTATGAAGTTTTCAGTGCTTGTTGTAGGTGAAGCCATGGACTGTATTATAGGGGAAAGAAATTATACATGGCTCTGAAATGAAGATAGATGATGATCCTTTATACAGACTCTACAAAGTGTCCTAATGGAAACTTGGCCAGATTTCACATTTTAACAGTAGTTAGTGATGGTCTGGTGGCATTCCAATGAGACATGGGTTCTCAGTTATTTGGGGCTGAGAGTCACTTCTCTAGATTTATACTATGTAGTAGACTAATAGTTGTAATCAACCAGGATGTCATTCAGTAGTTTCCTTCCATAAATGTTTCACTCTTTTTACTTCTGCTGGGCACGTTAACGCTTTTCATGGGACTGCAAGTGTCCCAGATGTAATTATGTGCTGTTTCAGTTGACCATTGACTATAAATCAATTTGACTCCATCCATTTCAAAACCAACTTGTGCCTCAAACATTTCATAGCATATGAAAGTTGCATCAAGCATTTTAACTTTTGTGTTTCATCAGCATTCTTCTTGTTTTTGTCAGGTCCTCTGTTGTAGCTTGTATTTATTTCTTGTTTTGTACTCTTATCTCGTATTCTCTCAATGAGAGGTGTACATTGGTATCAAGGTGCAGAAAAATGATGGGGCTGTACAACAATACATAGCCTGGCTGGACAACCTGTTCTCAATAGCCTTAGTCGCCAGTGCTTATCTTGAGCAATATATATTTAAAGTTGCAAAAACAGATAGCAGTGTGTATGTAAAGAATCTAGAGATGAGATGTAACAAACTTGTAGTGTAATTGTCCTTTTACCTGTAGTACAACTTCACCAGGTGTTCTTTGAGGAGGGGTCTGTAAGGTAGACAAGAGAAGATTTGAAATGTTTTTGTGATGTTTGGGATGCTTCACTCAACTCATTGATGCATTTGTCTGCCTTTTTCTTTGTTTTTGACACTCTACCTGAAAACTATTAGAAATTTGCAACACTTCAAAAATGAAAGGCATCATTGAATGTGCTGTTGTCACTCCTGGTAGCAAAAATTTATCGAAATTTATGGTCAGATTTGTTTTGCATTTTTTGTCTGTGTAGGTAGCAAGATTTGTAAATGGTCAATATTTTTCTGTATGTTCATCCTATACTGATCCTACAAGTGGTATAGGAATGGTTTGGAGCACCAAATGTCCCCTTGCTCAAAAAGTCCCAACTACACTGCTGGTTGCATCTGAAATGTAGAGTATGAGCTCATTGACATGAGGGTATGAGCATTAAATTTTGCATGAGCAACAAAACGTAAATACTAACCTATGAGTAAGAGTATAAGCAATGTGCAAACTCACAGGAATGAGTATTTACTCACTTTAAAGGGACAATCTGAGGGACGAGTATGAACTCACTTTAAAGGAAAAAATCTGAGCTGTTTTTGCAAGTTTTCCTCTACTTAAGCTCTGCACCACGATCATACAGTGAGTCAAAACTAACACAAAATGATCTGTCATCATGGTCTTGCATTGTGATTGGTCACTGTATGGATGAGGCTGTCTAGTCTTAAATCTGTGTGGAATTTTTGTTACCTGAACAAAATTACAAGTCTCTTCTCACTTGAGAGACCTCTTCAATTTCTGTTGACTCTGTTAAGTAATTGGTTAAAAAAAGGAAATACAAAGTGCTAGAACAAAAGGTTAACATTTGCTGTCAAACTCTGATTGCCCCATTAAGTCTATTAGATTGAAAAAAGTCTTCATGTGGGTTTCCATTTTGAGGGAAAATTTTTTCCCAGCTTAGGAATGTCTTCTCTATATTTATACAATTTTTTTTTTGATAGAGATGGGCTTATTAGAGCATTGTTTTATGTGACTTACTTGACTTACACAGGTGGGGAAGGGAGTAGAGGTTGTGAGAAACCATGACTTAAAATGCATGTCAGCCTGGACCTTTTCTTGAAATTTAAAATTATTTGTATATTATTAAAATAGAAATATTTTTTGTCATGAAAAATTATGGTGTCAAATTTGATCAAAAGTCTGCAATAAAATAAAAAAATCAATTACTGAAATTTGAATTTATTGTTAACAATTAATGACCATTGTAGGGTCTCAGTGGGCATAACATTTTTTATTTAAAGATATGTGCCTGTTTTAGGCTCGTCCTGGGAAAGGGGGGGGGGGGGGGGTTGAGGGGATAACATTCAGTAAACAGACTGTGATAAAAGATTTAACAAAACCAACGTGCATGGATCTTTTCCAAAAAGAGGGGTGTAGAACAAGGGGAAAGGGGGTATTTGTTTTGCCTGTTGGTCAATAAGCTTTTGTTTGGGAAGTGTTGTATATGAGTTTTTCTTCCTGAAAAGTTCTCAAGTGTATCTGTGGGTGTAGAATCAGCATCTTATGGTAGGGCTATGTGTACTTACTCACATATCTGAAGTGTGGTATGTTATTCACAGCTGATGGTATTACATTTAACAGTTCTTCTTTGTCGGTATTGTTTTTTTTTTCAATTTCTGTACTTAAAAAACATAAATAGGTGTAATTTTATGAAACCTTGAATCAATAAATGATTTCAGTCCAATGTTTAAGTGACAAAATAATTAACAGTTGTCCTTCTTACTGTAGCTAAGAGTGGAATTGAGGACAAAATCATTTCTGAAATGGTAAAAATTATGGTTTTCACTCTGTTAATTTCTTTTAGTTTGTTTCCAATTTCAACTTCATCTAACAAAATAATTGATGTGGTCAAAACTGGGTGCACTCCATCCCCTTAAACTTGTAAGAGAATTCCTCCTTCTCACACAAAACCCCCTCTTTTGTTGTAATTTGTTTGGTTTGCAGTGGATTTATATTTTTTTTTATGTGAGGGTGGAAGTCTTTGCTGTAAGTAAAGATGACACAATGTTTTTAAGAATTTTATGAAATGTTAATGAAATGTTATTCAAGTAATCTTTTGTAACCAATGTCATGTATGTACAATATATCATATTTAGATACCGTTTTGGCCAAATATATTGATTGCATTGTTTTTCTAGCTAGTATATCAACAGTTCTGGTCAGATGCTTGCTACTAGAAAAGAGTGAAGCTAGGTATCCATAGGTGCATTATGTGTATGGGTAAGTTCATTGTGTATGCTACAGGTATGCATGTGCATAAAAGTCCCTTTCATGTGTGAGTTAAAAAATAGAAGATGATCTGTGTATATTTTCATTAATCACAGCCATCTTTTGTCTTTCACTGATTGGGAGAGGAGACAACAACTTTGGTTGTCAAAGGGCAAAAATAAAAAACAGAAAGTGAAAGCGTACACATTGGACCAATCTCAGACTGCAGGGTTGAAATGATTGTGGTTAAGAGTTGGAACTAGATAACATCTCTTTTTGGGAAAAGGGTCCAGGAATCCTCTTATCTTATATCAAAGTTTTGAAGATTTCCTGTCCGTTTGGTGTGCATGTGCATAAAAAATGTCCTTGGAACTTTCAAAGAAAAATGCATGCGCATGATGGACGCAAAAACAGATTTTGTGTAACGGACATATGCACTGGCATCTTTTGTAAGTTTTTGTGACCTTTTTTCATGCATACGCATTACCTATTACCTGTTATGCATTTTGTACCTTTGGATGCCTTAGATTTGTGAAATCTCAAAAGAATTATGCCAATAACACAGGAAATATGTAGCCAATGTGTTTGTAATAACTACATCAAATTGGAAACGTACTTATAATCTTGTCAATGAGAAATGGAGATACTGGTTAAAGACTTCCATGACATCGAAATGGTTTTTCATTTACTTTATACATTCCTTCATCAAAACTCCTTCACCTTCCCCTCCCCCTCTTCCCCCTCACCCCCTCCCACCCCCCTACTTCTTGAAAGATAAGGAATGAAAAGTTATTAGAGTCTCATATTTTAAATATTTTAGATCAAATTCTTAACTCTTATTCTCAGCCCATTCACCATACTCAGTCAACTCTTTGCTCGTTTCAGTTATTAAATCTGGTGCCATGTCTTTAAATTTCTGCTTGGCTTTCATTTGTTTTACGATAAGGTAAGACATACATTCATACTCTATCAAAGTGAATGTTGGTCATTTAACAATCAACCTTGAATGACGTCTAAGGTAGTAAGGGATAAAAGTATTTTTTTTTAGACAAATATAGACAAATAATATTGTTGAGCAAATATGACTAAAGGTGCATGTATAATTTTTTTTGGTTGGTAGCTATGGATGACTATTTAATTATATAATCAATCTCTAGAAATAAATAATTTTTAATTTATTTTATCAGTGTCATGAAGGGTTTAAAAAGTGAAATTTTTAATAAGTATCATTTATGAACAAAGCAGAAGATGGTGTAAAAGATGAAGGTTGGGTTTAGGGATTTTTTTTTTTTTTATTTCTTCTTTCTGTAATAAATATTCATTTATTTAAAGTGTTTTATGTAACCTTGTGGTGTTAGTGGTGGTAATTTTATCCAAATTTTCTGGTACACTTATACCAATCATTAAGAGGTGACCAATGGTGGATTTGTAGAACCTGATATTGAACAAGTACCTGTGATAAATCACTATGCTCTGAAAGAAGTGTTTATGAGACCTGTAACTAATGATTATTAGTCGCAAATTAATTGTCATATTGCACATTATCTACAAAGCAACCTGATGTACATTAACAAGTTACTCTCACAGCAGTTTAATCACAAAATTTGACTGATTGTGGTATATCCTTGCATTTTTCTTGTCCAAGAAACAAATTGTATGAAATTGTAACTGTTATGTACTGCTAATGAAATCCATGCCATACTCTTAGTTTTATATCTATCTTGTGCAAGGGTACATCATTGTTCATCAATATTGCCACCAATATTTACCCCCCCCCCCATTTTACCCCTTCCCTGGACCCACCCCCATTTTGACCTTAAAGTTATAAATGTACTAGAAACTGGAGTAAGCCCACTCACCTGTGTTACCTGGGGTCTGTTCCCATGATGTTGAACCACCAATTTCACACCAGTTACTTTTTTAAGTATCCACCTCATATTTACATTTTTAAGAATACATCTGTAGACGTTTAGAAATAGTGGAACGTTTATCGGTAGTGAGAAGAAAATTTTCTTCAAATTTGTGCAAGTTTTGTAAAATTGTAAATTACATTTCTTATACAAAGATTCTTAATTTGCTTCTTCTATTTTGTTTCATAAACCAAATACTTTCATGACCATTATGTGCCTGTATTAACAGGAAGATCAAATAAACGAAAAAGCTTTAATCTTCAATGATTTTGTTCTATCTTGTTGTGTTTCTCATTGTAGGGAAAACGCAGTTCTTCCAATAAGCTAGTTCGGTAATTCGTTGACGCATGGAATCGCTCAACACATGATGTAGGACCTTCCCCTTTTTCGTGCAGTGCGTGCATACAACACTAAGCATGAATCCAGCCAACAGATACAAAATTAGTGGTCTTGGTCTTATTTTACGGCATACTGAGGTGCTATTTTTGGTACCAAACGGCAATTCATGCATTGTCCATTGTACAAAAACGAACTTAAAAGTTTCCACTTACGTTATAGATACATTAAAAAAGAATGATTTCACCAAATTTAGTTTTATGTAAACTCAAATTTTGGAACACGTGTTGTAGGTGTAGGAGTGGTTTGTGTATTTCAAAGATTTGGAGGGTTTGCGCATTTGCTTAGTCCCCAAAACGAATTACGGAAGTCGCTTGTTGTTGCTTTTTGAATTGACATACTACGTCATACTAATTCTGGAATGGCCCTAGCCAGTCAAGTGACAATGTTTCCGTTATTTTTTTTTTTAAATTCAGAAGAATAACTCCTTGCTCTTCCTCTTGTTCGTAATAGTTATGAGATAAGATGACATCGTAAAATTTTTTTATTACTGCTGATTTTTCAGGGAAATTTGAGGTTGTTGTCATTGTCACGTGACTTCTTTGGCTCTAGAAAATGGTTTGAAATTGTCACAGATTTGTAAATACGTCCGCTGCTCATCTGTGAACACCAGGGCGCTATACGTTTCTGTGGTATGTTAAACCCGTCGAGTAGCTACATCGTTATCACTGGCTATAGCTGCTCAGGAGCTAGATAAATGTTCCCGAGGTTCAATAATATCCCGAGGTTTAATATTTCCGAACATTGAGGACAGTGTGAACAATGTCATTTAAGGGAACATCAAACCCTGTGAATAACAATATTTGTAATCATTGCATACCAATGAAATATTACGAAAACAACGGTAAGTATCGAACCCTGGGAACTCTGAACCCCGGGAAAATTGGCTAAGACCCCCTAAACCCTGCCTTGCTAATATCCGTGGAGTAAAATACTTCAATAAAAATGTATTCATTTGACCATGCACTGCTGATCCAAGACTTGAAATTGTAAAATTTTATTTCAGATAAGGCGGTCCTGAAAGGCCATCCATCCATGCAAAATGGTTTTTTGGTAATTTTCTAAAGTATGGGTGAGTATTACAAACGGTTTCACCACATCGATGATGCTAGTAATATTTCATGAAATTTTCCACCGTTTTCGGTTTTTGTTTTGTTTTGCTTGTTTGTTTGTTTGTTTTTTCTGTTTTATGCTCGTTGCATTCAAAACCTTGCGCTGCCTTCACCTAGTTTCTCTCATTTAAGTTGAATGTCTTTTCCACAAGTTATTTTTTCTTCTTCGTCAATGGCAAACCTTACGTCACAATACTTGATTAATTAACTGGCTCGCGCATGACTCTTCCTCGTGCACATTTTAAAATAAACAAACTAATTAAACGCATTGAGATTAAGTTAAATGGAGTTTTAAGGTCGAGTTTCCAAACAATTGGTTCAAGTCGAGCCGGCCAAGCCTTTTTCCAACAGTTACTCACTGACTTGTTTTTCCTACTCCATTACTTATGCTGAGCACCAGGCACAATGAAAATAGGTTCCATTTTTAAAGTTTTCGGTATGACCCGGCCAGGACTCGAACTCCTGACCTCCCACTGCAAGATTGATGCTCTAACCACTTGGCCATACAGTCGGTCGCTTGAGAGAAGAGTTGAGGGGACTTGAAGAGTTTGTATCTTTTCTAGGGCGACACTAAACTGATTTGATGATGATGTTAATTTTAATCTAAATTAGACCTATAGCTCATCTATTTAACTATAAAGGGACCTGTGATCTTATCGAACCACTTCTCGGTGACCGTTGAACAACTTATCTCTTTAATCTTCCTCTAGCTTTCGCAAAACAATTAAATCTGTCAAGTAAACCAAGGTTCCTTACATTTTACATGTAAAGGATTCACGACATGCAGAGAGCTGCCAGTTATATCATTATTGAAGGTGGAATCGGTCGTTTGTTAAGAGTGATCTAGCCCGAATAAAAGTACCATTTAGAACATCTAATCTCAACCATGGAGCTTCCGCACCTGGGAGACTCGGTTCGAGCGGCTAATCAAACATTCATGTCAAGTGTGAACCACTTTTAGCAAAGTAAGCTGTTTCTGCAGCATGGGCGTCTTTTTAGCAAAGTTAGCTTTTTCTTCAGCCTGCGTGCATAATGTGTGTAGAATATGCGCATAAAAGTTCACTTTCAAATGATTAACATTATTTGCGTTTCCAATTTCATCCAATGGTAGTGGTACATTTTATTTAACAATTTTCTGGCCCATTTGCAGTTTCCGTAGTTCTATTGAAGTTTAAGTTAGGTCATTTTTCAAAATTACTCAAAGTAACCACTGGTTAGATTCACAGGCCCCGCCGCTAGTAATTTCAAGATGTGAAAAACCAAAGTTACCTAAACTAGTCTTTAAAATGCCATTTCCGGCCGATTTATATGAAGGGTCGCGATTTATCATATAATTTCCTGAAGTTCTCTCGGCCCCAACTAGTGATGACTTAGCCTAATGTTTGGGAAATTAATAACCCGCTCTTTCCAAGCTGTAAATTTCATATTTGAAGAGAAAAAAATGTTGTCACGTGACTCTCAACAGCAAGTCATGAAAGACTGCTGTTGCCCTTTAAATGGAACTCATGGAGCCTTGAAAAACCATTTCCCAAAATTGCAAGAATGTTTAGCAACTTTGAAGGGGCTTAGTTGAGATTCTCTAATTCTAGAAACAATTTCTCTTGCCAACTTACCAAGAATATAACGATGATGTGTCACGAGACAAAAACACTGTCACTCCTCTGGAAAGACAATAAAGTAGTTAATTTGAAATCAATCATTAACATCACAGACTTGATTTTTGGAAATGTTCTGAAGTCAGAGTCATGCTTAATGGGAATGAAGTTGTAACTCAAACCGTAGGGATTTCTTTGTTTTTGTTTTGTTTTTTATGTATTTATTTTATCGTTGTGGTGGTTTTTTTTTTTTTTCTTCTTCTTTTTTTTTTTTTTTTTTAGCGAAAATGGGTTCCCTTGACTCTGCATGTAAATTACGTAACAATTTACATTCATTCTAAATGTAGCAAAAGCTTAGAGAGAAAACTACTACGAACTCAAACTTGCCCAAAATAACTTTTCTTGTTGTTGCAGTTCGGGAAGTTGCCATTGACAACTACCTGGGTTCATTACTAGACGTGTAAATGGACGTGTAAACGGTTTTTATATCTCAGTTCTGCGTCGCTAATCTAATGATGACAAACCTTGGGAGTCGGCACTTTACAGACAAATCATTAACAAAGAAGCGATGAAATCACGTAGAGTGTATTACTGGGATCTCTTCAAGAATATACCAACGGCTTAATAATAAATGTAAATATCAACATTTGTCCAGGAAATGATAGCCAAGTTTGTTCTTTTTTTAAGACCGACGTGCCTACATGCTGCCTCGGCGTTCTGTAAACAGCATCACCTTTCTTGGGGATCAGATGGGGGCATTGGGCATTAGAGCGTGATAGAACCAGTAGTATGGTGGCCAACAGGTGACATCCGAGATATTTAAATTTCTTGACATAACGTCAAAATAAGGCAAACTGTAGCATTGTCGTGATATGTCTAACTCGACAACACGACAGTTTGCAGATTTTTGTCCTGATATCGAGTTAGAGTCAGACGACACAACGATGACATTTTGCAAACTGTTATGTTCTAGAGTCTATTACAAAATCACGACTGTTTGCTTAATATTGTTGTGAAACCGAGTTACTGTAAGTCGTCAACTCGACAAAATTCTGCCAATTGTTGGGCTGTGAAGTTAAGCTTCTCTCGACATCACGACAATGAGCTTACTATTTTTTGAAGATATCGAGTTACTATTGGTCGACACTTGTACAAAATGCACATGTACAAATTGTCAACTTTATGAGTCAAGGTTTTTTAGACAATACGACAGTTTACTTAATTTCCGCGTCGATACGTCCAGTGCTGTTAGTCCACAACACGACAAAAAGCCGTGTTGTCAAGTTATACCTATCTCGACATCACGACAGTTTGTTAAGTTTGTAGTGATTTTGAGTTACTGTAATTCGTCCACACGACAAACTTCTGCAAATGTCATGTTGTGGGGTTACACCTATTTCGACAGCACGTCAGTTTGCTTTATTTTGTTGTGAGGTCTAATTAGTTTTAGTCGTCAAATCGACAAAATTGCCGCAAACTGTCGCGACGTTGAGTTATCCTGCCAAGAAAATGAAACATCTAGCATTTCACCTTACGGCCTTGAGGTCTAATGGCTTCTAAAACTAAATAGAGTGCGCTGCTGGATAAGTTTTAGCATCCGGTTAATAATATGGGGATAACCAACCCCCACTCCTCTTTTGAGCACACTTTTGAAGTGCGAAAACCAATTCATATATATATATATTCTTCCGATTTTTTCAATAGTTAATACGTATACGTAGACTAAACTTATCACAAACTACTCAGCATTTAGCATAAAATTGTATTTACGTGCTTTAAAATTCAGCTAATTTTCCAAATGATTTGAGTTTTCTCTCCAATTGAGGGGCTGAAACTTTCTTTATCCCAACTTAACACAAAGGCAAGCGACTACCTCCAACCATGGAGTTACCACCTCCGAGGTGGTAACTCCATGCTCCAACATGTAATAAGTAGTATTATTTGTAGTATTTGATATAGCTAAAACAGTAGAGAAAACCCTTTTTGGCAAAATAGGTGTTAGCTAGGCTACAACACCCCCCCCCCCTTTAATTCGATAAAGTATGCTAAGGGATAAAGTAAGAATACATTAATATGTAAGTATACTTGGCAACGTGAGTCGCGATAGTTCTACTTTGACATAAGATGACACTTATCCCAGTAACCTAGTTGTAAAGATAAATGTACGCCCGTACTTCTCATTAGAGGATTAATTAGATAAGGTAGGTGTTTTCCCATGATACAAAGATGATAAACTGATTTGAAGATAGTTTAGTGCCCAGTTGTGACTGTATTTGAATATACGGACGGTTTAGAATAACGTGGCTATTCAATTGACTACAAGGTATCACCTGCGATAAACAAGAATGGCGGTAGGACTACTGATTTTCGGTCTGCTTACCATATCTATGGCTCGCGCAGACGTATACGTAACAACGAAAAATGGCGTCGTTTTCGGCGAAAAGATCTCCTTTGTCCGTGATTCAAGACCAGTCGTGAATGCGACTCTCGATGTCTTCAAGGGTATTCCATTTGCAGTGCCTCCTGTTGGTGAGCTGCGGTTCAGAAAACCACTACCCATTCCTGATTGGTCGGATCCATTGAACGCTACGTATTACCGTAAACAGTGTTGGCAGTTACTTTTGCAGAACTTTACGGACCCCCAAGATGAAGATTGTCTATACCTTAATATATGGTCACCAGGGGTAGATTTATCCGTAAGTATATATCCAGATATAGATTGTCCCTCTTGCAATCACTAAAGCTGGTATCTCACGAAGAACAATTCGCACGTTTATTTTTGCGACTATTGCGTATTTCAAAGCGCGGCAGTCGCAAAATATTTTTCGCGTCGAAAAAGTTGTCAAGAAAGTCGCGAAACATTCGTGAGAAGTTAGTGTGACATTAGTGCGAATTTTGAGGAAATTTGTGGAAATCGACGCTAAACATTCGCCAAAAGTTCGAGAGACATTAGTGCAACAGTAGTGCGACTGACGTGCTAACATCGCAAACGACGTCTAAATCACCTGCCAGTCTCGCGTCAGTCGCGCGAATGTTGCACTAACGTCTCACAAACTTTGCCACCAAAATACGAACGTTTTGCGAATATTTCAGTTGGACGCCACTTATAAAACCCACAGATTGAAACAATTGAAAATAAGTCTGAATTTAACTTCTTGACTAGACTGTTATTAAACTCCCTATGGCTTTTGTTATAAAAACATCATGTTCTTGAAGGAATTCCACCATAGTCTCCTTCTGGGCCTCAGTCCAGCTGTAGCTGGATGTGATACCGACAGATTCATCATCACCCTGAGTACCATCAGCAACAGGAACACCATCATCTCCTTCTTCGCCCGAACCGGCAGGCACTAATCAGCCGCAGCAGTTACCCTCTTCTGTTTCTTCTTGGCAGGCATGATGGCTGACTAACCGTGGCACGCACAATGGACATAAACGATAGCTGTAATATTACCAGTTTAATATAGGTCTATCCAAACAGACAACGCTACTTGGCCGGTCGTATTGTGACCCCCTAACGTGCGTATTCAGCTGTGTACGTGCGACATGTGCACGTCATACGCGAGTATGTTTCACGTCCAGACATGACCTTCAAACAGTCGCGAAATATTATCACTAACTTCGTACTAACTTCGCGCTAATTTCGCAATAACTTCGCACTAATGTCGTGAGAAAAGAAGAGCAAATCCGACCCAGTTAGGATTCACAAAACGGGCGACGTTAGTGCGATGTTAGTGCGATATTAGTGATAACGCTTTGCGAACACTTTGCTGACATCTCGAGTTTGATCTTTCGCAAATTAGTCGCAGAAAATTTTGAACATGTTCAAAACTGCTTGCGAAGGTTTTGCGACCTCTGCGACTTGCGCGACAGACGTGCGACAGTTTTGCTAACATTTTGCGAACCACGCGAATTTTAGTCGCAAACCGGTCGCAAACCGTACGCGTTCTTCGTGAGATACCACCTTAAGTATATCTTTTAGGTTTATCAAAAATCGTTTTAAGTGTTTGTAGCATTTCTCTGCGTAAAGGCGGGATAACGGAGGGGAGGGGGGCACGGGGGTACGGGAGGGGGGGACTTGCCCCCACTTTTTAACAGAACTTAGTTTTTATACGTCTTAGTCTGGTTGCTTTTGCCACAAAATACAAACTGGAACTGACAGAGCTACGCGAGTGATACTTAATTAAGTTGTATAATGTTTGAACAGGTCATATACTGCATTGAAAACTAAATAAAAACAATATCCTTTAAATAAATGTCTCAACGCTCCTTTTTTCGACACGCTTCGCGTGCACCCGTTTAAAATATTTCAGGATTCGGGGTTACTTCTTGCAGAACACCTCTTCCATTGTCACTGAAACTTATCACCAATGCCCGGGCCGTAGCTGAAGCTCTACCGTAACTAGTGAAAGGGTGAGGCAGGGAGGCGGTCATCTTCTGGTCCCCTTCTCTGACCAAGTGCCCCAAGCTTTCTGACAGGACTATGATCTTATTTGACCCTAATCTGGAACTCCACCCTTTTTCGGCTGAAGTGAAAAGGGGCCACCCTTTCTCTAATTTCCATTAATTTCTCTTTTGAGATGTCTCAAAACCAATTCTTTTTTTGGTGTGTTCTGCGCGTCCCATCACAGACAAGGACTCTCTAAAAATCTCAGGAAAAGCACTCTATAGGAAACCAACGGTACGTTTTTGCTTAGTACAAATATCCTCAGGGGTCATCCTTATTCAGCTTTAGTGAAAAGGGACCACTCTTTGTCTAATTTTATTTCAGTTTCACTATTGAGATGAAGTAAAAATTCAATTTTTCGGCGCGCTCCGCGCGCCCCTTTACAGATAACGGCTCTGTGAAAGTCACTATATAGGAAACCAGAGTATGTTTGTGCTTCAGTAAGAATGTCTTTAGGGGGGCACCGTTATTCAGCTAAGGTTAAAAGTGGCCCATCCTTTCTCTAATTTTCATTCAGTTTCATTATTGGGATGTCTTAAACGTTTAATTTTACTGCGCGCTTCGCGCGCCCCATTATAGACGAGGGCTGAATTCACATCACATGAAAAGCCCCCTAGCTTTCTGAAAAGAAGATCTGGGGCACCAAGAAGGGAGCCCTGAAGAAGCTCAATCTAAAACAATCCATTCTCTCTCCCCGCATCCTTTGCATTATCGATTCCAGCCGACTTTAATCATACGGATTAAGGATATAATTGAAGAAAGTCAAATTCAATAGTGTGATATTTTTGTTGTGTTAAGTGCCCATCTTATGTAATTTAAAGTTGAAGATAAAATGCATCGTTTTAATGCCTACAATTTCGTAAATACCCAGGAGCTTCCGGGGCTTCGCCCCCTGGACCCCCACCGGAGCTTTGCCCCTGGACCCCACAAGGGTCCTAAGGCGGGCCCCTGGACCCCACGCCGTTAGGGGAGCGCTTTGCACTCCCCCGGCGCCTTCGGCGCCGTTTGGTAGTCTGTCCGAATTTGCGCCCCCCACTTTCAGAGATCAAATCCCGCCCCTGTCTCTGCATGATGAAAACACCGAACAACGATAACTATAATTTTGCCAAAAATTGTTCTGAGGCATACCATAGACCACGGAGTTGCTTTAGTAACTCCATGCATAGACTAAGTACAATGTAGTGGCCCGTTACGAAAATAGGGACTCTTCGGTTTTGGAACAGTAGACAAAGAGGACGAAACGCACAGCAAAAAACTGGACTGCGTGTGAGCAGAAGTCCGTCCTGTTGATTTTCAGAACGGTCGTGGGCCGATTTAACGTTCGGTCTAGAAACAGAGCGGTAATTTGGTCGTCATGGTAATTTCCCTCGTACCGTCGTCTTCAAAACCGAAAAACCTTAACATGCAAGATGGAAGGCCGTTTGAGCGAGTGTTAAACTCTCCGTCCTATGCTCTGCCGTCCTGAATCGAAAAGTCGCTTATAGATCGCGCGAAATTTAACGGTGTGACATTAGAATACCACGTTTACTGCTTTATGATAAGACTTTCATTTTGTATAGAATTTGTTGTCATTGCCCGATGAGACCTGGGCTATAACCACATCGCAACTGTAAACTATACACTTTAGAAAACATCGTATCAGAGGGCATTGGAGAACGTTCCCTTTCTTATCCCACAGCATATTCAATTTTCCAAACTAACTTAATGCTACCCCCTCCCTTCATAAAAAAACATATCTGCTTGAAGACCTTCCTTGTTCGTATGAAAACTCCGATGTTTATTAAAAATATATTCTGAGGGGAATATATGACAAATATATGTAATCAGGGAATTGAATGCATGCTAAGTAACTTAAGCTTCCCTGTTCCTTTTGGCTTCGTCTCAGCAATTAAGAATTTTATATTCTCCCAGTGACCAAATAAACTCTTGGTGCGATGAATGTCTTTCTTTCAGAGCCAACCCAAGACACCTGATCAGTGGCGTAGCTACTGGGGGGGGGGGGCAGGGGGGGCAAGTTGCCCCCCTGGAAAATATTTTGGGGAAATTTGATGAAATTGGGGAAATTTGATAAATTACAAAAATTTCTCAAAATTTTGTTAGAATAAGAAATTGTGAGACATTTCTCGTACATAATTCGTATTTTCATGCAAAAAATAATCCAGATTTCGGCAGTGTCGCATAAACTGTCCCTACTCGCGTCCCACAGAAATGTCGTCCCGCGTTGCAGATTGAATGTTCTCTTGTATACGGTACGCACGGGTATTATGATCAGTGCATTTGAGTGCACAGGAAGCTGTTATTCAGGAATTTAACAACAGCTGATACAGTACAACTAACACTGAAAGGCTGTAAACTCGAACTTATCCCCTTGGAACTCGAACTTATCCCCTTGTACACGGTTTCTGCGTTGTACACTTTTGGAATTCAGTAAAAGGATGTGAAAACCGACAAGTCACTGACATAGACCACCCCCCCCCCCCCCGAGGTTATTATATTGTCCTACAAGCTTGTAGTAGCTTTACCGATTTTACTCTGTGTACATAACGATGGACGGGGCTGAAACAATCCATGACCAACGAAAAACTTAAAGTTAGTCTAGAAATTAGAATGAACGGGACCCTTTGTCATACTTAGATTTTGTTACTTAGCCTAATCCATGGAAGCTTAAAGGCTAGTTCGGGTAAATAGCTTTCTGCTCACTTGGGATGTAACAATAGACGGGTCCAGGAGTACCTTGTAGCCTTCCACACTTAACAGACTGCTGCTCTAACAGGATATCCTGTGTGATCGAGCCACTCTTAGGCCTCCTTTTAGTAGTGTACGAAGGGGGACCATTGGGCCATGCTCCCCTCACATATGCCATTTTCTCTTTGTTCTTAAAAATACTTAGTCAAACTTTAATAACACAGATTTTAATTCAAAAGATAGCCTATGTGGCACCAGATTGCATATGGACATCCAATTTTTCAAAAATTTCCAAAGGGAAAGGACTGTCTCTGCAAGGTCCTTCAGAGATGCCAATATTTTCAATTCCTGCAAACAGGCAAATTCTGTCAAATTACAATTTTTACTTAAAAAGGCAGACTCTGTATACCACTAGTGGCATCGATAAAAATAAAGACTACATGTTCAGATTCTCTTTACAAGCCTGAATACGCTATTTTTGACCATCTGAGGGGTCTGATTCTTCGAAATTTTCTTTACGCTCCGCGCCAACTAGTGGTGGTCAAATTAGCTCTTAACTCTCTGATCACTTTGCAGTATCTAAAAATATTTTGAAGGGAGCATTTTATTGCAAACGACAAAAGAAGTTAGCGACTGGTTAGATTCTTCGTATAGGTCTGGAAAATGCTATATCCGGCCATCTGAGGGGTCTGGTTTTTCGAAATTTTCTCTACGCTCCGCGCCAACCAATGGTGGCGCTCCGCTTAGATAATCTTTAGGACAGAATAAGGTTTTGTGGCCAAGAAAAACCACAAATCCTATACCGATTAATGCTGTTTTATTTTGAATCCTTAAAGTGTGCAAATTTAATGACAAGTTTTCCTATGTAAGGTAGCATAACCGGCATAAGAATGCATGTAAAGACACAAATGTTTTAGTTTTACCCTCATGAACCACCATGATTCAACCTTTAATACTGTTCCTCTCAAAGCTGAAAATCTTGCACCATTTTGCATCTAGGCTCGTTGTAAACGTCAAAAAATTTCGGACACCCCTCCCCTTAGACCATACCGCTAACCCCCTCCCCCCTTCAGAGAAATCCTGCCTACGCCACTGCGTTAGTATATAAAAATAAACCAGATATTGTTAACCAAAATAATATACTAAGAGTTGTTATTTCTAATTGTTCTATGTTATAGCTTAAGATTAAAGTGCAGGTTCAATTACATAATGTTAATTATGGTAGTGTAGTTATACTTGTAAATTTTGCATACTTTTTTATGAAATACACACACGTTGACCGGGAATAGTTTTGGGGAAATTTTATACCTTTGCCCCCCCCCCCTGGAAAAAATCCTAGCTACGCCACTGCACCTGATTACTGAGGATAATCCCCTTCCACTACTCTGAACTTAGCATTGAGACAATTAATATTTTGACAGTGTTGTGTCTGAAAAAAAACACCGTCAGAAACTTCCAAACATTAACAAAAAGGGAAGTTGACATGGATTCAATATCGTTTTTCCGCAGATTTACGCCTATATGGAATATCAATAGGCTGATTGTGAAACCTTTACTACATTTAAACAGCCAAGATATCTGCACCTGGTGTTGAACGGTTTTAACCGTTCAGCATCATTTGCAGTATCCTACGCTATGCCACGGGAGGTCGGGAGTTCCAGTCATGACCTGATCACTCCAAAGACTTTTAAAATGGAACCTAGCTACTGCCATTGTGCTTGATGCTCAACACAATATAAGCAATGGAATAGGGAAACAAAGCCAGTGAGCCTGTCACAACTGGAAAACAGGCCGTGACCTGCCCAACTTAAACCGATTGGTTAGACATTGAGCCTAAAACTCCATGTAGCCCTAACTAACCCACGTTGTGCCCTACAATTACATACGGTAACGAATTACCGGTCTCTCGAATTGAAGCTAAATAAAGCATGCTTCTTCTCAACACATTTTTTGATGGGAAGTGGAGCTTAAGTCTCTGTCCCATATCCTACTCACTTCTACGCCCATTTTTGCTTACTATATAATTACGTATGTGATGCGATTTTCTGTTCATACTAAAACTTTATACATCCCTGTTATTCTGAAGTAGCAAATTACGGCTCATTCTACCATTGTACCATGTCTCTCACAGGGTCCACCAAAGCCTGTCATGGTTTGGATTCACGGAGGTGGATTTGTACTGGGAACTGCTAACATTGGGCCATACGATGGGACAGTGCTGACGTCATTGTACGACATCGTCTACGTCAGCATAAATTATCGACTGAATGGATTTGGATTCGTCTCCACTGGTAAATTTTCAATTTCAAGAATGCATTGCTTAATTCCCATATAATTTAGAGAGAACAAACTACGCTTATATAAATTTTTGTTTTTCTTTTTCACCACAACATTTTTGGTTGGTCTTGACAGCTTGATAATACTTTTAGTGTTCAATGTTGGTATTGTTAATTTAAGTTTTCCTAATTTGCACGTTATTAAAAGATCAAGAGCAGTCCCCCAAACTTATTTTAAAGCAACGGCTAAATATCACGTTTTAGTTCTTATTTCTCTTCGAAGTGTCTTTCATCATATTATATGACTTCAATATTTTCTATGCAAGTTAAACCAAGCAATTATTTTTGATAAATTTCCTATTTCAAGGGAAAAAATGTTGTCCTATGACGGGATGACTGTTCTTGCTCTTAAGTTAAAGAAACACTGGACACTGATGGACTTCTGAACAATGTCTTAACTTATAACCTCCATGTTTTCTGCCTTGTTTTCAGGAGACGACGAACTTCCTGGTAACTACGGCCTCTGGGATCAAGTGTTGGCTTTGAAGTGGATAAAAGAAAATATCGCAGGTTTGTAGAAAAGGGGTCGATTATAGCTTATGCTCGCGATTGATAAAAGAAATCTGTCAAATTTTGATTATATTCTGGTCCTTGTGGAAATAGAGGATGAAAAAGAAAATATCGCGGGTTTGTAGACAAAAGGTCGATTATAACCAATGCTCGTGATGAAATAAAATCCGTGAAACTTTGATTACATTCGGTCCATGTGGAAATAGAGGATAAAAAAGAAAATACGTCTTATTATCAACGAAAGTTTACAACTAGAATTCTGAGAATGATGCTTAAAGGGCCAAACCTCTCACCCCAAACTTCAATTTTGGTACCCGGGTACCGAAATTCTCAATTGGCTCAGCTCTTTGATTGACAGCTAATTCAAACAATGCAGAGTACCAAAGCTTGTATTACACAGCATGAATGGTACTGAGAGTGTTTTGATTTTATATAAATTGAGTTCTTTTATACTCACCTAGAAGCAATAAACCGAGATTGTATCTGGATCAGGATGAATTTCAGACAATTGTGGGAGGGGCTTAAGTAAGGAGGTTAGGAGAATTGGTACTGTTTGGGGTGAGAGAACAGGTCCGTTAAAGTTAAAGAATGAAAACAACGGATAGTGGAGTGATTGCAATCGTAGTCAGGTAGTAAAGTACATCAGAAGCAATACTCGTTATTGTTAACGTCAGGAAACAGTCACTCCAAACTTAAAGAACATCGGAAGCAATACTCATTGCTCTTAAAGGGAGGAAGCAGTCACTCCAAATTTATAAATCTCCCACATATTTTTTTAATTTTCATTTTTGTGTCTTTCATCTGTTGATAGTATTTTCTGAGGAGATACTCGTCGGTAATTCTACAATGCATTGACAAATATATTGTCACATGACTCACAGTACTCGTTTATGGCATTCAGGGTTGCTTATATCCAAACTTTAGTGAATATTTTTTCCCCTAAACTTAAAATTAAAAGTGATTTTTTGTCTGAGCCAGTAAATTAGTCTAAACAGTTTTTCATCATTACAGAAATGATTGTTTTAGTAAAGAAACGGGTAAATAATGGTAGTGCATGACTATCATTACTCACTACAAATGACCAAATGAGCATGTTGTTTTCATATGAACAGGTACCTAATCTCTGCAGGGTTTTGTTTTACCTGTAACACGTCCACTACCTTAAAAAAAAATCAGGACAATTTTACTTTCTATAACCAAATTTTCACTTCAGCCAGGGATTTGTCTCTTAAATTTAAGTCCCATGCACCGACCAAAATTTTGTACCACCATACATAACATTAAATGTGGCCATGCAGAAAAATGTTCTGACGTATTTAGTGATCCCCGGTCTGTTGGCATATAATATACAACTAACTGACTAATCACAAATCACAAATTTTGATAGACTGACACCTCACACTATAAGTTTGAACAAAATACATTCCAAGTTTAAATTTAATCAAACATGCGGATTTGGAGAAGCATGTTCTTCATACAGGGAAACAATATTCAACATGTTTGCCTTTTCCATTTCTACAGCCCTTGGACCAACGAGATATAAAACGAATGTAAATATTCAGGCCAAGATAATTTGAAATAGGCGTATTCACGAGACCCTTTGGACATACTTATTGCTAGCATTCACACAAGCACATACATGCAAACATCCACCAATTTCACCAAGTTTGACCTTCAAAGACTTTTCAGATACACACCCTCTTGACAAAAAAAAAAAAAAACGTTAAATACTTTGCATTTTTGATCTCAAGTGAATAAAACGTCTTCCTGGCTCCCTGGTGGAACTCAGAGTGAGTGTCCAGTTTGCTAACTTTAAATCCTACCCCGATGATCTATATAGTCAATTTCCCTTTTTTGCTAGGAATGAGTGTCCAAAGATACGCTCGGAATCAGCAAAATGTCACAAACAAATTCTTACGTTGATAAAAATAGACTTTTATGTTTTTTTTTTTTTTTTTTTTTTTTTATACTCACGTTTACAGCGTTCGGTGGCGATCCAAACAGCATAACGATATTTGGTCAAAGTGCTGGGGGCGCTAGTGTTGGTTTTCACCTTGTCCAGGAAGAGAGTTGGAATTACTTTAATCGAGCTATCATGCTGGCAAGTACTTTACCATTTATTGGACCACAGCAATTTCTCACCATTACTCGACTGCTGCATTCTTCTATAGATTGGTGAACCAATTGGTTGGAAACTGGGTCGTAAAACTCCATCTAACTATTTATGAATGGGTCGCACGAACTAGGGCACATGTGTAAAAGACATGTGCGTACCCGATCAGACGGCCAGTCAAAAGTTTGCATTTGTTGATGTTGCTAGGCTTTGTTATTCCTCAAAAGGAGGGTGTACGGTACCTTTCTGCATTGTGACATCATACGGATAGGGGCTATTTACTATTCCGTACTATGAAGCAGATTTTTACAGACATGAATGCGTTATTCAATAACATTAAATAACATACAAGGAAATCCGCCATCAAAGAATTTTAATCCGAGAAACATTTCTTGGTACTGTAAGCGGTAAAGTAGTTATCTCAGTCTAGTTTAAAGTTCTCTGTGTTGATCATCTTTGATTTGTATTCTCTGTTACTCACCTGTAGGTTCAGCGAGTTTTGCACATAGTTATGTCTTTAGTTATGAGCGTAGGTTAGTTCTTTTGTAATTTGCATTAGAATAGTTTAGGTGTGTCGCGTATGTTTGTATGTGCGTGTTAAGTTAAAAGTAGGAAAGGGAAGAGTTTAGTTAAGCTCACGATGGAATAAGAAGAAGGACTATAATAAATGGGTGAATGTCGAGTCCGTCTCTGTGTACGTAATTTGAACCCGCCTCGAAGTTTCCACGTTACATTTTGGTGGCAGCGGAAGTTTTACACAATTTCTTCGGACATTTTTCGACAAAAGCTTCAATGTATTTTGGACAACACCCTAGAGATATTTTATTGTGGACTTTTACGGTAACTTTTAGTCTTAATTTTCTATTTCATGTCACCGCAATATTAGGTAAAATGACAGACAGTAAATTCGAACTGCCTTATGGCATTAAATTGCCTGAAATATTTTATGGCAGCCCACGAAAGGAATTATTTTCACAATGGTTTCGGCGTTTAGAAGTTACTCTCGAAGCTGTGCCAGAGAAATTAAGGCCAGAAATAACAGTTGTTTTGCCGTCTAGACTCGGGGGGCCAGCGTTCAACGTATGGGACGAACTGCCAGACGCCTCTAAAAAAGATATAAAAAAAGTAAAAGAAGCCCTTAACAAAGTGTTTGGATTATCGAAATGGACTGTAGATGTGGATGTTAACATTAGAAAGAGAAAGCCTGGTGAACCTTTAGAGGTATATTCAGCGGAGGTATCGCAAATTGTAAACCTTTCTTTTCCAGACTATGGAGCAAACGCCAAAAAGGGTGAAAAATTTCGGAGATTTGTTACAGGATTGTCGCCTTATTTACAATTAAGAATTAGAGAAATGGGGGCAGAAAACATGGAGGACGCCCTCAAAGTAGCGCTTCAAGTGGAACGGGCTCAAGAAATAAATAAAGTAACTCAAGCCGAACACTTAGGTCAGTCAATTTCCATACCACCTCTTTCACCTGGAATTAAAGACCCTACTCCTTCAAGTACGCCTCTCGTCGAAGTCTCGTCAGTTGACACTTTACAAGGTAATTTGACACGGATTGAAAGGAGCATTGAAAAATTAAGTGATAAATTCACAGTTCTTAATATGGATGTTCAAAGTTTTGGAAATAAGATTGAAGGAAACGAGGCTAGAATCTCAAAAATTGAACATATGCTTGAACGACATGAATCATATTTCAGACGAAAGCCTCGTAGTCCCGCCAGAGGTTTTTCAGATAGCAGATATCCGGAACGGAGTGAGTATGAACATTTTTATCGCCCCAGTAGATCACCCCTTCGTTATAATGGAAGATACCCGTATGGAAGCCCCTCACCAAATTATCGGGATAGACATTATTCGCCTCATTCTCGTGTTAGAAATCAGTCACCAAGTTATCGGGATAGTTCAAGATATTACGATAGATACAGGCATTCCCCCGTACGTAAACAGAGTAGTAATTCAGTACGATTCCAACTTCCGGAGGAAGAACCCAATTATAATCAAAAGAACCAGGGAAACTAGACGTAGTTGGCGATGAGGGCCAACCGCCAACTATTCAATCCAAGGCCCCGCCCCAAAAAGTTGATGTTGATTCGGACAGAATTTCACAGAAAGAACTGGAAAGTGGATTACTAGACGATTTACCATCAGCATATGTTAATATAGTTCTCGGAGGAACTGAAGTTAAGGCATTAATAGACACTGGCTCTGGTGTAAGTTTCATAAGTGAAGAGGTAAAAGCAAAAATTCCAGAACTTAATAGGAAACCAATTAATAAACTGTTTCAGCCTGCAAAGTCGTTTACGGGGGACACCATAGAATGCTTAGGTAAATTGACGGCCAATGTTAGACTTAACAGAGTTAATGTAAGACATGATTTTCAAATCTCAAGAAATACCACTCAAGGAGTACTATTAGGCTGGGATTTCTTGTTACAACATGCTGCTAATATAAACATACCTGAAGGCAAGTTAAGCCTGTGGGGTGAAGATATACCCTTACTTAAAGATAGAGCACACGCCCCTCTGTGCTGTAAGGCTATTGCATACTGCAGTTCAACAGTTCCGGCAAAATCAGAAATTAACATTGATATACAGCTCTGTTCGCCCACCATTGGTGATACGCCACACAATTATGTTGGTTTGCTAGAGCCTGATTTAACGAATGACGCAGAGGTCAGCATTGCATGCACGTTGTCAAAAGCTGAGAAAGGAATTGCCACTGTGAGGGTAATGAATCCCAATTCATATGATGTACTATTGCAAAGGGGAACCAGAATTGGGGAATTTTTCGCTATTTGCGGCAGACCCGAGGAAGAGTATTCCATCCAAAATGGTAATAACGTGGCCAGTTTCTGTAATCACATTTCAACCCCTGCTAATTTTGAAAATTTGTTATCGTTAGTAGACATAGAAGGTGCTGACCTGACGGCAGAGGAAAAGTTGAAGGTTAATACGTTCCTACAGAAACACCAGGCAGTTTTTAGCAGAGACGAAGGAGACATTGGAAGAACTCACCTTATTCAACACAGAATACAGACAGAGGACCACCCGCCGATACGTCAGAGGGCATACCGGACTTCGCCGACAATGAAACGGGAAATCCAGAAGCAGGTAGACAAATTACTACATGATGACCTGATCTCTGAATCATGCAGTCCAAAAGATGGTAAATATAGATTTTGTGTTGATTACAGAAAGCTCAATTCACTCACAATACGAGATGCTCACCCACTACCCCGAACTGATGATACATTAGATGCATTAGAGGGATCAGTCTATTTCAGTACAATTGACCTCATATGTGGTTATTGGCAAATTGAGGTTGCCCCGGAAGACCGTGAGAAGACCGCGTTCAGCACGGGCACCGGATTGTACGAGTTCAATGTTCTTCCGATGGGGCTGGTCAATTCACCTCCGACCTTTCAAAGGTTGATGGAACTCGTTTTGCATGGTATTCACTGGTCAAAATGTCTGGTATATTTAGATGATATAATTATTATGGGGAAGAACTTTGAAGACCATTTAAATAACTTGGGAGAAGTTTTCGCACGTCTTGTAGATGCAGGTCTTAAACTCAAGCCGGCAAAGTGTCACTTATTCAAGAAGAAAGTTGAATTCCTAGGTCACGTTGTTTCAAAAGACGGTATTTCACCTGATTTGAAGAAGATTGAAAAAGTTAAGAAATGGCCAAGACCAAAGAATGTAACGGAAGTGAGAGCATTTTTAGGACTCTGCTCGTACTACAGACGGTTTGTACACAAATATGCCCTTCACGCCGCCCCTCTTCAACGACTGACGCAGAAGGATGTTCCATTCATCTGGGATGATCAGGTAGAAAAATCTTTTGAATTTCTAAAAACTTCTCTAACATCTCCTCCTATACTTGCATTTCCAGATTTCAGCAAGCATTTCACACTAGCTACAGATGCATCGAATACAGCTATCGGAGCAGTTTTGTCACAAGTGAAGGACGGAAAAGACAGGGTAATCGCCTACGCCAGCCACACGCTCACAAAGACGGAGAAAAGGTGGTCGACCTTCGACAGAGAAATGTTCGCTGTCGTATGGGCGGTAAAGTACTTTCGACACTATCTCAAAGGTACGTCTTTTACGATTATTACTGACCACAAACCTTTGTTAGGCCTTAGAAGATTGGCACTGGAGGATGATGTTACAGGACGCCGGACGAGATGGGTATTACAGTTAGAGCCATTTAACTTTGACATAGTGTACAAAAAGGGAGAAAACAATGCAAACGCAGATGCCCTTTCAAGAAGGCCAACAAATGAAAATGAGATACTGGTAGAAAACAATATCCATAATCTTTCAAAGTATGGAAAGGAATTTGATACATGCGAAAAAGGTTCCCAAACACCTACTGATTTGTCAAATGGAAATTACATGGGGAAAAGGCATACAGACGAACCTGTTGAGCAGGAGAAACACTGTTTTAATGTATCCCCTAATAATGAGGAAAATGAAATTCAGGTCGATAGAAATCAATCTACAGCAGATTTTGGTGCAACGCCTAAGCAAAGTAAAGATGTTGAAACAGGCATAGGCGGTGATGTAAATCCGTCCACGGGAGCACAAGAATTGGCCCAGTTTGATTTGCTACTTGAGCAAGAAAGAGATCCAGTACTATGTGAAGTTAGGTCATGGGTTGAGAATGACAGTAAACCAGGTATAAGGGAAATGAAAGGAAGAGGGAAAACCCTTAAAAAACTCTGGAATCTATTTCCTAAATTAGAAATAAGGGATGGAGTTCTATGTAGGAAATTCAAAAACAAACCTGGAAAGCCGGTTACGTATCAGACCATTATACCGAAGACTCTCATTCCACATGTACTCAATTACCTCCACGGAAATCCCTTGTCTGGACACTTTGGTGTGGAAAGGACTCTAAAGAGGGCTCTTGAACTTTGCTACTGGCCTTTTATGATCAAGGACATTGAAACATTCTGTAATCAATGCTACCCATGTGAGACTAGAAGAAATCCTACCCCACACTTTAGAGCTCCTTTGCAAAATATTGATTCTTCTTATCCTTTTCAGAAAGTTTTTGTGGACATTACAGAGTTACCTGTCACCAGTCAAGGGAACAGATACATCCTGGTCGCAATAGATCACTTTACGAAGTATGTAAATATATATCCAATGAGTGACCAGAAAGCCTCAACAGTGGCAAAACTCTTGTTTTACGACTATGTAAGAGAACATGGTGTACCAGAAGTGATCCATACAGACCAAGGTAGGCAATTTGAGTCTGATATGGTGAAAGCCGCCTGTACTCAGTTGGGAATTGTTAAGAGCCGAACAACACCTTATCACCCTGAAGGAAATGGTTTGGTCGAAAGGTTCAACAGAACTTTAAAAGATCAGCTTTCTAAATTCTTGGTCCAAAACGGGGGTGAATGGGACTGGTATCTCTCTCACATAGAACTTGCCTACAATTCAAGTGTGCACAGTAGCACAGGGTACAGCCCCTACTTCTTAACACATGGTAGAGAACCTAGATTACCGTTGACGATTTTGCTTGGGAATAGTCGGCAGGAACTAGAAAGTAACACAAATCTGAATCAGTTCAGTGAGGAGCTGAAAGAAAGGTTGTCAACCGCAAAAGAGTTTGCTTCACTGCTCCAAGGTGCAGCACAGAATCAACAAAAGGAAATATACGATAGGAAAAATAGGACAGTAGCATTTAAGCCAGGGGACCAAGTCATGATTAATGATCCCGCGAACAGTAGAAGGAAGTTAGAACCAAAATGGAAGGGTCCATTCCTGGTACTAGATAATGACGGCAGCCAATATCCGGTGACGTATCTTATTTGCGACGTAAACCGAAGTTCGACACCGAAAGCAGTGCACGTAAATAGACTTAAACCATATCGAAGCCGTAGATCTCCACAATCTAGAGTGGGACGCCAGTTCAGACAACCTCAACATCTTCAAGACTATGTGCTATATTGAATCATTTATATTCAGATTTTCAAATGCTCAAATTTCAAATGATTTTTTTTATTAATCACGAACTTTCCGACGGTGCAATATTTTGCAATAGAAAAAATGACAACATTATATTCATAACAACCATTTTCATAGTAGGAAAGTCAAAAAATGTACCTGGCTGGAATTTGTGTAAATTTTCTTAAACGTATTTTGAAAATAATGTATAATGAATAGTAAATTGTACAATTGTACAGGAAAAACGTCAAAAAAAAAGATGAAAAATAACATACTGTTCGGACTAATATTGCTATTTTTGTATACTTATAACTATTAGTTAAAATATTTAGCTTTCAGTGTAAATATGTAGGCTTTTGGAATGTTTTGTTGAAATGTGAAGACAGTTTAAATGTTTGCATTGTGGTTGTAAGTTGTTGGTTTATTTACATTTAGTTTTCAGGACTGGCCGGAAAATCGTATTTTATACGAACAAGAAATGAGGACATTTCTTTTCTGGAGGGAGAGTAATGTAAGCGGTAAAGTAGTTATCTCAGTCTAGTTTAAAGTTCTCTGTGTTGATCATCTTTGATTTGTATTCTCTGTTACTCACCTGTAGGTTCAGCGAGTTTTGCACATAGTTATGTCTTTAGTTATGAGCGTAGGTTAGTTCTTTTGTAATTTGCATTAGAATAGTTTAGGTGTGTCGCGTATGTTTGTATGTGCGTGTTAAGTTAAAAGTAGGAAAGGGAAGAGTTTAGTTAAGCTCACGATGGAATAAGAAGAAGGACTATAATAAATGGGTGAATGTCGAGTCCGTCTCTGTGTACGTAATTTGAACCCGCCTCGAAGTTTCCACGTTACAGTACAACATTCAAGGATACACATTAATTAAAAGTAGCAGATCATTATAGTCAGGTGGCTGAATATCGGCGGGAAATTTGAATACAAATAATCCCAGTTGAGGTAATATTCCACCCAGTGGCGTAGCCACGAGGAGGGTTTTGGGGGTTAGAACCCCCCCCCCCCCCCCACATGACCCAATTTTGCAATGCAAAAACCTAAAGTAGCGGATTTTTCTCTATATCCTTAGATTTTCCCTCATATCGTTCCCCACCCCCATGACACCAAAACCCTCCCCATGACGCAATCCTGGCTACGCCCCTGATTCCGCCTTCTCTATGTTCTCTATTGTGAGAAATACTGCCAAGTGCGCCAGTATTAAAACATTGCACCAAACCCTCGCATTTTGGTTTGTAAAGTATAACATTCGTTTATCGACAAATGTACATCATACCTGGCAACATGTCTCAAAGTTAGGTTAGGGTTTGCCGTTACTGTAAGAGATGAGGTTAGGTTAGAGTTGAAATGTCTTGAGATTTATTATTTAACATGATAAACTATGAGGATTTGGTGAAAATCCCAAGGCTGCCATGTCATCTTATTGTTTCCTCAGAGTGGAACCACTATGTCGCCATGGGCCCAAGAGACCAACCCTACTAATGCAAGGGAAGATGCCTGCTTGATGGGTCGTATAGCTGGGTGCGGAGTCACCACGACAAGCAGAGAACTAGCTGATTGCTTACGACAAGTCGACGCTTATCGTTTAACCGTTGCTATTAATGGTGTAAGTTCAGTTCTAGAAAGATTTTCTTTTTCGAACACAACTGTGCGTGTATGCCTATTTCACTTGAGACTTATTGTATCATTCTGCCCTGGCACTTTAAATTCTAGTAACAATTTAACAATTTAAAAGCTCCAGTAACAATCAGGAGAAACATCCTCATTAGCCCTTTGATCTTTCCTCGCACATGTACACCCACACCAACACACCAGGCAGTAAAATCTCAATGAATTGACCTACATCAGATCGGGAATTTGCAGTAACTAAATCCGGACCTGCTTATTCAGGGAGGGGGACCTGCTTATTCCGGGGGTGTAAACCTCCCGCTCCATTTGATATGTATCTTTTCAATTATATGAACTTTAATCATTAATCATGCACATAAGTTGGAGGGGGGAGCCGTATAGCGATTAGTAATTCGCTCACCCAGAAAAATGTCACGAAATTTCTATTTACTGTACACACACATTTCAGCTAACCCTAAAGTTACACTGGGAGCTCTCCAGGGGTGGCGCCAGGATTTGCCCGACAGGAGGGCCAGAATTTCAAGGCCGCGACATATTCACAAAGTCGATGTTATGTCCCAGTGGAACGAAACTTGGCAGGATTTTTAGGCGCGCGGAGCGCGCCGAAATTTTTGGCTTTCTTTTTAACAGATACCTTAAAAATCTGGACTTTATTTGAAGAAAAAAATTAAAATTTTTGAAAGAAATTTTAATTTTCTTTAAATAAAGTTTAGGTGTTTATTCAAGAATCGGTCCTTTCGTTAGGGAAAAATCAAAAACGTTATATGGGCGAGAGCTGAAATTCTTTTGGGGTTACACATTAAGTCATACTATACCTACGTACTAAGGCTTCAAGACGATACCAGAAATTTACCGGGAAAGTTTTTCCCTTCTTTTGAACGAAGAAATTGGTTCATTGGTAAATTTATAATGAAAAATTTGTTTCTGTAATTAAGTATACCGTTTGATTAACAGAGTTGACTTTGATTGTTTAGTGTACGGAGCATCCATCGAAACTGGAAAAATTTTGCCACTTTGAACAATCTAAAGATGATATTGGAGAAAAACTGTAATTTTTATAACAGTTTTGGGGTTTTATGGAAGAATCTGACTTTCTCATGAGAAAAATCAAGTAGCGGTGATCTGTAGTTTTGTTGAGGTTACTGAATAACATCATACAGATTCAGGCCCTCGGACCATATTGGAACATTCTCCCGAGAAAAAAAGTTTGACCTCGCATATATTTGAAGTTGTATATTTTATTTATTGTCATAGGCGTACGGGAGCATTTCAGTATGGGAGGGGCAGAATTTTTTTCTGTCTAAAGAAATGTAATCCTGCACGAAAGACTATCCAAGTCGAGAGCACAGAGTTTTTGAAAAATTGATAACCTCCAGGCATAAGGAAATGGCATTTCCCGGTCTCTTAACTAAAATTAAAGAAGTCACTCCTTTCAGATTTCTGTCGAAAAAAAAAAATTTCACTTCATAATACTGCCCAAAACGAAGAATAATTTTAAGCACGCATTCTTCTAAAAAGTAATCTGTTCGACCAATACACTATATCTACGCGAAGCGCCACCATCAGTTGGCGCGGAGCGTACAGAAAATTGTTAAAAATCTAGCCCCTCAGACAACCGGAATGGCATTTCCCAGACTTGTAACTAGAAATGAGAAGTCGTTATTTTGAGCTTTACTTTAAAATGAAAGTTTGACTTTAGTAGAAAAAACCCAACTTGCTAAATGGTCAGAAAAGTACCAGATAAAAGGTACCGCTACAACTAGATGTAATGGTCTTGTCTCTTTTTTTTTGGGGGGGGGGGGACTATGCAACGGAATTGAAAACATACTATGACGTTTTTTGATATATGAAGAATCTTCGTTGAATTCAATTGCAAGGTCCACAAAATAGATGGAATTTTTTACGTGACTGGCAGAACTCCAAACTATAAATGGTTTTACTTCCAACGTATTACAAAATATGGCACGTTACAAGGTGCCTTCAAATAAATTCTCAGTCACACTTATGTGGGAGATATTCTGGCACCACTGTTTATCATTATGTGCAGCTGAAAACGACATCGCCGATATTCATTGCTGTTGTGAGAATTCGGTTGTCCGGGCAGATCAGATGGCAAACCATTGAGTAGTGCATGCACATGAACAGCATCTCGTCCGTTTTTGTAAGGATAATTCGGAATTGTGAGTTTCCTTGAAGAATATGGTCTTCTAGTGAGCAAAATCAAGAAGGTCGCCCGAGTGACTAAAGTTTATCATGTCCACATCTTTTATCGAGGGTTTGTTGATGAAGGCTCCCCGACGAAATTGGATTTTCTCAACAACAGGGGTTGGGTAACCGGCGTCCCCGACGGCGCGGCGGGATTGAAAATGGGATGAGGGATAACAGACCTAGTAAGAAGTGATTAAAGCCGATTCAGATATGCATTAAAATAGCGTTAAAAAGGAAAAAACTACTTCTTAAACAAAAATCATGATCATCCATCTAGTAACTTCAGTCCTTTACGTGTTTCTTGTTTAGGTCTCCCCGAAAAATTACCGTCCTTCCCCGACGGGTGATGGGATAGGAAAAGGTACATGGAATGAAGTATAACGGAGCTAAGAAGTGATTAAAAATCGATTCCGATATGTATTAAAATATCATTACAAAACAAAAAATATGTTCTAGATCGCCCATCCAATAACTTCAGTGCTTGTAGGGTTGTTTATTATTACTTTTGTTACTTTAGGCCTCCCCGACAACCGCCGACCTTCCCCGACGGGGGGGGGGGGCAGTGTTCCCCGACGGGGGGGGGCATCCCCCCGCTGGTGCCACCCCTGGAGCTCTCCAATCCAATTCGTAACACACTTATGACACCTTTGCTCGAAAAACTTGTAAAAGGATGTAAGAAAGAGTCATGCGTTCCGATGTCGCAGAGGAAAACCGTTTGGAACCAGAGGAGCACTACTTGTGCTCTGGAAAGCCTTTCTTTGGCGACAGTTCTTTGCTTGCTCAAAGAAGTCGCCGAGGTTCGTGGATATGATCAGATCAGCGTGGGGCGCATTTAAGTTGCCACTGCACAGCCTGAACGTCATGAGTGCACTGCAAGCGCCGAAGAGACGCTCATGCGCGTGTTGCGATATAGAATATCGAATCGGGCTAAAAAGTTTCGTCCACCTCTTTCCTCAAGGTCTCTAACTTTATTAGTAATTTCAAAGATATATGGAGATAGATCGGACACATTCTGGATATTTATTTAAACTTGGATATAAACACTTCCCTTATGAATGCGTCCACACAACACATGCTACACAATAGCTTATTCAAGCGCTCTGAAAGCGACGTACCAAAGTCTGCTGTTATGCACTTTTGATTCGTGTTTTAAAAGTGCATCTTTCTTAAAAAATAAAAATACCACATCACTGTAATGCCTGATCGCCTAAGGAAATTTATAAATTCAATGCCCTCTGAAGATAATTTAAGAAAAGTTATCGAATACCCTGACGTAAAGAGTTAAAAACTAGATATACAGGGTTAAGGTGTCTTTTGTTTTTTAAACTCTTCATGGGGACACACTTTTTCTCAGTGGGGGAAGGACCTTACTCCTCCCAACTCTTTTGCTTGATATCATAATCAGAATTATTAAAAAATATTAAAAAATATTGAATTTATTTAATATTTTCCGTAATTATTAGGTCCTTCTGCAGACAACCAATAACATTCCACTTGGTCCAGTTGTTGACGGGGACTTTTTTCAAAGTGACTCTCGGTCCCTCTTGAACCGCGGCCATTTCAAGAAATGCAACGTTTTGTTCTCAACGACTGCGGACGATGGCTCTCTTATAACTGCTCGTGCCTACCCGACAGAACTGTTGACGCGATTTCCAACTTCGGATTTTGAGACATTCACCGCAAAATTGGGCCGATTTTTGTATACTTACACAAACGATCTTATTGTGAGAGCCGTACAACAACAGTACATTGACTGGAGTACTAGGGACAACGCAAAAACAAATTATTTTTACGATTTTATCAGAGTGTCGACGGACGAGGGATTTTTATGCCCAGCCGAATACACAGCCAGAGCCTATGCAACAGCCAACTTACCAGTGTATCGCGCCCTCTTTAATCACCTGCCTGAATATTCAACATGGCCAGATCCATTCGTCAAATGGAGGGGTATAGCACATAGTGAAGATAACCCTTACACGTTTGGACGGGGATTTAATCATGAACGAGGTCATATCTTTACATCTGAGGAGGAGGATCTCAGTCTTAATATGATGCAGTATTATACAAACTTTGCCAAAACCGGGTATGAAAATTCAATATACAAGTTAAGCTTTTATTATTCACTCAGCCAAATGGATTCAGTTATTATTTCGTTGTAATTCATTGTTCTGGAACTTTTTGTAATTTCCTTAACGATGGGGCTATTCGATGCGGAACTGTCAATAGACGAGTTTGAAGTTTACACCTGCGCATTCGTTAGTGACCTTTCTCTTCAGGTCAACTGGGAATAAAACATTTATGCAGTGCGCCGGCTAGCCTGCTTAGCACCTCTGGGGCTAAAGCCCCAATTTTGGTTTTTCGTAGCAATGAGCTGAACGAAAAGACTTCGTCCGCTCTGCGGGCTATGCGCCGGCCGCCCATAGCATACATGTGTTTACGTCCCGCAATTTGCTTAAACACACGATAAACGTTGCTTTCACCTACTATGCAATACTTCTCCTTGAAAAAACTACGAATGTAGTCTCTGTACCAACAAAACGGAACAGAAAATTTTAAGGGCACGAACAGCTGAACAGGCACTCCAAATTACTTAAAGCAACAGCTAAACCTTACAATATTCTCCTAATTTCTCTTCATAGTATCTTTCATAACATTTTAGGACTTCGATACTGCATATTCAAGGTAAACCAAGCAGTTATTTTTAGTAAATTTAATCCACATTTGAAGAGAACAAACAATGCCACGTGACTCTAAAGAGCCAATCATGAAATACTCAGGACTGTCTGCTGGGGTGACTGGACTTCAATATTTAAAAGTGGTATCAGTTTGTTTCTCATTATCCATGTCTTTTAGATCAGACAATTATATTGTCAAGTTTCAAGTGGACGGAAATGTTTCGTACTCTAAATTATATACCTTTTTGCGAAATATCAGACAGGGTAAATTACTTTAAAAACTTCATATGTATGTCTTTCAATCTTTACAATTTTTTAAGGAATCCGAACACTGACTTGGAAAACAATACAGTGGCAAGTCACTGGGAACCTTTCACACTAACCAACCAGTATGTGAAAGACCTACAACCTGTTCTCGGAGACATATATGGACTACGGACATCTTACTGTGCACTGCTGAACAACTTCATCCCACAGATGATAACACAATCAGGTATTACGCACTTTATTGCTACATAATGTTCAATGTGTCAATGATGTTGATACACTCCTCGACGAAGTAAATGAAACAAGTCCCCTTCCCCGCTTACCCTTTCAATTGAGGCTACAATTTTGTACAGATTAGTTCATGGTGCAACATTGAAAGTAAGCGAGGGGTTCCAGGTTAGAGATTATGAGTGCATTTAGTCGCTGTTATACAACGATCTTGTTTGATTTGTTTTGTCGGGGATTGTAGCCTTGCTCGACGCGTATATGTACCTTTAGGCTAGTATTCTGTCCATGATTTCACGGACCTCTTGTGTATTTGTACTTGTGTCGACGAAATAAATCAAGTGAAATAATATTTAGCCTTTGGGCAGGTCGGCCTAATTTCAAAAACATTTTCGTCTTGCAAGTTAGGACGTGTGATAGGGAGCAAATGCTTCATAATTCAAGGAAGGTACACTGTTAAAAATTTCTGTAGATTTACAAAAAGAGTAAAGAAAGAAAGAAAGAAAAATATTAAGAAAACGAAAAAAGTGCCATTTTTTTTTAAATTGACAGCGCTTTTCCATAAAAACTTTGTATTTCTTAATTTTTGTTCTGAAAATTTATCACATTTCTGTGACATTTGTAACAGTGTAGTTTACTTAATTTATGGAACGATAAACCAAGTTTTAGTTCCAGCAATCAGTTGGTGGGCAAATTTTACCGATGCTTAATATCAAGCTAGGCCTATAGTTCTCTTTATTCATCACCAACTTTGCCTTTGGTCGACAATTTAAAAACCCTTCTTTTAATTATTTGGCTTTTTGCTGTAAGAGATATTACTTTGGCTTCAGTGATTTTGGATCTTCAGAATTTAAGCCCTATGTACCACGACTCAGCTCCACATGGCTTTGTACTGAGGCACCATGCCACAATAGTCAAACTAGAATTGCTGTGACAATGCTGCAGCATATCGAGAATTTTTTTGCTTTTAGATGATTTTTTTTTTTTTGTGAAGGGGGACTGCTCACATAATTTGCTTTCTCAGTCCTCCTCCACCACCTTGTTTAAATGTTATATCATTGTGTATTTAAACTGTGGAAATAAACTCAAACTCAAGTTGCCTTTATAAACCTCTGTCCCCTTGTGTTACAATGTGTGGGTGTGTTGTATATTTAGGGCTCTTATTATATGCAGTACCGCTATTCAGGATTGTATTTCAACTGTTAAAGGTCTGGCTAAACTGGGTCTGTGATCTCCATACTTTCACACACCCGGTGATTTTTTTTATTTTATTTATTTCTTTTTTTTGGGGGGGGGGGGGGAGGGGATTGGACACATGCCTTTTCATGGACAGAAATTATCAATTTACGGGGTTAACGTCATTGGAGCAAAAGGTGTTTTCATTCCAAATGTTGGTACACGTTCAAACGTGTGTCTGAGAGCTGTGTGTCAAGGGTATCAGTAGGAGAAGAAATGGTTTTGAATCTATATTTTTGGTGTTAAAAACAGCTAGGTTTTGTGCATAAATTGGCGTATTATTTGGGGAAAGTTTTTGACGTCACAAACTTTGAATGAAAACATCAAACATAACGTAGTTTGGATAAAAACAAAATCGGCATTTTATGATTTGATTGAACCTAAACATATTATTTAAAAGTATAAACGATTAAACCTACCCTAATTGGAACTAATTAGAAATTTTGGTATACAATTAGCATATATGATCGTTAATCAACATATCAGCATCCATCCCCCGGAATGTCCGCCTATGGCTACACTCCGTCATGCTTTGTTAGTTGGCATAAATGCTATGATAGCATTATCAAACTAATGTGGTTCTCCTTAGACCCCCCCCCCCCCTTCCTTGATGAAACTATTCCGTTCGTGGTAATGGGTGTAGCAACACTGAATGGCAGTGCAGTTGCATGCTGCGGTCTGACGGAGGGAACTGCAGCCTGGACGGTGACATTATCCCTACAATGGATATTACCATTCTATGTAATGATGGCTTATTTTTTATTTTAACTTTGCTTAAAGGTCAAAAACTTATCTAAAAGCAAAAGTTAAACCTCAGAATTTTCTTATTATTATTCTTTGAAGTATCTTTCATCATATTTTATTATTTTTTATATTTTCATATCTCTTATCTTGATATTATTTTTCAGGTGATATTGACGTCATTCAGAAACAATGGCAGACAGATTTCAACACTTGGAAATATAATGATATGCCCGATTGGAAATCTGCATTCCTCGAGTATGAAGAAGATTCCTGTAGTTCTGTTTGATGTATGATGGGACTCATTGAGACAGTAACATTTGTAAATGTAGTTTGCATGTCATACCGACAGTCATTTTTTACATAGCAGTGAAGGGTCAAGTATTTACCAAAAGCGGGGTCCAAGTAAGAAGTGGCGGAACCTAAAAATATTGGGGATAGGTGTCACCAAGACTTCCTAAGCGGAGCGCCACCTCTATTTGACGTAGAGCGAAGGAGAAATTGTTTGACTTTGTAAACCCTCTACAAATGACCGGAGACGGCACCCCAAGAGGTTTTAAGCTTTTCTAGACACCATTAAGTTTGTAAACATAACGACCGGTTGGTTGTTTAACATCAAAATTTCTAAATTGTTCCAATTGAGGTAAGATAACTCAATTATTCTTCAAAATGATAACTTTAGGTGAAAGCAAACACAAAATGTCGATTTTTATTCAAAATACCTTATTTCAAGTTTTGTGACTTCACAAATTGGGGAAAACCTACAAAACCGCGTTTACCTCAACAAATGTAGATTCAAATAAAACCATGTTTTCTTTTCTTAATATATATGACATAAAACTCTCAGAAATACAGTGCAAAAGTAAAAATACTTATGGCTCCAGTAGGAATCTTCTAAATTACATAAATTTGGAATGAAAAACGCTTCTCACCCACAGGTACCAATCCGATTAATTTATGATTCTGTGTAAACAAAATGGTTTGTGCTAAATCAAAATATATTCACTAGGTGTCCAGCAATATGAACACCCCAAATCTAGTTCAACCAGGCCTTTAAACACAGCCCCTAGTACTACACAAAACAAATACAGTAAAAATATGACATGGGTCCACACACTGCTACGCCTTTGCGAGGATTATGATCGCAACTTTTCTTCATTATTGGCTTGTAATTAGAATCCAAGCAGTCGTTATTTTGAGCTTTCGTTTGTAATACATTTACTTCAATAGAAAAACAACAACTTGCTTAGTTTTCAGAAAATAACCAGATAAAATGTACCACTATCAGTAAATGACATGGGATTGTATGGCTTGGGGACGGGCACTATACAACGAAATTGAAAGAAATTAAGGTAACGTTTCTGACTCTATCGTTACTCTTTGCTGGATTCAGTTGAATGGTCCACTGATATTATGAAATTTTCTATGTAACTACCCGAACCCCCAACTGTAAATGATGATTTTACTTCTAACGCTACTTGAAAGTACAGTCGTCTATCACTTTATGAGGTGGGATTAAATGAATTTTTTCAGGCAGACAAATAGAAAGACATTCTCACACTACTTGCATGTCATATGTTTTTAATCAAAAGTACTAGAAAAAAAAATAAACTCAAAATAATTTGGAACCCTGCATGTGGTATAAGTCAATGTAGGAAAGAAATGACCCCCCAAAAGAGACACCACGTCCGAATGAAATAAGCCAATACGTGGATTGAAAACCTACCGAAGACTTGGCAGTGTATTTGTCCCCTTATGTCTATAAGGATAATGCTGTTTCTCAATCAAGTTTTTGCTTTTTATTTTTCGTTTAATCTTATTGGTCCTATTATCTTACCTACTTACCTACTTTTGATTTTCAACTTACTTTTCGTATGGCAATCAATACCAATCATATCCCACAGTAAATTTTTCGCGTAATTTCCTTGAACGTTGATGTCAATAGACTAGATGATTATGTCGTCGAAACCCCTGCCATAAGCTTTTTTGTTTTCCCTTACGATTGGTTAATTTCAATGGATGATTTTCCATTTTAAAGTAAAACCGATTCTATACTTCAACTAATCATCATTTGATTCGAAAAAGTCTCAATAGAAACAAAAGCCCCGCTACTAAAGTCTAAGACCCTCCCCCGAGAGACACTAGGGAGGGAAAGGATTTGCTCGATCGGAGGCTGAACTCCACTAAGCAGAACCCTACTGCAGGCCAAAAATTCCTTTAGAAAAAACTTTCCGCTTATATCTATTTATTTTTAGTAGGCAAAATATTGTTAACTTCAGAGAGATTTTTTGTTTTTAATATGTACTTGAATCAAAAATAAATCAACTTATTAACTTGAACAACTGAAACCTGTTGTAGTACTTTGTATTTCATCAATTTTCGTCGAATTTCCCAACGACGATTAGCCTGGACATTTCGACTTTGGTCAGTCTGATAAACATAGACCCTTTAATAAAAAAAAAAAAGGAAATTTACGGCGGCATTAATTTTGCTTGCTGCAGTGGCATAGCTAGGGTTTTTTCCAGGGGGGGGGGGGGCAAAGGTATGAAATTTCCCCAAAACTTTTCCCGTTCAATGTGTATGTATTTCATATAAAATATGCAAACTTACAAGTATAACAACATTACCATGTCATTTTGTAATATTACCTGCATTTTTATCTTAAAGTACATAGAGCAATCGGAAATAACAAAGTATATTATTTTGGTAGACAACCTCTGCTTTATTTGTATGTACTAACGCAGTGGCGTACGCAGAATTTCTCTGAAGGGGGAGGAGCGTGCAGTACGGTCTCAAGGGGAGGGGTGTCCGGAAATTTTTTGACCTTTTCAAGGAGCCTACATGCAAAATGGTGCAAGATTTTCGACTTTGACAGGAACAGTGTCAAAAGTTGAATCGTGGTGGTTCATGAGGATAAAATTGAAACTTTTGTGTCTTGACATGCATTTCTTTTTATGCCATTTTTGCTACCTTACGAAGAAAAACTTGTCATTAAATATGCACACTTTTAGGAGTCAAAATAAAAGAGCATTTATCGGTATTTGTGGTTTTTCTTGGCCACAAAATGTTATTTTGTCATAAAAATTATCTAAGCGGAGCGCCACAATTAGTTGGCGCGGAGCGTATAGAAAATTTAGAAAAATCGGACCCCTTAGATGGCCGGAAATAGCATTTACCAGGCTTATACGAAGAATCTAGCCAGTCGCTCTCTTCTTTGGTCGTTTGCAATAAAATGCGCACTTCAAAATATGTTCGCAAACTGCACAGTGATCAGAGAGTTAAGAGCTAATATTACCCCAAATATGTTATTTTGCCCAACAGACAGAGCGAAGTGCAACCATTAGTTGGCGCGGAGCGTAAAGAAAATTTCGAAAAATCAGACCCCTCAGATGGTCAAAATAGCGTATTTATGCTTGTAAAGAGAATCTAAGCACGTAATCTTTTGATTGATGCCACCAGTGGGAAACAGAGTCCACCTTTTCTAAATAAAAACTGGAATTTGACAGAAAATTTTGAAAAATTTGGTGTCTTATAAGCAATCTGGTGCCACATATGCTTTCTTTTGAAGTAAAATCTGTGTTGATAAAGTTAGATTACGTATTTTTAAGAACAAAGAAAAATGGCATATGTGAGGGGGGCATGGCCCAATGGTCCCCCCTTCGCACGCCACTAAGGAGGCCTAATAGTGGCTCGATCACACACGATATCCTGTGAGAAAAACAGTCTGTTAAGTGTAGAAGGCTACAAGGTACTCATTGTCCATTTATTGTTACACTCAAAGTGAGCAGAAAGCTATTTTCCTGAACTAGCTTGTAAGCCTCCAAGGATAAGGCTAAGTAACAAAATCTAAGTGTGCCAACGGGTCCCGTTAATTCTAATTTCTAGATTAACTTTAAGTTTATCGTTGGCCATGGATTGTTTCAGCTAGCCCCATCCATCGTTATGTACACGGAGTAAAATTGTACAGCTACTGCTAGCCTGTAGAAGAACATAACGACCTCGGGGGTCTACATTACTGACTTGTCAGTTTCACTGAATTCCCAAAGTATCACCTGAATAACAGCTACCTGTGCCCTGAAATGCACTGATCATAACCCCCGGCCCCGTGCGTATACAAGCACAAGAGAACATTCACTCTGCTACGCGGCGAGGACATTTCCGTGGAACGCGAATTGGGCCGGTTCACGCGACACTGACGACATCTGAGTTAATTTGTTGCATAAATACTAATTATGTAGGAGAAATGTTTCACAATTTCTTATTCTAACAAAAATTTTGAGAAATTTTTGTGAAACTTTTGTAATAATAATAAGATTCATCAAATTTCCCCATTTCCCCAAAAAATTTTCCAGGGGGGCAACTTGCCCCCCTGCCCCCCCCCCCCCAGTAGCTACGCCATTGGCTTGTTGTGTACGTTTCTTGCTTCAAGTTTCCGAGGACTTCGAATGGACGAAACTCATGTACGTGAATCATTTGGCGGGAGTCAAGGGTGGGCACCGATTGCTATAGTAATTCGTGATCTATGCGTCTCAATGTTCAAAGTAAAACAACCCTTTTTTCAAACTCTTTACCTTGATAGATTATGGTAAATAAAATACTTGCGGCCAATTTGTCTGCTTTTCAGTGATTTGGAACCTGTTGCATTTTAGAACGCTTCAAATGAGAATGTGGGTTGACACCCGACACCCTTTTGTGAGAAACGACAATGACGTCACTGTCGAGGTTTGTCAAATTTGAGGTCCATTCCTTCAATGTAGACAAATTCTGCCTGTAAAAATATCGACTGAATGATCAAAACTAATTTTTCAAGAGCATGTGTTCAATAAGGGAATAAATTGTAAGGTGTACAGCCCGATCATACCAACCTACACGACGAGGGAAAGCATCACACTGTATCAACGATCTTTACAACAATCTAAATCAGACTAAGTCCTTCCAAAGTTTGCACCACCCACGCATTACAATGTTACCTTTTTATGAAAAATAGACAGCAACTAATCATTTTAATAAGTGAAATTTACGAATAAAACAAACCTGAAAATGACGGTGTACTATTTTCTTCAAGAGGACTTGGTCAAGTTAAAATTATTTGTCCCATTGGCTTAAACACTTTATCAGACTACTTCCTCTTCCTCTTCCTCTTCGCTCTTGCTCCGTGCAGAACTTTTCAAACTGGACCTGCCACCCTCTGCTTTAAGTTTACAATAAGTGCTCTTATGGCTCTTAACCCTTTACCGTTGTGCTCCAATCGGGGCATATTTGCGCGCCTCGGGATCGGGCGGAAAAGCGGACGTAGCACGCCCCGCATCAACTTTCGTAGGCTATTGACCCCGTGACCTTAAACTATTGTCTCTCTTGTTGTTGTGGCCGAATTTTCGGGTAGGTACTCGCAGTTTCGAGCTCCTCGTGAAACGGTAAAGATGGGTGACAGCCGCGCTCTCCGTATGGGTCCAAAAGGACCCAAACAACGGTAAAGGGTTAAGTTCACAATAAGTGCTCTTATGGCAATTTTAAATTTCCATATTATGACCATTGAAATTTTGAATGATAGGCACGTCGTGATCTGTGCTCAAAGAGGGCATTTGACACAAAGTCAAAATTTGACACTTAAAATAGATCAAACTGTGTTCAATTTTACACAGGTTGTATTTTACCGCATTGTCAATAAGCCGTAATTGACACATTGGTCATATGATATGTAACACAGTCAGAGGTAGCGTTCGAAACTTTCTAATGCACTATATTTGTCAATCAATATTTTTCCAAGTAAGAATACTACATTAGTTGTCTGTTACGTTACTTAAGGAACCCACTGTCGACTTTTTTTAAAGAGAATGTGGGTTGGGGTTGGGAACCCCTTGTGTGAGAAAGCTTAACACGTTTATAAAAAATGAAAATGACGTTATTGCGAGGGGGGAGGGGGTGTTAAACTTGTGGGACACGCAGACAAATTCTGCCTGTTAAATTATCGATTGAATCATCAAAACTGATTTTTCAAGAGTTCTCAACGTTCTTTACAACAATCTAAAACACTTTTAATCCTTTCACATTTTGCACCACCCCCGCTTAAAAAGTTTTCATTTCTTCATGAAAAATAGACAACAAGTAATCATTTTAACATGAGTTATTTACGAATAATACAAACCTAAAACTGACAGTGTACTATACCTTTCTTTTGTTGTGACTTTGTCATGTTAAAATTACCTCCCTCACTGAATTATACACTTCATCAGACTACTTTACTTCCCCGCCCTCTTGCGCCTTGTAGGAGTTTTGAACCTGGACCTGCCACCCCTCTGCTTAATTTTACAATACGGGCTCTTATGGCAAGTTCAAATGTCTATATCATGACCATTGAAATTTTGAGCTTCAGAGACTAGAATTAAAGGTACGTCATGACCTCTACTCAAAGAGGACATTTCACACAAAATGAGAATGTGGCACTGAAAATTGATTAAATGGTGTTGAATTTTACACAGGCTTCATTTCAACCCATTTTGAACAAACTCAGCTTGAAAACATTGGTTATACTTTCATGTAACACAGTCAGAGATACCAAAAAAGATGCCGAAAATTTAAAAACAATTTTAAATGGGTTACTATTAGAACGACGCCATATTTACCATTAAAATTAATGTGCCAAAAATGATCCCTATTTGTTTATGCATGCAGTTGCCCACAACCTCTTAACAAAGGAAGGACGTAACTATTTGTCCGTCCGAGAAGACTTCTACAGGGAAACCTTCCCTGGTATCTTCCTGCCGCTCATCAAACTCACTGTCATATGAACAAGAAAAAAAAAATAGCGTTACTTAATATTCCACTCGGGATTATGACTATAATAAAGATGTACTTCGAAACCAAAATATCTCACCATGTTTAGAAGAAAACAGATCTTCGAATGTGTTTGAGTTTGGATTCCACCAAAGTAGCAATCACCACAACTACGACGTTCGGAACCGAGGATATAGGTGCTTGATTTGTGGTTCCAAACCCTCGCCAGTACCGGGCGCATTTCTAGGACTTTTACCAAGAGGGGCGTAATAAACTGGGGTGTCATGATTTACGGGTGACTTAGAAACAATACACCCATGGGTGACGTCAGGAGTTTTGCGGACACCGGAGGAAAGCCTCAAAGGTCACAACAAATGGAGGGGGCGGGGTGAACGGATTCCCGATAAACTAGCCGGGTTCCTATTAAAGAACTCGAAAGTAGGATATTCAGGCTTAAAGGGAGAATTTGGTGCTCACATTGAACACTATTTGCAAACGTTAATCTTTCTGAAACACAGTTTAGATTTATGGCGGAAAAGTTACTTTTTTGGATGGAAACAATGCATTCAATCCTTAATTCGCATATCAAAGTGAAGGCGTTTGGAAAAAAAAAAGTTTTACAAGATACACGGTGTTTGTAATTAGGTAAAAAATGAACACTTTTGGTGGAATTGACCTTTTTGATCTGCTAACGACATTTGTTTTTGTTTATGCTATGGGCGCCAGGTCCTAGACCTTACACGTTGGTGTATGATGTTCAAATTCATAATCATATTTACCAAGCATGGGCCACTTCAATTCCACAATGTGATGGTACCAATTCACAGTGATATCAGTGTATAATTGATCTTAAATTTGGTAGGATGAATTTTCAACTTCAAGAGCATTTAATATAATGAGTAAAAAAATATATATATATTTAAAATCAAGAAAAGTACTTTCTACTCCAGCCACAACGGTTGGGCAACATTGACTGTTTTACTTGATCCCGCGGCTGCTTTACTTAAGCTTAAGTTTTTTTTTTTTTTTTTTCTATTTGGTACTGGTAGCCTAATACTGGGAATAAGCACCATTAAACAGAATTCAATTTCAAAACCATCCCCGACCTCTTGGTTATCTCATCTCCCTCATACCGCATGTACGTTTCAACTTTGCCTACAAAATTATCACCCTCCCCCAACATACACAAGCATATTCAGGCGCGGATCCAGAAATCCCAAAAAAGGGGGCGACTTAAGAGAAAGCAGGAGTGTGAGGGAGTGGCACTGCGTTTTGTTGTTGATGTGGCGAAAAAAGGGAGGCCGCAAGAGCCTCCTTGAATCAGCACCTGATATTTCCTTCAGTGAAACCCAGGATCCATTTTTGGTTATTGTGGCCAAAATACAGGAAAATTATACGAACCATGAAGTCGGAAACTGTCGCTGGGCAACACAGTGTTGGAAACGAAAGCAAGTATGCATGTTCTAACATGTTTACTATGGTGGCACCTTAGTGATGTGTGACAGGGGCGGATCTAGAATCTTTTTTGAGGGAGGGTCCAACATAAAAAGGGCAAATTCATTTTTTCCCACAAACGTCAACAATTAAGCAAGTTATCTAGGCGTGGTCGAACAAAAAAATGGAGAGGGGGAGCTGAGTGCGGAGCGCCACCATAAGTTGGCGCGGAGCGTACAACAAAATGTTTGGCTTTACAAACTCTCCAGATGGCCAGAAACGGCACTTTCGAATCTAGAAAGAATATATTTAGCACCCACTTTGAAGTTCTTCTCGAGAGCCCCACTTTTTTAGAGTAGGGGAGAGCGTCGCTAGTTGTTACAGGGGCAAGTTGTTATGGTGCCAGTTTCTCTTTGCAAGAATAGGGGAGCTTTAAGCTAAGCATTCCACTCTTTGTGACGTGTCTGAACAATCTCGTCGCAAGGAGTTGCGTCCCAGGGAGTCGCACGGTGTGTAAAGCCCGGTACACACTGCCACGACAACTAACGACACCAGGCGACAAGATGTCTTGAGGGGGGGGGGGGGCTCTGGATCCACCGCTGTGCGCTGTGTACACAGTCAATGCTACTGAAAAACTGTCACTAGCATTCAGTGCAATGTATCTAAAGGCAAAACACTGACCACCAGAATGAGTATGACAGTAGAAACAAATCGCAAGTTATAGCTGTCACTGGTTGACCATTTTTAATCGTCTATTCTGTTCATGTATCTTGAAAGTTAATATACTTAAACGGTGTGAACCCCCCTCACGACTGTTTGGTCGATTCCCCAAAACTCCCTGGTTTGGGAGTCTATGAGCTCCGATACCTACCTCCTATTGACCTATGTATATCGTTATTGCCTGCAATAACCGTCTGGCAAAAACCTAATAACACCGTGGTAACCCCTACCTAATGAGGGCGCGCTATACCCTAGCTACTTCCTTCTACGTTTTGGCCGACCCGTGGGACCTAGCCCCACGGGAAAAAGACTAACACACACACACAAAAGAATTACCCCCTTAAAGAGCTTAAGCTACACAAAAAGAAAAAGGACCGAAAGGCCCAGTCTCACCTTCGGCGGCCGACCAGGGGCCGGCAAAGTCTTGGACCGACGTCATTGGTGCTGGAGATGGCCGCAGGAGAGACCCGTCGGAGTCATAGGGGTCGGGAGGCGGGAGGTGAATAGGAGGTAGGTATCGGAGCTCATAGACTCCCAAACCAGGGAGTTTTGGGGAGTCTATTTCGCTCCTCCCTACCTCCTATTGACCTATGTATCCAGATTAGCACCGAGCAGCAGGCGGGAGGTCCGGACGACGACGGTCTGGAACCCCTAGGACAGCTCTAGCGAAGCCCCCTTCTTGAGAGACCACGTTGGTCAGGTAGCAGGCGACGAAGGTAGACGGTGTTTTCCAAGCCGCTGCCCGGAGGATGTCGACCAATGGAACCCCTCTAAACCAAGCTCTCGATGAGGCGTGGGCCCGAAGTTGGTGGGCATGCACGTTGTCCTCCGAGGAGGAGTGAGGCAGGACCAGGTTGACTAACCATCTTGACAAGGTGTCTTTTGAAGCCGGGTTGTAAGGAGATCTGGGAATCAGAAACAGGCTCTTCGACTTCCTAATTGGCTTTGTCCTCTCTAAATACCATTTCAGGGCCCTGACCGGGCAAACTTTCCTATCCTTGGCCACGGAGGAGGACGAGGCGATGTTTGGAAGGTAGATCTCCGCTGGGGAGAAGGAAACCGTCTCATTCTTAGTCAGGAAGGATGGATCCGGTAGGAGGAAGACGCCGTCTTGGCTGAAGCGGATAAACCCTTCTTGAGTGGTCAGGGCATGCAGTTCGCTTCGTCTTCTGGCCGACGCTGCGGCGATGAGAAAGAGGGTCTTGTAAGTCAGTAGTTCCAATGTTGTGTTGTGGAGAGGCTCATAAGGCGGCTTAGATAGTACCGACAGGACGTCGTTTATCGACCATGAAGGAACCAGGCGTTTCCTAGGGGGCCTCTGGTTGAACATGCCCGTTAAGAGGTGAGAAAGGGCCTCGTTGGAACCAATAGTTGAGCCGTCCTGGAACCCCTTATGCACGGAAGCGATCGCTGAACGGTAGTTCCTGATAGTGCTCACTTGTTTCCCTTCCTTGAACAGCGTGAGGAGAAAATCTGCAACTGCCTCTACAGGAGCTTCCAGGGGATCGAAATCTCGGTGCGACATCCATTCCCTGAACCTGACAAGTCTCGAGTCGTAAGTGGAAAGGGTTGAGGATCGTCGGGAACCCGCTGCGATGACCGCAGCCTCCTGTGAAAGGCCCTTACTAGTGAAACGTCCGATGAGAGTTTCCAGGCTGTCAGCTTGAGGTGCTGGAGGCGCTGGTGCCAGATTTTTCCTCCGGCCTGGGTTAGGAGGTTGCTCCTGAGCGGGAACCTGAAGGGTTGGTCTATCAACATCTCCAGAAGAAGCGGAAACCACGGCTGGTTGGGCCAGCAGGGGGCTACTAGCAAGATTACTGCGTTGGAGTCCCGGAGTTTGCGGAGGACTCGTTGTATCAGGCACCACGGGGGGAAGGCATACCCGTACAGGTTGTCCCACGGAAACGCCAGAGCGTCGGTCCTCCAAGCTTCTGGGTGAAAGTACCTCGAACAAAAGGTTTGAAGTTTGGCGTTGGCCTGGGAGGCAAAGAGGTCTACCATCGGTCTGTCGAAGATCTGGAAGACGTGGTTGGCCCATGCTTGAGACAGGGACCACTCCGACTCCTGAAGGGTTCCCCTGGACAGGGCGTCCGCCATCACGTTGTTCTCTCCGGCTAGGTGAGAGGCTCTGAGGAGGATGTTGAACCGGCGGCAAAGGTGGAGGAGATCCCATGTCAGCCGGCAGAGAGTGGGTGACTTCGTCCCTCCTTGGCGGTTGATATAACAGACTGATGTTGAGTTGTCGCAGAGAACCGTAACCTGGTGAGACCTGAGAGAGGGGCCCCACTGAGAAAGGGCCAGTAGAACAGCCTTCAGCTCCAGGAGGTTGATGTGAGACTGAGACTCTTCCGGACTCCAGAGATCTGACAGGGTGTGTGATTCCCAAACTGCTCCCCATCCCGACAGGGAGGCGTCCGTCAGGATCGTTGCCTTGGGCCTGGACTCCCTGAATGGTCTCCCTGAAGTGATATTGCATTGAAGCGTCCACCAGGAGAGGTGCTGCCGGACGTCCGTCGAAACTGGAACCTTCTTGGCCAGAGAGCTGGTCGATGGAGAGAAGTGTTTGAGCAGGTGAATCTGGATTGGTCTCATGAAGAGGCGGCAATACGGTATGACGTCGACTATGCTGGCCATGAGGCCCAGCAGACGAAGCCAGAGTCTGGCTGGAGCTTTGTCGAGTGAGCTGAGATGACTGGCCATCTCCAGAAGGGAGAGTACTCGTTCTGGCGACGGAGTTGCTAGACCGGATCGGAAGTCTATCACTGCTCCCAGGTAGGTGACTACCTGGCTCGGAACCAAGGAGGATTTCTCTATGTTGATCACCCAGCCGAGACCCTCGAGGGTGTTCATGGTGAAGGACGTGATCTCCTGAGCTTCTTGGGCCGATCGGGCGATGAGGAGCCAGTCGTCTAGATAAGCAAACACTAGGATGCCCCTTCTTCGGAGGAAAGCCAGGACGGTCCTTGTTACCCTTGTGAAAACTCTGGGAGCGGTTGAGAGGCCGAAAGGCAGGGCCCGAAAACAGTAGTCGACACCCTTGTAACGAAATGCCAGGAACTTGTGGTGGGTTGGGTGGATCGGGACATGCAGGTAAGCGTCTTTGAGGTCCAGGGATGTTGCCCAAGATCCCTGTAGGAGTGACGGGAGAATGACGGCAAGAGTCTCCATCCTGAACCTTCTGGGACGAATGTAGGCTTTGTTCAGAGGTTTGAGATTGATGATAGGGCGCCATGTGTCCGGCTTCTTTGGCGTCAGGAAAAAGCAGGACCGGTAAAGGCTCCGTGCGGGGTCTGTGGCGGCATAAATTGCTTCCTTCTCCAGAAGATCTGAGATTTCCTTTTCTAGAGCAAGTCGCTGATCTCGGGATTTCGGGACAGGTGTTGTTCGGAAGCATCCCCCTTGAGGAGGGGGGCTGGAAAATTCTAGTTTGTATCCTTCGTTCACTACTCGCCGAACCCAAGGGTCCGGTGAGAGAGTCTCCCACATGTGAGCATATCTCATTAGTCTCCCCCCTACTGCCAAGGGACGAGCGGTAGGGTGGGCATCCCTAGGGCTTAGCTTGGAACCGTCCTGATCCCCGGGAACCAGTACGGAAGGTTCCCCTCGTCTGGCGACGGCTAGGTAGAGACGAAGTTGACGGACCAGAGTAGTTCCTTCCGGAGGGCTGGGAATGAGGCTTCCCACGTTGCTGGCGAGCAGCCGAGAAGGGGCGTCGGTCAGGGAAGCTTGAAGATCTGGAGGCTTGACGGGATGAAGCTCTGCCAGGGGATCTTCTGGACCTTGAAGTGGAAGGCTTGGAGAAGGTAAATTCTGCCTTATTGATGTCCTTTCGCCGCTTGATCTCGGTGAGGAGCTGCTCATCGAACTTCCCTCCGAAGAGGTCCGGGCCTGAGAGGGGTAGTTCCATGAATCGGCGCTTGATGTCCGGAGACGGCCACTGAATACTGTCTAGGACAAGTTCCCTTCTCTCCTTGGTGGCTCTCACCGCCACCCTAGAAAACTGGTCGTAAGCAAGTCTGGCCACTGGGCCCAGGATGTTGACCAAAGCGCCGGTGTCTTTCCTGGAGACTTCTTCCGTGCCTGACTGTCTGAAAGACTTGGAGAGAACTTCTGCAATAAGCAAGAGCGAAGAAGTAAACTTCATGCCAGTCCGGGCTGCCAGGTTGATGCCCTGGAGGGACGAAAAGGCTTTCTTAGTAGAAGAGGAGCGGAACGACCCATTACGGTCCACTGCACCAGCAGTTTTCAGCTTGTCGAGGCAGGAATCCGGGATCGACGGGGAAGCAAAAAAGGATTTCCAGTCCTCGTCGCTGATATGGAACTCTGAGGTCTGCTTCTTGGGAAAAGCACGCCAGACCTTGGCATTAGCTTGAGTGTCAAAGCGGTCAAAGCACTCCGCATCCACAGGCATAGCAGGTCTCTCCGGTGCCGGCGACTTGTTCAAGGAAAGTCTCGACTTCCTGGCAGAAGAGGATTCTTGAGGCGAAGGATCGTCGAAACCTGTCTCCTAAGGACTTCTACGGCCTTCTCGAAAGCTTCCCTGGAAAAGGACGTTCCAGTCAGGGGGGCGTCGTCCTCGGAGCTATCGAGAACTTCATCTAGGTGCTGAGTCAACTGCCCCTGGTCGTCCGGGGAGTGCAGAAAGTCCGACTGGGGATCTTGGGTAGTTGCTTGTAGCTGGGCCTGGTCCGCACCCTGGAGCTGGGTGGGGGCTGGCATCGGAGCTCCCTGGCTGGCAGGTGGAACCGGAGAAGGTTGAGAAGGAGCCGGAGCCTGGGCTGGTTGGGAAACGGCTGAAATGCGGTTCACGGACTGAGTGAGCAGCGACACCAGTTGGGAAAGGGCCTCGGTTGGGAAGGAGGCCTCCGGATCACGGCGTTTCCTACGGTGCCGGCGTTCCCTTGAGGAAGAGGATGAGGACAAAGAATGGCGTCTCCTCTTCTTTGACTTAGACCTGTGTCCTTGGCGGCCTCTACACGGAAAACCCGAGGAAAAGGACAGGTCCATGGCACCGGTAGCGGGGGAACCCTGGGAAGGGTGGTCCTCGGAAAGTGAATCAGAAGAGGCCTGGAACTCCTGGCCGCCCTGGGTTGCCTGGCTACCACCAGGGTTGCTGGAAGAAGGCACGGCGGGGCCGAGGCCCTGGGTGACTAGAGCCGAGGAATTTCCCGGATCGGTAGGCGAGCATTCCTGGGAGGATGCCGGAACATCAGTGCCTCGGGGTTGTCCTTGGACCCCGGTTTTTCCTTGGCTTTCCCGGTTGGTTTGGTTCGCCTGAGGCTGAGAAGCCGGGGTGTCGGTTTCCTTGGTTTTCCTTTGGAGACTCGGCAAGCCTGACCGCGCAGTGCTTGGACCGACCTCACTAGTCCTCGGGGAAGCTGCCGCAGCAGGCCCCTTTGCGGACTTATCCTTGGATTGAGGAATATCCTTCCTTGGAGTCGGATGACTGCCTTCCTTTGCCTTGGAAGCCTCGGCTTCCCTCCTACGATCGGCTTTCCTTTGTCTAGCCAACTCGTTTTCCTCAACTCGTTGTTCCAAGGAATTCCAATCCCGGAAAGACCAGTTGCGGCACACCTGGCAGGTGGAAACCCGGGAGCATGGTCTGCAGGCTGGACAAAGCTCGTGGAAGTCCCAGTCCAGGAACGGCCGGAATTTCTTGCATTTCCTGCATTTGGAGGAATTAGACGCTGTGCAAAAAGATAAGGAAAACAAAACCCCTTCCGGGGAAAACATACGAACAAAGAGAGACTTACTCGCCGGCCGGGGAGGCCAGCACAATGCAACAATGACAGCTTTAATCGATAAGGATTACTGATAAGATGAAAGCATGCAACGAGAATGAGGTGAGTTTAGCGAGGCCTAAGCTATGACGTCAAAAGACGATGCAAAACGACAAGGCCTATGCTTGTACAACAACAAAAACACAGGTGCAGCAAGAAAACCTTATATTAAACATGAAAAAGAACACATAAAAAATCCTACCACATGCATACAAACTGTAAAACCTGTAAGGTAACGTAAACAAGCAAAAGGATAGAGATCGATAAACAACGATTCCCAAACATGCATGCAGGGAGACGAGAGGGCGGGAACCGGCTAAGGACCTAAAAAAAAAGATATATAGGAAGCCGGCCCGCCGACGAAAAAACCCCCGAAACCCGTATGACAACCTACACGGACGGGAGGAGAGGAGGGGGAGGGGGGAAGGTCCACCACGGACCGCAATTCCCGGAGCCCGCACCGAGAACAAAATGGCGGCGCGAGACCGCTCCCTGTACAAAGTTACATAGACGAGAGGATCGCGCAAGGCGAAAATCCTCGATACTTAAGCTAAGAGTAAAAAACCCCGAAAAAACAAGGCCTGAAAGAAAAAGGATACTCATGGTTTCGGTAGAAGGCGTCAAGGAGCAGTCCACGGCGTAGACAAAAAGGATTGGTCAGAATCACGAAGATTGCACGTAAAAAATAGTGGAATTTTACCAGACGATTTTCCCACACGTGTAAACACGAAGAAGGCAAAAACGAAGAAGGAAGTAGCTAGGGTATAGCGCGCCCTCATTAGGTAGGGGTTACCACGGTGTTATTAGGTTTTTGCCAGACGGTTATTGCAGGCAATAACGATATACATAGGTCAATAGGAGGTAGGGAGGAGCGAAATAGACTTAGCAAACTTGTTTGTAAAAGGGATTAACTGTTAAAATTACAGATAAAAGCTTCACCCAAGAAAATATCTTTTTATCAAGTAACATTGGCTAAAATGTCCTATCCAATTCTAGCAAAATGATACATCAATAAATTTATTACCTGCCTTAGAAGGAAAAACATGTTCTTGCCAACCACAAGTTACTTGACAATGAATACATATATGTTGATTTAAGATTTATATGTGTTGTGCAGTTGATATGGTTGTCTTTATGTAAAGTGACTGGCTGTATTGTTTTCAATGCAATAGGCTATTATAACATTTACCTACTCCCCTTCACTACCTGCCTAACCCACTAAAACAAGTTCCTGGTTGCCAAGTTCGAACATGGGCCAGCATGAGCAGAAATGGACAGAAAATAAAACAAAATACATACTTTTAATGCAAAATAATTTCAACTATATTATATATTTAACTCTTCTCAAGTCCTTCATGAGACAGAAACTCCCCCTCTCTCCCCCTCCCCCGAAAAAGAAAATAATAAATAAAGAGAAAAGAGAGCAGTACTGAGGCAAACACTCATATAATTTCTCAACACTGAACTGGATGAGAAAATTTTAAGGTTCTTGTAACCATGTCCTAAAGAGTCAGTTTATAGTTAGATGTAGTTTTACAGATCACTTTTTATCCAACTGGTTCAATCAGGCCTGCCACTCTCGCCTTTCACAGTTGTAGCTCACTGGCTTGTTTTTTTTTCCCTTCAACATTGCTTATGCTGAGCACCAAGCACTATGGCAGTAGGTTGTTACTCCAGATGTCCAGACTGCAAATTGGATGCTCCAACCACTCCACCATGGAGTCAGTCCATGTCCTAATGGTAAATTTTCACTCCAGGCAGTTGCAGCAAAGACTGTAACACCCACTATAATCAAAACTTTTCTCATGTTATTTTTACTTTTTTCAGGAGGAGGGGGGAGGGCTATGAAAATATGTTATATTCTAAGCACATGTTTCATCTTCCAGTAGGCTCAAGACAACTTTTTTACACTTTTTACACTATCATAACTGCTGAATCTTACTATTGCAACCCAACTTTTGCTGATTCATATATATATTTATGATTAACAAAAATCAATTAAATTGAAGTTTACAAAATTACAAAAACAAACATCACATAACACTGAATTGTCTAGCAGATCATTACCCCAAAAGAACCAGTCAATAGAGCAAAACCCCCTCAAATATTCAAAATTTTCATATCCTCGATGCATGAATTCCTCCCCCCCCCCCATATGACCCCTGGCTACAAGATCCATCTTGGTGCAATGGGGCATGGAATGGATAGAATTGAACTGAAGTGTGAAAGAATGAGTAAGGGCCTGACAGGAACACACTAGAAACAGAAAGTACCCTTGCTTGGGTTACTTTATTCATCATAAATATTTAATCTGTTTGATGAAAAGTCCCAAATTAAATGGGTAATTTTTAGAAATTTTTCCAACGCCCAAACAATGAACTGTTGCAGTTTTTAGTGACTCTATAACATCCTTGAAAACTAATAGTTGAATAAAGAAACTCATCTTTTGACAAAACCTAGCATTTTGCAAAGCACATCATGGTATGATGAAATGTTGACGAAAATTAAATCCGTTAAGCTTAAGAAGATACATTTTTTACAACATTTTTTAGCTGATAGTTGAATATCAAAATGGGCGAAATTTGTTCTCATTTTTGCTCTTTAAATAAAACAGGGATTGTAGATGTTACTTTTTATTCTCTACTTGTCATTTGTAATATTTGCTCTCAATTATTTCAAAAGTGTGCCCCCACTTTTAACCAGTAGGCCTTTATGGGCCATGTATTGGTACATTACATTAAGCACTGCCATATCATGTTTAATAGAACTTAATAAAACTGAAAATAAAATGCCAGATTAAATACACCAGTAGTTTAACAGCACACATCTCACAACTGTTTGCAAGGAATGGGATCCCTGTCTGAGATAAGCCTATGTATCCCAAATGTTTATATGTCAAGCATGCATCCATATAACATCAACTTTCCTGAAGAAGTTGAAAAATCCCACACCATTACACACCTCTTCAAAGAATAAAATATCAACATAAACAACAAAATAAACATTTCAATTTTTTTGAAAGATCCTCTTAAACATAAAAACTTCCTTGCATTCACATCTTTTAACGTTTACTGCATGAATGGCATTGGTCAGCCCCTGCAGGGTCCTTCAATGTCAACATTCCAATGAATGTTATTGTCAAATGGAGTTTTACAGCCCAGTTTCCAACCTATTACTTCAAGTTAAACCGGCCCCGGCCTTTTTTCCAGTTGTGGCACACTGGCTTGTTTTACCTACACCATTGCTTATTCCCAGCATCACACCCAACGGCAGTAGGTTCCTTTTTTAAGAGTCTTCGGTATGACTCTGCCTGGGAAGCAAACCCGAGCCTTCCACGTGAGACGGGGATGCTCTACCATTAGATATGCAGTCCAACATTCCACTGGAAAACAATTGAAAAGATGGAAAGAAACAAGTCTCTTCCATGACAAAAGTAAACTGACCACTCCCTCTCCTCCTCTCATTTTCCAAAGGAAAATGTAGTATTTGCATATCTGTACCATCCAGCCACTGTAAATTGGTAAAGGTTAAAAGAGAATAATGAGCCCATTTCCCTCAAGGAAATGTTCAAAAGGTTTCATTTACTAATAATGACAACAATACAGACCAAGGAATCTCATTTGGTCTATAAATGTTTTATGGCAGAGAATCTGAGTATGGTTTATTTTAAATCTGACCCAAGACAATATTATGCATGGAATCGAGATATGTTCAATATTTTAGCTGGCGAATGTAAGGATTTCTTCAACTAGTCCCACTTTAAATTGCATTGTGTTCCCAGGATTGCCCATAAAGTAAACAAAAACAGCCATGTTTCTCAAAAAATATTTCCTTTTAGAGAACTTTTTTTACAATTACCATACAATATGTCACATCTAAAGACAGTACGAACACAAACCATTCACACAAACTAATGTCCACTTTGACAAAAAACCATCACTCACTATGAATTTGAATCAAACAAGTTTGTAATCTTTTATATCCAAAACTTTTATTTAGCAAAGATAAAATTGCACAATTAATTTTTTTGTTTGACAAGTATCTAGAAAAAGTTATTTTTTGCAACAAACAGCTGCTTCAAAAACCTCTTACAGATGTTGTCTCAGTAGAATGTTTTCAACTTCCATTAACCCTCCCAGTCCCCTCCTTCTCCACCTCCCCTCCCTCAAAGTGTATCTCTTCTCTGCTATGTTCATTAACATTGGGAAATTCAGTACCCATTTGCCACACATTTTTGGTACCCTGCCTTAAATATAACTTTAATCCCCCAAACTAAGTAACTAATTATAACTAAGTACCTATAAAACCTGAGTGCCTCATTAATCTGGAAATCCATACAACCTTTATACACATGTAGCTTAAAAATACATACAATCTTGGTATAAACAAATGAGAACCCATGAAATTAGGCATAAATACATCCAGACATACACACATCTAGTATAACAACACCATGAAAGATTGGTTACCATTTAAACTTCAAAGATGTAGGCAAAGAATCTAGGTTCATTTCCTGAAACTGTTATCCACCATTGTTAATCTGGTGGAGACGTCTAAGGGAGCATTCTCTTCTGTCCCCCTCCCTCCTCCCCTTGAGAAAGTATCACATCAGGGGGCTTTTTCCTGTTTTCTAAGTATATCCATACAGTAAAACTTCATTTATATGTAACAGATTCCAATTAAGCAACAAACACTCTCAACCCTTCGTCAATCCTACTATTATGACCACAGCAAAACTGTTTGTCCAGCAAAATGAGTTTCCTAAGAATTTTGCTCAAGACTTACACATCCCTTAAACAAGGATATTTACTGAACTCTTTTTATCTTTGTAAATTGGTGTCTTCATGACCATCCATTGTTTTTGACATCAATACCATCAAGGCATTACTTACAACCGCATCACCGGAGTACCTGTAGTGCAACCAATGCAGTCCTGGATAACCCACAACCCAGTTTCAAAAAAGCACCTTTTCTACCATTACTCCAAACTCTTTTCAGATTCTTAGTGGTATGAAGGCTCTTGGTCTTGACACAGTTATTGAATGGTTACATGAATTCTTTGTAACCTGTCTTACATTAATGAAATGATCCATAAATATATAATGTGACTGCGATCATTTACACCAACACTCTAAGAGGCAATCAGACCCTTCACCAATGATCCACGACAGACTCTCCCCCGTACCAGCTTTGGAAATATTTAGAGTATGATAATGTCCTTTCATCTCATAATTTATCTCTTAGCACCAAGATATTTACAGCTGAAGAACTTGTTGTTTCTTGAGGTAAAGCACCAGGGACCGCTTTGGTCAGCAAACCATTGTTGGTTAGTTCCCAAGTCATCCAATCTCAGGAATTTCATTCTCTGCACAGATCACTCGTACATACTCAGATGACGATATGGATGACACCTGAGACATCAACTGGTATTGAAGGGTTGACCTGGGGGTAGATGAAAACAGAGTGAGTCACAAAGGAACAAAGTACATGAAACTATACATAAATCAGTAGACTGGGAGGGGGGGGGGCATCTCAAGTGTTTGGGGGCCAAGGGCTACTTTCACTTGAGTCATGATGAGGTATAGTCAAGAATACTATATATTACAGAGAATCGAGAAAAGGTGAAAAGTTATGAGGTTTTTTTATGGTTAACTTATTGCAGTAACCAAAAGGGCTTTATGGAGCAGACTGTGTGCATGATTGGTTTTTCTTTTCTTTTTTTGGTTCCTATTAATATTTTACTCTTTTGTTGATGACTTTACCATCATTGTATGACATAAATGTCACATACACTACCTTTTGGTAAGCGCATGCAATAGATTATCATTAGTCCTGATTCCTTGTTTACACTTGAGTAGGGACCTCAGTATGATTGTAATCCCCCCTTTCACAGTACCCACCTCTAAAAAAGGAACTTACTGCCATTGTGCATGATGCTCCGAAAAGCAATGGAGTAGGGAAAACAAGTCAGTGAGCCACAACTGGAAAAAAGGCCGTGGACGGCTCAACTTGAGCCAATAGGTTGGAAACTGGGCTGTAAAACTCTGTCTAATTTCACAGTGCCCACCTATTCACACTACTGTGACAGTGCTCACCAACTTACAGTACAATACTAGGAACATAATGTTGATATTTCTACAGTATCTCTGCTTTCTATTTTTAATGAACAGTGTTATTCAATTATCCTTTTATCATATGTTAAAGGGGGATATTGTGTTTGTTTTAAAAGGAAATTTTGTCCTTTTAAAACCAATATTTATTGGCAAATAGTGATAAATAATTGCAAACAAGGCAAAATGGTAGCCTTCTTTTCAAGAAATAAGTTTCCCTCAAATAGAATTTAAGTTATTTGCTGATCAAGAATAATTTGTTCACTCAAACTTTCAACATTTTAAAAGATGCAACTTCCATAACTTTTCTTGTGCATAATATTTTGAGGAGAAGGATGCTATTGCTGGGGTTGATTGTTGAGACCAAATAATTGGAAAATTACTAGAGCTCTTTACTTTTGATGCTATGTTGGAGTATTTTCAAAGGCAGTAAAAAAGACCAGTAAATGAAAAAAAAAAAGGAAAAATAAATAAAAATAAAGCATGTAAATCAGTATATCACCTAATGTAGAAAAAAAGAGTTTTAGCACCAACTGAACATTTACAGGTCTAACCCTTGTTTGTCCCCATATCCTCCCACTGCAAGCCATTGGATTTCAAAAATCACATGAACCTATTTGAAGTTTGCATCATTTCTCACCATGGGAACCCATGGGGATCCACTTTTGGGTTCTGTTAAAAAATGCATGGGTGGTAACTGATTGGTGATAAAGATAAAATCCCCAATCTCCCTCATGCTACAGTGAATCTTACAAGCTTCAGAAGAAAGTATTCCAGGGATAGATAAAGTGCGTAGACACTTTATACAAATGTTAATACTTCCAGGAAGTTAAAGGCACCTAATACTTTCAATCATACCACAGATACTGCATGTCAAGATGCTAATTAAACCCTAGTAAAGACATTTTGTTCCTACAATAAAACAATAAACAACTTGCCAAGAATATATTTTATATATTTCATCAAGGAGTGTGATCCAAAGTTAAAAAAAAAACATGTTCACCCTTCCCCATCTTTTTACTAACATAACATTCTACATAGAATGTTTTTAAATAGCAGTGTATGCTTCACTGGAAACGACATGTACAAAGATGACATATGTACTTTTTGAAATGTTAAAAGGATGTATATGAGAAGCAACACATTTCACGATGAACATGGTAACAAAAAGCTGTGAACCAACCAAAATGACCAGTACCGAACCTACATCCCCTGCTTGATGCTGAGGTTATAATAATGGAAATTAATGGAGCTAATTAAGGAAATTTCAAAATGACATTAGTAACAGACTTTATACATGACATGTATAGCCTTAGTTATGTGCCCTTAGCCTTCAGCCAATATGGACCAAAAATTATCTCTGGTATTATTGATGTATATAAGGCAATGTGTATGGTTATGAACATGCAGTACCACAGGGCCCGGGAATCCCAGAGTTTTGTTTTAAGGCCTGCAACTGCTGGCATGTGCCTTGATGCACCCAAAGTTAATTTGAGATGCAGTATTTTTTACATAACTTTTGTGTCTGGGAAAATTCCTGTCTCATGCTGCAAGCATGCTTCATTTAATTTTAATTCACTGTAAAACAAACTAGAGAAATCACAAAATCATTCAAAAAGTAAAAACATCTATGAGGCCTCGATCAAACTGCCTCCACAATTGCCATTGCTGCTAAATTTTACATTCCTCCCTTTTTTTTGTCAGAGTTCCAATGTAAAGCCACTGTGCAGAAGTAACAGTAAAAGTTGGAGTTATGACATTTAGTGTGTGTCCCTTGTGATACAGTGGGCATATGTTTATACATACTTTTACTGCTAAAGAGTGTAAAATATTTAGGTCCCAAAGGAGGTTTGAAATGATAATTTTCCTTACATTTTATACAATAAGCTTATTTACACCCCAATACGAATCATGATCACATGCATGCTAGGAAATGCATGCAAAACAACTTAACACCAAACCATATATGCAAACCAAATTAAAAACAGCCTCTCAGTGCAAGTTTGTTCAAAAACTTCAAAAAACTACAGTAGGCAAGCCACCATTTCCAGGGCTCCACATTAACAATTGCCCAATTACCTGGGTTAAGTGAAAAAATTGCAGGGCAAGTTCTCTCTTGCTTGAAATTGCCCGAATCGGCAAGTACTTCTTGTGATCTCGAAAATGAGTTTGAGAACGTCCCAAACCATTCAAAAACTAGGGAACAGATTTGGTGTAAAAGTTGAAAAGTTGTCCCGTTTTGACTTACTGCTATCCAGTGCGTAACCTGCATGATTCCTGTGGTACCAGCCAATAGTTTTTGCTTGTACTGTTAGCTACTTTCTTCTGATTTGCTACTCATCCAAGGTACAACTCACTGCAATGCGTACTGCATTTGCAGCATTAAATCTAAGACAGAGACACTGCATGCTTGGTAACAACCTAGGCCCTGCTAGAAAATTAGGATTTTTTGAACTTTTTTAAATCACACTTATTTGGAAGGCTATCCACGATAATGACGGGACTGTCAATTTATGATTCATCCTCTGATTTATGCAATAACAATGTCTGAAACATGGGCCCATGATTAGCTATGCACGGAAGTTTGACATATTGACTTGACTCGTACATACATACATATGTGCATTACATACTGCTGTATGAAACTCGAAGCAAACATACGTGAGCCTATACACTCTATGTATACTTAATATGCACCATAGGATGGTGTGAAATCACCAGGCATAGGCATTGAAATATTGCCGGCTTCTAATTATTTCTGTTTACCGTTCGTTCTGTGAGAGGCTTGGGTAAAGATTAAGATTTGAAATGAGAAATGGAATCAATTTGGAAAGCCCCATTTTTGTAATAAATGATGTAAATAAAGACAAGAAGACAGGAAGACATAATGCTTTATCTGTTATACTGATTTTTAATATAAATTATGTTGTATAAATCAGTGAACAATTTTTTCAATAGTTATTCAATTCATGTGACAATCTTGTAATGTCAGTAAATTCAGTGTGGGCAGACAGCATGTGAACAATAATTCTGTGAACTTGTATTAACTGTATGGGATAATACAAAAACAATGATCTGCCAGTTTGTAGGGGCAAGTGAAAAATTGGAAGGGTGAGTGGATTTCAAAGACCGCTTGCTCTACTTGGCAAGTGGGTTTTAAAGTTAATATAGAGCCCTAATTTCAGAAACCCCCCTGGCAAAGAATAAGGGAAGGGTGTTCTTTTATACACCTTATAAAGAAAGAGGAAAAAAGTTTCAGTGTGCAGCCTTCTCAAACTCCACTTTTTAATAGCAAAATACTGAGCTGGAAATGGTCCACTACTATAACAATGTAAAGAGAAAAGAATAATCCTTACTTGTTTCCTCCCCCTATAACCTAAATGGAACATCCCAAATGTTAACATGTGAGATGATGTCAATTTACTATTTATGCACCTGACTTCTAACATGCTAATCTACAATAGCAGACAACTTGAACTATGCCCACCATAACTGAGATCAACAGCAATAAATAGGTTCCCTTCTCAGCTGTTTGTAAACAAAAGAAAGAATGGCAAACATCCCTTCACTCTTTTGCATATTCGTCTGAACACTTTGCTGGCTTGCAAAACTGCCAGCAATATTTTGCAGGAATGAAATATCCATGTAGAAGTAGAATACAGTACTTGCAAATTTGAATAGATATTTGTGAAACAGAGTTGCAAATTGTCTTTGATGTTCTACTTTTGTTCACTTCCAGATGAAAGTGAACAGATCAATAGCAGCAGTAGAAGCTATACAATAAAATGCTTTATCATGGTTGATGAATTTTGAATTTCATCTACTATGCAGTATAAAGCCTCCTGTAAAATAGTCAAATTTGTGAATTCAAGAATGGCGTTGAAACCGATGTTATTTCAAAAAGAGTTTTTTATAGGAACAGAGATCCTTGATGAAAGCACAGCAAACAATGAAAGATCAAGAATGCTTTTGTTTTACTTCAAATGTTTTGAACAAAATTCAGCTAGACAAAAATGGTACATTCTGAAATTTATTGTAGGACCTTCCTTCAATAAAAACGAAATACTTTAACTACACACTATTTGTGTTGCATTGGGCAAATTTGAAGAGAATAAATTTATCTTCTGGCCTTTTCAAAAATGCAGTCACTCACTGAATATAGTTGCTGCTGTTGAATAAGTGATAATCTTTCCACATCTCATAGCTGAGTACTTTTTCTAAAGTCCTCCCGACCCTATGGCAAAGGGCCGTTCCGCAAAACCAAAACTTTCACTGCTTCCCGAAGAAGCTATTACCTCCATAGCTGAGGACTTGACAAAACATGTGCACTCTCTTAGTACTAACAAACATGAGCTATACATACAGTTGCACATGTACAATGCAGGTTCACACCCCAGACTTTGAGTTAGTGCAGTTTCAAGCTTCAAAATCATGAAGATAACAAAAAATTCAATTGTAGAAATTTAATTCATTTTGAACCAATGTGTTTGTTTCTCTTTTTTTTTTGACAGACAAACAGACACACAGATAACTCTCCCTCCCCCCCCCCCCCTTCAAAAAAATAAATAAATTGACATTACTTACGAGAATTCCACTGTTATCACTTTACTCATGTGTGGTGAATTGCAGTATTGTCTGTGGGTTAAAATGAAATCATTCTCCTTAAAAGTCATGCATAAAATAAAGTTTGAACCTTATGAATATGACAGGAACAAACTAATCATCTTGCAAGTGAATCCTTTAGGCCCACATTTGATGAGACAGTAGGGTGCAGCCTGATCTAAATATTCTTGACAAATTTGCATCTCATTTTAACTTGCAGTTGTCAACTTTAAGCATACAAAAATGTCATGTATTCAACCAGAAAAGAACTTTGAACAAGCAGGCAAAGCAACATATCACCTCACACTTTATATCAACACTGCTGTCTTTTTTGTAGAACATTTCTGTTCTTCCAGGTTCAATACCAATTTTCTCCTTACAATATTATGTTTCTTAATCTAATAGCATATGAGGCAAGACAACTCAATCTTATTATTAACATTCCCTGTAGAAACTGAAACATCCCAAACTAGGCTCTGGGGACTCAATTTCCCTGGGAGTCAGTAACCAGCAGCCCTACATTTTGATACTCTAAAATAGAGACATGGCCTTCTGTGATAACATAATTATCACAAACATACATCTTAACAGCTGTAGACAGGCAGCAGGCTAACATTGAAGAAAGCATTAATATATCAGCAGGCCTTCAATATTCATTTCTCTGCATGAAAAATGTTGAACCACAATGTCAGGGAATGATAGTGGCTTTTATAGTAAATGGAGAAAAAACCTTGAAAACCAGATGTTTACATATTTCACTTAAAACTTGAAACATAGGACAATGCGAACTCAAGAATATGGCCTTTTTGCATATTTTGAAAAACTGAAAGATTTTCCAGCATAAGCAATGGAGTAGGCATAACAAGCCAACTGGTCTGAGTTACAACTTGCAAAAAGGTCCTAACCAGCCTGACTAAACCAATCACAAATTGAGCCATAAAAACTCATCTAACCAACTAAAGCAGAGGTCCCACTACAATGAATTCAGATTGGAATCTAATCTAATTTTTGTGATTCCTTGTGGAAATCTTCCCTTCTCTGGTCAAAAAATATCCAAAATTTGCCAACCTGAGTAAATATATGAGTTGTAGGCAGGACTATGAAAATCTTATTAAAAACTGATCACTGTATTTCATGAGGTCACACCGACAAACAAATTTTATCCGACTGCGTTGTCCAATAAAAAAAAAGGTATGTGAATGTGGCATCACAAGAAATCAGTTACCATTTTAGTTTCATAGACATCAGATGCAAATTTTACTTTGGTTGACAAATTTTGCACTCTTTCTGACCAGAGCTGGCGAAGACTTTTACAAAAATCGGATAAGAATGTGGTCTGAATTCATTGTAGAGTGCTCGCAGCCTAACTACCTGATCGATGTGGGGAGATGGTATTATTTGTGCTTGCTTCCAACTTCACTGCAGGCCACAAATGAAGCAAACTTTACCAAATAATATCAATCATCTCATATGCTGTACATGTAACTTGACTGAAAACTTCACCATTAAGCTTAGTTTTTCCTTTCCCTGCCGTACGTCAAATATGAATTCTTAGATTCTTTCTTTAAAACTGCTACTTGGACAGAAATCGATAGTTGGACTCCCAATTTACGACTATCATGGGAGACAGTGGCAAATAAATAAATGTAACAACTTGTATTTGTACAATGTATTGAGTAACCAGCTACATTTTAAGTTTTACTTTCAGTTAATTGAGTTGTTTTACACAAAGGTCTTTAAGGATCATAAAAATTCAAACATAACACAAAAATAACAAAAGAAAAGTATGAATCTGCCACAATCATAAAGTAATATAACTAATTTTAGAGGGATTTAAAAACATACACATTGTTGCAACACTTCGGAATTGGACAATAGGGAAGCATTACAACCACTGAAAAACATTTTCCTGTACCTTTATGAACTGAATACTCTCTTTTTCTAGGTACTACTTTTCTTAAAGCCTTTAAGAACTTCAGTTCAATTGAACTTGATTTAAATGCTTTTCTTTTTAAATTTAACTTTTCTTGAGACAAAGAGTGATTTAAAAATAATTCAAGAACAGTTTCCTTCATCTTCTTTTCAGAATGTACAATAAGATTTGAGAACCTTGCACTCTTTTCTGAACTAGTACAGCAACACACAAAGAATCAGAGTAAGGCTTCCCCAGCAAAGCTGCAGGGAATACAGCAATGTTTTGCAGATATTTTTACAATTGAAGGCCTTGAATTTTGAAGGGTGTGAGTGGCTCACCATCACTCACCTCAAATTGATGTGAAGGGTGTAATTTTTCCCACTCTGAAATTGAGAGCTCATACAAATTTACGAAAGTTTCTTAAAGGGGAAGAACTGCCACACTCCTTAATTTCCTGAGGAGTGTGATTTGTCAAACACCAGGAATGCAATTGACAGAAAAAGTTGTCTTGATATTTTCAACTGTTTATTATAAGAGAAACTACACAACGAGGTTCTTACTTTGTTATTTGGTGATGGAATCTTATTATTCTCTTGATAGACAGTAGCCTGGTCTTTTACATTGAGGTGACTCAATACAAAAAGTACGAATGTACTTACGGAACATAGCTATCTGTAAACACTGCCGTCACATTCACAGCAAACTGAGAACAAAAGATTGAAGGAAAAATGAGATATTTGGCATAGTGCAAAAAGTCAAAGCACAGAGACATTCTGTAACAGTTGGAAATACAGAACATGTCTCATCAACATATTAAAAATTATACTGCAGCAAGTCCATTTCTGCTGACAGTTCATATTCTTTACAGTCTGTTAAAAAAACATCAATTTTTGTTAGTTCTAGCAAAACCAATGTAGTGTGTAGGTTGTGTCCAAGATTGTCTGAGTGATATCATGACTACTGTACACCCCAGGGAACCAATACAAAAAGTAGACTGTGTGCCTGACAGAGAAATTATGAAGTTATATAGGGTTTTACTTGTCAACTTTTAAGAAAACCAGGAAAAACTCTGAAATTTTGATACCAGGAGAAGATAAATATAACTACTGTTTTGGCAAAATCTGGTCCCATGATAGATGGTACCATTACGTTACTAAATCATTAAATTAAAAGCATTTTAAGTCTTTTTATATTTGCCACATTAATCGTATTTTCTAGCCTTGAAATATATTGTAATAAATATAACTTTGCTCCATATCTTACTGTATGTGTATTTTGTACCAAAGATCAATCGGAATAGAGAAAGCTGGGGCATTTGGCACTTCAAAACAGGTCACAAGGTCAAATGTATTTCTACACTGTTAATGCATATCTACAGATACTGAATATTCACAATTTACACTACCAACATTTACCCCACAGCTCTGCATTGATTTCAGTAAAAGTTCACTGAATTCACAACTACTGCCAAGACTAAAGGTACACTTCACACATTCCCCAATGGGTCTATTTTTTACAATCATTTCAAATAAACTGCCATTGTACAGTAAGTGGGTCCTTCTGACGGTCCCTACTGCTCTCCTGCAAGTTTTTACAACTAATTGAAACCAATTGAACACTTTGGAGGAGTGTTTTAAAGAAGGAAACTGATTTGGTTCTAAAGTGACATTCATGAATTTTTTCCAAACTTTGGATGGAAAGATTTGTTCACATGCTAATGATTAATGATCAAACTTGTAGACGAATCCAATCAGTCCTTGTTTTTTGGGACTGTAGGCTGCCATTAGTGGGGTCCATCAGCATTAAATAGTCTTTATTTATTGTTTACATGAATTTAAAACCGTCAAATTTAGTGAAATTGGAGAATTCAAGATACAAATATAGCGTACAACCATCCATGATAGCGATAAGCAAGGAAATCGAGAGATTTAAAGGTGACGGACCTCAGTTTTGGCCGACTGGAATCACACCATCACTTGCTGTCCAGATTGGTGCATACAAATCCCATATCCTATGTAAATGTTTCATCAGTAAGTACAGTACTTAAGGATTTTTTACAGTTTTAAAACTTTTTGCCCCCACACTTTTTCAAATTATAGCCAAAATCATTACAAGTCAGGATACAAACCACATTACCGTATATATGTAACTTATTGCTTTATTTTTTGGCAAGAAACTCGACCAATTATATCATATTCAAGTATTGTTTCGTAGTACCTCCAGACACCCCCACCATTATCGATATTTACTCAATAATGTACGCCTCCTTCACCTGACCAACTTCAAAGTTTTAAAACCACTAAAATCAGAAGAGTTTCCATGTTAGAATCATAATGTATACTTTAGTAAGAATCATTACAATAACAAAGTTTATCCCGTTCAAGAGACAATATCATACACTGCTCAGCAAACATTTTTGTGTAACTTGTGTTGCAACTTTCCATTTTCTTGAATATCGCTGGTTATGAAAGAACTTCACAAGTTTATTTTGTCTACTGTACAGTATAACACTTATTTTTGGCATATTTTTCTCTTTTTGAGAGGTGTGCTTGCAAAGAGGAGAGAGACTGGAAGCTCACAGCTTTAGCAGTTTTGAAGATCCTACACACTATGTTCAGCATTTCACACTGGTTCCCAATGCTGTAATGAACTTCATGCATTAAAGACCAGGAAAAAGTAGAACCAAGACAGTGTATTGTACTTGGCAAAGTAAAATATTTCTTTCATTGTTAAACTGCAACCTTAAAGAGTGTCCTAATTAAAGTCTGTATATCTTACACTTACACATGATAAGTATCTCAATTGCTTGACATTCCTTTATAACCTTGGTTAGTTTCATTGAAAACAAATCTCAACAGGAACTTTGATATTTGAATAACAAACTCAATGAAACACTGCAGGCTAGAGCTTAAGGAGTTGAGTAAACAACTGTAACAGAGCACGTGCTTACACAAAACTTTTTTGTTTATGACAAATCTACTTAACAATGACAGGAATGTACGAGATCATTTACAACTTAATTTGAACTAGGAAAACAAATTCACCCTGAACACCAGACACAGGCAAGCAGAAGTACTGATTCCAAAAGCAGACTATCTTTAGCAGTTACTGTATCTTAGGGTGGACATGACCTCAAAGATGAAATTAAATGACAATATAAGTGTGTTGCAGAGTGTCAACTACACAAAAGGTATTAGCCAAAAAATGGTTTGGTTTTAAATACAGTCAAAGTCCAAGTTTGGTTTCAAATACAGTTCAAAAGCTTTGCAAGTCCTTTCCTTTACTTGCCTCTTACAACAGGTGTGAAATACTGCGGGTATATTACAACACCCCTAGCCCACATGGGAGGTGGATATGACATGAAAGAATGGCATGGCAAGGGTATTGTTCACCATAATGAGATTTCAGGAGTTAAATGTGAAAAAAAAAATATTGAAAGATAAATTTGTGTGCAATACAGGAAATTATCACCACTCCAAACCATACTGTACTGTAGTTGGAATACTGTAATAATGACATTGCAATGATCATAAATCTGGTATTATACAACATACGTACAAGGCAAAAGAAAGCTTTTTTGCTTGAAGGGCCAGTTGCCCAAAACTTTTTGCAGCAATAGCCCATCCCACACATTTTTTCTCACTTCACTTCTTAGTATCTTTCCTGATATTTCAGGACTAAAACATTGCATATTCATGGTAAACTAACGTGTTACTCTCCTAAATTAATGAACAACATGACCCTCAAGAGCCAATCATTAAACACTAAACTACACTTATTCACATTGGTATATAGTAGGAGGTTTTGACTAGACTTCAGGCGCACTTTGGAATATTCTTACCACTTAAAGGTCAAGAGCAGTCCCCCAAACCTACAAAGCAACAGCTAAATATCACAATTTTCTTCTTATTTCTCTTCAAAATATTTTATGACTTCAATATTGCATATGCAAGGTAAACTAAGCAATTGCCTCTAGTAAATTTCACATTTGAGGAGAAAGAATGTTTTCACATGACTCTCAACCGCCAATCATGAAAAAGGACAGCCTACCACAATACTTCAATGGGGGGGTTGCTCTTGTCAAACTAGACCTGCCATTGTCTAAACTGGAAATTTGACTGATCAAGGTAGGGACATAGAAGCACAGTACAGAAGCAATTCATGGCAAGGAGGGGGGAGGAAGGGGTAGGGGGACATGTACATCAGGATAGAAGATCTGGTGGACGGTACAGTGTTATAACAGGATCTTCTTCATCCCCTTGGGACTGACAGTACTACTACAGTAACTTACACACTCCTCGTATAGTACACATTTAGAAGAAGTTTTATGGCCCAGTTGCTAACTAAATGGCTTAAGTCTGACCAATTGTGACTCACTGTTTTGTTTTCCCTACTCCACTGCTCATACTGCGCACCAAGCACAATGGAAGTATGTTCCATTTTTAAAGCCTCCAGTATGACCTGGAGGAGTCAATCCCCATGCCTCCAGAATGTAAGTTGAATGCTCTAAATACTTGGCCATGAAGTGAACAAAACCATAACAGAATGGGGTAACCTACATGATCTACACTCCATTGTCTTAGTGCTCCCACATTTGACCCCTACAATTCTTCAATGGATTTTCCTTGCCAAAACATGAAAGGAGGAAGTTATCAGAGGCAATGTTCCACATCCTATCATAAACTTGCCGTTTTCACTTCAATTGTGCAGCCACATTTTGGAAACACAGACTTAAAATTTGAACACCCGAACCACATATTCTTAAGTTAAATTTTCTGAATGACTCACAATGGCAATTTATGCTTAGAGCATAATGGGTTTTCAAAACTTAACTATAAGTATTTCCTGTTAACAAATTGTAAAGGATGTAATAGACCTGGAGAATAACACTTTTCTTTGAATCAAACCTGCAGTTTGAAAGATATCCCTGAAACAAACTTCTCTAAGCCTTTTAGCTGTAAAATCTACAATGGTATATTTCCACACTGGCAAACTGTTTGTCCACTCCTACACCTTCATTAACTGCAATCAAATCCTTTGTTTTCTTATTTTGTTGATTTGCCTTACAATTTTCATTTTATGTTAATTCTATTTTTGTCAAAGAATGGGGTCTGCTTTTACAAGATTTTGCTTTTTCATTCCTCCCTGACATCAAAAATTCATGTCTTTGCCTCATTTTTTGTGGAAATAAATAAATCAAAACTCAACACCAACAGTAGCAAACTCCTGTGTGTAATGTGCATTAAACCTAAACACAAGTAACACATCATACGATCAATCACTACATGCACAAACAAGTAACCTGTTTGGTATAAATCGAGGTAAATATCTCCAGGGCAAACTAGTCTTCTTTATTATCAAATCTATTAGGGATCTTTGGGAATCCTTTAAACTTCATTCACAGCAGCATCTGACTAGATAACATCCTCCAACTTTAGCCTTAACTTAAAGAATGGTCTCACTCAAACTGCAGGATTGGAAAAATAGAGTTAATTAGTTAGATTGAGTTTTACGGCCCAGTTTTCAACCTATTGGTTAAAGTGGAGCCTGCCACAGTTCACTGGTTTGATTACAGAAATAGAGAACATCCAAGTTTGCATAGAACTTTTTGGCTTTTCAATTCACCCTCATTTTCTCTCTCACTTAAGTATAAATTTTGTCAAATTAAATATGTTGAATTGAAGAGTTTAATGTAACACTTTCTTAAAAGTGATGATGAGTTGCAGGTGATAATCAGCAAAGCCCTGCTATAAATGAGTTAAATTCCAACAATTCTATCCCTACCTTGCAAATGTGTTAATACATATTTGAACACACATTGCAAAAACAGCTCTTGACTCGTAACAACTGCTTCTGTTTTCAACCATTAAAAATTAATTTTTCATCATACCAACGCTACCCAGATAATACACTTGTCCATGTTTCACACACTTCTTTATTTACGTTTTTAAAAAGCATGAAAGTGATAAGCTTACACAGTTTGCTATCCTTCATTTCATATCCATATTTAATATTCAAGTGGAATATCAATTTCTCTTTTTCAGCCAGTTTCTGCCTCTAGCATCCCCTTTCTTTTACATGCTATGACAGTACCCTAAGGTACAAACTGAAGTAGTCCTGTACCACTTTGGACAGCTGTTTTAGTGATGGTCAGTTACTTTTGCATCCTGTGGTTTGGGTCAAACCTGTTGTATCATCAGAACTGTGCTCAACTGGGACCCTGCCAAGCAGAAGTTTAGCCCTGGGACTATTTATTTGGCATCATATGCACAAGCCATCATTATTTTCTTGAATGCACACTGTGCTTATAGAGTTGGTGATTCATTAGCTTGTGTTTTGATGCTAGTCAGCAACTGGTCAGCTTCTCCAAGACTTTGGAACTAAAAGGACTTTCATGTCACATAATAGACAAATAACTTTCTCTCACCTGACTGTGTCTTCTCCCATAAACTCTCAAATCGACAGCTGATGTATTTGAAACAACTGGTTGTATGTTAAAACTCTGAGTTCCAATCACTGTCATATTTTTCAGGTATATTGATACAAAGTTTGAATTGCTGATATTATATGAAATCTGACAATAGAAGAAAAGAAACACCAATAAAAAACTGGACAAAGGGTGAAATTTTTATATTTCTTGTGTAATCACTAGTTAACTAAATTGCAAGTAAACCTAACAATGAAGATCAACTATATCTAGGAAATACTGGTTCTTTAACAACTGTTCTTAGATCAAACAGTATTTAAAGAAATGATGACAAAATACTCAAAAGTCTAAAACCTGTTCAAAAATAACCACTTACTTTTACAAGCATAAGGATACCAGATTCCTTAATTTAGGCAGATCATTCAAATTTTTTAACAGATAAAGTTCAAACATTAATACTATTTCATGCAAATGAGATCAGAGGTCCCAAGAATGAGTTTATGCAGGGACCCCAAGTAGTCCTCATTACTACTGATTTGTAGTCTAACCCAACTCAATTTCTTGTACTGATGATATAAATTTACAAAGTGGTAACTTTTCCTACTTCTACAGAATGTTTGGGTTTAGTTTGGTTTGTTGGAAATTAATGCCTCAAATTTTAGCATTCAGGTTCAGTCTCAAGACACCCTATCTTTTTTTCCAGTTGTCAGTCACTGTATTGTTTTTCCTTCTAAGCTATGTAAAAAAAAAAAAAAAAATGCCAGGGGGATCCATATTTTATATTCATTTGGTAGAATTTTTTTCACTACAAGAGACCTTATTTCACATCAAACTATCAGGCTTTTAAATGAGTGTATATAGTTCACGTTTTTATTTCAGTAATGATTATCTTTTAAGGAACACCAGCGTTCAATGTTTTGCCATCAAAATGACTTTGACATAGCAAATATTCTTTGCAAAGTAAAGAGTTACTTCCACACTATATAAACGTAAATACAAGGAAGTTAAATCTTGCAGTATCAGCAATAATCCAAACATATGTATTCTTTTAAACTTTTACTTTCTGTCTGATATTGTCTTTATCTTTTACAAATGTTAAATCTGTCAAAACTGGATACGGAAAACAGCTTTCACCAAATTGTCTTGACTTTCAGTTTTTAATTTCTAGCTTCAGTCCCCAGGAATGAAAAGGGATGCTACACTATGATAGCTGTAAAATATAAGTGTTATATATTGTACATACCATTGTAATTCACCAGAGATAAGACAACACCTGTCAATTTCTCATAATTTATTTTATCAACATAATTCAAAAATCCTGGGAGGCCAACAAATAATAACATTACAGTTCTTGAGGTTGCAGAGGGGCACAAAAAAGATTGTATATCTTACCTCATGCAATGATCATTTTACCCATTCTTACATGAGTCTACAAAGGTACTTATATACCAAAAGAATACTTCTACTTGACAATTTTGGACTACTTTCCCACAGTCCCCACAATTCTCTGGCAAAAACCTATAAGATGAAATTCAAACCTTGATTCCAAACATTAAAAAACCATCTATGCCGTCAAGTCCCAAAGAAACTACTCCATAAATAAACAACATTCCAGAGGGTAGATAAGACTTGACATGCCCAACTTCTTCAACTTCATACCTTTACTGTTTCCAAATTTCTAATTTGACTTGTTTTTGTGTCAAAGAGTTCAAAATATATATTTAAAATTTCCTTTTTTTTTGGAAATGAAGTAATCTCTAAAATATGTTTTCCTCTAGTGAAACTGTAGCCATGTCCTGTCACCATATATAGAGTATATTAAGCTTTTGAAAGAGTAACTTAGAGTCAGAACAGCAACACAGTAGCTTTTTCAACAAAGTTTTTTTCAGAAATACTTACAAAGGATGCAAATGTATAGTATTAAAATCTTGAATTCATCATGGGCCCATACAATGCTTTTTAAAGCTCATAATGTTCCCTATCTTGACAAGATGGGAATTTGACATTTCAGACTATAATGTTCACTGCTTCTTTTTCTTCCTTTCAAACTGAACTACAGTATGTTCTGTTTCAAAAAATATTTGGAAAACTTTTTGCCACTATTTTGTATTTTGGTGTGAAGGATTGGCCTGATTTATTCCACAATTTGACAGATTAGTTTGAAATGACAGTTTAATTGTCAAGATCTAAACCAAGATTAAATATCTTGGACCAAATTGTTTACACAATCTGTTAGCATAATGCCATAGCTTAAGCCTCTCCCTGTTTCAAGTTTTTGCTACAGTTTATTGACCACAAATATGTCAAGAAACCTCCTTTTTCCTTTTGTCCCCCCCCCCCCCCCCGTACCTTAATCTCCCTGGCAACGGAACCAAGAATACTCAACTGGCCCACAGTAGGACATATTTTCCAATTTTACCATTTTGGTTAACTTACCTCTAGACCTAAAGTCAACTTGTGTAGTTGTTGTGAAGAATTAACTTTTAGTTGAATACTAGTGGTAGATATATTATGTATGTTCATATGGACAGGTTTAGTAAGAAGAAAGGCACACAGGATCCCAGCGACCAATCCACAGAAGAGAATGGAAAGACAGACGTACAATTTCCTGGAATAAACAGAGAAACAAGATCATTTAAATTCATGGCGATGGGAACAATAACTGATAAAAACTTATGATGATAAAAGAATAAAGAGAGATGGTGCTGCTCTTTCTTAGAAAGAATTTAGCTGATTACAAAAAGTTAGCAGTATGCACAACATTTTAAATCCTGATGTGACATCAGGATAGATATATTTTAAAGGGTCTCAGTGACTTGGTTCATGAAATTCAACAAATTTTTCCAAACCTGTTAAGTTTTCTTCACATACCAATGAAAAATGATTAAATTAAATCCCCAAATACTACACATAAATGTTTTATGAGTGAGTATGTAATGGTTCACTTCGGTTTTCCAAAATTTGTGTGACCAGACACTTTTCCACATTATGCACAAAACCTTCACAAGTCAGTACATCACAAAATTCAAAATTCTACTGTAACTTGTGCCATAATTACTGGTTATGAAACAACCTAGTATGCTAACCAAATGCATTGTCATGTAGTAGTGACCCTTAACCACTCTTGTAAAAACATACAGCAGGATACTACAATTTTCTTTCAACCTACAGTACTATACAACAAGGATTCCATGTATTTCTTACACAGCCTTTTTCTGTAACATCATTATTCAAGGGGCTGCTTTTTTAAACGTTCATAGAGATACACACCTTCAATCTATCTAATCTAGGTATTTTCACCTTTTCACCTACAGTATATACCTGTCACCTGTCATAAGATGTGACTAAATGAAAGAACATGCTCTATACTTGATTTGCATTTGAAACACCACTTCAACTTTCAGTGTTGTTTGAAATATATTATAGTATTTCTACCATGTTATCTAGGTGATACTACTGTATATATCAGATTTAAAAGTGTTTATGCATTGATAAATATTCCTTCTTTAACTTACCATTTTACTCTGATAAATTATAATACAGTAGCACAACCTTTATTGAGCATTCGCCTCTCACACGGAAGGCCCAGGTTCCCTTCCCAGGTCAAGTCATACCAAAGACTCTAAAAAAGGAACTTACTGCCATTGTGCGTGATGCTCTGCATAAGCAATGGAGTAGGGAAAACAAGCCAGTGAGCCACAACTGGAAAAAAGGCCCTGGCCGACTTGACTTGAACCAATAGGTTGGAAACTGGGCCGTAAAACTACATCTAACTAACTACTGTAACCAAAACCTTTATTGGAATCAACAAACCTCCCTGTTTCCTCATGTCTTCAAAAAACTGATGCCTGGATGGTTGAAATACAAATTTACAGACTTTTCCATTCATCTAATTACTGTACTTTCACTAAATTAATATATTGTAACTGTACCATTAGACAAAATATTAATTTCAAAATGAACCAAATTAATAGGTATTTGCATAATGATAAAAAGCAATAAAATTCAATAATACAAAACAATGCTTTATCATCTTGTTTTGGTTTCCATTCACTTCTATCTGCAAATTTAAGAAAAGACTCTGAAGGCATTTTGCACTTTTCAAAAAACCTTAAATTTAAAATTTAGCTGCACTTTTGTTAATTTGGTTCCACTGTTAAGTGAAAGTCTAAAATATCAAAGGGTTGATAAAAGCCCAGCAGGGGGAAAACTGAGAACAGGTCAAACTTTTGTCAATTTTTGGCAAATACTTTTGTCAAGAAAGCAAAGAACACTTCCTGAAAACAGCAAAAAATCTCCTCAAAACACTACTCAAAGTCTCTCAGCAAGAACAACTTGCCTTCTATGAATTTCCACCCATGTGGTAGCAATCACTTCATATTTTATGTCAGTTACACAAATGTTACAGTGACTAGAGTCAGAATTGTAGGTATGAAGAGGCACTGGAGGTGGGAAGAAAAGCCTTTAGGAAGAAGTGTTTTTGGAAAAGGGAGAGGGGTTTGTCCCCCTTTCCAGTAGATGGAAGGTTCCATAAAATCCCCCCTTTCATTCCATTAAAATAAATTACAGTAATTTGTGTCCATATCGAGGTTTCTAATTTACTGTAAGAAGAGAACACCTTTGCAGCAATTTTCAAACTCCTAGCTTCTAAAACCATAAACAGGTCTTGAAGAAAGCTTTTACATCCAGAACACACCTGTAAGTTCAGCCAAGGGCAGCATCAATTTAGACTTTCCCCCCACACACACTTTTTGGAGTTTCTGATGGAATCCCTGAGGGAACTTCAGGAGGCCAAACATAGGAGGTCAATGGCAATTTACAATTATTTAGAGGGGACAAAGAATTTCTACGTTTCTTGTCCTGCTCCTGCCTCCTTTGACTGACTTGAGTCTCATTCCTTGGCAATGGGGAAAATACTCTGGGGGAGGGTTAACTAGCATATATCTTGTGGGAAAATTGGCAATACAAATTTACTGGATATGTGACACAAACATATCTTATAGAGTTTAATTAATTGGGTAAGTAGTGCCTATAGAATACAAGCACAGAAAGAGTTAGATGAGCACAGTAAGAGGCAAGAATAAAAGACAGTATACAAGGGTTGCAATTTGTTCCCAACAGATTTCTTGGGGGGGGGGGGGGGTGAGAAAAACTACCTTATTTTGAAAAAAAATTGTATTAAAAAATTAATGTCATACACAATTTCTGAAATATAAGATATTAGGAGGAAGAAAATGCCCTCTGTCCACATGAGATCCCTGTCCATGTACAATATGTACATGACTTATAGAAATATACTGACCTAAAAATCTTGTCAGTGCTCATTACCAGCAATACCCATTGTTTATCTTCAATTCATTCAGATTGTCCTGCTTTGTTGAGTAAAGGACCCAATTTTACATACTTGTATGGGAAGGGAGAGGGGGAAGGTGGGGGAAAACAGCTCTCTTTCAATTGTTTGGAAATAAATTGCTACCAACACTTATGAAGGATACTTTGCAGAAAAAATTGGTATTCATATTGTTTTGGTGACAATTTTACACTTAGAGAGGGAGTCAAAAGAGCATTTGAGCCCACTGTCATTTTTTCCCTTCTGAAAGGCTGGGTTTGGATGTGGAAAGAGCATATCAATTTAAAGGGTGAATAATGTAGGGCAGGTCCAAGCTATTTGCACTGTGACGTACGGGACATTTCAGAGATGTAAATGTGTCTAAAAGTTATGAAGAAGTTGGCATTCAAGAAACTTTAAGGCATACACAATAGTTGCAACTGACACTTTAATTAAAAAGGAGTAAAAACTTTTCACACCTCGTTAATTAGGTAAGATCTTAATTAAAAGCCAGTATGACGTACGGGACCAGAGAATTTTGTGTTTTTGTGCTGAAATATTAAACCTTAAAATGCTCTGAAAGTAACGGTGAAGCAATCAAGCTAATATCATTAATGTGTAGCCTAACCTTTTAAGTAATATACTGCACATTACTATAAAAGAATGAAAAGCAGTTTTGTTACTGGGGTGACACAAACAAAAAATATCTTGTGACGTACGGGACGTGTGATGTACGGGACAATTTGTCCCTGTACAAAATGTATTGGAAAAGCTTGATTTGGATTAAATTATGATTTATTATGAAAATGCTGTACAGAAAATGCAAATTACTGAAAGAGTTGGAGCCCCTGTACTTACTCTAATGCAAGACAATTATCATACACATTAAAACGGTCATTCCTTTTATCTTATTACTAAAAATGTGGCCACTTACGAAATTTAAAGTTGGACTGAATACAAGACTAATTTTTCTACTTACAGTACTGTAACATACACACTTTCTTTACACTATTTGTTGTATTTCAGTAAATATTTGTTGTTGTATATTTGTATGTTGTAGAGTTATAACTCTGTAAAGTACAGCCTGCAATGTTCTAGGAGTTTGCAAAAATGGTGAATGACACAGTGTGTGGGGTGACAGTGTAGTTGGGGGCCAGGATCACCGTTTTCCAGTACAAGACGCTTGTTGGATGATTCAGTGCAATATTGGAATTTTAATGAACCTAATTTTGCAAACTGTTATTCTCTTTATATGAACTATCCTCTTACATATATACCCCTTGCCCTAACAGTCTTTTCTGTTGTTCAAGGTATTTGAAAACCCCCACCCCATCAAATTTTCTAAATAAATGGATTTCATAGACGACAGCTGGTACAGGGCTGTTTTCTAAAATTTTGTCACTCTTTAAAATAACAGTAAACCATGCTGTATGCTTCTATTGTTGCTTTAAAGACCTCTTGTCATGGAAGAGTTAAATGTGAAATTTGATCAAATATCAGTTCAACTAAATCATGTACAGTACACATGTATGCAAATTCATTTAGAGTGTCACTATGTTAATACCAAGCATATGGTAAAATACTGTTAAATTGTAGCTCCCCTAGTATTGTACGCTATTACTTTGATAAGTCTGTAAGTACTGTAAATAACCAGATCTCCTTGTATTGAGCTGCGATCAATCAGAAATCTCTAGCAACTCCCTAGTACAACTAAATTAAATGTCCAGTACCATGCAACAGGAACTGCAATACTCTTAAAATCATTATGCCCTACTCTGAAAAAATTTCGGAAAATTTTACAAAAATCAACTAAAAAATGTCAGGTTTGGAGTTGAATTGCAAAAATGTTAAGAGTAATGATCATGGGCCATTCTTTCTTTTCAAAAAATGGCATCTGATAAACATCAAAAGGGTTCCTTGCTTAGTATTAGGGTAGGGAACAAGTTAAGGGAGGTGAGAGAAGTTCAGTGTACAAACTCAATACAGTTGTACGTCACATTTTGTCCCATACGTCACACTTTTTAATTTGATTATTGAGCGTGCATAAATTATGTTAAGAAAAATCTTGTTGAATATATTTTTGTAGACTCCCACAAATCAGAACTTCACAAAATATTTTTTGAAAATATTGTTTACTCTTTCATAAAACTCAAAAAATTAGGCAAAAATTGTGACGAACGGGACACACACTTTTGGAATCTGCCTAATTAGCATAATTAATGAGGTGAGCAAAGTAAAGTATTTTCTAAAATTTTTGGGAGGGTGGATGCACTATGTCTCAGATAATAGTTACTCAAATAAATCATGTAGCTGGTTTCTGGACTAAATTTTTAATGTCCCATACGTCACGCTCGTTTTAATAATTATGCAAATTAGCAGCCTTCCATTCATTGTGTGTATTATTTTTTCCAAAAATTATATTAAATTTGAAAACTTCAATCCTTAAGCTTTACAATGATGCTAAATATGCCTTATTTCAATGAAATTTTAAAAATGACTTCATGGGATAGAATAGGTTGGACCTGCCCTGTATCACTTTCACACATTTCAAAATCTCATTGAATGTCTTGTGCCACTACTCCTAGTTTTTGATTGGGTACTACATAAATCCAGTGTAGTATAAGTATCTATTTTATTATTTCTGTACTTGAGGCAATTCAGATGAAGCACTGAATGTCAAGCCAACCCCTCAGATTTAAGTGCACAGGGTTAAAGAGATAGCATATGGACTCAGTTGATAGATGGCACAGCAAACATTGAGCATTGCAAACATTGAAAGACCAAATAGAGGCAAACAATTAAGCTTTTCTGATACAGTAAGACATGTGATGTACAGATTGCATACAGTACTTTCTTTCTTTCTCAGAGAGAATGAGTGTAAATCTACCCAATGGACAGACAAATCAGCTTCTTGGAAATAGGCCTCACCCCTTTTTTGAAAATTCTTACACCAAATTGTGAAAGAACAGGCTAAAAATAACTGGTCCACATGAACCTAGCCTTAATAACAACCCTAAAATTTGCTTTGAAAGAAATTTGAACATTTTTGACAAACAAATTTACCCTGGGAATAAAAAGCCATGCAGATCATCATGCAAACCAACCTGGATATTGTGAATGCAAAGTGTTGTGATTAAAATTATCATCCTTTAATTACAATGAAGAACTTGAACTACTTCAAACTACACTAGATTGCTAAACACTTTCGGAAAATAGTAATTCTTTCATGTACTGCTGTGGAAAATGAAAGTGATGAATGAAAAAGGATGAAAAGTGAAACTTTGAAAAAAATGCTTAAAATGTTCTTTAAGTACCATAAGGCAAGGCAAACTATACATGTTGTCTCACTCATATTTAGAGTTTCTATTAGTTCTGTAAATGGTAAGGCTGAAACCTTTTCCTTTCCTTTCCTTATCCTGAAGGTATTCAAACCAAATTTCTCATAACATCTCCAATACATTGTAATTTCATGTGCAATTTGAGCATACTAAAATTCTTCTCCAGCTGCTGAAATGTTGCTCCAGAGACTTTAATTTAATTATAAAAGGAGGGCGCCTTCCAGTGTACAATTTTGGACCCAAAGGTTTCAAAGCATTTTCACAAGTATTTCACCGATTTGAAACATGGCTGAGAGTTCTTCCAAGTTAAAATTGAACACACAGGCTGCATTGGCTGGTACATTTATCTTTGTCAAGCACCATGTCAAAAGTACATGCTGCAGCTGCCTCAGCTAAGCTGTAGTTGACTTAGCTAGGCTGCAGTTGACTTAGCTAGGCTGTAGCTGTCTCAGCTAGGCTGCAGTTGACTTAGCTAGGCTGTAGCTGTCTCATCTAGGCAGCAGTTGACTCAGCTAGGCTGCAGCTGCCTCAGCTGAGCTGCAGTTGACTTAGCTAGGCTGCAGTAGCCTCAGCTAGGTTGCGGTTGCATAAGCTAGGCTGTAGCTGTCTCAGCTAGGCTGCAGTTGCCTCAACAAGGTTGCAGTTGACTTAGCTAGGCTGCAGCTGCCTCAGCTAGGCTGCAGTTGACTTAGCTATGCTGTAGCTGTCTCAGCTAGGCTGTAGATGTCTCAGCTAGGCTGCAGTTGCCTGAGCTAGGTTGCAGTTGCATTAGCTAGGCTGCAGCTGCTTCAGCTAGGCTGCAGTTGACTTAGCTAGGCTGTAGCTGTCTCAGGTAGGCTGCAGTTGCCTCAGCTGGGCTGCAGTTGACTTAGCTAGGCTGCAGTTGCCTCAGCTAGGTTGCAGTTGCATTAGCTAGGCTGCAGTTGACTTAGCTAGGCTGCAGCTGCCTCAGGAAGGCTGTAACTGCCTAAGCTAAGCCTGCAGAGATGTAAGTGAGATAGAAATTGATTTCCTGAAACTTGGTTTTCCAAGACTGTCGGAGAGGGAGACAGGCCTTAAGGGGATGGTTCCTAGGTGCAAAATGTTGCTAACTTTTCTGGTTTTCAATTATGGTTATGAAGTGAGTATGTTAAAGAATTCCAAATAAACATAAGATCAAGAGCAGTCCCCAAAACATATTTTGAAGGAAAAGCCAAATCTCAAAATTTACTTAGTATTCTCACAAGTATCTTTTGACAGGTTGAGACTTCAGTTTTCCATATTCAAGGTATACTAAGCTGTTACTACTAGCAAATTACACATTTGAGGAGAAAAAACCTTGTCACATAACTCTCTACAGCCAATCATGAAACACAACATACTACAACACTACTTCCAAGTTGGAAGGGGGGCTGTTGCTCTTTAACACATATGCCACCCTTAGTATTCCAATCATGGCAATGACTGCAAATTCAAGGCAAATGGATTTCCTGAAAAATTTTTATGAAATGTCTACTTTCCTGAAATCTGGAAATTTCCTGAACTCCTCATCTGATAGAATGTGTCTGCCTTAGCCATGCATAATACCTGCACACATTACAAGTGCAAGATTAATCCTGTCTGTCATTGTATTGGTGTGTAGAAAGAACAAATCATGGCTGCAGCTACTGCAGGTGGTTATTCTGACATGATGCCTACCAAAAGGGTTTAAAAAAGTTTACTCTGCCTTACAAAAGAACACTTTCGGTATAAACATTTTAATTATGATCATCATCAACCAACCATTCACGGGCTGTTGTAAGCAGTTCAGACAAGTAAGTATTATTACATGGAGGCTTAGACGGAGCATTGCCAATATCCTTACTGTATTATGCTTATGACAATACATCATCAGGGGTTTTTTTACCTTCAGGCCTTATTGTATAAAATTTGGAGGAGTACAAGATGGAAGTGTGACTAACACCTTCCCCCATTTCCTGACCATCCCTTTATGTTCCTCCACAAAACAAGATTAAAACTTACGTTCTTCTTGGTTTTAGTCTGTCATCTCTGTATGGAATGAGAGCAACTAGGTCATCCTCTTGACCTGAAAATCAAAACAAAACAAAAGTACAACTCAAATAGGGCGGTGGTAAAGCCAATTAAGCAGAAACACATTTACAGTAAGATAAGTAGAGAAGGCTGACTCATTTTGGTTGGACTCATTCCTCTGTGGGTTATGAAGTTTGTTAAAGGGAAATAAGTGGTATTTTTCACATATTTACTGAAAATTTAAACCATTTTAACAAATCTAGTACTTGGACAACTATTGTAACCTCAGTGAAATCTTAGAAATATTGCAGGCACAACTAGGATAATGGTAAAGCACATCTTTCCAAAAAAAAAGTACCCATACAGATGGCAACCAGACATTTCATAATGAGCTAGAGTCATTCTTTGAACATTCTCCCCTAAACATGTACAGTGAGCATTAAGACAATCAAACCAAAATTCAGGACCACATCATTTAAAACTCTTGTACACAGTCTTTTCTGTTTATTAAAATTGTCTTCCACATTAGGCAACTTACTTTTCATTGAGTTTATTTTCACTTTGATAAAGTCTATGTAAATTGTAGTGTTTGGTTTTATTATTTTTTTACAACTTCATTTTAACTTTGACAAAATCTATGTTTATTTATGTAGTTTGAACTGTTAATTGTTTTTAATTTCATTTAAACAAGGAATATATCCACTGGGGGTATGATGATACACCCCCCCCCCAAAAAGAAAAAAATCTAATAAAAAGGTCTAAGATTAAAGGATAAAAGCAATAACCTTACAAACCCACGAAAACCAAACCTTCAAGATTAAAGCTGCTAAAGCCTTTTTGAACATGGGCCCCCTCCCCCAGACTGGCAAAACCCAAACACTGATGTGCCCCTGACTCTTCCCCCCCCCCCCTTCCAAAAAAAATGTTTTGCTATATAGGTCTGTATAGGTCTGAAACAGGTGAGGTAAGCAGGAGGGAAGAAGATAACATGGATAAACAGGAACTTGAAATTTCACATGACTCCTACTATACATAAACTTAGAATGATGATGGTGAGGGAGGTTATGCACAAAGCTTCCATGTCCAGGTGACCCTTCAGCAAAACAAACTGTTAGTACAGTGCTGAACCAAAACTTACACCTTTTTTCATGCTTTTACACAAATTTGTTCTTAAAACAGGGGCAAAAGTCTTAAAATTGCTACAATGTATTGATCAGTCTACAATCCTAAACAAAAATACAAAGGACAAGCCCTGTTCCCTGTATCAATGTTGAAGTTTCAGGACGTTTTGACTGCCGCAACATTGAATGGGGGAGTGGGGGATGGTGATCCATCCATTGCTTGTTTTTCTTGTTTTGTCCCATCATTTCTGTCCAGGATTGTCGGAAGCCTGTATAAATGTATATGAAGAAGTTTTCGCTCCTTGGCAATGCAATGACAGTTGGTGAATAAAAGTTGTGTATTTTGAAAGGAGTGATTTGATGACAAATGTCACGGTGTAAGCATTATGAAGAACAATTGCTGCATGACAAGACAAAAAAGCAAGACAATAAAATATTTCACAGGGAAGAAATGTAACTTGTTACGCATTACGAATTTCTGTCATATTTGGTCTTTCTACTAAGGACATGGAAGTGATCAAAATAAGATACCCATGGGTGGTTTAAAGTCATCAATTTTGTCATTAATCTATTCAGAAGACCTGTTGTCCCCTACCGAAGGGGAGGAGGGGTAGCTTTCAAATATTTCTTGGGGAGGGGGGCAGACCAAAACAACATTCAGGGGAAGTGGGAGAACAGATATACTAGATAAATTACCATACAGGCCAAACATGGCTTTTTAAATTTTTGAAACCGAACTGCTACAGAAAGCCCCGAAAGTGGGCTTTAATGTTTAATTTATTCATTATCCCAATATACTGTAGATTTCGTCACTGCTCCCTGTTATTAGAATATTTAATTAGTGCCAAAGTTAACCATTGACCTCACCACGATTAACCATTGACCTCCACACTATTTCAATGTTTGTCAAGAGTAATTGGGCAAATAGATGATCTCTCTATTTATAGGAAACTGTCATTGTGCAAAAATGGTTAACCGTTTCAATTTCGAGAAATCTTTCCGTAAATTGTCATGTTCACTACCCCTAAATGCTTACATATAATTTCGTCTTTAACCAGATTGCAGTTTGAATCATCATTCAATGTTTATTTATGCGAAAAAAGAGATTACTTGGTGGTACATCTTGAAATATGTTACCCCCACCCCCTACCACGAAAAATAAGATGGAAAAAATTCAGGTTTTTTTCCCTTAACAGTACATGAAATTTTTAAAGGAAATTAAATCTCTCACCACCCAGAGCACTATTTTCCCCTGCCAATCACTGGTATGAGCTACTTGAGGAAGACAAATCTTTATTCGAGTGGCAACACTAATCTAACATGCCAGTAAACATTCCTGTAGCTTGAAAAATAAAATGGAAACCTGTTCGTTTCAAAGCATTTAAAAGGAAAATTTGGAAATTCCTATACCTTTGTGCAGGCTTCCGACAATCCTCAACAAAAATACATGGGACAAACCCCGATACCTGTATCAATGTTGAAGTTTCAGGATGCTTTGGGCTGCTGCAATATTCAATGGGGGAGCAGGGGATGGTGATCACTTCATTGCTTGTTTTCCTTGTTTTATCCCATCATTTTTGTCAAGGATAGTAGGTTCAAGAGTTTAAGTAAGCTTCGAATGTTACACAGAAAACCAAATGCACTGAGAAAGCAGAGCTACCAATCCTTCAAAATATTGTTTGGACTCAGCAGAGATCAGCCATAGGTTGATGGTATTCCCTGTCCAGGAAGCAGAACTGCCCACTGCTACTGTATATAACTGTAGAAAGTACAGTAAGTCTTTCTGGCCAGTATCAACTTTTAGTTTTCTTGAAAGAACAATTTTACGCTGTAGGTCATTAATCCTGTACTTCCCATGATATTAGGTGTCTCAGTACTAGAAGCCAGGAGGTATGCCAAGTGCCTTTCCATGAAGATTGTGATCATATTTCTTTCTTTCTAACTCTAATTTTGATACATTCTTTAAATTAACACAGGTACTGTACAAAGTGCTTAAACTCCAGCACTATTTGTACACAGCAGATCTCAGTCCCCATGTGGAAGGGCTAAATGGTGTAGTAAATATTTCGTCATTTGCATTTAGAGCTAGGAAATTTTGTATACAAAGCTGAAAACACTATCTGGCTGGTAATGGGATCTATTAATACAGGAAGGAAGAGTCCTGGTTTCTATCAGCAAATCTGAGCAATAATTGTCTTAGCCAGCAGGTGATTGGATCACGTGGAATGACACTTGGTTACAGAATCGAGTCTGAAAATATGACATCAATTACAACTAAGCAATTAAGACCAATTGACGAAGTTACAGTAGGCTCTAATTCTGGGAAGGCTATTGAAATACAATTGGATTTCATGTGATAATGGAATATTACATATTCATAAACTCAAATTAATATTTTTATTGGAATTAGTAGCAGGCCAACCCAGATTTCAATTAAAATCATAGTTTCATGGGAATGTCAGAACTAAAAACTAATGAAAACACAATCAGAATTGTTGAAATTCACAGACTGACTTTAACATAAGTTCAAAAGGTTACTGTACATGGGTGGTTGCTCTTGCTCATGAAGATCAGGCTGCAAACTATTAATTCAGTGCAACTCAATGGTACAGTAGGTATTGTAAATTGGAGAAGTATGAATAGTCCTGAGCTACAGTGTATTTGAAAATTGATGTCTTCAAGTGGTCTTTCTTCAGTCTTCAGTCAAAAATTCCAAAGGGCCAAGAGAGCTATCCCAGAGCGTACAGTTAGCAGTTGACCAACAAGGGTGACAAAACCAAAACAAACCAGAAAGCCAAAAGGCTTCGTGATTCCTTGCCACTGAAATGTAAGGCATTTTTTCACATTGACATTGCTTTGCAATGTTTTTCAATTAATAGGGCTAAATAATGTGCCCACAAAGTACACATGCAAGACATCCAATCTTCCTACATAGAGATCCCTCTTGCCCGTTGTGAACCCAAATAACATTTGACCTCCACCAAAAACTTCTGGGACCATGTATTCACTATGTGCTATCTACATGAAAAGTTACAGGACCCTACAAGTGACCTTTCTTGAAACACTGTGCAGGAAAGCTTGTCAGGCTTTGAACTTGCTGACAAATGAACTTTGACCTTTGGGAAAATCAATAGGGATCATCTACTCAATATGACCAATCCACACTCTAAATATGAGCACAGTCACCTGTACCGTTCTTGAGTTATTGGGTTTACAAAGTTTTGACCTTTTGACCTCTCGTGACCCAAATGACCTTTGACCTCCACGAAAATCGATAGGGATCATCTACTCAATACAACCAACCCACACACCAAATATGAGCATAGTCACATGTACCGTTCTCGAGAAATCGTGTCTACTAAGTTTTGACCTATTGACCTCTCGTGACCCCAAATGACCTTTAACCGCCACCAAAAACAGTAGGGATCATCTACTCAATATGGCCAATGCACACACCAAATATGAGCATAGTCACACTTACTCTTCGTGAGATACCGTGTTTATAGTGTTGAGCCAATAACAGAGATATCGGAACTTGCAGATAACAGATAACTCGAAGTTAATATCGGCCCGATACCCCCCAAAAAAATCTTCCGTAATCACACGTTTTGTTATCATTGAAAAATTATAATTTTATCACTACTGCACCTTAAACTTATTTTGAACTAAGTCTTCATGTTTCTGTTACTTTGTCTACCTGAAAAATTTTCCATTTTTCTGACGAAGTGTTTTAAGCAATCAATCACGATGTATTTGGTGTAAAACACGCGCCAGCCAAGAAACCCCGTTCGTAACAAACACATTTCGTCACCTACAGCCAGACTGTAAAGTTTTTTTTTGTGCGCCTAAACATATATGTCGTGACGCAAGTACAGTATCCCACATTTATAGGTATGTGTATGGACTGTACAGTGTAATTCCCCAAGCTTTACTACGAAAAAAAACTTGCGAGCAGCATACGTATCTACATTATACCACAGGTGTTCTCAGCATATACATACACACTACAGTATAGAGAATGTGTTTGTACATGGATACTGCTGATAATGATAAGACTCCCTTACACAGCGCTGATCGTTCGCTGGTTACGACAGTTCATAGTTTATATCTTCATCCGGTCCGGTATGGAATTTTTCATTTGTTTGTCTGTGCCCGTTTCTACGCGCGTAAAAAGCGGTTACGATACTTCATTAGATCGTACATTTTGTCTCAGGCATTGGTCTCTTGAGTTAGCTCTTTCAATCGAACGTTCGCGATCGTGAACATTGAGCATGCCGCTCTGCTGTACACAGTGGTGGAAATCCCCATTGAGTTACTGTTACTGCACGTGGCGAAATTCACACAGTGAAACTCCATTGAGATTTGTCGCGGGATTCGGAAGAATTTGACTTGCGTAAACGGACAACAGATTTGTATAGCGAATTGGCTATACTGTAGATTGCACATTACGGTGCATGCACTCTTCTATGGGTGTGTATGTTAATTGTTGAAAGAACACAACAAGCAAGCGTTGTTTGTTACGAACTGCTTCCAAAATGAAAAACATCAGGATTGCCATGGGTGTCCGCAGGTAAGGGCAAGGGGGCTTTTGCCCCTGAAAAATCAAAAATTTGAAAAAACCATATACAAATCAAAGCAAAAACCCGAACAAAACGCTTTTTCCAAGTTTCTATGCCAAAAATAGGCTTTGGAAATGCCATTTCCGGCGATCTGGGAGGCATTATGAGCTGAAATTTTCGCACATTTCATGTCAATCCGTGATGACTGGGAGGTTTTGCCCCCGTCTAAAAATTTTGCCCCCCTGACTTTTTTTCTGCAGACGCCCATGGGGATTGCCCTAAATATTCTATAGACTACGAACTGCGGGCTTGCGGCGTAGTTGATCTAGTTTGTGTACGTTCAATGCAATGAATTTGTTGAATATTTTATGTTCAACAAAATGATCTGTATTTTATTTAAGTACATATCGAGAACTTTTACCTCTTTACTGTTGAAATGATGAAATACTTGTTATCGGTTGCCATCATCGGAGACAGCATTATGGGCCGATACCAATAATACCTATCGGTTATCGGCTCAACACTACATGTTTACAAGCAATTTGTAAGGAATTTACCTGTTGACCTCTCGTGACCCCAAATGACCTTTGACCTCCACCAAAAAACAACAGGGATCATCTACTCAATATGACCAACCCACACACCACATATGAGCATAATCAAATGTACCATTCTCGAGATATCGTGTTTACAAGGTTTTGACCTCTCGTGACCCCAAATGACCTTTGATCTCCACCAAAAACAATACGGATCATCTACTCAATATGGCCAATGCACACACCAAATATGAGATTGGTCACACTTACTCTTCTTGAGATACAATGTTTACGAGCAATTTCTAAGGAATTTACTTATTGACCTCTCGTGACCCCAAATGACCTTTGACCTAAAAGGAAATTGATAGGGATCATCTACTCAATATGACCAACCCACAGACCAAATATGAGCATAGTCACACGTACCGTTCTCAAGGTATCTTGTTTACAAAGTTTTGACCTTTTGACCTCTCGTGACCCCATATGACCTTTGCTCTCCACCAAAAACAATAGGGATCATCTACTCAATATGGCTAATGCACACACCAAACTGGAGGATAGTCACACTTACTCTCCTTGAGATACCGTGTTTACAAGCAATTTCTAAGGAATTTACCTATTGACCTCTTGTGACCCCAAATGACCTTTGACCTAAAAGGAAATTGATAGGGATCATCTACTTAATATGACCAACCCACACACAAAATATGAGCATAGTCACATGTACCGTTCTCAAGATATCGTGTTTACAAGAATTTGACCTTTTGACCTCTCGTGACCCCAAATGACCTTTGATCTCCACCAAAAACAATAGGGATCATCTACTTAATATGACCATCCCACACACCAAATATGAGGTTAGTCACACCTACCCTTCTTGAGATATCGTGTTTACAAGCCAAAGCATCACATACATACACACACACATATACACACACACACACACACATACACACACACGACATCACCATCGCATAGATTCCTTGGCCTACGGCAAGGAATCAAAAAGGAGTTGCAACTTGCTTTAGAAACATTCAAACTTTGAAGAGGTATACATTGAGAACCGGTAAAGATATTAGAAAAATTCCAATGGATTTCTCCATAAAGTTCACTATGTAACTACCAAGTGAAGTGAGGTCATTTTGCTGACTTGTCACACTACCTTTAAATAAAAGATACTGAGCACAGAGAGTTATACTGTACTAATATTTTTAATTTTTAAGTCATTTTATCATCACCCACTGCATCACTTTTATAATCACTTCATTTCCAGTTTGGGGGTGTGAAAATTCTCAGTTGATAGCTCTTTTACTGACATTAAAATTTTAAACACAATATTTAAAAGGTGGAGTGTAGTTTACATTTCACAAAATGCAGTGTTGAAATCACATATTATAGCTTTATATGCTCATCAGGTCATAGCCATAAAAGTATTAAGGCACAATATAGATGGATTTTTACTAGGGTCTCAAATGAAAAATAGTTAGACCATATGTTCCAAACCCAGTAGCAATAACATTTTCCTAACTAAAGATATCTTGTTTTAAATACTGGTTTTTTTTCTTAATTTAACATACTTCCAATTACCAAAAAAGGTAACAGAACGTTATCTATTTTGAAAGAAGGGTTTAAGATTACATCCAAGTTTTGATATGTTATAGGGACACTTATTCCAAGCATTTTTATGACATTTGCATTAGAATAAGATGTGTGGTTCTCAAGATATGAGCAAGTAATGTTGTCACATTTTCAACGCAGAGTGAACTTGAAGCAAGCGCATATGACATCATATCTCCACATTAATGGAAAGTCTTTTGTTTTTCTTTAAACTTTACAGCCTATTTTCCTCCCCACAATCTTGTATTATCAAAATGTGATTACATAAGTGGCATCAGAACTTTTCAAACTTTGAAATCCCCATGGGGAGGTTCCATTCCTATAAACATCAAGGTCAACACAAAAATCTGAAAAAACAAAGGGAAACAAAGCATTCCTTGTCAATGTGAGGAAGTGATATAATCTCTGCTGCCCTTAGTTTCACTTTAGAACACAAATTTAGTAACTTCATTTGCTGATAGCTCAAGAAATACATGTTTGATTTTTATGGAAATTTCACCAAATTGAGTAGATTTAGTTCTTCTTTTACATCTGTAAATTAATTTTTTGCTTAGACTTCCCCTCTAAGTGGGAACATTTGCTCGAGTTCAATGTTTTTCTTTGGGAATAAAAGTCCTGTTTTTCCTTAAACTGCACACTGTTGCAATGTACATAGGCCTTAAAATCTCTTCTTGTTGATCTAGTATAGCCCTATGTAGGGAACAACAATTAGACAGAATTTTTAGCCCCAGTTTCTAACCAATTGTTTTATGCTATGGCCTTTAACTAGTTGTGGCTCTCTGCCTTGTTTTCCTTACTCCATTGCTTAGGCTGAGCACCAAACACAATGGCAGTTGGTTCCATTTTTAGTTTTCAGTAAGGCCTATAGCTTGGCTACGACTTGAACTCAAGACCTCTGGGTTGTTGCAAGTTGGGTGCTCTAACCACTTGTCCTTTTATCATATGTGGGGTACAGAAAAAACTGTTGCTAAATATTTTGTCCTGCCATGTCAAAATCATTGATAAACTTGCAATTGCAATTTATGTTCTTCGATGACATCCCAGATTTTCTAATTTGTACTTGATCTCAAAAAAAAGTTGCATTCCTTTGAAAATTAGTTTCTTACAAACAATGCTATTGAGAAGCAGTTTCCACCTAATGAAAGAGGAAATTTATTTTGCCTCAAGCAAACCAATTTTAGCAATGACATAGGTTTGTGGCTGAAAAGGATGTGGTGTTACAGCAACTTTCTGGAATGATGAAAATTGCCCTAAATATTATTTTCCTTTTTAAAGCACCACATTTCTTATTTATGCCTGATTATCTATGTAATCAAGTAAAATGACCTAATTATACAGGTATCTAATGTTTTCTTTTGTGCAGGAATAAACTGAAAGTGATATGCTGTCAGTTTTAGAGGCAGTCAACTGACTCAACTCTCACCCCAAACTTCAATTTTCATAGTAGTTCACACAGATTCTCAATTGGAACAGCTCTTTGATTGATAGAAAGTTCAAAAATGAATAAATGGTAGCTCACATTTCACAGCATGTACTGTACTGTACTGATAGTAAATTTTTACTCGTTAGGGTCTTGTTTACTCACCCTGAAGCAATAACTGAGATTATGTCGTGACGAGTATTTTTTTTATACAGTTGTGTGAGGGCCTTAGCTAGATGGGTTATTATTTCAAAGCTGTTTGGGGTGAGAGATTTTAGCTTTTCATTTCCTTCCTTACCTCTTGGTATTCTGCCAGTACCATTGCATGTAGGGCATGTTACACCACCTGGGAGCTCTTGGTAGGTATACCCTGCTACTGAAGAAGAGGACCCATTAGCAAGTGTTGTACCCCCAGCAGTAATAGAGGAGTAGTCTGGTGGACTGCTGGTTGGCCTGTTGAGAGATGATTCCTCAGACTCATCTGAAAGTGTCCCTGCTTTTGTGGCACCATTCTCACCAGTATGCATGGTTTTTTCCTGCAAAGAGAAATGACCTCAGGAAATAAAAGAGCTTTTCTGATGGTTTATGACCTTCTCCCAACTTAAGTCTAAAGAGAACTTTGTAATTGGTGTAAATCTTTTAAGTAAAATGCAAAAATGTGAAAATTTGGACTTGCTCAAGTAGCTCAAAACAACAGATTTTGAAAATAAGTTGGCATATTTTCAAAATAATGCAATGTAAGGTCAAAATTACTACAAGTATTGAATTTGAAGGAATACGACATTGTTTCGGGTACCAGATTAACCTTTAAAATATTACTGAGTCATCTTCAAATTACACAAATTGTAGCTTTACGGCAGCAATCTTAGTGTACCTATGTTGCCCCAGGCTGTGGTACCAATCTACACATACGACAAATGCATTTACATGTTCTGTCCATGTATATTTGAGTTAGTAAGTGAGATGAGATTTAACAACACACCAACACCAATGTGTTATACAGTATAGTGCCAGTCAACAGGATAAATGGCTCAAAGTTAGGCTAAATTTATGTTCAAGTATGGTTCAAGTGCAAGTTTGGTTTCCGAGGTTTAATCCTCTCTTATGACAGGCAGAAAATACCGTAAGGAGTAACTGCAGAATACCCGCAACTCCCAAGCTATACTATTCCCCTTAAAGTGTGTGGCTTCAATGTCATCCGCCAACTTCCCAACCACCGTAGAGTAAGCGTAGGGAAAAAATATTCTAAGACCAACTTGTTCTCCACCTTGGAGTGGCTCTGCGGATCCGATGTCAAAGTGAGGAGCTCTCTCTCTTTGAGAATGACACTGAGATATTCTAAATCCATCTTGTGTAGCTACCTCCAGAGTAGCCCTTGAACAGGGCTGTGTGTTCGTTACACAGCCTAGACTCATTCCCCTCACAACGCAGACCTTGCGCATATATACTTCACAACCGTAGTCACTAACCAGGAGGCCAGCAGAACATCACCATTTGCATCCCCAAATAACAAAATATTCGTACCAAACTTCACACAGATGATCTCTTGCACTGCATGTACCTTTCCACAAAAGATGTTCACACAGTTTCATCAAAGAATGGCCAAATTTTCACTGCCAAATTTGACCGTAACAGTATGTCAATGAGTCATGTTTTGAAGCTCTCAGCAACTGTTCTCAGTAGATGTCAAAGGTCACAAGTGGCAAACTTGGGAAAACGGGATGCTCCAACCTGCATAGCTGTCTACATAATACCATGTATTTGATTTCAGTAACAATATATGTAACAATATACATGTATATTATTTGGAATACTGCATAGACTCAAGCGACTATGGTTTTGTGAAGTGTATCCGTGCAAGGGCTATGTTGTGAGAGGAACGAACGCACAGTCCTGTTCGAGGGCTACCTCCAGAGTGGCTCCACAGATCCAGTGTCAAAGTGGGGAAGCAGAAGCAGCAGATCATGATTAGCTCTGAGCCGGCCCGAGATGGAAGAAGCAGTTCTTCTTCTTCAAAAAGGTGACACATCCGAGGAATTCTTTCACCACGCATGAGTCGAGAGGCTAAAAAGGCTAAATATGCCCAATAATATAAGTGATAGGGTCCTTATGGATAGACGCAACCTTCATTACATTGAGGGGAAGATGATTCCAATTCTTTATGGTTCGAGACAGAAAACTAAATTTATAACAGTTTGAACTAGTATGTGGGAGACAGAAATGGAAGTCATGCATTAAACGGGTTCTACAAGTAGGCCGCTGGAGACAATCAACAGGTATGAGATCCTGGCCAAACACACCTTTGGAAAAAAGGATCAATCTACTTTGTCTCCCTCTATCAGTTAAGGGCAAAAGGTTTAGTTCCTTAAGGTGACTGGTCATTGATCCTGGCTCTCTAGAATAGTCAAAGGCAATGAATCTAGCTGACCATTTTTGTATGCTCTCAAGCTTGTCGCACAGGTAAACCTGGTGAGGGTCCCAAACAGTACTGGTGTACTCCAGCACAGGCTGAAGAATCCCTAGCTTGACATCACCAGGGCAGGGAGATAGGTTTCTATGCAAAATACCGAGAATTTTATTTCCCTTGTTACAGATATTCTGGACATGCTTATCCCAGTTTAGATCTTTAGTGATGGTAATTCCTAGATACTTAATACTATCTACCCTTGGGAGCTCAATCCTATTTAGAACATACCTAAAAAATACAGGACTTTTTTTCCGAGCAAAAGTAATAACCCTACACTTAGTGGGCTGAAATCTCATGCCCCACGTAGAAGCCCACAGCCCCAACTGCTCAAAATCATCCTTAAGTCTGCGACAATCGTCATCGGACTCAATAATATGGTAACAGACACAATCATCTGCAAAAAGGCCAACCTTGGAAGAAACAACATGGACAATATCATTGATATGTACTATTAAAGAAGAGAATTGGTCCTGGAACAGACCCCTGGGGAACCCCAGACAGAACTTGCATCGGGGGAGACTGCGTTCCATTGAAAACGAAAGAATGCTTACAATCACCAAGAAAGTCATCAACCCAACGAAGAATCTGTATTGAAACACCAAGTGTATACAGCTTGGTCTTAAGCAGTTCATGAGGAACAGTATCGAAGGCCTTCTCAAAGTCCAAGATAAACACCTTAATTTGTTTATGGGCATCCGGGGAGGAAGCCCAGTCCTCAATTATCGACACGAGTCGTGTTGCACAACTATGAGACTTACAAAAGGCGTGTTGGGTGGGAGAAAGCAAGTTATATGCTTCAAAATGGTTCATACGATTAGAGGCAATAATATGTTCTAACAATTTACAGCAGACACATGTAAGAGAAACAGGCCTATAATTACAAGGTACGGCAGGGAACTGTCACCTTTTTTGAAAATAGGGCAAACATTTGCAGTCTTCCAATCCTCTGGAATGCACCCTTTTGTGAGGGATTGCTGAAAGAGATGGCTTAAAACAGGTGCAAAAACGATGGCAATCTCTCTCAGAACCCAAGGATGGACGCCATCATGGTCCCATGGCCTTGATGATTTTAAGACCATGCAAAAGCTTTTCAACACCAAAGGTGGATATAGTTAAATCATTTATTTTCTTACACATGGGCCGGATGAGGGGTACAGTATGAAACACTGTTTTAGTGAAGACACTACAGAATTGGTTATTCAGAGCACGAACTTTATCCAAGACAGTAACAGCTAGCTTATCATCAGTCTTAAGAGGGGGGGGGGGGGATTATGCCTTTCTTTTGACCATTAGTATATCTCCAGAAGGGTTTGGCATCAACTTTGATATAGCCGATCATTCCATTGATGTACTTTTATGGGAGGTGTGAACCTCTCTTTTGGTTTTAGTTCATAGATGAGCCCATCTCTCATAAATACCAGCCTTCTGGGTTTTTCTCAAAAGTGCATGCAATCTGTTCCTACGCCTAACTAATCTGTGAATATTGTCGGTTATCCATGGAAGAAATTTTCTGGATTTAGCCAATCTAGTAGGAATATTAGATTTCACAGTTCTTTCAAGAAAGGACTTAATAAGCTGCCAATTTTCTTCCACAGTGCGTTTATCTTGGCCCCAATTGGAGAAGGTAGAAGAGAAACCCTGGGTGTCCTCCCTCATAGCAACAAAATCCCCCTAAGAGTACTGCAGAATGAGCCTTCGAGGTTGCTTAAAATCAGAAACTAATACTACAGTCTGTGGGGAATTCAGCAATTGTGCCTAACACGCCTAGGGCCTAGTCCTAGTAGTATTTCCAAATCATGCTATAACATAAATAGGCTAGGGTGCCCATTCCTTCCATAACAGAGAAGGAGGACAACCTTTGCTACTATCTAAGCAGAGCACCACCATGAGTTGGTGCCTAGCATACCAGAAAATTTAGGCCTAGAGGCTCTACAAACCACCAAAGGACCGGAAACGGCCCTTCTGGGTGTTCAAAGCTACATAATAACAGTCCCGAAAACAGGATGTTGAACTCTGAAAATTGGTGCATAGCTTGTATTACAAATGTTTGAGTCTCCTACTTTCTTCAGCCCCCTGTTGCAATCCGTAATTCTATTGTTTACACGTAGTCTTCTAATGTATTATGGTTGTTTCAAAGTTCGAACAGGTTCTAAATTGGAACACCTAATTAAAATCATTCATATATCACTCACTAAACAGTATATTTTCTTCAATTACAAATCACCATTAAGAAATAATAATAGCTTCATACGGTATGGTAAAACTGACAATTATTTTGCATCAATCAGTAAATAAATAAGCATTTAAATGAGGTGTTCATATTATGAACCTGTTCCACCTTTGAACCAACCACTGTACTATACACAAACTTCTTGTTCGGCAGATGTGAAAGGCGTGACTGATGCACGTAACACATTGTGTGTAATCTAGACTTTGGGCTGATTCGCCCTGCATATTGTTGAAAAGTTTTACATAGTCCTAAAGACTTAAATGGAGGAATTTCAACGTCCGACATCAGCTGAGCCTGGACGGAGGAGAGGGTGCTTAAAAGCTGGATTTCCGGTGAAAAAATGCACGAATGGAGACCCTAAAGTAGACCTAGGCCTATGCTGAGTGTGCTCCGTACACTTCACTCCAAATTCGAAGTTAGGCCTAGGCTACTTGCAAACAAACAAGCGGTTGTGTTATGCTGTAAGTTGTAACCATTGTCTGCAGTTGGCCTTGGCCTACAGTACAGGTTACACTACAGAGTACCATACCTTTAATTCTCAAGAGGAAATTCCCATAAATCCCACTGGAAAAAAATAATGGGATCCCATTAAATACCAACAGAATATTAATGGGATCCCATTAAATTGTAACAAGGTTTGAATGTTAACCGGTTTTAACATGGGATCCCATTATTGATCCCATTAATTTTTTACGGGATCCCGTTTATTTTTTTTCAGTGGGATTTATGGTAATTTTCTCCTTAATTAAGCCTAAATACTTGCCTACCGTCGGGTTCACTTGCATCCAAGAATATTTATACTTTCAATTTTCTGCACTCGTAGTCGTAGCCATGAAAATCTTTTACCAAGTTATTCTGTTCACTAGAATTTTCACAGGCAATGCACACCAAACGCAGTGTCACATCATTTCAACCCGTTCACCAGGCCCGAGTCTCGTTACGCTGTAGCTAGCTGTGTGTATACACAATCCTAGCCTAGCTTGACGTCCAGCTTACTACGCGTACACAGTCGGCCACAGTATACACGCAGCTGTGTAGTTAATGAAGTCAATTGACCACTTCTCTAGCATTCCCGCCTTTTTTAGATCTGCGCAAATGAGATTTCGCGGAACTGTGACTGACAAGTGGTCTCCCCCTATATGTTGAATAATGTATAAGTAGGCGTATAAATGGCTACAATGACACGGTAAGTGGGTATTTTAATCTTTCCTCCTCTTAGAAATCAAAGATTTACTAGTTTTTTCTAAACATATCATACAAAAATATGCTCCCGAAAAGAGGCAGTCGATTCTTATGTATCAAATAAGGACCTCAAACTTTGCGAGTACCTGACTCATTTAGCGATTCAAAGTGATGTTTTTCTATCACTGTTTGTAGATTACAGCAAAGGCTTTCAGTCAATACCAAAATCACGTAGTTTAATTTACGAATTTATTTGTAAACACCGATAAACTCGGAGCAATATTTACTGTACAATATGTATGTGCGTGTAGTGTATACAATAAATGTATACACATACTGTACAGCACAACAGCTCATAGTCATACACACGTAACGTTGCTTGATCATTGTAATTTGTAGTAACGTTAGTACAAACTAAGGCCTAAATTGTTCGAAAACCATTTATTTCGTAGGTCATCATCACATTTACAATTGGGAATATTGGAGTAGCTTTCTTCATGAAGTTTAAGATGCATAAGTGCAGTTATATACAAGTCAAGCAACGAAGGACGTGAGATTTAATGTGGACAATATTAGTATTATAGTAATGTACAGGTTTCCATAGCATGCAGTCCAAAGCGCTGTACTTTCTTAAGGCCATACAGGAGCATGCATGATAAACTTGGGGAAGTGGGGTAGTACCACCTTCAAACTGCTACACAATATAATTCCCTTTCTTCCGACATTGCGGTGTCCCAGTCGGTCTAGTAGGGCCTGCAATTTATCATGCTCCTTGTAAAGCATTGCTTCCCTGTGTAAATTGGCTGGAATTTACAAGTAAATGTAATTAATAATTAGCAAAGTAGGCTGGTGGGTATGCCTGGCTGGTATGGTATTCCCATTCACACAGCTCAAGTTTTTTTTTTAAATTAACATTTGACTGGAGTGCCACAATTTTCAAGTAAAGTGATAAATTAACACCTAGGTTTAAACAAGTCTCAGCTGTCTTAGTTTTTTTTCCTTTTCCTTTTTATGCAAGCAGATACAATTTTGTGAGGTAGGCATACATGATACAGCAGTTTGTATTTTGCCCACTAGTTACATTATGACATGTGCACAGTATACAGCCCACCACGCTATGTTATGCCTCTTCAAGTACACACTTTCTTGTTAAATTTGTATCTGGCATTGGTTCAAATATTTACGAAGTGGCATAGACCAAAACCAAAATCTGTCGATTAAACAGTACATTTCGAGCAAGGGAATGTTTCTAAACGTTGCTAACGTAAATGGCTTTAATTTAACGTTACATGTATACAGATGACCAGTAGTCATTTCGCGTAAATATGCCTGCTATATGTGTATGTACTCTGGACGCCCCAGTCGACTCGCCGACGCTTTTACCGAGTACCTGACTCGTTTACGAGAGTTTTTGGTACAAAAGTGGTACCAATAGAAAGAAAACAAAATTTTTCTTCAATATAAGTAAAAACTGTGTAGTTTTAAGTAACATATAAACAAATCTGGACAATTTTACGGAACATTGAAAACCCATTTTCGACGTTCCATAAATCGGCAAAAAATTCACACTTTTACTTATTCTCGTAACCAAAAATGTACTCAGGGAGTATTTCTGATATCTTCTCCAGTAGTTTTTATGGATTTGATAATTTATTAGTCAGTAATTAACGACATAATTGGCTTGTAAAATCATAACTTTTAGCTTATTAGTATTCGCAGCCCTATGACGTCATGAACGTCATGCATAAAATGTAAGAGAAGGAAGCTCTTTTCGAGCAGTTGCGATCCGACTGGCCATACAGCGATTTCACGTACAAACTTTGTGCAATTCTCTGACCTTAAGTGCCAATCACTATCTTAAAGGGATGGGGAGATTATTGTATGAACTTTAAGTCTACTGACAAGGTAGATGAAATATTTCTAGCCACATGATTTTGAAATATAATGTAATAAAAAAATTAGTTAGTACTCTATGATGATTAATGATGCGTGAGGATAGAAAAATAATAGCGTTTGTGTAAAATATTTCTACTTTATATTCGGATGGTCCCAACTCATCAGCCAAAGTCAATCCAACGCACTCACAGCCACGTGACTTTGGTCTCTGTCTGCATTGGAGACGGACGTATTGCGTAATACTTGCCAAAATAAACTGTTTGTGAACTATTTGTGTGTGTGTGTGTGTGGCAGCATGTTACTTCAAACATGCTTCAAACAGGGAATTGGAATCCAGAAGCCGCTCCTTGCACAGAGTGGCAGCTTGCACCATCATCATCATCATCAAGACAGACGTTGTTGGCCAACGGCCATTTCGTCACTTGATAATCCAATTTGCTAAATCTCAGCTTTATGGTCAAAATAAAAGTTGCTTTGACGCCACACTTTGTCGAAGCTTGACTTGAACCCGTTTAGAGACGGTGCCATAACGACGTGCGCTGGAGGCGAGTTCCTAATGTCAATACCACGTTGGGAGAATGATCTTTGCCTAATGCTTTTGATACAACGTGGCTTACATATCTTGAGAGGGTGCCCACGGGAAGTGGAATCAATTGCTCTCTGTAAAAGGGTGACATTGTCAGTTACTATCACCCCTCAAATACTTATAGGCTACATGTAAATCATATTATCACGCAACCTCCGATACCTGAGACATGGTAAATCTAATCTACGTAACCTTTCTGGATAGGCAAAATCCTTAACACAGACTCAATTTCATCTATGTCCCCCCAAAGAAATGGAGACCAAGCAGGAAAACCATACTCAATAATTGGACGCACCATAGCTTTATACAATAAAAGTAAAGAAGACTTATCCAAAAATCGAAAAGTTCTTCTTATTATACCTAAGACACTATTATATAGCTTTAGTCACACTACCAGCAATATGGTCACGAAAACATAGCTCATTAACTGCCAGAACACCAAGATCTTTTTGGGATGAGCTGATCAGGAGGTTGTGCCTGTCACCACCTGCATAATCCCCCATAGAATAGGTAAAAGATGGAGCTGATCTGCCAAGTCTTAGAATCTGGCATTTGTCAGGATGGAAACGAAGATGCCAAGCCACCGACCAGTCAAACACATTATCAATGGCTGATTGTTAAACCTTAGTCATCAACAGAACTAATTTCCTTAAGTTCAGTATCATCAGCAAAACACCCTGATAAAACATCAGGCAAATCATTAATGTAAACCAGAAATAGGGTAGGGCCCAAAACAGTGAAACACTCCCTTGACGTATACCACTCTTGATATCTGCCCAGTCAGATAGACATCCCTTGACATGCACGCGCTGCTTACGGTTGGACAGAAAGGACTTATTCCATTCGAGACAGTTACTTACATTCGGGCCTGTTACATTACCAAATGAACCATGAAGGGCCTAGGCCCATATGATTGTCCCCGTGTGAAAGCTGGATTATATCTAAGTATTTAGATTTCTCATATACAGTTGGCGGTGTGCCTAGCGCGGAACCCACACTACACTTTTGCTTCGGTAACTCGAGTTCGGGTCCCGCGGGGTGCCAGTTGTTTTCCTTTTCTTTTTCTTTTTTTTTTTCTTTATCGTGTTAGGACTTTCTCCTTTTTTGCCTTTGTCTTTCTTATCCTTTGTAACAATGCTAAACATTGCAATTGTCCAAAGGTACGATTATCCTTTGGATCGAGTCGGTTTGCAAGACCGGTTAACGATAACTTCCGTCTCAATGTTACCTTTTTTCTTACGGGCTTCCTACCGGTAAAACTTTCACAAACAGTTTTTAATACACTTTGTTATTTTTTGTGTACTGCAAAATTCATAACATGGAAGTTTAGATGTATTCATGTCTTTCAATCCCGTGTGCACTCTAGGAGCGAAATGAAATCTCTAATTATTGAGAACGTTAAGCAACGTATTAGAGCAGACAAAAAAAAAACGTTTTACCTCTGCCAAATTTTATAAAGTTTGGATTACTAGCCCTTCCTTTGTGTATCTAAGTGGGGAAAAGCTTTCTTTTAGGCTTTCCTAGTTAAAATTAAATCTTGTTTTATTTTAAACCCTAGTATTGTTTTTGCATGCAGTTTTTTGCCCAATTTATAGATATTTGTTTATACCTGTATATGTCTGGAAAAATGGACCTCCCTCAAGTTGGGGTGGGTCGTTCGAACGCTCCGACACCCTGGCTACGGGCCTGACATTTAGGAATTTTTTTGAAAAACCATGCCATTTTTTCTTCAGAATTAAAGGGCTGTCCGTTTTGGGGTTTTTCTTTGCCAAATTCCTGCCCGAATTTTAGATTTTGGGGAAATTTGGGGACAGCCTTCCCCCGCCCCGTCTCGTACGTCACTGGGTATGTCCACTCCACCCAACAGCTAGGTGAGGTCCTGTAGTGGTAAGGTTGCGACCCTTGAGACTGCATTGACCCAACATGGGCTTGGTTGTTGCATGGGCCAATGACTGGCAACACTGGCTGTTCAAAGTGCAAATTCCCTCCTACCAAATTTGACTTAAATATTCTACCCCCACCCCAAAACCAAGTAAGATTTTGAAACAAATTTGTGCATTCCCAGGAATTGAAAAAAATCCCTAAAGGAGGTAGAAACAAGCCAGATGCTATAGGGGCCATAGAGCACGCTTTTGCAGGTCTGGACATAATCCACACTAAGGTCTCCGATTTCAGGCACTCCAAATCTGCTAGAAAATTATCCATCCAGAAACCCGACGAGGAAAAAGTCAAGAGATTCCAAAGATATGAAGTTTGTTACAGTCTACCTGAGTTGTTTCCGACATCCAGAGTGGATCCATTGCGAGTGCATGTATCTATGTCATGGTAGCGGCTGGGTAGCCCGGATTGAATATTATCATCGGCCAGCAATAATGTAATTTTTGCCATGTCGCTATTGGGTGGGGAAAGGGGTTCTGGGGGATGGGCGATTCAGTGGGGGGGGGGGGGAATGGAGCCCCAAGTACCCCCCACCCGTAGCTATGCCACTGTTTTTATATTTTTTCCAAAAAATTATTTTTTCCTTGAAGGAAGGTTTTAGGCCTCTCATTTACATCTTGTGTACATTTATTTAACTTTTTTCTTTTGAATTTCTTTTGAAGAAAAACTTCATTTCCGCCTTCGATATTTCAAATGTTCGTACAATGGTTGGAGAATTCTCTTTGAAGGGAAACTTTATTTCCAATCATGAGCATATTTACACTATTTACAAATTTGAAATAGGCTATGAAATCAAATAAATAATAGAAAACATCCCAACACAAACATTTTTAAGTTAATCTACAACTTAATCATGTGGTTGGAGAATTCTAAGATCTGAAAATTTACAGCTTACAAAAAAAGCAAAAGCTACCCGCACCTCACGAGGTGGAAATCGACCGCGGATCCTTGGGAATCCTATATGTATTTCAACCCACTACACCAACAGCTCGTTGATGACATAGTGCGGTTTATAATATACTTATACTAGCAACATGTTTTAAACATTAAAAAAGTTTTAATGTAAACTTAAATATTTGTGCTTTTGGAAGTGTCTGGGTTACTCAAGGGCATCTTGGCTTTCATTTTGCAAATATATACCTCTTCCCTGAATGGTGGTCGCAAGAATCTGGTATGCCTAAGCCTACTTAGACTGGCTAGACAGAAAATTGTCCTGCATACGAAGGCCTACGACCATGCCTACGACCGAAAATCTCCTGGCCACGTAAGTACTGGTCTTTCCACGATTTCTTCTTCATTTAAATTCATTTTCGGTAATTTAATTATACCAACGTTAGTCAGCCTAGTTCTTTGTAGCAAGTTACCGTTTGTAAAACTTACAAGTTACACGCAGTGCTAGCATATGTTGAATGCATATACCGGCAGCTTCGAGAAGCCAACCGTGATCCGATTCCGCCTTCGTACACACTGTCACGCCCATCCGTTTGTGATCACGCCTATCTTCGTGACGTAACGCCATTCGTTTGTTCGAGCTGCATTTCCAGTCATAACCTATATGTATTGCAATTTTGTAAACTATAATGGATTACTCGTAACCTAAGACAGTTTACTCATAACCTATTTATATAGAGTGGTAATATAATCTATATATATACTGGATTCATAACATAACACATTTATACCAATTTCTGTATTATAACCTAAATATATTGGACTTTCTATATCATAACCTAAATATATTGGAACTATAATCAATATATTTTGAGTTTATAACATAACATAAATATATTTATGTTATAAAATATTGGCCGACACGGCACCTCATAGCTTGCAACCACTAAAGTACAATAAAGCTACGCAGTTAGCAAGACTTCATAAGAAATTAGGCAACTTAGCAACAAAAATGACATCGTGTGCGGCGATCAATTGCACCAATGGATAGTTTAAAAATTGGCAAAGAACATTTCATTAATATATGGATAGGTAGAAACATAAATATGCAAATAACAAGGCTCATTAGTAGACAGGTGGATGGGTGACCTCATGATTTTCAATCCCAGGAAAAACTTGTTGATGGTTGGCATCATCATTGGGGCCATTTAAGGTCAAACGATGACACTTATTGGGCAAAATGGTCTCGCCCCATCCAAAAATTAGGCCTACCCCGTACGCCTATGCATGGTCACATTGTCACCACGGTTGTTTTTTCATATTGTTTGAATACTGTAGCACAATCATATTTAGTTTGTTTGCTGTTTATTCATTTTGTTGAGGTAATTAACTGATGCATAGACAGGGAGTTGCACTAAACAACAACTCCCTGCAAAGAGTGGTTTTAAATAGGGAAAGGGGGGGGGGGTGTGGGTTGGTTGGGCGCAAAATCTTCATCACTAGTGTAACCATTTTTAGACCTTAACTGCTGTGTCAATAAACATTATTATGGCTAAGCATATACTTTTCACATTCATCTCTTAACTGTAGGCCTAAAGTTCTTGAAACTTTCAGCAGCTTTCACCTCCTTCAAGTTTGAACACGGTATTGAGTCAAGAAAATTAAAACGCGCACTAGGCTACAATATATAGATACTCAGTGGTGGGGGGTACTAGTATGGGTTAAAAGAGTGTTTCAAGGGTGTTAAATTGTTTTTGAGAGACTATATAGCTGTGGGCTGTTAGTATGACTGTATGACAATAATTATTATTACAATATCAAATGCAATTATTTTTTAATCATTATTTTAAAACTAAAGCAATGTAATTTTTAACGTTGAAGTAACTATTTTTGATTTTTGGAGGTGAGCCTCAAGTTGTAAAAGAAGACTGTATTTTCATTTTCTTTTGTCATTTACATGGTTTTAAGCTGTTATCAGTACCCACTCCATTGAACTGCTTTCAACTTGACAAATATCATCATGCACATGTATAGTGCTACCCACTCCTTTTGGGTCCTCAGTCTGCCCACGTATTGCTCTCTAAAATACGGAAGCTCAAAAGTGCCACAAGATCACAACATCTTTTGGCTGGTAAGTTAACATTTTTCAGAAAAATGTCAAGATAGCAAGATAATATCTCGTCAAAAAATAGAAAAATTGTGAATTGTTAAGTTATCATATCTCGTCATTTCAACAATTTTCTTCAAAATGTTAAATTTCTTGCATCTTTCTAACCGTGCAAAACAACAATTCTCTGAAAAATGATGAAATGATAACTTATCATACCTCGTCATTTCAACCATTTTCTGCAAAATGTTGAATTCCTTACATCTTTTCAACCGTGCAAAGCAACAATTTTCTGAAAAATAATGTATTGACAACTTATCATATCTCGCCTTTTTAACAATTGTCTGCAAAATGTTAAATTTCTCACATCTTTCTAACCGTGCAAAACAACAATATTCTGAAAAATGATGAAATGATAACTTATCATATTTCGCCTTTTTATCAATTTTCTGCAAAATGTTAAATACCTTACATCTTTCCAAGTGTGCAAAGCAACAATTTTCTGAAAAATAGTGTATTGACAACTTATCATATCTCGCCTTTTTATCAATTTTCTGCAAAATGTTAAATTTGTTACATCTTTCCAAGTGTGCAAAGCAACAATTTTCTGAAAAAGTTGGCATGTACGGAAGCTTAAAAGTGCCACAAGATCACAATATCTTTTGGCTAGTAAGTTAACGTTTTTCAGAAAAATGTCAAGATAGCAAGATATTATCTCGTCAAAAAATAGAAAAATTGTGAATTGTTAAGTTATCATATCTCGTCATTTCAACAATTTTCTTCAAAAATGTTAAATTTCTTACATCTTTCTAACCGTGCAAAACAACAATTCTCTGAAAAATGATGAAATGATAACTTATCATACCTCGTCATTTCAACCATTTTCTGCAAAATGTTGAATTCCTTACATCTTTTCAACCGTGCAAAGCAACAATTTTCTGAAAAATAATGTATTGACAACTTACCATATCTCGCCTTTTTAACAACAAATTCACATCGTAGTCAGATTGAGCACTGAAGCAATAGTACAGTGTTTATCTTCCCTTCTGTATATTAAATTGCCAACGATTTGCTTACTCGGGGAAATCATTTCTTTGCAGTCATCATGTATCTTTACGTGGAAAAAATTCTTTTCAATATTTACATCTGAGCCGATACGTTATAAACCTAAATACACTTAGTACATCCCCAAGCAAAGAAGACAGGTCATATGTGGCTTGCAGACTGAAAACATGAGAGTACTACCTGGGTGTTAGTATACTTGCATGGTGCGTACGAAATCTCCTCAAGATCATATTTAGGCCTGGCTATGGACGTCTAGTTCAAGCAAATTCCACCTCCCAATCTGAAATAGATCGCCGCCCTTTTATGAGTATTAGCCATCAGTAGTCAAAATAGATGGTGTATTGGTTGTTCAGGCTATTATATAATTCTTCGTGGGCTTGTAGTTGTAATATTGCATGATGCTACTGTGGTATAGTTACACTTTGCTTTTATATGCGATCCAGGGCCATTGGTAAGGACCAAACCGGACGTCCAGTGGCAACGTTCTGTGTTGCATTACAATTCATTAGAGTGAATGGGGTTAATCTGCCACCAAATTGCATTGGTAATATTTTAGCATGTTACAAAATGTTGCGGCCAGGGCTGGAAAAATGCAGCTTTCCCGGCAAGCCAGAAATTATTTCCCGCGTGATTATAGTTCTTTTCTATCTAAGCGGAGAGCGATCATGGGTTCGCACGTAGCGTACAGAATATTTTTTGAAAAAATGAAGCTTCCTAGATTGCAGCAAAGGCCCTTCCGGGCTCTGATAATTGCATCTCGGGTAAGAGGTCGGAAAATATTTTTGGAAGAAGTAGCCTGTCGGGCATTTTGGTACCAGACTGTAGTAGCCTGACAGGAATTTGTCAGTGAGCCCGAAATAATTGAAATCAAGTATGTACATGTAGCAACCCAAACATTTCTGTGCGGGAAAATCTGTTGCAGTTCTTGCGTGATTTTAACACAGGCCCCTTCCAATTAGTTTTTCAGTTAGCACTGCAGTAAGGAGTTGTTCATGACCAAGGGATTCAGATTAATGTAAAAAAATAACACACAGTAACAAACATACTCCTGGTAAGGTGATATATTAATTAAGAAGAAATCAATTACTTCTCTTCGTGTTTTATAATCAATTCCAATTTCTCACATCGTTTTTTTTTTTATTTCGTTTTTTTTTATTTTTTTTATTTTTTTTTTTTTTTTGAGACGCGACGTGATTTCCCACGAGTTGAAAAATTTTCCGGAAAGGAGCTTCCCGTTTTCCAATTTCTTTTCCAGCCCTTGTTGCGGCGTTCATGTCTTGAAAAATAAATCAGTCCCAAGTAATCGATTTGGCAAGGGGTTATCATATTTATCTTCTGGAAAGGAGGAGGTCGATTGCCGTCCTAGGGGAGGGATCTAAGGGGAGAAGCTATCCCCCTTCCCCTTTAGATTTTTTCGGTTTTCGTGGGCCAGGGGGTCTCTAGATGCAAAATGGTGCAATATTTGTTCACGGCATCGCCATATTACTCGTCCATGCTTGCCTATATCATACCACCAGTGAAGTTTTTAAATTTAGCGGGCAAAGCAAATTAGGGATCATGTGACAAATACATGAAATCCAGATATTGCGGGCTACAAATCCGTTCGGACGCCAGTGCAAGCCAGTAAAATGAGGACTTTTCCGGGTAAAACGGACGTCTGGTAGCCCTCGCGAGGGAGGGCACAGTGCATTAGCGGCTCTCTATAGGGGCACGGGGGCACCCCCCCCCCCCAAAAAAAAAGTTGGTCTTCAAATTTCCAAAAATAACCTTATTCGATATGACATGAATAAAAAGTACTTCTTAATTTGGGCAAATTAACATACAAATGTCATATACCCTTTATAGCCTGAAGTATAAACTAATTCGTATATGTCAACGAAGGATATATTTCGTAATGATGTCAATAATGTAAATGGTCTGAGGGCCGTGAGGTTGGTCACGTATTTTCCTTCAGTGGACTTAATAGCAGTTAAAGTTTTGGTTTCGCCGAACGGCCCTTTGCCAGTATTTCGTAATGATATCAAAATTTCAGCCTAAATTTACAGGCTCATTCGACTACTGGTCATATGAATTAATATGATTCGAGGCGTCATTATCCAGAAAATTGTTGTTTTGCACACTTGGAAAGATGTTAGAAATGTAACATTTTGCAAGAAATTGTTGAAATGTCGAGATATGATAAGTTATCATTTCATCATTTTCCTGAAAATTGTTGTTTTACACACTTGGGAAGAAGTTAGTAATTTAACATTTTGCAGAAAATTGATGAAATGACGAGATATGATAAGTTGTCAATACATCATTTTTCAGAAAATTGTTGCTTTGCACGGTTGAAAAGATGTAAGGAATTCAACATTTTACAGAAAATTGTTGAAATGACGAGGTATGATAAGTTATCATTTCATCATTTTTCAGAGAATTATTGTTTTGCACAGTTAGAAAGATGTAAGAAATTTAACATTTTGCAGACAATTGTTGAAATGACGATATATGATAAGTATTCAATTCATCATTTTTCTATTTTTTGACGATATATTATCTTGCTATCTTGACATTTTGCTGAAAAATGTTAACTTACCAGCCAAAAAGATATTGTGATCTTGTGGCACTTTTAAGCTTCCGTACTAAAAGGCTTATTGTGCTAACTATATCATCGAACTATATCATCGCTCCATGAGGAGGATGAGATATTGTAATCACTTTGCCCATTGAGCTATAAATGGGAATGCGACCAGCTGAAATTGGCACTGTTGCCATGGTAATGGTTGGTGCCCCGAAGTTACTAGTCCAAGGGTCTAACCTAAGTGGGGTAACCACCCAAGGTAACCAAAACTCCAATTCTGTGTGAGGGGTCAAAACGTGTCCGTGTGTGGGGGGGGGGGGAGGGAGGGTGAGTGTGTGTGTGTGTGTGTGAGTTTTTGTTTTGCTAATATCTCCTAAATGGCTCAGCGGATTTTCTTCAAATTTTGTAGGAAGGTACCCTAGGTGGAACCACTGTACATATTGCATAACCGGAAGTAAAGGTCAAAGGTCAGAGGTCAAAGGTCAAATTTGATGAAAATCATACATTTTACTATATTTCTGTAATGGAACATCGCACTGACATGAAACTTTGCACGTGTCCTGAGGATATCTAGAACTACCAAAATATATGGTAATCATGGCAACAGGTATAAAAGGTCACGTGAGGGAAGGGGAAGTGTCTATTTTTAAGCCAAAAAAGAGGAAATTTGTGACTTTAACCGAGCGTTTTCAAACTTGGTGGGAAGGTACTCCAGGGTTAGAACTTGTGTCTCCCAGATTTCCGGAAGTGAAGATCAAAGGTCAAAGGTCATATTTCGATAGTAATCATTTTGGGGGACTTTTTGGATGTATTTCTGGTCTTTTAACCATATTTCTGTAAAGGAACATGGCATTGACATGAAACTTTGCACTTGTCATGAGGATAACTAGAACTACCAAAATGCATGGTTACCATGGCAACAGACATTTAAGGTCACTTGATGGAAGTGAAGTGTCTATTTTCAAGTGGAAAAAACAGAAACGTTTAACTCGAACTCCTCCTAGTGACCTAGACCGATCCTTTTCAAACTTGGTGGGAAGATACCCCAGGGTTGGAACTTGTGTCTCGTAGATTCCCGGAAGTGACGGACAAAGGTCAGAGGTCAAGGGTCAAATTTAGGTAAAATCATACTTCTGTCTGTATATATTTCGGTAATGAAACATCTTAGTGACATGAAACTTCGCACATGTCATGAGGATGACTAGAACTACTGAATTACTAATACCCAAATACATGGTTGCCTTGGCAACAGACTCTGGAAGTGACGGTCTAAGGTCAAATGTCAAGTTGAGTCAAAATCGTTTTTTGTACATAATTCCAGGGGAAAACATTGCACCGACATGAAACATGTAACGTATAACAGGAGTGACATGTTCTGCCAAAATATTTCGTTGCCATGGCAACTCAGGTTTTAAGTCGCGTAACAGGAGATCAAATGTACGGTTTTACTTCAAAAGCTGCTGGTTGTTGGCTTTTGTTTAAAGGTGGTAAAGATGTGCCCCAAACTGAGAAAATGTGTCTCGTAGAGCCCGGTCCAAGGTGTAGCAAACCTTTTCCATGATTGTCTTGCGTATAGAAATCTTCTTCTTTAATTGTATGGGGTTTGAAAGTATTGTGAGTCAATATTTGTTACCGTTTCATAAGACGGAAAATAACGCCTCGTGGATTCACAAACAACGGTGCACGCGGAAGTCTCAATTTGACTTGCGCATCGTTCTTTTCGGCAATGTGCTTATACTAAAAACGCCCTACATAAAATGCTGTTAATAGCTGAAATTCATAAATTCATCGTCGTCCATGATATCAGTTTAATAACCACTGCAATTGCTTCACGAACTCGATGGTTTTTCACTCTCCAACGTAGGCCTACATAATCAGTTATTTTAACCTACACATTTCCGCTAAATATTGTTACCATTAACAGCTCGGTTTGCGCATCTGCTCTTTAAACGAAGTTCGAATATCACCACGCGACTTTCATGCCGCGTCGTAGAAATCTAAAGCGCAATATTTTCAGGGCGCGGACGTCAGCTCGAAGACGTGAACTGTGGGCTAAAATGCCTCGTCGCCCTAGCCACGTCGTGTAATCTAAAGCTCCCTAATGACGCGTGTGGCCGCACGCAGTAGACTTCGTAATGCGCGCGTGGTAGGTTAAGCGCGCGTATCTGATTAGTTAATCAGCTGTTCGAATTTGTTCAAAGGAGCTTGATAGAATTAAGTTCCGCATTTACTAGCGATGAGATCAGCGGCAACTCCGCGGATTGCCCTCTTGTTTTCAAAACCTCAACATTTTCTACAGTCCCCTCCCCCACTCGATGCCCCTTCGTCCACTTTCCCCACCACCACGACTGCTAAGAAGTCAATAACAAGTGGTGACTGACAACTTCTGAACAGTAATGTACGCTCAGCTGTTAGTCGGTCGCCTAAGAATGAGAATGGGATGGCTGCCGTCGCATTTTCGCGGTGACTTCAACTGTTTGTACGTGCTTCTATAGACGGAGCGGCATTATCTCGAAATAGGCCCTGCTATGGATTTTTCAGTGCAGACAGGGCTTATTTCGTCCGCGCGCTCTGCCAAATCCTGGAATCGTGGACGTCGTCTCATACAAATACAAATCACATACTTCAAAATGATAACAGGGCCTATTTCGAGAGTATATATATAGCTTCTTGACTTACGGACTGCCATCGTTTTGCTAAATGAAAAGCTAAATACTGTGCTTACGTACGTTCACCGTTGTGCTATACGACAAGCTAAATATTGTGACAAGGTAAAGACGGCTTGCGCGGTCTTGATTTTAGCGAGGGGAATGAGGGGTAGGTGGAATTCAACTTCTGAATATGGGATATTTACGGAATAAAAAGCAACATTTGTTAGAAATTTGAAATTTTGCAGGGCCTATTTCGAGAGTATATATATAGCGTGACAATCACCGATATTTTTTAGAAATTTAAGAAATTTGAAGGGCCTATATAGGGACTAGCTATCTCATATACTCTCGAAATAGGCCCTGCAATTTTTAAAATTTCTGAATAATTTTGCCTTTTATTCCGTAAATATCCCATAATTCAGACGTTGAATTTCACCTACCCCTCATTCCCCTGGCTGAAATCAAGACCTCGCAAGCCGTCTTTACCTTGTTATAATATTTAGTTTGTCAAAGAAAACACTATGGATTTAATAATAGTCAAGAAGCTATATATATACTCTCGAAATAGGCCCTGCAAATATTTTAAATTTCTAACAAATGTTGCTTTTTATTCCGTAAATATTCCATATTCAGAAGTTGAATTCCACCTACCCCTCATTCCCCTCGCTAAAATCAAGACCGCGCAAGCCGTCTTTACCTTGTCACAATAATTAGCTTGTCATATAGCAAACATCAGTGATGGTCAAGCAGCCGTATATATATACTCTCGAAATAGGCCCTGCAATCATTTTGAGGTATGTGATTTTTATCTACTTTTCTTGCTGATGCTCGACAACCAGCGCAACACGGCTTTCATTGACGGCGCAGTTGAAGTTAGCCCTGCAGGGCCTATTTCGAGATATTGCCGACGAAGCACTATCCAGGTTTATTATAGAGATCGGTGCGTATGAACCGGCCAGGACTTATATACATGGACAGAGCATGTAACGTGTAAGTCCCATCCGTAGATGGTCGCCACGGGCTGGGACAAAATAGGAGCATCAAGATGGCCGCCGTGAAGCTATGAATCGTCTGATTTGACGACGAATATGTTATATTTTAAAAAAACGTTAAACTTGAATCGGAAACAATATCATATTCCTGCAATAGGTGAAGTTATTTTGACCTTACCTTGCCATATTTGAAAAATATTTCAACTTTCTTGCAACATGTGGTAATATACTTGAGCAAGTCCAAGCTTTAACACAAAACCATAGCAGACGGCCATTTTGGTGCGCTTTTTCTCACACGAACGGTACCGACAAAGTACAGTGCAGTATGCTCTGTCCATGTATAGGAAGTACGTAGTCCCAACTGTCAGTCTGATGCTCAAACCCAGGGATGGGCAACCTTTTTGATTGAACGGCCCAGAATTGAGGAATGAACAAATTGAAAGGGCCGCACTTAACCAACGACATGCTGTTGATTTGAAACCTTTAATTCTTAGGACTTTGAAGCAATATAACCTTTAGTTACAAAAACTTTTTGTAAAAAAAAATTTCAACACAGTAATGTTGTTAAGAAATGTTGATCTTGGAATACGATGTTGTCATTTCAAGATCAACAAGGAGTGCTTACTTAAATTGTAGCACTCAATGTTAGCACCTCAGTAACAAAGCCACATTTAATACTAGTTGCTATAGTGGGCCTACTAATTAGGAATGTCAATCACAGTAAGGAACAGCTCTTCCAGTTTGGAGAGAGAGCATTTTTGCTCAAACTTCTTTGAAGTTCAGGTGAAAAAAATAGACCACCAAACCACTGATGCGCACAAAGCGCGAAAAAAACTCTGCACATTTTTCGAGAATTGATAAAAAAAAATCCGGAACTCGGTAGAAAATTCGGGCAATGCTTTCACTTATACTGCATCTCTGCCGGGAAAACACCTATTCTGTGCCCGATTTTTTGTCGTTTCCTACCCTAATTTTCGACCTCAGAAATTCTGTGGGGATCTTCCCCTGCCCCGCCTCGTACGCCTATGATCATGGTTCCAGTATGCAACTAGGCTCTATTGCTAAGTTTAAGTAAATTCACTAGAAATTCGGATTTTCAAAGCAAATTTGTGTTTAAGTTAATAGTAGAGAACCGTCAAAACACAAATCATTTCGATTTATTTCAAGGCAACCCTGCTATCATGGTAATAATTTCTATCACCACCACGAGTTTTGCAAAATAAGGGGGTTATCATCACCCCATGATAATATTGTCAGAGGTAAAGCTTGTCACTATGCGTACCGCAAAAGGAGGGAATTAGACCGGTTACACTGACGGACGAACTGCACTAGCTATAATAACCGCTTTTAGGCTAAATGTCGACGTCATATCAAAATCGAAGTTGTGCAGTTACGTTGCGTCAAAGAAGGTCACACCAAACATGGTGGTAACTCCATGCACCAATGTGCAAAATCGGTTTGTGAGAAGCTGATCATAAGCATGGAGTTTACCACCCCGAGGCGGTTACTCCCATGTCACAAGTGGGCAGTGATGATACGCATAATGGGGAACGTCGTCAGTGAAATTGAAAGCAAATCTATAGCTCGTTTGTTTTGATGTAAAATAAACTGATATTTTTCTTTTCCTTGAGAAATCTCACGGGCAGCAAAAAAATCACTGCATGCGGCCCGCGGGCGGTAGGTCGGACCCAGTGGCGTAGCTAGGATTCTTTCCAGGGGGGGGGCAAAGGTATGAAATTTCCCCAAAACTTTTCCTGGTCAATGTGTATGTATTTCATACAAAACATGCAAACTTACAAGTATAACAACATTACCATGTCATTTTGTAATATTACCTGCATTTTAATCTTAAAGTAAAACATAGAGCAATCGGAAATAACAAAGTATATTATTTTGGTAAACAATATCTGTTTTATTTGTATGTACTAACGCAGTGGCGCACGCAGGATTTCTCTGAAGGGGGGGGGGGGCATAGGGGAGAGGTGTCCGGAAATTTTTTGACGTTTTCAAGGAGCCTAGATGCAAAATGGTGCAAGATTTTCGATTTTGACAGGAACAGTGTATAAGTTAAATCGTGGTGGTTCATGAGGATAAAACTGAAACTTTTGTGTCTTGACATGCATTCCCTTATGCCATTTTATGCTACCTTGCGAATAAAAACTTGTCATTAAATTTGCACAATTTTAGGAGTCAAAATAAGAGAGCATTGATCGGTATTTGTGGTTTTTGTTGGCCACAAAATGTTATTTTGTCAAAAGATTATCTAAGCGGAGCGCCACCATTGGTTGGCGCGGAGCGTGAAGAAAATTTCGTAAAATCAGACCCCTCAGATGGTCAAAATAGCGTACTTATGCTTGTAAAGAGAATCTAAACATGAAGTCGTTTTTATCGATGCCATCAGTGGGAAACAGAGTCTACCTTTTTAAGTAAAACTTGGAATTTGACAGAAGTTGCCTAGGTCTATTTGTAGGAATTAAAAAAAATGGCATCACTGAAAGACCTTGCAGGGACAATCCTTCCCCTTTGAAAATTTCTGAAAATTGGGTGTCCTTATAAGCAATCTGGTGCCACATATGCTATCTTTTGAAGTAAAATCTGTGTTAATAAGGTTAGACTATTTTTAAGAACAAAGAAAAATGGTATCTGTGAGGGGGTGGGGGATGGCCCAATGGTCTCCCTTTCGCACGCCACTAACGAGGCCTAATAGTGGCTCGATCACACAGGATATCCTGTTAGAAAAGCAGTCTGTTAAGTGTAGTAGGCTACAAGGTACTAATTGTCCATTTATTGTTACACTCAAAGTGAGCAGAAAGCTATTTTCCCGAACTAGCTTGTAAACCTCCAAGACTACAGGGGGTAAGTAACAAAATCTAAGTGCGCCAACGGATCCCGCTAATTCCAATTTCTAGTTTATCGTTGGCCATGGAATGTTTCAGCTCCATCCATCGTTATGTACCCAGAGTAAAATCGTACAGCTACTGCTAGCTTGTAGAAGAACATAACAACCTGGGGGTCTACGTTAGTGACTTGTCAGTTTTCATATCCTTTTACTGAATTCCCAAAGTATCACCTGAATAACAGCTTCCTGTGCACTGAAATGCACTGATCATAACCCCCGTGCGAATACAAGCACAAGAGAACATTCAATCTGCTACGCGGAGAGGACTTTTCTGTGGAACGCAAATTGGGCCGTTTCATGCGACACTGACGAAATCTGAGTTAATTTGTTGCATGAAAATACGAATTATGTATGAGAAATGTTTCACAATTTCTTATTCTACCAAAAATTTTAAGAAATTTTTGTAATAATAAGAAGATTCATCAAATTTCCCCATTTTCATCAAATTTCCCCAAAATTTTTTCCAGGGGGGCAACTTGCCCCCCCCTGCCCCCCCCCAGTAGCTACGCCACTGGTCGGACCATCCCTGCTCTAACCATAGAAGAAGGCGGTAGGTTGCCCACCCCTGCATCTAACCACCCCGTCCTAACCTCTGCTCAGGCTAACCATAGAAGCGTTATGGAAGTATACCGTACCTTGAGTCGGCCAGTACCTTGAGTCGGTCGCTGCTTTCAAAAAAGTGTAGCACGGACGCTTTTTAGGCCTACCACACATATTTATTGACCACCTCACGGATAATACTTCTTCCAAGGAGCTATGCTATGTTACATGTCAGGACACATGTGTCGACATGCGTTGACTCGACACAACTGGGACACAAAAAATTTTGCCCTAGTTGTGTACGGTATACACCAGACACATGCTGAGATGCAGATGTCAATATGTTACCAAAAATAGCTGGATTTTAGAAGGAAACTATCATAGATTCAGTTTTTTTGTGTGCCACGTACATAGTGCAGCTGCAATTTGCAGATTTGTTGCTGAGAGGACAAATAAGGAACAACAACGAAAGTGGCTATGGGCAGATTGCGGAATCAGTGGCGTAACAAACAGGGACGCAGCCCCCCCCCCCCCCCCAATGAAATTCGTTGGTCGAAAAAAGGCCAAATTTGAATGAGACAAACAACTGCACAAACAATGCTTGAAAATAACGATTTTCGGAAACCTTTTTAGTGTACGATGATTAATTAATTAAATTAATCAAAATAGGTAAGCGGTGGCAGTATCTGTTACTACGTACTGGCAGAATTCCATTGAATCAGGGAGCTGATTGAATTCACATTTTGACAAATATATCTGAGCGCTATAGGTTTTTACGGAAGCGTAGAAGGGCCACTCAAAAGAAAAAGAACTGTCTCGGCAAAGTGACAATTTTCTTAAAATTAACATTTTGAGGACTAAAATTATGTCTTCAAAATGACAAAAATCCGTAATTTGGCGTTTTGATTAACTTTTCAAAATGTTAAAATTCCGAAAGTTGTCATTTTGCCGACTTAAAAATCTCTACAAAATGACAAAATTCAGAAAGTTGTCACTTTGTTGAGTAACAACATCTCGTCAAAATGGCAAAATTCAGGAAATTGTCATTTTGGCGAGTTTGAACATCTCGTCAAAATGGCAAAATTCAGAAAAATGACATTTTAACGAGTTTAAACATTTCGTCAAAATCGTAAAATTCAGAAAAATGTCATATTGGCGAATTACAACTTCTCGTCAAAATGGCAAAATTCGAAAAATTGTCATCTTGCCGAGTTAGATCATCTCGTCAAAACGGCAATATTCAGGGAAATGTCATTTTGCCGGGTTAGAACTTTTCGTCAATATGGCAAAATTCAGAAAATTGCCATCTTGCCGAGTTAGATCATCATGTTTAAACGGCGAAATTCTATGGAAGCATTAAGGTGCCATCAAGTTAAGAACTTAGTCACAAAATGATGAAGTGTTTACTTATTTTCCTAGCATTTTGCAGAAAAAGTGATGAAATGCAAACTTACAATATATCAACGATTCAAAATTTCACAGAAAATTGATGAATTACGCATTCAACGAATGTCACCTATTCCTCATTTTGCAGACAATGAATTACTCATGTATACCAATTTTTTTGTATCATAGTTATGTTCTTTCCCCAATTTGGTGAGTTTATAGTACAATCATGAGTGAAGGCGCTTTACGAACAAGAAGAAGAAATATGTAATCCGTGGAATCATTAGGTAATAAAATTATGCTAAAAAGTATTCAAAATTTTGGACAGTTCATTTTTCAATGCAATATGTACATTCGGTCTCAGTCTCGGTCTTGGACTTTGTCGGTCTCGGTCTCGAATTCTGCCCTGGTCTCGGTCTCGACACGTTTTGGGCTCGGTCTTGGATATGCTGGTCTCAACTTAAACACTGGTTCAGATACCCTGCTTCTATAAGGGTAATTAAATCCCAGTTGTTGCTTTTGTCTTAAACCAAGCCCGGACTTGTATAGCATTCAGGTAGGAATTATGACAAACTTAGCTGTTGTGTCCATTTTTAAGGGCGTTTAGACTTTGCTGATATTAACGTCCCAATAACAACGAAAAAAAGCTATTATATGGGTCCTTTTGAGAACGTAGCAGTGAATAGAAAGGAAGTGATTTAATTGTAGGGTCTTATATGTTGCTACACCTTGTACACATATCACACTAGAAGCATAGCAAGAGGGGAAGGGGCAAAGTGCCCCGGAAAAAGTAAAAGGTAAAATTGTTCAGACAGTAAAATGAAAGAAAGAGATTGCCCCCACCCGAAATTCGAATTTCAGGGGCTCTCTGAAGTCTGAAAGTTTTATCCCCGCTTCCTGCCTCAAGAGGTCAGATTGCCCCAAACAGATAAACAGAAATGTTTCGTTATGAAAACATGTGTATTAGTTGTAATGACGACGCGCTTTATTCTACCCCTTTAAAGGCATGCTCTTGTGGATTTTTTCCTCTGTTTTGTAAGGAAAACAAAAATATTCCACACCATGCCCTCAAACCCTACCATAATACTATTTCCCTAACTCAAGATATCTCACTTTAAAGATTGGTTATTTTTGCTGAAAAACCTCTGCTTTTCAATACAGCCACAAAAAGTTATGTGTGGGCACATTGCTTCAAATTCCTTCTGTTTTTCTTTATAATTGAACATCCTGTTTGTCCTTAAAATTTGATACTGCTGGAATATTTGAATATCTTTTCCTGTAGATCTAGCATTACCCTTCACCATAAATTGAGTACAACCAACAATGTTGCATAATATTGCCTGCAGCGGCATCATAATTATAAATAAATTGAATGCAATGTAAAATTAATGTGCCACGATGACATCACAGATTTCCCATGATGCATCAAATCCCCCCAAAAATTGGCAATACTTTAAAAAATTTGTATCTTCCAAACGGTATAAGCTATGGAGATGCCATTTTTACCTTCTGAAAGAGAAAATTTTTCTCCTTATTTTGAATTTAACGAATTTTGTCTCCAGAATATGTCTTTAAAATGTGGAAATAGGAATTAAAAGAAGATTCGTAATTCGTCATTTTTCTGCCAATTGACAATATTCCAAATTTATTACTTGCAATATGTGAGTAATTCAGTGCAAAAATGTTGAACTGTTGAAATATTGTACGTTTGCATTTTATCATTTATATGCAAAATGTTAAGATTATAAGACTCATTTCATTATTTTGTTGCAAAATGTTAAGATAATGCGATGACTAAGTTCGTAATTTGATGGCACCTTAACGTTTCCATACAATTGAGCCCTGAAGGTTCTAGCTAGGCGAAATGGCAATCTTCCAAATTTTGCCGTTTTGACTTGATGTTTTTTCTGGGCAAAATGTCAGAGTTTCCGAATTTTGCCATTTCGACGAGATGTTCTAACTCGGCAAATTGACAAAATTCCAAATTTTGCCATGCTGACGAGATGTAGTAACTCGGCAAAATGACAATTTTCGGAATTTTGCCATTTTGACAATATGTTGTGACTCGGCAAAATGACAGTTTTCTGAATTTTGCCATTCTGACGAGATGTTCTATTTCGGCAAAAGGACAATTTCGGAATTTCGCCATTTTGACAACATGTTCTTACTCGGCAAAATAAAAATTTGGGGAACTTTGTCATTTTGACGAGATGTTGTTTGGTCGGCAAAATATAAATTTTCCGAATTTTGCCATTTTGACGAGATGTTTTATCTTGTCAAAATGACAATTTTCCGAATTTTGCCTTTTTAAGGAGTCCATTAAGTCGTCAAAATGTCAATTTTACGAAAATTGTCACTTTGCCGAGGCAGTTCTTTTTTCTTTTGAGTGGCCCTTCTACGCTTCCGTAGGTTTTAGCAGCGTTACAATTTCACCAACGGGCGTCCACTTTCTTCGATCGGATCGAGCAGTCTTTCGTCTGAACCAGACTCAAGTACACCCCTAGTAGGCCTACATTAATGGAATGTAACTGGGTACCAGACTAAAAACGCTAAAACTAGGTTCTCTAAAGTTCGTTGTGGGCTGGAGTCAAACGTAACGACTAAAAAGCACAGCGTTAACACAAGACAACCAAAATTCTTACAAAAACTCGTTAAAGCAAGTTATTCCCTAAATCAGGCTCGGATCCAGATATTCAAATGTGGGGGGGGGGGGGGGTGGGGGGCTGAACTAATAGAAAGCAAGAATTTAAAGGAGTTGCACTGCTTATTTCCCGTATTTTTTATTGTTGATGTGTGGAAAAGGGGAGGGATTAGACCGTAACCCACCCCACCTTGGATCCGCGCCTGCTACAATGGAACAACCTCTTAACTGCAAACGGAAAATCCTGGGACAGCTAACATTGGAGAACATTCCAAAAGTCCTTCTGGCCCTCAAGGTCGTCGCTAGGATCTCATGTTTAGGTATAGGGGGTATCATGGTCCAAAATTCCGACTGGCTGGATGTTTTTCCAACTGAACGTAGGACCTACCAGGTCCGTCTCGGGCAGTAGGCATATGAATGCATAATATAAATTTGTTCCTTGAAAAAAAAAAAAACAAAGTGGTCAGGAAATGGAATTCTTTGGCTTCCATATCCCTTTTTTCCAGTGACCTGTTGCCCTTTGTTCATGTGTTCCCTAGTAAGTTCTTCGTGGTTATTTCCACAACAAAACATGTAGAACTACATCCTAGAAGTTTTAACGAAAAGGAAGGACAGTTTGAGTTATTGTTGTCCCTAGGAAGGGTGTAGGTTGAGAAATGGGGAACTTCCCCATACCTTTTACTATCTCCGCCCACGGCCGCTTTTCCAGTTGCGAGTTAGATTATTTTCTCCTCCTCTGATTCCTATGCGGAACAGCAAGCACAACGTCATAAAGGCTCCGTTTTGAAGTCTTTGGTATGACCCAACCGAGAATCGAACCCCGGCCTCCCGGCTGTGAGTCGGATCCTCTAACCACTTCACTATACAGCAGGTTCATGCTACTTCACATGCCTTTAGTTAGCCGAACACTTCACGGCTTTGCACAACGTAACTCAACTCGACCGTCGCTACAACTGTAATTGGCAATGTTAAGACCAGTTTTAAGTCGCACCGACTTCAGTCGGGAAGAACCAACTTGTTGGCTCTTACCGACTGAAGTCGGCGCGACTTAAAATGGTCGTACAACTGTCAATCGCAGCCATAAACTCAAGCACATTACATAACTGTTGGAGATCCGATAATCGAGTTGAGCTGAGGTGTGCAAAGTCGTGTAAGTGTGCGACTAGCTTTTCAAGTTGTATCTAAACATTTTCAATTTTGAAATCTCATGCTCTGCAAAATGAGTTTTGTCGCTATATAATAAAAGAGACAGTAAAGCAAAGATGACAACTTTTGACCAATATTGTACATGCAGCAGGAAAATCAATTACCATAATTACAGAACATTCCAAATCGTATGAATTTTTGAGAAGGAAATAAATACTAAGAACCTATGGGGGGGGGGCGGGGACTTGGTCTGAATCTCCACCATCATTTGGAGCGGGGAAGTAATTACCAAATACTTCTTCCTGATCGCAGGAAACTATCACTTTCTAAGACCTCCAACATGCATCTGAACCACCTTGAGATTCCAAGTTTAAAATTAATTCAAATACTGGAGCAGGAGCTGTGGCAGTGCAGCCATCGATTTGGGCAGATATGGTATTTAAACAGTATACTAACAATAAATTCTCGCCGCCCCTGAAGAAAATATATACTCAGAGGTTTTGGAAGGTGTACAATTTAGGATTGCTTCAGTTGGTTCTATGACGCTGAAAGCTAGCTTCATCACACACCTATAACCCCCTACAACCCCCTCCATCAATATGTTGGGACTAGGGTGGTCGGAGGCGGAAATTTTACACCGTCCTACTCACTCCATCTCCCATGTCTATGGAGAGGCAGTTTACAGTACTCTTCTATAATTTACAGCATTGCTACCATTTCCGCAACATTCCTTTCCCTCCCATCTTCCCTCCATCTTCATTACTTTTCTTCCCTTCTCCATTTTCTGCATTTTCCTTCATTTCACTCTCTTCCTTTTTTTTCCTTTCTTTCCCCTTCACCTTTTTGCCCCCTCTCTCATTTTCTCCCCAATCAATGGAGAGAGGGGGCATCATGGGTCCACTAGGGACCCCTGCACACGCCGGTGCCAGCAATATAAGCAAGTCTCGTGTCGAAAACTGTGGTTGAAAGTTTAGAAGAGTGTCTAGTTTCTTTAAGGATTTTTTGTGTCTCAAAAGTATTTTACTTGAGAATAAACATGTTGGGATATAAAGTTTACGATTTAACGATGTCGGCGTTTTTTTTTTTTCAAAAAGATATTCAGGCCCATATACCTTTAGGAAAAATACAACCGCTTTCAAGTCAGTAAACGAATCGAGTAAAGATAGGATTCAGGCTACGTCCTTCATAGAAGTTTGTTGAGCAGGATGGAACAGTTAATGTCTTTCTATGCGACACACAGGAATTCCCACCGACCAGCCGACATAAGCTGGACACAAGTAAGTCTCACACATTTTTTCTTTTCCAAGAAGTACTCAGTCTACTTGTGTGAGAGAGAATAGGTCCCATTATGTGCAAAGTTCGATGCTACACTCTTGGACAAAACTAGATGAAGTACCCCTCTCCCGCTCCCTCGTACAATGTTGGACATAATAAGGTCAATGCGGGACGTAAAATTTTCTTTGGGAACCCAGGGGCGGATCTAGGATCTTTTTGAGGGAGGGTCCAACATAAAAAGGGCACATTCATTTTAAATTTTTGTTTCCGCAAACGTCAACGATTATGCAATTTACCTAGGCCCGGTCGAACGAAAAAAATGGGAGAGGAGGGGGAGAGGATGTGCTGAGTACGAGCAGGACGATCTAAGCAGTGCGCCACCATTGGATGGGGCAGAGCGTACAAGAAAAGTTTTGGTTTTACCAACTCTCCAGATGGCCGGAAAAGGCAATTTCGAATCTTCTGAGCTGAATGTGCAATGGACCGATAGAGAATATATTCAGCACTCACTTCGAAGTTCTTCCTGAGAGCCCCACTTTTTGGAGTGGGGAGAGCATCGCTAGTTGTTACAGTGGCAAGTTGCTACAGTGCAAGTTTCTGGTTGCACGAATAGGGAGAGCTTTAAGCCAAGCATTCCACTCTTTGTGACGTGTCTGAGACCGTGTGTAAAGACCGGTACACACTGCCACGACAACTAACGACACCAAGGGACAAGACTTCGCGTCGGCTCTAGCCTTGGCGGTGTGGCCAGTTTCACCACTACAGTTCTGTCGTGTTTTAAGTCGTCGGTCCAATTGAACATGTTCAATCGTAGTTGGATGCAATCCTTTGTTTTCTTTTTCCAACATTTATAGACATTTCTTTCTCTTCATATTATCAAAATTGGTTGCGTTAATCCTTCCTGCTGTAAATTTCCCAATCAGGTCACTAGATGCATTCATATTTAGTTGGCCTTCAACAGAAAGTTTGCACTACTATCACTTTCACAAAGCGGGTTTTTCTTTTGCGCTTGCGAAAATTATTATCAACATTTTTCAATTAAGTTGTCAGTTCAATTCAATTTATTTATTCCAGCATAACTATATAAACTACGGTATTTATAAAAAGGAGTAATAAAATACAACTACAAATCCAATAATAAGACAAAATATATATAGAAAGTTAGTTCACATTAAAACATTACAGGTCTGAAAGTCTACAACAAATCGTCTAAAGTTTTAAATCGATTGAAAAGGATTGCTCTGTAGACGAAGGAATCCTAAAATGAGTTTAATCTGTAATTTGGTAAAACGAATGGATTTTTAAGTTTTTTTTCTGTGATTGTACATTGAGGCTTTTGAAAAAGTTATGCAATGGGTGATTGTGATCATCATTCATTTTTGTGGTTATTCTGATAAACTCATTTTTGGCGGAGGCATTCACAATGAAGTTTGAGGTAATTAAAACTTAGGTATAGAAACATTGCAGAATACTTTAAAAATCTTACAATTCTGTCCTTGTCCTTTCGCAAAATAAAATGATACCAAACAGTCACTGCATAATTAAATGATGACAGATTTAAAAACACGTTGCGCCTCCTTATTAAAGAAAAACACTTTACTTAAAATACTGGAAATATGATCAGAAAAAGTCAGTCTTTCATCAATACATACTCCTTAATGTTTGGTTTTATAAGTGCGTTCCACCTCTGATCCTTCAATTTTGAAACATTGTGACTTAGACAAAAGTAAACCTTCATGCTTGGTATTCTTATTAATAAAACACATTTCCTATGATTACTTAGGATTAAGTATTAAATATTTATATTACACGTTGAAACAATACTATTTACAGTCTGTTGATAATTAAGTTGCCCCCTGGTCACAGTATTTCTTGAAATGTTACAAGACAATGCAGTATCATCAGCATATTTTATAATTGATTCAAATTCATTAGACTTAATTTCATTTTTATAAATAGTAAAGAGAATAGCAGATAAAGGACCTCTCTGTGGTACACCTACCTTAATCTCAGAACTAGCTTCTGAAAACCATTTATCATGTTTTACCTGGCTTTCCCAAACCTATAAAATTGTTGTAACTAGTGAAGTTACCATGTATGGCTAATCGAAAAATGCTAATCGATCTGTTAGTAATTGATTCGGTAATACCGAGTTGAAGGCACTACAAAAGTCAAGGAATAGTACCTTTGATATTGCTGCTTCCTTATTATTCAAACTTAAAACAATATTGTGGAGCAGCACAAGATTGCATCAATGCAGGATACTACTTTCCTATAAGAAAATTGTATATCGTCTCCAACTTTTTCTTCATAATCCATTAATTTATAGGGGGCAAAATATTTTGTAAACCGTAAAAAGCAATTCTGGCAAGATCAATCGGCCTAAAATCATTCACACGTGAAGGAATGTTTACCTTAGGAACAGGGGTCGAAAGCGTATTCTTCCACAAACACGGAAAATTACCTTTTTTTAATGAACTTTCTTGAAAAATGTATGTATATACGGGTGCTAATTTAGTGAGAAAAATTTAAAAACCCACCAAGGTAATTTTTCAGAACCACAGGCAACACCATTTTTTAAAGTTTTGTTAATTGTTTACTTACTTCATTAACATTTAACAAAGGAAATTGACTAACAGCATGCAGGAAGTGGAAAAATAGAAATATCCTTACTGCATGAACTGTTGAACCGTCCAAAATAACCGATCAAATCACTTCCAAATTTTGAGTCTATTTTCATTTTACAATACAATCATCCTTCGGTCCTCTTATAGATTTAATTGCAACCCAAAAGTCAATAAACTGATTCTTTGGTCCAAGTATAGATAACATTTGACAGGAAAAGTATCAATAAAACTTGTTTCTATTGATACCAATTTGCCACGCTTTATTTTAAGTGGAAAGCAACTCTTGCTTTGAAAGGGAAGCCAGTCCGGAATAGTAGAGTGAATATTCAAAGCTCACTTCAAAACACGGTCCTTCTTAAGCAACTATGGAATAAACTTCTTAGAGTGAGCGTAGTTTGCCAAACAATAAATGTCGTTAAGAGCAGTCCCCCAAACTTATTTTGTAGAAAAAGCTAAATAGCACAATTTTCGTTTTATTTGTCTTCAAAGTATCTTTAATTACATTTTATGACTTTACTATTGCATATTCAATGTAAACCAAGCAGTTATTTCACATTTGAAGAGAAAAACATTGTCACGTGACTCCCAATAGCCAATCATTAAACTATACAGTGTACTACCCTACTTCAGTTTCAGTTTCAGTTTCATTTATTCTCTATTTCACCTCGAAGAGGTATAAGAGACTTTCAAATAGACATAAAGAATAAAACAAATGGAAGTAATACAACAAAATGCATCAAAGTACAAAAAAGAACGGTTTAAAGAACAAAGCAAAAGTAGAGAAAAAAGAAAAAAGGGATGATAATAACAAACATAATGATAGTACCATCTAACACTGCTTTTAACAAACTAAGACTATTCAGACACCAGTCACCTATAGATTTAAGATCCCAGCCAACATACCCAGCTGGGCCCCAACTGGGTTTCAGCTGGGCTAATTGCTGGGCCCCAGCTGGGGCCCATCCGTGCTTGTCAGGTGTTCCCACGTGGGGCGCAACTGGGCTAGCCTTTCCCAGCTGAAGCCCAGCTAAAGCTCAGTTAGGCTTCAGTTATTGAAGCGGGGCACAGCTGGGCTTCAGCTGGGCTTCAGCTGGGAAAGGCTAGCCCAGTTGGGCCCCACGTGGGAACACCTGACAAACACGGATGGGCCCCAGCTGGGGCCCAGCAAGTAGCCTAGCTGAAACCCAGTTGGGGCCCAGCTGGGCATGTTAGCTGGGATTACAATTAACCTGAGATTTTATTCGTAATTATCTTACAAAACTTAAACAAGTTGGACACGATCTTCGTATTTTTACTCTGAAAAAGTTCCTTCAGTTTAACAGTTGTGGGCCGTCTTCTTAAATATGGCTTAAGTAATAATTTACGTTCTGCGGTAAAGTAAGGGCACTGCAAAATGTAGTGGAATTCATCCCCTAGGGCCTCCCCATCACACAAGTCACAGATTCTTTCATGATAAATAATACCCTCAAATTTACCTGTAACCACCTGTAGCTTACTATTCCCACATCTAAATTTTCAGAATGAGTTACCCAGAAAGTGATCAAAATTAAGCAGATAGGGTTCAAATACTACTTAGTTTAGTACAAAAATACTTAGTTTTAAATATCCTGTGATTCTTACCCTGGGAGTTTGTATTTACTTCAGCAATCCATTCCTGTTCATAAATATCGTTTAAACGTTGATTTAACGCTGCTTTCAACCAGTTACTAGATACCTCTTCACTATTGTTCCAAACAAATGACATTGCCGATTTGTCTAATATATCTTTCACTTTAATAATCCAGGGTGAGCTATATACTTTGGTTTCATACATAATTCTAAGAAACTTATAAATTAAATGTGCTAGATTATGACCTATACCAGATGATATGGCACACCAAAATAAGACCATCCTCATTTCAACAGACTTACAGATTTTATGCCGCCCTACAGCTCCCCATACACCATACAATTTGGCGTATACTTACTAAGCTTCAGAATTTTCTTACAAAATTTAGTGTGAAAGACTTCAATTTCATTGATATTTTGGAAGCCCCATACCTCACATCCATACAAAAGAACCGGAAGGATAAGCTGATCGAACAATTTTATCTGGATATCGGGTGGAAGACAAAGGTTATAGGACTTATATATCATACTGAACAGAGCTCGTCTACCCTGATTTACTTGTGCATTCACGGCCTTAAAAAACTGTTATTATAGTTAAACGTGACCCCGAGATAGGTGTAGTCGTCAGCAATTTGTACGTTTTTATCCCCAAATTTTAACGTAGGTTTTTCCCTTATTTTACCCTTTGAAAAAATAACTATTTTAGTTTTTTTAACGTTAACTTTCATGTGCCAAACATGGCAATAATCATGTACACCATTCAAAGCCTTCTGCAGTTCATTTTCGGATTCAGCAGATACAATAGTATCATGCATATAACAAAGTAAATAATTTAATGAAAACTTCTACTTCGTCATTACTGAGAACCTCATTCATAGAACCTGATAAATTATGCAAACCATTATAAAAGCGACTAACAAAACGCTCGAAATCGTTTAAAAATATTGTAAAGAGCACAGGGGACAGATTTTCACCCTGTCTGACTCCTACATTACATTGAAAAAAGTCACATTTTATTCCGTCCTTAATGACAGCTGATTTTGCGTTCTCATAAAAAGCATGTATAAACTTAAGCACATTCCCATTAATATTACAACCAATAAGCCTAGACCACAGGCTTGCCCTATCCACGATGTCAAATGCCTTTTCATATTCAATAAAAGCACAATAAATTTTCTTTTTCTTACGGAGATAATAATCAACAATTGCGTAGAGAGTGAACACATGATCAAGTGTAGAATGGTTGCTCCTAAACCCTGCCTGTTCATCGCCAATCAATTTCCTGTATTACACAGGAAAGTTTTAATGCGTTCATTTAAAATTGAGGTGAATAGCTTACCCAAACAGCTTTACAAAGTTATACCGCGATAGTTCCCAGCGTCATTAGGAGAGCCTTAACCTTATAGATTGGCATAACCAAAACAATGGTTCAATTTGGGATGACTGCTTCTGCCCTTTTTAAGTTCCGTACTTAAATAGATGGCGGCATTACGTTTTTATTTTCTGGTATCTACCTTACATGGGTGCATGGCGGTAAATCAAAACTTGCTGTGTGGAAAAGTTTTTCACGATAACCTGACTTTTTATCGACTACCGTTTCGTTGATGAAAACCTTTTATGAGTTTTATGCGACAGGGTTGCCATTTGAGGTTTTATGCGCCAAAACAGGGTAATCTGTAGTTTTGTAAATGTTTGACGGGACGATATTTGAAATAGACGCCAAACCAGGATTTGGCGGTATTCTGACGTTTTATTGAGTAGTCCATTAGAGTAACATTTTTTCCATTTATTATGAATTTGAGAAATCAGACAACTTGCACATGTCTCACAAAGCATAATTTGGGCCGAATATGCAGATACACCTGCATGAATTGAGCACCGTACTGTGAAAAATACAACGAAAAACAAAACGACTTTAGTATGCACACGATGTCTCATGCTCTTCTTCATGACATGAAAATGATTTATTTGTTGATCCTGACATGTATTTCCATGCGCTGAGTGATATTTCGAATCTGGCATTTTTCGGTCTCTTTGGCGACTGATTTGGCGGATGTGACATAGGAAAGTCTGCCAAGTCTGATTTGCGGGCTACTCTGCTTTTGAACCAGGGAGCTACAACACTGTCTGTTTGAACTTGTGAAACGAAACTAGTCCGTTTGATTTTTGTTCGCCAGATAACTTGACACGAATCAGCGAAATGATAGACATATGAGCCGCTAGCAGGGAAGAAAGAGAAGCGATGCGATATGGTGCTAGAAGAGGAGAAACCTCAGTGTTGACCGTGTAGAAATGCTTTTTTGTATAGCCTAATCCGATAAGCGCTTGTTTTTAGTGAATGAAGGCAGCCATTAGTGGGGTCCATCAGTCTTTAATCGTTTTCATTTATTGCCTACTTGAATTTCAAATCCTCATATTCAGTAAAGTTGAGAAAATCAATATATACAGTGTACCATCCATGGAACAAGTAAGGAAGTAAAATTAAAGATTAAAGGTGATGGACCCCAGAAATGGCCGACTAAAATCAGACCTTCACAATCTGTCGGGATTCGTCTATAGATTGTCATGCTTGTATTCCGTTGGCGGTTGGATTTGTACTACTTCGGCGGCTATATTGGCTGCCCTTGTAGAACCCACGTATGTCCAAACCAAAGTAAATGTTGGATCAGTAGCCTAACTGTCGAGTCAAAAATGAGGGGCGTGGATGAAAATAAGGCAAATGTATATCGACAGCATATGGTCATGTACCAACACTTGCTTGGCTTAGCAAGATGGTTTTCTGATATTGTTTTGTGTGTGTGAAATTTGGACTTGCTCAAGTAGTTCAAATGAACAGATTTTGCAAGAAATTTGAAATATTTTCAAAATAATACAAGGTAAGGTCAAAATCACTACACGTATTGCTTGAATATGATATTGTTTCTCATTCAAGTTAAACTTTTTAAAAATATTACAGAGTCGTCAAATCACACAAATTATAGCTTCACTGCGGCTATCTTGGTGCGCCTTTGTGTCCCAGTCGGTGGCGACAACCTACGGATAGGACGTACGCGTTACATGCTCTGACCGTTTATATAGGAAGTCCGTGAGAATCCCTTGACTAGTATCCGTGTGACCGTACCAACCCCTTCCATACACTCAACAGACCTAGCCAGAATTCCGATATAGAGAGCACAAACACCACACAGGGAGCACCGAAAATTGATGTTATATTTGTAATCAGTCTATTAGAAGTGACATCATGTGGGAATCAGATTGCGGATACCGCACATTCTCATGCCCACCACAGTATGCATACGGCGCGCGAAGCGCTCCAAAATTTCTCCATTCTGACAGAATAGCTACCTATTGCAACAATATGACTCTTGGAAAGTGCTATGCTAAATAGTTCTTTAAGTGCTGTTCGGTTCAACACTTAATTTTAGAGGCTCCCGGCAAAACGTCCCAGAAAGTCGAGTGAGGTATACATCGCCACCGTCTCCTTATTTTATGATAAAGTGTTCGACATATGCATTAAAGGTACCGTAACTTACATGAAAAGGGAAATTCAGTCATCCTAATTTGAATTTAATAGACCTATTTCCAAATAGTAATTACAAAGGATTGTGGGATAGAGTTTTGGTGTTTGTCATTTTTGTCAATGGCATTTTACTGGGGTGTGAAATTGACGTACACCCAAAACTCTATCCCACAATTCATTGTAATTGCTTATGGAAATAGGTCTATAGCCTCGCAGTATCGTGTTTCATGAATGACTCTTTAGAACCATGTGGCATTTTTTTAAACTGAATTGTAAAATTTATGAACGGTATACCATTGGCGCAAATTATCCTCCGGGTCTTTAAAAACAGAAATTGCGACTAGGAATTTTCTGCTTCAAAAGCCGCAAAATTGGATATGACTATAATAACCCCGTCCCGCCCACAATGTTAGTTACTAATACAAATAGTGATGGTAAACAAAATAGAAAAGTTGAAAGTTGAAAAGGGGCCAGCTGACCATTTATTTAGTCATGTGGCAGAGGATATCTTATATCACATTGAAGCTATAATTTCGACTGATATAGGCCTAACTCAAACATTCAGTGTAAACCTGCAGTGTCACAAAACAAGTTTGATTCTGAGCTCCAGTATGTTGGTTCAGTTCAACTGCACATGGACGTCGATTTGGGGCACTTTCTGGCAATCACCCTTGACTTCAGACATCTACACAGTGAACTCTTGGCGTAAGTGGTCATGTGCCCCACATTCGAATAAAGATGGGCGTCCATGCAACTTTGTATCGCACGGCAAAGCTTACCACTTCCCCAGATCTCACACTCTCATTGAATGGGCCCCTTGAAACATGCTTTAAGTTTCTGAATATTTCCTTTAATTTTCTACGTCCAGAATTAAAGGGCAACTATCGTCATCCCAGACAGTTTCCGCAATTTCCAAATGTTGGATTTGTAGCGCCACCCATAACCGAATGGATGCAGTCACAAACCTGTTTTATTGGTTAACTACGTGAACTTATAAGCTATAGTGTTTTACGATCCAAACACCGCCCCTTCATGTTTCGAATGCAAGCTATCCTACTTCTTTTAAATTTTTAAAGTTTAATGTCCATTAAAGAGCATTAACCAACTTAAAATTTTTCATATACACGTACACTAACCAATGTATTTTGTTGTGATGATGCAATTGCTTTTCGACAATTTGACCGTTGTATGCAAGTCACTCTGCATGCTGCCGAGTCTTATCTATCCTTTTGGAGTTTGTCGTTCCTATTTAGAGAAGTTGTCTTTTTTGCCCTGATGCATGGCTGCCTAACATGCCTTCTTGGTATGAACACCAAGCATGCAGTGCACATACAATGCAAACATCTATTTTTCAACGTTGGCCATCTAATGACGTCACTGACCTGCTAAGTGGTATTTATTCAAATCAAAGCAGGTGCGGTAACAGATATGATGTCCATTAGGAAAATGAAATTGTTGTTCCGTTACACTTTACTTTATTAGGCCTATTATTAAACTTTTACTTCTGTGACAGCGCATTAGACTAAAAATGAATATCGATTGAACAAACGAAATTTTCTTTTTACTGCACAAATGTTGTTACATAGTTTTCGTGACCTTCTGGAATTTTCTGATCGATTACACATACTTGCTATGTCTGAAAGACTGACACGTTAGTTACAAGAAGGAGGAAAACAAACACAAAATACACCCATAAAATAAATTAAAAACTTGGGGGAATGTTGATGGGCAATGAATCATACTAATGGGTCAAAGATGCAGCTATACAATCGCAGCAGATGTCCGCTTATGCGACATAGCCTATTGAATTTGCGAATTCGTAGTTGTCATTCACAATGCACACTCTGAATACGATGTTTAGGAACTAAACGTTTTTAACCCCCCTCCCCCCAACTTTGGCACTTTGAAGACACGTTTAGCTGCTAAAAACACGTTTAAATTCATCAACAAGTTTTGTATTTTAACAAGTTGATAAATACGTGTCATACTGAGCTAAACATGTTCGAAATTTCAACGTGTTTACAACGTTAGGGCAAAATAAGTGTTTAATATAGCAATGTACCTTATAGAGCGCAGCCAATGTATGTGAAAGAATAAACAATTCGCGAGTATGAGCCCGTAGACGAAACTGTCGTCGAAGTACATTTGACCTTGCGACGCAGCTAAGCCGGGAGTGCCGAATTTCCCAACCTGTCTTTTTACTTTTACTCGTGTGTTTCACATATCAAAAGATCATAAAGTTGTCCCAGTCTGAGTCCAGATAGGTTAATCCCCTCGGTCTGGAAAATACTCAGATTTCATCAGGAAGTCGTCCCGATGAAAAGGTAACAGGACTAAAATCAATATGTCAAGTAACATATTGTAAACATCCCTTCTGCTATGTCTTCTTTTCGCGATCACTTTTTATTACCAAATTAAGTTTTACTTCTCAAACTATACTACTCTACTGGTTCAGGGAGTAGGCTAAAAACAGCTCCTTGCTTTTTCAGTTTATCACTGTGTAGCGGGCTATACATTGGAACAGCAAATCGTAGGAGCTGAGAAACGAGGGTGCCATGGATATTATAAAAATGCTCTACGGCAATTCATATGGTAACACTGACTTTTTAATTGTATTAGGGGAGGAGGTTCTGAGGAGCGCTGCTATCCACAATGAGGATTATCGATGCTAAAGGAGGGTGATTCATTAATTCGTTTCTTGTTATACGTCCAGTATGTGTGTGTTCTACGACCTCGTTAGGCCTTTTGCATCATATTACCTGAATGTATAATAACTCTCCTAGTCCCCCTGATTCCGAAACACATTACTGGCTTCCTCTTACGATAAGTTATAGGCCTATGTCACATAAGCTGTTCTATTATATGGCCAATGATAGTTGGTTGCAGTTCAGAGTAAACAAACACGTTACAGTGAGGATATGTTTTTGCATCTTCAAAACACTAGCATGAAACATTATATCACCGAAGTATTAAATTGCATGTTAACGCCTATGTTTTTAAAATAGATGGGAGTCATGTTTCACTAAAGCTGAGACATACTTTCACATTAGTTACAAGAGGAAATAATTTCAGAGATCGTTTTCCTTAGGGGTTGGGTTGAACACATTTTCCGCTTTGGATCGCATTTACCATGTAAACTTGTTTTCCAGTCACACAACGCCCCTAAGCTCGACGTCTATACAAAAGTATCGTCACCACGGACAAAGGTTATAATCATTCCAAGTTTATGGCGTAATGATATGTACTACCGATACTCATAGCTATATATCCCCCACATTGATGACACCATGGAAGTACTACCTCCGAGGTAGTACTTCCGTGATGAGACACCGCATAAACATTTCATGTTCAAGGGGTATTTTAATCAACCTCTTATAAAATGGTAACAACCACGTCAATACGATTCATTTTGCAATCCTGCATAATAATGTGAAGATGCTCTCTCGAACTTTCATGCAAAATCATCAAAGAATAGTTTGTAGGCTCGTGTTGTATTCTCGTGAATATATTCAAGGGGGGTTAAATTACCATCAGCAACGATGTTTTCGAAAGTTATAGTTGATACCAGGTGTTATATACGGAAGGTTCCATTTGAAGTTAAGGGTCACAAAACAGAAGACATAAAGGACTGAGCAAGAGACTTGGTAGCTCCATGGGAACAACTCTCTGATGGCAAGGACAAGGCTGCGCTAACAAAAGGAAAAGAAATACCAATCAAAGAAACCCATTTAGCCATTTGTGTCTCTTTAACGGATATCACGGAGTTAGTTTACACCTATTCGCCTCTCTCCAAAGTTGTTCTACTTCGAACAGAAGACTCAGACTCCGCATAAAACCGCCATCAACGCCTAAACGGTAAGTAATTCCTAACGTTCAGTTGATGAGTCCATAAAAGTACTTTTGGTTATCTGAGTGTAGCGTGATGTCGTGACAGGTCTTGAAAAAATTATTTGTAACTCATGTAAGCACCTGTTTGTTTAGACTGGAACTATGCATGTACTCCCGGGGTGCTATGTAATGTAGCCGTATGTATGAAGTTGCTCACAACATCATGAGTTGTTGTTTATGGTGTAAGATGGTAGGTATGCCGCAGAACTTGAAACCCCAGCACTGATTCCCACATTCTTCATGTTGGATGAGCTTCAAAGGGTATGATCACTTGGAATAAGATGGAGACATGGTAACCCCACTATAGGCCTATAGGCCTACCATCCATGATAGTAGTATAGTTAACTATAGGTAAAAACCTTTGGTAACATGGGTGGTAAGCCTATATATCTGAAACTCATGTTAACCTATGTTTCTGAATGCGCTTTCTTTAAAACAGACCTGCTGAAGTTGTCACCTATATAAATTACATTTCCCATTATCATATGGAAACATCTTGTGAATTCTTTCTTCAAATCACAAATCTGAATAGGCCTATTTCTGTTAAAATCAATTTCTCATACATCCCTGAAGGTTTCGAGCCTTGCTAGACACTTATGTGTTTGCTCTAGTATCCTGTTCATACTTCATACTTCTATTGTACTATTTCTGATTATGTACTTGTATTTGTGCGGACGAAATAAGTGAAATGAAATGAATTTCCCTGGTCACGGTGAAACCCATAAAATAAAGTCTTAACGAATAATTCCATAACCTTTTCCTGTTACGTATGATTATATGTCTTAATTGTGTAAATATCCAACTTAAAACGATAAATGTATGTAACATCAGAGCAAACGATTACACATAGGCCTCCTCAGCAAAAACTTGTTCTGATATTGCTCGTAACGACTTGCGAGTAGAGTTTCCGCTAAGCGGCGTATCTGTCAAAGGATCGAACAAATTATGGCACAGGAAATTGCCTGCTTGTTTGGGGCTCCGTGTTTATAGAACACATGCAGACCTACACTGGTATCTGATAAACAACTCTGCTTGTCCTGTGTGAACAAGAGGAAACACGAGAGGGATTTAGAGGCTGGATATTAATTCAAAAACGGAAATGACCAATATCTATTCCACATTGCGAATCCTGATTATATTTATGAACGTCTGATAGATACATATTGATCATTTCTAAATTTTAAGACACCTGAACCAGAGGCGGCGGGAAAGACTGTATGGTAAAGATAATTGAGAAAAAATAAAGTGTTTGAACGGGAAACACTTTGAAGTATTTCCTTCAATAAAAGTAAATGAATAAAATGTGTAACAATTAATAAAACATGCATGAATGTGTGTAAAACACATTATGTGTGCACGTATGAAATCAAGTAATAACTTCAAAATGATTACTTGCACTAAATTAGATACCGTATATAATCTACACTGTCGTTTATTGCATTACACTTAGAAGATAAAGCGAACGTTTCGGCGGTATAGAAAAGCTCAATGTTTATAAACAAAACACTCTCAGTACAGTTCATGCTGTGTAATAAAAGCTTTGGTACTCTGCATTGTTTGAATTAGGAATTAGCTGCCAATCAAGGAGCTGAGCCAATGGAGAATTTCAGTACAGCCTACCAAAATTGTGGTTTGAGGTGAGAGGATTGGCCCTTTAAGGGTAAGGGTGCCTTCGAATAATTCTTCCCATCCATCCCTAACAAGTAGGCCTATGTCGTGCCTCACTCCTTCCCATGACAAGTGCCACTGTAGAACGATTTCTTCAAGAAGTCCTCTTTTTACTAGTTGGCACTGGCGTCCGGGCGAATTTGTAAAATGTCCACAGGGTCCGCATTTCATGTGTTTCCCGCATGATCCATACTTCGGATTTGCGGTTTAAATTTTTTGAGAGATTTTAATTTTGAGATATTTTAATTATGACTAGGTACCGATGACTGAACAAACACTGCACCATTTTCCATTTCAACACCACTGAAAACCGGAAAACATTGTTTCTTTGGTAATATGTCACGTGTAAAATCTCTACAAAGAATAAAAATGAGGATTTGGAAAATTTTCATGTTCCCCAAATAGGAAATTCAGAAACGTAGGCCATAATCAGTTCAACGTTTTGCGAAACATAGCACCATTTTGCATGGAGCAAATATAACGCAAAAAAAGTTTCTCAGAGGGGGACACAACTAATTTTGGTTTCCCGTTTGAAGCTGAAATCTGTTCAAATATTGCCGCATTTGCGATCTACGTTCTCCTGAATTTCAGAATTTTTCCCAAGAGAAAGGGAGATACCGGTTCCCCTCAGTCTCATCCTCCAGGCCATGACACAGATCAGAAATGCCCAGATTTTGGGTCCCCAAAAAGTGTATGTATTATCATTTTTCATAGATTGATTTTTCATTCACACTATTTGAGAAGTGGCAGACATGAGATTCGTATTTCAAGGCTGGGCGCAACCGGCTTAAAACACGTAAGAAGTGCCGTTTCCAGCCATCTGGAGGGTTTGTAAAACCCAAAATTTTCTTGCACGCTCCGCGCCAACCGCTGGTGGCGCTCCGCGTAGATAGTCTTGCCGCGCCTGACCCTTGGAGGTACCAGCCCCCCCCCCACTTCTTACTTAGCCCCCCCCCCCCAAAAAAAAAAAAATCCATCCTGGGCTACGCCACTGCGAGTCATACCAAAGACTCTAAAAAAGGAACCTACTGCCGTTGTACGTGATGCTCAGCATAAGCAATGGAGTAGGGGAAACAATCCAGGGGGCCACAACTGGGAAAAGGCCGTGGCCGGCTCGACTTGAACCAATAGGTTGGAACTGGGCCGTTAAACTCTATCTAACTAACTAACAAGCTACCGAATCCTTCGCAAATTTAGCAGTACAACACTGTGGCCTAGGTATAGTCTAGCCCAGGTACCAGTATTTCTTTTACAGGAATCAGTCATTTCATCCAAGTTGTGTGTTAGTGTAAAACAGTTTATAGTCCCCGTCAGGACATTGGTTCATAATCGTGGACAGACTCATTACTGGAGGAGTGAACCAAATTAGGACCGACTAAATTTTGAACTGTGAGTGTTTCATACTTATACAGTTGCAATTGTGTTAGGGGTCAAATTTATTTGTGAGTTAATCATTCATATGTGTTTTCAAGGAGAATATAATGATTACAATTATCAATCACCCTCCTAGAAACAGTTGATCCTACGCCTGAATTTCCTCTCTTGGTGTGCACCAGATTGTGCCATTTTAAGTTGAAAAATTGCAAAGCTCCCAACCATATGGAAGGTGGCCCCCTCCCATGCCCACCCCTTCTGCTACTTCGTGGCCTCGTCCACAACAATTTCCTCACCCACATGCTCGATGTTCAAAACGCACCACCTTTGAAAAAGCTGGTGACGGCCCTGCAGACACAACATAATTGCCTAGCGTATAGGTCACTCCCTAAGTTCCTGGGGCACAAACCAGCCTTTTCAACTACAACTTGAATTTGATGGAAGGCCCTGAAAATTTCTGATGGCTACAGTGCATCATGTAGGTGGTCTATTAAACAAAAACTTTGAAATTTTGCAAAGCCCAAGAAAAACAGCCCTTTCCTCAGTTTTGGTCCATATCATCACGTATACCTTACTCTGATATTACGTTGATAATTTACCAAAAATTATCAAAGCAATATCTATAGGGTGGCCAGGGTCAATCACAATGTACATATGCAGGGTATTTTCATCAATATTTTACAAGGAATAATGGAACTTTGACTTAGCCAGTGGGATATATGCTATAGCTTGCTGAGCCGAGTTGATGTGAATAGAGAGGAATAGATGTACTGAAAAGAGAAGGACAGTCCGAGATTCCAAATTTGAATCAGTCTATATACAGATATAGTGAAGCCATTATTCGTGAATATCTGTTGAGAATCATGTGATAATATTATCTCACTGGATATGCAATATTTAAAGATGGAGTGTCGTCATGAAAAAAAAATTCAAAACGTAAACCTTCTGTAACCTTTTCACGGATTACGTCACTACAACGTGACTTTATAATTAATATCTGAAACGTGAATATTTCAGATATTAATTATGAAGGCACGTGGTCTTGACGTAATCCGTGAAACGGTTACCGAAGGCTTGCGTTTTGAGATTTTTTTTCATGACGACACTCCATCTTTAAGTTCTAAAATGTAACGAGTGGTGTAATTAAATGTGGTACACTTAACAGCTCAAAGAAGTTTAAGGAAATGTTGGCACTGAATTTTCCTTATTTATTTACATGATCATGGATGAATGTTGCCCTGAAAACATTTTCCATGCAAAATATCGATTTGTTTGCTGGAGGTAAGGGGAAGTTTAGTTCAATTTTTACCCATTTTACGCGAATGGGTATTAAATTTTGAAGACTTTCTGTTCTATGACACTGAAGCTGATAATTAAATAATCACTGAGCTGAGAGAAATCGTCAAATGACTTGGAACATATTTATCACATGATTTGTTTGTTGGGTGATGACTATAAGAATAGAATTTTGCAGTGCTATATTCGACAGGGAGATGTTACGTATTTTATGTATCAGGATCAGGTAGTCAGTTAGATGGAGTTTTACGGCTCAGTTTCCAACCTATTGGTTCAAGTCGAGCCGGTCACGGCCTTTTTTCCAGTTGTGGCTCACTGGCTTGTTTTCACTACTCAATGGCTTATCGGAACTCACAGCGGCAGTAGGTTCTATTTTTAGAGTACGGTAGTATCAGGATCAAATTTCTGGTCTAGTAGGCAACACCGATTATGAGCCGCGGTATGGGGGAGGGCATAACTGTCAGATCTACTTAGTGGCAGTCGTGGGAAATGGAAGTAAAAACTCGGAAACACTCATAAAGACTAAAGGCACACGCCTCAGAAATGTTGTCATGTGTGCTAATTACACGTCGATTCATTTTTTCAAGCTGTTTGATGTTGCCAGGGTGCGTTTCCATTTCCCACTCACCATGAATGAACCTGTGATGATGAGGTCGTGCGGGACTGTCTATATAGTTCTATCAGTAACCTCCAAGTTGTGTTGAGAAAAACAGCAAAATTTTGCAAATCCCTGGCTCTGTAAAGCTGCCTTTCCGTATTTGCGTTTTCTTTTTCTTTTTGTTTTTTGTTTTCTGATCCGTTATCCCGGTCATGCGTCATCCGCAAAATTCACCTTCATGATCAAATAATAACACTTTTTTCTATGTGTCCGTCATCCGTCATACGTCTCCGATATAATCGCTAATCGATCCGTATTTTGAGGTTTTACGTACGTCGAATTGCTGTTTGTAGCACAGGCTTCTATGATAAACGTCACAACAGAGAGGAAAATGGTGTCGGTCGTGTCGAATATATGGAAAGGGATTTGACGTATACGTCAAAATGACGGATGACGTATGAAGGTATACGGATATATGGAAAGACAGCTTTACTTACACTTGTCACTAAAATTCGAAAGATGCTTTTGAAAAATAACTATTTACGAATGGATGATAGCAAAAGTTTTATTCTTCTCAATTTGAATAAAATATCATCCTTAACATATGAATTGTAATAACATGCGAATACGCGGTACAATATTTTCAAGGAAAGACATGCTTTGTAAATACAGGTGAATACTTACCGGTAATATTTCACAAGACTAAATAATGCCTATGTTTCCTTCAAGTCTCAAGGTCTCAAACTTGAAGAAAGCGTTTCCTTTTGTGTACAAAATTTTATTTCCAATTGATTCAGCCCCTAAACCAGACAACACGATATTGAAGGAACACTGACTGACTGATGAGTGGCTTCTGACTTTTCATAAATCAAATCTGTAAAAATGTATTAAGTCAAAGGCAAGTTTTCCAAGGGGACAAAAAGTTCGGGACCCTCACCTCTTACGAGCCTGCCTGGACTGCAGCATATCCTTTCTTTAATCTATGAAATTGTCAAAGTTATTTGTGCAGAAAAATGAACTAAACAAGATATACCAAAAGGGTATCTCAAGTCTTGATATGATAACATTGCGACAATCAGAACATCCATTCAGGCCCGTAGTCGCCCGGGAAGCGTGAGGGGGGGGGACACGTTCCCCTCCCACTTTTCCAATGAACGTAAGGATAAATATAGCCCTGTAATAAATCGTCACAATTAAACCTTGACTGATCCTGCGAAAGTCGAAAAGTTCTCAGTATTTTGCCAAAAAAGGGGGAGGGGTTTGCCACACCGGTCTAATTCCCATCCTGATGAGCGATCCCCCCCCCCCCCCGTTTCTTTAGTCTGACTTAGGACCTGTAGCCTATCACTCAGTAGGGTTGTGACGCGCTGCGTGTCGATTTCCTCCTCGTTAGCAGTTACTGTAGTGTTTAAACCACGGTCTATGTAACGTAGGGTTAGTCGTTTAGTACACAAGCAAGTTCAGTTCGATGACCCAATAGGCTTCCAGTGCAATGGGTCAGAAAAGATTTGCATTCAGTTCATGTTTAATCGCTGGGATATGCGTCCTCCTTGGTGTTTCATTTATCTTTTGTAACCTTGTAATATGTATTCCAGAAAGGGGGGGATTTTATTCCACACACATTGTCAAATGTTTTCATTTTAAGTCAACTATTTCTGGAATTATTGTAAAGCTGGACTTGATTGATGAGGAGACGGGTCAGAGAAAAGTAATATATCAACAAAATGTTTAAAAAACACTTTTGACTTCCAACAGAACTTAATCATATCACTGGTGTCAAATTCGCTACTGACTGTCATTCACATATACGTGTTCTATGCTGTGTACTAAGCTGTAATGTAAATAGACAAACGAAACTTTGACAATACAAATTCTAGAAAGCAGGTCACTTTCGATGATAATACCCGCCATCTCTTTCTGTTTATGAACAAAAGATAAAAATTCAAGCTTTAGCGACGAATCGAGATTTTCATTTTCTTGAAAAGGAGGGAACAGGTCAAGTTTGTGCATACATACCGGCAGATTGTAAAAATGTCGAAATATTGCAGGGGACAATGTAAAACAGCCTAAAGGAATATAAATATTACACTTTACAGACGTGGATGTGAGAATAAATGCGTGCAATGTTTTGACATAGGCTTAGACCACCAAATTTTCCCCAGCGACTCTCTTTGATATTTGAGTCATGCAAATGTGAAATTTAAACAAGTTCGTTCGTTCGTGTACTGTACCGCTCGCTGGCATTTGTTTGATTAGAGGACGGATTTTAAAGGGGAAGTTTTAGCAAAAGTTTAATTTTCACATGTGAAAGAAGAATCAGATCTACGCGGTATGGTGGAGTTTCCATTTAAATCGGACATATTTTTCTCGAGACAGGGCCGTCACCACCTTTTTTCAAAGGGGGGGGGGGGGTGCGTTTTGAACATCGAGCATGTGGGTGAGGAAATTGTTGTGGACGAGGCCACGAAGTAGCAGAAGGGGGTGGGCATGGGAGAGGGCCCCTTTCCATATGGTTGGGAGCTTTGCAATTTTTCAACTTAAAATGGCACAATCTGGTGCACACCAAGAGAGGAAATTCAGGCGTAGGATCAACTGTTTCTGGGAGGGTGATTGATAATTGTAATCATTATATTCTCCTTGAAAACACATATGAATGATTAACTCACAAATAAATTTGACCCCTAACACAATTGCAACTGTATAAGTATGAAACACTCACAGTTCAAAATTTAGTCGGTCCTAATTTGGTTCACTCCTCCAGTAATGAGTCTGTCCACGATTATGAACCAATGTCCTGACGGGGACTATAAGCATTAACACACAACTTGGATGAAATGACTGATTCCTGTAAAAGAAATACTGGTACCTGGGCTAGACTATACTTTGCCACAGTGTTGTACTGCTAAATTTGCGAAGGATTCGGTAGCTTGTTAGTTAGTTAGATAGAGTTTAACGGCCCAGTTCAACCTATTGGTTCAAGTCGAGCCGGCCACGGCCTTTTCCCAGTTGTGGCCCCCTGGATTGTTTCCCCTACTCCATTGCTTATGCTGGTCATCACGTACAACGGCAGTAGGTTCCTTTTTTAGAGTCTTTGGTATGACTCGCAGTGGCGTAGCCCAGGATGGAATTTTCGGGGGGGGGGGCTAAGTAATAAGTGGGGGGGGCTGGTACCTCCAAGGGTCAGGCGCGGTTAGACTATCTACGCGGAGCGCCACCAGCGGTTGGCGTGGAGCGTGCAAGAAAATTTTGGGTTTTACAAACCCTCCAGATGGCTGGAAACGGCACTTCTTACGTGTTTTAAGCCGGTTGCGCCCAGCCTTGAAATACGAATCTCATGTCTGCCACTTCTCAAATAGTGTGAATGAAAAATCAATCTATGAAAAATGATAATACATACACTTTTGGGGACCCAAAATCTGGGCATTTCTGATCTGTGTCATGGCCTGGAGGATGAGACTGAGGGGAACCGGTATCTCCCTTTCTCTTGGGAAAAATTCTGAAATTCAGGAGAACGTAGATCGCAAATGCGGCAATATTTGAACAGATTTCAGCTTCAAACGGGAAACCAAAATTAGTTGTGTCCCCCTCTGAGAAACTTTTTTTCGTTATATTTGCTCCATGCAAAATGGTGCTATGTTTCGCAAAACTTTGAACTGATTATGGCCTACGTTTTTGAATTTCCTATTTGGGGAACATGAAAATTTTCAAAATCCTCATTTTTATTCTTTGTAGAGATTTTACACGTGACATATTACCAAAGAAACAATGTTTTCCGGTTTTCAGTGGTGTTGAAATGGAAAATGGTGCAGTGTTTGTTCAGTCATCGGTACATTACCTAGTCATAATTAAAATATCTCAAAATTAAAATCTCTCAAAAAATTTAAACCGCAAATCCGAAGTATGGATCATGCGGGAAACACATGAAATGCGGACCCTGTGGACATTTTACAAATTCGCCCGGACGCCAGTGCCAACTAGTAAAAAGAGGACTTCTTGAAGAAATCGTTCTACAGTGGCACTTGTCATGGGAAGGAGTGAGGCACGACATAGGCCTACTTGTTAGGGATGGATGGGAAGAATTATTCGAAGGCACCCTTACCCTTAAAGGGCCAATCCTCTCACCTCAAACCACAATTTTGGTAGGGTGTACTGAAATTCTCCATTGGCTCAGCTCCTTGATTGACAGCTAATTCCTAATTCAAACAATGCAGAGTACCAAAGCTTTTATTACACAGCATGAACTGTACTGAGAGTGTTTTGTTTATAAACATTGAGCTTTTCTATACTCGACTGGAAGCAATCAACTGTTATTGTCTCTGGATGAGGATGAATTTCAGACAATTGTGGGAGGAGCTTAAGTAAGAAGGTTAGGGGAGTTGGTACTGTTTAGGGGTGAGAGAACAGGGCCTTGAAGACATATTTTGTGTAGGATAAAGTATAGCAATGGTAATGTAAGAATAGTCTCCAGTGTATGATTGCCTTTTTTTCAGTATATCAACCGGCCACAGAAAGGCAGAAAGGGCCTTAACTTAACAAAGTCAAATTAGAGTTTGCCGCCGAAACGTTCGCTTTATCTTCTAAGTGTAATGCAATAAACGACAGTGTAGATTATATACGGTATCTAATTTAGTGCAAGTAATCATTTTGAAGTTATTACTTGATTTCATACGTGCACACATAATGTTTTTACACACATTCATGCATGTTTTATTAATTGTTACACATTTTATTTATTTACTTATTTTGAAGGAAATACTCCAAAGTGTTTTCCGTTCAAACACTTTATTTTTTCTCAATTACTTTATCAGGAGGCAAAAAAATCTTGGGGACCTGAAGAAAATCGGGGGGGGGGGGGGGGTAGCCCACGCCACTGATGACTCGACCTGGGAAGCGAACCCGGACTTTCCGCGTGAGAGGCGGATGCTCTTACCGTTAGACCAAGCATGCGGTCAGAAGGATTCGGTAGCGTAAAACGCCAACCCGTACTGTTACGAACTGACTATAACTGAGGCGAACTAAAAAGGCTGTGCTATGGCCTGCGATACTTCGAACTCGAAGCCTAGGCTGGGAGGAAGGTTGAGCGGAAATGACTGATGGAAATGCCGCCATGGATTTACAGAGGCGAATAGTGATAGATCTCTCGTCAGTGGCGTAGCTACTGGGGGGTCAGTGGGGGGGGTCAGTGGCGTAGCTACTGGGGGGGGGGCAGGGGGGCAAGTTGCCCCCCCCCGGAAAAATTTTTGGGGAAATTTAATGAAAATGGGGAAATTTGATGAATCTTCTTATTATTACAAAAAAATTTCACAAAAATTTCTCAAAATTTTTGTTAGAATAAGAAATTGTGAGACATTTCTCATACATAATTCGTATTTTCATGCAACAAATTAACTCAGATTTCGTCAGTGTCGCATGAACCGGCCCAATTCGCGTTCCACAGAAATGTCCTCGTCGCGTAGCAGATTGAATGTTCTCTTGTGCTTGTATACGCACGGGGGTTATGATCAGTGCATTTCAGTGCACAGGAAGCTGTTATTCAGGTGATACTTTGGGAATTCATCAGTAAAAGGATGTGAAAACTGACAAGTCACTACCGTAGACCCCGAGGTTGTTATGTTCTTCTACAAGCTAGCAGTAGCTGTACGATTTTACTCTGTGTACATAATGATGGATGGGGCTGAAACATTCCATGGCCAACGATAAACTTAAAGTTAATCTAGAAATTAGAATTAACGGGATCCGTTGGCACACTTAGATTTTGTAACTTAGCATAATCCTTGGAGGCTTGCAAGCTAGTTCGGGAAAATAGCTTTCTGCTCACTTTGAGTGTAACAATAAATGGACAATGAGTACCCTGTAGCCTTCTACACTTAACAGACTGCTTTTCTCACAGGATATCCTGTGTGATCGAGCCACTATAGGCCTCCTTAGTGGCGTGCTAAGGGGAGACCATTGGGCCATGCCCCCCTCACAGATGCCATTTTTTCTTTGTTCTTAAAAATACGTAGTCTAACTTTATTAACACAGATTTTACTTCAAAAGATAGCATATGTGGCACCAGATTGCTTAAAAGGACACCCAATTTTTCAAAAATTTTCAAAGGGGAAGGATTGTCCCTGCAAGGTCTTCAGTGATGCCATTTTTTTTAATTCCTACAAATAGACCTAGGCAAATTCTGTCAAATTCCCATTTTTTACTTAAAAAGGTAGACTCTGTTTCCCACTGGTGGCATCGATAAAAAAGACTACATGTTTAGATTCTCTTTACAAGCATTAATACGCTATTTTGACTATCTGAGGGGTCTGATTTTTCGAAATTTTATCTACGCTCCGCGCCAACCAATGGTGGCGCTTCGCTCGGTCTTTTGGGCAAAATTACATACTTGGGGTAAAATTAGCTCTTAACTCTCTGATCACTTTGCAGTTTGCGAATATATTTTGAAGAGAGCATTTTATTGCAAACGACAAAAGAAGAAAGCGACTGGCTAGATTCTTCGTATTAGCCTGGAAAATGCTATTTCCGGCCATCTAAGGGGTCTGATTTTTCCAAATTTTCTCTACGCTCCGCGCCAACCAATGGTGGCGCTCCGCTTGGATAATCTTTATGACAAAATAACATTTTGTGGCCAAGAAAAACCACAAATACCCATCAATGCTCATTTATTTTGACTCCTAAAAGTGTGCAAATTTAATGACAAGTTTTTCTTCGTAAGGAGCATAAATGGCATAAAGAATGCATGTCAAGACACAAAAGTTTCAGTTTTACCCCCATGAACCACCACGATTCAACTTTTAACACTGTTTCTGTCAAAGTCGAAAATCTTGCACCATTTTGCATGTAGGCTCCTTGAAAACGTCAAAAAATTTCCGGACGCCACTGCGTTAGTACATACAAATAAACCAGATATTGTTTACCAAAATAATATACTTTGTTATTTCCGATTGCTCTATGTTGTACTTTAAGATTAAAATGCAGGTAATATTACAAAATGACATGGTAATGTTGTTATACTTGAAAGTTTGCATATTTTATATGAAATACATACACATTGACCGGGAAAAGTTTTGGGGAAATTTCATACCTTTGCCCCCCCCCCCCTGGAAAAAATCCTAGCTACGCCACTGTCTCTCGAAGATACGTGTGAGATCGACGGCGAGCTGAAACTTCGCCACGTGATAGTCTAGAAGTATTGAAAACGTAGGAAAGATTGCCGTTTGGTCGTTCCATGCACAATTCCGACCGCATTTTAAAAAAAAATCTCCACACCCGGCCGCGACGCCCCTCCCCCAGCTTTTTTTTTTTTTTGGCGAGTAGGTCTGGAGGGGGTGCGTTGGCACCCTCCCACTCCCCTGGTCCCTGGTGACGGCCCTGCCGAGATACCAGCAAATGAAGTTACTAGATTTGTGTTCCAAAGCGACTTGAGTGCAGCAGAGATTATGTCACGCCCTCACATTGACAACCTTGGAATGCTTTGTTTTCCTTTGTTTTTTGAGACTGGTGTGTTGACCTTGACATTAAAAGGAATAAGACCTCCCCACGAGGATATCAAAGTTTGAAAAGTTCTCATGCCACTTATGCAACAACAATTTGATAATATGGGATTGTTGAGGAGAAAATAAGCCGTAACGTTTAAAGAAAAAGAAAAGATTGTCCAGTAATGTGGGGACATGATGTCATATGTGCTTACTTCAAGTTCAATGTTTATTAAAAAAGTGAGAACTTTACTTGCTCATATCTTGAGAACCACACATCGGATTTCAATGAAAATTTCTCCAAAATGCTTAAGATAAGTACCAAACATGCAAAAAATTAGCATTATGTTACGCTACCAGAATGTTCAAAGGAGTTTTTCAGGCTCACCCTTTCTTACCTCGCAAACGAATGCCCTAAACACGAGTCCTGGTAGGACTTCAACTGAATCTGATTGTGGAGTTTGTTTCAAACGTGGGAGTTATCTGGTTATGAGGTTACCCATTATGCAGAATGCTTAATTTTTCGTTGAAGTGTTAATTTTACTGCAAACATAAGCTCAAATAATTACTGCTAAAATTCTACCTACAAGACGGAAAACGCCAAGTTCCGGCTCTCTAAGGGTCACAATTTTTCCAAATTTTCTCTTTGCTCCGTGCATGCCAGTCGATAGTGGCACTCCGCTTCAGAACAGGCGTGGATCTAAGGGGTCCTCGCCCTGTTCTTGGCCACCAACATTTGTTTGAAAAGACAACTCAAAGATTTTAAACGTGTCGTTACGAGGATAATTTTCCTTACAAGTCAGGTATGCCTTTTCATCCAGCGAAGTGACTGTATGGAGTGCACGCGACCTCAGACGTGCTTAAATATTCATTTTTCGCGAGCTCAGCGCGCCTGTTAGTTTCATTGATGCCTTTATTATCAACAGCGTTTGGTAGTTTAAGCGTAAATTGCTGTTTGTTGTTGTTGTTTACTTTTTTGTATAAGGTGGCCCAGCCTCGATTAGCTTTGCTTCTGATGGGTTTCCTACACTTCATCTTGTATTTGTAATTTATGTGATGTTACTATGTAAAATATGATGTTACAGTGGAAATAAAGAACTTCAAACTTCAAACATATTCGTATTAGTCATTGACCAGATTAGGTAGTTTGCTTGAGTGCATATGCTGATGGGTTTCGTAATAGAGGAGCACAGGAAAGAATGCAGTGAAAGGAGTTTATTTTTGCCCTCCTCGTTCTTGAAATCATCTTAAATAAAAATTTAAGTTTTATAGGATGTCTGCAGACAACAGGTTCTTCTTGTAAGATGTCTAGGCGCAGAGTGCGTCATGGAAATAGATTAATTTAGGCTATATGCTTACTTTCGGCACAAATGTTATTGCATTTGTCAATTTGTATTAGATAATTGCTAAAAAGGAAAAATATCTTCATCCTCTGGCTGCATGAGTTCTGTAATTCTGTGTACATATTGCTGAAACGAATGATGGATGTGTCTTTATCAATTTCTAATATTTTTTCCCTATTTTCCAAATTTCCTGAGATCAATTCCATATTTGTTTCTATTGTTCGTTCATAGACCTATTTCCAAATAGCAATTACAATGAATTGTGGGATAGAGTTTTGGGTGTGCGTCAATTTTCACCATAGTAAAATGCCATTGACAAGAATGACAAACACCAAAACTCTATCCCACAATCCTTTGTAATTGCTGTTTGGAAATAGGTCTATTGAAATTCATTTCAATAGCATTTAGAGTATTCAACGGTTGTGGATTTTACAATAGTTTTCATGTAGAACTGCGTTGTGGCGAATGGCTTCGACAAAGTTTATATTAATATTGATCATGTTCTAACACAAATAGTTTTCAAACTATTAGGCTGCCAATTTTCCCACGCTTATTACCCTTCCCCAACATAACCTCTAATATTTACCAACAGTCTTCCAAGGACTTCTAAGACGTCAAAACCCAAGAGCTTCCCCATCGCCGCTTTTCCCCTGGACCCCACCGTTACGAGCTTCGTGCTTTGCTTTCGTCGTGCACCAGTCGAAGCTCACACTTTGGAATTTAACGTAATTCATGAGGGCATCCACAAGAGTTGAAAAAGAAATCATCTCTGCTCAGGTGGAGCAGTTACGTATCTTTTAGTCCCCCAACAGCTGAAGAAAAAACCTTTTATATATCACGGCTAAATTTTTCTCAACCCCTCCTTTAGGCCGGCGATCACACTTTGTAATCCCCCTCCTCCTCTGGAAAAATTCTGCCCCTGTTAGAAAGTCTTTTAGCCATTTGGGCAGAATTTTACATTGCGGTCAGGGAGTCGCGCTTAACGCCTCCATTACCCAACTTTTCGAAGGTCAGCCCTCCCTTTTCAAAATGTCTTGATCCGTTCTGCCTTTAACATATGAAAACTTGATATGACCCCTTTAACCCTTCTTTTGATGTCAAACATTTCAACTAAAATACTTGATCGTGATCACGTACTTTACTGACAGCAATTAAAGGGCCAAACCGCTCACCCCAAACCACAATTTTGGTACGGGGTACCGAATTCTCAATTGGCTCAGCTCTTTGATTGACAGCTTATTCAAACAATGCAGAGTACCAAAGCTTATATTACGCAGTATGAACGGTACTGAGAGTGTTTTTGAAGTTTTTCTGTACTCACCTTGAAGCAATAAACTGAGATTGTATCTGGATGAGGATGAATTTCAGACAATTGTGGGAGGGGCTTGGTTAGGAGAACTGTACTGTTTGGGGTGAGAGAATTGGGCCTTTAACTTTGGAATTTAGTTATAGGCCTCCTGATATACAGGTGAATTCCTTTGGCTGATTTGTTTTTCATTTAACATGATACGTACTAATCATACATACTAATACTCTTATGTATGGGTTAGATGAAAAGGTCTTTGGGGAGTTCTAGGAAATTAATTTTTCCGCGGTGTTCTTACAAATTATGACCATACTAGCTGACAGCAGTGCCGATGACATCCTAAGCACAAAGTTAATATTAAACGTATGTTAGCATATAGAAATGAAAACTGTGTTGCTATTTTGCAATGTTTCAGTGTAGCTTTAAATACAAGTATTTCAACCTGAACAGACAAATAAGCTAATTAATAAACTAATCCGAGCTGTCACGTGAAAGTAATATTCAGGCTCGAACATAACTGGGGATCATCAGCCAGTTTCCCTTGTTTGCATGTATTGTTTGCTGTACACTGAAAGTCTGTCTTCAACCGTGACCCACTGATTATGAGAGTTTAGAATTGTAGACAATAAACTATATGGAAATTGTAGACCGATTGGTATATAGAGCCTAGTGATGCCCGTTTTCCTCTCAGTTCCATGTAAAAGTGGACGCATGGATACGAACAAATATGGTGAATTTGTCATTATTTGAAACATCCAGGGAAATAGCAAGCGGGGCCTGGGGGTTATCTCTCCGAGTAAAAATGTGGAGGAGCTTAGGAGCTATGCCTTCATCCCTCGCATACCAGGTCAGAAGACCAAATGATCAAAACCCTCGTCTCCCTGTTTTATGCTCTTCCCGTTTTCCCTCGTTCGCTCATCTTACCATCGTTACCCTAGAATTCTATCTCATAGGCGTTGCTGTGACATATTATTTTTTATGACTTATTATTTTATCTAAAAACATTACCACGAGACGTACCTCGCACGTACACACAGGTAGACTTTGCAAAGTCTCTCCTAGCGATATCATTCTCCCACCAATGTTTAAAATGCTTTATCCAAGCCGATTAGCCATTATAACTCTTCAAAATCTTACGCCCTCTATTTGTGACCGCCCTGTATCCACGTCCGCCGGAGAATGTGAAAATGAACGCAGAAAGAGGGAGAAAACGAGAAGAGCAATGATTACGGGTCTTATTAAAGAGGGAGTGAAATTTGATTAAACAAAGATGATTTGAGCAGACTCTGCAGAGTCTAACACACAGGCGGCGTAACATTCCGACTTCCACAGCGTATTTATCGTGCACTCGCTTAGAGTATGCCTCCCGTGTTTCCACCCGGAAACCCAAGAAGCTCAATAGCCCGAAATATAAAAAATAAAAAGCGTCATTACGATAGTCTCTAAAAAAATTTTCACGAAGAATCAAAAACATTGTAGAATGCACATGATAAGCTTTAACTTTGTATGAATGGCAGTGGTAACGTACTTCTCATTTCGCAATTTTCAGATAATTTTGCAGTTTAGTTATTTTTAAGAAAGTGAAACTTTTATTCTAGACGAAAGCTGAATGTAGCGACTGCATAGCAGTGGCGTTGCTACAAGGGGACAGGAGGCGATCCTCACTTTCTCTTAAGATGAAAAATTCAAAAATTTGCCATTTGTGACACCCATCATTTACAGTGTGATTTACCAAACTCTTCTTTCATGAAATTCCGAATTATCTGAAAAGCAAGCTCCACATTTAAAATTAATTGTTTCAAAAAAGGAAAAATTTCCGCTGCAAAGTGCAATTTCTGATCAGGGAGTTCTAATAACACCTCCCTGCCCTGATGCAGTAGAGTTCGCTCGTTAATCAGTTTGGTAATCTTGTCCGAGCGCTGGAAATGCCAAAATAGAATATTTGCTGTATGTGACACCAGATCATCAAGTTACACCGGCAACAACAATGCTATTACTTTAAATTGTCTTTCAAAAAATCCACATTTTCTCCAATTTAAGCTCTTGATTTTGAAATATTTTGTCTAAAATTTTTAAACTTTTGAAATGTCATCAGAGAGCCTCAGTTCGTTGGCCTTAGATAACATGATATATGAGGCAACAGCTGTGTTCCGTCTTCGTGCAATCATTCTCAGATTTGCCAATATAGACTGATAGAAGAGTAGATTATTCAGTAATCACCCAACTCTTCAAATTCCTTTAAAGGAACCACATTGAAAAACCAAAGCTTCAATACATCTCCAAATATTTGTTTAAAAAGGACTAAAGCGTTGGCGCGCTTCCCTTGCCGCAAATTACGTCCCTAATACAGTCAGCTCAGGGGATATTCACTTTCGGGGGAAAATGAAGTTTTTCCAAATCGGGAGAAAATAGGCCTACCTCAACAATCAGGACATCAATGAGCACTTATGGTGTCTACCTCTTCGCAGTCGTCGATTTGTTTAACAAATGTGTATTCAAATGAGAGATTAAGACATAAAGAGCGAAAACGAAACACCGTATTTACAACATAAATGCAGTTAGGCACGATCTCCTCTGTACTTTTATGCCGAACGAAAGTAATGCACGAAACCGGGTTTTGTCGAGACTATAAATTAAGCTTGAGACAAAAACGTGGAAAAATTGCTTGATATCTCAAAATCGGCGCGGTGAACAATCAAATATGACAAAGCTTTTCCATTCCCCTATCAACAGGATCAATATATATAGATTTTAAATATGGGCGTATTTCTCTTTCTTAAAATCGATAAAAATTGCAAGGTTGTTTTGAACGTTACCTCCGTTGAATTTGCGCGATAGGAATTTGCTCATGGGAAATATTTGAAAATGGCGCCTCCCATGACAAAATGTTCCCGTGATGGGGTGAAAATTGATTTCCCCCCAAAAGCGGTTATCTCCCGAACTGACAGTGGTTTTCACCCTTCAGAAAATCCCGGAAAACTTGGGTGCTTGCCACGTTCCCCTGAAAGTCTGTTTACCCCTTGTTGGTTAGCTGCTACTTACAAGCCTGAGAAATGCCATTCACGGCTGTCTCAGAGGTGGCGATTTTTCAAAATTTTCGGTACCCTCCGTGCCAACGGAAGGTGAAACTCCACATAGATAGTTTTTCGGGCAAGACTTCATATAGAGGGAATCATTTGCTAACTATACAGTAGCGTAGCCAGCGGGGGAGGGGGGGGGGCAGAGTGCCCCCCACAGAAATTTTGGGGACGCGATGGGCGATGTTGAAAAAATGAAGGGGAGCCAAAAAAAAAAATAAATAAAAAAAAAGATAAACGGCAAGAGGAGGGTGGGAATCGGGGGTATTTTTTACAATTTTTCGGGGGGGGGGGGCTCTTAGTCGTTACGATAAAGTATGCAGTCCCCGACGACGACTAGTCTCCCCGATGGTTTACCTGTTTTTTGCTCTCAAGGGACACAATTTCCCTAATAAGAACCCCAAATTTTCGGCGCGCTACGCGCGCTGGTGGACTCACTCCAGTTTTTTCAATACTTCCATTCCACATATCTAGGGAGTGTCTGTCAACCTTACCAAGTAACGGATAGGCACAGTACACAGGTTATGTAGAGGTCGTAAATTTCTTTCCATATCACAAAGCCTAGTTGTTGTACTCTTGTGTGTGTCATGCGATAGGTCAGTTTTGTGAGTGACTCTCGGAGCGTAGTTTGGCTATTTTATCGGGTATTCCAGGTGATTTCGACACAATGTATGTTATCCCCGATACGGTCTACAACCCGTATAGTTTCTATTTTTTTTCTTTCTGTTCTTAATGATTACATAGGCTATGTTATTTGTGGAAGCCTACCAAAAATTTTCGCGCGCTTTGCGCGCTTTGCAATTTCACGATTCAGACTCAAAAGAACACTATCAGAGCGCAACTCGGCTTTTAAAATATTAAGTGATATTGTGCAAAATGTGCCCCAGGCTGCAATGACATGGGATAGTTAGGCTCCTTCATATTCCCTTCTTACCAACCCCCTCGACATAGGGACTATCGGAACTTGTGGTCGCTGGCATGGCCCGCCCCCTGTCGGGAATAATCTGTCGCCTTCCCATGGTCGGTTTAGTTATTCTGGCTTTCAAAAGAGTTATTTCTGCGATAAAACCCAAAATGTTCGGTACGCTTTGCACACTCCTCCTCAGTTCCGTTACCTAGAGCTAATAAAGTACAAACCCTTCCCATCTTTTCAAGTAAATTAATAAGTAGAAAAATGGATTAATGTTCATGTCTGGAATTTCATCTCATTTCGCTAAACTTAGTTAATAATCTCTTGTGTCAGTCGTGCGGTACGGACTCGAAGAAGGAAGTACAATATAAGTTGTACCCGATAGGGCACAAATGCCGGGAAAATTGACCTATATAAGCTTTAAATAAATACAGATTCTTTTTAGTGTAGGCTAACCAAAAAAAGTTCGCCCGCTTTTCTACTGTTTAATCAGTGCGGAAATATCTTTCACCAGCATATACAAATTTTATGTCGTATATGGCTCGAAATGGCAGGTATAGTGCACAGGTTTTCTTCAAATCTCCCTCACCAACACATCGACTGCATCCTGGCTGTCGGGACTTGGGGTCGCTTCCCACCCTACCCCTCCCCCGTTCGGAGAGTTGCCCTTCGTCCGGAAAATCCTCGCGCCAAGCCTGGAGGGAAGACACATTTTTCCAGTGTGATTTGCATATGTGTAATGAAGCAATGAACTAAAAATGAAAGCTGCATTTTTTGGCGAGCGGCAACTATTTTGGAGGGGCGGCCAATTTCACTAGGAGGGCGTGTCGCCCCTCTAAAACCCCCTGTGGAGAACACTGGAACCTAGTATAAAAAGAACAAAATATGGCACCATATTGCATGTAAGCTCTTCGAGACAGCAAAAAATTCCAAAGGGGGGGGGGGCAGGGAATAGGCCCGTAGCCAGGGGGTTGGCAATTACTCCCGCCCAGACATAATTTTTTTATTTTTTTTTATTTAAATGGAGTTTTGGCGTTTTTCAGGGCAAAATGTCAATTCCGCCGGTTCAGCCAATGTAAGCCTTATGAATAGCTGTTTTGTTTCAGTGCAACACAATTCCCTAGGGCCCCATTGACTCGTAGAGTAACCCTCTTACAGCCACATGCTAACTCTCGAGGGAATAAGGAAAACATTAATACAAGATTGAAAATGTCCAAAAATTCCAGCTTAGGTGTTCACCAGATCGCTCAAGTTTGATGTAAAATTGCAAAATCTCCTTGGGGTAGGAGGGGAAAACCACGTCCTCTCCCCGTTCGGTCGCTCGGCTCCTCACTTGGGCGCCTTGCTCCCTCAAGAAAATGCCGCACCCCAGTGGCGGCGATGAAAAATGGAAAAGTGGGGGCTAAAGGTATGTTCAGCCCCTCAATATTTGACAAGTGCTCCACTTCAGAAGTGGAGAAAATTCGAAGTCGGGCTGAACACAATCTTGCTTAGAACACTAGGGAAGTGCCGTTTCCGGCCATCTGAGGGGTTTGTAAAGCCAAAAATTTCCTGGTACACTCCGCGCCAATGGATGGTAGAGCTCCGCTTAAAAACATGTATTAACATTTTTCATAGACTGATTTTTTTTTTTTTTTGCATTAATTGAGAAATTTCAGAAATGAGATCCATATTTCCAGGCTGGGAACATGCAGCATAAAACATTCGGGAAGTGCCGTTTCCTGCCATCTGAGGGGTTTCTAAAACCAAAAATTTTCTTCTACGTTCCGCGCCAACTGATGGTGGCGCTCCGCTTAGATAGTCCTGTCGGTCAAGATTGGGGACAATGAGTCGACTTTGCCCCCCCCCCCCCACAAAAAACCTGGCTACGCCCCTGTAACTATATATCCAAATTCTCTCACATACACCTATCATCAGATACCTTGCCCTACCCTGTCAGTGGAGTGAGTCTGGACAGATGGATATTTAGTTATTAAAGTGTTAAAATTTATTTTATCAATGATTTTCCTTTGCAGAGGGTATAGATATACTGGAGTTGTTGTCTAGACTAGTGTAACACGACTGGCAAGAAACAACCTTTTAAAGTACGCAGTTTCATTGAAAATGACTTATGGCGTGCATTTAAAAAAACGCTCTTCGTGATAAAAAAAGCGAAAGACTAAGCATAAAAATGTACCGTTTGGTCGAGGGGGTAGGTTGAGGTGCATTGTTCAAAAATTGCTCCGTCCCCATTCTCATATTGCTTCCTACGCCACTGGTAACGTGGGTCACCGAGCCTCAACAGGTTGATTACGCATACGTCTGTTGGTTCATTTGCGATCATATCAAGGGGCCGGAGACGTAATCATCACATACTCACTGAACGTTTGCACAATCACCTTGAGATAATCCCCCAATACATATAATAACTCAGATTAAAAGAATTCACTCTTTCATATATGTGCGCACAGGTCGTTGACCTTACACACACGTATTGTCCCGATCCAGTTAGAGCCATGTCCTCTGACGCATTTTACACGCATGCGCATAATTTTTTTCCACACACCTATTGAATAACTTTTTTCCTTTCCTTTTCCTTCTCCTTAGAGCCAAATGCAGTTTCCGGTTTAAAGAAGTTTCCCAATACTACTCAGAAAAATGAACTATGGAATGGAACTATCTATCTGTTCTTGGTATTTTTATTTTCATCGAAGTGAGAATCATTGTCAGCAACGTCATACAGTGCCCCAACAAGTGCTTCTGTCAGACGGGATTTAAAAACGCGTTGCTTGTTGACTGTTCGCGAAGGGCCCTCCCCCAGATTCCTTTGAATGTCACTTCCTTAGCCAAGGTTGTAGACATTTCCGACAACTGCTTGTCAAGCGTTGAAAATGATACTTTCCCACACCTCATGGGATGGCGAGAACTTTTTCTCGATAGCAACGAAATTGGCACCATTCACCCCGGTGCTTTCCAAATGTTGCCAAATCTCACAACCCTACTATTGTCGAATAACAACCTGACAGAAATATTAGAAGGTTTCTTTTGGGGACTTTCGAATCTTCAAAGGCTTGAAATTTCCGATAATTCTGTCCATTCTTTATCAAACGCCGCTTTCCGTGGATTATATTCCCTTAACCTGTTAAAACTAGAAGGAAATAAACTTCAATATATCCCGAATGGAACCTTTCGTGATTTGCCACAACTCGGATACTTACATCTACAAAATAATTTACTCACCGTTATACAAGATGGGTTATTTCAAGGACTAGGTTCTGTAAGTCACGTGTTTCTCAGTGACAACTCCATCTCGGTTATTCATCCCCAAGCATTTCGTGGAAACCCTTGCTTGTCTCATCTAGATTTATCACACAATAATCTCTCATCAATACCCTCTCTGCCAAATATAGAAAATCTTCAATCGCTAAACTGCGATGGCAATTTCATATCCGAGTTAACAGTATCTTCTTTAAAAAATCATGCTAACCTTGCAACTCTCTCTGTTAGTAAAAATACAATAAAAATAATAGACTACAATATATTTGAGTACTTGCTTCATTTACAGGATTTCTCTTGTAATAGAAACAACTTGACTTTTCTTGACCCACTAATCGGGGTATACATAAATAGAACAAAGTCTGTTGATATGAAAGGTAATCCATGGATATGTGACTATCATTTACGATGGGTAACACAATGGACCTTTTCGGAAGATATTTTTGGAAATTGTAGCGTTCCTTATAAATTCTCTGGAAAGCCTGTGGCTGCACTAGTTCTCAGAGATTTCTATATTGCACCAAGGAAAAACTCAGAATTTGTTTCTTCCTTAAATTTTACTTCTGAAGAGGCACTGCTTATTACTTGCCACGTATTTTCATTCCCAACCGCTAACATTTCGTGGTATTTTATAAACAGAGATGGTAGCAAAAGAACATTGAGCGGAACATTTTCAATTGAGGGCGTCCTAGGTGAGAATTTGAACGGAAGTCTCTTGTTCGAGAAGCCTAATCAACGACTTGCTGGTGAATTATGGTGCTTAGCAAGAAACGATGTCGGAGAAACAACACTTCCCATCACGTTAAATTATTTAGGACTAAAAAGCACTGAAGATGGTAGAACAAAAGGTCAGAGCGCAACAGCGACCTCTAACTTGGCCTCCGAAGTGCCTGAAACGAGTTCAAGATCCTATATTACTTATGTTGTGCCGTCTCTAGGTCTCATGCTTATTGTGGTTTTTGGACCTACCGGCATCTTTTATGCACATAAAAAGTTTTGTTCAAGAAGGCAATCATTCGTGGTCCCCTCTTTATCGGCAGCCCTTACAATGCACCAAGATGAGGTTATGGTTGCAAAATTAACGATAAACACTAACATGTGAAGTCTCTCCCAGGAACCGTGAAATAAAAAGACAAGTCGGGAAATTCAGCACTTTTGGCTGGGTCACAAGGTCAGATGTACCATGAGAACCATTTCATGTATACCATATATGCCCATATACCGAACTCAGCGAAGTGTATTATTATGCACCTACATGCCATGAAGGTATATGTACAACGTCACCAAGTTGACCTAGTCCCAGGATTCATTGTCCGTCAGCCCGTGGACCCTTTTAGCAAGTTGTCTATTTAAGTCCAAAATGCCACTCCGTGATTCACGTCAGGCAAATTGTCGTTATGATCCTGATCGCATATTGTATTCACAGATACAGCCCCTTAGTTTGGGTTCAAGTAACAGTACTCAAATCTTATATTGACTTAGGCAGGGAGCAAAGCAGCTCCCTGTTTGGATGCATGACAGACCAATAATGTAAACGATCTGAAGGCCTTGAGGTTGGTCAAGTGTTGTCCCCTTCTTCAGGAAGCAGGTTGGAGTTTGGTTTCGTCGAACGGCCCTTTGCCAGAGGGTCGGAAGGACTTTGGAAAAAGTAGGGCACCACACAGGGAAACTTCTCGGCCTTTTGGCTAAGATCATGTGTGTAGTATCTGTCCTTTTCATCCAGCCAAGAATGGAGCCATTCACGACAGACCAATTATGCAAATGGTCTGGGGCCGTGAGATTGATCAAGACAGTGCTGTTTTTCAGTGGACGTAAGAGCTTTGGGAAGCAGTTTTAAGTTTGGTTTCCCCGAATGGTCCTTTGCCAGAGGGTCGGGAGGACTTTAGAAAAAATACCGATATTGAGCATTTATAAATAATACCTCACTGTTCCAAATGAGCATACGTCACACTGTCCGGTAAGAAGCGTGACTCAACAGAGATGTCACACATTCTTATCAAATTACTACAGGGGGTCGACCACTCTCGGAAACTTTTGAAATTTAGCTTTCCCAACAGCAATTTGACAGCTTAATGAAATATGTTCTGGGCTGTCAAATTGCTATTGAGATGCAGTTATTAAAATAGGAATGTAATTTAAATTTTACAGACGGTAAGTGTGTGGAGTTTCCTCCCTGAAAAGGGAATGACATTGAGGGAAAGTGCAGTCACCCCAGTTAGAATTAGTACTCTCTGATACTCTAATTCTTGAGTGAATTGTTTAATCATGTGACAGTATTTTGGTTACTGAATTATTACATTCTTCTTAAGCTATTCCTTTTTTAAAGGGCAAGAGCAGTAACCCCAACTTGAAGAAGTGCAGTAGACTGCCCTGTTTCATGATTCTTCTTGAGAGTCATTTTTTCTCCGCTAATGTGACATGTACTAGTAGTAACTGCTTGGTTTACCTTGAATATGCAAAACTGAAGTCCTAAAATATTATGAAAGATACTTTGAAAAGAAATAAGAGGAAAATTGTGAGATTTAGCTGTTGCTTCAAAATAAGTTTGGAATGACTGCTCTAGCCCTTAAAACTTATGTTATATTAATGTTTTCAGTAAAACTTTGACACAAATCAGGAAAGATTTGAAAAAGCTTCCTGACGTTTCAAACATGATTTGAATCGACTGTTTAGAATGGGATAACCTTCTAAGAATGGTATCAAAGTTGGGTCACAATTATACGAAAATCTGTCTTTGATTCTGATGCGACTTCCCATAAATCGGCCAGCCTGGGTGTTTACGGATGGGCCCTTTTTCATGGATAAATTAATTAGTTTACAAAATTTGCCTCAGGAGAGGACCATTCAAGGATCAGAGGTAGTTTTTTCACGTAAATTTTATTCCATTAGCAGATGTTGTTTGAATAAAGAGAAATACATTTTACAGATTACTACTCATTTATCTACCTTTGAACTTAAAAATATTCTTTATCTGTGAGACTTCCCCCCCCCCCCCCCTCACAAAGCAGCTAGCAAGTTGGCACTTGCTTGGTCAGAGAAGTACCATCATGGCTTCCTAATAGTATAAGCGAGGAATCATGTAAATAAATATGCCATGCACTCTGCTGCCTATGGCAAGACTCTCATTTGATCTGCACATGACCCTTACAATAATTGTGGCCATGTTACTACAGACTAGTGGCATCACGAAACGTTTAATTAGTAATTTTAGTAACTGTCAAACTTTGGAGGGAGTTAATAAAATTTAGAAAGTTTAGATTTTTCTTGTCTTTTAAATGTAACCTTAACGGGACAATCAGAGTTTGACAGAAAATGAAGATTTTGGTCCACTGAAAACCTCGGTTTACCTTCTGAACTAATTGTTTACTATCAGGATATAAAAGAAGCATTAAAAGGGTCTTTCAGGTGAGAAGAAACATTGTTGTGTTAATTACTGTTAAATCATAAAGTGAGTCATTATTATGGGGAGAAAATGACTCACTTTCAGGACCGTGACTCACTTTTTATTTTCTGTGTGCTTGAATTAATGAACATGTCTAAATATTTGTGGGAGAACAAATTCCACAGATACAAGAATAAGCGTCCTCCACTTCACTTTAACCAATCACGACCTTAGACAGTAATCACGAATCATTTTCAATTTTTGTTAGTTTTAAGTCAATATGCAAATGTGGTGAAGAATTTAAGTTGTGAAAAATTGTAAAACCAAACTCTAATTGCCGCTTCACGGCTGTAAGAACCAAGCATTTACTATTAAAAGGGGAATATTACACGTCTGCACCACAGGAAATTTGCATTGTACCTTAGAAAGCATGATATAAATTAATAAAGACAGTGAATTAAATGTGTTTGGGTGATTTCATTTGAAGTTCATGATGCTGTTATAGAAAGGAAGAAGCGCTTCTCGGTCTTTTGACTAAGATCAGGTGTAGTATCAGTTCTCTTGAGCACAGCTATCACGAAGATATAAAGGTGGCTTCTGTTCTATTCAGCCAGTCTAGAGCAGGACCACACATGTTTGCCCTTTCAGAGGGCGTACTTGTCCATTTGGGACGTTTAGCTCCTCAACGGAGCAGAACTCCTCCGGGAGTAAATGTTTGGTTTTCGCCCCATGGCTCTTCGCCTGAGAGTCGAGGGGACTTTTAGAAAAAAAAGCAGTATCTGTTCTTTTAATCAAGTGTAGAATGAAGCCATGCATATCCAAATGATTAAAATGGTCTGAGGGCCGTGAGTTTGGTCAAGTGTTGTCCTTCAGTGGACGTATGACTTCTTCGGGAAGCAGTTTTATGTTTGGTTTCGCCGAACGGCTCTTTGCCAGACGGAGGGTCGTGAAGAATTTTAGTAAAAGAATTTCAGGCTACCGTTTTGTATAGATTACTGTATGTTACATTTGAGTCTCATGTGAGCGTTTTCTATACATTATGAGTTATGTCAGTATGTATCAATATCATTATAACCACATCTCGCGTAGTTACTGTTTGAAAGTGTTACAAAACGACAGAGCAATCCCATAGCTGCTATAAACTAAATAGAATACCAAATAATCCAAAATTATCATTCTAAATCTGTTCATATAAATCTTAGTGTAACTCACCCCACCTCTCAGAAATCTTTCTGCACCCCCCCCCCCCCCCCTTCAAGGCTACTATCTCGATACCCCATCCCCCCCTCAATATATCGCCTGGAAAAAACCTGTATTTCTCTGCCGATAATTATTTTTTCTTGAGCTTGCCGTTGCGCAAATACTTGGCTGTGTTTCGGTTTCGTTGTAAGATCGTAGAAAGAATGCAGACCATGTGTTTTAGTTGAGGTTGTCTCGCGAGGCTCGGTCTCACCATGGAAGTTCTAGAGGTAGTACTTCCATGATATCGCGAAGTATCGCGATTCTCATGTGGGCTAGTCACTTCTGTTCTTGTTTTCGTGTTTACTTATCAACCACAGTGTACTTTTGTGACCTCTGTATATTGCTGTCAACCAATATTGCTGTTCTACCAAGTAACGATTTTTTTTACCGTGGTTTGTTGTACATGTATACGGAATAAAGTGAAAAAACTTGGATGACGCCGACGCCTCATCTTGTTATTTAGTTGTATGCACGGTGATAACCCCGGCCTACAGTTAAGTATAACTGGTATAACAGATTATCGCTTGTAACGATTTGAAACACTCACAAAAGTTTCAAAGGCCCACTTTTTCATCCCAAACGGCACCAATTCTCCTAAACTTCTTATTAAAGTTCCTCCCACAAATGTCTGAAATTCATCCTCATCCAGACACAATCTCAGTTTATTGCTTCACGTTGAGTATATAAGCCAGAAAGCCAAAAGGCATTGTGATTCCTTGCCGCTGAAATTTAAGCCTATCTTTTTTTCCAAATTGACAGTGCTCCGTAATGTACCAACAAAATATACATGCGATGCATCGAAACTTTCTACATGAACTAGGGTTCTGCTCATGGTATCACATCCACATACTATTGCAGTATCTAAGACTCCAACCATGGAAAATTTGTGTAAATATGATATTGAGACTTTGACCCCTTGAGAACCAAAGTGAGATTTGACACCCACCGAAACTATTGGGATTATTTATTCAAAATGCCTCATCTACATGTCAAGTATGAGGACCCTACAAGTTACCTTTATTGTACAGTAATACTATGCAAGCAAGTTTGTCAGACTTTGACACTGCTAACCCCAAATGACCTTTGACCTTCACGAAAATCAACTGGGATGACCATGTCAATACGGCCAGCCCACACACTAAACAGGGGGGTGGTCTAGTTACACTTCCCTGCACTAAACATGTGCGTAGTCACCTGCATTTTTCTTGAGATAACGTGTTCACTAGGTTTTGAACTTTTGACCTCTCATGACCCCAAATAACTTTTGATCCCCACGTAAATCCATAGGGATTATCTACTTAATACAACCAACCCACACGACCAAAGATGACACAGTCACTTGCACCTTTCTTGAGATATCGTGTTTTATAGTTTTGACCCTTTGACCTCTCGTGACCCCAAATGACCTTTGACCTCCACCAAAAACAATAGAAGTCATCTATCATCAAATTGTTTTACCTGTGTTACAGTATGGATGTGAAACTTGGGGTTATGAAGACGTCAAACAATTGGAAGCATTTCACCTCAATTTTTTTAAACAGATCTTAAAGGTTAAGAAAAGTACCCCAAATTGTATGACTTATGGTGAGCTAGGACGTTACAAGGTTGCAGATATAATTCATTTAAGAATGGTTGAATTTTGGGGTAGGACAGTTAATAGCAGTGATGAAAAGTTAGCACATCTTATGTATTAAAAAGGTACATGACATATTTAATAGAGTTGGAATGCCATTTGTATGGAACAACCATGGTAATAATGTGTCAATTGCAGGTTCTATGAGATCCCCTACCGTAAATTACCCTTGGTTGAAAAAACCGTTAAACTAAGATTAAGTGACATTTCTCAGCAAGAATGGTCCACCGAAGTTCAGGATAATAGTCAATGTAACAATTATAGAATATTTAAAACGGATTTGAAACTTGAAAAATACCTCACTACCCTCTCAGCTACTAATCGTATAAACTTATGCAGATTTCGTTGTAGTAATAGTAAAATTCCCTCAGTAACTGGAAGATACCAGAATATTTTGTTCAATGATAGAATTTGTACCCTTTGTTCTCAGGATAAGTTAGGTGATGAATTTCGTTACATTTTTGAATGCCCAAAATTATCAGTAGAGAGATGTAACTATATTAAGCCCTACTATAGAAGAAATGCCAGTGCCTTAAAATGAGGCAGCTTTTCCAAAAAGGTAACATTAAGTCCTTAGTAAATTTAAGTATATTTTGCGGGAAAATAATTCCCAGTTTCTAAAACATCCCATGAATGAACTTTACCAATCAGTTTGAAGCCTGAACTACTCTCTGAGTTATATTGTTTTATATATTCCATATTATCGAGTTCCACTCCTTAGTGTCTTATTCTCATCTGACGTCATTTGTAGGTTTCTAAGGTTGTAATTTCACGTCTTTTTTTCTTCCTTATTTTGATGCCTTATGCTTTTTGTTACAAACTGTGTGTTGTATATCTTTTATAATTATCTATGTCTCTTATACGTCATATTGAGGATGAACTGAGAATAAAACTGAAACTGAATCTACCCAATACGGCCAACCCGCACACCAAGTATGAGATTAATCACACTTACCTTTCTTGAGATACCGTGTTTACAAGCAATTTCTAAGGAATTTACCATTTGGCCTCTCGTGACCCCAAATGACCTTTGACCTTCACCAAAAATAATAGGAATTATCTACTCAATATGGCCAACCGACATCCCAAATATGAGACATCACATGCACGCACACACGCATACATACACACGACATCACCGTCGCATAGATTCCTTGCCTGTCTTCGGCCGCGCAAGGAATCCAAAAACTCAATTTGCATAATCAAAGGAGTTTCAGTACGGTTCATGTTATATAATATAAGCTTTGGTACTGAGCATTAGCTGTCAATCAAGAGCTGAGCCAATCGAGAATTTCGGTAAACCCTTACAAGAATTGTAGTTTGAGGTGAAAGGATTGGTCCTTTATATGTTTCATTATTTCCTAGGTCGGAACACTTATTGTCTCCTCCTTCGACTCGCAGCCTTTTGCGTTTAGTGTGGAATGTTTTCAGATAAATGATAAGCGCGAAGTTAAATTTGGAACCTACCAGATAACCCTCATAGAGGGTAGTCCAGGAAGAGAGTCTAGAGGGTTGTCTAGTCTAGACCAGACACCACTTCCCTGTAAGAATTCAGTTTTGGTGGCCACTTTCTGCCTTATCGGGCACGAAGGAGACACATTGATATAAAACTATGGACTACTACGAAAAGGGGGTCTTAAAGTTGTTTGAGTCTAGAATTCGGAATATATATTTCAGAGCAGGGCAAAGGATAATGTTTGGGACAAAAATTTCCTGGCGCAGTTCGAAACCGAGCTCAAAGCGCCCGTTTTTTGGGAGTGGTGATCCGGGGGAGAGGGCCCTGAAGGCTCCGAGGCTTTAAGATATCTTTACATGACAAATTAATCAGTTAGTTAGTTAGATGGAGTTTTACGGCCCAGTTTCCAACCTAGTGGCTCAAGTCGAGCCGACCATGACCTTATATCCAGTTGTTGCTCACTGGCTTGTTTCCCCTACTCCAGTCCATTGGTTATGCGGAGCATCACTCACAACGGCAGTAGGTTCCATTTTTAGTCTTTGATAATTATGACTCGACCTGGGAAAAGAACCCGGGCCTTCCGCCTGTCCGCGTGAGAGGCGGATGCTCTGTCAGACAAAACTATTTATTACGGTTAACCCAACTCCTAACTGACATAGCTGGGAGTGGCGAGCAAATGGGGGACAGGAGAAAATCTGGAGGAGGAAATTCCCCTTGCCCCACCGTACCGTCGCCACTGTTTCAGAGGTTGAAAAGTTAATTTTATATAAATCACATCGCCATACAGTTTGTTCCTTTTTTAAGTATCATTAAATATCCTTTAACTATATTCAGTGTAGTCATATTGCGCAACAATTTTGAACTTTTCACAAAAACTCTCACATGAGTTTGAACTCCTCCTGTTTTCTCCGACATCACGTTGTACAAAGAGAGCTTGCTTTGTCACATCACCTCATAACAGTTTGGACGCACACAACTTATGGTGTAGCTTCAAGAAAACAAAGAATTATAAAGACTATAATTTGAATACAACAATGACATCACAAATTATTTCGCAATCTGCCATTTTAAATGAGCATGCAGAAACTTCAACTTGTTTATATACTAGATCGGAGATGTCCCATCAGTGGATATGACGGTTTAACTGTGCATTTCTGTACTTATACACGTTTTTGATATTTCTGACTGTACAGGTATACACCTCTACACCATTGGTCGTACCTACTCTTTCTCTAGTGGCACCGTGACTTTTCGCCCGAATCCAGAACCCCGACCAGGGCATAATATCTGTCCGACTGAGGCACTCAAGTCTGCCATATTAAGCATGGTTTGGCCAATTGTGCGGCTGCACCCCGGCCCCGCCTCATACGACTATGTGACAACACTCGTGCTATACTAAGCCCCATAGCTAAACTCTTCAGTGCAGCATGACTGATCAAATCATGTATTGAACTCCTTACACATTTGTTTATCTATATCAAATGCATGCAAGGAAGTGAAAATGACTTAAATCATTTAGGGTCAGAATATAACTTGGACATATTTCAATTTTATGTTTGTTCTCAGATCGTGATATTTCATCTGCTTCAACCCCTATTGTCAAAATTATCGGACAAATCTCTCTATATCCCCGATATAATGTCCTATCAGTAGCTATATCTGTTTCTGAAAATCGTGCCGTTTTGCAAATTTTCGATATTGTTCGTTATTTGGACAATAAAAGCGCCATAAAGGTCCATCTATAATTCCCACGCTACTTACATTTTGTAACAGCTTTGATGAGTGATTTATACCGATAGATATGAATTCCAAGCTGAAAGAAACGATTTTTTCCTGATATATTGCGAATCATATTCTACTAACTTCATGTAGAGAACTGCTAACCAGGGCGACAACTTCTCTTCATGCAGTGAAACCAGAAGGATGAGGGACTATAGACGAATCCGATTAACGCTTATGTTTAGTGACTGTAGTCAGCCATTTAGTGGGGTCCATCAGCCTTAAATCGTCTTCTTTCACTGTCTACCTAAATTTTAAACCCTCATATTATAGTGAAATTGAGGGATTCAAGATACACTTTATTGTGAAACCATCTATGATAAAAGGAAATTGAAAGATTAAAGGATGATAGACCCCAGGTATGGCCGAGTAAAATTAGACTATCACTTTCTGTCCGGATTCGTCTTTAAGCAGTTAAGTAGCTATCGAAGACAGTCCTGGTTATATTATACCCTTCTTGCATTGCTATATAATATCATAGAATGCAAAGGCGGGTCCGGCAATAGACCTATTTCCAAATAGCAATTACAAAGGATTGTGGGATAGAGTTTTGGTGTTTGTCATTTTTGTCAATGGCATTTTACTGTGGTGAAAATTGACGCACACCCAAAACTCTATCCCACAATTCATTGTAATTGCTATTTGGAAATAGGTCTATGAGCAACGGTGTGGTATCAATGGGGGATGAGGTTCCCGTTCTCATCCTCCTGCATAAGCAATGGAGTAGGGAAAACAACCCAGTGAGCCACAACTGAAAAAAAGGCCGTGGTCGGCTCGACTTGAACCAATAGGTTGGAAAGTGGGCCTTAAAACTCTATCTAACTCTAACTGCAAGTCCACGGTCACACATTGGCCATGGTCCATGTGATAAAAACATGCTGCATGTATGTCATCCTATACCTATTACGTGGCGCGTATGATCTTGAACTGCGTTTCAATAGCACTATGGGTTAGATTAGATGGAGTTTCACGGCCCATTTTGTAATCAATAATTGGTTTAAGTCGAGCTAGTCATGCTTTTTTCCCAGGAGAACCTTTGGAGTGATCAGGGATCTGAGATCTAAGGTTTCTGCCGGGTTATACAGTAGCGTAGCCAGCGGGGGGGGGGGGCAGGGGGCAGAGTGCCCCCCCCCACAGAAATTTTGGGGACGCGATGGGCGATGTTGAAAAAATGAAGGGGAGCCAAACAAATAAAAAAAAAATAAAAAAAATAAACGGCAAGAGGAGGGAGGGAATCGGGGACATTTTTTTTACAGTTTTTCGGGGGGGGGGGGGGGGGCTCTTAGTCGTTACGATAAAGTATTTAGTCCCCGACGGCGACTAGTCTCCCCGATGGTTAACCTGTTTTTTGCTCTCAAGGGACAATTTCCCTAATAAGAACCCCAAATTTTCGGCGCGCTACGCGCGCTGTAGATTCACTCCAGTTTTTTCAGTACTTCCATTCCACATGTCTAGAAATTGTAAGTCCTCTTACCAAGTAACTGGTAGGCAGAGTGCACAGGTTATGCAGAGTTCGTAAATTTTATCCCATATCACAAAGCCTAGTTGCTGTTCTCTTGTGTGTGTCATGTGATAGGTCAGATGGTGAGCCACTCACGGAGCATAGTTTGGCTATTTTATCGGGTATTCCAGGTGGTTTCGACACAATGTATGTTATCCCCGATACGGTCTACAACCCCTACAGTTTTTATTTTTTTCTTTTTGTTCTTAATGATTACATAGGCTATGTTATTTTTGTGAGCCCACCCAAAAATTTCGCGCGCTTTGCGCGCTTTGCAATTTCACGATTCAGATTCAAAAGAACACTAACTCGGCTTTTAAAATATTAAGGAACATTGTGGAAAGTGTGCCCAAGGCTGCAATGATATGGGATAGTTAGTCTCCTTCATACCACCCTCTCGACATAGGAGCTGTGGAACTTGTGGTCGCTGGCATGGCCTGCCCCTGTCGGGGATAACCTGTCGCCTTCTCATGGTCGGTTTAGTTACTTTGGCTTTCACAAGAGTTATTTCTGCGATAAACCCCAAAATGTTCGGTACGCTTTGCACACTCTTCCTCAGTTCCGTTACCTAGAGCTAATAAAGTACAAACCCTTCCCATCTTTTCATGTAAATTAATAAGTAGAATAAATGGATTAATGTTCATGTCGGGAATTTCATCTCATTTCGCTAAACTTAGTTAATTATCTCTTGTGTCAGTCGTGCGGTACGGACTCGAAGAAGAAATTACAATATAATTTGTGTCCGATAGGGCCCAAATGCCGGGACAATTTATTGACCTATATAAGATTTAAATAAGTACAGATTCTTTCTAGTGTAGGCTAACCCCCAAAATTTTTGCCCCTTTTCCACGGTTAAATCAGTGCGGAAATATCTTCCTCTAGCATATACAAATTTGATGTCGTATATGGCTCGCAATGACAGGTATAGTTCACAGGTTTTCTTCAAACCTCCCTCATCAACTCATCGACTGCATCCTGGCTGTCGGGGCTTGGGTCGCTACCCACCCTGCCCCTCCCCCGTTCGGAGAGTGGCCCTTCGTCGGGCAAATCCTGGCGCCAAGCCTGGAGGGAAGACACATTTTTCCAGTTATGACTTGTATATGTGTAATGAAGCAATGAACTAGAAATGGAAGCTGCATTTTTTGGAGAGCGGCAACTATTTTGGAGGGGCTGTCAATTTCACTAGGAGGACGTGTCGGCCCTCTAAAACTCCCTATGGAGAACACTGGAATCTAGTATAAAAAGAACAAAATATAGCACCATATTGCATTTAAGCTCTTCGAGACAGCAAAACATTCCAAAAGGGGAAGGTGACACCCAGGGAGACAGGCCCGTGGTCAGGGGGTTCAGGGGGTTCGCACTTAGTCCCGCCCATACCTAATTTTTCTTATTTTTAATTTTTTTTTTTATTTAAATGGAGTTTTGGCGTTTTTCAGGGCAAAATGTCAATTCCGCTGGTTTAGCCAAATAAATGTAAGCCTTATGAGTAGCTGTTTTGTTCCAGTGCGACACAATTCCCTAGGGCCCCATTGACTCGTACCGAGTAACCTTCTTACAGTCACACACTAACCCTGCTAACTCTCGAGGGAATAAGGAAAACATTGATACAAGATTGAAAATGTCCAAAAATTCCAACTTAGGTGTTCACCAGATCGCTCAATTTTGATGTAAAATCTCCTTGGGGCAGGAGGGGGAGAACCACACCTTCTCCCCGTTCGGTCGCTCGGCTCCTCACTTGGGCGCTTCGCTCCCTCAAGAAACTGCCACACCCCAGTGGGCTAAAGGTATGTTCAGTCCCTCAATATTTGTCAAGTGCTCCAATTAAGAAGCGGGGAGAATTTCGAAGTTGGGCTGAACGTATTCTTGCTTAAAACACTCGGGAAGTGCCGTTTCCGGCCATCTGAGGGGTTTGTAAAACCAAACATTTTCTTGTACGCTCCGCGCCAATCGATGTTAGAGCTCCGCTTAGAAACATGTATTAACATTTTTCATAGATTGATTTTTTTTTTTTTGCATTAATTGAGAAATATCAGAAATGAGATCCATATTTCTAGACTGGGAACATGCAGCATAAAACACTCGGGAAGTGCCGTTTCCTGCCATCTGAGGGGTTTCTAAAACCAAAAATTTTCTTGTACGCTCCGCGCCAACCGATGGTGGCGCTCCGCTTAGATAGTCCCGTCGGTCAAGATTGGGGACGATGAGTCGACTTTGCCCCCCCCCCCACAAGAAAATCCTGGCTACGCCCCTGTAATGTCAAGAGAGTTCCAGAGAGATACCCCGCTGCTTCTCACGTGAGAGTGCGCAAACATTGTCCTAGTGTATGGCTGGAGAAGATCATCAATTAATATAAATAAGCTAGACTCCTAGGTTAGTACTTCGTAGTAACAGTCTCAAATTCTTTTTTCACTAGCTTGTATGCTGCAGTGAGATTTTTAAGTTCCTGCTCGCACTTCACTTTGATGGCCCTTATATCTAGAATGTTCTCATATGGTCTATGCAGACAGTTTTTTTCACTCCAAAGTTGCTGTAACGGTTAGGCCTAGTAGTATGAAAGTTAAAGTCAAACCTAGAGCTAGACTTGAAATCTCAAGCTGGTTAACAGTATGTAGGCTAGGTCTGGGGCTAAACCTACGCCATTCATAGACTTGAGTTATAACCCAAGATATGAAACTGTGGGTGACTAACATTAGGTTAGGCATAGGGCCTACCTATCTTACATATTGGTGCCCTTAAAACTTGTCGGTTCTGAAGCATCACGAGAAAATGTACGTGACAATTTCCTTGCCACGGGCTAGGATTGGCCACAGGCCAGTACGCAGAAAAGGTTTGTGTGTCGCCCGGAAATCTTCTAACGCCACACGTTCAACATCGCGCACATGCCCAGTTTTTTAATTGAGACGCACTTGATGTGCATATCAGCTCGACACCCATGAAGTTTGCCCTTCCGTCAAAATGGAGAATACGCCCAGCTACCGCCTGAATAATGACAATTACGCACTTGTCTAAAGCGTCACCGAAAGCGTCTTACTTTCATAATCATTGAATCCATATCTAATCGTATCAGTTAAGTGTAACCAAAGATATTATAAACGTAGATATCAAACTCCTATCCCCACACTGTTAGACGTGCTGACTCATCACGAGGCTCAATCGAAGGAGGAGGGGGGAGTGTTGATTAGACATGCGCACAGTTCTATCCGGTGATCTGCGTGCATAACTATGGATATATGACAGAAAATTCCATTGTGACCAGATGTCAGCATGCGTGCATTTTCAAAACGAGTTATATACGCGCAAGATACTTTTCTTTGTGTATAGTCCGGAGTAAAAGGACGCGACTTCTGCGTGCTGGGAAAATGAACGCAGTAGTTGGTTTTTCGTTGTAAGTGCGTAAGAATGTAAAAGCGTGTATAGATGTGCGCTTGTAAAGACACCATACAAACTGACCAATCAGAAAGCGAATGAACTTCAAACAAGTCGCTGTGCGTTAATGTTCAAATGTTCTTTAAGTAGAAAGCCGACGAAGAAGCCTAAAACTGTTTCATGGTAGAGTAATTTATTGAAGAACTGTGCTTGTAGGAGCTGCAATGTTTTAAAATCACATGTATTTACATTACCGGAAGATATCGATTAACTGTTAGCTTTCAAAACGACTGATCAGTGGTCAGCACTTCCGCCCCTCCGATTCGGCGTTCATGAGGAGTCACCGCGCCATTTTAAGTTCTATGTTTATAATATCTTTGAGTGTAACAGCCAAGCTCTTTGATTCTTTTTCATAGTGTTGCAGGGGATAACAGCATCTTAAAAAATAAATTTGTTGGAAAATCTTAGATAGGCCTACTGGATTAAAAGGGCAAGTGCTACAAAGGTTGGGTAGCCTATTCTCCAGTTCTTATATAATCCGGTGTCAGAATTTAAATATCCAAATGATGTTTTTTGGAAAAAGGGGTGCGCCTGTTCCAAGAACTTGATTGGTCTGTGCCATATTCCTTCCCCTCGTTATCTTACGAAAAACTTCCGTCCCTTGGAACGAAAAATCCCTTGGACTTCAAGATTGTGGCATGGAGTTTTAGTATGGTAATTTTTGTCAATGACATTCTACTGTAGCATAAAATTCAGCACAGATAAAACTTCTGGCTCATACATAGTTCAAATTGGGGTCTCGATATTTCAAATTTTTCTGAACATTGGGCCAGATGGGATCCATCCCGCCCTCCTTCACGAATGCTCCGAGGTTTTATCAGTTCCACTATCAATTATTTTCCAGAAATGTCTTGACTCAAATTTTGTTCCTACTGACTGAATGTCACTCCAATTTTTAAAAAGGGGGATCGGAGTTCACCTTGTAATTACAGGCCAGTCAGTTTAACTAGTGTTCCGTGCAAAATTATGGAACCTTTAATCAAGGACTGTTTGCTAAAGCATCTTTTAGATAATGGGTTACTCAGTCTAACTCAGCATGGTTTCCTACCCACTAGGTCTTGTGTTAAAATTTGCTAAGCTTTCTTGAGGATGTTTCTTTGTCTCTCGATTCAGGTTCCAGTGTTGATGTCATTTACCTTGACTTCCAAAAAGCTTTTGACAAAGTACCTCTAGGTAGACTCATGGTAAAATTGCATAGGTTAGGCATCATATTCAAATGCGCTCAGTGGATCAATTCGTGGCTCAATTGTAGGTCCCAGAGAGTTGTTGCCAATGGATTTTTTTCCTGGAAAGATGTCTTAAGTGGTGTACCACAAAGTTCTGTTATTGGCCCATTTCTTTTCTTAACTTTCATAAATGATATTGATGGCTCTATCACTTCCAGCATAAGTAAGTTTGCTAATGATACCAGTGACGTAACCAGACTTTTTCATTTGGGGGGCTGAGGGGGGGGGGCAAAAGTTAATATGGGGGGGGGCTAGTACAAAAAACACTATCTAAGCGGAGCGCCACCATCGGTTGGCGCGTAGCGTACAGAGAAAATTTTGGCTAAAAATGCCTCTCAGATTGTCGGAAATGGCACTTTCCAGTGTCTTTGGCCCTGTGAATTTCAGCTACTTTTTTAAAACACAGGTTTGGAAATTTATACTTCCGCTATGAATGTTTGCTTTATGCCAACGTGGGACCTGCTAGAGTCTTAAAAGGGTTGTCAGAAAAGGTTCTCCACTGTGTCAATGCATCGCTTGTTCCTCCGTTTATTGCACAAGTTGACCATTTTACTGCTTTGTACCTGTGGAAATAGTCATACAATGCCTTAATTTAAACTGTGAAAATCTGAAACTGCACATGGACTATATTTAATAAATCATACACATTTCAAAAAAAAAAAAACACGTGCAAAATTTCTCAATTAAATGAATCATGTGTTTTATTTGTATAAAGTTTGATTTATGCCTAATCAGAATTACGATTTGCCACTCTTGCTATCAAAAATGCTATATGGGGACCTTAACAATTTGCTTGCTTTTAAAATCATTTGATTGTTTGCTTTTACCCTCTCTTATTTTTGGTCTTGACTTTTCTTCAATATAAATTAAGCTAGGGCTATTTCTCTCTGTTTTAAGAAAAAAAATATATTAGTAGGAATGAAAGCAAGAAGATATCAGTAACTGCTGTACAATATCTTCACTCATTTATAAAACTTCTACTCCCACCCTACCCCACGATCAGGTAATGCCACCGCCTACCCATTTTCATTATTTTTTTTCGTCGACCTACGAATTTCATTTGGGGGGGGGCAAGCGGGGGGGGCATTTCGCTGGGGATCCCGCCCCCTGCCCCCTGCCCTGCCCCTGCCCCCCCCCCCCGCTGGTTACGCCACTGGATGATACAAAGCTCTATAGGAAGGTTTGGGAAAAGAATGATTCCTTATTGCTTCAGAATTATCTGGATAGTTTATTTTCATGGTCTCAGACTTGGCAAATGTCTTTTAATGCTGATAAGTGCAAAGTCCCTCCACTTTGGTTCTAAGAATCCCCACCATGATTATACTATGAATGGTACTAATTTGAACAAAGTGACTTTTGAGAAAGACCTTGTTGTAGATATTACGGGAGATTTAAAACCATCTAGGCAGTGTGCAGCTACTGCTGCGAGGGCAAATAGGGTGCTTGGGTTGATCAGGAGGAATTTTAAGAGTAAGGTTTAGTGGAGAAATTATGCTAAATTTGTATAAGCAGATGGTTAGACCCCATCTTGACTATGCTGCACAGGCCTGGAATCCCTTCTTTGAAAAGGGCAAATTGCTTTTAGAGCAAGTTCAGAAGACAGCTACCCGACTCATACCTGAGGTTAAAAATCTACCTTATCCCCAGAAGCTTAAGTTGATTGGACTTACCACTTTGGAGCTGAGAAGTATTGGGGGAGACAGGCTTCAGGTATACAAATTTCTATCTGAAGGGAATCCTTTGTTAGCTTGCAGTTATTTGAAGGTCCAAAGTAATCCTCGGGTTAGAGGCTATTGTAAAAAGCTTGAAAAGTCTTTTGCTAGACTTGACATTAGGATGTTCAGTGTCTGTCATAGGGTTGTTAGTGAGTGGAATAGCCTGCCTGAGTGGGTTGTTAACTCCACGTCAGTGCACCGTTTTAAGGTAAATATTGACAGGTTTTTCCATGACTCTGGTAGAATCTAATCTTTCTGGATTCGTAGGTGTTGGTGGTTTGCTTTTGTTTTGGGGGGTTTTTTGGATTACAGTGCATCTTATGGGGCCTTTACAGCCCTCCTTTGCCCTTTAACCTGTTATGTTATGTTATGTTAATGTTATGTTTATGTTATGTTATGTTATGTTATGTTATGTTATGTTATGTTATGTTATGTTATGTTATGTTATGTTATGTTATGTTATGTTATGTTATGTTATGTTATGTTATGTTATGTTATGTTATGTTATGTTATGTTATGTTATGTTATGTTATGTTATGTACAGCGTAAATAGTCTTTCGGTATATCCCCCCCCCCCCCGCCCCGTTCAATAATCCTTGCTACGCCACTGACTGGAGGCTAAAAATCCAGCCAAAATAAATTGTCACATCGCATAGATCCGCAATCAAGATGCTAAGTGGTGTTCAAGAGAGGCCTGCATTCAATGAAAGCCTCCGTTGTTTTGAAAGTTAGTTATGAAAGAACAGTAAAACTGGATGTTTTATAGGAAATTGAATGGAAATATGTGGACATAGTTCTGCAGAACTATTTTCGTTATCGTGAGTGCATGTATGCATGCAGCGCATGCAGTATACAGTGTGCAGTTAGCTTGCGATAAAGCGTGCGTGACAGCCTCATTTATGCTGCTGAGAAAGCGCTTCAGTCAGAAATTCGTCTCCACAATGATGCCTCAGTGAATAAAGTCTATTGAAATAATTAGTGAGACATTAGCTCGACGTTGAATATAATCTTGTGGACGGTCATGGTATGAATTTGGATGACTTTTGTCAATGAAATTGGTTTCATTTCATCGTAGTCTTATGAAGTTATGTTATTTGCATTTAGGCCTAACTTGTTTAACTGCAGACTGAGGTCAGAGCTGAACGTTAGACTAACGTTAGCAGGCTACAGTAACTTAGGTTAGGCCGCATTACGTTAGTTTCCGCCCTCATTACTTTCCGCCACTCAAAAACTGGTGTTTTCCGCCTCTTTAATTTTTAGCAGAAAACGTCTCTTTGGGTGGCGCAAAGTAATGGAATGTGATATCAGTGGTACTGATGAAATGAAGATTTTATCAACTAGGCGTAACTGTTAGGCCTATTCCTTTAAGATTCAAACATCATTGATGTCTTTTGCTATTGTGAGAGTGAGACACTAGGCCTAGTAGCGTGTCCACACGAAAAAATTAGAAAGATAATTAAAATTCAAAAATTGCACCAGAAAATGCGGCGTAATAGACTTAAAGGAACAAAACAAAAATCATGTAAATCGGTTAACGGACGGCTGAGATATGAATTTTTTTGTAATATATTCTGTAAGCCGTTCCGGCGACATTAGCCACCACTTATTACTGTAAAACAGAGTGTCGCAGAATGTGCAGTGTTTACGATCCTTTCACAGGCTTCATTCATAACTCTTAGCCAATCACAGCCGATAATTCCAAAACGTCACGCACACGCCCTCTCCCTACGTATTAAATTTGTACGTTCTGGCTAAGAAATCGTACTCAGAACTTTGTAAGAAATAACACATTTTCGGAATGAGCTGGGTTGTTTTCAACGGATACTTTAGTACTTCAGCATTTTGGAAAGATCAAACAACATAACATCGTTTGAATGAAATGCTATGACGCTTTCAACGTTATGAAATCTCAAAAAATCTATGTGTAAGCCTTCATGGCGATGCAAAGAAGAAAGCCTAACTAGTGTTGTAGGTGCCTATAGATAAGCTTATGAAAACTAGGTGATAAGTAATCGCTATTTTCGGGATGAGCTGGGTGGTTAAATTCAGTCAATCTTATATCATTCGAAAAAAAATAAAAAGAAGATTCTTAATCTGTATGAATAAAATTGTTTAATTTACAAAATGATGATAAAAAATGAAATTTACTGTGTACTTACGTTTAAAACGTCTCTATATCCCGCCAAAATGGGAGTTTTGTGATTAAAGGAGTAGCTAAGTGACTATGAATATTCAAGTTGTTAGGATATATTATCTTCCTACGACATCTGCCGTTAGGAACCACTTAATTAACCAGTTTTGAAAGGATACCGTAAAATAGCGTTAGGGCAAATTTTACCTGCATGAGGGAGTTTGGAGGTATGCATGCTCTATGGTATTTCACACAGTGTTTCTAAAGCAGCAACATGAAACCAGCAGTGGTCGCAAAAATACTCCATTTTTCGGAAGATTACCACCCAACTGGACAAATTGTGCATGACATTTGATTTGTATGTTTATTTTTTAGTGTATGAGGTGCATTTGGAAGCATGAATGGAAGGTTTAAGGTGGGATTTTGAAACAATTCTGTGTATAGGATTGTTCGTCAGATTATGTTGTCGCAGTGTCAGCGTATGTGTGGACAGGCTAACACTAGCCTAAGTTATTGTCAATGCTGATACCTTTCCAAACAACATTCTCACTGGACACTTAAGAAGGTTACAGTTAGTTTCCGCCCTCGCTATTTTCCGCCCCTCAAAAACGGTGTTTTCCGCCCCTTTTATCTTTAGCAGAAAACAACATCTTTTTGGGAGGAAAAAAGTAATGGAATGGAATATGGTTTCAGTGGTACTTTTGTCAAATAGAGATGCCATTAACTTTTCCTTAAAGTTTCAAACTTCAGCAATGTCTTTTACTTTTCAACGTGACGGCCGTTACTGCCATGTTGACATCTTTCCAAGCAACATTCTCACTGTAGACTCCAGTATACTAATACGTACTTACGTACAGATATACTGTATTCTGTGCTGTGATCAATTGTTCACACAATCAGCATTAGCAGACAAGTGGACCATTTATACGTAAAAAATTACGATTCTGTGACTTAACTTGCCATTTAGGAAAAAGGTCATACAATTCATTGTTTTCGATGATGAAAAAGTTTTAGGCCTATCCACAAATTTCATGGTTGTCATGTACTTGGAAATTTAAAACTTATTTTTAACATACGTAAGTTTAAATATTACTTTCGGCCTCAAGATTTTTAGTGGTGGAAAGTAACAGGTGGAAACTACCCAGGGCGGAAACTAAAGGACCCTGGTTAGACCTAGCCTAGGCCCTACAACAGACCTGTTAACTCTTTCAGTTTTACTAGGAGACTCACTCACGGTCTCCAAGTGGTTCCACCGGGATTTGATCCGGGGACCTTCAGCATGCAAAGCAGTACGCTTGACCACCGAGCCATCTCTACTCCCCATTGACAAAACTGCATTATGGAGATTTTGTGCACTAAATGGCCACTCACGATGTCAGTTCTGATCGGCTGGTTTGAAAATTGAACCAATCACAATGTTTGTTGCATGAACTTTGCATGTAACTAAACAGTGATACAGCATAGCGGGTTCATGTGGCTGTTTGTGTACAGTGAATTGCTGGCTAAATGAAAATATTGGGTTTGCTTTCCAGGCTACTTAGTCTGACTACGTGACTGAATACGGGCTGTATACAGTGCATTCATGCAGCTAGCTACTGTAAGCAAGTACTGCTTGGGCAAAATTTCTGGCATGAAAGCACACTTCTCATATTTTTTGTGGTATTCGGTGCCAAATTTTGCCCCAAAAGAGAAGTGCAATTTAGACGTGTTATGTGCTGGAAATGCTCTGTGACTTTCAGATTGTTTGCATCACGTACCCTAGGCTATTTTTAGCGCCAAACAAACGCCTGTGTTTTTTTTTTTTGACGCAGCCAGGGCTGTCTCTGGCACTTTTGCGACAGAGCGCCAGCCTCTTTTCAAGCTCTGGACAATTCCTTTGCTTAAGTTTTATGCCAAATTAGACCCCTCTTTTTGCCAGTTCCTTCTGACTTTAACCCTTTACCGTTGTGCTCCAATCAGGGCATATTTGCGCGCCTCGGGATTGGGCGGAAAAGCGGACGTAGCTCGCCCCGCATCGGCTTCCGTAGGCCATTGACCTCGTGACCTTATACTATTGTCTCTCTCGCTCTTGTGGCCGAATTTTCGGGTAGCTACTCGCAGTTTCAAGCTCCGCGTGAAACAGTAAAGATGTGTGGCAGCCGAGCTCTCCGCATGGGTCCAAAAGGACCCAAACAACGGTAAAGGGTTAATACATGTTAAGTGTTCTGTTTTCTTTTTCTTTTTATCTTTCTCTTTTGTTTCTTTTAAGCTACTAACTGTTTTTCTAGCGTCCTGTTTATTACTCTTACATTTCACCATTGCATCTTGTTTTTTTTTTTGTGCATCGATGTAAAATGTGTTTATAAATGAAATACACTTTAACAGTTGGACTACTCTGTACACAGTCCGAGTCTTGTCCCAGTCTTGCTGGTTTGCATTTAAGAGGTTTCATTATTTATTAGGAAATACTGTGACTTAGGGCCTACTTTTTACCAATTTTGAAAGAATAGAAAGAGAGTAATGCTCAAAATAATGTTATAAACTTGTTTAATGAATTCTAATCCTTATCACTGATAAGGTAATTAAAAAAATTCATAGCCTTCTTTTGCAGTGTGTTTAAAAGCCTGTAATGATAAGAATGGCAGGTGTTTCCCTATACATTGCAATAAGATCAGTTTTGAACAGGTAAGACTATGGGGCAAAGAAAGTATAACACTACTTTATGAGGTATAAGATGTTTGATTTAACAAAGGATGCCTGTAGTCTTAGCCCAACCATCTCCGTTAATGGTTGTAAACTTTCAACATAACTCTCCCATTATTAGATGTGAAACTATTCAATGGGAGAAAGTAATTGTGTTCAGTAGCTTTTCTTTTGAACTCATACTCTACTGCACACTGCAAAGGGCTCCATTCTTGCTGTTTGACACCAAAGCAGTACTTGGCAATTGGCATTGTATTACAACATGTTTAAGGGCAAAGGAAGGCTAAACCCCTATAGTTGCTGTATACCTTACAGTACCTTACCTACCAAACAATGGAACTTACTGTGCCCTGGTTCTAAAAAATATTTGTGCATGTACACCTTCAGTTTTCTACTTCCTTTAATTGATGGTATTTTTTACCACAATAGCTATAAGGCAAACAAAAATGAAATTACATCATTTCCTTATCAATGGAACTCCTCTAAAGGTCTGTAATTCTTTCCTATCCTATAGTCTGCAGCAGTGAAGAAAAGGCGATCCACCACCCTGGATGAAGATGAACTCCTTCAAGAGGATACATTACCGACAAAAAAGGTACTCTTAATCCTTGGTTGTTTGTTAATATTTTCATATATTTCTAGTTAACAAGTGAGAACATTTTGCATGATTATATATTAGGCCATAAACAATGCTGGCACCAGGGTTTCTTTTTGCCGAAAGTGGGGGGTCGGGTTCTTCTGGAGACCCTGGATGAAGTTCCATGTCCCCAGAAGGATGACAAAGGTTACATTGAGTTTTGTGTCCCAGTTTCCAACCAATTGGTTCAAGTAGAGTCGACTTAAGAATTTTTTCCAGTTGTGGCTCACTGGCTTGTTTTCCTGCTCCATTGCTTATGCTGAGCACAAAGCACAATGGCAGTAGATTCCATTTTTACCTCAACCCTCAAAGTGTGGGTAGATCTTATGTTATACTGTAGAGGGAAAAAATGTCTAACTTTTCAAAAGGTTTCAGCAATTGAAATTGCCAGTGGATTTTTCTGAAATTTGCTGTACACGGGTTATATTCATAGGGAAACAGATTTCCTTCCTAGCTACAAGATTAACCAAAGAAAAGTGGTAATTTTTGGCCATTTTGATCATTTTTTGCCTCAAGGCAAAAGTTTGCTTCAAACAAAATCCCAGTGGAGGCATTGTTAGCATAAAGGCCTGACCTTGTAACTGCCTGTGTCCACTGTGTACACACCATGAGTTCCCAGCCAGCTAATTACTTATCTTTCAGTTATTTTAGTATCTTTTTCCGGGGAGCTGCCATTACAAAGATCTCTCCTTGCTGTGTGAGGACACTTGCATACTGTGGTGGCCACTGTTCATCCAGGGAAATTCCCACTTCCCATGGAAGTGCTATTTGGCTCATCACCAAAACTTTGTTCCCTTGTCAGGCTGGAGTGGCACTGATAGATGATCTTGTAATATTAACCCATTACATGTCAGAATTTGGAATAATGTCAATTTGAATGTACACAAATCAGCATTTCCTATTAACCTTTTAACTTCATATCGATGGTATATTAAAGTTTCTTCCAGTGCTTACTTTTCGCTTCCAAATTTCACAGAGGAGTGAGCGGAGGGGGGGGGGGAGAAAAACAGTTGGAAATGATGGGAAGGGAGAGAGGGATTGAGGGGGGGGGGGGGAGAAAAGACATCTGGTATCTTCTTTCCATATTGCCTATGCTACTGTTCTACACAAAGATATGGATGATGCAGTGTCATTATGACTTGAGTCTCTGATTCCTGCCCTCATAGACAGCATTATAGCCTATACCTTAAGGGGATGAACTAGCATAGAGACTTATCCCTGACCCTAACACAGTCCAACTGCCAGGTGAACAGTGTTTACATGCTGGTCAGCCCAGCTGGAGTTGTGTGGGTATGTGTCAAGTGTACACCTTGATTTTGTTCAAGATAAATTGAAAACTGAACTGGTAACATCAGAAGGGTTGAGCGACAGTAACTATGCTACTCTAGTTAAAGTCTTCAGTATGACCTGGCCAAGACTGAAACTCTTGACCTCACGACTGCAAGTAAAGGATGGCGAAGGAAAAAAAGAGGTGCATGTGCATTTAATTGCAAGGGAAATTGAAAATGCAGAGTTTGCATGTCAAAGATTTTTTCCAAAATTGAGATGCATAAAAAACCTGAATGTTTTACTGAAATATTTTATGTGTATCAGTAATTTTGATTAATAATTGGCAGCATGAAAAATTTTGGGACAAAACAATGCATTGACTTGGTGTTTGAAAACCTATAAGATATATTTTTTTTTAGAACCCAGATTATCCAGCAAGTTAGTTTGTTGAAAAGTGTTGAACAGCTGCCCAGAGGTCCCTTTTGGGTGTTTGGTCTTGTATTAGAAGACCTGATTATTTTTACCCACGAGGTCTGGGTTCAAAGCCAAGACAGTCATAGTAAAGACTTGGATTTACTGTTTCCTTTAAGAAATTATACATTGGGTCAATACACTCAATATGAGAAATTTTGACCCATTTGAAGTTCTTTGAAGTTCCATATTTTTGGAACTGTACATACATCAAATGTGGGAAAAAAAATTAAACCTTCTTTATTCATTTTTGTGACAAATGTAGGTGCTTCAATTTGACTAGCCATTGAGTCAAAATTGCATTATAAAATAATAGTATAACCACTGCTTGGAACCCACTGTTATTGCCTGTAAGCTTTGCAAAAGCAATGCAGAAGGTAAAACACGTCATTGTTGTATTACAGAAATAAGTCCCTTGTCAACCAGGAATTATTACCAACAGTAGAGTGCATACATGTATGGGATGCATAAATTGCACTTAACTACTTCATCTTTGTGTTCATTTGCAATGCATCAACAATGGTCATTAGATTGTATTATTTTGTAAGTTCTGCTTAACTTTTATTGTATATTTGATACTCATATGGATGCACATGTTATTGTACTCTGAACTCTTAAGAGGGCATTCTAAAGCCTTGCTCTCCTTTGGATTTTGGTTTTACTGTATCCTCAGAACTTCAGTTGTGAAATTTTTTTGATGTGGTTTTTCCCTTGTCATTGTACACTTGGTGTTCTGGTGATTAAGCATTGATGTGTCACTTTTTCATACTTTTGTGGTTTCAGCCTCGTAGTAATGATGGAGATGACACATTGGAAGAAGAAGAATTGGACGAAGATGCCCTTCTAGGATTAAGTGATAATGAGGAGCCAAGTGAGCAGTATGATGAAGGGTCTGGATACCAGTTGGATGAAGATGGGGGTTATGATGTATTGGCAGCAGGAGACAACTTTGTTGAAGAAGAATATGAAGAAACAGAAGACTTCAACGAAGAAGCAGATGGGGGCTATGAGGAGGAGGAAGAGGAGGAATATACTGAAGAAGGCACCGGTGAAGAATATCAGGAAGATGAATCAGCTGTTTCACAAGAGGGAGAAGATGATTTGGGAGAGGAAGAAAATACTGATGTTGAGCAAGAAGAGTAAGTAACAAATTGGATAACAATTTGTAAAATTCCAGCTTATGTTGAGAGAACTCCTTTTCTCAGATTTGTGGAAGTTTAAAATGGTTTGTTTTCACTGGATGGTTATCACTGGGTTATTTCCACTTGTAAGTGCAAATTCTTGCCTTCAGCCCACAGACTTCCAATACATGGACGGAGCATACTGCATGGTAGACTGTCCCTACCATAACGTGTGAAAAAAGCACACCAAGATGGCTGTCTGCTATGGTTTTGTGTGAGAGTTTGGACTTGCTCAAGTATATCGCCATATTTTGCAAGAAAGTTGAAATATTTTTGAAATATGGCAAGGTTAATGTCAAAATCACTTCACCTATTGCAGGAATATAGTATTGGTTCCCATTCAAGTTTTACTTTTGTAAAAAAATATTACAGAGTCGGCCTCAAATCAGATGATTCTTAGCTCCACGGCTGCCATCTTGGTGCGCCTTTTTTGTCCCAGCTGTCGGAGACCATCTGCAGATAGAAGGCACACGTTAGATGCTCTGTCCATGTATATAAGTCTGTGGTTCGACTAGGGCTGTGCATTTTCGGTTAATTCACTATCCGTTTAACCGATTTTATTAACCGGCGGTTAACCGTTTAACCGAAAATGACGTAATGTTCACACAACAACAAAAAGTCAACATTTCCAAAGAGTGCCATCACTTCTGTACAGGAAAGTGCAAGTCTAAAATGGCGCCGTAAGTCATGTTCGCCCATGTAAGTATGTGGCAAAAATGTTGGTATTTTGCGCTGAGTTTATATCATCTTTTCACAGTAAAAACCCATCCCGCATTTACTGAAGCTTTCTTCAGACCAGGTGCACTTTTTAACATTGCACCAACTGTTGTATTCCCTCCTGACCCTATGTTATATTGTCAGTTATTTCATGAAACACTCCCACACTGCTGTTTTGATGCAGCTTGCTTGTGATGCAGTGTTCAATACATGTACAGCGCTCACGTGTGTGTCATAGTAGCGATCTGTACAATTGCACTGTAAACGGCCCACCAGCCGCAAACAGCACAACCAAGCCCTATTTTCCTGCATAAATTAAGGAATTCCCAGCATTCCTACCGTAAAGTTATTTGCAGTAGGACTTATGGAATGTTGTTATATGACGTCGTTACGAACGTAAACAATTACGCACGTGGTCCCATGCATGCAGTAGACTTGTGTGGGTATCCGTTTTTACCACTTAACAAGGGACCATGTTTTGCTCGATGACATCATATGCACACGATCTATTGCAAAATTTGAATTGCCTCTGCATTGTGATTGGTTCAAATACGTTGATTCTGAGCCAGCCAATCACAACTTGCGCCATCGCCTATGGGATTTAGTGTGTGAAAATACCAGACCTCTGAACGAATTTCCCCATTGAGTTTGCGTTATGACGATCGCCCTTCCCAGGCTTACATAGCCCGCCTGTGCAGCCGGCCAAGCCCCATGCTAAATTCACCAAGAAACGGCAGCACAAATCTCTGCGTACTTGGATTTTTCGGGGGTCTGACTTAAGTGCATTTCATTTGCTGATTATTTTGAAACAAGACGGTAAGGTTTGGACAAGAAGTGGCAAAATTACGGGGATATTTATATCGGAAAGAAACCATAAGATAACGTTAATCGAGTCCATTTTTTGCTGTCCAAGACCGCTAAAAATTAGATCGCTATTTTTACGTGCATCGTAGGGTTGACTTCTACAGTACAGTACATTATTGCAACTACAACCCAGTCGGTTCAACGAACTGCGTATGCTTATTCATAAAAGTCAACATGGAATGTTCCATTTTATATGATATTGGGCAAACAACAAAATGGCGGGAATTATCTGGTGCTTACGATCGTATTTTTACAGGTTACAATTTTTTCCAAATACTGCTACTAACAATGAAAAATAATGAAATTTACGGAGGTGTAGCATGATAAAATATTTCGATTAGCTACAGTGGGAAGACTTATTCAAATATACTTTTGTGCCCTAATCATGGTCTCGCGGAGGTTTTATTGCCATAGAAATACAGGGCTTGGTAACTTTTGTTACAGCTCCCTGCTTGTCTTGTGGCTTTCTTTTCGCTTGGTAATCTCTCAAACATGCCGCCAATTTCTAAAGTTGTGCTTGGGTGTTGCTATTGAAGGGATTAGGAGACAAGCACACGAAGTTCTGCCAGTGAAAGTAACAATGGGTGCGCCACTTGTCACTCATCATAATGTACTTAATTCAGGGAGCTGCCGTGGAATTAATCCGTTCAATCGAACGGCCGATTTTAAAACTCTTTTTACAGTTATTGTTCGAGCGATAATTTGTGAGAAACTGACGCTGTTTGTTGCACGATTTTTGTGTAACAGTTTACCAGCAAAGCCACCCCGCGGCGACTGAGTTATTGGCAATACAAAAACGGTTAATCTATGAAGAGGAATGACGCACGAGTAACCGACGAGTCGGTCGGTTAACCGGTTAACCGATTAACCGTCACAGCCCTAGGTTCGACCATACTGTTGATACTACTTCCACCATTTATTTTAAGGTAGTGGGTTTGTTGTGAATTTTTAAACCACACTGAACGTTAAGAGTAATTTAAGAAATCATGGTGACAAATAAATTTTGTTTTTTTTAGGTATAATGAAGAGACATCTGAGCAAGTCCCAACAGAACCTGAAATGGATATCTTTGAAGATGTCCTGGATATCGATATAACTGATGATAGTCTCATCAAAGAACTTGAGGATGATAGTTCATCTACCAGGAGAATGAGTGGTACCTTCATCAAGCCATCAGAACCCCCACCCAAGTCAAGCAGTACTCCAAAGATGATACCAAAGTCTATCAGCAGTCCTAAGACTACACCTGTGCAATCTTTAGTTTCCTCCAGTGGACAAGGGAAAAGTGGTTCTCATATAAGCAGTCCAGCTCAAAAGGTAGAGTTCTTTTCCAAGTATAGATAAATCCGAACATTCAAGTGATGGTCTGATTTCAGTCAGACATAACTGGGGTCCTCTTAATCTTTCAATTTCTTTGCTTTAATACCTGTATCATGGGTGGTTGTACACTGAAGTGTATCTTGATTCCATGAATTTCAATGAATATGAGAGTTTGAGATTCATACAGACAATTAATGAGGACGATTGAAGGCTTTTGGACCCCACTAATGGCTGCCTACAGTCACTAAATATAAGTGCTGATCGATCTCATCTATGATGTTAATTCTGTTAACTGCTTGGGAAGCATCTCTCGTGTAGGTTATTTAATGATTTGCTTGTTTAAAAATTGACTTAAAATTTGCAAGCCGCATGTTTCAGCTCTAAAATGATGTGTTAGCCAAACTGATGCAAATTTGTAATTAATACCAACAAAGTCATTCTAATCTTTTTTTAAATAGCTGACAAAACCTTTCACTCATAATATTATATTTCCTCTTCATTTCTTTTTACCAGAGCTATGACAAGAACATAAATATGGGGTTGGTAAACCCAAATTTAACCTTGCAGGATTTGAGCAAAATAATGTTACATGAGAGGAAATAGCATTATGTGAATTAGAATGTTTGGGGGGGTATATTTTGGAGTCATGACATTGTGGTATTAACAGTCTTCAGTTGACTTTGAATGACATGATAGCTTTTAGATTTAAACTACTGCAAAGTGTGGGTCACACTGTACCACTATCTGATAGGATTATACTGCCAAGTTTTTGAGTCCATGTCAATATATGATTTGGGTTAAAAGACGAGGCAAACTGATTGTTTCATGACTTCACATGTACAGGCAGCATTTTTGGACATGCATACAAAAACAGGTTGGTTTTCAAACAAATTTTGCTCTCTTGGACAATGTAAGTTGTGTAACAAGTAGTGTTGAGCCGATAACAGAGATATCGGAACTTGCCGATAACAGATAACTCAAAGTTAATATCGGCCTGATACCGATACCGATAACATAAAAAAAAGATCTTCCCTAATCACAACATGTTTTGTTACCATTCAAAAATTATAATTTTAACACTACTGCACCTTAAACTTATTTTGAACTAAGTCTGCATGTTTTCGTAACTTTGTTTCCGTGAAAAATTTTCTGTGTTTCTGACGAAGTGTTTAAAGCAATCTATCACGATGTATTTGATGAAAAACACATTCCAGCCAAGGAACCCCATTCGTAACAAGCACATTTCGTTACCTACAGCCAGACTGTAAACTTTTTTTTTGTGCGTGGGGAGCGTGAAAAAGAAATGGAAAACGTGCGCAGATTGGAAAACCCAGCAGTATGTACTGTACAGTGGAATTCCCCTAGCTGTAATACAAAAAAAAACCTGCGTGCGGCATTCATACGGCCTGTACCTACAGCATACCACAGGTGTTCTCAGCATATACATACACCATACAGTATGAGGAATGTGTATGTATATGAATACTGCTGATAATGATAAGACTCCCTTACACACCGCTGATCGTTCACTGGTTACGATAGTTCACAGTTTATGTCTTCATCCGGTCCCGTTTGGGTTTTTTCGTTTGTTTGTCTGTGCCTGTTTCTACGCACGTAAAAAGCGGATACAATACTTCATGTGATCGTACATTTTGTCTCAGGCATTGGTCTCCTGAGTTAGCTCTTTCAATCGAACGTTCGGGATCGAGAACGTTGAACATGCTGCTCTGCTCTACACAGAGTGTTGGAAATCCCTATTGAGTTACTGTTACTGCATGTGGCGAAATTCACACAGTAAAACTCCATTGAGATTTGTCGCGGGCTTCGGAAGAATTTGTCTTGCGTAAACGGACAACGGATTTGTATAGCGAATTGACTATAGATTGCACATTACGGTGCGTGCACTCTGCTATGGATGTGTACGTTAATTGTTGAAGGAACACAACAAGCAAGAACTCAGTACGTTGTTTGTTACGAACTATTTCCAAACTGAAAAACATCGGGATTGCGCTAAATATTTTATAGACTACGAACTGCGGGGCTTGCGGCGTAGTAGATCTAGTTTGTGTACATTCACTGCAATGAATTAATTGAATGTTTTATGTTCAACACAATGATCTGTATTTTATTTAAGTGCATATCAAGTACTTTTAGCTCTTTACTGTTGAAATGATGAAATGCTTGTTATCGATTGTCATTATCGGAGACGGCCTTCGTTAGTGCCGATACCGATATCTTACCGATAACACCATTATCGGCTGATACCGATAATACTTATCGGTTATCTGCTCAACACTAATAGCAAGGGCAGAACATTATATTGTGAGACAAGATTAGCCTTGGTTTTCAATAAAGGGTCATTGTGACCATCCTTAGAAGAAAGTCTGAATAAAATACTATTGGTCCAATTCAGAAAAGTTGAGTTTGGAGTTTGGAATGGAAGTGACTGTAGCATTAACCATATAACACCCTTCAGTGAACTTTGACAGGATAGCTGTTGTTAGTAAGTCCAATTGACTCCCTGTTTTCTGTAAAGGAACAAAAGCAAACAAAATCATGAAATTTTGGAAGGAATAAATTAATTTATGTTAAATTAGGGTGCTGAGTAAAAGATTTTGGGTTGGTAAAGGGGTGTGTGGACTTATGGGTGTGGTTGGGTGTATTGGAAAAGAATAAGTGGTTGAGGTTGTTTGGGGGTACGTTAGGGTGTTGGCTGAAATGAATGTTACTGCCTTATTGTGTTTTTTTTCTTTGTGTGCTGTTATTTATTTTGTAGGGTGCTCCCTGCTAGATAAGCCCATGGAGTTTTTAGAGTGTTTCCCTTCACAGTTTATTGATTTCATTTTTTTTTTATTTTTTGATCTTGTTATTACTTTTAGCATACTGTACTTTTTGAGATAGTGGTCAAACAAAGATGACCCATTGTATCAAAATCAGGGACATGTAACAAAATATAGTTATGAGAAACGTGCAGTTGAATTTAAAATGGGGAGAATTTTTTGAAATATTTTCCTTGCACATTAGTGTCCTATGACATTTACTTTTCAAAAATTTGTGCAGGACAAATTTCAAACTTGTCCAAAAGTTTGGAAAAATACATTTGTTGTGATTATTATTCCATCTTTCATGTGCAAAATGGCAACTTAAAATGCTAATTTCCTCAAAATTGTTTATTATGGAATGTCAAAATTACGAAAAGTGCCATTAATTATATCCTTCATTTATGTGTACCCTACATAGATGGTTCAGATATCCTTTTGAAGCTTATATATATATGTTCCCTACAAATGTGGAAATTACTCCAGCGTCATTTTGGCAATACACCCCTGATTTTGATGGAATGGGTCAAAAATGAAATATGACCATAGAAGATAAAATGAATACCTTTTGTCTCACTGTATGAGTGCTGTTGTTTGAATGTTTTCAGGTTGAAGAGGGTGGTTCAAGTAAAGCTCAAGATGAGTCAGTAGATGATGATGATGAAGATGAAGACAGTGAGGAAAAAGAAACAAGAGGTGGAAGGTTCAAATCAGAGAGGAAAGAGATTGTCTCGTTGAAATCTTCCAGAAATCGTGACATACCAGACACTTTGGGTAGGACAATTGGTACCAACATTGTGTCAACTTTCATTTCTAATGATTTTGTCAAATCAATTATGTTTAGGGTAGTTGAATTTTTGATGATGAATGAGTTCTCGTAAAGGAAGTAATAAAGCAAATTTTTCATTTGTCAAGATGGAACTAATTTTGCACATTTTCATGCAACTTCCATTCTCATCAGTCCTGTATTTTTCAAGATATCATGAAATGAATTTACTACATTATATTTTTGACCCAAACTGACCTTGAGGCAAGCAGTGGGGATATCACTTCCTCGTATTGATAAGGAAGGCTTGTTTTCTTCATTTTCCAGTCTTGTTGTGTTGACCTTGAAGTTTGTAGGGATAAGACGTCTTGGGAAAGTGAAGTAAGCAAACTACCCATCATATGCAATCATGCTATATTACAATTTTTTTCCAGAACTGTCAGAAGAAAGCAAAAGAGAGTTGGAAGAATTTGAAAGGCAAGAGGAGGAGAAAAGACAGCAAAAAAGACAAAGACAACAGAACTGGAGAGGTAGGAGGGGTGGGAGGGGACAAAGAGGGGGTTGGTTTGAGAGAGGTAGAGGTATGAACAATATGGGAAGGATGCCCTTTGGTCATGAACCATTTAGACATCGGCCACCTTTTGGACCACGAGGACCACAAGGCACGATGGGCCGTTTCCAGGGACCTCGACCCCCTTTCCGCCCGCCTGCCCCGATGCCAATTATTCCTGTTATGGTGCAGCAGCCTCTGATTACTTTAACAAATTCAGATTTCGCAGAAGATGATATGGTTGACTCGTTTGAACATTCGCATGAACCACCCCCACCCCCACATGTTTTGTCACCGCAGAGTGAGCAGTCTCCTCCTGGAGGAAGAGGGAGAAGCCCTACCAGACCTGTCATTCATGTGAACCCTCACTTCAGAGGTAAAAGACCTCAACTGCCAGGACCGACTTCTCAAGAAAACAGTTCAACACAAATTCAGCATCCTATTCAAAGTTTATCAGGGCAGCAGGGCAGTCATATGGTACCCCATTCACAGCCAAATCATTCATCCACCCAGGTGCTAGCCCCACAACCACCTCACAGTACTCAAACTCAGGGACCTCAGGGGTATAGGGAGGAACAACATTGGAAGGCACAGCATCACCACCCACCAAACTCACAAGGACAGTCTTGGTCTCAGCACCATCAGCCAGTTTCTCAGCAGGATCACACTCCCTCAGCAAGCAGTTGGAGTCATCCACATAATGCATCACAAGGAGGTAGGTTTATTCTTTGTTTTGATTTGTGAATATGTAAATGTGCCATTTTGGGTAAAACAAGGGGAAAGTTTATTTCATCTGGAAGTCGAGTTTACAAAATATCATCAACAATGATTTCTAAAGAACTGTAGAATTGGCAGATTTTTTGTTGTGCTTAAAATGCAGGTGATTTCATTATATCCACGCCTTGAGTTTTTAATTTTTCAGGTGTGCTAAATTCTCAGGAAATTAAGGAATGCAGTAGGTTTACTGTTTGGTTAAACATTCATGTATTTATCCAAGTTTCTATCCTTTATCTAAGTGTGCAAAAAACTGCTCTTCTCATTTGAGATAAGTGGTGGGTGTGTGGTTACATTCACACTCTTCAAAACTCAAGACCTGCATGTGAAATCATATAATTTGTAGAAACCTCTTTGAAATGAATTCATGCATTTCAATGAAATTTTGTATGTTTTCTCTCTGGAAATCTGAAAAGTAGCTATGTGGATGTTTAGAATGTTTCCAAAGTTAGGACTGCCGTTTATATCAATTCACACTTGCCTTTAATATCTTTTCAAGTCAATTGAAATAAATATCCATGAAAAATTGTCATTTACATTTACTAATATTTGCATTCATAGAACCAGTTTATTCCCAGTCGACCATTGAAACCATTCCTCCACTCCTAGCACCCAGTCAGGAGAGCACATATCATCCTCATCGTCCTCATCAGCAATTTGATCATGGCCATCAAGGTCAGCACACTCCATTGGATCAGCATCGGAATCAAAATCAGCACCAAACGGTAAGGAATTGCTACAGTGATGAAAGTTGTCCACACTTGTTTCTTCAGAAGATCAGTTCCATTTATTGTAGAATGTAAAACCTACATGCTAGTTGCATTGGAAAATTTAGTACAGAGGTTTTTCACATTGAGTTGTTTTCCTCTAAGGTACAAAGGAATTTGGTTTATTGAAGGAGAACAATATGAAATATAGTTAAAGAGGTTGTTGCCAGTTTTTTGATTCCTTGCCGTTGGCAGGCAAGGAATCTATGCGATGGTGATGTCGTGTGTATGTGTGTGTGTGTGTGTGCGTGCGTATGTGACGCTTTGGCTTGTAAACACGATATCTCAAGAAGGGTAAGTCCGAGGGATCTCATACTTGGCATGTGGATTGCCCATATTGAGTAGATGATCCCTATTGTTTTTGGTGGACGTCAAAGGTCATTTGGGGTCACGAGAGGTCAAAAGGTCAAAATCTTGTAAACACGATATCTCGAGAACGGTACATGTGACTATACTCATATTTGGTGTGTGGGTTGGTCATATTGAGTAGATGATCCCTATTGATTTTCGTGGAGGTCAAAGGTCATTTGGGGTCACAAGAGGTCAATAGGTAAATTCCTTAGAAATTGCTTGTAAACACGGTATCTCAAGAAAGGTAAGTGTGACTAATCTCATATGTGGTGTGTCCATTGGCCATATTGAGTAGATGATCCCTATTGTTTTTGGTGTAGATCAAAGGTCATTTGGGGTCACTAGAGGTCAAAAGGTCAAAACTTCGTAAACACGATATCTCGAGAACGGTACATGTGACTATGCTCATATTTGGTGTGTGGATTGGTCATATTGAGTAGATGATCCCTATTGATTTTTGTGGAGGTCAAAGGTCATTTGGGGTCACAAGAGGTCAATAGGTAAATTCCTTAGAAGTTGCTTGTAAACACGGTATCTCAAGAAGGGTAAGTGTGACTAATCTCATATTTGGTGTGTGCATTGGCCATATTGAGTAGATGATCCCTAATGTTTTTGGTGGAGATCAAAGGTCATTTGGGGTCACGAGAGGTCGAAAGGTCAAAACTTCGTAAACACGATATCTCGAGAACGGAATATGTGACTATGCTCATATTTGGTGTGTGGGTTGGTCATATTGAGTAGATGATCCCTATTGTTTTTGGTGGAGGTCAAAGGTCATTTGGGGTCACGAGAGGTCAAAACGTCAAAACTTCATAAACACGATATCTCGAGAACGGTACATGTGACTATGCTCATATTTGGTGTGTGGGTTGGTCATATGGAGTAGATAATCCCTATCGTTTTTGGTGGAGGTCAAAGGTCATTTGGGGTCACGAGAGGTCAAAAGGTCAAAACTTGGTAAACACGATATCTGGAGAACGGTACATGTGACTATACTCATATTTGGTGTGTAGGTTGGTCATATCAAGTAGATGATCCATATTGTTTTTGGTGGAGGTCAAAGGTCATTTGGGGTCACGAGAGGTCAAAACGTCAAAACTTCGTAAACACGATATCTGGAGAACGGTACATGTGACTATACTCATATTTGGTGTGTAGGTTGGTCATATCGAGTAGATGATCCATATTGTTTTTGGTGGAGGTCAAAGGTCATTTGGGGTCATGAGAGGTCAAAAGGTCAAAACTTCGTAAACACGATATCTCAAGAACGGTACATGTGACTGTGCTCATATTTAGTGTGTGGATTGGTCATATTGAGTAGATGATCCCTATTGATTTTCTGAAAGGTCAAAGTTCATTTGGAGTCAGCATGTTCAAAGCCTGACAAGCTTTCCTGCACAGTCTTTCAAGAAATGTCACTTGTAGGGTCCTGTAACTTGTCCTGTAGATGGCACATAGTGAATACATGGTCCCAGAAGTTTTTGGTGGAGGTCAAATGTCATTTGGGTTCACAACGGGCAAGGGGGATCTCAATGTAGGAAGATTGGATGCCTTGCATGTGTACTTTGTGGGCACATTATGAAGCCCTGTTAATTGAAAAACATTGCCAAGCAATGTCAATGTGAAAAAAGGCCTTACATTTCAGCGGCAAGGAATCACTAAGCCTTTTGGCTTTCTGGTTTACAGTCCTTAGGAATAATCATGGGTTAAAGTCTTCACTCTTGAACTCAGTTTATATGGCTTCTACTTTTAGCATGTACACCCTAACAATTATACCAACACATAGCAATGTATAATAAATGGATCTTGTGAGGCACTGACAAGGAACAGCTGAGCCTGACACTAGATAAATGTTCTAAATAATTGTTAAGTTAGGATGGTCAAATGAATTGTTTAGCACTGTAATAATACTCATAATATGCCAAGTTTTTTGGTTTCAATGATAAGAGAAATCGATGCAATCATGATGATGTTAGTATGTATGTGCTTGAGTGTGTGTGTTTGTGAAACCTTGCTCGTTCACATGTTGTCTCTAAACAGTTTTTCCTGACTTTTTTCAAACTTGGTACATAGATTTTCCATGTTGAGAGAAAGAACCCTATAGATTTTGGTGAAGGTCAAAGATCACTTGGGGTCACCAGACTTCAAATTTTGAAAACCCGTTATCATGATATCTCAAGGTAGGGAACCTGGATGGCTTTCATGATTGGTATTGTATGTATTATGTCAGTAGGTGGTCTGTATTGATTTTTGTGGAGGTTAGAGGTCATCCAGGGACAACAGAGATCACACTCTGAAAACGTTGTTAATACTGTGTATCTCAATGTAGGAAACATAAAGATTTTGAAGTGGATGGGTTATGGTCTGAAGATGGTCCCAATTGATTTAAGTGTAGGTCAGAGGACATCTGGGGTCACCAGGTGTAAAAATTAGAAACCCTTGTTAACACAAGGTTAGTAAACTTGGGTAGGTTTTGTAATTGGTACATCCATGTGTTAAATGGTCTAAAAGGGGGCGCTGTCATTTGTGGTGAAGGTCAAAGTTGTTTTGAAGAAGAACCATTCATTTTTGGGTGGAGGTCAAAGGTCATCTTGGGTCACCAGGGGTTAAATGTGACATTATTTGGATCTATGTATCATCAAAACTTCAGTGCATTTTTCAATTCTTTTTCATTATTCTATGATGCCACATTTGTCCACAAAATTCTTAATGTATAAAATGATAGAAAGTGCATGCATTAGTAAAAATTTGGAAAAATTATTCTACTTGTTTTGTTGATGAACTGATTGTTAGAAATTTGAATGAACAAAACAAACTTCATGACATGCATACCACATTGATGCACAACATATGCGGCACCATGTTTGGAGTGTAAAACCTCAGCAATTGAAGTGCTGGTATTAGTCTTTCCTGTTATCTTCATTGTATCCATTTTCCTGGAATTCTTGGTGAAGTATGTACTGGTTCAGTGACTTAATTGAGAGTGCGCAGCCTGTTACAATCTCTCAGAAGTTGAAGCATGGAAATCTTTGTTAATAAATTGCTTGGAATATTTTTGTCCTTCAAAGTGGATTGAGGCTGAACATCGTCGTACTGAAGTCCAGCAGGATCAGCATCACCGTCCGCAACATCCTCAGCATCCTCAGCAACATCCTCCAGCACATCATCAAGCGAGGTTTCCTGTAAGTCAATTATATCATTCCAAATTATGTTTGTTGGGAAAGACCATGGTGTCCTTTAGCATTAATTAAAAATATCATCAAATTTCCTCAAAAGGAATAAATAGAAATCTCAGTTTTGGACATTTTTAAGTCATTGTGGTTTGTTCCCCCTTCATTGGTAGCAGCCACTAGGGAAACAAGGTATCTTAAATTAGAAACCAAGTAGAGCCTGCAGTTATAAAACCCAGCTTTGCCCTCCTACTAATTTGAATATTATTTTAAAATTGAGCACCTTGCAATGTATTGTGTCATATTTGCTGTAAACATTTATTTCACTGCTCACTTACCTCCTATCACCCAGTGCCTACTTAAACATCAGAACTTACAGTCTGGCAAACTGAATAGCACAGAGGTACCAGTCACCATCAGAAGACACAACCAGTCTGGTTCACCATTGTGCTATTTAGTTTGCAGTACCCTGGGTTAAGGATCCAGGTGCACCAGTTCAAGAGTGAGCAGGACCAGATCCCCATGACGAGATCTCCCAAACCAAGGGTTGAGTCGTTATGGAGCAAACGCTTCCAATTGAGTCACTCTTGGTTGAGGGAGAAAGTGTAAGGGGGTCTGTATCCTTGGAGCTCTATATACAGTAATGCTTAGGTCAGGCTGAATTCGGCTCTGCTACTTGTCGGAGCATTGTGGCAAGTAGCCACATTTTGGCCTAAGCATTATACAGGCTAATAAACAGTAAATATATACAATACAATGATGTACACAACAAGCTAGGCTTTAGGCTTAAGTCTGCCTACCCTACAAATACTGGTGAGCTCACAAGCAATTGAAGGAGGTGACTTAAGACCAGTTTAATTTTAATTTCTGAGACATTCAGTAACAGTAATGGATAAATTATACTGAGTTTAAAATGTGCCCCCTTTGCTGGCCAGTGTTTTGGCTTCCAGTTCCTTCCTCTCTCTCCAAGCTTCTTCAGCCATGTGCTTCAGTGAGAGCACTCAGTTGCATAGAGAGGCACAGTGAAGAAGTGGAAGTTCATGGGTGCACAGTCATCAATATTCATAACCAGCCTCTCCAGGGTGAATATTGATGAGGTGAAATGAATATTCACACAAACACTAATGAAAGTAAAGGTGCACTACATTATTTACAAAGGGTGGCAGTGGCAGGAGGTAATCCTCATAGGCTCCCAGACCAGGGTGGTGTGGGGGATGTGTGTTGTGTTTATTTTGCTAGAGTATATCATAGTTTCACCTCTCTATACTGTTTTTCAGCAATTTTTACCATGCTACTTAGTATTGTATAGGTCAGTTTTGACAAGTTGCAGGGAAGTAAGAGCTCTTAGCTCTGTTTAAGTAGAAGCTTATTTTGACTCGTGTTCTATTAATCATGTTTCTGTAAAGAAATATTTCTTTGAGATGGGTTCAAAAGATGCTAAATTTCTGTATGATTGTCCTCTCTGCTCACTCAACTTACATATGACAAACTTACTTAGATTGCAGGTTTGTTGAGGATGGGTGATTTGTGGAACTCTTTCCAAGTCAATTGGCCAAGGACTATTCTTTGTAGTAATTTCAGCAGCTAACCCAGGAAAATATCTCATTTGTTTCTCTTCATTTTACAGCGCCCTGGATTACTGAATTCACCACCAACACACCACTTTGGTAGATCTTCCCCTGATCTTCATCAAAACAGGTTCACCTCACCTCCACAAAATCAGAACCAAAGGTAACAGCAAGACTAAGTTAATTGTGTCCCTTCTGATAAAAAATCATGGGATGCTCTTTTTAGTTGCGGTGCCTGCCTTGCAGGCAACCTCAACTAATGCAGTTACTATCGCGATGTCAATTTCTGACTTTTCCGGCACTTTATTTCTATCTCCTTCTAGATGCTTTGTGGTATTGAAATACGGTTTAGTGCAATTTGTAGGGATGGTACTTCTCTTTCGTGTTTTTAAGTTTTGGTGGAAATATGATTTTCGTGAGAGTGTAAAATTGGGGTTTTTTTCACGTAAAATTTGCAAACGTGTTCTATTTTTAGTAACAATCTTGCGGAAAAACCAGGTCCGTGTGTACTCTGGGGAATAATATGTTGTTTAATTTAACACAGCGCCATCATTTTGGTTGTTTTTTAATTCATCGAGGTGTTTAGTGAATTTTGAGTATTTATATGAGGATTTCTTTGTGGAGATTTATTCTTTTCAAGTGACATGGTCAGGGTTGCTGTGGAGTAAAAAGTTTGATAGTTTAGAGGAGTTTTGTTCACTGTTTTTTCATAAAGTAAGTTTCTGTTGGAGGGAAACATTGTTATTGGTAGGTAAATATTATTTGTATGAGATGGCTCGTATTAATATTTGTGTTATATCAAGGTGTCTGGTTATGGTAAATTTGTTATTTTAAAGTTTAAAATTATGTGGAGAATATAACAATGCCCAAGAAGGGCCGTTCAAAGATTTTTTTTTTTGTAGAAAGGAAAGGTTGGCAACAAAGAAAAAGAAAGTATGGGGGTGAATTTCAAGATAAAAGTTATGAAGGGGAGAAAAATGATGATGTAAGAGTTGGGATCAAGCAAAAAAAGGCTCTAGTGGATATGAAAAAAGTCAGAGGTGTGATGATGGGGAAAGTAGGGAACATGACGATCGTGATGTATTATTTATACGTTCCGAAAGATCTACATGTACATTTTATTTTTTCGTTGTTGTGGGTGGTAATTGTTTTTTTCGGTGTTTGGCATTATTGGTTACAGGGAAGATGATCATCTTTATTTAAGACAAGTCATTGTAAGTTCATTATGTACCCCTCCACATATTTACACCACCAGTTGCCATTGCTCAGAAGCTCCACTAAAGAAGAATGCTTAAAAAACCAAATTCAGAGGGAATGTTCTTGGGGATATTTATACATTTAGGGAGAAGAGCACATCACAAGATGAAGAAGTGTTAACATGAACACATAGTTTAATGTAAATAGTAGTCACGGTAGGGTTTTAACATGTTCATTCATATCTTGTTTTATGTTTGTATGTGATGAGAGCAACCTTTTTTTATTATGCTGGGCGGTGATCTGTTTGAGATATTGGGAAGAGGTCTGCATGAATGAAGGTTTTGCACAATCATTCAGGGACTGCTTTGGGCCTTCTGTTGGGGGAGAAGCCCTTGAAAACCAACTGATTTGGTCTTTTTAAAGGCCATGGATAGTTCATCTCTTGTCAAAAAATGTGTTGATTTTGAAATGGTTATTTTAAATTTTGAGGGAGCCATATGGCAGTTTGGCTTTCCTTTTTTTTACTTGAGGAAGCAAAGACATCCCTTGCCTTCTCCGGGATTTACGTCACTGTAAAACAATTAAAAATGATTGCCTTATCATTTTTTTTATATTTATGTTAAACGAACGTAAACATTAAATTTGGACCGTTTGTAGAGGGTTTAGATTGTTAGCTTACACAACGAAGTTTTGAACAGGTACAAGAAAATTCGCAATTGTAAATTTTTAGCCAGGTGGTTCATTTCGTAAATGGTAAAGTAGCAAGACACTTATTTATAAGCTAGTTATGCTCTTTTTGTTATGTCACTGGCTGTGGTGTTATCAGCGAAACGTTTATTTTTCATGAAGTCCGTTTTTTCTTTGAAAGTGATTTGTTGAGCTATTGCATATGGGTGGTTGGAATGATGAAATTTGTCTTTTACGGAGTTTTTTACTGGACAGTGCAGTCTTATTCATAGACCTGGCTTTCTTATTGCTTTTACATATTTTAGGTTATCGTTTGATCAGTTGCGAGTCGTGGCCATACATAAACTTGCTATATTATTATTTTTATTAGAAAAAGAAATGCATGGAAATTATTAAAACAATTTTTATATAGTGCAATGGCAACAGTTTTGTTCCGTAGTAAGAAGTCACCGTCAGAAAGGCGACAACAAGTTCTTGATATAGAGTGTAGGAAGAAGCGAGACCGTTTAACGATGTTATGACAGACGAATCGCCGCTAATAGTTATTAAGTAGGGACATCGATAATTTTGGTATTCGGGTTTCATGAAGGGACGTATAGATGTTGCAATTTATCTTTTATGATTTGTAAGTGATTGATTCGGTTCTCTGATTTGTGGAGGTCAACGTCGTTCAAGTGTCTATACATTACTGAACTAAGAAGTTACTGGCGAAGGGTTAGTAGTGACGTATGTGTGCGGGATTAATATAAATTGGAGAAACAGTGACAATAGGCCTAAGGCTAGAGTGAAATATCATCATATTAACATTTATGTTGAGAGAATGTAGGTGTAAGTAACGCTGACAAAGGAATTTTACTTTGATGTTTTATACATTTTTTTATTTTATTTCATCATTTGTAAAGATTATGGTAAATCTGAGATATCGACATTTCTTTTCATTCTCGTTAACTTGTTATTACATGTTACTTGCAACAATTTTTTATTAGGAAAGCTGAGAGTAAACTTGGTGCGGAGCGTACAGAACTTTTTAAAAACCATTAATCTTTAAAAATTCTTTATGTTCAACATTGGAATTTTTTCCTTTTGTTCATTAACATAAATCCATCTTCAACCAAGTGACTACAACGTTACTGTCATGTATATACAGACTCATTATCGTTTCCAACATTACGTCATAACAGTGTACTCCACCTGTATTCACTAAACAGCTAAACAAATGGCATGTTTTTCCTTATTAACTGCACTACTTAAAATACAATTTTGACTAACGTCTGTTTGGTCGAATGGTCTGTCTTGAGCCTTTGGCGCTTTACCATCTTTTATCAGAAACCCTCATGCTGTACAAGGAGCTTCTAAGGAGCCGGGACATTAGGGATACCTTATATTGAATGCACAAGCAACAGCTTGTAAAGGACGTTTGAAATGTTATCTGATGTGACGTTTTGCTCTTTCTACAGTTCTAAATCAACTGCTGTATCATCTTTTCCTGATTTACTGTCAACTATGAGTTCAAAATGAGCAAACCTCATTATACCGGCAATCGAGTATTTCTTTGGTGTGTTACACGTTCCACCTCAACCACATTTCTAAAGTGAATGAACAATGTTCCTGGATTACAAGTGTGGAACTTAACTTAGCTGCTATTGGGCAAAACACAATACAAGTATTTTGGAATGGTATTTTTGTCCCCCTAAAATATAAAATCACCTTTAAAGTACAAGACGACTTGGTTTGTCGGCACCGCAACTCGTCTAGACGTTCGTCTTGTTAACAATTCTATGTATAATGAGATGACATCAGATGGTGAACATTACAATCTGCAAAATGAAATGTAATTGTCCTGACTGCATTGTTCTCATACAAAGGTGATAGATCATCATCACCAGTCTTTACTTTGTTTGAAGGTATAATTTTTTTTAAACAGAGTCTGATCTAGTTTATCTTTGAAGTTATTCAGGGTTTCCCCGACATTCTTGTTTGGTAAGGCACCTCACAGAAAATTGCTCTATAAGCCAGTTACTGTTTTGTTTTTAATGTCAAAGGTCACAAGGGTGTGCTCTCTTCCAATGAGCCAATGCTGCTATTGCTATGCATAGTGCACAGACCTATGCAAAATGCGTGACTGGTCTCCTGGGATCATAGGTCATTAGTGTCATGCCTTAAATTTTGAGGCATGCCAATATGATTGCATGCCATCGTTCACCTCAAATCACTGTGGATGAAGATTTGGGGCTCATATAAATATATTTAACTCCTTTGCTACACATGGTGTCACTGCAAAACCATAATTTACCATTACTACAGACATGTAGTTTCGCTGCAAAACCAGAGCATTCAGCTTCATCCTCGAGTAGCTCATTAGAAGCCTGTGGTGTGTAATTAAGTTTTGGCCATGAAATAGGTTTGAAGAGGAGATACTTTACACATATGCATCCTCTTGGGGTGTAGGGAGCATTAATACGGCAGCATCCATGCAAAACTTCTTATAAATGCATAGGTATTCTGTATGCGTAATATAATACATAGCTTAGTACGGTGGGATGGACCTTTCTGCAGCAAAAGGTTTAAGTTTAATAAAACAACACACCTACCACACTCTTTCATTTTCTGAGGAGTGTTATTTGTATTACACCTGGAAAGTCTAAAACTCAAGGCCTGAAAGGTGTAGAACACAATCATAGCAGATGTGCAGTGACAACTCTGAACTGGTTAAGTGCTGCCTGCACTGAATACCATCTATTGAAGAAGTGATACCAAGTGTGGTTCTCCATCCCTGTTGGTTTGTGTCTAATCAGGCAGCATTTTACCTCATGGACTTTCACAACTACTAACACACAGGGAAAACACTGTTACTTGAATTATGGCTTAAGCCCTCCTTTAATGAACAATTTAATTTGTCATGTCTGTAATTTATTGCTACTTTCTGTCTTTGCATGGTGCCTTGTTTCCTTCAAGTTCTGTTGTCAATGAGCATTTTTGGAAATTGACATGCAATATTAATTGCTTTGTATATTTTAGGTTTTCTTTCATATTGTCCAATGTTTATAGGAAGATTTTTTGTACCTGGTACAAGTTTGCTTGTGTTTTGTCAGCAATGGCACACATTTAACATAATGGTTCATCTGTATGACCTTACCATGAATTCTCTTGATCTCTTTGTTTCTAATGCAGGGAACAACAAGGAAAATGGCAGAAGAATAACACTCCCCCTAATGTAAGACCAGTCCCCACCCTTGTAACTGGTAATTCCCCTCAGCAACCAAGGGAAACGCGATTAGCGCCCCCTCCTCAAGCAGTGATCGAGGAAGCTGCAAAACAGCAGCAGGCTCATACACCTGCAGCCAAGGAAGAAACTATGCCGGAGGTGAGAGACAGTCACATTTTAAATTCATGTTATTGTCATTAAGTTCAGGGGCATCTCAAACAGGTCCTGCAGCTGAATTGTAATTATTCTTGATATTTAGGGGAGTGGTGTCAGCAATAGGGTAGGTAATTTTGGTTCTCAAGTACTGTTAGTTCAGACTTTTTTGGCAGGTGTAAATCAGTTGCAAATGAATGATGATATGCTGTTAGCATTTTCTATATGGAAAGAAAGAAGATGTTTGCAGTTTGGGGATGTGCCATCTTTGCTTCTTTAAAGATCAGACCAATCTCTGGTACTATTTCTTTTACTTGTTTCAAGGCCTGGAAAAGTCCTGAAATTCAGAGAAATTGTTTGAAGTCTTGGAAAATTCTCTGGGAAAATGAAAGTTTTCTGACGTTTGTAATTTAGCACTGCCTTCGGTTCAAAATTATATGCAATTTTTATCTCAGGACATGTATATTGTCACACTAGCTGGTTGCTAGCTGTTAGTTTAAATCCTTTTCAGCATGGCCATGTTTTGTAGAGTTAACATTTTGATCATATCTTGTAGAGCATACTTTTGTACAATTTTTTAAACAGTCAGAATTCAAACTTGATAATCTGATAGGTTGAAAACTTAGTTATTCTTCCCCTGAAAAGTGGTTGAAAAGTTGTACAAAAGAAGTTTCATTTCTGCCCATTGTTTACACTCCTTTTTTCCCACAGTGCAATTTTCCCACACTGCCATTGTGTGTACTTTTAGTCTGCTATTTTGTCTTTGACTTCAAGCCTCTTCTAAGTCAAGCATAGGGCAACTGTTCAGATGATCTTGTCTGATCTGACTTAGATGTTTGCCCAGCCATTGTCTTGTGATGGAGAAGTTTATTTACAGTTGAGTTTGTAAACAAGATGCCAGTAGCTCTCAACGTTCAAAAGTTGTGCTCTTCACCAAGAGTTTTCAGTGAGATTACAAGAGATAGGAGGTTGATGTTAGGAAAACTAGGTGGGAAAGTAGTAGAAGGAAAACTTGGTTTTTTGGAACTGGTCAGAAAGTTTTTTTTCTTATAAGACTGATCTCCATCTAGCTGGATAATTACTTGTGCTTTTTAGTGTTAGTGTGCTTTACAAAGATTATTTTTAGGATAAACAAATCATTATTGATGTTTTTGTTTTAATTGACAACCTTTTCAATTGTTAGCATAAAACTGTACAGTATCAGGATATTATAAATCTCTGCTATAAATATTTGAATGACAACAGTGCACCGCAATAGCTTAACCAACTTGTATTGTAGACTATGTGATATGGAAAGTTTGTGTCATATTTCATTTTTATGTATAATACTGTATGTGATCACCAAAAGGATATTTGGTCATTTAGGTTGTATCATGAAAAACTTAAACACATTATTCCACCGCTTCATGATTACATTGATCATGCATAAAAGTATTGAGATTCTGCAGCATAGCTGCTCTAGTTTGTAAAATGTCAAAAAGGAATGTCGTGAAAAATTCTTCATATGACTCTGGGAAAGTCATGGAGAAGTTATGAAAATTGATTCCCCAGAAAATGAAGGAACCTTTTTTTTAATTTAATGTCACTCAAAAGAAGAGTGCTGAAAAATCAAGTTTCCATTTAGTTAGTGCATGTATCTTCATCAAATAGAATGTAGCTGGTAATAAGTTGATGGAATTTTGAAATTTTTCAGGACAATGATCCAGAGACTAAAAGACTCCGTCTTCAGATCGAAGAGCAAAAGAAGCTTCGAGAGGAAGTAGTGAAGAGAAAGGAGCAGAGGCGGCAACAGCTGGCTGCTAAGAGGCAGATGGAATTAAAAAAGAGGATGGCAGCCCAGAAACAGCAACAAACAGCTCAGTCAGGTGACCAACCAGGTCAACAGCAACAGACACAGTCCCCTCAACAGGGACAACAACAACAAGCTGTCATGAATAAACAGCAAGGACAAGATATTCATAAACAACAGCAGCAGCAAGCAACAAATAATCAGCAAACTGGACAGAGACTTCAACAACAGCAGGGACAAAGAAGACCAAGTCTTACAAAACACCAGGTTAATTACATATTGTTGAATATAAACAAGGTGCTGTTAAGATAGTTCCCCCAGCAACTAATGTCAACAGCTTCATATCCCTGTCTCCTCCCAGTTAACTCTGTACTTGTGTTGCTATCGTTTCACATTTCAATTCTTACCCTCCCATAAAAATGAGATTTCATTTTCTGCAGTACTCTTTTGCACAGTATGAGGAAGGAATAATATGTTATACATTAGCATATCTAAGAATCATCAATTACATTTTTTTTGTCTTTTCCAAATAGTCAAACCCAGGAATGCAGCAAGTTCGGGGCAGGGGAGCTAAGACAGTTGGTCAAAGAGGAAAACCTATGCAGCAGCGAAGAAACAGTGGAAGTCAACCTGCCCAGGTGCTGCAAGTAGAACCCCAGCCACTGATGCAGCAACCCCCTCAACAGCTTGGTGTGTTTGAAGGACAGCCTATTTTAACAATTGGAGGTGGACCATCAAAGGTGAGGGATAGAGGCAGGGTTTCCATCAATGGTGATGTAAAGTTGGGATTGATCTCCCTGACCACTAAAAGGAGGGTAGAATCTCCCCTTTTCATTTCCACAAGAATAAAAAATATGTCAGTGTCTTGGTTTTTTATTGGAGAAGAGGACACCTTTTCAGTGATGTCTGAACTTTCATGAAGGCCTGTTATGTTTAAATGTTCAAATGCTTAAACGAACGATCGGCCATTTAAACACCGCTTTCGTAGCCAAACGTTTAAAGGATATTGGCCTGGGCTAACTCTAATTTAGACCTAATGTTACACCCAACTATTTTTTTTTTTAAATTGCTAACACCCAACTTTTTTTTTTAAATTGCTACTCAAGGCCTAGCCTAGGCCCAGAAATGGAATCTACCACATTTAATCTGCTTTCAGTCTTCGTTAAATGTAATTCCTAAAACCTCCAATTACAATGCCGAAATTTAGGTAGCAATATACCTATTCATGTAACCTAAGATTTGGATGGCATGATATTGATCAGTAACGTTGCGTGAGCGAGACTTTGCTCAGCCAGGTATGCAGGCTGCTTAGTAAACAAGCCTTCACCGCATCGGTTAGCTGCCCATGGTAGCTGTGCATTTTCTCTACTGCATATGTGGTAAGCAGTTACCAAATGACTTGCAACGCGTGTCCCAGATGTTTTGTGAACTGAGAGAGGGAGGCATGCGAAAATTACAGTCTCATAGCCAGTATTTGTATATGTTTCTGTTTTTAGGCTTGATTTTAAGGGAAATCAAAGGCGGCTACATTTGGACATGGTTCAAACAGTAAACAAACATATATTTTGACCGTTTAAATGTTTAGGAAATTGAACGGAAACTGACAGGCCTACTTTCACAAATAGATAGCCTAAAAAAGTAAGTGAGCAACTTCTACAAGGAAACACCTCATTCAGTGATCTGCTGTTTTTATATGCAACTTCAGAGATATGGGTAAAGCAGGTGAGAGTGAGGAAAAAAAGGATTTATCAGATATTCTTGTGGAAGATGTATAGGAAAGAGAGGATAAAACAGAGTTTATAGCCATCAAAATCTTCTCACAAGCATTAATGGTAGGCCTGGCGTTAATATTAGTCTAGACAGTAATGTTGTACAACATGGTAACATTACCAGTGTTAGTCACTGCATTGTTAGCTTCAAGTAACTTGCGTCAGCACCAAACATGCACATGCATATTACTACATTATCTGTGAAAGGATTAAGAAAGGTTTAAATTAATCAGTGTTAAAAATCTGTCAAGCCGTGATCCTCTGTCACCTGAATAGCTTCTGAGTCAGTACCACAGTGTCTCCCATCTAGTATGACAGTGTTGTTTGGGTTTGCAAGGTATTTATTTTTATGCATAGAAAGCAAAATGTGTAACTTTGTCATATGGATATGATCTTGCCACGTGTACATAATTATAGTGTACAGATAATAATAGTATTTTAATACTTCATTCTAATTCTGTTTTCCAATAATTGAAATTGAATCAATTTCTCATCTATGCAGCCACCTGGACATATTCTTCAGCAACAAGGAGGCAACAGACAGTTTCACAGAGGAGGTGGTCCAAAGAATATGCCCTCTGGAGGCAGAGGTCAGCAGCAGGACTACCAGCAACAAACTCCACATCATCAAGGGAACTTTCATCGTGGTGGCATGGCTACTAGAAGACCTGGTAGAGGGCAGCCAAGGGGTCATGTAAGGGGTAGAGGGAGAGGTAATGTGAACCAGCAGCAAAGACAGGTCATAAATCAAGGGCAAAATATTGAAATTGGAGATCCTCAGTTCCAACCACAGCATCATCCTCATGATCCTAGCGGGTTGCAAGGTCCTTCACAGGGACAGCCATTCCAGCAGCAATTTCAACAGCAACATCACCAACCTCAGCAGAGGGGAAGGGGGCAAGTTGGAAAAAGCAGAGGGGGTGTGAAGCAGAGACTGGGACGAGGTAGCTTTCAGCAGAATCAGCAGCAACAACAGCCATCTCAGAGAGGAGGTATGCAGCAGAAACGAGGGAGAGGAGCTGGACACTTTCAAGGAGGAGGTCATCCTAATGTACCCCAGGGTATGCAAAGACAGCACTCTGGGGGTGGTGATGCTCCAACGCTCAACCCACAGTGTGGAGTATGCATCGAAGGGTTGGCTGAGAATACACATGGCAACGATGTTGTGGCAATGATGATGTCAATTGGACCAGTACAGGTATTCTGTTCTACAAAGAAATAATCACTAAATTCTCATCAGCCATGGGGATTTTGGATGGTGGATTCATTTTTGGTTTTATTAATAAATAAAAACCTCCAGGGCCAATGTAGTCATTTTGTTGTCCATTTTCAAAAAAAAAAATCTATCTCTGACATCATTTCTGATGTCCAGTGTCTTTATTTTGTCCCAAATCGTTCAGTACTAATTCCACGATGGAACGTTCCTTTTGTTCCAGCTACCAATTGGGCTGATTAGACAAGAACACTTTGCATTTAAACAATGTGGGATAAAATAGGGCCCAGGAGGAACATACTAAATCTGATTGGGGAAAAAAAAGGGCTGAGCAACAAGTGATTTACAAAGTAAATAATGAGAGTGAAGGTATTTCTTTTATGTGTCCTAGTAAGAGTATTGATAAATGCAAAGATCTGGATGAGGACATTAACTGGCATGGATGCACGATATAATCTGTCAGTCTTGTGTAAAAGGTACTTGTTTCATATAGCTTAGAAACCTGTTTCATATAGCTTAGAAACCTGTTTCATATAGCTTAGAAACCACAAACATTGGAGACAGACAAAAAGTGAAAATAAGGGTGTGTGGTATCACTCATCTGACAATATGTGACAATCAAATTGTTTGACTGTTCCAGTGTTCCCTGCCATTATCTATATGGTATGATACATCCATTACTTAGCTGCCAGTAAGTTAGGAATGAGACTTTTCAGGCTTTTGTAAGGCTAGTTTGCCAAACTAACAGTGCCAGAGATCCTCTGTGGTCAACTGCAATGTATGATTGAATAAAGAAAGACTAAATGAATCCAGTGTAATGCAACACTTGATTACAAAACATGTGGCAGGGCATAAATGCTAGCTCCCTAAAAGCACCATTTGTGTATATTTTACTTACGTTGCCAAGGACCTGCCTGAAGACTGTGTCGTTGGTCCAAAATGTGTAACATTTTCAAACTATTTAATATGTTTTGATGCAGGCCTTGAAGATGTACCCTAATCACAGAAAAGCGATCGGATTCTTTTTCAATCCCAATGATGCCGCTACATTTCAGCAGAAGTTTAACAGGTAGGAAAGATAGTCTTGTAGTAGAGATTATAAGAAATTACAGGAGAGTTGTGTTAAATGCTAAGTATCTACAGATGTTTTAGAATCTCGTGGCTGTAGAATAACTTCACATCAGTTGCCAGTTTTCAATCTAAGTTAAACATGTTCAAAGGCCCTTTCAGAAGGGACAACCATCGGTCGCTATCGAGTAAAAAAATCAAACATACTTTGACCTAGCCAGTGATTGAACCCAAGCATTTGTTGCTTCAAATGCCTTCTGCTTTTTTCACCCATGCACAGGAGGGGTTTACGCACATAAGTTGCTCATTTTGCTGGGTGGCTGTGCTATTTGTTGTTAAGCCTTGTATTTCAGATTTTGTTATTTTGCCTTTTGATTGGAATTTTTCTTAGCTCAACCGACAAATTGGGCAGAGCTTTTATGGTAGCGTGGGGTGAAATATCTGTCTCTCTCTTCAAATACCCTAAAAATGGAACCTGCTGTTGCGCCTGGTGCTCCACATTAGCAGTGGAGTAGGGAAAACAAGCCAGTGGGCCACAACTGGAAAAAAAGGCCTTGGCCGGCTCTACTTGAACCAAAAGGTTGGAAACTGGGCAGAAAAATTCCATGTAACAAACTCTCTTCAAAAGCTTTTGCGATCTGCAATTGCTGGTCAATTTTTGTGGAATTTTCAATGAATGTGCCATATTAGAATGGCAATACATGTTGTGATTGGCAACTTGAATAAACAAGCTATAGTCATTTGTGGCCAATTTTGGTATTTCTGTTTATTTTGTTATACCTTTGGGAGTCTCACTCCTTGGATAATTTGTTGATAATGCCTGGTGCTGAGCTAAGTCAGCTTTATCTGGAGAGGTATGCTCACCAACTGAACTTAAAAGCCTTAAGGCAAAACCCTCCATGAGAATTATGTTCAGTAACTTCATTCTGACTGCTGCTTGAAGGTTTGCAAGTGTTTCTTATATTTGCAAGAGTCCTTTGTTAACAATTCATGCACTATAATGGCAGTGTGTGAAAAAGTATGGAAGTAGCAATGCATCTGGGACTTCCATGCTGAAAGCAAAACTGAACCATCGTCAATGCTGGATCTGTTACACAACTCTCTTTGCCATATAAGGACACTGTATACTGGTGGGTCATTGTTGATCCATAACGTCCCCAAATTTGGCTCATCATCTCATGTTTTCATGGTGCAGCTGAAGCAGAAGTTTTGAAAAATGCTGGAGATTTGAGCTTTGCTCATTCAGTGCCTGGTGTCAATTCAGGAATCAATTGCTTGGAATAGTTTCTCTTTAAAGAGGAAGTGCAGGAACTCCAACTTGAATTATGATATAACACTGTCCTATTTTGTGATTGGCTTGTTAGGATAATATGGCAATATTTTTTTTTTTGTCAATCAGAAATCAAATTAACTAGGATTAACTACTTAGTGACTATGCCTCATTCAAGTCATAAAATATTACAACAGTAACTTTGAAGAGAAATAAGAAGAAATTTTTGAGATTTAGCTGTTGCTTCAAAATCAGGAAAGTATAACAAAGCAGGACTACGTACATCTAAACTGCAACAGTTCATAGATAAACTTCTAAACTTCTAAACAAATGTCCAGCTGCTAGGTAAAAATGTTACATGCCTGTTCAATAGCCAACATGAGTTCAAGGTAGGTTTAAAGTTTAAACCATGATTGTGTGCAAAAGAAATTTAAACTGAACAGTTCACTATCTCAGATGGGTTGAACAACTGCAGTTATTGCTTCTCTTGAATTTCTTGTGTTCCTTTAGTTTGTACTATTTGTTTTGCCTGGGAGACTGTTTAAAAGTGTAATCTGTCTAATTGTAATGTCTCTTATTCTTTATTCAGATCATTAATCAACTTTGTTCCCGTGGAAGTCAAGTTGATTTGGAGACATCCACCTTGAGCTGAAGCCAGTTTGCATGGGGATACAAGTGAAGTCCTGTAGGAGCACAGAATCAGCTGGGTGTGATACGAAGGATGACAGCTGCCAGTAATCAGTGAAGCCTCAATCCTGGTTTTTATACAATTTATTTTTTTTATTTTCATATCATTTTGATACCTGTACATGTACTCCACTGTGTTATGAAAACATTTACAGGTATGGTTAGGAGGCTGTATAGCTCTCCTAGAGATTTGGCACTGTGTTGTCAATGTATTGATCACATTTGGTTAACCATTTGTAACATAAGTGATACTATGTTCTAAGAATTGTATATTCAGTGATGTTATGCTTATTCTGTGCACCTGCCTGAGTAATAAGTATAAAGCATAAATCCAGATGTGAAAAGAAATTGGCATCCTCCAGTGGAAGCAAGAATATTAGAGAGAGGTTGAGATGAAGAAGAATTGTAAGACTGATTGGTGGTGGAGACAGTTGCTGGCAAGTGATCTTGAAGGTTTCAAGGACTTACATTGTATAATCAGAATCTGAACTATGAGAAGAACTACTCACTTCTATAAAAAAACTGGGACTATCATATTCACTTGTGTAAGTGAAGGGAAAAGACTGTTTTGAATATTTATAGCAATGCTTAACCAATGAGGACGTGCAGATGTCTGAAGAGATGTGACTTTATAAAGAACATGAAGAGGAAGCAGAGGAAAGAAAAAAAGAAGTTGACTGCTGCTGAAAAAAGAGAAGGAAAAAGCTGATTGGTGGATTTACTTAATACATGCAAATATATGTATGCTTGTGATCTGTATATGCAGGTGTAAGATCAGGCACATTTCTCTGAGTCTGTTGCCTATTCATATTTACATTCATAATGCACCTCAGGCTGAGCTGTTTGTTTATTTTGTATATAGTATTTGCACCAACGTCTCAAACCCCAGCCCTTTCTTGACCACTGGGCAAAACCTGTTAGGTAGCAAGTATAGCTAGCTGAAAAGCAGCTCACGTTCAACCTGATGATATTAATTTTTTTGCCTGGCATTGGGCGTGGTTAACCAGTTATGATGTCACGTGAATCCACTCTAGACCTAATTGGTTATTACACTTACAAATTGGATGTACTGACAAATGAATCATTTAAACATCTGAAGTTGTTTTTCATTCAGTTCAAATGAATTGTAATTAGAATTCCATTGTCACACTCATTCTGTAAAAGAATATTGGAAGGTGCTTGCTTCTGCTGTTAAACTAAAGCTGCTCTCAGAGGAGAAAATTTCAAAACCTGTCGCTGCCGTACAGAATTCACTCTGGAAGGAAATTTGCTTGACTTCCTGGAAAGCTTGCTCCTGGAAGCCATTTTTGGTCTTTTTCTTTTCTGGTCAGTCTCTTGTATGTGTTCTTATTGTTGACAACGAGACAAGAACGGCATTTTGCCGGACACATGGAATAAAGACTGACACCTGGAGAGGTATGACTAAAATTTGCAGAAGGATATACTGAAATAAAAAGTCCATCAAGGAGACTAATTGAAAGAGGATGTTACGAAGGAGATAATATCCAGAGATGGTTCATGCGTGAAGGAAATAAGAAAATCAGCCATCATACAGCAAATGTTAGGTTGCATATGTTTTGGTCAGTGTTAACAAGGTGTGCACTAGGTTACAAAATCTAAGTGGGTCATAGGTAGAAAACTCCTAAATCTATTATAAATGGAATGAAAAATGATTCCATTCCCCTAACAGGAACTTTTATGCAGATTTTACATTTCATTTGATAAGAAGAGCTCTCTTTTGAAGTTAGGTTTTACTACTTAAACAACTATTGTTGGCTGTATGAGTTAAGTTTCACTCAGTTGAACATTTTATGAAACAGTAAATACATTTTATTATCTGTGCTGACAATTTTACCTAATATTTGGAATGGATAGCTTCTTAACCAAATTTGTATTACAGCCTATTCATACTACCTAGGACATGCCATTGGAGGAATAGTGTGTGAGGGGTGGGTTGGGGGGGGGGACACTTATATTGTGGATCATATTGTTAAAGATAATATCAAAAGAGTGTTCATACCCCATTTCTGGTAGAAATTTGAAGCTTAAAGAAGTGTAAGTAGATTACAGGGAATGTATCAAAAATTTCTTAGGATTTGAATTGTTTTTAGAAAAATGGAAAAATTCAATATAAAAACAAATGATTTTACAACCTGTTTGAACTATTTTTCCAGGATATATGAAATTGAGTAACAGTGGGCTGAGTGGGCTCTGTATATGAAAGACAGCATCAGGGAGAGAATCAAGATTTGACTTGCCCTACAGCAACAATTGTATGAATATTTAAGATGGAACAGCCCACAAATGGACCCTGAATATGGAGTATGCAGGTCAAATAATCCACGGCAAAGAAACACACATTAAAAGTCATTTCAGTGGTCTATTGAGTCATCTGTTGGACAATTTGTTGAAGGGAAAAAATGAATCTTTCCAACATTTAATTCAAATTCTGTATCTGCACTTTGGCATTATGCATTATAGGAATATTCCTTTCCCAGAGAAATTGGTGAAGCAGCTAGCTTTAAATTAAGCTTTAGTGGCATCATTGTTTATATGAATAATTATGAAATAAAAAAGTTGGCTACTTTCACAAAGATAAGAAATTTTTGTTTAAAATTACAATTGACAAGACAGTTGTAAAAGGCCTTTGATTACCCTTGCAAAGTTAGTTTCATTCTCCAAATTTGTAAATGAAACCAATTGAAAATAAGAAGCCTGGTCATGTTATTTTTGTCACAATAATTTGTGCAAATATTTGCATTTGTGCATACATGGCTGGTTAGGATGTTCAAAAAAGGAATGAAGTTGCAGAAAGAACAGCGGTTTTGGTTTTAAAACTCATGGAGAAAAACTTGAAAGGAGACTTAAGAATTGTTTTAACATTTCACTTGATAATAATATTACAGTTGTTGCTGTAGTGAAGTCTTTTTGTTTCAAAAGATGGAATCTGGTTGGTTTCTCAACTTTGCAAGCAGACCTTGAATTTTGAGGTATGCTAGTGCAATCGCTCGGTACCCACTTGCCTCAAACCACTGTGATATGTGTGGCTTTTGGCTCACCTACCAGGCTACCACACTCCTTAATTGTCTGGGCGAGTGTGATTAGTAGCACATCTTCAAAATCTTAAACTGAGGCCTTTGCAAGTATATCATTTTTAAATTGGAGTGAGGACAACTTGGCTAAAATACCTGTAACTTTTTATGAGGAAGGGGAGAGTTTATGGCTACAGGCCTTGCTGGTCAATGTGTTATCATTATTTCGGAATAGGCTCTTTATATATTATTTCTTTTGCTATGGTGAGTTGGTTATAATGTTGAAGTCTGTGTTTCCAAAGTAGTGTAGACTCTGCACCTGTTAGGTTGATTTGGAGGTTGGGGGAGGGGGAAGGGTTAACGTTTCACAAGATCGGTTGTGGTAGAAACAAAAGACTAGTATTAGGGTACTGTTTTGTAAAGGGCTATATTTTGTCTTAAGTTTTGATTTAAATAAGACTGTTGAATGACAAATCACACTTGGACTAAACATGACTCACTGTATGAAATAGAGACCCGAAGTTATTCAAAGTATAGGAATTTTTCCAATTATGAGATGTAAATTAGTGTGGCATCAGTTGCGTCATACTGCAGTACATCAACAAACCAGCTCACATCTGAGACATCATTGAGTGATTTGAATCTTAAGGTCCAATACTGCTTTCAGAATTGCAAAATATGTTTGATATATTGCCCAAATTAATTTTGTCAGCAAAGTTCTTACACATTGTTCAAGAGTCCATTCAATTTAGCAGACCCATAGCAAGTATTTTATATTCCCCTAGTTTAACATGAATACATTTAGACATAATTGGTAATGCGGCTGGTATTTGTGGTCCTCTTATAGCAGTTGCCCCAACATTTTTTGTAAAATTACTTGAATTAATTAAAATGTCCTCTCTTTGCCCTTATACATTTTGTTCATGACATTTTACAACATAAATACAACATGTGTACATTTAACTCACTGATTATTAAACTCAATGATTCATTAAAGTGAAAAGAAAAACATCGTTTTAAGATTTTCATAAAGCAAACCCTTGGCTGTTCCAGCAGGAGTGTCATTGATTTGCCCCTTTGTAGTAGTTTTTACATATGGACAGTTTCTTTCACTAATAGAGTTGCTTCAGTATTTGAACGTCAAGTGTATATTCCATCGAAACTTTTCTCTAACTCACACTTGTACTTTCTGAGGATACAGTAAAACAAAATGTTTAATTAAAATGTTCAAGCTTAGGTGAACAATTAAATGTAATTACAGGAATGAATATCTTACCCTGGCGCAGATGCCTCAGTCTGCAAATTAATTTTACAAAAATAAAAATTCCTGTAATACAACTAATGCCACATACTTAAATTCTACATCAGAAGTATAAGACCCCCTGTTGGTTTCTTTATCTACTTTGTAGAACTGCTTGGACTTGACTAGCCTTCCATTCAACTTGTTTCATTTATTGGGTTGCTAGACTGAATGAGATCCTGGATTACTTCCCTTAAATATCTAGAAACGTTTTTATTTTTCCTCTTTAAAATGATTGGTACTGAAACTTGATTCCCCTCTATCAGAGCATTTATGTGATAGAGTTATCTTTCTTGAAATATGTGGCGACCCTTACTTGAGGAAAGTAATGAAGGAAAACTTACATTATTTTACACAGGCATGGCAGCAAAAGAAGGAATGGATTGTTTTTCTTTGAATCTAGTCAAATGCCTAACATAAATCTAATCAATTTCCCAGTTTTCCTTGTATGCCCCAAGGTATTTCTTGCTGTCCAACATCACTATAATTTGAGGAAAACTCAAAGAAGGAGAGGGGGGAATTCAGCTGGGTTTTGTAAACTACACACTTGTTCCACACGAGCATGTAAGGACCTTTAATACCTGAATAGTATGTGTTTATTACAATTCCTCTGCCAAACATGTAGGTTTGGTGTTATGAACGTAATGATTGGGTATTTGATTTAAAGAACATTGAAAACCTAGAAAATGACCACACACAATTCCTATCAAAATTCATCAAAGATTGACCATATTACAGGATAATTTCCTATTTTTACTTACGTAATGCATAAACATGGAGCTAAATGTGCAAATATTGGGACATACCATTTATGACTTATGTTATCTTTTGTTTTTGCAACCTCCATTTTGAGGACAGAAATAATTATTATAGGGTCAACAAAAGAAATATCAATACTGTGCAACAGTCCACAGTTAGTGTTTTTGAATAAGCACAAGTTTCTTCGGAAACATTCCAAAATTGAAGAGGTATATTTCAAACACGGTTAAAGATATTTACAGAATTCTAACAGATTTTCCTTTGAAAATCTTACTACTTTTTAACTGTCCAGTACTATTAGGACACCATATGTTTATGCATCCTCAAATTAGGCCAGAGTTCAATAGTCTTAATACCATGCACTGTTAAGTATCAGAGGTCATGCTTTGAAAAAAAATGCAGCATCTACCATCATGGGTTTATGGTTAAATAAAGGAGGTCATTACCAGACCGTATGGTCTGCACCAGTCTGTTTCTTTAAAAATTTAAATAGTTTTGAACAATGCAACTTTGGTCTTGATTGGGTACAATCAACAAAACGGTTGTAATTTGTTCTACATTCAGAGTAATGGGAAAAAAGGTGGCATTATTTTTGCTGGTATTGAAATGTAAAGGCTTGTCTTTAATAATTGAAAAGTTCTCACTCTTGTAGTGTAATAGTTATGATCCTATTATCATAGGAAGAGCATGGCTCACTTAGCCAATAAGAGTTTTTGGTGAATCTGTGTGTTCTATTCAAAAAAGTCAGACGGCTTAAATTTAATTTTCTTCATGAAGGAGGAAAAAGTGATACCACTTGAGAGAAAAGAAAAGGCATAGATGATGGGGAAGTTAACCAAAAGAATTAAAAAAAGGGCTTAATGAGTCAGAAATTGGAATGTTTAGGTATCACAGAAAGTATTATATCCTAGGTTTCCTGAGAGCCTAGTTTGGTATATTAGGTCTGGCAATTTTCCCTAGTAGAAGTCTAAAGAGACATTTTTCAACAGTTGAGTTGGAAACATGATCGTTGTCTCTGAAGGATGTGAGTCATAAGGGTTAATAGGATTGGTAATAAGAGACTGAGAGGCAATGAATGGCTTGTACATCTTAGTGGTTCACTGACCTAGGTGCTCTTAGAGGCAGGGAGAGAAGCTAAATGGTTTAATACCGAGGGGTTGTAGTTCTGTTTTGCTACTAAAAGTATTGTTGGGTGAGCAGGGCAGGGTTTCGTTGTGTATGTCTGAGTGTGAAGATTAGCCTGCAGTTAGAATAGAGCATGTAATATTATAGGTTGGATTATGGGACTGCAAATGTGGAAGTGTTTTATTGCCATAGTTCAGCCTATAGTTTGTCTTGTTTCGTAAAATTTGATTTCAAGAAAATAGGATGCTGATGGGAAAGGGGCATGGGAGAGGGGATAGGGTAAGGGGATAGCGTAGGGGGTTTTGTCAGAAAGAACATTTTCAATAATGACTTGCATTTTAAAATAAGTATTTCAAAAGAGTTGTCCTAACCACTCCTCATTCTTATCCCCTTAGGATACATGCTTAAAAGGAAACCTGGTCTCGTAAAGTTCCAACCTCTCAGTGAAGTTTACTTTAGCCTTTCCTCCAATCCCAAAAAGACTGCCTGTGTAGGACAGCTCCTTGGTGGAGGAAATAGTTTCCTTTAATCTTTAGATGCCATTATTATACCTAGTGTACTAGTGAAAAGTCTGTTTTTGGTTTAAACCATGTCATAGAAATGTTGCTATCACTGAAATATATAAAAACATGATAATTGATAATAATTCGATGATTCATTTGTGTTGAAAAGTCAACATCATGCAAATTTTTCTTAGTGACTGCACTTTGTAGAGGTGGCCATGCACAATAACATCCTGTCACTGCACACATTTCCTCGGAATTACCTTTCATTCTGAGGCAGAATAAGTTTATTTCACACTGTGAGGTCTCTCTCTAAGGTAATTAGTTGAACTCATTTGCCAATATGACGTGAGGACTAGAAACTTAACGGTAATTAAATTAGCACATTTCCCCCCTTTGATCTGCACCTCAGAACACTAACTACATCAAAATGAATTATGTCTGAAGCAGTTACCTTACTACCTTGTCATGAACAAACTATATTTTTTACTTTTCTTCTCAAGAGTGATATGTTATAACAACACTCTTAAAGGTAGTGTGACATGTCAGCAAAAAGCACTGAATTTACTTGGTAGTTACAGAGCAAGGTCTCCTAAGTAAGAATCCGTTGGAATTACGTCAATATCTTTTACCGTTCTCAAGATATACCTCTTCAAAGTTTGAATGTTTCTGAAGCAACTTGTTGGTTATGCAAAAATAGTGATGTTGAGTGTTGCACAGTGTTGACATTTCTTTTGTTAACCCTATATTAATTATCTCTTAATTCAGATAGTTTATAGTTTGGTGATTGATACTGATGATTTTCAAGGACACAATTTCAACTCTCAAAATAAACCCTTCAGGAAATACTAATGTTACAACTGCCCATAAAATGAAGATTGCAAAAACAAAGAATAACATTAGCCATATATGGTATGTCCCTCCCATGACATCACAAGATTTACATATTGAGCTCATATTTATGCATGATTAAGTGCAAATCAGAAATAAACCTGTAAAATGGCCAATTTTTAACAGATTTTGATTGGAATTGCAGCAATTTTCTTGGTTTTTAATGCTTTTTACATCAAATACCCAACTTTGTCATTTTGGTGTCACACTACCTTTAAGCCTTCATGCCCCTTCTTACTGCTACTTTTTTATGACTAAAGATTGATCATCACATTGATGGGAAAGCTTACGGCTGAAAGTGAATTTTAAAGATCTTTTGACATCCATGAAATTGCAACAATCAAAGTTAACTGATGCAAGTGCTTTCAGCTTTATCAGATGTGAGTTTGGTATACCTGTAGTTATTGCAGTAGGATGAGTACTGAAATTCAATAATTAATGCTTGAATCAATAATGCCAGTGCACACCTTGTTAACAAAAAATAATGTCAGGTTACATTCAAAAGGTCACTGGAAAATAGCAATTGATTTTCACCTTGGACTTTAAGGACTCTAAAAACTAGGTGAAGGCATGATGAATATTCATTTCTCTACACTGTTATTTGATTGGACTAGAAAATGTGTACATAAGCCTGGAACTGAAAAGGAAACATTGGACTCTATACATTAATCGGATAGAATCAACTCTTGTGAAACATTGTGATGTAGACGGTTTAAATCAAAGCATTAACAATGGTGGTGATTGGATTGGTAATGTCAAAAAATATTTAGTCATGGTCTGGTTTATAAAAACGAATATTTGTGATAGAGGTCACAAACAAATTGCAAAATGTTCATTTGAGATGGAGAGTGAATATTCACTTTTTTTGAAATGAGTTGGCAATGTTCAAAAACTTGGTTGCAGTTGTATATAGGAAAAGTGTAGAACTCACTGTCACAGTCAGCAAAAATATGGTGCTACACATATGAAATGAACTTACTGGTGATAAAGCTCCCTAAAAGTTTGTTTTTATACTTTAAATAAGTTTGCAAGGATATTGAACAATTGTTGATGTTTGGTTCTTGTAATAATGCAAGTGTCACCCTTGAGAGGTCAAAAGGATGTTAGAGACAGGGATGGGTAGGAGATTGAGGGAGGACAGAGGGGAGTGTGGATTCATAATGGAAGAATGAGAAATATTTCTTTTTGTCTCAGATTATAGAAACTGTGAAAAGTATTTTGTACATTTTTTGACCTTTAACATTTTGTTGTACAGATTGTTTGAAAATTGTTGTTGTCCTCATTTTTGGTGAAATGAATATTAAAGAAGTCTTTGAAAGTTTCGTAACAGAAACTCATGAAAGGAATACCTTGTGTCTTTTGTTTTGTATGTTCGAATCTGTTATCAAAACTGAAATATTTTGTCAAAACAGCATGACTTTTGTGAGACAAGAATGGTAGAGAGTGTCATGTATCTCTCTCAAGGTTATATGGGTAAGACTGCAACCTAATCCTGCTTCTGAAAAACTGAATTTAACAAAGGTGATCATGAAAGGAAATATGTTCTATTTGCTACAAATATGTAAGTCTCATTGGAGGTAAATTTGTAGACCACTTTTACTCAAATCCATTGTTGAACCTTTTCAAGCCATATTTTATGAATTGGTATTATTTTGTATTCAGAAACTTTATTTTTTTATGTGTATCAAAATTGCTGTATGTTCTCTTTACAGTACTTAGTGGCTCTTTTGCCTTGGAATCAGGGAACGGTGAATGGTGCAAAATTTGTTATCTCAGGTTTTATCTCACATCTTGCCATTTTGGTCAAATTTTAAAATTCTTAGAATGACATAGTAATGGTCTACGGAATGGAAGTTAGTGTGTGCTTCATTTCTTGTATCAAGAAGTTTTTGTGCAATAATTTGAAATGTGTATTTTCATCATGCAGCTGGTTTTAAAGAAAACTTCAGGTTTTTAATTTTTTTAGATAAAAGTAATGCATGTTGGTTTGTGCAGTTGGAACAGTTTAAATGTTTTACATACAGTGTCTTAACTGCTAAAATCAATTTATGAAAGCTTTATTAGTCAATCATCCAGGCACTGAAATATGTCTTTTTTCATTTGATTCTATTGTTTGTATAGAACATGAATTTATTGCATTCCAGTGTAATTTCTTACAGTGTTGTCACATGAAAACCAAATTCTGCTACTTTGCAGGTGAGACTCAAATTTTTTTTATCTCAGTACAAATGAGAGAAATTTGTGGAAATTGTTTGTGTAACCAGTGTTACCTGTTTACTTCAAGATAGATAATTTTGTGTCTTGCCTGCAAACTGGGGCAGATTTTCTTTTTAGTGCAATCACCCATTAACTTTCAGAATGACATTTCTCAGAATTGTATATGTTTTTAATTGTGACATGCTCTGAAAGTTCTCACTAGTCGTTCATAGTAAGGACTGTAGGTCTTTAAAAGTACAGACTCTCTGAATAAACAGGGTTTTGTTCGGTTTGATGTTATCAGGTTATTTCATCAATACTTGTGCAACTTATATTGGTTTTGATGCCAACAGCTGTTTAATGAATAGCTGGTTTCTTATTTACTGATCTACCTCATGGTGCTGCTAAAGTCAGTACAGCTAAAGACGAACCCATGCAGCTAGTGAAAATGCCCATTAGTGGTGTCCATCAGCTGGAAATCTTTGTAATTTTATCATCTGCATGCAATTCTAAACCCTCATATTCAGTGAAATTGATAGAATCTAAAGGTATTGTAGTGTGCAACAATTTTTGATACGGATAAACAAAGAATTTAAAAGATTAAAATTGATGGACCCCAGCAATGGCCGACTAAATCAGACCTCACTTGACTGCTCCGATTCATCTATGCTAATTTGGGGAGGATATTCTGCAGTGTTCAGCCCTACTATATTTAAAATATTCCATACAGGAATCTTGACCAAGAGAAGTCTTTGTAAATTTGTCATCCTGATGCCTGATTGAATGATGTAATCTAGGGTATCTAGTATCCTTTTGGTCAGTTGGAGTCAGGACAAAATCATGGCTCTGTTCCTTAATTAACGGTTTCCAGTACCTCTCATGTCTTTTCTTCTCTTGGGGACATACCCAAAAAGGTTTGATAGATGGGGCACTAAGTATGATTTACTGCTGTTCTGAGTGAGTTGTATATGGGCCCTGTTCACTTTAGAAAATTTTTGCTCTTGGAAGAGGACTGATATGCAAATGGTGCTATGTTTCACATAGTTTGTTTTAGTCTCAACTAATTTTAGCTTCATTTATTTTTCACACTTGATGGCAAATAAAGGGGGACATGCCTGCCTGAGTTCCACCTCAGTTCTCTGTACAAGCCATTCATGTTTGAGACAGATATTACTGGTGGATAATTCTCAGTTTATTGATGGTTGTGGCATCTTTTGCAGGTTACCAGATTCTATATTTACACTCTCTACGTTCTTTTATTTACAAGAAAGGTCACTGTTGTATGTAAGATAGCCAAAGTGATTAAGTTTCAGAGCAAGAAGTTTAGATTTCATTAAGAGAAGAGATACAAACAGCTGTCAGATTGTAAAAATTGTACTTTTGTATGGACAGTTGAATGCAGCAGAAGATTTAGTAGAATGTGAGCAGTTACTAGCAGTTGGGCAGTATTGTAAGTCTGAATGTTGTAACATGTTTGTAAGTGTTATAACCAGAAAATTTTGTATGGGTTTGCAAAGAGGCTCCTTAGTTCCCTAAGGTAGAGGACAGGGGAGTTTAAGTGTAAAGGCATCTTATTTTCATTTCTTTAGTTTTCCATTTGATAGGAGTTGTGGATGAGACATGAGAATCTTAAGTCCCAATTCAATTTTGTTTTGTAAACCACTGTTGTCTGTGGATGATTAAAATTCCTTACGATCTCTATGCAATTGGTATGTATTACTTTTCACAGGCCAAATTAACAATTCAAAGTTATTCTTGCCTTTCGGAAGAACTTCCTTCCTAAACTAGTTTAGATTGAATGCAATACCATTCCTATTTATTTAGTCTGGTTTGTACCATCAGTTTTTTTAAACTTTGAGTGGAAGAAACTTTCAATGCTGTTCACTCTTGGATTTATTCTGTTAAAATCCTGTTTGGTAGTTTGAAGTAACTTCCCATCAAAATGAAAGTATCCTTTGTACTCACAATGGTTAGGCTGTTGATTATTCAGGTAGTTTCACTTTGCTGTTTTCTGAATTTATGCCAAGTTGCTAATGGAAGGGTTGTTTGAAATACACTCTCAGGTTTTGTCTGGTTACCAACTCTTTCCAGGTATTTCTCATTGTGGGAAAGGTTTTAGGTTTCATTCCCTCTTGATAGAGATGTTGGTTGTTGTGATGTCTATGTTTTTAAATGTTCAAGCAGAACATGAAGTGATGGTGACATTCTTTATAACCATATTGAATTCCTCAGTCTTTGGATGCAGGAATATTTCTTTAGTAGAAACTTTTCAATGTCCCGGTGCCCCTACACTGACTAGTCCACTTGAATACTTCAAGTTTTGAGTGACACTATTCTTCCAAAGTTTGTATTTGCTAATTAATGATTTGTTGAACTGCCTGCAATGATTATAAAGGAAAATAATGTAACTACTACCTTTTCTCACCCTTACATCCCTTGAAATTTGACAGGAAGAATGAAAAATTGATTTTTATCTTTTTAATCTTTAGACACACTGCTCCCAGAAGCAGTGTGTCCTAGGCTGGCATTAGCAAAGAACATGTATTCTACAAAGAGTTTTCTGATTAAGCTTTGCTACTTTGAGCTTAATCATAAAGGGCATTAACAGTCCCCCCCCCACAGAAAAAAAAAAGCATTTTGAAATAGCATTTAAATTCCACAAATTTGTTATGTCCTCTCAAAGGATCTTTAAGTGATATTTACAGGACATAAATATTACATCAAATTAAACCAAATAGATAGATGTTCCTTAATAATTACACAGTTAATACAAATAAATATTGTCACATGATACTCAAGACCCACCCATGAAATACTGAAGGCTACTACGCTAATTTAAATAAGGGGAAGAGCATTTTCTGTCCAAATGTGAATTTCTAGTTTTTTCATGTACCAACCAGTCCATTATTGTGGAAAAGTTTGAAGAGATGGTGAATGTTACCCTCTTCATCCTCTAAAAAATATTTTTAGCATGAAGTGCAAAGAAAAAATAGCTTTATTGATTCTGAAATCATCAATTGCAGATTTTTACAAATTTCTCCTTTGTTGAGCCAAAAATAATATGGACAGTTATTTACAATGTATTTAGCAGTTTCTTAGTTTTGACCATTTATATTAGTAGTGTTTTGTCACAGTCAGGGCAAATAACTGGTGTAGAGTTTTTCCAGCCAAATTACTTACATTTTTGAAGTAGGGTCCTTGAGTCTTTTATTTATATTTTTTTTTCACTGTATGGTAATTCTAAATTCAAGGCAATCACTTTGTCCAACCAAACCATTTGAGACTGTTCCAAATTTGTGATTGTTCAAAACTGCAGTAGAATGGGAAAATATCCTGATTTTGTGAAGAAATTTCATGTCATCCAAAGTGTTAGTTGCAATCATATTTTGAGGTCAGCTTAGAACCAGTAGAAATGTTTACTTGCTTGGGGTTTGAAGTTTTTGTATAGGTTGAGACTTGTTCTTTTAAAGACAATTATTCATCACCCCAAAATTACAATTTTTCCAGTAGTCTTCAAAAATTGTCAGTTGGCAGAGCTCTTTAATTGACATCAAATTCCAAAAATGCAGAGGTAGTACTGTTGCTCATATTACACAGCATCCACTGCACTGACAGTAGTCAGATTACGCATGAGGGTCTTATAACATGGGGTTGTTGCTGGATGAAGATGAGAGTTTGAGACAGTTGTGGTAGAGAGATTAGAAGAAGGAAGGCTGGGGGCATTATCAACTGTCTGGGGGTAATGGATAAGAACCTTTAAAAATCATATGATAAGGTCGTTAGTGAATGTTTTGAAGTTGTCAGAATATTCATCATCATCGTCTAAGAAGCCATATTCCCAAAGAATTACAGCAGTTTGTTTTGGATTGAAGGGTGCTTAGTAATTTTATTTCCTTGGTCTAGAATCACTCATTTGTTATGACAATTGTTTTTTTCATTGCAGACTCAGAGGGCCTCATTGTTTGTATAGTAGTTAAGAATAACAACGTGACAGTGTTCGTTTAGATTGTCATAATTTATTTGCTTTGAGGAGGAAGTTTCCCCACTGCAGGACAACTTTCAATCAGACACTTGCAGAATGAATTAGAATTTAGGTCATAATTTTGGCTTAATTGAAAAGATTGGCCAGCATACTGACCCTTTTGGAGCTTGAGCCAAGTACATGATAGCCCTTTCCTCATTGCAGTTTTTTCTTGTTGGTCTGTGAAATGCATTGGCACCCTTTTGAGTCAATTTCCTTTAGTGAATATCCTTTGTACATGTTTGATATTGATGTATACATTTGTTGATTGTATTGGGCAGTCTTCTCAGAGCCATAGCTCATATTGGACAAAGGCTTTTGTTTTGGTTTGATGTAGATTTTATATTCACTAACAGTTGCCCTACAATTTGATTGAGATGTACATTGTTATTGAATCAGGTTTGATGAGTAACAGATAAATTTTTTAGTCAAAGGTTCATGGTCACTTTTGTCTCTCTGACGGTAATGTCTGTGGTCAATTTTATTATGAGCATCTCAGTGGCTGATCATGTCTTGGTCAGTAATTTGTTATGCCGAAAAAATACATTGATGGTACTGAGCTATTGATATACTGCTGTCAACGCCAATAGTCCCTCTTGTTTCTTACATTGTTTTTGCTTGTATATTGCAGTCAGTATATCACATCCTTAAAGCGGCTCATTGAGTTGGTTCATGAAAGTCAACAAATTTTTCCAAACTCTTCACATACTAATGAGAAATGGTCAAACTTAGACAATCCCCATTTCCTATATACAAATAACTGTTTTATGGGTGAGTACTTAACAGTTGAATTCAGTTTTCAAAAAATTGTGATCAGACACTTTTTCAAATTATCCACAAAACCATTACAAGTCAGAAAACCACAAAATTCAAAAGTATAACGTTTTCTGTAACTATTGGATATGAAACTATTATGCTGATTATAAGTATTGTCATGTGGAAGTGACCCTATAACACTCTCATTCAGTTATCGATTTCAACTCAATGGGCCCTTTAAAAGATGTGCTTTGATCTAGACCAATGTTGCATGTCTATTTGTTTTTAGCAAACATGGTCACCAAGCTGTAACCACTTCCACAAAATTTTGGTCTCATTTATATTTCTGAGGTTTCATCATGTGCTGAGGTATGATGTTATGATTCACAGTGGACAGCAGATGCCTTTTGTCATAAAACTCTGTGATTTTACCTTATAGCTGGGAGGAATTTTGGCTGACTGGCATAGCTTTTAACCTTTGGTCAAACACATTTGTCTTGTTGAAGGCTGTGTCTTACCTAGTAATCCTGTCCCTTTTACTAATGCTTTAAAAACAGAATATTCTTTGCCATTATTACAGCAATTGGAGAAGCTTCGAAATTTTTGAAACGGACATGCTTCTTTGGCAGGAGATGTGAAAATTTTGTTGTAGAACAATTTCTGAGTGATTAGGAAAACATCATTGCATGCAAACATTGTAACCAAATCAATAGGATGACATTATGGTCAACAGTATTGGGGGTGATGTTCTTTTAAATGTTAGATACATTCATGTGTGATATTTTATGTGTGAAAAATTCAGTGTAGTGTCAGAATTTTGTATCTTATACTCACTGAAAGAAATTTAGGAAAGCAAATTTAAAAGTGAAAAATTAATTATAGGGAACCCCACATGGGTTCTATTGTAATACTTCATGAAGGCCCTGCATGGATTTGACATAAAGGTGTAACTATAGTCCAACATTTAACATGTCAACATATGTGTGCAGAAAAAAGTTCCTGTTCAGTTTTCATGATTGTGATAACACTGCAGCACTCTCATATTTTTTATTTATTTATTTATTTATTTTTATTTCTTTTCATAATTGGCCTGCTCACAGTTCCTAAAACATGACATCATAGCTGAAATGTTGGCTTCTAATGTTGTCATATAATACCAGGGTATTATGCAAATTGAGTAATATGTCATGAATGCATTACCTGTTTCTACCTTTCTGATAGATCATCGCTCATATTATGATAGGATTTGAGATATTATGTTCAATGTTCTTTTATCCATTCATTCTCATTTGTAGCGACTTACAATTTCTTTCAAACTTTTGCAGGTATACATGACTATCAGTAACTGCTCTTAGTGTGTGTGACACAGTGTGCCATACAAGCAGTACTTGCTAATGGTAATGGTTTACTGATTGATTAATTGATAGATTGATTGATTGATAGATTGATTAATCAATCTGCCAAAATGTTTCTATGAACTTGTTCATAACAAAACAGGTTCTTCAGTTTTACAGCTATATTTAAATCAATATCATGATTGCTTGTATGTCATAATAAATATCCATACACTCATTGCTGTTAAAAATGAATATGACTGCAAAGAGACCCTTTGAATTAAAAATGATGGTTTGCATATTCATGGACCCATGACTAAGATAATATCAGACTTTAGCCAAGTTGCAAACAGGAAATTCAGCTAAACCTTGGGGAAGATGTCTTACATAATTGATTGTCAAGGTTCTGTTATAATGCACATTTGTTTAATTGGATCCTATTACTAAGCATCACGTTTGTTACTTGGGACATGCACATATAAATATTCATGAGTTTATAGCTGAGATGAACTGAACTGTAAACTAGCAAACAGGCCTTTGGTACATGAATATTCATAGCAATGATATCATAGTGTATTTGCAAACAGGAAATTTAACTATAACTTTGAGGAATATTTCTTACATAGTTGAGTGCCAAGTAACTGTCCTCATACATCAATTAATTTAATTGGATCCTATGACTTATCAGCATGTTTGTCACTAGAGACATACAAGAAGCATTTAATTTTCTGGGAAGGTAACTTCAAAGGGTACATGTAATTGCTGTGGCTTTTCAAATATTGCATAGCTGTAGAGCTAATACTTTCAGAGTTACATGAACCATGGGTAAGTTAATAGTTAGAGTTTCACAGCCCAGTTTCCAACCTATTGGTTCAAGTCAAGCTGGCCACAGCCTTTTTCCCAGTTGTGGCTTGTTTTACCTACTCCATTGCTTATGCAGAGCATCACACACAATGGCAGTAGGTTCCTTTTTTAGAGCCTTTAGTATGACTTGACCTGGGAAGCAAACTAGGGCCTTTCGCGTGAGAGGTGAATGCTCTACCATTAGACCAAACACGTGGTCTTATTTGAACCATGGGACTTATACCTCTGAGAGTATTAGCTTCACAGTTAAGCCTGTCAAATTTGCATAAATTTCTTTTCACCAGTTTTCATTCTTGGCATTTTTGAAACAAAGTAAGATGTACTGCTCAAATGTAAGCAGTTTTTTAATAGTTACCTAATAGCCTTTGTGCTCTTCCAGCTCCCAAAATATGTTGTACACCACAGAGCATGCAAAGCTCACATAAACTGGTATGGCATCACAAAATGTGACACATTTTTGTACATGTTGTGCAATTCTTAATATGTCTTAATAGATGCAATACCCAATGATTGCCAGCCATTGTAAAAAAATGAAGTACTATGCACATTTTATAGGCAAAGTCCACCTCTCAAAAAATGAAAAATGCACTTGAATATTCAGTGCTGCCAGCATAATTTGACTTGATTTTTGAATTGCAATTGGGCTGAAAGTCCTGTACAGAGAATTTGTTTTAGCCTTGTCTTTGATCTGGTGTGATTATGTAATATTTTGTATTAGGCAATAGTATCATACCTTAAAAAATTATGTGATGGTATCAAAATTGTTTAGTTCGAGCAGCAAAGGGAATACCAATGGGGTGGGGGGGGGGGGAGGAGTTAATCCAAGGGCATAGGGTGATTGATGGGAGAAAAAGGATTAAATGAAATTTCTAAAATTGCTCAAAAACACTTCTGTATGACTTTGAATTTTTGGGGTTTGCAAAGTTTGCGGCAATTGAGTGACATCTCTGTAATTATGGTCTTTATGAATAGCTTTATCCACTTTGATTTTAAACTTTGAAGTTATTCAAATTTTTCCTTTCATCAGATTTCAAGGCTGTATTAATAATTTAACTTTCCAAATATATTTTAAGGATCAATTATGTATGGTAGGCAGACAGTATGCAGTGTGTACCATGAAGTGTATGGTTTGGGGACATATTATAAAATGAATCCTTGATTTAGAAAACTCATTTGCCAAAAATATATAGCTAGTTCGGTAATTTGTTGCAGCATGGAGTTGTGGGGCACAGGGGGATATACAAAGTAAAATCAGCACACAGTGTACAGCTTTCCCTTGATTTCATCAGTACATGCATACAATACTTTCTACATGTAAAGCCAACTCAAACATAAATAGAGATCTCATTCTATTTTATGGCAGATTATTAAAATGCAAATTGCTTACAACAAAAAGATAATGTAGAGACAACCAACTGCACAAAACCACATTTGAGATACCCCTATATTATGGATGAATTGAATAATTTCACAAATTTTTCATGATAACTCAAATTTTGGAATATGAGTTGAAAGTGTGGGATTGGTTCGTTTATCCCAACTATTTAGAGGTAGTGTGCCTGTGCATAGCTACCAAAACAAATTGCCAAACTGGCTAACTCAGTCAGTATTGGAATATTGTTGCAGGAGGACAGTATCCCCTTTGCTGCTCAAGTTTTTCAAAACAGTGTATGATATCAATCCTATTGTCAACATGTGTGGAATTGTGTTTTCTGATGTAGTTACAGTTTAACAGCTTTTATGTTGTGTGTTTCTTCGCAAAGTTTCATATATCTGTCATCATTCGGGCAAGTGACAGATTGTGTTTGTTACCTTGGTAACCAGTTCATATTAATCATTCTCTGTCCATTTCAACAGCTAGTAATCCAGCATGTTTCATCACCGTATTAGAGTGCCTTTATCACCATAGAAACCTTACTTATTTTTTTCGGCTTTGCCTAAATTCTTCCTCTTGTCTCTGGACCACTTTTTGCTTCTATTGACTCCCTCATTCTTTCCTAATAGAAACCAACTCCTACTTTTATCTGCCACTACTCTACAGGGGCCCATTCCACAAAGAGTTACGCACAATCTTAAGTTTGATTCCCCATACTTAAGTCAACAATAAATCATACTTAAGATTGCGCGTAACTCTTTGTGGAACAGGCCCCGGGTGAACTTCTATTGATTTTTCCAGGACTGCATGGTCATGCTCCCGTGGTCATGCTCCCAGCTGCAAGTCAATGACTTGCAACTGGGAGGACTTTGGTTCGATTCCAAGTCAGGTCATACCTAAGACTTCAAAAATGGAAGTCCTGCCATTGTGCTTGATGCTCAGAATAAGCAATGGTTGTAGGAAAAACAGCCGGTGAGCCACAACTGGAAAAAGTCCGTGGCTGGCCTGACTTAGACCAATGGGTTAGAAACTGGGCCATAAAACCCTTTCTTACTAATACTTTCCTGGTTTTGTCCTCAGTAGCTTGCTTGTTACACTGATCTGTGAGTCTTAGCTCCCTGCACCAATATATAGCAACTTGCACATTTTACCAACACCTATCTATCACATGACGTCCTCCAAGTTAGTTTTTTGATTTTGTTATCTTGTCCAGACATTTTTAACGCAGGTGCAGCTTACTTTGACAGTCACTCTCAAATTTTCATTAATTTATCAAGTTACCATAAATTCTTGCCAGAAATCCTTACTTACATCCTACTCACACCTACACAGAGACACACAAACAACAGCATACTTTTAAAAAAAGTATAAGAAGTCTGCTCTATCTCACATGCCATGGCTACTAAATAAATAGCATTTTAAGTGCCAGAGCCTCTAAATTTGGGAAATTTTGAAATAAGCCTGACTTTCACATTGTAGAAGTCTTGCAATGCAACATTTAGCAGTATTTCATTGCTAATGGGGGGGGGGGGAGGAGAAATGGGAGAGGAGGGTGCTTGCAGGGAAAAACATTTGTGTATGAAATCACTTCAGTTCTTACAATAAATGTAGGTATGTAGAATTCTTGAAGTTAGTGCAGTTACTACCCATATGTAGCATTTGGTGTATATAAAGTGTTACATTTGACTATTTTTCACTTGGTTTCAAATTTGTAGTACCATTGCTCAATAATTTCTGGCAACATTGTTTCAACATTTAAACATGGCATCAACAGAGACGTTTTATTAGGTTTATTTACAGTATGTATATTTAGCTCTACCTAATCCAACACATACTATCCTCATAAACAATTACTTGCTAACATTTAATGCCAGACCTGTATTACAATTCCAGCATCACTGGCTCCATTGCACACATAAATAGTTGATGTATTAAACTTTATTTGATTATCCTCTAATTTAGGGTAATTTGGGCGTAAATGCTCTTTTGCTCTCATCCAGACAGACTGGCTAGTAACCTATAAACTTTATTAAATCTAATATTTAAGTTCCCTGCTCCACATTTTTGACCAGGTAGAAACCACAAATAGACTGGGTTGGTTGTTAAGTACAGATAGGTCATAGTACTATTTCTGTATTGCATGTTTGACAAGGGTAGTCTTGTCACCTGTCATGCAGTGAAATCTAGTACAGTATCTTACTGCCATATACTTACATACAGGTATGTTTTCTGTATTAAGTGTTATAAACATGACTTCTATAAAAATTTTTGACATGCACTTTTACAAATTCATTTCATTGCTGGTAGCCGTTTTGGTTTAAAGTTTCTTGTAGTACAGTATTGACTTGACCTACATTATTCTAGCAAGATGAATGGTTCCTTCAAAGGAGCAATTTACTTTTTAAAAAGCTCTCTGAAAGTGGCACTCCGGGGTTTTTTTTAAAGATATTTTCACATCTTTAACTCTGCGGCACATTTGTACATTGACTTTATGCTAACAAAAAAGTCATACCTGCTCATGGTTTAACATCGTGATTTAGTTACAGTGTAGTAGAGTCCGTCTAGTCTAGTCTGTGTAAGACATTTTTACCTGACAGATTTTCAGAAATTTTCATTCAACAGTTATTAAAACAGAGGTAAGATATCTTCTCACCTGAAAGACCTCTTCTATATTTCTGTACTTTGGTAAAATATCACAAAGGAAAATGATATGCTGGGACAAAAGGTTAAAAGTCTCTGTTAAACTCTTATTGCTCCATTAAAGCAGATGAGGAAGTGTCAGGGAAGCACAGATAATTAAAATTATCGATTAAAGTATAGCAGATATTTGTACAATATTATATCATGAACTGAGTCCTCTTTCCATCCATTGAAATGGCCAGCATTTCAATAGATGAAAATACATTAACATCATAAATATGTGTAAATATTTCACATGTAGAAACATGAATCTCATCAATACTGAACAACTGTCTGCCGTTTTCCTTCCCCGCCCACATTGCACATGCACACACGATCTCACAGAAATCATATCTTTTCTATATTTAGTTTTGAAGGCATTTAGACAGTGTGTTTTGCAAGAACAGATATTTATTTCCTGGATCCACCCATTATTATCACTTATTCCCCTTTTCTTGTTCTTCCCTTTCTCATTCCTGCATGTTTTTGTATTCCTTACAGTAACTCATATTTTTCTCTTCACTAAATTTCTTCCTTTCTGCGCTCGTGAGCAGCCTGCCACTCATGCTATGCTGTGCTATTCCAATCTGGCCTTTTAATTTGGTCTTCTTTGACCTAAGTTCTATGTTGTGATTACTGACCATAACACACAAAAAATAGTTAATGTGTCCTTCTGCTTCTTAAGATCTCACCATTTTTGATGTGGGTTAATTTGTTCTTTCCTTTTTAATCTCAATAACTCCAAATAGAATTCCTATGACTGGAATCTATTTAAAGGCAGTCTTTCATCACCCAAACTACAGGAAGTCTACATATATTCTTGGTGGGCTTAGCTCTTTGATTGACATCAAATTGAAAAAATTCAGAGTAGCTCATATTACATACTATGCACTGAGAGTTTTTGATTTAAATATGAGGGCCTTGTATGTTCACCATGATATGCTCTGAAGCAATAAATTGGGATTTTGTTTAGAAAGGGATGAGCTAAAGAGAGCTGGGGCCCATGCCACAGAGAGTTACGCACAATCTTAAGTTTGATTCCCCATACTTAAGTCAACAGTAAATCATACTTAAGATTGTGCGTAACTCTTTGTGGAACGGACCCCTGGACTAGAAGTTTGGAGGTTGAGAAAATTGAAACTGTCTGGGGTGATCGTTGGCTACGTTTGTACATACATTGTGTTGTGTTTTCGCTTTTGGTACAAAGCTAAGTCCTGCTTTTAGTCATGTACATGCAATGAACTTCTGAACTCAATGCTTTTAAAAGGAATCTGTTAGTAGTGGGAAAGTTGGGGTTAGGGATTCCATCTGGGACTTTGGAGGTCCTTTTTAAAAAGGACCTTTTTTGCTGGTTAATCCAAAAGTAAGCCCTATTGGGGTTGTTCTCCCTTAAATTAGCTATGTCCCTAAAAGAGATTGTAAAATTTTAGGGGCGAATGATGGGAAGGACAGCAGGGAGTTGAGTGTCTTTTCCCAAAATAATTGTTTTGTTTTAATGAAGTATGCAAGAAGTGTTTCTCTCCTAAAAATACCCCACATCCTCTCTTACATCACAACTCCAAATCTTGAATTGGTTGTCCCATAGAGTAGACAGACGGAAGTTCCAGGTGCAGATGTTTGGGTTTTTGAGCTAATATTGCATCAAGTAAGCAGCTGGTTCGCTGGGGGTGTAAGATGAGATTGTGCATTCCCAATTTTAATGTGCGTCGGACTATGTGTCTCGTGTGATGTAAAACAGTGCATAAAGTTATCTGCAGAAACATAACACTTTCAGTATATTTATGTGAAAATCTGCTAGGAATATTTCAAGGCACAGGGAGAATGTTCAGTAATGGTATTACACTGATTAAGATATTCAGGTAATTTATTTGACGGGATTGCATTATTTGGCTATCACACACGGCCAAGATGTTGCATAAATAGTTGCATAAACTGTGCAAATGCGTGTGTATTTGTCCGAAGTGTACTAGCACAAACCACCAACACAAAAATGCCCTGTTGAGTATTGCACTAAAATTCATCTTATTAATGTTTCTTTCTTTTTGTCTTTCTTTCTAATATATCATTCTTTTCCTATGTGGCTGACTTTTGTGATTTTTTGTTATGTGTCATCCTATTAAACTGCTCTTTCAGACTAGAGTACTCTCAAAACTTAAAGAGCCCATAAAATGACTTAATAACAATGATTTGGGGTTATTCTCTGACACTATCTATCAACAACATTTACTTTAAAAAGTTGAGCTGTTGTGCTGAAATGGGTACCATTTCACTTGAGCATTTCTCTTTTGTAAGGCAAAATTTTTTTTTTAAATAAAGGCTATTTTTGTTGATAGATAGTGTTAGAGAATGACCCCAAATCATTGCTGCTAAGTCATTTCATGGGCCCTTTAAACCATCTGCAATTAACAGTAAAGCAGCTCATGTACTCAATTTAAATGTGGAGAGTATCTAGCAGTTATATGAGAACCACCAAACTGTGATATTCACCCCTCTCCTCCCCTCCCCACACTTGTGTTATTTACAACATGTGAATTAGTGATGGACATCCCCAGATCATCTTTTTGTATTCCTTCACTACCTTTCTCAACAGCTTTACTTGGATGTCTTTTTATATAAAGGTTGTTAGATCTTAAAATGTGCATAAGTCCATTGCTCTTATCGATTGTGAAACACACCCTCTGCTCTCCCCCCCCCCCCCCCCCCAGGGTAAGGAAAGTCAAGAAATGCATAGCAGGTTCATTTGAGTTGTAACACAAGCGTGTCAAAGTTTTCCACGTTGCATCAGGGAAGCGTAATAGGTTTGGTATGGGTCCATCATATTTTGAAGGAAATTTGCACCAAAATTAATGAAATATCAAGTCAGTTGCATGACAGAGGGCTTAAGAATGGTGGCCACTTCAAATGAACATTGAATGACCTTGCCAAGGGGTCAGAGGGTATGTTTTATAATTGAGTGTATTATAAAGTATACATTTTAGAAATAATGTAGGTCCCTTGTCTTGGTTTAGGAATCACATACTGTACCTCTGCATGACAGTCATACACATACAGTGCTTCATCATTCAGAGGTTCATTAATTTTTATTTACATCTTTATAGCATTTTATTGTTTTAATAGTCTCTTGCAGCTGGTTTGACACTCAGTAAACCATTCTAAAGAACATTTTGATAATGAAATCACTCACATGATTATCATCATTTGTGTACAAAAACATTTTTGTTTACCTCAGCTAAATGTTATCCCAGTTGTGTGTTTTATGCATTTAGCTTCATATTTAAGACCGCTTTATACCTCAATACTCAGATGTGATTGATCTGACTATCATTAATGTACTCAAAATGTTTGTTTCTGAGGTCAAAGACATCACATTGAAGATGATAACTTGGAAATCTTGTTTTATGTATTGTCTGGTGAAGGGTTTGTTGATAAAAGCTCATTAATATCTTTCAGCAACAGATGGTTCTATTCCACACATTTTCTACCAATCATTAATGACTTGATATGGCCTTTACAGGTGACATTTTAGTGTTATGGAAGTTAACAATCAGCCATTTGAAATGTGTTTGTGTGAACCAAGATGGATGATTGACTTAGCTCAAGTTGGTCAAATGAAGTATTTCAAATTTCAAAGTAATGTTATACATAACTTTACTGATCAATGGGTTTCTGAAACATCTCTGTAGTATTGGTAACATGATAAGTGTAATGTCATCATTCAGTTCACCTTTCAACTGGACTCTAGACTGGACTAGGACTAAAGATCTGCTTCTGGGACATCCTATGACTTAACTTGCTCTAGCTGTGCTCTATGCGAGTGATCGTCAACAAAAGCACCTGTGCTTCAGCATTTACAGCTCAAAACAGCAGTTTTTTTCTCCAAAATGGCCTGCCAGGATCCTCACTCACTAAGGTGATTTAAGCTTGCAAATTTGCTTCGAGGAGTTGCATAACCTAGAGGATCAAACTGCTACTGACAGTTGTAAATATCAACTCCCCTTAACAGGTTCAACCACCCTCTTCCCCCTTCCCACTTAGTCCCCCTTGCACCCAAAAGGAATGGTGGTCACTCTCTGCCCCATTCTCCCTCATCCATTGCTCAATCTTGCCATGTCTGTGTCATGATGTTTTACTGAATATTATAGGAAAGTGAACCTCAAAGACAATTGAAAGTTCATGTATGAATAGAAGGACGAATGACTAAATCTTGCTCATACCAACCTTTGCCCAGATCAACAGGTGTGGTGTAACTTAGCACCAGTTGTTTGAAGTGCTTTGTAGAAAAATTGATTTTCCTTCCAGGTTTTCACCCTGAGAACTTGTCTTATAATAAAACTCTCTCTTTGATGTGTGTTCTTTCCTGCTTTCGTCTTCAAAAGTGTTTTAAGATTCCTTCTAAAATTTTTCCAGAGCATACATCCTATAAATTGTTTGTTTATTTCATGATTTTGCATAACATTTGTGTAAAGAGGTACATATGTAAACTGTAGATTCTTTGACAAACAAAATATCACTTCTACATACATCCAATTTGATGCAAAGCTGTAACAGGGTTACCTCCCAGCAGATGCATTAAATTTACTCCTTACTCCAAGGAACTGCTGATTAAAAGTCACGAGTCATCACATTATGTTGAGTAGGAACTGCTTGCATCAGGTTTAGTCGTAGGTTATTGATCTGCTCTACCTTTGGCATTCTAGAGAGGATACCTAGGAATGATGTTGGACATTTTCTCATTCAAATTTGTCTTGTGTACACCTACAAATCCCCAATGATTCTATTAACCAAGTACATATTTTATTCCCTTTACATATCACATCACTAACTGTGTGGTCAAGTGGTTACAGCATGTCTTGCAGCTGAGAGGTCTAGAGTCAGACACCTGGCCAGGTCACACCCAAAGACTTAAAAAATGGAATCTACTGCCATTGTGCTTGGTGCTCAGCAAACAATGGAGTAGGGAAAACACGCCAGTGAGCCACAACTGGAACATAGGCCGTGGCTGGCCCGATTTAAAACACTTGGTTAGAAAGTAAGCCATAACTAGGCCATTAAACTCCCATCTTACTGCATACATATTACATCACACAGGAGAGTTTGCAAATCATTGGTCCTGTATGTCCATTTCCTGTTGTAGCTCTCTCCCACTCCCTATTAACTGCTTTCCATTTCACACACACCCCTTTCTAACTTATTCTTAGCAATCATCAACAGATTTGAAATTGGATCAGTTCCATTTCCATATATGTACAAACCCAGTATCCTCCTCATCCATCTGTAGAATTCAGGGACTTTAATACAAACTGGACTGGACAAGACTTCAGGGGAGCAAGGGACACAGACCACAACAAGTGTAACAAATGTTTGCAGAATTGAAATGTTGTTACTCACAAACTACAGGCATTTCCAGTAACTTTAACCTACAGATTAACACAGATTAGTTATGTGAAATTGTATCTAGTATGTATATCTTCTTCCATAGATGCAGTTTTGATACATTTTTATTACAGTTTTATACATTCCAATAAACTATATTTTATATTTTTTTATGTGCCTTGAGTCGAAAGATGAAAAAAAATACAAACAGAAAAAGTAAATGATCTTTATGCTTTGTTTTTATTGTTACTTTTCCAGCAGTGTTATTAATACAATAATAAAATAATAGTGAGCCACTAACTTATATTATTATTATTATTCACCTATATATTCACAGTCCTATGCTAGTATGCTCTTAAAATATGCTAGTATGCTCTTAAAATAGTGCCATTTCTTGAAAGTTCCCAATAACATACAACTCTGACACTATTTCACCTTGATTTAACACAGCAAATCAACGTACCCTTTGCTGTTTACGTTACAAACAAATATGCACATACTCAATACTGCATCCCACAACATCAAAGCCCTGACACAAACACCTCTGCAAATATTTAGATTTCTTAAGCCTCAAATCCTTTTAAGATTTCTTAAGTGTCAAATCCTTTAACCACTAAATTACTTGCAGCAAGGAGAGAATAATTGCTCAGAATCTGAAAATTGAGACAGGTTCCCATAGCAACCTAGCCAGGTTGCCAGGTATGCATATATGTACATCTTGCAAATTCTGATGTGCATGGTATTTGGAATGAAAAGACTCTTTTTGAGTAGGTGTACACCTGTAGAGCAGTGCAGATGTCACTTAAATTTGCATATTCAGTGGAAAATGATGCCTTCTAGCTTTTGCTTGTTACACAAATTGTTAAATGAAAAAATTTAAAATGCAGCTCTTGAGAAAACTGAGTGCAGCAGACTTAAGCCGTAGCCTTCGTCACATAGATCATTCAACTAATTTCCCCATGTTACTTTCTCCCTGGCCCCACGAGTTCTGCTATATTCAACCACCTTTTGAACTTAAGATATCTACAAAGAAGGTCCTATGTGGTCCCATTCTGGACCTGCAGATAAGAAACAAATTTTGGGTTTGGTTTTGCTAAAAGGCCCTTTGCCAGAGGTTCAGGGAGACTTTAGAAAAAGAAACAAAGTCTGTTCCATAAGAGGTACTGCTTCATGTTCCCTAAGCGGGGAAATCTTTCAGCTCTGATATTAGTCTTTCATCTATGTCTTCTTTGGATACCTTTTGACAAATATAGGAGTGGATGTAGTAAGTAACAATCTTCATCTGCAAGCAGTAAGAGAAAAATTAGGAGGGTCTTTATTGCAAACCACCTGGAACCTCAGCACTATTCAGAAGCTTGCCAGGGACTTTTTCCAGGTTTATAGTGATTAGATATGTATTCCCAAACCAGGGAGTCTTTGGAATTTGACATCTTACATGAGGTCTTTTGGATAATACCCTTTCCTTTCAGCCATATTTAGGGACCTTTAACTTTCCTCAGAAAGTAAGAATTTGGTTTAACACTGACCTTTAAAATGTTCAGTCAGAGATCTAATATTTGTATGATGCCAAACTAGTTCCCCTTCCCTGCCACCACACCACTCCTGATCTTAGTGACTGATGAGAAGTCACTGGCAGAACAAAATGTAGCATTGCCCTGTCTCAAATCACCAACCTGGACAGAAAACAGTTGAAGTATTATCCTTACAAGTAATACTTGCCCTTCTTATCAATATTAATTAATTTTAACTCAAATGTCTTTTAGTCCCTTTGAATATTCGACAGAAAAAAAAAATAGGCAGTGAAAGGAAAATGATATATAATAAGGCACATGTGTTATACAGCCTTTGAAGTACCTCTGAGATAATTTACCCTGTCACATCTAATCCCAGAAGGCATCCTGGCAGGTAATTTGGTACAAGTGAAGCATTTCACAATTGGTATTTATTGGCTTATCTGGTTTATCTCTCTCTCTGAAGTGGAGACACAGATACTACTTACACACAAGATGAGAAAATGCATGATGTAATACTGTACCTACCCCTGTTAGTTTGATCAGAGCCAATTAGCAAAGGCAACAACTTTATGATGATTCATAAAGCCTAAACCTTCAAACACAAGCAATATGGCAGGTATTATTGGACCTTTTAAAAATTCACAATGCACATTTCCTTAATTATCATATGCAACGAAATCAAAGAGGGGAAGAAAGTAAAAAGTAAGGGCACAGATGTGTGGATGAAATCATAAGTAACAGAACTTTTGTAAAATGGAAGGTAAAAAGTTTTTCACTTTTTCCTACATAAAATGGGAAACCTTTATCAGGACCACAGGTTAACACTTTTAAAACACAAGATGAACTTAAAAGGGAAAGGTGAAAAGACAAGCTAAGACATTTTGCTAATTTGCAACAACACTATTTGAACATCAAAATACACATACATAGTAAATGTTTTTGGCTTACAAAGAACATTCATGTGAACTTCAAGTTTACAGGGCCAGAGGTTAGGTTAGAAAGGGTTTTTCATCTCAAATATTAATAACCCAGTGTATCAGAGAGTGATGTCCAAGACTTAAAGCCCAGCCAAAAACCAGAGGTCTCATATATTCCCTGAACTCTTCTATTAAACTTGTATTACCTTGTAATTTTCAGTATCCATCCAATGGAAGTATGTAAGTGTATCACTTACTTCAGAATACCCCTCTAGGCCAAAGCCATGTTAGTAAGAGTATTACCAACATTATTGAGTGTAAATATATCTTTAGTCCTGCTGAGCAAAGGTGCTCTATTTCTCCAAGCTTACCCATTGGGGCACTCACTAATTCCATGGTAATCTCAGGTGAGTCACAACTAAGCTTGCTGACGTCAGGACCATCTCTTAGCACCGAAGTACTACCTCAGAGTATTTCTATGCTCTCGGTGACATTTCCTTCAGAGAGGTTTAAGTGTACTTGTCCCTTGATGACTTATCTCCAGAATGTCAGCCTTAAGCAGGAAAAAAACCTCCATGTAACAAAACATTTGTCTACACAATAGAAGGAATGGAATAGGAATGACAACCATCTTCAAATATGACAAAGTAATCCTCAAAATTGTTTGTCTATTTGCATACTACACAGAACCCAGAGGGCAGTTTTCATTTTTTCAATGCTTTTTGTTACAAACTCTGAGTGTCCTTTCAACCTACATATTACGCTTCTCATTACTTATGCATCATCAAAAATTAAAAAAACTCCCTCACTCCTGTGTTTCCACATATTTGGCATAAGACATAAGACCATTTCATTTTCTAAACTATTAAAATGACAAGATTCCTATTTAATCTGACAATGACAATCAATATTCTTCTTCTTTCAATAGGCAGTACAAACGCCTGAGAGGCTATCCCGTACTGATACTTACTAGAGGGCTTTGGGAGTCGGATGATGCAAATAGTATACAGTACTAACAATGCTGAATATTGAAGGCAGGCAGTGTTAACTCTTAATGCATAAAACTTCTGCATGTTTACTTTGTAGCCCTTCTGCATGTTTACTTTGTAAAACCGTTGCCATGGAAGCAAACCAGATTAAAAAGATGGCTTAAACATAAATAATAACATAAATAATAGCACTAAGTACAAAGTTATGTTTACTTACAGGGTTTTTTTTTTATCATATTCCATTTTTTTCAAAATTTGAAAGCTACGGCAAATACTTTTCTTACATCACGAAATGTAAACATCTCAAAGACAACATTTTGTGCAATGTGCAGCAAGGAATGAATCAAACCTCTAATAAAATTAAGATCACAAATCATATTTATGAGCTTTCCAACTTTAACAAAATGTTTCAAACTTACAGAATTGATAACATTAAAACATTAGTACCTCACATTTGCATAAACTAAAGTTAACCATAGAAAGAAACTTGTGAAATTACCATAAATCAGAGACAATTAAGTAGGTTTGATATATTTTGGCAATCTGTAAATATTCCTTGTAAAACAATGAGGCAACTCTTTCTTTCTTAATATGCATGCAGTCTAAGTAAATTTTAAAACCAAAAGCCCAGCTTTTTACATGCCTACAGCATTGTACAGCTGTTTCACCATTGAATACTTTCACATTTTGAATAAGAAAATGATTTTTAGTCAATTTTTGCAAGTTTAATTTTTATCTTTTCTACTTTAGCTTCTTATCTTGATGATAATTACATACTTGCTAGTGTAAGTTTTTACAGTTTAATCTGGTTTCACCTCTGTTAATTAGATTATGCATGCATGGTTCTGCAAGGAACCATTTGCACAACCTTAGCATGGAATATCTCTTCATTATCTTTAACACTCTTAAGCAATAAATGGGCATACTGAAACCATTTTATTTCTCTGGTATGTATGATGGTTCCAGGAAATCCCTTTGGACTATAAACTATAAACCTTTACTTTAGGTGTACAAAAAAAAAAAATGGCAAAATTGGAGGGAAAAAGCACACTTAATACAGAACATGACCATACCAAAAACATGTGGGCTTTCATAGAAGTTTTAACCAACTACAAAAGAGGTGGATGATATATACTTGATATACTGTAAAAGCACTCTTTAAACAAAAAAGCCTCAAAAATTGACAAGAAATGGAACAAACATTAGTGTCTAAGTATTTAACCATTTATCAGTAAAAGTGTCCTACTTCTATTTTAAAATGGCAATGATGAAAATTCTCAGACATCACATGGGTGAATTACAATGAGGAAAGCTAGCAGCTCCAAAAATGAGTCTGAACTGCAAATATGGCAAAAGAGGCTTTGCAATTACTTCATAAATCCACCATACCAGAGGACAATCATGCCAAATACATGCGGCTTTAAGCCAAATGCACAGAACAGTGTGCACCAGGAATGCATTGTGTGTACACTATACATCGAGCAAGTACATCAAGCGTGGTCTACGACTGGGTTCCCCAAAACTACGTCTGAAAAACGGGAAGGATGTAGCTAGGGTATCGCATGCCCTCCTTAGGTAGGGGTTACCATGGTGTTATTGGTTTTTTGTCAGAGGGTTACTGCCGGCGATAACCATATACATAGGTCAGGAGGAGGTAGTGAAAAGCGAAATAGACCACATGTACTACAGCATGGCTGCTGGTATTATTATGACATCATATTACAAGCATCTACAGAGGAATGAGCTATAGTGAGATAGTTGGCAGGGCTAGGAACTAATACTTAAATGTCCCCCTCCAATTCCAGTATTTTGGATATGAATGTATAATTCTCAGGTCTTGCATTATGGTATATCTCACAAGAGCTACCTTCCTTTAACCATGGAATTTTTGTCCAGGTTTTTCCATCTTCCAGTTTGACAATTGCAGGCACACAAACAATAGTAAAGTAAGTAAATCTATGCAAATACCTAAATGTATTTATCATTGTGGACTGTCCCTTTTTCTCTATCAAACAAAAATTGCTGCAGTTGGGCAAGCTCCACAATTGGAATTTATGTCAAGCCTTGTGATATATTTATATTTCTATAAATTGGGATTTAGGCGAAATACAGTATGAAAAAATGCGACCGTTGGGAGAACTCGACCCTTGAGCCAAAAAACCGTTTCGCCTCAACGTTTTACACAGTGTTTTGTATGGGGATGTGTAACTTCTTGCGCAAGTCCGATTTACCACATAATGTCTATGCAATTACTTTGATGTTGACCTACTTACGTATATCCATCCATTAATATTAAGGACTTACGGGCCATTGAAATGATTTGCATCTCAAAACCATTGTTTCTATTTTCTCCAGTTGTACTGGCGGTATACCGATTTCGCCTGACAGGTCCATCCAGTGTATTATATATATATATATATATATATATATACATATATATATATATGCCCCCTATACAATACTGTATTCATAATAGGTGCAATTAAATTGATGTCCTTCTTCTGTCTACAGGATATGGATAATAAATGAAAGCACATGCAGTTTAAGAATTAAGGTGCAGTCAACAACTTCCTATTTATCTCTCAGACCTTCCAAGCACACAAGCATCCACACACTTTCCATATGTATGAAGAAGAAACCATGAACAAGTTGATCACTAGAGGTGGCACACTACATTTACATACATAGTCACTTAAGATTCCAACCATCCTCTTTTTGGCAAATTAAGCTGTCTGTAGCAGAAGTGTAAAACATGGATCATAATCATCACTGTCAGGTCTATAGCCAGACTTATTATATTTGGAGGACAGTATGGAAGTTTTGCCTTAGGAGAGAGGTGCCACCATTCCTTGTAAAAAATTTTTGCCTTTTTTAAGGTTCACCTAAGTTCAAAATGGTGCAAGATTTTTTACTTTGACTGAATTAATCAGGAGGATTTTGTTGTGATGGTTTAGTAGGTAATATATTTTTTATTCCTTAATTTCAAGACATATTTCATTGAAAACTTTGGGGGGCATGTGTCCCTCGTGCACGAGAGTTGCCAGCCTGGATCACATTCCTGGCATTACATTTTGGTTTTAGACTTAACTCCCACTGAGTCCACTAAATGAGAGGATTAAAAATTGCATGAAGATAATAAAATTCAAATTTACAAGGGCCAACAATCATCCCCACCAATGACCAACTTCATTAGGTTTTTCTTATTCTTCAACAGACTGAAGTAAGCCTTTCACTCACAATTATAATATGAAGCCTGCATTCAATCTCAATGTGGCTACTGTAAATGCAAACTTATTGTAAATCCAATGCTGGAATGGGTGTTCAAAACTTCCCTTTGTAGTGTAGGTATCATCCATAGCCTACTCCCATTTCACATATGCAATCTTCCCTTCAAATTTCATGCACAATTCAGACTTCTGTCATGCCTGCTATTTTCACCTCTGTAGTGGATGAGACAGTTGTCTGCGGAGGGACACTTTCACCTTCAAGGTCTGGTGGAGGTTGTGTGATTTGTAGGTTAGGTTCTGAAGGGATGTGTTGGAGGGAGGCAATGCGTTGCATCTCAGGAGATAGGTGGTTCTGAATACTCTGAAGATAGCTCTGTCAGGATAAAAAAAAAAAACATTACAACAGGATTTATGAAAACTGTTGTCATTTTGACCTATTGCATTGACCAGCACACAAAAAGAACTGCAAAGAATATTGGCCCCATGGGGCAGGAAGCTAGTGGGGGGGGGGGGGGTAGGGTAGGTAGACTTATACAGATCCATTTTGACAGCCACTATAAGTTTGAAAATTTTAGGGGGACATTGGTAGAATGGTTGAAATTGCACTTGGGTAAGGCAAAATTCCAGTGAATCCCAATCAGACGTAGAGATCCCCCTCCCCTCTACTTTACTGACTGCTTATGTCTGCAAAGTGAAATTTTTTGGGGGCGTGGGCATTGAATACACGTGAAATGTATAGTTGCCCTGGTAATCAATAACAAGGACTTTTACCTCTCATTGAGTTTAGCTTACTTTTAAATTGAATTCACTTCCCTGTTGGTGATAGGAAGACTTGTTATGTTAATTGCTACCTGTCCCGAGATAAGTTTAATCCAGGAATTCATTAATCGTGATTGAATCTGCATGACAGGATAGGAGTTGTTTACATTCAGAAGATTATTTTCAGACAGTCCAAGTAATGCACAGACAGTTTTTACTATGGAAGTGGTTTTACTGACAGACAAGAGGTATAGATATTCTGACTCATACTGCCCTAGGAATCTTTTTATGGTTTGGAAAGGATACAGATGTGTCTCATTCTCACTGTTCCATTGATATAGGCTCACTGAATGGCAAGATGTCAATATTCATTAATACAAACATCCTGTATGAACATCTTATGTAACATTCTCATACTAATTATTGGGACAGAGAACTATCACCTGTTAATCCAAAATGTTTGTTTTTTGAAAAACTTTCATGTTGATACCTGTATGTGAACAGCTTCTACAGTACTGTATGTTACAAATTTAATGCAATGCTCACTTCAAAATAAATTTATTATTTACGAATGGTTAACAGTTAAGGTGAACAATAAAAATTGTGAGGGAAAAAATACCAGTAAGTTCATTAACACCATGGCCACAAGTTCAATGGAACATAAAGCAATCCCACAGCTTCATGTTTGCTAAATTGTGACTGGTTGGTCAGCTGCATTGCTAACACAGCCTATCACAACTCTTGACACTGTCAATGCAAATTTATGTGTAATATTGCATGTAGTTATTTCAACTGTTCAATCCTCATTAAAGATGTATTATGGCAAGCCTTATTTGTATCTGATCTCATCTCATTTTATGGTGGGTGTGTGCAGCAAGTGGCAGATTATCTGAGAAATGGATGACTGGGGTGTCCTTGCTCATTGTGTGGGGAGCAAGGGCACCCTCGCTCTTGGTGCTATTAGTGTATCAGAGTTAGTTGTGGGTAAGTGGGGATTTCATTTGTGAATAGGAGGTACTGTAAGTAGAGGCGTGATGTAGATTATCCCTTTGAAACAGTGCAACTTAAAACAATGAGTAACTTATTCAAGAAATTTGTTTCATGTGGTAAGTAACAAACAAGATCTTTGTGAGATGTCACATTTGAGAGATATCTGATGGAGTAAGTGGCTTGTCTCCCCAAAACTACAGGGAGACTGGGAATCTATAAGCCCCGATACTTACCCCAACTCACCTTTGTAATCTCCACTTATCCACAACTAACCCTGGTAAACCAATTAATAGCACAGAGAGCGAGGGCAACCTGCTCCCCAAAACAAGAAGCATTGGCATTAAATGTTATTAACTGCTTTTCTTCAACTACAACCTGTTACCTTCCAGTGCTAAAAAAATGACTGATGGTAATACACATAGATACAGGGAGGTGGCATCCCAAAATTTTTCAGTAGAAAGGAAATGGCACTAAGTGTAGGTAACTTTTACTCTAATTAACCACCAAAACTACACCTTCAAAGCTAATTCTGTCCAAGTGGAAAATTTTACACCAATTCTCATATCCTCAAGGCAACTTAGACACTGCTGAGCCACAGTTGAGTATATCTGGGAAGTGACTTGTCATATACTTCATGCACTGGGCCCAGTTTCATAAAGCTTTACAGGAATAAATCACAGTTCACTATTCTTAATAAAACCGGGCCCAGCATATGGTCTGCACCTGCACACATGCAATAACTGTAACTGAGAGTGTAACTCTTGCATACACCCTTGCATCACTACTTCACAATTTCAACAGGTGTTAGAAGAAATAAATGTGAAGGAGTAGCGACAATGTAGGGGTTGATTTTATTCAAATATAAAGGAACTGTGAACCTGTATACAACTTCACTAATACAAGGCCCACCTAACCATAGATGAATCAGGAAGCATCCTTTAAAGGCCCAGTTCTCTCAACCCAAACACTACCGATTCTCCTAACCTTCTTACTTAAGCCCCTAGCTCCCACAATTGTCTGAAATCCATGCTCATCTGGATACAATCTCAGTTTATTGCTTCAAGGTGAGTAAAGAAAAACCCAATTTATATAACCAAAACACTCTCAGTACCATTCATGCTGTGTAATACAAGCTTGATACTCTGCATTGTTTGAATTAGTTGTCAATCAAATAGCTGAGCCAGTTGATAATTTTGGTACCCCCGTACCAAAACTGTCGTTTGGGATGAGAGGTTTGGCCCTTTAATGCACTACCTATGAGGCCTCACCACCTACTGGGGACTAATGTGACAAAAGAAGAATGGTGTATAGATTTGCAATCTATGCAAAACAGTAGGAATATAAGATGCTGTTTCAAAACTTGTTCTGAAGACCACAAAATCTACCATAGGTTTCTAAGCTTCTTCCCAGCATATCTTAAAACAGCTCCTCCCACGCTCCCTCTTGTATAAACACATAGTCTACCATAATCACAAAGATGGAGACACCATCTGGGGATTTGGGTTCTGTTCATGAAATAGGAAGTTTTCAGAATCACATGGCAATTTATTACAAGTTAGAAGCAATCCAGACACTTTTTATTACTTTCATGTAGGACTTATTTCATCAGAGGCCTTGGCAGTGGAAACAGACATTGCATTGTGCATACAATACTTTGGCCAGCTGTGAAGTAATGATTCACTTATATTGATTTTACACAAGACCATGTCATGTGAGAAACTAGGTGTAGGTCTATGATTTGACAGGATTCATATGTATTGCCAAATTTGAAATGATTACTTTTTCTTTTTCTTCCTTGATAAAGAGGTACATTCTATGACGTAGTTTTGCATTCTGAATTTTTGTGTACTGATACTTTCGTAATGGTTTTTATTTTGCCTGTTTTACTGACTGACTGCATGGTCAAGTGGTTAGGGCATCAATTTGCAGCATAGCCCGCAGGGCAGACAAATTTTTTTGTCCAGCTCATCGCTAAAAAAAATAAAGGTCTGCTGGCATTGGATAAACCAAATCTGTTAAACTTCATAGAAAACTTACGGAAACTTCATTTACATTTAACTCTATAGCCATGTTCCCAATTAATCCAGTGGATCTTGATCTACCGAGGTGGATCAAACACTAATGGGAACGCAGATCAACAACACTCACTCAAGATCAGGATCCACCAATTTTGATCGACCGTTCGGGGTAGATCAGATCCACCGAGCTGGTTCAAAGTTTGTAATGGGAACACATCGGTAGATCAAGTGACCCTGGATCTCCGGTTAAACTCATGTATGTTTTTGTGATACATCAATATGAAATGCATGGCAGGCCAACTTGTAAACATTGGTGACCTTTTCGCGCTTGCGCAATGTGTTCATAAAACACGTTTGATCTACCGCGCTCACTCAAATGGGAACACGGATCTCGATCAAGGCAACTGATGTTGATCCACCTCGGTAGATCAAGATCCACCTCGCTGGATCAAATGGGAACACGGCTTATATGGATTGGTTGAAGCAAGGCTGTTAATGTTTATGTAACAGGCAAACACTTGTGCCATTGTACAACAGTACACAGAGTCACAGGGGTCTAAGTTATTTGACACTGGTATTGTGTGGTACCGTGCAAGTATGCACACATACAGTACAGGGGTTATTTAAGAACAACCGATTACACCACCACGGGAAAAGACAGTTTGATACTTTTCAACCAAAGGTTACTGTTTTTAAATCCACTCTTTGATGAAGATTGTTACTGTTTGAAAGAGGCTGTCCATGATCAAGACTTCAATCCAAATCAAAAGCTTTAACGGACATAATAAGCCTATGTTTTTGTTTGGTTTAAACCTCTTTGTGTTCAACATAGCATTTAGTCGTTGAGCACCACCTTCCTCAGGAATAGACCAATTATGGTGAGTGCTCATGAATACTAAGACGATCAACTTTTGGGCTCATTGAAAGGAATTTCTGACCATTGCCCCCAGGCTCTGAGGGGTGGCAGCCTAAAGGGGGCTGCAGCCACAGAGGCGCTACGCAGGCTACTTGCAACAAAGAGGTCCGGAGTTCACCTCCTTGTCAAGTCATACCAAAGAATTTCAAAATGGAACATGCTGCAATTGTGCTTGCCGTTCAGCAAAAACAAGTCACAACTAAGAAAAAAGCTGCAAAAATTAAACATGTATAGAATTTTCAATTTTTACCCTGGCTAATTATTGTGTTGGTGTGTAACTTAAAAAAAAGGAGCCCTGTATGGCCATGCTGTATAGTGTGTGTACTAATATAATACAGTAGGCTACAAGCTGGAAGTCCACTTCAAGTTCAAGAGAATACCACACAAAACAAACAGAAGTGGAAGGGTGTGAAACTTCAGGAAAGGAACACCTATCTTGTGTGAGTTTTGTCAGATTTATTTACGATATATTGTGATGTAGGGGAAGTTTATTTACAATTGTGAATGAGTTGCTAGGTAATGACTACCCAAACATATCTTAATCCAGTTTTTATTCAAATGACATCATGACAATCAGTAACAGGAAACTTGGCTTTCACAGTAGTAAGTGACAGAGAGGCTAAATTACTAGTGATCAATACAAGGTATTGTAGTACCAGTATTTATCACCAACCCAAATGTTTACAATATGAGCCCCTCCCACTTCCATGCATTGACCATGATAAACACCACATAAATGATTTATTGTAGTATTAAGCTGGCAACTCCACAACTACTCAAGATTGGAATGGAAATACATAGCAATATTGAATTTCTGAAGATTTATACATGCCCTCTGGGTTTTATGAACATGTTAGTGCAGGATGCACTCCCATGTTTAACATTCTCACCCAATGTCAGGACAGTGTGTCATTCTACAAACATCCACAGCTGGCATAATTATGAGGGAAGTGAAGTACATTCCAAGTTTTTTGTCAGTTTCCAAACAATTTGTTTTATTTCAGAATTTATAGGTTTCAAAGCTGGGCAGCATATTTATGACTCAATAATACAAAAAGAAGGAATATATTCTTTCTCACAAAGCATCTTAAAAGTGTGAGCACACTTTAAACCAGAAAGTGTAGAGACTATATTGTTTGAAAAGGAAGAGTATTGAACTAGGGATTATAGCTACAGTATTGAAGTGGCTATGTTTATTCAATTCTGCCTTTTAAAGTGTACCTCAAGTCAAGAAATTCAAAATGTATATTACACAGGATGAAAAGTGAATCCTCACAGTCCAACACTCATCTTCAAAGGACATTCTTGAGCTGAGATAAATGTTGAAGGTTATTCACTCACATTAACATGTACAGTGACATTGCACAATTATTTGCGATGTTTTTGTTGCACTCAAATTACAATCTGTGTATTTCTTGATTTTTCTAAAAGTTACTATACCTTGTACCGATCGATATATGATAGCTTTTTTTACACTTGTGAGGTGAAGTAATTTAAAATAATAAGCCCTCTTTGTACAATATGCTATGCAAGCAAACAGGAAGTGTTCAAGGTGATGAAAGAAAAGTTTTAATTTTTAACTGGAAACAAAGGAGATAGTGTGAGTTGTGCAACAACAAAGTAACAAATTATTGCACAATGGACTTATTTGTTTTAAGTGCATTAGTTTCAACATTATATATTTCAGCTCAAGAATGTCCCATAATGACTGTTAGGTTTCATTTTTCATGCTGTTATATAAATAAATTAATAATTATTCTTTTCATTCTTTTTTTTTAATTTTTTGACTTAAGGTACACATTAACCCCATGTAGGAGATGTACTAAATGGAGATTCATGAAAGAGAACATAATTACACTTATCAAGAAACCTGAGTAGAGTAAAAAACTAAAAATCAGTCAACATGCAGTGCATTCCTAATGAAACTTGTGACTTATGCATACAATGCAAGTCATACAGTAGCTGATCACAGTAATCAGTATACCTGTCTGTGATGTAATCAACCATTTTTTTTTAGGATATCTACAATGGTAAACTTATGCAAAATATACACAAAAGGCATCCATTCCAGTACATGTAATGCTTGTGGGCTACATTAGACAAATGAACTATTGTTTACATGAATTACATTTCAGTACAGGTCTGCAGTGCAGATGTACTTAGTAAATCTGTTTCCCCATTCGCAGCATTATAATCAACCTCTTATTGAAAAAGTGAAGGATCCCATTCCCAAGCTGTGCACCCTACCGTATGAATCAAAAGATACCCATCTGTTCCATTTGCCTACAGTACCAAGAAATGTGGAGATGACACATACTCTGGTGTACAAAATTACACTTTGAGCTGTATACATGTAGATCTCCATGCAGTGAAATACTTAGTCCAGGTATGATAAGGTGTGAACTCAATAAATAGCTATTCCTCAAGGTATAAAGCCAGATGCCTCAATTTCAGTTGAGGTAGATTGACACTGAATTAACATTAATAATTCAACCAAATGGCCAGTGTCTCATAGCATACATGTGACTGTGACAGTGTAGTGACAAAGCTAAATACTGAGAAATGTTGCTGGCTATTGAAGGTTCATATACAGTAGGTGGAATAAATTGACACAGAAATATTTCATATTTGCATCATTACATCATCATAAAACTCCTCACAGACAGACAAGATGGCAAGAACAAGAACAAAATGACACAAAACAGAAAGACTGGCCATTTTTATCCATGGGCAGATTGAAGTATGTTCATCACAGAAGAAATCTAATGAAAACATACAAGTTTGTTTCAAAAGAGTGTTCAGTCCTCAAAATCAATTTATGTCTTAGGGAATATTTTGAACTTTTGTAAGAAATACTTAAAATATACATGGACAGAGAATGTAATTCTCTGTCCATTCCATCCATAGATTGTCACCACCGACTGGGACAAAAAAGGTGCACCAAGATGGCTGCCATGAAGCAATAAATGGTCTTATTTGACAAGGACTCTGTTATATTTTAGACAAGAGTTAAACTTGAATGGGAAACGATATCATATTCATGCAATACAAGAAATCATTTTGACCTTACCTTGCCATATTTCAAAAATATTTTAACTTTCTTGCAAAATCTGGAAATCAACTTGAGCAAGTCCAAACTTTTACACAACATCATAGCAGACAGCCATCTTGGTGCACTTTTTCTCACACATATGGTAGCGACAATCTACCATGCAGTATGCTCTGTCCATGTATAGGAAGTCCGTGGAGAAATCATAAATCAAATCCACAAAAATTTTGCTGTCAAATGGTAAACTGTTTGCAAACGGCAATATATAAACATACACACACACATGTTAACACAGACACACACACAAAACTTTGGCAAGGAAAGATTGCTAATGTTTCCCCATTTCAAAAAACCACAAAGGACCTACGTACCAGCAGATCTCATTAACCGCCCAACAAATCACCAAGAGGAAGAGCAATTAAATCTTGTCACAAGTTTCACAATATATTACGGGTAAAACCAGAGATATTATGAAATTAATATCTGGAAATGATACTAAATTGTACATTTACCACGCAATCATAATATGACATCAATGATACAATGAATGGCCAAAATGAACAAACTGGATTAAATATTAACAAAGACACAAATATGTTCATAATTTTTGCATGTGTTACAGACAGGTAGGGCTGTTACACATGTATGTCAACAATTTAGCAAACATCAATGTTAAACCCAGGTTCGCAGTTCCCTGCATGGCAGACAAGGTCATCACTACAGAGTGCAGTATTAAAGGGGCAATCTGATTTTGAGAGAAAATATTAACCTTTTGTTCCAGCATCTCATTTTCCTCTCTGAACTGATTGTTTACCAGAATATAGAAACATTGAAGAGTTCTTCCAGGTTAGAAGAAATGTTAAGTTTATTACTGTTCAATGATAACTTCTGACACAGACAAGGTCATCACTACAGAGTGCTGTTTTAAAGGGGCAATCTGATTTTGACAGAGAATATTGAAGGCCCAATTCTCTCATCCCAAACAGTTCCAATTCTCCTATTAACCTTCTTTATTAAGCCCCTCCCACAATTATCTGGAATTCACCCTCATCCAGACACAATCTCATTTTATTGCTTCAGCGTGAATATAGAAAGCTCAATGCGTATAATCAAAACACTCTCAGAACAGTTCATGCTGTGTAATATAAGTTTTGGTACTCTGCATTGTTTGAATTAGCAGTCAATCAAAAAGCTGAGCCAATTGGGAGTTTCTGTTACCCTATACTAGAAGTGTAGTTTGGGGTGAGAGGACTGTCCCTTTAACCTTTCGTTTCAGCACCTCATTTTCCCTCACTGAACTGATTGTTTACCAGAATATAGAAACATTGAAGAGTTCTTCTAGGTTAGAAGAAATGTAAAGGTAATCACTGTTGAATGAGAACTTCTGAATATTTGTGGGGTGATAAAATTCTGCACAGATGCAAGACTAGACATCCTCCACTACATTGCCTACATTGTATTGACCAATCTAGACTTTAGACCAGATCACAGATTACTTTTTCTTAGTTTTTAAGTCAATGTACAAATAAGGTGCAGAATTAAAGTTGTGAAAAAAAACTAAAAAAACATGTACTTTTGCCCCTTTAAGAGGACTTCAAAGATGAATAATACCTTGCCAATATATTAAGTTCAAAGGATATCACAGGACAAATTGTTCCCCATGGTATATCCCTCCTGTGGTGATCAACCACAAAACCTGAAAATCAGCAAGCATACCTATCAACTAACTTTTTAACAGATCCCAAGATTGAGTTCCAAAGGGTTACCATGGTAAAAAATGATGAAATCTGCAGATAGTTTACCATGATCCTCTGGCTTACACCAGATATGAGAATTAGGGGAAGGCACAGGGGGACTTCCCCTTTGATATCTTTTGATGAAGGATTTTGGTTCAGCCCAACAGAGTTTGTGGATATCACAAAATGTGATAAATATTAAATCTTCCAGGAATTTTGAGCATGAAGCAGCAATATAGCATATCATCCTGCTTTCTAATGTGAACAAACATTGGCTCTAGACCCTTACCCAATAGCATAATTTACAATGGAGTGTGGGTGAGGGTTTTGTCAATGACATTTCACTAGATGGCAAAAAAAAAAAAAAAACACACCAACATTTTACCCCACAATAATTTAAAAAAGCTAATTGGAAAAGGGTTTATAGACAAATCAGATAAGCACTTGTTTTTAGTGACTGTAGGCAGCCATTAGTGGGGTCCATCAGCCTTTAATCGTCTTCATTTATTGTCTACCTGAATTTCAAATCCTCATATTCAGTGAAGTTGAGAAAATCAAGATACACTTCAGTGTACAACCATCCATGAAACAAGGAAATTTAAAAATAAAAGGCGATGGATCCCAGTAATGGCCGACTTAAATTCGACCATCACAATCTGTCCGGATTCGTCTATAGTCTCCCACATAACCAGTGCACTACACGAATTAAGTATGACCAGTATGTAAAATATTACACCAAATGCCTGACAGAAGTGTATGGGTGACAACTGTTTTGCAAACTCAACTTTCATATTTTATGTTGCAATTCTTATTAAAACAAGTACAGTATGCTTGTATATGAATAAATGTGGTTTGTAATTTCCTTTTCATAATTTGAAGTTTTGGGGGCCGAGGAAAATTGATTGTTTATAGTAAGGGTGTATCTAGACTTGAATAATAATGTCCATACACCTCCATACCTGTGTAACAATATCAGCATGCCGACTTCTTGCTCTAATAAGGTCGCAGTACTTTTGTCCTGGTTCTTCCATTATTTCCTTTGATTCTTTCTGTTTCTGTTTCTGACGGATTTTCTGAAGTTCAACCCTTCTTCCTTTCTTTGTTTTTGCAGCTGTGAGGGGAAGAATGATAGTTAATGTTTATTAGATACAATGCAAAATAATGGAGACATTACTACACAACCATATGACTTGCAAGGGTATCAAGTTTGCACTCTTGGAAACTATTACAACTACATCAGCCTAAAAAGAGATAAATGCCATATGAAGTATTAAGTGATACTAAAAAGGCATATAGTAAGGTAGCATGAAAGGTTGGTGAGGATGAAAGTTGAATTTTAACTACATTTAAGTTTTTGATTGGTTGGTCATAAATGAGAGGAGTATAAAATGTTAAAAAATAGTCTTTGACAACATTCAAATTTAACACCTCTGCAAATAAAACATTGGAATCAAGTTTCCCCTAAATACCTGGATTGGGAATCTAGTAAGTACTAGCCCTGATATTTACCTACTATTAACTTTTGTAACCTCCAATTACCCCCCAACTTTCTCTGGATTGTATCATGATTGTATGAACCTGGGGATACCCTGAAAGGAGTATTAGGCCTGTCGACCATAACAAAACAGAATATTATACTATCTGTTCACAAAGGTAAATCTCCTGTTTGCCATTTCTCCATGTCCCTCCATTTTCCTCAGGCCCAATTCCATATAGGCCTACATAGTACATGAATAAAAACATACAAGATAAGCAATGATTTTTACGGGTACTACACCACAGCCAGCTGTGGAATTGAATGCTCTGACCTGTGGTACAGTAGGTTAGAATGCTACAATAGTTTCTATGGGGCAAGTATTCACATTCAGTGGTAGCAAATGAATGCATATAACTGTAAAAAAGGTATGCCGTGACCACAATGTACTAGACACAGTGGCTCCAAAACCTATTGAGGCTGAAAGGATTACCAATGGCTTTTAAGTTTTTTAAGAAACTTCTGATCTTCTTTCACTCTTAAATCTCCAAAATATCTGGAAGTCTCAAGGTTTTGCATGCTATGGGAATAGTGACAATTACTGAACATACCACCCAGAATTTGAACAAAGAATAAGCCATACCTGTAGCAACAAACAATGTCCACCAAACAGGACTATTGCAAATTGTAAGCAAATACACTTTAATGCTGATAAAAATAGAACCTCATTTGCTGAAAAATGTTTACATCTACTGCAAATGTGCTTTACAACAACAGTACCAATAAAGGGGTTCTAATCCATGGTTAGAATTATTTTATGCCTAATATTTTCATCAGGCATTTTTGAAAAAATGTAAGGGGAGGGGGAAGAACAGAAAACTTGTAGTCTACATAACATTGAAAATAACCTTGGGAGACATTCCCTTTAAGTACCTTTCTCTTCGAGCATGAGGGGACCCTTACCACATTGTGTATATAATTCGGGTTTATTTGTGGCTGCAGTTAATGGGGATTACATAGAGTACAAGGCAATGTAAATATTGCATTATCATTCAAGCAAAGTAACATATTATCATGAAAGCAACAGGTTATTGAAATACATTTAAATATAACCCCTGATGTACTAAAAGGAATATGAATTCAAGGTACTGTAGTTTCAGTAGACTTTAATACATTAATTTCCAGCAAGGTTCTTCCCAGTTAAATTTCTTGCCATCATGTAAAACAGTCACTTATATGATTCTAAATTGATTCTTTGAAAATGGGCATAGTAGCAAACTACATGAACAAAACACCAATGTTTAGAATTGACAAGGTATATATAATCGAGTTCTTCCAAACAATATCTCCACATTTATATCCTTTATCTTTTAGCAGAATAAACAGACGCATAGACAACATACTGTAGCAATGGCTACAGAACAGAACTGGGACGAAAATCCCACATACTGTATACAACGTTCTACGAGCAGAAGATCACATTTCAAAGGGCAAGAGAAGTCACTCGAACAAGAAAGAGCATACATAGTATTGTAGACTGTCCTGTTTCATGATTGCCTTGTTAAGATTCATGTGACAAACAATTTTTCTCTTCAAAAGTGAAATTTACTCTAAGTAACTGTTTGTTTTACATAGAGTATGCAAAGTCATAAAGTCATAAAATATGATGAAAGATACTTTAAAAAAAAAAAGAACACATGAGGAAATTTGTGGTATTTAGCTGTTGCTTCAAAATAAGTTTGGGGGCACAGCTCTTTACTTTAAACTACTGACAAGAATAAAGCATTCAATTTACACTACTCTTAACACTGCTAGTTTTTTAAATTGTCAGAATATTTGCCAAAATACCAGGGCTGAAAAAAACACTTATTTTCCAGGAAAGGACAAAAATTACCACAGTGCTCCCTATTTTCATGTAAAGAAATGGGACATTCCATCCAATTACCAAAACTTTCCTCCAGATCCCCACATTTTCCCCCATGGAAACTACACCACACTTTTGCATGCAGCACTGCCTCCCATCTCAAAATATTAAACTTCCATTACATATACCATCCATATCAATTTGCCAACATTTACTCTACTTCTCACATTCTCCCCTATTTCAATATAAAGAGCACTGGTCAATTTCTTTGTTCTTCTGCTTGGCATGACCACAATTCATGCCTTACATTTCAATATCTCCACTTTCACCAGATAAGGCTCCTTCCTCGTTATTCCAATAATTTGGTCCGACTGTTCATGCTGAGCTCATAGCAACTGCAAGTAACCATTAAAGACCTAAAATGGAGTCTTTGAGACAAGTATGTAAACAATTTACAGTTGATTGCACTACACTTGGAGGAGATAATTACTATAGAATCAAACATAAAAGTGCCTTGCTTCCTATACAAATACCTAATTTGACAATGTCATGGTAACAAAATGGTCTCCAATAACTTCCACCATAAAAACAAGGATGTGTTTATATTGCTTTTTAATTTTTAAACACAAAGCTGTTGAGAATTAAGGTTTACAAACTCCTGTGAGCTTAAAAAATTAACAGTATTTCATTTCTTAAAGAAGTTTATTCAAACTCTTTTTAAAAATATTGCACAACAGTTATATATTATACCTGTAGGTGTATGTTTTAACTGTCAATTTTGGTAAATTAAACTGGGTCACATCATTATTCTAAAGTGTCTTAATGCAAAGGTTCAATATTACAAAGATAACATTTGAATCATTATTCTGGAAAGGTATTAAGTTATTCCAAAGGAATGAAAGGATCATTTTATCAAATAAAATGATCCAGGAATATTCTGAATTAAGTTCAAGGGTAGTTGTATGGAAGGGTTTTTATTCCAATTTCCAGAATAAAGGTCATGATTCCTACGGGTTGATAAATTCAGATTAAGAATTGGGGTCTCTATTAGGAGTTTAATCCCCCGGCAAAATGCCAGTGTATTTTCATTTTGGAGTTCTGACCATTACTTTTTATTTGTAATAACTATTCTTCCCCAAAAGTCGCAATAATATTAACATTTTAAGGCAGAATAATCAATGACAATCATTTAAACATTGTTAATCATTTCAAGCATTTTTTATAATCAAGTCAAACATTAAATTTGAATTTGAAGTTATTTGCAACCTTTATCAAAATTAATTGCATATTGACACCATTAGCCATTCTTGACTATGCTCCATAACCTCACCTTTTGCAAACCCTCAAACCCCCCCCTTCCCCCACCCCTGTCTTCTGCCAGGCAGTGATTAGATCTTAGAGAGCAAGATGTCGAGGGACTTGTTTTAACTACTAGTTTCAATATTAAAATATGACTTGTTCGAAGTGTGTGTTGAAAATGTAGGCAGAGAGCAGTGTGGTAGAAGTATGAATTGAGGTAGGGGAAAGGGGTGGGAATGATACAATTATTAATGGTGATTAACAATTTTTCAAAATAATGTTATTCAAAGTGTACTTACCATCTTTATGGTTATAGCCTCTAGATGTCAGTGTAAACTGTACAAGTATTCCAATCAAAGATATGAAAGGCCACACCCCAAACACCACCCAACTGTACCAACAGAGGTCCGCAGACTTTTGCAGTCGGAATCTATCGTAGATATATTGCACCATTCGAAAAATTTCCAAGAAATAATCCGCACAGGAAGTCACTATTGCACCACCAATCAAGCTCGTGGCGAGAACCACCAACTCCTTTTGGAATTTAAGAGTCAAAAGAGCAAACACAATACACAATCCAAATGTAATAAGAATGGGTATGACTAGTAAATCTGGTTCATAGAATTGTGCCATTACTATAAGCACTGCTGTAGCTGTAAACAGCCCCATGTGCACTCCAGTCATAAAGAGGCCGACCACTTCAACCATCATAGTGAGAAGGCCGCATAGAATACCGATACCAAGGGCTATGCAAGCGTTTATTGTTCTGCCCAAGTTACTCTCTTCTTCACAAATCAGGAACACAATACTGGTGGCCAGGATGAACCCCACCAGGAACATGACAGCTTTAAAGCATCTGTAACCTGTAAATAAAACATAAAACAAAAAAATGATGTATTAGGTTTTAGACAATAACTTCCATGCTTAATTTACCCTTTCCATCCCAGTTGCTTAATATCAATCTGGTCAAAGTGGTAGTTATCAAAGACATTATGTTAAAGTAATATCTGAATGTGGCCTCTCCCACCTTTACCCTTATATATGTGTTGTGAGGGTTTTACAGCCCTGCCCTGTGCTGGAGGCCACCTGGTCCCCAATGTGCTATTAGAACTTGCCAGGGGCTTACTAAGTCTTCTTTGGGTCAGAAGAGATTATAAAGAATTAGGTCTCAAATGTCAGTTTCCAAATAGTGTAGTTACTGTATGGTGAATCTACACCACCCTTCCTTACCGCCTATTTACATTACGGAACCCTACTTAAACGCAGTAATCCTTTGGCAAGGCATCAAATGTGATGGGATGGACATAGGGAGCGCCTGAAGGGTGCACCCTCCTTCTTAACTTGCCACAAAAAGTTTTTCACATGGTTTTCTTTGGCTCTCCAAAATTCTTCTTAACTAAGGGAATAAAAATGATCACAAGAGAAGCCTAGAGTCTATCTTGCTCCTCCTCAGCTCCCATTTAAATATGGGTTAAGTTTTGTTTAATATGTCACCATGCCCTTACTCTCTTGGCACCTAGAGGAATTTTGGAAAATTTTTTTTTACCTGCCCACCCCCTTTTTTGTTACATCTTTTTCTTCATGTATGCAGGGAATAATTTAGTGTTCAAATATTGCATAGCAGTTTTGAAAATTTTTCCCTCCTGTAGTGCAAAATCACTGTAAACCCTATGGTTATGCACACAAAAAGTTGCTACACATTTTTGAATTTGCATAGCAATTTGGCCAGTTTGTGTAGCAAACTGCGATGCAATACTGGATAAATTATTCCCTGTGTATGTGTCCTTTACCTCCCAAATTGGCAATTTCAGGTCTTTCTTGTGACACCTCTTTCCAAAAAAATTACTCTAAGATTGAGTACAAGTCAAATTTCCTCAACCAACTCACCCGAACTCTTCTCTAAGCATCAAATCTGAGCGATACGGTATTTTGATATTTTTAAGAAGAAATTGTCGATGACCTTGACAAATGAAAGACTGCCTGAATGAGTCTAAACCAAATAGACCTGAGGGGAAGACCAATCTCAATAGGTATAAAAGCAAGGAAATTATGATCACTTGAAAAGCATTTCTAGATTTGCAGTCATAGAGGTAGCATGAATTCCCTACAGAATTATTCCTCTCTATTCCTCAAAACTCTGTTTGTTTTGAAATGTGAAAAATTTGTTTTTGTTACATGTTTGACTCAACCAATGGTTGCTTTTCCCATAAGATAAATCTCTGGTCTGATTGACAGTAAAGGCATTGTGAAGCTGACAAAGCTGGCCACAATAATATATTGAAGATCAATACAGAATGTAAGTTTTCTCCAAACATATTCTGAACAATTTCATTGGAGGGTCAAATGAGGTGCAACAACAGTAAGGGTGAATTAGTGAGTCATGGATGAGTGAGTCTGATTCATACAAATTTTTCCACAGACATGTTTGCATGACAGAATTAGACATGTAGGCTTATACTTACAAAAGATCTACATTACATGATCGAACTGAAAGAAACCGCTTTAACTATTACAAAGATATGAAAACAGTAAAAAAAAGGGTAGATTTAGATGCAATGAGGTTTGAACCAAGCACTCACCCCCCCAACCTACCCTCCTCCCCAATTGTGTTTCCCACATACACATAAATTTATGTTGCTCCATGTGCACACCAAGCAAGTCCCTTGCCCTTATCCATCCTCACTGCCCTTGCCTCTTAATCTTCCACTCTCTAAGCATTTTTCTGAAACAGCTGATTGCTCAAAGTGCTCTTGCTTATCATTTTTTTTTAAACTTTTGCTTGCAAACCAAGGCTGTAACTTTGTTAGATGAAGTCATAAAACCTTCTCAGTAGACTTTCATAATTACAGCAAAATTTGATAAAAAGGAGCAAAGATTATGCATTAATACTTGTCCGACCCCTTTCCAAATCTAGATGACCCTCACAGGCTGTCACCTGCATTCCTCACCAAAAGTGTATTTTTCTTTAAACTAGGACTGGTAATTACACTCTTCATTTGTATTCCTTTTTAAGTCAAGTTATGGTATTGTCACTAGGTGCAGGCACCCAAAACGTGAAAATAATGATGGGTTGTGTTTAGATAATGTCAGGACAGAGACAACACATCCTGTTTCCCCTCTTTAGATTTGACATCTACTCTCCACAAACTGACGGAAGGGTGTTAACACCACTTCTGTTTAATGGTAAACAGACTGAAAGGTCAGAGTCCTAGCACCAGCCAGCCTCTACCTCCTCTTGTCCAAATAGAAGAGTTGCAGCTCCCTCAGTCAAACTGTAGGCATTTTTGTGTATAACTATATGTATACATCACAACAAAAGACTACACTAGTCCTATTGTTATCTGTGTGGCAACATATAATACTGTAGCAGAGGCAGCGCTTTGGCATGGCTGTTAACCCTTTACCATTGTTTGGGTCCTTTTGGACCCATGCGGAGAGCTCCGCTGTCAGCCTGTCACCCACCTTTACTGTTTCACGCGGAGCTCGAAACTGCGAGTAGCTACCCGAAAATTTGGCCACAACAACGAGAGAGACAATAGTTTAAGTTCACAGGGTCAATGGCCTACGGAAGCTGATGCGGGGCGGGCTACGTCTGCTTTCCCGCCCACTCCCAAGACGCGCAAATATGCCCCGATTGGAGCACAACGGTAAAGGGTTAATCTTAAATATCTGCACCAGTCAGCTAAAGGGTTACGTGCACACACGCAGAGAGAGTGGCATCAGCTTTGCAGTAAACACACTCCACAAGCTTATTTTAACCCTTTACCGTTGTTTGGGTCCTTTTGGACCGTGCGGAGAGCTCGGCTGTCACCCATCTTTCCTGTTTCACGCAGAGCTGGAAACTGCGAGTAGCTACCAGAAAATTCTGCCACAACAAAAAAAGAGACAATAGTTTAAGGTCACAGGGTCAATGGCCTATGGAAGCCGATGCGGGGCGGGCTACGTCCGCTTTTCTGCCTACTCCCAAGGCGTGCAAATATGCCCCGATCGGAGCACAACGGTAAAGGGTTAAGAAATATATTACACTTTCAGTGTTTCCAGGGAGAGTATGATGAAAGCTTTAAAGGGCCAAACCTCTCACCCCAAACTACAATTTTGGTACGAGTGTACCAAAATTCTCAATTGGCTCAGCTCTTTGATTGACAGCTAATTCAAACAATGCCGAATACCAAAGCTTATATTATACAGCATGAATGGTACTGAGTGTGTTTTGAATATATACACTGAGTTCTTCTTTGCTCACCTTGAAGCAATAAACTGAGATTGTATCTGGATGAGGATGAATTCCAGACAACTGTGGGAGGGGCTTAAGTAAAAAGGTTAGGAGAATTTATACTGTATGGGATGAGAGAACTGGGCCTTTAATTGTTCAATATCAAGGGCTTAATTACGACTTTTAGTTTTGAAAGCAAAACCCTTGTGTTCAATTACTGAAGGGGTAATAAAGAAATGCCAAGTTCATTGCATTTCACCATTTCAAAGTGGCATGACCTCTAAGTAATAAAAGCTTTAAATATCAGACCTACTTTACACCCAGGTAAACATACACAGTCTAGCTTTACATCACAGGATTGACTTTTCCAGCTGAGAACATATTATGAACCCCGGTGGTGAGAGACCGATCCTCTCCTATGCAACAGAGAACTATTACTACAGAAGCTGCCTATCCCTGTTCAACTGAGGATGATATATGGTAGTAGAGTGTACAACCCTAGCTCTGAGTAGGAGTCTATGCAGTACATGCAATGTGATAAAACTTGTTTTAAAGCCAACACTCAACAGATTATTGCTTGTACAGCATGTTTGATTCACATAATATTAAGTTAATGCTGTCATGGCAAACTGTCTGGATGGTTGACTTTTGAGCAAAGTTCTACAAACAACAGAACGCCTTTCATTCATGTGATCAAAGTTTGCACAAAGCTTTTACAAGCTTGTTATTTGTTAGCTTTACTTGAGTAGGAATAGTGAAGACATCTGTATTTCATTACACATACACTGTCATATCCTGTGTACTGAACAACTGGTACCAACGAATTTCAAACTGGACCATTGTTCACAACAAGAACAACTTTTGCTTTGCTGCAAGCACTGGATTAAATCTAGCATAACTATAAATCATACTGTACCTACTGTACCTATAACAGTAGCAAGAATGCTTTCAATGATATATCTGTCCAAGTTGCCACTTAAGAGGGATCAAACCCTCCTCTTTTACAAAAAATTGACCTAATACACATTTTCTTTCTAAAGACAAAGAAATTTGCTGAGACCTCTTTAATTTGCATATTACCAAGCAACAAAAACCACCAGCTGCTCAGGTTTATCTCATCTGACCTAATTATAACTGGACAAAGAAGTGCAGGTTGACCAGCAAATAAGTAATTTAGAAGAGAGGACATGAACTTTAATACAGATGGCGAACAGGGGAAATGGAGAATTATTGTAACAAGAAAATTTAACGAATTTTGGCTAGATTTTACATGCTGAAATCTACAAGCAAGTTTTCTGGCTAATACTAAGTACTGCAATGGATTTTAACACAGCATGAGGGTACAAACAGACCGATTTCATATGTGGGCGATTTGGTGTACAGTACTTTGTACAATGAGATTTGGCCATTAGGTTTATCTGAAGTCTTGACATTGAAGAGACAATCAGAGTTTCAAGGAAGACAATTGACCTTTTAAGTTTTGTTCCAGCATATCATTTTCCCCTTCTAAAGTGATTGTTTACCAGAATAAAGAACAAGAGAAGAAGAGGTCTTTTCAGGTTAAAAGATGCATTAACTATGTTGTAATTATTGTTGATTGAAATTCTCCTAACATTTGTCAGTAAAAAGATTCCACCCAGATGCAAGATTAGTCAGCCTTCATTACACTGAACAAATCAAGATGTTACACCATTTATACCAGGGGCAGCAGCACAAATCTCAATTGAAGGGGAAGGGGGGGGGGGGTTAATCACCAAATCAGCCCAATATAATAGCAAGGTAAAGTAACCTAAAATGTTTACAGTGGAAAAAAGGGGGGGGGTGTAAAGTCTGCGGTCCTTCAGCCTGGGATTTATTGTTAGTTTAAGGTCAATACTAACTTGGTGCAGAATTTTAGCTACAAAAAAAATGAAATAACAAACAAACTCTGTTGGCTGCTTAAATATTATGAATAACTGATAACGCAATACTCTTGTTACACAACATACAGTCCTGAGCAAAATACACTTTAATATTGCAACATATTAGTATCCAAAGCATATAATAATGAAGTTAGTAGTATAAAGTTAGATAAGATTTAAAGACACACCAACATGAATGTGTTGTAAAGTGTCATACTGTTGAAATACTGTTCAAATTCTCCCGTTTAGTGGCCTCTTACGACAGGCAGGGCATACCGTGGGCATATTCTACAACCCCAGCCCACAGGGGGACATATAATAATGAAGAAGGCAAAAAGTTGTTGCAAAACTCAATTGGTACAATATACAATGCAATGCATGTACCATTTCTAACATTCATAATCCAGATTTCCACAAGGTTTTGTGGTTGTAAGGTGATGGTACTTGTCCACGGGGTAAAATGATGTCAGCCTTGACACCATTAGGGAGGGAGAACTATCACTTTTTAAATAGTTAGAACAGTGTTGGTGGCAATAAGAGCCATTTTCTAGGATGTGGTGACTGAAAACTGTGAGGTGGCCACCTCCCCAAAAAAAAATGCCAAAGCAAAACCCTGTTAATCATTCATAATTTTATATTAGCTGCTTACATCCACAGATGATGAATGTACTACAACACTATTTCATGCTTTGTCTGTCTATGTCTATGACTTCCTGCATGCCTGCCTGTCTGTCTGTCTGCCTGTCTGTCCATCTGTCTGTCTGTCTGAATGTCTGTCTGTCTATTTATTCATTCAGACCAACGACAATCTGGACTTTTCAAAGTTGCTCAGAATGTGAAATTTCCTGAAATCAGGAAATTTGCTGAACTCTTACATTTTTTCTAATAACAACTACCACAACTTTCTTTTCCCTTTGAACTAAAATACAGTGTCCTAAATGACGATGGTGTGCAGCATCCTTTGAATTCGAACTTTTAAAAGTTAAAAACAAGGAAGTACAATACGCAGTATGAATATGACAAGTGTTCAATGCCTTCTGTAGGCATGGTGTACACCTTCCAGCTTCATGCAGTATCAAAACTAGTACTGAAGGTAAACAAAAATTCAAAGTTATGCTGGTTGCTTGAATCTACTGGTGAAAATTATTTCCTTGGCAACATGCAAACATCCCACTCTATAAGGTCACTGCACTTTACAATATGTCTCAAAAGGCTCTTACATCTTAGTATGGATTAGTGTACAGTATGTCATAAGTCAAAATAGTGAAAAAGACATAGAAGAAGAAGGCGGAGAAAAAAAAAACAATGCAGATTTTGTAGTTAAAAAAGTGTTTTGTGATTTCTTGCAAAAATTATTGCAAATTTAAGTGCTTCGGTTCACCATGTGATGCCAATAATTAAGTGAGTAGGGAAAAACATGTTTCATGTAACTGCATAAATTGTAATAAATATATATTTTCTAAACAGAAGGTTTAATATTAATGAAAGTCAATACTGGTTGTAAAATTTGGGGTAAAAATTATCCTAGACAGAACACCTCACGAAATGTACATGGAAAAAATCTGTTGGCAAGTACAGTAGAGACTACAACACAGGACAGAAAACATTTGATGATATAGTCACTATAACCTTTACACCATTTTGAAACATAGATCTATCTTTTATCTCAACTTATCTCACAAGAACTGTTTTGGAGCATTAAAATTTCAAGTTAAACTGAAAAAAGGCAGAACTTAGGATTCATATCCTTAAGTTTCAATTGTCAACGTTTTCAGGTACATGTATGCTATTTTTAACACTTCTTGCAAGTGCAATACTGACCAGCAGAAAGCAAATTTATTGCATTGAAACTGTAACTGCTATTTGTAAAACAATTTCCAAGAAAACTTCTGCATACTGGTACTTTATTTAACTGAACAACATTTTAAGGCAGCTCAACAGGACAGTACCATGTGTACCCATAATTTCAAGTATATTGGAAATAATGTACACACTACTAAATAACATAGTTGTGTAAGAGGTAATTTTCAGAAAATGTTATTGGTCCTTTGGTCAACCATTTCACTTGTTTAAGTATCTGCATGGACATTTGATTATTATAAAAATTTTTGCATATTTTTGAACACAAACAAACCAAACAGTGCACTTTGCACGAGTACCTATTGAAGCTAACATCAGTAAACATCAGTAACATCAGTAAATATTGCAATGTAAAACAACCACTTACTTCCAGTAAATTTGACATTTGAAGAGAAAAAGTATCGTTACATGACTCTCAAAAGTCAACCATGAAACGAGGCAGTCTACTACACTACTTCAAGTTGGGGTGACTGGCTCTTGCCCTTAAAATTGTACAGTCAAATTTAATCTGATTTCATTGCTGAGTAGAGTTACTGGCACATAATGACATCAAACTTTGTGCAAGTTTTGATGGATTTTCTTTACAGAAATCAACTGAGCACTCAGTACCATAGAGAAGTTGATATAACATCATAGCATTGAACATTTGTCTGTCTGATAGACATGCAAAAGTATAATGAAATAATACTAGTGGCCACCTTTTCCTGCTCATGCCTTGTTTAACAACTTTAATGTGCACTGTTCAGTTGGGTCTGACACTGGCAGACAGTGACTTAGTCAGGGCTTGTGGCACCTGGGGCAGAAAATAAATTGGCACCCCTACCCCCATCTTCCGAGGGAGGGGTAATCTTAACCCTTTACCGTTGTTTGGGTCCTTTTGGACCCATGAGGAGAGCTCGATCGGAGCACAACGGTAAAGGGTTAATCTAAAATATCTGCACCACTCTGCTAAAGGGTTATGTGCACACACGCAGAGACAGTGGCATCAGCTTTGCAGTAAACACACTCCACAGGCTTATTTTAACCCTTTACCATTGTTTGGGTCCTTTTGGACCCATGCGGAGAGCTCGGCTGTCACACATCTTTACTGTTTCACGTGGAGCTGGAAACTGCGAGTAGCTACCCGAAAATTTGGCCACAACAACGACAGAGACAATAGTTTAAGGTCACAGGGTCAGTGGCCTACGGAAGCTGATGCGGGGTGGGCTACGTCCGCTTTTCCGCCCACTCCTGAGGCGCACAAATATGCCCCGATCAGAGCACAACGGTAAAGGGTTAAGAATACTATCAAAACTCAAAATATGACAGCTATATCAAAATTATGCTGTCAGCCAAGATGGCTGACATAGGGGTGTGGTGTCAGAACTGCTCCAAGTTGCATGGAGCACGCGGGAATATTGCAAATGAGATTTGGCGAGGGGTAAGTATATGACAGCGAAGTGAATTGGTAAGTCCAACATTTTATAAGTAATTATTATTTATCAACCTCCCCCCCCAGGGGGCAACTTTTCTCTCTTGCTCTTCTCCCTAGCCACACCATTGCTGGCAGCAAGACAATAACTACTTGTAAGCCAGCTTCCACAGCAAAGATGCAAAATTTGAACTACTTTTCATTTTCAAATTCAACACAAAATCAACACCTGTGAAAAATTTAAACTCATCAAGGGAAGTCAGTTAACCAAATCAATCAATCATGAACTAAATGATTTTGCTATGAAAACAACCACAATGCTTATTTTAAGTCTCATGGGTATTAACAGCAACTTCATAGGTGTTTGTTTTTTTTCAAATTTCCCACTAAATCAGGATGTAGAAAGTTTCAGTCACTTATTCTGAATGACCTTAAAGCAGATCAACCATTTACTACTGTCTAATGATGTTTCAGCAGGTCAATCAGGGGAAATTCTAGGACCATGGAAGGACAGTACTACCTTGAAACTTTCACGCTTACCAAATACCAATGCTGGAAAAAATTATTATCTCCCAAGAAGAGCCTGAAATAATCTTCCAGGAAGGCAGCATAATTTCGCACGATGAGTCTTATATATTTTCATAAATGTATAGAAGAGAAGGAGCTTACCAGCTTCCCAACTTTTTCCACCAATGCATGCTTACTGTACAGGTAGAATGGTGGTGTTTGAAAACCATTTTAAATCAGACATTGCAAGGACCCTAACCAGAAATTCCCTAAAATCCACATACAATGACATTACAATATTCATGCTAGGCAAAAGAAGTTGCCCCAAACTTATTTGAAAACAACAGCCTCATCCCACCTAAGTGTTTTGCTTCAAACTAGTTTTTTTCATACTTAGGGGTTTAATCATTACATTTCAATTTTAATTTCTCAACATTTATTTCAACCATTTATGCTATATGTAACAAATTTTACAATTTGATATTGGAACAGAATGAACTAGTTTAGCAATGGAAATTAAAGCGACAATAAGCAATATCAACATGATACCAAAAAAATTAATAGTCATGGTTGGGGGGGGGGAGAAGCACAAGAAAGCTACCAAAAGCTTGTGGTAGTGATTCCCCTGGAAGAAACACAAATAAACATATTTAAATAATGAGAATCTTTTAAATTTCAAAATTCAGCCAGGAAAAAATATTGTCACATGACTCTCAAGAGCCAATCATGAAGCAGTGCAAAATCAACACCTATCCAATTTGGGGTGACTGCATAAAATTTTAGCCCAATCCAGACAGTCAAGTAGTGATGGCCTGATTTCAGTCGGCCATAACTAGAGTTTATCACTTTTAATCTTTAAATTTCCTTGCTTACTGTACAGTACCTGTATCATGGATGGTTTTATGCAAAATTGCATCTTGATTCCTCCATTAACAAATTAAGACCATTTAAGGCTGATGGACATGTCTAATGGCTGCTTCAAGTCACTGAACACGGGCGCTGATTGGATTCATCTGTAGCACAAAAAAAGCTAACAATCCACCCAGTCCCCTGGCTTCTGCCTTGAGTGCATCTTCTTTACAGTTGCAACACTTGATGCTACAAAGTTCAGTCCCAACCCTTCATTATTTTTTGGAACCAACAGATAAATCTCACAGATATCTTGTTTCTCCTCAAAGTATCATTGCATGACATTCTTATTGAAGGTAGAGGAGAGCGTTTCTCCCCAGAAATTTTACCTTTTCCAGTTTTGATAAAAACCTTGAAAATTTTCAATTTTCCATACATGTACATGAAGCCAATTCCCTTGACCTTTTAGGCCATGTTTTTAAAAGTATCAGCCTTGTTGAACAAAATGGAACTTAATCAAACCTTTTTTATGCCTGAAGTAAAGTTATCTGGACAGTGAGATAAATACTACTCTACATCTTGGTCATGAAATAGGGTAGACCTCTTCACTAATCTAAACTGGGATAACTTCATTTTTCCAATATTTCAGGCTTCAGCTGACATCCATTACATGATAAGGTTACCATCTTACTCCTATTTCTCTTTTAGATGTATTTTAATGTTCACACAACCACTCTGAATGTTGCCCGCCACATTGATCCTTGGGCATGGGCATGTAAAGTGCTAAAATTTCAGCCCTGATGTGTAACACAAACTGTGTGATGGCAGCACTTGACAGATGAGTAATGTCTACAAATAGCACGGTAAAATATTTTTACTGAAATCTACTGTGCTGACAATTCCTTTTAATCTCTATTCAGCTCCCTTAGAGTGGACCTAACTTTACAGCACTGGACCACAAAAGCTCCAAAACTACTAATTGGATTTCTTTTTATGTGTGATGCCAATGGGATTTACAGGATTTGTAATAGAAGGCTGGGCCCATTGAACACAATGGATTTAGAAAATAAACTGATGACAGGGACTTTGCTTGATGGGCTTTCAAAGAACTCTGGATTTTGTCTGAACAGGAAAAAATGCACAGAAGCTTCCATGAAAACGTACTAAATTGAGAGCAGCAGAATAGTACAGTATCCAAAAATGTTAATGGCAAAATCCTTGAAAGTAAACACAGCTTGCAGTCCTTTTGTCATTTTCAGTCCATTAGTAAAAGAAGAAAGATTAATGCAAGAAGTGGTGGTTAGGAATGGCCTTACATTTTTACATCATGAATGTAGTTTTCATAAGAGCCACAGGAGATTCCAAGCAAAATGTTTATGAACTTATTTTTAAATCGTATAAAAAATCCTGTAATATAGGGAGGGCCGGGGGCAACACAGGTATATCATCTTTTTGAAAAATCTTGAGAAGAAGAGCTTTTATACCCCTTTAGTAATTCAGGCATCTATGACTGTAGGAGTTATTGTTATAATGCATACCCTGGGGGTCCAGTTGACTCCTTTCTGCTTGATTAAAGGATTATACTGACAGAAGTAGACCACTCAGTCTTCAAAGGCAGTGACAACTAAAGGGATTATAGGCACTTGCTTCAATTCCCTTTCTTCAAGTGTGACTTCTAATACAATGATGGTTAACACAACCTAACAAGTTGTTAGCAAGGGTCTTTACAACCTGACAAGTGTTTCAAACTCAAATCTCTTTCTTTGGCTATCATGTTGTGGTAAACCTTACATGAACAAAATTTATAGGCTAGCTAAAGAGAGAGCTTCCGCCAGACAGATTCTGAAGCAGGTTTGTTCAAACCTGTTTTTTCAACAAATGGGGTTTGTTGAAAAACAGCGAGGGTTTAGGTTTGACTAAACTGTCACAGCCTCAAATCAGACATAGCGGGTACTACACAACCCCCTATTGCAAGGTGTTTAATGGTGCGATGACTATTCCGTAATATATCTTTAAATCACTGTTAGTATAGGCCTTCTAACTTCTTTTCATGACCAATCCCAATATTTTTCTATTTTAAAGGGCTGAACAAGAGAGACAATACTACAAGTTTCATTCTCCAACAGCCTTCATCTCATTACAGTACTCCCTCATCCCACTGGTCTGCTGTGATGAAAGTCCCTCATCTTATTGCTTCACCATCTCCCAACTCATTGGTCCCCACCTGCCCCTCACCATGACCTAACCTCTCATCCTGAACATATTTGCATGAAAGACCCAATTCAGTAACAAAAATATTGCCATGTTTAAGTTTCATTTCTAATAATTAGAAAAAGGGTTCCAATCAAAATTGCAATTACTGCTCTTTTCCTTTAATGTTAAACTGATCATTCCACTGGCATTAAAGCAAGGAGTGTTGGAGTGGGCCTGTTTATGAAGTGATATAAGCAACATCTTGGGGTAGGGTTCAATCATTCCCAAGAGTTATTCTGCAGTAAATGGGGTGGTCCATTTGCAGTTATAGGGGACGGAAGTAGGAGCAAAATTGATTAAACAAGTTCTAAGTTCAGTTGCTTCTGGGAATGTGCATGTACCCTTATAACCTAAAACAACATGGTAACTTTGACCTGGCTTTATAATGCAGTTGTAACTTTCAGCACTGTTGGGTCATGTATTTTGAACTTCATCTGGTATCCTGTGGTATAAAATTCAAGAAACTTTTAACTCAGGCTGTACTATTGTCTTTCAGTTGAGTCTGTGCTAAATAGTACTATCATGTAGTATGGTGCACCCTCCAAGACCTTTAACTGGAACACCATATTGTTGTTTAAAGCGGCTCATTGAGTTGACTCTTAAAATTCATCAATTTTTTTCAAACCTGTAAAGTTTTCTTCACGTATCAATGACAAATGGTCAAATTTAGCCAATCCCTATATTTTATTCAAAAATAACTGTTTAATGAGTGAGTGCTTCATGGTTCAATTCGATTTTCAAAAATTTGTGACCAGACACTTTTTCAAATTATGCACAAAATAGTAACAAGTCAGGCCACCACGAAGTTCAAAATTTTCACTTTTCTCCTATTTGACATAAAACGACTTTTTATGTTAACTGGAAGGATTGTTATGTTGTAGTGACCCTCTAGCACTCTCACTAAATCACCAATTTCAACTCAATGAGTCCCTTTAAGAGCAACTCTTCCTTCCTTTTGTCCTAGATTCCCAGGGCCCTTCCTGTTTCCTGTCACATGTTACCATGCAGTGAACATGACAAACTTCCTTACCCTAGTTCCACCTGTATGATGTATCCCATATTTTCAAGGTGTGGCTGATTTCACCCTCTACAACCTCCTCACTGGCCACTTAGATCAGCACACTCGTTTATATTTATTTCCGTGCATCACAACTTTTGACCAATCGGGACTGCATGTGTTCCGATCTCCCCAAGACATGAAAGCCTAAGCTGCAAGTTTTATGCACTTATGCACTCATGCAGCAGACATCTGGGCAGAAGCATATAGTCCAGGCCTTGATTTTCAGAAAAATGTATGGTTGTCCTTCGGTCAACCAATTCAGAAATTTTGGTTGTCCGAAAGAAAATTTGGTTATCTGAAACATTTGGAGCACAATTACAGTACAAAACAGTAATTGTGCTAATGTATTATTCGTCTTGGAGAATAAAAAAAATGACTTTTCCAAGACAAAAGCGCTTAGAGTCTGGAGTCTGAAATTGTATGATGGAAAAAGTTGAAAGAGTTAATCAGTCAACAGTATTTCTTCAATCACATGAAAGCAAGCTGCTTGACTGTAATTCATTGTGAGAGAAAAATGGTTGTCCATCAGACAACCAACTTTCAACTTTTGGTTGTCCTTATTGAATTTTAGTGGTCCTGGATTATCGGACAACCATGAAAATCGAGCCCTGTAGTCAATCTTTGTATATAACTGATTTTAGTTGTTCTTTTTTTGCCAGCTGCTGATTGAAGTGAAATAAACCATCAATCGTGTTGAATCATGAACTGAATTTTTCTTCTTGTCCATTAAATCATTTATCTGGTCTTGTACTGCCACACTTGGCAACATCCCTGTACAAGCCTTCATATCAACAATTGGCCCTTTATCAGACAGTACGGTCACTTACAGCATAAGGGAAGTCACTCCTCTCTGACTTTTATCAATTTTTTTTTTCACTTTTGTGACTATATACTGCACACAGGTTGGAAAGTTTTAAGTTGCCCACTTACCAAAGAAAACAAAAACAATTCCAAAGAGAAAACAAACGCCACACACCACACAGGTTGCCAAGTCATAGTCGTAGCTTATATCACTGCAGTCTTTGTTGAATGGAAAATTAGTCGGCGTCAACGGCTTTTCTGTATACCAAGACACCATCGGAAACTCAACATCTACAATTTCTGAACTCATCTTGGTAGATTTTGCATTTCTTTCCTCAATCTGAAAAAGAGACAAAAATCATTTGACATTTTAATATCTGACAATCCAACTAATGGTCAGTTTGCTGATGTCTTCCTGTGTTAACAAACTTATAAGGTCAAAAAGCAATTGCTCCAAACTCATTTTAAAACTACAGCTAAACCTTCCTATTGTCTTCCTCCTTCCGAGTATCTTTCTTGATATTTCAGAAGATAAACATTTGCATATTTCAGGTAATTCAAGTACTGTAGTGATTCCTAGTAAATATCTTAGTTGAGGAAGAAAATCATTGTCACATGATTCTCAAGAGCCACTCATGAGGCAGGGTAGTTACATATTCTACTAAACTTATCAGTTGAGGGGACTGCATTTTCCCTTTTCAGGGGAAATGATCATAGGCGTACAAGGATAGGTTTTGTTGGGAGGGCAAGAGCAAACTTTACCCGAATAAAAGCACCCTTTTATGTTTTCTCCAAATGGACAACTGTTTTTGCCCGAACTGAGAGGGCAAGTGCCCCTGCACCCCTGCCTCATACGTCTATGGAAATGATGCAGACCTTCAGTAAACTAAGTATCCAAAGTAAGAAACTTCTTTCTTGTACTTAAATAGGGCAGAACCTGTCAGCATCAAAGTCGGCAGGCCTGAACTGGGAGATGAAAGGAAGAATGCATGGTATGCATGCACTCCATTAGTGTTAACTATTTAAATACTTCAGATCTTAAAAAGTTGGTAAACAGGTAATAAACTTTTTTCTTCACTGAAACTGAAAGTATTCACTATACTTGAAACCAGACAGGAGATAATTTGATGCTGTAATTTTGCATTTACTGACTGACATTTTATATTCCTAGTATGCAGTTTTGAGATATTGACTAAAAGCAAAACTAGTTTTGTGGGTCCTCCAGTTGAAGGAAAGCACGGAAATATGAAGAAAGTTGAGCCAGTCAATAGCCATAAAATGAAGTGAGGTTCCACCAAATACCCTTTTCCTTCCCAGGGGAAGGTACCAAAACCCCCAACAGTTTTGTCATGGACTCCCCGATGTCAAGTGCAGTACTTGGGTACAGGATGGAAGATGAACAGAACCAAGAACCATAAAACGAAAATATAGATACTTAAAACAGCTGGCAGATGTGAAACTCGGTGGACCCAATTGTCTTATGCGCAACATAAAGGTTTCCCAGGTCAGTTATGGTTCTAATAGTGAAGATACCCTGGATTTAAGTATAATACAAGTTATGGGTCATTCAGAATAGTATGATGGGTCACTAAATGTCTAGTGAAATGTTCCCACACTTTAAAGTGACAAGTTCAGGACTGCTTTGATTTATGGCTAGCATAAAATAAGTACAGCAGTTAAAACATGATGTTGTAACAAATGATATGAGCCAGATCCTTTTTCAAGTTAAGCACTTTAGCAGGTTAAATCAAGTCACCACTTATCCAAGAAGCAACACCATACATAAATAGTTACCTGGACATGCATACTGGGTCATTCCTTTCCTTTTTCAATCCTTATCAATCATTGTCTTAAATGCTCTTATAATTCCATGACAAATTTGAAAACTCCCACCATGTAAAATCACTCAATGTGATACATATCTACTGTACCAAAGCAAGGACCAATTGATTCTCCTTAGCAAACTAAAAAAAAAAAGCAAATCAGGAAGCCAGTTGCATGAAAGCGATGATATCTGGAGGGAAATTTGGCTAGCCTTGTACAGAAAACCATGTAAAACATGTGGCAAATCTCACTAGCTCACAGGAAAATAAACATTTGTTTGTTACAGTGTTGTATGTGGAATCTTTCCATCAAAACATGCCTTTTTTGTTTAAATTTAGGATATGCAAGTGAATCACCCCATCCCAGGACAGTCACCCCTCCCCCTTCCACCCTGTGAAAATCAACTGAAACACTTCCACAATCAGCACAATGCATGCTGGCTTTGATATTGACCAGAAAATGAGAGGTTAATACCCTGTACATGATACTAAATAGACTTTTATTGACTGTTTATTCGGTATTAACTTAAATAACACAATGAAAGACAAACCCTTAACACTAGTTGAAGCTGTTTTTACATTTCTTACATTCCAAGGTGCTATTCTACTAAAATTTCAGACTGCCTGTTTGCAGAGAGAAGCTAAGCCATTGTGAAAAGGTCAATGATTTGCAATTAGGAAGAAACACTCTTAGCAGTTCTGTCTGCATCTTTGAGTAACTTTAATTTGACAGAATTTGAAGTTGATGAGTGACAGGCCTTTCCTCTGCTTGTTACACTATACATGGGAGTCCTGAGTAAAGAATGTTCAAAGAAAGGCTTGCCTCAACCTCCTTGTTGTAAGCTACGGAACTGAGCTTTCAGCCAGATATTTTACTCTTCCACCAAAAGTTGTTGAATTGAATTCATAAAATACTGTAATACTACAGCTTTCCACACAGCCACAGCAAGCTTAGAACAAGCCTAAGAAAATAAGCACTTCATTCTATCACTACCATATTTTACAGGGTCTTATACCTCAACTTCTCTTAAAGGGATTTTCTGGAGGCAAAATTAATTGAGTTTAAAAATAGAATGCAGAAAAATTTCCTCTTTCAGAAACTGCACCTCAATAGAGTACAGCATTCTGAAGATACTTATTTTTAAAGAAATCTCAGGTCCTGGGTATGACATTAAACTGCATCCAGGTAAGATCAGCTGCTCCTGTGTGGTGAGTAGTTTCTTCCTGACTCTCACCTATAAAATGCACACAAGAGGCCATTATTACTCATCCTATGACTGGCTGGTTGTCAGCGCCACTGAGCAAGCTCCTGGTTGCCCCTGTGGGCTGGGGGTTGTAGAATATGCCCCAGGTATTTCCTGCCTATCATAAGAAGCAACTTAAGGAGAATAAAACATGAACTTGAACAATACCTGGAAAATAAATTTGAACTTTTTTCGAGTTGACTGACACTATATAACACATTCGTGTTGGTGTGTCATTAAATCTCATCTAACTAACTAACAATTAAAGAAATGTCTTTGAGCATGAGCAAACATTTGTCAGACAACAGTATCAACAGTATCAAATTTCAATGACAAACAGAACATTCAGTTATAAAGAAAAACAAAAGGAATTTGACACAATGTGCCCATATTACATAACTTTCTGAGGCTTTGTTGAAAAGTAACTTACCAATAACAACTAGAATTTTAAGTCACAGATCTTGAGTTTGGAAATGGTATTGCAGCAAGGTATGGTGGAGACGTGGTGAGGAAGTTTTTCTCTTTCTTAGAGCTAGTGAAAAGCCAAGTGCTGGAATATGCCTTTAAACTTTAGGGTTTGATCTAGCAGCATCACAGGTCTTTATTTCAATTGTAGGTCACTGGATTGTTTCCCCTCTAATAAATAAGGGACTGCAAATGTAAGTACAGCAGGAACACTGGTTAAAGAAACACAACCTCTTTTTTGATGAGCATCCCACCACAACCATGCCCCGCACAACATTTTGAGACCTTAGCTGCTCAGCATATATGTTTTACTACTACACTTAAAATCCTATATAACCAATATCCCACTTCAAACTCTCCCAGAAACTTTTCATTACTCATGCATACTGACTGTATGTACTATTAATATTCATATATTTGATCATTACAAACACAATTATGTATAATCAACAAAACTTGCCTACAGCTAAAGTTGATTTAGTATTACCACATTTTGAAACAACCAAAGACAATGGGGGTTTAAAAAATTTAATACTTCCCAAGTGACCCGCACTACCCTGTCTGACCCCCATCTTAACGCTCCTTACCCAAAACAAATTATACTGAGTAAATCCTATGGTAGGAACTAGGAATGGAGTCCCCAGTGAATGGAGGGATGATTTAGTTCTGACAACGGCCAGCATAGGCCACACTTACCCATGCCTATTTACTTCACAGGGATGAAAGACTATTCTGTATACCCTGTTGACTGTGCTGACACTGTCAGTCACATTCTCCTTGACTGTTATGAATACTCCCATATTCGCCAGAAATACAACAGCGTGCCTGACCTAAAAACTCTGTTTGAACCAATCGACTGTTCCCTTATCATTGGTTTTCTCAAGGAAAGCAAACTCTATAGAAACTTCTAATGTGACTCCCACTTTATTATCTTTTTAGTTGAAATTGACCCCACTTGACTGACTTGCCTTTTTTTTTAGGTAGTTTTACCACAACTTTGTAACTTTGTCTACAGTACCTTGGTGACACTCTATGACACATTTGTGTTGGTGATTCTTTAAACCCCATCTAGCTAACTAACCCATCTGAACACGTGCTTATACACACCCTCTGAACTATCAAACACTTTGAAAACCTGCATTTCAAATATCCATGATCTAGAGTCACAAAACAAGACCCTGCTTTTCCATCTCCCAACAATCATAGTACATAACAGGTCAAGACTCCAGAGCAGTCCCCCAAAACTAATTTTGATGCAACAGCTAAATATCACAATTTTCTCCTTATTTCTTTTAAAGTATCTTTCATGATATTTTTTAAACTTCGATATTGCATATTCAAGTGAACGAACCAAGCAGTTATTTCTAGTAAATTTCACATCTGAAGAGAAAAACTGTTGTCACATGACTCTCAACAACCAATCATGATACAGCACATTCTGCACTACACTTCCTGGGGTGACAGCAAGATTGCCCTTTAAGATGCTTTCAAGGCATGCTTGTGAAGGTCAGACTGTTGCAACATACAGTAGCTAACATTTGCAGCAGGTACTAGAAACATCCTAATGCGAACACACTGAACAGTGGAGTAATAGCCATATCTCTCAACTTGCGAAAAACAAATGGATGTTTCGTGGGTTACAACCAGGACTTATCTCAGAAATTTCAATCCAATGAACCAAATACTTGAGCTGACTTTACTACAACCATTCTGTCCGTCCGTCCCTCCTACGCAAAAATCGGTCATTTGCCTAGCATTATCAGGGCTGCACAAAGATTGAATTCATACAATCACCTTGTGGGAATAGTTCAAAATTTTGGGGAAAGACACTCCCTAACGATTCCCATCATGGGAAATATGTGGTACTGCTACAGTGTACAGGCTGTAAATTTAATACAAAACTGCTTCCCATTGATCATCATGTACCAGTACTGACCATCACAATGAGCATGGAACATTACTCCTGACCTGTGCTGCAAAAGAAATAATAGGTATTGATCAGTACACAATCAATAATTGCAATAGTTTAAATTTTGGGAGTTTTGTGAGCATCTGTGCCGATACTTTGGCGATAACTTTTATATGCTGGTCAATTTGCCAAAAGAGTGCTACCATTTTGCTTGTAGATACCTCTAAACCTCCAAACTTCTTGATAATAGAAGGACACCCCTCCCCCAGGTTGGCAATCTACCAGGTCTAGCTTCTCAGAACTTGGGAACTACACCCAAAAACTAGGCATCTAAAACTTGTTCTGGAATGAATGTATTAAGTGTAGAACTGTACAAACCTGTAAAAAAAATTTTGGATATTCCATGGTCCACACCACCAACAAAAATCTATGTATCTTCCCACAATGTGTGCAGCCACTGCAGCTATGATTATCTTTGATCTCCAGAAAAATGCAAACAGACTGAAGAGACCCTTCTGCTTTTCATACAATGTTGAACACTTTTCTCCAACAATTATTCCACTTCAAAGCAAATGACCAGAACACAACTAACTACAAACAAACACAGAACTGATAAAACTTCACAACCATATGAAAAATCTTTAAGAATGGTCAAGGCACAAGAAAAACCCAAAAGATAAAACCAATCATAAGTAAAGAATTTGTCATTCCAACTATCCCAAACAACCAAACGGTCCTAACATAATTCTTCTTTACATAAACACAGACCAGAGAGAGGAATACCCTACTTCAAGATCTGATAGCTCTAAAACCACATCTAAAGTAATCCAACCAAAACACAAAAGAGCAAAGCAAATCATAGATCTTTTCTGGGAAGAACACTACCACCTCTTTAGACAAGACAGCCTAATGATTAGCTTGACTGATTTTTAGACTCTGGGAAAACCTGTTGTGGGTTTGATATTGTCACTATGCCAAATCATACTTGAATAGACCAAACCCAAATAAAGTGCATTAGTCACCTATGAGGAACAACAAGGAGCTTCTGTATGTCGGTGGGTGTTTGGCAGAAACTCCCAAGTTCTTGATATCTTATAGTGAAACGAAAGTGCAAAACAGCAAAAATCTTTTACAAGTTTCATGTTTACAAGTAATGTGTTATTTTGATTTTTTTTAAAGGACCTGAAACTAGATCTAATAAGGGGAAAATGACCACATTTTAAGGATCTCTGCGGCTGATGGTTAAGCATACATTGACTGAAATACAGTACTTCCACTTCCACAAACTGGTTTCATTCTTTGAGTCAATGAGGACTTGTCCCTGATTAGTGAATGTGATGGGCACCATTGCATTGATCGGTTTTATTTAGCACCACTGTTTCCTCTGAGAACCTATACAAATTGGGTCAATACACTCAGTATGAGAAAATTAATTGGAGTTGCTGCTTAATGGTCATTTCAGCAACGATTGAAAACGTCAACAAATTTGGATGATTTTTAAGATTTTGGAATGTCATATTTAGCCTTGTACCATATTCATATAAATTGGTTGTGTACCTATGATTACAATAATCTGGGTAACGAGCTGCCACTGTAACATGGCAGCTTCTTGTTGTGTATTTGATGCTCATAAATCAACATTTCATGTTTCATCAACACTTCATGTTTTATCAACACCATGAGATCATGATACATAGAACTTACTGGGTAACAAGCTGCCACTGTAACATGGCAGCTTCTTGTTGTGTATTTGATACTCATAAATCAACATTTCATGTTTCATCAACACTTCATGTTTTATCAACACCATGAGATCATGATACATAGAACTTACCATTGAATGCATGCACAGGTCTGGAAGTTCAGTTGTATGAACTGCACACTAATTAAATACATCATTCAAAGTGAAATAACCCCTTCTCTACAAACAGTCACAATGTCAAATATGCCAAGATAAAATACATTGCATAACACTGTAATGTCAAAGGTAACTGACTGGCTGGCTCTGTCAACCCATCCTCTTTATAATAGGCATAGAGCCTGGTGTAGCCCATAGAAAGAACAACAGAATGACTACAGTAGCTCTATGGCTATATTATACAGGCTTGTTGTTACAGCCATCAATTCTGTTTTAATGTTTGCATTGATTTCTCTCAATCTACTGTGCAAGCAATGACAAAAAGAATCAATTTCACTTGGAAGAGATTCTAGATAGTCATACAGTAGATTCTTGACTGATCAAATAGGTATGATAAGGTTTTACTGTAGCTTAACAACATCAGTGCTGAGAAACAGCAACATTTGTTATGGAGTTGTTTGTGGCATAAATAAAGACTCAGTCATGAAGGTTCGCTGGCAGGGATAACCAGATTATCATTCGCCATAGACACTTTGGAAGTCATTTTGTGGAAACTTTCCAAATAAGAAATGCACAGGCATGCTTTGCCGTTCACAAATCTTGAGTAATAAAATATTTTGAAACATCTTCAACCCAAAACTTTGACCTAACACAAAGTTGAAAGACTGTCCCTGGATGTCCAGGGATGGGGCTCCTTAAATACAACTTCAACATATTTTTTGGACACTTGATGAATGATGACTTGATACTCCTGGAACTGATGGGACAGCTTGATCTAACATGTGCACAGGTCTGCACAGCTAAAATTTCATGAGACGGGTACTTGATATTAACAAAGTGCCTATAAATTCTTGAAGTAGAGGAGCTGCTGGACAGTGACAGCAAGTACACTGTTTAAAGGTAGTGTGACATGTCAGCAAAATGCCCCGACTTCACTTGGCAGTTAAAAAGTGAACTATCATAGGTGAAAATGTATTGGAATTATGTCAATATCTTTTACAGATCTCAATATATATGTGTTCAAAGTTTTGAGTGTTTCTGAAACAAATTGTGGTTCATGCAGAATTTATAATGTGGAGTGTTGAACAGTGTTGACATTTCCTTTGTTAACCCTTCATTAATTACCTCTTAATTACTTATTATGTAGTTTATGGTTTGGTTATTGATACTGATGGTTTTCAAGGACACAATTTAAACTTCCAAAACAAAACCCTAAGGACAAACCTGCAACTGTCCTTGAAATTAAGATCGAATAAACCAAGGATAACATTAGACATATATGGCATGTTCCTCTCATGATATCACAAAATTTGCATATTGAGCTCATGTTTATCAATGATGGAGTGCAAATCAGAAATTGCCTTGTAAAATGGTTCATTTTTGACGGATTTTGATGGGAATTGAGGCTGTTTTCTTTGTTTTTAATAATAATAATAATGACTGGTGCTTATATAGTGCTTAATCAAATCAACAATAAACAAAACAAGTAGAAATAGCAAGTAAAAAGATAAGTTTTAAGTAATCTTCAGAAAATCAGCAAAGAGGAGCATCCCTTCTATGAGCTGGGGTATCGTTCCAGAGACATGAACCAGCAACAGAGAACGATTATCCACCAAATTTCCTCCGAGATACATATGCTTCAGTAAAGTATAATTGCAATTTGCAGATCTCAGAGCATGACCAGGCTTCTTTGTTTTTTATACTTTTTACATTGAATACCCAACCTTTTCATTTTCATATCACACAACCTTTAAAGTACAGAATAAAAAGTTTCCATGATGACAGATTATTACAGTTGATTTACTGTTTGAAACTATTCATAGCTCTTACTGCTCCTGTACTTAAAAGGAAATTATATTGCATTTGTTTCACTGAAATATTTTATACTCTGAAAACCATCATTTATATTCTTCACAGAATGATAGATTATTCACAAAGATAGAAATTTGGCAATTTGTTATTCAAGAATAATTTGTTCTCCCACACAGCCAAACATCTAAATGATGCAACTGCCATAACTTTGAAACACAGTGTTCTGAGACAGGAAGATATTGCTGGAGATAATCAAAGAGACTGAATGGTTTTAATTAGGATAAAACTATCTTCTTTGCTTGCCATTTTGGTGTCTTTCGAATGCAATCTTTACCTTTAATGCCCAGCTATCTCAGCAATTGGCTGACACAGCTCTGAAGTCCTTCTCTTAGGAGTGGTTTCAGACTTGTGCAACCCTAAAGGGATACCACTCGCACTAACAAGTCCAAAGCTATTCCTACATACATACAACACACAGTAAGAAAACAGGCAAACTTTTCCTTGAAAATCTTGGGCCTACTTTTTTATTTCAATGCAAGTTAATACCACAATATGGTATTCACTTTATTTTCGCAAGATTGTTGTTTGCAATTTTCAAAGGACAAAAAAAAAAAGGAAAAAATACAAAACTTTTCTTTGAAGACACAATGTAACAAATCATTCACCATCTCTTTTACTATTTCCAGGGACGGTCAAACCTCAAAAGGCTTAAAGACAAAACAAACAGCACAAAAATATTTATAGGCTGCCTGTTCCTCCCCTTTTCAATACACCTTCCTTCAAATCTGAGCCAGTGAAGTGCCACTTATACCTAGAGGCAATTAGCAATGAGCCTGGCAGTCAGATTAAATATTTCTCTTGAATTACTAATTCAAGCCTCTTGACTCTTTGATGACTCAAGCAATATGCATTTACATGTACAATTGAAACCATTCCTAATCACTCTGGAGTGCCAGGGGCAAGCTCTTGCTGGTAAATGTACTGAGTTGTAAGTTATGAGAGACTGCCAATTATGACAGTTGAACAAGGGTAGGTCATTTGCAGTTTTGTTCTACCAACATGAAGGTTATGGTCCAGAGGTATTCCTGGATACAGGTTAAGTACCATAAAGTACATTGACATTACACAGACTACACAGGATCTTTTCTGATCTGATGAAATGGTTTATTACTTGAAAGTGACTGGCCAATTTCATGACCAGATTACAAACTAAGGGGCCTTACAGGGGACATGATGTTTAAATTTATGTTTGGTATGTAGTGAGGGTTAATCTTTATATAAGATGGCTATAACATTTATACCACTCTTCACATGTACCTAAAAAGAGTACAATGCAAAAATCATGACATACTGTGGGTGACAGGCAATGTGAGATAAGACACAGAAGTAGGCAGTCTTGTGCTATAGGTATCTTCCAGTCTTAGATAAGTCTGGCAACATGGGCAATACCAAGGCAAGGATACTTACGAGCCATAGCAATGGAAAAGTTCCACTTAGCCAATGGTCACATTAATCACACACATTCCAGGCAGTTCTACATTTGCCTTCCTGGAACCTTTACTGGTGCATGTAGAGAAGAAAAATTACCCTTCAACTAAACCACAAAGCCCCCTTCTCTATTTCTACTACAGCTAGTGGAATTTCAGTATAGATGGATGGGTAAGACTGGTATTTCAAAAAGGTCTGCATACATGCTTTCAGAAGACCCATTCAAAACACCGTCACACAACAAACACAATTTATCAGTAACTGTCATGACAAAATTGACTTTCTTCATGATGCAACTTAGTTCTTTCCAATGTATTAGTCATGTTTGCTTGACCCCAGCTATTATATGGTGCAAGTTGTATGTGTAGGACAGAAAGGGTGGTGTTCATCTTTTTCAAATTAGCCCACTGTAGGTGCTGCAATTTTTTCAAAAATTTTATGATCCCAGAAATGTAAAACCGGGATGCAAATATCACCTAGTGCTGTTGTATTTTCACATTTGGCCTACAAAACTTCTATTACGCTACAAATTCATAATGTACACTTCTCCAGAAGTTCTTCTGAAGTTACTACGGTAGCAAACCAATCCATGACAGTAAACAATACACAATGACATATTGCAGATTTGCTACCAACTAAAAGCATAGAATGCTGAAAGAAGAAAAAAAATATATATCTTACTGGAGCACAGATCAATCCTTGTCTAAGCCACAAAAAAGTGTTTCCTACCACTAAAATTACACCATCACCACCCATCCAGTTTCTATAATTTGAGTGAGAATCCACCTGTTAAGGTTAAAGGTCATATGTTTGACAGAAGAAAGAAATTTTCTTCCAATGGGAGCAGCAGGAGCCGGAAGTACAGTATTTTAATTCTGAGATTTATCCACTTTCTATATTGAACCTCTTGGTTGCAGTTTACAGTCATGCTGAAACAACAAATAAAGGTAATTCCCCAAAACAGTTCTTAGTTTGGGAATCAACCTAAACTCTATATTTAGCTTACTGCATCTATCCAGAGGGCTATTTACAGGGTACTCGCCCCATGATTAACTATTGTACATGCATCGCCATTGAATTTTGATCAGGTGTTACTGTATAGACAAACCCAATCAGTGCTTGTGTTTAGTGACTGTAGGCAGCCATTAGTGAGGTCCATCAGTCTTAATCATCTTCATTTATTGTCTAAATAAATTTAAAATCTTCATATTCAGTGAAATTGCAGAAATCAAGATACAATATGTTGTACAACCATCCATATCTGGTAAGCAAGAAAATTGTAAGATGAAATGGTGATAGACCCCAGTACTGTTATGGCCGACTTGAATCAGACCTTCACTTTCTGTCCATATTTGTCTATAGAGGCTTTTCACTTGACGTCACAATACTCTCCGGCGGCCATGCTGGAGTACATGTAACTACGTAGTAGACCACACTGGGCGCGCTTGCTCGTTGAATGTGTATGCATCATGCTTACCACTATGCACTCTGTGCAGTGTGTTCAGCACAAAGCCACGTGTATTTGGCATGAATGTCCTCCAGCATGGCGGTTCCGAGACGTAATTGCAAAGCCTCTATAGTGCTATCTTGCAACAATTCAGGACAACTTTACCCACTTAATTCTTTGCTTACTATCATTTCATGTGGATCGCATTGGCCCACATAGGAGCAGATGCTGTCCAGATTTCTGATAGTCCAACAAAAAGGGGGACACAGTGCTCCTATCCCGTCCCCCTCTTCTGATACTCCTTTTTCTCAATCCTTGTGAATTCTGAATCAGTCATTTACAATGATCCAATTTTAAATTGACATGCTTCTTCTTGTAATAACCCATTCAAATTTTAAATCACAAATGGTCAATTGCTAGTAGGCTAAGTATATACACCTCTATTTTTAAATACAAATTCAAGTAGGCTACTGAACTATAGTGCTAACATTTTTTCTTTCTTGTCAAATTGATAAAGACCTGATTCTGTTACAGAGGTAGGATTTACAGTATATCATCAGTGCCCATCAACTGTTACAATCTGAATGAGAACCCACCTGTTTAGGTCAGAGGTCATTTGAAGAGAGCAAGCAAATCCTGGGAGAATGAGCTGTTTTAGATCTTTTTCATTTGCAAAGTGTATCAAACCAGACAGTTGTCATGGAGGTCTAAGAACCTAAAACATTCTCACAGCAAAATTTGTTGACTTACTGCAAAGTACAAACTTGAAAGTACTCCAAAATTTTTGTTTAATTTTTGTTTTTATATCTCAAATGAGTCCAACAGGTGAAGAGAACTCAGAGTGTTACAAACTTCCAAATGCTTTTCACAGTACAGCATATACCTATAATTGGTAATGCTAAGTTGTACTGTTACAGTTGGTCAGTTTATAAGCCACACAGAAAATCTTGTTTTCCAAACCATACACTAACTTCTGTCTGGAATAATTTGCCAGATATTAGCATCTTATTTTACTACACAAAATGATCAAACTGTTGAACACAAAATGATCTAGGATATCTTACACGCAGAATTTTCTAATTTGTAAAATTAGAAGAAGAAAATTGATGTTTTGGTGATACACTATTTCAAAGGAAGTTTGTGCAATAATACCATTGCAAAATGAAAATTTTCTTTTAGAAACCTGAGAATTCATGTCTCTTATCTAGCTACAGTACAGTGGTGTTATGAAAGTTAAAGGTCTGATCCTATCACCCCAAACAGTTCCCATTCTCCCAACCTACTTGCATATTAAAGTCCCTCTCACAACTGTCTAAAATTCATCCTCATCCAGACCCAATGTCAGTTTATTGCTAGAGGGTGAGTATAAAGGACCCCAACATGTAATCAAAACACTCTCAGTACAGTACAGGCTATTAGCTTTGGTACTTTGCATTATTTAATCAGTTGTCAATCAAAAAGCTGTGCATACTACGAATTTCTATGGACTTCTACAAAAATTGTAGTTTGGGGTGAGAGGACTAGCCCTTTAGAGCATGGGCATAGGATACTGCTAGAACTTGCATCTTTTATAACTTCCAACTTTGCAGAAGAGCTGAAGTGAAAAACATTAGGTCTTCACCGTCTTCTTGACTCTTCTATATTATTGTACACTCAAGGTGCTTAAAGCTTGTGTGACATGAAAATCACAAAATTGGTACTTGTTGTAAAAAGCATTGAAAACCAAGAAAATAAAAGCAATACCCATCAAAATAGGTTAAAGAATTAGCCATTTTACAAGGCAATTTCTAATTTGTACTCAATCATGATAAACATGAGCTCAATATGCAAATTTTGTGATGTCCTGAGAGGGACATGCCCTAGGGAGACATGACATGGCTAATTGCTATCATTTAATCTTCATTTCATGGACAGTTGTATCATTAGATTGTCCTGAGGGTTTTATTTTGAAAGTTAAAATTGTTTACTTGAAAATCATAAGTACCAATAACCAAACCAAAACATAAACTACCTGATAAATAATTAAAGAAATCAAATAATTAATATAGGGTTAACAAAAGAAATGCCAACATTGCAACAATTCACATCAATTATTTTCGCATTTAAGCAACAAGTTTTTTCACAAACATTCAAAGATCTTATTGTACAGGTCTAAGTACCAACACTGAAAATTATTCAAACAGTAATGTCATTAGGAGGCCTATAAAACCTTTTCAGCACACCTGTAGTCCTGCACAGACATAAAAGGAAATGCCCCTCAACAGAATTGGTGTTTCATCACATTTATTAGTTTTAGTAGTAACATTCACTTCCTCAGGTCTCAATCACCTGATCTAGAATAAAATTATTCAATAATTCCACCTGATATGGGAAACAAATCTTTCCTTTGAAATATTTTAACTGGCATCTGACACTATCTTCCTGGTACTTGACTATCATAAGCAGTGAACTGTTTCTTATTGAACAAGAAGACTCAACCTTGACTTTTCATGTAGCACAGAACAGGAGGGAACAAGTGCTTGTTGTATTGTATTCTTAAGACTGATGTTAAGAGAGAGAACAATAGAAGGTGTTGATGTGAATGAGAATGATTCATCATTCAGTTTCACACAAACAGACAATAAAGGCTATTGCTCTCACTGTCCTATTTAGCAGGAGTGTCCATGGCTTTCAAAGTACAAACTTGTATGACTTACAGTCAGGGATGGAGTCAGGGAAGCAGGGCAGTGTCTGCAGCAAGGGGCGCTGCCCCCTCCCCCATATTTGCAAGAAACTGATAAAAGAAAAGGAAAAGAAGGGGGAGAAGGGAGCACTCAACTCAGGCTTTGCCCTCCCCCTTTATTACAATTCCTTGGCACTGCCCTACTTACTGTAACATAACCTCTTTCCATCCACCACAAATCTTCCCAATTAGACCTAAAACTAGTTCCTAATTCACACATTTTTAAGTAAAATGAGGTAAAAAATGAAAAATTAATGGGTGAAAAATGGGGCAGATGCCATTAGGTGGGGTGAAGTCCTTTTACCAGATCAGACAATTACATGGCACTCAAATTTGGCTAGAGCTCTACAGCCCTGTTCACATACCCTCTCAGTTCTGTACGTTTTCTACATCTGCCCTAAATGTAGTTCTTTTAAATTTATGTGATTATCTCTTGGTATAACAAGATGAAACCAGCAATCCAGGACTTCATCCCCCAAATATCTCTAGGACTCCCTTTCTTCAGACCTACAGCACTGTACTTTCTAAAATCTCTGTTTTGTAGCTGGTTGGTTGTTGCCCTATCTGGGTATGTACTGTACAGCAGCAGTGAAGAAAAGAAGAACACATATAGGCCTATTCCACAGTGTGAAATTCCCTACAAATCTACCCAGACAATTTGTGAACCGATGACCCATAACTTTTTAACACAGATTCTTTATCAGGCAATGGGAATTTTTTTCGATGTGTACACAATGACTACATTGGGGACCTAAAAAGGTTCTTCCTAAATTGTTACAAAAGGGAGGTAAAGGCTGATAAAGGCTGATGAATAACACCAACTTGTTCTACAGATTCCTAAGAGCAATTCTAAGCTTTGTGAAGGTACTGTACTACACAAACAGTACATATTATACAAATGTAGTATGTGTCTTGATGACACATGTCAACAGAGGTAGCAATTTGTTTTTTTCTGTAGAGAACGGGGTAAGGCGTACATGGGTTTCATATTTCCTTAACTTATATTTTTAGTTATATTTACAACTTAATTTCCTTTAATAACCTTTAAGTTGGAAATACATGTACCTCAGGTATTTATGTGCAATTTTTCATCTTAAAGGGAAAGACTGCATTTGTTTTTAGGGACTATTTGTTTCGCAAGAAAAATTCAGCCTTTTAAAACTAACATTTATTGATGCAGGGTGATAGATTATCAAAAATAAGGCAGTACGGTAGCCTTCTGTAGCACTTCCGACACACATTCTAAGTGCACCATACACACTTATTCATACATAAGCAGCCGAGAGCAGCCTTACGACGTCAGGACTACTAAAATCACCATCAGCTGCATCGAGTCAATAGAGAGTCCAACACTTGCCGGACAGCATGCTCTCCCCAGAAGCACTCTAGCTCTTGCGCACTCAATACCTACTTCTAGTGACTACTACTCTAGCCAACCACAACATAAGGATGCTGAAGTAAGCCACCAGCTTCGCTGAAACCAGCTACCTTCGTGGAAATATTACTAAGCCAACTAGGCCATTTTACTAGAAGTCTACCACTCAAAATCTCGGAGCTAATTTCAACTACTACTCGTGTCCATTTCAAAGCACGTAAAAAGCACCCTATTCGTTCCACCAACACGGACAGTCTTGGGCGTCGGGCAGCAGCTGGCAGCTCGACATTTATTACTTTACTTGGGACTGTAGTGTTGAGTGGAGCTATAGTGCTGCTTTTGCAACAGCCAAGATTTGTTCGCGAGGACACGAGGTTCCGTTGTGACGCCATATTGTTTCAACGGCATTGACGGGGCTGCACAGATCACAGCAACCTGAGGTGAGACTACCCAACTTTATTTGTTATCTCCAACGCCTTCACAAAACTTCTTTTCAAGTAACAAATTTCCCACAGATACAAATTCAGTTATTTGTTGCTCAAGAATAAAATGTTCACTCCAACTTTCAACATTTCAAATCATGCAACGTCCATCATCATCCATGGCTCTTCTTGCGCATAGTATTTTGAAGAGATGTAGCTATTGCTGGGCTTTATGACTAAGACTTGATTGTTAGATAGTGTCCACTTTCTTTGATGCCATTTTATGATGTAAAAGTCTGCTCTGCATAATAGTTGAAAACACTGTACCTATAAAGCTTATTTGAAACAAATATTTCACCTCTGCTGAACTCTTTAAGTAGTTTCAATACAGTAACTACATAAGTTGGTATTTCAACTTCATTCTAGCACATTTACAACACCTCTAACACCCCCCCCCCCCTGGGCCCTCCACCAACAGGTAAAAGTAGTAAGTGACAAACAAAGAATTTTCAATAAAACTCTGGTCTTCCATCAACGTTTGGAAACATGCTCTTGGAACTACTGTAATATAAATGCATACTAAGCCATGCCTACAATGCAATGATTTTTTCTACTAAATGGATGATCTGGTTTTATGTATCCCACCAAATTGCTGACACCAATAAATTGAAGAATTACTTGTTTCAGTTTTTCTCACACAAGAAGGGATACCTACCAGTAAGGATGGCAAATGATTGTTAGGCTTTTACTTTCTGTCTTCCACATTTTTTTGTTTCTCAAGACAACAACTGAATTGCGAAATTATCAGCAGTCAGCAGCACCACCTCACTTGCTGAAGGAACAACTGTACTTACTGGGACATGTTCACATGGAAGCAGTTTTCCCACTTTCAAGCAAAAAATAACTTTTTCTGTACTGTGTAGTAATATAACCTTGTGTAGACTATATTGTGGTCTATGTCTGAAGATGATCGAGGTCAGATCAAAAATTAATAAAGAGAATAACATGAAATTGAGAGTGTTTCTAATGTTTATCAGTGTGACGCTACACAACTTTAGAGTCGGAATGGCTACTACTACTAACCATCCTTCTTCCATCTCAACAATAACTCTATCGGAGGTCAACAGAATTCTTTGGAATTCCAATCTTAACTTTAACAACAGAGGGTGACATAGTATAAAAAATATCTATAATAATTGCTTGTTCAAACCAAAAACAAAATGATGAAGACAAACATCACAAAGAAAAGTAATAGTAAAAGGAATATGACTTCTGAGATTTACTATTGTAAAACCATGTGCAATGTACACATCAAAAGTTTGTTTTTCCTAACCTGACAATGCATACTGAGATTAAAAAATTGGTATCTTGTTGACTAAGATTTAACCCAAAATGTGTGAAAGAAGCAGGTACCATAATGGCCTCACTGGATCCACAGTCACAGGGAGTGGATGCATTTTGAGTAAATCTTGTTCTGTTACCCCAATGTTATGCCAGGTTTGGTAAGAATTTACTCATACAGGTTAATGCTGAAGATTCAGCTGTTGGCAAATAAAACCAGTGGGCTATAATCTAGATCTTTATGTTCAACAAAAACACAAACATTTGATAAGGCCAAAATTTAATTTGGTTGTCTGAATATAGATGATATAAATCTACTGTATAGAAGAAGAACAGTTGTATTCCATGCCACTGTAACAGTACAGTAAGTAAATGTTTGCCAACATGCTTTCCAACATCTTATTTTGATGAAGAATGATACTCCATTTTGCCATCATCTTGATTCAGTGAGAGGGGAAAAGTGGTTGTTCAGTACAGCTTTTATCCATCTCAGATACAAGGAAAAGGGTGGAATTTCAACTCATTTTGTGTGGACAAGTGACTGGAGATGTTTCAACCTAGTCCTTGAACAGGGCTGTGTGTTTGTTACATGGCCTAGGCTGATTCCTCTCACAACAAAGCCCTTGCACAGATAACGTTCACAAATGTAGTCACTAACTATGAAGGATGCACAAAAGATGAAATAACTGACCTGGTTTAATACTTTCACAACTTTAAATATCATATAATGAATGCAAAATGCGTTATTGTTGAGATCTCACCAAAATAACTGCAAATAGGGATCATTTGGAACAAAATAAAAAGAAAAATCTAGAGTGTGTCATGTTGTCCTCTGCACGAGTAGCGGCCAGTTTATTTTGGTGAATGATGGGATGGGAATGCAGTTGCTAAGAGACAGAGGCACATAGTCTACCCAGCATTCGGAATAACTTTCACTTCTTATTGTTACTTAATTCTAGATGGTAATATGAAGACAGCTATGCAGGTGAAGTATCCCATTCAGGGCTCGATTTTCGTGGTTTTCCGATTGTCCGGGACAACTTAAATTCCATACGGACAACCAAAAGTTGAAAGTTGGTTGTCCGATGGACAACCATCTTTCTCTCACAATGAACTATATTCAAGCAACTTGGTTTTATCTGATGGAAGAAGTATATACTGCTGACTGATCAACTCTTTCAACTTTTCCATCATACAAATGTTTTTGTCTTGCAAAAATCATATCGTTTTTATTCTTCGAGACCAATTATACATAAACACAATTAATGTTTTGTACTGTAGTTGTGTGCAAAAGGTTTCGGACAACCAAATTTTTTTAAGGACAACTAAAAATACTGAATTGGTTGCCCTTAGGACAATCATAAATTTTTCTGAAAATCGAGGCCCGCCATTTGGCCAAGTTTCCCCCTCATGACCTTTGACCTCTACTGAGAACGGTTGTAAAGAACTCTGAAAACATGACCCATTGACTAACTGTTACAGTCAAAATTCGGCCATTCTTAGATAAAACTTTGTGAACATCTTTTGCGAAAGGTAAATGCGGTGCAGATCATCTGTGTGAAGTTTGGTGAGAAAATTTTGTTATTTGGGGATGCAAGAGATTATGTCTTGGCTAGTAACTACGTTTGTGAACATTATCTGCGCAAGGGCTGTGTTGTGAGAGGAATGAGCCTAGGCCATGTAATGAACACACTTTACAACATACTTGGACAAAGCTCAGTTCTTAAAGGGCAAGAGCAGTAAACCCAACTTGAAGTACAGTAGTGTATATAGTAGACTGTTCTGTTTCATGATTGGCTCTTAAAGGTCATGTGACAATAGTTTTTCTATTCAAATGTTGAATTCACTAGGAGTTACTGCTTGATTTTCCTCGGATACGTGGGGTATTATTCCTAAAATATTATTAAGGATACTTTGATGAGAAATAAGAATAAAATTATGAGATTGCACTGTGATGTTATTTAGTAGGGTCCCTTGCCTAGCAGGGTATTCTATAATTGTACCCCCTAGCACTTGTTTGGTGGTGAAATGACTTCCAATATGATGAAATGAATGGGCAAGGAAGGTGAAATGACAAGATGTACAAAGCTATTGGAAATCACCTGCAGCATGGTACGACCGCCGGTGACATTGCCAGTTGTTTGCAAACTGTGCCAGTACCACTCCAAAATTTACCTCAAAAATAACAATTGAATATTGTGATTAGGAGAGGTTTTAGGCATTGCCCATTTGTGAGTATCTGCACAATATTATTTTGGCAAATCTCTCAATACAATATTTTTCTAGGTTACACCAAAAAAATAGTACTCTACTGAACTTTTTTGGCAGTAAGCTATCGACATTGTGTAAGACTGATAGGCCCTATGCCAAAAAATGTCACCATTTTGCGTGTAGACACTTCTAAATTTGTTAGTTAGATGGGGCAAATGTGTTATGTAGTGTCACAAAGTTAGACACTTCTTAAATTCAAAAATTTTTAAAAGGGGGAGGGGGACCCCTCCTCATATGCCCCTCCCTCAGGCCAGCGATCCACCAATGGACAGATCAGTTGGACCCACATTGAGCATCTCCTAACTTGGGAGCTATAACATGGGGACAAATGCTTGTAGTTTGAAAATGAATTGTGAGACCTAATTTAGGTGATTTAATTACCAAGTTTTGGTGTCCTATAATTTAAGTTACTGTAGATGCTCTCAGTCTCACTGCACATTGCACTCAACCATCATTAATTTATACTGTAGGTTAACGTTTACCATCCACGACTCGGTGTAAATTTCAATCCATGTAACGTTAGTGCTAGACTAGTCACTGAACGTGACCGTATAATCCGTTCCTTGTAGTCACTCCTTACTACGGTCACTGGCCTACATGTACAAAGTTAACGACGTTTTAAGCCAAAACAACAAACTGAGCTCTAATTACGATGGTATGGTTCATGGAACAGATTTGAGTTAACATAATGATTTTGAGCATTCTTACATACCACTTATATCTTCTGGAATGTTTAATACCAGCGAATTCATAGCAAAAGGCAGGAAAAATGTGGTGCCATCCTTCCCAGTAACATCGACATCTTGACAGCTTGATCGTCTGCTACTTAGTTGCATGATGGGAAGGACTTCCGCTCGACAAGCTATCGAAGACCAATAAGTAAGCGCGGCTAGTCAATTCTTGTACGTCAAATAGTACGAAATTGTACAGTCTCTGCGTAGGTTTCCCCGTTTTTTATGAGATCACATGACAAACACTGACTTCTTCGACTGAAAAATTACTCTGCACAGGCTTAACGTTACTCGCAGAATTATCCTGCCAAAATTTCCCTTTTAAAGGTCTTATTTCGTTAACAGACTTGTGTGGAAGGTGAATGTGATGACAAAGATCATCTGTGGAAAGTTTGGTCAGAAAAGGTATCTTTTTGGGGGACGTGAGGGATGCCTACTCACTTTCTGGGCTCTTTAGGTGTTGGTGGTTTGCTTTGTTTTGGGGGGTTTTTGGATTACAGGGCATCTTATGGGGCCTTTACAGCCCTCCTTTGCCCTTGAACCTGTTATGTTATGTTATGTTATGTTAAATGAGCTGTGTTTTTGTGTATACCGGGCAAGGGCCCAGATATGAAGTGTATAGCATAGGAACGTAATGCTGGGTCCTGTTCAAGGGCTATGCTAGACCCTACATAATACATTGCAACCAAGGCACAGGTGCAACAATAACAAACATGACAAGCAATACTAGCCTAGCATTTTATGAATGATATCAAATTTGCAAAATCGATCAACAGTGAGCCTGCTGTCACAAGAAGTGACCACCTGATGCCGTCTTCGTACTCCTTTTCAGTCTCTACTAAGAAAATAAGTAACCTACCTTCAAAATAGTCTGTATTCAACTTAATCCCATTATTTTCTCAAAATAAAATCCGATATTCTCATGCATTCAATGGCCATAAGTGCACGGGAACCACTCCGCCAATTCAACCAGAGTACACTATACTAGTATCTCATGTGGCATATACGCATACGTACGCACGGTGACTACTTGTAAGTTTTGTGTATATTCACTGCAACCGTCAGAAGAAGATTACGTACAGTATTATATACACAGTATTATATATCGTATCGTGGGGTACGTCAACATGCGCAGTTCCATTGCCAGCCTTGGAATAGGATGCATATATGGAATAGGATGCTGTACGTACTCCGTGTTCTAGGAGATGTTGGTGGGCGCTCTACCACTAACACTGCAAATAAAGGCTAGAAAAGCAACTGGACAGAATGATGACCTGAACAGAATACATTTGTTTAGAGGCTTTCTATCAGTATTTGACGCAAGGGCGGATTCTAAGGGGGGGGGGGGGGGAGGTGACGGTCAGCTTGGTTGAACCCAGGAAAAATACGATGAATAAAATCTGAAAAATAATGTATGTGTAAATATCAAATCTGAACCACTAATTTTGTTTGACATTTTCGGGAAATAGGGTATTAGATGTAACAACTGTAATGCAATTATGTCCCAATTCTGTTTTAAAGTAATATCCCACACACCTTCAGGCTCTTTGTGCTTTCAAGGTGACGATCCTATGAAGCTTAGAGGCGCTGTCCCCTCTCCTTAAATTTTTTGAAGGGTGTTACAAAATTTTGTGTGAAAATGCTTTTAAAACACTTACTATGTCGCGGTACTTCTCGAAGTTAGTCGTTTTGAAGAAAAAAAAATCAGTATAAATATGTTAACCCTACTAGTTTGTTGGTAGAGGGCCGTCTCAGGGACTCACGAATTTTGGCGTAATCTTAAAGGGCCAATAGCACTTTAATGGTTATGTGATATGTCAGCAGAAAGCCGCCACTTACTTGTCAGTTAAGGGGTAGGCTTTTCTGAGGAAAATCAATTGGAATTATATCAGTATCTTTTACGGTTCTAAAGATAAACCTCTTCAAAGTTTAAATGTTTCTGAAGGGACTTAACATAACAGGTTGAAGGGCAAAGGGGGGCCAAGGCCCCATAAGATGCCCTGAAGACCAAGCCCTAATCAAAAGTCAAACCACCAAAGCTTGACTACAGCCCCAAACAATCAGATTCTACCACAGCCATGGAAAAACATGTCAATGTTAACCTTAAAGCAGTGAACTAAGGGGGAGTTAACTACCCAATCTGGTAGACAATTCCACTCGTTGACAACTCTATGGGAGAAACTAAACTTCCTAATGTCAAGCCTTGCAAAAGGCTTTTCAAGCTTTTTACAATGCCCACGCACCCGAGAATTCCCTTGAACCCTTAAATAACTACAAGTCAAAAGGGGATTCCTTTCACAAAGGAACTTGAAAACCTGGAGCATGTCTCCCCTAATCCTTCTCAGCTCCAAGGTGGTAAGCCCAAGATGTTTAAGCCTAGCATGATAAGGCAAATTTCTCACCTCAGGAATGAGGCGAGTGGCTCTCCTCTGAACCTGCTCTAAAACAAACTTGTCCTTTTCATAGAAGGGACTCCAAGCCTGAGCTGCATAGTCAAGATGGGGTCTTACCAACTGCTTATACAAATTAAGTACAATATCCTTACTAAAATTGATGAAATTCCTCTTGATCAATCCAAGCACTCTATTAGCCTTTACAGCAGTGGCTGCACACTGCTTTGATGACTTTAAGTCCCCAGTAATTACAACACCCAGGAGTTCATGATTATGCAAAAACAATGATGTAGAGTGATGCACAGAACTGACAATTTTTTTTAGCCCTATCTTAATTATCTCTGAATTATTTATCAGCTAGTTCTGTTTAGTAATAGATACTGATGATTTTTAAGGACCGTAATCAGTCTTAGCCAACAGCTGGGCCCAGCTTCAACAACTGAAGCCTAGCTGGGCTCATCTGAGCTTAGTCAGCTGGGCATCAGCTGGAAAAGGCTAGCCCAGCTCAGCCCCACTTGGGAACACCTGACGAACACGAATGGGTCCCAGCTGGGGCCCAGCAAGTAGCCCAGCTGAAGCCCATTTGGGATCCAACTGGACATGTTGGCTGGGTTAAAATAAAACCCTCCCTGCGAATCTCTCTTGGAAGAACTTAGGACCCGAAGTTCTTTGAGTTAACTACTGATGCGATCCCACATACAGTGGCGTAGCCACGGGGGGGGGGCCTGGGGGCCCAGGCCCCCCCAGATTTTCACCAGGCCCCCCCCCCCAGATTTTTTGCGTCCTGATAGGGTAATTGAAAAAAATAAAAATAAAAAAATGTGCAAAAATTAAAAAAAAAAATCATGGATGAATGTGTGTAAAACACATTTTGTCCGCACGTATGAAATCAAGCAATAACTTTAAAATGCCTACTTTCACTAAATTAGATAGGCCTACCGTTTGTGATCTGCACTGTCGTTTATTGCATTTCACTTCGAAGATGAAACGAAAGTCTCGACGACAAACTTTAATGTGACTTTGTTAGGTTAAGACCCTTTCTGCCTTTCGGATGGCTGATTGATTTATTGAAAATAAGGCAATCGTACACTGGAGACCACTCTTACACGACCATTCCTATACTTTATTATACACAAAATATGCCGTAAGCAGATAAGGGTAAGGTACTGCCTTCGGATAATTCTTCCCTTCCATCCTTAACAAGTAGGCCTATGTCGTGCCTCACTCTTGCCCATGACAAGTGCCACTGTAGGACGATTTTTTTTCGACAAGTCCTCTTTTTACTAGTTGGCACTGGCGTCCGGGGGATTTGTAAAATGTCCTGCACAAGGTCCGGATTTCATGTGTTTCCCACATGATCCAACTTCTGCTTTGAGGTTCAATTATTTTGAGGGATTTATTCGTAGTATTTTAATTTTGACTACGTAATGTACCGATGAACAAATACTGCACCATTTTGCACATTGTTTCTTTGGTAGTATGTATGTGTCTTGTAAAATCTCTACAAAAACTAAAAATATTTTTATATTTTTCATGCTCCCCAAAAAGGGAAAATCCGAAAACTCAGGCCTATAATCAGTTCAAAGTTTTGCCAAACATATCACCATTTTGCATCTAGGAAATCTAACGCAAAGAAAGTTTCTCAGAAGGGGACACAACTACTTTTGGTTTTCCTGTTGAAGGGTGAGGTAATGCCTTATGTAAGCTGAAATCCATTCAAATATTGCAGCATTTGCGGCTGGGTACATCCAGTTTAAAACACGTGAGAAGTGCCGTTTCCGGCCATCTGGAGAGGTTCTAAAGCCCAAAATTTTCTTGTACGCTCAACTGATAGTGGCGCTCCGCTTAGATTCAAATATTGCCGCATTTGCGATCTACGTGCTTCTGAAGTTTACAATTTTTCCAAAGGGGAAGGGAGATACCGGCTCCCTTTAGTCTCATCCCCCAGGCCACAGATCAGAAGTGCCCAGTTTTGGGGGCCCTAAAAAGTGTATGTATTGCCATTTTTCATAGATTGATTTTTTATTCTCATTATTGAGACATCGCAGACATGAGATTCGTACTTCAAGGCTGGGTACATCCAGCTTAAAACACATGGGAAGTGCCGTTTCCGGCCATCTGGAGGGGTTTAAAGCCCAAAATTTTCTTGTACGCTCCGCGCCAACTCATGGTGGCGCTCCGCTTAGATAGTCTTGCCGTGCCTGACCCTCGGAGGTACCAGGCCCCCCCACTTGTTACCTAGGCCCCCCAAAAAATCCCATCCTGGCTACGCCATTGCCCACATACAAGCTTACTTCAAAATGATTACCTTCTTTTTACCTTACCATTTCATTCAATGGTAGCGGTATCTGGTAGGCCTAAATTTCTTAAGTTAATAGTTTGGTTTCGCCGAACGGCCCTTCGGCAAAGGGTCGGGATAACTTTAGAAAAAGTACTATTTTCTTAAGATTTTGCAATTTTCCATTTTGTTATTGTAGTTTTATTCATTGCATACGAAAGGCTTCTTCTCCGCAACCACCACGTTTCCACGGCCCCTTAGAATTTATTTTAGCACGATTCCTCTTCAGTTCCTTCAGTCTTCAGTTCACAGCTCCAAAAGGCTAAGACAGCCATCACAGAGTGCACAGAAAACAGTTAAAAGAAGTCAACAAGGGCAAAACAAAAAGTGCAACTAGGAACTAAATTGATATACAGACAAAACCTGCAGACAAAACCACAAACCAAACAACCACAAAGCAACCAGTGCAAGTAAAAACAAACGACAAGGGCCCTAAAGAGTTGACTGAATGAGGACCCATGTATTTGTCGATGGGTATTTGTCCTCTGGGTAACGCTATGCCTCTGTACGGATTCCCCCCCCCCCCCCACACCCCTTTTATGAAAAGTCATTCAACACAAGGCAAGTTACCGAAAGTGATCCGAACAGGCGTTTAATAACAAGTTCTTTTTTATTTACACGTTATATTAGCGAGCATTTTACGTGTATGCAGATTTTCCTGATTACGCATTTTTGTGCAACTTGCATTATGGCCTTCTATGCCCACCACCAGCATATAGTCTTCAGAAATAAACTAGGTTTGTGTGTGTTCAAGTCCAGGCAAAACATGAAAGTACTACGTACGTCCGAGGTAGTACTTCCACGGACAAAAATTCTTGCAAAAATCCAGGAGGCAGTTTGGAAACACAGTCACTCATTTTTTTTCTACATGACACATGCAAATTGCAGGACTTGAACATGAGCAAATTTCAAAAAAAAAATCGACATAAAATGTACAGATACAATTTTTCGGATAAAACTTCGGTCACTGATATCATCTACAAGAGTGCCGCCATGACCACATAGTATAGGAAAACAAAACTTAAATTGACCAGTGTCACTTGATGATCTGGTGTCAATTACGGCAGATTTCGGATTTTTTCATTTCCAGAGGCAGGGGAGGTTTCCGAACAGTGACATATGCAGGGTGGAAGCTATTTGGTCATGCGCTCCACCCTCACGGATGCCATATTCCTTTTACCCAAAACACGTACTTTAGAAAAACAAAGTTTACTTCAGAAAAGTAGCATATATGCCACCAGATTGCATGTAAGGGCACTAAATTTCTCAAATATTTTCAAAGGGGAGGGATTGTCTTCCCAAGGCCCCATGCTATTCTTATTTTATTCTTGGAAACAGACAAATTTTGCTAAATGCCAAATTTTACTTCAAAACTTTTGGTGTATTACTTTACAAGTCACCCCAAATCTATGTGTCCATGATCCCCGCTCCATTCACCCCAACAGGCGCGTAGCCAAGAATTTTAATACATGGGGAACCGACACCCCGTGCATGATGAGAAACCTAAACGTGTTACGCTTATACCTGGCAGTAGCGACACCGAGTGATAACAACTTGCGGGGAACCACTCTCTCAAGCTTACCACAGATAGCTTAAACCGGCACCGGCAGTATTCATGTGGGCCGCGAAGCGCGCCAACATTTCGACCGAAATTCGCGACTTCTGCATACGAAGAGTGCCGACATTTGGATATTGAGAATATTTATCTGATACTGGTGAAACCTACCGTACTAAACGGATTCTTCAAGCGATTATAGGAGTATTTTACCACAGCCCACCCTGGACAGATGTACGAACAAAATCAACCAATATACCGACAAAACATCCTCAAACTGAACTCATCGGTTGAATTCTCTCCAGACCTCATTACTGCTAGTCTTTCACACAACTGTCTTACACACATCCTTGTTCACACACAAAGACTTAACTATTTAATTGATTGTTCTTTTGTTTGTATTGATTTTCTTGTTTTCTTAGCGCATTGATCATATGGAACTTGCGCTGTATAAAAGTTTGTATGTATGTACATGTATTTGTCACAGTCCCGTCGGAAATTCAGGTCTTGAGGAAGTTCGAAGCAGTCTATCACCCGGCTGCCTCACATGCCTATGTTGTAGACCTTCAATATTACCTCACTGCCTTTGAAGTAACGCAGTAGACTGTCCTGTTTCATGATTGGCAGTTGAGAGTCACGTGACAACAGTTTTCTCTTCAAATGTGAAATTTACTAGAACTAACTGCTTGGTTTACCATTCTTATGCAGTCAAAAATTATAATTAAGATACTCTGAAAAGAAATAAGAAGAAAATTGAGCTTTCTAGATGTTGCTTCAAAATAAGTTTGGGGACTGCTTTTGACCTTTAAAATGTGTGGGCTTTGAAATTGATATCATTTTGAACAGTTTTAAGACACTATAACATGATTTTCAAAGTCTTATCAATCTAAAAGTACAAAATGCCTTGGGAAATTTTAAGGATGCGTGCCTGGGACCGGCCTCTTAATCCACCCTGCTCATTCATCACAGTTTTAGTAGTGAGGTGTTACATTGACAAGGTAATGTCTCGCTGGCTTAGGGTTTGCTATGAGTGACTTGGATATGGCGGGAAGGGGATTGGGCCTAGAAACCTCAGTTTAAACATTCTTAATTTAGTTAGTTAAATACAATTATGATTTCTAATTCTGTTCAACCGAATCCCAACTTTTTCGGCGCGCTTTGAAAGTTTGCTAAATTTTAGAATTTGACATTCTCTGGGCACGGGCGTGCCTTGGTTTCTATCAGAGTGGGGTGCTAGAACTTCTTCCCGACAAAATTGTATCTGAATTCCCCATTAAATATTTTCCAAAGAAGATGAACTTACCAGGCGCGGTGGAACGAAAAATATTGAGATAAGAGTCATGGAACTAAGGAAGACTGTTCAAGTAAAGCGCCACCATCAGTTGACGTGGCGTGTACAAGAGAGGTTTTGATTTTACCCCCCCCCCCCCAAGATGGCCGAAAAGGGTACTTCCTGATCGTTCTAAGCTGCATGTATACCCAGCCTTAAAATATGGATCTTATGTCTACAGTTTATCAATTAATGGAAAATCAGTCATGGAAAACTTGGTAATACGTATTAAATGACTGGAGATGACACAGGCAATCGTAATTAATTATACATCTTCTTTCATTTATACGCTGCCTGCAATGCTCTCATATCCACATTTTATATCTCTGATATGCCCAGCATGCATTCCTTCATTTGAAGTCGGCACTGACGAGTAGTCGGGTCGAGTTATACATGCCATTCCCAAAGGCTGTATTTTTAAGATCAATGTGATGTCCATTCATTTGCATTTGAAAAGCATACCCTTCCTTGTTTTCCCGACAGTCTGGACTTCTTTAGTCTAGACGCAATGTTTTTCTGAAAAAAAAAAAAAAAAACCCTGAGCTATAGGCCTGTTGGTTATGTCCTTACCTGTATTAACCGCCTATTTTGTGCTATACCTTTTGAAGGAGAAGATTGAAATTATTTCTCCCCAAAACGACTATAGTTTGCAAACACAATTCAAAACGTCAAAATCATCATTTCACAGTATTTCCTTCTTTTTATTCCGAAGGCAAGACGATATCATATTAAATACTTTCCGGCATTTTCCGAGCATTTCCAGTATTTTTCCGACGAAAAAAAGTTCTAAAAGAGAGTGTACTTTCTTCCGGACAGGCCGTTAATTCCCGACAAACTGACAAAGGTCGCTTGAACAACCCGTCGCATAAGGTGGAAATTGGGGAGATATCCTTTTATATCACTCTTGGTGAGTCTGCATTGAGGTACATGAACCATGGGAAATAAAATCCCTCCAGATAATGATATGGTTGGACCCTTAATTCTGAAAAAGGTCAGACGATGCTTAAATATGTCCAGATTATATGCACCTACTGCATTACCTGAAAGTGTGCTGTATGGAAAAGGAGTATACCGGAGGGTGTTGCAATTAATATACTGGTTAATTGTACTATTATTATTTTCTTGGTTTTCGGTAATATTTTTAATCAGCCTGAATTTTTTAATGATGGGTAGATAGACCAATGGCGCATGGCTGGTAGTAAAATCAGATTAAACTCTTATTTAAGTTTGCGAACTTTAGGGGAAAACACATACTGTATGACTCATTAGAACTAATTAGTGGCAATACTGCGCAATGGTTTCCGCTGTTAGCCAGGGTTGTGCCTCAAGAAAAAAAATAACTTGGTGCGACACAAAAAAAAAAAAAAAAAATGATAATAATAACTTGTTGTAGACGAATCCGAATAGTCAATTAATGGTCTGAATTAATAGCCGGACATATCTACACTCCCTTAAAAGAGTGACTTTTCACTCGTTAATGGGGGCAAGTAATAACCTTCACTCCAAAAGAGTGGAAATTCACTCCAGGAAGAGCGAAGTTTCACTTTTGGTGGAGTATATACAGGGACCACTCTTAAAAAAGTGATCCCTGCAGACATTCGTTAAAGAGTGAATTGCACTTCTATTGGAGTGTAGTAAAACTCTGATTGGATGAATTCACACTTTTCACACTCTTAACTTGAGTGACTAAAGTTACTATTTTGATTTGAAGGCCCAATTCTCTCACACCAAACAGTGTCATTTCTCCTAATCTTCTTACTTAAGTTCCTTTCACAATTGTCTGAAATTTATCCTCATCCAGACACAGTCTCAGTTTATTGTTTCAAGGTGAGTATAGAAAATTCAATGTGTATAATAAAAACGTTCTCAGTACAGTTCATCATTGTGAAATACAAGTTTTGGTATTCTGCATTAATTGAATCCATATCGAAATGTTTTGTACAAAAACGATCATTTGCTCCTTTAACACCCAAATTTTTCAATTGTTCTAATCAAGGCAAGCTTAATCAGTTATGCTTCGAAATGGTATTTCCGAAGGTGAAAGCAACCCATTTTCATTCGAAATAAATGATCTTTAACGATTTCAAAATGTTGTGACGTCATAATTTGGGAAAATTTCCCCAAAATAAAATGTCATTTCATGTCACACAAACGCGGTTTACGACAAAATTATAGATCCAAATAAAACCAACTCTTTTCCTCCTGCTACCTATGACATTGAGCTACATGAAACGCATTCAGCCAATTCGATATATTTTTGGTTAAATTATGTGAATTTGGGGTGAAAAGCACATTTTTGCTTATAGACATCAATTCCCATTAATTAATGATTTACGACAAAATTAAAGGGTGTGCCCAATCCAAAAAGTATTCACAGAGTGTGAAATAGTACGAATATCACAAATCCCATTTAGCCAGACCTTAAAATGCAACCCCGAGTACTACAGTAAGTGAAAGACCGAACAATACACCATGCACCCACACACTGTAACGCATTTGTGAGGTTTATGATCGAAACTTTTCGATATGAGCTGTCAATCAAAGAGCTGAGCCAATTGAGAATTCCTGTAAACCCCTACAAGATTTGTTGTTTGGGGTGGGAAAGATTGGCCCCTTAATCTTTTCAAATTTTGCTTCTCTGTGTGATGAATGATTGCATGCTAAAATGCCCATTGATTCCCTCGATTTCACCGAAAATGGGGTTTAGAATTACATACATAGTTACAAACAACAAAATTAAAACGATTTAAGGCTGATAGAACCTCACTAATGGTTGCCAACACTATAGCTGTCGAAACAAAAACATCAACCGCAAGCCCGTCTCACTTGAATGTTTATTCTAAAATACATTTTTTGAAGTACGCCCTCCGTTTTGAGTGACAGTTGTGTGATTTGTCGCGAGCATAGTGAAGTAATCGTTACGTTCATCCACAAATGGAAAATAGAGGCGGGGCAAACGGAAATTTAAATAAAGTTTCAGTGAAATCGCGGGAAGACTGGAAACAGCTGAGCAAGACAGAGAACAGGCAATCAATTTGGTACCTTTACTTCGGAGAGACTTTACCTAGCGCACTCACTAGCTCACATAGTATACGTCCATACCGTTATGAACGGTCTGTCCGCTATAAACAAAATCACATGCAGCTGAAACATTAACAATGTCTCGAGATATACTTCGAAGTTCCTCGAGACTTTCCCTGGATTTGAGCGATAAAGCTCCACGGGTTCTGGGCCAACAGTCAATGTCATCGAAATCTGACAAATGTTCTTGTAAAATTGTAGTGGTCGGTGATAGTAAATGTGGAAAGTCCAAGCTGATATCTTGTTTTCTCGGACATAACGATGGGCAATTTAACGAGGTGAGTAATATCTTTCCTAGCCTACATTAGTGTTAGCTAATTAAGGATAACGCTTAACGTTAGTGCAGTATAAGTCAAGGCCTCTATACAACTCATTATTTAGGCCACAGGTTTAGCCAAGGAATCGACTAGTGCGTTAGGTAGAAAATGAACAGAAATCCATTATAGGCCTAGGTCTGGGCTCAAGTTCACAAGGTTCCCACAAGTTCAAGTTTGTTACAAGACTCGAGTGAAAATTAGTCACAAGTCTCTATTATAATCCCTTATCTTCAGTTCCCAACTCCAAAAGGCTAAGGCAGCCATCACAGAGTGATGTACACACGTGAGGATGTGTAATAGAGTTGATATCTTTGCTTTTTCCAGAGACATTAGGCCTATTCAGTCACCATTCATTCATTGAAAAGGATGAAACTTTATTCCCCACAGCTTAATTACAATCAAATTAGGATCCATTAGGCTAGTAGGCCTATATAAGTATACATTAATTCTATTCAAAGTTCTTACTTTCTAAAGCCTTCTTTACGTACACTTCCATACAATCTATTCAATGAACTAATATTCCTCTAGGCCTAGGCATATGGCTTTACTGGTTTTCTGACCTGGACTTCTGTAAATGTTTTGGTAGCCTAGTTGCAATGACAGCAATTCCTCTAGTTTCATAGATTTTTAGAAAGTGCTTTCCGCCATAGGTTTTACACCTTTCCGCCGTGAGTAATGGAAAGGTGTGAAACCTATGACGGAATGATATGGGCAGAATGTATCGATTGGTTCCCCTCTGCTTAGAGTTAAAAGTTAGGTGCACAATGCCCAAACGAATCCACATCAAGACATTGAAATGGGCATGACACAGCCAAAGGAAGTTTCTCGGTAAATATTCTTTGGGTACACCTTGACATAAAGTGAATGTTTTCCCTACTAAATTCTGTCCATAAATACCACAATACGACCTTGTGAATTCCCAGTTACAGGCCAGACTCAGTGAAAAAATGCATGTGAGTGCGTTTCAAAATGGTGATGTCATTGGAGACACGGTTAGCTACACTGCATGTACCAGGAGCTCACACTCATCGAACCATGTACATGGTAACCCGTGTTAGAGAGTACATCATTGCAAACACCGGTGCCACATATGATAGCAGTGAACGTGTCCAGTGTCCACTGACTGCATTGTGAATTGTGCATTGCGCAGTGACTGCTTAGTATTCGCAATATAATAGCCCTATCACCAAACAGCTCATACAGTGGGGATGCACTTGTTGTGGATCGTTCATAGCTGTTTTGTACAGTGCCCAAACCACGTCTTTCTTGCACAAAAACAGACCTGTTTGTACACGCATGCATATGCACCAGAACATATTGGCCAATGATTTGCTCCGAATCCCCACCATGGTTTGTATTGTGACGCAATCATTTTCATGAAATTGCAAAGATAAGATAACTTTACTGAGCGTTGCATTAGTTTCACATCTAGTTGCACGTTCCTAAATAGGGCGGGGTTTGTGCCGCCAATGGCACCACGAAAGTCAGGTGACCTGTTGCGGCATTTTTCAAAATTGAATTTTGAATGTTTTCCTTCAAATATCATTTTACGCCGAATTGTACAGGTTTTTAATGGGATGTGAGATGATATTTGTAAAATACTGAATCCAGTCTTGCAATACACAAAAGTTTTTGTGGCTGAGTCATGCCCACTTAAAGTCTGGGATAAAAGTAAGCAAAACTGACCACACCATCGCTTTGAATTACCAACACCTCCTTGCATGGTCACACAAGAAATTAAGCTATTTATCTGTAACCTAACCTGCGGAATTACACGTAAACAAAGAAATACCTCATAGGCCCTAAGTATCTTTTTAGTTCAGGGGCAGTATATGATGTCAAATAGGGCAGCCTCTTCTGCAACAGCAGATTAGGTAAGTCATTACTTCCAAGTGCAATTGTACCTGAAATAGCAATTCTCACTCATGCTTATGCTTAGATGCTTAATGGACAATATGGAGGTACTTTCTTGTGAGGGTTAATCATATTGTGTAAAGTGTGTAACATAAGCCCACAAAACTGAAAAAAATATACTCTTCTCTAGTAAGGCTGATACAAGCAGATTTTGTAAGATTTGATTGTTCTTTGGATGAGAAAATGGCAGCAAATTTAATTTTCTTCGAGAAAAAATGGCCCAAAAGGCAAAACACCTGGAAAAATGCCATTGCAGCTGTATGAGGGATTGCTTTTTAAAAAAAAAATCGTATGCTCCAGTCTGCGCTAGCTGCAGCTGCATGGTGCTCAGCTCAGGTTACCCTTTCAGCTTGGATTACATAATTTTTTTGAGAGAATCAGCATGTAACTGTCCAGCAACTGCTAAAGATAGATGATGCCTCTTTCCAAAGTATTAGCTGTTTTTCTATAGGAAGTAGCTTCATGCACTGAATTGTTACCAATAAAATCTGCCCTGAGGTCAGCCAAGTAATTCTGAGACCCATGTTAAGTCCACAGAATAGCCTAAAATGACAACTCTGAGCTCTCACATTCACAAATACTCTAGAACCTAGGAGATTCTAGGAGCTCCCCCTAGACCCCCAACAGGGTTTTTCCCCTGGGCCCCACAAGGGACCTTAAGGCAGGCACCTGGACCCCATTGGTAAGGCTTCTTTCTTCAAACTCGGTGGCAATTCAGGTGCTATGGGTAATGTCTAGCAGTGTCCCCCTTGCAAAATCATTGTGAGCCTAGTGCCTCCTAGAATGAAAAGTCTGGCAAAGAAACTGTGAAGGTCACATATGGGGGCAAGGCTTATTGTTAGATAAGGAGCCTGTTTGATGAGGAAAATGTTGTTTCGTAATATCCTTGAAATCATTAAAAATGTTGATGTCAATCTGTTGTGCAAGTTAATTGTGGTTCATGCTTGAAAAAAAATAAAGACCACAGGATTAATTTTGCATCGCTTTGTGATACAGAAGTTTTGTATTAAACATAATACTTTGTTTTAGGAAAGGCCCTCCAATCTTCTTGTAAAATCATGTTGGTAGGATTTTTCTAGTTACAAAAAGTGTGGATAGTGAGTCTGAGAAACCAAAAAATTGCAAAGAAAAATGATCCTTGGCAATATCAAATTATAAAGTTCATAAAGAAATAAAGTGAAAGCTATGCCCGACTAAATTTCTCTATAGGCCTAGTTGCATTCATAACCACAGAATCAAAAAGATCTGTCATTCTTTTCTTCATCATTTTTTGAAGAGGTCACATGTACTTCAGCTTTAAAGGCCCAGTTCTCACACCCCAAACAGTACCAATTCTCCTAACCCTCTTACTGTACTGAAGCCCCTCCCACAATTGTCTAAAAATTCATCCTCATCCAGATACAATCTCAATTTATTGCTTCAAGGTGAGTAAAGAAGGCTTAATTTATATAATCAAAACACTCTCAGTACCATTCATGCTGTGTAATATAAGCTTTGTTACTCTGCATTGTTTGAATAAGCTGTCAATCAAAGAGCTGAGCCAACTGAGAATTTTGGTACTCCCATACCAAAATTGTAGTTTGGGTTGAGAGGTTTGGCCCTTTAAGTGCTTTTGATTACTTTTCATCCTTTTCAGAAATACATTCCTACAACATTTGAGACTTACACACACACCTTGGAACGTGGTGCTTTCACTATGCAGGTTGGCATCTGGGATACATCAGGTGAGAGCTTGTTAGATTTCAACAAAAATTTTGCTTTGTTTAAATGTAATTGACTTTGTGGCTGTGGTTCCTTTTATGTAAAGAACTTTTGATTCAATTGCCAAAAGCTTGCAAGGAATCTTTGCCATATGTTGTGATGCTGTTTGTATTTGTGACTATTTTGCTTGCCAAACTATGCCTAAAGAAGGGTAACTAAACATTGTCTCATCTCATGTTTGGTGTGTGCATTAGTCATTTAAACATGATCCCTATATATTGCTCTTGTGAAGGTTAAAAGTCCTGTGGGTTCACGAGAGGTCAATAGATCAAAACTCTGTAAACATTCTCAAGGAAGGCAACTACAGGAGGGGGGGTTCTTAATGCAATGCAAAACCCGACTTATGGGCAGCACTGTTAAGGCAGGTTTTGACTTGTTGTTCACATTTACATACAGTTTATAGCCACTCCAACCCTAAAATCAATAAAAATAGGAAGCATTGGAGTGGTAATAAGCTGTGGATGTTAACATCAAGTAAATAGCAGAACTTACCACCCAAAAATTAGGATTTAGACTGTTAAGTAGTAGGCCGTTTCAGTAAAGTCTATTTCACATAACGGTTGTTGGAGCTTTCATGGTACTATGACTTGCATACATTTGTATTGATTGTTGTAATTGGTTTACAGCTTGTCTGGTCATAAACTGAACAAGAATTCCAGGAAGTAATGGACTCTTAGATTGCCAATAACTTCCACATTTCGTGACCTTTGCTAATGTTATGTTGGGGATTTTGTACCTGAGCCAACATCAAAATGGGTTCAAAGAGACAGACATATGCTTGCACTGTACTGTAAGTCTATTATCTCCGGATATTTAGAGGAAATATAGGATGCACTAACACCTCTTATTTGCGTGAGCAGTACAGGTGTTATGCTTGTTACAGGTCTATATAGTTCCATTATTGTCCACATGTCACATGAAAATTACCAAAACTTAAAGGCAATATCAGAGCTAATTCTGCAGTGACAGGAATAATCATTGAAGTGGTCCAGTATGTTCAAGAAGCCCCAGTGCAGAACAAGGTTAGAACGGGGCATTGAGTGCTTGGTTCACATGTATAGTTAGACTGCTAAATATCTTTTAGTGTACTATAAACAGTAGAATACAAGAATTTTGTTATTCCAGTGTTTTTTTTGCAGTATATGTAGTAATGAAAGACTTCCTTTGTTACCTTGACAGGGTTTGCACTTAAAGGTAAAGAGCTAAATAAATCAACTTTCAACTTATTTCTCTTCAAAGTATCTTTCATTACATTTTATGACTTTATAATTGCATATTCAAGGTAAACCAAGCAGTTATTTCTTGTAAATTTCACATCTGAAGAGAAAAAACATTGTCACATGACTCCCAACAGCCAATCATGAAACGGGACAGTCTACTACACTTCATCAATTTGGGATGACTGCTCCTGCCCTTTAAAAACCTAGAAAGTGTTTGAATTTGATGAAACACTTTTCCAAGCCTTGAAAGTGCTTAAAACTTGGTAATTTGGTGACCAGGTCCTTGAAAGTGCTTGAATCCCATACATCATAGTCTATTTCATTTCAGTCTGCACCATAGTTAAATGTTGAACAAAGTTGACAGCCTGTCATAATGGTACTTATAATATTGATCTGTTTATGTTTTCTTGGAAAATTTGGTTCAAGGGCCTATATGGGCCTCATGGCCCTTTCTGTGAAATCCTGCAAATACTTCTTTAGATTCTTTGGTAGCAGTATGTAGATGTTATTTTATAATAGTACTTCATTAGTGGTACATCAAGGTATTAAGAAATATGAGGTCCAATGCCCCAGATGGGCTGTGGGGTAAACCATTTTAAGGTTAATATACAGTAGTAATATTGGCTTCAGTTTTGTCAGCTTTTGGTTAAATTTACCACTTGACTTTTGTATTCCAATACTTGAAAATCCTTGAAAAGGCCTTAAGTTTTGTGGAGAAAGGTAAAATATGAGTTTCACCAAAGTTGGTGCACTATTAACTCCCCCATTTATAGTACAGATTGAGGTTAAGGAGATTTTCTCAGCAGGTGTGAGGAAAAGTGGAAACAATCAAAAGATAACATCAGAGAGACAAGACACAAAGCACCTGGTTGCTCATCGGGTGATTCACCATGTTTCAGAAGTGTAAGGGAAATGAAATAATGTAAAGGGATACATGTATTTGAAGGACTTGTAAAATGAGATGACGAAAGCTTGTCAAGTGGTGCAATGAAGTGAAAGGGTATGATGCTTCTAGTGAATGTTACGCAAAGTCAGGCAGACATAACTAATTAAAAGAACTTGGGAGTCTGCCCTTAGAGAAAAGATTGGATGGGATGGCAATGTCAAGATTGTAGACATCTGTATGCTCCTGGATAAGACATTATTTAGTACAAAGAAGTATGTTGAAATTGTTAAATTGATAGCTTCCCTTGTGAAGTTACATCATAAAGTTCCCCATGATCAAATATAGGTTTCTACTGACACACATTCTTGGTTAGCTATAAAATCATAAATCAATAGAGTATTGTGTCACCCAAAATGTACCATTGATGTGCCGTTACATATAAAGCTATCTTCATCAACCGTTCTTCCTATACCAACAATCATGCTGTATCAACAATAATTTAATATTCCCTGACCCCTGCATTTTACTGTAAGCATTGTTTTATGCATTGACAAGGTTAATTCACAACAGTCACATACTGGAGAGTTGGCTTAAATCTAGGGCCCAGGAAGAACTGAAAACTTAAAGGCCCAGTTTTCTCACCCCAAACAGTACCAATTCTCCCAACCTTCTTACTGAAGCCCCTCCCACAATTATCTGAAATTCATCCTCATCCAGATACAATCTCAGTTTATTGCTTCACGGTGAGTATAGAAAAACTCAATTTATATAATTAAAACACTCTCAGTACCGTTCATGCTGCACTGTCATATAAACTTTGGTACTCTGCATTGTTTGAATTAGCTGTCAATCAAAGAGCTGAGCCAATTAAGAATTTGTGTACCCCCATACCAAAATTGTAGTTTAGGGTGAGAGGTTTCCCCCTTTAAGATTTATAACAGTAATAGAAAATAAAAAAAGGGCCAGGTGACAGATGTTTCAGAAGTCAGTAATGGAAATCAAGAAAATGTTTTATGAGGCTCTATGTGTTTTTAATTAGCAGAAGTTCATACAGTACTATTGCATATTGGAAATGTTTGTATACTTAAAGAGGCTCATTGAGTTGATATTGATACCTTAAGAGGAGTGTTTAAGGGTCACTACCACATGACAATGCTAACAGTTAGCATAATAAGTCAATTTTCATATCCAATAGTTACGGAAAAAGTTAAAAGTTTGAGTTTTGTTGTGTCCGGACTTGTAAGGGTTTTGTGCATAATTTGAAAAAGTGTCTGGTGACGAATTTTTGAAAACAGAATTGAACCGTTAATTACTTACTCATAAAACTGTTCTTTGCAGGTAGGACATGGGGATTGTCTAAGTTTGACCATTTGTCATTGTTATGTGAAGAAAACTTAACAGGTTTGGAAAAATTTGTTGGATTTCACGAACCATCTCAATGAGCCACTTTAAAGGCAGTCATTCGTCACCCTAAACTACAGTTTCAGTATACATATATCAAAACTCTCAATTGGTACAACTCTTTGATTGGCATCACATTCAAGCAATGCATCATAGCTAAATTACACAGCATGGGCACTGAGAGTGTCTTGATTACACATTATGGACTTGTATGGCCACTGGGACAAGCCATGAAGCAATAAACAAGGATTGTGTCTGGATAAAGATGAGTTTTAGATAAATGTGGGAGGGGCTAGAAGTAAGTAGGTTGGGAGAATTGGAACTGTTTGGGATGATGAAAATATGCCTTTAAGGGAAATATTGCTTTTTTATGCATCAGTGTGGCATTTAAAGAAATCAACATTTATCATTATTAACCAATTCATTCTAACTAATAAACACCAGTACTACAGTAGCTGTTTCATTTCCTCAGAATATTACTTTATGTTTTTGAAGAGTTATGGGAGTTGCATCATTTGAATTCTGAAATATTTGATTGAACAAATTGTTCTTTTAAAGCAACAGATAATGTTACAACTTTATAGCTGTGAGAAACTTATTAGTTGAAGAGATGTCTACCATACTACCAGCAGTGCCTTATTTTGAATGACCTATCAATCTAGGATCCATAAATATTGGTTTTTAAAGTGTAATTTTTGCTGTCAAACAAAATAAAGCATGATTTTTGCTGTCAAACAAAAACTCCCTTTAAATGGCAATAGCAGCCATCCTAGAATTAATCTGAAGCAACAGCTTAATCTAAAATTTTGCTTTCTCTTTAAAGTACAGCATGTTTCCTAATATTTGAGTACATCATTATTGCATATGGAAAACAAAGTATTTACTTCTACTACTAGTAAATTTCAGATTTGATGGAAGGAAATGTTGTCACATGACTCTCAACAGCCAATCATGAAAGGACACAGTCTACAGTACTAATTCAAGTTGCGGTGACATGCATGTCCCCTTTAAGTGTACTACCTTTCTTTACTTCTTTGTCACGTCATCCTATTTTGTAAATGAAGGAGATGGAGTTTAATACTTGTTGGCTTGTACTGTAGGTGAATTGCCAAACAGAGAATTAGGTTTATTGTCATTAATTTAAAATGAATGAAAATGAATGAAATGAAATAAATGCAATACATAAAAAATTACTGAAGCCAAGTATGTACTCACATATGCGCACCTGTCTAGCCTACTAAAAGGGACATTTTTCCAATGGCTCTTTACAAATGTTTTGGAAAGCATTCCCCTTGAAACATCATCTACTGTGGCTCTGAGGATTATTTCAGCATCCATGGGGGCTGCTTGTTCATTTTTTGTTGGCAAACTTTTAAGGGGATTGAGGGAGTGAGAATAGTAAACAAATGGAGGGCTCTTTTTGTGACATCTTCTCTTTTTATTTCTAGTTTTATTGGAGTGATTTGAGCTGCTTCCAGGGGGTATCTTTGCTTGTCATCCCATGCATGTATTATTTTGCATAGAATGTACACAGCCAGTACTCATCACCTTTCATATTCACATAACTTAAGATACAATTGTAAGTGATGAAAACATTCCTTTGACAAACCAGTCAAGCCAGCATGTCCACATAAAGTAGTTCTACTTTGTCTGTTCTTGGAATAAACCGAGTGAGGTAAGTTTGCTGAGGCCCAAAGGCATGAAGGGTCTAAAATGAGCATTCTTTTATGTGAAGGGTATATTGACCTCTTCATTCTTTTGTGATCTACAGTACATTAACATTCGTGAAAAAGAAAGAAAAGAATAAAATGTCACGCTCTTCTTGGCTGAGCTGCTACACATTGTAATTCAATGCCCCCTGGACAAACTTGCAAAACATGTAAAAAGAGACAATTTTACATTTGGAACTCTTCAGATTTTCTGTGAAGAGACGATGAAAGATACGGCCCGTTGGGTATTTCCAGATTACACGGATGTGTTGTGAGATGAAGTCAAGCACTACTTACCATCACTGGTCAATGAAAGTGTAAGATTGTGGAAAGTTAAGATGTGGTATTCCAAATTACAACTTACTGCTTGAAGTGAATTATTGAGTTTTAAGGTTTGTCCAGTTGCTCAATAATGATTGAACCCAGCAGGCATCTGTTTCTTGATAAATTGGGGAATTGACAGTGATGTACTACGTTATCAAAAATCTCCTCAGGCAGTTCCCCTCTTTGTGCTGAAGACTGAAGATGTTAGGCCTGTCATATTTTCTCGGCTGATGTATGCAAAATAAACAGGGAACAGAAAGTAAAACATGTATAAAAGTGTAATAACATGAAGAATAATTCAAGTTTTGATGTTTTTTTATTCTTATTTCATATATGGTATTAAAGCAAAAAAGTAGTTGTCCCACCCTATTCTGAAATGACAGAGCTCTATTAAATTCTTAAAAATGCCATCTTGTGTCTCTTTCAAGTATCTTTCAGGATACAAATATTGTGAACTCAACCTAAACAAAGCAGTAAATATCACAATTGAATGGGAATACATAGTTGCATGAATCTCTAGGACCATTCATGAAAAATGGTAGTCTACTACATATAATTAACTTTGGTGACTGCAATTTTCCCTTTAAAAACTTTGCAAAGAGCACAGAAACTTGAAAAAATGGTAAAGATCTCTTTTTCCAAGAACTTCCTTCAACTTTTGGGCACAATTCATTTGCTATAGGAAAAGTAATTTTTCTGGTTGATTATGACTTCTGTACGATGTTTTACTTGACTACATTAATGTCACTTGTGCATGCTTCATTCAACATGCAAATTGTACAAGTAGGCCATGTGACAAATCTATTTCATCTTTCCCTTAGTCCCGAGACTAAGTGTAGCGAAAAATCCGGAATATGGAATGCTTGCTTCAATGAATCTCTTATTAAATTTTCCAGACTCCAATCCCTTTCCTTGTCATTTTACAGAAGTCTATTGAATCTTATTTGTTGCCCAGAGATGGGAATTTGTTTGGTTGAAAAGTTGCCAGTTTTTCATTGGGTACCAAGTGTACTTTCTTCACGTACCATTTGAATTTCTTTGGATCCATGAATGTTTACACAGAAGTTCCTGAGAATATTTTGAGAATGTCAAAATTTTAAATCATGAAAGTGTGACATGTCCTGCACCTGTTACTCTAAATAAATGCTGTACATACTGGTAGTGTATGGATGAAGTTAAGTTTCCCTAAAAATATATGATCTGTTTTCATTTCATGTATTATTGATATTTTTTATTCGTTGTTATGGGAATAGGAAGTTGTGTGGGGTGTAGGATGGTGTTGAGTTGTAAGACAAGTATCTGAAGAACTGATCCTTGTATACTAGGTTTGTATTGGACAGGAAAGAAAGGATGTGACTGTTTTTTTCTCTCCTTCATGACCTACTTTTAAATATTGTACAAAATATTTGTATCTTCTGTTTCTGTATATGGAGAAGAGAGGACTTTATTGGGTTAGATAAAACAGGCAGTAGATGCACAATTGGAGGTGTCCTGGCGCAAAGTATTTGAATGACATGACAGAGATTGATTAGGAATTGAACAGGTAATTATCAGTGCTATCTAATTGTTGCAAAAAATGAGATTTTCAAGTCCCCACTTGGATAATTAGATAGTTAGATAGAGTTTCACGGCCCAGTTTCCAACCTATTGGTTCAAGTCGAGTCAGCCTTTTGACCAGTTGTGGCTCACTGGCTTGTTTTCCCTTCTCCATTGCTCACATGGAGCATCTAGCACAACGGCAGTAGGTTCCATTTTTAGAGCCTTTGGTATGACTCGACTTGGGAATCACTGGCAAACCTGGGCCTTTCGCATGAGAGGCAAATGCTCTACCCTTTGACCAAACAGGCGGTCAGTCCCAACATGGAATCACAACTTGATGCATGTTAAAGTTTGAATACATGTATGTATATGGTCATGGTCACAAGGTTAAATAAAAAATTGGTTCACAAATAAGTAATACTTAATATATTTTGTCTTGCAAGACTAGTGATTTGTTATGCTGAATGTTGACAATTACTTGACAGAGGATCACAATGTGGGATTAACGCAACAGCTGTAGTATGAAATTATTTGCGAAATTGGAGATTAACAAGACTGATGACTGAAAATTTTTGCAATACAAAATTTTCAAATCAGAGAAACTTTTGCTTGAGTTACTGATATACTGCATGTATGTTACTATACTGAATGTGATTAACGCTCTGAGATGTGTGAAGATAATTTCACCCGCAATCATTGAATACACCAGGGAAGTTCCCACTGAATTCCCACAAGGTGATTAAATTTTTCTATTAGAAAATTGAAATTACTGCATTCTATGTGAGAATTATCAGGGAGGGGAAATGTCCATGTGAGGAATTGCCCTGAGCGCCCAAGTTACCTTGTCTGGGGAAATTGTCTGGGAAGGTTTATTTCTTTTTTCTTTTTCCTTTTTTTTTGGGGTGGGGGGGGGGAGGTTGGGTGGGGTATTAAATGGGAACCATTACAGGTATCTGAAACTGCTGTTAGCAGCTGAAGTAATAATAGCCTAGATCCCAGTGAAAATGCAATCACTCCAATTTACACTCGCTTACTGAGTCTGTCATGTTTCACAATTGGTTCTTGAGAGTCATGTGGCAATCTATATTTTTTCACCAAATTCTGAAATTTTGGATGGTTACTCGTTGGTTTTCTTAAATTTGCAGTATTAAAGTCGTGAAATACTGTAAAAAATACTTCTGAAAGATACTGTTGTCAGTAAGAATATTTTTTTTATTTTTATCACAGTGATAAAGCCTTGTATATCTTTGCACTAACTGGCTACTTGATACTAGCATCCAACATGCAGTCCCATGGTCTGAAGTGGTGAAGTTGTATAGAGCATTCAACCTGCAGTCCCATGGAGGTCTGAAATGGTGAACTTGTTTATAGAGCATCCAACTTGCAGTCCCATGGAGGTCTGAATTGGTGAACTTGTTTATAGAGCATCCAACTTGCAGTCCCATGGAGGTCTGAAGTGGTGAAGTTGTTTATAGAGCATCCTACTTTCAGTCCCATGGAGGTCTTAATTGGTGAAGTTGTTTACAGAGCATACAACTTGCAGTCCCATAGAGGTCTGAAGTGGTGAACTTGTTTATAGAGCGTTCAACTTGCAGTCCCATGGGGGTCTGGAGTGGTGAAGTAGTTAGAGCATCTGACTTGCAGTCCCATGGAGGTCTGGAGTGGTGAAGTGGTTAGAGCACTCAACTTTCAGTCCCATGGAGGTCTGGAGTGGTGAAGTGGTTAGAGCATTCAACTTGCAGTCCCATGGAGGTCTGGAGTGATGAAGTGGTTAGAGCATTCAACTTGCAGACCCATGAAGGTCTGGAGTTCAAGTCGTGGCCCTGCCATACTACATACAGACTTTAAAAGTTGAACCTACTGCAGGCTACTGTCACAGTGCTTGGTGTATAGCAAAAGCTATAAAGTAGGTACAGTATTAAAACAAGCCAGTGAGCCCTAACTGGAAAAAAATCATGGCCAGCCCAACTTAAACCATTTGATTAGTTACTGGACTGTTAACTCCATCATCTAACTGCATTGTATGGGCTGAATCAATTAAACACCACTTCTATCAACATACAGAACTGCATTTATAGTGAAAAGTTAAAAGAAAGAAGAAATTCCAGTAGTTTGCCAGTTCTGCATTATTCTTTGTACTGAATTGTCACCATTTGGTATACATCAGTAATTTCTGCCAGACAGCCTTGTTACATACTTCTCTCCATAGCATTTAGTACATCATTTCATTATGATTAATTTTGTACATTAACATTTGGCATTGTGCAAGGCACTGTAGTGCATACAGTCAAGTTAGTACCTGCAAAATGCTTACAAATTATTTCCATTGACAGTATAGAAACTTCACTTCCACATAAAACAAACAGTATTGTGGTTGCTGTCCTTAAAGCACCCGCAATTTCATGCCGCACATGTGTCCCGGTTTCTAGTGGATGAGATAAGTACTAGTGGGATTTGAATTCAGTTTTAATAAGTACGTAGCAAGCACTATTATAAATGGTGTGATGAAAGTACACTTGCATTTGGTCTAGCCACATAATCTTAGTCTGTAAATCTGCATTGCGGTCTATGAAGAACACATGCTATTTTGATTCATCTTTGTGTTATCTCGTTTTTCATTTTGAAGTGGGTGTGAATAAGTGTCTTGCAGACATTTTTACACCTTGCCAATGCCTTCATTTTGGAGTAAACTGAAAGTTTGTCAGAGTGTTTTAGCTTGCGGTTGCATTATACATCAGACCTAGAATGTACTCTTTTTTGTTGTGTGCAGCCTCAAAGAAAAATGAGACACATCAAAATACATTCAGATTAAAACATCTTCATAAAGATACAAAGATAAGGAATTGTTCACCATTCTCTCAAGATACTGACAGAAATTACTGTCATTTACTGGTATGAAATAATTGACTAGCTGTCAAATTTCCTTTCTTTTTTGACATTTTCAATTTACTCGAGCCAGAATGATGGAAGCTCGCGAAGACTTTCTCTTTTTGTTTCCTGAAAAAGGAAATTATGGAGTCACTTGCCTCTAGTAGCCTGTAACCTTTTCAAATGGCATGGATATAGTAGCATAAATTCTCACATCAACAGGATTTGTATTCGCAGACACTTCTGAAAAAGAAAATAGCTCAGTTGAGGGGGAGATATAGTCATATTCCAAACTCCTTTGTTGATGTATCAAAGTTCTTTATACATGTTTGCAAGCTAGCAAACAAACAGTCCAACTGAACAAATGGGCAGTCAACCTCTTTTTGAAAGTGGGGGATATTTCCAAGGAATTTTGCCTAGATGCTCATTTAGGCATGAAATTTCCTGGGAAGCCTTAACCCAAGGGAAAATAATTTTTCTTGGAAATACTCACCTACTTGTGGTGGGGCTATTTTCAAGGGAGAAAAATTCTTATTACACTGACTGGTCTCCCCATCCTTTATACTTGTTTGGTAGAAATCATTTTCAATTTTGGTTGTTGGGGAAGAAATATTTATCAAATGATCTGGTTTCACTAGTAATGGATTGACATCCAGACACTGAAGTTACATAATACCTACAATCCTAGATGAAAGTGATCAAACACCTTTTCTCACATATAGCAACATTTACATATAGGCCTAGATTCTCTGGTCGTCCAAAATCCCCTCCTCCCCAGATTAATGTTGTTCTTAACAAAACATATTTCAAATTTTAAAAATTTTAACATTGAATTGGGGCTGGCCGGGGATCACATGTATTTTATTCCAGGATCATGTAGATGCAACCACTATAAAGATTAAAGGCAGTCAATATTCAACTACAGTTCTACTTGTAGTAAAGAAATCCTCAATTGGCACAGCTCTTTGATTTAATTGGCATCTAAGTCAAATTCAGTTAGCTCATATTACACATCATTTACCGAGAGTGTTTTGATTACTGAAGTATTCACCTGGGGAATGGTCTGAAGCAATAAACTGTGATTTTTTCAAGATGAGCTGCATGGGGGATGAGTTTTTTGGACAGTTGTGGGAGGGGCCTTGAATAAGTTGATAGAATTTAAACTCTCTGGGGTGATGAATAACTGCCTTTAATTTTGTTAGTTGAATGAATTGGAGATAAGTAGGTCAGCTTCTTCTCATGGCACATACACCGTTCAAAAGATCCCTGGTCCCGGTAATTTAAATCTAGGATAGCATATGAATATACAGTATTATGTCTGTGGTATAGCCTGTTTCCTAGAATTTCCTTCAAACATAACATTTTTGCCATTATGACCTTTTTTATAAGTGTATCTTGTTAGATTTCTGGCATGAGTACTGTACACAATGTAGTGGAATCAGGGAGCTGCAACTGGAATAGTTTCTATCTAGATAATAATATAAAATGTGTTATAAAAATTTGATGACGTGGTTTTTTTGTTTAGGGGCAGGAGAGGGATCACAAAATTATTACAGATGATGTTTTTTTACAGCTGAGTCTGTCCACATTTCCTGAAATGAGAATGGATTGTACCGTATGTCTTATTTTAGAAAATATTTTTCTTTGAAAGAGTAATTTAATCTTATACTGGAATTTAGAGGCATCATTCAGATTCAGAATGGATGTTTTGGGATAGTACAGATCAACATGAATCATGTCTATGCCATCACAAACCTTCAGATTTATAAACATGGTGCCAGAGAAATGTTTGTAGGAGACAATTTATGATCTTAACCAAGGAGATTTAGGATCCATTTTCATATATTGGGAGTAGATGAGGACAGCTTCATTTGTGATGGAAAATTTAAGTTGAGTAAGATTTCCTGTGCCTATGTTGTTCATATCTTATTACAGCATAGCTTTCACTGTACATTAACTGATTCACACAGACATATAGGAGCATATCTGTGTTGGTCTCTAACTTCTTTACACTTACTTCAAGAGGTGTTGAAATATTCATACTATCATCTTTTCCAAGATTTATTTCCCTGTCATCATTCATATTTAAAAAAGAGAAAACAGCTGTTTGTACAGTATTAAATTTAAATGTAAAAAAACTGCAGCTAGCTGTGCATCAAAGGGAAAGAGCAGTTGCACTAAACATATTTTGAAGCATCAACTAAATTTTTCAATTTTTCTCTCATTTCTCTTTAAAGTATCTTTCACTGATAATATTTTCTTACTTCAGTATTGCATATTCAAGATAAACCAAGCAGTTACTCCAAGTAAGTTTAACATTTGAAGAGAAAGAGATATATTTTAATTCACAAGACCCTTAACCCTTTACCGTTGTGCTCCGATCGGGGCATATTTGCGCGCCTCGGGAGTGGGCGGAAAAGCGGACGTAGCCCACCCCGCATCGGCTTCCGTAGGCCATGGACCCCGTGACCTAAAACTATTGTCTCTCTCGCCGTCGTGGCCGAATTTTCGGGTAGCTACTCGCAGTTTCGAGCTCCGCGTGAAACAGTTAAGAAGTGTGACAGCCGAGCTCTCCGCATGGGTCCAAAAGGACCCAAACAACGGTAAAGGGTTAAGAGCTAATCATAAAACAGGACACTACTTGAAGAGCTCTGGGGTGACTGTGTTTCCCTAAACAAGTGAATACAAAATAATCTATTTTTGTTCATTTTGGCATTTGGTTTACAAAATGGAATAAACATGGCTTGTAAAAATGTTTATTTCCCAGCAAGGGAGTAAAATTATTCCCAAGAAGAAAATTGATTTTCCACAATTCCCCTAATATTTTCATGTATAGAACAGGGAAATTTCCATTCAATTACCAATATTTCCTGGGAAGGAGCCTCCCAGCTTCCTAATTTTCCACTCATGGGAATAAATGAAGAATCTTGGAAGCTAAATTGATCATCTAGAGTGATCTTTGAAAATTGGAGGAAAATTTGATGTTTTCAATGAAACATTTGTGGAAACATAACATCATCAATTGTCTGTAGTTGCTGCTGCAGCCATGTTACAAAAGATTACAAGTAAGAAGCTGTCATGGGGCATACCTTGAGTTTGGACTGAGATCTAATCATGATGCTATTCTATCAGCCAGTCCAGAATGGGGCCACTCTCGCCAGAGCCCTGATGTAGAAGTTGAAGGTCAAGAGGGATGCCATGTTAAGTCTGATACTGTTGCCTTCAAGGGACATACTGGGGAGCAGAAATCCTTTGGGAGTACAAAAACAGGATTATTTATGTAAAATTCTAAATAGGTTTCTTTAATTGGAAATTTGATCATGCCAGTTTTCATTAGCAAATTCCTTCCATTGGCCATCATATGGAAGAATCTTTTTTTTGCATTGATGTTAATAAATAGAAAAGGGGCAAGTTATTCACCCCCCCCCCAAAAAAAAGAGAAAGAGTTATCACCAAATGCTATGGATGCATCTCAATTTTTTACAGCAATAATACTTCTTCTGCAGTTTTTTGGCCCCAGCATTAGAACTAATAAATGTCTGCCTAAAGAAGGCCACTCAGGTTGTGGAATTGTGAGTTTATGCAGCCTTGTAGATAAGCTAGCTCTTGTTGTAAGTGCAGCAGTGAGAAAAATATAAACCTGTGAAAATCTTCAACACTCTTCAGAACCTCTCATGATGCTCTAATTTCATGATAATTATATCTCCCAAGTTTCTAATATTCATTAAAGTCACATTGAGATATCTTTTTGAACACTCTAGCAGATCTTTCTTTTTGTAAAAATATAACAGTCAAATTATAAGTCATTTTTTCTGTGGAACTACCCCTAGAAAAATAAAAAAAGGAAAATAAGAGTAAAATAATAAAAAAATATGAAGGGAGGTATGTTAGGATTCTTGTGATCCTGATTCCTGATATACATTAGATTATGTACTCAATTTTCTCTAATGAAGGAAATCGTGTGTTTCGAACTGCTGTAGGCTTCTATTGCCAGACTAATGCCTTCAGGCATGAGCAGTGTCTTCATCTTGATGTACGGCTTAATTTAATATGGACAGGAAGTGTAGACCTATGTTTGCTCTTCGGATGGGTGAGGAAAATGTAAAGAATTTAGCTTCACTTTTCCAATTTTAGAATGCCAAAGGGCTGAAATTATGGATGAGTGTTGATAAAAACAAAATGCTAAAATATTGAGTGACTGTTATGTCCTTTCTACATGTTGTGTAAGAACTGAAGGGTTAATAGCTATTTCAAGACCTTCCTTGTTACAATCAGCATGTGTCATTATTAATGGAAAAATATGTACCAAAGGTAGTGTTAAGTGGTAGCCAGTGACATCCACTGCAATGGCCCTCTGTAGAATACAAGGGTCCAAATTCATGGGACGAGCTACTTTAATATGAAGTACAGGCAATAATGTTTTAAGTAAAATCTCAGATGAAAGTTGCCCTTGCTGGAAACAACTGAGATTGTGAAAATTCCTGTGATAAAATTCCTGTGATAAAAGGAGGTGCTAGTGTGAACTCAGATTGGCAGGTAGGTGAACCATGGTTCACTGTTCAAGAAAGAAAGTTTGCTGCTGTATACTGTATGGGTAATCATATGCTAACTTTGTGGGAAATGTATAGGTGCAAATGAAAGGGGCAGCTTATTGGTGGATGGAGATTTACTGAACTCAGTCCCTCTTTTCTGCCACTTCAACAACATCAACAGAAACAAATATCCGAATATTAGCATAATATTACTCTAGGAAACTTTTCAAACTTGATGGACTGCTTGACAATTTATCAGAATTTCTGTCTATTAAATGGGAGACATACTGTAAAAGACTTTAATACCCCATATACTATCTTATTTGAATTATTCATGCTTCATGCATAATCTGGAATAATTTCAGCACCGTGCCCCTTATGTGCACCATTTTGGAATAACTACTGTATCTTACTCATTTGTCTCCTGCACAATTCTTTTCAGCTCAGGTGGGGGAGTACAAGTTTGCTAAAAGTTACCTGCTGGTGTGTCCAAGGAAATTAAAGTATTACTATGCCTGTATGCTTATTAAATGCAGAAACCGTTATTGGGGGCTAGGTGTGCATGTACATTGTTGCAACCTTTTTTTTTTTCATTCAAGAGAAAAAGTTTTACATTTCAATTACCTTCCTTCATCATTTCAAGTTGCAATGTGCATTTAAGGATGTTCTTACTCTTGAACTTAGGTATATACAGTACTATATTTAGCACCTACCTGAAATTGGTTGATGCGAAAGTTTACAAAATTCAAGGCGCAATAGACCTGTAATTGTGATTAAGTATTCAAAGAACTGCCAGGAATGCAACACCTGCTCTTAACCTGTTATTACAGGAGTGACCAAGTGTGATACTGTAGTAATATGGAGGCCCACTGGTACTGTTGTACAATGTGACATGTGTTGCTATTACATGTAACTGATAGTTTGCTGTTTGCATTTACAAATTCCAGCAATGAATTTTTTTAGTCCTGAGCAATAAGTGAAGTAAAACTTGTTTAAATACTTAAAATAAAAATTCTTAATTTTGAGATATATGGAACAAGGAATGTGGTAAAGACAATTTTATAAATATTTGTCAGTATGCAGATTGATCAAATGATATTTAAATTTCATATCAGTCTGTGGAAGATATTAATTGAAGTTGCAAATTCTGTGGAAAAGTCCATTAATTTTTTGATCTCATTGGAATTGCATAGATCCAATTACCTAACCTATATGCCTACCAAAATAATCAAGTTCAACGAATTTGCCATCAAAATTTTTTTTTTTTGTTGAAAGTGGAGTATGTGTTTCAGGAACAATAAAAAGCAAATGAAATGAGAGGGTATATGATTGCACATGAATGTAAGTGAAAACATTAAATTCAGGAATATTCTTAACTTTTCTGAGTCCAATTTCGGGGATTGTAGGAACGAAAGAGCCATGAGAGGGGTAGTAACTTTCTCCTCTTCTTACCAAAACTCCCCACTTTAAGAAATTTTGAGCACAGTCAGGATAATGAATTACAACATATTCACCCCCTTGAAAATGTTTCACCCTTTTCAAAATCTTGTCTGCCCCTGCGCCCATTTTACATCCCATTACTCTAAATCTCAACTACTGTGAGCAAAGTATTATTGTACAATTTATGTTTCTGAATAATTATCCGTTTTCAGGGACAATTAGAGTTTGTTTTTATAAGTTTTCTACGATTTTTATTCTGCACTGCAATCATATAATTTATGTAAAAGCTAACAAAAAATGATCTGTCATCATGGTCTCTCATTGTGTTTGGTCACTGTATGGATGAAGGTGTCTAGTCTTGAATCTCTGTGGAATCATATTTCCTGAATAAAAGTATGAAATTCAAATTCAACAGTAATTAATACAGAATAAAGGTTTTTTTCTCATTTGAAAGACTTTTTCAATATTTGTTGATACTGTACTTGTAAATTATCAGTTAAAAAATTCTTGAACAAAAGGTTTATATTCACTTTAAAAACTCTGCTAAGGCTTTTAATGCTGGGTTAACTAAGAATGTTTTTTTTTTTTTTTCAGAATTTCCAGGTCATTTGATTTCAACGTTGGTATATTAGTGTTTCTCAAGGGACCCTACCATGTACCCCATAGGGGATGTTGCAAAGTCTCAGGGGGATGGTATGAAATGAATTTAATGCTTGGCAAATAGGGGCATTGGGACTGATTTGGAGGTCCCTGATGACTACCCATGCTCTGTAACTGTAGCTTAGGGCATAATTAGGTATCTACATCCCTCCTCTACTTACCTCCTATTCACATATTTACAGATTACATTCTTAAAGGCAGTCATTCGTCACCCCAAACTACAGTTTCAGTATACATATATCAAAACTCTCAATTGGTACAGCTCTTTGATTGGCACCACATTCAAACAATGCATCATAGCTAAATTACACAGCATGGGCACTGAGAGTGTCTTGATTACACATTATGGACTTGTATGGCCACTGGGACAAGCCATGAAGCAATAAACTAGGATTGTGTCTTGATAAAGATTAGTTTTAGATAAATGTGGGAGGGGCTGGCAGTAAGTAGGTTGAGAGAATTGGAACTGTTTGGGATGATGAAAATACATGTATGCCTTTAAGGCCTAGTGGTTCTTACTCTCATATACAGTATAAGATTGCACTCTGGAGGCCTAGTGGCATTTTGCCCTGTTATTACATTACCTTTCTCTCACATGGAATCATTCCCCATGTAGCTATTATTTCTAAGTTGCTCACAGGTCTTGGAGCTCAGCATTCCGAGCTTGCTGAGAGGACTTCAGGGGTTCTTGTATCTCCTCGTCCTCTTTGTTTCTCCAGACAATGGATGGGAAGAGATCTTGTGTCTCTTCTCCTTTACTCTATATATGTAATTAGGAGGTAAGTATCAGGGTGTGTAGATTCCCAGTCCAGCCTGTTTTGGAACCAAGAAAGTCAGGGTGTAGAAAAAAAATATGTTATGACCCCAATTTTTTATTTAACCTAAAATGACATTGGAAATTCAATAACCCTACCAGGCATTGATCTACTTTCTTCCATGTGTAAATTATATACTTTCTTGGTACAACTCATTTTTAATTTCTATAATTCAGACAATCTGATTTCTTGCTCGAGTGCCCAACTATGTTTGTTAAGCGAGAATGAGGGGACTAATAGGGGAGAGCAGGGCCCGTCATTCAAACTCTGGAAAAAGTGCACTCTACATGCTGTATGTACTGTACAGTACCACCCATACACACCTGAAGGAAGTGCAAAATTGATCTCATGATATGTACCATATTGTATCTAAGAGTGCTTAAATGTGACTGAAAATCCTCCCCTCACACCCTCTTCCCCAAGCTGGTAACCAAGTCCTGGAGAATATCCCCCTCCAAACAAAAATCTTGGCCATGCCAAGATGACTTGGGGGAGGGGGTGGAGGGGGTATTGAGACAGTTTGAGATAACTCTTTTACTCTTTCAGTTTTGTGTTTGGCTAAAGACCTTCAGGACCTCAGATAAAGTTGAAAAAGGGCTCAGTTAAACCTGAATGGTTTTGCGAGGTCTGTGCAGGACATTTCTGTAGGGCACCATGTGCAGTCATCAGTAAAGGCTAAAACTGTTGACAACAGTTCAAACCCTATGTGGCCTGCTCACAAGATGATAACAGATATGTAGTAACTCAGTGGTAAACATCTTCTCAAACCATATGAGCCACATTAACTTTAATTATTATGTTTTATTTATTTTAATCTTTGCCTTATCTTTCATTTTGTTGATGTTTTAATCCACTGGACCCCACTGGGAGAAGCAACTTGATTTTGACTGGGTAACTCTGATTAAATAAAACTTCAATTAAATAAAAGGAAAATATCTTATTTCATAGTGAATATTGCACCTGGCAACATCCTCACATATATTGCTTTGATTACACTATCAAAACAGAGAAAGTCAATCCTGCAGTATATTGATTGTAGTTTCAGTTGACAAGGCAGATTAAAATTGACTATCCCTATGGTCTAATATCATTCACTTCAGGAGTTAAGCTCCAGAGGGAAAGGGTTAAAAACCTCTTTGCTTGGGTCAGAGAGTGCAAATTGAAGTGTAAATGTTAGCACAGTGTTGTTTGTTGAACTTATGGTAGATACCAATTGTATGAAATTGCCTCTGCTAGTTTTAATACTAACCTGTCGGAGTTCCAAGGAAAATTTTCTGTTGTCCATGTTGTCATAGAAAAACAGAGGCTTTTGTCATGATGTTATTTCTGATAAGTAATTTAGAATGTTTTCTTTGTACCAGAGTGTGGAAGCATACTTTACTAACTAACTTTAATCATTCAGAATAATTGAAATGTATTAAATTTTACTACCCTACCTTCAAACAAGCAACCAGGGATGTGTTGGTCTGTTAACTCAAGATCTGGTTGTTTTCTCATCTATTTCATTCAAATTACTTGAAAAAACTGTCAAATTGGAGAAATGACAAAAATGGATCATGTAATTTCATAGCTGAGTTGGTTTTGAAACCAAAAACATGTTTTGAAGGAAATTAGAAAGATGCAGTAATTGTACCACTGCAAAATGTAGCTGTACAGTTTTTCCTGTAAGTTCTCAAAAACTAATTATTTTGTATGCCAACATCTTGTATCATTCCAGGCTGAAAAAATGTTTATTTCTTGAGAAGAAAGAAAGTAACATTTCGAACACAAAATGCCATATTACCTTCAAATTTCATTTGAGAGAATTACATTTTCCTTGAAAACCTTGCCAGATTCTAGATTTGTCAGCACATGTTCAAAACTGTCATTTTGCTGAAATGCTTTTAAGCACATAGATCAACTTGAATATTCAGTATCTTTCAGTTAAGCAGCTCTCTGTCAGAAATTGATTATTAAATCAAGCATCAAGATTCATGCACAGTAATATGCTTCATGTCTTCAGAGGACAATTCATTGGTATTTTTAAGTTTCTCACTTGAAATAGAATTAACCCCTGAGAACTCTTCAAAAGAGGGTACCTTTCTCAAGTAACGTCAATGCATCCTGCTAGCCTTTAATTTTCAGGCACGACACGTTTGATTTGAGCTCCCTCATGGATTTTGCCTTCAGGTGGGTTTGTCCATTTTCGTCCATTATTGGTAAACACCATCTATGGTCACAGCTTTGCCCGCTGCTTTTCACGCTTTTTGATTAGTCACGATTGTAATTGGAGGAGCTCTAGATGAGCATTCCCACGGCAATGAGCTCCAAGTGCAATCAATTCCTCTAGTGGCTTGCACAGCCGGAAGATCACAAATTCAAGAGGAAGAAGTAAGAAAAAAAGAGCTTGGTAATAGATGCGTGATAGTCTTCATTGATTTACTGCGTGTCGGGGCAAACTGAGTCATGTTGTGAGATATCATGGTTTCAGTGACGTAGGTAGCCCAAGAGAAATGCATATAGACCTTTTAATTAGCACAGACATAAAACTGGCTGAGACAGACAGGATGCATATACTACGATGAACCAAAGGTGCGAAGTTGATGACATCACAAAACAGCTGGTATATCAACCAAATCTGGTTGCAGTGCTAAGAACAGTCACCTCAGAAAAAACTGAAAAACATGTTAGCTCTGTGAGGGTGTGTAATTTGGACATGAGCACATAGAGGAAAGAATTTCACAAGAGGGTGGGAAGCAGTTTGCCCAGACTAGATTCTTTCTCACTGAAAGAGTATCTTGTCAAAGATGATTTCCCTTTACTTTAAGAGCAAACATATTTTTTCTTGAAATCAACATTTTTCATGCCGAGGTTGATGGGTGTGGAGACAGTGGGAAGTGGACAGACCCCAGTTTTGCATGTCTACAGTTGTTAATATTACTAGGAAAATGCATGCAAATCACCAGAAATGGTTCTCAGGTGCACCAGTTTAGTACGTTAGTTTGTAAAGATTGACCCTGTCATGTGACATCTGTTTTGTTGAAGTTCTGTGGAATCACCATTTAAGTTGTGTGTTAAACCAGCCACATTTAACTTCAAACATTGGTAGTCAGGACTGATTGCAGCTTAATAAGCATGTATGTATAATATGCTGCAGTATCATGAATGGTAAAAATGCATTTTCACTTTAAGGCAGCTATTTTGTTATTCATCACCTCAGACAATTCCAATTCTCCCAACCCACTTACTTAACCCCCCCCCCCCCCACAAGTGCCCCTCACAAATGTTCCCTCCCACAAGTGTCTAAAACTTATCCAGACACAATTATCCCAGTTTTATTGCTTTAAGGCATACCGCTGGTCTTGTGAGTGTAAAGGGCTCTACTGTTTTTCAGAACTCTCTCAGCACACGCTGTGCTATATGATCTACCCTGCATTTTTTTTTCCAATTTGATGTCAATCAGAACGGTGCCAATCTTTGACTATGACTTTCTTTGATCAATCCACATGGGAAAAGTGTCATCATGACACTTTTAGCAGATGAACATTTAATAACATGGCTAATATTTGCTCCACACTTGCAGGCTGAAAATCCTCCATTAGGTGAAAAACGAGTATATGCATAGCTTCTTCATATTTGTACAGTGGCATTTTCTCCTTGTGGACTTCAGATTAAAATGAAACATACACAAAATTAGAGTACCAGATCATAAGCTTGAATGCCTTGCAAGTACTTGAAAGTTTTAGGGATTAAAAGTTGCAAATGTTTTAGTTATTTATGAATGCTGGGCACCATAGACAAACAGCACTGCAGACATTAAATGGAGGTAAGGATTTTTGCAAAAACGAAGTAATGTATTTTTGTATAAAGTTGCTTTATTAGTAGAGTAGTAATCTATTTCTCTGTTTGGCTGCTGGTTAAATTTACAGGCTAGGTGATCACTTTTTAGAAAACTAGTGCAATCTTGTTGATTCTGTTTATTGAAATACAATGTTTTTAATCATGCAAATTTTGCAAGAACATTTGAACATTTTATACCTGAACATAAAACTCATTCAAGGGAATTAACCATTTTTATTAGTTTCCCTTTGGACTTGTCTGCACCAAGCTGTATATATGGCTTGCCATGTTTTCAACACACAGGAAACCTTTTGGCATGCCTGAGTTCTTAAAATATGCTCCTTATGAATGGAAAAAGTATCATAGCCAGGGTGACATTTAAATGAAAAATCAAATGTAACTTTTGAACTGCATTACACATTTGTGCACGTAAACCATTTTTTTAGCCTCATTTCATAGTCTTGGGCAACTAGATCCCTAAAGTTGACCAAATGTTGGAATTCTCACAAACATTTGCCTGAAAAATGAAGGCCACTCTTTTACATAGAGAGTGAATGATGTTACTTCTCTGAACAACACTTGAGTGATTCTTATGTGAAGTCAGATGGTCTCAAAAGACTTATAATTTATGGTTACTGATGACATTAGTATGTAGTTCAATGTGATTGACTTTGTTGCCTGGATAGTTTCGACATAAAAAAACTGATTTGCAAATGGATGATACATCACGTTGATTTATTACGTCTGGCCTTCAACTGGTGAGTATGGGGGGAAATGTTTATATTAGGGACCATTATTTTTTATTAATTCAAGATTAAAAAGTTTTTTAAGTTTTCGTGACAATGTCCATTTAAATTTTAACCCCCAGGAAAGTCAGGTTTGTGCTGGAGTTACATGACAGTGCAACAAAAGACCGCAAGTAACATTTATCATGTTAACTACAAGTTTGTAAAATATTTTCCAGCAGTAGATGGCTTTGCAGGATATAACCATAAATTGTGCCCACAACTATTTGTTTCCGCCAGTGGCTGTTAGCATGATTATTCATGTATTGATCCAAGAATTTGGCGGCAGGATTTTTCTCAACCTACTTCAATAAATAGACAAGTGTAACACAACACATCAGCCAAGAGTTTTTGTTTCCGTTGCCAATGAACGTGGTCTTCAACTGTCAATGCCATATCACTCCAGTCAGCAGCTGTTAGGGTGACAATTACAATGTAACTGTAATACCAGGCTCTTACAATTCACAGGGAGTGAAGGACCAGTTTGTCAGTAAATTCTTATCACAATGAAATCAATCTTTACAGTCCTAGACTACAGATTGAAAAGGAAAACAAAGAATTGCAAATTAAGATGAGTAAAAGAAAGCCATCGGCACATCTTACCAGGTTTGCTCCTTAGTGTATAAAGAAATTTGCATAAATCCAAAAGTCTCTTTCAGAACAGGTTTGTGGTTTGTTTTCCGTTACCCTGGAGATAATTTGCGGCAAAACATTTTAAGGGATAACAGTGGATGAATGGTAATGTTAATTGTCATATGTGTGGTTGCAGCGTGATCATCTACTGTGGATCTCAACAGCAACTTTATGTGACATTGATCGACATCTGAAAATGCAAATTTTCCTGTATATTTTCAGAATATTTGATTTGGAATTGTGGGGTCAGTATCCTCACATTTTGGTAATTTTGTTTAACAAAAAGGTGGAGCATTTGAATGAAAGATAATAAGAAAGTAATTGTTTGTATGTGCCTTTAATTGTCATACAAAAGGGTTATACTTGATATGACCAGGCATGTACCTGGCCTGAGGCAGTTGATAAGTAAGATTACAGGGATGGATATGGGCACAGTGGATTGGAACTATACATACTTGACAAGCTTTGTATTTTTTATTTTTTACATTCATGTTGAATTCGATTGACACAACATTATAATATTTACAGATGGATTATACAGAAACAAAACCTGATCATTAGGTGGTGCTTAATCAAAGTCATTTTCATAAGCCCTGACAAAAGTTGTTTTAAGCCTCTTGAATTTATTGCAGAAGATTTTAAGTTCTAGTCGTTAAAGTAAATTTAGCTCTCATGTGACATGTGATGTTTTATGTGTACTGCGTTATCTGACACGGTATCCAAAATGAAAAAGTCATGCTATGAGAGTATACTATTTAGTGAGAAAAGAAGAGATACCTTAATACATGCTGCTGTGTGTTTTCATAACATTCAAGGACAACCTGAACGCAAAGTTCAAAAAACATGTATGATAATGCGAAATGGATCTCAAATATGTACAGTGCACACCTCTCCTGTTTTATTCTTCTTCACATAACTTCTATAGATGGATGAATATAGAACATAGACGAACATACCAAAAGCCTATCCCACAATATTTTGTAATTGTTGTTTCAAAAATGGTCTAAATATTGCTTCAAAGTTGTCATAATTCAAACCTCTAGGAAACTCAATTTCCACTTTAAAAACTTTGTTAGTTGCTGTGGCTGGATGAACATAGACTTGAAATGTGTGGAGACTTCTGAAGTTTTTAGCAAAATTTTTTAGGTTAGCTACAGAGGGGTTCAACCCCTACCCCCATGACCCAACCTTGAGAAAAACTAAACCTCTAAAGATACCTGAAATAGCCGGGTTTTTTTCTCGATCCTGTAAGGCCTTTTCCTCATGTTGTGCTATAAGCCCCCCCTCTCCCCCGTGACACAATCCTGGCTATGTCTTCAACTATTTACTTGATCTTTCTAGTATCATCTTTACATCAAGTGAAAGATTTAGGGAATGATTTTTACTCCAAAGCCTTAATATTCCAAAAAGTCTAGGAAAGTCAATCTTGCAATTTTTCAGACAGGCCTACTGTAGAAAGTGAGGATTGGATAAGGGTTAGTTTCTGGTGTGAGTTAAGAGTCAGCACACGGTTATATAAAGACAGCCAGAACAAAGATTTGTACTTTTTGAAAGCAGAACATATCCTCAATTTTGCGAATAGCAGAATTATCTCCCTCCATGTTCCCCTATAAGGAATAGTATCAGGGAAGGGGAGTGGTAGGGATTTAGGACAGTTACTTCTTTTAAATGTTCATATATCTGGGTCTATTAGAAAGAATGCTTTTCAGATGTTGTTCCCAGGCCACATCCACACATTTCAGTACAAATTTTTATTTCCCTGGCCTGGGTAACAGACTAGGGGGTATAGAAACCAATTAGTTTCGATAATGTCACCATTTATTTGATTTTGTTTGCATGAGTGTGCTTTGACTGGGACAAATTTAAGTAGGTGTAGTTGTATATAGAACAATTATTTCTATCATCACATTAATTCACACATTTTTCCACCATTTTATTTATCTTCCAACTCCAAAGTCCATTTGAATCACAGGTTGTTGAAATGGGTATCTTCATCATGCTTGTGAGAAGGGAAAAAATTTTTGCCTTTAAACATTCGTGACTAACCACTTGTGCAAATATTGTCAGAATGAGTTAGCCTTTGTTCACTTCAGTAAAAGGAACACGTGCAAAAAGTGCACAACTTGATGCTAGTTTGCTCGTTAAACCTGTACTTTGTAGCTTTATTACAAAGGAAATTACAGTCACTTACACTAGATAATAGTGTCTTAGGCAGCACTGTAAAGTTCAAATTGATCTTAATTAATGTTTGTTCGTAAAGTTTTGTAATGAGAGTGTATAAAAAGATCAATTTCTCTTGAGTTGTGGTGTTGGTAATGTTACAAAAGTAAACACTCATTGTAGGTCAATGTAAAGAGCAAATAAAGTTGCTCTTTGTGTTTGTTAGTGTATCTGTTTGTTCACTCCCATGCATGGTTGTAGGGACATATATGGGGCTATAATGTGAACACTGCCGCTCTTTTAGAGGGAGGGTAATGTAATGTACGTAGCTTTCTATGCTGAGAATATCTGTCTTCCTCAGCAGTACATGTCCTATATAAGTTTTGTGTAACTAACTGGGGAAGGGTCTCCCCTTTTCCCCAGTTACACAACATTTGCTTAACCTGTTGTGTGTACAGTATCTGTATTCACCAGTATTAGCCTATATGCTGTAAAATTTGTGAAATTTTTGGAGCTTGTATTTTTTTCTACACTTCATCCTGTAGGACCAAGTTGTGTTTGCTTGTCTCACCTCCTGGCAATATGTAAGGTGAAAACCATTTTACAGTATCTCTTTGTTTGATCATGCTGCCTCTGTACTTTATTACAGTAGATACTCTTTACACGTCAAGTGTGAAATAATGTAATTTGAACTGAATCACAAGAGATAATTATAGACACAGCTATGAATCAGTTTCCCCTTCCTCTCCCTCTTCAGAACTTTTAAAGATGTTCTTTGTGTATGAAGTATGAAATAATGCAATATCAAGTTATCTTATTAATCTCACTTACTGTAAAATGCAAACAGGTTGAGCCCTGTTACTTGTATTTCTTTTAATGTTTGTTAAACATCTATCAGCCAACCAGTGGTAGGTGCAGGATTTTGAAGGTGGGGGGCACAACCTTTGAATCCCCGTGACTGGCCCAGGTTTTTGATGACCTCTTTTTTTTTGCCTAATTTCTCCACTTCAGTTGTTGGTGACTGACGTCACGTCGGCATACTGTACTTATGCTATCTGCTATTTTGAGGTCATTGCTTTTTTTTAGCTTTGACTACCATCTTTCTGCCCCCACAGGGTCTGGTGTATTGCATGGATTAATGTTTGAATGCTCAGTGTGTCTCTTCAAACTTTTCATCTTTCTCAAATGCTTAAATCCCCCGGCTGAGCGATTTTCCCGACTGACTCTGCGGGGGGGGGGGCTTGTGTCTCCTGGCACACCTTTAAACATGCTACTGCTGCCTACACTACACTTCATAGTCAGCTGGCTTGTATGTAACTGTACACAAATGGGGATGGGGAGGGGGGAGATAATAAACTGGCTTTGAAAGACAGACTTTATTGCTGAATGTTCTGATTTAGCACTACAGAAACAGATTCACTTTTTTGCACTAAAATTTGTTGTCCTTTTCCTATGTCATGTTTGGATTTTCAGTAAAACTCAAATCATGGTCATGCATGAACAATGTTTTCATTTGGTTCTTGAGATAGTGGATATTTTCCAAGAATGGTGAAAGAAAATAGTGGTTATATATAAACTTGTACTTTTTATAGTGAACAATCAGCTGAGGCCTCAGTGTTAAGGTTTTGAAACCTGACTGGTTGATATGCATTGTAGATCTTATCTTGACATAAATCAATTGACCAGTTTCTTAGTTTTTTACTTGCTGATTAAGAAATCTGGTAGGCATATCTGAAACTGCTCTCTTTCCCAATTGACCCCCTGGGGCCCATAAGGCAAGTCTCAGATGCCAGGCAGGGATTCTGCCATAAACACAAAAAGGGAGAGGGGGAGATTACTGCTTAACCCAAAGTCCAAACTGATTCCATCCTAGGTTAAAGTTGCAAATGTGTTCAGAGGGACAAATGCTGGCTAGCAGCAAAGGCCCTTGTAAGATGCAATTTGAAGAATTTCTAAGGCTGTTTATTTGTGTAAGTTCAAACATTGCTGAAGAGTGTGTCATCTCTTTAACAGAGAAAGTACGATATTGACAATTTTTTAAAATTTTTATGGTAATGAAAAGGGAAACTTAGGAAAGGGGTGGCAAATCCCCCTCCCTCCCCCCTTTGCCTGAATCACTGCCAGACCTTTGGAGTTTTATGCTAGCTTGCCAATGGTAGTTGTGTTCACCTCTTTCATTCTTGCAGGTTGGCCACTCTGGGAATGGTATGGCTCACTTTCGGGGACAGGTATTTTGGCAATGTGTAGCAATATGTCAGGTAATATCCCCTCCCCCCTCCCCCATCCCATTGGCTACAGTTTTGACATACACTCACCTGTCAACCAAGAGTATATCATTTTTTTATCTACATTTTGCATTCTAAATATCCTTTAGATTGCTGTGAAAAGTCAAACAAATTCAGTAGTTCAGTTTTGCATCACTGTATTGAAATTGGATGATACTAGTTGACTCCAGTAATGGCTTGGAATTTGATCTAAAAGGGGAGGCAGCTGCTCATGATTATATTGAAATAGTGAACCAGCTTAAATCTTTAAAAAAAAAACTCTTTTGACATTAATTAATACTTGAAGCCACCTTAATTAATGTATTCTGTAAAATCACAGTACCATACATGAAAAGACTGGTCACTGGTGTAACTCTACATGTTTGATCATGCTGTTGCAGAAATGTTCTAACAGAATAATCAAACAGCCAATCACTAATTGAGATAACAGGGTTGTTACACAATAATTGAAATGTAAAGATTAATGCATTAGCCCTTTAAGGCATCAGTAAGCTTGTTGCTCCTGTAAACACACAGGTGGACGACATGCGCGGTGGTTTTCCTCCTTACAGTGAAGAAGTGAACGCGAGTCATTTGTCCTATATCTTTTGATTGTGACTTAGTCCGTAGAGCCAGAGACGTGGGTACATTACTGGGACTCAGAATAAAACAAGTGGACGCATCTTCAACACTGCTACCCGTTTTATTAAAACCCAATTACGAAACATAAAAAAAGGAAATAAAAGTATGAAAGAATTACTCTTAATGATGCACCCCTCCTTTGTGTCTGCCATACACAAAGGGATTAAACATATACAAAGAAACAGTACTATCAGACTCACTTTAGCAAGTGGTCCACACAAGTAATGCAGTAAAGTTAAACAAACCCTAGGACAAAATAGCAATTAACCATCAAAGTTCACCCAAAATTCCGCAAACGTAACAACATGATTTGCCTACTGTACAGGGTAATTGAAACTGTCTAACTCCTGCACTGATCTCTGTGGGTACACCAAGGGGTGACTGTGCCTCTGATCCAAGGTCCAACCCTATCAGCCTGAGTTAACCCTAGCTTCAATTATTCAAGCAGCAGAGTACTACTTTCCTGCACTGCAGTGAAACACATATTAAACATCACAAAATAACTGAATAAACATTTATTAAACTCAAACGTTGAGACACATGGACACTGTGCTGGGAGACAGATCAGGGATCCACGGAGTGACCTCAACCTGAGAGCTATTCTCGACCAACGCAATGAACGATAATTACATAACAAAATATTCTCTTACTCATGTTTACATGTGGAATAAACATAAGTTACAACAGGGCCTGACGTTATAATGTACATTCAAAACCGTTACCCATGGTTAAGCACACATTATCGTTATGGATGGACTCGATTGAATACAACAATCTCACGTTAGTTCTTACACTTCACTTACAATATAACTTACCTTTACACTCTTACTTAGCCTAGGCCAAACTTATAACTTACTCTTTCTTAGGCCTATAGCCTAACGGATCTGTCGCGAACAGGAAAACTACATTTTAGTTAAATACACCGGACTGACGACACAACAATGCCGGAGCCGTGGCTTTTACGTGTGCACAGCTCTGCATACAGCCAACGACTAACGTGTCAACGGAGGGACGATCGGGAGGTCCAAACAGAGAGAAGCAATGGTGATTGACTTTCTTGGAAAACCGGACATAGCTCAGTGCTCGTTGAGTCACGCAACTTGTTGCAAGCTGCTCTTACCTAACTTACTTAACAAAAATAGAGGGCAGCAAATAAAACTGAATTATCCCAAACCCAGGCTGTTACACACATCCCTCCTAAACTAGGGTCGTCCCCGACACTAGAACAATAACGAAGGTTTTGGGTTAATTCTTCTTTCAAACGGCCTACACCCATAAAAGCAATACTTCAAAATATCCGCTTTCTGTAAAACGCAAAGAATATGGATACATTAAGTTAAACTCTTTCCAAACTGTCACCGCAGTGAAACTAATTTGGTATTCATAACAACAACCGTCAGGTGGAGGATACAATACACACATCTGTTCTATGCTCCACTACTGTGTCCTACTGTTCTCCATGATGTATCAGAGGTAGCCATGTGACTAAAACTGTAGGTAGATTCCTAAAACCTCCCACAATACTCTGAACAAAAATTAACAATATACACAATAAACCATGTCACGTCTGACAAAAAAGCATTCTACAGACTGCATGCAAACCATGACCGTGCCCTGCCTGAACCCACCAGCCGACATAATGATGAACATGAAACCAGATATAAACACCGCATGCAGTGATTCTCTTTCCAGGTACTCCAGTTAAGTCACCTGTGTCATGATATACACTCATTGTCACATTTCCAAAATCCTCAACTTCAAGGAAATTTATATGCACAATCTCATGATAACCATTAACACACTTGGAAATTCCAATCATGACCTCAGCATGAAAAGAGTATTTTTGGTTTAATCATTGCACGTTTTAACTCAAACCTCAAATAATACAACAGCTAACTCGAAACCTAGAAGCATTTATCTAAAATTTTCTCCTTCTTAATTCCCATCTGACCCAGTCTCGGTCTAAGGTGAATGACTAGTTGTTGAGTTGTCACAATCCTGCCGACTACGCCATAAATTGTAAACACACGGGTGGACGACACGCGCGGTGGTTTTCCTCCTTACAGTGAAGAAGTGAACGCGAGTCATTTGTCCTGTATCTTTTGATTGTGACTTAGTCCGTAGAGCCAGAGACGTGGGTACATTACTGGGACTCAGAATAAAACAAGTGGACACATCTTCAACACTGCTACCCGTTTTATTAAAACCCAATTACGAAACATAAAAAAAGGAAATAAAAGTATGAAAGAATTACTCTTAATGATGCACCCCTCCTTTGTGTCTGCCATACACAAAGGGATTAAACATATACAAAGAAACAGTACTATCAGACTCACTTTAGCAAGTGGTCCACACAAGTAATGCAGTAAAGTTAAACAAACCCTAGGACAAAATAGCAATTAACCATCAAAGTTCACCCAAAATTCCGCAAACGTAACAACATGATTTGCCTACTGTACAGGGTAATTGAAACTGTCTAACTCCTGCACTGATCTCTGTGGGTACACCAAGGGGTGACTGTGCCACTGATCCCAGGTCCAACCCTATCAGCCTGAGTTAACCCTAGCTTCAATTATTCAAGCAGCAGAGTACTACTTTCCTGCACTGCAGTGAAACACATATTAAACATCACAAAATAACTGAATAAACATTTATTAAACTCAAACGTTGAGACGCATGGACACTGTGCTGGGAGACAGATCAGGGATCCACGGAGTGACCTCAACCTGAGAGCTATTCTCGACCAACGCAATGAATGATAATTACATAACAAAATATTCTCTTACTCTTGTTTACATGTGGAATTAACATAAATTACAACAGGGCCTGACGTTATAATGTACACTCAAAACCGTTACCCATGGTTAAGCACACATTATCGTTATGGATGGACTCGATCGAATACAACAATCTCACATTAGTTCTTACACTTCACTTACAATATAACTTACCTTTACACTCTTACTTAGGCCAAACTTATAACTTACTCTTTCTTAGGCCTATAGCCTAACCGATCCGTCGCGAACAGGAAAACTACATTTTAGTTAAATACACCGGACTGACGACACAACAATGCCGGAGCCGTGGCTTTTACGTGTGCACAGCTCTGCATACAGCCAACGACTAACGTGTCAACGGAGGGACGATCGGGAGGTCCAAACAAAGAGAAGCAATGGTGATTGACTTTCTTGGAAAACTGGACATAGCTCAGTGCTCGTTGAGTCACGCAACTTGTTGCAAGCTGCTCTTACCTAACTTACTTAACAAAAATAGAGGGCAGCAAATAAAACTGAATTATCCCAAATCCAGGCTGTTACACTCCATTATTTTGCAACTGTCTATGAGCAAGTTCCATGTTTGAATAATTAATCTGTTGCTTTCAAAGTTTTAGTTGCCGTAGTTACATCTGACATATCATGTTTTTCTCATACTGTTCTGTCTTTAAGAAGGAGACAGTCTTCTTGTTAATAGGAAACAGGCTCCTCTGATGTTTTTAAGGAATGGCTAAATCACTAAAACCAAAACTCTGGAGGGCAATGGAGTTATGCATAATTAATTTGTGGTTTTATTGCATTTTTCACTCAAATAGTAAATTTTAACAAAATTGTCTTGTTAAGTCTTATTTCCCTCTGGAAACTATATTTTTCATGAACATTTCATAATTTAATATCTTCCAAACCACTTGGGTTATGTGCACAGTTAAGAGAGTGTTTACGTGTTTGCTCTAACACGTGAAGGGCCCCTCTGGAAAACTTTAATTAATTCACCAGCGATGGAGATGATGATCATTTAGATTGGAAGTTATGAGTCCAAGGAGAAGAATTTCAGGGATGAGTTACTCACAGTCCTCAGAGAATAAACCATTAGGTTTGATGTGGGATATCCCCAGTAAACAAATAAACCATGATTTACATAGTGCAGATTTAAAAGCCCCACCTGGGAAATTGTAATGTTTGACAAAGTTCGAGGGCATGAACTGCCCAATCAATCTGAATTTGTTTGCTAAAAAATTGAAAACTTAAGTTTACATGGAAGGCAAATGAGAGAATTATTGACTGACATTTTTGAAAGGGAAATGAGTCAAGATGCTCACAATTGCTGACCTGTAGTGACAGGGTTACAAGTGTTGCTCCCATTTGTACTATTCAATAATGGTACCAGATGATATTTCAAATAGTCATTCTTTATCGGTAAAATTTAGGTGAAATGTTTGTTCTTTCTAGGTGGTATAATTGGCATCCTCTGCTCAATAAAAATGTTGTTTGTAGAGACTGTATGTTGAACTAAGTCCTAAAGTCTCATCTACTTTAAAATTAAGGCCTGATCCTCTCACTCCAAACAGTTCCAATTTTCCAAACTTACATTTAAGGGCCAAACCTCTCACCCCAAACTACAGTTTTGGTACCCGGGTACCGAAATTCTCAATTGGCTGAGCTCTTTGGTTGACAGCTAATTCAAACAATGTAGAGTGCCAAAGCTTATATTACACAGCATGAACATGGGCGTCCGCAGGTATGGGCAAGGGGGGCACTTGCCCCCCCTGGAAAATCAAAAATTTGAAAAAAACATATAAAAATCAAAGCAAAAAGCCGAATAAAAGGTGTTTTCCAAGTTTTTATGCGAAAATTAGGCTTTAGAAATGCCATTTCTGGCGATCTGGGAGGCATTTTGGGCTGAAATTTTTGCATGCTTTGTGTCAATTCATGGTGACTTGGAGGTTTTGCCCCTCCCTAGAAATTTTGCCCCCCCTGACTTTTTTTCTGCGGACACCCATGAGCATGAACGGTACGAAGGGTGTTTGATTAATACATAGAGTTTTTCTATACTCACCCTGAAGCAATAAACAATTCATCCTCATCCAGACACTATCTCAGTTTATTGCTTCAGAGTGGGGGTACAATACCCTAATGTGTAATTAAAACACTCAGTATAATGCTGCACATGCTGTGTAATTCAAGCTTTGATACTCTGCATTGTTTGAACTAACTGTCAGTCAAAGAGCTGTGCCAATGGATAATACTTGTGGACTAGTACTTCAAAAATTGTAGTTTTGGGTGAGAGGATTATCCCTTTAAAATGTTTGAACACTCACTTTCATTGGTCATTTGATGCTGATGAGAGCATTCCCACTCGCAAATTGTTTCAGATCTTAATCCGATTGCCTGTAGGCTCTCAAGTGGGAACACACTTACAACTAGAACCTGTTGCCACTCAGGCACGTAGCTACGGGGGGGCACAGGGGGGCACGTGCCCCCCCAATTTTTTCAATAAAAGGTCTTGCACTGAAGGAGAAAAAAATTTATCCCATTAAATCACCACAACTTCAAAATACCTAGACTGAATTCTGTCAAAATATCTCCCACTTTCGAACAAAACATACGCTTTACCTCGGGTAAGGAGTGTATGGATGAACGAGGTACACAACTATTACTGTCAATTATTAGTCATCGATGGCGCCTGGAGATCCCTTTTATGAAGGTCGAGGAGGTTACGCTAAGTATTGTTTCGAGCCTAATTTCGCACGTCAATATATCATTCAGCTGTCATATAAGTTCTTACGTGCGAGTAATGTACATTTTACCTGGTTTCTGGGCCGGCGTTGTAGGCAGTGCAAAAAGAGAGACTTAGGACACAAAATAATTTAATGAAGTTATCATAAAAATCTATTCCTTAAGAACAGCTTTAGGAAAAAGTGTCTGGAATTACCATATACCGCAAAAAACAAGAAAGCAGTTAAATACAAGTAAAATCAATGTCTTTCTGATTTAGAAGTAATTTATGTGTCCGGGAACGGAGTAAGCAAATGCAGATCAACCCAGTTGAAGTTGTTACAAAATTTTCTAACCGAGAAAAAAAAACCAGAATCAAACTCTTTTATACTTGACAAAGCTACAAGCAAGACTGATTTTCATAATTTGTTTAAGTTAAGTCTGACATCACGAATTAGCCTTGACAACTTCGTTGGCAGCTTGTTTTTTATAATATACATACTTTTCTGTTTCATTTTCACTGTTAGTGTAAAAAGGGGCAAAGTTTTGTTAAGAGACCAGCTGTTTTGGAGTACAAATATATCAAAGAAAAATGCAAAATTTTGCACCATTTTGCCTCTAGAGTCATTGAAATAGACAAAAAAAAAATCAAAGGGGGGGTGCCTTAGACCCCTCCCCCAGGCCGGCGGAACTCCAGTATTGATGTGCCCCTCCAAGTTGATTGTTCTGGCTACGGGCCTGTTGCCACTGCAAGATGGTGGATAATCACAAATTACTATTGTATCCTCCTTGCAAGCTTGCAAGACCAATTGGTCCTGTGTCTAAGTCCAAAAGTTATAAATGAATTGGTGTATGATCAGGGGCACCATAAGAATTGTTCACAACCTTTTAAAGGCTATGCCTTTGGATGCATTTCTGAAGTGATATTTCCAGCTGCCTCTACTTGTAGTAGACAATGGAATGTCAAAAAAATTCTGAATTATTTCAGAACCACCTCTTTATCAAGGTAGTACTTCCATAGTTTAAAGGGCAGGAGCAGTCATCCCAAATTGAAGAAGTGTGGTAGACTGTTCAAGTTTCATGATTGGCTGTTGGGAGTCATGTGACAATATTTTTTTTTCTCTTTTATGTGAAATTTACCAGAAATAACTGCTTGGTTTATCTTGAATGCACAATAGTAAAGTCATAAAATGTAATTAAAGATACTTTGAAGAGAAATAAGATGAAAATGGAGTTATTTAGCTTTTTCTTCAAAATAAGTTTGGGGAGACTGCTCTTTACTTTAAGCATATACCCATGTGTTCAGTACCTGTTATTTCAGTTATGATAGCCAGTCTGCTTTGACACATTGATTTGTTGGTCAAACCCTTTGTTTTGTTTATTACAGATCCTAAATTACCAAAGGTGGGCTTAAATTTTCCACACTGCTGATTCCATTTGTTAGAGTAGTCTATGACACATTGGAATATTCTGGATAGGCTGACTATCAACTGGAATGCAAGTTATTTTGTTGCTTTAATCTAGAGACCTGTTAGTACAATGGAGTTGTTTTTGACAAAGTGAAAAAAAAAAAAAAATCCAGGGTGTGAACAAAAGGACAGACTTATCATTCACATTTGCTGAAGGGACTGCAGTTCTTTTTCATAAACTGTCTGTTCTGTAGCTAAACATCTAAGTATTTTGAAATAATTTTGTAAAACAACAATGTGGGCAAGTCTTTTTGAAGCTTTTGTTAATAAATTGTGTAAGAATATCCTTAATAAAGTGTGACCTCAGATGTGCAGCATGCTTGACAACAATAAATTAGGCTGTACCTATTGAAAAAAGTTTTCCTAAACTTACTCTGACATGTTCAGTGTTCTCCACTGCATGGTTCAATTTTTGTCTGGGTGCTTCATATACTAAAGGTTAATACTGCACTGTAGTTATCACTGTCTTAGCAAGAGGTCTTGAGAGAGGGGATATCTCTCTTCAGAAACTGTATTCTAAACTTGATGATTGATGTAACCATAGCTTTCTTTGATGACTAGAACAGTCATAGTTATCATAACTTATTGTTTAAATTCCTTTTTTGCTAAAGGTTTCAAATGTATGTCAGTGTCTTAGCAGCTCAACTTTATATCTGTGTATAGATATATGTGGCACAACTTTTTTTCTGGGTCACCTAAAATACCTTTGTAAATTTTGTCCTGGTTCTGTACCCTAACAACTAAATGGAGATTACACTGACATAGTACTTGAGTGACTGTAAATCTTGTGTGGTGTTTAATGCAAACATCTCTTATATCATGCTGCAGAAATGAATTTTGTTGGTTGGTAAATTAGTTAGTTAGTTATACAGTCAAATGAGATTTAGGACACACCAACACAAATGTGCTATATTGTCTCAGTCAGCTCAATAAATTTCAAATTTTAAATTTATTTCCAAGTATGGTTCAAGTTCAGATTTGGTTTCCCTTTAGTGGCCTCTTACTACAGACAGGAAATACCATGGGCATATTCTACTACCCCCACCCCACAGGGGGGCAAAAATTCAGTGAAAACATTTCGACATGATTGAAGAGATCAATTAGCTACAGCACTGGATGCCATGCATACTACTTTCATTTGGAGTGACTGCATTTTCTAGCCCATATGGTTATATATGAAGTTGATTTTTATTGGGTGAGAGACCATCAGGACAATATGCAGGCTGAATCCATCCTTCTTAGAATTTTATTTTAGACCTCATTTTTCTATTGTCTTAGGTTATCAAATTTCCACCCGAGGCATAGTAATATCTTTACTTTAAGGTTCTTTTCTTTTATAGGGTTGCCAACAAGTATGCAGTGGATTGGGATATTAAGTTCTCTCCCTCTGCATGCCGTGGCTAGGGTTTCTTGGAGTTGAGTGAAATGTCTATGGATGAGAACTGTCTACCATTATATTGTGTTATTGGGCATTAATCAGTTTAAATGGATATTTGAAGTGAAACAAATTCATCATGGAGGGGCAGAGTTTGAATATTTTGTGTATCAGCTAATGCAACAAACATTTGAAGTGACCAATCAAAAAGTAAACTGTTAGAGTGCTCTCAATATTTCAAGGAAGTTCAGGTTATAAATCTATGATTATTGAGAGCATATGTAGACTCGCTTAGGATGTGACTGAACAGTACAAAAAAGAATTAAGTTATTTTGTTCATAATGAAAATCACTCAAATCACAGAGTTGGACTGGAGTGACTTTGCTTTAAACATTGTACATCACCTAAACCAAAAAGCAAACAAGATGGTTGTAGGATAGAATATTGGTACACATTTTGACCAGGGAGCTGCCGGCATTCATCAGAGAGGCAACTCTGTGTTTTGACTGCATGCATATAGAGGGTTTGCTGCCTGCATGGTTGACCAACTCTCAGGAACTCAAGGCATCTTCTCTCAAGGTATTAAACTATCTGAAAATCTCATATGGGGTTTGCAACCAGGGTTCTGAATAACGTGCAGTATTGAGTAAACCCCTTTAAAGTTGAATGAAAGCTGGTCAGTTTTCAAGTGAAGCAGCTGGCTTAAAGTTCCAGCACTTGTGTTTCTTTTTATTGTTTATGGAGATACATATAGAAAGATGCAGATAATAATCTTTGTAGCATGTTATATGATGGATAAGTCAGTTACAGGAGTTGAACTGTGAGGTTTTACGACTTTATAGTTTCTAACCAATTGGTTGAAATCAGCCAACTACAGCCTTTTTTCTAGTTGTGGCTCACTGGCTTATTCTCCCTACTAAGTTGCCTAGGATGTTGAACACCAAGCACAATGGTAGTTAGTTCCATATTTAAAGTCTTCCATATGACTGGGAGTCAAAACTCCAGATCTCCAGACTGCAAGTCGGATGCTCTAACCACTTGACCATGTTGTGATGGGAGGTACAGGAAATGTTTAATTGTCTTTATTTGCTGGGTGGAACATCACTAAGCAATTATTTCTTTAAACTTCCTTTGCAGGGAAACCTGAATACGCTCTGATGAGACCGTTATCTTACAAAGGCACCAATGTCGCAATTATCTGTTTCGATTTGATGGCCCCTGAATCTCTCTTCAATGCAGTCTGCAAGGTGAAGTATTCTATTCATTATCTGAATCAATTCTACATAAGATTGTTGCTTATAAATTCTGTTTTTGCTCTTTTCAGACAATTATTACTTCCTCTTGCTACTTTTTGATAAGGAATGGTTGAGAAACCACCTTTTTCTAAATCCATGACCTTGACCTTGAGAGAATCTACAAGTCTGAGTGCTGTTAGGGGTACAATATTTTTGTATTTTGTACCATGACTGGAATTTAATTTTGGGGCATTTTATTCAAAGGGTATTGAAATCAATTACTGCATGGTTTTGTGATAGCTGTGATTCCCAACAAGCTTTTGGAAGCATTGGCTTTGATGCTTATTTCCAACCTTATTCATTTCAGTCAGACAAGCTGTAGGAGGGGTGAAAAGCTTCTTCTGCCAATGATTTTTTTATGAAGACAAAGTTGATGCAGCTTGATATTTTCAAGATGGGGAGGAGGGTTCAAATTTAGGGAAGTTACAGTATGCATGAAAATGAATTTAAAAATGCGGATATAACATTGTAATTTCTAGATCAATTTGTCAAATTATTGATATGTACGTGGGCCAAACAAAACCATATCAGGTAGTTACTTCATGTTCCAAAATTAATGAAAGGTGTAAATATATATTATTACAAATGGGCAATTTTCAGCAGTAAGGTACACCCCAACTCTAGTCATTGTTTTGGCTGTGGACACTTGATAGAAATCTTTAGGTCTGAAAAAAAATGACCAAGTCATGACGCTATTGGCCAATTGAATCATGACACCCTGTTTCAACCAGACAAATTTTCTCATGTTGGCATCAGCCATGCCATTGGGGAGGGAGACTGCCTAGGGGTATGGGCTTAAAGGTGAATTTCTTCCTCCTCCTTTCAATGTCCCCTTTATCAGCCTACAAAAAAAAATACAGAAAAAATTAAAAATTTGGTCAAGAAGCCATTTGACTCCAGTTATTTCTGTTACCCTTGAAGAAGTTTGTGTGTGCTACATTAGCCGTTGCAGTTGTGACATTGGTGTTTCCAAGTAAACAAAGTTGCAAAATGGGTATCTTTATAATTTATGCTCTATACCATTCTTGACTTGATTTGTGAATGGAATTATATACTATCAGTTATTTGAAACATTTCCTATCAGTGAGTTATCCTAGCTGGTGAAATCAACCAGTTAGTACACATACTTTACATTCCTCATGAGCAAAGCACAACTAAATCAATTAGTCGTTATTCATGATTCCTTTGTCATTGTTGCTTTATACTCTATACTTTATGTTCAGCAGCAGTTTGGCAGGAAATTGTCTTGGACATACTTTGAGAGTAGTCATGTGTTCATGACATGTCCTGTCCATGCATTCAATAGCCATGTAAGGCATCCTGCCAAAAGTTTTTTATGTGTACAGCCAACATCCAATATTAAAGGCAGTGAAGGTATAAGAACAGTATGTTTCATGTCAAGTTAAAAGGACTCAAACAAGTATGAAATTAAGAAATTTTTGTGACAAATTTTTAAAATTTCTCTGTTCTTAATTAATAATCTTAAAACTTTGAGCTCTTCACAGAACATAAATCAAAAGCAGGGAACTAATCATAAAGTTAGTTCTCTTACAAAGAAGAGCAAACAAGTAACAGCTGGAATGCAGGATTTAAATTATGACACCACACATTGTCTTCCTCATGTATGTTTGACTTAAATTACATGCATGTTTGACTTAAAGGGACAATACAGTCATGCCATCCTGAGATTGTATCTGTGTGTTGTAGTCATGCCTGTTTTTGCCAGTGTGAGGATAGCTGTTCCATTTCTATCTTATGAAATTTATTTCAAAGTTCTTCCATGTCTTGCATTCTAGTGCAAGTAACATGTGCTCCAATATCATAAAAAATATTTTAAATAAAACCATGCATGAGAATATTTGCTGATGTTATAACATACAAGGAGAGAGGTCATTCACTTACGAACAATCATATAAAAATTTTTCCTTCTGTCTTGTGAAAAACTTACCTGGGCATCTATACCCATGAAACTGTTTGCTTTGTAACAATTTGTTTTGGTGGTAATGGTGTATTTTTAATAGATAAAAGGTCAGCCTGCTATTATCTGTAGGTTCTAAGGTGGAATGTCAGGCACAATATTTGGTGCAGGAATGTACGATTCAAACATTTCAAAAATGATACTTTACATAGCTTTGTTGTGCGTGGGTGGATATGGATGGCATGTAAAATTGAGGCTTTAGGATAGGTCTATTCTTCCTTGCGCAATGGTAGCCCATTGCCTTCTAATTTTCCCATGGTAAAACTCTTGTAAAATGTTTTCTGCTAATCATTACCACTGCCTGATTTAGTGGAGTCAGAAAGCATATATTTTTGGCTTTTAAATTTTCCATTTTTATTCCAGTTACTTTTAAACTTGATGTGGTGAAATTTGGTCATGTGTGTATATAGCCAAGTTGGTTTCCAGCATATGAAACTGTCCCATGATGCAACGAAGCTTGAATAAGCAAATAATAGCAACAATGGCAAAATGGTGATTATTGTAAACATAAGTTGAGGCACAAATATTGCATCATTTTGGAGACTATAAAGACCTTTCCCCCTTATACTTCCGTTTCACCCCCATGATGCAACCCTGATGTTGCATTCCCAGAGTAAGAAAAAGTTAGTTAGAATTTTACTGCCCAGTTTTCCAGCCTATTGGTTCAAGTCGAGTAAGAGAAAGAGTGATATGTTTAAAAACATCTTCAGAGGTACTTGTGCTTGGACAATTAGAACATCTTCTGCTGAACTTTAGCTCAATTAATTAATTTTGGAGCTATTGTCACAGCAATGCATCTGTCTGTCTGTCTGTTTGTCTGTCTGTCTGTCTGTCAACATTGGAAAGTGGCTGCTCTCCACTGGTTCTATGACTGAACTTTGTCAAAATTGGTAAGATTATAATTCATATAAATGGCTTGTAAATTATGGTAACAGCAAGTAGGTCAAAGGTCATGCGGCATCGTGAGCGGTCAAAGTGTTAAAATACAAAAGCCTTCAACTCCTTGCGGTTACATGTTCAGATCTTTCAAAATTTTGGCAAAGGTGTTACACAGATAATTGTCATCAAAGTTGTAGTTTTAAGTTGTTCCAAGAAAATTTATGGGTCAAAAAGAGGTCAAACAAAAGGAAGGCAAACAGGTGTAATGTCAAACATGATCTTGCAAAAGAATGGGGTTGAGTTACAATTTCTCACAGTTTCCACTTCAGTAGATGATGAATCATCAGTGTTGCACCTTTGAGCTAGATCAAAGGAATTGAAGGTCATGAAGAGTTCAGACATTAACATTATACAGAGGTCTAACTCCTAGAGGTTACAGACTGATTTTATGAAATGTGGCCAAAGATTCCAGTGTTTGGTGGAACATCAAATGGGTGCTCTTGAAGTTGGCCAAAGATCATTCAGGGTCACTTAGGTCAAATTGTAAAATCACTTAACAGCCTGCAACCAGAGAGTTTGCCACCTCCCTGCTGCAACTCGCGGGGTTTGTAACCAAATCTTATTACAGTTGGACCTTATTACAGTTGATCAGAATGTTGGACAGATGGATGATGGGTCATCAGAGTTGTTCTTTTGAAAAAGGTCAAAGGTCAGACTCACGTCTTGCATTGTTCAAACAGTTGTCAAACAGTGAAATTATTCACAGGCCCTTCGTAAATGTGCTTATTTTATCGAATATGACCTGTGTTTAACCATAAAAATACTACCTCGGTGGTAGTGCTTCCATTGTTTAAATAAAAGTTGATTGGATCTTCAAAGTCATCCTTTTGGAAGTAGGTCAAAGGTCATTTGGGATCATGAAGAGGTTAAAGAATGAAAACATTTGCAAGTCTTCACATAAATGGTTACATCAAAGGCTGCGGAGCCAATTTTGAAGTGTGGGGGCTAATCATTGAAGTGGCCCAATATGTCCAATAAAATATAAAATAAATGCAGTTTAAGGTAGCCCAAAATGCCCACAGCAAAAAAGTGCAGGGGCTGAAGCCCCCCTAGCTGCCCATCTCCGCGGTCCCAGTATATCCAGTTCTTTTCAGAGTTGGAGCTTTAGACTTTCAGTAGATGATATTGTTCGGTCACCATATTTGCACTTTGGAAGAAGAATTAGGCCAAAGGTAATTTTGCAATAGCTGTCAACTTCTAGGAAATGGGTTGAGGAATACCAAGCCTTATGTTGGAAAACTACTGCACTACAAACTACTAAACAATAACAAAACTGAATTTATAATACCGGTATTTAGAAGTAGGTATCCAAATGTACCTGAAAATTATCAGTGATGTGCGTGTCATTCCCTCAGATCAAGTTTGTAATCTTGGTTTCATTTTCGATAGTCATATGACTATGAGTGCCAATATTAAGAATGTCAGGCTGCTCAACTGCTATGACATGTGTTAGATATTTGAGTAAGATAAACCCATATTTATCCATCCATGCTGCTAAATCGGTTGTTATGCCTTGGTTACATCCAAGGGTGCATTGTAATTTGCTGTTGACTGGCCTTTCTTTGTCTACCTTAAAATCTATACAAAGGCTGGTTCTTGATATGTAACTGCTTGTGTTGTTTCCAGATGCTCCAAGCTTACCCGTGTTAACACCTTGTTGAATTCTCTACATTGGCTCACAGTTGAGTCTTGTATTCAGTTTCCAGTACTGCTAATATTACATAAATCACTAAATGGTACTGCTACCTACATCGAAGAACTGGTTTAACCGTATCAGACCAGATCTGATCTAAGGTCACCTGGCAAACAATTTCTATCAGTATCTTCAACCTCTCTATGATGGTGATCAGTGTTTTTCTGTCTTTGTCTGTAAATCATATAATAAGCTCCCACTTGAATTTTGTAATTTGCCAACAGTTATGTCCTTTAAATCTGGACTAAAACATTACGTAATTTAGGTCTCTTTAATTTAAGAATTGTTTTGTAAAGCACTTTAAACCTTTGTGGGGAAAGCCATAGGCATACAGGGGAAATTTTCTATGAGGGGTCAAGAGCATTTTTTGCCCAAATAATTGTACATAACATATTATTGCCATCTACAGCATTGAAGGTGCTATTGTGGTGTTTCCACAGCTCATTGGTTCTGATCCCTTAATACTGTAATACCACAAAGCAGTAACTGTGTATGGGGAAAGTTGTTAATGAGCTATATGGCATCATTGATGCCCTTGTTAGAGCAATCTCGCTTCAACTGCTTACTAGCTATATGACTTTTCTCAGTGTTCATTCCACCACCACACCCATGTTCATCAAAATATTTTACCAACCATTTTAACTTTTTGTTGTAATAGGCCTTGATGAAATCCAATTTGTGTCTCAAATTTTTTCCCTCCATGCAATTTCCCTGATATACTCTATCAGGTCATATTATTTACCACTCGCATTTCTGTTGAATTGCTTATGCAACATATGGCTGATACTGCGGCGTAGTCTTTTGTCAAAACCTAGTCAGTGTGGCAGGCAGCAGGTGGTATTATGAGATTTTTGTGTCACTTTCGTCAAGTTCAAGCCTTTAATTTCTCCTCCTGCAGAAGCTACAAAGCCAGCTGAATCAATAGGGGATGTAGCTGACTTGTGTTGCAACCCAAAGATTACAGCTCAAGTCAAGAACGTTCTATTGTATACAAAAATCTGAATCCAAGATTAACCTTGGTTTTATACGATTCCCAGTCATCCTGTTTTCATGCAAACCCTTTAATGTCAGACAAAGAAGCTAAAATTCGTTCTTGCATTCAACGTAACTGCTTTCAATTACACAAGATTTTGCTGTGTGTTGATTGGAATTGAAGGAACACCCCCTTTTCATTAAGTCTATTGATGATCATCGGAAAGCTAATCATGCAGATACAAGCACCCACAGGAAAGTAAAGAAAACAAATTTGCTAGGTTTTGAATTTTATCGAGATTGCTACCAGTGATAGGTAGTGATTACAGAGTCCCTGGAGCTTCATATTTACACTTGTTTGCTTTATTGGCTCTATTAGTTACTGTCAAGGAGCCAGGGGCAGGAGCATGTGCAGTGCATGTTATTAGGCTAAGTTCTATACATGTCAAGCATGCACGGATAAAAGAAAAATTGGTGTTTGACTCCTCAGTCCCTGTCATCTTTCACACAATCCTTTTCTGTTCCACTTCCTCAAGATGAGATTGAAGATTGCTTCTGTTTTCCTCATAATTCTTTTTGGTCTTCTCCCCCCCCCCCTTTTGCCTCTTTTCTATCTTCTTTGTTTATTTACTGTGTCCTTTCAATTCTACTTCTTCTCTTTTCACTTTCTGGCTACTGTAACTGAGGCACATTTTTACACTAATATTTTTGAATATATGATCAGTAAAGGGTTCTGCAAGGATACTTTTTCAAGTGATGCAGCACAACTTATAGGCCTACATTGTCCAAATATTAGGGGAGTACTAGGACTCCCAGTTCCTCACCCCTTGTCAGTATCTCCCCTCCCCTCTTTTTCCCTTGCATCTTCCTTCCTATTTTTCCTCCCCCTGTCCATCTCTCTCCACCCCTCTCCTCAATACCCACCCTGCTGAACAAACATAATCCTACATACTGGCCTTGACAATACATAAATGCCATTGTCAAGGGATAATGTCTATAGCCCCCTGTCTCACCAGTCTCCCATCTCATTGGTCCTCTAGGTTTTCAGATGATCATGTCTTCTTACCCTTACCCTAATCCTATCACCAAACTGTAACCCTTGAAACTCTACCTTAACATACCACTTTAAGTCTTATAACCCATGTTAAGTCCTAACCCTATTCCTGAAGAGTTGGGAGACTATTGAGACAGGGGACTGTAATGAAAAGGGGGACTATTATGACTCAGGGGACTAATCCTATGAATTAATCTAACGGAGGTACCAATGATAGGCAGACCAGTGAGAGGGAAATATCGGAGTGTACCCATATAAAATGGAGCATGTGTTCAACAGTGCAATGCTGTAACTGCCCTCTGGATTTATCCATACATGTCCAATGAAAACAAAGGAAATGGCTTTACAAAATAGTTCATCTACATGTTTGGCCTACAGCTGTGAAAAATGAATTCTTTGCAAGTCTGGCAGTTCCCCTACAAGTACTCTTTCCTTCCTTAAGACCTGTCAGTTAAACTGATATGGCTCTTCCCATTTTATATCCTGTAATTCCCTGTTTTTCTTTGTATGTGGGTGCATGTGTGTGTGTGTACTATAAGTCCTTTATAAAACCTAGTCATAATGAACTCGATGAACTATCTTAAAAGTTAACCTTATACTAACTTTCTCAACTTTTTTTAAGTTCAACTTGCAGCTGTTTTGGGTTGTTTATTTGTTGGAAATTTTTTACATGTTGACCCTTGCATTCTTTCCTTTGTCCTTTTGCTCAATGCTTCCATAAAGGATATGTCCTTACTACCATTGTAAGTGGAAGCCCTAAGATATGTTTTCATGCCAGACTAGAGGCAAAAAAAGAATTATTTGATAACAGCTATCAATATGTAAAGATGTATACACTCTCAAGCATAAAATTTGTGGAACTTAAGTTGAACACTATGTCCATCAATTGTCAAAAGAATTCCTTCAAACAAATTCATAGACATTCCTCATGCACAATTGTGAAAAATAAACTGAAAATCCTCCGACCCTTGGATATGAGTGAGTCAAATGTGAGTCATGTTCACCCAAGTTGTGATTCAGGGATGTGTCAAAGTTTTCTAAATGTGGGGCCTAGGTGTGTCATATTTTACAACTATGGTGGGTCAAAAGGCAGCATATGAAATGTTTGGTCAGCTGTGTGACAAAGATGTTTATCAGTTCATGAAAATGTTCCACATTCCTAATGAACATTACCCATCTTGCGTGGAGGTGAAAGGTTGCATCTTTCTACGGATGGGAAGTGCATAGTAGCTCCAAGCATGATACATTTATAGAATTGTTGACTCTGCTGGGCTGAGAGAAATATACATTGAGAATTGCAGGGTTTGGCAACATATAAACAAATGATTAAAAACTACTAGGCTAACAGCTGTGTCTCATGAAAGGAAAATACCAGTATGATGTACATCAACACATTGTAATGTGTGGCATGTTCTTTTGTGATTATAAGAGTAGAAGCTGGGACCGTAAGGCTGTTGGAGAATGAATCAGTGAGGAAGAAAAACAGCTAAAATAACGGTTCCATAGACCAGAAAGAAAGGAAATCTAAAGTAAGGTTTCTATGGGAATGTCGGGCAAGAGGAGATAATGATTAAACTGTGAGTTTGCCTCATGAAACTGGCATTTCCAGCTTGGCATTGGTACCCCTCTTTGGGGCATTGCTGAGTTTCCACAATCGAGGATCATAGAAAACAAATAAAACAGAAAACAAACAAACAAACAAATAATGGGAGGGGAAACTGATGAGACCAATGAATAATATGATGAATGAAGCTAAATAGGGGCCAATGAGATAGATGACAAGGGGACAAGGGCTCAGTGAAGTGGGGGAGATGAAATGGGACTATAGAGCTGACCCTGTTCTTTTTATAAAAGCTCAGTGTATCATTTGAACTGAAAAAGTTGATTCAAAGTTGGATTCTCCTATTGGCCAGTGTGTCACTGACATATCCTCAACGAATAATTTGATTTTGTGACTCTATCTAATGCAGTGCCTGGAAAGGTTGCACTTCGTTTATGAAATTGGTCAAGTAACTTAAGATATTTAAGGGTCTTCCTTAATTGATTTAACGTTTAACTGATATTTTAATCAGAGGTATTTACGAGTTTTCCATTTCTCTTCAAGTCTAGCCATCTGCAGCTATTTAAAGGGCAAGAGCAGTCACCCCAATTTGAAGTAGTGTAGTAGCCTAAGGCTGTCCTATTTCATGATTAGCTGTTACAAGTCATGTGACAACAACTTTTTTCTTCAAATGTGAAATTTACAATTGCTTGTTTCACCTTGAATATGCAATACTGGAGTTAACAACAAAATGTGATGAAAGATACTTTGAAAAGAAATAAGAGGAAAATTGTGATATTTAGCTGTTGCTTCAAAATAAGTTAAGTGAGACTGCTCTTGACCTTTAAGCAGGTCATGTCATTGATTGGAGCCTCTGTGTTCTTTTCATAAGATAAAACTCCCCAGAATTTTTCAAGTCAGTTAGAGTTAAAGGGTTGTGACTGGAGAAGAAACCTGACTACTTCTCTGATTTTAATGAAAGCTAAAGCAGTGGTTTAGCATATAGCATGGCAGGCAGGATTTGCTAGGAGCACGAAAATTTTACTTTTTGACAAAAGTTTGAAGTCTGGGGTTTGCCGGATTTCTATTTGAGAGAATTTAAAATATTTGACTATATGTGCCTGCATGACAAAAATGTCACATAGAAAGAAGCAAACAATAGATAAAGGATGTAAGATTACATTAACATACTCATTCTATCTTGGGGTTATTGCTCTTTAATGTTCTATCGTCCAATTTTTGTGTTATGAACTTAATAACTCTTGGAAGTACACTGTTTGAGTCATACTGTCCGTGTACAGATTGATTGCCATAGTGGACCCACTTTCAAAACACCTGGGCAATGCATGTTTTATACAGTAGGAGCTTTGTATATGTACAGACAGATAATTGCTTTTGAAGTTGATAACTGCAGTAATTTACAAAACATCAAAAGCTTTGTATGTTGTTTTCAACCAGGGGTGGAGTGGGGAGGTGGGGGGGGGGAGGATAGGGGGAAAGGATGGGACCACATATTTTAACTGTTCCAATGCATTGATCATTTTTAGCCAGGGATATGCCTGGCACTGGCACTGTGGGAATAAAAGACACCTTTCTGTATTGAATTCCTATTTCACACAAGCCCATTCCACATATGCTGTGCAAGGTACTCTGGGGCAAGGGCAAGCTGTACATGGTCTCTTAAGTCCTGAGTATTTTGATCTAAATGAATCAAGAACCCATCTTTTAAAAGCTCATCACAGTAAATAAAGCTTGATGCAGTGGTTAGAGCAATCTATAGTATCATGGTTACTTTCAGTCTGCTGGGCCTTCAGTCTTGTGAACCCAAACATGGTTGGTCCAGGGAGCTGCCACCATGGTTGGTCCCAACTTGATTCATTTTAAGCCTTATAGAAATATCCCAATACAATTAAATCTGGCAGTTTTGTAGCCCTATGGGTTATTCTTGTTGTTGAATTGTTGTTTATCTGCAAGTCAAAACCTTGAGCTGCACCTGGTGACCCAAGCAGCTTCTGCCCAGGCTGCAGTGGTGCTTTGTTTCAAATTACAATAGGTTTCTATTATGTATGAGTTTCTAATAAAAATAAGGAGAAAAGTTTCATATAAATTCTGCTATATGTATCACACAAGAAAGCTTGGCTGCAACCCTTGCATGCTATAAAGTTGGTGTATGGTACAAAATTAGGTAGGAATGCTTAGTAGAGGTCTAGCAAAACAAAATAAAGGCCAGACCTCTAAACTGGCTTGTTCTATGGCCCGGAGAGGGGGGGGGGGGGGGGCAGAGGAGTGAAGAAGGGCAAACCCTCAAAAAAATTCCCCCAGGGAGTGTGAAGTTTACCATTGGCTAAATACAATTGAAATCATCGGATGTCCCAGAAAAAACCTTCCTGGGACCTTTTCTTGGGACCTGAAATAGGTTCATTATTGTGCTTACTAGAAAACGGTTCTAAGGATTTAGACTAGGGAGCTTGTTGTTTGGACAATTAAAAACCACACACATGGCATTAACTAATGGAAAAAAGGACGGAAGCTAAGTCAGGTGACCTGCATAATTAACCCTGTTTGTACTGTACCAGTTTTGTCTCACATTACAGGATTGTGATGTAAGTCAGGAAACATTTTGAACACAATGAGCCAACAAACCGCAGTTAATACCAGATAATGGATGGATGGCTTGCCCTAGAATGATTCCCATCTGTTTAATGCATTATAGTGCTCTACCCACAACCACATAGACTGGTTGTAGACTATAGCAGCAGAGACATGTTTTGCAATATTCCTTGGATTAATTGAGTCTGAAATTTAATGAATGAGTGGTTAACATTTTTTGAAAGCAAGTTGAATGAACAAAAGACTGTCTGGGGTTGGATTGTCGTGCCTACAGTACACAGATCTTGAAATCCAATCATGAACATTTCACATCTGTTATTGAAGCTACACGTGAAGGAGAAGTCTTGAGGCATTGTGTTTCACAGATAGTGATTAACATATTTTATTAGCTTAATTACCTGCGAACTTGCTAACCATTTTGTCTGGATAATTTTATTTTTTTAGGGAAGAAGGAAGGGCTGAAAGGTTTAGGGATTAGGAATGGAAGATTGTAGCCCATCACCTCTTTTACCAAATATTAATCCATGTCTCTACGTAACCCTAACCCTGGTAAAGTAAATGGAGAGGAGGGCAGGATATTTATTTCATACACATGTCATGCCCCCTCCCATATCTTTGGGTAAACAGCCAAAATGATCTACTTTGGCAAGCATTATATTGAAGGAGAGGGGCATGCCAGGCAGAAAAAGTTGGGAGACTCCTTCCTGGGAAATTTGGTCATCTGAAAAGAAATATCCCATTTCCGTACATAAAAATACAGGGAGAATTGTGGGGAATGTTTCTTCCTTCCTGGGAAATAATGCTGCTCCCTTCCTGGGAAATAAACATTTTTACAGCCCTGGAGAGGGGTTAACTTCACCAGCACAAAAAAGGTTCAAGGCATAGCTGCTATAGTAGCAGTGAAAACAAAAAAATTAATTCCTTCAAGGAATTGTACCAACTACAGTATGCCATAGTTCATACAGTTTATTCCATGCATACCCCATGACAAGGAATGTTATTATAGGGCTGGCAGAAATGGCAGTGTCCACATTTCCTATTTATTTTGTTCGTTGACTTTAATAGGAGGAGGCCAGCACTCTTTAAGCAGCAATCAGAGTTATGTTATGTTATGTTATGTTATGTTATGTTATGTTTTTACAATATTCTCACAACTTTAATTTTACATCATATTTGTACATTGACCCTAAAAGTGACAAAAGTGATCATTGATTATCAAGGTGTAATGGTGTTATCATTGATTGCAGTGTAGTGGAGGCTCTCTAGGCTTGCAACAGTGTGGAATATTTTTACCTGAGTTAACCCCCCCAAAAAATGATATACCTCTTGAGAGTTTTAATTTTTCATCCAGAGATATGCCAGCTAAAACCTCAGAGCTCCCAGGGGCTGTCCTCCCACCCCACTTTGAGCTCAGTTTTGCATGGAGTCCAAAATTATTGCCCCCCACATGATTCTTTAATTGCCCCAGGTTGTTTGCCCCCTAATTTTGACATTCTGGCACCACCACTGTTTAGATCTCAGTACTAGAAGACACCAGTCCGAAACTTACATTTATGTTATGATCAAGTTAAAGAACTCAAAGTGCTTTGGAATAGTTGTGACCAATTACCCCGCAGATTCGCACTCACCTCTGGCACCCCCAACCAACTTTACTATATGGCATTAGGTAACTTAAAATTTCAAAGTCCATTGACATAGCTGTGACCTATTAGCCTGGGGAATTTCAGTAAAACCAGTTATACCTGATTAAACCTGAAAGGACCCAACAAATAGCTAGCTGTTTAAATCTGGCATAACTGAAGTTCATCCACAAGGATATTTCTGCATTGTTTAGATGCTTTAATCAGCTTGTACTTGCATCCAAGGCTTTAAGGCTTTCTGGCTTCTTTTTAGTTAGATGTAACACAAAGAAGGTGCGACTTATACCTTTGTCTCAATTTGTCTAAAACTGGTTGACATGGACAGTTGTAAAGTCACAGAAAAAACAGAGAAAGTGTCAATGTCCAAACAAGTATTTTGTTTAGAATTTGCATCACGTTTTAGTTGTACGTGATCAACTTACTCAATAACTGTATTTGTCAATGGCAAATATCCAAAAGTAAGAAAACAAAGAAAAAATCATTGACCTGTAGCAACATCATTGACAACAGATACTGAAGAATACAATTAGACTAGTACAAGGTAGAAGACTATCGTAGGATCTTGTCACTACCAGGGGTCTAGTGGTAGACACTTTAATACTTTGGTAACAAACATGCTTGGCCTCTGTGTGGATGAGCCCATAAATTAAACTATTTGTCTATCAAATATGAAGTAAGCATAGCCTTAATAGTTGACTACCAGAAAGGTAAAACACTGGGGGTTGGGTACTGAAGTCGAACAAAAAAATACAAACAAATCTGGAGTCATTTTTGAGCACTGTGACTCATATCATTTCTTCGAACCACCCCCTTCATATGGGGTGCTCTTATTCAAAATTTGGGTCATGTATGTTCACCATGTCATATTACCCTTGAGCAACTAAAGGGGTTTGTGTCTGCACAATGAGGAGCTTGTGGATGGCATAATGGAGTAATAAGGAGGTCGCTATGGCATAGTGGAGTAATAAGGAGGTTTGTTCTAGATATGTGTGGATATGCAAAACAGGAAGCCATATACCTCTATATCATCTCATTTGCATATGTTGAATCTCCCTGTGGGCTGGGGGTTGTAGAATATGCCCACAGGATTCCCTGCCAGTCGTTAAAGGCGACTAAATGGGAGGACGTGAACAGTATTTGAACAGTATGGCACTATATACACATTTTTGTTGGTGTGATCGATAAATCATAAATCTAATTAACTAACTAACTAACTGTATTTATTGAATGATTTTTCAAAGACGTGAGACCAGTTTTCTTTTTTCTTTTCATTTGCATATTGGATTCTTTTTCAAAGACGTACAGGGCCCTTTTTTTTGGAGGGGGATGGGGATTGGATCACCCATTTTGCCCACAAAATTCTTCTGTTACCCCAAAAAGTGCTTAGGGAAGCAGCTCCCAGACCTCCCAGCCGGCATGTAAACTTGTTAATTGTGTAGTCTGTTCTGGTGCATTGGAAAGATCTGGATATATCTGGGTAAACTGGTATTATAAACCAAGGTAGAACTTCCATGATTCCTTCCATGATTCCTTCCGTGATTCCTGTGAGTCAGTTTAGTATGATGTGTACCTTACTTATCTAGTCTATATTCAATGTCACAGCACTCAGATTTATTAGTTCTCAAAAGAATTCATCCAGACATCAGAGTCCCTGAGGGAGTTTAATTTCATATTGTGTGGAACATTAAAGTATCCATGGCAACGTAGAACACAAACGGGAACACAGAAATGGTTTTCCATACTTTTACGGTCTACCAATGATACAATTACCTTTTATTTTCATCCTTCAAATTTCATATTGGGGACTTTCCGAATACTTCTTTGTTTACTTGATGACTCAAACTTTTGAAGGTCTCTCAGTCGTCTTAGTTTAAAGACGATCGAAGACAATATCATCTGGTTACAAAAGCAGCCTCATGTGTGTTATTCATGACAGTTTTGGACTCATGCTTTTGTTCTGACACGTACCAATGTTTTTTCAAGAAGCAAAGTATTGACTGCTTAACAAGCATCAGCTGCTGGTGCAGTACGTATGAATTTACTTTCACCGAAATTATTATGACTAAGTCTGTTATAGAAGTATTTGTAACATACAAAGTTGGGGTACAGCCCTTATGCTTGATTTCACTGCTTTAGAGCTTTAAGTAGCTCAATGGTGGTCAGAATCAATGCAAATATTTGTTCATGGGTGTATAGAAGTATACTCCATGCATCTCTATAAGTTGCAACCTGTAGTGTTACCGGTGCGTGTTGGAAAAAATTCATGGTTTCAGTACTATATGCTCTGTCTTATGAGGAATAATGCAGTACTTTTCAAAACTGGAAAGCTATTAGTCAAGGTCACATTGGTTGTATTTACATTTCAACCTGGGAAAGATAAGTCTCAGCTCTATCAATCCTCACCTATTTTCAAATGTAAAGTGAGATAAAAAATTACCTTCCACCTTGAAACTTTAAATTTTCTGTAAAATATGTAACACTAATAAACAAATGTCTTGGAAACAATATAGAAAAGCTAATTCCAGCTTTATGCCTGACAATGAGGCTTTTCAGCTCATGTGTCTTCATATGTCTTCTGCTTGATCGTGTCCAAATTATCCACATACTTTATACCTTGTAAAAAAAAAAACAGCTAGAAATTTATATACATATCAACTTCATACAATTTGAGATTCATATTTTAATTGTGTGCAATGTTATCAATTCTTGTAATATGCATATGCCTAACCTTTACCTATCAAATCTCATAATTCACAATTTATGGTTTACGTGGAATATTGTTTCAGTATTAGAAAGTAAAACAAAATTGTCAAAGTTTGTATGCAGACTGTGACAGAGTGGAAGCTATATCTTTGAGGTATTACTTTTTGGAGGTTGTACTTCCACCAGGTGTGAGTATAGGCTGTATATAGCCCAGTGAGTCCATTTCACTTCACATCACCTCGTCTTTCAAAATCCCCCACTTGTCTGCAAGTCCCACAAAGTTATTTTAAAGGTAGCCTCCTGTGTCACCACTATGTGTCTATATTGTTGACCATTTCTCTGCATCCCATCTATTGTTAGTAACCATGTCGTTTGGCAATTGCTATCCTTGTATGTTAGTTAGTTAGTTAGATGTAGTTTTACTTTTACGGCCCAGTTTCCAACCTATTGGCTATCCTTGTATGAACAAAACTGCATAGTAAATTGCCACAGACAGATTCCCTTCAGGGGCAGCACCAGCATATTTTGGCAGGGGTGACAAAATGTGAGTTGAGTGTTCCTTCTTGTTTTCCCCTTCTTTTCCTTCTCTTTTCACATATTCTTAGGGATATAGGGGCAGTAACCCTGTTCCCCCTCTTCCAGATGCTACCCCTGATTCCCCCTGCCATCACTATTTTTCAGGTAGGGTGGGGTTCACAACATTCCACCAAAGACAGAGCTGGGGATTGGCTCACTAAAAATGTAAAAGATAGATTAGCCCCAGAGGAGTCTGCCAGATATATGTCTTATAGTTTTAAACAGTGACATGGTTCCGATATGGACATGTAAAACCATGGAAAAGTCATGAAACATTGGGAAATTATTTTCTGGCCGGAAAAAAGTTTGATAAACTCTGATTTAGTGAGTGGCATTGGTTGGTTCTTACCTGAAAAATCACACTGAATTTTCAATGGTTATATCAAAATTTATTCTATTCATCTCAAATTTTGTGTAATTTTGTGTAAAATGTCCTGAACAAAGTCATGGAGATTCTGATCTTGGTTTTGGGAAAGTAAATTAAATAGAAAAGTCATAAAAATTCATTTTCCAGTCAGAAGGATTAGAGTTTGACCCAGTCATACCAAAGACTAAAAAAAATGGAACATACTGCCATTGTGCTTGGTGCTCAGCATGAGAAACGTAGGAGGAAAGCAAGCCAGAGAGCCACAACTGGTAAAAAGGCATGACGGGCCCTACTTAAACTAATTAGTTATTAACTGGACCTTAGAACTGCATCTTCCTTAACCAAACGTAACCCAGAAAGTGGCAGGTACAAACAGATTGAGGCCACTACCAACTGCTTGCTTCACAAGCTCTCTGGTGTGTGACTTATAAAACTATAGCAAGGCCAGTTAACTAACGGCTGGTAAAATACTGTAAGTTTGACCTGACCTTTCCAAGGTCAAGTTATTGCTGCTCAAGTCTATAAATTGGAAGTTGAATGATAATTTGTAACATTATAACCAACGTATTTCAAAAGGATTTAATTGTAGTATTCACAAAAGGTAATGCTTTTCATTTCAGTGGCATCCTGAGATCGTTAAACATTGCCCTGGCTGTCCGGTCATTCTGGTTGGTTGTAAGATGGACCTACGAATAGAGTACAAGAAAGAACGTTGCTTAAATGATGGACCTGAAGATGAAACATTGGAAAGTCCAGTGTCCCATGAAAAGGTTTGCAAAGTATTTTTGAGACAGTTTTTTGGACAGTCTGTCTATCATGAATGATTTCTGGCGATGAAACTCAACTTTGCCACCTGCTGGAAGCTATCCTTACTCATAAATCTAGTACCATATCTCATTGGACATGGGTGACATCTTGCACTTGTCAAAATGGCCAAGTCAGACAAGAAAGGTACTAAAAGGATGGTGCAAAGCTTTAAGGGGAGAGGGGGTGGCATTGTCTGACAGGGGAGGGGTGAGTCATATACATTTTGGGATGCAAAGATGGTGGTATATTGCCCACTGGCTACAGACTTGCACTGAGATAGTAACCAATGGCCATGGGCGTCCGCAGGTATGGGAAAGGGGGGGGCACTTGCCCCCCCTGGAAAATAAAAAATTTGAAAAAACTTATAAAAAACAAAGCAAAAACCTGAACAAAATGTGTTTTTCAAGTGTCTATGCAAAAAATAGGCTTTAGAAATGTCATTTCCGGCAATCTGGGAGGCATTTTGGGCTGAAATTTTCGCATGCTTTGTGTCAATTCATGGTGACTTGGAGGTTTTGCCCCTCCCTAGAAATTTAGCCCCCCCCCCCGACTTTTTTCTGCAGACGCCCATGCCAATTGCAGAACCAGAGAGGAGGAAACCCCATCTTCTGGGTTGTCCCTCTTGTCACACTCCTAAACCCCTCCAACTGACTTCATGTTCAAGTGGTTAGAGCATCAGACTTGCAGTCTGGAGGTCAGGAGCTCAAGTCCTGGACAGGTCACACTGAAGACTTTAAAAACAGAACCTGCCTTTGTGCTAGGTTCTCAGCATAAGCAATGGTGTAGGGAAAATATGCCAGTGAGCCACAACTGGAAAAAAAACTGTGGCTGGTTAGGCTTACAACCAACTGGTTAGATAGAAACTATGCTGTAAAACTTCATCTAACCTAACCTGAAACCCCTCCCACGACAAAGTCCTGACTATAGACAAATCCGATTAGCGCTTGTTTTGAGTGACTGTAGGCCGCCATTAGTGGGGTCGGCCATCAGCCTAAAATCATCTTTATTTATTGTTTACGTGAATTTCAAACCCTCATATTTAGTGAACTTGGAGAATTTAAGATACAAATTAGTGTATAACCATGCATGATAGAGGTAAGCAAGGAAATCAAAAGATTTAAAGGTGATGGAGCCCAGTTATGGCCAACTGAAATCAGTCCATCACTTGCTGTCCGGATTCGTATATAGGACCAGCAACAACTTATGTTGTCACTTGAACAGGGAGTAATTTATCCAGTATCGCATTGCAATTTGCAACACAAACAGGCCAAGTTGCTCCACAAATGAAAAATTGTGTAGCAATTTATTTCTGTGCATAACCCTTCCATTTTCACAAACAATGTACGAAAGACCTCAAAAATATTCAAAACTGCTACACAAAATTTGAATGCTAAATTATTCCCTGTTGAATTAGGTATAGTTTTTTCTTGACTGCCAGAATTCAAGAAGTCTGCACAAGTGCATTGCTTGGGATAATAAATAAATATTCCATACCTTCCTTCATTTATTTCTGGTCGAGCCTGAAAACAGAATAGTGAAGAAAATTATCAGGGATTCCTAAGCACTCTTCAAGTATTTAACTGGGACACTGTAACCACCCTCTTGTGCTTTACTGCCCTTTTTATTTAGTGTCCTTTGCTATTCTGTCTTGAGGCAATTCACTTGGAACAGCTCTAACAAGCTGTTTGTGGCCATAATTTGTAGACTGTTCACAAAAATGGTATGCACTTTTTCAGTTGAGAAGAAAGAGTGCAGGTCATCCTGACTGGAAGGGAGATGGAGGTGGTAGCTAGTTTGAAGGCATAGAGTGTTTGATAATTGGGGGGTAGCTGAGGGGTGGGTATTGACCAGTAGTCTAATATGTATTCTGTAGGGAAATGTTTGTCCAGGTTTGTTGCCTAGAAGGTGAAACAACGACTGGCCAGCGTACAAAAAGCCAAGGGAGGGGGCAGGAGTGGAAGGCTTCCAAGAAAAAAATGTTAACACTCCTAGATTATTACTTTAATTGTGTGATATAATATAATCTCGTCTGTTGCTCAGGGAGATGGGGGTGCATGAACTCCCAAATGAAAGTCTCTCTTATAAGGCTCTGTCATGCCCCCTTGCTATGCGCTGCCTCAAACCACTCACAGTTAATCTTCCTCCAGGGTCGCCATTGTGGAAGTACTCCTCATGAGCTGGGGAAACTGTTTGATAAGGTAGGCTTGTATTTAAATATCAAGTCAGATGAAGGCCTGTTAGTCACAAACAATTCTATGAATAATAAATGAATTATTAGGAATCTGCAGAAAAACAGTTTCCTGCAATAAATCTCCCAAATAAGCTGGTATTCTTCATAAATTGGAAAGTGAAAATATGGACTGTTGGTATATAATTTTGAAACTTGATGAAGTCCTAAACTACCATCAGAAAATTCATTTCAGTTACTTGTTCCATTGGCAACATATTATACCAATTGGATAGCACTGTTTTATTTTGTGTAGTGTGATTCCTGTTAAAGAGCACTATTTCCTTGAAAAGCCCCTGGTTTGTATGAATGCAAAATATTGAAAAGTAAACTTTGCTATGTAAAGAAAATATACAATGTGGTTATGAAATAGGTTAATGTCTGCAAACTATGGGTCACAACAAATTTTGTGATTGTCTGCCGTCAATTGTTTTGAGTATTAAATGTTTGAATTGAAGGAAAGCAAGAATGAAAGGCTTGAAACCTATTGGTACTAAGTTGTGGATTGATTGAAAAAAAGTATATGTTGCACTTTTTCCAAGGAACTGAGATACAAAAATGGTGCCAGATGTTTAAACTTTGATGGAATAAGTCTTGAAGATTTAGTTCTGATGGTTCATTAGGGTTATATTTTTTGTCTTTAAGTGCAAAACTTTTCTATTGGAATGTTTTTAGATGGTATGTGTATGTCCATTACTTTGTTTGCAAAGTTTCTTAAATTTGAAAAATTTTGTTATTTGCTCTCTGCTACCCAGCCAGCTTTTGTTGTTTTGGTCAAATTTGACATCTTTTTTCAATTAGTGTTGTGACTTTTTGTTTCATCATTAGGGTACAATGGCTGCCTCTCAGATGTCAGCTCAAGCCTACATCGAATGTTCTGCTAAAACAAATTCTCCTTGTGTTAGGGAAGTATTTGAACTAGCTGCTCTGGCATCAATTGGAAAGCTGAATTTACAGAAGTCATATGTAGACTTAACATCAACAGTCCGCAGACGAAGTATCTCAACATCCCTTCAAACACGGATGAGGAGGTCACAATCGGTAAATAGTGCGCTGAAAGTACGGGCTTCCATGGTTGAAACAGAAGATGATAAAAAATGTGCAATAATGTGAAAGAATATTATAAGAGTGCTACCTTGGGTCATGAAACTTATTCACCTTCATCAATTTATTATATCTGTATTTTTTTCATCCCTTGAAGTTCATTTTTGTCATGAAGCTAAGCTACAATGCATGTTAGGAAATACTATTGGCTAGTGAAGTATAACTTTACATCATGTGGCTATACAACTCATCAATTTAGGTCAAATTTGGTTTTTGTAAAAGATTGGTCCAGATATGAAAAGCTTTACTCTTGGATTACAACCCCACCTTACCTTACTTTGTTCTGACTGAGAATCTCAAACTTCCCTGCAGGTAATAAAGCCTCAGTTTTTCAAATGACACAACCTTTATCCACTTGGTCACAGCACAACATCAAAGAATGATCCTTTTATCTTATTTCTGAATATTCAATCAATATGCCGAGTATATCTTACACATTCATGTTTGAGTGTTGGGATGGGCTGGTTGGTGCTCTAGTGAAGTGGTGATTTGCTGCAGGCTCAGTTAGGATACCAAATTGTAATGCCATTTAAGGAATAAACTGAGTGCATTTTTTAGACTATTTATTGTTGGTGAATAAACTGTGGAGACTCCAGATCTGGAAAAAAGAACAGAAGAGGTGAGGCCAAGTCCATTATTTCTTTCAAATTTGGAGTCGAAATAAGTTATTCATAAATAATAATCCGACAAATGTGGTTTATTCCTAAGTTTTCTACCACCCAAAAAATGTCCTTTTTGAGGTAAACTTTCTGGTGGCTTTCTAAATCATAATAATGGCTTTTGTGTGGGAGAATAACCTGTCAGTGTTTAACCAATCAAAATGCAAGATTCTAAATATAGTAGAGGTAGTAAAATGCTGTTTTTGTGACACATTTATATCACTAATACCATGGAAAGATTCACTGCGACAAGTTGTCTTGTACCAGGGTGTTGGTGCTACTCACACTGCATTTGAGTGGTGTGGACAAAACTGGTCTAACAGAGGCCAAATAAGTTGTGGCAAGATTTTGGCAGAATTCCTTATTAAAGATGCTAGCCCTTGAAAATCTTCCGGCTGGGATCCATTCCTGTAAATAGTTTTTCTTTTCAACAGAAAAATGCATTGAGCACAAAAAATCTGTGTTAAATATTTGGGAGTGCCCAGTTTTGTCTTCTTCAAATGAAAGAGATATACTCCCATTAACCAAGTGAATATAGCAGGAACTATGTGAGTCCTGAGGGTGCAACTAACTATTAGAAATGTGTCTGATCTGCTCTTTGGTATATGAATTTAATATAAGGAACTAAAAGTGAATTTGACTCCTACAGAGATAATTTTGCTTTGGGGCAAGTCAAGTGATCAGGCATGTGATTTCTGTATGCTACTTCTTCAGCTATGTTATGAATAATTTTATGGATAAATGAAGAAAAGTTAGGAGCAGCCTGAGGGGATCTACATTACACCTCCCTTACCCCCTAATTGTGCTGTATGTTGGCTTTGTTATAACCACACTGGGACATGATGAATCACAGGGGACAAACAATGGCTGTTACAAGAATAAGGTCTTAGATATTTATATTTCACGTTGAACAAGATATCTCCATTAACAGATGTTTTGGGTGTCTCCAAAAAGTGAGACTCTCCCAGACTGACAGAGTTTAGGGTATTCTTTGAAATATTGATTGAACCTCCTCCCCACTAGAAAATTATTGGTAATTTTGATACTTTATGTCCCCATACTATGAAGCATCTGATGGATGGAGGCCTGTACTTGCTTCAGCTCCGGTTGTGGCTTCACCAGGTTCCCCTCATCATATTCTCGTAGCCATTTGTCTACAATAGGTGTTGGCTTTTATTGTTCATTTGCTTCTTGGTCATGTGCCAACCTTTATTGAAAATGTTTGTCTGTGTCAAAATTGGAGAGTTGAATATTACGCAAGTTTTAAAATTGTATTTTTTGAGCAGAAAGATGAAGATTCTTACAATGTTCTATTTGTATATTTTGTGCAATACGTATCTTGAGAAAAATACTCTTTTAATTTACAGTACTCTTTAAAACTTGAGTTCTTGGCATTCTCCTGTTTCCTGTACAAAATTTTTGAGGTTTTTTTTTTTTTATTTATATATCATGTCAACAAAGAGGCTTGTTGAGTATTAGTTGAAAAAATCGAAGATTTAGTATGATGAAAAAATCCAGGCTTTTTATTAGTACAAGTGGGTGATGGGAAGCTAGAGAGAGAGAGAGAGATGATGGCTGAAGTGATTACAAGAATAGAAAAAAAATTATCGATGAATGATGAGGAAATGAAAGATTTAATCTGTTGCAGGACTTGAGATATTTATGTACATGTAGATTTTGGTTTTCCTTGGGGGAAAATTGGCAAACATCCTTGGTCTGTTACCTAGGAAACAGGTAACGTGACACCAAATTTATACGGATGTGTTAAAAGTTATTTAAGCTGATTTCAAAGTTTTGCTCAAAGCGAGCAGTGCACACTGATGAGTGTGAGAGAAATAATTTCATAATAAACATTGAATAAAGTTGAGAACCACTGAACAGAGGACTAGAAGAATGTTAGTTGGGTGAACTGGAACCACTTGGGATGAGGCCAGCCCTTTAAATTTTCATGTGGGAAAGAAGAACAAAACCTACACAGTGTAGTGAAACTTCCATTCAAATTGCTTATGTATTTCTCCAGGTATCAGTGAATGAAGTCACTAGATTTTGTGTTCCAAAGTAAGCTTTAGGGCAGCAATCACTTCCTTGCTTGTCACAGGATGCTTTGTTTTCCTTTGTTTCTTCAGACTTTTGTGTTGACCTTGAAGTTAATAGGAATAGGACATTTCTGTGGGGAATGCAAAGTTTGAAAAGTTCTCATGCTACTTATGTAATCACATGCTGACTGTATGGGATTGTTGGGAAGAAAATAGGCTGTAAGGTTGAAAGAAAAACAAAAGACTTGCCCATTTATGTGAGGATATGATGTTATATCAGCTGGCTTCAAGCTCTCTACCCCTCTAACATATTAAAACTTGATATGGCCTTAAAACCTTCTGTCAAATTGACAAGGCAGTTCCTCTCAGAAGAGAGAAATAATATTTTCAGTAATAACACTGCATTAGTATACACCATATCGGGGCTTGATATAAGTTACAGCAACCATAGCAAAAAGCCACAGTGCTTGCAAGGTTTGCCATGGTGCTCCTCAAAAAGACATTCAAATGGTTGAATTGTCATCAGTACCCTTCCCTCCGACTTAGTATTGCTGTGCCCCAAAAAGCTTACATCAAGTTGTATAATTAAACCCAGTCAGCCACGAAGTAAGAAATGGATCTATTATAGTTCAAATGATACATTTACTCTCTAGTGCATAAACTGAGACAAGCCTGAACATGTCCTTCAAATTGCTTTCATTCAAAACCCCTGTCATGATCACCTGGATTCTGGAATATAGCCAAATGTTCATTGCTCCAACTTCCTTCAGTAGGTAGCTTACATTAGACTGTATGCTAGTTACCAGTATTGGAAATGCATCTGAGATTGTAAGCCACAGAGAAAAAATGCAAAACAGCAATGTAGGAAATGCTCTTTTAAACTAGCAGTTGTTGAAACAAATCTGACCTTTCTGGGTTAAGACCTTCTACATGAAAGCATCTGTAAGCTGGATGCTTGCAATTGATAATTACCATATGAGATAGTCTAATGGTCTTTCAACAGTTCTGTATAAGACAACAGGACCTTGTTGTTTCCTCCATAGAAATGTTAATCTGCACAGAACTGCCCTGTTTGGCCATGTTTTGAAGTTAATGTGGTTGAATGCATGGGAGGGCACTGCAATTTTATTTTGGGTCCAAAGAAGGGGGATATCACAGAATAGATATACATTCTCTGCGTGGTGTTTCGGGAGCTTCATTATTTTCCCTCCTTTCTCACCCCACCCCATCAAAGTTGGGAGAAGGCAGGAAGGGGGTTTCAATGCACAATGAGACTAGAGAGGGATTAAAAATAAGTACCACAAGTGTTGTCTGACATGCTTGAAAACAAATTTTTATCAGTTTGCATATATTAGTATATGAGGGATTAGAAGAAAGTTGGAAAGGATTTTGATTTTTCAGACTTACACAATCGCACCACTCCACCACCTTTAGGTAGGGCAGTTCTGGGTTAATGTTTGCTATGTAATTATCAAACTCTGGGTGAAAGAAACATGCAACATTCTTCAGCTATAGTAGGTTTGGATTCCTATGTACATTTCTTTCTTCCTTGGTGTTGTAATGAGATCATTTCTATGAGTGTAAATGGTGCTGCAGCATGAAAACTCAAGGAAGGTTAATAGTTTGCCCACTTGTACAATTGTTACCGTCTCCTGAGATTTGTTATAAGGCACAGAATTTGATTTCCCAAAAGATTGCTGCTAGGTGTCCTGCAAGGTGTTCATGCAACTTTTTTCAATTATGAACTACTGCAGATGTTATGAAAGAAGTATTCTTCATGAAGAGTAAAAACTGGGTTAAGGGAGTGGAATTTAATTTGAAACTAGAACTTCAATAGGCATCTGAAATCTAGAAGGGCTACTCTGCCACTAAAGGGTTTTTCTCTCAAAGAATGGATGAAATTGACACCATGATATGTTTTGGTGGTATTAGATTAGATTAGATTTTATTAGCAGTATTTACATTTAAAATTGGGTCAAACCACATGTTGGCATAAAGTATTAAGAAGCAAAGTAGATAAACTTATATTCATTACTGCTTGTGTTGTATACATGATTTATATGAAACTGTCCAGGGTCTGATGCATTCTCAAACAGATGATCAATCACAAGTCGTAAATAGAATGATTCCTGGAGTACTACAGTAAAGATGATATACAGGGAATTCATAGATACAGCTAACAGGGATGCATAGAAACTTAAGGAGGGGGGGGGTGTGCAGCTTAAAATACATGAAACATTAGCAATGACACATTGACCTAGCAAAAAACAACATGCTTCCATCTTAAAAGCAGAACATTACAACATGAAATAGAAAAATTAGGCGTAAAGAAGAAACTGTGGTTCCTCCTTCACTATCATTTTTTGGAATTCTTGCAGTTGGAGAGAAAATATCCATCAATCATAGGTACTAATATTGATAGGTTCCCCAAAGGAGCAAGATCAAATTAGTTGCTGCACTGAGGTATATTTTTGTCACATTTCAGCTCCAGGTCTACAAAAACTAAACCACATAAGTCACATTTTCAACTGTAATAACAGATGATTCAATGTTCTATTTTTGTATTGATTGTAGACTTCTATGTACGAGTTACATGTAAGCTTAAAGAAAGAGGTTTTAATGAATAGAATAATGACTGTATTCAGAAGTGAAATTACGCAAAGGTCCAAACAAATTTTTAGTGTGTGAAGCACACAACAAACTGTACTAAGGTCTGGACCACAACATAAAGTACAGTAGATGTGTTTATCAGAAATATATTCAAATACAAAAATCATTTGTAATGAAACTTCACTAGGAAAGTAGAGTGGTTAAATACCTTTGGATCAGGAATAAGAGGGTGTGAAGGTGCGGAGAGGTTCGGGGAAGGGGGAAGTGAAGATTAGTTAAATGGGAGTTTTTTGGACCAGTTTCCAACCAATTGGTTCAAGCTGAGCCTGCCACAGCTTTTTTCCAAAAGTGGCCCACTGGCTTGTTTTCTCTCCTCCATTGCTTATGCTGAGAACCAAGCACAAAGACAGTAGGTTCCGTTTTGAAAGTCTTCGGTATGTCCTGGCCAGGACTCTAACTCCCAACTTTCTGACTTCAATGAGGAGGGGAGGGAAAAAAGAATTAGGAAAATGGGGTTTGGAAATATGTTATCCAATATGCCTCTTTATGGCCTTTTTACTAGTTGTGGCTTACTGCCTTGTTTTCCCTATTCCATTGCTTATGGTGAGCATCACGCACAATGGCAGTAGGTTCCATTTTTAGAGTCTTTGGTATAACTCAACCTGGGAAGCAAACTCAGGCCTTACGCTTGAGAGGTGGATGCTCTACCATTAGACCAAACATGCAGTCTGAATCAGGAAACACACATAACTATTTGTATTTTTAGAGGAAATTTGATCATATACTTCATTTCTCAAAGAGTTTGGTGAAGAAATGTGTCCACACCGAAAGTATGTTGAAACTTCTTACTTCCTTTTAGTTTACAACTTGAAGTACTTATACTTCAAGTACTTACCATGTAGGCAAGTAACATTTAACTTTAAGATATTGTTTCATACTAAAAATCCTCCCATCCTCAAATTTTGCGAAGGAGGTTGGGGCTGGTCCTACCAGCAGGTTTTATTTTCAAGTGAGAACACTGGCATGAAACCTTCCCTCCCCATTGTAATGTTTATTTAATGTTTTTGAATTGACTGCTTCCTCATCATAGAAGTTATATGTCAAATGGAGCACTGATGATCATATTCAACTGAGAACTCAATTCTAGATTTGTAAGTAGTATAGCTGTACTTGTTGATGTCTCAGTAATGTTTGTATCATCATGTGACCATCGCTTGCAATGAAATTTGTAAATAAAAATGTATCATAGTACTAAATTTATGCAAAAAATTGGAACATGAAAAAAAAGTTATGGCAAAATAAATGAATATATAACAGAAACAATGTTGTTTTAATTTTTTTTTACAATATAGTAATCTTTATGGGTCTAAAATTTTCTTACTTCAGCACTAACACTTGGCAGCTAAAACTAAAAGCAATCGCAATTCCTCTTGATTATAAATAGTACTGCAACAACAGGGAGATTTCTCTTACACCAAAATATTTGTACAAAGCTAGGTAGAGCAGGAAATATCCTAATGAAGCCTTCTTAAATCAATACTAGCTAATATCTAACTGATAAATGCACTTCCTAAAAATTATATTGCCCTACGTTGACTGGAACACCTGCTTCCCCCTCCTCACCCTTTCATCTTACATGGGGTATGATCCCACCTTCTAAAGAGGTCACTTTTTGTTTCTTGGGCTATGGTAAACAGTTCATGGAATCATACATATGGGATGACATCTAAGAAATAGCACCCGGAAAGAAAAAATACAGTTTATTTGTATTCTTAAGCATACATGACTCACTCACACCAGTACTTTCTTTCTTCATGAAAATCCTGCAGTCTGACCTCAAGTGATGCCATTAACACAATTATATAGTTTCATCTACTCAATATTACATGATCCCATGACAAGTGAAATGGGGATCAAAGCTTCATACTGTATCTGAAGACAAAACAATATTACACAATCACATGACAGGTGAAATGGGGATCAATGCTTCATACTGAATCTGAAGACAAAAGCCAACATGACCAATAAGGTTTCAATTAAATTTAAAGTTGGTTTTATCTCCAGCAGCATAAACCAGTTGCAAATTATTCTTTTTGCTTTAATCATTTTAAAGGGAAAGAGAATTTTCTACAAAACCACTGCTTTCATAATAAAATGAAGACATTCAGCTTTCCAAGGACTCTCCATTTGTTGGCAGCACCACCAAAATACCCGGGACATTATGCTAGGCTAGAAGTAAGAGGCCTTGTTTAGCTCTGATAAATGTGCACCTGTTGTCATAGAGGTGTCCTGGTAGCCTCTGAGTGATGTCATAACTGTACCAGCCAATTATCACACCAATGACTTTATTGTGTAGGGAAAATAAGGTTCAACAAATCCTAGGTCACTGCAGAATGTCGCTGTTGAATTCTCCTCAAAAATATCAAATGGGTAAACCTGTCAAGCGCTGATGCATCATTCAAAATTCATCATCACTCATTAGGTCCTCTGCATCATCGCATTCAGTGACATCACATAAGAGGTAATCTGTGATTGGCTGAGTGGTATAAACTGCAATGCTGTCCAGCACCCATTCTCTGGAGATCACTTTGACTTGATATTTTTCATACAGAGCTGTAAGACACAATAGAAGCAAAATAATCAGCCAAGATTCTTTTGCAAACAATTCCTTCTTTGGAAGACATCTTGGTCAACACTCATAGTCTGCCTTGAAAGGAGTATAGCCTTTCAATTACTCTTGGATGTGCATAGGAGACATTGAAGTTTTGCAATACCAGAAATGCCACTGCTCACCCCTCCCAGGCCTTTGGGGCTAGGATTTCTATTTGTGACATCTCAGTTACCAATGATGGCAACCATATGACCTCCATGGCAGCTCAACAAAATTTCTCTGAAAGTCAATCCCTACATATCAAACATATTCAAGAATTAGTCTCCAGTAGCCCTTGTAGACTACTTGCATGTAATCTGTTCCTATTTTTATTCAACTGTTGGCTAAAGGTCTGTTCCCTTCCCCCACCCTTCCATTTTGGTCCCAGGGCTGTATATATTTCCTCCACCATGACTGTTGGAAAGTTTTGCTGTATCTGGTGCATGGATGTAGCTACAGCAGGTGGTGCTGGACAGTGGCACCCAGCACTCCAGGAAAGTACACCTCTCCCCACCAACCACAAATATGCCTAATGAGACCTAAAACTAGCCCCAGATTCACTCTTTAAAGTAAAAGGAGGTCAAAATGAAAAGTTAATGGCTGAAAAATGGGGCAGATGCCATAGGGTGAGGTAGGGTGATCAGACAATTACCCAGCACTCAAATTTGGCTGGCTACATCCCTAATCTGGTGGGACACAAATGATTATGTCCAAGTTCCATTTCAATGTGTACATGATCTCCACAGAAATATATAAATGGGTTAACTGCTTTGTTACTTTTTGTAACTTTCCACAATTTTTTCCCTTCTAAATTTACATAAAACCCCTTTACTACCAATGGAGACTCTAACACCTGTCTTATCCAAGAATCAATTCAAGAAATAAAGTAATAAGAAGTTGTGCTCCTTTTGATAATCCAAGAACCTGAAAAACTGTCAGCTGGAATTCAGAATCTGTGGGAGTTGTGACTTACTAAACTGTCCCCTTTGGCAAAACCAATTATAAATCACATCAAATTGTCTGGTTTCACATCTAGAGAAAATCTTTAATGTGTTAAATATTCAATTAGAAGGAAACAAGGGGGAATTAGAACCACATTAATGCTTAAATGGGGAACCTGTAATTGATGTTTGGATGATAGAATCAGCTGCTTGTTAAGTGAACATTACTCATGGCATTCTATCATTGCACAGAATGTATTAAGAAGCAACCTTTCTTTGGACTGTTACATTTCCTCTTCAGTTGTGGGATGTTCCTGTAACATCAGGCATGTTTAGATTTATTTGGCCTATTTCCAACTCCTTGATCTAACTTCTGTCCCAATACTAAACCCATAGAGTAAACTGACATTGCCAGGTGAAAAAAGTAACACCACAATTTAAACAAGGAAATGTATTTGAATAGATGCTGTATGATCATAGCAATAGATGTTAAGCATTGAATAGACTGATGCAACATCACTCTGAAGAGAAAACAATCTGAAGTACACTGCATGCACAAGTTACACTTTACACATTGGTTCAAAAACCATACACATTAATATTTTGCAATTTTTTCTGAAAATCTTAGAGGGCAAAAGTAATTGCCTCAAACTTTTGAAACAACAACCAAATTCCCAAATTTCAAGTTCTTCTGCTGCTTTCATTATATTTTTAATATATTTCATGAGTCAAACATCTCAGGACTTAAATATTACATCCAAGGTAAATCAATGTAAATACATTTCCCTTAGTTTCATAAGTTAATGAGAAACCAGAAGTTAGCCAAAAGGCTTGGTGATTCCTTGTTGCTGAAATGTAAGCCTATTTTTTTCTCAAATTGACAGTGCTCTGTAATGTACCCACAAAGTAAACACGCAAGGCATCCAAGCTTCCTACATTGAGATCCCGGATAACTTTTGTTCACCTAGAACTAGAGTTCTGCTCACTATATCACATCCACATACTATGTGTGAAAATTTGCAGTATCAAAGACTTCAACCAGGAGAAATTGTGTAAACATGATATTGAGACTTTGACCCCTTGTGAACCCAAATGACATTCCACCTCCACCAAAAACTATATGGATCATTTATTCACTATGCGCCATCTACATGCCAAGTATGAGGACCCTAAAAGTTACTTTTCTTGTAATACTGTATGTGCAAACCAGCTTGTCAGTCTTTGACACTGCTGACCCCAAATGACCTTTGTCCTTCACAAAAGTCCATATAGAGATCATCTTCTCAATATAGCCAACCCATAAATGACTAACTTCAAAATTAAAAAAAAAATTCTAACAGAAACGAAAAAATTAGAGAAATCATTCTTTGACAAACAATTTTTAAAATCTTCTCCTCTGATAATGAGCTTTGTTTATTTAGTTCTACCTCTTTTATTGTGGCCGAGTCTTCAAACCAGTTTTAACACTAAGGTATGTGATTGCCTGATTCCCGCTCTTAGTTCACAAGTCACACAAAGAAAATATTTGTCTACAGAAAATCACTACACTGTTTCCTATGTGCCATCTAAAATCCTCCCCACAAAAATTGTGGAAGGGGCAAAATTCCTGCACATATTGTTAGCCCTAGCGTAAACACTGCTCCAAAACAGACGGCCATTTCAAGATCTTTCATTTTATTTTTTTGCAAATTCATTTCACTGAAGTGTCTGACACATTAGCTTGGTAACCAGAGCAGTCACATAAAGAACATGGCATTGAGTTAAAGAGCTTGACTTTTGATGGTGGACGTATATCATTAATCTGACTTTTTTCTTACAGCTGCATTGCATCTTGGATGATATTTCTTTATTTTAGAAGATTCCACTACACTTTTGCTTATGAATGCTAAATAGATACTTTTGAATGCTATCACAGCCATAAGACATTGCTAAACCAGAAAGCCAAAAGGCTTAGTGATTCCTTGCCATTAAATACCTTACCTGCTTTCAAACTGACAGTGCTTGATAGATTTTTCTTTACATTTTAGGCACAGAATTTTCAAAATTTTACCCCTGGTGACCTCAAATGACCTTTGACCTCTACCAAAAACAATAGGCTTCTTTCTCTCAACATGACAAATTTATATACCAAATATGAAAAGTATCTGTTACTCTTATCTGGAGATATTGTGTTTACAAGCCATTTTCGAAGTTTTGGCAATTTTACCGCTGGTGACCTCAAATGACCTTTGACCTCTACCAAAAGCAATAGGCTTCTTTCACTGAACATGAAAAATCTATACATCAAACTGTCAGGCAATCCTATCTGAAGATATCATGTTTACAAGCCATTTTCGGTGTTTTCACATTTTTACCGCTGATGACCTCAAATGACCTTTGACCTCAGCCAAAAACAATAGACTTCTTCCTCTCAACATGACAAACCTACATACCAAGCATGAGAAGTGTCTGTCACTAATATCTGAAGAAATCATGTTTAAAAGCCATTTTCGGGATTTTCCCAATTTTACCGCTGGTGACCTCAAATGAACTTTAAATTCTACCAAAAGCAATAGGCTTCTTTCTCTCGACATGACAAATCCATATACCAAATATGAAGAGTATCTGTTACTCTTATCTGGAGATATTGTGTTTACAAGCCATTTTCGAAGTTTTGGCAATTTTACCGCTGGTGACCTCAAATGACCTTTGACCTCTACCAAAAACAATAGGGTTCTTCCTCTCAACATGACAAATCTATATACCAAGTATGAAAGTTGTCGGGCAATCCTATCTGAAGATATCGTGTTTACAAGCCATTTTCGGCGTTTTCGCAATTTTACTGCTGGTGACCTCAAATGACCTTTGACCTCTACCAAAAACAATAGGGTTCTTCTTCTCAACATGACAAATCTATATACCAAGTATGAAAAGTGTTGGTCACTCCTATCTGAAGATATCGTGTTTACAAGCCATTTTCGAAGTTTTCGCAATTTTACTTCTATTGACCTCAAATGACCTTTGACCTTTACCAAAAACAATAGGCTTCTCACTCTCAACATGAAAAATCTATATACCAAATATGAAGAGTGTTGTTCTCTCCTAACTGAAGATATCATGTTTACAAGCAATTTTCAGTGTTTTCAGAATTTTACCGCTGGTGAACTCAAATGACCTTTGACCTCTACCAAAAACAATAGGGTTCTTCCTCTCAACATGACAAATCTATATACCAAGTATGAAAATTGTCGGGCAATCCTATCTGAAGATATCGTGTTTACAAGCCATTTTCGGCGTTTTTGCAATTTTACCGCTGGTGACCTCAAATGACCTTTGACCTCTACCAAAAACAATAGGGTTCTTCTTCTCAACATGACAAATCTATATACCAAGTATGAAAAGTGTCGGTCACTCCTACCTGAAGATATCGTGTTTACAAGCTATTTTTGAAATTGTCACAATTTTACCGCTGGTGACCTCAAATGACCTTTGACCTCTACCAAAAACAATAGGGTTCTTCCTCTCAACATGATAAATCTATATACCAAATATGAGAAGTGTCGGACATTCCTATCTTAAGATATCGTGTTTACAAGCAAGTGTCACAAACACACACACACACACACGACATCACCATGGCATAGATTCCTTGCCTGCCTACGGCAAGGAATCAACAAATGACTTGCTAACTTTGAATTTCATGTCAAGCATTAGTTAGTATCTAACCCCCCACCACCACCACCTATTTTTGTTGTGTGCCCGATTTCAGCAGCTTTCAAACATAAAATATGGTTTCCCTGGGTCTAAACAGCTGGCTAACAGTCCTTTACCTGATCAAGCACTAGTTGTTACAGTATGGTTTTCAGTTTCTATCTACAATACAAACCTTTTATCTTGTATTTTTACTTATCCATAGATGAATCTAAAGATAAGTAAAAATTCGTTCTTGACGCAAAATTAGTCCTTGAATGAGTCTGATGCAGTAAAAAAATACCCATCCAGAAAATTTCCTTCTGAAAGAACCATCCCATTGGTTTTATGGTGATGTAGTGGTAGAGGTTTGCAGGACTATTTGTACCTGTCATATTTGGGGTTACTTTCATGAATGCAAAATGTATTTTTAAAAGTTACTTTTCTTTAACTTACCCTGATAATCTTTCTCCTCCTCTTGTACATCATGTTGGGCGATGATTAAATTCTCCTTCCCATCCTCCTGTGGTATTTCTGAGGGGTGCTGATAAACGGTACCACCACATGCCTTAAGCAAACCTTCCAATTGCTCTTCAAAAAAAAAAAAAAATTCCCATTACATAAATCTAAATTCAAATTTTTTAACATTAAAGGACTTATCCCATCACCCCAAAAGTTCCAATTCTCCTAAACCACTTACTTCATCCCCTCCTACAACTGTCTAAAATTTATCATCATCCAGACACAATATCAGTTTATTGCTTCAAGGTGAGTATACAAGACCAAATGGGTTAATCAGAACACTCAGTGTGGTACAAGCTTTGAAGTATGAGCCATAGTACTATGCATGTTTTGAACTTGCTGTCAATCAAAGGGGTGTGCCAATTGTCTGTAGAGTATTACAAAAGTTTTAGTTTGGGATGAGAGAATTAGGCCTTTAATGGCAATCATTATAAAATTACCCAATTACATTGATAGGAGAGATGAGAAACAGTGATACCAGTGACTGTCTTCATCTTTCTCCATCAATTATATAGCAAAACCCATCCTGATCAAGACATTTCATCATCCATGCATGCAAGCAAAAACCCATTCATATGAAAACATTTACCATTCATCCAGTCTAACTTGTTTGTGCCATGATGACACAATGCAAAACTTTTCATTTACAATAATAAATGTCATATTCTAATCTCCCATTTAAATCTTTCATTTTTCTCAACAACACTTGAATTTTATGCACATATTACCCAGCTTTGTTGAGTGGATTACTGAACTGCTTTCTTAGTCACGAACAGACCTGAATTTTAAAACCTTGTGCAAGCTGTTCCATCGAAAAATAAAAAAATAAAAATGTTTCTTTTGACACAGGAGTAACAAAGACAAAGAGGATACAACATAAAACTCCAAGGCCATTGTCGGCAACTCCACTCCTAACATCATTAAAAACTTTAACGAAATCTAGATCAGGTTACATCTGCCAACCTATCATGTTACATTAGATTTGTCATAAAGTTATAAGTTTTGAAAATTTGGGATGACACATTTTTTGTGTATCAAAGCAACCAACCGCCATTAATCATCTTTTTCATCATCAATTTTTGAAGGACAGGTTCATCTAATTAAGCTCTTAAATATTGACTCCCAGACATGATTATGTCTTAATTTTAAAATTTTCTTTCTTTGGTTGTAAAAGTGCTGATTTTGACAGCCACTCCTTATTCTACATAGAATGCTCGAGAGATAAAATGATGTGATATTTGATGTAATGATAGATTTTTGTTTAGTCACCAATTCGTTATGACTGGGAGGGTGACTAGTAATACTGATAGGATAAAATGTGAGTTGAAAGTCAAAATGAAGATGACTGTCAGGCACTTAAAAGAATAGTCCAGAGCCAAATTTGTTTTTGATGTGTCAAAGGAGAATATATTCTGAGCATTCTAGTGACATTTTTATTCATTTCCAAAGTTTAGTTCTTGAGATAAGGGCAGTTGAATGTGGCAAATTTTTTAACATAGAAAGGACTTGAAGCAAGCAGGCATGATGTCATGGATTCACATTGTCTACAATATTTTGTTTTTGTTTGTAATTTACCCCAAATATCATGCAACTAAACACTGATATCTTGATACCATATTAAGCAATGACATTTTAAAAACTTAAATATGTCTATGAGGCAAGACAGCATCCCAAATCAATTCAAGGTCAAACTAATAGGATGAAAAATAAAGAAACATTGACCACCAATGTGAATCCATGAGATCACACCTGCTTGCTTCAAGTTCACTTTTATGGAAAATGTGCCAACTTCAATTGCTAATATCTCAAGAACCGTACATGGGAAATGAATGGAACTTTCACCAGAATGCTTAGAATATGTTCCTCTTTAACATATTAAACATATATTTGGTTTGGTTCTAGACTATTCTTTTAAGGAATGTGAAGGATTTTTACCACTATTGGCCACACTGCTCTACGGAGAAGTGGAAATGGGTGATGACTTAAGAGGAGGGGGAAATTTCTTCTTCCAAGGTAAGAAAGGGATATTCTAAATCCTCTTCCTGAATTATTTCTCTGGATTTTTTTTACCTTTTACACAATTTTTACCTTCCAATTACAAACACAAACAAGCATGCTGTTGAACCAATTAACCCTTTACCGTTGTGCTCCGATCGGGGCATATTTGCGCGCCTCAGGATTGGGCGGAAAAGCGGACGTACCCCGCCCCGCATCGGCTTCCGTAGGCCATTGACCCCGTGACCTTAAACTATTGTCTCTCTCGCTCTTTTGGCCGAATTTTCGGGTAGCTACTCGCAGTTTCGAGCTCCGCGTGAAACAGTGAAGATGTGTGACAGCCGAGCTCTCCGCATGGGTCCAAAAGGACCCAAACAACGGTAAAGGGTTAACAAGATATATCCATCTGTATCTTCCAAGGCTACGAATGTTTTTATGAATAAATCTCCAATACTTAGTCTCCTCCATGCAGAGTTACAAAAGTCATTCTATATCTGTTTAACTCCAAATGACAATTGCTGCTGGGGCAAATAAGGTATAAACCATGAGGTCAAGGAAGCATACCCACAGTTAACACACAGAGGCCTTATAATGTGCAAAAATTTGGTTATTGATAGTTGAAACCTATGATCACTAATCTTAACCCAAGAAAAGAATTTCTGAGCCTTTAGAGGTACCATTTGAGAAAACTTCACACCAAGAAAATGTTTTCTTCAACTATGTCTATGCAGTAAAACCAGTTTCATGTAAAATGATTTGGAAACAGGACAGGATTACATATTGCTTTTTTTTTGGTATTTGATTATGGGTGGTGATGGTCATACTGGCCACCTGTTTGGCGATATTAATACAAAAGAAAATGGGTACACTTAGAAGAATGGATAAACATTGTTAGCTGAAGTAATTCTCACATGAGCCTATCCTCATCCCATTTGGACTTAAAATATCTTTCACAAGGTTAGATCTATGTAGGTTCACCCTGAACGTGTGAAAATATTCAATATTTGGCCTCCTGAAAGAGACATTAAAAACAAAGTTGCTTTTCCCAATTGGCTTAGCCAGTCACTTGGAAAGGGCACTAAACTCTCCTGACTTTTATTTCAAATTAATGTCTTTTCCTTTGCTTTTGTTTCCCCACTACTGAAGATATCAGTGTCAAATTATGACAAGGTTTTGTAGGACTTTTTAAAATATGAAAGTGAAAATAAAAACATTCACTTCCTCACCTGGAGGAAAAACAAACTTCAAATTACTTATCTCAGATGGAACAGTAATTTATCCTTTGAAGTGTTTGGAACTAAATACTGTTGGAAGAGAGTTTGTTAAATTATTCAATTCAACTAGGAACAAAAGTATCTTTTTTCCTCTACTTTGCAGTTTCTGTTACAGTCTAATGAAAACTAAGCAAATTATCTGGCAGTTCATAGTTGTATAATGTATAGAGGTGTAAGAGAAGTATACCTATGTTTCCTGAAATTTTGTCATCCCCAACTGTCAGCATGGGGGTGGGGGGTACAAGGAACAGGGATTTCCTATGAAAACTTTTGGGTGCCATCTTTTTCTATTTTTTAACCCCTTCGCTATGCATGGTTTTGCTGTGCAACCAATTTACCATCACTATATATGCATGGTTTTGCCTCGAAACCATGGCACTCAGCTGTGTTCTGGTATAGCTAATTATAAACCTATGGCATACAATCGCGTTTTGGACATGGAATAGGCTTGAAGGGGAGACATTTAACACATATGAATTCTCACGGGGCATGGCGAGCCCAAATATGGCTGCTCCATACAAAAAACGTAGCATTTTGTGGAACCAGTACATATGTACTGTGTATACATATTACGATACATAGTGCTGTATGGCGGAATGGTACCCCTTACATAGTGAAAGGGTTAAGCATGTTTGTGCAATGAAAAATTACATGCAAAACTTTTTATCAGGCAAAATGGATTTCCTGTGCAGCTAGCTCAAGACATCCAGTTTCTTGAAAACAGGGAAATTTCCTGAAATGTTTAATGTCACAGAACTCTGCTGTTACAACCTACCTTTGTTTAATCCAGTGAATGGCTCCAAACAAAACATATTGTAGTCCCCCAACAATGGCGGTCCTTTCCAGAGCCGGGCCCGCCTGGGGCCACAATGGTTCTGTCCATTCACAGTGTCCCCTCTTATTTCATATTTTTCTAGAGGCAAGAGTCTGCTAGCTGAAAGGCTATCCTGGACCCCTAAAAAGTAAGAATATGGGAATATATGTAAGGTATGTATACCTTGCAAAGTGGCATAGATTCTTGAAGAAAGTTTTTTCAGATGAGATTTTACAATACACCAAAAGAAAGGTGTTTTATAGTGTCAGCTAGATTAAAAATGTCAAGTTTAAGTTTACTTTCAAATATGCTTCAAATCCACCTCAAGTCCATCTTTTATGATAGCAGGGAATATCATAGACATAATTTAAAATACCTACATGAGTTCTTGAAAAAGCAATACCTGCAACGTAAAAAACAGCTGAAGAGCAGAGTAGCAACTATTTACTACAATCAGATGAAAGCTACGGTTTCTTATTTGGAAAGTCAAAATGTGGTCATCACATACAGTATTATACATAAAAATGAAAGTTATATGTTATATGTTATAATAACATGAATGTGTTTTGGCCTCAGCCAAATAGATAGGTTGGTATCCTTCAAGTTCCATTACATCCCTCCCCTATATAGTCTTATGACAGGCAAGAAATACTGTAGGCATAGTCTATGATCCCCAAACTGCAGAGGAGGGGACACTTGTTCAAAACATTTGGTTACATTTGTGAAATCTTGGGAGGATCAATGTCCAAATGAGTACCACCGCACACCACTGGTGTCTGTATACTCACACTGAAAACTTATGACCCATCGCTTAGCTGCTATTCCCTGGAAGTACTTCAAGGTCCTCTCACATGTCAAATTTTCACCTTAAGGAGATTGATAAAAGAGACAGTATAACAAGATTATACAAATCACAGAAATGGTATGAAATTAAGTAAGTATCAATTTCATGTTTCTCTCAAAAACACTAAAACAAAAAAATGATATTGTGCAAAAATTGAAATCTTTCTTGAGATTCATTTATGAACATCTTTGCAAGTAAGAGGTGACAATATGGTAACACTAAAAAATTGAAAATGCAACTGAAAAATTTGCATGTCAAGTGTATCAATGGTTGGTATGTTAAAAGCCATCCGACCCAACAACTTTCTACATACAAAATTTTCTATGCAAATTATGAATTTTGGGTACTTATGATCTGCAGTGACTGCTGGACAGCTTTTTGTAAATCATTGCTGATTTTTTCAAATTAAATCATTGTTGCTGTCCCAAGTTTGAAAGAGATCGTGAGACTGAAGAGTCTCTTTATGTTAGACTGATATGTTGACTGGGTATCAAGGGAAGGAGACATCTTCCTTTAGGTAAAATTTTATTCATGTTTTGAAGAGTGGCTGTTGGCAAAGCTTTTTCACTTGCACTAATGAAACAATGTTTTACTTGATGATCCAAACTACTAATTTAGTTAAAAATTTAAAGAGGGAAGGATGGAGGGGAAGGAAGGAAAGGAGTAAAGAGACCCAATGTGACAGGGTATCTTTTACCTCGTTGACCCGTGGCAACAATCCAGTCCTGTAAACAACCAGTAACCACAACCTACTTGTTAATAACCACACAACATATGTCATATATTTTGTACCAAGTCACACTAACAATGAGATTCATAACAAATACAATTCTGTTTAAAAACAAATCACTGATTAAGGATAAAGGGCCCATACATCGAGAGCACATGTCTAATTCAACTCTTTTCAGACTAAATTATATGAACAATTCAGTTTGATCCCTTCACTCTTTGCTTAAAGCCTAACACTACTCCTAACTTGACTGAATCTCTGGCTTTGATGTCCACAAAATTCTTATTCATTGCAGTCCAGTATTAATTATTTTTACAGGACTGGAAGAAAGTTTCAGCTAAAATTGTCATGCACATCATTAATTCAACGAGGTAGTCACGATTCCAAGTAACTGTTAAATATATTTCACTGAAACACAATCACAAAATTTCTCTCTCAAGCCATTGACAAACCACAATATAAACTGTAGACCAAACAGGAAGGGTAAGTTTTGAATTTAGTTGGCAAGTCTAAAATAACTTTAATGATATTTCAAGATGGGAAGTAATTCTATATTTGAGGTACCAAACAGGTCAACATAAAATAACAGAAAATGATTTGATATTTAAGCCTGGCAAGTAACTATGGAAATGTGCAAAATTGGTAACTGTTTCTTATATATTCATACACCCTGCATTTTAACTGTTTTACTTTGAAGATGTAAAGCCTTGAAACTGCTAGAAGTGCCTGAAAACCATATCAGACAGGAGTATTTACTGGAGGGGAATACTGAGTTGGTATTAACAACTTGATGAGAATGTCCGAGGGTTACCACACAGGTGGCAATGCTCAATATTAGGAAAATCAATCAAGTTTCACACCAAAAGTTGAACAAAGGGTTAAAATTTTGAATATGTTTGCATTTTGGTTTGTAAGAGTTTTAGGATTTAATATGAAAAAGTGTTTCATCATAAAATTTTAAAAACTGAATTGAATCATTAATTACTGACTCATAAAACATTTATTTGTATGTGGGATATGGATATAGCCTAAGTTTGACCATCTGTCACTGATCACGACTGATGTGTAAAAAACTTCACAAGTTTGAGAAAAACTGGTTGATTTTACATACCAACTCAATGTGCCACTTTAAGCGCTCATCAAATATAGACTTTTAAGTTAGTTAGTTAGATGAGATTTAATGACACACCAATACAATTGTGTAATATAGTGTCATCCAGTTCAAATACTGTGCAAGTCGTCTCATTTAGTTGCCTCTTACGACAGGCAGGGAATACTGCGGGCAAATTCTACAACCCCCAGCCCACAGGGGAACAACCATGAAGGGTTTTTACTCAGTTATGTGGGGCTGACAACCTGCCAGTCATGGGATGAGTAATAACAGTCTTATGTGTGCATTTTATAGATGATAGTCAGGGGCAAACTTCTCGCCATACACGACCTCCTCAGCCCACCTGAATGCAGTCTAATGTCACACCTAGGACAAAATATAGACTTTAAGAATCTCACCTGTATTTACTATAATGTGAGTTGTACTTGGGATGAATACACTTGAAAATTTGCAGCCTGCTTTTTTGCAAAGTTGATCTACCATTTTCTGTTTAATGAAACAGGAAAAAAACAAGTTATCATTACTTTTGAGTTTTATTACTTTAAAGAGGTTACTTTGACATAATAGGTACAAATGAACATAATGACACAGTCAGAGTTGAGATAAATTAATATTTAATTAAAAAATATTTTGTTTAAAAAATATATCTTTGATTGTAATGTGTGCTTGATGAATCTTCAGTTTGGCCATGTTTACTTTTTTCCATACATGATGATGCTCTTACAGCTACAGTAATATAAAAAAGACCTTTTCCTCAAAATGTCTTACTCCCAGGGTCTATTGAACAGTATCACTTTAAATAAAAGAAATACATAACCAGCCTTCAAAGGGGTCATTGCCTTTTTCAAAATCTCTGAGTCGTTTTATGAAAGCAAACACGTACGTACCATTGACATTTTTCCATGTGCCTGCTAAAAATAAACCTTTCAACAAACACCCTTTTTTTCGCTGTTCCTATCTAAAACAGATACCATCTCTGTGACATTTTTCTTCAATATAATAACTCTCCCCTTCCTGCCATTTATCTATTTTTTGGCTTCAAGTCTGTTACATTTTCTCTCAGCTGAATATCATCTGACAGCTTCTCTCCCTTTACTGCTTCATCATAAAAACTGGAAAATGTCATCCTGATAAAGCATACTGCATGGAAACTTTCCACAGAAATAAAATAGAAAGGTTATAACACTAACCAACACACCAACAAAATGGTCGCATGCAACTAAACAGAAAAGATACAGCAATGTCTAGACAATCCTAATCAACCCATGAAACCTTTCTTGATACCAATATGATATACTTCAATTTTTGCCCACAATAGGACCTTTTTCACTAAAAATTGTTTTCATAAAGAGATGTTGAATAACCACTGCCTGATTTATATCTGCAATTTGCAATACATTCTGTTCAGATACATCCATCTGCAGCATCCTCCTTCATACTATTTCTATGGTATCCATGCATAACTATTACTTTCAGTACTGTGTTGAAGGTCCATAGGGACATTGCATAAGTTTTTAATGACAACTTACAGATGAGTGATTGATTGCTAATCTAACTGAGGAAAAAGGAACTATTTTTCTTTCCATTTTCAATCATTTGCAGGGAAGTCAATTTAATAAATGGTATGCCACATTTGAGCAGATAAAATATAATTTTAAAAGCATTTATTTTGCAAGAGAAATGGATCATATGTTATCAAATTTACACATGAACCATGCAGCATTCCCTCATGGAAAATGAAACTGCATTCCGTTGGCAAAGCCTAAGAAAAAATATTTCATGAAAAAATCATGGTATGATAGTTATAAAAAGTATTTCATAATTCAACTTCACAAGATGTATTCACTCATGTCCCCCTACTTCATATGATATGCAACTCATTTTAAGTATTCCTTAGGTGAATCAGTCTTAGAGGAAAGGAATAATAGACTGTAACGGGGATGGGACTTTAAGGAGAGGCTTTTCCTTTGCAAAAATTATGCTAACGTAAGTTAAAAAATTCAAAATAAGGCATCCTTCATATAAAACAGAGGTAAATTAGTTAGTTAGACAGGGTTTTATGGCCCAGTTTCCGACCTGTTGGTTCAAGCCGAGCAGGCCACAGCCTTTTTTCCAGTCATGGCTCACTGGCTTGTTTTCCGTTCAGAACAGTGCCCTCAGTACAACTGTCTTAACTTGTTACGCCTCCACTATCACATGTGCAACACAAATGAATTTATACCTGCAACAGCTTTCTGATAAAGTGGTAGGAGGAGAGAAAATGGGGTGCGGGGAATATACAGTTATATACTTCATTCAAAGATGTGATAGCTACGTCAGTAAGAAGGTTGAATGCACTTTAGACAAAGAAAAAAAGTTTTAGCAAGCAGAAACCAGGTTTCACAAGTAAATGAAAATAGCACATTAAAATGACAACCAACATACCAATTTATGTTTGTTAAGACCAGTGGCAACTAATGACATCATCTCCCCCTTTCGTGGTTTCTTTTTGTTGCTGCTGCCCCCACTTCCAGAACTGCTGGTCTGAGGAGTTGTAACTTTCTGTGTGCAGAACCAAAAAAAAAAAAAAATGAAATAAAAAATAAAACTACATATCCTTCTGCAGGAAAGGTTTGACAAAATAGGTTTAACCAGGACGTAGACTGGGGCAGGGTTTTGCTTTGCCTGTGCCTTGTTTTGATAACAGTTCAAAATACTGTCACCACATACGATAGAAGTTTCACATACAACAACAGTACAGCATACATCGTAAGACATTGCAGGCATCAAGTAGTGTCAGGAGTACTTGGAAAAAATGGGTCATTGACCTCTTTCCAAATACTTCCCTTATTGTATTGTTTATACCCACTTCCAAATTCCCAGGGTATGTTATTGCTTGGAGTCTAGGTTGAATGTACTAAACCCTGGGAAATTTGTCAAGGAACAACTAAACTGGCAATTGATTTCATAGCTTTTGGTCAAGCCAGATTGGTCATCAATTTTACAGCAGGTGTTGAGTGAGAACTTCTTATTTGAAGTATATACTCTATTTAATATCCGCAAACAATGACACAAATCAGCCCTTAATTTGCTCTCCCCCCCCCCACCTCCCTGGAAATTGGAATTGACTCTTGACTGGTTTCAAGAAATGAATATTCATTTTCTCAACAAAGTTTCACCTGTAACTTTGCTCTGAGACTGACATGACTGTACACTGTAAGTCAATGGGACCTGTGTGATCTTGAAGAGGGACAAAATCACACACATAATGCTGTTGGTCAAGTTTGTCGTAAATGCAAAGTAATCCAGACTTGTTTTCAGTCAGTTTTTTTGTTGAATATTTATCATTTTAAAATCATGTTGTGATCGTCTACCTAACTAGTTGATAGTTTTTAAGCAAATTGACAAACAACTCTTGTAAAGTGTGTGTGTATGTTGGTGTGAATGCAGCCAATATACTTAAAGGAGTAATACATGTCCATCCAATGTTCAAGATAGGTCAATGATATTAAAATTCATACCTATAAATTATGTAAACTACATAATGAAGTCTAACTAATAGAGGACACACACAGTTTACAGTGACAGAATGTCTTCACAGCCACAGATCTGTGTCTGACATTTCTTGATATAACTAAGTTGTGAAAACAGTAAACATGGTCAATGCTAGCTGGTTAGCTACTGTTTGTTAACTTTGGAATATTTGTTGATTCAGGGAGAGTGAGTGCAAATACATAAAAATATTTGAAACAAATTTTGAAGAGCTGCATCTTTTTAAAGTGTACCTCAAGGCAAAAAATTCAAAAATATGTATTGAACAGCATGAAAAGTAAATCCTAGAATTCCAACTCCTATCTTCATATGACATTCTTGAGCTGAGATAAAAAATGTTGAAGTTTATTCACTCAAATTAAAATAATACATTGCACAATAATTTGTGATGTCATTGTTGTACTACTCAAATTACAATCTTTCAATTTCTTTGTTTTTCTGAAACTTACTGCACTTTTTACCAAGGTGCAATAGCACTTTAACTAAAGGGGTGATGTAATTTATTGAGCTGTCTCTGTGCAACATGCTATACAAGCAAACAGGAAGTCTTCAAGGTCATGAAAACATTTCTAATTTCAAAAGTTAACAAAGCAGGTAATGTGAGTTGTACAACAAGAAATTCACAAATTATTATGCAATTGTCCAATTTGTTTTAAGTGAATAAACTTCAACATTTTATATCTCAGCTCAGGAATGTCCTATGAACATGTGAGTTGAACTCCCAGGATTCATTTTTCATACTCCTCTCTCTCTATATATTTTTGAATTTTTTGACTTGAGGTACACTTCAATTGTTTGGGTTACATCCTTGGGAACCAATCACAATCCCCCTTCACACAACTTTGTATCCTCTCATGATTGGAGCTATGGTGTAGCAGGCTTTGATTTTTAGAAAAATTTATGGTTGTCCTTTTGGCAACCATTCCAGTATTTTTAGTTGTCCGTGAGAAAACTTTGTTGAGCAAAACATTTTCCCACAAATACAAGGGAGTAGTTGTGTATTTGTGTTTATGTATAATTGGTATCAAAGAATAAAAAGATGTGATTTTTGAGAGACAAAAACAATTGAAGTCTGAAATATTGTATGATGGAAAATGTTGAAGTTGATCAGTCACCATTATAATTCTTCAATCAGATAAAAGGAAGCTGTTTTTTTAATTCATTGTGAGAGTATAGTGGTTGTCTATCAGACAACCAACTTTTAACTTTTGGTTGTTCATGTGGAATTTTAGTAGTCCTGGACAATAGGTCAACAACAAACAAAAGAACCCTGTGTAGTATCTGGTGTGGTCTAGTTAGAAGAGAATGTGACTCTCACTGAGAAGGTCAAGGGTTCAATTCCCAGGCTAAGCCATACCAAGACTTTAAAAATGGAACCTACTACTGTTGTGTGTGATGTTCTCCATATGCAATGGAGGAGGAATAACAGAAAGGTTTCAAACTTTTAAACATAATTCCAAAATAAGACATTCTCTGACCTTTCTTTCTGGTGAATTATTCTGCATGCCTCCAACTTTCGGGGAAACCTTCGGAAGGTTTTCTACTGCTTTTATGTCCCTTTTCCCAACACTTGTCTTAGGGGAAATAGCTTTCCTGTTTCCCTGTGAAGGGGATCTGATATTACATGGAGACTTTGCCTTCTGTTCACTTGAATGACCTTTGACATTTTCTTCATTCCCTTCATAACTCTCAGGGGAGTCAAGTTTCAAAGATTTTTTCCTTTTGTTTTTATATTGCACTTCCTCTTCCTCTGACTCGGAGTCGCTGTCCTCTATAACCACCCGTTTACGTTTCTGACTTGCCGCTGGTCTCTCTTCTGAAAAATTCTTCACAATCTCTTCAGCTTTCTGGATATCCTTCTGGAGGGGTGAAAGTCTCCGGGTTAATGTCCTTTGGGATAGAAGAGGAGCAGGGGACGGGGATCTGGGAGGAGATGAAGATGGCGAGACTGCTGGTGGAGTAGATGGTCTGCCTATATCAACATCCTCATCTCCACTGTCACATGATTCTCTTTCTACTTCCTCCCCCTCTTTATCATTTTCCTCTCTCCTCGCAGCATGAGCTTTGAGAAGAGAGTCCAAAGACTTTTCAGCTTCGGCCATCTCACTTAGAGTTTCCTTGACATTTTGAGCGATGACCTTGTCATCAATATCCTCCAAATTTTGATATTTGCCGTATTTCTTCAATACAGTTTTTCCGTATCCTGAAGAACGTCTGTCAGATGTTTTTCCCTTCTTTACCCTGTCCTTCTTGCTTTGTTTATTTGGACATTCCTTTTCATCTTCATCACTGCTAAGACTGATACTATCCACACCTTCAAAATTGATACTCTCCACACCTTCTGGAGGCCCACATAATTTGCCTGGGGCATATGTCTCTTGTGATGTATTAATGTTTTTACCTCTCCTTTGTTGTTCCCCTTTTGTTACCTTCCTCCTTCCCTTTCCATCTACCTCTTCTTCATCTTCATCAGACACCTCATCCTTCTTTTCACCCACGGCCTCTACTTTCTCTGCCTCCTCATTTTCTGCGAGGTCTCCATCTACATCAGCAATCTCTTGCTCTATATTCTCAAGGACTCTCTCCGCATCATCTTGTTGCTGCAAAGAAAATATTTGCAACATTATTATCAAAATATCACCACTTGTGAGGACCTTTATGAGGTGAGAAAACAAAATTAAGAGGCATACATTACCTGCAAAATACAACATTTTTAAGGATAAAGCAAGAGAAATATTTATACCATCAAAAATCAGGAGTAGAACTGTTGATTGCAACAAAGATTTATAACCACAGACCACTGAGATTAAGACATAACATTCTTCTATTTTCATTCAAAAATTACTTTGTTATTTATGACTTGTTACCTCACTTTTGGCCTTCTCAGCTTCCTCATTTTCATCTTCATCAGATACTCCATCCTTCTCACTTGCTGCTTCTATTTCCTCCTCGTCTCCATCTTCAGCCAGTGCTCTCTCCATCTCAGCCATTTCTTTCTCCATATTCTCAAGGACTTTCTTTGCATTATCTTGTTGCTAATAATAATATTAAACATAGTATGATGATAATATTTCAATTTGCGAAGACCTTTATGATGTGAAATGACAACAGCTAAGAATACATGACCAATTAAAATGAGCAATTTTTTACAGAGAGAAGAACAAAAAAGAAGAAAAAACAGAATTAAGATAAAAATAAAACCTGTCAACTGCAAAGGATCTTGAGCAGAGCTGCTACTTGTAATGATAAAGATTCCTATACACATACTCATTAAAATATAGATTTTAAACTTATAAGTTAAAAAGGCCATTTGAATTCATCTTCTTTAAATTCAAGGCTATTTTTGAGGTCAAGTTCATGAAAGAAGTTGAACACGCAGTTTGTAAACCAGAACATTTATTGCAGTTGAGGGAGAGATAGCTCTCCATCCATCTGATAGCACCCTCAATTGAATTTCTTCCTATAATTGTGTTCTTTTGAAAGCTTTAGCTAGTGACACATAATTGGCATATGGCTATTTATACAAAATATTTTCAATTCCCTGTAACCCATAGAATTCCAAAAAGCCCCTCGTTGCCAGGAATTTTGGGTAAGGGATTATGCATGCAATTAAGAGGTTATGACTGGTGTAATAGATTAGCAATATTACTACCTCTACTATAACAAGAGAAGATAACTAAAAAATGAAAAGACATAATTAACTTTCACAAAGTTTTCCAAATTCTACATATGACAGTGTTCCAGTAAAGTGGGAGGGGGACTTGCAGACTGACATTTTTTTTCATTTTTACAGAAATGCAAGTGGGGTTGGCCTCTTCCTGGAGAGGGGGCACAAATCCCTCTCCCCAGGAAGAGGCCAACCCCACTTTCATTTAAAAATGAAAAAAATGTCAGTGTCTGAGTTTCTTCCTCAAGGAGGGGACACCTTTACAGCAATGATCAAAGTAACATTTATCAGATAGCATTTAATCCATTCAGATTAAACCTTAAAGGTGTCTTGAAGCAAGTTTTTTCACCCCCCAGTCCCCCCATCCACCACAATGTTGGCCAAGGGCAGTACCAATTTGCACTGGGTGTTTGGCAGTGATAAATAACCTTTTTTGCATTCCTGGTGGAATCCCTTCATAATGAGTAACATTAACAATAAAGAGGATTACCTGTGAAGTCATCAGATCACTCTGGCTGGATAAAACAGAAGAGGCACTGGTAAGGTTATGTCTACCAATAGAACTTGCTGGTGAAACAGGATAATCATCGTCTGGAAAAATGAACAAATAAAACAAAATCCGATGTTGAAACTCCTTCAAAGTATTTTATTGAATATGAAGGCAATCATTCATCACCCCAAACTACAGTTTTACCAGCCATCTACAGAATTCTCAATTCCCAAACTCTTTGATTGACATCAAATTGAAAAAATTCTCAAATTAGAAAAATGCAGAGCAGCTCATATTTGCACAGAACATGCTGACTGTTCTGATCACATATTAGGGCCAATGCCATGTACACTCACCAGGGTATTTCATGAAGCAATAAACTGGGATTTTGTCTGGATAATCATGAATTTCAGAGAGTTCAGAGAGGGGTTAGAAGGACTAAGGTTGGGAGAATTGAGACTGCTTGGGGTGAGAAATAACTATCATTAAATTCTCAAATTACAAAATTCTGCAATGCAAAGTAAGACATATCAGAGATAAAGAAATTATCCATTAATTGTAAAAAATATCCACCTCTCTGTACAACTGGAAAGTAAGGATGAGGAATGGGATGTAAAATGAGGTTGGGGAAGGCCTGGAGAGGGATGAGAGGATGGTAGCTTCAATTTTCAATTTTGTAAAAAAAAAAAACTGCTGAAAAACAACTTCATATATTTGTCAGTTATGCTCCATCATTTACCAAACAAATCTGAAATGTTTTAGATGTCAATGTGCAAGATTTATAAATGATTACAGGAGACTCTTTACCCAGCTCTTTTAGGGCTGAGACCATGATAGCTGGGGCCAGCTGAGGTAAAAAAGTTTTCAAACTTAGGCCAATAAAATTAGTCACTACAAAGCCTGGTTGTCTTCATTTCATGACCTGCTTTTGGACCCATTTTCCAAGAGCGGCTTCACAAATAACTTTTGTTTAAGAAATTTTGTTTTATGCAATATGTGCAATATCAAGTACTTACCAATCTTTCCCATGCAGTGCCATCTCCATAGCAGCTATTTTGTATAACAATGTTTGGTATCAGTAATTGATATTTGACTATTTTCTAATCATGTAAGAGACCAGACTTTTGTGTTAATTGACCCAACTTTCACAGATAAAATAGAGTAGATGTTTTTAATACTGTAGATGTTGTCTTAGGTCTATAATATATCTAACTTTTTGATGGGTATTCCAAAATATTTTATTTCATTTTACATCTGAAGAGTGACATGTCAGATTTGTATGGAATTTCTTGCAGTAATGATCAGTCTGCCCTTACACTTCATCTCTAGAGTTTGTTGTACATTCTCACAATTTTAGGACAAAATTGTCATAACTACTATGAAAGGACTGCTCATTCACATGCAAAAAAAACCCAACCAATTACAAAAATAAAAAATATAGTCAAAACTGCTCCAAAACAAGTTTATCAAATTGACCAAATTGGATAAAAAATGAAAAATTTCCTCACCAAACAGAGGCTCCTCCTCATCGTATTGTTTGTTGTACGGCTGAACAAACGTATCCTTGTCCTCCTCTTCATGTTCATCTTTGTTCAAATCAGCATCATTATTCTTTGACGTCTCTGGCATAACTCCATCTTTCTTGATACCAGAGGCAGCATCCTCTCCTAAGACATCAGGAAGATCCTCCGGTGAAGATCCACCGCTGTCATTCTCTCTCTTGGATTCCCTTTTACCTTTAACCTCTTTCCTGGATACCCCTGTCCCGGTCTCTGGGGATGTTTTACCACCTAGTTGCTCTGCAACCTTTTCTTTTGCCTTTTCTACCACCTCCTGTTCTGTGGTCATTTCTATATCCTGGAAAAGACTGATACTAGGGCTACTTAAGCTGGAAGCTATCTTATCTTCTTGATTACTTCCACTTGCTTTATCTTCATTCCCCTTCACCTTTTCAAAAGCTTGAACCAAAGTCTCCTCCTTGTGGCTGTTGCATTTTGATCCACTTCCAGACTCACCATCTGCATCAGTTTGGTAAAGAGATGCTGTGACAGGGGGAGTTGGAGGAACCATCGACTCTTCTTCACCAGAATTCAGAGAGAATTGAGAGTCAGAGCAAAAACGCTTTCTCGAATTATCCAATTCCTCATTATTCTTTGCAACTTGTCTTTTCCCTCGACTCTTCAATGAAGAAACTCTTTTAACTGACACAACCTCTTCAGATGTTAAATCCTCTTTTTCACAATTCTCATTTTGCGCCTTACACCTTCTTTGTGATTCTTCATCTTTTCCTCTGAGGAACTGACGAGGAATTGGTATCTGGTCTTTAAAATTGTCTTGAGTTTCTGATGCACCTTCTGTTGCAGGAACAAATTCACCAAGGTAAGATCCCCCTTTATTATGGGATCCATTTTCTGCCAACTCAAGACCTGCTTCAGTTGCACTTTCACTATTTGAAACCCCTTTTGTCAATTCTTCTGCTTCACCCCTAACATTTACACCAGCAGGATCATCAGTCAACGAACCTTTTTCTAAGTTACCTTCATTACCAAATGAAAATGTTTTTCTTTTCTTCTTCTTTCGTTTTGATGTCTTTGGGGTTTCCCCTCCATCACCTTCCATACAAGTGCCTGTTTCTTCTTTCTTTGCCTCTTCTTCACTCTTACTTCTCCTGATGCTGTCCCTTCTTTCTTGTTCACTGGCTTCAAGATGCATGGTAAATATATCAGGAGAGGTTGGGTCTCCATTCTTTTCCACTGACTTTTCATCTCTTTCATCAACCTTTCCTATATCTGCATCTTTTGAAACTTTTGGTTGTTTCTCTCTCTGTCCATCTTTTCTTTTCTGTTCTTCATTTTCAATTATTTCTATTGTTTCACAGGCTTCCTTTTCTCCTGGTTCATTCTCAACTGATTTATTCGTCTCATCTTCCGCTTGACCCTTGACACTGACATCTTTCCTCCGTCTTCTGGTACTCCTCCTGTTTTGCTCCTCTGCCTCCTCCTGGACACTAGATGACCCATCTTTAAAATTTTTCATTCCTGGGGTAATCCTCCCCCTTCTCCCAGATGACCTTGACCTCAACTTAGATTTACCAAGACCAACAGAATCTTTAGGTCCATCCTTCTCCATCTCTGCATCTATGTCACTTTCTTCATTCACCAAGTCTCCCTCAACATCTTCATCCTTTTCTCCTCTCTCCTTCTCCTGGACCAACTTTTTCTGCTGGTGATGCTCTGAAAATTTCTTCTTACTCTCACTGAATGAACTTTTCTTAATCTTTTCTGCCTCTTTAATCTCTTCGCTGCTTTTTCTCTTTAACTGTCTGTTCTCTTCAAACGAATGAATTTCTCCATTCCCTGATCCCTTCTCTTTATCAACTTCAGACAAAATCAAATTTTCCTCAGACGCCGCTTTTCTTTTTCTTTCTGCTTTTTCAGCCACATTCTTTTTATTCCGATGAGTCTGCTCAGATGAAACTTCTGAAAACAGAATAAAAATATGTACCTAAGAAAACTCCTTACTATATTCCCACATTGAATCTACATGGACTATTCTGGACTTATAAATGCAAAACTCTCATGAAATAAACATCAAACAACACTCATTTCAAGTGAGATCCTATGGGAGGAATACTTTTAAAACTTACCTCCCTTCATAAAAAACATGAATTTATAAACCAATCTGTAGCTTAAAACTCTCAAAAACAGTACAAGGAAAAAATAAACCTCCAATTTAAGGATAATTCATCTAAACTACTGCTCCTGCTATTAGTTTATTAAATGCCTATAAAAATTAAGATACCCCCAGATTTCCCAATCTTTCCTCATACAAATTCCTTTAATTGAATTAATTCCCACCTAAGAAAAATTGGGAATGGTAAGACATACCTTTGTCAGACTGGGCAAACGTAGAATTGCTATCCAGATTAATTGATTCCGTGGTGCTTCCGGAAAATGCCTCTGCTGTTTCTTTTCTAACATTTTTTTCTTTTTTATGCTTTTGCAGAGAGGGCACAGCATCAGAATCTGAAACAAAGTCCTCCTGAGAGCCATCATCACCAGACATTTCAAGGGTCTTACCAGAATACTGAGATGGTGTCTTCTCTTCATCTCTCCTATCAACCAAAGTATCATCATCCTCTTTTTTATTTCTCAATGACCTTCTCTTCTGACCAGTTTTCTCTCTCTCCTCTACATGATCATTTGGCAAAATTTGTTTCCCATTTATTTTCTCTTCTTCAGCAAGGGATGCAGCTTTTTTCTTCCTAGTCCTCCCTTGAGACTTTTCTCCTGTTTTCCTTTTGATGGAATCACCTCTGACCACATTTTGCTCTACCTTCTTCTCTTGTGATTTTGTCAAAAGCCTGGCTGACATCCTCTTACCCTGACCAAGGTCATCGACAGCACCCTCAACATCACTTCCATCATCAATGACAATCACAACTCTTTCTGCCTCTGACCCTACTCCGACACCAGCTTCAGAGTAGCTTTTCCTTCCATCCTTCCTCTCATCTGATTTAGTCTCTTCCTGTGACTTTGAAAGTCTGGCAGATTTCCTCTTCTCCTTCCCATCCTTTCTAGTTCCCCCTTTTGGTGTCATATCTTTCTTTGCCTCTCCCTTCATCTCTGCATCAGAATCTACCTTTTCTTTAAATTCAGTTTCTTCAACCCTACCAGATTTTATATTCTCTTCTTGTGACTTTGAGAGACGAGATGATTTTCTTCTTCCTTCTTTGTACCTCCTGTCATCATCCTCTCCACCATCTGCTGACATCTTAGACTGTTCACTGCAACCATTCTCTTCACCACTACTTTTCAATTTTTGGAGTTTCTTTGGTCCCTCTGACACCTTCTTTACACTAACCTTGCAACCTCTTATAGGGTTTGATCTTTTACTTTCTCTATCTTCAAATTCACTTTCAACATCTTCATCTAACTCTATCTTTCTCTTATCCACTGTCTCCTTTTTACCATCACTCAAACTACCCCTTCCAAGTTTTGCACTAACATGAGGTGTCTCTGGAACACACTGGACAGAACTTTCCTCTTTCTCCTCATCTACTCTAGAATTTTTAACATTCTTGTTTACTTGACTTTCATTTTTTGCTTGTCTTGCTTTCTTTTTGCTTTTTCCACTTCCATCACCCCTGGAATCATCCTGGAAACTTTCAATTTCAACATCATCTATATCGTCAGCAACATTTGACCTCAAGTTACGTCTGATCCTTGTTTTCCTTGATTTCTGCCCTCTGTCAGCTGCATCAGGAACATTTTGAATTTGAAGCTGTCTCATCTTCCTTCCTCGCCTCCCAGAACCCTTCTCATTCTTATTGTTTACCTGTTTCGAATGACTGACATCCAAATTCGGAGGAACAGATCCAAATTCTTGAGCTAACTTGAGAGCCAATTCCCAGTCACTTTGTAAATGTTCCTCAGGATCATTTTGTACAATATTTTCTGTTTCTCCTACTTTGAGTCCATCTTTATTCCTCATTTTGCCTTTCAATGATTCTCTCTTTTTTCCTCTTCTTAATTCCACTTCATCTTCATCACCTGTTGCAGAATCCTCTGCAACATCTCTTTCACCTTCTTCAACATCAATATGCTGTCTTTCAGATATTTCCTTTTTGCTCTCACCTTCTGTAATATTTTCTTCCAAGGTTTCCCTCATCTTCAAATCATCAGTTTTTTCTTCACGTGAAGACATTCCATTCCTCCCAAGCTGAAGGCATGCATCCTCTGTAGGTTCCTCAACTTCACTTTTGTCTTTATTCTTAAATTTGATCTGATGAGAAGCTCCAGTCTCCATCTCTGAATCATCAAATTGTCCTTCCACTTCCTCCAACATACCACTGCAGACATCTCCACCTACATTTTCCCCATCATCAATGGCCTCTTCCTTGTCATCTATTCTCCCTCCCTCCATGTTGAAATTTCCATCATCAACAGAATCACGTATCACTGTTCTGCCAAATTCATTTTGAGGGGTTGGGTCTAAAACATCCTCCAAAAACAATTCCTGGCTATAACCTTTGCCCTCTTCATCACTTCCAACATCTAAATTGATCACATCTGGCAGATCATCATCATTTTCCAGCATCTTGGTCGGAGCTTCTTCCCCTTCTCCAGGGTTCTTTGCCTTGCCCCTCCCATAGGCTTTTGCAAACAGTTTGTCTCCATGGTTTCTATTCAGTTTAGGAGGTTGAGACAATGGGAACTCCTGGCTGATGTGTCCATTTATCACCTTTAACCCAGGTGATGGAATCTCTGACCCTTTGGAATTGAGATGACCCTTCCCCACTTCTGTTTTATCAATGGATGGTGCCTTGTCTTTATGGACCTTGCCAAAATCTATCAAGGACCTACCATAGGAATCCTCAGTGATATCAATAACATCTGTATCCTTATCGCCATGGCAACTATCAGCCCCAGTAGATGCTGATCCACTTCCACTGCTTTGTGAGGTTATCTGACCCTTCATAGCATCCATAGCTTTGGAAGCGGCATTTCTGACCTCCTTTCTCCCTCTATGCACTCCAGTGTTAAGGTCACTTACTTCTTTGGCATCCTTTCTCACACTTGTTTCTCCCACTTCACCGTTTCTTCCATCTGCCTCCTCTAATCCCTCTTCATCACTGGAGTCTATCCTTTCCATCTGTTCCTCCACCATCTCCTGCCCTTTTTGATTCTCATTTGCATTCTCTTCCTTCCTACCGGACCTCTCTTTTCTTGCATTATCTCCCTCATTTCCGTCCTCCTCTTTCTCCTCGTCACTCTCAATATCCTCCCTATGAACAAAACCTCCATCATCATAATCATCATCACTTTGTGACTCCGCCCACCTGTCACTATCATCTCCCACCTCCTCCTTCTTTTTCCTAGAAATCTTCCCAAAGGAATACTCCCACGGTTTTTTCTTTTTCTCCTTCACCCTCCTCTTCTTCAATTTTCTAGGGGTCCTTTGACTAGCTATAAATTCATACGGATCCTTTCCAGGACATTTGTCAATATTTACTCTTGACTGCAAAGTGTCTTTGTTGATAGACTGAGTTTCTGAAACACCAGTCTGCCCAGTCTCTGTTCCCTTTGTCCTTTCTCTTGTTCCATTTTGTCCTAATGATTCATTTGCAATGACTTCTAAGATATCTGACTGTCCAGTGATTAGGTGATCTTCTTCTGTCTCCGATTGTTGTGTATTCTCCTTATCTTTGGAGGAGTTCAACTTTTTGGCATTTTTCTTTGAATTTCTTGGGGATGGAAATGACGACCTGTGCAGAAAATGAGATGACTGTGGTGAATAGGTAGCTATTCGGGACTCTATATGTACAAACATTTTCGAGATTTAACTGTACAGATACTAAAACTAAAGCAGATATTTCACAAAGTGAAATATTGCATTTGTTTTACAAAACATTCATTTTGCAAAACAATATGCCTAATACAGAATGACATATTAATTAAAATAAGACAGTATGGAAATATTCCTTTCAAGAAAGATATGCAAGACATGTTTGCTGAATGTAAAATGTTAGGTCCATTATTTCAAGTTCGTGAATATCAGGAATCATCTTTGCTTACAGACTCTCTTGAAATTGCTACCACATCCTGCACAATGACAGCTTTGTAATAAAACACCCACAATGACATAATCACAGAAATGAGAACCTCACTTATTTCCATCAAGATTTTTTGGGAAACCTTACTTATAGCTAGTTAGTTAGTAAGATGGAGATTTATGGCCCAGTTTTCAACCTATTGGTTCAAGTTGGTTCAAGTTGAGCTGGCCATAGCCTTTTTTCCAGTTGTGGCTCAATGGCTTGTGTTCCCTACTCTATTGCACATGGGGAGCATAACGCACAATGGCAGTACGTTCCAGTTTTAGATTCTTTTGTATGACTCGACTTGGGAATCGGACCCAGGCCTTCCGCATGACAAACTTATAGCAAAACTTTTAATTGAATAAGCACAATTCTTTCTTGACAACTACTCCCAGCAAAAATACCATGGTTTTAACATGGTAAACCACGATACATTTTTGTTGGGCTTCTAGTCTGTGCACTAAAATCACTCACAAAACCAATGTTTAGATTGATGGAACAATACCACACCAGAAGGGTTCTTTTTCTGCAATGGCATTAAAATCACATTAGGCATAAGCTACCTCTATGCAGTCAGGCCACTGTTTGTTTACACAATTCATCATGCTTCAGTGCCTGCACAACCAGCCTACATGTGTCCAAAGAGATAAGCCTATATTGTCCTGGTCTGCTGAGGCAGCTCTGGTTGCAAACTTGCCTTGCACTGAATAAACAGTCTCTGCCTTTATGAATGAGGTTTACAGTGGGACTCTTTGTTTACATAGATCTGGACATGGCAGCTACTATTGACAGAAAGCTGATAATAGGAAGTCGGGTTGACCTTGCTGTAACATCACTTCTTCAACAAAAAGTGGGGTGTCGGGTATAAATTGTATAGAGGCAACCTTATGCCTAATGACATGTTTTTGGATTATGGTTCCCCAATCTTGAGGACACCCATTATCCCTAATTTGTTAAGGTATCTCTTGACACCCTTGTAAATTGTTTCCCCTAACCACCACCACCACCATATATTCCATTATTATAAAACTGTCGAAGAGTCTTTCCAGGTAGCCTGTGGTATTCCTTAGTGACCTCATAGTGGTACTAGAATGGCTGCTTTGGAAAGGAGGGTTTAGAGTACCTCAAAACATGATGTCACATCTTCATTACAATTCACAGCACTGATTCAATTCAGCCAAATAATTCCTCAAAAACAATGAAAGAGAAAGTTAACCTACACAATGTTAATATTATTCTTCAGGGGTGAACTTTGAACCAGTGTAGGCTCCTCCTCCTCCTCATCATCAAGATAGATTGGTATAGCTGGTACACTCTTTGCTTTGCCCCTTCTCACGTTACTTTTCTTCTCCACCTTCTTTTCCGGACGTTTTGGTCTTTGAGATGGAGGCTCAGGTTGAGAGAAGGGAAGTGGACCTCTAGGAGGAGTACCTGTAAGGCAAATCCCGAAAAACGGGTAATAAAATGGTTTGTAGCTGTTTTTATGAACTAGAGTTACTGCCAAAAAACATACTAAGAGAAAATATAGACTGTAGCAAATTCCAGTATTTGAAAAAAAATTTGACATAACTTTTTCTGACCTATAGGAAAGAAAAATAAAATACCCCTTTAAATTTCAAGGGTGCAGAGAGCTACAAACAGAATTATTTGACACACCATTGTGTATTCAAATATATTACTGTGCTTTCAAGTGATACTAACTTAAACCTTTTACAACATTATTGCTTTAGGTAGGAGTTGAGTGTTTCCCTATTAATTCGTAACATGACATTAGGGAGATTTAGAAGACGATTTACACACTAATTTTTTTCCTTTCCAACCCAAAGTGTGTTTCCAAACCTCACCAAATATTGACTGAATTACTGTCTACATGTTTCTGTACCAAGTCTAAAAGTTGACAAAATATCTCAACCATTTTGAAAGATTTGAAATTCTCAGCAGGCTGCTTTAACACAAGATGTCAAGGCAAAATTGATCATAAAGTGAAAAAGATAACATACAGGTAACCTTCTACCAAGTATAGTAGTAGATACATACCACATGCTTCAATTGTATCCTTAAATATTTCAAATAATATTTAAGGATTCATCTGGCTATTCATTCTCTTTTGCAATTTTCTTGTTATCCTTCAGCTTTCACATTGAATGACGCTTTCTCAAACTAAAGATAAATAACTGTTAAGCTCTTAAATGTATCAGACTTCAACACTACCAGCCACATCAAGACTCATCTGATGAAAAGTCAGGAATTAGTTTTGTTTGTGCATTGGTTTTCTATTAACCTCCCTTGGGGGAAAACCATGGCAACACCTGAAACGAGCCTGGGTATGCCAATTATGTGAGACAAACTCACAGTTCAACCTCAATGATTAAGTTAGGACCGTGACTGTGTAGCCATTAATCACTTACAAGACATTTGTAATTAAACATTTAGTGATTTCGCTACACAATCACAGTCCCAGACTGAGGGACAGCAAACTACAAACCAGAAACCAGACCATAATTTAAATGTCTAAGCTGGGAGTTGAACACAGTTGTTTGAATTAAATCATATTGATTAACATTATGATGCTCGAAATCATCATTTCATTTAAAAGAAATCATAATTTTAATTGATTTATTTGATTTTAATCACCAACGCTGGACTTGAACACGTGATCTCAAGATTTGACATGCATGACCTGACTGGAAGACATGGATTACTATCACTGTAACTATAACTGATTGAATAACAGAGGAGAGACAGCACCCTCTAAATAATCCAACCTACTGTAACACAATTTGTACTTATAATCCCAAGTTTTGTCTTTAAAGCTTTTACATAGGCTAGGTGAAGACAATGTTTGCTGGATCTCCATTATTCATGACTGTAGCCATAGAAGGGAGAACCCTTCAATTTGAGAAATAATTTCTCGTAATCTATCAACATTGATACTCTTGAAATTATATTTTTAATTGAATGTATCTTTGTCTAGAGTTTGTTCTACAGTGAAACATAATGAAAGGTACATAAAAGAGTAAAATGAGAGATTTCATTAAATTTGGCTGGTCACTATGTAAGGTTAGGACAAATATATATTCTTTAGCAAAAATCTTGATTTCAGAGTTAGTAGTTTGTAACAAGTAGACGACTAAGGGAAGGGGAATGATGGAATTTAACAATGGAATGTAACAGAAATGTGCATCAAATAAAATACTTGGAAGATGTATAATAATGTACAAGAAGTACAAATAAATATTGCCCACTGATTTGAATTCTTTTCCTTCTGTGGAAGGAGATGTCAATTTCTTGGCCAAGCAAATCAAATTTCATACAGTTTTTTTATGATTTTATGTACAAAATAAGTAAATCTTCCAAATTTCAACATTTCAGTGCAGTGTTTTCTGTTAGCCTTTTGTCTTCCAGATTCTTGGGTTAAACTGTACTCACATTTTTGACCAGTGTCCTGTTCAATAGCTGCCACGACATTTTGGAAAGAAGTGACTATGCCCTTCAGTGTGCTGTGAGTAGTGAGACTCCTGTACATAAAGAAGAAGCATAAAATTGAAGGAAAAGTCTTCTCATAGTTTCAATTCTCCTTACTTAAGCTCCTCCCACAATATATGTCTAAATTAAACTCATCCTCATCCAGACACAATCTCAGTCTATTGTTTCTCGGTGAGTATGCAAGGCTCTTAATCAGAACACTCTCAGTACAGCACATATTATGTTATATCAGCTATAGTGCTATTTTTTTAATTTGCTGTCAATCAAAAGGCTGTGCCAATTGAGGATTTCTGTAAACTACTACAAAAACTGTAGTCTGAAGTGAGGGTTGACTGCCTTTAAATAACCTGACTGAAAAGCAACCTTAATTTTTCATACCAAGTAAAATCCCATACCATCTCCATTTTTTGTTGTTTTTCCTCTAATGTCCCACCCAGCCAAAGTTTGTATGTAAAATGATTTGAAATACCTACTAACTCTACTTGACTATTCCAACCAAATGCTAAGCAAAACTAAAGGTAATTAGATACTTCTAATTTCATCAAATTGAAAACTCTGAAATTTTCCAATACAACCTTAAGTTAGCATTTTGTAAGGTGATTATAAGTTATGTAATAGATACCAGGACAAAAGAAGTACTGTACAGGTACTTGATATGCAATGTGTTGTCAAGTTAACCCTTTCTCTAATTTTTCTTGATGGCAACCAAAACGTGTTTACCTTTTAGTAATCGGCTCTTTACAAAGTGGACATGGTGCTGATGAGGACCTTCTCTTGCTTTGCAGTAATGCTAGAATACAAAAGCTGTGAATTAAAATAGAAAACAAAAGCATGGATATTTGAAGTCTGAAAACTGGTCTGTGAAATTGCAAGATGCACAACATGTTAAGTGTGGTGGAAATTTTTGTACTGTACTGTAGATGTGACTTAGTAAATAAATAGAATTCCAACTATTTTTCGCCAGGATACTTCACATAAAACAGCGTACCACTTTGATTGGATTTTAAAATTTTACAAATTATAAAAAAGTTAAAATAATGTGTTTATCAAAGAGTCTATGAGGACTCCACTCTAAATGTAAAACGCAATATGCAATCCCCTCTGGACTAAATGTCTGCTGTCTGAGGGTAATATAAAAAAAAAAAAAAACACTACTGCACTAGAATAAGCAATTGCATCAGATTTTGGTAAATAAAATTTTTGGGAAAGTCAGATAAATTAGTCTGCAGTTCATTAGGTTTTCTTTTCATGATATTTACATAGCTTTCACATCTGTATGGAAAAAATCAGTCTGATATTTCCAAACTGATGCTCCTTAATAGTGCAGGGACTTGAACACTGCACAAAAATTTTTATTTATAGCCATCAATCTCTTATGGCGTACAGAAAAATGTATGAAAATGCTATAAGAGACAGTATTAGAAATGGTTTGCATAGTACTCTAGATTAAAAACTTATTCTGTAATTCCTTACTTGCAAAAGTGATGTTCACATTTTGTGAGCACCGGATCTTTTAAGAGTTCCAAACTGTGGAGCAAAGATAGTGAAAACAACACTTTAAATGGATTTGCTGGAGACAAGACTCATTGATTTCAAAATATGCAGAAACAATTTTCTTGAATTTAATACACATTAAAGTTTGCAACTAAACAAGGAGGTGCTTTGTACAGTCAGGGGTTACTGTAGGTTAGAGACATGGAGTTTAACGGCCCAGTTTGTAATCAACTGGTTTAAGCTGAGCCAGCCACAGTCTTTTTTTTCCAGTTGTGGCTCACTAGACTGTAGGGCTGCTACAATATTGCGAAATCGTGATATCGTCGATACAGTTTTGCCCCGACGATATTGACCAATGTTTTGTCAAGATGTGATATCGCAACAAATCAAATTGACTAAACCACTGTGAAATCCCTTTTTTTTCATTATCTTAAGTCAGTCACCTGAAATGATCATAATTTATGATGTCACAAGAAATGAAAAACTGCATTTAACCCACCACAAGAAAACATGATATAAAATCAGAAGCTGTTTCAAAATGCATACAATGAATCCTGTAACAGCTCACATACGTTCCAGACTTGTGAAGAGTTCTGCACAATCAATATTGCTACTGTACATGCACACATAATCAATCTCCCCTCACTTTTGGTATGTAGTCAGTAGTGGCTGCATGCAATAAACAGCTGTTTTGCTAATTCCTTGGCGCTGATGGAAAATGTTAAGACTAATGCGCTATATCGCGATATCGTCGCGGAAATACTGGGGACATTGATAAAGGAAAAATGGTTACCGTGGCAGCCCTACTAAACTGTTGTTACTACTCCATTGCTTATGCTGAGTACCAAGCACAATGGCAGTAGATTCCCTTTTTAAATTCTTTGGTATGACCCGGCCAGGACTTGAACTCTCAACCTCATGACTGCAATCAGGGAAGGTACTACGAATTGCAAAATTGGGAGAACTGGAACAGTGTGAGATGAAGGAAATTTCAAATATGTTTCAGTACAGTATGTATACAGCAGAGCTGGAAAAACAGGAATATTTTCCAGGAAGGCAGGGTTGTTGATTCTGATTTTTTGTAAAAAAATCATTCATGATTTACATCAGTGATTTGAATCAAATAAATCGATTTAAATCATCATTTTTTGATTAAATTATTTTTTTTTCAATTTAAAATCATGATTTTAATTGTGATTTAGAAACACCACTGCAGGAAGGAAATAAAATACAACCATTATTTTCCAGGAGAAGAATAAAATTATCCACAACCATGTTATCTTTATGTTCGATGGGAATTTCCTACAACTGCAAATATTTCCCTTCAGATGCCCAAATAAACAACCAATTTTACACAACATTAGGGCCATAAATCCATCCTGAGAAATGGTAATGGAAAGCATTACATGTTTTATCAATTCAAGCTCAAAACAATCAGTGCTGGAAAAAAATATTTATTTCCCCGGATGGAAGTAGAATTATTTCCCAGAGGGCTAGGGGTTGTAAAATATGGTCATGGATTTCCTACCTGTCCTATGGGGTGATATTACCTAAATGACAAGGCAAGCTCTTAAAGGGCCAAGCCTCTCACCCCAAACTACAATTTTGGTATGGGGTACAGAAATTCTCAATTGGCACAGCTCTTTGATTGACAGCTAATTCAAACAATGCAGAGTACCAAAGCTTATATTACAAGGCATGAAAGGTACTGAGAGTGTTTTGATTATATAAATTGAGTTTTTCTATACTCACCTTGAAGCAAAAAATAGATTGTATCTGCATGAGGATGAATTTCAGACAATTGTGGGAGGGGCTCCAGTAGGAAGGTTAAGGAGAATTAGGTGAGTTATGAGGTGAGGTGAGTTATGGTGTGCAATAGTACTCACATGCCTCAAAATTCAACGCCTGGTGTTTCATCATAAAACCACTTTGACCCTGAATTATCTTTTTAACTCATTTTGTAATTATTTACTAAAACAAGTAATATTTTGATGATAACTTACCATATGGAACATTCTAAGTTCTTTTGCATTTGAGTCAGAGTTTTGTGTATTTTGTGGATGTTACTATTACTAGCCATTTTGTGCCAGATTTGAGGCTCTAGATCTTCAAGAAGCTCTTAGTTTCCAAGCAAGGAAAGATTTGTTTCGATGAATTTAGAATCTCTGCAAATGAAATACAAAAATAATAATGACCAATGATAAGGTGTTAGTAATAAGTTAACATAAAAATAGCCTTCAGCCCAAATTTGTCTGAAAAATTAGGACGAAAACTAATTCTTTCTTAACCAAGCTAGTTAGAATCAAAACATGAAGGTTTCATCTTGTTTCAGTAAAATAATTGTTATTACTGAATTATCACAATATCTTTTTTATTTTGATTAATGTGTCTGTGAGGGTAAAATCCCCAACACTACCTACAACAACTTTACTTCCAATTAAAGGAAGAAAAAAAAAGCATTACGAAGACCAGCTGCACTAAAATCATGTACATGTACAACATAGAACAGTAGCCGGTCTTTTTCGCTCCCTTGCCAGCTCGCCCCTAAATACCAGTTTGCCCCCTAAAGTTCAGGGAATAATTTAGCATTCAAAATTTGCATAGCAATTATTTCCAATAAATGGTCCAAAAAACAAAAATCATGCACGAGAAATTGCTCAAACTGCAGGTTATGCTTAATTCGCCAGCATTCTGGATCGGACGTGCCAGAGAATACCAGGTCAACTTGACATGATTCGCTGTTGGTATTGTCGATTGTAAATGAAACTTTGCTGGAGAGTTAATTGTTTTAGTTTTTGTCAGAATTTCACCAATTATAGTTTCATAAAACTCTTAGGATATAAACTAAACATTGCTTTGATATATACTATGAAGACCCCGAAGACACTGTCACAAATCTCTTGCTATCACTGTAATAACGTTACTTTAACAAACCCAACTGTTTTGAACCCATCCAGCATTTGTTTTTCACGATAATGAATCCATTTTAGGTAGGTGCACACAATAATATGATCAGCCTTAAAGATTTTTCTACCTACATCCTACTGTTACATGTATATTTCACAATTGAAAACATACTCCACCAAAACAACAAAAATTACCTTGCTATGGTGTACACTGTCCTGAAGTACTACTACATACAATGTAGTAAGTTGCGTATGGTGTGCTGAGTGCACAACCTATGTTATTTGGTTATTTTGCTTTGTAAGTGACTTAACCAAACTTTCCTTCTTTCTTAGGCAGGTTTGAAACAAGTTTTGCACTGTACTGTATGGCAGACTAAAAAACGCTGCTGCGACAGAGCAGGTTCAGTTGCTTAACTACGTCCGTAGTCATGCTGCTAGAATTGAATAGGACATTTTAGGCAATGTTACCCGAGAAAAAGGTGTTTTCTTGGGTGAAGCTTGTCCCTGTTAATGTGAGAGTTAACCCCGTTTAAACCAAACTTGTTCCTCTATTGAGCAAAAAATCTTTGAAGGGGCAAATGCATTCAACTTTATTGATCTCAAGATACCTAAACAGGAAGTTCTCTGATAGATTCTGGATTATTAGTTGCCAGCTTGAGATGGCTAAAACTTTCTATTCGATTCTAGCATCATGGTTGCCTATTGATAGGCGGCAAGGACTAGCTGGCAACGTAGGTATCTACACGTAACTGTACAAAGTCAGTGAAAATAGCCGCACACTGAGCATACGGCAAACACGCCACTATCTGGGGCTATTTATCATTGACATCAATAAAAATTTCGAGTCAAGTTAAGCTTTCTCTCACTAATTTCTGGATCGGGGTAGGCCTATAGGGACTATCGGTAGCAATTTATCCATCAGTTAGCCTACATCACATTTTGAAAATGGAAACAGGAAAGGATTTGGATTTATCTCATTGTGTATTAGCTTTGCAAAAATTATGACCGCCATTCGTAGGCCCACCACTATACCTTATCATGTCAAGTCTCAAGTATTTGGGGTGAAACCACTTCTTCTTTGGGGGCGAAACAACTTGGGGGCAAACTGGCAAAGGGGTGAAACGACTGGGGCGAACTGGCAAGGGGGGGGGGCCAAACGACTGCCCAGCCAACTTGCCCAGCTGGGCCCCAACTGGGTTTCAACTGGGCTACTTGCAGGGCCCCAGCTGGGGCCCATTCGTGTTTGTCAGGTGTTCCCATGTGGGGTGCAACTGGGCCTAGCTGGACTTAAGCTGGGAAAGGCTAGCCCTTGAACAGGGCTATGTGTTACGTTACATGCCTAAGCTCATTACACTCCACATCACAGCCCTTGCCCCGCTAACACAGGGAATCCCATCATTAGGCTGTCACAACAAAATACGTTCTAAACTGGTAAATATTTCACACATCAAACTTATATTACCAGAAAATGATGTGCAAGTGACTTTCAATCGAAAAGTTACCAATAAATCGGCTTTCATGGACAGTCTGAGGTCAAAATGCAGCAAAAAGACACTTCAATTCTGGTTAGAAACTCCTTCGTTTGAATGAACACTCATACAATAAGTGTTTCTACATGAACTTGCAAATAGTCAAAAATCATTCCTAGAACTTTGTAACCATTTCAGCTTATGCAGCAAGGTGGATGCGGTGCCAGAGGTCATCTGTGTAAAGTTTGGTGAGAAAACAGTGTAATTTGTGAACGTGGGAGATGACGACCCTGGCCAAGGTCGCCTAATGACGGGATTCCGTGTGTTAGCGGGGCAAGGGCTGTGATGTGGAGTGTAATGAGCTTAGGCCATGTAACGTAACACACAGCCCTGTTCAAGGGCTAGGAAAGGCTAGCCCAGTTGGGCCCAACATGGGAACACCTGACAAACACGAATGGGCCCCAGCTGGGCATGTTGGCTGGGTGGTAACCCACACAAGTTAGGCCTAGTTAATACACAGACTGAACAAGCTGTCACAATTTTAGTTTTAATGTAGGCTAGGCCTACTGTTGTGATACTCACATGGTCAACAAAATTTTCTCTTAACATAACATAACAGGTTTATGGGTAAAGAAGGGCTATAAACTATAAAGGCCCCATAAGATGCCCTGTAGGCTGAAATCCATCCTCTTCTCCCTGGGTCAGATTTTATCAGTTTCTTTATCAACTATTTTTTCAGAAATGTCTCAATTGAAACTTTGTTCCTGCTGACTGGCAGGTTGCAAATGAATGTCACTCCAAAAAAGAAGGATTGGTTAGTTAGTTAGTTACTGTAGGCCTAGCTTAGATGAAGTTTTACAGACCAGCTTCCAACACTTAGCCTAGGCCTAGCGTAGGCCCTAACGTTAGGCCTATATTTACTGAAAAGTGTGGCAATGCTGAATCATTTCAGCTGCATTTATCTGCGACCAACACCAAACTGTAACTAAGTTAAAAAAAGAATCACATTTTGCTGCAATTTGTGCAAAAAATCAGGAAGAGGACTACCTGGAGGCTAAACATACCTTATGATGGAAGCAAAATTTGTCTTAACGTATGGGATGGCAACCATGGCATAGGCTAGGCCTTACATGTACTCACCTAGTCGCTGAACGTGACCGTATAATCCGTTCCTTGTAGTCACTCCTTACTAGGAACGTAATGCTGGGTCCTGTTCAAGGGCTAGTACTCACCTAGCCTAGCCTACAGTCTATCTGAAGCCTAACGTTAACAAAACACTAACGTTAAACCAGGACTTGAAAAATTGGGATACTGGAACATTTGGGGAATGTCTTTAACTCACCACATGATAAAAATTGAAACGATTTTCATATTCAGTGTTACTGTTGATGGCTCCAACTTAAGGATAACTTCATGGAATACTGATTCAGGATCCTTTCCCAACATAGCACAGTGTACTGTGTGTACGTACGTACTTTCGTAATCATTTTTCCCGCGAGATGAATAAGATGGAAAAATATGGTACAATGCTTGATGGGAAAAATCGTAACAGGGAAAGAATGAATCGAGGATAGCAAGCATTATGCGGTCTTTGCCTTCTCGACAGTCTTACACAAACGTTACAGGACTAAAAATAACGTTACATTAGTCCTAAATTGATTATCAAGAACTGAGAAAGAAAAGGTGAAACCGACACAGATGAAATTTGGTTCTATTTTATTGCCATTTAGCCTAAGGTGTTTTTTCTTACTTTCATAACCATATACACTCAAAAAGGCAATGGAATAAATTAGTCATTGTGCTCCTTGTTTTACACTAAACTTAGGCTATTTTAATGTTGGAACTGGTTAAGCTACATTTTCATCTTACCTGGGGCCCGTTCCACAAAGAGTTACGCACAATCTTAAGTATGATTTACTGTTGACTAAAGTATGGGGAATCAAACTTAAGATTGTGCGTAACTCTTTGTGGAATGGGCCCCTGGACTAGCCCTCAAATATGGCTGTGTGCTCGTTACTGGTCCATCAATACACAGCTTTCGGGCCAAGTCGTCCCCAAACCAACTCGTCCCCAAGCCAACTCGTCCCCAAGCCAAGTCGTCCCCAAGCCAAGTCGGCCCCAACATGAGAAATTAGTGAAAAATTGGTGGAAAATAAAATTATCTCATTTCAAGAGACCAGCTAACACTGACTTTGCATTTGTTTTTGGTTTGTTAATTCAATATTTTTTCCTCCCTTTTGCTAGTTAAAAGGGAGATTTCGTGACACATAAATTTTTTTAATTTTTGAAGCCATGATTTATGCATATATAGAGAATGACAAGTGGTTTAAAATAGAGCATGATAGCTTTATTGTCTCAATTTGTCTACCCATCATAACCAAAAACATATGTATTTTTGGAGTTTGATTACATATATTTTAAACACAGCTGATGGGGACATATGTTTAGTTTGGAAAATATAATTAGTCAGTGCAAATAAATGTTTTGGCAACAGTAATGTTTCTTGCAGATACAAATATATTGCAAACTTATTTCTTTTCCTTGAAAATATATTTCTAGTTGGAAGAATATTTTTGTTGCAAATATAATTTTGTGGCGAACATGGTAACTTTTTTAAGAAAGATATATTTTCTTGCAAATATATTTTGGTGTAAACATAATGTTTCTTTACTAATATATTTCAAGCGTTGGAAATAAATATTCTTCTAAATATATACTTTAGAGCAAACATATATTTTTGTTGGGAATATATTTAATTGCAAATATATATCTTGTTAAGAACATACTCTTTCTATAATTGTATTTTTATTGCAAATTTGTTTTACAAATGTAGGCCTAATGTTTGAAGCTACTAAATAAATATCGTGTTTTGCCACATAAATATTTCAGTTTTGATTTTGTTTGGTTGGTAATATTCCCTTTTCTCGGGCCATAAAAATCACAACATTTTTCATATTGGGGACGACTTGGCTTGGGGACGAGTTGGCTTGGGGACGACTTGGCTTGGGGACGAGTTGGTTGGGGATGAGTTGGTTTGGGGACGACTTGCCTGCTTCGAATACACAGGCCTAAATACAGTACTGTATGCCTACACCATTCTGCACAGTGACATTAATTTTGTGGCCACACTGCCAACAGGTTCTATGTAGGCTATGTTGTTATTGATGAATGTGCTAATGCTGCAGTTTGACTTAACTTTAGAGAAAAGTGGGAAAGTAGGCTAAGATTTTAGTTATTCAAGGAAGTATCCTGCATTTTTTTGAAAATTGTTGACATGAAGTAACTATTTGATCTTCAAACAGGGCTCGATTTTCGTGGTTGTCTGATTGTCCGGGACAACTAACACTCTTTACGGAAGACCAAAAGTTGGAAGCTGTTTGTCTCATGGACAACCATTTTTCTCTTACAATGAATTATATTCAAGCAACTTGCTTTTACTTGATTGAAGAAGTAGGTTATATATGCTGACTGATCAACTCTTTCCAACTTTTTCCATTGTACATTTTCAGATTTCATATGCTTTTGTCTGGCAAAAATCAAATCTTTTTATTCTTTGAGACCAATTATACGTGAACACAATTACTGTTTTGTACTGTATTTGTGTGCAAAATGTTTCGGACAACCAAATTTTCTTTAGGACAACTAAAAATTCTGAACTGGTTGCCCAAAGGATGACCATAAATTTTTCTGAAAATTGAGACATGTTCAAGCATTTTGAAATCAGGTACAAGATCCATTGTACTGTATGATTTCCAGATGAATGTTTGTGACAAATATATTTTGAAGGGAAGTCTTTCAAAGGTATCTGGGTGAGATATCAGTCATCTTATTCAACAATCTGATTTAACAGGAGTTAAAATATATCCTTTTTCTGGTTGCAAAGAATTGCTGTATACTGTATAGTCATAGATAGACCAGATTGCCAGTTCCACAAACTCAAAGGGATAGGCCTTACATAAATGGAACAGCTTGAGCGAGTAAAGACAAAAATCTTCTTTTAAGGAATTGGGAGTAAGAATTTTTGATAGATACATTTTTAGCTTTATACTGGACATTCTTCAGATATAATTCAGAAATTGTTTGGCCAGAACCTGTCCCATTCTATACAAACTGAGCAAAATGTTACTTAAACATAGCATTATAATACACACACTGTGAAGTTGGGTTCCTGTGATGTCATTCTTGGTTCAATGCACTGTTATATTTTTGAACTGTTGTGCTGAAAGGGGTACCATATCACTTAAGTATTTCTCTTTTGCTGGGCGAAATTTCTTAAACTAAACGCTATTTCGTTGATAGATAGTGTCAGAGAATGGCCCCAAATCATCTGTAAATATTATATCATCAGAACCTCAATGCATTTTTGCATTCTGGCTAGAGTTATGGTAACTAATTACAGGTTGAAGGGCAAAGGAGGGCCAAGGCCCCATGAGATGCCCTGAAGTCCAAGCCCTAATCATTTGGCTCATCGAAGACCCTATGCCAGAGTGAAGCCTTGGAGGGAGATTAACTACCTGTGCTTTCTGAGTCTTTAATCGTAATTGAATAAGATAGATACAATAAAGCAAACTTGAAAAGAATTCTTAATATTAAAAACAGGCTTAGGTTTAGTTTCCTTTGATGTCATAACTCATACATCTAACATTGTGTATATCTGAGGTCTGTATGCATGGAAACTGATACCAGTTAAAACTTTCTGTACTCCAATTTTTGATATTAAAATTTCAGACTTCTAAAGATGGATCCTCAGCAGACATATGCAGCAGTGCAGGAATTGCTTTTAACATCCTGGAAGGAGAGACTCCCAGATATACAATGGAGCATACAAATGAAGAAAGTGCTTGCTGGTACCTCTATAGATGGCTACACTTTATGTGGTAAGAGTGATTCAAAAACATGGTCACTTACTGTAGCACTGTAAAACAACTATCCTAAATTTATTGTTATAATTTGAAGCTCATTGTCTTGAAGCAATGTCTTCATATCATGTGACCTTTATGGTGCACTGTGTATATGCAAAATGGTTATGGAATTCAGGTATTATTTTTTAGCCCATGGGGTGGAGTACCAGTAGGCTATGTCCTATTCTTGGATCTTAGTGCAGATTTTGGTCAGCCCCAGTGATTGTGAAAAACCTACAGAAAGTGGACCTCGGTTCAATTGCAAAATGACATTTTGGTAGTAGGCAACCCCTGATCAAGACAGCAACATTTATTTGTATGGTTGAGGTATATAGGAAGAAAGTATTATAGAAAACAGATTTTTTACCCCATACAGGAATGGGTGCCACCTTTGACTTTGTATTTGTTGATGGGTCTGGGAAGCTAAATTTTGGGCTATCTGGGAGGTTCTTTTGGCTGAAAATATCTGGTATCATTCATGACAGCTGATGGTGGCACAAGTTGTCTTACTGTATGTAGTCTAGTGGTGCCACTGTGACCTGTTGGCCAGCATGCATTCCCACATTTCATATATTTGGCAGCGGATAAAAAGTGGTCTCTGATCCTTGTTTTAGCTACCAACAATTATCTCTGCTTTAAATGTCTGTCTCATTTACAGATATGATTCTCAGTCAAATGTTTATTGGACCCAATCCATCCAGTCTACTTATATCATACCTGAAACATTCTATCTGCACACAGGTAAAATAAAATGTTTATCTTTATTTCTCATTACTTAATATTACTTGCTTCACCTGACTTGAAGGACCAATCCTGTCACCCCAAACTACAATTTTGGTAGAGGTTTGCCAAAATTCTCAATTGGCTTAACTCTTTGATTGACAGCTAACTCAAACAATGCAAAGTGCCAAAGCTTTTATTACACAGCATGAACTTCCCTGAGAGTGTTTAGGTTATACACATTTAGAGCTTTTTTATTCCACTCTGAAGCAATAAACTAAGACTGTGTCCAGATGAGGATGAATTTCAGACAGTTGTGGAAGGGGCTTAATTAATAGGAGAATTGGTACTGTTTGGGGTGAGACAATCGGGCCTTTCAATGTCATCTTTTAGTCTTAAAATCTGCCAGCTGTGAAGGGATTGGAAGGTTAGGAGTTGAGCAAAAGCTGAATCTCACAGATTTTTTTCTCAGTACCCTTGCAAGTATCTTTCATGACATGTATCTTGAATAATATTACAAGAAAACAAAGATAATCAAGAAGTATATCTTTGAAGATTTCACAATTGTGTGAGGAAAATATTGCCACATTATTCTCAAGAGCTATTCATGAAACAGGATTGTCTAATCCAAACATGCTCTTTTCCAAATAGTAATTACTATGCATTGTGGGATAGTTTGAATACTTATTGTTTTTCTGAATGGTATTTAACAGTGGCAAAATAAAATGCACACCCAAAGCTGTATCCCATAATCCTCTATGACCCTTTGGGCTGGGGACTGTAGAGTATGCCCACGATACTTCCCACCTGTCGTACGAGACGACTAAAGGGAAACCAAACGTGAACATGAACAATACTAGAAAATGAATTCAAACTTTGAACTTAGTATCAAGTTGACTGACACTGTATAACACATTCCTGTTGGTGTGTCATTGAGTCTCATCTAATTAACTACTAACTATTAAACTTACCCATAATCCTTTACTTGCTATTTGGAAAATGGTCAACTGGGGTGATTATTTTCACTTTTAAAGGCATATTCAGGAGCTTTTCATTAAGGTCCTGCAAGAAAGAAAAAAATATTCCAGAACATATTGTCTTAACCATGTCAAAAAACCCTTTTCCCGACTCAAGATACAGTATCCCACTTAAAAAAAAATTGGCTTTTTTTATTTTTGTTCAAAAATACTCCCACATTTTAACAAGGCCAGAGAAAGTTAGGTAATTTGGGCGCATCATGTCAGGTTTCTTTTGTTTTTCTTTGCAATTAAATGTCCTGTTTGTCCTTGAAATTTGATACTGCTGTGAATTTTGAATACCCTTTCCTGTAGATCTAAGTTTACCTAGTTGTCTACACCATATATGGGGTAAAACAAACAATGTTGGTTAAAGTTCCCCACAGCAGCATCCAAATTATAAATAGATTGAAGGCAGTGTTAAATTAATATGCCATGATGACATCACAGATTTCCCATAATGCAATTTATCTCTAGAAAATTTGCATTTCTTTGAAAGTTAGTATCTTCTGAATGCTACTGAGATGCAGTTTTGACCTCCTGAAAACTGAAAGAGAAAAGGTTGTTGCATAGTTTGAAATCAATTAATTTTGTCTCCAGAAAAATCCTGTGGTTATCTTTGCCTATGTACAGGGAGAGCAGTTCTGCATCAAAAGTAGATATTTAACATGGGGTATCTATGTTGTACTTTATATTAACAGATGGTATCCCATGTGGCTGTTCTTAGAAGTCTGGCAAAATATGAAGATACTTGTGTCACAAGACCTTTTTGCATGAAGAGTTTGCTGGAAATCCTTAGACTGTGTGTTGTCAAAATAAGGTAAACAGTTGTTTCATGTTTTTGTATTTTTTTCTATTTCACTCCAAGTTGAAGTAGTAGTAGTGAACAAAACATTAAAAAAAACTTACAGGAACAGAAATGTTTGGCAAAAGTGTTCACAGGTGTAATAAAACAAAAGGATATTGAGTATTCTTTCTGTAGCAGTCCTGAGTGTTTATTACATATTAAGGATATATACATGAGTTTGCTTCCAAAATGGATGAAGGTGTTAGAAAATTTAGGCAAATGTTTCAAATTAATTTTTGTAAAAGTTGTCAAAGTTAGGTTTTTTAAAAATTCTGATTTCAATAATTGTAATATTAAATTATGAGCCGAGGAATTGAATCTAAGAATTGTGTCTGTAATTTTTTGCATTTACTGTAAAAAGAAAGCAAATCCTCTTATCTAGACCATTAGGTACAAAACCCTTTTTTGTTTATTTTATTAAATTCTGTGAGTGTGTGTTTTACATGATAAAAGTTTTCTGTTTTTTTTGGTGGGTCATCAGACTTGTACCTTTGTTTATGACAATTATTAGGAGGGAAGGTAGTGTCTGCATATTTTTTTTACCTCTTAATTTTTATCCCTCCTTAATCTCTGTCTTAGACAATTAGATGAGGGCATTAGTGCATTTATTCTTATTGTCTTCCCAGTTGTCTTGGTCCTCCAGATGAATGTCTTCAAATTGCAGTGGCACTTCTTCAAGTCATACTTTGGCTGGTTAAGTCCATTTGTCTATCTCTAGAGAAAATTGCTGACAGCGGCAGTATCCCTATTACGACTAATCTGATACAAATGTGTGAACTAGTTTATCACATCTGTACCCAGGACCAGACAAGGATGCTGCTCTTCATTGCGAGATTAGAGGATGAAGGTAGCTTTACAATAAAATCTTATTTCTAGTGAGAATGGCTTTTAAGTAGCTTCTACGTTAGCTAAAATGGAAAATAAAAGGTCTCCATGCAAATCGATTTTACATTAGAAGTAAAGTTTAAAATAATTTCAAGACATTTTGAAAAAGTCTTTTATGGATACGACATTCATATACTGTGTTATAAAAGGCTCATATCTAGGTTTTCTTTGAAGAAGCAAATGGATGAAATTTTATAAAATGAAAGCAAATCAAATTATTAAATGATATGAAATTAAATCAAATCAAATTGTAATATGATGTGAATTAAAATCAAATTAAACAAATTAAATAATGTGAAATAAAATCAAAAGAAGGAAATGATGTGAAATGAAATTTTAATCAATGCATTGAATTGAATTGAAATGAAGTCAAATCAAATGAATTTCATGACAGATGGTTATATTGGTATAGCAAATTTGCAGCACCTTATACATCTCATTACCAGCCATCCATTAGAAAGTAGAAAGTTGTGGGTTTAAGATGATAAATTGAAAACCATATTGTTCTTTGGATGAGAGCTTTCTAAGATTCCTTGACATGGTTTCATCAGTAAGAGCTATTAACTGAAGTTGGGTCATACTTGCTGTTATGAAAATACTTTGAGTAGAACAAATTCAGTTTCAATGTAGGCTGAAATGAGAGAGGGGGGATGGGGTCTTGCATTTTGCACACCAGGTTTGATTTATTTCTTTATAATTTGTGTTAATGCTGCAATTGTCCTCAGAGCTGCTGTTGGAAGCATTTTTGTATTTACCATTCGTCTTTGTCTATCAGTTGTGGAAGAGTTAATTCCATGGGAGTCTTTAAATGCAGGGTTATGTTTAAGTTTGAAATATTTGTGTTTGAGCAACGGCACAGTGTCTTGTTGAGGAGTGTATCTTAAAGTAGTAATAAAATTTAGGCCTGAAAATTTGTAAAAAAAAATTGTGACATATTTTCCTTGTATTTTTCTCTACTTTTAGCCCTGTGGAGTCAGCTAGAGGGTGAAATAAGTTCAGTGTCAAGTATCGTGTCTAATGCATATTCATCAGGATCTGCAAGAGGTAAAAATAACTTTTTTTTGATGTCTCATTACTCCAAAAGTATGTTTTTCCTCAGGGTTAGCAAAATCCTCAGTTGATGTCAGCAATTTGATTGACATTAATTTTAAAAGATGCAGAATAGCTTATATTTCATACTGCAGCATGGACCAAGAGGGATGTGATTATGCATTAGGATGTTTTGTGCTTATCAGGATATATCATCAAGTAATACACTATTTATGTGTCTGCATGAGAAGATACACACCATTGTGGGAGGGGTTACTGGTTAGAAGTGACTTGATTGGGAGAATCTGGACTAACTAGAACCACCAAATTGTCTGTCAAACATTGTGTGAGGGAAGCTCTAAGACTGATCGTAGAGGTTTAAAGCAATAGGCATCGCATACTAAATAAACTAGATGGAGGATGTTAATGTAAGAAACATTCTGGTTTTGAAGAATGCATAGGAAGTGGTTATGTCACTAACTGCGTCCACTTATTAGTCCTCAAGAAAAAGGTGCCTGTTAACATTGGTGAAGGAATAATTTGTAGTTTTCTTCTCAGAGACTTCAGGCCCTGTCTTCTTCCTATTGTATCAACCTTATGTGCTTTACACATGACTGATGTAGAGATCCTACAGTCAAAAGTTTGGTCATGATGTTTAGTTTTAGTGTGGCATGGGGGAAGTAGCTTCTTCCAGGAGCAGAACCTGTACCATTTGGTGTTTGATTTATGTCCCTGTAGCTTTTTTCCTGAAGTTGAGGGAGACTTTGGGAAAAGTCTATTCTCTCTGAGAGCCACCCCAGAACTATGTATGTATTAAAATTCAATATAATGGTGTTATTTCAGGGAATCACCTTGAGCAAGTCTTGAACTCTGCCAGACCTCAACCAAATCAAGCTAACAGAAAGGACAGTAAAGAAAGGGTCATGATAGACACGCCTAAAGTCAAACTAGAGAGAGCTTTGGAAAGTGCCCTCAAGTAAGTCTTTGCTTTGGTATATTTTTTCACCAAAGTAAAAATTCTTTTTGCTTAAGGAGGGTTATTGGTGTGATGTCTTGCTGTTTAACATGTTTCATGTTTTTGTGTTAAATGTATTGTTACGTTTGAATTGCCATGTAATCGTATTTTGTCATTTGAGCAGTTTGTCACATTGTTGCTATAGTGGTATAATGTCACCCATTTAAAGTTGCATATCAGAACTATTTTTAACATGCCTGATGTTTTGTCCAGTAAAAAGAGTTGCATGTGCAGCACATGTTGGACATCAAGACTTTCATGTGTATCTGTTGACAAAGGTTCCCAGCTATCCTCAATTTTAGAGAAAAGCTGAAATGCAGGATACGCTTTTTCTAATCAGAGGAGAATTAAGTATTTTGAGAAAAACACCTTGAATCAGGGAAATGTCTGTTATTTTGATTTTTCCAAAAGAAGACATTGTTCAGTTTATTGTTTTATCTCGTATCCAAATAATATATCCATTTGCTGATTAGTTACCATGGCATTTGGGGGCATATTAGAGTGGAAAATGGTCAAAACATGTTTTAAGTCTATGAAGGAAAACTTGAAAAAGTCACATAGCTTTGTTTGGATGGAATTCTGTGAATCCTGTTGAATGCTTTATTACTGTAATACCTGAAAAAAGCATTTCTCCAAAGACTAAAAAAATATGAAAAAATGGAAAAAAAGGAAACAACTAAAACTACTGACATTGTATGCGATGCTCCACATAAGCAATGGAGTAGGGAAATAATTGATCGACACACAACTGGAGAACAGCCTGTGGATGCAGCTAGATTAAACCAGAAATTGAAGCATAAAACTTCTATAGACCTTGTGCATATGATGTCACAGAGTGGAAAGTATGCCCTCCTTTGGGGGCAAAACAAACCAACACAGACAAATGCAGACAGATGATTTGTCAACCAGTCGATTATGCACATAGTCTGCAACAAGTGCAGGATGAATTCTTATGCCTGTGGCCACATGTTCCATTGTTCTGCCCAAAGGATTACGTCAGTTTGTGGTCAATGCACAAGGTCTATAAGCCAAACCAAACTTACTCAAAACTCTTTTATCCATAAATGAGATTTTTTCTCCCTTTTGTTTAGGATTCCTAACTGTACTTACAGTGGCAAGTACCTTCCAACCACACATAGTATGGAATATGTTGCTGGAAATATCAACTGTTACATTAATATCATGACTTTCATAGAGACTCAGCTTACAATTACTCATGATCCTCAGTTATTTGTTGACCAGATACTGCTCTATGAAAAACTTCAGGTCAGTAGTTTGAAACATGTTGTTTATTTTTAAAATATGATTTCTGGATGTGGTTGGTCTTATTTTATTGACTTAGTCCACACCTTTTAGCAGAGATCTGTAAAACTGCTTTGAAACCTCTAAAACTTTGGCTAGGTCAAGATGTCCAGAGTGAATATTTTGCATGTTGGGCAAGTAGGTGAATTGTATTGTGTAAAATTACTTCAATTGGTTTTTACTATGGATCAAATATCACACATGGTGAAGTTTTTGCTAATAAATATGTCCAGGTTAACATTACCAATCAAAAAAAGAAAAAGCCTAAAATCATTCTTTGTGGAATAAACATAACCCCAGCACTCTAGAAGATCAATCGTGTGTGAATATGGTTGCAGTTTCCATGACAAAGCTCTCCCACCCAGACCCTTGGACACCACCTATCCCCCAAATAACCTTAAGAACATTCAAACATGGAACTATTCGTCTGGAGATTTCTGGGTGGTAATGATTTTAAGAATTTTCTGATCATTGAATAAGAAATAGTGCTCTTTATAGATAGTTACAGTATGTTAGGAAAATATTTCCATATGCATTCAAAGCAATTGTTGCTAGTTTAATCAGGTAAACTGTCTCATGAATTGATTCTGTTGATGCAATTTTATCAGGATAGTTTAGGAATGCTAGGGGATGTATCAAGCAAGATTTCTGTTCTACTGGTAATGAAGTCCTCACAAGCCCTTGAGAACTGTTTTATTATTAAGTTGACTTTCCATTATTTAAAACTGAAAAAAAGAAATGAATGACCAGTTATCAACTATTGTTGTGATTTAAGTGACACTTAGTCTTTATACTAAGTGGTGTCTTTCTTTGGTATTTTACAAAATTGGTGATCAACATGTAGTAAAAATATCATATCCATGTTGATTTTAAAAGCTCCAATAAAATTTATTAGTCACTGATATCATTAGAAGGGTCTTTACCCAATGATCTAGTAATATTAAGTGCCTCTCTTTGTTTTTCATTTTGACAATTTGATCCTGTTTTTATTCCTTGTAGAATCTTACCAGAAGACAAGTATACACTGCTTTATGTCAAGGCTCCCTGTTAGGATTGGTAGATTCAACAGATGATACAGACCAAATCAGATCGTTTGCTTTTCTTTTCCTCAAGGTAAGACAACCCGCTGTTTGGATGGTGCTTCATCTAAATAGTTGACTTTATTCCATTGATGAGGGGAAACAAATATCAGTTTGAATGAAATTTGAAGGAATAAATAATTTTGCTCATAAAGTAAACAAGCATTACATAAAATGACTTGTTACCTTTTGGGAGATAGCAATTTTTCCTGGAAGTAGTTTAGGAGAACAGAGTTGAAGAACTATATTTTATCAAAAAAGGAGTTTGCTTGAACAGGTATGATCAAAAGGGAAATGGGATTATCTGTCTGTTCACTCAATTCATCAAAGTGGTCCTTACAATTTGCTGACTGTAAGATGTTTTGATTAAAAGGAACATTTATATTCCATCTGTTTAACCGCAAAAACATGTTGCAGCACATTTGCCACTGACATCATGTGTGGTGTTTATTTTAAAAGTAAATCTTTGGTGTTTTGTTCCATTTATTTCATTTTCATATATTTCTTTACAGCTTCCACAAATTCTCAGTCACCTTCATCAAAATACTCCCCTCCAGGAAGCCAAGAGATCTTCATTATACCAGGGGCTCATTGATCTTCTCAAGTATGTGGCCCTCTTGGATTCTGTTGACAGGAAACACAAGTGAGTAAACTTTTGTGTCTTTTAAAAAAATCACACATGAAAATATTCATTAAATGCATTTAAAAACAGTAACATTTTGACCTGTTTCCATGTGAGAGATGTTTTTTTCAAATTTATTTGTTGGTGTCAACATTAAATAGCTGTTTTCCACTTTTTTTGCATAAATAGCAGGCTGTATTGCATATTCTTTGTTTTGCTATATCTCTGACACCTGTTTATGTTAGTCAGATGACGGCTTATAGCTTAGCTTCTAACCTATCAGTTTAAATCGAGCCAACAAAGCCTTTTTTCAGTGGTGGCTCATTTCGTTTTCCCTACTCCATTGTTTATTTAGTGAACTCGGAACAGTTTACCTGGATATGCATTGCAATTCTCTCTGCTCAAAAGGAATACCACCCAAGGTGAAATGTCTACCAACGATTTCTTGGTAACATCAGTTCAGTTTCACAAAGCTATTATTTCAGATTCATTCACAGTAATAGATGCTAAAAAAATATATACAAAAAGAAGGAATATGAACAGTAGCTTCATTGAACACTCCACTTCTTGTTTTGACAAGTTTTCCATGACGTTAACAATCCCACAATCATACAGTAAGAGGAAACTAACAAATAATGATCGTCATCATGGTTTGATGCTGTGATTGGTCAACTTTTGAATAAGGCTGTCTAGTTTTGCATCTGAATGGAATTTTCTGACCCAAATGAATATTACAAAATTCCTATTTGACATTAAATAACACAGAATTTATGGTTTTCTCACTTGAAAGTCCTCTATAATGTCTGTTGATTTTGGCAAATAATCAGGTAAGAAAAAGAAAGGAAAAACAAAAATTCAGAACAAAAGGTTAATATTTGCTGTCAAACTATGATTGCCCTCTTAATAACTGCACGCTGCTTTTGAAAAGAGTAAAAAGAGAATTGATTGATTACAGCAGCATTTCAAATGCTCACAAACATACTCACTCACAAAAAAAAATGATATTTCAAATAAGATATTACAAACAAAGAGAGAGGACTTGAGTTAATCATATCATGCTTATAAAGTTTGCATGCAAAACTTAACCCAGTCCTCTTCGTTTGGACACATGATTTCTTGGAAGCCTTTAAGAGAGCCTGAATAAACAGAGTTTGCTCCATAAGGTACCCCTTCTTTCACTCATTTGCATTTTCCAGCTGGTTTCTTTCCACCCCCTCAAATATCAGACAATACAGCCTAAGATGCCAATCTGCCTCTTATCTTCATTTGTAGGTGTGATTGCATCCAACAATTTCTCAACCAGCTTGTCAAACTTGAACTTCTTTCAGAAACTCAGGGGAAGGAGCTTATGTCTAAGAGGTAAAGTGTTGCTTCAATTATTTCCATAGATCAAGGTTCAAAGAAAACTTTGCATTTTAAAGCACATTTTCTCCTCAATTTGAACACTTTTTTCAGCTGGGGGTACTTTTTATATGCGAGTTTTAAAATGTGACATGTGTGCATATCCTCAAAGTTAGTTCCTTAGTTAGTAAGCTGAAATTAAACCATGAAACAAAACGAATGTGTTTATGCCATGTCAACTAGATAAAAAGGTTTAGTTTAAACAGGGTCTCAAATACGGTTCAAGTTTAAGGTGGGTTCCAAATACATTTCAAATACTGTGCAAGTTTGTCCCTTTTGTCACCTCTTATGACACGTGGGAATTACTTTGGGCATTTTCTACAACCTTAGCCCACACTCCAGCGCACATACTCAAAAGCATGAGGATAAATGGTACATGGTCATATGTACATGTCTTTCAAAATTTAAGTTTATTGAATATAATTTTGGAACAATCCTTTCTTAGATTAAAGCAAGTATAACAATTCTTTTTATGACCTTTTTTATGAGTTACATATAGCTGCCTTGTCAATAGAAAAAATTATGTTTCAATCTGTCACAAAGTATGTTTATTTTCAGTTGCATGTGCTAGGCTTGTAGTTTGTTAATCCCACATTCCTTAGACAATTTCATGCAGGTTTCAAATTATCAGACATCTTTATTTATAAGTTTTCCTTTGTCCTACAGGCACAGAAGTCGTCACACACCCACAGACTCTACACAGCAGCACCGCGTCATCCAAGCTAAATCATCTTTACCAACTATACTAGATGTAAGTTGATGATTAGGATGGGTTTGTTAGTTTAAAAGAATAAAATTCTGTGTTCATGCAACAAATTTCTAAGGCTAACTGTGTGTACAATATGAGCTCCAGTAAATGTTTTGCATAAAGTGTACCTCAAGTCAAAAAATCAAAAATATATATTGAACAGCATAAAAAATAACTGGTAGTCCAACTCACATCTTTTTTGGCATTTTAAAGCCAAGATATAAAATTTTGAAGCCTATTCACTCAAATTAGAATGGTACATTGCACAACAATTTGGATGTCATTGTTGTACTACTCAAATTACGATCTTTGTCTTTCTTAGTTTATCTTAAAGTTACTGCACCTTGTACCAATGTGTGATAGCACCTTACTCTTATTTGGTGACGCAACTAATATTAAGCCCTTACTGTGCAAGCTCTCAAACACATTTTTAATTTTAAAGGGAAACAAAGCAGGTAATGTGATTTGTATAACAAGAAAGTCACAAAATGTTGCATATTGGACAAATTTGATTTAAAAGAAAAAATTTCAACATTTTATATCTTGCCTCAAGAATGTCCTATGAAAATAAAAGTGGGACTGTAAGAATTCATTTTCCATGCTGTTTAATATATATTTCTTTAATTTTTTGGCTTGAGGTACACTTTGATAAATGCTGATCTAGAGTTTCACTATTGTTTTGTGCATCAAAACATTGTGTCTTATCAGTTTCACTGGAAAGTTGTGTTCACATCAAAGCCAAAATTTGCTGTGGCCTGCTAGCTGGATGGGATTTTTTTATCCCAATGTTAGTAGGAGAAATTTCTTACCAAGGAATGTCCAAAATTCCCTCTTTTTTTCTCTTAGAACAGATTTTGTGTCCTAACTGTAAAACACCTGAAATTTCAGCTTTGATGTAAACACAACGGAAGTGACATTTGCTTTAAGGCCTTAGAATGACTCCCAGTCTATTAAGAAAGTTGACTTTCATGCATGACTGCCTTCAGAATTTGGGTCAAAGTTGCGATTACCTTCAGTTGATTTTTCTTTTGATACAATACAATCCACAGATGCATGACAAAATTTGACAAAAGGGGAAACTCATTTCTACAGTTTTGAGGTTGAGTAGTGATAAGAAAAGCTTTACAGCATCAGAAAGTATGCAACCTTATAGTTTCCAGGGCCCACTTAGATCTCTGGACCCTTTATATAAGGTCCACTCTAGGTTAATCATTGATCCTTAAAAATAATGGATTCGTACATTCTTGGAAATTTCTTAGAAGGAAAATTCACTCTGATGTAATAAATCTGATGAAATAATTTGAGGGTAATCCAAGGGGACTGGTCTTGGGGAAGCTGTCATGTGACTCTCTTTGAAAGGTCCATCATTGCATCTTTCAGTCTCTTGAAGTTCCCGACAAGATGGTTCTGGATGAGATGCCAAATGTTTTCAACCCTCTTATGAAAAGTTTTCAGCTTGTGGTTGCAACCTTTGCTGCTACCAATGAACTCAAAAAATTTACTAGCAAACTAATCAGGTTTGAATCTTCTTTTAATTCTGATTAATATCTTTTGAAAACTTTTAAGTATTTAAGAGCATTAAATTTTTATTGTAATTATTATTAGCTCAAACCAGCTCAAAGAGCTGTTTGAGCTATTGTGATCTGCCATTGTCACTCTGCCTATCTCTCTATCTATCATGTCTGTTCACAATTGCCTTTAATGCTCTCAGGTGCACATTTGTTGAGAAATTGTAATGAAGCTTGGACACATTGGTCATTGGACATAGGGCTACATGTTGTGTTCAAAAAGTTGAGGTCAAGGGTCACCCAGATAGTCTTCGATATCCTTGAAAGTTGGCCATAATATTCTTTAGGTAGTGCTTGTTGAATCTTGTACTTTTACTCTTTTATCTGAGGTCATTCGAGGTCAGTGAGGTCATGGGTGTACATATTTAGAAATGCTACTTTCTCCTAGATGCATCGCAAACTTGTCCTCAGAATGGTTCAGATGGGTGGCTGGCATGTGCTGATTACAAATTTTTTGTCTGTTTTTGGATAAATAATAATTTTGACACCATTTTGACCAATTTTGTCCCACCCCTCTATTTCTACCAGTCTCACAAACTCAGCGTTTCCCATTGAACTGAACTCCCTTTAAACTGTCTGGGAGCAAGATTGTCAATCATGAGAGGTTGATTAGGTTGTAAACAGAGCTTGTTTGATGAGAACAGTAGTTTTATTGTGAGAGAGTGCATGCAGGAGCTTTGTAGATATACTCAACTTCAGGAGGGATGAATCAAGGGTAGAGTTACCTTAATAGACTCTTTCTAAACTAGACTTGCTTGAGGTAAGGATGAAGAGTGTCCATTTTTCTCTTGTGTTCAGAGAGGAAGCTCTTGCTTACTAATTGTGTTATGATAGATCATTAAACTTGCTTTCTTCCTTGCTAACTAGACTTCCTGATTTCTGTAAAAATAGAAAGCAAGGCAACAGAGGCTTCTCACTTTAAGGCTATACCTAAGAGAAAGGTAATCATTCTGAAAAGTATGAAGCTCCTTGTCATTTTACCTGAGAGATATTAAAACATTCTAAATTGTGGGTACATCTGTTCCTGAAATAATAGCCATGTATGACAAGTACAGTCCCTGTACCCATTGCATGGGGGAGTGATTTTTTTGGCACAGGAAGTCATCACTGTGCACTAATTCAACAGGTGTGAGCCATCAGCACCGATGGTGCTCTAGTTTGATTGAGTAGTTAGTCAAAGTATGAGCTAAGTACTGACACTCAACTATTTTACAATAATTAAACAATTGTGCGTTTTTTTAATTTAGTTTCAATGAAATCACTAAGACAACCATTGTGGATGGAAGTAAGGCATCTCATGTGCAGGGCGCCCTCTTTGATATTTCATTCCTGATGTTGTGTCAAATCTCCCAGCAGTATGGCATTGAGGTGAGTGACCACTCAAGTGATTTTAAATTTTGAAGGATTCATGTGAAAGCATTTTCTTCCTACAAATTGGCAAATAGTACGATAGAAGTATATCTAGTGATCTTTATTTTATTTTATGTCTCACAGAAGGATTGAGTAGGGAAAACAATCCCAGTGGTCCACATCTGGAAAAAGACCAAGGGCCCCCACTAGTTAAACCAGAAGGTTAGAAGTTGGGGCATTAAAGTCCAGTACAAACTAGCCAAACCACAGGGGTTTTGATGTTGCTGTCAATTGATAGAATTTTAGTAGAAATTGACCCCCCGTTTTACCTCTTTAATGTCACTTTTCTTTTTTTAGGTAGTTTCACCCCAGTTGTAACTAAGTCTAACTTGGTGACACTGTATAACCTATTCGTGTTGGTGTGTCGTTAAGCCCCATCTAACTAACTAACTAAATCAATTGATAGATAAGGGGCAAGGAAGTTATTAGTTTTGAAGGTGTTACGGCTTGGTCGCAATTCAAACCAATAACAGCGAAAGACCACAGAAGAGCGAGATTAAAATCCACAACTTAATTATTATTCACCTCTTATCTCCTTAAATTTACAACAATTACTCTTAAATCTACTCACAATCTTTTACGGCTTAAGGTATCACTCTTTGTCCAAGGGGTAGTGTTGTTAATGTTAGCGTCAATTGTACAGCAGCACAGCGTAGGACTCGCTTCCGCGAAGGCAGGATGAAGACTATAGTGATCGATAAATGGCGACACAATTACAGGGTTAAGCGGCGAAGCAGGCGTCTGGTCTCTGTATTATCTGTGTATCTTCTGTTCTCTTCTCTCTCTTGTCACAGTTCTTGCATGACCTTTTATACGCCTGGTAGTTCTTTCAGAAAAGTCTGGAACTTACTCTTATGGAAACGTCTCGTTTGATCTCATACAAAACAAACAGCGAAAGTTCTGGGCTCAGTAACCCATAAACACATGCAAGACAGATAGTTCTCCAGAGAAATTTACAGTAACCGACAGTTGCCATAGTTGGCTATTATTAGGCCATTACATCATACAGTACCTTCCAGTAGGTGATCGTATATTCTCGTAATTGTGCGAATGTTCTCTGGGGTTACCCGTTGAATATGCTCGAGAGACAACACCGAAGCTAGCACTTTCTAGAACTTTTCACTCGCTCGTCCGTGGATTCAATCTGGTTGATGTCGTCTCGTAACAAAGGAAATATTATTCTAAATTAAGTGAAAATTGTTTTTACTTGGATTAAGTTCTCAAATGAGCTAACAATGCTATGAAAGAAATAAAGGCATGATCAGTGGATTGTTTTTTGGGTGTGACAAAAATTGCAGATTTTGCCTGTTGCCACAGCATAAGTTTATAACTTGTATTTTGCATCTGTAACAATGATATCACTTTTTGTGTTAACCTGAAAATGTGGCACAATTTTTTTCTTGTTTGGTTCTCAGCTGGTCAACACTGGTCAGTTTCATGCTGACTCTCTTGGCAGATCGTCACTGGGATATCAGTGTCACTTTACACAACAGGTATGCAAGAATGGTTAGATTATAAAATTCAGTTCCTGATACCCTTTTGGAGAAATGATTATGAAGGATCGAAATGTTACCTAAAAACTCCTTAAAAGGCATGATGGCGTCATTCCAGACTTATTTTGAAAGAACAGCTAAATCTCAAATATTTCCTTGATTTCTCTCCCAAATATCTTTCATAATATTTGAGGATTTAAGTATTGCATATTCAAGGTTTATCAAGCACATTAAAATGTTGTCATAAATTCTCAAGAACTATTTATGAAATAGTGTAGTCTGCTGGACTTATCCAAACCTGGATGGCTCCATTTTCTCTTTGCCTAATATTGGCAGAGATTTTAGTTGTAAATTTGAATTAGGAGTTGCCATAATAAGAAGATATGCTTGTGTGATAAATGACAGTCTAGAAATATTAAACTATAGAATAATGGAAGATTAAGAACATAGAAAGGTAATTTTTTAAATTGCTATTATCCCAGTAGTTAAGTTATCAGCTTTTTTCTCCTAATGGTGCATATTGTCATAGTCTTTTATTGACTCTATATATACTTGTCCAAGAATGATTAGAAGAAATATATCTAAAGTCTAACTTATCTTGAAATCACCTAGTTGTGTAGAATATTTATTTTTGTTTCATTTTCATAATATTTAAACATGGGCGTTTTCATGTTATGCATGAACTTGCATGCTTGCATGTTTCAGATGGTTCTAAACAATGAGGAGGAATCATTCTTTGACCGCTGGGCCCAGCAGTGTCTCCCAGATGAACTTGGGGCCAAACCAACATACTTGCCCTGGGTCCAGAGTGAACAGCCCAAGATTGACCAGCTGGTTCAACTCTTCTTTACTGCTGGGGACATCAAAACATTGTAAGGCAACGATATTTTTGTAGGGGCCGTGTATCGGCTGATGGTCAGGGTAGGGGCTAGAGAGTTGGCATTTGTGATACGTCTTTAAACTTCTACTCCCTTTCAGTCCCTCTTGGGTTGGGGGTCTCAGGGTATGCCCACAGTGTTCCCTGCCTCTTTTTAGAGGTGACTTAAGGGGTGGACTTAAACCTATTTGCACCATATTTGAAACCAAACATGAACTGGATTTGAACTTTACCTTTTTATCAAGCTGAGATTATGTAACACATTCCTGTTGCTCTGTCACGAAATCCTATGTAACTAAAACTAAGTTCTAATCAGTCAGCATCTTTATGACTGTGCATGGGGTCAAGTAGTATACTCTTAGGAGAATGTGTGAGGAGTTGAAGTGAATAATGATATGGTCTTATATATTTTAGTAATTTGATTAAAATGGGGGCTCTAGAATCAGCAAAGTAGTATCAGGTCATAAGTGTAATGTACTTATTAATTGAATGACCAGACTTACTAATCAAGAACAGGCCTGAAGGCAACACCACACCAGAAAGCAACAGTACAACAAAAGCCTGCCCAGGTACACAGGCACCTTGCCCAAGGGTGCTCAGGCAATTGTTACAAAGGGTAACCTCATTATTCCCATGTTTTAACAAACTCTGAAACCCCAATGCAGTTTAAAGTCTTACCCAGGAGGTACATCAATGTACACATTTTGTCAGAAATGGAAAATGACAATTTCCAAGTTATTGTGGGTGGGTTATTCAATTAATAGGTGCACGTACCTGTACTAGGGACCCTGATTTGCACATTCTGAGATCATTACAACAATTAGAAAGAGTCAAAGTGTCACTTGTTTTCTCTTTTGTCTCTTAGTCTCTTGTTTGAGTAAGAAAGCTTCCAGTGATTGTCATAACTATGTAGATATTTTATACTTTAGCAAAGGTATGACAGATTGCATTGAAACAGCTGTACCTGATTTTATGAACCTTTTTCGCCTGGTTGAAAGTAGTATCCTAAGTACTGGCATACCCTTGAATGTGATACTTTATTTAGATGTGACTACTGACTAAGTATAGGAAAATGTAACCATATCACTGCCTAACAATAATGTGTGCATACTTGATTTTTCTTGATGCATATTCATGTTATAGGCAAATGAGCTGTGAAGAGCTTTGTCATTACATGCCACATGTAGTACAACAGACCCTAGCTGCCTGGGAACATGGATACATCGGCAAGGAACAAGTTCAGGTGGGAGCATAGTTAAAACTCTTATCCCTTCAATGCTGTCTCCATGATGATATTTATATGTATAAAATTCCCAGATATGCATAATAATCTCTTTCTCATTAAAATGAAAAAAGTCCTATCTTAGCCTTTTAGCATTAGCCTGTTCCAGAAACCTTTCAAAACACTTGTTAATGTTTGAAAATAAATTTATCAGTTAGGATTTCTTTGTCTGCAGTGACTGACACAAACTTAAATTTTGTATGATTAACAGATTTGGCACTGAAAAAGATGCTTTTCAGTAGGACATTTCCCTGCACCATTATGTGCTACTCATTGTTGGAAGTGTTGTTTAGTAGTTATAAATTTACATCGTGCAAGCCGTAGGTTGAAGTCAACAAAGTTGGCATGTGAAATTTAAATAAAAAAGTTGCTGAAGAAAAAAAAAAGAAGAGGAACACTGTATAATTTGTCAAAGCAGAGTTGTCAGACTCATATTATTAGAAGAGATACATTTGATGGCAGTCACGATAGAATTTAAAATTGTATGGTTATGTGATGTTTTATTGTATGTATTTTCATTTTCTGTTTAGAAAGTTGCAGAGGGAATATGTTCTGAAATGTTCAGCCTAGCAGTGTGTGCTACAACATGGCTATGTAGCAATGCTGTAGGAGTTGATGCTTCTGGTGATAGCAAAGTTTGGGCATTTTTTGATATGTTCCTGGAATCAAACTCCAGTTCAAAAGTCGGTTCTCTTTTCAATAACGCAGAGAGGTAAGTGTTGTGTTAGGCTAACTCAGGATCACTGACTCCAGTTGCATGGTTCCCATGCCGTAGGAAAAATGCAAAATTCTGGAATTTTTTTATGGTGTTGTAAATCCTTGAATTTAATGTGCTTGGCCTGGAAAAATTACCACATGGTCATGAAGTTTCAAATGAACATACATGCTTGTTTATCATGTTTTGTATGTTTCCATGCTGGGTAAACACAAGCAAGAGCAGTCGCCTGCAATTGAAGTAGTGTAGTAGACTGTCCTGTTTCATGATTGGCTGTTGAGAGACATGTGACAAAATTTTTTCTCTTCAAATGTGAAATTTACTAGGAGTAACCGCTTGGGTTTACTTTAGATATGCAATAATGAAGTCATAAAATATGATGGAAAATAGTTTGAAGAGAAATAAGACAAGCATTATGATATTAAGCTGTTGCTTCAAAATAACTGTGTGGCGACTGCTCTTGACCTTTAAAACCAAAGGTCACTCTGAACATAATTTTAAGTACTAAATATTTCAATATTGGTCTTTGAAAAGTCTGAATTTTAGCACTTCAAAAGTGTTGAAACCCTGTTATTTTCTGCTCTCTTTGTAAGATACGTGAGCTGCCAACATACAACCATACAACTTTACAGTAAGAAAGTGTTCCTCACAATGTACAGGTTCTCAGATCAAATCCTGAAACAACAGTGTGTCAAATTTGCTTATCTGCCAAAACTGTTCCCTGGTAAAGTTCAGAAATTTTAGACTAAGGTGTTTCTGTTTGAGGTTTCATTTTTGTGGGAGGGTAGATAAAGTACCAATGGATGAAAGATACCTTCCATGCGCAGAATAGTGCAAAATAATTTTTCTTAGGGGGAGGGGAGGGTGGAGATATACTAAGATGTATAGTGACTGATTGTGAGTTGGTCACTGCATACAAAAGTACAGCAATATGTCGGTGTCCTTGAATTACCAATATTGTAGATGAGTCCTTGCATTGCACTAAACAGTGGAAGGTGTTAAGTGCCCCCATTCAATTTCACAAAGTAATAATTTTAGTTCAGCCCCTATGGTCCATGTTTTCCATGCCCCACCTGCTGTTTCACCTCAATTTTGTATTTATGTTGAAGGTACTAATGGACTCCAAGTACTGAGCATTAAGTGACATGTGCCAATCATTTCAGACATCAAAGTAGACTACAGATAGTGTTAATATGTTCTGGTGCAATTCTAGATCAATGAACTGTTTAATAGTGCAGAATCTCAATGTTAAAATGTCCAATAAATACTACAGTAGTTAAGTTCTTAGTCAATACTTGTAAGTGTTCACTGCGGCAGTATTTTATTTTCAATGCTTCACCTTTCATTTCTTCTATGACACAGAGCTGCTATGATGAAATCAGTTGTTGAGAAGATGAAGGGGCACTCATCGGGGACTTCCACTGGTGCCCAGGAATCAAGGGGTAGTGTGGTGTCAATCACCAATGACCCCATCTCATGGACATTCTCTAGTGCCTTTCAGGAGATGATGGAGAGGAAGGTCCTCACCAAGAAACTTCGTCTTGAACTAGAAATGATGTTTAACATGTCAGGGGTTACTTGGATATGCTGGACTGTGATTGGGGAAGTCCTAAAATTAAACAGGAGAGATGATCTTGCCTTGGCTGGTAAGTGGCTCATGATTATCCATGTCTGTATGAATATTCAAAATATCTTAAACACCCACCCTGTTTCAAACCAATTGGTTTGAAATTGATCCTTAAAACCCCATCTAACTACATCTTAAATACACACATGCAGTGAAATACTTTCACACAGTAATCTACCCCAGTGGATGTAAGTCCTGGGATGATGGTAGTACTCATAACCTTATGATTTTCTATAAATGGTTATCATTATCAATTGAACACTGTCGATTAAACACAGCAGTTACCATACTTAAATGGTATATCAATAAATTTGTGATTGGGGGCAGGTCTTATTATGGTAGTTTTTGCTGTTTTGTTATGCATTGTTAGGCATTGTCTATTCAAGACTTTTTTTTTTTTTGGAGAGCTAAATATTTTTGAGGTTGGAGACGGAGGTAACATCATTTTTATTGAGTGATCACGTTTACTGTAAGCATCAAGATTGTATCTGCCATGCCCTTTTCAAAGTGTAGTCATTGTTTAAAGTTGTTAGGCTTACGTACATGAGAATTATTTGCAAGAATCCTTCAAATTGTTTGCAGAGAGTTTAAAGTTTTGCACCAAGTTGCAAATTTGATCCTGCAACTAAACTGTTTTTAGAATCCAGTGGATTAGATGTTTGCTGACTGAAGATCTTTTAGGAATAATCCTATGCCTAATCCTAAATCCTGTTCTGTGTGTAATCAAAATCCTAACCTTAACTCTAACCAGAGTACCTGCAGTGTATTTACACAACTGTCTAGGAGGACCTTTAATCTAATGAACTGGTGGTCTCCTTTCATTTAACACTCTTGTTACTGTACTTGACATAATGCTCTTGGCTTGCTTACATTTCCCTGTTTTACAAATAATATCATAATTAACACTAGCTTGTTTTAAAATTCCAGTGGAAGCAGCCTATGGTCTTTTTCAAGTGGATAACGAACAATTGACAATAGCCCTTTTGCGAAGGGTTCTTCCACGGTTACTCTCGGATCCAAGTCACAGCAATAGTATCACAGATCCTAGGGGGCGTGCATTAGCCAAGCTGACCGTATGGTGCATTGCATCAACACTTACCACACAAAACAGTTATCGAGGTGAGATTTAAGGTTGTACTTTAACTTTAATGTATCAGCACATCTGTTTGGGTCCAGGGATGGGTAAGTAGGATTGGGATTGATGGTAGCATGCTCGGGACTGGGGTGGCAGGTTGGTGTTGTTCTGAGGTGAGTTTTTTGACTAGGGTAGTTGGGATTCACCGTATTGAAGCATATATTTCTCTCTATGAATAGTTTTGTTTTTTTTGTTGTTTTTAGGGAGTGACACCTTTCCACAAGTCCAATAGGGTGTGCCCTGTGCTCCCTATCACTTAATTTGTTCTTTATCTGCTATTGTTACTTTCAAAGTTTTTGTAGTAGTAAACCAATTATATTCACCTTAGTTTAGAAATTAATTGTCACTCTCAACTCTAGAACTAGCACGGTAGATTCAGTTGGAAACTGCGTTTCCTACTACAGCAGTTTCACATTTCTTGAAGTTACCCCCAAAATGTGCCTTTTCATCAATCTGTGGACTGAAGTGGTACCAATACCACAGGGGCCTGGATCTGTTTTGTGGATTGGGGGGGGGGGCAAGAATTTTCCAACAGCCAGAACCTCAGATTGTGTTTGCGACCGGACTTGTCTATAAGCAATCCACCCACACAGACGAACGCACACCCATACATGCACAAACAAACATTTGTACACACTTATATTGACACCCATGTACACAAACGATAGATGGTGCATTATGAATACAGTATTATTACTTAAAAATGGGCTCAAACTGACATTTTCTTGAAGCCCTAAGGTAATCTATATACCACAATATTTTGTTTATTCTGCTTGTTTTTTTTTTCTAAATTTGCCTGAACTATGGATAGGAGGGGGGGCAAAATGATGTTTGCCCACCAATATTTTCATTGGTGGGATGATTGAACCCCCAGCCCTACCCCCACCCCCCCCTCCCGGATTGATACCCCTGGTATACCATCTTCACAAAGGGGATATTCCCCTCCCCTCAAGCAAAGAATTGCTTGCAACTCTCTGCCCAGACATGTTTGGACACAGGCCGAAAGTTCTAAACACATTTCAAAAATTTACTTTGATATTTATTAAAAAAATACACTCAAAACTTTACTTGATCAACGACAGTTGATACAGTGAGTTGTAAATTATTGTTAACGCATACAATTGGTGAGGAGCACTATTGCCTCTAGTAATTTAAATCCATTGTGTGCTACTGTGCTTGTGGCCTTCTTGGTGTGATGGTTCAGTTTAACTTGCAGGGAAGACTTGGGTTCGTTAAGTACTGGGAATTGTTAAAATCTGGGGTGAGATTGGAAAGCCTTGTACTTGTCACACATGTACATTTTGTGTACTGTGCACATAACGTTCTAGCCGTTCATAAATATCTGCATCGAAACTACTCTGGGCTTTAAATTACAAATATTTCTTTCTTTCCTTGTTTTTCCCCACCAGCTGATCCAAAAACAAAAGAAAATCCGATGAAAATCAGGAAGAGAAAGAGGACAAGAGGTGAACCTGATAGAGATGTGAGTTTATTATTTATTAAATTGGAAAATTTAGTGATGGTAGTGGCCAAGTTGGGAGAAGGGAGTAGGGAGGGTTGGAACCTTCTGCTGACAGTCATTGCATAGTAGAGGACATCATTAATTGAATGTTTCCATATAAAGTATGAGTACAGTGTTATTCTTTTAATGGGTATTGTCTTTGTCCAATTTTTAGAGCACAAGTACCCTTCGTGAAGATAACCGTCCATCAAAACTGAGACGTCTTCTCAGCATACCTGATGAAGAGAATGCTTCCAGTGGAATGACGACTTCTATGAGTACCACTACTAGTCACCTCCTTGTACCACAAGCTTCTACGCAATTGGGGGAGCCTCTTTACAAAACTATTGGTAATGCAACCCTTATACCTGTTGAATTATATGATGTAGAAATTCACTTTTTTCACTTTTATCCATAATTTTTTGTTAGTGAATCAATCATAGCTGTTTTGTGCAGCTTACAAAAAAAGTACTTTATTGAAGGAAAATATTGTTTGACTTGTGAAGTTATATTTTAATATTATTTACACCAATATTTATAGACAAAGAATGAGAGATTATTCAAAATAAGTAAGGAGGGTAGTCCCTTTTTCAAGAAAGATGTTTCTAACAGAAAGAAATTGAGTTATTTACAACCATGGGATTATTATTTATTTATTTATAAAATCTTATCACACCTTAAAGAAGCAATTAGAGAACTTTCCACTTGACAAATACTAAGTTTTTCTACTTTGGTAATTTACTTATTTTGTTTTCCTTTCTCCCACAATTTTTTTTCTTTCTTTTCTTCTCTGTCTGTTTCCCCTCTATGTTTTCTTTGGAACACTAAGTTCATTTTTTTTCTATAAGGTTGCTAAGCTTTTTTAGACACGCTAGTACCTATTCTAGCATCCTGTTTCGTGCTTTATGATATCTTTTTGTATTTGTATTTGTATGGATGAAATTAAAGAAATGAAATTTGATGAAATATTGTCGCTCAGAAATAATTTGTTCACCCAAAATTTCACAACTTAAAATGTTACAACTTCCATTACTATTCCAGTGTATAATTTTTAAAGGAGATGAAGCTATTAATGGGTTTGAAGGTGAGACTGAGTGGTTTAGTAATGGGTTGAAGCTTTATTCTTTGTCTGCCATGACAGTTCTGACACTTGAAGGTGCATTTTAAATTTCTCTGATTGATATAATCCAGATACAGCTTTTTAAATCAAAAACCAACCAAGAAGCTACAGGTCATGTACAAATTGCACGTTTGCTTACTCACCAAACCCCTCACCCCTTCCCCTCCCTCCTTCCTTTGCACATTGGTTGAAGGTCACAAAATTATCCTCTCTACTGAGTCAAATAGAAAGCATTACAGTTGTTTTGTAAGGCATAGAAGATTATAAGTTACAGTTGTAAAAGAACAACAAAACAGATTTCTGCAGCGTCCATTTGTTTCTTCACATGCTTTAAGACTTGTTAAAGGTGATCTTGGTTACTCATAGTCATATATGTTATCATGGTCTAAGCAATATAGTGATTGTATGTATTCTTCATTTTTTCAGCCTCCCTGATGCAGTTGTTTGCCTCAATTCTGTCTGAAAATGGTCTCAACAGTCGCACTGAGTTCATTTACTCCTTTCTTCAAGAGATTCTGACTTGTGGAGATGCAGTGTCTTCAACAGTTCTTCAGTTCATGCCAGTATCAATGGTAAGTTTCTATTTATTGACATACAACAATGGCAGATCCAGAAAAGAAGGGAAAGTTGCTGGGGGAGGGGCGGCTGTCTGCCCTTCTAGATTAAGAATTTCTAGGGCATAGCTCTTTTACACATGATACAATTGTTGTTGTCCACAAAGTCATTTCAATAATTGTTACTGGTTGTTTATAAGAAAGGTTTAGTAATGGTATGCTGATATGGTTTTATTTATTTTTTTGTAATTAAAATTTTATTTTTTTGTAATTAACAAAAAGGGTATAAAAATATCTATGGAGTGTTGGCAATTGGTGAAGTACTATTCTCCATTGCCTTTAAGTTATGTGTAGAGGCCACTATTACTAAAACCTCCAGGCAAAAGCAGAATTTTATGCAGCTTGCCGTACTTCCCTTAAAACAAATTTAAATGTCTCCAAACATAAACTAGTTATAGTAAAGGGAAACCTGAAGACTTATCTCAGAAAAGTCTAAAATGAAGGCCCCAAATGAATTAATAAGCCACCAATGTGTAAAAATGCTGATTGCTCTCAACTGGAGTGACAGCCTTTGAGTCCTAATAGAAACAGACAAAAACTTAAATTTGTGAGCAGAAACTGACATTTAATCACATCTTTTGATTTTTTTCCATTTCCTAACAGGCCAATCATCTCTTCAGTACAATTAGCAAGAGTTTCATTCAAGATTTAGCTTTAGCAATTGGTCAATTAGACAGTGTAGTAGCTAGACGACAAGCAGCCAGGGCCCTATGTATCATGGGAAGGTGATACTGTAACTATTTTGATACCAAGACAATTGCATACCATAGATGTTGACAAAGAGTGCCATACACTACTCTACAAAGGAAAGCAGAGGAATTCTAAATTGGTCTCCTTCAGCGCCAGCTTGGGGAGTTGAAGAAACAAAACCCATGTCAATAAAACTGTTTTAGGCATTTGTAGTAGGTGTGTGACAGACTCCAGACTTCATAATAATGACACAACTTGGACAAGTTGCTTTTTTACAGTTAAGACATGTAAAACCTTAATCATGTTAGGTATGCACACATTTGAAATGATAGGGACTTGATGTTCTAATGTGCGTGGTACTAGCTCTCTTGAATCAAGGGATACTTATTGGAAGATTGTGTCCTCACTGACCAGACCATTCTAAGTTTATCAGACATTCTTCATTATTTGTATGACAGAATCATTACCTTGCCATTGTGCTTGCCTGTCTGGTTCCATTGTGATTGTTGAGAAGTAAGCTCTGTACCAGCTCACTTAAGTAAGAATGCAGTCATTTGTCAAAAAGATGTATGTTTCTGGCCCATTGGTTATTAAACGGGCCAGAAATAATGGTCATTAAATGATGTGACAACTTGCATCAGACTTTGAACCCACAAAAAGTCAAAACTATGCTTATAAATGATAAGATAAAAAAAATTGTCAGTAGTTTGCAATATCTCTGAAGTTGAAAATGGTGTGAAAAGCAGAATGAAGTAAAAAGTCACTCAGTACAGGTAAAATAAAAATTAGCATGTAATTTCTAATTTATTGTTTGTGATGTAGCAAATGCTGTAGACTTTACTGTTTATCAAGGATCACAGAAATTAACCAGCTGTGGGTCATTAAAGAGTAAAGAATCAGTAAATCTCATCTATTTGTCGGCTCATTACCTTCAATGTGTATGAATGTATGAATGTATGAATGTATGTACTGTATGTGGGTGTGTAATTCCTACATGCAGTAAGAGCCTGTCAAGCTTCAAAGAGCAGTGCAGATTTGGTGGACTTCCATCTAGTCTTCTTTCCTGCTTGCCTGTTCAATGGACTAAACACCATTTTGTCACCTGGTTTTCATCCTTGAGCAGGAAGCTTCAAAAGACCGGTTGGAAAATTTGGCACCTCCTTGAGATGTTGTGTAAGGGGATGACTGTCATGAAGGTTTAGGTACAACTTAACCTTTGACCCATTCCCAAGATGCATTGTTTGTGAACATTTCCAAAGTTGTCAGTACCATTCCTTTCCATTCCATTTTGGTCATCAAGTTCAGAAAATGTCAGGAACTTAAGAGTGTATAGTATTTATCTAGACAAATAGGAATCCACAAGTTGTGGATCATGAGAGATTATTTGAAATCAGTTAACTCTGCCATATTTAGCTTCTTACTGGAATTTTGCAGAAGTTACAAAAACTATATCAAGAAATACATCTGTATTAGCTTTGTAGATGGACACAAGACCAGTGGAACGAGATGTTAAAAATGAAAACATTTTGTAATTTTTTTTTTGGCTTTGTGCATTTGTATTTACACATTATGTACATAGAATAAATTGTACATAGAAACAAATGACCCCTTGTTCTTTATAGACTCAAACTGCATTACATACAGATTAAATAGACAAAGAAGAAAGGAAAAATATGTATCTGCTTTGATATGGAGTAAACCCACCATAACAATTAGAAAGTGCTTGGAGAAAGAATTAGACCAAAAATTTGGCATACATTTACAAAATTCACAAGGGTATCAAAATAGATGTACAATAGAACTGGAAAATTTTTAATTTTTGTAGAAGAATTTACAATACAAAAGGTGTTTTTAGCAGCAAATTGCACTTCAAGAAACAAATTGGAGGGATAGTGATATCAAGGTGTTTTCTTTTTCCTTTGGAAGTTTGAATGCAGGAATCCTCTGGAGGGAATGGAATTATACTTGCTGGACTTATAATTCTATTGCTTTCTGTGGTACAGGATGAACCCCCTGGATTCACCCTTAATTTGGAATCTGCAACCCAAAGCCACTTACTTATATGTACAGTTGAGAAGTATTGTTCTCAGTCTCTGGACAGAACATTATGAAATAAATACTACACAGTGCTGCTCAAGGTATGACTGACAGTCTTATGTGTATAGATCTCAGTGTTTTACTACAAATAAAACTTGTCTGGCACAACAGCAATGACAATTCCATTTGTGCAGACCACTTTGTCAATAGTCGACTCCATTACATATTCAGCAATAAAAAAAGTTAGTCTAGCTTCAGTTCTGGGTTATTTAAAAGTCCATTCATATGTTGTATCTTTCCTTGTATCTTTTCTCCAAGTCTGTTGTTTCTTTTCTTCAAGAAAAGTTCCAGTTCTTTTTCTCTTTTCTCCCTGTTGGGATAAAGAAGAAAAGCCTGTTGATACCAAAAGGTGTACTTGATGAGAGAAAATACAATTATTTAATCTGCATACAAATAAGTGAGTTTGGTAATTCATTGCCATGTGGAATTGTGGTGCACAGTGTGGGATTTACAAACTGAGATCAGCTTGTAATGTATGGCATTCCCTTGTTTTCATCACCATGTGCATACACTGCTATCTAAAGTTTAGCCAACTCAAACAAAAATAGGGGTGTCAGTTCAAATAGCCAATTTTGACACATTCCTCTGCACTTAACCACAATTGAGATCCCTCCTTACATTAAGGATGGATTAAGAAAGAATAATTCCAAGAAATGTTCATGCAAATTCAAATTTTGGAGTATGTATTGTATGTGCGGGATTGGTTTCTCCCGATGATTTGGAGGATGTGCCCATGTGCACAGCCACCAAAATGAATTAGGGAAGTCGCATATTTGTGTTCTGCTCATCCAAGTTAAATTGTGAACACTAAAGAGGTCTTTTATGATCATAAGCATTATTGTTACCTGAAGGTCTTGAAAAGGGTAGGTCCATGTGGGTGGGGAATTGTTGAAAATGCGCAACCATATTCCCCGCCTGTCATAAAAGGCAACTACAGGAGAGGATTTGAAACTATCAGCCCCAAACTTGAACTATACCCTTTTGTTATATAACACATATATGTTGGTGAGTTGTTTGGTCCCATCTAAACAACTTAAAAAGGGTGAGTCACAGTAGGCGACACTATTCCTTATTGTACCCATATTGTATTTTCACATGTTAATAGAATACATGGGTAAAAAGTGGTCTTCAGGGCTTTGTATTGGAGACATCCTCTATTATAGAAGATACTATTTTATAGAGAGAGGGTCCAGTCACTTCAAGAACACATATCCACAGGACACAGGCAACGTCATGGCTTTTAACTGCATTTTGACGGCTGTATATGTTTGAAATGATAGTTTACAATCTAACCACAAGACATGCAACAAGTGCATGTGATGTATTTTATTTGGATAGGATAATACCAACTTAACTTTATGTCACTCTAAAGTGAATAAGGTTTTGTGCTTACACTGAAAAAATTCTTTTGCTGAATAGACTTGCTGAATGAGAGCAAATGAATGATACACATGAACAAGCAACTATAAGCACATAAAATAAGAAAGCTACAAAAATACAGTGATACATAATGCTTGGGAGCTTACCTTGGTACTGGCCCTGTACTAGAGACAGGATTGTTATGAGCAGGAAGCTTTGTACCAAATGGAAATTCATCACTGTTTGGAATGAGTACAGAAATAGACACATTACAACTTCAAAGGCTACTGTCATGTGTACAATGTACACAAAGACTACAAGTCTATGATGAACACAATAAAAAACACTGAAACAGTTCACAAGTAGAAGTACATAAGCACTTTCACATTAGCACACATTTTAGATGGGCATTGAAACATGCTGCAAATTTTACACAAATAACTACGAATAGCACTTTCACAAACAAGCTGTATATATGGGTCAAAACTGTGAAAAAGTTGACATTTAAAAGGTAATGATCAAGGTTGGAACAAAGCAATTTGTTGCTTTCCATATTTTCAAGAACCAAGATGATTATGTGATATCTTTGATATCATTCATACAAAAATATGCTGTGCCAACATTTTGCCAGAACTTTTCCAAGTTCCCAACAGTTTATGTAAATCTTAGGGATTTCATCCCAGCCTAATAAACCCAATAAACTGCCATGAAATGCACGTACTCAAGGTTGACCTTAAACAGTGTTAATTTCTTAACTTCACTGGAAATTTGAGTAACTCATAGAACTGATATGTTTTATCTTAATTGGTGGGGCTGATGGGAGTTGTGGAAATGTGCTCATTAGGCCAAAAAACTTTGAGCAGATGCAACTTGGCATCTCTTTGCCTTAAAATTGCAGCAACTTAATGGAATGTTGTCACAACAAAACAGATTTACTTCAGGAAAAGCTCCAAAATATGTAATTTGTGATTTTTAATGACTATCCAGGCTATGTGCTATCCATTCATTAAGACCTCTACCTACCTCTCTGTTTGTTGTTCTGGGGGTGTATGAGGTGAACCAATGAGGGGGAATTCAGCATTCACCATTGCAGGGGTAAGAGAAACAGGCATCATGTCACTGGGCTCATCATCTTCATCATCCCTGCAAAATAGCCAACAAAACTTATCATGATATCCTTTAAATACAACAAAAAAGTTTTATAAAATTTTGGTTCAGCATGTGAAGATTTCTATTTAAATTCTCTTGAAAATTTTGTGATTTGCTAAAACAACAAACGGTTTATGGCGAAAGATCAAAAACTGGGAATAAACATACCAAGCTTTGGATATGATCCAAACTTTAAATTATTCATAGCATCAAGGACCATTATGAGATAGAAAATTCCAGGAACAGTAGAGGTAGGGGGGCATTTGGCTTTTTGTTTTAGGTCCTTAAAAGTACATAAAAGATTTTTAATACAAATTTTACTTCCAAAGGAAGCATAAGTGGCACACCAGATTGCATACAAGGACATTCTAATATTTCCAAAATTTTAAAAGAGGAGAACCTCCTCCTAGACCCACTTCCCAGGCCAGCAATTACCCAGAATGCTGTATGACCCCTTTGAGAGAAACCCAAGCTTGTGTCTTTCTTAGTGTTTAAAATTCTGCATAATGTGCAAAAGTTCTTACAGTAATTAAAAGCCCAGTTCTCTCACCCCAAAACAGTACCAATTCTCCTAACCTTCTTACTGAAACCCCTCCCACAATTGTCTAAAGTTCATCCTCATCCAGATAAAATTTCAGTATATTGCTTCAAGGTGAGTATAGAAAAACTCAATTTATATAATCAAAACACTCTCAGTACCATTCATGCTGTGTAATATAAGCTTTGGTACTCTGCATTGTTTGAATTAGCTGTCAATCAAAGAGCTGAGCCAATTGAGAATTTTGGTACCCCCGGACCAAAATCGTAGTTTTGAGTGAGAGGTTTGGCCCTTAAAGAGCATCAGCAGCCCTGAATATAGCAAAGTAAATTTTACACCTTTGAATACAACACTGCATGTAGGAAATGCTTAATAATCAAAGTAAACAGCCTGGGGGGGGGGGGGGAGGCAGCCATCTTTTGTGATACTTACTGGTCAGTGACAATATCCTGCTTATCATCTGCTGAAAGAGCATCAAGCAAAGGTGGAACAGAGCTTGGAAGGAGATCTTGATTAAATGGATCAGTCCTGATGGGAGAGCAAAATAGAAATAAATGTTAACTTCTTAATCTCTGACACAGTGATGTCAATATTACATGCAATTGTGGGAGCTCATTAACTAAAGGATTTCATGATGATCATAACATGAAGTTTTTCATAGGTCTGGTTGACTGCCTTGGTCAATGCATAGCAATAACCAAAAATGTTTGTTAAAACATTTCTAGCTCTTAATGAATACTGGCATTATTGTCAATGGTATTTTATACTTAAAAAGGAATATTTTCACTGCCCTTTGCTCACCCAGCAAAGCAATTAGATTATACTTATGTAAGGGTGGTATAGTTCCTGGTGTGTGAATCTTCAAGCAACAAATTTTTACAGTAGTTTCAGGGAAGTGATCATATTGTTGCAAGGATGATTCCATGTTTGGTCAATGCCAGTGTACCCTCAGCAATTACCTATGTAATATTTCCCTAAAATTCCCTGCTCTTTATACAAAAGCCCTGAATACTTCTTTCCTGTTGAGTCTTCAGAAACCCTTTACATGTAGAACAGCTTTCTTCAGAGTAAATATATTACAACAGAAGTGTAGTGGGCTCAACTATTTGGGGATTAGGTGGAGGTTTGCAGGAGTGGGGTGTAGGCAGATAGAGGATGTAAAGCATACACCAAATTGGGTGGAAAGGCATGTAATATGTGCAGTACCATGAACCAATGCCACCTCTGTTGAATTTTCATCCCCTGTGTTACAATAATATACTTCATATGCTTTAATATGTTTCATCTGTACAACTGAAATAGGATTAAGATAACACACAATATAAACATACCATCTTGGTACCCACACATTCATTAGGGTAGGGGTGTTTGCTAGAGATACCAGTCCTTGAGATGGGAATTTCTTCCACTGCATCACACCTTTTATGACATCTTCTTTATCCAGGAAGTTCTTCAGTGTTGAACCATGCTTGTTGTATGGGTCTTTGTGTGTGTAACGAGGGAGAGGGTTCAAATGAAAGTCAGGATCTGTCTCTGCATATGGCATTGGAGGTAGGAATACCTGAAGCCCAGGGGCAGGGTTCTGTTTAACATTAAAAGAAGAAGCATTCATTTATGGAGTTGAAAATTTCTTGAAATTCATCTTGTAGAAATATATGCACATAAACTTGACCTAACAAGAATGATGCCAGGGAATTATGGACTAAGTTATGTTGAGAATTAGCAAATTGTAAATATATCTACCTACCACAAACAGATCATCACACTTGATATTCTTCACAAATCTTGAGGTCACTCCAAAAACCCTCTACCAACAAGTGGCTTAAGGCCAGGTCACACTACAACGATATCGGATAGGATTTCACTCCGATTTTTGTGAGTTTTAATTAATATCTTGTCTATCTTTGGTCAAGAAGAAACAAAAATTTACCAACCTGTGTAGGTGTATGAATTGTATTGCAGGACTATGAAATTTTAGGTTATACCAAGTATTCAGTGATGTCACATCCACGGACGGCTTTTATTGGATACGCCAAGTCCGATAAAAGCTATTTGTCAATGTGACGAAAGCAAAATAAATAGTTTACAATTTATTTCCGTGGTCCTCTCATACTGATCATATATTCAGGGACGAGCTTTTTCCGTGAATTCGCGGATTTCCGTGATTTTTTTCCTGCCTCCGTGATTTACCTTTCCCAATTTCCGTGGTTTTCTGACAGCATTATTTTTTAGTGGGTTGTCGCGCTTGCACCGTAACTCGCCGGACTATTACTGGCGTTACTGCTGCAAGCTCCAACATTGCTTATCCATTAATGAATTCCGCTGCCTGCAGGGCCGGGAGTTGTAATACTCCCAGTCAAAGTGAATCACGTTTATCATGCACCATGCGCACGTACGTAAGTTCAGTACGTAAATCTGTGCATGTGTAAGTTGTCACAATCGTCAGCAGTTGACTGTATCAATATCATGCATGCATGATGCAGTAACCTGTGCTGTATTCGATCGGAAAACGAGTCGGCCGCTCATAAAGTTGACGTAACAGTTTTTTAAATATATGGAATTGGTCTTGGATAGAGAAAGAACTTCGTCAGATATCGAAAAGTGATAGTCTGAAGTGAACTGGAAATGTGGTGCAATTGTGAGCCATTTCGGCAATTTCATTCACAAGATGAGCAACTTTGAAACAGCATAGGCCTAGCCTAGCCTAGGTCTACTTGGTACATACTACATGTAACTTTAGTTAACGTTAGACCTAATGAAATGCAACATCGTAACGTTAGTTGTTACAACTTAACGTTACAGCTATCCCAAGGTTTTCTAATCGGGATTTATGGACATCTTCACCACTGAGACAAGTTTTACAGTGATTGAAGAACTGTTCAACTTGACATGCTTCAGTGTAGGCTGGGCCTACTTAGGACCTAGCCTAACGTTAAGCATAGCTTAGGCGAGGCCTAGCCTATTTTGACTGAAAACTTTTCTTGGAGTGTTTTATGTTACCAATGTACTGATTAAAATAGGCCTCCAAATGATGTCTTGAATACTCTATTTTCTCAGAGCTTCCGGGGGCTTCGCCCCCGGGACCCCCACCGGGGCTTTGCCCCTGGACCCCACCCGTCAAAGTGTCGCGCTTCGCGCTCTCACTGACGCCTTGGGCGTCAGTCATGTATGCCCAGCAAAGTTCAGTGATTTTTTTTTTAGACCAGGCTCATCCCTGTATATTTACAAAATATGGGAAATTTTTGTTTCTTTCCGACAATGGATGGAGGAGATTTTAACTAAAACTCACAAAAATCAGATAGTAATCCGATCTGATATCCCTGTGGTGTGACCTGGGACTTATTTATAGGGCGTGTCCTCCAGGACATTTATAGCACTTACAAAGGCTTGTGGGAAAGCATACTAATGCACATTGTTTTCATTTTTTCTATGGTATTTTCTTTTAACTACGGCCATAATTTACACCAAAATTCTCATCTTACAATCCTCTTTAATGGCTACTTGGAAGTCTATAGCACCATAGTTCTTGTAACAATTGGACATTGCACTCTTATTAGCAAAACTCTAACAATTGCACCAGAAAGTCATACAAAGCCTGTGTGGGTGCAACCATGAGTAAAGTAATGTAAAGGCAGGCTATTGTTGCTTTGTCTGGACTTTTTTTTATGAAAAAAGGGTGGCAGTTAAGTTATTGCAGAGAAATTTAACTGTTTGGGATGAGAATTTGTGTTAACATAGCAAATATCACCCACTGTATACATTATCCAGATTAAAAAGTTTTTAAATTGTAAACTTTTACTCACAAAGATGTGTAAAGGAGGATATTCTGTTGGTTTGAAGAGGGCAGGTGGGGGAACAAGTTCGACAAGTCCAGGTCCCTTCAGCTCCACCACATCCTCACCATCTGCACCATCAATAATCACATGTTGCTCAGCAGTTTCATCTTCTTTGGTCCATGCTCCCTCAGGGGCCTGGATGTTGATGATTTCATCTTCTGCTCCTGACCTCAAGGGTCTTATAAGTTGTGCAGGGACATAGCCAAACCCTGCATCACGTGCACAGTGTGCCTTGTAGCCCATCAATTTGTACTGCTGAGGAACCTGTAGGCATAAATCGAATCAATGTGGGATTGTGTTACAGTCACTACAGTGAGACTGAAAGTTCGGGAGCTTTCCCAATTTGGTGTGAGTATATCTGTGACAAAGGGCCATGCTTTGCATGAAAATCTTAAACATTTCGCATATTTCAACAGAATTCTATAAATTTTGCAATCATTTTTAAGGGATTTTTCAAAGCATATAGAAAACCCATTTCCTCTTTTAGACTTATTCACCTTCATGAGTACCAAAGGTTGGCAAATATTTTCCCTTATTTTCAGACTTTTTGAAACTCTGGGGATAATTTGGTACTCAGAAGAGTGCATTTACATTACGATACAAAACTGGATCAATAGGGGGGTTGAAAGTCTCAATCATGCAAACAGAGAACCCTTAAACTATCAAAGGAGGAAAACAACAGATGACATTATCAGCTGTTCTTACCTAAACCAAATCTACTACCTACATACAATGGCCTTGTTAACAATTACCACTTGACGGTTTTCAGATTTGAGAGCAATACCAAATATGGAGTGGGTATGTTTTACATTCACATGAATATTGCTGGTTTAATAATACATTGCAAAATATCAGTTTGCATGTGAAGTACAATGTTTGAGTAAGATACTGCTGGCTATTCCAGACATGAGACTTGAACAAATGAGCCAAAAAAAAAGGTAGAGACAAATGGACTTCATTAGAAAGGTTGGGGCAACAAGACTTCACAATGTTGGGGGCAACTGAGCCTAGCATTAAATGTAGCAATTTAGAGTTAGACTAACCTTGAGGTTGAAGAAAGGCACTTGTCTCTTCACTTCCAGGGGCACACCTTTTGGAGGCACAATACCAAGGGCATCAGGAGCCTACAAAGGGTCAACAAAAAAAGTAGATTTATTTCTTACATTTCCCTAAACAAGATGACTTCAGAATCTCTGATCTGTGGTATGCAGTGCTACCATAAAAAAATAAAAATAAAAACACATCTCCTAGGAAGAGATTAAAACAATTTCCATTTTTCAAACTGATTAAAGGCATATTCTGGAGACAAAATTCGTTAACTTTAAAATAAGCAGAAAAATTTTCTCTTTCAGAAGGTGAAAATTGCATTTTAATAGCTTTCAGCATTCTAAAGATACAACTTTTTTCAGTATTGCAAATTTTTCTTGGGATTTGATGCATCATGGGAAATCTCTGATGTCATTGTGGCACAAAAATTTGACATTGCATTCAATTTATTTATAATTATGATGCCACTGCAGGCAATATTAAGCAACATTGTTGGTTGTGCTCTATGTATGGTGAAGAGTAATGCTAGATCTACAGGAAAAGATATTCAAACATTCCAACAGTATCAAATTTCAAGGACAAACAGGATGTTCAATTATAAACAAAAACAAAAGGAATTTGAAGCAATGTGCCCACATTACATAACATTCTGTGGCTTTGTTGAGAAGCAGAGGTATTTTTTAATAGAAATAATCAATCTTTAAAGTGAGATACCTTGAGTTAGGAAAATGGTTTAGTGATAGGGTTTGAAGGACATGGTGTGGAATATTTTTGTTGTTCTTACAAGACAGAGGCAAAAAGCCACCAGAACATGCCTTTAAAACAAAAACAAATATCAGTAAAAAAAAATTAGTTTACTACTGCATATCTAAGCAATACGATACTGCTTTTGTGTGCAACCAGTACATAACAAATGTTAACATTTACAAATTTGTTAAAATGTATAAAATTAGTCAATTTTTAGTAATTCTTCAGAGAAACAGCATAAAGAATATTTCATTCGTTTGTTTACAGAAAATAAAAACTAAATATGGCACTACCATATCATCCTTATAGTCAGGAGCAATATAAGTTGGAAAGGCATGAGGTAGGACTTTATCTGCTGATATATGTAATGGCAAGTCAGCATATCGGGCCACTTCAAGGTTTTCCCCATATGTAGCTGAAAAACAGAGATAAAGAAATTCGACTTTATAACTGTTAAACATCTTTATTCATTAAAAACAAACTTGAAAAATAAATTACATGTTGGAAGTCAGAAGTGGCCTAAACATGAACTGTATCTAGTACTACAACCAAGTACAAATGTAAATGTGTTTGAATTTTTCTTCTTTTTTTTTTCAAAAAGGACAAAACTTTTCAATATTAAAAAGCTTAACTCTGACTATCATTGCAAACAACCATTCATTCTTTATATAATGTGTACATGCACATTTGAACCTAGGTTTACATAAAGATATACTCCAGTTCCATTTGAAACATATTTTACTGAACATAAATATTTCTACCAATATCAGTTTTAAAACGTTGTGACAAAGGCAATCATTTTTTTCCATTTTGACGAAAGGACTTTTCTGTTCCTTGTTTCCTTGCCTGTGTGTGGCCTGGGAGTGGTAGGGATTTCAAAAGTAGTAACAAACCTCCAAGAGCACACAAACAAAATCATCAGCATAAATCTTGTTTTGGAAAAGTGTACTTGGGTTTTTGAACTCCCTCCCTCACAAATAGAACTCTTGTGAATTTTAAGAACAGTACTGCTTTTCATTTTTTAAGGTCCCTAATATGTGTGCAACAGTACAACACTGTAGTTGATTACTATCTACTGGTTGCACCTAATGTCTGGCAGCCAGGACGTACTTTTTGATTGAAAGTGGCTCCTGGTTCAGCTTGACCTTAACACCCTTGGTCAAGGCTTTATTGAATAAAAGTAACAGACTGTAAATTACTGACATTGAAATGCAAACTTCTCAACAGAAACAACAGACAACAATTATCTCTTACTTGATGTGTCCTTTCCAGCTTTTCCCATTTTATAATCGGTCACAAGCTTCTTCAGAAATGGGACCTTTTTCTCTGCACGTATCCTGAGAATGACCTTGTTGACTGCACCTTTAAACCTGCCAATAGCCCTGTGTCGTGACATCCACGGATCATTGCTAAACAGATCAAACTGAGGATGTATGGATGGAATGTTTGTTACTGTACGGTGTGTTCTCCTCTGGATGCAGGAGTTTGTTGTGCGGTTGTATTCAATGCCTGGTATTGGATCTCCTCTGTGGTACTGGAGGGAGATGACAGATTGTTCTATTACAAAATAACTCAAGTTTGAGCTGTAATTGTATTCCACAGATATGCTCAAACTCTTGTAAAAATACTATGGATTTCACCAAGCATATTTTCATATCTAGAACAGGCAATCTGTGTAGCCATTGTATTCCAAATAAAAAGGCTCTAAACAGCAGGAAGTAGACACTAAACTGCATGAATCTTTTCTAGTCAGGATGACCACTAATAGGCTAGTTGGGTAATCCATTGGCACATGAAACTGTGGTACACAGTGTGGGTTACACAAACCAACTCTGCACATAGTGTACCATGTTTCCTTGTTTTCTTCAGTACATGCATACACCACTAAGTGTCTAGCCAACTGGAATGAAAATAGGATTCTCAGTTGTACTCAACGGCAGATTTTTTATTTTTGCATATTTACACCAAAGAGGCAATTTCGATGAAGTCCACTGCACAGACCCAAACTTATGAATCCTCATTATGTTAGGGTTAGGTTAAGAAAGAATGGGGGCACCAAATTTTCATATTAACTCAAATTGTGGAACATGTGTTGTAGGTGCTGAATTGGTTTATTTATCCTGACTATTTAGAGGATGTGGGCATGTGCATAGCCACCAAACAAATTACCAAACTTGATTATTTACATGGCTCTTTCAATTTAACCAACTCAAACTCATACCACTCTAATTTTGATGACCTTTGCAGGTAGGTTCAGGGTGTATCACTCTCAAATGACCTCTGCAAGCAAGACTGGGACATACTACAGCAATTTCAAATTGGACTTTAGTTCCCTTATAGTGAGTTTAACTTATACATTTTTCCATTTCTAGTCAAAAAGAGCCTAAAATTTGTCAAAGTGTGTTAATATATGGCTGTATGTAGCAGAAGACTACAAAAATGGATTGTAAACTACAGGTAATCAGTTTGTTACATCACACCAAAAGGCAGTTTTTATCAGATTATCATCAAATAAAAATTTGTCATAATTTTACATAGGATGGAAATTTTGAGTTCTTTCCAGCCAAAGATGGAGAAGATTTCAACTAAAACTCACAAAAATTGAATCGTAATCCAATTCGATATCACTGTTGTGTGACTCGTGCATTACTTAGAAATAGTAAGTCTATACTCACGAACTGGGGTTAACACAAACTCAATTTTCCATTGGCAGTTAAGTGAATTTTGGGTAAAACCATTGACCCTGCAAATACAAGAGTTCCCTTTGTCTTTTAGGAAAAATGGCAAAACTCTTCCTGTAGCTTAGAGATGAGTTTGCTTTTGGGGAAAAGCTATAACACTGCAGTTTTCATTTCAAAGGTAGTAAAGATAAGAGAAAAAACAAACATCAGTGCAAATCAGAGACACAAAGAGAAACTTTGATCTCTCTTATTTTACTGAATTTATGAGAGGGCAATTTAGAAAGTTTCATATCAGGAAATACCCCCAAAATGAATGGAGAAGTTAAAGTAGGAAGATATTTTCCTATAACAAGGATACTATTAAAATGCCTGAGAATTACCAAAGGAGTTAAACACCATGTGAATTAAAGTGGTATCATGAATGTACCATTGTTTGTTTTACTACATCTGGAAGTTTCAAAGACAGCACACACTGCAGCAATATAAATGCAATGTAACTCGTAGCCATTCATGCATGGTCATACTTTTGCAGCTTGTGCAAAAAGTTTGTTCCCAATCCCATCTGGAATACCAACACTCCTTCCCTCAGTGATCAAAGATATTTTACAGTTACTATGAAATCATAAGGAAATGAGTAGGCTTGTAAAAGTGTGCAACTGTTGCTAACTGACCTTTAATCATTTGGAATTTTCAAAGTACCTCCATTTAGGCAGCAGAATGGTAAGTGCACAGTGTGACAGCTCTGAGAACAAGGTCCTACCCCCCCCCCCCCCCCCCCCAAAAAAAAAAAAAAAAAAAAAAAATCTGCTTAACATTTCTGCAGCTGCAAAGAAAATTTGTAAACACTTTATGGTCCAAAAATATTGAAATATTGGGTAAAAAAGGGCAAGGACACTTACATGGTATTCAGAGAGAGCCTCTGACCTGGTTTCATTGATATCATCTCTTTCCATTTGTGATATCTGATCTCGCCCTAAATGCACCTGCCTATAACAGGATCAAACAGGAAAAGAAAAGGTATTTTCATCATTTCACTCAACACACTAAAATAAACACCCAAAACCATTCAAGGACACGATAATAGATTGTGTTTAAGTCTTTAGCATATGAAAGTGTACGAATAATAAAACAAATATAGCCAGGAAAGCTTTGTTCACTTTTGGTTTCTGGTTTCACTGCTTTTACCACACAAATTTATATGCATAATACCTGCCCATTATCAACTCCATATGGAAAAGGATTCTTTCTCCTGCATTCCAGGTAAGAGACAAGCCATGTATTTGAAATATAACATAACAAAAATAACCCTTTGCATCCCCCCCCCCCCAAAAAAAAAAAAAAAAAAAAGTACCGTAGATATAGCATTGCAGATGATATAACACAAACAGTCTATTAGTACAGTTCTATGACTGGCATATCAGAAGTGAACTTCTTTCATATGCAGGAATCCTTGTTTTCCCATTTCACACCAAAAAAAAAATGATATCCACTGTAGTGGTGCCACTGCACGTAGCATGTCAGACCACATGAGATGAAGTTTTTACATCATTTTTCCATTTTCACACCAGAGGTAATCATATTCACATAATAGGTACTTCAATAAGATGTTCAGTTGATAGTTTCAGTCGTCTTACCATCTGAGTTCATTCTTCCTCTCAGCCTGTACATCTGCCCTGACTTCTTGTTCAAATTCTGCTTCCTTTAGTTGATACCTATTTACAGAAGTGTCTTTCTTCATCAAAATTGCTGAGAGAAAGAAAGATATCCAAAAACAACAACTTTTCAACACTCTTATATCTTTTGAAGGTTTTCCTGCAACATCAAATGGTTTGCACCACACAAATATTTACTGCATCACAATTTTGTCCATGGTCCTGCTCATGACACACAATTAACATACCAAACATTGAGTGGACTATGACAAATATGGTTTTTAGAAACACCATGGAAATGGATTACAAGCCTTCTCATGCTGGAGTTTTTACAATTCTTCTATTCACAAATCCATAACTTGACAAAACCTTCCACAACTTCTTGCAACTTCTCCAAACATAACACTGAATTATGTGGATGAAACTACAACAACAGTTAAAGGGAAAGAACAGTCCCCCCCCCCTCCCGGGAATTGTAATAGTGTAGAAGTCTATCCTATTCCACGAATGGCTCTTGAGAATCATGTGATAATATTTTTCTTTTTGAATTGTGAAATTTATGGGGAGGCCACTCATTGCATTACCTTAGATAACCAATATTTATATCTTGAAACATAAAAGAAAAGTATGTGGAACACAAATTAGGAGAAATTGATGAGAATTAGCTCTTGTTTCAAAATAACTTTGGGTTCTTCTTCTCTAAGTGTACCATGCCATGATTTCCTGTTTTCCTCTATAATTTCCAAATTCTAAGACTCTTCATGACTTCACAACATAATTCCCTTTTTGACTCTCAAGGACTTGACAAATAGTTTGGGTTACTTTAACTTATGTTTTTTTTATTGAACTCGAAGGGGCTTGGTTCTACACATTTTGTTTCGATTTTTGCTTCTTCAAATCTTCTGCCAGCCATTTTTGTGAATGTTGCAGGATACATGCATCACCACTGGCTAAAAATGCCTAGACAATGAGAGAAAAAGTTACACAACCCAGCACAATAAAGTTACAACTATTGCTCTACTTTCTAAATTGTGAGGAGTAAGAAGATGATGCCATAGAAATATTATCTCCAGTTTTACAAATGATGGTTGAGAAAACATTGAAATGATATAGGCCTAACTTTCATTAAATGTTACTGAATTACCTTCTCTTAATTCCTTTACACTCATCTTTCCAGCTTGTTGAATAAGCACTGAATTCACAGAGTGCTGGGCATCTAGGTTGCTGGGGAAACGTACTCCATCCTTCTCCAAAACTTCCTTTCCTTTAGGTGCTGTCTTAGCTTTTGGTTTCTTACCCCTCTTCTTCCTAGAAACTCCCAGGGGTGAAATACTGTGAGGATCAAGCTGACTATCAAAATCTATTGGTGGCACCTTGGATACGGACTCTTTCCTGTAAACAAATACAAAATTTGGTGTATTGTAATTTAAAAGATGCTGTCAAATTTGACAGAGCAGGACTAGGTTTGTCAAATTTCTTGCCTCATAGTCAACACAACAAAATTGTCCTTGAGGAAAATATACAGCTGAATGTCCTAGCCTGAAGTGTCAGTGTCCCTTGAAGCTTTCACCACAAGTGAGTTGGAAGGCCATTAGGCAGATTTCAAGTAGGCAACAAGCAAGAAAAAATTGATGCAGCCTGGAACAGGTATGCACTTACTGTTGTCTTGCCTTTTAAATAATTGAATATTACATCCACATTTTGACAAAATCACACTGCACACAGGAGGTGACTTGACCCAGGAAAGACTGGTTGCTAACTGTTGCTATTTATAAATAGAATGCATTTCTTATGTCCTAACAGTCTAAAGCAAACAAATCCAGCAAATGCAACTCTAGTAAAATTATATACCTAGGAAGAACAGCAAATCATATTCACTTTTTCACCTCACTAATAGTAAGCGAAAAAAGCAAGTATGTGAACTAATAGCTAAGGCTTAATACTAGCACTCCAAGGGTTGCTCATTGCAGTCAGGTCCACCTTTATTATGTTGTCTCTCTTTGATATAAAGCTTTTTCTCAGTCCCCTCTTTCCTACCAGGGATTAAACAGGTACATTTGAGGTTATGAGGAATGTTGCAGGGTGTACACTGTAGCGAAATGTTGGATTTCCTCTAGGAGAAAAAAACTCTTTGGAGAGTACATTGTAGCAAATTGTTGGACTTTCTCTTGGAGAAACAATCTTTGAACAGGGGTGATATTGCTTAAGTGCTTTGAAGCCCACTGTTATTGTGAAGCACCATATCACTTTGAAATTATACTTAACATCTATAGACGAATTCAATCAACCTTGGTGTTTAATGACTGCAGACAGCCATTAGTGGGGTCAATCAGCTTTCAATCCTCTTCATTTAACGTCTACATGCATTTCAAACCCTCATACTCAGTGAAATTGAGGAAATCAATGTACAATTTGATGTACATCTATCCATTAAAAATGGTAAGCAAGGAAATTAAAAGATTAAAAGGTGATAGACCCCAGTTATGACTGACTGAAATCAGACCATCACTTGCTGTCCAGATTCATCTATAAATGGGAACAATTGCCCTGTCTTTAGACCATTTCATCATTGATGAGCTTGTGTAACCTTATTCTAGATTGGCTACAGTCCTTTCCCCAAATCATTATTTTCAAATAACCAAATGGAAAATATAACTCACTCTTCAAGTCCAGGTTTTGAGTGGCCAGTAACAACACATATCATTGGCTTGCAATTGAACTGAGATATGTTAAGTTGAATCTTCATAAGAGCAGTACTGAAGTCTGTAGGAGAGAATGTGATCCTTAAAACAGTCTCCCCATGAGCAGGAATGACACCACTGAGTGGTTCAACCAAAAATGCAGGATGTGGTTGTGGGAAAGATATGTTGAACTCAAAGTCCACAGGTGCCTTGCATTTTAAAGGAATTTCTTTTGTCTTACTATATTGAACAAGAAAAAGAGAAAGATTATTTAATTTACTATTACAGATGCAGATCCACTTTACAGGTGCACATGCAGAATGTAGTTGGATCCCAAGTACACCAAATGACTATAAACGGTACATTTCATTGGTGTTATTTTATGAATGACTGATGATAAAAATGACTATTTGACTGGTGTTAAATCTCACCATTTTTGTCATGTGAAATCATGTAAATAGGTAGTCACTGAACATATCTTCAAAATGTTTCAAGGATTTGCTAGCTGCTACACTTTGCATAAAGTTTGTTAGTTAGGCATGTTTTACACTTCAAACATAAAACCTTCTGGTTTAATCTATCAGCACACATGGCATTTTTTCCAGTTGTGGAGTGCTGGACTGTTTTCCCTATTCCATTGCTTATGAGACCACTTTTGCACAGAGCATCAGCAGATAAAATGTGACCAGTTAGCTACACAGGACTGAGACATCTGTCATGTGTCCCAATTTCAGGCTGTTGCATATGACAGATATAAAGTCCATCTTGCATTATAAAATTAATTCCGCAGTGGGATGAAGGTTGGAACAATCCAATTTTGCATTATACTGTTTGATGCAGTACAGCTACAACTTTTTCCAACCAAAGGCAATGTCTACCAGAATAAAGTTCAAAAGGAAAATATGAATAAAACTGATGGTATATTACCTTTTTGAAACTGGAGTTGGTGGAAAAGAGTAGACAGATGGAAAGTCTGATACATCCATCACTGGATAACCATGCACTGGGACTATGAGATTTTCAGCATCCTGTATTGAAGCACAATTGGACAAAAAGATATGACAACTGAATATCTGAGCGTTTCTTCTCCACTGAGCTTACATTAATGTATAATATTACATACAGAAACTATTGAATGATCAGACACAATAATAATGGCCAGATGCAAATTACGAATATTGTATGGAAAGATTCAAAAGGGAGCATCTGTATCTTTTCTGAGGTACATATGTGTCTGGCAAAATAGTACATGACATCATACATTCATCATTCTTATTTCCACACTTATATACTTTCTTTCTTTAAAAATTGCATTTTCATAACAATACTGGAAAGACAAAGGATATTCTTTGAGTTTATAATGGCAGTTACTGTTGGTAAGATATTCAGCATGTTTGACATGCACTGCACAGAATGATCAGGGTTCATTTAATCATTTAAATGTTAATTTTTGTTGTATATAAAATTGAGTGCTTTAATAAATAACAAAATTCTATTACCATAAAAAGTAAAAATATTTTTAAACTAGTGCAGTAATTTGAATTAAATTAGAAATTAATGTTAGATGAAGTAACATTCTATTCCCTAATCATGTGAATGTACAGTTATAAATGTTGGACTGTATTTCATAGTGTCAAAATAAGCAATGCTTGATTATATCACCTGGCAATGGATCCTGATGCAATCATAGTAGTATCTCCATTCATCAGGGGTAAATTCCACAGACACCTCCAATGCCATCCCAGGAACCAGCCTTTCTCTCTTCTTGTACCATGCTTTGTAATATTTGGAGGATGGAGGGATGATGTGCATTTGTTGGCATTCTGAAGACAGGTTGATAAGTCTCTAAAATATGTCAAAATGAAAGGAGCATGGAGTTAGGAAGTCTGTTACAGATGCTTCTACCTAGTATAGATTCCAATTTGTACACAAATATTTAGATTTTAAATTTATTTACTGATTAATGAGAAAGAAATACCTTATAAAATTGAAAAGTGCACAACAATTTCATTTCTATAACTATAGATCTTTATAAAATGCAGTGGCAATAAAAAAGCTTCGTGGGGGTAAAGTTATGTGTGGATTGTTTTCATCAACTGCATTTCACTGTGACAAAAAACATTGCATTGTATCTACCAAAACACTATCCCAAATTCCTTTGTAATTGCAGTTTGGTAAGGGGTCTGTTATTGGTTTCCCCTAGCTTAAAAAAGGCAATTTTGATGTTAAGCAGTTGTGGGTGTCTTACAGTGCTGATGGTCTCCAGATCAGGCCTGTAGACAGAACCCGCTAGCTAAAGTTACACTTTTCTGCCTTCTACATGAGCCTTGTAAAATATTTAAATCAGACATGTATTTTGGTCATTTTACACTTTGTCATTTGAATAAGAAGGATCACTAGACGGTTACAGTAATACTTACAAGGGTTTGCTTGAATAACTTTCCAGGCTCAAAGCCAGCAAAATGTACAGCTGGTGGCTCAGCTTGGATGACATTGTTGTGGGATAATTTGTGAAAAAGTTCTGAAAATGGTAAAATATATTCACATCAGCACACATGAAATATAGGCTATTAAAAACATATTTTCTTCATGGCTACAGAAATTTCAATTTTTGTTAATCACAAAGTCACACCAGTCTTAAGTTGAGAAGGGCTGGCTGTGGTTTGGAGTAAAGATTTGAAGGACAGAGGTAAGTCTTCAAATCCTTCTCCAGTAGGTTTCGTGTTGTGGCTCATGCTTGAAGTCAATCAAAGTTACTCATAAAAATACCGAAAAATTTCTCTTGCTTGATAATGGAAAGTACAGGTTTTCTCAAAGATTTTTAGCATGTGAAACAGTCTCTCTGAGTTGCTATAGTTCCATATCTCAGCCCAATGGTTCAAGGTCAGTACAGTAGTATTTGCAGCAGCTTTGTTGAATGTGAAGCAACACTATGGTTTTTGCACTTTATTTGCTTTCAGAGCAAATTGAACTGTTGATTTTTATCTTTTTGTTTTGGGGAGTAGGTGGATTTCTGGACTTAAAAAAGGCATCAAATTGGTCCTAAGCCCTCCTTTGCAAAACAGTTATTGAAATAATATTTCAGAACACCTGCTATATTTGCTTGAATTCCCCTCAATAAAAACCAGATACACCAACAAAAGTACATAAAACTTACTAGTATCTAAAATATGGTTTGGTATAACATTCTTCTTTTCTTCTGCCACTAGATTCTCTGGTAAAACAATGTGTTTTGTAATCTTTTGATGTCCAGATGACAGAAAGTTATCTCTCTGGGAAATTGGTCTTTCCACTGCCATTTTTAAATAAAACAAAGTGACCTGCAAGAAAAGAATGCATTTAAGGTCATTACCCAGGAACTAACATGCCTTGGTAAATGGCAGATACATCTGGTCTTCAAAAATCTTGCTGCACACTACACATTTTTGTGTAGCCAAACTCAACTTCACTAACCTAGTTACCTACAGTTGGTCCAACTATTATTCATATAACTGGCATGAAGGCACTCTACACAACTGACCAGCCCATTCTGACAAAATTGCACAGTAGTATTAAATTAGAAATCCAAATGGCTTAGCAATACCTTGTCATATGATATTGTGTCCAACATGGATGCCCACATGACAGGCACGAGATCCCTCACAATTATTGAGATATACGTAAGGTCAAAACCTTTTGAAACCATGTGACCCCAAAAACAAGAGGAAACACCTAACTAACATGACCATCAACATGCTACATAATATATTTGAGCAATTCACAAGCTGATTAGGAGATCCCTCTACAGCTTTCCCCCTAAAAATGTCATGTCTCATGGTTTTGACCTTTTGTTACCCCAAAAAACCTTTGACCTCCACAAACAAGACAAAACTCCCACACATTTATGATGCTGGTAAACTATATGTTGTCTAATAATTTGATAAAGAGGTATTTTTAAAAGAAGTTCATTTAAATCAAAATTTTGGGTATTGAGGACAGCTCTTTTTACCGATGTCTCTTTGTTCCGAAAAGTCAATTGCATTGAGGTTAGCCCTCATCCTAACACTGTCCTCCATGCATTGCATGCATTGGAACATAAAGGTATCTATTAGTTAGAGACATCTATGGATGGCAGCCATTTTTTACTTCTTTTTTGGTGAAATGCCCTTCTCAATTGCTAATACGTCCTCGAAAATTAACAAAAAATGATAACCCTATTATTTCAGAAATTAACAAGACTTGTAAATTGCCTTCTGTTCACTTATAGGAACAGCATAATAGCAAACAAGTGTCCCTTGTTTGATACACAATAGACAATATTATCCTTGATTTGATTAGCTAAACTACTTTCTGGCAAATAAGTCTTGCCCAGAGGGCTAAATAGATTCAGACACTATTTATATCAGATAAGGTTATGTCCAATGAGGTGTATGATATAATGAGACAACCCTTCTGGACACTGTGGTTTGTACTTGCAGTCAACTGTGATAAATTATGTTAGATACTGTAAGAGTGACCAATTTGCAAAGAGGTGGGTCAGTTACAACTTGATTTGTTCAATAACGCAACCACAGTTAATGCACCCTCATGGGTAATTGATCCAAATAATCAGTACTTTAGTTCTTTCTATAAAATTAATAACCTGTACTCTTCTTAATTATTCAATTGCCACTAACATGTCCCTATAAACTAGGACAGTGGCACAAGGTTTGCCTGGAACTTTTATCTTTAATCTTTGATACTAAATTTAATGTAATCTTCATGTTTTCTTAAGGGATATCCAAGAGACAATGTTCCTATGCTTTAATAAAAAAAATTCTTCTGCTTGAGCTTCTTGAGCATTACTCTGCTTTGTGTGCATGGAAGCCTTCTTTGATATTTTCAGTCTTTGTCCCCAAATGACCTTTATACAGCCTTTGTTTATACGGCCTTTGTTTAAATTCACATGTTCCAGACACTGCCAGAAACTTCCAATAAACAATAAATTTCATGAAAATCTATATACTTGTGGCAAAATCAGCATACCCATGCTAAATATGAAGTTAACATGTCAGCCTGATGAACAGATTTTTCCTTTTAACAGTTTGATATTTTGTTCGACCCACTTACTCCAATGTATATTAATACTGTCACTAAATGTAATAAAAGGGCAAAACTTCAAACCAGAATCAACATAAATACCAAATGATGTGCACTTTTGTGCAGTTAAGGAGATTCTTCTTAACACCATTGAGTTTGCTCCAGTACACTTTTCAAGTTTATATCCTTATTTACATGGATAAATTGTTCCAAAAACTTACCTATGCCTCCTCTTACATTACCCATGCCAAACAATACTCCTTAATCCTATCTACTCATGAATATAAACTCTTAACAGTTACCCATTTTAAGATGTAGTATTTCCAAGATTTTGATTTTTGACCTCTGATGACTGCAATTGATGTTTGACCTCAAATAAAAACAATGGGGTCATCTGCTCAATATGAGCAATCCACATGGTAAGTATGAGATCCCTTCCAGTTACCCTTCTTGAAATAGTGTTCACATTTTTATGACCTTTTCATCTCTGGTGACCCCAAATGACCTTTGACCTCCACCAAAGACAATAGGTGTCATTAACTTGATATGGACAACCCATGCTTAGTATGACATCCCTCCTGGTTACCCTTCTTGAGATATCATGTTTACAAGGTTTTAACCTTTTTACTTCTGATGGCCCCAAATGACCTTTGTCCTCCACCAAAAACAATAGAGATCATCTACAACTCAGTATGGGCAATCCCCTGATAAGTATGGGATAACTCATGCATCCATCTGGAGATATTGTGGTTACACCATTTGACTTGTGTTTACAAGCAGGCGTCACACACATACATACACATACACAGGCTTTTATAAAAAAGAAAAGAAAAGAAAACAAGTTTGTTCTCTCTGAACCTTTACAGTTTCAGTGCCCTCTTTTAAAGTGTGAGGCTGTAAAAACTATGTTGCTTCTGGGTACTGAAACCCAATTGTGCCCTGCAATGTATCAACAATGATGGTGATGAATGCTAGTGTATAGTATGTGGTATATATTCCTAGGACTAGCCTAGCAGGGATGACACTTTCAAAAATATATCTGGTTGTCCACAGGACAACCTGCATTGGAAATTTGGTTGTCCTTCCTGAAACATGGTTGTCCCCCATGGCAAATGCAAAATATGTTTGCAACTCTAACAGTATTTCTTAGTGATACATTGAAATAGAAAGAAAAATAAAAGGCTCTTCTGTAAGCTATGGTACTGAAGTAGCAACCTAAAACAAGAAAAAGCAAAAGAAGCTCATCTGTATGCCTTAAAGTGTACCTCAAGTCAAAAAATTCAAAAATATATGTTTAAGAGCATGAAAAATGAATTCTAACAGTCCAACTCCCATCTTAATATGACATTCCTGAGCTGAGATATAAAATGTTGAAGTTTATTCACTTGAAACAAATTGGTCCATTGCACAATAATTTGTGACTTTCTTGTTGTACAACTCTTGTAAAATGCTTTGTTTCCCTTTAAAATTAAAAATGTTGTTATGACCTTGAATACTTCCTGTTTGCTCACACAGCATGTTGCACAAGCAGGGATCAATTAATTACATCACCTCATAAGAGTAAGAGTGCTATCACACCTTGGTACAAGGTGCAGTATCGTTCGGAAAAACAAAGAAATACAAAGATTGTAATTTGAGTGGTACAAGAATGACATCACAAATTATTGCGCAATGTCCCATTTTAATTTGAGTGAATTACCTTCAACCTTTTATATCTCAGCTCAGGAATGTCCTGTGAAGATGGCAGTTGGACTGTTAGAATTTATTTTTCAAGGTCTTTAATATATATTTTTGAATTTTTTGACTTGAGGTACACTTTAATGCCTTATGAAACACATGTAGGCCAACTAAGACTATTTGGGTGATATGTCTTTGTTCAATTGGTATAAAATGCAGCTGAAGTTTAATGCCTTTTGATACATGCAATGCTTAAAAGAAAACAGCAATTATAACCCTTCTCAGTCTAAAAGCAGTTTTGGCATAGTAATAGTTAACAATCAGGGCAGTATTTAATTAAGTTATTCACAATATAAGCTTTGGCTCCAATTTTTACAATAATGTGACTCATATCACAATACTAAAATATCAAAGCAGTTTTTCTTCTTAACCTCTGCTTCCATCCTAGCTGACTACAAGGCCCATGGCTTTTTAAACACCCTGTTCATTGTTGAAAGGTCAAGTTGAAAGTAATTTATGTTAGATTTTACAGAGCTAGGCTGGCCTAACCTAGGCTAGGTTTGTTTCTTAATTTTCAAGCCAAATTGTGAAAAAGAAATTGGTAGGAATGTTAGTAATAAATCACTCTGCCTTTAGAAGCAGACTTGTGGGCCTTTGCTTTCGAGACAAACACGCTAGGCCTAGGCCTAAGTTAGGCCTAGGGCCACGGTAGTCTAAAGAACAACCATGACATAGGCTAGGCCTAACTTTTGGCCTAGTCTAGGCCTTGGCCTATAGGCCTAGGCCTAGGCTAGTATAAAATTTTCTAGTCGTCCATCATAATTTTGGTCATTAGGGACGACCGGATGACTGTTAAATTTCATCCATGCCTTGGCCATTTGTTTATGACGCAGTTAGAACGTGTGTTTACTCATTAGGGAGGAGAGCAGTGCATAACACATCAATACCATTGTCAATACTTCGATTCCCAATAGGCTAGCCCAGATTCACAGGCAATGCCAGCTGCTAGCTAATGATTAAGGATAATATTTGGCCTTACGTTGGGCCTATGCTAAGCTATAGCCTAATAATTTAACGACATGTACGATGTACGGCCGGCTAACTTGTTTCGATACTTTCTTTTCTCCAATATCCGTGCTTTTACATCGGCATACCCAAAACGAATCAAAGCATAACGTTTCTTTTAAAATGGAAGGATCAGCCTACAAAAGTAGATGTATGTTAGAAACTTCAATCATCCTGTAGTCGTTTCCTACGTTTCAGCAAAGATCTTGCTAAGCCACTCGTTTCCAAGGTAATGTCTAGTACGGGACAGGTACATTCAGTGCTAAGTACTTTTTGCCGACTTGTGGCATCAACATTACGAAGCTCCGTCGTCTGCTAACTGATCCAAATGAAACACATCATGAATATGTGTGCGTAGTAGTTAGGGCTGTATGAGTAACTTGTCGTACGTAGCCTACTTGAATGTACATGTCAACGTGGTCCACTTCTATCGTAAATTCATGAGTGTTTTGTAAAATATGGAAAAAGTAACAAAATTCGATTGACAAACTCCACACAGAAGGTCGCAGCGCTATCGCCATCAACCATTGGTTAGCTTCAACCAGAATAAAATTTGGTTATCATGGCTCCGTCTTCTACTTCTAGGCCTATCGTGGCAGTTACTGGTTATTTAGACTGACATGCAAGAGTCTGTATAGCTAAATTATGTACTGTAATAATAGCCTATAACATAGCCTAACACAGTAACACTAACAGGTAGCAACTGGTATTATAGGGCTAGCCTAGGATAGGGCTAGTTTTTTAACACTAGCAGTAACCATACCTCCCCAAGTGACCTGCATTTCGCAGGTTTGACCCGTCTACACCCATTACTCTTTTCTGTATCATAATCATATACATTACACCGATGGCCCTGTTAAACTTTTGTACTAAGGTGGTAAGGTTTCTGTTAGATATTTATTGTTGTTTAGGGTTAAATCTTTTGCAGGATGCCTTATAAGCCCTCTTCTGCAGTTTGTCTTGTTATATGTTACATTTTTAACTTTCTATCACACTGCTAAATCATGTTGCTGCGATGCTCTCACCATTTTATCCTAACAACAAACTCTGAAACATTGCCTTTTGGGGTTATTCACTGAAGACTGAAGAAAGTGAAGATGAAAGAAAAATGTACATTGTGGTGTTTAAGTTCATAACGGAACATTTTGGCCCAAAACGATCATTGCTTTTTCACTGCTTGCTGCATCACGACAACCTTTTTTGTGGTTTTTACGCTTGACCGCTCACATCACGGCAGCTCCGTATTCCCCGGGAGAGTCCATTTGAGAGCAGTATGAAAATTTTTATTCTTTGCTCAATATTTGATGTAAAATGGTTTAGAGTATTCTTTCCTAGGCCCACGGCACAACACTGCATGTTCATCTTTCATGAAAAGATTTGTTTATATATGTGGGATCTCAATGCATCGGGCAAATGATATTTTGAATATATATTTTAACCCCCTAACATTTTGCAATGGTACGTGCCAAATACCCAAGCCTTTACTGCCATTCAATGCATTTTGAGGAATCCTAAATTTCCTCCGATTTTTCCACTGTCAATCCAGTTTTTTGAATAAAAAAATTCCATTAAGGACAAATTGCTCAATCTGATGACTTTTTCTTAAGGAAAATGGGATAAGGGCAATGAAAATGTAAAGCACTTCTCTAGGTCTGTGCAAGCGAAATGGCGTCAGTTTGAATGCCTGCCTGTGATGTCACAGGATCATTGACCAATTCGGACCAATTCATTGACCAATTCGGACAAAGAACAAAGCAACGGCCCGATTTCCAAACCAAGATTTTTTTTATATTTTTGAAAAAGGTGTAATGTTCCCGTTAGTCACAGTAGATGATACTTGAGCACAATGAAGATGAATATTCATACTTTTAACACACGCTTGAACTAGATTTTTAGGACCGTCCTAACAAAAGTTAGGTGAATTTAAGTGGAGGAAAACCGTTCAAAAAGGTGCTCTTTGGAAGAATCTCCATTGAAAAACATTGAGAGTTATATTTTTCATTGGAAATTGGCATACCCTTCCACCCATTGTATCGATTTAATAGTTACATGGATAGAAAGAAAACATTCTAGACTTTCAAAACCCATTTGAACTAGGTTGGTACCTTCCGATTTGATCATTTGAGAGACCAAAATGTAACAATAACAACACCTGCGACACACAGTTAAGGAGACGGCTCTGCTGGAATGATCACAATGTTCCGTTATGATATGCCATTGTTCATCTGTAAAGCTATGTATACATTTATGAACTTGTAGTGACATTTCACCTACTCTAGAAATGTTTGCCAGCTGTTGCATGTTACTCTCACATATATACGAAGCTTTCTTCTTCTCCTTTCTCTAGTCCAGAAGTGTGGGCCTCCTTCATGGTACATGGTGTGACTGTCAAACTTCATGTAATCTAAAGGTTGGACTAAACATGCCAAGGTCAGCAAAAGAGAAAAATGAAGCAGCAGTAAGTACCGGTGCAATGATCATTACAGTCATAACATGCCAATTAAGTTAACCAATTTACAGACATGTTGAACATAACACTTCTCGGTCTCACATTTTGCCAAAAGGCATTCATTAAGAGATTCCTGCCTTTTAGAAACTGTGAACCAGAAACCACAGTTTTTGTCCAAATAGTGCTGTTAGAAATTTCTGAACCTGAGTTCCTGTTTCACACCTTGTTCCATTTTATCCGTTTGCATCTGGCCTACACACATAAACCTGAAGATCATGCATATTGTCTGCACTTAGCTAAACCAGTGTCGCAATGGATCTATTACATAATAAGTGGATGCTCACACAATGTTTCACTGTTGGTCCTTGCAAGTTGCTAGTCAGCAGTTAATCTTTTTAGAGGAGCTGCCAGCTAGGGAAAAACTTTCAGACAAGATAAACAGGATAGGCATCAATCTTGACAACTTCAAGTAAATGGCATTTACTTTTTCATGTTTTCAATAGGCCTTACACTGTAGGTACTTAAATTTCAAACATAGGGCATTGATATCAGGAATTTTTGTGTGCATGTTCACTTCAATAATGAAGGACCATGTATAACAATATCTGAGGAGAGCCACAGGGGCAGATTAATAACAAAGACCTTGTCAGAGTTAATAATGGAAGGATCCATAAATCTCTCTTCCAAGAATGTATGGCTTGTAGACTGTTAAGACAACTTGATACAACAAGGGACTCAACTTGCCAATTTTTTTTTTTTTGGAGGGATGGGGTATTGTCAGCTATAGCTACTGACACTGTTGAGGAACCATATCCAAAAACCTGCAGTTGGATGATTTGGCAAGGGATTTAAGTTCAAGTTCATGAAATATATATGACACATTATTTAAAATAAGGTAATTATTTTAATGTGCATTACAAAAGAAAGTAGAAAAACAAAAGACTAAGTCAATCCATCAGATATCATCAAATGCACAAAAATAGGTGGATATTTAATAAGGACTGAAAATGTTCCAAGGAGCATGCTGACTAAAAGGGCAAGAGCAGTCATCTCACCTGGATGTTGTGTAGTAGACTGTCCTGTTTCATGATTGTCCGTTGAGAGTCATGTGACAACAATTTTTCTCTTCAAATGTGAAATTTACTAGAAGTAACTATGCTTGATTTACGTTAATTTACAAAATTTTAATTGGCAGCTTGCCCAGTAATTTGTGATGTCACTTTTATACTTCTCAAGTTGCAATAAAAAGTGAATGTTCTTTGCTTTTCTGAAAACTACTGCATGTTGTGCCAAAATGTGATTGCAATCTTACCATTATGGGATGACTTCATGAATAGGCAAGTCCTTTCTGAGCAACATGTCATGCAAGGAAGCAGGAAAATTTTAAGGTCATGGAAACATTCTTAAATTTAAGGGGAAACAAAGCCGGTTATATGAGTTGTACAACTAGAAAGCCACAAAATATTGCACAATGGACTAGTTTGGTTTAGGTGAATAAATGTCTACAGTTGCTCTCTCAGCTATGGAAGAAACTACATTTTAACAATAGCAACTGGATGAAATATATTCATTTTGCAATTTATAAAGTATGTATTTTAAAATTCTAGACTTTAGGTACACTCTTAAGGCAGTCAACTCTCACCCCAAATTGTAATTATTGTAGAAGCCTATAGAAATTCTCAGTTGACACAACTGTTTGATTGATAGCAAACTCAAAAAATTTAAATCTCTGTAGCTCATATTACACTGCATCTACTATTCTGAGAGTGTTTTGATTACACATTGGGGTCTGTATAGTCACCCAATGGACTGAGATTGTGTCTAGATGAAGATGAGTTTACGACAGTTTAAGTGGACTGTTCAAGATGGATTAAGTAAGTAGGTCAGGTGAATTGGAACTGTTTGGGGTGAGAGGATTTGACCTTTAAGCCAATTCAGTATTCTCTTTTCATCCATTCAGGTCCAAGGCACTAATGATAGCAGTATCATCAGTAAATGCTCTGTTTGCACTCAAGGATACTTTCAAGATGAATTCCTGAAGTATATGGTGGCCAAACAAACCAGAAGAGCCCCATTAATCAATAGAGGCTATTACATCAGAGCTAAAGCCATTGATTCTTCCCTCCAACATTTTTTGAAAGCTTGGAAAGGACAAGCAGTGCAGGTAAATATGTGCAGCTATTGAATGGTTTTGTGCAAACAGTGTGAGAGGATTTCTAGCTTTTACGGGGTAAAATAAGCATCCATCCCACATTACACAGATTTTGTAACTTCTAATGAACGTTTTTACAAAACTGCATTTATGAGGAATTTTGTGAGATCATGTCTATAGCTAAGAGAGTGTTTTAACTTGTTTAACCTGGTAACCCCCTTCCCCCAGTTGCCCAAAGTTGAAGAACAAAATAATGGCGAGACAATGATCTTTGTAGACTTACTTATGTTTGATTCACAAATATTGTACCACACAGACTCCCATCTGAAGACCAAAAAAACAATTTTTTCTGAAAGGGAAGGGGATACCCCCTCTTCTTAGACCCCAATGCCATACTCCAACAATCCCTCCCATGACAAAATCCTGTCTATCTACTTGTTGGTGATTATAACTCACTCACTGTAAATGTTAATTTAATCATAAGACGCATTCTAGAAAGAACAGCAGAGATGTGATGCCATGATCACTGAAACTCAACTACTAGTTTTTCAAGTAATCAGGCCTTGAGCCTTGAGGCAATTGAATATGATTTCACACCCATCATTCAACTCAAATCACTGTTAATAGTGTGACTTTTTGCACACCTAAACGAAGAATGTTCACTCATCACTCATCACACAATTCTAGAACTCAAGGTCAGTCTAAGGAGAATCGGACTGATCAGTGGTATGAATTGTTGATCATATAAAGGCAGACACTCCATCATTACACCAAATACATTTGAAAGAGCTAATCCTCTCACCCCAAACTACAATTTTTGTAGTTGTCCACAGAAATTCTCAGTTGGCACAGCTCAGCTCTTTGATTGACAGCTGGTTGAAAAGAAATGCATACTGAAGCTCATATTACACAGCATGCACTGTACTGAATTTGTTTTGAACACACTAACATTGGGGTCTTGTATACTCACCCTGATTCAATGAACTGAAATTGTGTCTGGATGTTGGATGAATTTAAGACAGTTGTCGGAGGGGCTTAAGTAAGTAGGTTAGGAGAATTGGAACTGTTTTGAGTGGGAGGATCAGGCCTTTAAGTTGATGCAATTTGCAGCAGGAGGCTGCTCTTTTGATTGACATTAAAAGAGTGCACATAAATTTATGCACACCTCAATGTAAGCCTTTCTGAGAAAAGAGTTAGATGTTTATGAATCAGGAAGTAATTGGCTCCTTGAAGTTCTAATCTATACCAGAGTCAGTGATTGGACCTATTTTTGAATGTATGTGAGCTGTCTCAGAGTAGTTTAAATCACACTCAATTAACTGGTGTGTCCATTTTTCCTCCATTAATAGATCTATGTGTGAGAGAAAGTTTTGGACTAAGACACAAATCTTTAATTAAGAGAATGACTGAAAGTTTATTTCGTTGGGATGATTTGAATTGACTATGGTGAGGACAAATATTAAAGTTGGCATTTTGAAACTTCAACATCTTGGCGTTTTCATTTCAAGTTATCTCTGCTGCAGATTTAATAGTGCCAGATGAAAATTTTTGTATTCTATCAATTAAACTTTAGTTTTTCATTTGAAAATTTTGTCATTCCTCACAGATAGCTTCTCTTGGAGCAGGGTTTGACTCTGCCTATTTTCGTCTTCAGAATGCTGGCTTGCTTGCAGATGCTCACTTTGTGGAAATAGATTTCCCTGAAGTAGTTTCAAGGAAAGCCTCAATTATATGTAGGACTGATTCCCTGAATCATCTCCTGGTGACACCAGTCTTTCATCAAGAAGATCCTATAGTAAAGCAACATGGTGGTAAGTGTTATAGACATAACTTTGTTTTAAAGGATGAGAGTAATTATTGTCCCAAACTTACTTTTAAACAAAATCTAGTTCTCTCTTAGGATTCCTTAAATCCCTTCTATGTGCCCTTTTTACATTTCAGGTGTTAAGTATTGCATATCCAATGTGAGACAATGATGAACACCCATATATTTCACCAATCTGTGAGAAACATATTGTCACATGAATATTAAGATCATTTATGGAAAAGGATAGGCTCATGAACTCTTATAATTGGGGAGGCTGTTCTTCCGTTTAAAGTTTCAACTTTTCAGCTTTGTAGTTTCAAGAAATGAATGAAGTGGTTTCAATGGTAAGGAGTAGTTAAATGCCAAATCAACCCAATTCACCCCCGTAAAGATTTTAATGAAATATTGCACTATAGAAAAATTTTAGATTTTGGAAACAAAATTGATTTTCTCAGATTAAGTCAGGCAAATATGACCTTGCATGATATGGGCAGACTTGGCAGTATTCTGTATTTTTTCAATACACTAATCTTCAATTTTTTGCTGCAAAACAGGAGTCTTTATTTCTTCAAATAACTACCATCTGCTTGGAGTGAACCTGGATAATTTGGAATCTTTTCATTATTTTCTGATGCATTGTGGGTATGACCTAGCCAAGCCAACTCTGTTTTTGTCTGAGTGTGTGATCACCTACATGGATGTGAAAAGGTAAGACATAAAGCTAGAAAGATTAATTTGTTTCCATAAAATATGCAGCTTTTTTTCCAGTTGACAACATTTTTCAGGTGTTTTGTGGCTAGGCAGAGAAAGGAAGTTGTAATTAATGAAGTTACAGGCACAATTTTGTTTTTGTTGACGTCACTCTATATTTGGCCACTTGTTCATTTGTTTCTTTACAGCTGCCCAAATGATCAAGCAAGACCTCCTGCTACTAATATTGATCATGGCAGTTCTACTACTGTACAACATAAGCTCAGCATTAAAGTTTGGTATAAATTACAATTAACACGACATTCCACCTAGAACCTCATACACAAGAAGAATCAAAGTAATCATGGTCTGTTAAGGTTTATCACCTTTTATTATAATATGAGGTAAACTGGAGACTGCCATCAATCCAATACACCTTTAAGGCTCCTAACATATCCTTGATTAAACACCTAATTGTTACTGATCACAAATACTGATGAGATTTGGCATAGAAAGTTAGATGTCACAAAATATTTAAAAGGCTGCTTTTCAATACACCAAACAGTTGCAATTCTCTTAACCTACTGTACATACTTCTAGCCCCTCCCACAACTGCTTAAAACTCTACAGCAATAAACTGAGATTGTGTCTGGATGAGAATGAGTATGCAAGATCCAATGTGTAATCAGACTATTCCCAGTACAGTACATGCTGTGTAATATGAGGTACAGTACTCTGCATTTTTTTAATTAGCTTTCAGTTAAAGAACTGTGCCAATTGAGAATTTCTGTAGACTACTAACACAATTGTAGCTTGGGGTGAGAAGGGTTGGCCTTTAAATCATGGGATGGTGAGATTACACCTCAGCTAGGTCAGTGTTAGGTATGCTGATGGACAGATATTGCAGAGATAAGCGGGTCTATGCCCTTGCATGCATCACATTTTCCCATCCCAACAGTTGACTGTTTATGGGCAGGTTCCTTCAACAGGCATACTTTTTTTGAAAAGTGTAAACAAAATTTTAGCCATGAAGGTATCTTATTCGGATTTATGCCAATCAAGATAGACAGCCTGAAGCAGGCCTTGGTTTCCAGAAAATTTTAAAGCTGTCTTCCTGGCAACCATTTCACAATATTTGGTGTCAGTCTGCAGAAAGATTTTACTCTCTGAAACATTTTTTGCATATTTTCACACTACAGCAGAATAGTGTGTGTGTCACAAGTACTTACAATATATATAGTTGCCATGTGATGACATAGGGACTTTTTACATGGAGCATTTCAATCATATTTGAGGACACCCTTGATTTGTTTGTACAGGTTTACTGTCAGACATGGTGGTTGCTAACTCCTAGTTATGATGTCACTGAGAATATTCTGGAATTCAGTGGAGTATGTGTGCTCATGTATTATTGGTCTTGCAGAAAAAACATGTTTCAGATACAAAAACTCTATTTAATTAATACTGAATTCTAAAAGAAGGTGATAAAAGTTGAAAGAGTTGATCAGTAAGCAGTAGAGCCTTCAATTAGATAAATCTACCCTGCAATGCCAAAAATCAGGCTTACTGGATTTGTTGACTTAATGGTCTTCAAATATGGAAGACAGAAGATGGTTCATATATTAAATGCAATACATATTTTTTTTTAAGTTCTTGCACTGAGCTTTCTGGGAAATTAGGTGATGGTTTGGAGTTTTCCTCTCTTGTTTAAACATTTGAGATGGCAGTATTGTTTGGTTTTTCATCTGGTGTGAGTGTGATGCTTATAAGTTCTTCCTAGTGATCAGCAACTTCCCTAGAATTTGAAAGATGTAATTACTTAGCAATATTTCTTTTTCCTGTATAATTAAATGATGTAAGGATTCTGCCTCATTATTGTTTGTTACATTTTCTTTCACGTCATGTATTAGAGACCTTAAATGCAATTACCATGAAAATGCCCTTGTCAAAAATCTCCTCTGTAAAATTTTTATTACATATGGCATTAAGCAGCAGATAATTTTAGGAAACAATTTAATTCTTCATTACAAGTTTTGCTTTGTGTTCCTTTGTCATCATAGATAATTGAGATACTGCAGTTAGACACCAGAAGGTGATGCAAATGAAAATTTTATAGAATGTATTGTAATGCAGATAAGGTTCTTTATCAACATGTGACTTAAAGTTCACAAGAACAAGAGTCAATAGTGAGCCTACAGTAGTATGCTGGATTTAGTCTTTACTAATGAGGAGGGCATGGTTCATGACATTCAAGCCCAATAGGACATCGTGACCATTGTGGAATGCAGTTCAATTTCAGATGTTATTTTGACCCATGTGTTAATGTCACAGCAAAGTATGACTATTTTCTAAAGGTAGTTATGTAAGAATGAGCCAGAGATTACATTGTGATTGGGACAATCTTATGCAAAGTGATGATGTATAAGTTACTTGACAAATTTATGCTTGTTTCAATGTAGCTGTTAAAGAGTTTGTGCCAAGCACAAATCATAAAAGAATGTAAAATAAAAAAAGCAAAAAGCATAATTATCTTCAACCTGATGGTAAAATTGTTCGTTTGATATCGAAAAAACATTGGTGCTGCCAGAGGTATATGGAGACACCTGATTAGGGTACCAATGACTATACTAGATCTAGAAATCAAGTGAAAAATTTTGTAAGATATACCAAGAAAGCAATGGAAAAGGAAATTGCCAAAATTATCAAGAGTAATCCATAAAGGTTTTGGCAGTAAGTTAATTTGAAAAGCAAAATTAAAATGGGTATACCAAGTTTAAAAGAGGTCAAGCTGATGCTAGACTGTGGACTGTAGGGTTCATTAAACAAAATGATAAAGATAAGGCTGAAATCCTTTTAGCAGTGTTTTTACAAGTGAACCTGAGGGTCCGGTTCCTTTTATCAATTCTGCTCAGATTGTTTGTCCTTGTGAGGAAAAGGTAGTAAATGAGCCAGACGCTTTTTGATTTACTTTGGGATTTGAATGTGAATAAATCACCAGGTCCTGATGGGCTACATCCAAAGGCATTAAAAGAACTAGCACAGGCTGTTACATATGGAACGCCAAAACCGCCATCGCATATGACGATGTACTTCCATTTGGTGGCGTTATTTTACATGACGATGTTAGTTCAAATGGCCATCTATCCAGGAATGATGACGTTCTTCCGTTTTTCGATGTTACCATCTTAAACGGCGTTCGATCAAACGGCGATGTGTATCCAAGACGTGTATCTAAGGCGTGTATCCAAGGCGTGTATCCAAGGGGAGTTCCTGTTCTCAAATGTACATATTCAGCAAAGCAAAATCAAACCAATCACAATGGTTGTCATATAAAGAGATCTAGGCCTAGGCTACTGCCTGGTTACTCACCTGTTGTACGCGAACTTATGTCCCGCTTTCTCAAATTTAGTTCTCTTTTTTTTCTCTCTATCGTCCTCTTACTGACGTTCAACATTTCTGCCATTTGCCGGTTTGTAAATCCCATTTGGACCATCTCTTCCACGCTGGCATTAAGTTCCCAAGCCATGATGCCGTCCGTGTAACGTTAGCGAAACTAGGACTGCTATTCCAGCTCAAATACAATACTCTTATTTGGGATTTGGCGCATTTTGGCAAGTTTTATAAAACACGTTCTGTGATTGGCTGCATCTTTTACAAAGCCATCCTTTAGGTATCAATAGTCATCATTGGTAACTCCCCTTGGATACACGCCTTGGATACACGCCTTAGATACACGTCTTGGATACACATCACCGTTTGATCGAACGCCGTTTAAGATGGTAACATCGAAAAATGGAAGAACGTCATTATTCCTGGGATAGATGGCCATTTGAACTAACATCGTCATGTAAAATAACGCCGCCAAATGGAAATGCATCGTTATATGTGATCGAATGCCGTTTGAGTTGGTTACGTCGAAAAACGGAAGAACGTCATCATTCTTGGATAGATGGCCATTTGAACTAACATCGTCATGTAAAATAACGCCACCAATTGGAAGTACATCGTCATATGCGATGGCGGTTTTGGCGTTCCATAGTTACAAAACCTTTTACTAAAATATTTAACTTATCTTCCACTGGCAAAGCTCCAGATGCCTGGAAAGTTGGCAGTATTACTGAGGGTCCAGTCGTTTCTTTTATCAATTCTGCTCAGATTGTTAGTCCTTGTGTGGATTAGATAATAATGAGTCATTTGTTTCTGCCTCCTTATTTGCTGATGATACAAAAATGTTTAAAGGAAAATGGATGATATAGAGAATCTGAAGAATAACCATGATCTACTCCAGAGGTGGTCAGATGATTGGCTTAGGAAGTTTCATCCTGATAAATGCAAAGTTTTAACTGTTTTTCCAAATGGGTACCATGATTCTTTCCCTCGGAGGTATCATCTATACAGGTACAATGATAGTGGGGATGAAGCGGTTTTGGAAAAATCACATTGTGAGAAGGATGTAGGAGTTCTTGTAGACAGAAATATTGGCTATTCAGAGCACATTCAACACCAAATGAGCAAGGTGAATAGTATTATATGGGCCTTATTAGGTGTACATATAGCCCTACACTTTTGGATGAGCAAATCTTTAAGTTATAATTTCAGGTGCTTGTTAGGCCACATTTGGAATATGCTGCTCCAGTTTGTTCACCTCATGTGACATTGATGCTGTGGGAAATGTTCAGAGGAGAGCATATAGGTTGACTCCATGTTTAAAAGATATAAGTTTTCTGGAAAGGTTAAAGAAACTTATATTTCCAACTCTAAAATATCGTAGATTGAGAGGTGACATGATTGAGATGTTTTAAATTGTGTCAGATATGATAGAGATATAACTGAAGAGTTTCTTAAACTTAAGTACAACCCATGGTCTTAGCCAGAAGCTACTTAAAGAGTTTTGTAGATGCAACATTAGAAACTCAGGTTTGTTTATTGAGTTGTTGATGTTTGGAATAGCCTTCCTGAAAGTGTAATTTCAGTTTGAATGCTTTCCAGGTTGAGGCCGGCCGGCCCGCCCGCTTTGGACAGGTCTCCGGTTGGCCAAGAGATTCGTGTGTATAACTATAAAGCTGATCTGTATGTTGAGTAATTGGCTAGTATGTCAGTTACCCATCTGTCCATACTGTAGCTTGCTATTGTTGCATCAGTTTCGTATGGTACAGATAGCCAAGAAGATGCAAACCTGGAGGTCCTTTGATTTGCGTCAACTGAGATTACTTATGTATCCTAAGGTTTCACTCCATCCATCTGTCATCAAAAATTGCATGGTTCAGCAAACTGCCAAACATTAAATGGATATCAATGAAACTTGAGTACAAAAATAGCTTTCCAGGGGACACTTGTGACCATCAGGGTTCACTAAACCAAATGATACAAAACTGAGCCTTAAAACCTCATTTAATTAACCATCAGGGTCAAAGGTTATTCAGGAGTCAGTTTTGGGTTGCTGTATGTGAAATCTGAAAAATGTATCATTTATCAGCCAAAGTACTCTAAGCTTTTGAAGGTTTGGTGTGGGTGTACAGTATTGTCAAGTAGTTCATAGAGCATCTGACTTGCAGCCTGGAGGTCTGGAGTTCGACTCTTGGCAGGGTCATACTAAAGACTTTAAAAATGGAACCTACAGCTGTTGTATATCGTGCTTAGTATAAGCAATGAAGTTGGCAAAACAAAGCAGTGAACCACAACTGGAAAAAGGCCGTGACTGGCCCGACTTAAAGCAACTGACTAAATTAACACAGTGTATGTAAAAGGCTTCTTTGGGGGTGTACACCGGCAGATTTTGAATCAAAGGCTATTTTAGGTCATTCAAAGGTGTTATGTAGTCTGGATATTATTCTAGTCCACTAAAAAGTTGGATATCATTAAATTGTAAAAGTGACAATAAGAACTCGAATCAGAAAGCTCAATTTTGTGTGTGTGTTGTGTTATTACCAACCCCACCATGTCCTTAATGTCACAAACAATGGCAGCCCCAGAATGTCAAAATTGGGATGCAAACTAAGAGCAAAGGATAATGCTGGGAAAGGGGGGATTTTTGCTGGGGGGATTTTTTGGCACAAAATGAAACCAAGCTCAGAGCCCCCTTCCCAGGGGTGGGGGTAGCCCCTGGAAGCTCGGGGGTTTTAGCATATCTCTAGATAAAAAACAAAGCCCCACCCATAGTGCCACTTGTAATCACAAACCACTCTATCCTAGTAGGTAGGAAGATAGTCATTTACTTCATAAAGAGTCAAGAACAATTAGCATGTGCAAGGTCAACTAACCATACCTCTTCTTATTTGAAATTGTTGAAACAATTGTTTGGTCACACCAATACTGCTGTTCTTTTGTGTCTTATTGCTTTATGTGTAATTGCAGATATTCTGATAATGAATGTAATTCTGCTCATCAAATACTTAGCTCCTATAGTTACCTGTATCAGGTGTTGAGGTTGGTCTTCATGGAGATAGTAAGTACAGTAAAGCAAGATACTAATGAAAGAAAGATTTTTATTAGAGCAAATTATGATGCATCTAAAATTCCCTGTGCTCTAGTGAACTTCCAACTGGTTCTACAAGCTTTTTTAGCTGCATGTTCTTGAGTTAAAGACCTTCATGTGTAAGAGCATTCAGTGCATGTTTGTGTGATAGGAGCTACATTATTCTACATCCTTTGCATTTTATGTCCGTCAAAGAACAACTGTCACCTAAGTTTGCTTTTCCCATACAAAACTGTAATTTGGATTGGGTAGTGTCTATCTTTGAAGCACAGGGACAGTGGAACATTTTCTGATGTGCAGGAAATAATCATTGAACATTCCAATATGTTCAAGACCAGTTGGAATCCTGGTTGGTTACAAAACAATTCAAAAATGGACACTACTGCCATTGTGCCAGATGCCTCATCTAACTAAAATAATAAAATATGTTCAAGAAAAAAAAAAGCCCTGTTGAGTTCCCAGTTTAAGGTGGTGCAAAATACCCACAGCAGACGAATTGTGGGGTTAAAGAATCCTGCATTCACCGCCCTGGACCTGTCTCCACAGTCCTGATGCGGTGTCCATTTTTAGCTTGACTTGTACAGTAAACCAATTTTTGGGGAAAAAAAAAACACCAACTCTTTCTTCTTTATATTTTTGTATCGTTGTATTCAAAATATTTTACAGATGTTGATAAATATGTAAATATTTAGATTTTTAATGAAATCTTTTGTTTCCTAATGTTTGCAACAGATCTGATGCTCTGATTGAATTTTGTGCCAAGAATTTCCAAAATGCTGCATTTATCAGCTATGAACAGATCTATCCAACTGATCCGTTTGGACTAGTTATGTAAGTATTAATTATAGCTTTGAAACCTCAGTACTAATATGAGCTGTACATTTGCAGTTCAGGTTTAACTTTGCTTGTAACGACTGCTAGTGTACAATGTATTCTTGATAAAATCAAAATGATGTTTTCAGTTAGTATGAAAGTTGTGAATGTTTTAATTGGAATACTTTTCAGCTCAATATTATGTGTTGAAGTGTAACTTGAAAGACAAGGGCATTCATCCCAAACTTATTTCGAAATGACAGTTAATTCTCTTTTGCATCTCTTTATTTCTCTTTCATGACTTAAATATTGCATAAGGTACAGCAACAAGTTACACCTCATAAATTTTACAGTGCAGTATGAAAAGTAGTGTCACATGATTCTCAAGAGCCATTCATGGAATAAAGATAGACTACAAGATTTTTTTCAAAAAACAAAGGGCCTTAATCTGAACAATATCTGTAGCACCAAAATTAATACATATCTTCCCTTATCCAGAAAGAAAACAATATAACACTGTAATTATGGTTACACAGGTCACATTGTTTATTTTGTGTTCTTCAGTCCTTTGGATTTCAGCTTAGATTAGGCCACGATGCAGCTATTACAATATTTATGTGGATGAAACTAAAATAAGGTTAAAAAAAAAGTACTCTTTACCTTGAAGCTTAACATATTTAGTAATGAATCTTCTCTTTGGTCAGATGTACAGTAGAGTGTACAGTCTTTTAGCTCCACCAACTAGAAGTGAATCTAGTGAAATGTGAAGTGAAATGGTTTTCTTCCAATGCAAAATATAGTAGTCATATATGTAGGTCTTTGTTGTTTGTGATCCATGTATTCAATCAAATGTTTCATAAGGTTTTCACTGTACTTTTTATTATTTGTGTTATTTATGTGACTTGTGTTTATTTGTACTGGTGCATTTGTATTGCAGGATGAAGCATTTTAGAAAACTTGGATCTCCTTTGAAAGCAATCACAAAGTATCCTTCTCTTCATGCCCACCAAGAGAGATATCTCAATAAGGTATTTATAACACAGTGTACTTAATATGGTTGCCATAAGAAAGACCAGGGTTTTGGATGCAAGTCACATTAACAGGCCATGAATTTTGAGACATGCAAGTGCAATAGCATCACTCTCCTCAAATCACAGTAAGGAGAGTGATATTTAGCATACCTTGATGAAGATGGGAACTCATAGAAATCTATCATGAGAGGAAACTCCCCTTTAATAGCTCATTTGAAAAGTTTGAAGTAGCCAAGCAGAAAATAAGATAAATCCTGAGAGCTATCACTGCTTTTGTGTTCAGTGTCATAGAAGAATACAATCACAATGCCTCTGTTGTGCTGGTCACTGGACATTTCCCAAGTAGCTTCATGGATCAATGCACACACACAATACTCCATTGAAATTGACTTAATCCATCTTTCCTGCCATGTGCCTGCTATGGCGGGTACAAGATTTGAAAAGTAGCTAAGGGGCTTTTCCTAGCATGTTAAATTGCTACCATTACTGTGATTTTTATTGATATGAAATATTGTTTGTGAACAGCTTGTAAACTCCAGTCATATTATACAGCTTTGATTGTGGTGTGTTCAGGGGAGGGGGAAGGTTTAAAGAAGGCGGGGAATAAGTGAAGTATCTTGTTAAGTTTTTCACTTCTTCTGTTTCACTTGAGGCAGTAGAGCACTTTGCTAAGCCTTTGAGGGTTTTTTGTTCTACTTCCTTCACATCATTATGGACTAAGTTATACTTATTGAAATATATTATTATATATTATATGTTGTTTACTTGTATGATGATGTGAAAAACAAATAAATGAAGTGACATGAAATGAAATGAAATATGAGGTTCCAGTCTTCATCACACTCCTTAAATTGATTGTAGGCAGTGGTGGTGTGTGATCTCACTCCCATACCTCAAAATTCAAGGCATGGGTTAAAGAACCATTGGCTACTTGGCACTTAGCCAAATCCTAGATACAGCAATTATCATTTCATCATGTCCCCTTCCCCTAAATGAATCATGTTTTTTCATTTTCAGGGTTGGGTTGAAGCAAGAGTCGTTGACATGAATGAGTTTTATTTTAGCCTTGAAGAGGATGAGAGAGGCCGAATAGAGATGCTAGAACCTTTTGATGAGTTTGAGGTGAGTTACCAATAGATCCTTTTAATATTGTTGAGCTTTAACTAATCAATTACGCTTCATTGTGTACCATGATGAAGATTAATCGAAAATTGGGATAAAATTGAAACAACCATTTGAAATATTATATCATACAAGTTGAACATAGTTGAGGCCAATATGGCATTAAAGTCACTTCTAAAAAGGAGAAACACTGCCTTTTTTAAATGGGAACAACGTTGGCTAGAAACACTTGAAAATAACATCACTGGAGAAAAAGTGTTAATGATTGAAAATATTGTGAGAAAACTGATTTGGGAATAATACATTTCTTTCTGTTGTTTTTTCTTTTTTTTTCCCCTTTATTTCCTTGACTGTTCAGGAATGGCATTTAAAGTGCAATCACTACATTTTGGTTTTAGCCTCAAAAGGTTCATGCAGGCAAGTATTTCAAACATTCATGTTAGACAAGGAAAAGTCACATGACACTGACAAAGAACTTTCAAAATGCTGCTTACAAGTGAAAAGAGGCTTGGAGACAAATTCTGGAAGGATCATTGCTTGTTTTGGTCATGGTGGTGATTATTTATTGGATACTGGTATTTTAATTTGTGGTGGATTTGGGGATCAAGATGGCTACCATCAGAGACTGAACAGACTACAGGTGTTAGATGTGGATACAGCAGGCATATCTGCTGTAGAGAGTGAAGAGGGGTCTGTATGTCCAGGTAATGGCTATTTATTGTCTCTCTTTCACTTTCAAAGTCACTTAGATTGAGTTTCACAGCCCAATTTCGATCCAACCATTTGGTTCAAGTCAGGCTGGTCACAGCCCTTTCTTCAGTTGTGGCTCACTAGCCCATTTTCCCTACTCCATCGCTTATACTGAGCACCAAGCATGAAGACAGTAGGTTTTATTTTTAAAGTCTTTGACATGACCTGTCCAGGACTCTTATTAATAAGGTCCACTTTGAAAGGGAATTAATGTGTTCAGAATGTGCTAAAATGCTATACAAAGATAAAAGCTTATATGAAACCTTGCAGTCTCACCAAAAACACCAGCAATAGCTTCATGTCCTCAAAAGCTTATGTATTAAAAGCAATAAGGGAATTGAAATACATCATTTGAATTACTGGATGTTTGAATGTACAAGTTTTTCTTGAACAACAGACTTTCTGTCGGATGCCTATTTCTTGAAATAAAGGCTGTTGTGCTGCCTTATTTTTAATAATCTATCATTCTCTGTACATAATAAATGTTGAGTTCAAAATATGGTTTTACCGAAAAAAAAAAACACAGTATTTCCCTTTTTAATAAGACATATGATTCTCCAAATCAATATGGTACTTTTAGACCTGAAGGACCTGAATGAAGTTTATTTGTACTAAAATTACTGTACTCCATTGTGGTTGAATGTCAGTTTATCATATTGGAATAAGACTTTAAACCCATCTGCTCTCACACTATTAAGTCAGTTTTCTTTGATTAAGTTAGTTTGTTAAACATGTTACTGTGGTTTGTACTTTCTCTTGCATAGGTCCCAGAATGCATCACACCATAACATGTATAGGAAACAATGACTTTTTCATCTTTGGTGGGAGAACCTCACCTACCAAACCATGTGAACAAACATTGTTACTTACTTCGAAAAGAGGGGAAGAAAAAATCTGGACTTATAGCTCAAAGGTGATCTCATGTGGTGACCTTTGTCCCCCTCTGAGATGGAGACACTCAGCTACATTTATCAAACAAAATGATAAGGAAGGAGTCTTAATTTTTGGAGGCAAAGATTTGAAATCAGTTTTTTCAGATTGTCATCTCTGGAAATGTGATGACTACTCCTGGGAAGAGGTAAAGACTGTTTCCTACTTTAAAAGCTTTTCAGTTGTAAATATTTGTTATAAAGTTTGACACAAGTGGTTTTGGGAGGTATGTAAAATGGCACTGGTCAGAGCAGGGAGCTGTTACGGAAGGAGATAAAGCACTCGCCTTTCCTTAAAAGCTATCAGGATTGCCTTCAATAACTTCAACTGTTGTACTCCCCCAAAATAAAGACCATGTACAAAGAGATTGGTAAGTGGCAACAATAGTTTTTATCATCTGCTAGATCTCAAATACTTGTGGCATGATTTCAACCATTGCCATAATATTGCCAGTCGTCAAAGAAAAAAAATTATTCCCTTTTCGTACGCCAGTGTTCCCTTTTTTGATGGGTTCAGTTGAGCTTCAATTAAGTTTTAGAAAATCATCACATTTTTTGCTGTTTCAGGAACAATCAGGAATCTTTTCAAAATTCATACACAAATGTTAGACTCTGCATTCATTGCTGAAAAGCGATGTCAGTGACCAATGGAAAAAATAAGAATAATAAAAGAATCTGATCACTTAAAAGTCCAGGTAAGTCATTTTGTCTCATAGACTGATGCAGGTGTCACACTTGTCGGCAGTGCTGATAGATTCGAAGCATTGTCAATATGAATTGTTTGTTTGAGGACAAGGCTAGTATGAAAGGGTTGAGTTCCCATTAGGAGGGCTAAGTCAAACGAACTTATAAGAAGTACTAAAGGACCTGTCAATCAAAGTTGCTTCTCATAAAAAGGGTTAAAGTAGTCTCAATACATATTGTTTGATTAGATGAAATTGAATGAAGTGCTTTATCACCTTCCGTAACAGCTCCCTGGTCAGAGGGGTTTATTCCATGAGCAAATTTTGGATTTTATTATCGTCAGAAAATTACATTTTGTTTTTGTGAGCAGTCTTTCAATTATCTGAATTGTCTTGTTTTCTTAGCAATAACATGCTACTAAGTTTATTTTTTCTGAGGGAGATAGCTTGAAATTTGATATTTTTGCTAATTACTATATTTCCATCCATTCTATGATTAAAAGACAACTGCTGTCATTACAGTTTGAAATCTTGCATTTGCAAAACTCCCTTGAATCATATCCTAATATTTTTAACTGAATTATGAGACTTTTTGCAATCATTTCTTGTTTTACCTTGCATATTCAGTAATCATGCTATGTTCAAGTAAAGTTCAGGCAGCTGCTAACACCTATTTATTTGATGGCTGGAATTGTTGTTTTATCTGATGTGTTGTGGTATGGTTATAGTTTAGATTCCTTCCTGCGATTGTTATGTTTTGTGGGTGTGTGTTTGTGGCACTTTGCTTGTAAGCTTGATATTTCAAGATAGGGATGTCTGGCACTTTTCATGTTTTTATAGGGTGTTAAGATTTTTTCACATTGAGAGGAAGAACCCTGTTGATTTTGGTGGAGGTGAAAGTTCATTTGGCATTACCAGAGCTAGAACTCTACCCTCCCAGTCAAACAAAAGATTTTTGGAAGCTACCAATATTCAATGATCAAAAACTCAGCCTGTATCTAGCGAATATTTCTCCTTTGTTTTAAAAGGTAACGTGTGTGGGGGGTATTCCAAATGCTCGTCATTCTCACACTGCTAATCTTTGGGAAAAATCGTTAATAGTGGCATGTGGCTTGGGTGTAGATTCCCAACCCTTGCATTCCATTCATCTTCTTGATTTGGGGGGCTGGACATGGAAGGAATTTGAGACAGTTCCTATCATCAAACCACGGTAAGATTATTAAACAAGTTATTTTATTACCTTTAGAGCATCATTTTGTGTTCCTTAGGGTGGAGTTAGTTGTGTGTTGCCCAGAGTGTTCAGTGACTAATGGATCAGTTGTACATTGGTTGATTTGAAATGTCATCTTAGGTCACGAAGGGTCATATGATGACACACATTGCTCTTTCAGTAGACTTTGGTTTTGTGTGAAATTGTGATTGGAGTCATCTATTGATGGCCTGAAAAAAATTTGGTATAAAATAGCACTTCATACTTGTCAGCAGAATTACTTGAAATGTGCCCCACAATTGTTAGAAAAGTTTTCTCAGGCTGGGTGTTTTCTTTTTCCCTAGGCTGTAGTAATTGACATTTACATCATTGCATCTTCAGCTTATCGCAAGGTTTTGAAACCTTAGAAACCTTAATACTGTAATATTACAAGCAGTAACTGTGCATCAGGGAAATTACAGTTGAGCTGTGGCATCATAGATGTTCTTGTTTTTTGGCAAAGTTCGTCAGTTCTCACTTTATAGAATTCGCACTTCAGTAGGGCAAGATCTTATGGACATATCAAGATAAAATATAACATGTCTGGAAATAATGCTGGAAAAAGGGATAATTTTGTAGTTGATAATAAAATTTGATATTTAGCAGAAGTTGAATCCTTCTTTAGCATTTCCTTCTATTCCATATAACAATGCAGGAATCAGAGATATTCTCTGACATTTACAATTGTAACCAAAGTTTTTTTTTTTAATGTTTTATATAATTTTTTTTGCAGATACTCCCACAGTGCTAATGTACACCAAGGGCATTTATTATTAGTTGGTGGTGTTCATTTACATGGTGAGGTGTTACCATCAGTAACCAGAATCAATTTAACAACTGGAGCTTGGGAAGAATTCAGTCTTGTGGTAAATAGATCTTTTACTGATTTTTTTTATTTTCCTTTTTTTTTGTTCTTACTTTGTCTAGTTCAGTTGGTAAAAGTCCATTCAGGTTTTCTAACACATCCTTCACATAAAATGCATGGCAAAAGTAGGTGTGGCATTGTTGGAACTGTGCAACAAACTAAGATTGTATCATGTATGGTACAAAGTAACATGCCATGTAATTTCCCCTTACAGATTGGTACACTTCTAAATTCGTGATATAGGGACAGGCTTTTCAGAAGCATGTTTATCTTTGAGTTCACACTCATAGCTCTTGGTAGAAATAGTTATTTTGTCCTGCACTTGGTTAGATCACTGTGTGTAGTCAGGAGCTACTTCAGCTATTTCAGTTATAGGCATACGGGGTAGTTTACTGTGAGGGGGCAAGAGAATTTTTTGCCCAAATAATGTCACCGTTTATCATATTTTGCCCGAATAGACCAACTGTTTTGCCCAAATTGGGAGGGCGAGGCCCCTGCCTCATACACCTATGATTTCAGCAAAGAGATAAGAACAGTCAGGAAATGAGCATGACTTGTGGGAGGACTTTGGAAAAAAACATTACATGCAAGGCTGCACAATTCTGTAAAAGTCTGTTCGGGGCATTTCTTGAAATGAGTGATTGGATACTCCACCTGTACAAAATAGACATTTAGTACAATGTTCGCTAGAAGTTTGTAGAATGCAGACATAAATTTTAAGCTTTACACTGTCCAGTGGTATCCAGTGTCATTACCACCGATTGAAATCATGCATGGGGTGTCAGTCAGTCAGTCTCATGAATTCTGATCCTGAAGCCAGATACAAAGATGAATTGAATTTGTCAAATTTTTGGGGATAGAATCGCCACTTGAAGGACTCATTGCAGGACTGATAATAGATTACTTTCAACGCATACCTTCCTTTGAAAAAAACGTTACAATTGATAAATATGCAACCTTAACCATAAAATCAAACTTTAAGTCCATTCTGGTGCCACCACTGACCCAAAAATTGCTGTAAAACCACTCCAACTTCATGCAGATCTCTTCATGTTTGCCACTGGCCATTTGAGCATAACTATATTACACACAGGAGGTCAAGTAAGAAACTATCATTATAATATATATATTATTATTACATATATATCTACAAATTGGGATTTAGGCGAAATATAGTATGAAAAAACGCAACTGTTGGGAGATCTCGACCCTTGGGCAAAAAAATGTTTTGCCTTAACGTTTTACACAGTTTTATATGGGAATGCGTAACTCTATAAGCAATTTCGATTTACCACATTATGTCTATGCAATTACTTAGATGTTGACCAACTTACGTACATCTATCGGTTAACACTAAGGACTTATGGGCCATTGAAATATCGTGCATGTATATCTCAGAACCAATAGGGGAAATATAATCTTATGTAGTTTATTGTTTTTATTTTCTCCGGTTGTACTGGAGGTATACCGATATTGCCTAACAGGTCGATCCAGTGTTATATATTATTTTATATATTATATATTCTTTGTCAATATTGTGGATAAGTCAAGCTCAAGAAGTGGCTCAAAATTCTTCATCACTTATAATTAGTTATTTAGGAGATAGAAGATGTACTTGTTAAAATGATCTTTCTTGAATAGATTTACATCACGAAAGCCTTTCTACTTGCTTGAAATTTCACAAAGTAATGTAAATATTGTCAGGATTCAGGAATAATTCTGAATTAGGATGATGGTGTCCGCCTATCCAAATCGGAGGACTGTATTTTCTCTATGAGGCCACTCAGCCAGTTAAATATTTAAATGCTGTCCTTTGTTTTTGTCCCTTGCATTTTCAGCCTAATGATCTTGAGTGGCCCCTGATGCTCCACAACCATACAAGCTTCATCCGTAAAAATGAAATTCTCATCATTGGTGGTGGAGGGAATTGCTTTTCATTTGGAACTCATCTTAATGCATCACCTGTTTCAATTAGCCTTGATTGGAGGAACTCCATGTTAGAGGAGGATATTACAAAACCTTAGGATGGCTGGAGTGAAGACAGTTCTTGATTCCAGTGTCTCTTTGCTCTGACATATTTATATTCACAGTCTGTATACTTACAGTATTTAGATTGGTAGCCACTCTTTTAGAACTGGCTGCTGTTCCATTACAAGGAGAGGATCGTTATGGTCAGTATCATTGGAGAAATTTTTCTATGATGTTGAAACTAGAATTGCCCCCCCCCCCCCCAAAAAAAAAAAAAAGAAAGAAAGAAATAAAAACAACAGAAAATGTCTGTCTTTTTACCACCCTGGAGCCAAAACCTGCATTGCAGTTGCAAAGGTTGAATATAATGTCCATGGTTCTGGACCAGATGGTAGGAACCCACAGATTGTTGGCCCTGCTGATATTGGAGAGAGTTGACTGAAAGGGTATGATTAGCTACCAGCATTTGCATTTCACATTTGATATGCCATAAATAAACGAAGTGGAGACTTTTATCCAATGTACTCTGTCATGAAAGAGAAACAGGTGCTAGAATTTATGGTATGGATTAAGTATTGTATATTGTAGCAATTTTTGTTTTAACTTTTTGATGCTGTAACCAAAAATCATGAACATTCATGAAAATACATGTATCACTACAGAATTGTAGTTCAACCTATAGACAAGAAGAGACTGTGTTAACATCATGCCTTGGTTCCAAAAACTATTAAGCAGCTTCTCATTGTCATTATGATGGTGCATAACCATTTATAATGTGTGAATAACCACATCATAACACAGCAACTCAGTGGGAAATCACAGTTTGGGCCTAATTCAGTTGAGTGGGAGGAATTTGTAATTCCACTTAAGGGAAGAGGAGGCAGTGTGCACCAAAAATGGATGTGGAAATTCATTTTTCATTTCAGTAAACAGAACAATAAATCTGTTATTTTTTTCCCTGGTGTTGAATGTATTCTGTAGGTTAATATTTCCAAATTTTTCAAAGCAGCTCATACAGACAAGTCACCTGGAGAATGGAACCTATACATCTGATAGCTTAGAACAATGTGAAATCTCTCTTTTCAGGTTTAAATGACAGATTACACTTATTTTGTGATCCAAGAGTGTGTCTGGATAAATGGAAGATTCAAAGAGGTTTATATTAAAAGGATTTTGATATGATAGTGGGATACTTATTCAAGGCGTTTTGGTAATGTGCGGTTCTCAAGATCTGAGCAGGCAAATTTGTCACTTTTTCAACTACAAGTGAACTTGTAGCAAGTACAAATAACATCACATCCTCACCTCGAAGGTAGTGTGACACCTCAGCAAAGAGCCCTGAATTTACTTTGTAGTTAAAGAGCAAGGTCTCCTAAGGAAGAATCCATTGGAATTATATCAATATCTTTTACTGTTCTCAAGGTATACCTCTTTAAAGTTTGAATGTTTTTGAAGTAACTTGTTAGTTATGCAAAAATAAAGTAATTGCAAGAACAAAGGATAACATTAGCCAAATATGGTATGTCCCTCCCATGACATCACAAGATTTACAAAGTGCAAAGCAGAAATAAACCTGTAAAACAGCCAATTTTTATTCGATTTTGATGGGAATTGCAGCAATTTTCTTGGTTTTTAAAGCTTCTTACATCACATACCAGACTTTGTCATTTTGGTGTCACACTACCTTTAATGGACAGTCTTCTTTTGTTTACTTTCACAACCACTTTACTCCTCAACAATCCCTTTTTTCAAAATGTGATTTCATAAGTGGCATGGGAACTTAACAAATTTTGCATTACCCATAGGGAGGTCCTATTCCAATTAAAGTCAAGGTCAACACAACAGTCTGAAAAAAAAGAAAACAAGGCATTTCTTGTCAATGTGAGGAAGTGATATAATCTCTGTTGCCATCTCACTCACTTTGGAACACAAATCTAGTGACTTCAGTTACTGGTATCTCCAGAAATGCATCTGATTTAGATGGAAATTTTTCCAAACTGTGTAGATTTGGCTCCTCTTCTACCAATGAAACTGAAGTTTTTGCTTACAGTCTCCCTTTAAGCAATATGCACCAAAAACAACACAAGAAAATATATTTATGCAAGATAATTTATTTCACAACACTTTACAGAACATAAACCAACTTGACCTGTGTGTGTCCCAGCAATAATATAAGGCCATGTCATCTTAAAACAAGGTTACTAGACCAGCAGTGACCTTGTTTTAATCAAATCAATTTTCTACATCTTTAAAGTGGACTGATGATGAAGAACCATTTGAAGATTTCTTTAAGTCCCTCCCACTGTTTTTAGTCTTTTTTCTGGTATAAAAATGGCTGTGGGATTTTCCCACTTAATGCAAAACTTTTTAATCTCCTAGCAGATGTTCATTGAAAGATGTGCAAACTGAAGTTTTTATTTCTATGGCAAGTTCGCAGTTGAAACCTACTACACTCCGGTCTTAGACTATCATATTAACCTATTTCAGGAGAATTTAGTCTGGAAGGATATAAAATTTAATGGTGTATGCATTAAGTGTCTTGCAAACATAACAAAGCAGTTCATTCTGGTAAATTAACATTTTAAAAACTAACTTTGTAACATTAAAACAAACCTTTTTTGAAAAATTAGAACATTTACAAAGCCTGCTTCCCCTTAAGTGCAGAGGAATATGTAACAAAAGAAATGAACAATGTTGACCAAGATAATTATGCCCCAATTAGTGCAAAGATGTTTCAAAATATCTCAAATATATATTTAAGGCTAACATGCTGCCATCTATAGGTATTCTCACCTGAATATGCCTTAGTAAGGGGCATGCTTGGAAAGGGGCATTCAAAAAGCCATAGATCTTGATTCTGGACAATCAATGTCACATAAAATGTCACTTGACCAAGAACACTTTTATAGCATTGACTTCAATGCACCTTTCCCAACCAATCTTTCATTTTTTTCCAGATAAATAGCATGTTAATTCCATTTAACACAAATGTGCAGTATAACCAAAACACTTTCAACAGATGCTATTACTTTTGCGAGAATAGAATCTCCGTGCAACAAAATTCAAAAAGGACTAATCCGAAATGACACATTAGTGAACGTTTACAATGCATTGATACAGGATGTGAACATTTACATTACATTGACACAGGCAGCCAGAAAGACTGAGAATGACTAGACAATTTAATTATAATCTAATATTTTCAAATGTATGTACATATTTACAATCTTTACATGGAGAAACCCAACCTCCTTTTGGCAATATTTATATCCATCTAGACCCATCTGATAACAACCTTCACAAAATCTTCCAGAATTCCAAAATCCACCTGTTTAACTGCTGCAAAGAACACCGGGTACAAAAACTGATTTGCCAAATGCATCTTGCTTGAGGTGCTATTTATGAAAGGAAATGGGCATAAATCTTTTGTGTAACTGTACACATCATCACACATCGGTATGCATCACTCTTATTATTAAAAAGCCATAGTGACAAAAGCTGGAAAATGTATCTGAAAGAAATAGATCCCATCTGCATCATTTCAGCACCCACTGCGATTGGCTTCTGACAAATATACACAAACCCAGCATATTGGCTCCAATACATTTGCTTATTGGCTCCAATACATTTACTCATTTGCATTTGGTTGTGTGAATAGTATATATTATAATGAAAATAACCCTGAAACACCAGGAAATCTCAATGAATCAAGCACACCAAAGCTCGCCATCATATTCCTTAAACACGGTACTAAATCTATTCCTGCACTCTTTGCCATATTTAATATGACCACAGCCAAAGTTTCCACAAATTGACCATCAGCCTAACCATATTTTCTCAGCAATATTTTTACTACCAAATTAGATTAAAATAATGAACATCGTGAACCTTGAGCAATGAATGCAGAAATTTCAAATACCATCTCTGTGACAAAAAAAGCCTCAAAGGATCTTGATACATATAAAGACTGATCACAGATCTGCCTGTCTGTCACATGTAATACATGTAATATTCTCATTAAGGGAGTCTTCCTATACCTCTCTACAATTTGAAAGAAACTCTGCTGAAATTACATCAAATGAAGTTATCACGCAACAAGACACTCTTCAATGACCTAGAAAGAGGCATTTTTTAGATGGCTTTCCCATAGCATGGGTAACCAACATCTGACTTGATCTAATACAGATTAACATAACACCATGTGCCGAGCATACATGTGCAAAGACTTCTTTTCTATCAAATAAATCACACACCCTCCCTTCAACAAGAGGGCTACAGACCCCTTTCTTCCAACAACAAGGCTATTGGCCTTACTTAGTACTTAGCAGAATGCTATTATTTTGACAACCACCACTTTTAGCTGCCCAACTCTGTCACAAAAGATTCTTCTAGGTATGCTTAAAATGACAATGGCTATAATTCAACCACAGGTCATAATGTCATGTGACTTATGCATATAAGGCATGGTTCCTTCAAAAATTGTATACAAGCCTTTATAAAACCCAGAAAAACTTGACCAGCCATTTAAATTTTCCAAAATTCTTCTGCACAGATGTTCAGCAAAACCTTTTGGGTACTTTTTACTTGCAGCAATGGTTATCAAACTTTTGGAAATGGTTTCCCTCATCTCTAATGAAAACAGGGTACTTCCAGAACTTCACCAGTGGTACACTAATATACATAAGAGCATGCGAAACGTGTGTGTGTGTACCCTTCCGACAATTACCACTGGGCTTTTGAGCAAGGCCTGAAAAAGTGCTTTATGTGCTCTGTACAAATTTATGTATTTTTGGAATTTGCAATTGTACATCATGTTAGTCTAACTAACAAAACACATAACAGGTGCTTCAGATTTGCAAAGAACAGACATCAGACAACAGCAGCTTTGAGACAAAAAGTTTTTAAGACTATGTACACAAATAAATGTTACAGCAGTTACAAACGTCAGCCCATGGTTGACTAGCCAGTTGCCACCAGACTACCTCAAATCAACAATTCATAGAATGTCTTCTTCCAACTCCTCAAAGAAGTATTTCAACAGCTGCAAACTTCCTCAACCTTGACCTAAATGTCAAGAGCCACCACTGATGCAAAGATGAACCATGCCACCCTGGCTATCAGGAACAAATGGTTTTGCCACCAGGCTGAAGAGATAAAGAAAGAAAGACCATTAGACTAAAAGAAGGGTTTAAGGTCAATTTCAAGTTTCCATATAGGAACTGGGTACTTTGTTGCATTCATTTTGGTGAAATTTGCATTGACATCTGGTGTACAGTCTCCAGGTAAAAGCAGAGGAGGTTGTCACACCAGTAAACTTCAAAGCAAGCACATATGGCATCACATCTTCACATTCATGAATAGTCCTTTGATTTCTTCAAGCTTTACAACTACTTTTCCCCATAACAAGCTCAAGTTATCAGAATAAGTATGCTTGAGTGGAAAAGGCATTTAACAAAGGAGGCATTCCTCAAAGGAACATCCTATCCCTATTAAATTCAAGGTCAACAAAACAGAAGAAGCAAAGCATTCCTTGTCAAGGTAAGAAAGTGATAATATCTTTGTTGCCCTCAAGGTCAATTTGGAACACATCTTCTTGGGCAGATTTTTCGCTTATACTAGCCAGCATTACGTACAAACCTACCTCATCTTTAGTCTGATTTATGGCAGTAAAGCTCCTTCAGAGACTTTAACTCTTCAATGAGAGTCTTGTTCTGATTTTCCAAGACTGCTACCCTGTTCTCTAAACACTTGATATACTCTTTCTTCTTACGCCTGCACTCCTTGGCCGCTTCCCTGTAAGAATCATGAACATGAGCAAGAAGAATACTGTAAAAATACCATGAGAAGTATAGACGAATCTGGACAGCAAGTGATGGTCTGATTTCAGTTGGCCATAACTGGGGTCTATCACCTTTTAATCTTTCAATTTCTTTGCTTTCCTGTATCATGGATGGTTTTACACTAAACTGTATCTTGATTTCTTCAGTTTCACTGAATATGAGAGTTGATGGATCCCACTAATGGCCGCCTACAGTCTCTAAACACAAGCGCTAATCTGATTCCTCTGTAGACAATTTGGGAAATTTGGCACTTCCAGCTGGGCTGGTGAACATTTTCAAAGTCCTCTAAGAATCTAAACAACCATTTTCCTGCACTAAAGGAAAGACTACTAAAACAGCTGATATGTACATACACCAGTTACAAATAGTTCGTAAAACAAGAATATGTGTGGAAAATTCCTCCCTACTACAAGCCAGACTGGAGTCAGATCAGAAAGTACATAGGGAACTTTACAGTCCTGAGTTTGAACTGAGTGCAGAAAATCAAACAAACATCCACCTCTGTGCCAAAACGGCTCAAATATTGATAGGACATGCAACAGATTTCAGTATTAAATATGCTAATCCACATCAGGTTCAGCAGTAGGTCATTTTTTATTTATTTCTCAAGTTTTGTGAAAGACAAGGAAAAACAGTTTTACTTTTTCTGATAATTCATGATCCAAAAATAGAATTCATCATAACATGGCATTTTGACTCAAAAGGTCCTACCAATTAAAAACAAGACTCATCATAATGAAAATGAATTCAGAGTAAACTTGGTCTTCCTAACTAACATGATTTCTTTGATGAGCAAAGATCTTGCTGGGTTACACTTTTTAAGAGAATTACAACAATGAAAGCATACCTCATTTGCAAATGTATACTGCAACCTTACTAATATATAAACACTTGGCATGATTTTTCACAAACCTGTTCTTCATGAGCCGCAATTCCCGCTTCCTTGATGCTTCCTCTGCTAGTTGGGTCTGGGTGTGCAAACTTGCTGGAGTTGCCATGACAACACCTTGGGGCAAAGTTGTGGCAGGCCTTATCTGATACTGTACATCTCCCAACCTGGCAACATTAACTGTGAAAACAAAACACATTCACAAAGATATAAGTTCTCAGCAAAGACTAAAACTTTTACGTTGAAAATATTCAAAGCACTGAAATCACTCCACAAGGCAGACATGCTGGAAAATTTGTCATGAGAATTCTGCAAACATAAAACTTCCAGGTTCTATCCACAATCACATGAGATGATGAAATTCAATAGCTGAATTTTTCTGTAACCTACTTAAGATCTACCAAATTACTGTTGAAAAGAAAACAAGTTTATGCACTTGCACAGGATTGTTTTAATGCATTTAAAATCAATGGAAAATTATACAACCGACCCTTAGATAACTTGGAAGTATATTCAATTCAAACTTTCAGTAATCCATTTGTTCCCATCTGTGGGTAATTTCAAACATACCGCTGGAAGATTTGGAAACATAGCAGTAACATATCCACTTTTTCCTACCAAAAGGCAATTTTTCTTGGTTTATTACACAAAATTCAAAGGCTTTTAGAACCAAAAAATTTGCAACTGTTTTCCATGCCCTTCTCATGCTCCCATCTGCACCAGGAGAAAACTTAGAAGGGAACAAAGGCGTAGATCTTCATCAAAGAAATTTAAAGACTTACGCGTACCTGTGGCTGCAGGAACAAAGATCTGCTGTGGTCCATCTTGAGTTTGAATTGATTGCACTATTGCACCTGCAGGTATGCCCCCAGCATTGGTCATTGTCAGGGTCTGCAAACCCTGGACACTGCTATCTGAATTGGCCAGCTGGATAGTACCACCAGAAGATACAATTGCTGAAAAGAATGCAACAATTGATTGTTTTAACACAAGTTTCTTGTAATGAGTTGGTACTGTTTAGATGGATTATACCCTCCAGTTTCCAACAAATTACTTAAAGTTGATAATGATGACCATTTTACCATGATAGAACAACACATAAAGAGTAATGTCCCTTATCTGAAATCCAGAGCTTGCTCAAACACCTTATTAAGTAAACTCTGGTTTATATCTGGTGCAATTTGAACCTTATGTTTTACTTTCTTGAACCAACTTTTAAGCCACTTTACTTGGGATGACTATAGATCAGTTCAAGTTGAAAATGTTGTCTGCTAGCTTCAGTGATTACTAACTATAAAGCTTTGTGATAGATGCTGATGAAACCAAATAACTGGTGCAAAATTACATTATGACTCCTTACTTGATAAACCCAATAGTAAGCAACACTGCTGGTGCTAAGATGTACGACTACACTGTTCTTGCATTCAATTTACAAATTTCCAGGTAAAAAACATTACATCTGCAGGAATTTTTTAAACAGTTTCTGTTTTCTGTGTACCATCGAAAATTCAACAAAAAAAATTGTGAAGTAATTGTTATATTCCAACCTTGTTAAGTACATTTTAAGGCTTTCATTACTTTTTTTTAAATTGGGATAAATTAAATGGCATTTTACTTACTTGTAGGGAAATTTTGTAAAGCATTCCCAGCAGCAATGGTAATGGTGCCTGGACTTTCCATATCCTCTGTAGTGTTAGCAGGCTCTTCCTCAATCCGTGAGACAGTAGGCCCAGTGTCTGAGGACAATTCATTTAGGATCCTCCTGCAATAAAAGGACAATCAGAGAAAAACAATTAGAGAGGTATCAAAGTCTAAAAGAATAATATCCCAAACATCTATGCCAAATCAATTGCCCTTATTTGAAATGCACATGTATACTCTTGTTATTCAGATACTACAGAGCAATTGTATTTTATGCCTGTCTCTCACATAAGTGACCCACCATGGCAGATCGAGCATTATGTTGACAACAGGCTATATTGAGTTTGTTTTTAATACTGCCGGAAAGGTCTCTGTGAATGCTTCATTTTGATATCAAAATCATAAAAACATGACATTTTGAAGTAATTCATACCTTTCGTTCAAGATGATCAAATTTTAATGAAATACATGACATTATATTCAATAAAAAAGGCTGTTTTAATTGTACATTGGCTGACATAATTCACAAAATTCCCTGGTTTGGGAGTCTGTGAGGGATGACACCTCCTTCCTATCACCCTATGTGTACCATTTATATCTATACTTACCATACTGTGGGAACGAAAGTTATAGGAAGTTCCAGGGTGTATGGCCCCCTATGCTGGTAGGGTTCTCACAGTCTTATTAGTTTGCCAGACGGTAAGTTTAGGCATAAATGGTATACAAAGGGTGATAGGAGGTAGATGAGGACTGAAGTAGACTACTCAATCTGCTGTGGTACATCACATACAACTTACAATATTTAGTACTGATATGTTGGATGAAGCGAAACTCTGTTCCAGTAATAGATTATTCTGTGCATGTGCTTTGATAGGAATGGGTTTACTATGTGCCAATTGAAGAACAGAATTTGAAAATTGAGCATTGATGTTTTGATACACAAAATGATCATGTTACTCCGTAAGTGCAAATTGAGTAGTTTTATCATAATACAACATACAAAGCACTAGACATTTCAATGATTTTGTGATAAAAAACCTTAAGAGACGTAACAATGAGTTACCCCATTGTGACTGACATTTTTTGGAGCATGTTACAGGTAAGTGGTAAGGTGTAGCATAGTGCTGCAACCCTGTCTCAGGATTGGGTCTAGGGTTTCATGGTACCACTGATAATTGGTACCATCGGTACCACCACAAATGGTACCAGTAATACCGTAGTACTGGTACCAGAAGAGTTAAAAAAGTAGGATTTTTATCACATGCAAAATATCCGTAAAAATACCATGCATTGACATAAGTGAAGTCTTCTGATAATCCCTGCCTCCCGTTTCAGAATTTCTTGTAACATTTAGTCACCCCGCACTCACCAAATCGGTAAACAAAAAAAGAAATAACCTCTCTGCAAATTTAGCGTCTGATAAATACGGGACAGAAAATAAATCAGCGCCACACGTCTGCACCGGAGCTAGACCCCACAAGATGACAAGAGCACTCAGAATTGTAATGAAGATTGCAAAAATAATTTCTGCAAATAATGACAATCCCCCTCATAAAGTATAACCAAAAGTTATCAAGTAGAACTTTACAAAAATATTTCCATAAAAGACTGATTCATCAAGCTTTCTTCCCGACGAGTTATCACTATCAAAACTAAATCAAAGTGCTTCATGATTGAATTTACGAATGCATCGCGCAGCAATCTGTTGCACAATAACTGTTCTTCAGTACGTAGCTATCAATACAACAAAGCAAGTGAGTTGATCTGGTGAACTGAACACGCGAGCCAATGTTTTAAGCGGGATTTGATGTGTGTTCAGTCCCATTGCTTCACTGTGTAAATTTCTGAAAGAACGTTCGTACGAAAGTTTTTCTTCCACAAACATAGTGAGCGTTATGGAGCAGTCCCATTGAATCACTGTGTTAGAATCAGAAATCGTCGATAAAACGTTCATGTCAGAGCTTGCAACGCTATGATTCTTTTTCTGCTTACAACAAATTTCTCACTCGTATAATGTTGTGTGCTATCGTAATCAAAGTGAATTCTATCAATCAACGCGTGGTATCTATTCTTAATACACCATGTGAAAGCATTTGCTGATGAGCAGCGATCGTTCGGGGGTTGCGCAGAATGTCGAAAGAAAGCAAGGGCCCTGTTAGTGTGGAAGTACTAGTTCTGCGAAAGTAACGTTAAACTGCACTTTCCGAAATTCTTAGGGGGGGTTTGTGACTAAAATAGTGCAAGACGATTATCAAGTGAATGTTCCCTTTTTGTATTGCAATGCTTAGAGACACAGCGCATTTATCAAATGGGTATTTGTTTCATTCAAGTATCATTCTAATTCAAATGCTTTATTTTTGAGAAAAGATTTTCACCTCAAAGTTGACTAATCGTGTCCGAATACACAATGTGAAGGTGAGGCTGGCACTGGCAGGGATCCTTCTGAGATTGCACAGAACGTCGAAAGAAAGGAAGTTCCTTTTTAGTGTGGAGGGTACTAGTTCTGCGAAAGTAATGTTAAACGGCAATTTCCGAAATTCTTAGGGGGGATTTGTGACTGAAATGGTGCGAAATGATTATCAAGTGACTATTCCCTGCTTATATTGTAATGTTTAGAGACACGGGGCATTTATCAAATGGATTTTTGTTACATTTTAGTATCATTCTAATTTAAATGCTATAATTTTGAGAAAAGATTTTCACCTTACAGTTGAGTACCAGTCTCCACGATACTTCAGTACCTTTAGGTTGGTGGTACCGTACCGTACCGGTACTTATGGAAAGACCGGTATACCGTGAAACCTTAGGTAATTAGGTCCTGAGTTATTTAAGTCTTATTGTACTGTCTATACATAAACATTTTCATGCAGCGCACACCCTCTATTTGGTGTACTGTAATGAATGTCAGATATCACGATATCACAAATTACAAGCAAATTCTGACAAAAACTTCTGTGTTGCTATGATGAATACATACACTGCCCATATGTGTGGTTGTTAAGTATCAGTCTATGAGAGTGTGGACATAATGGTTTTGGCCTAGTTTATCAGTTCCTTTCTATTCATTTTTGGGCCCCAAGATTCCTCATTTGGTCCCTAGATTTTATGAGCTAAGATATGGACCTTGTTGGACCCAAAGCTTCAAGGCTTATTTTGACCTCTGTACATACCAAGTTCACCTATCTTTACCTGTATGATGGTCTCCTTGAAAGTTCTCTAATTTCTTGCCGTTTCTTTCTCTCAATCTCTCCATCACCCCCAGCTGTGGGACCCTGGGATGCTTCTTCTCCTGCATCATTGACAGATACACCACTCACCTAGGGAAAGGAAAAAGATGGTTATCAAAGACCAATGAAACCATCTCAAATACATTTATGCAGAAAAATGCAATTGTGGTGTGAGCATGGAACCTACTACCCTACAGAAGGGTATTAAAGGAACTTATTGCGTTTGTTTGGTATTTTCGCATTTCAGGTATCTAAGCACGTCAGTACCTTGCTGAAGATTACATAGTATCTCTGACGATACAACTTTTAACCAACAAGCTCTAATTACCCAGTAATTAACGTTAAAATTAGAAGCGAAAAAATTTTTCACCCAAACAATTATGCATGCAAACCTCTCCTTCCTTATTTCATTTTCTCCCGTCATCCAATCAAATTGGTCATACAAATGACGTCACACAATGACACACTTTCAACTTGTTTTGGTAAGTGGTCACTGAATACACCATACTACATGAACATGTGTACTGCTTCTGCACACTGTCAACTACACTTTTTATCGAACCTTCGAAAATGCTCAGTAAATGAGCTAACTGTCTGAGAAAATGCTTAGTATAATGGATTGTGGAAATCTAAAGTGTCTGTAGGCAAGTGAGAAACATCAAGTCTGATCGGGTTTGCCCCAAACAACATGTACTGTAACTTTAGGTCTAACAGTACTGTAACAGCTGGGCCCTCCTGTGGTAAGCCAGTGTAACATAAGCCCTATTAACGTTACTTTAAACCGAACAACTAACGTTATAGAATGATGTATCCTGCATGTAGCAATCAGCTGTTGACTACCTCGAAATAATAAATTCGAATTTCTGGAAAACATCTAATGTTAGCCTAAAACGAACAGCAGAACGAAGGAAAGTAGCGTTAAAAACCTGTGATGATGCCGACTCCATTCCATGGGCAAAACCATCTAGCGTTTGAGTGTAAATTTGCGATGAAGTTAAACACTGCACAAGGCTAAAATCATTTACGAAGCTTCGTGGGCAAAAGTCAGCTAGTAGACAATGTACAATAACACGTACTGCATGTACTATTTTTGCATCACGTTCAACAAACACACGGGACCTACCATACCGGCTCAACGTGACCTTTGACATAGTATGCATATTCAATACAAGAATGTGGGCGCTGCTTATCGTTTGATAATGAGCATTTATTTCAGAAAAACTGTACTTCTTTTTGCTAAAATTTTGATGACATTAAGAACTTTTCCTTCCCAAGTATATTGGGTTTAGAATTGTAGCAGTGTAGCAGAAGCATCAAAGGGTTTCTAGCGTCGAAATAAGAGTATTTATATGCAACAAGCTCCTTTAAATATTTCCATGGTATGACATTTATGAGAATTAGGCACTGTTTTCAATGAGAAACAAGGGCATTAAAGAACTCCTCTTCAAACCTATTTCTTACTTGATTCAATGTGATTACGCAGTAACTTGGCCAGTTTTTTTTATGAAACACCCCAAAGGGTTGTGAGTTGCTGAACAGTTAGGTGATAGTCTAATTTTAGTTGGATATAACTTATGTTCATTACCTTTAGTCTTTCAATTTCTTTGCTTACTCATGACATGGATAGTTGTACAATGAATTGTATCTCGATTCTCTCAACTGAATAAGAGGGTTTGAAATTCATAGACAATAAATGAAGATGACTAAAGGCTGATGGACCCTACTAATGGCTGCCTACAATCACTAAACACAAGCACTGTTTGGATTTGTCTGTGTAAAACATTTAAGCTGGTGTCTCATTTAATCTGGTTTACTAAACATTCTGGGGAGGGGTCTGAGGGGAGGATTCAATTTAAAGAAAAAAAATTCAGGTTTAGTTTAGGTAACGACTGCACATGGCAACATTTGACAAAAATAACTGATGTGAAATCTGTTATGAAAAATTCTAAAAAAAAATCTGAATCAAGGTAATTTCTTTAGAATAAACACCAGGTGCTGAAATTGCTCTATAAAGTTTTGGGGTACAATATTCATTTGGGTTGTGCTTCAGCAATTAAGAAGAAAAAAGTTTATGTATGTGTTCATGAAATATAATTTGATATTAGCAATAAAAGTATGTACTGTAACAGATCTGAACCTACACTTCTTCTGTAAGAAATTAATTTAAAATTTTGTCAAGCATTGGCATGCAGTGTCAAAAGACATGTCTTGAAGTATTGCCAAGGAATCCTACTGTAGGACACTAACATTTGTTGTACATGACTATGATTTTGTACAATACTCTACCAAGCAAACTTCCACCACAATGCTATAATAGTACCATAACACAAGATGTAACTTAGAGTTAGCTACTTCAGCAAATTTGTGAATGCTACTAAAACCAGAGAGGACATGCATGGTGCATCTGCAGATTTATTTGAGCTGGAAAATAATTTGAGGCCATCTGCCATTCCTGAGCTACACATGTGGAAACTACTGAACTGAAACATCACAGATTCTATCCAGTGTATACATTTGTGGAAAGTAAAACTGTAGTAGACAGGAAAACTGTTAAGCAGAAAACTGATTGTTCTGCAGGAAATCTAGTATCCCCACTGATTTTTTCAGGGGAACTTAAATTTTCAGAAATGCTCATGAAAGTAATACCCATTAAATCAAGAACTCCACTTATATTGAGTATCAGGGAATAACAAGTTGATTGGTTCCCCTCACTGTACTCTAAATTTTTGGTTCAAGTACATACCCTGTAGCACAACCTACACAGTGTTTGAAATATTTGGTAGTCAGTGGTCATGCAAAATGACAGTCAGTCAGCAGTAAGCAGTAACAGAAACTTTCCTTATTCAATCTATCAATATAAAGTTCTTTGTACTTTCCCAGAAATCATGGATATCATCCGATGCCATACTTGAAAATAGTGTGTGGTATATACTGGATCTGGAAAATACTGCACAACACTCCTGGTGGCGTCAAACGTGCAAATGACACTACATATACTGTAGCTACCTGAACATATGCATAGGGTTTTAAGTAAAGAACCAGTGCCAGTGTACTGTAAGAAATGATATGACAGGGTTTAACAGGTTGGGTCTGTTGGTTAAATGTTCTATTTAAGGATCACCTGAACTTGTACAGCTTGCTGTATAGGTGTTGTTTGTATAACTGATGACTGGGCTGGATGGATGACAGACTGTACTTGAATCGGCCCACCATTAACATTGGTAGACATTACCACTGGCACAATGGTCGCTGGTGTCTGGTAACAAGAAGGGAAGAAAACGAACAAGTTTTGATGGCAAATCTGGTAAAAGCAGGCCCAATGTAAGCCTGTGTGAAGTGGTAGCAGGCTTAAAAACAGCCTGATGATATTAAAAGGGTTAGAAAGAACACAGGAAACCCAAATGCCGGGATAAAAATTTTGCTAAATTTTGTTACACCCATCTTTTTTTGCAATGAATTTATTACCAATGCATGTGAATTGTTCAGACCTGCCATCAAATTAACTAGGAACGTAGACTTCCACAAAAGACACCACAGAGATCACAAATGATAGTGTGCAACTGTGTATTGTGAAGATTTGACTAATTGGAACTCCTTTAAAGCCATATGACATGCAAATGGTACAAACTGCATTTAATAGCAATGGACACCAAGGTAGATTATGAGACATTTTAATAATCGTTCCACAAAACTTAGATCATTGGGTGTTTTCTTCTTTTCATTTTGTTCACTCAATCAACAAACTTGAAACTTGACAGGAAAGGACAATCTAGAGCTCCCTGAACAGTCAATGATTTATCCTGTAGAATGCTTTAATGGAAAGAATAACCTTCGGACAGGCTTTTGAATAAATTCAGATCTACATACAGTAACATAAACAGCACAAAACCACAATGTGCATGAAAACATTCAGTGCTAGAAAGTACATAAACAAAAATGTGCTGGTGGATTGCACATACCCTCATATACAGTTCTTTTATATAAACCATATGATCATGATTACACTATTGAGTCACAACAGAGAATTGCAAAAAGTTGCTATTACTGTAGTATAATATTTTTTTACTTGTATAAAACAAATAGTTCGTATTTAGAGACTGCTCAGGACAATTTATGCAAAATTACACCTGTAGGGCTGAAAATTGTTTATAAAGGGAAATCTTTTCTCCCTTATAATTTTGAAGAAGAAACTTGCGCTGCACACTTCAATAGTACAGAGGAAATTAATATTGTTCAAATCAAATTGAAGAGAAGACACAATTGCTTTCCTTGACACATCTAGTAGCCACTAACATAATTGTTCTATATTAATTTATACAAACAGGGACAGAATAGCAAAACAGTTTTATTCCTTTTTTAGTCTCCCACCTCTCCCCTCACCCCCCCGCTACCATGTTTTGGAAATTGATAAGTTAGTTAGAAACCCCTAAATACAGTATGTATCTTGTCAAATAGAGGATTTAAGTGGCAATAACGGAATCAATGCAAGTTAATAATGGACTTGTAAGACACGTGAAAAGCAAATTAAACATTTTTTTTTCAACACTCCTATACTTTACACACATTTATCAGGTCTTTGGTTTTCAATTTTTCAGCGGTGTTACAAACCATGCAGCCCCTGGAAGTTAGCGAGTAGGGTAGGTGTGCTGTTTCACTAGACACTGAAACATTTTTCCAAGTTCCAAAACTTTATTTAGGTGCACAAAAAGTCACAACAATTTGAATTCCAAGGCATGCAATACTCACTTCCACATCTTTTTCTTCGTCTTGAGAGTTATTGTTCATCTTCTCGTCCTTCATTACGAGCAAGAAAACAAAGATATTTTAAGGATACCTGATGGAAAAGAACAAAACACAATCACACTCCAGAATGTAAGAAGATAAACATACAGTTTTTCAAAGGGATAAAGTAGCACAGGAAAAACATCTTACTGTAAGTTTTTTTTTTTACCTCTACTCAGTTGCATTGTTGTCCTCAGGTAAATTGCATTGTTGAAAGGGCTTCTTGTATAGGTTTCCTTTTGGGGTTCAGAGGGGTTTGAAGTTGCACATTTTCCATTAATTCACTCTTTGATTTTAACTATTTTTCTTTTTTATCCAAGGTTAACACACTAACAGAAAATTACATCATGTCAAGGCACATCAACAGTTTACATAATTTTGAAAGATAGCCATCCATATTTACACAGGAAATGCGGTCTAGATGGTGCAACAAATGATGTTCGCAAGTGTTTTATGCTGCAAAAACAGCCCACAAACAACAAAGTGTAACAGTGCCTGTGCTGTACTATATACACTGTTTTATGATGCTGTATGCATTCTGCAGTGTATGCAATTTGCACACATCGTTTTTTGTGTGTGATCAGAATATCAAACACTGGAAGAATAAATGTAAAAATTTTACTGATTTTTACTGCTTCACTCACCATAATTCAACATCTTTCTAGTTTTTAACCATTAGGCATAAACAAAAATTTAACCCCTAGGTTGACACATTTCCATGGAATCGCCCCTAAACAACTTCTAATAAAAGTACTACACATGACAATAGGACACCATGTGCAACACCCTATAAATACATGCCATGGTGCATTCATACCATGCAGCAGCTACTACTGTACAAGATAGAAACATTCCCTATGAACTAAGTCTAAACTAACCGGAAATCCATACCTGATACACTATTACTTAATTTGCAACTTGTTTAAAACTGTGCAAAACATACTGTATTTGAAACAAGCATGTTAAATGAGCTTTGCTTCTGCAGTGCTCGTATTTGTTGTACAGCGTTTGTCACTTCATAAACTGTTCATGTGTCTCACAGTATTTTTTTTTTTTTTTTGAAATTTATATACACTGTCCACACAGTAATTGCAATGTTTTGTAAAATGTGTGTATGTTGGCTTCCCCACTGTGCAGAGGTACTGTACAATGATCAGTGCTGTTTTCACAAATCCCTAATGTTCAATTTCAAAATGGAATTTAGTCTCTTTTCCAGGGAACAGAAATTTTCCAGGGCAGTTCCAATTTATTGCTGTCACTTTGCTGAAAAGCAACCAAATCATCTACTGTACAGAAGTGCAAGGTCTAACAAATCCAATACAATGCACTGGACACAGATATTCAAGAAAAACAATATTTGCAACATACACCATGCCTTGGGTTCTAGATAAGATTAGACTCCAGGTGTACTACAAATCACACTTCTTACAAATTAAAGAAAGCTGGGTGTGCTGTTTTTTTTTTTTTAACTAAAATACATTTATATCAGCTCTAGATCTTTATCTACTGTAGGTGTGCCCAAACTCCCACTCCTCACAGTGATCAAAATATGATTCATGCCCAAGTGTCCGCATACTGAACTTACCCAAAAGCTTTTTCATCAACTTTAGAATAACACCCATACATGTCCAGAGTGGTAGTAAATGCAAGCCTAAAGCAAATCATTGATGATAATGTTCAAACTGCTCATTCCTCACAAAAAGGTTGTTTGAATATAGACAACACTTACAGAACTGATCACAAGAATTGAATTTACTAAACTGCACCATGTGCCATGTGGCCATTTGAACTACAATACAATCAACTTTTCATGATACTGTAGGTACTTGATGCATGTCATTTCTGAAAATTTCAGCAAGGACTTTAAAGTCAATTGTACCATGCTCTAGCCATATGCATTTGTTTTACTTGTAGTTTCAGTCCTTTAAAACGCCTGTGGTGTGGAAAATGAGGTTTTGACAAAACTACATCTCTACAAGATTACAATCTGTAATTAAAGTAAGGAAAGATACAGTATTAACTGTTTCTATCAAACTTTTTAACTCAAGAACATGCCAGAAAAATGCACACACTTTACTTGACAGTTAAAGAGACAGGTTTTACAGTCCAAAGTATCTGGACATTGGTATTGTTACTTGTATTGTTCTGAATTAAAAAGTATGGAGATTAATAGTATGGTACAAATGTCTCTGGAACAACTTGTAGCCCTTCCAAATTAGCAACGTGGAGTTTTGCACACTGTTGGTATTTCTTTTGCAAAACCTGTAGAGGTACAGTTACTACAGGATATTAATTATCTCTTTTACTAATCAGATACTGTAGTTTATCATTTGGTAAAGGTTATACTGATCAGGGTTTCTGTCAAGTGGATATATTCTGTACAGTACCATATTTTCTTAATGTAAGAAGAGGACACCTTTGCAGCTCAATGTTTTTGAACTTAAGAAAGAGTAAAAAGAGTAAAAAGCTTTCAGCCCCTCCAACCCACCTGAAACTTTGGACAAGGTATCATCAATTTAGACTTGGCATATTGTAAGTCATTAATACTGTAGTTCCTTCCCTTCCCCCCCCCCTTTCCCAATTTTTTTTTTTAAGGCACATACCATATGACCTGTCCCTCTCTTTACATCACAAAAGTGCTAGGTGTTTTGCTCAGAATTCTACAAAACGGTCAACTTTTCAAGTTTAACCTCCAAATTCCGCAAACTAGGTGTATACTGCAAGCAACCAAAGGGATGGTGCCATATGACATACGATGTTTTAAGAATTCCTGTAATTGACCACTGAGTAAGTTGACATGCTCTCGCTAACAACAGCCAAGATAAATGCAGTGAAGAGTGTGAGTTTCACTGACCTTAATTCAAGAATTAAAAGTTGGCTTCAGTAAGGATTAAATGCAACTAATTTGGGTAAAGATAGATAAAGACAGATACATACGACCTGTTTTGGCTTTAGAATGGAAAAAGGGAATGCACTTTGTTTGGTAGATTTTTTCACAGCTTAGGCTGGTGCTTTGCATACAAAGAAAGGGGAAAATTTTTGCCAGTGTATCAAATTTGACAATGCGTGAAATTCGGTGTACTTACTATACAGTATACTCCACACATATGTGTAACTAGAACAGCAATGCTGCTGTGAAGCTCACACAACCTGTTTTGTCTGTTAAAAAGAGAAACTCAAATTGAACCAAATTTTATCTGTTATCTGTTTCCTAAACCTGCTTACATCACAAAATTAAATTTAAATGCAAGGAAGTAAAGAATAGTGAAGACAAAACATTTGTGATTTTGCAAGTAGATCTATATCTGAAATAGCTTTATGGTAGATCTAAAAATCACTGTGTATTTTCTCAAATCATGCGAGCCTGGACTGTGTATTCTTAAAGGCATTAGGCAGTAAGATAAAATTAATTACTTGTGTATGATGTACCCGTAAACTGCTCAGATATTGCAAATTACATTCAGTTGCACCTTTAAATCCACAAGTAAACACTGCATGGCTCTGTACTGATTAAAATAACACACAGAGACTCAAGAAGTTCCTAGTGTACTACGGTATGCTTATTGAACTCAAACAGTTATGGTATTGCTTGGCTTGTCCAATTCATGATAAACTGAACAGAACAGAGTGAAAGTATCTCTGCAACAGATACGCAGGGAGGTGTCATTAACATCTCCCTGAGATAAGTCACAACAGGGTCTGTTGTAACTCCCTGGTTACAACTTATATGCCCCACACTAGCTGTCCACAGCTGATTATGAGACCACCTACACAAGCATACAGTGAATGCTTTGTTCAACCAGCTGTAACATGAACCAGGTTCAATAGCCTGCATATATGTGCAAGAAAAGAACTGAACACACAACCAAGCACACTGCTATTAGTGCAATAAATAAACAACTAACTGCTCAGCAGGCAAAATGAACTCACCCCTAAAAAACAGCTGTAAAACACAACTTAAATTTCCTATATAATGTAAACTTGTAGGTGGGTATGAATGCTCCCCTCTAAAGCAATCATACACCAAAATTTCAGGCCCAAATCTCAAAAAATGAGGAAGAAGAAGACTTTTGTTAAAAAAGTGACGCCATCTGCCCCATTTAATAACCTCACACGTGTACATGTGTGAGCTAATAAACGAAGCCTTGGGTAGCCTATCGCTTACCAGTCAGACCGCAACATACCCGCACAAAAACGTTCCCACCATTGATCAAACATCCCTGTTGTATACTGTAAAATGATGATCAATGTGAGGCATTTTATAACTGAATGCCCAATTAGTTGCATTGTTTGATTGAATATGTATGGTCCAATTCAGTTGGCAACGTAGCATGCTTAATCCGCCAGCAAAGGTACCAACAACCAGAATGCAAGGCATTCATACTCACGAATGGAGGCGGTGGCTACAGGTTCTAGTGATATTAATAAAAAGTTCCTTAACTTAGCAACTTCCAGACAGCAGTAGGTTCCATTTTTAAATTCTTTGGTATGACTCAACCTGGGAATCAAACCCGACTTGGCTTCCGCCTGTTACGGGGATGCTCTACCTTTAGACCAAACTCGGTGAATTTTTTATAATGAGATTTGCACATTTCAGAAAAATACATTAGTGCTGAAAATTTATACAGGTGAAACATTAGTGGTGGGAGGTGAGGGAAAAATAAGTGTTTATGATACAAACTTGAGTTTTAGAAAAGTACATGTGAGTGATACATTTATAATGATGTTCAAATTGACTGAATAAAACAAGTAGTGGATGATATTATCTACTAGATCTCGGAAAATAGACATGTTTAGATTGCAGAAGAATTATTTTATTAGTAATTTCCGGCCGTAGCCAAAACTGTCGGAATTTCGATTGTCGTACGTTATTCCGAGGGTTCGATATTCCGAATAAAGAATAAGGGTTGTTATCCAGAAGGTTCGTTATTCCGAAGGTTCCTTATACCAAAAAAATAAGGGTCGTTATTCCGAAGGGTCGTTATTCCCAATGGAGGATGTGGATTCTTATCCCTCCAAATATACAAGGGCACAGCTTCTGTGTTAGGAATGGTATTGTCTGACCTACCTTCTCTTCCACAAATTCCATAGATCGATCCAAGGCCCCCCCCCACTAGATGATCACCACACCATTAATACAAACCTAAGCAAGTTGTTGAAATTTTAAAATTAACCACTTATTAACCATTTGCGTCAGACCACCTTAAAGGCCCAATTCTCTCACCCCAAACAGTACCAGTTCTTCATTTAAATCAATTAGTAAATAAAGTCGTTAATGGTGTGAAGAAAGAAGAAAAGTTGACATTCTCTGTCCCGAATAACGCACCCTATCCTGTATTCGGAATAACGACCCTTCAGAAAAACAACCCTCGTGTTTTATTCGGATTAACAAACCTTCAGAATAATGCTCAGACCCCAGAATTTCATGCATATTATTGGAAGTTCAAAATATCAAAATTTCCTCACGAATGACAATGTCAGTATTTTTTAAACTAGTTCTCAGTATTGTTAGATGGCAGTGCTTATTATGGTTCAGCAGTTCAACCGAATCACCTGTGAATGCACTTAGGGCTGTGACCTTTAATCGGTTAACCAACCGACCCGTCGGTTACTCGTGCGTCATTCCTCTTCATACATTAACCGTTTTTGTATTGCCAATTACTCAGTTGCCGCGGCGTGGCTTTGTTAGTAAATTGTTACACAAACATCGCGCAACAAACAGTGTCAGTTTCTCACAAATTATCGCTCGAACAATAACTGTACAAAGAGTTTTAAAATCGGCCGTTCGATTGAACGGATTAATTCCGCAGCAGCTCCCTGAATTAAGTACATAATGATGAGTGACAAGTGGCGCACCCATTGTTACTTTGGTTGGCAGAACTTTGTGTGCTGTTCACCAAATCCCTTCAATAGCTACACCCAAGCACAACTTTAGAAATAAGTGGCATGTTTGAGAGATTACCAAGCGAGAAGAAAGCTACAAGACAAGCAGGGAGCTGTAACAAAAAGTGCGTAATGCTGCTGTGAAAAAGTTACCGAGCTCTGTACTTCTATGGCAATAAAACCTCCGCGAGACTATGATTAGGGAACAAAAGTATATATCTCCCCACTGTAGCTTATCGAAATATTTTATCCTGCTACACCTCCGTAAATTTCATTATTTTTCATTGTTAGTAGCAGTATTTTGAAAAAATTTAACCCGTAAAAATACGATCGTAAGCGCCAGATAATTCCCGACATTTTGTTGTTTGCCCAATATCATATAAAATGGAACATTCCATGTTGATTTTTATGAATCAGCATACACAGTTCATTGCACCGACTGGGTTGTAGTTGCGATAATGTACTGTACTGTGCTGTAAAGTCCACCCTAAGATGCATGTTACAGTAAAAATACTCAACGATCTAATTTTTAGTGGTTCTGGACAGCAAAAATGTGGACTCGATTAACATTTCTAATGGTTCCTTTCTGCAGATATAAATATCCCCATATTTTTGCCACTTCTTGTCCAAACCCTACCTCTTGTTTAAAAATAATCAGCAAATGAAATGCACTTAAGTCAGATCCCCGAAATATCCACGTACACAGAGATTTGTGATGCCGTTTCTTGGTGAATTTAGCACAGGGCTTGGCCGACTGCACAGGCCAGCTATGTAAGCCTAGGAGTGCGATCGTCATAACGCAAACTCAATGGGGAAATTCGTTCGGAGGTCTGGTATTTTCACACACTAAATTCCATAGGCGATGGCGGGAGTTGTGATTGGCTGGCTCAGAATCAATGTATTTGAACCAATTACAATGCAGAGGCAATTCAAATTTTGCAATAGATCGTGTGCATGTGATGTCACCGAGCAAAACATTAGGTGCGTTCGATTTAGCGGCTGGAGCCTGCTCAACTGGCTCAACTAGTTTTTTGACTGGACGAAATATGGCGTAAAATACGTCAACGGCTCAACTAGACCACCTCGGAGGGCTGAGCGTTTTGGTCGGCTCAAGTTGTGACGTTTTGATGACGTTAAGACCGCTTTTCGGAAAGATCGATCGCTGGCTGAGCCAGTCGAGCCGCTAAATCGAACGCACCTATTGTTTTTGTTCGTAATGACGTCATAGGATAACATTCCATAAGTCCTAATGTAAATAACTTTACGGTAGGAATGCTGGGAATTCCTTAATTTATGCAGGATGATAGGGCTTGGTTGTGCTGTTTGCGGCTGGTGAGCCATTTACAGTGCAATTGTACAGATCGCTACTATGAAAAACACGTGAGCGCTGTACATGTACTGAACACTGCATTGCAAGCAAGCTGCATCAAAACAGCGGTGCAGGAGTGTTTCATGAAGTAACTGGCAATATTACATAGGACCAGGGGGGAAATACAACAGTTGGTGGAATGTTAAAAAGTGTACATGGTTTGAAGAAAGCTTTAGTTCATGCGGGATGGGTTTTTACTGTGAAAAGATGATATAAACTCAGAGCAAGACACCAACATTTTTGCCACGTGCTTACATCGGATAACATGACTTACGATGCCATTTTTAGACTTGTACCTTCCTGTACAAAAGTGATGGCGCTTTTTAGAAATGATGACTTTTTGTTGTTGTGTGAACATTACAGTACGTCATTTTTGGTTAAACGGTGAACCGCCGGTTAATAAAATCGGTTAAATGGATAGTGAATTAACCGAATGCACAGCTCTAAATGCACCACATGATCACCAACAAAGCAAGCAAATGCTTCCAGATCAGAAGAGATGTCACTTAGCTATCGTCTTGGCGAGGTTTAAGGGTGGAGAGAGATAACTACGCCGTCTTTTATTTTGCTACTGCTAAACAGAGATCTCTCTTCCCATTACTACTGTAATTGTCAACAACAAAAAACATAAAATTTCTCACTGGCCTCCTCTTTCTTTGGTTGGATAGGTGCCCAGCTTGTGGTCTTTTCCCTTACAGTAAGGGTGCTCAAAGGAATGGTTTTAAATTTGTCTTACAAGATTGCTAAATCTAATTATACCATGCCATCAAGTACAGCCACCAATGAAAAAATCTAATGTGAGAATACTTACAAAATGCAGAACAAAAAACTTGATTTGGGTTGATGTTAACTAAGTTTATTTAGATGCGGTTAAGCATACATGTATATAGGTCCTGCGCATGGCACATTTGACTTTCAACTGAAACAGATCAAAATCTTGAAGTGGCTTTTTCAAGCCACGGTAGCAATTGATATCATCAACTGTATCATATGTCGTTCGGCTGATCATGTGGTCACCGGCAAAGCAAGCGCCTATTTTGTAAGGGCGCTTCATGTTTAAGTTAAGTGTTAAAATTAAGTATAACTTAAGTTTGTCGCTCTTGTTACAGTTATAAGTTGCTTCGTTATGAAAAGAAATCCCCTGTTCAATGTTTTTCTTAAAACAAAGGCATAAACTTTGAAGTCAACAGGTTGCGCAGATGTTTCCAACTGCAAGAAAAGAAGGGTAACGACCACGTTAAAAAGAACAGCAGTTTACAAAAACTATAGAAAGGGCTTCTGAGAACCAAATACAGTCGTTCCAAAAACCATGTGATTGGAATATCCCTCAAGTAAATAAGTAATATGCCTCAAATTGTAATGAAACCAGTGATATCCTTAAATAAATTATCATAAAGGTTGAGAAGAACTTGTGTAAATCATACAACACTCATCTCATTTTCTAAACACATCAATCACAATTCATCTAAGCAGTAGTGTTTGCACGGGTACTAAAAATTAGGACCTGGGTACCCGATCGCCACACCCGTCGAGTACCCTGGTTACCTGGTGTTACATACGATGACTAAAAGATATGAGCATTTTGTAAGGTATACTCCATAAGACATGCATGGTAACATTAACATCTGTATTGGATAGGTATAGCGATCACAGTTCCCAAGTTCAAAAACATTTGATTTGTTAGAAGGTTTAATCATCTCGTATTGTTTTAGTAAAAAAAAAAACGTAACAGAAAACAGTCAAAAAAGAAAATTATACTTCCCAAGGCCTATATCAATTTGATATTGAATTTTGGGACGCTTTCCTACTCGAAAAGCCAGCATAGTAAGAGCTCGAAGCTTCTCCTTTTAAACCACTGATTTAAAAATATCACCTAATCAGAGCCCTGTATTATGGTATTCTCTTGCACGTCAAAAATTACTGATTGTAAACAAACGACGTCATGTTTGTGAACTTCCCTCATACTACTTTGCAATGTGCGTTGGAATTATCGCTAATGGGGTATGTACGTTCTTACGTAGCTAGCCTCGTGTCGACATCCAGGCACGGTAACATAACTTTCACACATAAACTTTGTAGTCTGCTCGAGCGCCATTTTGGGGCAAAATAACGTAATATATACTGGCCTATTTTAAAAAAAAATTTTGTGAATGTTTACAGTGTTATTACATTGATGTCGTTTTACTTTGCAGATAGCGGCAAAGTGTTGATTTGCGTAAAACTGACACCTTTAACCATTAACAAATATTCGAGGATTAAACTCGAGGTGGCATACCATATTGATAATAAGATCGTATAAACATGCAAGGCTCAGGTTACCTAGCATGCTGAACGTTATGAGCACTGTCTTTGCGAGCTGGGCGGGGGTGATACAGTATGTCTTGCTATGTCTGCGTGAAACAGTACGATGTGATTTTGAATCGGCCGTCAGATAGCTTGCATGCGAGTAAGTTTATAACTGATATACATGTGGTGTGTGAGAAGTAACCCACTACGTGACAATAGCGCGATCAGGCCGCACGCTGATAAAAATTTCAACTTCAGAAACGAAGTACAGACAACTATCAAACTTACACACAATTTCTAGGGGCTGTCTTCATTCTCAGTCTCAAAGAATGTTTACCAAAGTGGCAAAATATTTTTGTCCATTACCGTGGGCAATGGCGTTATTTGGATGATCCTTTTGCATGCAATTTTTTTTAAGATTCAGGTAGTAGATTTGGATCCGGGTAATATGATGGTGGGCGGGTACCCGGGCATCTGGGTTACCCGTGCAAACACTACTAAGCAGTAGTCACACTTGAATCGACTGTTCCTAAATCAATCCTTTCACTTATAGGACCTATTCCTTTTTCAAATTCATCTCTCACATTTCTCCCTTACATATCTAAACACAGATTAATTACAATAAAATTGATCTACGCACTTGTCGCATTTGAATAGCATATTCTCACATCCATCCTTTTTCTAATTTATATCTCACCTTTCTGTCTTAACCTACCTTACCAACTTGCAATTTTCAATTGGACATTCCAATCTTTTATGCAGGGAAGTTTTGGTATACCATATCACAGGGACCTTTTGGTCAAAAGAGGGGAAGTTTTGATAGCAAAAATATGGGGAAGTTTTGATCTGGGGACCTTTGAAGGAAATTTCCCAAAAATGGTTAATCTCAGGAAATTGGAATGATTTCAGGATATATTTTGGGAACTCAGAAAATCCAGTTTATTGATGAAATGTAATGTTATGTGTATTATATCTCCAACCCCACACTGGAAAGTACGTTTAACATACGCCAAAGAATTACCCCAAAGTAGGCCTCAACCTATTCTGCATTTGTACGCCAGACTATCTACAGTAAGCAGGCACTGGGAAACTACTTTCCTAACGTTCCTATGTACACTCACCCATGTGTTTATCCAACGCAATTTATTGCGTCACTTGCAAGGTTAATCAATAAAGGTTTTTATAATGGTACGCCACACCAACTGTTGTACTTTTGACCTGGAGGAGTGATGTTCGCGGTGCGCCAAATTTATTGGCATACATTTCTGTATGCCAAAGATCTTTGTGGGAAAGGCCCTACTTTCCAGTATGGACGGAACCTTAACCATAACCCTATTACTATGCGTATCCACATACCAGTCTGCATCTTGCACTCCAAAACGAAGATCTTTGGGGTGGGCACCAACTCCTTCTCGGCGTAGCAGCAGGGAAAATGTACTCCTGGCGCGCTGCTTAACTCCCATTGTATGATAAACGTACAGTATACTGTGCTATAGAGTCAATGCCAATGTACAATGATGAGGTAGCCTACATGTATACTGTACGTATGTGCGCAGGCGCACAGAAAATCTCAGCATGCGATCACAAAAACCTTGGCATACCTTGGGCATGGGCTTTACATGGAATGCACCTAGGTCCACGCATGACGTAGGTTCTGAACAGTGATTCCAAAATTAGCGCCAAATTTACAAAAGATAATCCTTGCACAACTAGTCAGGAGAAGTTGGCTTAATCAGGGTATTTTGTCATGGGATGGGAGGTCTATAGTTTTGCCATGATGTCAATTTTGGGAAATGGTGTCCAGATGTCAGGTAATTTAAGGGCGTCAATCCCTAAATCTCTTTTAAGAATGTGGAAACACTGGTTGAGGCTTTAAAATTCAGCCTATTTCTAAGTGCACTCCTATATTTCCCCTAGTCTACACCTTTTGTTCTTTATCTGCTACAATTATCTTTCAATTCGTAGTTTGATAAACCAAATAATTGGATAAAATGAAAAAATAAAGCATTGCACTGACTGGAAGTCTACTTCCAACCCTGGCAGACTATTCTCATGAATTCACAAATCCATGACCATGCCATGGTTAACTTCATAGGCTGGAAGTTCTGGACTGTCTTGACAGTTCTTGGCTTATGTTTTCATGGCTAGAATGCCATGTGAAATGTATGGAAACATTGGAAATCACCGGCAGCACGTACTGTACGACCGCCGGTGACATACTGAGTTGACGTTGCAAAATGTGTCGGTACTGCACTAAAATTTACCTCAAAAACAATGATTGAATGTTGTGACTAGGAGACATTTTAGTCATTGGGCATTTGTGAGTATCTGCATAAAATTATTTTGGCAAACCTCTCAAAACAATATTTTTCCAGGTTACAGCAAAAAATTCAGTAGCCTAGGCCTACTGTGCTGAACTTTTTTTGGCAGTAACCTCGCGACATTGTGTTGACTGATTTGCCAAAAATGTGCCACTATTTTGCGTGTAGACACCTCTAAAATTCAAAAATTTTCGAAAAGGGGAGGGGGACACCCCCACCCCTTATATCCCTCCCCTAGGCCGGCGATCCACCAATGGACAGATCAGATGGACCCGCATCTAGCCTCTCGGAACTTGGGAGCTCGGCCTTGCCTATGTGCTGTGTAATTTAGCTGTGATGCATTGTTTGGATGTGATGCCAATCAAAGAGCTGTACCAATTGAAAGTTTGGATATATGCGTACTGAAACTGTAGTTTAGGGTGACGAATGACTGCCTTTAAGTGTAAATTGTAATGTGTAGCAGACTCGGGACGGTCTATGAAAACTGAACACAACCAGCTAGCCTAACACACAAAGATGCACACACTTCCGTAAAATAACGCCATTACAGACATGTTGTCGTCCATATACCTTTCCACACACATCCAGCACGACACACAACCAGCCATTCTTGTAGAAGAAATCATCCAAAATCTTGCCCCAATATATGTTTGAAGTGTCATTTTTCGAAAGACAGGGTTTCGAAACATGTTCGACGAATATTTAAAAGTCATGCCAAAAGTTGTTTTGGTGCTTACCGTTACGTATTTCTCGTCACTCCTTCAGCGCTCTGCGAGTGGACCAGGGAGGCCTACGTAGAACCACGTCAAATTGCGTTGTGTAGCGTCACACGAACAAACAAAGGTCTTTTTGTGCAAGTGCGTAAATTAGGATTAGATGACGTCATTTATGCAGAAATCAACAATCGTTCTTGCTTTGATTGGTTGTAAAAAACTGAATAAACATTTTTATGGTAATAATATTTTTACGATTGGAGGACGTTTGATGGATATTCATAACTACTAGATGAAAATGACGTAGCAGTTTAAGTGTAATAAGTCATAGCATTGTAGTAGGTGGTTTCGAAAGGCGTTTTCCCTTTACAGAACTGAGGAGTATGGGACTTGGGAAATATGTTATCTGCTCTCCTCACCTCACCCTACAAATGAAACTGACTTTTAAAGACAAGTATTTGATGAGCCGGGAGGCAGTGGATCTTCAGGCTATTCCATCGTCTGGAAGTGTACATTATTGGTCACTGGAGTTGGTTGGATCACTTTACCTTTTGTTCCGCGCTCCTGCAGTTTTTTTTTCAGCCTGGCTACATATTTGCACTAGCCTAGTTACATGTCAGTTCTTAGTTATGAAAAGACACAATGTAATGGAAATCTAAGTTTTCAATCTTGCACTTTTATTTTTATTTATTTATTTGTTCGTTCGTTCGTGCGTCTGTCCGTCCGTTCTTTTGTTCGTTCATTCAAATTTTAATTGAGAGTGCACTTGTTTTAAAGAGACAGAATAGTTGTCAAAAATATAAGACACTCAAATTTAGAACATTGCATCTTAAGACCGCCTGGTGCAAATTCATCAATCGATACTTGGGTAGTTAAACTATAGGCCTACTCACTAGTGGAATTCCTCTAGATACAAAGTGAGGCGGAAAATTCTGCAAATTCTAGTGCCCCTTAGCTGGAATTTCTAGCAGGAAATGAAGTTGCGGCAATGGGGATATGGTCGTTGTGTGAATCACTGCTCGGCCGCACGGTCCCGAACAGGGAACCGTAGGCCTATCATGTTTCTTTTGTCTGAGTGCAACACTCCGCAGTCTATAGGGAGAGACTATATGAGTTCCCTGATTATATCATGGATACACTGGACTAGCCTGCATAGCGCCTCTGTGACCACAGTCCTCTTTCAGGCTGCCGTCCCTTGGTGTCGTAGCGACGAGCTGAACAAAAAGACTTCAAGTTCGTCCGCTCCGCGGGCTAACACTGGACACACTACAGAAGCACAATATTGAATAACACATATCATGAGTCGATCACCTAATAAAAATCGTTACCACAGAAATATGAAAACATCTACAAAATTTGACAGTAATATTTTTTAATATGTCTTCCTCTTTGTGCTATGTTTTGGTTTTGTTTGGACTGAGTAATTTGTAGAAAATGAATCTTGAAATATAGGAAGCAGTGCAAGTAGCAATGCTTATGAAGTAATCATGAGTCGATCACTTCATAAAACAAACAAATAAATCCTACAAATTATTATATTTAGGGCCAGATTTTGACATAATGATACGAAACAACCTCCCTTCTATCAGAATTCTTACTCAAAACTTCATAAAAACATTTTCATCATCATTTTTACTCCAATGTGAGTCTTGGTGGGTGTCCAGTGGCCAAGCCCCTGGAGGCTCCTGGGTTTTAGCGCGTTTGTAAGGTTTTAAAGTTGTCTTGACACTGGTCTAAAAATTACTTACAGGGCAATTTTTTTGGTAACAACACTAACGTTAGTGAAACTACTCTCAAGAGCGGATCCGGCTGACATTTTGAGGAAGGTGAGCTGCACTAGAAAGAGAAAGAAAAGGCAGTTGATGGGCAATTAGATGTGATCCTCTGGAAGAAAAATGTAGGCCTAATCCTGCTTGAAGGGTTAACTGAGCTGTGCGCCACCTCCAATTGATGTAGTCGGAAGTGTGAAGAAAATTTTGAAAAAACGCAACCCCTTATACAGCCGGAAATGGCATTTCCAAGGTTTTTTGTGATATTTTCATTTGGAAAGCATGAAAATTTACTGCCTTTTCTTTTCAACAGAGGAATCGATCCTAAAAAATTCATAGTCACACTTTGACTACAGAAGACATTTTTTTGAAAATCTCAAATGTCAGTTGGGGGCACATGGGGTTTTTCAGGGGGGCACGTTCCCCTGCCCCCCCCCCCTTGGCGACGCCACTTTACCATAGTTAATTCATGGAAGAACCGCAAAGCATTGAACTTGCCATTCTTACCGACTCTAAAGGAACTAGCAGTGACGGCGACAGACTTTTGAGGGAGGGGAACTAAGCACAAAGAAAAATGATGGGGAAATTATTTTCCTGTGCAGGGCAAAACCAAGCTTGAAAGCAACCGTTCCGTTCCGGTGGGTGGGGGGCAGGGGAAGCCCCTCCCTATCAAGCGCTGAGGTTTTAGTGTATCTGTGGATGTTAATTAATTATGTCTCAGCAGGAGTGGTTCGATTTATTTTCTTCGGTTAACCCAACTCCTAACTGACCTTACTTGGAGGCAAGTGGGGGCAAGGACGAAATCTGTGATCCCCTCTCGTCCCTCTCCCCCTCCGCCGCCGCCCGTAGAGTCGCCCCGCAGTGAGAAATACACTAAACTAATATACGCGGCCCCTATATATCTATTGACTTGGTACATCCGCTATAGCGGATAAGTTCAAACAGTGGGGTGTGGGTAAAGCAACTTGCGTGTATCCCACAGACAGTCTTTGCCTGTTCAAGTTGACGTACCGTAACATTATCGTCGGAGACAGGCATGATGGACTGCACACTGCCACAAGTCAATGAGTCCAGACAAAGCGACTCATAAAAAACGTCCCGTAAGATCTCAGTCGTGAGTTTTCCACTTTTTTTCGGGAAATTCGCATCGAACTAATGACGTATCAGAGTAAACAGTCAACCACCTTGGGCTTACATGCTCCATTTTATGATTTTAATAGATGTTAATAAGTTCCCTTCGAGCAGTCTCAACCCCATCCTACTCTACTTACAACTCGCTCAAGCTCTAGTCGAAGTCACAGTTATAGGTCAGCACTGACGTAGGTGTGACGTCAAACAGTCAGACGCTTAAATCACGGCATGATTTTCAAGGTAGTGTCAATACTAAGCCAGTGTTGTTTTGCTGAGGGCAGCGGGGTGTGTATATTACGGGTGGCAAAGAATCAAATGCACAGGCGAGTTCTAAAATTAGCTTCAAAACAACGAGAGCGGTTTCTTTTACGAATTGTCGAGTTTTAGTGATTTGTGAAGCCAGTTCCGAAGACATTATCGTCAAAAAGACAGGGCAAGAAAAACATAGCAAACACTAATGAGCAAACTGAAGGCGCAAATAATTAACTTGGGGGGAAGGCAAGGCACATTTCCTAGGTCAAAGCCATTGATCGTGTTCACTAGTCTGCAATAATGGGCGCAAGTTGATATCGTGGAAAAGGGGGCCACTCTCTTTTTGAAGAGCATTTCCAATAAATTCCCCTCCCCTCCATAGCATCAAAAAATGATAGAAACTAAAACTACAGATGAATTATGGCTCACATATAAAATATTATTTCATCGATTATCGCTTCCAATGTGCGTGACTGGGCTGCGGGAGCTTCAATCATAATTTTGTGATCAATTTACAATTATTCAACTAGTATACAGCAGGGCTTGTATAATAATTTCAAAGTAACTTGCGTATGTACAAATATATTACTGGTATCTCAGCCTGCGTAGCGCCTCTGTGGCTGCAGCCCCCTTTAGGCTGCCGCCCCTCAGTTAATTTTTTCGTAGCGATGAGCTGGACGAAAAATTCGTCCGCCCGCGATCTAACGGGTATCGCGAAAATCCAATGGATTATGCGAAATTTCTTTGCACTCCGTGCTTGGAGCTGGTCAAGTATTTTTAACTGGCAAGATTTTTACTGAATTTACAACCGTTCCGATCAGCAAAGTATCTAAGCGAGCATGAGTAAAACGTGGTCAGTTTTCAGTTGAACACCTTGAAGTACCGTTTCGTGGAACTGTTTTTTCAAGATCTTATGTTTTGACGATTCTAAGGGATCAGCCAAAATGATTTCTGATGTTGGGTTGGGACATATGGCCACATGACAGTGCCCCACCTTTTCGGTAAAAGGTGTAAGTAATAGAGAATAAATAACAAATAAACACTTTACTTAAAATTTGTACATTGCGCAGTTCAAGTATGGCACCACTAAAATTGGCGGAATAGGCACCTTTCAATTTCCTTTTCTCAAAGGACTGGGGAAGACCCCCGGCCGGGCCTGGGCCACAGGACTGCAATTCACAATAATAGTTAAAAGTCCAACCCCCTTCCCCATTTGTGGAGATAAATTCATTCCCTTAATTGACATTCAGTGTAGCATACTTAAAATGAGATAGTCGTTTTACCCAATCTAGTGCCAATGTGCTTGGTGCTCAGCATTAGCAATGGGGTATAGGGAAAATGAGCCAGTGATAACCGCAACTGGAAAACTCGTGACCGGCTCTACTTGAACCAATTGGTTGTAAACCGTGCCGTATAACTCCATCTAACTTACCAACTAACTAATTAAGTCGTTTCATTCATTGACTGACTATGACTTTAATTTCACTTGGTCATTATGACCGTAAGTAGGTCCTGAGAAGCTGAGGGCTGGTGCGGAATGAGATTTTTGTGTGTGTGTGTGGGGGGGGGGGGGGAGGGGAGCAATCCCAAAGCCATGCAAGGCAGAGAGTGGGGGCCAAAATCTTAGTTTCCAAGGGGCGAAGTTTTTTCCAGGGTGGTCAAATATGTACAAATAAAAAGCAAAATTCAAAGCCTCTAGGGGCGAAAAATATTTCAGGGAGGGCTTCGCGCCCTGTCCCTACGGGCCTTTTTGTTGGTTAGGATCATGTGTACTCGATCTGAGGGCCCCTGGGGTGGAACATATAGCTCCCGAAAAGAAAAGGTCCTTCCACCTAAGGACGATTAAGTCCCTTTTGGTTCTTTGCCAAAATAGTAAGGCTTTGAAAAGGCCGCTACAGGTTTCCCCGTATGGCTGCATATGGTGTCACTGATAAAGGGAAAACGTATTATATGGACTAATGAGCAACGGGGCCGTGCCAATTCAGCGGGGCACCTGGACCGGCCCACCCGTGAATTTTGTCATGTGTACATGAGCGGCAACATCTGAGCTCGTCTGTAAAGCAATCGTCACGGCCACGTCACTTTATACTGTCGCGTTTCAACTCTTTGAAAGACGATAGAAGTAAATCAAGACGCACGACGAGCGGTTGAAGGTTCTAAGTTTATTTACAAGCAACTACGGACTCAAACAAGTTGAATAGAATTATGAAGCGGTGATAAAATGCAATCTACGATTTCGGATAAGGTTACGAAAGTTCGGCTAACTAACTACATGCTTAAAGATACTTCTGGACTCCTCCAATCCTCTGACTGAAGTCATCCCAGTACACAAAAATCTCTCCCTTTTATAGAATTTTGGGCTCTGTTAATTTACTAAGGAAAACACAAGAATTCTCTTATATTTCTTACATTACTTAACACCTTGTCAAATCTAGTACAGTTTGTGACCTGTCAGGCCTTAGAAGTATTCCTTTACCAATTCTAGGAATGTGTTATGTATTCCTTAATCTTTCAATTGCGTCCTGTGCTTTGTCAAGATTTATGGGTTCTACTTCTAAGGTTGACAAGCTAGAATAACAGTTGAAACTTCTGCAGCCGAAATGGTAAAGGATCGCTGGTTGGTCAAAAAGGACAGTAGGGCATAACACAGTCGTAACGATTGGTCAGTAAAATAGGCTTATAGTACGTCGCATCTGATTGGGTACTTGGGACAGCGCCTTCCTAGGGTCAACTAAAATAACAGGTGTTTGATGTTCGGCCTGTCATGGCTAAAGACAGGGTTTGGTACAACTGCGCTGATTGGTCTGTGCGTCAAGCAAATGTAACAGTGCGTCTGATTGGAAGGTCGGGACAGCGCCTATCTATATGGACATTCTACGTGACTATTAGCAGGTAATAAATCTTCGCGCTGTCATGATAGTCGAAAATAGCACAGGCGGGCTAGGACAGATCGCAAACAAAATTGTTGGAAAGTGCTCGCCTTTGACAAGCTAAGACGTTACTTGGTAAGTGTCGGATAGCGGGACTTGGAAAAGCTTGCTTAATATTTTAATTAATACAGAGCCGCAATCAAGGGTTAATTAGTGCTGATCGGAGTGAGGGCGCTTTATCCCAACTAGCAGCGACTCTCTCTTTTGTGACTACAACAATACCTTATATGGGGGAAATAACATCACTACACGGATGAGTTTTTTTGTCGAAGACACTTATTGGAGGACACACCGCCATCCTGTGTTTTCAAGGAGCACTGTGAGGTGTTGTTCGAAGAAATTGGCAGTACACTCTAAAACCATTTGGTTAAAATGTCCCCCAACCGCTGCCCACGTATGTGACACTCGGAATGAAATCCAATATTTTTCAATAATTGGTCAGTCAAGTGGTAGCTTACCCAAGAAAGTGGTGAAAACCACATAATTCACCCATAAAATCAACAATTTTGGACAAGTTTTACCAAATTCCAGTATTGTCACAAATGTGACCAGTATTGATGATTATTTTATCCAACTTTTCTTAAGGTGTAGCTTGTTTTCTATCAAAATTCTCTTCCAGCTTTTATTTTAAAATGATACCGTCTATGTCTCGGTCAGATTGTTTCAATGGATTTTAACGACAGATCCTATGCAACCAATCCCTTCCCCTTCTGTTCGCCCTTTCAGGCCTCAGTGCCATCGACACGCGGCGGGCTGTTTGAGGAGCGTGTCCCGATCGACTTTTGATTTCCTTCAAACGCTATGTCATATTTCTCCACGAGTAGGGTAAGTGTGATGATGAAAAAAAATCACTAACGTTGTCTGCTTCATCGCGTTTAACACAAAGGAGTGCGCCGAAAGTAGTCTTTTTGCCCCGACCATCTCTGAAACTTGACCGGATGGACTTCTGCTTGCTAAATTAGTGGCCGTCACAACTGGAATAGCTACTGTCAGTATAATGTGATTCGCTACTAGCAAAATCGAAAAACGTTCTGATCACCGAGCTTTATAGGCTGCGATAAATATATAGTATGCCAATAAAAAACGATAGCAATGCTTTCTTTCAGATTCTTGGAAGTAACTTGAATATATTCACGACATAGACATATATCAATTTGTCATGGTTTTCTTCAAGGACTTTCAGCAGGGCGATGTTACAAGTTGAGGCCGGAGTCGGCCGACTCCTGATTCCAGGATTTGAAGGACTGGGCCAAGAGACTGCTCATTTCCCCCCATTAAGAACGTACATGGCAGCAGGGACTCGAGTCTGAGTACTGACTCAAGTCCTTGAAAGTTAAAAGCTGCTGGGCCGCGGGCTCGTGAATCGGACTCTCCGAAGTCGACTACAGCACTGACTTTCTGTATTTTTACTCTCGGTCTCCCGCTTCTACCTCTCCAAAGCCCGCTGCCCGGGCACGTTACGTAACCGGGGTTACGCCACTGTACTTTAGGTAGTGCATATCCACACGTAACAAAACATAAGAAATGCCATGCATGACGAAGTGTTTGGTATGCTTGCTTGCTAGCCTAGTCTATATACTTAAACACCCTGTATAGTATCATGGAAGCCTTATTGTATGCCCAACACCTCCCTGATAGTAAACCAAACTGACAGTTAAATTTCTCCTTGCAATTTAAGCGCACGAAAAATTCTGGGTCACAATTATCATGGGAGAGTCTTCGCATCCCTAAATCAAATAAAATCCCTATCCCCACGAATGACCTTTGATGTACTGAGATACCGGTATCATATTGGCAGATATCCATAATTGAAATATCCGTTGTATCATAATATATGCTACCACATACAACAGCATACCCGGTATACGGGTATATCATACTTCTCTTGTATTTTAGCCTAGGCCTACCTGTTTTAACGGCTTCGTTCCCTATTGTTTTCTACATTCTACATTAACTTGAAATACGCTCCCGCATCATGCAAATACTCTTCTGTACACTAATTAAACTGAAAGTTGGCAAACCAAAAGCGTATTTATATTTTTTATTCTTTGTGCATGTCTTCCGAGTCCTTTATACTATTGTTTTTAATACTGTGAAAATATTTGACCGTTTTCCGTTTCTCCTTCATTTCCGTAGCCGTTTTCCGTTTTCGAAAAGTCTGTAACTTAAGAAAATGCGCTTCTTACACCTACGCAAAATTTACGGCGTTCAGTTATAGTCTTTGGGATCGAAATATGCATTTTTATCATAAACTTGTGTTTACTCTTTGTAATTCTTGCCACTGTGTGCATATTTTAGGTCACAGTGTGGTTATACGATGAGTACTTGCCCTAAGCCTGTATAAAAGTAAGGTTGGCAAAACTGTCGAAAGAAGTTTTATCATAGTATTAGAAGGCGTAGGATTGCCATGATTGAATCGGACCAAAATATATTGACATCATCCTCGACGTTGTCCCGTGCTGTTACTTAAAGGTATCCAAGCTCATTCAGTTGATGACGTGGTAAATTTATACACTGCTCAAGCTGTCAAGTCAAGGCTAGGTCTACCCGATGGGAAAGGAAAATCACTTATGACTATACGTACGTCTTCGAGTCCCATCTCCCTCCCACCGAACACTGTCCAAAGAGAATTTACATGTTCAAAAACACGACCATACCCGTTCAAATTGTAAATTTTAATATCATGGGTATTTTTATACAGCCATCTTTCTGAACTCTGCAGGCCTACCTAGAGACTAGAATTTAAAGTGAGCAATAATTTGTGACTTTCTCGTCGTTCAAACAGAGAGTTGCTAGAGTTGCAGCTCCCTGGTTCAACTCACATCACCTGGCACTGAAAACACAAATTAGTCAAGCGGTGTCTGAATTGGCTAACCACGTTACTCACCCACATTTGACTAATTTGTGATGGTATCTGACTAATTTCGTAGTTATGGACGAAAGAATGTCAGTCAAAACTTATTTAAGGGGGTTAACATTTGTTAGGCTATATTAGTCAAATATAAGTCAATATTGTTGACTAAGGTGATTAGTCGATTCAGGCACTGTTTGACAAATTTGTGTTGTACAGAGAAGGCTTGTTTGGTCAAGTCACCCTCTTATAAGTAAAATTGTTATCACATTATTGGCTCAAGATACAATACTTTACACAAAAAGTAAGGAATACGAAGACGTAAGTGGTTGTACAATCTACCATTTGCAAAATCGAGTAGTAAACTTCAAAATTCTGCATCTCAGCTAAGGAATGTCAGAAGAAAATAAGAATTAAACTGTTTCAATTCAATTTGTCGCATGCTGTCTGTAATCCTATTTTTAAAATTTTAGACTTTATGTGTACTTGAAACTGTTTCCACCCTCTTTCCAGAATCAAACCCATGAGAAACAGTCACTGATATTAAAGGGGCTCATTGAGTTGATATGTCGATAATTTAATGCGCGTTAAAGTGTTAGTAAAACACGACAATACTCCTAGTTAGCCATGGTAAGACAAGTTTCATATCCAATAGTTACCAGAAAAGTTACAGTTCTGAGTTTTGTGGTGTCCTGACTTGAAACGGTTTGTGTGTAATTTGACAAAGTGTCTGGTCACGAATAGTTGAAAACCAACTTAGACCGTTAAGTACGCACACATATTACAGCTATTTGTATGTAGGATATGGGGATCGTCAAAGTTTGACCATTGGTAGGCTATGTGAAGAAAACTTACCAGGTTTTACAAATTTTGTTGAATTTCATGAACCAACTCAATAAGCTTCTCTAAGAAGGCCAACGAAATAAATCTGAAACTTCTCAAACCCGTAGCCAGATAAGAGGACCCAACGATACTTTCAGACGGGCAAGGGGAAAGGGATAGGTATGTTCACGGTCAAGAGCAGTCCACCTTAAACTTATTTTGAAGTAAATATCACAATTTGCTCCTAATTTCTCTTCTCGGTATTTTTAATCATATCTTATGACTTAAACATTTCATATTCAAGGTTAACCAAGCAACTATTTCTTGTAAATTTCACGTTTGAAGAGAGAAAATATCACATGACTCTCAACAGCCAATCATGAAACAGGACTGTCTACTACAATGCTTCAAGTTGGGGTGACTGCTCTTGTCCTTTCAAATACATGATTAAAGCATGGGTCTATTCATCTTAAATTGCTTCGAGAGTTCTCGTTCAGTCGTTTTCTTTATCGAAATGTCTATTTACTGAAGTTCTTCTCTCGTGTCTATATAACCACTGCACGCAAAACATGGAATTGTTAAAAATACACAGACATTTTTCTTTTTCTGGAAACTATGTACTATAATTGAAGAAAAAAGAAACGCCGCGGTTCAGCGAAAGCTATACTGGTAACCCTCACTTGAAAATAAATACTGCAAAAGCAGTATTTGCCCGTTGGGGCAAGTCCCTCTCCCCCTGTTTTAGGGTGTGGTCAGAAGGGGGTTGAAAGGCATGGGTCAAGGTGGGATCAGCGCCTGCAGAGCAAAACGAACTGTCGATCCAATATCCAGTGTCACGCATAAGCAATGGAAAAGGGGAAACAAGCCAGTGCTCCACAACTGAAAACAGCCATGATGCCGCTATAATTCCAAAACTAGTTAAATATTTGAATCTCCTTGGTTCAGTGCCCATATGATCCTTTTCCGGTTCAATTTGAACCGGACATTTTAGAGTGAATAGCAAAGCGGCTCATTGAGTTGGTTCGTGAAATCCAACAAATTTTTCCAAACCTGTTTTCTTTACATACAAATGACAAATTGTCAAACTTAGACAAACCCCATATCCTACATACAAGTAACTGTTTTATGAGTGAGTAATTAACGGTTCAATTCGGTTTTCAAAAATTTGTGACCAGACACTTTTTCAGATTATGCACAAAACCGTTACAAGTCTGGACACAACAAAACTCAAAAATTGAACTTTTTCAGTAACTAGATGGATATGAAACTTGACTTATTATGCTAACTGTAAGCACTGTCCTGTGGTAGTGACCCTTAAACACTCTCATTAAGGTATCGATATCAACTCAATGAGCCTCTTTAACCAAGAAGTAACCAAGCAATATCAGTGTACTACAGCAGGATGACACATCAGGCACTGTGAGGTTGCGAATTCCACAGTACTTGTCATGCCCCCACGACATCACACTAAATTCTAGACAATGAACTTGTCTGGAATTCAAGCCACGCCGTTTCTACACCTGGGAGTCCCGTTTTATAAAACATCATGCTCAATCTTAAAGCACGCGATGATAAAATTCACCATTTTTCCAAAAAGTTTACTTCAAATACCGATGACAAGTGGTCCAACTTACAAATTCGCCAATCCATCTAAAAATTAATATTTCATGATTCAATTCGGTTGTAAAAAAATTGTGACAGGCATTTTTCGAATTACGCACAAAACCGTTACAAGCGACTAATTAAATTGATGTCAATCTTACAATAACTGCTTTGTAAAATCAGCAGTGATGGCGCCCGAATGCCAAGTGGGGGGGGGGGGGAAGGCTAGGGGAAAAATAAATGCAAAACTGAACTCAAACTGAGGGTAGGTCCAGGAACAAAGTCCTGGTGGGGGTCTGGGGAAGTCCCAGAAGCTCTGGGTGAAAGTTTAGCCTCAGGAGAGGTATATTATTATTTATTTTGGTTGACTTAGCTCCTACCTGACATAACTTGGGGGGAGGGAGTGGAGGACTGGGCAGCAAGAACAAAATCTGTGGGGCAAATCCCTCTCACACTCTCCCGCCCCGTAGCGCCGCCACTAACAACCTGCAATCTCTTGCAAATTCTCTCTTATTCACTTACAAGTACCTCTGAAGGTGTTGATTTTGAACACAACTATCATAAACAAAAGGTAAAGGGCGAGTAATTCTCTCTGAATTTAACAAATAATTCACAAAACATTGTCACGTGACCAAAACAAGCCTTTCCCAGACTAGAATAACAGAGTAATTCTGATAACTGCAGTCGATTTCAAAGGACCATTGTAGACTTTGAAAACAAACTCAAGTTGGAACGCAACTTTCAAGAACCAGGGCCTAGATGGTTATGCCGGGTATATTAGCCATCGTAAAGGGCGACACACACCTATCCGTTTTTTGCGTCCGAACTCCTGTCCGAATGCGTGCGCGTCATTCCTTCGGTGCGCGCACAATTCAAATACAATGAATTAAGTAAGCGCATACCACACCTATCCGAATACAGTCAGTCGTCCGTTTTTGCGTCCGAATAATTCGCTTCAAGAGCGATTTTTTTCGGATGACGGATAGACGCGCTCAATACAGCTTTGAAAAGTAGTCTTTGCAAGCGACCAGTTGATTCACTCAAGCAAAAACAAACAACGGAAGAAATTTTTAACATGGAAAAATAATTATGCTTGCATGAGCGCTAGAGGTTTTATTCAATGTAGAACACCAAAAATAACAAAGATGTCGAGTTGACGAAGAATATTTGGAAGTCAATTGAAGACGTTTTAGGGGTGTGTGGAAGATAATAGGTCCTGCGCTGTGCACAATATGTATCCATGGTGCCTTGAAGTGATCATAGCAATTAAAGTTTCAAGTAGTTTGGACTTATTCTAAAATAATTTCAGCGTGTTTGATTGATTCCATGACGAGTAGAAAGTTTTCAACCAACACTGGGGTGTTCTTTTTCTCCAGTGCCGTTTTGTTTATTACTTGACATAATAAGAATGAGATAAGAACTGAAACCCTGTCAACTGAAATTTTTCTTATGGGTCATTAGTTTAGGCCTGTATAATTATTTTTATAATAAAATATTGGCTTGGCCTAGTGAGGCCTATATTCACCTTTGAAAAATCTGTACCAAAATATTCTTTCAAAAAAATTCTTTGGACTCTTTACAAATTTTTGAGTGGTAAATCGCAAAAATTTTCAGTCACCCTCCATATAGACTATGAGTTTGTAGATTAACATCGCAATGCACAACTCTCGCCCAAGGGTCAATATCATACGTTCTGGAAGCGCAAAAAAGCTTTTATCGTGAGAAGTGCTTTACAGTCTTTCGCAGCACAGCATTATGCCTGAATAGTCAAATATCCGAATTCTTTCAAACTTTTGCCTGGAAAATGAAAAAGTGTCATAACAAGGGTAACTGTTTTATTCAAAACTAAAGGGTTAAAAAAATCGCGACACTTTCATAGTTCACCCAGTCAGCACGTGCAGTGAAGCCATAATGCTACCTAACATAACTTTATCAAAGGCTTTCTAACATTTTTATGTTGAAATTTACATTGAGTGAACGACCGACTCATGGTAAACTACAACCATTCTACCCATGTAGCCTGCTCAGTAAGTTATTTCATTATTAATCACCTTTTGGGGTGACGGACTCCCTCAAGCGTGTATCTTGCTTGCGGATGTTCGTGCCTTCAAGTCTCAAAATAAACTCCATACTTCAACTCTCTTACCAAACGGAGATATTCACCATACTTTCTCCGCCTTCCAGAACCTGAAGAATCCACCTCAACCCCCTTCCCCCTCTACGATCATTTTTCCGACTGATCGTTTTCCCGTTTTCCTCCACTTCCAGTATATTCCCAGTAATTTTTCTACCTCCAAATTATCCGACCCCATTTCATCGCACGTGAATAGCATTGAAACCAACGTCGTTAAATACAAGTCTTGTGCATTGACGACACACTGACGTCACCCTTCGTTGCCAAACAATGGAACACCGCATGCATAAAGAATTTCCCCTACACGTGTTGCATACTATGTGCGCATTCGACTGGTTGACGAATCAGCTGCTAGCATTTGTCTGTGTTGCATTGTTTTGCCCCCAAAGAAGGGCATATTTTATGTCACTGTGACATCATATACACAAGGTCTATTTAAGAACGTATCCGAACGCATCCGATATTACGCGCGAACTTAAATGATAGGTGTGTTCGCAAATTTCTGAGTGCGGGCTGGAGACGCGTACGCGCACGTTTAAAACGGACCGCAAAAAACGTATAGGTGTGTGTCGCCCTTAAGGCTTGAGAGATACGTTTCCGCCTATGAACAGAGGCAATTTGCGATTCTACATACACTACTCAAGTTTCGAGGTAGAAAATTGTGGTAATGTAATCAAAACACACCTTCCTGTATAACCCCATTATGTTACTTAAATTAATTTAAACCATTTACAAACAAGGAAGAAAATACATCTAAAATAATTTTCCATCCTTTCTATTTTAATGTTTCTTTCTGGCCAAATATGCATAACAAAGGCAATAAATTTTCCTGTTTTTTTTCATCATCTTACAACCACTTTGTAGAGTCATTCATTGTCACCATGATACTGAATTATGTCTTTAAAATATTTAAAACATATCGTAAAAGTTTCCATAAAATTTGAGAAAAAAGTCTCTCTCCAAACTATTTGCATTTCTGCTTCTGGTAATCTCCTTGCAGGGAATATACTGGTGTAGTTTATCAGCTTAGTTCAGACAAGCAAACTATCATGGGGACTAGTTTCCTTACCTATTAACACATGGGTGCATGATAACATAACAACATCTATATATCAATCCTCTATGACCTGCCAGTGGAGATACCTATGCCAGACTTGCTAAACACTCTCTTTTTTAGGGGTGGGGTATGACTACGTTCAAGAATTGAACAACAGTGTCTTATACTGAGGGCCAATTTTTACAATGTGAATATTGTCCCAAAACCCTTTGTTTTGTGTAGTTAGGATGATGAAATTTATGTCTAGCCTGAATTTGGTATATGCATATATTGCACAAAAATATGAGAAAACAGAGCTCTAAGTGCTCACCTCAATTGTGTATCCTATGTGTTACCCACAATGCCATTGGACAATAAGGTTTCCAACTTGATTACTACCAACTTGAGAGGGACGAGAAACATTTGAGAGGGATGGAAAACACTAAGAAGACATGACTGCCTCTGTCCCCCCCCCCTCTTAGGTGTTTTATTCCTTACAACTTAAAGTAGTCAAATTTTCTACCCTACTGAGAAAAAATATCTAGCCAATTTAATCAGATGTCTTACATTTGCTTGGACTGCCAACCCTTCTTCCAGTTCTTCTGGTCTGTACGACTATGAATCTATTTCACTACAACTCTTACACCAGTGGCAAACTGGGGAAAAATGGATAGTTTTCTCACCTTCAAGACATCGAAAGTTTTGGTGTTTTTCATACGTACATAACTTAATTTTATAAATGCAGCATAGAAAGTTTAGATCATTTCATCTAGGGATACTTCCTTTTGAACATCAACCTCCTTTTTTCACTCAAGTCATCCATATATATTTCTTCTATTTGAAAACAAAGAGTATATTACTATAACCTGCTTTTAATAGATCAACTTTAAATGAGACTTGGTAAAAATGTAAAATGATATCAATAACAAAGTTTTCAAAAATATTTACGTCACCATATTACCATAGGTGTTTACTGTTCTTCAACTCCAGATCATAAAATTATGTTGAACAGCACAAAAAAAGTCTTACAAAGAATTTTTAAATAATTTTTTTATAATGGACAGAACTTTTAAATTTTTTTTATGATTCTATTTTTATACATCCACTTCAATTGGTTGACTTGCTCTCCATTCTCCTTTTAAGTGCAAAAATCTATGCGATCCTTCACTTTTTTATCATTTATTTTACTAATATTGTATTCATTCCATCTGCCTTAAGTTTCTCTAATTGTCAGCATACCTTTCTGAGATTAACCCTACATGACAGAAAATAATCTTTTTTGGGCTTGTTGACTGTTCAGGATTGTTGACAGCTAGCTCCCTTACTGTAAGTCACCAAACCTAAAATAGAAATCTTCAAAAGCTACACAACAATATTTTCCAAGCCCCGCCTCATCCAGCATCCACATGGCAAGATTTAAGTTAGACTATCTTCAAATATAAATTTGACAAAAGGATGAGGTTATCATGACCTATTTTCAAATCAACATAATAAATTAGCTATTGAAGGGAAACATCAAAACCATGCTTTACAGCAGTAACAACCAATTCATCATGATCTCAAATAGTTGATTTGATAGACAGATGAGCTTTTAAGCTCAGTTTCTAACCAAATGGTTCAAGTTGGGCCAACCATGGCCTTTTCTCCAGTTGTGGCCTACTGGCTTGTTTTCCCAACTTAATTGCTCATGCGGAGCACGAAGCACAATGGCAGTTGGTTCCATTTTTAAAGCCTTTGATATGACCCAGCGAGGCACCGAACCCCATACCTTCCAGCTGCAAGTCTGCTTGGTCTCAAACAGCAATTGACAGTAACTACGCAAGATCATGTTCAGTACGATATGAAGGGGGGGGGGGGACTCCACCTCAGAAACTAATCTTAACATCCAAAAAATTTGACCATACCGTTATGTCAGTGCACTAACAATCAACATGACCAATTTAGTAAGTTTACCTATCAGTTTATCAGTGAACTATTGAACTATTTAGCTTGAGCATTTATGTTTCATGAGGGGGAGGGGGGGGGTATTTTGTAACATAAGGGCTATTTTGGTGATAAATATGGTCATGGAACAGCTCCAACTCACTGAAATTAGTCATTTTATAGGCTCTTTAAAATCTATACACAAAAAGGCTCTTAAAATGAATATTGATAACTTCTTCACACTGAATATGCATCAGATCTTGCCATTGAATATTACCTTATCAATGTGACTGAGATTGCCAAAATGATTAAATCATAACAAGGCCATACTGAACACTGTCATTTGTAATCAGGTTTGAACCATATATTCAAATGTTACCACTTAGAAGGTGTCATGCTGTATCAAAACATTGCTCTGTTTAATGTAACTTTTGTAAAATATTTAGGATCCCTTCAAATGAAAACCATGCATGGCTCTGCAGTGGAGGAAAATGTTGCGTCTATCAAAAGGAGAATAGATTCAGTTGGTTGTACATCACTAACTGCTTATACTAAGGTGAGCGAAGCCTAACAATGCCTTCTCGTTTGGTACTTCATTGATATCAGAACCAGAATGCTGCCAAAAAAAAAATAAAAGAAATGAAATATTAGTGACATGAGGATTTGATATGGTACTTTTAAAAACAATTACAGTTCCAGGGTACCAAAAGTAGTCAATTATTAAAACAAAACTTGTAAGTGAAAGAGGTCAACAAAACAAAGTCACTGATCTAATTAACATCTGTACAATGTATCACTATAGAGATTTTTGAATGACATCACTGATTTGCACATCTTTCCATACTTGCAGACAGGCATACACTGTGCAAAATTCTTCAATGGTTCTTTAATAATCCGCAACTTCTATTGGTTTATTCCGGTCAGGTGACCATGCATTAATCTGTAATAAACTCACTTTAATGGAAAATGTCCTCATCTTAAGCTACCCCAGTAAAGTTGGGCTTGTGCCTGATTATTAAGAAATGAAATTTGATTTTCCTTTGTCTTTTCAATCAAAATATCTTAGTGCATGAATGAAAAAAGGTTAAACAACCAAGGCCCTAATTGTGTATTCAGTAGGAACACTCTTGGTGGATGCTCTGCAATGTGGGCTACTCTGTACATTTTGAATTTGATATCAATCAAAGAGCATTTAAAGATGAATTTTGCATTCTCCAGAGGAAAAATGAACAACAGCACCTTGGTTGCACAGTGGGTTTCAGGCCACCAACAAAATGGCTGGAGATGCTGAAGATAACATCAACATGTTGGTGTACTGCAGCTGGCTGCACAAGATAGCAAAGGTGTTGTTAAGGTTGTCTATTGTTTGTGACTGCATAATAGTGCCTGCAGCAGTGTTGCTGGTGGCAGGAAAGCCACATATTGACAAGGCACCTTAGGGTTAAGGGTGTGTGACTGTTAACCTTTTAGGTGACGATGTCATTTGCAGTAGTCTGCATTGCAGCAGATAGAAAAAAGTTTGTATCTTATATTTTACTAATAGGGAAAAAAATGAGGGTGGTTGGGAAATGTGTGAAGAAAAATGTCACATATGGCAGGAAATTGTGGAAATAAGAAGAAAATGTGCACAAAACTTTGTTATCAAAAAACTGTGCACAATTTTTTTTTTTCAGGTCATGTCACTAACTTAAGTCGACTAAGAAACTTATTTTTTTTTCAATGGTCCAATTGATTTGACTGGAATATTGACAGCCACCAAGTTTTAAAATATTTCAGTACTTCACTTTTGCTGTAAAGAGGAATACAACTCTTTAGAATCATTACAGCCAATAACACATCACCATGACCTCATGTCAGCAGTAAGTAGTGGTGTCCAGGCTTTGATTCCGGAGATATAAAATATAAGAAAATTTGCAACTGAAATTACTTTGTTTAGTGTTGTATTCACGGACTTCCTATACATGGACAGAGCATACTGCACAGTACACTGTCACTACCATACGTGTGAGTTTAGGCATAACAAGATGGCTGTCTGCTATGGTTTTGTGTGAAAGATTGGGTTCGCTCAAGTAAATAAACAGATTTTGCAAGAAAGTTGTAATAATTTCGAAATAATGCAAGTTAAGGTCAAAATCACTACAGGTATTGCAGGAATATGAAATTGTTTCTCATTCAAGTTTAACTTTGTTCAAAATATTATAGAGTCTTCGTCAAATCATACAAATTCTAGGTTGACGGCTGCCATCTTGGTGCGCCTTTTTTTGTCCCTGTCGATGGTGACAATCTACAGATAGGGCGTACGTGTTACATGCTCTGTCCATGTATAAAGGAAGTCCCTGGTTGTATTAGCTGCTATGATCAACTCAAGAATAAAATAATATTGCATTCAATAAATTAAAATATTAATTTTGAACCTTCTCAAAAACTCACCAGTCTGAATACCCTAGACTTTGTTTCTGGATCATCTACAACTTTTTGAAGATTTGCAGCCACTGTCAAATGAAAACAAAGAATTTTAAAAAGAGTAAACCTATTAGCAAATTACTCTTTAAGAAAAATTGAAGACAAAAGAACATTAAATGATGAAAGGAAATTACAAGAAGGAAATAAAAAAAGGAAAAAAGCAAACATGTCAAAGGCAGGGAAAAAGCAAGTTAACAGACAGAGTGGACAATGTCTGGGAAAAAGAGCCCAGAAGGCCAAGCCAAGGTCAAAGAAAAATACAAGTGCGAAGGACTTTGAAACTGGAAGGGTAATGATGCTCAATTTTTGTTTGGAGTTTGCACATTGGCATCAGGGCCCCTCACAGCTGCATCTATGGGCCCCAGAGAATTTTGCTACGACACTGATGAAACCATAGAATAAACTAAAAGACCCTCCTTTAATAATGAAAATAACCTAAACAATTCTCATAAAATTGGAAGCCTCGAAATCCCCAAACTGATCTATAAATGAAAAGAAATTCTTTTCTTTCACTCCCAAAACAGTACAATTTAGACTTCTTTGCTATGTATTTTTATCTGCATCTCATCATACAACAAGTGGGTTGGAGTTTGCAGAATATGCCCCCCCCTCCCTTGGTCCTGTCATAAGAGGCGGTGAAACCAAACTTGAATTTGCACAGTATTTAAAACTATTATTATACTTAACCATATCATCTAGCTAATACTTGGTGTACTGTTAAATCCCATCTTACAAACTCACAGGCACAGACTAATCTTCATGATGATGGGCTTCTAACTTAATTTTTCCTCTGATCTAGGCCACTTGTCTCTTTGTTGTCCAATCGTACCTATATTTCAATTTTCCTACCATCCATCCTGTGCTTTTTTCTTCTTTTTTTTATTTCTTTACACTTTCACTTCCTTACCCCCTCCCCCAAAAATTCCAAACTTTAATAAAGAAACTTACTCCAAACTTGTAATATTTCATTAACTCACCTACTATAAGGTCCATGCCATCAACTAAACCTGCAGACACCAGCTCTTGGGATACACCATCAGCCGTGTCTTTTCCAATGGTAAAATCAAATTTAATGTCATTCAGCTCTTTAGTAGAATTTCTGTAAATATCAAACAGGGAAAGAATAGGTTGCTTTACCATACTGCCAAAAATATCCACAAAAAAATAAAAAAAAGCAATGATTATAAAACTGTAGAGGTATTTCTTTATACCATTCTTGCATCTCAACTAAAATTCCCGAGAATCTTTTTAAGTTAAGATAGCATGAAACTTATACGGCCGTAACCTCTTTTTGAAACCTGGGTGATGTCATAAAACAATACAATATATTAAGAGAATGTGGCTTTTCGTTTTAGACCCTTTGATTATATCATTGCAACTTTATGTATACAGCACCGGAGTTATGCCTATTTGCACATATTATACTACCCCAGAAACAACTGTTTACAATACAAAGAGATGAACCAGTACAATATGTAACAAAATTTGAAATAAAATAGCAGAGAGAGCTACCAAAACCAAAATAAAATATAGTGCTCAGTAGCCTGACCAAAGTGAGTACTAACTTTTATCATGACCAGAACTAGTTGTGTTTCAGTGTTTCTACTTGTCTCAAAATTGGGAAAATTCGTACAATTTGCTACAGTTTTGAGAAACATTTTAGAAAGTTTAGGAGGGACAGATTTGGACAGATTTTTGTAAATACTCTAGAGTTACTAGGTCTTGAGAACATTAAACCAATATCAAAACACAGTTGCTGGATACCAGTAAATTTGTATGCACATATCAGGGAAATTTATGTCTTAAATGTCAAAGAACTGCTATACTTTCCTAATTCAGTATGTAAAGTTGGAACAAGAGAGTTTGATAGGCACTAAACATGCGTTGGATATTACCTATGATACCTCTCTATAGAGACAATCTAGGCATAGAACAGTCATTCTGTGGCTCTAACATGCAGTTTTATATTGGGCCTTATCCTTGTTGAAATTTATTTAGTATAGCTTACAACTTGTCTTGTAGTTGTAAATTTAGGCCTAAAGGGAAATATTACATTTCAAATGCTCCAACATAGCATTAAAAGTAAATAGCTCTAGTCATTTTCACATCAAATGTACTCATATTGACTGATACTTCCAGATTTAAGATATCATGTTACCTGTGTCCATGAAGTCATCATGTCTACTGGTCAAGATTAGAGTAACAACCCACCTGTGACCCAAATGTAACCAAGCCTTGAATTTCAGCCTTTTCCAGATGTGTTATAAATCATACTTCTTGGAAAATTAAGGGAATATTATATGTGTGCTGTTTTATTTAGCTTTAATACATTCATCTACGTTATCATTTTTTACCCAGGTGTGTAAATAATTGTGCTCCTTACAGTAATTTGAGTTGAGTGCTGGTGTGCAATCCCACTTACATACCTCAAAATTCAAGGCCTGTTATAATTCTGAAATACTTTCTGTACTCACACATTGAATGCTAAAACTAGTTTTGTTCAGTAAGGCAATAAATAAGCTTAGAAACACAAAACACTTCTTTTTTGGTTTCCCGAAAGGGAAAACTATGGAGCCGCTCTTCTTCACCCTGCAAAACCTTGCGGGGGACCGCGGATTGCACAGTCGATATTGACTATTACAAGTCATCCATACAAATGAGGGACGACAGTTACTTATACCGCATGCTTTTACAATATTGCTCGACACAGTGTTTCTACAAAACACAAGTCAAAGACTTTTTTCTTACTAAAAATTTTTGGGGTCATCAAGTAGTTAATAATTTAAAAAGTAGTACATAACTTTGAAGTTTACTGCATTCTTTGAGAAAATCCTCTAAGCCTGCGATTATAAGCCCCACTCGTTGTTGTCTTAGATCAGACTAAAACAATGTACACATATACAGCCACTAATGATATAGCAATGTGCAACCCATCCGCTTTGTACTCCGTATTTTACATATCTGTAACGCACTGCGACTACAAGCAAGTCGAAATGCTTCTCATCTGGCGACAATCGCAATGGAGTTTTACTGTGTAAACTTTCTCTACATAAAGTTAACTCAATGAGGATTTACAGTACATTCTGTGTATAAAACAAGAGGCCAGTCGATTCTTTGCGATAGACGAGCTGTAGGGTATTGGGAGGGTGTCAGTGTCATGAAGTATCGTGTGGCCTGTGTAAGGCTGTGTTTGCAGTTTGTGGATTTGAAATCGTTTATTCTGTTTCAGAGATGTTTTCAGACTTTATTTTTCCTTGTGTAATTAATGTCGCTGCTGCTTAGAGGCGATTGAATTAGTGGAGGTTCCGTAGTAGCTGGTCTTGTTTGTAAGAAGACTTCAAAAAAACTTAGTTGTAAACCTGTAATAACCATTGGTAGAGGTAGCTTGATGTTGCTTGTAGAGAACGGCCACAATTAGTTTGAGTTTGGTTCGTATAAGTTAAGGTCAGGTTAGATGAGGTTTTCATGGCTTAAGTTTGTTGGTTAAATCAGGCTGGCCAAGGCTATATTTCAGTTGTGGCTCACTGACATGTTTTCCGGCTTATGCTGAACACCAAGCAGTTTTCCGGCTTATGCTTAGCACCAAGCTTAATGGCTGACCTAGGCCACTTGCTACTTGACGATGAGGGAGTTGACTAGACTCCAATTCATATGCTTTCTTCTTTGTAGGTCTATATTTTCAGTAGGCCTATGCTAATTACTTGTACTTAGTAAAGTAACCTAAAGAGTGCCTTTGCAAGAATCTTGGTAGGGGCCGTTCAGAATTGGTTTGATATTTTATACACCTCCGGTAATATGCGGTTACAGCCCTATACTCTACACCTCATATTCCCACCCCCCTTTTGTTCCGACATTTGATCGTAGATGAGCACATGGGTGTCGGAACATATAGGGCTGTCGGAATATAGGGCAGTCACCGTAATATGCTATATAGCCTAGTTCCCGCTCGTAGCCAGAGTGAGAAGAAGGCAAAACCCGGGAAAATTTTCAAGGTGACAAAGTGTGTGGGCTACTGCAAGTAATAAGTCAATGACAATAATCAAATTAGGCCTATCTGGGGAAAATCATGGGGGCTTAGCCCTCTTTGGCGACCCCTTGCATGACTACGGATCTGCTAACATACATGTTTTTTATTAACTGGAGAGATCTCTTTGTATTGACTCTCTAAGAGAATTTGCTAGTAGGCCTATAATATTCTCAGTTATTGCCACAGGTGAATACCATAGCCTATTCATTGCATACTGGAATGGTTTCGTGGAGAAAATAAACACGCGCAGTATCTTAAGTTGTCAAGTGTCGTTGAGATACTACCCTTAAGGACATTTTCTTCATTGCATTGCTTTCGGTGCGGATGTTTAAATTGTCAAGCTATCCAATATTGAACCTGGTAATGCCCCACTCAGATGCATGGACATTTTGGTCATAATTTGCGGTGCACTATCATTCCTCAAGGACCAACGGTGATCTCTAACAGTATCCTTTCGGGAAACGTACATAACTGTGGTTTTGACTTTTTAACTTTTCTTGTCAACAAGAAAATACAGAGCAGAATTTTTGTGAACGGTTTTGAAAAGAATGAATCTAAAATGACAGTTTTTATGCCATGATTAATATGACAGTTTTGCAAAAGGTGCTATGCCACTTTTAAAGTGGGGGCACAAATTAATTCACAACACAATTCACAGTTGTGACTCTCCATTCATTACTCAAGTCCAAAATCACAAATGCCAACAAATTGTGTCAATCACAATTTTCACCAGTCCAGTCCAGCAACAACTGTTTTTCCATACCCTAATCTCAACCGAGTGTTTGGTCTAACGGTAAGAGCATCTGCCTCCCACGCGGAAGGTCCGGGTCCGCTTCCCAGGTTGAGTGATACCAAAGACTCTAAAAAAGGAACCTACTGCCATTGTGCATGATGCTCCACATAAACAATGGAGTAGGGAGAACAAGCCAGTGAGCCACAACTGGAAAAAAGGCCGTGGCCGGGTGGACTTGAACCAATAGGTTGGAAACTGGGCTGTAAAACTCCATCTTACTAACTAACTCCATACCTTAATCTCAGCACCAAATGCAATGTAGGTATTTCTCCAGCAGGTTTGCTTTCCTGTGACTCGGCCACCACGGCATCTTTTGACGGTTTCTGATCCTCAATAACAACATCCTTCATTTAAAAAGAAAATCACACAATAAAGGTAAAACTTCTTATTCACTCCATTTGTGATACTTTTTTTAAGTGTTAAGGAATTCTCTAAAATTTCACCTGCTTTTATCACATTTTTCTTGCTTTTCAAAAAAGGATTTAAAAAACCCTTGCTAGACATGAAATATTTGTTTCTTTAATTGATAAAAAATATTCAAAATACATAATTCACTACATGAATTACTTCTTCAGTGATACTAAGAGGTACAAAACATACAAACAACATCGACAAAGTGTGACTCTAAAACAATCACTTTTAACTGTAGGTTAGCTTAGTGATAAAATTCAAGCTAACATTATATAGCAAATTAAAACTTCCATATACAATATCTGGCAAAACTGGCATGCAACATTTCTGTAGCTACAAAAACCATGCAGTGAAAATAAATGCTTTGGGAGCAGTGTTTCATATCTATTATAAAGAAAACTTTCTTTTGTTGCATTTTTTTAAAACATGGGGATAACCCCAGTCAAAGTACCTTCTCCTTATTAGCTATTATACCCTCCTTTATCATCTTAGCTTTGTCTTCAATCGTGACCCGTGGTGACCTGCCTATACTGGCCTGTTTACCCTCAGGACTGTTCTCGTCCAGCTCTTCGTCTGACCACTCCCAGTTTCCATCGGCAGTTTTGTGAAGCCTCCCACTGGACCCTGGCACACGTTTGACCTAGGCACAAAGGTGTAATATACTATTGGATGTTCTGCATGTGAACAGAAAGCAAATTGCAAAGAAGAAAAAACATTGAAGCTAAAGGAAAATGAGCAGGAGTGTTTCCAGAATCTCTTATTTTTTAAGGAGTGTGAAAGGGAGAAACCTACTTCTCCCATAGCTTTAAAACCTGAAATTTCTCTCCCCTTTCTTCCTCTCTCATTACTGCATGATGGCACAAAGGTATGTACTTCATAACAAAAAAATACACACCTTTTAATTTTCACTAAAATAAAAGATACTTTAAATTCTGAATAATGAACAATCACAAAAACTAAAGCACAACTCTCTGGAATTTTTAGCCCAAGATTCTGCACAATCATAAGGACTACAGCACAATTCCCCATGGATGGTTAGGTTAGGTGGTGTTTTACAGCTCAGTTTCCAACCAATTGGTTCGGGTTCAGCCCTCCATGGCCCTTTTTCAGTTGTGGATCACTGGCTTGTTCTCCCTACTCTATGGAATTTTTTGGCACAACAGCACTTTTAATTCCCCAAACTACTACATACACTCATCAGTGGGGGCTACAATTCATTTCAGGTATTAGTGGTGTGAAGACAACATTGATGACCTTGTGACAACTGGAAATGACAGCTACTAACACAGAACAAACTGACAAAGGGGTAATATATAAAAGAGTGAGCTTTGGTGACATGTACAGTACCATTATTTCTTTCACATGTGGGAACATTCAGTGCACAAAGAAGCTTTGCTGGTAAAAACTTCAAAATAAAGCTACGCATTTTATTTATCCAAATTTTGTCCAGTGACATCACTTTCACAGGTGACCAAAGTTGAACTGCCAAATTAATAGCAGCCACAATACTTAATTGTCTCTACGGGAAATGCTGCAATTGTGATTCAACAAATTTTGATACAATTAAAATCAAGAAATATTACCACAGAATGACACAAAATTTAAGCAAATGATACAAGGTAATCATCTTACTTTAAGTTTTCTGAAAGAACAATTTTACTACTTTGTAACTCTTCAAAAATTTGCTTGAACAAATTTCAAATTTTTTAAATGATGCAACCCATGTAATTATAATATATGCATATCATTTAAAGCTATTACCCCACACACTTGAATAAATGAAATGGTTTTAAAATGTCAACCTATTTTGTATGTCTGCAATGTTGATGTATTCAAAAAGAATTTTTTTCCATTGAAGATGTGATAAGAAAGGCTATGCATACTGGAGTGATAAAATAAAACATATATAACCCTGGACTTGCATCTCAAAGGAAAAATCTTTCACTGTTCATTGTTTGAACAAGCACAAGACATAATATAAACTTGTAACTATACACAAACATTGGCCACACCATCAAAGAAAGACCTAAAGCAGATGAGGCCGGGGGTGGGGGGATCACAAACTTTCCTGTACTCTAATATTCAATTTTTTTTTTTGTAAATTTTGCTATGGTGAAGATGATCCTGATGGGCATTGCTTTCTGAATTACTGTTCAGAGAGACAGAGGTAATTAATAGTTTGTGAGGTTCAGATGTGAAGCCAGCCAAGGACTGTGTTGTGGGAGGAGGGATGACTAAACTGTGAAAGAGAGGGTATCCTCCTCACCTTACAAAAAATGACCTTTTTTTAAGTCTCCAAATGTATGCAATAGGGCAATGGTTGTGCCTCAAACATGAGACACTTTTTGCCAGTTTTTGGCCTTCGTTTTTCAAACTTCAGCTTTGGCATGTTTTAACCCCCTTCCCTTGAGAACCAGCTTAATGAGATTGTACATGCAGAATGCAAAAAAACCTACCCAAGTATTAAATTAAAGATACAAAGTGGATTTAACATCTTATTCTTGTCACAAGTCCTCTAAATGCAAATCCTTTCAAGAATGTGCTGTGAGAGACCATGGACTAGTACTGAAAAAATGCATGATTGGAGGTAAATACAAGTCTATCTGTCTCAAGTTGACCAATTTCAATCCAGAATCTATCAGAGCTCTTCCTGTTCAAGTATTCTGAGATCAAAAGTTAGATGGGTTTTAACACTTTAAAAGACTGTTTGGTCAATAAAGCAAGTTTGTTTGTAAAAGGGATTAACTGCTGCAATGATAGAGATAAGCTTCACTCTGGAAAAAGCCATTTTCTCGGGTGATATTGACTAAAATGTCCTATTCAATTTATTTAGAGTATTTAACCTTGTTCATTCATAAAGCAATGTTATGGCCTAAAAGACAAGAAGAAAATGAGATTGTGCTTGCAAATAACAACATTAAAAAGTGCAACCCAGAACAACAAGTTTAAACTCTAAAATGAGTGTTCTTATCCATTACTGTAAATTTATCCCAAGATAAATCATTGTCACCTGACTCTGACTGTAATCATCCAATAGAAGTTGAGGATCATTACTAAATAGGATTGAACATGAAGATATTCTCACCTCCTGGGACCTCTCCTCCAAGCTGGATCCAAAAGGCAACAAATGATCCATAAGATATTTCTTGTCTTTAGCTTTCTTGAAGAAAGGGCTCTTCAGGAGTTCAGAAGCTGGGGGTCTGTTGAAGATTGAAGCAAGACTATTATAAAAGACTTTCTGAGCGGATGACTTGATAAATTACTTCTCCTATGTTTATACTTAGATAGGACTTAACAACACACTGACACAAATGTGTTACATAGTGCCAGCAATAAAAATAAAATTAACTAATAAAGGATACACATCGGGTAAAATCCTACTAAAATTTCTTGACAAAAGCTGATCCAGAAGTCATGTCAAAACTTCTGCTGTAAAGTTTACTTTCCTTGAGAAAACCAAGAATGAGAAAGGGGATGGCATGCTAAAAATAAAATTTTCAAGTTTGGCAGTGTAGTAATTCTGATGAATGTCAAAGTATTCAAAACAGTTGACAAGAATGTGATGGTCTTGACTGACTCCTATACATTCTACTAAAGACATGTTTATCACATAATGGTTGATAAATTTTATTAATGAAATGTAAAAACACATCACATGGTTGAAAACAGGTCAATTCTACATGAAAAACCTTGCGAGGGTAAATAGTCCCTACTTTCTCAAAGAGTGAAACAGTATCACTTCACAGGTAAAGAGTAAGCTAAACAGATTATTTGAAAATCCTCACAAAATTAACATAGCTTTTCAAAGCATTTCTATCAAAAGAGTAATTAGAGTTTTACAGACAAGTACCTTGTTTTCCCTTTCTAGACTTATTTTTTAAGAGAATGCGAATACATTGAAGATGTCTTTCAGGTCCAAAGAAACATTAATTTTGTATTGATTACTGTTGAACAAAAAAATTTCCAAGACCTGTTGGGTAAAGGAATTCCACACAGATGCAAGAATAGACAGACTTTACTACAGTGTAATGATCATGATGTCAAAGCAGTATCACAGATCACTTTTTTTTTTGTTAGTTTTTTTGTCAAGTTTCAAATGTGGTGCAGAATTAAAGTTGTGAAAAATTGTAACAACAAACTTTGAAAGCCACTTTGAACAGACAAAAGATATCTCCATTGAAATTTTATTCTACATGAAATATTTAAACCAATTGAAAGAGAAACAAAATTTGTAGTTAGATGGAGTCCCAGTTTTCAACCAATTAGTTCAAGTCCAGCTGGCTACAGCCTTTTCTGCTGTTGTGGTTCACTGATTTGTTTTCCTTACTCCATTGCTTGTGCTGAGCACCAAGCACAATGGCAGTAGGTTCAGTGTTTAAGTCTCTGGCGTGACACTGCAAGGACTCAAACTCTAACTTCCAACCTCCCAACAGCAAGACTGAGGCTCTAACCACTTGACTATGCAGTCAGTATAAAAAAGAACCAGAATGCAAAAATGCATTGAGGTTTCGATGATGCATACAGAACATGTTCTTTTCAAAAAATGCTGCATTTATTGTAACACATGGTGACCCAAAGTGACCTTTGACTCCACCAGTAAGTAGCTGGTTTTTCTTTTAACCAAAACACTTCTACAATGAAAACCCAAATTTCATGCTGTGCCTTAAGATAATCTATCCTATTAACAAAGTTTTCATAGTTTGATCTCTGGTGACCCCAATTGACCTTCAACCTCCACCAAGGACAACAGAAGCCATCTTCCAACCATCACACATCCACATTCTAACTTTGAACTCTCTCTCTCTTTTTCCCACCTTGAAATACAAAGTAGGACTTTTCAAGGTTTGACCTTGGATAACCCCAGGTGAACTTTGACCTTTACCAAAATTAATAGGGTCCACCCTCTGGTCATAATTCATTAACAAACCAAGTTTGAAAAAATCCAAGCTTCCTACCATTAGATATCATGCAAACAAGGTTTTTGGGGTTTGAGCCTCCTGTGACCTTGGATGACCTTTGATCTCTAACAAAATCAATAGGGTTCTCCCTCACATTATGATGCATCAACATACCAAGTTTGAGATTAATCCAAGTTTCCTACCTTGAGATATCATGCAAACAAGGTTTTCGGAGTTTGACCCCCTGCAACCCCAGATGACCTTTGACCCCTACCAAAATCAGTAGGATTTTTCCATACATCAAAACGCATCAACATATCAAGTTTGAAATCAATCTAAGCTTCCTTGCTTGAGATATCATGTTAACAAGGTTTTCAGGGTTTGGCCCCCTGTGACCCCACATGACCTTTGACCTCTACCAAAATCAATAGGGTTCTTCCTTACATTATGATGCATCAACATCTCAAGGTTGAAATCAATCCAAGCTTCCTTCCTTGACATAATGTGTAAACAAGGTTTTCAGGGTTCGGCCCCCTTTAACCCCAAATAACCTTTGACCTCTACCCAAAATCAATAAGGTTCTTCTTCCCATCATATTGCATCAACAAATCAAGATTCAAATCAATCCAAGCTTCCTACCTTCAGATATCGTGTAAACAAGATTTTCTGGGTTTGACCCTCTGTGACCCCAAATGACCTTTGACCTCTACCAAAATCAGTAGGGTTTTTTACATACATCATAATGCATCAAAATATCAAGTTTGAAATTAATCCAAGTTTCCTACCTTGAGATATCATGTAAACAAGGTTTTTGGGGATTGACCCCCTGTGACCCCAAATGACCTTTGACCTCTACCAAAATTTGTAGGGTTCATCTACCCATCATACTGCATCAACATATAAAGTTTGAAATCAATCCAAGCTTCCTACCTTAAGATATTGTGTAAACATGGTTTTCCGGGTTGGACCCCCTGTGACCCCAAATGACCTTTGAACTTGACCAAAACCCATACCATTCTTCCTCTTGATATGGGACATCTATGTACGAAGTTTGAAAACTTCCAGACATTTCTACCTTCAGATACTGTGCTAATGAGTGAAATGTAAAGTGTTTCAAGTCCTATGAACATTTCTACATTGAGATACTCTGTTAGTTAGTTAAATGTAAAGTGTTTCGAGTCCTTTGACACCTGTCACACCAAATAACCTTTAAACTCGTTGAAAACTGATATTGTTCTTTTTCTTGATATAGGACATCTATGAACCAAGTTTGAATACTTTCAAACATTCATACCTTCAGATACTGTGTTAATGAGTTAAATGTAAAGTGTTTCAAGTCCTATGGCATTTCTACATTGAAATACTGTGTTAATGAGTTAAATGTAAAGTATTTCGAGTCCTTTGACACCTGTGACCCCAAATAACCTTCAAACTCGATGAAAACTTATGCTGTTCTTTTTCTTGATATGGGACATCTATGTACCAAATTTGAATACTTTCAAACATTCCTACTGTGCCATATCCTATTGTAAAGTGTTTCGAGTCCTTTGACCCCTGTGACCCCAGATGACCTTTGAACTCCACCAAAAACGATAGGGTTCTTCCTCTTCATATGGGGCATCTAAGTACCAAGTCTGAAAACTGTCAGATATTCCTATCTTGAGATATCGTGTTAACGAGTTAGTTGTGTTAAATGTAAAGTGTTTCGAGTTTTTGACCCCTGTGACCTCAAATGACCTTCAAACTTGACCAAAATCGATAGGGTTCTTCCTCTTAATATAGGGCATCTATGTACTAAGTTTGAAAACTCAGCATACACACATACACACATACGCCATCATGAATGCATAGGTTTCTCTTATCATCGAAACCAAAAAAACACAAAGAATAACCATGTCTCACTCACCGCTTATCTGGATCCTTCTGAAGACATTTTGCAATCATTTTACGAAATTCTTTGCTATATTTTTTGTAATCATCTTTGTTTTCCACTCCAGTTTCAAGGACAGGTGGTTCATTTTGCAGAGTTAACATTAAGACCTGAATCACAGAAAATAAACAATGGAAGAAGTGTACTTGTACTTCATAAGTAGAAGAAAGATGGATACTTTTAGGCATATTTTGAAGCCCTAAGGAGAGCTACACAGGCTGGTAATAATTTTTAGCTTCCACTGAAAAGCTTTTCCAATTACACATGTAGAAATTTACCATGTTGGACAGAGAATTCAGCACTGAGTTTGTAACACAGGCATGAACGAAATGAAACTTCAATGACACACAAACAATTTTGAACCAGAATGCAAAAATGCATTGAGGTTTCGATGATACATTAATGTTCCGTTTCAAAGAGTGCCATCATGCACCATTATCTTCTCATTCAAATGTTATACTAGCATGTTCAAAAAATAATTTTGTCATTCTAGATGACCTTTTGACCTCCATAAAAGCCATACATAGCTAGAATGACAAACAACAGACAGACAAATGGACAATCAACTATCTTGAGAGATCAAATTTAAAAAGGTTTCCAGGCTTTGACCCCTGGAGACCCCAGATGACTTTCATCTCTGCCAAAAACTATGGGGACCATCTTCTGACCACAATGCATCCACATACCCAAATATGAAATCTATCCAAGTTTCCTATCTTGACATATTGCTTAAACAGGATTTTCAGACTTGGACCAAAGCAGTGACCCCAGATGACCTTTGACCTCCATCAAAAACATTACATACCATTTCCTGACCATAACCCATCCACATAACAAATATGAAATCTATCAATGCTACTTAACCTGAGATATCACATAAACAAGGTTTTCAGACTTTGACCCCTGGTGACCCCAGATGACCTTTGACCTCCGCCAAAAGCCAAAGGGATCATTTACTGACTATGACGCATCCACATACTACATATGAAATCTATCCAAGCTTCCTACCTTGAGATATTGTGTTAACAAGGTTTTCAGACTTTGACCCCTGGTGACCCCAGGTGACCTTTGACCTCTGACCTCCACCACAAACAAAAGAGTTCTTCCTTTCAATATGGCGCATCTATGTACCAAGTTTGAAAACTGTCACACATTCCTATCTTGAGATATCGTGTTAACAAGCAAAGTGTCACAAACGCACACACAAACGCACACAAACACACATACATACATACATACACACACGCCATCATGATTGCATTGGTTTCTCTTATCATCGAAACCAAAAAGTGGTTAAAATATGTGATAAAAGTGCTAAAATTATAAGCCATGTGCAAAGACTGCCCCTTCCAACAATGGACAAATGTTGGATAAATTTTAATATTCAAACAAACCACACTAACCACAGCCTCACTATAGCTGAGGATAAGCTTTCACGGTATTCCAAAAAAACATAACCGGTATAATCGGACGTCTAATAATCGTACTTCGATTATAACCGGTTTTTTCCCCGCACATATTACATTAAGTTCCTAAGTTGACATATGTGCTGTAGCAAGCAAGTTACGTACATCTTGGTATCCGTAAGCCAGCGGAACTGGATGCCTCAGTTGCGGTACTTGACTGCTAATTATACTACAATTTATCAAAAGCAAAGAACCCTTTTTATTTATGCTCTCGGGCTCAGCTATATAAACTTCACACAATGTTTATGAAATATGTGCCCGCAATGTATGGAAATCAGGAACGGAAACTGATTTTTTTGTTTATAATCCCCGCCCTGGCCCTCCCGCTGGCTAGCTCTCCATCAGTGCTTAACCCGCCAACAATCCGACTGCGCTTATTGTCCGTGTTTTTCCCCTACGTGCGCGGGTCTGCTCTACTACAAACTGAGCCCTAACATTTTTTGCTTGGCTAATAAAACAAAAGCACTGAACTTTTATGGTAGAACCTGCTGTACACCAAAGTGTTATATCCCTTCATTATTCGTTTGTAGTCCTAAAATTATGCTTGCTTTCATTCAACGATCATTCTAAAACTTTTCAATGAGAGTTACATGGACCATCAGGATTTACACAGGTCGCCCGATTTCAACATCAGGGATCGACGAAACTACGCATGTCCGTAGGGACGGTAGTATAAGCCATACTAAAATAACGCAAGTAGTGCACTCCAGTTAGCCACGAATGTAATGCAAATAAGTACATACATTTATGTACAGCTTGCTTCCACGTGGCTTTTGGCCACGTGGCAACTTCCTGTATAATGTACTACCGTAAGCCACACATTCACCCTCGATCTCTTCGCGAAGCTATCACGAGCGATTATGAGAGATGTTGTGTACATACTACCATTTATAAATGAGGATTGCTACCAAACAGAGAATACAATTGCACTTGTGTTCTGATTGGTTAATTTCGTGTCAGTTGATGTGACGTCTTAACACTGAGCGTTCTTCTAGGCGATCGATGTAGGGATTCCCAAATCTCTGTCCTTTTTATAAATATTAGAATTTTGTTAATGAAACAGCCCGATGCGCTTCCTTAATAAATAAATGGCGGGGACTTTAAGGTAGAATATGTATGTTAAAATCAATCAAATTACTGTGATATGCCCGATGGTATTTGAGTTACAACGAATTAGAAAAAGCATTACGTATGGATAATTTCGAGACGGCTTGTTGACAGAAACTTCGGCTGTACCAGCCAACCAAGATGACTTTGAGCCCCGAAAAATACTGTACGATAAAATAGCCAATAAATGCAGGCAGTAGATTTTGGAGGACCCTATCTGCACAGTACAGATCGCTTGACCGAAAACTTGGAAGCTGCGCATTACAGCTCATATTGTATAAATTGTATTAGTATTTGCACGGGTACAAAAATAGGAACTAGGTACCTAATTGCCATACCCGGTGTTATGGTGACTAAAACATGACATTTTGTTAGGCATGTTCCATAGTACATCCATGATATTTTCCAAGATCACATTCACAAGTTCAATAATACTTCACATGTCACAAGGTTGTATCAACTCTTTTGTTTCAAATAAAAAATGACAATCTTAACAGAAAAGAGTCACTAGAGCCAAGTAAGAAAAATTCTACTCTCCAATGCCTATATCACTAAACGGCTATTAACGTTCTTACGCAGCTAGTCTCGTGTTGACATCCGGGCAGCTGACATAGCTTTCATTCGTAAAATTCGTAGTATGCACGAATGCCACTCTGGGTCTACCAAATGTGTATGTAATGGCCTGTCTAAAAAATCGTGAATATTTTCGGTGTCATTACAGTGATATCTTAGTACTTTACACATAGCGGCAAAGTGTTGATTTGGGTACAAGTGACACGCTTAATCATTGTGTAATTTTCGAGTTGTGTTTTTTTTTTTGTCATTTTACTTGAGGTTGCATACCGTATGAAATGAAAGACCGCACACATGCTAGGCTCAGTTTACGTGCCGAACGTTACGGGCACTGTCTTTGCAAGCTGGGCGGGGTGATATCTGCAAGTTTCTGCGTAAAACGTTACTATTAATCACTGTCAGACAGCTTGCGTGCAAGAAGTGATGTACATATTGCTGCGAACACACATGTGAGCAGTATTGTAGCACACTACGTGGCGATAGCAAATTCGGGCCGCACGCCGATGAAAATTTCAACTTCAGAACACGAAGTGCAAACAACTCTCCAAGTTAAACATAATTTCTAAGGACTCTCTTCATTCTCAGACTAGGAGAACGCTTAACAAATTGGCCAAAAATATTAGTCCATTATCGGGGGAATCGTGTAAATGAAGTGGTTCTTTTTGCATGCGATATTTTCAAAGATTTGGGTAGTAGATTTGGGACAGGTAATATGATGGCGCGCGATCACACCGGTAACCCTGCAAAACACATTGTAAATGATCTACTCTCATGGAAACACAAAGGATCCCGCCGCCGATGAGTTGTACTGTCGACTAGGACGAGATAGTGCTGTAACTTATATTTTTACGATTATTTCACAATTATTCATGATTATTTTCGATTCCTACGATATTACCGATTTTTTCGATTATTCTTCAAGGCAATAATCGAACCGAACCGTAACCGGTTATTACTGGTATCGGTAATATAACCGGTTTACCGTGAAAGCTTAGCTGAGGATGAGATGTCGAAAAGGTTAATTATCCTCAAATGACTTTACTAGGAGTTTTTTTTTTAATATGCCCATTCCATTTAACACCATGTCTGTCCCAGAACTATCATCCATATCCCCAGTTCCAACCTATCTTCAGCAACCACAAAGGAATCAGCTCATGTGAAACCATATTATCGAGACACATTAGAAGATGACTCAAAAGCAGTTGTTCAACACAGTTTTGCTACATGTAATATTGCTATTTTTAAATACAGACCCAACTAGGACACTTCAAATTTCAAATTTAGTCCATGCTATGCATGACTTGTATGTATGAAATTATTACAAACTTGCTCCAATTTATTCTGGATAGCTGTATAGCATTGCATATTGTTTGTCAATGTGTCACATGTGCAGAAGAACAACTGTTCACTTGTAACAACATGAGGGGCTGTATGAACAATACTGTCTTCTGACTTTGAAAAAAAAAGGATTTTTTTTTTGGAGCGAGGTACAAGTTTGTTTGAGTGGACAACTCCATACAATAAGAATTCATACAAATTAGTATTATGGCTAAATACAAACTTATAAAACTTCACATTTTAGTAAAGGAGCATGTACATCCGACTTTAATCTCCTTTTTATGGACAAATGTGAGCAGCACAAGTGTATAGTGACTGTAAGTAGCCATTTGTGAGGTCCATCAGCCTTATATTGTTTTCAGTTATGGCCTAAATGAACTTCAAAAGCTCATATACATGGAAAGTCAGGAATCAAAGAACAATTCTGTGTTCAACCATCCATGATACAGGTACGCAAGGACACTGAAAGATGAGAGGTGACAGACCCCAGTTATGGCTGACTTAAATCAGACCATCAATTGACTGTTCGGAATCGTCTATAGCCCATGACATAAGAATCACAATAACACAATAAGATTTAGACATAACCACAAGGAGTTGAAGGCTTTTGCACTTTTTCACACTTTGACCTCTCACCTCCCCATGTGACCCCTGACCTACTGGCTGTTACCATAATTTGAAAGCCCTTGATGTTTGTCACAACCTTATCAACTTTGAAAAAGATCAGTCAAAGAACCTGCGGACGGTAGCCTTTTTCCAATGTTGATAGACAGATGGACAGACAGAGGCATTGTCATGACAATAGCTCAACTAGTTGAGCTAATAACACAATGAGTAGATTTCACAAACCTTCATGGGAGGGAATTTTGCATAAGGTGCTGCACCAGTAGCTAATTCAATCGCTGTTATTCCAAAACTCCAAATATCAGCTTTGAAGACGTATCCTTTCACCTGGAGAAAGACAAGAGGTAGGGCCACGATAATTTATTTTCAACAGAGGTGACTTTTTCCAGGGCTCCATTGGGTGCATGCTTACCTGAAGATGAAAACTGAAGCATTAATACTAGAGGGGTTTGATCCCTTATGTCCAAGGTTTGATTCACAGGCCAGGCCATTGTGTACCAGAGACTTTCCAAATGGAACTTCATGCACATGAAGAATGATCCATATAAGCAATTAAGTAATCCAGTGTGCAACAACTAGAAAAAAAAAAGACTGATATGCAGAAACCACTCGTATATTCCAACAAATTTACGATTTAGACGGTTCAACCACCAGCAAAATTTTGATAAATGTAGTTTATTCCTTAAATACTACAAACAGAACATTCCTTTCTTTTTCACCATTTAAGAAAAGAGAAGATAAGATAAGATCAACTTTATTAAACCCCACAAGGGTAACTGAATACTTGCATAAAACACAACAAACAATAAATGACAGTGAAATTACAAGTATATATATATATATACAAAAATATGTATTTTAATTTAAATCTTGTTTTGAATGAATGCAAAAGGTTAAACAACCCTGGACCTGTAATTAAAACAGGATAAAGTGTTCTCTGGATGCACTCAGACTGCACACTCATGAATCACATCAATCCTGCATTGATGCACTCCCATTGTTGTTTATATATGGTATAGGTGGTTTGAGTCAAAATTTTTCAACCCAAATGATCCCATAATCTCATTATTTTCATGTCCACATAAAACATCTTCCTGACTGATACAGGCATCAGAAGACAGAGCTTTCTGCATTAGAAACAACTAGCAGTTACTAAGGGTGAGGGTAAGAGTATATTTCAAACACAGAGTATTTGCTTAGTTATAAGGATAACATATCAACCACAATTCTGCCTTCAAGCCTGTAAGTAAAACTCAAGTACTCTGTATGTCAGATCATGTCGCAATCTCCTGCTGTGACAAAGTGCTTTAAATGGTTTTACATTAACATTTAAATCCTGTCTGAAACACTCAATGCTCCTCTGCCCTTTGGCTAAAATCATGTGTATAATGTGTTCAAGCATCCAATTAGGTAAACACAAAGCTTAATCTGATCTCCAAGTATGAGGACTATCAGATATTATTCTCTAGAGCACATTGTGAGCAGCTTTTACCTGTTGTTACATATAGTGCTCACAGGAACTGTTGTGAATGACTAAAAACATCCAACAGTTGACTGATTACACAGAAAACATCCCGTAGGAGTTGAAGGGCAAAAACAGCTGCTCCAAACTCATCATGAAAGGACACTTAGTTCTCAAATTTCCCTGATTTCTCTCCTGCTTGCCTTTCTTTATCTGTCGAAACTTAAATATTGCATGTTTAAGGTAAAGCATTGAGTTACATCCATATATTCCACAATTCTGAAAGATAAATATTGTCACATGACTCTCCAGAGCCATTCATGGAATAGGATAGACTATTACTGTAGACTGTTTTTTTTTTTGGGGGGGGGGGGGGTTGGGGGGAGAGCTACCTGTTCCCTTTAAAAACAGTCAGCAGTTTATGGTTATTCATATTTAGAACTGTTGAACCCTTCTATTTTTCTGAAATGATCTGCCTGATTTAATTTTATGCCCAATAGCAGGGGATAATTTATCCAGTTTGATATCAAGTACTGCCACAAGTTTACAACATGTTCGAACTGCAATCTGAACAAAACATGGGAGTGTGTGGTAATTTTTAGAAACCAGAAAGCCAAAAGGCTTAGTGATTCCTTGCCGCTGAAATGTAAGGCCTTTTTTCACACTGACATTGCTTGGCAATGTTTTTCAATTAACAGGGCTCCATAATGTGCCCACAAAGTACACATGCAAGGCATCCAATCTTCCTACATTGAGATCCCCCTTGCCCGTTGTGAACCCAAATGACATTTGACCTCCACCAAAAACTTCTGGGACCATGTATTCACTATGTGCCATCTACAGGACAAGTTACAGGACCCTACAAGTGACATTTCTTGAAAGACTGTGCAGGAAAGCTTGTCAGGCTTTGAACATGCTGACTCCAAATGAACTTTGACCTTTCAGAAAATCAATAGGGATCATCTACTCAATATGACCAATCCACACACTAAATATGAGCACAGTCACATGTACCGTTCTTGAGATATCGTGTTTACGAAGTTTTGACCTTTTGACCTCTCATGACCCCAAATGACCTTTGACCTCAACCAAAAACGATAGGGATCATCTACTCAATATGGCCAACACACTCGCTAAATATGAGTATAGTCACATGTACCGTTCTCGAGATATCGTGTTTACGAAGTTTTGACCTTTTGACCTCTCGTGACCCCAAATGACCTTTGATCTCCACCAAAAACAGTAGGGATCATCTACTCAATATGGCCAAGGCACACACCGAATATGAGATTAGTCACACTTACTCTTCTTGAGATACCGTGTTTAAAAGCAATTTTTAAGAAATTTACCTATTGACCTCTCGTGACCCCAAATGACCTTTGACCTCCACGAAAATCAATAGGGATTATCTACTCAATATGACCAACCCACACACCAAATGTGAGCATAGTCACATGTACCATTCTCGAGATACCGTGTTTATGAAGTTTTGACCTTTTGACCTCTCGTGACCCCAAATGACCTTTGACCTCCACCAAAAATAATAGGGATCATCTACTCAATATGACCAACCCACACACCAAATATGAGTATAATCACATGTACCGTTCTCGAGATATCGTGTTTACGAAGTTTTGACCTTTTGACCTCTCGTGACCCCAAATGACCTTTGACCTCCACGAAAATCGACAGGGATCATCTACTTAATATGACCAACTCACACACCACATATGAGCATAGTCACATGTACCATTCTCGAGATATCGTGTTTATGAAGTTTTGACCTTTTGACCTCTCGTGACCCCAAATGACCTTTGACTTCCACCAAAAACAATATGGATCATCTACTTGATATGACCAACCAACACACCAAATATGAGTATGGTGACATGTACCGTTCTCCAGATATCGTGTTTAGGAAGTTTTGACCTTTTGACCTCTCGTGACCCCAAATGACCTTTGACCTCCACCAAAAACGATAGGGATCATCTACTCAATATGGCCAACCTACACACCAAATATGAGTATAGTCACATGTACTGTTCTCGAGATATCGTGTTTATGAAGTTTTGACCTTTTGACCTCTCGTGACCCCAAATGAGCTTTGACCTCCACCAAAAACAATAGGGATCATCTACTCAATATGACCAACCCACACACCAAATATGAGCATAGTCACATGTACCGTTCTCGAGATATCGTGTTTACGAAGTTTTGACCTTTCGACCTCTCGTGACCCCAAATGACCTTTGATCTCCACCAAAAACAATAGGGATCATCTACTCAATATGGCCAATGCACACACCAAATATGAGCATAGTCACATGTACCGTTCTCGAGATATCGTGTTTACGAAGTTTTGACCTTTTGACCTCTCGTGACCCCAAATGACCTTTGATCTCCACCAAAAACAGTAGGGATCATCTACTCAATATGGCCAAGGCACACACCGAATATGAGATTAGTCACACTTACTCTTCTTGAGATACCGTGTTTAAAAGCAATTTTTAAGAAATTTACCTATTGACCTCTCGTGACCCCAAATGACCTTTGACCTCCACGAAAATCAATAGGGATTATCTACTCAATATGACCAACCCACACACCAAATGTGAGCATAGTCACATGTACCATTCTCGAGATACCGTGTTTATGAAGTTTTGACCTTTTGACCTCTCGTGACCCCAAATGACCTTTGACCTCCACCAAAAATAATAGGGATCATCTACTCAATATGACCAACCAACACACCAAATATGAGTATAATCACATGTACCGTTCTCGAGATATCGTGTTTACGAAGTTTTGACCTTTTGACCTCTCGTGACCCCAAATGACCTTTGACCTCCACGAAAATCGACAGGGATCATCTACTTAATATGACCAACTCACACACCACATATGAGCATAGTCACATGTACCATTCTCGAGATATCGTGTTTATGAAGTTTTGACCTTTTGACCTCTCGTGACCCCAAATGACCTTTGACCTCCACCAAAAACAATATGGATCATCTACTTGATATGACCAACCAACACACCAAATATGAGTATGGTGACATGTACCGTTCTCCAGATATCGTGTTTAGGAAGTTTTGACCTTTTGACCTCTCGTGACCCCAAATGACCTTTGACCTCCACCAAAAACGATAGGGATCATCTACTCAATATGGCCAACCTACACACCAAATATGAGTATAGTCACATGTACTGTTCTCGAGATATCATGTTTATGAAGTTTTGACCTTTTGACCTCTCGTGACCCCAAATGAGCTTTGACCTCCACCAAAAACAATAGGGATCATCTACTCAATATGACCAACCCACACACCAAATATGAGCATAGTCACATGTACCGTTCTCGAGATATCGTGTTTACGAAGTTTTGACCTTTCGACCTCTCGTGACCCCAAATGACCTTTGATCTCCACCAAAAACAATAGGGATCATCTACTCAATATGGCCAATGCACACACCAAATATGAGCATAGTCACACTTACCCTTCTTGAGATACCGTGTTTACAAGCAATTTCTAAGGAATTTACCTATTGACCTCTCGTGACCCCAAATGACCTTTGACCTCCACAAAAATCAATAGGGATCATCTACTCAATATGACCAATCCACATACCAAATATGAGCACAGTCACATGTACCGTTCTCGAGATATCGTGTTTACGAAGTTTTGACCTTTTGACCTCTAGTGACCCCAAATGACCTTTGATCTACACCAAAAACAATAGGGATCATCTACTCAATATGGCCAATGCACACACCAAATATGAGCATAGTCACACTTACCCTTCTTGAGATACCGTGTTTACAAGCAATTTCTAAGGAATTTACCCATTGACCTCTCGTGACCCCAAATGACCTTTGACCTCCAAGAAAATCGATAGGGATCATCTACTCAATATGACCAACCCACACACCAAATATGAGCATAGTCACATGTACCGTTCTCGAGATATCGTGTTTACAAGATTTTGACCTTTTGACCTCTCGTGACCCCAAGTGACCTTTGACGTCCACCAAAAACAATAGGGATCATCTACTCAATATGGGCAATCCACATGCCAAGTATGAGATCCATCGGACTTACCCTTCTTGAGATATCGTGTTTACAAGCCAAAGCGTCACATACGCACACACACACACACACACACACACATACACACGACATCACCATCGCATAGATTCCTTGCCTGCCTACGGCAAGGAATCAAAAACCATTGATTTTGTTGATTTTTTCTTAATAAAAATTCATTCCAAACTCTGTCAAAAGCTACAATGCATCTTTTAAGTATTTAAAATCAATATTATGCCCAAGCAGACTCATCCTTTCATAAATTTAATACAGATAGTATTTTTTATATATAATTACAAAATTTGCATGTTGAAGAAACATTTCAATGTTAAATGAATATTCATCATCTATTCTAATCATTGAATGGTTTGAATATTCATAGTATTCATCTTCAAACTAGCTTTCCTGCAACAAACACTACAAAAATAAAGTTCTACAATAGTTACCTGCTCCATGACCTCTGGTGCCATCCAACAAGGAGTTCCAACAAAAGTCCTACGGACCTTCTCACGAGACTGATCCCCACCAGTAGCAAGCCAGGAGCTAACTCCAAAGTCACCTATTTGAATGGATCCATCCATACCAAGGAGAATATTACCAGCCTTAACATCTCTGTTTTGAATAAACATGAAATGATTCTGTAATGTAGCCTTTTATTTTACATTTACATCATGTATTGTACTTCTTTTTATATTCACCAAGTCTAGAGAAGGGACATACATGACCGTGGTCTGAAAGCTGAGATGTTGGTAAGTTTTGTCTTCTTTGGGGATGTTGCTCTTTAGGGAGTAGCAATCTTTTGGGTGTATCTGTTTGATTTCAATTCTTTGCTAAACCTAGGGGGCTGAAGGAAAATATTGTGTTTGTTTCACAAGAAAAAAATCACCCAGATGATTGGAAATGGCAGTTTAATAACAACTTTTTCCAAGAACTATATTTTCCACAGATAGAGAACTTCACTTACTTGTTATGCAATAACCATTTGTTCATCCAAACTATCAAAATAGATCTTCTTGTACATAACATATTAGGGATTTAAAGCTACTGCTGGACTTAAAACTGTCAAGGCTGAATGATTGATAATTACTACAACTCTGGACAAAAATAAATGGGACAGTCCTCAACTCCCTGTTTAATTTTGAAATCCTTGAAATTTTCTTGAGGACAACATTGATTTAGGGGGGAGGGGATTTTGGAAGACCAGTAAAACAGTGTGCATACATGTTGCTACATTTGGGCAAAAGTGCCCCATCATTTTTGTCTAGTCCTGACTGTAGAGCATTTTTCTTTGTATGCTATGTTGGAAAATTTTAAAAGCAATATTCTCCTTCCCTTTACAGGGCAGTTTGAGCACAATTTTATTTTCAAATGTGAAAGAGGAACCAGATCTACACATTGTGGTGAAACTTCCATTCAAATCAGAAATGTATTTTGCAAGATGTATCAGTAAATGAAGTTACTAGATTTGAGTTTCAAAGTGAACTTACGGGCAGCAGAGGTTATATCACTTCCTCACACTGACAAGGAATGCTTTGTTTCCCTGTGCTTTTTCACACTGTTTTGTAACCTTTGAATTAATAGGAATAGGACCTCCTTGTAGGGGATACAAAGCATGTAAAGTTCTATTGCCTTTTATGCAATCACATTCTTATAATATGGGATTGTTGAGGAGATAACTGATTGTAAAGTTCACAGAAAAACAAAAGACCACTGCATTCATGTGAAGATATAATGTCATATGTGCTTTCATAAGTTCACTTTATTTTGAAAATGTGACAAATTTTCCTCCTCATATCTTGAAAAACATAAAAATTGGACTCCACAAAATGCTAAGAAACACATTTATCCAAATTTAATGTGACCTTAAACTTTCCTTTTAAGAAAACAGTATTTTGTAACTACAGAACTATTTTATTTATCTTCAGCTAACAAGCTTGATGAAGAATTTCCATGGCTCTTCTTCTTGACATCTTACATAAAATTCCATAAAACCTGAGGTTAAAGGGAATAATTAATTACTTCTGATACAAGAAATAAGAATAAGTTTTGACATTACTAGTGGAAAAGGAACAATGTCAATGTGTGAAAATTTCCATGATTTTTACATGACTTCAAACAAATTCATTTTCTTGAATTTCAAGCCCTTTCCATGACTTGAAATAATATCTAATTTCCATGACTTTTCCACATTTTTCAAAGACAATGGGATACCCTGCTATACACAAATCTGAGCAGCTAGTGAAGGCAGCCATAAGTGGGGTCCTTCAGCCCTAAATTGTCTGTATTTTATTACTATTAAAAAGCCTCATATTTCAGTGAAATTGAAGGGATCGAGGAGTAATTTAAATGTTTTCTCTTTAAGATTTGCAGAAATTCCAAATTAAGATCAAGTATTACCTCTATTCAGATAACAACCAAAAGATGGTGAATTTTTCTTACCTGTGAATTTGACCATGCTCATGGAGATATTGCAGCCCTTTCAAAGTTTCTTTCAATATTGTTGCTATGGTAACTTCATCCAAGAAAGCAGCCTTTGTGCCTTGTTTTTTCTTTCTCTTGATAATGTCCAGCATGGACCCTATTGAAACAAAGTTGTGGAAATTAGATGCCCAGTTTGTTAGACGAGGCTTTACAGCTCAGTTTGCAATCAATTCATTTACTTTGTGCCAGCCATTGTAACCACCTTGATTCCAGTTGAGCACTCCAAGTTGTGAAAGAAATTTTTCCAAACTTATTTACTAGTACTACAAAATGTCAAAAAGATGTTGTCAAGCATTACGTCCAACTTCAAGTAATTAAGTTCTTATTTCCAACCAGTCAAAGTATGTGAAGTGTGAGGATGGCAACATTCTACCAAACTTAGTTTAGTGAACTGCAAATATTCATCATCCAAGACAGTTGTGATGTTTTCAACCTCGTTTCTTCTAGTCACTCCTACATCTGTCTACAAACTCATACTTTTCCAGATTCCATCCTAGTATGTATGTACATATCCTGGTGACTATACAATACTATACTTATATGTTAACACTCAAAGCATTCTGAATGATATGGTACTCTCTTTTTTTTTTTTTGAAACTTCCATCAAAGAGCTGAACCAACTAAAAAGTTTGGTATATCTAGGGGTAAAATTGTAATTTGAGGTGACCAGTGATTGACTTTAATACCCAAGAACACTCTTAAGTAGTAGCTTCAAAGGAGAAGTTAAAGCAAAAATTTAATTTTTAATGTGGAAGAGCAACCAGATCTACACAATGTTGTCAAACTTGATGTAGTGGTTGGTTAAGTTACTGTACCACATACCAGGTTGTGAACTTTGCTCATAGAACAAGTGCAGAGTTTGCAACATCTCAGTATTACTTATTTAAATGCAGTCAAGTGTGGCTGCCTACATGTTCTTAACTAGGTGAGGCCCCTGATCATTGTATCAGACCTTTGTAGATCTCCACTTAGTGAAGTAAAGACAGGCTATAGTATAGAGAGCCATAATTTGTATCCAGGAGGAGGCGCAACAACTGGCAATTATCCTGTGCTTCCAACTTATTCAATATTTCTTAGTTTTGGGTGATACTAATACTTGTTTTTCCTGTATATGTCTGCAATAAAGATAATTTGTGGGATGCTATTTAGATTATCTGTTTATGAACAGAGAAAACAGGCTGGCTTTGGTACCCCCACCCATGTTTAAAATGTATGTGTATTAATATTCAGAATGCTAACCTTGCAAAATTATGTAACCACATTGAATGATTCCTATTGAAAATTTAAATGTTTATTCTTGTGGTCACTTTTTACCAGGATGTGAATTTAAGGGTTTGTAATTGGTAGTCAGAAGGACTACCTACAGTAGTTGTGAACATTATATACAATTTGGTAGACCTTTCCATTGTTGGTCATCCATCAAAACTACAAAAAAAAAGGAGAAGAAAAACCAAGTTTGAATCATACACACTGTTTTTCTTCTGTATGCCTTTAGCCCTATCACCAAGTATCATATGTTCCCTCTATTAACCATCTCCCAAGATTAACAAGTCTCAGCGACATTTCATTAAAAAAATTTTCCAATGTTTTTCCCTTGTTTGAAAGCAGACGCTTTGAATAAGGTTTCTTTTAACAAGAAGAGTAGTTTTAAACTCAAGTGCTTCATTAATCTTTCATTTCTAGCTTAGTCCTTTGAGTTGATAACGGATAAGTATTATTGTATCTGTTGATAGTGGCGTTTCGGTAAGATGTTGGTATAGGCCCAAATGAACTAGTCATCTCCAACAGTGGAAGCCAATAATAAGCATTTCATTATTCAGTATTTTACAAAATGCAGCGTGCTTTGTGTGCTTTGTTGAACTTGAACATAAACATTCACGGCTTGCATGGATAAGGAACGTACACAAGCTAGATCTACCTTGATGTACAGTATACCGCAAAATGGAGGTTAGTAGTCTCAGTCTAAACAAACAAGGACAAGGCGGGCACTGCCAACAGTACTACTCTATCAATGCTTGCTGCAATCTCAATGTTTTTCTGTTTACATTTGTAGCAGAAAAGTGCACTGTATGGTTGTTTGTTGTGTGCTTTCAACAGTAACCTTCATCTACAGCTGAGTGTGTGGACTGTAATGCACAATCCATATGCAATTCATTCATTGCACTGTGCATTTTGTAAACACTAAAAGTCGGTCACTGTGTAACTTAACCCGAGTATGATTTATCCGAATCCCGCAACGAACTTCAACAGAGATTTAAGGAGTGAATTTCGCCATATGCAGTAACATTAAAAACTAAATGGGGATTTCCAACAGCCTGTATACAACAGAGCAGCATGCAGCACATTCACAGCTCAGTGAAGCAAGCTCATGTTAAAACGAATTCTATTCAGTATTTGAACCCTCTATCGAAACACTGACTGTTCCAAAATAGTGTACATCAATGTGTCTCGTTTCTGGTTGTGACTGGTGGATTTGGCTCCACCTATTTTTAACAGTTGAATTTTATGTTTATCTGTTCGTAGACCTTTTGTATTTCTGCCCACTGCAGCGCTCATGTGTAGGTGTGTATATCCTAAACTCAGAAACGACCACTAAGTTTGCGAATGTATTTCGGTTATCAGCAAGATTATCAAGTTAGTGCATTTTGGAGGATTTCAATAGTCCAACAGGAATGTTAGGTGTCTCTGATGATTGGATTATTGCTAATTTTGCACCCTACTTTTTTAGATTTCAAAATATTTTGCACCTGATAGAAGTTGTATGATACCGTACCTACATGTCTTATATTTGAGTACATAGGGTTTGATCTGTAATTGTATTTTTGTATTCTTTGCAATAAACCATTATGTTAAGTTATAGTGACCCTCTAAGGCTTTTGGAGAACAGACACAAGAGGATATCACTGTTCATAGCCCTTATTTTTGCCATAGTATATTGAGGTATCAGTAAATGGAGTAACTAGATTTGTGATCCAAAGCAAGTTTGAGGGAAGCAGAGCAGAGGTCATATCGATATGGTAACAAATTTACTGAAGTAGTTTTAATTAACTCAGGGACTTACAGTAACCAGCTGTGTTTGACTATTTCAAAGTGTTCAAATTGTCATAAGTTACTTCATTTCACCATTCAAGCTAATAGTACAAAAACTTAGGAAGATACTTCAAAATGTCAAGACTTTTAGTGGCACTCAAAAAAACCAAAAGTCATGTCTGCAAACACACACTGATTCACCAAATCTCCCTGGATTGGAAATCTAGGAGTCTGTCTGGAACAGTACCTCCATTTACCAATGTAGTTACAACTTACCCACAACTAGTCATGGTAAAATATAGTAATAGGCCAGTGTGGAGAGGGAAACCTACAATCCTCGACAAACAAAAGAAACAAAATCACTGGTACGGTGACAAAATGCACTCATGATCTCTCAAACTCCCCTTGAAACCCCCTCTCCCCCTTTCAATGTTGTGTCCTATCTGATAGTTAAAAAGTTGAAGTCAACATTGAAAGGGGGAGCAGGGAAGGTGACATGTTTCATTTAATTTTGTTGGGGAGTGTAGCAACTCAACTCAAGGTATCAGAAGATAGCAAAGATAAATTAAACAGGAGGTGGGTGGGAAGCCATGTAGATGCTAAAAAAACCAGAACGCAAAAATGCATTGATGATACATAAATGTTCTATTTCAAATGATGCCATCATGTACCACTATCTTTTCACTGAAAAGTTATACTAGCATGTTGGAAAAAAAAAAAGATGACCTTTGACCTCCACCAACAAAAATAAGGACCAGCTTCTCACCATAATGTGCATCCACATACCACATGTGAAATTGATTTAGGTTTCATACCTTAAGAGGTTTACATTCACATTTTGACCTACAGTGACCCCACATGACCTTTGAACTCCACCAAAAACAACCAACAAAAAACCAACAAACACCAAATAACAATAATATGAAATCCATTCAAGTGTCCTATGCTGAGGTCTCACATTAAGATTTTCAGACTGTGATCTCTGGTGACCCCATAAGACCTTTGACCTCTACCAATAACAATAGGGTTCTTCTTCTCTGTATGGGGTACCAACATACCAAGTTTGAGCTTCAAAAAAGTTTCCCTTCTTGAGATATTGCATGTACAAAGTTTTCAGTGTTTGACCTCCCATGACCTCAAATGAACTTTGACCTCCACCAAAAACAATAGGGTTCTTCCTCTTTGTATGGGCTACCCACACACCAAGCTTGAGCTTCAAAAAAGGTTTCCCTCCTTGAGCTATCCTATGCACAAAGTTTTTGGTGTTTGACCTCCGGTGACCTCAAATGACTTTTGACCTCTACCAAAAACAATAGGGTTCTTCCTCTGTATATGGGCTACCCACACACTAAGTTTGAGCTTGATAGAAGTTACTGTTCCTGACAAATCGCGAGCACAAAGTTTTCAGTGTTTGACCTCTGGTGACCTCAAATGACCTTTGACCTCTACCAAAAACAAAAGAGTTCTTGCACTTTATATGGGCTACCCACACACCAAGTGTGAGCTTCAAAGAAGTTTCCCATCTTGAGATATTGCATGCACAATATTTTCAGTTTTTGACCTCTGGTGACCTCAAATGACCTTTGAACTCTACCAAAAAAATGGGGGTTCTTTCTGTACACATAGGCTACCAACACACCAAGTTTGAGCTTCAAAAAAGTTTCCCTCCTTGAGCTATCCTATGCACTAAGTTTTTGGTGTTTGACCTCCGGTGACCTCAAATGACTTTTGACCTCTACCAAAAACAATAGGCTTCTTCCTCTGTATATGGGCTACCCACACACTAAGTTTGAGCTTGATACAAGTTACTGTTCCTGAGAAATCGCGAGCACAAAGTTTTCAGTGTTTGACCTCTGGTGACCTCAAATGACCTTTGACCTCTACCAAAAATGACCGGATTCTTCCACTCTACATGGGCTACCCACACACCAAGTTAGAGCTTGATGGAAGTTTTCCTTCTTGAGATATCGCATGCACAAGCTAAGTGTCACAAACACACATACATACACACACACATACACACATACATACACTCATGCAAGACTGCATAGGTTTCTCTTTCATCGAAACCAAAAAATGAAAGTAAATTTTGGGACTTATGTACAGTACTTGTAATGTAACAAAAAATATTCCCACTTAAAAGTTTGGTGAATACTCTGGATATAAAACCATACCAAGGCCAATAAACTAACAATTTATCAATTTGCACATGACACTTTGCTTCACTCAATTCTACTCCTCGCTGTCAGTGGAGACAAAAGAAGTGTCCTCCAAACACTTTCCCTCAACAGGACATTATTATTGCTAATGAGTGACTTCCTTTACAGGAAGTAAACAGGCAACCACTAATACACACATGTGTATTAATAGTTGCTGATCAGGTTCATTGATTGAACCATTCAAACTTAAAGCATAAAAAACTACAGAGAAAGATGTAGGTGTACATACTATTTTTTCACATGTATACAGTAGTATGATGGAAGCAACAACAATAACTGATGGATAGTTAAACTTTAACCAAGTCATTCGAAGACCGAAACGTATGGATAACTTTGGGGTTGGCTATGAGAAAATGCAGCATAAGAAGAAACAGGGCTAATTGAAGAGAAAGTTCCAACCACTAGGCCATACTATATAGAGCGGAGGAAGTGGGCTGGTGAAAGCATTGGAATGTAAGGGAGAAAGAGAGTTATTCACAAAATTAGGAAATGCAGCACACCCCCAATAAAAGATAATTTCTTTTTTTTGTAGGATGGTGCAGAAAGAGTAGGTTGAAAATGGACAAGAAAGGCGTGGGGGGGAGGGGGGTAGATTGCCATTATTGGACATATTAAGCATATGTGCCATGTTTGTACCATGTTAATAATATGTACTATATGTGTACACACAAATATATCACTAAATAAAAATACTGGATGTAGAATAGGGGGTTGTGAAGGGAGAACTCACGGAAAATATATCTATGTTTGGCTGAGTGAACGAATCCATTATGTAAGATAAAACCGATACTCACCAGCTGCAAGCAGCTTCATCACAAGCCAGAGCTCATCTTTGACAACAAAAGAGGTGTAATACTGTACTACATTTTCATGTTTACACTGTCCCATGGCTTGTATTTCAGTCTGAAAAGCAAACAAAAGTTTACCGGAATTAGAAATGGTTACAAACATCGAAGGCAAAGCAAGTATTTGAAAAAGAATCAGTTTCACTTTCCTAGACACAATTAAAGAGAAAAAGCAGTCATCAAGGACTTCTTTAAAACAAAAGCTAAATCTCACAACCTTTCTCCTATTTTTCTCTTTCAAGTATCTTTCATGGTATTTCAGGACATAAAAATTGCATGTTGAGGGTAACAACTCAAGCAAAGAGTTTTTGTTAATTTCACACCTGAGTGAGCAAAATGTCCCATGTTTCCCAAGAGCCATTTATGAAACAGGATAGTCTATCTGACACTTATTCTATTTTAACCTAAGTGACTGTCTTTTCCCTCTATCATGATAACATCATGAACACTTTGTACATGACAATGTAGACCTAAACACTTCTAAATACTTAGATTCTATGTACATTACATTATTTTACTGTGTAATGGGTGAGAGACCAGATTACCTGTTAGCATATAAGTTACTAACCTATGTTCATCCAATAAAATACAATTCATTCATTTATCAAATTGGGCAATAAAGCCATATTTAACAATTGAGCTTTATCTTATTGTCTTGTCCAGCCGTTATGGGTCATCAGTACTATTCTCATTCCCAGACAAATCATTACAAGGTTTCTAAAACTGACAAGATTATTTTGAATGATACATTTTGCATTTCTGTTTCACCTCTGTGACAATGAACTTTATACAAACATACAGTACGATACAAGATGGGAACACATAAAAGACTGTAACAACTATTGGAGACTTCACTGTACAAGATTGCTGTATCAGGAATAATTCGTTTTTGGAAACTTGAAATCTCAGGCTGCAGCTGCCTCAGCTATGCTTTGCTGATACTGTTTGTATACAGTAACCATCACACATCTTAGCTTGATTATTTTAATACTGCTGTACTAGTGTACTGTAATTTTTACAGTAACATTTGGTTGCAGTTGTTGCAGCTTGGCTGAGGGAGTTGCAGTTTGACAATTTTGACACATGGCCTTGTAACAATCAGAACAATATAGTTGTACAAGAAATTGAAGTACTGCTATCTGTCTGAAATTGTCACCAGTTTGCCCTAATCCTTATACTGCTTTCGTTGTGTATACAAGCAATAAACAGTCTAGTTCATACAGTATGAGGAAGTGAACCCAATTTAAACAGAGATATGACAAGTGAAAGAAACACAGTCTATGCTGTATGATACATAACCACATAACAGACGTTAAAGTGCAATTTCAGAAACCAGGTTTACAATTATTGCCTGTCATTATCCAAATATTTAAGACAACATCTTTTTTACTTTATTATACCTTAAAACCACAACAACATTTTGACACAATTCAGTTTTAAACATTTACACACACACTGTACACCCAATTTGTGATAAAAACCATATAATCTCAATTATTGTAATTAAGCAAATTGTACATTTAAATGGATATCTGCTCCTGTATAATGTACACATTATGATATTCTGCATAAAAACATCCTTCAGCCCCACAAACAGCTTTCTCAAATTTCTTTGAGAAGTACAGTACCTTGAAGGTTGTCCTGAGTGGACCCTAATTTTTCCCAAAATTTACTGATGATGGAAAGATTATGAATTTCATTGTCCTCAATATAATTCAACTGTCCTTAGAAACTAGCAAATGACATGGCTTTTTTTTTTATGAAATCCCAAGTGTTGCCAGGGAAGATCCACATACATATGTACATACACATATCCCCAATCTGGGTTGTATCCAGAGAGACTTGTGGGACACAAATGTCATTGTAACCTAAGCCTAGCACCTAAATCAGTTGATGCAGAGGGTAGATACAAATTTCAGCAAAAACATGCTTCACACATTTCAGGCAAATAGCAGTTCTTGTGCCTTTTTTTCTCAATTTATTTATATTGAAGCAGTAGTACTTTGTTTGTGGGAAAGTTTTATGCAAGTTTAAAATTGATAAAAAAAATTTGGTGGTAAATTCCTTGTTCACATGTGATAAAAGTGGGAATCTGTGAGGGTCAGGAGGGCCACATTTTAATGTCAGTATGGGTCAGCAAAGTGTGGGTTGTTTCTGTCTTTTGGTGACCCTTGCAGATACAACCCTTTCACCAATGCTCTCAAGGTACAAATTCTTTCCTCTCCTGAACATACCCCTCTTGAAACACTGTACCCCTTTATCATGGAAAAAAAATTAAGTAAATCCAAACACTTTCACCCTATCAAAACTTGGTTTGGATTGCTTATTTACATGAAAAAGAAAACAATCTGCAGAATCTGACCATCATCACAGATGCATTTCTGTATGACAACAATACATGCCCTTACCAGGATATTGTGGAAATACTGTATTCATGACCCTGGTTTTTCTCTCATTTGTGTTAATATTTACAATTGGGTTTTGACCTCTGTCAAATGTCAGTCATGAACATCTGTTACTAATACTGCTGCTTAATACAAATAGCGAATGACTATTCCAGTGAGAGAAATATTTCAAGAATTTATCAGACTGCACTGCAAGTCTTGAACTTTGATATCAATTTAAAAGCATGCCCAATGTTAAGTTTCTGCCACTAAAGAACAACAGTGTAAACACCCCTGCAGTATGTGTGCAGACAGCATGCAAGTTATTATCATGTTTCACCTGCTGGGTTGGATGTTTGTACCACTTGTCTAGATTTTAACACAAACTACAGAGACATGAGGAATCTGCTTTGGTCCAGGAAGGATAGAATTCTTCTAACCACAAATGCTACCATTGCCTGTACAGGTGAAGTTGCACAACTGTTCCAGGCATACACTATAGGGCTGCCCGGATAATCATTTTTCATTTATCGATTTCGCCAGCATTACCACGATGATGACGACTTGTAGTTATATAAGGGTTCGAAGTAATTCTGGGGTGCGTGGGCATCGTAAAAAGCTGAAAAAGCCTTTTGCAAGGCTGGACATTAGGAAGTTTAGTTTCTCCCAGAGAGTTGTCAACGAGTGGAATTGTCTACCAGATTGGGTAGTTAACTCCCTCTCAGTTCCCCGCTTTAAGGTTAACATTGACAAGTTTTTCCATAGCTGTGGTAGAATCTGGTTGTTTGGGGCTGTTGTCAAGCTTTGGTGGTTTGACTTTTGATTAGGGCTTGGACTTCAGGACATCTTATGGGACCTTGGCCCTCCTTTGCCCTTCAACCTGTTATGTTATGTTTATGTTATGTTATGTCACGATATCGCTCATTTAAAATTGTAGTCAGAAGTCTAAACAGCATGCTTATAGTTATATACAGTGCCTGGTTCAAGGCCATATACTGTACTCAGCATATAAACAAAGCCAATAAAATTCAGTTTGAGGCTCAAAGTTTCATCAGAAATACATTCAATTTGCGACCTCTGCCTTTCAAAAAGTGCCATTTTTCATTTCTTGTGACAACATAAATTATGATAATTTTAGGTTACTGACTAACAATAAAATAACAGATTAAACAGTGGTTTTGTCATTTATTTGATTATGTTGCCATAACAAATTTTGACAAAACATGGGTCGATATTGTCAGGGCAAAATTATAGCAATGATACGGCTATATTGCGATTATCAAGGCAGCCCTAATACACTAACAGATTAATAACTTTGTGCTAGTTGGCTCCATCTCCATAGCCTTCCTCTACAACCACTTCCAAGATACATGTCTAATTAAGAATATTTCCTGGCTTGAGCAAATTTACGGAAGAATTTTTGAAAAGTCTACAACCTTTCTTCAACTTAGGAAAACTGCCTAAAGAAATAGCTTACATACGGGCCCATAGTCAATTGGTACCTTGGTACTTCATAATACGTATATGATGCAATGTACTATACAGTGCTAGTTGCACACAATTTGGTACTTAAATCCATAAAATTATTATTGCTCCAGTTATCTCAAGTTGTGTTTTTCAACAACTTGGGCTCAACTTATGGAAACTGAGCAAAATGTGGCAGAGCTTTCGTGATGAGGATTATTTCTTCTTTTTCCTCATTTCGAATGGACTGTTTAAACCTTCTGTGAAAAGTTTGTTCAGAATTATTTAATGTATTTCCCTTTTGTCAAACACAAAGTATCACTACACTGAAAAGAACAATAGCAATCGCTCACCAAAATGTATTTTGGTGCAGCCTCTACAAATATGGCAGTCCTGTTTTCTTACCGTGAGTTCCTCCATCGAGGTGTCGCAATCCTCTAGGTTAATTCTCTTGATTGCACATTCTTCTTTCCTAGGCTTGCACACAGCTTTTTGTACCACAGCAGTGGCACCATGGCCTGAATAATGAAGAGCATTGTAAATGAAAAATGTTAAAATTCATCATATGTGTAGAATATCTAAATATATGTACCATAGATTTGGACAGTTTTAGGAGTGAAGGTAATGTGTACACTAAATAGAGATAGGATTTTAAAGTGATTCTATGATCCTATGTGTTTCACAAAATTGGAAGACATAGGGCTTTTTGTTTCTAATGGTTGAAATCTCTCAGGATTTAAATAACCATGAGAGAGAAAGTACTTAAATTTAGAGAGAAAGCTGCAAAATAATGAAAAGTTTCCAGGCTCTTTTGAAAAATGCTTTTTGATTATAGCCGTAGGGCTGCACCCAAACTCGGATCTGGCCGGAACTATCCGGCTGGAACCTAGATTTTGCTGAGTTCCGGTTCTGGCTGGATCCATTTAAAAGTACCTGGCCGGAACTTTATACTTGCTTCAAGTCATGTACTTTCACAGTTCAAATCATTAAGAGGCAAATGAAAAAAAGATCTGAGAATTTTCTTCCCAGTTCTTTTTGTTATATAAAGGCCTAATCCTCTTACTCTAAACAGTTCCAGTTCTCCTAGCCTACTGTACTTACTCTAACCCTCCTCCTAGAAGTGTCTACTGTAAAACTTATTCTCATCCACACACAATCTCAGTTTATTGTTTCAGGATGGGTAAATAACTGACCCTGATGTGTAATCGAAACACTCTCGGTACAGTAGATGCTGTGTATTTCAATTAAGATAAACTGAAGTACTCTGCATTCTTGAATTTGCTGTCAAGAAAAGGGATGGAATTGGCATGTGTCCCAAAAACCTTGTGCCCCCACCCCAAATAAGATTTGGTAAATTTTGGAAATTCAGTTTACTTCGATATAAAATCACCCAAAACACCTGGGAAATGTCATTTTTTGGCTGTCTAAGGCATTGAGTTTTTCAAAATTTTCTGTACAATCCAGTCAGCACCAACTGAAAGTGGTGCTCAGCTCAGGTACTGTAACCTTTCAGACAGGATTACATCTTTGATCAAGAGAGAATCACTTATAACTGTCCATCATTTGCTTTCTCTATAGTTCAGCTCCCCTTACTACTTTTCCAAAATGTTAGCCAGTTCTGCTTTTGGTACAGTAGTAGTTTCACCAATAGTCTCACTTATGTTAGCCATTATTTACAAAACATTCTAGATGAGAATGACCCAAGATTTACTATTTTTAAGTAATTTTACCTCACTTTGTAACTTTTTTCTTGGTTACACCATTTAACACCTGTTGTTAAATCCCTCAAACTAACTGACCCCCTAGGGGCCCTACAGTGTAATTTGGCCACCTGGACCACAACCGAAACAGCCTTGCCCTTCATTCTTGGTGGTGCCTCCAACAATATAAATGGTGTCTAGCACTGCCCCCCCCCCCCTCCCCTGCAAAATCATTGTACTTTATGTCCCCTGTGATGCCTACAGTAGAACAAAACATCTGGGGATGCCACTAAATCAAATAGCTGTGCTAATTGGAAATTTCTGTGGACTAATATAAAAGTTGTAGTTTGGGGTGACAGGATTGAGCCTTAACTAACAGTTAAACTATTAAATGAACAGTTAAACTGTTAAATGTGTCAACAGCATGTAGCCCTATGTATCATAGCACTTGGATGAATCAGTTGCTATCAAAACAATAGTGTAATAATAAAGCTCTCACCCAAACTACAATATTTGTATAGTCTAAAGAATTTCTCAATTGGCACAGCTCTGTCATCAACAGCAAGTTCAAAAGTTGCAGAGCACTGTATACTGTAGCTGATATTTATGTACTGTACTGAGAGTGTTACACATTGGGGTCTTGTAACTTTCCATGAAGCAATAGACTTAAATTTGTGTCTGGATGAGGATGAGTTTTAGACAGTCATGGGAGGGGCTTCAGTAAGTAGGTTTGGAGAATAAGAACTGTCTGGGGTGAGAGGATTAGGCCTTTCATACATATTTGGAGTTGTTGTTCAGTTGCACTTCCTATATAGTTTTGGATTTTTCTTTCCAGTAAATATGCAGGAAACACATACTGTGGAGAACTCCCATAAATACCATAAGCTCTGATGTCCTGTAAAAGTCCTGAGGGTTTCTTGAAAAGTATACATGAAAAACAAGCAGAAAAACCCCAAATTTTTAGTCAACTTATCAGAGAGTAAAGATTAAATCCATACTAGATTAGAACAGCTCTAGGCTACCCAGTGACTGAGCACAAATTCTATTACTGCAGTGTACAATATGGTTATTTCCTTCATTTTAAATATGAAAAGTACATTCTTACTAAATTTTAAATGCTTCAACCAGCTACAAAGTCAGCTTCATATTGTGTAGGCATTAGTAATGAAGGCTATTTTTCCCTAGTTAGTGACGTTATCTTACTGCAGGCATTACAATACATTCAAAATACTCAGTTCCGGCCAGAACTATCCAGCCGGAACTGGTTCCGGATCCGGCAAGATCCAAAATTTCAGTTCCGGTGCAGCCCTAATTATAGGCTGATTAAACCACCCCAATGGGTATGCAAATTTTGCAAAATTCCTACAGTACAATATGTCTTTCATACAATCATACTGTATTTGCATAACATAGGCGTGTTAATGAAAGACTAATAACTAATGTGAAGAGTGATGTCATATGTACTTGTACCAGCTTCAAGATTTAAATGAAGAACATTCAAAAACACAACAGGAAATAAAAAAGCTGCTCTACTGATGAGATATCCCAAATGATTTTGGTCAGGGATAATGATAAAAGATAAGCAACAAGCATCTGTTAATGTAAGAATTTCCTTATATTAATAACCAGACTTCAGTAACTTGTACTATGTGTACATGCCTACAGTATCTTTTAGGTAGAATTTAATGCGCACAAGCCTTATGGTCTAAACAAGCCTTTTTTGAATAATGCATATTCATCTCAGAATGAGAAGAACAAGTAAAACAGATCTGGAGTTAGTATACACGCAGCTGTAGAGTTAATGAAGTCACATGACCACTCCTCTGGCATTCCTACCTACTTGTAAGTCTGCAGGGTGGGGCACGGGGCACTTGTCCCCCCACTTTTTTCCAGAACTTAAAGTGGGCATGACATGACCACAAAAACTTTTGTGTATTGCAAGATTCGATACAGTATTTTACAAATATTATCTCACACCCCATTAAAAACCTGCACAATAAGGCATAAAAGATATCTGAAGGAAAACATTCAAAATCCAATTTTGAAAAATGCTGTAACAGGTCACCTGACTTCTATGACGCAGTTGGCGGCACAAATCCCGCCCTTTTAAGACTGCACATCTAGACGTGGAACTAATGTAACGCTCGGGAAAGTTATCTTACCTTAGCAACTTCATGAAAACTATTGCATCACAATACATGTCCAACACACAGAGCGAAAGGCGCGGACCATGGTGGGGTTTCGGAGCAAGTCATTGGCCAATATGTTCGCATGCATGCACGCATGTAAAAACAGTTCTGTTTTTGTGCAAGAAAGACGCGGTTTGGGTGGCTGCACAGAACAGCTATGAACATGTATGGACAGTCCACAACAAGCGTGTCCCCACTAGGAGTGCGTCTTTACTGTATGAGCTGTTCGGTGGAGGTGCTATTGCAAATACTAAGCAGTCACTGTGCACTGCACAATTCACAATGTAGTCATTGGCCACGCTCACTGCTATCGTAGCACCGATGTTTGCAACGATGTACTCGCTAACACACATTACCATGCACAAGATTCAATGATTGTGAGCTCCCTGGTACAATGTTGCTAACTGTGCCTCCAATGGCGTGACCATGTTGAGACGCGCTCAAATACGTTTTTTTGCTTTCGGATTTCGATTGGGCTGAGCCAGGCCTGTATTGGGAGTTCTCAACGTCGTATTTCGGTATTTATGGACATAATTTTAGTAGGGAAAATATTCACTTTATGTCGAGACGCACCCAAAGAACAGTTACCGAGAAACTTACTTTGGCCATGTCACGCCCTCTTTAAGTTTTTTTTACGTCTTAGTCTGGTTGCTTTTGCTACAAAAATACAAACTAGAACTGACAGAGCTACACGAGTGATACTTAGTTAAGTTGTATAATGTTTAAACAGGTCATATACTGCATTGAAAACTAAATAAAAACAATATTCTTCCAATAAAAGTCTAAACGCTTTTTTTTTTCGACACGCTTCGTGTGCACCCGTTTTAAATATTTCAGGATTCAGGGTAACTTCTTGCAGAACACCTCTTCCATTGTCACTGAAACTTATCACCAGTGCCTGGGCCGTACACAGCTGAAGCTCTACCATAACTAGTGAAAGGGGGAGGCAGGTAGGCGGACATCTTCTGGTCCCCTTCTCTGACCAAGTGCCCCCAAGCTTTCTGAAAGGACGATCTTATTTGACCCTAATCTGGAGCCCCACTCTTTTTCTGTTGAAGTGAAAAGGGACCCACCCTTTCTCTAATTCCCATTAGTTTCTCTATTGAGATGTCTCAAAAGTACATTTTTCGGGTGTCCTGCACTTCCAAACACAGATAAGGACTCTATAAAAATCTCATGAAAAAGACTCTTCAGGAAACCAATGGCATGCTTTTGCTTAGTACAAATATCCTCAGGAGTCACCCTTATTCAGCTGTAGTGAAAAGGGACCACTTTTTGTCTAATTCAATTTCCATTTCACTATTGAGGTAAAGTAAAAATTCATTTTTTGGCATGCTCCTCAAGTCTTTTTACAGGTAACGGCTCTGTAAAAGTCACCTGAAAAAGGCTGGAAACCAGAGTATATTTGCGCTTCAGTAAAAATGTCTATAGGGGCTACCGTTATTCAGCTAGGGTAAAAAGTGGCCAATCCTTTCTCTAATTTCCCTTCAATTTCATTACTGAGATGTCTTAAACATTAAATTTTTTGGAATGCTTCGTGCTTCCCATCAGAGACAAGGGCTGAATTCACATCACAGGAAAAGCTCCCAGCTTTCTGAAAAGAAGATCTAGGACACCAAGGAGGGAGCACCTGAAGAACCTTAATTTTAAGTAATCCGTTCTCCCTCCCAACACACTCTGCATTATTGATTCTGGCCGAATTTAATCATACCGAGTAAGGATATAATTGAAAAAAAGTCAAATTGTGATATTTGTGTTCTGTTAAGTGCCCATCTTATGTAACTGAAAGTTTGAGATAAAATGCATCATTTTCATGCCTACAATTTCGTAAATACCCAGGAGCTTCCGGCGGGCTTTGTCCCCTGAATCCACACCAGGGGCCCTACGGCAGGCCCCTGGACCCCAGGCCGTAAGGGGGAGTGCTTGGCGTTCCCGTGGCGCCTTCCGCGCTATTTGGTAGTCTGCCTGAATTTTCCCCCCCACCCACTTTCAGAGATCAAATCCCACCCCTGGTATACTGTACTCCATAAGTTCAAGATGATTATTTCTGTAGTCCCAAAGGCTATAATAGAGCCAGCTTTGTGTTTTATACAATTTCTAACCTTTCATAAGCCTTTATCATTCAAAAAGCTTACCCAGTGGGCAATTACGTACTGCAATCTTTCCTGTGACTTGCATTTCAAAACTACTGGTTAACTTTTATGAAGGATGAGTGGTTTCAGTGGAGACAGGAATTTCTGATGTGAATAGCTGTATGACATACAAATTATACAATTTTTATTCAACAACATACCATCTCTCAAACTCAATTTTTATACTGGCTGACTTGAATTGTCCCAAAATCTCTGAAGCTGACCTCAATGTGGTGCTAAACTGCATTCATTAAGCCTACACTACTGATTAACAGACAGTGATTATGACAGCCATGATATTCACTGGCAGTGGTCAGTTTTGTCACACTCCAGCTATACCAACTTAGTTTTGAAATGAATTCCCATCAGTGTGGCACTCAATGAAGTGAAAACTGTTAATTCACTCCTAGATTTGATACATTAATCATATATTTCTGATCATTAAGGAGGCCACGTAAGGAGAATCCACCACTGGGCGACGTTAAGGTAGTTTCCTGCACTAAAGTATATAGCAGGCTGTATTGTTATATTGACTATTTGAGCTACTGTGCACATCAAAACTGGCCTAGTATAGAAAAGGGTTTGGTACTTTCTGTCATCTCACAATAAGACAGTACACTAGTATAGCGATGAATTACTATCTAGCAGTCAAGCCATCATCAGGTAATTTTTAGGACCATCATTCCTGTGAAAGGAAATTCACAAGGAAGTCAAAGGAAGATCCCATTTGCAAATAAACCTTGCAGCTGACATACCACATTCCTTCCCTGGGAACCTTATTTTGGTATTTGCCAATTAGGCCAAATTTCCTTCAGTATTTTTCATTTTTACCCAGAGTAAATGAGAAAAATCAAAAACACTTAATTGTTAAATATTGTATTGATGATCTCTCCTTCAAGGCCCTTCCTGTCTAAGCAGGCCCTTTTAGAAAGGCCCCTTATTTATTCCCTTGCTAAATATATTGTGCTGACTGAGTGCATATGACCATGCGTAATTTTTTTTTTTCAAAGAATGAACATTGGATTGAAGTTGATAGTTTCCTGCTATAACAGTTTTTAAACCAGCTTTTTAGTCAGCCCAATTTTTTTTTTAAGTGAGGTGATTTTCACTGTTTTAGTGCTAACAAGACACAATTTTGCTCAGTTCAGAGCTTGCCATGATGACTATGACACTGTATGTGTATACAGGTATATCACATTCAAACAAGTATACCGGTGCAACCCTACTAATTAGTTTAATTTGTAAGTGGCATTAAAACAAACAATTTGTTGCAAAAATGTCAAAGGAGCAAGTATCACACCATTTCCTCTGAAAATGAGAACAGTACTGGTGAGGATGAATTAGGCTTTGTTGTAATGTTATACATATAGGACGACCATTAACGTTCATTTCATAAAAACAGGCCTACTATATTGTGTATATACACTGGGCACCACAATGGATTTGATGTCGAATTTACAGAGTACCTGACTCATTGAGAACATTTTATAGTGCAAAAATGGTTCCAATAGATAGAAAAAAATTCTCTTTCTACTGAAGAAAAAACTGAGTAGTTTAAAACAACATCGAAAAGTTGAACGATTTTGCAGAGCATTTGAAACCAATTTTAGACGTTTCATAAATGGACTTAAATCCTCAATTTTCAATGTAAGTTCACTGGGAATCAGACACCAAAAGTATGTTTTAAATCTTATTCATTGATTTTCAATGAAACTTCAAAAGCCATCCATCAAAAATAAGTGATAATTAACAAATTACAGTAAACTCATCATTCATTCTAAAAACACCATGACACTCAAATACTCCCTGGGTTAAAAACTAATTATTTCACTCCCACATGTAGCATATTCAACAACAGTTACTACAATAAGCCAGTTCGGTAATTCGTTTTGGTGGCTATGCACACGCGCACATCATCCAAATCATGGGGATAAACAAACCAATCCTGCACCTACAACACATATTCCAAAATTTGAATTTACATGAAAATTTGGTGTAATCCTTCTTTCTTAGTCCATCCATAACATAAGAAGGGTTCTCATTATCTCAAGTGTGGTTTCAAGCAGTGGATATGTCTAAACTGTGTGTTTGGTGCAAAAATTACATTTTATTCTGCTCTAAAGTAGCACTGACACCCCTTCAGTATTTTTGTTCAACTCAGCTAGTAAATATTGTATGCATGTATACCAACGAAAACAAGGGCACGCTGTACGATATGTGCTGAGCTTGTTTTGTAAATCCCACACTGTGCCCCAGAATTCCATGTGCCAACGAATTACTGAAATAGCTTTTTATACATTGAACACATAAGGAGACAAGTTTGACAGAAAATTAACCTTTGGTTCTAGCACCTCCATTTTTCTTTCTCAAGTAGGCCTAATTCTGAATGCAGAGAGTTAGGTTAATTGGTATTCCAAAATTTCCAACCATTGGTTCACAGACTTGAAATTCCATTATGGTTACAGCAGATTCTCTCTACCAAGCTGGTTCTGTGGTCCATTGACTATTTTACACCGGCCACACCTAATAAATTGTCGAGCACCCAGCTACAACCAATTGATCACATTATATTTTCATAAACGGGCACGTTGAACATTTAGCATTATCCTCATCTAGAACTTGTTTATGTTATAAGATCCAAGTTGGAAAAATCAAAACAAAATATTTAGTGGAATGTTTCTCCTGCTGATACCCTTACTTGATGATGTTAGCAAGAACAGCTTAAAGCTGAGTCAGTGTGAATATCCCATTGTCACTAGGTAATGTTGATGGCAAAAGTACAGTAAAGTCTTATTTCTGCTATCCTGATTCCTCCTTTAGGTCAAAATATTTTTTAATATACTTGTTTGTGTGGAAAGCAGGACAACTAGAAGGTGAACCGGGCAAGAAGGTGCACACATTGAGTTTTTTTTTCCCATGCAAGCTACACATTTACATCCTTCGGGAAGTGTGGGAAGCTACTGTACTGTTTTTGATGCATACAGCACAACTGAGTTCCCATTCTCTATGAAGGACTACTGTTGGTGTCTTTAAATATCACACTTCTCACAGTGATTTAGGATGAGTGATGGCTAGTGATTGCACTCACACCTGAAAACTTAAGGCCTAAAGGTGAATCTAGGACCTATGACATAAGTAACAACACAATTGGAACAAGGGGCAAAAGAGTGTTAATGAATTGATTAGCAAAACTTCACTCAAAAATTCCTGAATGAGTCATAAGTGTTAGCAAGTTCTGCAACTTTTGCTAATCAAAGTTTCAAGTGATGTAGCAAATGGGTTGCAAATTGCTAGGCTTTGCAATGCAAACCAAGCTATTTTGTCCCTTGTGGAATCTCTCTTTGAAAGGCTTTGGCTATTACTAGGCCTGGTGTTCACACTTACTGTACTTCACTGGTTGATCTTGGTTGGCATAAAGCCCAGGTTGCATTCCATGCAAAGCCCATGCCAAAGGTACGCCAAGGTTTTCCTGACCGTACGATTGGATTTTCTGTGCACACAATGCTGCTTAGCAATCTGCCAGCATGAGTATATGTACATGTATGTGACAGGTACATGGTCATTGTATATTGTCAATTCATGAACTGTACATTTACATCCAGGTACACACACAGCAAGTAGCAATCCATATGCAATTGTACTTTTGTATACATGTATGTAATGAGCATGCACAGTAGCATGGATAGGTGGAATTTCCTGCATGCAACTTTTAAAAAAAATTAGTAAAGATAAAATGTCCCTTACAGCTATGTATGCTGAATCTGTAAAGTCTCATCTTGTATCTGTTGAAATTTCAATTAGTTATCTTCAAAACTTTGCTTTACATTTGTGATAACATGTTGACTGGAACAACAAAGAGTTGTCAACTAGTGGAATTATCTGCCAGAATGGGTAGTTAACTACCCGTCAGTACACTTAAAGGGCAAGAGCATTCCCCGTAAACTTACTTTGAAGCAACAGCTAAATATCACTATTTCCTTCTTATTTCTCTTCAAAGTATCTTTTATAATATTTTATGACTTCAATGTAAGGTAAACCAAGCAACTCTCAGTAAATTTCACATTTGAGAACAAAAAATATTGTCACATGACTCTCAACAGCCAATCATGAAATAGGACAGTCTACTACGGTACACTACTTCAACTTGGGGGGTCTGCTCTTTACAGTACCTTTAAGGCTAACATGGACAAGTTCCTCTATGACTGTGGTACAATCTAATTGTATGGGGCTGCTTGTTTTGGTTTGGTGATTTGACTTTTTGGGGTATTCTAAAATCTGTGACAGCGTCAAGGCCATATGATGCATACATTTTGTCAAAGCTTACCATCACATCACATACTGTAAAATACAATTACAGGAACGTTCAGCTATTCTCTTTTCAATGTAGCCTAGCCTAGGTAAGAACTTTATTAAAACATCTGTGGTCACAGGCTAACACTCTCTAATGCACAGTTCATACTACAGCAATATTGGATCAGATTACGATCTGATTTTTTTTATTTTTAGTAAATACCTTCTCTGTCTCTGATAAAAAAAACAACCAAAACTTTGCCAACTTGTGTAAATATACAATTTGTATCAAAGACTAAGAAAATCAAATTAAACTGTGCTCCTACAAATATTGTACCGTCACGGGCAAACACTTACCATCACAATACTGTATGTTAGATATACTTCATTTAATGGCTGTTTCAGCCATAACTTTGGCTAGAAATTGTAACCATCACAGTAGCATTTACTGTAACTATTACCACAGGCCCTAGACATTGCTTTCTGTGAAGGGAAAAGCCTCTTTCACAGCAAAAGCATCGGCTGGAGCTGGACGCTAGCAAACCGTTCGTTTGGTCACTCACGTTGGTCACTCACAGTCAGATGGTGTAAAACCAACGCGTGTTTGACTATTGTTTCCCATAGGTATTTAAATCGCTTTACCAGCTAGTGATTAGAAAGCGACTTATGGTGACAACGAGCAATACTTAATAAGTTAATTCTAGCCTAACGTAACACTCACGGTTCCATCACGGATTTTAATTTTCGTCATGTTCGTCACGTCACAGAGCCGTCACTGGTTTTAGACAATCCCGACTTTTTAATAGGGTTTGGACTTCAGGGCATCTTATGGGGCCTTGGCCTTCCTTTGCCCTTCAACCTGTTGTGACGTTGTGTTATGTTTAATAGCTGTTGTTGTTAGTTGAAAATCTGCCAAATTTCCACACTAAGTGTAGATCACAAGGAACCAAAGGGATGGCGCAAAATATATTATGACTTTCAGCATTTGGCTCTAATTTAGTTTCCGTACCTGGAACTTGCTTCATAGCTGTAGGGTTAGGGGTTACGTATGCATAGTAATAGGGTTATGTAGGCATAGTAATAAGGTTAGGGTTACATACGCATAGTAATAAGGTTAGGGTTACGAAGCATAGTAATAGGGTTATGTACACATAGGTATAGGGTTAGGGTGGGCGATATGCAGGTGTACGCATGCATAGGAACTGTATATGTAGGGATGTATATGTATCCCATACTGTACATATGTACACACTCTCAAGTACATACATACTTAGCTTTAAAGGGATTAACTATAGAATACCCCGCCACAAAAGAGGTCGTACCTTGAAAATCATGGATGCGGAGTCGAAGTGAGTTGACTATGCACTATGGCCTAGTTATTAGTTCCGACTTAAACGCATTTGTTGACTTTATCATCTCAGATGTACTTTATCACGTATGCCTAGCCCATGGCCAGTTGAAAAGTATGCGGAAATAACTGAGGGCGCTCCTCAATACAGTTTTAGCATCTTAGCATCTATCTGGAGTTGGATGCTGAGTCGAAGTCGGAGTGAGAGGGAGTTATTTATAGACTGTTACAAAAAGCTTCACTTAGCATCCATCTGGAGCTGGATGCTGAGTCGAAGTCGAAGTGAGAGGGAGTTATTTATAGACTGTTACATAAAGCTTCACTTAGCATCCATCTGGAGCTGGATGCTGAGTCGAAGTCGGAGTGAGAGGGAGTTATTTATAGACTGTTACAAAAAGCTTCACTTAGCATCCATCTGGAGCTGGATGCTGAGTCGAAGTCGAAGTGAGAGGGAGTTATTTATAGACTGTTACATAAAGCTTCACTGAGCATCCATCTGGAGCTGGATGCTGAGTCGAAGTCGAAGTGAGGGGGAGTTATTTTTAGTCTTTTACATAAAGCCTTTCACATCCACTTAGCATCCATCTGGAGCTGGATGCTGAGTCGAAGTCGAAGTGAGAGGGAGTTATTTATAGACTGTTACATAAAGCTTCACTTAGCATCCATCTGGAGCTGGATGCTGAGTCGAAGTCACAGTGAGGGGGAGTTATTTTTAGTCTTTAACATAAAGCCTTTCACATCCACTTAGCATCCATCTGGAGCTGGATGCTGAGTCGAAGTCGAAGTCGAAGTGAGAGGGAGTTATTTATAGACTGTTACATAAAGCTTCACTTAGCATCCATCTGGAGCTGGATGCTGAGTCGAAGTCACAGTGAGGGGGAGTGGGGGCGTTCTCTCACACAGTCTATTTTCTTGAGAACGACACTTGCACACTAACATACTGTACTTCCAATCATCGGAAATGTTCATAAGCCCAACAGGAGTTATTTATAGCTCGTTATATTATTCTTTCCACATTCACTTAGCATCCATCTGGAGCTGGATGCTGAGTCGAAGTTGAAGTGAGAGGGAGTTATTTATAGACTGATATTTAAAGCTTCACTTAGCATCCATCTGGAGCTGGATGCTGAGTCGAAGTCGCCGCACGGGAGTTACATATAGGTATGACGTCATGTAGTTGATGACTGCGACTCAGCATCCGGATGTTTAGTGGTATTACTTGATGAGGCGGGGTATTCTATAGTTGTACCCTTTAAAGTATACGTATATCCTATAGCTATATGTAATAGATAGTATTATAGGACAGTACTTATATTATTTTTAACCCATCCACCGGCAACGGCGCTAGTAGCGCAGTAGGCAAGCACGCTGGTCTTCATGCTAGAATCGCTATACCGCTAGGGTTGAGGGTTCGGGTCCCGGTACTAACAATGCTTTTCTTTCTTCCACAGCACTAACCGTTCATTTCTTTTCACAGCACACACTCATAGCGCTGTTTGCAGAGTGAGGAAAACAAGAAAAGGGTTTTTTACTTAAAAAAGGAAAAAAAAAAAAAACTTAAAAGTTTCAGCGCCCTCTTTTGAAGTTGTGAAGTCTGTGAAATTATGTCTACTTCAGAGTATGGAAACTAAATTAGTACCCAGCATTTTAAGGATTTCTGAGATTGACCACTGTTTAAGCTGGCATGCTCCCGCTAATAACAGCCAAGAAAAATGTAGCAAAGAGTGTGATTTCCCCTGGCCTTAATTCAAGAATCAACCATTGGCTACAGTGGGGATTAAATGCAACTAGGCTAATTTGGGAAAATATAAAAGCGTTCCGATCGGTTTTGGCTTCAGAGTGGACAGAAACTTGGCAATTGATTTGGTAGATCGTTCCACAGCTTAGGCTGGTGCGCACTGCTTTGCTACAGTGAGACTGAGAGCTAGAGGGAAGAATTTCCACGGGTGCCGAGACCTAACGTTTACTAGGCTACTACAAGTACAAGTGTCAGCCGTTGTCAAAATCACAATGCAATACCACTGAATACCGTAGCATAATAATAAGCACGGTTGGCTTGAGCAACATGATGTACGTTGATACGGTCGCAGTACGTAACGTTTGAGTGCTTGGCTTAATAACAAGACGAAGGAAATTCGATACTGCTTAAGTAACATTACAATGAATCATGACTATTGGTGTTTACCAATGACTTTCCCTAGCTGGTAGTCTTCTTTATCATTCGGCCAAGGAACTGTGCTCCCAGTATCTTGGGCGGAGAGTTGAGCAGCGGATGCTGCTGAATCTGCCATGTTCTGTGCGAGCCCGACCTGACCATAAAATAAATTTCTTCAGCTCCGTCTAGTCTGGGATGTAACAAATATTCAAAATCCAAACGTGAACGGTGGACTGAATATTGAACTATATGGCAAATATGGTACATCTGATTGGCGAAATTTTAATTTATGAATATTCATAAAGGAATCTTTTAGCGTGCTGGATTTATCACAGGAAAACTAAAAACTGGGCCAGGATTAACTGTAGCAGGCCATAGAGCAGGATCGGATATCCTGCTCTATGTAGAAGGCTTACTAATAAATATTCTTACTGCAAAAATGTTGACTAACAAAATAAGTACCTTGAAATTTGGAAAATGTTGTTTGTGAATTCGGACTGTGTTACTTAACATAACATAACATAACATAACATAACGTAACGTAACGTAACATAACACAACACAACACAACACAACACAACACAACACAACACAACACAACACAACACAACACAACACAACACAACACAACACAACACAACACAACACAGCACAGCACAGCACAGCACAGCACAGCACAGCACAGCACAGCACAACACAACACAACACAACACAACACAACACAACACAACACAACACAACACAACACAACACAACACAACACAACACAACACAACACAACACAACACAACACAACACAACACAACACAACACAACACAACACAACACAACACAACACAACACAACACAACACAACACAACACAACACAACACACGTACAACACAACACAACACAACACAACACACGTACAACACAACACAACACAACACAACATAACATAAAAGGTTAAAGGGCAAAGGAGGGCTAAAGACCCCATAAGATGCGCTGTATAATCCAAAACCCCCTAGAAAACAAAAAGCGAACCACCAACACCTATAACGAGCCCAGAAAGATTAGATTCTACCACAGTTGTGAAAAAAAAAAACTTGTCAATATTTACCTCAAAGCGGTGCACTGATGTGAGGTTAATGACCCACTCAGGCAGGCTGTTCCACTCATTAACAACCCTCTGAGAGAAACTGAAGTTCATGATGTCGAGTCTAGCAAAAGACCCTATCAAGCTTTTTAAAATGGCCCCTAACCCGAGGATTACTTTGGGCCTTTAAATAACTACAAGCTAACAAAGGATTCCCTTCAGAAAGAAATTTGTATACCTGAAACATGTCTCCCCTTATAGGTGGTGGAAGATGTTTTTTATTGGGAGGGAACACAAGTTTTCGGCAACCGACATAATGGTGACGCCGTGAGGCGTCCAGTATTGCGCGAAACACAAAAACCCATCGGCGTGTCCAGGGGCCCATTTAAGGGCCCCTGGTGGGGTTCAGGGGGCAAACCCCTGGTGGGGGCCAGGGCAGCGACATAGCTAGGATTTTTGTGGTGGGGCTATGAGGGTGGATCCTTTTGTAGGGGGGTGGTTAGAGTTTACCATCTAAGTGTAGTGGCACCATCGGTTGGCGCGGGAGTGTACAAAGAAAATTTTGGGTTTTATAACCTCCCAGATGGCTGGAAATGGCATTTGCCAGGTTTAATTGTCTTTAATTCTGGTGAGAAAATTCTGTGATTATTTTTAAGATTAAAACATACTTTTGAGATACTCATTAGCTCAGTTCATTACTCCACTGGACTATGTATCCTAGGATCGCAAATCCGGAATCCTGCTGAATGTTGCAAGCAGCTGTTCCAGTGCACGCCTGAGTAAGGTATTTCCAGAGGCGTAGGGGAGCATTTCAGTTTGGGGGCAGAAGATTTTGCCTGAAAAATGTAATTCTGCCCGTAAGACAGTTAAAGCGGAGCGCCACAACTGGTTGGCGCGGAGCGTCCAGAAAATTTGAAAATTCGTACTTCTCAGACAGTCGCAAATGGCATTTCCCAGGCTTGTAAAGGGGATCCAAGTAGTCGCTTTATGCAGTTTCAATTGCAGATAAAGGTACGTTCGTTCCATTGGTTGGCGCGAAGCGTACAAAACATTTTTAGATATCTGACTCTTCAGACAGTTGAAAATGGCATTTCCCGGGCTTCTATGGGGATCTAAGCAGTGGCAATTTTGAGTTTCTTTTTGTAAAAAAAATGTTCACTTGAAACTTAAATTCTGCTATGAAGCGGTCTAAGTGGAGCACCACCATAAGTTGGGGCGAAGCGTACAGGAAATTTTGAAAAATCTGATCCTTCAGACAGTCAAAAATGTCATTTGCTATGCTTATAGGGGGTCTTAGAAGTCGCCAATTCGAGGTTCTGTTTGCACAAAAATTGTTCACTTGCAACTAAAATTCTGCTAGGAAGACTATCTGCGTGGATCTTCACCAGGCTGGTTGGCGTGAAGCGCACAGAAAATTTTGAAAAATCGGACCCCTGAGACAGTCGAAAATGACAGTTCATAGGCTTATAGGGGGATCTGAGCAGTCTCTATTTGATCAGAAAATTACCAGATAAAATGTATCACTACCAATCGATAAAATGGTCCCGCATATGTTCGGGGGAAACTACAAAACAGAATTGAAAACATGCTAATGAATTTTACTCTATTGCGACTCTTGGCTAAATTCAATATATATTGAAAAATTGTGTGCCCGAACTTCCGACTATATATGATTTTACTTTTGAAAAACTTAGGCCTATGGGGATCTATGCAGTCGCTATTTTGATCAGAAAATCAGATAAATTGTAACACTACCATTGGAGGAAATGAAGTAGATGATTTTTCTTCTTTTAGTAACACTTATTGTCACGTTACAAGGTGTGTTGAAATGAATTATCAAGCAGACTTACAGGAAGACATTCTCACCCTGCATCATTAAAGTATCGAAAAAAAATACCCGATTTTCGTAACCATTGCCTGTATTTGGCTCTAGAGCAGGTATTTCGGGCAAATTTTTGCAAACTACGGTGTGAAGTTGGGATGACGAGAACCTTTTTTCACATTCTACCCAACTGTGTCGCAAACCTTTTTATTTTCCATAAAAATTGTACTCTAAATATAGCGTCTTCTGTTTTTCGGCAAAGATTTGAAGCTATTAAAATAATCGGCCATTCGGGTATTGTGTTAAACAAGATTTAAAAACAATCTCAAGAATAATTGTTTCTTTTAAGCCACAGGCTTCCCAAATGTGTCGCGATTTTTATCTCTTTAACTTTTCGTAACTATGTTACCCTTACTATGATACTTTTCCATTTTCGGGCAAATGCTTGAAAGAATCTGGATACTAGACAATTTCGGGCATTGTGTTGTGATTATTTGTGAAGTAACGGTGGCGAATAATAGCTTTTTGAGCTAATAGACCCAAATATTCTACCCAACACAACAAGTAGAATTTTGGAACGATTTTGTGCATCCCCAATTGAAAAATCCCTACAGGAGGTAGAAACATGTCAGATGCTAGGAGCACACTTAAATCCACACCAAGGTAGCCAATTTTAGCCACTCCAAATTTCTAGAAAATTATCCATCCAGAAACCCGACGAGTAAAAAGTCAAGAGATTCCGAAGGTATGAATCTTGCACTAGTCTACCTGAATTTATTCCGAAATTCAGAGGGGGCACAATTTCATAATACCCTGCGACTGTTTGAAGGGCGAAAATAAACTCTCCTAAAGGTTATCGTTAATGTGGGGTCCAGGGGGCGAAGTCCCCGGAATCGTTGCAACTTTTGCCCTCTGAAAAGTAATATTTGAGCCAAAGAATAGCCGAAATGTAATAAAAACAACTTAAATTTGTTTAATTACTTTTGAAAAATTTATTTTGCGACATTCAGTTATTGGAGGGGCCATGCCCACCAAAATCTCATAAAAATTATTGGGGAACATTAAATAGACCAATCACTAAAATATATCTCGATTTTAAATCGAATTAATATGGACATTAAATCGAATTTATGTGGATATCAAATCGAATTAATGTGGACATTGAATCGACCAATGATGGTTCGTGCTAACGAACCTTATACAGTTATCGATTTCTCTTATAAAATCACTAATAAACTGATCTGTGTCAGGTTTCCTAGCCATTTCTATTTTATAAGACCGCGAATAAATGGTTTCATACCGACGTGATATATGTCTTAGCCTGTACCCGAAAGGATTTCCCGCGTGCAACTCTGCAACTGGTACCACCTATTGTTTCGGCAGGGCCGTCACCACGGTGGGGGGGGGGGGGGTGCGGAGGGTGCGAACGCACCCCCCTCCAGACCTGCCCGCCAAAAAAAATTGGGGCCAAAAAAAAAAATTGGGGGAGGGGCGTCGCCGCCGGGTGTGGAGATTTTTTTTAAATGCGGTTGGAATTGTGCATGGAACGACCAAACGGCAATCTTTCCTACGTTTTCAATACTTCTGGAATATCACGTGGGGAAGTTTCAGCTCGTCGTCGATCTCACAAGTATCTTCGAGAGATCTATCACTATTCGCGTCTGTAAATCCAGGGCTGCATTTCCATCAGTCATTGCCGCTCAACCTTCCTCCCATCCTAGGCTTCGAGTTCGATGTATCGCAGGCCATAGCACAGTTTTAGTTCGCCTCAGTTGTAGTCAGTTCGTAGCAGTACGGGTTGGCGTTTAACACTACCGAATCCTTCTGACCGCGTGCTTGGTCTAATGGTAAGAGCATCCGCCTCTCACGCGGAAAGCCCGGGTTCGCTTCCCAGGTCGAGTCATCAGTGGCGTGGGCTAGCCCCCCACCCCCCCCCGATTTTCTTTAGGTCCCCGAGATTTTTTTGCCTCCTGATAAAGTAATTGAGAAAAAATAAAGTGTTTGAACGGAAAACACTTTGTAAGAGTGGGTGGAGATGGCTCGCTGGTTTGAGCGTACTGCCTTGCATACTGAAGATCAACCGGATCAAATCCCGGTGGAACCACTTGGAAATTTTCCGGGGTCTAAAACGCTGTTCACAGTGATGCTGAGGGGGTTTAAAATTGGTGAATTACAAAATTGGGTATTTGGTTGTCCGTTTCAGGAAGTTGTCCGACTCAGGAAGTTGTTTCAGGAAGTTGTCCGACTCAGGAAGTTGTCCGCTTGCTCAGTTCAGATGTTGAGCAGTGGTGCAGAGCAAGTATAACCTCCACCCCCTCCAGCCTTTGGGAAAGTGGCTAAAGACTGGGGATACGCTCACGTCCGTCGGATGGGGACGTTAAATGGCGGTCCCGGGAGCAGGATTGGGAGCTATTAGTACACGCCTGCCTCGTTACCTCTGAGCACTAGTCGAAAAGTTCATCCACACTCACTCTGGCATTGGATCTTCGAAGAGTTAAATGATTACGGCCTGGACTTCAGGCTTTGGCCCTCCTTTGCCCTTCAACCTGTTATGTTAAGTATTTCCTTCAAAACAAGTAAGTAAATAAAATGCAATTAATAAAACATGCATGAATGTGTGTAAAACACATTATGTGTGCACGTATGAAATCAAGTAATAACTTCAAAATGATTACTTTCACTAAATTAGATACCGTGTATCTGTCGTTTATTGCATTACGTGCACTTAGAACTCTAATTTGACTTTGTTGAGTTAAGACCCTTTCTGCCTTTCTATGGCTGGTTGATTTACTGAAAACAAGGCAACCATTCCTTTACTTCATCCTACACAAAATATGTCTTCAAGGCCCTGTTCTCTCACCCCAAACAGTACCAATTCTCTCCTAACCTTCTTACTTACCACAATTGTCCGAAATCCATCCTCATCCAGAGACAATAACATTGATTGCTTCGAGTCGAGTATAGAAAAGCTCAATGTTTATAAACAAAACACTCTCAGCACAGTTCAAGAGAAATTTAGGGAGATACCGGTTCCCTTCAGTCTCATCCTCCAGGCCATGACACAGATCATAAATGCCCAGATTTTGGTCCCCAAAAAGTGTATGTATTATCATTTTTCATAGATTGATTTTTCATTCACACTATTTGATAAGTGGCAGACATGAGATTCGTATTTCAAGGCTGGGCGCAACCGGCTTAAAACACGAAAGAAGTGCCGTTTCCAGCCATCTGGAGGGTTTGTAAAACCCAAACTTTTCTTGCACGCTCCGCGCCAACCGCTGGTGGCGCTCCGCGTAGATAGTCTTGCCGTGCCTAACCTTTGGAGGTTACAGCCCCCCACTTATTACCTAGCCCCCGAAATTTCCATCCTGGGCTACGCCACTGCGAGTCATACCAAAGACTCTAAAAAAGGAACCTACTGCCGTTGTACGTGATGCTCAGCATAAGCAATGGAGTAGGGGAAACAATCCAGGGGGCCACAACTGGGAAAAGGCCGTGGCCGGCTCAACTTGAACCAATTGGTTGGAACTGGGCCGTTAAACTCTATCTAACTAACTAACAAGCTACCAAATCCTTCGCAAATTTAGCAGTACAACACTGTGGCATAGTTATAGTCTAGCCCAGGTACCAGTATTTCTTTTTACAGGAATCAGTCATTTCATCAGGGTGGGTCCAAAACGAAGACCTCCAAAACGAAGACCGAAGGCAGAAGACATGAAAAATCTCTAAAACGAAGACCTCCAAAACGAAGACCGAAGACAGAAGACAGAAAAAACTCTAAAACGAATACCTCCAAAACAAAAACCGACAACCAAAGTCTCTCCTAGTAGAAGCACGGGAAGCCATCCCCTGCCTTATTAAACACATTGCATAACACCCTGTTGTATATTTCTCTGTTTACTTCCGGGTCTTCGTTTTTCGGTCTTTTGGAGATTTGCATAATAGGACAATCTCCAAAACGAAGACCACAAAACGAAGACTTTTCTATTGCGTCATCGCCGAAGGCCAAATGTCAAAAACTCATATTCAGCTGACATCTTAGTCATCCTAGAGATTCCATAGCAGCCAAATCGTACCAGATTTCGAACTAAAATACTCAATTTTTCTCAAAATATGAGAAGCACGCATATGTAAAACGAACGGGTAGTATTTGCTACCGTACTTGGAGTAAATCAAAAAAGGGGAGAATTAGCAGCAAGATGAAAAAATAAATTCAAAACAATAAATTGCAAAAGGGAGGAAACAACAATTGCGTTGATTAATTTTAAAATTGGTAATAACGAATAAGATTTTGTTTGCCCACCCCGGAAACTACACGTCGCATAAACGACACGCGTAATATCACCAAATTACCACTAAATTTAATCACAAACTAGTCAAAATATCTGACTACTATACTAACTAGTTATTTCACGAATCCGTTTTCAAAGTGCACTCGAAGTCCCATCTCGACGCATTCAGCACAGAGTGGCGCATATTTCTCTGTTTACTTCCGGGTCTTCGTTTTTCGGTCTTCGTTTTGGAGATTTGCATAATAGGGCAATCTCCAAAACGAAGACCACAAAAGGAAGACTTTTCGATTGCGTTATCCGTATTCAGCTCCCTTATGCTTATACATGATTAAGTGCAAATGCATGATTAAGCAGAAATCACAAATTACCCTGTCAAATGGTCCATTTTTAAGGATTTTGATGGTAATCGAGGCCCCTCTTTTGGGTTGTAATGTTTTTCACATCAAATAGCCAACTTGAACTTCTTCATTTTCACGACCTTTAAAGGGACTATTGTGGAAGTTGAAAAAATACCTCTTCGTTCACAAATTGCTGAAGTTTTCGACAAGTAATTAAGAGTTAAATGATAACATAATGATTAACAAAGGAAATACTTACTTCTGCAATATGCCATATCTTTTTTTGCATACCATACCCAATGAGTTACCCGTAGAAATCATCAACCAGGAAAAGTTCTATAACGTTATTACTGTCGAGTGCAATATCACAGGGAAAGGAATTTGTAGCACCGGAACAAACCGGTATATCTATAACATTGCAGGACAGTCTGATGAATATTTCTTTTTTTTTTATTTCCCGGTCATCGTTTCTCGATATTTGATTTGCCTCATCTGGCAATATCCACAACAAAAACAACAACACATAGCTTTCGATTGCGCCATTGGTAGATGGACGACATGCCGTATCTAATGTGACCTCCTTTCCTCACTAAAACGAAGACACAAAATTAATATTTGTTGACTACACAGAATATTCATACTCATGACACAGGAAGTGAGCGAAACTGTATCTCTGCCCAACGCACATGTAAAAGTATGTATTATTTAACAGGGTCCGAACCTTCGTGTTTCCATTTCATCGTTTCTACAATTTACGTTAATTTATAACTGTAGACAAAATATTGAAAAGCAATTACAAAAACAGGGGTTACTTCTGTTATGTGAAACTTTTATTTCTGCTTGTTACTAAAAATACAAACATGAGCTTTCTTCTCACAGCAGCAGATATATACTTTGTACACGTTAAACAACAGTTTTGGGTAATTTTGGTCAAAGATGAGACTTCAGTATTGCGATTCAAATTTCTTGAAAATGGAGTGGGTGTATGGTGTAAATGTGGTAGTGGTTTTTACCAAAAGGCATAAAAGTGCATTAAGTTCCATGTAATTCAAGCTCTTTTCTTAGTAATGCATGTAAGTGAATAATCTTTTGAACTGTAATGTACATATCTGAGAAATTGTCGTGAAAATAGCTCTGTATGAAAAAAAATTTCCTCAAGTATGAACACTGTTTTCCATGTTTAGTGTCATAACACTACCAATACATTACGGAGAAAAAAAAACTTTTCAACTGTTCAAATAATATTGCTTCGCAAACATTGGCGCAGGATCCCAATTTGGTTTAGGGGTTTCCCACCACTATGTGTATGTAAAATCTTCCACTCACAAATTATCATGCGCTCCTCGTGCGTCCAAAATGCTGGTGCATTTATCATAATGCTGAATCCCCATTTATTTCGTGGAAAAAAAAAAAAATCGCGTAAAAATTTCCATACAATCATTTACCGTGTTCTCAGCCTTCAGAATTCGTTTTTCATGTTTGAGAAGTCGATAAAATATTGAAGGCAGCTACGTAAATCACATCATATATCAGTTAAACTAGAGTCAATTGGTCACTGTGATTCCTTGCTAGATATTATAGAAATGACAGAAAGCCTGATAATTTGACCTCCAAAACTAGATCACCGACGTGCTAAAGCTTATTTATACCTAATGTTTATTTTAAGAAGGTGATATCTTTACAAAGGGCATTTCTGATTTCAGTACCTTTCAACATTTTTTGGAATTTCAGGATTTAATTTTGAGCCTTGCAAAATACTCGGTGATCCTAAAAAACGAACTTCTCATTTCAGCATATCTACTGAATTACAATCAACACTTAATACATACCACCAATTAAGGAAGCACAATGTGCTCAGAGCAAAAAAAAAAAACGACCTATGTGCTTCCCTGAAAGCTTATATTTGTGACCAGACAAGCAAACTTTTACCTGCCCTAAAATACACTTGCTCTTGCTTTAAAACAATCTCGCACTTTTCGTGTTCACTATTACCAAGAAAACAAGGTCTTGTCAGCAAATAATCAAGCAGAAAACAAGTTTAATGAGATGTAAATTTAAATTGCTGAAATAAAAAAATTCTTCCATCATTACCTTGATAATACCCATGAGATGCAAAGCGAAAAATAACAACTGCTATAAATCCGGGACTCACTTTGCATGTATATCACTTCCATGACAAATCACACACTAACAACTCCCCCATCCCCTCCAGAAAAATAGTCATGGGGAAATAGTCAAGCACACGTTGATTGTAAATTCTTAGTAAAATCATCGGCGTCACCAGAAATTTTTAAAGAGGGGGGTCGTATTTTGCGGAAAGAAGGAAGTTATTGCCGGGTAGCGGCAATGATCGCACGAAACAGGGGAGTAGCCCCGGGAAGCTCTGAGGAGATAAACATTTCAAATGCCTATAATGTGGTAAAATTATCGTCAATAAGTTGCTGGTTTGGTAATGCCAAAATTATGATTTCATAAAGGTTCAGAGCAAAACGGATGGTTGGACGGGGATCAAAGAGAAAGCTTTAAATCTTAAAATAACAATGACACAAGAACGTTTTCCTTTTAAAGTTTGGGTGCTGTCGTGGGATCCATAGCTCGGTTAAAGGAACCAACTGGAGTGGTAGCATCCAGAGGCAAAGGATTCCCAGGACAAAATTCCTTTGAAAATCGTGAAATATAATGAAGTATTCAAGATTAAGGAGGTAAAAATAGCGAACCTCAAATAACAAATCAAAGAAAAATTTTAAAGCAAATTGAGCTCTGCAACGTAAAGAAATTTAAGTAAATGATTCAAATCTGCAATAAAAAGCGTCTATTAAACTACTTAAGATGTCAGGCTCTATAGCACAAAACACTGATTTGTGCACAATGTGATTTTACCAAATAATGTACTTTGATTTTACTTTCAACCTTTCTCCTTCAAGACCTAGAAAAAAGTTTCATTTATTCCATTAAAAAGTAATGGAAAGGTAAAAATTGAAGAAGCATAGCAAAAACTGGAGGAAGAACATGCAGAAGAAGTTAGTTGAGATTTACGACCAACTACCGAGCTCGATTATTGAATGGCATACAAGGAAGTATCATTCGCTATTTAGCGAGTCGTTGCTTGGCACTCTGTGCTGAATGCATCGACATGAGAGCCGATTCGTCAAGTTTGATAACTTTAGTAGTAAACCATATGCGCTAACTAGTTAGTAGTGAAATATTTTGACAATTTTGTGATTAAATTTAGTGGTAGTTTGGTGATATTACGCGAGTCGTTAATGCGACGTGTAGTTTCCACGGTACGCAAAGAAGATCTTATTTATTATTACGAGTTTTAAAATTAATCGACGCAATTGTTGTTTCCTCCCTTTTGCAATTTTTTGTTTTGAATTTATTTTTTCATCTTGCTGCTAATTATCCCCTTTTTTGATTTACTCCAAGTACGGTAGCAAATACTACCCGTTCGTTTTACATATGCGTGCTTCTCATATTTTGAGAAAAATGGAGTATTTTAGTTCGAAATCTGGTACGATTTGACTGCTATGGAATCTCTAGAATGACTAAGATGTCAGCTGAATATGAGTTTTTGACATTTGGCCTTTGGCGGTGACGCAATAGAAAAGTCTTCGTTTTGTGGTCTTCGTTTTGGAGATTGTCCTATTATGCAAATCTCCAAAACGAAGACCGAAAAACGAAGACCTGGAAGTAAATAGAGAAATACACAAACAACAGGGTGTTATGCAATGTGTTTAATAAGGCAGGGGATGGCTTCCCGTGCTTCTACTAGGAGAGACTTTGGTTGTCGGTCTTTGTTTTGGAGGTCTTCGTTTTAGAGTTTTTTCCTGTCTTCTGTCTTCGGTCTTCGTTTTGGAGGTCTTCGTTTTAGAGATTTTTCATGTCGTCTGTCTTCGGTCTTCGTTTTGGAGGTCTTCGTTTTAGAGATTTTTCATGTCTTCTGTCTTCGGTCTTCGTTTTGGAGGTCTTCGTTTTGGACCCACCCATTTCATCAAAGTTGTGTGTTAGCGTAAAACAGTTTATAGTTTATAGTCCCAGTCAGGACATTGGTTCATAATCGTGGACATACTCATTACTGGAGGAGAGAACCAAATTAGGACCGACTAAATTTTGAACTGTGAGTGTTTCATACTTAATACAGTTGCAATTGTGTTAGGGGTCAAATTTATTTGTGAGTTAATAATTCATATGTGTTTTCAAGGAGCATATAATGATTACAATTATCAATGACCATCCCAGAAACAGTTGATCCTACGCCTGAATTTCCTCTCTTTGTATATGCACCAGATTGTGCCATTTTAAGTTGAAAAATTGCAAAGCCCCCAACCATATGGGAGGGGGCCCCCTCCCATGCCCACCCCCTTCTGCTACTTTGTGGCCTCGTCCACAACAATTTCCTCACCCACATGCTAGAGTTTCAAAACGCACCCCCCCCCTTTGAAAAAAACTGGTGACGGCCCTGGTTTCGGGATATTACATCCTGGACAAAACAGTGATTGCTCGATGGTGATAAATTCCTGGACGGTGATTGGCCGATTTAATATCCACATAAATTCGATTTAATATCCAGATTAATTTTATTTGATATGGAGATATATTCCTAGACGGTGATTGGTCAATTTAATAATCTTCATATTAATTCGATTAAATATCCACATAAATTCGATTTAATATCCATATTAATTCGATTTAATATGGAGATATATTCCTGTACGGTGATTGGTCGATTTAATGTCCATAATAATTCGATTTAATATCCAAATAAATTCGACTTTATGTCCATATTAATTCGAGTTAATGTGGAGATATATACCTGGACGATGATTGTTCGATTTAATGTCCATATTAATTCGATTTTATATCCACATAAATTCAATTTCAGATATCTTAAATAGTGCATAATTTTAGATATCAGAAATTAATTAGAGATATCTGAAATTCGTGAATAAATGTTAAAACGGTATTCCATACGCCCTCCACTTTCTGGTTTTGGATTTCTCAAAAGATAAGCATAATAGAGGGCGCAGTGCTAAGTAGTCCTAATACGGCTCCGTAGGCTTCAAAGCCGATGTGTGGTGGACGCAAATTAACCAGAGTCTTAAAACAAGACTAAAGCTGAGCCAACTATATACTTTAGCATTACCTTCAACAGTGTATGTTTCAACTATAACGGTTCCAACAAAGTCGGGAGACGCTTAAAGCTAGTTGATGAGCATCACCGGGGTATTTTCATGTTGCAGCCCCATTGAGTGCTAGACTAACATACCGTGGTGACTGGAATACTTGATTCTGATCCGTGCTACTTCTACAAATTATTTCAAACTATAATTTTTCTCTTTATCATGACGAAAATTGATCAAAGTAGAACACTATAATATTTTGTATTGAAGATTTACTCTGCTTTTCATTGTTCTACTAAAAGTCCCATACTGTATTACAAAAGGAGGTGGAATTCCAAAAAGAAAAGAAAAGTTTTCTCACGCTTCGCGCGCATGGGCATATCATGAGCTGCACTGTCGACACCCAAGCCACCGGTGGCAAGCCTCAGATATTGTTGTGTAGAGATACCATATCGCTTTAATTGAGCCTCTTGAAGATCATTTTCAATCGTCAAGATCAAAGACATGTATCATTAGTTGTAGTTAATTGGTTAATCGCTCATGAATATTAATAATCAGGAAATCATGTGATATGGCCCGGAAGCCCGGAAGGAAGTCTTCTAGACAGAGCTTCCTCATGGGTATGCGTTTTCTCACACTCGTACATGAGAACTCGAGCTGTCAAGACAAATAATCTAGGCTAATCTGCAATAATAACTATGTGTGTCAAAGAAGGAATACGAATCAAGAATAAAATGGACTAAAAACCATTTGAACTGTTGATCATCTTTTTACCCTGAGAATCGTCTTATCGAATTGCTAATCATTATCGAGGTGTTTTGACCAAACCCGAGAAACCAAACACAACAATATGTTATGTGATTCTCTCAAACAGTGGTTGTATCACATGTTGTCACCACTGACTTCATAAACCTTTCCAGGTGCCTCTCCCCCGACGGTATCAGAGTTTTTGAGCGGTTGCTCCGTCCCAGTATCTGATTCTGATTTCACTTCAAAGAATCTTTCATAATAATTTAGGACTTCAACATTGCGTATTCAATGAAAACCAAGCGGTTTCTTCCACTAAATTTCACATTTAAGGAGGATGATATGGTCACATGACCAAGAGTCAATCATGAAGCAGGACAGTGTACTATTCACTACTTCAAGTTGGGGGTGACTGAATTTCCCCAGTATGACTGGCCAGTTCTCGCTGCCTCGTTTATCTCGAGGTTAAGGACCTCAGTCCTCATTTATTGCTGATAGCACCTGAGGCATTATGGTTTATGACGTCACCACTTTACTGTTTATTAACCCAGTTCCAATCATTCTTTAGGTGTGGTTTGGTTAGAATTCAACTTTGCCTTAAAGATTCTTTGGGTTCATTTGGCAATGGCAAAAAGTTTGGTGATTAAGGTTCTTTTCTACATTATAGTCCCCTGCCCAGTTTAAAACGCAACCAGTTTGAATGATTAATTTACAAGATATCTCGGCCGGTACAAAATTTGGAACCAACACGCTATTTTACGAATTTCCCTACCTCACAAGGCCTCAACACCACCATTACAGTAATGTTCGATCACTGTGAATGGACGCCCTAAAAAGAAGTTTTTAAATTAAATATAGTCTACACCAAACATTGCCACTATAACCTGACCCATGGAAATAAAAGTGCATGAATCTCAGTTCTGCGTCGAGGAGCTTAGCCCTCCTTTCGGTCAAATCCTGGACCTTCCCAGAAACATCGGGAATACACATTTCATCGTACCTACCTTATCCTGTACTAAATGTCGCCCGAAGAAATTTGAGCGAAAAGAAAAATATCAGTAACGTATTACTGACGATTTAGGAGCACGAAGTAATTACGATGTTAATGTAAGGGCAGACTTGCCTAGCTAAACTAAACATTACGAGGAAAATGAAAAAGATAAGCAGTAGAACCTGGAAACATTCGAGCACTTAAGGTTTGAGTGTGTCGGTTGTAGACAATATAGTACAAATAAGTGTGACTATGGGCCACAAGAAGTATTTGCTCCACAACACTGCCTCCAATAATCCAACGAGCAGCGTGCTTTTAATCAAGAGTACTAGCATCATTAACTCCAAATAATTTTGAACTTTTGAAGGGTCAAAATTATTGGAAATACTCCAGACTCCGAAAAAGGCGACGCTCGCCTCAGAATTAAATTATTAGCTTATATGGGTTGACTCACCCACCGAAATCTTGGCTTTAGTTTTTGCTCTTTATTGTTCATTAATCTTACTGGTTCTGGTTTTTATTGTCTTCTCGGCCTTCCTACGTTTCCTTTACTAACTTAGGGGTCGTTATGGTAATAATATCGTTGTGAATTTTGGAATCAGTTCCCTAGACGCTATTGTATACAGGCAACATGATCATGAAGCCTGGGAAAGGTAAGATTCGAGGCTTCTATTGAGACCACAGTTCATCTGCCTTTCCAAAACATTTCTTGTTACGAATGGGAAGCTCTCTAAACATTTAAAGTTACCGACTTGAAAACACATTGTAGCTATGGCAGTATGGATTACGCCGCTAAGGGGCGGTTTAAGCAGCTTCCAACAATAGGGGGGAGTCCCCCAAAATAGTGACTACTATTTTACGAGAAGCCCACAGAAATGCTCCAATGGCACAGCTCTTTGATTCAGTGGCGTAGCCAGGATGCGATTTTTTGGGGGGCCTAGGTAACAAGTGGGGGGGGGGGGGCCTGGTACCTCCGAGGGTCAGACACGGCAAGACTATCTAAGCGGAGCGCCACCATCAATTGGCGCGGAGCGTACAAGAAAATTTTGGACTTTAACCCTTTACCGTTGTTTGGGTCCTTTTGGACCCATGCGGAGAGCTCGGCTGTCACACATCTTTAGTGTTTCACGCGGAGCCCGAAACTGCGAGTAGCTACCCGAAAATTCGGCCACAACAGCGAGAGAGAGAATAGTTCAAGGTCACGGGGTCAATGGCCTACGGAAGCCGATGCGGGGCGGGCTACGTCCGCTTTTCCGCCCACTCCCGAGGCGCGCAAATATGCCCCGATCGGAGCACAACGGTAAAGGGTTAAAACCCCTCCAGATGGCCGGAAACGGCACTTCCCATGTGTTTTAAGCTGGATGTATCCAGCCTTGAAATACGAATCTCATGTCTGCGACTTCTCAAATAATGAGAATAAAAAAATCAATCTATGAAAAATGCTAATACATACACTTTTTAGGGCCCCCGAAACTGGGCACTTCTGAGACTGAAAGGAACCGGTATCTCCCTTTCCCTTGGGAAAATTGTAAATTTCAGGACGTAGATCGCAAAAGCGGCAATATTTGAATCTAAGCGGAGCGCCACCATCAGTTGGCGCGGAGCGTACAACCCCTCCAGATGGCCGGAAACGGCACTTCCCACGTGTTTTAAACTGGATGTACCCAGCCGCAAATGCGCCAATATTTGAATGGATTTCAGCTTACCTCAGGCAGTACCTTACCCTTTAACAGAAAAACCAAAAGTAATTGTGTCCCCCTCTGAGAAACTTTCTTTATAGATGCAAAATGGTGCTATGTTTGGCAAAACTTTGAACTGATTACAGCCTAAGTTTTAGGATTTTCCCTTTTTGGGAAGCATGAAAAATATCAAAATATTTTAAGTTTTTGTAGAGATTTTACAAGAGACATACATACTGCCAAAGAAACAATTTGCAAAATGGTGCAGTATTTGTTCATCGGTACATTACATAGTCAAAATTAAAATACTACGAATAAATCTCTCAGAATAATTGAACCGCAAAGCAGAAGGAAACACATGAAATCCGGACATTGTGGACATTTTACAAATCCCCCGGACGCCAGTGCCAACTAGTAAAAAGAGGACTTGTCGAAAAAATCGTCATACAGTGGCACTTGTCATGGGCAGGAGTGAGGCACGACGTAGGCCTACATGTTAAGGATGGAAGGGAAGAATTATCCGAAGGCAGTACCGTACCCTTACCTGCTTACGGCATATTTTGTGTATGATAAAGTATACGAATGGTCGTGTAAGAGTGGTCTCCAGTGTACGATTGCCTTATTTTCAGTAAATCAATCAGCAATCCGAAAGGCAGAAAGGGTCTTAACCTACGGTATCCAATTTAGTGAAAGTAGGCATTCTGAAGTTATTACTTGATTTCATACGTGCGTACAAAATGTGTTTTACACACATTCATCCATGTTTTTTTTTAATTTTTACACATTTTATTTATTTACTGTTTTGAAGGATATACTTCAAAGTTTATTTCCGTTCAAACATTTAATTTTTTTTCAATTACTTTATCAGGACGCAAAAAATCTGGGGGGCCTGAAGAAAATCTGGGGGGGGGGGGGCTAGGCCCCCCAGGCCCCCCCCCCCGTGGCTACGCCACTGCTTTGATTGACATCAAATTCCAAAAATAGGAAACAGGGTAGCTCATATCACACAGCATGTACTGGGAGTGTTTCGATTTCTCACCAGGGCCTTCAATTGCATACTCACTAAGGTATGCCCTAAAGCAATAAAGTGGGGTTGTGCATAGATGAGGATGAGTTTTAGACCTTTGTGGGAAGGCTTAAGTAAGTTGCGGGAGGAGGGGGGGGGGTTCTGGAAATATATACCGGTAGCTATGAAAAATGGAAAATTCGGAAATTTACATTTCGTCGGATTATAAAGTAACACAGTTCAATTTCGATGCCGAATTCATTCTATTTTCTGCAACATTTGTTGGTATTTCGTTTGAAAAGCATAATTTTTCGCACACTTTGCGGGTCCTAAACCAAACCCCTAAGAAGTAGCGCTCGCTCAATAATTAATTAGTTAAGGAACTTTTTTCGAGATCTGGGAAAAAACAGAAATTTTCCCTTAGTGACTTCAGATTATTAAGTGAGACTGGTCAACTACTGAAATTTTCGTTTCTAAAATTCCAAATTTTCTTCAGTATTTGCTCTTAATTTCCAAATACCTGTCTTTAAAAAAATGGAAACATTCCCTGGTTCTGGAAATGGAAAAATCAAAAGTCTATCGTATTTGACACAAGATCATTAAGTGACACTGATCTGTATACAGTGTTGCTTTCATCAATTTTGTTACATAAAATTCCAATTTTTCTCCATTTTTTTATTTTTGAAATGTTTGTCTAAATAAAGCAACGAAGTTGCGGAAGCTTTTTTAAAGGTCGTCGGAGACCCTCAATCAGTATGGTTTAGATAACATTTTGTTACAAATATGATCTTCAGTCGCCTTGCGATCTCAGATTTGCTTTGGAGAAATGTATTCAGCACCAGTCCCCAAACCTTCCAAATTCCTTACAAAAAATCAGAGTTCAAAATATTCTGCAATACAAGCTCCATGTTTTAGACATTTGTTCTAAAAAGGCAAACTTTGGCACACTATGCGCGGCACAAATTATGTTTCGGATGACGTAGTGTTCACACTTCAAACAAATCTGAAAATTTGGGTGCTTGCCTCCCCGGAAAAAAGTATAGCTACGCCAATGATAATAAGTCCTTTCAAACACAGATGCCATTTAGCGACCCTGTAGTATTCATTAGACCATGGTAGCACGTTTGTGTATAGCAGCTAGTGCCCAAAGTTTTTTTTCCCAAAATGGTATTGATACATTTTACCTGTTAATTCTCGAATTATTTTGAAATTTGCAAATATTTTATTGAAGTGAACACCTTTTGCAAAAAATAGCTCAAAATAAAGATGATTAGATTTTACTTACAAGTCTGCCAAATGTCATTTCCGGCTGTCTGTGGGGTCACGATTTTCAGAATAACCTGTAGGTTCCGCGCCAACTAATGGTGGCGCTCCGTATAGAAAATGTTTGCCCCAGCAAACAATTACGCTCTTTTCAAGCTGTCCCCATGAAAAATTTCATTTAATTGTAAATAACCCACGGACTTCCTACAGATGGACAGAGCATACTGTACGTTAGTTTGTTGCTACTGTACATGTAAGTATAGGCGTAGCAATGGCTGTCAGTGCTATGGTTTTGTGTGTGAAAGTTTGGACTTGCTTAAAGTAGTTCACATCAACAGATTTTGCAAGAAACTTGAAATATTTTCAAAATAATGCAAGGTAAGGTCAAATTCACTAAACTTATTGCAGGAATAGGATTTAGTTTTTCATATGCATATTAAACTTTTGTGTAAAATATTGCAGTCGTCGAATCATACAAATTATAGCTTCACGGCGGCCTTCTTGGTGCGACGTTTCTTGTCCCAGACGGTGGCGACAATGTACGGATAGGACGTACGCGTTACATGCTCTGTCCATATACATAGGAAGTCCCTGAAATAACCACATCAAAATAGTCCAAGATGGGTTTATCGCGGGATAATACACGGGTCACCTGACCGTAAAGGACCAAACTAGTCAGCTAGTTGAGGATAATTACTAATGGTCTTGAAGAAAATACACGTTCTTCAAGGTCAAATCAACTGTTTCTTATGGTTTATTACATCACATCAATGTTATGTTTCTAGATCGTTATCTACATGAGTAAATTATTTGCTGTTTGCTCCTCAGCACCACACCATCATAGGTGTATCCATCTTTTTAAGATACATTTTCTGGTAAATACTTTTCAACTTTGAAAAACCTATGTTGATTGGTTGGGGGATATCATAGCACTAAATCATGAAGCAAAAGATGTTGGGATTCGGAAATTGATTCCTGAATATTTCATTTGAAACTTTTGACTACTAAGTTCATCCCTTTCCAGCAAACTCGTCTTCGTCACGTGTATCTCCAACGAGGGTAACATTGAAACTAAGACCGATGAATAAATCGATACAATGGAGGGGAATGTATTAACCATGTGTTTATCAAGGAAACAGAGGGATTGTCATGCTTTATAAGAAGCATCGCCCATGGTAATATCGCAATACTCATATGTATTAGGTAGCTATATGTGGGACTTATATGTTTTACCCATGTGGAGGTCATTTAATTTTTCAGAGGAGATAAATAAGGGGCCCGTATGAGTAGCCCACACGCAGGAGGGATATTATAAAGTCTACCCATATTTTTCCCACTTATCAGTTGTTAACTTTTGCAAGCCCATATTTGTGCAAATTTTGTGTTCCCTTGTATGGAGCGACATGGAACCCATGAGGTTTCCAAGGCCCTATATTAGAATGTTACTTGGGATAAAACTCGGGTAGAGTGTTTCGCACTCTCCGAAAGGAAGAAATACTCACTTTCTGCAGGGAGGTGTGATCACACCTCCCTGATTTCAGCAGCAGACGCATAGCCAGCATTGTGTCATGGGGAGGGTTTCGGTGTTTGGTGGCATGGGGGGGGGGGGGCACGACATGAGGGTAAAGTTTAAGGATAGAGAGAAAAACCGCTATTTTAGTTTTTTTTTTGCATTTCAAGGTTGGGTCACCGAGGGAGGGGGGAGGGGTAACCACCCCCGTGGCGTCGAGCAGACTTCAACTGTCCAGCAGACTTCAACCAGGGAGACGTTATTTGAAAATAGCACTGAGATCCCTGTCCCAAGTAACTTTCTATAAACCACCTAACAAGATATTTTCTTTTTGGGAAAGTTAGGTGCTTTCTGCAATTTATTGCCCGATTTCGATTCATCCGGAGCTTTGCGGTCTACCCATCTGGTATGGTTGCCTATACGTTTTATCATGAGTTGGGACTTTAGGCCTATATGAAATTCATTACTAGACACAATTGTCCACTTCTGTAACGTTCAACGAAGTATCTGTGTGTTCTTCACTGGTTCTAACGTTTTCCTCATAATCAGGAATCATTCTGTAGATAAGACCGCCGTCTCCTTCACCTGTTATGCCGCCATCAATTATACCGCCCTCTGTATTAAGGGCGGCTTCCTCTTGAATAAGATAATTAAGCTCTTGTATTCTTTGTGATTTGTCTATTTTTTCTTTGACTTCCAGTCCAAGGTCTTCAATGTGGTTTTTCATCTTGGTATCCCTGTCATCGATCACCACACCAAGGTTCAGTACTCGCCATTTACACCACATTCGCCAAATCGTGTTCTTCAACTTGAAGAAAGTGAATAGACAGATAAACTATAGTATTAGCTACAAACGCATACGGGGTAAATATTCTGCGCTCCCAGCCTGAGGACTAAGAGCTACTTCTGAAGTGATGCAATGGCTAATCGTCAACTTAGCCCCATATAGTCAAGAAATTAAAGTCCCTGTCCCAGTTTAAGCAAAATGCAGTCAAAAAAAGGGGGCAGAATAAATCAGGGGGGTTAGGGCAGAGTTAATCCCTATTTACTCCCTTTTCCACAAAATCATGAGGCGAGTACTTTCATCTGGCAGCCATGGAAGGTACTCAGTGGTGAGAACCTTTGGTGGTTGGTGTAACGTGGTACGCACTGGTTATAATCCTTATATCAAAGTTGACGTAATATTAGGTAGATCACATTAATGGCGTAGCTACAAAGGGCAGAGTGCGGTTGGCCAATGGCTATGAAAGGTGAAAAATTCGGAAATTTGCCATTTGTGACACCAGTAAATTACAGTGTGGTTTAAAAAACTCTTCGTTCGTGCAGTTCCAAATTCTCTCCAAAAAAAAAAGCTCCATTTTTATAATTATTTGTGACAAAAATGCAAAATTTCTAGCACGCTTGGCGCGCCGCAATTTGCAGTTCCTAATGCAGAAGTGTTCGCTCACAAATCAGTTTGATAAACTTCCAGACTCTGGAAATGCCAAATCGCCAGATCATCAAGTGACATCGTCGACTAAAGTACTATTATTATGAATTTTCTTTCCTAAAATTCTAAATTTTCTCCAATATAAGCTCTTAACTTTTAAAATGTCGTCAGAGAGCCTCAATTATTTGGGATTAGATAAAATTGTAAGCAACAACTATCTTTGGTTGGCGTGCAATCTCAGACTTTCCAATGTGAAATACAGATTCCATCCCATTAACGGGCAAAATCAGCAGTGTTTAGCGTGCAGTGCAACAGTCATAAGTGAGCAGTAGCGAAGCCAGAATTGTGTCGATGGGGGGGGGGGGGGGGGTGGATCACGACATGAGGGAAAAGTCTAAGGGGGGAGAGAGAAAAATATCCTATTTTAGGCGTTCTTTGCATTTCAAGGTTGGGATATGGGGGTTAACCCCCCCCCAAACCGCCCCGTGGCTACGCCACGGCACGTGATTCGTTAGTTGCTACCCTAGGTAGAGTACTACGTTAGCTTTTATCCGTCAAAAGGGGTTTGTTTCTGTGACGTCCGAGAAAGCACTCCACACATTTTTGTGGTCCAAATTTGAACAACCTCAAAGGAGAATGTTACGCGAAAGAACATGAACAGGCAAATACCAGGAAATTACACCTCCCTGGCTTAAAACAGGGGAAACCACCTCTGCATCAAAGCCTGTAATGATACAAAGGTTTAAATGTTAACATGGTTCCCCGTTCACCCAGCAAAATTTGACCTCCTGTTGGGGACTAAAATGTAACACAAGTTTAATTCATATTGATAGCGTCCTGCTTTGGTACCGTCCTGAACTGCATTCAAGGGAGTCCCATCAAGAAAAGATACATATGTCCAGTATTCTCCTAAAGCCCAAAATGACCTACGATTTTGACAAAACGGTAAAACCTTTAACATGAAATAATGACCGTACCTCATAAATAAAAATAAAAATTGCCATTGAATCCAGCGTTGCATATATGGGAAGGAGAATTTGTGAGGTGAGTGATTCTCTATCCCTGGCTGCTGCAGGATGTTCGCTGAGGGCTACCCAGAATATATAGGACGCCGTTCCCGCCAAAAATAAGATGGTGCAGACTGTCAGAAGCAGATGTAAACGGTCTACTTGTGTAACACGTATTGGCTGTATCTGAAAGAGGAAAGCGGGTAAATCATGTGATTGAAAGAAAGGTGAAAATATAGCAAAGAGAGTACTCAAAGTAGACCTAAGCATGTCATATATTTTCAAATTTGTGAGCAGGTATCTCAGTTTGTAGTCAATAGCGGCGCATTGGCGGCGCTACTGGGGTCACAAAATGAATTTGTCACCGTCAGTTGTCCCCAAATAAGGTTAGTTAGGAGAAAGGTCAACCTAAAATCTTTCTTGAGACTTAAATTTCATCCAGAGATATGCTTAGTAAAAGCTTAAAGCTTCCGGGAAGCTTCTCAGCTCCAACAGGTGTTTTGTTCCTTCACCACACCCACAGAAACGCGCGCTTCGAGTTCGGTTCTGCTCTGCCCTAACATTTTCCTTTGCCCTTAAGTGTGAGCACCCTAAGTTTGATATTCTTGCGCCGCTACTGGGTTAGATTAGATGGAGTTTTACGGCCAAGTTTCCAACCGATTGGTTCAAGTCGAGCCGATCAGGGCCTTTTGTCTGTCTTTGGCTCAATGGCTTGTTTTCTAGGACACACCCTGTCAAAATCTCTGTTAACTTTTACAACGAGGATTATTTACATTGTACCCTAGATGCAAAAAGAAAGGAAATTGAACATTAATAATTTTTGTACCTGCTTCTCTCCATGGACCCCAGCAGGTGTTTTGTTCCTTCACCACACCCACAGAAACGCGCGCTTCGAGTTCGGTTCTGCTCTGCGCGCGAATATTTTTAGTCCCCTAACATTTTCCTTTGCCCTTAGTTTGAGCACCCTAAGTTTGACATTATTGCGCCGCTACTGGGTTGGGTTGGATGGAGTTTTGCGGCCAAGTTTCCAACCGATTGGTTCAAGTCGAGCTGATCAGGGCCTTTTGTCTGCCTTTGGCTCAATGGCTTGTTTTCTCTGCTGGAAGCAATTGGACCCGGAAATGGGTGAGGTGGATGAGGACACATCCCTTTCAAAATCTCTGTTAACCTTTTACAACGAGAATCATTTACATTGTACCTTGTACCCTAGATGCAAAAAGGAAGGAAATTGAACATTAATAATTTTTGTACCTTTCTTGGCCGAAACGCAGTTATCTTTTTGAACCTGTACTTGTAGCCACACAATTCGCAGTTGGTTGATCCGCACTCTGCCAGCCACTTCGTCAAGCAAGAGTGATGAGTGAATTCGACTGTACCGGAACATAAACACGGGCTGACGAGGTTTATTCCGCTCTGTTCTGAACCAAGGTGACATATACGACAGATATCTACCTCAGCTGCAAGACTACTTGCTGTCTGTGTAGAGGGTGAAATAAGAGACCGAATACATGATTTTCCTAAACATGACACAACTTAATTCCTTCTGTTTGTCAAACACCTAAATCTAACCATGAACAGTGCCGAGGCCCGCAACCACTTTTTGTCCTTCTCTATGCGTGAAGGGAGTAGGTTGAGTTGGTGAATATAGTTCCTCTAAAAAAAATACAAAGATGCATTTAAACCTATCAGTACCGGACAACATGATAATGTTTAACTTATAATTTAACAGTTATAACTGTTTTTGTCCAATTAAGCACATGTAGTCGCATCTTTTTAAACAGAATATTTGCAGATGTAAGTGTGTAAGGGGGATGCAGCCATAACGTTACGCTCATGCGTGTTTTTAGTACATCGGGGTTCTATCGGTATCAGGCGCAAGTTTTTCAGCATATATTTTTGTCACTTGTTTGCGAAGATTTTTTTCAAATGTCACCTCTTGTATTTTTCAGTTTTTCGGTTTTTGTGGTCATTTTAGATATATAATCCGCTCTTTCCAAAAGTACTGTAATGATTATGTTTACTTGTACCTCAATACGTATTTCGTGATCGATTTCAGTTCATTTATGGATTGAAAGTAGGTGTCGTGAAGCATAACCTGTCCTTCCAGACCTAGTAAAGAAGGGTGGAGTATAACGACAATATTTAATCCAGGCGCGTAGCAAGGAATTTGTGAGGGGCAAATTGGAACATTTTGCGAGGGTGCGAAACGAGCGAGCCCCCGGGCTCTCGCGTCCGAGGCGGAGGGTGTCGGGGTTGGGGGTGTCCCCCTCCCTCGGTGAGAATCTTGTTTTATTTTTAATATTGAAATTATTTCATTTGGTGCACACTTTATAAGGTATTTTGTATGAATAAAAGGTAACTCCACACTTGTCCGGCAACGGCAGCGGTAACGGCAACGACAACGGCAACGGTAACACCAAAAATATCCCACACAATAGAAAGTGAAAGACTGTTCACACTAGTACGGCAACGGCAATGAGGCAATCCGGTAAAAATGCATCCGGCAAAAAGTAATCGCACATGAAGCGATTCAACGTCATTTGCCGTACGGCAAAAAATCTGCCAAGTACCTACCTGTCTGTCTGAATGTCTGACCGGCGGGAACCAACGGTACGGGACATGGACGTTTTGTGATATCCCGCCAAGAGCAGTGCACAAATTTTTTGGATGCGTACAACTACAAGATGCTTCGAAGATCTGACTTATCTGCCCAAATGATTGAAAAATTGGTCATTCTTGTCCAAAAAGAATCATATTCATTTACGACGTGACAAATCCTGATTACAATGATAAAGTAAAATTATTTAACCTGTGGGAAAAATAGCGAAGGAATGGGAAATTCCCAATTCAATGGTAACTATTCATATCATTTACGTTGATGGCATGTACTGTTAGTAGTATTTTTAAGGCCATCATCACTACTTTTGAGCTGGTAATAATGTAATGTATGCCAGGCTTGAAAAATATACCTGATTAGGCTATAAATTACATCCTCTGGAGTACAGACCTGTATTGCATTGCAATGTTTATTGAAGCTACATGGGTTGCGCATTTTTTTTCCTTAAAACCTTCCCCTATTTTGTCTGGCCCCACCTGACTTAAACTTAGACCAGCCTAATGCAATGGCGTAGGAAGCAGTATGAAAGGGGGGGGGGGGAGGGGGAGGAACAATTTTGGACTAGGCTATGCACCTAACCCTACGCCATCGACCAAAACGGCACTTTGATGATGATTTTTCGCTTTTTCAACGAGAAAGAACGATAAATGCCATAAGTCATTTTTTTTTTTTCTCAAATGAAACTGAGCACTGAAAAGGGTGGAAATATTCGTTTTTTACTCACTATGCTATAGCCGACAAGTATTCCAGTATACCGTTGCCCTCTGCAACAGTGGCCTAGCGCACTCTTCTCCGGGGGGGGGGGGGGATAAGCACCCAGATTTTCTGACGATACTGTCACAAAAGTATTTGGATCAAGTTCTGTTCAGACTTTCATTGTCAAATTTAATTATTCTGCAGTAAACATCTTCTCCTCTTCCGCCCTTTCTCTCGATCTATTTGGTACGCTATTGCCATTAAAACCTCAGCCCCTCATCAATATGTGCCAGTTCGATAAAGGAACAATTTTTTCAGCTTCAAATTCCCGTCAGAATCGTACGGTTAAATTTTTGCCGTATGCGCATGGGCGTCCGCAGAAATTTTTACAAGGGGGGCAAGATCATTCATGGATGATTGAATTGTGTACACTATCTAAGCGGAGCGCCACCATCAGTTGGCGAGGAGCGCACAAGAAAATTTTGAGCCTTACAAACCTTCCAGGTGGTCGGAAACGACACTTGGCGAGTGTTCTAAGCTGCATGTACCCAGCCCTGAAACAGGAATTTCATGTCTGTAATTTTTAGATTTTTAGAATTTTCAATGTAAAAAATTGTTGGAAGGAACCTGCCTCTCGGTCACGGCCTCGCACGCCTACGCACGATAAAACTTACAACTGTCAAACAGCCTGTATAGGCCTATGTCCGTTACCTAATTATGAAGCATGCATACAATCCCCCCCCCCCCATATTCACCTTTTATATCCAAGTAACACCCGCGCGTCACCACTTGAGATCAGCACGGGACCAAATCAAGACCAACGCATTCATCAATGGTCGGATGCCATATGCACATTACATACCTGACAACTAGGTTAGTACAATTTTGGCATAGTTTTTACAATTACAAATTTCCAATAGATATCACGAATGATGGTCCCCAAATTACGATTTCACTATTCAGCATACTGCACCATCTTCTCTTTTGCTATTTCTGGTCAAATGTCCGCATATTCACGAGTAAAAACTGACGCTATGAGTGAAGGTATTTTGATGATTTATTTTTAATTTTTTTTATTTTAATTTTTAATTATTTTTTTCACAAGTTTGATTTTCCGGGGGGGGGGGGGCAAGTACCCCCCTGCCCCCCTTGCGGACGCCCATGCGTATGCGGCAATAATTTTTGCCGTCATATGTGAACAACTATGCCGGATTGTGCCGTTGCCGCTGTCGTTGCCGTTACCGTTGCCGCTGCCGGTATATGTGAACGCACCTTAAGGCGATATATTATTAAGTATTTTATGACGTATTTGAAGGAATAATCGTAACATAAATCCAAAACACACCTGGCAAATAATTTATAATTCTACAAGTATGCAGAATCACATAACAGCTTCAAACAAGTGCAAGCTCTTGTTTTGCCTATTACTGCTTGGTATCGTAGTTTTACAGTTTGTCCCCTTGCGGTGTCTGTAGAGTTGGCAAGTATGCTGTCAGTGCTCCCATCCATACCCATGGCTTGAAGCGAAGCGATAAAATTTTGGTCCCAAATGTGTCCCGAATCCCTGGAAATTTCACTTCCCATGCCTATATACCGGGTATATAAAAGGGGGTCACTAGCACTATTGTAAGAAATGCTCAAGGAGAGGATGCTACCCCTTCTCCCCCTCCCCTGGTCGCGCGCCTGATTTAAAAACAGAAAGAGTGTACAATACTCGCACTTCCAGGCTGTAGGCTATTATTCATGCCATTAACAAACCCTAATCCTAAGTTCCAGCCTACTGCTATGCTCCATATTTTGATGAAAAAACTTTTGTTTACTCCGAAGCTCGACTAAGATGTGTCGCATTCGTAGTCGCAGTGGACGATCGCCTGGGATGACGTGATTTCTTATGATCTCTAACCCAATCTTAACCCGACCTTTTCCTCTACATTTCATCGTGCTGCAAAACGTCTGTGATTACGAGACTTACGAACTTCGATTAAACTTATAAAGTTTGGACTTAAGTCGTAGTCGCAGCTGAAGACGTCATTCATAGAGAAAGTAATTACGACCACGTCTAAGAAAAATTGAGCTAGCCTAGGCCTATTTGAAGGGACATTGTATTCTGCAGTGAACAAAAATGACTCCATTGTCATTTCTTGAGGTTAAGAAAATTAGGCACAAGAAGGCGTAGGCTAGACTTCATGTAAAAAATAATTTCCTCTGCGCATTTCACCAAACGTTTATCTTTTTTCTTGAAACTACAAAACTAAAAACAAAGATTTCGAGCTGGTAACAAATATTGTGTGAGACGAAACAATACCTTTATCGACGCCGATGACTTGCTTAGTGGTGATATTGAAAAAGTCACATGTCTTGTTGAACGACTAGGACGCTCGCTTACCAAAGTCAGATCAGATTCAGCGCCCATTTTATATGAAGATATGTTTCCATGATGAAGAGCTGGCTTAAGCCTTTGATTCACAGTTTCATCGGTTAGAAGAACTTCTTGGAATGGTGTGTCATCGCCAGAAAACGAAGGCACCCTCAATGGAGCATAGGGTACAGCTGCAACTACTACTGGTCTTTGCCCGTCACCTTCTGGAAGGCCTACAACCTCTTCACTGGTTACAGCAGCGTCTCCCATGGAATTTCCAACTTCTTTTGGAACATCCGAGACAGACTTGCATTCGAGGTCAGGAAAAGTGCTATTCTGATCGTCAGAAGCGGACGAACTTCCATTTGTCGGAAGAACGGAATCAGACACTACTACAAGCGGTCTATTATCTAAACCATCACCCGGTTCTTCTGGGGCATCGGCAACCGGCGGTTCTCCTCCACTACAATCAATTTCAATATCCTCTCGCCCGGAACTTCGTTCATTGCTCGACATTTTATAATTTATGAAGATTGTCCTAAAATTTATTACATGAACAGACGAGCCATACTGCTACCTTTTATCTGTAAACTTGAAACTATCTTATCAGACATAATGCATGCAAAGAGCGCATTTCAAATTTTTTGGAAATTGTAAAACAATGTGATGCCATACCCAAACCGTTTGTGCGCGCGATTTTTGTAGCTCTGTCAAATCGTGACTTTACTTTGTTACGTTGAGAATAAAATCGTTGCGCACAGATAGAGTCATAAAATTAATTTTTTTCGTGTTCACTTATCTGCGTTCAATAGGCCCATAAATGTTTAAAACAAATGGTGCCACTAATGCCTAACAACAGAGTAGACGAAGTGAAATTACGTTTTTGTGTACACTGCAATCGCGAAATCGCTTCACGCGCAAAACCTTGCACGAGCGCATGTGTTCCTGCGCATGCTTTATCCCAACCGGTGCCAACCAGTGACGTAACTGTGGGTGTGAATATTTGTTTCACACAAAGCCAATAGGGCTTATGCACCTTCGTCACTGTGACTGCGCTGCGCATCTCTCTGTTTTTCCCATAGAGCTCTATGGTTTTTCCATCCAAGCGTCCATTTTACAACAATTGCTGCTAAGGTTCTTTTGTGCGCGCGTTTCGATGAAACGACTGCCTTTGATCATTTCCATCCAGTGAAACGCGCTGACGTCAAGTGCATAATCCCTATTCGCACATGAATCTCACACCGATGGCAAGGCATTGAACATTGCGCGATGGCCTTACGCATGATGTCACTGAGCTGAGACTTTATGCATGATGTCACAGAGCAAAGATATTATAAACGTAGATTCCAAACTCCTATCTCTACACTGTTAGACGCGCTGACTCCTCACGGAGACTCTAACGGAGGGGCCGAAGTGTTGACTTGACGTGCTCACAGTTCTATTTGGTGATCTGAGGGCACAAATATGGATGCCTAACAGAAAATTCCATATTAACGAAATGTCAGCCAGCGTGCGTTTTCAAAACGAGTTCTATATGCGCAATACATTTCTCCGTGCACAGTCCGGAGGTAATTGACGCGCACTAATGCGTGCTTAGAAAACGAATGCACTGGTTGATTTTTCATTGTAAGTGTGTAAGAATGTAAGCGCGTGTGCATTGATATGCGCTTGTGGAGGTACTATAGAGGCTTTGCAATTACATCACGGAACCGCCATGCTAGCGGACAATCATGCCAAATACACATGGCTTTGTGCCGAACGCGCTGCACAGTGTGCGCTTTGGTATGCACGGTGTGTACACGTTCAACGAGCAAGCGCGTCCAGTGTGGATTACTACGCAGTTACATGTACTCCAACATGGCCGCCGGAGAGTATTATGACGTCATGTGAAAAGCCTCTATAGACGAATCCGATTAGAGCTTGCTTTTAGTGAATGTAGGCCGCCATTAGTGGGGTCCATTGGCCTAAAACCGTCTTTATTTACTGTTTACATGAATTTCAAACCCTTATATTTAAAGAACTTGGAGAATTTAAGATAAAAATTAGTGTACAACCATCCATGATAGAGATAAGCAAGGAAATCGAAAGATTTAAAGGTGATGGACCCCAATATAGCCGACGCGTACTGAAATCAGACAATCACTTGCTGTCCGGATTCGTGTATACACGAATCCGGAGAGCAGAATCCTCTTGCTCTTTGCCTGACAGTCAGGAGGACTTTAGAAAAGCACTCATTCTCAGTTTTGCCACCAATATTTGAAGGAAGTGCGGATTCTTCAGTAATCCCCCAGCTCTTTAAACTTCCTCACAGGAAACCACAGCGGCAAACCACAGTAGGCAAATTGGTAGGCAAGTTATTTTTTTTTTCCATCTCTTTTATTCAATTTCAAGTTTATACTCATCAAGCATTATATACACAGAAATAAACAGTATCAAAATAATAGCATTATTGAAATAATTGAGGGCAATTACGGAACGAAATGTATAAATCATCATAGGGAATTTTTCTTCGCCTTTTTGACCTTTCAAGATATTTTTCAACTTCCAAAGCAAACTTAAATTTACTCAAAAATTGATTTACATGAGGTACAACTTGATTTAATTTCGAGTTAAATATATAATATTTCAAATGCAAAATAAAAAAATTATAGGGGTGACGTACAAGAAGTTTGTACCCGAAAAATAAATCCTGTTTTGTTAACACAAATTGTCTTCCAAGAATACATTGCTCAACATCTAAAATAAAAGAGGAAGTAATACGACATTCCCAAAATAAATGCTCCAAAGTTTCATCTTGAGACCCACAGAAAGTACACCTAGCATTCTCAGTAATATTCATACGGGAGAGTAAAAGATTTGTTCCCAGTATTCGGTGGAGAAATCGAAATTGGAAGAAAAGGATTTTGCTCTCAGAACATGAGGCAAACGGGCTACGAAACACCGTTTGCCATTGAGAATCATCGAGCTCCATAGAAGCGTTCCATTTTTGAATAGAAGTTGGAGGTTCACTGATTTTTTTTATAAGAGACATGTAAACATGACGCGACACGCTTTGCTCTAGAGCAATATGGTTCACATAAATATTATCTAGCCGATCACTGCTTTCCTCTGAAAAATGGTTTTTCCAAGCCGTGGGTATAGCTGAGATAATGCCATAGTATAACGTGAACGGGAAGTCTCCGATTGAAAACTTTTGCATAAAATCTGACACAGATAATGGATTATGATTTTCATCAAGTAGATCGACGATCTTTAAGACACCCTTATCATGCATGAAATTATAGAAGACAACTTTTCCATTAACTTTGATCAAAGAATTATTCCAAATAATCTGATGTTTGAATTCATTAGTAGGATTTAGATAAGTGTAACTAGACCATGCTCTACATACATCATCCAAAAAGGGATTACCCACAGAAATATCTCTAGCTTGAAAATTACAAGAAAACAGTAAAACCTTTCCATATTGTTGAAGATAAAAGTCAAAGAAAACTTTCCAATTAGCTGGAGCACCTGCAATGTATCTTTTGACCCAGGTACATTTAAGACTTTGAATAAAACACTTAATGTCCGGCGCCTTCAATCCGCCCTGATCAATAGTTCCAACTAGAGTCTTACGCTTAATCTTATCTGGTTTGCCTGCCCAAATAAATTGGTAAATAATAGACTCCAGCTTTTCACAAAAGCTTCTGGTGGGTCAGGTAGAACTTGGAAAAGAAAAACCAGTTGTGAGAGCCCTAAAGTTTTAACAATTGTTATACGCCCAATAGTAGTTAAGTCTCTCGATGACCATAAATGTAATAGGTTTTTGAGGCGAGACAATTTAGGGAGTAATTCAAATGGAAGAGATTATCTCTTTGATCATCAAAAGTGATGCCCAATACAGTAACTGGTCCCTGTGTCCAATTGAAATCAAAGTCAGCGAGAAAGCATGGTTTTCTTCCAGCAAGCGGTCCAAGTGGAAAAATGTTTGTCTTTTCGTAGTTTACTTTTAACCCAGAAGATATTTCAAGTGAATGGAAAACATTAACAATTTCCCTTAAACTTTGACTGGTACCGTCAACAAAAATAGTGGTGTCATCTGCATACTGCAGAATTTTGATTTCCTGTTCTAAAATATTAAGCCCTTTAATGATTGGAGAACTATTAATGCGAAGGGCTAGAATTTCAGCGCAAATAATAAAAATATAGGGACTTAAAGGGCAGCCCTGTCTAACCCCTCTAGAAATCTGGAAAAAGGCTGAGGAAAATCCATTGTTACTTACACATGCAGAAGCATTTGAATACAGGGTACGTATCCATCCAATAAAGGCGTCATTAAAATTAAAGAAAGTCAGACAATTTATTATAAAATTCCATTCTAGGCGGTCAAACGCTTTCTCGAAATCCACCAGGAGGAGAAAGCCAGGTATTTCAAGGTCTTTACAGTAATCAATAGCGTCTAGAACAAACCGAATATTCTCACCGATAAATCTATTCTTTATAAAACCAGTTTGGTTCGGATTTATTATGTGGGCCAAAACTTTCTTTACTCTAGTGGCCAAAACCTTAGCAGCAACTTTGTAGTCAATATTTAATAAAGAGATGGGACGATAGTTCTTAACTAGCGTATGATCTTTGTTAGGTTTCGGTATAAGTGAAATTATACTCCGTCCTTGCTCATCAGACAACCTAACATTATCAAATGCATAATTTAAGGAGTTGCACACCAGATTTCCGATACTAGGCCAGAAAGCTTTATAAAATTCGGCAGAGAGCCCGTCACTACCTGGACTCTTTTCTTTACCAAAGGAATTCAAGGCATCCCAGCACTCTTTTAAATTAAGTTTCCCATCACAACTTTCAGCTTGCTCTATTGTAAGAGGATTAGTACAACGAATGTCGCCTAGGATTAAATTCGGATTACAATATTCATGCGTGTATAACGAATGATAAAAATCTGATAAAACATTAACAATGTCAGAATTTTCATACACCTCAATACCATCTTTGGATTTTAATTTCCTAATTACGTTGTAACTACTATGTCGGTTTTCCAGATTTAAAAAATATTTTGTAGCCTTTTCCCCTTCTTCAACCCAGCGTGCTCTCGAACGAATTATTATTCCTTTCAACTTGTAGTCATAAAGGTGTTGTAAATTGTTTCTGGCTTGCCTCAAAAGATATGTGTCATTTTCTGAATTCAAAAAGTAGCATCTTTGTTCAAGACGAGCAATTTCATGTAAAAGGTTCTGCTCCTTTTTCTTTCTTTCTCTTGCCTTCAATTTACTGTATTTAATAGTGGTCTTACGGATAGCATACTTAACATACTCCCATTTTATGCTAGGATTCAAACTACTATGTTGCTGGGTCACATCTAAAATAACACCATTAATCATATCGATATAAACCTCATCGTTTAACAAAGAAGGAGGACTTTAGAAAAGCACTCATTCTCAGTTTTGCCACCAATATTTGAAGGAAGTGCGGATTCTTCAGTAATCCCCCAGCTCTTTAAACTTCCTCACAGGAAACCACAGCGGCAAACCACAGTAGGCAAATTGGTAGGCAAGTTAGATACAACTTTAAGTTGAAATATTGCCAAGGCATTTTCATCTAAGGTTTAAAGGTGGAACATTACTGATTTGTGGCTTGGGAGAGGTATACCAGTGAAGATGGAATTGTAATTTCGTAGATGGCAAATGGTGAAATAATTGAGTAGAAAAGAAGACAAAAAAGTAAAGTGGTGACGAACGCTTTTGCTATGCACAAAAATTATGAGAAAAACCTTTATCTTCTTATATTGCAGGAGCTGATTTCCCAATCACTGCCTTATCATTTATGTGAGCCTTCAATGTTATTGGAATGTTAATGGAAATAATTGTTATAAATGACGTTTTTTTTCAACGTAGTTGAGAACATCAAGGCGTATGAGCGGACTTCCGTTTGGGAGAGAGATGCATGACTCTCTGCCAAAAGTACCTAATCCTGCCGAAAGAATATCTGAGCAGCAGAGCGCCACCACCAAAAAAATTGAAACATCGCGACCTGAGACGGCCGGAAATGGCATTTCCCCGACTTGTAAGTAGAATATAGTACTTTTAGTAGCAGTAGTTATTTTGATCATTCGTTTCAATGAAATATTTACTTCATTAAAATATAAGCAAATTGCAAACTAATCAGAAAATTACCAGTTAGAATGATTACGGACATTGTCACAATAATTTTCGGACAACCGCGAATTTTCGTGCAAAAAGTTTAAGAGCTTTCGCCCTAACAATATTCTATTATTCCGGATAGGAACTTTGAAAAGAGAGGAACGAATGACAAATAATAGCCCCGGTAATTGAAACATGGAAGTACTCCGAGGCAGTACTTCTATAGACCTATTTCCAAATAGCAATTACAATGCATTGTGGGATACGTTTTGGGTATACGTAAATTTTCACCACAGTAAAATGCAATTGACAAAAATGACGCACACCAAAACTCTATCCCACAATCCTTTGCAATTGCTATTTGGAAATAGGTCTATGATTGAAAACATACTGAATTTCGGTCCGAGATTACCCTGCCGCGATGGACTTCTTCCCATAGTGTATGACTAACATATCACAAATCTCCACATGCAAAAATCAAACCGACTGGGGTCTCTAACTAAGGATGTTTACATGAAACTTGCAAGACCTTGGAAGGATAAGTGCCAATTCTCGCAATTATATCGGCATATTTGACTATGCATTCTTGTTCTGCTAATGTAGTCTACACGATAGAGGCATTGAGCCAGTGGCACAGCAATTAAGTTGATTTTTCTCTAAACCGAAAAAACTGGCATTGCACTTCGAACCAATTTTTGTATTATAACACCACAATGGTTGATATAGGTTTTTGTCCACAGTAATATTACCCAGTGTATATATCTGATATTTGACTTCATTTATCTTTTTCTTTAAGGACTACATGCATCAGCAGACGTGTAAAGGTTGTGAATCATAACTTCAAAATTGTCCACATCACGGCAAACTCAGTATGTGGCATTCCAGGTGGAGAGATCATAGAACAAGTGGAGCAGAGGACGGAGACAAGGTATCTCCTACTAATTCTTAAACAGTCGTAAATAAGCGAGTTCGGTAATTCATTGGCGAATGGAATTGTGGGGCACATCGTGGGATATACAAACTGAGCTCAGCACGTATAGTACAGCGTGCCCTTGTTTTCATCAGTGCGTACATAGTACACTATATAAGTGTCTAGCTAGGGTTTCACTGCTACTTTACAGCCGAATAAAATGTAATTTTTGCACCCAAAAGACAATTTAGACATAATCCACTGCCCTAAGCCACAATTGAGATCCCTCCTTATGTTATGGATAGATCAAGAAAGAATGACTTCACCAAATGGGGATGGGGGTCAATGTGAAGAAGATGAGAACATCAAAAGAAAACTTTCCTGTTTAGTAAAAACAATGAGCATTCAAAACAAACCAAATGACACTGTACAATACATGTAAGTGTAACCCATGTGTTTTATAAAAGTAATATTTATTTTATGTGTTTTAGTTACAAAAATTAATTTCAGGTGTGAAATCTGATCTTCCCATACCCCTATTCATTACTCATGTAGTTACCACAATATCATACTTTCCCAGTGAATCTGGGCTCCATATGATATAGCATTAAAGGAACACAGTGACTTGAGTCAGAATTGACTTGAGTCATTAAAATAAGTGAAGTTGACTTGACTTGCCACAAAATCAGTGACTTGGATACAGCTCTGTATAAAAGTATTGCACTTGTTCATTTCTGAAACTCACCTAAGGGTTTTTCAAATAAAGAGCCCTTAATAAAATGAAAACTAATTTAACAAAACAATTTTTCTTTTTCCTCTAAACCAATCAATGAATCATTATGCATGAAATTAATTCGAACACAGACAAAGATAAAAATCAAGGCAAATTGCCATTTCCGAGCCACATTTACTTCTTCTCTGAATGTCTTTACTGAGAGGGGAGGGGGTCCAGTTAGCAGTTGCAATGCCACAAAATCAAGGCAATTTCTTAGTTTTCTCAGTCCCAAATGGTACTTCAACATTTGAATCAGAACACAGTTTCTTCTGTTGACTCATGCTTCAAAACTACTAACCTCACATATGCCTTTGCTGGCACTTTTCAAAACAAAAAACCCTAAATTCAGGGACAAAATTTTGCTCTTCATAATTATCATTATTTTATATTTCATTTTTGACGTTTAACATCCAAACTTCAATTGACCAATGAATCTGGGTCATATACCAGGCACTTACACATCATTTACTTACTTTGCTCAGACCTACAGTACGAGAAGGTGAAAAGGAAAGCAAGAGTGGGCCCAGATGTAGGTAAATCATTTAAAAGAAGGTACCATGGCAAAATCAAGTTTTGATATGTTAGAGGTACTTCTACTAAGCATTCTGGAGAGACTTGTGCTTACAGTAAATATACGCCAATCTTTTAAAAGATGGCCCCAAGATCAAATCAAGTTAGGGCATGCAGAGGAGTACTTCCTCTATTCTGGAGACACTTCCATTGAAGTCCAATGTGTGGTTCTCAATGTACAAACAGGCAACTTTGGAACATTTTCAACATAATGTCAACTTGAAGCAAGTATATATGATGACATATCTTCACATTGATTAGAAGTCTCATTATTTTCTCCACACTTTACAAGCAAACTTCTTCTCAATGATTTAATGTTATCAGAATGGGATCGCACAAGTGCAATGATAATTTTACAAACTTTGCATTCCCCATGGGGAGATCCTATCCCTATTAACTTAGAAAGTCAACACAACAGCGAAAAAGACACAAAGCATTCCTTGTCAATGAGAAGAAGTGATGTAACCTCTGCTGCTCTCAAACTCACTTTGGCACACAAATCTAGTGACTTCATATGCTGATATCTAAAGAAATTCATGTCTGATTTGAATGGAAGTTTCAACAAATTGTGCAGATATAGTTCCTCTTTCACACATAAAAAATATATCTTTGTTAAACTTTCCTTTGACATTTCAAACTTATTTACAACACAATTCCATAAATTCTAGTGCATAATCAACTCATTATCTGATCCTCTTCAAAGAATGTCCCTAAGCACATCTAACTCTCACGATTTTCCCCTGGATCACATCCCTTCTGCAACCCCATCTTTATCAAAACCTTTGCTGTATGTCTGGATTTTAAAGCAAGCTGGTGCCCACTAATAGACATACAGCCAGGAGAAAAAGGTGTGGACCTCAAACTCCCACTCCCTACTTGAAGAAACTTTTACATAACTTTTTTTTATTACACTATCTATTTTGGTTTATATCGGAAGATCTGCTGGGAAACTCGTGTATGCCAAATTAAGTAAGAAATGTCAAAAAACCTTTAAAGTGTAATGTTTTTCCACTGTGCAAGTACACACCCACCCATATTGAGCTTAGAAATTTTTCCAAAAATTACTACCACAGGAAGGTCAACTTTGGTGAAATTTGGCTCAAAAGTTCCCCAAACCCTCCATATCTCAGCCTTGTTTTGTCCTTTCATGTTACCCCCCTCCCCCCCATCCCCCAGAATATCCATACTAGCCACCTGGTTTCAGAAGCTTGCCTGCAAAGACCTCTGCAGAGATTTCTGGAATATTTCCAATACTGCAAGGCTAGGGATAAGACTACACCTGGCCACATTCTTTCAAAGCATAATCTGGATCCAACAATGAAGTCGGTCACTCACTCTCTGTCAAAATGCAAGTCCATTTAAAAACAGAGCAAATGATGCTGTTTCTATATAGGTTATCAAATAGAAAGCCAAAGGTAATGCATGCATCACAGTTGTTGACATATAAGAACAATACAAATTATCCTATGAACCCCATATTCTAAATAGCAATCGCAGAGGACTGAGGGATAGAGTTTTGCTATTCATTCTATTTCAATTTATGGTAGGAAGGAATGATGTTAACCAGTCTTTTATCATATAATTTTTCGTCAATGCTATTGGGAAATGGGGCTGTGCTCAGGCCTTGAGCTTTGGATATTCCAGGTGTGCCACAAATCACACTCCTCAAAAAATTAAGGAGAGTGGTAGGGGTGTTGTTTTTTCAAATTTTCATAGATTAAAATGATTTCTCATTCTTTATCTAGGTGTACACAAAATCACTCCTCACAGTGATTTCAGGGAAGTGGTGGTGTGAGATTGCACTTGCACACCTCAAAACTCAAGGTCTGTGTGCTTCGTAGCATTAAGATGTTAGCAATGTAAGATCATGTGATGGCAATCCTTTATGTTGTCATCATCCATGTATCCACCTGATTCTTTAAAGTCCTCTAAAATAAGAAGCAAAGGTAAATATCATATTCATCTCCTTCAGGAATAAAAAGTACTTCTAAACACAAAAGCCAACATCCAAGCTCATGATTGGGTTCTACACTGAAGTCTGACATCTGTTATGCCCTTGTTATGGTCTCATGATTTTTTATACTGTCCAAGGCCTTCAACTTGGCCCACCATCCATCCAACATATTTCTAGCAATGAGTTCAAACCAAGGACTGACTTTTTCTTGGTTTTGACTGGCTTTTTCCAATAGATCTTTTACCTGCTGTGAATTGCAGTACATGAAATTTTGTACTTCGTTTGGTTCTGGTTTAACGTCCACATCTTTCTGTAGAAAGAGGATGTAATCAATCTCATGTTCTCCCCAAACTGGGTTGTCACAAGGTGCCTTGTAATGTATCCTTGTAATGTAATGAAAGTCCTCCAAAGGAACCTGAAAAGAAAATTACAACAGTGCATTTTAAGGATGTTCAATATTTTCATCAATCTTTTTGGAACTCTTTACCCTCATGGTTTAAAAAACCCCATAAATTAGTTAAGTGGGATTTAACAGCACACCAAGACAAAGGGTTTATATGGTATCAGGCAGAAAAATATGTGAAATTCAGATATGATTCCAGTCCAATTCAGATATGATTCAAGTCCAAATCTGGTTTCAAATACAGTGCAAATAGGTTTAAGCCCTCACCTTTACTTGCCTATTATGACAGGCGGGGAACATCGCATGGGCACATTCCACAAACCCCAAACTCACAGGAGAGGTAAAAATAAAATTTGGGGATTTTTTTCTTTTTTATTACAGTTATCTTTAGGGTTAAGGAATACCAATTTGATAGGGTAAAGCCTATAAGGTTTGCCTAATATTGATGCCCAGAAAGAAATGTGATTTTTTTAATATTTTTTTTTATTTTTAAGCTTTTGTATCTGTGTGGTCAATGATAATCCCATAATTGATGCACTGGAATTAAAAAAATGTCACATTTGATGTGCACCAACAATTACACTCTTGAGCCATTACTGCTCAAAATCATTACCTAACCTCAGAGCAGACAATAAAGGGCATCCTCTATCAAACTCCCAGTTCAGGAAATTCTCTTATTCAGTTGAATTCAGCCTTTTTTGGCATAATGATTCTCATTCTAATAGAATTTAATCAGAAGATTCATGCAATCATTTTATCATAATAATTTCAAGAGTATTACTAGGTTCAGCATAACAGAATTAGATTAATCTCTAGGTAAAGACAGACAAAATGAAAATTATTCATAAAGTTCATAATACTTTTGGAAAAATACCATGGTGCAACAACAGCTTCATCAACTAGCTGAAGAAAAGGGGATAACTTTATGTCTGGAAAAAAGGCAAAAAAAAATGGCAGTCTGCAGTTGAACTGGTCCACCTTAGGAAATTTCAGTCTGGTGAGCAACCAACTTCATCAAATGGGAAAATGATTTTAGTGGCAATTCTATGTCATGTGGGAGGAAAGCTGGAGTACCCAGAGAAAAACCCATGAACACTGAACAGGATTTGAATCCATGTAAAAGTGGATCACAGTGGTGCACAGTAGAGCTGGAATAGATCATAGCCACTTGACAGGGTAATGATGCATCACGAGGAGCAATGCTATTTTCATACTTGCTTTTAAGGCATACTAGTGCTGTTTTGCCCCTCAAAGTGGCATGGATGCCAAACAGAACACATCATCCTACAAGTATACAAACATAAAATATATATTAATTTATTTCAACACAGTATAGTATAACTTAGTCCACAATGATGTGAAGGAAGTAGAACAAAAAACCCTCATGGGCTTGGCAAAGTGCTCTCCTCCCTCAAGGGACACACAAGAAACAAAAACTTAACACAATACTTCATCTCCCCCCCCTTTTACACCAGCACCCCCTCTCTCTCCAGAACACACCAAAAACAATTCTGTATAATACCATGTAAGTAACTGTTCAAGTCTGATCTGATGCAACTGTACATCAACAATATAACAACAGTTTTATGTTTGCTTGTGTTTTGCTAAGGAAGACACCAAGGAAAAGTTGGCTTTGGAAAGCATGCAAATGTTTTTCTTTGGTATCTTTATATTTAAATTGAGACTGGATTTGAAAAAGTCATGACGGTTAGTTAGTTAAATGAGGCATTACAGTTCAGTTCTGACCTATTGGTTTAAGTCGAGCAGGCTACAGCCTTTTTGCCAGTTGTGGCTCACTGGCTTGTTTTCCTAGCTACTCCAGTGCTTATGCTGAGTCATGACTGTTCTTGACAAGTCACATAGAATCAAATACTTCTTCAAATAATTATATACTGTACCTGTTCTGCTTCAATCCCCAACTCATGTTTGAGCTTCCTTTGTGCTGCCCTCTTGACACCAATGGCATCCTCTTCATCTGTTTCACCTGGTACATTTAGAGGATGGCTGCAACATGTGTTTGCCCAGTAACCTAGAACAAAAAGAAACAAAAAAAAATAGGATTCAGTCTGCAAAATAAAATACCTTGGGAGACCATTTTTACTAATCATTTTGTATAATTCGTAACTTCGATTTGCTCTTTGAAGTCAAATAGTAGTGGAAACAATTGGGTTACAGTAAACACAAAATCTTTTACACCACTTGACAGTTTACTGTACATAAAGTGCAGCCCACAGGGTAAACAGGAAGGGGTCAGGTGTGATGGATTTCAGAATGAGATGGAATGTGCAACTCCATGTGATTTTCTGCCTATAGGTTTAAGAGGTGTGGGCAGGTAACACAACACCAACCTGAATCCTCATACAATTCTATCTACACCAAGCCATTGGATTTCGAAAATCATGGAAACCTATTTGTTGGTTATCTCACTATTTACTGTGGTAATGGGAACACTGCTGCATTCTGTTGAAAAACCATGGAAGGAAACTGGTTGGTAACCAATTTTTGGGTTCTGTGATATCATTAAAATGGTGCCATTGAGTGAGTGATGGGGAACAACTGCTCACCTTAAATCCAATGTTCTATACAATTGGAGAGGATACTGATTTTACAGACAACTCTGAAATTTGATACTAAGTGTATTGGCATATTGTATATGACAATAATACTCCATATCCTTTAACACATTTAAAGCAGAGTTTCCAGTTGGTGATTCATATACAAGGCTTTGTATAAACACTTCATAGAAATGCACTGATAAACCCAGTGCAATTAAAAAAATATCAATTCTGTCTAAATTGTCAATAAGCAATTTAATCATATTTTTTACAGAAACATTATGAAATGTCTAGCCAGACTCAAATTTGCTCTATATTGTGTTCTTCATTTATTAGTTAAAGGTAGTGTGACATGTCAGCAAAAAACCCTGAATTTACTTGGTAGTTAAAAGGCAAGGTTTCCTGAGGAAAAATCCGTTGGAATTATGTCAATATCTTTGTCATTCTCATGATATTCCTTTTCAAAGTTTGAATGTTTCTGAAGCAACTTGTTGCTTATGCAAAAATAATGATGTGGAGCATTGGAGAGTGTTGATATATCTTTTGTTAACCCTACATTAATTATCTCTTAATTACTCATCAAATAGTTTATTGTTTGGTGATTGATACTGATGGTTTTCAAGGACACAATTTCAACTTTCAACTTTCAAAGTAAAACCCTCAGGACATGCTAATGTAACAAGTGTTTTTGAAATGAATAGTGCATAAACAAAGGATAACATTAGCCATATGTAGTATGTCCCTCCATAGACATCACAAGATTTGCATATTGAGCTCATGTCTATGCATGAATAAGTTCATATCAGAAATTAACCTGTCAAAAGGTCAATTTTTAACCGATTTTGATGGAAATTTCAGCAGTTTTCTTGATATTTAATGTTTTTGCATCAGGTAGCTACCCAATTTTGTCATTGTGGTATCACACTACCTTTAGCATATCCACAGTAATGTAAGTACCAGAGCAGAGAATATGAACCTATCTGGCAGTGCCTGCAATTGAGGAGAAAATTATTCAACTTCATCAAGCTTACATCAATTATGGTCATACTAATATCATATATTTCTTTTGCTGAGGAACTTTATTTCTCACAAGAAGGGGTATGGGTAGGGGTAAGGTTAGGGATTATTTAGCACTCACCTGGAAATGTTATTTTTGCATCTGCTCTTTGTTGAAGAAGTAATTCTCCATTGGTATTGAACAAGAAAACACTGAAGGCCCTGTGTAACATACCTACAACGTGATAATGAAAGGGAAAAAAAAATAATATGTAAAGTGGTAACAATTGAGATGGGTCTTAAGTTGTATCTTTTATGCTGGCATTTGGTATGTAGACGAATCCCATCAACGCTTGTTTTTAGTGACTGTAGTCAGCTATTAGTTGGGTTCATTAGCCTAAAACTGTCTTCACATATTGTATTCATGAATTTCAAACCCTCATATCCAGTGAAATTGAAGGAATCAAGACACAATTTATTGTACAAACATCCAAAATAAAGGTAAGCAAGGATACTGAAAGATTAAAAGGTGATGGACCCCAGTTATGGTGGACTTGAATCAGACTTTCACTTGATGTCCAGATTTGTCTGTATACATCGATTCAAAAAGCCAAGTAATGTTTAGATTAATGTCTGCCATAAACAGCAACTAACAGCCATCAATAGTGTATGTTAACAAAGAATATCAAGGCTTGTGGTCCCCAAAACCCAACCAAAAGTATGTTTCCAACTGGATGCGACTACCATACACAGGAAGTAGGAGAAACAATGAGATTTACATGTTTGAAGTCCCCAGAAATTAAAATAAAAATTTTTTCTGATGATCTAGTAAATAATAACTCACCCTTTTTAATATTTTCCATCAAATGGCATTCTTTCTTTGATGCTGATCTTATGACTGTATCATCCTCATTTACTACAAGACATTCTTCTGAAAGCAGCTTCACTTGAGTATCATCCAGCTCTTTAGTGAGGTCATCAGCCATTTTCCTGTTCAATCACAACAATGCTTCATAAATTTATATACTATATAGTTTTTTAATCTGATGTCAATGAAAGTGCTATGGAATACAGTACTAGTTTTTTTGCTTTCTGAACTAATTGTTTACCAGAATATAGAAACATTGAAGAGGTTTTTCAGGTTAGAAGAAACAATAATTTTGTGTAAATAACTGTTGAATGAAAATTTCTGAATATTTGTTGAGCAAAAAATGCAAGACTAGACAGCCTTTATTACACTCTAACCAACCACAACCTTTAACTGTGATTATTTTTCAATAGTTGTAGGTCAATGTACAATGAGGTGTAGAATCAAGTTGTGAAAAAATTGTAAAAACAAACTCAGATGTCACTTTAATTGAATATGTCTAAAATTTTAAACTTTATTGCTAATATGTTTATACCTTACACAACAGCGTATTGAACATTAATATGAACCATTACAATGAGTTTGCCATACTACTATACCTTTCAGTCTGTTCTAAGTACATACTGTGCTATTGTCAAAAGAAATCTTTACCCACCTTGAGTAAAATGCCACACACAGGTTGTGTTGAATATTTTTCAGCTCGTTTCTACAGTTGAAAATGTTCAAGTGATGAATCTTGAGATTTGACTTAATAAGATGCTGGCTGGTTCTTGCGACTAGAAGAGAAATCATTCCGGTAAAGAACTAAGAGGCCAGGAAGTAAATTGATGTAAAAAGCTGGTATAGAATTCTGTAATGAAAATGAAAACAACTTTTAATATAGTTTCTACTATTTAAGTCACTGATCTCAAAATAGTAAAACATAGGTGCTGCTCCCTCTGCTACTACAGCAGCTGAATAATAGTTAGATGGGATTTAACAACACAACAACAAAAATGTGTTATACAGTGTTACCAAAGAAAAAAGGTGCAATGTTGAGGTAAAATTACCAAAACGAGATAAAACGGAGGTCAATTTTTTATGAAAAAGATTGCAAAGGCAAGAGTCATGTCAGAAGGATCTATGAAATTTACTTTCCTTGAGAAAGCTAAGAATAAGGGAGGAATCTTTTTGTTCTAACAACGTTTTGAGACTGGCACAGTATAGCATTTTTGGTGATTGAACAGTAGGAGTATTCATAACAGTCAATGAGAATGTGACTGACGGTGATACAGTAGCACAGTCACAGGGTATACAGTAGGGTCTTTCATCCCTGTGTGGTAAATAGGCATGGGTAAGGTAAGTATGACTGATGCTGGCCCTAGTTTGGACTTAATCATTCCTCTGTTTACTGGGGACTCCATTTCCCCCAGTTCCTACCATGTGTTTGACTCAGTACAATTTGTTCTTGAAAAAGGAATCCCACATGCAGCAGCTGCAGCCGTACTTTTTTCTAGATGCATAAGAAGGCCAGCTAAAAGGACAATTCCTGTCATCCCAGACAGTCTTGATTCTCCCAAACATGTAATTTACAGTTCTCCTCTCATAAATGTGTAAAATACACTGTACCTTGTGCAGTCACAAATTCTAATTTATTGCAATAGTCCATGCACTGGTGAGCACATATGACTGTAATGTGTGGTGAGCACATATGGCTGTTATGTGTGGCGAGCTTAAATGTGTAATTTAATTTCAAGTACTCTCTCTGCATTTTGTGGAAGGAAAACTTCTTGGCATCTTTTGAATTTTCAAATTCTGATGTCAATTAAAGAGCACAAACCAGTTGAGAATTTTCATACCCCTACACCATCCCGAAAGCCAAGAGGCTTAGTGATTCCTTGCTGCTAAAGTTTATGTTTTTCAAATTAACAGTGTTTCATAAATTACCAAAAACTAAGTATGAGATCCCTCACTGTTACCCTTCTTGAGATATCATGTTTGTGAGGTTTTAATGTTCTGACCTCTGGTGACCCCCAATAAACTTTGATCCCAACCAAATATGACAGAATTCATCTACTAAATATGGGCAATGCAAATGCTAAGTAGGAGACCCCTCACAGTTACCCTTCTTGAGATAGTTTGTTTACAAATTTTTGACTTTCTAACCTCTGCTGACAAAAAAATGACCTTTGACCTCCACCAAAAACAACAGAGTTCATCAACTAATTATGACCATTGCACAGGCTAAGTATGAGATCCCTCACTATAACCCTATTTGAGATCTCCTGTTTTCAAGGTTTTTACCTTCTGATCTCTGTTGGACCCAAACAACCTTTGACCTCCACCAAAAAAAACAGGGATCATCTACTCAATATGGCTAACCCATATATCAAATGTAAAAGTCAGTCATATTTACCCTTTTTGAGGTATTGTGTACACAAGGTTGTGACATTTTGACCTCTGGTGACCACTTATGACCTTTGACCTCTACCAAAAATCAACAGGGATCACCTCCTCAATTGGGCCAACCCAAACACTAAATATGAGATAAGTCAAACCAGCCCTTCTTGAGATACCATGTTTACAAGCAACTGTCTAACTACACTACTGTACTTTAAAGTGTACCTCAAGTAAAGAAATTCAAAAGTATATATTAAAGACCATGCAAAATGAATAATCACAGTCCAACTCCATTTCATACGACATTCCTGAGTTGGAATATAAAATGTTTAAGAATGTTCAATTAAATTAAAATGGCACATTGCACAATAATTTGTAAAGTCATTTTAATACTAATAAAGTTACAATCTTTGTATTTCTATGTTTTTCTAAAAGTCACTGAACGTGGTACCAAGGTACAATAGCATTCTTACTCTTATGGGGTCATGTAATTATTAAGCAGGCTTCAACTAATTCATTTTTTATTACTTGTCCATCAGGCTAGGGATTCCCAAAGTCTACTTGTCTGCATGAATATGCACTGAGTCCATATCTAATTATCTAGTACAGTACTACTGTAGCCATTGAATTCCTATGTGAAGAAGACTTCTGTGCTGCTTTCCCTGCGGGCTACAATATTGAGCAGTTCACTTGTCTGAGTCATTTTTTACTTGTCCCGGACTGTCGGGCGGGGGATTTGTCGAAGCCTGTATTAAGCCCTCTCTGTTGCAACATGCTATGGGAGCAAGCAGGAAGTGTTCAAGGTCATAAAATCATTTTTGATTTTAAAGAGAAACAAACCCTGTAATGTGAGTTGTACAACAACAAAGTCACAAAATATTGCACAATGGACGAATATTTTTAGTGAATAAACTTCAACATTTTATATCTCAGCTCAGGAATGTCCTATGAAGATAGGAGTTAAGACTATTCAAATCCATTTTTTATGCTCCTTAATACATTCTTGAATTTCTTGACTTGAGGTACACTTTAAGTTGGGGTAGCTGCTCTTGCCCTTTAAATTTAGTGTATCTAGACCAAGTGATCAGAGAGCATTAGCCAAGACCTTACGCCAAATGCTGATAAGTGGAAGGATTTCTACACTACCTCAAAGACTGGACTTTTGAAGTGCAATGCAGTCTGGATAAGTGATTTCTCAAAGTAATGCCATGATATCACATTTTTTTTCATTTGAATAGGTTAAAGAGTACAGCATCTTAACATGCTGGAGAAATACAGGTTGTGTTCATATCATATATCTTAGGAATTCTTGGGAAATTTTTTCCAAATGACTTGCAACCATACCTATACCCAAAAAAGACAAAAAAAAAAAAACAAACAAACAAAAACAAAAACAAGCAGTAAGTTGCCCCTGACCATCAGGCATCCCCAAACCAAGTATTACTTTGACCCATGCTTTCTGTGGTACTGCAAGTAAATGTGTCAGGTTTTCTTAGTTTGACCTGTGGTTATGACCTATTCCCTCCAACAAAAAAGGTTCCCCTTAACAGTGAAAGTCATCAACAAAACTCTTCCTTGTTAAATGCTTTCAGGATTTACCCCCACTGGACCAAGCCAAGATGACATATAGTATGGCATCCATCAATAGGATTTAAAATAACACATTCACACCTGCACCAGTGCATGAAACTTTTTGTCAGAGGTGAGGATAGTTCAAAGAGTGATATAGGAAAAGAAACAAGAAGTAATGAAGAGAAATTCAAGACTGAAATGCACTTCCTCAAAAATCAGGTCAAAATAATATTATATTAATTTTTAGTACTGTACATGGGCCTTTTTGAGTTCACAAAAACATTGACTGTTCAGAAAAATGTACACATGTTGTCCCAATCGCATCATTACGGAGTGGGTGCATACCTCCTAAGTGACCAGCATTTTGCGGGTTTGACCTGCATTTGGACACCCAAACCCGCTCACCCACCCAGCTCTCTGAAAAACCTGCATTTCAAATCTCCATAGTACCGGTATTCTTAGTAAGAGAAACACACAAATTAGCAAATGAATTCATCTTACCCATAACTACAAATTCAGTAAATCCTATCTCACAGCACATTCAATTGCTTGCACTGCTATCTATAAATGTACAGGCCTAGGCATAGGTATGTAAGAAACTATGTTTGCTGTCGCAACAACTTTATCGGCTAACCTTCGCAGCAGGTATGGATTATATACCTGTCACTGCGTAAATAGTGTAATAACGTTGTTCAACGCCGTGTTCAATAGAGAACATAAATGACCACTTTGCGGGTTATGGGTGGGGCTTGTCTAAGATTTTCCCCAACATTCTTAACTGTCTTGACAGTTCTTGACGTTCTTGGCTAGGCCTTTAGGTTTTCAGGTTTTCATTGCTGGAATGCCATGTGAGATGTACAAAGATATTGGAAATCACCTGCAGCATGGTACGACTGCCGGTGACACAGTTAACGTTTGCAAACTGTGCTGGTACCCCACCAAAATTTACCTCAAAAATAACAATTAAATATTGTGATTAGGAGAGGTTTTAGTCATTGTGCATTTGTGAGTATATAATATTTTTTTGGCAAATCTCTCAATACAATATTTTTCTAGGTTTCTGCAAAAAATTCAGAGCTGTACTGAACTTTTTTGGCAGTAACCTAACAACATTGTTTTGACTGATTTGCCAAAAAAAAGTTAAACCATTTCGCGTTTAGACACTTCTAAAATTCAAACACCCTGTCAGACACCCCCTCCCCTTATACCCCTCCCACAGGCCAGCAATCCACCAATAGACAGATCACTTGGACCCGCATCTAGCCTCTCAGAACTTGGGAGCTATGTTGGTGCAAGTTGTGGTATACTCTACGTGTAATGCACTGTTATTCTGTGATAAGTACTGCAATGTGAATATGTAAAACATGTGGCCAATGCATTACTAGGTGAGATCTCCATTCTGTTCAAGAACTAAAAGTAACATACACTGAACTATGTGCAGTCCCATATACATGAGTACTGACTATTGGGTGCTAGATGGCACTCACTGTCAGTGCAGACTCTGGTTCTTTTGACCTAGCACTGATCCTGAATGAATCTAAAGATGACCTTTAACCTCCACTAATAGGCTTCTAATAGGCAAAAGTGCTTCTAACCACACTGCTTCCCACAACACATTTCAGTTTCCAAACTTGACATGCCTGATAAATAGTTTTTCAGAGTTTGGCACTAGATGATCTTTTACCTCAGAAATGTAAATATATGTTTCTTTGTTTCTCCCTTTTTTTAAAATTGACAACTTGTTTTACAAATTACTGTACCAAAAGCAATATTGTTCCAACCCACATGCTAATACTGCATGGAATCCCTCACAGTTATCCTTCTTGATACACGTTCCATGTTAACTAGGTTTTGAGTTTATAACTCTGCTGACCACAAAAGACCTTTAATTTGCACCATAAACAAGTGGAATCCTCAACACAAATTTTCAAACTCTAAAAACCTATTTATCATGATATCCCAAGATGGAAAACTCAAAAACAGCGTTTGCACCGGGTAGGAAATTCGTACCCGGGTACCCTAACCATATTACCCGTTGGGTACAAGGGGAAAACCGATCATAAACCTAGCAATATCTTTCGTCCACCTAGCAGGCTAGGCTATGCAAAGTATAGTATATACAGTAGGCCTTTGCTGTTTCGTTAAATGGTATAGGAGCAGATGTTAGAAACACGTCGCGGAAATTGTTTCTGGAAAAGTGCAATTTAACAAAAGCTCGTTACGGAAACAAACAAGTTAAGCAACTTCATTTCAAATAATTGTGAATGAGATGTGGGTTATTACATTTGTTATTTTCAATAACCATGTTACAGTATTTTGTGAAGATCAAAAAGAAATTGTAGAAAAACGCTACCCAGGTAGTGATTTTCTACCTGGGTAGCAAGAACGTCAGTCGGGTAACCGGGTACCCAATGCAAACACTACTCAAAACTGTGATAGATTTCATGTTAATGTAATTTCTTGTGGTGAGTTAGTCAGATGGAGTTTTACGGTTTGCCCCAGTGGGGTCCAGGGGCTAAGCCCTGAAAACCTTCTGGCTTTTAAGGTGTTTGTGAGGTATTAAGATTGTAATTAAAGGGTAATTCTATTGTCTTTACACTGGCCTAAAAATTACATCCAGGGAGACTTCAATTCAAGTAAGATTTTATTGATAACAAAACTAGTGAAACTACAACTAAGAGTGAATCACGCTGATATTTTGAAAAAGGGGAGCTGAACTAGAACCAGAATGCAAAAATACATCACCGTTCCGATAATGAATTTATGTTCTATTGCAAATAACCCCATGACATTCCATATCTCCAGCTCTGTCAAACTGCTAAACTAACATGTTAGAAAATTAATTTTGTGTTATCCCAGATAACCTCAGACCTCCACCAATAAAAGAAAGGGACCATGTGTGCACCATGACAAAACCACAAACATGAAGTATATATCCAAGTTTCCTATCTTGAGATATTATGGTAACAAGATTTTCAGACATTGACCATAGTGACCCCAGTTGACCTCTGACCTCCAGCAAAAACAACAGACAACATCATTTTATCATAATGCATTCACAGAAATGATATCTACCTGAACTTCCTACCTCGATAGTCAGTTGACAAAGTTTTCATATTTCCACATCAGGTGACTCCTGATAACCCTTGACCTCCAAAAACAATTTAGGGGCTTTATTCTCACCATAAGGCATACATACTGTACCAAGTATGAAGTCTATCCAAGTTCCCTACCTGTCCTTGAGATAATGTGTTAACAAGATTTTCAGAGTTTGACCCCTGGTCACCCCAGATGACCTTTGACCTCCACCAAAAACAATAGGGTTCTTTTTCCTAAAATGAGGCATCAACTGTATTACCAAGTTTGAAAACTCTCAGACATTCTAATCTTGAGATATCATGCTGACAAGCAAAGTGTCACAAACACACACATGTACACTCACACACAATCATGACTGAATAGGTTGAGTGGAATAGCCTGCCTAAGTGGGTTGTTAACTCCACATCAGTGCACAGTGAACATTGTTAAGTTCTTCCATGACTGTGGTAGAATCTAATCTTTCTGGGTTTGTTAGGTGTTGGTGGTTTGCCTTTTTTTTTTGGGGGGGGGGGGGGGGTTTAGATTACAGGGCATCTTATGGGGTCTTTTTAGCCCTCCTTTGCCCTTTAATGTGCTACAGTACGTTATGTTATGTTAGAACAGAACCTTGGGTACTAATTTAAAATCAGTGACCAGAGATGACATCATTTTAAACAATTCTCCAACTTAAAAGAGGGTGCCCAAACTTTGTGAAAGTGTCTTCAGAACAAAAAAAAGTTATTTTTTACTTTTTTCCCAAAGTAAAATGTGTTTCTTTTTTTTCCACTCAAGAAGAGCAGTATGATGTATTTGCTGTGGAAAGAAGCAGACTGGTTAATGCTTTCAAAGAAGGAAAAGCAATGGTTAAACCTGTATTAGAACCCCTGATATACCAGTATAGCATATAAACCAGTGCGCTTGCCGACTGCGCTAAGAGTGCAGTTGCCAGAGAAGGGGTTTCAAAAAACATAAGTAGTGTCTAACAATACTACTTGCTATATTATATACATACTGTATGTATGCCTCATACATATATATGTAACTGTACACATAAGTAGAGTATGCAAATATACAACAGGGTGTATACTTCTACGTCTGCATATACCTACATAGCTACCCTAAACTTCAACCTATGCATACGCACGTACGCACACATATATATTGTTACATACCCCCCAAGTGACCCGCATTTCGCGGGTTGGACCCGCATTTGGACACCCAAACCCACTGACCAAGCCCTCTGAAAAACCCACATTTCAAATCCCCGAAGTATTCCTAGTTAGAGAACCACACAAATTAGCAACTAATTCATCTTACCAATAACAACAAATTCAGTAAATAGTATCTCACAGCACATTCAACTGCTCGCAGTGCTATGGAGTGCATAGGCCTACTGTAGGTACATACGAAACTATCCCAACATTGCTATCGGCTAACCTTCGCAGCAGGTATGGAATATATTCCTGTCACTGCGAAAATAGTGTAATAACGTCGTGCAACGCCGCATTCAATAGAGAAAATAATTGCCCACTTTGCGGGTAACAGGCTGGACTTGTCCCAGAGTTAACCCAAAGTTCTGGACTGTCTTGACAGTTCTTGACCTTCTTGGCTTATGTTTTCATGGCTAGAATGCCATGCGAGATGTACGAAAACATTGGAAATCAGCGACAGCATGTACGGTACGACCGCTGGTGACAAACAGAGTTGACTTTTGCAAACTGTGTTGGTACCGCACTAAAATTTACCTTAAAAATAACAATTAAATATTGTGACTAGGAGAGGTTTTAGTCATTGGGCATTTGTGAGTATCTGCATAATATTATTTTGGCAAATCTCTCAAAACAATATTTTTCTAGGTTACCACAAAAAATTCAGTACATACTGAACTTTTCTGGTGGTAACCTAGCATCATTGTGTTGACTGATTTGCCAAAAAAGTGCCACCATTTTGCGTGTAGACACTTCTAAAATTCAAAAATTTTCGAAGAGTGGAGGGGGTGTCCCCCTCCCCTCCACTTATACCCCTCCCCCAGGCCGGGGATGCACCAATGGACAGATCAGATGGACCCGCATCTAGCCTCAGAACTTGGGAGCTATGATTGATGTGCATTATATCCCTAACCCTAACTGTAACCTGTTACTATGCGTAGGTGTATCCACGTATGACGTGGGTTGGGGCCACTGATTCTAAATTAGAGCCGAACCTTCTGGTACACCACTTGAGACTTCTTTCCAAGAAGGAAAATTGCCATTGACAAACTGACTGCAACTCGATCTCTGAGACCTACCATTGAGCCACAAATTGATTCACTGAGCACACTTGCCTTTGCTTTGATGTCTAACCTATGCAATTTGATGATGAAATTCAAATATCTCACAATGAATCCTACGTATTGAAAGGATAAGGCTTTTGTATTACAATTGGCGTAATTTGCACTGTAGCCTATATAAGCTCATACTTACAGACATTAGTAGTACACTTTACCAGCTGCACATTACCACATGAAAATTCTGCAAAATGTTTAACTTTAATGATGGAAAACTGTATTAATGTTAGAAGAGGCAATCAAGACAGTGAACCCATCGTTTAATTATTTTGTGACCTTGATACAAGAGAAAAAGAAAGCATTTGGCAAATTCGTCGAGTGTCCATGTAACAGGCTGTTAATGTTATCCCTTCTACGTAAGTCGATTTTGGAGTAAAAATTTCATTTACCGCCCATATAATTTAATTAATTCACAAAAATTTGTTTTTGTATTACTTTTGTTGAACAGTTCCATTCTTTTCAACTTTTCCTTCAATTTTGTAAATACTGTGTATTTGTCAATCCGGTGAACCAGTGGATTCATCGTTAAACACAAAAGGAAAGAAAAACACCACATGAAAATTGCTAAGAAACTGATTCGCGGAACTGCTTTCTACACAAGGGCATGGCAAAGGTTTGAATGTAATTACCTGAATTTTACGAAAAAAATTATATGCTTAGCCTATCCTTAAACTGGTGTAAAAAAGATTTGAGCTTAAGAATATGAATAATGACGGGAAAGTTGAAGCCATTTCCTGGCAACTCACGTCAGCTGTCAAATGATTTCCGAGGTGAAAAGTAGTGGAAATAACCGGAAGTACAAAGAGACCACCGCACTCTTCGCATCTATGAATTTCTAAATTGCAATGCCCGCTACGCAGGTCAAGACAAACTGCCTGCATTCTTTTCACTTACTAAAGGGGGCATTGTAGAGGGCACTATGATTTTTCAGCGGAGCACTGCCAGACACACGCCATCGAGTGCGGAGCACGAGGCCATACGGATCGGGTCCAGGGGCCCGCCTAATGCCCCTGGTGGGATCCAGTTGCAACTCCCTTGAAAATTCCCACGTCTTAGGGCATTTGTGAGGTGTAAAAACTGGTCAAAAATTAGTTGGGTAGGCTAACTTGAAGTAAGATGTAATTGGTAACAAAACTACTAGCAGGAGCGAATCCGGGAGACAATTTAAAAGAGGGCTTCGGTGGGGGCTGAACTATAAAGAAAGCAGTTGATTGACAGTTTAACTAAGGGTGATTCTCTTACGAAAACATTGTTTCCTATCTGAAAGTCTTCCCGAGTTGAGCGCGGCTGCTTTCAATTTGGGCATCAGTCATGAGCGCACAGAAAATTTTGAAACTAACGCAACCTCTCAGACAGCTGGAAAATTATTTCCTTTTTTGTCCAAAGAAGAATCAATTTACACGAAATGTGGTAGACTGCAGAAGATAATTGGCCTAACCTCATGGGGAGGGGGGCACCACGTTTTTCGGGGGGGGGGGGCGTGGCCCCCGAGACCCTATCCCTTTGGCAACCTCACTGGAACCACCTCGATCGACTAGTATATTTGCATTAGCTGGGCAAAGAAGATGTAAGCTCGCTGGTTCAGCAAACTTTGAAATGACCACGACGGGCGGCGATCCTGGGGGATGGGGGATATATGTGTGGGTGGAGATGGCTCGGTGGTTTGAGCGTACTGCCTTGCATACTGAAGGTCCCCGGATCAAATCCCGGTGGAACCACTTGGAAATTTTCCGGGGTCTAAAAATTAGCTTGCTGCAGCATAGCTGTTCACAGTGATGCTGAGGGGGTTTAAAATTGGTGAATTACAAAATCAGGTATTTGGTTGTCCGTTTCAGGAAGTTGTCCGTTTCAGGAAGTTGTCCGACTCAGGAAGTTGTCCGCTTGCTCAGTTCAGCTGTTGAGCAGTGGTGCAGAGCAAGTATAACCTCCACCCCCTCCAGTCTTTGGGAAAGTGGCTAAAGACTTGGGATACGCTCACGTCCGTCGGATGGGGACTTTAAATGGCGGTCCCGGGAGCAGGATTGGGAGCTATTAGTACACGCCTGCCTCGTTACCTCTGAGCACTAGTCGAAAAGAGAAGGCGAATTTCGCCGGTGTTCATCCACACTCAGGCTCACTCTGGCATTGGATCTTCGAAGAGTTAATGACTAGGGCCTGGACTTCAGGGCATCTTATGGGGCTTTGGCCCTCCTTTGCCCTTCAACCTGTTATGTTATGTTATATCCTCCATGAAATTGGATGGGGGGGGGGTGGCACTGTACGCTATATCTCTTCCCCGTGAGGTTCAGATTCGGAAACTATGTAAAAAGTTAAGTATGCTATTATAAAAACTTCTCTAATAGAACGGAAAACTAAACAATTACAAAAATCCATGCTTTGAAATATAACATGAAACTTTTTCTCTAAAAATAGAAGGGAACGTATGAATGTGACTTGACAGTTCTGTAACCCTCCCCTGGAGTAACTTAAACATGAACATATTACACATATGTACCAGTATCCTCAATCCCCTTCGAAAGTGACCATCTGTTTGTTTATTTCTCTGCTTGGCTAAATAAATACGGTATCCATTTCTTTTATCATGTTATGATCCATAACTCATCGACAAATACATGGGTCCTCATTTAGTCTACTCTTTAGGGCCCTTGTCGTTTGTTTTTACTTGCACTGGTTGCTTTGTGGTTGTTTTGGTTTTTGGTTTTGTCTGTAGGTTTTGTCTGTATTTCAAATTAGTCCCTAGTTGCACTTTCTGTTTTGGTTGTGTTGCCCTTGTTGACCTCTTTTAACTGTCATCTGTGCACTCTGTGATGGTTGTCTTAGCCTTTTGGAGTTGGGAACTGAAGACTGAAGATGATAAGGTGAATTTGAAGTTAAAATTGCAAAAGGCTTCTTACATAAATACCAGACGCGCCGTAACGTTTTTTTTTTCTGAAAGATTTAATTTTGTCACAACGTGGGTTTCTGCTTCTCCGGATAAGTTTTATTATACCGTAGTTTAAGCTCCGCACGGTTCTTACAGTGATTTTTACTTTGAAAATCATTGTCGTCATTTTTATTCCTTCGGGTTCAGTTTTATCGACCTCCTCTCAGTCTCGTTTAAAAAAATATTATTTAATTCAGAAAATGACTAATGACCATAAATAATAACTAAATATTTAGGCCATCATTAAAGGGGAAGTTTAAGCAAAAATTTAAATTTCGTACGTGAAAGAAGAACAAAATCTACACAGTGTGGTGAAAGTTCCATTCAAATCGCACATGTATTTCTTGAGATATCAGTAAATGAAGTCAGTAGAGTTGTTTTTAAAAGTGAGTTTGAGGGCTGTAGAGTCAATATCACTCCCTCACATTGTCAAGGAATGTTTTGGTTCGCTTTGTTTTATCACACTGTTGTGTTAACCTTGAAGTTAATAGGAGTATGACCTCCCTGTGGGGGATGCAAAATTTGTAAAATTTTCATGCCACTTATGCAATCACATTTTAATAATATGGGATTGTTGAGGAGAAAATCCAGTATAAAGTTTAAAGAAAAACAAAAGATTGCTCATTAATGTGGGGATGTGATGTCATATGTGCTTGCTTCAAGTTCACTTTTTGTTAAAAATGTGAAAACTTTACGTGCTCATATCTTGGGAACCACACATCAGATTTCAATGCAAATTTCACCGAAATGCTCAGAATAAGTACCCCTCTTACATACCAAATCCTTTTGTGAGCTTAAACCCTTCTTTTTAAGCCTCGGAGTACTTTAATTCAGAAAATGACTGATGATTATAAACAATTACTTGATATGCCTTTATTAAGAATACTAAAGGAGACGAGATTATAATTAATTTCAACATCAATTGCAATTTTTTTCAATTCCAAATTTATTTCTCATATTTTACCAAGTATGTACAATTCAGGGTGCAGATTATAATATATGACATTTTATAGACAAATCCGATTAGCGGTTGTTTTTAGAGACCGTGGGCCGCCATTAGTGGGGTCCTCAGCCTAAAACCGTCTTTATTTATTGTATAGAGGGCACTAGATAAACAGAGTAGTCTGTCATCTAAGCTAGTGACCATAAAGAGTGTACACAAAAATATAAACTTATTCATTATATATACAGCTGTAAAGAGCCCGAGGAGTGTCGACAAGAAACTTGATATGTTCTGATATACACCGACCCGCCCTGAAATAACTGGAAATTACTATGGGAATGAAAGATGTACAATTTAAAGAAATGAATGATACTCAATGACACTGGCGTAGCTACAGGGATATTTGCCATTTGTGACATCAGTCAACTACAGTGTGGTTTTCTAAACTCTTTTTTTCGTGAAATTCCTAATTCTCTCCAATAAAAGCTCAATTTTTGTAGTTATTTGTTTCACAGATGCAAAATTTTCCGCCCGAAATTTTCAGTTGCTGCTTGCAGTCGTGTTCCGTTATGAATCAGTTTGGTAAACTTTTTGAACTCTGGAAATGACAAAATCACCAGATCATTAAGTGATATCGGCAACTAAAGTGCTATTTCCATGATTTTTTTTACCATTAAATTCCAAATTTTCCCTAATATCAGCTCTTTACTCTAAAAATGTCGCCTCAGTTTGTAGGTCTTAGATAACACTGTATAGCAACAACGATATTTGGTAGCTGTGCAATCTCAGACTTCCCAATAAGAAATACTGATTCTTCAGTTATTCTTAACTTTTCACATTTCCTAGCTTATATAGGGAACCCAAAATCCAAAATTTTCTGTAATACAAGCTCCAAATTTTCAAATTTTGCTGAACGAGGGCAGAAATTTCGGCACGCTTCGCGCGTCGCAAATCACGTCCCCAAAGAAATGGCGTTCACAATAAAGTGAAAGATTCGGAATATCCACATCTCCATGATTTTCTTTTAACTCGATTCAGAAACTAAATCCCCCTTTTAAGGCAATCAGACAACTTTGACTTTTCTATACTTTTTACGATAGGCCTTTTTGCCTTTTTATGAAATACGCTTCTAACAGTTGCTATGATATCACGTTAGGTAGCCCGGAAAGAGCCTTTTCCGGTGATGTCGGGAGTATTTTGGCCGAAATTTTCTTTGTACGCTCCGCGCCAACTGATGGTGGCGCTCCACTTAGATAGTGACACCAACTATATCCCACACACTTTCAAAGACGGATCGCCGCCAATGGAAATGACATCAGGGCTAAAGCCTGCCTGGCAAGGAGACAGGCTAAAAACAATTAAATAATGACAGTTACAGAAGCATTCTTGAAAAATAATTCCGGCGGGCTGGGAAAGCAACCGCGAAGAGGGGCTGTTTTACGCCTATTTGGTGTATGCGTGGATGTGTGTGGAAAGGAGAGACTAAGGAGGAGAAGACGGCGAGGAGAGGAAGGGGTGGTTTAAACTGATTTGCAATATGAAGGTGGATGATTCCTCTAATTTTAATTCGTTGCAAACCGGCATCCTGAGTCTAGGCCTATTAGCGGTTAGTAAGATTATGCTAGGTGGCGATTAAGAGCCGGGAACGGGGTATGATGAGAATTTCGACACTGATTCCATAAATGCGACAAACGTGACGCACACTTGATCACCAGTGCCAGGGGGTCAGATGCATGGCTTCGATCACGGTGATCAGTGAAGGCCGTTCTAGGGCACATTGGCGTATCGACCGGTGGCAGGGAAAGCGCCCTTAATCATAATTTTTAAGGCAGCAATGCAATTTTCAAGGCAGTTAGATGTTTGTGAGTCACCGACCCATTGCTTACGCTGAGCATCACGGTGCGCATCAGTGGCAGCAGATTCTATGGCAGAAGGTTCCATTTTTACCCTTTGGTATCACTCGGAAAGGAGTCGAACCCATCCCACAGCCCCTGGAATATCCCAACTGTCTTACATGATCATTTCCAGCGCATAGCGAAAAGGCTGACTGAATTTTGGATTTTTTAGTTTTCGTTTGCAATAAATCTATATTTTAATGGAAAAAGGGAGCAAATTACAAAAAGATGAGGAAATTACGAAAAAAACATTCAACACTACCATTTTCAAGCAAAACTTTAGGCACATGTACAGTCTCTGATCTGTCCATGTAACTCGGGCAATTGAAAACATGCCAGAACCTTAAACAACTTTCGTCCAAGTATTCTACAATTCAGGCTGAATTAGTCCGATGGGTAGGGGGGATCATTTTGCAGTCACGGCAAAGGCGATGAGTTCCTGAAGCAACGTCACTCGATCGCATGACATGGGGCGCGCGCAGCGCGCCGAAATTTTTGGCATTCTTTTAAACAAATACTTAACGATCCGGAGCTTGTTTTGAAGAAAAAATTGAAATTTTTGGACGAACTTCGGTAATTGTGAAAGGGCTATTGAACAATCGGGTTGTTTATTGAAAAATCTGCCCTTCATATGAGCAAAATAAAAGAAAGTCACATGAACGACTGAAATTCGTTTGTGGTTATACATTTTATTGTAGGATTACTTAATATGGCTTTCAGACAAACCTCCATGTTTCCGTCGCCGTGTATGAAGTCTTTGTACACTGAGGGACTTTTAACCGTTTTACGTGCTTAAAACAAAATCAAACAAAAACTTGTAGAAACACAATGCCGAAGTATATCCACACGACACAATAGGAAACAAAAGTTTTTGTAACATTGCGAAACAGAAACCGCCTCTTTATTCTTCACCAACGGTTGCCCCCAATTGAACAACAAAATACGTCGCCCCGACCTCCTATCTATCCTTACACCAATAAAGCCCTAACCCAGAATAACACCAACACTTTTCAAAAACCACAAACCAGTGAAGAAAGCTCCGTGCAAACTTCTCCAAAACAAAGTACGGTACTCCACAAGCGGATGCAGCCCAACTACCCACACATGACCAAAGCTGGCCCGAAGACCAACAAAACCTACCAGCAGTGAGACACTGCCCGCGAAGACAACGGTTCACGCCCGAAGGTAATAACCCTTTAACAACACACCCGAATGCAACAACTAGACAAACACTGGGATATTTATAGGTGCACTTTTCTCAAGTTGCACCGGGGTAATGTTGCGTTAAGGGGACATTTTACCAATCACTATCCCACTTATAAACAAATGATTAAGCACAACCGAATGCAGAAATCTTTGTTGTAGGAGGGAGTTGTTATATCCAGAGAGTATCCTGGTTTATCTTTTTGACTTGGGAGAACAACCTCGACACTATTAGTTGATTTATCGGTTACTGCACGAAGGCAGCAAATCTTTGTAGCATTTTATGCTAAGTCCAGTTGTGTTAGTTTTTGGCACAGTTCTTCGACTTTTCTCTTGATAAAGTGAGATTGGACGGAATATTGTGAAGTTTAAGGTACACGACAGAGATTCTGCGAAGGAATTTTTAACGAATATGTAACCTCCTTCCCAATTCCGAAGAAAATGAAAGCACAAATTCAAGACAGTACGATGGTAGGTGGACGCCATCTCACAACCCTCTCAACAAACCGTGCACTGTTTCTAAGAAGGGTTCGATATAATTTTTTATGCTTAATATAATAAAGAGGCTTTTCAGGAGGTCTGAGATTAAATGTATGTTTGCATCCTATGAGGCAAAGGGTTCTAAAAATAGCCAAATTCAGCCGATGAAAAACGAAATAAAAATTGAAGGTAGGACTTGATTTAGCGTGGCAAATGTCGTTTTTTTTTAAGAGCTACGGGACTACATTTCCCTCTCTCTTGTAGCTTCGCTACTTGTTTCGGGTAATCCCTGGTATATAACACATTATACGTTTTTCAAAGGTGTTATCAGAGCTCTGAAAACTCGCTGATTCGTCACTGTAAATAGTTTAAATTTGTCCTTGAGTATTAAATATGTTCCGGTTTCTGTTGGAACCTTATTCTATTCGTGTCCAAGATTCCGAGCTGTAAAAACTACCCCTCCTAATCTGAATCTAATCAAGAGGGAGTGAAATCCGATTTAGTAAATATTATCGGAGCAGACTCTACAGAGTCCATATACGGCTATGCGTTTGTTCCTACACAGACCATCTTTTTTTGATATAGAGGTGGGGGGGGGGGGGGGGACTTCTTTGATCTCTCCAGTGAACTTTTTTCTAAGGGGGGGGGGGTAGTACCTTATTAAAAGTCAAATCAAACCAGCTAATGGCAAGTAGGTCTTTCACCTGTCAACAGTATTTCTGGTCACAAGACAAAATTCCAAGTCAATCTCTTGGACTAATTTTAATAAATAATGAAATCAAGCAAGACCATTTCACATTAAATACATCAGTTTAATTAGGCAATCAAGTTTTTAACTTTCTATACAGCCACTATCATGCTTTAAAATGTTTTACAAATGCCTACATATATACATATTACAATTGTACATTCAACTACCATGCAAAGTATTCAGAACAGACAATAATAAAGGGTAAAATGCAGTTTTGCCATATGGGCTACAGTAATGCTGTTTGTTATGACTAATGTACAGAAAAGTGACTATGCCAATGTTGACCAGATAGGAACATTGAAGACATTGCTGGGTAAATTGAACCCTGACAATAAAAAACTTTGTCATAGTTGCCTACCATTGAACTAGAACAAAAATGGGGAACATTAAACCTTGGGAACATTCAACTCTGGGGACATCAGGTTTGACCCTGCAGAAAATGTGTTTTCTGTGTGTATTTATGAAGAAAGTTCTTTGGTCCTCATCCCACACTACAAATTTAAAATATCAATAAATACATATCTTCGTGTACTTGAAGCTTACCCTATGAAATGGTAGGAACTCCCTTTACACATTCCACTGTCCCTGTCCCAATGTCCCCAGCTCTACTTCCCTGTAAGATATTTACTATGTCATTGCAGAATACCTTTAATGAGAACTTCTTCTAAATGAAAACTATATGAAGAAATCATTTACAAACTTACATCCCAACTTTGCTTCCATGTATCATCTTCTCAAATAAGGCACAGCCTTTTTTCAAATTTTGCACCTTAGTTTATGCTTTATTCTCATAACTAACACTTTTGATCCCAATCTTTAGAACCCAATCCTTGACCCCACAGCACTGTACTCACCCTGTGATTTTTGCATATTGCCTAAAACAAGACCTTGGAGAATCTGAATGATTGAATGGAATGTATGAACCAGCAAATTAAAAGTTATTTAGAGCTAAATTGACAACCTTGCCAAACCTTCACAAGATGAAGCATGGGTGCTTCATGTTTCCCCTTCCCTTCTTAATGTGTGCTAGTGATTGCAGAGCACAGACAGAGCAGCTTGCATATTGCTGCCAATCTTGATCCTCAGAACCACCAGCTTATGTCCTCATCCAATGGACATGTACACACCCTAACCCTGTAACCACTTCTCCAAATGGTAGGTAGGTGTGTGTGTGTGTGTGTGTGTTGGGGGGAGGGGGTGATCATATCTCTACACAACTGCCAGGCAATGGGAATACCAAAAAAAGTAAACACCTCCTGGATCTGAAAACTTCCTGCAATGGACAACTTCATACAAGAGGTACAGTAACCAGACTGCTGATGTCAAGTTAAATTCCTCCAATTTTATCCCCCTCATCAATATCTGCATACAAGTTTGCTTATGGGGGAACGCTTTGAGTTACCAAAATTTTTTTCAAGTGGAACCACAGACTTATTGTGGAACCTTTGGCCTGAAGGTCAGTACAACCAAATGCCAAACCAACTAACTGTTTTGGCATGAGAAGGATTTTTTGCTTTCTGCAGAAAAAGCCTTCGCCATCATGTACCACTTTGTAAGAAAAACATATCTTTACAACTTAAAGACGAACACTCATCACCCCAAACTAAATTTTGCTTGGGGGGAGCAAAAGTCTCAATTGGTGATTTCTTTAGTTGATATTCAGTTAACGAGAGATAGAGTAATAGTTCATATTACAAAGCATGAACAAAGTGTCATGAACGCCCATTGAGACCTTGTATGACCATCATGATATGTCCTAATGCAAACAGGTTTTTGTCTGTACAAATAGGAGATAAAAGATATGTGGTAAGGGTTTCCCTTCAAAAGCCAAATATTTGTCACCCCAAACTAAAAGCTTAACAAAGTCTACAGAAATTCTCAGCTGCTACAATTCTTTGATTGACATCATATTCCTAAAGTGCAGAGCAGCTCATATTACATATCATGTACTTGGAGTGTTTTGTTTATAAATTAGGAACTTGCATGCTCACCAGGATATGCCCTGAAGCAAAAAACTAGGATTGTGTATGGATAAGGATGAGTTAAAGGTGGCCGAGGGAGGGGGTAAAAGTTAGAAGGTAAGGAAAATGGAATTGTCTTAATGATAAAAAACTGCCTTAAGTTTTCATGCCTGAAGTCAGAATTAACTTAAATTAGAACTCCTTGCAAGGGATAATCTTAGCATTAAACAGGCAAAAACAATGATATGGTAAAAAACTAATTCTTATGTTCTTCATTTACAAAACCTAGATCTTAAAAGCACACTAGCATTGTAAAGAAAAATTACACATTAAAAAATAAGACACTATTTAACAAAGTAATAATTTAGATTGAAATATTTACTGCCTTGGAATCCTTTCAAACCTTGCATACATTAATAAAAGAGACTTCATAATCTATGTGAAGGAATAGTTTGACTAAACACCTGTCATATGCAACATATATTTCAGAAATTCTACTTTATTTGCAAACTGATGAAAAAAAAATATGAATTAAACAGAATTGTAACACAATAATTTCAAATAAATATAGCTCTTACAAATCATGATCAACTACACTACAGAAACAAGACTCTACTTGATCAACTTTTTACAATTGTTCACAGTAGTAAATGAATATATTTTTTTGGTTGAGGGTAGTACAATGGGAGGAGAGAGACTGCTGAAGTTTTTTTTGTTAGTCCTTTTGTTAGTGATAATGATTTCAGATCATTTTAATCACATCCCAGAAAACATTTACAAGTAGAGTAAGGGTATGAAAATTCTCAGTTGGTCAGTGCTTTTTGATTGACATCAAAACTGGAGAAATTCAAAAGATGTCTAGTAGCTTACATTATCCAAAATGCTGAGGAAGTGCATGCAAATCATTCTAACAGCATACAAAACATTCTAACAGCACACATGTCTGAGTGTGACAGATACAAGAGACAAGGTGTCACATACATGAGCCAAACTTCAGGAGATTCAAATTTGCTATCTAAATTAAGAGAATAAAATGATGGTAAGCTCAAATATAAAAGGCACACTACAGGGAATAATTAAGCATTCAAAATATGCATAGCAATATTGCCGTTTCTCAGTTCCTCTAACCTTGTACAACTGCTGCTCTAACCACTTGACTATGCAGTTGGAATGTTTTGAAAAAAAGTGTGCATTAATTAAATACCACACTATAGCATTCAGCAGCTAAAAAGACACTATTTATCAAGGCTTAACAAATAAAAAATACACTATGTGCAACACTTCACATCACATTTTATTCCCATCTGATGACAAGCTCAGAAATGGTCAAACTTTGGCAATCTTTTACTTAAAAAAATGTCAAAGTTTTTCAAATAATTACTCCAATGAAGATTTCATTAGACAATTTCAATCTATCGTTGTTGAGTGCAACGAGCATTTGTCTCTCAATGTCCACACTCTTTTTTATGGGGCAGTTTTTTTTTTAACAATCTGATTTTGGGTTTTGACTCACTCTGCACCAAAACCATATATTGCATTAAAACTATCAAAAACAATCTGTCATCATGGTCTAGCATTATGACTGGTTGCCATATGGATAAGGGGTGTCTAGTCTTGCATCTTTCTGGATTTTTTCTACCTGAAAAACATTACAACATTCCCATTCAACAGTATTTAACATGCGTGGAATCAATGTTTCTTCTCACTTGAGAGACCTCTTCAATAGAGGTCATGCATGTGACATCAGCAAGTTTCAATTTTGCACACTGGGTGGAACTGATCATGTACAGTACGTGTGTTACTGATGTGCTGGCATGACAACACCTTAGTATAAACAACTGATGTACAACGATGCCTGGATGGCAAAACAGAAAGATGCTCCATGCACTGATATCTGTGCACAACTGCTTATCTGTTCAATTCTGGTCAATAATCAGCTAAAAGTTTGCTGTCAAATTCTGCCTATCCCTTTAAGTGAGATACTGCATTTGTTTTTCAGAAAACATCCATACTTTCAAAAAAAAAAAAACCAATGCAGTACGGTAGCCTTCTTTTTAAGAAGTTAATTTCTCACAGCTGGAAATTCAGTTATTTGTTGCTTCAAGAACAATAAGCTCATCCAAAATTTTAGAACTTCAGATGATGCAACTCTTGTAATCCTTCTACTACATGATATATCAAGGAGATGACACAATTGCTAGTGCCAGTGACTGAATAGAGCATTTTATTAAATACCATGCTAATGTGTTTTAAATGCAATATTTCCCTTTAAGACACCTCATAGTTGAGGGCAGCAAATGAGAAAACATCAACATTTTTAAACATCTGTCACTTCTGTTTCCAGAAGTAAGTCTTCAGTCTTCAGATATGACAGCGTTACCGTATTGTTCACTATTTTTCTTCTGGAAGTATTTTCTTCACGTTAGAAAAAACAGGCAGTGGTCTTTTCTTGATTGATTACACTTCTTTCATGTCATACAGTTAATCAAAGGACTTCTCCAGAAGAGGACAGAAATACTGTAAGAAGACGAAAAGTCCTTTTGAAGTTCACATACAAATTGTAAGAAGATACTTAAGTCTGACTGAAAATTATAAGATTCAAACAGTGGTAGCACTTAAACACTGTCAATAACACAAAGAGTGGGGTTATTCATTACTTTGTTATCCTCCCTCCCCCTTCCTCATTGGAAGCTACTAGCCACCACTTACTTAATAATTGTGTTATTAAGACAGTCAAGCCATTCTAATGATACTGTGTAGTTACAGCGAAGGATGCCAAAACTTTCTTGATCCAAGATCTACTCTTCCAGTAGATGACCAGAGATCTCTACCAGTCCAGAGTCAACATGGACTGTAGATGACCCATCGCATCAACTACATTTTCAAGTTATTACAAACCAAAACATACAGTTTACACCTAAAAACCTCCTACTATGTTTTCATTATTCCTTCAACAGTTGACTTGGGGTCAGTCCATGGTCTACAAGTGCACCACCATGAACTTGTTGGGCACTTCTGATTTGGAACTGGATTACTGTGTAAATTTAGCCAGGATAATGTTTGTGAATTCACTAAAGACCCCACTTTTGGACGGGATTGTCTCCAATCATAGTTCTTTCCAAAAGGGAGACATTGGAGAAAAGATACAACTGTCCAATATACAACATAATTTGATCATACCATTAGTAAATTAAGGATTTTTTACAAGTCAAAAAGAAATTTACGGATTTCACTTTCTTTTTCCTCAAGAAACTTGACACAAGTTTTTCAACCATATATCTAATCCAGAGATAAATATTGAGCAGATTACAATGCATACGTGGATCAAAAAGTTGGAAAGCTTAGAAGCTCCTTCCCGAGGAATTTAATATTTGGTGGTAATTGTTGGAAACTGAAGGGAAATTTTCCTTTTTTGTTCATGGAAACTCAGTGGTAATTGTGGGAAATTTTACTCTTTTCCTAGGAAATAAATATTTGGGCAGCCCTGTAAAATGTTCCAGTTTCGTTTATCTTATGAAAACTTTTATAATAATATTTTTTCATTGCAGGTAACAATTCAGGGAAATGTCTCAGTTTCCTCCTTATATAATGTCTGACACAAGATCAAATTTGTACCCTAAATATGAAAAAAAAAAAATCCTGATTTACTTTTGTTTCTTATTGAAGTGTTAACTTACAGTGTCATCTTTCTCCAAGAAAATTTTTGCAATTGGATCTAAATCATCTCTACCACTGGATGATCCAATGCTAAGTTTACGCTGCAAGCTGTGGGCATACAGGGTACATTCCTGATCCAACAAAGCCTCCTGAAATATTACTCCAGCACGACCTATTGATAAATGGAAAATAATATAATATTAGTACTACAGGTTCCAAGGGTGTTTATCTACATCTGTGATGGTATTAGTTTTGACCAAGGGGGAAATTTTTCCCTTCAAACATACTTTTGGGGAAGGGACCTAGTTAATTTTCAACAAGAACTTTTTGCCCCCAAGTGGGAGATATTCCTACATGTAAGTTTAAATCTTGCGGAACTGTTAAGAAAGAGCAGGAATTGCTTAGTCCTGTTGCATACTATAGACATTGCACAACAAGAATATTTCAGTCTATTTAGACCCTCTGGATATTTACTTAATGTGTTTACGATGGCATAATGCTATATCTTGTCAGACCCCCAGCAAAACGGTAAGGGAGTTGCATCAGACATAGCGACCTTGTTAATTTTCTACAACAACAATCAACAATAGCAAGAAGGAATGATCATTGATGCATCAAACCATTTCAAAGAACAATAACATCTGAGGTAAAGGTAGACGAGAACAAGTCTGTGAAATTGAACTTCATAAAACATCCCATACTTTATACATACCTGCCAACATTGTCATCTCATAGAACTGTGTATGTAACAAATGATCTACTTACAGGACCAACAAGGTTCACTGCAAACCCACAAGAGCCTGCATACATGACTGGGTTCCAACTTCCAAGAGGTTTGACTTCTCATTTTCTCACTAGATGTTCACACTATTATATGTGGAAATGACTCGGGTATAGCAAAGAGTGATCCCACTGTTTCTAAGCTGCTATTTTGTCATTTTTTTCATCATTTTAATATCAGTTTATTTTAAATACCATGAGTTAGAAAATCAGAATATTCTCCTTTATATAGGTTATTAAAGCTCACAAATAGAATGCAGTTCCATGTGAACAGAAAACATTGTCAGTTATCTTCAAATGTCTTCTAGAATAATATTTTGCTGAGAATACTAGTTAATCAAGACCTCACGCCAGACTTACCCTTGAATTCTGTCACCATAGGTCTTTTATTTGGATAGTGCTGTAAATGTCCCTTTAGTGACAATGTCTCACCATTCCCAATAGCAGCATTCTCTGGAATTATTTCTGCTATCTGTCCCCTACGTCTAACAGATGCTGAAAAACTCCTCCCTCCAGACTGCAGAATGCTTGGTTCATAACCTTTGACCTTGGTTGATGCCACAGGTTCCATATGTTCTGTCTTGATCACTGACAATGTTTCAGTATTAACAGATGAGGTAACAACTGCATTAGACACTGCTGCGTTTGTGGAAAACATTTGCTCAGCTTTGATATTATCTGTGCCAAAATTAAGTTGCCCCTTAACTCCATCCATACACTCATGTGGTATTACCTCTTTTTGTTGTATCCCAGGGTGAGGGGTAGTCCTGAAACCACATAGCCTTCTCTCTCTGGATTCAATCAAAGGTGGGGAAGCAAAAGTAACAGTCTTAGACACTTTCAACGATGGAACCAAAACTGCTGCTGGTGAACCAAACTCTCCTCCACTTCTTTCTAAACCTGGAAGATGCGAGAAAACTAATGGATTGGCTGTTTGAATGGGATTGTTTGTTTGAATAGGACCACCACCCAAGGTGGACATGCTTGCAGTCGGTAACTGATGATGGTGAATACTTGAAGTAGATGTGAATCCATGTTTCAGTGGTAATGGTGCACCACTTAGATGTGTACAATGATGGGTATCTAGCATGTTTCCAGGTAATCTCACTTGGGAGGCATGACTGCTATTTGTAAGAGCTGCACTGTTCACATCAGTAGGATTGCAAACTTCCCCATCTCTCCTTTCAGCCCATTGTGATGGAATACTCACAAGTTGATCATTTTGTGAATTGTGTAATTGTTCAAAGTGGGCTGAGGAGGCACTGCTGGTAAATTTCTGAGGCAAATTTGGTTGGTTGATGGCAGAGGTTGCTAAATGTCCAACATGATGCACAGGAACGGTCCCCAATTTGTCTTCATAAATAGTACCAATTGGCTTCGAAGCATTGGCTAACATTGACACCCCCTGGGGCTGGGAAGTTTTGTCCAAATTACATTGACTACACATTTGCTGTGCTACATACCCTCTGTTGCTTGGTACCGACTGCTGTAATTGGTGATGCCAGTTACAGGTCACTCCTAATCTATCCTGTTGGATGTTGTTTTGGCTTGCCACACAATGCAAACATTGTGAATTCATGGGATTGTGTCCTGTTGATGCTAACATGCCTTGCTGTATAGAATTATAAGGCATTGTCCCTGTATTTCCAACTGCACACATTTCTTGTGAAATGTTCAGCCCAGTCGAGGTTGGTTGGTATCCCTGGGTAGGGTTTTGATGACTTGGAGTACCAGTGTACCTATCATTTCTACTAGATGACATCCCCCTTGCAGCTGGCAGCTGCTGACATTGTTGGACATTTCCACAAGCTTGACTGGATCCAATTCCCAAAGTTGAAGGTAGACATGACTGGACTACACCACTGCCATGGTTTGATAATGGATTCACAGCTTGTGTTGATGTCACCATGTCATTAGGCAGAGGATGCCTTGCTACATTTACAGGTACTTGAACATGTGAATGCTGTTGATGCCTCTCTACTCTTGTTCTCTCTATCAGATCTTCACTACCATGTACATCTGAAGAAGCTCCCTTCCCAGGTATCTTGCTATCTCCCAGGTCACCCAAATCTGATAGCATCTGAATCTCCAGTTCAAGTTGCTTCTCCAACTTCTCAATTTCCTGTAAAATAAAAGATTTTTGTTTAAACGAAGCATCTCTGTTCAAGTGAAATAAAAATTTTACAACCATAATGAATAAAAAAACACCATCAATTTGCAGGGTCTGGTCAGTTCATAGAAACTCTATAGAAACAAGTCTTCTCAGAAAAGTTGGTATTTCGTAAAACTTTTAGACAAACTACAAATGACAAAAATGGCAGGATGATTTTCTCTTACAGAAGTAGTGAACAGGCTCTCCCACTAATTTTTTTTACAATTTCAAACATCACTCCAAGAACATTTATTTTCCATGAAGTTTGTTCTTCAACATACTTTTTACATTTTAAACTTTTTGGGGGTTAAAGTAGTTGTTGTCACAGTGGTTCTAGCTCCACAGCTGGGCAACAAAGTCTTTCCCTCTCACAACTGTGCAAGCAAACCACCCCTACCCCCCCTAATCCAACAGCAAGGCAGTATTAGCTACAGGTTTGTATCACTAAGTATGGCACTGAGTTTACCTTATACTTTTCCATTTGTTGCACAATTCTGTTTTCAACTTTTATGATGGGTTCAGTCTGGTCTGTGAACAAAGATGTGGCTAGCTCCTGAAAAGAAAGGAGAGGCCCAAATGCCAAAATGTTACATAAAGATAGGAGTAAAAAGGAGAAATTTTTGACCATGACAAAGTAAAAGGTTGCATGTTGCATAACATACATTTTCATAAAAAACTTCATTCCCACAGTATCATACAAGGCATTTGCACCTAATGGCAACATCACAATGGGAAGGTGTTCACTTTTGACAAAGGAAGATATGGAAGATTTTTATAATGAAGGGGGCTGGAGGGTTGGGAGAGCAGGGGTAGGTCTCATTTTAAACAGCATAGTCCTCACAATGAAGGAAACAAAGGTGCATGTTTTGCAAAATTGGAAGAAATTCTTACATACAGTGTCCTAGTCCGAGAGAATTATAAACCTTGTGAATGTCTTACAAAATGGTAATCCCCTCCTCACCCTCCACGATGCAGGATAGAGCATGTGATACACACTACAGCAATATCAGATTAAATACCAATCCAATTTTTTTAATAGAGGCTTTGCAATTACGTCACGGAACCGCCATGCTGGAGGACAATCATGCCAAATACATGTGGCTTTGTGCCGAACGCACTGCACAGAGTGCATCGTGGTAAGCACGATGAGAACACATTCAACGAGCAAGCGCGCCCAATGTGGTTTACTACATAGTTACATGTACTCCAACACGGCCGCCAGAGAGTATTATGACGTCATGTGAAAAGCCTTTATAGTTTTAGTTAATATCTTTTCCATCTTTGGAATCAAAGGGCAATAACCTGCCAACATGTACAAATATAACATTTTTTTCCAGAGGACTAAGAAAATAAAAGGTAGACTAATTAATTGGTCACATCACAATGACAGACAGTTTTTATCACATTTTACAAATTGTGGGTTCTTTATGACAAAAGATGGAGAAGATGTAACTGAAACTCACAATTGGATCATAATCCGACCTCCAATGCTGTGGTTATGACATGTGCTGCACACTTTAGTAAAAAACTAACAGCACTAGAGGCACTAAGTAATGGGGAAATTATATTCTAGGGGTGCATTTTATTTCAGAAAATTCAACTGAACTGAAGCTTCCTCACTTGTATGGGTCCAATCTCAAATACAGACATGTATCTCCAACAAGTGGATTAAACACACAACATGTACCTAGGACAGACAGATGACAATACCACAATCTATATCTTTATATAATAGCAATAAAATAAATGATATAAATGCATCAGGTATCAATTGAAGAGAATGTAGCGACTTCATTTTTGGAACATTTTTCGAAATTGTTTTGGAAAATGTATTGTCCAAATTGTCAAGATTACTTCAAGAAATGGGGAAAATTTCTTGGTCTGTGCAAGAGAATTGTTTGATCTAAATAATCCTTTTTCATCTCTATGTGGCCATTCAGGCCAAACTGGGTTTCTCCTCCTATAGGGATAAATGGATAGATTTAAAGCTAAATATTGCAGTTGCATTACAGGAAAAATTGTCTCATTCAGAACCCATACTTTAAGACACAGAATAATAGATCATTCAAAATAATGAAGAACAGTAGTCTTCTTTTCAAGGAATGAGTTAATTGCAGATATATTTAGTTATTTCTTGCTCCAGAATAAGCTGACCACCTAACTTTCAAAAACTCAAATGACACATCTTTTCTCTATCTTTAAATGTTTATTTTGTTGATGTGAAGCTAACATTGTTGGTTAGGTTAGGTTAGTGTTTTACACCCCACTTTCCAACCAATTGATTGAAGCTGAGCTGACCATGGCCTTTTTTCCAGTTGTGACTCACTGCCTTGTTTTTCCTACTCCATTGCTTATGCTATGCACCAAGCACAATGGCAGAGGGTTCTGTTTTTAAAGTCTTTGGTATGACCTGGCCAGGACTCAAATTTCAACCTGCAAGTCTGATGCTCTAACCACTTGACCATGCAGTCAGTACTAATATTGTTGGTGTTTAGTGGTGAGACTGTATGCCAAGCTGGCTCATTTTAAATGCAATATTTCTCTTATATGATAACTCTGTAAGGGTATAGGAATTACCTCTGCTGAAGGGATACCTATGGTGTCCTCGGCCCACTGTACTTTCTTTTGGGTCTGCAGAAAAAACAGGATGAATGATTGCATAAGTTAAGTGAATAGTTTCATTAATGATAAAACATTAACATTATTAACATTTACAAATGGGATCAGAAATAAACCCTGTTCCAAAAGCATACAGCAGTGATTAGGGCACTAAAAGTTTTGCAAGAATAAGTGCCAGTTTAAGTGTGTAAAAATCGTTTCATAGTCATTTATTTTCTTTCGGGACAGGGGCGAGAATGAGAGGGGGCTTCTAAATTTGGCTTATAAATAATTTTTCAGAACAAAAAATGTAGTATGCAGTAAAGTGGATAAAGGACAATTTGCTATGTCATCACATCAGTTTTGACATGTCAATGCAGTCTAAACCCAAGGAATGTACAAAGAACTTTCTGAGTGTTGATATAATGGACCTCTATCCTTGAAGAAGGGATACAACACTGCCCCCCTCCTACACCTAGAACCAATGCTTGAAAGCTCTTATGACTATCTGCAATCTTAAGAAGCTTTCCTATTGGGAAGAGTGTTTGCTCACAACTGATAACAAGAAGTAGCAGGATTTTTTAACTGTTTAGAACAGTAAGATTTACTGCAGTTATGGCTTGTCAGCAAAACCTCTTGCAAGCTTTTGCAACCAGCTACAGTATGAACAAATGCTTTTCCACTTGAGCAACGTTCAAGTGGTTGCAAGAACTCACAATTATTGGTTAGCAATATGGAAGGCCAGCTTGAGCTTCCCATTTGGCAGCAAAATTGTGCAATATCTGCCTGCACCTGTCGCAAATACTTTACACTTTAGGATGGAATTACTTATTTCTTCCTACTTTTAACCAAAATCAACCTCCAGACCCAAAATTTTGACAGTGAAATTTGCATTTACTATATGAAATTTCCACTCACAACTCCACGGTTGAAACCCTTCCCAAATAAACTTACAGCTGGTGTCCGCAGGTGTGACTCTGGCATTTGCCTAGAACCTGACAGTAGGGGAGAACTAGTTATTTCTTGCTTTTGAAGGACTGAATGAAAATGAGGATTGGGAACTCTTGAGGCCTGTAGGAAGGAGAAAGAATAGCATTTGATGAAGATATAAGGTCTTATTGAGTGGTTTTATATTGTCCAGAAGAGCTGTTTTGCAATAAAATTACAAACTTTAATAATTCAACCAAGAAGAAACATAACTATCATTCATCTGTACACAGACACAGCCATAGTTTATTGCTTGGGGCATATACTGGTGAGGATACAAGGCCCCAATGTGTATTCAGAACACTTTCATTACATGCTGTGTAATAACTATAAATGCTTTCAATCTATGTGCTATTACTTTGATGTCAACAAATTTAGGGACATGTATCTGTTAACACCTATGGATTGCAAACAATTGAAATAATGAAACAATGTTGATTATATGGTGGAGACATTGGGGTTAAGTCTATGCTCATGTATTTAATTATTTTTTTCCCCCTTAAGTGAAGCATATTATTACGTTTTGTCCAGGATATTGGCATGATGTATATATGTATAAACATTTATTAAACAATATATACATACAAGCAAACAATGTACACTTACAACCAGAGAGGAATTTTACTTAAAATTCAGTTCCAAGATCTTCAAGTTTTGCCCCCTTGAAATGTTGTTTGTGATTAACACTAAAAGGATACCCTGTAGAAAGTTTCTGTTAAAATAAGAAACTTACAGTCATGGGTGTTTTCTGTGTAGAACCAGTTGGCTTGCTTGGATGAGCCATATGTACCCTTCCTGGGGTGCTCTTTAGGGTGCTAGTAGGCATCTGTCTTGCCTTTGTACTTTGTTGTTGTTGTACCCCTGACGGTAAGGCAGCTCGGTATATGCTGGCCCTAACAGAGGTGGAAGGTGGATTAGCTGTGCTGCGATTTGAGAGTACTGATTTACCATTGTCCCCAGTGGTTAGCCTTCTCATAACAAGACGAGTGTAGTCTTCATATGCACCCTCTTTACTTGAAGTGTTTGGCTGATAGTAGATGGAGGTCCTCTTCTGTACTTGTGGCTTAATTTATAAAAGAAAAAGAACACTGATTCTTATGAGAGGGAGAAAATTAATATACCAGCAAAGAAAGGTTACAACTTACATAAGAAAATTACCCTGCTAGGGAAGTCAGCAGCAAAATATGGCAAATTAGAAAGCAATGTAAAGGAACACAATGTATGTGTTCATGATAAGTGTGTAAAGCGCTTTGCGACTTCTTGGGTAAGGCGCTATATAAGAACTGTTATATTATTATAATTATGATAACATGGTGTACGGTATGTGCTCCACATACCTTTATTTCTATTTCAGGACCTACACATAGCATATCCAAGGTGAAGCAATGAGATACACCTCAAAAACTCCACAAATAATTGAAATACATATTTGCCATAAATTTCCTAAGAGCAATTCATGAAATAGGAAAGACTACTATACTATTACAATGAAGGGGGACTCCTCTTTCCCTTTAAATATCTGTGATGTTGACAATATTATATGCCAGTAAATGATATAATCATACCTGTCCTCCAAAGAGACTTGCTCTAGCTCCACCAACACCTCTAGAAGAAGCAAATGTCTGTCTGTAGGTTGGTGCTGCTCTTGTTTGGGACAAACCAGTATTATTCAAAATACTAGCCAGGGCACCCAGGTCCTCTTCAAACTCTATTCCCAAATCTAAAAAAAAAAACAGAAAACAGAACGTAGTTTCGAACTTGGAAAAGATCCATAAATATTCTGATGAGCTTGCTTTGATGTGTTTGTCTGTACAAACTTAGGCAAACAGGCCTCAAAACAGTCTCAAGCTCACCATTGGAGAATACCATTTTCAATATGGTGAACTCCATTTGGTTTTTTTACCCTTTTGCATAGGCTATTTCCTACTAGGTGTTGCTTACAAGCAGAAACTATGTGTATGATTATCTATGCTTAAAAGACCTTCCGAAGACAATAACTTTATTCACTTTACTAAAAAGACAAATGAGGTTTTCACTGCTTTCAATTACTCTTCCTACTTGACTAGATTTAAATAGTCCTGCAGAAATGTAACAGTAATACTGAATAACGTGGTAAGAAGATATTCTAATTCTGGCAGGTAAAGTTTTGATCCAGCTTGCCAATAGGCAAGTTGATTTTAAGAATTTTTTTAGGCCTGTTGGTAAGAATGGATTTCTTTTCACATTAACAATCATGCATTTAAGAGTTCCATCTCAATGAGAGAGCAAGAATTTATACTTAGAGACAAGTACTCAGGATTCTTTCTGGTATTCAAGACTGCAGTTGACACAACCCTTTCCAATAACTCTCTGAAAAAGGGTACATCAGAAAGTAATCATTCTGCAAGACTACTCCAATGTCTTGCTTTTGATTTACAAAGACACTCACTCCCTCCTAAATGTGATTAGGCTAATCAGATATTTCTACTAGAATCAAACTTTTCATTACAAACAGGCTTTTAATGACAAGAACTAAAAGAGAATAGAAATTCCATTGCCCTAAATACTCGGTTCCTCAGAACCATTGTATTTCAAAAAGGGCAACACTGATTTACCTTGCTGCTGTTGAGCCAATGATTTTCTAGGTTTCTTCAAGTCATTGCTCTCCTGTTCAGGTTTCTCCTTTTTTGTTGACTGTGCCAAATTATCTGCATTGTTTGGTCGGTAGCTCTTAATGACTGGAATTGAGCCAAGCGTCTTGCGTGTTGAAGTTGAAGATGCATGGTTAGTTCCTGAAAGAAATATCAAGTTAGAATACTGTACTGTAGTGACATTAATAATTTAGTCTAAAAACATTTTTGACAACATAGCTGATAAAATTCAGACTCATGTTCATTTCCAAGAACTGGAACGTAAAATTTCTTTGTTTTCACTTTTCCCTCTTTTGTATAAGGGTAAGTCCTTGCTTTTGAATTTTTTCTCACCTCAATAGTGATTACAATAATGTCACCTCACTCTGCAACTGGTAAATCTAGTGCAGCTGGTTATTTTTTTTTTAGGTTCCTGTAAAATACTTACCAGGTTGGCTTTAAATTAAAGGCAAAAATGCAGTCACATAGACTTATTTCAAAACAACAGTTAAATGTCACAAATCTCTTTCAAGTATCTTCCATATATCAGGACAAAAATGCTATATTCAGGTTGTATGCAATGATTTCTTGTAAATTTTAAAATTAAGTAAGAAAAATATTTTCACAATTGCCAAGAGCCGTTCACAAAAAGCCTGGACTATATCACATCTCTAATTTCTAATAATTGATTGTGTTTCATAAAGGTTCAGAACACTTGCATGTAAACTCAGGAACAAACACCATTCATTGAAAAGTTTGATTAAAACTGGAAAATGATAGTAACTTTTGGGGGTTATTGGAAGATGTTTCGAACACAGACAAAGCCCCCAGTTTTCATAATTATTGGAATCTTGTTTGTACCAGCAACTTTGGAAGAACTTAACACTATCTTCAGCCAGTACCTGTTGTGGCTATGGTGTTTCTGTAGCCTCTATTAGCACTCTCTGAGATTCCTTCATCATTGAGGATACTCTCCAGTGCTTCATGGTCCTCTTTAAAATCTTCTCCATTGTCCTCAGACTGGCCATTGTAATATGCTTGCTTGAATTGTGCTCCAGGTCTTGTAAGATCAAATTCTTGCACCTATAAACAATAAATGCCAGCAAAATACCTGCTCACTGTACATGAAGGCAGAACTAAGAAGAACAGGGCTGGTAAAAATGTTACAAGTAAAATGTAAAAATTTTTCTAACTGTGACTACAAATCTATCCATTAACCAAAGATAAGATAAGATAAAGATAAGGTCTTCTAATGAAGGAAACAAAATGTTGAGAAGTGAAAAGAGACAAAATTCTGTGTAAGCCTAAGTTTTTAAAGCGGTGTTATGGAGTTGCCAACCCCCCCCCCCTCCCCCCCCCGGCTTTCAACTTTTTCCACCCATGCTTTCAACATGATATGTGCAGTTCATGTAACTTTATTTGCAACCACATTTTTCTATACAGTAGCATTACAACAAAGTAATCATCGTTTGATCATTTATTTACAAAGACATGTCTAAAGCTTGAAGTTTCCAGAAACAAAAATGACACTTTCAATATGGCATACATTTTGCCTTCATGAGTCCCTTCAATAATGATTTGAAGGTGTGGGCCAAGAGATCCGTTGTGCCTTACAGTTACTCCACTTTAAGACTTCTTACAGTATGTATATACTTTTGAGCTACGACATGAAATTAAGAAAAATTAATAAATGTACATACTTGTGTGCATGTCTTCTTGTTAACAGCCTTCCCCTGTAAATCAAAAACAAAGCCACAGAAGGGATGAATTGGTCATATCAATGGAAGCATTATGAATACTAAGGAGACACAGAATGGTCAACTCCTGTCCCTAGGAAACAATTAGTGTTAAAGTCCAAAATGCAGTTTAGTTAAAAGAATATCCCAAAGTCAAATTATTTTTGATATGTTAAAGAGAAACACATTCTGAGCAATCTGGTGAAAGTTTTATTCATTTCCCATGTTCAGTTCTTGAGATATAAGAGATTGAATGTGGCAATTTTCTACATAAAAAGAACTTGGAGCAAGCAGGCATAATGCAATGGCTTCGCATTGTTGGCCAATGGTTTCCACTTAATAATTTACCACAAATTTTATGCTCCAAACTTTTTATACATAAATACAACCCGTGCATCCTGAGCAATGGGATTTTAAGAACCCCATGTACCTTAGGGGGAAGATAACATCCCTAATCAATTCAAGGTCAAACTTACAAGAAAAAGATAAAAGAAAAACAAGAAAGCCAACAGGCTTAGTGATTCCTTGCCATATGATATATCATGGCAAACATGGATGAAAACATGACATGCATGGGACCCATACAATTATCCTACTTAATTGAGATATCATACTAGTAAAGGCCAAAACTTTTTGACCTCATGTGACCCAAAATGACTTTCGACCCCATTTAAAACAATAGTGATCACCACACCAACATGTCCATCAACATGAGCAATTCAAAAGCTTAGTACAGTATGAGTATGGAAGTACTACCTCCATGGTATGAGATCCCTCACAGTTATCCCCCTAAAAATATTATGTCTACAAGGTTTGAACTTTTGTCACCCCAAACCTTTGATCTCCACAAATGAGGAATTTCTCACACAGCTTTAATATGCCAGAAAACTATGTTTTGTCTCATTACTTGATAAAGCAGATTTTGAAACCATTTTAATCAAAAGTTTGCCAGGTCAATGGGGACAGCTCTCCATTCTGAAGTCTCTATGTTCCGATGCCACTTTATTTCGAAAAGTCTGCATTGAGGTTAGTGTTAAAACAAGCCCTCATCCAAACACTCTCCTACATGCATCAAATACTGTGGTCTCACATCCCCTGTGCTTGAGGTAACACTGAGTTACCTCGCGCTGGAGTAATGTGGGATCGCAGGTTAACACGGGGTCGGTGTTTAAATTTTGATCCACCTCAAATCGCAGAGTTAAGCAGTTTTAAACACCGTGTTTGTTTTAATCAAGCAAGGTCACAGGTACTTATGGCACTGATGACAGGTATTTTCTTACATTTTACTGTAATCTGTATGTGAAATATTTGACCTTATTACTATGGTAACACTATCCAATCAACGAAACACAGGGTACGTGAGAACACAGACTAGAAAACATGGGGTTAACCTGAGGTTTTGTCTGATTGTAAACACCAGGTAACACTAGGTAATGGGGGGTACGTGAGACCAGGCCTAAAGAGACATCTGAACAGAGATGTGTAACCTTGGCTATTAGTGGCCGCAATTTTCGCTTTATGGGGAAAATGCTCTACCCATTCATTGCCTATGGTATCCTTGCAAATTAACAAAAGCTGATATCCCTATTAATCCATAATTTAACAAGACTTTTAATTTGCCTTTTGTCTACTTATACTGTAGGTAAAGCATAACACACAGTACAAGTTTTCCTTGTTTGATACACAGTATACAACATTATGCTTGCTCTTACTACCTGAACTACTTTTAAATGACAGCAGCAATGCAAAAAAAAAAAAACCTTAATACTTTTGAAAAGTGTCATTAAGGGTAATCTTGAAGCAATGGTTCTATGCATTAAGCTTAATGATACACTTTTTTTTTTTTTTGGGGGGGGGGGGGGGGTATAGTAGTGACATGAATAAATATGAAATGTGAGACAAAAATTCCCACTCAATGATGATATTTGACATAACTAGTATAATCCTTCATACAGGAGTTACTTTTTTGGTGCAGTCATCCAGATATTTGCAGAGATGAGGCAACTAGTATGCTGATACATTTTATGCTATCAAAAATTTAAAGCAACAAATTCTAGAATGAAACTAAGTGATAAATAATCACTGTACAGCATTGAAACTGTAAAGCAGAAGCACCAATCTAGATAGACACCAATGTTTAAAGTTGTGTTCAACAAAAATCCTAATACAAACACACTATTTGTTCAATTGCACCAGCTTCTATGTAAAGGACACTATTTCTGAAGGGTGTCAAGCTACAGTATTTCTAAGATGACTTTCAGTTTAGAAACTTGATCAAGTGTACATGAACTTCTCCATTTCCAGACAATGGCTAGGCAAACAACTTTTATTTGAGGTCAAATGAGACAAGGTAATGTGGACAGTTATTTTATGCTTGATTTAGCAGAGGTGTGACTTTCATGGAGGTCTGACATTTTGACCACAAATACAATACTGAATGCCTTCAGGGAATGGTAGGAGATAGGAGTATATACAAACAATGGGCTTTCATTGTTGTTATGTACCGAGATCAAAATAAGCTTTCTTCAGAGGGTTTATAAGAGTCAATTAACACCACTTATATAGTAAAAAGCTTAAGTCAATTGAGCTGTATGTTTGTATGAGGTAATCTTTCAGGACACTGTGGGGATACTGTAACTGGCAGTCAGCTGTGAAAAATTATGCCAGATAACTGTGACCAAATGGCAAAGAATGGGTCAGTCACAATTTGATTCACTCTATTAGGCAATGACAGTTCATGTGTGCTGAAGGGTATTTGATACCAAATGATCAGTAATAAATTAGGTTCTTTCTTGTAAAACTAATTTACTCTGGTATATCTAATTAATCAATTCCCACTTCCAATTCATGCATGCCTGCATGCACATGTCCTCATGAGGACAGTAGGCACAAGGTTTGCCAAATATTAGCAATTTTTGCCACTAAATTTAATGTTTTCTTCAGGTTTTCTTTAAGGTTATTGAAAAAGCAATGTAAGTATGTGATAAAAGAGATTCTTGTGCATCACACAGAGTACTCTCTGTTAAAAGTTCAAACTTACGAAGTTCCACATCAGTCATCTACTTAGTGTGCATAGAAGCATCTTCTAATATTTTCAGACTATGTCCCTAAATGACCCTTATACAGACTGTTTAAACTCACATGTTCCACATCAGTTTCATGAAAATCTGTTTATTTGTGGCTGCAAAATCAGCATACCAATGAGCATTGAAGCATGTATGCCAGCCTGATGAACAGATTTTGCCTTTTAAGATTTTTATATTTTGCCCTGCCCACTTTTTCATGTATTGATACTTGGAACTTAATGTAACAACAGGGCACAATTTCATGCCAGAATCAACATACTGTGCAGTAAATACCATGTGATGTGCCTTTTTGTGCACCTAAGATCTTCTTCCTAAGAGATTGCTTCAGTACTTTACAAATACATTTTCAAAATTACCTCACTAAAGAATTTACATAGTGAAGTTAAAACTGTTCCGAAAAATTACCTATGCCTATTACATTACCCGTGCCAAATTATTCTTACCCTTTCACCCTATCCACTCATGTATATTCATTTCCACAGTTATATACTCTTTTGAGATGTAGTGTTTGCAAGGTTTAGATGTTTTGAACTCTGATGACCCCAAATGACCTTTGACATCCAATAAAAACAATAGGGGTCATCTACTCAATATGGACAATCCACTTGATAAGTATGAGATTCCTGGCAGTTACCTTTCTTGACATATGGTGTTTACAAGTTTTTGAGCTTTTCATCTCTGATGACCCCAAATGACCTTTGACCTTCACCAAAAAAAAAATAGAGATCATCTACTTAATATGGGCAATCCACATGGTATGTATGAGATCCCTCACATTTACCCTTCTTGAGATACAGTGTTTACAAGGTTTTGACCTTTTTTCCTCTGGTGACCCCAAATGACCTTTTACCTCCATAAAAAAAACAATAGGGACAATCTACTCAATATGGACAATTAGCATGTTAAGTATGAGATTGCTCACATTTTTCCTTCTGGAGATATTGTGTTTACAAGCAATTTCCAAGGTATTTACATTTTGACCTCTGGTGACCCCAAATGACCTTTGACCTCCACCAAAAAATAGGGACCATCTACTCAATGTGGACAATCTACATGCCAAGTTTGAGATTCCTGGGGGTTACCCTTCTTGAGATATCGTGTTTACAAGCAGGCGTCACACACACACACACACACACACGACATCACCATCGCATAGATTCCTTGCCTGCCTGGAATCAACAAACCATTGGCCAACAATGTTAATCCATGACATCACACAGGCCTACTTGCTTCAGGTTCACTTTTCATAGAAAATGTGTCAACTTCAATTGCTAATATCTTGAGAACCGAACATGGGAAATGAGTGAAACTTTTACTGGAACGCTTAGAATATGTTCCTCTTTAACATATTAAACATAAATTTGGTTCTGGACTATTCTTTTAAGTGTTCCAATTGTGCATGGTACCCAGTTAGTACTGTAGATACAGGTATGCTACACATAGAAGTGTCATAATGCATTTTAAAATAGTACAAATAATAAATTATTCAGGATGACACCATTCTGCAAACCCCCAGATTACAGGACTTTTTATCTTACCATGATGTTATATTGAAAGGAAATCTGATGCTGGCTGGACTTTGCAACAATCTACTCTTTCATGTTTTTTTGTTAGAATTTTGGAACTAACTACACTTAGTATTATGTTGGGTACAAAAGTTGCTAGTAAACAATAAAGATGATACTACCTTCTACAATTCATTGAAATAAATTACAGAAATAATATTCTCATACACATATGTCAAGAAAAATAGAATATGCAAATTAGCTGACTTAACCATTGCTAAATACTGTAAGGAATTATGGGAACAGGGAGCAACAAATGATAGAAATGTGACGTCATTGCTATTGTTTATACCCTCAGTTCCCATAGACACCATTTAGCAATGAGTAAAGTCTGCTATGCATTATATCTGCAATGCATAAAGGCTCACCTTCTCAAATTTGTCTTGCCACTGCTTATGTAGCTTTGCAAAGTCTGGAACACCTTTCCTCTTTGGCTTTTGCTCTCGGCCTTTCACAGCTTTGCTAGGTTTGGATGAATGGTTGGTGCTCAATGGAATTTTACTTGAAGCCAAAGAAATGTTAAAACATTTTTTTCACAACAAATGCGGTAAAAATATCGAGCTGAGCTATTTGTGATATTACATGAGTGCAGAAGATCACATTAATACAGATTATATTTTGTTCTACTGAATCTTTTTCAAGCCCAATTCAGACAGTTTAATCAAGAAAGAATGAATATTTTACTGACACTCAGTGACAATGTCCAATGCAGTTAAAACCACAAATGCTATTTTAGTTTGCCATCACCTAATATTAAACGGTACCATCTTCACGAACAAATTTTCACATTGCAAGTCTGTTTTAGCTTCTATGATGTAAAGTAAGTAAATGCAAATTACAAATTTAAAAGTTGCAAACATTTTGATCATTTGCACATTTTACTTACTATATTGATCTCTGTGGGAATCCTTTCAACCCTTTGCCAGCTACTGCTGTAATTTGTGTGTGCATGCTGGGCGCTGAGGCAATTTCCATAAACAAAATGTTGCTTAGTCTAGGCTGGGATGTAGGAGCATTAACATTAGTGCAAGTACAGTAGTTGGCAGACTTTGATGACTGGTATGATAACCTAGATTTTGATCTTCAAATTTCTCCAAACAAATTGTCACCTTCCACACTTTCAGCTCCCCTTCATCTCAGCGTTACTCGTAAATTTTGCTGATTTTTAAACTTCAGTACTCTTTTTCGTGGGCATTGCCATTTTGTTTTTGAGTGTGCTCAGTCTATATGGTCAAATGTTGTGTGATAGTGACACCAAGCATTTGCTAGCACATTTTGTTAGCTTCCATATGGGTAGATCGAGGGTAATTTGTGGATGTTTTTTGAGGGTTGAGCCTTTTAAAAATGAGTTGAGAAAACACATAAATGTATGTGGTTAGCAGACTATGGAAATATTTAGAGCACGTAAATGTACGTGCTGAGCTGGCAAAGGGTTAAGAAGCAGTGAAAAATGGGTGTAACTCTGAAACTTGAGGATGGGGTGACTTATACATCAATGGAGTAAATTGAAAATTCAGAGCAACATCTAAAAAAAAGAATTCACCAAATACAAGGACTTCCAACCAAGGCAACACAAAGTCCTTCGACAGAACATTTTGGAACCTGGTCCATGTCCTTCTCAAAAAAAAAACTCCTCTAGTTACAACATGACACTTTCTGGTTAGCAAACATTGCTGGTTCACAACATATTTGGAAATAGTTAGTGAATACCACCACATTGTAAGATCACACAACAGCAGCACCACCACTCTCCTCAAATTATTGTGGGGAAAACGAGTCTTATTTGGACACCTATCTGAAGAAAAGGGACTCACATCTGCTACAATGATGAATTTCCTATAGAAGTGTGATTTGTGGCACACCAGGAAAATTTAAAACTCAAGACCTGAAGTAGGCCTACTGTATTCAGTTTCTTACCTTCTAGACCTGGTTACTGGACCACTGGGTGCTGGCTTCTCTGGAACATTTTCTTTCTCACCAGTCTTCTTTTTCTTGACAACTGCTTTTGTTTTTGGTAAGGGCTTATTTCTCAAGTTGTAATGATTGGTTGGTCTAATGTTAGCTTCACCAGCAGTTGGCATTATGGGTACTGGTCTGAGGATCACATCAGTTCTGCAAATGCAATAACAGAAATTTAAGTGCAAGAATACAACCATGGTTGTACATGTACAGAGGCTACAAAGATCTGAGTGTGATCCATGAGGGTTGCATCAATGACTAATCTAGTGGTACAGTAGTGCCAGTGCTATCAGTTGGCACAGAGTGTACAGACAACTTTTGGCTTGGGCAATTCCAGAATTACTGTCAGAAATGTGATGGTAAGTAGCCTATCTATGGAAATAGGGGGAATTATTTAACTGACCCCAAATCCACGTTGACAGTGTGGTGTCCTTGGCCAAAGTTACAGGTGGGGTGGGGGAGGGGGAAAAAGCTTGCTTCAACCCCTTTATAAGTTCTTTGCAGTCTGAAGGGTTTTATTCACTATTTATTTACATAAGTTCAAACACTCTTTAAAAAACTGGGATGCTCATTTTTTTAATTTTGGGAAATAAAAGGGGGATTTTAACCTCTTTCTTAAAAGAAGGGAGAAAATTTCCTCTTGTCCCCTTTGATGGAAACAATGCCCCTTTCAAAGTTTCTGGTGGAATCCATGGCAGGTTATTACTAGCCCCTTACTAGTCACGAACTAAGATGCACAACATATGAAATAACTGACCTGGTTTAATACTTTTACAACTTAAAGTATCATACAATGAACTAAAAATACTTTATTGTTGAGATCTCACCAAAATAACTGCAAAAAAGGACCATTTGGAACCAGATATAAAGAAAAATCTAGCATTGCGTGGTGTTGACGTCTGCACAAGTAGCTGCCATTTTCATTTGGTGTATGGTGGGAGGGAAATGCAGTTGCTAAGTGACAGAAGCACAAAGTCTACACAGCATTCCGGATAACATTCACTTCTTATTGTTACTAAATCAAAGTTGGTAATATGAAGACAGCTACGCCGGGCGAAGTATCACTTTTCGCCAAGTTTCCCTCTCGTAACCTTTGACGTATACTGAGAACAGTTGTCAAGAACTCGAAAACATGATTCATTGACTTACTGTTACGGTCAAAATTGGCAGTGAAAATTTGGCCATTCTTTGATAAAACTTGTGAAAATCTTTTGCGGAAAGGTAAATGCTGTGCCAGAGGTCATCATCCTGTGTGAAGGTTGGTGAGATTATTATTTGGGGACGCAAGAGATGATGCTCCACGAGCGTCTTGGCTAGTGAGTATGTTTATTAACAATTTATCTGTGCATGGGCTGCAGGCTTGGGGCAATTATATCTCAATGTAATCGATTATGATTGCGAATACTGCATATTTTTCATTTGTGATTATGATTACGATTACAGCTGAAATTGAAAGTAATTGATAACCATTGCGATTACATTGCAATGTAATCGTGATTGCAATCGTGATTTAATTTTCTTTCCAAATAAGCAATGTAGCAGGCAAAACAATCCAGTGCCCACAACTGGAAAAAAGGCCATGGACATTGGTCTAAATAAGCCCGCACAGAACTAAGTCCTCCCAAAGTAGAGATTATTGAACCCATGCACTTCTTATTCATTTTAAGCTGGAACATCCAAGAAAGAGGGACAATTCAATTTTGTCATTCCAACAGAAGAACCAAGCACTGAAATAATTGTTTAGTAACTTTACTGTACTTCTTTGTTCAATTCAACTTCAATGTAATCAGAAATGAAACCATGATGGCGATTACTTTGCCATTGTAATCGATTACAATTGCAATTACTTTGCGAAGTTATCAATTGTGATTACAATTACTTCAAAATGTGTAATCGATTGCAATCAATTAAGATTACTGATTACGATTACCCCAAGCGTGATGGGCTGTGTTGTGAGAGGAATGAGCACAGGCCATGTAATGAACACATGGCCCTGTTTGCGGGCAAGGTGTTGGCCAGCCTATTAGGGGGTTCATTTCTTCATGACAAAAAAGGAGGACAACCTTTGCTACTATATAAGCCTAGCACTACCACGAGTTGGCGCATAGCGTACCAGAAAATTTTTGGCCTTACTGTACAAACCCCAGATGACTGGTAACCACCCTTCCCGGTGTTCTATTTTTCTAAGGTACGTAATTACACTCGTGAAAAAGGGGTGTGAGAAGTTTTACATTAGAATTTATAAAATGGAGGAATTTCAACATCAGGCGCCGTGTAAGTCCAATGGAGGACAGGGTGTTCAAAAGGTTTCTCCAGCAAAAAGCGGGACGGACATCCTTCAGCTTGTACTAGTACCGAGCGCCATGTGCACTGCACAAGTTGCAGGTACAGTAGCCTAGGCTACTAGTACTACTACTACTACTATGTACTACTATAGTAAGTTATTATAAGTCGAACACTATCATCAGTTGATCACTGCCTTCTAAACGCCAGTGCAGCATGTAAGTGCGATATGTGATTGCAGTGTTTGAATAACTTGCCATGCATACAGTACTCTTCACTCAATATCAAAACCAATTATTTGTCATCATATTTTTGATGTTTAAACCAAAAATGTCTGTCATGGCCAGATTTTCAAGCTTTGGCAAAATTATGGACCACAAATTTGCAAAAACTACTAAAAATGATAATGAGAGGGACTTTTATGAAGTTGTAAATAAGAATTCTGGGAGACAAGAGATTATTCTGTATCATTATTTGAAAAACTTGCCTTAGACTTGCTATTTAATTTCATGGTTTATGAAGTGATTGACTCAAGATTACTTCACAAGCATTGCCACTTGTACTGCCACCTACATTTCAAGGTGTATTTTCTACAGATTTCTCAATCCAAACAACAATAAAATATTGCACAATGAGGAAGATAAATAACAAAATATTACTGTCAATTTTCACTGATTTTTATAGATGTTTTCATATTTTTATGTTTACAAAGTTTGTGAAGCGATCGACTCATGGTTAGCCCAATATAGTAATATTTGTTGCATGTTGTTGAACTGCTGTTGTGTTACTGTAGGCGTAGGCGTAGGCCTAAATATGATAAACAAGCCTTGGCCTGATGAGTCAGGCTAATGTAACACCACAGCTCCCAAGTTCTGAGAGGTTACATGCAGGTCCAACTGATCTGTCTGTTGGTGGATTGCTGGCCTGGGGGAGAGGTATGAGGGGCGGGGGTGTCCCCTACCCTTTTTGCCCTCCCCTTTTCAAAAATTTTTGAATTTTTGAAGTGTCTACACGCAAAATGGTGGCACTTTTTGGTAAATCAGTCAACATAAATCCGCTAAGTTACCACCGAAAAAGTTCGGTACGGTACTGATTTTTTGCGGTAACGTACGAGAATATTGTATATAGTGAAATTTGCCAAAATAATATTGCACAGATATGGAATTGTTGCCATAAATTTTGGTGCGCTACCAGTACAGTTTGCAAATGTCAAATGAGCTCGATATGTCACTGAGGGTCGTATTATGTTGCAAGTGATTTCCAATATATTTGTATATCTCACATGCATGCCGTTCTAGCCATAAAAACACACAGTCAAGAACGTCGAGCTTGGAAATGGAGACAAGCCCTGCCTCAAACAGGCAAAATGGGCATTGGTTTTTGCCACTGAACGTGCGGCATTTCACAATGTTATTACACTATTTACTCATTGACAGCAGCAATATATACCTGCTGCGAAGTTTAGGCAACAGCGATGTTGCGAGAGCAAACATACATGTAGGTCCATACGTACTTAAGGTTAGGCCAAACGTTATGCATTATACAGAAGCTAAGCAGTTGAAACTGAATGTGCTGTAAGATACGATCAAATGAATTAGTTATCAGTAATTTTCGGTGAGCTGAATTATTTGTTAATATGTGTGGTTCTCTAATTACTGTAAGAATAGTGCAGAGAGCAGGGCCAGTCAGCGGGTTTTGGTGTTCAAATGCAGGTCAAACCCACGAAATGGTGGTCACTTGGCAGGTATGGTAACACTCACAACAGTAACAGTAACCTAGCCTAGACAGGCTGGGCTCATGAGGCCAACTTCTTGAATGGGCTGTGTATAGTCAATGACCGTAAATATTGCGCACCCGACAAATAGGTAACATACATCTTTCACTATATTGGAGTAGCAACACAAAAGCCTATACATTTGATGGTTAAATATTAAAAGTGTGACATTTTTCAGCAAAATGAACCCATTCTGAGTTCAATTTTGCTTTTAAGTCATTCAGGATTTTGAAATATATTGCCTCATTTTCTATTACAATATTTTTTTGAAAAGCTGTGGAAGCAGTGTCACAAATCTATTGTTTTCTTGGTCCAACGATGTTATCGCTACTGGAAACTTTGATGGTTTATTAATATGTTGTGTGCATGTTTACATGTATCAGTTTTGCAAAGAAGAGAGATTTAAAGTCTTTTTTCAGCTATTATGAAAGGTCCTACTAATGAATGCCTGTGAATGCCTGGCCTTACAATGATTACCTGGCCTCTGACAATGATTGCCCGGCCTGTGTGAATGATTGCCCGGCCTCTACGATGAGTGCCCCTGATGTGTTATTGACTCCTTGACTTGTAAATGACAGTTAGGTCAGATGGAGTTTTATGGCCCATTTTCAAACCAATCGGTTGAAGTCTAGCTGATCACAGACCTTTTTTCCAGTTTTGGCACAGATGTCTTTATTTACTATATTGCTTATTCTGAACACCAAGCACAATGGCAGCTCTAGCGATACCCGTCCATAGAGCAGGAAGGGGAAAAATATTTTCCACATTTCGAAAAAATTAGTATGGGCCTAATAGTGGAATGAAAAATACACTAGGCTGGAGTCAAAAAAAAAAAATCAAATGGGTAAGTCTTTCCCTTCACTGTGTAATGTAAACTTCAGACCTGAACAGTCTCACACTTAAAACTAATGGCAATCAAAAATTGGCTTTCACAACTGTGTAAAAAAGTAAAAAAAATGGTAGGCCAAAGTAGCAAAAGAAGTGACTTTTTTCTGGAGTCAGTCAATTATGCATCACAGGCTTTCATTCACTAGTCAAGCAATCAATGATACATCGATAGGTTTCATTGTCAGAGTCCAGGCATTCACTGTCTGAGGCCAGGCATTCACTGTCAGTGGCCAGACATTCATTGCAGGGGCCAGGCATTCACAAACATTCATTAGTAGGACCGGTACACCCATTACGGCAAGGGAACAAAAACATTTGTCTTAGAATTTGAGGTAGTGTTAGTGATCGACATGCTATACATTCCAATCATTTATCTTGTCCTTAGGACATCTATAATAATACTGATGTTGATAAATTATATTTCTTGGGCATAAACCATGCTTAATACTGTTTTCACTTTTCACTGTTACTAGGTGCTTTTTTGGGGGGTTAAATGAAGACATATTTCACCAGGCCTTCAGTTTAAAATGAATGGAAAACATTCATCAACTTTGTCAACAAAAACCTGGTTTTCATCAAGTTTTAACTCATTCAAAGACTGAGGAATTGCCGAAACACCATTTTTGGCAACGTCTGACAAATGTAGTATCTGATTTTACTCCCACAAACGATGCCCCCACTTGATTTTGTGGTGCGCAGGGTTCTAAGTTTTTTGACTCAAAGGGCGAGTTGACTATGATGTTTACAAAATAGTGCTGGAATGTGCAAAATGGTTACCAGTCATTTCGCCCCCTTGTCAGTTTGCCTCGGTCGTTTTGCCCCCTTGCCATTTCGCCCCGTAGTAAAAGTCGTTTAGCCCCCAATGAGGAGGTTGTTTCCCCCCCAAATACTTATGAGTATATGACTTCAAATTAAACTTCCCTTAATGCAATTTGTAGTTGTTAAAACAGTAATTTTAAAAAAGTTACGACTGTTGGCAAGAATGTTACAAAAACCAAGTCAAGCAAGGGTAGGCGATGCTATCTGACGCACCAATTGCATATGTTAAGTTGACCTGGTATTCTCTTGCACGTCTAGAATTAAGTTTCACAAGTAAGTTTAGCATTTTTTTAAAACCATTGTTGATTTTTGTGCCATTTATTGGAAATTATAAATAGAACCAAACAAAATATGATGCACTATATGATGAACGATGTAGTAACAATAAAGCAGATAGAAAGCTTGCATCAGTATCATAGTCGGTAGCCGGTCGTTTCGCCCCCTTGCCAGTTCCCCCCAAACCAGTTTTCCCCCTAAGACCTGCCAGTTTGCCCCCAAAGACCTACCGGTTCGCCCCCTTTATCTTTCTGAAGCAGGTCCCTTTAAAACAAGTAAATGTTGTAGAACAAACGATGTCCATGGAGTGAAGTTTCTCATTTAATTCTCTTTCAGGATGAGATCGAGTTCATTTTCAAAGATGAAACAAGTTGTTCGTTTGTACTAAATCATAACGTTACCGTATGCTCATGCTCAATTGTTGAGTGTTGATTATGATTGACAGTACTGATGTACGCTTTCTATCTGCATTATCTTTAGTACATTGTTCGTGTGCTTTGTGTTTTGCTTGGTTCTATTTATAATTTCCAATAAATGGCTAAAAATTGAAAATGGTTTAAAAAAAATGCTAAACTTGCTTCTGGACGTACAAGAGAATACCAGGTCAACTGTACATATGACTGGTTGGTGCGTCAGATAACGCACCGCCTACCCTTACTTGACTTGTTTTTTGTCACATTCTTGCCAACTGTCGTAACTTTTTTAAAATTTCTGTTATGACAAATACAAAACTGCATTTAAAGGTCACTTTATTAGTTTATTCGATGTCATACTCATAAGTATTTGGGGGCGAAACAACCTCCTCTTTGGGGGAGAAACGACTTCCACTGCGGGGCGAACAGGCAAGGGGGCAAAACAACCGGGGCGAACTGGTTGGGGGCAAACTGGCAAGGGGGCGAAGTGACCGGTGACCTCATAGTCAATACAATTAACACTCAGCAATTGCGCATGAGCGTACAGTAACCTGGTGACCTTATGAGTTAGTACAAATGAACAACTTCTTTCACCTTTAAAAATGAACTCAATCTCATCCTGAAAGAGAATTACATATGAAACTTCACTCCGTGGACATCTTTTGTTCTAAAATATTCACTTGTTGTAAGGGACCTGCTTCAGAAAGATTAGGGGGCGAACCAGTAGGTCTTGAGGGGCGAACTGGTATTAAAGGGGCAAACTGGCAAGGGGGCGAAATGAATGGCTACCAGCAAAACTTTCATAATTAATACATTACTAGGGGGGCCTAGGCCTACTACGCTTAATGGCAGGACCTAGCCTAAGCCCCCACAAAACCACAGGTTGCCCATGCGTTATACAGTATGTAGGTATAGGCATATTCTGTATAACGCTAGGGCAACCTGGGTAACTAAGTGGACGTAGCATTGAGTCCTGTTCAACTTCAAGCACTCATGTTATGCGGCCTAACATTAGGCCACTATAAGGCTAAGGCTTAGGCTAGGCCTAGGTCTACTCACAAATAAATAGGCTAGGCTAGGCCTAACCTGACGTTAGTCCTGGAACGAGTGCTAACATTTACTGTTAGGCCTATAGCAAGAGTTTGTTCAGTGCCTTAGCTTTTACCTGAACAATTATTGCAATTCCTCGTGTTTTTCTTGAAACCACCAAAAACTGTTCAATGCAGCCTCGTACTGTAGTGTAAGTAACTTTTGGGAGCTGATATTGTTGGGCTTTACGTTTTACGTACACTGACGTGCATGCATGTGACACGTTTGAGAATTGTATGCATTAAGTCCGTACAAAAGTAAAGTACTAAGTAGACCTGCGCACGTACACGCACGTAAACACATGCTAAGTTAGCTTTATTTATTATTAAATAACCCTCTATGGATGAGTCGTTCAATTTGATTGGCTGAAGGAACTCCCGATAACCAATGATATTTGCTGTGTGTTGCTAACCAGATGCTGGTTTATACATATTCATTTCATGTTTGTTTTGTTTTTTGCTTGTTGCACTGCACCACAAATTTTGCTCTAATGGTGTGTATACACCAGCAACATTCTCAAAACAATTTTCTATGAGGGTCAGAGCATTTTTGCCCGAATAATGTCAACGTTAATATCTTGTTTTGCTCATATTTTTCCCGAACAGACCAACTGTTTTTGCTCGAAATGAGAGGGCGCCTCGTACGCCTACGACTTCACCTGCAACAAACCCAAAACATGCTTGTTTTCGGTTTGTTCAGTGTAGACAGAGTAAAAACGATTTGAAAACATTTTAAAAATGTTTTGATAATGTTTTGAGAAGAATATAATTGACAGGACATTTTTTGCAACATTTTCAAAACATGCTGTATAAGTATAAGTATTTCCATGGACTGATTACTACTGACCACAGGCTGTTTGAATTAGTACCAGTAAGTTCTGTTATAAGTTATAAGAGGGCATACATGTAAGATTGTTAAATCCACTGCAGGTTTAAAACTTTATTGCGGCCAAAGTTCCTTACTCAGCGTTCAATTGATCATTGGAATACTTTACCAGATGATGAAGTAACCTCTAAAACTTTAGATAGGGCTATATTTAAAGGTGAATTGGAAGAAATTGCCTGGATTTTTTAATTATAAGTATTAATTTCTAAGCAGTACTTATTGTCACTTCTTTCTTTTGGAGTGATGAATTGGCCTTTGGCCAGCAACATCGAAGTTGATGTGATGTGATATAGGCCTATATCTACACTGTGCAGCAAACCGAAAACAAGCATGTTTTTTTTTTTAATTTGTTGCCAGTGGATGTTTTGGAAATGTTTTGGGAACTGTTTTGCAAATATTGCTCGTGTATACCTCAAGGCTGATTCAAAAATATATAAAAGAACATGAAAAGTGAATTCTAACAATCCAACTCACATCTTTATAGGACTTTCCTGAGCTGAGGTATAAAATGTTGAAAACGCACTGAAAACAATAATTGGCCTGTTGCGCAATAATTTGTGACTTTCTTGTTGTACAACTCACATTACCTGCTCACATTTTCTTTTATGCATGTTGCACAGAGAGGGCTTAATTAATTACGTCACCCATAAGAGTAAGAGTGCTATCACACCTTGGCAAAAGGTGCAGTTACTTGCAGAAAAACAAAGAAATACAAAGATTGTAATTTGAGTAGTGCAACAAGACATCACAAATTATTGCGCAATGTACTATTTTAAATTGAGTGAATAAACGTCATCATTTTATATCTCGGCTCAGGAATGTTCTATGAAGATGGAAATTGGACTGTTATAATTCATTTTTCATGCTAACATATATTTGAAGTTTTGACTTGAGGTACACTTTAAAGAAACCTACGGTTTATTTTATTAGATGGAGTTTTACGGCCCAGTTTCCAACCAATTGGTTCAAGGGGCTGCCCGTTTGTCTCACTCAGGCCCTGCTGAGGCGTGGAGTGTTTTCCGGGATGTTGTTTCCGACACAATGAAGTTTCGTATCCGCTGTGGTTAAGAAAAGGCCTATTTGGATTTCTAGAGAGGTTCTCAGAGTAACTAGGAAGAAACGTAAGTGTAGGCGTCGCTATAGTGCCAGTAAAAGCCCAGATAACTTAGCAGCTTACAAGAAGCAGGAACTCTTCGTTAAAGTAATTGGTAAATGGCACTAAAACTAGGTTTGAAAATCAGTTGGCCAAGGAGGTTGAGATAAACACTATTCAAAACTCTATTCATGCCTATGTTAGGTCTACGTAGAAACTTAAGGAGGGTGTGGGGCCTCTTAAAGGGCCAATTAAACCTCTCACCCCAAACTACAGTTTGGTACGGCGGTACCGAAATTCTCAAGTTGCTCAGCCTTTTTGATTGACATCTAATACAAGCCCCCGGAAGCCCCGAGGTTTTAGCATATCTTTATAGGAAAAGATAAGTCTCGGGGTAGATATACTTTGGTTCATTATGCACAATCCAATGCAAAAATTCCAAATGATTTTAATGTATTAGGCTATTCCTTTAAGAACACAACATGAAAAGTTGGACAAAACTCTTAAAAACAGATAATGAGCAGTCTGTTGACACTTTTTACCTATTTTTTTTCTAAATAGAAAGTGTGCAATATGTACAAAAACAGGAATATATCTGTTAGACTTAATTTTATGAAGAGGGCAATTTTGGTAAAAATCGGTCAATACGGACGGTATCAAAGGACCAATCCTCTCACCCCAAACTGCAATTTTGGTAGGGGTGTACCAAAATTCTCAATTGGCTTAGCTCCTTGATTGACAGCTAATTCAAACATTGCAAAGTGCCAATACACGGCATGAATTGTACTGAGAGTGTTTGATTATAAACATTGAGCCTGTTTATACTCACCCTGAAGCAATAAACTGAGCAGACTGTCTGGATGAGGATGAATTTTAGATAATTGTGGGAGGGGCTAAAGTAAGAAGGTTAGGAGAATTGGTACGGTTTGGGGTGAGAGAATTGGGCCTTTAAAGGAATTTGTTCAAAACTGCAGCATGGACACTTTCATTTAATGGTAACATATCCTTGGGCATTGTTTCTGATTTCAAATATTTCTCTTAAAATATCAGAAAAAATACAGCAAACAGCATTGCTAAGGTATTTAGGACAATGAATATTGAAAGCAAAATAAAAGAAAACTAGCCTCGCTAATCAGCCAAACAAATTTAATCGATTCAATGGTTTCCAATTTAATGTACATAGGCATGGGCGTCCGCAAGAGGGGGAAAGGGGGCACTTGCCCACCCCACCCCCTGGAAAATCAAACTTGTAAAAAAATTAATTGAAAATTAAAATAAAAAAATTAAAAATAAATCATCAAAATATCTTCACTCACAGCGTCAGTTTCTACCGAAATATGCGGACATTTGACCAGGAATAGCAAAATTCCTGTTTTAGGGATGGGTACATGCAGCTTATAGCACTCGCCACGTGTCGTTTCCGGCCATCTGGGGTGGCGGGGGTTTGTAAGACCAAAAATTTTCTTGTACGCTCCGCGCCAACTGATGGTGGCGCTCCACTCAGATAATGTACACAATTCAATCATCTATGAATGACCTTGTCCCCCCCCCTTGTAGAAATTTCTGCGGACATATGTACAGCTGCCGGACCCATGTACATATAGGCCTATTCATCGACAGGCTTTCGTATACTGTCATACAGATATGTTCTTCCCAGCAGCCCCCACGGGCGACCCGGGCCAAAAAAATTATATTCATCCTGGCCGCTGATAATAGCCGATGATAATATTCAATCCGGGCTACCTGGCTACTATGACATAGATACACTTGCGATAAATCCACGCAGTTGCAGGGTATTCTGCAATTGTGCCCCACTCTGAATTTCGGAATAAATTCAGTATATGAGAAACTTCATATCTTAGGAATCCCTTGACTTTTTACTCGTCGGGTTTCTGGATGGATAATTTTCTAGCAGATTTGGCTGGAATTGCGTGGCTACCTTGGTGTGGATTAAAGTATGCTCCTAGCATCTGGCCTGTTTCTATCTCCTGTAGGGATTTTTTTTCAATTCCTGGGGATGCACAAATTTGTTCCAAAATCATACTGTGTGGTGGGTAGAATATTTGAGTCAAATATGGTTTGAAAGAATTTGCTCTTTGCATGGCGTTGCTGCCAGTGATTGGCCAGCGCAACAACCAAACCCACGTTAGGTCAATGCAGTCTCCAGGGTCGCAACCTTACCATTGTTTCCTCACAGGACCTCACTTAGCTTTTGGGTGGAGTGGACATACCCAGTGGCGTACGAAACGGGGCAGGGAAAAGACTGCCGCAAATTTCCTCAAAATCTAAATTCGGGCAGGAATTTTGGTAAAACTCGGGCAGGAATTTGGAAAAAAAGTCTGACAGCCCTTTAATTTTGAAAAAATAGCATAGTTTTTTTCAGAAAATGTGGTCGAAATCTTTAAAAAGATATGACCGAAAAAAGGAAATAACGTCATTTAGTCGCAATAAAATTTTCATGAAAAACCAAGTCAAGATTCTAAAAATTCGCTACACCTTCGGGCAGCGCAAAAAGCTAGTATTCGTGACTTTTACTTCACAGACAATCACAACACAATGCCCGAAATTGTCGAATATCCGAATTCTTTCAATTCAGATGCTTCCAGAATTAGAGCTTTGCTTACTTTGGAAAACAAACCACACTCTCCAGTTTTTCATGAGTTACAAGGTAGAAATTTCTGAAAGAGAAAACGTGATTTCCAGTGGCGTAGCTAGGATTTTTTCCAGGGGGGGGGGGCAAAGGTATGAAATTTCCCCCAAATTTTTCCCCTTCAATGTGTATGTATTTCATGTACAAAAAGCAAATTTACAAGTTTAACAACATTATACCATGTCATTATGTAATATTACCTGCATTTTTAATCTTAAAGTATAACATAGAGCAATTGGAAATAACAGCTCAGGATTTCTCTGAAGGGGGGGGGGGGAATGCAGTATGGTTTAAGGGGACGGGTGTCCCGAAATTTTTTGACGTTTTCAAAGAGCCTAGATGCAAAATGGTGCAAGATTTTCGACTTTGATAGGAACGGTGTAAAAAGTTGAATCGTAGTGGTTCATGAGGATAAAACTGAAACTTTTGTGTCTTTACATGCATTCTTATGCCATTTATGCTACTTTACGAAGTAAAACTTGACATTAAATTTGCACACTTTTAGGAGTCAAAATAAAAGAGTATTGATTGGTATAGGATTTGTGGTATTACTTGGCCACAAAACATTACTTTGTCATAAAGATTATCTAAGCGGAGCGCCACCATTGTTGGCGCGGAGCGTAGAGAAAATTTCGAAAAGTCAGACCCCTCAGATGGCCGGAAATAGCATTTTCCAGACTTATACGAAGAATCTACCCAGTCACTACCTTCTTTTGTTGTTTGTAAATAAAATCCTTCCTTCAAAATATGTTCGCAAACTGCAAAGAAAGTTAAGGGGTAATCTGACCCAAAAATGTAATTTTGCCTGAGCGAAACTCCACCATTAGTTGGCGCGGAGGGTAAACAAAAAATTCGAAAAATCAGGTACCCCTCAGACGGTCAAAAATAGCGTATTCATGCTTGTAAAGAGGATCTTAACATGTAGTCTTTATTCTGATCGCTGCCACCAGTGGGAAACAGAGTCTACCTTTTAAAATAAAAATTGGAATTTGACAGAATTTGCCTATTTGTAGGAATTAAAATATCGGCATCACTGAGGGACGTACTTGCAGAGACAATCCTTCTCCTTTGAAAATTTTTGAAAAATTCGGTGTCCTTATATGCAACCTGGTGCCACATATTCTATCTTTTGAAGTAAAATCTGTGTTACTAAAGTTTAACTACTTATTTTTAAGAACAAAGAAAAAATGGCATCTGTGAGGGGGCATGGCCCAATGGTCCCCCTTCGTAGGCCACTAAAAGGAGGCCTAATAGTGGCTCGATCAAACAGGATATCCTGTTAGAACAGCAGTCTGTTAAGTGAAGAAGGCTACGAGGTACTCATGGACCCGTTTATTGTTACACCCCAAGTGAGCAGAAAGCCTTTTTTCCCCGAACTAGCCTGTAAGCCTCCAGGTAATCGTTAGCCATCCATCAGTACCATCCATCTTTATGTACACAGAGTAAAATCGGTATAGCTACTACTACCTTGCGGGACAATATAATGAACTGGGGGGGGGGGGTCTACGTTAGTGACTTGTCAGTTTTCACATCCTTTTACTGAATTCTCAAAGTGCACAACGCAGAGACTGTGTGCAAGCAGTGGCGGAGGAAGGGAATTCAGTCAGAGGGGCAAGAATGACCTGTAGGGGCGCTTCAAAGTTTGTAGGGCAAGAACATTTGGTCAGAGGGGGCGAAAAAGGCTATAGGGACGCTTTTATGTCGGTAGATACATATACTTCAATACGGTAAAAAGAGTAAAAAGGGCGCTGACAGGCAATTTGAGTCCGTCAAGGGGGGCGACCGCCCCCTCTGACTATATGGTAGCTCCGCCACTGTATGCAAGGGGATAAGTTCGGGTTTACAGCCTTTCGGTGTTAGTTGTACTATATCAGCTGTTGTTAAATTCCTGAATAACAGCTTCATGTGCACTGAAATGCACTGATCATAAAAACCGCGCGTATACAAGAGAACATTCAATCTGCCACGCGGCGAGGACATTTCTGTGGAACGCGATTAGGGCCGGTTCATGCGACACTGACGAAATCTCAAATCTGGGTTAATGTGTTGCATGAAAATACGAATTATGTATGAGAAATGTCTCAGATTTTTTATTCTGACAAAAATTTTGAGAAATTTTTGTAAGAGTAAGAAAATTCATCAAATTTCCCCAAATTATTTTCCAAGGGGGGGGGGGGCAACTTGCCCCCCTGCCCCCCCCCCCAGTAGCTACGCCACTGGTGATTTCTTCAAATTGCAAACAGCGCCTGATTTTGACATTGCCACGTTTCATTTATTGGTCAGAGATCACTGTTAATGCACTTAGCCAGGCTCATAACCATATTGGTTTACACTTCAGTGAAGTCACCATGCATGTTTTTATTGTCTCTGACCTACACACGAACTCTTTTGCCAGCTGAATCATGTCAATGGGGAGAATAAATGTAGCTTACTCGCCAGTAAAAAATGCAAGCAAACACGTATCTGTAGACTGAATATTGTGGTGGGGGTGAGTGGGGTGGGATGATTACATTGACCATCCCCTAGTCAAAAATTGAATAGTATATAACCCCATCCCCCGGGATCTACGCTTATGGGTATGACCCGGCCAGGACTCGAACTTTAGACCTCCCAACTGCAAGTCGGATGCTCTAACCACTTGACGATGCAGTCACTGTTCACAGTCTTTTTCTCAACTGTATTGTGCAGAAGCATGCACTCTAAAAGTAAAGGAGTAAACTTATTCACTCTTTGATAGAGTGAAAAAAGTAAATTCACTCTATTAGAGTGATAATTCACTCCAAGAGGAGTGAAGAGGAGTGAAACTAACTCCAAAAGGAGTGAAATTCACTCCAGGAAGAGGGAAAATTCACTCTTCCACGAGTGCCTGCAATGATCACTCTTTTTTAAAGAGCGATGACTGTAGGCACTCCATCAAGAGTGAAACTTAGCTCGTTTAAGTGAATTTCGCTCTTTTTGGAGTGAATTTCAATCTTCGTGGAGTGAATTATCACTCTAATGGAGTGAATTCATACTTTTCACTCTATCAAAGAGTGACTAAGTTCACTCTTTTGATTTTAGAGTGTAGTAACACTGTTGTTTTATTGGGGAATCCGATCAGATTTATGTGAGTTTTGTCAAAATCTCCTCCATCTCTGGTCGGAAAGAGCCATAAATTTACTAAGTTGTGAAAATACGGCACAAAGGTGCATGGCACCGCATGACTATGAAAATTAAATTTATGCTACTTCGTGATGTCACATTGATAAACAAATTTTACTACTCTGTCCGCTATAAAAAATAATATATGTCGGTGTGTTTTGGCTCTTTCCGACCAGAAACGGAGAAGAAGTTAACAAGAACCCGAAACAATCGGATCAAAATCTGATCCGAATTCGTTGTAACGCGACTAGTTACTGTAACACAATACGCCACTGGGGTGAAAACAGGCCTTGGACTACATACAATATAGACGAATCCGGACAGCAAGTGATAGTCCGATTTTAGTCGGCCATAATTGGGGTGTATCACCTTTTAATCTTTCAATTTCCTTGCTTGCCTGTATCATGGATGATTGTACACTGTCAGACTGTAATGCCTCTTGATTCTCTCGATATCACTGTAACTATGGGTTTGAAATTACATTTAGACACTAAATGAAGATGATTTAAGGCTGGTGGACCCCACTTATGGCTGCCTACAGTCACTTAACACGAGTACTGATTGGATTTGTCTGTAGACTTTGCTGAGGAGTATTATGACGTCATATGAAAAGTTTTCATAGAGCCTACACGTGACAACAGCCTGAGCGTTTCAATTAGACACACTGGATGGAATTGACCCTGGCAGTACGTGTGGAACCAATACGCGCGAACCACATCATCTTCGTAACAATTGTTGAACAATGGACGCCTGGATGGAAAAAATAGCAAGACGCGTAACGTACATTGTTGTCATGGATAAGGAGAGGTGTCACCGTTGCGATAGACTTGGCCAAGTCTCTCGTGAGTGTTCCCCGGGGAGCTGACAACACCAACTCTACACAAATCCAGTGCTTCAGCACAGTACTTACAGCATACCGTATTTGCCTTTTTTCTAATACGCCCTCTATCGGTCTGTAAAGGTATCGCTTCTCAACGAGAGACTTGGGACAATTGGTTTCTATGACGTCATAATTTTTATGTTATTCCTTTACTTTATTCATCCCTCATTAAGATGAATAATATGTAGTAGTTTCTCAATATCTAGTCCAATCAAAGTTGGCAGTCTGTAAATCGTGATATGAATAAACATACATTAGGTCACATGACCTTGTCATTCATATCTGTCAGCCAGCAGTGCTAGCAGTCGACAAATGTAGAGCCCTTACCGTACCGATGAAGCGACTATTTTCTTTGCAATAACATCTGAAATTATTCCCAAAGACATTCGCAGGGGTTTAGAAAGAGTCATTATTAATGTATGGGACACCAAGAAGACGTCGAAGTTTGATTACCGGCAGGATTTAAGAAGTAAATTTATCGATCGACCACCTTTAGCGGTTGAGTTACACGAAGCGCAGAGAAGGCAATGACGCTTACAGTATAAGTATATACTACGAGATCTAACAATAATGTTACTTCGTAAACACTGCATAGACAATGTGTGAGTTAAAAAATATTCTATCAAGTGGGCTGTTGATGTGTGTAACGTTAGTGCTCTGCAATAACAATGAAGTTTGACCGTGTTGGACGTATGCAAGTGTAGCAGAGGAATCTCACAACTTTATAACTTATGATTAATGAATATGATGAGGCACTGTTCAGCATAGAGGACGGCAAGGGGAACTACTGGGAGTCTGCAAATTGAAGAAGACATATCCAGCATGCTGGTATAATTGAGGTAAACTAATGCACTTCGGCTACTTACCTACTTAATTGCAACCTCGACCCTGGCCTAGTCTCCTAGACCCAGGGGTGGGATTTGACTGGGGACGGATTTCACAGTCATTCTGTCCCCACCAGGCCGAGACTTGAGTGTGCTAGGATTTCACTCCATCAGTCTGGATCCGAAGGCCGGGGTAATCTGGCAGGTCTTTTTCTGGTGATATGCATAGTGCCTAGCTGACAGTGGGGACTTGGCAGGGGATTTACCCTCGATCAGTGTATACCCAACCCAGCTTGGATATGGCCAGGCTCTGTGTGGGGATTTAACAATTTCTAAAATAAAGTTCCCGAGCAAGACCCGACCATCCCCAGGTCTAGGAAGTATCAGTGTTGCAATTGATAAGTGCATAAATCTTCATGACATTGCAAGATTATTGCAGCCAGGCCCTTTTAGTTGACAGCTATAAGCACCACAACATACAGGACTTGGGGCATTGGTAGCTGCATAGGTCAAAATTAATTGCCCCAGACCCATGAATAAGGTAAAAGGCATTTTCTACTTGGCCTTGCATAATTCAGGTTCCCCCAATTCTACCCAGGGATTTCATTACAACAATTCTTCAAACTTGCTTACAACTTTGTTCAGGCTTTTACTTAGTCAGAGAGTTGCATGCATACATTTTAGAGGAACCCTGCAGAAGGGACTAGTTTTGCTTCCTAACAAAATAATTGCTTTATGCAAGCTAGGTGTAACACTGTGCTACTGTATGAGGGATTGTCAATCCTGCAGAAAACCAGGAAATTAAAGGGACAATCCTCTCACCCCAAACTACACTTCTAGTATAGGGTAACAGAAATTCTCTCAATTGGCTCAGCTTTTTGATTGACTGCTAATTCAAACAATGCAGAGTACCAAAACTTATATTACACAGCACGAACCGTTCTGATAGTGTTTTGATTATACACATCGAGCTTTCTTTTCCCCCTGAAGCAATAAAATGAGATTGTGTCTGGATGAGGGTGAATTTTAGACAATTGTGGGTGGGGCTTTATTAAGAAGGTTACAGTAAAAGAATTGGTACTGTTTGGGATGAGAAAATTGGGCCTTTAATTACCCAGGCACTGAAAGATCACTTGACAAGTTTTATGAAATGTACAACTGCTACTTTTTAGCCCTAGCATAATTTACAATAAATGAGCATTCATATGTAGACCTACTGCCTATATTTTGTAACTTCAGGAACAGCTACAGTAGAGTAAATTGCACTGGTTGTGTTTCTTATGAATGTGAATATCTACACAAAGAATATGGTACAACTTAAAGACTATATAAGATTTTTAATACCATAAATTTGAGGTAGCCCAGGCTAAATGTGTGTTATTTTCTTGTACTTATCTGAGAAAAAAAATTAGGTCATCAGACGTGCTAGCGCGCTAGTGCTGTAGCACTGCATGTTTCATCGTGCAGTGTTTCCATCAAGTCTCCTTGGTGGAATATTTGCTTCAAGTGTGAATGGTATGAACATTTTAAAGTGTACTTAATTCTCCTTCATTTTTCTTTTACACAGAACTTGAGCCATTGGAGTAAGTGGGACTGTACATACTGCAAAGCCACCATCTTTGGCAGAGTCAGCAGGCAACCAGGCTATGCAGTACATTAAACATTTAACACCAAGCTTAGCATGGTATATGGAGTATATTAGGCATGGAATGTATAGTGTATGTGTTGAAAACCTACAGTATCTTGACTCCAATTTTACATGGAATGAGTGGTTACATGAACTATGTAAATAAAATCTTTGGCCTGGAAAATATTTCATTGCAATTTTTGAAAAGAGAGATAGACTGCACTTGACAATCATCTGATACCAGTACCAGTACAACCAGTTGGTGCAACTGTGGTGTTTAATTAGAGAACAGTCTGAAATTATCATTGACTGTCGTGATTGGTATATGCACTTGTCCTCCAAAGCAATAACTGGTACATATAGAGTTACATTTTAAACAGGGACCTACCAATTAAACATTAAAGAAAATATTTTTCAACTGCTGTAGTAGAAAAACAAGGACTACTGTAGCTGTTCACAGAAGAGATGCTTTCAACAATCAGTATGATTTAGTTAATACAGTGCAGGAATTTTGTTGATTTTTTTATTTTGCTTAATAAAGTAAGCTGCTTCCATGGGTACAATGAGTACAAATTCTTTATTAATAGAGGTGGTGTGATGTAATGCATGATGATTTCAACAACTGTAGAAGTCTTATAGTAGTATACAGCTTCCTGAGATTGAGAAATTGAGAAATGTTTCCAGTTTTATTGAGCTTATTGAGACCTGCACTGTTTACATACAAATGTGGTATGATGATAGTAACTCACTGGTTTAAGGAGCATTTTTGTGGAGGGTTGGGGAGAAAGTATAGGGGGAGCTAAGTGCAAATTATGGGATATTTTCTCAGCACCCTTGTATGATGTATACACAGCATGTCCTTACCACTACTAGCCTCTGCAATACTTTTGTGTACTTGGATTTTTTTGTGTGTTTGTGGGTAGGGTGATGGAAAAGAATCTGGCAAGTGTTGCACAAATGTGACAAGTGGAGAGACACTTTATACATTACCATCTGTAACTGAGCATCATTCTGACATGCGTCTGGGTGATCACTTCGGATTAGCAATAATCCCATCATCACAGGTAAGTTAATTGGAGGATTTCAACTACTGTAATGCATAGCACATGCAGCCTTGTTAAAAATCATTGCAGGTAAGTACCTGTAGAAGTTGCATTACTACAGTCTAGTTCTACATTCCATAACCTCTTGAGACAGTGTAAACTCAGCCAAAGCGTTACAAGTGGCAGGCTTATGCAAATGGTTTCAGGGACAACTTAGTTTTTTAAGGGGTGAGGTGGGGGGGGGGGGGGTTGGGTGGGTAGAGACCTAGGTCTCCATAAAACTGCAACCAGACAGGCCATGCAGATAGAGTGTTTAATTTAAGTGATGTAAGGTTACAGGTGGGATTTAAAATTATGAATTGCTTCTCTGAGACAAGATATTTTTGTCCTTCATGGTCCTGGGAAGGTAAAGGCCTACCTTCAGGCCACGATTTTCAGAAAAATTTGTGGTTGTCCTTGGGCAACCAATTCCATATTTTTAGTTGTCCTAAAGAAAATTTGGCTGTCCAAAACATTTTGTGTCCAAAACATTTTTTGATCAATTACAGCACAAAACAGTAGTCGCGTTTATGTATAAATGGTCTGGAAGAATGAAATGATAAAATTTTTGCAAGACAAAGGCACTTGAAGTGTGAAACTATGATGGAAAATTTTGTAACGAGTTGATCAGTCAGCATGTACAACATACTTCTTCATTCAGATAAAAGCAAGCTGCTGGAATATAATTCTTCCACCTTTTGGTTGTCCCTATGGAACTTTAGATGTCCCGGACAATCGCACAACCAAGAAAATCGAGCCGTGCCTCCCACATGATACATAATCTGAGAGATTTGCAGAATACCCATGTTAATCTCCCTCTTTCTCAGAGCTTGGATCACTGTTTCAGTAGGCTATGCATGTCTTGTCTTATGCTACTTATCATTGTTTGAGACTGGCAGCAATCAGTAAAAGGAGGAATTATCAGATTCAAATTAAACACATGTTTATATTGAATTAAGTGTCATACCTAGTTAGTGCTGCTGGCTGTATGAAAGAATCACTGTGGTCAATACTCTACAAGATGGCTAGCTATTTCTACCTTATCACATAGGGTATATTGTTCCCATGTCTCATAAATCCCACTTTCATATATTCCATCTCGTTTTGGTCCCCTGTCTCAAAAGTCCCATGTCTCACTCACTGCTCCCCAACCAATCAACTCATTGGGATTATAGGGGTTTGGGTTAGAGATATGGTTATTGGGCATGCACTTAAAAATATGAAGGGAACAATGCCACGGGGAACCAATGCATATTACAGGTAACAAAACTATACTAGATTAACAAGGCCACCATGTGGGTAGCTCACAGGTAGGGATATTAATTGGGCAGCTGACCCATATTCTCCCCACGTATCAGTTGTTTGCCCCAGAGCTCTCTCATATCAGTGAAGTGGGCTATCATAAAAAGGCCACTTATTAATCCCAGGTGAAATTGGCCCACATGAAAAGAGTTAACACCCATTGGTGCAGCTGCAGAGGAGCCAACCCAGGCATGCATTATTTGTCCCCCTTCCCAAGATTTTGGCCTGTGTCCCTCCCCAACTTAGGTCAGTTAAGAATTGAGTACACAGAAAAAGATAAATAATATACCTCTCCAGATCTAATTTTTCATACTGAGAAATATTCTTGCAAGCTTTTGGGTTTTCACCCCCTGAACATGCGTACCTCCAGCCTGAATGGGAAGGAATGCTTTGGGATCTGTATTCTGTTTGGAGCTGCGTCCAAAATTTTTTCCACCAACATTATCCTGTGCCCTTTATTTGTCCCCACCCCATCCAGTTTTGACAGTCTAGCATCACCGCTGCCAGTGCATGGCATAGCCCCGGGGGTGGTCAGAACCTTGCAATGCAAAAAACACCCAAAATAGCGGTTTTTTCTCCCTATTCTTCCCTCATTTAGTGCCCCATGACACCAACCCCCTCCCCCGATGACACAGTCCTGGCTATGCGCCTGACTGCTACTACAGTAGTATCAAGGATGGGGGACCATGATTGACGGGGAAATAAAGAGATGAGACTAAAGACATATCCCCTTAGGTTTGACAGCAAAATTGTCCTTCATCCATCAAATAACGGCATATTCTTCTCCTACCCATTTGACTTATCTGTCTGTAATCTCGTAATCTCAGTTGAGTACTTTTTTGGATTCAGACGGTTTCGTTCGTTGCAATACTGTTCATTTTTTGTGGGCTACAATCTGACAATAACAGTTCAATGATTAGTGTCTGTAATCAATTCGCATAATTGCTTCAAGTATTAATTCAATGTGTTACGTCGCTGTAAACTCCGATTTCGTGCCCGCAGGATAGATCGAATTGTCACATACATTGTATCACTTGTTTTACATCATGCGAATTTCCCATTTTAGAAGTATTCCACTATGGTACGGGCTCAAAAACATTACGTTTTCTGCTACGCCTCAATGGAAGACGATACTACTTTTCAAGGTTATAAAGAGCGATCGTATTTTCGTTTTACCACGAGAGATATCAATTTAATTACTCCTTATACGCTTAAATATTTAAGAAAGGATAATTTGAGATATATTTAAATATTTAATTATTATGGGTATGATCAGGGTCTTTAATATTATTCACTCACGTTTCTATACAAACCTTCAATTGGGCGATACTAAAGTTTGTATTTGAGAATGCTGATTGGTTGGTAGTGCTGATGCAGTTTAAAGATGAATAATAAATAGCCTTATTAGTATGACGTCATAGAAACCAATTGTCCCAAGTCTCTCGTTGAGAAACGATAGAATTAATAGACCGATAGAGGGCGTATTAGATAAAAGGAAAATACGATATTCTGTGCTATGCTGCAGTAGGGGGATTTTGAAGAGAAAGTTGTCAACTCCCCGTGGAATACTCACGAGAGACTTGGCCAAGTCTACCGTTGCGACCGACGCCATGGGGTGGTTTTGCGCGTGGAAAAGTCAACCAAAGCAACCTCGTTCTGGAGGACAAGCAAGTACACAGAGTAGCGCAGTGTCCTCCGGAAAAAAAACTAGGTCCACTGAATTTTACCCTTTGACTAAATCGCCTATTAGGATTTCCCGCTTACGTCACTGGTTGGCGTAGACCTTATGCATTGACGAAACCCTGAGTCATCCTTGGGACAAAACAATGGAAGGACAATGGAACGCGTGGCCGAACGCTGTAGAATTCTCCATGCACGTGTCGCAGACTCTGCGCGTATTCGACTGGTTGACAAATCAGCTGTCTGCGGTGTTGGTTTGTTTTGCCTCCAAAGAAGGGCGTACCCTTTTGCTCTGTGACATCATATGCATAAAGTCTATCGTAGGGCACTCAAAAGATGAAGGTGTATAGTTGTTACCGCAGGGTCTGTGACGCGAGCAAATTACTGCGCGAGTTACGGACAACAGTTTGTAAGCGCTAAGCGAAAGGAGCTTACTGGGGTTTGCGCGTAACAAGTCTGAGCGTGAAAGATGGCAGAACGCACAGTTGACTTAAAGAATAACAATTACTGGATTGTCCATAGAGTGATAGACAGTGTGTAACATGGAGTCTTAAAATTTGAAAGATTCATGGAAATTTCAGCGTTGAAATATTCGGATCAAATTACTTAAATAGAATGGGGTGCTGCATGAGGAAGTCGGCACCCATTGCCAATCAAATAAAGGTGGCAGAAGCAGATTTTCCACTGAGAATTCGTTTGAGACTAAGAGGTGAAACAAAGGAGGCAACGGTTGCAAACGTAACAAAAAGTCTACTTGAGGTTGGTACTAAGAGAGAATGGTGTTATGATTTAGATCAAACTGCTACTTCTTTACATTAGAGTCTACATGTCTGCTTATAATTGACGTAAGGTCTAGATACACCTTTTCCGAGGCAACTTGGAAGGTGTATCTGACTATGACTATCAGAACAGCTCCCTGTTCAGGCAGAAGGAGAGTTACCGCGGGAAGAAGGTTGATGCAGACCTACGTTAGGCCCGTTAGGCCTATGACTAGGCCTAAGTCTAGTTAGAAAACCGGACTGGAGAGAGATGCATTGCAACTCGGGCAATCGGATCTAGGCTAAGCCTATCCGCCAGAATTTGTTTTGATGTCGGGGAGGGTAGCCAACACGTGGTAGGCTACATTCTTGATTCTCACCTCTCATCCACTCTGTTTCCTCTAACGTTAGTTTTTATCCCCTGACAAAGTAAGGCTCAGTAGGGTAAAGTCATCAGTATAGACCTTATGACAGTTAGGTGTAATATTGCACTCTGGAAAGGATTATTCCAAAATCCAACACAGTTCCCAATCAGCACTGTGACCATTGGCCTTCTTCATGGTAACGATTCACTTCTGTGGTCCCATACATGGAATAATCCTTCCCAGGTTGCAGTTTTGAAGCGCCCTCTATTTAATTGGCATAAGGTCTATTTGACCCTTTAATTACTTTTTGCAATATTTTAGGCTGGGCCTATGACTCAAAATGTTTTTTTTTAGATATTATTATGGCTAACATGCTTCTATCAAAATATATTGGATTCAGTCTTTCCTTTCGGAAATAGACCCTACCTCCCATTGAACGTTTGAATTTGCCTGCCTAGGCCTAGGCCCACAGGCCTAGTAGGGTAGAGGCGCTAGTATTTAACCCCCTAAGATATAATTCTCCATTTTTCAGTGAACTAAGGATCCATTCCACATAAAATTGTACCAAAGGTGAAAACAACTGCTCTGCTTAATTGCCATCCACTTCTGTGAAACTGATTTGCAGATAAATACCTTTTGGAGATATTTGTATGCAAGAATTTGGGGAATTTTTTTGAAAATAGCTATTCTTAAAAGGTCATGTAAGGCAGGATGGTTAAAATCAAAGGAATGTAATTTTCTGTCATCAATTTAAAAAGAGACTGGTTTAAGAAATAATGAAATGTCAAGGCTAATATTTCATCATTTTAGCAATTCATAAATAAATTTTAGGACCATAGTGAAATTACGGAAAATTTGGAGGGAAATTTGAAGAGGGTTGAATAAGGGTGCTGCAATCTTTATCTGCTACCCAGTATTCAACCCCCTGGTACATTTATGGAACCAAAGATGTTGTGAATGAAATCCAGTAGGATTTTCTGGTCATTTCTCAAAGGAGTCACTAATGTTTAGTTATTTTGCAAAGCCTTCTGTAAACAGTGGCGGAGCTAGGGATTTCGGTCAGAGGGGCGAAAATGGTTTGCGGGGGCGCTTCGTAGGAGTAAATACCCTGAGCCTCAGCACGATCGAAGCCACGGCTCTTCAGACTTTCCATTTGATTTTCCGCACCTGGAAGAAGACTTCTTGCCATTTCTCCTCAGCAAGTTATTACGTGTTTAAATTTTCTATCCATGGACCTCCGCAGAAGAAAATTCGGGGGGGGGGGGGGGACAAAATTCTTTTGGGGGGAGCGCAAGAAAATTTTGGCCCCAAATGCCTGTCAGATCGCTGGAAATTACATTTCCAAAGCATATTTACGGCATATAAATAGGGAAATCACTGAGTGAACTGTTAAGAAATGTTGAAGTTAATTTTTCTCCGTCTTTTTCTTTACGTTGTCTTCATTTTTCAGGTCTTTTATTTTACAGGGGGGGGGGGGGCAAGTTCCCCCCTTGCTCCTACCTGCGGACGCCAATGTTTATATCCCTCTCTTTCACATTCTAGAATGAAGGCGGTTATTATATTTTGTGTTATTGTCAGGCCTCGATTTAAAATTTTCATGTGGTAATGGGCTACTTTGTGAAGATAAAGACTAAACCTGCTAGAGCTAAATAGCAAGCAAATTGGAAATTAATCACCGTTCGGTGTACAATTTTGGCATCTGGAAATCAAGATAAGTACACGAAGAAACATTAATTGACGTAATTTACATCATGTGACCACTCTTAATAGCCACTGATTAAGTACATTGAAATGACCAAGACAAAAAGTCTGCTTGGTTCTCTAGATGGCGAATCCATAATAAGTAAAAGTAGGCTAAACCTAGGCTTATTAGATGCAATTTTCTGGCTTTTGAGATCACGAAAGTAGACAAATAAGCATTTTCATGGGATTATCGTGCAGAGCCAGAAACAACCATTTATCATGAGAATGGTCATTTGAAGAAAAGCGAAAAATGGAAAATGCTCATTAAAACCCTTAAATCGTTACCACTAGGATAACAGTTTTATTTTATTTTAACCTGAATGTTCTCTTCAAATGATTTTGAAAAATGTTGCGGAAGCATTTTGGTACCTTTATAACCTCTTTGTATTGTCTATGTTGACAATAATTACACCCGACAAGAAGAGGGCTATTATTGTTGCGCCCTTTGCAACATCTTTTATTGGCCGGGAGGGTGAATTTAATGTCAGTCAGTTTATTTTGTAAGCTTATAATCACGCTTGGTGTGGAAGCAATTAACTAAGAACAGTGACAACATTCACTAGTGCGTATAACAGTAAAACGCATGAAGATACGTTATGGCAGAACCTATATCCCTATTGTACAAAAGACCCTTTTCATTAGAATAAAGTGCAAATACTACAGTTACTGGTGGCTGTTTGAGCATTTTGTTATCTGGTCTTAAAACAACGCTATTAATTTATGCATTTGCCAATAATGGTGCAGAGTAAAGTATGTTAAAAATCTAAAAAGGGCGCCGACAGACGATTTTGGTCCGTCGGGGGGGGGGGGGGGAGCGACCGCCCCCTGACCATATGGCAGCTCCGCCACTGTCTGTAAAAATATTTTGTGTCTTTTAGAAAATAGTGTAGAATCAATAATTTTGCACTGAAATGTGTGTTATTTGCCCCTACTGACCTAATAAAAGCAAACGGACATAACAGCAAGGTGAAATTTCCCTCTAAACTACATCAAAAAGTTGTGGCTCAATCCATAAACTAGGGGTCCAATGGGGTTTTTACTGACTTTGCCAATATAATGCTATATTTCAAAAACAGGGAATACATCAAACCAGTGCCTCAGGTATTTTATCATCCTTTACCAACAAGGCTATCTTATGATATCCAAAGTTAAGTATTTTTTAGAAAATAGACTTCTTTGCTTTGGTGTCCCCCCTCATTTTTGTGTAATGGCTGTGACATACAAATATACAAATTTGAATAATCAGAAAAACATACTTATCACAGACTGAATTTCTTTGCTCATGTGTCATGGTAAGGGTATCACCAAAAGTCAACATTTCTAAACATATGAGCTTTAACGATCCATCCAAGTTTCCAAATGATACTATTGAAAACAACCTGGCGGACACAACTTTTTGGTGTCCCCCTAGTTATGTTGGTTTTTTAATATATATTCCATCATTTCTACAAATATGATCATTTTCAGGTGGCCATAGTTTTCTTGATATAAAAAATAGGTCAAACTCTTTTAGATAGTAGCTCATTTGGAAAGAAAAATGAGAACAAAAGATTTTCTAGGTAAAATTCGATATGGACAGAATTTTGGTGTCCCCCTTAGTGAGTTATGTTGGTAAACTTTGATGTTTTACCAATCGCACAAACTAATTAATTTTTGGATGAACAAAGGTACATGAATAGAAGGTCCCAGAATATTACCAGAAAAGTTAATCCCATGGTTTGAGAATCTTATATTCATTCCTAATGGACATTTGATTTTTTTGGTGTCCCCCTTCCTGTCAGAGTTATGTCCGCCATAAGCAAACAAAAAAAAAAAAAATAATGAAAATGGATCTTATTATTCTATCTTACAGTATACTGTAACTGCAAACAGTGGTTTTTGTTGTATGTGAAAGTTACCAGCTCAACTTAACATTTAAAAATCAAGCTGGCACTTTGAATGTTAGGTGTTATGGGGACACCAAATCTTGGTGTCCCTGTTGCACGCGACAGATATAATGGAGTGTAATATCTTGCTAATATTACGTATGTCCATGAAGGGACCAGGGGTGGCGCCAGCAGGGGGGGGGGCATGGCCCCCTCCCCCCGTCGGGGAACACTGCCCCCCCGTCGGTGAAGGTCGGCGGTTTCGTCGGGGAGGCCTAAAAAATAAAAAAAAAAAATAATAAAAAAAACCCCAATGACTGAAGTTACTTGATGGGCGATCTAGAACCTATTTTTTGTTTTGTAATTCTATTTTAATACATATCGGAATCCATTTTAAATCTCTTCTTAACTCTGTTAAACCTCATTCTATGTACGTTTTCCTATCTCTTCCCCCGACGGGGAAGGACGGCAATTTTTCGGGGAGGCCTAAACATGAAAAACGTAAAGGACTGAAGTTACTGGATGGTTTACCATGTTTTTTTCTTTTTGAACTATTTTTTTCTTTTGTAACGCTATTTTAATGCATATTTGAATCGCTTTTAATCCCTTTTTACTAGCTCTTCTATCCCTCATCCCATCTTCAATTCGTGCGCGCAAGGTCATGCCTCCGTCGACAACGGGCTACCCACCCCCTGTTGTTGAGAAAATCCAATTTCGTCGGGGAGCCTTCATCTTCAGACCCACCATAAAAGATGTGGGTCTGTAGTCACTCGGACGACCTTCTTGATCTTGTTCGCTAGAAGACCATCTTCAAGGAAACTCACAATTCCGAATTTTCCTTACGAAAACGGACGAGGGGTTGTTCATGTGCGTGCATTACCCAACGGTCTACCATCTGGCCTGCCACGACAGCCGAATTCTCACAAAGGTAATGAAAATCGGCTATGTCGTTTTCAGCTACACATAATGATTAATAGTGGTGTGAGAAAATTTCCCCATAAGTCTGACTTAGAACTTATTTGAAGGCACCTTGTAACGTGACATATTTTCAAATACGTTGGGAGTAAAACCATTTTTATTCTGGAGTTCGGGCAGTCACGTTAAAAATGTCATCTATTTAGTGGACCTTGCAATTGAATTCAACGAAGATTCTTAGTATAGTGAAAAACATTATAGTATGCTTTCAATTCCGTTTCATAGTTCCCCCCCCCCCCCCCCCCCGAAAGAGACAAGGCCATTACATCTATATGCAGCAGTACCTTTTATCAGGTACTTTTCTGATCATTAGCAATTTGGGTTTTTTTCTCTATTGAAGTGAAACTTTCATTTTAAAGGAAAGTTCAAATAGCGACTGCTTCATTTCTAGTTACAAATCTGGGACATTTCATTCCGGCTATCTTAGGTGTTAGATTTTTTAACAATTTTCTGTACGCTCCGCCCCAACTGATGGTGGCGCTCCGCATAGATAGTGTTTTAGTCGAATAGATAACTCAACAGAACAATGCCTGTTTGTAAATTATTCTTCGTTTTGGGGCAGTATTATGAAGTGAAAATAATTTTATTGCGAAAAAAATCTGAAAGAAAGGACTTCTTTAATTCTAGTTACGAGCCCAGAAAATGCAATTTCCTGCTGTCCGGGGGTTCTCAATTTTTCAAAAAATTCTGTGCGCTCGCCTAGTTAATCTTTTGGGCAGGATAACATTTTTCGAACAAAAGACAATTCTTCCCCCTCCCAAACTGACATGCTCCCGTGCGCCTACGACAATAAATAAAATATAAAACTTCAAATATATTGGAAGCCAATTTTTTTCCTCGGGAGAATGCTTCAATATGGTCCGAGGGCCTAAATCTGCATGATGATATTCAGTAACCTCAACAAAACTACAGATCACCCCTACTTGATTTTCCTCATGAAAACGTCAGATTCCCTCATAAAACCCCCAAACTGTTACAAAATTACAATTTTTCTCCAATATTAGATTTAGATTGTTAAAAGTGGCAAAATTTTCCAATTTCGATGGATACTTCGTACAATAAATAAGCAAAGCCAACTTTGTTAATCACCCGGCATACGACCTAATTTTGCTCCTGAAAGGCATATCACTTAATAAAAGAAACCGAATTTTTCATTATAACTTTACCAAAAAACAAAATAAAGTCCAAAATTTCTCCATTACAACCATTATAATAAGCTCTTAATTTTCAAATATTCATTCAAAAAAGGCGAAAACTTTCCGGGCAAACTTCTAGTCTCGTCTCGAGGCCTTAGCTCGTAGGTCTTGTAGATTCAATTCGTAACCCCAAAAGAATTTCAGCTGTCGCCCATATAACGTTTTTGATTTTTCCCTTATGAAGGAAAGATTTTTCTATAAACACCCAAAATTTTTATAATACCATCAAGAGCCAAATTTCTTACAAAAGTTTTAATTTTTGCTTCAAATAAACTCCAGATTTTTAAGTATTTGTTAAAAAAAAAGCCCAAAATTTCGGCGCGCTCCGCGCGCCTCAAATTCTGCCAAGTCACGTTCCACCGGGACATAACATCGCTTTTGTCGGGGCTTTGAAATTCTGGCCCCCCTGTCGGGCAAATCCTGGCGCCACCCCTGGAAGGGACAATAAATAAGATTTCAAATGTTAAGTCTAACAATCTTAGGGTGTCAAAGAGGAAAATTTAAAATACTTAAACATCATTAATTGGTAAAAATCAGTCAATATTGTAAAAAATATGTAAATGTGTAGACATTTTGGCAACTGAAACTTTTTGAGAAAAATGAAACTGACTTTTCTAATTTTTGGAGTATTTTTTCAAACTTTCACCATGTTCTTGTCGCAATGGGTACTAAAACACATTCAAATAGCAATTTTCAACCATTTCAGATTTTCATCACTCTTGTGGAAGAAGGTTAAAGACTGCTATGGTGTCCCCGTTATGTTGGTCAATTTACTGGCCAAGTTTATGTTTGAAGGAGTCTCCTCATGCATATATAATGCTCAATGCAAAAATATTTGTATTTTTTATAACTGCTGTTGATACTCTATCATGAGTGTAAATTTCAATCAGATAAAATGATTTTTAAATTTTGACCTTATGTCACACTATTGGACCCCTAGTTTATGGATTGAGCCTTGTACAAGAATCAAATACTGAAAAAAAGTAATGAAGGTAATTTATATTTCCATCCTGCAAACATTTTATCCAAACTGTACTTTATTAAATAATTTTTTTGGGTATAATGATCGGGGGGTTGAATACTGGACCCCAAAATTGAATACTAGTGACAGGGGGTTGAATACTGGGTAGGCAAATCCAAACTTTTATGGTGAGCAATTTCTGAAAGAAAAGACTAAATCCAATATTTTCTGATGGTAACATGTTAGCCATCATAATATCTAACAAAAACATTTTGAGCCATATGATTCCACTTTACGTGGGAGGAAAAATTTCAAGAAATTCCTTAAAGGGTTAAATACTGGTTCCTCTACCCTATCTCCCTGATCATTATACCAAAGAAAAAAGTATTAGTAAAGTACAATTCAGATAAACTGTTTAAACCACGAAACAGAAGTAGGCCTAGCCTAACCTTCATTATTTTGGTTCAGTTTTTGATTTTTGACAATTTTTTTTATTATGCAGTTCAGTAGAGGGGAAATTTAACCTTGTTGTCATTCCTTTTTGTTTTTAGGTCAGTGTAGGGGCAAATAGCCTAGCACACATTTAGGCCTAGGCCTAGGTGCAGAATTATTTATCCTAGGATATTTTCTAAAAAACTCAGAATATTTTTGCAGAATTATGCAAAATGACTTGACAATAATGACTTCTTTGAGAAATGACCAGAAAACTCTGTGTACCAGGGTTTATTACTATGTAGGAGATAAAGATACTGTCACCAACATTCGACCCCCTTCGATTCCCCTTCAATTTTCCTGTAATTTCACTTGTGTCCTTAAATTTGTTTGTGAATTGCCACTGTAATGAGATGTTAGCCTTTACATTTCATTATTTTTTAAATCAGTCTCTTTTTAAGTGGATGACAGAAAATTACATTCCTTTGATTTTAACCATGATTGCCTTACATGACCTTTTAGGAATAAGTTTTAAAGATAGATTTCTACTCGCCGACTTTCCATTTACTTTATACTTAGGCCTTATCAATAGTATTCCTACTCACTGGCGGGAGCAAGGTTGTGAAAAGGCTGAAAGCCAAAATGTAAATTTTCTACTCTTTGAAAAAGCTTTGTCAGCCTCCTCTGTTTCTCAGCTGTTTTACTCCGAGTATGTTCGAAAACGTGTTCAGACGCCCTCAGCTAAAATTAAATGGGGTTCTTCTTTCAATAATCTCTCCGGCCATTATTGGAGTAGCTTTAATCAACTCCCCTGGCTCATCGGCACTGAGTAAAAATCTCCTACTTCCAGTTCAGGTTTTTACATAGGATTGTTCCTACTAACAGGCTTTTACTTTTAATGGACAAGCTGATTCCCCCATGTGTGATTGTTGTTCTATCGAGGAAGAATGTTTAGAGCATCTTTTCTGCAACTGCATCGATACGTCTTCCTTCATTTTAGACATTGAAAGCAAACTTCTCAATCGTCAATTCTTTTTTTCTAGTAAAGAGGATTTTTCCTTTGGTTTTGGGAAAGGCACTTTCCATCCATATAATTTCTCAATCTTACATATGAAGTATTTTATTTTTAACTGCAAAGTAAATGGATGTAGGCCCCAATTCGATATATTTTTTTAAAAAATTTAAGTTTACTCTGGCGGTTGAAAAACTTATCTCTATTATCGATTCAAAGAGAAGAAGGAGAAATGTCAAATATAACGAGTTGTTCGAAGCTTTTAAGTATTGTCCTGGGCTTTTCTGGTACAGAAAGAAGCACTCTCACTTTAACCCATCTACTAAGGAGTTATGCATATATTAGGTAAATATAACTGGATTAACCTAGCAAGCGACTACTAATATTTTGCTATATAAATATCTCTAAATAATGTGAAAGTAGTAAAGTTTAAGTAAATTAAGTGCCTGCCTTCTACATTTCGACACTAGTTACTGTTATTATATATGTGTATATGTATGTTGTTTTATGCTAAACTTATCATGTGAACAGAGCAAATAAATGGAGGAAAAAAAGACCTTTTAGGAATAGCATTTTTCAAAGAAATTCCTCAAATTCTTGTACAGAAATATTTCCAAAAGGAATTCATCTGCAAACCACTGACACTAAATTGGATGACAACTAAGCAGAGGAGTTGTTATGACCTTTGGTGTAATTGTATGCAGGAAGGAGCCTCAGTTTACTGAAAACTGAGGAATAATATCTTATGGGGGTTAAATACTAGTGAGGATTGAATACTGGTGACCCTATCCTAGGAAGATACAAAATCTGTTGCCTCCAAATTAATTTGTATAGCGTGGTAAGCCTAATTTCGGGGCGATGCGCACGCTTAGGCATAGGCTATTCCGGCTTTGAAAATTGCTAATTACAACTGAAGGAAAATTTTGAAGTAGGTTTAGGTCTATAAAGATTTAAGCTAGGCCTAGATTAAGTCATAATTGATGGACAAAAAAAAAACGTTTTTTTTTTATCTAAACTATCGAAATGAGTAGTTGTCCTCAAAAAGATGGACACGAGTTGAAAAGGCAATGGAAATCGAAAAATTATGTTCGAACCTGTAAATCAAAAGTGCCATAGCCTGCTCTTTGGAAAGGGTAGAAGCAGTGGCGTAACATTCAATGTGGAAGTGGGAGAGGGCGGAGCAATTTTTGGACTGTGCACCTCACCCTAACCCATTGACCAAAACTGAATTTTTCGATTTTTCTACCAGGAAGAGTGATTTAAAAAAAAATGAGCCGTAATTCATTTTTTCAAATGAATCTGCGCATTGAAAAAGGTGAGAATCTTCCTTTTTTTGACCAGCCATCCTACACTAGACAACAATTCCAGTATCTATGCCCTCTGCAAACTGAGGAACGTTGATAACATTTTGCTACTTCATTAATTAAAAAATCTTTCTACACAGGCTACTTAACTGACAGGGTTGTAAGGCTACAAGGTAAGTCTGATGGTAGGTGTACATATAAGAGCATTTGAGTACGGTCGGCAAATGATTTACTGCCTGAAATGTGTAGTCTTGCTCGAAACTCTACCTAAGCGGTGCGCCACCTTTAGACGTTAGATGGCGCGGAGCGTACCGAAGAGTTTCAAAGATCACGACCCCTCAAACAGCCGCGAATTGGCATTTCTCAAGCCTGTAAGTACAGAAGTAGCAGCTAAGTAGCAGCGTGTAGGGGGACGGGATGGGCAAATGGAATTTTTCAAGGAAATGGGCAAGCACACAAATTTTTCGATTTTTTCTTTAAAGTGTGAACATGATGGTAACGGGGACGTAATTTGCGGTGAGCGAAGCCTTCAAAATTGTTGTCCTTTTTCAACAAATATTTGTACATATAAAGTTTGTATTGCAGGAAGTTTCGGATTCTGGGTTTCCTGTAGGGAAATTGGAAAAGTTGGAGATTACTGAAGAATCTGCACTTCCTGTGTTGGCAAAACTGAGAATTATTGCCCAACGACTGAACATAGTTGTTGCTACATTTTGTTGTCTTAGGTCTATGAGGTTTTCCAATGACATTTTTAAGTTTCCTTGTCTTTTTAGACATGATATTCTAAAATCAAAGGCTCACATTGGAGAAAATATGACATTTTATGAAAAAAATTAGTAAAAGTAGTTAGTACTTTAATTGCTGGTGTCACCTGATGAGCTGGTGTCAGATTTTGCCATTTCCAGCGCTAGGAAAAGTTATACCAAACTGATTTGTGAATGAGCACTTCGGCTTAGGAATACACTTTGCCGCACGCTTTGCGCACCGAAAATTTTGGCTCGTTTAATCAATAAATTAAAAATATAGAGCTCGTATAAGAGAGAATTTGGAACTTCATGAACGAAGAGTTGGGAAAATCACACTGTAAATGATTGATGTTACAAATGTCAAATTCCGAATTTTCATTTTTCACACCAGGGGCGATCGCCTCCTGTTCCTTGCATCTACGCAATTTAGCAGTTGCTGTTTTCAGCTTTCGTTTACAATAAAATTTTCACTTCAATAAAAATGATCAAATTGCAAAATGATCAGAAAAGTGCCAAATGAGAAAAACAGTACTACTACTATTGGATTAATACAAAGGTATATTGCTAATCATTCCACAATCTTTTTGATTTGCGTGAAATTTTTTCAGTGACTATCATAATAATGCTTCTTATATTTCGGATTATTTAATCTACGTTACATTTCATGTTTCCAACTATCAAAACCGTCCGATAGTTCGAATCTCGTTTGAATTTCTGGAGGGTGGAAACACGGAAGGCATACTCGGAAAAATTAGGTGCACGATGTGCGGTACGCACAATGTGAAGGTCGACCTGTCACGCCGCCTATGTGTACGTACGTGCGAGGAACGACGCGATGTGATGTTCTTGGATAAAAAAAATGTAGCGGCGCCTATATGAGAGAAAATTCCAGCGTGACGATCGTGGGATGCGCGAATGGGCGAAAACGGGAATAGCATAAAATAGGGAGACGAATGTTTTTGATCTTCATTTGTATTGATTCATTGAGATTTTGGAGAAATTAAGAAGGGGTTTTCTGGCCTGGGAAGCAAAGGGGGCGGAAACATACTTATAGAGATTATGCACGTGACGCCAGCGCGTTCTACTGGATGAAAAAGATCAAAGGTAGTCGTGGTGTTACTTATAAACGTGCGCACAACGGCACCTTAGAAACAATTGTTGTAAACCGGACCCCTGGATGGAAAAACAGAAAAATGTGCAACGCAGTGACGTAGGTGAATAAGCCCTATAGACCCACTTCAGAAAAATACCGAAATGCTTAAAATTTCACTATCTTTATTATGGTTTCAAGACCATAAGAACTTGGGAAATTGGATATGGTTAGGCTTTCTTCGTTTAGTTCCGTTTGTAGGATGAACAACGGTATATATTGCAGGATAAGATCTACGAAATTTCCAGGTGAATTAAAATTTTGGAAGACGTTTAGGTTCGGGATAGTTTTGTTTATCCAAACGATTTGGAATATGTACGCATGTGCATGCCCCCAAAATGGAATTGATTGAATGTGATTCGACCAAATGAGTGAGGACGACTTTTCCAGCTTGGGATAAATTGCACTAAATCATATAAAAATGTAAGCCGTAAGTATACCGTAATTTGTTTATTATTTCCTTTTTTTACTCATGGGAATCTTGGAAAATTTAAAAACTCACACATAACATTATTTAATTTAAGTGGGCAGGTGGGGGAGGGGGGAACTGGGGATTGGCAAGGTTAGTACTATCGGGAATTGAGAAGAAAGCAATAAACAAGTCGGAAATCGAGGATTTCCAAATAATGTGCAAATGAGAAAGTTCGCCAAGAGGTTTTTTGATTTAAAAGGGAAATTCAGTCACCCGGACCAACATGAATGAGAATATTAAATTGTCCTGTTTCATGATTGGCTCTTACGAGTCTTGTGACAGTATTTCATTGTTCTCAAATTTTTAATTTACTAGGAGTAACTGCTTGGGTCAGGGACTGAACCAGGATTTGCTCTACAGGGAGCCAAGCTCACTGACTCCCCGATAGTGGAGCCAGCAGGACAATGTCACAGCTGACCTTGAAATGAAGGTTGTGAAAACAAAGGAAAACATTAGCATGTCCCTCCCATGGCATCACAAGATTTGTATATTGAGCTCATATATTTATAAATGATAAAGTGCAAATCATTTATTGCTTTGTAAAATTGTCAATTTTTGACGGATTTTGATGGGGATTGCTGTTGTTTTCTTGGAATTTGATGCTCTTAACTCCAAAACCCAAATATGTTATTTTCAAGTCACAACACCTTTAATGATTGACGAAATACTAGATTCACTTGGGCAGTCCAAAGATTGAGAAACCTGTAGGCGTCTAGATTTCCAACAAAGAACTTTGCAACACAAATCACACACCAAATTCTTCTAAAAACTGCCTTAGAGGCTAAACTTGTGAAAAGGGTGTACTGAAGCATTATCACCCAACAACAGCTATAACAGTGTTCTAATCCAATGGATGGGTTTTGGAAAAGCCCATGAAATGTGTTTGACATTTTTAACTTCAGTACATGTGTCTCTTGGGCATAAACCATTGCCTACTTGTCGCTCAGCTTCAAATTCTTTGTCGTGTTCAATAGTACATGCGCAAGTCACCGTTGGAAATCTTTTAATTTATTATCCAAAATATCACTGACCGTTAACTTCCGGATATTGTCATATATGGATAGATGGGTAGAAAGATATTGTCAAAGATGAGGTCTTTCTAGCAATCGAAACAGCAACATTAACATTTTGAAGCAGTTTATTTACAATACTCTTAGCCTTCTTACAAGCTTCCAAATATGTACCGATACTTTCCTTTCCCAGCGGAAAACAAAAAAGGTTCCTGAAATCCCAAATGAAGATAGTTGCATTGGCTACTATTGGCGTATTAGAGACACAAACTGATTACGTTCCTTACTAACGTCGCCTATAGCATGATTGTACCATGATCCGGTCACTCGATGGGAATGAAATTTCAACAAAAATACTTAAAAGAAACATTCAATTTATATTTCATTCGATTCATATTCTTATGAGCCTTCCGTCACAGAATCCCTAAAGCCCGGGTCCCATTGGACGAGTTGATTCATAGTTGCAGGAAATAGACCATGTTCTATTTTGGTGCAACTTACAATCAACTTTCTAACTGCGCATGCGCTGAAGTGTACTTTCGGCGAAATTTGACTGGTCAAACGAACGCAAAAGTTGTAAATAAGGCAGTAAAGGCAGTCCATTATTTCTAGTGAACATTGTGATCAGTGTAGCCTATAACGTTGTTGTTGTTTGTCGTTGTTTATGTATACAAACAAGCCAGCACTGAGCTGCAGCAGTAGTATCGTTTATACTTCACTTGGCCTAGACTCAAGTCTAGTACAGGCGGGTGACTTTTCAGTTTTGTGATGCTCATGGGCGTCCGCAGGTATGGGCAAGGGGGGGGGGGGGCACTTGCCCCCCGGAAAATAAAAAATTTGAAAAAACGTATAAAAATCAAAGCAAAAACCCGAACAAAACGTGTTTTCCAAGTTTCTATGCGAAAAATAGGCTTTAGAAATGCCATTTCCCGCGATCTGGGAGGCATTTTGGGCTGAAATTTTCGCATGTTTTGTGTCAATTCATGGTGACTTAGAGGTTTTGCCCCTCCCTAGAAATTTTGCCCCCCCTCCCCTGACTTTTTTTCTGCGGACGCTCATGGTGATGCTGTTTATGTCAATATATTTGGAACCGGGTAAACTAATTCAACCGTCAAGTGTACATATTGTACCTTGTGACTATGATAGATCTTGAGATTCTTGACATAAAAACCCACATAGGCTATTATGTTTCTACGTCATGGTTAGTTACCTTAGGGTCTACTGCCATAGGCCAAGCCAAGCAGCAAGGTAGCAACATTAAACCCGAGGAGCGGCAGAACATTTAATTAATCAGTCGTAGGAATTTACCTAGTCTAAGCCTAGTACCCAGTTGTACGTGTCTACGTTAGGCCGTATAAATATGGAGCGTGTGTAACGTTAGATCATAAACGGGGCGTATCACAACCTCATTCTCCATGATCATTAAGTTCTCCGTATCAATCGTCACCTTTTAAAGCCACAAGGCTAGTGTTTTAATGGTCCTCAGTAAAGTCTATTATTGAGGATTAACGTAATAATGTTTTTAATTACATGAAAGCAAACTTGGTAGGCGTATACCTTTAGAATTTACTAGTCAGGGCTAGATGTGAGATAAGACGAACGTTAGTGATGGTCAAATGTATACGTACGGAACTGTCGGCAAGTTTTCCACTAATTTTGCCAAATACAAGTCAGGCTATATAACTTAGTATTCACAGCCTGACAGCTAGGGACTACGATCCCGGGCAAAATGCAAAATGAAACACCCGACCAAAACTTATGTTGTTTTCGAGGGTGCTTGCGACAGGTCCGGAAGTGTCCAAATAATTGTTGTCCAGGAATGTAGGTCGAAGGGCTGTGAATGTGATCCTTGTGTATAGATCACATTAATTTCTTTTTACAAATAGGGCTCTGTTAAACTGCGAAAAACTTGGGAGGGGGACCATTACCTCATTTAAAAAATACCTTGTGGACAATCAAAGCTACCGGCAATGGGCGATTTTTTCAAATATTGGGGACATGTCCACCGTTCCGCCGTTACCCGGGAATCGCCGCCGGCGATATTTCTCAATTGACAAAATTGAACGAAATACAGCATGACGTACAAGCATGCATTTTCCTGTTTATCTGTTTCTCATCAAAAAATTAAAACATAACAAATTTAATTATTACGCCAACATTACTCAGGTGGTAGATTTTAACTGATTTGATCGGATACACTTTGGGGCAATGTGTAAACCCTCCCTCTCTCCGTCAAATTTAACATTTGAAAAATTTTAAAACGTTTACACCCGAATATTCGGCTTACCACGAATTTGGACAAAATTTTAAGTGGGGGAGTGTAAGTTGTTTCATTTTAGCCCTTGTCGAATATTTTTCTAATCCTTTCTCTTTTTTTATGAAAATTTGGATTAGGCTTTGATGTCATTTAAAGGGCAAGAGCAGTCCCCCCAAAATGAAGTAGTGTAGTAGAACGTACTGTTTCATGATTGGCCCTTGAAAGTCACGTGACAATATTTTTTCTCTTCAAATGTGAAATTTACCAGGAGTTACAACTTGCTTTACCTAGAATATGCAATATTGAAGTCCTAAATGATTATAACAGATACTTTGAAGAGGGATAAGATTAAAATTGTGAAATTTAGTTGCTGCTTCAAGACAAGTTTAGGGCGACTGCAGGCTTGCTCTTTAATTTGGGGGCCAACTTTAAAAGTCGGATGTAAGATTATTTAAGCAAATTGTGTTGAGCAACACTATACATATGACAAATTACTTTTATAAGCTGCTCAACGAATGCCTCAACGAATGTTTGTTTCTTGATTTTTTTAAGAAAATTTGACTTGGACTGTGATGCTTTCTATTCTTCTGGCAAATCTACGATGAAAATTAGATATTCAGCCATTTCGAGTGCTAAGTTGTACAAGAATATGAAGTAAAGCTTAGGGATGATTGCGTTTTCATAAGCTGTTAGAATGTATGTGTAATTGAACATGCCGAACTTCTGAACCCTTTACCGTTGTTTGGGTCCTTTTGGACCCATGCGGAGAGCGCGGCTGTCAGCCATCTTTACTGTTTCACGCGGAGCGCGAAACTGCGAGTAGCTACCCGAAAATTCGGCCACAACAACGAGAGGGACAATAGTTTAATGTCACGGGGTCAATAACCTACGGAAGCTGATGCGGGGCGTGCTACGTCCGCTTTTGCGCCCACTCTAGAGCTGGCGCGCAAATATGCCCCGATGGAGCACAATGGTAAAGGATTAAGACGTGAATGGCTACTCGAATTTTTCTAGACACTTGCACAAAACTTATATTTTGTGAATATTGGGGGGGGGGGGGGCGGCCTCCGTCTTCCCTCGCGCCTGGCACGCCTATGTCCACTTCTCATGGTAGTATGTCCCATTTAACTCAGACCGGCGAATCATAACACCAGTATTTTTGTGTATCTATCAGTCCGAGGTAGTATACTTCTATGATGTATACATGCACCTATAGGTAGGCTTAAAGTCATATCTCTCAGATCCTCTTTCGTCAATAGACAAGAAGGGGGAATAATTCCTCTCTGCCGGGAAACTGCACTATCACTTCTGTTACTACCCTGGTAGGGTGGCCTTTCCATAGGCAACAGAAATGTTGCATGAGAGTTGCGCGTGTTGGAACAGCACACAGTTGCGCCGAAAGTTGCTTGGAAAATCGCGCAACTTGTTGAAAGTTGAATCGCAAGTTGAATCGCGTAAATGGGACCCGGGCTTAAGTAAGAGTGTATTTTTCCTTACAAACATTTGAGAAACGAGGACATTCCTTATTTTCGGAAGTTTGGTTCAAGAAGTGTACTTTGAGCAGGTCACCAGTGGGTGATTTGGAAATATGTTCAATGAATTGATCCTGCCAAAAAAAAAAAGAAAGAAAAAATCAACAATTTGTGGAACAAAATTTTCTATCAGTGAACCAGAGAAATATATTAAATGATTTTTTTTTACTTTGTTGACTCATGTCTAAAACTAATCTAAGGTAACATAATGGCTAGGCTGAGCAAATTTTCTCTAAAAATGGTACTAAATTTTATTTTTGAAAAATTTGTTGGTCATTGCCATTTTCGTCTTAAGTTTATCGAATAGAATTTGTTTTTAGAAAAAACAAAGAAACCCGATGGTATTTTAATAGGCAGTGACCGGCTCAAGACGTACTGACCGACTCAAGGTATTGACCGACTCAAGATACTCTCACTACGATTACTATTTTAAGTTGTCGTGCCGCTATGCTACATAGTAAGCTATCCTTACTCGTCATTGTTCCATCGACAGCGGTATTGGTCAACTTCGTTTATGAACTGAAACTTCCAATTTCAGTTGAAAAAATCCACCGTTTAGCCTCTCAACCTCACATTTCCTGCGCTCACTTCTGTGTTGAAACGGTAACTGATATCTCCATAAGATATCTTTACTTAATTGAAACAAGTAGATAAACAGCAAAACTGTAACTTTGAGAATACTTCCTGCAATTTTCTCCGTATGATTGACTTTGTTAAGATTATACAACTCTGCCACAAAATCTTTGGGTAACATTATTTTTTTCAGGTGATAAATGAAAAGGAAGAACGACTAAAGGTGGAGGTCACGGAGAAAGATGATGTTTACTTTGTGACTGTCCAGGTATTTGCTGGAGATCCTCCCGGCACATCCCAAAAGATAGCAAAGAAACTCATCAACGCTGCGACTGGAAAAGGAATAATGGTTACAGAAAATGTGAAAATTGTTGGTGCGAAGGAACACTTGTTAGCTGGTGAACTTTGAGTGAATTATTCTGATAGGCTGATAGGGAGATTCATGAATGACGATTTATATGGGAGGACGTTTCCCTTGGAAGACGGTTAATCAGTGGAAAAAATGCATTACTCTGAAGATCTCACAATGCAAAACTCTCCCCTTTTTTGGCTAACCCTCGTCGTTTTTTCAGTCACGGTCACACTACAACGGATTCGGGTCGGGTCCCAATCCGATTTTGTGAGATTTTGATAAAATCTTCTCCATCTCAAGTTGGAAAGAACCCAAAATTGCCAAGCTGTGTAAATAAATGAGTTGTCCCAAAGGACTGTGAAAGTTAAATTTATGCTTATTATTTCGTGACGTCACATCGACAGACAGATTTTATCGGACTGAGCTGTCCGATGAAAAATGTATGTTGGTGTGACGTTACGAAAAAGTCAGTTGGCATTTTATTTTCATAGACGTCAGGTGCAAACCATACATCTATACCGGTCATCACACTTTAGTGGCCCTTTTCGACCAGAGATAGAGAAGAAACACTCAAAAACCGGATCGGAATCCGACCCTTATCCGTTGTTGTGCGACCCCGGCTTTATCCTGTTAAATAGGCCAACTTCACAACTAATACCTAAATGGATAACAATGATCGAAAATTTTCTGTCACTGCAGTCCTTAATCTATAGCCTGGTAGCAGAGAAGCGGGAAAAATTACCTGTCTACTCTTTACCACATACATGTGAGGATGTGAGGTTTTTTTTTCTTGCCCTTCCTTTTTGCACTTTCTTGGAAAACGGAATCTGATACATACTCAAACATTCGAAAAGGACCGTGGTGTTCAAGATTTCCATTATTTATGAATTATCAACGATCTTAAGTTCATGAATGAATGATCGGCGTGTATGCGTTTAAGGGAGAAATTCAGCAATCATAATGTGGATGGCTCCATTGGAACCTGATCAACATGGTGACTCCGAACTCCACTATAATCGGGGCCCTCAATGACTTATGCACATCGATATTTTATTTTTTTCTATTTGTAAAAGAGAAGTGTATACTCCGGAACTTTAATATCCAATTGTAATTTCTACAAACGGAATCTATTTAATTGCTAATTTTCAAGAATATAAAGGTCGCTTGACTTTGAGTTCTTGTAACTCTACAACTATTTATTTGATTTTTTGAGAAGAAACAACCCTGCCAACGTAAGTCATCGAGTAGGAAAGATCATCCTAGCATCAGAGAGCAAAAACAGACATGAGTTGTCAAATGGCGAAATTCGGTAGGCCTCCTTCCAGTTGGTTCAAAAGGCCAGCTGTTAGCAATGATTAACGCTTGTTTATTTCGCTTAAGTGTCCCTGCGAAAATGGTGTACTTGCCTGCTCGGAGGACGTTTTGTGCGTCAGCACGACATTGTCTTCAGTCGAAATATATTTTCGACAATTGCCGTTTACGCCGTTACGCAGGGACGTTTAACATTTCATACACTCCTTGATTGCATAAGGATATTTCATAGTATGTCTATTGGTGTGACAGGTTTCACCTGACCAATGAAGCGACCATAACTGTACACTTACACCAATTACCAAAATGCAACTGACGTCAGTCTTCTTCATTAGGGTGTTCGAGTTTCAGGACAATAGACAAAGAGGAAATAACGAACGGCAAAAAACTGGACTGCGCATGCCAACGCAATCACATAGTTCCATTTTTGAAAATATTTAAATGTTGATATTTATTCACTTACAACGGAATAGTCAATTGCGCAATAATATGTGATGCCCTTCCTGCACAACTTACATTTAGCGGACTTTGTTTCCTTTTCCTTGAAAATTAAAATGATTGTAAACCCGAACGCTTCATGTTTTCTAGTCTTGTTTCAAGACTCTGGTTAGTTTGCGACCATGCAGAGCCGTGAAAAGCCTACTTAGCATTGCGCCCTCCATTACGCTTATCTTTTGAACAATCCAAAACCAGAGTGTTCAAAGACAAGCATAATAGAGGGCGCAATGCTTAGTAAGTTTTCAGAGCCAAATATATGGCTCTGTAAGTTTTGAAACAAGACTACAGGTTTTCATGCATAGCATGATATGAAAAAGGCAATTTCATGTGAGGTCAAGCGATTGAATTTGCCCGGCATTGAACTTGCTGGGCAAAGCACGCACGCGGTAAGCGTGTTTACAGCAGACGCACACGGCATTTCCAAAGAAACTACTGTGGCATAGCCTATACTGCTCGTGTTGCAAGTACTCTGACTGCGCGTGATGATAAACTAGACGCTTGACCGCCGTCAAGTGACGTCAGTGAAATTGCCTGATAGAGAAGGCTTGTGGGCAAAGCACCATAACAGTAAAGCGGCGATCACATTTTGGTACATGACTGTAATTTATGGATACAACAACGGTATACCCGGCTTTGTAATTTTTTGACAGGTAGGACAAATACACAGTGGTTGCTGTCCTATACTCGACAAGGTTTTGAGATAATACAAATATTAAGTTGCGTGCATTGCATAAAGATGAAGATCAAAAGCCAAAGGCTTCTAGGCTTACAATAGTCTCTTAAATACGCGAACGTGACCGCCATCCTAATTTATCCCCCCCCCCCCCGCAACACACTTTCTGAAACTTGCTATCGAAATGAATGGAAACTGCATGCGATTTACCAGTTTACGCGACTTCACAATGATACCCGTACGGTGTTCTGTGGTAACAAACATTTCGAGAGCTACACTACATTTTTGGAAGTTGTAGTGATCAAAGTGGTTTAAGCCTGCTTTAAATTTTTTGACCTTTCAAGAGATATCAAATGGTCCAGTTAGTAGAGTTAGATGGAGTTTAAGGGCCCATTGCTCAAGTGATCAAAAACAGCTGCAATATTTGCGTTAGGTCTGAGAAAAGAAAGTTATGACAACCACGATTTCAAAAGTGAGGGAAAGGGAAAATTGAGGGCACAGGAAAATGTTTTGGGCAATAATTAGTGTCACCCAAAGCATTTGCCTGCGTAGCAGACTATGGGTCATATTCCTTGATCAGTATTGATCAGTGTTATCCTAACAATATATATGGTTTGTGAAGGACTGAACAGACCGAGTCTGCTCCGCGAGGTTTTAAAGAACAAGCTCTTTAGGGCCGGGTCAATGAGACCGCCTTAGAGCTCTTGTGGGGTTCAGTGGGGCCCAAATGCCTAAGCTACACAGACACCTTTGCACCAACAAAATTAAAGACCCTAACGAAAATATGTGAGCCGCAGTCTAGACTAGAATGTACATACTATGGTCTACATATCCTTAAGCTGGTATCTCACGAAGAACAATTCCCACGTTTATTTTTGCGTCTATTGCGAATTTCAAAACGCGGCAGTCGCAAAATATTTTTCGCGTCGAAAAAGTTGTCAAGAAAGTCGCGAAATATTCCTACGAAGTTAGTGTGACATTAGTGCGACATTAGTGCGAATTTTGAGCGCATTTGTGGAAATCGACGCTAAACATTCGCCAAAAGTTCGTGAGAAATTAGTGCAACAGTAGTGCGACTGACGTACTAACATCGCAAACGACGTCTAAATCACCTGCCAGTCTCGCGAATGTTGCACTAACGTCTCACAAACTTTGCGACCAAAACACGAACGTTTTGCGAATATTTCAGTTGGACGCCACTTATAAAACCCACAGATTGAAACAATTGAAAATTAGCCTGAATTTAACTTCTTGACTAGAGTGTTCTTAAACTCCTTATGTCTTTTTTCATGAAAAAACATCATGTTCTTGAAGGAATTCCGCCATAGTCTCCTTCTGGGCCTCAGTCCAGCTGTAGCTGGATGTGGTACCGACAGACTCACTATCACCCTGAGTACCATCAGCAACAGGAACACCATCATCTCCTCCTTCGCCCGAACCGGCAGGAACTAATTCAGCCGCAGCAGTTACCAGGTTACCCTCCTCTGTTTCTTCTTGGCAGGCATGATGGCTGACTAACCGTGGCACGCACAATGGACATAAACGATAGCTGTAACATTACCAGTTTAATATAGGTCTATCCAAACAGACAGCGCTACTTGGCCGGTCGTATTGTGACCCCGTAACGTGCGTATTCAGCTGTGTACGTGCGACATATGCACGTCACACGCGAGTATGTTTCACGTCCAAACATGACCTTCAAACAGTCGCGAAATATTAGCACTAGCTTCGTACTAACTTCGGGCTAATTTCGCAATAACTTCGCACTAATGTCGTGCGAAAAGAAAGGCATATCCGACCCAGTTAGGATTCACAAAACGGGCGACGTTAGTGCGATGTTAGTGCAACATTGGTAATAACGCTTCGCGAACACTTTGCTAACATATCGCGTCTGATCTTTCGCAAATTAGTCGCAGAAAATTTTGAACATGTTCAAAACTGCCTGCGAAGCTTTTGCGACCTCTGCGAATTGCGCGACAGACGTGAGATAGTTTTGCTAACATTTTGTGAACCACGCGAATTTTAGTCGCAAACCGGTCGCAACGGTACGCGTTCTTCGTGAGATACCACCTTTACGGTACATAATCTGTACAATACGTAGTACACAGCCGTATACGATGCTATGCAAGTCTAGTGCCCGTGGAACGCTCACGTCGGAACGTCGCGTCACAGACTGAGCGCAAAGCATGATCACGGTAGTATTTCCACATTTTTGAAAAGTATTCTCTCAATTTGTGCATTTAAGTTTCTTAGAATGTAGGGACTTTTTTGAAATTGTCTGATTCAACGGTTTAAAAAGTATCGACTGTACCTTACTTACAAGGATATATTCCTTTGTATCACCTAATATTTCCAAAATATTTTATGAAACTTCGATTTTTTTCAAACTTCACACTTAGCAAAATTTCGAGACACTGAAGTGGAAACACTGAAACACAGTTGACACTGGTTCTGGTTATGATAAAAGGCAGCACGCACTGTGACCAGGCTACTGTAAGTGCGTTTTAAGTTGGTTTTGGTAGCTCTCTGGGTTGTTATTTTTCCTTTTTGTCACATATTTAACTGATCGGCTTTTCTTGAACTTTAAACAGTTGTTTCTGGGGTAGCATAGTGTGTGCATATTATTGCAAATAAGCAGAACTTTGGCCCTATATTCAAAGTGTCGTAATGATATTATCAGAGGGTGTAAAGAGAAAATCCGCATTTTCTTAATGTATTTTATCGTTTCATGAAATCACAAGTTTCAAAATGGGGTTAAGGCTGCATAAGCTTACTATTGTAAGCTAATAAATGGACTTTATGCACATTGGCGGTTTCTTGCGATTTCCCCGAGTTTGGCGATAAACGTTGTTCACTAGGCAAGGTTCAAGTTCAATTTATTTTTATTTTTTTTTATCTTTTTAACCCCCGAAGTACTGGAACTTTAAAGGCCTAGGGTAGAGGCACCAGTATTCAACCCCCTCCAGTATTCAACCCCCTAAGATATAATTCTCCATTTTTCAGTGAACTAAGGCTCCCTCCCACATAAAATTATACCAAAGGTGAAAACAACTTCTCTGCTTAATTGCCATCCACTTCTGTGAAACTGATTTGCAGATAAATACCTTTTGGAGATATTTGTATGCAAGAATTTGGGGAAATTTTTTGAGAATAGCTTTTCTTAAAAGGTCATGTAAGGCAAGATGGTTAAAATCAAAAGAATGTAATTTTCTGTCATCCATTTAAAAAGAGACTGGTTTAAGAAATAATGAAATGTCAAGGCTAATATTTCATCATTGTAGCAATTTATAAACAAATTCTAGGACCATAGTGAAATTACGGAAAATTTGGAGGGAAATTTGAAGAGGGTTGAATACTGGTGCCGCAATCTTTATCTGCTAACCAGTATAACCCCCTGGTACATTTATGGAACCAAAGATGTTGTGAATGAAATCCAGTAGGATTTTCTGGTCATTTCTTAAAGAAGTCACTAATGTTCACTTATTTAGCATAGTTCTGTAAAAAAATTCTGGGTCTTTTAGAAAATATTGTAGAATCAATAATTTTGCACTGAAATGTGTGTTATTTGCCCCTACTGACCTAATAAAAGCAAAAGGACAAAACAGCAAGGTGAAATTTCCCTCCAAACTGCATCAAAAAGTTGTTCAAGAATCAAATACTGAACAGAAGTAATGAAGGTAATTTATTTTTCCATCCTGTTAACATTTTATCTAAATTGTACTTTATTAAATAAGTTTTTGGGGCGTAATGATCGAGGGCTTGAATACTGGACCCCAAAATTGAATACTAGTGACAGGGGGTTGAATACTGGGTAGGCAAATCTTAACTTTTAAGGTGAGCTATTTCTGAAAGAAAAGACTAATTCCAATATTTTTTATGGTAACATGTTAGCCATCATAATGTCTAACAAAAACATTTTGAGCCATATGATTCCACTTTACGTGGGAGGAAAAATTTCAAGAAATTCCTTAAAGGGCTGAATACTGGTTCCTCTACCCTAGTTCTCTCACCCCAAACAGTACCAATTCTCCTAAACTTCTTACTGATGCACCTCCCACAATTGTCTGAAATTCATCCTCATCCTGATACAATCACAGTTTATTGCTTCAAGATGAGTAGAGTAAGACTCAATTTATATAATCAAAGCACTCTAAGTACCGTTCATGCTGTGTAAGATAAGCTTTGGTATTCTGCATGTTTGAATTAGCTGTCAATCAAAGAGCTGGGCGGGTTGAGAATTTCGTTATCCCCATACCAAAATTGTAGCTTGGGTGAGAGGTTTGGCCCTTTAAGCGACTATATGCTGATACAATATTATCACAAAATGAAGAGTGGAAATGGAAAAACCTGGATTGATTCGGATAAATCCCTCATTCTGACATTCATAACACAATATTTGTATTGTAGCAATGATGAAGTTAGATGGAAGTGGAAGTGGGAACGAGTGTCACATTCAAGGTCGATGTATTCTGATATTTTGGTATCATTTGAACAACGTTTACAAATGTGACAGGGGCTTGCATTTTATAACCTGCATTACGGCCGAAAATACAAATTTTTTCAATCCTTTTACACGGCTCTGATCAATGCATAATTATGGAGTGAGTCTTTCGGGAACTTGGTTGTGAGACTGGGAAGTTAACGCAGGGAACCGTCCCTGGCTTATGCTCTTACAAGTATACGGAGAGTGAACACGTTTCATGGACGACGTTCTCAGATAATTCCCATTCATGTCAATTCTTAAATGTTAAGAAATGGGTAAAGCTGTTTGAGGAGTTCGAGGCATGAATAAGGATTGTCGGGGGGGGGGGGGGAGGGGGGTGTTGGGTCGCCGTCCAGTTCAAAACACCGTTAAAGGCAACGTGAAGTGCTGGAACGTGGTGTCCACCGTGCAATTGCAAATGAAATTACAATGTCTGGAGAAAAATGGACTGGTCAGTCGCCTCACCACCGCTCCTCGGTTGTTGACGAAGCACACTGAAAGAACCATAGCGTATATATTTAAATCTGTCACAGCGCACCGATCTGATACTGTAAATGATGAAATGCAATAATTTTTTTTTTTTTATAAAAATATATTCGCCGTGGTCAAACCTAATCATGAAAAGATTTGCACAGTTACTCATCAATCAAACTAACACGAAAGCGCTGAAACAGAATAGAAGTGACGCTTCGTATTGGCTTCTGTAAAACCGTAGTGCATAAAGAGTGAACGACTGTGATCACAGTAATGTGTTACTGCTTTCACGATTATATGCTCCTTGGCACATTACACCGTCTGGGTCTTTTTGGACCCAGGCGGAGAGCTCGGCTATCACCCATCTTCAAAACACCGTTAAAGGCAACGTGAAGTGCTGGAACGTTGTGTCCACCGTGCAATTGCAAATGAAATAACAATGTCTTGAGAAAAATGGACTGGTCAGTTGCCTCACCACCGCTCCTCGGTTGTTGACGAAGCACACTGAAAGAACCATAGCGTATATATTTAAATCTGTCGCAGCGCACCGATCTGATACTGTAAATGATGAAATGCAATAAAAATTTTTTTTATAAAAATATATTCGCCGTGGTCAAACCTTATCATGAAGAGTTTGCACAGTTACTCATCAGTCAAACTAACACGAAAGCGCTGAAACAGAATAGAAGTGACGCTTCTTACTGGCTTCTGTAAAACCGTAGTGCATAAAGAGTGAACGACTGTGATCACAGTAATGTGTTACTGCTTTCACGATTATATGCTCCTTAGCACATTACACCGTCTGGGTCTTTTTGGACCCAGGCGGAGAGCGCGGCTGTCACCCATCTTTGCTGTTTCACGCGGAGCTCGAAACTGCGAGTTGCTACCCCAAAATTCGACCACAACAACGAGAGAGACAATAGTTGAAGGTGACGGGGTCAATAGGCTACGGAAGCTGATGCGGGGCCTGCTACGTTCGCTTTCCGCCCACTTCCGAGGCGCGCAAACATGCCCCGATTGGAGCACAACGGTAAAGGGTTAAAGGGTACAAGCTGTTATCCCAAACGTATTTGAAACAATGTTTATATCTGACAAATATCCCTTAAGTCCAGGTTAAACTACAGCCATATCTGAACCGATTTTGCTCGGAGTTTTGTGAATTTAATTAAAAAATCTGCTGCATCTTTGTTCGAAAAGAAACAAAAACTTGCCAACCTGTGTAAAAATATTAGCCTACTTGTATTGCAGGGCTACATACTGTAGTTAACTAATTATTTCGTGACACCACATTTTGCAGACAGCTTTTTGGCGTTCCGCGTAGTCCGACAAAAGGTATTTGTCCATGTGACGTCAAGAAATAAATAGTTTACACAAGTTTCATTTCTGTGATACCCTCATACCGGTCAAATATTAAAACATGTTGGCAAATTTGTGGTTCTTCAGTTTCCAATCAAAGATGGAGGGGATTTTGGCTAAAAGTCTCAAAAATTGGATAGTTATCCGGTCTGATATCGCTGTAGTGTGACCTGGGCTTAAGGTTACCTTTCAAACATTTTACATAATATGCCTGAACATAAATGTGGATTCAATTAAGTCCAAGTTTATAATCCACTGAGATTGTATTATACTGTTGAAATGAAAGCATACGGTTAAACCTTGTTATAATTATGATACAGAACAAAAGCCTCTTAGTCTTTGACATTTAATGGTCTGCTGTTATAATTAAAAGGATAAAAACTCAAAACATTGAAATACATCCTAAAAACACCCTGTTTGACCAGGAGTGGAGTCAAAAATCATCCAACCATGACCTCGTTAGAAATATCTTGGAAACTCTTTAAATACCTTTTGTATGGTTAAATTAAGAATTGAGCATGAAAGAGTTCTGGGAAAATCAAAATCTTCCTGATTACAATAAACCAGCATTTATAATTAATACTGTGTAACCAGCATATGGTTGGATTAATGGAGACTACAATCCTGGTCGAGTTTAACCAGGGTGCTTTAAAACATGCCTAAATACTTACATTTACAGTGGACTCAATATATTGCACATAAACAGTTGTGCATTTCAGTAAAACGTACAGAAACATTTCTTTTTTATTTTTGCGTAGTATGCGTGTATTCAGTTCATTCAACTACGCAACCAACCTATGCACTGTCGATGTCTAAAACGATCTTTTCGCAAAACTGTTCGGGGAGTACTGTCGCTATAATACATCAGGATAACCATGGCATTGTAAAAACAGTCCACAACCAGCAAACTGTATGCAATTGCCGTGAATCCATCTTTCAGTCTATCATGAATCACTTCCAAAGTGTCAAAAAGAAGCGTACGCAAAATCAAAACAGCTACAATGAAAAATTCTACAAAAAGCGTTGAGAAAACACAAAGTCTCAAATCCGTGTACTTCGGTTGCACCTCGTTTAGAACAGTTTCATAAAGACCTTTTGTTATCTGTAATTCGTCATATGTTTGTCTAGAGTCGCTACTTTCCAAGGCGTTTTGCAATTTGCATACTTGACCCTGGCATTCCATGAGTTTCTTGATGCCGCTTTTATAAGAATCAATGTGTTTGTCGACATAAAATGACTCCATGACAGGAAGAAGAGAAATGATAAATTCCAGCCAATGACCGGGACAGTGTCTGGCTGAGTAGATGCATTCCACAACATTGACCAAAATTAGGATAAAACAGAAAACACGTGCAAAGTTATTTACGTAAACAGTTGAGTTGGTCATCCATGTAGCATCCTTTGGTATCACGAAACAGTTTGAAACAAAATGAGCGAATGCATTGCACATGTATTCACTGGTCTGCTTTACTCTGCATTCGTCTGCAAGAAAAAAGAAATGGGAAATAACACGTTCATGATGACTGCTACATATCTTTGCCCAGTTACACAATTTTATGATTGACAGAAACAATAGTTCATTAAATCAAGCTTGGGCCGGAAGCCCATGTCAGAGCATGCGGGGCCATAGCGTTTTCACATCCTCATCAGTTCAACATGGTGGTCACCTTGAAGAATAGAAGCATAATGTACAGTAGTAATATTATTAGCCTACACACACCCTGCAGTTGGGTTGGAAATCTGATAACCTCACTTAGCCAACAGAAAAGTGACGTTTGACAATTCAGCATGTACTGCAAATGACTCACAGCACGGTGACCACCAACACGTATGGTAGAGCATCCCTGTACATGGGACATAGGAATCGAGGGTCTGGGAACAGCCCAAAATCATTTTTAGTTCGAAGAACTTTTGTCTTCCGACCTTTGAAAAAATATTGAAATACAGTCACAGTAATTCTGGAGTTGAATATTCCATCCCTCAATTTTACAAACACTTTCACAGCACCGTCATACTATAAAAACCATGTATTGATTGATCTGTCATATCATGGGTAGCAGATAAAGCAGTTCATGCTTATGATGACAAGAATTAATCGTTTCAAAGCAATAGCAGACCTTTAAAGAAGGGTTTAAAGGGCAAATCCTCTCACCCCAAACTACACTTCTTGGAGGTGGTTACAGAAACTCTCCATTGGTCCGGATTAACGATTGACTGATTATTCAAACAATGCAGTTTACCAAAGCTTGTCTTACACAGCATGAACTGTACTGAGAGTGTTTTGGTTATACACATAGAGCTTTTCTGTACCCACTGAGGCAATTAACTGAGATTGTGTCTGGATGAGGGTGAATTTCAGACAATTGTGGAAGGGACTTCAGTAAGAACGTAAGGAGAATTGGTACTGTTTGGGGTACTGTTTGGGGTACTGGGCCTTTAAGGTCACATCAAATCATGATATGTTAGAGTGGTACTTATTCTGAACTTTTTCGGGAAATTTGCATTAAAATCCATGTGTGGTTCTCATGATATGAGCAAGTCAAATTCTCAACCAAAAGTAAACTTGAAGCAAGCACATATGACATCATATCGTCACATTAATGGACAGAAATTCCATAAATTTAACAACCTATTTTCTCCTCAACAATCACATATTATCAAAATATGATTGCATAAGTGGCATCAGAACAAAACAAATTTTGCATTAACCACAAGGAGGTCCTATTCTTATTAATTTCAAGGACATCACAACAAACTGAAAAACAAAGGGAAACAAAGCATTCCTTGTCAATGTGAGGAAATGATATAAACTCTGCTGCCCTCAAGCAGAGCTCACTTCTGAACACAAATCTAGCAACTTCATTTACAGATAACTCGAGACATACATGTCCGATATGAATGCAAATTCCACAACACACATCTAACAGTAAGAGTATCTAACAGCTAAATTCCAAATCAATTTCAAGACCAGACACTTTTTCAAATTATTCACAAGACCGTTGCGAGTCAGGACACCTCAAAATTTAAAATTGTAACTTTTTCGGTGACTATTGGATGTATGAAACTTGATGTGGTAGAACACTTAAACACTTCCATTAAGTTATCCATACAGACTCCATGAGCCCTTAAATTACAGTACTGGCATCAAGTTTAAAATTTTATGAGGGTACATACTTATTCTAAACATTCTGGTGAAATTTCCTTTGACATTTGATATGAGGTTTTCAACTGAGATGAGTACATGTAGTTGTCACATTTTCAACAAAGAGTGAACTTGAAGCAAGCACATACAGTATGATGTCCTCACATTGATGAACAGGATTTTGTTTTCCTTTTAAATAAAAAAAAAAATATTTCACCTAAAAAATGCCATGTTATGGGAATGCAATTGCATAAGCGACATGAAACCTTTACCCAATTAGGTAAAGGTCATTTGATCTTACACAAACTTTAAAATTAACACAAATGACTGAAGAAAAAACATTCCTTGTCAATGTAAGGAAATGATAAGGCCACTGCCACCTTCAAGCTCACTATGGAACACAAATATCTGCAGATATACTGTATCTGCAGAGAAATAATTGTCCTATAAACTGAACAAAAGTTTTACCAAACTGTTTACATAGTCGTACAAGGGGTAATTTTCTATGCGGGGGCAAGAACATTTTTTGCCCAAATAATGTCATTGCTTATCATGTTTTGCCAGAGTAGACCAACTGCTTTTGCCCGAAATGGAAGGGCGAGTGCCCCCCCCCCCCCGCACCCCTGCGTCTAACGCCCATGACTGTGTAGATTTCGTTCCTCCTGCAAACATGCATTCAACTTTTCTTGAACTTCCTTTTTAACAATCCCATATTTTGAAAATATTTTGAAGTTCCTATGGTACTGGTACTGTAATTGAAAACAAAAGCTTGATATTTGATGGGTAAGGTATAAATTAGACTGGTTCCATGAAATACATCAGCTCAGGATTGATAAGATTTAGGATAAGAAAAACAAAATAGCCCTTCTTGCAATAATACATATAGACCTAAAATATTCATATAAAAAGGGCACTTCTTGTGGGTTTTATACATTTGTTCCAAATTTTGGGGGAGGTATAGTACTCTAGTTACTTCTAGAACAGTACCTAGAGGTCTAAAGGTATGATTGATAATCACATGCGTTATGTCGCAGGTTTGCTGTAGGTCTAATAATTCTCACAATCACATACCTTCTTCTTTTATCACGAATGAATCTGAAGTTTGACGTTTTGTCTCTTTAGGTAGATATCTCTCCTCCAAAAGTTCTTCAATAGGAGGAAAATGTGAGGCCAGAGATGGAATCAGTCTGTACGAATTCCCATTTGACCTCCGACCGACTGTTGTGTGTTCTGGTCCAGTGAGATCCTTCCCTATAGATACAACCAGATAACACACATGCTGAAGACATTTGTTTTTACTGAATTAAATTGCCCCATCTTTAATATCACTGTACCTCCACTGAGCTTGCAGCCAAAAGGTGTGAGGCAAGAATAGGGGGCTAATTTTTCAACTGGAAAAACATATTGCCCTGAAAGACAAAATAATTCCATCGCACTAACTAAAGGTAGTTTAGTAAAGTATGTCCCCCACCACCCCCCTTGTAAAAAAAGTCTTGAAATGTTTTATGAGGCCATGCATGTAATTTTGCTCCCAATATTAATTGAGGGGCCATACTGTATGTGGTAACCCTCATGGTCATGGGTCTAACCTTTATGTCTTGCTGTAGCCTCTACAACTCATGTGCCTTAAAATGAGTGCACAGTATTCCTCTGTCTGCATATGAAACAATATGGGGAGGACTGGTCAGGGAAGCTAATATTTCACATTTCTCAGGTACAATATCAAACTTCCATGAGCTAATATATTGTTCCCATTAAATTTTACAACCTAAATTCAGATGGGGTCAAGCATGCAACAACCCACTAATGTGTGATATAGCCAGCTTTTCTTCAGTGCAGTGCACTTTATCCATATATTACACCAACACTTCAGTTACCAACATGGGCCTTAGAAGAACTGTCATGGGAGATGTGAGCTCACCCATATGGACCTCTTATATTCATTTCCCAAGAAAAATTAATAACATGGACATTATCAGTCAGCAAATGGAGCCCTACATGGATCCCATATGGGAATGTAAAGAAAATGAAGGCCTAATGAAGGTCTGGAGCCTATGGATACCATAATCCCCCAATTCTCAAATGGTTGGTCCCGACCCAAAATATGCCAAATCATGACATTTGGGTCGCTTAAAAAATCACTGGGAACCAGGGTCATATGGGTACAGTAGGCCTACAGAAGGTCAGTTCACACACTAAAGCCATGTTCCCATTTGATCCAGGGAGGTGGATCTTGATCTACCGAAGTGGATCAAACACTAATGGGAACGCAGATCAACAACACTCACTCAAGATCAAGATCCACCGATTTTGATGGACCGTTCGGGGTAGATCAGATCCACCGCGCTGGATCAAAGTTTGTAATGGGAACACATCGGTAGATCAAGTGACCCTGGATCTCTGGTTACACTCATGTATGTTTTTGTGATACATCGATATGTACTCAAATGGGAACGCGGATCTCGATCAAGGTAACTGATGTTGATCCACCTCGGTAGATCAAGATCCACCTCCCTGGATCAAATGGGAACACGGCTTAAAAGAGCTTTGTTAGGACAAAATTCCTAAAAGAGAGATCAAGAGATAGGTGCATAGTCAAGGGGTGTACATTTTGGGGTTGAAATCCACAAGAACTCAAAACTTAAAAAACAGCAGGGAATGGTAAGAAGTGATCACTAGATAAAAACTTTATCACTTTAGGCTATGTTTCAGTTTATGGGAATAACATTTTTTAGATGGAAGAGCCAGCCTGAGGGAGCACCCCTGGAGCTTTAGAGCAAGTCATGACTCCATTTATATAGTGTCTAATATATGTACAGGCTTTAAGTTAAAGGGTCAATCCTCTCAGTCCAAACTACAATTTTTGTAGGGATTAAACACAGAAATTCTCAATTGGCTAAGCTCTTTGATTGACAGCTAGTTCAAACAATGCATTTTAAGTACTATAGCTTGTACTTCACAGCCTGTGCTGTACACAGAGTGTTTTGATTACACATTAGGGTCTTGTATACTCAACCTGTTCTAAGCAATAAACTAAGGTTTTGTCTGTATGAGGATGAATTTTCAAGTTGTGGGAGGGGCTTAAGTAAGAAGGTTGGTAGAATTACTGTTTGGGGTGAGCGGATCAGGCCTTTAACGTTTCAAGCACCTACCCGAGTAACATACATTCCCCCATGCGACCATTATGGGTCCCATTTCTTGGCCAACATGGGGCCCATATGATTTTACACCCAGGATTAATAAAGGGCCCATATGGGCTTGCCAACACACCCAAATGACCCATCTGGGATAGTTCTGGGGCCAGCCCCATAAGGTCCCTCTTCCATGTGGGCCCATATTGGGCCCTTGTTAATCTTGGGTGAAAAATTAAAAGAGCCCTCATATGGGGCCCATGCAGGTTTGCTCCCTGGTTGTGATCTAGTCTAGCCTCCTTCCTGCAAGAGCAGCCCAAGAGCTCACCCAAAATTGAAGTAGTGTAGTAGACTCTCCAGTTTCATGATTGGCTGTTGAGAGTCATGTGACAACCTTTTTTTCTCTTCAATCTTTATACAAGATGTAACTGCTTGGTTTAACTTGCATAATTTATGCCATATTGAAGTCATATGGTGGAAGATACAGTACTTTGAAGAAAAATAAGACAAAAGTTGTGACATTGAGCTGTTGCTATGTACAGTAACTTGCTTCCTTCCAAATAAGCTTAGGGTGCCTGCTCTTGACCTTCGGAACGACATGATATCGACTGACCTAATTAACTCTTCAACATCAATTTGCTCTGCTTTTTGTGAAATGGGGTAGAGGAGTGGGAGGTTTTCGATTTGGGACAGTGTACATGCCCGTGATAAATACAAGACAGGCATAGACCTAGGCCAACCGTACCGTCCGCCATACTAAGTTAGTATACACTGTCTACAGTCAGGGTCGAAATGATTACACTCCATGACTGCTTTCCAATTTCATACACTAGGCCTAGGCCTATTTAAAATTTTTCCACTGACTCGGATTCCAAACGACATATGATTTAACAGTTTTTATTCTAAGAGACGGTCGCGAGACTGAAAAACTTACCATTTTCTCCATATCCAGCCAGTTGACCCAACCATACTCGCAGACAATTAATTGCGTCTTCGCGGTCAGACAAGCGAAATGCATCCACTAATTCAGCCGTTGAACCCCGCCAACTTTTCAATGCTTCCACGGTAGGTCTGGGATACCTACTAGCCAAAAAGCTGATCTCAGGAGGATAAAATCCCAAGTATTCCAACACTAACCTGAAGTCATTACCTAGTGGTTGCTCTTGATCTAGCAGCGTTGACAAATTGACAGAAAGTTTAAAGAAACCAGGCAAATGTCTTACTTCAAAATCAGCCAGTCGGTACAACTTCATGACTGAATCGCTCTTTTTAATGTATTCACGGTGTTACGTTGACAGTGTCCATACAAAGCACATGCTGACTGTACATGGAAGTACTGCCTCGAAAATACCACGAATAGCTACGTCCGCAGTGTTGAACACTGCACACACAGTGCTAGCTTGTACTGTGTACCTCAGTTCCGTAACGGTCGTCGTGTATGTACCACTATTCATTGTATTGTGAACAGCTTGCTTGTTGTGCGGTAAATATGGATATTGTACTCCCCGTGTATGCTCTAAATAGGTAATGACGTATTTGGGGGAAATCCCAGATACTCATGGTCGTAATGATAACACGTGGCTTTGTTGTCAAAATGTAATGACCGACTTGCTCCATTTGGATTTATCAGAAAAATCGTCTCCATGGTTACCATGAATAATATGAACGAAAGAAAATTCTGTTTTTTGGCTCATGTTTCCTTACTCTGTTGCTTTTACTGAACAACAACAATTTTGGCCTCGATTAGTAAAGTCTCGGGTATGACCCGCCCTGGAGAAAATGCCTATTACACGATCGGCTGACTCTCATTGAAGAAAGGAATTATAGCTTTGCTATTCAGACCATCGAAGAAGAAGGTTTCCATGTGCAAACATAGTTACAGATCCTACGGCATGATCATCTGCCCCCTTGCAATGACGTTCAAATTGCCATGAGTCCGACAGTGAAGTGGGAAATGTATAAGTAATCTTACCTGAGACAGGCTGGCAATGCTATACATGGCTAATATTATCCATTGTCTACAAAATCTTCATTTCAAGGACAGTTGCACCATAAGTTTGTCCCGAGGGTTTTATTTTGGAAGTCAAAAATTATTTCCTTGAAAATCATCAGTATCAATAACCAAACCCTAAACTTTCCGATGAGTAATGACGAGATGATTATATGTCAACAGTGTGCAACACACCACTTTTGCATAAGCAACAAAGTGTTCCAGTAATATCCAAACTTTGAAGAGGTATATCTTGAGAACCGTAAAAAATATTGACATTTTTTCAAAGTCAGATCATTACTCAATTAGGAAAGGCAAATTCCTAACTGCCAAGTGAAGTCAGGGCCTTTAGATGATGTGTCACACTACCTTTAAGGAGAGCTCCATTTGGGTCGAAAAATTGAGTTCGTTTTCGGCAAGTATCGTTTCTAGTACTTTTTTCTTTTATGTTCGTCTGTTTACTTTCTACCATCAGGGAGCTGGAAGAGTCCCCTGATTACTCCGCCCACGTTTCCAAACTGACATCCACGTTACACAAACTTCTAATTGGGGTGACGGCGTTAATTGCATCATCCATCAGTATTTTGTGCGATCCGTTGAACATTGACATACCTGCATGACCGCAATTGCAATCGCAATTGTGCATGACGTCAAAGGCTGTTGTATAGAGTCGGTCTATAGAGTCAGTTATTCATCCATGACTCAAACACAACTCGGTTATTCAAATATGTTTTCTTCATAACAAGCGTAGGTAGTAATTCATGTAAATTTAAATAATTGCAAGGATTATTTCACAATCTCGGGATTATCTCCGTGGAACATAAGTGTGTTTCACTCAGTCTGAAGTGTATATTACTAGATAAGAAATACAATACGACACACTCTGCATGACACTGACTCTGTTTAGGCTACAGTGAAAGAATCAACTTTCTGGGAGAAAGCAATTACTTGGAACATCACCGACAATTGGAATTAATTTGATAGTTAGTTAGAGATGACTTTTACGGCTCAATTTCTAACCGATTGGTTAGAAGAAGAAGAAAAAAACAACAACAAAAACACAAATGGAGTGAAATATATTTCTTTAACAGTCACACAGACTCCACCCCTGCGTAATGAGGGTTTTAGAATTCGAATGCGTCATCCCACAAAACAACATGTGCTCTTATCGTAAAAAGCCTATACCCTGCAACATTATCAATAAAACAAAGAATGGCGAGATAATTTATGACTAGTTCAGGTTCAAATTTCATAGTTTTGTTGATGATTTGATTCTTACCAAATGATAATTTGATTCAAGTTATAGTGAATCGCAACAAGTGACAAAAGATGGTAGGAGTGCGAAAAATTCCCAGTTCACACACCCCTCTGAGGAAAATAGACAGATTGTCACATTCAATTTCGAAGATTGCATGGTCATTTAATGCGTGACACCTTTCAGGGTTCCTAAGTTAAATGCCCAGATCTCTCACCCCAAACAGTACCAATTCTCCTAACCATACTAAAGCCCTTCCCATCATTGTCTGAAATTCATCCTTATCCACTCACAACTTCAGTTTATTGCTTCAGGGCGAATATAGAAAAGTTCTATGTGTATAATCAAAACACGCTCAGTACAGCTCATGATGTGTAATATAAGCTTTGGTAATCTACATTGTTTGAATTAACAGTCAATCACAATGATGGGCCAATGGAGAGTTTCTGTACCCCCTACAAGAAGTGTAGTTCGGGTGAGAGGATTGGCCCTTTAATGGCGCAGTTCTTTCTTCAACGTGTAGTTAAGTGGTAAGGGAAGAAAAGACAAGACGTGTCTATTTGTAAACGCTACTTTGCGCCACAATGCAAATGAAGTTCCATCTCTCTCCTTTTGTCCCCTTTTGGTTTTATCGTGGTTCCGTGAAACAATTCTGTCTATCACATATCTGTATATCTATTTATTAATTGTAGTTTAAGTGTAAATTTGGTTGTTCTTACTTGTACAAGGTGGCCTAGCCTTGAAAGTTTGCTTCTGTTGGGTCTCCCCCACATAATTTATGTGATGTTATGGTAACAGAATATGTTACAGTGTAAATAAAGAACCTGAAACTTTAAACATAGAGGAATTACCCGATCGGTTTGCAAGTTACAATATAAAACTATGCCCCACTGCACACTTCTGAGTTAACAAACATATTGGAACCGTAGAACGTTCGAGAAAGGGCCTTCCTAAATTACCTTCATGGCAATTTCGGATGTAGTCATATTTTGACGCACACCACACTGGCATACTCTAACACATGCGAACAATAACACGACAGTGTGCAATGATGCATGAGTAAGTAATACGTGCGCAAAGAGGGAAACTTTGTTTGTAAATCCTTACACTTCCGGTTGGCTCTCGGTGGGTGTTATTTCCAAGTCGTTTGCAATCAGATTGGTTAAGCCTTACATTCAATTGAGTGAATCACGAGTCGCGTCATCAGGTTTGTATACGATGTACTACGAAAAAAAATATATAGGTTTGTAGTCACAACAAAGTCGCAATGGACCAATTTATTTTAAGTGAATAAACTTCAACATTTGATATCTCAGCCCAGGAACGTGCTATGAAGATGGGAATTGGACCGCCAAAATTAATTTTCATGCTCTTAAATATAAATATATTTTTGATTTTTTTGAATTGAGGTACACTTTAATAAAAGAATATACCATCCTTGGTATCATTCCGTTTGTATTTTGCCAAATAACTTCCAAATTTGGTTACGATACTCTCTACAGGTAAAGAGCAGTCCCCCCAAACTTATTTTGAAGGAAAAGCTAAATAACAATTTTCATCTTATTTCCTTTTAAAGTATCTTTCATAACATTTTATGACTTTACTATTGCATATTCAAGGTAAACCAAGCAGTTATTTCTGGTTAATTTCACATTTGAAGAGAAAAAACATTGTCACATGACTCCCAACAGCCAATCATGAAACCGGGCAGTCTACTACACTTCTTTAATTTGGAATGACCGCTTTTGCCATTTAAATGGTGGACTCAGCGCTAAGTGGTATATCAAAATATTTAAACATGGTTGCAGTAAGAGTTACCATGTTTGCGACATTGAAATTTATCATGACACTGTCACTTCTCTTTGCGTACTTTGTACAGAATGATTTTCTCAGCGAATCTAGAAGCTAAAAACCCACAAGGTCTACTTCTATGATGCAGAGGTCTTTAAGGGTTTCTTGACTCCAAAGGGTCGTTGTTACGCGTCATACTCGAATCATGTTAGAGTGTGTGCGTCTAAATAGGAGTACCTTGAGGGTAATCAATATGAAAAGCCTTCGGACGGGAAAGTACCAGTGATAAATTCGTAAACATAGGAGTGGGATGTGATGCATTTCACTCTAAAACTGGGTGAACTTGGTTACTCTCTAATAGAGTGGAAAGTATTAATTTACTCCATTAGAGTGTTGATTGACTCCAAAAAGAGAGAAATTCACTCCAAGGAAAGAGACAACCCACTCTTTAACGAGTGCCTGCAGGGATCACCCTTTTGCAAAGACTGTTCACTGTGTGCACCCCATCAAGAGTTAAACTTAAGTTCGCTCTTTTGTAGTAAATTTCACTTTTCTTGAAGTGAATTTCCGCTCTTTAGAGTGAGATTTTTAACTTTCACTCTTCTAAAGAGTGACATTTCACTCTTTGTATTTTTGAGTGTAGTTTACCAATTAGCAATGATGAACCAATCAGGAAATTCCCCTAACTAGAACATTTGCCAACGCAATTGGCAACCGTGGGACTCAGCTCCAGAAATTGCCTGGTCTAGCCAGAAAAGCAGCTTCGATATATGTAAATAAGAGTTAGAAATAAATTATATCTGGTGTTTTAGAATGGCTTATACAGTGGAAATGAATTTGTAGTTTGATATGAATTTCCAACAGACACCTTGTATGCTGGCAGGGTATGTATTCAGTTAGGAGCAGAAACTCTTCGAGGAAAAGATTTCGTCCAACTGGTCTTGGCCGCGTCGGGAGCTTTGGAGGTTGGTAGAAATATTGAAAAAAATATTCTGTCACTTGAAATTGCATGATATGGCTTCTTTGAATTGCCCTGTTGCGTCATCTTTTTCTCACGACATGGATGGGTGTTACCTTCGTAGCAGGCTTTGCGGCATATTCCTTGTTAAGTCATATCCCTCACGCCTGCCAACTAAAGTGAATACCGAAAATTTCTTTTGGATACCCATAGAAATATGTGGCATCGAATATGATGGAATGACAGTGAATATTCACCAGAGGGTAACATCTGGTCCCATTGAAATCATGTCATTGTAATGTGGTACCCACTGCAAAGGTGGTTATTCAACACTAAAATGATGGGACATTTCAGGTTTCAGTCTAGACTTCTAGTTTACGACTGAGGAATGCAGACACTAACTCAAAAAATAGCATGAATTATAAGAGAGTACGTGAATAAGTTGTATTATCTGATTATGGTAATGAAGTTTGCGTCCACAAATGGACGTAGTCCTCTTCGCTTTGGCGGACGGTGGTTTTGGAAGTTGAGTAGATGAAAAAACAGGAGTCCGCTCCGCGGGGTAGGTTAATGGCTGGGGAATTGGAGAATGTGGAAGCAGGGAACCCTAAGGGAAGGAGAAACATCGGCTTAATTTACCAAACAAAATGTACTTGAAAATAGGCCTAATTAAATCCTCTTAAAAGACCAAAATTTGATTGACCGTTCACTTTGTTTTTATTGTTGACTTTCCTACTTAATGATGACCTTCTTCTCTTCAAGTGCAATAATCCTGTAACAAAGACCATTGTCAAGATGCTGCTTTGCTCAGCCTACACTTGTGAAACGTTTTCACATTTTTTAATTAAAATGACTGTCAGTCACCGCACATTTCCATTATTATTCTAATTTCTTGATTAAAAAATGAATGAACCTGTGTCCTGTTTGAAAACCAAAGGGAGTCTAAATTGCGATGATAATATTTCAGACAACTCTGGATTGTTCCTGAAATAGCGAATAATGTATCTTTTCTTGAAAAGTAATGAAGAAATATACTGTACCCTTTAAATAGTGGCACTTTGCGGCATTAGTTGAAATGAATTTTGCTTTCTTTGACGGCTGACAATTAATACTAATGGATGATGGAGGAAAATCATCCTAAGAGCTCTTTCAGATGTAGCAGACGACGAAAACAATAATTGTCTTCGATGCCAAATCCTTGTTAGTTCAGAGGAATTTCAGGAATCAGACAATGCAAATTGCCCAAATAAATTTAATTTAAGAAGCGTTTGAAGACTGTTTGGGGAAATCACGATAATAACCGCAGGTTCAAGTTAGTAAAAAAAACAGTCCGCTCATGAAGACTAAAATATGAAGAGAGAGTAAAAACCGAAAAAGAAAAAGAAAAAAAAAAAAACGAAAAAAAAAAAATGGCACCATACGAAATGATGTTGGCGTACTGGTTGGAAGAGTAACTATAAGAAACATATATTTTACACTTCACGTACATATACATACCAGTAGATATCAAGTCGACAGGTGAACAAGTTAACAAATACAGTGATAAGTTTCAGGAAAGTCGACTTATATGCAGCGTTAAATTAATATAAGACAGGGGTTAAAGTCTGCTTGGGCCGAGTTAACCACGGTTGTTTGTTTTACCTGTATTGCATGTTTATGCCTTTGTTTCTATGACCGAAAGTCTAATCATATACACTGGTACAAGAGGCTGGTTGCCTTCAACGCGGACATGGAAGTACTCGAGAATGTAACTTCCATGACCTGTCCTTGATCTCGTTTCTTGTCATACTTTGGTGTCACAATCGGGTTAAGAATCATACTAAGTCTAAAATATGAAAGATAAATAATAATAATAATAATAATAATAATAATAATAATAATAATAATAATAACAATAACAATAACAATAACAATAACAATAACAATAACAATAACAATAACAATAACAATAACAATAACAATAACAATAACAATAACAATAACAATAACAATAACAATAACAATAACAATAACAATAACAATAACAATAACAATAACAATAACAATAACAATAACAATAACAACAATTACAATAACAATAACAATAACAATAACAATAACAATAACAATAATAATAACAATAACAATAATAATAATAATAATAATAATAATAATAATAATAATAATAATAATAATAATAATAATAATAATAATAATAATAATAATAATAATAATAATAATAATAATAATAATAATAATAATAATAATAATAATAATAATAATAATAATAATAATAATAATAATAATAATAATAATAATAATAATAATAATAATAATAATAATAATAATAATTAAAAAAAAATAGGCTGCTGATAATATCATAAGAGAGCAACAACGTTTTCGAAGGACGCAGGTACAACCGATATATTTAGGATATGTAGCAACACTTGGTCGGTAATTGAATGCTAGCTGTCTTTTATTTTGGAGAAAAAATACCGGTAGCCCCACATGATAAAATGTACTCAGTGCGTATACGTACTTAGCACACGGTATGTGAAACACTATACAGGAAGGTTCAAGTTACATCAACGGAGTCAATGAAATCCGGGTCACTAGTGGAGCTTAGAGGTCAACAGGATGCTTGCTACGTCGCTAAGGCATGTGGGCTACTATGAGTTAATTTGGAATAAACAAAGACCAAGTGGTGATTATGACTCATCCATATTAGGCTATCATATGAACTTAAAAGTCGGACTGCACGTTTTACTTGTCATGTGTTTGTTTGGAATGTATGTGTGCGGTGTGTGCGTGTGAATGGGTGGGTTTTTGGATGCATTAATTTTGAACTTAAATCGACTATCTGTTTAGAATCGACCTTTGCGATAGCTTGCGTAGTGCCTCTGTGGCTGTAGCCCCAAGTTGCAGTCGCCCCCTTTAAGCTGCCGCCCCTCTTTTTGCGTAGAGATGGGCTGAACGAAAAGACTCTGTCCGCCCGGCGAGCTAGGCCTACTGTTGTATAGGTGAAACCAACTTCTGAAAGGTAGGCTGGCATATTTTAATTTATACAGAAGTGACTCCCGAACTCGTTCTTGTTCAGCCTATGCATGCTGACTAATGAAATGTAAAATCCATGTCAATCATTATGAACTTAAATCTCTGTGTGCTAGGCTCGTATTGAATTCGAGAAACCGCATGCTAGTGTTGAAGCAAGAAGTGCCTAAACAGCCTGAGGCATCAGAAAGTCAAGAGTATAGGAGTCTGAGGGTCGGTCACGGTTGGGGACCTGAGTATGGCATTGGAGTCCGGCGCTCCGACCAGTAAGCTGTGGCGGATGCAGGAATTTGCCTTGGGGGGTAGGGGAGGGGGTCTGCATGTGGATGGGAAAGCAAATGAACATGGATGGGAAATCAAATGAACACTGAGCGAAGTGCCACCATATATGGCTGTTGCTAAGTCTTTGATAACTATTAGAATTCAGTATATGAAAAATGGGGGTGGTAGGCAGGCATCCAAATTTTCCTTATTTTTAAGTGTGATCACCACTCTACTTGGGGCGTAATTTGCCGCCCGCGCGGAGCGCTGAAATTTTCGCCCTTTCAAAATATTTGAAAATATGGAGCTTATAATGCAGAAAAATTTGTACATTTGGTTTCCTGCAAGGAAATTTTAACCGTTGGGGGATTACTGAAGAATTTGCATTGTTGGGAGGGGACCAAAAGATCGTTGTTGCTACAAAATGTTATCCAACGCCTACGTAATGAGACTCTCCGACTTAATTTTTTGAGCTTACATTGGAGAAAGTATGGAATTTTATGAAAGAAAATTTATGAAAATAGCACTGTATATAGTGGCACTTGGTGATCTGGTATCACAAGTGTAAGGAATTTCTGATTTTGCCTGCCCCTCATGGGTGTCTAAGAAAAGGGGGCCGAGATGTAACATGGTGCCAAATGTTTCAATATTTTGAGCCACTATGGAACTGACAAGCTTTCAAAACATGGTCTTGAAAGTGTGGGTAATCATTTCTTCAACGGACTATACGGTCAATGTGAATTTAAATCCGGGTGTACTCTTATACCGTTACACGGTTTTAGGCTATATCATGTGTAAACTGTACTTGGTGTCATGTAGTATGGTGAACCCTCTAACGCCATCTTGTTGTTTAAGAGCAACTCTCTTTTCCTTTTGTTCTAGCCTTCCCAGGACCATTCCTGTTTCTCGTCACTTGTTACAGGTGAACGTGACAAACTACCTCGCCCTAGTTCCACTTTTATGCTGTATCCCATATTTTCAATGTGTGGCCAATTTTAACCTCTACAGCCTCCTCATTGGTCATTTTTAGACCAGCACATTCCTTAATATTTATTTAAATTGGTGCCTCACAACTTTTAACCAATCAGGGGGCTGCATGTGTTCCGATCTCCCCGAGACATGAAAGCTCCGAGCTTGCAAGTTTTGGTCACACTCACACACTTATGCAGCAGACCTCAGACGACGAGCACCTGAGACGATCTGTATATAGTTAAAGTTTAATAATTCTTTTTTTTTTGCCGGCTGTAAATCGAACGACATCAAACCGCCAGCCATCTTAAATCACAACTTAATCTTCTTCTCATGTATTTGTTCATATCTCAACTCGTATCGCCAACACACTCTGCAACATCCACGAACAAGCCTTCTTATCAACGTTTGGCCCAGTATCCGACAGTACTCGACTCGTAGTCCCGCGTATTGACATAGACACCCATGCGATGTCACAAACAGCGTTACCAAGGGCCGTTGGCGGAAAACGTTAGATATAGCATTCGTCATGTCTAAACAAAACGGGAATTTACCAAAAGATACGGAAGAAAGATGCATTTATAATTTACGTTTTACATTTCATTCAAGAATATGACACAAAAATGCGGTAATCAGATAATTTAACAGCTGTCACTGTATTTTTAAAAGTAATTAGGCCTAGGCTACAATTGGCCTGGTTATCTATACATTTTACCATCCCGGTGGAGGGGGGTGTATGCATACCCCACCCCCTCTGGATCCGCCACTGGCAGTAAGCAGAAAACGTTACTGGGTATACGTCACGGTATTTCTATACGCCAAACTTACGCCGTACGTCCGGTGCTGCTCATAGCCTATACACCGTGACGCTTAGGAGCGCGACGTCGCCGCCGGTGTAGTGTGAAAGATTGGTGGACCCCAAATTACTTTTTATCTTCACCAAAAACAGTAGAGATCACCTACTAAATATGGCCAACCCACACACCAAGTGTGAGATTAGTCACACTTACCCTTCTCGGCATATCGTGTTTACAAGCAAAACCGTCACATACACACGCACGCACACACATACAAACGACATCACCACCGCATACATTCCTTGCCTGTCTTCGGCACTCGGCAAGGAGTCAATAAAATGGTACAACCCCCTGATTTCTGAGATTTTAGCGTACAAATAGCCCATGATTCGTGGTGCTTACATAATGATTTCATGACCCCGAGAAGATAGCGTAATTATAGGTTTAGCATACCTATGAACAAGGAAAAATTCTCAAAGAATAATGTTACCCATATTACTTTAGGGAATATACATGATTACTGAATGTTTTTGATAAATAAATGGTGCACGCTTTACCAAGCTGGACGAAAATAGCACTAGTTTACCTGTGAGATACTTGTGAGATACATGTGAGCGGCAAACGTTTGTCAAAGATTTAGGCCCCCTCCTCTTGATCGGATTCAGGTTGGGACGACTTACTTTTGCGCGTTTTGGGATTCCGAAATATCAACAACACCAGGCATCATGTTGTATCGTGCGAAATGTTCTGTAACTATGTACACGTTTTCGTTCAAGGTTTCTTGCCTGTTCTAAAATCCGGTCGCCATAATCTTCAAGTTTAACCAAATGGTTTAGATTGGCCAGTTCCAAAAGCAACGGATTTGGATCCTGGTTTATGCAATGTTGTAATCCCAAAACTGGTCCCAATTACTTTTGTGTCATCTAACATTCTATGCGGTATCGTGGTTGTGCATGGGTGCAGATGCAGACTCCTAGCGACAGTATGGTTCGTTTAATTGCAAATTTCTGCTATCTACAAAGTCTGAGAGCCCAATAATTTTCCTTCTGATCTACACAGAGTCCTCAACTAAGGATGAGACTGGTTTTAGACCTACCAGTGGCGTAGTTAGACTCTCCTCGGAAGCACCACAATTTTACTACTTCAAATTAATTTTTAATTTTTAATTGTGTGAACATTACTGTGTTAGACATCTCAATTTCGGCCTGAACTTTCGCTTTTTACATCAAATATGTCAAAATATAGAACTCGTTTTGCAGCAAATTTTACATTCTTCCGAAGAAACTAGGTTTTCTGGTAAGAAAATTTAATAACTTTGTATGTTATTAAAGAATCACCCTTCCTTTCAAAAAAAAAAAAAAAAAAAACTACTTGGCGAATAGAGGTCTTTTTTGTTAAATGGCTGCGAATTGAGGATCCAGACTTGAAAATTAAAATATTCTTTAACTTCGTTCCATTTTTAAACAAATGCTTGTAAAATAGCTCGGAGCTCCTATTGCAGAAAATTAGAAAATTTGGCGGAAAACTGCCCTGTAATTGTACAAATTTCACTTGATGCTTTAGTGTCACATATGAAAAATTTCCTATTCTTCCGTGCTTCCAAACTCGGAAGGGGGTAGGGGTGCCCTGCACCCCTTTGTAGCTACACCACTTGTAAGAACGTTGTAACTACTTTGTAGTGTTTTTAGTCCTAACGACATTATCCAATCTTTTATGTCTCTCACTTAAATAGCAGGCTTTGATTAATGTAACTGTGCACAAATGGAAAGTTGCGGTCTCATGCTATACCACTGCATAAGACAGTATCTAAGAAAAGAATGGTCAGTGAAGTATCCAGCATAAACAATAACAAAGTAGCCTGCGGAGCAGACGCTGCAGTAGCTAAAGATGGCGCTCTGTCGAAATCATAACACACCCAGGTCTCTTTGCAATATGTTGTATACTGTAGGTAAGTCATGTAACTTAGTTGAAAACGTCGACTGATCAGCAGTGAAGCCTTTGAAAGACTCATGTAGTATTATTTATAGTAGCGAAAGTACGATTTTAAATAGAATCTAATGAAACGCACGCACAATATCCAGCTTTCTGCAGGCTACAAACAGAGTAATGTACTTAAAAAGGTGAATGTCTAATATTTATATAAGGATTCAATGTGCGATGACACTGAAGACAAAAGCAGAAAATTTACAAATGTTTGAAATTTTTGTATACTTCTTGTTATATAATTTTTATCATGCAGTTTACAATGAATTCAACTTTTGTTACAATGGTAAAAAAATATGCGATTACGGAAGCCATGTGCGACAGCAGTTCACCCTTCTGAATGGTACTTTCCACAGACTCTTCCAATAGATTAAGGATAAACATTTTCCAAAAAAGGGATTATCTAAGAGGCATGCATGGGCTAATTTACTTATTAATTTGTTTCACATAAAATCATTATGTAGGTGTGGAAAAGATAATTAAGTAACAGATGACTTCACTATATCCTCCTCAACATCTAAGATTTATTTTGCATGCTCGCTGTGTGAGCCTACTCATCTATTTTCTGTTTGATACCACAATTTACATGCCCTTGATATATCCTTACAAATGTTGACAAGGGGGATAGGTCAAAGAACCTGATGCCGCCAGCCTTTTTTCCGATTATAGCAGACAGAAAGACAGATGCATTTCCATGACAATAGACCTTATGCATAGGATGTCAAAATGCAACAGAAACAACAAACCAACACCAGCATATGAAGAAAGCTGATTGGTCAATCATTCAGATATGCAAATGAGTTTGTACACATGTGGGGTGAGCTCTACAGTGTGCTTCCCACCACTATATGTATGTTCTACACTTGGATCAGTTGAGTGCAGCTTTGAGCACATGATTTTCCCCCAAAATGACTTCAGTGCATAAGGTGTATAGATCAACTACTTGAGCTGATAATGTCATATTGCCCATTTTTATAATGTGTATTCACTCATGCACGTTTATCTGTTACACTTGTTAAAATTTGTGCAGCAAAAGAGGGTTTATAATTGACACCTGCTATGAAGGTAAATCTTCCTTCACAACTTGATGTAACAAACCTTGTTGTTCACCCTCTGAAGGTAACTAACTGTGTGCTATTTGCTTCTTGTACCAGACAAAGCCACGTCATTTATGTTGATCCTACCTATTTTATCAATGCTGCAGTATTATGGTCTACATATGCACCACTTCCAACTAGTCATACAGCTCACTGCTGCTACAATCATGGTCTCATTAAAATGTTTGACTTCATTTCTGTACAGTATGACCAATGTGTTACACTCACGGACTTATATACAAGGACAGAGCATGTAACATGTACGTCCTAGCTGCACATGGTCACCACCGGCTGGGACAAAAAAGGCGCACTAAGATGGCCGGCGTGAAGCTATAAATCCTCTGATTTGGCAACGACTCTGTAATATTTTAAACAAAAGTTAAACTTGAATGGGAAACAATATCATTTATCTGCAATATGTGAAGTGATTTTGACCATGCCTTGCCATATTTGAAAAATATTTCAACTTTTTGGCAAAATATGGGGACGTACTTGAGCAAGTCCAAGCTTCCACACAGAACCATAGCAGACAGCCATCTTGGTGCACTTTTTTTCATGTGTACCATAGCAACAATGTAAAGTGCAGTATACTCTGTCCATGTATAGGAAGTCCGTAGTTACACTATTGCTGATTTGTTTTTTCACCTTTTACTTCAAAACAAAAACGTATGGCAATTGTAAATTATTCCATTTCTTCCAACAACATTATTGATAAAACCATGGCAGGTGGCACGGACAGGATTTTTGATGACTGGTACTTAAAATCTATCGTATCTACTCATGATGTATATTTGTATATTTTTGATATTTAGAGTGAATGATGAGCAAGTTAGAAAACATATTGCTTTGTATGCTTGTTTTCTTTCTCTCTTCTCTATTATACCTTGCTTGAATGGACATTCCTTTTCTATAAGCTTTTTGCTTCTTATTTTTTTTACCGATTGATTAGGTTGATTGGCAAGGGGTAGGGGACTTTTTTACACCTTGGCCACCTCTATCACTGTCACAATGCTACTAAGCCATGAAATCCTGTGATTCTTGCCATTTGATGCAACCCTAACAACAATAAATGATAACCTGGTCATGCTTTTCTCAATGTGAACTAATATGACCCTTCTAACAGATTTCATTCTAACTTTGTTATTCAATATTTTTTCATTTTCACAAGAATCATCACCTTTGAAATTTCATAAAAGAAAGCCCTGGAAGGAAGGGTTCTAAACAAAGAATATGTTTTGTACTCATGTGGACCATTCATAAAAATCTTTTCACCATAAATGGATATACCAAAGTACCATACTACAGAACTCAGCAGTGGTAAACAAATTAAAAAACTCATATCATAAATATCTGATACATACAAAATATGAAACATTTTATGTCAGTGAATTCAAGAAAGTCATTATAAATAATTTGATACATAAAAAAATGAAACTATTGGGTCTGTTAATGCTGCTCTTCAATGACCAAATTTAAAGAATCAAACATCCATTTGAGCTTTTCCACAAACTAAACAGTTTATCATAAAGGTGGCCAGCCTTCACTGTCTATAATGACAACATGTTTGTTGGTAGAAGGATCCTTCTGCAGACGGATTGGTATTATTTGATCTGTTGTGGAATCCTCCATTTCATCCTGTAATTTTCTTTTCTTTGCAGGATTTTCAGAAATTTGTGTTGAAAGCATCAAAGGTGAATGAAGTTTGCTCACAGCCTCTATGAGATGACCTTTGACCTCTGAGAGGATGCCTTTGTCTGCCACAGTTGTGGCTTCAGTCAATGCTTTCAGGTGATTGAGAAGTGTAAGACACTCCTGCTTCTCTATAATTTGATACTCAAGGACCTCTTTATCCAATATCATACTTTCAATCTGACCCAAGTTGTCTGCAGTTGGCACTGCGGATTCTTCGAATCTGGCAGATGTTGTGTCCACTTCCTCTTCTCTGATTGGTTGATCCAGTAATAATAAAGAATGAGCAGCTGCATTCCCCTCATCCCCTCCTCTCCTTGATGAACCTCCTTGGTTTTTCTTTGGTGGACCAGGTTTTTTTGTTCTTTCAGGTACTTTGGGAAGTGGAACATCAATTCCTTTGTTTCTGGTATGGAGACAATACATGAACCAATTGATGCAACATTTGAAATTAAGTACATGCATGATTTATGAAAAAATCGCCAGTAAAATATTAAAAGGGGTCCTTTTAATTTATATTCTTCACCTAGTATGATGGACACTCTAGACAAGCTCCTACTTCAATGGATGATACAATTCCACTCAAGTCTCTTTGTTGTTTCACTCATTTTATGCATGTCAAAATTGGTTTTAGCATTTGCATGAACACCAATTTACGATTCAAACAATTTATTTTACAGACAAGCAAGTCATTCAGTGTTTGCACTAGGTATCAGATATGGAAGAGGAAATTACCCAGTCTTATTATTTGTGTTGTTGGTCGTTGTATCTATTTTTTCTTTGCATTAATATTTTACATCTTTTTCTTTGTTATTCTTGTACATTGTCACTTTTATTCCTTTTGTTGTAAGAAAGTTAATTCCCATATGGAATAAAGTCTACTCTAAAGGAACACAGGCTTTGAGTTTTATATTTTCCAGGTGTGCTACAAATCACACTGCTGAGGAAATTAAGGAGTACGGTAGGTATGCTGTTTAAATAAACTTGAATAGATTTGAATAGATTTGCTAAATCACACTCCTCACAGTGATGTGATGCAAGTGGCGTTGTACAATTGCTTTTCCATACCTCAAAATTCAAGGTGTAAGGATGATGTCTAGTCCAGTCTACTCTTTCCCTTTTCAAACTATTTTGGGGGAAGGGCAGATTTTGGTTCAAAGAACAAAAAAAACAACTTCCTTCCAACATGTTTTCTAAACAGGTGCAGTATATTTCCCACATGAACTTATAAGCTTGTGGTAATTTTTTGAAACGTGCAGGAACCTGACAACCTATTGGGAATGCTGAAGTTGTTTACTGTTTTAAATTTCTTGGGGGTTGGAGAGGGGTACACTTTGAGAGCATCTAAGACCTTACTGAAAGAAACAAAGTTACGTTACCTATGGAATGAAATAAAATTTTAAACTTGACAAATTCATACCTCATTTTTATCCTTGCTTGGTAACAGTAGGATTTGATGACCCTAACATTTGGGAAATATCTTCTGTTAGTTATTGGGGGAGGGTCACGTCCGTGAAATAGTTCATTCTTGACAAAGTCATGTGCCTGTTTCTGCAGTTCTGTTGTATTAAATATATGTTGGTATACCATCTCATATATTTTATCCCTCACTCTTGGATCTAAAGAAAACTTTTCTTCACTTTCCTAGAAAGATAAAAATTAAAGAAAATATATTAAAAAATGTAAAGAATGTCCACACCAAATGCAAAGTGTTTGTTATTAAGAGGATCTTTATTTTTGAAACCTGCTGTTCTTGTAATACCAAGTTCACTAGTGACAATGGGATGAAGAATACTGATAGGTTGCAAATTTTATATTATGGAATCTGTCCTATTAATGTCAAATTGTAGTTAATGTAATAGGTAAGACAAAACTACTTGATCTGCATGCTCTATAAACACAGGTTCAACCTGCTGTTAAAATGCTATCACACATCAGTACAATGTAATGGCAAGAAATTGCATACATAAATGATGTGGTCATAAACATACAAGGGTGCAGGGGGCATATGTCCTTCCAATTGGGGCAACCTTAGTGTATCTATTCAGGCAAATGTGGCAGCCCAGAATAGAATAGCCCTTGATAAATTCCAAGTTATCCCAACTCCTCTAATAATACAGATGTGACCCTTTGTATGCTAATGCATATGGCCCCTCCTAACAGATGATCTGTATGAATTCAGCATTTACAGATACAATAAGCAAACTTGGTGTGCTAATAAGTGTTATTACAGTAAGGAAAAAGACAAGGTAAGGAATTACGAAAATAGCAAACCATACTGATTTTAAGTTCCCAGATTTTAAGGCCACATTTCCAGACAAGTCGTCTGAAATATTCATTCAAATATTCCAATGTGAGCTTCCAAGTACAGTGCCTTCCAGAGAATATCAAGATTTTAAGATCTTTAATAAAACTCATTCTTGCATTTTCCTTATGACTTGCATGATATACATATACCATGTGATAAATGCAAGAGAGCTTTAGGAAGTAAGTAACCACTTCATGGCACTGAAATGGCTTTGAAACAAAATGCCTTTCTTAGGAAGGTTATGACTAATGACAAGACAAGGGAAATGTTGACAGTTTGCATGAAATTTAAACTACATATGATGAAAACATTCATCAACATATGAAAGACAACAAACACCGGAACTAAACTCTTTTGCATTACTTACCCTACCCACTGTATGACCCTGATGAGCAGCTAGCCTTGGAAGAGTAACATAGATCCTTCTCTCTCCTATAACCAGGTCCTCTTGAAGGGCTTTACGGAGACCCTTAGACATAACTCTTCTGTTGTAGGCTGAATTGAATGGAATCTACCAATACAAAGAAGAAACACAGTAAAATTCTTTGGACAGACTACAGGCTGGTTTCATACGAAAATTGATATTTTTGTATATTTTCTGTAAAGCAGGAAACAAAAATATGAAGACAATAAATCATCATACCTTAAATTCTGGAAATTTATGGACTTCCCTCATATAAATCTGTGCAGGACAATCAACTTTACGACTCTCGCATCTGCTTTTTCTTTTCTTGGATATTTCCTGACAGAAGAGAAAGAAGAAAGAAAAAGAAAAAAGTATATTTAGTAGCAAAACTTCTTTATAGCATATGAATAGTTAGCAATGCATATTTTGCAGCAAAAGTTAAATCACAGTTCTACATTTTTTTTCTGTTACAGTGCAAGTATCTTTCATGGTGTTCCTGACTCTGACCAAACCATTGCACATGAAAGGAAAATCACTGGGGTATTATGACTTCTTCAATGAATTATATTTCACATACTGTATGTCACACATCAGTGGCTAAGCCACTGGGGTGGTTTGGCGGGTTGAACCCTCCCCCCCAGACCCAACCTTGACATGCAAAAATCACCTAAAATAGCATTTTTTTTCTCTCTCCCCAAAGAAATTTTCCTCATGTCATGCTCCAGACCCCATCCCCCCCTTGACACAATCCTGGCTATGCTACAGCCACACATAATACAATGTTAATTGTAAGAACACACACCGATCCCAGGGCAGGTCTGGTAATGTTTAAGGAGTGTTATTAACGTTTTTGTATCCTGCTGTCCTGCAATTATCCCAACTTTCCATAGACTTGAACAAAATATTTGCTATGCAATATGACAAAACCATGCAGTACCTATCAGGATGTTTTGACATAAAATTTTGAGAAATTTGACACACCTGCGTCCCAGCTAGGACGAGTCCTGGACAGGTCATACCAAAGCCTTTAAAAACGGAATCTGCTGCCATTGTGCTTGGTGCTCAGCATAAGCAACTGAGCAGGGAAAACAAGCCAGTGAGATGCAACTGGAAAAAGACTGTGGCTGGCTGGACTTGGACCAATTGGTTGGAAACTGGGCCATAAAATGCTATCTAAACTAACCTAACTAGGACAAACACAACATTGCCTAGATTTCAAAGGGTGTGTTTTATGATTGATAATTGCACTTAACACTGGGAGCATGCTATTTAAACAAAGTATTGCAATAATCCTTTTACCACATTGCAATACCCATATTACTTATAACTTACAGTATGGTAACAATTTTGAAAAATGCCTCCCTCACTGGAACATGAAATAAAAAAAATAAAGATTACTGGTAATATGAATTTTAAGGTCTGGTAGCATGTAAGCTACATAGTCAGGAATAATTGATGTACATACAGTAAAAATCATCATCCACCCAAAAATTTGCAAATTATGAAAATTCAACCAAAAATTGACAATTAATAGGGTAATATCTAGTTTACACTTGTTTCAGGAATAAACATGCCAAAAATATGCTTTAATGCTAAAACATGACCTACCAAACATGGATTATATTACTATTTGCTTTTCCAACCTTCACCTCAAGGAGACTTTCTGCATAAATATTCCATGAGGAATTTATGCTATATTTTGGGTTTCCCCCAAAAGATTAATACCACTAATGAAATTACCTGATGAATATAACTGATAATTCATAAGTTTATAGAATTTGACAAATAAATTCTAACATTTTGCAACACTTCAATCTCATTATTCTTGCAGTGGCAATTGTTTTTTCAATTAACCATCTGATTTTGGAGATAAATATAATCACATGGGTATTAACAGATATTGAAATAATTCTAATCAACCGTCCAATAGAGATTTTCTTTTCAACTGTCAAGTGAATGCAACACTTTTAGGTGGTGTGTAATCATAACTTTAAAAGTGTTACAATTTTTAAAGAACGACCAGACTTCTTTCATTTCAGGAAACTTTGAGAAAAAGTCTTCTGTTTAATTACAAGGACAAATACAAACATCTCTCTTACTCCTTTCTCAGGATCATCCAGCTTCTTTTTGGCTTTCAGTGATTTACATCGATCAGGTCCATACATGCAGTCCATTATTTTAGAGCCCAGTAAAATGTATGGGATGCCATCATAAGGAATCTTTTCTGTGACCTCAGTTCCATCAGTCCAAAGTATTTTGTGACCTCTCTTCATCTTTATTTGACCTGTAATTATTACAAGCAATTGAAAGCACATCTTTGTCATCTACTGACCACTGGTTATAGTAGGTTCTGATGAAGAATGGTGTTTCTGTACTGTAGTCTGATATTATAGCTATAATTTACAGCAGGGAATGATCTGCAAGTTTTTGTTATAAACAATTCATGATGTCCAGTGACCAGCATGGGCAATGGCAGATGATGGGCATGGATTGGGAGCTCCATTTTCAGTGTCTACAAGTAAGGAGAGTACAACCTACAACAGCTTACAAATAATTTTTTGCAATATTTGAGCCATTCAATCTGCAGATTTCAGGAGACAGAACAAGTAGGCAAAAATAATCTATTCTCTGAAATAAGCCTCAAAAATTTGAGAAGGGTGCAAGCCAGGTCTGCCCCTGCCTAAATCTGCTCTTACTTTTCTGCAAAGCTGAAATGACTTGAGAAAATTGTACAAAACATTTGCAAAGTAATATGGTTCTTGGCCTCCACTTTAAGGATAACTTATGTGGAATCATTGGGATAATTCTTGCTGAGCTTGTGTGGTTGCATTGAAACAGCAAGGGCCTAGGGCTTAAAACAGGTTAGAAAGCCCAGTGTTTCTTTCCCTTCTAATTTCACTTTACATTGCAGGCCTTGAAAAACAGATGTTTTTTTAAAAATCAAAAATTACAATTAAAATGATTCTACCAGAAGGAAAATACATTATTCTTTCTGTCCAAACTAATTACAGAATGTTTAAACAGTTCATTCAAAGAATGAGGATGAATATGCATTCTTGATGCAAAAATTCTGCCTAATTTTACTTTATTTAAGTTTTAAAAAGGTTGAAAAGTTGGTTGAAGCCCAGATGAGTTTCCTACCTTTCCATGTTTTACACATAGTGTTGCAGAGTCTATTACTAGTACCATGCCCCTGTGGTTTTACCTTAAATATGCAAAATCCAACTTAAAAGAATGATGAATGATACTTTGAAGAGAGATAAGGGAAAAATTGTGATATTTAGCTGTTACTTCACTTCAAAATAAGTTTGTGGGGGGGGGGGGGACTGCTCTTGCCCTTTAAAATACAGGAGTAATGGACTATGTATATAGAGAGCAATAATGTGACCATCAATATAGCCTGCATAGCCCACCTGTGGCTGATGCCCCTCAGAGCCTGCTGGCAATAGTCACTGGTCAGAAATTCCTTTCAATGAGCCCAAAAGTTGATTGCCATAACTAATATTCATGAGCATTCACCGCAATTGGTCTATTCCTGAGGTAGGAGGTGCTTAATGACTCAATCTTTGCAATGCTACATTGAAAACAAAATTTTTTAGGCTAAACCAAACAAAAACAGGCTTTTTACATCTGTTAAAGCTCCAAATTTGGATAGAAGTCTTGATATTAAATGGGCAGCCTCTTCAAAACAATGATAATTTTCATCAAAGAGTAATCTTTGGTTGAAAAGTATTGAACTGTATTTAAACTGCTGCACCGTGTGTGTGTATGCTCGGTACCACACAAAACCAGTGTGAAATAAACTGACCACAGTGACTATGTGTTATGTTGTACAATGGTACAAGTGTTTGTCTGTTAAATATACATTTAATAGCATTGCTTCAACCAATCCCCATAAAGTTAGGTAAATGAAGTTTGCCCTAACAATAACCTGTAACCCTGTATTCACTATGCATACATGTAACCCTAACCCTATTTACTATGTGTACCTAACGCTAACCTCATTACTAAGCGTACGTAACCCTTACCCTATAAGGCATAGCTCCCAAGTTACAAGAGGCTAGATGCGGGTCCAACTGATCTGTCCCTTGGTGGATTGTCGGCTTAGGTGAGGGGTATAAGAGGAGGGGTGTGGGGGTGTCCCCTCCTCGCTTCAAAAATTTTTGAAGTTTTGAAGTGTCTACACGCAAAATGGTGACACTTTTTTGGCAAGCCAGTCAACACAGTTTTGCAAGGTTACTGCCAAAAAAGTTCTGTTCAGTATTGAATTTTTACGCTAACCTTGAAAAATATTGTACAGTATTGAGAGATTTGCCAAAATAACATTATACAGACACTCACAGAGGTGCAATTACTTAAACCTCTTCTAATCACAATATTCGATCATTATTTTAGCCCTAAATTTTGGTGTGGTACAGTTTGCAAACATCATCAACTCGATATGTCACTGACGGTTGTATCATGCTGCAAGTGACTTCCAGTATCTGTATATCTTCGTACATCTCACATGGCATTCTAGCCATGAAAACATACAGTCAAGAACCTTAAGAACCATCAAGGCAGTCCAGAAGGTGCTTGATGGGAAATTCTGGGACAGGCCCCACCTCTAACTCGCATATTGGGCATTCATTTTTGCTACTGAACGCGGCATTGTACAACGTTATCACACAATTTACGCAGTGACAGGAATTACTCCATACCTGCTGCACCGCACCGGAATGTACATTTGCCATACGCCAAAGAATCACGCCAAGGTGGAGGTGTTTGGAATTATATGCGACACCAATTGTTGCAATTGTATGCCAACTGCTGTAATTTTCCGTGTAGCAGCTGGGAACGCCATACCCCAAATTTGTTGGCCTACATTTCGGTACGCCAAAGATCTTTCTGTGAAAGGCCCTACTTTCCAGTATGGCTGCTGCAAAGGTGAGCCTGCAGCTAGCGACGTTGCGATTTAGCAAACATACTGTAGCTCCGTACCTAGGCTAGGCCTATCCATTGTATAGCAGGGCCAACAGTTGAATGTGAATGTGCTGTAAAATACTATCAACTGTATTTGAAGTTGTCAGTAAGGCTGAATAATTTGTTAATTTGTGTGGTTCTCTAAGTAAGAATACTTAGAAATGCAAGTTTTTCAAAGAGCTGGGTAGGTCAGCGGGTTTGGGACTTTGGGTGTTCAAATGTGGGTCAAACCCACAAAATGCAGGTCACTTGGGAAGTATAACATAACATAACAAGGGACAAAACAAGGGCAAAGGAGGGCCAAAGCTCCATAAGATGCCCTGAAGTCCAGGCCCTAATCATTTAACTCTTTGAAGAGATCCAATGCCAGAGTGAGTGTGGATGACCACTGGCCAACTTCGCCTTCTCTTTTCGACTAGTGCTCAGAGGTAACGAGGCAGGCGTGTACTAATAGCTCCCAATCCTGCTCCTGGGACCGCCATTTAACGTCCCCATCCGACGGACGTGAGCATATCTCCAGTCTTTAGCCACTTTCCCAAAGGCTGGAGAGGGTGGAGGTTATACTTGCTCTGCACCACTGCTCAACAGCTGAACTGAGCAAGCGGACAACTTCCTGAGTCGGACAACTTCCTGAAATGGACAACCAAATACCCAATTTTGTAATTCACAATTTTAAACCCCCTCAGCATCACTGTGAACAGCTATGCTGACCCCGGAAAATTTCCAAGTGGTTCCACCGGGATTTGATCCGGGGACCTTCAGTATGCAAGGCAGTACGCTCAAACCACCGAGCCATCTCCACCCATGTGGTACAGAAACCCAGTTAGAGCCAAAATATATTGGTGATGATAACCTAGGCCTACGCTATGGTTGTTTATTCCTGTTTCAGTCTGTCACAGTGTTCCCAGAAGTGTGAATGTTCCCTACATTTGGGAACATTCTGCCCTGGGGACAGTGTACCCTGGAAACACTGACATAGCTCCGGAGTAATTATAGAATACCCCGCCACGCGAAAATACCCCTTTAGTTTAACTGCGTGGCTACATCGAGCTGTCAAGTTGTCGAGGAGGCGACTTCTAAGTTATTTTGAGAACGACTCATCATTGCCCCCATTGACTTGTACAGTGTAATAATGTTGGGAATGATTGCAAAAATGTGCTAAGTCCAAGACATTTATTTCGAGTGGCTACCCGGCTCTGCTGGCAACATCATGGCTTGTACACCCTTTACCATAGTCATTTATGCCCAAAAAATGTTCTAAGTCCAAGACATTTATCTCGCGTGGCTACACCGGCTCCGCCGGCATCATCGTGGTTTGTACACCCTTTACCATAGTCATTTATGCCCAGAAAATGTTCTAAGTCCAAGACATTTATCTTGAGTGGCTACACCGGCTCCGCCAGCAAAATCGTGGTTTGTACACCCTTTACCATAGCATAGGCCTAGTCATTTATGACGCTGTAGCCGGCTACACCGTGGACTTTTTTATTGGCGGGGTATTCTATAGTTGTACCCTAGTCCCAGGTTCAGTTCACTGAGGACTAACCTAACACTAACATAGGTTAACTTGGCTAGGTTGGTGTAAATTGTATTGTTATTTCGTTTTTGTCCTGTACCATTAGCGTTAGGTCTAGTTACGCGATACACGACATTTTACCTTCTCCTATGTGACTTGATAAAGATGAGAAGTGGCCAAAACCTTTGGTTTCTCTGTAAGTTATAAACTTTGAAACTGTCTTCAGTTCGTATTCGCGAATAATACCGTAAGCATCTTCGGGCTTGGTCACGTAAAACAACTTTGGGAACTGAGAATCTAACGACTTTACATCGATTTCTACGGGCGCGGACACTTCCGTTGCTTCTTCTTCCGACGCCATTTTCCTGTACTGAAAATTAAAGATTGGAGGCCTGGCCGGATGCACCAAACAAAATACAAAGCTTAAGGTCTCACTAGTCACTACTACATTAGAGTAGTGTTCTAGGTAGCGGGCCACTAATTATAAGTCCCATTGACTTACACACTAAATTAGGCTACTTCCGTGCCCCCTAGCTCCCAGTAGAAGTTTTCAACCAGGACATGCTACCCCTCTAATCGAAGCCCACAGTCTCGGCTTTCATGGCACTTTCAAATTTCCATACCATGACCATTGAAATTTTGAGCTAGAGAGCCTTGAATGATAGGGATGTGTTTCCCGCCATAGTAGCTACTCAAAAACGGCATTTCACAGAGCGGAGTAATACAATAAAAAAATGGCACTAAAATTGGTCAGATTGCCTTGAATTTTGCACAGTATGTATTTCAACTCATCGTCTACAAAATCCAAATGCAAAAATGATCATATTTTGTAAGTAACACAGTCAGAAACAACTTCCCATAATTTTCTTATGGCGCTTTGTCTGTCAGTAAACATTTTCCCAGACATGAGTATTGGAGTTAGTGGTCCGCTACCTTAAGGCAGTGGCCGAGTTGGATTTTTCCATAAAAAAATTTGCACAGGTAATCCCTAGAGTATCCTCACAAAGAATATAAACCCATCATTTCATTTGACAGTCTTCTCTGGGCAGTAAGTCTTAGCAAATCTATACCCCTGATAGGGCAAAATTTGCCGGCAACCTAAAATACACTTTAATGTACTGGCTAATCCTCTACTGAGTTGCTTACTCATCATTTCTGATCTGTACCAAGACAGTATTGTATCTCAGCATCTCTGCATATGAGGGTACTCTCAACTTCACTTTTTGGTGCTTCTCAAACTTTCACAGACTTGTTTCTGTATGCTGATGTACTGTACATGCTTGCACCATCAACTCTGTGGATAAGAAAATAAGTTGGATTTAGCAGCTTAATTTTCACACTCTTACTACATTATCATAAACATCTGCCCTATTTAACAATAGGCCATGTGGTTTCTTATAAATTCTGAAGAAATTTAGGTTATACATGTGCAACATCTTAATGAATCCAAACAAGCACATGGGAACAGGTGGCATGGAGCACCTCGGTACAAAAACAAAAAAATTTAAGCTACAGGACTGTATGGTTGCTACATATGACTGCAGTGAAAGGGGTTTCTATGCAGCCATCATGCTTTAAAAGCCAGCTTAGGTCTCTAGGCCTACTTCCTCTTGCATTTAACAAAACAGGGAGCAGGTATCAATGGAGTAGAATTTACTTCATGTGGGTTTAAGAGTCAACAGTTTGCAATATGCCTACCTTGGCAAACTTCCTCCACCCTAGCATGAAGACATCAGGTATTTCAGTTGTCTGACTGTTGCTCACCCTGCTTCCACTGTGATCTAGTTAGGCTGCCCTGTTTACAGTGGGCCTGTATACCAAGTCCTTAAGCCTTTAAGGTCTAAAATGGAAGAACAAAATGAAAGAGACATGGCATTAAAAATAAAAGAAGTTAGGAGAGTTTCTAAATTTAAGGGTATAGGGCTAACAATATACTCTGATCTGTGCTGAATTTTACAGGCAAAAATACCTCCCCGCCACCATAGCTCCTACTGTAGTAGGCCTACTCATAATTCATATACAGCCAAGGCTACTCGGGCACCAATTTGTAGCTCCCTAATCCTACCTCTTTTGATACAAGCATCTTTTTTATTCTTCAAGTTATCCTGTTTTGCCACAGGTCCTAGCAGAAATTTAAGTTGGTTGCCGGTAATAAAAATTCACTCACTTTTTTAAGTTTATGGCATACCTTCACTGTAACGCAACATTCCTGGACACTTCGCTCAACAGGGGCACACAGTTTAACTGCTTTGGGTCCAGTCATTTCACAACCCAGCATGTGTTATATATACAGAACCACTCAACAAAGTCCACTGTACAAAAACTGCTTGTGGCTGGCTGTTGCTTAGGTACATACCAAATGCACTGAGGCAAGCTACGGATCCCTCAGGATGACATAAATACTTCACTTTTATCATGCTATGATCTACCCAGAGGATCATGAGCTTGCTAAGTTTTCTATTTTGACGAAATTTTAATGAATTCTGCTTAAATTGTCAACTTTAACAAGAAAACTGATAATTTTGGCCCAAAATGCCACTTTTGGCCCTAAAAATCACTCAAGCATGAAATTGTTCCTCGTCAGCATGTATTTCCATTTTGGTGACCACAAGCAAACATTTAAGACCAATTTTGGGTCTCTAGCTATAAAATTTAAAAATTTCATAATTTGCCTTAAGGTAGCGGGCCACTAATTATAAGTCCCATTGACTTACACACTAAATTAGGCTTACTCCGTGCCCCCTAGCTCCCAGTAGAAGTTTTCAACCAGGACATGCTACCCCTCTAATCGAAGCCCACAGTCTCGGCTTTCATGGCACTTTCAAATTTCCATACCATGACCATTGAAATTTTGAGCTAGAGAGCCTTGAATGATAGGGATGTGTTTCCCGCCATAGTAGCTACTCAAAAACGGCATTTCACAGAGCGGAGTAATACAATAAAAAAATGGCACTAAAATTGGTCAGATTGCCTTGAATTTTGCACAGTATGTATTTCAACTCATCGTCTACAAAATCCAAATGCAAAAATGATCATATTTTGTAAGTAACACAGTCAGAAACAACTTCCCATAATTTTCTTATGGCGCTTTGTCTGTCAGTAAACATTTTCCCAGACATGAGTATTGGAGTTAGTGGTCCGCTACCAGTTCTAGTCCTTTTAACTCTGGTTTCAGTGGACCAAATTTTGTCAGGATAACCTGCCAGCTGGGTAATGAAAATCCATGAATACGAAAGAGGACTTGCCAGAGTGTGGATATTGAAAATTTGGGTAAGATTTATGGGCATTTAGACTTTTTAAAAAATTGCTGTCAAATGAGGGAGATTCTCCCTTTCTGTGAAGAGGCTAGGGGTGGTTGTACCCTACAAAAACTTTAAGTCCTTCTAGCTCAAAATCTAAACGGTCATGGTATGGAAATTTTGTAGAGCCAAAATGGGCAAACTTGTCAGCTATCAAGTGATGGCTGTCTTGAAATAGCTGTGAACTTTGACAAGGCTGCAGGGGCCTTGAAAGGGAACTAATTTAGTAAGTCAATGGGAAAATTATTGGGGGTGTGAGACCTTAACCATTGATACACACCAATGCATGATACCAAAGCAGCTTTCATTGTATCTACGCTCCTGCTGAAACAGCGTGCTCAGTATTGCATAATTACATCCTGACTATAGAGGGCGGATTATATAGACTATGATTAAAAGATCCAATAGGATCACTATGATTAAACTGCCCCCTTTTTTTATACATTTTGACATTCATGGATGTACAACTGGCCTAGGGTACGTATCTCTGGTTCGAAATAACCTGAAGTATGCTACTGCAATATGAGACCTTTACCAGCAAGGGGGCACACCTGTTTGTTTATTAACACATTCCAATTCCATTACTACTTTTCAGGGGATGTGTTTCTTCGTTTTTTGAGAAATTTTCTTGTCTATATGTTGATAACATCTTTGTTCAGGAAAAGCACAAGTTAAGTTGTTAGCCATATATGGCTAGTAATTTGACTTGTGCTTTAACTCCATGACCAGACTACCCTAATGCATCTTGATGAATGGTTTCCCTCAGATACCCAACTTTAACAAACTCTCCTCTGCCAGTTCCCTTTCCACAGGAATACCCAATCATGGCTTTCACTTTTATCTCTCTGTGCAATAAATACACCAGAAAGTTTGAGGTAGGTGCTCCTTCCAATTGGGTTGAAAGTACCTGGCTGATGGCAATTGTCTTCCAAAAAAAAAAAAAGAAAAAAAAAAACCTTCAGAAAGTTGCTCAGGGCAGAAATTCCTGGGTGGGGGTGAACTGATCATATACATGCTGTTTATGAGCTCGAGTTATAAGCTGCAAATTTACTTGTGAGAAGTCGTAATAGGTATGGTTGCACGCTCATGTTTTATCAGCCATGTGTAAAGAAATTTAAGTGTAAAGTAGGGGCTTTCAAAGCCTTTTAAATGGCAAATCTTCTAACCCAAGAAAGTTCCAATCTCCTAACCGACTTCCATCCCACAACTGACTATAACTCAAGACTCACCCTCATCCAAACACAATCTCAGTTTATTGCTTTAGGGGTAAACACACAAGGCCAACATAATGTTATCAGAACACTTTCAGTACAGTAAAGACTAAGATCCCTCTGTTTAAAGGCTTGATCCTCTTCACCCAAACTGTTCCAATTCTTCCAACCTTCTTACTTGAGCCCCTCCTTCAACTGTTCAAAATTCATCCTCATACAGACACAACCTTAGTTTATTGCTTAGAACAGGTTGAATATACAAGACCCTAATGTGTAATCAAAGCACTCTGTGTACAGCACAGACTGTGTGATAGAAATTATGGTACTATGCATTGTTTTAGCTAGCTGTCAAAGAGCTGAGCTAATTGAGAATTTCTGTAAATCACTACAAGAATTGTAGTTTGGGGTGAGAGGATTAGCTGTTTTAATTGACAAAAGTATAGTCTTAAGTGCTTGACAGGCAGGCAGAATGCAGTATGAATAGGCTTAATTAATGATCTAATATTGTACCATAGTATCACATTCCTGAAATCATTTATGGCCCAGTCTGATCATATAAAACTGACCAATAAATTTGAGAATATGAATGACCAGGTCTTTGTAGGTGTAAGATATTCTCAAATAGAAAGGGGGCAGGGGTAGACAATATTTTGGGACCCCATCCTTGGGGAAAGAGTGTAAGGTAAAAGGTGAATTTGAGGGTCCTTAGATGCAAAAGAGAAGGTAAACACTGGGACAAAGGAGCATTCTAAGGTGTTGTGGACCTTACAGGCTTACACTACTATTTTATCAGGCCTTGATTTTTGAAGTGTGAGAGGGAATATACCATCACTCTCCTCAAATCACTGAATGATTTTTAGCACACTTAAATCTAAAATGTAAGGCCTGTTTATATGGCTTCTTTATGACAATAAACAGAACAAAAAGATAAAAAGAAACACTTCCACTCATGCCCACAAATTTCTAAATGATAATAAGCCAAAATTGTCCTGTTTGGTTTATATGTATTTCTTGCTTCTTTGAAGAAAATTATACAACCAGAGCACCAAGGGTGCAATAGCTCATACCTCCAAGGGGAGGAGACACCCACCCATTCCCTCCTGTTAGACCCCTTTTCCAGCACATTGATCCATGTCCTCCTTGCTAGAAATTAAATATGGTAATCCCAGCATTGGTGATACAAGGTATTTCATGAACAAGAGCACAATGGGCACTTTGGTTCCTTGCTGGATATTATAAGAATTGTTCTGCCAGTAGAAAAGCTGATAAATTCCAAACTAGAGCTAAGCAAAAGCTCATACCAAATGTTTGTAATATCATCAGAAGGGGTATTTTAGTACTAATATTCCATGAAATCAAAGATTATATTTTCAGGTCTTACTAAAATTCAACTTTCATAATACTTGGTGATCCTTAAAAACCATTTCCTCATGTCAACATATATTTATGCTCATAATCAAACTTGATATTATCACCATTTAACAATACACAATGTGGTCAGAGAGAGAAAAAAACCCTTGTTCTTCTCGAAGTTATTTTACCTGCTCTCAAACAAAACAGAGTTTACACAGCAATTAAGTAGCATACAAATGATTAATCAGGTGTGATAATAGAATGACAACCAGGTTACATCGCTGAGTTCAGTTTGGGGCCACTGCCAGGGCTGAAAAAATGTTTATTACCCTGGAAAAAAAGTCAAATATCCCACAACTTTCCCACGATGCTCTAAGCATAGCAAGCCTTATTTCCCTCCAAATGTCTAAATTTCCTTCCACATACCTTTACTTCCACGCAGGGAACTTCCCAGCATGCTTGTTTTTTCTACCGAAATAAACTGTTTTGCCAGCAGGAAGGGTGTTGGACCCCAAATTCTTGGATGTCCTGAACGAAATGCAAACCAATTATCATTATGATAAACATTAAAACTGTAAAAGAAAATCAATAAATATTTTTCAGTGTTTCATACTGGCCACCATTGGTGCACAAGCTCAAACCTGTTGAACTTCTCACTCCTAACCTAATGTTGGCTCAAGAAAGGTAAAGGTGATATTTTGATCAATTATATCTATACTTTATTCATTTAACCCAAGCAAACATAGGATCCAGTGACAGAATGGTTCAATTTTAGTTTGAAACCTTAGTTAAACTAAACTTGTCTAATTGTTATGTGATTTTAATTATTCCTCCATTTGAATGTGAAATAACCTACTAAATAAACTTGTGACCAGACTGTACATAACCACTAATTTAATACACAATGTGCTTAGAGAGATAAAAGACCCCTTGTACATCTCAAATAACCTTTTTGTCACTGACCAGAAGATAATGACACAGTCAGCAATTATAGCTTGCAGATGATTCTCAAGGAAGACTTGCTATTAATTTAATACAACCAACCATTTGCCCTATTCACAGTTTTTACAGAAGATAAAGCTTTAGTCAGCAAATTAACCAAGCAGAAAATGAGCTTTAATGGGCCGTGACAGAATAAGAACCAAATGCTGGCTCCCTAACCACAGTAATATCACATATAAATCCGCACATTACTTCTACTAGCAGAAAACAAATTAAAGGGGTGTAGTAGAACCCATGAAGAACCAGGACTTTTTACCTATAAACAGAATGGACCACAGGCCACATCTTGGGTCTTGGACCAAAACGTTTTGTACATAATGAAGGTGCCAACAACTAAGAGCACTGTGACCAACATCAAAGTTGTACAAGATAGTTTATAGGAGGAGAAGCATTTTGCAATATTTCACAAAATGGACTCTCTGACCCATTTTGGGCTCAGATCCAAAAACCCTGAACACCCTGAAAGAACCACCCCAACAGTATCATTATGAAGAACCATCACCATAGTACAACACAATCTGAAAAAGCATTTTGTAGAATTTCATAAAATGGGCCATAGGGCCAATATGGAAATTTGGACCACAAATTCCTGAGTACCTGGTATCGCCCATTACCCAAATGACATTGTGTTTTTAACCATTCCATGAAAGCATGTGAGGAGGAAAGGGAATTGTGAGCAACTGTTAGCAGACTGACAGAAAGATAGATGTCCTGTGATCACAATAGTTCACACCAGCTTGGCTGGTATGAGCTAAAAGGGAGAACATTGCATTTTTGAAGACTCATGAGTAAGTACCTGAGTGGGTCACTGGAATCTAAAATCCCAACCAATCCATGCAAAAGGTGCAGCTTATGTGGTACACAACATGACTCATACTGTAGCAAGAGGCTAAATCATTCATTTTAAGATTGGAAACCTAAAACTCCATATCTACCCCATGAAAGTTCTAGTTTCCTTTGATACTCAGGGGGACAGCAGGTATTACTTTCCACAAATATGGCTTAACAATGTGCCTCATCAAAGAAAGGGTTTTAAATTTGACACTTTCGTATAATGCATTCTGATTCTGGATGGCATGAGGTTGATGATACCCATGCTGTGACGTCTCTTCTTGAGAAAGCAACATAGACACCCCAGTACATTAAAGACAGTGTGGGGGGGGGGGGGGTGTAACTGATATCTGAGTTTGTCACATGATCTGTGCCCTAAAATGAGCTAAGCTTTCATTGTATTCACACTGTGTGAAAAGCAATTAACACATGCTTGATTGACCTTTTAGCTAACTTCAAATAAAACATAACTTTTTGTGTATTTTAATATGTCTGTTACTGTCAATCAATTAATCAGACATAAAATGTGACTATATCAAATTTGGGTGTCGTGAGCTTAATTTCCTCCTTGAGACAATAAGAGGTACTCAGGCAGAGAAGGAGAATGTAACAAAAAGTAAGAAGGATCGTTTCATCATGCCTGATAAAACCATTATTATCTGCATGGTGATTTTGGAAAACAATTTATTACTAAGCATTACTTATCAGAAAAGTACTTCATTTTAGGGTTTTTCACTTGCCTGATAATCAGATATAATGTTTGAGACAATCAAAAAAAATTTTGGTAAATCAAAGAACATGTTCTTCTTCTTCTGAAGGGGAAGAGGGACATCTTTCCCCATTAGAATTATTCCTTGTCATGGTTTAACCCTTCTTTCCTGCACTAATACTGTAATCATGAAGGCACTGAATGAACCACTGAGGTATGTGTCAGCATTAAGGACAATGATGCTCTAAACAATTACTGATCACAAGCAAAGTCTGAAGTTTCATTTGTGTTTAAGGCTTTAAGCTACATCAACTTTGAAAGAACTTCTTCTTTTGAGCAACAAATTTCAAGTTCAACAACTTCTTCTAAAGACATATTTAATGCTGCAGTTGAAATGGCATCACCATCCTTCTCATTCACAACTCAAAACTCATCAATATTTAAGTCTTCCCCTGGCTCGTAGAAATAACTTTAAGCCTCTTTCTTTCAATCTTAGCTGAGTTTCTCAAGATCTGCAACTATTTTGCCTAATCTTTTCCTCACATTGGAAGCTACTTTCCTGTCTCCTGATAAAATAAGGAGATTTTTTATCTGGTCCATGAAGTCATTACACCTCTCAAAGTGAGAACCAAACTCAACCATGGCTGATGCAGACCCAGTCGATTTGTTTACATGAGAGCTTGGTAATCTATCTTCATCAACTACATCTTCATCACTGCTAACATGTTCTTCATCTTCTCTTCCTGAAGTTTCATTTATGGGAGGTAGCATTTTTTCACCATTCTTTGGTCCCTTGTTTTCTTTTTCACTGTTTGTTGTACAGCAGTTGATAGATTTACATGTGAAAACAAGAGCAAAAAACACAGTCATGTAAAGGAATAAAGGCAGTGAGAGTATCATTTCATGAGAAAAAGTGACAATGATTATGGGAAAGGTCCTCATGGGATTGTGCAATCCTCACACTTGATGATTTCTGTTTTAATTCAAATTTGGTTTGTATTGATGGAAGGTGACTATTAAAATTAAAGGCAGTCAACTCTCACCCCAAACTACAGGTTTTATAGAAGTCCACAGAAATTCTCAATTGGCACAGACCTCAGTTGACAGCAAGTTTAAAAGATGCAGAGTACTGTATCTCATATTACAATGCTGTATATCAAAACGATCTCAGTACAGTATGTACATGCTGTACTGAGAGCGTTTTGATATAAACACCCTGTGGTCCTGTGCACTCACCCAGACTGAAGCAATAAATTGAGATTGTGTCTGGGTGAAGGTAAGTTTTAGACAATTGTGGGAGTTGCTTAATTAAGTATACAGGAATGTTAGGACTACTGGAACTGTTTGGGGTAAGGAGATGATAAGGCCTATAAGTAAAATTTTGAATATTTGAAAGTTAAAGACTTGTGTTCCTGTACTTCTTCCATCAACATTATAAATTGCACAGATTACACTCATATTAACCGGGGTGGTGCACGCTCCAAGCATGCTTCCCTTAATTGAACCTTTTCCAAATAGCAATTACAAAGGGTTATGGGATATAGTTTTGGTACATGTTATTTTTGTCAATGGCATTTTACTGTGGCCAAAACCATCTTCTACCAAAATTCCATCCCACAATCCTTTGCAATTGCTGTTTGGAAAAGGGTCTATTACTATCCCAGTAGCATTGGGCAGCCTGAAGGCTACCCCACAAGGAGTTCCCCTCACTCCTCTTCTTCTTTGGTTAAATGTCCAGTATGTTACAATGATCCATCGCAAATTAGTCTATGCAAAAATGTCTTCTCTTTGGCACTCAACATCTGAGTCACACAACATTGCAATGGCTCTTTTTTGTCTTTTCAGTAGAAATAAAAATGTGGAAGCAGCCATTTCAACACTGAAACTGAAACCCCCCTCCCCCCCCCCAAAAAAAAATATGTTGTGGTCTTACACATATAAAGCTACAACATTAAGAGATTGCACACAGTGTAGCATAAAGAAACTTCCTGGCTTTAAGTGCTACAAAGTCCAGTATGAAGAATAACATGTCTGTCCTGTACAATAGTGAACAAATAACTGGGCAGAATATTCACTGTCCAAGGTGAAAAATCTTTCAATGCCATTAAGTTGATTGGCTGCACCTTATGACATAGTTCAATGTATAAACTACAGGACAGATATATATATATATACAAATACACATATATTACATAATAGTATGGAGTCAGGAGAGGGAAGGATATCTGTCTTTCTCAGTTTACTGAAGGAATTGACCCCCCCCCTGTTTTACCTTTTTAATGTCACTTTTCCTTTTTTAGGTAGTTTGTAACAAGGATTGCTCTTGTGTAAAAGAGGTTGAAAATAACCAAACTGCAGTATGTTCATCACTTCAAATGATGTCAGGAGAATGGTTTCATAGCACTTCACAATAGTAATTTATGTTCTTTTGTCCTTCATGCCTTTCTGATGGGAAGTTTCTCACCTTCAGAATATTTTGGTGCAGGAGTTGAGTTCAAACAAATGTGAGAATTTTGATTGGTTGCAACATGGAAGGACAACAATCCCCCCAACATAGCAGGACATTTCCACATGCAAATTTCAAACTTAAAGGTATGCTGAAAAAAAGGGTGAAGATAGGGCATTACTCTGCTAAATGCACGAAGCACACCACCATTAGCAGAATGGCCTTAGGGAGGAAAGTAGTTACGGAGAAAACTGTCAATTTTAGGTCCTGTTTGAATATGAACTGCTGCCCATTAGAATAAATCAGTTGCTGCTTATTTTTTGCAGAACTGAGATGCTGATGTGTGATTGATGCCAAGTTGGGATGGATTGAAGGTGATTTAGACCCATTTCAATAATGGGTGTGATTTCTATCAGTTTGCAGATTAATATGGGTGGGTGCACAGCTAAAACTTCTTCCCCCTGTAGCTCAAAATCCAAAGGATCATGCTGTGGTAAGTTTGTGATGTCATGATTTCCCAAATCTTTGACTTCATGTGAGGGGTAGCATATACAAAAGTGTATGGATGATACTTTGAAATGGAGTATTTCCCATCAAGTTTGATGGTGAGACTAAAGCGTTTTATAAAAATTAAAGGCAAACTCTCCTTGCTCCCAGAAGCTCTGGTTCTCTCACAAATATTACTCCTAGTCCCTCCTATACTCATAAGCTCCTCCTTAGGCAGACCTAGTCCTTGTTCAATATTTGAGGCTATATCCTCCTAGGCAAACAAGGTGGTGACTATGTGTAATTAGAAACCTTTGTGCATGCTGTGTAATGTGAGCTTCTTTGCATAAATTGTATAGGTTATCAAACATTCACCAGCATTCACCAACTAAGAAATTTACTTTCGAACTAACAACTAAAGCAGCTATGCTTCAGAATCTCAATACCTTGTGAATATTATGAAGACAAAGTTTAAGATATTCAAATACACTTCTGCTTACTCTGATGGGTACATATTTTTTCCCATCACAAGATGAAGACACTTTGATCTTGGCCACTTGGGTCATTTTGTGCACTAACTCAGTAACTGTAAATAGGCTTATTCCTCTCACGAAAATTACTGGGCAAGTATCTGCTACAGGGTCTTCAGTTATGGCCAGACTAGGCAAGATTATCTTATGTTTACTTCATGCTCGATTTAGAAGAAGAGGTGTAAAGCCAAGTGGTATGAAATTTCCACCACAAAATGTAAACATTCTCAGCAAAGGTATCTGACCAAGCAACTACAGTGCAAAGAAATCACAGATTCCTTGATTGAAAATTAAAGAGTTTCATCCCTAAAATTTGTTGAAATAACTTAGCAGCATTTAGCGGCAATCACTTTTCACCCATCAATATAGATAACTTCATCTGCCCTTAACACACAGAGCATGCTTAAAAACCCAGACAGATGTTGACCACAGATCAAGTTACATTCTTCTGTTGCTTTAAAGATATTTCAATCACAAGCTACAGTACCGGCGCTATATCTGTCACACCCGAGTTGACTTTCAACTTGACGGTAGTTGATCAACTAGTGGAATCTTTTCAGTCTAAACTCCGAGTTAACTCAAATCAACTTGAATCAACGACCCCTCCTCCTTCCTGACATTTCCTTTGAAGTTCCACCCATTGTTAGTCAACGTTGCACTCTCTTTTCACGTAGAACGTTGAGGCACAAAGCACTGGGAAATTTCAATAGGGCGGCTGGCTGATCGATAGCGAGGGGATTATCAGTCCTTCATTGAAAATAGTTAATAGTTGTACAGTGTACTGTTGTGTAAAGTTGAGTGCAGAACATTGTTTCATGAGTGACTGCTGTCCGCACAGAAACATAAAGCAGTCAGGAATGTGCATAGTACGCTATGGCACTGATTCTACAGAGAGGCTTCATACAGCCATATAACTATGAATAACTTTTAGGAATACAAAGTCCCTCACTTCAATCAAGTGTTCAACCGATCACCTGTTAAGTAATTGGCATAGGGCCGATTATTCCATTGTCAGTAAATAATTGGCATTGGTAAAATTATGCTCATCAGCTGATCATTACCACGGATTATATGCAAACCGGAAAAAGGGGGCTAAATATACTTGATACTTGCTCTTGGTTTCGTAAAAAATTCCCGTAATCCTTTAACTTCCCGCCAAATCGGGATGCATTAATAATTAAAAACGTACAAATTTAACCCCCGCGATGGGAGTGATCGTTTGATATTTTCCGCTAAACCCTGTAGTATTACCTGCAATTATATTTAGAATTGCATTCAAGATGTATTCCTTGCAGTCTCACAGAAAGCACCGCGTAAGCTGCTGTACAAACTGTGCTACACAAAACACATGGTACAGACTACCGAGTTGCAGTGTTTCGCTGTTTTTTCAAATCCCCAAGCTTAGCATATTATCCGTGCATGTGTCGTACAGGTAGCACCTAGGATCTTGTGCATTTCGGTGGTTATTATATTGCATAAATTAAGCCATTCCCAGCATTCCTTCCGAAATGTTTTTTACAGTGGGACTTAGGCAATGTTGTCATATCACGTAATTGCAAATGTAAACAACGATGCACGTGGTCTCTGGCAGCAAACTTCTTGGCCCATGGATGCAGTAGACTTGCGTGCGCGTCCGTTTTTACCGCCAAACAAGGCGTTGTATTTTTCTGGGTGACATCATATCGATACGATTCATTGCAAAATTTAAATTGACTCGTGCATCGTGATTGGTTCAATTGCATTGATTCTAGCCAGCCAATCACAACTCACGCCTTCGCCTATGAGATTTAGTGTGTGAAAATACTCGGTCTCAAGACAAATTTTCCCACTGAGTTTGTGTTACGATGATCGCAGTTCACAAGCTTATACAGCCGGCTAGCGCAGCCAGCGAGCCCCGTGCTAAATTCACCAAGAAAAGACATCACAAATCTCTGCGAAAGTGGATTTTTGGGGGATCTGACTTAAGTGCATTTCAGTTGCAGATTCTTTCCAAACAAGACGTTAGTTTTGGACAAGAACTGCAAAAATTATATGGGGGATATTTATATCAGAAAGGAACCATAAGAAACGTTAATCGGGTGCAATTGTTTTGCTGCCCAGAACTGCTAAGATTGTCATGATTTTTCTACATTGGGTTCGTTAAAGCAGGATAGTAGCTACAGTACATTTACGCAACTACAACCCAGTCCAGTAAAATAATGCAAATGTTCCGACATGATTGGGGGAAGAAAACTAGACAGAGCATGATGTTGGCCTAAGAAATAAATTTTCAAAGGGCATGTGACATCGACTGCAAACAATTCTAGAGTATTAATGGTTGTATCTACACTTTTGAAGTGAAAATATTATGATATTCTGTTCGTGAAACGAGCGAACTATTCCTTATAATTTCCATCATGAACTGGTTATGGTAATACGATATGCACAAAGCAAGGGGCCCCTACTGCAGTGACAAAACTTTAAGTCAATTAACCTTTTCTCAAAGTGTGCTTCCACATGGTGCGAGATCGGAGTAACGATCCGGAAGACGAGGTAAGCCCAGCTTTCAAATGCAAAGCCTACGTAGCTGACTTTCTGTTTAGCTTTACTGGAGGAAGGAAAAATGAAATTAGAGATTTTTTCATTTATTAACACCCGCACTCTTGACCGAAACTGGAGTAAATTCACTGAGTTCATTTCAAGCGACGATCAGCTTGTCTTATTACACTGTGTACCGACTGTAAAAACAATAACGGCAAGGGCGACCTGTCATATTTTCAACTAGAAAATCTATGAGTTATTTACTTCATGTTTTGAAAAAGTTCCAGTTCTCTAACAGCTGATTTATTTCCTCTTTCACACTGAAGAAACTCCCCGCAAGATTATAATTTTCCAGTCAGGGAGCTTACCATTTTTTTTTTCCCACCACGATCCCGTACGGCACTGCCAGTAAGCTCAAGCAGACTTGCCCAGTATCGTACTTACAGCATACGTTGGAATAAGCTACTTGCTACTACTTTATCGCTTGTACGGCAGACAGGTTATTGTTCTGTCTTCTCTTATCCACACATCTTTCTTGCTCAAATAAACTTGACTTTTAAGTTAAAAATCCTTTTAAGATACAATAGGACTTCCTCTGCTGGACACAAAGGAGACAAGACACACTGATGAATGAATCGACTAGTAGAGGATTAGGGGCCAGACTCCGCAGACATGATTGACATGTTACCATGGTCCTATTGAATTTAACAATGAAAAAAGTAGTTGATCAACTGCAGTTGGTCAACAATCATCAAACTAGCGTTGGTGAGTTGAAAGCGTGACAGATAGAGCGCCGGTACTGTAGCATAACAATCTCTTGAACCTGTGTGATCTGAGCATTAAATACTTCCCTTTCATGTCAAGTTCAGCAGATGTTCACACTTTACACTCTGATCATGCATTATCCTGACCTAATGCATGGTTCATCATTATTACAACCTTAAACTACTTACCGTTTTCTCCAACTATAGCACATAGTACTTATCTTCCTTCTTGATGGGAAAAATCGTTGGTCTGTTTCAGGTGGAACTTCTGTTCCTTTAAACAGCTCATTTCGAACATAATCATACGTAACCTGCTGCAATTGTTTTGAATCCATCAATCCCCCTTTGATTAAGCTGTTCAACTTTTTCAGTACCAGTCTGTCGGTTCGCTTTGCCACATTCTGTAAAAACGCACATGCAAGAGATAAAATAAGTAAGTATTCAAAGACACATGCAGCAATCTATTCATTCTGGTCAATGTCTGCTAGAGATGAAAAGGCAAGAAAATACCAGACCAATGGCAAACTGGGTGAGTGATTTTTTGAATGAAGGTACTGTAATTTCATATAAATTTAACCAGCAACAATAACAGCATCACAACATTATGAAGCACTGTACAAAAAACATTATTTCAAAGCACTTTACAAAGCAAAATACAACAAAAAAGAATGTTAAAGTAAAAGTACTTTGCAAACAGACAATGAAGAAGAAATGAAACTATAGAGTTAGAAGACTCCAGGATGATAATAACATGAAATTTAATAAAAATACTATTCAAACAGCTGGATAAAAAGATGTGGTGTAAAATAGGAATATAATATGGTCGAACATTCCAAAGCCTTGGACCAGATGTGTAAGAAGATGATACTGGCTTACAAAAGGAAGACATCTGGATCTAAAGCAAAAGATAACAAGAGCCCAATGGGCACTGTGGTTCCTTGCTGGATATTATAAGAGCTGTACAGCCAGTCTCCAAAATAGAGCTAATCAAAAGCTCATACTCAATGTTTGTGACATCTTCACAAGGGATATTTTAGTACTAATATTACTTAAAAATAATGATTAAATTTTTGTGGACTTGCTTACGTTCAACTTGTATAATGCTCAGTGATCATTCCAAACCATTTCCTCATTTCCATATGTATTTATGCTTGTAATCAAACTTGATATTATCACCAATAAACAATACACAATGTGGTCAGAGAGAGAAAAACACCTCTCATTTATAAGTAATTTTTACCTGCTCTCGAATAAAACTTGCTATTACTTTAAAACAATCTACCATTTGTCCTGTTTGCTATCTCTACACACAAAACAGGGTTTATTCAGCAGTTAAGCAGAAAGCAAGTAATTAATGGGGTGTGATAATAGAATGAGGTTTGGTTACCCCACAGGGCACAGCAGTATTAAAGAGACATACTGTACAGTATAATCTATGCATTGCTTCCACTGGCAGAGAGACCAGTTTAATGTATAGTGACCTGTGCTCATTGAAATCTACAGATTTCAGTTATTGCCCTGTTAGAACTTTGAATGATACAACATCTGTGTACAACCCGAAGAAATCATTACTGAATGAATGTTAAGGCCAAATTTCTAAGGTGTTTGGGTGTGTAAGCATGCAAAACCAGGTGAGATAAAAAATCTATTGAACCTATATTTTATCTAGCTTACAAGATTTTCTAAATAACATTTCTAGTGGTTGACCTCTAGTGACCTTGATGACCTTTGACCTTAACCAAACACAGATTGATTTGAAATTCATCCTTTCTACCTTAAAATACTGTACTAAAATATTTTTCAGTGTTTGACCCCTAGTGACCCCAGATGACCCCTTGACCTTCACCAAACATATCAGATTTCATCCTTACACCATAAAACATCCACAAAACATCCATCCATGACATCTATCCAAGTTTCCTACCTTGAAATATAGTACTGAGAAGGTTTTAGTTTTTGACCTCTAGTGACCCCAAATGACCATTGACCTCCACCAAAAACAATAGGATGCACCTTCTCCCTATGAAAATTCTATGTACCAAATCCAAGTTCCATCCAACCTTCCCTTGTTGAGTTAGAGCGTACCGAATCAAGTGTCACACACGCACACACACACATACATACACAATTACACACACATGCCAACCTGACTACATAAGTTCCTTTGCTACCACAAGGAACCAAAAATGAATATTGATTTATTTGCTGCTATTTGTGTTCTGGGAAATTTCATCAAAAAGTAAAATAACATGTTTGATGGATGACATAATGTTGAATGGTAGAAAAGCTGGTTCTAATGTTTCATTAGTTACATAAGACACCAAAGTAGAAGTATGTACCAGGCATAAAATCAAAAGACTAAAATTGCATTTAATTAACTGTAAATTGGTGTCTGGTTAGTTATCTTTGTAATTAAGATTAATAGTTTCAAGCCAACCAAAACAGAATATGTATGGAAAGAAAAAGATGTTTGATGTAGAAGTATCGACCAGCATATCATCAGTAATGAGTCATAATCACATTCAAGCCCAACCAAAGGTAGGAATGCCATGTTTTTATGTCACTCTTGTGTCCTTACACAGATACAAGAGCAAGACCAGAACTATACCAAAGAAGACAGGTGCTCTTAGAACTCTTTTAAATTTGCCCAGCTGTTTCCCATCTCTTTATAGTCCCACTTCCATCACATAGGCTGACTGTTTCTCATCTCCATAAAGCCCTCATTGCTTCCTATTTCCACACAGTCCTACTTTGTTTCATCTTCATGCACTGCAATAGTCTTGACAGTGTGTTCTAACAAAGTGCAGCTTCTGCCTTGAATTTGATTTTGCTTGTTAGATCTAGTTTGACAGTTTTTCTGAAAATTGAGCATCTGCTTCTGAAATTGTACTGTATATAAAACAACCATATCAAATGCAACCAGAATATGTGTGCCTTTTTAACATGAATACAGTTGCATGTAATGCTTGCACATTTGTCAATGTTCTTTCTGCTGTCAATTGCAAGTCAGTAGCATGCTGGACTGAAGCACCTTCATGGGGACCAAGTAACTAGCCAACTTAGTTTTCTTTTTTGCCTGGTGCTTATACTTGGAAGTCTGTGATGTACAGATTATTAGTACAATAGGGAGGGCAAACAAAGGGTTACAAGTGGTAAGTTTCAACTTACTTCTGTTAATGTGTGTCCTTTGTGATCAGCCTGTCTTGGTAGACAAAGGTAAAACCGCCTCTCTCCAACCACCTCTTGGTTTCCTAACGCATCTTTGATGTAGTGAGAAGCTCGTTCACGTAAACTCTTGTTGTCATTCTCAATCTTTAAATTAATGAAATTAAAAAAAAAAAGGATGCAAACTTGCAAATTATTTCAATTTTTACATTTTACACAACCTGGAGAACAATAAGAATTATTACAGGAGAAAGCAATCCTGGCTTTTCCAGCTTCAAAACTAGCATTTTAATGTATGCTCTTTCCAAAAGAGGTACACAGAAGTTTTAGCAATGGTCATTTTGAACTTAAAAATTGATTTTAAATTGCCACAGGTTTGGTCAACTTTCGTTTGCATTACACCAGATCGAAGATGTGCAATGAAAAAAGTCAGCCTCATATCATATTTCAATGGAAAGAGTTACCAACTCACATACTTAGAACTGCACATATAAAATGTCACATACCATCTATTTGCCACTAGAAAAAGGTTTATACTCCAAATGGGTAATTCAAATAATTTAAATCACAAATTATAAAAGTGAAATGAGAGAAAGATTTTTCATAATGGCATGAAAAAATAATTTTGGTGATTGGTGACATCACCATCGTTCACCATACTTTGATTCACACTCTCACAGTCTGGGTATCCCTGATGAAAGATACGGTTTTATTTGGCCTACTACAAGCATGTTCCCTCCTGCAGGATTTCCCCAATCAATCATACAGTGGGCATATTGCTTTACACAGTGACAACAATTAACCACTCTCATTGTGCATATGTACAACAGTACTATGTGTACGGTAGCTTTAGAACTCACAGCAGGATGTTGTGCTCATTATTCTTGAAAACACAGGACCTAATCTGTTTGTTTGCAAGAATAATCAACTCTTTCTGCATATGTTGTGGCCTGAGAAAATAGAGAATTCAGGAAGGCAACAAGCTAAGAGAGCCATTTTCAGGGCCAGGTTGCTGGCCTTGAAATTCAGATCTCAAGGGGCACGGCCATTTGGCCTTTGTTTATTTTCCATTTTTGAGGGCATCAAGGCAATATGTCAGGGCGTCGAAGCCATTTCCAAATTTCAATAAGGGCACGATGGCAATTTCTAAACATTACAAATTTAGCAAACACCAACTCAAGGCACATGGATTACCTCTCACATAGTTCACAATTGTAGAACTTACACCTTGCAATCTTACAGTAGTTAGACTCAAAGGGCTTGGCTACGAGCCCCCGGAAACCCTCTTGTCCCAATGGACTTCGATATCAATTTCAAATTGGAGGTACACAGGTCAAAAGCACATTTTGAAAGACTCAACTTCAGTTACAGACTGATTTTCCTTAAATACTATTTGCAAATAATTTGCATCATACAAAATACAACAAATTGCATTGCTTACTGAAATAAGGTGAAACAGCAGTGTTTGTTACCTGTGAGCTTTTTAAGTATATATAAATAGACCATGAGAAACAAACGAACCCAACCAGGCCCGGACCAAAATGTAACAGAAAACCACAGTCAGTATCCACACCCGCAGGCGCAGCAAAGGAACAGAAAGTCTTCCACCGCAGTGCAGTACGGTATGCACACAATCAACGGACTTGATCTCAATGAGGGGATTTTTACACTAAACTTCCATTGACCATATCCTGAGTTGTGGTTGGCCCATTGCTTCTTACATAGACTTGCTGTAGCATTTCAGTACGCAACTGTGGAGCAGGCTACATAGCTTCAGCTTGTATAATGCTGTATTGCAAGGCATATGTCTGATTGTTAAAACTGAAAGAATTTAGAAAGAAGCATTTTTTATGAAGGAAGCACCAAGTTTTGGGAGTTTTGAGTTTCTATGTATGTTCACCAAACATGTTTTATTTGCATTTTAGTGATAAGTTAGAACTTCACAATGAGGTCTGAGGGCACAGCAGCCATTTGCGGAGGGCACAACGGCAACTTTGGCCGTGAATTTTAACCATTTTACCAGGGCACATCACGGCAAAGAGGAAATGTACGACCACAACGGCTGTCGTATACACTTTTCTTCTGCATTTGGGAAGTCTCATATCCTAGTCTACATGCTTTTGCTATATGCTTTTATTATTTTTTTTTAAATAGTGTGATAATTACATTTCATGTCCAGGCAATGGGACATTGTTAAACTTATGATGTGGCTTGCTTTCTTCATTTTAAAAGTGCCCTCCTTTTTCAAAATAAGAGATTGCCTACATACTTAATGCATTCATGTAGGTGCAAAAAAAATAAGAAAACTTATATTAAATGGTAGAAATACTAAATTAACTAGGTTTTTTCAGAAAATGTGTAAGGATTTTGGTCCCTCTGAGCAGCTGAGTGCAAAATCTGATTATTGCCTTCTCCTTTTACATTTTGGTTTCACTGTTAAACAGAACATACTGACACAAAACCCTTATCAAAAAAGACTGCAGCAGAAAGAGTGTGAATTTTATGTTTTAATGGTAGGTAGCCTGATGTAGCACAGAATATCCCCGAAACAATTAACAGCTACATGAGGTTTAGAAAAAGACCCTAAAACAGGGGAAAACGGTAACAGGAATTGTAACTATGCATGCAACAAAAAGGGACTGAATAATTATGCTAAGCGTGTACCACATGAAATTTTTCAACGGTAAGTTCTGAGGAAGGATACCAGCCAACCTAATATGTGCATCTACCTTATTTACAACCTTGTTTATGTACAGTATTAAACTTATAATACCCCAACCAACTCTAAAGACACTGGACTTCAAATTTAAAGGCCTAATCCTCTCACTCCACACAGTTCCAATTCTTCTAACCAGGGAGGTGTTACTAGATGGAGGATCCATCGAATCTCCAACTCATGCTAATCCAATTAGACTGATTGCAAAGCGGACACAATATCCTCTATTTGCGGATTATTGAACTAAAGGGCATGGAATTCCTTTGTTTAATATCTCTAGAGGCAACCACATTCATACCTTTGGTGACTCCAACAAAAGGGATAATTGGAACTATGCTTTTATGTGTAAGTAGTTGCCAACAAAGAAGTGCCAGACACTGTGTCGGCATTTCAAACGACTGGCTTTTGCTGATATCACAATGATTCTGGCTATAGACCATCTCTGATGATTTATGCAAATGAGCAAAAGCAGAATAAGACTAAACATTGCTATCTGATTTTCATTAATACTCGTATTCGCTCCCATGGTCTAAAAGGCACACCTAAATAAAGTAAAATACAGAGAACAAGGCAAGTAGGTTGTAATCCGCTTCCAAATCTCCAAATTAATTTACTTCCTTAAATGGCTGGCACTATTGTGACAAGGGACAAATTTCCAGATCTGTTGTGCGACATCTAGCAGATGACTTACCAGGCTTGAACTTAGTTCCTAACACCTGCTAACATCTGCTAAGCCTTTAAATATCATAAAGAACAACACACAGAAGAGATTAGTGTCAGCAACTATAGCAGCTCAAAGAAAAAGGTTCTTGATGGATCTCTGTCTAATAACACCTCCCTGTTCTAACCTACTTACTTAAGTCCATCCCACAATTCTCTAAAACTTATTCTCATACCCACACAACCTCAGTTTAATGCTGAAGGGTGAGTCTGCAAGACTGCAATAAGTAATCAGAACACTCTCAGTGCTGTACACGATGTGTAACATAAACTACAGTACTCTCTAGATTTAATTTACTGTCAGTCAAAGAGCTGTGTAAATTGAGAATAATTGTAGTTTGTGTGAGAGTTGACAGACTTACCTTGAACTCTGGAAATTTGTGTATTTCTCTAATCACTATCTGTGCAGGACAGTCAGTTCTGGCAAGTTTGGTGACCGGCCTAGGCTTTATTCCCTGAAAGGAACAATAAAATTATGACAGTTTACACAATAACCTGTGAATTATGTCTGCATGCATGGAAGCCATTGAAACTACAAGTACGAACTTTAAGTCTGGTTCACGAGTAATCTACAGTACACATGCCCTAAGCACAGGACATGTTATGTTAGAGTGGTACTACTGTACCCAATAACCATGCCTATACCCTACAGTAGTTTACAGCACAAGTAATGTTGCAGAATCCCATCCACTGCAAGATTCTTGCATATTAGCCAGTAACAGATAGGGATGTATCGAATCTGGAATTTTAAAATCCAGTCACACTTGAATTTTCAAATAGGGATCTTAAATGAAATACAGATCCAATTATAATGACAGTACCAGGAGTGTCGCTAAAATGAAAGACGGAATGGAATGATAACTATACTGCGTAACACAACTTTTTATGTCTCTATTCCTTGCTCATTGGTCCCCCTGTGGGCTGCGGGGTTGTAGATTATGCCCATGGTGTATTCTGCCTGTCATAAGAGGCAAATAAAAGGAAGGACTTGCAATTTGGCACTATATACTGTAACTCATTCATGTCTGTGTGTTGTTAAATTTCATCTAACTAACTAAACTAAGCATGTACAAATTTGACTACCAACTAATATGGCTACTTTAGGAAACCAGGAAATTATTAAAAGGGAGATAACTTGAGAACAGTGACAAATATTTCAATGAGGTTTTCCATTTTTGATAGCATGGATTAATGCTTGATAGTTAAATATATATATATATATATATAACGGTTTCGGGGGGTGCGGGTTGGAGATTGGGTAGCGTGAGGCCAGCAAGTTGGGATTCTTGGCCTATGATGTTGTGTTTTGATTGGCCGCTTGCGACTTTCGAATGAGCAACACAAAAGATGAGTTAAAAAAAACTGTAAAAGCTTCGATTGGTGTATTCTAACTAATTAAAACGACTTCGGGTGATTAAAAACACGGCACACAGTAAAATAAGCTGAAATTATAAGAAACAGTAATTGGCAAGAAATGACAGCAGTTATTGGCAAGCGTAACTTCAGAGGCGCCTTTAGACACTAGCTGATAGTTGAAGGGCGTTAACCTACTACCAACCTGAAGTGTAGACTGCCTTGTTAGCTTGCCCTTCCCTGCTGTATCTCCATAAGTGTGCCAGGCATGTGAATGCGCTCTCGGTGTCTATACTGTCTCTGACTAACTGGTACATGTGTACCTTTTTTCTTTTAAATAAACCCCTTGAATGGCATTAGAGTAATCACTTCTTTCAACATAAATGATAAGACCAAGGCTTACAGTAACAGTTAAAGTTGTCTTAGATAATTCACATTTGTAAAGTTATTCACTACTTTACCAAAGAATACCCCAAAACATGACATCTTTTTTGCAACACATACCTTCTTACGTAATGTTACATGAAGTTACATCACGTATGCAAAGCAGCAAATACAACTAATAGGCATGAACAATAAAGGGATTATCCTGTAGATAATCTCTCTCAACACACAATAATTAAATAGAGTCACAACTCGTATACAATGAAATAACCTAAATAGAAGAGAAGCGTTAATACAGGGATCAGAGAGCTCCGCTTAATCCCAACTGATTCTCACGGCTCCGCATAATCCCTTGAAGCTATATACCGCTCCGCATAATTCCATGAAGCTCTATACCACTCTGCGTAATCCGTTGTAGCTTCTATACAAACCCGCAAAGCTCTTTGACTGATGCATACAAAAAGTGTCAGCGTTACAATATATATATATATATATATATATATATATATATATATATATATATATATATATATATAAATCAAATCGGTAAAGCTGGAAAATCTGGTTGAGGTGATATATATACAGATGATAGTTAAATATATACATAATAAACATTTCAGTTTGGTCTAAATTATTCTTTTTATAAGAATGAAACACATCTACAGAACGAACATATATTTTTCACATTTTTGTGGAAAAGGTCAGCTTTATGGCAAGTTTCAAACATCCGGTGAGATCAAAATGAAAATGACATCTTCCATACAAACTTTCTTCATAATTTGCAAAGGAATCACTAAAATGTATTGTCACTTAGATTTAATCAAAGTTACCATACATGTACAACTCTCTTGGAAGCCCCCTGAAAGAAAGTTTGATGTGGTAGATTCCCAGACAGCAATTTAGTTGCAGTTAAAATACAAATTTTTTCATATGGAACCTTGCACCTTGCACGGATCCCCTTGTGCCTTCCTCTCACCCCATTGTTACACAACACTGGTATAAATTGTTTTCATCATGCATATTTCTCACACAGTGTAATTTTCATCATATATATTACTTAAATGCACTTGTGGGGCTTTTAACTAATGATTTCCAAAAATTCTGGTTCTGGCCATATTTTTAAAAAAGTCCAACCAAAACAGGAACCAGATAATTTGTCATTATGCGGTACTGTAGATAGTGTGACTGGCCTGGACATTATGTATACCCTTAGTACAATGCAATTTAAGTGTGATAGTACTCTGCAGTCTGCAAGCAGGATGAACTACCTAGATACCATAGATACCAAACAAATTTCATTCCCAAAATAAAGTAAAGCCACAGAAACTACATAAAGAGAAATATGTACACTGCAGTCACACCAAATTATTTTGGAAAGTCAGGGCTGACTTCAATCTAGCAAATTTCTAACATGGGATGCAAATGTAGTTATAAGTTAATGGGCTTATTCTCTCACCCCAAACTACACTTCTAGTATAGGGTACCAGAAACTCTCAATTGGCTCAGATTACTGCTAATTCAAACAATGCTGAGTACCAAAGCTTATATTACACAGCATGAATTGTTCTGAGAGTGTTTTGATTATACACATGCTTTTCCTTACTCACTCTGAAGCAATAAACTGAGATTTTGTCTGGATGAGGGTGAATTTCAGACAATTGCATTGTGGGGGGGGGGGGGGAGGGGGGGGGCTGAATTAAGTAGGTTAGGAGAATCGGTACTGTTTGGGATGAGATAATTAGCCCTATACGCAAAGAGCAATTTGCTCAAAATATAATAATACAGTGACCTATCAAACTGTCACTTGACCTAAAATTATAAAGTGAGCAAGAATGAGGTTGATGGGTTATTCTAAATTTGATTGGGATGACTGCATTTTCCCTTTAACCTTGACTTTGATTGCTTCTAGCATATCATCCATCCATTGTAAAAACAGTGACAGCAAGGAAGGACTACTGTACTCTCAAAAAAAACAGAATGGAAATGTTCTTTATATATTCACATACAGGGAATAATTTATCCACTATCGCAACGCAATTTGCTACACAAACAGGCCAAGTTGCTACAGAAAAGAAAAATTGTGTCGCAACTTTTTGTGTGCATAACCCTTGCATTTCACAAACAAGTGTGAAAAATCTCAAAAATCTTCAAAACTGCTACGCAAAATCTGAATGCTAAATTATTCCCTGACAGAGCTTAAAAAGTTGCATAATATTTGGAGTTGGGAAGCACTGCAGAATCACCACTGCACAAATGCATTGCACTCCAAGAATCTCTGGTAGGATCTGGGAGGGAAACATTGTTAAATGTTACCCACAAAAGAGTTCTCAGCCAGGAAAAGAGCAAATTATAACGTACAACAGCATATTGTGTCTGCGCAAGAATTTTATATAGGCTATGGGAGGGGGAAAAAGTAGATGGTAAGAAGACAATTCATAAAAGTAAAAAACATTATAAACAAAAAGTTCTTGCACTAGTTTTTGACTTTTTTTGAAAATCAAAATCACAGAGATCACATTCAGGACTGACTCAAATAAAGTGACATACCCTACAATAGATATACATCAATATTTTATACCAACCCTTCGTCTCCTCTCTGCCTTTCTCCTCTCATTGTCCTTGAACTTGACATCTCGTCCATACTGGCATCTCATCACCTTACGGCCAATCACAAAGAATGGTACCCCATCATATGGTATACTCTCATGGTTTCCAACTGTGTCTACAAAAAACATATTATGGTTGACATTCTCTGTGAAAGTAAAAAGAAAACAAAAATTGAAGATATGTTAATTAATGTCAAATTGGGAGTTGTACAACAGAGCAAGATATGTTAAAAAAGTTTGTGTAAGATTTCTATGTCTGCTACATTTAAAAGTCACTGTGGAACTATGGGACCCACATCAAAGGACCGTTCAAATTTAGCAGTGTACAGCACAGGGTACAGAAGCGATGTCACTTTATGTACAGTTGTAGAATCGAAACGCAACCCGAGTATACCTAAAGAAAGTAAACGTTTTGCTCTATCCTACTGTATGACTATCTTTGATGTTACAATACACAAGAAGACTGCCATGCATCAGGGCTATTTATGACTAGAAAACAGAAATGAAATATTGGAACTATCCCTGCAGTCTGACAAAACTTTTGACTGGATTTGCTCATGTTAGTGGTGAATGTAGCCTAACCATTTAACTGCACAAGCCTACAGTTTTCCTGAGGTCTACTGAGTTTTAAACTCTATATACCCAACAAACTTTTGTTGCTGAAACATAATTGCTGATGCAGTGAACAAATTTCAGCCTTTCACAACTTCCAATGGTCTTCTGTTATAGTCACCAAAATGTCAACAGTGAAACTTGCCAACAAATGCAATGAATAAATTTTGGCAAAAATTTATGCAAAAACAATAAAAAAACCCACTCATAAAACTTTTCGATGGCTTCCATCATGTCATTAGACTTTTTTTCTCATCTCTCCTGACACTTACAGTACTTTCATAACAATTAAATTCAGATTTTGACATGGCACCAAAGTAACCAAAACAGTTACTACTTGAAAATTTCTAAATGGAGGAGGAAATTAGATTGTAACATCATCCTCACCTCGAGAGCCAATCATGAAACGGGAGAGTCTTTACTAATTCAACTAAGTGTGACTGCATTTCCCCTGTAAATTAGCAATCAGACTTTGACAGAGAAAATTAACCTGTTATTCACAGCACCTTGTTCTCCCTTTCTGAACTGTTTACCCAAATATAAAAGCAGTAAAGAGATCTCAGAAGAAATGTTTAAAATATTGTGTTATTTTGTTGAGTGAAAATTTCTGAATATTTGTCATGTAATAAAAATTTCCACATACTGTAAATGCTAGACTAGACATCCTCCACTACTACAGTATAACCAATCACAATGTGTTGTGTTATGTTGTTGAGTGAAAATTTCTAAATATTTGTCAAATAATAAAATTTCCACATAAATGCTGACTAGACATCCTCCACTATTACAGTATAACCAATCACAATGATCAGGAATCATGTTTTGTGGGCAGTTTTAAGTCAATATGTACAAAAGTGTTGCAGAATTCAAATTGTGAAAAATTGTCCAAAGAAACTGTTTTAATCCACACTAGAGTCCTTGGCCAGAGTGCACGAGAGATACCAGCATTATGGCTTTGCAGGGTTTCCACATTTTGAAGTTAACTTTCCTGAAATAAATTTCATAATTTCTATAAATATTGTCCCATTTTCATGTAAACAGATGTGAAAGCCATTGTTTACCTCTTTGAAATGATGAATTCCTTCAATTGCACACATTTTTTTACAAAAGTCAAAAAATTTACAGACCTATGATATTTTGTATCACTTTTGCATGGCTACTCTGCATGTGTTCTTTTACACTCTGACTCAGTCATATGAATGCATTGGAAAGCTGTGTGCTTAAGTCCTGTAATTGACTTAGTGTTACTGAAAGTTTTAACCTCCAAATTTCACCTTCTGGCTATCCTCCATTTGAAGAAAGACCGGTCAAAAAGTTGAATGTTTTGAAAAAGACCATTCCTTGCAAGTATGGTAACTTAAAGGGGGATTCTAAAATCTGTAACAATGTCACATGCATGGAATTTACCATCACAACTCACCTGGCACATCATGTCTTGAATTACACTGTGCTGTACTTTTTTAATGTTGTATAAGTAACGTTCGGCTGACAAGGATCAGTCACTGTAACTTACCCCATGAAAGAACTGGTTACTCGGCATAGTCATTGGCATGTTCAAATAAATACTGATGACAACAATATTTGCTTGTTTGCTCCTTAAATTTTGCTGTCACAGGCTCCACCACAACAATACCTAAAGTCATGTCAAGGAAGCTTAAGGCAGCCTACAAGAACTTTTCACCTACATGTAAGGGTGTTCCATAAACATAGATTTCAGCAAGCTCCAATCCCCAGCCACACTGTCAGATGTGCTGTGCCAGAGTGCTGGCAATACTAAAAGAAGGGTTTAAGACCACAACAAGATTTGGTATGTTAGAGGGGTACTTATTCTTAGCATTTTTGTGAAATTTGCATTGGAATCCGAAGTGTGGTTCCCAAGATATGAGCACGTAAAGTTTTCACATTTTCAACATAATGTCAACTTGAAGCAAGCACATATGACATCACATCCCCACATTAATGGGCAATTGTTTGTTTTGCTTTAAACTTTGTACCGAATTTCCTCCTCAACAATCCCATATTATTAAAATGTGATTGCATAAGTGGCATGAGAATTTTACAAACTTTGACCCCTCGCAGGGAGGTCATACTCCTATTAACTTCAACACAACAGTCTGATAAAACAAAGGAAAACAAAGCAATTCTTGTCAATGTGAAGAAGTGATACAAGCTCTGCTGCCCTCAAACTCACTTTTGAACACAAATCTACTGACTTCATTTACTGATATCTCAAGAAATACGTGTTCAATTTGAATACAACTTTCACCACACTGTGTAGATTTTGTTCCTCTTTCACATATGAAAATTAAATTTTGCTTAAACTTCCCCTTTAAAGGCATGTTCTGGTGGCTTTTTGCCTCTGTCTTGTAAGAAAAACAAAAATATTCCACACCATGTCCTTCAAACCCTATCACAATACCATTTTCCTAACTCAAGATATCCCACTTTAAAGATTGGTTATTTTCGTTAAAAAATACATCTGCTCGTCAACAAAGCCACAAAAAGTTATGTAATGTGGGCACATTGCTTCAAATTCCTTTTGTTTTTCTTTATAATTGAAGGTACTGTTTGTCCTTGAAATTTGATACTGTTGGAATGTTTGGATATCTTTTCCTGTAGATCTAACATTACCCTTCACCATACATAGAGTACAACAAACAACATTGCTTATTATTTCCAGCAGCAGCATCATAATTATAAATAAATTGAATGCAATGTTAAATTAATGTGCCACGATGACATCACAGATTTCCCATGATGCATCAAATCCCAATAAAAATTTGCAATACTTTAAAAATTTGTATCTTCTGAATGCAATGAGCTTTCGAAATGCCGTTTTCACCTTCTGAAAGGGAAAATTTTTCTGATTATTTTAAAGTTAACAAATTTTGTCTCCAGAATATGCCTTTAAGTAGGCTTATTACAATATTAAGTAGGCTTATTGCAATATAAACTAGGCTAATTACAATATTGAGTAGGCTTATATGCCTGGTACCGTATGAAGCATTCATGAAAAAGGGATGCTGTCCTACTGGGGCTGGGTTTCTTACTCTCTTTCCAGATCGTTGGTGTTTGCTACCGTGTTATATTTTCAAAATCAATTTTATTTAGAACTGTCTGGTTACAACATTGATATTATAATCGATTAATAAAATGGTTGTGAAGACAACTGTATAAATGTGAAAAAATGAGTATGATTCTATCTGGCAATTTCCTGGAATTTTGGCATGGTGGTATGCTACGATCTCTTTGTTGGTCATAACTGCATACAGTTTAAGAATGTACAATATGTGTAAAGTAGCAGCCGGGCTGCAGGTGCGGAGCAGCGTTCAGTAGAAAGCCAGTATGTACATAGTCCATTGCAGCCAGTGTACAAACGATGTGACCAATTGCACGAAGTTTTCTAATGTGTTTAAGACAAATCTTTTTAATAAACAAAAGGATAAGGTCATACTGAAGGCAAGTGCAATCAAGCCTCATGTCCAAATTGTCTGTGGAAATCTATAATTTTGAGCTGAAATCAAATGTAGACGGAGTACATTAACTGTATGAACATTTGCATTTTGCAATAGGTTCACTCCATTCCAGGCACTTATATTCTGAAATATGAGAGCCAAAGTCTTATTAAAAATTTTCCACACTCCTCTCTTGTGGGACTGGGGCGTTGCAATCCTGGGTGGGGGGGGGAGGTGGGTAACTACTACCCCATTGGAAATACTAGGGGTGGGGGCAAAAAATCCTGTTTTGCTCAGGCTCCAATAATTCAGGCAGATTTAAAATAAAAAAACATGCAGAATAGACAAAATGTAATTACATTTTGGGATACAGAAGGGTTCCACAACACCTGACTTGGAGTGTAGGCTATGCCGCTATGTGCTTGTCAATGTGAGAGTGTGTATGTATGCCGTGCCACAAGTACAGTATGCCACACGTACAAGTAGGATATGCGCATTTCTAGTTGAATATTGTGATTAGAAGATGTTTTAGTAACTGTGCCTTTGTGAGGATCTGCACAATACTATTTTGACAAATCTGTTAACAATTTTTCTAGGTTAGGCCTATGTACTGCACTGTAAAATATTCAGTAGGCCTACCATACTTATCTTTTTGGCTGTAACCGAGCAAAATTGTGTTGACTGACTTGCCAAAAAGAGCCACGTACTTAGCCTGTAGATATACTTCCAAAATTCAAGGGGAGGGGGATGGAGGGTGTAACATATTGTCTTCATGGAATTATCACCTCCTAATATAATGGTGACCACATCCTGATACTTTAAGATAACTTAAGTGTAAGCTATTACATGTTACCCAATCATCCTGACCACGTATTACTAAGAAGTTAGCAAACACACCTGTATGTATGTATCATATCTATTGTCCATAGCAGTGAGTGACCCTGAGTGACCAGGCACTATGAATACAGATGTCAAACAATAAACATCTCAGCTTTATCTGCTCTCTTTAAATCTTATATGCATCGAGCATATTACAGAGGGAGATACCCCTACCCTTATACCCCTCCCCCAGGCCAGCGATCTGCCAACAGACAGATCTGACAGAGTTCCATACTGGAAAGTAGGGCCTTTCACAGAAAGATCTTTGGCGTATGGAAATGTATGCCAACAAATTTGGCCTACCGCGTACAAGGCTGCTACAGGGAAAATTACAATAGTTGGCATACAATTGCAACAATTGGTGTGGCGTATAATTCCAAACACCTCCACCTTGGCGTGATTCTTTGGTGTATGGCAAATGTACTTTCAGGTGTGGACAGAGTTGACTCGCATCTGGCCTCTTGGGACTTGGGAGCTATGTAACACAAAGATACTAACCTAGCCTAAGTAGGCTTGAAAGGAACGTTGTCCTGGTTTTTTGTCATCATGGAATAGCTACCCTAGGCCTACTGAAACGGAGAGCCTATAATTGGTTGCAGCAGTCTACTTTCGCAAAATAGGTACCAACATTAATTGTCAATTATTGGCTCACCGGAATAAATTGACCAACCAGATCCGAAATCCTTGGTTGAAGATGATGTGTTAAAAGTGGAATTGGTTTTGTACTCAAAATTTCGAATAACTGTTTCTACTGAATTCATATCATTGACGTAAAACAGGACGGGAAATTCCTCGTCGTGGTCTGTTTCCGTGTTGTCTGGAAGTTGATCTGAGTTTCTTGAGGATGTTGCTTCGGGATCCATGATCCTCCAGAGCATGTATGTGATGTTGAGTCTAGTTTGTAACCAGCGTACCTTGAGTCGGTCGGTCACTGAGCATCAAAAGTACGGTACGTGCACATTTCGCAACGCGCAAGAATTGACCGACTCATGGTACACTACTGTATGTAAAAGAACACAGAAAAAAACCTAAATTATTTAGGTAGCGGGCAACTAACTCCAATACTCGTGCCTGGGAAAATGTTTACTGACAGACAAAGCGCCATAAAAATTTTTGGAAAAAGGGAGAACCACCGGTCAGCAGGAAGGGGCATTTCCTGGGCTCGTAACTAGAATTACAGGAGTCCTTACTTTCAGATTTCTTTCGCAATAAAAATATTTTCACAAATTCATCATACTGCCCAAAAACGAAGAATAATATACAAGCAGGCATTGTTCTGTTCAGTTATCTGTTCGACTAAAACATCTATGCGAAGCGCCACCATCAGTTAGCGCCGAGCGTACAGAAAATTTTTAAGAAATCTAACCCCTGAGATAGCCGGAATGGCATTTCCCAGACTTGTAACTAGAAATGAAGCAGTCGTTATTTTGCCAGCTTTCCTTTAAAATGAAAGTTTCACTAAATTCACTTCAATAGAGGAAAAACCTAACTTTTTAATGATCAGAAAAGTGCCAGATAAAAGGTACTGCTACAATTAGATGAAATGGTCTGGTCTCTTTCGGGAGGGGGAGGGGGGGGGGGAGACTATGCAACGGGATTGAAAACATACGAAAATGTTTTTGACTGTATTACGAATCTTCGTTGAATTGAATTGCAAGGTCTACTAAATAGATGAAATTCGAACTCAAGACTTTAAATGGTTTTGCCCAAACGCATGACTACATGCAGACCCACAACTTTATCGTAGATCTGTAAATGAAGTCTCCCCGACAAAATTGGATTTTTTTCAACAACAGGGATGAGTAGCCCGTCCCTGACGGAGACATGAGCTTGCGCGCACGGATTAAAGATGAGATGAGGGATAGAAGAGCTAGTAAGAAGTGATTAAAACTGATTCAGATATGCATTAAAATAGCGTTGGGAAAATGTTTACTGACAGACAAAGCGCCATAAAAAATTTATGGGATATGTTGTTTGTGACTGCGTTACTTTCAAAATATGATCATTTTTTGCATTTGGATTTTGTAGACAATGAGTTGAAATACATACTGTGCAAAATTCAAGGCAATCTGACCAATTTTAGTGCCATTTTTTTTTTATTGTATTACTCCGCTCTGTGAAATGCCGTTTTTGAGTAGCTATTATGGCGGGAAACACATCCCTATCATTCAAGGCTCCCTAGCTCAAAATTTCAATGATCATGGTATGGAAATTTGAAAGTGCCACGAAAGTCGAGATTGTGGGCTTCGATCAGAGGGGTAGCATGTCCTGGTTGAAAACTTCTACTGGGAGCTAGGGGGCACGGAAGTAGCCTAATTTAGTGTGTAAGTCAATGGGACTTATAATTAGTGGCCCGCTACCTTTACGTTCATCACTCGTGAAATACATCATCTACATTCAAAATTTGGTACTCCGATCATGGAGTTGCTAGAGAGCAACTTGCTTTATAGAAAGCAACTCCTTGGTCATCTGAAAGTGATTAAAACATAGTCAATATATCCACCCATACAACAGGCTTTATTAGCTGGGGGGCGGGGGGGGGGGGCACTTGGCGCACGAATGGTTTGAAGTGGAGCAAAAAATACTGGAAGAATATTGAAAATTTAGCTTTTGCGTAACTTTTTTGACAAGAATTGTTCTGTCTCAAAACTAGGTACTGAAATCTAATATTTCACACAGACTGACGTCACATACCGACAAGAATTTAATAACGTCCTATTTGTTCTCACAAGGAAGTAAAATCACCATTCTGTTTACGTTCATTATAGAGTCACTGGGTTGTAATTTGTCATTGCTAGGTGAAGAAAATTGAAAGGTTTGGAAAAATTTACTGAACTTATGAACCGCTTTAAGGCTAGTACATGGCTATCTAACTCTTGTACGTCCCTTACTTGGGTACCTTCCATCTTCCTTGGACCCTTAGTAGGCCTACTCGACCGGGGTTGTGTTTTAAGGTCTGGCTAATTTGGATTTGAGATGTTCGTACTATTACACACCCAGTGAATACTTTTTTGGTTGGGCACACCCTTTAATTTCGTCGAACATCATTAATTTATGGAAATTGATGTCTATAAGCAAAAATGTGCTTTTCACCCCAAATTTACCTAATTTAAAGTATTAATACTTCTAGCCACAAATATATCGAAATGGCTACACACGTTTCTGGTTGCTGCATGTCATAGGTAGCAGGAGGAAAAGAGCTTTTAACATAACATAACATAACAGGTTAAAGGGCAAAGGAGGGCTGTAAAGGCCTTTTATTTGGGTCTATAATTTTGTCATTAACCGCGTTGTTGTGACATGAAATGACGCATATTTTGGGAAAATTCCCCCAAATTATGATGTCACAAAATTTTGAAATCGTCCAAAAAATGTATTTCAAATGCCAAAATTGGCGTTTCATTGGTTGCTTTCACCTAAACATATCATTTCGAAGCATAACTGATTGCTTACCTTAATTAGAACAATTAAGAAATTTTGGTGTAAATTTGAGCAAATGATCCATTTTGCACAAAACTTTTCGGTATGCAAGGACAAGAGGATTGATTTTCCATGAGCACACGCATGGGCGTCCGCAGAAATTTTTGCAAGGGGGGGGGGGAGGGCAAGGTCATCATGAATGATTGAATTGTGTGCACTAAGCGGAGCGCCACCACATGTTGGCGCGGAGCGTACAAGAAACTTTTGGGCCATACAAACCCTGCAAATGGCCGGAAACGACACTTGGCGAGTGTTATAAGCTGCATGTACCCAGCCCTGAAACAGGAATTTCATGTCTGTAATTTTTAGATTTTTAGAAGTAAAAAAAATTTTTGAAGGGAAATCTACCTCTCGGTAAAGGCTTCGCACGCCTATGCACGATATATAGAACTTACAACTGTCAAACAGCCTATATAGGCCTATATCCGTTACCCAATTTCTGGGCCGTGGACCATATGAAACTTTTCAATTTCAGAAATTTGTAGTCTAGGGTTCCCTGAGGGTCCTTAAGCCCATTTCATAAACCTTTGCAAAATGCCTCTTCGACAAATTATTTCTTTGGGCATTGTTGATATCTTGTCATTAGGTTACTCAGTAAGAGGTACCTTGAGGCTTTACATACAACCTGGGTCCAAGGTCCTGAAAAGATGAACCTTAGGATCGATTTTGTGAAAAATTGCAAAATGATTTGTTCTTTTCAGCTAGTTATAAACGCCTTTTGAATCCTTGTCATTATTATGTTTCTTTATGTTTATGATCTTTTAATGATTTTCTAGAAGAATCAGTCCATGGGTGGGCCTCATGGTAGACCCCATGGTCCTTTCTTTGAAATTCTGAAAACCACACCCACAGATTCTATTTTACAATACTATGGTTCCTCAAAAAGAACCCGTGGGTTTTCGAGAATTTAGGGGCCAAGATCCAAGATGAACCATAGGGCCATGTGGGCCCTATGTACCATCGTATGAAAAACTGCGAAATGCCTTTGAAAATTTTGTGTAATGAGCCATTACGTTAACCATTGTGCATTTGCTTCATGATATTCAAGAAAATTGGGTCCAAGGTCCGTTATGAGCCAATGGTCCAGTTAATGTAGGCTAAAACAGAGAATATGGCCTTTCTTAATGATCTAAATGATGATGCTAAGTAAGTTAGTGATCTATCATTTTTTTTCATGTGTTTGCTCCAAGGTCTCATGTGGGCCTTATGACATTTTCTATGAAATTCTACACAATTTCTACAAATTCCCTTACGTAGTGTGTTGTCTAAACGATATCTAGTTTGTACTTAGTAAGTAAGTGGTAGTTTTAACGGTGTTAAAAACTTTCATCTATTTACAGTTTACCACTTGTTAAAAAACATGTGGTCCCAATGGATTCGTGAAATCAAAGGCGACAGTGTAGAACATTGCAGTTTTATACATCTAGACATTCATTGCACTAGAATTAGCCCGTTAGCGAGACAAGGATCTCATGGAGGGGGCGAACATTTTCACGGGGGCTAAATACAAAATATTGAATTAAAGGCAGTTAATTCCCACCCCAAACTGCAATTTTTGTTGTAATCTACAGAAATTCTCAATTGGCATACCCCTTTGATTGACGGCTAATTCGAAGAATATGCAGGGTAATGTTTTGATTACACATTCAGTGGGCCCAGGGGTGGCGCCAGGATTTGCCCGACAGGGGGCCAGAATTTCAAGACACCGACAAAGGCAATGTTATGTCCCAGTTGAACGTAACTTTGCAGAATTTGAGGCGCGCGGAGCTCGCCGAAATTTTGGGCTTTCTTTTCAACAAACACTTAAATATCTGGAGTTTAATGAAGTAAAAATTAAAACTTATGGAAGAAGTTTGGCTTTCATTGGTACTATAAAAAATTTTGGTGTTTATTGAAGAATCTGTCCTTCATAAGGGAAAAACAAAAAACGTTACATGGACGACAACTGGAATTCTTTGGGGGTTACGCATTGAATCGTACAAGACCTACTTACTAACTGACTAAGGCTTTGAGACGAGACCAGAAGTTTGCCTTGCAAGGTTTTCCTTTTTTGAACGAATCTTTCAAAATTAAGAGCTTATCATGATGGGGAAATTTCGGATTTTAATGAGAGAAAACTTGGTTTTTTGGTAAGGTTATAATGAAAAATTTGGTTCCTTTTATTAAGTGATATGCCTTTAAGGAGCAAAATTAGGTAGTATGCCGGGTGATCAACAGAGTTGGCTTTGGTTATTTATTGTACTGAGTATCCATCGAAATTTGAAAATTTTGCTATATTTAAAAAATCTTAAGCTAATATTGGAGAAAAAAATTGCAATTCTATGACAGTTTGGAGGGATTTATGAAAGCATCTGACGTTTTCATGAGGAAAATCAGTGAGGGTGATCTGTAGTTTTGTTGAGGTTTCTGAATATCATCATGTAGATGTAGGCCCTCGGACCATATTGGAGCATTCTCCCGAGGAAAAAAATTGGCTTCGCATTTATTTGAAGTTTTATATTTAAGTTATTGTCATAGGTGTACGAGAGCGTGTCAGCTGAGTTTGGGAGGGGTAGAATTGCTCTTTTTTCCTTAAATGTAATCCTGCCCGAAAGATTACCTACGTCGAGCGCACAGAATTTTTGGAAAAAGGGAGAACCACCGGTCACCAGGATGGGGCATTTCCTGGGCTCGTAACTAGAATTACAGAAGTCCTTACTTTCAGATTTCTTTCGCAATAAAAATATTTTCACAAATTCATCATACTGCCCAAAAACGAAGAATAATTTACAAGCAGGCATTGTTCTGTTCAGTTATCTGTTCGACTAAAAAATCTATGCGAAGCGCCACCATCAGTTAGCGCCGAGCGTACAGAAAATTTTTAAGAAATCTAACCCCTGAGATAGCCGGAATGGCATTTCCCAGACTTGTAACTAGAAATGAAGCAGTCGTTATTTTGCCAGCTTTCCTTTAAAAGGAAAGTTTCACTAAATTCACTTCAATAGAGGAAAAACCTAACTTTTTAATGATCAGAAAAGTGCCAAGTAAAAGGTACTGCTACAATTAGATGAAATGGTCTGGTCTCTTTCGGGAGGGGGAGGGGGGGGGGGAGACTATGCAACGGAATTGAAAACATACGAAAATGTTTTTGACTGTATTACGAATCTTCGTTGAATTGAATTGCAAGGTCCACTAAATAGATGAAATTCGAACTCAAGACTTTAAATGGTTTTGCCCAAACGCATGACTACATGCAGACCCACATCTTTATCCTAGATCTGTAAATGAAGTCTCCCCGACAAAATTGGATTTTTTCAACAACAGGGATGAGTAGCCCGTCCCTGACGGAGACATGAGCTTGCGCGCACGGATTAAAGATGAGATGAGGGATAGGAGAGCTAGTAAGAAGTGATTAAAACTGATTCAGATATGCATTAAAATAGCGTTACAAAAAAAAGTTCAAAAAGAAAAAAACATGCTCATCCATCCAGTAACCTCAGTCCTTTACGTTTTTCATGTTTAGGCCTTCCCCCAAGATTGCCGTCCTTCCCCGACGGGGGAAGATTTAGGACAAGGTACATAGAATGGGGTTAAACCGAGTTAAGAAGTGATTTAAAATCGACTTCGATATGTATTAAAAAAGCATTTTAAAACGAAAAATATGTTCTAGATCGCCCATCCGGTAACCAGTCCAGTCTTTGTGGGGTTTTTTGTTACTTTTTTTTAATTTTTTAGGCCTCCCCGACGAACATGGGCGTCCGGAAGGGGGGGCAAGGGGGGCACTTGCCCCCCCCCCTGGAAAATCAAACTTGTGAAAAAATTAATTAAAAATTAAAATAAAAAAAAAATTAAAAATAGATCATCAAATATCTTCACTCACAGCGTCAGTTTCTACTGAAATATGCGGACATTTGACCAGGAACAGCAAAAGAGAAGATGGTATGCTGAATAGTGAAATCGTAATTTGGGGACCATCATTCGTGATATCTATTGGAAATTTGTAATTGTAAAAACTATGCCAAAATTGTACTAGTTGTCAAGTATGTAGTGTGCATATGGCATCCGACTATTGATGAATGCGTTGGTCTTGGTTTGGTCTCATGCTGATCTCAAGTGGCGACGCGCGGATGTAACTGGGATATACAAGGTGAATATGGGGGGGGGGGGGTGGGGGTGATTCATAATTGGGTAACAGATGTAGGCCTATATAGGCTGTTTGACAGTTGTAAGTTTTATCGTGCTCAGGCGTGCGAGGCCGTGACCGAGAGGCAGATTTACCTTCAACAACTTTTTTAGATTGAAAATTCTAAAAATCTAAAAATTACAGACATGAAATTCCTGTTTCAGGGCTGGGTACATGCAGCTTATAACACTCGCCAAGTGTCGTTTCCGGCCATCTGGAGGGTTTGTAAGACCCAAAATTTTCTTGTACGCTCCGCGCCAACTGATGGTGGCGCTCCGCTTAGATAGTGTACACAATTCAATCATCCATGAATGACCTTGCCCCCCTTGTAAAAATTTCTGCGGACGCCCATGCCGACGAAACCACTGACCTTCCCCGACGGGGGGGGGGGGGCAGTGTTCCCCGAAGGGGCCCCACCCCCACCCCCGCTGGCGCCACCCCTGAGTTGGCCGTGTCTTAATGAGTTTTAGACAGCCGTGAGAGAGATTTAAGTTAGTAGGTTAAGAGAATTGGGATTGTCTGCTGTGAGAAGATTTGGCCAATACGTTAATGGCAAAATTCAAACTCCCGGGAAGGGGAAATTTTTGGAGGGGGTTCCTCTCTTTACAATGGTTATTGGTCTGATTAGACTAACATTAATCTTCATGCTACTGACTTGTAACTGCCATCATAGACCAATAAACAAGACGCTGACGTTGATCAAGATTCCATACCGGGAGTTGTATCTAAAAAAGGGAGAATTGCACCCCCTCCTCACACCTAGCCCGTTTAAATTTAATGTTACTTTGATACGTGAACTCAGTCCTATCATTTATCTGTACTTGCCCACTGATTATATGAACTTAAATGCATCTGGTCCTGATAAAAAATTGTCGAAAAGAATGACTTTCAAAAGTGAAAGTACAGTAGAGAAGACAGATTTCCAAGAGGAGACGGGTAACGTGCAGGGATAAACCTTACTTGCAGTAAAGAAGGGGAAAATTCGAATCATCCTCTCTGTTCTTGGCAGCCGTCCTGGGTGAGGGATATTAGTGGGATGAGGTGACACGTCACAAGATGTTTCTTTATTTTTCAGCCAAAATTTGTGCACTGGTTAAACCTCTACACCATTCCGTGTTTACCAGTAAGCCGCGGTCGCACAACAACAATTTCGGATTTTTGGTTAAAATCTCCCCAGTCTTTGGTGGAAAAGAGCCAAAAAAATTGTCAACCAGTGAAAACATCTCAATATTTTGTGCCGAATATTCCAATATCTTGATGAAAGTTTAGTTTGAGGGCAGTGGGTCGAGGATAAGTTGATATTTCTATCAGCTGCCCGACTTTGTTACAAAGTTCTGTATTGCCATTTTTTCTACGAAAATCTTACTTTTACTATATTGCTCCTTTATTTTTCTCACAGGAAATTTTTGAAAGAATTCCTATATTCGGGAATCATTTTGGGCAAGACTTAGAAAAAAGGCTGAGACTTACAATTTTTTTATGAGCACTGCCCGAATATGTAGCAAATTATTTTTTCATGAAAGTGTCACTCTGAATATATGATTGTTTATTTTTCGGGCAAATGTTCAAAAGAACTCGGATATTTGGCCCTCATTTTGTGTTTTGTGATGGAGAAAGACTATGGATTGAGGCACAGAAACAATTCCTTTTTATTAGCTGTCCGAATGTGTCATGAAATTATAAAAACTGTATTTGTTTTTCATGAAAATATCACCTTAATTCACTTTATTTTCAGGCATTTTTTTTAAAGAATATGGTTACACTTCAAAGATCCCTATGTAATTTCAAACATGACATGCCAGATTCAAATGACTGACCAGTTTTTCCAGACCCCTGCCTGAGTTTTAGATTTTTCAAAACTTTGGGGGCAGTCTGCCCACTTAAGCACACCTTGAGCATCTATGAACCCAAAAGCATTTTAAATAAATCCATCAGATGGGGTACAAGAAAGAGTGGGATGTGGATGGAGTGCAGTTTCACCCGCACCCTTTTGCTTCCCAACTGGCACTTTGAGATGATGCCCTATCACCAACTGCTGCTGTCCAGTAGAATAGCCATGGGGGTGGTTTTGGGGATTGACCCCCACCCTGACCCACCTTGCAATGCAAAAAACACCTAAAATTGTGTTTTTTCCTCTCTCTCCTTCGACTTTTCTGTCCTTCATGTCGTGCCCCAAATACCCCCCTCATGACACAATCCTGGCTAGCTAGCTACTGCTGCTGCCATTGAATATGCTGTAATAAAGGAGTGTTTACAGCTATCTTCTTCAGCTGGAGGCGTACAAGTCATTCATTACCCAGACTTTGAAAAGCAAGTCAAATCCAAACTAGGATAAAAATTATGTGAATGCACCTTGTATGAGGTAGTCCATGCATACTATACACACACCCATTTACGTGCATTTAGCACTGAATCTCTCATTTGTCAATGTGCGTTGACAAATCCTGAGAATAAAATTTGATCCAACTTTGAGTAACATGACCACCATGTGAACCTTAAATGTGCAATTTTTGTGTTTGGAAAAATTACCAAAGGTTGAAATTGAAGGTGACATGAGAGGTGATTGGAAAGACTGGGCAGAAGTTTCCAATAAAGATTTAGGGCAATTGTGTATTTCCTATATAAGATTCACTGACATGTCCATGTCAAAAGATCACAAGCCAGATTGTCTGTTTTTGATCCAAATGTTTATAACTCTTACCCCTTACAATCAAATATATACAATATTATACAATGGTACAACCATATCACGGGACTGGTCATCAAACATACATAATTACTGTTTTAAGTACTAACTGCTGCAGAAAATGACCACCTGGTTTATACTGTAGCTCTGCTGAGTTTACATAGGGTGATGTAGTATCAATTCATGGTCCCTTTGGAATCAATGCTGCGGGGGTACAGTACTAAAGTTCTACCAACACCACACAGGCACTGTTGTAGCTGTAAGAGTTACTATGATCTTGGTCATCAGTTAAGTGCCAACTTGTTCAAGCCTACAGTCCACTTGAAAAGGGTGGAAAAGAATACAAAAATTTTTGAGGTGACAGCCAAAAACTGTGAGTTGGTTCAAAAACAGAATGCCAAGAGAAGCCCAGTGGTATAAACATAACACTCAAGTAGATTGAAAGTAATAAAGAACAGTCACATAATGAACAAGATGAATTCTCTACTTATGTTAATAAAGAAACAAAGTAATGGAATGACTACCTGCAGTATCATCCATATGAGTGCACAGCCCACTTCCCTATTGCATTAGGTCCAAGGTATATTTGAAGGATCAATGTGGGTCCATGGTACAACCCAGTACAAGTAATCTCTGGCAATTTTATGAACTTGTTTGTTTAATAGTAGAGTACAGCCAAAGCTGTAAGTTTATCAGCTTGTGGTTGCTCACCCAACGCATGTAAAAGGATGATTTCAAGCTCAGTTCCCATCAGATATGAAACATGTCTATGGGTAATAAGCTTGAATATGGTCTTCAATCCTATCATAAATTTGACATGCTTAGTATTTCCAACCGAATACTAATACTCATCAAGTGGGCTATCATAGCAGTTACTTAACATTGAGCAAATAATAGAGTTGAAATGATGCAAAAGTGAAGAAAGAAAATACTTTAATAATGGGGAAATCTTCAAATTCTGGAACACTTCAATTTTCCTGGTTTAGCCCATCTAACATCCTTCCAAGACTATGTCTATTGCCTCCTTCTGTGACACATATCTTGTTTATTATGTTGTGTATTGCGTGGTACGGGATCGAGTTCCAGGCCGAAAAAATATGAGAGAGTTGAGTTGATTTAAAAATATTTATTTGATGATTTTATTTCCACAAAGATGATTAAGTTGAATTAATTTAGAATTATTCTGCCAGCCTAATAGGCTAATACGATTCCTATTATGTGCATCCCTCTGCGTCTACGGCACGAGTGTCCAGCTCGCAGGCTCGGTCTTGTGAATCGTGCGAGCTCTGAACACATGCAGTCCCCTGATTGGTCAAAAGTTATGACGCAGCCCAATAAATAATCATTATGATATAAATGACCAATGAGGCTGCAAAGGGGGAAATTGACCACACCTCGAAAATATGGGTTACAGCGTGCACATGGAGCTACGGCAATGTGAAATGTCACGTCCACTGGTAACACGTGACGGGAAACAGGAAGGGCCCTGGGAATCTAGAACAAAGGGAAGGGAGCGTTGCTCGTAAACAACAAGATGGCGTCTGGTAAAGGTCATGGAGAGTGCACCATACTACATGACAATTACTTGAGAACAATATCTTGGTAAGATAAAAGAACCTCTTTTAGAAATGGAACACTCTCTGTGCATGTATTTAAAATGTGTGCTCATCTGAATTTTTTCCATTTGATGTCAGTTAAAGAGCAGTCATCAACTGCAAATTTTCCTCCCTTCCAAAGACATTCTTCAGGATGTGATGAGTGTTTGTCTCTAAGGCCATAGAGCCACCACTGGACAGCCCAGGCCTATGGCACAAATTCTGTGGAGAAAATTAAAATATAACCCCCACCATCACTACCCAACCCCATCGCCCAAAGAAATCAGTTCAGGGCAGGGCAACAAACGACCTGACCCAGCCAAATTTTCCCATGTTGTATGACCTCAGCTCAGTCACCATGTACAGTTACTCTGCAAAAGGCATTTTCAAGTCAATTACACTCCCCTGCATGGTGAAGGAGTTAGGACATCCCATTTGCAGTATGAAAGGATTCAAAAAAGAAACCTAATGCCATTGTGCTTGGTGCTCAGCATAAACAATGGAGAGGTGGAAAACAAGCCAGTAAACCACAAAAGGAAAAAGGCCATGGCCTGTCCGACTTAGTCCAAAAGGTTTGAAACTAAGTCATAAAACTCCATCTAATTAACCTGATACCCTGGGCTGCAGTTTGGGCTACTCCAAAGACAATATTTTTTCATCCTGCACTTTTTGAACTAAGACAATTTTCTTGTAACAAAGCTTAATGTGAAGAATTTATGGTGTGACAAATTTTATCCAAAATACGACTGGCAGTAATAAACATGAAAACTTAAAAACAAATGTCAATTTCCCAAAAGAAAGAACTTTATACAAGTTAACATGTTTTGTGACACAAAAAGCAAATTTTCTCACCAACTGATGACAAAACTGTCCTACAGGTATCAGAGTGCCCAATGTATTTGCAAACCAAAAGGGGAATTTCTTCTATATACATACAATGTCCCTTTGTCTCATCTTATGGAAGACTGCTTTGTCTTCCACCAGTAACAGATTGCAGTCCATTCAGCACAGTCCTCAAACAGATATCATTATCACAATAAATCAGTGTGATTGCTATTACTTGTACCTTAAACAGTCTGACTCTTCTTTTTACTAGTTGAATTACTCTCCAGGTCCTCAATTATATTTCCTAATCTTTTTTTGACATTAGCTGCTACCCTCCTGTCCCCGGACAAAACAAGTAAATTTTTAATGTGGTCGTAGAGAATATTACATCCCTTCAAGTTAGAGTTAAATTCATTCATAGCTGAAGCCGACCAAACTGATATTTCTTCATGAGCTGTTGGAAGCAGGCCATCTTCATCTTTGCTGTGCTTTTCTTCTCCCCCATCACTATCAATTGCTGTATCTTCCTCTTCATCTTTATCAGTTCCAATATCAGCGATGGATAATATTTCGCCAGTCTCCTCTAACATCCTTCCTTTCTGTTCCTTTAAGCTGTTTGTTGAAGATGATGCAATAACATGTGGGAATGATATCAATGGTCAATAGAAGAAAAAAACAAAATGCATAGAATATTGTCACTTAGTTCAAGCTATAAAATTGTACACATACTGTCAAAAGTTACACTGCACATACAGGAATAGCAAGCACCCACATGAAATATGATTACAGTCCAATTTTTGAGTTTTGATTGACTGGAATCTTCTCCACCTTTGGACCAAAAAAGGCCCAAAAATTTCCAACATGTGTAAGTATATGTAACATGTGTTTGTATCACAGTTCAACAAAAATGTAATGAAATATCTGTCTGTCACATTGACAGAAAGCATTTATCAGACACCCATTCAAAAACTGGATTGATTTTCCAAAATATCGCTTTGTTGATTGATACAAGATACATGGTGATGGCAGAAAAGGGTTATTATGTGACAGATTAGGATTAACCGACAATATGGTACAGTATGACCATCCTTGGAAAGATGTCTGAAAGTGGTCTGATTAAACAAATTTGGATGGGACTTGAGATTGAAAATTGCTGTAGAATAATTTCCTCTTTTACCCTGCTAACAGTTACATTTTCTCATATTGATCCATGCATAGGTGGGGGGTGGGGGTTAGGACAAAGGCTACTGCAAGAAAAAATAATGGACACATCATATTGAGAAATGCAGTCATTAGAACACTTTTTCAACCACATTATGCCATTGGCATAACAAGAAGATGGATTGGGTGGACATTCTTTAGGGGCCTGGAGGGTTCAGACATTTCACAACCAATCCTCACCTGGTGCATACAAGCTTTTAATCTTACCCTGTACCTTACCATGGATACTGAAGGGGTCCTGGCGTGGTTTTTTGTTCATGGGCTCCTAAGGGTCTTGCTACACTAACATGCATTATTAATATTCTCTTTTGTAAATACTTTGCAATTTCCCTATTTTGGCATTATAAATATTACTGTTGTCATCAAAAGGCTTAAAGTCCTTCATCCAGCCACTCACATCAACAAAATAATTCTGTGCTCGACTCATATAAGTTGTCATCCCAGTAATAAGCTGCCATATCACAATTTACAACACTATTTTATGGTAACAGATTTTGAAAACTTTCCAATCTGAAAAATAATGGGACAAAAAATGTGAAGGCATGTGTGTGTGTGTGTATGTGTGAGTGAGCTTGTAAACGATACCTTGCCGGGTACCAGCAGCTCACGAGAGCTGAGGCCTCGCACATCTTTCCTCGCTCAGGCGGAGCTCGTAACTGGCGTAGCTACCCGAAAATTCGGACACTGCAATGAGCTCTGTCACGTGATATGCAAGAACCCACCCTCGCTCGCGGCATTCACGTGCCGCGTGACATAAACGGCTAAAGGGGAATTCGGACCATTTCCTTACGGGGAACAGTTCTGTGTACCCTGTAAGGCATTGAATACGGGTATGCCCTGTGTGTGTGTGTGTGTGTGTGTATGTCTGTATGTATGTATGTATGTATGTATGTATGTATGTATGTATGTATGTAAGAATCCTGTCTAGGTCCAAACTTTTTCATTCTTGAATTTTACACAAATTCTCAAGGGTCTCTGGTTCTGCATTTGTTGCCATGCAAAACCTCATTTCAGTTTAGCAAATCTGCAGTTGCCCCAGCCAAACTGTGACTGCCTTTGATGCGCCTTTCCTGCCCAAATGGTTAACTTGTGTACTAACTGTCCAGCTGATATGGGACACTCCAAATTTGTCCCATATGATGCCAAAATGGCCTGTCTGTTGAGAATATGACAAAGGCTGCCACTCTACTGTAGAAATCAATACTACAGGTGGTGTGACCTTTAAATATAGAGTCTTCAAAATTTAACTCTTTTGCACCACACACTGTACCTCCATACTGAGCTACAGTATATATTATACTCCATATACAAGTTCTGTGACAGAATTGCCAAATTTTGCAAATTATTATTGTAATCATATTCCAAAGAATAATTTTCATTTTTTCCTTTAGTCTTCATCACTCCTGTCCATGTCTGTGTCCAGAGCTGCACTTTACAAAGATTACTGTATCCCTTGCTTTTGTGTAGAGAGATCACCATATTTGCACTCATTATTACCCAAGAGGGTGTCTATACTTTAAAAAAACATCTTCTCTTCAAGCCTATTCTGTACCCAAAACAAGACAACACACTATAAGTTTATACAAGTTATTCCAGAACCTAATAAGGCAATGGGCTTTTGGCAAAATCCAATGCAAATAGCAATGGTAACATTATAATGTTGCAGAGAAACCAGGCGTAACAACAGGGTCAACTTACCGCATTCGCTTTCTGTAATTCTTTTTCATACTGTAAATTCTCTTCTTTGGAGGAAAAAAACGGCAATCTGTTTCAGGGGGTACCTCACTTCCTTTAAAAAGCTCATTCCTAACAAACTCAAATGCAGCCTTCTGCAATCGCTCTGAATCTGTAATCCCAAGGGACATGAGCTCATGTACCTTCTTAACAACTGACCTATCAGTAACTCCTCTGACATTCTGGAAAGAAAAATATACATGAGTAAATGGAAGGAAATTATCCAAATGGGCACTGAGGGTTCCTTGCTGGATGTAATGAAACTGAGCCAAATTGGCCTACAAACAAAATACTGTGTTAAGTTTGCCTGCCACTTCTGTGACCGTTACATGACCCTCAAAGTTGTTGCCATTGCATGTCCACAACATTCAAAATGTTTTTTTAGAAGTCCATAACTTGACCTCTACATGAACTCTGATAACCTTCAAGGATTGACTGAGATTGAGTTAGAGTTTAACGGCCCAGTTTCCAACCTATTGGTTCAAGTCGAGCCGGCCACTGCCTTTTTTCCAGTGGTGGCTCACTGGATTGTTTTCCCTACTCCATTGCTTATGCGGAGCATCATGCACAATGGCAGAAGGTTCCTTTTTTAGAGTCTTTGGTATGACCCTACCTGGGAAGCAAACCCAGGTCTTCCATGTGAGAGGCTGATGCTCTTACCGTTAGACCAAACATGTGGTCGATAACCTCCAAGGAGCCTTCACTAAGTATGACTGGTCCGACTGGTGTTTAATTAAATTTAGTGTATGCAAGGGTTACCAGGGTACCTAGATGTCACAGTATTACCCGGTTCCAGATCTACTAACCAAATCTTAAAAAATATCACATGCAAATAAAAAAAAAACACTCCATTTATGCCATTGTTCTCGATAATGAACTAAAATGTTTTGCTTACTTGGCAAACATTAGTGTCTTTGCTTTGAAAGCTCCAAATACAACCTCACTAAGTCTCACCTACATCCGTAATGATAAAATTTCCCATCTGTAACTTCTTTTAAGCTATACAGTAAGTTGCTGCCATCCAGGGCAAAGAATCATGGACACCTAAAATATTTCAATTCAAGATGTACATTCACACCTGAAGTAGTCATTGTTCTGTAGAAATTTCATAAGTTTCGCTGTTTGAACAATACATTGTTTTCATTGGTTTACATCTTTAGTTGTGCATCCTTTCACTCTCTATCAATTTCTCAAATACTCATCAGTAAACAATATAAACTCACTTCTAGTAGCTCATGACCTTTATGTTCCGATGATCTCGGCAGACAAATGTAGAACCTTCTCTCTCCTTCTGCCTCTCCTTTTCTCAGAGCTTCCGCAAGTTGAAACTTTGCTACATCACGTATGGGCCTCGTGTTGTCCTCAATCTTTCATTGACATAACATAAAATACAAGAGAAAGGAAAATACAAGCCCTCCTCAATATCTGAATAGGCATATGTATTGCTTTTAAAAACTTGAAAGCAAAAGTCCAACCTAACTGCTAACCATAAAGAGAGCCAAAATTTAAACTGAAAATTATCCTGCCGGAAACACAAAAATTTTTACAAGAAACACTCCCTTTCATTTATACCTTCTGGAAGGTAAGGTTTTTTTGTTTCTGCCAAAAGAAAGTGAAGCAAAAATTATGCAAACTTACTTTAAACGTTGGAAATTTGACTATTTCCCGAACAAATATCCGTGCTGGGCATTTGGTAACAATAGTTTTCACAGGTTTTTGTACCTTTGCTCCCTGGAGAAGGGAAAATTGGAAAATAAATGAAATAATGGTGACCTTCTTCCTACAGAATACAAATATTGGTTCTATTTTTACTTTGGTCTGTTCATTTTTCTTACAGTGCTTATGTGGTAAATCCAGTTGTACTCTGTACTGATGGCATGGTAATGTGGTTTGAGTATCAAACTTGCACTTGGGAGGTCTGGAATTAAATCCCCAAACAGGTCATATCAAAGACTACAGCACAGCAGCAATGCTGCAGAACCTCAATACTTTGTGAACGCTATGGAGACAAAGTTCCCATATTGTTGCTGATGATGTTTGATGTAAATACAGTCCTTTCTTTATGCATTAGGGTATTTGTTGTGATATGGTGTTAAAAGAAAAACTTACTGTACATTAAAAGAGTGTGCATCTATAAACATTCTGATGCATTTTACGCTCAAAGATTATCAAAAACATAGAGCATAATTACTATAACGATACTGTTACACTACGTGATGTTACTTTATCATAGTGTAATGTGTACCATACTGAAACTTAGAAAAGCAAAAATACTTAAGCTGTAATTTTAGACCTGTAACACCTCATTGAATTAACTACCGTTACTAATCCATTGACTGCTCCAGGACCAACATGATCGAACCTATCACTATGAATAGCAATATTATCCTTTAAGCATTAAATTTAGTGTTTGAACTATAATTCAACATTTAAAGGTTATAGAGTTCAAACAGATTAATTTGAAAGTACTAACAATGCAGGCTCACAAAAATTGAAGGCTTTGATAAATCCATTTATAAATTACTTGTCCTTTAGGCTAGCTGTTCTCTTAAATAATACTGGAACTGATTCACATTTACTACTCACTTTCAATACTCCTTTGACCTCCTATATTAAAGAAGACTTTAATGAGGAATTCCCCAGTCTGCGTTATTGGTTTTTCCTCAGTAATTTTTTGTTTCTTGTCCAGTACTGTCTGTTGCAGGATTTGTCAAAACCTGTACAATGTCGCAATGTTTCATACTATAAATACCACACAGGTGAATATTTTGTATAATATACAATGAAAAATACAAAAATTAAAGCACCAACCTTTGATCTTCTCTTTGCTCTATGTTTCTTTAAATGCTTTGAGATGTACTCTAGTCCAAACTTGCATCCCAGGATCTTTTGACCAATTAAAAAGAATGGTTCACCATCATAGGGTATACTTTCATAGTCTCCTACTTTGTCTACAAACAGAACATCGCGGCTGACATGTTCTTTGAAAGGAAAAAGAAATCAGAGATTCTTATAAAGGTGTAATCAAAGCATCAGTGATAGTAATCCCATATTTTAAGGGTGCATAGGTTTTTCTACCTGGTAGCATTCCCAGGACAAGGGCATGATAGCCACTTTTAACTCATTACATTTAATTAAAATATATGAGGTGTAGTGGTGGGAGAAGATTAGTGTTAGAGGTAGGCTAAGGATCTGAATTGGATGCTTTAAAGGCATATTCTGGAGACAAAATTTGTTTACTTCAAAATAAGCAAAAAAATTTTTCCTTTCAGAAGGTGAAAACTGCATTTCAATAGCTTATAGCATTGGAAAGATACAAAATTTTTAAGTACTGCAAATTTTTCTTTTTAATTTAAATTTTTAAAATGGGAAATCTGCGATGTCATTGTGGCACATTAATTTGACATTGCGTTCAATTTATTTATAATTATGATGCCATTGCAGGCAATATTCAGCAACAATGTTGGTTGTGTTCTACATATGGTAAAGGGTAATGCTAGATCTACAGGAAAATATATTCAAACATTCCAACAGTATCAAATTTCAAGGACAAACAGAATGTTCAATTATAAAGAAAAACAAAAGGAATTTGAAGCAATGTGCCCATATTACATAACTTTCTGTGGCTTTGTTGAAAAGCAGAAGTATTTTTTAACAAAAATAACCAATCTTTAAAGTGAGATATCTTGAGGAAAATGGTATTACGATAGGGTTTGAAGGGCATGGTTTGGAATATATTTGTCTTCCTTTAACCCTTTACCGTTGTTTGGGTCCTTTTGGACCCGTGCGGAGAGCTCGGCTGTCACCCATCTTTACTGTTTCACAGATCAGATAATTAAACTTGAACAAAAATTAAAAGTAGTAAATTGTTAGCAGTCTAAAGAAGTAATATCACCAATATTTCAGCCTTTAACAGCATTAATAAGTTTTAAAGTTTTTTGTTAAGTTTTAAATAACAAGTACAGTACACAAGGAGCAGTTATTCAAAGCTTCAAAAGATTTTACAAAACAGTCCTTGGGCTCTGACAGAACTTTAGACCAAAACTTTCAAAATTCAAAAACCACATTCTCAACCAAGCATCATTATGACAGGATGTCAACTTTGTTTACTTACTTACATAAAGGATTGAATCATTTTGCAATATTTTACAAAACAAATCTGAGGGGTCTTAGACCTTGCATAACAAATATCCTGAAGGGACCACTACAGCAACAGAGTGTCATGACAAACCATTAGCATTGTATAAGAGAAACACAGAGAAGCATTTTGTGGAATTTCATAAAATGGGTCATGTTACCTGCATGGGACCTTTGAGCACAATTCCATTAAACTATACATACAGTAACTTATTGCATCCAAAGAAATGATGGGTGATTTTTGAGGCTCAACTTTAACTTCTGACATGACTAACAAAGTCTGTTGAGGTTTACAGTAAAGGGTATTTCCATAAACTAAGGGTCCAATGGGGTTTTTACTGATTTTGCCAATGTAATGCTGTATTTCAAAGACAGGGAATACAGCAAACCATTGATTCAGGTATTTTATTATACTTTACCAACATGGGCGTCTTATGATGTATAACCTAAATATTCAATGTTTAGCATTTTCTAGAAAATAGCCTCTTTTGCTTTTGTATCCCCTCCCCCCCCCCCTGATTTTGGGGTACCAGCTGTGACATACAGACATACAAATTTGATTCATCTGAAAAGCATATTTATCATAAACTGAGCTTTACTTTGCACTAAGGGTACAGTATCACGAATAACCATCTTTTCAAAATATCACTATTACAACTTCACCCAACTTTCCAAGCAAGATGATGGAAAATGCCTTGACCAACATCTTTGTCAGGTGGTAGAAATTTCCCTGATGTAAAAATTGGTTGAAACTCTTTCAGAAAGTGGCACACTTCTAAACAAACCAGAATGCAAAACTGCATTGAGGTTTAGATGATACACAAGTGTTCCATTTCAAAAAATCCCATCATCAGATGACCTTTGACCTCCTCTAAAAAAATAGGGACCCTCTTCTGACAATAACGCGTCCACATATCAAATATGAAATCTATCCAAGTTTCATATCTTGAGATATTGTGCTAACAAGATTTAAAGACTTTGACTCCTGGTGACTCCAGATGACCTTTGACCTCTTCCAAAAACAAAAGGGACCATCTTCTGACCATAACAGGTCCACATACCAAATATGAAATCTATCCAAGTTTCCTATCTTGGTATACCATGCTAACAAGATTTTCAGACTTTGACCACTGGTGACTCCAGATGACCTTTGACCTCCGCCAAAAACAATAGGAACCATCTTCTGACCATAATGCATCCACATACCAAATATGAAATCTATCCAAGTTTCCTATCTTGAGATATGGTGCTAACAAAGTTTTCAGAAATTGACCCCCGGTGACCCCAAATGACCTTTGACCTCCACCAAAAACAATACGGTTCTTCCTCTCAATATGGCGCATCAATGTACCAAGTTTGAAAACTGTCAGACATGTCTATCTTGAGATATCATGCTAACAAGCAAGGCGTCACAAACACAAACAGACACACTCGCCATCATGATTGCATAGGGTTTCTCTTATCATCGAAACCAAAAATCAAAAGAAGCATCTTTTATGTCATTTTTGCTAATCGGCAGTATCTTGATGTCCCCTCTCAGGGAGTTGCTGTATTTTGGTAAGTTTTGTTGCTCTACCATTTACACAAACCACTAAATTTTGGGGTCAATTAAGTTACATGAAAAGAAAACTTAACTCCTTGAATCTTGAACCAAGTTTTATATTTTGATGAACATTTGAATTTTTGGTGTCCCCCTGGCGTGCGTCATAGTTGTGTTGGTAATGAGAAACAAAAATTTAACAGAACAGAGGCATCTTGCTGTACAGTATGTTATTTTTGCAAACAATGGTTTACATTGTATTTGACTGTGTCCAGGTCAGCTTAACCTTTAAAAATCAAACCAGCACATTTCATGTTTAAAGGTAAAGAACAGTCCTCCCAAGTTAAAGCAGTGTAGTAGACTGTCCTATTTCATGATTGGCTCTTGAGAGCCATGTGACAATATTTTTTGTCCTCAAATGTGAAATTTACTAAAAGTTTCGGCTTGATTTACCTTGAAAGTGCAATATTAAAGTCCAAAAATATTATAAAACATACTTTGAAGAGAAATAAGAAGGAAATAGTGATATTTAGATGTTGCTTCAAAGTAAGTTTGTGGGGGACTGTTCTTGCTCTTTAAAGTAATGGCTTGGTGTCCCCGTTACATGGGGTTCAAAATTGAGTGAAATACCTTTCAAACATCTCAATTCATATGATACTTCCATAAAGGGATAAAAAATAAGATACCAAATGACAAGTCTAACAGTCTACAGAAGCCAAAGAGGAATATCGTACATTTGAATATCCTTTACTGATTGAAAATGGTCAAAATTGTCCAAAAAATGCAAAAGTGTATACTTTTTGAAACTTGAAAGTGGTGACAAAAATGACACTCAATTTTTTAAGTTTTGGAAAATTGTTTCAAATTTCTGTTAACTTTTTCAAGAAAGGATCCTAAATCACACTCAATTATGGACTTTCAACCATCTAGCTTTTTCTTCTTCCTTTTAAGAGGAGATTCAAGACTGCTTTGGTGTCCCCCGTTATGTTGGTAAACTTCATGGCATTATTTGTTTGAATGAGTCCCATCACACACACATGATGTTGTTTGTAAAAATGTTTTATTTTTCATTACTGCTGACTATACTCTACTTAGAGTGTAAATTTCATCCAGTTAAAATGTTTTTTTTTTTAATTTTGACCTCATGTCACACTACTGGACCCCTAGTTTATGGAAATACCCTAAGCTAAAAATGTCAAAGTATGCTAAGGGAACTCTAAGTAAGCAGTAACCACACCCAGTACAGTTTACACAACCATTAATTGATCTGCAAGTGAGCAGTCATCGCATGCTGTTCACATGCATGTAGTTGGAGTTTTAATTCATAGGCCTGTGAGGGGAAAAATTTTAATTTGTTTCAAAATCATAGTTAAAGAGGAAGAAGCAAAGAATTAATTCTCATTTGTGAAAAAGGAACCAAATCTACACAGTGTGGTGGAATTTCCATTCAAATCAGACAGATTTTTTTCAATATATCAGAAAATGAAATAACTAAATTTGCATTCCAAAGTGACTTGAGGGTAACAGAGGTTATCACTTCCTCACATTGACAGTGAATACCTTGTTTCCCATTGTTTTTTTTCTCACTGTTGTGTTGACCTTAAAGTTAATAGGAATAGAACATCCCTGTGGTGAATGCAAAATTTGTAAAGTTCTCATGCCACTAATGCAACCACATTCTGCTAATATGGTGTTGTTGAGGAGAAAATACAGGACTTGATTTTCTGAGAGGTGCAGTATGCAAGTGTGACTGCACACCGTCACTCACCTTAAATCAGTGTTAGTGGTGATTTTGTGCACAACTAAATGTAAGATAATTAGCAACATAAATCTATTGGAAGTTTGGGAAAACAGTGCACCTACAACAGTCCCCAATTTCCTGAGGAGTGGGATTTGTAGCACACTTGGTAATACTAAAATTCAAGGTCTAAAATAGGCTGTAAAGTTTGAAGATAAACAAAAGACTAGGTGTAGGCAATCTCTTTATGTGAGGATGTGATGTCAAATGTGCTTGCTTCCAGTTCACTTCTTGTTGAAAATTTAACAATTTTTCTTGCTCATATCTTGAGAACCACACTCTAGTCTAGATTTTAATGCAAATTTCACCAAAATGCAGTTAGAATAAGAAGGCCTGGGCCTACCCCTTTAAAACAGCGTGAAACAGTAAAGATGGGTGACAGCCACACTCTCCGTCTGAGTCCAAAAGGACCCAAACAGCAGCAAAGGGTTAACCATGTTTATTCATTTCATACACAACAAACTTATAATTAAAAGACGGATTTTTTTTTACAAAATAATAAATAGCAACCACATTAAAATGTCCCACCTCAAGGCCGACTTTTTTTCTTTGATTGGGGTGTGACCGTCTTTTCAAATATTTTAGAATTGGTCCGCGGCACCACCATAAATCTTCATCTCCGTATGGGTCCAAATGGACCCAAACAATGGTAAAGGGTTAAAAGAATAGTCCAGAGTCAAATTTATTTTTGGTATGTTTAAAGAGTAACATATTTTAAGCATTCTGGTGAAAGTTGCATTCATTCCCAAAGTTTGGTTCTGGAGATATTGGTAATTGAAGTTGGCACATTTTTCAGCAAAAGTGAACTTTAAGCAAACAGGTGTGATGTCATGGATTCACATTCCTTGCCAGCGTTTTGTTTTTCCCTATTTTCAAAGCTCAGGATACACCTATGGTATCAATATATTAAGGTTAAGTTTAATAAAACAAATTATTGGCTAAAAAAGAGAATCCATGACATCATGCATGCTTGCTCCAAGTTCATCCTATGTTGAAAATTTGCCATATACAATTGCCAATATTTCAAGAACTGAACATGGGAAATAAATAAAAATTTCACCAGAATGCTGAATATGTCCCTAACATATCAAAAATAAATCTGGTTTTGGACTAGAAAGGGTTAAAATTTAGAGTTACATGGTCTTTACAACTTTGACTCCTCATATATAGTCTGGTGGTAGAGTTACCAAAAGGGTCCAAAAGTGGTTGTAGGCCTAGTGTTTAGGAATACAGGGTGTGACCCATGTGATAGGAAATATTGTTCTGGTTGAGCCCAATTAACTTTTTCTCATTGCTATCCTACAGTACCAAAACATAAAAAAAAAAAAATAAGACTGGCCACCAGCAGAATGACATTAAGCAGTCATTGCAGACTGCTCGCACGACTGGGTCACTTAGAAGACCATGGCTATCTTCATGACAAGCAACATGGTTTCCACAAGGGTCGCTTTTGCGAAACCCAATTAGCCTTGACAATCAATGACATTAGCAAAATCCTGGATGATAAAGGTCAAGTAGACGTTATCATTATGGATTTCAGTAAAGCAGTTGATACCGTTCCTCATGAGCGGCTCCTAGCTAAATTAAACCATGCAGGGGTTTGTAACTCACTTCATACCTGGATTAGAAATTTTCTCACTAAAAGAACTCAAAAGATCACTCTCGATGGAGTGTCTTCTCCCCCAGTGAGAGTGACTTCAGGAGTCCCACAAGGTACGGTTCTGGGTCCCCTAGTCTTCCTAATCTACCTTAATGATATTGCAGAGACTTGTCTTCTGAAATCCGTCTTTTAGCCGATGACTGTATTTTATATAGGCAAATTAAAAATGAACATGACACTAGAGAGCTCCAAACAGACGTTGATAAACTCTGTGCATGGGAACACACTGGCAGATGAAATTCAATACAAAGAAGTGCTATGCTATGCACATACCCCATAAAAAGAACACAATCAAATACTCCTATCAGATGGGCGATTCGATTTTAGAAACAGTTGAAAATCATACTTACTTAGGGCTGGAAATAAATAACAAATTAAGTTGGGCGAATCATGTCCATAAGGTGACCTCAAAGGGAAATCAAATCCTTGGCCTGCTTCGCAGAAATCTGTATAGTTGTAACCCTGAGGTAAAAGCAGTGGCATACAAAACCTTAGTAAGGCCACAGCTTGAATATAGTGCCTCTGTCTGGGACCCCTATCAGAAAGACTTGAAAAATCAGCTCGAGGGGGTCCAGCGCGGTAGTGCAAGATTCTTCTGCAAAAACTCTAGGCAAAAGGCCAGCGTCACAGACATGATTTCTAGTCTAGGGTGGGAATCACTGGAGCATAGGAGGGCTGCCCAAACATTGACCCTTATTTATAAGTCTGTCAATAAATTAGTAGCAAATGATACTGATTCTTACCAGTAAGTTCCTTCTAGTGGTGTGTCTACTGGAGCACATGCCTCTAGTTCTTTTGTGAAATTATCTGCCCGCAAAGATTGTTATAAATATTCACTGTTCCCTAGGACTTTTGCTGAATGGAACTGCCTCCCACCCAGTATTAGGGATGCCCCCACTGTGAGTGCTTTTAAGTCGGGGTAAAATTCTGTGAGTCTTGAAGAAATTATTATTAGTAGAGCCCATTTTAGTAATTAGTACGCTGCTCAGCCTTCTGTGCCTGCATGTTACACCCCGTCTCGCGGAGTTTATGCAGTATTTCACCAGAACCAGAACCAGACTGCTGGCCGAAGAGCAATTACTAACACTAATAGTAATACTGTAGGTCCCACCATTCTGCAGGATGACCTGTGCAGGTGTGTTTGTCCTAGCCCTTGAACAGGACCCAGCATTACATTCCTAAGCTACACACTTCATTTCTGGGCCCTTGCCCGGTATACACAAAAACACAGCTCATTTGCCTACTCACGTGTGAGTAGGCATCCCTCATGTCCCCCAAAAGATACCTTTTCTCACCAGACTTTCCACAGATGATCTTTGTCATCACATTCACCTTCCACACAAGTCTGTTAACGAAATAAGACCTTTAAAAGGGAAATTTTGGCTGGATAATTCTGTGATTAACGTTAAGCCTATGCAGAGTATTTTTTCAGTAGAAGAAGTCAGTGTTTGTCATGTGATCTCATATAAAACTGGGAAGCCTACGCAGTGACTGTACAATTTCGTAATGTACAGAGAGCTTACTATATGAAGTACAAGTATTGACTAGCCACGCTTACTAATTGGTCTTCGATAGCTTGTTGAGGGAAGTCCTTCCCATCATGCAACACAGTAGCAGACGATCAAGATTTGGATGTTACTGCGAAGGATGGTACCACATTTTTCCTGCCTTTTGCTATGAATTTGCTGGTATTAAACATTCCAGAAGGTATAAGTGGTATTTAAGAATGCTCAAAATCATTATGTTAACTCAGATCTGTTCTATGAACCATACCATCGTAGTTAGAGCTCAGTTTGTTGTTTTGGCTCAAAACGTCGTTACTTTTGTACATGTAGGCCAGTGACCGTAGTAAGGAGTGACTACAAGGAGCGGATTATTCGGTCACGTTCAGTGACTAGTTTGTCCCAGCCTAACGATAGGCTTACCTAAGTTACAGTACGCCACTAGCTACGACAGTAATATTATTTGAAACCGTTCCATTGACATTAACCTGAATACCCATTATGATTTATAAGTCATTTTATCTTTCCTGGTTTCTAGGGATTTTTTTATCCGCCCACTGCGTCAGTGTGCAATGAATGAAAATTTCGTGACCGGTCTTTTGATTTTCGCAAAAGTGGTTCCAACGTAAACACTCGGACTGTACCAACCTGCTGATACGTTCAAACAATAGCCGAATTGCGAGGATGCATTTACGACTGCAAACTTCGAATTGGTTTTGTACTCGTAACTTCGAATTACGGCGTCCACTGAATTCAAATCATTGACATAAAACAGTTTAGGAAATTCTTCATCATGTGGGTCTGATTCTACGTCATCCTCTTGAGCAGAAACTGTCGAGGCATCAGAATCCATGATCTCTCTTCCGACGTACAAACATGTGTGAACACGGCACGAATACCAATTCATTACCAATTCATTGTACAGTATATGTGAAGCGTGAGGTTTAGAACGTTTTCTGAAATTCCCAAGACAAAGTACAAAAATTCCCAAGAACTTCCTTGGCCTGCATAAGTATGAGGTCTTTCAGTTTCATACCTTTTCACAGTCACTTCTGTTTGATAAAGTTTTCCTTTAGAGCAAAAACCCTCTTTTCAGTGGCACAAGTGTGGCGCTTCGGGTGAAGGGGGAGGGTGAAGGGGAAGGGGTGAAGGGGAAGGGGTGAAGGGGAGGGGAAAGGGAGAGGGGTGAAGGGGAGGGGTGAAGGGGAGGGGTGAATGGGTGGGGTGAAGATGTGGGGGTAGGTAAGGGGAAGGTAAGGGGGAAGGAGAATGGGAGGGAGAAGCATTAGCGGCTAGCCATAGGGCACGGGGGCACTTGCCCCCCAAACATTTCCAAAGCATGGTCTTCAATTTTCCAAAAATAACGTTATTCTTTAAGACATGAATAAAATGTAGCCTTCTTGGTTTCCCGAAAGGGAAATCCTTTGGACTCATGCAGACTACACTTTTGCAAAACGTGTAGGATCGTGTATTATAGTGTTGGCTGAAGCTATGGTTTGTAAGCTCAACGACTGAGAACTATTTCTTTGTTTTGTTTTCAGTAGAATAGTACCAAGCCAAAGACTGTCTTCATTTTGGATGATTAAGGTTGTTGTTGCTAGGGTAGATCATTTGTAAGAGGGATATCTGTGTGAATGGTATTGCTGGACACTTAAATTTACCAAATATATATTGCAATGTTTGCCTGTTTGTTGCTATTTGAAAAAATACTGTGACTTTCATCGGGTATATTTGTAATATCTGATTGCATAATTGCATAAACATCAAATTTCGTCAAGAAAATATGTCCACATGAGGCCGTCAGAAATATTTGTACCTTCTGTAAAATGTAGCAATCTTGAAGAAGCTGTGTTTTACTAAGTGGTTGTACATTACTTGATAGCAGGGCATAGTCAAATATTTACATGTTTTCACAAAGTGACTGACATTTATACATCATTACTTTGTCAACATTTTTGCTTAGATTTATAACTTTACTACTTGTTATGCATGGTAAAAGGTACTTCGATGCTCTCGCAAAGAATTGTGAGGTTTTTTTAGTTCAAGATACAACTTTACCCCCTATTATTTAAGTGAAAGGCATTGTACTGTCTGAAAGGTCACACGTTCCGCTGGATTTTCGACCGCAGCTACGTAATAGCATGCACAATACATGCATATCAACAGAGAGAAGGTAAAAGTATTACCGTGTTTCTTGCATGGAGGGCAAACATTTATTTTGATTTATACATCAATACTTCCACAAAATATTGTTTTAAATCATTTTTAAAGATCTGTCTCCCATTTGCAAACTTCAAAAATACCTTTGGTACAAATTGTTAGGAACTTTTTAGCCATACACTCTTCACTCCCTATGATTTAAGTAGAAGACACCTGTACCTCCTAAAACAGGGTTGTCCAACCTTTCGCAGTGGTGGGCCACATGTAATGGTTATGATGGACGAGGGGCCGCATTCTATCCTCGTTTTTTCTTCAATTTTTCCCGACGCCCAAGGCAACAAAATGCAATCATTGCGCGCAGGGATTCGAACACTGATTCCTTTTCGTTTTTGATTGAACAAATAAATAAATTTTAGCAAAAATTGATGGTGTTGGGAAGAATATTCGGACAAAGTTTTTTTTCCATATTCCTCCTGAATCATTCTCAACCCGCCCATGTGGACAACTCTCCAATGTTGCTACCTGTAGCAGACATTTGAATGAATTATTTCATTCAAAAGTAAGCATGCCATAGCGGACGGTCAAGCCTAAAGTTGTCATCAATTAATCTGCCAATTGAATAATTTTGCAATATAGATTATTTCTGACGGGCCGGACGCAACCTTTTCGCGGGCCGGATCGTGGCCCGCGGGCCGCAGGTTGGACAACCCTGTCCTAAAAGGTAACTTATCCGGCCGACCTTTCTATTCTTTATCGCAGTGACAACACATGCGTGACTTAATTCGTTGAATCATTTGTCGCGTCACTTCAACCGGATCGTAGTAGTGTACGGGTCATTTCTGAGTCTCGCGTGCTATTTTCACAGCCTGAAATTAGACCCAAAGAAAAACTTTGCAATTAGGCTACTGAAGGTTGTTTTGGACTGCTCACATCTAAAGAAATATTTCTCCCTTCTTTCGGGAAACTTTTCATAGTTAGGTTTTGATTCTTAATCTGGACAAAGTATAGGTAGCGCTACCAATGCTTCTGCCGGTTCAGGTTTACAGGCTCATTCGACCATGCACTGGTCATATGAATTAATATGATTCGAAAAGTTATGATTTCAATATATCTCCAACGGTGTGCAGCTCCTTTAAAAATAAGTCCAGAACTTATGATTGATATTTTGAAGAGGAACATATTCTAGGCATAGCTTACTTTTTACTCATTTCCCATGTTTGGTTCTAGAGATATTAGAATTGAAGTTGACACATTTTCTCCAAAGAGTGAACTTGAAACAAGTAGACGTGATGTCATGTATTCACATTGATGGAAATGTTGAAGGGCAGGAGCAGTCATCCCACCTTGAAGAAGTGTAATGGACTGTCCAATTTCTTGATTGGCTGTTGGGAGTAATGTGAAAATGTTTTGTCTCTTCAAATGTGAAATTTCCCTTACTCCAAATCCAGATATGGACCAGATATGAAATTCCATATATGGGCCAGATATGGATTTCATATCTGGCCCATATCTGCTGCAGACATGGGATTTATATCGGGACCGGATATACCAGAATTGCCAGAAATAACTGCTTGGTTTGCCTTGAATATGCAATAGTAAAGTCATTAAATGTAAGTAAAGAAACTTTGAAGAGAAATAAGATGAAAATTGAGTTATTTAGCTTTTTGATTCCTTGCCGAAGGCAGGCAAGGAATCTATGCGATGGTGATGTCGTGTGTGTGTGTATGTGTGTGTGTGACGCCTGCTTGTAAACGCGATATCTCAAGAACCGTAACCCCCAGGGATCTCAAACTTGGCATGTAGATTGTCCACATTGAGTAGATGGTCCCTATTTTTTTAGTAGAGGTCAAATGTCATTTGGGGTCACCAGAGGTCAAAATGTAAATACCTTGGAAATTGCTTGTAAACACGGTATCTCCAGAAGGAAAAATGTGAGCAATCTCATACTTACCTTGCTGATTGTCCATATTGAGTAGATGGTCCCTATTGTTTTTGATGGAGGTCAAAGGTCATTTGGGGTCACCAGAGGGAAAAGGTCAAAACCTTGTAAACACTGTATCTCAAGAAGGGTAAATGTAAGGGATCTCATACATAGCAGGTGGATTGCCCATATTAAGTAGATGATCACTATTATTTTTGGTGGAGGTCAAAGGTCATTTGGGGTCATCAGAGATGAAAAGCTCAAAAACTTGTAAACACCATATGTCAAGAAAGGTAACTGCCAGGAATCTCACATTTACTAAGTGGATTGTCCATATTGAGTAGATGACCCTATTGTTTTTATTGGATGTCAAAGGTCATTTGGGGTCATCAGAGTTCAAAACATCTAAACCTTGCAAACACTATATCTCAAAAGAGTATATAACTGTTGAATTTAATATCCATGCGCGGTTAGGGTGAAAGGGTAAGAATAATTTGGCATGTGTAATGTAATAGGCATAGGGTATATAATTTTTTTGGAACAGTTTATTAACTTCACTATGTAAATTCTTTAGTGAGGTAATTTTGAAAATGCATTTGTAAAGTACTGAAGCAAACTCATAGGAAGAAGGTCTAAGGTGCACAAAAAGGCACATCACATGGTAGTTACTGTACAGTATGTTGATTCTGGCATGAAATTGTGCCCTGTTATTACATTAAGTTCCAAGTATTAATACATGAAAAAGTGGGCAGAGCAAAATATAAAATCTTAAAAGGCAAAATCTGTTCATCAGGCTGGCATACATGCTTCAATGCTCATGGGTATGCTGATTTTGCAGCCACAAGTAAATAGATTTTCATGAAACTGATGTGGAACATGTGAGTTTAAACAGTCTGTATAAAGGTCATTTAGGGACATAGTCTGAAAATATTAGAAGATGCTTCTGTGCACACTAAGTAGATGACTGATATGGAACTTCATAAGTATAAACTTTGAACAGAGAGTACTCTGTGTGATGCACAAGAATCTCTTTTATAACATACCTACTTGCTTTTTCAATAACCTTAAAGAAAACCTGAAAAAAACATTAAATTTAGTAGGAAAAAGTGCTAATATTTGACAAACCTTGTGCCTACTGTCCTCATGAGGACATGTGCATGCAAGCATGCATTAATTGGAAGTGGGAATTGATGAATTAGATATACCACAGTTAATTAGTTTTACAAAAAAGAACCTAATTTACACTGATCATTTGGTATCAAATACCTTTCAGCGCACATGAACTGTCATTGCCTAATAGAGTGAATCAAATTGTGACTGACCCATTCTTTGCCATTTGGTCACAGTTATCTCACCCAATTTTTCACAGTTGACTGCCAGTTATCCCCACAGTGTCCTGAAGGATTACCTCATACAAACATACAGCTCAATTGACTTAAGCTTTTTACTGTATAAGTGGTGTTAATTGACTCTTATAAACCCTCTGAAGAGAGCTTATTTTTATCTCAGTACATAACCATGACAGCCCATTGTTTGTATATACTCCTACTTCCTGCCATTCCCTGCAGGCATTCAGTACTCTATTTGTGGTCAAAATGTCAGACCTCCATGAAAGTCACACCTCTGCTAAATCCAGCATAAAATAACTGTCCACATTATCTTGTCTCATCTGACCACAAATAAAAGTTGTTTGCCTAGCCATTGTCTGGAGATGGAGAAGTTCATGTACACTGATCAAGTTTCTAAACTGAAAGTCATCTTAGAAATACTGTAGATTGACACCCTTCAGAAATTAGTGTCCTTTACATAGAAGCTGGTGGAATTGAACAAATAGTGTGTTTGTATAAGGAATTTTGTTGAACAAAACTTGAAACATTGGTGTCTGTCTAGATTGGTGTTTCTGCTTTACACTTTCAATATGCTCTACAGTGATTATTTGTCACTTAGTTTCATTCTAGATTTTGTTTTAAATTTTTGATAGCATCAATGTATCAGGATACTACTTGCCTCATCTCTGCTTATATCTAGATAACCGCACCAAAAAAGTAACCCCTGTGTGAAGGATTATATAGTTATGTCAAATATCATCATCGAGTGGGAATTCTTGTCTCACATTTCATTTTTATCCATGTCACTATCCCCCCCCCCCCAAAAAAAAAAGTGTACGATAAAGCTTAATGCATAGAACCATTGCTTCAACATTACCCTTTATGACACTTTTCAAAAGTATTAAGATTTTATTTTGCATTGCTGCTGTCATTTAAAAGTAGTTCAGGTAATAAGAGCAAGCATAATGCTATATACTGTGTATCAAACAAGGAAAACTTGTACTGTATGTTATGCTGTACCTACAGTATAAGTAGACAAAAGGCGAATTAAAAGTCTTGTTAAATTATGGATTAATAGGGATATCTGCTTTTGTTAATTTGCAAAGGATACCATAGACAATGGGTGGGGCATTTCCCCCATAAAGCAAAAATTGCCGTCAGTAATAGCCAAGGTTACACATCTCTGTTCAGATGTCTCTTTAGGCTTGGTCTCACATACCCCGCAACACCCAATGTTAACTTGTGTTTACAATCAGACAAAACCACAGGCTAACCCCGTGTTTTCCAGTCTGTGTTCTCACGTACCCAGTGTTTCGTTGATTGGATAGTGTTACCATAGTAACGAGGCCAAATATTTCACACACCGATTACAGCAAAATGTAAGAAAATACCTGTCATCAGTGCGATAAATACCTGTGACCTTGCTTGATTAAAACAAACACGATGTTTAAAACTGCTTAACCCTGCGATTTGAGGTGGATCAAATTTTAAACACCGAACCCGCGTTAACCCGCGTTCCCACGTTACTCGAGCGTGAGGTAATACAGTGTTACCTCGAGCGCGGGGTATGTGAGAACACAGTATTTGATCCAATGCTTGAAGGAGAGTGTGTCGATGAGGGCTTGTTTAAACACTAACCTCAATGCAGACTTTTTGAAACAAAGAGGCATCGGAACATAGAGACTTCAGAATGGAGAGCTGTCCCCATTGACCAAACTTTTGATAAAAATGGTTTCAAAATACCGCTTTATCAAGTAATGAGACAGTTTTCTGGAATATTAAAGCTGTGTGAGAAATTCCTCTTGTGTGTGGAGATCAAAGGTTTGAGGTGACAGTTAGATCAAACTTTGTAGACATAATATTTTTAGGGGGATAACTGTGAGGGATCTCATACCACGGTGGTAGTACTTCCATACTCATTCTGTACTAAGCTTAATTTTGAACTACTCATGTTGATGGACGTGTTGGTAAGGTGATCACTATTGTTTTTAAGGGGTTGAAAGGTCATTTTGGGTCACATGAGGTCAAAAAGTTTTGACCTTACTAGTATTATATCTCAATTAAGTAGGATAATTGTATGGGATCTCATGCATGTCATGTTTGTTTCCATGTTTGCTATGATATATCATACGGCAAGGAATCACTAAGCCTGCTGGCTTTCTAGTTCTTCAAAACAAGTTTGGGGGGACTGCTCTTTACCTTTAAGTTGTTTTTCTCTAAAATTTTACACCATATTTATACAATTAAACTGTGATATGCTGTAACCATAAGTGCATCCCGAACAATGGAAGTTAAAAAACTTAAATTGCCTTAAGGGCAAAATAGCATCCCTAATCAATTTAAGATCAAACAGAGGAATCAAAAGTAAATAAAAAACAAAACAAAACATTGACCATCAATATGAATACATGACATAGCACCTGCTTGGTTCAAGTTTACCTTTTGTAAAAAATGTGTCAACTTCAGTTGCTAATATCTCGAGAACCGAACATGAGAAATGAATGAAAACTTCACCAGACTGCTTAGAATATGTTCGTCTTTAACATATTAAACAAAAAATTGGTTCTGGTCTATTCTTTTTAATGGAGATTTTACTTTGCGACAAAGAAAATGATAAAATGTCACATCGTCCTGTAAAGGGGCCAGTACATTTTATCTGGTACTTTTCTAATTATTTTGCAATTTGATTTTCTTTTTATTAAAATGAAGATTTTATTGCAAAGGAAAGCTCATAATAACGACTGCTTAAATTCTATTTACAAGCCTGGCAAATGCAATTTCCGGCTATCTGAGAGCTAGCGATTTTTCAAAATTTTCTGTACGCTCCGCGCCAACTGATGGTGGCGCTGCGCTTCGATAGTCTTTCGGGCAGTCAGTCACCACATCTCATGCCCCTTCCCCCAAATATTATTGCACAACATCCCCTGATACTATTTGAGACGTCTTAGTCTCAGGTTAAGTTTTCCCCAAAACAAATATTCTTATATCCTCCCTTTGGGGAAGGAAGGGGGTAAGTATGGGGAAGGGAAGGGGTAAGGGGAGGGAAAAGGGAGGAAGGGGAGTGGAGAAGGGGAATGAGAGAAGGGGAAGGGGAGGAAGGAAGGGGAGGGAGGGTAGGGAGAAAGGGGAAGAGAGTGGTGAGGGAGGGGCCGGAACACTCCCTCCGTGGAGGAAGGCTGCCCTTCCGCCGTGGAGAATTTCGTCGGGAAGCCCACATCCACATGATAAACAAGTCAAAGCTGGATAAAAATCATCTCCAACTCAGTCCACCTTCGACGATCTTTACTTTCCTTACTAGAGGACCAATTCTTCAAGGAAAATCCCACAATTCCCAATTTTTCTCACAAAATCAATTTCTTATTTCAATTAGCTCCGACCAGATCATTCATATTTTCTGAAAAGAAAGTCAAAAAATTTTCTATTTTCACCGTACTACAAAACACGATACCCCAACCAACTTCAGTATTGATTTTGGGCAGCTTTCTTATCAGCGCTAAAGACTCCAATTTTTCTATTGTCTCCTGCAAATACAACCATTTTTTCTAAAATTTTTTGCCATATAATTCCTTTCCTTCAATACACTTAGGTGTACAAGAATGGGAACAGATTGCCCCAAAATTTCGACAAACTTTTGCCGGAAATATAGCCAGGCCTATAGCCTAGTTAAAGAATAGTTTTAGAATTTTACCGACGGGAAGGAGATTGCTCAAGCTCATCTGTCTTGCCCCGACATGCAGCCGACTTCAAACAACGGTAATGAAAATCTGCCAAGCTGTCTCAACTAATACATAATGATTAACAGTTTCTGCGAATGTTTCACCGCAATTGGTCTGACTGAAAATTCATTTGAACCCACTTTGTAACGTAACATATTTTTAAAGACATTGGGAGCAAAGTCGGTAGTTCGGGCGGTGACATAGAAAATTTTATCAGTTCAGTGGACTTTGCAATTGAATCGACGAAGAAAGAGTAAAAAACGAAGAAAGAGTAAAAAACATTGGCGTGGTGTCAATTCCGTTGTATAGTTTTCCACCAAAAAGAGACGATATCAATTCGTCTAATGGAAGTGCGGTATTAATAATATTTACTAAAAGCCAAAATTCTTTCAAAAATTTCAAATTTTCTTCAAATTAAGCTCCGAATATTTCAATATTTGTTAAAATGAAAGTCAAATTCTGCCAAACGACGTGGAGGAACTGACTCATTGCCTTTGTCGGGGTTTGGACATGCCCCTCCCGCGTATTTTAGAAATGTAACATGCCTCTGGAGAGAGTGTAAAAGAGCAAGGCCGCCATTTTTTGTTTAAATTGAGCGTACTCCGAGTCAGTGTTGATCTGCTGAAACGTGCTAATTTTCACTTTCCTTTTGTAATTGATTTATTGGCTGTAAATGTTCTGAACAGTCTAGAGCAAATTTCTTTTTGATATGTTAAAAAGGAACATATTCTAAGAATTCTGGTGAAAGTTTGATTCGTTTCCCATTTTCGATTCTAGAGATATTAGCAATTGAAGTTAACATGTTTTGTTTTATAAAAAATCAATTTCGAAGCAAATAGGTGTGATGTCATTGATTCACATTGTTCAAGTTTACCAATGTTTTGTTTTGCTTATGTTATTTTTCATCCTATTACTAGTTTGAACCTGAATTGGTTAAGGATGCGGCTTGCCCCTTTTTACTTCAAATCCTAACTTACTATTTACATAAAACAGATTAACCATTCATCACCTCAGATAGATGGGCTGTAATGTATGGTACTCAGTAAACTGTGCTGCAGACTTTTTCTGTTATGATTTTTAAAGGTTACATCGTCTGTACTACCTTAAGAAGACGCGTGAAAAACGCGTAGATTGGCTTGATTAGGTTTAAACATCTAAATTACAAGTGGATAGGAAGCAGTAAAAGTTTTGGTTTTGCCTATAACCGCGCAACAAGAGCGTCTATATTTGTATTGTGTCCGTATTTGACTATTTGTTCTCAAGATTGAAACCAATAAAAAGGCAAAACTTGAAGAAAACCTGACCGTCGTGATACGTAGCAGAGATGACGACCGTTTGAGGATTCTTCATGGTCTGCTAAATTTGCCATAATTCGACTAAATGTGAATTAAATGTCGATTTGGACAATATTTCGACATCTCAGCGAGTTACTAAAATATTGTTACACCGAAAAATATTGTGTGAAAAAAAGAAGTGCTTCAAAATAATTTTGGAAGTTGTTTCTTACTGCGTAACTCATGAAACAGGATTATATTTTTCAATCGAATCAAATGCTAATTACAGTTAGAATGGAATAGTATTTATCTTAAAATGGGAAGTTATTTAAAAATCATTTAAAATAGTCAGCAAAAACACTTTGTTAGGGGGGGGGGGTAACGTTCACCGACCTTATCATGTTGGTTATGTATGATAACGTCCACATTAACATGATTTAAAAGTTTACAGCAGGTCATAATTAAGAAAAGAAAGCCTCGTGAAGAACACAAGAAAGCAAAAAGACAGTCGGAATGGAAAGGAGTCGAAAAAATATAGGAGGAATAAAAAAAAATAGCTGTAAAAAATCGACAGTTCCATATTTGGAAACACTGGACAGAGAAATGACACCTGTGAAAAGATTACCGTATTCTTTTATCATGAACATTTTTACACTACTTACAAATTGTTAAATGCTCTAAGCAGATCACTAGAAACCTGAATATTACAGCAAAACGCTCGGCCACGGTTCATTCCTTTTTGAGGCGGGGGAATTAAGGGGGGGGTTGAGTTTTGATTGAAGACGTAAGTGAAGACTTAAGTTTGTTCCTTTAGTGGTTGTAGCTTCCTTAGGAAGCAGTTTCATAGTTTGGTTTCACTGAACAGCTCTCTGCCAGAGAGTCGAGAGGACTTTAGAAAAGGTTATAAATTTGGTCATTTCCACCTACCGACTGACTTCTCGTGGTGTTGGAAATCAGTTAAAATATATGTTTAACTTGTACCCTAAGTCTCCAGCTGCACGACGAACAAGTGAAAGTTCCGGAGAAAGGGATTCAGAGCACCTGAAACGCACGCCCCTTTCTTCCTCATCCTAAAGTATTGGTACCGGGCGTATTCCATGCTGTCCGAAACGTGCCCGAATAATGTTGCAATGCTTGAATGGCCCCCCCCCCCTTTTTTTCACCAGTCGTGAAATGTTGGTTTGTTATATTAATAATATCAAATGGAGCGCAGAAGCGAAGCAGGAAACCGTAGCTTTGTTAGCTAGAGCTTTTCCGTTTCTTCTTGAGACATAATCAGTATGTACTGTAAAGGTAGCGGGCTACTAATTATAAGTCCCATTGACCTACACACTAAATTTGGCTACTTCCGTGCCCGTAGCTCCCAGTAGAAGTTTTCAACCAGGACATGCCACCCCTCTGATAGAAGCTCACAGTCTCGTCTTTCATGGCATTTTCAGATTTTTATACCATGACCATTGAAATTTTTAGCTAGAGAACCTTGAATTATAGGGACGTGTTTCCCACCATAATAGCTACTCGAAAACGGTATTTCACAGAGCGGAGTAATACCATATAAAAAAAGAAGAAGGAGAAAAACAAAACGTCATTAAAATTGGTCAGATTGTCCTGAATTTTCCACAGTCTGTCCTGTATTTCAACTCATTGTCTACCAAATCCAAATGCAAAAATGATCATTGTTTGTAAGTAACACAGTCAGAAACAAAATCCCATGATTTTTTTTTTTTTTTATGGCGCTTTGTCTGTCAGTAAACATTTTCCCATGCACGAGTATTGGAGTTAGTTGCCCGCTACCTAAAGTACATAACCTCAACACCGGGGACGCACGAAGATTTGCGCGACAAGGTGTTTAAGCTCCTTAAAGTACGAATGCAGCCTACAACCGCGCAACAAGAGCGTCTATATTCGTATTGTGTCCGTATTTGACTATTAGTTCTCTAGTTTGAAACCAATAAAAAGGCAAAACTTGGAGAAAACCTGACCATCGTGATACGTAGCAGAGATGACGACCGTTTGAGAATTCCTCATGGTCTGCTAAAGTTGCCATAATTCTACTAAATATGAAGTCTACCCCCAATTAAATGTCGATTTGGACAAAATTTCGACAACTCAGCGAGTTACTAAAATATTGTTACACCGAAAAATATTGTGTGAAAAAGAGAAGTGCTTCAAAATAATTTTGGAAGTTGTTTCTTACTGTGTAACTCATGAAACAGGATCATATTTTTCAATATGCATCGTAGATAATGACCTGAAATACAGACTGTGCAAAATTCGGAAAAATTTGACGAAATTCAGTGTCATTCGTCGATTGTATAACTGTTCTGCAGTGTAATGATGTACCTTTGAGCATCGACAAGGATGGTTAAACACGTAGCCTTCCAATCATTCCAGGTTCTCTACTGTGCTGAAAATTTCAATGGTCATGAAATAAAAAGCGGGTTCCACAGTTTTGAGTTTTATCCAGAGGGTTGGTATTTTCAGGTGTGAAAACTTCTACAAGAAACTAAGGGCCGGCGAAGGGGCCTGGTTTAGTGGGTAAGTCCAAGAGAAATATAATAAGTGTTGCGATAACTCTTGCTTTAGAAATACTTAATTTCTGACTTTATCACTGTCACAAATTTCAAAAATATTTTAGAAGGATCAAATCCAAGAACGTCAATTAATGAGGGGCTGATGACTGTTTTATGGTCTACCTAAAATTTAAAATTGCTATACGACTTCTTTCGAAAGACTTTCCCGAATATTCAAGGTATATAGCAAACTTGCAATAAAATCTCCAATGACTTACACTCTAATTTGAACGAGTAAAGTGACCTCTCAAACACTCGTCGAAGTTTGACAATGTCTACGTCACCCTTAGGCAGAAAGCTGACCGGTTATCCTTTGATACCAATTCGATTTATTTCAACCATTTCCCAAAAAAGTTTTGCTAGGAGAGCTCAACTCAGCTTCCGTACCCTAGTATCCAGGCCTATTTTACTCATTCATCAAACACTAGGCTGATACATGCTCGCCAGTTTTCAATTCCACAATTTCCTCAAAATTGCTGTAGATGGCCTACGATTTAGCATAAGAGGCACTTCAGTTAGTCAACTTTGATATTAAATTGACGATAGGCCACATCCTATTTAGTAATATATTGCAAAAGTTGTCCTAATGTTCCCTCTTGATAACATTTTGGTAGCCGGGATTACGGCGTATATAACATTGAAACGGCAATAAGTACACAAAGGAAGACTTGGTCAAGTTCAAAAGAACCACTGTCTTTGTTACAAATCAGCAATCCATGCCACGATGACAATAGGCACCTAGGTGCTTAAGCCTACCCCCTAACAGTCTTAATGAATAATTGCCATAGAAAAAAAAAGCTTTTTCGCATCGACGAGTTATGAATATTCATTCGAGAGCGCTTTTTACTAAAAGCAAGAGTCGCTCTCGAAAGATATACAAATTTGGCCTCAATATGATCAGAAGCCCCGGCTACATTCGTAGCCGGGGCTTCTGATCATATTGAGGCCTTTCGAATCAAATGCTAATTACAGTTAGAATGGAATAGTATTTATCTTAAAATGGGAAGTTATTTAAAAATCATTTAAAATAGTCAGCAAAAACACTTTGTTAGGGGGGGGGGGGTAACGTTGACCGACCTTATCATGTTGGTTATGTATGATAACGTCCACATTAACATGATTTAAAAGTTTACAGCAGGTCATAATTAAGAAAAGAAAGCCTCGTGAAGAACACAAGAAAGCAAAAAGACAGTCGGAATGGAAAGGAGTCGAAAAAATATAGGAGGAATAAAAAAAAAAAATAGCTGTAAAAAATCGACAGTTCCATATTTGGAAACACTGGACAGAGAAATGACACCTGTGAAAAGATTACCGTATTCTTTTATCATGAACATTTTTACACTACTTACAAATTGTTAAATGCTCTAAGCAGATCACTAGAAACCTGAATATTACAGCAAAACGCTCGGCCACGGTTCATTCCTTTTTGAGGCGGGGGAATTAAGGGGGGGTGGGATGTGGCCTTTTGGAGTTTTGATTGAAGACGTAAGTGAAGACTTAAGTTTGTTCCTTTAGTGGTTGTAGCTTCCTTAGGAAGCAGTTTCATAGTTTGGTTTCACTGAACAGCTCTCTGCCAGAGAGTCGAGAGGACTTTAGAAAAGGTTATAAATTTGGTCATTTCCACCTACCGACTGACTTCTCGTGGTGTTGGAAATCAGTTAAAATATATGTTTAACTTGTACCCTAAGTCTCCAGCTGCACGACGAACAAGTGAAAGTTCCGGAGAAAGGGATTCAGAGCACCTGAAACGCACGCCCCTTTCTTCCTCATCCTAAAGTATTGGTACCGGGCGTATTCCATGCTGTCCGAAACGTGCCCGAATAATGTTGCAATGCTTGAATGGCCCCCCCCCTTTTTTCACCAGTCGTGAAATGTTGGTTTGTTATATTAATAATATCAAATGGAGCGCAGAAGCGAAGCAGGAAACCGTAGCTTTGTTAGCTAGAGCTTTTCCGTTTCTTCTTGAGACATAATCAGTATGTACTGTAAAGGTAGCGGGCTACTAATTATAAGTCCCATTGACCTACACACTAAATTTGGCTACTTCCGTGCCCCTAGCTCCCAGTAGAAGTTTTCAACCAGGACATGCCACCCCTCTGATAGAAGCTCACAGTCTCGTCTTTCATGGCATTTTCAGATTTTTATACCATGACCATTGAAATTTTTAGCTAGAGAACCTTGAATTATAGGGACGTGTTTCCCACCATAATAGCTACTCGAAAACGGTATTTCACAGAGCGGAGTAATACCATATAAAAAAAGAAGAAGGAGAAAAAAAAAACGTCATTAAAATTGGTCAGATTGTCCTGAATTTTCCACAGTCTGTCCTGTATTTCAACTCATTGTCTACCAAATCCAAATGCAAAAATGATCATTGTTTGTAAGTAACACAGTCAGAAACAAAATCCCATGTTTTTTTTTTTTTTTTTTATGGCGCTTTGTCTGTCAGTAAACATTTTCCCATGCACGAGTATTGGAGTTAGTTGCCCGCTACCTAAAGTACATAACCTCAACACCGGGGACGCACGAAGATTTGCGCGACAAGGTGTTTAAGCTCCTTAAAGTACGAATGCAGCCTACAACCGCGCAACAAGAGCGTCTATATTCGTATTGTGTCCGTATTTGACTATTAGTTCTCTAGTTTGAAACCAATAAAAAGGCAAAACTTGGGGAAAACCTGACCATCGTGATACGTAGCAGAGATGACGACCGTTTGAGAATTCCTCATGGTCTGCTAAAGTTGCCATAATTCTACTAAATATGAAGTCTACCCCCAATTAAATGTCGATTTGGACAAAATTTCGACAACTCAGCGAGTTACTAAAATATTGTTACACCGAAAAATATTGTGTGAAAAAGAGAAGTGCTTCAAAATAATTTTGGAAGTTGTTTCTTACTGTGTAACTCATGAAACAGGATCATATTTTTCAATATGCATCGTAGATAATGACCTGAAATACAGACTGTGCAAAATTCGGAAAAATTTGACGAAATTCAGTGTCATTCGTCGATTGTATAACTGTTCTGCAGTGTAATGATGTACCTTTGAGCATCGACAAGGATGGTTAAACACGTAGCCTTCCAATCATTCCAGGTTCTCTACTGTGCTGAAAATTTCAATGGTCATGAAATAAAAAGCGGGTTCCACAGTTTTGAGTTTTATCCAGAGGGTTGGTATTTCCAGGTGTGAAAACTTCTACAAGAAACTAAGGGCCGGCGAAGGGGCCTGGTTTAGTGGGTAAGTCCAAGAGAAATATAATAAGTGTTGCGATAACTCTTGCTTTAGAAATACTTAATTTCTGACTTTATCACTGTCACAAATTTCAAAAATATTTTAGAAGGATCAAATCCAAGAACGTCAATTAATGAGGGGCTGATGACTGTTTTATGGTCTACCTAAAATTTAAAATTGCTATACGACTTCTTTCGAAAGATTTTCCCGAATATTCAAGGTATATAGCAAACTTGCAATAAAATCTCCAATGACTTACACTCTAATTTGAACGAGTAAAATGACCTCTCAAACACTCGTCGAAGTTTGACAATGTCTACGTCACCCTTAGGCAGAAAGCTGACCGGTTATCCTTTGATACCAATTCGATTTATTTCAACCATTTCCCAAAAAAGTTTTGCTAGGAGAGCTCAACTCAGCTTCCGTACCCTAGTATCCAGGCCTATTTTACTCATTCATCAAACACTAGGCTGATACATGCTCGCCAGTTTTCAATTCCACAATTTCCTCAAAATTGTTGTAGATGGCCTACGATTTAGCATAAGAGGCACTTCAGTTAGTCAACTTTGATATTAAATTGACGATAGGCCACATCCTATTTAGTAATATATTGCAAAAGTTGTCCTAATGTTCCCTCTTGATAACATTTTGGTAGCCGGGATTACGGCGTATATAACATTGAAACGGCAATAAGTACACAAAGGAAGACTTGGTCAAGTTCAAAAGAACCACTGTCTTTGTTACAAATCAGCAATCCATGCCACGATGACAATAGGCACCTAGGTGCTTAAGCCTACCCCCTAACAGTCTTAATGAATAATTGCCATAGAAAAAAAAGCTTTTTCGCATCGACGAGTTATGAATATTCATTCGAGAGCGCTTTTTACTAAAAGCAAGAGTCGCTCTCGAAAGATATACAAATTTGGCCTCAATATGATCAGAAGCCCCGGCTACATTCGTAGCCGGGGCTTCTGATCATATTGAGGCCTTTCGAATCAAATGCTAATTACAGTTAGAATGGAATAGTATTTATCTTAAAATGGGAAGTTATTTAAAAATCATTTAAAATAGTCAGCAAAAACACTTTGTTAGGGGGGGGGGGTAACGTTGACCGACCTTATCATGTTGGTTATGTATGATAACGTCCACATTAACATGATTTAAAAGTTTACAGCAGGTCATAATTAAGAAAAGAAAGCCTCGTGAAGAACACAAGAAAGCAAAAAGACAGTCGGAATGGAAAGGAGTCGAAAAAATATAGGAGGAATAAAAAAAAATAGCTGTAAAAAATCGACAGTTCCATATTTGGAAACACTGGACAGAGAAATGACACCTGTGAAAAGATTACCGTATTCTTTTATCATGAACATTTTTACACTACTTACAAATTGTTAAATGCTCTAAGCAGATCACTAGAAACCTGAATATTACAGCAAAACGCTCGGCCACGGTTCATTCCTTTTTGAGGCGGGGGAATTAAGGGGGGATGTGGCCTTTTGGAGTTTTGATTGAAGACGTAAGTGAAGACTTAAGTTTGTTCCTTTAGTGGTTGTAGCTTCCTTAGGAAGCAGTTTCATAGTTTGGTTTCATTGAACAGCTCTCTGCCAGAGAGTCGAGAGGACTTTAGAAAAAGTTATAAATTTGGTCATTTCCACCTACCGACTGACTTCTCGTGGTGTTGGAAATCAGTTAAAATATATGTTTAACTTGTACCCTAAGTCTCCAGCTGCACGACGAACAAGTGAAAGTTCCGGAGAAAGGGATTCAGAGCACCTGAAACGCACGCCCCTTTCTTCCTCATCCTAAAGTATTGGTACCGGGCGTATTCCATGCTGTCCGAAACGTGCCCGAATAATGTTGCAATGCTTGAATGCCCCCCCCCCTTTTTTCACCAGTCGTGAAATGTTGGTTTGTTATATTAATAATATCAAATGGAGCGCAGAAGCGAAGCAGGAAACCGTAGCTTTGTTAGCTAGAGCTTTTCCGTTTCTTCTTGAGACATAATCAGTATGTACTGTAAAGGTAGCGGGCTACTAATTATAAGTCCCATTGACCTACACACTAAATTTGGCTACTTCCGTGCCCCTAGCTCCCAGTAGAAGTTTTCAACCAGGACATGCCACCCCTCTGATTGAAGCTCACAGTCTCGTCTTTCATGGCATTTTCAGATTTTTATACCATGACCATTGAAATTTTTAGCTAGAGAACCTTGAATTATAGGGACGTGTTTCCCGCCATAAAAGCTACTCGAAAACGGTATTTCACAGAGCGGAGTAATACCATATAAAAAAAGAAGAAGGAGAAAAAAAAAAACGTCATTAAAATTGGTCAGATTGTCCTGAATTTTCCACAGTCTGTCCTGTATTTCAACTCATTGTCTACCAAATCCAAATGCAAAAATGATCATTGTTTGTAAGTAACACAGTCAGAAACAAAATCCCATGATTTTTTTTTTTTTTATGGCGCTTTGTCTGTCAGTAAACATTTTCCCATGCACGAGTATTGGAGTTAGTTGCCCGCTACCTAAAGTACATAACCTCAACACCGGGGACGCACGAAGATTTGCGCGACAAGGTGTTTAAGCTCCTTAAAGTACGAATGCAGCCTACAACCGCGCAACAAGAGCGTCTATATTCGTATTGTGTCCGTATTTGACTATTAGTTCTCTAGTTTGAAACCAATAAAAAGGCAAAACTTGGGGAAAACCTGACCATCGTGATACGTAGCAGAGATGACGACCGTTTGAGAATTCCTCATGGTCTGCTAAAGTTGCCATAATTCTACTAAATATGAAGTCTACCCCCAATTAAATGTCGATTTGGACAAAATTTCGACAACTCAGCGAGTTACTAAAATATTGTTACACCGAAAAATATTGTGTGAAAAAGAGAAGTGCTTCAAAATAATTTTGGAAGTTGTTTCTTACTGTGTAACTCATGAAACAGGATCATATTTTTCAATATGCATCGTAGATAATGACCTGAAATACAGACTGTGCAAAATTCGGAAAAATTTGACGAAATTCAGTGTCATTCGTCGATTGTATAACTGTTCTGCAGTGTAATGATGTACCTTTGAGCATCGACAAGGATGGTTAAACACGTAGCCTTCCAATCATTCCAGGTTCTCTACTGTGCTGAAAATTTCAATGGTCATGAAATAAAAAGCGGGTTCCACAGTTTTGAGTTTTATCCAGAGGGTTGGTATTTTCAGGTGTGAAAACTTCTACAAGAAACTAAGGGCCGGCGAAGGGGCCTGGTTTAGTGGGTAAGTCCAAGAGAAATATAATAAGTGTTGCGATAACTCTTGCTTTAGAAATACTTAATTTCTGACTTTATCACTGTCACAAATTTCAAAAATATTTTAGAAGGATCAAATCCAAGAACGTCAATTAATGAGGGGCTGATGACTGTTTTATGGTCTACCTAAAATTTAAAATTGCTATACGACTTCTTTCGAAAGATTTTCCCGAATATTCAAGGTATATAGCAAACTTGCAATAAAATCTCCAATGACTTACACTCTAATTTGAACGAGTAAAATGACCTCTCAAACACTCGTCGAAGTTTGACAATGTCTACGTCACCCTTAGGCAGAAAGCTGACCGGTTATCCTTTGATACCAATTCGATTTATTTCAACCATTTCCCAAAAAAGTTTTGCTAGGAGAGCTCAACTCAGCTTCCGTACCCTAGTATCCAGGCCTATTTTACTCATTCATCAAACACTAGGCTGATACATGCTCGCCAGTTTTCAATTCCACAATTTCCTCAAAATTGTTGTAGATGGCCTACGATTTAGCATAAGAGGCACTTCAGTTAGTCAACTTTGATATTAAATTGACGATAGGCCACATCCTATTTAGTAATATATTGCAAAAGTTGTCCTAATGTTCCCTCTTGATAACATTTTGGTAGCCGGGATTACGGCGTATATAACATTGAAACGGCAATAAGTACACAAAGGAAGACTTGGTCAAGTTCAAAAGAACCACTGTCTTTGTTACAAATCAGCAATCCATGCCACGATGACAATAGGCACCTAGGTGCTTAAGCCTACCCCCTAACAGTCTTAATGAATAATTGCCATAGAAAAAAAAGCTTTTTCGCATCGACGAGTTATGAATATTCATTCGAGAGCGCTTTTTACTAAAAGCAAGAGTCGCTCTCGAAAGATATACAAATTTGGCCTCAATATGATCAGAAGCCCCGGCTACATTCGTAGCCGGGGCTTCTGATCATATTGAGGCCTTTCGAATCAAATGCTAATTACAGTTAGAATGGAATAGTATTTATCTTAAAATGGGAAGTTATTTAAAAATCATTTAAAATAGTCAGCAAAAACACTTTGTTAGGGGGGTAACGTTGACCGACCTTATCATGTTGGTTATGTATGATAACGTCCACATTAACATGATTTAAAAGTTTACAGCAGGTCATAATTAAGAAAAGAAAGCCTCGTGAAGAACACAAGAAAGCAAAAGACAGTCGGAATGGAAAGGAGTCGAAAAAATATAGGAGGAATAAAAAAAAATAGCTGTAAAAAATCGACAGTTCCATATTTGGAAACACTGGACAGAGAAATGACACCTGTGAAAAGATTACCGTATTCTTTTATCATGAACATTTTTACACTACTTACAAATTGTTAAATGCTCTAAGCAGATCACTAGAAACCTGAATATTACAGCAAAACGCTCGGCCACGGTTCATTCCTTTTTGAGGCGGGGGAATTAAGGGGGGGGGGGGGATGTGGCCTTTTGGAGTTTTGATTGAAGACGTAAGTGAAGACTTAAGTTTGTTCCTTTAGTGGTTGTAGCTTCCTTAGGAAGCAGTTTCATAGTTTGGTTTCATTGAACAGCTCTCTGCCAGAGAGTCGAGAGGACTTTAGAAAAAGTTATAAATTTGGTCATTTCCACCTACCGACTGACTTCTCGTGGTGTTGGAAATCAGTTAAAATATATGTTTAACTTGTACCCTAAGTCTCCAGCTGCACGACGAACAAGTGAAAGTTCCGGAGAAAGGGATTCAGAGCACCTGAAACGCACGCCCCTTTCTTCCTCATCCTAAAGTATTGGTACCGGGCGTATTCCATGCTGTCCGAAACGTGCCCGAATAATGTTGCAATGCTTGAATGCCCCCCCCCTTTTTTCACCAGTCGTGAAATGTTGGTTTGTTATATTAATAATATCAAATGGAGCGCAGAAGCGAAGCAGGAAACCGTAGCTTTGTTAGCTAGAGCTTTTCCGTTTCTTCTTGAGACATAATCAGTATGTACTGTAAAGGTAGCGGGCTACTAATTATAAGTCCCATTGACCTACACACTAAATTTGGCTACTTCCGTGCCCCTAGCTCCCAGTAGAAGTTTTCAACCAGGACATGCCACCCCTCTGATTGAAGCTCACAGTCTCGTCTTTCATGGCATTTTCAGATTTTTATACCATGACCATTGAAATTTTTAGCTAGAGAACCTTGAATTATAGGGACGTGTTTCCCGCCATAAAAGCTACTCGAAAACGGTATTTCACAGAGCGGAGTAATACCATATAAAAAAAGAAGAAGGAGAAAAAAAAAAAACGTCATTAAAATTGGTCAGATTGTCCTGAATTTTCCACAGTCTGTCCTGTATTTCAACTCATTGTCTACCAAATCCAAATGCAAAAATGATCATTGTTTGTAAGTAACACAGTCAGAAACAAAATCCTATGATTTTTTTTTTATGGCGCTTTGTCTGTCAGTAAACATTTTCCCATGCACGAGTATTGGAGTTAGTTGCCCGCTACCTAAAGTACATAACCTCAACACCGGGGACGCACGAAGATTTGCGCGACAAGGTGTTTAAGCTCCTTAAAGTACGAATGCAGCCTACAACCGCGCAACAAGAGCGTCTATATTCGTATTGTGTCCGTATTTGACTATTAGTTCTCTAGTTTGAAACCAATAAAAAGGCAAAACTTGGGGAAAACCTGACCATCGTGATACGTAGCAGAGATGACGACCGTTTGAGAATTCCTCATGGTCTGCTAAAGTTGCCATAATTCTACTAAATATGAAGTCTACCCCCAATTAAATGTCGATTTGGACAAAATTTCGACAACTCAGCGAGTTACTAAAATATTGTTACACCGAAAAATATTGTGTGAAAAAGAGAAGTGCTTCAAAATAATTTTGGAAGTTGTTTCTTACTGTGTAACTCATGAAACAGGATCATATTTTTCAATATGCATCGTAGATAATGACCTGAAATACAGACTGTGCAAAATTCGGAAAAATTTGACGAAATTCAGTGTCATTCGTCGATTGTATAACTGTTCTGCAGTGTAATGATGTACCTTTGAGCATCGACAAGGATGGTTAAACACGTAGCCTTCCAATCATTCCAGGTTCTCTACTGTGCTGAAAATTTCAATGGTCATGAAATAAAAAGCGGGGCCCACAGTTTTGAGTTTTATCCAGAGGGTTGGTATTTCCAGGTGTGAAAACTTCTACAAGAAACTAAGGGCCGGCGAAGGGGCCTGGTTTAGTGGGTAAGTCCAAGAGAAATATAATAAGTGTTGCGATAACTCTTGCTTTAGAAATACTTAATTTCTGACTTTATCACTGTCACAAATTTCAAAAATATTTTAGAAGGATCAAATCCAAGAACGTCAATTAATGAGGGGCTGATGACTGTTTTATGGTCTACCTAAAATTTAAAATTGCTATACGACTTCTTTCGAAAGATTTTCCCGAATATTCAAGGTATATAGCAAACTTGCAATAAAATCTCCAATGACTTACACTCTAATTTGAACGAGTAAAATGACCTCTCAAACACTCGTCGAAGTTTGACAATGTCTACGTCACCCTTAGGCAGAAAGCTGACCGGTTATCCTTTGATACCAATTCGATTTATTTCAACCATTTCCCAAAAAAGTTTTGCTAGGAGAGCTCAACTCAGCTTCCGTACCCTAGTATCCAGGCCTATTTTACTCATTCATCAAACACTAGGCTGATATATGCTCGCCAGTTTTCAATTCCACAATTTCCTCAAAATTGCTGTAGATGGCCTACGATTTAGCATAAGAGGCACTTCAGTTAGTCAACTTTGATATTAAATTGACGATAGGCCACATCCTATTTAGTAATATATTGCAAAAGTTGTCCTAATGTTCCCTCTTGATAACATTTTGGTAGCCGGGATTACGGCGTATATAACATTGAAACGGCAATAAGTACACAAAGGAAGACTTGGTCAAGTTCAAAAGAACCACTGTCTTTGTTACAAATCAGCAATCCATGCCACGATGACAATAGGCACCTAGGTGCTTAAGCCTACCCCCTAACAGTCTTAATGAATAATTGCCATAGAAAAAAAAGCTTTTTCGCATCGACGAGTTATGAATATTCATTCGAGAGCGCTTTTTACTAAAAGCAAGAGTCGCTCTCGAAAGATATACAAATTTGGCCTCAATATGATCAGAAGCCCCGGCTACATTCGTAGCCGGGGCTTCTGATCATATTGAGGCCTTTCGAATCAAATGCTAATTACAGTTAGAATGGAATAGTATTTATCTTAAAATGGGAAGTTATTTAAAAATCATTTAAAATAGTCAGCAAAAACACTTTGTTAGGGGGGGGGGGGGTAACGTTGACCGACCTTATCATGTTGGTTATGTATGATAACGTCCACATTAACATGATTTAAAAGTTTACAGCAGGTCATAATTAAGAAAAGAAAGCCTCGTGAAGAACACAAGAAAGCAAAAAGACAGTCGGAATGGAAAGGAGTCGAAAAAATATAGGAGGAATAAAAAAAATAGCTGTAAAAAATCGACAGTTCCATATTTGGAAACACTGGACAGAGAAATGACACCTGTGAAAAGATTACCGTATTCTTTTATCATGAACATTTTTACACTACTTACAAATTGTTAAATGCTCTAAGCAGATCACTAGAAACCTGAATATTACAGCAAAACGCTCGGCCACGGTTCATTCCTTTTTGAGGCGGGGGAATTAAGGGGGGGGGGATGTGGCCTTTTGGAGTTTTGATTGAAGACGTAAGTGAAGACTTAAGTTTGTTCCTTTAGTGGTTGTAGCTTCCTTAGGAAGCAGTTTCATAGTTTGGTTTCATTGAACAGCTCTCTGCCAGAGAGTCGAGAGGACTTTAGAAAAAGTTATAAATTTGGTCATTTCCACCTACCGACTGACTTCTCGTGGTGTTGGAAATCAGTTAAAATATATGTTTAACTTGTACCCTAAGTCTCCAGCTGCACGACGAACAAGTGAAAGTTCCGGAGAAAGGGATTCAGAGCACCTGAAACGCACGCCCCTTTCTTCCTCATCCTAAAGTATTGGTACCGGGCGTATTCCATGCTGTCCGAAACGTGCCCGAATAATGTTGCAATGCTTGAATGGCCCCCCCCCCTTTTTTTCACCAGTCGTGAAATGTTGGTTTGTTATATTAATAATATCAAATGGAGCGCAGAAGCGAAGCAGGAAACCGTAGCTTTGTTAGCTAGAGCTTTTCCGTTTCTTCTTGAGACATAATCAGTATGTACTGTAAAGGTAGCGGGCTACTAATTATAAGTCCCATTGACCTACACACTAAATTTGGCTACTTCCGTGCCCCTAGCTCCCAGTAGAAGTTTTCAACCAGGACATGCCACCCCTCTGATAGAAGCTCACAGTCTCGTCTTTCATGGCATTTTCAGATTTTTATACCATGACCATTGAAATTTTTAGCTAGAGAACCTTGAATTATAGGGACGTGTTTCCCGCCATAATAGCTACTCGAAAACGGTATTTCACAGAGCGGAGTAATACCATATAAAAAAAGAAGAAGGAGAAAAAAAAAAAAAACGTCATTAAAATTGGTCAGATTGTCCTGAATTTTCCACAGTCTGTCCTGTATTTCAACTCATTGTCTACCAAATCCAAATGCAAAAATGATCATTGTTTGTAAGTAACACAGTCAGAAACAAAATCCCATGTTTTTTTTTTTTTTTTTTTTTATGGCGCTTTGTCTGTCAGTAAACATTTTCCCATGCACGAGTATTGGAGTTAGTTGCCCGCTACCTAAAGTACATAACCTCAACACCGGGGACGCACGAAGATTTGCGCGACAAGGTGTTTAAGCTCCTTAAAGTACGAATGCAGCCTACAACCGCGCAACAAGAGCGTCTATATTCGTATTGTGTCCGTATTTGACTATTAGTTCTCTAGTTTGAAACCAATAAAAAGGCAAAACTTGGGGAAAACCTGACCATCGTGATACGTAGCAGAGATGACGACCGTTTGAGAATTCCTCATGGTCTGCTAAAGTTGCCATAATTCTACTAAATATGAAGTCTACCCCCAATTAAATGTCGATTTGGACAAAATTTCGACAACTCAGCGAGTTACTAAAATATTGTTACACCGAAAAATATTGTGTGAAAAAGAGAAGTGCTTCAAAATAATTTTGGAAGTTGTTTCTTACTGTGTAACTCATGAAACAGGATCATATTTTTCAATGTGCATCGTAGATAATGACCTGAAATACAGACTGTGCAAAATTCGGAAAAATTTGACGAAATTCAGTGTCATTCGTCGATTGTATAACTGTTCTGCAGTGTAATGATGTACCTTTGAGCATCGACAAGGATGGTTAAACACGTAGCCTTCCAATCATTCCAGGTTCTCTACTGTGCTGAAAATTTCAATGGTCATGAAATAAAAAGCGGGGCCCACAGTTTTGAGTTTTATCCAGAGGGTTGGTATTTCCAGGTGTGAAAACTTCTACAAGAAACTAAGGGCCGGCGAAGGGGCCTGGTTTAGTGGGTAAGTCCAAGAGAAATATAATAAGTGTTGCGATAACTCTTGCTTTAGAAATACTTAATTTCTGACTTTATCACTGTCACAAATTTCAAAAATATTTTAGAAGGATCAAATCCAAGAACGTCAATTAATGAGGGGCTGATGACTGTTTTATGGTCTACCTAAAATTTAAAATTGCTATACGACTTCTTTCGAAAGATTTTCCCGAATATTCAAGGTATATAGCAAACTTGCAATAAAATCTCCAATGACTTACACTCTAATTTGAACGAGTAAAATGACCTCTCAAACACTCGTCGAAGTTTGACAATGTCTACGTCACCCTTAGGCAGAAAGCTGACCGGTTATCCTTTGATACCAATTCGATTTATTTCAACCATTTCCCAAAAAAGTTTTGCTAGGAGAGCTCAACTCAGCTTCCGTACCCTAGTATCCAGGCCTATTTTACTCATTCATCAAACACTAGGCTGATATATGCTCGCCAGTTTTCAATTCCACAATTTCCTCAAAATTGCTGTAGATGGCCTACGATTTAGCATAAGAGGCACTTCAGTTAGTCAACTTTGATATTAAATTGACGATAGGCCACATCCTATTTAGTAATATATTGCAAAAGTTGTCCTAATGTTCCCTCTTGATAACATTTTGGTAGCCGGGATTACGGCGTATATAACATTGAAACGGCAATAAGTACACAAAGGAAGACTTGGTCAAGTTCAAAAGAACCACTGTCTTTGTTACAAATCAGCAATCCATGCCACGATGACAATAGGCACCTAGGTGCTTAAGCCTACCCCCTAACAGTCTTAATGAATAATTGCCATAGAAAAAAAAAGCTTTTTCGCATCGACGAGTTATGAATATTCATTCGAGAGCGCTTTTTACTAAAAGCAAGAGTCGCTCTCGAAAGATATACAAATTTGGCCTCAATATGATCAGAAGCCCCGGCTACATTCGTAGCCGGGGCTTCTGATCATATTGAGGCCTTTCGAATCAAATGCTAATTACAGTTAGAATGGAATAGTATTTATCTTAAAATGGGAAGTTATTTAAAAATCATTTAAAATAGTCAGCAAAAACACTTTGTTAGGGGGGGGGGGGTAACGTTGACCGACCTTATCATGTTGGTTATGTATGATAACGTCCACATTAACATGATTTAAAAGTTTACAGCAGGTCATAATTAAGAAAAGAAAGCCTCGTGAAGAACACAAGAAAGCAAAAAGACAGTCGGAATGGAAAGGAGTCGAAAAAATATAGGAGGAATAAAAAAAAAAAAATAGCTGTAAAAAATCGACAGTTCCATATTTGGAAACACTGGACAGAGAAATGACACCTGTGAAAAGATTACCGTATTCTTTTATCATGAACATTTTTACACTACTTACAAATTGTTAAATGCTCTAAGCAGATCACTAGAAACCTGAATATTACAGCAAAACGCTCGGCCACGGTTCATTCCTTTTTGAGGCGGGGGAATTAAGGGGGGGTGGGATGTGGCCTTTTGGAGTTTTGATTGAAGACGTAAGTGAAGACTTAAGTTTGTTCCTTTAGTGGTTGTAGCTTCCTTAGGAAGCAGTTTCATAGTTTGGTTTCATTGAACAGCTCTCTGCCAGAGAGTCGAGAGGACTTTAGAAAAAGTTATAAATTTGGTCATTTCCACCTACCGACTGACTTCTCGTGGTGTTGGAAATCAGTTAAAATATATGTTTAACTTGTACCCTAAGTCTCCAGCTGCACGACGAACAAGTGAAAGTTCCGGAGAAAGGGATTCAGAGCACCTGAAACGCACGCCCCTTTCTTCCTCATCCTAAAGTATTGGTACCGGGCGTATTCCATGCTGTCCGAAACGTGCCCGAATAATGTTGCAATGCTTGAATGCCCCCCCCCTTTTTTCACCAGTCGTGAAATGTTGGTTTGTTATATTAATAATATCAAATGGAGCGCAGAAGCGAAGCAGGAAACCGTAGCTTTGTTAGCTAGAGCTTTTCCGTTTCTTCTTGAGACATAATCAGTATGTACTGTAAAGGTAGCGGGCTACTAATTATAAGTCCCATTGACCTACACACTAAATTTGGCTACTTCCGTGCCCCTAGCTCCCAGTAGAAGTTTTCAACCAGGACATGCCACCCCTCTGATAGAAGCTCACAGTCTCGTCTTTCATGGCATTTTCAGATTTTTATACCATGACCATTGAAATTTTTAGCTAGAGAACCTTGAATTATAGGGACGTGTTTCCCGCCATAAAAGCTACTCGAAAACGGTATTTCACAGAGCGGAGTAATACCATATAAAAAAAGAAGAAGGAGAAAAAAAAAAAACGTCATTAAAATTGGTCAGATTGTCCTGAATTTTCCACAGTCTGTCCTGTATTTCAACTCATTGTCTACCAAATCCAAATGCAAAAATGATCATTGTTTGTAAGTAACACAGTCAGAAACAAAATCCCATGATTTTTTTTTATGGCGCTTTGTCTGTCAGTAAACATTTTCCCATGCACGAGTATTGGAGTTAGTTGCCCGCTACCTAAAGTACATAACCTCAACACCGGGGACGCACGAAGATTTGCGCGACAAGGTGTTTAAGCTCCTTAAAGTACGAATGCAGCCTACAACCGCGCAACAAGAGCGTCTATATTCGTATTGTGTCCGTATTTGACTATTAGTTCTCTAGTTTGAAACCAATAAAAAGGCAAAACTTGGGGAAAACCTGACCATCGTGATACGTAGCAGAGATGACGACCGTTTGAGAATTCCTCATGGTCTGCTAAAGTTGCCATAATTCTACTAAATATGAAGTCTACCCCCAATTAAATGTCGATTTGGACAAAATTTCGACAACTCAGCGAGTTACTAAAATATTGTTACACCGAAAAATATTGTGTGAAAAAGAGAAGTGCTTCAAAATAATTTTGGAAGTTGTTTCTTACTGTGTAACTCATGAAACAGGATCATATTTTTCAATGTGCATCGTAGATAATGACCTGAAATACAGACTGTGCAAAATTCGGAAAAATTTGACGAAATTCAGTGTCATTCGTCGATTGTATAACTGTTCTGCAGTGTAATGATGTACCTTTGAGCATCGACAAGGATGGTTAAACACGTAGCCTTCCAATCATTCCAGGTTCTCTACTGTGCTGAAAATTTCAATGGTCATGAAATAAAAAGCGGGGCCCACAGTTTTGAGTTTTATCCAGAGGGTTGGTATTTCCAGGTGTGAAAACTTCTACAAGAAACTAAGGGCCGGCGAAGGGGCCTGGTTTAGTGGGTAAGTCCAAGAGAAATATAATAAGTGTTGCGATAACTCTTGCTTTAGAAATACTTAATTTCTGACTTTATCACTGTCACAAATTTCAAAAATATTTTAGAAGGATCAAATCCAAGAACGTCAATTAATGAGGGCTGATGACTGTTTTATGGTCTACCTAAAATTTAAAATTGCTATACGACTTCTTTCGAAAGATTTTCCCGAATATTCAAGGTATATAGCAAACTTGCAATAAAATCTCCAATGACTTACACTCTAATTTGAACGAGTAAAATGACCTCTCAAACACTCGTCGAAGTTTGACAATGTCTACGTCACCCTTAGGCAGAAAGCTGACCGGTTATCCTTTGATACCAATTCGATTTATTTCAACCATTTCCCAAAAAAGTTTTGCTAGGAGAGCTCAACTCAGCTTCCGTACCCTAGTATCCAGGCCTATTTTACTCATTCATCAAACACTAGGCTGATATATGCTCGCCAGTTTTCAATTCCACAATTTCCTCAAAATTGCTGTAGATGGCCTACGATTTAGCATAAGAGGCACTTCAGTTAGTCAACTTTGATATTAAATTGACGATAGGCCACATCCTATTTAGTAATATATTGCAAAAGTTGTCCTAATGTTCCCTCTTGATAACATTTTGGTAGCCGGGATTACGGCGTATATAACATTGAAACGGCAATAAGTACACAAAGGAAGACTTGGTCAAGTTCAAAAGAACCACTGTCTTTGTTACAAATCAGCAATCCATGCCACGATGACAATAGGCACCTAGGTGCTTAAGCCTACCCCCTAACAGTCTTAATGAATAATTGCCATAGAAAAAAAGCTTTTTCGCATCGACGAGTTATGAATATTCATTCGAGAGCGCTTTTACTAAAAGCAAGAGTCGCTCTCGAAAGATATACAAATTTGGCCTCAATATGATCAGAAGCCCCGGCTACATTCGTAGCCGGGGCTTCTGATCATATTGAGGCCTTTCGAATCAAATGCTAATTACAGTTAGAATGGAATAGTATTTATCTTAAAATGGGAAGTTATTTAAAAATCATTTAAAATAGTCAGCAAAAACACTTTGTTAGGGGGGGGGGGGGGTAACGTTGACCGACCTTATCATGTTGGTTATGTATGATAACGTCCACATTAACATGATTTAAAAGTTTACAGCAGGTCATAATTAAGAAAAGAAAGCCTCGTGAAGAACACAAGAAAGCAAAAAGACAGTCGGAATGGAAAGAAGTCGAAAAAATATAGGAGGAATAAAAAAAATAGCTGTAAAAAATCGACAGTTCCATATTTGGAAGCACTGGACAGAGAAATGACACCTGTGAAAAGATTACCGTATTCTTTTATCATGAACATTTTTACACTACTTACAAATTGTTTAATGCTCTAAGCAGATCACTAGAAACCTGAATATTACAGCAAAACGCTCGGCCACGGTTCATTCCTTTTTGAGGCGGGGAATTAAGGGGGGGATGTGGCCTTTTGGAGTTTTGATTGAAGACGTAAGTGAAGACTTAAGTTTGTTCCTTTAGTGGTTGTAGCTTCCTTAGGAAGCAGTTTCATAGTTTGGTTTCATTGAACAGCTCTCTGCCAGAGAGTCGAGAGGACTTTAGAAAAAGTTATAAATTTGGTCATTTCCACCTACCGACTGACTTCTCGTGGTGTTGGAAATCAGTTAAAATATATGTTTAACTTGTACCCTAAGTCTCCAGCTGCACGACGAACAAGTGAAAGTTCCGGAGAAAGGGATTCAGAGCACCTGAAACGCACGCCCCTTTCTTCCTCATCCTAAAGTATTGGTACCGGGCGTATTCCATGCTGTCCGAAACGTGCCCGAATAATGTTGCAATGCTTGAATGCCCCCCCCCCCTTTTTTCACCAGTCGTGAAATGTTGGTTTGTTATATTAATAATATCAAATGGAGCGCAGAAGCGAAGCAGGAAACCGTAGCTTTGTTAGCTAGAGCTTTTCCGTTTCTTCTTGAGACATAATCAGTATGTACTGTAAAGGTAGCGGGCTACTAATTATAAGTCCCATTGACCTACACACTAAATGTGGCTACTTCCGTGCCCCTAGCTCCCAGTAGAAGTTTTCAACCAGGACATGCCACCCCTCTGATAGAAGCTCACAGTCTCGTCTTTCATGGCATTTTCAGATTTTTATACCATGACCATTGAAATTTTTAGCTAGAGAACCTTGAATTATAGGGACGTGTTTCCCGCCATAATAGCTACTCGAAAACGGTATTTCACAGAGCGGAGTAATACCATATAAAAAAGAAGAAGGAGAAAAAAAAACGTCATTAAAATTGGTCAGATTGTCCTGAATTTTCCACAGTCTGTCCTGTATTTCAACTCATTGTCTACCAAATCCAAATGCAAAAATGATCATTGTTTGTAAGTAACACAGTCAGAAACAAAATCCTATGATTTTTTTTTTATGGCGCTTTGTCTGTCAGTAAACATTTTCCCAGGCACGAGTATTGGAGTTAGTTGCCCGCTACCTAAAGTACATAACCTCAACACCGGGGACGCACGAAGATTTGCGCGACAAGGTGTTTAAGCTCCTTAAAGTACGAATGCAGCCTACAACCGCGCAACAAGAGCGTCTATATTCGTATTGTGTCCGTATTTGACTATTAGTTCTCTAGTTTGAAACCAATAAAAAGGCAAAACTTGGAGAAAACCTGACCATCGTGATACGTAGCAGAGATGACGACCGTTTGAGAATTCCTCATGGTCTGCTAAAGTTGCCATAATTCGACTAAATATGAAGTCTACCCCCAATTAAATGTCGATTTGGACAAAATTTCGACAACTCAGCGAGTTACTAAAATATTGTTACACCGAAAAATATTGTGTGAAAAAGAGAAGTGCTTCAAAATAATTTTGGAAGTTGTTTCTTACTGTGTAACTCATGAAACAGGATCATATTTTTCAATGTGCATCGTAGATAATGACCTGAAATACAGACTGTGCAAAATTCGGAAAAATTTGACGAAATTCAGTGTCATTCGTCGATTGTATAACTGTTCTGCAGTGTAATGATGTACCTTTGAGCATCGACAAGGATGGTTAAACACGTAGCCTTCCAATCATTCCAGGTTCTCTACTGTGCTGAAAATTTCAATGGTCATGAAATAAAAAGCGGGGCCCACAGTTTTGAGTTTTATCCAGAGGGTTGGTATTTCCAGGTGTGAAAACTTCTACAAGAAACTAAGGGCCGGCGAAGGGGCCTGGTTTAGTGGGTAAGTCCAAGAGAAATATAATAAGTGTTGCGATAACTCTTGCTTTAGAAATACTTAATTTCTGACTTTATCACTGTCACAAATTTCAAAAATATTTTAGAAGGATCAAATCCAAGAACGTCAATTAATGAGGGGCTGATGACTGTTTTATGGTCTACCTAAAATTTAAAATTGCTATACGACTTCTTTCGAAAGATTTTCCCGAATATTCAAGGTATATAGCAAACTTGCAATAAAATCTCCAATGACTTACACTCTAATTTGAACGAGTAAAATGACCTCTCAAACACTCGTCGAAGTTTGACAATGTCTACGTCACCCTTAGGCAGAAAGCTGACCGGTTATCCTTTGATACCAATTCGATTTATTTCAACCATTTCCCAAAAAAGTTTTGCTAGGAGAGCTCAACTCAGCTTCCGTACCCTAGTATCCAGGCCTATTTTACTCATTCATCAAACACTAGGCTGATATATGCTCGCCAGTTTTCAATTCCACAATTTCCTCAAAATTGCTGTAGATGGCCTACGATTTAGCATAAGAGGCACTTCAGTTAGTCAACTTTGATATTAAATTGACGATAGGCCACATCCTATTTAGTAATATATTGCAAAAGTTGTCCTAATGTTCCCTCTTGATAACATTTTGGTAGCCGGGATTACGGCGTATATAACATTGAAACGGCAATAAGTACACAAAGGAAGACTTGGTCAAGTTCAAAAGAACCACTGTCTTTGTTACAAATCAGCAATCCATGCCACGATGACAATAGGCACCTAGGTGCTTAAGCCTACCCCCTAACAGTCTTAATGAATAATTGCCATAGAAAAAAAAAAGCTTTTTCGCATCGACGAGTTATAAATATTCATTCGAGAGCGCTTTTTACTAAAAGCAAGAGTCGCTCTCGAAAGATATACAAATTTGGCCTCAATATGATCAGAAGCCCCGGCTACATTCGTAGCCGGGGCTTCTGATCATATTGAGGCCTTTCGAATCAAATGCTAATTACAGTTAGAATGGAATAGTATTTATCTTAAAATGGGAAGTTATTTAAAAATCATTTAAAATAGTCAGCAAAAACACTTTGTTAGGGGGGGGGTAACGTTGACCGACCTTATCATGTTGGTTATGTATGATAACGTCCACATTAACATGATTTAAAAGTTTACAGCAGGTCATAATTAAGAAAAGAAAGCCTCGTGAAGAACACAAGAAAGCAAAAAGACAGTCGGAATGGAAAGGAGTCGAAAAAATATAGGAGGAATAAAAAAAAAATAGCTGTAAAAAATCGACAGTTCCATATTTGGAAACACTGGACAGAGAAATGACACCTGTGAAAAGATTACCGTATTCTTTTATCATGAACATTTTTACACTACTTACAAATTGTTAAATGCTCTAAGCAGATCACTAGAAACCTGAATATTACAGCAAAACGCTCGGCCACGGTTCATTCCTTTTTGAGGCGGGGGAAGGGGGGGGGGTGTGGCCTTTTGGAGTTTTGATTGAAGACGTAAGTGAAGACTTAAGTTTGTTCCTTTAGTGGTTGTAGCTTCCTTAGGAAGCAGTTTCATAGTTTGGTTTCATTGAACAGCTCTCTGCCAGAGAGTCGAGAGGACTTTAGAAAAAGTTATAAATTTGGTCATTTCCACCTACCGACTGACTTCTCGTGGTGTTGGAAATCAGTTAAAATATATGTTTAACTTGTACCCTAAGTCTCCAGCTGCACGACGAACAAGTGAAAGTTCCGGAGAAAGGGATTCAGAGCACCTGAAACGCACGCCCCTTTCTTCCTCATCCTAAAGTATTGGTACCGGGCGTATTCCATGCTGTCCGAAACGTGCCCGAATAATGTTGCAATGCTTGAATGCCCCCCCTTTTTTCACCAGTCGTGAAATGTTGGTTTGTTATATTAATAATATCAAATGGAGCGCAGAAGCGAAGCAGGAAACCGTAGCTTTGTTAGCTAGAGCTTTTCCGTTTCTTCTTGAGACATAATCAGTATGTACTGTAAAGGTAGCGGGCTACTAATTATAAGTCCCATTGACCTACACACTAAATGTGGCTACTTCCGTGCCCCTAGCTCCCAGTAGAAGTTTTCAACCAGGACATGCCACCCCTCTGATAGAAGCTCACAGTCTCGTCTTTCATGGCATTTTCAGATTTTTATACCATGACCATTGAAATTTTTAGCTAGAGAACCTTGAATTATAGGGACGTGTTTCCCGCCATAATAGCTACTCGAAAACGGTATTTCACAGAGCGGAGTAATACCATATAAAAAAAGAAGAAGGAGAAAAACAAAACGTCATTAAAATTGGTCAGATTGTCCTGAATTTTCCACAGTCTGTCCTGTATTTCAACTCATTGTCTACCAAATCCAAATGCAAAAATGATCATTGTTTGTAAGTAACACAGTCAGAAACAAAATCCCATGATTTTTTTTTTTTTTTTTTATGGCGCTTTGTCTGTCAGTAAACATTTTCCCAGGCACGAGTATTGGAGTTAGTTGTCCGCTACCTAAAGTACATAACCTCAACACCGGGGACGCACGAAGATTTGCGCGACAAGGTGTTTAAGCTCCTTTAAGTACGAATGCAGCCTACAACCGCGCAACAAGAGCGTCTATATTCGTATTGTGTCCGTATTTGACTATTAGTTCTCTAGTTTGAAACCAATAAAAAGGCAAAACTTGGAGAAAACCTGACCATCGTGATACGTAGCAGAGATGACGACCGTTTGAGAATTCCTCATGGTCTGCTAAAGTTGCCATAATTCGACTAAATATGAAGTCTACCCCCAATTAAATGTCGATTTGGACAAAATTTCGACAACTCAGCGAGTTACTAAAATATTGTTACACCGAAAAATATTGTGTGAAAAAGAGAAGTGCTTGAAAATAATTTTGGAAGTTGTTTCTTACTGTGTAACTCATGAAACAGGATCATATTTTTCAATGTGCATCGTAGATAATGACCTGAAATACAGACTGTGCAAAATTCGGAAAAATTTGACGAAATTCAGTGTCATTCGTCGATTGTATAACTGTTCTGCAGTGTAATGATGTACCTTTGAGCATCGACAAGGATGGTTAAACACGTAGCCTTCCAATCATTCCAGGTTCTCTACTGTGCTGAAAATTTCAATGGTCATGAAATAAAAAGCGGGGCCCACAGTTTTGAGTTTTATCCAGAGGGTTGGTATTTCCAGGTGTGAAAACTTCTACAAGAAACTAAGGGCCGGCGAAGGGGCCTGGTTTAGTGGGTAAGTCCAAGAGAAATATAATAAGTGTTGCGATAACTCTTGCTTTAGAAATACTTAATTTCTGACTTTATCACTGTCACAAATTTCAAAAATATTTTAGAAGGATCAAATCCAAGAACGTCAATTAATGAGGGGCTGATGACTGTTTTATGGTCTACCTAAAATTTAAAATTGCTATACGACTTCTTTCGAAAGATTTTCCCGAATATTCAAGGTATATAGCAAACTTGCAATAAAATCTCCAATGACTTACACTCTAATTTGAACGAGTAAAATGACCTCTCAAACACTCGTCGAAGTTTGACAATGTCTACGTCACCCTTAGGCAGAAAGCTGACCGGTTATCCTTTGATACCAATTCGATTTATTTCAACCATTTCCCAAAAAAGTTTTGCTAGGAGAGCTCAACTCAGCTTCCGTACCCTAGTATCCAGGCCTATTTTACTCATTCATCAAACACTAGGCTGATATATGCTCGCCAGTTTTCAATTCCACAATTTCCTCAAAATTGCTGTAGATGGCCTACGATTTAGCATAAGAGGCACTTCAGTTAGTCAACTTTGATATTAAATTGACGATAGGCCACATCCTATTTAGTAATATATTGCAAAAGTTGTCCTAATGTTCCCTCTTGATAACATTTTGGTAGCCGGGATTACGGCGTATATAACATTGAAACGGCAATAAGTACACAAAGGAAGACTTGGTCAAGTTCAAAAGAACCACTGTCTTTGTTACAAATCAGCAATCCATGCCACGATGACAATAGGCACCTAGGTGCTTAAGCCTACCCCCTAACAGTCTTAATGAATAATTGCCATAGAAAAAAAAAAGCCTTTTCGCATCGACGAGTTATAAATATTCATTCGAGAGCGCTTTTTACTAAAAGCAAGAGTCGCTCTCGAAAGATATACAAATTTGGCCTCAATATGATCAGAAGCCCCGGCTACATTCGTAGCCGGGGCTTCTGATCATATTGAGGCCTTTCGAATCAAATGCTAATTACAGTTAGAATGGAATAGTATTTATCTTAAAATGGGAAGTTATTTAAAAATCATTTAAAATAGTCAGCAAAAACACTTTGTTAGGGGGGGGGGGGGGTAACGTTGACCGACCTTATCATGTTGGTTATGTATGATAACGTCCACATTAACATGATTTAAAAGTTTACAGCAGGTCATAATTAAGAAAAGAAAGCCTCGTGAAGAACACAAGAAAGCAAAAAGACAGTCGGAATGGAAAGGAGTCGAAAAAATATAGGAGGAATAAAAAAAAATAGCTGTAAAAAATCGACAGTTCCATATTTGGAAACACTGGACAGAGAAATGACACCTGTGAAAAGATTACCGTATTCTTTTATCATGAACATTTTTACACTACTTACAAATTGTTTAATGCTCTAAGCAGATCACTAGAAACCTGAATATTACAGCAAAACGCTCGGCCACGGTTCATTCCTTTTTGAGGCGGGGGAAGGGGGGGGGGGTGTGGCCTTTTGGAGTTTTGATTGAAGACGTAAGTGAAGACTTAAGTTTGTTCCTTTAGTGGTTGTAGCTTCCTTAGGAAGCAGTTTCATAGTTTGGTTTCATTGAACAGCTCTCTGCCAGAGAGTCGAGAGGACTTTAGAAAAAGTTATAAATTTGGTCATTTCCACCTACCGACTGACTTCTCGTGGTGTTGGAAATCAGTTAAAATATATGTTTAACTTGTACCCTAAGTCTCCAGCTGCACGACGAACAAGTGAAAGTTCCGGAGAAAGGGATTCAGAGCACCTGAAACGCACGCCCCTTTCTTCCTCATCCTAAAGTATTGGTACCGGGCGTATTCCATGCTGTCCGAAACGTGCCCGAATAATGTTGCAATGCTTGAATGCCCCCCCCCCCTTTTTTCACCAGTCGTGAAATGTTGGTTTGTTATATTAATAATATCAAATGGAGCGCAGAAGCGAAGCAGGAAACCGTAGCTTTGTTAGCTAGAGCTTTTCCGTTTCTTCTTGAGACATAATCAGTATGTACTGTAAAGGTAGCGGGCTACTAATTATAAGTCCCATTGACCTACACACTAAATGTGGCTACTTCCGTGCCCCTAGCTCCCAGTAGAAGTTTTCAACCAGGACATGCCACCCCTCTGATAGAAGCTCACAGTCTCGTCTTTCATGGCATTTTCAGATTTTTATACCATGACCATTGAAATTTTTAGCTAGAGAACCTTGAATTATAGGGACGTGTTTCCCGCCATAATAGCTACTCGAAAACGGTATTTCACAGAGCGGAGTAATACCATATAAAAAAAGAAGAAGGAGAAAAAAAAAAAAAACGTCATTAAAATTGGTCAGATTGTCCTGAATTTTCCACAGTCTGTCCTGTATTTCAACTCATTGTCTACCAAATCCAAATGCAAAAATGATCATTGTTTGTAAGTAACACAGTCAGAAACAAAATCCCATGATTTTTTTTTTTTTTTTTATGGCGCTTTGTCTGTCAGTAAACATTTTCCCAGGCACGAGTATTGGAGTTAGTTGTCCGCTACCTAAAGTACATAACCTCAACACCGGGGACGCACGAAGATTTGCGCGACAAGGTGTTTAAGCTCCTTTAAGTACGAATGCAGCCTACAACCGCGCAACAAGAGCGTCTATATTCGTATTGTGTCCGTATTTGCCAATAGTTCTCTAGTTTGAAACCAATAAAAAGGCAAAACTTGGAGAAAACCTGACCATCGTGATACGTAGCAGAGATGACGACCGTTTGAGAATTCCTCATGGTCTGCTAAAGTTGCCATAATTCGACTAAATATGAAGTCTACCCCCAATTAAATGTCGATTTGGACAAAATTTCGACAACTCAGCGAGTTACTAAAATATTGTTACACCGAAAAATATTGTGTGAAAAAGAGAAGTGCTTGAAAATAATTTTGGAAGTTGTTTCTTACTGTGTAACTCATGAAACAGGATCATATTTTTCAATGTGCATCGTAGATAATGACCTGAAATACAGACTGTGCAAAATTCGGAAAAATTTGACGAAATTCAGTGTCATTCGTCGATTGTATAACTGTTCTGCAGTGTAATGATGTACCTTTGAGCATCGACAAGGATGGTTAAACACGTAGCCTTCCAATCATTCCAGGTTCTCTACTGTGCTGAAAATTTCAATGGTCATGAAATAAAAAGCGGGGCCCACAGTTTTGAGTTTTATCCAGAGGGTTGGTATTTCCAGGTGTGAAAACTTCTACAAGAAACTAAGGGCCGGCGAAGGGGCCTGGTTTAGTGGGTAAGTCCAAGAGAAATATAATAAGTGTTGCGATAACTCTTGCTTTAGAAATACTTAATTTCTGACTTTATCACTGTCACAAATTTCAAAAATATTTTAGAAGGATCAAATCCAAGAACGTCAATTAATGAGGGGCTGATGACTGTTTTATGGTCTACCTAAAATTTAAAATTGCTATACGACTTCTTTCGAAAGATTTTCCCGAATATTCAAGGTATATAGCAAACTTGCAATAAAATCTCCAATGACTTACACTCTAATTTGAACGAGTAAAATGACCTCTCAAACACTCGTCGAAGTTTGACAATGTCTACGTCACCCTTAGGCAGAAAGCTGACCGGTTATCCTTTGATACCAATTCGATTTATTTCAACCATTTCCCAAAAAAGTTTTGCTAGGAGAGCTCAACTCAGCTTCCGTACCCTAGTATCCAGGCCTATTTTACTCATTCATCAAACACTAGGCTGATATATGCTCGCCAGTTTTCAATTCCACAATTTCCTCAAAATTGCTGTAGATGGCCTACGATTTAGCATAAGAGGCACTTCAGTTAGTCAACTTTGATATTAAATTGACGATAGGCCACATCCTATTTAGTAATATATTGCAAAAGTTGTCCTAATGTTCCCTCTTGATAACATTTTGGTAGCCGGGATTACGGCGTATATAACATTGAAACGGCAATAAGTACACAAAGGAAGACTTGGTCAAGTTCAAAAGAACCACTGTCTTTGTTACAAATCAGCAATCCATGCCACGATGACAATAGGCACCTAGGTGCTTAAGCCTACCCCCTAACAGTCTTAATGAATAATTGCCATAGAAAAAAAAAAAAGCTTTTCGCATCGACGAGTTATAAATATTCATTCGAGAGCGCTTTTTACTAAAAGCAAGAGTCGCTCTCGAAAGATATACAAATTTGGCCTCAATATGATCAGAAGCCCCGGCTACATTCGTAGCCGGGGCTTCTGATCATATTGAGGCCTTTCGAATCAAATGCTAATTACAGTTAGAATGGAATAGTATTTATCTTAAAATGGGAAGTTATTTAAAAATCATTTAAAATAGTCAGCAAAAACACTTTGTTAGGGGGGTAACGTTGACCGACCTTATCATGTTGGTTATGTATGATAACGTCCACATTAACATGATTTAAAAGTTTACAGCAGGTCATAATTAAGAAAAGAAAGCCTCGTGAAGAACACAAGAAAGCAAAAAGACAGTCGGAATGGAAAGGAGTCGAAAAAATATAGGAGGAATAAAAAAAAATAGCTGTAAAAAATCGACAGTTCCATATTTGGAAACACTGGACAGAGAAATGACACCTGTGAAAAGATTACCGTATTCTTCTATCATGAACATTTTTACACTACTTACAAATTGTTAAATGCTCTAAGCAGATCACTAGAAACCTGAATATTACAGCAAAACGCTCGGCCACGGTTCATTCCTTTTTGAGGCGGGGGAAAGGGGGGGATGTGGCCTTTTGGAGTTTTGATTGAAAACGTAAGTGAAGACTTAAGTTTGTTCCTTTAGTGGTTGTAGCTTCCTTAGGAAGCAGTTTCATAGTTTGGTTTCATTGAACAGCTCTCTGCCAGAGAGTCGAGAGGACTTTAGAAAAAGTTATAAATTTGGTCATTTCCACCTACCGACTGACTTCTCGTGGTGTTGGAAATCAGTTAAAATATATGTTTAACTTGTACCCTAAGTCTCCAGCTGCACGACGAACAAGTGAAAGTTCCGGAGAAAGGGATTCAGAGCACCTGAAACGCACGCCCCTTTCTTCCTCATCCTAAAGTATTGGTACCGGGCGTATTCCATGCTGTCCGAAACGTGCCCGAATAATGTTGCAATGCTTGAATGCCCCCCCCCCTTTTTTCACCAGTCGTGAAATGTTGGTTTGTTATATTAATAATATCAAATGGAGCGCAGAAGCGAAGCAGGAAACCGTAGCTTTGTTAGCTAGAGCTTTTCCGTTTCTTCTTGAGACATAATCAGTATGTACTGTAAAGGTAGCGGGCTACTAATTATAAGTCCCATTGACCTACACACTAAATGTGGCTACTTCCGTGCCCCTAGCTCCCAGTAGAAGTTTTCAACCAGGACATGCCACCCCTCTGATAGAAGCTCACAGTCTCGTCTTTCATGGCATTTTCAGATTTTATACCATGACCATTGAAATTTTTAGCTAGAGAACCTTGAATTATAGGGACGTGTTTCCCGCCATAATAGCTACTCGAAAACGGTATTTCACAGAGCGGAGTAATACCATATAAAAAAAGAAGAAGGAGAGAAAAAAAAAAACGTCATTAAAATTGGTCAGATTGTCCTGAATTTTCCACAGTCTGTCCTGTATTTCAACTCATTGTCTACCAAATCCAAATGCAAAAATGATCATTGTTTGTAAGTAACACAGTCAGAAACAAAATCCCATGATTTTTTTTTTTTTTTTTATGGCGCTTTGTCTGTCAGTAAACATTTTCCCAGGCACGAGTATTGGAGTTAGTTGTCCGCTACCTAAAGTACATAACCTCAACACCGGGGACGCACGAAGATTTGCGCGACAAGGTGTTTAAGCTCCTTTAAGTACGAATGCAGCCCACAACCGCGCAACAAGAGCGTCTATATTCGTATTGTGTCCGTATTTGACTATTAGTTCTCTAGTTTGAAACCAATAAAAAGGCAAAACTTGGAGAAAACCTGACCATCGTGATACGTAGCAGAGATGACGACCGTTTGAGAATTCCTCATGGTCTGCTAAAGTTGCCATAATTCGACTAAATATGAAGTCTACCCCCAATTAAATGTCGATTTGGACAAAATTTCGACAACTCAGCGAGTTACTAAAATATTGTTACACCGAAAAATATTGTGTGAAAAAGAGAAGTGCTTGAAAATAATTTTGGAAGTTGTTTCTTACTGTGTAACTCATGAAACAGGATCATATTTTTCAATGTGCATCGTAGATAATGACCTGAAATACAGACTGTGCAAAATTCGGAAAAATTTGACGAAATTCAGTGTCATTCGTCGATTGTATAACTGTTCTGCAGTGTAATGATGTACCTTTGAGCATCGACAAGGATGGTTAAACACGTAGCCTTCCAATCATTCCAGGTTCTCTACTGTGCTGAAAATTTCAATGGTCATGAAATAAAAAGCGGGGCCCACAGTTTTGAGTTTTATCCAGAGGGTTGGTATTTCCAGGTGTGAAAACTTCTACAAGAAACTAAGGGCCGGCGAAGGGGCCTGGTTTAGTGGGTAAGTCCAAGAGAAATATAATAAGTGTTGCGATAACTCTTGCTTTAGAAATACTTAATTTCTGACTTTATCACTGTCACAAATTTCAAAAATATTTTAGAAGGATCAAATCCAAGAACGTCAATTAATGAGGGGCTGATGACTGTTTTATGGTCTACCTAAAATTTAAAATTGCTATACGACTTCTTTCGAAAGATTTTCCCGAATATTCAAGGTATATAGCAAACTTGCAATAAAATCTCCAATGACTTACACTCTAATTTGAACGAGTAAAATGACCTCTCAAACACTCGTCGAAGTTTGACAATGTCTACGTCACCCTTAGGCAGAAAGCTGACCGGTTATCCTTTGATACCAATTCGATTTATTTCAACCATTTCCCAAAAAAGTTTTGCTAGGAGAGCTCAACTCAGCTTCCGTACCCTAGTATCCAGGCCTATTTTACTCATTCATCAAACACTAGGCTGATATATGCTCGCCAGTTTTCAATTCCACAATTTCCTCAAAATTGCTGTAGATGGCCTACGATTTAGCATAAGAGGCACTTCAGTTAGTCAACTTTGATATTAAATTGACGATAGGCCACATCCTATTTAGTAATATATTGCAAAAGTTGTCCTAATGTTCCCTCTTGATAACATTTTGGTAGCCGGGATTACGGCGTATATAACATTGAAACGGCAATAAGTACACAAAGGAAGACTTGGTCAAGTTCAAAAGAACCACTGTCTTTGTTACAAATCAGCAATCCATGCCACGATGACAATAGGCACCTAGGTGCTTAAGCCCACCCCCTAACAGTCTTAATGAATAATTGCCATAGAAAAAAAAAAGCCTTTTCGCATCGACGAGTTATAAATATTCATTCGAGAGCGCTTTTTACTAAAAGCAAGAGTCGCTCTCGAAAGATATACAAATTTGGCCTCAATATGATCAGAAGCCCCGGCTACATTCGTAGCCGGGGCTTCTGATCATATTGAGGCCTTTCGAATCAAATGCTAATTACAGTTAGAATGGAATAGTATTTATCTTAAAATGGGAAGTTATTTAAAAATCATTTAAAATAGTCAGCAAAAACACTTTGTTAGGGGGTAACGTTGACCGACCTTATCATGTTGGTTATGTATGATAACGTCCACATTAACATGATTTAAAAGTTTACAGCAGGTCATAATTAAGAAAAGAAAGCCTCGTGAAGAACACAAGAAAGCAAAAAGACAGTCGGAATGGAAAGGAGTCGAAAAACTATAGGAGGAATAAAAAAAATAGCTGTAAAAAATCGACAGTTCCATATTTGGAAACACTGGACAGAGAAATGACACCTGTGAAAAGATTACCGTATTCTTTTATCATGAACATTTTTACACTACTTACAAATTGTTAAATGCTCTAAGCAGATCACTAGAAACCTGAATATTACAGCAAAACGCTCGGCCACGGTTCATTCCTTTTTGAGGCGGGGGAAGGGGGGGGTGTGGCCTTTTGGAGTTTTGATTGAAGACGTAAGTGAAGACTTAAGTTTGTTCCTTTAGTGGTTGTAGCTTCCTTAGGAAGCAGTTTCATAGTTTGGTTTCATTGAACAGCTCTCTGCCAGAGAGTCGAGAGGACTTTAGAAAAAGTTATAAATTTGGTCATTTCCACCTACCGACTGACTTCTCGTGGTGTTGGAAATCAGTTAAAATATATGTTTAACTTGTACCCTAAGTCTCCAGCTGCACGACGAACAAGTGAAAGTTCCGGAGAAAGGGATTCAGAGCACCTGAAACGCACGCCCCTTTCTTCCTCATCCTAAAGTATTGGTACCGGGCGTATTCCATGCTGTCCGAAACGTGCCCGAATAATGTTGCAATGCTTGAATGCCCCCCCCCCCTTTTTTCACCAGTCGTGAAATGTTGGTTTGTTATATTAATAATATCAAATGGAGCGCAGAAGCGAAGCAGGAAACCGTAGCTTTGTTAGCTAGAGCTTTTCCGTTTCTTCTTGAGACATAATCAGTATGTACTGTAAAGGTAGCGGGCTACTAATTATAAGTCCCATTGACCTACACACTAAATGTGGCTACTTCCGTGCCCCTAGCTCCCAGTAGAAGTTTTCAACCAGGACATGCCACCCCTCTGATAGAAGCTCACAGTCTCGTCTTTCATGGCATTTTCAGATTTTATACCATGACCATTGAAATTTTTAGCTAGAGAACCTTGAATTATAGGGACGTGTTTCCCGCCATAATAGCTACTCGAAAACGGTATTTCACAGAGCGGAGTAATACCATATAAAAAAAGAAGAAGGAGAGAAATAAAAAAACGTCATTAAAATTGGTCAGATTGTCCTGAATTTTCCACAGTCTGTCCTGTATTTCAACTCATTGTCTACCAAATCCAAATGCAAAAATGATCATTGTTTGTAAGTAACACAGTCAGAAACAAAATCCCATGATTTTTTTTTTTTATGGCGCTTTGTCTGTCAGTAAACATTTTCCCAGGCACGAGTATTGGAGTTAGTTGTCCGCTACCTAAAGTACATAACCTCAACACCGGGGACGCACGAAGATTTGCGCGACAAGGTGTTTAAGCTCCTTTAAGTACGAATGCAGCCTACAACCGCGCAACAAGAGCGTCTATATTCGTATTGTGTCCGTATTTGCCAATAGTTCTCTAGTTTGAAACCAATAAAAAGGCAAAACTTGGAGAAAACCTGACCATCGTGATACGTAGCAGAGATGACGACCGTTTGAGAATTCCTCATGGTCTGCTAAAGTTGCCATAATTCGACTAAATATGAAGTCTACCCCCAATTAAATGTCGATTTGGACAAAATTTCGACAACTCAGCGAGTTACTAAAATATTGTTACACCGAAAAATATTGTGTGAAAAAGAGAAGTGCTTGAAAATAATTTTGGAAGTTGTTTCTTACTGTGTAACTCATGAAACAGGATCATATTTTTCAATGTGCATCGTAGATAATGACCTGAAATACAGACTGTGCAAAATTCGGAAAAATTTGACGAAATTCAGTGTCATTCGTCGATTGTATAACTGTTCTGCAGTGTAATGATGTACCTTTGAGCATCGACAAGGATGGTTAAACACGTAGCCTTCCAATCATTCCAGGTTCTCTACTGTGCTGAAAATTTCAATGGTCATGAAATAAAAAGCGGGGCCCACAGTTTTGAGTTTTATCCAGAGGGTTGGTATTTCCAGGTGTGAAAACTTCTACAAGAAACTAAGGGCCGGCGAAGGGGCCTGGTTTAGTGGGTAAGTCCAAGAGAAATATAATAAGTGTTGCGATAACTCTTGCTTTAGAAATACTTAATTTCTGACTTTATCACTGTCACAAATTTCAAAAATATTTTAGAAGGATCAAATCCAAGAACGTCAATTAATGAGGGGCTGATGACTGTTTTATGGTCTACCTAAAATTTAAAATTGCTATACGACTTCTTTCGAAAGATTTTCCCGAATATTCAAGGTATATAGCAAACTTGCAATAAAATCTCCAATGACTTACACTCTAATTTGAACGAGTAAAATGACCTCTCAAACACTCGTCGAAGTTTGACAATGTCTACGTCACCCTTAGGCAGAAAGCTGACCGGTTATCCTTTGATACCAATTCGATTTATTTCAACCATTTCCCAAAAACGTTTTGCTAGGAGAGCTCAACTCAGCTTCCGTACCCTAGTATCCAGGCCTATTTTACTCATTCATCAAACACTAGGCTGATATATGCTCGCCAGTTTTCAATTCCACAATTTCCTCAAAATTGCTGTAGATGGCCTACGATTTAGCATAAGAGGCACTTCAGTTAGTCAACTTTGATATTAAATTGACGATAGGCCACATCCTATTTAGTAATATATTGCAAAAGTTGTCCTAATGTTCCCTCTTGATAACATTTTGGTAGCCGGGATTACGGCGTATATAACATTGAAACGGCAATAAGTACACAAAGGAAGACTTGGTCAAGTTCAAAAGAACCACTGTCTTTGTTACAAATCAGCAATCCATGCCACGATGACAATAGGCACCTAGGTGCTTAAGCCTACCCCCTAACAGTCTTAATGAATAATTGCCATAGAAAAAAAAAGCTTTTTCGCATCGACGAGTTATAAATATTCATTCGAGAGCGCTTTTTACTAAAAGCAAGAGTCGCTCTCGAAAGATATACAAATTTGGCCTCAATATGATCAGAAGCCCCGGCTACATTCGTAGCCGGGGCTTCTGATCATATTGAGGCCTTTCGAATCAAATGCTAATTACAGTTAGAATGGAATAGTATTTATCTTAAAATGGGAAGTTATTTAAAAATCATTTAAAATAGTCAGCAAAAACACTTTGTTAGGGGGAGTTAACGTTGACCGACCTTATCATGTTGGTTATGTATGATAACGTCCACATTAACATGATTTAAAAGTTTACAGCAGGTCATAATTAAGAAAAGAAAGCCTCGTGAAGAACACAAGAAAGCAAAAAGACAGTCGGAATGGAAAGGAGTCGAAAAACTATAGGAGGAATAAAAAAAATAGCTGTAAAAAATCGACAGTTCCATATTTGGAAACACTGGACAGAGAAATGACACCTGTGAAAAGATTACCGTATTCTTTTATCATGAACATTTTTACACTACTTACAAATTGTTAAATGCTCTAAGCAGATCACTAGAAACCTGAATATTACAGCAAAACGCTCGGCCACGGTTCATTCCTTTTTGAGGCGGGGGAATTAAGGGGGGATGTGGCCTTTTGGAGTTTTGATTGAAGACGTAAGTGAAGACTTAAGTTTGTTCCTTTAGTGGTTGTAGCTTCCTTAGGAAGCAGTTTCATAGTTTGGTTTCATTGAACAGCTCTCTGCCAGAGAGTCGAGAGGACTTTAGAAAAAGTTATAAATTTGGTCATTTCCACCTACCGACTGACTTCTCGTGGTGTTGGAAATCAGTTAAAATATATGTTTAACTTGTACCCTAAGTCTCCAGCTGCACGACGAACAAGTGAAAGTTCCGGAGAAAGGGATTCAGAGCACCTGAAACGCACGCCCCTTTCTTCCTCATCCTAAAGTATTGGTACCGGGCGTATTCCATGCTGTCCGAAACGTGCCCGAATAATGTTGCAATGCTTGAATGCCCCCCCCCCTTTTTTCACCAGTCGTGAAATGTTGGTTTGTTATATTAATAATATCAAATGGAGCGCAGAAGCGAAGCAGGAAACCGTAGCTTTGTTAGCTAGAGCTTTTCCGTTTCTTCTTGAGACATAATCAGTATGTACTGTAAAGGTAGCGGGCTACTAATTATAAGTCCCATTGACCTACACACTAAATGTGGCTACTTCCGTGCCCCTAGCTCCCAGTAGAAGTTTTCAACCAGGACATGCCACCCCTCTGATAGAAGCTCACAGTCTCGTCTTTCATGGCATTTTCAGATTTTATACCATGACCATTGAAATTTTTAGCTAGAGAACCTTGAATTATAGGGACGTGTTTCCCGCCATAATAGCTACTCGAAAACGGTATTTCACAGAGCGGAGTAATACCATATAAAAAAAGAAGAAGGAGAAAAACAAAACGTCATTAAAATTGGTCAGATTGTCCTGAATTTTCCACAGTCTGTCCTGTATTTCAACTCATTGTCTACCAAATCCAAATGCAAAAATGATCATTGTTTGTAAGTAACACAGTCAGAAACAAAATCCCATGATTTTTTTTTATGGCGCTTTGTCTGTCAGTAAACATTTTCCCATGCACGAGTATTGAAGTTAGTTGTCCGCTACCTTTAAAGGTTTGGACTTGCTGAAGTTAATGCCAGATTTTACAAGAAAGTTGAAATATTTTCAAAATAATACAATTTAATTTCAAAGTTACCACAAGAATTGCAAGAATATGATATTTTTTCTCATTTGAATTAAACTTTGTTTAAAATATTACAGAGTCATCAAATGAGATGATTTATAGGTTGTAGGTGGCGGCAGGCTTGAGACTTACACCAGCTTCTTTCCACAGGAAGTCCGGTAGTAAACCTGAAAAATGGCAGACAGCGGAGAACCAGCTAGCACTAACGAGAAAGATCCTCTTGATCTGGAATTTCCCAAGTTATTTTACGTTTCCAATATGGATTCAGTGAGGGATGTCATTCGAAATTACGAACTAAGGTCAAGAACCCAGTTTGCAGCGAATAGAGAGAGCAAACACTTCGATACAAATTGGTCCATATATTCCGGTACGTGTACCATTCATATATATTGTATTGATACCGGATTAGCGATTATCAAGTAACTCGGGCTAGCCAATTCATAAACGTTAGCTGCACAGAATTCCACCATACAATACCGTATTTTAATAAACTTTAAAGTCTACTCTAGGGATCTTGGTACGATGTTGACTAGTTGAGTTTTGAATTCCGTTTTGAATTGTACTGGGTTCTAGCCAAGCCATTCAAACTGGGTGCTGCAACCAGTTTAAATTTACTTTTTTAAGTAAGCACCCAGTTTGGAATTTTACCACCCAGTTTGAATTTCATCATATGCATAATCTAAACATAGGCTACTGTACACTGCACAGTATCAGACACATAAACATTCGATTGAATGATTGTAATGATATTGGAAATAACCAAAAATCAGGCAACTGACCACAGACGTTGCCATTTAGATCTTAAGATATGACCAACATCATGTGAGAATGGTGCAATGTCAATTAACTCCCACCCAGTTTGACATTTTTCCTGGCTAGAACCCTGTTGTATCTAGCCTAGGCTTAGTAGGCTATAGTATTGGCTTTTTTGGCCTCTTTTGGCTAGACCTTTTGAGGGTCCTTCAAAACACAGGTCGTCCTAGCGTTTTATAGTAGCCTATATAGTAAATAAAAAAGGAAAAGGTTGGTCACATCGCCTAACACCAATGCAGTGCTTCGCACAAAATTATTCATGATTCCTCACCTTCCACTAGATTTTACCCCTTCAAATCTCTCGAAAACATTCCTACATCTTTCTCTGATAAAAGAAAACAACCGTTAAGAAAAAACTGACATCTAATGCAAGAAATCTTCTCATCTGATTCTTCGTTGACCACAACCTAGATCACTCTTCTCCATTTCATGACGTCACATTACGTAATGGGAATTGCCCTGTACGAATCTGGTTCTCCCTTTACTGAGTAGACCCAGTGGTTCCCCCATTGGATAGTTCGAACTGCTTTCGAATCTGTCAACAACCAGACGGTAATTTTTTTCTGTGCAGGGAACGTGAACAAAGAAATGGAAAACATGAGCATACAATTCCCCTAGCTGTGCTATGAAAAAAAAAAAAAATGCATACGGCCTACGGGAAGTCTTTACGTATATGGTTGGCCACAGTGGACATAATTCCTTATTTAATGCTGACATTAAATCGAATTTATGTCCGCATTAATTCGATTTAATGTCAGCATAAAAGAAGTTTCAGTATTGACCAATCACAGTACAGATTTAAATGTGGGCATTAAATCATTTAATGCTGGCATTAATTCGATTTTATCTCAACATTAATTCGATTTAATGCAGACATTAAATCGATTTAATTTTAGAATTAATTCGATTTAATGTTAGCATTAATTTGATTTAAAGAGCCCATGAAATGACTCAATGACAAAGATTTGGAGTCATTCTCTGACACTATCTATCACCAAAAAAGCATTTATTTTAAAAAATTCTGCCCCACAAAAGAGAAATGCTCAAGTGAAATGGTACCCCTTCCAGCACAACAGCTGAAAAATGTAAAAGATGAAAAAGTGCATTGAACCAAAAATGACATCATCACAGGAACCCAACTTCACAGTGTGTGTATTATAATGCTATGTTTAAGTAACATTTTGCTCACAAATTGCATAGCATGAGACCTGTACTGGTCAAATAACTTCTGAATTATATCTGAAGAATGTCCCACTAGTTTCAGGGGCGAGGGATTATGGTGCTAGGAGTATCTCTGATGTTGGTTGTGTTGAGGGTCCTATTCAAGCTCACAGAGGTTTTAACCATATCTCAACTGACAGGGCAGTTTCTGGGATCAAAGTTGTATTTGCTAATGTACGGAGCATTCTTAACAAGTTCCATGAATTTCTTGCACAGATTTCCATTGACAATCCAGACATTGTTGGAGTTACTGAATCATGGCTCCATAGTGAGGTAAGCAACTCTGAAATTCAGGTTCCCGGGTTCAAAATTTTCAGGCAAGATAGGATTGATACTGTCGGTGGTAGGGGTGGAGGGGTCTTATTGTTGTCAAGGATAGTTTAAATTGTGTTAAAGTCACAACCAAGTTTTCCTGTGGGTTCTCTAACTGCTTGTGGTGTGAACTTAGCTGTAGCAATGATTATGGCACCCCCTTGCTTGTCGGTATTGTTTACCGTTCACCAAATTCTTGCATTGAGAATAATCAGGATTTGTTCCAAATTTTTAGGAAAATTTCTTCCAAAAAGGCTGTTGTGTTTGGGGATTTTAACTTTCCAGATATTGATTGGCAATCCTGTACTAGTGGGTTACATGGGAGGGATTTTCTTGAGGTTGTGACTGATGGTTTCTTTACCCAGCATGTTCTGTTTCCCACTCGTGAGGATAATTGCCTTGATTTGGTGTTAAGTACAGAAGGGAACATGGTTAGAAATGTAGCCAATGGTGGTAAGATTGGGTCCAGTGACCATGATCTTATTTGTTTTGAGTTACATTGTTTCAGCAATCATGCTAGTAGTGACGAAAGAATTCTAGATTTCAGCAAGGCTAACTTTACTTGTGCTAAGGAGCTTTTAACCATAGATTGGGCGGCCTGTTTGTCTCACTTAGGCCCTGCTGAGGCATGGAGTGTTTTCTGGGATGTTGTTTCTGACACAACAAAGTTGTGTATCCCTCTTAAGAAAGCTGTGGTTAAAAATAGGCCAATTTGGATTTCTACAGAAGTTCTTAGAGCAACTAGGAAGAAACGTAAGTGTTGGCATCGCTATAGGGCCAGTAAAAGTCCAGAAAACTTAGCAGCTTACAAGAAGCAGGAATTCTTAGTTAAAAATTTGGTAAATGGAACTAAAACTAGGTTTGAAAAGCAGTTGGCCAAGGAGGTTAAGATAAACCCCAAAACTTTTCATGCCTATGTGAGGTCTAAGCAGAAGCTTAAGGAGGGTGTGGGGCCTCTCAAAGGTGATGATAATACTTTGGTTAGTGACCATCAGGATATGGCTAATTTGTTAAATGACTATTTTGTATCTGTTTTTACTGAGGAATCATCTTTGTTGGGGACTTGTACGGGTTCTGATGTCTCTTCTTCAATCAGTTATGTCATTTTCTCAGAGGAACAAGTTTGTAAAAAGTTAAAGAGTTTGAAAGCTAGTAAGGCCCCTGGGCCAGATGGGGCCAACCCAGCCATTTTACGTGAATGCTCTGAGATTTTGTCAGTTCCTCTTTCCATCATTTTTCAGAAGTGTCTGGATTCGAGTTTTGTTCCTACTGACTGGCGGGTTGCAAATGTTACTCCAATTTTTAAGAAGGGGGATCGAAGTAATCCTTGCAATTACAGGCCTGTCAGTTTAACCAGTGTTGTGTGCAAAGTTATGGAATCTTTGATTAAGGATAGTTTACTTTTAAGTATCTTTTAGATAATGAGTTACTTAATCTGTCACAGCATGGCTTCCTGCCAAGCAGATCTTGTGTTACTAACTTACTGAGCTTTCTTGAAGATGTCTCTTCATCTCTTGATTCTGGGTATGGCGTTGATGTCATTTACCTTGACTTTTCAATGGCTTTTGATAAAGTTCCATTAGGTAGGCTAATGGTTAAACTGCATAGGTTAGGGGTTCAGGGCAATTGTTCTGATTGGATAAATTAGTGGCTTCATGGTAGATCTCAGAGAGTTGCTGTCAATGGTACAGTAACTTCTCCTCTTGGAAAGAAGTCACAAGTGGAGTACCGCAGGGTTCTGTCCTTGGCCCACTTCTTTTCTTAATTTTCATCAATGATATTGATAGTTCTCTTACATCTCGTATTCAAGTAAGTTTGCAGATGATACTAAGCTTTATAGGAAGATTAGCATTTTGGATGATGCCTTACTGCTGCAGAAAGATCTGGATAGGTTATTTTCTTGGCCTCAGACCTGGCAAATGTCTTTTAATGCAGGTAAGTGTAAGGTCCTTCATTTTGGTCCCAAAAGTTTTAGCTATGATTATAATATGAATGGTTGTGTTTTAAGTAATGTCACCTCTGAGAAAGATCTGGGTGTTGTAATTACTGGGGATTTAAAGTCATCAAGGCAGTGTGCAGCCCCTGCTGCAAAGGCTAATAGAGTGCTTGGATTGATCAAGAGGAATTTCATCAATTTTAGTAAGGATATTGTGCTTAATTTGTATAAGCAGTTGGTAAGACCCCATCTTGACTATGCAGCTCAGGCTTGGAATCCCTTCTATGAAAAGGACAAGTTTCTTTTAGAGCAGGTTCAGAGGAGAGCCACTCGCCTCATTCCTGAGGTGAGAAATTTGCCTTATCATTCTAGGCTTAAACATCTTGGGCTTACCACCTTGGAGCTGAGAAGGATTAGGGGAGACATGCTCCAGGTTTTCAAGTTCCTTTGTGAAAGGAATCCCCTTCTGACTTGTGGTTATTTAAGGGTTCAGGGTAATTCTCGGGTGCGTGGGCATTGTAAAAAGTTTCTTTTTTTTCAAAGCTTGAAAAGCCTTTTGCAAGGCTTGACATTTGGAAGTTTAGTTTCTCCCATAGAGTTGTCAACGAGTGGAATTGTCTACCTGATTGGGTAGTTAACTCCCCCTCAGTTCACTGCTTTAAGGTTAACGTTGACAGGTTTTTCCATGGCTGTGGTAGAATCTGATTGTTTGGGGCTGTTGTCAAGCTTTGGTGGTTTGACTTTTGATTAGGGCTTGGACTTCAGGGCATCTTATGGGGCCTTGGCCCTCCTTTGCCCTTCAACCTGTTATGTTATGTTATAAAGCCAAAAATATATCAATCAAAATTTGAAATTCTCACTCCCAATTCCTCAAAAGAGGAATTTTATCATAATTCACTAAAGCTGTCCCATTCATCATTTTAGGCCTATCAGTTAAAATTTTGGTTCCCGCAGTCTAGTCGATCTATTACTAGACAGCAATTCTTCCAACCAGAAAAAGAAAATATTTCAACTCACATTCATTTAGATTGTTGAATAAGAAGACTGATATCTCACCCAGATTCCTTTGAAAGACATCCCTTCCAAGTAAAATTTGTCACAAACATTTATGTAGAAATCAACCAATTGATCTTGTACTAGCACGGACTTCAAAATGCATGAAGTTGAAATAGTAACTTCATGCCAACTTTTGATAAAAATATGGAATACTTCCTTAAATAACCAAAATATCAGCTTGTCTCCTTTCCCACTATATTTACTGTTCCTTTTCTTTGAACCAAGTCAAATTGCAGCATCAGCACATGCATCCAAATAACACAGAACCTGTTGGTAGAATGTGCACAATGGTATACAGTATTGCATATGGGCCTGTGTTATGAGAGAATCACTGCTTCCTCCCCAATGAAAACAATAATTACATAACACTGGAAGACAAATGGATGCAGTTACATCCCCCAGGAGCCCGAGGTATTTTTCTGTGTGTATAACCTCTTACCACGAAACTACCAAACACTTGTACCATGTATTACAGTATATACCAAACAATTTTCCCTGAGTGCTAGTTGGCTCAAGGAATATTGAGAAGTCACAAAACTCCATCTGTTGAACAGGGGTATTCCTAGGTGTTAAAACCTCCTTTTTCACTGGTTTTGAGAAGCAAACATAGGTTTAGGTTTTGTAATGATAATTTGGTGATTATATATCAATCATTTTAGGCCATCTATACATGCAAGATTGTGTAACATCAACAGATGTGTGTGTATAGTACACACACTGTGAAGATGGGTTCCTTTGATGATGTCATTCTTGTTTCAGTGCACTTTTACATTTTTCACCTGTTGTGCTGGAAGGGATACCATTTCACTTGAGCATTTCTCTTTTGTGGGGTGGGTTTTTTTAAAATAAATGCTATTTTTGTTGATAGATAGTGTCAGAGATGACCCCAAATCATTGTTACTAAGTCATTTCATGGGCTCTTTAATGTCTGCATTAATTATTTAATGCTGACATTAAATCGATATAATGCTAGCATTAATTCAATTTAATGTCAGCATTAATTCGATTAAATGTCTGTAGTATTGTATTCAAGTCACTAGATTAGTGACTCGAGTCACCAGTTTTCAAACTTTTAAGTGACTCGAGTAGAGTCATTGACTCGAGTCACTGTACTTTTGCGATGGAGAAATTACTCCTGAATTATATCAAGTCACTATCATTTTGAGAGGAAGTGACTCGAGTCGTGACTTGTTACAACACTAAATGTCTGCATTAATTATTTAATGCTGACATTAATTCGATTTAATGTCAGCATTTAATAATTAATGCAGACATTAAATGGAATTATAATTGTTTTATAATGGTGCACTGGAACAGTAACGGAAAACTCCTTCCCACAATGCACTATTGAAGTTAGATCGCATATGGTCTATGAATTAGCCTAACTGGCCTAGGCTAAGTAACAATAGCTTGTTGCCATACAACTGGTTTCTGAAATTACCCCATTTCACCTGATTGACCTTTCAAATATAATCAATAAATAAATAATAAATGTCTAACTTTCTTCTTTGCTGGTTCCCCTAAATTCCTCATGCCACTCAATCAGTACATCACTCTGGAACTGAACTGAAATTCATACTAGCTCCCAAGTTGGGAGATGCCATATGCAGGGCTAACTGATCTGTCTGTTGGTGGGGGGGGGGGGGGTATATGGGCAAGGGGTGTCGTCCTCCCCATTTCGGAAATTTTTTCTAGATTCAAAATGGTTGCACTTTTTTGGCAAACCAGTCAAAAATTTCACTAGGTTACTGTCAAAAAAGTTCAGTATGGTAGCTACTGAATTTTTTTGCAGTACCTAAGAAAAATATTGTATTGAGAGATTTGCCAAAATAAATAGGCCTACAGACACTCACAAAGGCACAATTACTAGGACCTCTCACAGTCACAATATTCAACCCTTATTATGCTGCTGTTAATTGTGGTGCAGTAGTACTGGTACAGTTTGCAAACTTCATAGCTCCCAAGTTCTGAGAGGCTAGATGCAGGTCCAACTGATCTGTCCATTGGTGGATTGCTGGTCTGGGGGAGGGAGTGTCCCCCTCCCCTTTTCAAAAATTTTTGAACTTCAACCCGGTGTGTCACGGGCGGTTGTACCATGCTGCAGGTGATTTCCATTTATCCTCGTACGTCTCGCATGGCATTCTATTTCTAGCCATGAAAACAAAACATCAAGAACTAACAAGACAGTTAAGGATGTTCAGGAAACTCTGAGACAAGATCCGCCTATAACCTGCAAAGTGCACCGGCATTTATTTTGGCTATTGAACCCGGCGTTGCATGATGTTATTACACTATAGATCTACGGACTGACAGGAATATATTCCATACCTGCCGCGAAGGTTAGCCGATAAAGATGTTGCGACAGCAAACATAGTTCCGTCTGTACCAAGTCCCTATGCATTGTATAGCAGCACAAGCAGTTGAATACATGTGCTGTGAGATACGATTTAATGAATTTGTAGAGTAGTTACAGGTAAGCTGAATTATTAGCTAATTTGTGTGATTCTCTTACTAAGAATACTTTGGAGAATTGAAATGGGCGTTTTTCAGAGGGGTGGGTGGGGGGTCAGCAGGTTTGGGCATCCAAATGGGGTCAAACCCACGAAATGCGGGTCACTTGGGAGGTATGAAACTTCAACTCAATATGTCACTGACTGTCATACCATGCTGCAAGTAGGGTTGTTGATTTTTTTTATTATTTTAAAAAAATACAAAAAAATCGGATTTCAATGATTTTAATCGCATTTTAATGATTTTAATCAGATTTTTTATATTTTTTTGAATTTCTAAAAGTTATGTCACAAAATTTTCTGGATGCTAGTGTGTACTCTATAGCCTACAAAGATGAAGTTTTCAGCATGCAGGGCTAACATTTGCAAAACAAATACCAAAAAAAAAAATGTATGGAAAAATGAAAATAAGTATAGCCCACTTTTCCAGCGTATCTTGATCTGGAAAAATACTTCACAACACTCCTGGTGGAGTCAAACGTGCAGGGTTGAGTTTGTGCATGTAGTTAGTCGTCCTGTCTGAGGATCCTCAAGGCTGTGCTCTTGAACTGCTTGGGGTCCTCGAGATCTGTAATGTTCTGGGGGAGTAGGTTCCAGTCTCTGACGGTCCAAGGAAAGAATCTGTATTTGTAGCAGTCCTTATTGGTCGGTATATTTGTGAAGCTATTAGAATGGTGATGCCTGGAGGGCTGCCGGACTGGATGTAGGTTGTTGATTGGCAAGGCTAGGAGGCCCAATCTGGCTTTGTGAAGAATTGCTAGCCTGCTGGCAGTACGCCTGTTTTTGAGACTATCCCACCCTAGGTCATTTAACATTTCAGTCACACTACTATGGGGGAATAGTCATTATAAACAAACCTAGCAGCCCTACATTGAATTTGCTCAACCTTATTGGATAGGGAAAGGGTGTACAGGTAGGATCCCAAACAGAAGATGAATACTCCAATAAAGGCCTAACACGTGTGAGATAGGCATTAGCTTTAACACTCCTGGGGCAGGAGTATAAATTTCTTTCAATAAAAGCCAAAGACCTATTTGCTGATGAAGTGATACGATTAATGCTGTATGTCCATTCCAGGTAAGGGTATTAGAGATGTCAACTCCCAGATAAGTGTGGCAATTTTGGTAGACTCCAGGGTAAAGTTATCTAGAGTATAATTAAAAAACTTGGGATTATATATACAAGAAACATACAGAGTAACACAACCTCCCTGGTTCATAATAATATGGGCACATGACCAAAATACTGTGCTGTATGAAAATGTTGCGCAAACAAAGACATTGATTACAAATGTAGAAAATTTGGAGCAAAGAACTATATATATTTACAAAAGAAAATGCCAGCTGAACAATACACTCAATAGTATTGAGTACTGTATCTAGCTATAGGCATTCATAGTATGTTGAACTAGGGAGTTTAAACAATTCCTGGTTGAAAGAGGGAACTGGTACTCCTTGCTACTAAACTCATTGCACAATGGTTTCATAGCAGAAGAACTGGCAGTTGAGTACTGTACACCATGTTGAACTTAATGGTGTACTGTGACAATGTACTCTGTACATTAATTATTTAATCAGTCAATCTATCAATTCTCAATAGTACTTTGACTTAGTAAGATCTCATTGGGTATGATATGGGTCCTGATATCAGGGTTGGTAAAATGCAAAAATAGTTGAATTCCATGCCTGGTTCATGGGTAAAAATTTCATAAGCATCCTGTCTTTGAATCACCCCAAAATGAGACCCTACAACACACACTGTAGTACAGTAATATTACTAAAATATCTGATATTTCCAACTTGTGGCAAGGGACAGTTGGGATTCTGTCCAATACTTACATTTTTATATGAGGGTCCTACTGTCCTCAATGAACTTCTTTAATTTAAAGGCTCACATGTGATCACTACAACTTTGGTTGATTTTTTTCAACAGGTCTCACTTGAACTGTAATACTGTATCGACATTCTATGGAGTCAATACTAATGCATCTCTTACTAGGGGTGTACAATGTGTTCAGTCATTCTCATCTACATCGCCCCTCTCTTACCTCCTATCTACAGTTGTAACCCTCACTTACCTGTAATAAGGTCCTGGCAAGTCTTGATCACACAGTAGGGGAGGCCGGCCTCCTATAGAGGGCGGCCTACAGCTTTCTCTCCCACTTGCCAGTCAGAGAAACTTTGACGTGTAATTTGGTTCTGGTCAGGATTTCTCTCAAAAGTAAGGGTTTTTCTGGTTTCTGGATCTGGTTTTTGAGAGAACTCCTTAGAAGTCTGTTTGTGACAATCTACAGTGGTTTTGGATGAGTATAGTTTTTCTTTGGTGTATTTTTCGGGTCTCTTTAGGATTCCCGCCTTTCCGTTTGTTTTCACGTTTTTTCTCCTATTGCTTTAGCATGGGTACCGGTTCCGCGAATTTTTCACATGTTTTTCTCCCATTGCTTTAGCATGGGTACCTGTTCCGCGAAATTTTCCGGAGTTTGGTTAGGCTCGGGTTTTCGGGACCGGGTTGGTTTTTGCAGACGGGGTTCGTCTGCCTTCCCTTCCCCATGTCTTCTTGGGGTTTTCAGAAGCTCTTTGTTAGTTATGGGAGGTTTGTTCCCTTTGGGTTTATGCCTTTAGGGGTTTTTGCCGTCGTAGTTTGGCGACCCTTTTGTTTGGCCTAGGTCTAGGCTGCTTCCCGCATTCCTTCCTTTGTAGTATTATTTTTGCTGTGTGTTCTATAGCTATTGTGTGGAGCCACCCCGTTCTCAGGTGAGTCCGTTGGATTAGCCTTTCGTCCTTTGTCTCGCGGTGTGCAGCCCTTTGTTAGGTGACAGAGCTAGACTGCGTGCTGTGGGGCTGCTCTGGTATTCAGGTTATGCATTGATTGTTTTTCTCTTCTCAGGTTTTTCCCGTGTCGAAGGACCGGGAATTTTTTTGCCTCAACCTGTTTTGTACTTTTATCTTTTCAGATATGAGGAACAAGTGTTGTACTTGCAAAAGCAAAACGAAAGGCGGACCAAGCCGCCTCTGGACAGGGGGAGGAAGCCACAATGGCTTCCCTCGAGGGTATATTGCAACCAATGGCATTTGTGCCGGGCAATGAGGCCTCCGTACAGGTTACGGATTAAACGTGCCAACCCTCCTCCAGCCACTCATCGGAGTCGTTACCCGTTCTGGTCCCAGTGGAAGTGGCTGGCAAAATGGAAAACGGAAAAGGAGAAGGCTAAAGCCAAACAAAAGGCGGACCAAGCCTCTAGACAGAGGAACAAGTGTCATACTTGCAAAAGCCAAACGAATGGCGGACCAAGCCATTTCTGGACAGGGGAAGGAAGCCACAATGGCTTCCCCTGAGGGTATATTGCAACCAATGGCATTTGTGCCGGGCAATGAGGCCTCCGTACAGGTTACGGATTAAACGTGCCAACCCTCCTCCGGCCACTCATCGGAGTCGTTACCCGTTCTGGTTCCATCTTCAGCGACCACAATCTTGGGGACAGCGCCTTCGGGCCTGGAAGCCCCCACTTCCTCGACGGCCGCTACATCCACGGCTCCGACTATGACGACATTCCAGCCTTCCCAGACCGTCCCGAGTACCCAAGGCTCGGCAATGGAAGGCTCTGGACCCCTTTCAGAGGGTCAGTACATTACGGCCTATCTGGTAGACCCATCCCTACCAGGCCCATCAGGACTTTCCTCAAGATCCATTTTTCCCCGCTCTGTGGAGTCATCACGAAGGGGTAATACCATTTCGGATTCAGAATCCCAATCCAGGGATTTTTCAGGCTTTCAGGAGACGGAGGTCAGAGAAGATAATATTTTGGGGAAGCCGGGTCGCTCCAAGGCCAGGAACCCGATAAGGGTAAAAAGAAGCGACATAGGAGACATTCTTCTTCCTCATCTTCATTCTCCCGGTCTCGATCCTCCAGTCGAGGGAAGCGTAGACGCCATGGTTGTCCTGATAGTTCTCAGGCACTATCCCAGATTCTGTCTCTTCTGACTAACTTGACCAAGGGTTTGGCGAGTATGGCCGTTCCTCCTGCCACGGGTAACGATAAGATTCCAGCTGCGGCGGCAGCTACCCCGGCCCCAACTACTTTTCCAGGTTCTAGTGTGGAGGATAATCTGGAATCAGACCAGGAAAGGGTTTTTCCAGTGGAATTTTTACCCTCTGTGGATGTTGTGTATTCCCACGTGGACTCTAATGTTTCGGGCTCTGAGGATGAGCCGTTATTTGGTACTGACATCCCGCAGGATATTTTTGAGACAGCAGTGAACATTTTGCGCCGGCAGTTAGGGTTTCCGGCAGGTACAGGTATCGAGGTCTCGTCAAAATCTAGGTTGACCCTCAATAGACCTTCTTCCTCAGGAAAAGCCTCCATGCCAGTGGACGCGGAGTGTGAGGATCGATCTAAGGCCGAGGCGGTGGCCAAGAAGTGGACTGCCTTTCCCAAGAAGCAAAGCACGGCCTTTAGGGTTGAGAAAAAGGCTTGGGAGGACTTGTTCAGGGCTCCCATGGTACCACAGGCAGCCGAAGACTACCTACGTTCAGTGGGGGCAGCGGACTCTGCAAGGAAGTTGAAGTCATTTTCCTCCAGGAGAATCCTGAAGTCTTTCCAACAGGTTGACACGGCTTCCAGAGTTGGCATGGAGTATTCCTCAGCTCTCCTTCTCATTGTGGAAGTACTTTCGAAATCTTTTCGCCAGTCAGGGCCTTCAGAAGTCTCAAGGAAGGCCACAGCCACTCTTGCGAGTTTGGTGGGGCCCATTGCGAGGCGAGTATACGATCAGTTCGCCAGAGTATCGGTAAAGACTATCCTGGAGGAGAGAGAATTGGTCCTTGAGGGGATGCGCCTCCCAGGAAGAGTTATCAAAAGAAGGTTTATGGATCTTCCGATCTTGGGAGAAGATTTCTTCGGGGGGCAGTTCGATGCCCAAGAGGAGGCGAAGCGGAAGAAAGACCTGATCAAGGCCAACTTGAGTGGTTCTCGGTTCTCCCTCTGTTCCAGGTATCCCGCCAGCCGAGACAAAGTCAGAGGAGTTCGTTTCCCTCCAGAGGCACTCCCTGGCGAGGCTCCACAACCGGCAGAGGTCGGGGCCTGGCGAGGCCCTAGGGATGCCCACCCCACCGTACAGCCACCGGCGGTGGGGGGAGACTTCTTATGTTCCGCAACAATTGGAACAAGATCCACCCGGATCTGTGGGTGAGCAAGGTAGTACAGGAGGGGTACCGCATAGAATTTACCAGCCTCCCCCGTACAACCCCTGTGCCGAACCAGAGAGAGAAGAGGTTAGCCTTAGAGAAGGAGATTCAGGACCTCTTGGTAAAAGGGGCCGTTCATGTGGTTCCAGCCGAGGAAGCCCTCGGGTTGTACCGATCAAGTTTCTTCCTGACGCCGAAGAAGCCGAACACGTGGAGGCCCATCCTAAATCTAAAGCCCTTAAACAAGGCATTCATCAGGCCAGAGAAGTTCCGGATGGAGACCTTAGCCACCATCATTTTACACACTCAGTCAAGGGATGTGGGCTACATCAATCGACTTGAAGGACGCGTACCTTCACGTGCCCATCCTCCGAGACCATCAACGTTACCTAGCCTTCAGGTACAAGGGGGTAGACTACGCCTTCAACGCGATGCCGTTCGGCTTGGCCACGGCTCCAAGAGTATTTACAAGAGTCACCAGGTGCGTCCTTGCCTTCTTGCGACGAAACGGCGCCATGGTTTTTGCCTACCTAGACGATTGGCTGGTGCTAGCCGAATCCGATAGCCAGGTGGCTGCAGTCACGTCATTCGTGGTCCGGACACTACAGGAACTAGGTTGGGTGATCAACTGGGAAAAATCGTCTCTCTCCCCCTGTCAGACGATCACCTACTTGGGGGCTCTCCTGGATTTCACAACCGGTCTGGCATACCCGACAGAGGAACGGGTCCAGTCGTTGGTTTCGGTGGCGAATCAAATCCTGTCGAGAACGTCAGTTCAGGCCAGGGTGTGGCTGCGTTTGTTGGGTCTGATGGCCAGCCTAGTGGAAGTACTCCCCTTTTGCAGGATGAGGTTGAGACCTGTCCAGTTTTCACACACTAAACCACTTCCGTCCAGACTCCGATCTAATGACCAGGCTAATCCCAGCTGCAGAAAGCATTCAGCCGTCCATAGCCTGGTGGTCCATCGGCGACAACTTGCTCCAAGGGAGACTGTTTCGACAAGTAAGACCGCAGACGTCAATTACAACAGACGCCTCCCTCTTCGGATGGGGAGCCATGTGGGACTCAAGTTCAATAGCAGGAAAGTGGTCTGAGACAGAGAAGTCCCTCCATATCAATCTGCTGGAGCTGATGGCGGTCGCAAAGGCCATTCATTCATGGGCCAAGGACCTGAAAGGGGTCAACCTCACCGTTCTCTCGGACAACTCCACAGTAGTAGCTTACATAAACCACCAGGGAGGCACCAAGCCACTACGCCTGTGTCAGGAAACATGGAACCTACTCCTGCTTTGCCACGAAGCTGACAGCTGCCTCAGGGCCCGTCATCTTGCGGGGAAAAACAACTTACAGGCAGACGCTCTTTTCGAGGGGATCGTGGGCAGAGAACGAATGGGAACTGGACCTACCAGAACGGGAAGCTACCTACGTTTTGTTCCCGGTTCTTCCACCCCCGGGCGTGGAAAGTGGACGCCCTGTTTTTCGAATGGTGCAGTCTCATGATGTACGCATTCCACCTTGGAGCCTAGTTCAAGCAGTCCTCCTGAAGCTAGAGAGGTCATCAGGGCTGCTGGTAGCCCCATACTACCCGAACCAGCCGTGGTTCCCGCTCATCCTGAGGCTGCTCGTCGACCTTCCGTTTCCCTTCCCTCAGGACAGCGGACTTCTGACTCAGAAGACGGCCAGATTCACCATCGTCATCTGCGGGACATAAAATTGACAGTGTGGAAATTGTCACCAGACGCTTACAGGAGAAGGGCATTTCTGAGAGAGCTGCTGACCTTGCAGCAGGGGCTAGAAGAGGATCCACCTCTAAAACTTACAACTCCAGTTTGGAGAAGTTCTCACAGTGGGCAGCTGCTAACTCTTGCCGTCCTGTGGAAGCGACACTAGACCAGGTGTGTTCTTTCCTTGTGCCCCTCTTCGATGAGAGGAAGCAGATCTTCGCAATCAAAAACTACCATTCAGCAATTGCGGCGATGCATGCTGGGTTTGAGGACGGCTCCTTCATCGGCTCCAACCCGGTGATTACCAGCCTGCTAAAGGGAAGGTTTTACCAGAGGCCACCAACCAGGAAGCTCGCCCCTTCATGGAGTATCAATGACGTGCTACAGACATTGGAGGTTTGACCTTACAAGCCTATCCAGGATGCACTGCTCGACGCACTCACGAAGAAGACGCTGTTCCTGGTAGCAGCCGCCTCCGCCAGACGTAGGAGCGAGATTCATACCCTGTCTACAAAACGTGGTTTCATCAGATTCTCCCCGCAAGGGAATACTCCTCCTCCCAGATCCGGACTTCCTGCCGAGAAAAATCAGACAATGTCCTTCACACCGAAACCGATTTTCCTGCCATCAATCTCTACCACATCTTCCATCCGCGAAGATCGCTTTGTTTGTCCTGTAGGAGCGCTGAAGTGGTATCTACGGACAACCTCATCCCCTACGGCTGTCGGAAGCACTCTTCCTCTTGCCAAAGGCTCCTTACTCGCCTGCCTCCAGGGACACTATCTCCAGATGGATCGTCTCCCTGATCCTGCCTCATGCTCTTTCGGGTGAAGACGTCAGGGCTCACGATCTCCAGGGCACATGCCTCGTCCTCGGCGTGGTTCCAGGGCATTCCTCTCCAGCAAATTATGGATGCGACCTCGTGGAAGACACTGTAGGTCTTCGTGTCCTCATACCTAACAGACGTGATGTCAACAGAGGGAGACTTTGCCAGGGCAGTTCTCCAGGGTTCCAGCGCTCGGAGACCAGGCCTCCCTCCTCAGTCACGGTGCTAATCTCGTTACAACTGTAGATAGGAGGTAAGAGAGGGGCAATGTAGATTCCCCAAAACTCCCTGGTTTGTGAATCTACGAGCCCCGATACTTACCTCCTATCTACATACCCGCCTCCCGGCCCCGCGGATGTTGGACAGATCCGAACGCTGGCCTCTCTGACCATGTCAGTGTTGTGTGCTCCTCACCAGTTAACACAAACACTATTGCAGGGGGTCAGCTAGCCCATATTGAAGACAGAGAGGTTTACCAATCCGGCGTTCTGGCCTTAATTGACAGATTTATCAGGTGAGAAAGGTCTCTGACCATCTCCTTATTACTGAGTGTCTTCCTATGTTTTTGTGTTATATGTATTGTAGTATTAATGCTAACTTCTCACTGTGACACTTGGTAGATGTCCGTCATAGGGGGTCAAAGTTTTGGGTCTGTCTGACTTGCAAGCGGAGAGGAAGCTGTAGGCCGCCCTCTATAGGAGGCCGGCCTCCCCTACTGTGTGATCAAGACTTGCCAGGACCTTATTACAGGTAAGTGAGGGTTACAACTGTAGATAGGAGGTAAGTATCGGGGCTCGTAGATTCACAAACCAGGGAGTTTTGGGGAAACTGTGTCATTTGTTCAAATTAGTTGAATTCAGTAAATAAAGTTAACCAATCAAAAATAACTTTTTCTGACTATAAATAAAATTTTTCCAATAAAGTGATTTAAATCAATGATTTTTTTGAAAAAAATCATTCGATTAAAATGGTGATTTAAATCAGTGATTTTAATCAGGGCGATTAAAATCAAACAACCCTGGCTGCAAGTGTGTTGTCTTCATACATCTAGCATAGCATTCTAGCGTTAGAGCTCACAACTAAGAACTGTACCCTCCATAAAGTTGGTTTGATGGGAAACTCTTGAGTCAAGCCCAGCCTCTAACCCGCAAAGTGGGCATTCATTTTTGCTATTAAATGCGGCCTTGTATGATGTTCCTACACTACTTATGCAGTGACAGGAATGTATTCCATACCTGCTGTGAAGGTCAGCGAATGGATATGTTGTGACAGCAAACATGTCTGTACGTACCTATAGGCTGCCATGATGATTGCAATATTGCCATATCATAGATATAATTTTGCCCTGATGACATCATCCCATGTTTTGTCAAGATGTGATATCTCAGCAGAATCAAATTAATGACTAAGCCAATGTGAAATCTCTTGTTTTATTGTCTTTAGTAACCTATGTAAAATGATCATAATTTATGTTGTCACAAGAAGTGAAAAATGACACTTTACTAACCACAAAACATGATATAAATTCAAAAGTTTGTTCAAAATGCATACAATATTGTAACAGCTCATGTAATGGACTTATGTACAGTTGTGCACAAACTTTATGTATGTGCACACATAATCTCCACACACACAAAGATATAGTGGGGCCACATTGTTGGTATGTATATGATTATTAGCATGCTGATGGCAAATGTTAAGACTATGTTTTAAATGCTCAATATTGTTGTGGATATGCTGGCAATATCAATAAATGAAAAATAATTATTGTGACAGTCCTATAAATACCTTGGCCTATGCATTGCATATCAGCAGACTTCCACAGCCAAATCAAAACAGCAAGATAAGGCTTACAGTATGAAACTTTTATGTGCACCTGTATTGTTTGGGTTTGGGAGATCAAATGTGGACCAAATCCATAACATGTTGGTTCTAGAATTATTCATCCTAGGGAAGAAGTTGTTGTACAAACTAAAAAGTATTTTAGGGGTCAATAGTTTAATACTGGAAAAATGATTGTAACATTCAGCACATTTTTACAGGCTACATGGTCAACATCTATATTTGCCTCTGTTAGTCTGTGACTGATTTTTTTGTGTTCAGGTGAGAGATCATTTCCTTTCACCAGACTTCCAAACTTGGTGGGCAATAGGTCACATTTGGTCCAAAACTCTATATTTGGAGAGATTGTGTAAATATATTCAGTATATTTAACTGATCAAACAAAAGCCTGCAGCAATAAGTTCTTCAAAACGAAAATGCATTTGAAAGGGGAAGTTTAAGCAAAAATTTAATTTTCATATGTGAAAGAGGAACAAAATCTACACAGTGTGGTGAAAGTTCCATTCAAATCGGAAATGTATTTCCTGAGATATCAGTAAATGAAGCCAGTAGATTTGTGTTCAAAGGTGAGTTTGAGGGCAGCAGGGCTTATATCACTTCCTCACATTGAGAAGGAATGTTTTGTTTCCCTTTTTTTTATCAGACTGTTGTGTTAACCTTGAAGTTAATAGGAGTATGACCTCCCTGTGGGGGATGCAAAGTTTGTAAAATTCTCATGCCAGTTATGCAATCACATTTTAATAATATGGGATTATTGAGGAGAAAGCCAGTATAAAGTTTCAAGAAAAACAAAAGACTGCCCATTAATGTGGGGATGTGATGTCATATGTGCTTGCTCCAAATTTACTTTTTGTTGAAAATGTGAAAACTTTATGTGCTCATATCTTAGGAGCCACACCTTGGATTTCAATGCAAATTTCACCAAAATGCTCAGAATAAGTACCCCTCTAACTACCAAATTTTGCTGTGAACTTTAACCCTTCTTTTAAGACTTAAATTTTGGTTCAAAAGTCAGTTTTTCCTATTCCAAATACTTCCATATTTTCACTTTTAATGAAGGACTTTTAATGTAAATATTTTTTTCCATTTTGTTTTCCTTTTTAGATACTTCTAGACATCGTATAACGTGGCAGGATAGAGAAGGAAGGTATGAGCGCATACCTAACGATGGGACTCCATTTTTTGTGGTGGGAAAAAGATCAATGTCATGTACTTTTGGTCCAACATACAGATCCAAAATTGTGGAAAAAAATAGAAAAGAAAATGAATTAATGGTAAGCAAGTTGAAGAAATTTAGAAAAATGAGAAATATTCTTCTGTTGGAACATATTTATGTGCCTGGAGAATTTCAGAAATTGAGACATGGCACTGTCTCTTTGGATTGCTAATTGTTGAGAAATGAAAAGTACTGTAATAAGTGATCTCAATTTTGTACAGTAAGCACTTGATAATTTTATTTATCAATGACAAAATCTGGTGGATTGGTTATTACACAAATTTTATGTTTAGCAGTTTTTTCCTTGCCCTTTTTAATATACTCATGTATCAGAAAATAGGAAAAATGTCAAGGGACTTGCTATAAACTATCGGGTTAAGATACCAATTTATACAGTGTATATACTGTACCTTACACAACCATTCATTCCAGCTTTGTACTGCACAGCACTGTAGCTGCGCTTGGTTTACAGCACAGATTATGGCAAGGGAGGATGTGGTACCGTACCTGGGAGAAGTTTCTCCGGTACTGTAGTCTTCTGTTGCTCTTTTGAATGGTGGTCTTAAGCAAATATCACCATGGTATTAAAGGCATATTCTGGAAACAAAATTCATTAACTTCAAAATTTGCAAAAAATTTTTCTCTTTCAGGTGGTGAAAATTGCATCTCAATAGCATAAAGCATTCAGAAGATACAGAGTTTTTAAGTAATGCAATTTTTCTTGAGATTTGGTGCATCATGGGTAATTTGTGATGTAATCGTAGCACATTAACATGACATTGCATTCAATTTATTTATGATATTGATTCTGCTGCAGACAATATTTAGCAACATTGTTTGTTGTACTCTATGTATAGTGAAGGGTAATGCTACATCTGGAGGAATATTCAAATATTTCAACAGTTTCAAATTTCAAGGACAAACAGGACGTTCAATTATGAAGCAAAACAAAAGGAATCTGAGGCAATGTGCCCACATTACATAACTTCCAGATGCTTTGTTGAAAAGCAGCTCATATTTTTTAACAAAATTACTCAATCTTTAAAGTGAGATATCTTGAGTTAGGAAAATGGTATTGATACAGGCCTTGAAGGACATGGGGCCCATTCCACAAAGAGTTACCCACAATCTTAAGTTTGATTCCCCATACTTAAGTTAACAGTAAATCATACTTAAGATTGTGCGTAACTCATTGTGGAACGGGCCCCTGGTGTAGAATATTTTTGTTCTTACAACACCCAGGTAAAAAAAGGCACCAGAATATGCCTTTAAAGGGAAGGAGTAGTGACCCCAAATTGTAACAGTCTAGCACTTTAATCTATGTTATTCTATAAATGGCCCTTGAAAATCACATGAAACTATTTTTCTTACTGAATGGTAAATTTCATGGGGTATACATCATTGTTTTTTCTGACAATATGCAATATTATAGTCTTAAAAGATGTGGAAGCGAAATTAGAAGATAGTGATTTAGCTGTTGTATGAAGATAAGTTTGGGCCAAACGTACTCTTTCAGGTAATGTATCGCCCTCCCTCTAATCTATCATCATTCTGTACATGTTATTTAAAGTTTTAGTGGATTATGGTTTGTATTTAAGGTGCAGTTTTTGAGTTTATTTCTTGTTAAACTTGTTTGTAGCAAATCCTGATAAATGTAGTTTGTCTCAAAATGTTTGTACAGCATCTGTATAAATATGTCAAATTTGACATGTTTAGAATAAGAACCGTAAGTAAAAAACTTTTGAGACATTACTTCAGCATCTCTATTAAATGCTTCTTGTCTTGAAGGGTAAGAAGAATCGCAAAGTTCAACCAAGAAGTGTTGACTGCCCAGCTCAGATCAGCATCAGAGAAATACATAAATTTCCAGAATTTTGTGTAAGTAACGTGGTAGATTAATATTTACATAACAAACTGTACATTTTACCATTAGTATGAAAAGGTTAATGAGTTATCTTAATCGGGAAGTTATCCAGTTGTCCCCAAACCATACAACATAGGGCCACTGTATACTATGTTATGTCAATTTATTTTCTGAAAGTATTTCTTGACCTATCAATCATTGGCATTTTATTTCATCAGTTTTGAATCCTTGACTCATGAAGTATCTTAGCTTTCTCATTTGATCATTCAATTTGATAAGATTTGGGCTGGTTACTTGACATTTTCAACTGTTAAAATAAATGACTCCATCATGCGTCTAACTTTATATCCATGCCTACTTGTCTTTGGGTTGGGGTGACAAAGTCTTTCAGCTTGTTGAAAGTTTGTATTAAACCCAATCATTAGAAAATATTATAAGTAGAGCACTGCAATCCTAGTCTATGCATTCTAAGAGATCTAGTGAAGACTTCCAGTGAATTAAGTTGCAGTGAATAGCTTACATACAAATCATGCTAGATTTCAGGAAAAAGCTGGCTGGATGCAGGATTTGGAAAAATCCGCAAATCCAGCCTGATTTGAAATCTGGTGCACCCCTAAATGGCATGGTTATTGATGCATGGCTTTCATACATGCAAGCCATGAGCTCAACTGTTGGGTTGTCCATTTGACTTTTCACTCAAGAGCAGTAGTAAGAGTTTCATTAAATATGACTCAAGAAGAAATTCTAAAGTTTAACATCATTGATGATTTTTCCATTGCAGCTTCCTGATGCCAAAAATACAAAACATCAGCGGGAAAAGGTGATGCGGGCAATGAAGGAAGCTATACAGAATAAGACAGTGGTCGGTGAGAGGAGATTCTATGTTACTTTACCCCGAATGAGTGACCATAAGGGACATGACTTTGATAAGGTATTGTGCCATACTGTACTAACTAGTCGTAACAGTCAGGGATTACCCATATGGGCAAATGGTTGTGGAATATGCCTCTAGTATTTTACGCCTGTTGTAAGAGATGACTAAAGGGAAGGATTTGCACTGTGTTTGAACTGTTTTTAAAACTGAACTTGAACTTGTACATTATTCACAACTGTATTTTACCTTTACCTTTCAATCTTGTTGTCGCTATGAAGTACATTCATGTTTGTGTTGTTAAACTTCATGTGGCTCCCAACGATCCTACATTTCTGATCTATTCCTATATTTTGAAAGTAAGCATATGTTTTCCTATAAAAAGAGAAATTTTCTTACATTTCATTTCCTTTAATATGTCTTTTTTCAGGGCATAGCCTGCAGGGGGAGATTTCCAAACAGTAAATTTTTTTTAAAAGTTGGCATACCTGAGAAAAAATACAGCAATGCTGAAAATTTCACTCTCCAAATTATGATTTCAAGGCCCAAAACCCTCAAAAATTTCATTTAAGGGTCCTTTTTCTCAAATTTCCTTGAGAGATCCGGGATCCTTGCCTCTCAACTGTTCTCTGCCTGACAAACAAACCATCTTCTGCTTGAATACATCACCATATAAACTGGCCTAAGATAAAGTAGCCAATGATTACCTTTAATTATGATCTTTGCTCAAAGATCTTAAAGTTAAGGTTTAGCATGAATAAACAACCAAAATACTGTAGATGTAAAGTTCACACAGGCATAAGTGAAGGTTCACAAAAACCTGACAAACACCCCAGTGATTTCATGCACTGAAACATGAGGATTTCTACCTGGTTGGATTTGTGATACTTCCCTAAAGTGAGGAATGGATGGCTGTAAGGGATTGAAAAGGAAGCTATTTTATGCCTTAGTGATACTTTTTACATGTTCACATTAAACTACTAAATGTAAAAACTCCTGTAAACTGGCGTAAAAAGTACAGCTTTCAGTTAATCTTTTTCAGTACTCTAATTACTGTTCTTTTGTCTGGACTGGTGAATAAGTAAATTTTTCGTCCTGGAATTTTGAAATTTCATCATGAAGATATCATGGAATTTCATTTTCTTGCAACACTGGGAACCATGCTAGGGGTCAAAACATGAAAAACCTTGTACACTTGATATCGCAAGTTAGTGTTGACTGACACTTTTCATATTTGGCATAGAGAAGAAGAAAAAAGAGCTTTGTTTCGAATGTTCATATAAGAACAGGTACCTTGATTAGGATGCTAAAAACTTTAAAACAGTGTGTCCAAACCATGTGCAGGAAGGTAATTTGTCAGATGGGGTTCAATGGAAAATTCACAAGGGTTAGTTAAATGGAGTTGTTACTGCCCAGTTTCTAACCAATTGGTTGAAGTGGTCCAGCTGTGGTTCACTGGCTTGTTTTCCCCACGACTCCATTGCTGATGCTGAGCCCTAAGCACGATGGCATTAGTTTCCATTTTTAATGTCTTCGGCATGGCCAGGTCAGGACTTGAACTCCTGACCTCCCGACTTCAAGTTAAATGCTCTAGCCACTTTACTTCGCATTCGGTCCTTCATTCCACTAGGGTAGGCATCAGACAGGTGATGGAAATCACTCTGTTACAGATGTATGTACCTGTTTTTTTAATGGTTTCATAGACACTATGCATATGATGTTACAATGCAAAAAGGACGCCCTCCCTTGGAGCAATAACAAACCAACACCAACAAATGCAGATAGCTGATTGGTCAACCAGTCAGATGTTAGTTTGTACATACAATGGGCGAATTGTACTGTGTGATATGCACTAATTGATGTACTGTATGTACTACACAAAGGTGAGTTGTTGCAACTACATTCCCATTTTTTGTTCCCCCAAAATACATCAGTGCTGATGTCAATGCATTCAGGTCTATTGTTAAGTTCATAAGTACCATAGCCCTTGCATTTCCATGAAAATAATAAAGCCAGTGAGCCTAAGTCAATATTTTCTAAATTATTAATCTCTTTTGATGCAAGGCTTCATCACACTGAGTTCCTACCTTGATTTTGAAAAATTAAAAGTGAATAATAATAACTTTTTTTTTGAAATGTGTGTTCAATTCTTTCCTTGAAACAGGATGTATACAAGTTGAGAACAGATCCGAGAGTGACAAAGAAAATCACCGATCTCATTTACCGAAGAGTCTTTGATCCAAAGAAATTAAAGGAATTGGTTATTAAGTATGTGCAGGAAGATCTCTTTGCAGGCTGCCAAGCTCCCCCTTTAACTGATGCTAGGTTTTATCCGAGCAAACGTAGGATTCTGAATATTAGCTACAATACAAGGATGAAAATGCAGTAAGTGAATAAAAATTTCCCTTTTTTAAAATACACATCTTCAGATTTTTCCGTTTATGCATAAATATTCTGTAAAACTTACTTTTTATTATTCCAACTGATAATTTTCAAGTAAAACATCAGAAAATGCCATTTGGTATCTTTAATAGTTGTAAGAAAACTAGTTGTAACCTTTTCTCAATGACCTTTGTGAAAGAAGATAGTAGCTGGCAGTTGGGGATAAAAATAACAGTCTGCAGAATTGCATTGCTGTCTTCAAAGAGTGTCCAGGCAAATGTGAAATGTGATGGAACTATAATTGTGTGGCATAAATGCAGGGCAAATATATTGGACATTCACACAAGGCATAAAGCCAACACAAGTTCCTGTAAAATGTGCAAAGTACTGCACTATAGCAGTTTTTGTTTTTACATGATAAATCACTTGTGGTTTATGTTGATTTTGAAAAAAAATAAATATGCTTTTCTCTTCGCCTTCAATAAAAATGTACAAATGAATGCCTTTACTTTGTATTTTGCCACTGTGGCACTTTTACTTCTTCCTAAAGCTGTCTCTGATTTGTAGGTGTTTATTAACAAAAGCTACCTACCGTATTTACTCTATTAAACGCCCCCTCCCTAATAAACGCCCCCCCCAACTTTTTCGTCACAATATATAAAGTGAAATTGTTAATTCCAAAGACAATATGGTAAAAAGAAATAGTCCTGCCTTGAAGCCACAAAATCTCCTAAAGTCCCATACTGTATCCTGAAGAAAAAGGCATGTTTCTGCAACTAATTTCTGTTGATATCCATCACGCTATCACATACCATGAACCTATACTGCTTCGTTTGCGGTTCGAAAGTGGTACTGTACATACCGTAGGTATACAAATATTCGCTAGCCTATCCGAACAGCCTAACATAAATTCCAAATTCAACACAGGAAAACTGTTTAACAGTGAAATGCTATCAACGCGTATGTATACTGCTAATGGTGCTACTCACGGTAACTATTATGCAATTACCATATGTACGTGCATATAGCCGGCCGGTCAGTATAGTACCGTGAGGCCTGGCTGTATACTGTGCACAGCATGCATGCATGCACATGCCGCGGGCACGTAAAAAAGTCACCTCTGTGTGTAACGTTACATATCAAGATGTCGGCGAAAGTTGATCACACTTGCAAAGTTCAGAGTGCTGTTCGTGGCTACCATATTTATAGGGAAGTTTGGTTACTGATCATTGGGGAGGAGCTCACAGCTGATTGTGAAGCTGACAACCAAATGGACAAATATGCCATATGTAGCAGTTTGTCAGAAGTCACATAAATTTGACTCTAATAAACGCCCCCCTTAACGAAAATTTCACGCCCCCGGGGCGTTTAATAGAGTAAATAGGGTATCTGTTTTAAGTGTGAATCACATCAAGTAGTACAAATCAAGGATAATGTTTGCTACTACTAAGCACAAATTATTCATTAATTCTTCATAGAATAAATGGCAGTATCTGCTACTTATTTTAAATGGTTGATAACACCTGATGCTCAATGATAGCATTGTGGAACAAAATTTTTATCTACTGTAACAACTTTTTCCAGGTTGCCCATAACCTCCTGTCTTCACCGCGTGCTTTGATCTGGTTAAGGGACAGAAAAATGCACCCACCTTCAAGACTTGAACCATTTGGATTTTTTAAATTAACTTTTAGGTGACGATAAAAAGAGGCTGTTTAGTCATGGGATCAAGTGAATGTATTGGGGTGTGTTAATTTTTTTGTGTATTGCTTTTTGTTTATGCTCCACTTTTAAACCTAATTCTTCAAAATAACAGTGATGAGACAGATGAGTTCACTTTGTTTTGTTTTTTTTTGGCAAAGGGTATTTTTGATGGATAGATTTTTTAACGTTCTTTCTTTTGTGTTTTGTGTTTACAGAGAAGAAGGTATAGCTGTTCCAATTCCTCTTTTCAGTGATCCTAGAAATCAAAAGGACAGTAAGAAAAGAGTTGAGAAAGTCAATAGACAAGAAGAGGTTGCAACTTACAATGAACCTTTGGTTGTAAAACCAGTTGATGCTGCTGAAATGTTGTTGATGCTGGACCAACCTTGTAAGGAAGTGGAAGTTGAGATGACGATGTTAAGTGATGAAGATGAGAATAAAGGAGAGGAATTTAATGAAGGAGAGGATAGTGAGAGAACTGAGACCTCAAGTATTCAGGTTCAGGATGTTGTTGAACTTCACCCTAACAAACAAGACTGTTTAGATCTCTTTGAAAAGATCAAACCATTATTAATTTTCACAAATGATCCAGAACCTGTTGCAAGATTAAAAGCAAATCTCGAAAGGACGTTGCAAGAATTGGAGAACAGTATGGAATGAATTTTAGTCTATTTAAGGCTCTGAAGTTTGAATTGAGTTATTCTAAAAGACTGGTGGAGGAGAGTGCTGTCCGAGGATCTCCAAGCTAACCAAATAACAGAGAACTTTTGTGATGATTATCAGTCTGTGAAATAGTGGTTTGATGGAGTTGCAGGGGTCATGTGGCCTTGCAATGGATTTTACTAATTGTGTTGGTAAAAAGCAATTGGAATGCTCGAATCAACGTTTCCAACTTATCCAACTGATCAACTTATCCGTTAACATGTTGAAAATTTATGATGTATGTGATTTGTTGGTCCATGTCATCAAATGTTGAACCCCTTCCTTCAGAAATTCCTACTCATGCCCCTACTGTGGGTCCCTGGAAAATTTTTAGTCATAAAGTTTTGGTGCCTTGAAAACAGTCTGTGGGAATTGCTGTCATAGACCAACATGAACTTTCATACATTTTTACATTTAGTTTGGATTTGCCACCAATCTGTGTTATCCAACGTACAGGGAACATTTATCAATGACAGAACTCTTTAAAATTATTTGTTGATGGGCATGGGGATGTGTAGTATATTTCTATTAATAGGTGTTTAACCTTAAATAAATATCAAGTATGAATATGAGGCAGCTGTTCAAGGAGTACTAAGAACTGGATCCATCTTATACTCTGTTTTCTGGAGTTGAATACAAATCAATTTCACCTCAGTGTGAGATTGTGTTCTGTGATCCAATCAGATTCAAATGGATGGATGGTGTTGTAAATATTCATGTTCACATATTTTATTTCTGCAAGATGCCAGACATCTTCCCTGGGTGACCTTTGATATATATTTGAATGCAAAATACTTTTAAGGACATTGAGAATCTGATGTTTCAAAGTAAGTTTGCTTCAGATTTTGGCATGTACTTGATAGCTTGATCAAGAGCACTCTATTATTGTCAGTATGCATTGCCCTTGGTACATTAACACCTACAGTATCTACTATCTGCCAATGGAACCTATATATAGTAAAAAGAACATCTCATGATACTGCAATTGTTCTTGGCGCTCAGCATAAGCAATGAGTAGGGAAAACAAGCCAGTGTGCCACAACAGGAAAAAGGGCGTGGTCTGCCCACTTAAACCAATTTGCTTGGAAACTGGGCTATATAAACCTGACCTATATAGTATCTCATACATGCAGCTTCTCAACATAGATGTGATTACCATACTTTAAACAAAACTTTTTTCATTGCTAGGATATTTTATACAAAAAAAAAACAAATGTACCATTTATTTCAAGGCCCCTTGTCCTTTTGGCTAAGATCATGTGTAATTCATCCAGTCTAGAATGGAGCTGTACATAACACACCAATGATTTAAATGGTCTTAGGGCCATGAGGTTGGTCAAGTGTTGTCCTTCAGTGGATGTATAGCTTCTTCAAGAAGCATTTTATAGTTTGGTTTTGCCAAACAGCTCTTTGCCAGAGAGTTGGGAGGACTTTAGAAAAAGCCATTAATCTCAAGGTATTTTAAATCTCACAGCATTGATACTACTAACATTTTTTGTGCTGAGTGTCACTCCCTACCCAGTTTCCCACACACCTCTTTCTCCTTACAAAGCTCCAAACCTTTTCATCAGATTTGATTTAAAACAATGGTCTCTTTAGAGTGTGCGATCTGATTCCAACCATACAAACTGATTCAATTGGTTTATCATCGGTGGCGGCGCTATGTTGGGGAAAGAGGGGGTATTTGGCCCACCAGTTAGAAGTAGGTCAGTCACAAGTTTGGCTAACTGAAAAAAGTAATATACTTCACCAGAGACTTATTATTTTATCCAGATGCTTAAACCTCAGAGCTTCCAGGAACTTTTCCCCGTTGACACCCCATCCCTACCCCTACCACGACAGTGGCATAGCCACTGGGGTAGTTTTGGGGGTTAAAACAGAGGCCGCAGAGCCAATTTTGAAGTATGCGGGGCTAATCATCGAAGCGGCCCAATATGTCCAATAAAATAAATGCAGTTTAAGACGGCCCAAAATACCCACAGCAAAAAAGTTGGGGGGGGGGCTAAAGCCCCCCTAAACCCCTCCTCCCATCTCCACAGTCCCTGTAAAACCCCCAAGACCCAACCTTGCAAAAACACCTAAAACAGCAGTTCTTTCTCTCTTTCCTTAGACTTTTCCCTCATGTCATGCCCCAACCCCCCCTGATGACACAATCCTGGCTCCGCCACTGCATCACCACCACCACTAGGTTTAGCACTGCATCCTAAAATTTGGGTAAAGTTAGCCTTGGGGTACTAGTTTTAGAAATTTTTGAGCTCCCAAAAATATTTAAGAAAAATATTGTCTGTGGATAACTTTCACTAACTGTTGCCTAACTCCAAGTCCAATGTGGAATCTTCCATTGATTGGGTTATTCCAGGCGAACAGTTGCAGACCCAAATGAATCTTTGGTATTAATTGTAGGTACGTGTATTAAATCTCTTTCATTTTATTGGTATGATACATTTATTACATTACTTAAAATCGAACATATGAGTCCTGCTGTAGTACCTGACTGCAAAGTCAAGTGGTAAGAGCATCTTACTTTCAGTCGGGAGGTCTGGAGTTTGAGTCCCAGCCAAGTAATACAGAAAACTTTAAATATGGAATCTATTGCCATTGTACTCGGCGGTGCTAGCCAGCTCTCAGCATAAGCAACGGAATGAGGAAACAAGTCAGTGAGCCACAACTGGAAAAAAGTTGTCTGTCACCAGCCCGACTTAAACCAATTGGTTTCAAACGGCGCCATAAAGTCTCATCTAACTAGCTAGCTAACCTATGTCAATTCTGAAATGAGTATTACAGATATTGTATCACTTTGTGCTGATTTTTCACCACAGTCTCTTCTATTTTGTACTGAAATTCGTAAAATAAAATTACTCAGAAAGTGGATGCTAACGTTTTTCGTGTATTGGTATCATTGACCCACAGTAGTGTGCCATCCAAGCTACTCTTTCTGCAGCAAGGCAATTAAGCCATAGACGTAGGAAGCCGGGGGGGGGGAGGGGGGGGGGCTGGGGCGACAGCCCTCCAATGAAAAATTTAGGAGGCGGAATCATGCGCCCCCACTTCCTGGGTCAGAAAACCCCTTTTTTTCTCATTTTTCCAAATCTCAAAAAAGCAAGATTTCCGGCGCGCTTCGCGCGCCGCAAAATGCAGTATAGTATTCATTAGTTCTCGCTCATAAATCAATTCGGTAAACTTTTCCAAGCTCTGGAAATGACAAAATTGGTTATTTGCCATATGTGAGATCACATCATCAAGAGACACCGGCAGCTATATTGCTATTTTTTGTTAACTCTTTCATAGAATTCCAAATTTTCTTCAATGAAAGCTCTTGATTTTGGAATATTTTGTTAAAAAGGAGAACAAAGTTTGGAAAAGTCCTAAAATATCATCGGAGAGTGTCATTTAGCGGTTAGTAGGCCTTAGATAACATTATGTTGCAACAACAATTCAGTCGGCCTTGTAATCATTCTCAGATTTGCCAGCAGTATATGAAGGAAGTGCAGATTCTTCAGTAATTTCCCCAACTCTTTAAATTTACTTAAAGGAAACTCACAATCGAAACCTGCAACACAAGCTCCATATCTTTATATATTTGTTTAAATGGGGCAAAATTTCGGCGCTCTTCGCGCGCCTCGAGACGTCCCTGATACAGTGGTATTCAAACTTGAGGAAGAATTGGAAAACTTAGCTACTACAATTTCCGGCTGTCTGAGGTCGCGATTTTTCAAAATTATCTGTACGCTCCGCGACAACTTAAGATAGTCTTTCGAGCAAGACTTCATACTCTAGGCAGGGAACCATTGGCCTACCGTACTCAAATGCTCGCCTACTCCCCTATCATCAAATAACGTTCAACCCCTGTCAGTTGAGTAGTTTGTGTAGATGGATTCTTTAGTTACTGATATGTCAAAACGTTATCAACGTTCATTGTTGCAGAGCAGTGACTTGGCTAGCTATACGAGGCAGGGGCAATTGCCCCTAGCTCTAAAAAGTGGAAAATGCGGATATTTGCCGTTAGAGACACCAGTCAACTCCAGTACAGTTTTCCCTACTTTTCCTTCATAAAATTCCGAATTCTTCTTTATAAAAGCTCCATATTTATAATTATTAGTTTAAAAAGGGCAAAAATTTTCCGCGCGCTTCGCGCGCCTTAAATTGCAACCCTTAAGGGAGTAAGGTAAATGGTCGCTCATATGCAGTCAGTGCTAAACTTGTCCGAGCCGCTACAGTGCCGTTTCTCTAAATTTTCTTCAGTATAGGGTTTTAATTTTTAAGTAATTTGTCTATAAAAGGCAACATATTTTCGGGAGCTTTTTGAATGTCACCGAAAAGCCTGAATCCACACCTAAGATAACATTAAGCAACAACAGCGATCTTCAGTCGACATGCTATCTCAGAAATATGCTAATAGGGAACGCATGTTCTTCGATAGTCCCCCAAACTTTCAAATTTCCTTACAGAAAACCCTGAATCTAACTATTTTTTTGAAATGCAAGCTTCCTATTTAAAAGGACCCAAATTTTCGGTGCTCTCTGCGCGCCGCAAATCACGTTCCTAATACAGAAGTGTTCACACTTAATAAAAAAAAATATCATTTTTTTTATTTAAAAAAAATTGTTCTTGTTCGTAAAAAAGCGAAAAATTTAACATAAAAAGTACCTTTTGGTCAATGGGGTAGGCTGATGTGCATGGTCCAAAATTGTCGCCCCCTCCCCACTTTCATGTGACTTCCTAGGCACTGAATTTTACAATCAAAAGTGACTAAGGTTTGCCTGCCGGCGCCCATGTGGAAACTCTTGGTGCACATGTGTTAAGTGTACACATAACTGTGTGAATCACTTTGAAAATATGGTACAATTTCTTACCAAATGAACCCCTCCTGCTCAAACATGTAACAAATTAAAACATTTCACTCACGTTTGATTACCTAAACAGTTCCCTTTAAGCTTTTTTTGAGTTTCATTTTCATATCTTGAGAAGAAGTCTCGTCAATTTCCACTAAGAAAGGGGTAATTTTATGATCGTCCTATTGGATGTTAGGATGTTTTCCGCTCATAGCAGCAAACAAAACTTGCCATAATTCTTGCCGAGTGTGACTCATTTGTCAAAAAATTTCACGTGATTTAAGAATTTACCTTTCCATCAAACATTTTTAAGATACAGGTTGATACACAGAAAAAATCATCGTAATTTTGACACCAAATTGGAAAGAAATCCTGTCTAGAAACGTGCACGATGATTTTGGAGAGAGCGCCATTCACTTTGCTTAATTGCTGCATCTTTCAAGAGGATCGGAGTGCAAAGTTTTCTTTCTGGGGGAGGGGTGAGGTGGGTGGACATGAGCATTAGTAGCAAAGACTAACTAGGTGGAGCACCTTCATCTGTTGGCGCTTAGCATCATGAAAAATCGCCACCCCTCAGTTTGAAATAACGTGTCATGCGCTCATACTTCAATCGAAACAGTCTTTATAGCATTTTGTTTGCATTTAAATTTTCACTTTAATAAATAATGGTCAATTTGCCAAATGGTCAGGATTTGTGTAGGTCTACCAGATAAAAAGGCACCGTTAAATGAAAAAGGTTTGTAAAGTAAGCTAATAACGCTGAAAATAAACTTGAATATGCGACATCGCATCATAAATCAACGATAAGAACTCTTTCTTCCATCCATTGTTATGCTGCTGTCGAACGTGCGCGACCATAGATCCGCGCTTACAGCGCCCCTTGTGATCAGTTATGCTTGCCAAAAATACCACTAGATTGCAATAAATGCACTTCCAGTGCCTTATTACTGCCACTTTCCAAATATTTCATGCACCGGGAGTTTTCAGAGAGACACATCCGACACATAGTAGTCAGCATAAAACTGAATATAAGTAGATCATCAATGTTCCTTTTTACTTTGAGCAATTTACCCATCTACGATCTTGGACAAAACTTGGTGCAGCCACCCCGCTCCCCCTTCCATTGTTGACAACTGTTATGCTGTTCACGGCAAAGAGCCATTCTTCAACATTGTGAGGGGGGAAAAGGGGGTTTCATGTTAGCCAACTATAACTGAAATTGACGAATAATATGAAATTGTCCCAACTGTTCTTTTTCAAGTTTGTAGTAGCGCCCAGTTATGATGAACATTACTTGGGGCTAAATATGCCCGAGAACAAAACGTTTAAATTGCTCTTTAAAAGGACAGGCCATTGTGATACTCTCGTTTTGGAGCACAAGTAGATTGTATTGAGTGAATTAATTTACTAAAATGCATGCATGTGAGTTTTATCAGAACAGTGGTTTTCGAAGCATGTCTATGGTCCGTATTGTATATCAGATACAAACACTATATAAGCAAAACACCATAGTCAAATACCTACGTGATCGGACCTTTTCATACCCAGGAGGGGGAATAGGGTGTTTCAACTAAAAAATTTGCAAGCATTTTGCCCTGTTTGCAAACATCACTGTCTTTCACACTGCCAACTGTGCCCTTGCCTACAAGTGTTAGTGAACCGAAATCAGCTTTTTCTTTTCTCTCGGAGAGGGTTGCAGGGCCCTAGACCCCACGCCTTGTACGCCTAAGAAATAGCCTCCGACAAATCGTTTTGGGGAGTTAAAGTTTTTTATTTTAAAGAGACAATACGTGGAAAACTGATGTCTCACCGTAAAAGCGGCGATAATATGCCAAAATGCGTATCCCTCACACCGAATACGTGATACGGTAAGTGATACTCCCTGAGAAGAGCATCTGCCAGACATATCACACCAATGTCAGAATGCCCCCGATTTTTTGAAGTCACTTAGAATTTTGAATTATCATTGGTATTTGACCGTGAATGTGATTTTTTGTTTTTCGAGAACGCTCAGGAGGTTTCTAGTAACATTTCTTAACCCTTTGCCGTTGTTTGGGTCCTGTTGGACCCATACGGAGAACGCGGCTATCACCCATCTTTACTGTTTCACGCGGAGCTCGAAACTGCGAGTAGCTACCCGAAAATTCGGCCACAACAACCAGAGGGACAATAGTTTAAGGTCACGGGGTCAATAACCTACGGAAGCTGATGCGGGGCTTGCTACGTCCGCTTTTCCTCCCACTCCCGACTCCCGAGGCGCGCAAATATGCCCGATTGGAGCACAACGGTAAAGGAAAAATGGAAAAAATGGTTGTATCGTCCGAATTTAGGGATATAAGTGATATGGCGGAAATTTGGGGAGCGTAGACTTCTCCCCGCACCTCTACTTTTTTACGCCTATTCATGTTTAAATATCATTCTACTGACTGCCGTTTTACCTGAAACTTTTCAGGAAAATGCTATTATTTTGTAATTTGTCATTTTAAGACAATATAACACGATGTACAACAGAATGACCCATCAGGCCTAGAACCACCCGAATCCTTAACTTTAAAATCAAAAGAGTGAACTTAGTCTCGCTGAACGAGTGAAAGGTGTGGAATCACTCCATTAGAGGGTTAATCGATTCCGTCAGAGTATTAATGCCCTCCAAAAGAGTGAACTAAATTCACTCCAAAAGATCAAATTTTTATTCTTGATGGAGTGCCTATCATGATATTACTCAAATAAGAGTGATCATTGTAAGCCATCGCGAAACAGTGAATTTTCACTCTTTCTGAAGGGACTTCCGGTCTTCTTGGAGTGAATTTCATTCTTCTTGGTGTAAATTTAACTCTCCTTGGAGTGAGTTAAAACTCTAATGAAGTGAATTCACACTTTTCATTCTATGAAAGAGTGACTGAGTTTACTCTTTTAAGCTTATTTAAGAGTGCTTCCTGATTTCAGGGGAACCATCTGTGACAAGCCCGAAGCCACACCTCAATCCTGGCAAAATTGGAACTTCGTGAGAATCAAACTTGACTAATTACAACTCAGCGAAAAAAAGGAGAGAACTTTTTATTGATGCGCTATCATATTTCTGTAAAATAAAGGCAACACCGAAGTGAAGAGACTGTTTCAGTGAAACATACCTTTTTGAATCTTTGCTAACTTAAGCAACATATCTAAAATTGGTGTTAAATAAATGCCTAGCCGCTCACCTCAAACAGTTCCACCTGTTGTAATTACCTATACTTACACTCTAAAAGTAAAAGAGTGAACTTAGTCACTCTTTGATACCGTGAGTTAAAAGCGTAAATTCATTCTATTAGAGTGATAATTCACTCAAGGAGGAGTGAAACTCACTCCAAAAAGAGTGAAATTCACTACAGGAAGAGAGAAAATTCACTCTTTCACGAGTGCCTGCAATGATTACTCTTTTTTAAGAGTGATCACTGTAGGCACTCCATCCGAGTGAAACTTTGCTCGTTTTAAGGGAATTTCGCTCTTTTTGGAGTGAATTTCAATCTTCTTGGAGTGAATGATTACTCTAATGGAGTGAATTCACACTTTTCACTCTATCAAAGATTGACTAAATTCACTCTTTTGATTTTAGAATGTAGTTAACATAACAAAACAGGTTGAAGGGCAAAGGAGGGCCAAGGCCCTATAAGATGCCCTGAAGTCCAGGTCTTATCAAAAGTCAAACCACCAAAGCTTGACAACAGCCCCAAATCAGATTCTTCCACAGCCATGGAAAAACTTGTCAATGTTAACCTTAAAGCAGTGAACTGACGGGGAGTTAACTACCCAATCTGGTAGACAATTCCACTCGTTGACAACTCTGTGGGAGATGCTAAACTTCCTAATGTCAAGCCTTATGAAAGGCTTTTCCAGCTTTTTACAATGCCCACCCACCCGGGAATAACTTTGAACTCTTAAATAACTACAAGTCATAAGGGGATTCCTTTCACAAAGAAACAATTGTAAACCTGGAACATGTCTCCCCTAATCCTTCTCAGCTCCAAAGTGGTCCCTCCCACATCTTTCTTAAATTTATCCTCCGTCACCTCAGACGCAATCTAACTTCAAATTTTATTCCTTCAGGGTCAGTATACAAGACCCCAATGTGGAGTCAAAACCGTGACTCAATACACTACATGCAGTGTAGTATGACGGATCTACAGTGCTCTACATGTCGTTAACTTGCTGTCAATCAAAGTCTGTGCCAATTGATAATTTCTGTGGACTACTACAAAAATTATTTCGATGAGAGTGTATGCCTTCGGATAGTTGAAACGAGATGTAGCAGAAACTAGCGCACGTACATCCCAAAAACTTTGGTAACTGTAGAAAAATAAACAAAAGACATAAACAAAATAAAGTTTGCAAGATATATTACTAGCCTTCTTACTGCAACAACAGAAAAGTGAGTCATAAGTTTTCTTCATGCCTGAAATACTTAAGGCGGATTTCAATGGTAACCTCTCTAAATATATTGGGGACGTGCTCCCACGTAAAGTTTGTCTCTGAGCTTTTGTCTATAAAGAATAGTTTATTACTGAGCAGTTGAATCTCCGCTTGAATTATTGACAGGGATGCGTCATAATAGAACTCTCCCATACGTTTATCCAAATTAGAGTTTAAACGAAACGTATTAAAATTGTGTCAAATAGTATTTTATAATGAGAGTACGCCCTCTACCCATTTCTGACTTTATCTCTACGTTGCATACCAAAAGCCAGGCGTTACTTATTGGGAGTCAAAATCGATCGACTACATTACAGATATCATACCCATTAATTCTTCCATTGGTTTAAACTCTAAATCCAAAAAGTATACTGACCTCTTAAAAGCTTGTCGAAGTTTTCTCCAGGTGTAAGTGCCCCTAATGAGAGCTGACAAATTGGCTATTCATGGCACTTTCAAGTCACCACATCTTTCATGACCGTGAAGATTTTTTGCTCTTTCAGCTCAAATTTCAGTTGACCTTTTCCGTTTTTCACAAAAAGCTTCGTATACCTCCGCCAGCTTCTACAGGCCATAATTTCCCCATATTGCTTCAACTGAGCCAATTTTTCACCACTGGTACTACATAGTTACAAAACAGCCCACCCTACTCCAAATCATAGCAAAAATTACTCCCAATTTCGGACTCTATCCGTATCTCTGTTATTACACCTGGTAATTGATATATGCTACCTGCAGCAACTAAAATAGAGAGGTTTTCATTTCACAATCGTAATCCTTTGGAATAAACCCAAGTGGCCGGTTTTGAAACGAGAGAGAGAGAGAAAAAAAGACAACCCCCCAAACAACAACAACAACAACAAAATTGTAGGATCATATGGAATATACAAGAAGGGCAACTTTTGCCTGAGTATTCACAAGCCTATAACTAAGTCTATAAAAACGTAAATTAGCTACACAAATTCTATGTTCATGCCTCAGATATCGGTAGGGGGGATTTGATATGATGCCCCCCTCTAAGCGCGCTGGGAAAGTATCCCCAGAGTCCTGTTCCCTCAATGATCTCCGCCCACATATACGTCAAGGTCCTTGTCATGTTTGTCGCCGGCTTTTTCTTGACTAATTCTATACTATTCAAGTACTTGGAATCGTTTGTTATTGAGGGGTTGAACTTCCGCCCGAGTTATTGACAGTAGTACAGGGGGATGCGTCATGTCTGCTAGTCCAAATGGCAATAGGAACAGAATGTATTTTAAACTGTGTAAAAGTAGTTTTATTGAATTTTAAAGTAATTTTGATCACTTTACCTCCAAATAATCACATTTAAAAAACAATATACGCGTATAAAAAGTTTTTTTTTTCTATCAATAAATTAAACTTGACGAAAATTATTTTCACTAATGTTTTGCTTCTGGCACTATTTAGTATTTGTCGCCCGGAAGTGATGCCTTGAATATAATGGAAACAGCGTTCATGTACGTCCAGTATTATATTACAGTACAGTAGACTCGACCAGGATCAACGTTGCGGGCGAAATAGTATAACCATGAGCAATACATGTACTATGTATGCCTAGGTTACAATTTTTTACTGAAAATAAATGCCACTGGATCGACCATTATAAGTAATACACATTTAAAACGGAACACTGGGTGAATCATTCCTTAGAACTCAGTTTGGATACTTCACAACTGGTTTTTTGCACTGCCGGTCCTTTAGAATCGAAGAAAAGATTACTTTGAAATTTGTTCGTTCCACCTTTGAAAAGTCTGTATCTTGGCAAACTTGTAAGTTTGTAGTTCAACGTCAATACAGTCAGTGTTCCCTAACACTAACAGTAGCCTAACTAGTACTAGTAACACAGGCCCAGGCCTATGCTAGATCTTAGAACTAAGGCTAGGCTAGTAGCCTAGTAGTAGTACTATGAAGTATGATAATACGAGTTAGCCTAGGCTAAGGCCTAGCCTAAGTTAGTGTACCATTAACATTACCATAACGTTACTTAGGGCCTAGGCAATGCTATTCTGTTATAGGCCTACTTTGGGGGTTAGGCTACTGCAGATTACCCCGGCTAGCTAGTAACTGGACCTAATGTTAGGCTAGTAAGGGGTCCATTAGCTTCCACCCTTGGTAGTTTCAGCCTGTTACTTTCCGCCCCTAAAAAACTTGGGGTGGAAAGTAATGTTTGAACTCACATGAGTTAAAAATAACTGTTAACTTCAAATTTCAAATCCAAATAGGCTCGAAGATGACAATACTGGCTACAACTGTACAAGACAACAATGAAATTTGTGGACAGGCAAGGCCTAAAACTTTTTCGACAGCCTCATCACAAAGAATGAATTGTCACGCGGAAGGCCCAAGTTCGCTTCCTAGGTTAAGTCATACCAAAGACTGGATAAAAAAGGAACCTAGCCTACTGCCAGCGTATGTTGCTCAGCGCAAGCAATGGAGTAGCCTACGGAAGACAAGCCAGCGAGCCTCAACTGGAAAAAAGGCCATGGCCGGCTCGACCTGAACCAGTGGATTGGAAACATGACCGTAAAACTCCATCTGACTAACTATAAATTGAATGTCCTATTCCTAACTTGAATCTCTTGAAATTTCAATCAGATGTCTTCAGCACTTCACTTAAAATTTGTGATATCAAGGTGACAGGAACAAGTGTTGTTGTTAGTTGTAAAACGGCAAAATTTCGCCCATTACGCAGAGATGGCAAGCAACCGAAGGGATGGTGCAAAATGGGGTCAGTTAATTTCTGTCCTCGGTAGTTTCCCTTTACTTTCCGCCCCTAAAAACTGTGGGTTGGAAAGTTATAGTAATTTACATGTGTTAAAAATAACTTAAAATTTTAAAATTTAAATCCAAGTACAAAACTACAATAAAATTTGTGGATATGCTAGGCTATGTCCAAAACTTTTTCAGCATCCTCATTGAAAAGAGTGAATTGTATGACCTTTTTGTAAACATAAGCATAGGCCTAGTCACAGACTTGTATTTATTACGTATAAGTAGTCCATATGACTAGTATTGGCAGGCTTTGGCTGAATATTTGTCACAGCACTGAATATGGTATACCTGTAGGTAAGAACTTGTTTGAAATTTATCCAATTTTCCTACCATGAGATATAGTGTAAACAAGGATTTCGGGGTTTGACCCCCTGTGACCCCAAATGACCTTTGACCTCCACCAAAATCAATAGGGTTCTTCCTTACATCATAACGCATCAACGTACAAAGTTTGAAATTAATCCAATTTTCCCACCATGAGATATCGTGTAAACAAGGATTCTAAAGTCTACATGATTTTTCATTTGTGTAACAACTTGACCTGTTTGTGTAGCAAATTGCGATGCGATACTGGATAAATTATTCCCTGTGAAAGGAACAAGGGCGGAAACTAACATAATCCGTGCAAAATATATGATGACCTAAAATATGGTAACATTTGATTCCTGAAATCCACCACTGAGTTAGCTAGTTGGAGCAAAAAGTTTGATTTCCCCTTACCTTAATTCAAGAATCAACTGTTTGCTACTGTGGGGATTAAATGCAATTAATTTTGTTAAACATAAAAATGTACCAATCTGTTTTGCGCTCATTGTGAACAAAAACAATGCATTTGGTTTGGTACTGTAGATCGTTCCACAGCTTAGGCTGGTGCTCTGAGACAGTGAAGGGAAGAATTTCCACTGGTGCTCGAAATTTGGCAGTGCATGAAATCCTGTGCAGTCACTTTTCTACAGTATTTAGGAGTGAAGTTGCAGTCCCAGTGGCTCTATACAGTTCACTTTTGCGTAGGGTTTCACGGTACCACTGATAATTGGTACCGTTGGTACCGCCACAAATGGTACCGGTAATATTGTAGTACCGGTACCAGAAGAGTTAAAAAAGTAGGATTTTTATCACATGCAAAATATCCGTAAAAATACCATGCATTGACATAAGTGAAGTCTTCTGATAATCCCTGCCTCCCGTTTCAGAATTTTTTGTAACATTTAGTCACCCCGTACTCTCCAAATCGGTAAACAAAAAAAGAAATAACCTCTCTGCAAATTTAGCGTCCGATAAATACGGGACAGAAAATAAATCAGCGCCGCACGTCGGCACCGGAGCTAGACCCCACAAGATGACAAGAGCACTCAGAATTGTAATGAAGATTGCAAAAATAATTTCTGCAAATAATGACAATCCCCCTCCTAAAGTATAACCAAAAGTTATCGAGTAGAACTTAACAAAAATATTTCCATAAAAGACTGATTCATCAAGCTTTCTTCCCGCCGAGTTATCACTATCAAAACTAAATCAAAGTGCTTCATGATTGAATTTACGAATGCATCGCGCAGCAATCCGTTGTACAAAAACACTATACTGTTCTTCAGTACGTAGCTATCAATACAACAAAGCAAGAGAGTTGATCTGGTGAACTGAACACGCGAGCCAATGTTTTAAGCGGGATTTACTGTGTGTTCAGTCCCATTGCTTCACTGTGTAAATTTCTGAAAGAACGTTCGTTGCGTTCGTACGAAAGTTTTTCTTCCACAAACATAGTGAGCGTTATGGAGCAGTCCCTTTGATTCACCGTGTTAGAATCAGAAATCGTCGATGCAACGTTCATGTCAGAGCTTGCAATGCTATGATTCTTTGTCTGCTTACAACGAATTTCTCACTCGTATAACGTTGTGTGCTATCGTAATCAAAGTGAATTCTATCAATCAACGCATGGTATCTATTCTTAATACACCATGTGAAAGCATGTGCTGATGAGCAGCGATCATTTGGGGGTTGCACAGAATGTCGAAAGAAAGCAAGGGCCCTGTTAGTGTGGAAGGTACTGGTTCTGAGAAAGTAACGTTAAACGGCACTTTCCGAAATTCTTAGGGGGATTTGTGACTAAAATAGTGTAAAACGATTATCAAGTGAATGTTCCCTTTTTGTATTGCAATGCTTAGAGACATGGCGCATTTATCAAATGGGTATTTGTTTCATTCAAGTATGATCCTAATTCAAATGCTTTATTTTTGGGAAAAGATTTTCACTACAAAGTTGACTAATCGTGTCCGTCTAAATACACAATGTGAAGGTGAGACTGGCTCTGGCAGGGATCGTTCTGAGATTGCACAGAATGTCGAAAGAAAGCAAGTTCCTTTTTAGTGTGGAGGGTACTAGTTCTGCGAAAGTAACGTTAAATGGCAATTTCCGAAATTCTTAGGGGGGATTTGTGACTGAAATGATGCGAAATGATTATCAAGTGACTACTGTATTCCCTGTTTATATTGTAATGTGTAGAGACACGGGGCATTTATCAAATAGATTTTTGTTACATTTTAGTATCATTCTAATTAGGGCTGTGACGGTTAATCGGTTAACCGGTTAACCGACCGACTCGTCGGTTACTCGTGCGTCATTCCTCTTCATAGATTAACCGTTTTTGTATTGCCAATAACTCAGTCGCCGCAGGGTGGCTTTGTTGGTAAACTGTTACACAAACATCGCCCAACAAACAGTGTCAGTTTCTCACAAATTATCGCTCGAACAATAACTGTAAAAAGAGTTTAAAAATCGGCAGTTCGATTGAACGGATTAATTCCGCGGCAGCTCCCCGAATTAAGTACATTATGAAGAGTGACAAGTGGTGCACCCATTATTACTTTCGTTGGCAGAACTTCGTGTGCTTGTCTTGTAATCCCTTCAATAGCAACACCCAAGCACAACTTTAGAAATTAGCGGCATGTTTGAGAGATTACCAAGCGAAAAGAAAGCCACAAGACAAGCAGGGAGCTGTAACAAAAGTTACCAAGCCCTGTATTTCTATGGCAATAAAACCTCAGCGAGACCATGATTAGGGCACAAAAGTATATTTGAATAAGCCTTCCCACTGTAGCTAAATCGAAATATTTTATCATGCTACACCTCCGTAAATTTCATTATTTTTCATTGTAGCAGTAGCAGTATTTGGAAAAAATTGTAACCTGTAAAAATACGATCGTAAGCACCAGATAATTCCCGCCATTTTGTTGTTTGCCCAATATCATATAAAATGGAACATTCCATGTTGACTTCTATGAATAAGCATACGCAGTTCGTTGAACCAACTGGGTTGTAGTTGCGATAATGTTCTGTACTGTAGAAGTCAACCCTACGATGCACGTAAAAATAGCGATCTAATTTTTAGCGGTCTTGGACAGCAAAAAATGGACTCGATTAACGTTATCTTATGGTTTCTTTCCGATATAAATATCCCCGTAATTTTGCCACTTCTTGTCCAAACCTTACTGTCTTGTTTCAAAATAATCAGCAAATGAAATGCACATAAGTCAGACCCCCGAAAAATCCAAGTACGCAGAGATTTGTGCTGCCGTTTCTTGGTGAATTTAGCACGGGGCTTGGCCGGCTGCACAGGCGGGCTATGTAAGCCTGTGAAGTGCGATCGTCATAAAGCAAACTCATTGGGGAAATTCGTTTGGAGGTCTGGTATTTTCACACACTAAATCCCATAGGCGATGGCGCGAGTTGTGATTGGCTGGCTCAGAATCACCGTATTTGAACCAATCACAATGCAGAGGCAATTCAAATTTTGCAATAGATCGTGTGCATATGATGTCATCGAGCAAAACATGGTCCCTTGTTAAGTGGTAAAAACGGATACGCATGCAAGTCTACTGCATGCATGGGACCACGTGCGTAATTGTTTACGTTCGTAACGACGTCATATGATAACATTCCATAAGTCCTACTGTAAATAACTTTACGGTAGGAATGCTGGGAATTCCTTAATTTATGCAGGAAAATAGGGCTTGGTTGTGCTGTTTGCGGCTGGTGGGCCGTTTACAGTGCAATTGTACAGATCGCTACTATGACACACACGTGAGCGCTGTACATGTAAATGCGGGATGGGTTTTTACTGTAGAAAGATGATATAAACTCAGCGCAAAATACCAACATTTTTGCCACATACTTACATGGGCGAACATGACTTAGGGCGCCATTTTAGACTTGCACTTTCCTGTACGAAAGTGATGGCGCTCTTTAGAAATGTTGACTTTTTGTTGTTGTGTGAACATTACATCATTTTCGGTTAAACGGTTAACCGCCGGTTAATAAAATCGGTTAAACGGATAGTGAATTAACCGAAAATGCACAGCCCTAATTCTAATTTAAATGCTATAATTTTGAGAAAAGATTTTCACCTTACAGTTGAGTACCAGTCTCCACGATACTTCGGTACCTTTAGGTTGGTGGTACCGTACCGTACTGGTACCGGTACGTACCAGTACTTACGGAAATACCAGTATACCGTGAAACCTTACTTTTGCGCTCCTTTCATACATAGGACTAGGCTAGGCTAGACAAGGTCATGTTCAATTTTGAAGACTAGTTTGGTGTCCCCTAAAAAATTTAAATTGTGAAACTTGTCAGTTGAAATGAACTTATTTGCCAAAGTTCCTATTTTGAAATATCTCGTGGAATTAAACCTTTAATATGGCATTTGACATACACTTTGTAAAATTCTGCTAAGTGTTTAAAAATTTGAAATATTAGGAAATCTATTTTGGTGTCCTCCCTATCTTGTTTACACATGAAACAAATGTTTATGTATATACCACACAAGTGAAATAAAACCATGAATTGAGAAATGAATGCTTTTTAGCTTTGGAATGTTCAAATTATCTAAATAATATGCTTAAGTGTTATGAAAGAAACCATTCTATGGTATTAATGGGGTACAGTAAAAGTGTTTTGGTGTCCCTTTTACACTTGAAACATTTTTTTTCCCCAAAATCAAGTCATTTTGAGGATGTAAATAATTCCTGCACCCATGATTGGAACTACTTACTCCTCATAAGTTTAGAGATAAGACAAATTAAAATGTTGTGTTGTAGAAAAAAAAAAACAAGAGACATGGATGAAGGGCCAAAAATGTCATGTTACAACTTGGCCTCCAAATAAATGGAACAACCCATACATCCAATTGGACAGACTAGACATACTTGAAATAATGTTCCAAGAAAGCAGTGTTTCTCATTTGCATACTTTTTGAGAATGATTCATCACACATTCTCTGTTTACTTTTGCATGAATTAATTTTAAGTTCACTGCGCCTCCATTCTGATGTGGAGTCGCAATCTTAGTCCCAGTCCCAGTGGCTGTTTATCAATAATACTTTTGTTTGTATTATTTAAAGTCCACTGCGCCTCCATTCTGATGTGGAGTCACAGTCGCAGTGGCAAATATTTGATTTTTCTGGCCTGCAGTTACTCTCACAGTCCATGCTGACTACAACTGAGACTCCAGGACAGGGTTTGATTTACCTTGATGGAGGCATGCACGGGTGCACATAGAATTTCCTATGTGCATGTAACTGTGGGGGCTTACATGCACTTCCTGCATGTAGACTCCAGACCTACAGTAGCCTAGCATAGGCGTTGTGGCCTACACTAACTTCATGGTCAAATCCATGTTACAGGTCAAGTTGCAGTACAAAATAATCCTAATAAATAATGTAGCAGCCCCAATGGTCCTTTGCATCGTAATTTCTTGCATACTATAAGTTAGACGAGCAGACATTTTGCCCAAAAATAACGAGCGTCTCCTTCCGTACCACAACATCAGTGTCAACGACCATCACTTCACACATGTACTTCCTCCAAGTATCCTTGCTCCAACATTAAGGTAATGGGAAAATTTCACCCTTGAAGTGGACAAAAACACACACTTAAGACCCATTGACATTGTTCGCGGTGTGTGATCGTCAGAAATCGGTACTTGCTTTTAGTCATTTTTGATTTACAGTGTTAAAGATTAGGCAGGAGGCAATATAAATACATAAATCCCCATTGTAAAAGCAGTACATTCCAAAGTCAGGAAATCTAGAAAAGAACATCTGGGACTGATTTTGCTGTGCATGTAGATTTTTTGACCTACTGTACATGCACCAATGCATGCAGAAAGAAAATTATAAAATTAACCCTGTTCCAGAAGTCTCGGGGAATTAGGATTTGGAGCTGGGCACTCTGCAGTTGTACCCTACTTTGACTTTGTACACAGTAGCATTATTTTGATCACTCAAATTGGTCACTTCAAAATGCCTTCACATCTCAGTTAGTTGTGTTTGTCTTTGGTAGTGTTCACTCCATAACAGCCCCCATAAAGAAGGCATGACCGTCTGGATCTGAATGAAAACTGTGCAACACTCTAGGTGAAGTCAAATGCACAGGGGGTGGTATGCTTGCAGAGAGTCCTCCAATCTGGGGGACCTCAAGACAGTGTTCTTGAATATGAATAATTTGAGGTCCTGGAGGTCAGTAATATCCTGGAAGGAAGGTTTCAATCTCTGACTGTGCAATGGAAAGAGCTGTATTTATAACAATCCTTGTTGGTTTGGATGATTGTGTAGCTATTTCAGTTGAGATGTCTAGAAGGTGGCCAGACCAGTTGTACAGTAGGAGGTTAGCAGATTGCAAGGCCAAAAGGCCCAGTCTGGCTTTCGCTTAAGCATATTCAATACAGAGTAATTAAGCCTAGCCTTTAGGCCTACTTTAGAATACTGGACATCTTGAAGACCTGTTTTTTCCTTCATATCTGGATGTGCAGATGCTCAGGGTGCATTCCACGTAAAGCCTACACAGGATATGAGCCCCACCCCCTCCCTTAAAATCCATAATCTACACTATGATGAGGGACCAGATACTTATTCTATACCTTGCTTTTAATCTACACAATTAAACAGTGGCTAATCTCAATAGTTTTCATTTTATGAACTCTCAAAAGATTGCACCTCCTTCTGAGAACCCCAAAAATCGACAGTCATGACTTTAAAGTCCAGAAAACTTTGAAACACCATGAATTCGAAACCATGCATTCAAATTTTCCCTTTTGGCCATTTCTTAACTAGCTAATTGGGAAAATAAACAAATTTACAATGTATTTAAAATCTATGAGGTATGGCAATTGGTATGGAATGTGTACTGTAACCTATACAATAGTCTAGGTAGTACCCTAGACTAGAGGTCCATTTGAAAAATTTTCTATCTTAGGCCTACTTACAGTTCTTATTTAGGGTGGGTGTATGACATTTAAGCCAACCTGGGTTGATACAGTATTCCACAAAATGTCAGATATTTAGGTTCATAATTTTTTCAAAGTTTCAGTAATATTCAGATAGATATTGATAGACAGGTCATTAATTTGGTTGGGACTTATTCCATCATTCCATCTCACACTTCATCGAAATTATGCTACTGTAGCATCACAATTCTGTCCACATTTTAATGGAAAATGCCATTAGTTGTTTTAATTGTTTATCTGCTTTTCAGCTGTATGTTTTATTTTTGGTTGTACAGGTACATTTACATTTCTATACTAACAGAACAGCATGAACAATCATTATATGGCCTCAGCTGTAGTTGGTACAATTTCTTGATAGAATAGCTTGTTTTTGTTTTCAGTGCTAATGTGGCAGCTATGCCTGCAACTTCGTTGTTGCCGTTAAATGGCCCCAGTAATTCCAGTTACTTTGCTGTTTTCCAGCTACAGTACAGCTTGTACTAGATTCATAACTGAGTTCATTCTACAGTAGGTGACTTTAAAGAAATGCAAAAGTAACTACTGAAAAATATTGAATATAGCCTTCATTTTGCTTGGAAGTTTGTGGGCGATGTTCTTCTGGGTAAAAATGGCCACCATTTTCTCTGCTGGAAACGTAAAAAAAAATTTCCCATCATGAATATGTAACCCACGGGTTATTATTTGTTGATAATAAAGCAGACATGTAGCAGATAATGTTATAGTAGGCATACGCCAAAGTAGGGCCAAGGCCTACAGTAGGCTAAGTAGCCTACAATAGGCCTGCTGCCATACACAGGTCATCCTAGCTTTATGTAGTATACATAAAAAAGACAATTAAGGTGACATTGCTTTACTCCGCAGAAGGCTTTACACAAAATTATTCATGATTTATTACCTAATACTTGATTTTTCCTCTTCACATTTCTCAAAAACATCCATGCGTTATTTTCTTATGAAATAAAACAATCGTTGCTCTGTTCAAAACGAAAACCTTATATCAATTGCAAAAAATCTTCTCATCCTTTTGAGTTTTAGCTGTAATCATGAACACTTGTTTCAGGTTCATTTTGTCACATAACTTATAGTAGATAGTTCTGTGCTCAATAATGACCATCCAATGGGAGAACTGGATTTGTGCAGGGGGATCCCTGTTGCATGATAATTCTGATGAAAGCTCTGTAGCTCCTGACAAAAAGGTGAACATTCAGTCTTTATAATTTTAGGCAAAGGTACTGGACAATAATATGCAATATTTCAAGTACAAAAATGTTTCAGACTTTCACTTACCCTTCACATTGTTTGTATCTTTTTTTTCTTAGAGAAAACAGAATCTGCCAGGATGGATCTGCTCCTTCTGATTACAGCAATATTATCTCTGTGTGCTTCCAGCTCTGCACAAAATTTAGGTAAATATAAAAATTTATTTTGCAGGCATTCATTTCTTTCATTCTTCATAAAAGTTGATTCTATCCTTTATTACAGTTTGGTATATGGTCAGTTATAAGGTCTGATACAATTTAACTGTACAGTTGTACTCCAGTACATTTACAACCACAATATATATAAATTTTATGAGTTCCTGTTTTAACATGTTTGTAAACTATCTCAAATGCATGGTGTTAATCCAATTTAATTGCATATGGTATGCTGTGGTTACAAATTTTTTCAACCACATGATAGGATGTTATTGGGATAGTGCAGTGTTTTTAGTGTTAATACAGTTGCATACTGATATTTTGTCATTATTCCGTTAGACCTAGTTGAAATTTGATTGTTTGAGGACTGAGAAATGTGTTGCGGGACACCTCATGTACAGCTACAGTACCTTAAACAGAGGTGGATAGACTACTGAAGGGAGATGAGTAAACTGAATAGCTTGAAGTGAATAGGTGGGACTGGAAAAAATGTTTATTTTCCAGGAAGTGAGTAAAATTTCCCACCATTCTCCCTGAATTTTCATGCACAGAAGAGGGAAATTTCCCTCTAGATGTCCAAATTTCCTGGGAAGGAGCCTCCCAGCTTCCCAACTTATGCCAACCATTGTGAATAGGATTAGTACTATTCACCTCAGTTTGAGGCCAGGCTTTCAGTACTTGGAAGTTTGTACTGGTGTGTTCATTACAGTTCAAGATTGTACAAATTTTCATTTATTTGTTTGTGGCAGCTCTAGCATCTACTGGTAATTCAGCTTGAATTAGGTATCTCATTTTCCCCAAAATTAGCAAGGGGCAAGTAGGTATAGTTTAACACTGTTTGGCAATGATAACCACAGATTTTTGCATTAAAACCTGATTTATTTTAACTAAAAATACATGTGTTCAATTTTACATGTAAACATTCTTTTGCCAACAACGTAGCTAGAAAATAGAAGTTCTTGAGTTCATTAGAATTAAGATTTTAACATGTTGAAGCTATTAATGCTTAAACTATGAAGAAAAAATGTTGACCATGCATTGGTGGAAAAAGTTGGGAAGCTGGGAGGCTCCCTCCTGGGAAAATTTGCCATCTGGAAGGAAATTCAGGCAATTGGATGGAAATTTCCCATTTCTGTACATGAAAACATGGGGGAATTGTGGGAAATTTAACTCCCTTCCAGGGAATTAATTTCACTCCCTTCCTGGGAAATAAACCTTTTTTTCCAGCCCTGACCATCCCTGCCCTGGGATATCATCATAGCTTTCTGCAAGTTGGTTTTTCTGAGCTTTGAAACATTTCCTAATAGAGTATTTTGCCAACGGTGCACTGCCACTGAAAGAAAATTTGCATTAGAGTGAATGTTTGAGTGCCTCTATAATTGGATCCAAAGTAAATCTGGGGTGTGAAAAAGTTACCACATACTGTGCTTTAATGTCGGAGTGCAGATAAAAGGGGAAGGAATTATTCTGTTTGAAGTTTGTCATTTCATTCGGCAACTTTTGCACTGTTAATATTATGTCATTTGGCACAGATACATGACATCGTGGCATACTTTACCTATTGAGGAATTGTTTTGGCTAGTAATTGTTTATGGCTCCTTAACCTTTTTTTACAGTTAAATGCTGTGTTCATGCAGTCTGAATTTTTTTTAAATGAAACTGCCTTTCAAACTCTACTTTGTCCAGATGGCAGTATGGACTTTGTGATAGTGCAAGGTGAGTGGAATGAGTCAATGATATGTTCTACTCCGAGGATAAACCTTCTCTGTCGCTAAGCTTTCAGTTTGACATAATACTGTCTCAGCTTTGGCAGATTTTGTTTTTTTAAGTATTTTTGCAATTAATTTGAAAAACTTCATCACAAATTTTACTGTGTTATTCTTTTTATGCATCAAGTTTTGAAGCATGACATTGAAACTGTTGAATTACTATAATTTTTGAATATAATGTTTAGTCTTTTCTCTCTGTGCTGCATTATGTTCTTATGAAGACTTTTGCATCCCCTGCTAATGTTTATGTGCAAATGATGAAACCCATTCCTATATATTTATGGGTTCCAGCAGTGTTCACACAAAGGAGGGCAGTTGCTTGATTCCTGAACCTGGCTTTTGAAGTCCCACAAAGTTACAATTTCTAATTGTAATCTTGTTGTTATTTTGTGTCTGCAATGAACTTCTTGAAAATCCCCCCAACTGTCTTTTGCAGGATGGAATTTGTCTCCAACAATTTTGAAACTAGTGCTAACACTGGGCTCTGGAAATGAAACAAAATCTGTTTATCCTTCTATCATTTGTACAAAGATACTCAGTTTTAATAAATTTTGTTATTCTGTTTCGTGGATATTTGCATTCTTTCGTTGCAAATTGGCATAGTTGGCCCAACAGTGACTTTTCTTTTCTTAATGTTGATGGTGCACAGTAGGTCAATTCCATGTGATCCCATGTTTTGTGGACAATGCCATGTTGGACAGCTACACACACTGCACAAATACTGTAACTGTGATAGTTGGGTCATAATGCATGCTCAGTCTCCCATGTGCTCTCAAATCTCGGAAATGATAGCTTTTTGTATCATAACTCTTTGCTCAATATGATGAAGGAAAAAGAAAGGAATTAGTTCGGTCATATGAAAAGTTCTTTCCTTGTTTGAGGAATAACTTACAGCATATAAGCTTTTTTTTTTCATTCTGTTTGTTGCATCAATTCTCTTGCCAGGAGTTTATTTTACAGTATGTTTGAATAGAAATAAACAGCACTGTTGGCACTTTGGTTTGTGAAAAATTTTTATGTAGTTTGTTTATTTTATCAGGGGAAGGGCTAGTAAGCACTTGTATGCATGTTGAATGAATTTAAAAGGTGTCTTTGTTACTTAATGGGCGTGCATAATGTAATTTTTTGGAAGTTTATACAGTATACCAAAGGAAACAAGTGAGAGAAAATTTTCCTCTACTAAATTAATGGGAAAATTGAGATAAACAAAGAAAACTTTGAAACTGCCACAGTATGTCTCAGATTGACTGTAGGTTAGGGTTAATTAATAGTTGTATGAGATTTAACTACATACCAAAATGATGTGTTACATATTGTTAGTCAACTCGATAAAAAAGGTCAACATTTAAATTAATTTACAAGTATGGTTCCAGCTCGAATTTGGTTTCCCTTTAGTCACCTCTTAAGACAGGTGGGACATACCATGGGCATATGCTTCAACCCCCAGCCCAGAGGGGCTCGTAGGTCCAGTGGTCTGGGACTTAAATACCAACAACTACCGCAGAGAATGATAAAAGAAGGAGAAGAAAAAGAAAGAAAAAACTTAGAAGAGAAGAAAAAAAAAGAAAAAAAGAGATAGAGGCTCAGGATCTGACATTACCTCGTCAGAGCTTTGGCCCAAGGTCCTTCATATTAGCAGTCTTTTTGAGTCCCATCAGGAATTGTTAGTCTGGACACTTGGCGACCCATGCTTTAGAGATGGCTTTTCATTCTGGCAGCGTCCCCTATCTTATTTGGTTTTTGTGAGCAGTCTCTTGGCTAGTTACTTGAATTAGGTACAGTAGTACTACATGCTGTGACAATTAAATCAGGTTCACTCTTTGGCAAGCGCAAGATGCGTCATTGAACTATTGATACCAATCTTTTCTGACAATTTTTTTGTTTCCAAAAGGAAACCGCCATTACAAAAAAGGGAAGATTGTGGAAGGCCAAAGCTGCAAATGTTCAAGGTCTTTCATTAGACCTAACAGGATTTTACATTTTTCAGTTACAGTACTGTGCTTTTAGTTTTGCAAATGAACAGATGCAAATCAGTGAGCGATACAGTACATACCGTGTTGTACACACACATTCACAAACACATGCTGTAAACTAGTATACTGTATGTGCAGTACATTTGGGGTTTTGTAGGAAGTTATAAATTCAACTTTAGATGATCATTAATTTGGATACATGTTTTCCATCAAAATGGCTGTAAAAAGTTGTTATTTGTCCTTAATCATGTGTCAGATTATTTTTGATCATTTGCCAAAAGTATCTTTGGTTGCCTATGTAAACTTAAATTCTTTTGGGCACTGTGATTTCCTTTCTAGTGTATATGATACCATATGAGTATGACCATTCTGTATCTTGTGTATCGTTCACTAGTACACTTGCTATGTTAAATTAGGCACAACCTGTTGAATTTTGACATTTTTTGCCAAATTTGAACAATGAAGCAACATGCACAGTAAAATTAAAAGGTAGTAGACAGCTGTGAAAAAATTACTAGGGAAAACCTTCACTTGTTACTTAATTAAATATATCTGAAGATGTTTTTGTGCATTTAACTAAGTACTAGAAACAAAAGGAAGCAAGCACACCGGTAGGTTATTCTCCATGAATGAACAAATAAGTAACAAAAATATTGTCATATGATTGAAAGGACATTACTGAATTAGTATGATGGTATGCATAAAATTAGTACACTCTCACTGTCCAGTTTCATGATTGGCTGTTGGGAGTCATGTGACAATGTTTTTTCTCTTCAAATGTGAAAATTACTAGAAATAAATGCTTGGTTTACCTTGTATATCTATCTTGTGTTATCTAGCTTTTTCTTCAAAATAAGTTTGGGGGACTACCCTTTATCTCTAATGTGGAAGATTTCTTTTCCCTTTCATGGCCCATGACATTTGACATCCATTCCCAAATTTACACCACAGTTGTAGTAGGCTGTATAAATTCATTCTGCATCTAAACATTGTACGATGTTGAAAATTCTGTATGTCATTTCACAAACAAATGAAACAAAATGAAACTACAGTGGCACTGACTGACCTTTGCCCTGATCCTTCACTTACAGTATTCAAAGTATTGCCAAAGGCTACTGTAACATGTATAACCATTTATACTGTTCTAGCATGTGTTAAGACACCACAATCCAAAATGTTTCTATGTTAGTATAAATTTACACAACAACTGTGGCACTCTATGACTATCATTGGCTGACTAAAAATATTTGATGGTGAAACTGTATTTCTGGAATAACCCTTCATATTTTAGTAAGTAACATTGCACACCAGACTTAACAGCTTGAATGTTTGCTTTCATAGTAACCTTTGCCTGCTTGCATTTAAGTTGTGTGGTAAAGACCTAACTGCTGAATAGCACATACTGGTGTAAGCCCCATGGCATGTGATAACAGACAGAATTCTTTCCCAAAGTTTGTGTCAAGATGAATCACCTTTGTGGAATTTTTAAATAACAAATAGCTTGTTGTTTTTAATGAATGATTAGTAACATAGGAGGAAATTGTAGGAACTTCTTTCCCAGATCACTGCTTCTGAGATAGTTCCTCTGTCATTCTGTCATCATTATGTGGGTACATACTTCCTACATGCAGACTGGATGTGCCTGTTCATAGGAATGGTTGCTAAAACATGGAGGGGGACCAGGGAGGGAAATTTTAAACAGAGTATTTTTAGTTGCAGAGTGTAGACAGGGTAGATGATGGGTCAAAGTTGTCTGACTAAATATTGTACTGTAGAGATTGCAAGGCTTAATGAATATTTAGAAACATATTCCCATTATTATCCCAAATGGATTTCATATGTTGAACTTGAATACCAGCATGCAGGTATTAAGTGTGTAAATAATTACAGAGGTTAAAGCTGATTTACATGGAAATAGGTGTGGCATCAGTTGTGCACAGTGATTTAGTTGTCATGTGATCTGTTCATTTCAAATGTGATCTGGAAAACTATACATAGTTGATAGTTGTTTACAATTGCATTCTCAACTTATGATGTCATTGAGGGAAAGATCAGTTCCCTCAAATAGATAGTGTTAAAGTCTTCACCAGTACAGTATTGACCTGGATGTGCATTATATAGCCCCTGGAATATAAAGAAAAGTATATGGAAGAGAAACAAGAAGAAATTAGTGAAAATTAGCTGTTGCTTTAACAAGTTTGGGGAAAGTGATCTGTGCCCTTTAGGTTAAAACTATAAATTTACATCCTAATTCCATGCATACACCCAGCTGAGCACATTACTGTTTTACTCATGATTCTAATTCAATGTATAACGTCAATGTTCCAGATTCTTAACAACTGCAGTATTCAAGTCTGTATTGTAACATTTGAGTGTTACTTGCTTCAAATTACTGTACATTGTCAATATTAAACAAGGTTTCACCCTTGTAATGCATGTTATCTGGTATTTTCTTGCTTTAAGTTATGTCATGATGCTGTGTGACATATGTATCCTCAGTACTACTGTATGTAGCTACAGTAGAAACCTAATTAGGTAACATCTATTTAAAGTTGATGCTGCAATTTACATGATCTGTGCTGCAGAGGTTCCTCACTTCAAATCTAGTTTCAGTATTAAAGAAAACTGGCACTCTAACATTGTACTCCATGAGCAGTAAAAGATGTCTTGCACTTTTTAAATGACCATCAATAATCCATAAGTGTTATTATGCTAACTGTGTTTATAATTAACGTATGTAGGCCCAGCTTTATTTAATAGAAAGCAGTTACAATAAAATGCTGTTTTGCATCCAGGCAATGAAAACATGCAGCAATCCCTAAGAGTGCAGAACAGAATTCAATATGTCAGTATTCACATGAAATTATTTGAAACAGTTTAGTGCACTTTAATAGCACTGATACATGGCATACTCAGTGCAGCACAGTATAGTCTTAAAAGTAGGTGATACACGTACAGTAGAACAGTGCAGTACTCTTACATACTGTACATATGCCATAACTACAGCATGTATAATTACTTATTGTACATTATATTTACAGTAAATTACACATTAAGAAAAATGATATGAAGCACTACAGTAGCTCTACATTTGAAAGCAACTTTGACATTGTCAATCTCAATTATCACGTTAGCATAATACCGTGCACTTTCTTCCAAGTCCTGTTAGACACAGACATAATCAAGAAGGGACGCTGTACATACTGTTTCCTGTGTTGATGACCTACATCTCCTAGCTTCATTAATCGGGAGATGCTGAAAGGAAGAATCATTTTATTTGTTAATCATACATGATGTATGATGTTTTGTAATTTAAAGGACAGGAGCAGACTCCCAAAATTTATTTTGAAACAACAGTTAAGTTTCACTCATTTCTTCTTACATCTTCTCTATTTATCTTTGGTATATTTTGGGACTTCCTTTTTGCATATGTAGTTAAAGCGAGGAGTAAATCTTCATAAATTTTACAATTTAGTGAGAAAATGCTGTTGTATGGTCGACAAAAGCCACGAATGAAATACAGTAGGATAGACTACTATGCATACGAATTCAATTTTGGATGACTGCCCTTGCCTTTTAACTTTCCTAAGGAAGGGGGGGGGGGGAGAGAAAGAGTATGAGTGGGTTAAAAGTCCACAGAAGAAGGGAAATTACAGGAGGAAAGTTTCTGTGCATACCTACGGTGCCATTCTTTCCAAAGTTTTTAATCGTGAAGAAGAATATTACATGCAGTGCAGCAATCAGGGCTGAAATTTAGCACTTCGCTGATTGTCTGTGACAGGTAAAAATTGCATTGGCCAACGTACCTTTTTCTGTCTTTGAGGTTGTCCAATGGAAGAGCAGATTTAATTTGCGATTGACTAGTACACTATGTTAGCAAAAAAAGGTGTGAGAGAATTCTCTTCAGATCTGATCTAAAACAGTCATGATGGTAATCATGGTATGTACTACCATTCACTCACCATTAAAACAAAGATAAAATTTCAGAAAGAAAAGAAGAGAAAAGTAATGTGTTTTCTATGGCAGAGACCTCAAAGGCAACTGTTTGTCTTTCATGTTTCAATTTAATTTGTACAAACAAAATTTTTTGAACAACCTCGATTTGGATCCAACTTGTCAGATGGACAACCTGCATATTTTCTTAAAAACAGGGTTGAGTATGTACAGTACACAGGATTGCTTTTTATCCTGCAAGGTCCTGTCTTTTACTACAGTTGGCTGGGACTCTGATCACATGGTTGTTCTGCTAATGGGGTATTTTTTTATAACTATGAATAATCAGATTTAATAGCAATAACTTGTATGTTTTCTACAACCTCACTTTGCACAGAAGATTTTATCACACAAGACAACAAATGTAAGTATCCTGTAATCTCAGTATATTGGAATCCTTGTCGCCATGGTAACAACCTGCCTTTTCAATGTTCCCATCAAATAACCCATGTAATCTCCTTTTAATTTCATTCTCTCTTTGCTTTTCTGTTTAAAAGTGAAAATATCAATTAATTGTTCTTTCCATTTATAAATAACAAAACAAAAAGTTTAAGTTTCCTCGACCATCTTTGTTTGCGAGTTTTCAAAATGGCCGGAATTATTTATATACAACGTTCTTTAATGTTTCCCTGAACTAATTTAACTACCTTGAAAGTGTATAGATGTATGTGAGTGTTGTGGCATGTACATGTGGATGTCTGTTAAAACATCAGCATATTGCATGCCCAAGGCTGAAATTTTTGAAAGAGCTACTGTAAATACCGGTTATGCAGGAAATTGTAACTTTTTGCAGTATATATTAATTTATTTCAGTGAATGGGTATGACTTCACAAGTGTACAGTAGGTGTTGAATAGTCAGTGGAGATGGCCATGAGCCATATTGTTGATATTGTGTATTATGTGTTTCTAAATTATGCATGATTTTCGTATTTTAGAATTAAAGTAAGGCTCAAGAGTGGACAAGGTCTATTTGTAAATAAATACATACATGTATATTTCTCAACATTTTTATTTTCCAATTGTGAAGACTTTTCAAGGAGGCAATATTTCATCTGACCATAGTCACCATACTGAAGGAAGTGGAGATTACTCTCATGCCTATTTCAATGTATGGAAAGTCATGGGTGTTTTTGAACTGTACAAAGATACATGTAAAGACAATTATACTAAAATAGGGCCCTACCTCATTGTTTGTGGATGGTCTAGTTATTTCCCAAAGTTTATTGCAAGTGTCCTTTAGATAGGTATTTAGGTAGGCAGTAGTGTATCTTTCAAGTTCAAGTACAGCTCAATTCTTAACCTCCATTTGCCCCTTACAACAGGCAGGGAATACTGTGGGCGTATTCTCTTATTTCCAGCACATCCAACTGCATGGGTCAAGTGGTTAGTGCATCACACTTGCCTTTGGGAAGTTGTGGGTTTGAGTCCTGACTGGGTCGTACTGAAGATTTTAAAACGGTTACCTACAGTACTGCCATTGTGCTTGGTGCTCAGAATTAGAAAAGGAGTACAGTAGGGAAAACTAGCCAGTGAGTCGCTACTGAAAAAAGGCTGTTGCCAGCTCAACTTGAACCAATTGGTTGGAACTGGGCAGTAAAACGCTGTCTAACCTAACCATATCTTCGGCACACGGGGAGTACTAAGTTTTAAATTGGCACAGTACACTTTGCAGTATAATGGCAGAATAAATACATAAATGGTTGGTACTGCAGTTGTGAGGCCTAACAATTTATGTGTAAATATGAATGTGACCTGTTTGCTCCCCAGTGTGGGTGGCTTGGCCTTTACATTGTACTACCTATACTGCTGCCAAACTTTGCAGTACTGCAGTAGACCACAGAGTGCTTTGGTTGCATTTTAAATCTGTGTGCTGTATTTCACAGAAAAAAAAAAAATTATTTTCAAATGGACAAATTGTAGACAGCCTACAGAAGACAGGGGAATTTTTGAATTGATTGTATCTTTTCTCTGTTCTGTCTTTAAAGGGCAAATGCAGTCACCCCAATTTGAACAAGAATAGTAGTCTACACTAGTTTGTGAATGGCTCTTGATAATCATGTGACAATGTGTTTTTCACTGTATTGTGAAATATACAAGTAGTAACATCTTGGTTAACCTTGAATGTTGAATGTTAAAGCCTTAAAATATTCCGAAAGATTCTGGGAAGAAAAGTGACAGAAAAATAGAAAAATTTAGTTGTTGTTTCAAAATAATTTTGGGGTGACTGCTTTTGACCTTAAAGTAAAATTTACCAGATGTTGCAATCCAAACTTGAAGGAAATATCCTCTGGTGATAATGGGACATGCATAGAAAGGTCATTAGTAGATGTCACTAGAAAAGGTGTCTGGCACAGATTTTCCTTGCAATGGACAAACCAACTTTTCAAGCACTGCATTGGAAAGCTGCTCAACCAATTTACTTAACAAGACAAGTGGTTGAGAATTTTCCCTTTTACAGGTGAAAAAATTTCTTGTTATTCCTTTGAGTAAGTGTCATCAAAACAATAAATGAGCAAAGGCCATTTTCAAATCCTGAGGTCCTTTTGAAAATGTTGAATGTGATCTTCACTCAAATCCTTTCAAAATCCACCCTCCATCTTCCCATGAAAGAACTTCAACTTGTAGTTTGTATAATTTGTATTTGTATTTGTTTTATGATGTAACATGCTTTGGTGTCAATTGCCTTGTGTTGGAATGATACGGTACTGTATGTACCGTAAGGCAACTTCTGGCTTTCCCTTTGGTTTTTCATCCAAATTTAGAAATCCTTTAGCTTCAAAGACACCTTCCATTTTGAAATCTTTCCTAGTTTTCCATCTTTGCCTTACTGTACATCATGATTAGTTATAGGCAAGCTTGGGTGATCTCAGTTTGCTGATTCTGACTTAGAGGGTAGTGTGAATAACACATACATTATACGGTTGTAACGTCAAACACTCTCTACCCCTCTACAAAGTCGTAACTTGTGATGTTCTCTGCTAAACATGTGAGGCACAAATTGAATGAAATCATGCTCATTCCATTATTTGATTAGACTGGATTTGAAAAGGAGGCTGCATGTATAGCACATGATGTAGAGAAGAGGAGAAGGAAAGGTGTGTAAATGTGAATAAGAAAAAAAAGAGGGAATATGTTTATTGTGCTGTCAAATTTCTCTGTACTTTTCGAATGATTGACAACGTATTGAACCAGGTTACTGTGCAGAGATAGGTGGTTTCCTTGTTGTAAAATTGAAGGAAATCTGCAGTCTTCCCAATTTGACTTAGTTTGAAGAATTATGCAATTTGTACAATGAGACACACCTCTGGCTGCTGCACAAGGTTGCCAGTGTTTGGTACACTGACACACACTATGTCAAGCAATTTACACAAATTTTGTATAGAATATAATGTACCTACGAGGCTGATTTTACACAACGTTTGGCGAACTTTGACAAACCCCAGTGTCAGAACTCTTAGGAACATGACACACATTTGACTTTACATTGTACAGGTGAAAAGATGCATTCAATTGAAAAGTACCTTAATCTATTTTCCCCATTTAAATAGAACAAAAAGTCTTATTTGTCCCATAGAAATGATTCAACTTGATTTTTGGCAGTGCCACCTGACTTGATACATCTATTGCATATCTTTCAAAATGATGTTGTATTGTGTTGTACTGGTTAGGCCTTTGTTGCATGTGAGTTGTGCAGCATCCTTCAATATGGAATACATACCATAAATTCAGGTTTGGATTCTCTGACCTTCTTTTCACTATTAATGATCTCTAATTTTACAAAAATAGTAAAATGGGGGAACATTTTAAAAAGTGGAGTCACTGAAGATCTCCTACTGTAATACTTACTTTGAATAACATCAAAAAAAGAGTATAAAACTTTGTCCATGAGAAATTTTGTTGATTTTCCAACTGTAGCTGTCTCATATCCCCCACCCCATACTCCATGCCTTTCCCCTGCATTACCCCTTTTTCAGCGTGGTAACATTTTCCATCATTTTCCTGTTTTCATTTAGTGATTAGAGCTTGTTTTAACGTAGTTTTTACAACTTAGTCCTTGTTTGCTGTCTTGTAAAATTCATCATTAACAATTAAAGTTTAGTTTGTTGTGTTTTGTAGTCAGTGTACATGAATAAGTAGTAGTTGAATGAGATTTAGAATGGTTGCAGATGTCCCGTGACTCAACTTCAGATTCATCCATTTTGTATTTCTAACTCCCTGCCTCCTATCTTGCTTCCCTGCTCTTTGGTCCTTTGTACTCCTCCAGTGACCAGCAGCTACCTACATATGTGTAGAGTATTAATGTGGATTAACATTTTAGGAAGTATATAGTGTAGACCAGGGTTGTCCAACGTACGGTCTGCGGACCACGATCCGGCCCGCGAAAAGGTGGCATCCGGCCCATCAGAAATATCTATATTGCAAAATTATTCAATAAGCAGATTAAGTGATGACAACATTAGGCTTCACCGTCCCCTATGGCATGCTTACTTTTGAATGAAATCATTCATTTCAAATGTCTGTTACATGTAGCTACATTGGAGTGTTGTCCACAGGGGCAGGTTGAGAATGGTTCAGGAGGATATGAAAAAAACTTTGTCCGAATATTCTGCCCAACACCAGCAATTTTTGCTAAAACTTATTTATTTGTTTAATCAAAAACGAAAATGAATTACTGTTCCCTACGCGCAATGATTGCATTTTGTTGCTTTGGGCGTCGGGAAAAATTGAAAAAACAAGTATAAGAATGCGGCCCCTCGTCCATCAGAACCATTACATGTGGCCCACCACTGCAAAAGGTTGGACAACCCTGGTGTATAGACTATAGAAAGTGTTATACTTGCTCTCCTGATGCTGCTGCAGGTTTTCCATAAAGTACTATGCTCATTTCCAGTACTATGTAGGTTTGGGTGACATACATGGCTCAATTTCAGCATTGATTCTTGGCCAAGAGTTGAGTGTTGATACCCCCATTTTTGACCCAGACTCTTCCGTAATTACAACATTGTCAAGTATCTCCCTCCAAATCTTCAAGATTTCACATTTCTGTTTGCAGGTTCTAATGAAGGATTAGTATTTAAAATGCTACTGGCTACCTTCAGTCACAAATTCTCACTTCAGTCTGCCAGTACAGTATCATCCTCTGACATGCAAAGGTTTCTCAGTCAATGAGAGGCTTGTAGTAAAGGGTCACTGGTGTACAATTGATAATTATTGTTTGGCCACAGTAGTACAATCCACAAAATTCACTGGTGCTAAGGTATTACAGTGTGCTATGAATGTACCTGTGTCAGATGTTCAATAGGACTTAGTATTAACTTTGCCATTTTATGTACAGAACTGAGCCCAGGTAGGATTGTCTTAAAGGTAAAGAGCAGTCCCCCAAACTTATTTTGAAGAAAAAGCTAAATAACTCAATTTTCATCTTATTTCTCTTCAAAGTATCTTTAAGTACATTTTATGACTTTATTATTGCATATTCAAGGTGAACCAAGTAGTTATTTCTGGTAAATTTCACATTTGAAGAGAAAAAACATTGTCTCATGACTCCCAACAGCCAATCATGAAACTTGACAGTCTACTACACTTCTTCAGTTTGGGATGACTGCTCCTGCCCTTTAAGTTGTCACCTGCTTTAGAAGTGAGGTGGGGGAGGGGGGGGACTATTAATAGAATCATTTGACAATAGGTGGCTGTTTATTTTGTTCTACATGCATCCCGTTCATATAGAGGAGTACAGAATTTATTGTTTATGTCCACTTGTTTGTTGTTATACAACAATAGTTTATAGCTGTTTACTGTAGGTTTTAGGCCAATTCTCAAATATTTGTCCATGTCAAGTACCAAGTTTACATGTCAGAATGTTGCAGGCAAATGATATCATTTCAAGAGTTGCTACTCATTCAGTCCTAACCTGATTTCAGATGGTACATAGAAACAGTGTAGCAATTTCTTTGCACAGACAAATATTTTCTTTGCAGGATTTGTGAATTGGAAACTAGAATCCCACAGTTAGTGTAAACAGTGGTGGGTACCCAGCTCCAAAAAAGTTGGGAGTCCCCAAGCACTTCATATATACCAGAAAGTGCAGTACAATATAGCAGCTAGAGTCAAATTGTACAGTGTGCACCATGAAGCTATTGACAACTACTCAGTTTGCAGACACCCCCCACTTTTTGCTGAGTTAGTGAAAGTGGCTTCGTAGAACTTTCCCTTTTGCCACATAAAGGAGGCAAAACAGCTTTAAACTTAGAACTTAGTCCACACAAGTGTGTCAATACATGAATAGTGAGCTTCCTTGTGGTTATTTGCCAGCTTCTATTTCAATAATATTACTTCCTGATGATGTACAGTAGTTCCTGATGATGTAGTAATTTACTCAGAATTTTACAATTCACACTTTGTAAACATATTCCGATTATGAAAAGTACCTGATAAACTTGTAGTCAAATACAATAAATGCCAGTCCTGCAAAATATAACCCTTAGATAAAATACCTCATAAGGACATAAAAATTAATACAGGGTTTTTATGATGTAGAATGCTTAAATGTCATTGTACACAACTTACAGAATGGAGTCATTCTGGAAAAGTTCTATATGCAGGATTCTTGCCTTAAAGCAAATAAACGAAATGAAATGAAACGAAAATCTAAGGTGTGCAAGTGTGATCACACACTGTCACTCACCTCAAATCACCTTGGGGAGCTTGATTTTTTACAAACGTACACGAAGAATATAGTAATGATGAAAGGAAATTTATGAAAGTTTAGTAGAGTTTAGTGAAAAAAGACACTACCATATTCCATTTCCCGTTTAAGGTTAGGAAGCACACATATAAAATTTAAAACTCAAGGCAGGGTTCTAGCTAGAAAAAATGTCAAACCCGGTGGGAGTTAATCAACATTGCATCATTCTCACATGTTGGCCATATCTCAAGATCTAAATAACATTGTTTATGTCAGTTGCCTGATTTTTGGTTATTTCCACTTCAGTACAATCATTTAATGGAATGTTTATGTGTCTGATAATGTGCAGTGTAGCCTATGTTAGAGTATGCATATGATGAAATTCAAACTGGGTAGTGAGATTCAAACTGGGTGGTGATATTTCAAACTGGGTGCTGACTTGAAAAAGTAAATTCAAACTGGGTGCAGCACCCAGTTTGAATGGCCTGGCTAGAACCCTGTCAAGGAGGCTATGTGCTGCATTTTTTTGAGCTGGTCTAAAGAAAATGGTCTACCACAGGTAACATTTAATGGTCACAAACAGTACAACTAAGAAGTGAAAACATTTCTTTTAAATTTGAGAAAGATCCAGAAAAAAGGGAAGACTGGAAGTCATGGCCATCTCTACACACTTCTACAGTAGTTTTAGATTTTCCAGCTGCGTGCCTAATCACACTTCAAAAGAAATTAAAGGCTCAGTTCGCTCACGGGCCCAAACAGTACCAATTCTCCTAACCTTCTTTAAACTGAAGCCCCTCACACAATTGTCTGAAATTCATCCTCATCCAGACACAATCTCAGTTTATTGCTTTAGGGTGAGTATAGAAAAACTCAATTTATATAATTAAAACACTCTCAGTACCATTCATGCTGTGTAATGTAAGCTTTGGCACTCTGCATTTTTTGAATTAGATGTCGTAAAGGGGGGGTGAGCACTTGCCCTCCCAATTCGGACAAAAACAGTTGGTCTAAAATGTGATGAATGGTACAATTATTTGGGTAAAATTACTCTTGCTCCCTCACAAAGATCATTCCCTGTAAGCCTATGGGTTCAACACAAGGGAAAACAATGTAATGTTAGTGAAAAACATTGGTTTTAATTAGACCCCTCTATTCTAGGTTCAACATAAAACAAAAAAGTATAAAAAAAAAAATTGTGAAACTGCTTTCACCTATTCCCTTGCACAATACTGTAGGTGTGACACAAACAAACATGTAACATTGTTTCAATTGGACTCTAGCTTCACAATAGGCACTACTGTAAATGCAGACCAATTCAATACAATGCAATATTAAAATTGACATAATGGATTCAACTTTCCCCCACTTGTCTCCAATGAATATTTTTCTTTTTACCAATTGGTAAACTGATTTGTAATGTTATTGTGATCCCTATGTCTATGGGATCACAATAACATTACCAATCAGTCTTTAAAACTAGTTGCCACAGTGGAAGATTTTGATTGGATTATGAAAGAATGGCTTGTAGTGTAAGGGGGTTTACTCAACCCATAGCCTCTGGAGAGTGTATGGAAAAGTTTCTTGAGGGCAAATGTTCTCCAAAAGGGACAAGACAGGTAATGGTAAATTGTTATTTATATTTTTTTTCTTCTTTGGGGGGGGGGACAATTCTTTGTCTCCCTGACTATTGGCTTAGTTGGCTGTGCTTTTTTGCATAGCCAATGTCATGGAAAAAATCAATTCTGTAATGGCAGCTGGTGTGCACATTCAGCCTTCTGTAGTAAACTGCATGTACAATACTATACTGCAAAACAGTATTCCCCTTGGTTTGTTATTGTAGTGCGCCGCACTACAATATTGGCATTTACTGGCCGACTGACAATTTCTTTTGTGAAGCCTGTTATGGCCCACAACTCATTTCCCTGCGCGTACCGTAACTTAGTTCGTACAAATATTCATGCTCTACCCTTTAACAATAGCAGAAAGTGCAATCTGTGGCCGTCTTTAAACAAAAATCAACTTCAGAAAAGCAAATACTACACTTACAAGGCTGATTTAAGGAGTTAGCTTCATGAAAGAGCATTGCGGATAAATTTCCAGAAAACGCGATGTAATGTGGTTCGGCCTTTTCACACTGAAGTGATAAGCCTGGAGAATCAATCGCTGCTTCCAAATTGGTATACGTAACAGGGCGCCATTGCGTCCACTATCGTTGAACAGTATCAAGACGTTATTGTACAGTATCTTCATCTAGCTACTATGGAGCAGGGTATTGCCAATTCCCTGTACGGAACGAATTGGCTTTACTGCATTGGATTAAGCGACTTGTGCTGTAGTTCTATTATCATGCTTTATTTCAGTGGTAAAAGCAGAAGCTATTTTGACAGCAGTCTGACCGAAACGTTTTGACAGCATGCATGTAGCATGCATTGCGAATTAACGAAACACGGATGTTAAAACACACAGCGTCAACAGTTATTCGGCCTTCCACGAGACAGTTGTCATATGCATGCAGCGGTGCAGTCAGAGAGCTTGAGAGGGCGTCATTATTTAACATAAAGAACGGTGAAAGAGGAGTCGAGAACCGATAAAACCATTTCAGGCAGGAGTAAACAACACAACAGAGCATAACGTATGGCTAAGTAGGCTACTCAGCAGGAGTCCTTGAACGGGACTATGCTTCGTCCACTTCATTTTACTCCACACTAGACTGTATACGGAGTAGGTCCTACCGTTAAGCGCAGTACACGGTCTTGTTCAAGGACTACTCAGCACTTGCTTCATTGTTGGCAAATATGCTTCAAAATAAAGCTAGTGACTGACTATTAGCATAGAAGGTCCGGATTTACTCCATCATTGGTTACTCTTCTATGATTTCTTTATACGTCCAGCCAAGGAGCTGGGAGACAAGTGGTCCATCTTTGTACTATCAAGAAATAGGGTTGAGAGGAGTGGCCAAAAAGAAACAACAGCCCCTCTTCCCGCCATGAACAAATCCTAAAGTTCAAATAAAAACTGGGCTACTGTACTAACTGAAAAGACATCTCTAACACGCACTACAATTCTGCGTATTTGCAAGCAAATGCAGTTCTAGTTGTAAATGTAATTGCTGCCAAAATAGAGGTTTCAGCATGAAGTGTGTGACTGTTTACCATGAATTTAATGAACTTACTGAAATGACTGTCTTGTAAGAACGTTTTCTACCATAAATCACCTCTTCTGGCAGTAAATTCCAGTCAGTCAATAGAACACACTTAGAATTCTCAAATTGTGCCTTGCCATCACTCCGTCTACAGTATTGATGTCAGTGTGTTGTTTTTGATGTTACACCTTTGTGAATATGCTGAAGGAGATCACAGATCAGTTTAATGACCTGATAAATGTATTCACTGTCAATCAAACCCTTTTCTGGCCTCTTTAAAGAAAGTCTCTTTTTCCTGTGACTACATCATCAATATTTCAAGCCTATAAATCTTTGGCAAGAACTCTGCTGTAGATACAGCAAAGTTCTTGGCAAAATTTTCTTTGGAATGTGAATACTGTTTACATTCTTTTTTAATCAAATTTTCATATACATGTATACACCTGTGTTGATTCTATTGTGTGTGTTGAGAAAATGATACATACTTTACTGTAAGACATGGGATACTGTAGTGTCTTGCAGGTACAGTATGTAGAGTACTATGTTGCTGTCATTACAGCGTTATTGCCAAATGTTTACATTTGATGTAAGCAAAGTTTAAAAAGCACTATCACAGAAACCAAAAGTGTTAATGGGTTTTGAAAATATGATGGACACCTTAATCTAAAATAAGTATGTCTGTGTAAAAAAAAAAATGAAATTTCTATCTTTTAATGGAAATTTTGGAGTGTTCATATTGATAGCAAATTTTTTAAGCAGTTCAGTCACGAGGTTTTTTATGCATACAGTAGACATCCAGTTTACTGGATGTACAGGTTGCACTGTTTGTTCAGAATGATTTTTTGCATAAACTCCATATAAATAATTGTTGACCAGTTTTTGTTTGAAAAAAAAAGATAAAGAAGTGGTTATGAGCAAGTTTACACAGTCTCATACTTGGGTGGGGGTTCCATATAACTAGTGCAAATGTGTGACATCATGAGTTGCTGGGTAACGTGTGAGTAATGTTGGCCCTAACATCACTGAAAGTAGCACTTCCCAGAATTTGGGGGAAATACTAGTGATATCAATGGGATAAAAAAGAAACACTAAAAATACCAAAAACATGCTTAGGGAGAGGGGAGTACTTCTGTGGATTCACCTCCTTTAACCCTGGTTGCCCCGTTTTGTCCCCTCTGCTTTGGCCTACATCTCTGATTTTATTGCTATTTCATACTTTTGAAGAAAAAAGGCCATCCTTTTGTGATGTAACAAAAATTGATTGGTTTTTAACCTACTTGGCATAGAGTTTCACATGAATGTTTGTATGAGTAAGCACTTCCTTCCTTCACCAGTTGCAGTGTTTTCTCGGGACCTGTAACTTTCCGTCCAAAACAAACTGCTTGCATAAACTAATTTCGGGAATGAGAGGAAGAAGCTCTGTATGTAGGTTAGCTTATTGTTTATGTACTGTTCATGTGGTTTCACAACTTGACCCGCATTTGTATACTGTCATTGGGTAAATGCGGCAATAATCTGTGCAGCTACAGGATGCCACTGTCCTTCAATTATTTATACAATATTGAAATGAGTATGTGGTATGCCTCATAAAATGGCACATTTGAGCTGATTTGTAAAATTCACCAGATTTTTCTTCACCTGAAAGTTGTCTTCACATATTGCCAAAAAATGGTCAAATTTAAACAATGCACACATCCATCATGTACTGTATACAAATAAATTTGTAATTCAGTAGTTAGTGATTCAACTTCATTTTTACAAAAAACAAAAAAGAGTTAGTGGTACCTGGTCCATGGGAAGATGACTTTAGGATCTGGCTGGCAAACAGACTTCTTTAGCGTGGCAACAGATTTTGATGACAAACCTTTGACAAGAAGGAGGTAATGTAAGCAGCAGTACCCAAGGAAAGACCTTTACGTTGAGCAAGTATTGAATTCACATGCTTTGGTGCATAGCAGCTGGAATAAGCCAGTCCGAGTTGTTCTGCTTTAGTGCTATCTCAAATGTTTGTATATTCTGTAGTATAGTCATGGTAATGTACAGTTCTTAGATGTTGCCCCAGACTTATTTTGAAACACCAGCCAGATCCAAAATATTTTTATTCATTTTACTTCCAAGTGTCTTTCAAGATATTTCAGGACCTAATTCTACATCAAGGTAAACCAGTGGGTTACTTTCCTAAATTTCCTAATTTAAAGGTCAAGAGCAGTCATCCCAAATTGAAGTAGTTTAATAGACTTTCCAGTTTCATGATTGGCTATTGGGAGTCATGTGGCAACGTCTTTTCTCTTCAAATGTGAAATTTACTAGAAGTAATTGCTTGGTTTACCCTGAATATGCAAAAATTAAATCATAACATGTGATGAAAGTTACTTTGAAGAGAAATAAGACGAAAATTGTGCTATTAGGCTTTTTGTCAAAATAAGTTTAGAGGGAGTGTTCTGAGAGAGATATTGTTCTAAGAGAGATATTGTGGCATGACTCTCAAGAGTCAATTCTGAAACCCTGTAGAGTGTAAGCTACTGTACCAATCTTAATTGTAGTGATTACTGTACATTCCACCTTTAAGGGGGAGGATAATCAAGATTAAAATTGGCATTGAAGGCAAACTGTTGTGTTATTCACAATTTAATTGCACTTGTAATGTGTGTGGCAGAAGGGATTTGACTGTGAAGGACAAAATCTTGTTCAGGTAGATTTGGGATTCAATTAAATGATTCTCTTTTGTGGTGGATGGCTGGTTGAGGATTTATTTTAAGCTTCTTTTCTTTGAATGAGGATTAAATTTCGATGTGTAGTAGCTCTATTTCTGAGTATAGTTAACACCTTAGAAGATGCAAGTATATACTGTAGTTGGCTAGTTAGATTTAGGTCAAAAACACATCATCAAAAATGTGTTGTAGAGTGTAAGTTGCATAGGAAGGAAAGTCATCTTTTAAATTCCTTTAAAAGGGGCTTATTTAGTTTACATCAGTATAATCTCAAAGCTAAAGAGCAGTCCCCCCAAACTTTCTTTGAAGAAAACCTAATTAGCACAATTTTCCTCTTATTAGAACTCTTCAAATTACCCGTCATTACATTTTTTGACTTTACTATTGCATATTCAAGGTAAACCAACTCAGTTATTTCTAGTAAATTTCACATTTGAAGAGAAAAATTGTTGTCACATGACTCTCAACAGTCAATGATGAAACAGGACAGTTAACTACACTACTTCAAGTTGGGATTACTTTTCTTTCCTTTCAATGAGCATATTAAAAGGTCACTATCACATGAAAGAAAATGCTTGTAATTAGCAAGTCAAGTTTTGTATCCAATATAGTTAGGGCAAAGGTTAAATTTTTTCTATTTTGTGGTGTCCTGATTTGTAACGGTTTTGTGCACAATTTGGAAAAGTGTCTGGTCACACATTTTTGGAAACTGAATCGAACTGTTTAAGTCACTAGTAAAACAATTGTTTGTGTACCTGTAGGATATGGAGATTGTTTAGGTTTGACCATTTGTCATTGGTATGTGAAGAAAACTTTACCTGTTTTGAAAAAATGTTGAATCATGAACCAAGCACAACCAACTCAATGAGCCACTTGAAGATGGGTAGGGGATTCCTGTGCCGCATTCTCCAACCTGCCAGCTTACAAAGGGGAGCAAGTTTCGAGCACACATACAAATCAGTCTGAGGTAGCACTTCCATGATTGAAAGAGGGGCAAAAATTTCAGATCAGGCATTTGAATTGCTCACTGTATTTCATCGGTATAAATAGGCTGAAATCTATTAAATTTTTTTGCTTTTCAGTTTTTCAAATGAGAAGTTGACAGACAGTGTTTTATTGCACAGGGGACATTTTATATGGAGAAATAAATTATGTGCACACTTTTTGGTGTTGGATTTTATTCATCAGGGATGTGCCGAGGGAGCAGTCCAATTGCATTAATTTCATCTGAACTGCAGTAGCGTAGTAAAGGTACAGTAAGGCCTGTGGAGTGAAGGAAAGCTTTATAAAAAGAAAAATGGAACATTAAAAGAACAGTACAGTTGTGAATGTTGGTACTGTATGCAGGGACTTACAGGTTATAAATTTAATTTAAAACATCAGGAACAAAGTTAATTTTCATGTTTGTTATTGGTGGGGTATAATTCACTGTTTACATGCACCAGAAGTTTTTGTTGGTGTATCATTTTGTGACAGATGTTTGACCGATTAAAATATGGTAAGGGATGGGAATTACAAACGTTTATCATAGTGACAGGGGTAGGATAACTGTGACAAAGGAAAAAATATTAGTGCTCCCAGCTGTATAGGACAAGACTAACACTGTTACTTAGAAACTCCCAAGAAATTTTTAACAGGGAAAATGTTTTGTTTTGCCTTACTGTTTTTAAATGAAAACACTGGATTGGACCAGACTAGACAGCTTTAACTTTCATCTTGTGCTGGTTGTTTTCTTTTAGCATGTATGTCAGTTATTTGTCTGTAATTTATTTAATTTACTTTGCTCACATATACTTACCCCTTGGTACCCCTTGGTACATCTTGCCGTTCTCCATAATCCACCAACAGCACCCGGAGGCTCGAATCTTGAGCAGGACCCTGTGGATTATGGAGAAGGGTGGGAAATTAGATGAAACAATGGGTTTATAGTTGCTTGTGAATACCCACATCAGTCAGGTCGGGGAGGGGGAGTATATGTATTGCAATTGGAAAAATGAAGGGGATCAAAACAAAGCAAAGGTATCATGCCCCACCCTTCTTTGTGCTGTGCCTGTAAAATTTATATTTATAGCACAACAGGACTTTCACCAGATTTGCCACCATTGCAGGAGGACAGATTTACTTAGCATTTAAACTTTTAAGTTGACTTTCACATAAAAATTGCTTTCCCCCCCTCCCCGAATGATTGGTACTGTACTATTCTTGATTTCCAACCTGTGGCTTGCATGACAGATATATTTTATAAACAATAAACCAATTCCAAGTAATGTGATGACCAGATATTACTTAGTGTAAAACCATTGACTGTTGTCATAAACAAAGTGATAAGTAGACCCACAATTGAATCATCAGAGGTCACCTTTGATGTGTGAATCCTCAATATGGCAGCATGTATTGTACCTTGTACTGGTGAATACCTTACAACTGGTATTTGGCTGTACAATCTGCTGTATTGACAGAAACGGTGCTTAGTAGTGCTTGGTGGGGATGTAGGTAGAGAAGTGCCAAAAGGATTTACATGTTGAAAGATGCGATGTACAGATGTTTTATCAGTATGTTTGGTATTCGAGTTATCGGTTATGATTTAACTCAAATATCACACATGTGTATTACATATGTGATGAAATTTGAAAGTGTGGCATAGATCTGCAACCACTGGAGTTATTATCAAGTATACTGTATAATTTAATGCAAAGGGATAAAGCTTGGGATTGTGTATGCTGCACTAAGTGCATAGCTAATCTAAAAGCCAGACTGAAGCAGTGCATTTATACAGTACACATAAAACACTGTGCACTAAAAAGACAACACTACAAATCAGAGTTGAAGTGTTGTATATATACCATCAGCAACATGTCTTGTCAAGAAACATTTAAAGGCATATTTTCATCATCCCAAACAGTTCCAATTCTCCCAACCCACTTACTCCTAGCCCCTCCCACATTTATCGAAAACTCATCTTTATCCAGACACAATCCTAGTTAAGTGCTTCATGACTTGTCCCAGTGGGCATACAGGTCCATGATGTGTAAACAAGACACTCTCAGTGCCCATGCTGTGTAATTTAGCTATGATGCATTGTTAGAATGTGATGCCAATCAAAGAGCTGTACCAATGGAGAGTTTTGATGTGTGTATACTGAAACTGTAGTTTAGGGGGACGAAGGACTGCCTTTAAATAGATAATGAAGCAAATGGCCTAAATGTATTATTAAACATGAAATTAATCTCTTAAGTCTCCTCTTCTTTCACTGTGAAATAAGCTTGATGTTCCCAAATAAGCCTGTAACAGGGATAAGGGGAGTAGGGTGGGGGTGGGAGTGGGGAGTGGGGTGGCCCCCATTTGAAATTTTTTTTTGTTGCCAGAGAGTTTGAAGTTTGCCATTGACTTAAAGGGACAATCCTCTCACCCCAAACTACACTTTTAGTATAGGGTAACAGAAACTCTCAATTGGCTCAGCTTTTTGATTGACTGCTAATTCAAACAATGCAGAGTACCAAAGCTTATATTTCACAGCATGAACTGTTCTGAGAGTGTTTTGAGAATACACCTTGAGATTTCTATACTCACCCTGAAGCAAAAAATGAGATTGTGTCTGAATGAAGGTGAATTTCAGACAAATCGTCCCCTTTCTGGTGTACTGACGAATCGCAAATTGGCATAGTGACGAATGTGCAAATTTGGCAATTTTGGCGTAGTGACGAATGCATTTTTTGCTGTAATCTGTTCACCTCAGCCTCAAAAATTGTACCGACTTTGTTAAATATATCATTTTCTACAATTCCAAACATAAAAGCGATGAATATGGAGAAAATTCTCCAAATAAGACAACATTCGTCACTATGTGAAACACAAGATCCATAGATTCATGAAATTCTTGATTTTGCGATTCGTCAGTACGCCAGAAAGGGGACGAATTGTGGGAGGGGCTTACTGTAATTAAGAAGGTTGGGAGAATTGGTACTGTTTGGGATGAGAAAATTGGGCCTTTAATACAGTTTTGGACATTTAGCCTGCTGGAAGACTTTTGCCTCCCCCATTCTCCAAAACATGACTGACAGTGGGCCTGTTAAATGATGTTTTCATGTGAGGGATAATTGTAGGTTGGAGATGGATCTAAATAGCATGAATTGGACAATTCTGTAACAAAAATTCTGACACAGGACTTACAAGAACTATTCATGGAAGAGGATACTAGGGTTCAGTTGGCCCAGTGCCCTACTCTAATTTAAAATTAGGTACGGCTTTTTTCCTTCAAAATTATGTACTGAGCCGTACTGTACTATGGTTTAGTATCTATGCTTAGTCAAAAGGATAACAAATACTGTGTATTTTCTATTGTTTTGTTAAGCTGGGCAGGATAACATGGTATCAAAGATGGTACCAGGATATATGTTCAGTAAGTTTTGTAAAGCACAGCAGGCTGCATATACTTTATTCATTCTGAGTTAAGGGACTCGTTGAGTTGATATTGATAAGAAAGTGGTATATGGTAAGCAGTAGCGGTATATCTATATTACCGGTTTTAGTCGGTATTTCCACCTTAGTAATATCGTCGATATGCGTTTTCAAAAATATGGGTATATAGTAAAATCTATATATAGAAGTAATACCGATATTCCCCTACTCACTGAAATACCGATTCAACCAAAATATAGACACTCAACACAAATACTGATGATTAACAGCAGTGACTCATGACAGATATGAGAAAATACCGATACCAAACCACCAATAAACTAAGAGTTTTCAATGAGTAGAGTAGACTAGAGAGCTACGAGATGTTTAGGTTCACCTCTCCGTGACCTTTCCAGTCACAGAGCTATTCGTTCATGTGCTGTGTATGTATTGACGGTCTACAGCTCAGCTCGTGCTGTATACTCAATGATCTGCACAGTGGAATAGTTCAATGCACTTGTTTACGTACATCGGCAGTGTCTGTGTACGCCGGTATATACGTAATGGCGGAATAAGAGTGTCCAAGTTCATGGGCCTATCGATTCAACCAATGTTTTCCAAAAATATTTTTGACTGCAAATACCTGCGTTTCAAAACTTAACAAGACAATTTCTGTTACATATCAATTAGTCTTACTGTTAGGTGAAATTCAAACGGTACTGTAAAGCCTTCACGATGTGTCCACGAAGGGCGAAAAGAACGTAACATTTTTGCAAAATTCTTTCGCACAAGTTAGATGTGGGAATCCACCGCAGGCTACTACAGTGAACGTTTAAGTCAATGCAGGTTTAGTATAGCAACTCAATCCTTCGTTAGCGCGAGAATATGCTGCATGTACTACACAACGTAAATGTATACACTGTACATGTGCAAACGTGCAAACACGTGGTCGAACAGGCTGTGCATTCCTAGCACATAACCTTGGCTGGATCTGCCCACTTTGATACAGGGGGATTTTTGATACAGAGTTCCATAAGTAATTTATTTCTTTGATCGAATTTTGCAAGTTTTTTAGCCCGCAATATTTTGCATTGCCGTTTAAAAAATGTCATTGGAACTAGGACGGAGCAAACTCTGTAAAACATTGCCGCGTAGAGGATGGGATTTAAAAAATATGGGAAAGTTTTCACATCGCGGACCTGGAAAAGGCAACAGCGCAGAGCAGCGAAAGAGCTGCTACGATGCAACAGAGTGCATGGTACCTGGATTTTGACAACAAACAGTGCAGTGTTCGTAGGGTCGGACTTGTGGAATAATATTTGAAGTGCGGGTTCGCTCACTGCCATGCCGATCAGGCAGTTGACAGAGAGAGGTCAGTTAAGTGATGTGATACCGACTTCTTTCAACTAGTTGACTATAATACCGAAGCATATTTTTGATATCCAGAATATCGGTCGGTATTTTAGGTATCAGAGAAACTTTGCAAATATGCTGTCAGAGCTCTAGTGTTTATTGCTGTTTGAATTGACTGCGAGGGCCGACAGGCCTGTATGGGAAAAGCTGCCACTAATTATGTTTGCGGGCAATTTAGGAGAGTTGGGCGGGAATCCCTTGACAAATAAAATGAAAGAGAGAGAAGTAAGGCTAACACACATTCTAATAAAAAAAAATATTTATTCATCTTTCCTCTTTGTACACATTTAATTGATTTTTGCCGATCAACATGAAATTGCGAACCTTTGATTGTCTCGTATATTGATTATGGGCAAGGAATAACCTTCACACTTCGTTCCTATACACATAAAGTGTGTGTACCTATCCTGCGAAAATACCGATATTACCGGTATTATCAGTATTTTCGGACCTATATATCGATATTTTTCGTAGGCAATACTGCTACACTTTAGTATATGGTCACTGCTGCGGCCACATGAAAAATCTTGTGGTTAGCATTATAAGTCAAGTTTCATATCCCATAGTTCCAGAGAAATTTAATATTTTATATTTTCTTGTGTCCTGACTTGTAATGGTTTTTGTGCTTAATTTGAAAAGTGCCTGATCACCAAAATTTTTGAAAACCAAATTGAACTGAGTAGTTCACTCATTCGTAAAACAGTTATGTGTATATGAAGGATGTGGGGATTGTCTGAGTTTGATGATCTGAAAGTGATATGTGAAAAAAACAGGTTTGGAAAAATTTATTGAATTCCTTTAACCAACTCAATGATCTACTTTAAATGCATTCTGTGGATTACCAGATTCAACCAGTACATCAAGGCTATCCCTCTTCTGTAGTTTCACACCCTACAACCCATAGACAGACATTATACAGTTAACCCTTCCTTATCCCTTCACAGATTCCACTTGAACAGGGGCATTAATCCTTGGGTGCCCGGGGAAAATTTCCCCCATTGAAATGGTACAGTAAAAAGGCTCAGAGAGAACATCAATTTGAGTGTACAGGCATGACAATATGAATGTGTGTTCATGTATGAGTGTGTGTATATATGTGCACTCACATTGGTACAGTATGGGTGGATTGTTTGCAGAGGAGTCCTGTCTAGGACGTGATCCAGGGTTGGACTGGCTGTTGGAAAATTCCCCCCCCCCTGCCCAATCCATGAACCAGGTCAACATCCCTGTACCTGAAGCAGGCCTAGAGGTACTTCTTTCCGTAGTTTTTTTACTCTGGACATTTTAGGTTAATGTAGGTGTAGTTGTGCATGTGCAGGTATAGGTGTACAGTAGCCTCTCATCTTTCTCATTTCCACAATGTGAATGATAATCTTCAGTTCTTTATCCAAACAGCCAAGTCCAACTTTTTGTCTATACTCAGCTAAATATTTGAAATTTTATGTTATATATGTGGCCACTTTTGCACTACAGTACTACAACAGAACCTTCAGACTAGTGCACTAGTGCATAATACTGTACAGGCATACAGTTCAAAATGTGTTGACTTGTTGTAAACTATAATTGATAAGTGTTTGTATCCTTGAGGGAATACTGTACTATGCTTTACTGTAATGTATACAGGCTTCTTACAACATATTAGGTACTGATATTTAACATCTGGCTGTCAAGTTTCAATTAAAATTAAGTGGTCATGCAGCAATTGGGGATTTGGGGGGCATAGTACTATTGTTATTAAACTGAGGGCAAACTGTCTTATTCTGGAAGAATACAGTGGGTGAAAGATGTATACAGGAATCCATATTGCAGTAATACAGTAATACATTTTCAATGCTTTAACAGCTGTGTGTCGTGATGAGGGGATTGCAAATTTTTTTTGAGACAGGATCAACTGTAGTGTCAGTGGGTAAACTGCTTTGCAAAATTGTTTGACCGCAGAGGCATATTAAGGAAGTTTCAGAAGAGTGGACCACTGCATGGTCAAGTGGTTAGGGAATAAGACTTGCATTCTGGAGGTCAGGAGTTTGAGTCCTGGCCATGTCACACCAAAACTTTAAAAATGCAACCTACTGCCGTTGTGCTTGGTGCTCAGCATAAGCAATGGAGTAGGGAAAACAAGCCAGTGAGCCATAACTGAAAAGAGACAGAGGCCAGCTTGACTTGAACGAATTGGTTGGAAACTGGGCAGTAAAACTCCATTCAGCCTAACCTAACCAGAGGTAGGGATATCAAGGAAAGAAGGGTCAACCCTTCCTCTTCTGTGGATTTTTATTGCTTTTTGTAGGAGGACTGAAATGTTAAATGTTGCAATATATGACACTTACTTTTTCTTCACCTATTTCATCATGCATGACAACAAGTAAGTGAGGGGGCACCCATTGCACCCCGGCCCTGCCAGAACCCGCCTCTGTAATCGGAATGTTTTGGAGAACTGTACTGAAAAGTAGTGGTTGTATGTGTAGTGTGTTTCTGTTGCACATTATACTGTACTTCCTTGAATGATAAGAATTATTTAAATTAATGTTAAATATAGTAGTTCTTACACCTCATAGTCAAATTCTCAACAGAAAAAACTACAACACAATAAAAGGGGTAAAAAAAGGGTTTGGTACACATATCTGAAATATCAACTGTATTTTTGCATGAAGAATTGCACATCTTTGCAACTGTAGCCATGAGATATGCCCTTTCATAGTTAGTTTAAAGGTTTTTCTAACCATTTATTAATAATTAAACTCCTTTGTGCTCACTGTTTTGATATGGAAATGTTACTTCCAAGTTAGTCATCAGAACCTTTATTAAAAATGCCTTCACTACATTGTATAAAAACCACTTTCTGTGGCTTGTTTTAAATGCAAATGTGAAGTTGTATGTACAGCTGTATTGTGAATCATACAAAAAGACAGGAAGTAAATGCCACAACCTGGAGTCATTTTAGTGGTCATTCCTGTCAGCCTGTCCTGCTGGCTGTCATATTCCGGTTCATACAAAAACTCTTCTGAAGCCCTCAGGTGAAGGCAAGATGTGGCAGCATTAGGTCACGGACAGAAATGTCATATACTGTACAGTTCAACTGTCAGATACAGTTGAACTTGGTACTGTATGCAACTTGAAAGAAAGAAAGATTTATAAAGCACCCATTAAATAGTGTTGTCAGTTGACTCTGCTTCAAGATGTACTGTGTACATATTGTCACTGCCTTTTTTGTGGTACACATAGTAAAGGCAGTAAAGTTGTGCTGTACTGCAGTGTACTGTACTTCTGTAATGTACTGTACTGCACTGTATTAATACTGTACTGTACTATACTGTACTGTATTGTATTTTACTTTACTGTAATGCTGTGTTCAAAAGAGGATTACTTGATTATTGTGATTTTGTTTGGGGTCTCTAGGAATGTTCAATATGTAGTAATGACCTTGATCGTTTAGATGCATACACCACTCTGTGTCATAAAATTAATATTTATCAACCTTGAAATGAGTGGGTTCTCATTATTAGAAAGTGTTATTGGTGGACTCAAGGTTTTATTATGTGAGTGAAAGTATATTGAGGATTTTAAATAACAGAAACAGTGGATTAGAAATCTTGTCTGGTTAATTGTTTTATCATGCTTTCTCATATGAACATTTTGGAACAGATGTACAATGCAATATATTGCTAAGGAGAAAATTTCAGAATTGTAGTGTAAGGTGGTTCAATGCCCTTAAATATATCACATTCACTTCTCAGACATAGCCTTACACCTTTCTAAATCTATTTTGCATTATTTGTGCTTCCCACACTGCTCGAAATTGATGTAGCAAGGGGTGCAGTAAGTATAGTTGTTTGTAAACAGTCAGGTGAGGGCAATTTGAGCAAATGAGCCATATCAAGAAAAATGACACATTGAAAATGACAAACAGTTAAAATGTGCAATTTTTTGTTCATGTGACCGCTCACCCCTCTACACACTTGGTGCCCCACCTCGTACACCTAGTCATGCCATTTTAAAAAGCTGATATCTCTTTAATTAAGTGACATTTCTTCACAACAAAAAATGGAATGACTTTATAGGCCTTTTTTAGCCCCACATGACTGGTGCCCTACTTCAAACACCGGAGTACTGCATATTGTTGTATATCTGATGTCTTTGCTGAACAGAGCTGTTTTAAAATATTAACCATGACTGGAACTTGGATATATTGCAGTGCTTTACGTTTTGAAACAAACTGCAGTAGTACGATAGCATACCAAGGAATAATTTATCCAGTATCGCATAGCAATATGCTACACAAACAGGCCAAGTTGCTATACACAACTGAAAAATTATGTAGCAATCTTTTGTGTGCATAGCCCTTGCATTTTCACAATGTGTAAAGACATCAAAAATCTTCAAAACTGCAGCGCAAAATTTGAATGCAAAATTATTATCTGCATACTATTATCTATTTTTAAAATGAGACTACTGTACAAGTAGGTATAATTACATGTAGCATGTTTTACCCTCCTACCCCCACCCCTATGCCATTTCTCCTTATATTTGGGGACAGTAATTCTCAAGTCATATTGTTTAAGAACTTACTTGCAGTAGAGTTTGAAATTAAAAGGATTTATTTTTATTTGTCTTTTTCCAACAGCTGCCAGTCCCTGTAATGATGCCAAAACATGCGGTGCTTGTATTGTCCTAGACCCCTCTTGTGGCTGGTGTACACAGGGAGTATGTCAAATGTTTCTTTAACTTATATGTGAATACAATCTTGTTTTTACCCACTGATTGCAGGAATCCTATGTACAGGGAAGGGTGGGAATAAATAAACAGGATGTGTCAGAGACTGCAGAGCCATTTCTGGATAGGGTGAGGGTGAAGGTTGGGGAGGGGGTGAAGCAGATGTTCTTTGACCTAATCCAGAAGGTGAATGGGGAGTGTGTTATTGGAAAAAACATATTTGGGTCTTACCATCACAGAACTCAACAGCTACTGTACTATACAGAATGTGACTACTCATGCTTCATACTTTATGGAAAAAGGTGGTGTGAATGGGCACATGCAGTCCATCATCAGAGTATGTGTTGAATGTAACATTAATATTTAAATTGCACAGTACTTAACAAAATGAGTGGGGCACATTGTTGATAACACTTTGTTAATTAAATGGATATGGACCATCTAAAAATGGGTTTGCTTAAAATGAAAACATTTTCCACCTAGAAGGTGAAAATTACACAATAAGTCAAAACTTGTACTGTACTGTTGCCCATTTTACTTCAATGGTTTCCAATGTCTAAATAGTTTAATGCCTGTCAGCTGTGCGATAATTTACATCAGAGTATTGTTCAGCCAGCACTGTCATTTATGGTCGGTATTTCTTGCTGGTATACCTGCCAAATTTTATAAGGATATAAAATACAAGTGCATACATCATAGTGTGTTACAACAGGAAAAAGAAACTGACCTAATGCATCATACCATTTTGCAAATAGTATGGTTGACGTCAAATAGAGTATCACTTTCTGAAGAATTTTAATGTCACATTTTGAAGTTGTTTAGTTAGGAAAACCCATTTTACAAACAGAATAAGGGGATATTGCAAAACTCGCCACTGGCTACTGCAACGGCGAGCCGACTTACTGCCGAAGTCATGAATATTCTGAATGACATCACAGGGCACTCTACGAAGTGTTCCGAAAATTAATTGGTAGTCATCGGACGGCCCTTTGTCCACGAGCACAATAGGTAGCCTGCGCTGAATAGACCAGCTTATCGTGCACTGAATGGGTATTCCTAGCCTATGTATATTGTTCAGTCAAGGAGGTTCTACAAGGAGTAAACGTTGGGAGCTGAATGTGGTCATGCGAAGCAAGTTTCGCTTTTGTGCAGAGAATGGTATGAACACACCTCAAGTAGACTCACTGGTTTCAGCTTCTCTTTTACAGTTGCGAAATTATTAATTCCACTCCTCTTCAGATATTTTTCGCCCCCAAAATACAACAAATGTTACATGAAATATCCAAGGGCAATTTCGAAAAGATCAAATTGCTTGTGGATAGCGTGGGATCGCGGCCTATACCTACACGATACATACAACGCTCGTGTATAGTGCTTGGTATGTGTGGGGATGTACACACAACACATAAACAACATTGACTGAGCCTATCATATACCGTTCAGTATGACAGGCCCCCTGGCCGGATGTTGTTTGCGCTTTTTCGACGAAGCAAAGAGAAACAGACGTAGGGGAAGAAATTAACCACTGCGGTTTCAGCTTTGACTTTTAGTTTTACACAAATTTCTCAACATCAAATCAATTCTAACTGCACACTACCGAACAGCGTGCCATGCTTTTGATTGGTAACGGAAGAACATACAATTGGGGTTAACTTCTGAAAATCACCGTCATTAAAAAAGGAAAACATCCGACATTTGCTAATAGAAATCTCGAGCATTCGAAAATGTTTCGGAAATTTTTTCATGCGTTCAAAAATGCATGAATCTTGTGATAAACAACGAAAGAACATCCACAACTGCCGTGTACTTCCGAAACTCTCCGCCATTAAAAGAAAATATCTGACATTTGCTGAAAATCACCTCGGATGTCTCAACACATTTTATGTTTTCCTACCTTCCCGATATATTTTTGAGGGTTTCAAAAATTCATGAATCTTTTGATTAATAACGGAAGAACATATTGAACTGCTGTTTACTTCTGAAACTCTCCGTCATTAAGAAGAAATATTGGACATCTGCTAAACGCCACCTCGGCCGTCTCGAATTTTAAAATATTTTCCTACCTTCGATTTATTTTTTACATGCTCCGACATATTTTGGCGCGTTCCAAGACTTCATGAATCTTTTGATAAACAACGGAAGAACATATAGAACTGATTTTTACTCCTGAAAAATCGCCGTCACTTAAAGAGAAAACATCGGACATTTATTAAAGACATCTCGAGAATTGGAAAATGTTTCGCAATTTTTTTCCATGCTCCGAAATATTTTTGCGCGTTTTAATTCCTGAACCTTTTGATAAATAACAGAACAACATGTACAACTGCTGTGTACTTCCGAAACTCTCCGTCAATAAAAGAAAATATCTGACATTTGTTAAAAATTATCTCTGATATCTCTTCATATTTTAAAATGTTTTCCTACTTTCGGATTTTTTTTTCTTTTATGTCCCGACATATTTTTGTGCGTTTCAAAAGTTCATGAATCTTTTGATAAAAAACGGAAGAACATATAGAACTACTTAACTTCTGAAAATCTCTGTCATTAAATGAATACCTCGGACATTTGTTAAAAATCATCTCGGACATTCCACTAATGTTTTGGATTCCTTTGCTAGTTCCGACATATTTTGGCGCGTTCCAAGACTTCATGAATCTTTTGATAAATAACGGAAGAACATATAGAACTGATTTGTACTTCTGAAAAATCACCGTCACTAAGAGAAAACATCGGACATTTGTTAAAGACATCTCGAGCATACAAAAATGTTTCGCAATTTTTTTCCATGCTCCGAAATATTTTTGCGCGTTTTAAAAATTCCTGAACCTTTTGATAAATAACGGAAAAACATGTGCAACTGCTGTGTATTTCCGAAACTCTCCGTCAATAAAAGAAATAGTTGACCTTCGTTAAAAATTATCTCTGATATCTCTTCACATTTTAAAATGTTTTCGTACTTTCGGAAGTTTTTTCTTTTCATGTCCCGACATATTTTTGTGCGTTTCAAAAATTCATGAATCTTCTGAAAAATAACGGAAGAACATGTGCAACTGCTGTGTATTTCCGAAACTCTCCGCCAATAGAAGAAATAGTTGACATTTGTTAAAAATTATCCCTGATATCTCTTCACATTTTAAAATGTTTTCGTACTTTCGGAAGTTTTTTTTTTTCCATGCTCCGAAATATTTTTGCGAATTTCAAAAACTCATGAAATTTTTGATAAATAACGGAAGAATATGTACAAATGCTGTGTACTTTCGAAACTCTCCGTCAATAAAAGAAAATATCTGAAATCTGTTAAAAATGATCTCGGACATCTCGACACATTTAAAAATGTTTTCCTACTTTCGGAACTTTTTTTTTTAGCATGTCCCGACATATTTTTGTGCGTTTAAAAAATTCATGAACCTTTTGATAAATAACGGATGAACATATTAGAACTGCTTTTTACTTCTGGAAATCTCCGTCATTAAGAGAAAACATCGGACATTTGTTAAAGATATGTCGAGCATTGGAAAATGTTTCGCAATTTTTTCCATGCTCCGAAATATTTTTGCGATTTCCAAAAACTCATGAATTTTTTTATAAATAACGGAAGAATATGTACAACTGCTGTGTACTTCCGAAACTCTCCGTCAAAAGAAAATATCTGACATTTGTTAAAAATTATCTCGGATATCTCTTCACATTTTAATTTTTTTTCCTGCTTTCGGATTTTTTTTCTTTTCATGTCCCGACATATTTTTGCGCATTTCAAAAGTTCATGAATCTTTTGATAAGTAACGGAAGAACATATAGCCTGAACTGCTTCTTACTTCTGAAAATCTTCGTCATTGAGGGAATGTATCTGACATTTCTTTTAAATCATCTCGGACGTCTCAAAAACATTTTAATATGTTTTCCTACCTTCAGATTTTTTTTTTTCATTTTCGACACACTTTTTTTTTGCGCGTTTCAAAAATTCATGAGCCTTTTGATAAATAACGGAAGGACATATAGAACTGCCCTTTGCTTCTGCAAATCTCCGTCATTTTTAAAAAAATAAAACATGGGGCATTTGTTAAAAACTGCACGTCTTCACTTTAACAGACACTTATCAATACGTGTCACTATGAACTATGCATAAAGAACACTATTACTTGTCATTTTCCCTCCGTGATTCCGATGGTAAGATGGTCAGTGCTCACCGAAGACTCTCAGTTGAATAAAGGATAGCTTAAGCAGTCGCCGAGGGTTGTTTGCCGAAATTTGACACTCCACAGAAGTTTCGGCATGCATGTTTCAGAATTGCTACATATTGGATGACCTCTCCACTTCGCAAATTTGCTTCACTGGTTTCTTCTTGTATCTTATTTTGGACATTCCTACACCCCAACGGTACTACTTCAAATGAATAGACTTTTTCTGAGCTCCTAGCTCCAAGTGAATATTTTGTTCATACATTTTAAGCGGGCTGGGGGGTTACTTATTAACTTAACATTTTTTGCGCGTTCCAAAAGTTCATGCATCTTTTGATTAATAACGGAAGGACATATGACTGTTATTTACTTCTGAAAATCGCCGTCATTTTTAGCGAAAATGTCGGACATTTGTCACAAATCATCTTAGACATTCAAAAAGTTTCGGAATTTTTTTACATGTTCCGACACATTTTTGCGTGTTTCAAAAATTCATGAATCATTTGATATATAAAAAAGGACATATGGCTGCTATTTACTTCAGAAAATCTCGGTCATTATGATTTAGAAAAATTGTCGGACATTTGTTAAAAATCATCTCGGAAGTCTCAACACATTTTAACATGTTTTCCCATCTTCTTTCATGTTCCGACATATTTTTGTGCATTTCTAAACTTTATGAATCTTTTGTTAAATAACGAAAGAATACGGCTATTTATTTCTGAAAATCTCTGAAAATCCTTTGTTAACAATCATTTCGGACATCTCAAAACAGTTCAAAATGTTTTCCTATCTTCAGGTTCCGACATATTTTTGCGCATTTCAAGGTCATAAATCTTTTGATAAATATTTGTTTAAATGGAACGAGGTGTAAGGCAATGATTCAACATGGCCAGCTAGATAGCCCAAAATATGCAATACACATTCCCGAAATAGCTTTTATTTCCCTAGTTCATGAACCATACCGGTGTTCCCAAGAGCTCGAGACAAAATCCCCGAGCAAAGCTGTAATTACTGACATTGTGATGATTGCACCGTTTCCTTTCGGGTATAGGTCTATTTAGAATTTACATCAAGAGTACATAAACTGTGCTTTCGAATCCATTTCGAAGCATGTTGTCTTGACAGAAATATCGGAGACATGAATTTGCAACGAAAATACGCATGTTATGAAGGGTGCAAACTTTTACCATATATCAAATGTTTAAATCTAACACAACAAGGAAACAGATTTTGCAGAGATGACCAAAGTTCTATTTTACGAGCAATTTGTGTTTTTAAAAATGGCGACCAAGAGCTTCGATAGTTAATGTTGGAAGTAGCGTGTGAACTGAGTTGCAGGACACATTAGAACTTGTTTACAATGACACACCAGTACGTATATCACATACCATTAAGGCCGAAGCCACAAATTACCTCCACCTTTACCGGCGAACACTATCTTGAAAACGTTCAGACACACTCACTGTGTCTAATATATGTGTGTGATATTGTTGTATAATGTTGCCATAGTGCATGCTAAACTAGCTAGTTATGCCAATAGGCCTACGAGACTAAGATGAGAGATGTGCATTCCGAAGAAAGTCCAACTTAGCCAGTTTGCACCCGAGGTTGCATTTTATTTTTTTTTATTTGACATTTATCATTTACTTTAGGATTAATTCAACATGGAATTTTTATAGAAAGTAGAAACCTAAAGTTGGAGTAAGCTTGTTTCTGTTGTTGAAATCCAATCGAATACAGGCCCTGGTCGAGGGTGTAATTGCCGTAACTTTCAATGGGTTAGGCCGTGGTCATCGTTGCGTTCATACAGTCGATACCACTGTCCCACTTTCTAAAAGATTTACACAGATGCTGAATACTTCCTTGCTTCAATGACTTGTGACTGCTTTTTATTGATCGTTTCTGCTATCGTAGTACCAGCAAAACTGCACTCATTGTTAACTCTAAATCGGATTAAGTACAGGTCGAGCCCTGTGGTTGAATATTCGGAAGTGCTCGTGAACGTGCACTTGTGCCTGCTCTAATAATGAGACACGCCCGAGTGCACACCTGCGGAGGTCTACCGTTGCGGTATCCAACGGCCAGTTTTGCAATATCCCCTAACTGTTTGAAACAGTTGAACAGGATTAATGAAGTTGTTGCCCTAGGGAAGTGGTTGTCTCACAAAAGATAAACCCTGGCAATCTGAGTTGGTTTTTACAACTTCTTAAATTGTTCACCACATTTGCACATTTACTAGATGGGTGATCACAGTCTTCCATTGGTTACATTGTAATGGAAACTGTCTAGTCTATTTCGCTCCTCCCTACCTCCTATTGACCTATGTATATCGTTATTGCCTGCAATAACCGTCTGGCAAAAACCTAATAACACCGTGGTAACCCCTACCTAATGAGGGCGCGCTATACCCTAATTACTTCCTTCTTCGTTTTTGCCTCATCGTGTTTACACGTGTTGGAAAATGGTCTGGTAAAATTCCGCTATTTTTTACGTGCAATCTTCGTGATTCTGACCAGTTCTCTTTGTCTACGCCGTGGACTGCTCCTTGACGCCTTCTACCGAAACCATGAGTATCCTCTTTCTTTCAGACCTTTTTTTTTCGGGGTTTTTTGCTCTTAGCTTAAGTATCGAGGATTTTCGCCTTGCGCGATCCTCTCGTCTATGTAACTTTGTACAGGGAGCGGTCTCGCGCCGCCATTTTGTTCCCGGTGGGGCTTCAGGAATTGCGGTCCGTGGTGGACCTTCCCCCCTCCCCCTCTTCTCCTCCCGTCCATGTACGTTGTGGTGCGGGTTTCGGGGGTTTTTCGTCGGCGGGCCGGCTTCTTTATGTCTTTTTTTTTAGGTCCTTAGCCGGTTCCCGCCCTCTCGTCTCCTTACATGCAGGTTTTGGGAATCGTTGTTTATCGATCTCTATCCATTTTGCTTGTTTACGTTATCTTACAGGATTTACAGTTTGTTTTGTATGCATGTTTAATATAAGGTTTTCTTGCTGCATTTAATGTCTTTTTGATTGTTGTGTAAGCATAGGCCTTGTCGTTTTGCATCGTCTTTTGACGTCTTACCTTAGGCCTCGCTAAACTCACCTCACTCTCGTTGCATGCTTTCATCTTATCAGTAATCCTTATCGATTAAATCTGTTATTGTCGCTGGCCTCCTCGGCCGGCGAGTAAGTCTCTTTTGTTTTCCCTATCGCTTTGTGCACAGCGTCCAACTGGCCTTTCCGAGATTGGAATTCCCTGGAACAACGGGTTGAGGAAAACGAGGACAAAGGAAAAAGGAAAAGGAAAGCCGCTCGAAAGAGGGAAGCCGAGGCTTCCAAGGCAAAGAAAGGCAGTCATCCGACTCCAAGGAAGGATATTCCTCAATCCAAGGATAAATCCGCCAAGGGGCCTGCTGCGGCAGCTTCCCCGAGGCTTCCAAGGCAAAGGAAGGCAGTCATCCGACTCCAAGGAAGGAATTTCCTCAATCCAAGGATAAGTCGGCAAAGGGGCCTGCTGCGGCAGCTTCCCCGAGGACTAGTGAGGTCGGTCCAAGCACTGCGCGGTCAGGCTTGCCGAGTCTCCAAAGGAAAACCAAGGAAACCGACACCCTGGCATCTCAGCCTCAGGCGAACCAGGCCAACCGGGAGAGCCAAGGAAAAACCGGTGTCCAAGGACAACCCTGAGGCACTAATGTTCCGGCATCCTCAATCCAGGGATAAGTCCGCAAAGGGGCCTGCTGCGGCAGCTTCCCCGAGGACTAGTGAGGTCGGTCCAAGCACTGCGCGGTCAGGCTTGCCGAGTCTCCAAAGGAAAACCAAGGAAATCGACACCCCGGCATCTCAGCCTCAGGCGAACCAGGCCAACCGGGAAAGCCAAGGAAAAACCGGTGTCCAAGGACAACCCTGAGGCACTAATGTTCCGGCATCCTTCCAGGAATGCTCGCCTACGGATCCGGGAAATTCCTCGGCCCTAGTCATCCAGGTCCTCGGCCCCCGCCGTGCCTTCTACCAGCAACCCTGGTGGCAGCCAGTCGATCCAGGGTGGCCAGGAGATTCAGGCCTCTTCTGATTCATTTTCCGAGGGCCATCCATCCCAGGGTTCCACCGCTACCGGTGCCATGGACCTGTCCTTTTTCTCGGGTCTACACTCTGTTGCAACCAGGGATTTTTAGGGCTTTCCGAGCAGAGGCCGCCAGAGTCACAGGTCGAAGTCAAGGATGAAGAGGAGATGCCATTCTTCGTCCTCATCCTCTTCCTCAAGGGACCGCCGGCACGGTAGAAGACGCCGTGATCCGGAGGCCTCCTTCCCAACCGAGGCCCTTTCCAGCTGGTATCGCTGCTCACTCAGTCCGTGAACCGCTTTTCAGCCGTTTCCCAACCAGCCCAGGCTCCGGCTCCTTCTCAACCATCTCCGGATCCACCTGCCAGCCAAGGAGCTCCGACGCCAGCCCCCACCCAGCTCCAGGTTTCCAAGATCCCCCAGTCGGACTTTCTGCACTCCCCGGACGACCAGGGGCAGTTGATTGTGCACTTCAAGGAAGTTCTAGACAGCTCCGAGGACGACGCCCCCCTGACTGGAACGTCCTTCTCCAGGGAAGCTTTCGAGAAGGCCGTAGAAGTCCTTAGGAGACAGTTGGGTTCCGACGATCCCTCGCCTCAAGAATCCTCTTCTGCCAGAAAGTCGAGGCTTTCCTTGAACAAGTCGCCAGCACCGGAGAGACCTGCTATGCCAGTGGATGCAGAGTGCTTTGACCGCTTTGACGCTCAAGCTAATACCAAGGTCTGGCGTGCCTTCCCCAAGAAGCAGACCTCAGAGTTCCATATCAGCGACGAGGACTGGAAGTCCTTGTTTTTACTTTCCCGTCGATTCCGGATTCCTGCCTCGACAAGCTGAAGACTGCTGGTGCAGTGGACAGTAATGGGTCATTCCGCTCCTCTTCTACTAAGAAAGCCTTTTCGTCCCTCCAGGGCTTCGACCTGGCAGCCCGTACTGGCATGAAGTTTACTTCTTCGCTCTTGCTCATTGCAGAAGTTCTCTCCAAGTCTTTCAGACAGTCAGGCACGGAAGAAGTCTCCAGGAAAGACACCGGCGCTTTGGTCAACATCCTGGGCTCACTAGCCAGACAATATTCAGTGGCCGTCTGCGGTCATCAAGCGCCGATTCATGGAACTACCCCTCTCAGGCCCGGACCTCTTCGGAGGGAAGTTCGATGAGCAGCTCCTCACCGAGATCAAGCGGCGAAAGGACATCAATAAGGCAGAGTTTTCCTTCTCCAAGCCCTCCACTTCAAGGTCCAGGAGATCCCCAGGCAGAGCTTCATCCCGTCAAGCTCCTAGATCTTCAAGCTTCCTTGACCGACGCCCCTTCTCGGCTGCTCGCCAGCAACGTGGGAAGCCTCGTTCCCAGCCCTCCGGAAGGAACTACTCTGGTCCGTCAACTTTGTCTCTACCTAGCCGTCGCCAGACGAGGGGAACCTTCCGTACTGGTACCCGGGGATCAGGTCGATTCCAGGCTAAGCCCTAGGGATGCCCACCCTACCGCTCGTCCCTTGGCGGTAGGGGGGAGTCTAATGAGATATGCTCACATGTGGGGGAGTGTCTCTCACCAGACCCATGGGTTCGGCGAGTAGATAACGAAGGATACCAACTAGAATTTTTCCAGCCCCCCTCCTCAAGGGGGATGCTTCCCAACAACACCTGTCCCGAAATCCCGAGATCAACGACTTGCTCTAGAAAAGGAAATCTCGGATCTATGCCGCCACAGACCCCGCACGGAGCCTTTACCGGCCCTGCTTTTTCCTGACGCCAAAGAAGCCGGACATGTGGCGCCCTATCATCAATCTCAAGCCTCTGAACAAAGCCTACATTCGTCACAGAAGGTTCAGGATGGAGACTCTTGCTGTCATCCTCCCATCACTCCTACAGGGCAACATCCCTGGACCTCAAAGACGCTTACCTGCATGTACCGATCCACCCAATCCACCACAAGTTCCTGGCATTTCGTTACAAGGGTGTCGACTACTGTTTTCGGGCCCTGCCTTTCGGCCTCTCAACCACTCTCAGAGTTTTCACAAGGGTAACAAGGACCGTCCTGGCTTTCCTCCGAAGAAGGGGCATCCTAGTGTTCGCTTATCTAGAAAACTGTCTCCTTGTCACCCGATCGGCCCAAAAAGCTCAGGAGATCACGCCCTTCACCATGAACACCCTGGAGGGACTCGGCTGGGTGATCAACATAGAGAAATCCTCCTTAGTTCCGAGCCAGGTAGTCACCTACCTGGGAACAGTGATAGTCTTCCGATCCGGTCTAGCAACTCCGTCGCCAGAACGAGTACTCTCCCTTCTGGAGATGGCCAGTCATCTCAGCTCACTTGACAAAGCTCCAGCCAGACTCTGGCTTCGTCTGCTGGGCCTCATGGCCAGCATGGTCGACTCATACCGTATTGCCGCCTCTTAATGAGACCAATCCAGATTCACCTGCTAAAACACTTCTCTCCATCGACCAGCTCTCTGGCCAAGAAGGTTCCGTTTTCGACGGACGTCCGGCAGCACCTCTCCTGGTGGACGCTTCAACGCAATATCACTTCAGGGAGACCATTCAGCGAGTCCAGGCCCAAGGCAACGATCCTGACGGACGCCTCCCTGTCAGGATGGGGAGCAGTTTGGGAATCACACACCCTGTCAGATCTCTGGAGTCCGGAAGAGTCTCAGTCTCACATCAACCTCCTGGAGCTGAAGGCTGTTCTACTGGCCCTTTCTCAGTGGGGCCCCTCTCTCAGGTCTCACCAGGTTACGGTTCTCTGCGACAACTCAACATCAGTCTGCTTTATCAACTGCCAAGGAGGGACGAAGTCACCCACTCTCTGCCAGCTGACATGGGATCTCCTCCACCTTTGCCGCCGGTTCAACACCCTCCTCAGAGCCTCTCACCTAGCCGGAGAGAACAACGTGACGGCGGACGCCCTGTCCAGGGGAACCCTTCAGGAGTCGGAGTGGTCCCTGTCTCAAGCATGGGCCAACCACGTCTTCCAGATCTTTGACAGACCGATGGTAGACCTCTTTGCCTCCCAGGCCAACGCCAAACTTCAAACCTTTTGTTCGAGGTACTTTCACCCAGAAGCTTGGAGGACCGACGCTCTGGCGTTTCCGTGGGACAACCTTTACGGGTATGCCTTCCCCCCGTGGTGCCTGATACAATGAGTCTTCCTCAAACTCCGGGACTCCAACACAATAATCTTGCTAGTAGCCCCCTGCTGGCCCAACCAGCCGTTGATAGACCAACCCTTCAGGTTGCCGCACAGGAGCAGCCTCCGAATCCAAGCCGGAGGAAAAATCTGGCACCAGCGCCTCCAGCACCTCAAGCTGACAGCCTGGAAACTCTCATCGGAGGTTTCACTAGTAAGGGCCTTTCACAGGAGGCTACGGCCATCGCAGCAGGTTCACGACGTTCCTCAACCCTTTCCACTTACGACTCGAGACTTGTCAGGTTCAGGGTATGGATGTCGCACCGAGATTTCGATCCCCTGGAAGCTCCTGTAGAGGCAGTTGCAGATTTTCTCCTCATGCTGTTCAAGGAAGGGAAACACTATCAGGAACTACCGTTCAGCGATCGCTTCCGTGCATAAGGGGTTCCAAGACGGCTCAACTGTTGGTTCCAATGAGGCCCTTTCTCATCTCTTTACGGGCATGTTCAACCAGAGTCCCCATTGGAAACGCCTGGTTCCTTCATGGTCGATAAATGACTACCTGTCAGTACTATCTAAGCCGCTTTATTAGCCTCTCCACAACACAACATTGGAACTACTGACCTACAAGACCCTCTTTCTCATCGCCGCAGCATCGGCCACAAGACGTCTTCAAAAGACACCTTGTCAAGATGGTTAGTCAACCTGGTCCTGCCTCACTCCTCCTCGGAGGACAACGTACATGCCCACCAACTTCGGGCCCACGCCTCATCGAGAGCTTGGTTTAGAGGGGTTCCATTGGTCAACATCCTCCGGGCAGCAGCTTGGAAAACACCGTCTACCTTCGTCGCCTGCTACCTGACCAACATGGTCTCTCATGAAGGGGGCTTCGCTAGAGCTGTCCTAGGGGTTTCCAGACCGTCGTCGTCCGGACCTCCCGCCTGCCGCTCGGTGCTAATCTGGATACATAGGTCAATAGGAGGTAGGGAGGAGCCAAATAGACTCCCCAAAACTCCCTGGTTTGGGAGTCTATGAGCTCCAATACCTACCTCCTATTTACCTCCCGCCTCCCAACCCCTAGGACTCCGACGGGTCTCACCTGCGGCCATCTCCAGCACCAATGACGCCGGTCCAAGACTTTGACGGCCCCCGCTCGGCCTCCGAAGGTGAGACTGGGCCTTTCGGTCCTTTTTCTTTTTGTGTAGCTTTAGCTCCTTTAGGGGGTAATTCTTTTTTTTGTGTGTGTGTTTGTCTTTTTCCCGTGGGGCTAGTTCCCACGGGTCGGCCAAAACGTAGAAGGAAGTAATTAGGGTATAGCGCGCCCTCATTAGGTAGGGGTTACCACGGTGTTATTAGGTTTTTGCCAGACGGTTATTGCAGGCAATAACGATATACATAGGTCAATAGGAGGTAGGTATCGGAGCTCATAGACTCCCAAACCAGGGAGTTTTGGGGAGTCTTGCATCTGTGTGGACTTTTTTTACCTGACAAATATTCAGAAATTTTCAGTCGACAGTTATGAACATGAAATTGACATTTCTTCTTACAGTATTCTGGTAAACAATAAGTTCAGAATGGAAAACTAGGTGCTGCAAACAAAAGTTTAATAGCTCTGTCAAACTTGGATTGCTTCTTTGAATTAGTCCAGAGCCTTTCTTTTGTTGGTCTAATGATGGTTTAAAAATTCATCTTAAAAACATAACCAAAAAAGATCTATCCCAGCTTTTAGTTGATCTTGTATGGAAAAAAATTATTGGCCTATTAACACCAACTTTGCTTTGTTGGATCAAAATCTTCAAGTTGTGGGTCTGATGTAAGTAATATTTTTTTCCTTAAAGGGGCTTATTGAGTTGATATGGATTACTTCATGAGAGTGATAAAGGGTCACTCTAACATAACATTGCTTATAGATAGCATAGTAAGTCAGGTTTCATATTCAATAGTTACGGGAAAAACTAAAATTTTGAATTTTGTAATGTCCTGACTTGAACATATTTGTACACAATTTGAAAAAGTGTGTGGTCATGAATTTTTGAAAAGTGAATTGAACCATCAGGTACTCACACATAAAACAGTTATTGTCTAAGATTGACCATTTGTCATTGGTATGTGAAGGAAACTTAATGGTTTTGGAAAAATTTGTGGAATTTTATGCACCAACTTAATGAGCTGCTTTAAAATAACATGAAATGTTTGATGTATTTCGTCTCAGTAGAGAAATGAAATGGGAATCCCCCTCTTGTGAACTGTCCTTTTGGTTCAATATTTTTTGCTTTCAAATTTATCCTGGGAATTTTTGTTTCATTTTGTTCCTACATTTCATTTGTTGATTCAAGCAAATGAGATTTCTGAAATCTTCTGAACACATTTGTGTATAGTGTTTGTGGGATTTATTTTGGCTTAGACACAGGATTCCCTAGAGTCACAAATTATCCCGTTTCACTGCATGGACTAATGAAGAATGAAATTCTTTTCATAATTTTCCTTTTCTATAAATTATTTTCAGAAGTCATTCTTTTTTCCTCCAGAATTATTCTGATGCTGGCAGTCCACGCTGTGATACCATTCCCAACCTTCAGATGCAAGGCTGCTCCGAAATTACAAGTCCTAACAGTACCGCAGAAGTTGTGCAAGTAAGATGGAGATTCATTGTCTGAAGTTTCAGAAACATATATTTCAGATTATGTAAACTGAATTTAGATGGTCCAACCTCCATTTTTACAGGACATTCCTAGAGAGTGCTGAGTTTATTCACTCTGTTTGCAAGTTACATTGTTCAATAATTTGTTACGTCAATTGAATTTACAACCTTTTCAATTCTTTGTTTTTGTGCAAGCTACTGTGTCTTGTGCCAAAATGTGGTCACTTTCTTACTGCTTTGGGGAAGTCACCTTCACAAACTCTCTTGCTGTACAAGTTGTTATGCAAGAAAACAGGAAATGTTAAAGGTCATGCATTTTGATTTGAAAAAAGAAGTGTACAAGTTGTACAACAAGAATTTCACAAATTATCGTGCAATGAACTGTTCGAAGTTAAGTTGAATAAAGTTGGATTTTCAATGAAAAAATTCCTGCATTTAATACCTCAGCAATGGAACAAGATATGACAATGTGAGTTGTATCAAAACCATTCATTTTGCAACCTATGTTTTTGCAATCATAGACTTAAGTTGCTTTCTGATGTATGCTTATTAGCATGATTTTGTGAATACTTATTATTGATTTGGAATAGTATGATTTTGGGAGTGCTAATGTTTTTTTCATTATGCTCACACTCTAAAACCTTTCACATCATGTGATATTGTTTTTAAAGTTTGCTCTAGAGAAGTTAATGAATAAAACTTCTTCCTTTTGTAATGTAAACTTATGTTTTTGCTTGCTTGTCTGCTTCCTATTACCATTGTTTTTCTTTTTATAATGTCGATTATATATTGTACATAAGTAATATACAAAGGAAAGTTTTCATACAAAAGTTAGCATATACATACAAATGATGGTGGTCTTGATTCATTCATGGGTACAGTGTGCTGTAAGCATTTTGGTTTACATTCATTATAGCTGAAGGAAGAAAGATTCCATCTAGAGAGGGCAGATACTGAAGGGTGATAGTGTAAGCAAAAACTTAATTTTCATACCTGAAAGAGGAACCAAATCTGCATAGTGTGGTGAAAGTTCCATTCAAATCAGAATGTATGTCTCGAGATATCAGTGAATGAAGTTACTAGATTTCTGTTCCAAAAAGAGTTTGAGGGCAGCAGAGTTTATATTGCTTGCTCACATTGACAAGGAATGCTTTATTTCCTTTTGTTTTTCAGGCTGTTGAGCTTGAAGTTAATAAAGGTAGGACCTCCCTGTGCTGAATGCAAAGTTCATAATGTTCTCATGCCACTTATGCAGTTGCATTTTGGTAGAATGGGATTGTTGAGGAGAATAGTGGTTGTAAAGTTTAAAGAAAAGCAAAAGACTGCCCATTAATGTGAGGGTATGTCATATGAGCTTGCTTCAAGTAGATTTATTTTTTTGAAAATGTGACAACTTAACTTGCTGATATATTGGGAACAACACATCTTGCATTTCAATGCAAATTTCACTGAAATGCTTAGAATGAGTATCCCTCTAACATATCAAAACTTGATATGGCTCTAAACCCTTTTTTTAACATGAATACTTAGGCAGCATTGACTGACACTCTTGCTCAAGGTTATTTTCAATTGACCTTTCTTAAAAAAAATATTGGGAATGTGGTTTATATTCTGACTCATCTAAATTACTGTTATTTAAGGAGAATTGTTGTGATGACCTCTGACCTATCAGTCTGCTATGTATGATTCCATGACCTTGGGAAGCTCTATTAGCACACATAATTTCTTTTGTGCTATTTGACATTCTCTGTGTTGAATGACATGACTTTTGTAATCTTCCACCAAAGTTCCACTTTGTGGCTCCATTGTTTGTTTTAAAAGAAGGGTTTAAGGTCACAACAGGATTTGATATGTTAGACTACTTATTCTGAGCATTCCAGTCAAATTTGCATTGAAATCAGATGGGTGGTTCCCAAGATACGAGCACGTAGAGTTTTCACATTTTCAACAAAATGTGAACTTGAAGCAAGCACATATGACATCACATCCCCACATTAATGGGCAGTCTTTTGTTTTTCTTTAAACATTATATGGGATTTTCTCCTTAACAATCCCATATTATTAAAATGTGATTGCATAAGTGGCATGAGAATTTTACAAACTTTGCATCCCCCACAGGGAGGTCATACTCATATTAACTTCTAGGTCAGCACAACAGTCTGATAAAACAAAGGGAAACAAAGCATTCCTTGTCAATGTGAGGAAGTGATATAAGCTCTGCTGCCCTCAAACTCACTTTTGAACAAAAATCGACTGACTTCATTTACTGATATCTAGAGAAATACATGTCAGATTTGAATGGAACTTTCACCACTATTTGTAGATTTTGTTCCTCTTTCACATGTGAAAATAAAATTTTTGCTTAAACTTCCCCTTTAAGGGAAATTAAGGGAACTTGTATACATTTGGTTTAATTTGAAGATGGGTTTTTGTGAAGAATTTATGGTATGGCACATAATCAAAAATTGGTCTCTGTAGAAAATGGTCAACTTTTTGTAATTTTCTTCTCTTAGGATGCACCTTTGAGTGATGCTGGTAGTCAATCACAAAATGCTGTTCAAATAAAGCCACAAGAGATAACACTTAAACTTAGACCAGGTGAGATTGCAACTTTTGAGTCAGGTATATTTTGGTCCAGAATAAGGGATATCAAACCAACATCAGCTGCTCTATTGTTTAGAAAGTCTCCCTTTTCCTGATTGCCTACAGTTCCGTCCCTAAGCTAAGATGTCTAAGACTAAGAGGGCACCCCAAGTCCTATCCTGGGAGGCCCCTTTTATGATGACATCATTCCATCTTCCCTTTCTTTATGTTCTAAGCACATGTAATTCCTTAGCATATTAAATGAAGGATACAAGCTTGCTTTGAGATTCTTTGACAAGGGAATTGCAGGCAATGAGGGAAATGCACATATAAATAGGAGGTTACTATGGTTACTAGTAGACTCCCAAACCAAGTAAAGTTGGGAATTTTGCTCACAGGTGGAAAAAGTTGGGAAACTGGGAGGCACCTTCCTAGGAAATTTGTGCACCTGAGGGAAATTTCCTGTCTGTACGTGAAAATATATGGAGAATTGTGGGAAATTGTACTCCCTTCCTGGGAATTATAGTACTCCCTACCTGGGAAATAACCTTTTTTCCAGCCCTGAATCTTTGCTTCTTTTTCATGGGAAACAATGCTGTGAGAGGAGAGCTTCTGGTTGTTGTGCCAGCAGCCAGAGCTAGCTTTAGGTCCAGCAATGTTAGGGAAGTTTTACATTTTTGTTATAAATTCTTGTAGCACTATCTCATTGTATAATTATGTAGGAGTCAGAATTTTAACTTGATAATCTGATAAGTTGATAACATTAGTTATTTTGGCTGAAAAAGTGGTCAAACAGATGTGCAAAAGAAAACAGGGTCATTGCAGCCCATTGCTTGTGCTCCTTTTTACAAGTGAATGCAAAGTATAGTAGCTGCTTTATGGATCTGTTACAGTGTTTTCATTCTGTGCCTTCTTAGTTTGGTTACTTTGTAAGTGTGTAAATTTAAAGGCTTTAACCATGAACAGATGATTTACTTAAGGATGTCTCTGGTTTCATTACATGTTGTGTTGAGGTATATTTCTTGAGGACTGTATAAGGTTCTCAGAAGCCCTCTCTATTGTTTTTGTCAACTGCTGTTCTTCATGACAGAGTCGTTACCCGTCTCTTCTTACAGTTTGAAACATTGAAGCGATCTGTTGAAGTAAAAGTTTAGGAGTTGTTATAAGAAAAAAAAAGAATGGGTGATTTCTTTTATAATCAAGCAACTTATAACTAACAAGAGCGACAAACTGAAGTTATATGTTTTTTCTTTTTTGAATTGAAGATTGTCACAGAGGGTTAGGAAAAAAGAAGGGATAAGATAACATAGTCTACTGGATGCGAAATTGCACAATATTAACTGTGTAGTTTTCCTCTGACCAAGATGTTTCAACTGAAACATGAATCCCCTTACCAACAAGCGTTAGCTTTGCCAATGACCACATGATCAGCCGAACGACATACGATACAGTTGATGATATCAAGTGCCACAGTGGCTTAAAAAGCCATTTCGAGATTTTGATGTGTTTCAGTGGAAAGTCAAAAATGTGCCATGTGCAGGGCTACATATGCTTAACCGCATCTTAATAACTTACGTAGTTGACCTCAACTCAAGTGTTTTTGTTCTACATGTTGTAAATATTCTCACATTAGATTTTTTTATTGGTGGCTATGGTAGGCCTACTTGGTGGCATGGCATATTTAGATTTAGCAATCTTGTAAGAAAAATTTAAAATGTTGTCTTTGAGCAACTGTAGTGCAAGGGGAAAGACCTACCAGATGTATTGAGACATAACATCTAGTTACAAGATGTTTACCCAGCCATTGTCTTGTGATGGAGAAGTTCATTTACAGTTGATTGAGTTTCTAAAACAGAATGTTAGCTCTCAACCTTCAAAAGTTGTGTTCTTCAGTAAGATTATAAAAGATTGCAGCTGAGGGTGGTGTTTAAAAAAGAGAGTAAAAGGCAGTAGCTTTTGTTTATGAAACTGATCCCCATCTACCTGGATAATTGTTTGTGCTTTGTAGTTTCAATATGCTTTACAATTATTACATTTTTCACAATGATTTTATATTTCACTTAGTATAACAGTATCATTATTGAATTTGTTGCTGAAAACTTTGACAACATTTCAGTTCATGAGCTTAAAGTGTGCAGTATCAGGATACATTATTATAATGTTGCATTGCGTTTTTTCTTACAGTTACCTTGCCGGGTACAAGCCCCTCACGAGAGCTGAAGCCTCGCCGTCTTATAAAATCTTTCAAATATGTTATAAAATCTTTCAAATATGACCATACTAAAATAGTTTAATCTACCTTTTCTTTATGTGACATGGGAAGTTTCTAGTTTCATATTCCATTTTTGGTTCTTTGCGGTAGATGGAACCTATAAAGCCAGGTTGGCGTGTGTGTGTGTGTGTATGGCCTGTACTCGTAATGTGCACACGCCAATTTATATGCGTGCCCTGTGTGCGTGTGTGACACTTGCTTTGGTACGCTCTAACTCAACAAGGGAAGGTTTGATGGAACTTGGATTTGGTACATAGTGTATTTGTCATAGGGAGAAGGTGTGCCCCATTGTTTTTGGTGGAGGTCAAAGGGCATTTGAGGTCACCAGAGGTCAAAAACTAAGAACTTTCTCAACACGGTATTTCAAGGTAGGAAACTCTGGGTAGATGTCATACTTGGTGTTTGAATGTGTTGTGGTGTAAGGATGAAATCTGATGTTTGGTGAAGATCAAGGGGTCATCTGGGGTCACCAGGGGTCAAACACTGAAAAACATTTTAGCACAGTATTTTAAGGTAAATAAGACAGATTTCAAATCAATCTGTGTTTGGTTAAGGTCAAAGGTCATCAAGGTCACTGGAGGTCAACCACTGGAGCTAGATAAAGATAGGTTCAATAGATTTTTTATCTCACCTGGTTTTGCATGCCTCCACACCCAAACACCTTAGAAATTTGGCCTTTGCGTTCGTTCAGTAATGATTCCTTGAGGTTGTACACAGATTTTGGATCATTCAAAGTTGTAAGAGGGTAATAACTGAAATCTGTAGATTTCAATGAGCACAGGTCACACTGCATTTAACTGGTCTCTCTGCCAGTGGAAGCAATTTATGGATTATACAGTATGTCTCTTCAATACTGTCTCTTTAATACTGCTGTGCTCTGTGTGGTAATCTAATCCTCACCCTTTTATCACACCCCATTAATAACTTACTTTCTGCTTAACTACTGAAAAAACCCTGTTTTCTTTGTAGAGATAGCAAACAGGACAAATGGTAGATTGTTTTAAATTAATAGCATGTTTTATTTGAAAGCAGGTAAAAATAAGTTATGAGAGAAGTACAAGGGGTGTTTTTCTCTCTCTGACCACATTGTGTATTGTTTATTGGTGATAATATCAAGTTTGATTACAAGCATAAATACATATTGATATGAGGAAATGTTTTTGAAGGATCACCAAGCATTATACAAGTTGAATGTATTGAAGTAAGGCCACAAAAATTTAATCATTGGTTTCATGTCATATTAATACTAAAATAACCCTTGTGAAGATGTTACAAACATTGAGTATGAGCTTTTGCTTAGCTCTATTTTGGAGACTGGCTGTACAGTTCTTATAATATCTAGCAAGGAACCACAGTGCCCATTGGGCTCTTGTTATGCATGATACTGCACCTGATTATCAAAACATTGTTTTATCTTTTCTGTTGCATCTTAAAAAACTTAAATGCATAGTTCTTCTGCTTCAAGATTACTATTGAACATAGAAGTATTGAGATTCTGCAGCATAGCTAAAGGGAAATATTGTGTTTAAAATACTCCAAAATAGAGTACAAAGAAAATGGCTCAGACACTATCCAACAATTCAGTCCTAATCATAAACCTGAGAAATAGCTACATCTGTCCAAAATACTATGCACCAAAAGAGCCATGGATGTTTCATCAGTTGAAATGTTGAAAGTTTGGGTGAACAAGTTATTCTTGAGCAAAAAACAACTGAATTTCTGTCTGTGAGAAACTTATTTCTTGAAAAGAAGGCTACCATACTGCCTTATTTTTGATAATCTATCACCCTGTGTAAATAAATATTAGTTTTAAAAGGATGAATTTTTCTTGCAAAACAAATGCACTTTTTCCCTTCAAAGATACTTGATATCTCAAAGTAGGAAGCTTGGATTGTTTTCAAACTTGATATGTTGATGCATTATAATGTAAGGAAGAACCCTATTGATTTTGGTCAAAGGTCATTTGGGATCACATGGGAGTCAAACTCAGGAAACCTTGTTAAATGATATTTCAAGGTAGGAAGCTTGGATTGTTTTCAAACTTGGTTTGTTGATGAATTATGATGGGAGGGTGAATGCTATTAATGGTGGTAGAGGTCAAAGTTCACATAGGATTATTCAAGGTCATACCTTAAACTTTCTTTACCTTGTATTTCAAGTTAGAAAACTAGGATAGAGTTCAAAGTTAGTATGTGGATGTGTTATGGTAGGAAGATGGCATCTGCAGTCCTTTGTGAAGGTTGAAGGGCAATGGGATATCTAAAAGTAGGAAACTTGGATGTATTTCATAATTAGTATGTGGATGTGTTATGGTGAGTGGAAAGTACTGCACCTGTTGTTTTTGGTGGAGGTCAATGATCATCTGTTATCACCTGGCCCCAAACTCCGAAAACCTTTTGCATTCTGGTTTTAAGGCTTTGCCTTGTCAGCTAGCTACTAAATTTTTCATTCAATCTTCCCTTGCAGGCCAACCAGCAAAGTTCACCTTTCAAGTCCGACAAGCAGAGGACTATCCAGTTGATTTGTACTATGTTATGGATCTCTCAAAGTCAATGGATGATGATTTAAAAAGTCTTAAAACACTTGGATCTGAGATAGGTAAGACATGTAGCATAACAGCAGTGTTTGTAGTTGGATGATGGGGTTTAATGATACACCCAACACAAATGTGTTACATAGTGTCACCTAGAAAAAAAAATGTATAGCTGGGGTGAGTTTCCACCAAAATATTTTGTAAATGCGGGAGTCATGTCAAGAATTTCTACAAAGTTTACTTTCCTTGAGAAAACCCAGAAAAAGCTAAGAATCTGTGTGTTCAAAGCTTAAATGAGTGTTCATAAAAAGAGATGCCAACAATTATGATTTTGGCACAATAATTACGATTTTCACACTGGTATTACGCCACAGGGCTGGTCATATGACCCGGGTGATCACCCATGCCCGCCTAAACGCCCGCCATGGAAGCTAAAATCCTTCCTAAGGCGGGCATCAAAATACCCGCCCTGAATTGTGCGTCGGGTAATAAATAGCCCACCTTGAGAAATATGATCGCCTGTGTAAAAATACAATGCCAAAAACATCAGAATACATGATCACACATGCGTTTAAAAGACCGCTGGAAAAAATTTTCGCCGTAATTGTACAAACTGACAGTATCACATTGACCTAATGTTATGTGCACTGTTACAATACAAATACAGATATGTGTTTGTAGTGCACAGAGGAATTCCCCTGGCTCCACTACGAAAAAAATTGCGTGTGGCATATGTACGGCCTTTATGTACAGCAAAGGCATTCTCAGCATACATACACTTTACAGTAAATAGTACTGTATGTGCATGTACGTATATGGATATGATACTGCTGAAAAAGTGAGGCTGTGGTGTAGATAATGACAAGACCCTTACCCCCTTCAGAGAGCTGCTATTAGCAGCTCCCTGCTCCCTGACACAGCACTGATTGTTCAATGGTTACGATGCTTTATAAGATCGTTCATTTTGTCTCAGACATTGGTCTCTCACTGTAGGTTATCTCTTTCAATTGAACATTCGCGATCGTGAACTTTGAGCATGCTGCTCTGCTGTACACAGACTTGGAAATCCCCATTGAGTTACTGTTACTGCATGTGGCGAAATTCACACAGTAGAACTCCATTGAGATTTGTCGCGGGATTCAGAGGGCTCGCGTAAACGGACAACGGACTTGTATACCGAATTGCCTATAGATACCATGTTACTGTGCATGCACCCTGCTATAGATGTGTACGTTAACTGTTGAAGGGACACTACAAGCAAGCACTCACTTGTTTGCTACGCACGAACTTCCAAACAGAAAAAGATCGGGACTGCAGTAGATTTTTTTACAGGAAGCATTACTACGGTACTGGTGACCTGGATGTCTACCTTGTGCACTTGTTGAAATAGACAAGGAACCGCAGGCTTGCCGCATAGCAGAGCTAGTTTGTGTTCACTTTAATGAATTTCATTTCTTGAATGTTTTATGTGCAACCAGTCAGTGCTCTGTATTTTATTTAAGGGCCTAGTATGTACTTTTAGCTCTTTACAATTAAAATGATGAAATGCATGCTTGTTATCGGTTGCCATTATCGGAGACGGCCTCCATTTGTCCCAATACTGATATCTTTACCGATAACGCCATTATCCGCTGATACTGATAATAGGCTTACCAGTTATCTGCTCAACACTACTATTAACAGAACTGCCCGCCTGAAATCTTGGGTGGGCAACTAACTTCCCACCTTGAAGCATGGAACCTTAATTTAGGTGGGCAGTTGCTTGCCCTCCTGAAAAATTCTCAAGACCAGCCCTGTTACGCCATTCTGATGACATCTCAAAAAATTACGATTTGGGTAACGTTTGGTATAATGCACTTCATTAATAATCCTTGCACCTGTATTTTCTTCTCGCATGTGACACAAGCAGTTGTTTACTGGAATAGGTGTCTTCAAGAGAATGTATCTTCAATTATTTACCACACCACTCCATTGCACAATGCATCTAGACATGCAGCGTCATATCGTTGCTGTCGTCATAACGATGCCCAGTTTCCTTGTCTTTGCGTGTCTGCTGATACTTACAAGTGGAAGCAGAAAGTTGCATTGCTTAGTTCTGTAGTCAGTGTAATGCTCACATGTAATGCAAATCCTTTATACATGTATGTAATATGTATGTCCATAGGACTATTGCACAGCACAGTAAGATTGACTTCTGCATTTGTGTAGGTGTATCACATGCTACTCGTGGACATACAGTAGTCTAACGTTACGGTACATAAGTTAACTAAAAGATGGTCAAAGGTAACTTTACCATGTATGATATTTACAGGCCATGTGTAAAACACCCCCACTCTGCCATTGGCTGCATTTTCACAAGCCTTTCTGGCATACTTCATTGGGAAAAAAGTTATATAAGACTAGTCATCACCCTACCTTAAGTGTGTGCTATCCTAATGTGAGTAAAGCATGTGCACTGCTCTTGAGCCTTTCTGAAGGAGGAATTCCTCCCAAGATTTTTAGGTAAAAGTTCATAACAACCTGGTAAAAAGTTTCCTCCCAAAGAGCATAAAGAGGGCTACCTAATGGATTGGTTTGCCCTGTTTTTGATATCTGCCCTAGACAAGGTGGTGTTGGCCCATGCAGTTGTGTGAACATTATGTTGAAAATACGAGGCTGGGAGTTTTTTTTTATTTTTTTCAAACATTACAGGCCAGCTTCTTTGGGCCTTACGAAATCTCAGAAACACAGGAGACTCCAGGGGCCCTGCCTCCTGGACTCCACAGGGGCCCTAAGAAGGCCCCTGGACCCCACCTGAATAGGTTTGCGATGCCTTCCGCATCAGTTCAGTGCCTATATGCACAAAGTAAGGTAATTTTTTTTTAATTTTTTTTTTGTAACTCAGGCCAGTTCCTGCATTATGTAAGTGTTACAGGCAGAGGAGAAGGCTGCAGGGGATTTCTCCATAAAAATTTTGAAGCACCACAAATTGGGCAAACCTGTCTGAATTATCTGCTCAAAGTTAGGCTAAATGACTGCCAAATTTAAGTTGAAAAAGGAAATTCTTCAACTTGAAATAAGTGCAAAATCTGCAAAAGATTGTACCATTTTCCATCTAAGTGCCCTTCATATTAGCAAATTTTTCCAAAAGGGTAGGGGGACACCTCCTCCCTGCAGACCCCTGCCCAGGCTGTCAATCAGTTATAGCATGTGTCATTTGAAATACATTATTACTATTTGCCAATGACAAATGTTGGCATCTCTGTTCATACAGTAAGAGTCAAATGAGAATGTGACTGATAGTGACATCAAAGTCACAGGGTGTACAGTATGGTCTTTCATCCCCCCTGACAGAAGTGTGTGAAATGATCTCAAAAGGTGTGTGTGTGGGGGTGGGTGCACATGTGTCTGTGGGTAGGGGTCATGGATCAAGGTGTCTCAAAGCATCACATACAGCCCATGGAATTTTAGCAAATGTTTTGGGAACAGAGTATTACAGAGTTACTGTTGTTTCAGACAGACCGAGAAGATGTGACTTGCTCAGGGTATATTAAAATCAGCCATAAACACAGAAGTACCTTCATCTTATTGTTTATAGGATCCTATTTCTCTTTCAAGTATTCATAAGAAGTTGTAGAAATTGCTGTGATTTCCCATTACAGATCAGTTAGATGTTATTGAGCATTGTACCCCAGAATGACTGGCTCCTTTTAGCTTTTAGTTTAAATCACTGTGTTATGTAGAATGAAGGAAATGCCTTGGAATCTTTTGAAGTGGCCTGGGGTTAAACTATTGGATTTTAAAGTTGCTCTGTAGTGGCCTACGGGTGAAATATTGGATTTGAAACTTGCTTCTGTAGTGGCCTTATATTAGCAAATTGAATTTAAAACATGCTTCTGTAGTGGCCTAGGATTGAAATACTGGATTTGAAACTTGCTAGTAGTAGCAGCCAAGGATTAAAAGATTGGACCAGAAACAGGTTTTTGACATAGAACAGAAGAGATTTTTATATTAGAATACTCTATTTACAATTGGCTTCTGTAGTGGCCTAGCATAAGAAGATTGGACTTGAAATTAACTGATGTGATGCCTAGGAATAGAAAATTGGATTTGAAAATTGCAGCTGTTGTGGCTTAGGGGTAGAAGATTGGATCTGAAATTGGGTTTTGTAGTGGCCTTGGGTAAAAGATTAGACAGAAAAATTTATTACAAAGGGGCAACAGTTGCTGTGAGAGAAAGTACTGAATCTGACATTTGGTAGAAGAAATTGAACCATTAAGTACAAATTGGAATGACTTTTAACTGAGTATATAACTATTTTTCTGCCACAGCTGACAGAATGAGTCAAATCACCAGCAATTTCCGTCTTGGATTCGGATCTTTTGTAGATAAAGTTGTCATGCCATATGTTAGTACTGTTCCAGCAAAGTAAGTGCCATTACTTGTCAGTATTTCTTTTCCTATTACTGTTAACATTTCTCAGCCCAATTTATTTAAATCTTCTAATTTCTACTTAACCCCTCAATGGAGTTCTACAGTTGTAATCCCACCTACCCCTAACTAGACCCCTTGTAAGTCAATACCAGGGTCTAACCTCCCAAATGGTTTTAAAAAGCTCCTTGTTGTTCAGAAATTTGTTTGTTTGTTTGTTTGCTCAGCTATGTCATTTATTCTGTGATACTGCATTTGTGTGGTATTAGAAGAGAAACTAAAAAAATAAACTTTTTTCCCCTTCTCAGTAGAAACTGATTGTTTCTCAGTTTCAATTTTTTTCATCATCATGTGTTGATCTTGCTGTTCATTTTTTTTCCTTTTCTTCTTTTCTGTTTTTTTACTAAAACGAAAGCCTGTTCACATTGCAGGCCTTCATTATCAATAAATATTACTGGGTTTGCTTTGGACAATCACTCCTCTTTCTTTTTGTTCTTCACAAGGAAATTTGGTTGTTCAAAAATCTCCCAAAACATTTTGCAAAACATTGACCACAAATGGTTGAAGCATTGTGTTTTACAAGTTCTAATGGTTCAGTCATATTGATGGAGTTAATTAGATGAAATGTTAGAGTTTTTTTTATTTTCACATGTGAAAGAAGAACCAAATCTACAGTACACAGTGTAGTGAAATCTCCATTCAAATCAGACTTGTATTTCCGGAGATATCAGCAAGTAAAGTTATGAGATTTGTGTTCCAAAGTGAACTCAAGGGCTGCAGAGATTATATCACTTCCTCACATTGACAGGGAATGCTTTGTTTCATTTGGTTTTTTTCAGAGTGCTGTGTTGACCTTGATGTTAATAGGAATAGGACCTTCCCATGGGGATTGCAAAGTTGGAAAAGTTTTCATGCCACTTGTGCAATCACATTTTGACTGTTGAGGAGAAAATAGGCTGTAAAATTAAAAGGAAAACAAAAGACTGCCCATTAATGAGAGGATATGAAGTCTAGTGTTGGACTGATCATCTGTTAAGTAATCGGCATCGGGTCGATTATTCCATAATCAGCAAATAATCGGCATTGGTAAAATTCTACCATTCAACTGATCATTACCACCGATTATTTGCATACTGGAAAAAGGGGGTTAAATATACTTGCAATGTGCTCTTAGTTTCATTAAAATTCTTGTAAATACTCAATCCTTTAACTTTCCACCAAAACAGGATGCATTGATAATCGCAAATGTATTAATTTTACCCCTAACATGGGCGTGATTGTTGGTTATTTTCCCCTGTAACACTGTAGTATAGATTTAGGATTGCATTCAAGGCGTATTCCTTGCAGTCTTGCAGAAAGAACTGCGTAAGTTGCTGTACAAAGTGTTCTGCACAAAAACACATAGTACAGACTATTGAGCTGCAGTGTTTGGCCATTTTTTCTAGTCCAAAAGATTTCCATATGAATCTGTGTATGTTTTGTACATGTAGCACCTAGAATCTTGCAAAGTTCTGTGGTTATTATCTTGCATAAATTAAGCCCTTCCCATCATTCCTTCCATGATGTTATTTACAGTAGGACTTATGCAATGTTGTCATACGACGTCATTGCAAACAAAAACAGTGATGCACGTGGTCACATGCAACAAACTTCTTGGACCACCCATGCAACAGACTTATGTGCATGTCTGTTTTTACCACCAAAAAAGGCACCATGATTTGCTCGGTGACATCACATGCATACGATCCATTGCAAAATTTAAATTGGCCCCTGCATCGTGATTGCTTCAAATCTACATCGCCCCTCTCTTACCTCCTATCTACAGTTGTAACCCTCACTTACCTGTAATAAGGTCCTGGCAAGTCTTGATCACACAGTAGGAGAGGCCGGCCTCCTATAGAGGGCGGCCTACAGCTTCCTCTCCCACTTGCCAGTCAGAGAAACTTTGACGTGTAATTTGGTTCTGGTCAGGATTTCTCTCAAAAGTATGGGACAACCTGTTTTGTACTTTTATCTTTTCAGATATGAGGAACAAGTGTCGTACTTGCAAAAGCCAAACAAAAGGCGGACCAAGCCGCCTCTGGACAGGGGAAGGATGCCACAATGGCTAATTCCCTCGAGGGTATATTGCAACCAATGGCATTTGTGCCGGGCAATGAGGCCTCCGTACAGGTTACGGATTAAACGTGCCAACCCTCCTCCAGCCACTCATCGGAGTCGTTACCCGTTCTGGTCCCAGTGGAAGTGGTTGGCAAAATGGAAAACGGAAAAGGAGAAGGCTAAAGCCAAACAAGAGGCGGACCAAGCCTCTAGACAGGGGAAGAAAGCCACAATGGCTTCCCCCGAGGGTATATTGCAACCAATGGCATTTGTGCCGGGCAATGAGGCCTCCGTACAGGTTACGGATTAAACGTGCCAACCCTCCTCCAGCCACTCATCGGAGTCGTTGCCCGTTCTGGTCCCAGTGGAGGTGGCTGGAAAAATGGAAAACGGAAAACGGAAAAGGAGAAGGCTAAAGCCAAACAAAAGGCGGACCAAGCCTCTAGACAGGGGAAGAAAGCCACAATGGCTTCCCCCGAGGGTATATTGCAACCAATGGCATTTGTGCCGGGCAATGAGGCCTCCGTACAGGTTACGGATTAAACGTGCCAACCCTCCTCCGGCCACTCATCGGAGTCGTTACCCGTTCTGGTTCCATCTTCAGCGACCACGATCTTGGGGACAGAGCCTTCGGGCCTGGAAGCCCCCACTTCCTTGACGGCCGCTATATCCAGGGCTCCGACTATGACGACATTCCAGCCTTCCCAGACCGTCCCGAGTACCCAAGGCTGGGCAATGGAAGACTCTGGACCCCGTTCAGAGGGTCAGTACATTACGGCCTATCTGGTAGACCCGTCCCTACCAGGCCCATCAGGACTTTCCTCAAGATCAATTTTTCCCCACTCTGTGGAGTCATCACGAAGGGGTAATACCATTTCGGATTCAGAATCCCAATCCAGGGATTTTTCAGGCCTTCAGGAGACGGAGGTCAGAGAAGATATTTTGGGGAAGCGGGGTCGCTCCAAGGCGAGGAACCCCATAAGGGTAAAAAGAAGCGACATAGGAGACATTCTTCTTCCTCATCTTCATCCTCCCGGTCTCGATCCTCCAGTCGAGGGAAGCGTAGACGCCATGGTTGTCCTGATAGTTCTCAGGCACTATCCCAGATTCTGTCTCTTCTGACTAACTTGACCAAGGGTTCGGCGAGTATGGCCGGTCCTCCTGCCACGGGTAACGATAAGGTTTCAGCTGCAGCCGCAGCTACCCCGGCCCCGGCTACTTTTCCGGGTTCTAGTGTGGAGGATAATCCGGAATCAGACCAGGAAAGGGTTTTTCCAGTGGAATTTTTAGCCTCTGTGGATGTTGGGTATTCCCACGTGGACTCTAATGTTTCGGGCTCCGAGGATGAGCCGTTATTTGGTACTGACATCCCGCAGGATATTTTTGAGAAAGCAGTGAACATTTTGCGCCGGCAGTTAGGGTTTCCGGCAGATACAGGTATGGAGGTCTCGTCAAATTCTAGGTTGACCCTCAATAGACCTTCTTCCTCAGGAAAAGCCTCCATGCCAGTGGACGTGGAGTGTGAGGATCGCTCTAAGGCCGCGGCGGGGGCCAAGAAGTAGACTGCGTTTCCCAAGAAGCAAAGCAAGGCCTTTAGGGTCGAGAAAAAGGCTTGGGAGGACTTGTTCAGGGCTCCCATGGTACCACAGGCAGCCGAAGACTACCTACGTTCAGTGGGGGCAGCTGACTCTGCAAGGAAGTTGAAGTCATTTTCCTCCAGGAGAATCCTGAAGTCTTTCCAACAGGTTGACACGGCTTCCAGAGTTGGCATGGAGTATTCCTCAGCTCTCCTTCTCATTGCGGAAGTACTTTCGAAATCTTTTCTCCAGTCAGGGCCTTCAGAAGTCTCAAGGAAGGCCACAGCCACTCTTGCGAGTTTGGTGGGGCCCATTGCGAGGCGAGTATACGATCAGTTCGCCAGAGTATCGGTAAAGACTATTCTGGAGGAGAGAGAATTGGTCCTAGAGGCAATGCGCCTCCCAGGAAGAGATATCAAAAGAAGGTTCATGGATCTTCCGATCTTGGGAGAAGATATCTTCGGGGGGCAGTTCGATGCCCAAGAGGAGGCGAAGCGGAAGAAAGACCTGATCAAGGCCAACTTGAGTGGTTCTCAGTTCTCCCTCCGTTCTAGGTATCCCGCCAGCCGAGACAAAGTCAGAGGAGTTCGTTTTCCTCCAGAGGCACTCCCCGGCGAGGCTCCACAACCGGCAGAGGTCGGGGCCTGGCGAGGCCCTAGGGATGCCCACCCCACCGTACAGCCACCGGTGGTGGGGGGGGGAGACTTCTTATGCAACAATTGGAACAAGATCCACCCAGATCTATGGGTGAGCAAGGTAGTACAGGAGGGGTACCGCATAGAATTTACCAGCCCCCCTCCAAGGAGAGGTCTGCTACGTACAACCCCTGTGCCGAGGCAGAGACAGAAGAGGTTAGCCTTAGAGAAGGAGATTCAGGACCTCTTGGTAAAAGGAGCCGTTTACGTGGTTCCAGCCGAGGAAGTTCACGGGTTGTACCGATCAAGTTTCTTCCTGACGGGGGGTAGGCTACGCCTTCAACGCGATGCCGTTCGGCTTGGCCACGGCTCCAAGAGTATTTACAAGAGTCACCAGGTGCGTCCTTGCCTTCTTGCGACGAAACGGCACCATGGTTTTTGCCTACCTAGACGATTGGCTGGTGCTAGCCGAATCCGAAAGCCAGGTGGCTGCAGTCACGTCATTCGTGATCCGGACACTACAGGAACTAGGTTGGGTGATCAACTGGGAAAAATCGTCTCTCTTCCCCTGTCAGACGATCACCTACTTGGGGGCTCTCCTGGATTTCACAACCGGTCTGGCATACCCGACAGAGGAAGGGGTCCAGTCGTTGGTTTCGGTGGCGAATCAAATCCTGTCGAGAACGTCAGTTCAGGCCGGGGTGTGGCTGCGTTTGTTGGGTCTGATGGCCAGCCTAGTGGAAGTACTCCCCTTTTGCAGGATGAGGTTGAGACCCGTCCAGTTTCACACACTAAACCACTTCCGTCCAGACTCCAATCTAATGACCAAGCTAATCCCAGCTGCAGAAAGCATTCGGCCGTTCATAGCCTGGTGGTCCATCGGCGACAACTTGCTCCAAGGGAGACTGTTTCGACAAGTAAGACCGCAGACGTCAGTTACAACAGACACCTCCCTCTTCGGATGGGGGGCCATGTGGGGCTCAAGTTCAATAGCAGGAAAGTGGTCTGAGACAGAGAAGTCCCTCCATATCAATCTGCTGGAGCTGCTGGCGGTCGCAAAGGCCATTCATTCATGGGCCAAGGACCTGAAAGGGGTCGACCTCACCGTTCTCTCGGACAACTCCCCAGTAGTAGCTTACATAAACCACCAGGGAGGCACCAAGCCACTACGCCTGTGTCAGGAAACATGGAACCTACTCCTACTCTGCCACGAAGCTGACAGCTGCCTCAGGGCCCGTCATCTTGCGGGGAAATAATGAGAACGAATGGGAACTGGATCAACCATAGGCCAACCTAATTTTTCATTTGTTCGGCCGACCATATGTGGATCTATTCGCGACCTACCAGAACGTGAAGCTACCTACGTTTTGTTCCCGGTCCTTCCACCCCCGGGTGTGGAAAGTGGACGCCCTGTTTTTCGAATGGTGCAGTCTCGTGATGTACGCATTCCACCTTGGAGCCTAGTTCACACAGTCCTCCTGAAGCTAGAGAGGTCATCAGGGGAGATGCTGCTGGTAGCCCTGTACGAGCCGAACCAGCCATGGTTCCCGCTCATCCTGAGGCTGCTGGTCGACCTTCCGTTTCCCTTCCCTCAGGACAGCCGACTCCTGACTCAGAAGACGGCCAGATTCACCATCGTCATCTGCGGGACATAAAATTGACAGTGTGGAAATTGTCACCAGACGCTTACAGGAGAAGGGCATTTCTGAGAGAGCTGCTGACCTTGCAGCAGGGGCTAGAAGAGGATCCACCTCTAAAACTTACAACTCCAGTTTGGAGAAGTTCTCACAGTGGGCAGCTGCTAACTCTTGCCGTCCCATGGAAGCGACACTAGACCAGGTGTGTTCTTTCCTTGTGCCCCTCTTCGATGAGGGGGAAGCAGATCTCCGCAATCAAAAACTACCGTTCAGCAATTGCGGCGATCCATGCTCCAACCCGGTGATTACCAGCCTGCTAAAGGGAAGGTTTCACCAGAGGCCACCAAGGCCAGGAAGCTCGCCCCTTCATGGAGTATCAATGACGTGCTACAGACATTGGAGGTTCGACCTTACGAGCCTATCCAGGATGCACCGCTCGACGCATTCACGAAGAAGACGCTATTCCTGGTAGCAGCCGCCTCCGCCAGACGTAGGAGCGAGATTCATACCCTGTCTACAAAACATGGTTTCATCAGATTCTCCCCGCAAGGGGTACTCCTCCTCCCAGATCCGGACTTCCTGCCAAAAAATCAGACAATGTCCTTCACACTGAAACCGATTTTCCTGCCATCAATCTCTACCACATCTTCCATCCGCGAAGATCGCTTTGTTTGTTCTGTAGGAGCGCTGAAGTGGTATCTACGGACATCCTCATCCCTACGGCCGTCGGAAGCACTCTTCCTCTTGCCAAAGGCTCCTTACTCACCTGCCTCCAGGGACACTATCTCCAGATGGATCGTCTCCCTGATCCTGCCTCATGCTCTTTCGGGTGAAGACGTCAGGGCTCACGATCTCAGGGCACATGCCTCGTCCTCGGCGTGGTTCCAGGGCATTCCTCTCCAGCAAATTATGGATGCGGCCTCGTGGAAGACACCGTCGTCCTTCATGTCGTCATACCTAACAGACGTGATGTCAGCAGAGGGAGACTTTGCCAGGGCAGTTCTCCAGGGTTCCAGCGCTCGGAGACCAGGCCTCCCTCCTCAGTCATGGTGCTAATCTCGTTACAACTGTAGATAGGAGGTAAGAGAGGGGCGATGTAGATTCCCCAAAACTCCCTGGTTTGCGAATCTACGAGCCTCAATACTTACCTCCTGTCTACATACCCGCCTCCCGGCCCCGCGGATGTTGGACAGATCCGAACGCTGGTCTCTCTGACCGTGTCAGTGTTGTGTGCTCCTCACCAGTTAACACAAACACTATTGCAGGGGGTCAGCTAGCCCATATTGAAGACAGAGAGGTTTACCGATCCGGCGTTCTGGCCTTAATTGACGGATTTATCAGGTGAGAAAGGTCTCTGACCATCTCCTTTTTACTGAGTGTCTTCCTATGTTTTTGTGTTATATGTATTGTAGTATTAATGCTAACTTCTCACTGTGACACTTGGTAGATGTCCGTCATAGGGGGTCAAAGTTTTGGGTCTGTCTGACTTGCAAGCGGAGAGGAAGCTGTAGGCCGCCCTCTATAGGAGGCCGACCTCCCCTACTGTGTGATCAAGACTTGCCAGGACCTTATTACAGGTAAGTGAGGGTTACAACTGTAGATAGGAGGTAAGTATCGGGGCTCGTAGATTCGCAAACCAGGGAGTTTTGGGGATTTCATTGATTCTAGCCAGCCAATCACAACTTTTGCCAATGCCTATGTGATGAAATGTTTGAAAATACTAGGTCTGGAGATGTATTTGTCATTGAGTATGTGCCATGACGATCTCACTTCCCATGCTTATATAGCCTGCTAGCACAGCTGGGTGAGCCCTGTGCTAAACTAAACGCTTTTCATATTTGAGATTTAGATTTGTCATGTTCAGAGAAGAAGCCTATTGTTTTTGGTGGAGGTCAGAGGTCATGTAAGGTCACCTGCGGTGAGGTTGGCAGATTTCAAAAATGGCGTATAAACACAATGTCTCAGGAAAGGAGTGACCAATACTTTTCATATTTGTAGTGTTAGACCGATTATGCTATAATCGGTAATACCCGATGAACGATTATTTAATTTAACAGTCGGCCCGATGCCGATTACCGATCACCGATTATTAGAAAGAGGGAAGTCGCATGTTTGCCACTTTAGTACGTGCCCCTTGCTTCGTGCATATCAAATTACCATAACCAGTCCAGGATGGAAAATATTGGGAATACTTCTGTTCTTTCATGAACGGGATATCATTTTTGTGTGCGAAATATTTTCACTCCTAAAGTGGAGTTAGAAATCAACCCTTAATACTGTACAATTGTTTGCAGTCAATGTCACATGCCCTTTGATAATTTAGTCTAAGCCCAACGTCATGTTCTGTCTAGTTTTCATCCCATAATCATGTCGGAACATTGCGTTCTTTTACTGTTCTGGGTTGTAGTTGCGTTAATGTACTGTAGCTACTCTCCCGCTTTTAATAGGAAACCCCATGCAAAGCAATCATGATAATCTTAGCAGTTCTGGGCACCCGTATAACGTATCTTATGGTTCCTTTCCGATATAAATATCCCGGTATATTTTTTGCAGTTCTGGTCCAAAACTTCCGTCTTGTTTAAAAAGAATCTGCAACTGAAATGCACGTAAGCCCGATTCCTGAAAAATCCATGTACGCTGAGATTTGCAATGCCGTTTATAGGTGAATTTAGCACGAGGCTCACCCGGCTTCGCTAGTTGGCATTACAAGCACGATGGTCGTGACACAAACTCAATGGGAAAATTTGTCTCGAGACTGAGTATTTTCACAAACTAAATCATGTAGGCGAAGGCCCGAGTTGCGATTGGCTGTCTAGAATCAACGAACCAATCACGGAGCAGGGGTCAATTTAAATTTTGCAATGGATCTTTTGCATATGATGTCACCGAGCAAAATATTATGCCTTGTTTGGCCGTAAAAACGGACAGGCATGTAAGTCTAGTGTATGCGTGGGCCAAGAAGTTTGCTGCATTAGACCACGTGCATTACTGTTTCTGTTTTCAATGACGTCGTATGACAACATTGCTTAAGTCCTACCGTAAATAACATTATGGAAGGAATGATGGGAATGCCTTAATTTATGCAAGGTAATAACTTTCGAACTTCACATGATACTAGGTGCTAAGTGTACAAAACGTGCACAGATATGTAGGCAAAGCTTGGGGATTTGAAAAAACGGCGAAACACTGCAGCTATATAGTCTGTACTATGTGTTTTGTGCAGAACAGTTTGTATGTACAGCAACCTATGCGGCGCTTTCTGCGAGACAGCAAGGAATACACCTTGAATGCGCTTCTAAATCAAATTCCAAGTAATACTACCGGGTTATAGCGGAAAACATCAAACGATCATTCCCACGGCAGGGGTAAAATTTATATGATTGTGATTATCAATGCATCCTGTTTTGGCGGGGAAGTTAAAGGATTGAGTATTTATGGGAATTTTAACAAAATTAAGAGCAAGTTCAAGTATATTTATCCCCTCTTTGGTTCCTTGCGTTAGCAAAAAGAACCTATGTAATCAGGTTGGTGTGTGTGTGTGTGTATGTGTGTGTGTGTGTCTGTGATGCTAGCTTGGGTATGCTGTAACTCAACAAGGGAAAGTTGGATTAAATTGAAACTTGGTATATAGAAGTGCCATAGTTTGAAGGTGTGCCCTATCATTTTTGGTGGAGGTCAAAGGTCATTTGGGGTCACCAGAGGTCAAAAACTAAAAACCTTGTTAACATGATATTTCAAGGTAGGAAACTTGGATAGATGTCATACTTGGTGTGTGGGTGTGTTACTGTGTAAGGATGTAATCTGATATGTTTGGTGAAGGTCAAGGGGTCATCTGGGGTCATCAGGGGTCAAACACTGAAAAATGTTTTAACACAGTATTTTAAGGTAAAATGGACAGATTTCAAATCAATCTGTGTTTGGTTAAGGTCAAAGGTCATCAAGGTCACTGGAGGTCAACCACTGGAAATGTTTTTTAGAAAATGTTGTAAGCTAGATAAAGATAGGTTCAATAGATTTTTTATCTCACCTGGTTTTGCATGCTTACACACCCAAACACCTTAGAAATTTGGCCTTTACATTTGTTCAGTAATGATTACTTTGTGTTGTTCACAGATTTTGGATCATTCTAAGTTGTAAGAGGGCAATAACTGAAATCTGTAGATTTCAATGTGCACAGGTCACATTGCATTTAACTGGTCTCTCTGCCAGTGGAAGCAATGCATGGGTTATACAGTATGTCTCTTTAATACTGCTGTGCTCTGTGGGGTAACCTAATCCTCATTCTATTATCACACCCCATTAATCACTTGCGTTCTGCTTAACTCCGATCGGGGCATATTTGCGCGCCTCGGGGTTGGGCGGAAAAGCGGACGTAGCCCGCCCTGCATCAGCTTCCGTAGGCCATTGACCCCGTGACCTTAAACTAATGTCTCTCTCGTTGTTGTGGCCGAGTTTTCGGGTAGCTACTCGCAGTTTCGAGCTCCACGTGTAACAGTAAAGATGGGTGACAGCCGGGTTCTATGCCTGGGTCAAAAAGGACCCAAACTACGGTAAATGGTTAAAATAAGCCTATGAAGCGTGTTTACTGCAAAGCTGTTGTCACTGTCTCTGCGTGTGTGCACGCAACCCTTAAGCCGAGTGGTGTTGGTATTTTAGATTAACACTTTACCGTTGTGCTGCGATCGGAGCATATTTGCGCGCCTCAGGATTGGGCGGAAAAGCGGACGTAGCCCGCCCCGCATCTCCTTCCGTAGGCCATTGACCCCGTGACCTTAAACTATTGTCTCTCTCGTTGTTGTGGCCGAGTTTTCGGGTAGCTACTCGCAGTTTCCAGCTCCGCGTGAAACAGTAAAGATGGGTAACGTCCGAGCTCTCGGCATGGGTCCAAAAGGACCCAAACAACGGTAAAGGGTTAACTGCTAAATAAACCCTGTTTTCTGTGTAGAGATATCGAACAGGACAAATGGTAGATTGTTTTAAAGTAATACCAATTTTATTTGAGAGTAGTTAAAAATAGCTTATGAGAGAAGTACAAAGGGTGTTTTTCTCTCTCTAACCACATTGTGTATTGTTTATTGGTGATAATTTCAAGTTTGATTACAAGCATAAATACATATTGAAATGAGGAAATGTTTTGGAAGGATCACCAAGCATTTTACTAGTTGAATGTAAGTTGGGCCACAAAAATTAAATCATTGATATCATGTAATATAAGTACTAAAATACCCCTTGTGAAGACGTTACAAACATTGAGTATGAGCGTTCGCTTCGCTCTATTTCGTAGTGACCGGTTGAATGGCAGAATTTTACCGATGCCGATTATTTACCGATAACGGAATAATCAGCCCGATGCCAATTACTTAACAGATGATTGGTCCAACACTCCATATTTGGGAGTTGAGGTCTCCAGTGGTTTAAGTACAAAAACCTCTCAAATGGCTTGTTAACTCCATAAGAACCTTCTTGTTTTTGGTACAGACAAGAGGTCATGTCAGGTATTCAGAAGTCATGAGAGAATGGAAGAACTTTTTGATTTTGGTTGAGGTGAAAGGTCATCTGGGGTCACTGGTGGTCAGGGCTTTTTGGGATGTGTAGGTTATCAACATGATATAAGTGTATTTTGATTTTTGTCAAATGAAGCCTTGATATTCTGTGCCTAAATTGTAGAGACAAAGCTATTAAACACTGTCAATTTGAAAGAAAGACGGCATTTCAGCAGCAAGGAATCACTACACCTTTTGGCCTTCTGGTTAAATTAAATAATTGGTAAACTCTCATTACGTATTATAGCATAATCAGTTGAACACTAATGATGTCATTTGTGCTTGCTTCAAGTTTACAGTTTGTTGAAAATGTGACATCTTTACTTGCACCTATCTTGAGCACCACACATCAGATTTCAATGCAAATTTTGCCAAAATGCTTGGAATAAGTACACCTCTAACTAACTGAATGAAACTTGATATGACCTTTAACCCTTCTTTTAACACCTCAACACAAATGTGTTGCGTACTTTCAACAAGAAAAAAAGGGTGAGTGTAAATACACTTCCAAGTCCATTTTGGTTTTAAATACAGTTCAAATACAGTAGTAGTTTTAGTCCTTCATTTGCCTCAACCCCCAGTCCATAGTGGGGGCAATGGGTAGGGGGCTTTATTTTTGAAAGTCAATATAGAGTATGTTGTGTTTATGTGTTATTTGTATTGCTGAATTAAAGCATGTGCAAAGGTCTACCCCTGCTTCAGCAGAATCTCGGTTCAAAATGTGACAGCATAAACAGTCAGTCAATAATCACCTACTGCACTCAATGAATGCTTTCTCTATGTGAAGTATATCTTTTCTCTTTTTGATAGACTTATCTCTCCATGTGCAGAATGCCAAGCACCCTATGGCTTCAGAAATGAATTGCCTCTAACTACTGATACATCGCAATTTCAGGTGAGAGCTCTGTGATTGCTCTTGAGTCACTGTTAACCAACCCCTTGGCTTAAAATGGGTTTGCTGCAAAACTACATTTTACCACTGCTATATGTATATGGTTTCGCTTCAGAACCTTAACAATTCTGCATCCTGGAATATCTCCTTTTGAATTCTTGGAAGTTCTCTCATCTTTCTCTCTAGTCTACACAAGTTAATTAGTTATGAAAAATGGCATCGAGGCTGTTCTGAAAACTGGTTTTGATTTGAAAACTGATTGAAACCGGTTTCGTTTGATTCAGTTTTCTGAATTTTCGAGAAACCAAAAAACTGGTTACTAGGAAAAAACTGGTTAATAACTGATTGTGATTTTTGTTCCAATTCAAAGTTTACTTTGATAAGGCATTCCATACTCTTTTAATGGAAAGTTTCTGCTTATTGCTGGTGTGTTGAAGGATTTGTTGAAAAACGTGAGTTTTTGTTTAACTTTTTGACAAACAGTTGTGCGAATTCTTATTCAAAATAATTTGCAGTTTTGCACAGTGGCGGTTCCACTAGCCCTATGGTCTATGGCATTGGCCTTGCAATCATTACAATCTTTATTTGGATGTGAGCAAAATAAAATCTAGCAATGTAAGTATTGCATGCTTCTGATCAATTTCTGTTATTCTACCTAGTACCAACCTCATTTTATTTTTGCCTAGCATTCTCTGATCCCATGTGGATTGGTTTTGCGCAAATGTTCATGAACATGAAGGATTTATCGCAAGTCATGTTAGCTCCATAGGCTTGGCTGTATGTGAAAAGATGTGCGACAACAGCATGCAGTCTTCGGCAGTACAACACACTGACACTCACACTAGTGTAAATTACCTGTGGCTCCTAATATAGCAGTAGCTTTGCTACTCTAGTTTTATACTCCCAAAGCATGACATAGATTATCTTTTGTGTCTTTGCAGACCACAGTGGAAGGTTTAACAGTATCTGGCAACTTGGATGCTCCAGAAGGAGGCATGGATGCCTTGATGCAGGTCACAGTTTGCACAGTAAGTAAATGCCCAAGATTAAATATGACCCAGGAGGGGTTAGTTACATCAGAAAACTTTTAATGTCCAGTTTTGTGTACATTAAGGGCAAAATTACACTTTGGTTTGCTGTACTCAGACCCCAAACTTATTGTTCACAGGGGCAGCCCACCCTTCCCCCTGTGAAGGTCTTCCTGCACCCTTCCCCTTCCCCAACCTTCTTTCAACTTTTGTCGTTGGGTGTATACCATTAAGTGGGTAGATCCAACCAAAGAGACTTAAATGCAATCCTGTGTGTGTAAAGTGCTAACATCTCAGTACAGTTCGAAAAAGCTACTGTATGTCAATGGTATAACCCATGAACTATAGGTAGTCTTCCTGGCAAAGAATGTGTTGTCCTTTGCATGTGTCTACATAGTGTGTTGCTGGCAAAGAGTATGTGCTCCTTTGCCTGTGCATGTGTGCTGGTGTGCCCTTTAGCTATGTCCCCCCTGCCCCTCTTTCACTGCAGGGAGTAGTTCTCGTACTTGATATCATTTATTCAATGACTTTCATAATCTCCAAGGTTTGGGTAGCCTTATGAAAAATTGTTTTCAAATCCCTTTCCTGAGCGCATCAGTAGTCCTGAATGCTGTTTATACTTAATAGCAAATACTCTGTACTTAATACCTTCTACAGAGTGAAATTGGCTGGAGAGAGATGGCCAGGCATTTAGTAATATTTACCACTGATGCGTCATTCCATTATGCTGGAGATGGCAAGGTAAGTCCGAAGTGTTCATTTGTCAGTTATGCCCTTGACATAAGTTGTGGGTCAGTGGAGAACCTTCTTGCTGCACATGGGGGTGGGTGAAGGTGGCATGGGAGTCAGGGAGGATGGGGGGGATGGGATATTCAAGAAGGATCGGTGCTTTATGTTGAAGACGACAAAATGTTCATGTGTCAGTCTGTTCTTAAACACAGTCATGGGTCAGTGGAGTACCTGCTTGTTGAACAAAATGAAGGGAAGGACAGGTGAGATGTTGAAATTTGGAAAAGAGGTGTGGGTGCATATAGAAATGGTGCTATTTACATTGTAACATATGCCTTTAAAGTTAACAAAATGCAGTTGGGTGATGTCATATTGGAGGAGGTTGCTGCCTCTGAACCCCTTTTCAATTGTTCATCTCTGTCTTTTAACCCCTTCCTTATTGGTATTAGTTTAAGGTAGGGTGAACTTTGTATTTTTCTGAGTCTAATGTAAGTAAAACTTAATCTTGTTAATATAATATAGTTGTGTGTACCATGCTGAAGTTTTGAACCTGTACTAGTTGGTCATGATAACATGTTTCTGGTAGCCTAGGGGTTGCTGTGTGCTTGAAACGTTTTTCAGTGAAGTAGCACTTGATTTGTGAAGTAGATTTATTTGATAAGAGGATTTGCTAATAAAGTTTTTCTTTGTCCTTGCAATCAGTATGCTCAATTTTCTTTCAGCTTGGAGGTATAGTCACACCCAACGATGGTGTTTGCTACACCTCCGACCAGAATGACCACACATATACCATGTCCAATGTGTTGGTGAGTATAATTACTGGCACTGGGTATCAAGGTATGATCCGGTTTGAATTTTCTTTTAGGAGAGAGTCATTTATCTAACCGGCCAGTATTGGCAGGTAGGCAAGGGAAATGCATAAGTGACTTGGCCATAACTGCCATTGAGAAAAATTACTCTGCCCTTAAAGAGAAAGGAAAAGAAAGGATAGAAGAAAGTAAAGATTAAATAAAAAAGTAAATAAAATCTCAAGTGAGATAGCTACAACATATAAATACCATGACAATTTCTCTAAAAGAATGGATCCAAAAGTAATTTACAGTTGTGTCTGAAGGTTTCCAAAGTGAATTTACAGACATGACAGAAGTAATGTGGACTATATGTGACATTCATTAAGTACTGTCATTGTCATGGAATGTAATTTATACCATTCAAGAAGATTTGGCAACATTACTTAAAAGGTTAATTCATTCCATTTACTCTAATTGTATGTTTCATGGGTATTAAACTTTATTTTCACCCTGCAGGATTACCCATCCATAAGCCAGCTGAATGCTGCCATGCGTGAAAAAAGTATCATTCCCATATTTGCTGTAACTAGTGAACAATATTCAGTTTATGAGGTATGTAAAGTTGTTTTGGACAATTTTAGGTTTCTGATTGGTATTTTGTTTTATTGAAACACATTTTTGAGTTTTAAATGTTTTTTTTTTCAAAATTGATTAAAAGCTGTGAGCCAAAATGTGGCCCTCCCACCTTTGTTTGTTGTGGTGGAGGTCAAAGGTCGTTTGAGGTCACCAAAGGTCACATTGTTAATACCTTGGGATTTTTTGTAAATACAATATCTCAAGAAGAGTAAGTGTGACTAATCCTATATTAAGGTGTGTGGGTTGACCAGATTGCCTAGATGATCCCTATCATTTCTGGTGGAGGTGAAAGGTCACTTGAGGTCAGGACAGGTCAAAAAGTCAAAACCTTGTAAACATGATGTCTCAACAAGAGTAAGTGTGACTTACCTCATATTTGGGTGAGTGTGTGTTAGGGATGCCACTGAAATTCTCTTATGCATTTCGATGCATCCCGTTGGAATGCATCTTAATCTAGGGGTGTCGCAACACCCATTGTTCACCGCTGCAGGCAGTTCCACAACCTCGAACAATAGCCATTCCTTAATTCCAGCGAGCTGCTCTGCTGCCCTTTTGTTGTTGTGCTGTACACACTAATCCAATTGAACACAAAGCAAATGCCGACGCATTGCAGAGAGGGTATTAGAATTCGTTCATCATTGAAACATGCACGAAGGTAGCTTTTCAGAGCACTAAATAACGATCGGAAAAGTCCCCTGACTCTCTAGCAAAGATCCAGGGGAACCACTGATAGTTTGTTGCATACTTGGAGCTGTTTGTACACAATATTTCGTCCTCGGGTACACGAACCGTATTACCCGTCGGGTACCCGGGTACTCGACTGTACACCTTGCAACATATTACAAAATAAGTGCATGGTATGCACATACTATATTCATGACTCGACCCATTGGCCTCTTATCTCTAATCGGGTTGATATGACAACAAAACGTCACATTTTTCTATATCTACAATGTGCGGTTTGTTTCTAACATCGTGACTTTAAAAATCAGATTGGAATTTAAAACTTGATCACAGTTTAGAGCCGTTAAGATTAGCCTCTGTGGCTTTTGTCCAGTGTGCAATGTGTGCATTGGAACCAAAAAAAAACTCACGGTTTGTCACTGCAACTTCTGTACCCTTGTTTTCTTGATACGTTTATGAAAAAATCAACTATCTGTCCGTTCGTAATAATGACAGTAAAAAATTTTCTAATGCATTTCCTGGCCTAGATTTCAACCGTACAGTACCATTAAAAATGTACGGTAATATAGGGCAGTGACCATAGACCTGCAAACGTTCGTTCGTTCCTTCCTTGCATGGGTGCTTTGTGTTTGATGTGTGCACTGGAGTAGTTACGTCACTGTGGCACACTCCACTTTTAAGTACATTGGGATACAGAAAATATGGAAAAATATTTTGCTCTGTGTTTGCCATATATTTAGGAAACCTTGGGCGTAAAAATTTTGCAAATAGTTTAAATAGTAATAAAAAATTACGGGCAATATGAAGGTAGGAATCATTTTAGTGTTCAAGTAAGTAACAGGATAGAAGTAAGTGGAAAGAAGATTTTTTTCGTGCACACAGCGTAAAATACACCTTCGAAGGAATGTGTACGATCTTAAATCTGGTGGAGTGAATTTTGCTTCAGGAAAAATGTTCTCCCCAAAATACGAAGTTTAAGCTATTGATTTGAGACAATAGTTTTGTTGTTGATATTAAAATATGTGCATACATTATGTAGACATAACTGTATTACTAAAAACTAATTTTTTAGCTCATTAAATCATGTCATGTCATGCATGCTTATTTGGCGACACCAACGCTATCATGGCCTTATAAGGAAGTCGCCTTGTGGAGGTGGAGTACAACGTAGGTTCATTCATAAACCCTGCCGTTGAGGTTGGGACACCCTTCAAATTTCTGTCGGAAACTAAATTTCTCCATCAACGTGAGTAAACAGCGTTATTTTGGTGCTCACAAGCTACAGAAATTTTGCTTAGATCGTTATTTTCCACAAACAATTTAAGTGTTGGTAGATGAATCATAGTATTTCATACAATCCTAGTGTCTTAAATTATTCGTCAATATTCACGAAATCAACAACGATCACAGTTCTTATGCACGAGGTCATTTCCCATTTTAAAACGTGTGTTGCACATACAGCATTTTGATGCTTTTGTGAGAATTTTCTAGATGGGCCGGCAAACATAGCATATAGCATGCGCATGACCCCCAGCCAACTCATTTGCATACTTCGTTGAAAAAAAGTAATTATTGTATGCACTATACTGCACACACCCGACGGCCCACTATTCGTTAGCCTGCATACATACATATATCTACACACAGTATTGTACTTCGCTCTCTGCAAGGCTGGGGGGAAATAAAACGTGTCAAAACATACATTTCACAGTCAGTTAGTGCACGATGCCTCAAACCATAGAAAGCTCTGCTAAACAACATAAACAAGGTCAAATCGTGTGACCGGCTCAATGGTCAGATCTCTGCACTGGCAGGATAGTTCATTCTTTATATTGCAACAATTTTGGGCAAAAGCTGAACGCTTGTCTTTTTTGTGGGAAGGAGAATGGTCTGGGCCAGGGGCCGAAATTGAAATGTATGGGTTATATTGCGAATGAGTTTTAGGCCCATAGGCTAGGAGTACAGCAAAATTAAGTCATGGATCGGAACAAAGTTCGCCGCTGTGGAATCTAACTGGATTATTATCAGTGTTTTTTCACTTTTGAACACAAAAAGTTTGTCTTGTGCTCTGCAGAAATGGTAAGACTCCATTTTGAATTTTAAAGGAAGTATTTGCAAAATGTCTGACATAAAAACTGAAAATTTTATAAGAGTTTTCTCCCCCCCCCAAAAAAAAATTTAAAGGCAGTTGTTCAGCACTTCAAACAGTTCCAGTTCTCCCTACCATCTCACCTCTAGCCCTAATCACAACTATATTGCAATGCATTCAACCTTATAAATCCCAACTGCTACAGTAGTTTGTTGCCCTGCCCAATTGTGAGTGTAACTGAAATCTGCAGTTTTGGAGTTTGATCATGTTGATCGACCAGTTGTATATTTCTGAAAATAAATTGTCCAGGTTTTATATTTGGTGGACCGGGATAATTGGATAGGTTTACAGTTCGAGTTCATTGAGTATATCGATGGGACCCTGGAACATACACTTGGTACTTGAAAGAAAACACCAAAAGGATATCCGCTTAAAAATGTAGGATAGGCTGGAAAGTTTGTCCACAAAAGGCCAGGAGTCTTTGGAGCTTTGTGGCTCAATTATTTTCATTTCAAAGTGAAGGTGCGTGGGATGGATTTGCCATGCAGTTTACATTTTCTTGACATGACACTGTACAAGCAATTTACCCACCTGTGCTCCTAAAACATTCGTAGCTGTGACTATAACATGCTTTGGAATTTGTGAATTGGGGGGGTGTCATAATATTCGACCAGAGACGGTCTAACCATTTTTTAGCGAATTTTCAGACTTTTACTGAAGTTAGGCCTATATCGGCCTATGGCAATCATTGGTATTCCGAAATCCCTGGTTACGATCAGTTTATGTATTGCATAAGTTCTTTTATATTTTATCCCTTAGCCTGAAGACATTCGTCGATAATGTAGAAATGGAAAGAGAAATAGACAGCACACCACGCAAAATATTTTTAGGTGAAACTCCACCGTTTATTTTCCGACTTTTTATTTTTAAGAGCCATGTGTCTACGGTTGTACATCACACTTCCGCATGGTAAAAAATGACCACAAACAGTGTGAACAATTGTTTGAATTTCCATCACAATTTAGTGTTGGAATTTTTGGATGGTTTTCAGTAGCGTGTGAAATCGCTGACCCGGGGAACGCGGCACAATTGTTAAAAAAAACTTGGAATTGTGCATTATTCGGAATTCTACAGGAGTTAAACGCGAAGTACTTTATTATATAGGCTAACATTCCGAAGGCCAAAACTATCGCTAGTTAAGCCTAATGTTATGCCTATCTATACTGTGTCATTTTCAGTGCCTTGAGTTTCTAGGATGGTTTGAAAATTCGAGCCCAATTAAGCCTCAAGCTTTTTTCCAGAGTTGATGAGATCACCCTTGACCATTTTTGCTATAGAATTTGAGTGCTATCCTTGATACTTCAAAAAGTCTTTCCCACTGGTAAAAGCGCTAATGTTCGTGGTAAGCTGATTAGCTTATAATCCTTTAATGCCGATGCATCGCCTTGCAGTGATTACTTACACAATGCTCCCCGTTTCTCTGCATACAGTGCAGAGGCTGTGTAGAGTGCCTAATCTGGATGCATTTGCGACGCCAACGCATCACCGACTGGACTCTTTGTGTTTGCGTTGGTATGCATCGGAAATGCATCGAAACACATAAGAGAATTTCAGTGGCGTCCCTTAGTTATATTGTTTAAACAATCCATATCAGTTTTGGTGGAGGTCAAAGATCATTTGAGGTCACCAGAGGTCAAATTGTAAATACCTTGGGAATTTCTTGGGAATCTCTTGTAAATGTGGTATCTCAGATTGGATAATTGTGTGTTTTTAGTGGAGGTCAAAGGTCTCTTTGGGTCACCACAGGTCAAATGGTAAATATCTTTGGAATTCCTTGTGAACACAATATCTCAAGTTGCATAACTGTGAGGAATCTCATACTTAGCATATACATTGCCCATATTAAGTGGATGAAGCCAATTGATTTTGGTGCAGGTTAAAGGTCATTTAGGGTCACCAGAGGTCAGAAGGTCAAAACTTTGTAAACACAATATCTCAAGATAGCTTTTAGTGAAGGATGTCATATTAGGCATGTACATTGCTTATACTAAGTAGATAGACCCTATCAATTTTTGTGGAGGTCAAGGTCATTTGGGTCACCAGAGGTCAGAAAGTTAAATCTTTATGACCATGGTATTAAGTAGATGGTGAAACAGTATAATTTTTGGTGGAGCTCAAAGGTCATTGGGGCTCAGCATAGATCAAAAGTTTTAAAACCTTGCAACATGGTATATTAAGAAGGGTAGCAGTGAAGGATGCATTGCCCGTATTTATAGATGGACCCTCTAATTTTGGAGGAGCCATCAGAGGTCAGAACTCAGCACCTTGCAAACACAGTATGTCAATGAGGGTAACTTACTATGATGGATTTGATGCATGTTGCAATATCTATATCAGGGCTTTCGTTAATTTTTATCCCGAAGAGTATTTGACTGCTATTCAAAATCTGAAAGAATATTTGACTGCCAGTCAAAATTTTGAAAGGGTATTTGACTGCCAGTCGAAATTTTGAAAGGGTATTTGACAGCCAGCCAGACTTGTCTGTCAGGTCCTTCCCTATAAAATAAAAAATATCGCTGTGTAAACTATAATACTGTACTATAGTGCACAACCTAATGCAGGTGAGAAACCCTCGTGTAAAGGACGTTAATTATTAAACATCTTAAAATGTTGGGAGGGGAGGGAACCAAAACCAAATTTTTCTGGGGGTTAGATATTCCTCCCTCCCCCTTTTATATGAATGACATTTGGCATTGGGTCTCAGCAATGCCATTCAGTTTGGGTTGACTTGGAGTCATCATTTTGTTTACCTTCTCGTAATAGTAATATATAGCCTATGGTCAAAATTTATTAAAATATCAGTGTATTAAGTTTTGACAAGCACAGATGACATGAAGGCTGTTGATAAATCAGATTGACATTCTGTGCGTGCCAACGTCTGAGTTCAGGAAGAAAACAACCTGTCTACATTTTGGAACAAACTTATCACAGGGAAAATATAAGCCCCTGCACTCTTGAAGCTTTACTGCAGTAAGGGGATTACTGATGAACTAGGATTACTGATGAACTACCCATCTGGAGCCTGGAGGATAGGTTCTTATTGTAGCCTAGCCTACATATATATTGTATGTTAGGCAATTGTCAAAGTGAGGAGCCATTCAAAAAAAATTGCCCATTTGAAATAACATTCGAACTAATGCTTGCAAATTTATTTGGAGTTGTTATCTAAAGGTCTTGTGCCCATGTAAAGTAAATATTTCTGGCACCTTTGACCAACTGGTTCATTTGTAACACTTTTGACGATCTATCTTGCTTCCCAAAGTGAGAGTACTGTCTGTACAGTACAAAGTGTGCACAGGGAGTAGTAGCTCACTTAAGAGATCGACCAATGTATTTTGGGATTAAAAGCTCTTCTTTTTGCAAGTCAAAAACTTTGCGAATGTAATCACCAATGCCAAACACTATCATAGTAAGAGTAACAATGGTTCATATAATTTTTCGAAGTCATTTTAAGTTGATACTATTAAGGTTTTGATCGAGATCTGTGGCAATCCATCAAGCTCATACATATACTAAAAAAATGTTTAGCTATAGTGCCTTAATATACATGTTCCGAAATGGGAGTCTAAGCCTATGCTGCCTTGCTGCGTCAGACAACTTTCTCCCACTGTTCCAGTTAGGATTCAAGGTGAGATTTTCCAGCTTTTTCATGTTATTGTGCTACAATTTAGATGGACAGGTAGCATTTCTTACTTCAATTATAGGCCTGGGCTATGCTTAACGTTGCACTTACCTGAATATAGTCCTAGTTGACAGTGGGGCAAGGGCCAAAAATCCCTTTTAGTTTTTTAGTTTCGTGGTCCACTCAAGGGTGCAACACGATTTCATTTTAAAAGTGCTCCTCATACGACCCTACTATGGAAATCAAAATGTTTCCGCCAAAATTCTTGCACACTACTGAGAAATTGGCGGAAAAAATTCAACACAGGCAAAGAGCGCCCTCTCTCCTTTAAAATTAGCCATCAACACCATTACAACCTACACGATTCCACCAATTTTTGCAGAACACACACTTAATAATCAAATTGGTACATTTTCATCAAATTAGAGTTAAACAGGTTATCCTGGTACTGGCCCAACATTGTACTACCCAGTCCCAAATTCTACCCGAATCCTACAATATACTGTACTGTATTCAACAACGTGAAATCCCTCGTTGTCATTGCCCTTGATAATCGTGCCATTTGTTACTTTATTTGCTCATCTGCTGAATGTTAACTGACACTGAAAATGAACACAAAAATTACACTTGAGAGTTTTGCACTTATTTTTCTTACTTTGGAATTTTCATGGCCTACCCTCTCGTGCCAGTACTCTCTCCCAACTTACCTTATGGCACAGATTACATATACACTGATATAGCGTGCCGTAGTAGATGATATGACTGCCACAGTATATACCCACACAAGAAGGTAATATGCATGAGTAGCCTACACTACATCGCAGTATTTTCAATTTTCCACGCTGTCAGGTTGCAGTTGCAGAACACACACTTAATAATCAAATTGGTACATTTTCATCAAATTAGAGTTAAACAGGTTATCCTGGTACTGGCCCAACATTGTACTACCCAGTCCCAAATTCTACCCGAATCCTACAATATACTGTACTGTATTCAACAACGTGAAATCCCTCGTTGTCATTGCCCTTGATAATCGTGCCATTTGTTACTTTATTTGCTCATCTGCTGAATGTTAACTGACACTGAAAATGAACACAAAAATTACACTTGAGAGTTTTGCACTTATTTTTCTTACTTTGGAATTTTCATGGCCTACCCTCTCGTGCCAGTACTCTCTCCCAACTTACCTTATGGCACAGATTACATATACACTGATATAGCGTGCCGTAGTAGATGATATGACTGCCACAGTATATACCCACACAAGAAGGTAATATGCATGAGTAGCCTACACTACATCGCAGTATTTTCAATTTTCCACGCTGTCAGGTACCCGACAGGTTTGGCAATTGGTAACCGTTTCCTGTATTGTTTGTTAACCGTGAAAACACTACAACAAACATGTAGATTTTTACCAATAAAGTTAAATAGCAATGAAAATCGGATTAGTATATAAAGAGGACCCTCTTCTTTTAAATACGTTATTTTTTTTATTTCATTTCTCTTACTCATAAAGACAAAACATGTTAAATACAACAGAAACATGTAGGTTTATCTTAATTACAAATGAAAAAAAAATGGTTCATCATGAAGGTAAATACACGCGTGGGATCTCGCACCAGAAAAACAAAAGGGGGGGAGAAAAACAAAGCCGGAAAGAGGACAAAGGGGAAAACAGTGGGAAGGAGTGGGGGTAATTGATCATGCTATAAATACATTAAAGCATATTTACATCTGAAACTTACTAACTTTGTAAAGATTTTATATCCAACGATTGAATAAGAAAGGGGCCAAAAGAAAGCCGAATAATATCCAAATAATTATTTACGAATGCTCAAAATGCAGCCTATGCTCACAATGCATTGTTATTGCTATTTGGAAAAGGGTCTCTATGAACTCATTTCAAGTACTTACTAACGTAGCATACATAGATATAATCATGTATATTATATATTGATAACAGCTTCTGTCAATTTTGGGCTCAACATAATAACCTTGACTGGGCTGTATAGGCCTAGACCTAGACCATGGACTTGTATACATGGACAGAGCACGTAACATGTACGTCCTATCCATAGATGGTCGTCACCAGCTGGGACAAAAAAGGCGCACCAAGATGGCCGCCGTGAACTTGTAAATCGTCTGATTTGACAAAGACTCTTTCTTGCAAAATATGGGGTTGAGCAAGCCTTGGTCAAAATTCCAGTTGAACCCAGTTAAACTGGATTCAACTGGGTTCAGCTGGATCCAGTTAGAACCCAGTTATATTTGCTTAAGTTTGGCATAGACCAGCTCATACTTTTTTGTTCACCATGTTCTTTGGTTTGTGCTGTTCTCTTTCCCTTTCTTTTCTTTGTTAGTGAGTTCCTGATAACACCTGCGGTGAAATTTTGCTGCTTGTGGGATTAAAGGTAGTTTTGTATCATCTGTAACCAGGGCAGTGTGTGAATTTGGGCATTGTGCGTATTAACATGGTCAAATACGCATCAAAACAGTAATATAAAGAGTCAAATACTCATTTAGATATGAATGAAAAGGGTATGCATACTCTTTTAGTTTCAGTGTTGAGGTCATACCTACATTGCATAAATCCCCTGTGCATTTTTGTATCAACTTCTTTCAGTTTGTAGGGGAATTTAAGCCAGTCAATTTACAACAAATTGGGATGCTATTGGAACAGTGTGAATTCGTTCATGATCTTCATAATGTACACATCAGGGAGTTACATGTACTTCGCAGTAGACCACATGTTCATACAACATTACATAGGCATATGTCGCTCCTTCCAAGGTACCATGTTCTTTGTTTATCAAATCAATGAACCCACCAAGCATACATGATAGCATCATTTGGTAAATCAGTATACATAACACATGCCACAGTCATCACAAGTAAGATGGATATGCCATGCAGCCTACGCAGGCAATCCTTGAGCTGAGAGCATCAACTTTTACTATGAGCTTGATTGATCGCCATGGATCTTGATCAAAATCTTTAATAGTATCAACCAAAAAGTGACTTCGAAAAATTATTTGAATAGGGATGCACCGGATATCCGGTCCGGCCGGATAATCCGGCCAGATAGTGAAAAAATATCCGGTTCCGGTTCCGGCCGGATTTTTTTTAAATCCGGCCGGAACTGGATTTTTCTGTAAACTTGGGTAGCATTATGTACATGAGTTAAAACAAACATGAAAACAGCAGTAACTGCCTCAGAATTAATTTAAAGTTCATAAATGATAGCTTATCAGTGCATGTTACAGTATATAACATTTGAACACATTTATTTAATCCTTAAAAGTGACTGAACCAAACAGGCAACAAAGTTATAAAAGTAACTGCAAATATGACTTCAAATTTCTTCAACTGTGTGAAGTAAACTGAATGGATGAAAAGAACTTTCATGCAATTTAAAGGCAGTCATTCGTCACCCTAAACTACAGTTTCAGTATACATATATCAAAACTCTAAGTTGGTACAGCTCTTTGACTGGCATCACATTCAAACAATGCGTCATAGCTAAATTACACAACATGGGCACTGAGAGTGTCTTGATTACACATTATGGACTTGTATGGCCGCTGGGACTAAGCCATCAAGCAATAAACTAGGATTGTGTCTGGATAAAGATGAGTTTTAGATAAATGTGGGAGGGGCTAGAAGTAAGTAGGTTGGGAGAATTGGAACTGTTTGGGATGATGAAAATATGCCTTTAAATAAGTCTACTGCAGTGCACAGTAGTACTGTACAAAATGGATAATCCATATTACGGTGGTACCTGAGTCACATCATTCGAGGGCAGTGTTTTAGTTTAATTGCATTGGGTTGTCTACAAATACACACTTTAACACTTCATTTTACTTTTTAACACTTACTTGCCCATTAAAGTTGTGTAGTACAAGCAGAAAATGTGTTTTATCTTGAATTTCAGGAGACAGTACTCATTGCAAATTAAAGTTGCCTATGGAGTCAATATTAATGTTTTCTGTCCCTAATAATTAATCACACAAGTATACACAATATGATGAGTGTTCGACTGATCATCTGTTAAGTAATCAACATCTAGCTGATTATTCCGTCATTGGTAAATAATCGGCATTGGTAAAATTCTGCCATTCAACGGATCATTGCCACTGATTATTTGCAAACTGGAAAAAAGGGGCTAAATATACTTGAAAAAGGGCTCTTAGTTTCGTTAAAATCCCTGTAAATACCCAATCCATTAACCTGTCCAAACGTATAAATTTAACCCCTGCCACGGGAATGATTGTTTGATATTTTCCACTATAACCCGTTTGTTTTACCTGAAATTAGATTTAGAATTGCATTCAAGGTGTATTCCTTGCTGTCTCCAAGAAAGCACTGCGTAAGTTGCTGTACAAACTGTTCTGCACAATACGCATAGAACAGACTGGCTTATAAAGCCAGCAAGCAAAGCCGGGTGAGTCTCATGCTAAATTCACATAGAAATGGCACCACAAATATCTGCCTATGTGGATTATGTGGGGATCTGACTTGCGTGCATTTCAGTTGCAGATTCTTCTCAAACAAGACGCAAGTTTTGGAAGAGAACTGCTAAAAATTTACAGGGATATTTATATCTGAAAGGAACCATAAGATACATTAATCGGGTGCAATTGTTTTGCTGCCCAGAACTGCTAAGATTATTATGATTGCTCTACATGGGGTCTGTTAAGACGGGAGGTTGAGAGTAGCTACAGTACATTAAAGCAACTACAATCCAGTACAGTAAAAGAATGGAAATGTTCTGACATGATCTCCCATTTGTGAAACGAACGGAACTATTCCCAATATTATCTATCCTAAACTGGTTACGGTATACACGATGTGCACAAAGCAAGGTGTGTGTGCTATAAAGGCAAACATGATTTCCCTCTTTCTCATAATCAATATCAGGCCGATTGTTTAATTAATTAATCGGTAATTGGGTATTACCAATTATAGCATAATAGGTCGACCACTTAATATGTTATCAAACATATAATACGTAATGTCAGAATGTGTGATATACAGTATCTCTGCCAAAAAAGTTGATGATAAATGTGCTTCAGTTTTTTGATATCATGGCATGTGTAAATACTAGAAAAGGTGTATAAAACAGTGGTGCTGTACATAGTTAAAAACCTGAACCCTAGAGTCTTTTTACAGTACATATGAGCAGTCCATTCAGTAATCACTAACCAAGGACTCTCTTTGCCAATTATTACTGGTCTACATAATTTGTACAACTTTTTTGAACAAGTGGTGATTTACTGTAGTTCAAAAAGAACAAACTGATATGCAAAACAACTTTCAAGATTCCCTCAGGAGTTTTCTCTACAAATACTCACTTAAGGAGGGAAAATACAAAGAGCTCTTACTTGTCCCGCTTTGCAACAGTTTTGCTGTACTTCTGCAGGAACAGTTTTTCATGCCTTTTTTCTACTATATTGCAATTTTTGGTTAAAAAATTAGTTAAATAAACTTGTACAACACTTGAAGACAAATTTATAGACATTTCCCATTAGTCCTTCACAAACATTACGTCACAAAGCAGAAAACCACTATCACAGAGTTTCTCTGCTTTCCTGAATTTCACTTTATTCATCTGCATTGCAAAAATCCGATTCCGGCCGGAAAAAATCCGGCCGGATTTCAAGTTGGTTCCGGCAGGATCCGGTTCCGGCCGGATCCAAAATTTTGGTTCCGGTGCATCCCTATATTTGAACCATTGTTACTTGTACTATGTTATAGCCCGCCGGGCGGATGATTTCTTTGTCCAACTCATCGCTACGGAAAAATCAAGGCAGCCTGAGGGGCGGCAGCCTAAAGGGGCCTGCAGCCACAGAGGCGCTACGCAGGCTAACTATGATAGTGTTTGGTATCGGTGATTACATTTGCAAAATTTTTGACATGCAAAAAGAAGAACTTTTAGTCCCGAAATACATTGTTCGATTTCTTTTTTGAACTACTACTCTCTGCACACACTTTGTACTGTACAGACAGTGCTCTCATTATGGGAATCAAGATCGATCGTCGAAAGTGTTGCAAATAAACCAGTTGGTCAAGCATACCAGAAAATTTACTTGACGTTTGCAAAAGACCTTTAGATTACAACGCCAAATAAAGTCACAAGCATTATTTCGAAGGTTATTTCACATGGGGCAATTTTTTGAGTGGCTTGTCACTTTGACCATTTCCTTACATATGATATATATGGCTTATCCTGTCGAAACGACCCGCCGTACATTGGTCAAAACTTCCTTGGGTCAAAACGTCCCTGTTGTATGTTGTAAAATGAACTGAGTTGTTTAGTTCAGTTGCTATGGTTGTTTCAAAATTCGGTGAAAACTTGAACGTATATTATGTATTGTGAAAAATTAAAACAAAGGTCGCTTAGGGCTACCTGTTGTCCGTAACTGGTCATAAATAAATTCATTTTATATGGAGCCAGTGCATCAAATTGTTCTTATCTCCATGTTTTTGTGCATTCAGAGAATAGAAAACCTCGTCAAAAGTTCAATAATTTATCCAACCTTAGTGCTATATTTTCCCTATTCAGCGCATGTAATCATCAGATAACAACAGACTCATCTCGATTCTGGCTGTTTCTACTATAGACTATTCATAAATCCATCTCTCACATTTCTGTCTTTTACATTACTGGCAACTTCAAATTTCCTATTGGACATTCAAACTTTTTATGTGGGGACGTTTTGGTACAGTATAACATATAAAATATCACAGGGACGTTTTGGTAGCAAAAAAGCGGGGACGTTTTGGTTTGGGGATGTTTCGACTGGATACCTGTATATGTAGGCTAGACTCCAATAAGAACCTATCCTCCAGGCTCCAGATGGGTCTAACATAACAGAGCAGGTTGAAGGGCAAAGGAGGACCAAGGCGGCCCCATAATTGATGCCCTGAAGTCCAAGCCCTAATCGAAAGTCAAACAACCAAAGCTTCACAACAGCCCCAAACAATCAGATTCGATCACAGTCATGGAAAAACTTGTCAATGTTAACCTTAAAGCAACTGATGGAGAGTTAACTACCCAATCTGGCAGACAGATCAACTTGTAGACAACTCTGTGGGAGAAACGAAACTTCATACTGTCAAGCCTTGCAAAAGGCTTTTCCAGTTTTTTAAAATGCCTGCGCACACGAGAATTACTTTGAACCCTTAAATAACTACAAGTCAGAAGGGGATTCCTTTCACCAAGAAACTTGTAAACCTGGAGCATATCCCCCCTAATCCTTCTCAGCTCAAAAGTGCTAAGCCCAAGATGTTTTAGCCTAGCATGATAAGGTAAATTTCTCACCTGGGGTATAAGGCGAGTGGCTCTCCTCTGAACTTGCTCTGAAAGAAACTTGTCTTTTTCATAGAAGGGGCTCCAAGCCTGAGCTGCATAGTCGAGATGGGGTCTTACCAACCCCTTATACAAATTAAGTACAGTATCCTTACTAAAATTGATGAAATTCCTCTTGATCAATCGAAGCACTCTATATTACCTGGCTGCACACTGCCCTGATGACTTTAAATCCCCAGTAATTATAACACCCAGATCTTTCTTGAAGGTGACATTACTTAAAACACTACCATTCATGTTATAGTCAAAGCTAAAACTTTTAGGACCAAAATGAAGAACCTTACACTTATCCTCATTAAAAGACATTTGCCAGGTCTGAGACCAAGAAAATAACCTATCCAGATCTTTCTGCAGCAGTAAGGCGTCATCCAACATGCTAATCTTCCTATAAAGCTTAGTATGATCTGCAAACTTACTTGAATATGAGATGTAAGAGAACTATCAATATCATTGATGTAAATTAAGAAAAGAAGTGGACCAAGGACAGAACTCTGCATCAAAAATCCCCTTACTTTAGTAAAGCTTCATGAGTGCAGGAGCTTATTTTCTCTGTGATAAGTTTGTTCCAAAATGTTGACAGGATGTTTTATTTCTGAACTCACACTTTGGCATGCATAGAAAGTCAATCTGATTTATCAACAACCTACCTGTCATCTGTGCTTGTCAAAACTGAATACATATTTGTATAAAGTTTGACCACAGGCTATATATTACTGTTACGAGAAGGTAAACAAAATGATGACTCGAAATCAATCCAGACTGAATGGAATTGCTGGAACCCAATGCCTAATGTCATTCATATTAATTTCCCAAGCCATGGGGAGGGGGGAGGGGGGAGGGTCATGAATAACCCCCAGAAAAATTTGGTTTTGGCCCCCTTCCCTCCCATTATTTTAAGAGGTTTAATAATTAAAGTCCTTTACACGAGGGTTTCTCACCTGCATTAGTATGGGCGCGATAGTACAATATTATAGTTTGCACAGTGATATTTCTTTATGTTATAGGGACGGACGTACCTGACGGACAGTTCTGCCTGGCTGTCAAATACCCTTTAAAAATTTTGGCTGACAGTCAAATACCCTCTCAGATTTTGACTAGCAGTCAAGTACTCTTTGGGGTAAATAATTAATGAAAGCCCTTGTAACGTTGGGCCATACGTTCGTTCTATATGCAGGATTTTTAATGTTGTTTACGTTAGGCTCCAACGTAAGGCCTACGTTGACATTAACGTCAGCGCTACTACTAACGTTAGCGCCACTTGTGACAGTCGGATCAAGTAAGTTGGAGGCTATTTTTGCCTTTTCACCTTCGGTATCTTTCCAAACTTTGGCACACTGCAACGTCTTGACCATGAAGTTGATGTAAAGTTTTGCAGTTTATCTTCCTCAACGCAGGAAAGGTGAATAAAGCATCCGGTATTCCCAGTTTTGAGCTCCTCTGCGGAGCTCATGGGTGCTGCCATTTTGGTTGATAGGTACGATATCTAAAGAATTATGCGTCCTGATTGGTCAAAATTGTAAATTGAACAGCAACAAAACTCGGATGCAAAATTAAGGTGACTTTTTAATTAATTCTTAAAAACGGCGCGGTTTTTATTGTGACAACATTACAGATTTTAATTCTCTGTATTTTTTGATCATTTTAAGAATAAATTTGTGTTCGACCTAAAGATGGACTACGAAACAACAGTTTTCGGAGCCTTGCCCCACTGTCTATAGGTTGTTTGTGTATAGGCCATTGGTCGAAGATACAAATAAATGCTACGCACTGTTTAAGTAGGTGTACTCATTTTACTTTCAGTTGGGCATGTAAGCTATTACACATGACACCTATAGTTGTCTATTCATGAATAATCATAAACAAACATAATATCATTGGTTCATGCTTCTGACGGATGGGCCTATTACTGCGGAAAGAACTCAAATTTCATTTGGCAAACCGAATTCAACACCTACACTTTGGACAAAGATTACTCCCAAAAGAAGCTAAGGGTATCCTTCTAAGTATGTAAGAATCTCTTAGACAGTTTCCAGGGTCAGCTATCTGGGTCTTGTGCTACCATGAATTTTGGAGATTTAAGTGTTTCTTTATAACAATCTCGTAGGTCCGCTTTAAGAGAAACAGTCATATTGAAAAATTATAAACTTACATTTCATGGCAAGACATCACTAAGCCTATTCATAGGCTTTTTGGTTTCAATGAAAAGAGAAACCTATGCATACATGATGGCGTGTGTGTGTATGTATGTGTGTATGTGGGTGGGTGAGGGTGTGTGTATGTGTGTATGTGAGTGTGTGTTTGTGACACCTTGCTTGTTTACACGATATCTTGAGAAGGGAAGATCTGACAGTTCTCAAACTTAGTACACAGATACCCCATACTGAGAGGAAGAACCCTATTTATTTCGGTTGAGGTCAAAGGTCATCTGGGGTCACAGGGGGTCAAAAACCAAAATCCTTGTTTACACAATATCTCAAGACAGGAAACTTGGATTAATTTCAAACTTAATATGTTGATGCGTTAGGATGTCAGGAAAAACCCTATTGATTTTGGTGGAGGTCAAAGGTCATTTGGGGTCACATGGGGTCAAAACCTGAAATCCCTGTTTACACGATATCTCATGGTAGGAAACTTGGATCAATTTCATACTTGATATGTTGATGCGTTATGATGTAAGGAAGAACCCTATTGATTTTGGTGGAGGTCAAAAGTCATTTGGGGTCACATGGGGTCAAACCACAAAATCCTTGTTTACACAATATCTCATGGTAGAAAACTTGGATTCATTTCAAACTTGATATGATGATGTGTTATGATGTAAGGAAGAACCCTAATGATTTTGGTGGAGGTCAAAGGTCATTTGGGGTCACATGGGGTCAAACCCTGAAATCCTTGTTTACATGATATCTCATGGTAGAAAACTTGGATCAATTTCATACTTGAAATGTTGATGCATTATGATGTAAAATAGAACCCGATGTTTTTCCATTGAGGTCAAAGGTCATTTGGGGTCACATGGGGTCAAAACCTGGAATCCTTGTTTACGTGATACATTATGGTAGGAAACTTGGATTCATTTCAATCTTGATAGGCTGATGCATTATGATGTAAGAAAGAACCCAATTTATTTTGGTGAAGGTCAAAGGTCATTTGGGGTTACTTGGGGTCAAAGCCTGAAATCTGTGTTTACATGATACATTTTGGTAGGAAACTTGGATTCATTTCAATCTTGATAGGCTAATGCATTATGATGTAAGAAAGAACCCTATATATTTTCGTGGAGGTCAAAGGTCATTTGGGGTCACACCCGGAAATCCTGGTTTACACTATATCTCAAGGTAGGAAGCTTTGATTCATTTCAAATTTGATATGTTGATGTGTTATGATGTAAGAAATAACCCAATTAATTTTGGTGGAGGTCAAAGGTCATTTGGGGTCACATGGGGTCAAACTCTGAACTTCTTGTTTACACTATATCTCAAGGTAGGAAGCTTGGATTGATTTCAAACTTGGTATGTTGATGCGTTATGATGGGAGGAAGAACCTTATTGATTTTGGTAGAGGTCAAAGGTCATTTGGGGTCATAGGGGTCAAACTCAGAAAAACTTGTTTAGGATAGCTCAAGGTATGAAAGGTGGATGGATTTCAAAATTAGTATGTAAATGAATTATGGTGAGAAGATGGTCTGTATAAGGTTATTTTTTTTGTGGAGGTGAAAGGACATCTGGGGTCATGATCAGTCAAACTTTGAAAAACTTGTCAAAATGGGATATCTCAAGGTAGGAAACTTGGATGGATTTCCCAATTAGTATGTGGATGTGTTATGGTGAGTTGAAAGTACTGTACCTGTTGTTTTTGGTGGAGGTCAATGGTCATCTGGTATCACCTGGCATCAAACTCTGAAAACCTTGTTTGCAGAATATCTTAATGCACAGTATGAAAGAAAAACCAGTCACTTACAGGTGGAGACAAAGGCTATTTTGGGTCACCAGTTACAAGAAATGTAGCATTTTATTGAAAAGAGCATGTATGTATCATCGAAACCTCAATGCATTTTTGCATTCTGGTTGGTTATCTGGTCGGTTTAGGTTGGGCTAGCTACCCACCACTGTTTTCCAATTGTGGCTCTCTGGCTGTCCTTGGAATAACCTTTTATAAAGTGTACCTCAAAGTAAAAATCTCAAAAGTACATTTTAAACAACATGAAAAATAAATTCTAAAAGTCCAATCCCCATCTTTGTAGGACATTCTTGAGCTAAGACATAAAATGTTGAAATTTATTCTCTTAAAACAAATTAGTCTATTGTGCAATAATTTGTGACATTCTCTTTGTACAACTCACATTACCAGCTCTTTTTTGCTTTATAATTAAAATGTTTTTATGACCTTGGACACTTCCTGTTTGCTTGCATAGCATATAGCATATTACACAGAGAGCGCTTAAGTAATTGCATCACCCCTAAAGAGCAAGAGTGCTCTCACAGCTTGGTACAAGGTGCAGTAACTCTAAGAAAAAGAAATACAAAGCTTGTAATTTGTGTAGTACAACAATGACATCACAAAGTATTGTGCAGTGTACCAATTCAATTTGAGTGAATAAACTTCAATATTTTATATCTTGCTCAAGAATGTCCTGTTAAAATGGGAGTTGGGACTATTAGAATTCATTTTTCAAGCTGTTTAGTATATACTTTTGCATTTTTGGACGTGGGGTACACTTTAATCATTTTTAGGTAACTCAGAACCTTGAGTATGCTCTGAGAAAAATGAAAATAATTAGAGCACCTAAGTTTGGTTGGGTGCTTAAACATTTTGTTAACATCATCATTTTTAATTAATAAGATGTAATAAGTAAGACTAAGTATGAGACCTCTGTAACATGTTTTTAACAGTCCTATTTTTTTCTTGATCTAGAATTTGACGCAATTTATCGAAGGAGCCCAAGCTGCTGTTCTAGCAGGTGATTCCTCAAATATTGTAGACATTGTCGAACAGAACTATGCAGTAAGTGTTCATGTCTACGTAAACTTAAGTTTGAAGGAATTGAGATTTTTCTGAATTAAGACCTAATCCATTGAATATGGTTCAGGACCACAGGACTTGATAGGTTGTAGTGCCTTCACCCCCAACTGGCAATGAAATGTCACAGTGAATTAACATCCTAACACTATTTCTTACACAAGTGAAGACCCTATCTAGCAGATTTCTCATGTACCCCTTTTCTGTGCAGTCATATACATGTGGACTACATATGTACTGTTGTCCAGCAAAATTACTTTTTCTTTCATGCATTGATTTGATCAATTATTTTCTTCCTCAGAATAACTCCCATATTTTTTGACAGAAACAATGGTCTTAAAACATACCTGTTTCTCACAAGAAGCAAAATTTACAAGGCCATTTCTACCCAAAATACTCTTTTGAGTTTTGATGAAAGAGAAACCTACTCAGTCATGATGGTGTGTGTGTGTGTGTGTGTGTGTGTATATATCTGTGAACCTATAAACTATGGGTTGATGCACAGTGTTTAACAAGGTGTTTCTTGATTGGCTGTTGCCATTGTATTGTATCGATTGTATTCTTTGTTTGGGTTAGGGATTAGGGTTATCATTAGCCAGTAGGGGAATTTCTTCTTAAACAGTGCGCATTGCCCCTAAACTATGCCTTACCGGTTACAAGCCGCTCACGAGAGCTCAAGCTTCGCACGCCTTGCTCACAACTGGCATAGGTACCGGAAAATTTGGACACTGCAATGAGCCCCGTCACATGATATGCAAGAGACCGCCTTTGATCGCAGCATGCACATGCTGCATGGCTTAAATGGATAAAGAGGAATTCCGACCATTTTCTTACGGGGAATTGTTCTTTGTACCCCGTAAGGCATTGAGTACGGATATGTGCTGTGTGTGCCTGTGTGAGGGTACGTGGATGTGTGTGTGTTTATGACACTTTGCTTGTTAACATGATACCTCAAGATAAGAATGTGTGACAGTTTCCAAACTTGGTACATAGATTCCTCATATTAAAAGGAAGAACCCTATTGTTTTTGGTGGAGATCAAAGGTCATCTGGGGTCAACAGGGGTCAAAGTCTGAAAATCTCATCAATGCGATGTCTTATGATAGGAAACTTGGATAGTTTTCACAGTAAGTATGTGGATGCAGGGTGGTCAGATGGTTGCTATTGTTTTTTTGCAGAGGTTAAAGGTCATCTGGGGTCACCAGGGGTCAGAGTCGGAAAATTTTGTTTACACCATATCTCAAGATAGGAAACTTGGATATATTTCATATGTGGTATGTGGATGTGTTATGGTCAGAAGATGGTCCCTAGTGTGTTTTATGTAGGTCAAAGGTCATCTTGGTTCGCCAGGGGTCAAAGTCTGAAAACCATGTTAACGCAATATCTGAAGGTGGGAAACTTGGACAGATGTGATATGTGGTATGTGGCTATGTTATGGTCAAATTATTTTTTGAATATGCTGGTACGACAGTTGAGTGAGAATATATGGCACATGGTGGCATTATTTGAAATGAAATGTGAATGTATCATCCAAACCTGAATCCATTTTTGCATTCTGTTTATGTAAACAGACACTGTAAGCTTATTGCCTTTGGGTGCAGCGCAAATCTTGAATTGGCTGCCATGGTACAGGGATTAAACCCCTTTTTCCTACTATAGTTCTGTAGTCTGGACCTTAACCTTGGTCTAGAGGACAAGGGCATTTTTCTTCTTTAAGTGATTTGGAATACAAGTTTTTGATTATTCAAAGGTCAAACTGAAAAACCTTTCAAGTAATCACAGGCCTTCAAATGCTAAATGGTGTAGCAGTTTTCAAATGTTGAACTAAATATGTATGATTTACTGAATTTAACAGGCAATCACAAGCAAAGTTGAAATTGTGGATACTGCTCCTGAAACCATCACAGTAAGCTACACTGCCATTTGCAAAGGAAAAGACCCCCAACCAGACACTCAAGTTTGTGAAGGGTTAAGTCTTGGAGATACTGTCAGCTTTGATGTTGAAGTCGTAGCTAACTCTTGTCCTGCTAGCGGACAATCCAGGTAATTTGAATTTATTTATAGCAAAGTGTTAGGGGTGTCTTGTGTTTGGAAGCACCAACACAAATGTTGTTGCATAGTGTCAATTAGACATAAAAAAATGAAAAGTTTGAACATGGTTTCAAACATGGTTTAGGTTCAAGTACAATTGGTTCTCAAATACAGTTGAAGTCTTTCCCTGTAGTCGTCTCTTATGACAGGCCAGAAATACTTTGAGTATATTCTACATTCCCCAGTACATAGGGGGCTAAGAGTTCAATGGTAGTGTATACTCAGGACATTTTGCTTACCTAACTTCTGGGAAGGAATTTATGTGGAATATGCAGTCACCTCAAGTTAGATTAGTGTAGTGTTATATTATTTCTTGAATGACCCTTTTTAATTTTATGACAGGGAGCAAGTCCAGTAAGCTTGCGATACACAAATCAAGCTCAGCACAAAGCATACAGCATTTTCCTGTTTTGTCAGTACCTTCATACATCAATCGGTGCCTAGCCAACTTGAACGAAATAGGCGTCTTAGTCCTACATTGACATCGCAGAAAAATGCAAATTTATATGCTAAGAAAAAAGATTTAGAGACAATCCACTGCACAAAACCTCACTTGAGATGTCCCTCTATGTTATGGATGGATTAAGAAAGAATGGTGTCACAAAATTTTCATGTTAAACTCAAATTGTGGAACACCTGTTGTAGGTGGTGGATTGGTTTATTTGTCCCAAATATTTGCAGGATGTGGGGCATGTGTATAGCAACCAAACAAATTATTTACATTGAAGTAATATTGTGAAATTGATGAGGAGTATCAAATAGGTTAGCTTAAATGTGTAATATTTAAGCCCTGTAATATTATGAGAGATATATAGAAGAGAAATAAAAGGCTATTTTTTCAACATAATTTTAGGGTGACCATTAGGCATAAGCTACCTCTATGCAGTCTGGGCAATGTTTGTTTACACAATTCATCACGCTTCAGTGCCAACACAACCAGTCTTCATGTGTCCAAAGAGATAAGCCTATTGTCCTGGTCTGCTGAGGCAGCTCTGGTTGCAAACTTGGCTTGCACTGATTAAACAGTCTCTGTCTTTATGAATGAGGTTTTCAATGGGACTCTTTGTTAACATAGTGCTGGACATGGCAGCTACTATTGACAGAAAGCTGATAACAGGAAGTTGGGTTGACCTTGCTGTAACATCACTTTTTGAACAAAAAGTGGGATATCAGGTATAAATTGTTTAGAGGCAACCTTATGCCTAATGACCGCATGTGTCCTTGTAAAATCTCTTGATAAAATCAAAGTGGTAGCTTTATGCTTAGTTAAACTCATGAGACAAATGTTTTGTTGGTTAAAATTTGTATGACATTAGAAAATAAAAGTGTGATATTACCCTGCTCAATTGCCTGCTACATACAACATTGTAAAATATTGATAATATTGTTAATAACACAAATGGAAAGTGTTGAATGTTTTTGTAAGCATGCAACTCAAAAGCATTGTTTTGTAGATGTCACTTGAGTGCTAGGAACAGTTGTTTAGAAAACTGTTAAATTTAAAAGAAATGAAAAAATGCTGAGACTGAACTTGGATGACTTAGTCCTTTCATTTTTAAGGTCATTGGTAATGAGGGAAAGGTTTATGAAAGAAAGCTTGAAGTATTGAATGTTGTAACTTTGACATTTTTGATAAATAGCCAGCAAACTGGCCATTTTCATCTCTCTATAGGAGGGATTTAAAGGTGGTGTAATATCAAAAAGGAGAAAATTTTGTAATTTTGTTTTGTCTTTAAACTTTCCGTGGCTATCTTGAAAAGGGAAAATCCTCATCTGAAGTATGTATATATTTCATCTGTTCACAGTACATAGCAATACAGGAAAACCATGACAAGTATTCACATCAAGGAACAATTTTAATCCTACCCTCTTGAGAGTAGCTGACATTTTAGTTATCAAATCTAAAAAAAAGAGTGAAAAGAATTTATAAAGGCTTTGCATTTACGTCACAGAACCGCCATGCTGGAGGACATTCATGCCAAATACACTGGCTTTGTGCCGAACGCACTGCACAGAGCAGAGCGCATTGTGGTATGCACGGTGTGTACACATTCAACGAGCAAGCGCGCCCAGTGTGGTTTACTACATAGTTACATGTACTCCAACATGGCCGCCGGAGAGTATTATGACATTATGCGAAAAGCCTCTATTTTATAAATTTCATTACTTACCTATCATATCACTTAATGGATCCTTTAATTGATATTGTTGGGAAAATGGCTTGGTACAAAGTGTTTGCATGAAGCAGACCTGTTAAGATGGTAGTGTATATTTTATTGTACGTATATGTTTTATTTATTTTTTCAAGATTACTTTCTATAAAATGTAAAATGTATATTGAAATAAAGTGGCTTCTGGCATCTGGTTCAATACTTTAGACCTCACACTGTACTGTACTTTTGTGATTTGGTTACTGTGCATTGTACATTGTATGTTAGCCAAAGTCAGTGCAGGAAAGTATTGAACTGTGTGTAGAACATATGTACTGATCAGTTTCTTCCAATCATTTATTTGCAGTTTCACCATACGGCCAGTCGGATTCAGCGAAGAGCTTACAGTTAACATTGATTACCTGTGTGAATGTGATTGTGAAGGCATGGGTGTAAGTATGCCAAGACATTTCATTGGAATATTTAGGGGTGGAACTATGAGCTTGAAAGTTAAAAAGTTGAGAGCATATATGTTACAGGCATTTAATGCTAGAGAGATTTGAGGTTACCGGTGTCTTGTTTTTAACCCCTTCCTGTAGGCCTTGAGTTGTTTCTCACCAGGAAAGAACCTCACTTGAAGGCTTGATTCAAACATCTTTCTTGAAAAATAGTCTTTTCAAGGTAAATATCTCTACAATTTTGGTGACTTATCGATGGTAGGAGAATAAAAACTTTCCTGCTGTTTACATGTTTTTTATGTATGTTTGTGTGAGAGTAGATTTCATCTCTGCAATATATTCATAGTTCATGAAGACTTTCTGAAACTAGGGTGAATAAATGCATAGAAATGGAGAGAGAAATGAACAGGCTGGTTAGTCAGTCTCAAGTGGATTGGATTATTAGGTATTATCACTTCATTTTTTTTTTGTAGTTGGCTTTCATGAAATACATACAGGACCCTGTTTTATCTGTGCCTCCTTCTTTGAGGAAATGTTTTCAATGAGGGTTGTTTTATTCTTTGGATAAAACAATTATTAAACTTAAATTCTTAATTTGGATTTGAATTTCATTTTTGCAGAGCATCAGGTTTAATTGCTTCCTTGTGAGTCAGATTTCATTTTGTGACAGTATAGTCTATGAATCTGTTTTATGGCGATAATCTCTTTTGTGTGTATGCTCTCATAAAGAATTGCTGTCCAGAAATTATGACAAACTAACGGAACAAATAGTAGCATGATCTTAATCGCAAAGATCAGTTTGCTATTTTATGTAAGGAATAAATATGCTAGGCTGTAAAGTGACAGATAAATGTTAGATTAGAATCCATATATACTTGCCAAATATTTTACTTCTGAGCTCTAATATTTTACTTCTGAGCTCTATACCCATAAAAATCAGAACATTCCATTATATGCAAATGTAAACTAATAATAGAACTGATTGGAAAAATCACCTGGCAAAATTTTGCTTACATGAATGTGATTTTCTGCATGTGTTGTGGCAAGAAGGGGTTTCTTCTACCTGTCCCAGACCCAGTGAGGCACTGACTGGTGGGGAACAGGCATCAGACCCAGTGGGGCACTGCGCAGGGTACAGGTACCAGACTCAGTGAGGTGCTGGGTGGGGTACAGGCACCAAACCAAATGAGGCACTGGGTAGGATACAGGCACCAAACCAAATGAGGCACTGGGTAGGATACAGGCACCAGACCCAGTGAGGCATTGAGTGATGTACAGGCACCAGACCCAGTAAGGGATTGGGTGGGGTACTGACAAGTAATGAATTAATTACCTCTCCTATATGTTGGCAACTATGTCAGGGGTTTGAAAATGCATCGCTAGTATACTGTTTGTAAAATAACACTTGTAGGATATGACAGCATTAATTGGAGGAGTTTTGTGATGGGGGAAGGTCCAGACCTTCCTTGATTGGGTCCCAAAGCTTTTAAGGTGTGTCTAAAGTGGTACTGACACTCCCATACTTTCCAAATTTTGTGACCTCACCCTAAAACATTGTGTGTCTCTACCCTTCTTTCATTAAAATTCTTAAACTTTCAAACAGCAAGTGATATTCTCATAATGTCTGCTTTGATGTGCTTGTAGAAAACTTTCCAAATTGTGAGCTACAATTTAGGCTGCATAATGTTACAATGTATACAGGAGAAATCTCAGTTTTAGAAGATTGTTTGAGATTGGGTAAGTATTTTTTTAAAGGCAAAGCAAAAAACAAAAACAAACAAACAAACATGAACTTGAGTTGGCAGTTGATAGTCAGGATTTTCAGGATAGTCATTGAAACCTAGAGTTGGAAGGGAAGGTTTCATTTTTATGGCTATTTTTTGTGTTTTGTGTGGAAAGAGGACTGTGGAGAATTAATGAGTATGCTTTTATAGAACAGTGACCATCACATGTTTTATTCTAAATCTTATGCAGGAAGCTAACAGTTCGCAGTGCTCTGGAGGTCAAGGTACTTTAGAATGTGGGTCATGTAAGTGTAACCCAGGCCACTATGGAAGAACCTGTGAATGTAGTTCAAACGATCCATCTGTTGAAGATAGTGAAGCAACATGTAGAGCGTAAGTTGAACTATGGAGTGCTTTTACTTTATGTCACAATTTGTAAGCCACACCCACTACTGGCATTGTTTAAATGCAACAGCCATTCTTGGGTCAGCCACTGCTATTAACTGAGTTAGCTACACAACTGTAACTGTGCACTACTTTGATTTTGCCTGTCAAAGAGTGAAAGCTTGTGATGTAGGTGGAAGCAATAAAGTCAATAAAGTCAATACACACATTCACCCTGACAAAACCATATGCTAAATCTGCTTGAAGCAATGCTGCAGCTCCCTCAACAATGCTGCAGCTGCCTCAGCGATGCTTCAGCTGCCTTAGACAAGTTGCAGCTGCCTTAGACATGCTACAGCTGCCTCAGCAATGCTGCAGCTGCCTCAGCAATGCTGCAGCGTCCTCAGAAGTTGCAGCTGCCTCAGCAATGCTGCAGCTGCCTCAGTGATGCTGCAGCTGCCTCAGCGATGCTTCAGCTGCCTTAGACAAGTTGCAGCTGCCTTAGACATGCTGCAGCTGCCTTAGACATGCTGTAGCTGCCTCTGCAATGCTGCAGCTGCCTCAGCAATGCTGCAGCTGCCTCAGAAGTTGCAGCTGCCTCAGCAATACTGCAGCTGCCTCAGTGATGCTGCAGCTGCCTCAGTGATGCTGCAGCTGCCTCAGTGATGCTTCAGCTGTCTCAGCAATGCTGCAGCTGCCTCAGTGATGCTGCAGCTGCCTCAGCGATGGTTCAGCTGCCTCAGTAATGCTGCAGCTGCCTCAGTAATGCTGCAGCTGCCCCAGTGATTCTTCAGCTTCCTCAGACAAGTTGCAGCTGCCTCAGCAATACTGCAGCTGCCTCAGTGATGCTGCAGCTGCCTCAGTGATGCTGCAGCTGCCTCAGTGATGCTTCAGCTGTCTCAGCAATGCTGCAGCTGCCTCAGTGATGCTGCAGCTGCCTCAGCGATGGTTCAGCTGCCTCAGTAATTCTTCAGCTGCCTCAGTAATGCTGCAGCTGCCCCAGTGATTCTTCAGCTTCCTCAGACAAGTTACAGCTGCCTTAGACATGCCGCAGCTGCCTCAGCAATGCTGGAGCTGCTTCAGTAATGCTGCAGCTGCCTCAGTAATGCTCAAAATGTCCCAAAATTCTCATGCAGTTGGGAAATTATAGAAATTTATCAGCTTTTTGAAAATCATTCAGTTCTTGGTATATGGTCTGAAAAACTTGACATATGGTCTTCAGATACATCTTGGTATTGACCATCATGTTTAGTATGTGTCCATGTTGTATAAAAAAGTAAAAATGTGGGCCAGTTTTATAAAATAATTTTATTTTTAGTTCTCAATTTTTCCATTTTTTGGCTCAAAAAGTCATGGAAAAAGTAATGAGTTTCAGTGTCTCAAAAGTTTGGGGCACCTGTTAACCAAATTGGACATAAAAGAGATTATGGGAGAGAGGTTTAGGTTTGTTTACATTGCTTTTTGGCCACAAATAAATGCCATGTTAGTATAGGACATTCCAAAATGTACCTGTTATTGACTGCGAAGGGGTATGTGATTAGTGGTTGATCCCTTCCACTGGTTGGCCATGTAGCAACTTAAGAGAAGAGCTATTGAAACATTGAAATCAATAAAAGGTATTTCATTTCTGAAAATAGTCATTTTGATGGAATAAGTGAAGAGTAGAAATGATGCAAAGGTAGCAAGTCACTGGTAAGGAGATTTTATTTGACATGATTTTAACTATTTGTCACTTTCCCATTCTTATCTGTAGTTTGATTGGTTAGCCAGAACAACAGTTTTGTGTTTAAATGGTGGGATGGCATGATACTGCTCTTTTGAATATTTTATAAATTTAGTTTAGTAAAAATTCACAAGTTATCTTCCACTCAAATATTCAAACTCTTTCAGTTATCATTTTGGATAAATTTGTTTCAAGATTGATTCCCAGTTTGTAGCTTAATATCAAAAGGCAGCAGTTTGCTAGTCGGAATATTAGCAGTTGATCACCTTTTCCTTCAACTCATTCATATTTTTGCATGATTTGACATTGTTTAGAGCAAGGGTTCTCAACCTTTTTCTCAAGGTGACTCCACTTCAGATAACAGGATCAGATTCTGACTCTGGTTAGGGACCTTATCCAAATTATGCTATGCGATTTTCCGCGAGCCGTCCGGTCGCATTTTTAATGCTGCCGCGGAAAAACAGTCCTTTTGTTAAAAACTCAATCTTCCAGAGCTGGCACTGGGCACTGAACCCAGCTCTAAGAAGTCCGCGGGCGGACAGTGTTTCATTCATGCAAACAATAGTAATCTTCTTACGAGTCTAAATCCGCAGATAGTGTCCTAAGTAGCGCGGGGAAAAACGTACCTGAATAGGAAACTGATTGGACCTATTGTTATACGTTGCTGTGTACATCGAAAATCGGAACAGATACAATGTACATATATGATGTATTAAACTTAGCATTTATCACAAGCTAGACACTAGAACACTCACGAGTCGTAGCTTCGTCATTTCATGAAAATGTCTTACAGTTCTTCCATTTGCAGTGCGTGATGCAAAATGAACGAATCTGCAAATGAAAATTGGCTCTTGCTACGCAGTTTCGCGAATGAGTATAGGCATTTTAAAAGAACTGCGAACATAAATTTTAGACCAACACCATGCAATAATTCATTTACTTGTATCATGCTCCCTGCTTATCATAAAATCATGAAAAATCCCCCCTAATGATAACCAAAAACATGAAAAAAAATACATTCTGAGCAACTATAAGGAGAGCAACTGGATCGCGATCTGGTACCATATGCTGAGTCTGTTATGTTAGGTATCTGCTCAAATATCTGAATATATAGCCTGCTTCCTTTCACAAAGCTGGCTCGAGTACTGAAAAGGGTCGACAAAATTCCACGTTGCCAAGAACATCAAAACTATTCACAAGCCATCTGTTAAAGACCCTCATACAGCAACCTGCAAAACATATGTGAGAGTTAGGTGTAAATTGTTTCTCGACGATGTAATTTTCTTCAGCATGTCTTGGGTCTTGGTACTTTTGCCATTGCCTAATGTATAGCAACTATATGTATATTGTGAACCTACCCTACACATGTTTATCTTCGATTTCCTTAATGTGAAAGATGTACAGTGGTGAATGTTTTCTTTCTTATATTTATTCCCAACTTCCAAACAATATTTTATTTGCTCTAGAACATGGTATAAAGCATGCAGCAGCATATTTTACTGACTGGGTGGTATCTGCAGCAGGTGAAAACTTACCAAATTCTCCCATATACATTAGTGTTACGTGGTGCCATTGCAAAATATTATCATGACTCTTATGTCTTTATGGGGTTGGTTCAAACCTTTGCACTATAATCAAACTCTCACACATGGTAGTAAACTATGATTAAACCTTTTGGCTGTAAATGATGTGTGTGTGTGGGGAGGGGACCGGATGTGCAGGGGATCGAGGGGGGCTTAATTTAAGAGTGTTAATTGTGAACCGTCAAGAACTTTTGCAGACATGTATATGCTGACAACCATCCTTTTTGCACGGTTACTATCTCTTTTTACAAGCTTCATTCTAATTTCTATAATTTTGTAAGACACCACAGCCTCCCCCCCCCCCCTCGGATATACCCATCAGGGTACGTGTTAATTGCTATAACAATGATAGCAAGCATTTGTAACAATTCTGGCTAAACCAAGCCGGCCCTGCGTAATATTAACGATTTACTAAAATACAAAGTTGCCTCTTTTACTTAATACAGCTCGGTACCTCGAGTATAATACTGACTAACAAAAACCAAACCTTCAAGTTATAGACAGCGGGCCGTAGGGCCAATTTCTGTCTAGAAATATAGACTTCCGTTACCACCAATTCGGGAGGGGCTAAAACTTTTTAAAAAATGATGGCCAAAGATGCTCTGTGTTACATTTTGTCCTGACAATTCTTTTCAAAACATTCTCAAAACATTTTTAAAATGCTTTCAAATTGTTTTCACTCTGTCTACACTGTGCAACAAACCGAAATCAAGTAGGCTTTGGGCTAGTTGCAAGTGAAGTGAGAATATTTTACAAACGTTGCTCGTGTATACAGGCCTTTAAACATGTTGCAAGTATTAGTACATTTTGCACAACAAAGGAATTATATTATGGCAGATGGTATAACGGCGTGCTTCACATCTCGAGACCCATCGAACCGAGATCGATCCCCTCTCTTTACTTTTGCCGACTTTTTTTTTTTTTTTTTAAATTTTCAGATCAATTTTTGGCTAGTATCTGATGTTATTTCATTTATTAATTGGACTGCAGGTATTAGAAAATAATATATCATCTCTTTAACATATCATGTGTATATCTTTAGGATGAAACAAATTTCTCCCGACAAAAAACAAGCAAAACAAAAAAGATCATAATAATTAATAATATGCCTGTCAATCCCTTCAGGTTGTAAGGTTTTCATTGCAAGCAGTCTACCATGTTTGTGCACATAGCCTACTTAGTACCCGACATGCCTGTGATTCTATCCAGTTGAAATGATTTCGTTAATATTGACGAATAATTTAAGACACCAAGATTGTTGGTTTGATTCTTCACCACGAAGCAAAATATCCTCGCGCCATGTATGAAATACTAGGATGCGACTACCAACACTATAAAAGTTTGGAAAAAAATAACGATCTAGGCAAAATTTCTTTATCATGTGAACACCCAAATAGCGCCGTTTACGCACGTTGATAAAAAAATTTCTTTCCGACAGGAATTTGAGGGGTGTCCCAATCTCAGTGACAGGGTTACGATAACGTGCGTGTTGGCAAATGAATATACATCGCTTGTCAGTGAAAAAAGTACTACTGCACGTGTACACAAGAGCATGCAAATTTCACACCAGTGACACATTTTCGGACGTGAAAGAGAATACTGTAAATAAAAGTTGTGATTGGTTGATATTTTTAACTTACGTTTTGGAAGCAGTAAAGCAAACAACCTCAAGGTACAGTAAGCAGGATTGCTTTTTTAGTCAGACAACGTTCAAAAATTGAAATATGAAAAAGACAAAGGTGTGATAGAAGTATTTATTTTCTTAATAAGGGTTTTTTCTGTCATATTTCTATATTTCTGTCCGTTTTATTTGAACTTGTAAACGTGATCGCTACCTCGCCGATAGAGTTGTAAATTTCTCAGGCATATAGAGAACCCTATGGAGCATAAACAAATCGTCTGTAAAGGTCTATTCCATTCATCTTCGGGAGTATTGTTTGTCTTCCGTAAGCGGCTCTTCACCATAGAGTCGGGAGGACATTACTGGGAAAAATGTCTTTTCACGTACGTATTACCTGAGGGTGTTGCGATCGGGACCCTTTTATGAAACCCTTTTTTGATACCACGTACGTGCAAACACCAGGTCTAATCCATGCCAATATTACTTATTAGATCATTCCATCATGAAAGGGGCGAAGCAAAGTTCGTAACAACAAGGGAGAATCTCTTGAAAGAAATTTAAACATACAGTTTATGAATGGCAGATTTATCCTTTATTTGAGCAAAGGGAATGTATGAAACTGTCTCCAAACAACTTTGGGACAAAAGTGAAGGGAAAAAGTTTTTCCTTAATTTTCCCCCTACTTTAAGAATGGATGAGTCAAAGGTAATAGGAAGAATAAAGCTCAGACTAAAATTTTTGAAGAATAATCAAGTCAATTGTGCTACAATTTTACAGAAACTTTGTGAAATTTTAATTTGTACTCTCGTAACGAAATTTGTGCTATTGCAGTTATTTGCAGTTGTTTGAGGTGCTTTATTGTCTCAGTATTTGCACCCACATTTCAATACCTGTATTTCAGTGCTACCACATGTTGTATCATATTTTATATTAGCTGTGCTCACATGCACGAGTTAAGCATGTGTTACTACATTTGTGGGAATGTTAAGGAAAAACCTATAACTATGTAGCAGACTACATCTAGTGCAATCACCGGACAGATCTGTATTCTTTACTAATCGATTGGCTCATTGTTATCGCCGACGTTGAGTAGCTTGCGGAGTACCGGGGCTTATCGCGGATATGAATAGACGGTTGATCACTGTGGTCGGCCGCGCTCTACTTTGTGAGTGAGAGCAAGGCTTCCACAGTGAATTGCTTCAATAATCCGCCCGCGCACCTGACTCCAAAAAACGCGGAATCCCACATGTTATTGTGTGAGGCGATTCTGCCGCGGAAAATCGCATAGCATAATTTGGATAAGGCGCCTTAATATTATCCAAACAAGAACCGTAAAATTTCAATTGAAATTTGTCTCTGCCTTTATGAAGCCATGTGAGCAATAGTTCATGGCTGGTTTAATTAGCAAATTGCCTCTTGCAATGCTGTATTTCTGGATATCTGATATTTAGATCTCTTGATTTGGGAGTGAGAAATGTCCAAATATTTTAGAACTAGTTTGCCAAAACAATGTAGGTGCTTGGTGACCCCAGGGTTGGGGGAAACATGGTTTAGAAGCAAACAATAAAGCAGACTACATGACAAAATAGATTCTACATGTTACTGTTTGAGACTTACTTATGTTTCTGCCTGGTTTATGAATCAGGTATCTACAGTTGTTGGTGAAATGTGCAAGTGATATGGTTGGCCTCCATTAGAGGGGGCACTGCCTCTTCTGTGAAGTCGTTCACAAATAGAAGGATGTGACTATATTCTTTCTATTTCTCACATTTCAGAGGGAATTCTTCCATTATTTGCTCTGGCCGTGGATCATGTGTATGCGGAGACTGCGTCTGCTTTCCAAGACCTGTAAGATTATTTCCTGCCTCTTTTTAAGATTGCTTTAACTGTAAGAGATTGTTTCAGAATGAAAATTTGAAAGTGATACTAGCTTGACTCTCATATTTACATTTATAGTTATGATTAAATTAAAATTACCAGTATTTTCCTAGAAAGTAGGCCTTGAATTATGAGATGTGCAAGTGTGATCACATGCCTAACATAACTGTGAGGTGTGTGACTTTTGCACACCTCTATGGACGAATTCGATAATCGCTCGTTAGTGACTGTAGGCCGCCATTAGTGGGGTCCATCAGCATAAAAACGTCGTTATTTATTGTTTACATGAATGTCAAACCCTCATTTTTAGTGAACTTGGAGAATTTAAGATACAGATTAGTGTACAACCATCCATGATAGAGGTAAGCAAGGAAATGGAAAGATTTAAAGGTGATGGTCCCCAGTTATGGCCGACTAAAATCAGACAATCACTTGCTGTCCGAATTCATGTATAGACAATGCAGGTCCATATAAATGTACTATAGTTTAATTAAACAGCACACCTACCATACTCCTTAATTTCCTGGAGAGTGTGATTTGTAGTACACCTGGAAAATTAAAAATCCAAGGCATGAGGAAGGAGATGTAATGTAGATTGGATTAACAAAAGTTCAAACGGCAATAAATTTTTTTGCTTGTGTTTCCTCTATTCAGTATTTAATATAATCTAGTATTTAGTCATTTTTCTTTTCTCTGATGTCTCCCAACAGAATCCAAAGGAAGTAGTATCAGGAACCTTCTGTGAATGTGATAACTTTTCATGTGACAGACATAGGGGACAGCTTTGTGGAGGTAACAATTTCCATGTGTTTTTATCCACACTGAACCCTCTTTGTTTATTTGATTTAAATTTTGATATTTGTCTTCAATGAATATGCATTATTCATTTGTTCACTTTTTGATTCCTTGCCGAAGGCAGGCAAGGAATCTATGCGATGGTGATGTCGTGTGTGTGTGTGTGTGTGTGTGTGTATGTGTGTGTGTGACGCCTGCTTGTAAACACGATATCTCAAGAACGGTAACCCCCAGGGATCTCAAACTTGGCATGTAGATTGTCCAAATTGAGTAGATGGTCCCTTTTTTTTTTGGTAGAGGTCAAATGTCATTTGGGGTCACCAGAGGTCAAAATGTAAATACCTTGGAAATTGCTTGTAAACACGATATCTCCAGAAGGAAAAATGTGAGCAATCTCATACTTACGTTGCTGATTGTCCATATTGAGTAGATGGTCCCTATTGTTTTTGATGGAGGTCAAAGGTCATTTGGGGTCACTAGAGGGAAAAAGGTCAAAACCTTGTAAACACTGTATCTCAAGAAGGGTAAATGTGAGGGATCTCATACATAGCAGGTGGATTGCCCATATTAAGTAGATGATCACAATTATTTTTGGTGGAGGTCAAAGGTCATTTCGGGTCATCAGGGATGAAAAGCTCAAAAACTTGTAAACACCATATGTCAAGAAAGGTAACTGCCAGGAATCTCATATTTACTACGTGGATTGTCCATACTGAGTAGATGACCCCTATTGTTTTTATTGGATGTCAAAGGTCATTTGGGGTCATCAGAGTTCAAAACATCTAAACCTTGCAAACACTATATCTCAAAAGAGTATGTAACTGTTGAAGTGAATATCCATGAGCGGTTGGGTTGAAAGGGTAAGAATACTGTAATTTGGCATGTGTAATGTAATAGGCATAGGGTATATAATATTTTTGGAACAGTTTATTAACTTCACAATGTAAATTCTTTAGTGAGGTAATTTTGAAAATGCATTTGTAAAGTACTGAAGCAAACTTGTAGGAAGAAGGTCTAAGGTGCACAAAACGGCACATCACATGGTAGTTACTGTACAGCATGTTGATTCTGGCATGAAATTGTGCCCTGTTATTACATTAAGTTCCAAGTATTAATACATGAAAAAGTGGGCAGAGCAAAATATAAAATCTTAAAAGACAAAATCTGTTCATCAGGCTGGCATACATGCTTCAATGCTCATGGGTATGCTGATTTTGCAGCCACAAGTAAATAGATTTTCATGAAACTGATGTGGAACATGTGAGTTTAAACGGTCTGTATATAAGGGTCATTTAGGGACATAGTCTGAAAATATTAGAAGATGCTTCTGTGCACACTAAGTAGATGACTGATATGGAACTTCAAAAGTATAAACTTTGAACAGAGAGTACTCTGTGTGATGCACAAGAATCTCTTTTATAACATACCTGCATTTCTTTTTCAATAACCTTAAAGAAAACCTGAAGAAAACATTAAATTTAGTGGCAAAAAGTGCTAATATTTGACAAACCTTGTACCTACTGTCCTCATGAGGACATGTGCATGCAAGCATGCATTAATTGGAAGTGGGAATTGATTAATTAGATATACCACAGTTAGTTTTACAAAAAAGAACCTAATTTACACTGATCATTTGGTATCAGATACCCTTCAGCGCACATGAACTGTCATTGCCTAATAGAGTGAATCAAATTGTGACTGACCCATTCTTTGCCATTTGGTCACAGTTATCTCGCCCAATTTTTCACAGTTGACTGCCAGTTATCCCCACAGTGTCCTGAAGGATTACCTCATACAAACATACAGCTCAATTGACTTAAGCTTTTTACTGTATAAGTGGTGTTAATTGACTCTTATAAACCCTCTGAAGAAAGCTTATTTTTATCTCAGTACATAACCATGACAGCCCATTGTTTGTATATACTCCCATTTCCTGCCATTCCCTGCAGGCATTCAGTACTCTTTTTGTGGTCAAAATGTCAGACTTCCATGAAAGTCACACCTCTGCTAAATCCAGCATAAAATAACTGTCCACATTATCTTGTCTCATCTGACCACAAATAAAAGTTGTTTGCCTAGCCATTGTCTGGAGATGGAGAAGTTCATGTACACTGATCAAGTTTCTAAACTGAAAGTCATCTTAGAAATACTGTAGACTGACACCCTTCAGAAATTAGTGTCCTTTACATAGAAACTGGTGGAATTGAACAAATAGTGTGTTTGTATAAGGAATTTTGTTGAACAAACTTTAAACATTGGTGTCTGTCTACAATCCTGGACAAAAATGATGGGACATTTTGGCCTAAATGTAGCAACACGTATGCAAAGACTCGTTGGTTTTCCAAAATCCCCTCCCCCCTAGTTCAATGTTGTTCTCGACAGAATATTCTCAAAATTTCAAAAAATTGCAACATTAAACGGGGGAGCGGGGGACCGTCCCATGTATTTTTGTCCAGGATTGTCTGAACGACTGTACACATGTGTGGGAGCATACGGATTCACCGCAGAACAGCTGCCGTAGAGAGAAGGAGCATAAAACATTTTTTTTTAATTTTGGCGGTGTTGTGTAAATCTTGGGTTTAATTTAATAAATGTAGAGGGCCAGTGGCATGATAAATCACTGATTTCAACACTTTGTAGATGATCATGCATGATTCTAAGCTTACAGGACATAAACTAATCTAACCACTCGTTTCAATAATTGGGTAAACCAGGGCTTGGGATGAGCGAATTCTAAACCGGTGTAAGTGCCCATTTAAATTTTTAGACGGCATTCAAATATGAAGTAAAAGAAGAGGAATAAATTCTTGATACCACGTGAAGTTAAAAAGAACATCTTTTATGAGAAACAATGAGAAAAAATTCCACTTTGCACAAAAAATTCGTCACTGAGAACAGGCTTCTGGTGAAATTGCCTTTAATTTGATATAGCGACCCCACAATTAACGATCTACCATTGACCTGACCACGATCTACTGTTGACCTACACAGTATTTAAATGGAACTGACGGTCGACCGCACATTTTTATGAAGGGATCTATTTCAAAATGATAATTTCAGCAATTTTACGGTTGACCGTGGCATACGAGGAATAAACTGCATTGGAGGAAACTATTTATTACTGCAGTAATGTGAAACCCACTCATTTTTACATGCCCCAATTTTGCATGTTGATGACGTCATCCGTGGTGAAAAAAAATAATAAAAACAAACGGTAGATCGTCTGGTTTACCCTAGTTTAGAGATCGCAGTCAGAGCTATGCGCCCTCTTCTTTAGTCTGTGGCTTATTTCCAAAGTTCAAACTGGTTATTTTAATGTTCCTACTTTCGGCTGAATGAAAGAATCGTTCCGCTTTGGCATTGATTAAATAATTTTTTTAATTATTTCATATGAGAAATAGCTGTAAGTTTATTAACTACTTGAATAAACTTTTGTTTCCTAGATTACAAACTAGAGAATTTTACTTTATCCTTCCCCAACGCGACTTTCCTATCACGGCTTTCAAACTTGTCCCCAAAAAGGCCACCGCTTCAACACCATCTACAGTATACGTGCGCGCTCCCATATATGTGTACAGCAGTTCCGACAATCCTGGACAAAAATGATGGGACATTTTGGCCTAAATGTAGCAACACGTATGCAAAGACTCTTTGGTTTTCCAAAATCCCCTCCCCCCTAGTTCAATGTTGTTCTCGACAGAATATTCTCAAAATTTCAAAAAATTGCAACATTAAACGGGGGAGCGGGGGACTGTCCCATGTATTTTTGTCCAGGATTGTAGATTGGTGTTTCTGCTTTACAGTTTCAATATGCTCTACAGTGATTATTTGTCACTTAGTTTCATTCTAGAATTTGTTTTAAATTTTTGATAGCATAAAATGTATCAGCATACTACTTGCCTCATCTCTGCTTATATCTGGATACCTGCACCAAAAAAGTAACCCCTGTGCAAAGGATTATGTAGCTATGTCAAATATCATCATCGAGTGGGAATTCTTGTCTCACATTTCATTTTTATCCATGTCACTATCCCCCCCCCCCCAAAAAAAAAGTGTACCATAAAGCTTAATGCATAGAACCATTGCTTCAAGATTACCCTTTACGACACTTTTCAAAAGTATTAAGATTTTATTTTGCATTGCTGCTGTCATTTAAAAGTAGTTCAGGTAATAAGAGCAAGCATAATGTTGTATACTGTGTATCAAACAAGGAAAACTCGTACGGTACTGTATGTTATGCTGTACCTACAGCATAAGTAGACAAAAGGCGAATTAAAAGTCTTGTTAAATTATGGATTAATAGGGATATCTGCTTTTGTTAATTTGCAAAGGATACCATAGACAATGGATGGGGTATTTCCCCCATAAAGCAAAAATTGCTGTCAGTAGTAGCCAAGGTTACACATCTCTGTTCAGATGTCTCTTTAGGCTTGGTCTCACATACCCCCCAACACCCAGTGTTAACTCGTGTTTACAATCAGACAAAACCACAGGCTAACCCCGTGTTTTCCAGTCTGTGTTCTCACATACCCAGTGTTTTGTTGATTGGATAGTGTTACCATAGTAACGAGACCAAATATTTCACACACCGATTACAGCAAAATGTAAGAAAATACCTGTCATCAGTGCTATAAATACCTGTGACCTTGCTTGATTAAAACAAACACGATGTTTAAAACTGCTTAACCCTGCGATTTGAGGTGGATTGAAATTTAAACACCGACCCCGCGTTAACCCGCGTTCCCACGTTACTCGAGCGTGAGGTAATACAGTGTTACCTCGAGGGCGGGGTATGAGAGAACACAGTATTTGATCCAATGCTTGTAGGAGAGTGTGTCGATGAGGGCTTGTTTAGACACTAACCTCAATGCAGACTTTTCGAAACATAGAGGCATCGGAACATAGAGACTTCAGAATGGAGAGCTGTCCCCATTGACCAAACTTTTGATAAAAATGGTTTCAAAATACCGCTTTATCAAGTAATGAGACAGTTTTCTGGAATATTAAAGCTGTGTGAGAAATTCCTGTTGTGTGTGGAGATCAAAGGTTTGAGGTGACAGTCAGATCAAACTTTGTAGACATAATATTTCTAGGGGGATAACTGTGAGGGATCTCATACCATGGTGGTAGTACTTCCATACTCATTCTGTACTAAGCTTAATTTTGAATTACTCATGTTGATGGACGTGTTGGTGTGGTGATCACTATTGTTTTAAATGGGATCGAAAGGTCATTTTGGGTCACATGAGGTCAAAAAGTTTTGACCCTTCTAGTATTATATCTCAATTAAGTAGGATAATTGTATGGGATCTCTTGCATGTCATGTTTGTTTCCATGTTTGCTATGATATATCATACGGCAAGGAATCACTAAGCCTGTTGGCTTTCTAGTTTTTTAGCATTAATTGATTTTATATAATTAAAGAGAGTCAAGTCATTCATTCATCATCTAAACTACAATTTTACCCAGAGTCCAACAAAATAGTCAATTGGCATGGCTCTTCTAGTGACATCAAATTCAAATAATGTAGAGTAGCTCATAGTACACAACATGCACTGAGAGTTTCCTGATTGCACATTAGGGCCCAGTGTGCTCAGCACCGTATTCCCTGAATCTAGGGTTGTGTCTAGATAAGGATGAGATTTGGACAACTACTGGAGGGTCTAGGAATAAGTAGGTTGGGAGAATTTGAATTGTGTTGGGTGATGAATATTCATCATCACAGATAGGTAACAAGAGTGACAAGTTTGTGTTTGAAGCTTTTCATTTTTTGTTTATGTTTTGTTTGAAAATGTTTCATGATGCATCGAAGATCACAGTTATTATTTGGTGTCATATAAAAACTTAATCCGCACATGTTGTACCGTTTTTGTTTATGATTGTCTAGTCTTTTCGGATATAAAAATGATTTTAGAGACAACACTGGCCAACCCAAGTGCATTTTTGATTGGTGGAATGCAATTTTCTCCATTGCTGCTTTTTAATTAATAACTGAGTAACAAAGTTCAAAAGATGCAGAGTAGCTTACATTTCACAGCATGCACTGCATTTTCTTGTTACACATTTGGGCTTGGTATGTTCAACCAGAAAATAGCCTTTCGTGTTCTCCAGCATGTCTTAAACAATAAACTAGGATTGTATCTCTTAAGTTACCTTTCCCTTTGTCAGGGGCAGGGTGGACTGGAGAGGGTGTGTCAGGTGGACTGGGGGTGGTGTTTGGGGTGGACAAGGGGTGGTGTGTGAGGTGAAGAAATAACTTTAAAAATGGTTTTCCAGTGTTTTTTTTTTTTTTTTTTTGTCGGCTCCTCACTTAGACTTCTTGAGTTTGTTTTATTTACACAGGTGAAGAGAATGGTGTTTGTGTTTGCGATGAAGCATCAAGAAAGAGTAAGTGCCAGTGCAAAACAGGCTGGTCTGGTCCATCTTGTGCCTGCTCCACACGAACAGACACCTGCATAGCAGCTAATGGGGTGAGCATTTACTGAGTTGTTGCTGTCATGGTAAACCTGGATTAGTCCTGAAAATTTGGAAAATTATTTCAAGGTTTGGAAAAGTCTTGAAATTCAGAAAAATTGAAGTCTTGGAAAATGGCAATGTTCCTCTCTCTCTCATTATATCAGACTGCATTGTAATATCAACATTGAATTTTCCTTTCCACATCAGATTTGATGAAACTGTATGTAAAAAGTCAAGGGGATATTTATGGAAATTTTCTTTATGTTTCTGGAAATTCTTGGAAAAGTCATGAAATTGATAAACCCCCATAAGTTTAGGAGCCAGGGTATCACTTTTAACCTGTCGCTCTGTATGTTTTCTGTGCAAAACCATTGCACTACTGTGTCCTGGAATAGCTCTTTATAAACCTACTCTGTGTAATCATGTTTTGGAAATGAAATCGGCTTGAAGAGGAAATGTTTCTAACATGTGTGCACCCTCTTGGTCTGTAGCCAGCGCAATATTGCAGCCTCCATGCAAAAACTTAGTATTAGCAAAACCAAGCACTCTGTGTTTTTACGTAATATAATCTATAGCACAGTGTGTCAGGATTAACCCCCTTTAGTAGCAGAATAGCAGAAGGGTTAACAATGGTGATCAAGCATGTTTTAAAGATATTTGAATTTAGAATGTGGCTTGTTTGTTTCAGTTTATATTATAGTAATTCAGTCTGTCAAAAATGGTATGATTTTCAAAGATGCTGAAAAAAAAAAATGTAATGAGACTACATGTGAATATCCCCACCTTTATCAGATTGATTTAGAACCATGACGTACTTAGAAAACTCATGAGCTATTTCAACAGTTGAAGCTAGCACTATGCTGCCCCCTGTGAGCTTGGGGGTTGTAGAATTTGCCCACAGTATTTCCCAGCTGTTGTAAGAGGGAACCGAAGGGAAGGCAAACTTGAACTTGAACCTTACTTGAAAATAAATTTAAACTTGGAACATTGTCTGGAGTTTATTGACACTGTATAACAGTTAACTAACTAACTTATATGATAAGTTAGATAAAATAAACGTTTTACCTTCCAATAGAGCAGGGCTTCTGCCCGGAGGGGGGGGGGGGGTAGGGGAGATTAGTTCCCACCTTTACTGAAAGAGGTGGGTAAAATCCCCCCTTTTTCATTTCCATAAAAATTAGAAAATTGTCAGTATTTTGGTCTCTTAATTAAAAAGAGCATATTTTTTTTAGCAATGTTTGAACCTACATAAATGGTCTTAAAAAACTCTTCAAATTGCACCTTACAGAGGCCTTTAGGCAAGCTTTTGTCCCCCTGAACTCACTTGTAACTTAAGCCTGGGACAGCATCAATTCAAACTTGTGTTTTAGCATTTATAAATCCCCCCCCCCCCCACTTTTGGTTCCTGGGGGAACCCATGGTAAGCAAATGATTTGAAACTAAAAGTGAAAAAGAAAATACATAGCAAAATAAAAGTAATAAAAAAAAAAGGGAACAAAAGAAGACATTTTAATTCGTGCTAATTTGTTTGGAAAGATGAATAGTAATATTGGTAAAGAAAAGTCGAAGGAGGAGCTGCATGTTAGAGTAACATTTAGAAGAAAAATGATTTAGATAAATGGCTGCAACTTTAAGAGAGGTATTTGATACTGTTTTGTATTACAGGAAGAATGCAATGGCTATGGAAAATGCGTCTGTGGATCATGTGTCTGCAACGCAAATTCAAGCTACAGTGGAGAAAAATGCGAGGAATGCAGGGTAAGTTTGGAAACCGTTTTGATTCTTTATCATCGATTATTTTGATTCACAAAAATGGTAGTCTGGGAGGTTTGTTATAAGGAATCATAGTGGTTTGGAGGAGGGATGTTTTGGAAAATGGAGAAAACTGAACTGTTGTGTACATGGAGATCTGTTAAACATTTTGGGTAATTTGACTACGAACTGTCTTCACACTATGACTACAATCAATCTAGATTTACTTGCATCATCAGTTCAATTATCTGTCAAAATGAATTAAGTTTCATAAAAAGTAGAAAGAGAAATATCAACTTGTAGCATATAATTTGTATTGCGCTGAAGTCTTTGTCATGATATGTGTTTCGTTCATAAGAATGGAAAACTCTAATTATCTGCAAATAATACCCCTTGTGCTTAGGCATAATTTCAAAATAGTCAAGCTGCATGGCCCTCAGCTTCACTGAAGCAGCTGCAGCCTATGGCTTTTGACATGGTGAATGAAAAACTGTCTTGTAGACACTCTACCCTACTGCTGACCACAAATTATCTTAAAGGTTCACACAAAGAACACATATGAAGAGAGAAATTTTATATGTTGCTGCTATTGCAAGGACACTACGTAATAAATCTGTGAGTCTGTGATCCCTTGGCCTAAAATTAAATGTTTAACATCTTTGCCAAACACATTCTGGAAAAGAGGTCATTAAATTAAACTAGACTATATTAAACTAGCTGTAAGCTGAGATGTAAAACCCTATGCAACTTATAAGCCACCTAAATTCTGTGAAAAGTTGCTTCAGAAACATTCAAACTTGGAAGAGGTATATATCTTCAGAACTGTAAAAGATATTCAGCAGATTTTTCCTTAGGAAAGTTCATTTTCTAATTGTCAAGTGAAGTCAGGTCAATTGCTGACATGTCACCACTACCTTCAAAAATTTAAATGAGTGGAATTGGCCTCTTGGTAACGGATGATACAACCTGTGATAATTATGCACCCTATTTTTATTTCATATAGGCCTGCCCTGGTAAATGTCAACAGAACAAGGATTGCGTAGAATGCAAAGCCTTTGGAACAGGATTGGACCCAGAGCAGTGTGACAGATGCCCATATGATGTCATCACTGTGGCAGGAGACCTACAAATTCGTAAGTTTACCTCTTGAGATCGTGAGGATTATGATAGGTTGGTTGTGAGGGGAAGTTGTTTAGTGGGGGGGGGGGGCAGAGGGAGCTGGATCGTGCATGATTTCAATTGTAGTGCTGAAGGGTTTGGATAATGTTGGTTGTGAGTTAGTGGACAGGAGGTTTTAAGGGTGATGTTGGTAATGAGTTAGAGGGGCGAGATTGCTTTGGCGAGGCATGTACATTGAAATGGGGGAGATGGAGGTTTCTTGGGGTGGTATTGGCAGTGATTCAAAGGATGGATGTGAGGGTTTTGTTGTCACTCAGTACACAAGAACTATTTTACAATGTGACTGTGTGTTATTTAAATGGTAATAAGATGTACTTGATGTACATAACATGCAAAAGGAAAGTAAAATTTTGCTTTTCATTTTTAAAATGGATACTTTTGTGAAATGATTCAAAAGTAATTAAAGTTTGAGTTCTTTTCTGTAATAGTCAACATACTTGATTTTTCATAAAAATTTAGGGTCCCTGAAATCTTCTGTGGACCATTCCAAAGCTCCTTGAGGGCCCCTTAATTTTAAGGTGGTTGCTTGGAAAGCTAGGGTGCAGATTCAAGTGAAATTTAAGTCCCAATGCATATTCTACTCTGGTTTTACCTTAATTTTTGTTTCACCTCATTTGCAGCAAATGGATCAGAAAGATGTCTGGTGCCAGATGACGATGGATGTTCCTTTATATTTACCTACAGACAATTTCCAAATGGCACCTTGGTTCTTTATGTTCTGGAAGAAAAGAGTAAGTATCTTTAGTTTTTCATTTACACTTGTTGCCATTTCAGTATTGCGAGCAGGGTTGTCACCATGTCAGGTGGCACAGAGTGGTGCTACCTTGCTCTCAAAATCTCCACCCAGTGCTTGTTATCAATATCAGCATTAGTGCCTGCCACAAATTTCTCACCGTAACTGAATAAAATTCTTAGATTTCTTCAGAATTAGTGATAATTTCTCGTAGTTTTATTTTTATTTGTGACTGAAGGCAGCCATTAGTGGGGTCCAGTAGCCTATATCATCTTCATTTATTGTTTTCATGAATTTCAAATCCTCATATTCAGTGAAATTGAGGAAATCAAGACAAAATAAAGTGTACAACCATCCATGATACAGGCAGGCAAGGGAATTGCTAGATAAAAAGGTGATAGATTCCAGTTGTGGCCAACTGAAATTTGACCATCACTTGCTTTCCCAATTCATCTATATATAGGTGGTGCAAATGATGTTTTCCATTGATCTGCTGTGCTCTAACTGCATCATCAATGGATGGAAAGTTTCTCATTGTGGTCATACGTGAACCACAGAGAGAATGATTTTCTTATCATTACTCAATGAGCTTTTCATATTAAGCTATTGTAATCTGTCTCTCTAAGAAGTTTATCTACTGATAAAAAACTTTGAATAGATATTGTGGTGGAATGAGTGATCAAGAATTTAAACTAATAGCCTCGTCATGTGCCTTGAATAATAGTTTGCTTTTCGATGGTCAATGCTTCCTCAACCTTGTTCCAACATCCTAATTATTATCTCAATACATAACATGTATTGAGATATTGTCACACTAGCCAGTTGCTAGCTGTAGCTGAAATCCCTTTCAGCATGGCCATGTTTGGTAGGTTTTACAATTTTATCATAATATCTTGTAGAGCATGTTATTGTATAATTATTGAGATTTTTAACTTGATAATCTGATAGGCTGATAACCTAGTGAATTTTTTCTCTGAAAAGTGGTCAAAAAGTGTTGCAAAAGAAGTGTGTCATTTCAGCCCATTGTTTATACTCCTTTTTTCCCATAGTGCAATTGTGTATATTTAGTCTGCAATTTTGTCTTTGGCTTCAAGCCTCTGCTAAATCAAGTACAAGGTAACTGTTAAGATGATCTTGTCTGGTCTGACCAAGATGTCTGCCAAGCCTTTGTTTTGTGATGGAAAAGTTCATTTACAGTTAATTGAGTTTCTAAACGGGATGTTACAGTTACTCTCAACCCTCAAAAGTTGTGTTTTTTACCAACAGGTTTCATTGAGAAAATAAGAGGTAGGAGGTTGATGTTAGGAAAACTAGATAGGAAAGCAGTAGTAGGACAACTAGTTTTGTTGGAACTGGTTAGAAATAGAGAAACAGCTTCTTTTTTTTTTTTGATTTATAAGAGTGATCTCCATCCAGCTGGGTAATTGTTTGTGCTTTGTAGTTTCAATATGCTTTATAATAATTAACATTTTACTATAACAGTATCTTTTTTGAATATTTTGTTTTAACTTTTGATAACCATTTCAATATTTTAGCATAAAATGTACAGTACCAGGATATTATAAATCTCTGCTATAAATATTTAAATGACCACAGTGCATTACAAAAGCTTTACCATTCTGTACTCTTCTGTATGTGATATGGGAAGTTTGTTTGATATTTCATCTCTATGTATGATACTGTATCTGATCACCAAAAGAATGTTTGCTCCTTTCTGTTGTAGCATGAAAAACTTAAACACATCATTCCACTGCTTTATGGTTACCATTGACCATACATATAAGTATTGAGATTCTGCAGCGTAGCTGCTCTTGTTATGAAATTGTCCTCTTTACCTAATAAAGTGACTTCTTGGTACAATTTCCAAATGATACTGCATATTATGGAGACTCGTAGTTACGTATATATTCATACTCATAATTAGGTATACATACCATGTATTTTTGTTCTTTTTGTTTTGTAGCTTCTGTTAATATATGTTTCCATTTCCTCTTTTTTTTTCAAGGGAGTAACCCACTTTGTTAAACCAGCTGTGACTTTATGGCTGACTTCCTTTCAGGTCATATTTCTATATGCAATGTGATCAAACAAATAATGAATTATGACATCAGTTCATATCCCGTGCAGCAAAATTGTAACTTTGTCTTTGTCTCAATAACTCTTTGTATATTGACCTTCCCTGATGTTGATATCATCTGACATTTCTCCTGACAGGTTGTCCTGAACCAATCAATCCTCTCTTTGTTATCATCCCTATTGTAATTGGTATCATCCTCATCGGGTTGCTCCTTCTTATACTGTGGCGTGTCCTCATCTACCTCTGGGACAGGAAAGAATATAAACAGTTTGAGAAAGAAAGACACAATGCTAAATGGGAAATGGTGAGTTGCTTCATGGAGGACTACACTGATGTTTACTCTAAACTATTTACAGAATGCCATATTTAGGGTATTTCTAGCCTTTTGTGGAACCACTAGGGTAAGATGTAACTCTCTGACATCTTGAAAAGCAGTGCACCACCAGTCCAGGAGGTTTCTTACTTGAAAATACAAACCCGTGAATGGAATCTGTGTGGAAAATATAGGGATTTGTAAACTGTTGTATAGGCAAGTTGTTACAAGTATACCACAGCATAATGTGTGAAAGGGCTAATTGTCTCCTTCCATTGTATAAAATATTAGTTTGAGTGAGGTGGTCAAGTAACTCCACCTACATAAACTTTTTAGCTAAAAACATTTGTCTTGTAAACTGGAGTCTGTCCCATTAAGAAAAGCATGTGTGTCTTAAGCTTCCAAAACATTCCAGAAGACAAGAAACTATGGAATTTTATTGTTGTAGGATTAATTAATCAGGGGTAGACTGTTTAGAGTTCATCAAGGTAATATTATGGAGAAGGAAACCTTTTATGGACAATAAGTATTAATGAAAAATTTTTTATGGGGATAGATATTAGGTCCCTTCACTGTTGCTATTTAGTTGCCATTGGATTGTATGAATGTGTAGTGAATACTAGTTCTGGTTAGGCAGGGACGTAGGTGGGAAAAGTTAAGGAGCTGGGAGGCTCCTTTACAAGAAATGAGGCCATCTGGAGGGAAATTTTGGCATTTGGATGGAAATTTTCCTTTTTTGTTCATGAAGATCTAAGGAGAATTGCAGGTAGTTGTTCTCCCTTCCGGGGAAAGGCTTTTACTCCCTCGTTGAGAGATGAACATATTTTTCAGCCCTGTCAGGGAAGTGTTTTAATAGTTTAATAGGAGTGATGACCTGACAGGAGGAAAAAGTAATGTTCCTGAATTTATGAATTATGTGACAAAATCAAGTTTCTTCATCCTAATGACAATGAGGTATAAAGCAGAAATAATTTCAGTTTTGAAGTGTATAATTATTAACTTTTATTTCTGCATCCTTTTTTTTTTTTTCAACAGGGAGAAAATCCAATATACAAGCCATCAACAACGGTCCATAAAAACCCCATGTATGGCAAAGCATAGTAAATTTTCAAAGTTTTTCATAGCTTGTAAAGTTGGTGTAACAGAATATTTCTTTTGATATGCAAAGGAAATATTTTGTGAGGTTAGGGACCAGCCTGAATGCGAGAGAAAAGCCAAGATATGCTGCAGGCCTGGACGATATGGGTGTGGTAGACATTTGAGATTAATAATTATGAATCATTAGCTGGTGAAAACAATTGTTTGATCTCGATTTTATAAGATCATGCCTTCTTTTATTTACTTCATATTTTCGTTTTTTAAGTTTTGTTCTTGAAACATTTCAATATTATCGGTACTTTTAAATGATACATTTAGTCTGAATTCATCTGTAAAATTGGCTTTGGGGTAAAATTTTCATTGCACCTTTTTTTTTTTTCTTGTATTAAGTTCAAGAATATTGTGAAAAGGTTCACCAAAAGATAACCATAGGTAAACAGCAAAGCTTCATGGGGTACCAAGCAGTTTGTACCAATTTGTCCCATGTTTTTTCAGTGATTAGTCGGTAAAATTACAAGTTGGCTGGTTTTACACCTATATATCAGTGAACAAAGTGACCTTCAGAGTAAATGTGGGAAATTCAATTCATGCATTTTGGTACATCATTCAGTATTATTTATTTTTTTCTTGGTTCGAATCACTTTCTTGTGCCACTGCTAATTATAATTATGAAGCAATGATTTATATTCTTTTACTAATGATAAACTTCAAATTCTTTAAAAAGGTGAGACCACCAATTGGTGTGTCCCATGGGTGCAGTTAACTTTGTCTATTGCCCCAAACATTTGCTATGCTCTAATGCTACATGCATTCACTAAGTCATCCATGCAGTGGGCCGTGTGTTTATGGGATATCGCCCATAAATTCTTCAGACAAAGAGCTTGTTGTCTTTTATAAACCATATTAACTCCCAATAGTAGTCAGTACAACATAGGTGGTGGTACTCATTTTTTAATTGAAAGCTTTTAGCAACTCAAGATTAGAAGATGAAGATTATTGGATTTAAATTGGTTAAATTGGTAATGTAGCATCCGTGATGAGTGTGAAGGATAACAGTACAGTGTCAAGAGCCAGGTTTAACATGTGCTGTTAAGATGGTGCCCTGAAGCGAGCAAGTTTATCTCTGAGTAAGTAGTGAAACTAAGATGGAGACCTTGTGGCCTAGTTGATTGTTACATTGGCTATCTTTATTGAGAAAGTTGGACTGGTGAGTTTTTGCTATGCCAATAGAAGACCAGTTCTGCTGGACTAGAGAAAAATTGCTATGCAAAGGCTGACAATGATTTGAAAAGTGAAGATTAAGGGCCTCTAGGGTGTGTGAACAGATAATTGAAAAGAGAGAGTGTCCATTTTCAGAAGAATATACATTGAAACAAGCAGAGGGGTGTATATTTGTTCGAGTGAGAACATACTTACACAAGAAGAATATGAGTGTGTTGTACCATACCATAAACATCCTGTCTAAATAGTTGAAGTGAAACAGCAGACTTCATTATTGCCTACCTAGTGTCTACTACTTACTTCGCTTTAGACTATTAAACACTTACCATCAATTATCAATCTTGTAATAGGATGTTTATCTCATGTTTACTAGAGGATTCTTGTCATTGTTTATCCTTTTTGGCAAAGATAATTTGCAGAATTTCTTTTAAACCAGTGCAGAATGAAAAGACTACAAATCAGTGATGTCGAGTTCCTGAAAGTGAAGGGTGGTCAAGTCTCGTGCCCCTTTAGGGGATGTTATTCATTTAGGGAGTTGTCTTTGGTGTTTTGGTCAGTTGTTGGCGGTTGCCAGGACTTGAAAAAGAGAATGCAGAGTACCTAGTTTAAGAGGAGGAATATATGTTGCTATTATTGGAGTAAAGATTTATCATCTGAGCAACAGAAAACACTGCCTGTCCTCCTGTAAGATGTTAGTTATGTAAAGAAGTGAAGAAAGCTGATTGTTACTTTAAAGTCATTCATGAAGTTTAACTGAAATAAATGATTAAACATGTATCAGTGAAAGAGTTTTTCATTTATACAAGTGAAAAACAATTGCTTCGTTTGACTGTATACAGTCTAATAGATGTTAATTGAGAAAGAAACGGTTTGTTTAGTCTGTATAAATTGTGATATATCTGTTTGCTTTGAAGTCAAGGAGGTTATCATAGTGAGATTTTTTTAATACTTGCAGAACTGATAGGAAAAACGTCTGTTTAGAAACTTGCCATATGTGGAATGAATGGTGTCCCAGTAATCAGAAACGTTTACAGCTTTGATAGTGTTAATGTTGCAAATGTGGCCAAGTAATTACACAGGCTTGTGATCTTAGAATTGCCTGTTGGATTTCTGATTTGGGAAGATGTTTACCTTAACACCCATTCTCCATTTTGGTTTGGTAATGGGAGTTGAAAGTGAAGTTGTAGGTTATTTATTATAATAAGGATACATTACGTAAAATAACATTTTCTCAAACCGCTAATAACAAACCATCTAAAACTGACTTTTGGGCAGTAAGTTTGGTTTTATTGATGTTAGCACCCATAGTTTATAACCACCTGAGGACTTATTGGATTTTATCATTCATTGTTTTAGAGTTGGAAGAGCTATAAACTGTAGGTGCATTTGTCAAGTTGAAATCCACTTGCCACCCAAAAGTTGAAATTTAGACTGTTAGTGGTAGTTGATTAAGTAAGGAGCTTTTTAACCTAATGTACAATTGAATAATTGGGTTGCCTCTTTTACAAGTAACTGGTGACTCGGATGTTATGTGCAACCTTTTGAATAGGACTCGGTAATAGATTTCACCTTAAAAATTAGAGTATTGTACTTACTGTACTAACTTTTAAATGGATAGGGAGAAATCTCCCAATTGTTGGCAAGGTTTAATATTACTTATTCAAAAAAGCTGATGTGAATGCATTTAAATATCACCTTCCAGTCTTAGCATGTAACATCTGCATGTTGGTGTAAAGCTACTGCAATATGGTTGTACTTTTGTTCCCCATACCTTTCTGATTGGTTCTAAAAAAGGTACACATCACTGAGCAATATGCAAGATGAAAACCAGTTTGTGGTTTGCTGTGGCACATATTCAAAAACAGTTAGTGATAAAAAAAAAAATATATATAAGTAAAATTTTCAACTCTTTTATCTGTTTTCATACATGCGGTCAAATTTGTACAAGTGAATTGATGTCATCCCTAAGAAAATTTTTGTAAATGTTAGATATAAATAGAGCTCATAAATTTAATGTTTTTGTACAAATAATGGAATATTTTGTTTTGATTTGTTGCCCTTTATGGCATAAAGTGAACCAGAGATATGGTTAAAGGTAAACATAGTTGTAAGTTTTCTTCAGATGCCTGCTCGTAACATTTGTAACTTAGACAGTTTGTCTCAGTTGGGCTTTATAAAAGTAGTAGTATTTCTTTTCTGTTCATTTCTGTTGTTTACTTTTGACAAGAGGCATTTTCTTTAAAACCACTTTTCCTTCCATACACCCCTGTGCCTTTTCTTCCCCTTCACTCTCCCGTACCAAAATATTTACCGCTTACTTGAGTTTGTGACATATTAACATTAACTTGTCTTCACTCAGCAGTGGTAGATGAGGACTGCTCATGAAAACTTGAAGAATTTATGGAGCACCATCCATTTCATTTTGATGTCAATGGTCACTTAACTGACTTATGATGAGAATGAATTATTTCCAGCAGTCTTTCCCTTTGGTTTGTAACAGGTACCTGGATCCCATTATGTGACTTTTTTCCATCATAAAATTAATATGTATATTGAGAAATTCTTAGATGCACCGCCCATATTTTAAATTTTTGTTTTTTTTGTTTGTACCCTTTTCCTCTTTTTTCCTCCTGGTTTGTACATCTTTATTGTAATACATTATCCACGTTGTAAGTGGTTTGTGTTTGGAATATTTGTTTCCACTTTATGATTCTTTCATTGTTAAGGCATGTCAATATAACATAGCTGCGGTCATCTTAGCAATGCATAGCTGCAGCTCCTGTAGACATGCTGAGACACCTGCAGCCTCAAGGCTTAATATGATGCTGATACCTAAGTATGGTCCAATAGTAAGAGGATTTCTCTGATTCAAGTCAGATGTCATGCAGATTGAATAAGATGCGTTGATTTGAGTCATAAGGAACGTTCATTTAAATGAATCCTATGTTTTTTGTTTCTTTTTTTTTTTTGCTAATTATGCAATTTAATTAAACTCTTGTAATATTAGATTTGCTTGTTAAATCACTCCAATGAATTAAGCAGATTAGAGTTGTTCCTTAATGCTATAACATCTGTTGTCATATAGAGAACAGTCAAGTAATTTCCAGTTCACAAATTTCTTTGTTCTGTTCCTCTACGTTGGTGGGTCACATTGATTGGATTGTCAGTGTGCAAAGTGGTGTGGAGTGTTATGTATCATGGGAGGGTAATTAAAGACTTTTGTAAATCAATTATGTCAGGCTCATTTCAGAACTGGCAGCCCTCAGTGTTCATATTGTCTTAGAAATGTGTTGTCTCATTAGCTGCAATGCCAAATTGAGAGCATTTTCCAGAAGACTCTTAAACTTAGTTGTAAAACAAGTATTTTGGAGCGATGTACAGAATGTCTGATTTAATGGGTAGCATGTATGTTGGGAAGGGGGTAAACTTGACAGATGGGGGGGGGGGGGTAAACTTGACTGTTGATTTGGGTGGTGGCAAATTGATTTTGTTTTTATAGGATGCTTATCTTAATGAAACTGGCTGGAAGTTAAAACACATTTAAATGCCCATAAACAGGGATGTCACCCCAAACTCCATCAGGCTGTTTTTTGCCACAAGGGGATAGGGGCTTAAGGAACAACTCAAGTAATAAATCTGCTCAGCTTGCCACACTCTTGATTTCTGCTGTGAAATACTTGTTTGAGACCATGCAACATGATTTGTTTACAATGTTTAATTGTGTAATGTAATATATAATGTCGGGTTTTGTAAGTGAATATGCTAATTTCAAGTATTTTATCACGCAAGAAAAATGTATCTTTCGAATATTTATTCCAACGCTATACCAAAAAAAAAAGAATTTCCAAGAATCGATTGTTTTTATGAAGGTTAGTAAAAATGAAAAGTTTGACAAAAGATTAGAGCATATACTGTTGTTGTGTAACTGCATTAAACTCTTGCGAGAATGCGTATGCTAGTGTTGAACAATAGTGTGATTTAAAAAGGTGTGATAACAAGGAAATATTGGATAAAGACTACCATCTTCTAGCACGACTTGTCTTTTCCAAATTACGCTATAACGAGTGACAAATTTTTCAGTAAAAGAGTTTCAAGAAACTTTTTGAATATTGTTTTTCCTTTAATTTGGTCATGTAGATTTCATGACACCCTTCATACAGAAAGAAAATAATTGAATCACCTCAAAACATGAAACCCTCCTTTAAGACATTTTTTATTGTCAATCCACACAAAAGAATATACGGTAACCATTTTAGGCGTTCTTCCAAATTTATCTTCGAAAACGAGCCATGTGTAAAGCAATTTGTCATCAATCAAGACTTGGTCTTCAAGGCTACAAAACATTTGTATGGTTACCGGTTTTGTCACTTCTTTGACTATCCATAAACACCCGTCAATTATTTACCTCTTCACGTTTGCAATGATCTCCACTTGAAGCTTTTCCTCGTTGCATCTTAAAAGTTTTCAAATGGCAAGTTCACTTAATAGCGTAGTCGATGTACTCACACCGTCATACCTTTTGTACAGGGTGGTGGTGATATGTTCAAGTTTGAGATATCGGTTCTTCATTTGTGTACTGATATCCATCGACTCAGAATGAACAAAATATGTAAATTATAGTAAAAGTAATTTTAATCGGCAATGAAGTTTTTTTGTATGAAGTTATGTAATATTTGGATGTTATTTGGAGTTAACCATTCATTTTTATACTTAATTGTTAAAAAATCCCCGCATAGGAAGAAGCGTACCGTTTGTAACACGCTATGTAGTTACTTTTACCGTTGTATGCAATAAAATATCAAACGGGAAGTCATATTATGTTTGTCATTTCTGGTTTATGAGTCGCATAATTTTATTAAAACTTATATAGATATTTAATCATTACAGTTGCTTATTTTTTGTAAAAGAAAGCATTAAAAATCATAACAGTTACCACATTGTCATCAAAATCTACCAAATATTTCATGGGGCAGTTTCTCTCACTTGCAAGGCACCCTACTAATCGCCCCAAGTAGGATAATAACACCTTGAGACATGGGAAAACAAGCCAGTGAGCCACAACTGGAAACAAGACCTTGGCCGGCCTGACTCAAAGGGGCACATTGAGTTGATATCGATAACATAATGAAAGTGTCAAAGGTTCCTTGACACATGACAATGCTCATTTTCAGCACAATAAGTCAAGTTTCATATCCAACAGCTACGGAAAAGTTTACATTTTAAATTTTGAGGTGCTATGACTTGTAACTGGTTTGCGCATTATTTAAGAAAAAAGTCTTGTCACGAATTTTTTGAAAACTAAATTGAACAGTTACGTACTCACTCATGAAACTTTCATTTGTAGGTAGGGTATTGGATTTGTCTAAGTTCGAGCATTCGTCATAGGTGTGTAAAGAAAACTTTAAAAGTTTTTGAAAAAATAGTTGAATTTCATGAACCACATGAATTGGTTAGAAACTGGGCGGTAAAAATCCATCTGACTTAACCTAACGTAACCTTAGGCTCTGACCAAACCTAACTTTAGAGTGATACTGTAATACCATGTCTTATCCCTAACCTTATAGATGAATCCCCGTTAGCGCTTATGTGTAGTGTCTGTGGGAAGCCATTAGTGGGGTCCATCGGCCTTAGATCGTCTTTATTTCATGTCTAGATGAATTTTAAACACTCATATTCAGCGAATTGAGGGAATACTCGCATTCAGTGCATTGAGGGAATCAAGATAAATTCAGTATACAACTATCCATGGAACAGATAATCAAGGAAATTGAAAGATTAAAAGGTGATAGAACCTTTTTATGGCAGACTAAAATCAGATCATCACTTGCCGTCCGAATTCATCTATACCATGGCGTGAATATCAGGAAGGATATGCCTTTTAAAGAATTTCAGTGTTTATGACATAATACAAGAGAGAGAAGATTTGGCCCTTTTGGAAATGTATGCAAATTCATGAAGTAGAAAGAAAAATGGGCTCTTAGGACATATGTTATGGTTTGTTTAAAGTTTATTTTAGTACATTTTGTTTTCAGTACATATTTGCAAGTCCTGTTTTGCAGATGTCCACATTAAAAACTAAATTAGAACTAGCTAATAATTGGTTGAAATAATATTTTTATCGTAACAGATGAATTTAAGACCATTTGCAATACTCATCATTTTTGTATTGCAAAACATTAATACCATAAATCATGAATTAAGGAGTCTTATCGTGAAAGTAGTACAAAGACGTTTTTAAACCGGGGGTCTGTGTAAAATTAAGAGTTCATTCAAACACAGTCAGCCAATCCTCACAGTCACCAAAAGTCGCTTCTTTTCTAATTTGAGTATGCATGACGTCACAGCCTTTGCATATATAATTAGCAAAAACTAGCTGTTTTTAAATCCAAATTTCGACATGAAAAATGCATAATCTAACAAAACCATCATTAAAATTAACAGAGAACACATTTTTCGATAGTTTCGCAACATTTTTGAAGTATTTGATACACAAAGCAATGAATTTGAGACGATTTTTTGAACTCGTAAAAACAGTTTTCATTCTGTTCGGAAAATCTGTTTTTTTCTCGAAAACGAGTTTTTTGGCACAGTGTGCCAGAGAGAGGGTACATCAGAAATTTCCTTATCCACCAAAAAAATCTAACATTACCATGAAATATTTCTGAATACGGTCAGGTATTCGCAAAATTTGAGGCCAGTCAAAAAAAGCCCTCCAAAAGTTGACCTGTTTTTGAGGGCAAATTTCTCTATGAAATTGCGAAAGAAACAATACCTCACGATATTTTTAGTAAAGAAAAGACTTTAAGATTTGAAATGACCAAGGATAAAACATCAAGGAACGCCTTTTTATGCATTATTCAGAAGCTTGAAGTTCCTCCAGCATGTTCGGTACCTATTCTGCGAAACTTATCATTTTCTTTTGTGGGCCGAGTTTCCATTTTAGAGGATGACCTCACAGGCCTCATTAACGCTTACAGTGAGGCTCGACTACAGTAATATCCTTCGACTTCTGTCCGTCCATTGTGATCAAGAGACCGTGCGTTATCCCGAGATAAACTTACCCTAATTACTCAAATATAATCGTGGTTTAAATTCAAATCTTAATGTGAATGAATGTAGAGGTTAAACATGTCGACGAATGCCCTTGGCCTGCCCTCTCTCAATCGTTTGCATTAACCCTCCTTTCGTGCCATGCATTATTCTGCCCTTATAATGTAATAATGCCCAACCATTGTTGTTTCAAGTGCTATTTTTGTACCTTACTTCTCAATTGGCGCTCAGCCTGACAGATCTTTGATTGACAGCAAGTTAAAGGAGCAGAGTGTCGAAGCTTTAATGCACATCATGTACTGTAGTGAGAGTGTTTCAATAACACATTGGGATATTGTATATATTCAAAGGCAGGACAGACTGTTGTAAGACACCAAATTACTCAATTGTCGCACTCAAGTTTTTTAACGTTTCCGATATAAAGTTCCATTTTTCCTACATAAGCCCCACATTTTACAATATTTAAAGAAGATAATCATTTTCAGAAAATTGTACAATTTAGTTGGATAGCCTCAATCCATACAATAAAACATGAATCGGAAACGGAATTTATTGCCCTGATATTCCACTAAAATTTCTCTTTAGACGACAGATTCTCTTTCAAAAACCCCACAATATTTGCCCTACTTAAAATCCCTAATCACCTGTCTTACAATTTCACCTTTTCTTCAACATAAGCACATATTTTTAATCATTTGTTTAAAAGAGGTAACATATTTTTGGAAAACTTAATAATTTCGTCACAAGACCTTAATCCCTCGGTAGGCTTAAGATAGAATGTCTTACCAACGATCTTAATTAGACCCGATAATCTTTATTTGCGCCAATATGCAAAGCATGTTCTTCGGGGAAAACCCCTCAAATTTTCAAATTTACTCACAAACATGGGCGTCCGGAAGGGGGGGGGGGCAAGGGGGGGCACTTGCCCCCCCTGGAAAATCAAACTTGTGAAAAAAATTAACTAAAAATTGAAATAAAAAAAAATAAAAATAAATCATTAAAATATCTTCACCCACAGCGTCAGTTTCTACTGAAATATACGGACATTTGACCAGAAATAGCAAAAGAGGAGATGGTATGCTGAATAGTGAAATCGTAATTTTGGGACCATCATTCGTGATATCTATTGGAAATTTGTAATTGCAAAAACTTTGCCAAAATTGTACTAGTTGTCAGGTATGTAGTGTGCATATGGCATCCGACTATTGATGAATGCGTTGGTCTTGCTTTGGTCACGTGCTGATCTCAAGTGGCGACGCGCAGATGTAACTTGGATATACAAGGTGAAGGGGGGGGGGGGTGGGGGGGGGGCGGGACATGGTTCATAATTGGGTAACGGATATAGGCATACATAGGCTGTTTGACAGTTGTAAGTTTTATCGTGAATAGGCGTGCAAGGCCATGACCGAGAGGCAGATTTCCCTTCAACATTTTTTTACATTGAAAATTCTAAAAATCTAAAAATTACAGACATGAAATCCCTGTTTCAGGGCTGGGTACATGCAGCTTATAACACTCGCCAAGTGTCGTTTCCGGCCATCTGGAGGGTTTGTAAGGCCCAAAATTTTCTTGTACGCTCCGCGCCAACCGATGGTGGCGCTCCGCTTAGATAGTGTACACAATTCAATCATCCTTGAATGACCTTGCCCCCCCCCCCTTGCAAAAATTTCTGCGGAAGCCCATGCTTACAAAAAACCGAATTTCTACTAAAAGCTGTAAAAATATTCTTCAATAAACTAGGTATTTTCAAATACTTGGTAAAGAAGTGCGCAATTCGTAGACTACCTCTCCCTCCTTGGGTTTCGAGAGGCTGCCCGCCACCTGATACGGAAGCCTAGAAATGCGGTGAATAGAACACTTGAGGACCGTTTACTCCTTACCATTATCTTTGAAAATCGAGGACTGTTTTCTCTCACCACCGTGCTCTCCACGAGGAATGTAAAGGGAGGCAAAAAATGGAGGACGTACTTCAAGAGAAGACGAAAACACCTTTACACCTAGTCACCTACAAAGAATTATAGACGTGACCAAACAGTTCTAGTAGTCATATATGGCACGTCATCTGATAATTCGTATACAATCCCTTGTTTCAAACGTTTGTCAGTTTTTATGCGTTATTAACTTAAAAGTTGTATTATGATTGTCATCTTTGTGCTGTTGAATGGTAATAAAGACCACAACTACTTTATAGTACTCCTCTGTTAGATTTTCTAAAACCTTAAACTAGATATATTATTGCTTTTGGTTTTAATGTACGGTTGAGCTTCTCGAATAGCGGGACCTTTTAGTTGACCCAGGGAGCTGTTACGGTCCAAATAAAAAGACAGCGAATTTGCTCTTTAAGAGCGTCTATAAGCAGGGATCTGTAACGGACAGCTCCCTGCTATAAAGAAGCTGTTCTTTGTCTGCTCATTAGTTGCTTCCCAATCACCGTCGCTTTAAAGGAGAGAATGAACTAGGCATGGAGTCATCTCTTGAGTTAGGAACGGCGGAAACTGAAAAAAACTTGACAACAAATCGCATCATCTATATTTAGTGCCAGTGTATTTGCGGATTTTGGTTTGAGCTGATTGGTTTTTAAATGGAGAGTAAGTATTTTTTGAAAACATTTGCTATTTGTTTTTGACGTGGCTTAGTTCTTTCCAATCAATGCCGAGGCTTCAATACCAGGATTAAATGATTGCTTTAAATGTCCTAAATTTAGCATCAGAGACACTACGGCTAGTCAACTTAAACATTAAATTGACAAAGTAACCGGTTCCTATTCAGCAACATTTTGGTAGGATGCTGGCTTGTATTACATTGAGACGACAATGAATACACAGGGGAAGACTTGGTCAGGTTTGTCTCTATTACAAATCAGCACATCATGCAACGAGGATAATAGGTACCTTGGTGTTCAACTAAGCTTACTCAATACTTAATATTTATTCCAGAAGGCTTTTTACAAAAACCGAGAGTCACATTTAAAAGATATACAAATTTGGCCTCAATATAATCAGATGCCCTGTTACGTCCGATTTTGTAACAGTTGACCAAAATGTAACAACTTGGTCCAAAATGTATCAATTACCTGCAACAAATGTAACAACTTTCCAAGTTGGTCCAAAATTTAACAATTTTCTGCCCAAAATGTAACAACGTGGAGGTTCACATCAGACGGTATTGAAAAAACTCCAACATTACTGTCATATTTTTTAAAGTGCCATAACTTAACCAAACAAGGTCGGATCGAACTGGGAAATGCATCATTTAATTTCTTATGTCATATTCCACACCTGGAATATATTTTTGGGTGTCTTCTGTGTCGCAATGAAAATCAAAATGGCCGCCATACGTCAGTTTGGGCTAAACCTTGCTCCGTTGAACTCAATGTGGTCTAAAAGATCTAGAAAGTCCATTTCCTGCCCACTTGAGTGCTGCTTCGGGGACGTTATAAAAATCCAAAATGACCGAAAAAATAACCTGCTGTAACTCGGCCAAAGAAGGTCGGATCGTCATGGGAGTTGCACAAGTCGAATTCTAGTTAAAATGACGGACCGGAAAATTTTCGGTGGAAACAGGCTAATTGGATCCGTAGGCCCAGCTTCTTCTGTAGCAAGCCGTCGTTCGTCGTCTGGGTTTAAGTATTCGTGGTTTCTTCTAATAGAGCATTAAGGAAAGTATCGTCTGAAATTATTTCTCCGTTATCCATACAACTCGCAAACCTTGATTTGTCGAGGAGATCTTTTAGATTTTTTGATCTTTTGTAGGTGATGATTGGTTGTTCGGGGAACAGTTTAAATGAGGGGTTTTAAGGAATAAGGTGACATTTTTGTTATGAAGCACGTATCAAATGCATTGTTTTAATATGTGGAGTAAAACAAGTTTATAAACCAATGATGGGTTACTGCTATATTTTCTTCACTTTTGAGTTTTTCTTCGGTCAGCGTAATCCACATGTTGGTGGCGCTGTTACTTTCCTCTGTGAGTAATCTCTCATGGTTGTGCAAGGTTGACCTACAGAACGTAACGCCAGGTAATGTACTGTACCGCCTACCCTTCCTTTACCTGAAATGGTAGTTTTTCTTGACAAGATGGCCACTAGATGACCTTTGATCCCAAATTTCCTAGCAACCCGTATGTACCACCAGTCAACAATGATATTGACCAATTACTATGAAGATCTGTAGGAGGAGATACGAGTTTTCACAAAATGGCCGAAAGTGACCGCCACATGACGTCTTGAATATTTTCTGCCCAGTTGGCCATGCATAAACATCCATCATTAACGTGAAAGCCTCCGTCTCTTTACAACGTCAAACTGACGAATGTCGGCCATTATAATTTTCATTGCGACACAGAAGACACCCAAAATATATTCCAGGTGTTGAGTATGTCATGAGAAATTGAATGATGCATTTCCTAGTTCTTGTTTGGTTAAGTTATGGCACTTTAAAAAATATGACAGTCATTAGCGGCTCTCCATAGGGGCACGGGGGGGGGGGCACTTCCAGATCATGGTCTTCAATATTCCAAAAATATATTCGATATGACATGAATAAAAAGTAGTTTTTTTCTTAACCTGGGCAAAGTATCCCAGCCTTCTCCCCATACAAATGTCATATATTATTTATAAAGTATAAACTAATGCGTAATTGTCAAGGATATAGTTCGTAATTGTATCAAAATTTTAGCCCAGTACCGGCCGCCCAGAAGCGTTGATAGCGCTACCAGCACCGATAGCAGTACTGAATCAATACTGTTACTGGCGCTGGTAGCTCTATCAATGCTTCTGTGTGGCCGGTTCAGGTTTACAGGCTCATTCGACCACTGGTCATATGAGTTAATATGATTCGAAAAGTTATGAGTTCAGTTATTTCCAACGGTGTGCATCTCCTTGAAACAAAAAAGTCCAGAACAAATTTATGTTTGATATTTTGAAGAGGAACATATTCTAGGCATAGCTTACCGCTTACTGCGGAAAGTTTTACTCATTTCCCATGTTTGGTTCTCGAGATATTAGAATTGAAGTTGACATATTTTCTACAAAGAGTGAACTTGCAACAAGTAGACGTGATGTCATGTATTCACATTGATGGAAATGTTTAGTTGTTTTTCTCTAAAATTTAACACCATATTTATACAATTTAACTGTGATATGTTGTAACCATAAGTGCATCCCGAGCAATGAAGTTTAAAAACTTATTTTGCCTTAAGGACAAGATAGCATCCCTAATCAATCCAACATCAAACAGCAGGATTAAAAATAAATAAAAACAAAACAAGACATTTACCATCAATATGAATACATGACATAGCACCTGCTTGGTTCAAGTTTACCTTTTGTAGAAAATGTGTCAACTTCAGTTGCTAATATCTCGAGAACCGAACATGAGAAATGAATGAAAACTTCTTCAGAGTGCTTAGAATATGTTCGTCTTTAACATATTTAAAATAATTTAGTTCTGATCTATTCTTTTAATGGAGATTTTACTTAGCGACAAAGAAAATGATAAAATGTCACATCGTCCTGTATAGGAGCCAGTACATTTTATCTGGCAATTTTCTGATCATTTTGCAATTTGATTTTCTTTTTATTAAAATGAACATTTTATTGCAAAGGAAAGCTCAAAATAACTACTGCTTAAATTCTATTTACAAGCCTGACAAATGTAATTTCCGGCTATCTGAGAGGTGGCGATTTTTCAAAATTTTCTGTACGCTCCGCGCCAACTGATGGTGGCGCTCCACTTAGATATTCTTTTGGGCAGTCAGTCACCACTTCTCATGCCCTTTCCCCCAAAAAATACTTTTGCGCAACATCCCCTGATACTATTTGAGACCTCTTGGTCTCAAGTTGAGTTTGCCCCCCAAACAAATTTCCCTATATCCGCCCTTGATGACAGTCATGTTGGAGATTTTTCAATACCGTCTGGTGTGAACCTCCACGTTGTTACATTTTTAGGTAGGAGTGGTTACATTTTGGACCAAGTTTGAAAGTTGTTACATTTGGGTCAATTGTTACAAAACTGGACGTAACAAGACCCCGGCCACAGTCTTCTGATCATATTGAGTTCTTTCCGATCAAATGCTAATTACATTAAAGGTGGAATTTTTCTTAAGGTGGGAAATATTTCGATATATCATTTCCAATTTTCAAGCCGTAACACTTGTATAGGTCATAACTGAGGAATGAAAGTCTCGTGAAAAAACAAGAATCCAAAAGAAAGTTGAAATGCCAAGTAGTCGATAAAATATACGAGGATGAAGAAAGAGAGCAAAAGAATAATAGTTGCAAAAATCGACTGTTCTATATTGGAATCACTGACGTAGTAAAAATTTTTTTTTGAAGAAATACAGCAAACACTCACTCGCGGTTCATTCTTTTTTTTTTTGGGGGGGGGGGATTAACTTGTACCCTAAGTATTCAACTGACCTGACGACGTACAGGTGCTCCAGAGAAGGAGATACAGGGTGACTGAAACAAACGTCTCTTTTCTTCTGCATTCCAAAGTATTGGTATCGTACTTAATACTGTCAAAACGCCTCAAAACGATGTTGTTGCAACGCTTGAATTTTGCCCATTTTTCGGAAGGTCTGTAAATTTTTATTGGTTTGCTTTATTAATAATATCAAAAGGAGTGCAGGAAACGGGAACGCGTAGCTTTGCTAGCTGGAATTCGTCAATTCCGTCTTGAGACATATAGTATGTACGACAAAGTGTGTAATCCCGACACTGGGACAGCGCCTTAAGGTTTGCGAGACAGAGTGCCTAGTCCTCAATGTGCGACTGTAGTTTGAAGCCCAGGTTTGTCGAAATTGTGCCGTCGAGAGAGAGAAGTTTTGAGGCATTCTTTTTTGAGTTTATTCAACAAAGTTAAAGTATTGCAAGGTTTGCCGAGGCGACATTTAGTTGTGGGTGTAGTTCACATTTCATCGTTTTAAACGAAATTGGCAAATTTAGCAGACCATGCGGAATCGTTCTCGAACCATCTTTGTTAGGTACGACCATGATCAGTTTCCTACAAGCCTTGCCCTTTCTTTGTCTCAAGGTACACCACAAAATCTTTGTTTCTTTGTTGTCCTTTTTTGTATTGATTTGTTTTTTGTTTTGTTTTTTCTTTTTGTTAAGGGGGACTGCTCGCATAAGCTTGGCTTTTTCAGTCCTCCTCCACCGACTTGTTTAAATGTTGTATCATTTTGCATTTTAAACTGTGGAAATAAATTCAAACTCAAACAGTCCTATATACCGACTCAGAGTTTCGGCATTTTTGCTAACTGTAGGTAGCAGACGACTGATTACAATATTGTTACTCCGAAAAATATTCCTTAACAAATAAAGTGCATTAAAAATAATTTAGTATGTTGTTTCTTATTGTGTAATTAATAAGGATAATTTCTTTTTTAAATGTACTTTGTTAGACAATAAGATGATATGCAGGATTTACGAAATTCAGGGCAATTTGAAAAATTTCTGTTCTATTTGGCGATGTGTAACTCCACTGCGTGTGTGATCGATGCTCCTTCTGAGCAGTTACCACGATGGGAAATGCGAACCCATCATTCCAGGTTTTCTACTGAGCTCCAAATTTTAGTGGTCATGAAACAAAAAGCATAAAATCGGAGTTCACATTTTGAGCTTCAATTAACTAGAGGGGTAGCATGTCCAGGTTGAAAAATTCTACACCAAAATGGGGACAGGGAAGGAGCCTTATTTAGTGTGTTCGTCAAAGAGAAATATAATAATCGCTTCTCTATGTTTTGCTTTATCATTACCCTTTTGTGACTGCATCACTGATGTGAATTTCAAAAATCTCTCGGAAGTAGCAAATCCAGGTACGTCAATGTCTGCTTCATGGTGTACCTGAAAATCGAAATTGCTACGAAATCTTTTGAAAGATTTTTACGAATATTTGATGTAGCAAACCTCTACTTAAATTCTTCAATGGCTTACAATGTAACTTGAATAAGTAAAATGAACTCTTAAACACTTGAGGAAGTAAATTTCACAACGTCTCAGCCACATCGCGAAAAAAAACTGGCAGGTTATCCATTCACAGCAATGCCATTTATCATAGCCATATCCACAGAGAAGTTTTACTGGTAGAGCTCAACTTATACCATTACCCATCCAGGCCTATTTTGCTAACTCAAAGACTGATATACGGCTCGTCAGTCTTCGATCCCATAATTTCGTAAAAGTTGGTCCGTGCAGTTACTTGAGAAGAGTATTGCTTTGAAAGCACTCGTTGCCTCTTAGACTGTTAGAGTCACAATCGTTCCAGAAATTGCTTGGCAATCCCACATTGGGACCAGTTGTAAATCTCTATTTGATATTTATGTTTATCTTGAGAATGTGCTGTCAATTGTTTACCCCTGTCTTCTCTAACTCTTTTGTTTTTCTTTCTTCTTAATTTCTGTCTATCTGTCCTTTTTGTATGAACATAATCTTATTTTTTCTTTTCTGGTAGATCTGCCTTGTACAAGCTTTGTTTTTTCAGATCTTCTACACTTTCCTGTTGTAATTATTGTTTTTATGTATTGCTTAAGTGTTATGAAAGTGGAAATAAACGAAACGAAATATCTTAAAACTTCTCCATTGATAAAGCCTCTAATGGTTGAGAGGATGAGCAAATGTCTCATCAAGATACTCCTAGGTTTCCGTGAGCGTCCAGCCACCGGTGACATACCAAGAACTTGCCTTTGAAAATATTGCGGCCAGTTCTTGAGACGCTTCCATTGTAAATTTAAATGTCCTGATATTTTATACCTTTTCATTCTAGTAAAGAGAGTTCCGCAATGTTGTCTTCATTACAGAAAACCACATGCAATCTTCATAACGCAACCAAAGAACTCATATCGGATTTGTAATGCCTTTCTCAAGCTGACAAATTAAAATGTCACACGCTAACAGCTTTCTGCCTGAGCGAGCACCATATAGTTTTTAATTTGGTATGTAATTCGGATTGCTTTGCTTTCTAAAAAGTATGAAATCACCATAAGGATGTAATTTGTGTTTTAACGTTAAGGCTCTTGCCGTTCAATAATTGGAAACAAGAAAATATCTACACATTTTGAGATCCATTCATTTCCGACGGTGAACCTTTGCAGCTTATATTGTCCAGTCCATAAATTTCGTGTTTATCGCTACTGTCCTGCGCACCTTAATACCTTTTTCCTTGTAAAAGAGGTTGAGGGCAAGTGGACAACAATGCAGCCGTACTTAAGGGTCTGCAGCTAATTTTTCTGCCTGTAGACGGAAAAACTTTTCTGCTTGTCTGATGCAGCTTGCATCAGGATTTTAACCATCTACACTTTTATGGTTTTTCGGGATTTGCTGTAAGTTACAGCAGGGGTACACATAGAGGGTAAAGCTAACTCTAAAAAAAAATTTACCTTGTTGCCATGAGATTTTGTGTCCCCATTGTTCTAAGGGGACTGAGGGAGGCTTTCAAAGAAAAATTAATTCCACGTAACTGCATGGGTTAAGAATACGATCACGTTATAAAAGGCATTAATTAAAAAGAACGACTAAATCTATTAACGTATAAACAGCGTAAAACCAAATACCATTAGCTTTCAAAATTATCTATAAACACTCCTTTTAAAAGTCAAGCTACGACAGTGACATTTTACACTGGGAGATCCGAACAAGTGTCAATATTTCTGGCACCGTTCCCAGCCTCTATAAGAGGGTCTAACCACTAGCTTAAAAACGACCATGAATGGAAAAAATAGACACGACTAGAGCCTCAATAAAACCAATACATTGAAGCCTTTATCCAAGCGCAAGATCCCTGAAAGAGCAAATTCTCTATCTTTTAGGATTAAGATCACATCTATAAAGTGAGCCTCTACAGAAATTCTCAAGTGGCACAGCAGCTTTTGACATCGAATAAAAAAAATGCAGAGTAGGCCTCAATTTAGCTCACAGCATACAAAGCATACATTGAGAGTTTTCTGATTATAAAGGGCCTTGCGCACTCACCAAGCACCAAGGTATTCCTTAAAGCAATATGAACTGGGATTGTGTCTGGATAAGGATGGTTTAGAAACTTGTGGGAAGGGCCAGATTAAATAGTTAGATGGCATTTTATGGCCCAGTTTTCCACCCAGTTGGTCAAAGTTGAGCCGGTCACGGTTTTTTCCAGTCGCGGCTCCTTGACTTGCTTTCCCTACTCCATTGCCTATGCTGAGCGCCGAGCATAATGGCAGTAGGTTCAGTTTTTAAAGTCTACGGTATGGCCCGGTCAGGACTCGAACTCTAGACCTCCCGGTTGCAAGTCGTTTAGAGTTTTCATGTAGAGGTGATGTAGGCAGCAAACAAATTACCTCAAGTCTTAGTTGAACCATGGTGTACAACCTTAGAGGTCGTACGTCCATGGTTGAACGGGCTAATATAGCTCCACCACAGCCGAATATTACATTTTGTTTACTCTTTCGTTGCCTGATCCCGGTAAATTTTAAAATTTGTTAGACTACCAGACATCTTCATGGGCCGGCCGCCACTTGTCATGGAGAAGACTTCAAAAAGCGTACCAAGTCACATGCTCACATGCTCTAATTTGCGAAGGCCTACGTGCTATATGAAAGATTCACGAAAACGTAAATGTATGGTATGGTTCCACAGTTCCTTCAAGATATCATTCCAAGAGTATTCCACGGAACTGACGGACGTCAGAGCTGGTAGTGAATTGGGAAAGTCTGACAACAAATAAGCTAGTTCGATAAATTGGTTGCTTCATTGAATTGTGGGGCACAGCGCTGCGTGGGATACACAAAGCGAGCTTAGCACATAGTGTTCGACGTTCTCCTGTTTTCGTTAGTATGGATGTATACAACACTCGTTAAGTGTCTAGCAAACTCGAACGAAAATAGGCTTCCAGTCCCACTTTAAGTTACGGCAGATTAAAATGCAAAATTTGCACACCAAAACGACAGTTGATACCCTCCTTTAGTAATGGATGGATTAGGAAAGAATGATTTCACGAAATTTCCACGTAAACTCAAATTTTGGAATACATATTGAAGGTGGCGGATTTTTTTTTATTTATCCCTACGACTTGGAGGATGTACGCATGTGCATAGCCCCCCAAAACGAATCATGCCGCGCTCGCTTATTGGGAGATCCGTCCTTCAGTGCCAGTTTATTTTATGAACTTCTCTTCTTTACTGGGTATATGTTGACACAGGATTTTCTTCGAAGCAATGCATTTAGCAAATTTATCAATTAAGTCAGATTTTATGGAAAATCTACAACTTTCTCGTTTTAAGTTTTGCTAATTTCAATTTAAAAGAACTACATTTTGAATGGAAGAGAAAGTAGGTAAAATCACATTGGCGGCGCACATGTTGAATTAGAGTTACGAATGGATAGTTGGACAGTATGACTGTGTGTTATGTTAAATGAACCTCTCATTTTGGTTGAGGTGACAGCTTATTCACTCTAAACCTACAACAACGCCTAGGTCAAGATAACTTTGCTATCCTAACACGCCTGACCTATACGCCTTCATTCACACGAAAACAAGAAGGTTTATGTGCACATCTAAAAGGCGGTGATATTGAGGTCAGATATACCGTTATTTGGTTACAGAGAAAAGATATCTTGGGTGAGTGCAACCTTTTCTACTAGATAAAGCCACAAAGTGCCCCATCATTCGTCCCAAGACACCAGGAGAAGATCGTATCTATGAATAATAAGCAGTTACACTAACCTTCGCCGCCCGTTGAGTAGGATCTGCCGTGAGTCGGTACTTAAAACTAGAACACGTCCCAAAAGATAGATAAGTATACAATTGAGACTCGATGATGCCCTAGGCCTACTTGAACTCATTATCGGCTTCATTCTTGTCAACATATAGTCTTAAAGGATTCCATAAGTTCTTTTCATCCATGCTCAAGGAACAGGCGGTTGCACAATGATGCTGGAGGGCGAACTTGCTTTTATTTGTCTCATGGGCGAACGTGTTTTCGTTCGTCCATTACGAAGGGGAGGAAAAAACTTGTACATTGAGCTTGGTGTGCGCGTGTGTGTGCGTGTGAGGATGGGTGTGTGTGTCAGTGTGAATGGAAGACTCTCCAGTTAGCAACTCTCAAGATTGGATTAGCATTTTCGTTGCTACTGGTACGTTTTCCTAAAGTGTCAATGATTTGCTGGGAGGATATTTAACGTCCCATTGCGCTGCTGTTTTGGACCGCAAATCTTTGACCGTATTTTGAAACTCAAGATGGGAGTTAAATGAAGATAATATTTTTTAACTATTAACTGTAGGCCTACAGTCAGTTGGGGTCGAGGCAAGCGCGGATCCAGAGAGGCGGGGGACGCGGCGACCACCCCCCTTAGGTCGATTAAGACAAAATATAAAAATATGTAATAAGAACACCACCCCAAAAATAAAATCGGATCTAAAACACACATTTGGTGAGACATGCCCGGTATATGGGGGTATAGTGGGGAATGCAAAGACCGCCGTTCAATAGAAACTGAACCATCTTTGAAGCAACTGAACTCTTACATTACGGTAAATGTCTCATTTTTGTGTTTACACATACCTTCGATTTTAGTGCTGCACAGAAACTTATGACAGTGTTTACGCCTATTTTGACTTCAACGTAATTTTGTAACCCACTGATTATTTTTCAATTGACGACTTCTAGTATTCGTAAAAACTAGCCTGAATACCTCAAAGTTACGGCAAGCCAGATCAAGGAGACATGTATGGCTACAACAACCGCCGAAACACATACCGCCAGAATTAATTGTGGTAGACTAGCCTATATCGACGGAGGAGCCAAAACCAGCCTGCCACTGTGTCAAATAATCACATTCATTCACTTGCATATCGAAACGTTTTGTACAAAAACGATCATTTGCTCATTTTACATCAAAATTTCTTAATTTTTCTAATTAAGTTAAACTTAATCAGTTATGCTTCGAAATTATATGTCTATAGGTGAAAACAATCCATGAAACGCCGATTTTCATTCGAAATACATGATTTTTGATGATTTCACAATTTTGTGATGTAATTTGGGGGAATTTCCCCCAAAATAATGCGTAATTTCTTGTCACATAATCGCGATTTACGACAAAATTATAGATCCCACTTCCAAATAAAACCAACTATTTTCCTTTTGCTACCTATGACATGCAGCTACCAGAAACGCGTTTAGCCATTTCGATATATTTGTGGCTAGAAGTATCAATCCTTTAAATTGTGTAAATTTGGGTTAAAAAGCACATTTTTGCATATAGACATCAATTCAATTAATGTTATGATTTACGACAAAATCAAAGGGTGTGCCCAATCAAAAAAAATATTCACTAGGTATGTAATAGTACAAATGGTAAAACCACAACAATTTATCTCAACTGCTTGAAGAGAAGCGCCACTGTGTCTCTCATCATGCATTTCTTTTGCTTCTTCTGTTATAGGCCGATACTTATATGCAGCAGGTGAAAAGAAATGGTTGTCGGCTATTTTTTGCCGAACTTTAAGGGGCGGAATTATCCCGGCGAACCTCTCACTTTCTTGTCCAGTTGACACTGCACCCCCCTCTCTCTGTTCACTCATCAGTGAGCGTGAACACTATGATATGAACGGGTGGCCGGGTGACATTCTTGGGTGAGGTGGGAATCGGATAATCTTCAACTGTTGAGCCTCGTTCGGGGTAAGTCGATGATATTGAGAAAAAGTAGGAAATGTCAGGTCATGGGTCTTGAGAAAACAGGAAATAGGCTGGGAGAATGGCTAAAGTCATAGTCACGCTACTAGTGTTCTACTTTTTAGTTATTCAAGAGAACGATACTATTGATCACAAGTGATTCATTGATATTAGTGACCATAAATGAAGTTAAGACGTAAGTCTTAGGTATACTTATCTTTCCATAGACCCACCTTACTTGCGATCGGTCTATGAAATAAGCTTATTGGCTACAGGTGTGACCACACGATCGACTTGAACATGCCGTAACACCACGAGTAACATGTGATGGTAACTGTTAGAAAGTGACGGTATCTGTTGGAGCATTTTTCATCGGTGCTATTGAAAAGAGAAAGCAATTACAGTTTTATATGAAACAGCTTGTATCCGACGGCAAACGTAGTAGGTATACTGTTCAAAACAGAACAAGATTTAAAATACGGTTTGATAAAGATACCTTTAGCGGGGGTTACTGAACGGCATATATTACAAACAAACTTGTAGATTTTTTATCATCAATTTGCTTTACATGTTTGCAACAAATTAGTCATATTATTCTGCAGTGACTTTTGAATAAATTCGAGTAATAGCCTACACTTCAGTTGGGTTGTCAATAATCGTAAACCTTTGTCCACTGACTGGAAAGCACATCTCGCTTCCTTGCAAAGATCCCTCAGATCATTAAAAGGTAAAATTAAAGGGACCTCTAATCATTTCTTCTCAACTCTTGGGGCATCTCAAACTAATTTTTGTACGTGAAAATTGCCTCATACTACGAGAACTTCCGAAGGCTCCGCCCCAGCACCCCGCCACGGGCCCCGAAGCGAGCCTCTGGACCCCACGTGGTTATACTCGCGCTTCGCGCTCCTGGTGCACCATCTGTGCACTTCGTTCGCCCCTTCCTTACAGCAGTTGCTGGATCCTCCCTTGGTTCGAGGGTCAATTTCCTCAAGAAGGCAACGCAATGCAGAAGGTTAATAGCAGACCTGGAGGAAGGAGTTTGACAGTCCAAGGGCAGAAGATAAAAAAGATTTTTTTTTAAAACGACGCGTTCTCTTTAGAAAAGCTTTCCGAAACTTAGCCACACCATTATGAACAACACTTTATTTTAGTCATGATGGCGCATAACCCACGGTTCAATATCAGAGAATATATAATGAGTGGAAGCTCCACTGGATATAGGTGCAAAATAATCATATGGAGGTTAATATGTGCTGAAACGTACAAGGGCAACAGGTTTTTCAGTGGTTGCGAGGAGAACCTCTCCTTCAAGTTCATTAACAGTGCACAAGGAAATTTTAAATAAGTACACCCCTTATGTTAACCGGAAATGGCACAACCAAGCTTTGTCACGTGGAAATGAAATACACCTCATACGTACACTTGTTGAAACTACATTCAAATACACGTACCTGCAAACACAGTCTATATATTAAGAATTTTGAAGAGTGTTCTCCTTAGATCTTGTACCCCTTTAATTTTTTTTTCATGCCCGTACTTTTCTGTATGCGAAATAGACAAATCGGGCTCTCCCCTAACCTGCGTTCCCGCAGTGGAGCAAAGGTTACGTTCTTTTAAACCTTCCCGCTCTACTAGTCCGAGAGATGCAGGGCCTATTTTGCAGGATACAGTACATGCTTGCAAGATGTATGACCTTGTACATAAAGTCGCGACATGAAGAAGAACAAGCAACGAATGAATCAATTCCACAATGTCCCGTTTCTTTCCCCTGTTAAATAGAGTTGTCTTATCTCCTTGGAGAGAGGTCTTTTCAATGGTCGCAGCTGATATCAAAATGTGTAAGTCCTGTGCCGAGAATAGTGATATTTTTTTCAAATGTTGTAGAGGGTATTAACACGTCCAGATTAAATGAGCTTGCTGTTTATTGCATTGCTTTTTAGCTCTGTATACATTATCTCGATTGCGCGGTATTTTAGGTGCTGTTAATGGTCACTCAAAGACACTGCTTAATTTATATATTACAAAGAAAACTGCAGAGCGATAAACTGTATTGCAAGGAGAAATAAAACTGGGCGACTTACACAATCAAATTTAAACAAGAGTTACGTTTTTCCTCGATTCGACAGAAACATTTACAATACTCGTGGTTATTTATAGTTGGATGTGACAAAGACATTCCAGTGTACTTTGCCTCAAAATATGTATACGAGAAAGCAAGGTTGCAACCTAAGCTAAAAAACCTCATCATAAAACTTGGCTTTATCACATTGGTGTGGGTAAGCGCCAGTGTTGGGAAAGGGACTTCGGCGAAAAGACTCACAAGTTTCTCGGTCTCAAAAGCGTGCATGCTCAAAAGATATTGCAATTATTTCAAGCCATCCATAAAGTAACGACGCCCGAAAAGAACTTGAGTCTCAGCACAATTGTTTTGAAACAGCGGTGGGGAAAGGCTGACTTAACTTAGGAGAAAGCAGGACTGTGGCAGTTACACTGCTAATTTCCCGTATGTTTCATTCATGATCTGGCGAAAAAGGGAGGGCTAATACTGTAAAAGCCTCTCCCTTGAATCCGTGCCTGACTATTTAGAATAAAATATTTACTTCTTACAGAGACTTGAACCCTGGATAGAGCAACAGCAAAAGTTTTGTTTGGAAGGGTGGGTAGGGTACTGGGGTGAAACCCGCCTGGAATTTTTCCCCTCTTCGAAGATAAAAAGATACTATCGACAAAAGTTACTATCTTCTTAATACATTGTAAGCATTTTGTTGTGACACCCTAAAAGTACTTTTCCCTTAGACCACGGTCTCAGTTTTTCTCCTTTCTTGTCTGGACACCTACTGGCTGAAACCATGGACTTTAAAGGAAAATGGTCAATAATATTACCCCGAATGAACCACCTATGAAGTTAGTAGGCCTACCATAACCCATCCTCGCATCGTGAAATAAAGAACAAAAAAACTGAAAAAGTATTTGTGATTTTCCCAGACAGGGTAAAAAAAGGCTTTTACCTCAGTAAAATTTGTTCAACTGCCATAAAGCCCTGTTTACCCTGTCAATATTTCAGGACACATGTGTTGACGCAAGTTGCCCGAAACATCCTGTGACCGAAAAGTTTCGACATTTTCGACAAAACGTGTTCCGACATTCCGTCACATGTGTCCAGTAATTCAGAATTTTGTTTTTGCCGGCAACATATGACGTAGCTCTGACCAATCAGAAATCATATTTGAATCAGCTGATTTACCACCTGATCTTGGTTCCTATAAAAGTATGGCTTACCCACGGACTTATATACATGGACACAGCATGTAACGTATACGTCCTATCCGTAGATGGTCGCCAACGACTGGGGCAAAAAAGGCGCGCACCAAGACGGCCGCCGTGAAGCTATAAATCGTCTGATTTGAGGACGATTCTGTTATATTTTAAACAAAAGTTAAACTTGAATGGGAAAGAATATCATATTCCTGCAATGCGGGTAGTGATTTTGACCTTAACTTTCCATATTTCAAAAATATTTCAACTTCCTTGCAAAGTATGGTGATATACTTGAGCAAGTCCAAACCTTCACACAAAACCATAGCAGACAGCCATCTTGGTGCGCTTTTTCACACACATACGGTAGCGACAAAGTGCAGTCTGCTCTGTCCATGTATAGGAAGTTCGTGAGCTTACCATACCTTACTTGGTCAGCCTTAATAATAATAAGCTGGATTATGGATCAGCAAAAAGAATAGTTTCCACACTTTCAATTGCAGATGGACCAATGAAAGCCAAAGAACAACAAATTTGCGATTCCTGATTTGAAGCAGTTTTCTCAATTTGTTGGCTAACGGCAAAGGTGACACAACGGACGAATGTGAAAATCAGCTCCGGGTAGGCAGGTAGGTTTCAAGTACGAGCCTATTCGTTGGGTCGACGAAATTGGATGGGAATTAATTGCCTAGGAGAAATTGATGACGATTTAGATAGCCTACCACTTGGTTGGGAGACAATTGTCTCCCATTTTCCCTGCCACCCGTACGCCACTGCTTCATAATAATGCATTATATTTTAAATAATATTTGTATACGACCAGTCTCTGTCCTTGTCCTTGCATTCAGCCTGTCTCGGGAACTGAAAACCGCGGAGAAGGCGATTGTTTTTTCGTTCAGCACATCGGAGGGATTGGGCCACGGAGGCGATACACAGGCTACGGGAACTGTGCCCGCTTGTAAAAACAGGGAGGCACCTCCCTGGTAAAACCCATGTAGCAGGGAGTTAGCAGTAGTTGATATTAAATGACAAAACAACAACACAAAGTGTCCGCCACAACTTTCTCTTAGTTTATGTCGTTTTCAAGTACAGCGCCATCACTCTTCCTTTTTTATTCGAGGACACCGAAACTAGGGCGTGTTCTCTTCGTCTTTCTCACTAAAAAGGAAGAATGATCCGATTGTTGATAGCACCTCCTTATTCTGATAAAGGTTTTTCTGTTATTGATTTACATCTTCAGGCTTTACTTCAACCTTTTACTTTGTCTGAAAGAAATATCTGTCATTCCCCAGGGGGTGGGGCCTAACATGAGAACAACTATTGCTGAATGAACAAATGTGATCAAGTAACCCTCTGTTCAGTTACCATTTGGGAATATTGAACCTATTGTTGGTGATTGCTAAATGTTTAAGTTACAGGGGAAATCTCTGTACATGTTTTGTATTGCTTTCTGGTAGTCTTCAGATTCGATCATTGATACTATAAAAGACAATTTGAGGTTCAGAAGTGATTTGAAATCCAAGAGAGATATTTATTCCATTTGAAATGTCACCTTTGCAATTTAAATGACTTCTATGAGGAGAAAGGAAACTCGAACGCATAATCCCCTTGTGACGTGTTTACTGTTAGAGTATTAAATCTATAATTTCTGTATCTTCCATGCAGTTCTAAGCAAGCAAACAAGTACTACCCTAGAATCACGTGTTTTACAAAGAAATTAGCCGCTCGCATGGTTTCCTCAACCTCAACTCACTGAGTTTAAATGAAACATATTTTCTGAATAATTTAGTCTGTTCTTTTGTATTGACTATCCAAAGCTCTTCAATTTTATGGAATTGTTTAAAAATTTATGTTTGGAAACGCCATGAATTGGGAGAGTGAAATAAAAACGGTCAGACTCTACAAGTTTAATTTGTAGATCCTTGTTAGGATTTCACTTTTATTCAACTAAAACATGTTAAACCTCACATGACTCCGTGATTGAATTAACTGTGGGGTTTTGGAAAGAGAAAACGATTGTATTCCCTTTTTCTCTTCATTGTCTCAGCATTTAACCAAGAGGTTTATTATACTTTGTACGACCGAGAAATGACGAGTTTGTTCTAATCTGACGGCATTTTGGCTCTAGACGAAGCCATGAACCGTAGTTGTTGCTCGAGAGTTGAACCTACAATGAACCCGCCACAGGCTCGACGAGACAAATGTCGCTGTAGTTCTAGTGAAGCAAATACCTGTTTCCGGCTTTCGTATTACTTGCGTGCACTGTATTTAAAAATGGGAAATAAACCGAAAACTTGTGAAATACTTTTCAAAGGTTTCTTATAAGCTCATGGTTAGAGCATCAGATTTGCAGTCGGGAGGTCGGGAGTTCGAGTCCTGTCCGGGCCATGCACTCTAAAAAAGTTGGTTAAAAAAACTAACCAACACTGGTCACGTATGTCAAATACCTGAAATTGGTTAAAGTTTACCCAATAGATGTTGATTAATGGGTTATCCAAGAGGTATTTTTACCACTTAATTGGGTAACCAGCTTGCGGGGCAACCAAATAAACAACACATATTGGGGAACACTTTACCCAATTCCAGGTATTTGACATACGTGACCATTGTTGGTGAAACCAACTTTTTAAGACTGTGTACCGAACTTAGACCTTAAAAACGTTGTGCTTGGTCCCTAGCATGAGCAATGGAGTATTGGGGGCGGGCGGACAAGCCAGTGAGCTACAACTGGAAAAAAGGTTGTGGACGGCCGTAGATTTGAACCAATTGGTTGGAAATTGGGCCGTAAAAACATATTGCCTAGCCCTTTAAAGCACATATCCGTTGCCAGCTTCCGTGATAAACCCGCAGGACTGCTAGGCTAGTTTAAACAAGTTACGACTTGTGGAAATTGAAACTAAGTTCAGATCAGTTTGAGGCACACATGCGATTTGATTTAGGTGCATTTATCGCGATTTGCATGTATAATGCAGTGCACTAAGAAGGTTTGGGAACGAAATAACTTTCACATTGGGAGAACTGTGAGGGGGATGAAACGACCAGGGAGAACTGGTTGGATGCGAGCTGGCAAGGGGAAGGGGGCGAAACTACCGCCTTTCTAACGGTGTGTTTCGTTTGGTACACAAAACTGGTCCCCAGTTAAGGACTGTGGTCGTTTGCTACACTCAGGTTATAGCCAGGCTGCACATGGTTATGGAGCGATTCTGCCAGCGTCTGTGCTTTACTGCGGACTGAAAAAATGTGAAGTAATTCCATTACTTCTCATATTCCTTACACTCCGCAGCACTATGCTTGGTTGAAACGTTTGGAACCATTCACAAGAGTTCCTTTGATTCTTAAACATTTCCAGACTATAACTGTTAAACAACCTCATGTGTCTCTCTAATATGTCCTTAAAAAGTTTTTTAATTGTAAAAGACTTATCAGTACGTCCGGTGTTTACAACGAAAGCGGAACTTTACTGTTTGTAGTCTTAAGATGGCGGACATCGAGTCAGTTTGTAGACGTTTTTCTTTGTGTATTATTCCTGTTAAGTAGGCTAAAGTGCAATCTGCCGAGTGGACAGCTTTCCCAAACAGCCAAAATCGACTGGATATCCATTAGCACACAGTCTAAATTTAGTCAAAAGGCCTCATAGCCGGAAAACTTGAACTGGGCTTTAAGGCCTCACATTGTGGGTAAAAACATCACCATTTATGACTTTCTATGAAAGCACTACAATTCATCGGATTTTGCCATCTATGATGTCTAAACTAGTACGGGTGAAATCTCCATACTTTGTGAGAAAGGAGAAGTTCGGGAAAACTGAAAAACTGCATTCACCTCTTGTAATACTTGAGCCCTGCTTGAACACAGCGCGTCGTTAAGCTGACCACTTAGTGACCACCGCTTGCGACATTCTCGACCGCAACATGGTCGTCTATAGTGGAGAGCGTTTGGTTGCATGCTGGTCGCAAGAGCGTGCGAAAGGTTGCAGATCACAAGTTATGATCTCAAGAAGTCGTAAAGTTTTAAATTGTTCAAAAATCTTGCTACTTCTGGCGGACTTTTCCGACCAATTTCAAACTGAAAAGTCCTTTTCATCTGGGTGACCTTCCGGCGAGATCGCAAGAGTTCGCAAGGATAGGTTATATCAAGGGTATATATATATATATATTTATGCTAGAGTCAAAGTTCTTTGAGTGACCAAGATAAAGTTTAATTGAACAGTTGGGATCAGGAGCGTAGCTTCAGAGGCCGGGGAGGGGGAGGAGATTTCCCCCTGGATCTGAAAAGTAGACAGTTCGAAAATTTGTCGTTTGTGACACCAGCCAAATATGGTGTTGTTTTCCCATCTCTAGTCTTCCATGAAATTCCGAATTCTCTCCATAAAAAGCTCCATTTTTGTAATGATTTATTTCAAAATGGAAAATTTCCCGCGCGCTTTCGCGACGCAGTTTGCAGGGATTCTCACAGAATGTGCGCTGCTAGTTTATGACAGTGTAAGGAAGCGCATGCCTTTAGCAGTCAGGCAGCTGGGATTTCTTGAGAGAAGGGGGGGAGGGGTTGACAGAGAAGGGTAAGGGGAGGTTCAGTGAAAGAAAAAACAAAGGAATTACTTTGCTCTCAAAATGTAAAGTTTAGGTTAGAAGCAATAATGTTTTCCTACGAGTTGTGTCCCTGATGTCATTGCTACTGTGAGGGCCGCATTATAAGTAATCTCTCATTTTGGTTTGTCAATTTAATTTAGTTAGACACTGCACAGACAATTCGCCACCCAAGTGTCTAAATAGTCTCGTAGGAGTATCGGAACTTGGTGTATTTCAGCCTGTCAGTAGTCAGCCAATTTGTAAATACCGGTCATTCATTCATCAACGCAACTGCCACGAAAACTATTTCCTTAGGAGCAACCTACTATATAAGCCCTCTTGATTTTAGAGTGCTTTCCTTCACAATCTGTTTATTTACTACATTCATGTCGTTGATATATTGTTTCCCCTTTGTGTGCGTCCTGAGATAGTGACGAAACAAATAAACGAAATGAAATAAAACGATAACCAGAATCTTCAGGTCATGATTGACGAAACATATCGTCGTCACCTTTGGATTGGTACTCTGTAGAGAATATACTGTTAAAGGAAGCCCCCCATAGCCAACCGAGCTTCAGGGATAGGGGAAGGTCCCGCACAGATTCCAGGGACCAAAGAATGTTTATGAACGGGAATATTGTAAAATGCATTTAATTAGTGGTAATGCTTTCTTTACTATGAATGGATGGAGGGGCATCGGGCTCGAATAAAGGGGTCATTGCAGAACTGCTATATAGATTAGATAGATAGAAATTGCAGAAATGGCTCTAATATTACAGTGGTCATAGCGATAGATAAATGCTTAAATGGCAAATTGATAAAAAATCGTTGGAACATGGAAAATAGTACCCCGCGGAGCGGACTTTGTCTTCCCAGTTCTCCACCTTCTAAAATCAGGGATTTGTCTGAGCAGGGAATATGACGTACTGCCTGTAAGCAGGTGAGGAAACTAGTTGATCCCCCTCCCCCCAAACTTATTTGTATTCATTCAATTGTTTTCCTTTGGGTATGGGTCTATACCAATTTGAAGAAATATTTAGGTGGTTCTTCTTTCTGCATGTTTCATTTTAGTGCACACGATAAAGCAAAGGAGTGGGAAGCAAATTATGTCTAAAGGCCTGTATACACGAGCAACATTTGTAAAACATTCTCAAAACACTTCACCTGCAACAAACCCAAAACATGCTTGTTTTCGGTTTGTTGCACAGTGTAGACAGGGTAAATACAATTTGAAAACATTTTGAAAATGTTTTGAGAATGTTTTGAAAAGAACTGACAGGATATTTCTTTTGCAACATTTCCAAAACATTTTCAAAACATGCCGTATACCCTGTCTACACTTGTGCAACAAGCCGAAAACAGCTTGTTTTGGATTTGTTGCACAGTGGATGTTTTGGAAATGTTTTCGGAATGCTTTGCAAATGTTGCTCGTGTATACAGGCCTTAAAAAAGTCAATTGTTGAATTTTGTGTTTTAATCAGAGGACGAACGCTACCCACGATAAATTTTCCGAGTTTGAAAGTGAAAATTATGGGTCGAAGATATTGATTTATAACAGAGTACAACGTGACATTTTGAAGAAAACCGCGGTGTCCATCTTGTATTTTGTTTTGCAATGAATTCCCTTCAACAAGGTCTCGTATCCTTGGGGAATTAATCTGTTTTGTTAATTGTCTCTATATTTAAATCTTACGAGCAAACACAACCTTGGGCGAATCTATACGTACAAAACAACTTTGTTAAGTTCATGCATTTAAGTTCATGCATAAAAATAAATACCTTCTAAAATTTATTGTGCCCGTTTCCGCTTTGAAATTTTCTGTTTATTGAGTGAAAACTAAAAGATTCATGTATGAATGTTAGTCACTCTCAAGAACATAATTCACTCCTAAAAATGATTTTGTTGTTTTTTTTTTTGTTCACGTTGTATTTGTGGTACAAGTGCATTACACACGGACGTTATGCACGGCACGCGAATGGGTGTATAGTTGGGATTGGCGGTAACCCCATCTTTATGTGTTAGTGCTGTGCAGAAGGGGCCAACACTACAGTATCAATTGGTTGGAAACTGGGCCGTAAAACAACATCAGACCTAACCACAGTATAAATGAAGTATGATCTTGCCAGTTTTTTTGAAGCTCGATGTTTCACCTGTAATGTTTAATATCACGTGACCTATCTTGTACTTACGCAAAATGTTATCACTGAGTGAACAATTTCCTTTTCAGTAAGCAACAAAGCTACTTCAGGTGGATAATTTCTCGAGAGGATATTGTTTTGAAAATAGAAGTTATTAATAAGTTGGTTTGATTTACCCTTGACGGTTCATGAAAGATTGAATTCATACGAATATTATCCCATGACATTAACTACAACTGCAATTTATTTCAAACTTTTGAATTTTTGAGAGGGATTGATCAGACAGTCTGAAGGCTTGTAGCCTAAGTACATGTGTTAAAAAAATCAATTTACGATACCGTTATTGAAATGTGAGTTTAAATCACACAGGATCAGTATACACGCAGCTGTGTAGTTAATGAAGTCAATTGACCACTTCTCTAGCATTCCCGCCTTTTTTAGATCTGCGCAAATGAGATTTCGCGGACCTGTGACTGACAAGTGGTCTCCCCCTATATGTTGAATAATGTATAAGTAGGCGTATAAATGGCTACAATGACACGGTAAGTGGGTATTTTTATCTTTCCTCCTCTTAGAAATCAAAGATTTATATGTGTTTTTCAAACATATCATACAAAAATATGCTCCCGAAAAGAGGCAGTCAATTCTTATGTATCAAATAAGGACCTCAAACTTTGCGAGTACCTGACTCATTTAGCGATTCAAAGTGATGTTTTTCTATCACTGTTTGTAGATTACAGCATAGGCTTTCAGTCAATACTAAAATCACGTAGTTTAATTTACGAATTTGTTTGTAAACACCGATAAACCCGGAGCAATATTTACTGTACAATATGTATGTGCGTGTAGTGTACAGTATACAATAAATGTATACACATACTGTACAGCATGCATAGTCACACACACGTAACGTTGCTTGATCATTGTAATTTGTAGTAACGTTAGTACCAACTAAGGCCTAAATTGTTCGAAAACCATTTATTTCGTAGGTCATCATCACATTTACAATTGAGAATATTGGAGTAGCTTTCTTCATGAAGCTTAAGATGCATAAGTGCAGTTATATACAAGTCAAGCAACGAAGGACGTGAGATTTAATGTGGACAATACTAGTATTAGTATTATAGTAATGTACAGTGGCCTACTGTAAATTAGTTTTAGGCCCATATATCAATCATGTTTTCAGTACCATTTCTCAGCTGCTAGGCTACTGTAAGATTATATAAAGCAGACTAATTCTTAGATGAAATATATAGTTTAGCTTTAGGTTCCTCTTCAGTCTAGCTTATTAAACTGTAGGGTTTCTCTTTCACTGGTGCATGCTGCATGATGGAAAAGATATCCAGAAACTAAACCCTGTCTCCAAAAATGCTGTTTAATTGTATATTTTGTACATTTTGTTATGTACAGATATTCAAGTCAAGCCATAATAAGAGCATCTCACTAATGCTGAGAGTATAAAATTAGTCGTGGACTTGAAAAAGGATTTCACATTGAAACTTTTAGATATTTCTCAGCTTTCTTGCATGGGCATTGTAGTGACATGGTACCTATCAGTCATCATTTTCACTTCTGTCAGGCCTATGACTTGAGCCTACAGGGAGTTTTGCTGGTCTCAGAGGCTGCAAGATCTCTTTGCAGAATTAATTAGTCAACTATTATTGGTGCATGCACACTGTGCACAGTTCATGTTGTGAGTGTACTGATATACACATATTGTAGGTTAGTTGCATAGGACTCTTAATTCTGTTCACAAAAGTTGTGACATTAAATTTTCAATGTTTATGAAATACTGTACTGTATGTTAAGTGCAATTGTACAGTGCTAGTCTATTGGCTATATTCATGTTATCTAAATTTCACCCAGTTTTAAAATTACATGTTGACAAACCCATGTAAGAAAAAAAACAGCTAATTTACATTTTAAAAAACGAAATGTGGGTGGTGACATATTTATGTAGGGTAATAAGCCCCCAGTTTCCTAATGTCCAGTTGTCACACATGCCCTAAATGTGTACAGATGCATGAAACGTCAAAATTGAAACTCGAAGCCCTCATCTCTCTTCATCTCTCTTCGTAAGTAGATCCGCGATACGGTCTATCGCAGAACACTTTTCCAAAATACATTATGCTCCCCTTACAAAAAATACAATGTGCTCTCCGATCATTTTTCAATGTGTTCATTTTTTATTGAAGTGGAAATTTTATAGCAAACGAAATCTAAAATAAAGACAACGTAGACTCTACTTACAGAAATGTCATTGCCGGCTATCTGAGGGTCGCAAATTTCCAAATTTTCTAAACTCTTCCCGCCAACTTATGAAAATTAGATAGTGCACCGCAGCACTCGACCCAACGTGGAACAACATTCAGGTCGATCAAATGTTGTAAATTTCGTGGGATGATTTCATCAGATAACACGGTCAGACAGAAGATGTGCATACGTTACAGTGCTTAAATTTTGACAGGAATTGGTAGTAATAAATTTAATATATATATATATATATATATATATATATATATATATATATATATATATATATATATATATATATATATATATATATATATATATATATATATATATATATATATATATATATATATATATATATATATATATATATATATATATAAGGTCGAATACTGCGTAGCACTGGTAAAGTATGAAGGTAAACAGATTGGAATGATAAATCTCCGCAACGTTTCGGGTATGTACCCTTCATCAGGCGGCAAAATAATAACTGATCAAAAAAACGATATTCAAAAGAAACAACAAACGCGTGCCGATACAACTCGATCGGCGCGCGTACAAAGGCCAAGCACCTACGTTAACGCGTTGTGTGTCTTGTTATGTTCCCATCAACTCCTTACAATCGTTTCTAAGTCCCTGTAGTGCGGATGCACTGGTAACACACGCACTACCCATGACAACATCCATCCAGCAAGCCAAACCAAAACGCGCCGACGTCAAGCGTACAACCTCTTTACAAAGGCATTGCCAATAATGAAATGTTTGCCTACTTCGCGACGCAATTTTAAACACAGCTAAACGACGCAACCGTGCAAAACAAGTTAATAGTGATGACGCGATAAAAATTAAAAGTAATAATAAATACACGCTAGGCGATTATGTCATAATGAACGGACTTTGCAAGGAAAATTGAACACGATCAATTTAAGTTCAAGTTCGGCAAACAGTCCGTTGTAAAAAAAAATAAACACAGTCTATAACAGTTCAAGTTTGACGTTCAGCCCGTTAGGAGCTAGAGTTCCTAGCCTTACTATCAGTCGATTTTCGGCAGTAAGACGATCACGGTCGGAACCTCTGCATGAGATGGCCGCCGTGACCATCAGATCCTGTATAGAACAGGCCGATGGGGGGTTAAAATAGTTGGCAACCGGGTAACCGGGAAGGTTTTGCCTAATGGATCTCAAGTGTTCAGTAACCCGATCAGCTAATCGACGTTTAGTTTCACCCACATACATCATGGCACAGCGCTTACAAACTAGGATATACACTATATTAGTAGACGTACATGTAAAATGATGTTTGACGTCGAAGGAGTTGTTGTTGGGACCTACAACAGACAGAAGCCTGTCTTTGCTAACAAGTTTACAAGTATTACATCTACTACGGTTACAAGGAAACGTCCCTGCCGGATGTATCATAAAGGGTTGGGGATGTGAGGCCCGAACCAAGTGACTTGAGATGTTTTTCTCACTTCTAAAGGCCGTAGTAGGCGGTTCAGGAAAATACTCACGGGTAGAGGGTTCTCTTCCTAGAAGTTTAGCGTTTCTGTGAATTGACTCAACAATGGGGCGAACTGAAGGATGATAAGACACCACGAAGGGTATTCTGGAAGTGGATTTGACGATATTAGTCTTGGGGGCCATGATAGTTGCTCTGTCCATCCCTTGAACCCTCCCTAGTGCCTTCATGAGTACCTTACGTGGGTACTGACGTTTCTCGAAAAAGGAGATCATATCTTGAGAGACCTGTTTAAAATCCCTATTATCGGAACAAATGCGTCTAGCTCTCAAGAGTTGCGAGTACGGGATAGAGTTGGTACATGACCTAGGGTGGTTGGATAGATAAAGCAAGTAGCTGTGGGAGTCTGTAGGCTTAAAATGGATATTAGTTTTTAGTTTTCTGTCACTAATAGATAGCTCCATATCTAAAAAGACCACTGAGGTGTCAGAAATACAATATATATATATATATATATATATATATATATATATATATATATATATATATATAAAGCTCTACTTCAAACCTTTTGGCTGTTTAATTTATCCAAATTCTAGCCTTCCGCTATTTGTATCTCCTCTGAGATCCAGCCTTTCAATTCTGTAGCACCGTTGTTTTACAGTTTCTCCGTCATGTTTATATATATATATATATATATATATATATATATATATATATATATATATATATATATATATATATATATATATATATATATATATATATATATATATATATATATATATATATATATATATACCAATTTTCTTATCATGTTTCAGTTGGATCATTTTTTTTTTTTAAAGTAACATTTTATTGCAAAGGAAATCTCAAAATAACGACATCTTAAATTGTCCTCACAGGACAGGAAAATGTCATTTACCCCTGGCTGAGGGATCGCAATTTTTAAAAATTTTCTGTAGATCCGTGCCAAGAAATCCAACAGCCGCACGAAAATGTGTACCCTCACTCAGTCTTCTTCAAGAGAATTCTCGTTACGCTACTGGTCTATCTCCCTTTGCCGGAGAGAATGAGATTCTTAAATATTTAGTACTTACAGAGCCAATATGGTGCAACATTGAGCCTCATTTGAAGTCAATTTTTATATTAAATTACAAACGATATTTTCAGCATGCGATTAGAAGTAATGATATGGTAGACGTTGCTTCAATCTCTGACAAATGCAAGTGGCCAACAGCTTCCCTGTGCTGGATTGCTGTCCCTTCACTTTTCGACCGTTTGTTTTTTCGATAGCTTTCATTGTTTAAACATAAAATCTGTCACTTCGAGAGGTATTTGCTATTAAGGTTGCTTTGGTCATGCATACTGTTATCAGAATGTATGACATATTCATCTATTGCAATCATTGACGAAGTTCAAATGTAGCACAAAAACTCTAAAATAACACTGCCAAACGAGTGACGTTCATAGGTAGATTCTGACTACCATGTGATTCTTATATATTTACCATTATTGCTGCAAGATGGAATGCACAAACCGAACATCCCAACACCTTTTTTCTAGTCCCCTATCAAAACAGGGAGTCGTCCGTGACAACCTCCTGATCAAAGGTAGTACACCTGCTTGTATGTACTTCCCAGAGAAAGCAATAATAGCACTAGTTGTATTCAGTATTAATTGCTCAAAGTTATATCCACTCTACTGGCTGTGTTGGTAAAAGTCATAGGATTAACAGAACAATTCCAGCTAGCACACCTTTGTGGGCTCTTTATGGGCAAAACCTTATGGGGATTCATTTAATTTTGCACCCAAAATTAAATAAGGGGCTTATATGACAAAGCCACGTGCATAAAGGATACTATAGGATGACACAGATGGCGTTCCAAACACACTCTCTCCCTGCCACCTGTGTGCCTTTTCTTGACGTGCCTTTGCCAGCTATTTTTTTTTTTTATAGGCCATCGTGTTTGAGGGTGTGGTTCGAATTACTTGCCTCGAGACGCTAAAAGAGGGAGGAGAAGGGAAGTTCAGGCATGAGATGCCGTTTAAATTTTCCATTTTATGTTGGAATATTTTCTCCACCATACTGCAAGGGATGTGATTTATTTTATCTTATCGGGAACCATGGTTCCGGTTTCGGTTTTGGTTCTGATTAAGTTTATTTTCCCTAGACATGACTTTTAGTTCTGTTCCTCAGTTCTGTTCTCAAGACGAATAGGCGTTGAGGTCACCCACCGGGACATGGACCGCTGAGGACAACAATATTCACCTTGGGAGTTCGGATTAAGTCAGGGACAAAAGCAGCAAAAGACTGCTAATAGAGTCTACTTAAAAACTCTGGGAAATGTCATTTCCGCCGAAGTTTCGTAGGTGGCAATGAGGGTCGCATTTTTTTTAATTTCCTGTATAAGCCATGCGCGAACCGGTGTTAGTGTTCCTCTAGGATAAGGTTACATATTTTGAGAAGAGAACTTCATCCACCTCCCCCTCTCGCAGCACGATTTTCTAAAAGTTCACCAATCCTCTTTAGAAATGTCTGGATCCGCTCCTGCTTTGCGTTCTTGTGAATTTTGTGCAGATTAATTAAACCATTTTTAAATGGTGTAATAGACCCATTATAAGGAATATACTTTGAACCTCTTAAAGGTTAATAAACCCATCGAAATGTATTTGGGAATTACCATAGACAGACAGTTAAGAATCGTTATGAACGGTTCATTCCATTAAATCTTCTAATTAGCTCTTTCCTTCGATGGAAAAGAAAACAACCTTATAACCGCTTAAGCCAAAAAAGCACAAATACTCCATGCTCACATAAGGCCTCAAAACATTTAACAGTTTAACAGTTTTGCAACAAAGCGACTCTGTTCCTCTGTCGAAAATGTAATGGAGACACTTGTTCGCAATAAACTGAATCTTAGTGAAAATTCAAAGCAAGCATTGATCTGTCGATCAGACTGACAATTATACATTCGCGAAATTAGATTACGTCACGATGTGAAACATTTAACAACTATCAGGGGAGATAAGTTACGCGAAATATAAAATGAACTCGTTTAAGTTTAAACGAAACCTATTTTTAGTTTGCAATTATTTAAGAAAATGGAAATACTCCCAAGCAGTTTTTATATCAGTTGTGTAAAAACGTTGCCTCATAAGCAATACTTACCCTTATCCTAGGAGGCAACCTGTTCTAGTTTTATAAGACGAATATTGCCGGAAAATCTTGAGTCCTATACCTTTCACATTGAGTAAAAAAGACTTGACACATAAGGTAGTTAAGGGGAAGGAGATCAAAATGCGGTTTAGGTTTTAGGTTTGTAATCGGGAAAAGTACAGCCCTTCAAAGACAAATATATTTTTTATAATGTGGTTCCTGAAATGTTTTAGAAATATAAAATGTTGAGTTGTAAAAATATCACGAAAATATTTTCCCATGAAGACTTTAGATATTTCAACAAAATTTGAAAAATATTTTCAATCCTAAAAATATATTTAATACAGTTTGAAAATATATAACAACTCAACAAAAAATATTTTCAACAGATATATTTGAGATTGTTATATAGATTGCTTAGCTATTTATTTCTTTCATGACGTTTTAAAAAATAGTTTTATTTATCCGAGACATAGGTGGATTTTTGTAGTATATGTTTCTTAGTGATGAGACTTGTCCTACATGGTAATGTTACCATTTGAGAAAATATATTGTCGAAAACCATTCCGTCAGTAATTTCTACTGTCCAGAGAGGCTACCCCCACCTACAGATCTGAAATTCGGAGGCTAAGTAGGGAGGAGGATAGAGAGAGTCTTATTGCCCCCCGGCGACGTATAATAATTCGACAATTAAGTGCTGAAAATAGTTTTTAGGACATTTATTTAGTAAATTTATAGTCTATTATAAATTAAACTTCTGCAACTTTTGATTCCAAATGCTTCCAATTATACAATACTTTTAAAAGTTTGTTATTATGTAGCCCATCCCCTCGTCAACAAAGCCGGGAAATAGTACATCCCTATTGGCGGGATTTCCCTAGCGACATCGATTGTAGTGGTCAAACAAATTGCCTTTCACTTGGCCTAATTGTGGTTCTTCGGGCATTTTGTTCTTGCTTTTTAGTCCGATCTGGAAAATTCTTCCCAGTGCATAACCATTCAATTTCTTCAGATGACGCTATGGTATCCTTTAAATGAGTAAAATCGTAAGTAATTGCAGATAAAGTTTTCTTCAGTAAATGGTCGGTGGCCATTACGGATGAAAATTCCAATATGCTAATGAAAGAGGTACACGCATTTCAAAATATCATACGGTAAAAACATTGCTCAATTCATTCATATATCGTCTCTTGTTTTCACTTTCTCTACAAAACGTATTCAATAACAAGCAAGTTAGATACACTAAGAACTCAACTTTAAAAGGAATGCAATTAATGTTTGTGGTGATTAGAAGTAAACTTGTCCCTACAAATCATTTACGCAATGATTAACGCAGTCCGCTGGGACAAATATGAACCATACATGCAAACTGCACGATATATTTGAACCAGCATGTTAAGTCTAAATCCCACCAATTGTGATAAGTTACTTCGTATAACAATATGGCGTTCAGTTTCTTCTTCTGCCTTAAAATAACTCCACATGCTTTCAAAGCTTTCAATCTTATAGTGCTTTGTGAGTTCAATCCAGGAGCAGCCTAGTTTTAGGTCTTATAAACGACCTCTGAGCTAAAATTATCTCTGGGGTCCCAAAGGAGAAACCATACTTTTAAGAGACCGACAGCTTAAAGAAAGCAGTTTGACATAGACTGAGAGAAAGGTATGCGTGATTATTATGTACGGTTATTAAAGTCGCTTTGAAAGTATGTATGGAAGAAAAGAACCCACGATAATCGTGATAATTAGTGACGATAACTGACACCACAAAGTTGGGAAATGGTGACTATGGAAACTGATTTGTTTATTGTTCTATTTTTGTTTTCTCTTTGTTTTACCACTTTGGCTAAATAATGTCTTTTTTGAAAAAGTAACCTTTACGTTGATGTAATTAATTCGACAAGTAAATGGCGTTGGTTAAAGGTGTATCAAGTTCACTAGATCGATTCGTATTGATTGTGTTTAATCTGGTGACTAGAAATGAATATTACCTTTAACCATGGAAGTACTTGCATGCTTTAACCAAGTAGTGGGAGGGAAGAATTCACCACCTCTGGAAGTAGTCTGAGAAACATCAGCAAGTCGAAAATCACTCGGAAGAAGAATGACCTAGTCTGACTGAGAAACCCGAGTAAAAAAATCTTACTACCCTATTAGCCGTTAAGCTTGTTTAAATATGCTTCAAAATCTTTCAAACTGGGAAGCACCATTTTCAGTTTGCATCTCAGCCTTTCTAAGGAAGTAAAAAATTTCCAAACGGCAGGAGGACTCCCCCTCCCCTTAGATTCCTCCTTTTGGACAACGTTTACTCAAAATTTGCCAACCTCCGCAGAAATACCTTAGATAGTTTCCTTTCAAAAAGTTACCTCTCAAGAACCGTGACATGGCCCACCATCTACCTTCATATTAGCCATTAGTGGACACCATAGCAATGTCAGCAGGGTGAATCCGCTGTTTGGCTCCCACCTCACAATTCCTGTTCACACCACTGATTAATCTGTCATTCTTCCTCATTTTTTTTACTTCAGTAATTGTTGACCCCTTTTAAAACAGGGGTGGCGCCAGCGGAGGGGGGGGTCATGGCTCCCCGTCGGGGTACGTTGATCCCCCCTTCGGGGAGGCCTAAAAAATAAATAAAAAATAAAAAAAAAATCCGCAAGGACTGAAATTACTGGATGGGTGACCTCAAACATATTTTTCTTTTATAACACTATTTTAATACATATAGGAATCGATTTTCAATTACTTGTCATAGCTCATAGTTCAAAGCTTTGTTAAAACACATTACATGTACCTTGACCCATATTAAATCCGTGAGCGTAAGGTCACCCATAACCAAGAATTGTGTTAGGGACCCGGAAATTTCACGCGCAGACGTAACCAAGGGTGGCACCAGGGGAACTAGGGGCTGCCCTTCCCCTGTCGTTGAGAAGATCCAGTTTTGTCGGGGAGCCTTCACCTATAGTCCCACGATAAAAGATGAAAGCCCGATAAACGTTAGTCCCAGGACGATCTTCTTGATTTTGCTTTACTAGTTTTCCTTACAAAACGGACGAGCAGTTGTTCAGGTGCATGCAGTGCCCAAATGGTTAGCCATCTGTCCTGCCCCGACAGCCGAATCGAACAACGGTAATGACAATCGGCCAGGGCGTTTTCAGTTATATATAATGATGAACAGAAGTGTAAGAATGTCTCCTGATTAGTATAACTGAAATGTCATTTCAAGCCACGTTGTTGTTACGTGACATATTTTCAAAGACGTCGGCGGAAAGAAAAAACATTTATTTTCGGGAGTTCAGATAGTCACATAGAAAATAACATAAATTTAGTGGACCTCGCAATTGAATACAACGAGGAGTCTCAAAACAGTAAATATGGTATGTTTTTAATTCGTTACATAGTTTTCCCCCGAGAAAAAGACAATACCATTTAATTAAATTAAAAGTGAAACTTTTATAAATAACAACTGCTTCATTTCTAGTAACAAGTCTGGAAAATGCCATTTCCGGCTGTCTGAGTTAAAATTTTTTTAAATTTTCTCTACTCTCCGTGCCAAGTTATGGTGGCGCTCCGCTCCGATAGTGTTTTGGTCGAACAGATTACTCAGCAGAACAATGCATGTTTGCAAATTATTCTTCGTTTGAGGGAAATATGAAGCGAAAATTTTAAAGCGGAAAAAGCTGAAAATAAAGACTGCTTTGTTTCTGGTTACGACCCTGATAAATGCCATTTCAGGCTGTCTGAGGTTTTCAGTTTTTCAAAAATTTCTGTGCACTCCTAATTATTTATTCGGACAGGATTACATTTTTCAGAAAAATAGACTATTCTGCCTCCATGGTGTGGCCATGTCTTCATGTCTCCATGATGTAATTCAGAAACCCCAACAAAACTACAAATCACCTCCATCTTGATTTTCTCATAAGAGAGTCAGATTCTTCCATAAACCCCCAAATCTGTCATAAAATTGCAGTTCCACCAAAATAAACTTCAGATTCTCTAATATTTGTCAAAAATGATAAACTGTTTCATTCTCTATGGATACTCTGTACAATAAAACACACAATTTAACGCTCTTAATCACTCCGACAATTGTTCTTGACAGGCATATCTTTGAACAAAAAGCCCAAAAGTTTCATTCTAACCTTACCCCAAAAGCAAATTTTTTCATAAAATTCTAAAATATCTCCAATATTATAAGCTTTTAATTTTCAAATCTTCGTTCAAAAAGGGGAACAATGATTTTCCGGGCACATTTACAATTTCGTCTGAAAGCCTTAGTACCTAGGTATGTTACGATGAAATGCGAAACCCCAAAAGAGTTCCAATGTAACGTTTTTTTTGTATGAAGGACAGATCCTTCAATGAACACCCCAACTTTTTAATGGTCCTAACAAAAGCTAATTTTTTCAAAAACTTTTTCTTTTGAACAAACTCCAGATTTTAAAATATTTGTTGAGAAAAAAAAAAACAAAAATTCGGCGCGCTATGCGCGCTTCAGATTCTACCAAGTCACGTCCTACTGGAACTCACTCATCGACTTTGTCGGGGACTCGAAATGCTGCCCCCCCCCCCCCCCCCGTCGGGGAGATTCCGTTGTTCAAGATTCTTTCATGGTCTTAGTATTAGAATTTTGTTGAATAAAATCGCTGGTAAGTTTTGAAGAAAAGGCAAAACATTTGTCGCCAAAATGAATCCATAACATAATGCCTGCTTGATTCAAATTCATATTTCGTAGAAAATGAGTCAATTTCAATTGTTTTTAGCTCGATCATGAGAAATAATGAAAATTCGCAACGCTACTCCGTTCCTTGCTTATTATCATTCCATTTGTAACCAATGTGATTTATACGAATTGTCCCCAGCATCTGACCATCTTAGTGTCATAACGTGTGACTAATAATAACTTGACAAGAAATTCGACCCCAGGACTTGATCCTCAAAGATTTTCCTCTCCGACATCTTTTATACATTTTATGACATTATTTTATTTATTAGAATGGATCTCTTTAATAGTCACTTCTACTTCAGTAACGAATTCCCCTCTTTTAGTTACCTTAGCAACATATGTTGTATATAATTGCCCACACGTTCGCAATCGACGCAGTAGTTCACAGGGTAATGTTTTATTGGTTCAGTCCATCGGTCTACTCCTTGCCGGCTTATTTAATAGATGTGCATTTGAGCACCGAATGTTTATAACGTTTATAAAAGGACAGTAGGTGATTAAATTCAAAGATATGGTGTAATTATAGCTGTCATGAGGGTGTACTTTAAACTATCCGTTTTATCAAAAGCGACTCATCTAGAACAAAAAGAAAAAAGTCCAAACAATTTAAAGTTTCCTTCGAAAATAGGAAGAACTTTAAATGATCTCATAGGCTTTCATTCTTCATCCAAAACTACAATTTTACCTGTAGCCTAGAGAAATTCTCAATTGGCACACCTCCTTGGATGACGTCAAATTCAAAAAATGCAAAGTAGCTCGTATTACACATCACGCACTGAGAGCGTTTGATTGTACTTAAGGGACCTGCATAACTGCCAGAGTATGCCAATAAACTGGGATTGTGTGTTTGGAGAATAATGAGTTTAAGGTGGTTGTGGGAGGGGCTGAAAGTATCAGGTATCAGACAGGTTGTAAGAAATTAAACTGTCTAGGGTGATGAATAGAAAACTTTATTGTTTTACAAAACAAAGCGAATCATCGGTTATGCCATGGGAAGTACATAATTATAGCTGAGCTTTAAATATTCAGTTCTGAAGTCTCGAAGTGGTCTTATTCACCTCCATGCCCGTTTTCGTTAATGTTCTTCCATGTTCTACCATTTCTAATTAAGAAATGATATTTCAGTTTATCTAAAATATTTCGTCGTATTAGCAATTACCGATATACCTTTTAGGAATAAATATTAAACTGATGTTGGTAGTATTTTATAGTTATATTTACGACCACGTTGACTGGAGAGAGCACATTCGGCATCCATCTCTTATCTGAAGTGGTGCAATGTCCTGACACACCCGTTATGTAAGCCGATAAAACCTCGTCATCATGCGAATATTGCGATATCTCTATCTACCCCAGAATTTTAGCTTACTTCATACTTGCACTTCACGCTAGAGTAGCCTCTGACGCTGAACTGCGAGAGTCGTTTTATCACACATGAATGACGTCCTTATCAAAACCATCAAATCGGCCTTGAAATTCAATAAACGAAATCTTTCTGCGATGTTTCTTTTATTGATTGGGAGAAAATCAAGTAATATTGCGGTTGTCAGGCCCGGAAAGTGCCAGCTTTTAGAGTCAAGTACCATTTCAGTATAAAACGTAAAATTACTGAATATTAAAACGCTCCAGGTTCCTAAGACTTCCGGTGTATTTGAATTCTTCTTCGTGAATTGATTGATTGATTGTTAAAAGATTGGTTTTCAAAGAAGAGGCGTGCTTGATGGCGAGGGCGGATCGGTATCTCGCGGTCAAACCAAAATAGCTTGGCCGCTCATCGTGTTTTCAATTTCTTCACGCGGTAGAAAATCTAAAGATAATGATCTTTATTATTATTATTATTATTTTTGATTCTGTAATTGACATGTTGATCTCGTTCATTGTCCTCAGAATGCGACGACTAAAAATACAACGAAGATCGGTGGTTTGGTCAGTTTCAAGGGAATGTTTAAACTTTTAAAATTTTATTCACTTATCGTGAAAGTTGTAAGCAATCATGGCAAAATGTACGTTTACTCTAATTCATACTTATTACTGTCTGCTCTGAATGAATTTTCCTTGGGTAACACGCCCTGTTCTAAGTGAACTTTACTTAATTATTTGCTTGAAATTAATTATATAACACAATTCACTTGGACAGTATGGTCTGAAATCTAAGAAGGCTGTGGACAATGAATTTTAACGGATAAAGTAAAAAAATCAACCATCACAAAGCCAATGTATGTAATGAAAGGTGTTTGTCCCTTATCGGCCGAATATCCAGGTGACCCAAGCAGTGGTCCAACCCAATCTTTTCATGGTTTACTTTGCCAGAAGTAACCATTTGAGCAAGATCAAAGTATAAGTAATTACTAGCTTAGCAAGTTAGTTTTTAATGGGCGAAGAAACTTCAACACAGCAAAGAGGAATGTTGAAACATAAAAATATGAAAGCGGTTCAGTTTTACTCAAGACGGCCAGACTTAACTCTCCTGTGGAGGACATTATGGAGCGAGTTTTTTCGGTGGTTTACACACCTGCTCCCCATTAGATGTGACAGCGGTTCAGAAAGCATAATACTAAATTGATTAAAAACCGTATCAGACATAGACTGATACATTACATCAGAAATCTTGTACCTGTATCTTGTATTGATTTCTTTTAGTTTGATTTTAATCGCCTTAAGGTCCTAATTTAAATTCATATGATATACAGAAACTACAAAACTTACGAGAGCATATCTTAATCCAGCTCCATGCTTAATTTGTGCTCAGTATGGGATAATACTTTCACTGCATGAATTTACAAATACTATGTAGGTTAAGATGATCTTACTAAATAGTTTATTTGATTGGTTATGCTTCCCTCGACTGTCCATATATAGCCTATTTTACTATAGCCTGTGTAGCGCCTCTGTTGCTGCAGCCCATATTAGGATGCCGCCCCTCGTTTACGAAGAAATAAGCAGAATGAAAAGACTGGCAATGCGAAAAATGAGCGAAAAAAAACTTTGATTGGCACGTCACGTTTATATCTTTGAAAAAAAAAAACCAAATTGGATTTTTTAAAGCTAAAGCGACATTTTCAGCGTTTGCCTTGATGGAACTTGTTCTCATAAATTGCAAAGAACTAGATTAGTTTCCCTCGTACGTGGTATTCTTGGAATATAGCCTGTTACATACTTCACGAATGACAAATCCTATCCGGTCACGGAGGACAGGATATACTTTATTTTTGATAGATCAGTAAAATTGTTCACGAAAGAATTGCAACTTGGGTTTTGATTTCTTACAAAAGGAAATGTTCAATATGTAACATAAAAAGGTAGCCGCAACATGATTGACAGATAATTAAATCAACCCCAATATAGAGGAACATTCAGACAGTAGTGAAACTTTTTCGCCATCCCTGAAGTTCCACTAGTGTTAGTTTCGGCACTAATTCGTAATCCGATGGGGGATGATATGACCAATTTCCCGCAGTTTCCTGGTTCTTTATGGTTCATTGCCTGCTAGGTAATAAGTGGACTGAATACGTCCGACAAAAATTTACCACAGCAAGTGATAACAAAAATACACCTTTAGGTGGGACAATGATCATCTGCATGCATACGTGATCCTGACTGTCGCAGTAGTCTTGTCTGACCGGTCGTTTCGTCTAAGGTAATGTAACGACGTTGTTACAAATAGCTATAAATGTCAAGAAAAAGAAAAAACACAGTGAGTTCTTTTCTGTAACTTTTACGTAGCTTATCTCCTATTTTGGTTAATTGAGATAGATTTTTTAACAAAACATGATAAGAAACTATTCAGAAAGTAGGTGGAGGCATTTTGTATTCAACAGAAACTGAATAGGGCATGGGGACTGCAGTGCATCAATTCGGGAAAACAATTGGCCATTTCGGATTCTCATGATTATGATGCAATCCAATAAACTGGTAACTTGACTCGTTCATCATGCAGTAATGTATGTAAAGAAGCGTTTTAGAGAAACAAATATATTGGCTAAAATCTTTACGCCTTACTGTAGGTCAAATCCAATCCAACAGATGTACCGACAACCCATGAACAATTGGCATCGAGAGAGTACGAAAATTTCCCATATACTTATGTTGCTTGAAGCTAATGTTTTATGAAGTCAGTGCAGTACATGGGAGCACCAACTTAAGCGAAAGACTTTAAAACGGACTCAATGAGTTCCTTTAGAAAATCCCTGTGTTCAAATAATACCCTTTCTATCTGCCTATTGCAATTGCAAGATACCTGACAAACTCGAAATCAAGGGTAGGTCCCAAGGTCTTTTTAAGAGAAGTTCACGCAGTTTTTATACGTATGCACGGAGTCACCCTGGAATTTCGGGTAAGGCTAGCTATTAATGTTCATGTATTCTATGCACTCTAAAAACGTCTGGACAAAATTTGATACTAATCCGTATCATCTATTCAAATCTGGGTAATTTACAGTAACCAAATCCGGATAAAAAATCCAAACCAGATCAAGTTTTATCCATACCTGATTAACATATTGATCCGGATTCGTACAGTTGCCCCTGCGATTCGGACTGGGATCAAATTTTAGCTGGACGTTTTGAGAGTGTATAGTCACTCGACCAAGAAGCTACGGTTTTAAGATCTCTCACCAAAATGCCAAACGTCGAAATAAGACACTGTTATAAATGTAATTTCACATCAGGCATCTGACAAGTATATACGTAGGCTACATAAACATCGTAGTCTCGTTTCAACCCTGTGGGCTGGGGTTTTAGAATATTCCACGGTATTCCCGCCTGTAGTAAGAGGCGACTTAAGGAAAACCACACTAGATCTTGAACCATACTTTGAAAATAAATGTAAATTTGAACTTTTTATCGAATTGACTGACAAAATACAACATATTTGTGTTGGTGTGTCGTTAAGTCTCATCTTACTAACCAAATCAACGGAAGTTCCGAAGAGAGGAAGAGAGAACCATAAGTCGGGTATATCAGATATGAGATTCATACAAACTTTTTGTTTTATCCTCTTTTGAAACATATGAGACTTGATGTTCCCACTCATGACGGTGAACAGTGTGAGTCTGTGCTTCGTCTGTATCACACTACCAAAACAACTGCAAAGCAGAATGGAGGCCCTAGAAAACAAAGGAAAAACGTCCAAAATTCATGATCTAATTCAAAAAGGAAGTTTTCTAAAGGTAATGGGTAACGATAATAATTAGAAGGAATTATAGGCTTATGGTAGGTAAGAATATTAATAAATATCGTAGTATTTTCTTAAACTGTTAAAAGTGTGGTGGCATCGGGAGAGGCAGTAAAACCATTAACTAAAGGTTACCCCAATAATCGCCATAAAACTGATGAAACCATAAATTTACTTGACTATTTGAGCACAATTTATGCAGTGCACCTTATAGATATTGTCTGTATCAAAGTATTCAACCCGCGTCAACAGAGACCGCGCCCTGTTTCACCCCATCATGATTTCGTGTCGTGCTTTTTATCAACTTTGTGGTAACTAACTAAACAAAAAAGTAAAAAAGTTTTGTAGACGTGCTTTAAATCATCTGAATAAGACTGGAAGTTTGTAGAAGACAAATAGTTTTGTAAATGTTGAAGTCGGATTTTTCTTCACCAAATTTCATGATTTGATAGCTTTTTCATTATTCTTAAACCGGTTTCTTTCGATGCGTATATTGATGCTGCTGGGCAATCTGACTCTTTATCTGAACATTTCCTCGCCCGTTCTAACCTTGGTATCCGACTAAAGAAATGTTAAGGATTCTCCGATAACGAAGACCTTTAAGTCATAAATAATTCCGATGACATTTTATGATGTTCTCTTTAATGTGGATATAAAGGCATATTTGCAACCCAGAGGTATGTAAGAACAAGACGTAGATAGAAGTATTACCTTACTGAGAAAGACTTTTTGATGTCTGTAATTGTTTTTGTCTTCTTCTTCTTCTTGTCCTGGTTCTCAAATTACCTCTGACTATTTTGGAAATAAAATTGTTCTAAATCCAGGGTTTGTATAATTCCCCAGTTAAGCAAGAAAATAGCCCTTGACTGGAAGTTATCTGAAGATGTAATTTGATAAAACTTGTCAAATGCTCCTCAGAGTAAAAGAACGTGAAAGCATTATATCCATGTCTCTATCCCTGCAGGCTGCCCAAGCTGAAGAAGTTTAAAAGTAGGGAATTAGAGAAGATATTGCTTCCAGGCACCTGATACTTTCGAATAACCCTGCATGTTAAGTCCATTGAACCCCGTGGCATTCCTTTTTTTGTAAACCATGGATGCTTAAGTTGATTGGAAAACAGACTTTCGAGGTAAATTCATTCATTCACGGGTGAATTTTGGCTAAAATCACAAGAAATTGTGAAATGACATCACACGAGTTTGTGTCTATTGGTTCAAATTTGGAGCACGTTCGTTAACAATTTATTTTCAGCTCAAACACATCGAATCGGTTTAATTACTTGGAACTAAATTCTTTTTTCCTATACGGTAAAATAAAGGCAGGTGGTATGAAAACTGCATAGTTAGATATTTGATGTATACAAAATGAAGCATCCAGGGAAAAAGTCACAATTTCAACACGAATAAATCAAATTTTACCCAATTCAAAAGATTCACACTGTTTTACAGTTATATCATGGAAAAACATCATCAGCTGTTTTGTTTTTCTTTCTAGTTTACCAGCATTTTATGCAATTACACTCGGATAAACTGATGTCATATGTGCAATGGAGTGTTAAGAACTATATACGGCTATGGGGCTAGGAAATCCTTAATCAAACCAAGGTCAAAATATAGATTGAAAAACGAAGAAACTGAAAAAAAAAAAAAAAAAAAAAAAAACATTGACCAACAATGTGAATCCATGAAATCATATCTGCTTCATTTAAATTTACTTTTTATAGAAAATGTATAAATTGCAATTGATGATATCTCGAGAACCGAACATGGAAAATTAATGTAACTTTTACCAGAATGACCAGATTATGTTTTTCTTTAATCTTTTCTCTTTTAAACTTCACTTTTCATCCGGTAAATCCCGGTCAGCGGTTGTCTTTACTTTCTTTTGGGTCGAAGAGACATCCGGACAAAGTAAATGGTTTCTTCTTCATTTCCATCACACTAATCTTATATATTTCAATATTTTGTGGTCCTTATTTTTAGAAAAAGTAACGGTATGGTGTCAATATCGAAAGCCCGACATAGGCTGTAAAATACCAACTGACAACAAGACTGTGCAATGATGTCACACTGATGCAAAGAAAACAATGAACACGATGCGGTAAGCATGATCAGGATTCGTCACTGCTAGTGCACTAAACTTGCGCACGTATCCTATTGTTTGACAAATCATCTGTCCGCAGTTGTTGCAACGTGCTGTGATACACGCGCAACCCCGAAAAGGGGTTTTGTTTTCTTACATCCTACTTCTAAAGTCCCGTCAACACTATGCAACGCGACTTAAGGCAACAAGACTGTCTTGTCGGGGTGAGCGACTGACGACTAAGTAGTTTTAAGGTCATAGTGTCCACATTATGCAACAAGTCGCAGGCCCATGAAACGATTCACGCAAAATTCTAACGTTGGACATACTCTTTACCAGGGCTGGAGGACTCGAGTCCGGACTTAAGTCCACTTTTTGAACTCGGACTTGGATTTGGACTCGGGGTCTTTGGACTTGGACTCGGGCTCTCTAGACCTGGACTTTGGCTGGGACTTGTACTCGAGCTTGTTGGACTCGACAACAGGCCTGCTTTTTACTTGTTACGTTGAAGAGACAAGGATAAGTTCTGTCCGTTTCGATGAACTGGTCTTGGCAAGCTTCATTCCAGAAGTCTGTCATTGTTGTCAGTTGCATGTTTCAGTTCCATGCGACCGAACGCCTTCGGTCGCATGAAACTGAGTTGCACGTCCACTAGCAACTAGTTGCAAAGCATTCCACACTTTGCAAAGCGTCTGAACAATCTCGTTGCAATGCGTTGCAACGCATCGAGTCGCATAGTCTGGACGGGGCTTAAGGTCTATTCAAAATTTGCAATCAAATTTAAAGCAAGACCCATGCGAGTAGTCATCAGAAGTGACATGAAAGGTGTAGTAGTTGCATATATCTTGTACTGTGTGCAAGAAAAGTATGTCCACTGACGTCCAGCATGGATGATGATACATTTATGACGCCATCAAAAGTTTTGAATGCGAAAACAGGCTTAAATTCCCAACCGAACCTTGTTTGATTTTTCCTTTTTAAAAATCCTTCAATCACAACCATTTCTTTGGCAGTATAAAGTTGAGACCCATCTATTCCTTCAAATGTTTTAGTTTATATATTGCAGTAATTCAGATCAAGTAAAATTCGTATCAGGATAGACTCTAATGACATTTTATAGCAGCTCAACACAGACAAGCGTAAGCATGAAGCATTGTCGTCATCGGCAAGGGTAACGACTTTCAAATGTTATCAACCAGGGAGAACAGAAGTATAGAGTCGTCTTTTACTCCTAATAACTGTTTGTGCTGATTTATCTTAGTCATGACCAAGTACACATTAGCAGTTTAATGTGCTTATAAAATGCTGTCAATAGGGTTTTATAACTGAAGGGATTCACCGCTCCTGTGAAGTTGATATTTTTCTATTTGCTGCCAAAAATAACTGGCAGTCAAAAAGTCATCACAAAGAGGCAAAATACTTTTGAAGATGCGCTCACTTTAAAGTAACATTTTTGAAAGGGAATGTTTTCTTTTTCTCTTTAGATCCAATTACTGCATGCGTTTTCAGGATACGAAAAGATAAATTCCCCGTCATATACGTGCACTCTGTTGACAACAGGTGATATCTCACTGTATATTGCCGGTGTCTTATTTCTTACAAAAAGGCAAGTTACAAGCTAATGACAGCTGAATCTATTCCATTCGGATTTTTTCCTCAATCTGAAAACCGTGGACAGATTAAAAGGTTCCAAAATGACTTATATGGATGTTGGAAGATCACGTGATGTTACAGGCACTGTCATCACGTGATTTGCAATGGAAGGAGACAAACCATACCAGCCCTATGAGAAAATACATGGTAGAGATGAAACATACAGCATCATCTGTCCTGCATGTTATCATTCGTCATAATGACTTTCAAGATTGTTCAATGGATCGCTTCTTCTCGTGATATTTTTGTTAGATGTAAATTATAATACTTGCCGTGAAGAACAGGGCCAAAATTTTACATTTTACCCGATGCTCAACTAGAAAGAACAAAACAGTGCCTTCTGTGGAGACAGAAGGCCAAGTAGCAATTTGTAAATTAAACTCGAGAGACATTATTCTATACACTTGGACGGTCTGGATTAGAAAGTGGACGAAATGATTTTCTCGAGGACGGTGATAACAAGGAGCTTATGCAAGGTGACACTTATTACTGAAAGACAAGACACGATCAACATCCCTCGTTTGAGCTATTGATGTAGTAGTTGGAGATATCCTGTCGCCATAAAAGCTTGTATTCAAAATGTATACATGGCTACGACATTTAGGATTAAAGAATAAAAAGGAAACGTGGTCACACTTTTAGAATGATTACATGGACTTTATTAAAGAAAAGTTTTGTGGCTAGGTCTCCAAATTTTGAAAATTATGATTCATGGCTGTTGGAGAGAGCATCTCTTGCGAAGAACAAAAACTGCATGTTTTAACAAATATTTGCTTAAAGATCACTGCTCCTCCCTTTTTAGGAGGTTCCTACGCCCTGACCGTTTTATATAAAGTAGACACAGGACTATCGTGATTTGAGAGGGAGTTTAGAAGAGTTTAATACTGCTTATTACTCTTGTCAGAGAAGATGCTAGCTAAATAAGTTCCCGCGAAACACCCAAAGGTGGAATAGGGAACATGGTCCCAGAGAAACTGCATGAGAGAAAGCGATGAGAAAGGGATGGAAGGAAGAACACCTTTCACACCTTCTTTACGTGTCCAGTAATCCGAATATTATAGTGCTGGTATTTTCTGAGTTAAATGCAACCACGTTTAACCTCAAATAAATTGGAAAATAGTGTGGGGCCAGGCCCGTGGCCAGGAGGGGGGGGGGTCGGAGCGTTTGAACGACCCACACCAACTTGAGGGAGGTCCATTTTTCCAGCCCTGTGTATGAAGGGTCAGCTATGAAATATTTTTTATCTTGACATATGGAGGACCGGAATTTCCGCTCACTTCTTTAAAAGTAGTGTACTGTCTGGAAATCCTGGGGAAAAGGGACTTCTGTTGTGTTCAAAAGTCTAAAATGCTCCAGATTGCAGGATATCTGCAGATTTCAAACTTTTCAGGGGAAGCATGCCCCGGACCCCTCTCAACTACATGCTTACGGCACGGCACGCTCCAGCCGCCTCCGTATTTGGAAAAAGGTCGACATCTTGGAAAAAAGACCCACCCCTCCACATGGGCTGGCTACGGCCCTGGGGACGCTTTCATTTGACCAAATGAATTCCTATCCCCGTTCTTTTTTCATCTCATGGTGTTAGTACCTCCATGTTCATAAATAACAAATAAAAATGAGCAACATTGTTAACGTATCTACTTTGCCATTTGTGCATATTTGCCTGTATTGTGCTGTGTTTTCAGGCTCTCCGAATTAGAACTTCCCGTTAACCCTTTAGCGTCGTTTGGGTCCTTTTGGACCCATGCGGAGAGCTCAGCTGTCACCCATCTTTACTGTTTCACGCGGAGCTCGAAACTGCGAGCAGCTACCCGAAAATTCGGCCACAACAACGAGACAATAGTTTAAGGTCACGGGGTCAATGGCCTACGGAAGCCGATGCGGGTTGGACTACGTCCGCTTTTCCGCCCACTCCCGAGGCGCGCAAATATGCCCCGATCGGAGCACAACGGTAAAGGGTTAAGGAGGAGCAGAGGGTTGCAAAGGAGAAATCTGGCGCTGATTCATACCTACTCGACGAAAGCCTGTATTTGCCAACATAATCATTTTCGAACAAAGAATATTCCAGTGTAAAAATTATTATTCTAATTAGCACCGGTCATTGAGTGCCATAAATTACGTGTCCTAATTTTATGAGAACAAAATTTGGGCCCAAACTTTTATTAGAAGTAAAATTGTGAACGAGTTTAGTCTTGTTTTCTACAAGAAATTGAAAGCAAACCTCAGGTACAAATTTTCATATACCAACCCTTACAAAAATCTTCTATAGAATTCTATAGAAAAAAATCTATAGAAACTGTATCAGATTTTCTAAAGAAATTCCCATTTCTTAAGAGAAAATACTACAGAATCACTATAGAATCCTATATAGTTTTTTTAGAACAGCTCTTTAAACCCCCCAAAGAACCATGTAGAGGTTCTTTAAAAAAGTGGACCACCTTTTTAAAGAAACTCTATAGGTTTCTAAAAGAACTCTATAGGTTTCTAGAGAAACTCTGTACGTTTCTTTAGAGTATTAGTAGGGTTGTGCGTGATGCTACGCATAAGCAATGGAGTAAGGAAAACAAACCAGGGAGCCACAACTGGAAAAAGGACCGTGGTCGGCTCGACTTGAACCAATAGGTTGGAAACTGGGCCGTGAAACTGTAACTGACTGACTGACTGACTGACTGACTGACTGACTGACTGACTGACTGACTGACTGACTGACTGACTGACTGACTGACTGACTGACAGACTGACTGACTGACTGACTGACTGACTGACTGACTGACTGACTGACTGACAGACTGACTGACTGACTAACTAACTCTTGGGGTTATGTAGAAGCTGTATAGAGGTTCTATAGGTAACGTATAGAGAGGGTCTATAAAAACCGTAACCACTTCTATAAACAAACCGTTTTATAGAAACTGTATAGAGATTCTATAGAAAAATCGGTCTCTTTTCTTAAGAGATTCTATAGAAATTGTATCGAAGTTTTATGGATTAATGCAATTTGACATCACAGATGTATAAAAACTGACCATCCAACACCCTAATCATAATGTGCATGAAATTTTGCATAGGTGATTTTACATCTTCCAATATCCCCTTATGCCTCGGGAATGACAACCAGGGGCAGAGAGTGGATTTCCGCTTAACTGTTGAACACATTGTTTGATAAAATAATATGTGAGCAAATGGTATATGTACCATGTCTTTTCATATTTTTTATAGAAAAATAGTTCATACATCTTAACAGTGGCGGCGGAAGCGAAAAAATTTAGGGGAGGGGGGGGACAATCAGTGAACAAGATGGAATGTTTGGACTCGTTAAATGAACCCTGTGTGCGCGTAGCGCACATGACGAGTGCGAAGTGAGAAGTCCCACTGGCGTGGGTCCAGGGCCCGCCTTAGGGCCCTGGAAGCTCTGAGATTCTACAAGCTCTCTCGTGCAATCTTAGCCGTTTTTGGAACATTTTACGGTGAATTCAATGAACAAAATTGTGCGAAATATTTTCGTTCACAGATAGCCTATAGGCTATTTTTTGGACATCAACAGTTGCGTTGTTATGTTTGTAATTTTGGTTTTGTTAAAATCATTTTTCAAATCCAAAGGAAAAGAGGCGCAGTTACCTATCTACTCTAAAATCAGTTGCCCCCCTGTACTCGCCCTAGGTTTGGTACTCCACCTGTAAGTTTGTTTTGATTTTCTATTTTAATTGAAGGTCTATTTCTTGAAATTCTTGTGCTTTCACCGGGATTCATTTCAACATTCAATCTGGTGTAAATTCTGCCTCGGTATGATACCGAGGTAGCTTACTCTTCCAAAGTTCCAACCGGACGGTCATGTACGTACGCACACGTCATGCGAACGGAGCTACCATTCGGCGATTTTCCCTTACATGATACGTTTCGCTCATTTTTGGCGGATTCTGGATTCCAATCTGATAAAATAACTAGGTTTTTGGTTGAGGTTCTTGGCAATCACATTTCAAGGTTAGGTCGCAGGTTTCTGTAGGTTTCGACTGTTTGTGACCTTTTATTGCAATAGCATAGTCTAGAATCTAGATCGTTGTTTGTTCCAACGTTTGGGCTGTTTATTATTATTTCTTCAAAATAATGCACCTCCAGATCATGGGGGAGGGGTGATTACATAGGTCATTCCCAGGTCAAATATCGGGAGGGGGATATATCGCATTATCCCCCTCCCCGGGGCGATTTACGCCTATGGGGACGATCACAGTAGAATCTCATAAATGGAAACTGCTGTGATAGCCGTCTTATGAACACTGCTTGTGAATGCAGTCCCCCTCTCTTTTGCTGGCTGAACCATAGCCAGTACAATAAAACTAGGCTTATTTAATTATGAGTATGACTTTTTAACACTTTATTTTGGAAATCAGCCTATACTCTCTGAATTAAATGAGACTCAGAAATGACAGGATAGATGCAAGTTCAGTACAATGAACAGCTTTTATTTCTCATTTTTCTTGCAGACCAGTACAATGGCAGAACATAGGCTAAGTCAATTTTGGCTGCTCTGTTCGGTGGTGGGTTAACTATAGTCTCAACTTTGAATTGGTTCAAGGCTCCCAAGTTTCTTTTACTTCTTCTCTGATTTTTTGGGGGGACGTCCCCTCGCTAAGAATATTAGGAGGGGGGGACGTCCCCTCGCTAAGAAATTTAGGGGGGAGGGGACGTGTCCTCCCGCTTCTGCCGCCAGTGCATCTTAATATTCTCTATATCTGTATTGATAAACTACTCATCTTTTCTGCAAAAAAAGTTTCTTGCCAAAATATCTGATTAGTTTGAACCTACTTTAAGCATACATGTACAATTTTGTGTCAAAAATTTTAAGTCAAAATTTTGGCAAAGCACATTTTACCCCAAAACAAAAGTAATTCAGTGAATAGAGATGGAATTTCAGGAATTCTTGCTCAATTTAGAATAATATTTTGGGTCTGAACCTTTTTATCATTGTAAAGATTAAAGAAGGGATTTGAATGAACCTTTTATATTTCAAATTATACAAATTAATATGCAAATTAGGTGTTCTTTAGAAAATGTATAGATATTCTAAAGAACCTTACGTAAGTTCTATAGAAACGTATTAAAATTTTTTTTTCATAGAATTTCTATAGGAAGTATCATGTAGAATAAGTCTCTACAGATTTTTCTCGATAGAAACGGCAATTCTAAAGAATTCTAAGGGGATTTCGAATTTCTATAGTTTCTATAGTAAACAGTTGTATAGAGCTCTATAGGCATTTCTATAGAATTCTATAAACAACATCTGTATGGGAAATCACTTGCAGAACTCTTGCATGGGAGATTTGTAGCCAATTGATCAAATACTGGGCTCTTGGGGTGTGGTGCGATCCTTTTGTCCCCTATGTAGTGTTGAAAAACTTTACAGAAACGCATTTTGAAGTACTCCTTTGTACGGAGAAATATCTCAGGAAAGTTATCATCCTTAACCTTTCTCGTTTCCACCCCTTCCTGTGCCTCTAGTGAAAATAATTAGTCCCGAACATTTAAGAATTTGTATGAAATTTAACGACAGACACATAAGTACTCAGTGTTAAATGTTCTTCATCCTGGGGTCCTATCTTTTGGGGAGGAAACACTTTACAATAAGTGAATTTAGAAAGAGTGCCCCATCGATAAAATCGTACAAGGAGAAAACATTTTAGCTTTTTACTATCGCATCGTATTTCAACGCATAGTGTTTTTTCCAACTGAACTTTAACGAATGTTTATCGCGAGAAGACAGCGCCAAGCAGATGAAAAAGCATTTCGAAATTTGGATTTAGGCCTTAGGAGTTGGAGCAATATTATTCGAAATCACGTTCTTTGAAAATACGATACAAGTGGTCTAAACGTAAGAGAATGGTTAGAGGAGTTCCTGTGCACACTAATATATTTCTTTTTAAAGGGGTAGGCAGTCGCGCTTAGGGACCCTATAGGAAGCTGAACCTCCTTCCGTCCTTCTTTCTTTCTTTAGTGAGAATCTAAGGAGAGGGAGTGATTGGAGGGGATAGCGTACCCTTGACGAAATCGAATGACCGTAATTAGTCGTTCGGTTTGGATGTTTTTTTTTACTGACAAGACGTAACATTTTCTTTATGTGCCGATTGGTTACACGGCAAGATTAAAGAGAAGATTGTCTCTTTGGGGAATGCGTCGTTAAGTGATATTCTAAGACTTGAAGCCCTTTTCATACCATTTAGAGGGGGCACTGTACTATTTCTGTCAATGTGGAACCAGCCGGGAATTCTACAGCCCAGAATTTGCGAGGTTAGCATGCCTACTTTATACATGCAAAGATATAAATTTCAACAGATTAGCTGAAATACACCTTATGTCTGAGAAGTGAAATCCTGTTTTTTTTGTACAGCCCACAAATCTAAACAACCATAAGATGGCCCCAAAATCAAAGAAGCAGAAGGAATTTTTATAGAAGATTGTTTTGTTGGCTACATTTCACTTGGCTATATAATGAAATTGCTCCAATGTGAATATGTCAGGGTCGAAAAAGTTTTATCTCCCCAATATCCAAAGTTCAACAAAAGTGTATCCAATGTTTCTACTTCATACTGACCGAAATGTCCAGAGGGTAAAAGACCCACAATGAGGACACTGCAGTTGCGTTAAATGAATTTGAACCTGCATATATTTCATACTATACAACTTCCAGACTGTGCACTATACACAATGATGACGATAAAACGCTTTATATTATGTAATATTTTAAGTTCTAGTTTCATATCACAGAGATTCAATTTTTGGATATCTGTGACTAAGAGATACAATAATAAATTGGTAATGTACCGTATACTCCGATTTTATTAAAACGTCACTCATGATAATTCGGTTCGTTTGTATCCCTTTAAGACATCTCTCAGATATATCCCGGAGTCTTTCTATAAAAGCGTCCGACAGAAATCAGTAACCGTGATTGCACATAAAGAATTAGGAATACAGAGATAATGCGTAAACAAATTAGGTTTAAACATTAGCTATTAGCCAAGAGGGAAGAAGCGAAATGACAGCTACTTATGAGTTCAAAGCAAATGCTATTTTTCGAAAATATTGAACAGCTACAAATTGAATTAATTGATGTTTTGCCTTTAGGTAAATGGTTACAAATATTTCAAAGCTTCCGTTTATCTCAGTATTTGTTGTTTTTCGTTTGTCTTAAGATGTAACTGCTGCCTAAAGGAAATGTTCCCACCAGAAAAGGTGATTTTGGTGTCAAGCGATTCTCTCTGAAAATTAAAATAAGAACAATTGAAATTGTGGTTAAAATTAGGTCGGAGACGAGACACCTGTGTACATGCTTGAAATATTTAAAACAAGTTCTGCTTATACAACCAATTCCGAGTTGTCTTACGTGCCAGGGCGGTAGCCCCCTTTGAAAATATCCATCCCTTGGAAAATGGAATAAATATCAACACAAGAAGCCTTTCTTTTAGAAACTGGGAGGGGGGGGGGGGTTGTTGGACGGTGCCCGAGGCACCGCGGGACCATAATGCACTTGTTCTAACGACTCTGGGGCCATATGTCATGCAAAATGAACCGTAGAGCTATGTGTTAAGGACCCTAAGTCCTTATTACAAAAATATCATACATCAACATACATTGTACATTCCAAAGATCGTGGAGCATTAGGAAGTAAGACATATAAGGTAAGCATAAGGCTAACCAACAACCATATCAACATCAACATGAATTTTTATTCAAATTCTCATTATCATGGCTATCTTATTCACAACGGATTTTGCTTCTGCGCTGTCTGGAAATCGGTGCATTCTAAAATTTGTTTCAACAAAATGCACAACCTATCATTTTGTAGGCGTTTACAATTCACTAACAATGTACGGATGTGTGGAATGTATGTATGGAAACTTTTGTCAAACACACCAGCTCTTGTCGTCACTTGAACTGTGGTGTTTAGGATGTCATTGTCGGCAGTCTATACGTAAAGGTACTTTACATGGCTTCATAAACCACGCCCCTATTATTACTGCTGCTTTTGGAGCACCAGGATTCAATAATTGCAAACACCCAAGGAACCATGGGAACAGGGATAATAAACAAAACAGTGGTGAAGTAATTTTCAATAGTTTTACTCTAATTTCCCATGGTTCCTTGGGTGAAGTTAGCAGTGATCTGACTACTTTTACTATGGCTTTTATTGTTTTACAGATGTGGGGATAACGATACCCATGTGTTGAGTATAAACGTAAAAGTTAATAGATATCCCTTAAGTGATTAAAAAGAGTCGGCCTATAGATGAGTTGGAAGGATTTAACGATGGTTAACAACTTAATTAATTTATCCTGGGCACCACAATTCCCCAAGTCCCAGTACTTTGGACAGATGACAACCATAGTTAATAGACGATAAACATGGTTGGGTCCCAGTAATACCAGCTGGCTGAACTATATCTGAAGTCGGTCACAAAAGTACAGGCTGATACTATACAGGAATGCGTACAAGTCGGTCAAGTCTAATTTTATCCAGTAACAACATCTATGGTGATACCGCATTGGTTACTAATTAGTACAGTGTATTACTTGTATAGTCACTAGCAATATAGATCGACGACATCGACTGATGGTAGCGGCTTTACAAAGTGTTGATATTTATAAATACTGATGATTAAAGGGGATAAACAGCTTTATGCAACTAGTCTTCCATTACTTCACTCATTGCTCTATCATTATGACAATTGTGTGGTAAAACTCCATCGAATCAAAATTACAAACAGTTTTCTATCAAAATACCCTGAAAATGGAATTTTGTCAAATTTTCAAATCACTGAATTATTAGGAGCATCGTTATAGAAGAAACATCATTCGTTTTACAATGTGATGATTCTTTTCAGTATTGCTAGGAATACAAATGTATTTTTCGAAGCCTTTTCAAATGATCGAGATTAATGATAAATTATCACTCCCTCTCATATAAATAAAGAAAAAAATGAAAACAGAATAATAAGCTTTATCCATTCTAGAGTAATTTTGTGCACGTCATAAAGCTGAAGATTTACAGACTTTTTACAAAGAAAATAAAATGGGACCTAGTGAAGTGCAGTAGCACCGGTGGTCACAATTAGACATGATCTAGTAGGTATTTGGAATGGGAGAATCTAAACTTCGTAGTTTTTAATTTGATCCCTTTTTTAAAGTTTGTTCTTTTTAAGCTGTTATAGTTACATTGTTCATTCGTCATGAATATGTTGCTTCTTATTATATGATTTATAGACTCATTGACGTTAACGTCACTGGTCGACACTGGTTGGCATTGAACACGCACAGGAACATTTGCGTGCGTGTTAGTTTTTGCGCGTGCAGCGATCCCGCTATTGTATACAGAATTTAGACGAATTAGAAGCTACTTTTAATTGTGATAAAAATGTAAGTCAAGTTTCAAGGCATTCATTTGTTTTAAACATGAATGAGTCTATTGCATCTCTTCATTTCATAATAGGCCTACATATGTTCCACGCCGTATGCGTCTCACACCGATTGTATTATCATTTATCGGTTAACATGAAGTGGTGATCTGCTTCCCTTTGGAAAATATGTGCCTTTTTCATAGAGGCTAGATGCAAAATGGTGTAAGATGTTCAGCTTTGACAGGACTGATCATCGGAAAAGTCACCCGCCTGCTCCCATAGCTACGGTCTTGTGGATTATTCGGGCATTTGCAACAAGAGTTGCACCTTTATGGCTTATCTCAATGGGAAAACTTAACGTTTTCAACAACCGAGCAGGGAGCAGCAACTAGAATGGTAAGTTCACCCATTTCGCCCTCTGCATGTTTTTCGCGTGACGTCAGTGAGACTCTAAATGATATCGTGGCCGGCACTGGTCATGCGCAGTAGGTGTGATATCGATACGCATGCACGACAGCACCTTCATAACAACTGTTTCTTCATGGAGGCATGGACTTCAAAATGTATACCTCAACACAGCAACGTCAGTGGAAAACCTTTTCAATATACGGTGCTATCATTCACATAGTAATTCAAACTATATAGTACGCCTATATGTTTTGGATGTGTGAGCGGAATGGATGTATAGTTATGACATGGTTATGGTTGGTTTGAAATATACAGTCGAATACCAGGGCAGTATCAAATATCAAGTGAATGGTAAAGAGCCTGGAGGGATATATTGAAATGCTATTAATTACATTGATGATTAAGGACGATATTTAGTTGGTACATGTTCTACCAGATTAGTCGACAGCTGGCTTCGAAATTATGTAATAAGAAGTCTTGGCCTTCTGTTCGGTGGGTTTGTCAGACATGTAAGTTTGTTCGGGTTAACTTTAAGCAAAAGGCATTCAAATTGCTCCTAAGAAAGCAGCAAACTAGTGCGAATCTCTTCTTTTTTCCTTACAAGTTCCTCTCAACATTTTGTAGGTCACAACTACTTCCATAGGCTTTGTTGCCATGAGTTTTTACAGAGGGGTGAATCCTGCAAATAGACTATCAAACAGTAGGAACTACCACGAGTTGGCGCAAAGTGGGCAAAAATTTCATGATTTAATATGAACATTACATAGCTGAAAATGACACTCTCTGATCCTGTAACTTGCTTTTAAGCATAAATATAAGGTAAGTACTAGCGACTCCTAAAAAAGAGAAACACTCGAAAATACCCAAAATATACTCAAGGGGGTTCTGGGATAGTATCTCGGTATGTGTCGTTTTGGCAACATTAAAATTCCATTAACAGTAGGCTGTATACCAAGAGACTATACCAAATTCTTTTGTAGCATTTATGAATACGTCAAGCAGGAAAGCTTTTAAGTTATTAAAAAAACTTGCAACGAACCGATGTATCGAAGCATCTCTCTAGGTCTATATTATGATGTATTGTCTTTTGAAACACATTCACTGTATAGATGCATTAAAGTTCACTTAAATAAAACAGGAATTTTATTACAACCAAGAGCTCGATTTCACACATAAATACAACCTCCCATTTATCTTTTTCTTGCTTTTACACAACCTTTAGAGTCCAACTTTTAATTGATTTTCTCAAACACACATCTTCTTTCAACTATGATTGGAGTTCAGGAAAACACCCATTTAGTTCAATCATTTCACATTTGAATGCACAATAAGATGAGAAAACTTTGTTGGTTCAACAACACTTAATTGCTTGACACAACGTTGTGCTTTCAGAGTGCAATGTTTTGAAACCTAGTGTTTGTTTGGGATGAAGAGAAACCATGATAAGACTGAAGTCTGCTTTGCTATAATGAGAGGCGCCCATCTCAATGGCTAATCGCCCATTAAACAGTGGAACTGTCCATTTACTGAGATTTAGAAGTGAGTGATATTGGGCCCTTACCGATCAGCTATTTCAAAACAGTGAATGACGTCAAGTTGCATCTTGAGAATGCAACACACATTCACCCCAGTGAATCAAAGACGGTGTGGGGTGTAACTGACATCTGAGTTTGTTACATGGTGCGTGCCGTCCAGTAATCTATGCTTCCATTGTGTTCATCCTGCGTGAAAAACAACTAACACACACTTGACGGGCCTGTTAGCTAACCCTGGATGTTACGTACCTTTTGTGTATTTTGGTATATATATGAATTCATCATTTATATAATTTCTTTATATCAAGTGTGTGTAGGGTGTTTTTTACTTCCTCGTTTAATGAAATTTATCGATAATTTGGGAGACAAAAATCAATTATTTATTGTACTTGAATGAATTGATCTGAAATCTGAAATCTGGACAATGTTACAAAAAGTAAGAAGCTCATAAAGTCCTCCGGGACTAGGTGGGGCATAGGCCAAAATAGATAGATAGATAGAAGTAAGAAGGAAAGTTTCATCATGGAAAGTATATGGTGGCATTTCTACAAACTTTTTTTGTCATAAGAGATGTATCTCCAAACCAAGGGGTTTTTGCTCATGAAAGCGCCCCTTACCACATGCAGGCTTCGCTTCATGTTAACATTTCTCATGCCTCACCATAGGGGCAGCGAGCTTATCAATTTGTTGTGCCGTGTCGGAAATTGAAAACGTGTGGGATACGATATTTTATCAGGTTAACAAACTTAACATTGAGCTGGAGCATAAATCGTGACGTCTTGTCTTAATGTCGCATTCCGCGCGTTTCAAATTATATCCAAGCAGACATAATCCTGACGAAATTCTAGCCCGCTAGCTGCAAATCGGTCATAAGTATTATAAATGATTACGTTCCTTTCGGATCGCAGTCAAGAATACGTGTACTTAAAATTACTGATTGGTACAAAGATAATAAACAGAGTTGTGTTGCGTGCTACTGCTTAAGTTGTCTTGCTCGTGGTGAACAGTATTTAAAGTTATAACGGAACACACCACCATTAGCAGAACGGTCCTCAGAAGAAAAGTAGTTCCGAGGTACAAATCCAATATAAGATACTCAGTGTGTGAACTGCCCATGATGCATTCCAGCTTATTTTTCCTGGATATGAAAGGGCAGATATTCAATGAATGGTACCAAATTGGGTTGGATTGAAATTGATTTATACCATTTCAGCAGTGGGTGTGGAAAAGGAGGATTTCCGTCACCTTGCAGATTAATAGTGATCGATGCATATAGCCCTAGGCCTAGGCCTAGGCCTAAACGTCTTCACCATGAAGCTCTTATCTAAAGATTTATGATATGGTCATATGGTAAGGTCATGATTGGCATATTCCTTGACTTTCAAGTTAGGGGTAGCTTTAGTGAGTTAGTGGGGGTATGTAATAATGGGGAACCAATGTGTAAGTCAATACAACAGCTCTTGGGGGGTTGTTCCGGTAAAAATCGATTTTGTCTCCCTTTGTAATCTTTGTCAGTTCTTTTCTTCAAGAACATTTTACTGATATTTTGCGAAGATTCTGAATGACGGTTCCAGACGTTTTTTTTAATCTTTTTCCGTGGTTTTTTTTTTATAAGAATTACATCCTGTATAGTAAAATAATGTTGCGTCTGGGGGACGCTGAATTTTTGTACAGTTAGGGCTGACAGAAGGCCTTTCTGTCTCAGGGTTCTCTGTCTGCCTCACAAATGATACTTGCCAAATTGTGCCAAAGGGCATTGTGGGAGCAACGAGGACACCCGAGAATGCGAGGAACGAGTGGAACTTCAGGGGCCATGATGGGTCCCAGGAGTAATTACTTCGCTAGTCTAAACCAAACTTCCAGACACTCTATACCAGCGTGGGGCAACCTACACCCCGGCAGTGATATTGACGACCCGTGAGATGTCTCAAGTAAAAGAAAACAACTTGCGACTGATCACACAAATTTAGCACAAAATAAAGAGAAAAGAGTTGAGAACCGTCAGTTCCAGACATCTCATTGTTCTCATGTAACCTCGTCCCCTTTTTTGCCTGATCACCAACATATAAATCATCTATGAAACGTTAGTTAGGTAGATGGGGTTTTACGGCCTAGTTTCAAACAAATTGGTTCAAGTCGCAAGTCGAGACGGCTACAATCTTTTTCCAGCTTTGACTTACTTGCTTGTTTTCCCTACCCTATTGCTTATGTGGATCATCACGCAAAACGGCAGTAGGTTCCATTTTTGGAGTCTTTGGTATAAATCGACCTGGGACTCTTGGGAGACGGATGCTCTACCGCTTTTCTTTAACGGGAATTGTTAAGTGCTATTTGTTTTCAGGCTAATCCATTTTGAGAAAAATCCTGCAAAATAGACTGCTTGGGTTTTATGTACAAACTAAGGAAATGCCTCTTTCGGGTCATCCGGAGGGCAGCAATTTTTCATGATTTTCCACATGCTCCTCGCCCCCAATGGTGGTACTCCGCTTTGATTGTCTTTTTGAGCGGGACATGTTTTTTGGCAGAAGTTCCCTTCCAACCCTCAAAAGTCTCTTCTTTAAGTTCATATATGATAACCCTAAAAACGGGCCTTTATTTAATGTCGAGTTCACCTTATGATAAGGAACGAAAATTAAAGCATGGGTGAAATGTAACCGTTATTATGTAAAATCATTTCTCTGCTCTTTACTTAAAAAGAATGACTAAAGATGATGAGTACCTCTAGGTACTTACAACGAGAGCTTGATTGATAATGACAAATAATAGTCTAATGAAGGATCATAGTTTAACCTTTAACAGTTACCAGAATACCGTTCCTTCATTGTCTGTAGTCGAGTCGGACTAACGACAAACATCACATAAATATTACAAAGCTGCAGGAGTCTTTTCAAAAGCTTGGTTACAAAGTAAAAAAAGTACAGTCCCTCGTCATCCTAACCTGGTAGTATACCGGTACCCCATAGAAATTGAATGTTATGGTAGCATACACCCTAAAATGAGATTGCTCTCGAATGATTTCTCAAGCTTAAAGGGAAATATTGCGTTTGTTTTACAAAGAAAAATTTATCCTTTTAAGAATAAAATATATTGACACATGTGATAAATTATCAAAAATAAGGCATTATGGTAGCTCTTATTTCGAGAAATAAGTTTCCCACAGATAGAAATTAAGTTGTTTGTTGCTCACGAATAATTTGTTCACCTAAACTTTCAACATTTCAAATAATGCAACGTCCATGGCTCTTCGTGCTCATAGCATTTTGAAGAGATGTAGCTATTGCAAGGTTTATGATTAAGACTGAATTGTTGGATAGTGTGAGAGCCATTTTCTTCTTTATTGGATCATTTTAAAAACAATATTTCCCTTTAAAAGCGAAAGTTTTACCATCCCAGACAGTTCGGACTCACCCAACTTAGTTACTTGAAATTCCTCCCTCCGCTGCTTCATCCCTTCGCTCTAATCTTAGTTTATTGTTTGGAGATCCTGGTGGGTATGCAAGACAATAACATGAAATCAGAACCATCTAGTTGTGACATCACTGAGAACTATCTTTAGTCCACTGATATGACAGATGGTCGAATAACACGATAAAAAATCGAATGCATTAATGAGATGGAAGAAACCACACAATCACTTCCTATGTTTTTTTTTTTGAAATGGAAACGATCATAATAAAACTGTTTAGTTGTGGGTAGAGGGGGGTGGGGAGGGTGCGATTCCAACCCTTAAATTTGAGCCTGAATTGAGGTTTGGCGAATTAAGAGCAACAGAGACTCAACATTCAGACAGGTAACTAAGTGAGTTATGTACCACTATGTAGGCATAGTCATTATTCGGTGATATCTCTTAGCCATAAAATGGAACTTATGGATCAAAAGAGTATTTCGTCCACTACTATTCATTGAAGACACGTATTTCCACCCTAGGTGCATCCTTTGTAAGGGAGCACACAAACTTTATAAGAGTCATCCATCAAAGGTTTAGTTTTCCAAGTCCTAATAAAACCATAATCTCTTTAATCTCATCTGCATGCCTGCGTGTTCAGTACTTGACAGATTATTCCATGTAATGATACACGACTACCATGCTTTCACATTTCTGGTGCCCTTAGTCAAACACCAATTTACATTATCGGCTATTTTTATGGTCAGATTATAAACATTTTGTTCCGTGCTGTCCCTTCTTTTGGTAACAAAACCCATGAACGAACTGACTGACGGTTAACGACTTAAAATTTTCCTTTGTTTATAAAACGTGCTGAAGTCCAGTTCTGATAAATTGTTATTTTGACGTGATTCGAGCGAAGAAAAACAAATTGGTTCACTGTTTCTACAGCAATTAAATTGATGGAAACATGTACCTAAGGGGAAAAGGAAACTTTTTCTGCTATTTATGAGTTTTTGAATCAAGAATATTGTCAGCTTTTCATTTATATAAAACGAAGCAATAATACCTGATGAATTGATTGTTCAAGCAATGAAATCTGCCTCAAGGTATATACAACGTATATAATATATATGACATTCCCCGCAAGCCATAAATGTCACAACCTCTGATTTGGCTATTTCAAACAATTCTGGTCCCAAATGAAAACATCGCTATAATTTGACCATGAGCAATATATCTTCAACAGTTCAAATCCAATGCGTTTCAAAAAAAAAAAAAAAAAAATGAAAAGGACCTGCTCCATCAGAAATGAGATTGCCCCGAAATGAGAGTCACACCAACAACAATTTCCATGGCAACTACAGATATGTATATCCATGGATTCTTAAAGAGCAAATTACAAATGGATACACCAATGGAAGAAAATGTAACCATTTTTATTTTCTGGGTGATTATCTCTTCATTAAATATTCATTTCATTTACATGAATCTAAATTGTTACCTTATGACATTTCCGTAACCCTTTGCATGTGGCGTTACAGAATAGAAACCACGCCCACGTTGAACATAAAATGACGATATGTAGATGAATCCACATAGTCAAGTGTTGGTCTGATTTATTCTGGTAGAAGTGTGTTTCACCAGCTCTAATCATTCAGATTCTATGCTAACCTGCGTCATGGGTGGTTGTTCACTGAAATGCCTTATGATTGCATCAATTTTAATGAATACGAGCGCTTAAAATTGCATGTAGACAATAAGATTAAATCTGTTAAGGGCTGATGGACCTTACTTATGACCGACTTCACTATTTGCTCTAATTCGAATATAAAGTGTTTTTATTTACGTCCAAGTCTGGCTATTGCATTAAAACAATGATGATACTTGGCATACTTGACAGTACGGACATGGCTATCCCAAGACGAGTTTGAAGTTTACATCTGCGCATGCGCCAACGACCTCTCTGTTTGGGTCAACTAGTAACAAAACATATAAGGTTCTAAAAAATACCTCACTACTTGATAAAAAAAACCTTTTAACTGGTCTATTGTGACGTCACGCGAAAACACTCTACAGGATATACACACTGCTATAGTTTAAATACTTTTACGTGATGTCACAATTGATAAGCAACGCCTTCTGGGGGCAAAAATCAGTGCAAAAGACACACATGGGTCGACAGCTGCTCCTCGGCTAATACACAAAGGTCGTCGTCAGCTGCCTCTTAGCTAACTAAACTAAAGGCGTAACACCAGGCTTCCTCAATTAAATTTTCAGGAGCATCACATTTCTAAACATTACTTATATGATGCGCCACTGACGGATATCCTGGGGGAGGGGTATAAGGGGGTGTCCCCTCCCCTTTTTGAAGTTATTTTGCGCTATTTTGAGAGCGCGGAAGTCTACCCAGTTGGCAAAACGTGCTTCATGGTTTGCCCTTATGAATCACGTCTTTTGACGTCAATGCGTAGGCTAAGGCCTATTTCATTGAAAGTCATCACCCAGTCGGCCTAAACCCACTTCATCATTTGAAATTACCTCATAAAAATATATATATGTAAAGACTGGGACTCGATGAGTCCAAAAAGTCCAGAGGAAGAAGGTTCGTATACTTAAAAGAACAAATGACACCTTCAAATTCGTGGAAATATTCTAACAAGCATAAATCTGTAGTAGATAAAGATGTTGAGAATATTTTACCAAGAGATTCAGGTGTATATTTTGTTTGGTTTGATCTGCAATCTCCATTCGTTTTGTTAGCTTGTAATGCTATTTTATAAAGTTTTGATATTTGCATGGTTTATACTTTCAAAATTGCTAATATCAACGCCGAAGGTACACTCTCAACACTCCAAAATACTTTTTTTGCAAAAGGAAAGTGGCCTGTCACTGGATTGTAGCGGATTTTGAGCATAATTTCAAAAAATCTAAGATATATTTATTTATAAAAAAACGAATTGAATCGTGAAGTACTCACTCACATAGTATTTGATTATAAGTATACGGGACATGCAGATAGTCTTAGTTTAAAGACACTGTATCGTGGCGCGAAACGGGGGCGGCACCATGTTTTGAAAATTGTTCTTTTCTCCTTCCCGCATCAAAAACTGTTACAGCGCCATCACCTTCCTTGATCGTGAAAAATGTTCATACAATCGAGAGAAGTTGAAGCATGGAAGTACTACACGGTACTCATTCGTGCTGACGTAGATTTCTGCAAGACATTTGCAAATACCACATACAACGAACAATCGTCGGCAATAACAAGAAAAGTCAGTCGGCGAGGACAACTTTTCCCAAAATGAACAAGACATTGACGGCTCGGTTTCCATGGAACGCTTTATCAACGTTAATTAACGAGTAACTTGCGATGGTTAAAGCTGCGAGAAGGTAAGGAAAATAGACAAGAACAAATAAGATGGCTATTAGAAGACATTGACTGTAATTCTGCGAAAGATCCTTGCTTGGCGATGTGTAGTATTACGTACGTGCATATGCCATATAAAATTGAATAAGGGAGCAATTTTCCCAAGATTATGGGTACAAATTCCCAAGGTCTGATACAATACAGCAAGAAACAAATTCAACTGCCATAACGTTGCATGTGGACCCTTGTTATTTTATTGAGTGTATAATTGATGCTACGTACAGTAGTTGCTACCAGGATACACCTTCAAATTAAGGCTGATATATCTTATACTGGTGTGAAAAGGGACAAAACGTTAGTCATTGCCAGTATGAAATTACTTCAAGCACATGTACACTCTTTGTCCTACAGTTACATAGTGTTTTAGTAAAATATATCCCACAATTAGAAAGACTATGTATGTGAGTTGACAGATTTCAGACTACACTCTGATCACATATGATGGCCTAGCTAGCTCAACAATTGGCTTTTCACCCCCTAAATTAGGACAAAATCAAAAAAGAATAGTAGTGTGATGCACAAAAGTCTAGGAAGGGTTTGCTGGATGAGAGCATTATACTGTATACCATATGATTAGAAATAAATTGGACTGACCACGTTCAAAGGATAAGAATGCTATCCAACCAGCTCAGTACTGTTGTAATAATGCCAACAACTTCCACTGAATACTTAATTGACATGTGACAGCAAATTGCATCTAGGGTTAGTCTGGCCAGGATGGTTGTCTGAAACAATTCTTCCACACCCGACCCCAGGAGAACCTAGTAGTTTACTAGACCAAAGATTTTAAGACTTTTCAGGGTGCTTGCCATAATCCATAACGTAACCTCATTTTAAAGTATCACAGGGTAATAACTAGCCTTCAAACCGGGCTATGTCGTCAGTTAAATGGCCTAATGAAATGCTGTACATGTAATGGAATACACATGCAGCCCTGTGTAATAGCTAGGTAACTGCAATTGGCTTCAGAGTTGGGATAAGGACTGGAGGACGAGGAGGGGGGAGTTGGCAATAAGAACTTTGCTCCACTGATACCTGAAGTGTAACTGAATATAAGTCTATTAATCATTTAAAGCCCCCCCCCCTTACCCTCCCAATTAGGAAAAAAAGGTTCTAGCTACCCCACATGACAAAGTTTCTTCAACATGTACAGAGCAAGTAAATTAAAATACTGTACCATACCAGAGTAAACTAACCTTCAAGTGTACAACATTTTCCTTAAACAGTCTACTGAAACTAAAAGGTTGTTACTACATGTCAGTGGCACTTGTCACATATCTTATTTATATTAAGCTCTTCTTTGTATCCTTGAAGGCACTAGCACTACAGGAACTGCATCAACTTTTCTGGAAAAAGAATCACCTACAATACCTACTATATGGCAGAACTCATGCATGAGAACCTACCATCATCTTCTTGTTAGGCTGGAAGGAAAATGTCTTCTCTTTAAAGAAAAAGTGCAGGCCAGGTCTGTATGGTGGCTTTGAGAACTACATCTCCACTGCCAGCTGATTGCCTAGAGGATTCAACTATTGAAACTTGCTTCGTATGACATACTTAATGAAATATTCCGAGACTGGGGAGGGAGGACGGCCAGTGTCATCATGTTAGGATACAGCGACAGGAGTGCAAATAGAGGGGTGGAAAGACTACCCAGAAGTACATTGAGATGGGAATTGCATATCATGATATCAGTGACAAGAAATGTACTTGTAGACCCAAACTATCCTGCAAGATATATTATGAAAGTTGCATGTAAGCCTCGAATTCCTACATTTTAAAAACTTCATTTACAAAGATGGTAGTAGTTTTCATATCACTTGCAATACAACCTTTTTTTTAGAAAAACACAGGTTTTTGTACCATTTTTGAAGTGAATTTATAACTGCATGCAAAATAGAAGAGTTATGTTTTGTTTGGGAATTAATCATAGTGTCTATTATTATAAAAAAAAAAATAAGAGCTTTCCACTGTCATGCTTGTTGATCAAGAAATGTATTATGGCATGTTGATGGGAAATTTTAAGTGTAAAACAATAAAGTGAAACAGCTGGTACAAGATTCCAGTAAGAATATGGTACTCTACCTGATTTTCATCTTTTCTTTTATGTAATATTTCTGTCAATTGGCCTTTTAGGAATTCCAGTAATTATCATAATTTTGTCAAAAATCATTTAATATTACTATGAGGTATGAGTGAATTACATGTTTCCTATACCTTTATGTATGCCTTGAAGACTAGTTGGGTCAGGCTATTCACTTACAGAGGTAGATCAGAAAAATGATGGGGTATTACAGGATGTAGAAGAATCTATTTCCAGTGGTTTACAGCAGTTATGGTAGTGTTATAAATTGCATTCACTGGAGCAAGGACCTCGTAGCACAGATGTATAGCATACCATTTCGTTTGAATGAGAATAATGTCTGTTAATGACAATGGCAGTTTTGATAATTTTGAGTTTGCAATTAATGAGCTGTTCATTCTCATATAGAATCAAGCATGCACCTAGCGTATTTTATTAGCATTTTGGACCAAAATGAGGGGGGAGTGGGATATAGGAGGGAGTGATACTTACCATGCACACTGTCCTGCAGGTTGATAAGGATGACAAGAACTAGCCCACCTCCTTTTTGTAGTTTACAAATCAATCCCTAGAAAATGTATTGTCAAACTTTCAATAGATCACATTCTGCTTTTTTCCGAAGGGCAGCAAGTTTTTACATAGTTTTCAGACTTCAAAAAGGATCACAATGAAGCCCTATTTTAAAAGCTGTGTTCTACACACTCTAGTACCTTCTCCAATTTAAACAAGAACACCAGCCTAGTGCACCTCTGCAGTAGTACTACAGCAAAGCTGAATTGAGTTTCAAAAGTCTACAATTACATACAACTTCATTCTTATTGGGGACTTCTGGATAGCAGTGGGGTGGACCTGGGTGGACAATGCACAGGGGTCCATGGAGAATTCAAACACCTCAGAGCTTGTGTGTGCAAGGTTTCATTCCTATCCCATAACCCCCACCCCCACCCATGAATATTGGAGCTAGAGGCTTTTAGATAAATGAATTTGGGCACCCCCTTGCGGTCTAGCTTCCCCATGCATCTAGAAGGTCTTGTTATGCCATTGATTGAGTACACAATTACCAGTACCCAAAAAACACTGATCAACAAGAGTGGAGTTATTGTTTCAATTCATATCAAAATTTAACCAATTGGTACTGACCTTCATGTATAAAGTACTATATATTCCTATCTTTGTGGATATGCTACATTCCCTTCAAGTATAGCGGTGCTGTTTGTGTGCACATACTGTATGCATGCAATTTGCACAAATATATTTCTCCTTCTTGTAACTTGATTCTGCATCATAGCAAAATCATTCTATGTCTAAATGTACAAGTCCCTCCATAACTAACAGCAAAAAATGATGGATACTAGGACATATATGAGACCCATCGAAGCAGTACCACAGTCTCCAATTAAAGAGGCACCATGCACCAGCATGCACCTTTACCAGGCTGGTTTCTAAATGGCACTCAGGTGGGGAAACAAAAAGTACTGCACAATATCACACATAAACAACTTGTGGAGGGTGTAGGATTAAACCAAATTAGTAGAAGAGAGCTGATAAAGAGTTCTCATGGAATGCTCAATGCTAGAATTAAATGTAATCAAAATTTTTATTCAAGTCATATTTGGTCCTTGGGATGTTGGCATAACGTACATGAATGTGGCAACACAAACCAAAGCATGTCATGACTGAACCTGAAGGAAGTACTGATCAAGGAGTGATGTCAATGTTTCAGCACAGATGGGCAATGCTTACAGTAGCAAGTCCTGATTTTACAATTGCTCTTATTCAAAATGAAACACAGTGATTTGGTTTAACCCATTAATAGAAAATGTCAAGATTGAAAAATTTCCGTGTCCCACTTACCATGGCGAGGGCTCAAAAATGACAATAGCTAGGAAATGAGTATTTTCAGCACAAATAAAATTTACACTGGAAATTAAATGTTCGTCTATAAAAAAAAAAAAAATTCTTCCAAATTTTCAACAATTCTTGGCAAGGAGCTTCCCATTTTGCTGGTTTTTCCACCCTTGCTCATGGCATATTCAAGTCTAAGAAAAGAAATATTTCGATCATTTGAAAAAGAAGTTTTAGAAAACACATTTGATCAGTGCAAGTGTAGGATATGTAACACAAATTTGCTCCAAGTTTACAAAAATTGAATTAAAAATCTGATAACTTTACTTGCATATATTTTGAGCATCTGAAGAATTGAGTTTAGAATTTTATGCGCAACATTCTACTTCACCGTCCTATTAAATATAAATTTACTTGAAACATTCTTTTACAGGATATCTTTTAAATGAGAATTAGGGTCTACTTCTGGGGGTAGAATATTCAAGCTAGGCCAAGTCCTCTCACTACTTCATACATTCTCCCAACCTGTTTAATTCTAGCCACCCACAGCTGTTTAAAACTTTTCATTGTGCAGACACAATCCTGGTCTACTGTTTGAAGGGTATATCATCATAGTGAGCATACAAAACCCTTTTGAATCAGACTGCACTCTCTGTCGGAATATGAGCCACTCTGCATTCTTGAATTTGATATCACAGATCAGAATGATGTATGGGTATTTCTTACACAGTACAGTTACTACAAAATAAACTATAATTATCAATCTGAATATCCTGAACATGCAGTTTCAAACTTCCACTTCCTTTGGCATACCAACTTCTCTATTAAACAAATGACTTAAACACCTTTAGAAGGGTTCCTGCCATCATTGAAAACCTGAAAAGTCATGAAATTTGAAAAAATATTTTCCAGGGCCTGGTAAAGGTTTCCAATTCAAAAAATTGTGTTAACTAAGTCATGAAAAATTCATGGAAATTTTCACAAACTTTCATAAAATTTTCATAATCTGATGTAACAGCCCCCCAAAAGTCGTACAAATTCTTTGAATATTTGGTCCTGGAAAAGTAAAAATTTATTTTCCAGAAATGTGGGAACCCTGCTTCAACTTACGATTCATTTGAAGCTTACAAAAGACACATGAGTGCACCCAAAATTGTTCCTATATTCTTGTTATCTTTATTGTGCGTGGTATGATAGTCCCATTAGTTCTTTCATGCCGTTTAGTAACTGGGATAAAATTCAGACCTAAAGTTTCAGGTATACTGAGCTGATGTTATAACATATAAATGAAAGGCTTCAATACAGTTACAAGCTGGTTGGCAATACTGTTCAGGTATCACACCATCTTCCTTTTCACAAAACTTCATACACAAAACACATTTGGCCTATAAAAATTGCTTTTGTGATGTAAACCATAAAAATGGCAAGCAAGGCAAGCAATCTTTCCAGTATTGATGTGGTTTTCTGGGTTCTGCCAGGATACTCAAAATCACGCATAAATCCATCCTGGTTGGCAAGCATCAACCAGGTGCCTTTTACACCCCAATTGTAGCTGAGATTTTGAATCTTCAGTCCAGTTGACCATGACACTGTACATGACTGGCATATGCAAAGGTGAACTTCACAACTTTGGGTGGATCCTTGGGCTGGTCCTCCTGTGCTAAAAAAAAAAATGGAATAATACATGAAATGCCCACAGAAATATTTTTGCTCTGTCTGAGTTTTGTTTCCTTGCTTACTTGAATTTTTTTCTGGATTGCTTAATAATCTGCATTGGTACTTCTCCAAATTAAATGTAATAAGCAGGCCTCAGCTGGAACTAGAAATGTATGAAAAATACTTATAATTCTTTTTCTTTATTCTCCTTGTCACAAATTCCAAAAAGATGAAATTGTTCTCATATTTCTCACTTTCTTGAAGAGAGAGCTACTCATAAAAGATTTCTTTCAAACTTGTGGTGCCAAAACTTGCTTAACTGGACAAGGCCAGAGGTGAGGTTGGTACTACTGTCACTAGGTCTTGGAACTGGGGATAGGCATACTATCATTCCGGAAATATTTTGAGCAGAATCCAGATCAAAATGGAAATTCAAAAGATGTAACAAAAACTTGATATTTTTCCATGGGGTACAAGGTCTCCTTTTCAAAGAAACTGAAACCAATGCATAGTGAATTTACCTAGATAGTCTACTTTCATGTTTAGACTTGACTGCTTCCTCCCACATTATATTGTCTGCCTCTGCCTCATCAGTTTCATTTTCATTTTGGCAATCCAGGAAATCTTCAACTGAACTGTTGACAAAATAGATTGTACTGCACTTAGACCTGTACTTCAAGTCACCTCTTGTCCAAGCAGGCAACAATAATGGAGCAATTAGCAAAGTTTGGAAACTACATTTTATCCTTTATATCATATTTTGAAGATAAATGAATGATGAACTTGAACAAACTGACAAATGGCCCAAAAATTTGCAACTTGTGTAAAGGTATTTTTATCCATGGATATGTTCATGCCAAATGCAAATGGTGAATGTTCCTACCATGCAGTTTCATGATACTGTTTCAATCTAGAGAAATCTCAGATCCTCTTCTCTGCCCTTTGATATCAAAGCATGATTAATGAAAAGCTCAAAGGGCAAGAGCAGTCTCCCCAACTTGAAGTAGTGTAGTACGTATACACCGTCCCTGTTTCATGATTGGCTCTTCACGGTCATGTGCTTTTTCTGGGAGTCACTGCTTGGTCTCCCTGAATATGTAATATTGAAGTCCTAAAAAATTATTAATGATACTTTTAAGAAATTAAGAGAATTGAATAGAAAATTGTGAGCTTTAGCCTTTGCTTCAAAATACAGTAAGTTTGGGATGACTGTTCTTGCCTTTCAATGTGTAAAACTGACAACAGCAGTCATGTACCTTGGAGTAGTATGGTTAAAATGGGAAGACCCAGTAACTGCATCTGCCAGGACTGAGCCTATGCACCACATTAAAAAATTACAAAACAAATTCTGTTTAGCAAAGGTTTTTTTTCTTTCCTGGTCAGCTTTTTGATGTTAATATCCGACATTTCGAAAGCATGTTGGAAAGCACATATATATGTTTTGCAAGCATGTGACTGCATTTGAAAATGGTGCAATCAGTTATCACTAGGAAAAACTTGCATTTTTAGAGTTAACACCCAAAGAAACAGATTGGGTAGTATCTTGTTGGAATAATAGATAAAATAAGTAATAATACAAAAACATAGGACCTCATAAATCCATTTTGAAATGATTAGAGTAGCCTAGCTAGGTTACAAAATAAAAGGAAATATAACTACTGTGAGTAGAAGAGAGATGCATGTATCTGACAGTCAAGCTACTGTACTGTACTTCAGAAGAAATGCTTACTGTCATGAAAAAGTCAAAGCTTTAGAACTTTATGACAGTAAATATAGCACCCTCCTCTCACACTGTGACAAAGACATCACACTTCCACTGCAGAAAGACAAGGGAAGACTGGCATCCAATACCCCCATCCCTTTTTGTTTAGGTAAAAGGCAAAACAATTCCATGCTTAAATCTTGAATGACCCTTTGTGTTTTGGCAATTTATTTTGCCATAAGTGTTCAGTTAAACCTGGAGTGCCAGAGAGGTGCTAAGGGGAGCGAGGTGGGACAGGGGATGCATCTCCCAGCTATGATGGATGGTCCCACTGTATATAGGAAACATTTTCCATTCTTTTCAAGGGAGCATAGATGGGTATGTTATTTATTGCCCAGAAAGTGACAACTGACAAGTAACTCCAGTGGTATACTTCCTTCTAATTCTTGAAGGAAATGCAATTGTCCTTTAATAAAAACCACAAAACTTGAAATTTAATTTTCAAATCCAAATCAACATTGAATTTAAAATCCAAGTTTTCAACTTTTCTTTCATAACATTTTATTCAAAATAATTCCCAGACAAATCTCTGGGTTTGGCCATAGATTTGGGTTGCTTGTACCTCTTATGAAGGATTTTATCATTCCCTTGGAAAGAGACTGCATGCCACCATGCAGGATGTTGTGACTTCTTACAGCACGTACTACAATGCTATAATCATGGGTGAAAAGAGTTGTGAAGCTGAGAAGCTCCTTCCCAGGAAATTTGGATATCTGGAGGGAAATTTCCCTTTTCTGTACATGAAAATGCAGGGAGAATTGTGGGAAATTTTACTATCTTCCTGGGAATAATGCACCTTTCTTCCTGGGAAATAAACTTTTTTCCAGCCCTGGCTGTAATACATGTTGTAGTTAGTTAGATGGAGTTTTATGGCCCAGTTTCCAACCTATTGGTTCAAGTCAAACCGGCCACAGCCTTTTTTTCCGGTTGTGGCTCACTGGCTTGTTTTCCCTACCCCACTGCTTATACGGAGCATCGCGATCACGCAAAACAGCAGTAGGTTCCTTTTTTAGAGTCTTTGGTATGACTCGACCTGGGAAGTGAACCCAGGCCTTCCGTGTCATGCTCTACCGTTAGACCAAACACACTGTCTGTGTAATACATGTTGTATAAGGGAATCGTGCATAGAACATGTATGATGTTTGTCTGAACTCAATGAAAGTGCAGCTAGTCTTGGGCAATAACTATTGGTTTGAAGTTGAACAGCCAGTTGCAATCCTCCCTGTAGTTGGCTTCCATAATTACCTGTAGTTGCTGATGAGGGACAAACTGGCTCTGAAATACTGTCATAGTGGCCCTTGACAGGAGTAGATGTCAATGCTGCAATTCAATGGAATATCATATTTACTGCTGGTGATGCAAGTTTGCAGCACAGGATGAATATGGATGATGTTCAATTATTTTAACCACACTTCTAACTACAAGGAAGTATCTCACAATTTTCTTCTCATTCCATAATATTGGATATTCAGGCAAACCAAGCAAGTAAATTTCACATTTAAGGATAGCCAATCATGAAACAGGGCACAGTGTAACTACTGTATACTACTGTACTTTATACTGGGGTTGACTGCTTTTGTCTTCAAGGAAGGGAGCTTATCATAATATATCAACATTGCAGCTACAGCCCAATTTGTAAATGTAAACTATTCAAGCACATGACATTCAACCTTATAATTCTGAAATGTTGGCAATGTCAAAACATTATATACTATCTAACATTGTGCTATTGGGAGAAAATAATATTCACTCAGGCTTTGTGGTCAACTAATTGATACTGCAACTCTATATCATTATGAAACAAGATATTGGATAAAGACCTAGCAATGCTCATAAACTGTGCAATATTTTAGTAGATAGTAGATATAACGTTTCTAGTAAAGAATGAGATTTAACTATACCCAACATGAACATGTCATACAGTATTGTGTCAGTCAACTCAATAAAAACTTCAAAGTTTAAATTTACTTTCAAGTACAGTTCAAGTGCAAGTTAGCTTTCCCTTTAGTCACTACAGTAGGCTGGAAACAGGCAGGCTTCACCCCTGGAAGCTCTGAGGTTTTAGCATACTGTATCTCTGAATGAAAAATGTAGTTTCTGAAGAGGTATGTTATTTAAATTCTTTTCAGTAAACCCAAACCCAACTCCTTTCTGACCAGCTAACATTTGGGAGAAGGGGGGGAGTGAGGGGGGCCATGGACAAAATCTAGGGAGGGCAAATGCCCCCTCTTGCCTCAACATAGAGCCACCACTCATGGTACTAATTAAAGCCGCTAAAACGTTACATGCAATTCTGAACAGCACAAGGTAGACTGTTCTGTGCTATAGTATTGTGAAACCATGGAAGTACTACCTGGAAGTTAGCTGGGAAAACATGCTTTTGGAAATTGAAAGACTTGTTTTAATACATCCTGCAGTTATTTTCACTCACCTATGGGTGTAACAGCTAGCAACTGAGTGAGTTTGGTCATTCACTTGGCTCTGTCTGTGTGGCCCACTGCATGTACATGTGTACTTTGAAGAACACCTGAAAAGTAAACCAAGACTATTTGCAATGAAACAGTATTTAATTTTAGGGAAGAGTGCAAGTATATCAGACTTCCATTATTTCAAATCACATGTCCCTCAATGATTAAGGGGTGGTGTCAAAATTGGTTGTTATAAGAGTCATAATAATGATGGTTAATGATGATGTGAACACATAGGCCCCATTAAAACAGAAAGGGACGGGGGGGGGGGGTTGGCAATCTATTCTATCTAAAGGGAATTTTAAATCAACCTACCAATTACTAGTGGCATCAGAAGTGGCTCTTGTATACGCCCCCCCCCCCCTTCCCATGTAAAAAGTATATTGGGCAAAATGTGTAAGAACTTCACAAACACCTCTTGAAAGCAGCACTTTTTAGTATGGTAAAACACCAGCTGGGAAGTACCATTTTATGCAAACTGAAACACATTTCAGGCAAAGTGTTCTCTGTACGCAATGTGCTGGTCAATAGTGGCACTCCAAATACAGTAGGAGCATTTTCGTTTGCCCCACCACTTCAGCAGTTTCCCTCTCCCAATGAAAAAGTCTGGTAATGCCACTGTCAATAACTGAGGACATAAATTTTGCTTAGGCACTAATTTTTATTGCATTCGGCATTTCATGTACACTCAACATACAGATTCCCCACCCGATCTCACTGAAGACTTAAAAAATGGAATCTACTGCCATATTGTGCTTGATGCTCAGCAAAAGCAATGGAGTACGTAGGGAAAACAAGCCTGTGAGCCAAAACAGGAAAAAGGTCAAGGCTAGCTTGACTTGAACTACTTGGTTGGAAACTGGGCCGTAAAACTACAGCACATCTAACATACGAAAACCTTACCCAGTAAAAGCATTTAAATGTTGTTCCTGCCTAGACCTTGGGGTAAACAACTTTTCATACTGTGTATACAGGTACAGCTATACTATGCTTAGCCTACCTTACAGTACCCTTCATAGCCCACGCCTCGATTTTTAAAAAGTTTAGGGTTGTCTTGGGGCAACCATTTCGCTCATTTTAGTTGTCCAGAAGGAAATTTGGTTGTCCAAAATATTTTTCACACAATTACAAAACAGAAGACTAATTATGTTCATGTATTATTGGTCTTGAAGAATAAAAAAGATGTGATGTTTGAGAGACAGAAACACTCCAAGTCTGAAATATGGTTATGAAACTATTATGGAAAATGTTGAAAGAGTTTATCAATCAGCAGTACTACTTTTTCAATCCGAGGGGGAAATGGTTGTCCATGGGACAACCAACCTTTAATTTATTGGTTGTCCGTATGGAATTTTTGTTGTCCCAGATATTCGGACAACCATGAAAATTGATTCCTGTAGCCCAACTGGTTATACTGGTAGTAGGCCTACAGTACTTTGGCATGAACTGAATTTAGAATGCAGATTTCTTATTTCCCTTGTGAGGAGGGGGGTTGTGGGGTGGTGGTGATTGAGGAGAAGGAGATCAGCATCAGTTTTCATTGCATACAGGTACAACCAATTGTTGAATATGTTGGTAATTATCCATAAATAATTTTTACAAAGTATGAGGGTGAATTGGATGTAACATTTCAAATGTCATTAACTGAGAATTTTAAAACTTGGCTTGAAGGGTATAGTCTGCAATGTGCAGGATCAAACAGTGTGCACGTCACATGCAGAGAGCAAGCTTAGACTTGAATATCTTGACAATATACCTATGCCCTGACCAGGAGGGGCATTGGCGGTGCTCAGGGTTCCCTAAGTTTTTCAATGACGAACTATTTTTTTACCAAGGAAAATATGCAGAAAATATGCTTCTCAGTTGATGGCAATTAATTGTATATGAGCATACAAACAGAATTCAAATTTTACTGGAGGTGCCCCGGTGTATGGTTTGTTGATGGTGTGTTAATTCCCCTCTTTCTCAAAAAAATCCTGGATCTGCGACTGAGCCCAGGTCTTCTTAGGCGACTGATGTAGGCCTAGCTAACTTTCTATACTATAGCATGTGGGGGGCAATATGATGTACTTGAAAGCTAGAGGCCTATATATGGGGGATTACCTTACATTAGTTGCCTAACCCTCTTTTAACCACATACCTGGCATTTGGATGGGGACCTTACTATGAATGCTTATATACCATTCATGCCCTCTGAATGCATCTTTTATCATTCGAAGGTATATTAAGCAGTCAGTGAGTTGAATGCTCATTTTCTTCCTCAAATGAAGTCTTCCTTGCATTCTGAATAAGCCTTCATAATTTCCTTTGAAGTCTACCAAGCCTTCAGTTACTGTTTGAATGCATTCATTAGTTTTCTAATGTTTTGGAATGCATTCAGATATATGAATGCTTATCAAAGCCGTCATTTCCTTTTTTGCAAAGCATACATCAATTACTATAAATGCTGCTGGAGGTCACCCAAGCATAAGCAAAGTTACAGAAATCAGTTACACCAGATAATCTTCATTTATATTACAAATCCGACATGCTCAGGCTTACAGAACCGTTGTTCTCATCAAGTCTCTTTGGCAAATTACTGATCCAGCAAAGCTTACTCATTGTCAAGTGGACTGTAGGCTAATGAAACAGCTAGGATTATCTACTGTAAGTGATAGCTTATTGTAGGCCTATGCTTGATTAGAAAGTTTTGTGAAGACAATATTGGGGAAAGTGCAAACTCCGTGTCAGGCCTTCTGAGAGATCATAGTGTAAACTAAGATGGGGGCATGTATATGAGCAAACCGAGGACATAGTCAGATTTTTCAAGAGTTGTGCGGCTTATTCTGAGGTTACGATTTTGATGAATTGGCAAATGAAGTGCTGATCACTTCTGCTGAAATTTGTGCTAGCTCGTCAAAAGTTTTACTAGGCATAGAGCTACCAATAATCGTGTCCTAACGTTAGGCCTATGCATGTACACATGCTGAACCCGTGTGGGATGGGTATGTGGATCACTAACGAGACGGCAATCCTGTCTACTTTTTACCATCAGTAACTGAACAAACACATTTCACTTACCTTTGGGCATGATCTGTGAGAAGATGTTTCGCAAAATCGTCGTTATATATATATTATAAACAGGACTGGAGACTTGCCATTCTCAATCAATCAACCTGCTTTTTCTGCGGCGATCTAGTTAGGGCCTATTCCGCGTGAGAATGGGAAAGGGAACCGACTTTCGTTTGCTACTGTATATTTCTCGTTTGATTTCTCCTTCTCGTGACAACATTCAATGGTCCTCCGGCGCCATTGCTATAGTCTGGTGCAAACGCTGTCCTTCGATTTTCTTTTTTTCTGAACAGGAAGACATTTTGCTGTCGTAAGACTAAGACTAGCCCCTTCGCTTCGACCAATCTCTCAAGTTCAATGCAGTTTCCTAGGCAAGTTCGTCTTTTTAGAAATTCCCAAGATCATGTCCCGAATAACAACGTATAGTCCCTCAACGTTGAACTACAGTAATAATAGCCTATAAGAGCATCGAAGTCAAACTGATGATTAAAACACAAAAACAATTAAGCCGGAAATTTAATACAAATAAGCCACCTTGGCAGTCTTATTAGAACTTATTCACATATTTCATAACTATATTAATAAGTCACTTAAAAAGTAAAAAATAGAAACAATCACGCAATATTTTTTTTCAAGTGGGAAGGAAAAGAATGATCGAGCCGTTTCAAAATTCCCCAGATATTGGGAAAAGTCCCAAGGGTCTCTCTGTTGTCACTGAGCAAGGCATTCACTTGTATCAGGAAAACAACTCCCTGCTACATACAAATGAACACAAATACTACTTAGTAGTAGGCCTGTTAACGCTCACAATACAAGCATATGTAGTCGTACGCTATCCCACGCAATCGTATGTACTGTTATCATACGGTGTATATGGGCTACATCCGGGATTTTCGGTGGGATAACAATTTTTTTGAAGTCTGTCCAAATGTCGCCCCCGTTTCGCGCCACGATACTGTGTCTTTAAACATGTATCATCAGCATGTAATGAAAACGTTACAAGTTTGGAAAAAATGGTGAATTTTACGAACCAACTCAATATACCGATTGGAAGGGCTAGAGCAGTTGCCCTAACTTATTTAACAGCAACAGCTAAATCTTAGAACTTTCTTCTTATTCCTCTCAAAGTATCTGGAATAATATTTTAGTACTTTAATAATACATATTCAAGCTACACCAAGCTGTTAATCCAGTTCATTTTACATTTGAAAAGACAAAATATCACATGACCTCGAAGAGCCAATTATGAAACGGGACAGTGTAGAGGAAGGTCTTCTACACTAATTGAAGTGGGGTGAGTGGACTTTTTCTTCAAGTAATAAAGTAACTCCATGTGTGTACAAAAGGAAGACAAAAACACAGTTGTGATAGATACTAAAGCTAGAAGTGATTTTTTTTTTCAAATATTTATGCTGTTTTGATATCGCCAGGTTTTTCTAATGATTGCGTAACAATGTTCAGTATTTTATTTATATTATTTGGTCTTGTCGTATTGACCAGCTTAAGTCCTGTAACTTTCAAACAACAAGAGGATGAATTTGCGTTCTCTCAGGGACTTTGGTTCTTTTTGGTTTTGGTTGCATGTGTATATACTGTACATCAGTGGCGGAGCTAGGGATTTCGGTCAGAGGGGGCGAGAATGGTCTCCAGGGGCGCTTCGAAGAAGTAAATACTCCGAGCCTCAGCACAATCGAAACTACAGCTTTTCAGACTTTTCAATTAATTTTCCGTACCTGGTAGAAGACTTCTTTGCCATTATTCCTCGGCAAGTTTTTTCTATTTAAACATGTTTTAATTTTCTTCCCATGGGCCTTCACAGAAGAAACATCGGGAGGAGGGGGAGGAATTGTTTTAGGGGGGGGGGGGAGCTCCGCACCACCATGAGTTGGTGCAGAGTGCAAGAAAATGTTTGCCCAAAATGCCTCTCAGATCGCTGGGAATGGCAAATTCTAAAGCCTATTTACGGCATGTAAACAGGGAAATCACTTGGTGAACTGTGAAATGTTGATGTTAATTTTCCTTCGTCTTTTTCTTTATGCTTTCTTCGTTTTTTCAGGTTTTTTTCATCCAGGGGAGGGCAAGTTCCCCCTTGCCTCTACCTGCGGAAGCCCATGTTTCTATCCCTCCCTTTCACATTTTAGTAAATAGCAAGCAATCTTACAGGGAAAAAAATATGGAAATTAATCACTGTTAGGTGTACATTTTTGGCATCTGGAAATCAAGTAAAATACAAGAAGAAACATTAACTGATATAATTTACATCATGTGACCACTCTGAAATAGCCATGAAGTACATAGCAAAGACAAAAGGTCTGCTTGGCTCTCTAGATACCGAATTCATTACAAATAAAATTAGCCTAAACCTAGGCTTATTAGATGCAATTTTCTGGCTTTTGAGACCACCAGAGAACAGAAATAAGCATTTTCATGGGATTATCTTGCAGTATTAGAAACAGCCATTTATCATGAAAATCCGGTCACTTGAAGAAAAGCAAAGTGGACTCCTGCTCATTTAAACTCTTCAACCATTACCACTAAGATAACAGTTTTATTTCATATTAACCTGAATGTTCTCTTCAAATGATTTTGAAAAATGTTGTAGAAGCTATTTTGGTATCTTTATAAACTCTTTTTATTGTCTATGGTGACAATTATCCCCGAAAACAAGAGGGCTAAATTTGAGCTACGGTTATTGTTGCACCCTTTGCAACATCTTTTATTGGCCGGGAGGGTGAATTTAATGTCAGTCTTTGTATTTTGTAAGCTTATAGTCACGCTTGGTGTGGAAGCAATTAACTTATCACAGCGACAACATGAATTAGTGCGTAAAAAGCATGAACATAAGTTTCGGCAAAACCTATCCTTACATTACAGAAGATGGCCCTTTTCATCAGAATAAAGTGCAGATGGTACAATTACCGGTGGCTGTTTGAGCATTTTGTTATTTGGACCTTAAAACAATACTATTAAATTATGTCTTTTGCCAATAATGGTGCAAAAGTAAAGTATGTTAAAAACCTAAAAAGGGCGCCGATAGACGATTTTGGTTCGTCAGGGCGGGGGGGGGGGGGGGGCGACCGCCCCTGACCATATGGCAGCTCCGCCACTGCTGTACATACTATAAATATAGCAAGAAGACCCCAGCCCCTCACGCTCTCTACAGTTGCGAACTTTCTGGGCGGTTGGGTTGTTGTTCCGTTTTTTGGTTGTTGGCCATATGCTATCGTTTGGTTGGTCTTTTCGTGTCGTTTTAGCACCTGAAAGGCACTTTTATTCTTCGTACATTCACAAAAAGCGAGTGGGGTTTGGCACGTTTTGACTATAGACTTGACACTTAAATTTATCGTTATTGGCGTACTGTGCAGAACGCAGTACACAGTTCGTACTCCGTTCCCATAATTACATGCGTCAGCGAATTACAGAACTCGCTAATTCAACTCCCTGCTTATTAATTATCAAAAATAGATTCCGCTTGTCACTGGTGCAGTGTTACCATGGTTGAGACATATTTTTGCAGGGAAATTAAGGTTTGAATCTCGATCTAAATTTAGAGACAAGCGTTTCATGAAGAAGAATTTATTTTGGATAAAAATGAGTCTCAGACCTGTTATTATATTTATCTGGTTTATGTTATAATCAAGTTTTATTCCAAGTCATAAAAATCTTTACCGTTTTTAGTTTTTCATTTTATTGTTTTTCTATTTTGGGGAACAAAAAGTAATAAATTGCTACCATACGGTCTCCTGTTGGCGCTAAAACATATAACTGTGTAGAACACTTTTTCCTCATTCGTGAATTTAATGTCAATCTAAGAATGCAATAAACCTATCCTTAGTCCTGTAGTTCGTGATTTGCTCTCCGTAATATCGACATAAAACCTCTCATAATTAACGCACAAATATCCCATGTATCTACTTCAAGGAGACTCTGACAAAATCGTAAACATCGCCAATTCGTCGTCCGTGGAGAGGTCCTAATAACTATCACGTAAGAATCCTCGCGTACGTCAAGACGATAAATTCTTTGCTAAGTACCTCTCAGGAGGATTACCACATCTCCTAAATGGGTGTTGTTCGAATTTCTCACAGTTAAAATTCACAATGTAACGTCATTATATAAATGAGCTTAGGATAAAGTCGTGAAACACTTGTAGATCTCTAGGCAACGTTGTCGTGCAACATATGCGATTTTGATGGAAAATGAATGGTTGCAATACTATGTAAAATAAAACGCCAGCCGCCCGTCGTTTGGAAATAATTCTGTGTTAGATTGATTATTTTATCCATATAATATCAGTCTCGACTCCTCGCAGTTTAACCTTTGCGTTCACGGTATGATTGGTGATATGAACAGGTAAAATGATGCACTAGTTTTGTTGCAAAAGAAAAATTACCCGCCCTTGAGCTGTACGGGTAAGCCTTACCGGTAGGTCATCGAACTGTTACCCAGCCGTCGAAAAGTCATAAATACCTGACAGGTATGATTTGAAGATTAAGACAAATGTGGGATGTTAATTAAACGACTGTTTTTAGGCGTCTTTTCTGAAAAGGTAATGGAAATGCCTAGTTGTAAATAAATACATTTTTTAATTCTGAAAAGAAGTCACAAGAGCGTGGCATAACACACACCCTCCCAAGGACCTGGATTCCAGCCCAGCCCCTTCTGCCATACGTAGCCCCAGTTTTCTAGGAAATGAACCCCGTCAAAGAAACCAGGTGTATCTTGATATCTGTTGTGCAAGCTATCTTTAAATGGCAGTTGATGAAGGGATCACAGAATTATAGTTCGGCTTAGTGATATGGGTTTGTTGGTGCAGAATGGATGATGGCAAAGTTTAATGAGGCGTTATAACAATTAATCCTCTCAAGCTATCTTCAAGAACAATAGTGAGACAAATTTATTTGAAGAACGATGCTCCAATGTGGTAATTTTTTAAAGATAACTGTCGACTCGAAGTTTTCTTTCAGTTCCATTTACTACTTTAGACTTATCCTTTAACATATTCAAACTGTTTTTATTGTTTAGAAGCAAGTGTTCATTCTGTAATGCCCTCTTCAACTATCAAACATTGGGTTTATCAGTTTCATAATCATTACATGGGTATGTTGCGTTTAGAATACGGCTTACTATGGAAGTAGCTGTTGTCATTACTCATGAGTAACCTACGTCTCAAATGCAAATGCCAACCGGTGCAACTGGTGCTGCCAACCAAATGCAAATGCCAACCGGTGCTATGGCCGAGTGTATAAAGGCGGTGGCATTTGAAGCGATGAAGCTTAGCTACCGGGAGGTCTGGAGTTCGATTCCTGGCCGGGTCCAAGAGCAATCTACGGTTTTTCCATCTGAACTGACCTTTCAAAAAAAAAAAAAAAAAAAAAAACAATTTTGATCCAAATTGTTGAATTGGTTGCCACCCGACGTGAAGTTGTAATTCATAAGCCAACGGCTTGTATTCGTGGTCGCTTAGCGTCGTAAAATAATTGCCCTTCAAGGCCTGATTATTATTAAATAAATCAGTTGCATCAACCACTTTTCTCTGGAAAGTGCGCGAAGCGCGCCGAACAAAAATCTTTCCAGCTATGGTTTTTGATGTAAAGTATCCTCCTCGCGTGCCCTCATTGCATCCACCCAGTAATCCGGTCTGTGATTTTAAGGTTTGAAAATTTGAACCTCAAAATTATTCTGGGGCTGCCAATTTTATCTTTTAAAGTATATTTTTTACCTCATTTTGTACCTCATTCTATAGACGAATCCGATTAGCGCTTGTTTTTAGTGACTGTGCGCAGCCATTAGTGCGGTCCATCAGCCTTGAATCTCCTTTATATATCTTCTACATGAGTTTCAAACCCTTATTTTCAGTGGAAATGAAGAAATTAAGATACAATAGTAAGCAACAGGCTAAGTTAGTATGATTCTGTATTTTAAATTGTGTATATCAAGTTTTTCATCATATCTATACCGCAATGCCAATGGATCTCTTTAAATGTGTCCGATTCACTGACAGGAATCATTCTTATTGTACACTTATATTAGTAGCATATTCTTTCACATTGTGAGTTTTTGTTTACTGTTACTTTCATAATGGGTTATTTTGCTTCGTTTTAGCCAAATCTAATTTTTAAATTGTAATTGACATATGCATTTCAATTAAAGGTGTAATAATATCCAGTCAAACATAAAAGTAAAATTATACAGTTAAATACTTCACGGAAAAATTAAGTCTTATGCAGTAGACGTACAAACGTTTTGCACATGTGTGATAATAGGCCTTGGGAGAAGAGGTATTTTCTGGGGCACATTCATGTCAGGATATTTAAGCGCTCCAAATGATTTTTGATAGGTTAGGTTTCGAGTCGATACTTGCTCAGGGAGACTTCAATGCCCTCGCTACCTCTGGTCTTCTTAATGTGGTCATACCTTTGAGACACAACCTGACACAGAGGAACGCAAAGATATCCAGAACCCGGAAGCGGCACTTCCCTAGTATTCTAAATTACGCGTGCAATAATATTTTCAGCATTCACTTGAGAAAATCTCCCCGAGTTCACCACTTTTTGGAGCACTTGGAAAATATTGTAAGGATGGCAAGGGTGGAGCTTAGCTGAATAGTTTTTCATTGGGGTGGATGACCCCAAAGCACCCCGGTCTCCCGCTACTGCCCCCAACCAGGGAGGCGTTACCTTTTAATGACCTTACTCACACCTGCAGCCGGGAACTAGCCTACCAATGTGGATAAGTTGAACATGTACCATGACGTTCCTCCATCCTACAATTATCTGAAATACCTTAAACGTCTTGTGAAGGTCGACGAACAACGATCATATGTAACCTTGTTTCAGTAAAATGTAAATCGAGTTTCTCAATTGTGGTACGAAAATAACTATACCAGGCGAAGCTGAAAAATTGTGACCTTAAACTTTACAAAAGCACTGAACCGTCCATATTTTCGCCCGTCCAAGTTCAATTGTGGTAACTCAGCTGTTAACGAATTGTTCGCTTTTATTTTCTTTAGCGAAGGCCGGTCGAGACTCTCGGACCGAAATAGCTTGATATCACTTCGTAATATAAACACAATATAAACTGTAACCGTATTGTTTTATATTTTGCTCTTCACCTCGACAACGACTATGGTAATTTTGAAAACTCACCGTATGCCCTTCAAGAGTATGCAAAGATCTCCATGCCAACCCTTTTAACCAGATTTGCTGTAGGATCTATTCTTCCTGGAGAAATCGATCAATATAGGAAACCCTGTTTGACGAAATTTTCTCATCGCTAGGACAAGAAAAAGGTGATCTTTTACTTTTCCTTCAAACTCAAATGAGTCTCGAAAGGGGGTAGATAGCCCCAGAATGACAGGTAAGATTACGATGATGCCCTGCCTCGGGTAATATCACTTCAAAAGAAAATGGAGTAAGGTTTGTATTGACGATTTCAAAGAGGAAAGAGGAACAAATATTTCCTTCGATTATTAAATAAATTCATCTTAATGGTTCATATTAAGACTTCGCTCCAGAAAAAAGGGTCTAGGAATAAATTTTGAAGTCTTAACGATCAGCTACGTCATTGTTGCGATGAATTTATTGGAGTGATACGTACAGCTTTCATATCATGAAATATTTATTTTTATCAAAATATTCTCTTTGGACCAAAAATCCTATTTTTTTAAAACAAAATAAAAATGTGTTTTAAAATTCTAGTGAAGAATAGCGATAAAAAACACTAAGTAACGGTTGTTGATACGGGGGAGGGGGGTAATTTCTCCATAAGTTTAATAAATGGCCAAAGGATTCAAAAACATGTCGATATCAAGGGAAAGAATAGTAGGAAGTAACAAGGAGAAAATTAAAGAACATTACATGTTGAAACCAAATATTGCAACGTTCGATTTGTATTTAAAGGAGTAAGAATCCTAGTTTTAAGGTAGATAAAATGAAACACTAAAAACAACACTTTTATTTGATAAATTCTGGATCGGCCATGACCGACACCTCATATCTGTTGCATGATATGCATATTGAGTAACTTACAAAATACTTTATAGATGCGTTCATCTTTTGCCCAAAGCACGTTACACTTTGCCTTGATTCTTGATTTCTTCTTAGAAAAATATTTTAAGCATGGCAGGATTTAATCTAGGCTTAATTACAATTCATACTTCGCTGAACAGACGTTCGACAACCGGGAAAAATGGGAAAAGTATATTTAGTTGCATAGAACAATTTCCCAATGGAATTTTCAAACATTTTTTTTTTATAAGTGACAATATCCAGATTGGAACTAAACAGCTAAAGGGACGTTCACTTGAACGACAGCTGGAAAGAATCCTTCGGATAGGATCGAGTTTGAAATGACTATATACAATCTTATTAAAATGCAAGGAAATTGTCGTTAGCGTAATTGAGATCTTAAAGTTGATGAAGATTTGAAGGATTGTCAGTGGATTTAAAAGAGAATTTTTCAGAGGATATTTTCACAAATTTCAACAAAAAAGGGGGAATGTTTCGATAAGGGAAGTAAAAATCGTATCTTAAAAGCACGTATACTATGCTTAGAAAATATGGAAACTTTTCTAGAGATAAACTGCATTATGGGAAACCTGTGATGTTGTCGTGGTGCATTTATTACACATAACCTTATTTTCTCCATACACATGTGGTGGATTTTCACGCCAGTTCTGCATGGAAAAATATTCAATTATTTGCACAAAAAGCTATCAAATTTCAAGGACTAACAAGGTCCCTATTAATAAAGAAAAACAAAGGGAATTTTAGGCAATGTACCCACATTGCATAATATTCTTTGACCTTGTTGTTAACTGGAGGTATGTTTTCCACAAAAAGTAGCCAACACTTTTCAGTACGTTTAAATTTTGATACCTTTACTTAGTAGTAAAATATTGCCACTCAAAATGGATGAAATAGATAAGAAATACTTATAATTTTTACACGAGATCCATTTGCAATTGCACCTGAATATACCTTAAAGTATCATCCATTTAAATACGGACACTCATTACCCAGCACCCAACGCCCTCAGCAAAATTTCCAACCAAATTTCTCAGGTGATTGGCAACAGAGTGAGAAATTTCAAATGACGCAGAGCAGCGCATTTGCGCAGCATGCACGTTAAGCGCGTTCTGATTACTCATTAGGGTCTTGTTAGCTCAACATTAAAAGGGGGAAAGCAGCCAGGGTAGAAGTCTGCGTTGTTTCATGATTGACTCTTGAAAGGTATTATTGTTCTCACTACATTATGAAATTTAGGAGAGGGACTCATTGATTTAACTCAAATATGCGTTGTTTAAAGACCAAATTCTCTCTCCAAAACAGTACATATCCTCCTAAACCTTACTTAAGCCCCTCCCACAATTACCTGAAATCCACCCTCATCCAGACACAATCTCAGTGTAGGTTGCTTCAGTGTGAATACAGAAAAGCTCAATGTGTATAGCCAAAACAAAATCAGTACAGCTTATGCTGTGTAATATTTGGTACTTTTCATTATTTGAATTAGCAGTCAATCAAAAAGCTGAGCCAATTGATAGTTTCTGTTACCCCCTACAAGAAGTGTATTTTGGGGTGAGAGGATTGGTCCTTTAGGCCTGGAATATCATGGAAGATTTTTGGAAGCGGAAAGCAAACAGAAATCTGTAAGAAATGGTTGTTGTTTCAAAATAACTTTTGGTTATGACGGTTGTTGCCTTATAAGTAATGGACTTTTTGTTGCCACACACTGCTGAAAAACGAAAGTTATGTTCAACTAGAAAAGGGGCCTCAAGTAACTTGTACTGAAAAACTTAAAACAGCAGGAAATTCAGGGTTTGCATATTAAGTAACTGCCGCTGTCAACCCAATCATTTGTGATATGATACCACTATTGATTGACCTAGTTGATATATATCGAAATATACTCGATCTCATTCTGATAAGTATTCATCGTAAATATTCCCACCCAGCACTCTTAATTTATCAAGATTCATATTCCATTTTATGAACTTGGCTGTTTCCTTATATACGCTGAAGTAGACCCCTAAAAACGTTGGGTCCAATGATCGACTATACTTAACTTGTTTTTGACAGAAGGGTAAAACGGTTGGATAGTATCGCATTATTTGGCATAATTCTGCCTTGACGTTCCTCAACATTTTACGGTTTGGAATTTGGCTGCTGCGAGTATAGAGTGGTCATTACGGTACGGTCGTTTGGTACGAAGGCCTACATTTGAACCCAGTAAGGTATACATTTGATTTAGAATGCAATGTTTTAGAATCATCCTCTTTATATCGTACCAGTCACATCAGAGAGATGAAGAGAGAAACAAGAGGATAATCCTTTGGTTGGACTCGTACATCGATTGGTCAGATGTGGAAATTATGACAGGAATGTTAAAGCAATTAGTTACTTCAGTTAATGTTGCTCAGTAATTGGAAGGGTAATTATTTGCTAAGGGTGTCCGGCGGGGTGCTCTATGGTAACATGGCAGGAATCCTGTAAGATGAGTTGCTTTCATTCTTTACAATAATTGCCAACTTTCCTCCTTTTAAAACGATCTGGTAATCTGTTGGTATTAATATCAATTCGTCCAAGGTTGCAAACCTACACCATTCTTTGTAAAAGTCACCTGATAAGTTTTGACTGCTACTGTCCGTTATGGTATGACAGTTTCGTGGATGGAATTGATTTGTGTTATCGATCGAGATACCTTAACAACGTGACTATTTTCGAAAAACGCCGACAACGTATACAACATACAAATGTCCGAAGTGCACATTACGTATCTCCAGCCTAATCTAATGGACACTTTACTTCGTTCATATGAGATAAAAAAAAATGTCGTTGTTGAGACCTAGCAAGTGACAGTTTCAGTGATATCAGAAGATATCTTGAGATCAGTTTTACTAATTGACAACGTTCCTCATGTGGAACCTATTCTTAATCCTACGACAGTATTGGAGACTTCGGTAGTATGTAATTGTAATTGCATGCCTATTACCTCTCACTTTTCGTAAGCTGCCCACGTATTTTGAAGATAAGAACAAACAGAGTGCGATCTTTTAAGCGAAGTTATCAACAGCGAATCATGGAGTACCTACAATCTTTCACAGATTTCGTATTGTTGATGATGGGTCAGCCTCTTCGTTCAACTTCAGATGTTTACTTATTATCCATTAGCCACTTATGATTCTTCCTGTTGTCTAGTCTTTGCACTTTGCATAGTCATGATCGCTTTTAAAGGGGAGGTCTAAGCTAAATATTAACTTTCATCTGTGAAAGAGGAAGAAACTTTACATAAGTTGGTGAAACTTCCATGTAGATATTAGCATGGAAATTTAAGTCACGGAAGTGAATACATTTGTGTTAGAAAGTGAGCTCAACGGCAAAAAGGTCATATCACCTTCAAAAAGTTAAGAAGGAATTGTTTTGCTACTTTTTGTTTTTCAGTCTGCTGTGTTGTGCTTGAAGTTAAAAGGGATAGGCCTAGGATTTTCACGTTAGGATGCAAAGTTTGTAAAGTTTACATACCACTCAGGCAATCGCATTCTAATAACAGGCAATTGTCAACGAGGAAAAATGGTATTAAAATTTGAAGGAATATTCTGTTCGCGTTACAAGAGAGTCTCGAAAAAAGGCAGACATATTTATAACGTTGTCCTCCGAGCTCTCCCTCATTTCCTTTTTAGTAACTCACAATGTCTCCGTCACTTAAAAGATCGGTTGTTTTGGTTAAAAAATTACCTACTGAAAGTTATGTTATGTGGAAAATTTGTCTAAGATTCCTTAAATTTTTTGCAACTGAATGTCCTACTTGTCCTTGAAATTTGATATTGTTGGGATGTTTGAATATCTTTCCCCGTAGATCTACCAGAGTTACCAGTTTCATTTCATTTATTTGTTTTAGTACAATCTCAAGACACACATCAATATTAAAATAAATACAATGTATACAAGCATGATGAAGAGACTGTTAATTAGAGAACTGTAAGAAGACCAAGGGTTTTATCAGGTAGAGTGCTTCCCGGGAAATATACAATAATAAACAACCACAGAAAGGCAATGACAATAACAACCCCCCCCCCCCCCGGAACAACATACCGACCAAATTATCCACCCAACAACTTAACCCCAACCACTCATTTCCTAGCGACCTTACCAGGTCCCTAAGTCCATCCACTTTGGCTACCCCTCCCCCCATACATACTCAGCGTACCACTCAAATCACTTTAATATTGATTTAGAATGAGTTTAGAAAAGTTGTTACGAAAAGCAATGCTTTGAATTTCGTCTGGTGGAGAATTCCAAATAGTGATAGCTTTGTAACACAAGCTTGTTCTAGAATTGGTTGTTGAATTGCTTGAAGGAAGACGGGGGTAATTTTTCTGACGTGTGTTGTGATTGTGTAAATTGGAGTTTTGAGTAGAGATATTAGAAAACTTTGAAGCAGATTGTTGGTTAATCGATAGGCGAACGTTGCAGTATTGAGTTTCGGTAAAGGGACTTGAAAAGTGCACTAGCATGGAGAACAATTTGTGATAAGTCTTAAAGCAGGTCCTTTTGAAGAATAGCTATTTTTAGGGACGTGTCGCTTGTACTTTACTGTACCAGACTACGTATGATTGAGATTAGGGTACATCAGGCTTTGAAGACAGTACAAAACAACTTATTTGCCACACAAAGTTGAAATATAATTGAGCCAGTCGAGAGAGTAAATTCATACCCCATATGTCTGTATGTAGCGTAGCTCAAGGTTTCCAATTGTGAAAAACAGCTGTTTACTAAGTGGAAAATTTATACATTAGGCTACACTATTAAACTGGAATCTTGGCAGTTGTAATAAATAACAGAAAATTTAGGTAGTAAATCATCCACCCTGCGGCACTGTGCCAAACGTCATATGCTTTATGTATTTAATCATGGGCGTCCGCAGAAAAAAAGTCGGGGGGGGGGGATTTCTAGGGGGCAAAACCTCCAAGTCACCATGAATTCACACTAAGCATGCGAAAATTTAGCCCAAAATGCCTCCCAGATCGCCGGAAATTGCATTTCTAAAGCCTATTTTACGAATAGAAACTTGGAAATCACGTTTTGTTAAGGTTTTTACTTTGATTTTTATACGTTTTTTCAAATTTTTAATTTTCCGGGGGAGGGGGGAGCAAGTGCCCCATTGTTCATATCTGCGGACGCCCATGTATTTAATAAGAAAATCAGAAATGGTCAAACGTTTAATTGAGTTAATCTTGGAAAGCTGTAACAATTACTCAAATAAATTCAATACAGTTTTCATCAGTGAATGGTAAAGAGAATATAACACCAACTCAGCGACCGAAAGCAACTCCAACAAAGGTACTTGGACGTAGATGTAGAACCATATCTAAGTTTGGTTGATATCCATTCATCAGTTTCACTATGGATGCTTAGTAATAACTTACCAGGGAGGTGTTATTAAGGGGGTCTAATAACAACTTCCTGCCTGTACAGTCGGTTGTGCCATCCTCAATTGTACTAGATAGCTGTTACTTGACCAGTTCCCTGGTCGGACAGTATTGCCCTGGGCAATTTTATCTTCCTCCAGGACGCGGCTAGTATGGCTCTGTCTTGTGTCGGTTTTCATCGTATAGAATATATTGAAATATGGGGTAAGGTTAACTTAGCGATAGACCAATTGAGGAATTCGGCACTTCCGGCTAGGTCCAAAGATCGAATGTACCTTGACAACCACTTAAATAGTGCGCGCATGCGAATTTTCATACCATAAGGAGGAATAGAAATATAAATAAAGCTATTGGGCTCCAAATGCCAGAGGTTAGATAGTACTTTGCAGAGTCCGCTCGGCTTTGTGTTTTATACCGCCTGCGCTACATTGACTGCATTGCATTGTAATATAAAACAACAGCAGTGAACAAATCCTAGATAGTGCATTAGCGGATAACTGCCAGGAAGGTACAGGTATAGGGCCTACAACATGACTTTTGAGCCATAGCCACGGGGATTTGTTTTTGAACATTTCCCAATCCAGCTTATTATTGTACACCCCTTCGCTGCTTTGCACCACCAGCTGTTGGAGTTCAACCCAGGTTGACCTAATAAAATGTACTTCTTGGCTCCCTCTTCAACAGTATGTTACCGATTCTAAAAAAAGACTGTCATTTATAAACCTCCTTATAAAAAAGATGAAATGTTTAAACCCTCCTTTTTACAAGGGCCCTGAAATAGTTGAAGCATTAACCTACCCTGCCCTAAAGAAATCATGGTCGTCACGCCTCATAGAAATGACTGTTGTATTAGATTTCAATTTACTTCTTCCCCTTGGAAGACAAATAAAATTTTTTCTGCTTTTCCCAATTTAGAAGTCTCTATGTAAAACACCATTTTGTACGCTGAATCTGACCTGATCCTTCAATTTTACATGAGTGATTATCGGTAACGAAAATGTTGCAATGTCATGAGTAGCAAACATACATAATGAAGTAGGCTAGATACCTTGCGTTACAAGCGTGTGAATATCTTTCAAAAAAGACTTTTCTGACACGTCATCGAACAATGCAAGAAGTCAACCAGCTTGTCATATGCATCTTACTCAAGATAGTAAGTGGTCTATCAACATGTGCATACTTAAATAAAGTCAAATCTCACTCCAAACTACAATTTTTGAAGGAGTTTACGAAAATTCTCAATTGGCACAGCTCTTTGATTGACAGCAAGTTAAAGAAATAGTTCTATAGTTCATCTTTTACAGCATGTACTGAGAGTGTTTTGTTTGATTACACATTTGGGTCTTGTTTACTCACCCTTAAACAGTAATTTGAGATTGCGTCTAGATGGGGATGACTTTTTGAAAGTGTGGAGGGGGTTTAAAGGCATATTTTCATCATCCCAAACAGTTCCAATTCTCCCAACCTACTTAATTCTAGCTCCTCCCACATTTATCTAAAACTCATCTTAATCCAGACACAATCCTAGTTTATTGCTTCATGATGGCTTGTCCCAGTGGCCATACAAGTCCATAATGTGTAATCAAGACTCTCCCAGTGCCCATGCTGTGAAATTTAGCTATGATGCATTGTTTGAATGTGATGCCAATCAAAGAGCTGTACCAATTGAGAGTTTTGATGTATGTATACTGAAACTGTAGTTTAGGGTGACGAATGACTGCCTTTAAGTAAGTGGGTTAGGAGAATAATTGGTGTCATTTGGGGTGAGAGGGTCAGACTTTTATATATTGGTAACCGCAAAACTATGTGATAATTACCGAAGGCTATAATAACGGAACCTACTGCCAATGTGCTTGGTGCTCAGCGTAAGCAATGAAGTAGGGAAAACGAGCCAGTGAGCCACAACTACAAAAGAGTCGTGGCCAGCTCGACTTGAAACAATTGGTTGGAAACTGGACCGTAAAACTCCATATAACCTTTGATAAATAATAGCTGTAAACAGTAAACACACTAGGCAGACGGCGCCAACAAAAAGAAATCTCTCCAAGTGCCAGCGTCACATTCAAAGCTGCTATATAGTAGGCAGATTCTACGTTAAATGTAACTTACCACATTTTCCATGATAATTTTTTCTCTTTATTATGGTTTTAAAAATATTCCGATAAGAACTTACATTTTCCTACATAATATTTATAGATTATGATATTATAATATATTTTGTATGCTACATATCAACTTAAACAAATTTAAAAAAAAAAAAAAAAAAAAAAACTTGTGCAATCTGATACCATAATTATTTATTCAAACCGTAAGTAAGGTATCGTGTTCTTCAAACTGCGAGTGCAAGTCAGTCAGACTGGACCTTCACCTAAGCTACAAAGTCATTCCATATAAGAATGAGGGGTCTTATTTCTTTTTGTTATACCGAAGCAAGAAATGAAAACGTGAAACGCTCTGATTTATTAAGATCCAATACCTCAACAAACTAAAACTACGCTCCCTTCATCTTTACTGTGTAACTAAACTGAACCCAATTATCTAAAAATGTCCTGACAAAGTGATGCATCTCAATAAAACCTAACTTGTGCCCCACTCAGCACGAGATTATAAATTGACACACGGTCGATGAAGTATCATGCCCTCGACAGGCAAGCTCTATCTAACTAACTTTAGCGTCAAGCCCGCTTTTCAGAACAGCTTGCCGCCCGTCTATGTTGCATAACTTTTTTAACGAACTGGATCACAATCTGGCCCGAATCTCTGGAGACGTATAAAAGAACCTTGTTTTCACTGTCCTAGTTTTGTGTTTTGTATGAAATCTGTTTCATGAGTTGTGTATGATGAGAGGATGAAATGAATCGATGGAAGGCGTTTTTCGGCAATGATCTCTCATCGTCCAGATTTTCACTTCTTTTTCATATTTGTCCTGTCTCGTACTCCCTGAAGTAGTTGATTGGCATCGGGCGAGGATTGTTAACCGCACGTGTTCACCATTTCGCCCCGGGACACCGTAATTTTAATATAGATTTACACCTCGTTATGAATAACAATGTCAAGCCATATATCACTGTGTAATCCCCGAAGCGCCCCCACATTCAATACCTCAGACACCGGGACTAGATAGCAATACATACCGATGAACGGATTTAAGTTGTCTTTGCTCTTATCCAGAGCTCGATACCTCTCTTCATTTCTAACCAAGTGTTTGGGAAATTGTTCAAAATTGTGAAAAACAGCGGATTTGAAGGAGAATTTTATTTAATGAAGGAGATTTGCTCGCGGACACGTTTGACAAGTTGTGGTGAGTACTTGATATTGGTAAATCGAATGACAGGCACGTTATAGGAAAGGTCGGCGTTAGTCACATTCAATAAGCTTAAAGAGGTCTTTATCATATAGTCATTGCATATTTGACATATCATAATACGCGATAATTTGTTAAAGCGGTATTTGTAAAAAGTGAAATTTTGAGAGATATAGTAATTGGTCAAACTCAGTCTCCTACAGGTATGATCTAGGCAAGGCCTGAAGTCTGCAGAAGTCACAAATGTTGCGTTAAAACTGTTAGAGAGATTTTGCAACGTAAATTGTAATCAGGAACCTGTTACGGGAAGCTCCCTGGTGTAACGAAAAGCGTGCAAACTCGTTTCGCGAAAATGTTGTAGACATAAGTAAAGAAGTTGTCTAAGACATTATGTTACTATTTAGGGCGGATACTTTTCTTTCAGACTGCCAAAACAGAGAGAGGAAAATGAATGGCTTCTGTCAAAATTTGCTAATATCAGTAATTGTGAAGGGCCAAATAAAATATCGTCCAACCTAATATGATTTCCTATACTTTTGAGGTTCAGTTTTCAACGAACTGGTCTACATTATTTTTCTTCTATGCGCGGCACTGTGAATGGCGCAGTGGGTCAAACGTATGTGCATATGTACAAATTGGAGTTTTTCCACACCCGAAAGGACATAAATATGTACCTGCAGTGCTCTAGTAAGTGTAAGTCGAGTGGTAGAGTAGTCTATTCCAGCTGATGTGTACCATGCATGGATTCAAACTTCGCTCGATGCACTTGGGTTTTTCGTTGCGCACCATACTTGAGCACCTTCGGGTGGACCAGTAAATTTGCCGACTTCGCCATTTCGCCCTTTAGTAAGTGAATATCAAGCAGACATACAACGGGGTTTAAGGAAAATCCTAACACTATCTAACAATTTGCTCACTACTTTTCACGTGGAAGCCACCTTCGAAACATTTGGCCTCAGTGCACGTGCTTGCATTCCGAATAAAGTAAGTACGGGGCAGCTAAAGTTGGTCCAAAGTTGTGAATTTTAATCAAAACGATAGGAACGACGAATAGAAAGTTTTACTATCGTGTGGTAAAAAAATGAGTAATTTTTCTTTTTCGTGGCCGTTTCACAGATACAGAGACACGAAAATAAAGACAGTTGAAATAATGATGACCATTTCCCAAACTCGCATTAACACTTTCGCAAATAGCTCAGGGACTAACCGATGGTTGGTTTTTTAAGGACAAGGGCATTTTCCCAAATTGAAGTTGTGCAGTAGACTGTTCCGTTTCATAATTGGCTACTGGGAGTCATGTGACAACATTTTTCTCCTTAAAGGTAGTGTGACACCAAAATGACAAAATCGAGTATTTGATGTAAAAAGCATTAAAAACCAAGAAAATTGCCGCAACTTCCGTCAAAATTGTTTAAAAATTGGCCATTTAACAGGTTTATTTCTGATTTTCTTTTAGTCATGCATAAATATGAGCTCAATATGCAAATCTTGTGATGTCATGGGAGGGACATACCATATATGGCTAATGTTGTCCTATGTTTTTCCAATTTTCATTTCAAGGGCAGTTGTAACAATAGTGTTTTTTGAAGGGTTTATTTTGAAAGTTGAAATTGTGTCCTTGAAAATCAACAGTATCAATCAACAAGCCATAAACAATCTGACGATTACTTACAGGATAATTAATATAGGGTTAACAAAAGAAATGTCAACACTGTGCAACACTCAACATCACTATTTTTGCTTTGAAGAGGTGTATCTTGAAAACGGTGAAAGATATTGACATAATTTTAAACGGATTCTTACGTAGGAGACCTTGCTCCGTAACTATCAAGTAAATTCAGTGCTTTTGCTGACATGTCACACTACCTTTAAATGTTTACTGGGTGTAACTGCTTGATCTGACTGTTTGGTTTACCTTGAATATGCAATGTTGAAGTCATGAAGCACGATAAAAGAAACTTTTAAGACAAATAAGAATTTAATTCTGATATTTAGCCGTTGCTTCAAATTAAGGTTGAGGGACTGCTCTTGACCTTTAAAGAACTTTTGCGCCTCAGTCCAAGGGAGGAGATTGCTATTGATGGGACAATAATTTCAGTTTTCTGTTTCAATTTATTCTCTTTTCATCCTCCAGAAAAAGGTATAAAAGCTAGTTAGCGTCACAATTTCATATTTTAATGAACAACACAAAACGAGAAAATGAATAAACAAATAACAAAAATAGCAACATAAGTAATCAACCGCCTGATCTTTTGACCTCTACAACATGAATCTATCATGCGTAGCACGGTTCTAAATTGCCTGAAAGAGCAGGCATGTACATGATCTTCCCCTAGCCGAGAAGCCATATTATGGCACTAGAACAGTTTCAGATTTTCAGATGACAAGCCAGCAAAGAGATAGTAACTTCAGTAGCCTTTATACATACATATATGCCTTTATATATCCCCAATAAAAGTAGGCATATAATATTTCGTTACATCATGATATGGTATACGTATAGGTCTATTGCAAGGAAGCTAACAGAAGCATGACAGAACTGAAATATCATGTGGGTTTCCGTTAGACTATAAACGGTGTATGATTATTAGGAAGGAAGCAGGGTCATAACTACCAGTGCAATAATAAACACTGGATACAGGCATATGTTACTTTACGCGTGTGTAACTTACTACATCGTTAACGTGTAACGACTTTATTCAAGAAGGGTGCGTGCATTTAATCAGGTTCGGGGTGAAGGATAGAGTATGGCCCGAGGAGGGGGAGAAAAAGGAGTAGGGAGAGGTCGACGATATAGCTCAGTTAAGAGGGAAATTACTTTTATGAGTGCGAAATTGAGTAAAATACATATGAAAACAAGATGAGGAGAGCGAACTTTCTTGGATAGGTGACAATCTCTTCTAATAATCGCTCTAGCTTTTCGAGTTTTTGAAATAGACGTTGAAAAAGTCAAATGTCATTGCTTCTTCAGTTTAAAACTGGCTTCGCCGAACGTATATTATGAAATATGTCGTAGGGATAACTAGATAGAAATCAACTATAGAGTTTCTGCAGGAGAAAGAATTATCCAACAAGTGAACAGCAGTGACAGAGCTGCCATATGGTCAGGGGGGCGATCGCCCCCTCCCCCTGACGGACCAAAATCGTCTGTCGGCGCCCTTTTTAGGTTTTTAACATACTTTACTTTTGCACCATTATTGGCGAAAGAAATAATTTAATAGCGTTGTTTTAAGGTCTATATAACAACAGCCACCAGTAACTGTACTATCTTCACTCCATTCTGATGAAAAGGATCATCTTCTGTCATATAAGGATAGGTTTTGCCGAAACGTATCTTCATGCTTTATACGCACTAATGAATGTTGTCGCTGTGATTAGTTTAGAGCTTTCACTTTGAGCGTGATTATAAGCTTACAGAATAGACTGACATTAAAGTCACCCCCGGTCAATAAAAAAATGTTGCAACAATAATTGTAGCGCAAAAAGCCCTGTTGTTGTCGGGGATAATTGCCAACGTAGACAATAAAAAGAGTTAATAAAGATACCAAATTGGTTTCAACAAAATTTTTCAAAATCATTTGAAGCGAACATTCGGGTTAAAATAAAATAAAATAAAACAAAACAGTTACCACAGTGGTAAAGGGTTTAAGAGTTTTAATGGGCAGTTTCCATTTTGCTTTTCTTCAAATGACCATTCTCGTGATAAATTTGCTATTTCTGACACTGCACGATAAACCCATGAATATGCTTATTTCTGTACTTTCGTGGTCTCAAAAGCCAAAGAATTGCATCTAATTAGCCTAGGTTTGGGCTCCTATTTATTATGAATTCTGTATCTAGAGAGCCAAGCAGACCTCTTTGTCTTCGCTATTTTTTCAATGTACTTAATTTATGGCTATTTCAGAGGAGTAGTCACATGATGTAAATTACGTCATGTTTCTCCGTGTACTTTTCTTGATTTCCAGATACCAAAAATGTGACCTAACGATAATTTATTTCCATAATTTTTTTCCCCTCTAAGATTGCTTGCTATTTGGGTCGAGCAAGTTTAATCTTTATCTTCCTATGGTAGCCCATTATTACATTCAAATCTCTAATCGAAACCTGACAATAACACAAAATATAATGACCGCCTTCATACGTCATACTAGAATGTGGAGGGGAGGGATAGACACATGGGCGTCCGCAGGTAGGGGCAAGGGGGGACTTGCCCTCCCCTGGAAAATAAGAAAAAATGAAAAAAGAAGAAAACATTAACAAAAGGATTAAGAAAAATTAACATCAGCATTACTTAACAGTTCACTTAGGGTTTTCCCTATTTATATGCGGTAAATAGGCTTTAGAAATGTCATTTCCAGCAATCTAGGAGACATTTGGGGCCAAAATTTTCTTACGCTCCGCACCAACTCATGGTGGCGCGGAGCCTCCCCCTTAAAGGAGTTGAATCCCCCCCCCCTCGCATTTTCTTCTGCGGGGGCCCATAAATAGCAAATCTAAACTTTTTTCAATAGAAAAACTTGCTGAGGAGAAATGGCAAAGAATATTTTCCTACCAGGTGCGGGAAATAATATGGAAAGTCTGAAAGGCCGTGGCTTCGATAGTGCCGGGGTTCAGGGTAATTACCCCTTCGAAGCCCCCCTGCAGACCATTTTCGCCCCCTCTGACCGAAATAGCTAGCTAAAATGAGTAAGTGTAAGGTGTTGCTTTTGTACGTAGGCCAGTGCACCTGATGTGGCAAGTCTTCAACTTTCACCTTTTGGTAGACTTGAAAAGTTTGCCACTGGTACTCGGCACCATCCCATGAGCTAGCTACCGGTCTGGCGCGAGAAAGTTGAGCCAAGTATGCCTTCCAGATCAAATAGGGCACTTCTCAAGCACATTTTCCGCAAATAAAGCGTGGAAACAATGAGTTGATATTGAAAATATACAAACTACCAACATTTATCTCTAGGGGACAAGGTTAGCCCCTTCGCATGCTGGGATACGCGCAGGATTTGTAGATAGTCGTCCTAGGGGCACCACTGGCCCTGGAAAAAAAGAAATTGAAAGGTTACATATATGGACGCGATTTAAGTTGTAAAATGTAGTGCCAGTTCTTCATCTTTGATTTCTTTTATTTACACCTTCTGAGCAAAACATTGGGATCCTGTTATCAGCTCATCCCCATGTCTAAATCCAAAATTAGAGATCAACTGATGCTTATTAAGTATCATCAAAACGTATGACCATGACAAGTTCTATACCAAATTATCGTTTTTGATTAACTTCAACCTAATCAACACTACATCTTTGTTCATGCTCACTTAGATACTCTGAAAAACATTGAAAATACTTTCTAAATATGCTCGAAAATATTGATTAGTGAGATCATTTAGCTAGAAACTGTAGTGGGCCTTGCAATTCATTCCTTCATGGCTATTCATACTACTGTTTAATCGCTTTATTGCACCCTAACAGCTTCAGATTTCATTGTTTTGAAAAATTATGTGCTTTCTAAAAAATTGAATCCAGTTGGGACGTCCCCGTCTTCACATAATACAAGTCCATGATGTCACTAGCTAATCGGCCAGAAAACGACTTTAATGAGGTTTAATTTGACAAGTTCTTGATAACATTAATTGATATGAATGAAGTTGAATAGAATATGTATAGTCTGGGAAAACATGCGAAACATCATTTTACACTAACGTGGTAAGGAAATATGAAGTGGGGACAGGCCTCTAAGGGTGATGGGCGTTCCTCTAAAAGTTAAAAGTCGGCTGTGGTCCTTGTCTGTACCAACGTATGAAGGAAGGACTAAATTAGTGCCTTGGTTTATCTTAGATTAGGACAACAGACAGAATCTCCCTGTAGACTGGGGATAGGAGTTGAGGTAAATTCAGCGGAAGGAAGGGGCCGGACTATTAAACCTCTTGGTATCTATCCTAATATATGTTTTTGAAGATGGTATAAAGAGAAAAGGGTACCTCCACTCTCCTTCGAAAGAATTCCAATATCTCAGGGTCCATAAATGCAATTTAATGGTATCTTTTTGTATTGTTTGGGGTATAATCATTGAAAAGGTACTAAGTTCAACAGAAACTTAACAGGTTTTAATGACGTAAACCCCTTGAAAAAAAAATGGACTAACGTCCTTGAATACAGGGATTAATCCAACATTTTAAAAGTTCCGTTAGTGACACCACCCACGTTCGCGTTCTCTTTTCATCTTTCTATTTGCAAATGGTAAAAAATACACATTTGCAAATTTTTCCTTTGCCGAAAATAGTCCACAGTTGTTCTCAATACCAATCAGATAGTTATTTAAGGTTTTCTAATAGTTCTAAAAGCTGACATTTGATGACATGATATCACAAATTAAACTGAAAGATGATACGCTATTACCTTTCAACCCGCTATGAGTAATTTGATCCCCTTTTTCAAAGCACGTATTTCAGAGTTTGTTGTTAATCGTTGTGTAAACCTCTACGTTGTTGTACTTCTACAGGATTGTCATGAAGGCTGCTGCTCGTTGAATCTGCTAATTGGAGTAATAAACCAGTGGTCGGGTGGGAACTGCTCCCCGTCAAAACTGCGGAAGTTGTGACGGATTTTAGTAAAGGCTGATTTCCTCTTAAAGGGATATATATCCATTGAGAAGCATAATCTGGAGAAAATGCGAAGAAAGTTAACTTTTTACAAAAGTGACAGGAAACTTCCCTACCCCGATGGTGTTACTACTGTAGGCTCCTGTCATTTAGCCTCTCCAGGGACCTTAATAATTCCTAAATCGTTACAAATTGCACTCGTGATAACATGCACTTGCTATACATTTATTCATATTCGGGCAACTAAGCCAGGCAAGGTTGTGGAGAGAGATTTTTCAGGTGGAAAAATGTGTAAATTGTGTTGAGTCAAAGGCAAACTACAAGAATCGGAGGGGGGGGGGAGATGGGCAGATAATACAGCAGTGGCAGAACAGCCATATGGTCAGGGAAGAATCGGAGGGGGGGGGGAGATGGGCAGATAATACAGCAGTGGCAGAACTGCCATATGGTCAGGGGGCGGTCGCCCCCTCCCTGATGGACCAAAATCGTCTGTCGGCGCCCTTTGTAGTTTTATAACATACTTTACTCTTTCACCATTATTGGCAAAAGACATAATTTAGCGTTGTTTTAAGGCCCACATAACAGAATGATCAAACAGCCACCAGTAACTCTAATATCTGCACTTTATTCTGATGAAAAGGGTCATCTTCTGTAGTATAGGGATAGGTTTTGCCGAAACGTATCTTCATTTTTTATACGCACTGATGAATGTTGTTTCCTTGAATTTGCTCGATTGAAAATGAAAGTCCCAAGTAACTTGGCAAAAAATATAAAATGCCATTGTTTCCAGAAAGCAAAACTTGTAGTGTTAGTACATTGTCATGATACGAGTAAAGTGTTTTGTCTTTTCTCTTCCTACGAGTATTATAGGTCTACTTGTAGTACAAGTACCTTATCATGAGTAAAACTTCGAGTACTCTTCTTTTTGTATGAGTTTCATACTTGTAGTGCAAGTATTGTCATGTTTACGAATAAAAGCGTTTCGTCTCTGTTTTTGAGCATGGTGCATAGTGCGAGTACATTGTCATGTGTAAAAGTGCTTTGTATGTTTTGACGTGTAAGTATGGGTGTTATATTTGCATGCAGTGCAAGTACGTTGTCATGCTTAAGCGTAAAAAGTGTTTTGTCCTTATTTGTACGAGGAGTGTAGTGAGAGTACATTGTCATGAGTAAAAGTGCTTTGTCTCTTCTGTTTGTTAGTATAAGTATCATACTATCAGTACGAGTACATTGTCATGAGTACAAATAAACTTTTTTCTCTGCTTACGACTACGAGGAGTGTGATACGAGCACTTTTGCATGTGTGAAAGTGCGTTGTGTATCCCTTAATTGTATGAGTATTATAGTTGCATACACTGCGACTACGTAACCATGGCTACGAGTAAAATGTTTGGCTTCTGTTAGTGAGTATGAGGAGTGTAGTTCGAGTACATTGTCAAGAGTAAAAGGGTTTTGTGTCTTCTTTTTGTGAGTATGAGTATTACATTGGTGTCATGAATACGAGTATACGTGATTTATCTCTGCTTTTGGATATGAGCAGTGTAGCGTGAGTGCATTGTTGTGAGTAAGAGTTCTATAATTGTCTCTTCTGTTTTAGTACGAGTACGTTATCATGAATACCAGTATACGTACGTTTTTATGAGTACGAGCATAAGTGTATTGATACTGTTTTTGAATGCATGAGCAGTGCAGTGTGAGTACTCTGTAATGAGTACATGTAAAAAGATTCTGTCTCTTCTTCTCCTGAGTAGGCTACATTACCAAGGGAACGAGTTAAAAGATGTTGTAATTTCTGTGGATATAAGAACGAGGAAGATTTCAATATAGGAAAATATTTTACAATCTTGGCCTAATGTATGTATAACTTTAAAATACTGAGGGTGAACATGTAAGTGGGAGTAGTACAAACCCAGAGTTCAATTCCATTTGGACCATTTGCAAAAACACATTGTACTAAAATGATCTTGAATGGTTCCAAGTGACTTATAATCGTTTCCAGCTGATTTTATAAAAATTAATGATAATCTCAACTGGTTTTCTAAATGGTAATTAATGGTTTTGAATAGAATATGTCCAAGCACACAGTCAAACCATTCGAAAGGTTTCAAATGGTCTCTGTCGAATGGATTCAAATGGAATTTAATCCTGGGGACAGATGAGTTAAACTGTGAATAGAGTACGCACTCATATAAAAAAATTCCAGGAAGCTACAGGTGCATCTCAAATGGTTTATTTCTGTTTTCCTAAAGCAAAATTGAAGCTACATTTTCCTTTCCCATTGAACAGATAATTTCTTTGCCCCATCATGCACTCATCTGCCCATCTTTTCGGTTGACTTCTCTCTGATTCTGACACTTTGTAAGTTCTGTGAACATGTAAATGCCACACCTGTCTATTTGATGTACAAAACCTTGAAAATGTGCAAAGCAAAGTAACCACATTTCCCATGATATTCCAGGAAATATTGACTTATTTGTGAGAGAAGCGCCCGTGCTTCATTAAAACAGTGAAAACTAATAGTGAAATAAAAATGCAAGTGTAATGTAGAACCAGACAGTTTTTAAAGCAATTCCTTGGTAGATCTTAAAGAAATCTAGCAAAATACTTTATCTTAGTCTGACGTTTTCAGGCCTCCTTTAAAAGAAATTTGTAGCCTAATATTGACAAGTCCCAAGAAAAATTTTGAAAGTGAATGTCGTCTACTCAAAATATGTCAACCTTGGTTTCATAAATGCAAGCTGCTAAGTATATTGAATAAATAAATTTAAAAACAGTAAAATTTGAGTTTTCAAGTTATAACCTCAGACTTTTAAATAATGTAATGAGTTAAGACCCTTCATACCCCATCTGTAGACTTCACACGTGTTTCAATAGAAGTAACAAAAACCAAAGCTATCCATGATGGATGGACTGTTCCAAAATAGGAGATACGTCAATTTCCCTTGATCGAAAGTGCTAAGGCCCAACTCTTTTTTGAGTCAAACTTTTCATTCAATCGACTTTACTCCAGTTGTCTTATTTACCTCAGTCTTACGGGTAACCGTTTATTTCCATGTGTGTGTGTATACAATAACGTTATAAAGATGTAGGTTTCAGTGATCTTTGCATTGCATTTTCGTGATTAGTAATTGAACGATTCGCGGTTGTGACACCGGTAGAGCATGCGCAAAAGTGTTAGGTTCAGTTTGACGCGTGCAGCAATCTCGCGATAGCGGGCAGAGTGTAGATGAATTTGCAACTACATTTCACTGTGACGTAAATGTAAGCGCACCTCATCAACTGTCTTGTCAAGCAAGCCATGGTTCTTTAACATAAATGGGTGTAAAAAGTGCTTTCACCTCACCAACCTAGCCGATTTTGACGGACAAAACTAGTGTAATATGCATTTAGTGTAGCTAGCTAAACAGCTGACGACCCACGTGTGACCGTGATGCATGAAAGCACTGTTGGTTAAATGCCCTGCAGTGGGTGTGGCTTACCAATCGGGATATCATGTGAAAGCACTCTGCATTAAGAACGTATGCGTACGTCAATGAATTTTGCCTCTGGCAAATACCTTTAAGAGATCTGAAAGATGTCTTTTCCCCATCACCAGCTTGTGTGGCTATCGCTTCCAAATTGGTATTACACAATTTAGTGGCATGCTCCCAGTAAGCAAGCCCAGTTGGGCCCCAAGTGGGTTTTACTTGGGAAGCTTGGGCTTAGTTGAGCTTGGGCTGAGGTTGGTTTTGTCATCAGGTCCCAACTGGGCCCCAACTGGGCTTGCCAGAAAGATTGGAGAGATGCTGTAAACTCTTTGGGGCCAAGTTGGGACCCAGTGTGGCTTGATTGGACTAAGTAAACCCAATTGGGGCCTAATGAAAGCCCACTGACAAAACTGATTGGGCCCAAATCGGGAGCCCAATTTGGCCCCAAATGGGATCCAATATGGTGTGCTGGCAGGGATAGTACAGGGGTAAGAACTTTCGTTGGGCTCTTACAGTTCCTGTTAACGCTAATAATATTTCCCCGTTTAATGGAGTCAACCTCCTTACAAACCCTACCCCATAAACTTCTTTCTTGACCCCTTTCTTGACCCCTTTCTTCGTAGGAAAGGGAAAAGATCGTACAGAATCCCTGATTAAACCGACACAGCATTCAAATTGTGATCCCAATTACACTGCACCTTTCACCACAGTTATAGAACTAGGGAATGGGTTTTGTGACAGATTCTGACTTCCCTCATTCCCGAAAACTGAGGACACAAAAGTTTGGTACTCAAACACATGATCTTCAACAAAAAATTAAGGGAAGAGTGAGGGGCAAGGCGTTTGTTAAAAAATCTTCGAAAATTCTTCACTGCCAGAAACCAGGTTACTTGCCAAATGTCACTTTTTGGGATGTTAGCAGGAATTGGGGGAATCTAATGACAAACTATCTAACTATCTGAAATTTTGTCCAAAATCTTTTCTAGAGTGCTTCAAAATGATACTATCCAGACCATGAGGGTTTAATTTAATGTTGTTTTTAACTCTTGGCTTTATACCTTGAAAATATGTTGATGTTCAAAGTTTAAAATTTTATCTTATCTGACAAAAACGGTTAAAATTGACTTGCTACATTACATTCACGTCACCGCTTCCTTCGGCATCATGGTATTTCATGCGCTCAAAGTTTTTACATACTTCATATTATCAGCCAATATTTTGGCTTAGAAGAAATGTTTCATATTAGTGGGACTGCTACCTGTACAACGTCTCTATTTGTTGACAGTATCAACGTCCTTCCAAACGTGACAACCTAGGCCAGGGAGTTGTCTTTTATAGTATCTCCCTGCTTCATCACAGACAAGAGTGCAACCAGCAAGTTTGGTGAGTCATGCACATGTGGACATTCTTCAAATTGTATTGATAAAGAAGGCGTTCTCACCCCTAAACAACACGTGTTACAAAATTTGAGTTTACCTACGAACTCCGTGAATAATTCTTGCTTTATCAATTCTTACTATAGACAAACGGATTAGTGCATATATTTTAGTGACTGTAGGCCGCCATTAGTGGGGTCCATCAGCCTACAATCGTCTTTATTTATTGTTTACATGAGTTTTAAACCCTCATATTTAGGGAAATTGGAGAATTGAAGAAAAAAATTAATGTACAACCATCCATGATAGAGGTAAGCAAGGAAATAAAAAGATTAAAGGTGATGGACCCCAGTCAATGGCCGACCAGAATCAGACCATCACTTGCTTTCCGGATTTGTCTATAAGGATCCAAACTTATACTGAAGCAACAGCTAAATCTCACAAGTTGCCTCTTCCTTAAACGCAACGACCCTCAAGGGCCTAGCATGAAACAGGATCGAAATACACTAACTTTGGGTGACTGTATTTCCCCTTCAAGTGTTGCTTTGCAGAGTGAAATGTATTTCAATTGCCCCTTTTGTGTGTAATTTTGCATTTATATCTGCCGTGAAAATGGACTGAGACACCTTTTTTGACAGAGATTTGTATTTATGCAAAGTGACATGCACAAACTGCAAGAAAACAATATAACAAAGTTCACTAAGGCTATTTGCTACAAGCTCGGTTTGTGTAACCCACAGTGTACCCCACAAGTCCATGCGTCAATGAATTACCGAACACCCTCATTAACAAGGAGTTTTTACAGACTCCCTGATTAAACAGAAAGGTTACAATCATGTGTGCAACTTGCAAGATATTTGTTTTGCACATAACCTAAGCTATATCAAACGTGATTGTGAATACTCGAATTAAATTGAAATTGGGAGAAAATTCCCGTGGGGTAGGGGTGAATAGTTGTAATGGGGGCACCTTCTTCTGTCTCCTCATTATTCGGAATCTTTAAATAGACGGGATCTTTTGAAGCAATTCAGAGTTACATTATATATTAATCGCTTTAGATTTGAAGTCAGGCGTATCCATATATCAGTTCGGTGAAACAACGAGTTTGAACGTGGCATGACGGCTAATGTATCATTTGCACAAAGCGAAGAACAAAAACCAGTCAATGTCATTTGTCCCCAACCGAGCTCCATAGATCCCCAAACCATGTCTGTTTCGCGTCTCCACAAATTATCTCGGACAACACTTTCTATATGTTCAGGTAAACACGTCACAGGAAGACGACAAGACTCTAGCCAAAAACATGAAAGGATAAAGGCCGCCGGCCAGGCCTTCATCACGCTGTTTTACGACCGTATGAACTCGGCAAACCAAAAAGAGGATTAGCAGTTGTGATGGAAGTAATAAGGTTGGGAAGATGGCAGCAATCCGTATGCCTTTTGCAAGAAAAGAAAATGAAAAGATAGACAGGGTGGGAGAAAATAAAAGTACGTGCCATATAAATATGCCATAGATCTATATCCACATTCTACTTTAGTCCTGGACGTAATTAGTGTGTACTTAAACCAATTAAATTGCGTTCTCACAACGTAATAAAAAACATCCCAGTAGCCTATTTTGCTTTCGTAATTACATTCATAAAATCGAATAGTTTGAATTCTCTCAAGCTGATGGTTCTATTAACCGTTGTATACGATAACAGTTTTATGTTGTAAGATATTTTCTTCCTGCTTACTAACATAACAAACATTGTATATTGGAGTATCTGATTTCATTCAACGTCTGCAACTCTGTTAGCGATAAGTATTTCCAGGTGTGGGAGGCGCCACGTTGTAAATAATTTGAATCCGGAGTGTTTCAAAATGGCAACTGATTGATTTAAAGAAGCAAAGGGGTAGATGCCTTTTACAATCAGCAATTCGATGTAATAAGTTTAGGAATTAAACTCTTTTGTAAATACTTTCTTGCCCCGACTTTTCAAAGCCGTTACACGCTAGATACCTTTAGCATGCAGTGATTAGGAATCAAACATAAAATTTGTAGAAACTAGACGTGTGTGTTTAGCATTGTGACATAATTCCAGATTAAAACAAAAATTGTGTTCAATTCCAAAGTACGTTTTTTTTTAAGTGAATGGAACGTGTTTAATTATAAGGCAAGTGAAGAAACGGAATAACAAAATAGATGGCATATCTTGCATTGCATGTTTATGACAAACACTGTCTTGTATTATTTTTTGGTGTGATAAATATTTCTTTTTCAGTTTTGAAGTTTATTTTAATTCCCATGAGTCTAAAGCTTTCTTCTCCTATAGACGAATCCGGACGGGTTGTGATGATCTGATTTTAGTCGGCCATTACTGGGGTCCATCACATTTAAGCTTTAAATTTCCTTCCTTACCTGTTCCATGGATGGTTGTACACTAAAGTGTATCTTAATTTTCTCAACTTCACTGAAAATGAGGATTTGAAATTCACGTGGACAATAAATGAAGACGATTAAAGGCTGATGGACCCCACTAACGGCTGACTACAGTCTCTTAAAACAAGCGCTAATCGGATTCGTCTATCTTTTCGTACCCTAGCCATTTTATTTTATTTCTTCAAATAGCAAGGGATATATGGACTTTTTTAGACGAACATTATCAATTTCCGTTTGGAATGGTCCACACCATATTACGAATATATGTCAGTGGAATCAGTCATCCCCAAATTCCTAGTTGTTACTTTAATAAATTTTTTCTTGGGTGATGTGCAATAGTCTATATCCCGAGGAATGTTAGCTTCAAGGGGGAAGTAAAAGCTTGAAGACGATTGAAACAAATGTTTTTCATAGTTTCTTGCATTTACAATGGTGTAGGTGGTGGGAGTGTGTACATGTTGTATATCACTTTCATAAGGTAGACCTAATGGTGGGACAATTTGAAAATTCCTTTTCAGCACAGCCATTACGGATGTTTGGTATTATCTCTTCTTCGTACTGACAACTTCGGTAGAAATACACCTTTAATAAACTTTCTTTGAAGACGACATTTATGGAAATGCAATGAAATCTATGTCGGATTATGAATGACGTCACAGAACATTTTTGTCTTAACTTCGATTGGTATACTTCCGATATACTATCAATAATGCCACATCAGCGATAGTGAAAAGCGTTAGTATTATAGACCGTGCATCGTAAGGGTCTTCTGTAACGTCATTCGGTATCCCGCAAATTTTTATTGTATTTTCATTACAGGACAGTCATGTTACTTGCCATGGTAAGCAGGATAAAATAAAATACCACAATACGTACCGAAACCGCGAAGGTTTCTCATGAACAGTAAACTTTGTAAGCTTTTCATGTAGTATGATGGAAGCGTGGGAACTGTTATCCGTGTCGTATATGTTACTGATTTATGTAAACCAGTTGCAAGCCCACTCATGAAATTATTTATAAACGTATGAACTCTTAAAGTAGCTAAACGTGTTTGCATTGCATGAAAGAGGTAGACAAAATTAATAATTTGTATCAGATGATATGAACTTTCTGTCAACGTTCTCCTGCCCTCACACTCTTTAGTTGTGAAAAGCATATAGCTTGCGTAAACCTTCAATGAAGCATCATTCTGCGCTAATGCAAAATCCTTCTTTGTTTAAGAACTAATTGACAGGAACGTCTAGTCATTGTTTTGTACAATTGCTTCAATTACTTCAATTTCAGAGAGTTAGAACTTTTCAACTGAAGTTCTATTCGACTATCTACACTTGACAATTAGTTTTATCTCAGCTTGTTCAGTATCAGACTATTCACTCGGTTCTTTCTGACATCATACACCACCGTGTGATAGGCTGCTAGCGTAATATACTACGGGCATAAATCTATTCACGTGCGTGCGCAATCCAAGTAGTGCGCACAATTTCACAGCATGGGAACTTTTTAACTGAAGTTCCTATTGACTGTACACACTGCAATCAGTTGTATCTTAGTTCAGTGACGATCAGACTATTCACAATATTCATTCTGACATTGTACATTAACAGGCGACGATCGGCTGCTAACAAAACCAACTTTATCGAAGGTCTCCTTGTATGTGAATATTAAAATGTTATCTGCTAAATAAAATTTCTTGAAATCTACCAGATATCATCTTTCACCACCTCTCATTGGCAAATGAAGAGAAACCCCCATTTCATGTCCAGTTTTTGCACATTAATTTTATATGCTTCATATCAAAACAACACCCACGTTGTGTACCGCTGATGTAGACCTGACCTTTATCTTTACGTTGTAATTTACTTCCCACTACCTGTGTTTCTTTTACATGTTCGTTCACTTTGTGAAATTTTGCCTTATTTGTCTTGCTCGAATTCCCACACGAGGACAATCTAATACATTAAGTCAAATTACATGATGTAGTTTGACATTTCGTTTGTAGCCTAACCATTAAGTTATGAAAACCTGTTAAAAGCTTCTCACATGGGAAGGGAACTATCTTATGACATGCCATTTTACCATTTCTGATGACATTAAAATTAAATCCATGGTGGTATTCTCAAAAAATGAAAAACAATGTTAACATTACTTTTAAGTTCTTAAAGGTATTCATTACAGTGTTATTTCAGTTGTCGAAGATTCTGGTCCAGATATTTGAAAGTTACTGGTTTCATATATAAAAATATTATCTCACATTTTACAATTTATGTTTAAGTAATAAATTAATACTAATAGTGCTGTGTAAAGACTATTTAATTGCAAACTGAAAGGTAGTCATTTTCCAGAATTTCAAAATTTTTGTTCACACAGCCAACGATTTACTCAATAACGATATCCTAACAAAGAATCTTTTGATATCAAATCAACATCTTTTAATAATTATAAAAACGACTCCTTAAGGTTTGCCCATTCCTAAATCTCCTCCTTAGCTGTGCACTGAAAATGTGAAAGGAGTGTTGCTCGGAGGTGTTCCCGTTCTGATTTTATTTTTACTTTTCTCTTTATGAACTGCCTGCTGATTACATAGCAGTAAGCTTTTGTTTGGTGGGAAGTATTCAATTTCAAAGTAGCTAAGAAAGAGAAACTTTCAAAATGAACCCTCAAGCTGACGTTTTCCGTGGGATAAAGGTTGAGCCAGCAGACAAGTGAAGTATACTAAGTAATATCAATCTTAAATCGAAATTGGGTGACATGATCCCTCCCATCAAGCATTCGCTGGTAAAAAATGTCTAAATCAATGGGTGCTATTCCAAAATGTGAGGGATAGGGGCATCCCCTTGTCTCCCAGGGTTAACGCACATGATACAGAGACACATATCTAATTCTCACCTCTGTCTGGTTAATTTGAATACGCAGCTCATGTATGTACATGATGTAACGAAAAAAAACTCTCTCTAAATGTTCAATACTTCAGTTCATTTATTCTTTTGACCAGATTGTATTTATAAATACTTCAAATATGATTTTGATGATTTTTAAGATTGAAATGTTTCTCACATCAAATCAACAGGTCAATAGCTGCTACCAAATTAAACTTCTAAGAACAGATAAGCAGTTCAACTGTTAGAACACAGGTAAAAGGACAAAACATTTGCAACATACTAATATTTGAACAACAGCTCAATTTAAAAATTGATTCCTTTTACTATTTCATTTACTCAATTAGATATCGTTTTACCCCTAACATTCTGGTTTAATATACTGACACGGCTTTTTGTCCAAACGGAGGTTACTGGATTGTTATCAATAGGTCCATTCCTTATCCGGAGCAGGTAGCTGAATTGCTCACAGCTCCTTGTAGAGATCATCTCACGCAACGACAGTAGGTTCAAAGTCTCTGATAAGACCCGGTCTGAGGATGAAGCCTCAGATCCTTCGATTGAGAGGCAGATGTTTTATGAAATAAATAGCACAGTTCCAACTACCTCTCTTGATATCTCATTACATAAATTTTGCAGTTTTAACAGTAATTCAAGAAGTAATGATTTCTTGCGTTCACCATAAAATGAATAAAATTTGTTAAATGACTAGTAAGAGCCATCCATGAAATATGATAGTTTATATTTCTAATCCATTTGCGGATATTGACTTGTACCTTTAAAAGAACAACATCACGTGCCCCCGTGGACTGGGGGCTTAGGAACGCCCACGGAATTTCCCTCTTGTCGTATTGCAACCCACTAACAAAATGACGCGTGCTTCCTTGGTCCCTCATTGACGACACGAATGTGTGCATGTAGACCATGAGTTTTTACGAGAAGACCCTTTATTTTGTAAAATAAACAATTTATGCATTGTCATTGGAAGTTTAAATTCTTTTAACGTGGTAATGCTTTTCGCGTCGTATATGTAAATAAGACATTTACATATTCTCAGACCTTTTTTTGTTATTTATGAAAACATAAACTTACACGTAGTCCTTGTGGTGGCCCGACGACCTTCATGAAACTATAGCCCTGTGGGCTTAATGTATTTAACGTTGTCTGAAGGTGTAGTTGTATTAATGTTACAGTAACGTTGACGAGGGCTCTGTTAGATTTCATGTTTTGTAACGACTTGGCAAAGGTTACCTCACATTAGCTCTATAAAGTGAACAGTTAAACTGTCTGAATTTTACGAACAAGATATTTCATTGAAATGCTCTTACAGGATCTCCACTGCAACAAACACATAACAAGGGGCACCTAGTTGTTTGATTCACTGCCAACAACATCTCGTCCAACTTTATAAGTCCATGACCATGTGTCTTTGGAATAAGCCGGAAGGAGTAGCTGTCTTGAAGAGGGTTTGCCTAAGTAGCAGACTTTAGGGCATTTTCCTTGTTTAGTCATTAAAGGGGACTGAACAAGCAGAGTCTACTCAGCAGGAAAAAGAACAATCTTCTAATAAAAGCAGACTTGTTCAATTTGATAACCTTTGGTAATCTTTGGGGTAGATCTAAAAGAAACTGCTGGCTCTCTGGTGTAGTCCATCAGTGAGTTTAGCAAAAAGTATTGTAAAAATTGTTAAAAGTCGTAATTCGATAATGTTGCGCGTATTAAGATGATTTTCACGTTTTGCACTACATCTCAGTACATTACCTACCTGAATATCAGCACATAAACGACGTCCACAAAGGCTGTGACAAACTATCATCTAGGTTGTTTTTAATGTTTTTAAGGTATATTGAAGTTACAAACACACTAATTGCATGCAAAACAACCTGTTGAAGACTGTGATGTAAGATGTCACTTTATACCATTTGAAGTTTCTTTTCATTCCTCTTTCGATTTGCTACGATTTTTGTGTCCGAAAAAGACGACGACATCTGATTAAGTATATCCGGATATGCAAATTGAAGGTAAGGTCTTGCGTAATCAATTCAACTAAAGCAATAGTATTGAACATAAGGAAGTATACGTGAGTTTTGACAACAGGTTAACTTTTATGGATACGAAAGCCTTGGGTTGTCGGGTACGTTAATTTTCTTCCACTTATGTGGGTTCAATTAACCTTCAGTTGTCTAACTAATGAAAAGTTATTTTTCCCTTTAAATTAATAGACGAGTCTTTTCTCTGAAGGTCATTGGCTTCAGTGAAGTTCCTGATGTTTCTCGACAAAGATCCTTCAAAAATGTTAATTTTCTCCCTCAAATATATATGTAGAGATCAAAACGTATGCAAGCATTTTCCAATAGAGTGGGTTGCCTCTTATCTAAATTATTTGTAAGTCTTCAACTCACGATGCACACTTTTCTCATTGTAGTTAGTTAGTAAGATGAGATTTAACGACACAACAACACGAATGTATTATACAGTGTCATACAACTCGAAAAAAAAAAATCAAAATTTTAATTTATTTTCATTGTAGTCAAAGCACTGCTTGAATTGACTAATCATGTAGTCAACAATTAAACTGAATCGTTGGATAGTGTCTAAGCCATTTTCTTTGTACTCTTTTGTTGGAGCATTTTAAAGACAGTATTTCCCTTCAAGTCGGGTCTAGTCAATTGGAGTCAAGTAAGAGTCAATACCATCTTCTTAGTAGATTTTACTGTTTTTTCTTCCTCAAGTGGTTTTCCAGAAATTAGAGTTAGTTCTGTTTCATTGAGAGAGCACGAGAGTGAAAGAAACGAAGATATGCATCTGCTTTCCAAAGTAAGGGCCGGAAAACACGTTCTTACAGATGCCTTCACATTGCATTTTTTTTATCCTTTGTGCTGTTTAAAAAAAAAAATACTCATCGTTAAGGAGATGAAAATCGCACCTCCATATAGCGGGCGTATTTAAACAAATCTATATGGGTCATGCTATCGATTAATTTCAATTTACTAAAAACAATAACAAGTACTGAAAATGTGCTCAAATGTCAGGGGGAGGGGCGGCTTGCCCTCGTGTTTTTTGCAAAAATGTACACACGGTACAAAGATTTTTTTGCATTTGTTTCTTTCTTGAATATTCCTCGCGACCCTCAATTGAGTCTACACCCCTAGTTTGCCCATGGCTGCTGAATGTATCTTTACAAAATTATTTTATTCTGTAGGACGTAGATTTGGCAAGATGTATCAAGAAGGATGAAAAAGATATTATGAAAATAGAAAATATAAAGTTAGGCCTATGTTTGAAGTTAAAATTACTCCAATCTTGCGTCATTGGTCTCCGTTCTGTCGTTCTGTGACATCAATGACCATTCAATAAGACCGTTAATATTTTAAGTAACCCATCGAGTATGCCGTATTTGGTACTATACGATTGCACGATTGCTTGAAAAACGTGGATAAAAGCATTTTAGCCCGAAATGACCGTTTTGGGCTGACGAGGAATTTGTAAGTACTCCCTTGACAACCGAGAAACCTTAGAGTGGCTGGAAAATCTTTGTTTGTCACTCATCATTTCACCAGTCGTGAATTCTGATCTCAGAACGCGTCATGTAGAGATTAGTTCTATTTCTGTACACCGACGTTAGTGTCTTAGGGACTGTCACTAAACTGCCCCACGTGTCAAAACAAAGTCCTATTGTGCGAAACAGGGAAGAGGTGCATCTGAGTGATATTGACATAACATGTTAAATCACATGCACAAACCATATTTTTCAAAGCTGGTAAATATTTTGGGTAGTATAACATACACCTCACGACAATGCAATGTATGCGCAATTGGCAACTTTTCCCCTTTAGCTCATGGCTACTAAGGGGTCCCTCAGCTATAATAGGTCCTATACGGACAAAACAAGCTTGGCAAGAACCCAGTGTTACATTGCAAGACAACGTAAAGGGCAAACAATGTGTATATATATGAGTGACTATAAAATCTACACAGTTTGGTGTCGCTATCTTTCAAATTGGACGTGTAGTTTTCGTGATGTGGGTTAACGAAGCCACTAGATTTATGTTTAGAGTGATTTGAGAATAGAAGAGGTAATATTTCTTTCTCACATTTTTTCGAGTCCTGTTGTTGAATTTGAAGTAAGAAGAATAAGACGTTTTCTTGAAACATAGAATGTTTGTTAAGTTTTAAATGCTTCTTACACAACCACAGTCCCACAACATGGAATTATATAGGAGAAAGAAGTTAGTTAGTTGGATAGAGTTTTACGGCCCAGTTTCCAACCTGGGGGTTCAATTCGAGCCGGCCACGGCTCTTTTTCCAGTTGTGGCCCACTGGCTTGTTTTCCCTATTAATTGCTTATGCGGAGCATCACGCAAAACGACAGTAGGTTCCATTTAGAGTCTTTGGTATAACTCGACCTGGGAAAAAAACCTCGGCCTTCCGCGTGAGAGGCGGACGCTCTTACCGTTAGAACAAATACGCGGTCTTGGCTGTCTAAAAAAGAAAAAAAAGAAAGAAAGAGAAACAAATATGAAAGATATGATGTCATTCGTGCTTGCTTCATGTTCAGTTTGTGTTAAAAATGTGACAAGTGTATTTGCGCATCGGGTTCGATGGAAATATAACCATAGTTGTTAGAATATTTCCCTTTAAAAAGGGGTCTCTCAGCTACATTAGTCCTATACGGACAAAATAGGCTTGGCAAGAACCTATTGTTGCATTGCAAAACAGTGTAAAGGGCAAATAAATGCAATCATTTAATGTGTATATACAAGAGTGACTATAAAGTCTACACAGTTTGGTGCCGTTATCTTTCAAATTGGACGTGTAGTTTTCGTGATGTGGGTTAACGAAGCCACTAGATTTATGTTAAGAGTGATTTGAGAATGGAAGAGGTAATATTTCTTTCTCACATTTTTTCGAGTCCTTTTATGAATTTGAAGTAAGAAGAATAAGACTTTTTCTTGAAGCATAGAATGTTTGTTAAGTTTTAAATGCTTCTTACACAACCACAGTCTCACAACATAGGATTATATAGGAGAAAGAAGTTAGTTAGTTGGATAGAGTTTTACGGCCCAGTTTCCAACCTGGTGGTTCAATTCGTGCCGGCCACGGCTCTTTTTCCAGTTGTGGCCCACTGGCTTGTTTTCCCTACTATTTGCTTATTCGGTGCATCACGCAAAACGACAGTAGGTTCCATTTAGAGTCTTTGGTATAACTCGACCTGGGAAAAAAACCTCGGCCTTCCGCGTAGGGGAGGATGCTCTTACCTTAAGAACAAATACGAGGTCTAGACTGTCTAAAAAAGAAAAAAAGAAAGAAATAGAAACAAATATGAAGACATGATGTCATTCGTGCTTGCTTCATGTTCACTTTGTGTTAAAAATGTGACAAGTGTATTTGCGCATCGGTTTCGATGCAAATATCACCAGAGTTGTTAGAATATTTCCCTATTAAAATTTTGATTGACCATGAACCCTTCTTATAACTTTCTTTCATGGAAAAGCCAACATCTGGGCAAAGGGGTAGACTCTTGAGAACTTGAAGCGGCAGGGGGAAGTTGCATGCAGATCTTAGATCAGCTTGAACGCAAAATGATTCAAGAATATGCCTTACTAGAAAAAAATGCAAGCTCTACTTTTCGGTGATTTGAATTTTTTCGGAATAATAGTGAGACGATCAGCACTCGCTTGAAACTTGGTGTGATTGATCGTAACTCTTACAGAAACGGTACTCGATCTAATGCAATCTTTCAATTGAACGTGTAAAGATTTCATAACCTATCATCACTTAGCCCATCTTTATCCAAATAGGTCAACGAAGGAGAGTAAAACCCCTCAGGTCAATTTGTGAAAATTCGTAGTATTTTTTTATGAAATGCGACAGGAGGTTGACAGATGAAATGAGGTACGTAAATTTGTAATTGCTAGTTGTGACATTTCACACTTAGACAGAAGTTTCAATTTGTGGAACAAATGAGTTTAGAGGACAGAGTGAAATAAATCAGAATCTCCTTGAAGACGACACAGTCGTATTCCAAAGCTTTCGTCAAAGCAGATTATACCTCTAAAAGTGCATTGAAAAGTGATTAGAGATTTTATCCCTAGCGACTTAGACACGTTCAAGCTTTGTAAGTCTGGAAAAATAATTTAAAAGACATGAAAAGGAATCCAACGTTGACTTCCTAATCGGTTGAAAGAAAAAATCTTAGATTTAAGCTTCCGATTAAGTAATCATTGAACCCATCTCTCTGTGGTTCATATCTGTTAAAGACAAAGGGCTCCACAGTGGCCTTGCGATGTTTAATAAGTTTTTGAAGGGTTAGGTTGGTTTTATCAACATGGCTATCACGAGCTTTTAAGCTTAGCAAGGATTAAAAGAAAGAACAATGCTTTCAAGTTTTGAATAGGAAAGGATATAACCAAAATAAGATCTTAAAGAATGCAAAGTTAGAACAATCAATTTGAACAATCATCACAATCCTTCGGATAGGAAGTACTATTTGACGAAGCAACAGATTGCTCACCGATAATATGTCATCTTGAAGATACTTGTTAAAAAGAAAAGCTGAGTTTGTTTTACCAAAACAGTTCATATTTTGAAGTCAATATTCATGGAAACATGATGATAGATTATTCAAAATAAGGGAAGTCAGTAGCCTTCTTTTTGGAGATCTGACTTTTGCACAACTAAATTATCAATTTGTTGTTGCTCAAAAACAATTTGCTCGTCTAAACTTCTAAGTATTGAAAGTATGTAAATCCAGTAAGTCTGAATAATGGTTTTAGGTGATAAAGCTATTGGTGACATTTATTGTTTACAATGATTGGTTTGACTAGAACTGCAGCTATTTTATTTGTATGCCATGTTGGTGCATTTTGAATGCAATATTCCCTTTAAAGAACATATTTAGTGTTTTCAAGGGTAATATGGGGTTTTATATGTACTAGCATTCCTCATCTAGGAAATGAAGCTGATCATCATTAAACCATTCCATTTACCAATAAGCAATATCATGCATAACTTGGGTTTAGAAAGTTGTATCATTCGAATTTTTTGAAAATTTTAGTGAATAATTACCGGTATTATTCAGAAAAAAAAAATAAAAACGGTTTCAGAATTAAGTTTACTTTTATGTAATTATAAAAGCAGCACATGGTTTATAGTTGGCGAAAAAACATTTTTAATTTGAATCTGGAGCCTTATAGGGAGTCCAGAACAAAAGAATGCGACTAAGAATCAATGGTTAATTTTCCTTTCCTTTAGAACGTTTTTCTTTGTAACGTGTTTTCAGAAGATCGATTTAAGAATGCAGCAATTTAATGGCACACATGGCAACAGTACAATCTGTCTGTAAGCTTTCGAAGAATTTGAATTATAACGGAGTGAAGCAATGGGTGAACTCATATAGTTATTAGATGGAGAAATGCTAGGTAGTTCTCTGAAATCTATATATTTATGATACCAGTTTCATCCAGAATGTTTGTCTACAGACTCTGATCAAGTTCTAATATCTGTCCATGTTCATGAATATACCTGCTACCACCTTCATCAAATATGTGGGGCTCGTGACTCTAATAAAAGTTCTGAGTGATCAGGAAACTACAGAAATCCAAATCAATTGTGAAAACACTTTTTTAATAGGAATCAACTTGTGTAAATAGCGAAGGAAAATATTGCCTTGTTGCACTTTGCATGAACTTATATGAAAGAGAGAAATCAGTACATCCTAGTAGCATTCGCTTGCTGATATGGAGCCCACATTATTTTGCACACAAAGGCTAATATGGACCATTTAATGAGGGCGACATACATTCTACCGCCTACTGCCGTTTCACGCCTTGCTTCCCCATAATCATTAGATAACGGAAATAGTCCTATGACCCAAAACTGAAATTGGGCTTCACTACACCACTCACAAAGATAAAAGTCGGGTTGAAAAACTCTAACAAACCGTCACACCGGCGCAAATTTTTTCTTTTTCCTTTTCCTTTTTATTTGGAGTTATTAAGTAAGTTAGAATGAGTTTTACGTCCCATATCCAACCTATTGGTTCAAGTCGAGCCGACCACGGCCCCTTTTCCCAGTTGCGGTTCACTGGCTTGTTTTCCCTACTCCATTGCTGATGAGTAGCATCACGCACAACGGCAGTAGGTTCCATGTTTAGAGTATTTGCTATGACTCGACCTGAAATAGAACCTGGGCCTTCCACATGAGAGGCGGATGCTCCTACCGTTATAACAAAAACGCGGTCCTTTTTATTTGAAGGGGGATGGGACCCGGTAAGCATTTTTACGTCTTCCCGAAGCAAACGTGAAGAACAATCAGTGTTCCAATCGGAGCATACTTGATACTTTGTGCTCTCTAGCAACTCCCTGGTATTATTTACTCGATACTATGTACATGATGCTATATACCTGATACTACTATATACTTTTCACTTTGTAAATGATTCTATGTACTTGACATTATGAATTTGATTTTATGTATTCCACACTATGCTTTGGGTATCAGGTACTTGATAATATGTACTCACTACCACGTACTTGGTGCTATGTACTTGTATAGTTCAAAAGGAATGTTTCTTTGTACACTTTGTAAATGATATTTGAAAACACTTGTAGTGACTTTTGCCCGAGAAATAATGCAGAGAACCATATGCGATTGCTAGATCAATATTTTAGGTGGATTTTGCTGTAGCATTTCAAAGAACATTTGATGACATTAATCAAACATCCCTAGGCTATAAAGTTCTTAGGAAACCCAAAAAATCTTGTCTCCAGGAAACACATTGCCAGTTGGAAATGTCTTTTCTTCTCCATATATTACATTTTCTTGAAATAAAAGCGCAATGAAATAAAGCTGCCATTTTCGGGCTCTTAATGTGCTCGTAATGTAAGGCATAGCTTCGAGAGAGCTATTTTGGTACGATGATGTTGCAAGAACTGGAATCTGTAGACCAAAAAGGCAATTTAACATGTTGCATCCACTTCCAAATCTTTACTATATAAGATTAAAATAGACCTTCTGAGTCAATTACCATCGCAGATTGGTTTGAGCGGTACTATTATGGAGCATAAACCCATTTAATGTATTTATCCTGAAGTCTTTGTATTTTTCAAAGATTTCTAATGACCATGAACTGAAAAGCTTTCATCCCATGCCCATGTTCTAATAACTTTGAAACTTCACCCAATGTGCTACAAGTATGCATGTCATGACTCATAGAAGGCGATGTTTGACCAACACTTAAAGACAACCAATCCTCACGTCAAACTATATTTTAGGCGGATAATATTCTCAGTTGGTTTTGCTGTTTGACTGACATCAACTAACATATCCAGAGTAGCTTATTTTACACAGCCTGCGCACTAAAGGTGTTATGATAGCTTGGGTGGCTTTTGTTTACTACTCACCAGGATGTTTTCTAGGATTATGTTTGAACAAGGTGGAGCTTACACGGGCTGTGGGATGAGTTACAAGTAGATGGAGACATTCGGCTCTATATATAACACAATCTCATCATATGCCCTACAATCCCCATATCCAAATCTTCTGGAATATTCAAGACTTGCCATTAAGGAAATGGTATTCTTTCTAATTATAGACACATTCTCAGTTGTTCACGGTCATACAATATTTTATAATAACAACTATTTGCTAATTTTAATGTGACCTTGAAAATTTCCACCATTGAAATATATTGAATGAGTTTCTTTTAAGATTGGGCATTAAAGTGCAAAGAATGTAGCAAAATACAAAAGATGTTAGATTAGTTTGACCGTGTGACATCGCAGCTTTCTCCTAAAAATAAGCTGCTACGAAATAAATACTCTGTTCCAATATTGATAGCATCTAGATGCATGTTGCTTTTGAGAAATAACAGATAGGAAGAAAAAATTATCCCGTTTTTATGATTTTCAACTATTCTTTTATCGGAATATTTCGTTTCATAGGAAGGAAAAGTTTCCTTAATTGTTTTAATTTTCAATTATTCATTTATTCGGATATTCTTTTACATGCATGAATGTGCAACCCACATTCCACGAACCAATAGGAGTAGTGGATTAGATATTAAACACTGTGTGCGTGTGGTGTAACTCATATATTTACTACAGAATATTCCGCCTAAATTTTTCTTAAATTTATTTATTTTCCCACCAAAGACTCTTTTCCGTGAAAAGCATATTTATGGTGTGATAAATTTGAGCGGAAAGGTAATCTGTTATACTTTATGACAGGCGCTCATCACCCCAAACTACCTTATTGCCTTGGGAAAAGCAAAAATCCCTACTTGAAGATCACTTTTGATTGACATCAAATTAGAAAGATACGAAACTGGACACTAAACCTTAAAAGATGAGTATTCTGATTGCATATTATGGTCTTCTATTAGCTCACTAGGATATGCCTTCCGACAGTGAACTTCGTCTATTAGTCGGCAAAAGTAGGCGATGAAGGCAGGTTGGGAGGGACAAAAGTGACTAAGACAGAAAATTGGAACTGATGAGAAATATTTGCCTCCTACGATCAGCATATGTAGGTCAAAATTTTAAAGTTGGAAGTCTGGTTAAGGAAAATGTTCCAAAGTCAATTCGGGTAACCAGACTTACTCCTTTAATTAATGCAACGGTGATTAATTCTTTCAAATCTCCCTTTTTTTCATGAACATTGTTTTCAAGTTGCTAATGGACACATTTTTTCACACTAGATGTTGCAACTCGGAAAAATACCTGCATGTCGTTGTTGAACCACAGAACTGTTTTGGCCATCTCAATTTAATCAATAGGCATACAGCCTTCTAAATACTTGGTTAAAAGAAAACTAGTGAACTCACAATGAATCAACAGTACACAGACCGTTTATAATATGCATCATTTTTAAAAAATTTTATCAAACCAACTTAGGGACTTGAAGATAGTTTTATTTTTCAAATTAAAATATATAAAGAGAGTTTTTGAAGTGAGTTACCTTGAAAACTGTAGACAGTGTTGGTGAAAATACACAAGAGCGAAGAACAAGAAGTCTATTCCGTACAGCGAAACTCATAATTCGGCATTCACCAGAGTTGAGCATTATTTCCTGACCTTCAATATGTACTTTACTTCCGGAACTGGTTGAATGGATTTGATTTCATCTTTGTGGTTATCATTCCTAATATATTGCATTCCTCGAACAAATGAAGCATGTATCGCAATGATGTGCCACGTGAGAATGTGACACCTATTTGATATGATATTTTGAATAACTGCATCAGTTTTGCGACATTGATTTGTCAAGAAAGTAGATGGGCGTTTTCAACCGACTACATCAAATGCAATGCTAGGCTGAGATACCACATGTTATGCTGTAAAGGTTAGAATAACCCCCACGTATATCTATGTTCTCCGATGTTGTAGACACCGAACAAACAAATCGAAAGCAACCCCAACGCTAGTTATTGAAAAATACATCATTGTATCGCGACGTCTGCTCATCTATATTTCAATGGGCAATAAAGTTCCCCTATATAGCAAGAAGTTGGTGGTAAGCCTCTGTTCAAACAAATTCTGGCATCCCTCGGGAGATTTTAAAGGAGTTCAAAGCTGTACGAGTGGTTGAAATTCATTACATTTCAATCTAGTTGGTCAACATTGAATGGAACAGTCTGTTATGTTATTAATTATTGTAAGCTCATCAGCTGTTTGAGGAACCAGTATTGCCCAAGGAATTTTATTTTAATGCTTAGTCTTGTTTATATTAAAGGAGGTGGTGTCAAACTTAATGTAGTAAGAAGTATTGTTACAGTTTGAGGTATGGAAATATAACCTTAAAGATATAAAATTCAGACTAGCCGTAGTTACGTTCTCTGTCCCATATTTGCAAAAGAGTAATCTTCTGAGGGTGAATTTGCTTTTGTTGTAAACCGAGGAGAAAACAAATTGAATGCCGTACCTCAGTCTGCTTTGTATAAAAGCCTCAGTAATAATTGCAATGCCGACGCCTTTTAATATTGAAAGTGTGATGTTTCCTCCCAATATTTATACAGTACATTTCAAATCCGAGGGTTCCATTGCTTCTGAAGATCTCTAGTTTTTTTTACCGTTCTCTGGAATATCAATTTTGCATAACATCCACGGTAATGATTTGCTATGAACAGCCCACTGCTATTGATGAGGTCAGTATGGGAAATATTTTCTCTTGCACAAAATGCTAGGGTGATTTCTTTTAGATTCCAATAATGATCCTCTGCTTAAACGAAAAGTTGGGTTAGTGGGAACAACTACTATTTTTTAGGCAATTTAAACAAAGGAAATGTAATTTAGAGAGTGATGGTTATTTGAATTTGCTTTTGTTAATTTGCCGTCGTGCATAGCTTTTACCCAAAGTGTACAAATAAAGCGTTTGGGCAACATTGAATCCTGTCACAGGGGATAAACGGGAGAATGTTGGCAATTACCAGTGCCCTGTCACACAAAGTCCTTACATTGCTATCTAACTAACTTGCCATATGGGCATTAGAAGAAATTCCACTGTCTGTTTTGGAAGAGTTAGGCAAAGGAAGAGAAGGTAAAACACAAAGAACTAGTCAAAACCACTAATCGCTCTCAAATTGTAGTTACTCTTCGATATAATAACTAAAAGGGTTCGCTTGTATGCAAGTGTTGCTTTGATTTCGCTCTCAAAGCTGAATTGCTGAAGCTCTCTCTAGTACTGTAGTATTCACAATCATGCCGACACTAATGGGAATTTAATGTCAAAGTACAGACACGTTATAAGTATATCTATTGTGAATATGCCTTTAACATTAAAAGGGAGGTATTGACAAAATTAAATGTTCATACTTGAAAGAGTGACCAATATAAATCTTCGCAGAATATCGTGAAGCTTCCATTCAAATTGGACCTGAATATCTGGAGGTGTAAAGAAATGAAGCCATGAGATTCAAGTCCCGAAGTGACTTGAGAAAAGCTTATATCAATTCCTCGCATTCCACGTAAGTAATAACATTCTTGTAATATGAAATTGTTAAATGTTCAGGGAAAAAATTGCTGTGAAGTTTAAACAAAAAACAACGTACGGCTCATTAATGTGAGGATATGACGTCATAAGTGCTTGCTTCAAGTTCCTTTTTGGGTAATGAGACAAATTTACCTGTTCATATCTTGAAAGCCAGAATTCACACCTCAGTGCAAATTGCACCGAGATTGTAAGAATAGGTACACATCTAAAATATAAAAACTTGATGTAATCTTAAACCTTTCTTTAAAGCTTATTCTGATGCTCTATCATCACGAAGCAATTGCTGGTCATGTTGAAATTTACAGCGCGCTTACCCGTATTATTTAGCATTGAAGACCTTCGCTTCAACCTATTGCGCTGTTCTATGTAATACATTTGTTCGGGCACCATGAGAAATGAATGAGGTCGTAATGGACGTAAGAAAGAACTGAACAGACATGGTCGATCCATACAGGATAATCTCCTTAAGCATGTCTGAAACTAATGGGATTGGCATTAATTAAAGTCGAAGTTTCTCCTTCGGTCAAAATACCTTCTCCCTTATCTGAAAAAATTTAAATTATCTCGACGTCTAAATGCGCTGGGTATAGTGTAGTAACCCATTTCGCTGAAAATATTCTTGAAAGTGGTTCTATACCATAACAATATCCAGTTAATGTCGATATTTAAAAAGGTTTCCAAAATAATAGACCAACATGCTTACATAAGGTAAGCCTCTGTTTGCTTGCAACCTATGATTTAGTGATTTAGACATAATATAATTAAGGGCCATCAACGGTCCTTTAGATAATGCCACCCCGTTGAAAATATATTACAAAGCTTGATATTTTCTTAACATTCCTGAGATTTCTTTACTAGACAAGGTATTTATGAAAAAAAAAAGAAACAATGACAAAAACGAAACCTAATTGCACAGTGTTTCACCCAAAACGTGTCAATATTCAACAAATTTTACCTTGAAAGTGAAATGATTCTTTCCTCCACATTATAAACTGTGCGTATTCACATGATTTTGAGCTACTACAGAACACAAAAGATTAAAATCAAATAAAAAGCGTTTTAAAAGTTCACGACCAAATGAAAATTTTCTTGAGGTATAAACAACTCAACAATACGTCTCTTATCTCGTAGGACGTTAGAGGAAACAACAATATGCCTTTTTCTCAGAGGACGGTTTGTTTTAATAAAGTTCCAAAGTTAACGTACCATTAAAACCTGAGTTTTATTAAAGTGCAAATTGATTAAAGTCAGTCGTCTTTGGCAGAGGCATTAACAAGCCAAGATCACCGTGCTATTCCTTGGTTTGTTTTGTGACTTGAGGAGTATACTGTGGAGTTATTTCTGCACTCTCTAAAGAAGAGTTCATTACCCTTTGGTTTCATGACGCAGTGCATCAAGGTGGAAAAGCTCTTCAACTGTAAACAGATCCAGACTACTAAATTGAGAAGACAGGGTACTCACCGTCAAAGAAGAAGGTCACAAAATCTCAACATACATGAAGACAAAAACAATTCAAATAGAAAGTGATTGTGTTGTCATTTAGCTGAGACACACCCACCATTATGATTATTGTACTCAGGAGAACATTTATTTTACACAGTCAAAAATTATATATGAATTATTTATTGGGCGTATGATGCTCACTTTGAATATCGGAGGTAAAGTTCGAACAATATTTTTCACTATTCAAAGTTAGGTTGACATTTGAAATAATCCGGACTACATGATATTTGTTAAAAATGTGCCTTAATTGAGAAACGTATCACCGTCGATCAAACCGTTTGAATTAAGCATGTTTCGTGACACGGATGACGCACGTATTTTAGATAAGCCTATCAGGCACACAAAATGTACGTAAAGAAAAGAAGGGCATAATAAGATGTAATAGATGAAATGCAAGGAACCTCGCAATTTAAACCACGCAAATCACTTGCCATCGTACCCTCTCTTCAGCTTTTTATAACGCTGCTTCTAACTTTGTCTTTATCGATGTACCAAAATATGAAGACGGTATTTACTGTTCCCGGACACTATCACTAGGACGAAATGAAATGTCTTGTATTCTTTTAAATTTTGCCTTTTACATTTTATTGCTTAGTTAGTATGTAGTCAGTATCAAAATCGAAATATTGTGTTCATTGTCAGTCGGTATTCATATTCCCGATAATCTCTAAAACATTCAATTTTTACCGGTTGTAACTTGTCGGAAGCTTAATCAAGTTAACAGTACCATCGTGGATGTATCTGGAATTTTTGGCGTCACGTGATGGCATTCATCAGCTTTGAGGAATATTATTCATAAGACTTAGAAATTATATATACTGTCATTAGAAATTATATATACTGTCATAATGTAATTTTCGAATTGTCAGACAGCACCAGACAAGAGGGTTAGTATGGATTTACGTAGGAGTGAAGATATCCTAATCCATATCCTTGTGTTATGCGCATTAAATGTAGATATAATAAATACAGTCGAAGGGTCTATACCATGCTTCACCTCCTCCTGTTATCTATGTCAAGATTTGGCACTTGCAATGTGTTCAGTAGCATTCAAAGATTTTAATTAATACCCACGTGTCAATGTTGTCGCGTCTTGAAATCTCCTGAACTCTTAATTAGATGGAGAACACCGTCACCACATTCGTGGCATGTCCTTGGCATTTCAAAAGTCATCCGGCTATTCTCATTCACTGACTTTGTCTTTATAGGTAGTATTTCTACATATAATGGTTTATTGAAAGTCATTGGGACTATCTCATGTCAGAAGTAATTTCAGTCATGTAGCCTACAAAAAACCCAAAGATAAGCAAATAATTTAAACACAGGTAACAAACCCTATATCCGCAGGTTATTCTTCGGCCATTAACAATTTTGAAATAAAACATTTGCTTAGTCATTCCATTCGGTTCTAATCGATAGATAATTAGTGTAGTTAGTAAGTTAGTTACTTAGTTAGGTAGTTAGCTAGTTAGTTATTCAGTCAGTCAGTCAGTCAGTCAGTCAGTCAGTCAGTCAGTCAGTCAGTCAGTCAGTCAGTCAGTCAGTCAGTCAGTCAGTCAGTCAGTCAGTCAGTCAGTCAGTCAGTCAGTCAGTCAGTCAGTCAGTCAGTCAGTCAGTCAGTCAGTCAGTCAGTCAGTTAGTTAGTTGGAGTTTTACAGCCTAGTTTCCAACCATTTGGTTTGGATAAGTGCAATAAAGTAAAGGACCTACTGGAAAGCGATAGGATCCTTCAGATTGTTCAAAGTTTATAGCATCAAGAAGTGATCCAGGTGGTACTAACTTGAGTTCACTCACCTCATTAAGACAATGTTGAACTAGGATTTGCTACAGTAACCCGTGCAGGTTGACGTCTTTAGCACTTAATTTTTCTTTCAGTTAGTGTTATGGAGTGTTCTTTTAATCAACGCTTGCAGAATATGCTCACTGCCAATTCTCCTGGCAGCGCAGACCTTCATTTTATCTACAAATTATATTTACTTTTTACTTCCCCCAAAGATTTTCTCTCTACATAGCTGTTGGCCCGAACAAAGTAGACGCCTTTGGGGTCTTGCTCTAAAATTTTGGTCAATAACCTCCACTGCAAGAAGTAGGGAACCGTAATTTGTCTTTCTTGCATTTCGAAGGAAGCCCCTGGAAGTGGATCTATAAACAGAAAATTCCAATTTGTATTTGATAGAATTTAAACGTCAATACATAATTTTTAACCATCTAGAGAAGATGTATACAGAACTCCTGGGCATGAGGTGCAGTCCAATATGTTCTTGGGGTCTATAAAGAAATAATGTTTTAACTGTGCTGATTCTTGATGTCATTAGTGGTATTGTCGAGAGAATATTTGCTAACTTTAGACAGCCTTCTCTCCAACATCCTTTTCTTAGATGCAAGTTATGAACAGAAGGCATAACATCCAAAGTGCAACTGTCCCTCACCTGCAGATAGGAACGAAAGAGCATCTTCTCCGAGCGAATGGTATGTTTGCGTAGGATGTTGGCAATCGCAAAGTCTCCAGTGATGAGTTTACTCTGCGGAGGGTTAGCGTTTAGTTAAGAGTTGAATGACTGTGAAGTTACTAGCGTCTATCATTTCTCTTAATTACCCGAATACAACCAAAAAAGCACACCTAATATCTTTAACTGTTTCTAGCGATATGCAAGTAATAGGTCTTGTCGGTCACTTAGTGGACAGGTCAGAAACACTAAAAATGCAGAATATCTGGATGAATTGCAAATTGTCCATGGCAATATTAAAATTTATTTAGCCAGACAGCGCCATTCGAATTGATCAATGGCTTGCATTGGCACCAAACATTTGCCTTGAATTTGTATCCGCAAAATAATTGGGTGTAGGGAATAGGTAGACGAATGTCACAATGGCAACGTCAAAGACTGCAACTATAAATTGACATTTTTGACAACGTTGTCTCTCTCTAAGTTTCCAGCCTCTCATCTTCTGAAGTAGCGAGAATTTAGTGTGATGGGTTCGTTGTTGATGTTCCATGGCCAACATTCCATGCTCGTCACATTTGCTGGTGATTGTAAACGTGTTCAGATTTCAACGGTGTCTGATTTCGCGCCTCCAATGGGTGGCGTCGACATATGTTTTGTACTCATATACCATTCGTAACATTTTTCACCAGAGACTAACCCCTAACAGCGAATGACCGCCATTTTGGTTCTCAGTTCTGCTGGAAACATTCTTGGAGTATTGATGGATGAACAGGCGGGACACCCGAGGGACAAAATTTCACAACCCAGTTATTCCTGGCACTCAGTAAAGGTTAACAGCCCCTTACGGGTAGGAAGAGTTCTTCTCATGTGACCAATATGTAATTTGCTCCCTTTAAAATCACATTATCAATGACATTTGATGAGGACGATTGAATAAATGAAATGAATCTGTAAGGGAACTGATTGGAACAAAGTGGGAAACAAAGAAAAAAGATCTTCGCTTTTTAAAAAACGTAATTTTGCGATCTAAAATATTTTCCTCCGTAGATTCTGATTCAAGAGATACTTCACCTTGCCTTTCTGAAGTTGAGATTTTTATTTTTTTTTAAAAAGTGACCGATTAACTGCATTGTTTGTTCGAAGTGGGAGGTCGCCTTTTTATGAGGATACGGGAAGATCCTCTGAGTAAAGTTTTTACAAGAATTCATCAATACCTCAAGTGTCAGAAGAGGATCCCTACAACGGAACGGCGATTAATTTAAGATACTATCCAGCCATACATTTATTCATCCCCAAATTACAGTAAAAGGAATCACTTACATGTCCCAAGAGAGTTTTGTCCAATTAACCTCTACAGAGCGGGTCAGTTAAATAAGAATGGTTTATGGGCAGCTGGTGGCGCAAATATAGGTTTGGACTGGAAATAATGGACTGATAGATGAAGGAGATATTTAATATTTTTGAGAATAAGCGTTAAAAGCTTTCATAACCCATTTCTTACTATGACGTCCTGGGATACTATTGACCGCCTGTTATTTCAATAACAACGGAACTACGAGATGTCAGCGTAAACAGGTTCGAAAACACTAAGGTTAGTTAAAAGCCTCTGCAGTCTTTGAACTAAATCAACATGGATGTCATAATTTACCAGCTTTAGAGAAGGTCATCTGAACTTCCAAATACCATATCAAAAAGTATTCTTGTAAGACTGCATTTCTCCTTACTTCCGACGGCTTTTTAATTATTCTTTTAATTTCAGTTCATAAATAATCAAAATAATCGTCAGTTCATGTCAAGGAGAAAGCTATGAAATTTATTTAAATCTGTCAACCAAGTTTGACGAACGCACGTACATGTCGTTAGCTTTTAACCGTTTGCTATGTATTCGATCATGTGAAGAAGACAGGACAAGCGGCTTCGAGAAAAAATCTTCCATTTGTTCAAACCCTTGAAAATTAAACATAACACCACAAAACTATCTTGGGAAGCTTGGGTGTCTCATGATAACCACTACTTAAAATGTTGAGTTCATAATGTGATGGATCAGTTGGTGAAAATATTCATTGTCATTAATGTTCTCTCGCAAAATCACAGACTAAAATGCGGAAACAGACAGCTTTTTTAATTAAGGCTTTGAACATCATTTTTAGGAAGTAGAAAATGCGACTGTTACTTTTAAAGCCCAGTGTATCTTAGAACATTGCTTTGAGTGTGTCTTTCTTTTAATTTTGTAGAAACTTTGCATGTTATAAATGACCTCGTATATATATATATATATATATATATATATATATATATATATATATATATATATATATATATATATATATATATATATATATATATATATATATATATATATATATATATATATATATTCACTTAGTTACATTTAAAAACAACAACTTAAATATCCCTTGCTTATAAATACATCTCTTAGGGATCTATTAAAACTTTGAAGTCTAAAGAACATTTATTGACGATCTGGACGGAGGTATAAAAATGAGCTCATAATAAAACTAACGGAGGCTTGTGAATCTCATTTTCACATTTGTTCTTTCTCTTAGCTTCGAGTACGAAGACTTGGATCAATCTACTTAATGGGTTTCGTGCAATCAAAATTCTTGTCACCATTAACAACTACATAGAATTAAAATCGGTCTAGAACTAAATGAAGGTTCGGGTACCGCTTTTTTATGTGCTCTCTCAGATGAATTGCACTGTACTGGAAATGTTCGAGAAAGGGTATACTGTTAGGAAATGAATAGGGTGATAAGGTTTAGGACTTTTACTTGTTGTGGAAATGCCGAAACTCTTTGAGGGTGTAGCTGTTTGGTGGTACAGTTTCTTTTTACTAGAGGAGGGTCTTACATCAAATTCAGCAAAGGCTCATTAGATTTGTAAATATGCGAATTAGATGCGGCGGGGGGGGGGGGGAGGGGACTTTTTCCATTTCTTCGGTATCACCTTCTTTTTGAGACAGTTAAAAGTTGCACGATCAAGTACATGTGTACCGTAGCATTTATTGCTAGTTGCTATAGGAACTACCGAAATACCTTTCCAAGACCAATGTGTCCCCAGAAAATTATGTATGCATTCAGGCAACGGTTACAAGGGAAACACAGAAAAAATAACAGGTGGATCGAGGAAATACAAAATGGTAACTATTTTGTTTAAGTATGATCTATAAGCGTTAAATTTTTGAAGTCGGTATGTTGGTGTGAAGGGAAGGAGACTGAAGGACGGTGTGAGATGTGAAATAAAAACGTCCTTTCAGCCTTTGTAAAATGGAATAGGCTATGTATCGCTTAAAATTCAGCTGTTCTTGGATTTTGGCAGCGTACATAAATATTGAAAACTACCCAAACGTCTTATTGGAATTCAGGCAGATGTTGCTACGTGTTGGTTGATTGAAGTGTGCTTCTAGATCTCACACAATTATTTTAAGTCATGATTTGACAGACAATCATCACCTTAAGAGTTTAGGGACAAACTAAAATCCTGGATTGCTCTTGGATGGAATCAGAGTCAGAAAATGCAACAGCAGATTCCGAGAAGCCTACGTTAAACATCATACTTACACATCGTGTTACTATTTAACGTTGGAACTTAGCATTAAGGAATACAGCATTAGCTTGTGTTTGCTCGAGGATCAATTTGCGCCAGTTTTGGGAAGGGCTAGATGTTAATTTGAAGTTAACTGTTCGAGATGACAGATTTACTCTTTAAGCAGCGTCCATAGACGGGTATGAAACTATGTATCTTGTTAGGCGGAAACCATCATAGAAAATTCATTGTATATTATTCATTAATAAATTTATTGTATTTATTGTCTTTGAATTTCTTTCTACTGAAAAAACCGTTAGCAACTCACTGAGCAAGGAGTCAACGACGAAGAGCGTGAATAATCGCCTTCGTATGGACACACACTTTTAGAAACGAAAGGTTATATTTCTTTTTACTACGAAAGACGAGCCTTCTCAAAAGTTCTTCTAAAAGTCATTTCACATCGACGAAACTATCTTTTCGGTGTTTATGTAGTGCATCCGAAGGTAGCTAAAAGTTATTGCACCACATGAAGAGCAACGTACCATATTATACGTATTAGGCAATAAAGAAATCAACAAATGTTTATTTTAGTGAGGATGGCCTTATAATTTCCTACTTATATGAATTATTAGGTTAAAGTTAGTATGTCCCCAGTGAGAAAAGAATGTCGTTGGTCTTCGGTGGAAGTTATAATATGTTACTGTCATTATTGCACTGGGAAATTGTTAATGTCCTGTCGCTAACAGAGTTCTTGGCACATTTTGTCATTCCATGTAATATTTTGTCATTACCCATAGCGGATAAGAGGTGTTACGCATTACATTAGGAGCACCTAAATGTTTATCACTGAAAGAATGTGAAAAATGTTAACGATAACAGCTTCATATACAGATATGCACTGTAGCCGTCTCAGTGAGCTGAAAGTTTTGCAAAATGTAATCGAGAGTTACACGAAATGTTGTTCTTCCTCAGAAATCTGTCGTCATCTTCGTAATTTAAGACTAATTATATCCAAGAGGGTGTATTTTACGCCAATCGGAGATGGCTTTGTTTGTTTTGAATCTAAATAAAAATTCGTCATTCTTGTCAAACATAAGCTACCGTAACTGTACCTCGAAAATGTGCCCTGACAGACGACAGTTCATGCCTTCGTACTATTTTGTCGTAATTGAACATTTCGTCCGTTTCCCAAGAAGAAAAAAATACACAGCTAGTTTAAAAAGTCAAGAGAGATTCATTTAATTTGATCACCAGAGTCGCCCGGTGTTGAGATATGACAGTACATATCTACTCTAAGCAGCATTTTGCAATTTTACAAAACATAGAACTGAAATGTCAAGAGGGGGTCGTTAATAGCAAACTGAGTTCTTAAGTTAACTGTTGCTTGTTCGGGTCCATGTAAATGAAAATGTAGAAAAAAAATTGTTAAAATAGCGATACAAAATATATTAATTAGCAGAAATTTATAAAGCACGTACCGCTTTTTGTAATTATTAATGGTCAAAGAAAAAGGAGAAATATGTAACCTGTTTTGAATCTGTCCGATTTTAGAGTATTAAAATTAGGAAGCGTACAAGGACGGCAAACACCCCTACACGACGTAAACTATTTTTTCGGCTGTGTCACAAAAGCATTTGGTGGCACATTTTTGGGGGCACATTTTTTGTTCTTTGGTCCATTTTAATACCAAATGGCATCAAAGGCTGTACTGGATATGAAAGTCCAAACTTTTGTATCGCATGCTTTGCAAGAAAAATTAATCCTTTTAAAACTAATATTTATTGACACAGGTTGATAGATTTTCAAAACTTGGGCAGTATGGTAGCCTTCTTTTCAAGAAATAAGTTTCCCACAGATAGAAAGTCAGTTGTTTGTTGCTCAAGAATAATTTGTTCACCCAAACTTTAAACATTTCAAATTATGCAACGACTATGGCTCTTCCTGAGCATAGTATTTTGAGGAGATGTCGCTATTGCTTTGGTTTATGATTAAGACTGAATTGTCTGAGCCATTTTTTTTGCACTCTTTGTTGGAGTATTTAAGCACAATATTTCTCTTTAACGATGGTCCCCTTTCTTTCTTTGTATACAGAATTGGATTTGATACAGAATTATATAAATCTGGAAAGAAAAAGATTACTAGGGTAAGTCAGCGCTTCTGTTGCAATGGTTTCAGAAATATATTGTGTTTGTTGAACCATAAAACTTACTTAGAATAACATATTAGTGCTAAAGCAACCTTAATTTGGCAATGAAGTATAGTTTGGGAGAAGTAAACGGTTCAAATATCTCTTGTTTGCCAAAGAAAGACTCCGTTATAATGGGTTTCACTGATGAAGCATTATTTCGTTTCAAGAATCTTTTGGCATAAATGTGGCTACATAAACCCGGGAACCCTGTTGTACAACGGAAGAAATGATTCTTGTGTCCCCTCTTGGGATCTGCATGTTTTGTGTTTAAGAACTTTATCTCATTCCCTTGAGTTGTAACATCCCAAACACTAATGACTTGCAAGATTGCATTCACTAGATATCCTTCTCCATTTCTTTAAAAATCAAACTCTGACCCACTATGGGCACAGATTCCTTCAAAACCAGTGTGTGGTTGTAGTTTATCTTCTTATCTCGGCCCTCTGCAAAAATATGGAAATATCTTTCCCTACGGGTCCGATCATAATCATTACTTGGAAATAGCTCTGATTTGGAAGGGGCATTGACCTTGGCATATCTTTAAATTAATTCCTACCCTTGAAAAAATGCTTTAGAAATGCTCATTTACAAATACAACATAACAAAATAGCTAAATGAAAGGGATATATTTTATTTTATTTTGAGATGAGAATTTATCTTTATCATTTACAGATTCATGAGTTTTAAATTCATTCTTTCAGTACCTTTTTGGGATCTGGCTGGTTCGAGTAGATGCATTTACCGCTGTTTACATTCAGGGATCAGATAAGTCCGATTCAGAGCACGTGTTGGTGCGTACCTAAAGGCATTTAGCAATACTATCTTGTTGTGTTTCATTTATTTATTTCTATTTTATTTTGAGATGAAAGGGATATATTTTGCATTATTGCCTTGAAGTTCTTACTAATAGAGATCTATGATTACACATGTTGAAAATTACAATAGGATAACTATGACATTCACAAGAAGCTTACTTCTTCCAAAAGGTGTTCTTTACCTTTTTGTTAAGAATCACTCATAGCAAAATAACTTCAAGGTACAATATTGCCATAAGGGAAAGTTATATAGGTAACATCTCTAGTTAATTAGATTAAAGGCTATTAATTGTTTAGAGGTATATATCTGTCCCTGTGGTATAAGGTTGATGTGACGTGGAATGACCCACAAAATTGACTATAAATAGTTCTCAGTGGCGTCACAACGAGGGGTTAGCAACCGTCATGTCTGAAAGCAAATACTCAACGTGCAGATCCTCTCTGGCGTCATGTGCAAATCCTCAGTGACGTCAAGTTAATCACAACAAGATATTATTGCTAAATGCCTTTAGGGAGCCAACAACACGTGCTCTGAATCGGACTCATTTGATCCCCGAATGAAAACAGCGGTACATGCATCTCCTCAAACCAGCTAGATCTCAAAAATGATACTGAAAGAATGAATTTAAATTCATGAATCTGTCTGTAAATTTGTGACAAACATACCACTTTGAGAAAGGCACTCCCCAAGTCAAGTGTAGGAAAGACATTCTGAGGAGTTGCATGTTCAAAAAGACTACACATTTTAAGCAATGTGGTCAATTTGTAATGCCTTAGTCAAAATAACATCCTTTGTTTTGAAGGAAGTATATCATTGTAATACATAGAAATTGTGCCATCGACATTGTAAATGATAGCTCAAACGAACAACGGAATATAGAATTAGCTCATAATCTTGGGAAATGCCTTTTTCGGTAGTCTCATTGTCTTGAAGGAAGTATACAGTCAGTGCAATACAAAGAACATTTGTGCCATCAATATTGCAAATAACAGCTCAAATGAACAACGGAATATGGTATTAGCTAGTTATAATCTTGGTAACTGCCATTTTCGGTAGTCTCAAGGGCCGCACATTCTTCAAATTTTTCTTCCGCTCAGCCAGTGGCGTAGCTACTGGGGGGGGGGGGGCAGGGGGCAAGTCCCCCCTGGAAAATAATTTGGGGAAATTTGATGAATTTTCTTACTCGAACAAAAATTTCTCAAAATTTGTGTTAGAATAAAAGTTCTGAGACATTTCTCATACATAATTCGTATTTTCATGCAACAAATTGACCCAGATTTGAGTTTTCGTCAGTGTCGCATTGACCAGCCCTACTCTCGTTCCACAGAAATGTTCTCTTGTATACGCGCGGTTTTTATGATCAGTGCATTTCAGTGCACATGAAACTGTTATTCAGGAATTTAACAACAGCTGATACAGTACAACTAACACTGAAAGGCTGTAACCCCGAACTTATCCCCTTGCACACAGTCTCTGCGTTGTACACTTTGAGAATTCAGTAAAAGGATGTGAAAGCTGACAAGTCACTAACGTAGACCCCCCCCCCCTTCGCCAGTTCATTAAATTGTCCCGCAATTGGGTAGTAGTGGCTATACCGATTTTACTCTGTGTACATAACGATGGATGGGACTGAAACAATCCATGGCCAACGATTAACTTAAAGTTAGTCTAGAAATTGGAATGAACAGGACTCCTTGGCATACTTAGATTTTGTTACTTAGCCTAATCCCTGGAGGCTTACAGGCTAGTTCGGGGAAAAAAGCTTTCTGCTCACTTGGGGTGTAACAATAAACGGGTCCATGAGCACCTTGTAGACTTCTTCACTTAACAAACTGCTGTTCTAACAGGATATCCTGTTTGATCGAGGCACTATAAGGCCTCCTTTTAGTGGCGTAAGAAGGGGGACCATTGGGCCATGAGCCCCTCACAGATGCCATTTTGTCTTTGTTCTTAAAAATAAGTAGTTAAACTTTAGTAACACAGATTTTACTTCAAAAGATAGCATATGTGGCACTAGGTTGCATTTAAGGACACCCAAGTTTTCAAAAATTTTCAAAGGAGAAGGATTGTCCCTGCAAGAACGTCCCTCAGCGATGCCAATATTTTAATACCTACAAATAGGCAAATTCTGTCAAATTCCAATTTTTACTTTAAAAGGTGACTCTGTTTCCCACTGGTGGCATCGATCAAAATAAAGGCTACATGTTTAGATTCTCTTTACAAGCATGAATACGCTATTTTTGACCATCTGAGGGGTCTGATTTTTCGAAATTGTTTTACCCTCCGCGCCAACTAATTTTGGCGTTTCGCTCAGACAAAATTACATTTTTGGGTCAGATTACCCCTTAACTTTCTTTGCAGTGTGCGAACATATTTTGAAGAAAGGATTTTATTTGCAAACGACAAAAGAAGGTAGTGACTGGGTAGATTCTTCGTATGAGTCTGAAAAATGCTATTTCCGGCCATCTGAGGGGTCTGATTTTTCGAAATTTTCTCTACGCTCCGCGGCAACTGATGGTGGCGCTCCGCTTAGATAATCTTTATGACAAATTAACGTTTTGTGGCCAAGAAACACCACAAGTCCCACACCGATAAATGCTATTTTATTTTGAAATTTAATGACAAGTTTTACTTCGTAAGGTAGCATAAATGGCATAAGAATGCATGAAAAGACACAGAAGTTTCAGTTTCATCCTCACGAACCACCACGAATCAACTTTTTACACTGTTCCTGTCAAAGTCGAAAATCTTGCACCATTTTGCATCTAGGCTCCTTGAAAACGTCAAAAAATTCCGGGACACCCCTCCCCTTAGACCATACTGCATGCCCCCTCCCTTCAGAGAAATCCTGGGCACGCCACTGCGTTAATACAAACAAATAAACCAAATATTGTTGACCAAAATGATATACTAATATACTAGAGCTGTTATTTCCAATTGCTCTATGTTATACTTTAATATTAAAAATGCAGGTAATATTACATAATGACATGGTAATGTTGTTATACTTGTACATTTGCATTTTTTACATGAAATACATACACACTGACCGGGAAAAATTTTGGGGAAATTTCATACCTTTGCCCCCCCCCCGGAAAAAATCCTAGCTACGCCACTGCGCTCAGCGCAGGCTGTACTGGCACTCCGCTAAGCAACTTCTGTTTGTTAGATCCTGTAAATAACTTTTATTGTGCAATGAAGTCTATAGGTAAATTTATTTGTAGTGCCGTCAGTTAATTATGTTTCCAAAACTCTTCAGTGACGAATAAATCCTCCTTAAATGGTGTGAAAAGTTGAATGTGAATCTCTCAGATGAAGCGTGGTCTATGTAGCCTATTGTTCTTTTTCCTGTTCTAGCAATAAACAGTTAAGGTTGTTCGAAAACAGAGATATTCATCGTCTTATTCCAACAAACGTTTATCTTAAAGATAATTGTTATCTTTGTCACGACCTATTAGATACTATAGAAATTAGAACATTATTTTGTGCGATTTCTTTATGTATCTCCACTATTGGATTATCTCCACTCCTGTTAGGACAATGTTGAATTGGATTTAGACATTAATGACACTGTTTTGGTATTATTAAACAACAATCATAACAGTTTGTTTAATTTTACCATAATACTGGTAAAGTATTATATTTGTAGGGCAAAGAGAGCTAAGAGTAATCCATCTGTTGCTTGTCTGAGGCTTTACCTAAAGGATTATTTGCTTACAACTTTTTAAAGAAATTTTATGAATGTAGGGTAGGGAAGCTTTTGGCGGCCGTGGTATAATTTATTGCGGCTTTGGTAAAGTTTTTAAATTGAACTATTTCCAATGAATTTCCTTTAACCTTGAACAGACACTGGTGTAGCTACAGGGGAGCAGGGGCGAATGCCCCTGGATCTGCAAAATGAAAATTGCTCACTAAATTTTGCGATATGTGACATCAAGTCAACTACAGGGCACTTTCTGTAGCTCACGAAATTCATTTAATTGCAAATTCTTTCTAATTGAAACGCGCAATATTTGTATTTATTTGTTTCAAAACGAGCAATTGTGGTGCGCTTTGCCCTCCGCAGTTTTACATTCCCAACGCAGTAGTGCTCTCCGATAAATCAAAGTTTGAAAAACTTTTCAGAGCTCTAGAAAAAAAATCGGGATTTTTGCCGTCTGTTACACCAGGTCAAAGAGTGAAATCTGCAACAACAGTTCTGTGTTCATGAATTTTCTCCAAACTTCGTCCAATAGAATCTCTTGGCTTTAAAATGACGTCGGATATACTCATTTCGTAGATTTTACATAACATTTCGTAGCAGCAACTGCACTGGTCGCCGTACAACCTCAGATCTGCTAATAGGAAATTCAGATTCCTCTGTTATCCCCAACCTTCAAATTTCCATACAGGATATCCAGGATCCAACATTTCCTCCGAAACAACTTCGTTTTCACATATATTTGTTTTCGAAGAGTGACAATTTCGGCGTGCACGTGTTCCACAGATTACATTCCTAGTAGTATGTTGTCCAACCTTTATAAAATTGGGCAAATTAGGCTGCTTGTCCCCCCCCTCCCCTGCAAAGAGATATTACTCAGCCATAAATCTGAAAATGTTGCTTTATGTCTTTGGTCATGCCTTGCGAACTTCCAGTGAAGTGGTCTTTGTTGATGGAATTTTTGAAGTGTCCAAATTCCATCCATTTCCGTTCTAGAGAGCGTACATGTACTGCAGTTGGTGTTTAAAATTGCATGATCCTTCGAAACCGAAGATATCTGAATGGGAATTTACACCTTTTGAACATAAGTTACGGCACAAAATTGTTCACTTTGCCTTTGTGAAATTCTTCCTGGTTGAAGAAGGGGAAAATTTCAACATTAAGGAGTTAAGGTGAGGTGCTGCAGTCTAAAAACTATTCCGCTTCCACTCTTAGAAAAGGACTTTTACATCAATATCAGTTTAATATTTAGTTCATAATCTTTGTGCTAAAGAAAAATGTGACTTCTATTCTGAATATAACTAAAAGGAAGCATTCTGCAATAATCCAATTACATGGCTACTTTAAGAAAGCAGAAAAGATCACTTTACCTTGAAGTAAAAATGACAAATCGTGACTTCGGTGCTTGCATTGACAAAGTAAAATTTCACAAGTTCTCATGAAAGTTCATTAGACCTCCTTCCGTAAAGATGGTTATTTTGCTAAGTTTGATATCTGTTTGTAATAACCTTTTATTTATATCTGTGGAGCCTGCATTATGCCTCTTATGATCTTCAATCACATCGTGAACTACTCAAGTTGAACTAATCGATCATGTGTCGCAGTACCAACCGCTGCTTGTCATGAGAACGATTGGTGAAATTAAATGAGTGATCGGTAACTGCTGAAGTGTTGATCTTTCCTATTAATGGTGCTTTTCATGTTGTGTGCACAGCCTTGTGACGTGTAGAAATTTCAACCAAAAGGGAAATACGCTCCGTTTTTGACATTTAAATTCCAGGAGATATCTCGGTAACATGAACTCACCAAGACCGTAGTCCACAAATTACCATTTTACTAACTTTGTGGACGAATCATAGAGCAACTCTGAGGACGAGAGCACAAATGTGGACATATTTTATTTCCCATTTACTTCCTAGTTAATTGCTAAGTGTTGTATTTATTATATTGTAAACGATAGCTCCCACCTTTAATTTTCTTCCATTTAGGATGTGGGAACACTTTTATGTCGAATATTCTCCCCTAGCAAATGTTTTGCGCCTTTCATGCCTGTGGCAGCCGATCATTTCCATCTACTAGCTTTGAGCCATCATCATTCATGGTCAACGAACTGACATAGTTAACTTTACTATTTCAAAACGCCTTGTTTAATCACAGAGTGTGTTGAAAATAGCGTTAGCAGTTTTCCAAAGTGCATATATATGGGTGTGTGCGTGTGAATGTGAGGTGTGTGTTGTAGGGAGCAGGGTGCGGATTAGTGTAAGGGTGGGTCAATTCCAATCTAATTTAAGTGGCGTAGGTCAAGAGGGTTTGAGTTTGAGGCCCATAAGTTCACTAAAAGCATGTCCAGACCTCCTTATTTATGATCCAATTTAATGAACCATGTCTTATGTAATCTGTGCAATTAAATTTGGTTCTGATGAAGTGCACAGGTCAATAATTCTCCCACTTTTGAAATTTATAGCAAGTTGTTAAGAGTTGTAGAAAAGGTTAGTTTAAACTAATAATGAAATCACAAAGGGATTAAAAGAATTTCATTGAAAGGACTTCAAAATTCCCAAAAATCGAAAAAAAAAAACCAGATAGATGTCATGACTTTATGTCGAAAAATCTATATGCAGATAAAATAACCACCCTACTCAGATTTATTTTGATTTGTTTTTTATCAAAGAGTTATTGAGGATTTAAATTTGGAGAGATACTTTACCTCTATTGCTTCTCTCCGCCGAGGAGTTAAATGGGTACCCGAGAGTAAATCTACCATTTTGGAGCTGATTTGCTGATTAAGAGGCAGCCTATTGAAGGACTATCTTATGGATGCTGACCAGGGGAAAACAGGTGAAAGCGCTGTTTATAAATCCAATATTAGTAATATATTATTTCTCTCAATATTCATGAGAAAGCTGTAAACAAGGAGTAAATTTGTGTGATTTTGTGTGAGAATTGGAACTCGAAAATACCACTAAGCGGTTCTTGTCGCAGTGCCAAAAGTTCTTTGCTTGCATTAAGGTGTGAATGAGTTTATTTATCCAAAATATATTGCTGTGCTAGCGTTACCTTCAAAATTGTGTTTCAACTTACATAAGGTGTTCACTTACACAAAGTATGAAAGACGATAAATTGACCATAAACAAATTAATGGTAAAATTGTGTAAAATACCATTGTTCGGGTGTGAAATAACCCATGTAAGGAGGTTAAATATAACGCTCATATGGCAGCACTTTTTGGGTAAAAAACCATTTATGTTTTGGAATATCATCATGAGGCATTTCAGTCTGTCGACTAGTAATAAAGTGTTCGTTGAAATTTTAGTATACCGAAACTGTCTTTCGGTGTCCACTCTGTCGTATAAAAAATGAAAAAAGAATAAAATGTAAAGAAAATCGAGCATAATCGTTTGTCTTCCAGATGGATTTCCATTTATCTTTGGGACATATCAATCAAAAAATCGTATCTTATATCATCGGCAAAACCGCTATGGGCTTTCATCAAGGTTCATAATGAACCACCGGACTTGCTAATAGAGCGCTCAATTTGGATGATATACAGCACAAAACATAGCGACGAAAAAATCTCAGTGGGCCAGATACGGGGTTGAATGTCAAGAACAATAATTACCTTCAGGGAAGACAGACCACGACATGACAACTAAAGCATATTGGCTTATGATTCTGATGGTACGGCGTCTTAGACTTTACTGATCAACCGACCTAGTCTATAAACAGCTGTGATATTATAGGGGATTGTAGATTTGACGGTTTGTTTGTTTATTTTCATTTTAATATAGCTAGGTGAATGACTTTTTCATCAGTGATATTTGGAACAGCCTATTCAGATCCGTAATTCAATAAATCTTTTTTCTACTACGCGGAAATGTCTCAAAGAGTCTGGAGGGACAGGTAGATTGCAAACATTTGTGTTTTAGGTTGTTGTTTGCTTAATCAAATTCTCGGCACAGAACAAATCCGAGATAGGTTTCTGCATACAGCTTTATGGCTAGTGTTAACTGGCAACAACATGAAGTTGCTACATACAAGCATGCGTTGCAAAAACAGCCTCTTTTACATGGATGATTATAAATATTTATAAAGGTTTATTATTCAATATCTATAAGATTTTGCAAGTGTTAAGGTGATAATTAGTGAGTTTAACAAAATGTAGAAAATATGAAAAATAGAACAAAATAATAAGTTGAATGAATCAGTTCCTGGATGGATGAAATAATGAAAGAATAAATAAGTTGATAGGTGAAAGGCTAGTGGGATGGATGAATGAATCAATAAAAGAATGAATGAAGGAATTGACAAACTGCCTAATGAACAATGGAAGAATGAATATATGCATATGAAAAATGGATGCACAAATGGGTGGATAAATGAATAAATAATTAAATAAATCGACCTAGGATATTTATATTCTTTAATGCAAGTCAGAAATTATTGTCTTCTTTGGAACAAATATTTATTAATTATTATCACACACCAGTTTGTACTTATCTCATGCTGAACAAGCAGCTGAGATCTAATGTGTAATTATGTATTTCACACAGACTGACCTTTAAAAAGGTACTTAGTTTAAAAAACAAAAATAGCTTCACAGTAGACGCAATGTAACTTAAGACAGACGCTCCTACCTGCTGCGGGTGATTTTTATCGGCAACAGAGACAGAGGCTTTAGCAAGTGTAGCATACTCTCTACGAGACTATAAATATAGACATGGATTCTTAGAGACATTATGTGAAAGAAATTTTAGAAACATTATACGTCAAAGATAAAGATGTGTCCATCTTCTATGGAAACAACAAGCGATCACGACACGCTTGGCTAGGGATTATTTCCCGATCAACTTTTCGCATATAAAAGTACATGAAATTATACCAGCGTTTGGGAGCCAACCGTTTGTAATTATTCACTATAAGTAAACAAAGATAATTCATCGTATTTCGTTTGTTAAAGAGTAAAATGAGGTATTGATGTTCTTGGTAATATCATATACGCCAACAAATTTTAAGTAAAATTTGGGTTAGAATCAATTGCAACATTATTATATGGATGGATATGAAAACGTGTTTGAGAGTGCATTGTCATCGGGTGGAAAATCTTTTCCTCTAATTTGATCAATGTTAGATATAACACGTAAGTAATTTTACACGTGCACATATATAAAGACAACACAGAAGGTGCCTTAAGGATATCATACATCTCATTGCCTAACTCTAGATGTGTTCGGAAAGGGATATAATAGGTGTAATAGGTCGACAAGCAATTCGTCAACACCAATTTGTCGACTTATTGTAAATGTCGACCTTAAGTACATTTTGTAGCATTTACTGTCGAACAAAGTTGGCACCAACGTTAATGTAATGAAATATACAATATCTTCATGACACCGTCTTTAGTGTGTCTTGTCTATATAATTTAGTGTGTGTATGAGTTACAGCGTAAGAAAGAAAGACAGTGATCTTGAGAAATTCTGCCATCACAGTGCGAGCACTGTCAGTGATAAATTAATAGTGATATTTACCATGGGAATTCAAAAAAATTAATGCGAATATTTGGAGTTCCTTAACTTTGCAGGAAAAACTTTTAACTCCTACCTTGTCAATCTGACATAAGTGAGACCGGTATCGTAAATGGGGGATAAGGCCTATGCCACGAAACGCTGGTAATTACTTTTGCAAACAAAAAACAAAATACAAGATATAAAGCCAAGATTCTGTTCGGCTCCCTTCATGGTTAATGAAATTTTAATTACGTAGCATAAAGTTACATTTTTGTGTTAGGGCAAAGTTTTTACATTACATTTACAGTAATGAAAACATTTAGAGGAAAATGTTGGTGGAGTTCAGAAAGATTTATGTCTAAAAGACAAAACTTCGCCTTAAAATGTATAGACAGAGGGCCTGACAGTTTCTGTTGACGTCACAGTTTGTAGAGTTCGTTTAAGAGCGAAGTCCATTGAATCAACGCGTAGAATTTAGTTTTTTTTAAGCCACCATAAAAGTATGTTAAGGAATAAAACGTTTCTCTAAACACTTTTCTGCCCGACGTCGTGAGTATAGCTAGACGTCTAATCGCTAAACATTTAGCGTTTCCAAAGTGAGGACAAAATAAATGTTTGGTTGCTGCAAATTTTCCTTTAAAGTGTGTGTACATGTGTGCATCATTTCGGTGTATTTAGTGAACCAAATCCCGCCATTAAAGTGTAAAGAAGATGGTGACAGTTTACAAATTTTACTAACAATTCATTTGGATTCCCATCTTTCATGCTTTCATAGCTTGAAAGTTGTATTGGTATAATCTTAAAAAAAAAAAAAAAAACATTTGGAAGAACACGACATTGTCGGAGAAAAGGTTAGGCGAACAAGAATCGCCAATTGTCCATATAAGTTAGCATAAACATTGCAATTAGGCTCGTACTACGACTAATAACAACCTTACAGAGAAGTAATGTTACGTCGTAAAGAATTTTCTCATTTGATGTACCGAAAGCGATAGCATGTCAAATACAAATGAAGTGGTCTTAAAATAGCTGAAGTTCTTCCTTCTAAAATAAGCAATACTTGCGTAAAGTGAAATTTTAAGAGGGTCCCGTAAAATTGAGACAAACATCGTCTAAAAAACCAGGCTGTAACTCTAAATCAATGGTCATTTTAGACTGTTTCATTCTTTATTGCACTGCATGTTTTGAAGAGAGAAATTTCCAGTTTGTATTCCAAAGCTTTCAGTCAAGTGACCATTTTAAACATTTACTATCTACCAAAACATTTTAATGTGACACAAATCCGGAACTATTTCAAGATGACAAGCTACTTCCCAGTTGTCATTAGATCAAATTTATCGCTAAAATTCTTACACATTGGACAACTTGCTGTTATTTTTTCGTTTTTATGCTGGCGAGAAATTCAAAAGAAAAAAAAACACATTCCATTTTGGACTCTACTCTTGGCTTCTCCTCAATATATGGACAACATTTTTTTTTGAAACAGTTTGGATTAGGAAAGAGATACGTCTTTGTCGGATAGAAATGCAAAATTTCAAACTTTCATTGCATTCCCTTGATAATTCAAATTTTGTTTTGCGGAGTCTACTTTTAAGTGTAATCTAAGTAATTTTCGACTGGATGTAAAGAACTCTCTTCAAGCATGAAAATTACCACGGTGCGAGTAGAAATGATATTGGCGACAAATCTGAGACATCAGAAGAGCCACCGAATAAATTACAACAACGTCTTAGATATGAAATCGTTTGAACGTTATATGTATGAAACAGCTATTCATTCCCCCAAAACTTGTCACGGCCTGATTCTATAAAATGTTGTATGTAGTCAACAAAATATTCATTTTCACATTTGGATATATCAGAATTTAATAGGATACATCGAAACCATGAATTGGGACACGATCTTGTTGGTTATAAAGGACATAATGTGTCAGCATTGGTGAGGGCACTGAACACTATGATATCACAGGTAGGTTACTGTATGTCAAAATACACCTTTGCACACTAAGACTGAAAATATGCCAAATATTCCGAGATTTTGACACAAACATACAATGAGAGTGGATATTGTGTTGGTTGTAAATTTGAAAAATCTTCATCAATAGTGGAAATTGTGACAATACGTTGCCTTCCTTGAGCTTCGAACACGTGCGAATTGCTATCTAATTAGAAAAGTTGGATCTTTGTAGTGGCCTGTAACTTCAATACATAGTCCTTCATATTATTATTGCAAGTATTACTTATTACTCCTGCTTTCTGATTGTAGGAAAGGTTTTCATGCAAATCCACTAATTGCCATGGTTTCAGCTATTTTAAATGAGACCTTCCAAGCCAAACATTGTATCCTACCAATCAAACTGGATGTAATGTACAACATTCAACCATGTCATTCCATTTCAAAATCCTATAATGACAAATGGTAGAATATTATTCATTGATAAATGGAATTTCAACTTTCTTTCAAATATTGTCATTCATTCAAGAAACATTTTACAAGCAGGAGTTGATGTCTGGACCAACGCTTCTTTGTTGAAAACATAAATATTTTAATTTCCAACAATAAAACAGGAATTTGGTAAAGCCAGTAACTCCCCCAAAAACTTCGGCGAAATCTCTAGGGGACAATTTATGACACTCAGGAAAGTTTTAGGTTGCACGACTACAGTCATCAACCTGACACACCCTTACTTCTACGAACAGGCATGAATGCTATTTTGGGTAGGGGAGGTATATCTTTGGCAAATTTCCTTTTTTCTTTTGGCAAAGCCTTGGACTGATTATGTCTTTACAAATCACCATTATTTAGCTTTATGATTCATATTTTTGACTGGGCGTATGCTTACGGTCCTGTCTGAGAGAAATTGATGGAACTTTAACTTCTCAAAATAGTTTTGTAGTTTGAGGTAGTTTGAATTCATTTCATTTCATAACTTAAAGTATTTTCTTTCATGGTAGAGCCTAATAGACCCTCACTTGGGCAGCATTTTCTTATACTCACTGGAAAACTGGACGCAGCCAAAGGGATCTGCCGGACATCCCCATTGAATTCAGAAAATTATGTTGTTTGTCATGGAACACATAATGGACTCTACATGATGCTTAGTGTTGCACAAAATGGTACCTGATGATGCTTAAATACGCCAATATTCCTCAAAGGAGAAAGTATTTCTCCATAGACCCCCTCCCAAAGACCCTGATTTCCCAGAAGTCCAATCTCGTGGTAAATCTGGTGTTAATGTTTAAATTTAGAACATTACTGAAAATCGTTTAAACTATATCTTCCGGGTTAGGCATGACGCTTTTAAAATATTGGTTCCACGTTGGGGCTTCTCCAGACTGCTCGTAATACGCCATCAGTTGGCAGGCAATCATGGGGTAAGACTCGCAAGAAAGTGTTGGTCCAAAATTCTCCCATATGAACAAAAACGATACATCAAAATATAGACCCTCTGAGAATGATGTCACGAAACGGAAAAAACCCTCCTTCGGGGGGGGGGGGGGGCAAAACAAACCAACTCCGACAAATGCAGACAGCTGATTTGTCAAACAGTCGAATACGCGCATAGTCTGCTACAGGTCTAGGGCAAATCTTTATGCATTTGGCCCTGTGTTCCATTGTTCTGCCCAAAGGACGACGTCAGTATGTCATCAATGCACAAGGTCCATTCCATTTTGATCAATTTTATGCAAATTAAGAAATCCAGAAGAAACGTTGGCCGGGAAAGTGCAGTCATCCAATTTGAAATTTGCACGTTGCACATATCGCTCACTTAGTTCTGAAATGCATGATTAAAGTTTACCTCAAGTAAAAAAAATCAAAACTATGTATAAAAGAACATGAAAAATGAATTCGAACAATCCAAATCTCATCTTCGTAGGAACTTCTTGAGCCACACAACTGGAAAAAGGCCGTGGCCGATTTAAATCAATTATTTCGAAAATGTGGCTCAAAACTTTATCTTACTAACTCATTGCATTCATTTGCAGATAAAGGTCATGACTGTGCTGTCTTTTTGCATACAATTTGGTCTTTGTTTACGGAAAAGTCCCTTTAAGTGTACCTCAAGTCAAAAAATTCAAATATATATATATATATATATATATATATATATATATATATTAAAGACCATGAAAAATTAATTCTAACAGTCCGACTCCCATCTTCATATGACATTCATGAGCTGAGATATCAAATATTGAAGTTTATTCACTCAAATTAAATTGGTACATTGCGCAATAATTCGTGATGTCATTCTTGTACCACTCAAATTACAATCTATGTATTTCTTTGTTTTTCCGAACGTTACTGCACCTTGTACCAAGATGTGATAGCACTCTTACTCTTATGAGGTAATGTAATTAATTAAGCCCTCCTTGTGCAACCTGCTATGCAAGCAAACGACGTGTTCAAGGTCATTAAACATTTTTAATTTTAAAGGGAAAAAAAGCATGTTATGTGAGTTGCACAACAAGAAAGTCACAAGTTATTACGCAATCGACCAATTTGTTTTAAGTGAATTAACTTCAACATTTTATATCTCAGCTCAGGAATATGCTATGAAGATGGGAGTTGGACTGTTAGAATTCATTTTTCATTTTTCATGCTCTAAAATATATATTTTTGAAAGTTTTGGCTTGTGGTACACTTTAAATCTTAAGATTTAAAATGTTTGAATTTAAGTCTACCGTAGGTCTACCGTCATAACGTAAGAAGTCGTTGTCACTATTCACTTTGATTGTGTATTTAAAAAAGAAATACGTTGTACCTAAAATTATTTGAAGGGCACTCAAACTAGGTGTCATTAAAACGTCTCGCTACACAATATAGGCAAACATCAAAATGATGTATTATATTTTGTAGTCTTCAGACACAGAACGGAGGAGACATAAATGACAAGAATTCTTTTATAACATGTAACATTTATTTCTCATTGACTCCTCTTGTGAAACTGAAATATTGGCATACGTAAGACTATAGACTTACGAATCATCATTCTCCTATTCCTAACTCAGTCCTTCTTTCATCAGTTGAAGATTATCTTCCAATAAATCATTAAATAGGACACATATTCACAATTGTGGTGGCAGCATATTCTTTTAGGTGATTTATAGGTTACACTTGATAGTTGAAACTAGCTTCGTAAAAAGGCTCCCCAAATTCTAACATATGGACAGAAACCATTTTCGACTGAATTCCTAACTACGATTGTAAATTTGATGCAAATGACTCCTCTTCGGTGGCACCAGCTGATGATTACATTTTGTTAAAATTTAGGGTTTTGCACAAAAAAAGGAAAAATAGAACAACTAGGTTAGCTTGCCTTTATTTGTATTAAACCACACAAATTTGAAACTTGGGGGTAAATTTTTACACAACTCTTGTGCCATCTAAATTTCGTGGCTAGTACTTAGTAGAATAAAACGTGCTTACAATTGCAGCCACACTTTTTATTAATATCCATCTGTTCTCATGTCATTCCCTTAATCTTAAAGGGATCATGTTAATAACGTCTCTGGGGGCTTCTCGTATCCCATGTTTAAATCTTGCATAACATCTCCAATCAGGAAAATATACTACAAGATCAATGCATTAAAATTATCCTCTGGGGAGATTTAAGAACGTTCACATATGGTTTAGAGAACGATATCTGTACGGGTGCGCTTTAAACCTTTTAATCCGGGAGGTGTATGTGATTACCGTATATTTGAAGTGGTGTTAGTTTTCCTGTCGCCTGCTGTGTGATGTGCTCTTTCTGTCAGGTATTTTGTTCTTGTTAAATCAGTAAATTCCTATATGCAAAGCGTCAACGAAATGTCAAGCACCACATATTCCTTGTTTTTCTTTGAAGGACAAACAGGAAATTAAGCAAACACAAACACTGTAAAAGCGAATGATGTTTAAGTATTTAACTGTTGATCATTACCTTGTTATAGAGCAACGGGACACGATGGAGATGGAACACTAACAAAGGGGGTTTCTTTATTACTCGGCATTAGTGAAATGTGACAGATTTATTTCATAATATGTCCTAAGTCTAAACGTATTGAGGCCTACCGCTGACATTCAAAACAACCTTTGAAGAAAGTATCTCATTATTCAAAACATTTCGTAAATAACAGATATAAAAAATGTCTCAGTTGTCCAGTAATGAAAGGCGGTCAGTTTTGTGAAAGACATATTTCACCATCATATTACAGTCCATTTCATGTAATAAAAGTTAGAAAAAAAAGATAATACAACCTATCAATTAAACTATCAACCATAAATGGATTAGGTGGGCTTTGTTTTCTCAGTAACACCTTGTTCCCAGAAGCATTTAAATTAAGAACCGATGGACCTATGAAATTTGGATTTTTCCAAATCAAACCTCTTCTGATTGATCAAGTTCCTATCCTTAGCGGCTACAGTCTTTAAAGGTAAAGAGCAGCCCCCCAAACTTCTTTTAAAGAAAAAGCTAAATAGCACAATTTTCGGCTTATTTCTCTTCAAAGTATCTTTCGTTACATTTTATGATTGAACTATTACATATTCATGGTAAACCAAGCAGTTATTTCTAGTAAATTTCACATTTGAAGAGAAAAAAACATTGTCACGTGACTCCCAACAGCCAATCATGAGACTGGACAGTCTACTATACTACTTCAATTTGGGATGACTGCTCCTGCCCTTTAAGCTACTCTTTTAAATGAATAATCCCCTCACCCTAAACAGTTCCGATTCTTCTAATATAATTACTTACGCCGCTTACACAACCGTCTAAAACTCAAACTCAGTTTTACATTGCCTCAGTGTGATTCCACATCGCGCCAATGTGTTAACAAAGCACTCTTAGTACAGTACATGCTTAGTAATGTGAGCTAACATTTTTGTTGTTTTTATTTTTTAACCGTGCCGTCAATCAAAGAGCTAAGCCATTTATGATTTTTTGTGTACTGTTGCAAACTTAGTTTGGGGTGAGAGTTGAATTAGTTTAATAATACATCTCAAAAGTGCAAATAAGCGGAAATTTTAGCCTCTAACATTGTATGTAACCATACTCATTGTGGCCTAAAATAAACACTTTTTATGAACCAAACTCTCTGGCGTATTCCTTGGAAAAAATGTGAAACATTTATTATTTTTTGAATCATTCGTTTTTCTATTGGTAAAAAACCACCTCTCAATTTCATGTTGCATTTCAAAGGAAGACAAAACAGAGATCCATTTTGTTGACAAATTTGTGGTGTGTTGTCAGTTCATCCGTTCTTATCTGCATCTGCCGAGTTTTATTATGAATCTAGGTTGAAAGTTTGTTCAACTTTTGTAATGTCAAATGAAAAGGCCAATGACGGATTCCACTTCTCTTTCGTCGACAGAATTTTTGAATGACGGTGGCCGCTTACATGACTTGATCAGAACCTAAGGGAGAAATTTAAGGAACGCCCTTCTTCTTTGAGAAATATTTGATTATTACGTACCCTCAGATACAATCTGGTTCAACAATTAACCTAATTTGAAACCAATTCTTTTTCAATCACTCAATGAACCATTTTCAAAATTCGAATGGGGAGAGGGGTGGGGTGGGGTGGGCATGGCTCCGTGGTTGTCCCTTTGGCTACGCCAAGGATACACCCTAGATAAAATAAAGGAAAAACTAGATTGTGGAAGTGATCTGTGCGTTGCGAATTCTTGTAAAACATAATAGTTTATCTAAACAGTCTAACATCTTTGAAGAAATTACTATGAACAAGAGTAGATCTCAGTTTGCTTTCAAAGGAATATTTTACCTGTGATTTTCTGCATCATATATGATCTCATATTAGTCAATTGGCTAAACATTTGAAATGTAGGTCCATTAAGTAGCATTCACTTTAACATAAAGCTGACAGCACCTTCACAGCCCTCTTCAGTGACAATTCAAAATAAGTGGACTTTGAATACATTTCAATAATATCTATAATTATAACCCGTAACCCTTTCAAGGACAAATGTTGCATCTTCCAGGTCAACCCAGAATACTGGCGACTGCTATTGACGATTTATTCAATTAAAGGTTTCCGCACAACTTTTACAACAAACTGATGTAGTTCCCAAAGTAGAGGAGGGGGAGGGTGACATCTGGCCTAAACATTTCCTCCTGTTCTGATAAGGTGTTTACAATCTCTACAGTTAGAAAATTTTCCAGGGGTAAGGCAAGCATCTAGTTTTCCCATTTTTAATGGGGACACCACTGTTCTGTTGGGCGTAATTCGCGTCGCACAAAGCGCGCATAACTTTTTGCCTTGCTTTAACAAATATTTAAAAATATGGACCTTGCCGCAAAGTTTTAATTATGGGCTTCCTGTAAGAAAATGTGAAAAATTGGAAGAATCGGGTTCTAAATCTTAATCTGGATTTCCCATTTGAAAATCTGGAATTATAAAGCAAAGAAAGATCGTTGTTGCTACATAATGTTATATAACGCTTACGAATTGAGGCTCTCCGAAGAAATTTTAAAAGTGAACAGCTTATATTGAAGAAAATTTTCATTCGATGTCATTAAATTTGATTTGAGATTGAAATATAGTTACACTTAACTGAACTGAACTGAAAATTTATGAAAATAGCACTGCAGCTGCCGTTGCCAGTTGACGATCTGCCTCTTTTGAAACGAATAATGACGAATATGGAGCTTCCATTGCAGAGATTTTGGAATTTCATGAGTTGGGAAAACCCCACTGTAGTTAACTGGTGTCGAAAATGGCAAATTTTCGAATTGTTCATTTTTCAGAGCCACCTGCCCCCGTTAGCTACGCCACTTGGTGTCTAAGAGAAGGGGCCTCGATACAAAATGGTGCTTAAATGCTTCAATATTCTGAGTTAAAAGGAAAATTCAAAAGTTTTCAAACAATGGTCTGGACAGTGTTGGTAATTACTTCAACGGACTACGGTCAATATGAATTTAAATACAGGGTGTACGCTTTTAGTAATTAGAATCACAACAAAAATTGCAAATGTGTGCGAAGGATTTTGCAAAAGTTCTGTTTGCTTTTAAAGAACGAATGGCACGCTGTAAATGCATCAGTCAAATGACCCAATGGAAGAATGACCCAAATAAGTTTGTATTGGACCCAGTTTGGGTTAAAATTGACCTTATACTTTGATTCATTACCGCCCTGACTCAAGTAATTTTCGAATGAACTTAGATCAGCCAAAGATAACTATAGACGAATTCGGACAGATTGTGATGGGCTGATTATAGTCGGCCATTACTGGGGTCCATCACCTCTAATCTTTAAATTTCCTTCCTAACCTGTTCCATGGATGGTTGTACACTAAAGTGTATCTTGATTTTATTAACTTCACTGAATATGAGGATTTGAACTCCACGTAAACAATAAATGAAGACGATTAAAGGCTAATGGACCCCACTAATGGCTGCCTCCAGTCGCTTAAAAACAGCGCTCATCGGATTCGTCTATAGTAATCATCAGCGAAACATCAGCGAATCATATAACTATTATAACACCTACTGAGATAATGCAAGAACAATAGGAATGGTCTAATACCTCATGCACGAACAAGATATAGAAAGTCTTCCAGAACAAAGTGCTTGGCAGTAGAGATGTAAATGTCACACTGTGATTGTGAAAGATGTTAAGATGATTGCACCCCTACTTACATAAAACAGTTAGGGATATGACGTCTGCAAATAATTGGATAACGGTATCTTAATCGAAATTGGTAATTGCGAGCTGACAGAATTATAGACCATAAAATGAATGTTAACTTTTGCGGTGCACATTTGTGGCACGTAGATAGTTCGCCCAAGTAACGCTGGGAACTAAATTAGAATAATGTTATATACCTGATTATAACAGGAATTTATAGCACATACGTCGTCAGCACTTATCTATGTTAGTGCGCTTTAAATGAATAAGTCACCTTTATAAATCATTTCCCCTACGTAGCTTAGTATGAGCCATGTTATTCTTTTCGCAAAGTGTATGATGGAAAGGACATACCACGAAGGATATAGTTCCAAAATCTGGACAGCAGTGCCTAAGCCTTCAAAAGATTCTTAGGGGCAAACTTGCATCATGAAAAGCTATGGAGGATAAAAACTGAATGGATTGGTTCTTTTTGAAAGACCCAGTTTGAAGAAAATAAGACAAGAAAGACCTAATATCAGGTTGAATATAGATGTGGCATTTAATGTTTTCTAACAGCTAAAGTTTAGGTGTTATTCAAATGTTTAAACATGCACGTGCTTATAACCGAAAAATGAAAACCCGTCTTGGCGGAGATACAAAATGCTTTCTAGTCCTTATTCACATGTAAAAAAGAAATTTGATAAATGTAGTAACTCTAGCCTAAAGAGACAAACTCGTCATCTTAAATCACAATTTTATTGGTAGTAAATTTTTCAGTTTGTTCGCCTCTTCGACTGACATCAATTTTAAAAGATTCAAAGTAGCTCCCATCACAAAGGAATATAAAGCATTCGCAGGGGGTTTCCCCGGAGACCATGTTACGCATATGATGAACCCTTCAGCAGACGATAAGATTATACTAGCTCATGGCGATTTATACAACGGTGAAAGGGACTAGGTTCAAAAAGAGCGGAAGATTTAGAACGTTCTCAGGTGGCAAGTAGCTGTTCTTAAAGTTTGGTCATGATTTGTGAATTTGTTATCCTATTATAGGCAATTTCTGCTGCACTTCATAAAGTGAACTTTGAGTTCATTTTACTGAAAAAAAAATCATATTCTCAAAATAATATTTTTGGATGAAAGAACGATAAATGAAGGGATAGTGGGAAACAGTTGATCACAGTTGTCCAGTTCAAAAGCATAAACCTTCAATGGACACATTTTATCCTCAACTTATGCTTGGCACAGAAAGAGGGTACCGAGGTCTTAGGAACCTACCTTGTAAAAGTATTCCTTAGTTTTAAAGTTGTTGACTAATTTTGAAGAGTTCCCCGTGATAAATTGTTAGATCACGCACTTATCATAAAATTTGATGCAAATTCTCAAATGTACAATAGCGTTAACACTATGTGGAATGAAACTCGCCCCTTAGTTGTTTTCTTTCACTTCAGCATAAGACTCACTGGTGAGTTTGGCACAATGAATCACCGGGAAAAAGTCATCAATTTATCCTTCTATTGTTTTGTTAGAGCAGGGAGCCATCTGTAGGCCTAAAGGCTTGCTATCGTTTCAAGTATGCACATTATATTTGGTATTAATACCAGGGAGCTCTAAGGGAAGGAGAAACATCGACTTAATCTGTCAGAAAAATCCTACTCAAATTTGAATGACAGTTCACTTTGTTTTTATTATTGACTTTTGTTGACTTTCCTACTTAATGATGACCTCCTTCTTTTTAAGTGCAATAATACTGTAACAACGACCATTGTCAAAATGCTGCTTTTAAAGGTATCTGCTCAGCCTACAAATGTAAAATGTTTTCACAGTTTTTTTTTTTATTACAACTAATGTCAGTCACTTTTAAGTTGCACAATTTCATTATTATTCTAATTTCTTTATTGAAAAAATCAATGAGCCTGTTTAAAAACCAAAGGGAGTCTTAATTTCCGGATGTTATTTAAAAAATTCCGGATTAAAATAGCGAATAGTGTATTTTTTCTTATGAATTAACAAAGAAATACACTGTACCCTTTTAAAAAGTGGCACTTTGTGGCACTAGTTATTTAAATTTTGCTTTCTTTGACAGCTGACAATGTAATACTACTGGTGGAAAATCATCCTAAGATCTCTTTCAGATGTAGCAGGTGACGAAAACAATTGTCTTCAATGCCAAATCCCTGTTGGTTTAGAGGAATTTCAGGAATCAGACAATGTAAAACTTAAGTGCGTTGTTTGTCCTTTCCTTATACCCTCCCAGAATGCTATTGAATTAGTTCATACCACGGACAACTTTTTACCGACCCATTGTGTCCCACGCATACCCTTTCCACGTAGTTGTGAAACCACTTTATCATTGATATTTAGAGGAATCTAAGTTTTTGTTCTTTACTGTCAGTACCTGGAACTTCATAGAACGCATGTATTGTTTTTGTATGTATAGTTCTTGCGAAAAGTCGTGATAAAGGGAGATAATGTTTAGTGGAAAACTAAAATCTTCCGTAAAAACAGCAAAAGAAATACTTACCAGCTGATCAAAAGATGCATTAGTTTAACTTTTTTGTTTGGATCACACTGACCAGGTAAATATCACACACACACACACACATACCCTCACCCCCCCCCCCCCCACACACACACACCTACACACACACACTTACATGTTTTGACCGTCAATCGGGGACACATTTTTTAACCATGTAAAATATGGATATCCCCAATTTGGGTGTACCGACAATTGTCTAGGGGAAAAACCGCTCATGTCCTCGATCTACTGGTACTACACAGATACACACACCCATGCACCAGCCCATGGTTTGTCATCCAATGTTAGGTCCATGACATGGAAATGGGGGAAAATTGCAAAATGCTTCAAACTTGCTGTGGTACATCCTTGAAACGTGAAAATTTCAATTGCATGGCTAAGTTTACATTTGGGAAGTGGGGATATCCCCACTTGCAGGTGTATCCACACTTGCCTGGAGAAGAAAAGGCTTATGTCCCCGTTTTACACCAAAAACATACACACACACACACCCACACACAAAACCCATGCGATGTATGTTTTTGTGCCCTACCCTTTTCCCAGTTCATGGTCAGATTACCCCCCCCCCCCTTTCAGTGGGTAGCTTTCTCACATTTAATCAGCGTTTTGTTGCTCGAGAACGATTTGTTCACCGAAACTTTAAGAAAATCAAATGAATCATATGGCTTCATTAACTTTTCTAATGCATGCAATTTTGAAGGGAAAATCGAGACTATCAGGTTTTTGGATGAGACTATCAGGTTTCCTAAGTTTGATACATTGAAAGCATAAATTAGCAAACAGTGTCTGAACTGACTTATCGCGTAAGTCACTCGTATTTTACAAGCTTGTGATCATGATATCGGACCAATTTTGTAGTGATGGACTGAAGAATATCAGCCAAAACCTTGTCACGGACGCTTAATATTTGTTAGAAACCAATTCAACTGGGTTAAATTTTAGTCAAATATTGGTCAATGTTGTTAACTAACGTCATTAGTCAATTCAGGCATTGTTGTTTAGAGTGAATATGATATAAGCTGCTATTTTCTTTTGTATTCCATAAAAGAACATTTTAAGGCAATATTTCCCTTCAAAGTATAATTGGTGTATATAAAGATTGCCGATAAAGCGTCATAATTCTTTGGAAAAGGTTCTTCTTTGGAAAGATTGGTGTCCAAAGAGCGATTACAAAGGATTGTGGCAGAGTCGTGGTTTCTCATTTTAATTGGTATGATCTCACTACGAGCCAAGACAAAGTACCAACAGCCGATCCTGAAATCCTTTGCACTTAATATTTAGAAAAATGATCCATCACAGTGAAATCAAATTGATGTAGGTAATTCTGCTTTTACTTGTTTTGTCGTCGATGTCATTGTATAGTTATCTTTATCGTATAACCATGAGCTGAGTTCCTATCCAACAACTCCCTGTTAAAATACAGTTCACTATATAAACGGACATTGTAGTAGATATATTTCGCACACGAAATGAACTCGCTCACATTAAAACTTCGATTCGTTCCCAGGAAAAGATGTTACATCTATCAGTCTCAGTACTTTTGTGAAGAAGCCCCAAACGTTTACTGATTTTTCTGAAATAATTGTGTTGGAAAAATTTTCCTGCTTGGCATCAAGTCGGCAAATTCGCTTAAATTCAGCATATCAACCCCACGCCAAATTTACCTTCTCGGAGACATTTCACTATAAAGTGCTCGTGACTGTCACTTTATTAATTCATTTAAAACATTGAAAACTACGAAAAGTGCTTTCATGTTTTCGAGAACCCTCTCAAATTCGAACAGCAAAATCGACAAAGGTACGCTGACATATATCAAAACTATCTGTAAACAAGGTATGTGTTCTTTTCATGCTGTACAGTTTACGTATTACATCACGGTACAGTCTCCTAGCAATGTTCATAATCATTCAAGGGGATAGAGATGGCGTCATGGGCGTGCAAGAAAATGCATATGTTGTAACAGTTAATAAGGTACGTCTGTCAACTTTCAGCCCAAACTTCAAATCAGGTGCTTAAGGATATCTTGCAAGTGCAGTTCCCTTTCTGATTATTCATCTTGTGTCTTAGATGGAGACTGACTTTTGGGGAGTACTTCCTTCTGTAGCGCTGTGAAACATTTATGTACATTCAAGCTTAACAATAATACATTCATTCCGGACAAAAGTTACCCTGTCGAATTTCTTATCTCCTGATAAATTCGGGGGATATAATGGAAATAGCCTACATTATAAGCTTACTTCTTTACATCGGAAAGAGATTTTGCCGTTTTTACTTGTATAACTATGTTATAAGGATACTTAACATGACTTATGTAGCACATCGTCTCAACAGGTTATTGTCACTGTGTACTATTCTGGCACACGACACCGGCTCCAACTAACGTCCAAGTTGATGCCAGCCCTAAAAAATCCACAATTACGGGATATAAACCTTTAAGGAGATCCATCATAGCTAGCATAGCATAGCAGCTTTCAGGGGAAAAACTGCGGTTTCCAGTTATAGTACCCGACCACTGGTTCATTTCTCCAATTAGCTGCTTCAATGAGCAGCAGATTTGATTACCATTCACAATAGAAGCCCAACAACTTAGGGGTTCAAATAACTTACAACAAATCCTGAAATAAGTGCTGGCAAAAAGGGAATCAAATTACTTAAATTGACTGAAGGGCTACATCCCCCTTTCAGCTTATTCTGAGATAAAGTGCTCTCAAATGTCAACCTTCATGGTCATTTTCAAATGCTACAATGGGCATAAAATTAGTACTCAGAAAAGTTCCTGACGGGATTGTTCTAAGGGTATTTTTCCGACATGCAACTTTCTTCTCCTTTTTCTGTGTGCTGAGCTACAGTTTATTTCAAATCTACTACCGTTTAAATCAGGCTGATCTTGTCCCAATGTTCCCAACAACACCTGAAAATCTACAGAACTTCAAACCCTTAAGTAACTGCCCTACATTTCATCTATCTAAACCAGACCACTGCTTAGCTGTCATTGTAAGTCCAGTTACAGTTTGTTTCTGCTATATTTATTGATGCCTAAAAGCAGCATGCTTATTTTGAGCATGCTTATCTGCCTGCCGTTCACGCCGGTGTCTTATAACCAGAAATAAAACGATTAAAACGTCTCATTGCCGATGAAGCGTTTGTAAATCAACCTTATGGTTCTTTGAAGCCATGATTACCTCTTATTAGTGATATTCAGCGAAAAAGACACATCAAGTGGGTCAATTGAGTTAAATTCCGTGGCAGTAAACAGGTGATCATGACCTTCGGGGTCTTAATTAACCATTGATGATGTGAACAGACAACTAATGATAGAGAATGGTGTTAAGAAGTAGGTCTTGTTAAAAGAGCGTTAAATTGTACTCGGAAAACACTTGGTGCACTTGATTATCTGTTTAAAGGCCTGAGGGGTAGCACGACTTCCAATTCGTGTTCATATAGAAGACTTCTTGGTTTGAATTGATCAAATTATCCTAGTTCCTTTCCAACCTATAATTGAGAGCAACCTCCATTTCTTTATGTTGCCTTTAAGGTATTTATTGATTGCATATTTCATATGTAGATTCGTTACTCTTCTATAAGTTGGCAGAAAAACGCCTTTACCAAGGACGTTTGGAGGGCACCCTAAATTGTTCATCAAATAACCGGCTAAGCTATCTAATGAAGAACACACAATATAAAGACTGCGCTTGTGTCAAATAAAGTTCCCCTAACGTCTGTTTTATGAAAACTGTAAATTCGTTAAATTCCTACGTAATGAGGTGATGCACGGACTAAGTAACTCCCAAACCTTCAAGCCAGAACTATGCACATGTAATAAATGTAAAATCGATTCAAATACATGGATAGACTATAACAACCAAACTTTACAATGTCATAATTTCAGTGTTAACCTCTAGCAAACATGACATAGACTTAAAAGAAGGGTGTAATGTCACAGCAGGACTTAGTACGTTACCGAGGTACTTATTCTAAGCATTTTGGTGAAATTTGTTTTGAAATCCGGTGTGTGGTTCTCAAGATAAGAGCACATAAAGTTTTAAATTTTCAACAAAGGTCAACTTGAAGCAAGCACATATGACATCATATCCCCTCATTATTAGTTCACAGTCTTTTTATTTTCTTTAAACTTGAGGGTTAATTTTCTCCCCAACACTCCCATATTATTTAAATGTGATTGCATAAGTGGCATGGAAATTTTACAAATATTTTGCATCTCCCACAGGGAGGTCTTATTCCTACTTACTTCAAGGTCAACACAGCAGTCTAATAAAACAAAAGGAAACATATCATTCCTTGTCAATGTGAGGAAGTGATATAAGCTCTTCTGCCTTTAAACTCACTTTGGAGCACAAATCTCCTGACTTTATTTATTGATTTCTCGAGAAATACATGTCAGATTTCAATGAAACTTTCACCACACTGTGTACCTTTAGCTTCTCTTTCACATATGATAATTAAATTTTTGCTTAAACTCCCCCTTTAATGCAATTTCGTCTACACTGACGTCATTTTGGAGGAAAAGCAATACGCACCTGGCTGCACAGCTGAACTTTGTGGAAGAAATATGTAGATCAGAGGCTAGCAAGCAGTAGAATTCACCACACGTTTGTACAAACATATGCGCGTATACGATTGGTTGACCTATCAGCTGTCTGCATTTGTTGGTTTATTTCCTTCTCCTCTCTCCCAATTTTTTAGTCCTAAACATGTTTTGAATTCCAGTTTCAGCCCAATGTAATACAGCACTTTATGTTACATCGATGTGCATATTAGTGTAAATGTAAGGAGAAGGGATAGTTGCCAACCCCTTCAATTTAAGCAGTAGGCCAGTTAAGAGTATATCACTGCGGTTGCACATTAACTGGTCATAGGTCGTGGTGATAAACAATACACGTGCTTAGGTGCAGCACGGGGTAATAAATGTTATAAATAGCACTACTTTGAAATTATGTTTATCCTTGTATGCTTATCCTAGTATCCATAATAATTGCTGATCACAGAGAATAACGTACTAACCACAGCACATGCATTTTTTCCTTTGACCTGAAACCTGCACATGCGTAATAACAACGTTTGGCTGTAAAGTAAGTCACCATGCAAGCATTTTGGTTGTCTTGCAGAGCGACCTACTAAAACAGAAGGGACTTGGTAACGTCTTATTTACAAATGATGAACATTATCAGAAGCAAGTCACCTTTAAAATTGACCCCATTGATTAGAGAAACAGTCGCAAAGACGGAAACATAGGACGATTTTGGACGATGCTTTTTAATTTTTACATTCCATTCTTCGCGTGATTAACGATTTTGGTAGGAAAAATGTTGCTGTTAGAACTTTTGAAAATATTAGGGAGATTAGAGCAACAGTTTTTCTTCCATAATCTTCGTACGGTAAAATTATAAGAAAAATGTCGCCGAAATTTTTCAGAATCTCCCAAAACTGTTTAAGTCATCACATTTATCACTTGGTCATGTGTTACAACACACTTCTAAATTATGGGCACAAGTGTGTACAGGTGGGAGTGGGATTATTTGTTACCGGTAGTAAAATTGCAAATGTAGTAAAAAGTTGTAAACATGAAAACGGATAACGTTCCCTGAAAATATAACCGTTTCTACTTAGGTTTCTTCATTACTATTTGTAATCAGGCTGTCATTTGGAAAGATTAAGTCGTAATCTTAATTTAAGTAACCTGATGTATCATTGTCATCAACAAAATGGTATTTGCTCATCGAATGCGTAACTGGAACAGCCACGTTTAACTAAATGACATTTTGTCTTAAATTCCAGATTGAATAAATGGCTTCACTCTGATTAAAGAGCTTCAATCAAATTCTGCTGTTAATTTCATCGCACATATGTCAGTGATGGTATTGCCTATGGGCGAATTTACTACAAGGAGCTTGTAGTGATCATCGTAAGAACTTGTTGTCGTTATTTGGTCAAAGGACCCAACAACAGATGTTAATAGATAACGGACAGTGCTAAAGCGGAATAAATAATAAATAGTAGTTGAGTAGCTGCAGCATAGGTTCGGTCCAACGGGCTGGTTAAGGTTTCGGATGAAATAGCCGATGGTGGTTAATCGATTGTAATGTTCACTGAAGTAAGTTTTTGCCACTTCGCCTCACTATAATGAAGAACAGTTAAGAATCAGTTCATATCATTTAGGTTGAGTAACCTCCCCCACAAATCGAATGACACATGCTCACTTAACATAACACTCACAACTTAACATAACACAATTACATAGCAGTACAAACTTTAAACACACTCATTCCAATACACTTGTGAAAATGTGTATATCATTTAGGAGTAAAAAATGACTTGAATGTTTTCTTAAAACTGGAATCTTTGATTCCCATCATGGGTAGCAATTATGAAACTGAACAAAATTTGACATAAATTTATTAACATGTGTATAAGGAGGATGAAACAATCCTGTAACCAACTACAGACAGTTTCCAATTCTCCTAACCTACAAACTTTTGTCCCCAATAGCAAGTCTGAAATCCCTCTTGTACAATAAAAATCCTAATTTATTGCTAAACAGTATTCTGATGAGCATACAGTAAGTTAGGTAGAGTTTTACGGCCCAGTTTCCAACCTACTGGTTCAAGTCGAGCCGGTCACGGCCATTTTTCCAGATGTGGCTCACTGGCCTGTTTTCCCTACTCCATTGCTTATTCGGAGCATCAGGCACAACGGCAGTAGATTCCTTTTTGGAAGTCTTTGGTATGACTCGACCTGGAAAGAGAACCCGGGCCTTCCGTGTGAGAGGCAGATGCTCTCACCGTTAGACCATACACGCGGTCTGATGAGCATACAAAGCCCCATGTGTCAGCGAAGCACTCCCTGTTGCTTTTGAGTACTATGAGGTTCTATGCATACCTTGAATTCGTAGCCAATCAAAAAGCAGGACCAATTGAAATGCTGTCCACTCTTTCCCGAAATGCAATTTGAGCTGATGAGCGAATTCCTTTAATTGGATTTTGAAATCATTAATACAACATGGGACTAAAGAAAAATAGATGTTTGGAATCATTACACTGACAAAGTAATTGTCTATTCATCTTATTTTTATATTTTTCATCTTTTACCACCTTCTGTAAGTTTTGTCTCCGGCTGTTGACTAAGTTGGTCACTGGGACCATTTTAAGCACAGGTCACACTACAGCGATATCCGATCGAATTAACCTCCAGTTTTTGAGAGTTTTACATAGAATGTCCGCCATATTTTGTCGAAAAAGAACATAAATTTGCGAACCTGTGGCATAAATGATTTTAATCCAGAGACTATAAAATCAGAATCATGCTACTTATTCCACATCAGCAGGCAGCATTTATCGGATATACGTACACCGATCAAGTTGTTTGTCAACGTAACGTCCCTGAATAATGAATTTTCATTTCATTTTCATGGTCCTCCTAAAACAAATAATATATTTTCACAGGATGGCAAATATTTTTTCTCAATTGATGGGAAAACCTCGAAAAATAATCCCATATCGATTTGGTGTGACCTACGCTTAACTAGCTGTAATCGTTGACAAAGGTTCCACCGTGGGAACCGAAATTCCAAACTTGATATCTTGTAGTCTTTCAATCGGACCAGCTCTGCTTTTGTTCGTGTCCGACTCACTGTATTGGGGTAGTCTATAGTTCTAACACAATTTCCCTACAAAACAGTTAAAGCGAGGACTAGGTTAAACAATTGTCCATTTTTATGTTTAACTGTCATTTACTGATATATCTATCTGCAATTGGTCTGCTTTGCCATTCTTCAGCAGCGAGAGGGTGTTAACCAGGGAAAGTTTGAAGTCTGTCTTTTAATTTCTACATTCCATCCACAAAGCCTACCTATTTGAATTAAGTAGCTAGCTTTCTCCAAACGGCTAACGATCTCATTGTTCAAAGCACTATCCAGATCAATATTGAAAAAGTAGGGGTTTTCCTGACGTCAACATGGGACGGGGACCATGAAGACTGAAGTTTAAGTTACCTGCCAGCCTGAGAAAATATTTCAAAACTGTACTTTGAATTTTGTTTTAGAAGAGCCATGCAAAAGCTTTTTAGCCATAGCGATTTAGACTCGCTTATGGTTACAGTGAGTAGTTATAAAATGATCAAAATAATACTTTCTGATTCAGTGAAGTGACAAAGGTCGATAGTTTTACATTGTAAACTCAAGTTTGTCTTGGATGAACGGGTCTGGGGTTTGCAAAGTCAATTTTACAACTAGGCAAATTCAATTATTGCACTGTCCTAGCATGATAAAAACGTAACATTACTGACGCCCTTTCAGTTTATCTTGTCAGTTATTCAATGTCTGAGCCAAAATGGATGAAGAAGGACACTGTCAGCTTTAAAATCGATTTTAGCTGTTCTAGTGATATCATTGCTCCCATTACACATTGATGATTTGCCATCTGATTGTATAGCCAAGAAAACCTAGAACTTGAATATTCCCTTCACATCAGCTACATCGCCTTTATATTGAGCGCACAGAGAAATATGTATGATGCAAGGTCATTTAAGACTAAGCAAAAATTAATTTACCAAGGCGCTGTCTAATTCCAACAAGGTCATTTTTTCTTGATAGAATCTGGACAGAATTCAATGTTGTCTTTATATCATTTTAAGAATAGCGAGCGTGTTCCTTTTTATCCTTTATAGTAGAAATTGCTCTTAAATAAAATTATCTGATTTCAAAACGATTACCAAGGTAACGTGTCGGTAAAACAAATACCAGACGAAAAGCTAATAAAAAAGTGGCAAAGAGTATGCTGTTTTGGTCTTGAAAAAATATAATGCTGTGCTTACACTCAATGAAGCTATACATTTTCATTGCCGAACAGCAGTTGAAAATAAGAGTTACAGAAAATAAAAAAGAAAAACATCTTTAAGCTGAATCGTGTTTGAGTTGTTAGATACATGCTAGTTGTTCCCACCTCCGTTTTGAAAAAGGTTACTTAAGTTACTCTAATCCGAATGAATTTCCGTTTAATTCCTTGCTGAAAGAAAAGGCAAGCACTTGGTACTGATTGTGTGTGTGTTCATCGTGGGCGTGTGTGTGTTCACTATGTTTTCCGAGCAAAACGGGGTAATGAACGTGCCTTCTCCACGCACATGTGGATACACTTGCAAGTCGGGATACACCCAGTGCCCAAAAGCAAACTTTGCCATGAAACTACAAGTTGTAAGAATTTTGAAATTTCCCCATAGTCAATGTTGAAAAGCTATCTTTAGGGAACGCATCGTGTGGTCATGTCAGAATAACCCCGATAATGTATGAAAATCTCATCGAAACAGTATATATTTTTATTTTTTTTTTCATTCTAATTGCTTATGCGTATGTTTTAGTTTGAGTAAGAAATCGAATTCCATAGGTTTTGGGAGCGTTAAAAGCAGTTCTGCGTTCACTGGTGGTAACAAGAAATTAAACTCCTTGCAAATTAATTTTTACACGGCAATATGCGTAAGTAGAAAAATGATGGACACACACTTTTAAAAACACGCCTGTAAAATTACAGTTGAAAACAAAGATATGCATAAGAATCCTGCTGCATTTGCAGCAGGGATTCCCATGTATTTCTTTGTTTCTATTACCGTAATTTTGCAGGCATTTTTGGGGCGATGCGCACTGTTTAACAAAGAAATTTCCTTACTGGCAAACGATAGCCTAATCCCTAACCTAATCCCTAATCCTAACAAAGAATACTAGATGTCAAAGGCACGCAAAAATAACAGACACACATTAGTAGGGCACATTAGGAATGAATGAACCAATGGTTGGCAAAGAATCATAAAATGGAAGCTCTAGTGTCAAAAAGTTTTGTAGTTTCTTCTATGTTATAGCACAAAGATTTGTTGCTGAAACGCAAAGGTACAGTCATTGAAGTGAGCATTTAAAATATTTCAGCCCCTGGACTACAAATGAAGGACACTTTTTCGAACGTTTGAATAAATTAAAGGTAAAATACATACAATGGATGAAGGAGGGCCTAAACCTTAAAGTGGAATTTGATAAAAGTAGTGACTTTCCCTAAACTAAACTTGAAAGATGGTGACATCCTTTGCCCCCTATTAAGTCCGTAAGAACTAGAGGTATGTTCCTATCATGTAGCAGCATATCCCATTCAATATTTCACTCAAAAACAAGAAAAAATAACAAAGAAATCAAGACGATATCTTCCATTGACCTGTTGGTCGAGTTTTCAATACTCTGTTCTTCCATTTTGTAATTCGTTCCCAGTGTTCGTTCCCCTTTCGAAATGGCTTTCTATTTGACACACTTAGTTGTCGTTTGATGTTTCTTGACAGAGGAAGACAGACAGAGATTGTCAAGGAACCCGCTTTCATCTCATGTGCTCAAAATACATCAAAATGCCTAAAAGTTTAAAACATTTGATCGGATAATTTACACACGATAGCTGAACTTCTCGAAGACGTAGACTGTATTATATACCTAAAATGCCTGTAGGACGATTGATCAAGTTTGTAATACTAAAAGAGTACTAGAAAGAAAATAGATCGCAGGGCTGGAGGGTATATTAAATAGTTAATGCATTTTAGAGGTAACTAACGAAAGATCTTTTCGGTCAGGTAGTAAGAACATCGTAAAGCATTTCTATCAGATTTTGTCTTAAATGGAACGGAAACAAGGCTAAACAAAATCACACACCACATCAGAAAAAGGGGAACTTGAACTGTCAAAAATTGTGCTTTGTGAGACTGCAAATCATTAATGTTGTAAAACGTGATGTGCATTAGGGAATTTCGTCGGTCCTATAAAAACTGAAAATTCAATGCTATTTTAAATGAGAAATATAATGGAAAGCACCAAAGGCAAACGGTGTAACTTCCATATGATGTAACATACCGCTCCCTGCCGAAGTTGCCTGAAGCCTACTATGTCTCAGGTGAAAAGTATTTTTGTCATCTCGGGTTTGTAAAGCGGTAAATTAACAAGTGAAATTTTTCCAAACCAACTAAAGAACTTCAAGACAACAAGACCTACAAGAGTTTTATCATAAATATGTGTGTGGGGCATAGTGTGTATATCACCTTGCCCCAAATGAAGCAAAAACCGCATCTTCATTTTCCGAAAATATCAGCCCTAGTTGATCTATCCCTGTAGAAAATACAAAACCTGTTCAGGTAAGTCATCTTAAATAAAGCGTAAATGATTAACATAAATACTAGCAAACCCATTAAACACCCTATTCAACTGCAAAACGATCTTGGAATAGCTGAGAGAAGGACTTAAACTTCGATGACAAAACCAGTAGTTAAGACTCCAGGTGGACCGAATTTACCCAGCTATGTGACAATAAATGCAGGAATTAAAAGCTATGGCTCATATTGAGAGCAGCTTTATGTCGTACAATCAACAAATTCAGACTAAAATGGTTTTGTTTAGTACCGTTTTGCTAGATAATATCAGATCGGAAAACCCCTAGACCCCCCTTAAAAGCTATCTCTCTATAAATCGAAAGGGAAATGAGGGGCTTGAATCTAGATAATCTTCGTCGTTATGCAAAATTGCTGCAATCACCACTCTTCTCTTTCACGACACCGCAATGTTAGTCTTGTTATATTTTTTTATACTAAAGATCTGGACGGGTTTGCGGTGCAGAAAGTTTTTACATCCTTATGACCTTGAGTTATTTGTTCAAAATGACAAGGAATTAAAATAGATTAGGACAAGTGTAGATTGCTGCATTACTTTTTCATTAATTTGGAGCTCATGAAAACTTTATTCATGAACATATTCACCAAATGAACTGAAATAGAATCAAAGAGCGTTTTGCATTACGAAAAGTTTGCTAGATGTAAAGTACTGTCGCCTTTATCGTGGATGTAAAAAAGTTTAATAATGATAAAAGCAGTTTTATATCTCTGCCCGGGTACAATGTAAACACAAAATGAATATTCGGTCTATAAGTAATAAGTAACACTAAATCCTCAGGAAAGGCAGCAGATATAGTATTGGCATTTAAAGTGCACTTTACTCCCTATAGAAATTATGGACTATGTTATTCAGAAGTAGCATATTCTAGTGAAAGTAACAAATTACTTTGGTTTTATTTTATGTTTAGTATTTGAAATCATTACGAATTGTTCTAATCATCACACCCAACAGCAGAATCAAGGGTCATCGGAACTTTGCGTGATAAGTTAAAACTAGCTGATTGATTTTTTCTCCATAAAAATAACTGATTGGATTGCATTTGCTAAAATATGTTTTAAGCTAATTGAATAAGAATCGCAAAGCTTGTTTCTTGTCAACCTGGTTTGTATAGGCCTGCGTTAAAAGGAGCGATTCTCAGTAAAATTACATCTTTGTCGATAGGAACTCGAAACCCAAAATGCAGATCGGCTCCTCATTTCACTCTAAAAAAGTGATTTTTCAGTTTAAAGGTTGTTAGGTGTACAATGTATCACATTTCGATGGATAGATTTCAACGTATTGCTTAACTTCTAAGGGCCATTTTGTCTTATCATTCACCGAATTATTTACTTATTGAGTTAAAACCAGCTCTTTTCGGTAGATGTTGTGGTAAATTTGTTGAAAATTTGTATTCTTCACAAGTGCGATTTCTTCGCCTGCAAGGTGGTTCAATGTACATTCGATATTAGTCCACGTGGGGTTTGCATGTATATCTCATACCCAACCAATCTACGGCACTAATAAGAAACCAACAACCCCTTTTATAGTTTTGGAGATAGAAGCTTTAAATTTTCTGCGTATGGTTATCAATATTTTCCCATTGTCAGGTCTAGGGCCTCGGCACTTGCCAACTGCGGTGTAGATACGGTTAGATAATATCGATTTTTTGGGGAAACCTAGTATTATAAAACGTCCAGCACATAACTCCAGTCTACCTCCGCATAAATGCTTAGCCTCGACGCTGATTTCAACCTTCATAGCAATCTGCAGAAGTTATGTAGGCTTATTGCACATATTCTCTCAAGCATATATTGCATTTCGAAGTAAGTTTAAGGCGCCTACATTCCCATGTATGTCATGGAATAAGTACGTGATCCTTAACAAATTTCCTTAAGTATTAAAAGACAATTGAAAGTCATTGTACTACAGTATACAGTTAGATGGTATCAATAGATCTAGAGATACACAAAAAAGCATTCTAGAGGCCTAAATGGGAAAAATATCAACATTCCTATCTTAACGTGTTATAGAGTTTTCGGTACTCGACCTTGTTCGTCGTCTTTTGAAACATATCTTCCTGGATAGGTTTACACTCTCCACTTCCTTAATTCATAATGGCTTCCCGCCTCAGGCTGGAAAGCAATAACGAAACGTCGGAATAAACAGATAGCCAGAAATGCTAGTGTGACCATTAGATGCAAAACTTGAACATGAATAATATAGGTCATTTCTACTCTTTGGCCACATTTGTTATTCACTGTGCTTTTCCGTTGGACGTGTACTACTCTTGCGTCTATTTTTGCTTATTCAAAAAAGTTCAAGGATGCATAAACTTGAAAAGCGACTTACATTTTTCACTTCTGCTAGCGGGTAAGTAAGAGAGTACCACAAGAACCTGGGTAAGCATTCTCCTTACCCATTTTTCTTGCACAAAACTGAAATGTATGTCCAGCTTTAACCCAGGTTGGTTTGAAGCTTTCTACCCTGGTATCATATTCAATTGTAATAACTTAATTTTCTTTATTGAAGTATATATATACTTATACTCATATAAGTACCACTTTCTGCCACAGAGATCAAGTTGTGTTGGACCCCTGCCTGATGTTATATCAAAATCTGTTTGTAACATAGAGGAAATTTAGACAAAAAAAATGAAGAGAACGCCCGCTTCCGAACTACGAATCCGACTCAATGTCCCCGAATCCGACTCGATGTCCCCTTTTCGGGGACTTCGCTAGGAATACACAGACGTGACAATTCAGGCGTCGTTGTTAGTGAAAGCGATCGAAAACTTATTTTGACAGTTGAAATGACAGATTCTTTGATTAATAAGTCTGAAGCGGAAGATAACATATTTAGTTCCAAGGACATGGTAAAAAATTAATTTTCCAGACAATTTAGTCACCACACATCCAGGCTCTTTCAGCACTCCTGATTTTAAGTGTCTATAAAATTGTCTTAAAGTCTCGGATATGTCTGAATGTATTTGACTATGGGGCTTTGCATTTTCCTCAGTTTCGCTACTGTTATGTACATTCTTAAGTCTAAAATGCCATCTTCACATATAAGTGCGTTTCACAAATATCAGAACACCGGAACGTTGAAACCAATTGTCATAGGCATCAAGAGTACTTAAATTTTGTCGAAATCGAAACTTTACAAGGAAAACCTACTTTCTAGAATATTGCACTTGGTAAAGAAATCACACTTTGCGTTTTTGACAATTTTACAACCTTTTACAAGATTAGGTACACCTGAGGTACGTATCAATTTGCTTCCTTCCTCCCGTTCGGAAAGAATTTTGTTTCTTCCAATGAATGAGAGAATCTAAGGAAGAGGTAGGAAGAAAAAACCCCTTATAGACGTGTATGAGAAGTTCATTGGTGGTCAGTTTTCTAATTTCGAAGATCGGGATTCTGTAAACATTAATCTTACAGCAAAAGCTGTTTTAAAGGCTTGCTGCTTGATCTAAAAAAAAAAACTCTTGCTCATTTGCCTTAAAAGAATTTGCTGATAAATCGGCTGGTTGTATAATAGCAACCATTCTTTAATATAACTACACTGTTAAAAGTTTCTGTAAATTTACAGACTTTTTTAACTTAAACATTTTGTATTTTCCTTTTAATAGAGATTTTCTGTATCTTTACAGACACTTTGTATTGCTACAATAAAAAGGTTGTTTAACATGTATTTTCTGTTTATTTGAAAAACCATTTCTGTCTGCCTTTATAACCAAATTTTACTGCTTTGTAAAACTTTTTCTGCAAATTTACAGAAATTTTAACAGTATTTTGTATTTTTCTGATTTCACGTAAAAATACTGTTATTTAACAAACATTCATTTTGTTTTTAAGCTGAAAAAGAAACAAAAATAAGCCCAAACAAACAAATAAGAAATAGCCAGAAATTTTCAATATATAACATGCATCGTTCTGCGAAGTTTCAGTTTAAAAAAAAAAAAAACATTTTTTGCAAATTTATGGCCCAATTTGAAAATTAATTTACACTTATTATAAAAGAATACTTAGTTATTACGTTATCAGTTATAAATATCATACAACTGGTGTTTTGTCACACATTTTTAAGTAAAAGGAAATTGTAAGGCCCTAATTTCAGAGCACTGAAAATTGGTACACTGATGTCAACTCATCGCCCCAGGCCCTCATGCACTTGATCGGAGCAAATTACAAACGTTTCACAAATTTACATGAAAGAGTCTGTAAAGTTACCACTTTATGACGTAAATCTCTTTTGCGTAAATGGGTGGAGCTTATTTTGTAGGCATTTTCCTAACAAAAGGATTGCTGTTACTTTGAATAATATCTTCGTTGCGTTTTTTAATCAGGAAGTGATAAACTTATTGTTTATCTTGTCTGGAAATGTTTGCAACCAATGTATTTGCATTCTTTGTCATATTTATTAAAAACAATTATTATATTGTACAAAAAATGTGACTTTCCAATTACAAAGTTCCTAGAGATAGCAGTCTACTTGACAACAATATGACAACAAAGCATCCTCAATGTGTTTCGATTGAAAACATCTTCGAAACGACACATTACGTTGATAAGCAAGTACCTGATCTACTTAATGATGAAGTGTATGTTACGTAATAACATATGAAAGGTAAAAAAGCGATATTATTATAAATATTAAAACGTCGGGAATGAAAACAGTAGGCTGTAAATTCACATAAAATTAAGGTAAACAAAACAGAACAATTCTGTAATTCGATTTTACAGTAGACTTTTTTAAACTAATTTACATGCAAAAACTGTAAAGAAAGAACAAACCCTTAATGTTTTTTCATGATTACAGTCTGACAGTAAAAAAAACATTATTTGGTTGGAAAAAAATTTGCCATAAAAATTATGTAAATTTACAGAATTTAGAGAAATTTTTTAACAGTGTACATACCAGATTCAAAGGGCAATCTAAATAAGAAATGGGTACATTGCTTATGAAACCTGTAATTTTCTAGTAATTGTTGGAATATTTTATACCCGTAACATTGAGTGGCTTTAGCATATTTATTGATAAAACTTCGGCAACATTCATTTTCAAAAGAGCAGAGTAATAATGACTTCGTTATTTAGCGGTGGTTTATCTTCGGTCTGGTGGTAGAGAGTCCGTCTCTCACCAGGGCAGGGGGGTCAGAGTTCCCAGACTTAGTCATATCAAAGACTTTAAAAAAAGGTAGATAACCGTTTTTTGTAATTTTCCGCATTTTCGGAAAAACTGGACTAGGGAACAATCAACCGACCTACAAATGGAAATGGCCGTAGGTACGGCTAGAATAAACCAGAAGGTTTAGTCCCGTCCTCACTATGCGACCCAATGCGACGCAACGCATTGCAACGAGATAGTTCATGAAACTGAAACGTGCGACTGACAACAATGACGGACATCTGGTATGAAGCCCCCGAAGTTCAGTTAATCGAAATGGACAAAACACATTCTCGTCTCTTCAACGTTACAAGTAAAGTGTATGTTAAACGTTAGAATTTTGGTTGAATCGCTTCATGGAACTGCGACTTGTTGCATAATGTGGACACTATGCTCTTAAAACTAGTAAGTCTTCAGTGGCTCACCACGGCAAGACAGTTTTGTTGCAATAAGCCGCGTCGCACAGTGCGGACGGGGGCTTTAGAAGTTGAGAGGTAAAACTCTAACAAACTAAATTTTTCGTGTAGCCGCAAATTGTCCTGTTATAGATTATTTGGAATAGATAAGCCATACCTCTGTTTTATCATGTTAGAACTGTAGTTCTGAGTGGATCTCAAATTCATGATGCCTTAATTTTATGGGAAACGTCAAGACATTGCATAACATAGGAGGTATGTTGGTTGCATGTCGAATTCCAATCTTGTTAGCCACGATTCATTGCTCACAAACTTGGAGGAAAATTTGGATGGGTTTAAAAGGATACCATCCAACCGTCCATTTTCATTAAAACACGTGAAGTTGCTTATACGCTTTTCCAAAAATATGATAAAAATTCATCATAATTTATCTTAACACCTTATGGCGACCGTTGTCGGAAAACTGTATAACATCAAAAAATTCAAGATATATTTCATGTCATTAAGATAGGAAAACTTACATATATGAAATTAGTTTTAGTAATCATGCTTACATGATTGCGTATGAGGAAAAGCAAATTTACTAAAACTTTTCTGAAACCTACAGGAGAACTTATTTTGCTTATCTGATACGAAACTTCGAAAATGTCTAAAATGACAAATAGTCTGGAGTATTTTTATCGCTTGTATGGCTGTAACATAAACTGTACATGTACATGTAGGCCTACAGGGGGAACAAGTCACAAGTATTGATGTGTTGATAATACGTGAATCGAAAATTCAATTCAGGCATGATTTATCTAATATGCAATATATTACAGTGATATAGGGGCTCCCGCTGATGCCAATGCTTCTCACGTCTCTCCATAATGATTTGGCATCCATTTGTTCACTTAGGTGCTATCGTGAGGGCTTATTGTTAACATCACACCTACTACGCATGATCAATTACGGACAGCATATGACTTATAGGTAAGAGACGTGCTGACGTCATGTGGAAACCTTCTTTAGTCTCAAACGTAGCCGACTATAGTCCAATACGATAAAGGTTACTTGTTTTACCGAAAGCAAGCCATGGCATTGATATCCAGGTGAGACAAATTTTACATTACCTGAATTTTTCGTGTAATGAAAATTGCGCCAGGGTCCTAAGTCTTGCATATCGTTTGTAGGGGAAACAGAAATTTTAATCTAAAGCATGACGTTGTGTCTTTACAAAATTACAGAGGCCATGTGCAGCTGTTGACTTTGCGAAAACTTTCTTTTCCGTGACTGTATTCATTTCTTTACGACTATATACATTGTACTGTAATCTATAGAAATGATAAAACATTTCGTTCTATTTTTCTTTTCATGCCGAAAAACATCTTCACTCTGTCTCACCTTTAGTATAGTGTAATAATAAAAATAATAGTGTGTTTTCATTTTCGGGCCGTTGTTCGCACAGTGAAGTTCGTTGGGCAATGCATTTCCCTTTTCGTTTACCAGAGAGATCCGGTGGATAGTTTCAATCGTTAGACTCGTGACAATCGAATAGTTTTGTTTGCATCATAAACTATTGCAGTAAGTGTAAATGATTCAGTTATTCAAGAAACATAACTTAACTATGTTATATCAAGTTTTTACGCATTCATACACAAAGCCCAAAGGAACCTCTTAAAGATACAGCACCCACGCCACTTATAAAGGTGTGTCGCAGAGACTTTCCTAATCCTGCATTATAAAAGCATAGTGTTATACATATTTATACGATTCGTTTAAGAATGACATGTACCCGTAGTGGGTATTATACCTTCAAGGCTATGGTAATCCCCTATCATGACATCTTGTTAAGAACGTCAAGAATGTAAGAATTGTAATTTTATCAGCGGCGGGGCAAACTACGGGTTGGAAGATGCATCTCGTCAACTCTATCACATGTTCAACGAACGTCTGTCATCTCGCCCTGAAGGTTGGATACAAATTTTTAAGCTTTACTTACAACGAGAGATGATTTGACAATTTTATCTCATAGAATATATCTTATCCTGGTTGAAACGACAAGTGTCTGCCTTGATAAAATGTACATCAAGTACATCTGGACGTGACCTACGACATTAACTTCTGTATGGTCGTGACAACCCTTATCGAACAGTTTCTATGCATTTGCAAACTATTTGAGGCCACATGGTTTATGTTTGAGGTTAACTTAAAAAACGTGAAATTTTTATCTAATATATTGATTTGGGTTCCTTCATACATACCGTAAATAAAAAAGGAGGGAAAACAGTGGAGTATTTAAACGTAACAATTAGGTAGCTGAACATGTGAGTTTTGAACATGAAACCAATATGTTTAGAAGATGACTTAGACAGATAGAAACAGAATTGAAGTTGGCGGCTTTTTAGGATCTTCAATGTAGAGAGGGAAAAAATGTATGAACTTTGACTGATCTATGCCCTGAGCTATGACTTGGTGTGCCGAGGATGTGGGTGGGAATGGAGAACAAAATTACTGCATAATTATTTGCACACTCCCATATCAAAATATCTATAAGGGCTGAGGTCCAGGGTTGATCTCAAAGTTTTATTCCGTGACGAAGATTGTAGGTCGAGATAACGGGAGTAGTGCATGCAGATATTTTCCCCGGAATTACTTTGTTCGCACTTAAAACTGGGTCTTGAGGCCCAGCCTTCACCGATTGATCTAATCGTTTGATCCTTTGAACCAATAGGTTGGAAACTGGGCCGTATAACTCCATCTTACTAGCGTACTGATTGGTTTAATCACACGTTTACCGCCCTGTGATACATAATTCTCTCAAACTGATCTGCGTTAAGTTCTGTCTATTAAGAGAAAAACCAGTGTAAACCGTTGACGTTGTAAGGGTTTTGAACTTTGACGTCATTCCCAATACAAAAGTTTTCTATAGAACCTTATAAAATCAGGGATTTTCTAACAAATGGCAAGAATCCTCAATGGAATTTCACTATTCAATCTCTATAGAAATCTGTCCGTTTTCTGCAATATCCTATAGAGCGTTGACCGGAACTTGAAGGGCAGGTTCTTCAATAAAGAATCCACATATTTCTAAAATGTCCAAGCTTTTTTTCAAAGGTCTTGAATACAAAAAGCCAAATAAACAAATATACTTCGGAGAGTTTTTCGCTTCCTCATGTTCTTGGTGGCTTACCATCATTTTCGCGATGTTATGTCATTACCCCTCCTGTCCAGCAAATCCCGACCCTACCTACTTATACGTACTTTCGAAGTATCAAACCAAATGCCACAGCAAAAAATATAAATATGTCGCAAAGTTTCCACGTCCATCCAACGCTCTTTGCAAAAGTTTCAGTTCATTAAGAACCTATGGGAAGCATTGCCTCCCAAAAGTATATCAAACTCAACATGATGCATCATACATCCTACAAAGGTCATGATGGCACTCAATTGGATACATATGCCTTGATGGTTTAATACGTTGTACCTGTATCTTTAATACGATGTATAGGTTTGAGTTTATAACAACTTCGGACGGTAAAATCTCCAGATTGCCTTTACTAAGATCGATACAGCATATTTCGAACTATCGTTGAAACATGATGCGCTCAGTGATTAGCTATTCCCGTATAGGGTTGGCACAGTCATCATTCATGTCCTTTTGTCTATGCTCAAACTTACAGAGCCGATAGAAATAATTCACTCGTATTTTATTAATTTGCAAAAAGTGATAGTCTCGTGCTATCCGATCCGGCAATATTTTTTAAAATTGCCGAGTGTTGAGACTTGTTGAAGTTAATTTTGTTTTGAAAGCAATGCAGAGCTCACATAGTCTTATGTAAACTATCTACAAACGACATTGCACCAATCATCTTTTAACATTCCATTCTTCCCTTGTAGAGATATAATGGCGACAACAGAACGTTACAATCTGAGGAGGGGGATAAAGGGCAGAGGAAAATTTAAGGCCCTAAAATCTTATAACAAGTCGTCTGTTTCTGGGTTTGGGGATCCAGAAGGCGAGACCCGGAAGTTTTGAGGCTTAAGCATATCTCTGGATAATATGGGAAAAGTATATTACTTATTTTCACGGTTAAACCAACTCCTACGTAAACTTACTTGGGGGAGGAGGAAAATCAGAGCCAAGGCAAAATGGGAGTTGTGGCCTCTTACCCCACGGTAGCGCCGCCATTGGAGAGGTAACAAAGTTCTTCCAGTGGGCTTAATTAGTTAGATAAGAGTTAACGACACATCATCACGAGTGTGTTATATAGTGTCATACTGTCCAAGTCCTCCCATTTAGTCGCCTCCTACGACAGGCAGGAAATACCGTGGGCATATTCTAAAACCCCAACCCCACAGGGGGCCAATGGGAGACAGTTTATACAACGCTCTTTGTTGGCTTGGTTGGCTTGCTGGCAAACATGAAATAGACAGCGTTTAAAGAGGCAAAGACTTCAAAAACATTGCGTTTTCCCTAAAAAACTCAACTCTCAAACTGTATTTCCTTTAGCAAGGTCATAAAATCTATTGATGTGGATTTTAAGCTTATTAATCCACTAACTCTTAGACCTTAATCTATTGTTGAGTGTGCGGTTATTAAAGCCTAGCCGGAAATACTTGTACAGATTGTGATTAAATTGATTGAAACGTTTAGCGACTGGATAACTAATAGCCTTTCCTGTGACTGTCTTTTTACAATTATTGGATTTGAATCTAAATTTCGAATGTGTTTGACCGAAAAAGTTATCATTTCCACATTAAGTGCAACAATTTATATACACGACAGATCGTTGCAAAACACTAATGTAGATTACCTTCTCCGCTCGCTCCTACGATCTTCAGTCACATGAACGACAGTGTTAAAATGAAATTTATTTGTAAAAATTATATATTTGCTTCAGTCAAATCCCATGGCATGTATACAGTTAAAAACTGTATAGTATTTTGGAACTCTTTGGTCGGTAAAACCTAGTGTTATGTTACTAACACGTTGCTCGTGGCACATATAAATATCTAAACGATTTCCAAAGAATGTATACTTTTAAACGATAGATATCCTGGGAGGATCGGATGATTGCTTCCTTTGATATTGCAATGAGTAGATCTTAGACGTTTTTTTGTCAAGTTCAGTAAGAGAAAATGTTAAAAGTTTAAATAGAGTCCGACGAACAACACGTGGGAGTTTTGAAATCACATGTCAAATAACAATAAATTTAAATTCACACTTGTACCTCAATCAGTTAGGGAGATAACCGCTTTTGGGAGAAAATAAGTATTACCCCGATTGGGGGAAAATTTGCCTGTCTCAACGGTATGAATATTTATGAGCACCTAGTGTTTACCTCTTCACAGTCGTCGAATTGATTAATATGCTTAATGTGTGTGTATTCAATTGTGAGGTAATAGTTAAGACATAGAAAACGAAATTACCATGGACCTTCAACTACGTATTTACAAACATATGTATTGGCACGACCCACTTGCACATCTTTAAGTGAATAATGGTGTACAAAACTTGCGGTTGCGTGGAGTCTATAAATTAAGCTTAGAACAAAGAACGTAGCAAAATTGCTCGATTTCTCAAAATCGGCGTGGTGAACAACCAAACATGACGAAGCCTTTTTATTCCCCTTTCAACAAAGTTTTTGGAAATGCCCGAATTTCTCTTTCCTAAAATCGATAAAAATTGCAAGGCTGTTTTGAACGTTATCTCCGTTGAATTTGCGCGGTAGGAAAGCAATGCATCGTGGGAGATATTTGAAAATGGCGCCACCCATGGCAAAATAATCCCCCGATCGGGTGAAAATTGATTTCCCCCGAAAGAGGTTATCTCCCGAACTGTCAATATTTGCACTATAAGAAACATTAACCACACTCGGGTTAAAAAATTGAGGAAAACGTGTGTCCAATTGAATTGATTTCAGTGATTTTGACCACGTTTACTTTGGGAAACTGGATTACAAAATTAGAATAAGAAAATGGTTTTATCACAGCTACATTCTGGGCTTGAGATGTTTAGAAAGTTGTACCGATTATCACTTACTTCTTCCTGGAATTGGTAACCGTGTAAACGTTTTACTCGGCATGTTTGTGCTTCTTTCATCAAGTTGTAAAAATGTGAATAACAAATGTTCCCATGGTACCCCTTTTACATCACGTATCGGAATGCCCTCAAACAGTTTTGATGCTTTGTCCTTTCAGACGGTTTGGCAGAAACCCTTGGCGACTTTAAAATCCGCCCAAAATTTTAAGCTTTGAATTATCGGTATTAAAAACGGACTCACGTGACCAACGCCTCATTTAAATCGATCAATGCATTGCCTCAGAACGTGAAAGCAATCAGATCAGAGTTACGCGGGAAAAAAGAAACTAAAGTGAAACCAGCTCCGGATAAGCACGTTTATAGAAATTATTTATGTCCCGATAGGGGTGTCTCCTTTCACCTCGGTTTGTTAAGAAAGGATTGGGTGTCGACATTTTCTTAGTAAATAAAGGCTCCCTTTTGATCAATAATTATTTCTATTTTGAGTAAGGCGGAGAAGAGGGTTTGTAATTTTAGGGTATGTGTAAGAAATACGAGAAATTAACACTCACGCCAACATGAAGATTAAACAAATAGGGTCTTAGTCTAGAACTGAGGGCTCTTTCATTTTGTTACATTTCGAAGAATTGAATCTTATGTGTAGTAAGAGATCTGTGAAAGGTAACTAAAGGTTGCAAGTACATACAATGTCGAGTAACAGGTGGCTGATTTAAGTCAAAGATTTTGTGAACCATAAAACAGTGTAACTTATCATATGAAAAAGGCAAAGGAAACCGTGCACTTGCTTAAATATCTCTATGAACCGTAAAAAAGTCACTTACGTAGTTACGTGATGAAAATAATCATCTATGAATAAAATCCAAAACCTATGTTTAGGAATTAAAGAAGAAATGCAATCTTCCAATTTGGATTATTCTTGTAGTCTACCCGTTTTCACGAATGGCTCTGGAGAGTCATGTGATAATATTTTTCTCTCTGATTCGTGAAATTTATGAGGATTAACTCATTGATTTAACTAAGATATGCAATATATAAATCCGAAAGTATAACAAAAAGCACTTGTGAGGGGATTAAGAAGAAACTAGTAAAAGTTAGTGGTGGTTTTAAAATAAATTTTTGGCCAAATTTCTATATACTTTTCGTCCTCACTATGTTTTCATCCTTAGTTGCTTAACACGGATATCTGATGCTTGAATATTTGGTTTTGAAAACGTATTGGTTGCTCAAAATGTACTGTCTAGTAGCTAAACATGTCGAAAAACATGTGCCATCGGAACTTCATCGCACTCATCATTACACTTGAAGCTTATGAAATATTTCCCAATAAGTTCGTAAAATTAAGTTCATGTGATAGACATAGAGAAGTGAAGTTGAATACAGCTGTCGATTTGATAGGATATGGGCACGCCAAGAAACACTTTTACAAAAGTACATATTGAGGCTATAACAACGTGTAATTTGGTCGCACTTGAACTTGGGTTTTAGTTTCATTGATTGAAAGAGGGTCTTAGGATAAGTTATAAAGTGAGATGATTTTTTCCCGACCTATAGAAATTTGAGAAAGACGGAAGATTACAGTTCGTCTTGCATTTCTTTAATTATTTTATTTTGGTTTTTACAATCCACTCGACGCCACTAAATTAATTTGTTCCACCTATTGGTGGAAATAACTTTATACCTGGTCGAAACAGGATTGACTCAATTACCGTGGGTAAACTTCTTCAATCAAACGTGCCAATTATTGGTGTTCAGGAAAGGTAACATATAGGGAGTTACTTACCTAAAGAATTGGGAAATGGTGTCTGAATCTTCGACAAAGGGACTATATTCAGTCAGTTTATAGTAGAAACGCGCGTTTGAAAATTCGGTTTAACATTTAATTTCAGATATCTCCTAATATGTTTAGATTTCTTAAAAAAATAATTGCAAAAGTTAAAAAAAAAAAAATAATTGCAGATACCTTAAAGTAGTTGAAGAATCTAAAACGAAAGAAAAAAAAACCAAAACAAAGGTCTCAAACACTGTCTCTGGTCCTATCTCATTTTCGGGAATTCTATTTCAGATATCTCAATTGAATTTAGTATGCCTTAAAATTTCTTCCACACATCGAAAAGTCCGTATTTTTAGATATGTTAAATTTCTGACAAATTGCTCAACCGGCTTTTCATATGCCCGTTTGCTTTGGTTGAAACCTACCCTAAGATTTATGTCAAATAATTGATATTCGATTCGCTTCTTGCTTTGAAGACCCAGTAGACGACGTTTGAGGAATTTTTGTGCCTCAAAGGTGCCAATTCTCAACGATCTCAAAATAATGATTTTTTACTTTCCATGTCTCTTTCTCTAGTTTGGAAGGAGGGTCTTAATGCACGACCTTCCTCGTAATTGAATTTTGTCGTTGCATTCTTTATATTCGTGATCTTCACATTTCGTAATTTTCACGTGCTAAAGCCTCCAGCTCTTAACACATTTGTTGGTGTTATGGGCTTTACATGCTACAGCCTCCAGTTCCAAACACATTCATAGGTGTTATGACCAGGAAGTTGTCATCTAACAACTCCCTGATTTAACACTAAAATTTCCGGGATTTGGTGTCTACCTAAACTGGTCACAGTTAACCAAGTTTTCAGCTTTAAGTTTTTCAGTTTTTAGCTTTACCGACCTGGTATGAAATTTCGGTTTGTAAAGATTAAAGATTATATATGTATATATATATATATATATATATATATATATATATATATATATATATATATATATATATATATATATATATATATATATATATATATATATATATATATATATATATATATATATATATATATATATATATATATATATATATATATATATATATAAGGTCGAAATGCTGCGGAGCACTGTTGAAATGTGTAGGTCGAAAAGAGGTAGTAAAAAGTGCTTAAAAGTTCACGACGTTTCGGGTATAAACCCTTCATCAGGTGGCAAAACCCAAACTGAACAACCAACAGTAACAATTGGACACGACAAACATCAAATCCGAAGCGATCGCTGTAAAAACAGAACCGGACGAAAGTGACTGTCAGAAAACATGAGTGCGAAGGATGAAACACAAATCAAAAAAGAAAAAGAGCGTCCTGGATGAAAAAATGCACGTAAAATCGAACATGTTCTTAAAAAGGAAAACAGGAGACAAAAACTAGCTCCGGAAAAAAATTGTGAATAAGGCCTACACAGAAAAAAACGAGCACGAACGGGTAAGTGTAAAAGGAGTAAAAACTGGTACAAAAGGGGGGAATATTACAAAGGTCAATTCTAACGTTAAGCCCGTGTGGAGCGAGAGTACCTAGCCTCATGATCAGTCGGTTTTCAGCACTAAGGCGGTCACGATCGGAGCCTCGGCACATAACAGCTGCCGTAACGGTTAAATGCTGTATTGAACAAGGTGAAGGGGGATTGAAATGTGCAGCCACCGGGTATCCATGGAGATGCTGTTTGATGGACCTAAGGTGCTCGGTGACTCGATCCGCGAGGCGGCGCTTGGTCTCTCCCACATACAACGAGTTACATCTCCCACAAGCTAAAATATACACTACATTTGAGGAAATGCAGGAGAATCTTTGTTTGACAATAAAGCTGTTGCCGTTGGGGCCAGAAATGTTGACGAGGTCGTGTTTGCCGACAACTGGACATGTATTACACCTCGGACGGTTACATGGAAAGGTACCAGCCGTGTCGTCGAAAGAAGTTTGTGGGTGGGAAGCCCGAACTAAATGGTTGGCTAAATTTTTCTCAACTCTAAAGGCAGTGATGGGGGGTTCCGGGAAAACATCACGGGTTGAGGGGTCTTGTCGGAGCAACTTTACATTTTTTGTGGATAGCGTGTAAAATAGGACGGATCGAAGGGTGATAAGAAATAACTAAAGGAATACGTAGATTGGTACCAGATTTGCTCTTTTTCTCCAAGGCTTCCTTTCTGCTGGTTCCTTGAATTCTGCGTAGGGCATTAGAGAGGATTTTGGCAGGGTACTGGCGTTTTTCAAAAAAGGACAAAATTTCTTCAGAGGCAGTAGAGAAGTCAGAATCCTCCGAACAAATTCGTCTGGCTCGCAAGAGCTGGGAATAAGGGATAGATTTAGTGCAAGATTTGGGGTGGTTAGAAGGGTACAAAAGGTAGTTATGCGAGTCGGTTGGCTTAAAGTGTAGGTTAGAGGTAATTGTACGGTTGTTGATGGACAGTTTAAGGTCGAGAAAAACAGCAGATGAGTCCGAGATACAATGGGTAAATTTCAAAAAGGGGCAAAAGGAATTAACAAAGTCGATAAAAGTTTCTAAATCACGACGGGATCCAGAGGCAACTCCTACAATATCATCAATATACCTTTTGTAAAGTATAGGTCGTGGCCCGGTATACTGAGAAAAAAGTTGTTCTTCAAAGTGGCCCATGGTCAAACAGGCAACAGAGGGACCCATTTTGGTTCCCATGGCCACTCCTTTAACTTGACGGAAAAAAACGCCCATTAAACTGAAAACAATTTTGCTTGAGAACAAGTTCCGTTAAACGTAGGAAGGTGTCAGTCGGTACAAGGGGATCACGCCGTTTGTCTAGGTAGTAACGGATAGCTGTTAAGGCAGCATTATGAGGAATTGACGTGTAGAGGCTGGACACATCCATGGTGAATAAAAGACGTTCTTCACAATTTTCAGGAAACTCAAAGTCACGAATAAGTCTCAAGAAATGTGGCGTGTCTTGAACAAACGACGGCAAAGCTGAAACTAAAGGGGAGAGCACCGAATCCACATACTCAGAAATAAGTACGGTGGGGCAGCTGTGTGAGGAGACGATAGGTCTGCCAGGGTTGTTGGCTTTGTGGATTTTGGGAAGCAGGTAGAAGTTAGAAATCTGTGGGCAAGGGTGGAGTAGAGAAGTAGCGTTTGGGGGTAGTTGTTTATTGTCCATGAGTTGGGTCAAAGTGTTTTTAACTAACTTTTGGCACTCAGGAGTGGGGTCAGCGGGAAGTTCTAAATAAGCACTTTGGTCGGATAGCTGTTTGTTGGCCTCAGCAATATACAGGTCCTTCTGCCACACCACGACAGCACCACCCTTGTCAGCTGGTTTAATAATGATGTCCCTGTTACTTTTGAGGGATACAATGGCATCTCGTTCTTCAGGACGAAGGTTACGCAGTGCGGTCATTTTAGGGGGGAGGAGATCGTTGACATCTTTGTAAATGGTATTGATTACATTGTCAAGGGTGGGATTTTCTCCTGGCTTGGGCGTCCAGGAGGAACGGACAGGGTTGGCGGGGTTGGAAACTTCCTCTGAGGGGGTATCATCCTGATGGTCTGTTATCCCGAAATGGTAGCGAAGGCGGAGTTTCCTGCAGAAAGACGAAACGTCTCTGCGTATGGAAAACTCATCAGGAAGGGGGTTCAGTGGAACAAAGTTGAGACCTTTCGCTAAAACTGAGCGCTCAGAGGAAGAGAGTTCCAGATCGGGCGGAATAGTGACTACAAGCTTGGTGTCTGGCTGGTTATTAATGTTAGGTTCGAATTCGGTGGACGGGGATTTGGGCAACAGGCTAGCCAAGGTCCTGGCTTTGGAGTCTTGTAGGAAGTTATGTAGTCTACGATTGTAAATATGAATAAGGAGGCGAACTTCTGCAGCTTGGGGTAAGGTTTCAAAAAGAAGTGACTAGACCCCTCAACCCGTGATGTTTTCCCGGAACCCCCCATCACTGCCTTTAGAGTTGAGAAAAATTTAGCCAACCATTTAGTTCGGGCTTCCCACCCACAAACTTCATCGACGACACGGCTGGTACCTTTCCATGTAACCGTCCGAGGTGTAATACATGTCCAGTTGTCGGCAAACACGACCTCGTCAACATTTCTGGCCCCAACGGCAACAGCTTTATTGTCAAACAAAGATTCTCCTGCATTTCCTCAAATGTAGTGTATATTTTAGCTTGTGGGAGATGTAACTCGTTGTATGTGGGAGAGACCAAGCGCCGCCTCGCGGATCGAGTCACCGAGCACCTTAGGTCCATCAAACAGCATCTCCATGGATACCCGGTGGCTGCACATTTCAATCCCCCTTCACCTTGTTCAATACAGCATTTAACCGTTACGGCAGCTGTTATGTGCCGAGGCTCCGATCGTGACCGCCTTAGTGCTGAAAACCGACTGATCATGAGGCTAGGTACTCTCGCTCCACACGGGCTTAACGTTAGAATTGACCTTTTGTAATATTCACCCCCTTTTTGTACCAGTTTTTACTCCTTTTACACTTACCCGTTCGTGCTCGTTTTTTTCTGTGTAGGCCTTATTCACAATTTTTTTCCGGAGCTAGTTTTTGTCTCCTGTTTTCCCTTTTTTAAGAACATGTTCGATTTTTACGTGCATTTTTTCATCCAGGACGCTCTTTTTCTTTTTTTGATTTGTGTTTCATCCTTCGCACTCATGTTTTCTGACAGTCACTTTCGTCCGGTTCTGTTTTTACAGCGATCGCTTCGGATTTGATGTTTGTCGTGTCCAATTGTTACTGTTGGTTGTTCAGTTTGGTTTTTGCCACCTGATGAAGGGTTTATACCCGAAACGTCGTGGAGTTTTCCGCAAACTTTTAAGCACTTTTTACTACCTCTGTTCGACCTATATATATATATATTATTCATATTATATACCACTAGATTGGTACGTAAATTCAATAGCCCATTAGTTGTACGTTTTAAGAGATAGGCGTCCTTAATTTGGTCAACATTGAAGTAATTAGGTATATTACGTACCCCATATGTATTTTACCATACACTAACGTATTCCCTTTAAAACAGTGTGTGAAAACGTAAAGGGGAACGTAAATTTACCCCCTAACGGTATTTTCCCCTAACGTTGATATTTTGCCCAAAAATTTCCCCTTATTTGTATCAAATCGTTCCGACCAGGGAGCTCTCTTCCAACTTCCCGCTTTAACAAACATTTCCGCAAGTTTCTACTTTATTTTATGTTATGATCGTCGGTCAGTAGCCTACGTATGAAGAACTCAATATCAGAATAGAAGTTTGCGTATGTTCATTTCCCAGCAATTGAAACTTATGCTTGACAAATCGGTCCATGTAACAATGCACGTTCATAAAAACCTAATGCAAATGACGCCGTAGTACAGAAAAGGCGTTCCAATTTAGCCGGCGCTTATCATTGCACTCATCCAATATTTATACACATTTTGTGCATGTTTGGGTGGGAGCATGTACTTTTATGCGGGAGGGTGACGTCCAAATCGTGCGTGCAGTATACTTCGTTGTTTTGCTTCCAAATCGCGTGACATCAGTGTAGAAGAGAAATAAAGTAAACTTTACAAAAGAAACAGTTAAAAGCACCACTGACCTTTCCTACAATGGAAGTTTTAAGGAAGGCCAAGAAAATACGTTGTTTTTGAAGTTTTATTGGCATCTGATCAGAGAGTGTTCAATACGATTACATCCAATATGTAGTGCACCTGGGACCAACCACTATTTCTGTAAAACCGGTTCGGGGTAACGCATCCCCATCTGGTGGTTGACTACTTACTTCTGCCTACCACTCTCTACCACTGATTAAAACAGTATCATTCATTGTTGTTCAGGTATATGATAACCATATTAATTTTTAAGCGTAAAATAACAATATCACGCTGTCAAGACGCTAAAAATATCTGCTATGAATATCTCAATGAACACATTGCAGTAGCTAACCTGCCTGTTACTGCATAAAGGACTGTATACAAAGTTTGTCGCACACTTCATTTAAATATATACATGCTACCTGATCACCAAAACGATATTTTCTCTTTCCTTTCCTTGCCATTGAAAAGTTCAGTGCATAGTTCCATTGCTATAAGATTACTCATGATCACACATTTACTGAAATTTGGGTGATAAAGTGCTCTTTTGAAAACAAATGAGTGAATTGTTTCCATCCAAGCTTATTTAATATTCGAATTTCATGTTTTGCTATCAGTTGACCTGAACAAAAGGGTCACTGACGCATGCTCAGATGTTATCTTCAATCTCGTTTATCTGCATATTTCGCGTTTCGCGTTTTCGAATATTCTGGTAAAAGTTATCACTGCTTTAATCTTCTTAAGAATAAAAATCTTTGGAAAGCAACATTTTCCTACCAAATAGTTAAACCTGACGCGAAGGAAGAGATTGAAACATGTCAAACCGTAGTAAAAAACCATATCATTTCTCACTGCGGTATATTTTTCTCTTATTTCAAACAGGATTTGGAATTTGATAAGACGTTTGGAAATTCGACACTTCCAACTGTGTCAAAAGGTCGATTGTACCAAAATCACCGTTTCACCTATGTTCGCAAGCTTGGGAAAAACTGTCTGTTAAGATTTTTCATGTTTGAAGAACTGGAAGGTACGTGCAACTAAACAGTGGCGGAGCTGGGGATTTCGGTCAGGGGGCGGAAATGGTCTGAAGGGGCGCTTCGAAGGAGTAAATACCCTGAGCCTCAGCGAAGCCACAGCTTTTCAGACTTTCCATTTGATTTTCCCCACCTGGTAGGAGACTACTTTGCCATTTTTCCTCAGGAAGTTTTTCTATTAAAACATGTTTAAATTTTCTATCCATGCAAAAGAATCTATTCTATCCTCCGCAAAATTCGGGGGGGGGGGCAAAATTCTTTTAGGGGAGGAAAGCCCCGTACCACCATGAGTTCGCACGGAACGCAAGAAATTTTGGCCCAAAATGCTCTCAGATCGCTGGAAATGGCATTTCTTAAGCCTATTTCCCGCTTATAAATAGGGAAAACACTAAGTTAACTGTTAAAAAATGTTGATGTTAATTTCATCTTCGTCTTTTTCGTTATTGTTTTCTTCGTTTTTTCATGTTTTTTTATTTTCCAGGGGAGGGCAAGTTCCCTCTTGCCCCTACTTGCCGACGGCCATGTTTAGATCCCTCTCTTTCACACTCTAGTAAGAAGACGGTCATTTTATTAGTGTTATTGTGAGGTCTTGATTTAAGATATTAATGTAATAATGGGCTGCTTTGTGAAGATAAAGGTTAAACCTGCTACAGCCAAATAGCAAGTAATTTTACGGGTGGAAAAATTATGGAAAATAGTCACTCATGGGTGTACATGTTTGGCATCTGGAAGTCAAGATAAGTACGCGAAGAACCATTTATTGACGTAATTTTAATAATGTGACCACTCTGAAATAGCCATTAATGAAGCACATTGCAAGAAATAGTCAGGACAAAAGCTCTGCCTGGCTTTTTCGACACCGAATTCATAACAAATAAAAATAGCCTAAACCTAGGCTTATTAGTTGCACTTTTCTGGATTTTGAGACCACGAAAGTATATAAATAAGCGTTTTCATGGGATTATCGTGCAGTGAAATTTACCATGAGAATGGTAAATTGAAGAAAAGCAAAATGGAAACTGATCACTAAAATTTTTAAACCATTACCACTATGATAACAGTTTTGATAACAATTTTATTTTATATTAACTCAAATGTTCTCTTCAAATGATTTTGAAAAATGTTGTGGAAGCTATTTTGCTATCTTTACAAACTCGTTTTATTGTCTATGTTGACAATTATCCCCGACAACAAGAGGGCTATTTGCGCTACAATTATTGTTGCGCCCTTTGCAACATCTTTCGTTGGCCGGGAAGGTGACTTTAATGTCAATCTGTGTATTTTGTAAGTGTTTAACCACGCTTGGTGTGGAAGCAATTAACTTAGCACAGCGAAAACATTCATTAGTGCGTATAAAGCATGAAGATACGTGTCGGCAAAACCTGTCTCTGTATTACAGAAGATGAACCTTTTCATCAGAATAAAGGACAGATAGTACAGTTACTGGTGGCTGTTTGAGCATTTTTTTTTTATCTGGGCCTTAAAACAACGCTGTTAAATTATAATCTGCCAACAATGGTGCAAGTGCAAAGTATGTTCAAAACCTAAAAAGGGCATGCACCGACAGACGATTTTGGTCAGTCGGGGGGGGGGGGGACGACCGCCCCCTGACCATATAGCAGCTCCGCCACTGCACCTAAACACAGCCAAACATAACGCTGGTCATTTTTCAAAGTTATCTATGAATAGAAATATGAACATTACGAGAATCAAATTCAGTTGGAACCAGCTGAGTTATTGGGAGCAACGTGGGAGGGTTTAAAGTACAATTAGTTTATTTCTCTTAAAAGCTTTACAGTCAACACAAAAAGTTCGGAGGCCCCTTAAAAGTCTCCACGAACTCTAAAGATTAATTACAGATAGCTTTTTTCAGTAGAAGAAATCCGCATACGTGTTTTTAGCCAGAAAATTTTATTTAAACAGAATTTGATGAAATCTAACGCAAGCAGTCAGAATTGTTAGTTGAGCCATCTATTATATAATAAATCAAAGACTCTTATCCTGTCTAGGGTAACACCTTGCAGGACGCTTTGGTAAACTTCTTCTTGTCCAATTGAAAGCAAATATAATGCTTCCATATTTTAAATGCTAGCTTAATATTTCCGTATCACTAGTTCAAGTCACTAGGCTTCACTGACACTCCATTGGTGACTGATGAATGAGCTAATGTATCCTGTAAGTGAAATACATTGCGTATAACAATAGCTACAGCTACAGCAGATGGTGTTTATAGCGGAGTGATTGGGTGATAGAAGGATAAGATTTATCTAAAAACGGTCCAGATGCTACCATTTCAATGAATTTTTCAAGGTAAAGGCTGAGAATCAATACCTTTACAGCTTTAACTTTATATACGGGTCGAGTAAAGGACCCTTTGCATTTGTCGCACGAGCAGGAAGTCCCCTGTCGGTTTTTTTTTTTTTTTTTTTTTTTTTTTTTTTTTTGAGGAGGAGGGGATGGAGGTTGCATAATCGATCACTGGCGTGCTGTCTTGCGAGCTGACGCAGTTATTACAAAATCCTAAGCGGCCGTGAGTGGTTGAAAAAGAGTCTTGAGCATGTTCAAAAAATTGACAGTATAATATGTGGGCAAATAAGTTGCATAAGGTGGTAGTATAAATGTTGAAAACGCCATTAACCTACCTGACTTGCGTTTTTGGGAACGACCCAAAACCCGGGAAAGCCGTGCAATAGGCTACTCTCGCGAATGTCAGGGATGCTATTAATCGTTCGCTTTGCTGCATGCATCATGCTACTGTGAGACCATTGTTCGACGGCAACGTTGTGCTGCCATTTAAGTATATGAATATTTCCGTTTATAAAGTCACAATCTGTAATCAAGTTCAAAATGTCATTGAAGTCGTAATTCCTTTTGGGGTGACATCTCACCTGTAGATCCGAGGAGATCGAACTCTGGGGCATAGATACCATCTTCTCTCCATCGTCCACTGCCAATACCAATTTCATGATCGTTCGCTTTCGTTTGCTTCTGTTGAATTGCAACTGTTTCATGTAAAAAGTCTTTACAACAATATGGAATTCACACCTTTCTGTGTCCATTGTTCGACGCCGACCCAGTGGTTGTAACAATTATGACGTGAAGTAATTTTGACCTTACCTTGTCATATTTTAAAAATATTTCAGCTCTCTGGCAAAATGTGGGAATTGAATTGAGCAAGTCCAAACTTTACACAAAATCATAGCAGACAGCCATCTTGGTGCACTTATCCACCATGCAGTCTGCTCTCCCCATGTATAGGAAGTCCGTGGCTTACCTGTATCACGGATGGTTGCACACTAAATTGTAAATGGATTCCTTCAATTTCACTGAATATGAAGGTTTGAATTTCATGTAGAGAATAATTGAAGACAATTTAAGGCTGATGGACCTACAAATGGTTGCCTAAAGTCACTAAACAAAAGCGCTGATTGGATTCGTCTATACGTACTACATAAGTTATTGTCCGTCAAAGCAGGGAGGTGTTAGGGCCTCCCTGGTCACAGCAACAGATTTTGTGAGATCATGGAGAGATCGCTCGGTACCGGCATTGTAAAGACAGAAATATTTATTTTTAATAAAATATTTTGATTGCACTTTCTTCTCTATTCTGCTAAAACGCATTTACTAGAAATATCCGTTCCACTTGTGTTTCAAGCATGTTTTTTTTTTCAAATTCGCTGAATGCATACTTTGAACTTTCTCTTTAGGGGCTATCAAAGCCTTTATTAGTGCTCAAAGTTTCCAAATTATAAACTTGGCTTATTCAATAGCTTACAAAAATGATACAAACACCGATGCCGTTGACTTCCTCAATGACGAATGGGAATATTTAAATTGAAGCTGGGATATAAAAAAAGTAAATGGAATTTAAAGGTAATTTTCAGAGGAGACAGAACGAAAGCCAGAAAGAAAGAAACGAGTTAACTGCTTATAAAACAGTACAGAATAGAGTAGTCCGCCCTCAGTCCAGTTGTTTCTGTTGGAAAGGCCTCAATGTATTACTCGAATGAATGTCCTTTTTTTAAAATGTTCCTTCCCGTTACATTTTAGGAAGACTCTTTTCCGAAAAAGCGATTACAAAAGGATTACGGGATACCGTTTTAGTTATTTTAATGGCATATTTTATCGAGTTGTGGCCACAAGCAACGCGTACTTACGATCTAGCCTGTAATCTTTTGTATTCGCTCTTTGGAGGGGATCTACTTGGAAGTTTGTTCTACGGGGATTGAGTGTTAGTCAGAAATACCGACGCACTCAACAACTCCAATCATCAACAATGGAAAGCATTTTTCATAACACAATCATGGCTTACACTGGCAGTAATTTCGAATATTTTTTCAGTGTAACATCATAGCAAAGGATTTTTTCACTTGTGCAGGATTTCACGAATTTAAAACTAATTTCAAATAGTCCAGACAATATACGTTTGTTAGTTTATTAGAAGATTATTTTCATAACACATATTGCGTTCTGTACATGGCACATGGTACATAAAAAAATTGGCTTAAACTTGAAAACCTGTGAATGTTTCATATGTACCTCTTCCAATGTGTAATGGCTTTGATAAGTTATAAGATATTATAAAGTGCTATCGTTTTAGTGAGACTATATTCAGGTTTGATGATAGACTCCTTAAAAGAAGGGTTTAAGGTCACAACAGGAGTTGGTATGTTAGAGGGATACACATTCTAAGCATTTTGGTGAAATTCACATTGAAATCTGATGTGTGGTTCTCAAGATATGAGCATGTAAAATTGTCACATTTTCAACAAAAAGTGAACTTGAAGCAAGCACATATGACATCACATCCCCACATAAGAGCACAGTCTTTTGTTTTTCTTTAAACTTCAGACTTGATTTTCTCCTCAACAATCACTCATTATTAAAATGTGATTGTACAAGTGGCATGAGAACTCTACAAACTTTGCATCCCCCACAGGGAGGTCCTATTCCTATTAACTTCAAGTTTAACAAAACAGTCTGATAAAACAAAGCGAAACAAAGCATTCCTTGTCAATGTGAGGAAGTGATAAAAGCTCTGCTGCCCTCAAACCCACTTTTGAACACAAATCTACGGACTTCATTTTCCAATATCTCAAGAAATATATGTCCGATTTGAATAAAATTTTCCCCACACTGTATAGATTTGGTTACTCTTTCACATATGAAAATTAAATTTTTGCTTAAACCTTCCCTTTTAAAAATTTGGCGCAAAACAATAGAACACGTGGCCGCTCACATAATAATTCGCTCTGCATGTGTAGCAGACTAAAGCCCAGGCCACACTACAGCGATATAGGATCGGATTACTGTCCGATTTTTTGCCATTCTGTGAAAATATATGACCGGTATTAGAGGACTATGGAAATGAAATATGAACTACTTATTTCGTGACGTCACATTGACAAATAGCTTTTATCGGACTACGCGTATCCGATAAAAGCTGTCCGCGGATGCGACGTTACGAAAGAAATGGTATAACTTAGAATGCCATAGTCCTGCGATACAGTTCATATATCTTCACAGGTTGACAATTTCTTGTTCTTTTGTTCCTTTTCGACCAAAGATGGAGGAGACATTAAATAAAACTGACAAAAATCGGAGCGAAATCCTATCCAATATCGCTGTAGTGTGACCTGGCCTTGAGCGCCGCGTGTTCGAACGGTTGAAAAATCAGCAGTCGCCATTTAATGTGTGGGTTTGTTTTGTCTTCGAGGAAGGGCGTACTTTCAGCTCTGTGACATCATATGCACAAGGTCTATAGACGAATCCGGACAGATTGTGATGTTCTGATTTTAGTCGGCCATTAATGGGGTCCATCACCTTTAAACTTTAAATTTCCTTCCTTACCTGTTCCATGGATACACTAAAGTGTATCTTGATTTTCTCAACTTCACTGAATATGAGGATTTGAAGTTCACGTAGAAAATAAATGGAGACGATTAATGGCTGCTAAACCCCACTAATGGCTGTCCACAGTCACTAAAAGCAAGCGCAAATCGGATTCGTCTATAGACTCTTCTAGTGTTTACAAACAAATGCCGTCCTGGCCTTCTGTCAAGAGAGTTGGAAAGACGCGTTGCAGTCACATTGAAAGGTAGATTCCAAGTCGTCTACTTTTTGCACCAAATCGCGCAAACGTCACCACATGCATCACCTAGCGTGAACACCCTAATTGGTTATTCTTGCAACCAACACCAACTAATACAGACGGATGTACTTGCGGGAAACGCGCGCATTGGTCTCACACTAACGGCATGTTTGAAGGAAAAACTCTTGGTCAATGCAGTAGAAATTACACTCTCGTGTATCAGACTACGTGCTTATTCGACTGGTTAACAAATTAGCTGTCGATCTGCATTTATGTGGTGCTTCCTCTTACTTCAAGGAAGGGTTTTCTTCTTGCTCTGTGGCATGATACAGCCAAAGGTCTATAAGCACCCGAGCACAGTGCTCGTGGTGAGTGATAGAATTATGGATTTATTGTTTGCCTTTTCGCGGTATTTCTGTGTATAAGGTCCCTCTGTTCGTCCTTCAGTTTGATTCTACTCGTGATAATTAGTTTTTCTGCATTAGACTAAACGAAATAAAGAACACAACTGAACCCTAGCAATAACCACCGCAGAGAGAGTTACCACACGCTCTGATCTTGGGCAACTCTCTGCAGTAACTTACTTAAAAAACCCTTAAAAGGGGCTCTTCAAAAAGCCGTGAAATAATTACTGTAGGGCTGAAAACAGAAATAAAACTCGTCGAGATGAAGATGAATACCTCATCTTCAGGGAGGATATAGTTAGCGCAATTTACAGTAAAACAAAAACAGGCGCCAGTAGAGAGGCTGAGCGAAAGAAAACTTTGTCGTCTTTTGATTGAACTGTTTAATTTACCGTTAGATTGGCAATTTCTCGGGCAGATTGGATACTTTTGGTTGGATATTCCTTTGATTTTATCAGATGCAGTTGTTTATTTTTAGGGGTAGAAATACTGGCAGATTAGCTTACCTTCAAGTAATATGTTTTGCCAGAGATTTTTGCAACGTTATTAAGTTTTATTTTGCTCAATATCTTAATCGATTTTACTTGCAAATCAATTGCAATGTTCCAAACCTTATTTACAACAATTTTGTATTTTTTTATAACCTAAAATTGAGAAGGTTTGGTGCCGTAAATTCCATTAGTAATAATCTTGATAAAAGCGCACGTCTCAGATTCATACTGTGTAAAATCCCCAGTGGGGGCAGTTTAAACACAACTAGAGCGCCAGAATAACTCATCCACTCGAATAACTTAGAATACGTTGTGAAGATTTGGAACTCTAAGAGGCAGTTGCCACAACAGGTTACGGCTCTGCATTTGTCATTTACAACACAAAGCTGTTTTCCTTTTGGCTCGTTACCCACAAAACTTAAGTCGGACACCGTTTTCTCCCGTAACCTTGTATTTTGTGGGAAAAATATCTATCATGATTATTTGGCGCGGATCCAGACGTATCAAAGAGGGGGCCAAAACAGAAAATTTTGAAAACCGCGACCCTCAGAATAGCCAGAGGTGACATTTTCTGGGCTCTTAAGAAGAATCTTTTGAAGAAGAAATTTTGAAATAAATCTAAACGTCAGTAAAGAATGAGCAAATGCACAATCATCGGAAAACGACGGTACCAGATGAAATTTTCCACTACTATTGGATGGACTGGAATTTAACGCGCTTTTATTCTCATTGTACAAACTATCCTGGTTTAATTTCCTACATGCCACAAGAGTTTATAATAAATAAACTTCGGAACTTCGAGCAATTTAAAAAACCGTTGAAATTTCTTCTTTTAACTTCAAATACTCACATGAATAAACGAAACCATAAGCAAGTTGACGGTAATTCAAGAGTTTATGGTTTTATTAGCCATTGATTGAAGCGGATGCACGGTATATGGAAATACGATAACTTTGGAATGACTACCTCGCAAAAAATAAAAAGGTTCATAACATAATTATTAGACAGTGAATCGAGAGGTATTTCATTGCTTCAGACCACTAAATTTTGTCGTCTTTAGATTCCACTTTCATATGCAGGTAAAGAAAGCACAGCACAAACCTTTACAAATAAAATCCGGTAATAAGTTCTCTCAAGTGAGAACATTTCATCTGATATCACCTGTTTTTATCCCAGTTTTGGCCTCTTTCTAAGTTATAACCCTACCCATTTACTTCAGATCGAAAAAGATCTTCCCAAAGGCTTACATCAGTTCAAATATTTTCACCTCACTCCCTAAACTGCTATGCGTTTTCATCTTCAACAAAAAACTAGCAATTTATTCCCTCCCTGCGTTCCTCTCAAAAATCTTTGTGTCTATTGCTGAAGGCAGTGATGCAAACGCACGTTTCCTCTCAAAGAAGATACCGTTAGCGGTTCACCAGCCCTCTGCTCAAAGGTAACTATAGGAACAAGGTTACTGTCTGTACATTGCATGTATGCAACATCACGATCCCTCGTCGATGGTTTCTCCTTACTCCACTGGGGAGAATATAGAGGTTCTTAGCAAGCTTATACAGTCCCTACTTAATCGATACTCGAGGCGACTGCATACACTCAGCTTCCTTGCCCATCTAGTCTCATTTTCGTGTGTACCCTATTCTATTTTGGCATTTCAATCCGATTGTGATAAATGTAACAATGATGTCACGACATATTACATTTTACTTGGTCCATTTCCGCAAACGTGTGACAATTGTAATGAGATAAACTGATACATCGGTAAGATACAACGACAAGTAATTGCAATCACACTATGCACATAAGTAGATTAATAGCTTCTTCTGACAGAGTGTTTTCGTCATCAGCAGTAATGTTTCATGTTACTGATTACACACGAACACAAGTCTTCAACACCAAGTTAACAAGGGATTAGTAAAAATGACGTCACCAGAGAAATGACTTTCAAGGTGTTACCACCACGTCTAACATACTAAGTACGATTTCCCCAAAGATGATAGTTTATTTCTAAAGTCACATTCCGATACAGAATGTTATGTTTGTGAAAATATTCCTGGCGTAGAAAGTGAGTAGTGGTTAAGTTCTGATGGGTCTTAACTGTAAGACATGAATTCTTATTGTGTGGTCCTTTGGTTATGTTAGCTACTCTACTAGAGACCTTAGACTGAAGCCAATTAGATAAAAGGCCTAACAGTTACCAGACGGGTAGAATGGGTTTTTTTTTCTTCTTTTTTTTTTTTTTTTTTGGGGGGGGGGGGGGGCTTTTCCTTGTTACCGGTACAGAACAGCCCCTTTCCGTTAATATTTTGTTGTAACGCTTGGCTTACATTAATTCTACAATATAAAAGCAATAATCAGTGGTGTAGCTAGGATGTTTTCCGGGGGGGGGGGGCAAAGCTCGAAAATTTCCCCCAAATTTTTCAGTTTCAAATTCAGTATATTTTCAGTTTCAGTGTATGTTCAAGGTCAAGGTGCATGTATTACACACAAAACATAAATTTATGATAATAACAAGATTATCATGACGTCATGTAATGTTACCTATAAGTTAATACATGGCCTACAAGATCCCGAAGCTGCCTACTATATACATGGGGGTAAGACAATGTCATCATGGGCCCGTTGTCACCCCCGTCCCCAGTGATTTATTAGATTAATTTTCCGAACAGATTAATTAAATAGATTTATTTTCCGAACCAGTCCTTCAAAAATATGGTAAACATCATGCGTTTTTCCAGGTTTGCAGGGTTATTTTGTGTAGAAAACGGTAAGCTATTGTTTTTAGCTCCATCCATGGTTAAACATAGAGTAAGACCAGTCTATAACCTGCCCGGTACTACCTTGTAGGATGAGAGGCCATTTAATGCTTAAACCTAACCCAGGGCGCTGTCAACCAATAGAAACTGGGCTTTTAAACCTCGTATAACCTAACCAACCTAACCCAGGGCGACCATAGGTTCGCGCGGAGCCAGGTCAAATTTCGCTAAAACCACCCCTAGATTGCAGGAAATGACACTCCCTGTGCCTCACTACTGCATACTTAGAATGCCATATTTTTCTTGTCCTGAAAACTTTTAAGGAGACAATTTGTTCACAATATATATAAAAAGGAAAAATTTGAAACTCTAAGTCGTACCGGTATGTATTGCTGACAGCCTTAAATCGAATATAAATATAATGGTTGTTGAACGAAAACAAACGGAAATTGTGATAATTAAATGGGGGAATATTTCGTTAACGAGGCTATGATTATGTTACCATTTATTAGCAACGTATTATCCAATAGTGCATCAAGTTGATGAACATAACATTAGCTCAACAATGCGTAGGGAAGTAGCTCGATGATGGTATCCTTTGCCCCAGTCATATAGCCCGTCAGCGTTGCGCAGTACGTATACGCTGAACTTATCAAAATACCCTGCATGTGTACCAGAGAACATTCACGCTGCTGCAGAGAGGGCATGCGGAACCCGAGTCAAGCGCGCTTCGTGCTCCAGTGACACAGATGAGATCTGGGGAAATACGTTGCATGGAAATTCGAGTTATGCATGAGAAATGTGTCACGATAACTTATAGTGAGAAAACTTTAAAGAAATAGGAAAGGAAGTATTATTTCTTCAACTTGAAATTTCCTCAAATTCCACAAATTTCCCCAAACTATTTTCCAGGGGACAACTTTCCCTCCTGCCCCCAATCGGCTACGCCACTGGCAGTAATGGTAACCCAATGATAGGAACAAGGGCGCTTTCCTAAGTACTATACCACGTATGGCTTCTTCATCTTCAATGTTTCTTCGTTAAATGCAGGCACCCCAGACAGATCAAATTCTCCCAAGCTACTTACTACTTATCCAGTAATAACTGTAACCTATTGTTCAGTTCAGGACAGGACATACGGTCCACTGGTTACAGTGGTGGGCATGCAAGGCCCTAATGAGTAATCAGAACACCCTCAGCGCATGCTGTGTAATATGTAATTTAATTAGATGTAATTGAAAAAGCTACAGGAATTGATAATTGTGGTACACTCCCGTTGAAATTTTAATGTTGAGTGACAAATTCGCACAGATACGAATAGTTTACTTCATAAAATCATTGAACAAAATGTTGAATCTGCGAACAGGAGAACACCCAAAATTTTGGATTTGACTTCAAACATATCATGTGGAAGTGTTATATTAAAACATCATCTTAACAAGTTCGAGTATATTTTAGACTTTAAGCTTATTTTCAAGAGTTCTTCATACCTCTCAGATCCCTCAAAGTTATAAATAAATTCTTTCAGCTTTGCTTAATCATGATTAGGGGAACAGAAGGAATCCACTCGCAACATAGGTTTATTATGATTTGTTTAGGCAGTTAACAAAGTATTTTATACAAAACATTTTATCCCAAAACTTTCCGATAAAATTGGTTACATGATATCTCCAGATAAGGCCTCTTTTGCCGCCGCCACAATGACATGTTCAAGGGTCGAAGAAAGGAATTTTTCATATCTATATTTATTACAACTCTTCAGAGTGTAACCAATTTCATAACGAATTGTTCACTTCAAAACCTTAAAATGGTGAGTTAACAGGTTCATCCGAATATCGACCGTGCTAGAGTAACCAGCACCCCTTAAAAGTATGCATATCTTCTACACATTTTGAAGTTTATTTAAAGTGGGGTACTCCACAATGCTAAATCAGGAAGTAGATATAAGAGGCAGAGGAATGATGCATAAACATAAAACGATTTTCGTTTTGAAAGGAAACTTGACTTTTTAATACAAATTAGATTTACAAGACTCGAAAAGAAAGACCGTGTCGTGACTTCAGTTAGAAATGGTGCGTATCGAAGGAAAGTGGGCGGGTGCAGCGCCGTAGAAAGCGCCGTGTAGAGGGGACGGACGGCGTTGTTGTCCGGGACCGAGGTAATAAAGGAACGTTACAGCCATTGGTATTACCTCCATTGGTAAATTATATGATTTCACCCTTTGTCAGACCGCACTTGGGCTGTTCCTCGAAATATTCCCGAACTTAACTAGCCAAACAACTGAACAATGGCAGAATAGAGCGTTGAGTTATCAGGTCATATGCAAAGTGTAAAGAATATCAATAATTTTTAACAAAAATATAGACATATAGTTGCACATACAGGTCATACAGGAGATTTCACTGATCATGCAGTAGGTGTGTTTTGTTACGTCGTCATTAAACGCAATAAAGTTTACAGTGGTCATTTATCTGTTTGTAGGCCACTTTGTGCCATTAGTTTTTAGGCCTGGTTCATGGGGGTCACCATCTCCACCTCAGCCACGCGTTGGTTCTTGTTCTAGGGTAGGACAAGAAGTGAAAATGTGAATCACTTTCCCAACCGAAATCATGTTAAAATGACATCTTGTCGGTAGGATTTAAAATGTTGAACTTGACATCTCAGAAAGACTCGTTGACACGCCCTAAATGGACCAGTGGACTTAAACGAGCAGTGAGTGGTTTTGATTAGAAACTCGGATACGCAGCTAGTGACCTTCTAAAATATTTTTAGCTTAATTAAAGTAACAAAAGTGCACTCAACTAGATGCCGTGACTGTAGGGCCTACTTCAACTATCTGTTATAAGAGAACGAAAGCTAACACCCGAATTCATTGAACTAATAGGGTCTCCTCATTTTACAATTTGAATATATTTTAGGGTCTTTAGTCCTTCTCTTTCTGTGGCAGTCAGCGGCATTCCTCTAAATATTGGATTCTTAGAGGGTTTTTCCAGGTTATGACTTTTCAAGTATAATGTTTGTTTATGTGCCCTTTTTGGTTTCGCGGAAGATTAACCCTCAGAATGACTTCCTTTATATAAGAGACAGAGATGTAGGTATGAATATTCAGAGACTATAAGCTATTATAGAGAAATACAATGGTGGGATAACATTTTACAACAGGCTTACTACCCCTGGTTTTAGTCCAAGCCTAAGTTGGCCTCTCTTCTTCGTCATCATTGTGGCCAAAATCATATGCAAGCGTACTAGCATCTTTTGGCTGGTCAAGAACGGGACCTTGCATGACATATCCTTGATGTAAAAGTATGGGGGTTACCAGTAAGTAATGTCCTCTCAGTGGCTGCGTCAGGGGGCAATCGTCTCTATATTTGCAAGAAAATGTGAAAAGAGGAAGTGAAGAAAGGAGCACTAAAATCATGCTTTGCCCTCCGTCATAAAATACTCTGACATCGCTTTTGTTTCCTCTTTGTTCTCTCTCTGGGAGCCAATCTCCTTCAGACGTCTTAAACAGTGGCGTAGCTACGGGGCGGGGGCAGGGGAAAGTAGCCCCCTGGAAAATAATTTGAGGAAATTTGATGAAATTGGGATAATTTGATGAACTTTCTTATTCTAACAAAAACTTCTCAAAAGTTTTGTAATAGTAAGAAATTGTGAGACATTTCTCATACAATTCGAATTTTCATGCAACGTAAGTGTCGCATGAACCGACCCTACTCGCGTTCCACAGAAATATCCTCGCCGCGCAGCAGATTAAATGTTCTCTTTTATACACGTGGGTATTATGATCAGTGCATTTCAGTGCACATGAAGCTGTTATTCTGGAATTTAACAACAGCTCTTACAGTACAACTAACACTGAAAGGCTGTTAACCCGAACTTACCCCCTTGTACACAGTTTCGACGTTGTACACTTTGGGAATTCAGTGAAAGGATGTGGAAAATGACAAGTCACTAACGTAGACTACCGAGGTTATATGGTCCTACAAGCTAGTAGCGGGGGAATTTCACTTTACCGATTTTACTCTGTGCACATAGCCATGGATGGGACTGAAACAATCCATGGCCAACGATAAACTTAACGTTAGTCTAAAAATTAGAATAAACGGGAGCCATGGGCTTACTAAGATTTTATTACTTAGCCTAATCCTTGGAGGCTTAGACCTACAGGCTAGTTCGTGGAAAAAACTTTCTGCTCACTTGGGTTGTAACAATAAACGGGTCCTTAGTGCCTTGTAACCTTCTGAATTTAACAGACTGCTGTTCTAACAGGATTTCCTGTGTGATCGAGCCACTATTAGGCCTCCCTTTCAGTGGCGTACGAAGGGGTACAATTGGGCCATGCCTGTCTCACGGATGCCATTTTTTCTTTGTTCTTAAAAATACATAGTCAAATTTTGGAAGCACTGGTTACTCCAAAAGGTAGCATTTGTAGCCCCAGATTGCATATAAGGACACTCAATCTTTCAAAAGTTTTCAAAGGGGGAAGGATTGTCTCTGCAAGGCCCCTCAGTGATGCCAGGTTTTTTAATTCCTACAAATAGGCAAATTCTATCAAATTCCAATTTTCACTTGAAAAGGTAGACTCTGTATGCCACTGGTGGCACCGATTAAAGTAAGACTTCATGTTTAGATTCTCTGTGCAAGCATGAATACGCTATTTTTGGCCATCTGAGGGGTCTGATTTTGCGAAATTTTCTCTACGCTCCACGCCAACTAATGGTGGCGCTTAGATAATCTTTATGACAAAAATAACGTTTTGTGGCCAAGATAACCACAAATCCTATACCGATTAATGCTCTTTAATTTTGACCTCTAAAAGTATGCAAATTTAATGACAAGTTTTACCTCGTAAGGTAGCATAAATGGCATAAGAATGCATGTAAAGACACAAAATTTTCAGTTTTATCCTCATGAACCACCACGATTCAACTTTTAACACTGTTCCAGCCAAAGTCGAAAATCTTGCACCATTTTGCATCTAGTCTCCTTTAAAACGTCAAAAAATTTCGGGACACCCCTCCCCAGATACCCCTCCCCGATCACTTAACATACTGCATGCCCCCCTTCAGAGAAATCCTGCCTACGCTACTGCGTTAGTACATACAAATGAACCAGATATTGTTGACCAAAATAAATATACTAAGAGTTGTTTTTTCCAATCGCTCTATTTTATACTTTAAGATTAAAATGCAGGTAATATTACATAATGACATGGTAATGTTGTTATACTTGTAAATTTGCGTATTTTTTATGAAATACATACGCATTGACCGGAAAAAGTTTTGGGGAAATTTCATGCCTTTTCCCCCTCTGGAAAAAATCCTAGCTATGCCACTGGTCTTAAGGCCGACTCGGTTTCACCCCTTTTCTCTTCTCGTGTAGTCAAATGGACTTTGTTAAGCGTGGGTCATCGAAGCAAAAAGGCGATCGTGCACAAGGCGGCTTTACAACTCGTTCCCGCCAATTGAAACAGAGCACAGGCTTTACTGGCAGTTCTTTAGTTGGCTGCCTTGAGCGATTCATAACTCTTCTTCAAGGGAAACCCCTCTACAACAGGTCGGATCGGCTGCGAAATGAAGAGTTTGATGATCAAACACTGGTGAGGTTAAAAACTGAATCAATTCGGGTCATTTTTAGCCACATCTATTGAAATAATTAAAGGAACTTTTTTTCTTCGCTATCCAATCTCTTAATTTTACAGGCAGACGGGGAACAAAATAGACAACATCCATACATAAAGCAACAAATCTATACATGAAGCAATACATCCATACATGAAGCAACACATCCATACATGAAGCAATACATCCATACATGAAGCAACAAACTCACGCGAAGCGTTCACTGTAAGCGTAAACCCTAAAATGGATACGAGAACCTCCTAAGGGATATTGGACAGCCCAAGGCAAAAACGTTATGCTAGGAAACAGAGTTGGGAGCAGGGTCAAATCTAGCTAAGTAGGGCTAAGGTTTGGTACAACCATAGATATTATAAACAAAGATACCAAACTCTTATCCTTGCACTGTTAGACGCTCTGACTCTTCACGGAGGCTCAAGCGGAGGGCGGAAGTGCTCATTTGACTTGGAAAACGAACACAGTAGTACATGTAGTTATTAGCGCGTAAGAATGAAAACGCGTTATAGATGCGCGCTGGTAAAGATTCCATAGAAACAACTGACCAATCAGCAAGTCCATGAACTTCAAACCAGTCGTTGTGCGTCTACTTTCAAGTGTTCTTACGTGGAAAGCCTCGAAGAAGCAAAAACCTGTTTTATTAATAGGTAATTTATTGAAAAATGGTGTTTGCAACATTTGTAATGTTTTGAAATCACTCGTGTTTGTAATACCAGAAGATATCAATTTACCTGGCCCTTGACTGGCCGACTGAACACTTATCAGCAGTTCCGCCCTCCGTTTCGGCCTCCATGGGGAGTCACCGCGCCATTTTAAGTTTGGTATCTATGCTTGTACTATCTTTGGGTACAACATGATATTGCGCGGACGTCGTGTTAAGTCTACACATTACCGAGCTTTCGATTGAGTGAACGTTGACTTCGTTCTAGTCAATCAGCATGCCTTCTTGAACGCGTCCATTGCTATGGTACGTCGAATGTTAAAGCCTGTTTCGACTTCACAGTGCAAGGGTCGACGTGGACGAGTCGCATTAAAATGGCGAATTTACAGCCTAACTGTGTAATTTTTCTAAGTTTCTTCAGCGATGTAAATGCATGTTTACTACATGAACGCCAGTTAAGTTGTTGATATGTTATCATGGAGAACACAGCATATTTCAACTTCCGAGTCTCCGCCTGTTAAAGTTGCAAAAAAACGTCCAAAATAAAGCTCATTCCTTAATGAAACATCAATCTCGTATGCATTTTAGGTAAAAAGTGACCACATTTGTACAAAACAGATCACGAGGAGGGAAACTAGCATGTATTCTTGCCACTTAATCCATTGGCACACATTCCGTGACGTCACACATGTGAACGTTCGTTGCAGTTTGGGACGAACGTCAAAACCGCGGTGGCCGCGTTCTCGATTTGGCTAGTGGACGAGCCAGACGACGTGACGCATGCGCAGAGGCTAAAATTGACGTAATCTCGTGGCAGTCGACTAGGTGAACGTGAAAAACGAACGCTCCCTATAAGAGGGCCTGGTTGCTCTCCTTGATTACGTCCCTGGGAGTTGTCTATAGACGAATCCGACCAGCGATTGTTTTTAGTCACCGTTAGCAGCCATTAATGGGATCCATCAGCCTTGAGTAGTCTTTACATATCGTCTACATGAGTTTCAAACCCTCATATTCAGTGAAATTGAAGGAATCAAGATACCATGAAGTGTAAAACCATCCAAGGTACATTTAAGCAAGGAATTCGGAAGATTTAAAGGTAATGGACGCCAGTTTTGGCCGACTGAAATTAGACCTTCACTTGCTGTACGGATTTGTCTATATGCGTAGGGGATATTTGGACAAGACCGATGGATGAACCCGGCTGATGCGCACTGTTTTACATGTAATTCTTGATTGGCTGTTGTCATTGTATTGTGTGGATTGTATTAATTGCTAAGGTTAGGGATTGGCGCTATCGTTAGTTAGGAAATTTCTTGTTAAACAGTGCGAATCGTCCTTAGGAGCTTCCTAGGTTTGGTTCTCTAAAAGCCTCCGGACTGTTTCGGGGTAGCTTTAAAGGAAAATATTTCGTTTGTTTTGCAAGAAGAATTCATCCTTTTAAAACTTATTTTATTGACACAGGGTGATAGTTTATCAGAAATATGGCAGTGTGGTAGCCTTCTTTCCAAGAAATGATTTTCCCACGTACAGAAATTCAGTTGTTCGTTGCTCAAGAATAATTTGTTCACCCAAACTTTCAACATTTCAAATGGCGCAAAGTCCATGGCTCTTATTGCGCATAGTATTTTGAAGAGATGTTGCTATTGCTGGGAAAAATATGACATGAAAAATCAATCATAACAGCCCAACTTCCATCTTCATAGAACATTTCTGAGCTGAGATATAAAATGTTGAAGTATATTAACTCAATTTAAAATAGAATATTGCGCAATAATTTGTGATGTCAACGCTTTACAACTCAAATTACAATCTTTGTATTTGTTTGTTTTTATAAAAGTTACTGCACCTTGTACCAAGGTGTGGTAACACTCTTACTCCCATGGGGTGATGTAATTAATTAAGCCCTCTCTGTGTAACATGCTCTGCAAGCAAACAGGAAGTGTTCAAGGTCATAAAAACATTTTTAATTTCAAAGGGAAACAAGACGAGTAATGTGAGTTGTACAACAAGAAAGTTACAAATTATTGCGCAGCGGACCAATTTGTTTTAAGTGGATAGACATTAATGTTTTAAATCTCAGCTCAAGAATATCCTTGAAGATCGGAGTTGGATTGTTATAATTCATTTTTAATGCCCCTTTATACATATTTTTGAATTTTTCGACTTGAGGTACACTTTTAGACCGGACTGTTGGATACTGTTTGAGCCATTTTCTTTGCACTCTATTTTGGAGCATTTTAAACACAATATATCCCTTTTTAAGTTGTATGTGTTTGTACAAAGTGGTCTGTACGAAACCATTACAAGGTTTTTTGAGGGAACCACGGTCTTACAGACGCCCAGTTAACTAGACTGACATTGAAGATGAGATTTTCGTCTAACAAAAATGAAATAAAAATTGATGCTGGATTGTCTATGAGGTTACGGCGAACCCTCTTTTCTTGATTTTATATTTCGAACCGATTAGATACACTATCGATAACATCACATCATCAATAGCCTATCACAAACGTTTGCTTTAGCAACACTGCATCCAATCAATCCGCGATCGAAGTTAAAACCAGGATATTCTGTGACGTCATCAAGAATCCGGCATTGTTTTTACTGCATTTACATGAGACTATAGGTTAGTGTTAAATCCCTTTTCTGACAAACTACAGGGGAAATGAGTAAAGGTGTGTCTGTGTGTGTTGGTACGTGTGTTTATGCAATCTGGAATGCCTGATCACACACAGGATCATCGCACTATAAACTTTTTGAACCTTAATTAGCAGTGTTTTAAACTTAATAAGTATGCTTCCTCTCTTTCCTGGAACTTACCTTACCAAAAGCTGGTAGTCTTCAGATCACGCATTTTCAGTCAATACCTATCCTGTAAATGCTATTAGGCTTCAAAGAGCAAATTTCAAGATCTAAAATAGATGGCTAGCTATCATTACTAGTTCGTAATAGATAAATGGATCTCATTAAAATACAACGCTGCGGTAATTATCTGTCGTACATAAAGCTGGGTAACAAGTACTTAATTAACAATGTATCAAGCTTACCAGAGTTCGGTTCTTATTTCCACAGCCCAGTTTAATCCTCTTTAGCATTGAAAATTGGAAGTTGAACCGTGGAGGAGGGCGATGAGCAATGTTTAACACAAGAAATTTCCTAACTGGCTAAAGATAACCCTAATTGCCAACCTAATCCCTACTTCTAACAAAACATATAATCGATACAATACAATGGCAACAGCCAATCAAGAAACACTTCGTTGCACATTGCGCATCTACACACTGTAGTCAAATGCTTTTACACTAGATCAAACCCGATTACATCTTGTAAGGCGGAACAATAAAGATAAACATTGTTGCCAGTGATATGCCTGTTAATAACGTAGTACAAAATTATACCATCGGTCAAAGCAATCGTTTCCTCAAGTGAAGAACTTTTTGAAAACCTTGTTAAATGGATTTTTACGGTCCAGTTTCTTTCTCTAATTGGTTCAAGTCGAACCGACCAAGGCCCGTGCACTTGCTGTTGTTTTCTCGTTTAAATATTAATATGCGCTGCGTATATTTTGATCTTGTAAGCAGGTGTGTACGTCTTCTCAGTCAGTGTGAAATACTGTACACTTGGCGTTTTGGATATTTAGCCTAGGACTCACACGCGAAGGTTAGTGCCTATTAGCTATTACAGTCTGTATTACCTAAGGTAGACTACTAAAGCATCCATTCGTAATCGATACCCAGGGTTTCATAGTGAATCCTGTTGCTAAGGAACCGTTTTGTTTACCTGCTTTACATTCACGCTATATACGAATCCGGAAAAATTTTGACGGTCTGATGTTACTTCGGCAATTACTGGGGTCCATCACCTTTAATCTTTAAATTTCCTTCCTTACCTGTTCCATGGATGGTTGTACACTGAAAGGTATCTTGAATTTTTTCAACTTCACTGATTGTGAGGATTTGAAATTCACGTAGACAATAAATGAAGACAATTAAAGGCTGATGGACCCACTAATGGCTGCCTACAGTCACTAAAAACAAGCGCTAATCGGATTCGTCTATGCGTGGTATCAAGTCAAACGAAGACAGTAGTTTACAGTATCTATGTTTAAGCGAGGCAGCTCAGCAGGCACCTTGGTATCTTTAATCGAAGCCTACAGCTTCGATTATTGGATTTGAACGCCGCTACGCAGACTAACGCTAGTACTTGCTCCACGACCACATCATCGATAATCCCCGCTTGTTTAACGCGCTCGTCAACCGCTACAAGTCCGTTGGCACGTCTCGGCTTAATCTGCGCAAGTGCAAATGCCGAATCTGAGGTAGAAACATCTTACAGCCCATTAGTTGCCTGCGTGAAAAGTACGTTCCTGACACAATGGTGAAATTTGTGTTAGCGACAGAACATTTTTCTCGGAGAATGTGAGCATGGTAGGCCGTTTGCTCATTTTTGTGCAGCACTTAATATTTACTCGATCGAGGCTTGGAATCAAGTGGTGCAATATTGGGCTTTTTCGTTTCGTTTCAGACCATTTTCAGTGGCTTCGATCAGTACTTGCCTGCAAGTACAATCCGCCCAGTTTACATACGCTTTACAACTCTAAAAGTTGAAAACAAATCTCAAGTATAGGCGACATGCTACTAATTTGTGACGCCAACTTTTGCATAGTTGAACCCAATGTTAAATGATGTTCCTACAATGACAAAAGCTGTTGTTTACTCCTTGAGAATTTCGAGGGAAAGCACACCTCTTGTGAGGTTTAGAAAATGTCCAAAATGTTGTCGTCACAGTGCGAGGACTGACCATCGGAGACTAAACCATGTACCTTGCTCTTGCTTTCAAATTGGCCGAAATTTTGTACAGGGCATGTATTAGACATTGGTCTGTAGTAAATAAATGCTCTTAGGTTTTGAGAAATATCAACCACCACTTTTTCTTGTCCGACTTCAAAATTGTTTATCACAATAACGTCGTAACATTTATTCATTGTGAGGTATTCGGTACATATATCGCGTTTTAAAGTTTCAATATACAAATCTTTATTTATCATTTTGAACGCAATTTTGTTGACTCCTTCCTGCATTTGACTGTCGGAATAAGTTATTGACATTAACTTATCTATAATTTCCCTAAAGCGCAGGTATTTACTTTGGCACACCCTGTATTTATCCCTGGATAGAAGGGAAGAATCTCGGGGGACGAAACTCGCTGGTCAAAATGATACCCGCTAAGCGACTGACCTCTTTACCACATGCTAAAATTCAATATCAGCAATGTTACGTGTCTTTATCAACACTCCAGTCAATCATAAGTGAACTCAACTCGTCATGCTTCGATAATATCCAGTTAGATCGAGAAACTCCAAAAGATGGTCTTTTCGACCACTGTGATTGGTGGACGATATAGCTCAAATAAGATTCTTTCAGATCAACTTGCACGGAGGAATGGCTCTTTACGAGAGGCTGTCACAGGCCGTGAGATGCTAAATCGATCGTCAGCAGCAGTACATGCATGGCGTTTCTCAAGTTCCTTTTGAGTATTGACAATTTCTTCTCCACTGCGATTATTTCTCCGCTTTTATAAGATGATTCGTTGAATCGATTCGTTGATTGTTTTGTCAGACAGATTGCAACAATAGTCAGATAGTATATGTCATGTTTTTATATCCTTTCAGAGTAGTGTCTTCTTTTCCGAAAATTACTATTTAACACTTTGCCACTTTTGGAAATTTTCGTTTGGAACTTAACGCCTTAGACGTTTTATATGTATACTTTTATTGACCACAAACATATGAGGATACAATTTTGAACAGTTATTCCAGTATAAAGTAGAGACTTTTACACTTTTGGTTAAGCGAGACATTCCACCTATGACTGTCTGGAGACCCATTGGAGATCAAACGCTTCAATCAATCAGAGGTACTAAAATTTTAATGCTTTCTTTGATTTCTTATTGTTCTTGCGTAAATGCAAGGATGAGAAATTATTGCACATAAAATATTAAAGGAGTACTAATTGAGGAGCAAGACCTGCATACAGGATTGTAAAAATATTTTCTCAAAAATCCAGTGGGACTTGGGGGTAAGTGCTTCATTTTGTCTCGAATTCCAAACAAATGACTTTCAAAAATCATTCCTTTTTTACGGTGAATAGGATAAGATCATCCCCATGCATAAAGTGCAGTACGATAAGAACGAAATTTGCAACTTAGAAATATCATACCGTTTACTTATTTTGGGAATTATATTTACTTTCATCGGTTGAGCGTTAAACCCAGTGTTCTAGACACAGCAGTAGTGGTGCGGCGCAAAGTAAAACTACTTTGGCTCAATATAAGTGCTGTAGCTAACGACTGTTGTATGGGGAGGAAGCTTGAACCTACATGGAAATTATTTCCCTTCTTTCAGTTTAACTACCCTTACGTTAGTAAAACTTTCTGTACACCGCATATTTTCCTACGACTTCTTTCCTACACCTGTGCAGCAACAATCTCAGTAAGTTTAAATTCTAACGCCTTTTATTTTACGACAAACAAAATTAAAATGTAGATTATTTTCTCAAAATTAAGATGTACTATGTTACCAACTTTTATTTTTCAAAATCTGTAATGAACTCGTTGAGCTTTCAAAATGTCGTCGTTGAACATAAATCATTCGGTAAACAAGGAAACGTTCTGCCCAGAGTACCGTTTCCTATTATATTCAATCTACCAATACTACAAAAGCTACCTAAATGAATATCCATATCCAAAGATCACATTCCCTTCACTATGATATAAGGACGAGATTACACTAACTACGGTAAGCAAATCAAGGAGTCTAAGTAGTCTCCGGTTTATGATGTTATAAATTTACAGAAATAGTTGATATAACCACCTCAGATCAACTTGATCTGATAAAAAATAAGAAAAGTATATATACATTTTCGTACAATATCTTCTCTTCTGGTGTGAGGAGCACATACCCAACCACCGTTGTTTAATTACTTAACACAGAATGCTATGAAGTTTTTCACCTTTGCAAAATGAAATCAGAAATTTGCCTTCGTGAAAGTCTCTATGTTCTGATCAATCAGGCATAACGTATCAAAGAGCGACGTAGACCCCTCAGTGCTTCTTGCATATCCAATTCAAACACCTTTCATGCTATAATTACACACTAAGGGTATTTAAAATACATTACTTTACACACCCCAACACATTCCTCCTACTCATACTAACGTGTTGCTAGTAACTCCTTCAAACTCTTATTCCTCATACGTCACTAACGTAGGGATTTAAAAGGATATAATATGCATATTATTTTCTGATTGACATGTCGTTCATTTGAATTAATATGTTTAATTAGACGGAAGTCCCTTACGGCGACCATTGGTCGATTGGATTACCATCTAATTACTAATTGAATGCTGGTGGAGGTGAAAGATAATTTAAGGGAGTGCGCTAAGCTCGTTATGTGGTCATTACAACTTTGCATTCTTTGTTTTCATGATGACCAAAGAAGGAATAATGATCTCGTCCATTCTGCCAACGTACTCGTTCATTAAATGGAAAAACAAACTTATTTTGAACCCTCATTAAACTTAGATAACTCATATATTAAGACATGAAGTAATTAGTTTGAGAAGCGTCCATTCCCGTTTCTCCGTTCTCTTAAATAATGAGAAGAGGGTACAACAAACTATGTTTTGTTCAAATGTAAACAGGAAAGGGATGGCAACCCATTCTTTGACTGAAGTCGACTTTCAGAGATAGGTAAATATTTTGGTTACAAATAAAAGGAGATACAAGATGTTAATGCTGGTAAACTCTAAACAGTAGCAGATCTTAGTCATGCAAAGATTATACATGTTTCACCAGGATTTCTTAAAAGAAAAATTCAGTCACCCTAAGAAAAATTTGTCTAGTAACCTATCCCGTTTAATGAAAGACTCTAAAAAATCTGGTTACAATATATCTCCCCTGTTTTAAAATTTACTTTTCGTTTTAGTTTACCCTGAATGTGCAATAATGCGGTCCTTAATTTCCATTGAAGTTACTTGCAAGGTAACTTAGAAGAAAGTTGTGACATTTCAAAGTAAGTTTACAGAACTGTCTTTGCTCTTTTAACACATTCCTTTTTTATGCGGATATTCTATTTGTAAGCCAGAAATACAAAATGCAGAATGAAACATTGTATTTTATCACAGAAAATTTTCAACCCTGCACTTAACCCTCTCATGACAGATTTTCCTACACTGCACCCCTGAATCCCGATCAATTGCACTTGAACAAGCCCCTGGACCCCACGTTAAACAGCTTAGCGATGACGCCACGGGCGTCTTATATTTGAGATCCTTGAGTCGTGCGTTTGAAATATTAATATTTCTTCAAAATTTTCCAAAACTTTTTCTCTTATAATCAGATAATTGTAAGACTTTTTACCTCAGTTCGTACCATTTCTATTATCTTCATTTCGATCCTTCGAATATACAAACATGCTGGCACTTTGGGAAAGATAGTTTTTGCATCAGTCAAACGGGATTTGGATATCACAAGGTTATATCTTGGGCAACACTGAAGAAAACATAACTTCATACATGTTTTCCATTTGACAATAAAGACTGCTCGGCTACAGAAGCGCTTTTGTATTGTAGTGTTTACATATATTTAGAAACGATAAGCAAATAAAATCGAACACTTAACCCTTAAATGTCACGGAAATTGGGCTGCGCAAATAATGTGAACACTTTTTTTCATCTTACATAACAGTTGGGGTAGATCCAGTATGCCAAAGAGGGGGCGCTATTACCTGGAAAAAAGTTCAAATCGACCACCGTCACAAAAAGTTTCGGTATGGGGTAGGTGGGGTTCTGGGGAGGGGGTATTATTAATTGTGCAATGTGAATTGACATTTCCGAGAATCTGCCAAGCAAAATTAGTATACTTAAAATTTGCAGTAGTACTTTGGGACCCTCTCAAGGAAGACATCTGATACCGAAACGGTGGCAACGGGAGCAATATCATGATCTGAGTAAATTCGAAAAGACTTGAATGCTTTAGAAGCTGGAAAACGAGTAGCTTTGTTGAATAATCTCATTTTAGTTGTGTACTGTAAGACAGCAACATTTTCATCCTTGACACATATGAAGCGATTCATTATTTGCCACAGGTATAAGAGGAAGATAGCCTACAAAATTTTGCGATTGGTACATTGCTGCTGTGTTACTGTCAGGTATTTACTTATTTCATATGTCTGACGTGTTTCCCCAAGGTTAAAATCTTCGTCATGTTGTTATCCCGGCGATTTTATTTGCTAATATAGTTTACCAAATGAAATAAAACAATGAAATAGTATGTCTCTTTGGTATAATTTTAGTGCGCACCCCAAAGCGTTTAAAAAGTAAATTTTGTGTTACGTTTAGCCCAAGGAGCACACGTAACATGGGATCAATTTTTTTACGTATAAATGCGAAGAATCCTGGAATATCGATTTCACATTTTCCATTCTTCAAGATTAAATCGTCCTTTTAGCATATTTGTCATATGGTGCTGCCCGTAGCGGCGCTTGGAAAAGATGTGTTTACCTTCACGGTATCAGTTTTAAAATACTTCTCTTGGAAGGGAAGAATCACAATACCTGAAGGAATTGGAGTTCTGTTCAAGAAATAACCTTAAAAAGAGCGAGTTCTTATGGGGAGGAAATCAATAACACAGCTCTCTACACTGCAAAAAAAAAAAAAAAAAAACCGGAATGTGTGCAAAAGGTTCTCGCATATATAAAACTGACATTCCAAATCAACCTGCAAAATTCTAACATAGAGGAGTACGTTCATTTTTGTATACACTGTAGTGATTGCATTTAACTTCTAAAACTTTTATATTATAACTTTTGAAAAAATGCTAGAGTACGTTTATGTATTTCCTACCTACTTTTAAGTTTGTCTCCCCATGGTCGGCATTGCAACAACAACTTCACCCAAGGAATCGAATTAGACACACCCGTACACCTACATTTACATGCAAATAAATATATATATGTATATATATATACATATGTATGTATATATATTTATATATTTATATATATGTATATATATATATGTATATATATATATACATATATATATACATATATGTATATATATATATATATATATACATATATATATATATATATATATGTCGAAACATGACGGAGAAACTGTGAAACAACGGTGCTACAGAATTGAAAGGCTGGATCTCCGAGGAGATACAAATAGCGGAAGGCTAGAATTTAGATATATTAAACAGCCAAAAGGTAGAGCTTTCGAGGAATACTACCTCTTTATCAATACTTTGTCAGAGAATGACAAGTAGTGAGTCGACGTTGGCAGATCGAAGTTAGAATGTGTGAGTCGAAAGTGTTGTAGTAATCCATTCGATCATGAATTTTATACCGATCCAAGATAGAGTATAAACCCTTATCAAAGTAGGGACGGTTGAAGAAAAACACCAGAGAGAAAAATTGAGACGCACGGGGCACCGAACCCATCATCCTCCGCTTTCCGGGCGAAGTCTTTGACCACTATGCTATGACAGCTCGTGATTAACAGAAGCGATAACAGGCTATGAATACCCCGCGTGAATCAATTTTCTTCAACCGTTCCTTCTTTGATAAGGGTTTATACTCTATCTTGGATCGGTATAAAATTCATGGTCGAATGTATTACTACAATATATACAATATATGTATATATATATATATATATATATATATATATATATATTTATTTCACTAATTCGCCACTTAGGGGGAAAGTTGTTGTTGAAATGTCTACCTTAGAGGGAAAAAAAATTTTGGGGCGAAATATAAGTTTCGCCTTAACGTTTCTACACACTCTTTCTATAGGAATACGTAAACGGACAAGGGCACCCGCCTAGATTTACAAAGTAGATGTAATTACTTCAATGTTGTCAAATTTACGGACACCTAACTGTTAACACGAACGGATGGCAGGCCATTGAAAAAACGTTGTTCATATGTTTAGACGTTAAGGCGAATTCTTTTTCTTATGTATTTTATTGTAACTTTTTCGCCCTATGTACCCTAAGGTACCCTAAGGTGGGAATAAGCGTTATATATATATATATCTTATACATACATACATACATACATACATACATATATATATATATATGAAATAAGCTTTCTTTCACTTCTAACTGTGAGAGTGCTCGATACTGTAAGCAGAGCTAGTACACACATAAAAGAACACAAGAGAGACTACAATTGTATTGTGTGCTTTTATGTATATATATATATATATATATATCTATATCTATATATATATATATACATATATATATATATATATATATATATATAATACATTAAATTGTAATGCACGAGTTACATGCTTATTTGCTACACAGTGTTTCACGCAAGTGCGGCTTGCACGGCGATCATCAGGCAAACAATTCTACTACTTAAAATTTCCTTTTGGACCGATCCGGGGGCTTCGGACCGTGACGGCAAGTGGAGATAGGTTCAGATCTTTTGTTGAGTTTGTCGGTGGAGAGCAAGATTATGGTCTTCTCTTCCATACACAAGTTGCAAAGGCCGGATGAACGCATGAAATTTTTGGGACCTCAAGGACAAAGACCAAAGCTTTTCTATCCAAACTTCAACCGAACTTCGGATATTCTACAAAGAACACACCTGTACCATCAAACAAGAGCTATTTGAAAAGATTCATCTCAAAAACTGAATCATTTCTAAGGAACGTAAGATGGAAAACTCATTTCTTTCTCAACCCCCAAGCCGGTGTAAACAAAAAAGAACATTACGGCTTCCGATCGACAAAGTCTTCGCCTCAGATACCCGAACTAAAAGAGTTCGAGGACGGCATGATGAGCCTTGTAGAGAATATTAAGTTTAACAACAATCGCAAGCCCTTCCAAGCACAGTTAAAAACCGACACGACCAAAATCAAAGCGGACAGTAAAGTATACGTTGCGGTTGACAAAACCAACAACTTCTACAAATTAGAACCTGAACAGTATAACAAGCTGGTACAACAAAACGTAAACAAAGCATACAAAAAGCACCGCCCAACACACGCAATCAAATCACTGCAGCTGACAAAATTATAGCTTCAAAACTTGAAATTAGTGACAGAGTCAACATCACAACATCACAAGCAAAACAAGCATTTATTACACTTAAAGACCACAAACCGAACTTCAACAACAACCCCACATGCAGACTAATCAACCCATCAAAATCAGAACTAGGGAAGATTAGCAAACAAATACTAGAACGGATAAATTCAGAAATCAAACAATCTACAGGTTACAACCAATGGAAGAACACAAGTGAAGTCATAAACTGGTTTAGTGAAATACACGACAAACACCAACAATCGTTTATTGCTTTTGACATTTGTGAGTTTTACCCCTCAATTACTACCGACCTCCTCAACGAGGCTTTAGACTTTGCATCAAACTACACAGACATACCATCATTCGAAAGGCATATTATCTTCCACACAAAGAAAACTATGCTGTTCAACGTTGAAACACCATGGTGCAAGCGTACCGAATCTTTATTCGATGTAACCATGGGTAGTTTCGACGTTGCTGAAACTTGTGAACTAATAGGATTTTACCTCCTATCACAACTTCAGCACATTAACATGAATGTCGGCCTATACAGAGACGACGGTTTGGCTGTTTGCAAAGCAACACCAAGGGAAACAGAAAAAATAAAGAAAGAAATATGCAAGATATTCTCAAATAACAATCTTAAAATAGAAATTGAAGCAAACAAAAAATAGTGAACTTCTTAGACCTTACCCTTGATCTTAGCACAAGTACATACAAGCCATACATGAAACCAAACAACGCCCCTCTCTATGTGCACAAACAGAGCAACCCCCCCCCACCCCCACCCCCACTTATCATAAAGAACATCCCAGAAAGTATCAACAGGAGACTATCCAACATTTCTTCCGACAACAACACATTCAACACATCATCACCGGTATACCAAGAAGCATTACTAAGAAGTGGCTTTGGGTACAATCTAAAGTACGAGACCCAACCCCCTAGCACCAGTCATTCCAGGGGAGCCCCGAAACGAAGACGAAATAGGAACATAACCTGGTTCAACCCCCCGTCTAGTGACAGTGTCACAACCAACATTGGCAAGAAATTCTTTAACCTCTTGGACATCTGCTTCCCACCTGGGCACAAACTACATACTTTACTCAACAGGAACACGTGAAACTGAGTTTCAGCTGCATTGCAAACATAGACCAAATTATATCAGCGCACAACAAATACATACTGGCGAAACAGGAAGTACAACCAGCAACGCGAAGCAACTGCAATTGCAGAAAGCAAAGTGAGGGCCCATTGGAAGGCAACTGCCTCACGAACAACATCATGTACCAAGCAACTGTAACACGCCACGACAACCACAACGAAGAAACATACATTGGTCTAACAGAGAACACATTCAAAACAAGATACACCGCCCACAAGTCTAGCTTTAAACACATAGACAAAAGACGTGAATACATCTGGAAACTAAAGGATACAAATGTAGAACACTCCGTAAAATGGAAACTAATGAACAAAGCTCGAGCATACTCCACTTCATCTAAAACATTTTGAAAAAAAGTTCTTCATTATACTCAAACCTTCCTTAGCAACTCTAAATAAAAGAAACGAACTGGTAAGCTCTTGTAGACACAGGAACAAACATCTACTGTGTAATTATTCTAACAGGTAATGTGTCTTGGCTCGCTGTACACCGTTCTTGCCTGTTCACATCGAACACGGAAAGAACACGTGCTTAAAAACGGACACGTTCAAAAGCAGCGAACATATACGTATTTAACGTTATTGACATCATTCTACTTCAGGCTTCTGAGGAGTGAGGACCTACATTATTGGCCCTTACGAAACAGTTCTGTAAAGCTATGTTGTAAGAACTTATTGCAACCTTTCCAATATTACAGCTCCCTTCACAGGGTTGAGCACTTTACCATTGCCTGGTTGACATTAATTAATTAATTAATTAATTAATTAATTATATATATATATATATATATATATATATATATATATATATATATATGTATATATATATATATATATATATATATATATATATATATATATATATATATATATATATGTATATATATATATATATATATCTTTGTGAAGTATACTACGCAGTGGCAAACAGATCACTTTGTGAATGATCTTTTTAAGTTGTTTGTGACTGATGGTGTTGCAAATGTTTCATTTTTGGACTATCATTCTCAAATCAGCCGACAAATAACTTCGATAAATCCTTAAAACGTTTTGTACATCGGCGATAAAGTCCCAATTGTTGTAATTAATCACAACTTTGAGGATTAAATTGCCCGTTTATCGTTTACTTGAATCACAGTAGCCTTGTCTTTACCATCTTCCTCCTTTTTATTACTTAAGAAACTTACTTGGTGATAAATTCCATTAATGAAAGAAAACTTGTGAAAGTTGTAGTGAAAGAAAAGGAATGATTTACAAATGTCCTAGTTTTTTTTTTTTAAAAAATGGTCCATCTGAGGACAGTTCAGTTCATTTGTGTTTTTTTCAGCCTTTATTTCTTCATCTTAGCCTATATTTCCCACCGTAAATTTGTTTATTACCGCACTCAACGCAAGAGCCACTGAAATCAAGTGTTAATGGTTTTTGTCGCTGGAAGGAATTTTGTTTAAATAGGACGTTGCAATAAGCGGCTCTAGAAATCTTCTTTGACTTGTCAGATCCAATGCGACAGGTTTCTCGTCCAAATTACCCAGCAAGTGTGATTTCTAGAGATATTGAGTACAGCAATCATTAACATCGACAGTCCAGTGTATCCTAGGAAGATGATGTATTTATCACAATAGGTATTGAAGAATTCGACTAAAAAGCTTAACACTACCAAGTCTGTCAGTAATTGCAACCACGGTGCAATTAATTTCCCCGAAATTCCACATTTAAGTGTAATGTCTCTTTAATTACTTAGTTTCACGGATCCAGAAATTCTCCAATAGGGGAAGGATAAATGAGGACAGGGAAAACATAGTGAAGTACCAAAATATCCAATTATTTTTGCAGCTTACACTCATGAGGCGAGTGCACCCCCAAGTCAGTTCTCCATTCAAATTAGGGTATCCGGGAAACGGGAAGTTTTCTGGGCCATGTTGAGGGGGGCAGTATGGTCGCTCTTTGTAATTCTTGATAACTCCTAAATGACCAACAGCGTTTTGCGCGCACAGTCGGGGTCGTGTCCCCGAGTTACAACACGGAACTCATACGCGAACTTGCGCGGTGTTCGTCGACCCTAACCGGGACAACTCAGTTGGTATCGGGCCACAAAATTAAGTAATTGAAAATAAACCTTTGACTCTATAATAAGCCGAGAAACTGTTAGACGTCCGTTTTAAGCAATATGTTGACAAGCATAGTGCCTCTGTATTGAACGAATTCCATCGAGAGACAAACCGGTTCACTGACTAACCCGCCGAACGTGCAAACTTCTTCATCTAGTCTATCGCTCAGAAGGACAGCAGTCAAGGGGCTAAAGCTACGCAGACTAATCACTTACACTCTTCCAGTGTATTGTCTGCTGTGCCGGACAGTGCATTGCTTCGTCCACACATTCCCCGACTATGGCCTCTCATGTTGACGGTATAATAAAAGTAAAGACACTGACTGCCTTAAAGCCGCACTACGCCCAAAGATTTGTATTAGTATCCTGATATTTAATAACTCAGGGTTATCGTCAGTGTAAATTATACACCCACCTCCTGGTATTCTGTTTCTTGGTGCGTGGTCAGATCTGGTCCAGGAACTCTTGGAATTAGTCGGAAAAATTTTCCGATGGCGGCGGAGTCTTTCCCTGCTAGTTCATCAATGCCCCAACGTTCGTGTCGATGTATAGCAGCCAAAGTCAGGTCCAACAAGCACGTTTTGTTCTCTGGCGCATACTTCAGCGTAGCTTGGGTTCAACATCAATTCACATGATGACATTCAGAACAAATCGGTTATTACTACATGGGAAAAGCAATACGCGCCTCTATTGCTCCATGAGAAAGTCGAGGCGGGTCATGCAGGGACCTATTTGGGTTTAAACTCGTCTGGTTGAACTAAGGGTTCGCGTTGTGAGCACTTTTTGCACTCGGAAAAATTCCCCTTGACTTTATTTCAAGCTATTGTGGGATAATCTTATTGAGCTAATCAACAGATAATTCTAAATGTGGTATTGTTGAAAAGCGAAAAGTAAATCTGCAATTAATTCGTGACCATAAAATAACGCATTTTTATGCTGTATGAATCAAGGATGGTTGGCACTCGCATTACAAACAGTGTAAACATGAGAATTCCTTATTTTTTCTTTAAAAACGAATCAATCTGAATGGATTGTCTAATGCATTTTGCAGTTTATATGGTACCCCGTTATTGACTTCATTATTACGCCAGTTTATTTTTCTTGGCAAGAAGTGTTTTCGCCGATATTTTACTTATGATCAGTATCTTTATGGCCCACAGTTGTTGCAACCAGAAGTAGCTGTTGGTCACCAGTTATAACCAGGGCGTAGCCAGGTTTTTTGTGAGGGGACAAAATCGACCCATCGTCCCTATTCTTGACCGTCGTCCTGGGGTGTCTCCCTCCCTTTTATGGTTTTATTTTTGTTTTATTTTTGCTGCTTCCAAGGCCTTAGAATAGCATAGATTAGCTAAGGGGGCGTTGATCTGGTTTTTAAAGTGGGGGGGGGGGGAGCCATCTGGCCTAAATTTTTTCTCCTGTCCTGGTAAGGTGTGTACAGCTGCGTTGGTAGACATTTTTGGGAGGGGGGTTCGGGCAGGCATCCAGATTTTACGATTTTATGAGTGTGAACACCATTGTGCTAGGGCCGTAATTTGCGGAGCGCGCTGAAATTTTTGCGATTTTTCAAATATTTGAGAATATGGAGCTTGTATTGCAGAAAAGTTTTAATTTGGGGTTTCCTGCAAGAAAATTATTTGAAAATTGGGGGAATTACTGAAGAATTTGCATTTCCTATTGGCAAATCTGAGATTGAACGGCGACCAAAGATCGTTGTTGCTACAAAATGTTATCCAGCCCCTACGAAATGAGGCTCTCTGACGAAAATTTTTGATTCAAGAGCTTATATTGGAGGAAATTTTTAATTTTATGAAAGATAATTCATGAAAATACTGATGTCACTTGATGAACTGGTGTCACATATAGCAAATTCCCATTTTTTCACTTACAAAGTCCAGAGCTTGGAAACTTTTACTCAAGGTAGGGGAAAGCACTTCTGCTTAGGAATCGCAATGGAAGCGCGCGAAGGAAAATTTGCTCCTTTGAGGCAAATAATGACGTATGAGGAGCTTTTAATGGGGAGATTTCGGAATTTCATGAGTTGTCAAAACCACACAGTAAACTGGTTTTACAAATAACAAATTTCCGAATTCTTCATTCTTTAGAGCCGCCCCCCCCCCCCCGTAGCTACGCCTCAGAGTGTCTGAGAAAAGGGAGCCCAAACGCCAAATGGTGCTAAATGTTTCAATATTTTGAGTTACTGGAAAACTCTCAAGTTTTCAAAACATGATCTTGAAAGAGTTGGTAATTACTTCAACGGACTATTAGGTCAATTTAGATACGAGGTGTACTCCAGAAGTAATCAGAATCACAACGAAAATTGTCATAGCTTGCGAAAGACTTGATCATAATTACGCTTCAATCTACTACGGAAAATCACAGATCGAGGGGTGGGGGGAATGGTTCCCACTTGTACGGTGCCACTGAGACACCGGTGCATACCGGCCTACTAGTGTAAGATTTTTGATGCGAAAAACATTGAAATATGATTTTTCGAACGACACCCCATCATACATTATCTGCAGACAGAGAATGGAGGTGTACTTCTAATTCCTGATTGAAGTCTTTTATCTAGCAAACTTCAGTGTGAATTTACTTCTCTGATAATGTTCTAAATATGAAATGGTCGAATCACTATACAAAAGAATGATGTAAACGTGTCGAAATTTTGCATTAGAAATCATACTGTGCACCTAAACATTTTCAGTTTCCCTAAAATGAGTTTGCCAATTTCAGCCTGCCAGGCTGGTCAATCACTAAATACCACAGATTTCATTAAAACATAGTAGGGGAAGATTCACCTTCTTCCTATTCCTCTATATTGTGTTCCGTCATAACCAAACCTGCTGCCCTATGCACACGAACAATCGACATAATCATAGAGACCGATGAATAGTGTACGTTTGATATGCAATTTAAAAATAACATCAATGAGACTGCAAGCGCGAGGAGCGCGAGGAAATTTTGTGGGTTTGCAAAGTAAACATGTAAAATTTTTGATACAGAAAGCTAGTCGATCTTAATCGGGAGAGGACACCTTTCATAACCTACATGCATAGTTTTTTTGGTAGTACCTAATTTTTAAGTTTCATGTCACAAAATATGGGGGGGGGGGCGGGAAACTTTTACGTTACTGTCCCCTTCACTCAAAAAGTGAGGGGCATGTCCTCCCTCCCAAATCGACGCCCCTGAAATGAAATAAAGAATTGGGAGTAAAACAAAATAGTATCGGTAATGAATATTTCTAAAGAATATCAGTATGGGAGTGTAAGTGTACAAACGATGATGGCCTATCAAAAAACAGAAACTGATTTTCGTTTCTTCTATATGGCTTTTTAATTACGAGTACATAATTCAAAAACATTATCAAAATATCGTTTCCTGAATATTTTAAACCTCGCATGTCCCAATCAGCATATGCGGCTGGAGACAGGAGCAGAGGGTGCAGCGTTTTGAATTTTATCGGACTTGGAAAACTTTGTGATGAAAACCCATTTGTACAATTAGATTCCAACAGCACACTTAGTGTTTTGTTGCAAAACCACTACTAAATTGAATTGAACAAATAGCATGTAGTGGATTAGAACATAACAAAACTTAAAGTAAAACATAACAACATCAACCTGAAACGTATTAGTTTTCAATATCATAAAGGATCACACTAGGGAAGCAACGTTTCCCTGTTACAACCCCCCTCCCTCATCCCCCTCTCCGTCAACTTATCATACCTCCCTCCTCTCGTCGTTTTTTCTCTCTTTTTTGCTCTCCTCTATTTTTTCAACACCATCCATCACGTCTCCAAAATTTCTGAAGGGGGGACTCTGCCCCTGCCCCCGTCCCCAACTTTCCTGTGTTCCCAACTTCCATGTGAACTAAATTGCTAAAACGTTTGTTGCTTTGATATTTATTGTGAGGTATTCATCGCGGTGACTGGTTGAAATGAGCCAATTTTTTTGTAAATCCGTTCAAATATATGTCTTAAATCAGGTGCCTATGAAAATGAAATGCATAGTTCGATAAAAGTCGTCTGTCGGTGTGACGTTATAAAATTGTTTCGTCGTCCTGTGACACAATATACTTTATAAAATATAATACTGGTATTTTATAATATATTATTACATATTATATTAAAATAAATTTTATTTTTTTTCATACTGGCAAAATCGGATCGGACTCCGATCTGCGGCTTAAACCGATCACAAAAGCGGATTAAGATTGTTATGTAAAGTCAACTTGCAATGCATATTCTTTAATCAACATCAGGTACAATTAATTACCTTAATATGTTTGAATTTTGATAGTACAAGGGTCACTAAAGGCCAGATTTTCATGTTTGGACTAAAGTTCATGAACAATAAATTTGCAAAGATTGCTCAAATGGTAACCAATGTCTTTTTCGACTCTACGATCAAGAATTTCGATAAAACAGACATATTTCTCTATGCTTACTTTTACCAAATGTCTTAAATGTGTCTTAAGTTTTATTTGCGTCCTAGTTGAAGCTGTCTGTTCAAGACTCCTTCATACGCATTTCTGCATGTAATTCCACCAATAATTTAAGATTCATTTTCTACGGGTTACTGTCTCCGAACAAAACACCAAACTATAACACAAAAGGGAAGACATATTACACAAAATATCTGCAAAATGTGATTAACTTTTGTGTATTAATACTTTAAAGTTTAAAATCTTAGTTAGGTGATTGACTCATGATTAGTTCAGTATATACGCTCCATCTTTACGATTTTGCAAGAGGTGGGAATATTTTGAAAGGCGTTTTTCCAAATTCCAAATTCGTCTTTGTCTTTTCAACAATTTTGCAAGGGTATCTTGTTGCTCTAAGGAGATTTTGTAAATTTTTTGAAGAAAATAGCAAGGACTAATTTTTCCTACTAGAATCCCCTCCACCTCTCAAAGAAGGGTCAAACAACATTGAAATATGGAACGAATTTGCTCCAAGACTTTCACAATTTTCCATTACTCCTCCCATATTTCACTTGGCTACAAGAAACACTCTACCCAGATTTATGGAACTTAGGACAAGGCTCTCTAGTATTTGATAAGATGAAAAAGTTAAATTCATTGAATAAATAACAACTTTAGCAGTTTGGGACTGCTTCTAACGCGCCCACCCCTTTCATTACAAGCCTTTTTCGGTGCTACAAAATTTGATTGCTCATACGCTATAGCAATGGCGATACCATATCGAATATTATCGTTCTAAGCTTTCAGCAATGGGAAAAAATGACTCTAAATTGAATTAAACATTGCAACTAATATAATTTTTATTGACCTGACATATCAACCAAAAACTGGTTTCAACATGTTAAATAACCATTTGCAGTATTCATCGGGTAACTGTAATTTTGTCATGTAGGATCCGAAGGTAAAGATTTTCAAATATGGGTCTTACCTTTAAATTTGTTGTCATTTGGCTAATGGCAATGGTCCCCTTTTCAAATATCTGTATACGATTAAAACGAAGCACAGTTATTGTCATGCCTTCAGTCAACCCGTTTTATCACGAACGTACAACAAAGAGTCTTCAAATATCAAGTCATGATTCGTTCCACTTAATTTCTAGTCAAATTTTAATAGAATCTTATCAATATGGACATGAACCGGAATCTTTTCAAATTCGACTCATAGTTTAAACGATTAGCGTCATCTTTGAACCATTTCTAGTCAATTTTGAAAGAAATCTCTTCAAATAGTTAACAAGGTTCCGGTTTGTCTACCATTTGACTAGAAGCTCTTAGAATGAATGATGACAGAAAAACCCTTTTCAATAACATTTTTCCATCTTAGACAAGTTTATCCGTTTAGTATAATCCGTGTAATTGTCTGTACCGAACATTACGAAAAATTGTAAACTAAATCTGCAAAAAATAATACTGTTTGTTAATGACTAATTACATTGGTCAATTACAGATTCAGCTGCTGAAAAGATCAACAAAAACGAACTTTATCGCGGGGAGGGCAACCAGACATAATTATCCGTCGGTGTTTGTTTCAAATTTAAGGTAAGTTAATCCAGAGAGCTTTACAGCTTCGACATCGAATGAAAACAATAAGTTCTTTCCGGTGAAGGATCCAATCCATTGACACGAAAGTTGTTGTAAGTGTCCTCACCTTCTCGCTCCAAAAAGATAAATAAACCAAAACGGTACGTTCCATCTTTTTCAGTTCACTCATACATATACTTCTTAAATTTCATTAAATATAACATTTCCTCCTGATTAAAGTGTGAACGGTCAAATGTTGTTGCATTTCGTCGAGTTTGTTGTAAAGCATTTTAAACTTTGCAATCCCTTCTAAAAGTCAGAATGAGCATTTTTAACTTGAAAAAGTTAGAATGTCAAAATGTTCGTTGTACATTCACTACATGCTGTATATTCTATTAGTGATGTTCTGTCTTCATTATTGCTGAATGTATGTGTGTTAAGCCTTAGAAGGCCGTTTAGACTGCTTCCTTTCTTTTTTGTCTATTATCGAAGTCATTGTAAAAACTTTTATTTGAATTTATCTTGTATTTCATGTGGAAAAGAAAAAAAAAAAAAGAAAGAAAGAAAAGAATGTACATCGTACCACTCATGATTTGTACGATGAATGACAAGGAAAGTCACGACTAAAACCTAACATCTTTGGTTTCAATCCAATTTTTTTCGAGGGGTTTATAATAATTAGGTAGTCAAAAGCATGTAAAGAAGAAAGTCACAAATCAGAAAAATACGATGTTCTTGTATTTGACGGTCCTTACAATTGTAAAACCCCTTAGATGCACTAATGCAACCGTCAAGGGAGATGTCCCCATAGTTCATAAAACTTCATTACAACATTTATAAGCCTTGATACTAACGAACTGGTTTTTGTCTGTATTCTTTAATGAGGTTTGAAACATGTCTTTTACCCGTACATGTTCCCCGCAGGTAATTTCCAAGGTTAACGTATAGAGATAAAGTAAATATATTGTTATAGCAACTCCCTGATTATAGTAATTCCAAATTCTAACGAATACATAAGCTTGCGTTGTATGCTTCGAGCTTCCAATTATTTTATCCCTTCAACTTCATCTCCAGAAAAGGTTGATATCCATGGTAGGATTAGTTTCGTTCTTTTTCGTAATAGTCTCACAATGACCTTCAGAAGATTCAGAAAAACAAACTGATGAGGAAGACATTCCTTCTGAACTCTCATGGAGTATTCATCAAATTTATGTCTTTTAAAATTACCAGAGGCAATCCTCCATGTAAGAGTCTAATCAGCCAGCCTCGCTTTTCTTTTGCAAGTGTTGCATGGATGGAAAACAGCAAAACATATTTGACGGTAGACTCGAGTTTTGAAACTCGTGTAGCCAGGTCATTCGCATTCTCTTCCAATTTTGTAATGCATTGTCACCTGGCCGGCGGGCTTTGATCTTCGTTTTATTCGGACGTAAACGAGCATCGTTTAACTTAGTGTGACTTCTGCTTAAGTACCGCCTGTGTTTATATTCCGGAAAAAGTGTCTCTATTTTAAGCATCTCCATGTTTAACTCCTATGAGTGCGCACGACTAGACACAGATAAAAATAGATGTTCAATTGAGAATTACGTTTTAGCAAGGTAAGAGAGTCTGTTAATGACGCTAGCTTTTTTCCGCCAATCTTTTAATGTTTCTTTACATCAAAGTTAACTTCCTGAGCTAATGAAGTAATGATACTCCCACAAAAAATGTTTAACAAGTGACCCATAGCCAAAATTAGGTTTTGCTTCCTTGTAAAATAAAACATTTCTTTAGTTTATAGGATCTTTCATGGAAAAAAAAAAACCCATGAACGGAAAAGAGGTTTGTTTCATTCAAATGTAAACGAATTACAAATAATCTAACTCATCATGGCCAGAATTATCTGTGTTGATATCAACCATATTGACGCAAATGTACTTAAAATATACAACATACAACTTATCCTCTGATAGAAAAACCATGCAAAGCGGAAAATTTTTACCTTTCATGTTATCTCATTTGGCACAATTGGGGGAGACAGCCTTAAGAGGGCGGCAGCAAATGAGGCTCCTCGCAGGCTATGCTAGTTCCAACCCTGGAAGAGGAACATTTGGTGATCCCAAGGTACAATGTGGTACCTAATCGTCTACAGAGTACAGTCAGTTTGTCCATTAAATGCGAAATTGCTGGCTCTACATAACCGTCTTTATTTGTTCTTAGTCAATTCCAAAATCGCTGTAAAATTTACTGAGCGAAATGTAAAGGGAAACAGAGAGATCACAGAAAAGTTCTGGTGATAAGTGTTCAGAACTTTTCTTTGATCCTTATTCACCTCTTTATTTTTTTCTGTAAATCTACCGTAATTTTTGTAGTGAAGATACGGTATAACGTAGTGATCAGGCTAATGTATGAAGGAGATCACCCAAGACTTTTATATTTTAGATCAACGTTGATATGTATTGAAACTCTTTGGAAAACATCTGCGAAAAATGAAGCGAATTTCTTCAAAAACAATCAGTAATTGGTGACAAAGGTAACACTGGCATTACATATATCTACTAGCTTAAATAGCAAGGACGTTTTGCTTTACATTAGGACAAATTTTAATTCAGTTTTAAAATCCTTAACATCTTTCACAAGATGACTCAGTATAACCACACTTAAAAGCGATAAAATGTTTAAGAGTTTGTGAGTAAACAGACTGTTTTCATATAAGACAAATTTCCTTGACCGCACCCTCAACAAAGCTCTCTTAAACTGACAAAAATGGCATATCAGGTTAGGAAAGAAAGAAAAGTGATCATCAGTCTTTTCATGTACACCTGTTCCATCTGCTCCTTTTTTGCACAATGTTAATACAAGCAGACGGTTCTAGTTCCAAATATTGGATCTTTGGCGCCAAAAATGAACCATACATTTAATAATGACAAACTCGGAGTATAGGACATAAAGTTATGAAAAAGAAAGAATCAATTTAGTATTCGACCAATGTTATCAATAGAAGTTTCCATCAATATTGGTGTTTCAGGTGGCAATAACGACCGATATCATTTATTTATGCCGACTAAAAGGTAGTCAACTCCCATCCCAAATTACAATTATTGTAGTAGTTCACAGAAAAAAAAATCGAGTGGGACAACTCTTTAACTGACAGCATTTTAAAAAAGTGCAAAGTAGGCTACCGTAGATAGTATTACAGAGAATGAATTGTTGTGATTGTTTTGATTACACATTGCGGTATATACTCACTCGGTAGCAATAAACTGAGATTGTGTCTGGATAAAAATGAGTTTTAGTTTTAGACAGTTATGGAAGGAGCTTAAGTAAATACGTTGGGAGATTTGGAACTGTTTATGTTCAAATTTAACACCACATCTATATTGAACCTCTATTAATAACACCATATTACAAAGTCGAGCTTAGTGAGTTACCAACAGTGTAAAACTAACCGGTATGGAATGAAAGGGATATTATTGCTGCTGTCAGAAATCTATGTAAATGTTACCGATACAATCCAGGTTGAAGAATGTCAACTGATTACTACAGCGAATACCGATAATCAGCTGACACGATTTTAAGAGTAACTGGTGGTTGAAACCTGCATAACCGTTGTCGAAGCAGGAAAATCTTAACACCTCAATGGTCGTTGAAAGCGTACGGTTTTTAGACATCTTTAAAAACGTTGCGAAAATTGTCTCAAAAGGCATTTAACCAATCTTTTTGAGAACTTTAAGAGAGACTTTTCGATTAGATATGGCCGTAATTATTCTAAAATTACAGGCAAATTTCGCTGTTTTTTCACTGGGCTCTCGTAAGAAAGACAAAACTATTCCAAACCATGTCCTTTCATTCCTGTTGCAGAACCCTGTTCCTAACTCAAGACATGTCATATTAAAGATTTAGTGCTCTGGCTTAAAAAATAACCCAACTTCAACCAGTCCACAGAAAATTATGTTTTTGAGCACATGGCTTTAGATTCTTTTTCTTTTCTTTATAATTCAACGTCATGTTTGACCTTGCATTTGATAACGTTCAAATGTTTAAATATTTTTTTATGTAAATCTGTCGTTAAACTATACTATAGGGCTATGACAAAAAAGTTGATTAATATTTCCTGCAGCGACATCAAAATTACAAATAAATTGAATAGAATGTCAAATTAATGTTCGGCGATGACTTCATAGATTTCCCATAATGCACTGCGTCTGATGAAGAAAAGAATGCATTAGTTTGAAATTCAGTCTCGCTAACGCTACATGCTATTGTTTGACCTCCTGAAAGAGAAACATTTTCTGCATTTTTCGAAGTCAATGAATTTGTCCCCGGTAGATCTCTTTTAAAAAAAGAAGCACCAAATGTACGGTGGTGAATTTAACTATTTAATTGTGCTAAGTATAGAGAAAAAGCAAAATAAATGCATAAAATGTGTGCATTAGTTATGAATTAAGCAACATTATACTTAAAGCACTAGGATTCGTAACCACTTGCTTAGAGCTTCACCCTGTTCTCTTCATATTCTCGCCGATTTGTGGCAAGGTTGTTGTCTGTTTAAAAAGTCATGCAGTTTTAAATCACAAAAACATGTTAAAGTAATTTGTATATAAGTGAAATGTTACATGAAATTACCTGCGTCCAATTTTAGTAACAAACCCGCATGATGCCTCTTCTTATGTAAACAAGAGAGTAATTAAAATATAGTAGGAAAAGGAACATTTTCTTTCAACAAAACCACAAACATCTACTCGTCGAGCAGATTTAGAGGTAATATTTCAATCGAGCAATCTTTGGGTTTGATTGCTTATCAGTAAGAAGGGTTTACTTTCCTCGAAGACACAATTTGTGATTATTTTGGCAATTATGGTTTGTATACATTTGCTTATCATCCCTCACATATTGCAAAGGCTTTTTAATTTTACGTAAAGTTGGTTTTTCCTGTTACCCGATATTCTGGAAATAAACACTGTCCGAAGATATATCTACTGAAGAAAAAAAATCAGTTTTCTGCAAATACATAGTTGTGTAGGGGAAGGGAAGGAAAGGGGTCCTGCGTGGTATGTAAGTGTAGCTAGTTTATTGTAACAACGAGGAAACCCTTTCTCTCAAACAACAATTTGAAGAAATTCCTTCCTCGAAAAATGATAGCTAAGGCGTTGATAGTGATGTACAAATTCTAAATTTAATGTAAAGCAAGTTTAAAGAGTTGGAACTGATATATATACCTTTTCATTTCAATACATTCCATACATCCGATAAAAATAAAATGATAAGGGGCGTCAGTCTTTACTTTAATGTGTGCGTGTGTGCGTGTGTGCGTGTGTGCGTGTGTGGAGTGGGGCATGGTCACTTCCGTAAAAAATTCTGTGTTAAACCCGAAGTTAATGCAGTAAGGTGATACACCTCCCTGGTCAATGGGTGCATTTTCAAAGAGTGGGGACTCCTTTGAATCGATGCTCGTGAGTAGGAGTCTGCTTTCCTTAGACTAGTGTTAGGTAGACCATAAATTACACCGTCCCTAGGGATGAAAATCTTGTACACTTAATTTTTGCTACATTTCGGAAAATAAGTTTTGCACAATCTTTTCGAGAACTGTTCACTGTATCAATAATATGCCAATTTAAGCATTTGAAAATGACCATAGAGGTTGACATTTGATTGCAGTTTATCTAAGAATAAAGTGAAAGGGGATTTAGCCTTTTAATGCACTCTAAGTTATTTGATCCCCTTTTGCAAGCACTCATTTCAGGATTTGGAAGGAAGTTCTTTTTTGAACCCCGACGTTGGTGCAGCTGCTATTGTACCAGAATGGTTATAAAATCTGCTGCTCAGGTACTATAATTGGGAACAACAGTTTTTCCCCTAAACTTCTGTAGTCGTGACGATTCCCCTTAAAGGCTAATATTCCGTAATGTAGCAAATTGCATTCAAAGGACAAATAAATAAAGGTAACGTTAATAATAACAGAATATATCGAAAGGTTTATCCCAGTCCATTCGGAGTAATCGCAAGAAAATTCAGACTGGCTTAATAGTTTTTTTTATGGGAAAGATTGCTTTACTTCAATTTCGAATGGTATTGGATGTACAATGTTGCAGACTCAGTTTACTCAGCCCCAGCCAAGCATGACAGAACAGCAAGCGAATTTGGTAATTCGTTTTGGTGGCTATGCACATGAGCAATCCTCCAAATCGAAGGGATAAATAAAATATTCCGCCACCTACAACATGTATTCCAAAATTTGAGTTTACGTGGGAATTTCGCGAAATCATTCTTTCTTTATCCAGCCATAACATAAGGAGGGATCTTTAGTATGGTTATGTGCAATTGGTCTTAATTGTCCTTTTTGGTGTAAAACATTTGAATCGTTATCTCCCTTAAAGTAGGATTTAGAAACTTAGATAGTGTTGCATGCACATACTGACGGAAAGAAGGGACCGCTGTCCTCTGAGCTAGGTTTGTGTATACCACGCTGCGCCCGACAAATCCATGCGGCAACGAAGTATCGATCTCATTTATTGAGGAATACACCTAGCAACTTATTAGGTAGGTAACCGCTGTGGAAGATTACATGGGTTTTTTTTTAACGAATTAACAAGAATGCCCATATGCCAAAGCATTTGATACATCTACGAAAGTTTGAAAATGTGTAATTTTGGCCATGAATGGCTTTCCAACCCAGACCAGATACAAAGACAATACTGCAGATGAAGTGAAGCCAGAGCCAGAAGCCAGAACCAAGAAAGTAACTCTTTCGTACACGTTTTCACCGGACGATGAATATTAAACCTCCTTCAACTTACCTGAAGGTTTCGTGCATCTGTATTTTAGTGAAATCAGGTACTAATTACCCTCTCTCTGATGAAAATACATTTAAATCGCTATACCGGATTTATGTATCTAGTGAAAGTGCTGTTCGAAAAGGTAAAACTCCAGGATATTACGAGTATTTTGATTAAATAGCTTCACCCAATTGGACATAAAACGAACACTCTTAGCACATCATGCCGGTAGCCAGCTGCTCGTCGCATTTATCTATACGTCACAACATTGTCAGTTTTTACTTGTTGCATTTAAGACTTTTCACTGCAAAATTGCAAGTGTACAAGTATACATGCGCATGCTTTGTCATCCATTCTTTTTAGTGTAGCCTTTACATGTGCAGTGTCATCACGACGACCTAGGACAAAGAATTTTTGTTTTCAAACGTGTTCTTGTACTAGGATTTACAATTGTTCATTTTATTGTCGATTAATTGCAACTGTCGAAGATAATTTATGGTCAATGGATCGTAAAGATCCATGACTTCCTTCTGAAGATCACTGGTAAAGCAGTGATGTAAATTATTCAGTAGCTTAGTAGCGGTTTGAATCGTAATAATTCCTGAGAAGGGTAAATTAACTGCCATTTTACTTCATTAATACTCATAATGTGAAATAAGAAAATAAACAATCAATTTTTCAGGATGATGCACGCCCCTTAAAATCTTCTTCATTTACGATTGCCTTTTTCTGCCCAGTAAAATATACGGAAGTTTACCTCACCAAGTTCAATCGTTTGCTTTTCAAGTCCCACCAGTGACAGGTAGCATTTTAACGACAACTAGTTAGCGTTTATCTTCGTCTGTTTATTTTAAAATTTACAACACGTTCAAAAACGAGTGTACGTTAAGGGGGTAAAGTAAAACTATACATCAGGATTGAAATATGGTTATTACCCGATTTGTTAGAAGTGTGTATAAATTTCACCGTTTTTATTGAGCAAAATACCACGGAGCATGTTCGGGGAGATTCTTTTAAAGTCTATATACACATGTAATACAATGTAAACAAAATGTACGATAACATTGATGAAAAGTGTTGTTAAATCGTAAAATGTTTAGTTAGTGTGTTTCTTCAGTTTAAAACTGCAGTCCTGCACTTTAAAGCATGTTGCCAAGAATGGAGGTTTTTACCTTTTCGCTAAAGAATTCATGGTTTTTGTGTTCCTTGCATGTGATAAAGAAAGGTCCTTTTGAACAATGTACTGCTTTTGAAATAAGGTAAGTTTTTAGTTAGGTTTCTTTGCTATGGGACAGACCTTTCTCGCCGATACCAAGCTAGTTTATAAGTCAAATAAAGTTTTACGGCTCAGTTTCAAACTATTTGGTTTAAGTCAATCTACCCACATCTTTTTCCAGTTGTAGCTCACTCGCTTGTTTTCCCCTACCATTGCTTATTCTGAGCGCCAAAAAATGACAGAAGGTTTCCTTTATTACCAGGCGTGGAGTCGAACTCGAGAACTCCCGACTGCAAGCCGAATGAGCTCTAACCACTCGAAGTTTACGGCGTACTCGTTTAAAGGAAAAATGGTTCGGTATACTTATCCACTTGTCTTGCATATCAGTTCCTTATCGCATTTAGTAAACGCAAAAAGTTATGACGTCATCCAGATTCCGACACTTCTTTTGTCAAATTCTGCTGAGACGACATATCGCAGTTTAAAGTACCTTCACAAGAAGCCATAGAAGTAGGAATCAATAAAGAACATTACTTTTTGGTCTCGTTCTCATTTTATTACTGACAAAAATATAGGCAAGAACTTGTTTAACAACTCGCTCGCTCTCTTATCCATTGCTTAAAGACGCCGACCATGCTCCCTGATAAAACACACTGCTTCTAGCTTAAGTCAGAATTTCCAACGACTCCCTTTATGCTAATGCGTCAGCTGTCTGATTTTGAAATAATGGTACAGATTATAATGATCATACTTAAGAAAAATTTTGACGAAACCCGGACAAAATAGAGGACAGGATTTTACACGTTGAACTTGTTTCTCATATTTTTTTTTTTTTGCATTGATTATGGATCTGTGAAACACAGGTGGAAATTTTGCCCTGCCTCGTGTCATAAAGTTGTGATCAACGGTTGTCGATAACAGCATCTGCAAGGACAAGTGCAAAGAAACTTTTAATATTCTCTCTCGTGGTTTGCGCTCAAAACTTGATGTAAATAATTAAAGCAATCTTGGAAGTATCTCCCGCTAGATTTTATGGAAGGCAGGAATCCAATGCTTAACTAACTTGTGCCACATTGAGTGAACTTTTGAACTTATGAATTTGCCTGTAACAATGTCTGTAACGTAATTCGTCGCAGTGGGAAAATTTTACACGCTGGCAGGTCACTCGCAAAATGATTTTGATCAGTGGCGATTTCGTCATAACGGAGGCACTCCATGAAATCATTATGATATAGAAAGGCACTAAAAAATGCCGGAGGTACAATCACCAGACCTAATTATCAGACTCCTTTGCCCGAGCGACCATTTAAGTAGGCCTAACGCAGTACATGATGTGCCAACTGATGAGTAGCTTCCATTCCTTGTGATGTCGAAACCAAGTCATTTTTGTTTCTAAACCAATATTGTAGTCAGGAATAATTTATTTTTATTTTTGTTTCAAGATTATCCGAGTCAATTTTCTGGGGAGTATCCTAGTATCTAATCGATGTACAGGCTTATATCCTTTACCTTTTGCACAGATGCCACAGAATCCTGAGAGCTGTTTGAGTTCGAAAAAAATATCAAGCAATGGGGTTGGGAGCATATCGTACTGATTTGAAATTGAAGAAGTAACTGAAAAATCAGCTTTTTAGCGCAGTCACTTTACGACTCGCATCGTGTACCCTGATCAAGGGGGTGCCCTCCTGTTAATATGGGCATATATCTGTCTTTTCCAAACCGTACACCCAATTGACAGGCAATGTGTCACCTTAATCGACTTATGCCTTACACGCTCGTAACATCGTGAGTGAGTAACCGTTTCTCAAAAGCCTCTCCTATATTATCTGTTCATTACCCTCGACCGTGAAGTCTCGGCTAAAAAATCACGCTTCAATCGATTCAATTAACGCATTCAAAACCGTGATGTGTAGCTTTTATCTAAATTTAATTTTATCTAGTACTTTTCATGTGTAATGATTACACGCTGAAACTATAGCAACCGAAAAGAGGAGGTGGAAGTATACCGCGGTTGGGTATCGATTTGTTGTAACAATGTAAGATTTTCTTACGACTGCATTATCACACCTTAACAAAAGGTCAGGGGTCATTTATGGTCCCACATTCCGTAGCTTCCCTTTCACTCTACAAAATTACTTGCTTGTTTAGCGTTTAAAACCTGGTTATCAGTTTTATTTTTAAACGCGCTTTGCAAACTATTTTTTTCTATCAGGGTTCTGATTAAACATGTTTGTTTTAAAAAACCAAGGTTGTTACCGACTAAAATGTCGTTTATTACTTTGTTTAATTTGATAACATTTGTAGTACCTTCAACATATGCCTATCTGGAGGGTCTTCGCGAACGAATATCTATTAAAGTATGTTTGTGTGTGTATATTTATATATGTTTATTATATTATATTATATATATATATATATATATATATATATATATATATATAAATCAACATATATATATATATATATATATATATGTATATATATATAGATATATTATATATATATATATATACATACATATATATTCTTATCATAGCAAACATGTTCTTGATAATATTGCTTACGGTCAGGCTCTTCGTATCCGTACTATCTGTTAAACAGAAGAATCTGCTCAAAAAACCTTAATACCCTTAAAAGTAATCTGATTGAAAGAGGGTATCCCACGAGTATTGTTTCAGAAAAGGTGAATAAAGCCTGTACTGTTCCGAGAAGGACGCTTCTCAACCGTAACCGTTCCATTTGTGTTAGGAGGAGTTTTAATGCCCCCCTGGTTCTTACCCGTAACCAAGGTTACCTCCCCTAAACAATATTATTAAGAAGCATTTTCATATTCTTAAATCGTCCCCCACCTTTAATAAAAGTTTTTCTAACACGCCCCCAGTAGTTTACAGACAACCACCTAATTTAAAATCTGTACTGGTAAGAGCTAAAATACGTCATAATACAGAGAATAGAGGTTGTTTCATGACACACGATAAAAGGTGTGTCACCTGTAGTGTCTTACGTGAAACTTTTGTTGTTCAAAGTTTTAATGCAGGTCAGAATTTCCATGTGAGGGGGGATTTAACCTGTACCACCAAAGGTGTAATCTACTTGATTAATTTCTTGGATTGCCATCAGCAGTATGTGGGTCAAACGGGATTAGAGCTTAGAATTAGACATAGGGGTCACCGACAGGAGTTTAGAAAAAGTCAAACTCCCATTGGTAAGCTCTTAAAGGTGTGTAAAAATTTCGAATTAATAGGTATCGAAAAGCTACGTAACAATAACAAGAAAAACAGGGAGGAGGTTGAATTGAAATGGATCTACCGGTTGAATACTCTTGCCCCTATAGGCCTTAACGTGAAAGATGTAAGCCTAAAAAGAGCATTGCCTAATTGCTAGTACTTTTTCCATTACTGTTATGTCTTAGCACGTAAGCAAGGGGAGTGTATCTCCCCAAAACGTAGTGCGTTTTTAACAACTGAGCTTTGCCGTTTTAAAACTTTTAAGTTTTGAACCCTTTACCGTTTTTAACATCTTGTTGCCTTAGAAGATTTGACACGATCTTTGTCTTCAGTATTTTATTAAAATTTCAGATCGTTTTAACAGTATGCCGTGTGTTTTGTGCATGTTTCTTGTTATCGTTTATATATATATATATGTATATATATATATATATATATATATATATATATATATATATATATATATATATATATATATATATATATATATATATATGTATATATATATGTGCATTTACATTTAGATTTATTTAGATATATTTATGTATATATTCATTTATGTTTATATATATATAAATTTCTTTCTTTACATAAAAAAGAATTTGGGTGTCCACGTGTACTCCGAAAGAATAAAATAAAAACGCTGACATTGAAAACCAAAGTCAAAATTGACAAAAGGAGTACGATGAAAGTATGCATTTAATTGAACTTAAGTAAGAGACAGACTTTGTCACTTAACGGGGGGGGGGGGGGGGGATTAATATTGTAATGATACACAAGTGGGTTTCAATTAAAATGATTGTACAGAAACGAAGGCATATGTATTTGTCTGATGTCTTACTCGTAGCAGCTATAATCGTGTTTTAAAATGTCATAAACTTTTCTGATGTTGTTAATCAGCCTTTTTTAGAACCAATAACAAAACTATAGACATTGTGAAGTTGTCTGCCACAGCTTTGTTCGTCTTTTTTAAGTGTGTTTACCAAAGACCCCTACAGCCATTTAAAAATAAATACTTCGCATCTGTACTTCTGATTCCGCTCATTCGATCTCTGATGTACTTTCGACGGGTACTCACGAATAACGTTCGACTACACCGCTGATTTTTTGCTAAACCATTTCCAGGAGAAAATAGCTGATAGATAATTAGTGACTCGTGCTGCTCTGAAAATGTCAAGAAGTCCGCGCATGCCCAAAATGAACAACCAAACTACTTCAAAACAAGCATTTGTTATATGTGTTCTTATATTACGAACCTTCCGTTCGTCACCCCTGGGGCAATGGAACGATCTCCTCGTTAAATGATTGAACATGTTAGAAACATTGTTTTCAGCGTCCATGCATAGTACGAATGTCGACTTATCCAAAACAAATTAAAGGCTTGTCAACACTTTTAAAGGCTACATTTCATAGTAAAAGTAGTTTTATCGCATGTACTTTTGAACGTTGTGTTTTGTGCTAGATTTTTTCAAAGATGTACAACTTGAATCTACATTGTACAGAGCTTGCATTTGCAAGTAGTTGCCAACTACCTGTATTTGCCAGATTCTGCTTCTCCTCCTGCAAAGGAGCAATGCAGTGATACCAATCTGACTACCTACTAAGCCAAGTCATAGCGTTACAAGTAATTTTAAAGCTGCTTTCGCGTGAACAGATGTTATAAGGGATTTCAGAATATTTCTTTAAAATAAGCCTGTGGAGTGTGTTTACTGCAAAGCTGATGCCACTGTCTCTGCGTGTGTGCACGTAACCCTTCAGCCGACTGCACACCGCACAGCACACCGGAAGTTTTCAAGTTCATAAAAACATTTTTAATTTTGAAGGGTAACAAAGCAAGTATTGTGAGTTGTACATGAAGAAAGTCACAAACTATTGGACAATGGGCTACTGTGTTTAAGTAAATAAATTTTAACATGTTATATCTCAACAATAAAAAAAAATCTTTGACAATGGGATTTGGATGAATAAGATTCAGTTTGCAGCCTCTATCATATTTTTTTTAAAGTTAAGATTTGAGGTTAACTTTAAATTTCATCTGAATTCATGTGTAAAGGCATGATTTGAAACATACTTTGATAGTCAATATCTTTATACACACGGTTAAAACTGAGACCTCAGTCCTACCAACAATAGGTTTAAACAAATTTTATTACTGAATTTTCCTTCGTAATTCGAGTATCCTGCAGGAAAATTTTCCCTCTTTCGCTTTAACATATTTGACCTTCTTCCTGCCCATTTCGGCCACTCTTGGTTGGACTATATTCGGATAGGCGACTCTATTTTATAAATACACTCTCGGATTTTAAGCAACTTTACGGAAATTTATCTATGGTTCATACACTTCATACAGAAGAGCAAGGACGGTTTATTTCACTAAAATCTTTTCATCCATGTATAATAAGATTTCTCGATCAAAAAGCGAAACACTCTAGAAGCAAATAAAGACTTTTTCATAGAAATCTGTCACTATCCTTCTGGATAAAAAATACAGCCTGGAGTCTCAAGTCAGATGGGATATTTTTAGTTAAGTTTCCTTAAAATGTCACTCTTAGTTTTGAACATGATACAAACCCCAAGAGGGACGAGCTCGAAGGTAAACTTTCAGCTGTCTATCAAATCACAATCCATCGCTCAGCCTAACTCCGCAAGTTATTAAAATTCAGCGGAAACACCTCGAAAAACTTACTGCTCATTTTGGAACGGTCATTGCGGTATGACACCTATATTGATGCAGTGATAACTTTAAATAATTGTAACTTGTTTGAAACTCTCAAAGACAAAAGGGGCGCGAGGAGGGAGGGACGTTTTATATTTAATGTCGTTAATATTTTGAAGGGAAATAAAAAATCTCTCACTGTAGTTGTTTGTTGGTAATCATATGGTAGCTTTAAATTATAAGATGTGTTTACCGATACTTTTAAAGGATTTCTGATCAAAAATTACTGTCAAAAAGTACTAAAGGAACTGATTTTAGTTTAAAATAGTCATACCAGAATATTCAGTTCAACCTTTTCTCTGTCTTTTTCTATTAAAATATAGGTGTGGTTGTACACACGAGTTTTTTTCTAGCTTGATTCACTGGTTGCAAACGCACCATACATCTAACTTCTATCAAACCTTGTTCTACATGTATCTTAAAGTAGTCAGAGTAGTCATAACGGAAATAATGTCAAATTGGTCTACTATCACGGTTGAGCTTCGGGTTACACAACAAGCGAACATTTTTCCAGATATCATTAATGTTATTGATCCAGTGAACTACCGATTTTGAGAACCCAAACTTCGTCATGTTTTTGAAGGGTGCATTAGTTAATCGGGACGTATATTCCTCCAACCTGGTAAAATTATGGGTTTAGATAATACGATAAAAAAGTGATGTGTTGCACGTCACAACCCAGTTTTTTTTTTTTATTGAACTTCGAGTTATATTCTAAGAACGGGACTGTCGACGCCAACTGATATGTGAGTATTTTCATTGAGATTTTTGTAGGAGATTATTATTTTATCAGGTTCTTAGAACTAATCATACTTAGGACAGTAAGGAGTGGTAGACGGGTCTTAAATAGTATCATTTGACTTGCAGAGTCAGAGTTACTTTCGTGTGATTCATATGGTGTGTCATTTTAATTAACAGGATAAGTAGATCGGAAAAGAAACAACTACGTTTTCATATTTTGCAGCAAATATTTAAATTACATTACCTAGAATGACACATGTACAAACCGAGTGATCCATTCGACGTTGCTTGTTCGTGTTTCTGGGAATTAACTTGATTTAAAAAGTAACGCATTGGACACTTCTTGACTGAAAAGGTCGAGATAAAGGTAAACATCATCTTGCCATTTCCATCGTCATTGCCAACTATGTATTCACTGTCATTGCCTTCGTGATTCTTATCGTCATCCTCATTGCCACTTACGTCGCTACTGTGAAACGTCATTGCTATAGTTTATTTTCATGATCATCTCCATCGTTATCGTCATCGTCATGGTAAAGAGTTATCGTTGTCTTAATTGCAATCGACATTGTCATCGTCATTCTCTAGAAACTGTATGACTGTAAATTAAAACATTTATGGTCATCATTACTCAATATTGAAGTTGATGCAAAAATTCCTTTGCAATTTGTAATAGAAGAATTAAATCTTTCTATTCTGGAGGAAATTTTGTTTGATTCTCAGGTGCAGTAAGCAAGATATCACAAACAAACGTTGCCACGTAGGCAACCTAAAGTGAACTTGAGGCAAACAGGGGTGAACTCATTTCATATTGATAAGTGATACTTTAGTTTCTGTGTAATTCGATCTGTTTTTTGACCGCGACATAGATAACAATACGAATATCCCAAGGGTGATGTGAAATTTCCACACTGTTATGAATCTCATGCATCAAAATTAAGAATGCATGAGACTATGGACTAGAAAAGTTGTTTTGAACTTTAAAGCAAGACAAACCAGTGTTGATTAATGTAAGGTTATGATGTCCCATGGCGTTGTTTCCGGACCACAGCGGGACGAGAATGCGATAACTTCATGTGATTATACCTGGAAAAGGACAAGGAAGACCTGAATGCAAATATTAATAGAATAATTTAAAAACTAAAAACGTACATGCAACGTCTAAACCCAAATAAAACTTGTATGTACTCCTTCTTCTTAGAGGACATTTAAAACAAAATTAGTTTCAGCAGATTTGCTGATCAGAGAGGACCGTGACGCACTTTGATAACGCGTCATTCATCATCGGTGCTTGAAATATCAGCATGGCGAATTTTTTCACATTTTCTATTAAAAGTGCAGAAAGCTTTAGTGAACTCATTATTCATAGTGACGATAAAAACCAACGTTATTTTTAATGTATATCTAATGCAACACCACAAGCATCCATCACAAGATGTTTCTAAGTGGTGGTGAAATTTGCTCAAATGAAAGAAATGTATAGAGTTGGACAATTATTTTATTACGAAACTTAGAACTAGGAGCAAAGTCGCCGTCAAAAAAAAAATAGTGCCGTTCACTTTACAGGAATGATCCTCTTGCCCCTAACAGTTCCATTTTTCCTAACCTACTAACGCAGTCCCTGTCTAAAGTTCACCGTCATCCAGACAAAATCTCAGTTTATTTCTTCAAGGTGAGTATACAGAACGCCAGTGTGTAATAAAAACACTTCCAGTACAGTACATGCTGTGTTTATATGAACTACAGTGTTCTCAATCTTTTAACTTACTGTCAATCAAAGATGTGCCAATTGTGAATTTTTGTGGACTAATAAAAGAATTGTATCCTCGGGTGAGAGTCAACTGCTTCTAAAGTACGTATGGTAAATTTGTATGTTGTGTATCCATGTAGGATCGTGTAGTTGGAAAATAGACCAAAAACGTGACTGTTGGCTATAAAATCGGCGAAGTGAATGGTACTTTTATCCTCTCTCTTGTCATGTGCATTTTTGTTAACATTCGTATTAACCATGCCGTTTCGAAGTTCAGATTGAAACAACTACCCAGTAGAAGGACAAATGAACAAATCATATTCGTGCCCATGGCGTTTTTCCATGCAGCCTGACTTCATGATGAATGTGTAGAACATATAAACTGACGTCACCCGACGTCATATAGGAAGGAATTTGTTTCGATTTACCGACTCAGAAAACCCCAGAGCCAACGCTCAAGAGTAAACGTTCGATACCTAAAACGTAAAATCCCACAAACAATAAATTCGCTGAGGCGGACCACGTACTTGAACACTGAGTACGAGGCGATTATTGTCACACGCTTAAATACCACGACACGTAACAACCTTGCTATACGCCAAATCTTTAAAAACGCTTTAATTTAAAGGGACAACAAACTCCCTACAGTAAAGTGGGAGTAATATCACATTTATAGCCTAGACAAATCCTACCTTAATTTAAAGTACAACATTTGGTGTCGCTTGAACTTCAGTGTGGTTCATATTTGTTGAAAAAAAGGGAAATGCTCTGTAAAACAGATATATACTTTAGCCTGACATAAGTTGAATAAATGTCAAGAAGAGAAGGGAAGTGGAGCGCCACGCAGACTCATAACTTAGAAGTCTCAAGGTCAAGAGGGAGGTTTTTTACGTATGATTGTCCTGTCAGGAACGTTTCCTTGGAAAAGAAACTTCCTTTGGCATCCATCGTTTTGTTTCGCTTCTTGACTCTCAGAGAGGTCAAGAGGACTTTGACTTTACAAACATCACAACTTCCTCTCTCCTCGTGCGGCCTTCCATTTTGAATAGTTCTTCGATACATAAGGAACAAACTCTATAAGGCTATGGTTGATTTCTTTAGTGTACTGCCGAATGCAGTAGTAAGAGTTGAAGATGCCACTGTGTTCACACCGATACCTGCTCCAAAAGTTTCATGGACACTGCGAATGCCTATAAGTCACCGGCGTGATGAGTACCTCGAATTGCATTCTTTTGTCTCATATCTGTGCACCCGCGAAGGCTGAATTCAAGGGTGAACTGGAACTGAAGACTTGCACGCAAGTCCAACGTAGCCTCCCTTACAATCGTTTACTCCCGAAGGGGTTTTGCTCCCTGAAATGAGATACAACCCCGGCCGAAAGTTCACAAATTACAAAACTGAACTGACCAACCTCTCGACCTTCGTTGACATCGAGTCTCTAATGCAACTGTATCATGAACTCATGCTCATGAACCGAAACGGCGAAAACAGACAAAGCGAACAAAGACACAACAGATTACGAAACAAATCTAGGCCTATCTATATTACGCAACATGTTCCACAATGTGCACACTGTACCACACAAAGTTGAAAGACAACATGCTCTTGAGTTTTCTGAGTGTGAATAGCCACTGATAAAGCACACTTTTTAAGTACTTCGAAAGATGCATTAAGAAATTAAACAACCCCAAACCCAAACAAACACCCTGACGGATTACAAACACAATGACAAACATGCGCCACTGAATATCACGCCCTTACTTTTTCCAAAGTCCTCCCGACCCTCTGGCAAAGATCCGTTTGGCGAAACCAAACTTGAAGCTGATTATCACGCCCTGCTTTTTTTTTTTTCTAAACGTCCCCTCAACTCTCTGGCGAGGAGCCAAGGGGCGAAAACCAAACATTTACTCCTGGAGGAGTTCTGCTCCCTGAATGAGCTAAACGTCCCAAATGGACAAATACGCCCTCTAAAGGGCAAACATGTGTGGTCCTGCTCCAAACTGGCTGAATAGAACAGAAGCCACACCCTGGATGCAGTTAAATGTCTTGCCCAGATCATCACGCCCTTACATCTTCGAAATTTGTAGTAGGCTGTACGTTCATTGCAAACCTCGCAAGGACGTCGTTAACTTATCCCCAATTTCGGACGTGCAAGGGAATACCTTCATCATCAAGACTTCTGGTTGGTCTACGCAAGTCATGAACGAGATGTGCGTTTGCTTGACGTATCAAGTCAACTATACATATCAATGATGTGTTACACAGTACGTGATATAAAGATACACTGATAATAATACAAGACCACAACCGTTTCTTAGAACGGCATTTTCTAATTCCAGTACACCAGCGCATCTGGCCAAAATCATGGGTTTTTTCTCCCCAAAAAGCCAGGTTCAACGTCTTATTGGGATTATTTATGTAGACTTAATATGTGGCAGTAGGAAACTTTACAAAGATTTTCAGGTTTCTTTGCCATATTTCTTCAGATTTTTAAAATATCTTGGAACTTTATTCTGTTTGCACCTAAACATTTGGAAGCTGGGCGATCCTGGTAAAACATCGTCAATGGCGACTTAACGGAATATTGGATTCTTCCGCTTTTAATTCATACGCCAAATGGAGTTCGCGTAGTGAAAAGGATTACTTTCTTTTGCGCAATGTGTCTATTTGAGAGTAGTTTGCCTTCCTTAATGATGTGCGGATCTGAAATACGATTCCGTACACGTAGCCACAGAGGATACGTAAATAGTCTAGTCTCCGTACTGTTTTCAAGCATATGGAATGAAGCACATTGCCAGCACATGTCAACTTCACCGAGGGCGAATCGTAGACGAAACAGCGATCCATATTTTCGTTAATTTGAGCTGCTATTTTGATACTCGCTTTTTTAAAGTTTGCTTTTTACATCAGCAAGTCAAGAGTGGACAAACTCTATTTAACGATCCATTTCATGTCATTCAACCTTAGCACATGTTGCCGCTCTTTTCAAGCCCCATTCGTTTGTCATAAGGCTCACTAGTCTGTTCTCACGTCTTGCTACGACGGAATACTCAATTTTCCGAATTTAATTACTTGAACATTTATTCGAAATTCATTCCATAGTAGAAAAAATTTCCTTTAGTCCCGTCACGTCTTCTATAGCACACTGTATTTGTTTGAAAGTCGTCTGACGACTGCATAGAAAATGTAAAGAAAGAAGGGGGAGAATACTAAGAAAACTTCTTAACTCACAAATTCAGAAGATTAGAAAGTGTAAGGTGGAAGACAGAGAACAGACAGGGACAGCTTGACATATGTGCGAAGGCAAATAAAACAGTACATATTACGGGAATGAGGGGGATCAAAAGATACGAGGTAGTAGCGGCTAGCATGCTCTATGCCAGGCTTAAACTGTTAAAAATAATGCCAAAGATGACTGTCTGCCTCCTTGAACTGTAATTACGGAGAACCTCCTGACAACGGACCCTTGTGCATCTGAATCACAGGATTTTTGTGTCAAAAGATGTGTTTTTTCCACTCACAACCCCATCTAAAACCACTACCTACCATCACCGCCAATTCGTGTAAATATGACAAAAAAATGAACATTGTGTCAAGAGGAAAATGATAATTTAACAGTTTTTGAACAACGAAGGAACGAAGCCGTAAATACGATTGGAACATTACTACTAGAATGGGGTAGATTGGGGATGCGAGACAATTTAAAATGATACAAATAGCGCGCATATAATTCAGATCTTGGAATTGTGTCAATATAGGTAGGAGTGGCTATGACAAAAGAAGGTAGTGGCAAGATCTCACAATAACAGTCTTGCAACAAACGTCTGTCCTATGTAACTGGTGTATATTTGACGACGGGACATATGCGTCAGCGGAGAGGACAAAAGGACGAACGAGTGCGGAATAGAAGATTAAAATCACAATAAGGTTAAATAATGTACCTGTAAAGATTCTTCAGGCTGGACTTTGTGAGAAAAACATGAAGGCAAAGAAGTACAAATAATAGAGTGAAACTATCCGAGTTGCCACACAGATTGGGATACTCCGAAATAACATAAGAGATAACATTAATTCAATGTAATAAACATTAAAAAATAGCCCGCGAAAGTCCGGAATGGAACACAAATTCCGGGAAATTCTGGAATGGAATACAAGTCAGATGAGCATGAGAGAAGTAGGGCCTTTCATGCGGACTAGGGAAATCGGGGACTGTCACGTTTTCGTAGTTCCCTCTTGAGATAGACATTAAATAGATGCCAAACGAGGGACACTTTAAGGTGAGAAAATTAACTTGGACTCGGAAGAGGTTTAGTTGGTGCATCCCTACAGACGACAAAATAATGACAAGGGAGAAAAGCTTGTCATTTTTACATAGAATTACCACGAACTTGAAGTATAAGAGAGAAAGAGACAGGGTTACTTCGTGTTCTCAAATATCCCACGAATATAAAGCCGCGTCTACACAACCATACATATGCACATGCATGATATTTGTGAAATGTTTTGAACTGTTTTGAACGGCAATTTTTTTTTTCATCGCCACTGTCTTATATTTCTGATCTTTGATAAAAAGGCATAAGCAAATGCATGATCGTGCTGACGGTTTTAACCAACAAAAATACTGTAGGAGATTAGACAAGGTACCGTAGCGAAGTTCTTGCACATCTGAGTGAAAAGGGATTCCTTGAAGATTCCGGTCAAATTTCTAGTCAATTTGTTAATTTTCTGTTAAATTATTTTTATCGCAAATGAGATAGCAGTACATGCGTACGTCTCTACATAAAAAAGGAAACTTGTCTTATCATTCATATGATTTCGCCTGACAAAAATTTTCGGAATTCTGTGGGACAAAGTTAAATTATTTTCTTAAATATTTTACTGATCCATTTGATCATACATATTCAGGAATAAGTATCCTCTACGTGAAACCATTGATTTCTCTTGGGGTTCAAATAGCCATATTCTTTACTCACCCTAGAGATCCAATGTTCAGATAATTTTTTCCTTCGGAGTAATTGGATTTTGTCTGCTTTGTGTGTGGCAAATGTGAAAACTTTTTTGGTATACGGTTGATTAGATCGGATGGAATTATGGATGTACAGAGGAAAGGAAAAAGTTTGAACGTCACCATATACCTCTTCTTTACATACATATCACTTTTAACATACCAAATACAGATATTACAGATAAGAAGTTATTTTAAAATGCGATTGAAACTGTGAAGTAATGGTTGACGGTTTTTGTTTCAAAGTTGGACCCCAGGTGGAAAATGAGGTTTTCAGTTGCGAATTTATTAACATCAACATTACTTTACCAGGCTAATATGGTCGTATGTAGTAAGACACAAGAGTAAGCACTCCCTAAACATTTATTGAAATATGTTTGACGTTTATTTTATATTACCACCTTCAGTATCACCGCATATTATCATTGGAGTATTGAGCCGGGCGCCATCTGCCCCAAGTCTATTCTGATACCGTTTATTTCAGCACTGGTAGGCATTGCCAGCATAGACATTTAATTCCAAATTGATCTTTAAGTTTGCTTTCCATAATATTACTATTTTAACTTTTTTTCTCCTGGTCATGACATTTTAATAAAATTTTGATTTTGTTATGCTCCATATAAACTGACCATATTCCTCAAGTTTCTTTATATAGATCGTCTTTATAGATACCCCTCCGTGACTGCAATCGTTATACACAACCATTTCAATCTAATCAAATTTTAATTAAGCTTTAAATTTCCACGTGAACTTGTGATAATCATGCAAGATTAGATTTTCTTCACAAACCTGTTTCTTCTTCTACCATCTAATGTAGTGAAATCATTTTCCATCACCGAATCTCTCATCCCTCGGGAAATTTTTGCTCTTCCTCTTCATTTTGTTATATGTAATTGAATGGAAAACTTCTGCTCCCTTTATAGCCTCCCTGGTCTTTAACTATCTAATCTATTTCTTTGCTCTCCGCTCCCAAACTTTTCATCCCTTCTATTTACCTTTCATTTTCCCCATTTCTTTCATTCGTCGCTGTTGAATCCTTATAGTTTTCCTGGTTGATTCGGAAGAGTTTACGAAAAGCAGACACACGTCGAGGCAGTGAGTGATCAGTTAAGATGTATCCTGTCATCTCTTAAACTTTGTGTTTCATCTGCCAAATCGTCCAAATAACTAACGCGAAACAGAAACTGTAGTTTTTATGTCATCGCTTGTCACTGCTATATCGTTTGCAATTTCCCACTGGCTGCAGACTGAATATCATCGGAGACAATTTTCAACCGCTTTTCACCGGAATGTTTCTGGCACTTGGCGTAAATATTACAGCTATTCCTTAAAGAGCCCTAGAGTCACACACACATATGTCTATACGCACAAACTTAGACACACGGGTTCATTTGTTACTCTTAGGCAAAATTGAAGAGTGGGAGAAAGAAAAAAGGAGAAATAATTTCACTCGTTTAATGACCTGATCGACACGTCGTGTCTTTTTTATTTACACAAGAAAATGACATGTAAGAATTCCTTAGAGGCATTTGTTTAAAATTGGAGAGGCTACGTAAGGTTGCAGAAATCTATTACTTGCTCAGCTATACCTACAAAACATTAAACTTTCTACATTTGATAATTGAAAAGAGGGGGAAATGTTAGACTTTAAGACTACCAATTAAGACTCGTTAAAACTGTAAAATTTAATAAAACAAACTATCAGAAGAAAATTTATTTTCCTTGCTGTCATGCCTTTTCGCTTTGTCAAAAAAGAAAGAAAACACTATTAAAATTTTATTCCCATGTTGGTTCACTCCCAGTCTACTTTTCGCATGCGAAATTCCTGTAGTATTAAATGGTAGGGGTTTCGTATAAATGACGTCATAATTACGATACACGATGACCAGATTAGGGATAAGAGACCTGTCTGCCTAGGAACCAAAGCAGGTGATGGCGCTTAAAGGTTCGAAAAATAGGAGAAAACATTGTAATTAGTTATTGTCAGAACAAGTTAATGCAGAAAATAAATGCGTTTTTTATGCTTAGTTTTCCTTTGATAAAGATGTACCACAGGCTGTTTTAGAACATTCAGCAGTGAACAGCAGGCAAAGTCGGAGGACAGGAGGGCTATCTTTTGACTAAATTCCAAGTTGTCATAGCCTAAACACATTTTGATACATCTCCTTCCCATGAAAATATACCTCCGATATCACCCCACCAAGCCGCTGTCACTAGACTTACTTAGTACCTCTTTGAAATAAAGACACCTACCAACATTGTATTTCCGTTTTATACCCACAATTCTTGCATGTTAAAGTCAGTTTTAATCTTAAAGAATCTGCTTGGGAATAGTGAAAGGTTGCGTTCACTGAGTGTGTTTTTTATTTGTACTCACATTTGTCGAGCTGCACAAATTACAAATCATTCAAAAGAGAAAACCCTAGTGAAGTTTCAGCAGCTTTTGTCTCAGCATGCCATTCCACACAATTCCTGTAAATATAACTAAGAATTCTTATTTAAGCTGTTGAATTTAAACAAATACCTGGTTATATTGTAGTTGTTAACCAGTTTCGTCTTTAATTTGAATAAGTGTTCCAATTTAAATTAAGCAGGATTTTGTGGTTGGCCCACGGACTTGAACCTTATATGAAAATTCAACAGGGCAACTCAAAGGGCAGGAGCAGTCATCCCAAATTGAATAAGTGTAGTAGACCGTCCAGTTTCATGATTGGCTGTTGGGAGTCATGTGATAATGTTTTTTCTCTTCAAATGTGAAATTTACCAGAAGTAACTGCTTGGTGCACCTTGCATATGCAATAGTAAAGAGAAATAAGATGAAAATTGAGTTATTAGCTTTTTCTTCAAGATAAGTTTGGGGGACTGCTCTTTACCTTTAAAACCGCATTGCCTTAGATACCTGGTGAGATTGGACAGTTTTATTGTAGTAAATGGTACTCCAGTGCTGATTCATTGTGAACATTCACAGTCCCATTTGCTTGTCACTTAACATAGCAACTTGAGATTGCTATCTCTACGTGGAATGACACGGTAACGTTTACAAAAACGTTCGATCTTATCGCAACCTTTACCCTGGACACGGTTATGTATCGGATCGAAACCTTTTGTGTTTTTTATGATAATTTTTTTTTACCAGATTTAGCGATCAAGGCAATTTCCATGTGTTGAAGAGTTCTGCATGGGCGTCTTTTAATATCTTTTTGTAATATAGAAAATAAAATGGTGTCACAGTTTGAGTAAAATTTTTAATAATATTTTGAACAATATTTTTTAATATTTTGTTCTCGAGATTCTTTGTCCGTCAAGAAAACAATTTTTTAGGTTAAAAGAAAATAACCGTCCAAAAGAATAGAAAAAGAGGATTATTTCCGTAAGGCAGTTTGATCAACAATGACTATGTTTTTATTCTTAGACCGTAGAATGGTGTTTACTTTTAAAATCTTCCAGCGGATTCGATTGTAAAGAATTCGTTCTAGGTATTTCTGACAGTCTTAAACCTTCATTAAAAGTGTTAAAATGTGCTCATTTCGTCTCTACTTTGATCATTTTACCAGTAGGGTTCTTCAAGTTTATTTTATTTACCACTGATGTGGAATTGTACAACAAACCCATCCCTTGTTACCGTAAAGTTCTGCCTCTTTTTAAAAAAAATCTCTTTAGAAGAATTAAAGAGTCCAGTGTATTCCTGAATGACGTAGATATGTTATGCATCTCATAATTATCTTTAAACCCATCCGTAATTCCATTTATACTTGGGGGAACAAAACCAATTTTGATATAATCGATCTGATTATTTTTTTCTAAGCAATTGGTTACTTTTCTACAAGACCGTGATTTGAAAGCAATACAACAAAAAAGCTTCAACTGCCTCGAAACAGAAATGATTAAAACAGCATCAAGATCCAAAGTAATTTGCTAGTTATCCTTCTACAGCCAAGTTTATTGCGTTAAAATTTTGATCAAATGAACAAGGATCGAAGGAAACTAGTAAATTGCGTTCTTAATTGGGGGAAAAGCTGTACCAATTACCAAAATTACAATGGTTGTTAACCGGGTGTTTAGACAAATATCCAACAACTCTGACAAGATGGCGTAAAATTTTGAAAATTAAGTTCCAATGGAAATTGCATCAAATTATTTCAGCAAACTATTGGAGGGATCAAATTTAATGGGAACGTAAACGTTTGCCACTATTAGACTTTACCGATCAACTGACATTGAAGTTTACAATTTGTCAAAAGTATCACTATTAACTTGTAATTTCTACACTGATAAATTTTAATGAGCAAGAGGATGCCTTAGAGTACAATGCGGCTGAACATATCGGTCCAAGGCTTAACTGTTATATCAATTCAAATTTATTTCTCATATACTTTAAAAAGATAATAAGTTTCAAGTTAATTAGATCAGTTTTTCTCAACCTGGAGTCGGTGGAACCCTATGGGATCTCTGAAGCTTGTTTGGGGTCCTCAAAGGAGAAAGGTTTCAGTGGGATATCGTGGATAAATGGGTGTCGGTGGAAAAATTAAGAGTCCCAGAAAGTAAAAGTGCCCTGGAAAAGCAGACGAAAATCGTAGGCGTAAGCTAAAATTGTAAAATACTAAATCATGCAGCAACCAGTCCTCCTCAAGCAGGAAGCGTTCTCGTGACTTAAATGAATTTTCTTACTTACAGCCGGGAACTGTTATCCAAATAACATTTCCCTGGCCATAACAGCAGGAAAAGTTCCCTTATTAGTTGTTTGACATTTAGGTTTTCAATTTGTCTTCACTCTAAAAACCATACCTCATAATATTTTACCTTGATTAGAGGTACATTTTAATTGGGTCTTATTTCTGTTCTTTTCAGTTTCATCACGGATAAATTACAAAAGCAAAGTAAACTCTGTTTACACATTGCTTCAATAATTTTTTTGTTTTGTTCGGTGTACTTCTTCCAAAGTTCCCCCGACCCTCTGGCAAAGGGCCGTTCGGTGAAACTAAACGTTAACTGCTTCCGGAAGAAGCTATTACGTCCACTGATGGACACAATACGTAACCAACCTCACGGCCCTCAGACCCTTTTCATCATTGGTCTGTCATGAATGGCTCCATTCTAGACTGGGTGAAAAGAGCAGACACTACACATGATCTTAGCCAAAAGACCGAGAGTATACTTTTTTAAAGTCCTCCCGACCCTCTGGCAAAGGGCCGTTCGGTGAAACCAAACGTTACCTGCTTCCCGAAAGAGCTGTTACGTCCACTGCAGGACAGTACGTGACCAACCTTGCGGTCCTCAGACAATTTACTTTATTGGTTTGTTATGAATGGCTAAAACACTGTTTGGTGTTGGGTGTTTCTTTTAATTCCAATGTCAGACAAGAACAAAAACCCACCAAATAATAACTTGAAGGTACCAAATTTTGTACCTATATATATATGGCACAAACCTTGATGAGAAGATTATGTCTTTGTAATAGGTTTACAGTCATGTTATTAGCACCAATTTCTATTTTCAATTTAATTGCAGCTTATATTTCTTAAAATTAGAGTAAGACCGTTCGTTTCCAATAATGCGTAAGTATTAACTCAATCAAGAAAACTTCTTTGCCTCGGCAGTGGTCCCTCAGAAATATGGAACAGCCTAAAGGGTCCGTCAATGAAAAAAAAATATTGAGAACTTTGGGGTGGGATTACATTTGACGACACACCAACACCACGAATCTGCAATATGGTACCAACTAGATAAAATGGAATTGTATAAAGCTTTGTTTCCACGAGGCGGAGGCGGACGCGGACGCGGAGGCGGGCACAGGTGTTGAGCCTATAACCATTGCTTCCCGCGCATTTCCTTTCAGCCCACATCGTCAAAATGGTTGTCCTCTCAACATTACGGCATCATATTCATTTACTTAACGAGGAAGTCCTGATTATCGGGCTGTGCTATCGTCGACGGCAGCGCCGAGCAATAAGGCATCGATGGTGGTTGCATCTAATAAATTCAACTTTTTTAACGCGAGGACCGCTTTTACTCACAGGGGTTTGTCTGAGACTCATCTTTCAAAAACTGCCTGGGAGAGTTTTGCGGCCCACCAGTGATATGGTTGAGAAGCGATAGTGTGAAGGAATTAATTCACCATATCCAATGTTCACCGAATATTCGTATTGTGCTTCATGTATGGCTGTCACTTTCCCTAATGTTAACCAGCCGACATAAAACAGAGTCTCGAGGTAAGAGTTACACTTACCAGCGAATAAGTTTACAAAGTTCCTTCCCTGAAATAGCCGTAGCTCCCACGAATGGATTGTTATAGGCGCGAGCAGCAGGGACGACGCAGGGGTATTTTTATAAGGGAAAAAACTCATGAGTTGAGTGTTTTTCCCCTTATTTTGCTTCTCTTTTTCTTATTTCTTGCGAACATATGGAGGTACTCTCCCCCTGTCACCCCTTGATGACGCCCTACCGGGGGGCTCATGTCGACATGGTCTATGCGTTGTTTCTATTTTTGGGGGAGATGTGTTGAAGACCTATGGTCTCTTCAGAAAGAAACCTTGTTAAATTTTTCAGAGTCCTTAATAATTTGATGCAATAGCCTGTATTGAGCAAGTTTAAGAATATTTAATAATGGTACTGTTTGTCATTGTGAACATAGGGTAGAGATAAGGGGTTATCTCTACCCTATGTCGAATTGAGTAGAAACGAACTCAAATACCTCTCCACCGCATTTTTGATGGGGTTTAGGGTTCATTTATCCACCTGTCGCAGTCCACTGAGTCCTACATCTGTGGGAGTTCGAGTTCCTGACCAGGTTCTACCGGAGACATTAAAAACAGAACCTACTGCCATTGTGCTTGGTGATCAGCATAAGCTATGGAGCAAGGAAAAAGTCAGTGTGCCAACACTGGAAAAACAACCGTGACAGGCCCATCTTAAACCAATTTGGTTAGAAACTGGATCGTAAAACTCCATCGTACCTAACCTACTTCAATCTGTGAGCATCAGTGTAACGTTGGAATTTGAAAAGTTTGTAGCTATCTTAAAGTTAACATGCGTCAACCTATTCCCCAAACATAGAGTTGCAATTATCTCACAAAAATTGTTTTAGGTCTTTTAATTTTGAAATTTGTTTGCAGTTACTTAGACTTATTGTCCAGGTCCAGGTTTCACTGTTCTGCAGACCTCTATGAATTAAAAAAAAATGTTTTTTTTTTAAATTTACAACGTATCCCTTTCCAGAATCTGAAAAATTTGTTCTGATACAACTAATATCATTGATATGTGTATGTCACTGACAAATCGCAGAAAAAGTCCGTAGATTGGAGATCTGGTTCGAATTTGCCATTTTTTGTTTCAATCAAAGACCATAGATATCTATCTTAATGCATTTTAGGCGACGAAAATCGGATTTGAAATCTAGACCCGGCGATTTTCATGGAGATTATTGATATTAAAGTTATCCGGTAAAGATATGTTGCAAGCCTTAGGCAGTGATTTTGACGATACGGTTATTTGAAATTTACACCACTGCAGAAAAACTGTAACCTATGAAAATGGGAGTTTGACTGAAAGAATTCACTTTTCATGTTCTTTAATACATATTTTTGAATTTTTTGACTTGAGATACACTTTAAGTGTAGCCATTTGCTCCTGTTTTCAAAGAGTATTCCCCATTTCTACGTGTTTTCAATGCAACATTTCGGTAGGTATGCTAGGCCTACTTACGGGATGAGCTGGCCGACTAAAACTTATTCTTGATCAAGTCTAAAGCCAAAGGGAAGCAGTTTACAAGAAGAAAATTCCCACCTCCTTAAAAGTCATTTTCACTCACTCTTCTGTTTTTGAATATTTTAAGACACAGTTTCTAACGTGCAGTCAGCTGGTCAGGAGGTACGGAATTCGATTCCTGACCGGGCCATACCAAAGACTTTAAAAATGGAACTGCCTATTGTCATTGTGCTCTGTGCTCAGCATAAGCTGAGAGCTCTTATTTGGAGCTTCCATGCCACATCAAAGGTTCCGGGGCATAAGCAATTGAGTAGGGAAAACAAAGCAGTGAGCCACAATTGGGAAAGGACCGTGGCCGGCCCGACTTTAACCAAGTACTATTAGTCAGGAACTGAGCCCGTAAAACCTTACTTTATTATACCAGTGTCTGTCCTTTAATAGAAAATCTTTCTGATTTATATGGAATCTTCAATTTTACAGATTACGTTATACTATGACACATGTCTCGACTATCTGTATTGTAATTTTACTAAATTGAGTGATACTACCCCCCCCCCCATTTCAAGGTATAGCCTTTTTACCTTCCATGGTTCCCAGCGGAAACGGTCTTGCTGAAAGTTCTTTTTTCACAGTCGACGCTGCAATACTCTTCCGATTCAATCACGCAGATTAAGAAACACCGATCGCAAAATTTTGATAAAACACCTTCCTAAAAAACCATTTAAGAAGACTACAGTCAATCATCTAGCCCGTGGTATATACTCTGAAAATAAAATGAGTGAAATTTTATTCATTAAAAGAGTGATCGTTATTTGATTATAAAAACCACCGCAAAAAGAAGGAAGTCTTATTCTTGATGTAGTGCATACAGGGACCACTCTTAAAAACAGTTACCCCCACAGGCACTCGTTAAACAGTGAGTTTTCACTCGCCTTGTAATGAAATTCACTATTTTTGGAGTGATTAAAACTCGATGGAGTGAATTCATCACACTTTCCTCCTTATTAGTGAGTAACCAAGTTCACTCTTTCGTTTTCAGAGTGTTGCCTCTTATCGCTGCCTTTGTGTACTTTTTGCAGTATGCTCTTTGTTTATGTGTTCTGCCGTCTTGTACGGTACTTTCTATGACCCAAGTGATCCTATAGAAATAAGCCATTTGAAGGCGTTGGGGATATCTCTGGTACTTTGCCTTGTGTTTTTGTGTGTACTTTGTCTCTTTTTTATTATTTGTTTTATATTTTCCGGGTTTTTGTTATGACTGTACCGCATCAGTCCATCAACTAAACGTAATTTTTTCTCTTTCCTAGCAGAACCTGTCTTTGGCGAATGGCTGTTCAATATGACGAGCACAATTAACTACACGACTCCATTTGAGAACACTGTTGTGTACTATGCGTAAGTAGATTTTACAGAAATGATTGAAATAACAACATTTGACAGTACAGATTGTTGATAATTCAAAGGGTTTAAATAACTGCAAATTCACAAGGAAGTTTGAGCCAAGTATTTTTTAATGATCAGAGCAAACCCGACAGAGGTATTGTAAATAAGAACTTTAACAACGAGACACTTTCAGTCACAGAATTGTTGACCTAATTCAAAACTCGAAGGTAATTCAGCCGTTAGAACATCATTGACCAAAATATGTATGCTATCTCACCTCTGAAACCCATATTTGAATCTCTGCTGTATTATCGACATATTAATGGCACATTTGATGGAAAATCGAATTAAAGTCTAAAGACAGATGCGATCGAATTACATCAAGCAATATTTGAGGAATCACAATACAAGAATAGGTGTCATCCATGTTAACCTTGAGCTTACCGAGATGTATGCCTATGAATATCCTAATTACTTTCTTATTCGGTTTCAGAATCCATTCAGAGGTGCAATAATTAACATAATTGACTTTATTTGAAGTCAAAATGTCATTATTCAGTTATTGTACTAGCAAAGTTGCGGGAAACCAACTTATTCATTTGATTGATTTCCCAATGTGCTTTGTCAAAGTGTCAGCTCAGACCAAATGAAGTTCATAATGTGTATCTTAACGATTACCACGTTTCTATTTCTTTTAGCGGTATTTTATTTTTGTACTCGCATATTTTAAGTTCGCCTTCCCTGAGGGGTACTGTTCGACCTCTTAAGTGGTATTTTGTTCGTTTTTCAGGTCATGACACTCTTTGTATTATGTTTCGATCTCTGTGGTATATTTTAGTTTTACACTCTTAAGTCCCTATTTAAGTCCCTATGCACCGCCTCTTTGATAATATTTTATTTTGCACTTACCATATACATCGTCTCCTCCATAACTACAATTTTTGTTTTTGTAGTAGTCCACAGAAATTTGTTACTGGCAGAGCTCATTGGGTAACAGCAAGTCCAAAAATTGCAGAGTACTGAAGCTCATATTACACAGTGCGTACTGTATCGAGAGTGTTTTGACTATAAATTGGGGTTTTGTGTGCTCACCCTGAGGCAATAAACTGAGATTATGTCTGGAGGAGGATGAATTTTAGACAGTCGTGGAAGAAGCCTCAAGTGGAGAATTGGAACCATGGAAGTACTTCCATGTTGAAACTGTACAAGAACTGTTTGAGGTGAAAGGATCAGGCCTTAAAAAGGAGCAACCGCCCAAATTTGCAGGGAGCTCTTGAGGTGTTTTTTTATTTTCGATTGAAAGATAAATATGGATATGATACCATGCATCTTTCTTTTGAATTTTGCAAATATTCATTACTGGTCATTAACCTAGCTATACTGTTTCTGTTTATATCTTTTTGTAGATCAACTTGTGATCAGCTCCTTGATGATCGTGACGTCACTGCAAAACAGTTCAAGGCTTGGTTAGAACGACGAAAAGAATGTTGCGAGAGAATATATAATGAAGCCCCTCCTGAAGGTAACACTAAAGTTTGTACCGGTACATGCACAAAGTTAGCGCTGATTTATATTGGCAATTTTGCCTTTTCTAAGACATATATCTACGCCTAAAGACATGTTTACAAGAAAATTCAACCAAATTTCGAAAAAGTCAAAAACAAGCTCACTGTTTGTTCAAAGAGATTCATGATTAAAACTTTATAAGCTTGTCCTGAACTTTTTTTTCAAAAGTCTCTCTTCTTAAATTTTCATTTGAAAATCATTTGAAATTGAATATATGTAACATACCTAAAAAGAGGCAAGAAAAGAACTGCTGAATAGATAAGTTAGAAGAAAAAGGCTTTGTCATGTAAATGATTTAAAATGTGGCAACGAATGTTTTTTTTGTTTTTTTTTTTTTTGCATTTTTTAAACAATAGGAGAGAATATGAGTGACACGGAAACATTAATACATGGCTTCATGTGCAGTTAAAGATTCCAACGTAAAAGGAATCTCCATGCACTGTTTTGTGTTCTCAAGAACGTGTTCTAAAGTACATGCCCTACGTAGGAATAAAATTTTCAACTCCCAATCAAACCAAAATGCGATTTAAGAGGTTCCCGTGAATTAAGGTCAATTAAATTTGTTATGTACTTGTTGCAAAGTATTACTTGTTCCTTAATCCACGAATTTACTAAGAAGCAAACTATGCAGTAGCATAATTTTTGTATATTTTTTTCCTTTTGACTGTTATTCGTGAGGTATACTCTAACAAAACCATAGTGAATTTTCGAAAAGGTTCAGGTTGGCACACATAGACACAATCCTGAGAAATTCAACCAAAAATTGTTATTCAAATTAATGAAGAAAGAAACTAGTTAAAAACCAAAAAAAAAAATAAGCAGGTATTTGGTTGAATTCACAAGTTCAGAACTTAGCTCGAACTAACCTAACTGACTCGGAACCTGGTATGAAGTCACTGGAGGAGTTAGAGTGTAACCGCGGGTTTATCCGCCACGTAAAAAAAATACTTTCTTTCCGAAGTGGGATAAATATCACTCTCGATGAATTGTCCTTTTAGTTCATGACTTCGGCCATGCAATGGCGGAGGGGGCGGGCGGCGTAGTTGGTAGATGAGGAAGGGAGGTTATATGATAATAGGTAGGTCTAGTTATTACCATGAACTACGTTCCCATAGGTACGAAGGTATAAGAGGCTGCAATCGCCACTCTCTAACACTGAATAGAAGGAATAAGAACGTAGACAAGTTTCAATTTCAAAACACAATTTGATTCCATTTTTAACTTCACTTTCACGGAATGTGTCTGTTTGCTGGAGAAATATCAGAGAAATAGTGCCAATTTTGCTAATAATTTTTGTGTGAACCTTTTTTTTTGTCAATAATATTTGTCGAACGTGAGACAAAGATTTGGAATGTGGTCGAGAATGTGTCATCTTTGACAACTGTCTGAGACTACTAGTCGCAAAATTCCGAATCCTAGGAAATAACACTTAATATTGACCGTTTTGGTTGTTGTTTACTCAATGGCTTTGCAAGATGTTATACGAAAGGTTATTCAGATAGATGCAAAAAAATCTATTTCAAAAAATGGAACTTGTTCCAGGAAAATCCTTACACCAGAGAACAAGAATAAACATAGATGGAAGACAAAAATTTTTGTAGAAGGTGCAATTTACATCCGGGTAGATTTCTCATGACCGAATACTTTAGGAACATCGTTTTCTATAATTCCTTTTAAAAAGGTTTGCATACCCGTATACATGACGCAAGATTTTCACGGTTTCATACACTGCGCTGTGTTCTTACTGCATGATCCAGAGTTTGAGAACGAGAGTTCTGGTAACACATTGGCCTCATCTTGCGCAAGTTATTTAAAAGTATCGTTTAAACATATAGGGTGCTTTCACATGCCTTCATTATTGGGTAGCCACAACCCTCTGCAGGACAAAAAAGAGTGACCTGGTCGGTCGTTAACTGCTTTTCAGATAGCTATACATACTACACTTTTTTCTGTCCGTGAGAGGGGCCGCACGTGTGACGTCATTGAAAGCATTCCTTTGTCTTCTGTTCTTCCCTTTCAAAACAAAACAAACACAAGAAAGCCAGGAAGTTTAGTGATTCCTTGCCATTGAAATTTTAGCCTATCTTTTTTTCAAATTGACAGTGCTCCGTAATGATTTTTTAATCGTCAGCGCTCTGTTATGTACCCACAAAGTAAACATGCAGGGCATCCAAGCTTCCTAGATTGAGATCCCGGATGACCTCCGACTACTTAGAATTAGGGTTCCACTTACGATATCACATCCACATACTATGTGTGAAATTTTGCAGCATCCAAGACTCCAACCATGGGACATTTGTGTAAATATGATATTGACACTTTGACCCCTTGTGAACCAAAGTGAAATTGACCCCCATCAAAAACTATAGGGATCATTAAACATCACTAAACATCATCTATTTGCCAAGTATGGGGACCCTACGGTAAACCTTTCTTGTAATACCATACGAGCCAGTTTGCAGACTTTGACAGTGCTGACCCCAAATGACCTGTGACCTTTACGAAAACCAATTGGGATCACCATATCACTAAAGATGAGCTTAGTCACATTCATTTTTCTAGAGAAACTGTGCTTCCAAGGTTTTGACCTTTTGACCTCTCATGATCCTAAATGACCTTTGACCTCCACAAAATCGATAGGGATCATCTACTGAATACAACCAACTCACACACCAAATATGAGATAAGTTACACGTACCTTTCTTAAAATACCATTTTTAGAACCAATTTCTAAAGAATTCTCCAATTGACCTTTTGTGACCCCAAATGACCTTTGACCTCCAAGAAAGTCAATAGGGATTATCTACTTCATACAGCCAAGCCACTCACCCAAATATGAGCATAGTCACATATACTGTTTTTGAGATGTCGTGTTTACAAGGTTTTAACCTTTTGACCTCTCTTGACCCCAAATGACCTTTGAATTCCACCAAAAACAATAGAAATCATTTCCCTAATATGGCCAACGCACACACCAAATATGAGATTATTCACAATTACCCTTTTTGAGATATCGTATTTACAAGCCAAAGCGTCACATACATACACACACACACACACATGCACACGACATCACCATCGCATGGATTCCTTGCCTGCCTTCCTGCGAGGAATCAAACAACGACTTTCTATACATGGACTGAGCATACTATCCGTAGATTGTCGCTACCGTACCTGTGAGTACAAGTTTAGCAAGATGGTTGTCTGCCATGATTTTGTGTGTGAACGTTGGACTTGCTCAAGTTGTTCAAATCTACAGAATTTAAAAGAAAGTTTTAATATTTTCGAAATAATGCAAGATACGGTCAAAATCACTGCGCGTATTGCAGGAATATGATATACCTTTCCATTCAACTTTAAAGTTTGGTGAAAATATTTCACACACGTTGTCAAATCATGCAAATTATAACTTCAGGGCTGCCATCTTGATGCACCTTTTTGTTCATGGTGGTGGCAACAATCTATGAATAGGATGTACATGTTACCTGCTCTGTTCATGTGTATAGAAAGTCCGGGACAAATTTCATTAAAGATTCACTTTTCTTTTACATGAGTAAGAGTAAAAAGTGGGAAACATTGATCCTGCAGTCACGTGGGGAAGTTATTAAATGACCTTTTATTTCGTGGGAAAGACAATTTAAGAGCTAAAGCTTTTCTCCTCCTACGGAAAATATTCCCCAAACCCCTAAGATCTACTTTCAATATCCAAGGCAGGAATGCCTATCTTTGACCTAAAATGTTTGACCTAAAATGTTTACCCTCTAGTAAATCAGATAAGGCTCATAAAGGGACAGACGGGGTATAGAAATATAGACAAATATTTCAAACTTTACAGTGATGTTAGGGTGAAGATTTAATATCTGATATGGAGTTCAAGGAATGAAAACTAAAACAACTGCAAGAAAATTGACATACTTTCTCGTAACTGTCCTCCCTTCAATTGTCAAAAAATGTCCCATTTTAAATTTCCTTTAATCTCTTTTTCAGAGCTGTGATGTCTTTGTCACATCCTCAAATGATATTATACCATTTTGGAAAGGTGTTAGGTAGCAGCTATATACAAGAGGACTGCAGTGGGTCAGGGTTTACTTTTTCAACCCCCCCCCCCCCCACCCACTCTGCCTTGTTACAACCCATTCGACCAAAATGTAACAACTTGGTTCAAAATGCAACAGCCTTCTGCCTAAACTGTAACAACTATGGAAGTTGTTCAAAAATGAAACAATTTCTCGCCTAAACTGTAAGAACGTAATGGTTCACTTCAGACGGTACTGAAAAAGTTCATTTTTCAAATTGCCTTAACTTACCCGGATCATTCTGCGAGTTGCACCATTTAAAGTCTCATAACATAATCTCCACCTGAAGTATATATTTTTAGGGTGTTTTCTGTGCGGCTATGAAAAATCAAGATGACCACCGTAACGTCGATTCGAGCTAAAACTTGCTCCGTCCAACTCAGCTTGGTCTAAAAGACGTAGACAGTTCTTTTTTCACTTTTTCCTGCTGCACTTGCTGGATTCGGGGACGTCATAAAATTCAAAATGGCCTACAAATTTTACTCGGACTACCCGTTTTGGGATGTCTCCTATGTGGTGTAAAAATATCAATGACAGGGGCAAACTGACAACCCAAAACTTTGGAGTTGAAGACAAATCAATCGAATCCATAGACTAGCATTTTCTAACATTGTTTATTTGACAAACGAACCATACGGATAGCAGCATTTCAAATTGAAGAATTGCGAATTTTATCAAGGAAACCTCTCATTTGAAGTTTGGTGATCCAATTTTTTCGGATTTTCACCTGTAATTCCTGACTTCGTCATTTCATCCACCATCTTGAATTTTCTGTACCTGGAAGGAGACCCCCCAAAACGAATAGTCCAAGTAAAATAGGGCACTTGTGCACTTTCCAGGCCGATGTGACCTTGCTTAACCAAGTTCCGGCAGATAAGGTTATTTTGTGGGCATTGAATTTTGCCTACTGAGTTATGAGTTTGCCTACTGGCTGGTTCATACCAAAGACTTCATAATGGTCTACTTTTTCTTAAGTCCTCCCGACCCTCTGGCAATGGGCCGTCCGGAGAAACCAAACTTGAAACTGCTTCCCAAAGACTTCATAATGGAACCTACTATCACTGTACTTGATACTAAGCATAAGCAATGGAGTAGGGAAAACAAGTCACTGTATTTCGAGAATGCGAGCCCAAACTTTGAAATAATAACTCGGTATTAAAAGAACTTCATGAGGTAACCATGAGGTAACCTGTGTGTAGGGTTTGTATTATTTGGGTCGTAAGTGTTATTGGGAAATATCGGGTTCCACCTGCTCAAAAACATCCCGTGGTTTTTTCTCAAATTGGATGACATACCGTAATCCCATTTGTCTTAAATCGACTTGAACAGTGACTACTATCGTATATTAAATATTGCTAAGCACATTCACCTGTCTGCCTGTTTGAACAGAAACGAATCCAAAGAAAGTAAAACGTCTGCTTGTCTCCTTTTTAGTTTTGTACAAACAGTCAAAGACTGACAGGGTACGAAATGAAATCTGCTTTTCATCCTCAAAATTGGCGAAAAGAAAGTATCAGTAAATTTAAACCTAATGATTTCCTATTTCTTTGTAACAAATCTCTCCGGAAATTACTCGCTTTTCGATATCAGTTTTGTTTTCAAATTGAAAACCTCGATATGATTTGGTTTAGCTGACTATTTAAGGCCATTTTTAGTGATTGAGGTAGATAGTAAGATCTAAAGTTAGATTTAAATCGGGCCGACCACGACCTTCTCTCCAGTTGTGCCCCACTTTGCTTTTTTCCCCTACTCAATTGGTTGTATAAGCACCAAGCACAATGGCAGTCGGTAGATTCCATTTCTCCGGTATGACAAAGCCAGAAGTGAACTCTAGAGCTCCAGTCTGATTGAAGGAGAGTCGATCTAAGTGAACGATATGAAAAACCTTTGAAGGCTTTTGGTACCTAATATTACAAACGGTACACAGTAAGACGATCAATGACATTTCTGAGGTATCTGTATAGGTATTAGATAATGTGAAGTCAGGTTAACCGGTACGTGATTGGCCGTACTTCGTCTTGACAGGCTACTTCCCCTCAACGATGGGACGGTTAGGTGAAGAGACTAAAAGGTACAACGGTAGGGGTCACCATGGTTACAAATGTCTCACTGCTCAAGTCGAGAACTTAGTCGAAGCCTCGAAGTAGACATTTGTCTCGTACATGTATTACTAATGTTTAGAATGTCTTTACTACAGTATATCCACTGAGCAGAGGTAGTTCACCCATTCTAACATGAAAAAAAATCCAACTCAAAGCAGGATGTAACATGAACACGAATAAATTTTCGTCTTCTCTGCTTTTTAATTTTATGACTTGTTATTCCCATCCCAAAATGTATGGCAGATGACATTTCTATCCTTTCGTGTAATGTAAAGCAATGCACCCAACAACTACGAGGTGAACGAAAATCCATTTTTATTTTGATCTTCAGGACCTCACTGCCCCTTGGTCTGGGACACATGGGACTGTTGGAATTGGACTGAACCTGGGATGGAGCTCGTACAAGCTTGTCCTTGGTGGATCTCAGATTCAAATCCGTCACGTGAGTTAATACGAGTAAAAGTCGTCTTGAATTATGTCTGCAGAGATAACTATTGACCGCAATGAACATTTTCTGTTCATGTCAAAACAAAACTATGTTCATGCTTAACATAATCTTTTAAATGTCGTAGTGAGAATATTGTGAGGAGCTCATTTTCAAGCCTAACCTAACCATTCATTCAATTGACAGTTTTTGTATAGTGATAACGTCACAGATGGTAAGATCAGTGAACTGTCTTGCAAATATCAACAGTTTTTTAGTGCAATGTCATACATGAGTCGTCAGCTGCTACTCAGGTAGCATCACCAAATGCTCCTCACTATAGAATTTGCTCGTGAAAATTGGCGGAGCTTTTGACATCAGTGAAAGCACTGTAAGGAATTTACCTTCAGGTGACGTCACAATTTGTAAGCCGCGTCAACTGCCGGGCAAAATCAATAGTGGGCCGTCAGCTGTTCTTCAGCAAGCTATACTTAATGCTTTCTATATACTACATTTTGCCCGTAAAAAGCTGCTTGGCTTGTGACGTTGAAAGCACTCTGCACTGGCATATTCATAGTCCTATGGGATTTGTCTAGGGTGCTGAACCATTATCATTCTATTCTGGGCCAATTCAGAGTCCAATTGTGAAATAATAAAAATAATTGTGAAATTTAATGCCAATAAGTAAAATTAACCATTTTAACAGCAAACAGTCATTGGCTGCTGAGTTGAAACGTTATTGCAATGTAGTGACACTGTAATTACATTCCAAGTTTTAAGGCGAAATCCTTTGTCGTTAAAATAGTTTTAGGATTTATGTTGCCAGTGCAATCAAAGTGAAATTTCAAATAAAAAAAAAGAAAAGAAAGAAACCTACGTATGAATTGGCAGTAGCATAATGTTGTCAGTCAATGCTAACTTCTCGGTCGGGTGGAATCTAAGACATTATTCCTACATGAATTCAACTCTATTTGACCGTATATGTGGACAATTTGTTCGTTCTTGTGGCTAATGCTCGTTTTCTATGGAGGTTAAACGAAAATTTTCTGCAAGATATTAAGAGAAATTATCAACGAAGCATCCCTTAATTCCACCATATAAGTATATCTTTATTTGCATTCCCGGAGGATAGATTATGCTTGGAAACAAAATATAAGAAAGGCCTGCATCATCACCGACGGACAGTGACTTTGCGTCTTTCTGAAAAAGTCGGTAAATCCATGCAAACGACCCCAGTTCGTCAACCTCCTTCTGCGAGTAGCTCGTCAACCTCCTTCTGCGAGGAGCGTTTTGAATCAAGAAATTAGGACATGTAATATTGCTGCATCTCAATTAAAAGACTAACTCGAAGGAGAATCATATAGTGAAAGAGTGCGACCCTTTGTGTTCCTCAATGTTCGCAAACTGCAGAATGACGGAAGCAAATATGAGGACGGCAGGTTCTGGCGACTATTGTGGTATTTCGTGCGAATTTGTTTGTGATTCATTGACCTAGTTTCTCAAATAAGGGGATTAAAGATTTGTTACACATGTAACGGAGATGGTCGTCTAGCGTTAAGTTGCATAGTTGTCAGGAGAAGATTAGACAAGAGGCTAAATTTACTTCTTCGGATTTCCTTTCCCAAATCCGCGAGATAAACGTCAGCTTGATTACAGTATTTGGTAACCAGATAATTGACTCTTTTACCAAAATGGGGTAAATATCAAGTCTTTTTGACATTTCAATTTAAGCCGATGGGGTGCAATGTTTACGAATGGACAAAAAAAGGTACAATACCTTTCGTTCTGTATTTTCAAGATTTTTTTGGTAGACTGAGTTGAACTTTACGCTTTAAGAGAAAGTCGGTAAGATTCCTTCTAAAACATTTTAAGGGAAAATTCAGTCAACCCAAACTTAAGTATTTTCCCCTCTCATGAGAGAGTCGTGTGACAATACTTATTCTCCTCAAATGTGAAATTTACTACAAGTGACTGCTTGGTTAACCTCCTAAAATATTTTGAAAGATACTTCAAGTTGAGAAAAGAAAAGAAAATTTTGAGATTTATAGGTTGTTCTAAAATGAGTTTGAAGAGACTGTTCTTTCGTTCTTTCTTTTTAAATCTTTGAGGAGACGTCATGTTTTCGTTTAACAGACATAGTAGGGATGGGTTCAGAAGTGGACGTAGAGTCCACAACGCCATTATCAATTGGTGCCCACTGTGGAAATTCTCCTTAACGTGTAAAAGAGCAAATTGCATTGCCGGCATTGACATGTACATTCAACTCCTCGTAATGTCACTCAAAACCAATGTTTCCCATGGTTGCCGGTAAAAATATTTCTCTGAAACGTATTTTGAAAATTAATAAATTTTAAAAGATAATTGTTGAGGGGGTTAGGTAGTCTAGTCATTATATGCCTAAGTGGAAATGATCGGTGTTGACTCTCAACAAAAATCAGTTTTAAACAAATCCTTTCGCAAACAGGAATACACAGAAAAGTCTATTAGTTTCTTGGCCTCTGAAGGTTCTACCATGTGCAACCTTACACTAAAAAATGAACCACTCTCGTTGTTTTAATTAGTCAGTAACAACTAAGTCCTGTTATTATAACTTGAATAAATAAAAATATTCCCGTATTTCTTTGTCCAACAGTAGTTTATCAAAAGAGGTATGTTACCACCTTGTGTAAAAAGATGATATCCGACAATTTTTAGAGAGAACTTACCAAGGTTGTTTATTTTTAACTTACACTAAAAAGGACCGTTTCTCTTTTCAATCTTCCTCTTACATTTATTAGGAGACACTTTTACTCTCTTTTGTTGGCAACTTCTATCTTAGACGGCCTTACGGCCAGTTGTAACATGTAGAGCTATATACGATTTACTTTGTTTCCGTGAAATTGTGTCATACAAAATTTTAGACCAATATTGCAACTTCGCAGGTACCAAATCTGATAGTGATAAATTGTATAGTAATGTAAATTTAGCTTCGTATTTAATTGTGTAGGCGGCGCTGCCCTGTTGATTCATCAGTCCTTACCCACAAGCTTTCTTGCCGTCGCCTCGTCGGCGATTCGTAAAACAATTTAATTTCCTCAAAGCAAAATGGCATCTCCATCTCAAGAATGGGCAAAATGGTTTTTCTGCTTAAAACTGTCGGCAAAATGTTATGTATACTCTCATACAAGAACAGAACACTAGAATATAAGGTGATCACGTCGCAAAATTTGTCAGGGTAGTCGAATCGAATCAAATTGCTTACCCATGTCCTCTTAAAGTTCAAAGTCAACACGATATTCAATGCGTTGTACTTAAGCAGGAAGCCGTTGTAAACAAGTGTGAAGAACCGTACTGACTATAAGCAAGTGTACCACTTGGCAGTCTTAAGTGCTTTTTGATTACTTTCAAGGGAACCTTCATTTTGTTCTCAGAAGATGTGACATCCATTTAAATATTTTATGCCAAACTCACCAATTAATATTCCTACTTTGATAATGTTCTAGATAGAAACCCAAGGGCTCCCATGATTGACGTAACAATTTTAATATAAAAATATTTTTCCATAAAATGTCTGACATGTTTCAATCCTGGGGAATTTCGTGTTATATAATTGGTGTTTTAATAAGGCAATGTATTTGGCAGAGCGTTATATTAATAACATAACTTGAATGCTATTTTTGAAACAGCCTACGTGATCAAACACATTTTTCACTTTAAAGACCCCAAGGAATGTCTGACTGGGGACTAAGTATGATGTCAGTTTTAAGGCTTTAATGAAAAAATCAAGATTTCATATTTGAATATTTTATTTCTTTCTGCCACCAAAAAACAACCGTTACGCACGACATGATTCGAGGAAACTAGATTAGTTTAGATAGGTCTCAAGTAGGAATTCGCTGTAAGAAATATCAAGATTTATCTGATTATTTTCCATTTTACAAAGATGGCTGCTTGTAGTAAAATTACTAAATAAATTTCTGATTTTAAGTTAGTAATCTTCGTTATTATAAATCATTAGGCATCAGTGACATAGACACGGGGTGGTTTGGGGGGGGGGATGAAACCCCCTCCCTACATGACCAAAACTTGCAATGCAAAAAACACCTTAAATTGCGGGGTTTTCTCTCTCCTTAAACTTTTCCCTAATGTCGTGCCCCCCTCCCATATGGCACGATCCTGGCTACGCTATACTGTTGTGCATTAATATATGAAAAGAGATGAAGATTGTGGAATTTTTGCAGGATTTAAGGGACAGCAAAAAACCATTATAACAACTGCATCAAAGCATTTTATCATTTCCCATTCAAACCAACTCTGAAAGTAATCGTAATTAGGCCTACATGGTTGGCCTTTTTGTAACTACCATTTCATTAAAATGAACAGAAGCTGTGAAATGCGTAGATCAAGTGCATGCTGGAGCTATAATGAAAATACAATATTGATACATCCGTTGAGAACCCACGTTATGTTAGCAAAAACATTATTTTTAGAAATAAAAAGTGTCCTATACTGCCCTTAGCTCGGAGTTGTTCAGCTACTCGAACAAAAATACCTGTGAAACAGATTATTAAAAATAAAATATTTTGTTTTAAAGCGGAACTACGAGATCTCTGACAACTCCCAACAGCAAAGAAGGAGCTTTGCTTCATGTTCTTCACACAAAATAGAACAAGGAGTAAGCTTTCTGGGGAAAAGAACTATTAATAGGGTATAAAACAAAAACAATTAAAAAAAAATACAGTTACTTAAACTGTTAAATGACTGCAGAATATGAAGTTCGTTTTCTGTTTGGGCAGTCATTGGCACTTTATCAGCTGCTTTCGATCGAGATCGCATCGACCACACCGTCAAGATGCAACCGGTGTATACTAATACTGTAGGTACGCAATCGCGTCCCATATTTTCATTACACTAATCAACGTCGAATGTTTGGCTAGGATATGTTCGCTGTAAGAAAAAATGTACAGCCATAGGGCCTTACTGTACATGTTCATACCTGTAGTCTAAGCCTATGCTGCCTTGGTGTGTCAGGCAACGCTCTCCCCCTATTCCAGTTAGGATTTAAGGTGAGATTTTCCTAGTTTTTCATGTTAATGGGCAACAATTGTGATGAATTACTACAATTATAGGCCTAAGCCTAAAGTTTCTCAGACTTTAGTATAGTCCTAGGTTGTTTGTGTACAGGCCATCCGCCGAAGAGAAACAAACGAATGCCATGCACTGTTTACGTACGTGTAATCATTTTACTTTCACTTGGGCATGTACGTATGACACCTGTAGTTGTTTATCCATAAAAACCTTAAACAAACATACTTCCGTTGGTTCATGCTTCTGACCGATGGACTCATTACAAAAGAGAATTCGTATTTCACTTGGCAAATCGAATTCAACAACTGCACTTCGGACTAGGATTACTCAAAAAAAAACCCTCTTACACAGTTCCCAGGTTCAGCTATCTAGCTCTCGTGCTATCAAGCGGAATTTTGGGGGTTTAAGCATTTGTTTTTTTTACAATCTCGTAGTTCCACTTTAAGAATTCATTCCTTTAACGAAGAAACTGTTTCACTTGAGTGAATAAGTTTGACGTTTAACTAGCCAGTCAATAGATGAGTTCGAAGTTTACATCTGCGCATCTGTTAGAGACCTTTCGGGTCAGGTCAAGTGGTAGCAAAACAACTAAGCGCGCAACATGCATTACGTGTGTTACTGAGCTTCGCAAGTGCAAATGTTACCCGTTGGCCGTTGACCCATTGCGCAATAGCGCTCCTGAAGGAAACTTCGAACCGGTCTATTGAGGAATGTAAAGTGTCGTGACTCCATTTGAGGGGATTTTCTGAAGCACGAGAAAAGTTCAACTCCTTTATTAACTCAACGCGACTAAGGTTAAAGTGTACCTAAAGTCTAGAATTACTATTAGCCAGTGAGTCACAACGGGAGAAAAGGCCGTGACCGGCTCGACTTGAACCAATTGGTTAGAAACTGGGCCGTTAAACTACATGTAACTACTAGAGTAACTTTTTAAAGGTTCGAAAGTTAATCTTATACATACAACTCCCTCTGGCATATAGCTTGTGCCATTGCTGAGATATTACATGTTTATCTCTTATTTTGGAAAAAGCGCAATAAGTTTTGATGTTTTTCTTGTACAACTCTTATTACCATGTCTGTTTTTTGTCCTTGAAGGCGTTTCTTCGTTTTAAAGGGAATGTTGTACAGAGAGGACATTAGTAGTCGATTCATTCTTAAACAGGAAGAAAGTGATCACGTTTTTAAAAAAAAGTTCAGGAGCTTAGACAAAAACAAAAATCATAAAAACTAACTTGCGGAGTAAGAGAATGACGTTTATGCTACTGCGCAATCCACCAATGAAAATTTAGTGACTGAATAGACTTCAAAATTTCATCAGTCGCTATGAAATATCCCGTAAAAACCTCGGGTTGGACCTTTTGGATTTATTTTCAAAATTTGCAACATACTTTTGGAATTTCAAACTTTGATACACTGCTCTCTTTAAGGCAGCTTTCAGTTCTCTGTATGTGACTGTCCTTTTCACTTCATTTACAAAATGTAACTTTCTAGGCTAGATACTTCTGAGTCAACGTCATTCCTGCTCTAAGATTCCTTCATTGAACAGAAATTCATTCATTGTACATTTAGCTGTGGGCAAGGAATTATATTGGAGCTGTTATACAATCCAATTAGCAGGAATCACCAACAGCATTAGTCTAGACACCAGTGAGTACATAAGTTGCATTCTGCCTCGTGGTCCTGACAACTCGTTGTTCTTTATTTAACTAGACCTGCAGCTAAAATGAAACCCCAAAACGTATGGCTTTGTCTTATATAACAACGAAACTCTTTTTTCTCTTATAAACATTCAGAAAACATTTTTCGTCTCTGTCTCGCTTTTCAGGAAACGCGGTAAAAACATGTATGGCTGACGGTCAGTGGTACGAACATCCAGAAACAAACCAGTTATGGACTAATTACACGGATTGCCTGGATCGTCAGGTAATGATGGTTTCACGTCTAGTACATGTTCGGTGACAATCTACCCAGCGTTTACACTGGAGTTCGAAACATATTGGTTTATCGAGGGGATCACCTTTGCCAGAAAGACCACGCCCTTCATGCAGGAGCTGTGACTTGACCAACATAGACGGACCTAAGCGTCTGTAAACAACATATAGACGATTCTATGCAGCTCAGTGAGACGGCCGTAGATCGTCTTAATTTTATTGTATTTATACAATTCTTACATCCCATATTCAGTGAAATTGAAGGAATCACGGAATATTTTAGTGTACAATCATCCTTGATAGAGTGAAGCAAAGAATTTAAAAGATTAAAGCTGAAGGATTCGAGTTATGCCCGACTTAATCAGACCATCACTTGACTATTTGGATTCGTCTTTAGTCAGAATGAGATCGAGCTATTTCTATTAGTGTTGAGGGTACGATCAAATAACAAGTGGTAAGATGAATGGACGAAGCCGTTGTTCGTGGAGGGTAGGAATGTGGTATGAAGTTTTTCGTCGGTAAACTCAAATGGTGTGTTATCCCGATTAGACCAGTTCAGTTCAATGTATTTGCATTGCTCTCAAGGAGGACAGATTTATTCAGTACATGCCCCTTTCGAATTTCATCCTTTCAAAACCACAAATATTCGAAAAACCTTACACGAGACTAATTTCCTACAAGTGAAATATCGTGTAGTTTGACCTCGCATATACCAGATTTTGCTTCAGAGATTACTCCTTCAACAAGTCGTCGATAGCGAGGTTTTGGGTTTCTACCCCTTCCCTATAGGGAGTGACCATCCACACCCCCCCCCCCCTCCGTAATATGGATCTTGGTTTTACCAATCGGGGTGCAAAACATACCTCGTTAGAAAACAGAATTTTAAACTTAAACTGAAGGAAGATTTTTACTGCATATCAGTAGTTTATTTAGTTAAGTACGTTCCTTGTACCGAGACCTGGACAAATCTCCCGTCCCACAGTCCTTGCATGTACAAAATCACTCGAACAAGTGCATCATTCCTCGATATCTTGCCCCTGAGGAGAAGGTCCACAGCAAGAGCCTCTTGCTCAGAGTATTTCAATGGCTATTACTAATAAGGTTTCAAGTGGGGAAGTATATATTTGTAAGAACACGCAGATTTAAAAACCAGCTGGCCGGATGGACAAGTTTTGTAAAGCAAATTTCTTAAGCCAAATTTGTACCAAAGTGCAAAACGACGTCAGGAAGTTCAACACCAGCGGCATTATCTGTTTAAAAGGGCAAACAAATACAATCATTCAATTTAAATTTGCACAGTACTATGTCAATGGCGTTGTATTTGCATGAAACTGTACTTTTTAGTCTTGTGACAATATGTTTTTAAAATTTGTGCTGTTCCAAAGTCACCATGACCTATGACCTTTGTAGGCTTGTCATCTGAAAAGTCATCGACTGTCCAAACGGCCCGGCTCTTGAAAGGCTTGAAACGCTTTTGTTGTGAAAGCGGCCTTCTGTTTTTCAGCCTCATCTAGACTTTGGGGAGATGAGTCGCAGGTTTACCCCAAACACTCTTGAGTTTTAAGTCTTTTTAGATAATTTACTCATGCAACCCTTAATTAAAGATCAAGCAACGATGGGTCGTGCTTTAGATCTACTGCAAAGGTAGAGAGTTGTTTAATCAAGTTCATACACAACAATATTTTGATTTCAAAGACCGAAACAGAAACACAACTTCTTTTGTAAACATGGGCGTCCGCAGGTATGGGCAGGGGGCACTTGCCCCCCCCCTCCCCCTGGAAAATCAAAAAATTAAATAAAAAAGTATAAAAATCAAACAAAAACCCGAAAAAACGTGTTTTCCAAGTTTCTATGCGAAAAAAAGCTTTAGAAATGCAATTTGCGGCGATCTGGGTGGCATTTTGGGCTGAAATTTTCGCATGCTTTGTGTAAATTCATGGTGACTTGGAGGTTTAGCCCCTCCCGAGAAATTTTGCCCCCCCCCCCCGACTTTTTTTTTTCTGCGGACGCCCATGTTTGTAAATAAACACATTAAAATAATACATTCCTGAGTACAATGGATTAGTCCAAGATGAGTTTTCTTCAGAATATTTTACGGTCATATGAACTTAATGGACCAATAAAATTTGATGGTTTTGACCAGATATGAATAAAAAATGCAATATTTCTATTTATAAAACAATTTTGTGAAAAATGACAATTAATCTGATTTTTACAACTAATTTGCAATTATTATGCCACCTCTGGTGTTGTAATTTCCAGTCTTCCGTATTTGCCAGGCTTTGAAATGCCTTTACATCACTCTTTGATCATTTTTTTTCTTCTTGTTTTCTTAGCCTACCATTCACTTTGCGGTATACTACACCGGATACAGCATATCGGTCTTATCACTCTGTTTTGCGCTCTTCATTTTCACGTATTTCCAGTAAGTTAATGTGTCTGTCATCATTAAAGGGACTCATTGAGTTGATACCGATAACTCGGAACCTAGTTAAAGTGTTTTAAGGTACTTCTAGATGAAACTGGTTTTAATTAGAATGATTAGTCATGTTCCAATAGTTACAGAAAAGGTAAAATTTTGAATCTTGTCTTACGACGGTTCTGTGCACGGATTTTTGAAAACCGAATTTAGCTGTTATATAACAGTTATTTGTATGTAGAATAAAGGGATTGCCTTAGTCTGACTATTTGTCATTGGTATGTGAAAAAAAAAAACTTGGGAAAATTTGTTGAATCTCATGAACCAATTCAATGAACGTCTTTAAGTCTTTGTGTGCTCTTTGAATATCCATGAAATTATTTAAGATTATTTAAGATTAAAAATTTTCACTCTTGTTCTTCAAGATTGAGAATGTATACCTTTTTGCCTGCTTTGGCAAGCTGTGAAGTTTATTTGCTTGTCATGGATGTAGACGTTTTTTCTGATTATCCCGAGGTTACTTTGCCAGTCAAAATAAAACATGTACTAATCAAAATGCACACTAAAGTGTCTGCAGTGCAGTGTTGCAGACTGCATAAATTGGATGACGGCGTATGTTCGCACAGAACCCAACAAGCGACTTTCGTAATTCGAATTTAGTGCACAACCATCCGAAATACAGGTAAGCCAACAATTTGGCAGATTAAAGCCGGTGGACTTCACTTATGACCAACTAAATAAGACCATAACTTGGCTGCTCTGATTCGTCTGTAGCAACTGTTTCAACTTTATTTATGTGAATGGCAAGTACCGTTCGGTATTTATTTCCTTCTGTACGTCACGTTTGGCTTCCCTTTCATATTCTGAGACAGTCAGATTCAGTTAATGGCCATTTTGGTAAAGGAAAAAGGTTACATGTATTGTTGTAACTAACTTAAAGCAATGAAGAAAAGTGTTGCTACAAAAGGTTCTTATTTGTAAATTTCGTTTTTACGCCATTACTGATTCGCTTCTTCCCAAGCCATTATTGCATGGCTCACGTCTTCTCGTACCACTAATTTAGTAGCCTTAATTACATCGTCTTAGCAGAGACCGGATTTGAACAACGGAGTTTCAGTCAGATGACGTCACATGCGAGTTTGTGTTATGCTTTGTGTGTGAAAGTTTGGACTTGCTTAAGTAGTTCAAAAAACAGATTTTGCATAAAAGTTGAAATATTTTCGAAAAAAAATACAAGGTAAGGTCAAAATAACTTCACCTATTGCAGGGATATGATAATTTTTTTTCAATTTAAATTTTTTTTTAAATGATAAAAGAATCTTCGTCAATTTATAAAAAGTGTAGCTTCAAGGCGGCCATCTTGGTGCACTTTTTTGTGTCTGTCGGTGTCTCCAATCTACGAATAAGACGTATGCGTTACATGCTCTGTCCATGTATATAGCAAGTCCGTGATATCGACAGTGTAGATCACCTCCCTGATTATATCCATAAAGTTTGTCCTAGCTGCCTGACAATCCACCATCTTCTAAATACGTGTTTACATTTTAACCGACAGAAGCCTCGGCTGTCCACGAGTGACGATCCACAAAAATTTGTTTATATCCTTCATCCTGAGTGGAATATCCAACTTATCATGGCACATCACCATCATCATATCATCAACTTCTTTAAGCCAATCAGAGGTAGGAACTTTCTTACCTAAAAATCCTATGCTATAATTATACTACATGTGCTGAAATAAGAATTAAGTCTTTTTGCACCTCAGCATTTTAAATGTTTGAGTACAGGGTATACCATATTATCAAGACCAAAGTCAAAGGTCGTGGCAATTTTTCTTGGAATTCACCGTTGCACCTGAATGTTCCATTCATCAGTTGAGAAAATTCTCCGTTTTTGAGAGAATCTTTATTCCTCATAAGTTTAATCATGGGATTACGACCTCGAGGTAGTACTTCCATAGTTAAATGTTCATTTTCTAGACATATTGCAACAGCTATACCAAAAAGTAAAATCCTAATTAGTGGTGTATTGGACCATTTTTTGAAAAACATGACAGGTTTGAGTGGCTTCAAATTTTGTCATGAGGATTATGAGACTTCTGAAAAGCAGTGGTCTCTACCCCAACTACATAAGCAATGGAATTGGGGAAACAAGCCATTGTGCCAAAACTTGTAAAAAGAACGTGTTTGGCTCGACTTCAACGAAGTGGTTGTTAGCTGGGCCTTAACACTCCATCTAGCTAGCCAAACATAACCCGGTTACGTCACTATTTGCAATCAATCACGTCCTAAACTGGGTTGAGCATAGCATTCATTCCTAGCCTAACGCCTAACCCTTAAAAGAATACAATCAATACAATACCAAGGTAACATCCAACAAATACATTCCTTGCATCGGGTGACAGGCATTCGGTCGTGAAGGCGAGGAGTTTTAGAGTGACTTAGAGGAAGGGTCTTAATGGATAATGATGAAGTCTCCAGATGAAAATGGTGAAATATTTGTGCCCCAAACATCATTAAGTGTTCAGTGAACAATTTTTGTCGTATTTGCTGCCGGTATGTTTTGATCACAGAGTTTGCATAGTCGGAACCCATCTACAATCTCCGCCAAAAGTAAATGAAACAAACCCATTTCCGCCGTTTCAATGTTGTTTTACTCAGGACAGGTCAGTTTTCCCCGACCAACATTGAAGTGGGGAAAAGAAGGAGAGCGGTACAATGTGGGATGGCTAAAAGGTAATGTAATATCTGCTACGGAGAGATTTTGTTTCATTTGTTTTGGCGGCGATTGTAGCTACTCTATCCCGCATTAAATAACGTAGGATGAGTTGCTATAAGATTGATTGAGAATGCGGGTATAAGGGGATAACATGCCTTGGTGGGATTCATAGTTTACATTATTTATTGCACCGAATTTCATTTTGTATTCATTTACGTTCTCTTAATTTACTATTCAAAGAATTATTGTCTAGGGCGTCTGATATGGGTTCAAATACTGCTTGGTTCATTGTGTCCTGTGCCAGAAACTTCATCTCAGTCGGATCTCTTCGTCGTCAGCTGGTCAGAGGTGTTAAAGGAGATGACTTGTCATCTAGTGATATTTCTTTCGAGCTGAAATATTGACCAAAGTTTGTTGGGTGATTATCATTCACCGATAAAAAGTTTTTTTGAAAGTCTCCTTTACCTTGGCATAGTAGTATGTAATGTTCTTATTGACATTTTTTTTTCTTTTCAGACAACGTGTAGAGTTGCTTTTATAATGACCCAGTTCTTCGTATTGTGCAATTACTTTTGGATGCTAAGTGAGGGGCTTTATTTACATACTGTTATAGTGGTTGCAGTCTTCTCGGAGAATCACAACCTTTTCTTTTATTACATCGTTGGATGGGGTAAGTTTTCATTTCAGTTTCATTCATAGGCGCAATAGCGCTATGCATTCAATTTTGTACAGGGCCATCATTATTAAGGAGGAGTGTCACGGGTATCTTCTTCGCTAATGATAGTCTGACAACGAGACAAATAACAACTCTCACCGCCCGGTGGGAACCTTATAGAATTTTATTCCTACGTAAAACCCTGTGAAGCAGCTATTTACAAAAGTGAAAAATAAATAAATCTTATAAAAAAATATATGTTAACCTAGAAAAAGGAAAGAAACGTTATACAGATTTCTTTTCATCCAGTCCAGAAAGGAGCCATACATGACAGACCAAAAATGTAAATGGTCTGAGAACGTGGGGTTGGTCACGTAATGTCGTGCAGTGCACGTAATGGCTTTTTCGGGAAGCAGTGAAAGTTTGGGTTTCGCCGAACGGCCCTTTGCAAGAGGGTCGGGAGGACTTTAGAAAAGTACGTTGTATAGATTTGATTGAACTGAATTGTGCAGGCTTACACTTGAAAACAAGTTGTAACTAACATATATAAATAACTTATCTGCTCCAACTGTTAATTAACTGGCTGCTTCCACTTTCCACAAATAAACAAACACACAATTACAACAGAAAACGTGTAACCGGGTAAGCTGTTGTCGACCCTCTCTGGTCCTACATCATAACTTTCCCCATCATGCGCAAAACAGCTGATGAGTGGGCAAAAGTGTTATCAACAAAATTATGGGAACAAATCAATACAGCCATTTTCTGTACAAACGAGTCAGGGAGCTGCTGTCCGGATGACAACTGCAAAATATTTTTTTACTTAGACGGCGAGTCGTCGACTGAACATTCTTCCTCAATCCTCGGCTTTGAGCGAATGCCACTATCCCACCCTTGCTCTTACCAATACATGACGAAGCTTAACCTTACCATACCGAAACTATTGTGCATATTTGGAGTACTTGTGACACTTGTACAAAACTTTTCCTTTTTTCCAAACACAAACAACTTTTTCGATCGGAGGGGGGTGGGGGGCACGCTCTCCAGGGAACAATGCCTTAAACGATTAGATTTTTAATGACCCGTTGGACGTAAGATTTTGTTCATTCCGTATGACCCCATTACTCACGAAGGTCCAGTGCGATCTTAGCCAGAAGGACTGAAAGTTGAAAGAGTTGTAGAAGCAGTTTTATACCCTTAATCTCACGGGTCGTCAACTAATTAGTGTAAAAAAGATCTCCTTCAAAAGTGATTTTAATAATCTTCTCAATTAAAGTAAATGTTTCCTATAATACTTTTAATTATGAAAAAGAGTATACGACCGCATGTAGGAGGAAAAGAAAATTTTTATCTTCAAGTTGTAATGTTGCTGAATGCTGTTCAACGTAACATCAAAACAAACTTACTTTCCCTGTATAAAGTTTATTCCACTGGGTTGGGAGCCAAGGGGCATACCACACCTTTCTGTCATGCAATATAGAAAAAAGTTTTGTAATTAAATAAAAAAATCAAATGATGTGCAATGTTGCATCAAATTGCATTTGAATGAGGTAGACTCTTTAAATATTCAAAACGTCTAGAGGGGTCCCCTTTAAGCACTTCTTATAAATGTAAGTGGTTCATTCATAATAAATCGAAATGTGCATGTCACTCAAACAAGTTCATAAGGGCTGATATGTGCTAGTTTAGCCACTGTTTTAGTTGAAGAGGGAACGCCCTAAAGGTGTTTGATATTGTTTCAACGTGAGTTCAATTCTGAGGATATAAACTGGAATTTGAAGCAGCAAGTCCTATAAAAAAGTAAAAGATTTTTTACAAGTGGGTGGCATTAATTTTACCACTTTCCTTGTACAGAAACCAGGCGCCGTTAAGTTCCTATCGTTTTCATGTCTGCTTCAATATGATTTTTACGGAACCGGTGATGAATCTTGGGGTAAATTTAATTTCGTTACCCCCTTATAAATTCACCATGGAGTTAAAACAAAAAAGTAGTACAGATAGTCCACAAAAATATCACTTACGTAACGTTAGAGGCAGAATGTCATGGCGTCGGACGTACATCTGCCTCACAGTTTCACTTTAAGGTTAACCACTTACGTGGCAACATTCGTGACCCCGCGGGAACGATAGAACTAGCACTTTAAAACTTTTAACCCGCAGTTTTCAAGATCAGTCATGCAGGGTTTGTCAAATTTCGTGACAGCATTTATTCCGTCAAAGTTATTTTTCACAAACATTTAATCTTGTTAGAGAAAAGATGACCTTTTAAGATTTGTGTTAAGGTCGTGATAAATTTATGTAATAAATATAGCTACACGTTATTCTTTTCTGTCATAAATAATGAAATGAATGTTTTCAAATTGTAATATCAGCAAACAAAGCGGGAGGTACCTTTCTTAATCTGAAAATAAAAATCAAGCGACTACTGTGATTATATCTATAGTACCATTAGTAGGCAAGTTGAAACTTATAAAGGTTGAATTTCGACACAAATAGATGTGCAACATCATGAAAAGATTGACATTATAGATTAAAAATCGCTATTCTTTCTCTCCTTCATCGTATATCAAAGGATTTTTCAACCTCTCTTCGCCAATTCCTTACCTATCAAGTCACAGGCCAATTTTGTCGTGATGAGCCTTACCTCCAGCAGGGATATATTATAAGGGGAAATTCAGTAACCTCCAATAATATTAGTATAGACTGTCTTGTTTTATGATTGGTTTTTAAGGATCATGTGGCCATATCTTTTCTCCTCAATCGTTAAATTAACTAGTAGTGACTGCATGAGGTACATGGATTAAGATACTTTGAAGAGGAATAAGAGGGAAACTGAGATTTATCTTTAATTTCAACTCACATATTGGAGACGGATTCTCATTTTGGTAATAAATACTGCTGTTAACGCTGTAGTTATTTTTGCGTTTTGGAAAATTGCCTCCTTAATATTCCTTCCTCAAAAATTATTGATGTTTAAAAGATTATAATTATTGAAGAGTCATACGCTAATTGACACGCGAGATAAGGATGTAAGTAGGATAAGTTCGTTCTGAAAGTCGGAAAACCTAAAGACAGTGCACTTTGCATTGGAAAGGTTAGAAAGGGTCAAACAGCTAGAGCAACGTATTTTACCACAATCTGTAGCTCCGGTATCTACTAAGAAGTAACTTTTTTGGTTACTCATTCCAAACAAACTGTCTTCAAAAGATCAGCACATAAACAAAACATTTCCTGAATTCACTTATTTGTCAAAAGGGACACCGGATGGACCACGGGACTGGCTGTAGTGCTCACTCTCTGATAGGACGTAATTTTGTAGTACTGACCCAATAATAATAATAATAATAATAATAATAATAATAATAATAATAATAATAATAATAATAATAATAATAATAATAATAATAATAATAATAATAATAATAATAATAATAATAATAATAATAATAATGACTAATAATAATAATAATAATAATGACTAATAATAATAATAATAATAACAACAACAACAACAATAATAATAATAATAATAATAATAATAATAATAATAATAATAATAATAATAATAATAATAATAATAATAATAATAATAATAATAATAATAATAATAATAATAATAATAATAATAATAATAATAATAATAATAATAATAATAATAATAATAATAATAATAATAATAATAATAATAATAATAATAATGATAATGATAATGATAATGATAATGATAATGATAATGATAATGATAATGATAATGATAATGATAATGATAATGATAATGATAATGATAATGATAATGATAATGATAATGATAATAATAATAATAATAACAATAATAATAATAATAATAATAATGAGAATGAGAATAATAATGACGACGGTGACGGTGACGGTGACGGTGACGGTGACGGTGACGGTGACGGTGACGGTGACGGTGACGGTGACGGTGACGGTGACGGTGACGGTGATGATAATAATATGAACCTCCCATGTCCTCTATCTGAGAATACACCAGTGTGGTTCATTGCGCGGCCCTTTGACTCCCATTTTCTTTTTTAATTTCTCGCCTATAGGGAGAGTAACAAAAAAGGATTTTAGGCATTGCGCCCGTATTACATAACTAACTGCTGCTTTGTTGAAAAACAGATGTATTTCGTACGTATTTTGTAAGTGGGATATTTTGATATAGGAAAATAATATTGCAACAAAGTTTAAAGGGCATGGTGCGGAAAACTGTTTTCATTCTTACAACACCCGGGTGAAATGCTTCCAGAGTAAAATTGTTCTTTCTTTGTCGCTGCATCGCAGATATAGTTAAAGCCCATAGCAAGAGTCGACCACAACGATCGATAGCCAAACGTTAAGTAAAATCTTTCATATTTCGGTCAGAAAACTGGCTGATGGATTTAAGGTCGAGCATGACGTCACGGGTCTTAAACTGCAGCAATTAAGATGGGAATAAAAAACAGAACAATTGGTCAATTTCGAAAGATTAAGAACAAAACCGCCTAGAACTTTTTCAATCCAAAAGCGTTTGTGGAATCATAATGGCGATTAACCTACCTCTCAGCCACGCAACCTAAGTCTAGTATTCCCCAAATTATGAGGGAAAGAAGTGATCTCAACTAAACTACGTCAAAATTGCTTTGTTTTGCATTTCACTTCTTTAAAAAAAACCTCGTTTAACCTATTTTCAGTAATTTCAAAGAAAGAATCAGGTCATAGTAATTTGACATGATTTTACAACATTTTTCGAGCAAATGTGCATCTTCAGCAGTTTAACATGCATATTATGTTTTCGAAACATTTTCGCAGTGGGGGTAAATCGATGTTAGTAATATCTGTAATCTTGATAGCAAAACATCACGCTTCAAGAGTGGGATTGGGGACCAATCTATTTTTAGGGGGAATTTTGAATGGAAAAAGATCCATTCTCACTCTTTTAGAGTGAATATTTTTCTTAACGTTAGATGCATTCTTGATTTCTATCTTTTGATTTAAAGAAAACTCCATACCATTAAAAGAGAAGCGTAAATTATTTTTCGGTATACATATATATATATATATATATATATATATATATATATATATATATATATATATATATATATATATATATATATATATATATATTTTTATATGTAATCGAATTCTGTGAGTTTGACTTATGAGAAGATTTATGTTGAAATTGATTTTTGTATTATAGCTAAGGTGAGCATTTTGATGAAAAAATGAATTCAAATTACTCCGGCTTCAGCCTTTTAAGATATGATATTATTCCTGCTTGCTTTAAGTTCATTCAAGGTTGAAAATTCTTTTTTTTTCTTTTGCTGACTCTTGGAGAAACACCAATAGGAGTTGAATTGAAATTTTATAGGTGATTACAACATGTTCTTCGTTTCCCAATGAAAATTCAGTTTATGCTAAAACTCTCTAAGGACAGAATTCTTCCTAAGTTTGACAGGCAAAAGATTTCGCGGTATCCATACCAGTTACATGGCTGCGCCTCAAGTTATAGAAACCTGGGCACATGCAGCTTAAAAATACACAATGACAGGTCCATGGACTCAAACGATTTATTTCAATAAACTCATTATTAAATGACAATTGCAAAGGATTTGGGGAAAGAATTTGGCTTCTCGCCGTTTCTTTTATACCACAGTTAAACGCACCTGATGAAGCTCCGCCTACCAGAATTTCATACCATACTGTGTTCTAATTTATATTCAGTAGCTTCTTCGGGAAGCAGTTCAAGTTTGGTTTCGCCGAACGGCCCTTTGCCAGAGGGTCGGGGGAACTTTGGAAAAATTTATATCTAGAAAATGGTTTCAATATTGATGTTATATTTTCAGACAAGGAAATAATTTTCCGGTTTTTCGTTCCCTTTTTTATCAATTACATTTGAGAGGAAAAATTGTGACCACATAAAATTTACAATACAATTCATACAATATGACCTATTCCTTTTTTGTCCCTGTGTTTGTTTCATCTTGTTATAGTTCTTCCATTGGTTCCGGCTGGTGTTCTTCTCACTCTGTTACTGACGCACGGTGGTGGAACGTACGTTTTTCTCTTCATATCAAGCTTATTACAACTCCTCATGACAGTTAAAATGTCGTGATGTCACCAATAATTTGATGTTGTTAGTCGAAGCATGAGAACAATTTTTGTCTCGCTCATCCCACACTTGATTCTATATGGTAGTCTGAGATCAAAGTTGTGTAGAGGCCAGAATGCTTTAAGGCAAATATTTAATACAAGAATATCAGTTTTAGTCAAAAGAGACTGCTGAACTTGTTTTTTTATCAAATATTGAAACGGGCCTTTGGAGTAGTTCATTGATAACGCGATTTCACCCTTGGGATATAAGTTCATGGTTTTACCAGACCCTTCCAGTAGTTGCGTTTTAAACCTAAAATGTAGATCTTTTTAAAACAAGAAATTTGGAAAGAAAAAGGAAAAGAAAATTTTATTAGGTGGGAAGAATGTGGTATTGTACTATTATCTGTTAACAACAGTAAAATGAAGACAAAAGAGGATATTCTATGTTAAAGATAACCTATCGTCTCATGGAAATGCAATAAAAACTATTCTTGCTGGCGTCACAGAATACTCTTGAGTTAACACTTTTTCTGCTTCGTGATGCAATACAAAATAGAAAATTTTTCATCAACAATATCGTGTCGGAGACATTCTTAATATTGACGACGTATCGAAGTAATTCGCAATCGAAGTTAAAACAAGTGTATGCTGCAGTGACGTCATCGAAAATGCACCCGTTTTTATGAAATTTTTGCGAGACAATAGATAATTAAATCTATTAATATGACTTAATTGACATGTTTTATTTTCTTACATTAAAATATTGAACTGCACGCTCTAAATGATATACCGGTATAGTGTTACATTCTTTCAGGAAGCAGGTTCATCGATGACAACTTTAGGGTACGCCACCTACACCATGCGAATCTACCTTTCCAATCTATTAAACTGTGAAGTCTACATTTAAATATTGTTTATGTTAGTTTGTGAATTTTCATACTGTGTTCTACCCGTTAACAATCGCACACTCGATAACTTTTTGCATGTGTAGAACACGCGGACTTACACTTATGTCAAGCTTCCTGTTGCTGGTTTTGTGTTTTCTGGCGCTCAATGACTGCATTTGTTCTCCTTGGACTTCACACAAAATTTTTTAGAAAATGTCAAATAGGCATGTAGTCATTTGCCCCAGGCCTATCATAAACATTGCATGTGTCCCACCACTGCAAAAGGTTGGACAACCCTGATTTATCTGAAGTGAATCCAATCCGAGTGATTTTCACCCTCACTAAGATTGGCCTCTAAACACACTCTTCTTTTTTGTTGGAATAATTCCTCTCTTTTGTTTTTAAAATTGTGGTTGTGTTATGAATACACATTAGATTGATCAATGTATCCCGGCACGGCATGTTTGATTATTGAAACATTTACAGACGGCAATCGACTACTGGGATATGGTCCAAGTGGGTTATAAAATATTATAATGAATTTCGTACAGATGGTGTTTTTGCTATTGTGTTTGCATTTAAACAATGATATTGATTGTTAGCGGAATGTTGCATACCCACTGCAAATGGAACGATTATGAAAGATTTTAGATTTTGGACGTTGTCTTTTCAACTTCCAATTTTGTCCTACGCCTTTTGTTGCTTTTTGAAGAATGTACAATGTTCGGAATTACGAAGCAATTTTCTTTCCTAAATCACCCAAAAGTACTGGGATGAAATTGAAAGATGAAAAACCACCTTCCGGAGTCCTTCAAATTTTCCCCAAATCGCCTCATTTTCACTGTGTGTTAAACTATCTCATTCTATTGCAGGTGCTGGGCAGATGCGCAAGAAATTGAGTGGGTTATTGGAGGCACGATCATTGCCGTATTATTGGTAACGTCTTATCCTTGTTTCTTTGTCTTAAAACTTCCACTTGCATCACCAGAACCACATTCCTGCCTCTTGTTTGACATTATAGTTCAAACTGCATATCAGTAATGATTTATACAGATGATAGAAATCTGAAGTACAGAGGGTAGTGTAATCAATCGACATGGGATGCATACAGACATAGGGCCCTGTAACTTAGTTTGTTGCTATGTACTGTAGGCTTTCAATGTGCTTATATATCATACTCTTTCTTTAATTTACAATTCGACTAAGTATACTCCAAATGATGTCTTTGTACTTCTCACAGGGAGTGCTCTGTCCCATAAGCCTACGGAGGTTTTTTAGAGTACTCCCTTTCGTAACTTTCAAAACGTAATTTGTTACAACACTGTACATATGTAAATATTGTTATTATTGGTCGTTACGATGAAACAAATAAATGAAATGAAATGAACATATCAGCCGATATACTTGAAATAAGCTTGTTACTTACGACGAATGTTACCTAGATGTTGTGCTTCTAAATGGTATTAGCTTCATCGGAAATATTTCAAGCAATATTTCATTATCTTGCATCTAGAAGCAAGAGTAGAGAGAGAAGTGTACGATTGGAGCGCACAATTGGGATTAATACAACAGACAAACAGGCGTTATAACATCGGTCTTAAAAACCAGGCATATAGCAAACTACTCACATTGGGTGTTTGTGTCACCGTTTTTTTTTCTTGTAGACAAACGCTGGTCTGTTACTCAACATTGTCCGCGTTCTCGTAACCAAGCTACGAGCCACACCTTCACAAGGAGCAAGAACCTACGTGTAAGTATGTACTTGTCATGTCTTGAAGAACATGGTTAACAGGTTACAATGTTCAAACTAAAGACAGTGACAACGTTTGAGTAACTATTTACGTGGTCCCCTTCTGAAAGCTCGGAAAGTTTGACTCAGAGAAGCGGAGCATCCCCAGACGGAACGAAAATTAGTTGGAATGTTTGAAAAAAAGTTTAGGCAGAGTATGGGGAAAACAGAAAAATGCGTAAGGGCGGATTTAAAGCAACTAAGAAAATTAAAGGACAGGCTATTCAACCTTTCTTCCAAAGAGATGTTGCATGCAGACTGCGAAGTCGACTTTCTACAATAAGGAAATAGGAAGTTAGTCAGTCAGTCAGTCAGTCAGTCAGTGAGTGAGTGAGTCAGTCAGTCAGTCAGTCAGTTGGGTTTAACGACACATAAACACGAATTTTTTACATAGTGTCACCAAGCTGCCAAGTTATAAAATGTTACATTGTTGAGAAAAAACTACCTAAACAGGTCAAACTGGGGTCAATTCCCACTAAAAGGATAGGAGGGCGGGAGTAACATCAGAAATTTCTAGAAAGTTTGAGAAAGCCAAGAATAAGGGACGAATCTGTTTGTTCAAACAAGGTTTTCAGGTCGGGCACGGTGTAGTTTATCTGGCGATTATAGTCGAGTATTCGTAACAGTTCACAAGATTGTGACTGACTGTGACAGCACAGTCACAAGGCATACAGTATGGTCTCTCATCCCCACGAAGTAAATAGGGTAAGGTAAGTGTGGTCGACGCGGGCCCTAGTCAGGACTAAATCATCCTTCCATTAACTGGGAACTCCACCTCCCACAGTTTCTACTGTAAGTTTTACTCAAAAAAATTTCTGGAAAGGAATCCTGCAGTTCTTGCAATTTTGATTTGATTTGAAGCCATTGATGTTAGGGCGGTAGTCAGGGTAAGACAAGTAGATGTTGGCGACGTCCATCTGTAGAGCTTCTTGATCAAGTACATCGACTCTTTCATTTCCTCGTTTGCCCACGTAACTAAGGACCCAACACAAGCACAATTGATTTTTGTACTTGAACCAAATTTGAGTAAGCTTCATGGGGAGCTGTTATTGAAGGGTGTTTAAGGTCATAGCCTTTTAGTGCTATAAGGCTCAATAATGTGAAAACAATGAACTGGTAAGTGTTTGACGTACTAATCAGATCGAATGCCATCTTTAGTGCATGAAATTCGGCAGTAAAAATTGATGCATCATCCAGCAGTCTGATTTTCAAGGATGTGTCGCGGCCCAACGCCATCTTTTTTTTGGAGGGGGGGGGGGGGCTAACGCCGTTTGGGGGGGGGGGTAGAGGGAGATTAAATTCCATACTGGAATGAGTGTTGCTGCGCAATGAAAAGTAAAACATGGGAGTAAAGAAGTCTAGACTGCAGGTGCCGGTCAGTTACTGAAAAGGAGATTACTATTGTTTATTAAAGGACGTTTAATATCCATTGAATTGTTTTCAAATACCACGTGATGTATTCTACTCCTCAGACGAGCAGTGAGGGCGACCATCATTCTTCTTCCTCTGATGGGTCTACATTACATCATGATTCCAGTCCGACCAAAAGACAATGAAGTGGCTCAAATGATTTATGATATCATAGTAGCTTTCTTAATTTCGTTCCAGGTGAGTAGCTCAGGTTCGGAGACAATAAGGTGTTGAAAGATGAGGGACCACGGGGAGGGGGTGGTGTTAGGGTTCCTCAGTGTAATGAGCAGCATATATTGAAGCGAACGGTCACTTTTATCTGAGAAAATTTACCAGGGGGAGCTCTTGACTACTGACCTGGACATATTGCTGGGAGAAAAAGAGTGTGGGTCATTAAAGGAGAATGTCAACATCCCGGAATACAGCACCTTTAGTGTACTACACTGAAGTTTTCCAGTAGTAAAGTCACATCTTTCACCGTAATAATCTATTTTACATGAATAGTTAAACCAAATAATGATGAATATAACGCTATGTACGTGGGTAGGTCTTTTGAATTTGACAATGTTAATATAATCTAGTTGACCATGTTTAGTTGTAACACTTTGCTAGTACAGGTAAAGCAAGAATTCTTATGGATGTTGTGGGACGCAGGAAAGACGTTGACATGTTTCAATTTGCTTGCGGTGGCATCTCATGTAGTCCATAATTCATTATAAATTCATGATAACTTTGACCCAGATATTTTATTTGGTAAACATGCGTGTCCAGTTTTATTTAAAAAGAGAATGCCGTAAGAAGTTACTAACATTTTGTTTGAGGACTGAGCTTTAAGCTGGAACAGTGGGACTTACCAGCAGACAAAAGGCTGACCACCAAACATATTTGTATCCTTACGAATACGTCGTATTTCGATTGGTTTCTAATATTTTCGTGTTTTCATTTGCTTACAGGGTCTTTTCGTGGCCTGCATATTCTGTTTCTTCAATGGCGAGGTAATAAACAAGCTCCACCGGAGCATCCGTAACTTTACACTGGTCCACTACAGCCATAATGCAAATCTGCACAACGCTCATGGAACCGATGGGCCCAGTGAGACCCAAGTTAGTTTACGGTGTCGATTGGGTAAAAACATTCAACGAGTTGTCACTGCCTCGCCAAATTTCCATTCCCTGGTCGCCGTCCGTTTAATTCGTGTCAGATCGTTTTCAGTTGTTAACATTATGCATGCTGCATGTCTTTACCTTTGGCAAGCTTTCTATTTATCCTTGACACTTGCACGATTTGCATGACGAAGGAAATAGACTTCTTGTAGTGGGTTTTTTTAATCGTCGTCGTAGTAAGGCAAAGTGGACTAAAATAGTTTCAAGAAGAGTCCTTACGGGCAACTTATAAAACAAAAGTGTATAGGCAAAATAAAAAAAAAGAAAAACAGTAGTTCCACAAACAGCTTGACAAGTTGATAAAGTGAGTTGGTTTCTTTCTCCTTTTAAATGTTAACTTCAAATTGTATTTTAGCCAACTTATATCGTATTGGGGTATGTTTACCCAATCAGTTCAAACGGGCAAAGCATAACACGCGCTTTCTCAGAAGTCATTTATTCTGATAACAGTTTCCTTCAGTTCCTTTGTGATTCTGTGGTTCTTTGTTGGAGCAAAAAGGTTTAATATCATGCCTTCAAAATAATACGGAGAATTTTTTTCTATATTACATTTAAAAATCAAAAAAACTTATTTTACTTTCCATACATCTGCTGGGCACGTTTTATGAATAGAACCTAGTCACTGTATTTTCAATAACTTTGCAAAACTAGACTTGCAAACCTTAACAAATCCTTCATTAAAACATTTTTTTAATTGAAAAAGTAAATCGCTGGTCATCAAATGAATTATCACTAATGCTTTAGTAGTTTAACGTACCTTTTGGCCAACCCGTGTGAACATTTCAACTGGAAAATGGCCATTGGAACATCTTTTTAAAGTATATTGATCTTAAGTAACGCATTCAGCAAAAACGCAACTCTCGGTAGGACCATGTTCTGGTTATTGCTTTTATTGGCCTATTATTAAAGACAAACACGTGGTCGCATGCATTAGACTTCGTCTACACGTGAAGCAGACTATGATCTATTCGACTGATTGACAAATGAGCCGTCTGCATTTGTCTGTGTTGGTTTGTTTTGCCCCCAAATGAGGGCGTACTTTCCGATCTGTGACATCACATGCACAAGGTCTACAGAGTACTTTTACTTACGTCACAAGCCCAACTCCTTTTGGCGGGCAAAATCTATATGGAAAGCATTTAATATAGCTAGCTGAGAAGCAGCTGACGACCCACGTGTGACTGTTGCATTGAAACAGTGGGCGTACGTTACCATCTGTGACGTAACGTAAAAACACTATCTTTCTCACTCGACATTATTTGGCTGAATCGTGTCCCGATATTTGTGCACCTTGATCATGAGTCTTTGTTTAGTTTGAAACATTTTAAGTTAATTATGCAAAATGAAAGTGGCTACTTTTTGCTGCAGTTTTGCTCAAATTAAGCACCATAGCCTATTTTCTTAGTTCCTTTTATTTGTGAGGTTGTTTGTGACCTAATACAAGAGGTCAAGAGGTAAGGTGATGGTTCTATTCCTGATACGATGCTGTCTAATAATATCACGGTAAAATCTTCATCATACAGATCACAAAGAAAGAGATCAGGAACATTTCATGCCAATAAGGCAATTTCATGTGACGTCAAGTGATTGAATTTGCCCGACATTGGAGGGCAAAACAGGCACGCGGTCAGCGTATTTACAGCAGACGCACACCGTACGTATTCCCATAGAAACTACTGTGAAATATACTGCCCGTGTTGCAAGTACTCTTACTGCGCATGTTGAAAAATGGAAGCTTGCCTGTCAAATGACGTTAGTGAAATTGCCCTACAGAGGAATGCGATCAATCCTTGTGTTTAGTGACTATAGACAGCCGTTAGTGGGGTCCATCAGCTTTAAATTGTCTTCATTTATTGTCTGAATGAATTTCAAACCCTCAAATTCAGTGGAATTGGGATGATCAAAATACAATTTGGTGTACAACCATCCATGATAGAAATAAGCAAGAAGATTGAAAGGCTACGGGTAATGGACCCCAGTTATATCCGACAAAAATCAGACCATCACTTGACTGTCCGAATTCGTCTATAGGACTATTGGATGCCTGGTGACATTTTTGTACCCGTGGGCCCCAAACAAGAATATTTCAAAGATTGGTAAGGAGATAACGATAGCCATTGCAACTTTAGAACTAATTCATATGAGTGCAACGTGACCATGAGTTAGTAACGACTATTCCTTGTTGCCAAATGTGCGATCAGAAGTTTCACTAAACTATGTGACTGTACGGGATGATTCCGTAGTCATGGCAATACTATAAACATTGTAAGAAATAGGGCCCTATAAACGTTATGATACACACCAAATGACCAAGTAGATGAGAAGAAGGATTTTAAGTGGTTATATTCAGAGTATTATTCAAATTTGAACAAAACTTAGAACGATCTGGGAATATTTTCAATATTTTGTAATTATTCAACACGAAATAAAAAACACAGTGTGCACATAAAAATTATGTGTATAAATCATATCAAAAAGCAAAAAAAATCATTACAATTTGGTTCTGCAAAATAGGGAAAAGTTCTCCTCAAGGTTATCTTTAACCGAAATGTTATATTTCCCTTGGAATCCAAGTCATTTTTTTAAAAGAAAGATATATGTGATTATTGCCACCCATTAGTTGGACAATAAGTTTGTCCGATAAATTTTGTTTAGAAAAATATGTCACAATATGCTACAAGAAGGACAGTTGCTTGAAAACTCTGTTATTAACCATACACCTGTTGAATCGGGCACTTAGATAAAGACCCTTGATTATTATCAATCAGGTAATGCAGCTGGAAGTCGCCAAAAGAGGTGACAGACAGGGAAATAATTGTTCTAATAGCTGAAGCATGCAATCTTTCTGATCACTGATGGGAGTAAGCAGAGGACTACTGGCCGGGGACAATGAACCAATCAGAATTTTTTCAACTGTTTGTTTTGAGTTAAATAAGTTGCAGTTATGCATGAAGTGATTGGCATGCTGGTTGAAGTAAAAACAAGAATGAGGCATTTTGTCTTAAGTTTTATTTTAAGAATCAAAAGGGGATGTGGGGACCAAGTCTTCTTTAAAAGCTCAAAGATGAAATGATTCGAGACCTTAAAGAAATCTCAAAGTCCCTGACCAGAAATCAAGGTGGGCGGTTAACTACTAACCCCTTAAAGGCACCATGTTTGCATTAATAGTATGGGTAGCCATTAACAGTTTATTCTTGTAGAGCATGCCAAACTTTACCTAGATTCTTTTAATAATGGTGTTATGAGTTTACTTCTAATTTGTGGTTTTTGCATGTTTTTCTCTAATGTGAATGTGATTTATGAGCATCTCATAAACATTTATGCATGCTATTTACATCTTGTTACCATTTAAACGACCTAACCTTCAAGTGCCGTTTCAAACATTATTAACTGTACCAACCATGTCTGAGGGACGTTTGTGTGCTGTGCGTTTTAATTTCCTGTCATCGTTTTGATTACATTTGAAATCATTGAGTGGTCCATAGACCTTAAACATGTGATATCAGAGCGCAGAAAAGGAAGATTTGGTTGAAGTAAGAATGTACTTTTGTAATGTTACAGTTTACACCATAAAATTGTAAAAAGCTGATTTTGATGAGGTTGGAAGCGCGAGTAAATATACTTTTAGGGAGATTGGACGTCTTTGTGGTGAAAACAGTGTATCTAATCGTTTACTAAGCCAACATGCCCAGGTGGACCCCGGCTGGGCTCCAGCTGGGCTACTTGCTAGGCCCCAGCTGGGACCCATTTGTGTTTTTGAGGTGTTCCCACGTGGGGACCAACTGGGCTAGTCTTTCCCAGATGATGCCCAGTTGGAGCCCAGTTGGCCCCATCTTCAACAACTGAAGCCTATAGTTGGGCTCCAGCTAGGCTTCAGCTAGTAAACGCTAACCCAGTTGGGCCCCGCGTAGGAACACCTGAAAAACACGAATAAATCGAGTCCCAGCTGGGGCCCAGCAAGTAGCCCAGCCGGAGTCCAATCGTGGCCCAACTGTACATGTTGGCTGAGTACCTTTGAGAATGCGTCGCGTGACGTTAATCCATAAGGACCGTTATTCAGTGTTATCTAAAACTCATATGGATAAACTCGGATATATGAGGTGCGCCTGACTGCCTACACAAACAATTCGTTAGTGGGGGGTTTCTTCAGCTGGAAATGAAGGACCATTTTGCTAAAGGAGCCGTTCATTGCGCGTATGATGGACAAAAAACGAAACATTTTTAGTACCATTATTTCTGTTTATACTTTTTTTCTAAGATGGGTCACTGGGTAAGTGTCTTGCAGCACAAATGCAAAAACGCATAAGTACACAGATTTCCTTTCACCTTCATTCCCACTTTGTTGCGTTACTTTCCATTACGGCCACAACCAACTTTTCACAAACTTTTATTAGAAATGGATGCTGTGCCTTGAATGGCATGTATAAGTGTTGTGAAAAATTAAATATAAATTAGGCGTTGTCACTATGTGAGAAGACTAGCAGGCTATCTTTTGTAGGCAAAAGTTCCATGTTGATCTTTGAAGAAAGAGTAGGTATTATGTGTTTTAACTAGAGGCAAGTAAAATGGGAATTTGTAGCAAGCAAAAATGCAAAAACACGCAAGTTTGTTTTGACCATATTGTCTGATTTTTGGTTTGACGGTAAGTTAGCACCTTACATAATCTGTTACTTCAAAAGTCGATCTATACTGACTATTTCATATGCAACAGCCTATACATTGACACAGTAGGAGAGATACTCAACCATAAGTGTAACGTTTGTTACCAAAACCTTAGTCAATATTGATTTCCGATAATCAGAGAGTAAATTCCACATGTTCAAAATCCAAATGAAATAAATCCTTATGAAATCCAATATTCTCTGACACAATCCATTATTGGTGTTTCTTTTTTTGTGTGTGTGTCGGATTCCCGATACCTGTGAAAACAGCTCTTTGCGTTCCCTGTGGTAACCATACTTTGCCATTTTCGGGGACATTTATGACTTTAAACCTGCTTCTTATTCATGGATATCACAGTTACACTTCTAGTTATCCCGACATATTATATTGGCTGAATAGATTTACTCAAGCAATGTTTGGACGGTGAATTTTGTTAAAAACTTGTCTGTATCTTGTAGTCTTTTTTTTCTTAATTTCAAGATGCCCATCTTTATGGAAGTTGAAATCTCTCTTTAAATAATGTCTTCCAGATAGCCTAGGAGATACTTAAGGTGTAAATCTTTTTAATCAGCATGTTTCTTTAGAAAACGTTCCCTTTCTACTTTTTCGCAGTGCTGTCGCATATAACACATGCATGGTTTCATTGTAACCGTAACAGGCTTATTTATTAACCCTATACGCACCTTTCCACTACTGAAATATTTCTCAACATTACCAGCAATTTGTCTTTCATTGTTTTCTTTGATATCCTTGTACCTATTTGCATATTCATTAACTGTATCAATCAAATCCTGAACTTTGACCTTCCTTTTCCGCATTTCTCACCACTAAAAATCCCTACTCACAATTAGTCGGCAAATCCGAACTCAAGCTCTTTCCGAAAAGGCTTCCAAAAATAATTCAAATAAGCAGCAATGTATGATGCATGTTCCTTTCGAACCATTTCTCTCTCTTTCAACTTTGCTCCTTTTTCCTCTTCGAGAGTTCATGTTGTCAAAAACGAGAAATTTACTTTTATTAGTGTCCCAGTCAAACATCCATAACATTTTAATAAAGAAACTAGTTGATACTGCGACATCGATGGGTTTAACTGGGCCTGTTGCGGTTCCGTGAGTAAAAAGTACCGCTCTGTGGTGCAACAAATTCATTTTTGAGTTTGTTTAATTACAAACTAGTTTGGCTTTTATGCAATGTTCATTTTTTTATTTCGTATTTTCTTTGTAACCTTAAACTGACTCATTACTTCTTTTATTTTCTTCTTCTGAAGTCAATAAAACAATTCCCATCATGCAATTATTAGAGAGTTACATATTAAAAATTCTACATCCATGATTTAACACTTAAACCGTTTTGAAAGAAATTAACATATTTCATGGGTACAAGTTCCACACTATCGTTTAGTTCGCCAATTTTCCTAGATGCCAAGTTTGGGGACTCCTCTGTTATACAAATTGTTTTAGGGAAAGTCTGTTGAAGAATTTTTCCGAAGTTATAATTTAAAAGATTTTTCGTTTTTTCGGATGCAATAATCTCAACTCCAGCTAGTTAGATAGTTTTTTAGATGGGGTTTTAAGTACCCATCAACACGAATGTGTTGTGTAATGTTCCATAGATATTTTCGTAGGCAGTAGGCCTATCTGTCAAGTTCAAATATGATTTAAGTCTCCTCTTACATGCGGGGAACACCGTGGGCCATTCTAAAACCCTATACCAGAAGTGATTTTCTATTAGCAGAAGAAATAATATTGGTAAAACAATCCTCGTTAATTTTAATAAAAACAAAGTGTAACCTACACTCAGCAGGGAGAACATCTCCCTGCACTCATCATGTTACCGATTAATACAGCAAAATGTTAGACTGGTTCTTATACGCAGTTCAAGTGTAAACAGTAATGTTAGATGAAACGTGATGACAAAACAAGCTTGCTATTTCAACTTTGGAAGGGAACTCCTCAAAGAAGTAAAGTTGAGGCAAACTTTTTTCAATTCCTTAATTTCACAACCAATTGTCTAGAGTCAAAATTAGTTATGGCTGCATGTATGCACAGAAATTGATTTAGTATTTGTGATTCAATTGCAAACCATAAAACAATAACATTGTTATCAACAATGAAATTTAAGATTGTGTGATTCAATTACCAAAAAACAATGATATTGTTTAAAATAGCGAGATTTTAGGTGTCTGTGACTCAATTACATGCCAAAACCGATAAAATTGTTTACAATGAACTTAAGTTGCTAATATTGTGAACAGGAAGTCGAACTGGAAAAGAAGTGTCAATATATCAAAAAAATGAACAATGCAGCCAATCATTTGAAGCATATTTACAATTAAGGGTGAAAAATTATAGTTTTATACTTTGTGGCATTGGAAATTCAAAAAACACAAACTTGTTCTTCATGGCGTATGTAGCAACATGATACTACCATGGAAATAATACTGAAATAGAACTAGTAGGATAAACTGTCAGAGAACTAGTGACAAAAGCTAGTAGGCCTACGTCATTAAAGCATTTTCAGAAGCAATAAAAAGTTAATGTGTCTTCTAATTAGTTTACCAGCAACACAAAGTTCTTAATCAGTTTAACAGCATCAAATGATATTGTAAACAATGAAACACATATTATTACAAAGTATCAACAACATCCGTAAATGTTTGGATTTTACGGATTAGGCTTTATTCTAATATAACACTACAATGTAGGCACTGAATAAATATATTACAGATTGATTTTTGTTTCAATTTAATTTCTAATATGTTTTTTTGACAAATTACCAAAAGTGTTGTATACTTTTCAAGATAAGAGACAGGGGAATTATCTGACAACTACTATGAGAAGAAGATGTAAAGTAAATTAAGAAGTTCTGGGCTGGTAGTAGTTTTTGTCATGTTGGAAAGATGTGACTCTCAAGTTATTAGAAGTGACAGTTGTCATATTTTAACCCAAAGAGAACATGAAGTAGCAATTGCAAATCTTATCTGGAGAACTACAAGTCCTGTTCAAATTGGTGTCGACTCAAGATGATCGCGTTTAGTTCATCTTCCTATGTCAAGAGTATCTTTTGCTTAAATCTAACTCTCAGACATGATTATGAAACTTGAAAATGACAAATACCAAATGCTTTAAATCATACCAAAAGGTCATGAAGAAAGTAATAGTGGACTGGACAGTGAAACTGAGAAGTTTTTTTTTGTTTTGGAGCATTTCTTAAAGTTTCTCCGTAATGATAGATAAATGCTTACTATTCTATGTAGCAAACGTTATCAAACAAAAGTAATATGTTTGACTTTCAAAAGAGGTCGTGCAAGTGGCGCCAACGCGTTTCAGCATACTGGACATCACTGGTCATGCGTAGTAGGTACGTTACCGATACGCGCGCTCGGCAGCCCATTAGTGACAAGGTAGAATGGATGGACGCCAAAACAGAGAGACGTGCAACGCAGTGACGTCGGTGCCGTTGTAAGGCGTTCATTAAGGTTATAAGACAAAATTCGTTCCATAGTCTTCTAGGTTGTACGAATTGAATCATGTCATGATATGTGATAAACGAGTCCTGATAACCAAATATCCTTATATTCGTTTGACTGTGTAATATGTGATATAAAGCGCTTAATTTTTGTGTTTCAAATTGAAGAATGCTACAGCTTTTTACTTTTATTTGGACCCACTTTTATGATACAGAGCAGCCCATTACAAGTGAAAGGACTCGCTACCTTATGGTGTACACAGGTACAGTTGATCATTTGGTTGGTTGCTTCAAGTGTTTCGTGCGAGGAAATAAGCTTTCAAGAAAGATATTCAGCGTATTGCACCCAGTTACCCAAAGAAACCCATGTATTTTGCTAGTCCTCACACACAATTTTAAAGGACATTTCCCCAGTACTGCTGCAATTATTCCCAGCCCAACAACATAAGTTGGTCTATTACTGTATTTACTACTTGAGTTTCTCTGGACGGTCGTAAGATCCAACAGAGGTCAACATCGGAAATTGTTCTCGCATTCAAAAATCACAGATTTATTTCCGTAGATACAATCACAACAGCAAGTCCCATGATTCCTTTTCGAAAATGGGCGATGTTAAGCTGAAGCTTTTTCCACGGCCTCATAAATAATCCACATTTTTCTGTAGGTGAAAATGCAGATCAAAAGAAAATGGCTGTCGAATTGGCAGTTCAGAAGAAGTGGTGAGTTTCGTACGAGACAAACGACAACGACAGTGACAGAGGCAGTTTCCACGACACCGCCCCATAGTGTTAATCTTCATCCCGAGAAAGACTTTGATAACTATATCAGTTATCCGACAAAAACGAAAAACGGCTTTGGGGGAGACAACGGAAAGACCAAGAAGTCGGTAGGATTTCCGGATGGATCTATTGCCACCGATCTGGAAAGTAAGAAACCTCTAATGACTGGAAGGGACATCGATGATCCAGAAAAGACGACTGTTGTGTGAATAGATCTTGTCGTTAAAGGTTGCAGAGACAACTGTACAATACTTGTTTCTTTTAAACATGTTTGCTCACTTTAGAAGAGGATAAAATATACAATCTTTACAGCAAATGGGATGAACAGTCGATTGTTTTAAAGAAGAGCGATCATTAAGTATATTGCGAAACTAAGGTATCATTTACTATGTTCGAGTGCCAGCTGATAAGCTTTTGTAAGAAACATCTGCATAACAAAATAACGATGTACAAAGGCTACTTTGTTGAATGTGCTTTTATAACTCTTCACTATTTCAACGTCGATACTAAACTTTGAAAATACAGTTGTCGTGGAATCGACAGAATGCTAGTGTAAGGTTGCATCGTCGCACAGCTTCATCCAAGCGAAATGGAGTAGGGAAAACAAGCCAGTGAGCCACAACTGGAGAAAGACCGTGGCCGGCTCGACTTGAACCATTCGGTTGAAAACTGGACAGTTAAAATCTATCTAACAAACTAACATTTTCATCCATGACTTCGAGAATGGAAGTGGTATGCCATAAACAGGAGTTTTCTGCTAATTTGGTATATTACAGTTCATTTAAGGCATACACGTTAAGGGCAGGAGATATATTATCTTTATTGTCACCACAGAGATTTACTTTTGTTTTCTTTGCGAATAGCAAAATATGCCGGGTCTTCGTTTATGTCGGATGTGTTAGTGCTAGAGGTCATGCTCTGAAGAGAGGTTATGCTTAGAAAGAAGTCTGCAATGATACTTAATTTATTGCATCCTGCAATATTTGGTCTCCTTGGAAATTTACTTGAGTTACTGCAATCGCGTCATTTACGACAAACGCAGGTCGGCCGGTATACTCTACACTTTGTCCACTTTCACTTAGCCTGTCGAAACAAAACCTCTATCGATCATATATCTAGATGCCATTTTATGTTTTGAAAATTAGAGGATCTGATCTCGTCAGAAACTTGAGATTTGAGCCCATGTTTCACTGGTTTCAAACGTTTAATGTGGGTCTTTGGGAGATGGGCTTCGGATTCTGTCCCGAATGCACTTGATGTAGGGCTCATAGGGCTCGGAGTTAATTCCAATCGAGTCCAAAAGTCGAACTTTATGGGGAGATGTTCAAAGGCTTCCATATTGTTATTGGTGCTCAGCATGATTAATTTATCTTATCTTGCCTCGGTTGCTCGTGCACAGGGTACATTGTATGAAAAGTACAAGTTTATTTTAAAGCAAGGTTCAAAGCAACTGTACCTTATTCCTAAGGTTAGGAATCTACCGTATCATAAAAATCTGAAATATCTCGGACATACCAATCTGGAACTGAAAAAAGATAAGGGCCTTGCTCTAGGTTTTCAAATGTAATTCTGATACCAATCCTCTTTGGTGGTGTAGTTTTTTATTCCTTGCCGTAGGTAGGCAAGGAATCTATGCGATGGTGATGTCGTGTGTGTGTGTGTGTGTGCGTGTATGTGTGTGTGTTTGTGTGTATGTTTGTGACACTTGCTTGTAAACACGATATCTTAAGATAAGAATGTCCGACACTTTTCATATTTGGTATATAGATTTATCATGTTGAGAGGAAGAACCCTATTGTTTTTGGTAGAGGTCAAAGGTCATTTGAGGTCACCAGCGGTAAAATTGCGACAATTTCAAAAATAGCTTGTAAACACGATATCTTCAGATAGGAGTGACCGACACTTTTCATACTTGGTATATAGATTTTTCATGGTGAGAAGAAGAACCTTATTGTTTTTGGCTGAGGTCAAAGGTCATTTGAGGTCATCAGCGGTAAAAATGTGAAAACACCGAAAATGGCTTTTAAACATGATATCTTCAGATAGGATTGCCCGACAATTTTCATAACTTGTTATATAGATTTTTCATGTTGAGAGAAAGAAGCCTATTGCCTTTGGTAGAGGTCAAAGGTCATTTGAGGTCACCAGCGGTAAAATCGCCAAAACTTCGAAAATGGCTGGTAAACACAATATCTCCAGATAAGAGTAACAGATACTTTTCATATCTGGTATATAGATTTGTCATGTTGAGAGAAAGAAGCCTATTGTTTTTGGTAGAGGTCAAAGGTCATTTGAGGTCACCAGCGGTAAAATTGCGAAAATTCTGTGCCTAAAATGTAAAGAAAAATCTATCAAGCACTGTCAATTTGAAAGCAGGTAAGGTATTTGATGGCAAGGAATCACTAAGCCTTTTGGCTTTCTGGTTTTTTAACTCACACGCTTGAGAAGCGTTTCGCAAGACTTGATATTAGGAAGTTTAGTTTCTCACATAAAGGGGTTAATTAGTTGAATAGTCTAACAGAGTGCAATGTTTTAAGGCTAATTTTGACAAATTCTTCCATGACTTTGATAGGAACTAATTTTACAGGGCTGGTTACAGTAGGCCTTTGTTTGGTTTTTATTTATTTTTTATTTTTTATTTGATTTTCAGGGCATAAGTATTTATTTGCCCATAAACGTTTTTTTTATCGAGCCTGGTTGGTTAGTTGCAGTGGACTCCTGCCAGAATCTTGGTGACGTTTTGTGATTGAACTTGTGACCGTTTCGAAACAACTTTCCCCATCCATATTTCCGTTTTGATTGGTAGCAAGTTGTGTGTGTGTGTGTTTATTAGTTTTCCACATGAGACCGCTCAGGCTTAGACAAGTATAATATTAAACATACATTCACCGTAGTCTTTTTTTTTTTTTTGATAAAAACTGAAAGGGTGCAATTTTAGCATCATATGCCTGAAATTTCCATAGATACTGATTTTGGGAGGTTTACGTTGTTCATGAAGACGAATAAAATATAGAAGGTTGTGAATAATTTAACGAGACTATCGTTATACGTTGGTTTTTATTTAATACATTTGTTCAACAGTAACTGTATTTTCTTCATTGGATACGATTCGTGAAAGTGTATAACAACATTCGCATCCACTTTTCTGCTATTTTTACATGATTTGCATAGTAAAAGATGTATATAGACAAAGAATCGACCATTTATGTGAAAAAAATTGTACTCTAAAAAATCTATGTCATGTGATTATGAAGATGTAAGATAAGAATTCATAATATTATTACTTTGAATGTTTAATTTTTCAATTATTCGCGAATAAAATGACTACAGATTTTGAGAAAAAAGTCAAGCAATTCTACGAATCGCATATGACTTTATAATTTTTGTATTTCTATCTTAAGTTGATGTATGTTTGTCACAATACATAGAACCTTATGGTTGCTGTCGTATATTTACTAGTACGGATTTAATGGTAATTTCGTGTTCAGATGTATCACATGTTTACCAAAAGCGACTTCCACCATTAACAAATGATAATTTTTGTAATGCATTAAAGTGTACCTCAAGTCAAAAAAATTCAAAAATATATATTTAAGAGCATGAAAAACGAATTCTAACAGTCCAACTCTCATCTCCATATGACATTCCTGAGCTAAGACACAAAATGTAGAAGTTTATTTACTTAAAACAAATTGGTCGATTGCACAATAATTTGTGACTTTCTTGTTGTACTACTCACATAACATGCTCAGTGTCCCTTTAAATCGAAATGTTTGTATGACCTTGAACACTTCCTGTTTGCTTGCATAGCATATTGCTAAAGGAGGGCTTAATTAACTACATCATCTCATAACAGTAGGAATGCTATCACACCTTGGTACAAGGTGCAGTACCATTCGGAAAAACATAGAAATACAAAGATTTGAATTTGAGTAGTACAAGAGTGACATCACAAATTATTGCGCAATGTACCATTTTAATCTGAGCGAATAAACTTCAACATTTTATATCTCAGCTCAGGAATGCCCTATGACGATTGGACTTGGACTGTTGGAATTTATTTTGTCTTTAATATATATTTTTTAATTTCTTGACTTGAGGTACACTTTAACGAACCAATGTAGGCTGACTGGGATATAACGTCATGTGATTTCTTAAATGGTTCCTTACAGCTACACTAAGGTTAATGTGCACTGTAATTATGGTTGTTAGACATTTCAGATTTTATTTGTCGTTCAGATTCACCCTCCCGTCCCCCATTTAGGTCCGTTCATTTGATGCATGTACGTAATCCTTAACTTTGTGAGCAATCTCTTATGCGTTTTTATCATGAAATGCTAAATCTTTCTCTAGTTCCTGTGCTCTCCCTTAAATTTTTCGCAACAGTTTTCTCTACCAAAAATTTGACTTTTCTTCCTGATCGGATACATCTTAACCACGTAAATGTAACTCCTCGCTGCCGGTAAGTTACATTTGTCAAGATGAGAAACGTTTAACCCAAACGCCACCCTAGCCGGCAAATTAAGGGAAAATGCTGCTCCTCTAACTTGGATTAGTGTCTTATAAGGGGCTCTTGAAGATCATATTATGATATTTTTCTGACTCAATTGTGAAATTTAAGGAAAGTCACTGTTTGATGTACATTAAACATGCAATTTTATGACTTGAAATATCATCAAAAAAAACTTGGAAGACAGATTGAAGGGAATTTGGGAGATTTCTCTGTTGTTTTGTAACATGTAAGTCTGGGCGACTCCTTTTACCCTTTCAAGCTTGTAAATATAAAATTTGAGCCATTTGAGCCTTTGAGCCATTGAACCCTCGGCTGTAAGGTCAGAAATGGCCTATTCGGTGGAGTCACAGAAAAGAGGAATCAACTAATGCTTTAAATTTAGAGGTTAGAAGACAAGCGAAATGGAGCAACAATATAGAATTAAAAGTACTCTGGCATTTGGGGGTGTGGTGGGTGAGCTCACAAAACTTCTGTTCAAATTGTGGTTTTCCAACTTGAGGCAGGCTTTCCCAAAAATCAGCACACGAACATCAGCAAACAGACTCTTTCAGAATATTGCAAGCTCCATGCAATTACATCTCCTGATAATGGAAATAATGTTACACCAAAACTTCATTAGTGGCCTTCCCCATCCAAATTTTTATCCTCTCATAGCGAATTCCCCACACCTAACCCCCTCATCCAACTGCTCTGCTCTAGTTACAAGTTGAGGTATAAAACGTCAACAAAGAAAACAAAATCAAATCTTGCTTTCGTCCATCAAAACACGGATGCCTTTGAAATAAATTATCTTTTCTAGCCATTATGTCTAGTACGGTTTCAAACATAGATATTGATAACAGGATTTCACATGCTTCAAAGACACCTCCTCCTCACTTTCGCTGGAAGCGAAAACAAAAAATTCAAAACGAGACATCAATTAAGCTGAAAATAGTTCATTTGTACCTGTCTCTTTTTGTTTTGCTACAATGTTTGAAAAATGCAAGTAAATGTCAGCTGTTGTTCTTGAAAACATTTCGTTCTGAGGATTAGCCTTTGTCTTCTCAACGTTTAAACCATAAAGCATTTTTCGCATTAAAAAGCCATGAAATGAGAAAATCTTGCGATTGTCTGTTTTCATTCTGTTGTATGTCGTCCCATGGTACCTGTTTACTTTCAATTAGCTAGAGGCAGAAGAAGTCTTGTGAGATGCAGACAATAAATAAATGTCGGCAAGAGCGCACTTCTCAGTTGAAGCAGAGAGTTGCCAACTCTCTGGTTGAAGGATTCATAGGTTCACGTGAACAAACTTAAGCTCTTAACCAGCCTGCGTAGGAGATGAATTTCATTGTTTACAACAAGCGGGACCACTCCAGTCAGAAAGGGTAGAGAGCTCTGGATCAGACGAGGCACTGAAAGAGCGACGTGTCTCTAAAAGGGCGAGTTTTTATGATACATTTTTTATTGATGGGTAACTTCAAGAAAGATTCCAACGGGCGCCACCAATATGTTCCATTGACTAGAGGCTTTGAGCCTTACAGAGCTGTTAAACATGCTATCTTATCTCCAAACTTGCACACAATAACAAACTAGAAGAATATGGATCACACCATTAGTAGGTTTGGGTGTACTTAAAGGGTCTTGGTGTACTCAAGAGCCTTTGTCAGTTGATTATTCCAGGGAACTGGTTATTCTTATGATTTTAAGCAATAATAATTTCCCTTGAATCTTGTCTCCTATGTTCTTAGACAATGATTCTCAAATATGATCCCTTCGAGCGCTGCACGCCTTTTGTGCCCTCTATTTTCGTGCAGGACCCCAATTAAAAGATGATAAATGTTCATAACTTGTATTTTTTAATAAAGTACGCGTTGTCAAGTGGGAGATGATGATGTTGCTTGTGGCGGTGAAGGTGGTGGCGGCGGTGGTTGTGGCAATGCTGGTGCTGGTGACGATGAGGACAGCGACTGTTGCGGTGGCGATGTTGGTGTTGGAAGCGGCAGTTATGGAAAAATAAAAAGATTTGACAAGAGGAATATGAAGTGAATATCAGAAGGATGAAAATTTGGCAAAATTACATGACCTTGAGCTACTATTTTTTCTTGTTTGCCTCATTACGCAGGTCGTTCAACTTGAAGGGAATTATTCCAATCCCTTGTGATATGATTTTAACCGCACACTTCCCGCCAAGCTGCAAAACTGTTTAAAGACTTCTTTTAGTAATGAAAACAGGTACCGGTGGCGGATCAAGGAATTTGCAGGGGGGATGTGGATGGGACATCAAATGTACACTTAGCGAAGGGCCACCATATGTATGGCTGTTGTTGAGTCTCTGATGCCTTTTAGAATTCAGGAAATGGGAAATTGGGCTCGTAGGCAAGCATCCAAATTTTATCATTTTTAGGTGTGATTACCACTGTACTAGGGGCGGAATTTGCAGCGCGCGGAGCGGGCTGAAATTTCCGCCCTCTTCAAATATTTGAAAATATGAATCTTGTTTTACATAAAAGTTGAATGCTGGTTTTCCTGCTAGAAAATTTAAACAGTTGGGGGGTTACTGAAGAATTTGCATTTTCTATCGGCAAATCTGAGGTTGGGCGGCGACCAAAGATCGTTGTTGCTACATTATGTTATCCAACGCCTATGTAATGAGGCTCTCCGACGAAATTGTTGAGCTTATATTGGAGAAAGCATGGAATGTTATGTAAGGAAATTTACGAAAATAGCACCGCATATAGTTAACGGTGTCACTTGCCACGAGTGTAACAAATTTCCGATTTTGTCTCGTTCCATAGTTCGGGAAAGTTTACCAAAGTGAAGGACGGTATGAGCGAGCAATTCTGCTAAGGAATTGCAATTTGCGGCGCGCCAAGCGCGCTGAAAATTTTGCTCTTCTTGAGTCAAATAACGAGGAATATGGAGCTTTTATTAGAGAAAACTGATTGGGAATTTCGTAATTTCATGAGTGGTCAAAACCACACAGTAGACTGGTCTCACAATTGGCAAATTTCCGAATTCTTCATTTTCAGAGCCCCCTGCCCCGTCTGGGTGTCTAAGAAAAGGGGACCGAGATGTAACATGGTGCTAAATGTTTCAATATTTTAAGCCACTCTGAAACTCCCAAGCTTTCCAAACATGGTCTTGAAAGTGTGGGTAATCATTACTTGAACGGACTATACGGACAATGTAATTTCAATACAGGGTGTACCCTATTACCGTTACACGGTTTTAGGCTATGTCATGTGTGAACTGTACTTAGTGTCATGTATTATGGTGCATCCTCCATGACTTTCAACAGGAAAACCGTCTTGTTCTTTGAGAGCAGATCTCCCTTCCTTTTGCCCTTCTAGATCAGCACATTCCTTAATATTTATTTAATTTGGTGCCTCACAACTTTTAACCAATCGGGGGGGGGGGGGGCAGCATGTGTTCCGATCTCCCCGAGACAAGAAAGCTCCGAGCTTGTAAGTTTCGGTCACACTCACACACTTGTGCAGCACACCTCAGGCGACGAAAACCTGAGTCAATCTGTTTATAGTTATTTTTTATATTTGCCGGCTGTTAATCGAACGGAATAAAACCACGAATCATATTGGATCAGAACTAAATCTTCTCATCTATTTACTGATATCTCAACTCGCATCCCCTAAACACTCTGCAACATCCTCGTGCAAGCTTTCGTATCAACGATTTGCTCATTACCCTACATGTCGTAGCCCCACGTATTGACATAGAAACACATGCGATGTCACAAACAGCGTTACCATGATCGGCCGTTCGCGGGAAACGCTAGATTTACACTCGTCATTGTGTAATGTCTAAACAAAACGGGAATCTACCAAATGATACGGAAGATAGATACATTATAGTTTACATTTTTCGTTTTATTGAAGAATATGGCACAAAAATACGGTAATCAGATAATGTAACAACTATCACTGTATTTTTAAAAAGTAATTAGGTCCAGGCTACAATAAGCCTGGCTATCTATACAATTTTTATCATCCCGGTGGTGGGGGGGTATGAATACCCCCATCCCCCCCCCCCCCCAGATCTGCCACTGACAGGTTCATTCCTATCCATGGCCATTTGGAATATTGAAGACAATATTCAACGTTTTGATTCCCTTCTCTGTAAGTTTGTTTCTAAGAAATGATTTTTTCAAACTTTGTTAGTGATAAACTCATAAGAATTAGTTTAGAAGCCCGCTACCGTAGCCCTACCACCAGCATTTACACCTCATCACGAACCACGAATCATAACGAGGGACAAGGAGCCCTCGTCGTTGGTATCGTTTCTTGGAGCTATTTGTAAAGTCTGCAAAAACCTTCAGTCACTCGGTCTTGTACTTCAACACCAATCCAAATAGTCAACTTGGGTTCACGTTTTGTCACTTTGTTGTATCCTTCAAATGGGGCCTCTTGACCTCGGCAAACAGCCCCTTTATCTAACCCTGGCTCTGAAAAAATGGCAACTACTGTTCTAAGGATTTTTTTGATTATTCACTCATTGACCGCCCCAGCTGAGGTTCTTGACTGAGGAGGGTGCTTTCCTTTGTACGGGCAACACAAACGTTTGTAATTGTAATCAAGTTCGTAACTTTATAATACTGTTATTCATTTCACTGATCATGTTAACTGCTTTGCATAATAAAACTATTTTAAGAAATCTCCTCCTGCGATATTCCCTTCAAGGACACAACGAAGATCCGTTATCCGGATGCAAATGCTTTTAAGACAAATCCAATGGGAAGAATGCATAGACCCTTTTCCAAATGGCAATTACAAAGGATTGTGGAATGTAAATCTGGTTTTCATCTTTTCCTTCATACTGTTCGGAAAACTCCACCAAACAACTCTTAGTTCCTGCTATTCGGAAAAAAAATGTTGTGTGTAGAGGAGTCAATGTTACTTGAACGCAACAACAAGAGGTGTCAACCAACTTACATGTGTCACCTTTCCTAAAGATGCGTATTCTTTTCTCACGTTTTAATTACGTTTTGAAAAGCTCTATGAAAGAGGGAGTAATATGAAAAAAATGGGGTAAATTATCTAGAAAATCAATATTTCGATGATTCATTGAAGTATGAATCTGATATTATACTTCGAAATGGACTGGTTCTTGACCTGTTGTGACTCCAGTATAAATTTTAAGCAAGATTCCGTGTAAACCAATGCGTAAGCACAAGAAAACATAAGACACAGATCGATTCAACGTGCACAAGAGGCAGATATCCAGACTACAGAACTCTATAATCACTTGCTTTCTCCCAATTAAATCGAGAAGGAAGATCATTTGCTTCAGCCTTTAAAACAATTATTTCCATATCTTTGTTTATATTTGAGTGACTTCCACCTTTATTAACTAATTGAACCTAATCAACTATTTCCCGTCAAAATGAAATGCCTGATTCGGTGGTTATGTGGTTAACAGAGTTTCTTAGAAAATTTTGTCTTCATGGAAGCATGCCGTACAGACTTAAAGTTAGTTCGCCCTCCTCATACTCAAGATTAGTGACCTGCGCAATAACTGGGCCGCGGGACCGGCAAATATCTAGAGACAGATCAACTAGTTGGGGAAATCCGCCATGGAAGCAGTGTGGCCACATCTGACCAAACAACAGAAGCGTCGTCAAGAGTGTCTAAATATACTTCAAAATGTTCAAAAGTAACACTATTTCAAATCTAAGCCCTTCGAAAAGGCACATTCCTTCTCACTTTCATCCCTTCCCATGAAAACGAACGACCCAACCTGACGACCTGACGAATGCACCAAGCAGTGCAGATGTCCTGACATCCCGTGACAACACGTAGCTTTAGAGATGACTACCTTCATATTAGTCACTGTTGAAGACACCAAGCTTGCGTTTATTGGGAATGGGAACTGAGCTGCGATTCCCCCATACATTTCTCCCCACGTCAGTCGGGGAAATTTACCGTCCGCGTTCCCCGTCTCGCAAATCCTGCGCACGTCACTGTTCAGGCTGCAATTCGATTGTTGCACACTTGTACGCGATGGTGACAAACTGATCCTACACTGTAGAAAATGTCTGTACATTTACAGAAAATAAAATGAAGAAAAACAAAAGAATACATAAAAAGTTCTGTCAACTCACTTTTTATGTATTCTTTTTGTATTTCTTTACTTTTTCTTATGTAATTGTATAAAAATTTTGTAAAATTAGATACATGTTTTACAGTGTAGGTGGTAGGTTACCTCAGTCCATGATACGACCTGGGAAAGGGCGACTACGATATCTACCAAGTATACAAGTCGTTATTGAATATACGTTTGTGAATGGAATGATACCAGAATGGTAAGGGGCCCGGTACAAATTCTAGTTGAAACCAAGTTCAACATTCATTTGTACCGATTGGGGGAGAAAACTTGGCTTTTTTTATGGCTCAGTGTCTAACCCGCTCACTAGCTTATTTTGCAATTGCTCGACGTGAGCCCAGCACCGGGCTCGATTAGGGTGTTCTCGCCTGCCATGTACATTCTAAAACCTCTAGTGAATTTTTCCCAGACCCCGGATCAGTATGCTTACCCCTTAATCCAGGTAAATTTAACCAGGAAACATGGCGGTGTTTCCATCACTTACTCTGGTATACCATGTGGCAACTTACACTGGTACAAACAAAAGCTGCATTTAGAACATCTAACCCTACCCATGCAATAGGTCCGGTGCGGATTACATCAGTTCCATTGCTGTCTTTTTTTTTTCATCTTTTCTCTGGTTTTCATTTTCGTCTATCTTCATTTTGCGTCAATAGGCACGCACTGGTATACGTGGGGTTGCTGTCTCTGCCTGCCCCAGTTTTAAGGGCTCACGGAGCAATGGAATGGTGGCGCTCTTTTCTTTTACACTTTAAACAAATGTGCAAAATTGGAAACTCTCATGATAACGGCTGTTTATCTAAACAAACTTTCAGTGAAGGCTATCAAACTAATTTGGATCACCTATTGATTTTAGTAAGTTTATTTTTTTTTTTTCTTCCTCCCTTTTTTATTCTGATTTATCACACTGTATATACGCTACTATGCGTGGTACATAAATTCTTTGCATTTTTCATTCTATCATCGTCTTAAATGCTTATGTCAGATACACAATGAGGTTGATACATAGTTAGCTAGTAAGATGAGGATTTACGACTCGGTTTCTAACCAGTTGGTTTAAGTCCAACCGGCAAAAGCCTTTTCCAGTTGGGGCTCACTGGCTTGTTTTCCCTGTCTCTTTGCTTTTGCTGAGCATCAAGGACAAAGGCAGTAGCTTCTATTTTTAGTATTCGGTATGACCCGGCCATGAGTCGAATTCTTGACCTCCGACTGCAAGTCGAATGTTCTAACCACTTGACCATGCAGTCGGACAGAGATTGATATGAAGTGCAGTACTATCCACTCAAATACCACAGGTCAAGCAATTTCAAACCTCTATACTATTTGTTAAATTACCGTACCAAAAATGTCGTCTCCAGTACGTTTTTCATGATCGTCGTTATTTATTAGTTGATTCAAACATGCATGTAATAAGACCACGAAGAAGCCACTGCTTGGAATAGAGCATGCGCAGGACCCCATTCGTGAATGCAGTACCTGGAGTGAAGTTGGGAGACTCTTTTACAATCTTAAAGGACCTCACCATACATAGTGACGAATATAACGCTTTAGGTTCAGTCATCTTCATCAAGCTGTCTTCGATAACATTTTAACCTGAAGCACTGCGTGTGTTTTATTTTAACCGACCACTTCATGAACACATTTACAGTATCTACTAAAATTCACAAAATAATTAAAAAATACTAGTAAAAAGGAAACAATTAACAATTCGACAGTTCTAAAACGATAAATACAAACTTCCTCTCAAGTAGTAAAAGTAAAACTTGCATTGACAAAAACACCTTTTCTTATGAAAAATAATTAAACGAGTTCGGTAATTCGTTTTGGTGGATATGCACATCAGCACATTGTTCAAATCGTTGAGGACATGAACCTATCACGCACCGACAACACGTATTCCAAAATGTGAGTTTACGTGGAAATTTTTTGATACATCCATAACATCAGGAGGTATCTCAAGTGTGGTTTTGTGCAGTGGATTGTTTCTAAATTGTCTGTTTGATGTAAAAATTTGAATCTGCTGTAGAATTGGCTTGACTCACCCACTGACGAAAACAAGGGAACGTGTCACACTATGTGCTGAGCTGTGCCCCAAAATTCCGTGAGGCAACGAATTACCGAACCGGCTTATTATGCTTCTGTACATCAAATTCTGTAACACAAAACAGTAAATTTAAGCTTATCTTTATAAAGAGAGACATAAGACGGGTTGTGATCCTTTCCTAATTCACTTACGCAGAGAAAGGCCGTCCTCTGCCTGCTCGATCTGACTAACTGATATGTGTACAACTTCTTTAATGATTAAAGATTAATACTCCCCCTTGAATACAAACGGGATTTGAAGACAGATACATCTACACATTTTTACTTTTATTTACACTGTGTTTGTAAGCAAAATATTCTTTTTAGAGGAACAACTTTATTTTTCATCCATTTTGATGTGAACATAATCAATTATCAAATCGACAAATACATATGCATGCTCTGAAGGGAAACTTCGTATCCAAGTTTCGAAAATAATACATTCCATATCAACCGATAGGCTATACAAATAAACAATTTACCTTACTACCTTAGCTGGAAAAGCTTTTTCCTTGAAAGAATGATCCAGTTTTATTTCCACCACGATGAAACATATATAGGCCTACATTTTCATTTTTGCATTATTATTTCCCAGGTCGAGTCATACCAAAAACCCTAAAAAAATGGAACTTACTGCCGTTGTGCGTGATGATCCGCATAAGCAATGGAGTAGGGAAAACGAGCCAGTGAGCCACAACTGGAAAAATGCCTTGGCCGGCTCGACTTCAACCAATAGGTTGGAAACTGGGCCCTATAACTCTGTCTAACTACCTAAAAAATTTATATTATTATTTATTCTTTTGCTTGATGTGAAATACTTAGTTTCTTTTAGGAAAGAACTCATGTGGAAAATTTTTACTTCCGATAACAAATGCATGTGTATACAGTCTAATAAAGATCAAACGAAGTCCCTCCTCTTATAGAGTGAAAAGTATATGTTCACTTCATTACAGTGTTTATTTTCACTCTACGAATAGTGAAAGTCACCCCGGGATTAGTGCAAATTCACTCAGTAGCGAGCCCCAGCAGGGATCACTCTTTTTTAAGAGTGGTCCTTGCCGGAATCAATTAAGAGTTGAACTTATCTCTTTTGGAGTGAATTTAACTCTTCTTGCGGTAAATTGCTTTTCCTTTGGAGTGGAATTATAACTTTCTCTCTTCTAACGGGTGAAATTTTACTCTTTTTTTAGAACGTACATCCTAACAAGTTTGGGAAAAACCGTACCGACCTGAGGTTTTTTCCTTGCAGGAAGCACTTTATTACTATTTTTTCTTTCTAAAGGGAGAACTTGATTATAATCCCGAACAGATAATGAAAGACAAGATATATTTTCCCTTCAAAGAAAGAAATTTATTTACCTCTTGAACATATAGCCAACATATGCAGAATGGCAAAGTTGGAAAATAAATACAGTATTTACAATGTTTATAGTATAATTAATTAATTTCACTTAACGCATATTCAAAACTATTAAACTATTCAAACTGTTCAAAAGTATTATGTAATAACTATAATTCATGTAAAGTAAAGTGTAATTATAATTTTCATATAAATATCTAGATATAAATATATTTTCCTTAAAGGAAGAACTTCATTTTTTTTTTAAAGGGAAGCACTTTATTTCCGTAATAATGACACATGTATACATTGCAAAACTTCTACCTCTTTCTTTTCTTTTTTCTTTTTTTTTTTGAACGAAATTTTTATTTCTCCCTTCAAGTACTTATATACAATGAAACAGATATTTACAAACTTTACAAATAAAAAAGATTTGTATAAGGGAAATAAGAATTTACATATCAAGCTTAATTATGATTACGAAATACTACTCAATAGCCACTGCACAGGCTCTTCGAATTGAGCACGCCTTTTTCAGATTCTCACCCAACAAGGAAGATAAATAATATTAACAAGCATACTCTTATTACAATTCATTACAAGCTCAATCAGAACTAAGGGAGGTTAAGGAATATTTCACCTTGATTTACGGATACAAAGTAATCCCTACCCATTTGCCATATAGTGCCCCAAGGAAGGGATGGGTGCTTCTTGACAGAATGAATATCGATGTTGTCAAGAGAAAGCATTTTAACAATATCTTTGGTTTTCTTAAAAGAAAAGAAAAAGTTCCTATCCTATAGAGAAACTACATGGATAAACTTTTTTTTTGAAGGGAAACTGTATTTCCAGTCATGAGCGTATTTACACTATTCATAAATATGGATAAACTTAGATACATATGATATGGAAACCCTAGACATGGATTTTGTTAAAAAAAAGAAAGGCACCACCCGGATTCGAACCGGGGATCTCCTGTTTACTAGACAGGCGCTTTAACCGACTAAGCCATGGCGCCGACATTTAACGTTAATCAATTATAATCATATAATACAGCTATATACATAGCAAACAAACACAGCTAAAGACTACAATTCAAAGGTAAATCGATAATTTGTGAATAAAGGTAAATAGCAGGTGTCCAGCTTCAGTTTGATACAGTTGAGTAAACAGCAATTTATGTACCTTTTATTGTATGGAACAAAGATTTGTGGTTTATACAGTACATGCGCAACATTAAAAGGCAATTACAAAAACTGAGATTTTATTTGTATTTGAAAAACACGTACAGAGGCAAATAAAAATGTACAACAGGGGGCGTCATGCAAAAATAACGTTTGAGGGGATCTAGGGGGAGTGATTTCCCAGAAGACAATCTAAGGGAGGGCCACCATTCGTTTGCAATGAGCGTACAGAAAATTTAAAAAAATCATTACCCCCACACAGCCGGAATCGGAATTTCCATTCTTGTGAGCAGAATTGAAGCATTCGTTATTTTGAGCCTTTGAATGCAATAAAATTATCTCCGCAACAAAAAAAAAAATTGAAAACAAAAAAGTAAATAGGTTATTGAGGATGATACTTTTTACTTTTTGAGTTTCATTTGATCTTACTATATCTAGCTTCAATGTCTTCTCTTCTTCTTATTTTCCTTTACTAACTTGGATTTCGTTTAAGTAATCATATTTAACTGTTGATGTTAATTTTCAACTCCGTTTCTTAGACGCTTCTGTAAACAGGCCACAAGAACAACTCGTCCGAACCCCATCCCTTGGCTTTGTTTGTTTTCGGTTGAAATTAGTAGTTTTTATATAAATAGTTTTCCTTTTCGGGTAAAATCCGATTCTTTACTTCATTTCATTATCATTTGACTTGAACAAGTCTCAATAAAAGCAGAAGCTACGTTTCCGGGGCTCGTCATAGAATGAAATGGGCCTACGTGGGTTGAAATTCTACCTGAGAACTGGGAAGGCGTTTGTCCCGATTCGTGATTCGGTTATTAGGGATATTGCTGTTTCTCATTCTAGTTTTTGCTTTTAATTTTCACTTGATCTCACTGGTCCTAACTTTTATTGCCTTCTCTGCTTCCTACTGTTCCTTTGCTATTATGGACTTTGTTATGGTAATCATATACTACGGCATGTAAATTTTCAAATTATTTCCCTGAGCGTTTCTGTGTATAGGCCTTATGATCAACTTGTCCAAATCCAGTTTGTTTTCGGTTGCGATTGGTAAGTTTCAGTATAAATGATATCATGATCTTCTATTGAAACGGATGCTATGCTTCATTTCATTTTATCATTTTATTGGAGCAAGTCGATCTCAATAAAAGCAGAAGCATTGGAAACGTTGCCGAGGCTTATGCTTTTATTGAGAACGAATTTATCTGCCTTTTTAAAGGAGCACTTTTTTCAGGTTGAAAGCCCGTGTAGAATGAATATTAAAAATTTATCGCTTGGAAAACACGATTTTCTATTGCAACTATGAAATAAACATATTAAGGGAAGGCCTAAGCAACTTACAACAAAAGGTGACCATTGTTCTTGTCTCATGCATAGTATGCTTCTTTGAAAAAGAAAAACATAACCCCTTGTGTAGGCCCCTAAACCTGACAAAATCTATACCTAGGCGCTTATCCGAAATCGTTTTCGGTACCGAGTCGGTAAACGGGAATTTTGTTACCTTACGAAAATTACACTATGAAAAAGTTTTTGACCCATTTTGTGATTGTAGATAAAAGGAAAGGTGGAAAAGGACTTGGATTAACAACAAGAACGTATTAATAAAAGAGCTTTTCTTTCTGCTGGTTCACCTAAACCATTTTGATTGGTGCTCAGCATACGAAATGGAGTAGGGATCGAAAAAAGCCAGTGAGCCAGAACTGGGAAAAAGGGGAAAAGGCCAAAGCCGTTGTCGTGATAGTCTCGACTTAAAGAAACTGGTTTGAAAACTGAGCCGCAAAACCCCATCTAACTTACTCACCCACAGAGGAAATTATAGAAAGTATAAAGAATAGTGCTGACGTCAGCGCTCTATTGTTTTTATTCACAATTCCCATGATTCATTGGGTTTGGTTTAGTTCTTTAGCTTGTTGGAATTTTACGCATCAACTTTTTTCCTACATGATTCATTGGTTCATCTGGCAGTAATAAAATTTTGATGTTTAGGGCTCTTTACTACATCCTAGCTTCTGCAGTACAAAATGTTATCAACTTGAATACCTCATTTACGTTGTGTCACGGTACAAAACCAGAAATCGACACGTGATCATACAAGCTTCTCAAAAGCCTCACGACACCATTACAGTAATGTTCGACCATGACGGCAAATGTGCACTCTCATAAAAGTAATTCTTTTAAATTAACTCTGGTTTAGACCAAAACCAAACTGAACATTGTCATTATAGCCTTACCCGTGGTAATAAAATGCCACGAAACTCGTCCCTGCGTCGAAGAAGTAAGCCGTCTTTCGACTTAATCCTAGATCAACCCACCTACGTTGGGATTATGCATTTTATCGTACTTATACCCTATGATTACTAAATGTCACCCGAGGAATTTAAAAAAGGGAAAGATATCTGTGACCGAATTCTGAAAACTTAGTGTCTCAACGATCAGCCCCTACAGTGTGTAAATTTGACAGAGGAGATTCACAAAGCTAAACTTTCATGAATATATGCACACCACGAACAGGAGGGATTGGAAACATTCGAGCATTGCGAGCAAAATGTGTCAAGTGTAAGGCAATGTAAAGTATAAGACGAATAATTAAATCCGCGGACAAAAGGTTGCAATTAATCATGCCCCCTCCACAAAACGCAACCATTAAACTTGACTGCCATAATGAAGAGTACTTAAATTAAAAAACTCCAAATATTTTGGAGCCATGTAGTCGATTGGAAAGGCTTTCGACTTCAAAAACGGTGGTGCTCGTCTCCGAATGAAATAGGCCTAAACGTGGATTGCAAACCTACCGAAGAATTAGCAAAACGTTTGTTCCGATTTGTTTATTAAGGATATAGCTGTTTATCATTCTTCGTTTTGCTTCTTAATTTTCACTTGTTCTTACTGGTTTTAGCTTTTACTGTTTTCTCTGCTTCCAGTTTTTTCGTTTACTATCTTGGACTTGATAATCATATTTTACTGTAGTAAATTTTCAAATCAGTTGTCTAGACTCTTCTGTATATAGGCTACATGCTCAACTCACCGTACCCCTAAGCTTTGTTGTTTTCGGTTGCAATTGGTAAGTTTTCATATAAATGATTTTTCCATTTCGGGTTCAAACCGATTCTATACTTCATGTCATTATCATATGATTCGAACAAGCCTCGAAAAATACGTTTTCGAGGCTTATGCTTTTATTGAGACCGAATTTATTTGCCTTTCCAATGCAACACTTCTATCGAGCTATCGACTTGAAAACACGATTTTCTGTCGGAACTATGAATTAAGCCTCCTAGGGGAGGCCTAAGAAGATTCCAATAAAAGATGACCATTTTCCTGTTTCATGCAAGGTGCGCCTTTTTTGTTTTAAAGAAAAACATTTCATCCTGTGTAAACTTGACCAAGTCTACCGAGGCGCTTAATTCAATATTTTTTTTTATCACACATTGTCTTGAGGGTTTTGTTTTGGGAAGTTTTAATTTTGTCCTTGAAAATCATCAGTATCAACTGTCAAACCATAGTCTACATCTGATGAGTAATTAGTATAGGGTTAAAAGAAGAAATGTCAATACTGTGCAACACTCCACATCATTATTTTTGCACAAGCGAAAAGTTGCTTTAGAAACATTTTAACTTTGAAGAGGTGTCTCTTGAGAATTTTTAAAGGTATTGGAATAATTACAATTGATTTTTCCGTAAAGTTCACTCCATAACTGCCAAATGCAGTCAGGTTCTTTTGTTGCCATGTCACACTACCTTTAAACCAACTGACAGAATCTGGACCGTAAAACTCCATTTAACTAACTCACAGAAGGAATTATGGGAACTGGGAGTATGGATGAGAGTGCTGACGTCATTACTCTATTGTCTGTATTCACAGTTCCCATGATTCATTTGCTTTGGTTTAGTTTAGTTTGGTTCGTTGGAATTTTACTCATCAACTTCTATCCTTCATCATTCATTGGTTCATTTGGCAATGATGAAAGTTTGGTGCAGTTCTAAGGTTCACTACTACATATTAGCTTCTGCAATGCATAATGTCATCACTTGAACAACTCATTTACTACCTGTCATGGTACAAAACTTGGAACCAACACGTAATCATGCAAGCATTTGTATGGCATAAAGCCCCACTTCACCGTGAAGGTAATGTTCGATCATGACTTCAAAGAAAGCCTTAATAAACAAAATCAACGTAAAAGAAACATACGTTATGGACCAAATTGCCATGGCACCCCACTTCATGTTTCTAGCAGAGCAGTGGCAGGATATTTCGATAGGGGCAAAGCACAAGTTGAATATTCCTTGTCTTCTCTTCTATTCTGTTTTATCTCTTTTATATTTTCTTCCAAAAATCTGAATATTGGGGGAGCTCGTCCATGACCCCTCCCCACTGACGCCGTCCCTGGTTCTAAACTGGACTTTAAAATCAATCTACGAACATTGTGGAAAGATAAAAATATGTTTTTTTTTTTCTAAATTTTAGTCAAAGGTTCAGAAATTGAAAACATTTCAGCGAGACTTTACCCTTTAACTTGTAGGCACCTGTTTGGAACTTTTTCAGGCAGCCGATCCATAAACACATGTAGTATGGATACGTTCGGGGTTTCCCGACAGCCTGAACTAGCAGCGGTAAATTTTTTGCAGATTATACTACAGACCCCATCTGGCCATCTCTTCCCTTTGACGGCGCAAACATTGCAATAAGATGACTTTCTATGAAAATATGGGATTTTCTAAGATGACAAAATTACAGTGGGCCCTGTCCCGTTCTTCGACGGGACAGGGCCCACGTGCGGAGAATATTTCATATATTATCAGTGATAACCGCTGCCTGCGAGGGCCACTCCGTGGCCTACCATGTCTTGGTACACGCTTCCAGTGGCGAAACCAGGATTTCAAAGGTGCGAGAGGGCACCTACGATAAACTGTTGGGTTTTGCGAGCAGCGCGAGTCTATTAGGGGTCCAATGACCCGTCTTCGCCCCCTGAGAGCTCCAAGGTTTTAGCATATCTCTGAGTAAAAAACAGCTTCAGGATAGGTACATACTGGCTCATAATCCATCATCCAATGTGATTATTTGAAATAATTATAATGCATCAGTCTACTCTGTTGATGCCATATATATACACAAATGTAATACTGTGCCAAATACCCTTGAGGTGAAGTTTTACACATAGGCTTAATGTGGAATCTGTTCTACAATCGCGGCCAAAAGTAAATGAAACAAACTCCTTTCCCCCGTTTCAATGTTGTAACATTCAGAACTGGTCAGTTTTTCCCGACCAACATTGAAGTAAGGGGAAGAGCGGCTACCATATTAGATGGATAAAAGGCAATGAAACATCTGCTACGGAGTGATTTTGTTTCATTTGTTTTGGCGGCGATTGTAGTAAAAGTGTACTCACAAAGACCGAGTGTGCTGCTAAGACTTGCTTTTGCAGGTACGGTTCTCAAGGCGGGCAGGAATATAGTGTGGGGATGTAAGCAACTAAATCAGAAGTCTAAGCGTGATGACTGCACTGAGTTTAGAAGTTTTTGTTTGAGGCTAGTGGGCCAGTGGGCAGTCCAGTAACAACCACTGCACACGCCTTCGCTGCACTACAAAATTCCATGACAGGAAGTTACAAAAAAGCCGTTTTAATTTGAAAACTTTTAGTATGGTTCAGCCTGTTTGGAGGATTATCTTTTTTAAATCACTTTGCCCATAAAACTTATGTCACGCCACTGTAATTTGGAACGTGAATAAGAAGGGGCAGTTGGCAATCGGGTACAAAGGTTTGGTGCCACCATTGCACGGGGCTACTACTTATACCATTGAGAGGCATGTTATCTATGTAGAAATTAACACTTTTCATTCATGATTACTACAATTAAACCAAATTTTAACATCCAAGTAATTTCGGCAAACACATACGTAGAGGCCCCCATCCTTCAATGAACGGATAAACTTTGACTTCTGATCTTTATCAAAACGGAAAAGATCTTCCTCTAATCGTGCTTATCAGCTCTGCATTAGGATTTTGCAGTTTCAGATCTTGTCTTGGTCAGTCGGTATTTGATCTCTGAAGTTACTCCAGATGGCAATCTTGATAATTCTTGTAAATTTGCTTTTTAACCACTGTTGACATCAGATGGACGATCTTTGGGTCGGCCATCATAATCTTGATATAGCATGTATACAAATCACTTTCTAGTTTTATTGAAGTTTTACAGCCAGTGACCTCAAGTGACCTTTGTTCCCAACAAAAAAATTAGGGAACTTCCTCTGACATTGTAAATCTGTATACCACTTTTAAAAAGTGTCGGTCATTGCTATATCATGAGATACCGCGTTTACAACGAGCCACTGTCAAGGTTTTTGCAGTTGTTAGTCTCGTTACCTCAAATGAGCTGTGACCTCCACCAAACCTATAGGGCTCTTCTCAGCATTACAAGCCTTTAAGCCAGATGTAAGTCGGTCATTCCTGCCTTGAAATATCATGTTTAAAAGGTTTTCGGGTTTAGAACCATGGTAACCTAAAATTTCTTTCATTTCCACCAAAAACATCAGGGTTCTTCTTCTCCACATGATAAAGCTATACATCAAGTGAAAAGTATCAGACATCCCTACTATCTTGAAACTTCGTGTTTACAAGCAAAATGTCACAAACACACTGACATGCACACACACACATACACACACCGTCAGTTGACAACCATCCTTACCTCACATAGCTACTAAATTCCGTACCAATCACTCGATTGAATTATTGAATAGCAGACTTAGTGTCTCCAAGCCAGATGGTGAGGATCTCTCATTAGTGGTCCCATTTACCTAAAATTCTTTTTTCTCGTAGATACCAACATGACAAATGAATTCAATTTATCATGACCGTTAATATCTATTCCACACCCGTGGAATGCTAATCGACGGCGCTACCTCCTGGTCTAGGTTGTCGTTATTAACGATTTTTTGCTTTGGCGAGAAGGTAGTTCTCGCGTGTTCTGCTTTGCAAGTTTAATAAAGAAAATTCCAGTCATGTGTTTATGGGGACTTTAAAGTCGAACCTGCACATGGGCCATTAAAATTAAACATTTAAATGATTGTCCATCCTCTCTGTACTGTTAATTGTCCACACGCAATCTCAGCCGCAGTAGAACAGATGTAATATAAATTAATCTTGATCAGATTGAACATTTCAGAATTTGAGCAAAACGGTATCTGATTAATTGAAACCCACTTGAGAAAGTCCAATGCAGTTGCAAGACATATAGTATTAAAAAGGGAAAAGGGAAGATTGAAGTAGGGGATTATGAGATGCCTTTTATACAAATTTTCTATGACCGGAAGTTTGTCCAGAGTGTCAACCTACTCCCTTCATTACAATGTGCTAGAATGAAGGGGCTACTTAAGAACTTAAAAATGGTGCATTTCGCATTTTAACTGTATCTTAATTGCTTCAATTAAACGTTACAATACAAGTGATAGTATCGAATTCCGTTTTTCCGTGGTATATTCGTTGAATGCAGTGACGGCGAAACAGGGCGGGGGACTTGAGGGCTTCAGCTTCCCTAATGAAAAAGTGGGGGCTAAAGATATGTTTCCCCTTAATTTTTGGAAGTACGCGTTCAAGATGTGGGGACCGCGGGGAAAATTTTTTGAAGCGGGTGCTGATGGGAAATTTCAAACATGAGATCCATACATAACTGACTTGGCTACATACATATTAGAACACTCGGGTAGTGCCGTTTTCGACCACCTGGATAGTTTGTTTGACCGTAGGTCAACAATTTTCTTGTACGCTTCGCGCTAATTGATGGTGCCCTGCCCGCTAAGAAAGTCTTGCTGGCACTTGGCCCCAATTTTTTTTCCGTTCCACCACGCCTGATTAAATGATAAGTGAATCTATACCGGTCTCATGATTTCAGTAAAAAATATTTTGTGTTCTTAAATAAGCTGCCAAAGCACATTTGTAACTTTGATTTTACTTCAATCAATAAATTTAAAGTAACAACAGGATCGAGAAAACGAGCGGAGTAAATTTTCCAAGTGTTTCCTTCATTTTAAAAGCGGCAAATTGTTTGAAGTGACAAATAATTGGCACTTCCCGAGAGAGAAGCGTAGAACTCCTCTCGCCGACGGCAGAGAACATGTCGCCAATGGCTCCTACATGAATGTTACTCAAAGTGCGATGCCGCAACGAACGTGTGAGATAAAAAATTGAGATTCCAGAATTAAACGCAGGAAACCAATTGATTTCACGGTACATTTAATATAAAGGGTTCACCTGTACTTTATTCTAGAAAATCATTTGAACGTTCCATTTCTGTGTACAATGTGACAAAATTCGACAATTATGTATTTTAGTTTGTCGGTGGTTAATATTAGTACGCAATAACAGGTGAAATTTGTAAGGAAATGAAACCTATTTTGGTATTAATTTTAAATCAGGTGCTGATTGTCACCAGGTCATATCAAGCAGTTTGTTGATGTCAAGGCACTCTTAAGAACTTTCGCCTTTTGAATCGATATTTTCGTTCTCTTGAAGCCGGTCAATACTCCTTCATGGGGCCCCTTTGTAACCGAAGACCTAGATATGCGTCATATCTCGGAAAAAGATGAGCGTCAAGTGTTTTAATTTTACCTTAATTAACCTGCAGTTTCATTTGAAAGAAATTGAATGAAAACAAGGTGATTGAACGTTCGACCGGCAAAACCTGTACTCAGGTCTGCTCTGTATAAATACTCCTCTGGAGCTCTAACAACGATTTGGATATAAGAGCTCGTGTTTTCTGGTGACGCAACTCGTAAAATTACTTCTCAATTAACAACGTGACACTGGTCATACGCTTTCAATTTGTTATCATTTCTCAAAAAAAAAGCTAGCCAGGTTGGCCGGATTCTTAATATCCTCACTGATTCGGAATTAAACTTTCATGGTCCGTCCCTCTTAAAAACGATAAATGGAACCTGCTCCCAACATAAGAGCACCCTGTCCAATTACTCTTAACTGAACAAAGTATATGGCGAGGATACAATCGCCACCAAAACAAATGAAACAAAATCCCTCCGTAGCAGATATTACATTGTCTTTTAGCCATCTCACACGGTGCCGCTCTCCCCCTTTCCCCCACTTCAATGTTGGTTGGGAAAAACTGACCAGTCCCGAGTAAAACAACATTGAAACGGGGTAAAGGGGTTTGTTTCATTTACTTTTATCGGCGATTGTAGGAATTAAACGCAGCATGAAAAAGGTTACAAACAAAAATAAAGAAGTTCCTTCAATTTGCTACAGCAGAGGTAGTAACTTGAAACTTGAGCTCCACCTCAAAAACGTCATACCGCCACCACTAATACCTAAGTTTCATTAGTCCCAAATTTACATCTTTTTTCATAAAGGATTTGGCGCAAGCCCAAGGAAGTTATAACTTCTTTTACTAGAGTAAAGGCTTGTGTTCACTGGGCATATTTCTCGACACATGGGTTGCAGTATGTTGCCGACACAACTAGAGCATCCGCCTCTCACACGGAAGGCCCGGGTTCGCTTCCCAGGTCGAGTCATACCAAAGACCCTAAAAAAGGAACCTACTGCCATTGTGTGTGATGCTCCGCATAAGCAATGGAATAGGGAAAACAAGCCAGTGAGCCACAACTGGGAAAAAGGCCGTGGTCGACTCGACTTGAACCAATAGGTTGGAAACTGGGACGTGAAACTCTATCTAAATAACTAACTAACCGACACAACTAGACACAAATATTTTTGTTCTGGTGTACACTCGACACATGTCGGGACACACGTTGCGACACAAGTTGGAGTTCCTGTCTGCTCTGTACACACTAGCAACATTTTCGGACACAAAATGCTTTGGCAACACGTTGCGACACATATGTTCTCAAATGTGCCCAGTGTACATAGGCTTTACTCCAAGTCTGATGAGGTTTCACAGCTCAATTTCTAACCAATTGTTTAAAGTCTGGCCGACCACAGTTTTTTCCTGCCGTTAATCATTTGCTTGCTTTCCCTCCTCCAATATGTGTGAGGAACACCAAGCATAAAGGCAGTCGGTTTCGAAATTCTCGGTACGACGACTGCAAGTCGGATGCTCTTGCAACTTGACCCGGGAGTCGGTCGCAAGCCCCAAAGAGAAACAATGGAACAGAAAACTTGCTTTTCGACTTCTGCTATTGTTAAAGGCTTTATACCATACAGGAATAAAACAGACAGAGCAACGTAATAGCCAGTGAGATACGAATTGAGAGCACATTGACGTCAGTCATTAAAATGAAGGGACAGGGCAAAAGTATCCTTAACCTTTTGAGGATTGACGAAATCAACTTTCAAACGCAGTTGTATCCGGTTTGGTGGCTATAGACGAATCCGGACGGATTGTGATGGTCTGATTTTAGTCGGCCATTACTGGGGTCCATCACCTTTAATCTTTAAATTTCCTTCCTTACCTGTTCCATGGATGGTTGTACACTGAAGTGTATCTTGGTTTTCTCAACTTCAGTGAAAATGAGGATTTGAAATTCACGTAGACAATAAATGAAGACGATTAAAGGCTGATGGACCCCACGAAAGGCTGCCTACAGTCACTAAAATCACTAATCGGATTCGTCTATAACCAGGGAGCTGATGTAACCCATTTTTCAACATTTTCAATTGCGGTTAATCATTTTAATGGTTGACGGCATACATATTGGAAGGGTAGCAGTTGGACGGGGAGTAGGGTAGCAGATTGTGGAGGGGTGGCAGGTTGTAGAGGGATAGAAGTGGTATCACAGGCTAGCGATTGAGGTAGCAATTTCAGAAGTGAAGAAAAATATGGAATGGATTTGTAAGTTCTCTGCATTCACAGACCCTCCCTTTGATCCATAGTATCCAGAGCAAATAACAATATGATGGACTCATGATAAAAGGAATTATGGTTAGTTGTAACGTGCACAAGAAATCTATATGTAAAAGTAAAAATCAGTTATTAGTAACTCAGTTTTCTTTTTCTTCTTTCTGGGAACTAGGAAGGAATTTCTTTACGAATGGCTCTCGAAAAGATCTATGATAAAATTCCCAGGTCGATTGGCTGTAGCGAAGGAAAATTCGGGGACTTGCAGTTGTCTCTCACGGCCTACGCCTGGCAGTACGAAACTCTTGACCGCCGGGGGTGGTGACCTTTTGCCCGACTCCAGATCCCAACGAGGGCATAATCTCTACCCAACTGAGGTCACCAAAGTCTGCCCGATTCAGCGAAGTTTTGGCCATTTGGGGGTGCAGCCCGGGTCTTCCGACCCCCGTTCGTTAAAGTCATGAACCTATCCCCCTCTCCAGTCACTCTGCCCATTTACCTTCCTCCTAAGTGCCCTTCACCTTTCATGCAAAAGTCAAAGTAAAAGCATACACAACTAATTTTTCATATTTCCTCTAAGCGTGAACATGCTATTTAAGGTGATAAAGATGGTTGTGTACAGCGCTGTTTACACACAGCTTTCATTTTAAAAACAGAAGGCAATGTCTTAACAATAGAATATAAAATAAAAAGTGCTTTGAAATCAAATTTAGATCACAATAACTAGTACAAGAGTAGTTGAAAACTTACAAAAGAACTGCACTGATAGTAGATCGGCAATCATAAAATGTTACCAGTTTCAGTTTTAGTTAATTCTCTTAGAGATAACGGGCGAATAAAATTGCATTTTTAATTATACAATGAGCTTCAAAAGAGTGAAAAATTAAGAAAACGATATTAAATGATGACAGAAAAAGCGCAAATTAATTCCGACCCCAAATTAAAACACAAAAGCAATAAAATGAACAACAAATTTTACTAGTTTTTCATTACTTTTAGTTTGGCTAAGATCATAAATAACAGCCAAATTATAAAGAGTTAATAGCCTACATTCAATTGAAATGAACTCACCGTCTGTTCTTTAATCATCAGATAACAAAAAAATTAATATTTTCTTAAGGAAACTAGCATATTTACTGCCGTTGATTAATTACTACCGGTGTACAAGGAACTTCTATTGCTTTTGAAAGTGGTATTGTCGGATCCGGATTTACACTCCTTCGCATAAGTGAGTTTGATTTACTTACAATTTCCTTTTACGACGCTACGTCATTTCCGGGTATCGGGCATCGTGCTTGTGTCCACATCAACTTAATTTATTACTTTGTTTGAGGTTATCGTCCCCGTCAAATAAAGTTGAGCTGATATGGTCTATATGACGATCAGGCCTACCGCTGGTTAAAGGCGCATATACATTGTCACTATTCCTGGAGATTTTAGAGAATAGATAGCCGTGAAATACACACGCAACTTGGGCTACATGTGCGAATATTAATTGGCAACTGCTAGTAGCACCGTACGTGTGATCGTTTAAGGATGTGTTTTATCAGGGAGTTGTTATTTCCAAATAACAGCTCCCTGGTTTTATATTGAAATAGTAAATCTTGGTTTTATGTCATACAGCAATGGTTAGCTTATATATTTCACATAAGCGTTATGTAGGTTTTGCAAGAATATTTTTAAAATCTATAATCTCTGGAAGCAGTTGAAAGTAGCAGTGAAATTCATGCAGAGTTTGCTATCAAAAGTTAGAGAATGGTTGATGTTGCCACCCTAATTAGGTGGAAATATTAAGTTACTCAACAGGTTTTCTCTTAGCTTAGCCACTCAATCTCCGTCAGCAAACATTAAGTTAAAACTGGAACATACGGTACGCAGTGTGATAAAATTTTTGCTCAACAATTTAATATATGGATGATATTTATGTGTGTGCGTGAGAGTGGAGGCGGGGGCGTCATGAGAGTTTGAGGGTGCGGTGGGGATAGGGTGTGGCTTTAATCATATTTACAAATGGTACCAGGTTTCACAATGGTCTATACAGGATCCGTGTTGAAACAGAGGTCTGTCCAATTCTAGCACTTCGAACCACATGTTATATGTAAGTATAGGATAGTAAAAGCTAACAATAGGACTTTGCATGTGCGTAACTACGGAGTCGGGGTGGGGTGGAGCACGGACAAATTGCCAATTCACTGTTTTCTAGGGCTTTATAAAAATAATAAAAATGATATAAAATAAGGAATCGAGGAAGAAATGGGAAATATTCAGTGACTTAATTATAATCAAATTTCCCAATTTAAAGTGAACCAAACATTCATATAAATACCGGTATACTATTACACTATGCATGCACAAAGATCGCGGGTGACATTCAGCAGGATATATTTTGATCTTTGGAAGGTTTGACCTATAGTGATAATATTTCCGCAAATAATTCCAGGTTACAATGTGAAAAATATCACTGCGTGCTTTTCCAGAAAAATTGATATAGCAAGTTGCCAGTTAAAACAAGCATAAGAATGAACTTAAACAATCACTGTAATTATTCATCTCTCTTAAGTCATATTAACTTACTTCCTCCGCGAAATAATGGTCATACGCTAAAAGTTTTTCACAGAATACTTGGGGGTTAGATTTCTCAATAAAAAACAAGTGACTGCAAACGTGGGTTAAGGAAGATATGCTATCTGTTTATTGCTTATAGTACAAATACGGATATAGGTTGGAGTCACTTGATCTTGAATATGAGGGTATACTTATAATTATTGTACTGTATAGTATATACGTTACCAAAATATTGTAATCGAAAACGATCTTGCGAATTTAACTTACTTTTAAAGTTCAGAGTACTTTTGGGCTTACCCATGTGATGGAGCCTTCGCGTTAATGAGGGTAGGGGTACTGCATTTTGTATAGGACAGTTAACTTTCCCATTACAAAATGCTTCAGCAGCCTACACAAAGTGTAGTTGGAAAGAAGTGTTATTACGAGGTACGGTACTTGTAATAGAAGTAGGATTAAACAGCAACAACCTTTTTTCCAAGGGGAGAGGGGCAGATTTGCCCCTAGCAATCCTAATAATTCTAGGAATAAAAATTGCTCTCACCTTAAATGCAGTCAATTTTCACCTCAAATTACAATTTTTGTGGTAGTCTACAGGACAATTCAATTGGCACAGCTCTTAATTGACAGCAAACTCAATGAAACTGCAGAGCACTGTAGCCTCATATTACATAACACGGTGCACTGTAAAGAGAGTGTTCTGATCACACATTGGATCCTGCATACTCGCCCTGAAGCAAAAAACTGAGATCGTGTCTGGATGAGGATGAGTTTAAGACAGTTGTCGGGAGGGGGGCAGAGGCTAGGAATATTGGAACAGTCTGGGGTCAGAGGGTTTGTCCTTAAAAGTGTACCTAAAGTCAAAAAATTCAAAAACATATATTAAAGGCAGTCATTCGTCACCCCAAACTACAGTTTCAGTATACATATATCAAAACTCTCAATTGGTACAGCTCTTTGATTGGCATCACATTCAAACAATGCATCATAGCTAAATTACACAGCATGGGCACTGAGAGTGTCTTCATTACACATTATGGACTTGTATGGCCACTGGGACAAGCCACAAAGCAATAAACTAGGATTGTGTCTGGATAAAGATGAGTTTTAGATAAATGTGGGAGGGGCTAGAAGTAAGTAGGTTGGGAGAATTGGAACTGTTTGGAATGATGAAAATATGCCTTTAAAGACCATGAAAAATAAATTTTAACAGTCCAACTTCCATCTTCATAGGACATTCCTTAGCTGAGATATTGAATGTTGAAGTTTATTCGCTCAAATTAAAATGGTTCATTGCGCAATAATTTGTGATGTCATTCTTGTACTTTTCAAATTACAATCTTTGTATTTCCTTGTTTTTCCGAACGTTACTGCACCTTGTACCAAGGTGTGATAGCACTCTTACTCTTATGAGGTGATGTAATTAATTAAGCCCTCCTTGGGCAACATGCTATGCAAGCAAACAGGAAATGTTCAAGGTCATAAACACATTTTTAATTTTAAAGGAAAACAAAGCATTTTATGTGAGTTGTACAACAAGGAAGTCAAAAATTATTGCGCAATAGACCAATTTGTTTTAAGTGAAAAAACTTCAACATTTTATATATCAGCTCAGGAATGTCATATGAAGATGGGAGTTGGACTGTTAGAATTCATTTTTCATTTTCTTAAATATATATTTATGAATTTTTTGACTTGAGGTACACTTTAAACACATCCTACAATAGTACGCCACCACCAGGAAATCATATTTCACTTTGGAGAAAACTATAATGTCCCTTCAAATGGTTTCGGATCTATTCGACGGCCCGCACCGGTTGGAAATTTCCACTTTTACCTCAAAAAATGTACAGTATAATGATTCAGGTTGAAATATTCATTCATAATTCATTATGATCCTTAACTTGTATTGGTCCGTTTCATTCAGGTGACCGTGCAATACCCCTGCATATACTCACGGTAATAGATAAATGCACTCAGCTAAGGCTACCCCATTTAACTTAGGGTTGTGCTATTCATGACGGTGGTTATTTACAAACGAGATTTCACATCTCTTTCGGGTTTGTATACAGTGGCGTCACCAGACTTTTCATTCTATGGGGCACTGGGGGCACAGCAATTTTGCAGGAGGGCACTGGTAAACTCCACTCATGGTGCAGTAGGCGCCACCGAGCGCGAAGCTCGAGGCTCAACGGGTGGGGTCCAGGGGTCCGCCTTAGGGCCGCTGGTGGGGTCCAGGGGGAGAAGCCTCCGGAAGCTCCTGGATTTTAGCGTGTTTGTGAGGTACTTATGTCGCTAATAAAGGATGCTTCTAGTGAATAATTTAACACTGGCCCAAAAATTACCTCCAGGGTAAGTTTCAGCAAGACTTTTGTTAAAAAAAAGCCAGTTATTCAACTACCAAGAGCGAATCCGACTGACATTTTGAAAGGGGGAAGATGAGCGATAGCGAAAAGCTGATTGGCAGTTCAGTATGAGTTTCGGTGGGGTCCAAGGGGAGAAGCTCCCGGAAGATTCTGGGTTTTAAGGGGTTTGTGGGGTGTTAAGGTGGTAATTGAAGGGTAATTTTTTTTGTCTTTACACTGGTTAAAAAACTACTTCCAGACCAACTTCAAGTAAGATTTTACTGGTTACAAAATTAGTAAAACTACTACCAAGCAAGGGGAGCTTATCTAGAAGGAAAAAGAGAACGCAGTTGATGTGAAGTTAGATGTGTTCCCCTTAAGGAAAATGTAGGTCTGACTACGCAATTGGAAGTCGGAAGTGTGCTGAAAATTTTGAAAAAAAAAAAACGCAACCACTGAGACAGCCGGAAATGGCATTTCCCAGGTGTTTTAGCGATATTTTCAGTTGGAAAGTAGGGAAATTACTACCTTTTCTTGTCAAAAGAAAAATCGAATCTTAAAATATGTAACAGTCACACTCTAACTAAAGAAGACATACCGTTTTTTGAAAATCTCAAATCTCAGTTGAGGGGCACACGATTTTTCAGGGGGGGGGGGGAACGCTCCCCCTGGCCCCCACTTGGTGACGCCACTGTTTTTATATCCTTAAAATATTGTTGTTTGTAAATAAAAAAGGCTGACATATCCATTAAATTAAGGATTACAGGTAATTGTCCTGCTTTATTGGATAAATGCGATCTCGTAGATTAATCCTGTGGCAAGTTAGATGCATTCGGCCTGGTTACGTACTTGTTTATTGGCACTCGGCAGGGCTTGCATTATACCCGACTGTGCATTATTCTCCATCCCACTGTTCGACCCCCCCCCCCCCCGTCGTTATTTGAATCATGTCATTGTTTGCAAAACAAATTTCGATCAGAACTTCCATTCTACTCGCATAAATTACACGCATCAGCCTATAGCCCGATGTCGACGTTCTACACGGTGGGCGTAACGCTGTTCAGGAGAAACTATACAGTTCGAAAGACTGACAGTATTAGGCTCGGCGATCCAGTACAACTCTCCCATATGTTACACTAGCATCGGCCAATTAACGTACTGTACCATTGCTTAAAAAATATGCCAAGACGCTTATCCCACTCAATAAGCTGTTTCCGGGTTTTATGATTAATTCCATTGACGGTCATAACCCACCACCTCAGTATCAAAGTGAAGTTTTCTAGACAAGCCTGACCGTTGTCTTGGCATGTGTGGTAAGTGGACCGAACGCCCTCTAATAAACGGTCAACGGTCAACTAGCTTACATCCCAGACCGCGGTCTGATACCAAATTACTGTGAGTTAGTTGGTTAGTTAGAGTTTTACGACCCAGTTTCCAACCTATTGGTTCAAGTCGAGCCGGCCACGGCCTTTTTCCAGTTGTGGCTCACTGGCTTGTTTTCCACACTCCGTTGCTTAAATTACTGTGAAATACAAAACCGTAAGCAAACTGTCCCCGCTTTCGCATGTTACTGTAAATTTCGTGCGTCATCGTCTGGTTGATCATAATTCCAGTTTGCAGAATGGCATAGAAACACCGCGCTCTCGTTAACTTGAATAAAAAGAGTGAAAAGGTGCCATTTACATGCAGAGTGTCCCGCGATATCCAGCAAACAATAGTCATGCGCGGTCAATACACTTGCTATCATTTCCTTTTGATAAGAAAAATAACAACAGATGAAAATTTCCTGTCCACCTATGTGACGTCCGATAACCTCATCCGGGTATTTACAGAGAACTGGCGTCGATCTCCTCCCATAGTGTTAGCTGTTTGGCATTCCTGTGGATGAAATCATAGATCGTGTATATGTCATTGTGGTCTATAGATTTATAGCTATAGGTTTTAATTGACTGATAAACATCAAGGCTTTCTCATCTATGGAGCTTCGTTTGGCTAAGCAATCAAGTAAACGTCGTCTTCCCTCTAAGTCATTCTTTTGAGGGATATCCATTCTTTAATACTCTCTCCATAATAACTGTCCCACATCCACTAGATTGAACACATCTGTGATACAGACAAACTCTTTTGGTAACTCTTTGGGTAAACCGATTTTTCCTATCAACATGTCAAGTTCAGTTTATATAACGCCAGTGATCTCACTTAACGTTCTCAACATTGTTGGGGGGATCACCACCTTTCCTTTCAAAAAAATTCAATCCGTGTGAAAAAAACAGTCAATGGGCGATTTCTCAAATATTGGGGTGGGCATGCCCCTCTCTCTCTCTCTGCCCGGGGATTACTACCCATGATTTAACTCATTGAGAATACTACTACATTAAGTTAAGGCTAAGACGACGACATTCATTTTGTCTTTTGATAATTGTTCAAGCAATCTAGGGTTAAAAATACAAGTGTTTCGTGATCCATGAAGTTGATGTAGTAAATAGGCCTAGTTAAATATATAACGATCCCTGACAAGTAAACATTTCCGCCAATTAAATGCACCTTGACGAAGAACATAAGATGCACAAAAGTAACCCCATTAATCTAGATACTACATCTGAATGTCCTTGGACTAGAAATGGACAACGTCGACGTTAATACACACAATTGAATATGGTAGACTAAGAAATACTTTGTAATGTTAGTCTTGTGTTATTGTAATACTTGTTAGCAAAGATTTGTTTCATAAGGTTGTGTAAGTTGAACCAAAGTGTGATCAGTTTTCGGTTGTTACATGGAGTAAAGTGACCGTACCGACGGTCACTCTCAGGATCCGCGTAAAAAAAGAAAGGTACAGGATGATAAAGAATTCATGTGCCTTGTATTCTTGAACACTGAACTCCTTTAGGGCATATATCTTCTTCTAACCATCTGCCTATCAGCTCATAAACACACGAACAATTAGCCCATGCACTAGAAACAAAAGAGTGTGAAACTCCCTAATAGAGTGGAAGTATGCGTTCACTCCAAGAACAGAAAAATTCACTTCAAGAAGTTTTAACTGTTTAACGAGTTCCTGCAATGATCACTTTTTGAAAAAGAATGATCCTATAAGGAATTCCATCAGTGAAACTTTGCTATAAGGGAGTAAATTCCACTCTTCATCGCGAAAATTTCACCGTTCGTGGAGAGAATTAACAATGTTTACTCTATTAGAGAGTGACTATAAGTTCAATCCTTTTGTTAAAATTGGTCTTATCAGCTTATGAATAGCTTCGAAACACCATTGGCGAGAATGAAACGCGCGGAGCGTGCGTTTTGGCAATTTGTCAAGGATTCACCAAATGGAACAATATGGTGCTAGTTTAAATAGTATTATACTCATTTAAATAGTTATATACCGTACTAAATGAAGGAAATATCTACCGAAATTGATCTAGTTGAAAACTTGAAAAATATCCTAATGCCAATTTCAACAAAATGCTTAGAATAAAGTACCCATCTAACATACCAAAAATTAGTCTGACCTTGAAAGCTTCTTTTAAAACGCAGTTTCAACCGCGTTCATATTGTTCATCAGTAAAATGGATTCATATAGAATAACAATACGGTCTACATTGCTTGCAATTAACTTGAAGAGGAGTCCAGCTCCACGAGAGGGTACTAGAGCACATGGCCTCAATCATATTTCACCGAAAAAGTCAATTTACTTGAAAATGAGACTCAGTGACATTTATATGTAGAGGCTGGAGAGAGTTGTAAATAAACAGAAGGAATTCCATTCTGGCTAACCGCCCGGTCTCTGAAATGCCATTTAAAGAGATCTTGGAGGTGTTATTGACCAAATCTTTCAGGTTCGCTCCCCGTCAAACAAGGTGGTGATCCGCCTAGATAGTCAGTCCTCGCCCAAACCCAAACCCTGGGACCGCTACTTTTTAAAAGTTAAAGTTGAATTTGTCTTCCTGTCACTATAGTCTCTAACTAAATTGTGGTCTGCGACTCCAAATTATTTGAGCTCGTGGACGGACTTGTGTGCCCAACAGCATAAAGGAGAAGCTTCGAATTTACATAGATTCCAATTCATAACGTCCCAAGTATGAAACTTTGAAGCAACAAATGCTGCAATAATTTGCATTTAAACACCCTTGAAAACAGAAGCGACAAAGGGAGGATGGTAGGGACACTCTTCACCTCAGACCGCAGTCCCCAAGGACGAAGACGATCTACGTGTATCCTCCATTCCAGAAAGTAAATATGACCCTACATAGTAGCCATGGCACCCGTCCCCAAAGCCACAAAATTCTGAAATACACCTCCACGTATAACTCATACACATCTGGCAAGGGCAAAAAAAAGTGTCTTCATGTGATGTTCAAGGGGAAGTTCAAGCAAAAATTTAATTTTCATATGTAAAAAGGTAAAAAAATCTACACAGTGTGGTGAAAGTTCCTTTCAAATCGGACATGTATTTCTTGAAATATCAGTAAATGAAGTCAGTAGATTTGTGTTCAAAAGTGAGTTTGAGGGCAGCAGAGCTTATATCACTTCCTCACATTGACAAGGAATATTTTGTTTCCCTTTGTTTTATCAGACTGTTGTGTTTACCTTGAAGTTAATAGGAGTATGACCTCCCTGTGGGGGATGCAAAGTTTGTAAAATTCTCATTCTACTTATGCAATCGCACTTTAATAATATGGGATTGTCGAGGAGAAAACCCAGTGAAAAGTTTAAAGAAAAGCAAAAGACTGCCCATTAATGTGGGGATGTGATGTCATATGTGCTTGCTTCAAGTTCACTTTTTGTTTGAAATTTGAAAACTTTACGTGCTCATATCTTGGGAACCACACACCGGATTTCCATGCAAATTCCATCGAAATGCTCAAAATAAGTACTCCTGTAACATACCAAATCCTGTTGTGACCTAAAACCCTTCTTCTAAATGTTGCACCATATGGCATCAAAGTACTTAAATTTATACAATTGCTCAATGGGAAGTTGAAACTCTGCCTCATGAATTAGAACCTCACACAGGAAAACAGTTAACAAACTTCCACCCTTCACTGAAAAAAGGAAAAAAAAAAGAAAAAAGAAAGAATGTCAATGTCAGTCAATCGCCAAAGTTTTGACCTTCATACCGTCATAATAAGCCTTGCATGTTACAGTTTCCCAGGAGGGCCACATAGAAATGCGAAAAGACAACTGAAATATGCTAACATAACATAACAGGTTGGAGGGCAAATGAGGCCGTGGTCAAAATTCCAGTTGAATCCGAGTTAAACTGGGTTCAACTGGGTTCAGCTGGATCCAGTTAGAACCCAGTTGAAAACCAGTTAAACCCAGTTAATCTAATATGGGAATTGGAACAAATTTAACTGGGTTGAATGAGTCAATCCAGTTGAAAGCTGGTAACCCAGTTTAACCCAGATGGTTTTATATGGGATTTGGAACAAGACTAGCTGGGTTCAACTGGGTCCCAGGTGAACTCAGTTGAATTTGTCAACTGGGTTCAACTGGAATTTTTACCGGGGGACCGAAGGGGGGGGGGCCCATAAGATGCCCTGAAGTTAAAGCCCTAATTAAAAGTCACGAAAGCTTGACAACACCCCCAAACAATCAGGATTCTACCACAGTCATGGAAAAACTTGTCAATGTTAACCTTAAAGCTGTGAACTGACGGGGAGTTAACTACCCAATGCAGACAATGATCCACTCGTTGACAACTCTATGGGTGAAACTAAACTTCCTAATGTCAAGCCTTGCAACTTGAAAAGGCTTTTCCAGCTTTTTACAATGCCCAAGCACCCGAGAATTACTTTGAACCCTTAAGTAACTACAAGTCAAAAGGGGATTCCTTTCAGAAAGAAACTTGTAAACCTGGAGCATGTCCCCCCTAATCCTTTTCAGCTCCAAAGTTGTAAGTCCAAGATGTTTAAGCCTAGCATGATAAGGTAAATTTCTCACCTCAGGTATAAGGCGAGTGGCTCTCCTCTGAACTTGCTTTAAAAGAAACTTGTCCTTTTCATAGAAGGGGTTCCAAGCCTGAGCTGCATAGTCAAGATGAGGTCTTACCAACTGCTTAAACAAATTAAGTACAATGTTCTTACTAAAATTGAAGAAATTCCTCTTTATCAATCCAAGCACTCTATTAGCCTTTGCAGCAGTGGCTGCACACTGCCTTGATGACTTTAAATCCCCAGTTATTACAACATCCAGATCTTTCTCAAAGGTGACATTAGGCCTACTTAAAACACTACCATATGTTATAATCCAAGCTAAAACTTTTAGGACCAAAATGAAGGACCATACACTTATCCGCATTAAAAGACATTTGCCAGGTCTGCCATCCCCCCCCCCCCAAAAAAAAAATAAAGAAATAAAATAATTACCTATCCAGATCTTTCTGCTAGGGGAAAAAGGAATTTCCATTCGGGTTAGGTATCGAGGGGGTCCTGGACTCAGTCTGCGGGCTAATTTGGATGAATTTTTAGAAGCAACTACTTTGCAATTCTTATCCTGATCCGTTTTTCCAATTCGTAAATTACACGATTTGAAAATCTTACCCGTGTAATGTCATAGTACGTGGTCGACCTCAGTGTAGAGTACACTGTAAAACGTTACGAGTATACCGTGGCGCAAACGAAACATGGAACTGACCAAGATGACGACACAATTTGGGTGAATCAGCACCCTAAAAGTTTTATGATTTGTGACCCAAAATAAGAAATTCCACCCCCTTAAATCATTCAGTAAACACCGGAAGTTTGGACTTCCCCTGCCTCTGTTTATGACGTCACTTGACGGTCAAGGCACAATGTATTGATCACATCAATCATCAGTCATCACTGAAGGTGGGGAGTCCCAAAATAAACTATATTGGACCGGTACCGTTGTATGGGGTACGTACTGTGCATTACATACTAATAATTGAATGTCTGAATATGTGTACGTGACTTCAATTGAGAAATTTCAGTGCAGTCACTACATTTCTCACTTGCCGTGACTTTAGTCTCGACTTGAACCCGCTGAAAAGGGGAGGATTGGTTGGACAAGAGTTCTTCCCTAGGTCTGCCTGCCCCCGATTAATCACGGATTATTTTTTGCTTATGAAGTCAAAGTTTCTTGGTACTTTTGTTTATGGCACAATCGATTTATAGATGACGGGATTCCCTGTAGCACAAGCAGTCATCAGTGGTAGTGTACTCCATGTTCTATGTGCATGCGTTGTGCTTTCTAAGTTGTGCAGATCGGTACGGCCTTCACCAAAATTATTACAGGTGGTGGTAGAGTATACAACAAACGAACCGCTCCGGATATTGGATTATATTATTATTGGTATTACCCTATTACCAACAGTCACTGAAAGGAACCAGGTTACAGTTTCTTTACGAAATTATCAGTTTTCTGAGGAATACACAACCTGCTAGGAAAGACAACTGTCAGCTATCTTTTAAGGAGGGAAATTTGCTTATAAGAGAACCGTTATTGCAATTGTGCTTGGTGTTAGTAGGTAGCTATACTTAGTTTGACGTCGAATTAGCCTAACAACAGCACCAGCTGACCAGGACTGTGATACAGTAGGCTAGGTTTGCGTAGTCGCCGACATTCATTCAGAAACTAACCAGAACGGTCGATAAGCTTGGGTAAAACCGCATGATTTGTGATAAGCAATGAGAAAAGTTTCTTCTGGGATCGAGAAACATTCGGCTAATTGCCACATTTCAAACATGCATTCCAGTAACACTTGCAGAGTAAAATTTCAGAAGTGGACATCTATAGGTCTAAGTTGGTTACATCCAACCTTTAAAAACATGAACATCTTTTCCGTTTGTTTAATTCTCATCGCAACCATTGGAGTATCAGAAGCTTGCAATATAGACATAACCAAGCCGATTGTATACAAGGAGGGGAGTGGAGACTATTTTGGATATACAGTACTTCAATATGAAGATATATTGAGCCCATAGTAAGTATGTAAACTAATGTAGGCTAGAAGGAGTGTATGCTAGCTAAGCCTTACGCACTCCTCCAACAAAACTGTGTACTAGGCTAGGCCTGTGTTAATTGGTAGCTTAAGCTCCTTACACAGTCTTTGCTCATAGCACTTCATAGATTATGTCGTGTAGGCCCCTACAGTACAGTATGTATCAAATGTACTTTACCTTATTTAAAGGGGAGCAATAGTGGCCATTTGACTCCCCACATATGTGTAGTACATATATTAACATTAGATATTAACACTACTGTGTTGTTTTTGCATAAAAAAACTCATACCGAAAAAAAAGTTTCAAATCTTCCGCTCTTCAAGACATGAGTATCGCCATACTCAAAGAAACACGACCATGGATCAGCTGATTAATGACGTAAAACATGCACCTGATCATATTTCTCAAAAGTGGTTACCAACTTATGTAGACTTACAGCTGAATTTATAATTACCCTTTACGAAGCTTAAAAAACTTCATAGTTGCTTTTGCTTTACTGATAAATATTTTTGATTACCCAATAAGTTTTTGTTCATCTTTTTGTTTCATCCTCAAATAAAAAATAATCATTATTTCTGACTGCTTTTGTACAAACCAAGAAAGGTTACTCCCGATAGACCGTGAAACTACAAGCTGTCATAACAACAAACTGTGACTAGTGAGACCGTATTTTAGCATGCTTTTTGGTGCAACAGTTAGGTTCATTTTTACTCATTTTTGCAAAGATTCGATTTAGCCAAACCTTTTGTAATTCTTGTAAGTAATGTAGGATATTTGTGGACACTTAACCGTTAAAAGAAGGCAATCGCAAAGAGAAATCGGCTAGGACACCATACACATCGATCGGTGTTATTGTTATACGGCATAGGCTACGTATTAGGCTATACTAGTATAAGCCTATACGTAACGTACTGGCCCTTAGTCTAACGTTAGCTTGTATAGACTGTACGGCTGGTTCGCTGTGTGTGCTGGTCACATTGCTCTCAGGTGCATGAGTTTTGCTTGGTCGAACTGGCTCAAAATCATATGCACTTGGCCTGGAAGAGGCATCCATATTCTTTTAAGGAGTTAATCTTTTGATTTCTGAACCTTTATCTCAAACTCAACCGTTGAAACGTTAAATTTGTAAAATGAATTAAACGATGGGCAGTTGCGCTAATTCAGTAGTGTTACGAACGTTTGTGCAGTATATGATATTGCGCAATAGCAAACAAAAGTATACATTGGGTGCAGGTTTTACGTCACTGTTCTGTTGCACTATGGGTAATTTCGGAGAAATATGGTGCTTTGCACTGCTTTTCTTGACTGCCTTCAGACTTGCCTCGGAAAAACTCATAGTACTACGTTTGACTTGGGATAAAATTGGTCTTTAATGATGCAGCATTGCTTGGAATGATTATATTGAATTTTCTGTGCTGTCTAGAAGGCTGTACAATTGCTTCCCTTTAAGGGTGAACCCTCTCACCCAAAGCTACACTTCTCGGAGCAATTGCAGAATGCAACACCCCTCCTGAAATTGAGTGACAACAATAGAGTTGGGCCTACTCATTGTCAAAGTGCATTCAAGGGAGACATTCTTTAGCCTAGAGAACGACCCATAGTTGGAGTGGGACGTTGCATTCTGCAGTTGTACTCACTTCTTGTTGGGGGTAACATTAAACTGTCAATTGGCTCAGCTTTTTGATTGACTGCTAATGCAAACAATGCAGAGTACAGAATGGTATTACACAGCATGAACTGTACCACAGACTGTGCCACCGAAGTGCCGATACATACCTGTACTTACAGAAATACTGATATACTTTGAAACCCTGTACCACTATCTTTTATATGTGTCATTCTTCAATACTGAGTAATGAAAGTGTGACATGCATACCCAAAATTACAATTCATCAAATACTTTTGAAAAGTAGCTTATTACCTTCCAAATACCATGTTTTAACTGACCATCAAATACAGTAGGAAGATAGTTGAGTAAAAATTAACTCAGATATTTCAGAGGGTAGGTCATTCATCTACAGTACATGTGTGACGTACAGTATTTCACATGGTGTCCACTTGCATGCTTGTAATTGAGTATGATAAAAAAAAAAATGAGATATTTGTGTGTTCTCATATTTTTCTTGCCTATCTGAGTTGCCTATACATCCAAAAAGTGTATATTGTATGAAATGGCATCGAAAACACAACGTTAGAAAAGTGAACACCATTCTGTACATCACAATGCTGCAATTTATTCTTAGAAGTTAGAACACTGTAAATTTGCATTTACTGGATTTAACCAGAATGTATTACCATGCTGCTGACTATTTTTGCACAGATTAAGTGATGTACATAGTATATATTCTAGGTGTCTGAAAAGAGTCAGTTAGCCTAAGTCAGGTGACCTTGTTTGTAATACAGAGTTTTGACTAAAATTGTGATGTATGTAACAGTGTCCACACCAAAAATTTGAAATTTTCAAATCCTTCATTCTTCAGTAAAAAGACATACATGTTACTCATTCTTCTGCAGTTGTTAATAATGACTATCACAAAGAGCCTAATATTCTATCTCAAACTGACATTTTGGTGAAATTTGATTTTTTTGTGATGTACGTAACAGGACACCAAGGGGGTCGCGGGGACACCAAGTCTATATTCACATACAGTGGCTGTCCTTGTGAACATTGCCACAAATAGCAAGACTTATCTAAAAGACAATCTTATGGGCGATTGTGATATACCTGTGTGTACAACTGGAAATTTATTGTGTGGCTGTATGGCTACAGTACCATTATGAAATATACACTAGGTGGGTGAACACCAATGTATATGTTACAAATCCAGTTTTTGTGTCTTAAATATTTCTGTACAGGTAAGAGCTATGTGCAAGCCCATGTGGATATGAACTGCTGGTTCCTAGGTCTTGACAAACACACCTCTAGTCAATCTATAAATTCTTGCAGATTTTCTCAGTTCTCAGAGTTGTGTGACGTATGCAACGGGGTGGACACCAAATGTTACATAGGACACGTAACACTCTGTTTGTGTAGCTCATAGTAAATATTCCTGTAATATTTGTCCCCATGCTATGTCACATTCAATAAAGTGATGTGATCCACTTCATATGACATACATTATGAGGAGATCTAACCCTCTTTCTGTATCTTTTGAAAAACAATTGTATTTTTATGGATATCATGTTTCGGTGTCCACCTTTTGGGCCATTTTTCAACTATTATCAACTCTCAGAAAAATACAAGGGGTGGTATGATAGTAATGAACATGATCTTATGTATCTCTCGGCTCTAATTTAGAATCCGTGCCCGGAACTGCGTCATAGCTGTACGGTTAGGGGTTACGTACGCATAGTAATAAGGTTAGGGTTACGTACGCATAGGTATAGGGTTAGGGTGGGCCATATGCAGGTGTACGCATGCATAGGAACTGTATACGTAGGGGTATATAAACATTTACGTATACGTATCTCATATTGTACAGATATATACACTCTCCAGTACATACAGTTAGCTTTAGGTATACGTAAATACGTATGCCTACAGCTATATGTAATAGATAGTATTATTAGACAGTACTTATATTATTTTTAACCCATCCACCGGCAATGGCGCACGTAGCGCAGTAGGCAAGCGCGCTGGTCTTCATGCTAGAATCGCTATACCGCTAGGGTCGAGGGTTTGGGTCCCGGTACTAACAATGCTTTTCTTTCTTCCACGGCACTAACCATTCACTTCTTTCCACAGCACACACTTATAGCGCTGTACCTCAAGTGAGGAAAAAAAGAAAAGGGTTTTTTACTTAAAAAAAAAAACTTATAAAGTTTGAGCGCCCTCTTTTGGAAGTTGTGAAGTGAGTAAAATTATGTCTACTTCCGGGCACGGATTCTAAATTAGCACCTATCTCTCTGCTGGGTGAGGTCTATGAAAATACGATCAGTTACAGACTTCCACCCTAAAGAGGCTGAGTAGGTGCTCTATATATTTGTCCACTGTGAATCTCTTCAGTACTGGAGAATAGCACATATGCTTAATGCATTATTTTACCAAAAATCCCTTTTCCCATTTACAATACCCAGTTGGAATTTTCTACCTGAGCATGTATGTTGTTCCCCAATATAGATTCTTTTAAAAGTCAGCTCTTTTAAAGATTCAGAATTGCTAGTATTGCTTGCATCATCTGACCAGGGAGCCGCCACTCAGCTCCCTGATCTGACTCCCAAAGCCCCACATTATGTAACAGGACGGGATAGCCGTCCAGGCATTTGTCCTGATTCAGAAAGGAGAAGACGGATTAAACAGGGGCTCTCTCTCTCTCTCTCTCTGTAGACTAGTGTGGAGTACAACAGAGTGCAAGACAGTGTCGAGTCCTGTTGAAGGACTGAATGTGATACAGCCCTATAGTAATTAGCCTATAAGATTTTGGAAATCAGAGAGGTTAGATATCTCTCAGAGAAATTCTATAACAGTTGGTACAAGTAAGAATAGTTTTTCACCCAAACTAAGCTTTCAAAAATTTGATTGTATGGTAGCACATCTTTTGCAACCCCTCTAATGCAAACTATTTTGAGGAGATGAAGCTGGCGTTTTCATCTAAGTTGAGACTGAGTTGTTTGTTTGATAATGACTACTCAAACTGTTGGAAAGTTTTGTTTATTTTGAATGCCATGGGCATTGGGAAAGTTTAAATTATACCCTTTACAGAGAATAATTTAGCATTCAAATTTTGCGTAGCAGTTTTGAGGTGTTTCACATATTGTTTGTGAAAATTCAAGAGTTTCAGTATGTACACAAAAAATTGCTACACAATTTTTCAACTTGTGTAGCAAATTGTGATGATGAGATACTAGATGAATTATTTCCTGCTTTAATGTTATGATTTCAAAGACAGTTATAATATTGGCAGTTTCACAGGCCTTAAATTTTGAGACATGCAAATTTATGCAGTTGCAGGCCGTCACTCACCTCAAAACACTGTCAATGTGAGGAGTGTGATTATGCACACATTTATGAAGAATCAGGGTCCATACAGTTTACATAGCAGGTCTACAAGACTCATACCATAACTTTCCTGAGGAGTGTGACAGTAATATTCCAAGACACTTGTAAACATGTGCGGTATTACCCCAGTGCAGCAATTTCCGTAAATACAGTAATACAGCTGAGACCATTCTGCTAGTCTACAAAGTGCAATCATGCCATGTTTTAAAAGCTCAGTCATTTGAACACAAAATTTTTTTTAAGTACTGTGCAGTACCCTATTCCAACATTCAAACAGAAAATTAATTTAAAGGTGCTGTTACTACTTTATACACTTTCAGATTTAGGATGAAACATCATTTGGTTACTGCCTACAGTAGTTGCCTAGATTTTATATTTTTGGTAATGGTATACATTTCAGGGGGGGGGGGGGGTCATCCCTACATTCCAACGTGTCTATGTTCCAACGTCCCTCCTTATTTCCGACAAGATGTACTTTGACGCTGACAAAGATTAACTTTGACACCGACAATAATGTACTTTGGTACCAACAAAGTGTACTTTGGCACTGACAATAATGTACTTTGGCCCCGAATCCCACATGAAAATGTACTATGGCACCAAAAAAGTATACTTTGACCGTTTGGCGCCATTTTGTCAGAACATAAAGGCATCGGAACAAATATGTCAGAACCATATATAACCCGTCTAAGGTACTGATGTACATAGGATGAAAATTGTAGAGAATTCTGTAGGATTTGGTGAATTTGTGAGTGAGCTCTGTTTCAAAGTATGTGCCTGTTAAACTACTGTAAGAGACTTCCAATGTTGTCACTAGTGAAAATGGCAATGATGAAAACTTCCATATCCACTCAGTTATTGGCGCCACTTATCAAATTTCACTGGCTTTTGCATTGATTGCCTTATCACCTGTCACAACCAAATTTGAAGTTAATTACGGTACTTCAGAAAGTGATTATTTTGTGTCCAGCAACTAGTCAGTGATTATATTAGCCCAATAAAGGATTTGCATGTCCAGCCAATATTTAATTAAGTGAGCCACATTTCCAAAAAACATTGAACCAGAATGGCTTAAGTGAAGGGACATTAACTTCTCTCCTCAAATATTATGAATAGATCAAAAAACAGTATATTGGAGCTCAATGATTGATTGCACCTTGAGTGTCCACTGTCACATTTGTTAAAATAATTTTATCAAAATTTATTGTCGCAACACAAGTTTTCATATGTACTGTAGAAACATACAAGAATGGTGATATATTGTGTGTTGTACTACAACCCTTTTACCCAGGTACTTATAAAAAAAATTAGCATGTGCAAGGCTTTTTCAACCATTTTGTGAAGTGCCACTTTGAATTCTTATGGAAGTTAGTGCCACCATTCTTCATGCCCAACAAATATTTGGGAGTCAGGCACATCAATGAATTGAACGTGAATGGACAGTAGAAGGGGGCAAGGGGTGGGGCTATCATTCCTCCCTGTTGAAAATTTGTTGCCCTTTCAGTGAGTCCAGATGCAAAATGGTTCAAGATTTGTGACTTTGAAATGAAAGAAGTAGTCTTCATAGTCAGGAAAGAGTGGGAAAATGAGTTTTGGTTTGTGGTTTCAGGTAAGACTAATAACATCCACATAATACAACACCTTTTCATTTCTGGGTGATCATGCACCCACCGCTCTGCAACTGGCAGGTTGGAGAGCCACCACAGCTACAGTAACAGTACTGGTGCTGTGATTCTTGTATGTGCACCTAGTGCCTACTCAACTACGGTAGACAGGTTAGAGGTTTGAGTGTATGTTTAAATTTAAAATTTCAGTTCGGATTTTTATTTAAGCAGGCCTTCTATACTCGATATGCAGTATTCAACGGTGTCAGGCCTACAGCATTTTTACAGTTGGGAAGTCAGGAGTTCAATTCCTGACCAGGTCATATACCGAAGACTTTAAAACAGAACCTACTGCCATTGTGCTTGTTGCTCAGCATAAGCAATGGGGTAGGGAAAAGCAAGCCAGTGTGAGCCACAGATAGTTATCTCGACTTGAACTAATCGGTTGGAAACTGAACTACTGTAACCTGCACAGCTTTCTTGTTGTTTTTTGTTGAGTTATTTACAGTTGAAATAACTTGAAAATCCTTGTTAAAATGATTCCTTTTGCTATACTTTTCGGTTCTTTCTTTACGCATCTCTTTCGTGTTATTACCATAACTCCTTCTAACTAACCCATGTCTTAATTTTCTTTATAAATTTGCCTTTTGGAAAGTTTTTGTGCTTTATTTTTTTTTAACTTGTAGAGATATTTTGTCCAATAACATGGATATTGCTGAATCGTGTTTTATTTACAAAACGCTCATTGTTTTCTCTTTCAATGTGCTATACTGCTATAAAAACAAGAATTGATACAGTGCTACATACTGTATGTCATGAATACTTGCAGTAGAATGGATGCCAGCTCTGTGATCACATAACATCTATTAGTATACATGTATACTTAAAGAGGCTTATTGAGTTGATATCTATAACTTAACGAGAGTCTCAAAGGTCACTACCACAAAACAATGCTTATGGTTAGCATAACAAGTCAAAAAGTCGCAGAAAACGTTACAATTTTGAATCTTCTAGTGTCCTGACTTGTAACAGTTTTGTACATAATTTGAAAAAGTGTCTGGTCACGAATTTTTGAAAACCATCTTGAACCATTAAAAACTCACTCATAAAACAGTTATTTGTAAGTAGGGTATGGGGATTGTCTAAGACTGACCATTTGTCATTGGTATGTGAAGAAAACTTAACAAGTTTGGAAAACTTTGTTGAATTTCATGAACCAACTCAAAGGGCCGCTTTTAGTGCAGTTGAATGTTTAGAATGTCAAATTATTATTTCTGGTCTCAAGTACTGCACACTTAATACTCGTATTGCATAAAATTAAAACATTTCGGCATAATATTGCATTTTACACGTACCTTATCTTAAATGTTTGTGTGTGTTGTTTCAGGATGGCTCAGCTTTTATACATAAAACTGCTGTTACTATAGTGTCCTGTATTTTGATGTATGTACAATGTTATCTACAGTTCTGTATTTTATCAGTCCAATGAATTTGAAATTCACTAGCACAATCATTGTAGATTTGCAAATTTTTCTCTAGACTTGAGGTACAGTACAACTTTAGTAATGGTGTACTGTAAATGTGTGTGTGCATGAAAAAATATATGTCTGTGTTTCAAAGAAGGTGAAACTAGAAAAACAAGAATAAAATACTGTAACCAAAAAAGGCAGTGGTAAATTAAAGTCTAAGCGGTTAATGATCATGTCTGTAAATGTCCTTTTCAATGCTTTCATTAAAGTAGATGAGGTTTTATGGCTCAGCTTTTAACCAGAAGTGAGGCTGACCACAGAGCTCTTTTTTCCAGTTATGGCTTACGGACTTGTTTTTATCTACTCCATTGCTTACGGTATGTATAGCACTAACAGTGTTTCACTTTCCACAAGAACAGTTAAGGGTGAGTTGTACTCCAGTTCTTGAACATGGTGGTTAAACCAGGTGCCCTTTTTTCAGTTGGTAAAAAGTTGTCAGTATTTGTTTAAATTACTTTAAAAGAAGACACTTTTGCGGCAAAGTTTTAGGTTGCATTTAAATGGCCTTTAAAACCCTTCAAATTGAACCCTACAGAGGTTTTGAAGCAAGCTTTTGCCCCCCTAAACCCACTCATAACTTAAGCCTAGGACAGCATCACTTTGGACTTTGGGTTTAACAGTAATGAATCGCACCCCTCCTAGTTATGTTTGAATTTCATTCCCACATGCTTGGTCCCTTCACAACCCTTGGGCCCTCCATTACACATGGTACACAGTGACCCAGACCCCTAGCTTGGGCAAAAAATTGACAGGGGGAACACAGCTTGAGGGCACAATGTGTGCACATGAAGTCTGCTAAACGCCCACTGAAGAGGGTCCAGGGGGCAAAGCCAGCAGAAGCTCAGACACTATTCAACAATTCAGTCTTAATCATAAACCCCAGCAAAAGCTACCAAGCTCTTCAAAATACTATGCGCACAAAGAGCCATGGACATTGCATCATTTGAAATGTTGAAAGTTTGGGTGAACAAGTTATTCTTGAGCAACAGACAACTGAATTTCTATGTATGGAAAACGTATTTCTTGAAAAGGAGGCTGGCTACCATACTGCCTTATTTTTGATAATCTAACAACCTGTGTTAATAAATATAAGTTTTAAAAGGATGAATTTTTCTCGCAAAACAAACGTAATATTTTCCTTTAAGTGGAATTAAAAGAAAAATTGAGAGATTTAAATGTTGTTTCAAAGTAGATTTGGAGCAACTGCTCTTGCCCAAATTAAGGATGATTAATAGAAAAATGAGTTCAGTAGCCTACAAATAGCAATTGGCAGTGCATTTCATACTTAACAGTACATACTGTATGTATAAATGTACAGTTGTCCATATCATATACTTTGACCACTGTTTGTTACTTTTTTGGGTGCATACTGCATGGCATCTGTGTGGTACATACTCCATTCTTGTGCCCAAGGTGGAAAAATAAGCCATTGTACCAGTGCACAGTGTGTTGGTCAGGATTTGGGTTCAGTAATCCTTCCGAGAACCCACATCCAATACCTCAATAGCTGAATTGCTTCCTTCCTCTCTTTCAGCTATTTTTTGTGGGTGCTGACTGAATAAATTGAAAAATTGTGTATGTTGATCAGTGTTAAAAAGATGACTTGTGGCACTGTTTACAGTAGTACAAAGTCATTATTGGTTTTGTGGCAATTAATATTGTGATGACTAGTTTGTGTGACTGGTCAAAATGACTGTGACAAAAAAGCCAAGCAAGAATTGACGTTTCCTCTCTTTTAATCCACTCTTTGTACCAGTGTTTTGATGTCATGGTGTTAATAAACTTTGACATAATGTAAATGATATCTGAATCATAATAGCACATTAAATGAGCTTAAAGATTATAAAATGGATGGAAAAAACTTAAAAAAATAATAATAATAGTAAATACTTACAACAACAAAAAATAAAAAAAGTGAAACAGTGTGAAAATGTTGAAACCTATGGGCCCTATTTTTGGTTCTTTGCAAATAGCAATTTAAAAGACAGGTTGGTAAGGTATTCGTGTTTGTCTGTGTTTAATGCTGTGGGTATGCCAAGATCCTGCGTGTTCTGTAGTCTCAGTAAATTTTGCACATTACACTGTATGCAAGAAAATACCGTATTTACTCTATTAAACGCCCCCTCTCTAATAAACGCCCCCCAACTTTTTCGTCACATCGCATAAAGTGAAATTGTTAATTCCAAAGACAATATGGTAAAAGGAAAATGAAATAGTCCTGCCATGAAGCCACGAAATCTCCTAAAGTCATATATCCTGAAGTAAAAGGCATGTTTCTGCAACTAATTTCTGTTGATATCCATCACGCTATCACATACCGCGAACCTGTACTGCTTCGTTTGCGGTTCGAAAGTGGTACTGTACATACCGTAGGTTATACAAATATTCGCGAGCCTATCCGAACAGCCTAACATGAAAATCCAAATTCAACACCGGAAAACTGTTTAACAGTGAAATGCTGTGAACGCGTATGTACTGCTAATACAGTACGTATATGCATGGTGCTACTCACGGTAACTATTATGCAACTACCGTATGTACGTGCGTATAGCCTGCCGGTCAGTATAGTACCGTGAGGCCTGGCCGTATACTGTGCACAACATGCATGCATGCCGGGGGCATGTAAAAAAGTCACTTCTGTGTGTGACGTTACATATCAAGATGTTGGCGAAAGTTGATCACATTTGCAAAGTTCAGAGTGCTGTTCGTGGCTACCATATTTATAGGGAAGTTTGGTTACCCATCATTGGGGAGGAGCTCACAGCTGATTGTGAAGCTGACAACCAAATGGATGAATACGGCATAGCAGTTTGTCCGAAGGGCTCAGATAAGAAACAAGTTGTGGGGCACTTGCCTAGAGAAAAGTCACGTAAATTTGACTCTAATAAATGCCCTCCTTAACGAAAATTTCACGTCCCCGGGCGTTTAATAGAGTAAATACGGTACATTTAATTGTATGCTTTGAAAACTTATCTTTTTAGGAAATCTCTTTCTTGAATTTTGTTCTTTGTAAAGTGCCATTGAGTGTGGTTCATCACAGTAATGTGGGCTATATCAAGTTTTGCAACCTTAACCCATATCTTTTTCATGTGTATGGAGTATATTCAAATAATCACTTAAATTTACAATGTATGGTTGTGTTAGTTTCATTGAGGCAGTTTTGTTATGGGCAGTACAACAAACAGTTTTTACTGTCAATTACACTGTGTGGGCTTCAATGTAATTTAAATTAATTTAGCAAGTTTGAAGTGGTCTTTGAGATGTTACTGGGAATCTGCAATCCATGGTGGAAAGGGGTTTCCAAAATATTGAGGACATTCATTGCAATAAATCATAATGTAAGAACCTGAGAAGCTGGTGGAAAACTACTTATGCATTATTATGATGAGGTTTGCTTGTTGACTGAAAATTGTGTTTGATTTAATGGCATGGACAGAAAATTTGAAAGAAGAACTGGGTTGGGTGGGAAAGATGAGGATAGGAAAAGGAGAGTAACACTCTTTCATGGGGCAGTCTTAATGTGAAACTTCATTCTTCCAGTTTTGAATACTTTACCAGTTGGTGTGTGTGTGGAGGAGAGAGGGAGGAAAGGGAAGGAGCCCCATGAATTTTCAATATTTCAGGCTACAGTAGCTTTGAGTAATAAAAAAACTAACAAACAAATAAACAAACATTATTTCTGGAGATCAGATGTGGCTAGAGAAGATGGCTAGATTTGGTTTTAATTTAAAACCTGTGAAGGTTGTCAGAAACGTTTCTCTGAAGGTTGTAAGAAATTGTCATAAGAATTTTTCTTTGGTGCATGGTAATTGAATTAAAAAAGAGCAGACAGACCAAGGGAGTAGTTTAGAGCCCTGGTGATGACTGTGAGAAAAACATCAGAGGTGCTTGTGTCAACTGCTGTGAAAGACCCACTATAATGATTACCAAAGTAATGACCATTACCTGAAAAGACAATTGTTATTCATGTGTGCAGAAGACCAACTATTTGAAGATGACAAATAAAATAGATTTGAAAAAAAAAAACAGTAGAATGAAACATAACCATGGAAAACAGATGAATTGTAATCCTATGACTACAAAATTACACCTTGTAAGAGTTCTGGATAACACTCAAAGCAAATACTGTATGGTAGCTGTAGGAACTACTGAACAGCTTGAGAGTTAGTAGGCCTACTGCAGCCTGTAGCTTACAGTATTTGTATTAGATGTTGGTGAGTCTTGAAAGCTGTATAGTTTCCCAAGAACAGCTCATATAAGCTTGTAAATTTATGTTTTGATTCAGGTAGGTTACCTTCCCAACTAAGTATGAGAATATTGACCTTTCTCAGCACCCTGGAATACCTGCTAGTGACCCCTGAACCTTATACCACTGACTGAGCTGTAATTGCCATGGGGTGTTTTGTTCTTTTACTGTATGTGAGAGGCAATGGTGCTGCACCTTCTGTATATATTGTAGATACCATAGCAGCTCCCTGGTACTAGCAAATATAGTACTGTAGTTAAAAGATGTAGTCCCAGCAGAAATACCACAGGTAGATTGTTTCCAAGTTTATCTGGGAGTTGCTTGTACATTGAGCTCTAAAATCACAGCTCTAGGCTTTCCCATCCTAATGGCACATCTTCAATGGTCATACTACATGAGAAAATATTACCATGGTAATATACAGTGGTTGTATAACTTAGGAGAAAATTCTTCTTCATGATGGGTGTAATCACAAGGTACCACAAAATCACATAAATTATAGTATATGAGTCCAAGGTAAATTAGAATAGTAATGCCACATAAAAAACATGCCTGCCTTCCTGTAGTAAGCTTTTGGCCTACATTTAAATACAACAGATGTAGTCTAGCATTCTACAGCTTGTTATGTACAATTTGATTAAAAATTCTCGTATTGAGTTTTGTCACCTAGTAGCTAGCATCATACTGAGTTTCATAATAAACTGTAAATTTTATGAAAAATAAGGCCCTGAGTCTACCTTATATCTTGTGACTTGCATGTAACAATTCCGGCAGGTGGTATATAGGCCTAGTAGTCACTTAGTGCAGTTTACATCAGAAGCTAAAGAAAATTGCACCAAAAACTAATGAAGAAAATTGTTATTTCAAAATGGTGGACATACAGTAAAGGGGTATAATGAGAGAGCTAATTGTGGTTATATATGAATTGTATTGCAAATAATGTTTCAAAGGATATATGTCTGCTATTGTGAATGTTCTACATCCTCATCTACAGTACTTAAATGTTTAAGTTCTGAATTTAAGTCATTTCCTGTAGTACTCATTACTGGCAACCACAGTATAGTGTCACCCATTCATTTTCTAAATTTCTCCAATCTGCCCAATGCAAGTTACAGTTGATCTTCTACCTAGATGGATGAATACCATAAACTACATGACATGTACAGTTAGTGTTAGTTTATATGGCTTTCTTGGTCCCATATCTAAGATAACCACTTTTTGTAAATCATTAAGGATCAAAATCAAACCATGATATTTGACAGTTGTTTATGGTTTAATATCATGAAAATAAATTACAAGCATAAAACCTGGAGGCAAGTTTCTGTCGATAGTAATGCACGTGATCATTGAGTATGAGACCTGATTGATGTAGCTTCTTGATTGAAAATACACCATCAATGATGCCTGAAAATTCTCACTCCTTTGATTAAATCTCAACCTGTACAATTCTCATCATCAGGCAGGCAGTCAGAACAGATGGCCTCGTACTAATGTACCTGAACAAGATGCTTTTTCAGTGTGTGAAGGTCGTCATTCAATTTGTTTGTAGTAGTAAAAGTTATTGATGCCTGTGAGAGCTGGGTTATAATTAAGGAGAAGCAATCATTTATTCATTTCATATAGAGTTAAATCAGCTCTACAGAGTGCATGTTTATTATAATTTTGTAAATATAAAGGCATAACTGTATCAGGCTAATTGTTAAATTTTCTGTAGATGTGTAGCCTATAATACACTTCTCAATCTCGTTGCAGCATTTTTTAACTTACATGGAAAAGGATGACAAATGTTAATGACCATGGATATAGCTTGGAATGTATTTTTCAGGGGAAGAGGCTAAAATTAGTTTCCTATAGTCAGTGTGAAATCTGCTTATCACCTCCATTGGAAAATATAGAAACCCAAACTGTGTTTTTGTATCCAATTTAGGCCTTATGTTTTCTACATAGCATTATCCCAGGCTGATCCAAGTCTCCTGCATTAAAAAATTCTCATTTATTTCAAGCCAGTCCAGAATTTTCCCTTGATCAGATTTGATGTATGTACATGAGTAGTCTATTCTTCAAGATTTAGGAACATTTACTTTTGTGAAGAGGAATAAAAGGCAGTAAGATTAGTCCTTAATGACGATGTTTATTTTATCTGCAAACTTCCAGCAACAACATGTATACTATATCTCCCATTAATATCTGTGTGTACATGCTCTGTATAAACCTAACTACAAATCATCTTCAACATAACTGCTCTTAGGCTTATTTTTCAATCAATGGCTGACTGATTCTTTTACAAAATGTAAGAAAATATCTCTGCAGTTTGATCCGTGAATTTATCCCAGAGGGCATGTTCTTTCTTTTTAGACATGTCTATGGTCTTTTTATGCATGCAGAAAATAACAGGGGCCCCTCTTTCTTCACAGCCTGTCAAGAGGTTTTGTGGAGAATGCCTGTTGCATTTTGCATGAAGACAAGAAACACTCTAGCAGAGTTAGTTTCGGTCAGAGATGAGGTGACTTGTCTCTTTGATGAAGTACTGTAGTAGTCGTAAAGATATTTTTTTTAAAGAAGATAGTTATGGCATCAGGTTGCACAACAAAATCCTGTGTTGAAGATTTTTCTCTGCATTGTAAAAATTGAAGCATTAAAATGTCATCCTTTGGCAAGTTGTTTTAGTACAGACTATAGATGCCTTGTCTCATACAGTGACAGGATTTAAGTCACACTTTGTGTCCTTTGATATGCTTTGAATTATCAGCCAGTATCAGTGAGAGTTGGCTGTACTTTTTGACAGAAAAAAAGCTTTTTTAGTGCTCTTTCATTGTACAGTATGTAAAGATCCGGATTCTGTCCATTGGATTTCTGCCTCAAGACTTCAGGTTAGCAGCATTATGTGGAATTCAGATTTATGCTCCTTTTTGTTATATTTTCAGAAAGCAATTACTGAAAAATATTGATTTGCTCCAGTTTTCATCATAATAAATTTCAAGTCTTTGCAACAGCCCTCCTTGAGGCACTTCATGTAGATTCTGTAGCAATGTTAATATTACAACAGGCTTATACAGTACTTTTAAGACATACTGTACAGTACATCGTGTGCTTGCTCCAAATGTCTTGCACCTGTATTATTAGATGATCATGACTGTGTTTATTCATGTGCTTGTAATGAAATAAAATAAATATCCCATTGGGTTATCAAAATGAAATCTCTCATAAGTTCACTATCAATCAAAGCCCAAAAGAACATGTGTTGTGAAAAAAAAAAAATACTGTACTGTGCACACCGCCATACCAAATAAAGCATTCATACATTTTGAAGTCAGTTTATGAGGAGCGAGTTGAAAACAATGAAATTCTGCAAGTCAGTAATGATTTATATGAAAAGTGCTTAAGTGATACCAGTGGGATTTTCAAAAAGTGGCATGTTTTTCTCATGTGGGGATTTGAAGCAGACATTTTCTATTTCTCCTGTAAGTTATTAATTGTCTGTTTACAAAGTAAACCCTGTAAAAATATTCTTGTGGGAATATGTTTTTAGCATATGTCATAAATTGACTGAGCTGTTTAAGATGTTTAAGAAATTTTTCACTACATAGTCATACAGTTAAGTTACTGAGAGCTTAATAGATGAAATTGACAGAGGCAAAGATTAGTCATGTGTGATGTGGAACGCAAAGTGGACATGTTTTGCAAACAGTTGTGGGGCTACCAGTCACTTTAGATTAGTAATTAGTGACTGTATGTATTTCAGTGCTGGAAAAAAATAATATTTCCCTGTTTCCCTGCAAGCAAATTAAATGTTCTACAATTTTTACACAATTAAATTAGCTTCTAAATGCCAACATTTCTCTCAAAATACTGTGTATAGTACTGTTTAGTTTTCTTTGGTCAGGAGCTTCCTGCATTGATTGTTGATTTTTTCAAGCCTGTAGTATTCAACCCAAATGCTCCAGTAGGGACTGCTTTCCTTGTGTAAATCATTGATTTCACTCCATGCTTAAGAATTGATTGAGCATGCATATAGTTATATGTGACATATTTGGACTGCAGTACATGGCAGGAAAGGACAGATTTGTTTCTCAGAAGAGGTTTAACCTGAGACCCTTATGAATGTATTATAGGGCTTTAATTTTTGTTTGCTGGTTGAAAAGGTAATGCTGAAATACAGTGTTAAGTATGGTTTTTAGTAGGGTTGGGCAGTATTGTGAAAATATTGGTACTGGTATTGTGAAACACAAAGAACTGGTATTGAGGCAGTACTGGTTCTCAACCCTCGGGTAGGGAAGTCAGGTGGGAAGGAACCTAAGCCTTGCATGGCTACCATGTTATCCTGCACATTAATGCATCTGGCTGTTTGATTGGGTTAATTACTATTCAGGAACTAGCTCTGCTCTAAATGTTTATGTACTGTAAATATTTTAATCATCCATACATCCTAACAGTTATTTTTGTTGGTGAATATAATGAGTACCGGTAATTTTTTTCAAGTACCGGTATTTTTTTAAGAACCGGTATTAGTAACACACCAAACATCTAAGGTATTTTCATTACCTGTACGTCTAGTACCGGTATTTCCATCAGTTCCGGTATACTGCCCAACCCCAGTTTTTGGTTTCGATGAAAAGAGAAACCTATGCATTCATGATGGCGTGTGTGTGTATGTATGTGTGTATGTGCGTGTGTATGTGTGTGTATGTATGTGTGTATGTGTGTGTGTTTGTGACACTTTGCTTGTTTACACGATATCTTGAGAAGGGAAGATCTGACAGTTCTCAAACTTGGTACACAGATACCCCATACGAAGAGGAAGAACCCTATTTATTTTGGTTGAGGTCAAAGGTCATCTGGGGTCACAGGGGGTCAAAAACCAAAATCCTTGTTTACAAAATATCTCAAGATAGGAAACTTGGATTAATTTCAAACTTGATATGTTGATGCATTATGATATAAGGAAGAACCCTATTGATTTTGATGGAGGTCAAAGGTCATTTGGGGTCACGTGGGGTCAAACCCCGAAATCCTTGTTTACAGGATATCTCATGGTAGAAAACTTGTATCAATTTCAAACTTGATATGTTGATGCGTTATAATGTAAGGAAGAACCCTATTGATTTTGGTGGAGGTCAAAGGTCATTTGGGGTCACATGGGGTCAAACCCAGAAATTCTTGTTTACACGATATCTCATGGTAGGAAACTTGGATTAATTTCAAACTTAATATGTTGATGCGTTATGATGTAAGAAAGAACCCTATTAATTTTCGTGGAGGTCAAAGGTCATTTGGGGTCACATGGGGTCAAAACCCGAAATCCTGGTTTACACTATATCTCAAGGTAGGAAACTTTGATTCATTTTAAACTTGATATGTTGATGCATTATAATGTAAGGAAGAACCCTATTGATTTTGATGGAGGTCAAAGGTCATTTGGGGGCATGTGGGGTCAAACCCCGAAATCCTGGTTTACACGATATCTCATGGTAGGAAACTTTGATTAATTTCAAACTTGATATGTTGATGCGTTATGATTAAAGGAAAAACCCAATCAATTTTGGCAGAGGTCAAAGGTCATTTGGGGTGGTGGGGTCAAACCCCGAAATCCTGGTTTACATGATATCTCATGGTAGGAAACTTGGATTTATTTCAAACTTGATATGTTGATGCGTTATGATGTAAAAAAGAACCCGATTTATTTTCGTGGAGGTCAAAGGTCATTTGGGGTCACATAGGTCAAACCCTGAAATCCTGGTTTACACTATATCTCGAGGTAGGAAACTTGGATTAATTTCAAACTTGATATGTTGATGCGTTATGATGTAAGGAAGAACCCTATTGATTTTGATGGAGGTCAAAGTTCATTTGGGGTCACGTGGGATCAAACCCCGAAATCCTGGATTACACTATATCTCAAGGTAGGAAACTTTGATTCATTTCAAACTTGTTATGTTGATGCGATATAATGTAAGGAAAAACCCCCAAAAATTTTGTTGGAGGTCAAAGGTCATTTGGGGCCACATGGGGTCAAACCCTGAAATCTTTGTTTATGTGAAACATCATGGTAGGAAAGTTGGATTCATTTCAAACTTGATATGTTGATGCGTTATGATGTAAAGAAAAATCCTATATATTTTGGTGGAGGTCAAAGGTCATTTGGGGTCAGAAGGGACGAATCCTGAAAACCTTCTTAACACAATGTCTCAAGGTAGGAAGCTTGGATTGATTTCAAACTTGATATGTTGATGCATTATGATGTAAGGAAGAACCCTATTGATTTTGGCAGAGGTCAAAGGTCATTTGGGGTCTTAGGGGGTCAAACTCAGAAAACCTTGTTTAGGAGAGCTCAAGGTACATAACATGGATGGATTTCATAATTAGTATGTGTATGAGTTATGGTGAGAAGATGGTCTGCATAAGGTTTTTCTGTGGAGGTGAAAGGACATCAAGGGTCATGATCGGTCAAACTTTGAAAAACTTGTGAAAATGGGATATCTCAAGGTAGGAAACTTGGATGGATTTCCTAATAAGTATGTGGATGTGTTACAGTATGGTGAGTTGAAAGTACTGTACCTGTTGTTTTTGGTGGAGGTCAATGGTCATCTTGTATCACCTGGCATCAAACTCTGAAAACCTTGTTTGCACAATATCTTAAGGCACAGTATGAAATTTGGCTTTTTGACTATAGAAATGTTTTGGTTAAAAGAAAAACCAGTTACTTACCTGTGAAGTCAAAGGTTCACTTTGGGTCACCAGTTGTTACAAGAAATGTAGCATTTTTATTGAAAAAAGCATGTATGTATCATCGAAACCTCAATGCATTTTTGCATTCTGGTTAGTTTTAAATATTTTGAAATACGGTAAAAGGAGTCCAAGTCTTTTAATTTAGCCACCTCGTATGACAGGTGGGAAACACCATGGGCATTTCTCAATCTCTAACACCCAGTGGGAAGAATAGGCAGACATTAGTTATTGTGCACATGTACTGTCCTCAACAACTTCACTGTATTCACAATTGAAGTAAAGGCTTTTTTGTTGCATGTGGAAAGAAAAGTAAGACATGCTCTTCCAATACTGAACCTCAACTGGTTTGGCTGCTGCAGCTGAGGATTTACAATAGTTGATGTATTTATCCCATTTCACTTAATTGACCTTTAAAACTGGGTTCTGCCTCTGTTTGGTTGGACCTGACCAGAACACAGATTTTCCAGGCCTCAAATTCTAATTTTTTTAAGAGTACAACCATTTTGGCCTCAAGGAATCAAAGATCAGGGCAAATCTGGGGGCTCCACAGCCAATTGGTTCAGCAGCAAGGTCAAAGTTTAGTTTGTTGATAGGGCACAAAGGCCTTACACAAAATTGACTTCTATTTTGACACTCCTACCATTTATTTTGGCTAAATGTGCTCTTGTAGTCTTTGTCCAGCTTTACTCTGTTTACACATGTTTGCCACTTCAATGGTTTAAGACCGTTCTGTACCTCCATGGCCCATCCTTGTACAGTGGAACTCTTCTTTTTATTACCATAGTCCTACAGTACTAGTTCCTTCCAACACTCAATACAAGCATGTATGGAAGAATGAAGGAAACGCAAAGGAAAAATGACTAGGCCATTGCAGATTTGTACTTCCTTTCGAGTGGTAGAAGAAGTTTGAAAAAAAAGGTTTGTATAGAGTGGGAAGGTTACCTGCCAGTTAGCTGAGATGTTAGGGGCACTGCAGCCTATAGTATGGCAGCTCTTGAGGCCATTTTTGGCCTCAAGCTCTTTTGAAAATTGCAGGGCACCAAGGCCAATTGAAGGGACAGCCACAGCCTTGGCCTCAGTGGTCTCAGTTAAATTCAAGGCTTGATTTTCCCACCTCTACTACTGTATCTGCCAAAGTGACTTAATATCCTGTCCGGCACACATTTCTGATAAAAACGAAAAATAAAATAGCCTGATGTTGTTGGAATTGGCTGGAAAAAACTTTGTTGGTAATAATTTGGGACAGACATGCATGCATATTGTAAACACCCAGGATGTGCTATTTCTAGCTGTCTGGGGTCCTGGGGAGGGGAGCTTGTAAATTCTCCCAAATAACTTGTACACAGCCCTGGGCCAAATGATAGTGGTGCTTAATTGGCTTAGGTAGTCCTGCTTAAATTCAAAGCATCTTTGCCCAAATCCCACAAAAATACAATTTGAATATGTTTTGATCAACTATTGAACCCTGGACAAATGTCTAAAATACTAATTCGAACAAATATTAGCTGCACAAGTTTGTAATTTACAACTGTTTTCTTTGGGTACTTTAGTTTCACACCAATACTTTTACCTCCCTGTAGATTTTCTAATTTTTTTTTTTTTTTACATTTCCTTTTTTTTTTTGGGGGGGGGGGGAGGGGGGCAGGGGTAGGGGTCCTTTCCCTTTATTTTCACATGTATGGTATGTTTTCTCTGCTATGGTGGAAAAAAGTCACTCTTACAGTAATAGCGAGTTCTGATACGATGCTGTAAACCAATTTGAATGACTCTCAGAAATGAAACAGCAGTTAATTCAATTTGAATAGTTTGGACAGAGGGGATGCATTGCTACTGTGTATTTAATGAATTAAATTTAAAACTTCCTTTCTGCTAGCACTAGTGATTCTTGAAGTTGCAAGAGTGTTCTTAAAAGTCATTTCTGATTTTGTATTATTGGCTATGACTAATTTAAGCCTTGGATTATCATTCTTTTCAGTATTAGAGTCAGTTTACAGGCAGATTTTTTTTTCCACACCCTTGGAAATTATCAGTGACAATAAATTTAATGTCAAACAAAGATAAAGGTGTGCAATTACAGGATTTTGAGAAAGGGAAAGATGCACTCATTGTGGACCATCAGCTGATGAGTGAGCTCTGAATTCACAAAGTCCCAGCCAGTGCTTTGCTTCCGGACTCTAAAATTAGAGTTCCTGAATGACGCCCAAAAATTACCCCAAAATGGAAGCTTTTTCCTGAAATAAGCATGAGAGTAAACCTAAACCCCCCCTTATTTCCTTGAAGAAATACTCTGATTAAGCCCACTTCTCCTGACAAGCTGTGCATGGATTATCCCTTTCCTTTATTTTTATTAATTTTACAAAATCAAATTTGAATTTTTCAAGTTACAATCGTTGTATTAACATTCTGCACTTGTTGCATTCGAAGACCTGTACAAGGTTAGTGCTGAGGTCTGGTAGTAGCCCTGGCTATAATGCCTTTTTAAACAGAAGGAAGGGGTATTATCCTGCCACAAATGTTTATGACAAAATGTATTTTTCAGTTTTATTTAGAAAACTCAATTCCATCTTAAATTTCCCTAAATTACCTGGACTTTTTTGAGTTCCCGAAATATTTCTCAAAATCATTTCAATTTCCCAAAATTACAGTAACCGTATTTTGGGAGATTTGCTTGAAAGTGGAAGCCCTGGTCCCAGCAGAGGGAGGGTTTGTAGTTTTCTAGATGCACTCAGGTGTGATTTCCCAGCAGCTGAGAAGCATATTTTCCATATTTATAACAATAGGGCAGGACTGCTCTACAGTGGGCATGGTGCCCCAATAGTTTATAGTACTAAGGTTTATAGTACTGGTACTGTAGTTTTGTGGAACAGTTCACTGTTGTGTACTGGTGTTGTCTGCTTGGACTGAGTTACTGTATCTTGTCTTCTGGGTTAATTACTGTACATGGTTCTATGTTTTGATTTTCAAAATGGGTATGAAATTGTAATACAATAATTAGAAATGTGATAATTGCTTTGAGCTGTATATGACAACCACATTGCATGATATGCTATACACAGGAGCAGACAGAGATTATTAAAGGTTTGATATGCCCCATAGTTTATATGTTTCAGTATAACATTGGGCTGTAAAATACAGTGTCCTGCATGCATGGACATGGTTAAATAACTCTTTAGCCCAGTATCCTGTTTGTGGTTTCTGGTCATTGATTGCATTTTTGTTGATTGGATTACTCTACCTACCTCTATAATCCTATTTCCATGTTCTGCATTTAGTAAACTATGATATTCCTCTCAAATTGCAAAGCCTTACAAAAAGTAACTGGATCTGTAATCATTGAATGTAATGTGGGCCTACAGGATTCTTTATGTTGTTTCTAAGCAAGGTGACTTATTTGTAAAGTTGGAATAACACAGAAGCAGGCCTGTGCAAATTGTAAAGGTCATGTTCCTAGAATTGCAAACTGAAGCAAACTTAGAAACTTCAGGAACTGTGTCTATTGTGGCCATTTGTCAGGTTTTGAAGGGAAAGTCCGAAAAGAGTGGTGGGGGGGGGGGGGTAAAGAAGATGCATGTAATAAAGGTCATTTCATGATTTATTCCTTGATTTGTATGTTTAAAGTGGTGACATGAACAAAGATCTGTAGCTACAGTAGCCAAATTTGAGTGCGGGCTAATTGTCTGATCTGGGAAAAGCATGTACCTCATCCCACCCCATGGCATCTACCTCATTTTTCAGCCATTAATTTTTCATTTTTTACCTCATTTTACTTTAAATAGGGAGTGAATTTGGGGCCACTTCATATGTCTAATTAGGCAAATGGAAGGTGGGTGAGGAGAAGTCTATTTGCCTGGAGTGCTGGGTAAGAATACGGAGTGCTTGGTGTCACCACCCAGCACCACCCACTGTAGCTACATCCCTGGACATGAAGGACAGCGATACTGAAAATGTATTGCAGTGTGAAGGTGGCTGTTCCTTGAAATAACTGCTGTACTTTTTTCCTCTTTGAAAATCAAACTAATTTTTAAAAGTGTTGAAAGGGAAATGCACTTTCTCTTTGTAAGTTAATGAGACAGTTCTGTCTGATAAGTGGAATTGAAATTTTGTAGTATGAATTTTTAAAATATGACACTCACATGCTGGTATGGATCTCTTGCTGTAAGTACTTTGTACAAAATGCTGATGCTGTTTCTCTGTATTGCCAAGAAATCCATAAGGGCAAGCGCAGTCACCCCAAACTTAGCCCGTGAGGCAGACAAACTTTTTTCACCCAGCTTATTGTTGCAAAAAAAAAAAAGAGACTCATGATGACCGCTGGCGTTGGAGCCCAAATGGTTTCAACTGTGAAGAAAACTTAATGGAAAGTTCATTTCAATTTCAATTTTGAAAGTTTTCTACTATAGTATAAATATTCACAATCATTCACTATCTTTCTCAATACTAAGAATCTTCACTTGCGAACAAGGTACCGACGCATACTCAACAGTTTCTTCTCAAAATTCTTGTTGAACACACTTTCAATTTCCAGGAAACTATTTAAATTTAAATATTTATTTTTCTAGCAAGGGATGTAGTAAACATGAAATGAAATTATAGATTTGTGGTCTGAAAGGAATTTTTGACTATAGCTGGCAGGCTCTGAAGGGAGGCAGCCGAAGGGGATGGCCAACGCAGAGGCGCTTTGTAGGCTACCCCAAACTAATTTCAAAGCAACAGCTAAATTTTATGATTTTCTTATTCCTTAACTAGTGTAGCTACTACTTTAGGACTTTATTGGTACCTATTCTATATTTTGTTTCCCCCTCTCCATCTTTATTCTATTAAAACAAAGATACAGTAGTGTTTGGAGATAATATTATCTAAATGTCTACCTTCCTCTTTGTGCTCGTCTTTCTTCTTGATTCATTTTTTCATGTTAATTTTGGGTTTTTTTTTTGTGAAATTTTTATTTTCTGTGAATACACATCTGTTGTTAGTTTAGCCATGGTGTGGTGGGGGGGGGGGAGGGGGGGGAAAAATGTTTATCCTTCAAGAAGGCAGGTAAATTTTTTCCAAAAATGGTAATGGTATTAAGGGAAAATTTCCTTCCAATTGTCAAAATTTCCAGGAAAGAAGCCTCATGGCTTAATTACTAGCTTTTTCCACCTATGAATTTTGTTTCTCCTGATGTGAGAGAGAAATCTGCACGGACCTTGAAGTTTGAGCAGTAGGGTTTTTTTTTTTTTTTATAGCACCTCTTTTATTTGCAAGTTCAATAATTGTTTTTAACAAAGTTTGCAGTATAATACAGTATTACAACGTTACAGTCTATTTTACAAAATCAATAACCCAAAAACCTTGAATGGTGTGTAGCCAATATGCATACAGCATCTTGAAAAAATTGAAAATGAATGTGAATGAAATTAACTTTAAAGTTTTTACAGGAAACTGAAGACAGATCTATATTCATCCTCCTTTGTTTCGTCGTTATGCTTTTTTAAAATAAAAATTTCCACTTCAGTATTAAACTTAAACTTATAGTAAAACGTTGTTGCATCTGGTATTGTACTGTTTTGTTTACAAGAATAAATAAAAGAGCAGTAGGGTTGCTATCACACATCACCACTGGCCTCTAGTCACTGTGAGAATTTTTTTTGCACAATTTAGAATGGGAACTCGGATAATTCTGTTACATTTTAATAAAAAACACACCTATTGCACTCCCCAAATTTCTTAAGGAGTGTGGTATAGAACTGTAGCTTCACCTTGAAAATCTATAACTCAAGGTCCAACTGCTGTACACTGTTGTAGGCCCAACTCATGCAGTGTTTTAAACTGTCAGAGCTGGGTAGCTACAGACCTCTGTGTTCAAAACTATGGCAATATGAACTGTTGTGTTTTAGGATGGTTAGAGGAGAGGCAGCTGTGTTTATGTAGTCAGTAAGATATCAGCTGAAGTTTGTATGGCCTCTATTACATGTGCAAAATGATGACATTAAAATAGAATCAGTGAGGCACCAGTAGTAGTACTATTTCAAGCTAAGATCATGTTGGATCCCTATTTTATGCTGGCGTACGAATAGAAATACATATTATTTTTAAATGAAATAGATTGTGCCTTTCATTTGATCATATCAACTGTATAATTTCCGGGAGACATACTTATTGCCCCACCCCTTGTCTAAAGTGCATATTGTACATCATGCTCTAACTGCAGCAGTTCACAAATGCATGCATGTGAACAGCCACATGTAGTACTCAACACTTGTTCTCATACTCACACCATAGATTTGAAGATGAGCTTTCAGCATAGTGAATTTACAGGAAAATTAATGGCTGTCCATCTTACTTGCCTTTTTCTTTTCTAAAATATACATCACAAAGGAAATTTTAAAGATCAAGTGATTAATTTTTCACTTCTTGATATCACTTTTTCTTGAGAAACTAACATTCTTGCATTCTTCCCATTTTCCATTTAGCATTTGTTAGTCTAGTATCTGAGTGACTGTTGAAATCCATCCTGGGCACTGCTCATACTGTATGCACAGTGTGCATGCACATGGGTGGCAGTTTTCAGAAATTTTTTGCCATTGAGGTAATTTCCCCCTCAACCTTCATCCCTAATATTGAGAATTAATTGTCTTAATTAATTGTGTATACAAAAATAAATTTTGAAGTCTTCTAAACTTTTGCAGTACTGGTTCTGCCATTTACTATGTGAATGAAAACCTTGCAATACATTCAGTGATTCTGCCAAGGGGGTAACATGGATTTTTACTGCCCCATGACATTTAGGGAAGGGGGTCACCCCTCCTTATTACTGTGGTATTCTGATGTAAAGTTTGAAGACTATTCAACAAACCCTTTCCATTTAACTCACATTGTGACCTACTACATGATAAAAGTATAAACTGTACAGTCAACACTGCAATTGTGATTGTGGATACATTGCAATCAGGACTGTTGATCGCAGTCACAATCGTGGAAGTTGGCAGCCATTTGACCATTTTTATAATGGATCACTTGAAACGATACGTGTTCTTACCATTTTTTTCGTGGTGATTGTATGACGTGTTAGCCAGTGATACTCACTACTGTACAGTAGTCATGTACCATCAGGTTTGTGATTATGAATTCTGCATGCAGAACCTGTACATGGTGTCACCCTACCCGAGAGGGATTTCTACATCTTGCTCTCTGGTAATTTCCCAATGGATAAATGCAATCATTAATTTGATGAAAATTTTCCTTGACAACTTACATCCCACAGTGGGGCGTAGTTGAGTAATGAACTGGCTGTGCCAAGACTCGTTGGCTACCAGCCTGGAAATGTCTGAATGTGATCTCTAACAGTGTTAGAAATGTTAATTTGGGGTATTTGGGTTTTAACAAGGAAGTTTAGAGATTACATGAATTAAGCAGGGAAGGCTACATTTGAAAGTTAATAAGCTAACATGTAGAATTTTACAGACAAAATTCCATTGACTTCATCTCATGCCATAGCAATGGTGTATCAAGATAGCTGTAATTACTTCTTCTAATATGTCCAATGAAATGGATATTAAAAGTACTTTGGGGTGACTGCATGTGCCCTTTAAACTTTTATTGCATTCTGTACAGTAACTGGTGACAGGTTGCACTTTTGGGCAAGCTACTATATTGACATTGTCTATACTTTGCTTTTCACAGAATATTTCAAGATGTAAATATAATTGGCCAAAAATGTGACAAATGGTCCTTGAATACCCAGGGGAAATTTTATGCTAGATTTCCCAAAAGTCACAAGACACACACATACTGTACACACACACACATGCCAAAAAGAGAAAAAAAGGAAAAAGATGGCCTTTTAAATTTGTTGATAGCAAATAAAATCATGCAGTATTCAGGTTTATGGTATAATTGTCACAAAAGTGGGATATGAGGTTTACTTAATAAAATAAAGGATGGATCATCAAGAATTTTGTAAAGGGCATTCACTGCAGCTATGTGTCCCCAAGGCTTTTTTTCACATACATCAGCTGCAGCTTTTCTCTACGTTTGATTGGTTTGCAATTAAGGTCATCTGAGTGTAATTTATGGCTGTTAGTACAAAAAATTAATTGTGATTTCCAAAATATTCTCAGTGTTGTTTGGGGTTTCTGCTCTTTAGAGTGTACAGCAGGGAGAATAACCCTGGAACTACTGTACAAAGACATTTATATCAAGCAAAAATGTCATAACGGGGAAGAATTGTTACCATACTATTCAAATTTGTTGCTTTTACACGCCTCATTTTGTTGACCTACAGTGCTTACAGTCCTATAGATAAAATAGTATTGGGCCTATACTGTATAAATATTTTCTGTTTATCTCTGACAATACCTGAGTACTTTTACCTTAGATGATTCTAACCAAACGGATTCCCTTTTTCATCAGGCATATGCATCTTTTGTGAATTTTAGACATATATTTTTTGCTTCAGTATTTTACAGTAGCTGTACTGTTGCAACGATAAACATTGATAAAAAATTGCACTTCATCGTAGCTCTGAAATATTCTTTTTGCCGTATGCTGTTTGCTGTAGCCCACATGTGTCCATTATTGTAGTTTGTTGGTACCGTCAGCAGCCGTGATCTCAGTTGATATCATTTTCAAGTTACACAGTGCTGGAGTCAGTGTACTGTATACCCTGTAATTTTCCATTGATTGCAAATGCTGGTTTTGTACCACTGTATAGTACATTTGTGCAGGAAATATGCTACAGTAAATGCAGGGACTAGTGTATTCCTTTTCCTATACAAGCTGGTAAAAAAAAATGAAATAGAAAATTATCTCTCTGCTTTCCAGGCCTATCCCTTAGTGAGAATTGAATTTAATCCAAAAAATGAAAAAAGAAAACAACTTCCTCTTACTGCTGTTACTAGCTACCTCACAAAATTTGAATTCTGTTTCCTTGATTTGTAGTGTCAGTGTTGATAACATACATCAGTAAACACATGAGATTGAACAACATACTGTACCAACACAACATATTTTAATATACAGTGGCATCCAGATAAAGATACAGTTAAAATACAGTTTCAAGTACTGTGCAGATTTGGTTTCAAATACATTTCAAGTAAGATGCAAGTCCTTTCCTTTAGTGGTTTCTATCTTTAACAGACAGGAAAAACTAGTGTGGGCATATTCTACAACCTCTACCCCACTGGAAGGTGTTGATGTTCCTGGCTGAAACCAGTGAAACTGGCTATAGTACCTTCTTACTATACTTGCACTCCTCTAAATCCTTTAACTCTGCTGTGACTATGATCATCTCATTATAGAATAAGGCATTCATCGTGTTTAAAATATGTAGGTTAAATGATGTATCATTGATCCACAATCAATATTTAAAAATGTGGCAGCGTACAATACTGTAATAATGCTAGTATCTTTGCGCTATGTTCCTGTTGTAACACAAAAATAAGCAGTGAAAAATTCTCATAGTCTTAATTGTATTAAAATTCATGGCACGACTGTGAATACAGCATATTCTGTGAGAACTTAGATTTTTAATCAGTTCCCTCTTTCCAGGAAGCGGCGTTGACAGGAGCTGGCAAGATTTGCTGTATAGTAGTTTTAAAAATGTTTTGGTTTTGTGTTGAGCTTGAATCTCCATGCATGGGATGGTGAGTTGTCTGTGTGCAGAATTCCAATGGGATGAATGCGTGGTCTACTCAGTATTCTATGAAATTATAAAGAGAGGTGTTTGTGCAGTGTCCGCTAAGATTAATAGTGTGGCTTAAATGTCAGTTATCACCTGGAAGGTGATGTGTGAATAGGGTGCTGAATAGCTGTTAGAAGCTTGTTGGAATTCTAATGATGAGGGGAAAAGACAATTGGTCTATTAAGGGAGTTAGTAAGCACTTTGAACTATAGTTCAGGTCACCTTCCCCCCCAAAAATAATTAGTCCTGAGGCATATTGTTATGATACAAATCTTGTGAAACAGCAGTGTGTAGGTCTTCTGGACTTTGTCAACAAAGGTCAACCTGCTTGATGATTAATGTGGTACTGAAACAAGGCCTATGGATGGGGGAGGGTACCATTGGAAAAGGGTGTGGAGGTTGGTAGGTGTACGTTTGGTTATCAGTTGGGCTGTAGAAATATATTACACTTTCACAGGGTGTAAGTTATTGTGCCATTGAAACTAGTCTGTGAGGTGTATAAATGCATGTGCATGATACATACAGTATTCAGTTCACACAATGGACTCCCATCATATCTTGCTGCAGAAATTTGTTTTAGTTTGTTGGAGTTTGCAGTTTCCAACCAGTTGGTTCAAAACAAGTGAGCCACAGCCTTTTTTCCAGTTGTGGCACACTGACTTGTTTTCCTTGCTCCATTGCTTACAGTATGCTGAGCAACAAGCACAATGGCAGTGGGTTCCATTTTTGAAGTGCATGGTTTTGGATATATCCACTGGCTACATCTTGCAACCTGGTCTGAAGAGTAGGCAAGCTACTGCAGCCAGCATAAAGTAGATGGAATGAGACTGGATCTACAACGTTCCTCTCATCATATGTAATCCCCTCTTTGGGATACTGTACACCTGTTCAGGCCTCGATTTTCAGAAAATTTATTGTTGTCCTTCATGCAACCATTTCACTAATTTTAACTGTTCATAAGTAAAATTTGGTTGTCCAAAACAAAACTCTAATTGTGTTCATGTACTTATAGTCTTGAAGAATAAAAAGATATGATGTTTGAGAGACAGAAACACTTGAAATCTGAAATATGGTACGATGCAAAAAGTCAAAAGAGTTGGTCAGTCAGCAGTTTTCATTTTCAGCCCTAGAGAAAAATGGTTGTCCATCGGACAACCAACCAAATGACTTTTGTTGCCCATATGAAATTTTAGTTGTCCCGGACAATCGGACAACCACGAAATTTGAGCCCTGCTGTTGGTCTAGCTAATTGTAATACGTAAGTTTCAAAATTTATTGAGACCCTGTAAAAGGGTATGTGTTCAAGTTTGACTTGTATTACATTGCATTTCTGTAGCTTGTTTCATCATATTTCCATAACTATGCATAATTTTACTAGAATTTGTTCAAAATAAGCTTTGCTTTGAGTATTCCTTTCACATACTGTACTATAGCTAAGGATTTCATGATTTTGTAACCTGAAAAGCTTAACACAAGATCTAATGTTCTGTGCCTCCACTCCTGATCTCGTGTTACAGTATTTACATACAGTATGTGTAGAGTGCTTACTATGCAGACCCACTGTACTACATTTTCAAGCTTCTGCCTCAAAACCATCAGGAAAATATCTACCAAATACAATTTTCTAGTTTCGATTCAATTAGGGTCGTATTTGGTGGAAAATTAAGTTTACATCAATTGCAGACATTGTGGTGCTCATCTTGAAGAAAAAGGAAATTTTGCACGACGTCTTGACTACAGGGTAGGGCTCTCAATTTAAAGAAAAGCAAATTGGAAGTGTCTTCATGAACGTTAACAACAGCATTGCATGAATCTCGCTAGGGGTTTTGTTAATGAAATTGAAGTGGTCCTATTACATTAGCATGGCAGGTAGTAGGGTGACCTACATCATATGAAAGGGGATCAATTGCTTCCTGAAGTGCGTGAGGAAGAAAGGAAATGCTGTAGTATCCTCAGTGTATTTTATTTGTAACTTTATTTTTTGTTTTGTTTTCAACTTGTGGGTTCATTAACAATGACCTCACTGATAAATATATCCATTTCATTTGTACACTTTCTAAAAACTTAACAATGAGAAATTAATGGGACACTTTTAGTAATTGTTGTAAGTTGATTAAGAGAATTCCAATACTAAACAGAAGCCTAAAATAACTCTCTGTTGGGTACACATCAAAAGCTGTCAACCCCTTAGGCCTATGTGTTGCCTCAACCAAAGAAGTTATTGAGGTAGGCTCTTACTGTAGAATTGGAAAGTAATGACTATGTTTGTCAGGAGACGGGCTTGAGGGGGGCCGGGGGGGGCGGGGTAAGGAGAAGAAAAGGTATGGAGGAAAGAGAGGGAAATTTATGTATATCTGTCAGGTATTTCCATTGATTTTACTCTGTGGATCATTTTACTCTATGAAATATTTTCCCCCAGTGTTCCACAACTGGAAAAAAGACCGTTCATGTTCACAGCTATATTATTGTTATTGTTAATGTGAAGCATATACTGTGAGCTGATGGGGGGGGAAAATGTGTCATTATGTGTGCGGAAACACCTATGGCTGGATTGGTAAATTAGAAAGGTTCCTTGTAAGTTATTGTAATAGTAATCGCGCTTTGTGCTTGCTGGGTTTGTTTTTTGGAAGGAAGGCGTATATAGCCATGTGTCAAATATATTAACACTGTTGCTGATTTTCAATTGATACTTTCCACGTTTAATTTAATGTCCTGTAACATGCAGTTACTCTCTAAAATAACTCATATTTCAGTGCCTAAGGTAATTAATTCTGTTTGATTGGTTCATGGCTGCAAGGTGTAATGTAACTTTCAGTTTTCTTCTGTGTAGCCACTTGAACCATACTGCACATTTAACAATGCTTGAACTGTACGCAGTATCATGCAAAGGCACAGGTCCGGATCAGTTCTAGAACAATTAGACAGCTCTTTTTCAGGATTTCTTCCAAGCAGGGTTGATAGACTAATCATGGGACACAAGGGGCTTCACCAACAACACCGTGTTTCAGGGGAGATGGACATACAGAAGACTAATTTGCAAAATTCAAAGTGTACAATTAAAAAGAGAGGTTGTGTACTGTTATAAGTACCAAAAGTTTGCTTGCAATGATGTGTCTAGTTGATTCTCTGACTTGGCATACTGTACACAGGTGTGTTGTAATTTAATTGACCCAAGATAATTTTACTGTTTTATGGCAATTGAAATTGCTATGAGAAGTGAGAAACTACAATTGAGGAATTTGATATGAGTGTATTCTGACCCTTTATTTCAGATTCTGTGACTGGCTTCGACATAAATGGGGCAGAAGAGGATTGTTTTAAGAGGAACTTGCAATCTTTCTGTACACATTAATTTTCAAGAAATGACTTCTTTTCTATGAAATGATTATTTTCCATGGTGCACTTGAGGTGGGGTAGCAATCCAAATTCCCACAAGGACGCTGACAGATATTGCTTTACAAATAAATACCAGTAAAATGAGCAAGCAACGTGCAGGCATGTATATGCTGTTGCAGTGAGTGAAATAAAGTTACACTGCTATAGTGTAGTTCAATCTGGCTATACTGTATCATGGTGTTAAAGATGAAATATATTCTGTTCTGCAAATTATTTCCATGTGATATAGTTAATGAAACACTGCATCAGGTATTTTATATAGTTAAAGAAACAGTGCATCAGGCCATGTTCAAAAGAAACGTGGCCTAGAAACAATGGAAAACACCTTTGAAAAGACAATAGCTTTGTTTCTTCTTAACCAGTGATCCATTCAGCCACCATTTCCACACACTAGTACTATAAATTAAACAATGTAGGCCTATATATCATTTGCAAAGAGAGTCTGATGAAAAAGTTTTGCAAAGATTTGGATGATACATATGCTAGGTGTATTAGTTTAGTAAAATTTTAATAATGTTCACCACATTTTCCATTTGCTTACATGTATAATAATGACTCTACACTAACACAATTTAGAGAAAACAATAAACATTTTTGAAAGAGCAGTAACAACATGTGGGGTAGAATATGATGTAATTTTTGACCATGTGCAGTTGAATGACCTAGACAAAACAATATATAGGCCTATACCAAAACTGCTCATCTCACAATCCTTTGTCATTGATATTTTGAAAAGGGTCTATAGTGGCATCATTTGCCAATTATTAGTAGCTAAATTTTTGCCAATTTATCCAAATTTCTATTTTTCCATCTTCACATAAATTTTTTTCTCTGGTTTCCTATTGTCTGGTGATATCGTAGGATTTTTTCAAGAGCACTCTAGTGTTTATAACCCCAGTACTTTGCTAGAGCGATCATTAGTAAAACATTTCCTGCATATTTAGAGAGTTTTAAAGTGTCCCTCTTGAATGTGCACTTCAAGCAAAAAACAAATAAAAAAAAAAGATAATATAAAATCCTTTGTCGGTTAAATTTTTCTGTAGGACAATGAACTGATTTGATATTATGGTGCTTTGTAGTGTGATACCTTGTGTGATGCTTTAGAGTAAAAGTTGGAGTAAAATCCTAACGTCCATGAGATGTGGCAAGATCACCCATAATATTTACTATATTACATATCTAGAACACGATGATCAGACAGGACATAAACTTTTTCGTTCAAAGTTTTGCGAGGTCCAGTAGCCTAGGATGTTACTCTGGCTGCGCTGCTGAATCTACAGTGTATGTTACACGTGCACCTACCTCGTATTTACCATTGTAGTACCCACTAACCCTGTTTAACTAATAGCACAGTGCAGAGAGGGGGGACCCTCATATCCAGACAGGAGCCGATGGCCTACTTCATCATCCTCTACTTGCCGAGTAAGAAAGAAGTAAGCAGACAATAGTTAATAAAAAGTCCAACTTACTGTTTTGTAAAGTTGTCAGTTTATACCGTCTTCCATTTCCAGAGGGATCATGCCATGGAACCTACTTCCATTGTGCATAGATGCCCTGCCTACAGTAAGTAGAGGCAGAAGGAAAACAACTAGGTGTCCCACAACCAGAAAAAAAGTATGTAGGTTATGATAGATTGAAAACTAGAAGGTTACAATTAGTTGAGACATAAAACATTATCTTATTAACTGTTCCCATAAATTTTGGAAGTGATTCTTTGGGATGCATATTTTTTTATTCCAAGCAAGATTGTAACCTCCTTGCTTAAAGGGTGAATGATCTCACCCCAAAACTACAGTTTTTGTAGTAGTCCACAGAAATTCTCAGATGGCACAGCTCTTTGGTTGACAAGCAGAGCAATGCAGAGTAATGCTATACACAACATGTACTGTACTGAAAGTGCTTTGATTTCATGTTGGGGTCTTACAGTATGTGTACTCACCCTGAAGAAATATTTATGAGATTATGTCATGAGGATGAATTTTAGACAATTGTTGAGGGGTTTAAGTAAATAGAATTGGAAATGTTTGGATGCTCAGAGGTTTATGCCTTTAACTATACACTCTTGAAAAAGATACATAAATGTATAATATTTTGTAGTCCAACCAGAAATGTCCACATGTTCACAGAAAAAAAAAAAAATGAACGCACACCCAAGTCTGGAAGAAAGTGCAAAATCTAATTGACTGAACTCAATGGATCCTCTTAAACAGATTTGTATGGATTGTGGAACAGTTTTGTCAGTATAAGCTCAATAGACCATGCCTGTACAATGGGCCCACTTGAGGTATTGTCCATTTCAGGGCAATTTGTTTACATTTCAAGATAATCTCTCTTTGACACAGTTGGCAACTAAAAAGTTGTTTGTCTGGTCAGCTTGGTGTGTGTTATATCTATGCATTCTGGATAGTCTCAAACACACTGTGGAAAATAATTGTGTGAAATAATAGAATAAGTTCTACTTAATTAACTTGGAAAGGTGTTCTCCTCTGACTTCACTGTACTTAATCTGTTGGACTGGAAAAATGTCACACAAACTTGTTTTCATCACACTTGTATGCCATATAGCTCTGTATACAATGTGTAGTGGTGCAATACAATAATCTGTGTGACAGTTAGGAATTTCATCAAGGCTGGGGAATTGTTTTCATACTCCATCCATACAGCTTAACAACATGGCAGCAACTGGATATGCAATGAGATCATGTGACAAAAATTTTACGTTTTAACAGTGAATTTAGAGAGACTTGTATAGTTACTAATGTTTGGAGGACATAGGCAAGGAGGCAAAAGTTTCGTTGGGAATATTTTTGCCGAGGTTGGTTGGTTTATACGGAACCTTTGATTCGTTCCAGGTTTTGGTTTGTAATCCCCACACTTGCCAAGTACATCGTTACAGACATTCCAAACCATGCATACATATAGAGGCAATTTTGCCAGATGGGAACTGTGGGTGTAGTCAAACCTCAACTTTCCTTGGAAAAGTGGAGTTTTGTTGAATATTTATGAAAGTACCTCTCCAATGCATTTGCTGTAGAAATTTGGTTTTATGCCCCAGATAATGCAATTGTCACAGTGAATGAAGGCATTTATAATGGTATAGCTGTTCTGTGCATGACTGGGACAATGTACAAACCTGACAGGGACAGTATGCCACTAGGACAGTCCCAGTCAGACTGGAACTTGGAAGGCCCAATTCTCTCATCCCAAACAGTATCAATTCTCCTTACCTTCTTATTTAAGCCCCTCCCACAATTGTCTGAAATTCACCCTCATCCAGACACAATCTCATTTTATTGCTTCAGGATGAATCAAAACACTATCAGAACAGTTCATGCTGTGTAATATAAGTTTTGGTACTCTGCATTGTTCGAATTAGCAGGCAATAAAAAAAGCTGAGCCAATTGAGAGTTTCTGTTCCCTTTACTAGAAGTGTAGTTTGGGGTGAGAGGATTGTCCCTTTAAAGCTGGAATCTTCGCAGCACAGTGGGCAAATCCTGATATACTGTACCTCATGTGGAAGATACTTCATGTAAGGCTCTTTCAAACTGAAGTGAGTAGACAGACACCTTTTAATCCCACTCACTTTGCTATTCAGCTTATTCATCTTCCTTCACTATTCTCATTACTTTGTTCATGGAAGTAGGGCGATACTTCCAGGGTTTGAGGTAGCCTTAAATTAAGTACAGTATGTCCCAAATCCTGGCATATTACCCCTGCTTATCACTGTACAAAAGCTGTAGTAACTTCAGTACGTGCCTTGATCATGCATGGTGGGGAGATATATTCTACTTCAAAGAAATGCTGCCTTGTTGAAAGGCTAAAATTAGAAATGCGACTAGATATATAGCACAGTATATTGGTATGTCAGAGGCTTGATGTGCTTAGTAACATTCTTAAATTTGGGTATGTTAGTCTAGAAATCTTGGTTTGCACTGCTTTGCTCTGATCCCTGATCAAAGTTCAGTGCTCTGTGTCAACATACTCCATTTTATGAATGAATGGGAAAAGCTTTTGAATGATGCTGGTGCCTGGATTGGTTGCAATGGTTGAAGGACTTTGGTTTTTGCCAGATTCCTTCCCAGACAATGAGGTGTTAGACAAGTGTTGGTTTTCTCTGTAGAGGGGCTGTGTTTGTTTGAAGGGTAAATATATTGACTTGAAACAAGCAGTAAAATATGTATCCACTCATTGGTTAAGAATTCCGTATGACATTGTATATATTGGTCCAGGCAATAAACAGCTGGTGATCTTAAAGCTTGGTGCAGTGCATGCATGTAGTCATTTTTAATAAATCTCCTTTGGCAGTATGAGGTGTCCTTAGATGTATGTACTAAAAAAGAACAAGAAGGAAAACTGAACAAAAAGGCTGATTAAACCTTAATTCAATTATTCAATATACCTATTACTGACCAGAAAGCAAGTTGAAACTATAGGATATGAACATTAAAGGCAGTCATTCGTCACCCCAAACTACAGTTTCAGTATACATATATCAAAACTTTCAATTGGTACAGCTCTTTGTTTGGCATCACATTCAAACAATGCATCATAGCTAAATTTCACAGCATGGGCACTGAGAGAGCCTTGATTACACATTATGGACTTGTATGGCCACTGGGACAAGCCATGAAGCAATAAACTAGGATTGTGTCTGGATAAAGATGAGTTTTAGATAAATGTGGGAGGGGCTAGAAGTAAGTAGGTTGGGAGAACTGGAACTGTTTGGGATGATGAAAATATGCCTTTAATATGATAATCCTAGGGACTCTGAAACTTTGCAAACTGAAAGCTTCTGTGGTCTCCTTGGAATTATGTTTCATTCCCCCCCCAAGATTTTATGGGAAGGCAAAGGGTTTTGTCCATGGATCTAACTTTGTTGAAACTGCACTATATTGTTCATGTACTGTTTGTACTGTTAATTTCAATTGTGCATGAAGACAATATAATAGTCTTGAGTGTGGCAAAGAGTAATTTATATCCATAGTTCACTCTTCTGTCAATTAAAATGTAAAAAAGGGCAAAACTTGCAACCATAGGTCTGTAACTCTACACAGGGAAGTCTTGAAGTCTATACAGAAGTACAGTAATTATAAAGATCACACAATCATCATTGCCCCTCTATTGCCTTGAATAAATAATACGGTATGTACTATGTAGTAAAAAATTGTGCTTACTACACTATAGAATCTTTAGTTTTAATTAGCAAGTTTTCCATGTGATGGAAAAACAGAGGAAAATGGAATTTGAGAAACGTAAGTAAAAGAACAGAAAGAGCTATACTGCACTATGTGGTAACTTGATTATTTTTAATCACATGAGAGTCACTGCAAGGCAGAAGCAAGCTATCATGTTTTGTTTTGTAAGGTTTTGCATTTATGTCTTGAGGCTTATGTTCATCATACATGACGTTGTTGTTTGTGTTAACTGGTCAGGTTACGATAAAGAGACAAGTAATGCTGGCGTTGGGAATTGTGACAACTTGTGAGACTGATTATCATGTACATGACATACCATGTCACCTTATTAGGGATTGGGTGCCTGCAGCACACACCCTTTAAATTAACAAGACGAACGTCTAGACGAGTTGCGGTGCCGACATACCAAGTCGTCTTGTACTTTAAAGGTGGTTTTATATTTTAGGGGGACAAAAATACCTTTCCAAAATACTTGTATTGTGTTTTGCCCAATAGCAGCTAAGTTAAGTTCCACACTTGTAATCCAGGAACATTGTTCATTCACTTTAGAAATGTGGTTGAGGTGGAACGTGTAACACACCAAAGAAATACTCGATTGCCGGTATAATGAGGTTTGCTCATTTTCAACTCATAGTTGACAGAAAATCAGGAAAAGATGATACAGCAGTTGATTTAGAACTGTAGAAAGAGCAAAATGTCACATCAGATAACATTTCAAACGTCATTTACAAGCTGTTTCTTGTGCATTCAATATAAGATATCCCTAATGTCCCGGCTCCTTAGTTACTCCGTGTACAGCATGAGGGTTTCTGATAAAAGATGGTAAAGCGCCAAAGGCTCAAGACAGACCATTCGACCAAACAGACGTTAGTCAAAATTGTATTTTAAGAAGTGCAGTTAATAAGGAAAAATATGCCATTTGTTTAGCTGTTTAGTGAATACAGGTGGAGTACACTGTTATGACGTAATGTTGGAAATGAAAATGAGTCTGTATGTACATGACAATAACGTTGCAGTCACTTGGTTGAAGATGGATTTATGTTAATGAACAAAAGGAAAAAAATTTCAAATGTTGAACATAAAGAATTTTTAAAGATTAATGGTTTTTAAAAAGTTCTGTGCGCTCCGCACCAAGTTTACTCTCAGCTTTCCTAATAAAAAATTGTTGTAAGTAACATGTAATAACAAGTTAACGAGAATCAAAAGAAATGTCGATATCTCAGATTTACCATAATCTTTACAAATGATGAAATAAAATTAAAAAAATATAAAACAGCAAAGTAAAAATTCCTTTGTCAGCGTTACTTACACCTACATTCCCTCAACATAAATGTTAATATGATGATATTTCACTCTAGCCTTAGGCCTATTGTCACTGTTTCTCCAATTTATATTAATCCCGCACACATACGTCACTATATACTAACCCTTCGCCGGTAACTTCTTAGTTTAGTAATGTATAGACACTTGAAGCAGCGTTGACCTCCACAAATCAGAGAACCGAATCAATCACTTACAAATCATAAAAGATAAATTGCAACATCTATACGTCCCTTCATGAAATCCGAATACCAAAAATATCGATGTCCCTAGTTTATAACTATTAGCGGCGATTCGTCTGTCATCACATCATTAAACAGTTTCGCTTCTTCCTACACTCTATATCAAGAACTTGTTGTCGCTCTTTCTTACAGTGACTTCTTACTACGGAACAAAACTGTTGCCATTGCATTAAAATTGTTTGAATAATTTCCATGCATTTCTTTTTCTAATAAAAATAATAATATAGCAAGTTTATGTATGGCCACGACTCGCAACTGATCAAGCGATAACCTAAAATATGTAAAAGCAATAAGAGAGCCAGGTCTATGAATAAGACTGCACTGTCCAGTAAAAAACCCCGTAAAAGACAAATTTCATCATTCCAACCACCCATATGAAATAGCTCAACAAATCACTTTCAAAGATGAAACGGACTTCATGAAAAAAAAAACGTTTCGCTGATAACACCACAGCCAGTGACATAACAAAAAAGAGCATGACTAGCTTATTAATAAGTGTCTTGCTACTTTACCATTTACGAAATGAACCACCTGGCTAAAAATTTACAATTGGAAATTTTCTTGTACCTGTTCAAAACTTCGTTGTGTAAGCCAACAATCTAAACCCTCTACAAACGGTCCAAATTTAATGTTTACGTTCGTTTAACATAAATATTAAAAATTATAAGGCAATCAATTGTAATTGTTTTACAGTGACGTAAATCCCGGAGAAGGCAAGGGATGTCTTTGCTTTCTCAAGTAAAAAAAAAAGGAAAGCCAAACTGTCATATGGCCCCCTCAAAATTTTAAATAACCATTTCAAAATCAACACATTTTTGACAAGAGATGAACTATCCATGGCCTTTAAAAAGACCAAATCAGTTGGTTTTCAAGGGCTTCTCCCCCAACAGAAGACCCAAAGCAGTCCCTGAATGATTGTGCAAAACCTTCATTCATGCAGACCTCTTCCCAATATCTCAAACAGATCACCGCCCAGCGTAATAAAAATGGTTGCTCTCATCACATACAAATATAAAACAAGATATCAATGAACATGTTAAAAACCCGTGACTACTCTTTACATTAAACTATTTGTTCATGTTAACACTTCTTCATCTTATGATGTGCTCTTCTCCCTAAATGTATAAATATTTCCAAGAAAGTTGCCTCCTGAATTTGGTTTTTTTAAGCATTCTTCTTTAGTGGAGCTTCTGAGCAATGGCAACTCGTGGTGTAAATATGTGGAGGGTACATAATGAACTTACAATGACTTGTCTTAAATAAAGATGATCATCTTCCCTGTAACCAATAATGCCAAACACCGAAAAAAACAATTACCACCCACAACAACGAAAAAATAAAATGTACATGTAGATCTTTCGGAACGTGTAAATTATACGATCGTCATGTTCCCTTCTTTCCCCATCATCACACCTCTGACTATTTTCATATCCACTAGAGCCCTTTTTTGTTTGATCCCGACTCTGACATCATCATTTTTCTCCCCTTCATAACTTTTATCTTGAAATTTACCCCCATACTTTCTTTTTCTTTGTTGCCAACCTTTCCTTTCTACAAAAAAAATCTTTGAACGGCCCTTCTTGGGCATTGTTATATTCTCCACATAGTTTTAAACTTTAAAATAACAAGTTTACCATAACCAGACACCTTGATATAACACAAATATTAATACTCGCCATCTTATACAAATAATATCTACCTGCCAATAACAATGTTTCACTCTAACAGAAACTTACTTTATGAAAAAACAGTGAACAAAACTCCTCTAAACTATCAAACTTTTTACTCCACAGCAACCCCGACCATGTCACTTGTAAAGAATAAATCTCTACAAAGAAATCCTCATATAAATACTCAAAATTCACGTAACACCTCGATGAATTAAAAAACAACCAAAATGATGGCGCCGTGTTAAATTAAACAACATATTATTCCCCAGAATATACACGGACCTGGTTTTTCCGCAAGATTGTTACTAAAAATAGAACACGTTTGCAAATTTTACGTGGAAAAAACCCCAGTTTTACACCCTCACGAAAATCATATTTCCACCAAAACTTAAAAACACGAAAGAGAAGTACCATCCCTACAAATTGCACTAAACCGTATTTCGATACCACAAAGCATCTAGAAGAAGATAGAAATAAAGTGCCGAAAAAGTCAGAAATTGACATCTCGATAGTAACTGCATTAGTTGCGGTTGCCTGCAAGGCAGGCACCGCAACTAAAAACTAGGTAGGTTGGTGGTTAGGAAGTGTTGGGGGGGGGGGGTTACAGGGAGATTTATGTTGATCTTCTGTTTATTTTGTGACCACTCTCTTTGGGAGTGCTCTTGTTTCTCAAGCCCAGAAGGGTTTTAAGAGTACTTCCATTCACAACTATTGTCTTTTCTAACTTCTTAAGTGCTTATATTAGTATCCTGTTCATTGACAGGTGTGATAAAGCAAATAAATGAAATGAAAACTGCAACAAAGAAGCATCACATTCTCCAGTACTATAGATTCAGTCAGTCACAACATTTTGATTCGATCTTGCAGAAGCTTCATTTAGTAGCCTTGTCACTAGTCTTCCCAAGCCACTCATTCTTTTTCTTAAAATCCAATAACAAGAACTGTACAGATTTTACCACCAGAGTTGCCTTATCTTTTGTGATAAACTTTTCCTTTCAGTGACACTTCCGTGGTCTCCTCTTTCAAAATCTGTCAAGTTTTCTTCTTTAATTGCCTATCCCTGTCCTAGGATGTCTCATATAATTTCACAATTACTTCTAAAGTGAAGATTTTCTTAAACTCTTTTCAAAAGTCTTGTGAACAGAAAATATACTAAGCACATCAAGATAAATGAACTAGATTTATGCCTGCCCCACAGCAACATGTTTCTTTTAATAGGGGGTATTTTATAGCCGATTGACAGGTGTTATGGGTAATTCTTTTTTCAGTACTTTTGTTCATAGTGCCAGGGGAATTAAATAAACAGCCATCAATTTACAGTACATTTGGGGCTTGGGCTATATTGAAAAATTTACTCCCTCAAATCATAATGTGTGGTTTCTTACCAGAAAATTTATTTGTGCCATAAATGCATTGAAACTGATCCTCCAACTGCAATGCATTGATCACATTTATAAGTTTTTATTAAGTCATACAACCAACAGATATCATGGTTGCTGGTAAATTGCCATTGAATTAAAATGAATGGGTAAGACCCATTACATATATCAAGATACTGTAGGCTTGGAAGGGTTATGGAGTTGAAAGGGAAAAAAAATACTTGGTAATGGAAAGGTTAATGATGACTGTGCTATATGGAAATCTAACTCAAAGTAACACACTGCAAAAGGGATCAGCATGCACTCAGTTGACTGTCAATGCAATGCTGCTTGATCAACTTAGTTGAACTTTAAGAACTTTCAACTGGATTAAGCTTAGTCCTAAGCCCCTCCCATAGGTGGGACTTCCTTTTGTCATGTCCTCCCTACTTCTCACCATAAGGCTAACACACAGTCCATATAACAAGATTAACCCTCTGTGAAAGGGAGTACATTCATCAAATACTCTCCATAAAAGTACAATGTTATTTCTCTGGAGGGCCCCTTAAAAATACAGTGATATTACTCTGGAGGACCCCTTAAAAATAAAATGATATTACTCTGGAGGACCCCTTAAAAATACTATGACATTCCTCTGGAGGACACCATAAAAATACTATGACATTCCTCTGGAGGACCCCTTAAAAATACTATGACATTCCTCTGGAGGACACACAGTTTTGAGGACATGAGGAATGGGTCAAATTGGTCAACTAGTTGAGGATTGGAGACCACCCTGGATTGACATGACTGACATTTTACCATGGTTCTATTGAAGTTGAAAATAAAAAAAAACCAAAAAAACTAGGTGATCAACAACTGTGGGTCAACTAAGGTCAAACTCACGAAAACCCCCTTCTCAGGGGTTCCCCTTCCCTAAGGGATAATTGCAAGTATTGTATGAGATAAGACATGTATAAGACATACTGAGGGTGAAAACTAGAGAATAAAGAATGGAAAAAATCTAAAGCAAATATAAAAATTATTTACGTAAGCATGATGCATTTGAAGCACGTATTTTAGATGTGTGACCGCTTTACAGTCTTACGGCCCTGAGTCCTTTTAGAATTCAAAGATAGTCACAAAGAATGAAGACGCCACAGTTGATTTTAGAAGAAGCATACAGTAAAGAGACCTTGTGTGATTGATTTGCTAGTGGTTTTCTTATTTTGCCCCTTAAGCCTCTAGTGGTTGTTAATTTCCCTTGTTCAATATAATTTTACCTTCATTTATACTTTTGCTAGCCATTTAATTGGAAATGGAAACCATCTTTAGGGAGAAGAAAAGGTTCCAGAGTTTGGATCTATTAGTTGAAATGTTGGATGTAATTTATTTTTCCAGCAAAATGGGAAATATGCTGTATGCAGTGTTTTAAAATTTGGAGACATCATGTCACAATACGTCTGAGGAGGCCTTGGAATTGCAGCCATATTTGTAGGCATACTCAGACAGCGAGTATAACAATATTCTTTACAGGAATGTGAAAGAATTTCATGATGGTCTTTTTTCAATATCTTCCAAGCTTTTAGGTGGTTGAATTGAATGACATGAAAGGGTTTATTTGTTTTTCTCTTTGAAATTTGATCTTTCAAAGAAAACTGTTACCTCTTCACGTAAGAATCTCAGGATGTATGCAGACTCCTTGTAGAGGCTCTATGAACACAGCATGATGTAGATCTTTCATGAAAAAATGTTTTGGGAGAGATTTGAAAAGCTGACAATGCAAACATGATATGTTTACATGGAAATGGAAAATAGGACAAGGAAAGATGGCTATTGGTGACATTTATATAAGAAGTTGAATCTCAAAGCTAGGTCAAGTGTTGTACGAAAACAGCTAAATTGAGATGTGGAACTTCTATTGGGTGCAGTATAGTTAGAGCCACTGTTTCCGCTAAGCCGCTATGACGCAATTTTGAAGCACTGACGTATTGATTTGATGCACTGATGTTTGTGGTGAAAAATAAAAAAAGAGCTAGGGTTTTCATTTGCTCCCCAAATCGATGTAGATGGCAAAAAGTACGCCGAAATACACCAAATATAACAACACATTTCAACTAATGCAACGGTATGTGGAGCTTGAAGGTCAGTTAACATTATGTGAAATTAACGATCATTTACTTACGCTTGAAGATTTTATTCGACTAGTTATAGCCTACGTAGCGCTTAGTTAACGTCAGTTGTAGAGAGCTGTCAAGTCACACTGACAACAAACATGACAATGAATAGCAACACTGCGAAATAGATCAAGACTTTAACAGTCTCATTTCTATGTTACGTCAGGGAGATAACCGATTCCTTAAGTTAACTGTGTTAAGGGAATTCCTGAAATTACATCGTTTCAACGATTTGCACGCACACAGTTTACTACAAAATGCCAGCATGCAGTGCGTATGGCTAACCTTGATTTATGTGAGACTGCAAGTAAAGCAGGCATAGCACTGCACTGATCGTGACTCTGTAGGTACATTCATATGTGTGAACATGCAGGCAGACAGTATGCTACGGAGATGCTGCGTAATTATGAGGGAGGGTGTGAGGCTATTGCTCGATGAATCCCGCGCCAACTTTATCTTTCCAAAACTTTCAGCAGGTAGGCTATTAAAAAGTCGAGATATCTATAATGACATACGGTACAGATGTACCACATTCTGCAGGTATATCCTGCAGCAATATTCTCACCTTTTGACAGATAAGTTGCGAGGAAGAAAGCCTGTGAAAACATTAGAGAAATAAATCTGAACGAGACTTTGGTACCAGCATTGAAACTTATTTTAAACAGTAAGGTTACTTAGGCAAATAAATGGTTCAGCGGCAAGATTGTCTGACTGCGCCTTTTGTAGGCTAATTACAATCGGGCTTTTCTATGTTTTGGCCGAAATCACAGTGCGTTTTTTGGGGGGTCCCAAAAATCGTGCATTGGTCAAACACCTATGTATATTCAATCACTTATGTTCATAATACTGTTTTCAAAAGAAGAGTTATAGTAGTAGGCCTAAGTCATGTTTACGTAGACTCTCTCCTCAAATCGTATGAAGGCATTTGAGTTAAACTCAGGGCTGAAAATGAGTAGGACCTAGGTAAAATAGTTTTTAAAATAGTAGACTGCCAGTGCCATCATTCTAGTTTGAAAACTTGCTAAGAACAGTGTACAACTCTACGTTACTTTCAAATATATTCTTGGTAGGATTAAAAGAAATGCAGTTATTGCAAAGTGCAAAATAAAATAACTTTTCTCATAAAATTTGGCAAATTCTGGGGAAATTATTCGGTGGAGAAAGTACAACAGGTTTAAATCAAGAAAACCAAATTTTGGGCATGACAACTAAGTTCTGCTAACCTCTGGTTATACTTTTGTCCAACATTTTCATTTGCTTTTTATCATAATCTAGCATAAACATACAAAAATACAGGAGCATTATAGAAGAAATTTCACTCCTGGAAACAGTTTTTTTTATGTCTTCAAAACCCCTTAAACTCGGGAACATCCGGGGACTTAGCCCCCTGGACCCCACCAGGGGTCCTTAGGCGGGCCCCTGGACCCCACCCGCTGGGGGCTCGCGCTCATGTGCACAGTTCCATGCAGCTATAACAATTCTACTGAGTCAAAATTTTCCAAACTGGTCATTTTGACCCAATGGTTAATTTCTTAAAGGAAACACTGGTTAGAAGGCATGAGTTTAATACTAGTGCAGCATGCTAAATTGTTGATGGAGTTTTTTATTGTGATCACTTTGTTGTGGTGTGATATTTATCAAATGTCTCATCCCAAGGAGGCTACAGGGGATGGAATTTGTCCAATTTCTTGGCAGTTAAGAATTTTGCATTTAGGAGTCTGTCATGATTGAGCGTATCCTACTGGGCATAATTTAAATACAGTACTTATCAGATGCTGGAGGAAAAATTAACATAGCCAATATTCCCAGACAACTTGTTGACTGGGTGCTTGGTCTAATGGTGGAGCATCTGCCTGGATCTACCCAGGGACTGGGTCTAAGGTTGATTCCCAGGATGACTCATACAGTATCTAAGAACTTAACTGCCATTATGCTTGATGCACCACTTAGCCCTCTCAAGACCACACACTTGGGTGCTACCACATCTCAAGAAAATGAACCGTTACTAAAAAAAAAGGCCGTGGCCAGCTCTTCTTGGATCAGTTTGTTGGAAACTGGGCTGTAAAACTCCATACTCAAGACGTTGGACATGAGTACCAATGTCCTTTGTACCATGTGGTACTGAATGGGACTATAATTATGTTTTCAGTATTTGTTTACTTCTAAGTAGTAATCTTCCAGCAAACATGTATGAACACAAGTTTTGTTAAAATTCAAAAAACTTTCATTTAGTATGAAAATATGAAAATTTTGGAGTAATCTCTACCTTTTGGAGAGGTCATGCTCATATTGTCAGTGCATGCATTTCAATCTGGCATATTAGGATGCTACTGATTATGAACAAAAGAATTAATTGTGTTACCAATATCCTCAAAGAAGCCTTAAACTGTTTCTTGGAAGTGAAATTTATTGAGGAATGGTGTATGCAAGAATTGCAATGTCTTATAATCACACGTATTTATACTACCTGAAGATATCAATTGACTGTTACAGTAGCGACTCATCAGTGATCGGCACTTCCGCCCCTCCGAATCGGCCTCCATGAGGAGTCACGGCTCCATTTTAAGTTTGGTATCTGTATGTTTATGATAGCTTTGAAATTCATTTACTTTGGAGGAAACATCTGGTGTGGTAGCCACCAAACTGTAACAATGGTATATTGGCAGTGGACACAGGGTGGTTTCCAAAGGGTTAAACAAAGTTAGTATGTAGGAAGAACAATGCAGGGACCCAAATATCTGTAAAAGATACCATGGGTGCCACTAAATTAAAACCAGGGTGTTAAAAGTTGGGAGTTGAGGCTTACAACCCTAAAATTAAACCAAACCCACAATAGACATTTTAAAAGTGGTCATGTTAAATGTCAGATTTGGCTAAGGTTTTGAACATGCATGTTTTTATTACATGAATATTCATATTCTTCATCTTGATGTCTATCTAGATGCATACTTTCTTATCATACAGTACCATTCTTATTCTTGAATTCCTAGACATTGAATATACATGTTTTTGCAACCTAAATATGCATGCTCGCCCTTTGTCTTTGTGCTAAACCCAAAGGTACCTTGATATGTAGAGTATAGTGTCTGAGTAATACCCTCTTGACATGCTAGCTGTTGCCATATTCTATTCCTTGCATACCTCTAATGGTATATAACAATTTCCTTTTCATTGTCAGAGATGAATCATAGAGTCACTGACCCTAGAATCATACAAAACCATCGTCATCCATATCAAAAGTCGCATCAAATGCATCTTGTCACCCCCCTGGGGGTCCCCAAAAAGAATTAAGAAGCAAACTAACAAGCAAGGTGTCATGCTAGTCCAACTTTTTATTTTAAGCATTTGTCATATTTCCCATTATAATGTTTTCTATCCCCAGGCCTAATGCAAAAGTAATACATGAAGACTATTTATAAGGTGTGTACCTTCAGATCATTTCCTTACATTCCTGTCAACTTTAGAAGAATGGTTTGGTGAAGTGTGATATTTATTCGTTGAGGCAAACTGTGAATCAGAAAAGTAGGGAAGTAGCTTTGGGTTTCATGTCAAGTTTGGTGTTATTATCAGCAAGTACTGGGGGCCGTTTGATACCGTTTCAAGTTCGCACAATCTTTCTTGTAATTTTAAGATTTGCCTTAATGTTAAATTGATATCGTGATCACAGATTTTTTACACAGTCAATGTCAGTCAAAGTGGTGAGAAAGTGCATGTGTTTACTATTTTTAAATTCCGAAAATTCTCAGTATGGTATATACTGTCAGTTATCAGGACTGGAACTGGAGGCCAAGAATGCTGTTTGGTGTTTGGCAATACCCTTGGTGCCCTTCAAAATACCATCAAGTCTAAGTCTAGTAGGCCTTAGTGTCTTTTCTGAGAATATTTATCAGGTGCAGAGCTACCATTTGTTCTAATTTAGGGGGAACAGTTCTGCTTTTATTGTATGTCCAATTTTGCTGTTTTCCTATTTTCCTATGTCATGTTCTAATTTTCAGTAAAACTGGAATCATGATCATGCATGCACAATATTTTCTTCTTTCTGGAAAGAGTGGATGCTCGGAGGGACTGTTTAACAGTGTCAGTGGCGTCACCAAGGGGGGGGGCCAGGGAGGGGCACGTGTCCCCCCTGAAAAATCGTGTGCCCCCCCGTGTGCCCCCCCCAAATGAGATTTGAAATTTTTAAAAAACGATATGCCTTCTTTAGTGCTAGAGTGTGACTATGAAAATATTTAAGATTAGAATCTTCTTTTGACAAAAAAAGGCAGTAATTTTCATACTTTTCAACTAAAAATGTCGCAAAAACACCTGGAAAATGCTATTTCCGGCTGTCTGAGGGGTTGTTTTTTTCAAAAATTTCTGCACACTTCCAACTTTGCTAACTGAAGGTGGCGCATAACTCAGGTAACCGTTCAAGCAGGATTATGTAGGCATACATTTTTTCCTTAAGAGGATCACATCTAACTGCTTTCTCTTTCTCTTTCGAGTTCAGCTCTCCTTCTTCTGAATGTCAGCCGGATCCGCTCTTGAAAGTTGTTTCAGTAGTTTTGTTAGCAATAAATTCTTAACTGGAGTTGCACTGGAAGTTTTTTTTTGAGACCAGTGTAAAGACAACAGAATAACCGTAAATAACAACCTGAATACCTAACAAACCCCTTAAAACCCAGGAGCTTCCTGGGGCTTCGCCCCCTGGACCCCAACAGAGACACACATTGAACTGCCCATCAAATGTTGAATCCCTTTTTTACCAAAAGTCTTACTGGAAGTTACCCTTTAGGTATTTTTGAGACCAGTGTTAAGTCAATAGAAGAACACTAAAATAGCGGCTTTAAATAATACCTCACAAACACGCTAAAACCCAGGAGCTTCCGGGGGCTTTGTCCCTGGACCCCCACCGAGACACACATTGAACTGCCCATCAAATTCTTTTCCGAATAGTTCATCTTGCCCTTTTTCAAAATGCCGGCCGGATCTGCACTTGGTAGTTGAATCACTTTTTTACCAAAACTTCTTACTGGAAGTTACTCTGGAGGTATTTTTGAGACCAGTGTTAAGTCAATAGAAGAACACTTAAATAGCGACTTTAGTGCCTCACAAACACGCTAAAACCCAGGAGCTTTCGGGGGCTTCGCCCCCTGGCTTTGCCCCTGGACCCCACCAGGGGCCCTAGGGCGGGTCCCTGGACCCCACCCGCTGAACCTCGCGCTTCGCGCTCGGTGGCGCCTACGGCGCCAAGTGTGGAGGTAAGCAATGCCCCCTTGCAATATTGTCGTGCCCCCCCAGAATGAAAAGTCTGGTGACGCCACTGCTGTTTAATAAAATGATTAGGAAAATGTCTGCCTATTGATGCTTATAATCAGTTGAGGTCCACAATGTTTAGGTGGGTTTTGATACCTTAAGGTTGGTGGGCATTGTAGATTTGGGTACAAATTTAAATTAACCAGTTGGTTTGTAAACTTGCTACTGAAAACTCAGAAAGTCTCCCAGACAAACCTGAAACGACTCAAAATCCAGATTCTCTCTAGCCTTTGGAGGTCCATGGCCGCATGAACAAAAGTGGTGTTCTTTTTTTCCTTCTGGGAGTTTGTCACCTCTACAGTCATACAGTACATATATGCACAATAAGCTTGTAAGTGAAAACTTTGTCTTAACTGAAGCTCAGTGTAAATTTAGTAAAACTCAACAAGGTTGGAAAACTAAAGGTTTCTGTTACAATCCAGTCACAGTGGGTTTCTATGATGTTACCCGGTGTTTACAACAAGGCAGCATGGCAGGTTAAACTAAGTGTTTTAAAGTCTGTGTTCTCATGTACCCTGAGTTTATAGGTTAATTGGGTTGTTCTACCATAACAAGATCAAATAATTCAAATATCAATTACTCTAAAATGGTAGCAGAGTAAGGGTCATTTGTGCCTCAATCACATGTTACCTTGATTCACTTCAGTGTTAAAAACCACAGAACACTGCAATCTGAGATGGATCAAATTCAAACTTCAACCCTCAGTTAGCCCCCATTTTCATTTTATAGTGACATGGTGTTACCTTGAGCACGAGGTGAGACCATGGTGTCTTCCATCACTGGGTAGACCCAGCACTGCACCAGTGTCCATGTGTCCAATTACTGTTAAACTTGGATTCCATAGGTGGGGTCCCCCTGTGGGCTGGGGGTTGTAGAATTTGCACATGGTTTATCCTGTCTGTCGTAAGAGGCGACTTTATGGGAGGACGATAGTATTTGAGCAGTATGACACTATATATTGTGTTGGTGTGCCGGTAAATCTTATCTAACTAACTATCCTGTGGTGGGAATTTTTTTATATTTTTTTCCCCTGCCCTAAGTTGGGATTCTCCTTTTGGTTCCCAGTTTTCTTAGTCCAGTGAAGGTTTCAAACTATAACAGGTTTTGTCTCTTAGGAGTTTGCAATATCATTATTTGGTACAGCTTGTTATTAGACTGTTAAGGATATTATATGAAGAAAGATATTGTACTGTATTGTCAGCCCTTTCACCAATTAGCACATTCCACATCTAATTAAGGACACAAAACTATTAAACTGTGCAAGATATAAATTCCAAACAGTGTTTTACTTCCTTTTCTAATTTCTTTCTCATATTACTAAAAAAATCATTTGTAAACAATTAAAAAATCATGGAAGATACTTTTAAATGTGAGATTAAACACTGTCAAATTGCTATGAGCTGTTTTATACAGCCTGTTTGTAAAGTTTTGTACTGTATGTACCGCATTATTGTATAAAAGGAAGATATTAAGTAGTACAGTAATTTAAAACATTCAAGCAGGCAGACATTAAAGATCAGTATTTCCTGTATGCATCATGCATCCCTATAGATTAATGTGTCTTGGGTGTTGTATGTGTTGCCTAGCCCCACAAGACAATATTTCAATGCTAATTTAATTGTCAACCTGAGTAAGTGATGGATTGTCTTGCTAATGTGTAGTGAAGGCAGAGACATGTTTGATCCATCATAGGTTTCATTAAGCATACTATGCAGACATGCTGAATCTCTGAGAGAGAAACTTCTTGCTTACTTAAAAGTGACATAGGAAACTTTTTCATTGTTGAAAGCTGCACTGGCTACTAGTGGACAGCTAAAATATTCCCCCCACATTTACAGATTAGCATGGAAAAAAATTGTACAAATACTGACATATATGTATAAATGTGGCAGGTCTTTCATTTATCAGGCTAAATTACTCTATTACACCCTGTCTGTGTTGTTCATTGTTGGTAGTCTAAATAGCACTAGTGCTGCCATCATGTGAATCCTCCCATATTGGAAGTACCAGAACTAGAAGTACTAGTAGCCACAAGTACTGCGCTTTGTGCCCGACCTGAAAAATTCGTTTCAGCATGCAGATCCTTCCCTTACATTCTTCGTTTATTGTCCCTTTTTAGTTGATTATGCCCCAAGACCTTTTCTGGACTTATCTGTATTACACAGAAGAGAAGGAATACCAGAATACGTTACTAGGGTGACTACTGTAAATTCAGGTTGAGCTACAGAGATTGTACTATTTTCAGAATCTGTTTCATATCAGTTGTACTCCATGGTACAGTGAGGACCAGTTTTGAGAGTACTGGTTTATGCCATTTTGGTCAAGCCAATAGAAAATTCTCAGAGAATACTTCACCCTTTCACTTCATTATGCTTGATACTCGACATAATTTATTCTAGCAATGGAGAAGGGAAAACAAACCAGCAAGTCACATCTGGGGAAAAGACCATTGCCAGCTTTACTTGAACCACCTGGTTGGAAACTGGATGGCTAGCTGTAAAACTCCATCTATCTAACAGATTTCATGTTTGAGGCCCATCCATATGCTACAGTACTGTACCTCTGTAACTGCATGAACCTTGACATACTCACTTGTTGTTACGAATGTATCTCTCTTGACATACTGTAAAGGCAGTCATTTCTCACTCCAAACTATAATTTTTGTAGTGGTGAGTAGAAATTCTGGATTAGCTTAACCCTTTGATTGACAGCAAATTAAAAAACTGGAGTGCTTTATCTCATATTACACAGCATGTACTATACTGACAGTGCCCAGTAAATTCTAACACCCAAGCTTCTGCACTGTGCAGTATTGAGAGTGTTTTGATTTCACATTGAGGTCTTTGTATTCTCATACTAAAGCATTAAAATGAGATTGCGTCTGGATGAGAATGAGTTAAGGTATTGTGGAAGGGGTTAAGTAAATATACTGTAGGTTAGGAGAATTGGAACAATTTGGGGTGAGAGGATTGGCCCTAGATCACAATACATAATTCTTCTCTTTTTTTTTCCAGTGTTTTCGTTGGTGCACCCAAAGCAAATTCTTCAAACCAGGCAAACCTTGTAAGGCCAGGAGTTATCTACAGATGTCCCGTAGTACCTCCTTATGATTGCAATGCTCTACGATTAGATTCTGCAGGTGAGGCCATTGCTAACATTTATGCTTCTCTGTTTGTAGCTTTTAATGATGTATCTTTGCTTTAGAGGCTGGTGTTTTGCCCTCAATTTTTCCGTATGCAATCAGTCACAACAGTAATTTGTTCTGGATGAAAATTACATTCTTTTTGCCCCGACGTAGACTTTTTTTCAGTCAAAGAGGAGAGAAGGTAGGGGGGAGGCACTGTCTCCTCCCAACAATCTGCCCAGTTTTCTAATGCTTTGTTTGCATATATTTCTTCTCAAGTTGATTATGTGTTTTCAAATTGCACCCACTAGATACAAACCCAAAGGGATACTTGAAATTTTACAGAGGAGCTTAGAAAGACCTGAATGGTTTATGCTGTAGATTTATGTTGAAGACATCCTTAACCTTTGGCATGTAAATTGCATAACTCACGTGTATATTTCACAGAGAATTAGGTTTGTCATCATCCTCCCCCCTCCTCTCCCTTCTCCTCTCCCCCCCCCCCCCCTCCACATGTGTACCAATTAACCAAGAAGTCAGAGGACAAGATCAGGACAAGATCAAACTTTACATTTGAAACAGTTATGAATTCTTACAATTTTTTTCTCTCTTCAAGTACTTTCATTACATTTTAGATATTAAATATTGCATAATTTGCATAAAGAAATGAGCTTACTCCTCACAAATTTTCAAATTCAGTGAAAAATTATCTACTTTTCACATAGTTCTCAAGAGCCATTCATTGAATAGGGTGGACTACTTGACTAATTCAAATTTGAATGAAACATTTTCCCTTGAAGGGAACATTGTAGACAAATGTTTTCTAGTATGGCAATTCAATTTGCAGACCCATTCTTAAACACATTTAATGTGCTTAAGTTGGTCTTGTAATTTGTATTGGTGCAAAGCTTGGAAACTTCTTGTATGGTTTATCATTTCTACTTGGAACTATGAATTAGGTGTATACTGCAATTTGTTTTTTGTGGCATGCAACTTTTTGTGTGAGCTCTGACTTCTTGATCTTTTTCTTACATTTTGCCACCAGAGAATGAAGATGTCCCAGCAGAAAGAAGAATAGACAACAAAAATAATCAGTGGTTAGGAGTTTCCTTAGCAAGAGAAGATCAAAAAAGCGGTGTGATATCGGTAAGTGGGAGGTATATCAGGTTGTGTAACTGATTGGAATGCTGACTGAATACTGTTATTCCAGGATGATTTAGTGTTTAAGTGTACCTCAAGTCTAGAATTTTAAAATTTATTTTGCGCCTTCTTACCTCCTATGTACATATGTATTTCCCTAATTGCCTTACAATACCCATACCCTTTACGGGTTTGGGGTGAGTGTATGTTGTGGCTTGATGTCCAACCTTCTTACTTGTTGCACCTCATAGCTGTGGTTCCTCAGTTTGTGTGATCTGGGCAATAGGAGGAATGAGCAGGAGAGATAGTGAGATGGGCTAGGGCACCACGTGTGCTAAGTGTCTGCTAGATGGGTATTGTTAGGCAATTAGGGAAATACATATTTAAATAGGAGGTAAGTATTGTCTCTCATAGACACATAAACCATTCACTTTTGTAGAATTTTCAATTAAAGGTTGCAAAATGAGTCTTATTCACCCAACTCCTATTGTCATAGCTAGTTCCGTTGTTGAGATATTAAATGTTGAAATTTATTTACCAAAACAAATCAGTCATTGCGCAATAATTTGCGACTTTCTTGTCGTACAACTTACATTTACCTGAGCTTTGTTTCTTGAAGTTCAGACACAGTTCCATGTAAGTGAAATGTATTTGGAAGAGTGATATCTATCACACATATCTATCTCACATATTTATACTTCTTGAAGACATTTAGGCATACCTGTTGGCTTACAAAAGGTGGGAGTATCAGTATTTAACTGTGTACAAATTTTGGCATTGTTCACGGTATAATTTCAGAAATTTGTGAGTAAGAGTACAATTGACCTTGTTCATTGATGACTCACTGACATTGTCCTTTGGGTAGAACAATGGAACCCGTGTAGCAGATGATGCGCGTTCGACTGGTCGACAAAGTCTGTCTGCATTATTGGTGTTGGATTGTGCCCCCAAAGAAAGGCTGCTTTCCGCTCTGTGACATCACATGCACAAGACCAGAACAGAGTTGTGCCAAACTGTATGAATACATGCCCTCTTCAAATCCAGAATAGGTTACACCTCTCCCATTAAAGAGGGTTCTACTTCAGAAGGCTTTATCATTTAGCACATTATAAAATGCAGGGTCACTGGAAATCAGATGTCTCCATTTATTGGTGTTGGTTTGTTGTGCCCCCAAAGGAGGGCGTACTTTCCGCTCTGTGACATATGCACAAGGTGTATTTCACAAGTATGAGAACAGGGAATTAAAGAGGGTTCTACATCAGAAGGCTTTATCATGTAGCACATTATAAAATGCAGGGTCACCGGAAAATCACAGAAAATCTTGCAAGACTTTGCAGACTCAACTCGTACAATAGGTTCCCAGTCTGGGTAATTTGGGGATTTTACGAGAGGTTACAGTCAGTTATAGGTTTTAATATTTCAAGAGAAATGTGTTGTATCAAAATTTATTTAATTCTGCACAACCCACATGCAATGATTGTACACTGTGTTAGTTATGACTGTCTTTTTGCAAGAGTGAATGCAGTATATTTAAGGCAATATGGCACCCATTTTGTAGTGCTATTGTTTTTGCCAGACAGTTATTTCAGGCAATCATGGTATTATATAGAAGAGTTTTTATGAAAGCTTGTATGGATTCCTAATCCATGAAGTTTTGGGATCTATAGCAGAAACTGTTTGATGACATTTTGCATAGTAAAGTAGATCTAGTGTCTATAAGTGGGAGGGGGGTTTGACAAGGGAGAGGGGTTAGATGGGAGGAAAGGGGTAGAGGTAAATGTTTGGTAACTGTACGTGTATCTTTTTCACATTTATTTTTTCATTATTTTTTCATTTGAAACAGGCTTGTGGCCACCGATACCAAAATGATTACTACCTAGGCGGAAGTTCTGACCTTATAAGAGATGACAAGTATCCTATTGGAATCTGCTTCTCATTCAAACTGAGGTTAGGTAGTTCATCATCATTTGAAATTAATGAAAAGAAGTTCCCGTGTCTTGAAGGTGAGTTTAAACTTAACAGCTGTATTAATCTTTTAGAACTGTTGTAATCATGAGTGGAAAAACCAGCAATTAAGGAGCTCCTTGAAGGTGAGGAAATCATATAATATAGGGAAGGCTATTTGACTTCTTCCGTATAGATGGATCTGATCAGTGATTGTTTTTAGTGATTGTGGGCAGTCATTAGTGGGGTCCATCAGCCTTGAATCATCTTTATATATCGTCTACATGAGTTTCAAACCCTCATATAAAGTGAAATTGAAGAAATCAAGATACAATTTAGTGAAAAACCATCCATGATACAGTTTAGCAAGGAATTCAAAAGATTAAAAGTTAATGGACCCAGTTATGACCTACTGAAATCAGACCATCACTTGCTGTCCAGATTCATAATGTGGCCTCATGTAAAAATATGAGATGTTTGACTCGCTTGCAGAGAAGTATGTACATCTTTTCCAGAGTTGGTTGTGATGAATCATGGTGACTGTAAATTATACCCCAGAGAATTCCAGAATAATTCAGTTTTGTGGATGGTCTAGGCCCTAGTGTACTTAAATCGTTCTTGCTTAATTTAATTGCTTGGTTTGTCTTAAATGTTTCATATTTATGATTAGATTCTTAGATTGTTGGCTCTGTACCATTCCCTTCTTTATGATGACTGTAATCATGTAGGAAGAGAGGTGAACAGCAGTAAACCAAATTTAGGCCCTCTAAAAATTTTCTCCCTCCCCCTTCTCACACCTTGATTAGCTGGGAACCTTTGTCATATTTACTGCTGATCTTCTGGCATGCAGTCTGTTCAAACTGTAAATAATTTTTTTTTTCTAAAATCTCCTGGAAGAAAGATTTTGCAAATCCCATACCTGTATGCCCCCTACCTTTTGCTTGCATAGTTTCACCTACCCTTAGCATGGCACAGTATCATATTATGTTTTTGTCCTTATAGCCCCTTGCAATGTTACTTCTGTTGCAACTGATATTTAGCTTTTTTATTAGTTTCTAAGTGAAATTAAGAACCCAAGCTTTTCATCTTGGGACAAGAGGGTGGTGTCTATTTCAGTGAAGAGTCTGGCAGACTCATCTAACTTAATTTAAAGAACTAAATTCTGCTGTGACAACAGAGAGTTGAACAACCTCAGTAGTTCACAGTTCTGCAAATACTTATTCCCTCGTCAACTCTTCTTAGGATGGCTGATTTTCACTCAAAATTACAAGCAGTTTGACTGCACTTTTTAGATTTTAAGGAAATCCAACTTTTTTTTTTTCAGTACTGGTTGTGGTAGAACAGAACTTTATTTTACAATTTTTGCTGAAACTCTCTGCTTCTTCTGTTCTGGGAGGTATTTCCCCAATTAGGCCCTGTAATTCAGTGGTTTCAGCTTAAAAGTTTGGTTTAAATATGCAAGAATAGGTAAGCTATAAATTCTTTGTAAACTTTTCATTCTCTTAATTTTTGAGATTTCAACAGTTCTGTAAGTTTCACAAGATGTTTCTTATTAGAGGTGTCATAAATGATTTTTTTCTTTATAGGTGAACAGTGGAGGGATCCAGATACTAGATGGCTTTCTTGGTGCCAGGCAGGTGTGGGCCTTGCATACACTTCTGATGGGACACCAGTTTATGGCGCACCAGGTGCATTTAATTGGACAGGTTAGTAGGGAATTCTTTCAGACCTTCATCGCTTAACTTGTTTCAGATTTGTTGTGTTTTCTTTTAACTCTATTAAAAGAAGCTTTACCAAGTAAAAGAAGTAGACTCTGTTTTTATATCCCTTTTGTTACTCCTTTGTCTAGTCATGTTTGCATTTAAGTAATTATGAAATAGACCAGGAAAAGTTGGCTGTGGAACTTTAAAAGGAAAACCCAGGGATATAATCATATTGTCGAAATGTTGGACCTGATTTACTGTACTATTCTGACATATATTTTAATGATTCTTGCATAGTCAAATGTTCAGTGTTTCTATCTCTCTTGAGAAACCAGCATTGTCAACATTCTTCATCTATCCACTCCATTCATATTTTTGGTTTCAAATTCATGTATAAAAAGGAAGTATAAGAAATAAGAAGTGCATGCAAAATTTGACATAAGAGATGGTAGGGGGAAACTGTGTCAGATTTCATGGATATTGGTTTTTCTCTGAGATGAGTGAAGGCAAAAATACTGCCTGCCATCCGGGCAAGGTGGCGTTTGTTGTGTGAATGCTCTAAGCAAGCATTACAATTGTATACAGCTGGTTGTACTTGAAAGTGTGTCCCCCCATACTGAGTTAAAAAAGGCACATAAGGGTATTTACCTAGTTTCAAGCAAGAGATAAGGGAAAGCCCCCAAAGAAAAAGAGAAAAAAAGTTCAGGTACTACATAATTTGTGACCTAGACTGGCCACAGGGTAAAAATGCAAACATATTGATATTACAAACTGGAGTGAACTGCCCTGAAATTTTTTTGCAGTTGAGATAAAAGGGAAATCATGCTGGAATGTGAACATGGGTGTCCACCACATTTTATGCCATGGCTGGACTTTTCCATTGAATGCTTATTTAAATAGCATTCATTTCATTTCTAATTCAGTTCTTTAAAAGGAAGAATTGCAACATTATTTACATTTCAGAACTTTAAGAACAGATTTGCTCCATATATTTTGAGGCATTCTGTTAGCGGTTGCCTTGGTTTTGCAGCTGTTCCCTTGGTAACACGCTACCAATGTGATACTTCAGCTGTCTTTTAATCTTGTTTTCCTTAAGATTGTAGCTGTTTATCACATTTTAGCTGATGCAATGGAAATTTACCTAGAAACATGCCATGCTACCCCACTGGCTTGATCTTCATATATGCAGAAGTGTTCTTTCAGTAAAATCGAGAACAATTTTTGGCATAAATTTGAAATTTGTCCTCATGAATAGGTAAGCTCCCTTTTATACAGGAAAGCAGTTAGGCCTATATGATGCTTTGAGTGTTTTTCGTTTCAATCAAAATGTGATTTGCATCGTAGTCCAGGAAATGTGAATGTTAAAAATTTTTTAACTTTCATGAACACCAGATGAACGTCTGAAAGCTCTTGATATGTATTTTGCTATCCTCATAATAGGAGGGGGATAGTGGATATTTTTACATTTGATAACTAACATATAGTCTACCAAAACATTGGAAACTTGTATGAGATATATTTCTGTGTTTCATTCTGACCTGATTTTCATTAAAGCTTGATTTGTTTCCCCTAATTTGGTGTAAATTACAGTATACCAGACTGCCATTTTTACTTATCAGTTGCACTGGTGTGATGATTCTCCTCAATATACTGTCAGATCTTTTCTCCTACTTTTATTTCATGTAGATGACAATGCTACTTATTTCTTATCTGTGTCCTACAGGTGCTGCCATAGCAGAAGTGGGCGAAGACTTTGTATTCCATGCACCTGATATGCCACCTGAAGGCACCCAGTTTAAGAGTGATTACACAGGTTAGTACAGGGCACTGCACCCTTCAGCATTAGACATCAGAATTTTGTGATTCTTTGACTTTTTTCAACAATCTCTCTAGTTTGAAAATCACCTTTGAAAGTGTCCCACACCTGCTAGGAAACATTTTGGGGAAAATTTGATATCCTGTGTTCTCATTGAGACTCCCATTACAGAAAGAAAAAAAATCACTCTAAAATATTAATTAGACCAAAAGACATTTTTTCCTAAATTCTGAGGGCTTTGTGAGTCATTGCTATGGAAGTGTATCACTTCTGAGCATTTATAGGGAGTGTATTTGTCATAGAATTAAATTTACACAGCTATGCATTTGTATAACTCCCTTTAAAAATGCTTAATGAATCACTCCCTATCCTGACTGCCTTCACTTCAACAACTTAAAAACATACCCTGTAGGACCCTTTGTAACTTGCAAAGAGTACCTGTAAAAAGGCCAAAGTGTTTTGCCCTGTTAACATCTGATTAATGAGCATTTAAAACTACAGTCTGGTAGGGTTAGCCATTGGCTCCTTTAATGTAAAGGTGTGGTAAGGATGTTATTTTGTTAGGAGAAACTGACAAAACTGTCAAAGTAAGTAATAATGGTGATGCAAAATATAGTCTTTCTCCAAGGGACAAAAAAGTGTTAGTGAATTGATTAACCAAAATTAGAATTGAATACAACCGGTTATTCCTGGATGGCAAATCGCTCTGTAAACCCAGCTGTTTTTTTTTTCTTTTTCTCACTCATTTATCACATTCTGTTGACATATTTAATTGCCAATCTCTCTACCATCACAGTTTTCTTTGTTTTCCTGTTTTTCCATTAATATCACTAAATCATCCATTTGTACCACGAAGCCCTCTATGAGACCCCTGTTGTTTATGGCAATTAGTCTCCATAGTAATACCAAATGTGGTTTGCAGGAGAGTCTTTGATATTTTTTCCTGGGAGTTTGATATTTTACCTCTCTCCAAAAAATATGAAAAAGCAAAAATTTTTAAACTACCACACTGCTGTTTTAAAAAAATGCTGATGATTTAGATTGTTCTACATGCTAACATCAATTGTGAACCTTCAGTGCAGGTACTTTCCCATTCCTCTGTGAATTCATTTGATCATTGGTGACAAAACCAAGACTGACAATCAAAATTATCTTTCTGTGAAATTTGAAATTTCTTTTCTTGCTTGTATACTCTTGCTTCAGAGAGTGATACATGTATACCTGAGATTAGCTTATGAAAAGGGACATCAAAGCAGTGTGGGACATCAAATCAGTGTGGGACATCAAAACAGCGTGGGACATCAAAACTGTGGGACATCAAAGCAGTGTGGGACATCAAAGCAGTGTGGGACATCAAAGCAGTGTGGGACATCAAATCAGTGTGGGACATCAAAACAGTATGTGACATCAAAGCAGTGTGGGACATCAAAACAGTGTGGGACATCAAAGCAGTGTGGGACATCAAAGCAGTGTGAGACATCAAAGCAGTGTGGGTTGGAAACAGTTAGGTCATCTCATGTCACTGTCTTTGTTTAGTATAAACCTTTACTTGTCAAAAACATCTCACATGCACCAATAATTCTTTCCCTTCTCATCCTCAGGAGATGGTCTTTTCATTTTTAATACCTGAGTGTGACTTCTCAAAATTAAATTTCTTCCTCTGACACATATAGTAGCAGTAAAAAAGTTGTGTGCCATTATTGCATTACATTTCATATCCTCCTGAACCATCAGAAGCCTTGGAAACATTATTGCCCTTTGTGTGCAAAACATTATTACTCTTTTATAATCCTTATAAAATAAGTACGGTTGCTTTCTCTTGCTTGATTAGGCCTCTTACCATTTCATAAATACGAAGCAGTCACTTTCATTCAGTAGATCTGTTGATCGTTAAGTGCATTTGGAGATATCGCCCCATTACTATCTTGTAGCAAACAAAATCTCTTGTTTTATACCCCAGGTGAATTTTATCGGTGTCTTATGAAACTTTTTGCAAATTTTCTGATCTGTTCTTGTATTTTCTCCTGCCATTAAGGAGTTGTAAGTGTGCCAGTTAAAAGCCCCTTTTTTGTAAATATTTATAAGTGATTGTCACCACAGGGAACCATGTTTCTCTTTGAAAATGAAAACAACGATAATTTTTTCTTGCTAAAGGGAAATCTGTCAAATGTCTTGCCAGTTTTCTACGGTATTAATTTTTGGTGTTTATGTCCTTCTCAAGAGGGTCTTGATATATTTATCATGGCCAAGAAAAATTGAAAAGGATTAGGAGAAAATTTGGACCTTCTTTCTAAAAAAATTGAGTGGTTTAGTTTGACATGTTCAGTTTATGCTGAAAAGCAAAAGAGGCAGTTCCACTGGTTCACTATGAATGTGGTACTCATGGGCCTGAGCAATTCCATTAAGGAAGTGATACAGCTCTGCCCAGTATTTCCATTGAAATCCCTTGGAGCATATCATGGCCCATCTGTGCCGTTATTTTCAATTTACTAATTGAATTGTTTGTTTGGCCTGCTAATTGGTTTCTCAAGTGTCTTTCCCATTATGAAATTAAAGAATTGAGCAAGTTTGGTCCTTGTATTTATGAGGGGGTCAGGCAAACAATGGCCCACTGTAATCAGTCTTGCTCAAGTACTTTAAAGTTCAAAAGTGGTTAATTTTTGTGATTGATAGGAAGAAGTAGACTTCCAAACTCTACCAAGTATTCACCTCATGTATGAATATGGTCAGTAATTTGAAGGTAATTTGGAAAAGCTTCAAAGGAAAAAAAATGAGTATTTTACAATCATTTTTGAGACCTTTCATCCTATGAATGTTTCCACTGGTTCACTATGAATGTGGTACTCATGGGCCTGAGCAATTCCATTAAGGAAGTGATACAGCTCTGCCCAGGATTTCCATTGAAATCCCTTGGAGCATATCATGGCCCATCTGTGCCTTTATTTTCAATTTACTAATTGAATTGTTTGTTTGGCCTGCTGATTAGTTTCTCAATTGCCTTTCCCATTATGATATTAAAGAAATGAGCATGTTTGGTCCTTGTATTTATAAGGGGGTTAGGCAAACAATGGCCCACTGTAATCAGTCTTGTTCAAGTAGTTTAAAGATCAAAAGTGGTTAATTTTTGTGATTGATAGGAAGAAGTAGACTTTCAAACTCTACCAAGATGTTCACCTCATGTATGAATATGGTCAGTAATTTGAAGGTTATTCGGAGGATGAGTATTTTACAATCATTTATGAGACCTTTTATCCTATGAATATGTAGCAGCAAACAGTGTCGCTGAAACCTATTGTACATTGACAAAGTGAATTTCATGTGAGATCTCAGTCAACTTGATAGTTTTACACAAATGTGAAATGTTTTCAATTTAGAAGGGTGACCACTTTTCTGTTGCAGTTATCTGTAGCACAAAATTCCAACTTTCATCACTACTTGCAATACTCTCACAGCTTTTTATGTGCTGTCTCCCCTGCTACTTTAAATTATTGTCAACACTTCCACCACACCTATTAGTTTTGTAGGCTACATATACCTTGGTATTCTATGCCAGGCAATATAAATTATAAATGTATCGGAATAGTCAAGTGATGGTCTGATTTAGTTATACATAACTGGGGTCCATCAGCTTTCATCTGTCAAATTCTTTGCTTACCTACATTAGTGATTGTGTAGTAAAATACCCCATGGTTCTTTCAATTTTAGGTCTTGTTTACAAAAAAATTAAGACTTAAAAAAAAAAAGGGACTGAAGGACTCTACCAATGGCAGCCTTTGTTAGCTGCATGGGTTTGCCATAACTTATTCAGTGCAAAGTGACTTCAGTGTGTTTTGTGCTTTATAAGAATTGTGTATTATTATTATTATTGCAAATTTTCTCAACTGGGTTTTTATCTAGTGGTAGAACATCTGCCATAAACTTGAGAGGTACACATTCTGTTTCTGGACCAAGTACAGTATACCAAAGACACAAAAATTGGAACCTGCAGTGCTGCCATGTGTACCATACAATGGTTCACATAAGCACTTAAGTAAGGAACACAATCTAGGGGGCATTAAACCAGATGGTTTGAAGTTGAGACTTAACCTAATCGATTAATAATCAACATAGTTCAAGGGAAATTTAATGAATTTTAAAATAAAGTTCAGTTTTGAAAAGAAGATTCAAATACTTGTCAGGTTTGCACCCATCATTTTCTTTGTTTTGAGATGTAGCTGGATTCATAGGAGAGTGCTGATATATTACTCCTGTCTGCCCCTTATGCTGTAATAAGATAAAACAAATTAGCTCTAATATGAAAGGTAATTTGGCTAAATGGCAGTACAAGTTTTATGAATTTAAAATGTTTTTCAAGTAGTTGAAAACTAAACACTTCTACAGATGCGATATGTCTTTTGTCATGCCATTTTCTTTTCCCATGACCTAATTGGGCATTGTTTAGTTTGGGCATGTACAATTCCTGTCAGTGGTTTCAATTTCATTTTTATTTTGATTACAAGGTAGCCCAGACCTCACATTCACTTTAATGTTTTACTATTTTTAATTTTTCTTTGCATATTTCCTTTTACTCATGTACATCAATGAAGCAAAATGTGTCATGATTTGTAATACTACACTAATGGTTAACCATTAAGAAGTGGATGGGTGGAAGAAATTGTGTAGTTACCCCTTGTGTAAAGGCACTAGTATACAGTAAATGTTACATTGTCAGCATTATTTAAAACATGACATGCATGATACTTGCAATGTTTGCTGGCAGTAATATAATGCTGAATGTGAGAGATATAAGTTCTGTAATGTCTAGCAAAAAATCATGTTTTTACAAGGAAGTGAAAAAATGGGGGAAGACCAATTGCTCACTTTTTAAAATGAATGTGAAGTATTTTGCAAGGGGGAATTTCCCAAGAAATCTATTGAACTGCTATAAATAACGTTTCAGTCTCTCACTACTTTTCTAGAGGGAGATTGTAATCTTTGTTTTCTAAGTTTCTTTTTAATTCTTCAAGTTTGCTTCTGCTGGTTGGTCTAGAAATGCAGAGTAAAAGTACTTACAGACCTTGAGTTTTGAGGCAAGGAGTGCAATCACATCATCTCTCTTCTCAAATCACTGCGAGAAGTGCAATTTTTTGCACAGCCTACATAAAGATGAGAGTGTAAAATTCCATGTCACTAACAAGTAAATCATGGTTAAACACTGTACCTGACTACCTGGTACTGAGATAAAATGAATGTTTAACCGTGTTCTTACATGGGCTCATCGAGTTGCTATGGATACATTATGAGAGTCTTAAAGGGTCACTACCACATGACATGGAAAAAGTTGAAATTTTGAATTTTGTGGTGTCCTGAGTGAAAATGGTTTTGTGTAGAATTTGAAAAAGTATCTGGTCATCAGTTTTGATCACCGAATTGAACTGTTAAGTACTGGTACTGTTAAACTTATAAAACAATCATTTGTGAATATGATATGGCCATTTGTCAGTGGTATATAAAAGAACTTACCATGTTTGAAAAAATTTGTTGAATTTAATGAGTCAATGAGCTGCTTGAAAGGGGAAATGCAGTTACCCCTCAGTGGATTAGTGTTTAGGCTGTCATGTTTCATGATTGGCCCTTAAAAACCGCCGCTCGTCTTGTTACTTGTACTAAGGTGTCCATGCACACATCCCCTGTCCTGTCTGATCTGCACTGGCTTCCTGTTCGTTTCAGGATTCAGTTCAAAATACTTCTCCTCACTTATCGTGCCATAAACAACCTACAATCCTCGACAAAAATACATGGGACAAACCCCGCTCCTCCTTTCAGTGTTGAAGTTTCAGGACGCCTTGGGCTGCCGCAACATTGAATGGGGGAGTGGGGATGGTGTTCCGTTCATTGCTTGTTTTGTCCCATCATTTTTGTCAAGGATTGTCGGAAGCCTGTACAAATGTATATCAAGAAGTTTTCGGTCTCGGGCAACGTAATGGCAGTTGGTGAATAAAATTTGTGCAGTCTGAAAGGATTGATTCGATGACAAATGTCATAGCATGTCATTATGAAAAAGCAATTGCTGCATGACAAGATAATAAAAGCGGCTTTTAAATATTTCACGGGGAAGAAATGTAACTTACTACGTATTTTGGACTTCTGTCCATATTCGGTCTTTCTAATTAGGACAGGGAAGTGATCAAAATAAGGTACCCTTGGGTGGTTTAACTTCGTTAATTTTGTCATTAACCTATTCAGAAGACCCGTTCCCGCAGGGTACCGAAGGGGGGAGGGCTCACTTTCAAGCGAGAAATAATTCTTGGGGAGGGGGAAGATCAAAACAACCTTCAGGGGAGGGGGAGAACAGATATTCCAAATGACTTACAGGACAAACGAGGCGTTTTAAATTTTAAAACCCGAACTGCTACAGAAAGCTCCGAAAGTGGGCTTTGTAACGCTTAATTTATTCATTAATCCCAATGTAGAACTCGTCACTGCTCCCTATTACTAAGAATATTTAATTAGCACCACGGTTTACCATTGACCTCACCACGATTAACCATTGACCTCCACACTATTTCAGTGACTGTTAAGGGTTAATCGTGCAAACAGAAGATCTCTCTATTTATAGGAAACTTTCATTGTGCAAAAATGGTTAACCGTTTCAATTTCGAGAAATCTTTACGTAAATTGTCACGTTCACTACCCCTAATTCTTACATATAATTTCATCTATAACTAGATTGTAGTTTGAATCATCATTCAATGTTTATTTATGCAAAAAAAAGAGAGAATTTTATGGTTAACCGTTGGGTATATCATGAAAAATGTTACCCCCAACCCGTAACACAAAAAATAAGATGGAAAAAATTCTTTGTTTTTCCCCATTACAGAACATGAAATTTTTAAAGTAAATTAAATCTCTCACCACCCAGAGTACTATTGCCCCCTCCCCCTTCCTCGTATGAGCTACTTGAGGAAGACAAATCTTTATTCGAGCGCCCATTGCTAATCTGACACGCCAGTATACTGGTAGGACAAATTCAACTTTTACTATACTCCTGTAGCTTGAAAAATAAAAAGGCAACCTACTCGTTTCAGAGCATTTAAAACGAAAATTTGGAAACTCCTATACCTTTATATAGGCTTCCGACAATCCTCGACAAAAATACATGGGACAAACCCCGCTCCTCCTTTCAGTGTTGAAGTTTCAGGACGCCTTGGGCTGCTGCAACATTGAATGGGGGAGTGGGGATGGTGTTCCGTTCATTGCTTGTTTTGCTTGTTTTTTCCCGTCATTTTTGTCGAGGATTGTAGCTCCACCACACATAACTGAACTGCTTGTTTTCTCCCAAACACGCCCTGGTTTGAGATCAGCATCCCAACATCTCTTGGCTCAACCAAAAACTTCGAGGTCCTGGGGTGACAGATCTTTCTCTGCTGCTGCTCCTCACCTTTGGAACAAGCTTCCCGAAGATATTCGTTTTAGTTCAACTTTACAGACATTTAAATCTAGACTTAAGACTCATTTGATGGACATTGCTTTTTCTTAGGAATTTATTTTTTTTTTGTGTTTTGTTTTGTATCTCTATGAGCCCTGCTTTTTGCGGATGTGTGCGCGTTATGAATTTCCATTATTATTATTATTATTAAAAGTCATGTGACCTTCTTTTTTTTCACTAAATTATGAAATTGAGAAGAGCAGCTCAATGAGTTGTCTTGAATCTGTAATGGTTTAAGTCCTGAAAATTCATAAGAGATGCTTGAAAAAAAAAAAAGAAACGAAATCTCTGGAATGTGGTTGTTGTTTTAAAATAAGCTTGGGTTGACTACTATTTCCCTTTAAACATGCCTGTATCTTGTAGCTACAGTAACCTCTCTTGACCTATCTTTTGCATGTAGTTGTCTCCTGTGTTTGTAATGTCACTGAAGACCCCCTGTAGACTATTATGTAGTTACAGTAGTTAGATAGGGTTTTACCTTTAATTTGCAACCTCCTGGTTGAAGCTAGTGGCTTTCACAGTCTTTTCCTGTTACAGTAGGTTATGTCACTGTAGGTTAGATGGAGTTTTACAGTCCATTTTCCAACCAGTTGGTTCATGTTGAGGTGGCCTACAGCCTTTATTCCATTTGTGGCTCACTGGCTTGTTTTCCCTACTCATTTGCTTATGCTGAGCACCAAGCACAATGGCAGTAGGTTCTCAAACTCCCAACCTCCCCGACTTCAAGTCTGATGCTTTAACTACTTGAGAATGCAGTCGGTTCAGTCTTTTTCTAGACTGTATTGTACAGAGCATCAATATATAGACCATTCAAAACAAAACACAAACTAGTCATTTAACAAGCTGTATAGCAGTGGGAACTTGTATAATATGGAGTTGCATGCAACATACCAAATGGCTATAATGTAAATGTGTAAAATGTATTTCACAGCACATTCAACTGCTCTCTACAAAAAGTGGTGAGGCAGTAAGTTCCAAATTCACAGGTTTTCACATGTTTTTTCCAGGGGTTATCACAGGTTTTTGCATGAAAAACCTGTGTTTTCCCTTTACATAGACGCAGGTCCATCATTTGCCACAGGTTTGACACAGGTTTGACACAGGTTTTATTTGCAAAATGTGTTTTGGTGAAAACTAGGGTTAAGAAAGAATTCTTCAGCAAAACCTGTGGCTTGGTATTAAAGGTAGAAGGTTTCAAAAACGCAGGTTTCCACCCAAGAACATGCACGATTTCCTTTTTTATTCCACGCGTGATCACACATGGTGCAGACACAAGTTTACCCACCCTTTTTTGTAAGCGCTGCTGTACAATGCATATAGGTAGGACGGACCTATGTTTGTTGTTGTAACATAGCTATTGGCTTACCTTCGCAGCAGGTGTGGAATATACTGTATTCCTGTCACTGCTTAAATAGTGTAATAACCTTGTGCAATGCCACGTTCAATTGCAAAATAAATGCCCACTTTGCGGGTTAGAGGCGGGGCTTGTCTCAGAGTGCTCCATCAAATGAATATACTGGACTGTGTTGACAGTTCTCGACAGTGTGTGTTTTCATGGCCAGAACTCCATGCAAGTTGTACAAATATATATATTGGAAATCACTTGCAGCATGGTAAGACCAACGGTGACATTTCTGAGTTGACGTTTGCAGACTGTACATGTACTTCACCAAAATTTATGGCAACTATAACGATTAAATATTGACATTAGGAGAGGGTTTAGGAATTGCGCATTTGTGACTATCAGTATTATATTAGTTTGGCAAATCTCTCAATGCATTATTTTTTTGGTTACCACAAAAATTCAGTGCCTTTCTGAACTTTTTCATGGTAACCTAGCGAAATTTTGTTGACTGATTTGCCCAAAAAGTGCCACCCTTTTGTGTGCAGACACTTCCAAAATTGAAAAATTTTCAAAAATGGGAGGGGGGCACCACTTAAACCTCTCCCCCAGGTTGGTGATCCACAGATGGACAGATCAGTTGGACCCACATCTAGCCTCTCGGAACTCCTGAACTATGCAGGTACATGCATATTACAGTAGGTACGGTTGATAAATGTATTTATCTGTTGTTTGACAATCTAAGGAAAATGTCATTGAAAAACAAGTGTGCTATCGTGTATGTCTCATTCTCTTCAACATGTGAAGAGTATCCTCTTTGGCATGAAGTCAATGCCTCATATTTCACAATTTTAATGTCAGTTTACTTGCTGGTCTTTCTTCATAACAAGCAACATTCTAGGTGTCAGTATGCTCTCTTGCATGTAGTTGGTAGCCATTTATTGCCATGCAAACAGCAAAATGCTTGGTACAGTACAACACACCTTTTACCCTACAGATTGGGTAGAACAACATTTAGGCTATCAGAGAGTTAGGTCATTAAAGTACAAATAGTGCTTCTTTAATGCCCTGTAGTTTAAATATGATAAACTAAAAACCAGCTGTACATCTTTAATGCCCTGTAGTTTAAATATGATAAACACGAAACCAGCTGTACAGTAAGCACTGGTTGTATATATGTGAAGGCACTTTGCTTTCTATTTAGAACCATATATCTGAAAGTTTCTCTTGTAAAATATATTTCTCCCATGCCAGTGTTCATATGTCATCAATAACACAGTAACACTCTCTGTAATAATAACATTTACCAAACAAACAATAACAAAAACAACCAATAGTTGTATCAACTTTAACAATAATATTAGTGTAGTGTAAAGTCTTTACAAGTATAAAACTTAGGAATGCTTATGTTGTTTTAGTTTGGAATTTAAAAAAAATAACCTATATGAGACATATTGATTTTGTAAAATATGTTGAAGGGAGTTTGTATAAGCGCAATCTCTTAAAGGGAGAATGCAGAGCCACCCCAACTTGAATTTGTCTAGTAGGTTCTCCTATATCATGATTGGCTCTTGAGAATCATGTGACATTTATTTTACCTTCTCAGTTGTGAACTCTACTAGGACTATTAACTTATTGGTTTTCCTTTTGGTACTGTATGTTCAAAATCTGAAATATCATGAAAAGTACAGGGAAGAGAAATGGAAGAAAACATTTGTGAAGTTTAAACCTCCCTGATTCTCAAAAAATTAAGGGATTTTAGTCCATTTCAACTAACAAGTATGATTACTTCTCAGACTTAAGAAGGTTTTTTCCCCTCACTAGGTTTCATGAACTTTTAAAAAACCTCCCTGAATCATATGTAAAATCTCCTTGGTTTTTGGATATAAATCTCTGGATTAATCCGTCATTTCAAAATAATTTTGGGGTGACTGATCTTGTATGTATATTGTAGAGGAAGGTAATTTAATTGATTGACATGCATGTTAAACCACATGATTATTTTTTAATGCACTTTGGGTAACTCGCCTCTTCCTTAAGTTGATCACCATTTTGTCAGCTATAAGCATAATTGGTGTTATGTTTATTATTATATCTCTTCCTCAATTGTTTTATAAACATTAACCTCAAAAAGGTGTCCTTACTTCTCCATTTTGAGGTCATTTAAAAGGTGAACATCCCATATATTTGGAATACATCTGTTGCATTATGATTATGTTGTAGTAGTAATTTTAAAAAAATCATGTATCTAGGGGAAAAACCTGCCGCTTTATTTGGAAAGTAGAAGGTGTCAACTTTATCATTTTCATAACAGTGTACAAGTTGTTAAATGGCCTTCTTTGAATGCCTTTCCTACAGGTGTAGTATACTACTTGTAAAAAGTTTAACCTCTGACAGAAAAAAAACCCAAAACAAACAAACAAACAAATGCAACCCCCCTCCCTCAAAAAAAAAAAAAAAAAAAATCAAGGGAAAAAGCTTAAAAGCTTGGAAATTGAAAAGCATATTAAAATTGGTCTTTGATCCCCTACAGTACCTCACAGTATAGTTTATGATGAAGAAATGTCTTATTATCCCAAAGCTGCAAGGCCATAGCCCACAATTGAAATATATTTGTAGTTTTGGTGGCTTAAAAATGTGCATCTACACATCGCCCCCCTGTACTTACCTCCTCCTGACAAATAGTTCTAAGTTTTTTATTCCAAATTCTCTGAAACAATGTCTTCTGTACTGGCCTCTTCCAAGTATATGCTGCAACAAGCACTTTAAATGGAGCTTTGACTAATGTCTTCTCTGTCAGTAAGCAGCATGTTGCAATTGTTGGTATACAGTGAGGTTATTTTGGGGATTGGTCATATACTGCATTCAGTTGTTTACAGCAAGCACCTTGGTCATTATTTCATATCTTAAGAAGGGATGTGGGTAGTATGGAAGGCAGGGGAGGAGATAGAGAGAGAAAGAGAGAGATAGGGGAAAACATAAGAAGTTTAGAGGGAAATATTGTATTTAAAATGCTCCAATAAGGAGTACAAAGAAAATGGCTCAGACAGTATCCAACAATTCAGTCTAAATAATAAACCTCATGCAGTAATATACATCTCTTCAAAATGCTATGCTCAAGAAGAGCCATGGATGTTGCATCATTTGAAATGTTGAAAGTTTGGGTGAATAAATTATTCCTGAGCAACAATGAGCAACCGAATTTCTTTCTGTGGGAAACCCATTTCTTGAAAAGAAGGCTACCATACTGCCCTATTTTGATAATCTATCTCCCTGTGTCAATGAATATTTGTTTTAAAAGGATGAATTTTTTGCAAAACAAACACAAAATTTCCCTTTAAGCTTCATTATTTTTTTGTTTATTTTGCCAGTGGAAGTGTTTCATTGTCTGAGAAGTGGGGGTGGAGAGGGAGGGGGGGAGATTTGGAAAAAGTTGGTAGGAGGGTGTAATCTTCCTTTTCCCTTACAGAGTTCATTCTATTCCACCACAAGTATGGATTTGACTTCCTTTCTTGAATAAAATGTCATCCTTCTTTCAAAAAAAAATTCATATAATACTTTAATAGAAGTTGCTTGGCTTTCATTCAGCTAGGGAGAGGTACACTACTAGAGTTCTCAGCAAGCAGAATTTGTGATACATGTGTTGGACTAGTATTTAGTGCAGTCCTGTAAGTTTTAGGTATCTCCTTGCACTATGCAGCAATTGCATAATGTGGAAGTTGGCCTCAGAAATAACATGTACGTGGACATCCAGATTGTTTTTTCTCACAATCTGGGATATCTGAATGTTTAGTTTCTGTCACCAAAGTCTTGCTTTGACAAACATGATGAAATTGTGATGAGAATCATTCCAGAATGTCAGGGTTACAATAAACAGTTAGTGGGAGTTTAATACTGTTCTGTGCAACACCCTGTGCAGTGCTAAGCATCACATATCACATGCATAATGTATGAACAGCGTACATGTGTCTGTAACTGTAACAATGGGGGTTCTGGGTATATTATGCCTTGAATTAAAATGAAATGTTTGTAAGATGTAGAGAGGTTCGGATCTAAGGCTCATGAGATACATATCTATGGTAGATTTTCCAGCTAATTGCTGAACAGGAGGTACTGTAAGGTTTCATGTTTTAAAGATAGTGTTTGAGGTACGGTTGGGTTTGGCATTTGAAGTCAATTTTCAATGCTAACCCAGACAGACCAAATTTAGTTCTTGTTAGGCTTTGTTCATATGAACACAGGATAATATTACTGGAAACATTAAGTCATCAGATGTGTATGTACTGACAAAACAAAATAAATGATTTTTTGCAGCCAGTTTAACCATCAATCCAGTTTATAAATTTGCAGTGTTATATGAAGTCAACACATTCAGAAATGAAATTTTGTGGGGTGGGGGTATGAAAACGGAGATCAAATCACTCCCCAGCTGATGACTTCCTAAAACTAAAAAATTACCATTAAATTATACATGACTATCAACAGAGAAGATGTGTGACATTTTGATTTTGAGCAGTTACTGTGGTTTATCAAGAAAAAGAACAAAAAAAGACTGTTTAGACTTCCTTAAACTAAAAAATTACCATTAAATTTTACATGACTATCAACAGAGCAGTAACAATATTAAGATGTGTGACGTTTTGATTTTGAGCACTTAACTGTGGTTTATCAAGAAAAAAAAAATCAAAGACCCTTTTACTATAGACCATTTTACAGTGTCATACGAGGATGTTACCCTTATGTCTTGGAAAATACAAACTTGGTCCAAGTTGAGTTCAAAATGATTTCTGATTTTGCCATATCTTGGTGTGTCTTTAATACATTTGTAACAGATCTCCTAATTAATTTGTGAAAGTGTAAGATGTTCTGTCAACATATTTTTTACAATAAAATAAATGTAACTCTTTTTGTATCTTCATTTATACCTTTTTTTGAAACAACTTCCTTCCAAGTAGAATTAGCTTCAAAGAAGGCATATTACTTTATTTGTTCATTTTCTGCCAGCCTTTGTAAAAAGTAAAGATAAATGTAAGTTATGTAGTTGTATGTAGATCCAAATATCTGGTATGTTTTCAGCACTATTTGTTTCGGATACATTAATGTTGTTAAGTTCATCTCTGTTGTGGGAACACTACTTCGTCATATGGCTGCCGTAGTTTCATTTGTCTATCGTGACTGTGTGCCATCTTTCACGGATCTTACATCAACCTACGGTGGATAATCATGCGTTTCTGGATGAATTAAGCTTCGATATCAAAAACCTGCGTTACGGCATATAGTTACATGAAATGTTAATTTCCCCTATGTGGTTACTGTTCTGCGGTTGCTGGCTGTTTTAATACATACCTCAGGAAGAAACGTTCAATTGTGGTTTTTCATAGTGCGGGAGGTCTTGTTACAGTATTAATAAAGTGGAAGTAATTCAACATTTTTGATAAATGATCAAAAGACCCGAAGGTACAGTGCTTTAGGACCCTGATTTTTTATGCCATAGCTCCTGTATTGATTTTACATCAGCTTTGCAATTTCAGAGAATTACCAAAATGCCATTCTCTGCATTAATATAGAACTGACATTGCACGCTAGTGTAAAAATATTTAGTGATGGTTGTGAATGTTCTTGGCTCCTATTACCTACCCGAGGGAGTCAAAACCGGAGGCTAAATAACAACACTTGTCCAATCCAAGTGGAAAAGATTGAAGGTTTGAGGCAGAAAAGTACTATAATTGCAGCGATCCACTCAGTGAGAAGCAGAAGTTTTGTCGTTTGATGTTGGTATTTGATTACAGGCTAGACTTAGAGCTTTTTAAGATGTATGCTAATTGACTTCACATATGGAACCATCAAGATATTTTAGTGAAGGACTTAGCAGTCATGATTGATGCAATGTTAATTAACAAGAGTGTTTGAAGTGTTGACAACTACATGAAGAAGTTGTTAACTTGTTGCTTCAATGATCGTATCTCAATTAATGAACATAATACTTTGTTTTTCCTCTACTGTCCTATTCTTTTGTTTCAAGAAGAAATACATTCTGAGTCATTCTGTTTCTGTCTCCAAGCGATACTGTCAGGTGTTTGGCCCCTTCTCTTACGTGACTCATTTTAATGATAAGGCAGTAACATAGTTATAAAAGACAAAAGTGGAGACAAGTGTAAAAAACAAAAAATAAAGAGCATTAATTATTGATTTTATTCTTGAGCAGTTTATGCAACAAAGTCCATTTTTCACCCGAAGGAGTCAAAACTGGGAAGCATCTGGAGGCTCAGAACTAGCTGGTAATTTGTTTTATGGTAGTTTATTGCCATTTTAAGGAATTTTCATTTTGTTGCAGCTTGACAATTCACCCTGGAAGGGAAAGATAGGTAGGGAAGCTGATACCCTTCACCTTAGTAATGTGGTTAGAATGTCCAACCCTTAGTGACTTTGAACTTCCTTTTCCCCTTAATTAAGTGTAGGTACTTCAAAGATTGCAGCAGATTCTAATTTTTTTCAGTCAGTATAGTTAACACCAGTTTTTCTCATGATTTTTTTTTTTTTGCAGGTTACTCTGTATCTACGGGGCATTTTGTTGGTGCTGATGGTGAAGAGCAAGGTGTGTCTGGGGCACCTAGGGCAAACCAACTTGGAAAGGTCACGGTTTATGACATTAACACAGGGGTTGTATACCAAGAGATCTATGGAGAGCCAGTAGGTGTTTTAGCACTTGTTATTTTGCATTCACTCTACCATTTCAAGGTGTGAAAATACTGGGTGACCAGTAACAAAGATACTTATGCCACAGAGAGTTTGATTTATGGTTAATTTCTTGCTTGAAAATGCTGGTAAGATTGCTTCCAGGTGTTCGTGATAAAAGTGGGGAGGTATTTAACTAAGCATGGTGGCAACATAAATGCCTAGTTCAACATCTGAGTGATCAGTTTTGGAGTTCGATGTGAGCTTGTTCTGCTGTTCTTGCTCTGATACAAGGATTATGTCAGTTATTCTGAAGGGTGTGAAATTGTGGTTATGGAAAGTATTGTTCTTGGATTATACATGCCAGATTGAATACTCATATTTGTGCATCTGGGGTATTCGATCTTCAATGCATAGCTTGCAGTGAGACAGAAGTGCAGGCTTCTCTCCCAGCTGGCAGTCAACCAACTACTGCATCTGCCTCAGTCCTCACCAATTTGAAAGTTTCTGAAGGTTTATGATTCGGGGCTGAAAAAAATGTTTTTTTCTCAGAAAGGGAGTAAAATTTGCCACAATTACCATTGTATTTTCATGTACAGAAAAGAGAAATTTCTCTTGTATTGACAAAAATTCCCTCTAGATCTCTCAATTTCCCAGGAAGGAGCCTCTCAGTTTCTAAACGTTTTCCACTCTTGCCAGGATAAAATTACAGTCTCACAACCTATCTTATTGATCATAATTGGGTAGCATGCAGTGGCATTGCTGCAGTGGGTCAAGAGGTTACATTTGCCCCCAGATTTTGTCCTTGCTCCTCTCCCCCTCCAAGTTAGGTCACTCAGGACTTGGTTTAACTGCAAAAAATAAATGATTTACTTCTCCAGAGACTTCATTTTCCATCCAGGGATGTGCTAAAACCTCAGAGCGTCCAGTAACCATGATTAACTCTTTACCAGTGTTACTGGTCCTTTTGGCCCCAGACGGAGATCGTGGCTGTCAGCCATCTTGACTGTTTCACACAGAGCTCGAAACTGCAAGTAGCTACCCAAAAATTCGGCCACAACAACAAGAGAGACAATAGTTTAAGGTCACAGGGTCAATAGCCTACGGAAGCCGATGCGGGGCGTGCTACGTCCGCTTTGCTGCCCACTCCTGAGACACACAAATATGCCCCGATTGGAGCACAACGGCAAAGGGTTAACCTAAAGTATCTGCACCATGGGCCTGTGCACACATGCAGAGACAGGGCCATCAGCTGTGCAGTAAACACACTCCAGAGGCTTTAACTAACCCTTTACCAGTACTTGTTACGAGTCCTCTCCGTCTGGGGAGAGTGCGTCGGTCACCCATCTTTACTGTTCCACACGGAGCTCGAAACTGCGAGTATCTCCCCAGAAATTCGGCCACAACAACAAGAGAGACAATAGTTTAAGGTCACAGGGTCAAAAGCCTAAGGAAGCTGATGCCGGGCATGCTTTTCCACCCACTCTCGAGGCACGCAAATATGCCCCGATTGGAGCACAACGACAAAGGGTAAACATAAGCATTAGTAAAAGTCAATACTCTGTGAAAGAAATTTGAATGAAATGCTGTCCTTTGTGAGAAATGTGAGATACCATTCCCATGCAACACCATAGGATATGTCATGTGCAATAATAAAACAGTTTCACTTTCATGTGGTTGAGAACATAGCATGCCATGTCATATTAATACTTTAATCTCAGTTGGTACAGGTGAAGAAGGGATCTTTCAAACTTTAAAGGGTGCGAGAAGTAGTCCCAAACTTAGTTTGAATTTGGGGACAACAGCTTCATCTAACATATTTCTTCTCATTTGTCTCTTATCTTATAAAAGTATGTTAATAAAATGTATGTCAGTACATTGCACCCTCTCTAATTAGTGTACCTCTGTAAACCTCACTTAATCACAACTAAACCATGGATAACTATAAATAACACGGTGTAGAGACGGCACTCTGGCAAAGAGGGAAAAACCCCTGAATCCTCTCTCACATATACTGTAACACTGGACTTGCTTTGTGGGAAAGTATTGTCAAATGATTTGTAAGAACCATTGCTGAATTAGAGTAGACTACTACAATAATCTAAATTGGAATAATTGGATTCTCCCTTTAAAAAGAGTTATTTCTCTTGAAATTTTTACAACATTTTGATCCCTGGCATGCTCATGCAACCTCACGCCTACTCAAAAAAAAAAAAAAAATGGTGGGGTTTTCCAGTAGTACTCTCTGTGGTTTGGATAGTGATGATCACACTTGGAATTATGTGATGATTTATATATAGTTTGTTTGTAGTAAGAACAGTGACAAGATACTAAAATCTATTCATTCACCCTTTATTCAGTATGCTAAAGAAAAAATACTGTGGGTGAAGGTTGTCCTGAAGTATATACACTGTATATTCTTGTTTTCCCAGATATAGCATGAAATGAGCAATGTGACATTTGTAGACAATTCAAATTATCAGACAGGTGGGACTTAATGTTTTTATCACCAAAGGCTGTGTGACTGCCCTGCTTCTATTGAAACCTCACATTTTATAGTGTAGATTGGAATGCAGAAAGCCACAGTAGCCTACCTGGAGAACTCTCTGTGAAATGTCATCACTTATTTAAGGGTATTTCATAGAAGGCTGTAGTGTGTTTCCATTTGCATTATAGTATACGTTGGTTGATGTTGCTATGGAAACATCATGTTTGATAGTGTCTGCTAACATGAAACCTGAGATTGGCATGCAACTTAACAACTGCTTAAAAGAGGAAGATTCATGTCTTTGTTGGATAGAAAGTCACCATGTTTGATTTTGCAGTCATAGAATGCCAACATTCACTTAATTAATATGTACAGTAAAATACTGCTGGGTGCTATTCTGACCTTTGTACATAATGGTTATCAACTTATCATTGAGTTGTTTATTTGATTGGTTTTGATAATAAGAGAACTACTTGATTCATGAGCCCTTTTGAATGTTGTGTTTCATGTTGTAAGTCCCTTGCAAACTAAGCAATAACTCCCAGTAATTTTCACATTTAAGGAGAAGAAATATTGTCACACTCACACACACGCACATTAATTCCCAAAGTAGAGGGTCATAGTTTGTTAAACCTACTAGATAACAGTGGCAGCACCAAGGGGGGTGGGGGGGACTTGGGGGGCATTTGCCCCCCCCAGTCAGAACCTTTGCCCCTCCAGCCCCCACCCCCCCCATCAGCTCCTGAATAACAGTGGCCTGACAAGATTTCACTCCTTTTTACCCCCAGCATTCCCCTCCATTTTCCCCCCTCGCACCAACTTTTTTGATCCTGGTGCTGCCACTGCTAGATAATCTGTTTCATGGACAGTAAATATTCATTGTTACTTTCACAATAAATACACTTGTGCCTAATACTGCTATTTCTAACTCACTTGAGAAATTTGTAGCACCAATTAAGTGCAAGATTTTTCATCTTCCATTTTAATTTATAATTATTGCCAGATGGGGTAATAGTTTGCTACTTCTCTACAGGATATATTAACATGAAAAGAATTCATATAATTGTACAGTAGTTTATGAAGAGGCATTTTTGGAGGACTAAATTCCATAGACTGTATGTATGATTTATCTCATGCAGTGAGTATTTAAATTGTTTAATACAAAAAGAAACAGCTTTCAAAATTTCTCACTAGCACCAGCTTCTTGTCATGCAGAAATCTTGTCTTCTGCTGTATATATTAGCAAGGCATGTCTTATTTTGTTTGATAAGTAAGTACTGCGGCTGGATGCTAGACTGTGCAAAACAGGACTTATCTCTCTTCAGACATGGAATCCTCCTCAGACGTAAAGATGTCTACATCTTTTGCAAACATTTATACAATACAATCTCCATAAATTGTAGAGATAAATATTAATATCAAGTGTCTTTAGTACAACATGGTATTGCCTTGATGTGTCACGATGGGTTAGCTGAAGGGATGCTTTGAAAGGCAGCGGTAGTGGGTGTCTCATGTATATTGTAAATGGAATTATTGCAAACATATCATATGTTTGACTTGTTTCATCCCCTGGGCTTGCAAAAGCATTTTGACTACTTGCAATTTTTACATGTTTTGACAGTTTTTGCAGTTCTTGGGATATTAGCAGAGCTGAAGCCATCACAAATTGCAGCCAAAGAGAAGAGAGAGTGAACCTGGCAGATGCAAATATTTCTAGGATTTTTGATGATGATGATAACCTTGTTTTGTCTTAACATTCATGTTAATACTACTATAATACAGATATTTTGCATTTTTATTTTAGATGTGGTATAATATTTTTTTAATATTCATCCATATTAACAATGGAATAAACAACTGTACACCTTATATGTCTGAGGATTAAGGTTAGAACAAGTGTAATAAAATATGTACAGAGATCAATCATACAGTGAGTTCTAGTCTTTAAAGTGAGACCATCACATCACATTTGTTTGCCCCATGTACACCTCAAAAAAAGTTAGGTGGCCTTTCATTTTGAGGTGTGCAAGTATGATCTCCCAGCACCACTTACCTTAAAACACTATAAGGAGAGCAACTTTTTGCACACCTTAGTAAGGAATGGAAACTTATTTAAATCTATTGAAGTGTAATAAAACAGCACCCCTACCAACCTCTTCAATTTCCTGAGGAGTGTGATTCGTAGCTCACATGGAAAATCTAAAACTCAAGGCCTTCTTGGTAGAGCCTTTCCTGCTTATCTGCTTTGATATTTGAAGAAGCTGGGAATTACTATACAGTGAATGCAATTTTTTACCAGAATGCACCAGTTTATCAAATCAATGTTTGTGTCTATACTTAACTGTTTAATATGCACAGTCCCTCTCTTACCTCTTACGTAGTTCATCTGTGTGATCCCATTAAATCATAAGTGTTGCCCTACAAACATTCCCTTAAACCAGTCTGAGTGAGCCACATCTGAAGAAAAGGCTGTGGCCAGCTCTACTTGAACCAATTGGTTGGAAACTGGGCTGTTAAACTCCATCTAAATAAATAAACTAGTATGTTGGTATTTAAGCATAAGAGGACTAGGCAGGTCCCCTTTAATGTAAGGAGGCCCTCTTTTGACTGTGCTATTAGTTTTCTGGGGTTTATAGATTGCATGTTAGCTTTGTTTGATCTCATAAGAAATAACAGGTTTAAGTGTCAAGGGTCATAGATTGTTATGAAACAAGAGAATTTTGGTGATTTAATGTTTAAATGACTGATAATTATTTCCTTAAAACTATTGCACCTTTGATGTGGTATTACCATTTGCTTAGTACACTGTACATACTACAGAAGAGTAGTGTTGCCCATTATGGGGGTTGGTGTTAATTGCCATTCCTTATCTTTGTTGCTTCATTCAGATGAATACATATTTTGGTGGTGCAGTAGCTGCTGTTGATGTCAACAATGACGGTTTGTGTGACTTGCTGGTTGGTGCTCCACTCTTTTCAAATGATCAAGATGAGGGCAAGGTTTATGTGTATTTAAACACTGGTGGATCGGTAAGATTCAGAGCTGCGTACTTTCTGTTTCGTTTTCTCGTGTACAAAATTCTTGAAATGTGAAGCAGTTTGGAAACCCCATAGTTTATTGACATAACACATTCCTGGGAACTAATTTGAAAAGAAAATAAGATGAGTGTCAGTTCAAAGGTATTATTTTGTATGTAGTTTAAACTGTCCTCTATATAGTAGTGACATTTATTTTATTGGATGGTGGGGACAATAGGCCATAGTTTGCTTTCTCTGTGTGAAGAGCTATTGGAACAGCAGCTATGTATTGAGAAAGAACCACCATAAAATTATTTGTGAGAGATACATAATGTTAAATTGGCCCATATCAACCTGCTCACCATTAAGCAATGGAGTTGTGAAAACAATCCAGTGCCCCATAAGTAGAGAAAATGTCTTGGGCACTACTAGACTTAAACGGCCAATCCTCTCACCCCAAACTACAATTCTTTTACAGGAGTACCAAAATTCTCAGTTGGCTCAGCTCTTTTATTGACAGTTATTTCAAACAATGAAGTGTATCAAAGCTTACATTACACAGCATGAACTGCACTGAGAGTGTTTTGATGATACACATTTAGCTTTTCTATACTCACCCAAAACTCAGCTTGTGTCTGGATGAGGATGAATTTCAGACAATTGTGAGAGGGGGCTTAAGAAAAAAGGTAAGGAGAATTAGTACTGGTTGGGTTGAGAAAATTGGGCCTTTAACCAGATGGTTATAACTTAAGGTGTAAAACCCGACCTAATGTAACCTAACTTAAATCAACCCAACCAAACCTGTCCATCACCACATGGTAACTCCTTCTGTCTTGTCTTCTTGGGACAGGACTTTATACAAGGTGATTTATGTAAAGTCTGCCTTTATGACCCTTGGATGAAATCACTGTGCATAGTCCATCACTGCTATGTAGGGCTTAACTATATGCAAATGAGGTATGATCAGCTGTACAACCTGTGTGGGGCTTTGAATATTTTACACACTGCTGTGCAAACAAGTTGGGATATACATTTCTCCAAGAAATGTCCATACTTGCATAGTAGATAATGTATTGAAAACTAGGATTGTCGAACTAACAGTTAGACAAAAAGAAAGGGGGAAAATTGGATGGTAAAAAGATCATTCAATTGTTAAGATATAACTCTGTATGCAACCTCTTTTGTTCTTGTTTTTTCTCTCTCATCAAAACTAATGTTTATTTTCGGACACATGAGATGGACAAGATCTTTGAAGTTAACAAACCCTGAAAAATTTAAAATGGTCTGCATTCTCACATAGGCGAGCACTCAGGAAGTTCCTTTGCTTCAGCTAGCAGAACAATTGATTATATTGTCCTTGCATATGCTTGGGTGACTTCCAGCTGTACTTGACACTTATGCAGGGTCCCCTTTCAAATGCCTGATTTAGTGGGTATGTGGTTAACAGAGTTCTAAAGCAGCTGTCTTCCTAATGAAGCAGATCCAACTTTTTGCAATATTTAAACAAATCCTTTTTTAAAACTAGTCAAATTGCCTTCCAATTGCCCAAATATCCTTTGATATAAAAACAGTTTTTTGCTCCCTGTGTTTCAAATGCTGGTGTCCATTGTCTTTATGTGGACAGTACTACATGTATAAAGGAAAATATGCTAAGAGAAACTTCACTCTATTATTTACATCTTACTGACTTTATTTTACAGGATGATCCTTTGAAGCTGTCCCAAGAAATTCAAGGTTCAAGAGCCTTCCGGGCTAGGTTTGGTAGCAGTATTTCTGGTATTAAGGACTTAAACAAGGATGGATATTATGGTAAGGTTGTTGATAACAATGAATTTTGTAAATCTATGTTTAAATGAAAAGAATTTGGAACATTTTTCAAAGCATTTCATCAGTGTTTCCCAACTGGTGGTACATTGGAATTTGCTAGTGATCGGTGCTGTGAACCACAGCATGCTTAACTTCATTTTTTTCATTCTCCTTGGCATATTCATCATTTCTTCAACTAATTTGAACCTTATCAAGGTTTAATTTCAAGACAGAGGCTTGCTTCGACTGCAACACTGTTATTTACCCTGATTTCATTTTGTAATGTTTAGTCAGGCCACAATTATGTGTAATGTAATAGCTATATATTCTGTATCCATAACAAAATATTGCCTTTCCATAAATCCAGACTTACATAGGTATCACAAACAGTTTTTAGAGAGAAACCGCTATTTTTATCTTAAAGGGCAGGAGCAGTCATCCCAAATTGAAGAAGTGTAGTAGGCTGTCCAGTTTCATGATTGGCTGTTGGGAGTCATGTGACAATGTTTTTTTTCTCTTCAAATGTGAAATAATTGGAAATAACTGCTTGGTTTACCTTAAAAATGCAATAGTAAAGTCATGAAATGTAATGAAAGATACTTTGAAGAGAAATAAGAAGAAAATTGTGCTTTTTAGCTTTTTCTTCCAAGAAAGTTTGGGAGGACTGCTCTTTACCTTTAAGTATCTGACCTCTGGCTAATTATCTCAATTAGCTGGTTCCATGAGCAGCAGCTTTGATTACCATTCAGGTACATTAGAAGTCCCACAAGTAAGAGCTTTAGTAGCAGCTTACAACAAATTCCAAAATAAGTGCTGGAAAAAAGGGGATGAATTTACTCATGGTACAACGAAGGATCAGATCATCATTTAGTTTTAATAATCTGACATATAAAACTGCCATCAAATGGCAACTTATGGGGCTTTAATAAATGCTTGAGGGTGCATACAATGGGTTTTAACAACAGCTCTTGATAAGTTAAGGTGTTGCATGATGATGGCATTCTTTTCTTTCTTTACAGATGTAATTATTGGTGCACCATATGAAGATAATGGAATTGGAGCTGTATACATCTATTTGGGTGGCGCTGAGGGCTTGGACCCAAACTACTCTCAGGTGAACTACCCTAACTTTATAACCCTCTTCTTCCTTGTGTAGGAAGGTTGACAAGGGCGATCATAGAACTATCCTGAGATGCATTGTTATGAATGCACTGCCATTTTCATGGGTGAAAAAAGTTAGGAAAGTGGGAGGGGCCTTTCTGGAAATTTGGACATCGGGCATCTGAAAGAAGAATTTTTCAATAGGAGAGAAATCCCCCTTTTCTGAACATGAAACGAAAGGGAGAAATGCAGAAATTTTCCTTTCTTCTTGGGAATAAACATTTTTACCACCCCTGGTCATTTTGAGCCTAGCTTAAAAATAAGAGCTAGTAAGATTACTTCATTGGCATATATCAAATTAACCTACATTCCTCTAGAGCTTGCATCATTTTGCTAACTACTAAAGCATTTTTTACATGTTGGGGGGGTGGGATGGGGTGGGGAGATGGATTGATTTGTTTGTTTTCCAGTAGATAAAGATACTGTGAGGTGAGTTTGTTTAACAGAGTATCATCATGGACCTATTATATTCTAACAGTTTTGTGTTAGGAAGAGCGGAATTGTCGAAGGTTGCAGCTGAAAAGATGAAATTTGTCCAAAACTTCTTTAAAGTGAAAAAATTTCACCCTGCTTCCATGAAAGATTAAGCATTTTGTAGTTGGAATATTTTTATAAATGTTTGTAAATGCTCCTACTATCACTTCCTATGTTTTATAATCTAAATAGTATGTAGGGTAGACATAATAAGAGTTTCCTTTCCCTGATATTACGGTAAGAGTTATGAAAACAAATTTATGAAGATTCAGTGTATACGCAAGGATACTGTGAGCAAGGATGTTAATTTTTGTGAGTATCGGTTGTTGGGCGTTGTCATTTGTCAAGTACTTTGAGTATGCAACTTGCAGTAGGGAGGTCTGGAATTGGATTCCTGGTGGGATCATATTGAAGACCTCAAAATTTGAAGCTACTGCCCTTGTTCTTGGTGCTCAACATAAGCAATGGAGTAGGGAAAAGAAGCTATAATAAAAGGCATATTCTGGAGACAAAATTTGTGAACTTCAAAACAAGCAGTACAATTTTCTTTTTCTCAAGGTGAAAACTGCATTTCAATAGCTTATAGCATTTGGAAGATACAAATTTTTAAGTATTGCAAATTTTTCTTGGGATTTGATGCATCGTGGGTAATCTGAGATGTCATCGTGACATATTAATTTGACATTGAATTCAATTTATTTTTAATTATGATGGGGCTGCAGACAATATTAAGCAACATTGTTGGTTGTGCTCTACATATGATGGTGGGAAATGCTAGATCTACAGGAAAAGATATTCAAACATTTCAGCATCATCAAATTTCAAGGACAAACAGGATGTTCAACTGCAAACAAAAACAGAAAGGAATTTGAAGCAATATGCCCACATTACATAACATTCTGTTGCTTTGTTGAGAAGCAGAGATATTTTTTAACAGAAGTACGCAATCTTTAAAGTGAGATATCTTGAGTTAGGAAAATGGTATTGTGGTAGGGTTTGAAGGACATGGTGGGGAATATTTTTGTTTTTCTTACAAGACAGAGGCAAAAACCCACTAGACCATGCCTTTAATTAACTAACTACTAATAACAAAAATGCCATCTTTATCAAAGTGCAGAGACCTAGACCAACATAGTGTACTACATAGAAACATCATACTTCAGAATTTTGTACTTTGTAGCATTTTTGCCACCAGTGAGTGTGACTTTGTGTCTGTATAGTTTGGACCTGTCTTTTTTATTTAAATTACTGCCATTTTCTAATTGACCATGTCTGCAGCTGTGATTTTCAAATTTGGTCATCATTGTCATGTTTTGGTTATTGTTGAACAGGAAAAGGTTTCTATAATGTTTCTTAAAAATATATAAGGAGGTCAACTAATGTAGTGTCGGATATTTATTGGTATAAACTTTACATATTTATTGTGGTCTCTGAAGAGATGAGATCTGTTACCATGGTTGGTCCCCCCCGAAGACTGGGTTTTTAGAAAATGCCCTCTGTGTTTCCCACCTGTCGTAAAAGGTTACCAGAGGAATAATGGACTTGAACCATTTTACCAAGATGACAATGTATAACACATTTGTGGTGGTATGTTTTCAGATTTAATCTAACTAACCTTGGCATGGTTGACAATTGTAGATGCCATCATGATTTGCCTTCCTTGGTCTAACGGTAAGAGCATCACGCAGAAGTCCCAGGTTCGCTTCTCAGGTCTAGTCATACCAAAGACTCTAAAAATGGAACCTACTGCCAATGTGAGTGATGCTCTGCATAAGCAATGGAGTAAGGAAAACAAGCCAGTGATCCTCAATTAGAAAAAAGGCTGTGGCCGGCTGGACTAGAACCAATAGGTTGGAAACTGGACCGTAAACTCTCTCTAACTATAACTTCTTTTTCTTCAACAGCGAATATCTGGAGCTGATTTGAACCCTCAACTTTCTACATTTGGAATTTCAGTTGATGGAGGAATGGACATGGACAAGAATGCCTATATTGATATTGTGGTGGGGGCCTATGAAAGTGATTCTGTGGTTTTATTCAAGTGAGTATTATTGTTGTTCCATTTGTGTGAATGATTTATTATTCATGGTCAGTAATATCAATTTCTCAGAATAAATATATAAAATCATTCTCATGCATTTATATTGCTCTTCTACATGTAGTAGTCAGTGGCTGTTCCCTGACCACATAATGACCAGACAATTACCCTGGAATTGCCCAGGGCAGTTGTTCCAAGACAATTGTCTTAAGTGATTTGTCCAGGGGGATTGTCTCCAGAGGTTTGTCCAGGAGGACTGGCTCAAAAGATTTGTCCAGTGGAGCTTTCCACATTGGTTTGTCACTTGGCCATCGTCTGGAGGAATTGCCATAAAGAGTTGACCCCTTTGAGTTGTTATCCTTTGGCAATTGCCCCAAGAGTTGTCCAGGGAAGTTTCTGAAAGGGAGTTGTCCTAGGGAGTTATTCTATGGCAATTGTCTCCAAGGAGTTGTTCAGGAAAGTTGTCTCAAGGAAGTTGTCCAGTGGAGTTGTTCTGTGACAGTTGTCTGAAGGGTTGTCTTTGCAAACGTCTTAAGGGATTTTTCCAGGAGGGTTGTCCCTGGGGAGTTTTCATGGCAATTATCTCACAGGACTTGTCTATGTGGAGTTGTCCACGGGATAATGATCCAAGTAAAAGCATTTGTACTATATTTTGTGCAGATTATTTTTACAGCATAAAACTTCATTTCGCGCAAAACATATTGTTGCTGGATTATCATAGAAAGTCATAGGAAGGTTCATATGAAAGTTTGTGAACAGCTAGGTAAGTGTGTTTTGCCATTGTGGTTACATCATTTCTCTATATAGATCTTTCCATAGGTCATTGTTACAAAGTACAGAAAAATACTTGAAAAAGAAAGCATTATTTTAAATAATTCATTTGCAGTTATTGATTTTGTAATTCTAGACTTCAACATTGAAAGTATTCAGTGAGTGTTTATATAAACTTTGCCCTGAAGTCATTGAACAGAGGATAATGTGTACTTAACCTTTTGTACAAGTTTTGTTGACTGTTCTTTTTAAAAGAAAGGGTTATTTAGCAACCACCAGCCAGTGTTCTTTGCAAATGAGGAATGCTGTAAACTTTTAGTATGTATAAGTGATTGGGATGGTGTAGTGGAGTGGTTTTGGTTCGAGGCAAAACCAGGAACCGTAGTTGTCTCTCAACTGTTGAACCTACAATGAAGCTGTCATGAACCTGACTCGGCAAATGTCATGGTACTTCCCGTGAAGGCAATACCTGTTTGACGTTTCATGCCTGAAATGCACATTACGTGGGAAAATGTTTTCTTTTAAGCCAAAGCTGTATATAATTGTTTTCAAAGTTCCTTCTTTAGCTCTTGTCCATTTCCAGCTTTGGAGATATAGCCAGAGGAATCCTGCATGTGTTGCCTAAACCTTGGTTAATTCTAGACCACAATATTAACTATATTCAGATCAGGTTGTGGCATCATACATGATTTGCTGTCAAGTGCAGTGCATTCTATACGATTCGCTACAGCAGAATATACTGTACAGAATTGAGAGAGAATTTCCTTTAAGTTTAGGCAAGAAATAAATTATAGCCAAGTATTATGTGAAATCCCATACAGGTGTTAGGCCTAATTTAGTTTACAGGTAGACCCAGTCCTCAGTAAAGGACTGGTCATTTGTTAGACTCACTACACACAATGTATAGGGAGCAATTCTGTGACTGTATACACATAGCATTTAGTCAGGACAAAGCATAAAACATATTACATTCCACCACTTCCTACATTCCTTTCACACTGTTGTATGTGCCCTGCCTTCTATGCTTAGTTGAAGCAATTGTTGCCTGGAACCATTCACAAGTTTTCCTTTGATCGTAGTTACATTTGCTGAGTAAAAGTGAATGGGGTTAGTTTCAAAAGAGTCTCACAGGGTAGGAATTATGTGGAATGTTGCACCCTTTAGTTGCTTTTTTGTGTAGCAGGAGACAGGAGATATTGGCCTGTATGGCCTCATGGATACCTAAAGTGTACCGGTGTTTCTTCTTTTCTGTCTCCAATTTTGTTCCTTTCTATGACATTCAGTTTTCATTTTATCATGTAGATCTAAACCAATTATAGATTTGCAAGCATGGTTGGAGTTGAGCCCCCAGTCTTTGGATCCAGAGTTCAAAGACTGCAGATTGAATGGAAAAGATGTTGGCTGCATCGATGTTACTGTTTGCTTCAAGTTCACAGGCCTTGTTGTAACCAGTCTTCTGGGTGAGTGTCAAACAGTTTTTCTCTTAAAATTTTGTGTTGTATATAACAAAACATTTGATGTTAAATTAGTCAAAGTAATTTTCCAAAACCAAGAAGAAAACTTAACCCTTAGGTGAATGGATGTAATGACACTAAAATATGAAAGTGAAAAGGAAAGTCAAAAGCAAACTGTAACACTTTTTATTTAAGGCATTTGATAGCTATCCCTCACAGCTTTTATTTCTTTTCATTTAAAGATTGTAACTTTGTCATTCTACATTCCCATGCTTTTTCCTACCAGTAGAAAGTGAGCAAAATTACTTTACTTTAGCAAACTTCTCTTATTTTTTGGGCAGGTAAATTTTAGGGCATAAATTTGTTATTTTAAATTCAAAACTTGAGTGAATATAAGGATCCATAAACATTCAGTCACCTTATCTACATGTTACATACATGGTCTTGACGTTCTCTTGCATAAGATGAAGTATCTAAAGATATTTTTCGCTTGCAAGTACAGTATTTGCTCAGGCATTCTCATTTGTGAGGTGGCCAGCTCAAAGATTTTGGCTAGTCGCCACCTCCACTGAGCTAGCTTTTGGAGAAATGGTAGTGCATGGATTAGGTGTTAGGGATGTAGTTAGTTAGATAGAGTTTTACGGCCCAGTTTCCAACCTATTGGTTCAAGTCAAGCCCACCATGGCCTTTTTTCCAGTTGTGGCACACTGGCTTGTTTCCCCTACTCCATTGCTTATGCGGAGTATCACGCACAAGGGCAGTAGGTTCCTTTTTTAGAGTCTTTGGTATGACTTGACCTGGGAAGAGAACCCAGGCCTTCCGCATGAGAGGCGGATGCTCTTACTGTTAGACCCAACAGGCAGTCTAGGGATTTAGGATGCACAATGGCTTAGCCGAGTGCATTCAAAGATAACATAACCCTGAGAGGTAGTGCATTGTCCTGTGTTAATGGGCTAGTCAAGAGTTCTTTAACCTTGTTAATTTATACACAACAATGCCTGGAAATGTTGTGCCAAGGTGTTTTTTTTTGTGGAGCGGGAGTTTTTAACTAGGGCAGTTGCAATAGTTTGTTAGGTTTGTATTTGTTCAGCATCAATATTCTGTGTAACAGTGTTTTTTTTTTTGGTGGGGGGGGGGGGGGTGGGTTGGGTTTGTTTTTTTTTATTTTTATTTTTCATAGGGAGTGACACTTCTTGTTAAGCTTTAAAGGGTTTCGAAGTGCCCTTCCTATCAAGCAGTTAATTATTTATCTGCTATTGTTGTTTGTTAATTTTTGTGTTATGATAAACCAGATAAATCAAATGAAACTCCAACTTATCTTTGAAGAAACAGTTTTCAATCACATGTACTAAATTACACAAATGAGGTTAACAAAGGGGCACTGTGTGAAGTATTCTAATGCATTCATTCAAGTTACTTGAGTCTATTCAAATCACTGTTTTATTTTGATGGGGGAAAATCAGCCAGAATTTTTCAAGTCAGGCAATTTTGTAACTTGTCAATTGAAATTTGACTTAAAGCGGCTCATTGAGTTGATATCAATAGCTAAATGAGAGTCTCAGACGGTCACGATCGCATAGCAATGCTTATAGTTAGCATAACCAGTCAAGTTTCAAGTCCAAAAGTCAAAGAAAACACTTAAATTTTGAATTTCCTTGTGTCCTGACTTATAACGGTTTTGTACATAATTTTAAAAAGTGTCTGGTTACAAATTTTTGAAAACTGACTTGAACCGTTAAGCTCTCCGTCATAAAACAGTTATTTGTGTGCAGGGTGTAGGGATGGTGTAAGATTGACCATTTGTTATTGATGTGTGAAGAAAATGACACAGACTTGGAAAAATTTGTTGAAGTTCATGAACCAACTCAATGAGCAGCTTTAATTTTATCTGAGGTAACTTTAGTTAATTACTTTGTTTAAACTTTGGAAAAATGAAATAACTTATTTAATTCATTAGCAGGAGGCTTTAGGTGAGTAGGTGGTAGATGGCAAGTGTTGGTCATACTCAGGTTTTAAGTGTAATAGATAATACTTCCTGTCTTTGGGGGATGTTGGATTTACTTGTAGATTATTCAAACCTTTTGGGGAGATATTAGCAATAGTAGAAAGATCTTAAAGGCCCAGTTCTCTCATACCAAACAATACCAATTCTCCTAACCTTCTTACTGAAGCCCCTCCCACAATTGTCTGAAATTCATCCTCATCCAGACCACAATCTCAGTTTACTGCTTCAGAGTGAGTATAGAAAAACTCAATTCATATAATCAAAACACTCTCAGTACAGTTCATGCTGTGTAATATAAGCTTTGGCACTCTGCATTGTTTGAATTAGCAGTCAATCAAAGAGCTGAGCCAATTGAGAATTTTGGTTCCTGGATACCAAAATTGTAGTTTGGGGTGAGAGGTTTGGCCCTCTATAATGGTGAATCCACATATTTGAAGAAGTCAAAAGTTTGATGTTATGAACTGTATAGAGCAACTTGTCCTACTTGAAGGTGATGGTATGAACTTAAACAAGGAGTGATTAATGGATTGTTGGTCACAATTTGTAGACTGTATGGCCTACAGTTGAATTTTTGGACAATTTTGACTCGTAAGTAAATATATGCAATGTGGTAAATATGTCAGATCCTTGTAATTCCCACACTGATGGACAGAATAAATGCGTTAGATATGCTGGTCTGTAAATGGGAGTGGTTGATGATGCCAACAAGTTGTTGCAACCAGCATTTCTCCAGTCTTACTGTATTCACAAGACAAAACCATTGTTTCTAACAGAATGTATTACTTTGAAGAGTAGCTAAAAAGATATTGGGGACAAAAATGGCACAGTTTGATATTTGAAATAAAAAGTTTCAAAAATATAGGAACCAGCTACAATTTCAATCATAGTGCATCTTTTGACTTCTCTGTAAGGATCAGGGTGTCCCTCGGGGGGGGGGTTCTACTGAACTCACTTGTAACTTAGGCCTAGGACAGCATCAGTTTGGACTAAAGGTTTAGCAGTAATAAATCCCCCTTGCCCTTTTTGGTGTTTCTGGTGGAATCCCTCAGGATAACATAAGTAGGTATGATCTTACGCAAATGTGTGGGATCAAATGATAGACAAACTAAATATATCTTATGTTTTCCTTTGCTCTGTCAACCTTCATTGTAAGGCCACTTGTTGCTGGGATATGCTGGACCAAGGGCCTTATTTTGGAAGTTGAACTTAACATAAAAATATTAATATCTCTCATCAAACTCTAAAAGTATGTGCATATTTAAATAGGTTTAACAAAAGAAATGCTACAACACTCCACATCATAATTTTTGCATTGAAAGTGAGATCCTTCAGGAAGTGTCAAAAGTCTGTATTTTTAGAACATTGAAAAGTTATTCAAATAATTCCAGGAAACCTTTGATTGGCAGATTCTGGGGCCAAATGCTGAGTGACTTCTAACAAACGAAACATATCCGTCTGTATTTGGTATTCACTGAAGCAAAAGTTTGTGAATAATGTAATAACTTATGCCAGCTTCAAAGTTTGCATAAATACAAACAGCTGTGGCAAAACATACAAAAGTGTGCTGTACCAAAGAGAGCTCTCAACATCACATGGTGCAGAAAAAGTGCCCATGTTACTGCAGAAAAAGTGCTTATCATTTAATTCACTGAAGAGGATGTGATTGCAATGCTTAAAATTAATGTGACAATGCTAATTACAGCAACTCACACAGTTGGCTGTCTTGTGCTGTATCGTCATTAGGAATTGTATCTCTCCAAATTGTGTTAGTTGTTGTAGTGAATACCACTAAATGTTTTGACTCACAAAATTTCATTGCAAATGCTAGTGAATCCTGTGTCTGTTTGTAAACTGCTGAGTAAAAACTTGTTTTTGTTTCTGTGACAATTTATGTTCTTGAATTTTGGCAGACATTGTATATTCTGTAACAGTGGATGAGGAAAAAATTGCTGAAGGGATTGCACCACGTTTTCTGCTGACAAGCAATGAGTTAGAGCAGGTCGATGGCACCCTGGGAATACCTGAAAATGAAAGACGATGCGATGAACCCTTCAAAGCTTACCTGCAAGTAAGTAAAGAAATGTAGCCCAGATCCAAACATATTTTTGATGCATTTAATACAGAGAAATTGTTAGCAAGATGATGACATTTGTGTTCAGTACGTAGGGTTTGAACTGGTGTGTGTGTTTTTGTGAAGTTCCTTTTATAAGTTTAAGCTTGGGGATCAGGAAGCAAACTGGCTCATGTCAGACCATATACCAGAGTGAGTGTGGATTAGCACCGGCAGGATTCCAGATGCTTAAGAGGCAGGCATGTACAAGGCTCCAAATTCTGCCATTTAACGTCTTCAGTCTGATGGGTTTGAGTGTATCCCAAGTCCTGTCACAAAGGCTGGGAGGAGTGGAGGATACCTTGCTCTCTACCACTGCTTGTCAGCTGATATGAGCAAATTAGGGTGGACAACATCATTAGTACAACTTCCGTAGACAATTTTCCTACTCAAACAACTTCCCGAAATGGACAATCAGACCCCCAAATCGTAACTCACCAATAGGAGCTAACTCAGCATTACCGTGAACACCTATGCTGAACAAGTGATATTTGACCCTTTGGAAATTTCCAAGTGATAACCCAGAATTTAATCTTGGGATCTCTCATGAGCAAGTCAGTACACACCACCAACAGATCACCTCTTACACTGTTATCTCTTTGTTTGACATCAAAACCATGAGTTTCTTCTTTCCTTTCAACAGGATAGTGCCAGAGATTTTCTGACAAGAGTTCCGATGAAGCTGACTTATGATGTCTATAAATACCCGGTAGAGACAGAGAAACGTGGTGATGAACCTTTTCTCTTCCCAGGGGGACTTCCCCCTGTAAGTAACAGCTACAATTGTGGGGCTCAGACTCTCACAGAAGAGGTAAATTCTCATTTCATTTTTTCTCTCTTAGTAAGCAGCAAGGAGTGTCTGAGTGGAAAGTGAAAGTCTTTTTTTTGCATTCATTTTTGATTCCTTGCCATAGGCACGCAAGGAATCTATGCGATGGTAATGTCATGTGTGTGTGTGCATGTGAGCTTGTAAACGATACCTTGCCGGGTACAGGCCGCTCACGAGAGCTGAAACCTTGCACGTCTTTCCTCTTTCACGCGGAGCTTGTAACTGGTGTAGCTACCCAAAAATTCAGACACTGCAATGAGCTCTTTCACGTGATATCCAAGAGCCCACCTCGCTTGCGGCATTCACCTGCGGCGTGACGGCTAAAGGGGAAAACGGCTAAAGGGGAATTCCGGCCATTTCCTTACGGGGAACAGTTCTGTGTACCCTGTAAGGCATTGAGTGCGGGTATGCCCTGTGTGTGTGTGTGTGTGGGTAGAAATGTGCAACACCTTTGGTATTTGGCATATAGATTTGTCATGTTGAGAGGAAGAACCTTATTGTTTTTGGTAGAGGTCAAAGGTCATCTGAGGTCACCAGCAGTAAAATTGCAAAAACACCGAAAATGGCTTGTAAACACATCATCTTCAGATAGGAGTGACCCACGCTTTTCATACTTGGTATATAGATTTGTCATGATAAGAGGAAGAACCCTATTGTTTTTTGTTGAGGTCAAAGGTCATCTGAGGTCACCAGCAGTAAAATTGCAAAAACACCGAAAATGGCTTGTAAACACAACATCTTCAGATAGGAGTGACCCATGCTTTTCATACTTCGTATATAGATTTGTCATGATAAGAGGAAGAACCCTGTTTTTTTTTGTTGAGGTCAAAGGTCATTTGAGGTCACCAGCGGTAAAATTGTGAAAACTTCGAAAATGGCTTGTAAACGCGATATCTTCAGATAGGAGTGCCCGTCACTTTCATATTTGAGATATAGATTTGTCATGTCGAGAGGAAGAACCCTATTGTTTCTGGCCAAATTCAAAGGTCATTTGTCAGATAGAAGTGCCTGACACTTTCATATTTGAGATGTAGATTTGTCATGTCGAGAGGAAGAACCCTATTGTTTCTGGCCAAGTTCAAAGGTCATTTGTGGTCACCAGAGGTTAAACTACAAAAGCTCTAAAATGGCTTGTTAACACCTTAAGAACTTTCTTGTTTTTTGATACAGACCAGAGGTCATGTCAGGTATTCAGAGGTGAGAGAATCAAAGAGCCCTTTTGGTTGAGGTCAAAGGTCATCTGGGGTAACTGGGGGTCAGTGTTTGTTGGGATTTGTAGTTTATCAACATGATATAAGTGTGTTTTGATCTTTGTTAAATGAATCCTTGACATTTTCTGCCTAAATTGTAAAGTAAAATCTATCAAACACTGTTAATTTGAAAGAAGGTAAGGTATTTCATGGCAAGGAATCACTAAGCCTTTTGGCTTTCTGGTTTCATTGTTTTATTAAGGGTTAATTTTATGCAAGGTGCTCTATTCAATGCTTAGGTGGGATTTTGTTGTTAAGCATCTTTGTTGCTGCTGATGCCAAACTTACAGTCTAAATCAAGGGTGCAAGGTATGCTGTCCAGGGGTCCACTTTACATGCAGCCTCTCATTAAAGCTGTCTCTTGTGTAATGTCTCAAAAGAATTTGTATAAATCTGATTTGTAGTCCTACAATACAAATCAAATATTTATACAGCTTAGCATATTTTGGGTTCTTTCTGAAGGGGGAGAAGATTTTAACTAAAATTCACAATTCATCAGATCTTTATCTGATATGACATCGCTGTAGTGTGACTGATGTGAAGAATGAAGCTTAGCAACGGAGAGGTCCGGAGTTTGGTTCATGGCTGGGTCAAAGTAAGATGGATTTTTCATCTAAGATCAGTCCTTCCAAAAAAACACCAAATTTGATCCAAAATGTTGAGTTGGTTGCCGCCAGAGATGTTTTAATTCATATGTCAATGGCTTCTGCCACATTCATGGTCTCTTAGGGTGGAAAAACAACTGCCCTTCGAGGCTTGATGTGTAAATATTGCAAGATGGGTGTAAAGTGGCTGCTAGAAAGTTTTTGTCTGGACAGGTACACCTGGCTGACAAAAAAAAGTGGACTTAAATTTTCTCAAAGTATTAGAGAAAAAGAAAAAGTGATGAAACTGACCCTAAATTTGTTGCATAAGAGTAAAATAAATTGATAAAAACAAAAAATTTATCCGTAGGGAAGATAAGTATCTAACTAACCTTAATGCAGATATGCTTCTACATTAGTTTGGCTCACACTGCCAATGTCTTTTCACTTTGGCAAGAATTTCTTGTCATTTGTTGTAAAACTTTGTGACATTAATTATGCATGTGAGATCATGACAAGAATGAATTATGAATATTCAGTTGTCAAAAATCGACTACGGCAAGTCCCATTACCATGCCTTTCACACAATCAAAGTCAGTCAAAGTTAATGTGTGAATTCTCTCACTTAAAACTCACCAATCAATCTACAAGTCTTATTAAATTGCTATGAAAAAGTTGGAAAGTCTTAGAACAGTATAACAGTTGTTTGTTTGTTTGTTTATATGATCCTCCCTTGGAAGAGCTCAGCAAGCCCCAAACAGTGGGTGTATTTTCTAAGCTGGCAGTGCCAAATCCACATCGCCCCTCATTATCTCCCATTAAAAGAGGTAATCCCCAATTACCCAAAAGATGTAAAATAGGAGGTAAGTACAGGTTCAGGCCTTGAAGATCCCCAAACCAGGGAGTTTGGGGGATTTTTTGAGACAAAAAACTTACAACCAAATGTTTATGATTTATACAACTTGGACCTGAGCCCACCATGTTGTGATAGGTTCATGTTGCAATATGAATATTTATATAATAAAACCAACCAATCAACAGTCCACATCAGCTTTAAAATGGGCTCATAAGTAGACAATGTCTTCCATTATTTGTAAGTTTTCATATTCATGCTATGAAGGACAATTGTCATGTGATGCTGAGTGACCCTGAGGGTGGACAGCTATAATTTCTCATCAGGTGGTAATTCAATCAGCAACAATCAGTTTGTTTATACAATATTTTCACAACTTTTATTATACACCACATTTTTACATTAATTTAAAACTAACAAATAATAATCCTTGATCACGGTAACATTGTGATTTGCTGCAGTGTAGTGTAGGATGTTGAATCTTACATCTGTGTGGAATATTTCACCCGATAAATATTCAAAAAGTTCCATTCAACAGCAATTAACAAAGATTAACCTTTCTACTGACCTAAAAGACCTCATTAATGCTTCTATATCTTGGTAAACAATCAATTCAGAGGGGAAATGAAAGGTGAGAAAAAAGGTCAATATTCTCTGTCAAATTTGGATTGCCCCTTTAATCAGGTCAACGATGCTAATCAAATATGGTTTCTTTTCATAGGTGAGTTTACATAGTTCTACAGGTCCTGGGAATCCTGGAAAGTCAGGGAAAACTGAAATTTGAATTCCCAGGTCTGGAAAGTTAGGAAAAAAGAGTAATTTTTCAAAAGGTCCCGCAAAAGTCAGGGAATTTTTACAAAGTGGACTTCTTGTTGCAATTTTTTCGATGCTCAAATACATTATTTTGTGGAAGAGCGATGGAAATTATGGGATCTGGCTGTTTTTAAATGACCTGGGAAATATCAGTTAAGATACTGGAGAGTTATGGAAATGTCATGGAATTTTGTCATATGGAATGTGTACAAACCCTGGTTCAGATAGTAAAACTTTACATACATTGCCCCTCATTACCTCCTATATGCAATCCCTACTTACCTGCAGTAAGTCCTTAGCAAGCTTCCCATGTATAATAAACCAACCTGTACTCTTACCTGTCAGGGGATTGAGTCCCAAACCTCCTGGTTTGCCATAAAGGTTCCTTGCTTGAAATGCTTTATCTGGTTGGCCACAGCACTGGTGTAAGAGTATATATGTGAAAAGTGGTGAGCATAGTCAACACCTGTTATGAGGGTAACTACATTATATGTTTACACCACGACACACAAACCTATCAATTTTCATTGGAAAATGGAATGAGGTTAACTTGATAACATAGTAAAATTGATGTTCAGATTTGATAGCTTGACGCTTGCAAGGTAAACTATTGAATGCCTTTTATATTAAAGGAGGTTTATGCAAGCCATCGGCAAGGGCACTCAATTTCACACAGAGTAGGTAGTTTGTATACTAGACCCTTGCTATGCTGAGTAGGGGTTCATTGGCCTCATCAAGTATCTTGTAACATAATGAAACAACCCTAGGGGAGTCCTCAAATCTTTACCATGTCAGACCCCATTACAATAATTACTTATTTCACTTGTGGGCTTTTTTGCAATATTTATTACTGGAGGTTGTTTAAACACCCTCGTAAAAGGCCTCACTCTCCCGTTCTACCTGAGGGTTAAAGAAGGTTTACAAAATTCACAGAAAAAACTGTTACCTGGCTTATTGTGTAGGCTTGCATTGGTGAAGGCTTAGAAAAGATGTACTACATTTTGAGGATGGAAAAGCTGAGAGCAGCTCTATTTCTTTCCCCAAAATAAAACAAACTACTTGTGGTTGTATATTGATAGTGTCATGCTTTGCTGAAAGCCTTTCATTTTCTAAGATATATGACACATATGGTGCATTTGTAAAGTAATTATCCATGTCATAATTTTTATAATGACTTCTAAATTCAAAGGAATGTTTGGAATTTTAAAAGTATTCAATTGACAACTGTGGGAAACAGTTTTTGAAATGATTGTTTTATATCTTTTATGCCTTCATTTGTTTTGTGGCTAGAATTTCATTAAGTAGTTTGACACTTTGTACATGTATCACATATCACTTTGTTGAACATGTAAACAGCTGGTGGTGATTCATGTAATTACAAGATAATCTTTTGTCCAGCTGTTTTGTACATTTATGTATATCCAACACCTTCTTGTGTTTATTTCCTGCTAGTTCAGTTAGACTAAAGCTAGAGAACACTCAAGGACTAATCTTTTGGATGCCCTCACTTTAAATATTTCTGGTTTATTCATGTTAAATCCTAATTTTTGTAGAAACTTCTACTCAGGTATGAGATAAGACATTAAAAATAAATGGATGACCCTTAATTGCTGCTTCTTTATGACTGCTACCTCATCATAACGCCCCCTCATGGTAGGGCTGTCATATTAGAATCATTACATAGATTTTTAAGTGACAAAAGTTTTGTAATTTCAGGTAATATTTGTTCAGAACTGTGGGGCTGACGGGATTTGCCAGACTGACATTAAACTTAAACCAACTGTAGAACTGCCAGGGTAAGTAAGGCTTACTTTGCTGGTCTTTTCCCCTTCCATTGATACTTTTTTCTGTGCATAATTTCTTGTTCATAACACTCCTTCCCTCTCACAACTTTCTGTGTCTAATAACTTTCCTCTTCCTGCAAATTATTAGAGTCGGTGAAACAGGGATATTACAATGAATCATTTGTAAAGCTGTTAATCAGAGATTAAATATAGCACTGATAGAAGTTGATGATTTGCTGTTTTTCATTAGTCGAGTCTTATGGGGGGTGGCAGGATTTCTTTAGAGGAAGGGGAGAGATGGTGTGTTTTTTTGCTTCTTTAGTTGAAAGAAGTTAAGAGATTGTTGATAAATTCTGATTACAGTACCACATTTTGGTACCAGTACCAAAATGTGTTCATTCTTCTTAAATTGCTACTTCATGATCTATCTTAATTGATTAGTTAATTGCAGTCGTTATTACTCTCTTTATTTGATCTCTTTTGACCAAGCTTGAGTTATTGCATCATCAGTTAGTGTTGCATTCTCTTTCTCTGTAGAGGAAAGACAGATGAATTGATTCTGGGAGCATCTAACAACCTCTACATCAACACTAGGATAGAAAATGATGGTGAAGAGGCCCATCAGGCCATACTCAGGATCTATCACCCCAGTGACATGGGTTATGAAGGAGTAGAATTAGAGGAGGTATGATATAAAACAATAGATCATTTGTCTTTATATCCATTAGGGTTCTAGCTTGAACACATTTAGTACCAGGCAGCATTAAGTTTGTGAGATTATGTCCTGGCAAAAGGTCTGGAGGTAGGGATGTCCCCTTCCTCCTTCAGGGTTCTAGCTTGAACGCATTTAGTACCAGGCAGCATTAACCCTTTACCGTTGTCTGGGTCCTTTTGGACCCATACCGAGAGCGCGGCTGTCACCCATCTTTCCTGTTTCACACGGAGCTCGAACCTGCGAGTAGCTACCCGAAAATTTGGCCACAACAACCAGAGGGACAATAGTTTAAGGTCACGGGTCAATAACCTATGGAAGCTGATGCAGGGCGTGCTACGTCAGCTTTTCCACCCACTCCCGAGGCCCGCAAATATGCCCCGATTGGAGCCCAACGGTAAAGGGTTTAGAGAAAGTATCTGCATCACGGATCTGTGCACACACGCAGAGAGAGCGGCATCAGCTTTGCAGTTAACACTCCACAGGCTTATTTTAACCCTTAAGCCTTGTCTGGATCCTTTTGGACCCATTCGCAGAGCGCGGCTGTCACCCATCTTTACTGTTTCATGCAGAGCTCGAAACTGCGAGTAGCTACCCAAAAATTCGGCCACAACGAGAGGGACAATAGTTTAAGGTCATGGGGTCAATAACCTACGGAAGCTGATGCGGGGCGTCCGCTTTTCCGCCCACTCCCAAGGCGTGCAAATATGCCCCGATTGGAGCACAATGGTAAAGGGTTAAGTTTGTGGGATTATGTCCTGGCAAGAGGTCTGAAGGAAGGGATGTCCCCTTCCTCCTTCAGGGTTCTAGCTTGAACACATTTAGTACCAGGCATCATTAAGTTTGTGGGGTTATGTCCTGGCAAAAGGTCTGGAGGTAGGGATGCCCCCTTCCTCCTTCAGGGTTCTAGCTTGAACACATTTAGTACCTGGCAGCATTAAGTTTGTGGGATTATGTCCTGGCAAGAGGTCTGGAGGTAGGGATGTCCCCTTCCTCCTTCAGGGTTCTAGCTTGAACACATTTAGTACCAGGCATCATTAAGTTTGTGGGATTATGTCCTGGCAAGAGGTCTGGAGGTAGTGATGTCTCCTTTTCATTCAGGGTTCTAGCTTGAACACATTTAGTACCAGGCAGCATTTAGTTTTTGGGATTATGCCTTGGCATGAGGTCTAAAGGAAGGGGTGTCCCCTTCCCTGTTCAAGTAAAATGAGTAGCTTTAAGGAGGCCAATATTCAAAATATTGCAATCTTTAAACTTTTCAGCTCAAACCAGCTTGAAGAGCTGTTGATCTATTTTGATCCACCACCTTCAGTCTGTCTATTTAGATCTCTCTTTCCTGCCCATCCACAATTGGGTTCAGTGACCAGTAACTTGTAAGAGAAGTACAAGGGGTCTTTCACCTCTTTGAGCACATTTTGTGTTGATAATCAGTTGGTGGCAATATACACAGTTTGGTAGGGGGTTAACTTAAATGTGAAAATGTTTAGAGTCACTAAATATTAAACAAGTTAAACTAGAGTTATGCCTCTGTATAAAATTGAACTTTTATGTTTTCTGAATTTGTTTACCGCATTTCTTTACAGTCATACACAATCATAACTAATACTCCTGTTTCCTATATCGACCTTTCCAGGTTAATTTTTTTGAGTATTGGTATTTTTTCAAGAAGTGGTATTAGAAACACACCAAATATCCGTGGTATTTTTATTACCTGAACCTGTAGTACTGGTATTCACATCAATACAGGTGTACCGCCCAACCCTACCATAGTGTCACTAATATTTTTTGTCTTCTTGTTAGGTCACCTGTCTGACCTCTGAAGATTGCACCCCAGAAGTGGTCGCTACTTGCTCTCCTCAGCTAGCTCAGGATTCATCAGCCCTAGTAGAGTGCAGTTTGGGTAATCCAATGAATGCACATAACTCTGTAAGTCTTTTTTCATTTTAATATTAATAAGTATGACTTGAAAGAATACAAAGGAAATGTGAGGTTAATATTTTTACTCACAAAGTTTACAACATTCCCACAATGATTCTTGCAGCTTCTGTAAAAGGTGTAACAAAATGTGTACCGAAACTGAAATGTGAAATAATAGCTTATCTTAGGACCTACATGAATTTGTCAAGATCATCTCTGAAGGAATTCTTGTAATATCTGTGGAAACACTGATCTAAGGGTAGTTTCACAATTTTCAAGATTAAAGGGGCAATTAAGAGTTTACCTCACAAGTTCTACACAACTTAAATTCTTCATCACAATCATACATTGAGTTTAAACTAACAAACATTGATTTGTCATTGTGGTCTGATGTTGTGATTGGTCACTCTGTGGATGAGACTGTCTAGTCTTGCATTATATCTACCCAGTAAATATTACAGAATTCCCATTCAACAGTAATTAGTACAGAATTAATGCTTTTTTTTACTGAAATGACCTCTTTAGTGTCTGCTAAGTAATCAGTTAAAAGAGGACAAACAAAGTGCTAGAACAAAAGGGTAATATTTGCTGTCACACACAAATTGCCCCTTTAGCACATTGTTTTTGTTTGGCATGAATGTGAAATTTCTTTACGGAAATACAGTTCTTCCAGAAAAAAAGATTGTCATGAGAATAATATTGTGGAAGGGAGCTTATTGATTTTAGGTGGCAATGAAAATTGAAAGTACAATGGTTATTTTTAGAAGACGAAAAGTAAATGCAAAAATATCGGAACACTCTGTGTTTTTTGTCTCATCATTCTGACTTCCCATTTCAGTTGCATTTCAGTCAGAATGATGCATTGTCATTTCCTGAGGTTAATAACATGTATTAGTTGAATGTTTCGTAATTAGAATGATATATTCTGTGTTGTGAGGTGACCTGGTGCTATGGCTTGGTGGTTGGAGGCTGTGGAATAACGTGGCAGCCAAATAGGGTGGGTTTAGAATTAGGCGGAGTTGGAAGTTGAGTCCCAGCTAAGCAGAGTGAGATATTTTACTTACAATTTGCCTGAAAGTAGGCAAAGACCTTACCAAATGAAGTAATCCCCCCAATTGAAACATGGAAAAAGGCATTTAAATTTGGGCGAAATATCGTGTAAGAAAACATATCTGCCAGTCTAAAGCCATGGGACTATCCCTTCCAAAAGTTGTGTCATTTAGAGCTGTAAAGTTACCCTGATATCAAGGATTACTTATTTCTAATGGCCATCAGCTGACCAAACCTTTTTTTGTACAGCCAAGTAAGACAGACAGCAATGTCATAATGGGTGTTAGTGATTATGATGTCTATTTCGGTCCTCACTGACCTCTTATCACCCTATGTATACCATTTATACCTATACTTACCGTCTGGCAAAGTAATAACACCGTGGGAACCCTACCAGCAGAGGGCGCCATACACCCTGGAACTTCCTATAACTTCCTTCTCCATTTTGCCTAGCTGGCATTTAGGCGTGTTTTGTGAATTTTGAGTAGCATCAAGAGAAAGAGGTATTATGGCCGGGTACTATGGTGATTTGGTCATTATTCACCCTTTGACCTGTCTAACTACTCAACAAGATGGACAATGCTCTTCCAAGATGTACATTGTTATGTAGCAAAATTTATTTTTGAATAATATGCAAACAGTTGTTTCTACAGGTTTTCATTATCTTTTCCTTTATTCCTTGGTAGGCCCTCTTAAGGTTGAGGTTTGACGTGTCTGACATTCCCTGGTCGGTCGGACGGAAGATCAACATTACAATGGTGGTATCCACTGTGAGCATTGAGACTGAGAGCCAGAAGGAAAATAATATGAGACAACTGGAGTATTCACTGATAGTGGAGGCTGACCTTGGAATGGTGGGGTAAGTCTGCTAGCAGGTAAATGGCAGATATAGAATAATAGAGACACCAACTTCGTGATGTTGGGTAAGACAAGGGAGTAACAAGAGAGGTACTCCCAGGTAAGGCTGCTTTTCGATAGAGGGGCACATTTCCTTGCATAGGTTGAGTAGAGTTGGATGAGAGAGACAGTGATTCAGTTTAGTGGCCATACCTGAAACTCACATTGTTTAGATTTGGTGGTATCAAGAATTGTTTCAAAGGGGCTTAGTGAGTTGGTTCATGAAATTCAACAATTTTTTTTCAAGCCTGAAAAGTTTTGTTCAGTTTTCTTCATGTACAAAGGACAAATTGTCAAACTTAACTATCCTTATGTCCTACATACATATTACTGTCTTATGAGTGAGTGCTGAACAGTTCCATTCAGTATTCAAAAATTTGTGACCAGACACTTTTCGAATTGTGCACAAAACTGTCATATGTCAGCACACTACAAAATTCATTTTTTTTTTTTACTTTCTATGTAACTTTCTGTGTGTAGCACATAGAGATCATTTGTTCCAAAACTAATTTTTGCACCTATGAAACCATAAAGTAAAATTAATTTCCTTTCTATTTTCCCCAGAGTGTCCCAACCTGAAAGCATCTACTACGGATATAATGCTACCTCTCTAGGTCACAGTAGTCAAGAAGCCGCTGACGCAGCCAAGCTGCAGGCCTCAATAGATGCTGCTGATCTTGCTTATGAAAATAAACCATATAATGACACATGGATTGGACCAGCCTTTAATCAGGAATTCCAGGTAGGATCAGAATTGATTCAAAACTGATATTTATTTATAATTTCAAATGTGGGAAGGTTTTTTTAGGTTGCAAAGTTGTGCAGTGATCTCCAATTTTTTGGAAGTATTAAATTTGAATACCTTCTTTCCTTTCATAATATTTGATGAGTGCATTTTAGGGAATGAAATGTGAGGCATTGGATTTCCAAGTGGGGAGTTGGGAATATAAAGACATTTTAAAGGCCCTCCTCTGATTTCCCCCACCACCCTGCAGTGGTAACATTCATGTACTATAACTTTGACCCTTATCCCTACCCACTTATTGACATTTTTACATAGGGGAATAATCAGCTAAGATTTATTGCGGACACCATCAATTTAGTGCCCAACATGAGTTTGTGTACTATAGATAAAAAGTGTTGTGCCCAAAATCAATTTAAAACATGAAAATTCCTAACATGGGAATCGTTGAAAAGCTGTGGCATATTTGCTCTAATATTATTTTTATAATTATTACAGTAACAGGTGTCAAACTATTCTTCTGTTAGACCAGGTGTGTTGTCTAGTTGGTAGAGCGTTCGACTCAGAGCATGCTGGGTTCCAGTCCAAAACTGTATCGTAAAAAAAAACATTACAAATGAAACCTACTGCCATTGTGTAGGATGTTCTGCATAAGCAGTGGAGTAGGGAAAACAGTCCAGTGAATCACAATTGGAAAAAAAGCTGTTAGTGCTGCTGGATTAAAACAAAAGGTTGTAAAATTTTTTACTTTAATTTTGCTTTCAGGTTGTAAACTATGGACCAGGACGGCTGCCTGTGTCTTCTAACGTTACCATCAAAGTACCCTGGAGGACCCTGGATGGTGACTGGTTGGTGTTTATCAAAGATATAATTGTAAGTACATAGTAATTCAATGCATCTGTCTTTGTATCAAACTGAAAAAAAAAAAAGACTTTTAGAGTATTAGACAACCATGTAACAAGCTCCCTAAAGAGTTAGGGTTAGGGGCAGCAAAGTGTGTCTTTGTACGCAACATTTTTTCTTTCCTTCTAAATAAATCAAGACATAACCGTCACAGCAGCTATCAACAATGCTTGGGATCTTACGCAGAAATGGGACCTCCATATGAACCATTGCAAAATCTTTAATACATGAATCAAGGCTGGATTGTCCAGAAATTGAGAATAGGTTGTCTTGAAAAGTTCTCTTTGACTTTGACAGTCACAAGATTATATTTGATCAGAGTTTATAAATGTTACAAGTGTCACAGATTTACATTCACAAACCAGATTTTTAGAAATTTAGCTCCCAGGAAATATGAGATTATCAGTTTGCTACACATTTCTAGAATTATGACCATTGTTGTCAGTGAGAATGTTGACTTCCAGTGCCAGTATACAAGGTGTGCCTATGTGGATGATGAATAGTGTTCATTAGTATCATAAAATGACCATACAGAGTCATGTATCTGATATTCACTGCATTATAAAAGACATGCATGCTTCTATAAAAAGAACATCTGATTGCAAATATTGATGGAGGACCAGACTTCTTACCTTCAAACAGATTTCACAAAGATATAAAGTTGGTCATTTTTGCACAATGTGACAAGTCCTATGCCATAGTATGCATGACATTGGTGCTGGATATCTGCTTATTAGTATATTTAAGTGATATCCTGGACCAGTCTTAATGAGAAAGATTGTGCACGATAGTTAATGCAAATTTGAAATATTCTAATCAGGGCTTGAATTTTAAGGGGTGCAATCATACACTACTACTTACCTGGAATCACTGTGACGGGTGTGATTATTTGCTCACCTAGAAAAAGAAAAACTCTGATAACTTTATGTTTATCAAAGCAACAAACCTAACATATTCTAAAATTTCCTGAACAGTGTGATTTGTAGCACAGCTGGAAAATTTAAAGCTGAAGGCTATTCTCCAGGAGTCCTATTTGAAGTTCATGTAGCATCTTTATCTGAAGGTTTGATGGGGGTGAAGTGTCTTGATCAATCGGAATGACAGCTGCTTTTAGAAATTATGAGCAACATTTCATGTGAAGGTTGATAAAGAAGTCAGTAATGCATCTTTGCCCATGCATTTACATTACTTGGTAGTTTCTGAATGATGATCTTTTGACCAAATCAACATGTAAACCTGTTCCAAACTAACGTCTGAGTGTTACTTTGATGATTTTAATTATGAGATCAGATCTAAATTGCATCTTTTAAAATGGTGATGATATTAAAAGTAAACATCAGAGGAAAACTTTATCCATTTTCTGTCATCTTTGGAAACATTGGAGGGATTTGGTAAGGTGATAACATGGAAGATTTTTGAAACCACAGTGACAGGATTTTTGCAGCTATGTGTGGATACAGAGATTACCAGTCATCTCTCTCTCTCACTCTCTTTCTTTTTTTGCTCTCAGATTGACGGAAATAAAGGAAGTTGCAACAAAGTACCCATCCTACTCCTACAAAACAGAAGAATTAGTGAAGTTTACAAGGAAGGTACATCAGATATTGAATATGCTGTGGAAGAGAACTCAGGCCAGATCTCAGCAACTTCAAATGATCCCAGAGCTTTGGTAAGAAACTTGATTAGAATGTTTGGACTGGAAGATTGTAATAGACTTTTATGTTTTTGGTTGTTTGTTTATACAAGGAGAATCGGATAAGTCACCACCTTTCTCCAGCATGTTGGCTATCATTTTACCTTTCATAAGGCACAAGCCAATTAAACCAAACCTGGATTTTAAATAAATGGGGTTTGTTTAAGCTTCCCCTTAAGAGATGCTTTGTTTAATCTTATAGTAATTTGTCTTTTTTCCCCAGGGTTGCAGCAAAGCGACATGTGTAGATGTTATGTGTAATATAGCACTGCTGGAGAGCGATGCCACTGTCAAGATAACTGTAGCAGGGTTGCTATGGGAACATACCTTTGTAACTGTAAGTTATGTCAGTGCTTTTTTACTGCCTATTTCATATAAAGAAATTTCACCTCTTAATCTTGTGAGGGAAGTATGAAGTTTGAATTGCAGATGGAGAACACTCAAGATGAGTTTTGCTTGTGTACAAAATTAAGCAAGAAGCTATCCACTTATCATTTTTGCACGTGCGAAATCTAAGTGTTGCTTAGAACTGATTTCTGCCACACTGTAAGAAACATAGATTAGAAAATATGCAGAAATGATCAGTTTTGGCAACGGAAAAGCTGGCTCTGTAAGAAATTTTCTTGGATCTTGACCTCGATCTGTGTTTTTGTGTATGTGTAAAGTGTATAAAGTTATTCTGAATTGTAGCACATTTTCACTAAACATTATGTAGACTGATATAAGTTGTTTTCAGTAATCATCAGGTATTAAAGATCCTTAATGAATTGTTATTCCCCTTAGAACTATGGCCCAGGTAATCACCAAATGAATGTTATACTGATAATTGCTAATGATCATTACTGATGCTGATTCTCTGGGAAGAACCTGTCACTTTCATACCAGTAGAATTCAGTAGGAGATTTTAGCTAAAATTACCTTAAAAATTCCCTTTTCATAGTGTCAAGCCATGTCTTCTTTAAGAGAGCTGAGCTGCCCAGTCCCAAACTGCTGTATATCACTGTAAAGCAATGATATTTTAATAAATTGTTGAACTGTCAGTGTCCAGGATTGAACTGACAGAAATTGAAGTGTCCATATTTGCTCCTTATAGCTTCATACGATATGAATCAAGTTAAAAGAAGTATATGGTTAGGTTAGGTTAGGTTAGGTTAGATGGAGTTTTATTGCCCAGTTTCCAACCAATTGTTTCAAGTTAAGCTGGTCATATCCTTTTTCCCAGTTGTGGTTCACTGGCTTATTTTCCCTACTCCTATACCTATGCTGAGCACGGAGCACATTGGCAGAAGGTTCCGTTTTTAAAGTCTTTGGTAGGACACGACCAAGACTCAAACTCTTAACCTCCCAATTTCAAGTCTGATGCTCTAACCACTTGACCATGCAGTCGGTCTTCAAAAAGTGTGAATTTGCCTTGACTTCATGCTTTATGAACCATGATTCTACCATGCACTCTTTGTCTGCTTCTGTGTTAACAGTGGCTCTTTCATACCTGAGCACCAGTTGTCGGGAGCAAAATTCCAAGAGAGTACAGCTGTTTGCAGAATATTGCAAGTAAAATATGTTTTCCACACCATGACCATTGCCTTTTGCTTATGTCCAAGATGTTATGTCAATGTGATTACATGTTTATTATGAAGACAGTTTTCTTCAATTAATAAATCATTTCTAATTAAAATCTTCTCCAACAGAGGCAGTATGGTTTTGTAGAGGTGGTATCTGATGCTTTAGTAAAGGCAAACGATGATCAGGGTATGCACAGTCAACCTATTAATGATAGATCAGATGTAACCCAGGTAGGTTGATCAGATCATGGATTAATGGCTTAGTTTCTAACCAGTTTTGGTTAAAGGGGCAATCCTCACACCCCAAACAACAGTTCTTGTACGGGGTTACCAAAATTCTCAATTGGCTCAGCTCTTTGATTGACAGCTAATTCAAACAATGCATAGTACCAAAGCTTATATTACACAGCATGAACTGCACTGAGAGTGTTTTGATTATACACATTGAGCTTTTTATACTCACCCTGAAACAATAAACTGAGATTGTGCCAGGATGAGGATGAATTTCAGACAATTGTGGGAGGGGCGTAGGTAAGAAGGTTAGGAGAATTGGTAGTTTTTGGGGTGAGAAAATTGGGCCTCTAAGTTGGACCAATCATGGCCTTTTTTCAGTTCTGGCTGACTGGTTTGGTTCCCCTATGCATTTTTATGCTTAGTCACATGAATGATGATGGTAGGTTCCATTTTGAAGTCTGTGGTATGATCCAGCTGAGAGTCAAACCAAGGTGGGTGATAGTATCATCAGGGTTCACAGGGTCTTGCTAATCCTAGAAAAGTCATGAAAATTTGGAAAATTATTTCAAGGTCTTCAAATTCAGGAAAACTGAGTAAGTAAAGTGCTGGAAAAATCATAGCAATTGTCATAAAGTTGCATTACTCCATTCTCACGCAGGATAACAATTTATTTTGTATTCCATTGAATCAAACTAAAGTATTCTTTCAACTCAAATTTTGTGAAAGAAGTAAAGGCAGAGTTCTTGGAAATTTGCTATTTGGTCCTGCATAAGTCATGGAAAAGGCATGAAAATTGACTGATCAGAAAATGCCATATGCATGTAAAAGGGAAGAACGTTTGTAGTTGTTGGTCAAAATGGCCTACGTAGTATATTGTTACCAAAGCCTCCTGCTTGGGTGCTGTATTTCATGTGATAAGCAGATGTTATGCCAAGTTGTTTGTTTGTTCTTGAGAATATTTTATTTCCTTTTCCAGCCTGTTCTTGATAAGGTTGGAAGGTTGCAATTTTGTCTTATTTTGCCATTTGAAATCCAGAATTGAAACCAGGTCTATTTTTTTTCAAAGCAGCTGTTCTAAGCTCATTTTAGCAACTTGAATCAAGTTTTAACTCAAATTGCTGTGTCATTTCAACAAGAGAAAAGTGGCAAGAATTTTGAAGACATGCAATTCATTTTATTTCATTTCATTTATTGACTCTTTTCTCCTGCATGAAATATATTTTCATACATGAAGGAATTATAGGGCATCATGTAAACAAAATAGGTTGTGCAAAAGGAAGTGTTTTAAAAATCCCTAGAGGCTTCTTGAGAACAAATTCCCTGGAAATCATACAATGAAAATACATATTTTAGAGGGTGTCAGGTCAAAGGTTGACAGGTACCAAGTTCATGAATATTCATGATACAAAGTTATTGTACTTTTGCTATTGCCTTCACAACTGAAAGATGATTAATCTTCAAGTTTTTAAGTTATGTCTTGAGTTATGATGTGATTGCAACCCTCATTATGTCCACCCTGTACTCATATCAAAGACATGCTGTTAAAATATTTAAAAATAAATTTAGATTTATTATTGTTTCAAAGAATGTTTCTAGTAGAATCCACTAACAGCAGTGCTATAACTCTCTCTTTGTCCACAATCAGGTCACAACAATAGCTTACACTGGAACCATGGGAACAGAGCCCATTCCATGGTGGGTGATTCTATTGGCTGTACTAATAGGACTTTTATTTCTCATAGCAGTTATTTTCATTCTGTATAAGGTAAGTGTCACCTTCCAATCATGTGTCCGTTATTTTCATTCACCAAACATTCAAAAATCATATGGTGTAGAATTTTCATACTGGTGGTTTGTTTACATTTATTTTTGTTATACCCGGCCATATTTTGGTTTCTGGACATAAATATATCTTTTCTTTTCATTTTTTTTGTTTTTTTGGAGGTGTATAACCACTGAATAGTCATTCTTCATTTCATGGCAAAATAACATTATTTTTGATTTTGTGCAAAAAATTCAACCCTGACTTTACAGACCTTTATTTTTACTGGGTGAATATTGTTAAAATATGTTAAGGAGTTTAGTGGGCAGGAGAAGCAAACCATGCTGTATTTCTATTTGCATTTGAGGTAATAGAAATTATGAAACATCAGACTGAGGAATATGATTTTCATCTTGTAAGAAATGGAAGTTGTATCATAGGAACTTGTGTGAAAAAAATTAGATGACATATTGTTTGGCAATTTTTTTTTACTTTTGTGACATATGAGTCTAAAGAGGTGGGGGAATTCTATTTTGGAGGAAAAGGCTGGCTTGGTGTGCACCATATTAAAACGAAGTGATTTCATTCAAGCTTACATAAATGCATCCATTATCTATCACTCCTGTATATTTGGTTGCTTAGCTTTGTATGCAAGGTTTTACAGCTTTGAAATACTAAGAATTCTCATATTTTTGAAAGTTTAAATTTTTTTGGCAATATTCCTAGACTGATAATAATCAAATGCCCTTGAAGAAAGAATGAATAATCATTAAAAGCTTGAAATTGAAAGTTGTTGTGAAAAGTTACGAAGCAGAATACTTGCACTTTATCTTCCATGTTATTTTGCTCATAGAAATAATCTTGCATGCATTTTTCAGTGTAATTAGTAAGTTTGCACTGGCTTGTGGTGAAGTTATGATCATATCATGGTGGTGAAGTCATCTATTTATCATACCTTTGGAACCAGCAGAGATAGTTAATTTGACATAGCAGTGTACAACAGAGACATCCAATTTGTTGTGATTCTACAACAATTATCTTACAGAGGGGGAAACTTTAAGACTTCAAAAATCTAGGGGGAAACTTTAAGACTTCAAAAATCTAACTCAAAACGGGTATATGTGATCTGAAGGCTAAAAGTATGTCTGAAAAATGACATTCAATACGTGTAGGGAACAAACTAGGTTTTTTTTTCAAAATCGGGAGGAAAGTTTCAAAATAATAGTGAGGGAGATTTCCATTCAAGAGGGAGGGTGATCTAGATAAATTGTTATGTAAAGAGTCAACTTACTTTCGACAGTTGCCATAATTTACACGTCTCCACTGCGGAGCTGTGTTTTGAAGAGCTTTGCCCTTTGCCCCCCCCCAACAAAAAATGCAGTGAAGTGAACAGTTTCAGTTTACTTGCATGTCTTGCCATGCTTCCCTAACTTTTATGAATGCACAGAGGCAAGTGTTGTCAATTGAATTGCACAGTCTTGCATGTAATGAGAAAAAAAAAATAACAAAAACAAAATAAAGGGAAGAGTTGATAAGAGAGTGAAATTGCAATCGTAAATTACATTTTCTAGAAGCAACAGAGTGATACTTCACCTGACAGCATGACAGAGAGCCATGGTAACACACCCTTCGTGGAATTCACATTTTTATTTGATGCACAGAATATGTAAACCACACCTCAGGCTGTAGAGAGCATCTAGAAGGCAGTTGTTTTATCCTTAATTTGCATGCACTCTACTCTTTTGCTGTTTCATGGTCATCTTCATTTCCTCTAGGTTTCTAAGTTTTCCTTTCATTGTCTTGTTTTCTTTTTTTATGTTGCTGTGATTCAGTTAAAATTCTTCAAAAGGGCGCATCGGGTTCACATGAATGAAGCTTTGAAAAAGGAGAACGTTGACTCAGAACCTAACCCAGCTGAAGGAGCTAATGAAAGCAAAAATCCTTACATTTCTTATTAAAATTCAAACTGCTGGATTCAAGTTCCTGTACAATGTTGGTTAGTTGCATTGTGACTAACCAAAGTTGTAATTATTTATTAACTTCTGTTGCTTACTTCAATACCATGAATATTCATGCATATTATCAGTCAACTTTTGAAGCACCCAAATGTGTGAGCTGCTTATTTGTATTTTCATCATGCATGAACTTCTTTGCTTCTAATATTTCATAACATCAGTGGTGAGCCATTCCATATATTTATGACTATGAAGTGACAAAATTAGTCACTGTAGCTTGGTTGTATTTATAATAGAATTAAATTTAAAGTTTAACCCTTGACCATTGTGCGGGTCCTTTTGGACCCAGACAGAGAGCGGGGCTGTTACCTGTCTTTACTGTTTCACACGGAGCTCGAAACTGCGAGTAGCTACCCAAAAATTCGTCCACAACAAGGAGAGAGATGACAGTTAAAGGTCACAGGGTCAATAGCCTACGAAAGCTGATGTGGGGCGTGCTACGTCCACTTTTCCGCCCACTCCCGAGGCGCGCAAATATGCCCCGATTGGAGCACAAGGGTAAAGGGTTAAAAGACCCTGTCACAAATTAGAATGAGGGATAGATTTAAGAAAACCACTCTTTGGAGCATTACAACTGTTTCTCAGTTTTGCTTACTCACACCTCAATGTTTTGAACCTTTTGTCCAGGGACTGCAAAGATGGGGTAGCTAGGGGGCCTCCAGCCTCCCACTTTTTCTGTTGTAGACATTTAAGCCCCTTACATTGCTATTATATTGTTGAACATATTGGGCCGCTTTGGTGGTTAGCCCCCCCACACACACACACTTCAAAATTCACACTGCTGCCCCTGGTGTCACTAGCCATGTGTAGCAAGCATCACATTGTGTGATTGCTATAAAAATTGCCTTTCTCAGTCAGTGCTTATAGTAGGTTTTCCTTTTCAAACTTTGAATTATCCGCTTGTAAAATTCAAGAATGTGGGTATGTCACAGACCTATATGTAGCGCAAAATTCAGAAAAAAATTTTTTGTTGTTGTACAGATACTCCCAAATGTAAATTTGTTTATAGTCAGGGTGTAACAACAAAGGGCCAGCAGTTTAAATGGCAATCCTTTTCATCCCTGACTGGCCCATCACAAAACTGTTTTTTAAATTCCATCTTGTACAGATCATATATTAGGGTTCTTCCTCAGGGCATGTCATGCTTAGTTCTAGTAAATGCCTCAGTTACAGTGGGATACAGCTAGGAGGATTTATAAAATGAACACTTCCTCAAATGTGGAGATTGATAAACTAGCCTTAAAATTTCCTTTAATATGTTTGACCCACATTCTTGTCCACCAAGTTGACAAGAAATGGTAAGACTTCCAGTGCATGTGAGAGTTTAAAAGTGTTATTATAAACATGACTCACATTCCTGTCATCCCATTTGGCATATTACTCAGGACTGTGTCACCGCTTATGCAATTGTCCCACTGTCTCAGCTTGCATCAAGCTTTCATTTTCTTTGCTGCCATCCCGTTTTACTGCACTCTGTTGTACCTTACGTAATATCCTCGCTGTCTGCTTTTCCTGCAAAATATTTACTTCCCATTTATAATCTGCCCGTAAAGAGTTTTGTACTATCCCACTCACGGTTTAATCCCTCTCTACTCCAGTTGGGCTTCTTTAAACGAGGGATGAAAGATGAGATGGCAGGAGGAGGTGCTGCTGGTGGTGCTGCCGGTGAATACGAGCCTGTACCAACAAAAGAAGCTTGAAGTTTTTAGGCTCTCTACATCAGCCATGACCAAGCGCTTTCGGATATTTTTAGCTTTCTTTTTAATTCCAGCTGTTTAAATTTTGGTTGAAAATGTTGATGGGAAGAGTATACTTAGGAATGGTGTTTGAAAGAGTTTTATGGAAAGAAGTGTCACTTTTGCAAGCAACTTTCTCCAAAAGAGATTGCTTTGTGTTCAACAAATGTAAAGAAGCTACTGACCTATGTGTTGTTATTTCAAAAATTGTTCAGAAAACCTTTCAAGAGCTTCAATAAATTGACAGGAAGTGACACAGAAGTGTTGAGACTGCAATTTGGGCTGTATGTGAGATAGAGAGCTCTATTACACCAGGAATGATCTGAAGTTGGCTAAAATGAATACTTAGTATGTCAGTGTCCAGGGCCGTAGCCAGTAGCGGGGGGGCTGTCCCCTCTGAGATTTACAAATCAGGATTATATCACATGCTAAGAGGTGGTGGTGTTCTATGGCAGGCAGTAATTGAAGGGCAGGGTGTTTGCAGAGGCTATGGTCCTTGTGCCACCAGTGATACAATGTTGGTAAAAAAAGTCAGTCCCTGATGGTGGAAATGGAAGATATTATCAAATGTAATTGATTAGGTATGCAAAGTATTTACTTGGAAATATTGGGTTAACAATCTTTAATTATGGTTGTGAGTTAAACCTCTGAATGCTGGATGAAGGATATTGTGTCAACCAGCCTGGAGCCATCTTTTTCAAACCATCCATTTGAAACTGCATGTAGTATACATCTTTACAGTACCTATGCATTTTATTTGCCCTCAGATAGTTTTTAAGAATTTTTTTATGTGTAAAAGCCTTTAGTGAGCACAGATAGCTGCTGTACTAAACTCTTTTCTTTCTCTGTGTAACAAACTTCAACTTTTAATTTACATAGTTACAATCATTAGGCATAAGCTACCTCTATGCAGTCTGGTAACTGTTTGTTTACACAATTCATCACGCTTCAGTGCAAGCACAACCAGCCTTCATGTGTCCAAAGAGAAAAGCCTATTGTCCTGGTCTGCTGAGGCAGCTCTGGTTGCAAACTTGGCTTGCACTGAATAAAACAGTCTCTGCATTTATGAATGAGGTTTTCATTGGGATTTTTTGTGTACATAGTGCTGGACATGGCAGCTCCTATTGACAGAAAGGTGATAATAGGAAGTCCTGTTGACCTTGCTGTAACATCACTTTTTCAACAAAAAGTGGGGTGTCGGTATAAATTGTGTAGAGGCAACCTTATGCGCCTAATGTATTTTCATTATTATTATTCCTTGCTCCCTTCTTTCTTGTTTGTCCAGTTTTGCTTTGTATTTTTAGAAATTTTATATCAGCCTTATTAACTTTCTGGTACAGCATCTTCAAAGTTCTTGATGTTTAACTACCAAACTTCCTTGTTGAAAACTGCATGATGTATCTTGAAAGGTAAATCAACAAGGTCTTTTCCTTTTCAGTTTATTTTGCAATCAGAAGAGATACGATTCAGATAAATCTTTCCCCAATTTAGTTCTCTTATTATGTGATGCCAAGTTTTGGTATTGGAAATAATAAAAAAAAAAATTGTTAATAAAAAATAAATAAAAAAAACAATTTCAAAGAAGTTTGGGATAATTTTCAAGAGTTTTTCAAATCATTGCAATTAGAAGAAGTATATATGGGTGTGCACGTATTTTCCCTGGTACCAAGACAGACTAGATTATAAAGGTCAGTCTAAAGAAGCCAGTGGACCTTAAATATGGCAGACTTAGATGTTGTATTACAACATGATGTAGTTTGAGGTGACCAGTGAATTGAACTTTGAGTACCTGAAGAACCTATGATATGCTGTTTATCATGAACTTGAATCTTCAAAATTCTGTTCATTATCTGCCCCTTCTTCTGCATGCTCAACCCAAGCTTATCTTTTCCTAAACAACTCTCCTAACAGCAAAATTTTTACAATAGTCTGCTAACCACCAAAATACATTTGCCTCCTGTAATTGTACAAAGTGTTTTGTAACTTTTCTATTGGATTTTGAGTAAAGAGGGGAAGCGGGACAGGATGTTATAGGTTAGGGGTTGGGGATGGGTGGGATATTCAGGGGACATTTTTATGTACTTTCATAAGTAGTATGTATCAATGCCTTGCTGTAAGTCAGTAAATGTCTCCAAGTTTTTGAGTAGATTTGATATATACCGTGTACAATAGCTGAGATGTACATAATTGCTGATTGACATACTAGAGTTTCATTTAGAAATTACCTTGATTTTGCTCATTTTCCCCAAATATTGGGAAATTCAGAGTGTAAGCGTTTTATATAAGTGTATTAATTGTAATTGCTTTTTTATACAAAAAAATATTGTGAGCCAGAAAATTCAGGTGAAATTTTAAAAGTGTTGAGGTTTTTGGGATTAGAAAGTACTGAATATTCATGAGATGTAAATATGCATTAAATATTGGAGAGCACTTTGTACAAAGGCTTTACTTCAGAATGATTACTTTAAAGTTGGTGATTGGTTTTCCTCTTTCTTTTTTTTTTTCTTTTTTTTTGGGGGGGGGGGAGGGAGGGGGGTGGTTTAAAGTGATGGAAGTTGGACCGGTTTGTTGGTGACGTTGTTGTTGTTGTTCCCGTCTTGTTATGTATCATCGTTTAAATTTTTCCTGACAATACAAATGATGCTTGGCTAATTATGTGGGAATCACAAAGCACCTCTTTCTTGAAGTAGCTATGAGGGGTAAGTCTGTCGTCTTTAATTATTGATGGCGGTAAGAGTTGTGGTGACATGATGCTTCAGAATATTCTGTTAGGTTGTAATAGCACGTGATCTGTGTTTCAAGTGGATGCATCCAAGGTAACTGAAATTAACACTCATAATAGATTCTTCATTGTGAGAGTAACTATCAAGTTTCGGTTCAGGTGTTTGTTTAAAGTTTTCTTCATGGATGAATGGTGTTATGTTATTGAACAAAGCATTTAAAGTGTAACACATATAACAGCATGGGATAGAGGGCTCACTTCTCTTCCAAGTGATCATTGAAAATTGTCTGTATGCAAGTAGTCATGTCATAAGTTCCATATTAAGGGAATAGGAAAGGCAGTGTTAAATTGTTTCAAGTCTTCCGTCTTGTAAAATATTTTGTACTTGTCTTAATGTGTATTGATAAATGAACACATATTTATTTAGAACCATTCTAATCTATGATACCAGCTCCCTGTATGAGCTATGTACGTAAAACAATTATTGGTATAGCATTCTGTGAATATTATAAGTACATTCATGGTATGATTGTAAATTAAAATTTGACTAAACACTTGTAACCTTACTATAGAGTTGGTATCATTACAGCATATGGACAGTTATCCACGGATAAGATTTAAATTGTTTGAGATTTTACTTTGTTGGTGCAATTAAAATGACACACTGCCCACTTCATATTCTGTCATGTAAATCTGTATGTTTGTTACATAACATCGATAGGTTGTTTTGAAGACATGGCTCACACTATTTTCATAATGTTGTCATGTTTATGATTGTCATGCCGGGAATCACACCTGCGTTTTTTGATTCCCTATATCTCATCTTCCAAATTTGAACATAATCTAGAGCAGGCTTGTCCCTGAATTTTGTTCAACTTTTGGTCAGGTTTAGGTGTTAAAAATGAATGGTATACCTGTATCCAAATTGGGTCACTTTCCAACCAAATCTAGTGTGGCACTTGACATAGTTCAAGTGTGTCCCTAGGGACAGGATTGATTGCCGCCGTATGTAGAAGTTGTGTGAATCATATTCATACACATGGCAATTTAGGTGCAGTTGTGATTCACATCTAGAAACCAAAATATCTGTGAAACATGAAGATGTACAGAGCAGTGTCTTCTTCCTCTCTACTAGGAGGGGGAGGGGTAGGGTTAGCCAGACGGCAAATGCATCAGATTGGTGAGTTGCTAGATTAAAGGTTTGTTAAATTGGAAGATTGAAGGCTCATTGAATCAAAGGTTTTCTACCAAAGCTCTGATCTTGCAAACCTTTGATCCAGAGTACAGGGATGAGCTTTTTCCGTGAAGTCGCGGATTTCCGTGGTTTTTTTCCTGCCTCCGTGATTTACCTTTCCCAATTTCCGTGGTTTTCTGACAGCATTATTTTTCAGTGGGTCGTTGCTCTTGTACTGTAACTCCCTGGACTATTACTGACGTTACCGCTGCAAGCTCCATCATTGCTTATCCTGCCTGCAGGGAGTTGTAATACTCCCAGTCAAAGTGAATCACGTTTATCATGCACCATGCGCACGTACGTAAGTTCAGTACGTAAATCTGTGCATGTGTAAGTTGTCACGATCATCAGCAGTTGACTGTAGCACTAGTATCATGCCGCATGATGCAGTAACCTGTGCTGTGATCGATCGGAAAATGAGTCGGCCGCTTATAAAGTTGATGTAACAGTTTTTAATATAAATGGAATATTGGTCTTGGATAGAGAAAGAACTTCTTTAGATATCGAAAAGTGATAGTCTGAAGTGAATTAATGTGGTGCAATTGTGAGCCATTCCGGCAATTTCATTCGCAAGATGAGCAACTTTGAAACAGCATAGGCCTAGCCTAGGTCTAACGTTAGGCCTAACGTTATACAACATCGTAACGTTAGTTGTTACAGCTTAACGTTACAGCTATCGCAAGGTTTTGTAATCGGGATTGATGGATATCTTCACCACTGAGACAAGTTTTACAGCGATTGAAGAACTGTTCAACTTGACATGCTTCAGTGTAGGCTGGGCCTACTTAGGGTCTAGCCTAACGTTAGGCATAGCTTAGGCTAGGCCTAGCCTATGCCTAGGCCTATTTTGACTGAAAACTTTTCTTGGGGTGTTTTATTTTACCAATGTACTGATTAAAATAGGCCTCCAAATGATGTCTTGAATACTCTATTTTCTCAGAGCTTCCAGGGGCTTCGCCCCCTGGACCACCACCGGGGCTTAGCCCCTGGACCCCACCAGGGGCCCTAAGGCGGGCCCCTGGACCCCACCTGTTAAAGCGGCACGCTTTGCGCTCTGAGTGACGCCTTAGGCGTCAGTCATGTATGCCCAGCAATGTTCAGTGATTTTTTTTATTAGACCAGGCTCATCCCTGAGAGTACCTTCATGCTAGTAAAGGCTTGATCAATTGGAAATGTTTGGTCATATGAGCCTTAAACCTACCAAACCTTTGATCCAGAGTAGGACTTCACACTAGTGAAGGCTTGATCAATCGGACGTTTGGTCTTATAATCCTTTGAAGTATTAAACCTTCGATCTAGGGCACTTAGATTTAATGAGTATATTGTATTAAGTAGCATGTGAAAGTACTGTAGACCATTTGAATATTGAAATTTGACAATATAGCTGTTTCTCTGTACACACATTGTAGCAAAGTGGCCTTGTTGGTAGAAGCACCAAGTCCTACTTACTGAAATATGTCTAATAAAGCATGTTTTTGGGGTATCGTGTTTAAGCTGTTGAATTTTTCTTAAAAAAAAAAGGCACAAAGTTTCACTACAAACAATATTTACCCTGCTGCAATTTTTGAAGATGTTTGCACTGTTTCATAAGTATATTAGCATTGATACAAGAAATATGGAAGGTATGGAAAGAGAAAGAGGGGGGGGGAGGTGGGTGAAGGGGGTAAGAGTAGGTACAGTTCACTTTTGCTTCATATAACAAGCATATATTAGTTCATTATATTGGAATAAAATTGTTTTCGTTGATTTAAACTATTATGCCAGGTTTTCATTAAAAAATAAGCTTATTATCATTCAAAGTTATATTTGTTTATGGAAAGAATGTTTAAACTTTTCTTACTTTCACCATCATACACAGTACAAGATAGCATTATGCATTTGGCTTGTGAAACATTTCTTAAAGCACCAAGAACAAGCACAAAGAGAAAATCAAGGGTAAAAATTTGACAGTTCTAAAGCAGGGCTCTCATGCAGAAAGGAAAATGGGGAAAATCTGGAAAAAGTCTGAAATTGTATATCCATAGTATTGAGATCCTTGAATATTTGGTGTTTGGTCTGGAATTGTCATATGGTCTTGAAATTTCAAATCTTACACCTCTGGTATGTGCTAAGGAAGTGTTCACACTAAAGATGTAACATAAGTGGCAAATTTGTACCAAACTCTTTATTTTTCAGTACTAATCCTTTCTGTTGTAGTCTTGCAAAATTCTGAAATTTAAATATTTTGAAGGTATGGTAACCCTGCCAAAGAGTCATGAGCCATAAAGCTATCAAACTTTTAAATTCTTTGAGGTTTCAAGGTGACAAAGGAAAATGTGCCCAAAGGTCCTAGAGTTTTGGTATCTGTTGATGTTTCTGGATATGCAGAGAAAGCATTTGCCTCCCAGCCTTTTTTATAAGCAGAACAGTCTTACACTGTCTTCTTTCCAGTACCAGCTTCTTCGTGAAATGTTCAGAACATTAGCAAATATGCAAAACACTTTTAATGAAAAGAAAAATGTTTGGAGAAGTATGTGTAATTGGCCCCTGCTGCAATTCTTGGTGCTTAAGGTTTTAATTTTTTGTCAGTTTTTTGTTTTGTTTGTTTTTGACCAAATTTTGTAAAGAAACAGGAACATCAGTTGACATTGCAATTGTAAGTAGAGGACTAGTTCTGTATACATTATAGCCACTTTGTACTGTACTATCACAGTGAAGATTCGGACTGTATATGTAAGGTGTGTAATACTGTGCAATTGATTACCCTTATGTATATATACATATAATAATTTGCCAACAAATGCCTTAATATGCTAATCCCAATTGAATTCCATTGTATTTATTTGTTTTGTTACACTTTGTTGATGTAGGTCTCAACTTAATGTATGGCACTGACCAGTATCAGCATATTACGTTGACTAGTTGCACAACAATGGAAGGTTGACAGTGAGCCATGTCCTGCAGGTAAATGAGGGAAAAGTAATGACTACAAGATAAAAATGGGGAGAAGGAAAAAGGAATAAGAACCTTTTGTTTTGTCCATGAGTAAAAACGTTTCATAAAGCCTTCCCTTATATCAAACATTTTAACGCCCTCTAACTTTTATGCTTCCACCCTAAAGGTATCCGATACAGGTTTCATTTCTATTTTATTTTGGCACTCATTGTGCATAATCTACTTTACACCATGCCTGATGGCCACGGGTCTATTTCGCTGCCCCCATACCTCCAGGAAATGATGCGATTTCAATAGGATGCCACCTATGGAATGAAGTCTTTGCCCATAAAATTGTAGTAATTAATGGAAATACGTAGTGTAAGTAGGAGGTAAATGTAATTGCTCATAAACTCACAAGCGAGACAAATTTTGGGCTGAATTTGTACTAGAATTAGGAATACTTGGAATTCTCCCAGTGAGAACTATCTTTCGCAAAAGAAGAGGAACGAGTCGATGTCAGTTGAAATACATGATATATAATTCTGAAGATTCCCTAATCCCCATGCCAGTCTTACATTGGAAGGACGCCATCATACAACCAAAACTATCCCTGCCCCTGTGTACACGATAATATATTCGTTCACAAATCTCATCGTACATATGCTTCAACATTTGTTGGGGATATAAAACATTCAGCTAAATATTTGAACACCTTCACACATGTTGGACGTAGAACAAATTTGTTGGGGAAGCAGTCAACACTGTCATACCTTTATCAGTTAGCATCGTCATACAAATGTAATGATGATTTTCATACCAAATGACGCCTGATCCTGTAGACCGGGCTTAACGGGTTTTCGGTTTTCTTTGGCATGGACTCGGTTCAAAAAAGTTTTGCCCAAAGGTAACACCATTTAGTATTTTACTGAGTGCTGATTATGAAAATAAAGAAAACCCCTTTATACATCTGGTCACTCTGCACACTATCATTGCCAATCATTCTTAATGTAGGTTCTTGTACAATATGAATGACTTCTAAATATAATCCTATCAGGGAGTTTCCCTGGTGATCTGTTCTCACGTACAGTACTTGTGTAAATAAATGCTAAAATAGAATTTACACATTGCCTGGGATTGGGGACTGAATCGGAATTGGCCCAACTCAAATGTGGGTTCGTTTACATCCCTGTTTAAAACATGAAAGCGCCATTTCCTGCAATATAGGAAGCATTTCTTGAGATTTTTGTAAGTATTTCTTGTAATGTTTCCCAGTATATTAAACCAGAGGGGTGGAAGTTGAGCCGTAAAACTCCAACAACCCAAACCAATTCTCGCCTATTCTTTTTACGGTTATGTTTGGGACAAATTCTGCAATGAACTTTGATGTTTGACTTACCCATTGTCAGAGGAGTAAACTTTGTATGATCATTAGTTTTTAGTTTGTCCCTACCAATAGATTTTTTTTTGCAAGATACATGTAATATTTGTTAAACTCAGGACATGCTGCAGTGCTTTATTCTTTTAAAACAGCCCAGAGTAACGTTTAAAACCTCCATCCACCTTCCCCGCCTTCTCTTCTCTCCGTAAAGCCTAGCTTTGTACAATCCTAAGTCCAAGTACATGCAGTAGAATGAACAGAAGAATAGGTTGTAGCGATGATTTTACCTGATCTTTGCAGTTAAAGTGCATCAATGCGACGCCATTAAATAGGGGGGGGGGGGGTATACCGGGAACTGCATGGAACATGAAACCTATCCATGTAAATATCACACCCACGAATTGACGCAGAAGTTGTTCCTCCGTCAAAGACTAGCATTGATGTCCAATGTGTGTCCAGTTCAAGGAATCCTCGTTCCATCACCAGTGAATCATATCTTCCCCACGAATATATCGAAAATATGAGTAAAATACAGCACAAAATTACTCCATCTGAAAACTACCTCAATACTTCCGCCCATCATCATAGTTTAAACGCACTAATGTTTTCTAAATCGTTTTCCTGTGATGCTGCAAGCATCATTACTCATCCTCATTTGATGTAAGTGTCACTAAATCATTCACTTACGCACCAGATGTCAAGCTTAACACAAGAAATTGATTGGTTCTGGTTCATAGAAACAGACGTGAATTGAATACTCTGTGGGATGTCTTTTGTCAACCAGCACACGTTTTAGAAGCATTCTCTCTTAGTAAAATGGTTTCATGGACGTCCACAGAAAGAATTCAAGGAGGGCGCAAAACTTTTTTATTGTTCGAACTAGACGATATGCTCTACTAATAGAAAAGGTCTAAACTTGGATCGCTTATGATGATTGCCTGAAAGGGGGAACTCCCCTCACGATGGGGTTAAGGGAAATAATCTAACCCCGACAAAAGCAATAAGTCGCCATAAAGATGAAGAACGAAGTAGGAATCTCCGCGCACGAAAATGTTTTGCTGGAATTTTGAAAAATAAAAATTTGCCAGTGAGAGTTAAAAAACAGAAGTTAAGAGCATTTTGGCTTTTGGGAAGAGAATCTGTAATTTTTTTTTTGGAGAAAAAAGGTAGGACTTTCATTAAAGGACATGCATGCCCTGCTATGAGCAAAATGAAGCATTTATTTTGTCTTCTAAGGGTTGTTGTGATTGTATATACCTATGTTATGCTACTTATAATGGCTGGTGAAATATTACAAAATTTTCCCGATGGGTGGTGGAACCCTTCCCGAATAAGCCAGGAATTTGTGGTTAAACTTTCTAAGTGTAGCGCTGTTGTAGTATGGCCAAATGCATTCCATATCGCTGAAATGATACTTCTCAGGTCTTTGGAAATTTTGTAGCGACATATATCTCAATAAAATGTTGGTTTTTCTTCGATATCTTTCACTTTTTTATTTTCCGTCGCAAGCTCCGCCGTTGCCACTGGCTGCGAACCCCATGAATGTTTTTTTTTTTTTTTTTTTTTTTTTTTTGAATTTGAATTTGTAGTGCTCATCTGTTCATACAAGGGTGATAATGCCACGACGTAAACTGATGCTCTTTTACTTAAGCTAAACAGAGTTTGTTGCAATCGAAATTTTTCAGTGTTTCAACATCAAGCATCACAAACCTCTTTCGTCATGGTTGTACATGTTTCGATGAGATCGAAAACTGAAACAATGGAAACAGCACACATGTTCGATGAAATACTGGAAATTGAACGTCTTAAAGGCCTAATTCTTTCACCTCAAACTGCAATTTTTGTAGTGGTCCACAGAAATTATCAATTGGCCCAGCTCTTTGATTGACAGCAAATTAAAAAAAATGCTGAGTACCGAATGTCATGTAACAGAGCATATACTGTACTGAGTGTGTTTTGATTACATATTTGGGTCTAGTATACTCACCCTTAAACCTTTACCGTTGTTTGGGTCCTTTTGGACCCATGCGGAGAGCTCGGCTGTCACACATCTTTACTGTTTCACGCGGAGCTCGAAACTGCGAGTAGCTACCCGAAAATTCGGCCACAACAGCGAGAGAGACAATAGTTTAAGGTCACGGGGTCAATGGCCTACGGAAGCCGATGCGGGTGGGCTGCGTCCGCTTTTCCGCCCACTCCCGAGGCGCGCAAATATGCCCCGATCGGAGCACAACGGTAAAGGGTTAATCTAAAATACCTGCACGACTCGGCTAAAGGTTTACGTGCACACAGGCAGAGGCAGTGGCATCAGCTTTGCAGTAAACACACTCCACAGGTTTATTTTAATCGATAAACTGAGATCGTGTGTGGTTGAGGTTAAATTTTAGACAGGTGTTGAAGTGGGTAACGAGTTGAAACTGTTTAGGGTGAGAGGATTAGGTCTGTGATTTTATCCAAAGCAATATAATATGGAAAAGCTATACAATCCGAATTATAAACGATTTTACTTGGAAGTAAGACAGTAGATATAGTCCGATCAATGGACGGGGTTGGCAAATGATGTGGCCCCCTACGCACACATCAAGGGACACTTTGTAATGAGCGGTAATAATTACATTTGCCTTCATTTAGTTCCCAACATCATTCAGCATAAACTATGTATCCTCTCGACAAAGTTGATTAAAATCCGGGACTTTACCCCGGGTCATTGATAAATAAACATGAAACAAACCTTGTCCACAAGCTAACAATTGCTCCTCCATCGCACTGATTTATACCAAAACGGCTGCTCCATGTCCCCACGGCCAGCGTGCAATCAAGAGGAGCAGTTAGTCCATCCCCGGAAAAATCGCTCGGCTTTAAAAGGATACTTAGTGTAAGAATGTGTCTCTTTCACCAAAGCATTAACGATGCATTCATACAGTGTGTTTACCTCGTTCAGTGCATCTAACATCACTGCATACACGGAACAAAACCATTACTGTGATTGGGAAACAGCCTCTCCGACAAGACAGTGACGTCACAACAGGTGGGTGAAGGGGGATGCAGCTGCCCCTTCCTGCTCCCCCTCCTTGTGACGCCTCTCCGACAAGATAATTTAAAGCGGCAATCAGAGTTGGATTTACCATTTTTCATTTAATTCTGAACTCCATTTGTACGTTCATTGTACATTCAAACTTAAAGGTAGTGTGACACGTCAGCAAAATTTCCTGACTTCACTTGGCAGTTATGGAGTTAAATGCCCTGAGGAAAACTCCGTTGGAATTATTTCAATATCTTTTACGGTTCTCCAGATAAACCTCTTCAAATTTCGAATGTTTCTGAAGAAACTTGTTGCTTATGCAAAAATAATGAGACGAAGTGTTGCATGGTGTTAACATTTCTTTTGTTAACCCTTTATAAATTATCTCTTCATTTCTCATCAGATAGTTGTGGTTTGGTAATCGATACTGATGATTTTCAAGGACACAAATCAAACTTTCAAATTAAAGCCCCCAGGGCAAACAAATGTTACAACTGTCCTTGAAATGAAGATCGTAAAAACAAAGGATAACATTAGCTATATATGGTATGTCCCTCCCATGACATCACAAAATTTGCATATTGAGCTCATATTTATTAATGACTAAGTGAAAATCAGAAATTGTCCTGTAAAATGGCAATTTTTGATGGATTTTGATTGAAATTGTGGCTATCTTTATGGTTTTTAATGCTTTTTACATCAAATGCCCAATTTTGTCATTTTCATGTCACACTACCTTTAAATCTAACAACAATGAAATGTGATCACGGTCTAATGTCGTGATTGGTTACATCTCTGTGAATTTTTCCCGCCAAACATGTAGAACTTGTCATTTAACAGTAATGGACCCAAAATCAACACTTCTTCTAATCTGGGAGACCTCTTCAATAATTCTATATTCCAGTAAACAATCAGAAGGGAAAAGAGTTACTCTGACAAAAGGTCTTAATCTCGTTTAAACTCTGATTGCCCCTTTAAAGCAAACTTGGGTAATTTTTCTTCAAATGAACCAGCTTTAATGAAACACTTCAAATGTGACTTAATGAGCCAAAGCCATGTTAACAACGAAAACAGACGTTACGTAGTAATTCACTTGTGTATCACTTATCGTCGGAATTTGCAGCAGGGATGTAATATTACTTACATGATTGCAAAATTTTAGAAGAATATCATGACCTAAAAACCTGCATACAGTGATTAACTACGACAGCGGGCTGCATCTTTGCAGTTTTTTTATATGAAGCTTACTAACATATTAATCGGCAGTGGTACAATCTCTCTTAATTTTTTAGATTGAAATTAGGGATCAATCTGCAATATCGAAAATCAATCTTCAATCTAAATTTAGATTGGTCCATAATTTCACTGTTCTAGATTGATTTTCAATCTAAGGAATTAAGAGAGATGAGCCCTCCAAACATATTTTTATTCGTAAAATATTCTCCTATTTTCCCTGTTTGTAAAATGTTTGACCGTTTGGTTTCGGTAAGGAAAAAATGGGTAAACATTTTCCTAAAATCTCGGAAAAGTGAAAATTTACAAACGTATTGACCAAGACTAATGGCAAATCGAAAGATTGAGCCTTTTCTCTTTGTGCTGGCTCTAAACAAACGCATCCCACCCTACTATTCTGCCATTTGTACACAACTTTATGAAGTCATCTTCGCATTTACTTTCGTGGAACCGTATCGATAAAATGGCCGCTCAGAAAGATAAAAGGGAATATCAGTCTCCAGCGATTGTGAGGTATCAGAATATGTGGTTCCCTTCGTTTTGCAAAGGCTATTTTAAAAAGGGCGTTTGGCTCCAAAATTACTTTATCCCTCTTAATTAATCAAGGCAGCAAATAGTTGCACGAATGTCGCATTGTGACCTTGCAGTTGTTTCAACGTGGTTGCACATTTAAAATACTTCCTTTAAAAAGATCGTTTCTCATGGACTCTGTACGCCAATTGCAACTTAATTGCTCCTTTAGAAGCTACATCCGTTTTTGTCTCCAATCTAATCATATTCACATGTTGACTCTATGTTATTGAAAAATAATGAACGTAGTAGTTGAATTTCCATGATTTTGTTATTAGAGGGAGTTTCTGGAGTGTGAGATGGTAGATGGGTCTAATTTTGGTGTTGTACGTACTTCTCACCTTTGAGGAATAATCAGTTTTTGTAGGTCTCCAGCTTCAAAATGGTGTAATATTTGTGCGTTACACGTAATACACTTTCTGGAAAATATTTTTTTGCAACTATCTCTGTCAAACTCAGTGTTATGGGGGGGGGGGGTTCAACCACGGAACCTCCTTTGGCTACACCTCTGGCATAATCGAGGGAGACGGTACAGTCTATGTGCCAATCTTACTTTTTCAGTTCCACATAATGGGTGCAGCCATCCTCGACATTTTCGAAAAGCGATGAGTTTACATAACTAACAATAAGTTAAAGGCAGTCATTCTTCACCATAAACTACATTTTACCAGCAGTAGTGTAGCCGTAGCCACGGGGGTTAACCCCCCCCCATTACCCAACCTTGAAAAAAAATTGCAAAAAACACCTAAAATAGCCATTCTTCCTCCCTTCCCTTAGTCCTTTCCCCTATGTCGTTCGTGCTACAAACCCAACCCATGACACAATCCTGGCCACGCTCCTGTTTACCAGTGCTCAGAGAACTACATTAATTCTCATTAGGCGCAGATCTTTGATTAAAATCAAATTAAAAAATGCAGAGACGCTAATAGTACACCAATCATGTACTGACAGTAACTTGCAGAATCACCATGTTATAGACGAATCTGGACAGCAAGTGATGGTCTTATTTCCGTCGGCCATTGCTGGGGTCCATCACCTTTTAATCTTTTTATTTCCTTGCTTACCTGTATTATGGATGGTTGTACTCTGAATTGTATCTTGATTCCCTCAATTTCACTGAATATGAGGGTTTGAAGTTCGTGTAGACAAAAATGAAGACGATTTAAGACTGATGAACCCCACTAATGGCTGCCTGCAGTCACAAAATAAAAGGGACGATCGAATTTTCCCATACCCTGAAGCAATTAACTGGAGTTGAGTTTGAACGAGGATGAGTTTTAGACAGTTGTGGGGGGGGGGGGGGCAACAAGTATGTAAATGAGGAGAACAAAAACCGTCCGGGGTGATGAATAACTTTCTGAAAAACAGAATACTTGTGTCTGGCAATTTCATGGAAACACATCACCAAATAGCTTAATAATACAATAATACTCCTATCAAAATACAATACTGAATAATGTATTGTTTTGAACTTTAAACTTCTTTGTAAAAGGGGGTTTTTAGAGAGAATTTTTAGAGAACTAGCTCCATAGAATGAACCCCTTGCAACGTGTAAGTGGAATTACTGGCCGTGTGTCATCTTTTGGCTAACTTGTTAGCTCATAACATTTGCAAAGTTGGTACCTGGTTGTCTCACCGCTGAGTGCCATGATAACCATAATGGAATCAGAACCTCGGAAGACACTTTGGGAGTTTTCAGTATGGTCAAAATCCTAATCGTAAACCCATCTTGAACCCAAAACAAGTAACACCTAAGCCAAACCCTAACCCTTAACCCCTAGCCGGTTCGCCACTAGACTTGGCCAAATCTCTCGTGAGTGTTCCCCGGGGAGCTGACAACACCAACTCTACACAAATCCAGTGCTTCAGCACAGTACAGCATACCGTATTTGCCCTTTTTTCTAATACGCCCTCTATGGGTCTGTAAAGGTATCGCTTATCAACGAGATAAACCTAAAGAGGGCGTATTAGATAAAAGGAAAATTCGATATTCTGTGCTATGCTGCAGTAGGGGGATTTTGAAGAGAAAGTTGTCAACTCCCCGTGGAACACTCACGAGATACTTGGCCAAGTCTAGTTCGCCACACCCCCGCTAAACTCAAATGTTAGGAAACCCTAATGCCCTGCGACCGTCGTAGACACGTGATATCGTTCCCACTTTTTGGTCCCTTGTTTATCAAAGGAACCTATGCTGTCTCCTTGGTGTATGTTTGTCTCTGTGTGTATAGGTGTGTGTGTGTGTGTGTGTGTGTGTGTGTGTGTGTGTGGCGGATTGGATTGCGAGGTATGTGGTACGATAACTCAGTAACGAAGTGATCAATATTTTTCAAACTTGGTATGTATGTAGGCCTAAATGTTGTTAAGTAGATGTTCCCTATTGTTTTGGTGGCGGTCAAAGGTCACTGGCAATCACCAGAGGCCCAAAAAGTGAATTTCTATAAGCAGCTGTAACTTGCTATCCGTTGTTCAAATAGTGGCATACTTTTTAGGACAAGTTAGATTGGTATGAGGTGCAAATGTTGGTACATTATCCAAAATAATTGGAAAGGGTCAAAAGGTCAAAAAGTAATGTTTTATTGATATCTCGCCACTGAAACATTTTAGAGGGGTGGCGTAATGGAAATTTGTGTTCGTCTAAGTAAAGTGCATGTGATGATCCACCTTGACCTCACTTGACCTCATTTGACCTTTTGACCTTTGTGATTTTTTGTGACGCCTGGATTTTTTAGAATAAATGCTTTTGTTGATAGATAGTGTCAGAGAATGACTCCAAATCGCTGTCGTTGAGTGATGTCATGGGCTCTTTAAAGCTCAATCTGCTCAGCTGACCATACCTTTTTTATCATTGATTTACATGCTAGAACGAGCCCACTTGGGGATTTGAATATTCTCGGACAGCAAAATTGACCGCAGGATTGCTTCGAGTTGCCGAAGCGGCCTGGCACGGTTACACAGGAAATTGACTATTTGCCTATAACCTGCTCCCCACAGAAATGCTCGCCAACTGTCACAATAGACCAGTTCGCTATCTGACGCACACATACGAGACGAAAGATGTGGTTTGATCTTGATAAGAAGTTAATTTTGACGTTTTTTTTCTATTGAACGGATGTGTTCGTTAACAGCTTCGGAAGAATCACGTCATACATCTCTGGTCGACGTCAAAGGTCGACCCCAATCTGGGGGAGTAAATAATGTCAAAGAGAACAGCCCGTTGTCTCTCTTCTGCAAATGCAGATGAGGTGAGTAATCACTTCCTAGTGTAATAGTGCGTTAAGCGATTATTCAACTTGTTCTTGTACTTCGACTTTTCATGGTGAAGTCAAGGTTGAGTGAGAAAACTATCATGCCGTACCTCAATGTGTAGCCAAAAATGCTTATTGAAATTAAAACCAGGGTATATTTTCTTGAAAAATTATTTTGAGGCTTTCAAATTCTTCATTTCTTCTGATATTTTCATTTTAGCGTCACACGTACATCGGATTTCCGAAGGATCATGTCATAAAGCTACTGAAATTGTAACAGTGCGCAGGATTGGGGTTATCATTTAACCTGGATTCTTTTTTCTTCTTCACAATCTTTTCCATGCGTTTTCATACGTTTCATATTTATTAAAATATCCACTCTCCAAAGAATTTGTAGATCGTCACCGCCTAGTACAGAAAAGGGTGTTTATCCACGGTATGGTTTTAAACGCTCCATTAACCAACCACTGTAACCTTTGACCTGTAGTACAGTCATCTTTCAAAATCAAAGGGCATTTGTGGTGGCGTCATTCGGAGATGAAGCGCATCGACACACTGTTAAAGATACAGTTGTTCAAGGAGTGTAGATGACAGATTCTGGTCCTCACTCAAATTCGTCATAAACCTATACTCTCACTAAACTCAAAAACATGCGCGGTTTCCCACTTCGGTTAATAATGGTAATGGCGAATATTTAAAATACGTAATTGGAATAATTATTAAACAATATAACTTATGGAATGAACACCATTATAAAAACAGCATTGGTATGAATAATTGAAATTTGAAATCACCACAGATGGTTGAAACAGTTTATCAAAATATGTCAGGTCAAAGATTCCTGTTGAGTCCAATTTGATGATTAAGTCATTTACTCTTGACCTGGTTTACTATTTCATGATCTTTTAAAGGACAAGAGCAATCACCACAAATTTATTTTAAAGTAACAACAAATTTCTCAATTTTCTTACTATTTCTCTCCTAAGTATCTTGTATTATATTTATAAGTTCAGTATTGCATACTCAACGTAAACCAAGTAGTAACTCCTTTTTTTCATTTGAAGTGAAAGAGATTATCACATGACCCTCAATAGCCAATCATAAACAATACAGTGCTATATACGTACACCACTTCAAGTTAGGGGTGACGGCATGTATCACCTTCAATTTACTTATCATACTTAGTGTGATGTCAGTGGGTATACAGTGTAGTAAGACCTAACAGTAACTTCTTTAAGAGAGTACAATTACCCCTTTTCAGAGAGCGTTTAACTCTTTTCATTCCTTCACGCAAGATCACTATTTATACTTATTGGCATACTCACGGAGCATGTCGAATCAGAGCTTATGAATGAAACAGGTGACTAGGTGTAGTAATAACTGCTGTCTTGTCTACATCTTTGTTCTTGTGAAACCATCTAGAACTGATTCAAATACTCCCCTACCTGGATAACATCGTTCACTAGATGACTCACTGGTCGACAGATTGTCCCGACAAATTTTTATTTATGAATTGCTTTAATTGATTTTTAGTTTTAGAAGGCTATGAAACGAATTATGCGGGGCTAAGCGAGATCATTATTAAAACATCAAACAGGTTTTAACTGAATCATCAGTTTTAGACATATTTTGACGGCAGTGTTACCACTGATCCCTTTAGCGTAACCGGTATAAATACATAACGCGTAACTTGATCCTCACGGCAAGTACTGGGTCTGTCTTTCAACGTCCACAAGTAATTTATTGGCAACTAATTAAGACCCATACCGAAACAGATTATGTCGAAATAAAAAGCGATGAACGTTGATAGGCTACTTTATCATTTATGATAGGATGTTTCAAGGGAAGAAAATCACTATTCATCAGTATTTGACATCAACGAATAAAATTGTGACTTTCGTAAATTTAGTTACTAAAAAATTTACAAGTTTTGAACCGTCGTACCAAACGAGTATGCTTAGCCATACTCGCCGCCCGCTATACCTACTTATAAACACATGATAATAATTTTGTTTTTTTATATAACCGGTAATCCATTCCATCACAATATTCTTTCGAAGTCTGTCAACAGGAGGGGTCGTGTTGAAGGGACAAATGAAAAAGAACTCAGTGCAGAAATGCGGTACATTCTCAAAACACTTTGGTCAAATTGACCAACGACTGGGCTAACTACGCACCGAACCAAATTTGGTCAAACAATTTAACTAAATTATGGTCAAATTTGACCAATCTTTGGTTGAACTTGGCCAATAAGTCGTCAGATTCGGCCATAATTTAGTCAAAATATTTGACCAGTATTGGTTCGATGCATAGTTGACCCAGTCGTTGGTCAATTTGTACTAAAACACGAATGCAGTAGAAGCCTTGAGTAGAGTTTTGCTTTCCTAACCATTGTAGAACCATCATTGTTTACGACAAGCACCGACCAACATATGTACTATTCCCCAGAACCGTCACCAAGATGAAAAATGTTTTGTTTTCAAAATTTCCAAATTTTAAAAGGTTTAACTGGTTTCCTATTTCTATGAACCCATTTAGTATGTGTATACTTACATTCTTAAGAATATTTCCCGACGTAACATTCCTGATCTGAGGATCTTCGTGCACGCGAAGGAAGACTTCCCCGGTTATCCAGTTTCCTCCTTGTATTAAGATGATGACAAACCCTTAACAGACTGTTACAAAGCCGCAATACCGTCAAAGTTTAATATACTACTATTGATAGCTCGGGAAATATGACCATTAAAAATCTCTTTATTTTAAATTCCCTCGAGGGAATCGAGGCTTTAAACGTCCACTTTTCTCACCCCAAACAGTACCAGTTCTCCTAACCTTCTTACTTCAGCACCTCCCACAATTGTCTGAAATTCATTCTCATCCAAACACAATCTCAGTTTATTGCTTCAGGGTGACTATAGAAAAGCTCAAAGTGTATAATCAAAACACTCTCAGCACAGTTCGTGCTGTGCAATATAAGCTTTGGTACTTTGCATTGTTTGGATTTGCAGTCAATCAAAGAGCTGAGCCAATTGAGAGTTTCTGTTACCCCATACAAGAAGTGTAGTCTGGGGTGAGATGATTGGCCCTTTCAGAATAAAACTACAAATTAAAAAAAAAGCAGGCTAGTAGTTCAAAGTGAAACTCGTTTAAAGGGAAATTTTGCATTTAAATTGCAACAACACAGCATACAAGTAAAATAGCTGAAGTCAATATAAAACAATAGACGAGAGCAATAATTTTCATCAAAATGTTAAAGGTAAAGAGCAGTCCCCCCCCCCCCCCAACTTGAAGTCGTGTAGTAGACTGCACTGTTCCATAATTGGCTCTTGAAAGTGACATGACATTATTTTTTGTCCTCAGATGTAGAATTTATTAAGAGTTACTGCTTGGTTTATCTTGAATGTTCAGCATTGAAGTCCTAAAATATTATAAAAGATACTTTGAAGAGGAATAAGAAAGAAATTGTGATATTTAGCTGTTGCTTCAAAATAGTTTTGGGGCGACTGCTCTTGCCCTTTAAGCATCAGAAGAGTTTCCAAAAGTGCATCATTTAAATTTTTAAAAGGTTGGTTGAACAAATTATGCTGGAGCAACAAATAATTGAATATCTCTTTCTGGAAGCTTATTTCTTGCAAGGAAGGATAACTTTCCTGCCTGATTTTGAGTAATGTATGCCATCCTTTGTCAACTAATGTTGGCTTTCAAAATGTGATTGCAATATGTCCGTTTAACTTGCGAGGGGTTTGGAAACTGTAAAGGTGATGCAATGTAACGTCATTACCAATCACTGCTTCTCATTGTCAACCGAAGTTACATCTTTGTTCACATTCTGAAATTACCCATCGTAGATACGTCTATACTTTAATTTATAAACTTGTGTGCAATTTACAAAATAAGGCTAAGCCCCGCTTGCATTAAATTGTAACTCCTTTTGGCTTCTGTTTGACGATTTAAATTGATAATTTTCTTCGACTCACCAAACTATTAAACCCTTTGCTCCCATTTGATTTTTAAATGACTTTTTGAATTCAAGAATGGTGGTTTAAACCCGACTCAAAATAAAAAGAGTTGATGACCTACCGTACTACACATATTGAATCAGAAAATTACTTTGTTTGAGACAGGGAAAATATTCATTAACAAAACCAGATTAGTGATTTCTCGACGTTCGTAATCCAACAATTCTACACCAGATGAATCAAAATTAAATGACTTGAAAACATTTTAGAGAAAGAAAAATATAACCATCACCTACCAGTTGTTAACCATAAGATGGATATTCTCCCAGTTGCTAGGGTAACTAATGATATTCAAAGACATCTTCCGGCAGTTTGCATTCGCTTCACTTCTTTGCCAATTAATGTGTCATTGAAAATTTTAGAAAAGATTATCTTCCAAAATGTGTAAAAATATTTCACCTTCAAACTAAAATAGATTTGAGTGGGTGGCCACGCCCACTTATACGTCATCATCATTGCGAGTAGACCGAAACAGATGAAACTATTCGGTAATTTACGGCAGACCTGACGAAATCGTACGGACCAATGATTATGACAATTCTGGTTTTAGAGGTTACGACCCAACTATAAAGTTTCTTCTCTTTGAAATCTCCTTCCTTAGAAGAGATAGATTCGCCAAAGGGTAAACAAGTCAAAATATATATAAGCGTTATTACGAAGGGAGCAATAGGACATTCCGTCTCATTTTATCGAAATTTGTTTAAAGGGAAATAACTTTTGTAAAGAATGGCTCGTCTGGAGATGTTTATACTTTTAGCCATCGCAGCTGTCGTCGCTACGTATCGGGTGAGTGGACGAAATTTTTATTGCCTTTATTTTAATGGTGTATTGATTTAATTCTATTTGTCGTTTTGATCCTAAATTTATTTGTAGCGAAGGGACTTTTTTTTGGTTGAAAGATTCTTTTAGTCAACAAAATCCTACCTCTGCCAGCTGTTTAATGAAATGTATGTGTTAATGGAGCTGCGCTGCAATTAAATGTATTACGTTTCTCATATGAGATAATTTGAAATTGTCAAAACCAGCAGATCAATATTTGATTTAAGAAAGTGAGAAACAAATTATGCAATTGCATCTAGATTAAACCTGGTAACTAGGAATAAAAATGTAGTATAAGGGTTTGAATGACCAAAGAAATCATTTGCACAGAAATTACACAGTTATTTGTTTTTGCAAGTCATGATCCAGTATTCACAAATTATTCATTAAAGACGCCAATTACTGTTTAAAGTTTTTGTACAGTTATTTAAGCCTTGGTCACACTACACCAAATTAGGACCCAATTACAGTCAGATAGTTTGTATATTACAGACAATTTTTTCCATCTCTGGTGGCAAAGAACCATACGTTTGCCAACTTTTATAAACAGTAATACATATATTTATATCAGAAACTACAAAATGAAATGTAAATTTATTATTTGGTGACGTCACACATCGAAAAGGCCTTTATCGGACAAGCGTAGTCGGATAAAAATGTTCTTTCCTGTGTCGTCGTGAAATAAAATGACTTCTTCTCATTTTCACTATTCCCCTTATACAAGTCACACATTTACACATATTGGCAAAGTTTAGATTCTTGCCGACCAGAAATAGAGATTTTTTTCATCTATAAGTAATAAAAGGCGGATCGTAATCCGATACGAATTCGTTGTTGTGTGATCCGAGCTTTAACATCAATAAATGAATAAGGTACATTACATCCATGAATTATAATTATAGTAATAAATTATGAATGACTGACCATGTACCTGTAATGTCATGTTGAAATTCATGGGCTGTTCGATTTATAGGAAAAGAATCTTTCTTGAATTACAAGTAATGTGGTTTATCAGACAGTGTCTTCTTTAACTGTTATTCTCCACTTTAAAGAAGGGAAAGCAATCATAATCGACAGATTTTTCAATTTCATTTATTCAGATCAATCAATACAAGGATTATTTGTACGTATTGTTTTACGAATGGCTTTGCACTTGTTTTATAAACGAAACACGTCTTGCAAAATAAACACAGATAAATTGTCCCAAATCATATAAAGGAAATACCAGTGACCTATAAGATTGTCAGAACTGTCAGAACTGTTAACCTCGGAAAAAACACATGTAATTAAGAACGGTACCTAGTAAGACTAAAACATTAATACAAAGATTTTATTGCCGACATAGCAACGCCTAATAAGAACGCATATTGATCGTTCACTAAACGTCAGGTATAGCAAAAGGTACAATTCGCTGTTGTTTATGAAAAACAATATTAGCCAGCATGAGATATTGGAACAATGGAGTGTTCTCGGTTTTATTGGTAGAGCAATCATGAAGTTAAGTTGATAATTGTCACAGGCAGCCTCAGAACCATTATTGTAGATAAAACACCACTCTGCTAGTGGCGTAACTTCCATGGCGCCTAAGGCTGTAGGAGAGACTCTGGCTTTGCCATTGCGAGGCCATTTGCCTCGACGGGTTTTTGTTTCCCAAAGAATATCGGTACGATACGTACGAAACTTAAGTGCATCTGGCAATCATTAGGAGGACAACGAAACATTGCTTACACTTATGCATTATTTGCAATACCGGATTGTTAGATAGATAGATACTACTGTCTTCATCGTCTTTATCAAAATTACTCAGCAAGGGGAAACAGAATGCAATGATTACTCGAGGGAAAATGAAGTTGCAGGACTGCGGGACACTTTTGCACACAAAAACGTTTAAATTTGATTTACTTGCATTTGTTAGTTAAAGTAGTGATTTCATCGAAAAAGTCATGGACAACTTTGGGGAAATGCTGATTAAGTGTACTATCATTGCTTAAAATCGATGTTAAATTCTAAAAAGATGATTAAATGCTCTGCCATCACCCATAGGAACTTGTAGTGAGTAATATGTAATTATTCTCAAGATATTCCATAATTGTGTGCACCCACACTCGTGGAAATATTTTTATAACCATACTCTATGACATTGGCTCAACCAGAGGCGTCAGCACAGGGGCATACCCTTCCCCAGTCGAATTCTGAAGATAATTTTCTTTATAATGAATAAAAAATTGACTTCAGTTTTTCCCCTTCCCTAGTATCCTCTCCCCAGAAAAGCCGGGTTGGTTACCCCGGGCCCTAATAGCCCTCAGAGACTCAGTGGAAGTTATGTATTTATAATCTTGCCGTGTAATGCATAATTCACAACTAGACATTTTCTTCAGTTGTTTTCAAACCCACGAGAAGTACGTCCACTAAAATTCTCGATACTTTTTGAGTGCCGCAATTAGTTCTGTATGTATTCCCTCAATCCCTCATTTGCATAACCAAAATATTTCCTCGATTAAGCAATTCTAAATCCGACAAAGCCATGTTGTTGATTGTCGCATTACAATGATTTCGTATGCAAAACTTTCGATGTACGCTTGGCGTGCATTCGTCACCTTTCGCACTCAGTGTTACTGAGCGAGGAAATTCAATAACTCGGGCGTTTCTGGCGTAAACATTTATCCGAAAATCATAGGTAGACCTACTCTTTTACAATCTTGTCTGCTAGAGGTGCACTTGGGGGTGTCGGCAGAACGAATTATGAATGTCTTGTTATAACTTCCCATTAGTAAGATGATTTCCCTACCAACAAATTTCTGCAAATCCTTCAGAAACTATCTACATTTCCTCCTCCGGGTGCTTCAGGCCTCCTTAGACCTCCCATGTTTTCCTTATTATTAATACATTCTGACAAAAAATCTCGAAGTAATACGTCCAGCAGTAAAGGTTAAAAATTTCTGTTTGGTTGAATCTATAAACTTAGCAGACTCGCTTTCTGATTGACAAATGCGTTACTTTTGTAAATTTGAACTGTTTCAATGCTGAGCCTGCATGAATGCCAGTTTTTCCATTAATGATATTGAATGAAAAGTTTCCTCCCGATTCATGTGCATTCAGGACCATCTTCACTCGAAATCAGGACCGGTATCAAGAAATGATGTAGTTTTTAATGCCAAATATCCAAGGCACCAAGACACTCTTTCCGAAAAATCCCCCTCTTAGGTCGGCATCTATTCAGTGACAAAGAAATGATCCACACTAGTGTAAACAATTACAAGAGATGTTATCATATTTACTTAGATTCGGGAAGGTTGAGGTAAATTTAGTGGCATTGTTCTTTATTTCATCAACCGACCGCCCTCCATTAGGCCAACCTACCACTAGCAACGTCGGCTTGGCACCAATCTACGTTGGATGGGCCTGTTATACAGTGGTGTAGCCACGGGGGTGGGGGGTTAGAACTCCGCACCCCATGACCCAACCGTGAAATGCAAAAAACACCTAAAATAGCGGGTTTTCTCTCTATCCATAGACCTTTCCCTCATTTCGTGCCCCCCCCCCCCATTCCCCCCTCTCCTATGACACAATCCTGGCTACGCGGCTGCTGTTATAGTTTTGGATTTTTTTAGGTACAAAAGATTATCACCTTACCACCTTCATCTTCTTAAGTTCCTATTAAGTTTTTTCGGCTTATGCGAGAACGTACAACGTGATTTTCGTACGGTGCAACGATAGTTCTATCCCTTTTTGGCACCCTTCATAGTCTGGCCATTGTTGCTAGCTAAGAATCAGAGAGTGAATGACAACTCTAGAGTAATAACAATAAGTAACTATTAAAGCTATGGATCATTGCCTAAAGATCAAATTATGACGATGTTAGTTTTAAGGGCTTGTGATTCATATGGGAAAAAATATTGTGACTGAGCGACAGTGAAAGTACCACTTCAAGACATTAGCGTGGCTAGTGGGGGCAAATTACCCCGGGGCCACCTCTACCGGACGTCAAATAGAGATCAATTAAAAAACGATGGACCAAACTATTTGCCATGAGCCAAGGGGAGCGTCAGGGGGCGGAGCATGACCCCCGTCGGACAGACTATCCAACTTCGTCGGGGGTCTTCATCCATACGATAAAAGAAATAAACCCTATAAACTTTTGTCTTCCCTCACCCTGACGATCTTATTTATTTTGCTTACAAGAAGACATCCTTCAAGGAAACTCAGAATTCCAAATTTTCTTTACGAAAATCCAAAAGTGTTTCAATGTAAGCTCCAGGTTTTCAAAGATTCTGAAAAGAAAGTAAAACAACTTTCAGTTTTCATCGCACGACAAAATACGAAACCTCAGCCTTGATTACTTTATTTTGCTATGTGAACTTGGGCAGATTAATCTAAAATAAAGCCTTCAATTTTTAAATTCTCCTCTTCATATATAAATTATTTGTTTCTTAAATTTACTGCCATAAAATTCCCTTAATAATATATAAACTCCAGATTTGCAAATGAATGTTAAACATAGTTAAAAGGCGGAAGTTAAACATCTTCGACAAATTTCTCAACATCGTCCTAGGTCATTAATCTGCATGAAGATATTCAGTAACCCCCAACAAACGACAAGTCGCCCCGGCGATCTATTGGATGTTTGTCGTAAGAAGGTCAGATTCTTTAATAAAAAACCCAAATCTGTCATGAAACTACCTTTTTTCCAATTAGGCTTCAGAATTAAAAATATTTGTTTAAAATGGCAACTGATTGTCAGTAAATCTTCTAATTTCGGTGGCTAATTCGTACAATAAAAACCCAAGCCGACTTCAATCACCGCGACATTCTGCTTAATTTTGCTCACGTTTACCTTGCAATTTTCAAAAATTTCCGCCCTCTTCGGTGTTTATGTCACATGGACCTTTAGTCCATTAGAGTAATTACCCACACTCTGAAGACCAGGTCAAGTTTTGATTTTTTTTTAGTATTCCTAGAAACTCAAAATATTTAAACTCTTAAGCACCAATTTGCATCTGGGCTCCTTCTCTTAGACACCCAATGACGTAGCTTCAGGGGCAGGCGGCTCTGAAAAATAAAGAATTCGAAAATTTGCCATTGTGAAACCAGTCTGGTTTTCACAACTCATGAAATTCCAAATTTTCTCCAATAAAAGCTCCATATTTGTCATTATTTGTTTCATAAAGGCAAAATTTTCCTCGCGCTTCACGCGGGGTAAATTGAAATTCCTATGCAGAAGTTCTCTCTCATACCTTCAGTTTGGAAAATTTCTCGGAACTCTGGGAGTGACAAATCTGGAAATTCGCTATGTGTGACACCAGATCAGCAAGTGACACCGGTAACTGCAGTGCTATTTTCATATTTTTTTTTGCATAAAACTCCAAATTTTCTCCAATATAAGCTCTTGACTCAAAACTTTCGTCGGAGAGCCTCATTTCGTAGGAATTGGAGAACAATATGTAGTAAAAACTATCTTTGGTAGCCGTTAAATCTCAGATTTGCCAATAGGAAATGCAAATTCTTCAGTAATACCCCCAACTTTTCAAATTTCCTTACATGAAGTACGGAATCCAAACTCTTCTGCAAACAAGCTCCATATTTTCAAATATTTGAAAAGGTCAAAAATTTCATCGCGCTTCTCGCGCCGCAAATTTCGTTCCTACTAAAGTGGTTTTCACATTTAAAAAAAATCGTTAAATTTGGATGCTTGCCCACCCGACCCCTTCATACAAAAATGTCTAGCATACGCCACTGTAGACATCTTACCAGGAATGGAGAAAAATTTAGGCCAGATGTCCCCCACTTTGAAAATCAAATCAATGGTCATGATGTGTTACTTTGCTACAACCCTTTGTTCAGTGGCGGAGCTGCCATATGGTCGGACGTTGTCGTCCCCTCCCCCCTGACTGACCAAAATCGTCTGTCGGCGGCCTTTTTAGGTTTTGAATAAACTTTACTCTAGTACCATTTTTGGCAAGAGACATTATTTAATGGCGTTATTTTAAGGCCCAGATAACAAAATGCTCAAACAGCCACCAGTAACTGTACTATCTGCACTTTATTCTGATGAAAAGGGTCATCTTCTGTAATATAGGGATAGGTTTTGCCGAAACGTATCTTCATGATTTATACACACTAATGAGTGTTGTCGCTGTGCTAAGTTAATTGCTTAAACACCAAGCGTGATTATAAGCTTACAAAATACACAGACTGACATTGCACCCTCCGGCCAATAAAAGATGTTGCAAAGGGCGCATCAATAATTGTGGCGCAAATAGCCCTCTTGTTGTCGGGGATAATTGTCAAAATAGAAAAAACAAAGGGGTAATTAAGATATCAAAACCATTTGAAGAGAACATTCAGGTTAAAATAAAATGAAACTGTTATCATTGTGGTAATGGTTTTAAGTTTTAATGAGCAGTTTCCATTTAACTTATCTTCAAGTGACCATTCTCACCATAAATGGCTAATTCTGACACTGCACGATAATCCCGTGAAAATGCTTATTTCTGTACTTCCGTGGTCTCAACAGCCAAAGCCAAAAGCCAAACTGCATCAAATAAGCTAAGTTTAGGCTACTTTTATTTATCATGAATTCGGTATGTAGAGAGCCAAGCAGACCTCTTGTCTTGGCTATTAAATGTATTAATTAGTGGCTATTTCAGAGTGGTCACTTGATGTAAATTACGTCAATTAATGTTTCTTTGTGTACTTATCTTGATTTCCAGTTGCCAAAAATGTACACCTAGCGGTGATTAATTTCCATAACTTTTCCCCCCTGTAAGATTACTTGTTATATAGCTCTAGCAGGTTTAATCTTTATCTTCACAAAGTAGCCCATAATTACATTACAATCTTAAATCGAGACCTGACAATAACACACAAAACATAGTGGCTGCCTTCATACAAGAATTTGAAAGAGAGGGACAGAAACATGCGCGTCACGTCCTCGGGTAGGGGTAAGGGGGAAACTTGCCCTCCCCTGAAAATTAAAAAAAAAAACTGAAAAAACGAAGAAAACATAAAGAAAGAGGAAGAAAAAAATTAACAGCAATATTTCTTAACAGTTCACTCAGTGTTTTCTCTATTTATATGAAGTAAAAAGGCTTTAGAAATGTAATTTCCAGCGATATGAGAGGCATTTTGGGCCAAAATTTCTTGCGCTCCGCGCCAACTCATGGTGGCGCGGAGCTTTTCCCCTGAAAATTTTGTCCCTCCCCCCGAAATTTCTTCTGCGGAGGCCTATGGATAGAAAATTTAAACATGTTTTAATAGAAAAACTTGCTGAGGAGAAATGTCAAAGTAGTCTTCTCCCAGGTGCGGAAAATCAAATGGAAAGTCTGAAAAGTTGTGGCTTCGATCGTGCTGAGGCTCAGGATATTTATGTTTTCCTTAGTATTCAGGAGTGTTCATACCGTTTCTTAATTTAGTGTTTTTCGTTCCTCCTATGACTGTAAATGAAATATTTACAATACCGTACGTTGAATCGTATTTATTGCCTATGAATGTTTGAAAAGATAATTATTTTGTCCGCCCTAGCCACATAATTGTAGAAATTGCTTTTTAATTCGCTGTTTGATATCAAACCCTTAGGTGATCTGATAGGAGGAGGCTGTTAAGATTGGTTTCTTATGGAGGAAATAGGGCAAAATAAATGTGGCTCATTTCATGTTCTAGTTTCATCTTTCTTCTGTTTAACTATCGGAATCTGTTTACCTGGATCTTAATAGAAAAAATCAGAACCGAGGCATGTAAGAAGTGAATAAATTTCTACATTTATATTATCACAGAGATAGCACGACCTTCTGTGCGTTAGCAATGTGTGATCAGTGTAATTTTGAAATGAGGCGGCTGGAACGAAATTTCGATTTTGTTCCGTCGAATACATGTTTGTTTATCAAAGTCTCATGGATTCTTCAGGGCCCAAGAAAGAACAAGTGATACTTTCAAAGGGGTTCCGCTCTCCAAAAGGAACCGCGTCCCGAAAACGACAAACAAAACTAATAATGGCAACCCCTTTTGAACTTTCGATCTTTAACATGGGTCTGTTATACGTCGGTGGTGTGCGCAAGAAATTTGTGGAGGGATCACCCCCTCTCGTTGTGAACGCTGTAATTTCATGAGATGCCCATTTTAGACTCGCTGCGGAACACTGATTCTACCCACGAATTTAACTAAATGAAATGAAATCGGAGTCCTAATAATGGAATGTGAAAATTTGTCTTCACAAATTTAGTTTAACTGCAAAATAGCTTCAATATGGACTATGGGTGTGAAAATGGATCGAGGCTGTACCCCTCCTCCTCTAGCTAACCCCAAATCAGCTGATTTAGAGAAAGAAAGTGTAACTTTTCGAAAAAAACAAGTCATTGTTAGCTGCTATTTAGAAAATGTAGTGTGGAATATTTTCCGTGGTCTAGGAACTTTGCTAGTTTTCCTTTAAAGATCACGAGTGTCAACATGCTAACTTTGCCCTTTTTTTTTATTTTCAGGTACCAGACTGGGGAAATCCATATTTTGTAAGTGAGATAGATAATTTTTATTACTCGTCTGAAAAGAAGTTAATAAATACTGGCTTTAGGGTTCCAGTGGCGTAGATAGCGGATATGAAAGTAGCCTGGGACAAATCCACACTGTCGTATCAAAACCACACTCTAAAATCAAAAGAGTGAACTAAGTCACTCTTTGATCGAATGAAAAGTGTAAATTCACTCCATTAGAGTGATAATTCACTCCAAGAGGAGCGAAGTTCCCTCCAAAAAGAGTGAAGTTCACTCCAAAAAGAGCGAAATCCCCTTAAAACGAGCGCAGTTTCACTCTTGATGGAGTGCCCACAGTGATCGCTCTTAAAAAAGAGCGATCATTGCAGGCACTCGTGGAAGAGTGAATTTTCCCTCTTCCTCTACTGAACGTCACTCTTTTTGGAGGGAACTTCACTCTTTTTGGAGGGAACTTCACTCCTCTTGGAGTGAATTATCACTCTAATGTGAATTTACACTTTTGACTCGATCAAAGAGTGACTAAGTTCACTCTTTTGATTTTAGAGTGCACAAGAAAAGATTGCGATGTTTTGTAATCATTTCTTAACTAGATTTGTAATTTTAAAAATAAAAAGTCTTGCTAAACCAATGATAGACACGGAATGACAGATGGTTCACTTTAAGGCCGTAAACGTATCGTAGCTTTTATTCTAACCTATAAGGCTCCAAAATTGATAGAAATTTGGTCGTTTGTTGCTCAAGGATACCTTTGTCATCCCAACTTTTGAAAATATCAAGCGATGAAACTTTTGTAACTCTCCCAATGCGTCATCCTTTGAAGAGATGAATCCATTTAAAACTGGTTTTTATATGTTTTACTAAGTAGTCAGTGATGCATGCCATGAAGATACTGATGTATTAACAATAGTTCTCTTTAATTAATACAAGTTAAAATATGTCATTTAGCTTATCATTTCTTCAGACGTACAAATAATCTGAAACTTGAAGTTGAAACACGTTCATAAAATCATCAAGTATGTACACTCTTAAAAAGTTGGTTAAAATAGTTCACCAGCACTGGTCACGTATGTCAAATACCTGAAATTGGTTAAATTTTCCCCAATATGTGTTGTTTATTTGGTTACCCCACAGGCTGATTACCCAATAAAGTGGTAAAAAACCTCTTGGATAACCCATTAAACAACACATATTGGGTAAAATTTAACCAATTTCAGGTATTTGACATACGTGACCAGTGTTGGTGAATTATTTCAACCAACCTTTTAAGAGTGTATTAAGACAAAATTTGAGATTATGAAAAAACGTTAAAGTTGTTGTAGCTAAATTGCCATTTAACAGACATAGTCTCAAGTCATTTCTATAAATGGCGACCATGTTGTAGCAAACAAATAATAAATTATTTGAAAAAAAAATGAGAACCAAGTGAGTGCACAAAATCACCATCCACTATCTAATAGAGTGAAAAGTGTGAATTCACTCCAGTAGAGTGTAAATGTACTTCCAGAAGACATTTCACTCCAAGAAGAGTGAAAATTCACTATTTAACGAGAGCCTGCAGTGATCACTATTTTTTAAGAGTGGTCCACGTAGCCATTCAACCAAGAGTAAAACTTCTCTGTTTTCATTTATTGAATTTCACCCTTTTTAGGGTCAATTTTCTCCCTTTTGGAGTAGGCTATACGTTCCCTCTTCTAACCAATTCCACTATTTTCAGACTAATATTTAAATCTTCTTGGAAATATTACTTCTCAAAGTTTACCGAAGTAATGAATACAACACCATGCATGCAGTCTAGTAAAACTTTTAACTGTTTGTTTATTCAGGTATTTAGTCAATACGACACTGACAGAGATGGGGAACTAAACTGGATCGAACTTTCTGTGAGTAAAAACTCCCTTATTAGACCACTCTACGGAGAAATCAGTCGAGGCTGTTTCACTCGTAAATGACTTTTGCTTCAAAGAGAATGTCTTCTTTTCTAATAGTAACATCTGCTCTTAAAGGAATAGTCTAGAAGCAAACTTATATAATAGAGTAAAATATTTCCAAAGCATTTTGGTAAAATTCGAGATATAAGCAATGGACACTCTGCAAAAGCTCAACTTGAAGCCAGCAGATATAACGTAACGAATCTCCATAACGACAGATGTGATATTTTTTATTTTTACTTTTAATTCAAATGCTTTGACCTGTTGACTTTGTGGGTAAGTGATGTTATATTGCCTTAGGTCATAACAAATTTCCAAAATTCTATCGCTCCAGATGCATTTATTTATAAATGGGCGTTTCGCTGTATAAAATTGGTGGCGCAGTTTTAAAGAAAAATAAACATTGACCACCACTTTTAATCTATGACATCACAACTGTTTGATTCAAGTTCATTTTTGTAGCAAAAATGCCAATTTCAATCGATGATATCTCGAGAATCCTAAAGGGGAGATGATTGAAAATTTAGAAAAATGCTTATCATATGTCACTCTTTAAACAAATTAAGCATTAATCTCTTTTCGGACTATGTTGGTTATCAGACTGGAATTGACGGAGGTTACATTATTAAAAAACCCTAATTTTCATTAAGATCCATCCTGAAGCCTACTCACTTCTCATTCTCGCCCGGTATGAATATAATTATAAACATAAAGTTTTTGCTTCATGCTTTAACGCTTCAACAGTTGATATATTTGGAAAGTTTCAAAAGTGGCGGTGACGTACAGTTCATTGATGACGTACTTCTGATGCTTCTGCAATTTATTTATAACTTCATATTTAATAGCGTTGATTGCTTGTCGTCTGGTCACGATGTGACTTCGTCATGATGACGTCACAATGTTTCCATCACTGATTTGTTCTATTTTCTCAATACTCCATGTAGAGTCACTGAATGACCTGAAATAATGGAGATATTTCTTTTCCTTTTTTCTTTAAATTAAAGCAAATGTTCCCAGTACCAAAGAAGTTGATTAAAGCTGTAAGTATTGAATCGCCCCAATGAAAATCGCAATAAGCATTTCATTACAGTAGCTTGACATAAGTACAAACATACGTATGGAATAAATAATATATGGTACTATATAAATAGGCCTACATGCATATACGATGTAATATAATACTACATACTACGATACTAATTTATAAAGCAACTTCGAAGGAGCAGAATGTCAATGTAAACACTTCACTTCCACAAATCAACTCGGGTTTTGTTTCACCGAGTTGTCCAAACCTTTCGATATAGAAACCATATCTAGCCATCAAGCAGGCCCGTCCCCCCCCCCCCCAAAAAAAAAAAAAAAAAAACTTAGGCCTAAATGGGCGAAAACTTTTCCAGGGGGGAATATTTTTTCATGGTCGGCAAATGTGCAGGGATGTACAAAGTCTATGGCAAACTTCAAAGTCTCTAGGGACCTAAAAAAAATTAGAGAGCTTCGTCCCCCTTGTTCCCACCCCCCCCTACCAACTACGATTCTGCCCATATTTTGAAGAGAAAATCCTCCTAACTAAATTACTCAAGTTGAAGTAAATAGTTCAAATTAATTTATACATCCCTATTTCAAGGGTACCATGACTGATGACTGGGTAACAACATAAGATGGGGAAAACTCGAATTTGATCGAGGGAGATTTACGGGATGCTACTATAAACCAAGACGAACACAACATTGAACGGGACAAAATATAGACTTCACAGATACCAAATTGATGACGACTGTCAGTTTACAGATCAGAAACGGTGTTAAGCGCTAAAATAATATTGTGATGACTATGAAGACCGCGATGAAGGTGATGACGTAATCAACAACTGACATGCGTATGTAACCGACGACTGATGACTGATGTAACGTACGTGAATGGTGTTGACCACAGCATAAGGCGAATAGGTACGAATATTTGATGAAGATGATGACGATGACAGTGCCCTTGTCATTGTTAAGGAAGGAGTACCAATGACGCATTAGGAGTAGTCCACTCTTTGTAATCGCCAAGTATATTGTGATCATTGTGAACTTATCATTAGTAAGTTGACGACAAACTGATCACATCATCACAATGTATTAATACACGAAGACAAGCATGAAGACTGATACAGATTATTAATTCGGCTACTTTAACATTATATTGTGAGCATTTGACAGCTTAAGCCCAGTCGGTCCACACAATGCGACTTGGTGCGACGCGACACATTGCAACGAGATTGTTCAGACGCCTTTCAAAGTGTGGAATTCTTTGCAAGTAGTTGAAAGCAGACGAGCAACCCAGTTTCATGCGACCGAACACGTACGGTCACATGAAACTGCTTTGACAACAATGACCGACTTCTGGAATGAAGCCCGCGAAGTTCAATTTTAATCGAAATGAACAAAACCCATTATGTCTCTTCAACGTAACAAATAAAAGTATGTTAAACGTTAGAATTTTGAGTAATCGCTTCATGGACTTCTTGCATAATGTGGACACTGTCACCACGACAAGACCGTCTTGTTGCAGAAGTAGTGTCGCATAGTGTGGACGGGGCTTAACGCATCAGAACTGATTTAGAAGATGATAACTTCATGTCAAAGAAATCACAAAAAATACATGACGACAGAGATGATTTAAAAATGAAATATTTTGGGCATGTGATAGTTTGCAATGGACATCAAAGGTGAATACAATGTTGGCTATATTCAGCGTATGAATACATCGACTACACAATAATCTGATAATAAATCACAATATTTTAGTACAAGATGACTTCTGGACTTAGGACTACAAACGCCATTATTATATACGGTGAGATAATGCACTTGTCAAATAAAGGAAAGCTTAAGAAGCACCCGTGATCCCCGGACAAGGTCGGTCAATGTTCGTTAGGAGCGTCAAACATTTCTGTGCATTGATTGAGGTACCCTTCGGTCTCGCAATGACCCATTTCATAAACTTTGACGCACGTTTTGTGTAGAAAATGACGCACCTATTAGATAGCTTTGACCCAACATTTGAAGAAATTTGACGCACCTATGCGTCATGACCCGGACGATTACGAGGGACATTTGACTCACATTTGACTGCAAGATGCCCGACTTATACGTTTAAGATTACAGGGCTAAAGTGCAAACAGGAAAGGATTGTTTGTAGGCTACTCAGTGGATAGAAATATGATACAATACTTTATTCGGGTTAATATCACGGTTTTCTACACTAGACTTTTCGCATAAAAAGATTGGCCCTTGAATGGTTGGCTCACGAGTACTTATATATACATAAGAGGTTGGACGAGGTAAATGTTTAATCCTAGAAAAAGCCTTATATATCAATTCGGAGCTTGCGAAGGGTGGAAAAATTCTTGAAAATGTTAAATAGCAAATGCAATGTATGAACTAAAAAATACGATCGCATGAGCAATATATGTATTAGTGCATGCATGTGACGTTATTATCAAACCACAACTCAGTGGCGTAGCTACTGGGGGCAGGAGGGCAAGTTACCCCCGGAAATATTTTGGGGAAATTTGTGGAAATCGGGGAAATTTCAAGTTGACGAAATAATACTTTCTTTTCCTATTTCTTTAAATTTTTCTCACTATAAGTAATGGTGAAACATTTCTCATGCATAACTCGAATTTCCATGCAGCGTATTTCCCCAAATTTCAGGACAAGAAAAATATGACATACTAAGCATGAAGTAATTAGGCACAGAGAGTGTCATATCCTGCAATCTAGGGGTGTTTTTAGCGAAATTTCTCCTGGCTGGACGCTCCGCGCGTACCGATGATCGCGCTCCGCAAATCACTCTCACCCGTCACTTAAGTTGACAACGCTAGGTTAGGTAAGTCGAGGTTAAACAGCCCAGTTTCAAACCTACTGGCTGACAGCGCCCTAGGTTAAGTTTAAGCATTAATGGCCTCTCATCCTAGAGCCGGGCAGGTTATAGACTGATCTTACTCTGTGTTTAACCATGGACAGATGGATGGAGCTAAAAACAATAGCGTGCCGTTGTCTACACATAATAACCCTGCAAACCTCGAAAAACGTACGATGTTTGCCTTATTTTAAAAGGACTGCTTCAGAAAATTTATCTATTTAATCTGTTCGGAAAATTAATCTAGTTAATCACTGGGGATAGGGGTGACAACGGGCCAATGATGACATTGTCTTAACCCTATGTATATAGAAGGCAGCTTCAGGATCTTGTAGGCCATGTATTAACTTAGGTTACATTACATGAAATCATAAATTTACGTATTTTGTATGTAATACATGCGCCTTGACCTTAAAAATATACTGAAACTGAAAATACACTGAATCTGAAACTGAAAAGTTTGGAAGAAATTTTCGAGCTTTGCCCCCTCCCCTCCTGGAAAATATCCTAGCTACGCCACTGCCACAACTACAGCAAAGACAGTTTTTAGACCTGCAATTGATTAAAACTAATTTGACATTGAGTTTGAACTTCAGCAAAGAGAAGACACATTGCTATGTTGGTGACCAAGGAGACAATGGAAATAACGTACCAACGGACAGATTATTTATGGATAAAAGATGTATAGTTTGCATACTTACCTGATGACGTCGACTTCACACTACCTTCTCCTAATTTTTGTAATTTTTAATTTTTGCAAATTAACTTCAACACTGTATCTCAGATCAATTAAGAGCGTCCTGTAAAGTTGGTGCTGGACTTGAACGTGCGTGTGTGTGTGCGTGTGTGCGTGCACATGTGTGTGTGTGTGTTAAACTTAGGACGTAGGTAAACTTCAAGTCTGAGGACCAAAAGATATTATCAAAAAAAGATTACCTTAGGATGTGACTTTGCAAAGAAAGTGTATGTGCCTTAAATGTGCGCATTTTACATAGACATATTCTGTAATATTTAATATTTGAGTAGTCTGTATGTATTGTTGCAAGTTACCGTTGAACGAAATTAGTTGTGTAGAATTAGATCAATGCTACCAGTAGACATATCTTCATAGTGGCCGATCTATTTTAGCCTCCCAATCCCTATATAAAAAAGAATAGTACCGTGTATCAATTCCTAACCTCATATTTTGCTTATTTATCATATTTACTTGTTCCCCAAATCCGTTTGTTTCTTCCCTGTGTTAGAGAGGCTGGAAAAAACACGTAAAACAGATAACTAAATTGGTATCGTTTTTCTTTTATTTTACGATTCTCATTGCTTACTTTTTTTGAGCATGTGCTATTGCTGTTTTTACTACGCATGTGCACTTTTGAGTCAATATGTATCAAAAGATTAATGTTTTCCGAAACAAAAACAGAGAAGCTGACGAAAATAATTAACGTAAATCAAACTCTAACTGTCGTAGAGAATTTTTCACTGGGTTCCCCCTACTTATGCCAGTTTTGGTAGCCCAGAGTATTCAACTAAAACATTTCAGCAATTGTGTATATAACGTCCATTTTCTTTGGAATCGGAATTTGTCATGAATGTGCTGTAACAAAAATGGTTTTATCACAAACGTTTTTTCAGTTCTTATTGCTTCAAAAACAGTTAAATACGTGAATGGTCAAAACATGCATACAATCAACTTAATTACAGGGTCACCCAGGATCACAGAGAGCCCTTAACAAAATGTATCGTTAAAAAATGTACAATTAGAGAAAGATACAGAAATATAAAAGGAATACATAAAAAGTATGATACTATAAATGAGTTCACAGTACTTTTATGTCTTCTTCTGTTTTTTTGTTATTTTATTTTCTGTAAATGTACAGACATGTTTACAGAGTACCAAATTTACGCTTGCGGCCGACCCATTTTAATGAGTGCCATCGCGGAATAGCAACCTTAAAAGAGAAACTTTGGTAAGATAGTATAATGAGGGCGGGTGTTAATCACACCTTCCTGGTATAAAATCAAAAGTCAGATCTAAAAATTGATATGGAATTGGTGGGCCCTGGTAGCGACATTTAATCGGAAAGGAAGGCTTACCGTATTGGACTAGGAATTGAACCGGAACAATGCCCACCGGATTCGGAATTTGTCCGTATATACGGTTAGCTAGATTTAGATACCTTTAACCAAAGTAACTTATTGTCAAGGGACCCCCCCCCCCCCCGCCGTACAATTGGTTACAATTATCTTATCTAAACAGGAAGCTATTATTTGGAAATAACTGGTCCCTGATCAGATGTGCACGGTGCATCAAGAGTCATGGAACATGTAGTAAGGAGCGTGTTAATTATAAATAAAAGCTTCCTACTTATAACTGATTCCAGTAAAAAAATACGTTATACTTTGATTGGAAACTTTTGCATTCAATATGAACATGAACGCCATATTCATACGCGAGTCAAAATAACATAAGGTTAGTTTTAGATAGGGTTTACCCACTATACTATGAGCCGCCCACAGTCCCTTTTCATAATGTCCAAATTAAAAGTTAGGCGTACTGGACGACATCTCAACTTATTTATTATTTTGATTTAATGCTGTTTATTCAAAGTTGAAAATACTAGTAAAAGAACACGTACTAGGGTATGTATGTTCTCCCAAGATATACACGACTTCTTATACGTTCCGTTACACTGTGGATGTCAAAGACAACTTATTGCCATTTCCGGAGTGGGTAAGCCACAAATTATGGTATCGGCAGGAACACCGACACTGTTGAACCGAATGAGGTTGTGCAGAATGCTTTTAGAACCTTCTCATGTCTTTTTGAAAATAGACGCGATGATTTAACAGCTGGCGTACCTCTTCAATAAATAAATACCAAATTTTGAATGGAGGTTAGTTGACTCAGCAACAGTGACAGAAAGATCGGGATATATACAGACTTATTAGGCTTACAAACTAGCCTACATGTGTATTTATGTGAATTAAATTATGCATGAGTAATTTTATGGCTTCGTCAAACGTATGACACCCTTGCATACCGAATGTGAATGCTCTGTTTTGGCATCTGTTATTCAATATTTATGTTATGCTTTCTTTCGCTTTTCAATTTATGAATCTGCAAGCTATTTTTGACAATCCTGATTTATCCTGCCTGTAAACTTACCTACCCTGCTGGCATTTATGCTCCTTGACTTACAAATCTATGTTATTATCTTATAATGGAACTGACACCTATTGATGGAACTTTTGGACGATAAAGCACGTGTGGTCCTTAAACCAATCAAAGACTAGTAAATGAAAACCTATTGGATCGACATGGTATGTAGCAATGGTGATGGATGTCTGTTCGAAAGGAGCCTAACCTTTGTTGGTTAGATGAGAAAAGCTATAGTAACCACCGTCTGGAAACTTTAAATTTATTGAACTGAAGTAGTTACCTAATCCAGCGAACCAATGATGCATGTCGTGGTTGTTAAGTATGCTGTAATCGAGGCACCTTATTGTACTGCTCTACATCCTATAGAAGTGGCCCCTGGCACTTTTTATCTTGAAGTAAAAAAAATGTATAAGACTCCTACCGGTTTATCTCGCGTGTGGAGGAATCACGGACTTGACCTCTGTGTGACGGGAATGGTTTAGAATCGTTCTTATATGTTGTTAATTTTTTGTTTGGTTTCTCTTCGCAGATGAGACTTTATGATGAAGATATGAGTGGTACCCTGGATCCGGAGGAATTTGTTGAGGTACTCGAGGAAGATGATGGCTTTTTGGACGATTTTGATGATTAGCCTTGTAACGATGAATGTTTAAACTTAATGTTTTAATGTAGATATTTTTCCCTTCATTAGGCCTATTATTCAACTTCATTCCGTGTAATATTTTGTTGTTGTTGTTTGTTTTTGATCAAGATTTTCACTATGATTCATTACGACAGTGACATCACCGTGACACAACCCTGCTTTCACTTGATTTAACATAGGTATTTGAACGTTACCGGAAGGATAACTCGTGGGAGCAATGAGACTGACTGCATCATTTGGAGAGTATCTTATGGCATTTGTGTGAACCATAGCCTGCGACGACAGCACATTAAAGTAATCGACATTTAGCGACTACGTTTGACTACAGATGCAATACATTGTTCAAGACGACCTTTCTGAAAAAATCACCAGATGGCGACGGAGGACGATTAGTGCTTGAAAACTGACGGGCACAGACACGGGCACGGACAAGATTAGACAGGCATCGTTTGCAACTATTTCTTTACGAAGTTTTCACATCTTAAGAAAAAATGACGAGCGACGTGTCAAGTGAGATGACATGCTTGTGACAGTTACAAAAACCAAAGTCAAAGATTATGCCAGGTGTTATTTGGAGAAACTGATACATTTGAAATGGACTTGCAGACTGAAGACTACATAATGCATGGGTGTATTGTTCGATACGTGTACCATAGTATTCCCATCAGTGCATTACATAGGGTTACGCGAAAGATGATTAAGATTTTACCATGTCAAAGAGTTGATTTAAAAAAAAAAAAAAGCCTGCACATTACCATAGAACTTCCAACACGATTGTTATGGCAACCATGACAAGACAATTGGCCCATTTACGGTGCAGTATAAAAATACAAAAAGACCCATAACGTTGTGAGAGATATGTCAACATTTTTATGGAATGTATGTACATCCAATTGATGTACAGAAAGGGCTATAGGGTGGTTTTTATTGATGTTGCACTAAGCCGGGATTTTAAAAAAGAGCTGAGGGTGACAGGCGATTCGACGATTTAATGCTCTGATGACAAAATGAACTAAGAATCCCTTCTAAATGATCTTAACTTTTGCTGGCGGTCGATTCGCACAGAAAAAGACGGCATGATAAGACATATTATCATTTTTCCTATAAAAGTGACCATGAACTGTACTTTGCAGGACACTCCGTGTTAAAAACTTATTTCTGACAAAAAGCATACGGAGAGCAGGCTAACTGCTAAAAGCCAAGACATGTAAACTTCCATGTCACTTATGAATTTAGCTTACCAATATATTAGTGTGAAACCCATGATATGTCACTCCTAATTCGGAAACATTTCATTTAAAAAACATAGAGATAAATCCGCATTTGCCTTTCAACAATTTTGAATGAATAAAACATATTCTTGTCTAAAGTATACTTTATGTTGATGTGCATCGAAAAGTATTGTGTCATTATTCATTTTTACAGGATTTGGTAACCATCTCTTTGTATACAATACGAGCTATCACACCTTTGGTAAAGGTATTGAATAAAACGTGTCAATCAATGTAGAAAGCTTCGGAGGGCCAGTAGATTATAATAAGTCTCCGTAAAAAACTGACCGTCAACTTATCATGCAAGTGAGTGCTTTCACGTTACGTCTCGATTGGTAAGCCACGCCCACTGCCGGCCAAAAATCAACCGTGTTTATAGCACATCAATCACATGTGGTACGTCAGCTGCTTCTCAGCTAGCTACACTAAATGCGTAGACCTGCTACAGTAGAGTTTGCCCATGGAAGGGGCGGGGTATGTGATGCAGTGAAAGCACTCTGTTGTTTGTCAATAATAATAAATTATTTTTATAGGCCTAAAGGAACATTTGGGGTTTATAAGACCTCTTGGTATTTGATTTGCGGAGACTTAAACTACAATTTAGGCCAATTTTGTAAGGTCTTGTTACATCCCTCCAACATAAACAATCTCACCAACCCACATATGTACAAGCTTGTTTTTGGACCTTATCATAAACGTTACAATTATAACATGTGTATATTCTGTGCTAGGGTTTAACGCGATTAATACAAGTCCATCTAGAGGGCAATTGAAAATGTTTATGCGTAAACTGGTGATGTTTTGCATTTTTCACATTTTCAATTCCAGTACTCTTGGAGAGAACATTAGCCTATCATATTACCCACTGGTGGACAGTGAAACGTTCTAATGCTTTACTAAGGAACACATTTAGCAGTTTAGGTGTATCAAATTATTTCAGGACTGACATTTTTGTTGTTGAGAAGGCTAGGTAGCCAGACAAACACTGAACAGCATTGCTTTCAAGGGGACTAGACGTTTTTTCAGGCGGCAGATTAAGTAATTGCAATAAGTCAAACACCTTTTTCAATTAGATAAGCGGCAACAAAGGATTGTGGGATAGATTTTGGTGCTCTTCGTTTTCGTCAATGTCGTTTTAATGTGGCCAAAACGACGCATACCACAGCGCTATCCCAAAAGTCTTTGAAACTGGTCTATCACAATGTTTGATCTTCTACTGTTTAATTAAAGTGATAAATGTTATGACTTTTGAAATAAGCTTCTAAAAAGACTGGGGTGAAGACAATGACATTTACGAATCGTCAAGACTTGCAGCTATACCAGCCCTTGCGGGTACTAATAAAAAAAGCCATGGTAAGGACGCACACCGGAGCTTAGGTAAGAGAGGAGGCTTGAAAACTCTTTAAGACCAAGTGCGTACATGACTTGCTTTCAAAGTAAGTTCGCGGTGCGGTTCTCTGACCTCATCCGTCACAACGAAGAATCTCCCAGAGGCAGGCGAACCGTTGGTTACACACACGAACAGCAAGTTTTTGATGATATAGTCGCGTAAAGGATCTCTGGCGTCATTAGAAGAGTGTGTTCTTAACACAACCCCTTTCGCCGAGAAAAATCTTGGCTACTAGGCCAGCGACAGGGTCAAGTTGCACTGCACTTTGTTTTTTACTCCTTTGGTCAGTTTGTAAATAGCAAGAAAACATGGACGTCCGGAAGGGGGGGGGGCAAGATGGGCACTTGCCCCCCCCCCCCTCCGGAACATCAAACTTGTGAAAAATTAATTAAAATTGAAATAAAAAAAAATAAAAATAAATCTTCAAAATATCTTCACTCACAGCGTCGGTTTCTACTCGTGAAATATGCGGACATTTGACCAGGAATAGCAAAAGAGAAGATGGTATGCTGAATAGTGAAATCGTAATTTGGGGACCATCATTCGTGACATCTATTGGAAATTTGTAGTTGTAAAAACTATGCCAAAATTGTACTAGTTGTCAGGTACGTAGTGTGCATATGGCATCCGACTATAGATGAATGCGTTGGTCTTGGTTTGGGGTTTGGTCCTGTGCTGATCTCAAGTGGCGACGCGCGGATGTAACTGTGATATACACGGTGAATATGGGGGGGGGGGGCATGATTCATAACTGGGTAACGGATATAGGCCTATATAGGCTGTTTTGACAGTTGTAAATTTTATCGTGCATAGGCGTGCGAGGCCGTGACCGAGAGGCAGATTTCCCTTCAACTTTTTTTTACAATGAAAATTCTATTTCAATTACAGACATGAAATTCCTGTTTCAGGGCTGGGTACATGCAGCTTAAAACACTCGCCAAGTGTCGTTTCCAGCCATCTGGAGGGTTTGTAAGGCCCAAAATTTTCTTGTACACTCCGCGCCAACCTATGTTGGCGCTCCGCTTAGATAGTGTACACAATTCAATCATCCATGAGTGACCTTGCCCCCCCCCCCCCTTGTAAAAATTTCTGTGGATGCCCATGCAAGTAAAATAAATGGATTCGTCTATCAGTTATCAAAGTCTAAAAACAGAAAAAGAAAAACTGAGAAAGAAGCCTGTTACAATCTCAACTGTACAATAGAAAATGATGTTGCGAATTGTAATTTAGTTTACTAGAAGTTGTCCTGTTTGACGTTGCTTTTGTGACCAGTGACGCTGCCAAAATTAAACGTAGATTACCAGAGTTAAGTGGATAAAGTTTTACGTCCCAGTTTCCAACCAATTAGTTTAAGTCGAGCCGGCCACGTCCTTCTTTCCAATTGTATTTCACTGGCTTATTTTCCCTACTCCATTGCTTGTGCTGAGCACCTAGCGCAATGGCAGTAGGTTCCATTTTTGAAGCCTTCGGTACGAGTCGGCCTAACAAAGATGGGGTAGCATAAACGTTACGGGGCCGTAAAGTTGCATGTGCACATTGCTCCTGTTGGCTACAGTGATATACATATTGCCCAACTTTGTGTTAGAAGCGAAGGGGGGACATGGACAAGGCAGTGGAAGATGCCGTGTCCTGTCTCCATTTAAGTTTGACAACGACAGTGACCATTTGTATGGTACATAGCTATATTTGAAACACGTCATATCTCGCATTATGCGTATGTAATCTCGAAACAGCTCAAAAGGGCTTTGTGGCACAATTTTGTCATTTCAAAGACCTGGCTCTAGTAGTCTAGTACCTCGCCTGAAACTCAGTTCGTCATAACAATGAAACCATTACATACGATGAGCATCTCCTCACATAAACAGATACTCTCGCTGCTATTGGCCCTGTATTGTTAAAACAATGGTTGAGTTGGCGAGTTTAAAGTTGCAGTTAGAGTTGTACGGACCAGTTTTCAACCTATTGGTTTTAGTCGAGCCGGCCACGGACTTTTTCCCAGTTGCGGCTCACTGGCTTGTTTACCCAGGCTACTCCATTGCTTATGCGGAGCATCACGCACAACGACAAAAGGTTCCATTTTTAGGGTCTTTGGTATGAACTCGACCTGCGAATAGAACCCGGGCCTTCCGAGTTAGAGGCGGATGCGCACACAGTTAGACCAAACACGCGGCCGTGTTTAAAGTCGCAAGCCAAATATTGTGAAAACGGTCTCACCGGTCCGTCGATCTGTCCAGTGAATGTTAGGACGGTCCCACACTGTAATTCATTTCTATCCCTCTTATAAAGAGCAACAATTTATTTTTCCCAATGTTTCATATTAAAGGGGCTCATTGAGTTGATATGGATACCTTAACGAGAGTGTTAAAAGGTCACTACCACATGACAGTGCTTGAAGTTAGTATATAATAAGTCAATTTTTGTATCCAATATTTATGGAAAATTTTGAGTTTTGTTGTGTCCAGACTTGTAATGTTTTTGTGCATAATTTGAAAAAATGTCTGGTCACGAAATTTTGAAAAATGAATTGAACTGTTAAGTACTCACTCACTAAACATTTATTTGTGTGTAGGATATGGGGAATGTCTAAGTTTGACCATTTGTCACTGTTTTATGAAAAAAATTAACAGGTTTGAAAAAATTTGTTGAATTTCAGAAACCAACTCAATGAGCTGCTTAAATATTGGATTAAGCACAAAGAACACATTAAATCAAAGACAAAAACATACTCTATTCTTTGTTTGGTTCATATATTATGAAATAAAGATTTTTTTTCAAAGTAAGGCAACTGTTTATGAATAAATCACACACAAGGTGTTACATAGAGAACAGCATTCAAGGAAAAAATAAGTTATTTGAAGAAGAAAGTTAAGTAACTAATGCCACAATATCGTTTAGCTATTCAAATAATTTACAAACCTCTATCTAGTTTTAATTCCTAATATTTTCCCAAACTCAAAATGAATATTGATGAGCTTGTTAATGCATTTGTTTTGAAAACTATTGCACTGCATAGTGCTTGAGAAAAAATCATTTCAATCAAATTGATTGTTTGATCGATTGACTATTTGATTGATACAATAATCTGCCAGCAGTCCTGGAACTGTAGGATAACCAGTGACACAGCCAACTTACAAGGTGTATTTTCTTAACTTGAACTCTGCAATAAATGCAATGTGGACTCAATTCATCGCTTCTAATTTCCATTAAGAAATGTAAATGAAAGCCGATTTGACAAACAGCAAAAGTGCTGTTTTTTTTAAAAACCCTCACTGCTTCCAAAATTGCCCGCGGCCCTAAATGACTTGGGATAAAAATGCATATATCAAGAGAGTTATGAGACACCTTGACACATGGATTTAAATTTAGACCTATGGTTTTAAATTGGCACAATTTCTAAGTGATCCATAATTACCATCATGATCTCAGAAAAAAGGACTTGTAGCACATAACCTATGGCACAATGAAAGAGCACAAGCTCTAACCTCCATGGGTTTAGTGGTCCACAAACACACCAAGTATGAGATCAGTCTTAAATTTACCTTCTTGAGATACTGTGTTTAAACTTAAAAGCAAAGCATCGCAATAACATAAGCACTCCCCCCCAGATCACCATTACATCAATTCAGTTTACGTACGGAAAAGTACCATTGGTGCTTCAAACTAGCCCCGCCACCCTAAACAGGGGCAATTTCTTTCAATGAAAAAAAAAATAAAAGCACCGCTCTCCCCTACAACAAAATATTCTTAGAAGTGAGGCTTGTGATGGCTCACAGGAGAAAGAAAGTGAATGTGGAAGTGTAAGAAATAATGACTGTTTCTTTTCCCAAACCCTCTCCTAACCTCCCCCCCCCCCCCAAAAAAAAAAAAGTAAATGATGTATGGAATGATACAGATAATTGGAACCACTTTCAAACAAAATTCAAAACTTGCCAGCATTTAAAGTATTGCTATATATTAGTACAGGAATTACATACTCTTTAATGCACCTAACCTCTTTGACAGCAACTAAGCTAATGCACAACTACAACTCACTCCATAATTTGCAATGTGATAATAATGTGCTTAAGCTATTCCCAATCTACAGTCAGGGTGACTCTGCCCGGAGGGACATGCTTTCTTTTGGTCTGGGCACAAAACATGACGAAAATGTTACTTCCAACAGTAACAAGATGTGAATGCCCAATCAGGATTGAAGTCAGTCAACTGTTATGAATATTCATATTTCATAGCACTATGAATTTGAAGCAAATCAAAAACATGAATTGGAAAAAGTATCATATTGAATTCTATTCTTAATGAACTTCCTGGAATTTCATCAAGCTTACTGACTGAATTCTTCAGGTTACCAACAGCAATAGTGGTGCTAATGAATATGCATGATTTTCATAAAAGTTCTACCTTTAACTACTGTGACAGTTGGCTGATGTTCTCCCTGAGGCTATGGCTAAGTGAACAGACAAGCTAAAAGGTCCCTCTTGGCAGGGTGACCATGACTTACTAAATATAAAGAAACATAACTATTGAAGGTTTCTTGGAAGTTGTAACATGACCTTTACACCAACACCTATAATGCATGGTTTTAAATTTCCTCAAAAATTGATAAATAGAAAGAATGCATTATTGCACAACTATACCTTGATTCATTTTATAAACAATAACATATACCCTCAGGTTGGTTTTTAACGTTCAAAATTTTAAACATTTATTGCTAATGTAATGCAAATGCATATTTCAAAACTATGTAAGGCTTTTGTTCAATGTACACATTGGTTGCACTTATAGTAAATTGGGGGTAAATTACAAAGCCAACTCTGAAATTATTCAGCAGGCTAAAGGTATCAAAGTAATTTTTTTAATGAACACTTTAGACTTTATGACCCTTGTCATACTTCAGTCGTACTTTTGATCTGCTAGACTTCAAATTGGGAAGGGATGGCAGAGGGGTGAGAACTTTTGTCCAAAATTTTGGTGCATAATTTGATGGAAATTATATTCTGCCAAAATAAAACTGGTCACTACGGTCCCCCAAACCTATGACACTAATTTATTTCACATTCTGATAATAATATTTTAATATAATTTGGTAGAAAAGGTTATTCATCAGATTTCACAGGACATGTCTCACATTTAGTCCAGATTAATACCGTTTGGAAATTACACAACATTCAAAGTGGTCAGAAGTCTAAACGGAAATGACTCATTCACAAGCTCGGGTCTAAAAGGTCAAGAGGGTGGGGATTGGGTTTTACTGGTCTCAGTTTACTTGAATACCAACAAAGTAATGAAAAGAGACAATGGTTGGCATTATGGGGATTCACCACAGCAGGCTAGCTATCAGGCATTTAAAAAGTTGTGCATCATATCATGTACATTTATATAAATGTAACTAGGTATTAAATCTCTGTACCAAAGCACTACTCCTCAAGAAGATTCCTGGTGGTTAGGGCATCGTGTTTTATTTTACGCAGAAACTTGGGACAATCACATTTCTACCTTACTTATGATACTATTGCAATAGGTTCTGCTTGAATGCATGAAAAAAAGATTTTAAGTGATGACCTTACACAAAAATGAAAAGGGAGTATCTTTTATTCATTCAGTCCATGCATGTTTCAATCAATCTTTTCCAGGGACTACAAAATATGAAGACTTAACTTCAGGGATTTATGTTCATTGTTGTACTGCACTATCAGCAGAAACTCACTTGCAGACAACTAATATAAGGCTTCTTTATATGAAAATACACTCCTCAACTTACACCAAACCAAACTACTCATGAAATTGTCTTCTAAAACTTTGTTTCCATGGTAATGATCATTTCACAACATCCACATTTGGCCTTAAAATCTTCTTACCAAAGCCTGTTTTTTCCGGAGATAGACATCACCTGTCCTCTGCTTCTTAATGGATGTTTGTAACTTTGGGAGGAGCCGAAACCTGCAAGGTATTTTGTAGGTGGGGCACTGTTTGCTTGTCATCTTACTTCTGTTTCCAGATTGGTTAGTGGGGTTTGTTGTCAAAGGGGGAAGGTGCACCCCATGTCAGCTGGGGGTGGAGTATCCTGAGTTGTAGTGAGACGAAGACTGAAATGGGGGGTGAGGCTGCATATGTGACATTGATGCTATACTCCCATTGGATGAAAGGGAACGACCCTTAATGACTTTCCTTCTGATCTTGGGTAGAGAGTGTGCTGATGAACTGTAAAACAAACAAAAGATATAAAGTTTTCTCAGTTTTAACTAGTCAAAAAAATTCAGCTTCTCACTGACCACAGCTTATTTCCAAGGTCTACATCTTATCTTTTGTGTCAACAAACCATTGTCAATAAAAAGTTCATTGACACAGGCATTTCCTGTTTCACTCATGAAGAGTTCAGTTAAGTATCTAACTTGAGTGCACCAAGTTAAAAGTAGTACTGGCTTTAACTCTACACTACAAACAATGTCCTATTGAGCCAGCTTTGTTACTGGCCCAACAGATAGGTGTAAAGTCAAAAGCACAGATGCAGAGTTTCCAGAGGAGCCCTAATCCTCTTTCCCCAAGCTAGGGGTACAATTCCAGGATGGAGTCGTATGGGTAGATTCATAGCATGACTATTAGTGGCAATATCACTAGTGTTAAAAAATTCATTGAAGAAGTGAATAGTTAAGGGGAGGGAGGGAAGAACCAGAAAACTGAAATCTCATAATTTATTTACTCATCTTAAAAACAAGAAGTCTCTGATATGAAAGAAGCTGACAGCTGACAGTCACCTATCACTGTACTTACCCATATGAGATTAAAAGTCAGCACTTGTTTGAAACAAATACATCCAGTTCATTTATGGCTTTTATCTTCTCTACTTAATAGCCTATCACATTTTACAACACTTTCTGATTACCCTACATAGTCTAAATCATATTACTAATTCATAGGAAGGCAAGCTGGCTTCCTAGCTTTAAAGAACAAAGAGTGTTAAAAATATATAACAGACATCCAATTTATAATCCTGACAAGTAAGTATTGATGTCTGTAAAGGTCATAAGCACCTGTTACATACAATTATAGTGATGAAACCAACTTTGTGCAAAATTCCAGCCATCTTAAAATAGAGTTGTAACAATATTCCTTTTATTTGCAGGAAAAATGTTCAAAGGAGTGAATACATCAGAGTGAGATACTAATAATGAGAAAATCTGCCAAACTAACCAAAGTACTAGATGTTATATTTCTTCATACTTTACAACTTTAAATTCCCACAGGACCCTTCCTTTATGATTTTGCTGACTTTGTTCAGGAGGAAAATAATGTAGTATCAGGAAATATGAAAATGATCTCCAGTTATTATAATTGTTGGGATAGAAGCAATGCAGTATGTAGTCAATTTTAGTACAACAATAATGCAGAGCTGCCTATCTGCCAGAATGAAAAAGAGAAACACCTCCCATGTGTGTGATAGTGCAAAACTACAGGGGCTGGAGGACAGGGTCTGCCTTAGGGCCTCTGGTGGAGTCCAGTTGATACAGCACTGGATTATGAGTGGCTTCAGGTATGTCTACAAGAGTTTTTGAGCCCTCAATAGCAGATTGGTTAACTCCATACCAAAATTTTCAAAATCTACAATGCCTAGCTACGGATGCATCAGATTTGAAATCCACCTTAACACTGTGGACCTTGAATGACTGTACACTTTCATAAGCACATACAATTTAAAAAAAAGGGCATAGCATGACAAAGAAAAATCAGAACACAGCAAATTTTGGTGCAAAAAAGCAAACTGTTCCTACTAAATGAGAACAGTTGGCAGCTCTGAATAATGTGATTAACTGATTACTAACCTTTTTTTCAAAGATGGATGCGTAGGAGTGGCAATACTTGAGGATGGAGCGCTGGAGGTCCTGAAATCACGAGCAACCAACACACTTGAAATGGGAGTCCACTGTAAATAAAAAAAAAATTAAGCACTTTTAGCAAGGTCCACTTTTTGTAATGGATAGATTTTCCATAACTGGAACGACAATGTGATTTGAGTCAGTAACTTATATAAATATCTACAAAAATAGCCAAACCTGAATTCCGGCAAAATATGCGAGTTACAAATACAACACAGTCATTATTCATAATCAGAAAATGGCACATGTAACAAAACCAAATTAAAAGTCAAGGTAACTTTTCAAATGATGTAGAGAGACATATTGTCTGCATGAATTCAAATTATCTGAATGTACTTCAATCAGTGGGCAGTATGTCTGATGCTAAATTTGGAAAAAGGTTTACACTATTTCTGACACACAGACTTACCACATGAGAGCTATCCTTGCAGAGACCAAGGTGAACTTTTTCAGCACAAAAGTCTTCTAGCAGTGACAAACCTGTTATAAAAGAGATAAGGGCAGCAAACCTTTAACAGGAATGATGGGAAAGTTGTCTTTCTATGTAACATCATCAGTATAAAAAGGTGGAATGATAAATGGGATATTTTTCTACATTTATGTTAATTCTAAGAACTTGTGATATATTCACAAGATGTGTGCTACATGGACAAATTCACAGTTATATCACTGGTTGCACAGGAACACATGCATACATGTTAGGTTTTATAAGTGCAGCAATTTCACGACTAAATGCAGCATTTAGATGAACTAGAATCTTCATTTTATTGTGATGAAAATGTAAGAGCACATCACCAACTCTGTTGTCAAGTAATCAGGGCACCGTTTGTTTAAGGAATAAACTGCACTTGGCTAATGATTGTTTGTGAATAAACTGTTGAGACTCTAAATTTGGCAAAATAACAGACGAGGCAAAACCATGTGGATTTCATACAGAACTGTAGAAGACTGAAATGTGTAGCCTACTGAGTACACAAATCAGATCTACCTTTGATTGTGTAGGTTGCACTATTAACCACTTGCCTTCTCCGGCACACCCTCTATGACATCCTATGCATTAGGACCTATAGGATTTATGCATATGATGTGACAGAGTGGAAAGTACACCTTCCTTTGGGGGTAAAACAAACCAACATAGACAAATGCAGACAGCTGATATGTCAACTAGTCAAATATGTGCATAGTCTGCTACAGGTGCAGGGCAAATTCTTATGGGTGAAGCCACATGTTCAATTGTTCTGCCCAAAGGATGATGTCAGTGTGCCATCAATGCTACACATGACACAACATTTCTTAGTCACAAAATGATCAGCTGTGTCAAGGAAGGGAGTTAAGCTAAGTTATCATGTTTACGGATAAAAAAAGAAACAACAATGCAGAAATGGAACAGGTTATATGTGAAAATACAAGTCTGAAGCCTGCTGTCCAGTGTCTGTCTGCTCTTTGTATGTCACATGAGTATCTGAAATATTTACCAGAACCTGCTACAAAAATGTAGCTCCTTCAAACAGAGATAAGGTGAAATGAAAATTTACCATACACCAGAATGCAAAACTGCATTGAGGTTTTGATGATACACAAAAGTTCCATTTCAAATAATCCCATCATGTACCATTATCTTCCCATTCAAATGTTATTCTAACATGATCAAGAAATAATTAAGATGCGTTAACACAACACAACACAAACCTCTCTGTTTAGGGAGCTAGACACTTTGAGTTTTCAATTCTTCCCAAAGTCAAGAATTGTCACTGGAGAATACCATCAATTTATTTACTTTTCCACCCATATACAAATCATATGGTGAACTTTTTTACGATGTTCCATTGTGGAAATTCTGGGGATCCTCTAGCAAGCAATACACACTAAAACTGAATGTGTCCCGAGGTGTGATTGGCTGAAAATATGTAATCATTGGTACATGGAACCAATCACAAGGTTTTAAAGGAGATTTTCTGTCAAAGTGCACCTAGTCTTCTTAGCTGGTATCAAGTGTGTACTATCCTTTGTTGTTAGGTAATGCGAAATATACGAGCACAGTGCAAGTACTTGCGCAAAATACATCCCCCAAGCAGGCTATGTTTCAGCATGCATTTGTTAAAATCTTTTAAACTTTTCACAATGTTGAGTGTATGACAGAGGTACTTATCATGTGAAAAGGGGAATTTTTGGAGGATTTTTGAAATTGCCGATTAGAGGGTGGAATGGTAATTTACCTTAATCTGAATACTTGGCATCTTTGTAGGGACCATCTCCAGACTTTAACCCAACCACATACCAAATATGACATCTATTCGTGTTCCCTACCTTGAGATATTGTGTTAACCAGATTTTCAGACTATGAACCCTGTGACCCAAGATGACCTTTGACCTCTGCCAAAAACAATAGGGACCATCTCCTGACTATAACACATCCACATTCCAAATATGAAATCTATCCAAGTTTCCTATCTTGAGATATCATGTTAATCAGATTTCCAGACTGTGACCCCTGGTGACCCCAGATGACCTTCGACCTCCATCAAAAACAATAGGGACCATTTTCTGACCATAACGCATCCACATACCACATATGAAATCTATCCAAGTTTCCTATCTTGAGATATCGTGCTAACAAGATTTTCAGACTTTGACCCCCCGTGACCCCTTATGACCTTTGACCTCCGTCAAAAACAATAGGGACCATCTTCTGACCATAACACATCGAAATGCCAAATATGAAGTCTATCCGAGTTTCCTACCTTGAGATATCATGCTAACAAGATTTTCAGTCTTTGACTCCCGGTGACCCCAGATGACCTTTGACCTCTGTCAAAAACAATAGGGACCATTTTCTAACCATAACGCATCCACATACCAAATATGAAATCTATCCAAGTTTCCTATCTTGAGATATCGTGCTAACAAGATTTTCAGCCTTTGACTCCAGGTGACCCCAGATGACCTTTGACCTCTGTCAAAAACAATAGGGGCCATTTTCTGACCATAACGCACCCACATACCAAACATGAAATCTATCCAAGTTTCCTATCTTGAGATAACGTGCTAACAAGATTTTCAGCCTTTGACCCCCAGTGACCCCAGATTACCTTAAACCTTCGTCAAAAACAATAGGGACCATCTGCTGACCATAACACATCCACATACCAAATATGAAATCTATCCAAGTTTCCTATCTTGAGATATCGTGCTAACAAGATTTTCAGACTTTGACCCCCAGTGACCCCAGATGACCTTTGACCTCTGTCAAAAACAATAGGGACCATCTTCTGACTATAACACATCCACATACCAAATATGAAATCTATCCAAGTTTCCTAACTTGAGATATCGTGCTAACAGTTTTCAGAAATTGACCCCTGGTGACCCCAGATGACCTTTGACCCCGGCCCAAAACAATAGGGTTCTTCCTCTCAATATGGCGCATCCATGTACCAAGTTTGAAAACTGTCAGATATTCCTATCTTGAGATATCGTGCTAACGAGCAAAGCGTCACAAACACACACACACACACACATACATGTTTTGACCGTCAATCGGGGACACATTTTTTTAACCATGAAAATGTGGATATCCCCACTTTGGGTGTATCGACACTTGACTAGGGGAAAAAACGCTCATGTCCCCGATTTACTGGTACTACACAGATACACATACACCCATGCACCAGCCCACGGTTTGTCACCTAATTTTAGGTCCATCACATGGAAATTGGGGAAAACTCCAAAATGCTTCAAACTTGCTGTGGTACATCCTTGAAACGTGAGAAATTCAATTTCATGGCTAATTTCGCATTTGGCAAGTGGGGATATCCCCACTTGCAGGTGTATCCACACTTGCCCGGAGAAAAAAAGGCTCATGTCCCCGTTTTACACCAAAAATATACGCACACATACACACATACATACACACGCCATCATGATTGCATAGGTTTCTCTTATCATCGAAACCAAAAATTAGTTTGGAAATTCTGTAATTTTGATTTGATGAGAAGGTCATTGGTACCATGTTACCATGGCAACTGCTTCCCTTAGGCAGATGCATTGAAGCAGTTACACTTGCTCCCACGGTGAATGTGTACTACTCCTGCATGAATACTAGGCTGCATGGGTAACTGTGGTGACAGATGTTTTATTCAGAAAGGGGACATAAGTCTAAAGCAGTGATTCAATTCCTATTTGACCCATCACCAAGATACACTACATGCACATACTATTTGTCTACATACTTGATGCAACGAACAGACAGACCAATGTCTACTATTTCAGGAAGGATCATACAAGTTGCATTAGAAAAGCAGATGTACACAGTATTAAAGCCCACTGCATTATGGGTATTGCTAAAAATTATGTATCAGTAGGGCCTTACATGTGAAATAATAGAGGATAAATGTACTTCACATAATGCATATGATTCTTAGATCAAAGACAACTTATGGGACTTAGTCTTTAGGGATATCGGTCTAGGGCCCCACAACTGTACGAAAGGTTGTGAGTGATGGTAGAAGTATATAAGCTCAAGTTGTGGCATAAAAACCTAAACATGCAGTTTTAACACTATAACTGTTTCAACCTGCATATTTCATAAAATTTGATAAACTATTTGAAATTGATACAAAACCTTATTACCATCTGCATTCTTTGAACCTGTCAAAACTCCTTTGTTCTCTCTTGTCTTCCTTGGTTTTCATTATTTCCAGGCTAGCCATAAACCAGAAAATTACTTAAAATGACGATAGAAGTGAATAGCAAGTTTAGCCCTCTCAAACTGGCAACTAGTAATTCAGAATCTATGAGAGAACTTCCTGTTCAGGTATCTTGAGATCAATAAAGTTAAAGGCGTTTTCCCCCTTCAAAGACTATTTGCTCAACAGGGATCAAGGTTGGGTTAAACAGGGTTAACTGCCACAATTACAGAGACAAGCTTCACCCGAGAGAAGGCCTTTTTCTCGAGTAACATTGGCTAAAACGTCCTATTCAATTCTGGCAGCATGAAAATCAAAAACTATAAGATCACGTGCCAGCTTGATTGATAGTCTTACCTTTAGAATGCTGCCTGCTATATTTTCGAACCCATTCATCCAAGAGGATGTTGTAATATCTAGGTGTCTCAAAGAACCTGTGGTACTTATGAGTGTTTGGGCTAGGGAAGATCCGTTCAAAATGACCACATCTACTGACTTCATCCTCTGTTAAAATAAGGCATCGGAGGTCATCTGGGGTCAAAGTGTCCAGCACTGATGATCGGCATTGCTGAAGACAAATCAGTGAAATTCAAGACTTGAGATGATTGGACTACAAGTTTTTGAAATTTGGACATGATAAGTTGGAAGTTTATGAATATGAAGGACTCATCAAACTGCTTTATGAGGTCTAAGTGGTTGCAAATGTTGAAGCTCCTGTAACTCCAACAATGATAAGAGGACTAACACAAGGACATATACATTAGATTCTTAAGTATCCACAATATCTACCACGAGCCTACATTAGTATGCACAAGCTACAGCCTTCTCGACAAATGAAGCAACAAACTGGAAATGTCAGATTCATAATGACCAACTAGTCATTGAATCAGTCTGATAAATCAAGTGGTAAGGGAGAAAATGCAGTTTTGTGATTTTTGTTTGATGGCACCCTTAATTCCCACAGGGTCACATTCTAAGGAAATTAAAGATGATACAATAAAATTGAATTTGGTGTTACTCACAAGTAAAGGACTCACAGTCACTGCTAAATATGGAGTTATATACCACTCTTTGATATCAACAATCTGTTTACCAAGTTACCAACACAGACTTCTCACAAAGGAGGCAAGTTTAAATAGTAAATCACATGTCCAAAGCTTATTAAGCTCATGAAGAACCCAATAAAGTAGAGTAAATTGAGTTGATTGTCAAAGAAATAACTGGGGAGATGCGTTTCCTTTCTCCAGCTGAGATTTAATTATTGGGGTCCAATGGAGACATGTTGATTTTAACCTCATTTTGATGAAAATCACCCAACATCCTTGTAATAGATGAATATGTACCCACCTATCTAAACCCCAAGACCCCCCTTCCCATAGTTCCCCATGCTAATTGATTATGCCAAAGTCTACAAAAGTTACAAAATACCCTAAGCACCCATTCATGGCCTGATAGTAGTACCAAGCAGCAAGTATTCAAAATAAACATGAATTACAATTTGCAGGCAGTTGTGTACAAATTTACTACCATGTGATTATGAAAATTGAAATCCTCTTCACCAGAGGAGTGTGATTACAATAGAATGCTCCAAATTCATATCTTTAAACAATTCTCCATTATTTTTCTGGAGGGATTGAATACCCCATTCATATTTTGGTGAGTTTTGGTTAATGAAAAGGACCATTCATCATGCTTTAATAACATGTCTAACATCCCAGCCATCTGTCTCTTTTAATAAACTTTCCATTTGGGCTGTTCAAAAGATTTTATTTTAATGCCAGGTGATGACAAAAAAAAAAAGATTTTATAATTAAACCTTTATCCCTACTGTGAATTTTGATGTGACCATCATTCAACTATTGAGCAATTGAATAACCAAGTTGAGATTGGAAAAATACGGATGACTAAGCAGGCTCTTCCCATCAGTGCATGATAAATTAATTTATAATTTCTAAAAAATTTCAGTGGTCATTCATACAGTTTCTGTAAATATAATATACTTCCTTGAGAATGAACTTTGTAAGAACTTAAATAATTTAATTTGAGGCTTCTCCAGGAATGACTACAATCTTGGACAAAACTCCTTGGGACACCCCCACTCCCCTTCGCAATGTTGACCACAGTTAGCCTATTCACGGCATACAGTCACTCTTTCAGCGCAACATTGAAAGGGGAGTGGGGGAGGGGAATTCATGTAAGCCTTTGAACTGAAATTCAAGAATATTATGGCAAAGTGTCCCAACAGTTTTGTCCAAGATTGTAGAATGATAACAGTTATATTGAGAAGTAAAAATATGAGAAATTGAACTACAATATACAATACTTTGGTGTTTCATTTTAAAAAGATGGATTATTATTGATACCCTCTCTGTTTAAAGGCAAAATGTTTAATTTCATCACCTTTTGTCTAAGTCTGTGACTTGCAGGTCCACTGTCTAAGACCACATTAAAGTAACCCTTACATGATAAAATAATAAATCTGAGCCTTGAACAGCAACAAAAACTGTGATAGGAAGAGACCACAATTGCCATCATTCTATACTCATAATTCTTCAACGCCTTACTCTTTTACTGCATATGTGCTACTCAATTTAAGGGCTACAGATGGCGAACCCATAAGTCCTAAATTACCTTTTCTTTCAAATTTCTAATCTACATTTTTGGATCTTTTTGTTATAAAAGCTTTAAAAGATAAAAAAAAACTTCCATCAGAAAAACCATTTTCATGAAACACAATTTAGTTAATTGATTACATTCCATCCGATTAAGTCTAAATTAAGTTTCTTTCATCGTGAAAAAAGATAGATGGGTTGCACAAACTATTGCTTGGTGCATGAACACAGTACTCCGTCAAGGCAGTGTTCATTTCACAATCTATCAATCATGCGTGGACTCTACCTAGGGTTGTGTTAGCCATGGCAAAGGATTCCATGCCAGTAGTAACAGGTATATTAATGAACAGGTTTAATAATTAATGGCAGAGAAAGATAACTTTTGGCTTTAACACCTGAACTGAGACATTTTACATGAAGTAAAGTAGTCTAATCCACTTGCATTCATTATTATCGTTCTGGGGTTGTATATGAGATCTCTAACATGTGAAATGAATGATGGAGTCTATTTTATCTTGGATCTATTTTGTTTTGTTACTTCATATTCTTAATGATTGACAAAACCCAGTGATGTGACCATACTGCCATGACAGAAGTCTTTTACTTAAAATGAGACTGATATGGCAGGAAGGACTTTCCTGTTTTTAAAAAGCAGTTTGTAGGCAAGCCTTTTCAATAGAGTACAAAGTGAGATAGAGCAGTCTTAGCCAGGGATGATTATTAAAAGAGAGCTTTAACTGACATCACAAGCCCCACCCCTTTCGACAGTCAAACAGTAGTGTAGTACACTAGCTGGTGTACCTAGCTAAGAAGCAGCTGATGACCTCTGTGTGACTGTTGAATCTGTCTCTGACTATCTGGCCTGCAAATATATAGAGTGCTTTAACTGACATCACAAGCCCCACCCCTTTCGACAGTCAAAAACTAGTGTCGTACACTAGCTGGTGTAGCTAGCTGAGAAGTAGCTGATGACTGATGTTTGGTGAAAGTACTCTATGGTAATGAGTTATATAGATAATGAGAAAGAATAAGTATACAAAGGAGGAAAGGACAACCAAACAAGACTATTTGACAATGCGAAGTACAAATGAAATATAATTGGATTGTAAATGATTTGTTAACTGCAAAGATTTTGAGATGGCCAACTTTCTATTTTATACTAGAGACATGAGTTTCCTGCCATTTAGAAAATGCAATTAGAATATGGACTTTGATGTTATGGTGCTACACAATTTCAATGTAAGGTTTCATGGTATACCGGTATTTCCATAAGTACCGGTACGTACCGGTACTGGTACGGTACGGTACCACCAACCTAAAGGTACCAAAGTATCGTGGAGACTCGGTACTCAACTGTGAGGTGAAAATCTTTTCTCAAAATTATAGCATTTAAATTAGAATGATACTAAAATGTAACAAACGTCCATTTGATAAATGCCCGTGTCTCTAAACATTATAATATAAACAGGGAATAGTCACTTGATAATCATTTCGCACCATTTCAGTCACAAATCCCCCTAAGAATTTCGGAAATTGCCGTTTAACGTTACTTTCGCAGAACTGGCACCATCCACACTAAAAAGGAACTTGCTTTCTATCGACATTCTGCGCAATCTCAGAACGATCCCTGCCAGCGCTAGCTTCACCCGCGCCATCACATTGTGTATTTAGACGGACACAATTAGTCAACTTTGCGGTGAAAATCTTTTCTCAAAAATAAAGCATTGAATTTGAATGATACTTGAATGAAACAAAAACCCATTTGATAAATGCGCCGTGTCTCTAAGGATTGCAATACAAACAGGGAACATTCACTTGATAATCGTTTTGGGCTATTTCAGTCACAAATCCCCCTACGAATTTTGGAAAGTGCTGTTTAACGTTACTCTGCAGAACTAGTACCTTCCACACTAACAGGGCCCTTGCTTTCTTTTGACATTCTGCGCAACTCCCGAACGATCGCTGCTCATCAGCAAATGCTTTCACATGGTGTATTGGGAATAGATACCATGCGTTGATTGATAAAATTCACTTTGATTACGATAGCACACAACATTATACGAGTGCAAAATTCATTGTAAGCATACAAAGAATCATAGCATTGCAAGCTCTGACATGAACGTTGCATCGACGATTTCTGATTTTAACACAGTGATTCAGTGGGACCGTTCCATAACGTCCACTGTCTATGTCTGTGGGAGAAAAACTTTCGTACGAAGGAACGAACATTCTTTCAGAAATTACTGTAACACGGTGAAGCAATGGGACTGAACACACAGTAAATCCTGCTTAAATCATTGGCTCGCGTGTTCAGTTCAACTGATCAACTCACTTGCTTTGTTGTATTGCTCTATATACTGAAGAACAGTATAGTGTTATTGTACAAAGGACTGCTGCGCGATGCATTCGTGAATTCAATCTTGAAGCACTTTGATTTAGTTTTGATAGTGATAACTCGGCGGGAAGAAAGCTTGATGAATCAGTCTTTTATGGAAATATTTTTGTAAAGTTCTAATTAATAACTTTTGGTTATACTTTAGGAGGGGGGTTGTTATTATTTGCAGAAATTATTTTTGCAATCTTCATTACAATCCTGAGTGCTCTTGTCATCTTGTGGGGTCTAGCTCCGGTGTGGACGTGCGGCGCTGATTTATTGTGTGTCCCGAAGTTATCGGACGCTAAATTTGCAGAGAGGTTATTTCTTTTTTTGTTTACCGATTTGTTTAGTGTGGGGTGACTAAATGTTATAAAAAATACTGAAACGGGAGGCAGGGATTATCAGAAGACTTCACTTATGTCAATGCATGGTATTTTTACGGATATTTTGCATGTGATAAAAATCCTACTTTTTTACTCTTCTGGTACCGGTACTACGGTAATACCGGTACCATTTGTGGCAGTACCGACGGTACCAATTATCAGTGGTACCGTGAAACCCTATTTCAATGGAAGTTTGGGCAAAATGATGGCACAAAATGGAATTTGACTTTTAGGGAACCAAGAACTCATTCCTCTACTGTAGACAAATCGAAATTGCAAATGTTTTTCATATGCCATTTTGGTGTCCTATTATGTAACATCTTATTCCAGAACTGCTGAAGTTTGGGTTTTAGATTACCAGCAGCCATTTATGGCACAGGAAAACAAAAGGAATAGGAACATTAAGGCCGAGGACCTTCTTACAATTGCCACCAAGATATGGCCACTTGTTTCATGCAAGGAGAAACTTAGGATAATTTTTGGATGGGGGGGGGGGTTTAGAAGTATCAAAGTTGGGATGAATGAATCTGACTGGGATGAGAGGTTTGCCCTTTAGAAGTTGCTCTACCATTACATAAAATTGCCTTTTGGCCAAATACAGTCCCTAAAAATTTTGTTCAGGGTTGTCAGACAATGAATCTTTTCTTAATGCTTTTGCTAGTATGAGCAATTGGTACCATCTGAGCAAATTGTGAGGCTTTGGAAAGGAAGATCTATCTCATATATCAGTGTGAATGGCAGGGGGGAGGGGTCACATTGGTAGTATATGACTGTATCTCAAAAATTCAACGGTCATGCTATAAAAATTCTCTTATATGCCATTAACAACTAACTTGTGAGCTTTACAATAATGGGGCAAATACAGACATTGAAAACTTTGCCAAAAAAATACAAAACTTTACAGAAAGTAACGGCGGAGAGCCAAATTAAAGGAAAGTTACTTACCTCGTCTAGATGTTTCTGGGTATAAAATGCATGCTTGGCCCTCTCATCTTGTGAGAGATGGTTGGTGTACATTCTTTTATCCAAGACAATGTCTTTGTAAATGTCTCTGAATGGGAAAAAAAAGGCACAAAATTTGACTAATGGGTAAAAAAGTTTGTAGAGATAAAATTTTTGTTAGTAAAAGAAGCATGATTTTGTCCCAATATTACAAATATTAAAGAGTAAATCAGTCAAGACTTTTTGTTTTGTCCTGACTAGCAAGTGATTCAAAGGTAACTTGGACTAATTATACCAAAAAAGAACAGAATGCAAATTAATGGAAACAGCATGTTGGAATTACTGAAAATAATTATGTCTAGCTGTTCTTATATCCCCCAGGCCTTTTCCTAGGCTTTTTGATATCTCAAATATTTCTGAAAAACAGGGCTACAAAATTACTTTCCATGGTTTGCGATTACAGGTAGAGTAACAGCTTGACCCTTTCAAAAATGAATTCATCTCTACTGTTAAAATTAAAATTCATTAAAATTTCTCATGATTCTTATCCCCACTGACATCATATTGTAATGGACCGGGGGAGGGGCAATATTGGCGTTGCACTAACTGGAAAACATGCCATGGGCACTGCTAGATTAAATGATGCTGGTACATAGAAGACTATACACTTCATAGATGAATTAGAGACATGTATCATGGTGGCACCAAACAAAAGGTTCTACCAAACTCCATAAGAAAGTATGCTTGTAACCAAAGGATTCTAGCAACCCCATTACAAAGTACACCAAACCAGAAAGCCAAAAGGTTTAGTGATTCCTTGCCATCAAATACCTTACCTGCTTTCAAATTGACAGTGCTTGATAGATTTTTCTTTACATTTTAGGCACACAATTTTTGCAATTTTACCCCTGGTGACCTCAAATGACCTTTGACCTCTACCAAAAACAATAGGCTTCTTTCTCTCAACATGACAAATCTATAAACCAAATATGAAAAGTATCTGTTACTCTTATCTGGAGATATTGTATTTACAAGCCATTTTCGAAGTTTTGGCAATTTTACCGCTGGTGACCTCAAATGACCTTTGACCTCTACCAAAAGCAATAGGCTTCTGTCTCTCAACATGAAAAATCTATACACCAAGTATGAAAATTGTCGGGCAATCCTATCTGAAGATATCATGTTTACAAGCCATTTTCGGTGTTTTCATATTTTTACCGCTGATGACCTCAAATGACCTTTGACCTCAGCCAAAAACAATAGTCTTCTTCCTCTCAACATGACAAACCTATATACCAAGCATGAGAAGTGTCTGTCACTCCTACCTGAAGAAATCATGTTTAAAAGCCATTTTTGGGATTTTCCCAATTTTACCGCTGGTGACCTCAAATGAACTTTGAATTCTACCAAAAGCAAAAGACTTCTTTCTCTTGACATGACAAATCTATATCCCAAATATGAAGAGTATCTGTCACTCCTTTTTGAAGATATCCTGTTTACAAGCCATTTTCAGTGTTTTAGCAATTTTACCGCTGATGACCTCAAATGACCTTTGACCTCTACCAAAAACGATAGGGTTCTTCCTCTCAACATGACAAATTTATATACCAAGTATGAAAGTTGTCGGGCAATCCTATCTGAAGATATCTTGTTTACAAACCATTTTCGGCGTTTTCGCAATTTTACCGCTGGTGACCTCAAATGACCTTTCACCTCTATCAAAAACAAAAGGGTTCTTCTTCTCAACATGACAAATCTATATACCAAGTATGAAAAATGTCGTTCACTCCTACCTGAAGATATCGTGTTTACAAGCTTTTTTTGAAATTGTCGCAATTTTACCGCTGGTGACCTCAAATGACCTTTGACCTGTACCAAAAACAATAGGGTTCTTCCTCTTAACATGATAAATCTATATACCAAATATGAAAAGTGTCGGACATTCCTATCTTAAGATATCGTGTTTACAAGCAAGTGTCACAAACACACACACACACAACATCACCATCGCATAGATTCCTTGCCTGCCTACGGCAAGGAATCAACAAACGGTTCTACCTAACAAATGGTTCTACCAAACTTCATCACAACCATGCTTCCACCTGGCCTAAACTTATTTACTGCCACAGGAAGGTGTTGTGGTTTACTTCATGGCTGGTGATAATCAATGCATTAAGAACAGACACCCTGTCCCTTCAGCTCTTGAATTATTTCCCTGAATTAAGAGGGCTAACCCACCAATTCCTTAGTTTGAATAACACATCTGAATACAGACATGTGTGTGCAGAGAATCTCCAAGCATTTATTATTTGAAAATAACAACTGTGGTAAATCAAGAAGCCAACCTACCAGCAAATTGAATGATCAACTCTAAACCTTTCCAATTTGTGTAACATTTTATCTCCTTTTTGGGACAATAATGAACTTGGACCTATGCTGCTCAAGAGATGTATAGAATGTTTGTTTTTTCTATTACACATTTGCAAATATTTTAATCCATTTAAAAGTATAACAAAAAAGGGGACAAAGAAATGTTTTCTGTTGCATTTTAACGATAGTATTTAGATATGTCTAGTGAGTCAGCGATAGCATTTAGATATGTCTAGTGAGTCAGCTATAGTATTTAGATATGTCTAGTGAGTCAGCGATAGTATTTAGATATGTCTAGTGAGTCAGGGGTACGATACATACAAAAAGGACTTAAAACTTCTAATTATGATTTGTCTTGGAATAAGCGAGTTTAGTAAATTCATTTTGGGAGCTAAGCACATGCCCACATCCTCCAAATAGTCAAGATAAACAAGCCAATTCTGTATCTACAACATATGTTCCAAAATTTGAGTTCAAATAAAAATTTGGGGAAATCTTTCTTTCTGTATAATACATCCATAACACAAGGAAGAATTTTTAGCTTGGTTTTGTGCAGTGGGCTGTTTCTTAATTGCCTTTTTGGTATGAAAAATTGCAGTAAAGTAGGGCTCTACTCCCTATTTTGGTTCATGTGGGTGAGACTAATTATAGTTTATGCTTTGTGTTACACGCACGTGCTGCATGAAACCAGGGAATGCCATAAACTTTGCAAGCTCAGTTTGTGTATCCCATGCAGTGCCCCACAATTCCATAGACCTATTTCCAAATAGCAATTACAATGAATTGTGGGATACAGTTTTGGGTGTACGCCAATTTTCACCTCAGTAAAATGCCATTGACAAAAATGACAAACACCAAAACTCTGTCCCACAATCCTTTGTAATTGCTATTTGGAAATAGGTCTATACCCCAACCCATTACTGAACAATTTCCCCTCAATTTGAATAGTGATGGATGCACAACTTTGTAACCGCAGCTCTATTTTGAGACTAAGCAACCAAAATATTTCATACTTTATTTTAATCATTATTTCCAGAAAATGTTACCAACCATTTTAATGTTTTCTCCCTGGAACTATTCTTAAGTTTAGTTTGACGGAAGAGTTCTGCTACACAATTGCCTCTGTCCCATTTTGATTTACACATTATATTCTTCTGTCATTACTAAATTACAAAAGCTATGAATAATAAATACAAGTCATCAAAGAAAAAAGACCATCTCAACCAAAATGATTTTTTTGATGATCCATAACTTACTTGGCATTAGTTGCACTGTGAGGTTGCAATGTCTGATAAATGTCTCTCTTATCAGGTATGTGAAATCCAGCCATGTTATGTAGATCTTTCACTAAGCCTCCTTTTATTGAAATATCCAATGGAGAATTAGAATGCAAACTAAAGGTCAATGAAAAAAGAACAAAATGATGATGAAAATCTTCACTCTTATTAAACATCATTTAGTTGGTTCATGAAATTCAACAAATTTTCCCAGACCTGTTAAGTTTTCTTCACATATCAATGACAAATGGTCAAACTTTAAACAATCCCCATATCCTACATACAAACAACTGTTGAATGAGTGAATACTTAACAATTCAACTCAGTTTTGAATGAGTGAATACCTAACGGTTCAACTCAGTTTTCAAAAGTTCTTGACCAGATGCTTTTTCAAATTATGTACAAAACTATTACAGGTCAGGACACTAAAACATTCGAAATTGTAACTTTTCCCGCAACTATTGGATTTGAAACTTGACTCATTATCCCAACTACAAGCATTGTCACGTGGTAGTGACTCTTTTAAACACTCTCATTAAGTTATTTATATAAACTCAGTGAGCTCCTTTAAAACATTCATTTCATTTTGTTTATTGTCTTTTTTGTCACTTTACATATATGTCACACAAAAAAAAGACAGCATGCTGTTAATATGCCCATTAACATTACTATTTTGCTTCCACTGGTGAAATCTCAAAAAATCATTTTGTACAAGCCTGGGTGGTTTGCTTACTTAGTGTATCAGAAAATGAGTCAAACACAAAGCCCTCCCTCTAGCTTCTCTCCATCTCTGCAATCGTGCAATTTATGATTAAATTTGATCTTAATGAGTGTATTGGGAAAGCGGCTATCTCATCATAAACAACAGACTCACAGTAATAATTACCAAGTAGTTTTGGCATCTTGTTGATAAGGATGTCCTGGTCAAAAATGCCTAGGGAGTTCATTTGCTCAAGAGATTTAACCTCAACGTGGTCACTTGAATAATACTTCCTACCCTGGAAAGTTTCTGTACAAGGCCACTTACAAACTAGTATGTAAAATTCTACAAACATGTCAACCTTTATGCTGAAAAGGGGGCTGTTAAAGTATTGGATACTGACTGGCTGTGAAATGGTTCATGAGATATATCAACTCTAGGGATAATTGGAAGGAGCTGCTCATAATTAATGGGTCTTCTAGGGACATAAATATTTGTAGCCACTAAATAATCATAATCACCATGGGTTGTGCAAGATCAGAAAACTTTCTGGGGTCATTTTCTTAAAATGCAAATTTTTTTCAAGAAATGTATCTTTTATGACCTTTCAAACTATTCTTACTTCATAAATCACATACATTCATTGCCTACTGCTTTTACAAAAAAAAAAAACTTCAAGACTGAAAGCTTTGATTTGCATACCTAGGTGACACATTGACCTCAATTATCCAGGGCTTCAGATTTTCATCCAGCATCACATCAAATCCAAAAAGTTCATGCACAGAATATCGACTTCTAACATTTGCCTTGATCATGCTGTTCACTGCTGAGTCAGAGCTAGGAGAAGAAACACAAGTGTAAGTCCAATTATAAGAAAGTTGCAGCATTCCTGAAATTTTGAACTTGCTTCCACAGTCTTTGCATAAAATGCCATGCAGCATTGTTGATGGATTTGTAATTTGCAATATGTTGTGAGAAAATATCCCCCCTCCCCTCCCCTTTTCGGCTACAAAATTCTCATCATCCGTAACAAAAGGGGAGAAAGGGTAAGACTGAGATTCCTCCACTAATTGGTAAAGAAATTTGCATGTGGGTAAGGTTTAATTTTATTTCACTTTCAGTTTCCTTTTTTTGACTTTGTAGAACATACTTTAGCTGTTGTTATTGAGGTTATAATTTACACAGCCATATTGTATATGCAGTAACATGTCTTGACATGCTGGTGACCACAGCATTTGCAGTATAGTATATCATGTAAGAAAATAAAAAAGTCTTGAAAGCTTCAAACTCTTACCTAACTTCACCCTTAAACTTGAACCTTACCTTGTGACATTATATCATGCATGATACATAGATATCATGCATGATACACAGATATCATGCATGATACATGATATCATGCATGATACATAGATATCATGCATGATACATAGGCCTATATTTTGAGACATGGATACCTTAGTTGATTTGATACCTAAAACTACAAAATATGAGGATTATGCAGAGGGTTTTACAATGTTGCCCTTTACACATAAGTGGTACTTGTTACAAAGGAAATTGGGAAAATTTAAAATATCACAATTTTGTAAAGTAAAAATAAAACAACAGGTAATTACATGCAAAGTAGAAGGCTTGTGATATCTTTTAAAGAATAAGACTCTTACAGAGGAATATTCAGTTATTCTCATCTTATGAATAACTTGTCTTCCCAAGTTTTCAAAATTTCAAATGATGCCATATTCATAACTCTTGAGATGCACAATAATGTTAGGAGATAAAATTATGGTTCCCACTTTATGAGAATAAAATGACCCTTATAACTATGGCATTAGTTACTAAGTTAGTTAGTTTGATGGAGTTTTACAGCCCTGTTTCCAACCAATTGGTTTAAGTCGAGCCGACCACTGCCTTTTTCCAGTTGTGGCTCACTGGCTTGTTTTCCCTACTCCATTGCTTATGCTAAGCACCAAGCACAACAGCAGTAGGTTCTGTTTTAAAAGTCTTCAGTATGACCCGGCAAGGACTTGAACTCCCAACCTCCTGACTGCAAGTCTGATGCTCTAACCACTTGACCATGCAGTCGGTCAATAGCTAATTATGGTGTATGTCATGTTGGTACCATGTCAATGCAATTGTTCTTTTTAAAACAAAGAGTTTTCAATGCATTCAACATTAGTTTCCAAACTAGCCCCTTTATCTCAAAGTCTCTATCCTCTGAAGCTTTTAATGCATGAAATACTCTGGAAGTGTGGAACTTATTTGTATGCATAACTGTTAACAATAACTCTCTCATATGTCCATTCATAGAGCCAGAATTAAATTTGAGAAAAATGCAAAACAGGCAATTTTTCTAATGGTATCTAAATGGCAATCAAGGTTTTCTATTCAATATATTGAAATGTATGACACCTAACACATAAGATGCAAAATGTTTGTATTTTAATTGGGTAGAGCTTGCTGAAGAACACTGAATTTCTTGGAATTAATTCCAGTCCCATCACATAATTTGGGGATTAATTTCCTATCAACAGGACAGTAGTAACATGCTTGTCATAACTGTCATCTCAGAAAACTGAACAGACACGCTGGGAAAAACCCCTTAGATACTTTTCAAATTTGTTACCCGTCAAAGAAGGCACATGGCAGGAATCTTGGATTAAGTAAGGTTCATTGAGTATTGTGTTTGTGCATTGATTCCTGAATCTACTCAGGAAATGTCCAGTGAGCAAGAGAATAGAGACACAATGATTAAATTCTTCTATGCAGTTGAACACAAAAGCAGCAATGGCTGTAGGGATTTATCTTCTTTCTGCTTGGTCACCTCAAATTTTTCAAATGAGCTAAGGGTAGACTCTTGCCATGGATTATTCATGGCACGCCTGTTTGGTGTATGGCCAGTGCACAGTTGAGTGCTTGCATATTTATTTGTGGGGTCCAAGGGGCTAATCTCTCTTATTCCTCTCAAAATATTCATTATATATGAGAAAATCAGTTTAGTGTTTGCAATAAGTGACATTTTTCTGTGTCAAGATACTACTTGTAGATTTTTCTGATCATTTTCATTAGTATTGGAGTATTTTTGAGGAAGATAGTAGGAATGTTATGTTTTGTATACATGTGTTTTAAAGCTTTGAAACTGGAACAGTTGTTTAACATAGAACGATTGGGGAGTATGTAGCACCCACCACACCAGTGCCCATCCACTATGTAAAGCCATCACACATCCTGAAGACAGAATATCCACCATATAAAAGTCACCACCCACCATGCTTACAAAATACCAACCATATTGAAGTTATCACCTACCGTGTAGAGAGAAAATACCCACCATACCTAAGTCACCACCAACGATGCAAAGACATCATATGTACCATATCAGTCATCACCCACCTTGCTTTGAAAATGTACCCATTTTATCAAAGTCATCATACACCACGCAAAGGGAGGATACTCACTAAAACAAACCCATTATTTACCATGCAAAGAGAATACCAATTGTCAAGGGTGTAGATAGCCAAATTTGAGTGTTGGGTAATTTGGTGAACTGGGGTAAGCACCTCCCTGCCCTATGGCATCTACCCCATTTTAGAGAGTTAATTTTTCATTTTTCACTCATTTCACTCTAAGGAACAAATGTAGGTCTCAGAAGGCAGACTTGTAGTGGGGAGATCTAGATGTGTGTTTGCCTTGAGTGTTGGGCAGGAATAATGAGCGCTGGGTGTCACCATCCAGCACCCCCAACATGACTACATCCTTGCCCATTGCATCAAAGTTAACACTGACCATGCAACAAGGGTATACCCACCACATCAAATTCATCACCCACCATGTAAAGAAATAACACTTGTACCCACCATATAACAGTTTTGATAACAAGATCTTTAATGGACTCCTGGACTGCAGCTGTATCCACCCCCTTCTGTTTCAAGAAACCCCACAAAGCTACCAGACTCCTACAAAAAGTAAAATCGGAAAAAATGTATACATATATGTAAGGGGCTCTGGCAATAAACAATTACAAATTGTGCGCAAGTGACGTTCCTAAATTTTTCAAAACCAATTTTCTCGCAAATTGCACCAGAGACTATAATGAATTATCACATAAGAAAACTATCAATGCAATATTGATAAACAATATTAAAATAACACCTTATTTACAGATACTACTTAACAAACAAACCTACTTTTCTGGCTGTATCTTTTAGCAATTTATCCCTACATGACCACACCTGTGGTTGTGAGTAACATTTCCTGCAATAACTTGCAACTGGTGTCTCTTTGGCAAACCCCTCCTCCTATTTTTCAACCACATGCTAGTCCATCATAATCCCTGCTAACCTGTCTTCTGTAACAGTATCAGAGGTACCAAACTTTGCAACCAACATTAACTCTTTGTAACATCCCTTTAAATACTCAGTGGGTGCTATGAATGTGGAGTCACAAATAGCTGATTTATGGAATGACTCACACAGCAGATCCATGCTATAGACTGGGCAAAATTTTGGTAATATTTGGAGCTAGTTTCACAGATGCTATAAAAGTGATTAACCACTGAAACCACTGCAAATTTTTGTGATCAAAATTTCAGTGATTTCACTGCAGAATCACAGCCATAACTACTTCACATGGTACTTCCTCCCCTAAACATTAATTGAAAACATTGAAAATAGTATGACACTGGTCAATTTGACCTGTAGGTCCTTTTATCTAAAACATTTGGAAAAAAAATATATATATATTTGAACCGACATACTTCAACATGCACTCTGACATGGATTAGTGAAACCTTCCATTTGGGAAATCCCCCAAAAAGGAAAATGTATAGGGGCAAGGTATAAGAACTTCACTGATTTACGTGCATTGTGTAAAATTAATGAAAGCATGAAGCAAGAGGCAGGGTTGTTGATTTTTTTTATTTTTCTTTAAAAATCATGATTTAAACAAGAAAAATCGATTTAAATCAGATTTTTTTGTATAAGTCAATATTTTTTTCAATTAAAATCATGAGTTTTATCGTGATTTTAATCAACGTGATTTAAATCAAACACCCCTGGCAAGAGGTGTTAAATATATTTCTGTGAAGGAAACTGTTACTCACCATTTGTGACCTTCACACGCAAGAGTGTCATCATTCGAGGTAAAGTCCGAACTCTTTTTGTTGATGCTGTAGTTAGTAAGGTGCATGTATCTATTGCTTAAACTCTTCATAGATGCAGAATACCTGCAAAATAAGCCAACACGAAAAGAAATATTTTAGCAAAAAATTCAGTTTTTGCATGTGAGAGAGAAACTTAAACTACATAATTTGGTGAAATACCCATTCAAATCAGCTCATGTAAATCTTTGTCCACATCTTGGACACAAATGCTGCAACACATTTTCAAAAGCTGAGACAAGCAGAAATGGGGGTGACTGCATTTGGGCTTTAAGTCCATTTATTTATTTTTACTTTTTAATTTAATACCATTAAATGTGCTATACATTTTACATTCTACAAATACAAATACTCAAAGAGTTGCCTTGACAGAATTCAAAGTAAGGGTACAACATCTAAGTTGGGGTTGGGGGGCACCAATGACAAAGAGCTGAATTTCACAAGAGGCACTACTGAGGTCAGGAGGAGACTCCTAATGGGATACAAGGACAATGAAAAGATACAGGCAGGTTAAAAGGCAATGCCAAAAAAGGCCCTGGCATACTTACAGAATTGTGAATATAACAATAAAACGCTTTGGGTGCCCACTTATAGTAGCAGACCTATAAACAATCAAGAAAGTACCTTTGCCCAAACTGTTGTCTACAATCACAATGATGAATCATTCATTCCTTTTTTTTTTTTTTGGGGGGGGGGGTTTCATTCCTTCCTTTTTTTTTGGGGGGGGGGGAAATTATATTAACACTTGCACTGAGCTTAAAAGCAATGATTGATCCCACATAGCCCAGTAGGAATTTATGATGAGACAAATTCCCACCAGGTATATCCTTTGGGGAAGCCTTCACAATTATAGGCCACTCTAATTTTATCACTACCACAAAATTCACTTTTGAGTGTATTGTTATGAAAATTCTCAGCTGGTAAGTGATCTTTGATTGACACCAAAATTTGAAAAGATGTGGGAGTAGCTAACATTCCACAAAATGCACAGAGAGTGCTTGGATTACGCATTATATAGCCTAATATGCTGAGCAGGGTGTCAGCAATGAAAAAGGTTTATGACTGCACAAGGTTTTGGGCCCTGGGTATGACGTAAAATTGCATCCAGGTGGCTAAGGAGGTCCCTTGTGGAAAGAAGTTTGTCCCCGACTATCACCTATAAAATGCTCACAATAGACTGCTCTTACTCATCCCATGCCTGGCGGGTTGTTGGCACCACAAAACCGAGCAAGTCTCTCAATGGTTGTCCATGTGGGCTGGGGTTGTAGCATATGCCCACGGTATTCCCCACCTGTCGTAATAGGGGACTTAACCAGAGGACTTGAACAGTGTTTCAACAGTATGACACTATAAAACACATTCTTGTTGGTGTGTAGTTAAATCTTATCTAACTAACTAACTATGCACAAGGAGTTGCTTTATACAGTTATAAGGAGAGCTACAATATTGCACAGTTGGGAAGAATTGGAACTGCCTGGGTTAAAAAAAAAGAATTGCCCTTTAAGGCATTACAGGATGAAGGTACATCTACAGTAGCAATGACTCTGAATATTGCCCCTGTAAATTTTAGGGCATATAAATTAAAACTAATACAAATTACATATAAAAATATGGAAATTACCCAAGGAGGTAAAGTTTTTAAATTATCCTCATACAATGTTAAGTGCACATGAAATGAAATTGAAAGTTTGTTTTTTAGAATGATCCAAAATACCAGAATGCAAAAATGCATTGAGGTTTCGATGATACATAAATGTTCCATTTTAAAGAGGACCATCAGGCACCATTATCTTCTCATTCAAATGTTATACTAGCATGTTCAAAAAATAATTTTGTCATCCAGATGACCTTTTGACCTCAATAAAAGCCATACATAGCTAGACAGGCAAACAACGGACAGACAGATGGACAAACAACTATCTTGAAAGATCATACTTAAAAAGGTTCCTAGACTTTGACCCTGGAGACCCCAGATGACCTTTCGTTTCTGCCAAAAACAATGGGGATAAATCAAGGGTGGAAAATCGCAATTATTCTGCCTAAATTGGGATACTTGGCATCTCTGCCTTTGACCTCCACCAAAAACAACATAGACCATTTCCTGACCATAACCCATCCACATACCAAATATAAATTCTATTCAAGTTTCCTACCTTGAGATATCGCATAAAAAATGCCAAACTTTGAAAGGTGACCCCTGATGACCTTTGACCTCTGCCACAAATAACAGGAGCATCTCCTGACCATAATGCATCTACATATTAAATAACATCTATCCAAGCTTCCCATCTTAAGATTTCATGATAACGAGATTTTCAGACTCAGGACCCAGGTGTTCCCAGATGACCTTTGACCTCTACGAAAAACAATAAGTACCATTTCCTGACCATAACATATCCACGTACCAAATACGAAATCTATGTAAGTTCCCTACCTTGAAATATTGCATTAACAAAATTTAAAGACTTTGACCCCTAGTGACCCCATATGAGCTTTGACCTCAAACAAAAGGAACCACTTCCTGACCATAGCACATCCACATACCAAATCTATCCAAGCTTATATCTTGAGATATCACGTTAATGAGATTTTCAGACTTTGACCCCTGGTGATCCCATATGACCTTTGACCTCTGCCACAAACAAAAGGAACCACTTCCTGACCATAACGGATCCACCTACCAAACAATGAAATTTATCCAAGCTTCCTATCTTGAGATATCATGTTAACGAGATTTTCAGACTTTGACCCCCGCTGACCCCAGATGACCTTTGACCTCCGCCAAAAACATTAGGCACCATCTACTGACTAAAACTTGTAAAAGGCACCCACATACTAATTATGAAATCTATCCAAGTTTCCTACCTTGAGATATCGCATTTTAACAAGGTTTTCAGACTTTGACCCCTGGTGACCCCAGATGACCTTTGACCTCCACCAAAAACCATAGGGGCCATCTTCTGACCATAACGCATCGACATATCAAATATGAAATCTATCCAAGCTTTCTACCTTGAGATATCGTGTTAAAAAGATTTTCAGACTTTGACCCCATGTGCCCCCAGGACACCTTCGACCTCCACCCAAAAACATTACAGACCATCTCCTGACCCATCAATCAATCAATTTTTAGCAAATTGCTTCCATTGGGGGTTGATATATATCGTTACACCACACACCAGTAGCTAGATGAAGTTTCAGTATTTCAAAGTAACGATCGTTCACAAAGTATAGGCTAGGTCACAATACAGTATCCATCCCACTGCGAAAGTAACCAACGAGCCCCCTATGCAGACAGCTGCAGGACCGACTACGATATATTTAATTTTAACACTTGCCCAATGTACCCCATTTGTTTCATTTTTAATTTCCCCCCAAAAGTAGTGTGGCTTGAAGCCACAACAAAAACTAGGCCTAGGGCCTAGCCACCTAAGTTTACAGAACAAAATGTAACGTTAGAGCTAACAATAATAGGCTGCGATCAAACCTAGACATTGTAGTTTTCACCGGTCATTTTATGTTTTAGTTACCGCCTGTACTGTGTAAATAGTCCTACGTACGTTCGCAGCACATAAGACCTGCTAGCTGCTAGCGCTAGCTACGTGCACAGTGTAATATACATATATTGAGATATCGTGTTAACAAGATTTTCAGACTTTGACCCCCGGTGACCCCAGATGACCTTTGACCTCCACAAAAAACAATAGGGACCATCTACTGACTATAACGCACCCACATACAAAATATGAAATCTATCCAAGTTTCCTACCTTGAGATATCGTGTCAACAAGATTTTCAGACTTTGACCCCCGGTGACCCCAGATGACCTTTGACCTCCGCAAAAAACACTAGGGACCATCTACTGACTATAACGCATCCACATACCAGGTATGAAATCTATCTAAGTTTCCTACCTTGAGATATCGCGTTAACAAGTTTTTAGACTTTGACCCCTGATGACCCCAGATGACCTTTGACCTCCACCAAAAACAATAGGGTTCTTCCTCTTTATATGGCGCATCTATGTACCAAGTTTGAAAACTGTCAGACATTCCTATCTTGAGATATCGTGTTAACAAGCAAAGTGTCACAAACACACACACACATACATGTTTTGACCGTCAATCGGGGACACATTTTTTTAACCATGAAAATGGGGATACCCCCACTTTGGGTGTATCGACACTTCACTAGGGGAGAAAACGCTCATGTCCTCGATTTACTGGTACAAGACAGATACACACACACACATGCACCAGCCCATGATTTGACACCCAATGTTAGGCCCATCACATGGAAATTGGGGAAAACTCCAAAATGCTTCAAACTTACTGAGGCACATCCTTGAAACGTGAGAAATTTAATTTCATGGTTAATTTTGCATTTGGCAAGTGGGGATATCCCCACTTGCAGGTGTATCCACACTTGCCCGGAGAAAAAAAGGCTCATGTCCCCGTTTTACACCAAAAACATACGCACATACACACGCACACACACACACATGCATACACACATACACACACACGCCATCATGATTGCATTGGTTTCTCTTATCATCGAAACCAATAAAACTAGAGCTACAAGATAACCAAAGTGGACATTCCATTGAATGGACCCATTGCCACTAAGCGATGACCTAACTGATGGAAAAAGCTGTCAGTTGGTAAAACTTTTGGAATGTAGTTTTCGGTAAGGCAGTGCTCCAAACAGTTCAAATAAATAAATAAACGTGACAGGTGTCCTAAAATGTTATTCTTATGACAGTTTGTGCACTTTTAGCCCTCTAATCAACTACTTAAAAAAAATTGGGTCCAGCTTGTGTCTAAGTTGCTTGGGCATGGGATTTTCAGGTTAAAGTCTGCCAACTTATTGCATTCGAGATTGAGCCTTCTTCAGCAACCCTTTATTGGTTGTCACTAATAGGTGAGAAGTGCTTCTTAAAAAATATAATTCCTTTTCGTTTCAATTGTAATTGAGTATACTCACTTCATGGTGGCAAATCTAGTGAGACCATCGTAATACACAAAGATCCTTAGAGGGTCAAATGATGGTATGTAGACATACAAACGCAAGTCAAACTTGCTTCCATTTATCAAATATGGCTTGGATAGATATTTCTGTACAATCACTGCCTTCCTACGGGGTATCTGGCTCCATTTGTGTATCACACGGACACCGATACCACGAGCAGATGCAGGCTGAAAGGAAATGAAAGGTCGTACAAAATAAATCACAATACATTCACTTCATAGCCATAACAAAGACAAATAGACCTCTCTTTACCTATAAACTGTGGCTATGGACACAACCCACCCTTAGGGAACATTTATTTTCTTTAATGAGCTATAAATGGCAAGTCTACATAGCTACTTCAGTACTGTAAATTTCAACTGTTACAGCAGAAATAAGAGTTGACCAGCTTTAGACAGATTTGACAAGGATTGTTCAAAGAACATTGGAACAGCAGCTTTCTTTTTTCAATGTTGACAGACAGATGGAGACAGACAGACAGATGCAATGTCATGGCAATAGCTCAGCTACTGTAGCTGAGGTAATATTTTGGTAAGATGAGTATGGGTGACACAGCAACAACCACCTAAATCAAATGAAAACCCTCAGTCATTGTAACTTCCAACAAAGGAAAGTTCTCTGGAACGATTCTAGTCAGTACAGTCATGGACTAGATGGTATCAGACTTACTGGCTTTAAAATCCATTTTTGCTTTGAAGTTCCATCTTCCCAAGCTCGTTTGAGAAGTTTGAGGTCATATGGCAAGACAAAAGTTTGTGGACAAAAATTGTATTCTTTCTTCCCATAGTGCAGCTGCATTTTGTACAGGTTCTTCCATAGACGATCTTTACGACCAATTTGGAAGGATCCTGGGAAATGGTTAATCTAAAATAAGGATAAAGAAAAGAGATGTAGTTTTTTACATAAAATGAGAATAAACTATGAAAAAAATTTAAAATAAAATTTGCTTTTAATAGTTATTTTTGAATTAACTTCATAATACACCCCATTGCCATTGATGGGGGACAAACACACTTTGTTGTACAATAAGCTGTCAGTAACTGACTCTGCCAATTGTTGTTTTCTATCCCACTTTTTTTCAAATTTTGAAAAGACATTAGTTCTCCAACTATGATAAGACAACCAAAAATGTCCAAAGGTAAATATTCCATAGTTTCATCTAACAGGATCATAAATTTGCAAACCTTTTCACAAACAGGCAGGAAAGGATTAAGCATCATAGATAACTGTTGTACTGTCAAACTTTTAAGTTATCTGCATCAGAACATGGGTTCCCCCTATGCTTAGGGAGAAAGACCCAATTAGTTCAAATAATAGCATTTGCCTGACATTCCATAAATGATGGCATATCTGCATGATCAGTCAAAACAACAAGAGAAACAAGATGGTAGGATATTTGGTAGATCTAATTCGACAAAATATTAGATAGACTTCCTTGTCAACTAGGATGTAAGGTAGAGGATTTTCTGAACCCAATATCTAATCCTGCAAGAAAGACTATAAGTAAAGCACTACCATTGGCTGTTGCAGAGTGTTCGAAAAATTTGGAAACAGTACGAACTCTCCCTCTGATAGCTGCAAATGGTATTTCCCTAGCTAGTAAGTAGAATATAAGGGATTGTTTCATAAGTTTGTCTTCGGAATAAAGCTTTTCTCTCTGCCCGAAAAATTGCAGTGCTAACCCCCCAAAATTTTGACTGTGGGTACTGAATGGCCATGCTTATGCTTATTGGATACTGTAACAGTGACAGATTTTCCTCACCTTTTGATATTCCTTTATTGTTCTAAAGCCACTCCCCTTCATGTGTTTTCCCCAATATCCAATCCACTCATTGGCCTCTGAAATAAAATTGCAAGGAAAGTCCATTAACCAAGCAACGAAAGCATGAAACAGGAAGGATCACAAGAACAAGAGAAACATCTGTGGTGATGTAGGCATTTTCTTCTCAAAAAAGAGAGTTAAAAAAAAATTTTAAAAAAGAACTTTACAAGCATCAGATTAGTTTCAATACTGTATACTTAAGAGGTGATCAACTGCAGAGAATACTGACAAAAGACAACTGCTTGAAATCAAGCTCTGTTTTGATGCCAGCTCTGTTTTCAAGCCAGCTCTGTTTTGATGCAACCTCTTTTTTGATGCCAGCTTTATTTTGATGCCAACACTAAACATGAAATACATTGCCAATATTAACTGAGAGCTCACAAACATGGTTTCTTTGCATATTTGTAACAGTATGAAATTAACTATAAAGGAAAAGGAGACTCTGCTAGGAAAGCATATTCGCTACTTGACCTCTGAGCCAGGAGAAGAAACTCTTAGGAAGAGTTCAGTAGAAGGAAGAAGTAGACAGTCCCACACAAGCTAAAACTTAAAGGGGCAACCAGAGTTTGACAGAGAATGTTAACTGTTTGTTCCAGCGCCTTGTTATCCCTTCTTAACTGATTATTTATCAAAGTATAGAAACATTTAACAGGTCTATCAGATTGAAAGAAACTAAGTTTGTGTTAATTACTGTTAAATAAAATTTCTGAATACTTGCCAGGTAAAAATTCCACACAGATGCAAAACTAGACTGCCCCCACTACACTGTAACTAATCATAATGCTAGACCCTGATCATGGCTCATTTTTTGTTAGTTTTAAAGTGTACATTGAGTCAAAAAATTCAAAAATAAATATTTAAGAGCATGAAAAATGATTTCTAACAGTCCAACTCCCATCTTCATATGACATTGCTGAGCTGAGATGTAAAATGTTGAAGTTTATTCACCTAAAACAAATTGGTCGATTGAGCAATAATTTGTGACTTTCTCGTTGTACAACTCACATAACATGCTTTTTTTCCCTTTAAAATTAAAAAGTGTTTTTATGACATTAAACACTTTCTGTTTGCTTGCATAGCATATGCACAAAGAGGGATAAATTAATTACATCACCTCATAAGAGTAAGAGTACTATCACACCTTGGTACAAGGTGCAGTAACGTTTGGAATAACAAAGAAATACAAAGATTGTAATTTGAGTAGTACAAGAATGACATCACAAATTATTGCACAATGTACCATTTTAATTTGAGTGAATAAACTTCAACATTTTGTATCTCAGCTCAGGAATATCCTATGAAGATGGGAGTTGGACTGTTAGAATTTATTTTTCATGATCTTTAATATATATTTTTGAATTTTTTGACCTGAGGTGCACTTTTAAGTCAATGTACAAATGTGCTGCAGAATTTAAGTTGTAAAACAATTGTAAAAACAACCTCTGACTGCTACCAGACCTGATTAAATCTAAACTCACCCATCAGCTCATCAGACAAACTCAAAGAAAAAAAAAAGGTCGGCGGATGCAATTTTTACCTGTCACAGCCAACGGGGGCAGGTGCTAAATTTCAGCCCTGATTTGTGTCATTTGGTCTCATCACATATCATTTTTTAGTTCTGGATTAGACTGATAAATTACAAGTGTGTGACAAAGGTAATTTCATACATTATGAGTTTCAAAATGCGAATGCTGTGAAATACTTACTTTTGGTTGCCCTGAAACCAGACCTAGCAATGCAATTCTTGACCACGTGTGGTGTGACTGTGCTCATACGCCATTTCAGAAGCTTGCGTAGATCCCACGGTAGAGGCACAACTACAAAAATGACAAAGGGAAAGTATTGTTATCTAGCATTAATTTCCTGTACCATGTATTCACTTTCTACATCTCCTTTTTTCATTACAAATATAGCCAAAAAAGATACTTCTGGGGGACTTGGGAATAAGTTGTCACATTCTGGATCTCATTGACTTTAGCTCTCATTGATTTTCAATTCTCTGATGGTAGATTTTTCCCAGGTTTTAGTCTCCCCCCCCCCAAATTTTAATTCAGCAGGAACATATTTCCACATATTGATCTATGTTCCTGCTTGGTTACATAGCCATAAAATACTTTCCATAGTTTTGAACAAGTATTCAAATGTATTGACTTGAGGATTTCCTCTATACAGAACAAAACGAATTTTTTTTATTGTGTGCAATAGTCACAGTTCTCTGGTGAGCAGAACGTTGTTGAATAGTCTTGGTGACAAGGCTGATACACCCTTTGTCTCATTCTGAAAAAAGCTCTCATTGAATCAATGTCATTTTTTTTCAGAGAGTAACATTTTGCAAGGGTCCATCAGCTACACCCCCGGCCCCCCCCCCCCCCAAAAAAAAGTCATTTCCACATCTAAGCTCCTACTTGGTCAATAACAAACATTATCTTCCAGACTTACCTGGATTGGGAGTCTACAAGAGATGACACTTACCTCCTACATTACTAACATATTTATTTCCCTAGGATTATTCCTGGTCATGACAGGGGCAACCTCTGTGAGAAGAAGTCTTTGCCTATGGAATTGCATTCAGTTTACAAGTATATTATAGGAGGTAAGGAGAGGAACGAAGAAGACTTATACATTGCTGGAAGAGATATGATAGTTTCAAGAGGTAAACCAAGTTAGACTGACTCTGAAGCTTTCTCTCTGGGAAATCTTAATAAAACTGTTTAGTAATCACCTCTCTCTCCATCTCCGACAAAATTGATGGTGGGTGGTACATTGCTGAAGAGACTTGGTGACAAGGCTGGATGGGCATCATCATTCCCTGAGGTTAGAAGGTGGAGCATAGAAGACCCTGTCCTTGAGGCAAGTATGGACCTGGAATAACCATTGGTACCCTCCTGAGAGGGTGAGGTTACTGATTTTGGACTTAAGGCAGTATTACTTGGCAGTTTATATGACTGACTACTGGCAATGGAATAGCCATCAGAGTCATCTGTTGAAAGAGATATGAAAACTACATTATATTGCAAAGAAGTACCAACATTAACAGCAAGCACACTGATATTGGGCTCAGCCATATTGATTAAAAAATAAGATAGTCACCTTTCCAGAGTCAATCTTTGGTTACCATGCAGCTAGCAATGTCATCAGTACATCTTCATTCAGCATTTTTTTTTTAATTTCGATTATGTAAGTATTTGTAATTATGACTACTGTTTCACCTTGTTCTTGACTCACATGGCACTTATTTCCCTAGGTAAAGTATGAACTTGACCAGAATATTTGGTAAACATTTTTTACCACTGCTGGCAATTACAGGCTGCAAAATCTGGATAAACTTATTACACAAACTTACACAATAAACTTGTACATACAGCACCAGAGACATTTTGCCATCTTTCTGTTTATGAGTTGGGGGGGGGGGGGTTGTTAGGGTAAAACATTTTATGCATATTCAACCTTGGTCTGCTCAATGATAGAAGATTTTGGAGATTCAAGAGACAGGTCTTTAACCACGAATTTTGAAGAAAACTTACAAAATGACTGAAAACTTGGGCCAAAGGCAAATTTGCATGTGCAAGAAATGTTTACAGTACCTTTATTGAAAATTCCAAATTGGCATTTTGTATGATTGCATCAACTAGCCTGATCACAATGTATACAATTACATTGTAAGGCAACAAAGCCAAACAGCAGATGATTAAGCAGTCAATAATGTGCAGTATTATATTTTGACACATTTAAGAAAAAAATTGTAACTAACTTCTTCAAAATATGAACATCTAACAACTTTTTTTCAGGTTATACCTTCATAAAATCAAGATTTGATTTTAGCAACAGGGAATGGCCAAAACTGGTTCCTGACTCAGATTACAAATTGTAAGAGCTGGTAGATTTTCTTAGCTATTTCAAGAAAGGTTTTTTAACCAAGTTTTTGTCACTTCATTCCTTCATGAAAACTTCCTAATCCCCAATGGGCCTAATTTCCTGCTGTAAGATTTTAGAAAATTATTATTACTTGCCAGGGTGATGTTTTAGGAAGGTGTGCAAGGAAAGGCCCAAATTAAAGACTATTCTGGAGGCAAAATATACTAACTTCAAAATATTCAGTAAAATTTTGTCTCTCAGAAGGTGAAAACTGCATCTCAATGACATGCAGCATTCAGAACATTGAACATATTAATTTTCAAAGAATTGCAATTTTTTCTTCAGACAAAGTACATTGTGGGAAATCTGTGATGTCATCGTGGCACAATAAATCAACATTGCATTCAATTTCTTTATGATATTGATGCTGCTGCTAATAATATTTAGCAGCATTGTTTGCTATACACTACATACAGTACAGTATGTTGTAGCATTACTCTGGAACTACAGCAAAAGACATTACATTTCATCAGTAACTTACTTATTAAAAGGACAAACAGGATGTTCAATTATTTAAAAAAAACAAAAGGAATCTGAAGCAATATGCCCACTTCACACAAACCTCTACCTTGCTGAGATATGAAGATACCTTACAGGTCGTTAGATTTCACAGGAACGATTGTTCCCCAACGTGTGGTGGTCCCGTGGTGATGAAATCATGGAACCCAAAAACTGGTTATCACCAATCAGTTAACACCCATGCATTTTTTAACAGAATCCAAAAGTGGGTTCCCATGGTGGAAAATGATCGAACCTACAGTACAAATGGGTTCCTGTGATTTTGAAATCCAACAGCTTGCCTTATACCAGTGAAAAGCAATCTTTAACATAGGATATATCTTGAGTTAGGTAGAAGGTATTGCTTCTGGGTTTAGAGGACATGGTATGGAATAAGTTTTCTAGGTTCATACAGTTAAGTTCACCTGAATATATGCCTTTAAAGCGTTTCATACAAAGCTTTACCCCATACTGTTATATGCATGCAATGGTGACTGCAAACAAAAAGGTCCAGCATGCCAAGACAGAAAACTAACCTTACTTTGGAATTTGCTTAGTGTAATTAAAAGAGGGTTTAGGAGGTCCGACTGCTACATGATCAAAGCTCAAGGGACAATAGAGTAAACATGCCTACCATCTTCATAGTCTTCATCATCTAATCCATCGAGGCCATCGTCTTCATCAAAATCATCTAAAGATGCCCCATCACCTGGTAAACGCTCACTGAAAAATATATAAAAAAAAAAAACAAATTCTGTACCTCCTTTTATTAAAAATTGGGCTCCTCCAGTAAAAACAGACTACAGGAAGATCTGAGGGAAACCACATTAATAAGAACTTGAAAGCGTTTTGCAGATGAGCAATATATGGCTGCTTGCATTCATGATCACATGAAGAGAAAATTGGGATAATTTGTGTTTTTAGCTAGGAGGGGGAGTGTGACAATACTGATCTGTTGCCTGGGGGACAGAACTAAGGTGAGGGTTTATACCCCTCTCCATTGATGAACGAATTTTTTTTTAAAGGATATACATCAGATAATGGTGTGATATACAATGAAGATGTGATGACTAATGTACTGCTACAGTATGTACACTGTAATTGAGAATATGAACATCAAGCTTTATGAATGCTAGTGATGTGTTCCACAGCAAAACATACTGTAAGGGTATGGGAGTGCTAGGGAAGAGACTTCTCTACAGTATGTGATGAAAATTTTGAAAAATTTTTACCCTCAGACAACAGGAAATGGCAGTTTCAAGGCTAATGGGAACAGTAGAATATAAGCAGTCATTACTCTGAGCTTGCATTTGCAATTAAATGTTCAATTTCAATAAAAGAAGATCAAACTGCAAAAAGATATAAAAAAGAAAAAATTGCCAAATATAATGAAATGTAGAACTCCATTTTTGTGAGGAAAACTTTTGGCATACACACCTTGTAATCAGACAAAATTAAAATCTCTCCTAGGACTGTTTTGCCAATTGCCTAATTAATTGCCCGAATTTCCTCCCATTTTTGGCAACTGACACCCATCCCATTTACCTGTTATGTTGGGAGAGCAACTGTAGTGAGTCTACACTACACAGTAATAAAGCCAGGTCTAGGAACAAGGATTTTTGACACAAATTGAACATGTTAATGTTGTCACAGGCCTTGAAACTGAAATAACTAGTCATTACTACTGTACATAAGACATGCAATGCATTGTAGTGACAGAGTGCTCTGCAATTTACAGTAGTGCAATTCTTAAAGCTAAGGATTCTGCATTCTCACCTTCCTTCTGGAATGGGAGTGGGGGAACTGCCATTTAACCCACCTCCTCCATAGATGGAAACCCTGGGGGAGCATAATATGTAGCCCTACTGGTGCACTGTCTTTTCTTTCTTTCTTTTTTTTAAGTAAAGGCTAATCAAATGGTAGGATACCTGAGCATAGCATTTTCTAGTTCCAAGCAGTTGGCAGGGGAACAATAGCCACTTTTAACTGTGTGCATAGAGCACACAGTTAAACTCTATAGCTGTGCTGGAATGAATGGATATTTTTCCCTGATTGTAGTCTCTGCCCATGACTGCCTCAATAACTTGCCAACAGCCCCACAGGACTGCTTGTGGTCACTGGGCTGTTCAGAATATTCAGTAGGAGCACAAAAGGTTGAATAAAAGTACAGTAATAATCTGGGGACTGCTGGGACTACAATTAGGAGGATTAGCAAAAAAACCAAAAAGAAGAAGAGAAAGTAGGATGGTAGGAGTCATTTAGAAGCCTGCTAGAGTGACCTATTGAGTTTGAGACACAGGGATATCTCTTTATAAGATAGGCCTAACATTTACAGTACACAATCAGTTCATTTAATCAACAACTCACCAAGTACCATACATACAGTAGTAAAGCAAGTTGGCAAATCCCCTTTTGACTGTGTACCACATACAAAAATTAACTAGGACAAGTGAACTGTTCAGTATTTTGCAGTTGACATGGCAAGTATTGCTATGTTGTAGAATTTCAACAGAACTTTACAACAGTAATTGGTAGGTCTGAAATGGAAAGTAATATATAACTACAGTATTAACAAAAAAAAAAAAAAACTTCCACAGACTCACTGATCTAAAGGATTAAATTCCCCATCTACATCCTCGTGCTCTTCTTCAACATCACACCACTCTTCACCATCATTTTCAGAGTCATACAAAAAGAATCCATTTTTTGGCGTTTTTCCAAATTTGGCTGTCGCTTTGGGATCACCATCATTGTTAATTGATTTTGGACTTTTAATAGCAGCTCCTGGCTTTCTCTCCGAAGGTGTTCTTCCTCTCTGCAGCCTTTCAGCAGACTCCTTCTGAGCAGCTACTCTTGCTGCTGTTGAAGTCGTCCGACTCCTCCCACTTGAAGGGCGAGAAAACTTTGGCCTTCCTGTAGGTGGTTTTGAATGCATCTGTACTCTGGAGTAAATTTGTGTCCCACTGTAGGAGCCATCTCTTGGTGATCGCTTAGTAGCTTTATTTTTGGCACTGACTGGACGTCTTCCGCTTAGTTGTTTCTCATAGCCACCATCTGGTGATTTCCTGTAACTGTTTGGCTTGAAACCATTGTTGTTGTTGAGGCCACGCTGAATACTACCAACACGACCATTTACTGATTCATTTCCATTCCTGTTAACTTTTAAAGGACTCCTCAACAGCGGTCTTTCTGCTTGCTGTCGAAGAGGGAGAGGTTTCAGGTTTCCAGAGAGAGCCAAATTTTCCAGCCCGCGTTGAAGAGTTGACCTAATTTCATCAATTTCATTTGCAGTGGCCATACCAGTGTAAGACCTGCAATTCCGTCTTTATAAAAGACAGCACTGTTGGTTGCTTGCCCCTTCTTCACTGTTTTTGTCTTGCATGGACAAATTATCATAAGCCATTTCTGAATTGATGAAGAACAATACCTGTAAAGAAGAAGAAATAAAAAGGAACAGTACAGTCAAGAAAAATCCTGAATTTTTATTTGGACCTTGGAGGGCACATATTCTGCAATAGGTGTATGTATTTGCTAGAGCACATTACGATTGGAGGGTTTTAGTTTTACAAATGGTTCCAGAATAAAAAAAAAAAATGAACTTACTCTGATTATTATCTGCATAATATTGTAAATTTCTGTACCTGAAGCCTCTCTAAGGGGCAGTTTAAGCAAATTACAGCTCATTAAATTTTCACAAATCTACACAGGGTGGTGAACCTTCCATTCAAATCGCATTTCTTGAGATATCAGTACACAAAATGAAGTCACTAGATTTGTGTTCCAAACTGAGCTTGAGACCAGAAGAAGTAAATTTCACTTCCTCATACTAACAAGGAATGCTTTGTTTCCTTTTGAGTTTTCGGACTGTTTTGTTGGACCTTGAGTCCTTGATGTTAATAGGAAAAGGGTACCCCTGTGGGGAATGCAAAGTTTCTTAAGTTCTCATGCCACGCTTGCCATCACTTTCTGGTATTATGGGATTGTTGAAGAGAAAATTGGTAGTACAGTTGAACGAAAAAACAAAAGAATGTCAATTTATGTAAGGATATGATGTTAATACAAGCTATTTCAGCATGGTCCTTTAAATATTTATAGCAGAGATTTATAATATCCTGATCCTGCACATTTTATGTGCAAAAATTTGAAACAATTATGAAAAACTGTATGTGGACAACAAACTCAATCAAATGACTCTGTTATACTAATGAAAAATATAATCTTGTAAAGCATATTGAAACTTCAAAGCACAAACAATTATCTAGCTAGATGGAGATCAGTCTTGTGTAAACAAAAGCTCTTTCCAACCAGTTCCTACACCACTGGTTTTCCTACAGCTTTTCACTTTTGTTCAACACCACCCATCCAAATCGCTTATAATCCCATTGAAGAACACAACTTTTGAAGGCTGAGAGCTAACATTCTGCTTTAGAAACTAAGTCAACTGTAAATGAACTTCTCCATCACAAGACAGTGGCTGGGCAAACATCTTGAGTCTTGGTCAGACCAGAGAAGATCATAGATAGTTACTGTACCTTATTCTTGATTTACTGTAGTGCTACGTGTATGAAGCCAGAGACAAAATACCAGACTTATTACATTGGACATTGCATAATTGCAAAAAAAGGAGTATTTGCAAAGGGCTGCAATGGCTTCTGTTTTCTTTTGCACAACTTCTTGACCACTTTTCAGCAAAAATAACTTAATACTGAATTCTCTCACACCAAACAGTACCAATTCTCCTAACATTCTCACTTAAGCTCCTTCCACAATTGTCTGAAATTCATCCTCATCCAGACATAATGTTAGTTAATTAGTTCAGTGTTAGTATAAAAAAAACTTAATGTGCATAATGGAAACACTCTCAGTGACAGTTCATGCTGGGTAATATACAGTAAGCTTTGGTACTTGGCATTGTTTGAATTAGCTGTCAATCAAAAAACTGAGCCAATTGAGAATATCAGTAAACCTCTGCAAGAATTGTAGTATGGGGTGAGAGGATTGGTCAATTAAAAGTTATTAACATATCAGATTATCAAATTCAAATTTTGACTATCACATAATTACCATGGCACAGAGCTGAAAGATTTTATCATAAAAATGTAAAACCTCCCTAGCTTACATGACAAGCTGAAAAGTATATTTACCTTAAGCCAGCAACCAGCTAATGTGACAATATCTCAATACATGTTATGTATCCAGATAAAACTCGATAATGATAGGTTGCAAACTTAATTCCATTTCATCCCATCCCCCAGTGTCCCAACCAATAAGAGTGCACTTATGTATGAATATTCAATACACTCAACAACAAAAACACACTAAGCAAGGAGCACTCTATCAATGGTGATATTGCTACCATACCAACTTCTCCGTTACATAGGCAAACATTAAATCCTAAAGCCTTCATTGGCTCTTTTGCAACAACATAATGAAAACAAAGTGGAAAAAAATATTTTCAAACCTTATTCTTAAAATCAATAGGTCTGCCCTATGGATTGCCATAGATCAGCATACTTTCCAAGTAGATACTCCCATGGTTTTGGTACTGTAATTAACACACACCTTCACAGTGTCAGTGTGAGTGGTTTAAATTTCACATGGTCATACCTTGCATGAAACTCTTTGATTAGCAATATTTGAAACTTGAACTGCTGTTTCAAAAGAAGTGTTGTTACTGCAGGCTTACTGTAAGTGCTGCATGCAAAAACCATGGCAGGATCACGGAGCTGCCTGGGAGGACTATTAAATACTGATATCAAAGTACCAGGAAGCACCGTTTTTCAAATATCAGCCAATTTTTAAAAGTTTAATTCCACGGCAGCTCCCTGAATTAAGTACATAATGATGAGTGACAAGTGGCGCACCCATTGTTTCTTTCGTTGACAGAACTTCCTGTGCTCGTCTCCTAATCCCTTCAATAGCTACACCCAAGCACAACTTTAGAAACAAGCATGTTTGAGAGATTACCAAGTGAGAAGAAAGCCACAAGACAAGCAGGGAGCTGTAACAAAAGCGCGTAATGCTGCTGTGAAAAAGTTACCAAACTCTGTACCTCTATGGCAATAAAACCTTCACGAGACCATGATTAGGGCACAAAAGTATATTTGAATAAATCTCCCCACTGTAGCTAATTGAAATATTTTATCATGCTACATCTCCGTAAATTTCGTTATTTTTCATTGTTAGTAGCAGTATTTGGAAAAAATTTAACCCGTAAAAATTTGATCATATCATAAGCACCAGATAATTCCCGCCATTTTGTTGTTTGCCCAATATCATATAAAATGGAACATTCCATGTTGATTTGCATGCCCAGTTCATTGGGGTGTCCCCCTCCCCTTCTTCGAAAATATTTGGATTTTGGAAGTGCCCACACGCAAAATGGTGGCACCTTTTTTGGCAAATCAGTCAACACCATTTAGCTGGCCTCGCTAGGTTACCGCTAAAAAAGTTCAGTACGGTACTGAATTTTTTGCAGTAACCTAGAAAAGCATTGTATTAAGAGATTTGCCAAAATAATATTTTACAGATACTCAAAAGCACGTAATGACTAAAACCTCTCCTACAGTAATCACAATATTCAATCACTATTTTTGCCATAAATTTTGGGCTGGTAGGCCTACCGGTACAGTTTGAAAACATCAACTCGATATGTCACGAACTATCGTTCCATTGCTCGAAGTGATTTCCACTATATATCATCGTACATCTCGCACAGCGTTCTAGCCATGAAAACAAAAACACACGAACAACAACGTCAAGAGCTTTTAAGAAAGTGCAGAAAGTTTGTTTGATTCGAAACCCTAAGACAAGCCCCGCCTCTAACCTGCAAAGAAGCTATTGATTTTTGCCATGTTGAATGCAGCATTGCACTACGTTATTACACTTTTTACGAAGTGACAGGAATATCGTCCATACTTCTGGCTGCGAAGGTTAGCCAATAGCGATGTTGTCACAGCAGCAAACATAGGTCCGCACAGTCTGTTGAATGTGCTGTGAGATACAATTTACTGAATTTGTCGGTAAGCTGAATTATTTGTTTATTTGCGTGGTTCTCTAACAAAGAATACTTTGAAGATTTGTAAAGCCAGTTTTTCACAGGACTGGGTGTGTCAGCGGGTTTGGGAGTTCAAATGCTCGTCACATAGGTGGTATGACTTACGGGCGGTATACATGTACGTGACGCATACATGATCTGTACTTTGGCAGTGCATGTACAAGTATATGGTTCACACATAGTAAGTAGCAATCAGTACCTGATTCAGCGTGCGAAATTAGCGGTCGTCCGACCGTCCGAGACAACTTAAATTTCCGTCGGACCACAACAATGCACCAAAACACGCTTGCGGTGCCGTCCTGCTGAAGACCAAGTGCACAAGGTAGGCATAGTCAAGAGTGCTTTCTGTGAAAATATTTGCTGCAATCCCGATGTTTTTCTGTGTAGAAATCCGTAGCAAACAAGTGCAACGAGTGCTTGCTTGTTGTGTCCTTTCAACAGTTATGTACATCTTTACCACAGTGAATGCAATGCAATGCACAATCTATAGGCAATTCAGTATACAAATCCAATGTCTGTTTGCGCAACAAATTTTAATGGAGTTTTACTGTGTGAATTTCGCCGCAAGTAGTAACAGTAACTCAATGGGGATTTCCAGCAGTCTGTGTACAACAGAGAAGCATGCACAACGTTCACCATCGCTAACGTTCGATTGAAAGAGATAAGTCATGAGACCCTGAAACAAAATGCACGATGTCATGAAGTATCGTAACCAGCCATCCGGCTGTGTATGGGCTAAGGGTATTATCATCTACTATGCCTTTAGTTACATAATTTGCTGACAAGGTGTTTTGATTCAAGTTATGCAGTTTATATCGCTCAGCAGCTATGAATGTTTGGTACATTCCTGAAGGTGTTAATGTTGTCAATTGTGATAGCCTAGGTAATGGGATGTGCTTCTTACGAACAGGGTTCTGAGCAGGCGCATGATTTAGGCTACATCTGATACATCGTGATTGATTGCTTTACTGAACGTTTCGTCAGAAACACGGAAATTTTTTCACGGAGACAGAGTGACAGACGCATGCAGGCTTAATTCAAAATAAGTTTAAGGTGTGTTAAAACTATAATGTTGCAAAGGTAACAAAATCATGTTGTGCTTTTTCGGAAGATTTTTTTTGTCATCGGTATCGTGCAGATATTAACTTTGAGTTATCTGGTGTGGGCAAGTTCTGACATCTCCATTATCGGATAAACACTAAATAAAACGCAAGTTGCTGCTTCAGATATTATTTGCGTCTTATCAAAACATTGGCGGTCCTTCTCCTTAGGTCATAATTAAATTTGCTGTGCCTGCCATGTTATCATGACCACAGGCATACCATCATAACTGCCTGAAACAATTAAAGTTCAGGCAAAATTTATTGAAACACTTGTTTTGCCAATTTTTATCCTGAGTTTTGAAGGACGACTAACACTGATGGAGGACAAACAAATAGTATGGAATGTTCACAGGTAGGTAGTCCTTCGGACTACCAATGAAAATTCACACCCTGTGATTGTAAATGCTTGTGTGCATGTACGTAATGCACCATTAGGCTACTGGCAATACCTTTATCATATGACGGAGATTAACCGTAGTGCCAGGAATACAGCTTGTCCGCTGCTAAGCTAAGAAGGAGTCGGTGCTCACGCCGACAATCTTCATATTATACACCACGCCACTTCAAGGTACGCAAGGCATGGATGCAAATCAATAGGCCTAAGGAGTTTGTAATTACATACGCCACGCCAACATGTTGTACTTTCCCCTAGTACTGTACAGTGAAGTACGCCCTACGCCAAATTAACTGGCTAACATTTCCATACGCCAAAGATCTTTCTGTGAAAGGCCTTACTTTCCAGTATGAGGCCTTACGTTACGTTAGTGCTTAGGCCAAGCCCTAAGTTAAGAGGCTAGGCTACAACCAGTTTTACTGTGTTAGGCTTCCCCAGTGTGCTCAGTGAGACGTTAACGCTAACTTAGTTAGGCCTAGCCTAGGCCTAACAGTTAGTCTTCGTTACACAGTATGTTGGATTAACAAACACTGAAGATAATCATTAACTTATTGCGAATGAAAAATTAGTGTTACTTTTCAAGAGCTGGTTGAGAGGATTTGTGGGTTCCGTTGCTGGTTGAGAATTACGCCATCTAGACCTAGGCCAGTCATAATGTCAGAGCTACAGTAAGACAGTAAGATTAGGTAGGCCTATGCATACTATGTAGCAAACGTCGAGACCGCGCCGATGCCTTTTATCATACGGCCGGTACACGGGGTACGTGTAAGTTGTAACACTATACTTCTAAATTACTATCTAAAGATAACGACAATGCAAACCAACTGTTACAAACTACATGCGCGCCGGTATATGTACACACAGTTGTTACGTTGGCAACAGTATACACTTTTGAACAACGAGACGTTTAATATGACGTCACATGTAAAACTTGTAACACAAAACGAACTTTTTTCAAACAATGTGACGTCATTTTTGATAGCCGTCAAAGCTTCTAAGTATCAGTCCGAACTTTTAAGTATGCGGTTCGTACTGAGGCTGTGTAGTATGACGTTTCATTGATATTTTCCACATGAAATTTGAAATTGTGACGTAACGAAACTCCTGTGGCTCGTTGCACGGAAGAGGCAGCTAGCTCATGGAGGAACCCACAATGTTCTCAGCTCCTCAGTTTCGAGATAACCATCGGTCGAATTAGCGAACGCAATTACAGAGCACTGCGGACAATTTATCTTCAACACTCCATTATATTCCACGAGCTTCAAAGGCTTTCTGTCCTGGGAATCCTTTGCCTCTGGATGCTTCCACTGGATCCCACGATAGCCCCAAACTTTAAAAGAAAAACGTTCTGGTGTCATATTGTCATTTTAAGCTTTCTCTTTGATCCCCATCCACGGGTTCACGTTCTGCTCAGTCTGAACCTTTTTGAAATAATAATTTTGGGCTTACCAAACTAGCAATAGTGACGATAATTGCACCGCCTTTATAGGTGTTTGAAATGTCTAACTCCTCAGAGCTTCCGGGGGATTCGCCTTCTCAGCCTTCACCTGGGATTCGCCCCTGGACCCCACCAGGGGCCCTTAAGCGGACCCCTGGACCCGCGCCATGATGCTCGCGCTGTCGCGGGAGCATTGCCGGGTAAATTCCTTCTTTTCGTAAAATACGACTGTGACCTCTATTTAAAATGTCTGGTGACGCCCATGACCATAGCAGGGAGTTGCCATGACCATAGTAATACTCTCTTATGAATCGTGATATTGTTCTGGGTGAGTGTGTATACTCCCCTCCTGTAGACAGTGGCAGCAATATGAAAGTGAGTGTGGGGGGGGGGGGAATTTTGGACCATGCACCTCACTCAACCCCATTGACCAAAAGGTACATTTTTGGATTTTTTTCCTGCGAAGCAAGTACATTTTTTTAATAAAAAATATCTGATGTTTAATTTGGAACACTACTGTATTACCATCGGTAATTTGTGGCCGCCGAGCGCGTCGAAAAGTTGGGTCCTTTTACGCATTTGTAAATATGGAGCTTGTATTGCAGGAAATAGTTTAGATTTAGGATTTCCTGTAAGGAAATTTGAATATTTTGGAGACGATCGAAGAATCTGCCTTTCCTATTAGTTTATATCTGAGATAGCATGTCGACTAAAAATCGTTGTTGTTACATAATGTTATCTAAAGAGTGCGGATTCAGGCTTCTCGGTTACAATAATAAAGCTCCCGAAACATTTTTTTGACTTTTTTAAACAAAATATTTAAAAATCAAAAGCCTTTATTTGAAGGAAATTTTAGGGAAACGGCACTGCAGCGGCTCGGAAAAGTTTACCACTGACTGCTCTATGAGCGACCACGTACTACTGCATTAAGGGGGCGATTTTGGGTGCGTGAAGCGCGCGGAAATTTTTTCTTTTTTTTTAAACTAATAATTTTATATAAATTTTACTCTAAATATATATTATAATTTTAAAAAAATAATTTTATGAAGGAAAAGTTGGGAAAACCTAATTGTATTTGACTGGAGTCTCAAATGGCAATTTCCGAAGTTATCACTTTTTCGAGCCACGGGAAAATCGCCCTTGCCTCCTTTAGTTACGTCACTGCGCTGCAACATTGAACATTGACAGCACTTTGACACTTCAATAACACATAAATAACACTTCAATAAGTAACACTTCAATGACTAATGAGTTTTGTTGCGACGCAACAAAACTCATCCCAATTTCCGTCGGGTTTGAATCGCGTCGGAGCAGTGTCTGGCAAAATTTGCTTACGACCCGACTCACTTTCAACAGTTTTAAGGAAATCGGGCATATCAAACATGTATTCGTCGCAAGGTTTTAAGCCGTCGCGTTTGAGTTGAGTCGCGTCGGACCAGTGTGCGCCTGTCCCCGACCCGACTACGACGAGACTGGCGTCCCTTGGCCAATGGTGTTGCGTTTTGATAATCAGGTGACCATATTGGATGTCAAAATGGCGGCCCCTAAGTGGAATGAAGACCAAGAGGTCCAACTTATTGAGTTGTGGCAAACTGTGCCCTGTTTATACGATGCCAGTCACATACATTACAGTTATAAAACAGTAAAATCTCGGGCATTTCTCGAGATAGCAACTACGCAGAATTGTGAAGGTGAAATTGCTGATTTTTTTTAGAAATGATTGATTGATAATTGTTACTTCTACATAGACTACCCTAAAAATACTGTTCATTGCCTAGCCATAGCTATAACCTAACACTGAGTAGAGCAGGGTATTGGGAGAAGGGGCAGATGCAAATTTTGACTGGGGTGTGTGATAAAGTAATCGTGGTGAAACAATACATATTGCTAAATCAAAAATACCCACCCCCTGGATCCGTCGGCCTCTGGGAGGGATGGGATTATGTCTGATTATTACACTGCATAGCCGATAGGCCTATCTGGCTGAATCGTCGGACTGGGGAGGGGATGTGCTCAGTAATACACCCGCTGGGTACAAATTTAGTAGGCGCACCGTGGGAACTAACAATTTTCCCTCTGCGGGGCGAGGGTAGGCAGGCCTAGAGATTTGATTAGAAGTGTGGAGGTGTCCTCTGACCCTGATTCTTGGATTTTTGTTATTAAGTGAAATGTATAACATGTAAAGAATACATAATGGCGTAGGTAGTGGCGGCATCATGGTTTTCGAAGTGGGGGGGGAGGAGAGGGAGACCGAGTTGGGGATTTTTTGAAGACCTCCCCCCCCCCCCCCAGGAATGAATTTATGTCAGTTTAGAGGTTGGGTCTATACCACAGTATAGCCCTTCACCAGAGGGACAATGGTTGCCATGGAAACCGGTTGGTAGTCATAGGTACGATAACTGAGGGTGAAGGGTGAGTTATGACCGTGGGTAGTCGTATTCTAGTTACGTGGTACAGGTCAAAACATTAAAACGGTTATGTACCCTTTTCGGTTTTGACCCATCTTTCAAGTCGAACTCCTCGTCTAACAGCAGGAGAAGCAACAAAACACGCCTAGCTCTCTTATTGCGAGATTTGTCCGCCATTCTTTCTGATTGTATATCACTTTTGTTGTAGTCTTGTCGGATCATTGTGCGGATAGCATGCGACCCGACTGAAACGCGACACAACTGGTTAAAACTCATTTAAAACTCGCTTGCGATTAGCGTCGCAAGTGAGTTTTGTTGCGTCGAGGTCGGGTCGGAGCAGTGTGCGGCAGGCTTAAAAGAATCCATCTACACCGAGGGCTCAACTAACAGGGTTGAAAGTATCTGATGATAGGTGTGTATGAGCATTTGAGTACGGTAGGTCAATGGTACCTGCCTGGAATATGAAGTCATTCTCTAAAGACTATCTTCAGTTGACGTGGGGCGTACAGAAAATAGCAGGGAATAGCATGTCTCGAGCTTGTAAGTAGTAGCTAAGTTTTCCGATTTTGCTCACCAGTGTGAACACCACTGTATCAGGGACGTACCGCGGCGCGGGAAGAGCGCCGAATTTTTTGCCCCTTTTAAATGAATAAATGCAGATATGGGGCCTGTATTGCGGAATTAAAGAGATGGGGGATTACTGAGAATCTGAAACTTCATTCAAATATTGGTGGCATATCTGAGAATGATTGTATGACAACTGAATCGATGTTGCTACAAAATGTTATCTAAGGCTTAAGAACTGACACTCTCCGATGACATATCAAAAGTTTCCCAAACTTTGTTTTCCTTTTTAGACAAAATAATTCAAAATGAGCTTTGATTGAAGAAAATTTGGAATTCTATGAAAGAGAGTTTATAAAAATAGCAATATAGCTGCCGGTGTCTTTTGATGATGTGGTGTCACTTATGGTCACATTCCCAATTTGTCATTTCCAGAGCTAGGAAAAGTTTGTCAAACTGATTTATTAGTGAAAACCAATGCATGTAACGTCGCATTTTGCGGCGCGCAAAGCGCGCCGGAAATTTTGCTGTTTTTGAGATTTGGAAAAATGGAAAAAGGAGTTTTCTGACCCAAATGATTTTTCACTCGGGTCTCCCACCCGAGCCCCCCCATCATGACCCCCGCTTCCTACGCCCTATGCCTGTTGACAAGTTGTTAACTTTTCTGGAGCACGGCATTCGTTTGCAAAGAGTTACTAATAAGTAAAGGCCATTGACCTGATGGGATCCATCCAGCCATTCCAAATGAATGTCACATCCTCTTTTCTTTATTTTTCAGAAATGTCTGGATTCCCACTTTGCTCGTCCTTAGGCTATAGGCGGGTAGTCTGTAAGTTATCCCAATTTTCAAAAAGGGGATCGAAGCTCCCCTTCAGTTTCAACAGTGTTGTGTGGAAAGCAATGAAATTCGTAAGTAACTTAGGATTGTTTCTATCTAGATAATGACTTTCTAAAACTGTCTTAGCATGGCTTCCTGAATGCCTGACAAGTCGTTCTTGTGTTATGATAATAAATAATAATAATCAGGCTTTGCAGGGTAGTTGTTTTACGATGCAAAGTGTGACCATGAATTTAGTTAGTTAGTTAGATAGTTGGTCAGTCAGTAAGTCAGTTGGGTATCCAACCTATTTTTAGTGTCTTTGGTATGACTCGACCTGGGAATCGAACCTCGGCCCTTCGCGTGATGCTCTACGAATGTGGGAGAAGCAATTGGCTTTTAAAGGAGCCTAGAAGTTAAATGGTGCAAGCTTTTCAACTATAGAAGAAATAGTATTGAAAGTTGAATTGTGGTGGTTAATGGGGATAAAACTGAATTTTTGAGGGTCTTTGCAGGGAATCTAAAGCCATGCACGCTTTACCTTCCGAAGTAAAATTTGTTCTTAAACTCACAAAAATTTTAAATTCACGAGATAAAAGAGCATCAAAGATCGACATAGGCCAATAGGAACATTTCAGTTTGAGCCCACAAAACGTAATTCTACCATAAAGACCATCTATAAGCGGAGCGCCGCCATCAGTTGGCGAGGTACGTACAGAAAATTTCGAAAATAGTACCCCTCCGATAGCATAAATACAATTACCCAGACTTGTACCGAAAATCTAAGCATTCGCTACTTTTGTCGTTTGAAATAAAGTGTTCAAAATAAGTTTGAAAACTGTAAAGTGATCAGAAAGTTATTAAAAATACTATGACTCGAGAAAATGTGACTATCTAAGCAGAGCGCCATCATTAGCAGTTCGGGAGAGTCTCCGTTCAGATTAGTTTTTCTATGAGCGTAGAGAAATTTTTTTTGAAAATCGCGACCTTGCAGAGGGCGGAAAATTGTTGTAAAGAGAATATGAACAGTCCTAATGTGTAGCTTTTCTTTGTAATAATTTGTTTTCAATAAAAAAAATTCATGAACCCGCTATGTGATCAGAAAATTACCACATAAAATGCAGGGGTGGCGCCAGGATTTCCCCGACAGGGGGGGGGGGCCAAGCTCCCCGACAAGGGGGCCAGCATTTCAAGGCCTCGACAAAGGCTTTGGCTTCGTCCCGGTGGGACGTGACTTAACATTTTGAGGCGCGCGCAGCGCGCGAATTTTTTGGCCTTCTTTACAACAAATACTTAAAAATCCGGAGGTTTTTTTTTTGAAGACAAAATTTAAATTTTTTTAAAGAAATCTTGCTTTTGTAAGGACCTTTAAAAAGTTGGAGTGTTTATTGAAAGATCTGTCATCCATATGGGAAAAATTAAAAACGTTATATAGGCGACAGCTGTCAATATTTTGGGGTTACGCATTAAATCGTACTTGGCCTACGTACTAAGGCTTCAACACAAAACTAGGTTGCCCGAAAAGGTTTTTCCTTTTTTGAACGAAGATTTGAAAATTAAGAGCTTATTGTATTGGAGAAATTTTGGAATCCAATGGAAGAAAATTTGGTTTGTGGGTACAGTTATTATGAAATACTTGGGTTTTAATTAAGTGATATGACTTTCAAGGGCAAAATTAGGCAGCCTATGTTGAGGTGATTAACAGAGTTGGCTTTGGTTATTTATTGTACGGGGTATCCATCGAAATTGAAAATTTTTTGCCACTTTTAACAATGTGAAGCTTGTAATGGAGAAATCTTGTAATCTGTGACAGATTTACGGGTTTTATGGGAGGATCTAATCTTCTTACAAGAAAATTAAGTAGGGCGTGATCTGTAGTTTGGTTGGGGTTACTGAATATCATCATGCAGATTAAGGACCTCGGACCATATTGGGAAAATTCTCCCGGGGAAACAGTTTGGCTTCCCATACATTTGAAGTTTTATATTTTATACATTGACATAGACGTGCGGGAGCGTTTCAGTTTGGGATGGGCAGAATTGTCTCTTTTGTCCGAAAAATGTAATTTGGCCCGAACGACTATCAAAGTGCAGAGCACAGAAATGTTTTAAAAATTGAGAACCTCCAGACATCAGGAAATGGCATTGCCTCGGCTCGTAAATCAGTCGTTATTTTGAGCTTTCTTTCGCAATAAAATTTTCACTTCATAGTATTGTCCCAAAACGAAGATTAATTTTCAAGCTTGCAATGTTCTGTTAAGTAATCTGTTCGACCAAAACACTCTATCGAAGCGGAGCGCCACCATCGTTGGCGCAAAGCGTACAGAAAAGTGTTAAAAAATCTAACCCTTCAGACAGCCGGATCAGGCATTTTCAAGACTTGTAACTAGTAACGAAGCAGTCGTTATTTTGAGCTTTCCTTTAAAATGAAAGTTTCACCTTCAATAGCAAAACCCAACTTGCTAAGTGATCAGAAAATTTCCAGATAAAAGGATAGCCTCCTGCTTCAATTAATTAGATGTAATGTTCTTGCCTCTATTAGGAATCGTCGTTGTAGTCCATTGCAAGGCCCGCTAAAAAGCTGAGATTTTCTACGTGACTTCCTGAACTCCAGACTATAAATGATTTTTCTTCCTATGTATTTGAATTTTTGAAAATATGCCAAGTTACAAGGTGGCTTCGAATGAATTTTCAGTCAGACTTATTGGGAGACATTTTCACACTACTCTTTATCATCAGCCTATGTGTAGCTGAAACGGCCTGTCTAATTTTCATCACCCTTACTAGAATTCGGCTGTAGGGGCAGGCCCGGTGGCAGAACATTGGGCACTGCATGCCGCTGAACAACCTCTCGTCTGTTTTTGCCAGGAAAATTCGGAATTGTCAGTTTTCTTGAATAATATGGTCTTCTAGTGAGCAAAATCAAGAAGACCGTCCGGAAGACTGAAGTTTATAAGATCCGCATCTTTTATCAGTTTAACGTCGGCATGCAAATGAAGGCTCCCCGACAAAATCGGGTTTTCTCAACAACAGGGTGAAGGGCAGCCTTCCCAGACGGGGGCATGACCTTGCGGATTGAAGAGAGCTAGTAAGAAGTGATTAAAGCAGATTTAGATAGACATTAAAATACCGTTACAAAAGAATAAAATAGTTCAAAAAGAAAAAAAATCATGATCATCCTTCCAGTAACTTCAGTCCTTTTCGTTCATTTTTAGGCCTCCCCGAAAGAAGTTGCCGTCCTTCCACGACGGGGGAGGAAATAGGACAAGGTGCATGAAATGAGGTTTAACCGAGCAGAGAAGTGATTGAAAATCAATTCCGATATGTATTAAAATAGCATTTCAAAACAAAACTTAGTTCACCCATCCAGTGATTTAAGTCCTTATAGGTTTTTTTTTTCTTTTTTTCTTTTTTTTTTTATTATTTTTTTTTATTTTATAGGCCTCCCCGACGAAATCGCCGACCTTCCCCGACGGGGGGGGGGGGTCCCCCGCTGGCGCCACCCCTGATAAAATGTACCAGTACCATTAGATTAAATGGCCTTTAATCTTTTTGGTATAAAACTATACAACGGAAATGAAAATATTCTGTTTTTCTATTGTGAATTTGGCTAACTTCAAGATCCACTTAATTCATGGAATTGTCTATGTGACTGTCCGAACTCCCATCTAAAAATAATTTTACTCCTAACATCTTTTGCATGATAAATGCCAAACTATCGCTCGCTGCCGGCACCTAAACCCCCCGCTCCCTTGCCCCGAAGCTCACGTACGTCTATGTCGGCAGGGAAGGAGTCTAAAGGATGGGCCCTTCACTTTTGGGGTTAGGTTGCGGAGTTTTGCAACCCAGTTTTTAACCAACTGGTTCAATTCGAGCCGGCCACGGCCTTTTTCCAGTTGTGAGCGGTTATAAAAGTGGTTGAAAGATATTTTTGTTACAAAAGTGGTTGGATGAATAAAAATTTATTACAAAAGTGGTCAAATTCACTACAAAACTGGTGACCTAGTTTAAAAGTGGTAGTTATTACAAAAGTTTTCTTTTTCAAATGTCTTGTACAAGAAATCTGACAACGATCGACCGCATAGTCAAGTGACCAGGGCATCTGATTTGACGGGGGGTGGGGGTCTGGAGTTCAACTTACTCTTGGCCTGGTCATACCGAAGACTGGAACCTACTGTCATTGTGCTTGGTGCTCAGTATGGAAAACAAGCGAGTGAGTTTTACCTTGAAAAAGTCTGCGGACGTGCTAATTGGTTAGAAACTGAACTTACTATAAAACCTCATCTTACTACTAGTTGCCTTTCAAAAAGTGCAAGGTTCACCGTAACGTTAGAAAGTGTATAAGACTGTCCTAATTTTACTGCAATATACTCATTTTTCCAAAAATTTAAGGAATTAGTTCGGTACATGGTAATCAAATCTCAACTGAATGATTTAAAAAAAAACCTAGGTGACTTATTTTGAAGAAACAGCTAAATCTCACAATTTTGATCATTATTCTCTTCAAAGTATTTTCCATTATATTTTATGACATAAATATTGTATATTGAAGATAAATCAAGCAGTACCTCCTAGCAAATTTCGCATTTGATGAGGAAACATAAAAACATTCTGTACCTTGAACACTGGACATTTATTTTTTAACCTTGATTGCCATGAATGCAGTGACGTATTTTAACGGTTAAGCCTAAGATGCTGTGGACGTCCACCGTCAAAATATTTTAAGGGTTAATTTGCAGTCCATGTATAATATGAATATAGAACATAATTAAGTGGCTCAATTAGTTACCAAATGAATATTAAACCATGAAAATTGGTTTATGCTCTAAAATGAAGTTGAAAGTAATGCAATAGAATGTGAACTTGCAGACCATTGTGACAAATTATTAATATTTCATATCAAATTGATATTTGATGTTCCAAAATCAACGAAAAACGTGTTTATAATTACAAATGATCAACTTTTCTTTGGTATTTTCAGCATGAAGGTACTAATACACACAACCCAAGTCTTCCATTTTGGTTGTGAACACCTGGAAGAAATTCAAGGTCAGATTGTTACTTGTGGTTTTCTGGCGTTAAAACATCGGCCAAGTCATGACGCTACGGCCAAATCACGATTTCCAACTTCAAGGGGCAATCATAAAGCGGTTCAGTCTGTTATACTACTTCAAGTTGTGTGACCGTGTTTGTCATTTTCCCTTTAATTTTTTTAACGTCACTGTTCGTTGTTGCTGCATTAAAGGGCCAAACCTCTCACCCCAAACTACAGTTTTGGTACCGGGAACCCAAATTCTCAATTGACTCAGCTCTTTGATTGACAGCTAATTCAAACAATGCAGAGTACCAAATCTTATACTACACAGCATGAACAGTACTGAGAGTATTTTGATTGTATAAATTAAGGTTTTCTATACTCACCTTGAAGCAATAAACTGAGATTGTATCTGGATGAGGATGAATTTCAGACAATTGTGGGAGGGGCTTCAGTAAGAAGGTTAGAAGAATTGGTACTGTTTGGGGTGAGCGAACTGGGCCTTCAAAGTACGGGCGAAAGCACCTTGATAAAGCCAAAAGAAATTCTTAGAGGTATTACGGGGTATCAAGTTCGCTTCTCATTTCTGTGCACTATTTGCGGGACTGAAAGGAGCTTAAGCAACAAAGCAACATGAGGAAACGTCATTCATGCGAATCCGAGTGATTCACATGCCTCTTCAGATGTTGTATACAATCAGTTTCTTCAGAGACAGTGCTCGTTTGTGAAAATCTCTTCAAAGCAAACACGTTTTATTCTCGTGGAATGCACATCACGTTCGTTGTATGTGAATTCCTAACACAGGAACGTCGATCTCAGTTTGAAGTACTAGGCCTAGCCTACATTATTGAGTCTGGAGGCTGTCCTTTCTGAGAACAGATAGCTTCTTTGGGAAGCAGAATTCCTTTTGGATTGGTTTTTCCCCATGAATCTTTAAGAGAAATTTGGGAGGACTCAAGAAAAAGTACATTTACAGTTGAGCAAAAAGTGTGGGGAGTAGTAACTGCAGCTGGTTAGATGTTTTCAACCAACTTACTCCACAAGAAGGAATACACCGAAGTCAAATTTTACAGGAAATTATGGCAAGAACACCTATTTTCTTTTACGCGGGATTTACTTTAATTCAAGTTGTTATAACCTTTATCTTCATCTATTACGTGTATCATGAGACGCCCGCTGTATCAATCAGACACTCCAGAGGTATGTACAGTCTGACTTGGATAAATTGTTTTGTTCATCATCATCAATATCGGACGTTGTTGGCCATAGGCCATTTCGTCGTAAGCCACAGTTTTTTATCTCAGTGAAGCCATGTAATTGAAGTAAACCTCGCTATGTTTCCAAACTTTATCAAAATTTGACTTAAACCTGTTTAGAGAAGATGCATTCACGACCTGTGCCGAGAGCGAGTTCCAAACAGGAGCAAGTGGTACAGTGGTTATGATCTGCGTCTCAGTTCCAGTCATGAGGTCGTGAGTTCAAGTCCCAGCTCCGACATCAAAATTGTCGTCTAGTTTCCTGGGTTGTAGTTAATCTGCTATCCCTTAATCACAGACGTTAAATTGTGAGTTTGGCTCACGAGACTGGCATTGCCAGCTTGGCGTTAATACTCCTTCTTTGGGGCGTTGCCGAGTTCCCACATGGGAGGATCAAATAAAAACAAACAAAACAAACATCAATATGACGCTGGGTAAACTTAAAAAAACCCTGTGTAATATTTTCGTTACAGCACAGCTTTAAAATCATAAATGGGTGTCCCCGAGTATTGGAGTCCACTGCCCTATAAGAAAGCGTGCTATTCGCAGCCGTTTCACCAGTCAGATACTTGTAAATGTAAATCATGTCACCACGTAATCTCCAGTACCTACGAAAATGCAGATCTAGTTCACGTAATCTTTCGACATATCACAATTTCGCCCTAAAGCCAGTTACTAGTTTAGTTGCACGTCTTTGGACAGCTTCAATTTCATGAAGCTGTTTATATTCAGCTTCATGAAATTGAGGAATTGAGAATTCCAGCCACAAATGGAGAGAATACAAGGGGGCACGTTCCTCCCAAAATATTTCAATAAAAAGTGCTGAACTAAAAGATATGAAATAAATATTTTCCCAATAATCCATCGCAACTACTCGTGCATTAGAGCATCTACGCTCCTTGAAAAAGGCCGTTTTTCTCAGAGTTTAGGGTGTACCTCTTCTCTCTATAGACACACTGATGTACCTGGATCTGGAAAAATACTGCACAACACTCCTGGTGGAGTCAAACGTGCAGGGTTGAGTGTGCGCATGTAGTTAGTCGTCCCGTCTGAGGATCCTCAAGGCTGCGCTCTTGAATTGCTTGGGGTCCTCGAGATCTGTAATGTTCTGGGGGAGTAGGTTCCAGTCTCTGACGGTCCGAGGAAAGAAACTGTATTTGTAGCAGTCCTTATTGGTTGGTATATTTGTAAAGCTATTAGAATGGTGATGTCTGGAGGGCCGCCGGACCGGCTGTAGGTTGTTGATTGGCAAGGCTAGGAGGCCCAATCTGGTTTTGTGAAGAATTGCTAGCCTGTTGGCAGTACGCCTGTTTTTGAGACTATCCCACCCTAGGTCATTTAGCATTTCAGTCACACTACTATGGGGGGGGGGGATAGTCATTATAAACAAACCTAGCAGCCCTACGTTGAATTTGCTCAACCTTATTGGATAGGGAAGTGGTGTAGGGATCCCAAACAGAAGATGAATACTCCAATAAAGGCCTAACAAGTGTGAGATAGGCATTAGCTTTGACACTCCTGGGGCAGGAGTATAAACTTCTTTTAATAAAAGCCAAAGACCTATTTGCTGACGAAGTGATACGATTAATATGTCTATTCCAGGTAAGGGTATTAGGGATGTGACGTCAACTCCCAGATAAGTGTGGCAATCGGCAGACTCCAGGGTATCGTTACCTAGAGTATAATTAAAAAACTTGGGATTCCTTGAGTGAGTAATCCTCATAGAAAATCACTTCTTGGTATTAAAGTGCATTTAAAGTGCATATTTTGCCACTCAGAGAGGGTGTTTAGATCATTTTGGAGTTGAACCTGGTCAAGATTATTCTTTATCTGTCTATAAATTACACAGTCGTCAGCAAAAAGTCTTACTTCAGAAGAGATATTATCGGGCAGGTCATTAATATAAACTAAAATGAAATCTGAAATTCAGGTTCCCGGGTACAAAATTTTCAGGCAAGATAGGATTGATACTGTGGGTGGTAGGGGTGGAGGGGTTTTATTGTTTGTCAAGGATAGTTTAAATTGTGTTGAAGTCACAACCAAGTTTTCCTGTGGGTTCTCTAACTGCTTGTGGTGTGAACTTAGCTGTAGCAATGATTATGGCACCCCCTTGCTTGTCGGTATTGTTTACCGTTCACTAAATTCTTGCGTTGAGAATAATCAGAGTTTGTTCCAAATTTTTAGAAAAATTTCTTCCAAAAAGGCTGTTGTGTTCGGGGATTTTAACTTTCCAGATATCGATTGGCATTCCTGTACTAGTGGGTTACATGGGAGGGATTTTCTTGAGGTTGTGACTGATGATTTCTTTACCCAGCATGTTCTGTTTCCCACTCGTGAGGATAATTGTCTTGATTTGGTGTTAAGTACAGATGAGAACATGGTTAGAAATGTAGCTAATGGTGGTAAGATAGGGTCCAGTGACCATGACCTTATTTGTTTTGAGTTACATTGTTTCAGCAATCATGCTTCTAGTGACAATAGAATTCTTGATTTCAGCAAGGCTAACTTTACTCGTGCTAAGGAGCTTTTAACCATAGATTGGGCAGCCCGTTTGTCTCACTTGGGCCCTGCTGAGGCATGGAGTGTTTTCCGGGATGTTGTTTCTGACACAACAAAGTTGTGTATCCCACTTAAGAAAGCTGTGGTTAAAAATAGGCCAATTTGGATTTCTAGAGAAGTTCTTAGAGCAACTAGGAAGAAACGTAAGTGTTGGCGTCGCTATAGGGCCAGTAAAAGTCCAGAAAACTTAGCAGCTTACAAGAAGCAGGAATTCTTAGTTAAAAATTTGGTAAATGGAACTAAAACTAGGTTTGAAAAGCAGTTTGCAAAGGAGGTTAAGATAAACCCCAAAACTTTTCATGCCTATGTGAGGTCTAAGCAGAAGTTTAAGGAGGGTGTGGGGCCTCTCAAAGGTGATGATAATACTTTGGTTAGTAACCATCAGGATATGGCTAATTTGTTAAATGACTATTTGTATCAGTTTTTACTGAGGAATCATCTTTGTTGGGGACATGTAATGGTTCTGATGTCTCTTCTTCAATCAGTTATGTCATTTTCTCAGAGGAACAAGTTTGTAAAAAGTTAAAGAGTTTGAAAGCTAGTAAGGCCCCAGGGCCAGATGGGGTCCACCCAGCCATTTTACGTGAATGCTCTGAGATTTTGTCAGTTCCTCTTTCCATCATTTTTCAGAAGTGTCTGGATTCGAGTTTTGTTCCTACTGACTGGCGGGTAGCAAATGTTACTCCAATTTTTAAGAAGGGGGATCGAAGTAATCCTTGCAATTACAGGCCTGTTAGTTTAACCAGTGTTGTGTGCAAAGTTATGGAATCTTTGATTAAGGATAGTTTACTTAAGTATCTTTTAGATAATGAGTTACTTAATCTGTCACAGCATGGTTTCCTGCCAAGCAGATCTTGTGTTACTAACTTACTGAGCTTTCTTGAAGATGTCTCTTCATCTCTTGATTCCGGGTATGGCGTTGATGTCATTTACCTTGACTTTTCAAAGGCTTTTGATAAAGTTCCATTAGGTAGGCTAATGGTTAAACTGCATAGGTTAGGGGTTCAGGGCAATTGTGCTGATTGGATAAATTCGTGGCTTCATGGTAGATCTCAGAGAGTTGCTGTCAATGGTAACTTCTCCTCTTGGAAAGAAGTCACAAGTGGAGTACCACAGGGTTCTGTCCTTGGCCCACTTCTTTTCTTAATTTTCATCAATGATATTGATAGTTCTCTTACATCTCGTATAAGTAAGTTTGCAGATGATACTAAGCTTTATAGGAAAATTAGCATTTTGGATGATGCCTTACTGCTGCAGAAAGATCTAGATAGGTTATTTTCTTGGTCTCAGACCTGGCAAATGTCTTTTAATGCAGATAAGTGTAAGGTCCTTCATTTTGGTCCCAAAAGTTTTAGCTATGATTATAACATGAATGGTTGTGTTTTAAGTAATGTCACCTCTGAGAAAGATCTGGGTGTTGTAATTACTGGGGACTTAAAGTCATCAAAGCAGTGTGCAGCCACTGCTGTAAAGGCTAATAGAGTGCTTGGATTGATCAAGAGGAATTTCATCAATTTTAGTAAGGATATTGTACTTAATTTGTATAAGCAGTTGGTAAGACCCCATCTTGACTATGCAGCTCAGGCTTGGAGTCCCTTCTATGAAAAGGACAAGTTTGTTTTAGAGCAGGTTCAGAGGAGAGCCAATCGCCTCATTCCTGAGGTGAGAAATTTGCCTTATCATGCTAGGCTTAAACATCTTGGGCTTACCACCTTGGAGCTGAGAAGGATTAGGGGAGACATGCTCCAGGTTTTCAAGTTCCTTTGTGAAAGGAATCCCCTTCTGACTTGTAGTTATTTAAGGGTTCAAGGTAATTCTCGGGTGCGTGGGCATTGTAAAAAGCTTGAAAAGCCTTTTGCAAGGCTTGACATTAGGAAGTTTAGTTTCTCCCATAGAGTTGTCAACGAGTGGAATTGTCTACCAGATTGGGTAGTAAACTCCCCCTCAGTTCACTGCTTTAAGGTTAACATTGACAGGTTTTTCCATGACTGTGGTAGAATCTGATTGTTTGGGGCTGTAGTCAAGCTTTGGTGGTTAGACTTTTGATTAGGGCTTGGTCTTCAGGGCATCTTATGGGGCCTTGGCCCTCCTTTGCCCTTCAACTTGTTATGTTATGTTAAAAACAACAGAGAACCCAAGAACAAACCTCAACAAAACATCGTTGGTTTAGCTACTGACCTATTTAACCGCCACAAAGCATCGTTGGTCTAGTGCTGCCGACCTGTTTAACCGCCACAAAACATCGTTAGCCTGGCTACTGGCCTATTTATATGAGGTCTGATGTAAAAACAACTAAGCATCCCAACGAGACACACGGTAAATCAAGACGATGGATGCTGTTATATTTGCATTCTTTCAAAGAACTAATTTGGGTTTTTGTGCCCTTCCTGTTTGCCGGGACGAATGACGATCGTCACAGGGGACTCACTGATAACTCACCGATTGCAATCGGCAGATGAAGCTGGTGGGATCTTGAACACTGGGACAGGCAGCCGGTTTTGGCTTAACTAAAGCCAATGTCTTTCCGTCAAAATTGGATTAATTATTTTTTAAAACTATTGACACTTTAGGCAGTGGCAGCTTCAAGAGGCAGGTTTTTCAACTCAGAAATGACACATTGACTTCTTGATGTCCAGCCTACTGTACAGTTGGGTGTTTAAAACTTGAAAGGATGCCCATGAGTATGACAATGAGATGGTTGTTCATAAAAAAAAAACATACACACAAGCATGAACTTTCCCTCAACCTTTGACAATTATAAAAACCCCAATGAGATCTGCGCGAAGTGTGGGCATTTCCAAAGACAAAATATTAGTTTCAAGAAACCTGTCCTCATAAATTAAAATGAAAAATTTCAGGTATCATCCTTGTAACTCGCCTCTGCACCCTCTTAATATTATCAACATTTTCCTGGTGATAAGGACGCCAAACTGAACTTTGTTAGTTAGTTAGATGGAGTTTAACGGCCCAGTTTCCAACCTATTGGTTCAAGTCGAGCCGGTCATGGCCTTTTATCCAGTTGTGGCTCACTGGCCTTCTTTACCTACTTCATTGCCTTTGCGAAGCATCAGGCACAACGGCAGTTGATTCCATTTTTAGAGTCTCTGGTATGACTCGACCTGGGAATCAAACCCGAGCCTTCCACGTGAAAGGCGGATGCCCTACAGTTAGACCAAAAAAGGGGTCCAAACTTGACAGTAGGCCTAGTATTCCAAATGAGACCTGGCTAAGGACTTGTACAATCTCTATATATTGTCTTACCTTTTACAAATATGTTCTATTAATAATACCAAGAACCTTGTTTGCTGAGCCTGGTGGCACAGCCTGGCACATTGCTTACTCGAACTCAGGGAATCGTCAACTATTACTGTACGTCTAAATCTCTGCAGATGAAGTACTTTCAATTTCCTCACCACCAATAAAATAGCAAGCCTTACTATTGTCATAACCAATATGAAGGCAATTACACTTCACAGCATTAAATGACATTTGCCAGTCCTCTGACCATTTAAAACACACTGTCTTAAAGGACAAGAGCAGTCATCCCAAATTGAAGTAGCGTAGTAGTCTGTCCAATTCCACGATTGGCTGTTGGGAGTCATGTGACAATATTTTTTCCTCATCAAATGTGAAATCCGATGCATCGAAACTCATCTATTCAGGTAAGGGCTTTTTAACGACGATATCAGACTTACAGAGGGTCCAGTGATGTGCGTGAAACTATTTACGCTCGCTTTCAAAAAATTCCATTTCAAGCCTGGCGTTAACTGGATTATTTTTTTACATTGGCCCTAGCTTCTAGGAGTAGGCGACCGTTGCTAGGCAAAATAGAAAAATACCAATAAAAATTAAGATAAAATACCCCCAACATGAAGGCGATACTGAGTTGTGAATGGCTCTTGAGTGTATACACGTAAAATGTTGTTTCTCCTAAATGATCAAATTTACGTACCAAGAGTAATTTCTTGTTTTACTGAATACATGTGATATTCAAGTCCTGAATTGTCATGAAAGTCTGGAAAAGAAATAAGAAAATTTTGAGATTTAGTTGCTTTTTCAAGCTTTAACTTAGGTGGCAGTAAACAGGATATCTGTTTTCACTCAAGATTGTAACTTTCCTTTGGTCTGCATAGAATGCCCCGTCCATTAACGGCAACATTTTAGCCATGTGTACCCTTGATTGAGGAGGAAAGAGAAATCTGGATTGCCGAATGTCAATAGTTTGCGAAATTTAGGGCATCCAATCAGGTGAGTTGTTAAATGGAGTAATGATTGAAACATTAGTTTAAGCAAACTGCCTGTTGACAGTAGTCTTCTTGTTCTAGGCGTTCCATGCTCATTATTCAGTTATCTAAGAAGGTGTCTGGAATGAAAAACAAAAGTTTAAAGGGCAGGAGCAGTCCTCCCAAATTGAAGAAGTGTAGTAGACTGTCAAGTTTCATGATTGGCTGTTGGAAGTCATGTGACAAAGTTTTTTCTCTTCAAATGTGAAATTACCATTAATAACCCAATGTGTAATAAAAGGACTCTCAGAGCAGTACATGCTGTTAAAGTGGCAGTTCCCTGGTTGGAGGATGTTTACCAGTTTACGGCACAGTTTCTAGCCGCTTGGTTTAAGTCGAGCCGGCCAGGCCTTGCATCCTGCAGTTGTAACTCACTGGCACAGGCTTACCCGGACAGTTTTCTTGTTGGGAGCAAGAGCAATTTTTGCCCGAATGTTGGTCAAGGGCACCATTTGCTATGTTTTGCCCGAATGGACCAACTGTTTTGCCCGAATTGGGAGGGCGAGTGCCCCGCCTCGTCCGCCTATGCTCACTGGCTTGGTTTCCTCACTCCATTGCTTATAGTGAGTACCAAGCACCGCAATCGCAGGAGGTTCCATTTTAATTTGAGCTTGGGTGGTCTGCATTTTTTAACTTGCTGTCAATTAAAGAGCTGTGTCAATGTTGAAAATTTCTGTGGAATTCTACGAAAATTGTAGTTTGTGTTGAGCGGATTATACCTTTAAATTAATTTAATAATTTGGTCGTATGCTAACGCTTGTAAAAATGGTTGGTTTGCTTCTAATTGATGTTTTTCATTGTGTATGCCTTCTGCAACTTGCAAAAGAATGCAAAGTGGCCGATAAATATCTCCAAAGTCTTGTCTTGAACAACGTACGTACGTCTTCTTACGTACATACAGTAACTGTGATGTAAATTTGTAGTCAGCATCTCATCTCATCTCATAAGCAGGCGTCTTTTGAACGTCTCAAAGCATTGTTCAATATAATCCCGCTGCAAGAGTAACGGAGCCAGTGTGAATGAGGTATATACATAGTGAGGTTGGAGCGGTTAGCTGCAGGAAGGTGATGGCCTATGGGTGTTTCCATCATTCATTATACGCATCATCATCATATGCTTCACTGACTCATACAGGATTAGCATAAATCTGAGTCGGAACTAAAATCTAATACCACCTAACGTTCTACTCAAGATGAAAATTTGTGACGGGACTCTAGGAATTACAGGTGTCGTGGAGTGAGGAGGGGCGCTCTTCCAACGAAACCCGAATTCCAACTTTTCGTGACACAAATCTAATTTTTTCAACATATCTTGCAGAGAATTTCAAATTTTTCCAAAAATTTACGTTCGGTATCATTTCGGCAAAATATCGCTAATGGTGGGGAATTATTTATAGCTTTGTCTCCTCGTTAGATACATTATCTTTCTACAACCGCTTGTTGAGTCTGCTAGCAGGTTTTCACCATCCCATAAAAATCTCCTGACAATTTGGGCACTCCTGGCTTACAGCTATCACAATCGAAGCCTTGTACTACCATGAAAATAAATAAATAAATATTTTAAGTCAGAACGAAATTGAACGAAAATTTTATTGAACCGTTTTAGACCAAAGCCTGGGTAAGGCGTTAAGTTAGCAGCCGAATGACAAACTCATTAGGTAAAGAAAGATGGAGTTGTTTCACTGCCCAGTTTCTTAACATTGGTTTAGGTCGAGTCGGCCACCGCATTTTTCCAGTTTGGGCTCACTGACTTATTTTCCCTACCCCACGGCATATGCTGAGCACCAAGTACAAAGGCAGAAAGTTCCGCTTTTAGTCTCAGGAGTGGCAAACTGCTTTCCTGAATTAGCAAAGGGTTAGGGCTAGCGCGGCAAAGTGGTTTCATGAATTTAGCAAACGAAACGCTTGAGGACAGTGACATGCGACATATGATGACTCCATTTTAAACTGATAATACCAGAAATTTGAATTTATTGAAAGGTTAAGCTTTAGCCAGTTTATCCTTTCAGCTTTTAGACAATATTATGTATTAATCTTAGCTGAGCGCAGTTTAAGCGGAACACAGCGGATTGTTTTTTCTTTGAATCTCATTTATTGGGGTGGGGGTGGGGGGGTGTTGTGCGACGGGCTCATCCCCTCTGAATCCTTCCCTGGTCTTGATCAAAACTACTCTAATTCCTGCTCAAGGGCTCCACGATAGTGTCCCATTGTCTGAATTTCTCAGACATTCGAGGAAAATCTCCGTGAATTTTACCACAATAATGTACTATAACACATCAAACCTGCTTTATGGAAGTCTTTGTAGGCAATGGAGTACGGAAAACAAGCCAGTAATCCATAATTGAAAAAAAGGGTTGGACGGTTCAACTTGAAAGAAACTGAGCCGTAAGATCCCGTCTAATTACTCATCAGACCATTCTATGGAATCCCCTGCTCTCCTCTCCGTTCTCAAAGTATACAATGTCTGACTGTTCTCGCGTTTTGTGTTTACGAAAAGATATCTTCCACTCCCCTGCACAGACTGCATTGCCAAAGGAGGAGGAATATCTCCGAACGAAGAAAACTTTATCATGCGTATAAAATGTGCACACGTAAACTCACAAAATTTTCACTCAGCTTAGTCTATTGCAACTCCCTTGTCTTGCTCAACACTTTGCCATAAATGGTAGAATATTTGTGCGAAAGATACAAAACTTTATGATATTAAATTGCCATATAACCTGATAATACTAGCACACTGGAGGATGAACATGTGTTTATGTATGCGGTGACCAAACTTTGGCCTGGAAAAATGTTAGGCATGCATTTTATCTGATAATTTCGACCAATTTGAAGGTTGTTTTCGTTTTTAATGGAAAATGAATATTCCTAAAAATAAAATAAGTGAGATTTCACTCTTTGAAAGAGTGAAGGTTAAAAAGCTTACTCCAAAAAAAAAAGGAAATTAATTCAAAGAAGAGTAAAAATTCGTTCCAATAAACTGATAAAGCAACGTTTCCAAAAGAGCGAAGTTTCACTGTTGATGAATGGAGTGCCTATACAGGGACCACTCTTAATTTACCAGAAAAAAAAGCAATCCCTTGAAATTCAAAACGGGCACAAAATATAAATTTAGTTTAGAGTATTTGAGTGACATTTTATTTGCAGTGAGAGGGATGCGTTGCACATAAACAGAAGTAGTTTAATTTCCAAATAAGCTCTGAAATGTTAGGTATTTTCGGCAAAAGTATAAAAATAAAAACATCAGTTGCCTTTAGCGACCTATGATAGCGGCGTTCACATTAAATTATTATATGTAATATCATAGACATTTGGCAATATGTGACCCCTATTCACTAGACCATTGAGGCACCCCTGTGTGTACAGCAGTGCCCAAAGATTTGTCCGGAAATAGAAGGTCGTTTTACAATTTTTCTGATAATGTTCTGCATTTATTCATATTTTATGAGAGTGTACGTTAACGCAAACAAAAGATTAAACTATCAATCGATTCGATTCAATTCAAAAGCCTAGGAAATGCTTTTTCGCGGGACTGAGGGTCAAGATTTTCAAAGTTTCCACTACGCTCTGCGCCATTCGAGTGGCGCTCCGCTTAGATTATTTTTCGGGCAGCATTAAACATTTCTGTCACCAGTCAAAATGCACTGATACATAACCTTTCAAAACAACTGTCATGTGTCTAAAGTAGGTCCAGAAATTTCGGGACGATGCGCACTGTTAATTTAACAACAAATTTCCTATGGTTAACAACAGCTCCAATTCCTAATCTAATTCTTAAGCATAACCAATAGTACAATCGATACAATACAATGACAACAGCCAATTAAGAAAAATGGGTAAACAGTGCGCAGTGTGTATACTAGGTACACATTCATGCAGGCATATTTTAAAATCGAACCTCTCCATTCACCAAAGAGTTTCCTTGGCTAATATAAGAAGCCTCCGAAACGGTCAAACTTCGAAGTAATTTTCAAAACCACAAAAGATGTTCAAACAAGTCCCACTTGTCGTCAAGTCTGTAACCAAGAAGGGGTCACCCCGCTTCTGAGAAATATTTTGCTCCTAGACGAGCAAAGTTCCTATTATTTACTCCCTTCCCATGGTATTTGCCCCCTGTCTTCGAAACCTTATCTGGTTGCGGGCCTATAGCCGTGTGATTAGTCAAAGATCAAAGTTGGCCGATTATTTTTTCCGCTGTTTTCAAAATATTTTGTTACGGATGAGGAACCCAAATCAGAGGTTCTGGCACCAAATGATACATTCCTGGTCTGGGCACCTATTTTTAATAGTCATTACTTAGTTTTCTTTTTCTTGCAAGGGAGGTCAGCAGTTGGTTTACGATAAAGCAAAAACCTATCCAATCTTCATCTTGAAAAGATCCACACTGGCTGTGTGGTAGGATACTCCTTACACAATTCAGTCAATTTTACGGTGACTTACCGTAAATTTAGAATAAACGTAGACACTTTGAATGCCTGCGGGAATTATTTCCCGGTTGCTATATTCAAACATTTGGTAAAAAGCTGTTTTTTGAAGCAACTCTGGTAACCTCGATGCCTTAGAAATTTCAAAGCTTTTTTTTCTAAAGTTTTTTTTGTAAGACCTCCTTTTAACGTTCCAGTGTAAGAGTCGATCTTAAACAATTCTGCCATTTGTGTTTATTGTTCGTTTGGTACCGTTGATGCAGTTAGCATGAGGTCGTAAGGTATATTCTCGAGACTTGCAACCAGTGCAGTGGCAATGTAGGTCTACCAGAGATAAGCCAGTTCCACCAGGGAGGTCCAAATGATAAGGATGATGACCCTTTTTACAGTTATTTACCTTGGTCTTTTGCATCTTTACTACACATGACTTTCAGCTTACAAATAACTTGCAATGCGATTTACATACTGACAACACATGTTGTGGACCCTCTGAAGATGAAATTTGCTTGAGCAATTATATGGTTGTTTACGAGTTTTTTTGTTAGCATTTAATGCACTGTTAGCAGTTCTGTTAGCAGACTGTGGGCTTTCCGGAGGTTTCTCGTTAGGTGTGCTGGGTCATCTGTCTAATTGTCGTTGGGTATTATGGGTTTTCTTGGCCGGATTCTGCGTTAGAAAAGGAATAAACTACGTCGCGTATATGAAAGACTCTGGAGAAGTCTTTTGAAGCTCAGGGAGAGCTACAGCTTGAAAATTATGTCTGGATTTGGGGTCTGTACCCATTAGGTCTGACTGAGAAATGAATTCCGAAATAACGGGCCTTTCCTTTGAACAACTTATGAAATTTCCTTAAACGCACTTGTAAGACTATAACTTGGGAGAAATATGTACATTTCCTAATTCAATTAGACTTTTCTGGCAATAAGGGCTCAGCTATGCTTTAAGGCCCAGCTCTCTCACCCCACTCCAAACAGTACCAATTTTCCTAACCCTCTTACTTAAGCCTCTCCCACAATTGTCAGAAATTCATCCTTATCCAGTCACAATCTCAGTTAATTGCTTCAAGGTGAGTAAAGAAAAACTCAATTTATATAATCAAAACACTCTCAGTACCGTTCATGTTGTGTAATATAAGCTTTGGTCCTCTGCATTGTTTGAATTAGCTGTCAAGCAAAGAGTTGAGCCAATTTAGAATTTTGGTACCCGTACCAAAATTGTAGTTTGGGGTGAGAGGTTTGGCCCTTTAAGACGTAGCCTATATTCACACTAATTAGTTGTACATTACAGACTGACAAATGTCATTTTATACTAAACGCTGATGTGAGGCTAGTTTTTGAGGTAGGTATGACTTCCACGGAGGGACTAAGTTCATGAGACTTGTCGAAAATTGGCAGACGCTGCTCACTGTTGTACTTAAGGAGTTTCACCTGGACATTAATTCGGTTTGCTCAAAAGTCCAGGCGATATATATGGGCGGCCATCAGGGCAAAAAAAGACAACACCGCGAAACAGAAAAGACAAATGTGAAACGGAAAAATAAACAACGCCGAAAGGAACAATCAAACGTCTAAAGAAAAAGACAAACATCAAAAGGAGAAAACAAACCCCGAAAGGAAAAGACAGAGGCAAAAGGAAAAGTTAAAACCCAAAAGGAAAAGACTGACGTAAAAGTGGAAAAACAACAAATGCCAAAAGGAGAAGACAACGCCGAAAGGAAAGGACAACGCCGGAAGGAAAGGACAAATGCAAAAGGAAAAGTTAAAACCCAAAAGGAAAAGACTAACATAAAAGTGGAAAACAACAAACCCCAAAAGGAGAAGACAACGCCGAAAGGAAAGGACAACGCCGGAAGGAAAGGACAACGCCGGAAGGAAAGGACAAATGCAAAAGGAAAAGTTAAAACCCAAAAGGAAAAGACTAACATAAAAGTGGAAAACAACAAATGCCAAAAGGAGAAGACGACGCCGAAAGGAAAGGACAACGCCGGAAGGAAAGGTCAAACGCCGAAAGGAAAAGACAAACAGGCAAAAAAGACAACACAGCAAAACAGGAAAGGCAAACGCTAAAAGGCAAGATAAAAGTCAAAATAAATACCAAAGTCAAAAGAAAAAGACAAAGTCTAACAGAAGCGTACGAAGGGGGGGGGGGCATTGGGTCATGCCTCCCTCCTCACGGATGCCAAGGTCCTTAAAATACGTAGCCATACTTTAGTAACACGGATTTTACTTCAAAAGATAGCATGTGTGGCACCAGAGCATGTAGGAACACCCAATTTCTCAAAAATTTTCAAAGGGAGGGGATTGTCTCTGCAAGGCCCCTCAGTGTTGCCATATGTTCAAAAGGGAGCGGCCCATCCCTTTCCCTTCCTGCATAGACGCGTACGAGACGGGGACGGGGGGGGGGGGTGTCCAGGTGCGTTGAGAAATAGTTTGCCATTTATCACGCAAGAGGAGATGCTAAGGGTAAGATCATTAACAGAGTCACAACAGAGAAGCATTAGCATATTTTCAATTCCGTTGTATAATTTCCCCGGAAAGAATAAAGACAATTTAATGTAATAGCGGTAGTACATTTTACCTGGTAATTTTTTGATCACTCAGCATGTTCCTGATTTTATTCTTATTGCAAACAAAAGCTAAATATAAAGACTGCATGTTTAGATTCTCTTTACAAGAATAGAAACTCAATTTTTGGCCATCTGAGGGGTCGCGGTTATTTCCTAATGGTTGCCGCGCTCCACTAAGATAGTCATTCGGGCAAAATTATATTTTTGGGGTCAAAGTAGCTAACAACTCTCTGATCACTTTGCAGTTTGCGGACGTATTTTGAAGTGATCGTTTTATTGCAAACGACAAAAGAATATAGAGACTTGTTAGATTCTTCATATAAGTCTGGTAAATGCTATTTCCGGCCATCTGAGTGGTCTGACTTTTCAAAATTTCTCTTAGCTCCGCGCCAACCAGTGGTGGCGTCCCGCTTAGATAATATTTATGGCAGAATAAAGGTTTGTGGCCAAGAAAAAACTCAAACTAAAATGCTCCCGTTCGCCTATACCGATTGATGCTCTTTTTTTTACCCCTAGAAGTATGCAAACTTAATGACAAGTTTTACTTTGAAAGGTAGCGTAAAGGGCATAAGATTGTATGTAAAGACGGTTTCAGTTTTATCCTCATGAACCACCACAATTTAACTTTTAACACTGTTCCTGTCAAAGTCGAAAATCTTGCACTATTTTGCATCTAAGCTCCTTGGAAAGGCCCAAAATTTTCCCGTCCTCTTGGCCAGCGATCACTCATACTGCTTGCCCCCCTCCCCCTTCATAGAAATCCTGTGTACGTCACTGAAGTCAAAAGGAAAAGACGACCGTCGACAGAAAAAGGCAAACGCCAATGAAAAAGTCTACAAATATTAACAGAGAAGGTCGAGCGCAGGAAATTCCCTGCGCTGGAAAAGAAAACCTCAAGAAAGACTTAGCCAGTCACACTGCTGTTCGGTGTGTTTATTGTCAGTTCCTAACAAATATTAAAGGTTATGGTGTTAATGGTCCACTTACAAGTTACATACGCAGCCTAACACTGTGCACACTGTGGCCTAGTATAACCTTAAGCCTAACGTCAGTTCGCTCGAATAGAATGCTTGTGCATAGAGTAATTCCACATTTCAGGATTAATTTCACAAAGTGAGAATAAACTTCATCAAATCCGGTGATCATTTCCCACAGTTCACCGGTTTTCAGATCTAGTAACTGTCGGATATGTAAAGATACGTTTCTCATTATAACTTGAAGCATCTCAGATATTTCCTGAACTGTTAAAAATTGCCAAAATGTCTCATACTTGTGGAGAGCTTTTCGGATAGATGGAAGCACTGTTTCGTGACACCCAGTGTGGGTTAATACCACGGACTTCCTATACATGGACGGTGTCACGGACTTCCTATACATGGACAGAGCATACCTTACGGCAGATTGTCGCTATCGTAGCGTGAGAAAAAGCGCACCAAGATGGCTGTCTGCTATGGTTTTGTGTGACAGTTTGGACTTGCTCAAGTATATCAACAGATTTTGCAAGAAAGTTGAAATATTTTTGAAATATGGCAAGGTTAGGTAAAAATCACTTCACCTTTTGCAGGAATATATTTTTCCTCATTCAAGTTTAAATTTTGTTTTAAATATCACAGCGTCGTCGTCAAATCACACAAATTATAGCCTCATGGCGGCCATCTTGGTCTATTTGTCCAGTCGGTGGCGACCATCTACGGATAGGACACGTTACATGCTCTGTCCATGTATATAAGTCCGTGGACAGAGTATACTGCAAGTTAGAAAGTCTCGCCGGGTACGTGTGAGTATAGGCGTAGCGAGATGGCTGTCTGCTATGGTTTTGTGTGTGAAAGTTCGGCCTTGCTAAAGTAGTTAGAATCAACAGATTTTGCAAGAAATTTGAAATATTTTCGGAATAATGCAAGGTAGGTCAATATCACTACATGTATTGCAGGAAAATGATATTGTTTCTCATTCAAGTTAAACTTCTGTTTATCAATTATAGATTCACGGCGGCTATGCATCTTGGTGCCCTTTTTATCCCAGTCGGTGGCGACATTCTACAGATAGGACATACGCGTTACATGCTCTGCCTATGTATATAGGAAGTCAGTGGTTAGTACTCACTCTCTCTTCTCCATTTGATGTTCTCTTGTCCTTTTGACGTTACTTTGTCTTTTCCTTTGCTCGTTGTCTTTGTCACATTATGTTATTCGATCGTTTCCACTTCACTTTTGCCCTTTCCTTTGACTTTGGTTTTATTTTCTACACGGTTGTCATTTCCTTTTGTCTCTTGTATTTTCCTTTCGGCGTTTGTGTTTTTTTTCTGTGATTGTCCTTTCCTTTTGACTTTGTTTTTTCTTTTTGACATTGTCTTTTCCTTTTAGCGTTCACTTTCCCGTTTTACTGTGTTGTATTTTTTGCGTGTTTATCTTTTCCTTCTGGCGTTTGACCTTTCCTTCCGGCGTTGTCCTTCCCTTTCGGCGTTGTCTTCTCCTTTTGGCGTTTGTTGTTTTCCACTTTTACGATAGTCTTTTCCTTTTGGGTTTTAACTTTTCCTTTTGCCTCTGTCTTTTCCTTTCGGGGTTTGTCTTCCCCTTTTGACGTTTGTCTTTTTCTTTAGACGTTTGAATGTTCCCTCCGGCGCTGTTTTTTCCTTTTGGGTTTTAACTTGTCTGTTTCGCGGTGTTGTCTTTTTTGCCCTGATGGCCGCCCATAGATATATAGATAAATGATGGGTGGGCTCGAACTCGTCCTGAGTTTGAAAATTCATTGTATGATAAGAATCACAAAGTGTGATTGTTCGAGTTTGCATCTGGAGACCTTAAAAAAGTTTTTTTTTTTCTCTTAAACCTTCCGCATATCAAACTATCATTACGCCACCTTACCCAGCCATGTAAATCCTTTCTGAAGTCAGGGAGTAAGTTAGGGGTCTTTGTTTGAGCAACACGTGTGAACAGTCACCTCAAAAAGGAATGACCTCAGGCTCCACTATCAGTATTAAAGGCCAAATACCTCGACAATGCGTCGTTACTGAAGTCTTGAGTTCTTAGGTGGGTATTTTTCATGCAATCTCTTCCCTTGCTGGAACAAAAGATTCATGGCAGGTTCGTGGCAGGTGACGTAAATAACGGTAAAATAATAAAAATGAACACGTATTTGAAGTGATATTGGTGGAGGTCAAAGGTTACGAGAGGTCACCTGAATTAAAATTTAAGAAAACCCTGTCAACTCTAAAACGCAAGAACTTACAACTTGCAAGTATTTATCTCACTCCACGTCCAGGTAAGGAATTTTAGAAGAATTATACAGTTCAAGTGAGTTAAACAATTTTGCGAACTTTTTTAAAGGGAAAAATTGCTTTTACAATGCTTCAAAAAAGCATTTAAAGTAAATAGCTCTAGTCAATGATTTTGAAATCATTCGGTCTCAACAAAAAACCTTAACAGCAGCTTCATCTAGTCTCCTCAAAATATTGTGCACAAGAGGAGTAATGGAAGTTCCATCTTTTGAAATGTTGAAAGTTTGGGTGAACAAATTATCCTTGTGCAACAAACAACTTAATTCCTATTTAGGGGAACTTATTTCTTGAAAAGAAGGCTACCATACTGCCTTATTTGTAATTATTTATCACTCTTTGCCAACAAATATTGGTTTTAAAAGGATGAAATTTCTTTGTAAAACAAACGCAGTACTTCCTTTCATGTACTAATATTAATTCAGTAAATCCTATCCATTACCAATTATACAAGGCATCAATGTCCCTTATTCACACAGGGTAACTTAATTAATTCTTAAGAATTTTCGACGTATTCCGTTTTATATCCAGCAAAGATTGGGTTCTTTGGGTATACATATATAATTTATCTGTACAAAAAGGGCAAGTTTGATCTTATCTCCAATGATATGGAGGAATTTGCCACCTCTCTTAGTAATTAATGAGAATGTAGAAAAACTTAGTGTCAATGAGCTCTGGATGGACTTTAAGCAAGCTATTCTCACTTCAGTTGATAAACATATCCCTAGTAGGTTATCTAGAAACAGCACTCAGTTACCTTGGATTAAACATCCCCACATAAGGCTGATTCGACGGAAACAGCGTTTGTATAACAAAGCCAAAAGGTCAAATGACCCCTCAGACTGGGATCAATTCAAGAATTTCCGGCGCTCTACTGATCGTATTATTCGCAAATCTAGATCAGATTATCTCCTTAACGTTGGCCAGAGCCTGGAATCTGGAGATACGAAGCCATTCTGGCGCTTTATTAAAAACGCTAGACAGAACTTTTCAGGTGTTGCTCCCCTAAAAACCGTGAGAGGCATTGCCACCTCCGCCATTGAAAAAGCAAATGTTTTAAATGCACAGTTCCAATCTGTATTCACTCACGAGGACTACACTAGTGTCCCTACCCAGCATGGGGATTTTCCAGAGATGGCACCTATTGATGTTACAGTCCCAGGCGTCGAGAAACTGTTGAACGATCTCAACATCCAGAAAGCCCCCGGTCCTGACGGGTTAATACCAAAAGTTCTTAAGGAATGTGCCAGTAGTGTTGCGCCAATACTGACTATCATCTACCGTAAATCAATCTCTACGGGTCAGCTTCCTGAAGATTGGCTGACTGCAAATGTAACTCCATTATTTAAAAAAGGAAATCGCTCGGATCCTAGTAATTATCGTCCTGTATCCCATACATCTATTCCATGTAAGTTGTTAGAGCATATCATACATTCAAATGTCATGGGTCACTTAGAAGACCATGGCTATCTTCATGACAAGCAACATGGTTTCCGCAAGGGTCGCTCTTGCGAAACCCAATTAGCCTTATAAAATTAACAATCAATGACATTGCCAGAATCCTTGATGATAAAGGTCAAGTAGACGTTATCATTATGGATTTCAGTAAAGCATTTGATACCGTTCCTCATGAGCGGCTCCTAGCTAAATTAAAACATGCAGGGGTTTGTAACTCACTACATACCTGGATTAGGAATTTTCTCACTAAAAGAACTCAAAGGGTCACTCTCGATGGAGTGTCTTCTCCCCCAGTGAGCGTGACTTCAGGAGTCTCACAAGGTACGGTTCTGGGTCCCCTACTCTTCCTAATCTACCTTAATGATATTGCAGAGACTTTGTCTTCTGAAATCCGTTTTTTAGCCGACGACTGTATTTTATATAGGCAAATTAAAAATGAACATGACAATAGAGAGCTCCAAACAGACGTTGATAAACTCTGTGCATGGGAACAACGCTGGCAGATGAAATTCAATACAAAGAAGTGCTATGCTATGCACATAACCCATAAAAAGAACGCAATCAAATACTCCTATCAGATGGGCGATTCGATTTTAGAAACAGTTGAAAATCATACTTACTTAGGACTGGAAATAAATAACAAATTAAGTTGGGCGAATCATGTCCATAAGGTGACCTCAAAGGGAAATCAAATCCTTGGCCTGCTTCGCAGAAATCTGTATAGTTGTAACCGTGAGGTAAAAGCAGTGGCATACAAAACCTTAGTAAGGCCACGGCTTGAATATAGTGCCTCTGTCTGGGACCCCTATCAGAAAGACTTGAAAAATCAGCTCGAGGGGGCCCAGTAGTGCAAGATTCGTCTGCAAAAACTCAGGCAAAAGGCCAGCGTCACAGACATGATTTCTAGTCTAGGGTGGGAATCACTGGAGCATAGGAGGGCTGCCCAAAGATTGACCCTTATTTATAAGTCTGTCAATAAATTAGTAGCAATTGATACAGATTCTTACCAGTTAGTTCCTTCTAGTGGTGTGTCTACTAGAGCACATGCCTCTAGTTCTTTTGTGAAATTATCTGCCCGCAAAGATTGTTATAAATATTCACTGTTCCCTAGGACTTTTGCTGAATGGAACTGCCTCCCACCCAGTATTAGGGATGCCCCCACTGTGAGTGCTTTTAAGTCGGGGTTAAATTCTGTGAGTCTTGAAGAAATTATTAGAAGAGCCCATTTTAGTAATTAGTACGCTACTCAGCCTTGTGTGCCTGCATGTTACATCCCGTCTCGCGGAGTTTATGCAGTATTTCACCAGAACCAGAACCAGAACTCTTTGATCCCCGCGAGTGCATGTCAAAGGCCGCAAACGAGTAGTGACAGCTACTCAGAGCTTATAGACCCATCTAGCTTGCGTGGTGAAGTCTTTGTGATGCAACCTCTATGGCTGCCGTCCTCCCTAGGGTGAGATCAGTGTACGGAAAAGCGCCGTCCGTTCCGCTGGCTTTAAGGTCCAACTAAACAAATAATGCTAACTTGTCCGTTTCGCTATATTCTGTGTGTAATCATAACTTGCTACCTTATTATGCCAAGAAATGTATATAACGACTGTTTCTTGAGTGAGTCAGTACCTTTTTGTCCACCAAAAGCACCATTTTTACCTTTTAAAAGACAAATAAGTTCTATTCCAATAATCTCATGGAGAATATGACATCAGCTCAAAACCTGTAAAAAATAAAAAAGTAGCCTCATTTTAAAATGAAATTCGTTCAGCCTATAGCCTTTATCCTATGCTACGTTAGGGACACTTCAGACAAAACTCATAATAGTCGTTACAATTATGTGAAACACTTCTCTAGTGCACTGATTATAATTGATTCCTCGCCATAGGCAGGCAAGGAATCTATGCGATGGTGATGTCGTGTGTGTGTGTGTGTGCGCGTGTGTGTGTGTGGGTGTACGTGTGTGTGCGTGTTTGTGTGTGTGTGTTTGCGACACTTGCTTGTAAATACGATAACTCAAGGTAGGAATGTCCAGCACTTTTCATGTTTTGGTATATAGATTTGTCATGTTGAGAGGAAGAACTCTATTGTTTTTGGTAGAGGTCAAAGGTCATGTGGGGTCACCAGCGGTAAAATTGTGAAAACACCGAAAATGGCTTGTAAACACGATTTCTTCAGAAAAGAGTGACCGATACTCTTCATATTTGGTATAAACATTTGTCATGTTGAGAGAAAGAAGCCTATTGGTTTTTGGTAGAGGTCAAAGATCATTTGAGGTCACCTGCGATTAAATTGAGAAAACGTCAAAAGTGGCTTGTAAACACAATATCTCAATGGAGTTACCAACACTTTTCATATTTGAGATATGGATTTTTAATGTTTAAAGAAAGAACCCTATTGTTTTTGGCCAAGGTCAAATGTCAATTGAGGTCACCAGAGGTTGAACTACAAAAGCTCTCAAATGGCTTAAAACTATAAGAACCTTCTTGTTTTTTGATACAGACCAGAGGTCATGTTAGGTATTCAGAGGTCATGATAGAATCAAAGAGCCCTTTTGGTTGAGGTCAAAGGTCATCTGGGGTCACTGGGGGTCAGTGTTTGTTGGGATTTGTAGGTTAGCAACATGATATGAGTGTGTTTTAATCTTTGTTAAATGAATCCTTGACATTCTGTGCCTCAATTGTAAAGAAAAATCAGTACAGTGAGTATAGTTCTTTACCATTCATGCAATATCAAAATTTGATGCTTGAGAACGTGTCAATGCGTCTTGGACACTTGGAAATTCAAAGCCCTCCCATCAAAGTCTGGGGTTAAGGGTCAATGAAAACTGTTTTTTGATAGAACACACATAAACAACCAGGCCAGTCTATAGACATTACTGAAGATAAATTATTATTCATCTCCTCTCTTTTCCTTTCAGAATTGGTGGAAAATCAAAGTCCCGTAATAATGCGTGGTTGTCCCTCGGGATGGCCGCTACAAATCATTGTGCAAGACGAACGCAGTGGGACCATTTTCCAAGCATGCCGGAAACCAAATGGCGATTGGAAATGTGCTGACGGATGGCAAAGACTTGAAGTGGAGTCTAGGTGTATATATCCCGTTCAACCTGAAGAAGATACTAGCCCAGCCCTTTCACTTGTCACCATAGTACCGGTATTGAAAATCTCTAATCGATCTTCTGTCCTGCAACCGAAGCATGCTCCAGTTTCTGACAAACTAAAGCTTCTCTTCATTCACATTCCAAAAGCTGGGGGTACAACCATCGAAACTTCCTTTCTCTTTGATGACAGAAGAGCAGAATTAAATGGTGCATATCTTGGTGGTCACAACAAAATAATTGCTTTTGACACAGAGTTCTTTAAAAGCTACCATAAATTCAGTATGATACGTCACCCTTGCTCTCGGTTGATATCGACTTGGAGTTATTACTCACAGGGTCTAGGAAACGCTGCAGATCGCCTATGGGTTGCAAAACATATAGATAATCGTTCCCTATCATCATTTGATTTATTCGTAGCAGAAACACTCTATCCAGGAGGAACATTAAAAGTCACAAACCAGTTACATCTTCAACCTCAAATCAACATGATTTTTGATAAGCAAGGAAATTTTGCGCTGGACCAGCTTTTAATTTTTGAAAGTTGGAACGAAAGCTTTGATGTTCTTAGTGAACGAACAGGTGTGGATATGAGCCCCTTAAAAGCAAGTCACAAGTTATCAAGTAAACACGCCGATTGCCAATCTGTGTACACATACAAGGCGTGGAAGAAATTGACGGAAATATATGCGATGGATTTTTGTATTCTGGGGTACTCTCCCAACATTAATGAAATGGAAATTATTCCTCCAGTAAATCTTAAGTCGGAATATCTTACACAACGTTATAAAGAGTGTTCTGACAAATTGAGCAAGGGTGCGGCTAAATCAAAATTGCCACCTAAAAATACTAACAACGGCGTACCCGAATCAATGACAAGTCCAGAGTTTTGTACCATTTACACGTTTTACGAACCAATACCAACTGCTTCTCCAAGTACAATAGAAAATGAGAAGAAGATGCTGGAGGCGTGGAAAGCTGCTTGGTTAGCGGCAGGTTGGACGCCAAGGGTTCTCACGGAAGCAGACTCAAAAACACACCCCGATTACGCGTCCCTCAGAGAAAGATTTTGGAAATTACCGACAGTTAACGTAAAAGAATATGAACTTGCCTGCTTCATGCGTCACGTTGCCATGGCAGCCGTGGGCGGTGGTTGGATGTCAGACTATGACGTGATACCGTTCCATTTCCCTGCATGTACCAAACCGTTCAACAACGGACTTTACACCGTATATATGCTTTACACTCCAAGTCTCGTGTCTGCAAGCGCCATGGAGTTTACTCGTGTAGCAAATCTCATGGCAGATGTTCAGTGGAGAGATCAACCACATTATTTTTCTTTTAAAGGTGTATTTCATGTATCCGACATGTATGTAATTAAAAAATTAGCAGATGAGAAAGTGATTAAAACTATGAGGGTTGTCATGGAAGCTCGACAACTTTTTACCCCGTTTTCTTGTGAAAATTCTTTAGGCTACAAGTTAGTTCCAAACGGTATGTCGTCACTACCATGGGCAATTCACTTTTCTCACAGTTCACTTGGTACTTTAGCAAATAACAATGTTACGTCGATATGGCCAGGTTCCGACTGGAACAGTAAAATGTTATCAACCGACGTAGACATAGTGCGTCCTAAATTTATGACTGATGCGGCCAAATTTCTTAGTAAAACTTGCCTAACTGGTGATTAATTTGATTGGTACGATACGTTGGACTACGAACTCTTAAGTGTTTTAAAAAGTTTAGCCAGGGAGTTGGTAAATAGTAGTGAACCCAGCTAAGCAATCTGCCTTGAATTTTTTCAAATATTTGATTATTCCGTTCTAATATTTTTTTTTATTCATAATTTTATGCCGAAATGCCATATTTTTAAAGGAGTGAGTTCAGAACCCTTGCAATGACGATTCAAAACTTGTCCTTACTCGTCCCTTTAAGGCAATGTGCGCGTGCTAATTTGACACGAAAGTAGCCTACCACTGTTTACACTCAGAAGCTGATGAACAGGTTGCCTAGCTGGAAGACGCCATTCCGTGAGTTTTACGTTGTCTTTGTAAAAATAAATGAAGCGGAATGAACAGTAAAAGATGGGAAGGGCGTTGCTTTGTGTCTGTCCTTGTTTTAATTACACGCTTTCGGTCCTTTAGCTTTCGCCATGTTCTGCAAATACAGCCACGTGGAAATAAGATTAGTATTATGCCAACATAGATATAAAGAGAAATAAAACAGAACATTTATTACAAAAGAAAAGATAAACATTTCACTTAGTTGTGCATTTGGGAGACAAAATGCAGTTAGATACGGGTTGGTCTATTAGGGAGAATTTTATCATTGAAGCAGGGAGGTGTTATAAGAGGTCTAATAACACCTCCCTGATTGAGGAGACAAAACGTATCTCCTTAATACTCCACCTCGTTTTAAAGTATATTCTACCTAACAGATTTTTACTTCTAAGGTAGCGTTTTTGATCCCTCTTTTCCATGCCACTGTATAGTCTGCATAAAAACATTAATGGCGATGTCATTTACCAACTGAAATACAGGTGTCTAGTTGTTTGGTGCGTTGTATATGAATGTATAATAAGGAGACTAAATATATTGATTTCATAAAAAAAATATATTTTTTTACTTAATTAAAACTTCTGTGTTAGAGATATGATAAAACAAACTTACCAGAAGTTAGTTAATGGTATTTTTGCAAATATTTTGTGTACCCATGTACGGAAATACATCAAATATGACCTTTGTCTCCCCAGTAAGGTAGGGTTTTCCCCAGTAACTCCCAAATGCACAAGTAGGTATTATTAATATATATTTGTATGTATATGTATATATATGTGGGTGTGTGTGGTATATATATTGTTCAATTTCGCCGACCCATCTAATCCCTTGGCCATTCCTTTTACCTTCCATGGCTTGGGGCTTTTCGTTTAATTTTTGTACTCTTCTTGTTCGTTAGGCCTACTTTCAGTGGCGGAGCTGCCGTATGGTCAGGGGCGCCCCCCCCCCCAAACCAAAATCGTCTGTCGGTGCCTTTTTTAGGTTTTTAACATACTTTACTCTATTGGCAAAAGACATAATTTAACTAGTTTTTAAGGCCCAGATAACAAAATGTTCAAACAGCCACCAGTAACTGTACTATCTGCACTTTATTCTGACGAAAAAGGTTATCTTCTGTAATATAGGAATAGGTTTTGCCGAAACGTATCTTCATGCTTTATACGCACTAATGAATGTTGTTGTTGAGCTAAGTTAATTCCCACCACACCAAACGTGATTATAAGCTTACAAAATACACAGACTGATATTAAAGTCACCCTCCCAGCCAATAAAAGATGTTGCAAAGGGAGCAACAATAATTGTAGCACAAATAGCCCTTCTGTTGTCGGGGATAATTGTCAACATAGACAATAAGTTTATAAAGATACCAAAATAGCTTCCACGTCATTTTTTAAAATCATTGGAAGAGAACATTCAGGTAAAAATAAATCTGTTATCATTGTGGAAATGGTTTAAGAGTTTTAATGAGCAGTTTCCATTTTGCGTTTCTTCAAGAGGCCATTCTCATGATAAATGGCTATTTCTGACACTGCACGATAATCCCATGAAAATGCTTATATCTGTACTTTCGTGGTCTCAAAAGCCAGCAAATTGCATGTAATAAGCCTAGGTTTAGGACACTTTTAGTTATTATGAATTTCGGTATCTAGAGGGCCAAGGAAACCTTTTGTCTTGGCTATTTCTTGCAATGTGCTTAATTAATGGCTATTCTGAGTGGTCGCATGATGTAAATTACGTCAATTAATGTTTCTCGTGTACTTATCTTGATTTCCAGATGCCAAAAATGTACACCTAACGGTGATTATTTTCCACAGCTTTTTCCCTCTCTAAGATTGCTTGCTATTGGCTCTAGCAGGTTTAATCTATATCTTCACAAAGTAGACCATTATTACATTATCGGGACCTGACAATAACGCAAAATATAATGACCGCCTTCATACTGTACAAGAATGTGAAAGAGAGGGATAAAAGCATGGGCTTCCGCAGTTATGGACAAGTGGGGAACTTGCCTTCCATGAAAAATAAAAACCTGTAAAAACGAAGAAAACATAGACAAAAAGACGAAGAAAAAATAACACTAACATTTCTTAACAGTTTACTCAGAGTTTTCCCTATTTGTATGCGACAATATACAAGAGCACATACAAGATAAGAAAACCGTGTATTTCAAGGACACCTGTCTTCTATGGGCGGCCATCAAGGCAAAAAAGACAACACCGCGAAACAGTAAAGACAAATGTCAAAAGGAGTAAACAACGCCGAAAGGAACAATCAAACGTCTAAAGAAAAAGACAAACGTCAAAAAGAGAAAACAAACCCGAGAGGAAAAGACAGAGCCAAAAGGAAAAGTTAAAACCCAAAGGGAAAAGACTAACGTAAAAGTGGAAAACAACAAACGCCAAAAGGAGAAGACAACGCCGAAAGGAAAGGACAACGTCGAAAGGAAAGGACAAATGCAAAAGGAAAAGTTAAAACCCAAAAGGAAAAGACTAACGTGATAGTGGATAACACAAACGCCAAAAGGATAAGACAACGCCGAAAGGAAAGGACAACGCCGAAAGAAAAGGACAACGCCGGAAGGAAAGGTCAAACGCTCAAAGGCAAAGACAAACAGGCAAAAAGACAACACAGCAAAACAGGGAAGACAAACGCCAAAAGCTAAAGATGAAAGTCAAAATAAAGACCAAAGTCAAAAGAAAAAGACAAAGTCAGACAGTGGCGTACGAAGGGGGCATTGGGCCATGTCCCCCGCCCCGCCTCACGGATGCCAAGGTCCTAAAAATACGTACCCATACTTTAGTAACACAGATTTTACTTTAAAAGACAGCATTTGTGGCACCAGATTGCATGTTAGGAACACCAAATTTTTCAAAAGTTTCAAAGGGGAAGGATTGTCTCTGCAAGGCCCCTCAGTGATGCCATTTCTTCCTTTTTTAATTCCTAAAAGTAGGCAAATTTTGTCAAATTCCGATAGCACCGATTAGCTCTAAAGACTTCTACCTTTTTTTAAGAATTTTCAAAAGGGAGCGGCCCATCCCTTTCCCGACCTGCATAGACGCGTACGAGACGGGGACAGGAAGGGGAGGGTGTTCAGGTGCGCTGAGAAATAGTTTGCCATTTATCACGCAAGAGATGTTAGAGGTAAATTCATTAACAGACGGAAGTTCGAGGAGTCACAGAAAGTTTCATCAATTCAGCGGATCTTTAATTTAACCAAGTGAGAGTCACAATAGAGAAGCTTTAGCATATTTTCAATTCCGTTGTACAGTTTCCCCGGAAAGAATAAAAACAATTTAAAGTAATAGCGGTAGTACATTTTACCTGGTAATTTTCTGATCACTTAACATGTTCCTGATTTTATTCTTATTGCAAACAAAAGCTAAACATAAAGACGACCAAAGAAGATAGCGACTTTTTAGATTCTTCATATAAGTCTGGTAAATGTTATTTCCGGCCATCTGAGTGGTCTGACTTTTCGGAATTTCTCTAAGCTCCGCGCCAACCAATGGTAGCGCCCCGCTTAGATTATATTTATGACAGAATAAAGTTTTGTGGCCAAGAAAAAACTCAAAATAAAATGCTCCCGTTCGCCTATACCGATCGATGCTCTTTTTTTTTTACTTCTAGAAGTATGCAAACTTAATGACAAGTTTAACTTTGAAAGGGAGCGTAAATGGCATAAGATTGCATGTAAAGACACAAACGCTTCAGTTTTATCCTCATGAACCACCACAATTCAACTTTTTTTAACACTGTTCCTGTCAAAGTCGAAAATCTTGCACCATTTTGCATCTAAGCTCCTTGAAAACGCCAAAAATGTTCCCGTCCTCTTGGCCAGTGATCACTCATACTGCATCCCCCCCCCCCCCCCTCCTCATAGAAATCATGTGTACGCCTCTGAAGTCAAAAGGAAAAAAAGACGACCGTCGAAAGAAAAAGGCAAACGCCAATGAAAAAGTCCACAAATATTAAAAGAGAAGGTAGAGCGTAGGAAATTTCCTGCACCCGAAAAGAAAATCTCAAGAAAGACTTAGCCAGTCACACTGTTCGGTGTGTTTATTGTCAGTTCCTAACAAATATTAAATGTTATTGTGTTAATGTTCCACTTACAAGTTACATACGCAGCCTAACTTTAACACTGTGCACACTGTGGCCTAGTGTAACTTTAAGCCTAACTTCAGTTCGCGCGAATCGAATGCTTGTGCATACAGTAATTCCACATTTCAGGATTAATTTTACAAAGTGAGAATAAATTTCATGAAATCCGGTGATCATTTCCCACAGTTCACCGGTTTTCATATCTAGTAACTGTCGGATATGTGAAAGTACGTTTCTCATTATAACTTGAAGCATCTCAGATATTTCTTGAATCTGTTTAAAATTGCCAAAATGTCTCATACCTGTAGAGAGCTTTTCGGATAGGTGGAAACAGTGTTTCATGACACCCAGTGTGGGTTAGTACCACGGACTTCCTATACATAGACTAGGTATACTGCACGTTAGATTTTTACGGTACGTGTGAGTGTAGGCGTAGCGAGATGGCTGTCTGCTATGGTTTTGTGTGTGAAAGTTTGGACTTGCTAAAGTAGTTAGAATCAACACATTTTGCAAGAAATTTGAGATATTTTCGGAATAATACAAGGTAGGTCAATTTACATGTATTGCATGAATATGATATTGTTTCTCATTCAAGTTAAACTTCTGTTTAAAATATTACAGAGTTGTCCTCAAATCATACAAATAGCATCACGGCGGCCATCTTGGTGCGACTTTTTTGTCCTAGTCGGTGGCGACAGTCTACGGATAGGACATACGCGTTTCATGCTCTGTCTATGTATATAGGAAGTCCGTGGTTAGTACCCGCTTTCTCTTCTCCTTTTGATGTTGTCTTGTCCTTTTGACGTTACTTTGTCTTTTCCTTTGCTCGTTGTCTTTGTCACATTACGTTAGTTGATCGTTTCCACTTCACTTTTGCCTTTTCCTTTGGTCTTATTCTTTACACGGTTGTCATTTCCTTTTGTCTTGTGTATTTTCCTTTCGGCGTTTGTGTTTTTCTTTCTGTGCTCTTCCTTTCCTTTTGGCTTTGTCTTTTTCTTTTAGCGTTCGCTTTCTCGCTTTGCTCTGTTGTATTTTTGCCTGTTTTTTTCCTTCTGGCGTTTGACCTTTCCTTCTGGCGTTGTCCTTTCGGCTTTGGCTTCTCCTTTGGGCGTTTGTTGTTTTCCACTTTTACGTTAGTCTTTTCCTATTGGGTTTTAACTTTTCCTTTTGTCTCTGTCTTTTCCTTTCGGGGTTTGTTTTTTCCTTTTGCCGTTTGTCTTTTCTGTTTCGCGGTGTTGTCTTTTTTTTTTTTTTTTGCCCCGATGGCCGCCCATAGTCTTCGTCATTAGCGTCAATGAGGAGTGAAGAAAAATTTACAAACAACAAGAGAGAGAGAGAGAGAGAAAGAAATACAAATCCTACCAAGAATTTTTTCTTTGGATTTGTTTGTCTCCAATTCAATTTGGACCTGTTGTGGGGTAAGGGTGGTCATGTGGACATAAAGAAAAATAACTTCAGGTTAAATATTAAGTTATTTCTGTCTAAGGCTGTTACCGTGTTTACTACGCCATGTAAATCAAAAACAAACAGAAAAACCAAGAAACTAATTTTGGCGTAACCCATATGGGATGCGATGTGCACATAGAGCCTTGACGCAAAGCATCATTTTCCCAGTAAATAGCCAAACCATGAAAATGGACGAAGTAGTTTCTTGGAATTAGTTCACACCTTTAAATCCAAATGTCAGCTTTCGACCATTATTTTGTAATTCCAACACCAGATTATAAAAGATCATGCCAAATATTCCTTACCAAATTAAATACAATCTAAAATATCAATAAAAGAGTCCTAAAATAAAGTAGCCCTCACCGTGATTTTGAAACAAATATAAAAATTTCTGAAATGTCGATTTGACAATTCGCACCCTAGGCAAAAATAATAGGGGGAGAAAAAGAGAGCACGCTGGAATTGAGTTAATGTTTTTTACATCATTTTTTTGCACTCTCACAGATTTGATCAGTTTTAAAAAACTTTATTTGCTAACTGCATTTTAGCTCACATTTTATTTCATGGGATCTAATCCGACTTATTCCATTACGTTTAACAAATTCAGGGTCGTATTTTATATCTCAAAGTGTCCATTAATTTTAATTTTGTAAGTTTTAAGTAAGTTCACAGTCATGTGAAAATATGGTTAAACACGAGCTATAGTGACAGATGAGATTTAAGGATATTTGCATGGTTTTGTTTTCATGTCTCTTATCCCGGATCCAGCTTGGTCTCACGTACCCGTCCCACGACACTCAGGGTCACCCCGGGCTCTCCAAAGAAATTGGAATGCCCCGCCAACTGAAGATCTTCTTAGCTTCTGGAAGATGGTAGGTCCAACATTCTTTTAATTGATCTCGATCAAGTTGGCGCCCCAAAGGGCCCGGGCAGCTCCCTCCCCTTTCCCCCTACGGATACGTCGATGATAGAATGAACTGAACTATAAGAATTAAAAGCAGACTATGAACTAATCAAGCTCACGGATTGTTGGTTGTATCATTGCACACCGAGCAAGACCAGAATCTGTCATAAACAAGCAACTCGATTTTGGTTTAGTTGTAACCATGCTCTTGCACACGGCACAGTGTTCAGTGATTCTATATACACAATGGTATTTCAAACCCTTTTAGAAAGGATAGCTCTCAATATGCAAAACTGATACACGCTCATACGTTAGCGGCTCGCCATAGGGGCACTTGCCCCCCCTCCCCTCAAAAAAAAAAAAATCCAAATCATGGTCTTCAATTTTCCAATTACGTTATTTAATATGACATGAATAAAAAGTAGCCTTTTTCTTAATCTGGCAAACTATCCCAGCCTTCTATCTCATACAAATGTCATATATTATTTATAAAGTAAAAACTAATGAGTAATTGTCAAGGATATAGTTCGTTATTGTTAAATAAAATATAATAAGGTCTTAAGACGAAATTTAAAGTTTGCCCGAAAAGTTTTTTATCCTTTTTTGAAAAAAGATTTGAAAATTAAGAGCTTACTTTATTGCAGAAATTTTGGAATTCAATATGGGAAAATTTGTTTTTTGGTAAAGTTATAAAAAAATTTGGGTTCCTTATTAAGTGATATGCCTTTCAAGAGCAAAACTAGGTAGAATGTCGGGCTAATTCACAGAGTTGTCTCATTGTCTGCAGAGTTGCCTTCTCATGAGAAAAATCAAGTAGGGGGTAATCTGCGGGTTTTGTACAGCTCTGTTGGGGTTACTGAATATCATCAGGTAGATTAATGCCCTCTGACCATATTGGAAAGTGTTCTCGTGGAAAAAGTTTGGCTTCCCATATATTTGAAGTTCTGACAAAGGCCGAAGGGAGTGTTTCAGTTTGGAAGGGGACAGAATTGTTTTCTTTTTCTTTTGTCGGAAAAATATAATATTGCCCGAAAAACTACAAGTGGAGCGCACAGATATTTCTGAAAAATTAAGAACCTCCAGAAAGCAGGAAAAGGCTTTTCCGCGGCCGGGTTGGTAAATAGAAACAAGGTACCGATATAGTCATTATTTTGAGCTTTCTTTCGCAATAAAATTTTCACTCTGTAATACTGCCCCAAAACGAAGAATAATATGCAAGCATGCATTGTTCTGTTAAGTAATTTTTTCGACCAAAACACTATCTAAGCGGAGCGCCACCCATCAGTTGGCGCGGAACGTAAAGAAAACTTAAAAAACCTAACACCACAGACACCCGAAAATGGCATTCCCCAGACCTGAGCAGTCGTTATTTTGATCTTTCCTTTGAAATCGAAATTTCACTTTAAAAGAAAAAACTACTTGGTAAGTGATCAGAAACTTTCCAGATAATAGGTACGGTTCTGCTACAATTAGATGTAATGGACTTGTCTCTTTTCGGGGGAAAATATGCAAAAACATACTGTTTATTTTTTACTCTACCAGGAATCTTTGTTATATTCAATTACAATATCCACTAAAAAGATGAAATTTTCTTCGTGACTGCCCGAACTCTAGACAAAATGATCTTACTTCCAACATATTCGAAAAAATGTCACGTTACAAGGTGGCTTCAAATGAATTTTCAGTCAGACTTAAGGGGAGACATATTCAAGCCACTGTTTATCATTATGTGTAGCCCAAAATGGCCTAGCCGATTTTCGTTACCGTTTCTAGAATTCGGCTGTCGGGACAGGCCAGATGGCAGACCATTGGGAAATGCATGTCAAACGGACCTTTGCCAGAGGGTCGGGAGGACTTTAGAAAAAGACCATTGGGTAATGCCTGCACATGAAAAACCACTTGTCCGTTTTTGTAAGGAAAATTTGGAATTGTAGTTTCCTTGAAGAATATGATCTTCTAGTAAGCAAAATCAAGAAGATCGTCGGGGTGACTGAAGTTATCAGGCCCACATTTTTTTATCGTGGGCCTGTATATGAAAGATCCCCAATGAAATTGGATTTTCTCTCAACAACAGGGGGAGGAAAGTCTTCTTCAACGAGGCATGACCTTGCGCGCACGGACTGAAGATGGGAGGAGGGATAGCAGAGCTAGTAAGAAGTGATTAAAGACGATTAAAGGCCAGGTCACACTACAACGATATCGGATCGGATCATTCGCTCCGATTTTTGTGAGGGTTAATTAATATCTCCTTTTAAACATACTGAGCGAGGGGCATGTCCATAGTCCCCTTGTTGGCCGCAATACCACACATTTGCCCCGGCCAGTAATAATGTTCCTTTTAGGATTATAAGTAATACCTATGCAAAGGTACTTTTTTGCTTCCATTAAGTCCTCTCAAAAGGCTAAGATGCCAGAGCTTCCGGGCCCTGTTGTGGGCCCCTGCACCCCAGGCATATTGCCTCAGGATTTTAAATAGAACTCCCTATTGATAAAAGGCCCCCAAACACTTTAGATCTCTTAAAATGCCCTATCTCAAATTATCAATCATATGTTTAATTTTGAGTAGCTTCAACTTTCGGCTTTGCCCCCTAAAATTACTGTAAAGTATACTTCTCCTTTATCAAATGCCATAATACTTCCTCCATTCCATTCTCGTCCCTCACCCCACCCATCTCCTGGATTAAATTCATAGTTTAGAGTCCTTCATTTGAATATGATTTCGACCATTTTGGAGCTTGTCAATTCGCTAAAATTGCTGAGTTTCAGGGAGCTTTGCCCACTGGACCCCTACCGGGGCATTCAGGCGTGGTTCCAAGGGGTGGATTTTACGGCCTCGGCCCACCTTTTTCGTCACATCAACAATAACAAATAAACTAAAATAAGCATAATGCTTATCTACGAGAATATACAAGGGGGTTATTTCAGGCTCATTCTTTCCCTCACAACACAAATCCAAATGAACGAACCTCGTCGGTATGATATGAAGTCCGGGTGAGTATTCAAAAGGGAGGGGTCCGTCCCTTAGACTCCTTTCCCGGTCGACATAGACGTACGAGACAGGGACAGGGAGCAGAGGGTTTTCAGTTGCCGTGAAAAATAGTTTGCCATTTATCACGCAAGAGATGTTAGGGGGAAAATAATTAACAGAAACGAGTTCGAGCAGTCACAGACAATTTCATCAATTCAGCGGACTTTTAATTGAGCCAAGAGTCACCATAGAGAAGCATTAGAATATTTTCAATTCCGTTGCTTAGTTTCCTCAAAAAGAATCAAGACCATTAATATAAAGGTGGTAGTAATTTTCTGATCACTTGGCATGTTCTTGTTTTTTTTTTCTTTTTGCAAACAAAAGTTAAACTTATAGACTGCATGTTCAGATATTCTTTAGAAGCATGAAAAAGCAATTTTCGGCCATCTGAGGGGTCGCGATCATTTTTAAAATATTTTTTACGTTCCGCACCAACAAATGGTGGCGATCCGCTTAGAGAGTCTGTCAGACAAAATTACATCACAAGTATGTTTTTAATAACTTTCTAATCACTTTGTTAGCAAACTTATTTTGAAGTGAGCATTTTATAAAGCGAAGACAGCGACTGCTTAGATTCTTCGTATGAGTCTGGAAATGCTATTTCCGGCCATCTGAGGGTCTGATTTTCCAAAATTTTCTCTACGCTCCGTGCCAACCAATGACGACGCTCCGCTTAGATAATTTTTATAGCAGAATATTTTGTGGCCAAGAAAAAACCGCAAACCTAAACGCTCCTTTCGCCTATACCGAACGGTGCTCTTTTATTTTGACTCCTAAAAGTGAAAAGTGGGCAAATTTAATGCCAAGTTTACTTCCAAATGCAGCGTAAATGGAATGAGACAGCATGTAAAGACACAGAAGTTTCAATTTTATCCCCATGAACCGTCAAAGTCGAAAATATTGCACCACTTTGCATCTAAAACCCCCTCCTCCCTAAAACCCCTCACCCAGGCCAGCGATCACTGAGCACACTGGATGCCCCCTATTCGGAGAAATCCTGCGTACGTCCCCATCCCCCATCCTGGTACGTTCCCATTGCCCTCTTTCTCTTAGTTCAGTCCCCCCCCCCCTTTGGAAATGTCTTGAACCGCGCCTGGCTTTCCCCTGGACCCCACCACGGGCCCTTAAACGGGTCCTGGACCCCACGCTGATGGAGTCTGAGCTTCGCCCGAAACCGGATGCCTTACGGTGTCACCATTATGTCGGCTGCCAAAAACTTGTGCCCCCCAAGTAAAACATCTTCCGCCGCCTATAACATATTGTTTAACTAAAGACACAATATACATGAAAGGTTTGGTTTGTGAAGCTCCCTCACACAGGATATCACGCCAGGAGTACTTCTCAGTAATAATGCAATAACACCTTCAGTTTAAAACTTTGTGAACTTCGCTGCGAAAAGCCCAGGAACTCACAACACTCCTTCAGAAATCTCCTAACTGAACCGTTTCTTGCACACACACTGCAACCAAATTTGTAGGCTAAGTAAATTTCTAACTTAGCTAAAAAAATAAACTGAGCAATAATTATTGTATCGTAGGCTTACGAGGCAAACGTTGCTAACTTTTCGACATAGTAGTGTTTACATGAATGACATTTCGTTATAATAGATTTGGGTGACCTTGCTAACTTGTAGATGAGGAAAACTTCGTCAAGATGCAACCATTTTTGATAAGTCAGACTGACCAGTTTGGGAAAGGTTTTGTATCAAAAAGGGAAATTCCCTTCATTTTGTTTCAAATGTGTACTAGTTAACTGGTGTTGGACCAGAGTTGTGTCTCTTGACAAAGTTTCATCACAGGTTAGGTGATATATTTTGATTTGGACCATGGATAGCAACCGAGTACGTCTCTCGTAATATTTTTCTAACCCTTTCAATATATTTTCATCTAGGCCTTCCAGCCCTTCCTGTACTTCAGCCTCGAAGAATATTATTGTTGGATTGTAATATATTACTTTCCTATTTTTCTTGGTGTCCTGCAGAAAAGCTATGTAGTCATCCAATGACTACCTTCCCAGGCTTTCAAAACCAACGTGTGTTCACCCATTTCAGTGTCGATAATGAAAGCTTGATTAGGATGCATTTAGTTTGTTCTGCGCAGTTAGAAAGCCGACGCATTTGACTCATGTATTTTCAGTATAGGTTTTGTGGCCACTGAACAACAGACAAAGTTTTTTTCTGCTCGACAATTTTTCAACCGAAATTAGTATTGTCAAATTTTAAAGAATTCTTGTCTAAGGTTGTCTTTTATTGTAATGAGCCAGTGGCGTAGCTAGGATTTTTTCCGGGGGGGGGGGGGGGGCAAAGGTATGAAATTTCCCCAAAACTTTTCCCGGTCAATGTGTATGTATTCCATATAAAATGCAAACTTACAAGTATAACAACATTACCATGTCATTTTGTAATATTACCTGCATTTTAATCTTAAAGTAAAACATAGAGCAATCGGAAATAACAAAAAGTATATTATTTTGGTAAACAGTATCTGGTTTATTTGTATGTACTAAAGCAGTGGCGTACGCAGGATTTCTCTGAATGGGGATGGGCATGCAGTATGGTCTAAGGGGAGGGGTGTCCGGAAATTTTTTGCCGTTTTCAAGGAGCCTACATGCAAAATGGTGCAAGATTTTCGACTTTGACAGGAACAGTGTTAAAATTTGAACCGTGGTGGTTCATGAGGATAAAACTGAAACTTTTGTGTCTTTTCATGCACTCTTATGCCATTTATGCTACCTTACGAAGTAAAACTTGTCATTAAATTTGCACACTTTTAGAAGTCCAAATAAAAGAGCATTAATCGGTATTTGTGGTTTTTCTTGGCCACAAAATGTTATTTTGTCATAAAGATTATCTAAGCGGAGCGCCACCATTAGTTGGCGCGGAGCGTAGAGAAAATTGGGAAAAATCAGACCCCTTAGATGGCCGGAAATAGCATTTTCCAGGCTAATACGAAGAATCTAGCCAGTCGTTTTCTTCTTTTGTCGTTTGCAATAAAATGCTCACTTCAAAATATGTTCGCAAACTGCAAAGTGATCAGACAGTTAAGAGCTAATTTTACTCCAAATATGTAATTTTGCCCAACAGACCGAGCGAAGCGCCACCATTGGTTGGCGCGGAGCGTAAAGAAAATTTCGAAAAATCAGACCCCTCAGATGGTCAAAATAGCGTATTTATGCTTGTAAAGAGAATCTAAACATGTAGTCTTTTCTATCGATGCCACCAGTGGGAAACAGAGTCTACCCTTTTAAGTAAAAATTGGAATTTGACAGAAATTTGCATAGGTCTATTTGTAGGAATTAAAAAAAATAGCATCACTGAAAGACCTTGCAATCCTTCCCCTTTGAAAAATTTTGAAAAATTGGGTGTCCTTATAAGCAATCTGGTGACACATATGCTATCTTTTGAAGTAAAATCTGTGTTAATAAGGTAATAAAGTTAGACTACGTATTTTTAAGAACAAAGAAAAAATGGCATCTGTGAGGGGGGCATGGCCCAATGGTCTCCCCATCGCACGCCACTCAGGAGGCCTAGTAGTTAATTTGTTGCATGAAAATACGAATTATGTATGAGAAATGTGTCACAATTTCTTATTCTAACGAAAATTTTGTGAAATTTTTGTAATAATAAGAAGATTCATCAAATTTCCCCATTTTCATCAAATTTCCCCCAAAATTTTTCCAGGGGGCAAGTTGCCCCCCTGCCCCCCCCCCCCCCCAGTAGCTACGCCACTGTAATGAGCTTTCCAAAAAGGAGACTTAATCAATTAAAATAAAGAACTTTAGACAATTATACTTCAACCCAGGAAATCCTAAGTCTACTTGTTATAGCTCCTCCCATGCACAAGCCGTGTAAAAGTCGTCCTCATCCAGACCCAGGGGGTGGGGCATGTGGGGAGGGGATCAGATTTTTTCATTGCCCCCAGTTGCCCCAAAACAAAGTTGCTGGAATGGAAGTGCATGTCCCCTATGCGGTGTGTGTGTGTGTGTTGGGGTGGGGTTGGGGTTGGGAGTGGGAGTGCACTGCCGCCTGGGTGAACGTGCATTTGATACTGACGGAAAGTTAGACTTGGCCAAGTCTGTCGTGAGTGTTCCCCGGGGAGCTGACAACACTAACTCTACACAAATCCAGTGCTTCAGCACAGTACAGCATACCGTATTTGCCTTTTTTCTAATACGCCCTCTATCGGTCTATAAAGGTATCGCTTCTCAACGAGAACGATAGAATTAATAGACCGATAGAGGGCGTATTAGATAAAAGGAAAATACGATATTCTGTGCTATGCTGCAGTAGGGAAATTTTGAAGAGAAAGTTGTCAACCCCCCGCGGAACACTCACGAGAGACTTGGCCAAGTCTAACGGAAAGTTTGCCTATGTGCCCTTTAAGTAGGCCGACATCGTTTCGGGTTAGGTCAGGGGTTTCCAATCTACATGTGACACGCACATCACTAATGATACAAAGTTGCCCTGTCTTTGCAGTACGCGACGTGGTACATAGCATGCTTCATTTATTATTGTAGTGCGCCGCACTACAATATTGGCATTTACTGGCCGACTGACAATTTCTTTTGTGAAGCCTGTTATGGCCCACAACTCATTTCCCTGCGCGTATCGTAACTTAGTTCGTACAAATATCGATGCTCTACCCTTTAACAATAGCAGTAAGTGCAATCTGTGGCCGTCTTTAAACAAAAATCAACTTCAGAAAAGCAAATACTACACTTACAAGGCTGATTTAAGGAGTTAGCTTCATGAAAGAGCATTGCGGATAAATATCCAGAAAACGCGATGTAATGTGGTTCGGCCTTTTCACACTGAAGTGATAAGCCCGGAGAATCAATCGCTGCTTCCAAATTGGTATACGTAACACGGCGCCATTGCGTCCACTATCGTTGAACAGTATCAAGACGTTATTGTATAGTATCTTCATCTAGCTACTACGGAGCAGGGTATTGCCAATTCCCTGTACGAACGAATTGGCTTTACTGCATTGTGGATTAAGCGACTTGTGCTGTAGTTCTATTATCATGCTTTATTTCAGTGGTAAAAGCAGAAGTTATTTTGACAGCAGTCTGACCGAAACGTTTTGACAGCATGCATGTAGCATGCATTGCGAATTAACGAAACACGGATGTTAAAACACACAGCGTCAACAGTTATTCGGCCTTCCACGAGACAGTTGTCATATGCATGCAGCGGTGCAGTCAGAGAGCTTGAGAGGGCGTCATTATTTAACATAAAGAACGGTGAAAGAGAAGTCGAGAACCGATAAAACCATTACAGGCAGGAGTAAACAACACAACAGAGCATAACGTATGGCTAAGTAGGCTACTCAGCACGAGTCCTTGAACGGGACTATGCTTCGTCCACTTCATTTTACTCCACACTAGACTGTATACGGAGTAGGTCCTACCGTTAAGCGCAGTACACGGTCTTGTTCAAGGACTACTCAGCACTTGCTTCATTGTTGGCAAATGTGCTTCAAAATAAAGCTAGTGACTGACTATTAGCATAGAAGGTCCATCACTGGTTACTCTTCAATGATTTCCTTATGCGTCCAGCCAAGGAGCTGGGAGACAAGTGGTCCATCTTTGTACTATCAAGAAATAGGGTTGAGAGGAGTGGCCAAAAAGAAACAACAGCCCCTCTTCCCGCCATGAACAAATCCTAAAGTTCAAATAAAAACTGGGCTACTGTACTAACTGAAAAGACATCTCTAACACGCACTACAATTCTGCGTATTTGCAAGCAAACGCAGTTCTAGTTTTTCTGTTGTTTTTCATTCTCCCTCATGCATCCATCGAATATTTCTGTAGGCTGCACTCCAACTTAAGATTGCGTTCTGGTTAGATCAGTGGTTCTCAAAGTGGTCCCCACCATCCCCTAGGGGCCAGTGAAAAGTTTCAAAGGGCGCTGAGGAGGTTGCAAGCAATAGGAGGGCGTTGGTATTGACTAGGGGGTCCCTGGAGGTTCTCATACATTCGTGCAATATTAAGGAACCCAGGAGGTTGCAGAGTGGTTGACACAGACTGTCTTCTTTGAAAGGTTTAGAAACTATTGACAAAAATTTACCCAATATAAAACTTATCTGGGTCATTTCGGTGCTGGAAATTGAAAGTCGAAAGCTCAAAGTCAAAGACTTATATAAATATGGTGGCATGCTGGGTGGGAGGGGGCGTTGGATCAGTCATGGATACCAAATGGGGGCGGTATTTTGAAAAAGTTTGAGAACCACTGGGTTAGATGGTGTCTTCACAGCTTAACATTAGTTCAACACTTTGTAAATCCCCAGCACTTCACCCAAATGAAAAAAGTCTGGTTAAGCCACCGACTAGTGTAATGGTACACGGTGGCACCGCGCAAGTGTAAAATGATACTCCCAAAGAAAAAAGTTGTTAACAATGGAGTTAGATCAACCCAAAAAAACAAATAAGTTACCTCTCTTGTGGCTAAATTTTTCACCCAGAGATGAACTAAACCCTCAGAGCTTCCGGGGGCTTCGCGCCCTGGACCTCCAGCCAAACTTTGCCCCTGGACCCCACCCGCAAGGCCTCGCGCTACGCTCTCGATTTGGCCCTGTGCGCGAAAATTTTTCTCCAAGCAATTTCCTTTGCCATCAGCCCCCCCCCCCCCAAACAAAACAAAAAAAAAAAAAAAAATTGAGGATTCTGGCCCAGCCGCTGCTCTCAGTACATGCGTGTCCACTCTGCATTTTCGAAATTTGATGTCACTGAAGGAGTTCTGACAATTGAAAAGCAAAGTCTGAACGGATCGTCCGGAATATAATTTGTGGTTATCGTAGCATTGCAAATATTCGAGTTATTAAATTAAGAATCATCTGCCTTTGAAGTAGACTGTGAATGATGACTCCAAAGTGTTGTAGTTTGTATGGAGACTGCGATCCTAATGGTACTCTACGTGAATGCTATAAGCATGAAAGTACTTCCTCCGATACTTCCATGCTATAAGGCTGTTATTCTCCATCGTTTTCAATTTAAAGAGTATTATAGTCAACGGACGTAAAAATAAACGCATCCCCAGGAATAGAAGCCTACACAAATTTCGCTATATCGCAATTGCAACACAAACGCCTAACCATTTGACTGTTGGGGATTGCGAGATATTTATTATCAAAATTTCAAAATTAATCCATTTTGGGTTCAATTTTTCCCAGTAAGATCGTTCATAATTCTGAAGTATACTACCCCAATTTGCATTACAATATATTTTTGCAAAGCTGTGACAGCAGTGTCACAAATTCACCATTTTTTGGTCACACGACGCCACTACGACTCGAAAGACTTCAATTTATGAACATATGCATGTTTACATGAATCAGTTTTGCGATGTTGGGTGATGTTAGTCCTTTCTTTTTGCTATGAGGGCAAAAGGTCAAAACCTTTTGTCTTAAATTTGATGTAGCTGCGAGATGCAATTAACATGCTGTATATTTCAATCATTTTCCCCATCGTTTGGAACTCCATAATGATGTTGATTTTAATACTTAGATTATTTCTTGGACATGAATGATTTTCAAATTATTTTCCTTTATAGCCAGTGCTATACTTTAGAGGTTAAATATTTACTGTTGTGCTCCAATCGGGGCATTTTTGCCCGCCTCGGGAGTGGGCGAAAAAGCGGACTTAGCACACCCGTCATCAGCTTCCGAAGGCTATTGACCCCGTGACCGTAAACTATTGTCTATCTCGTTGTTGTGGCCGAATTTTCGGGTAGCTACTCGCAGTTTGGAGCTCCGCGTGAAACAGTAAAGAGGGGTGACAGCCGCGCTCTCTGTCTGGGTCCAAAAGGACATACACAACGGTAAAGGGTTAAATCAGGGAAAATGTCAACAGACCTGTAATAAAAAAAAATGAATGAAACTCAAGATCTTCAATCTTGTCAATAAAAACCTGGTTTTCGTCAGTGTAACTCATTTTAAGACTTGAGCATTCCCAAACCGTCATTTTGGGCAATGTCTGACAGATATAGTCTTAGATTGTACTTTTTAAGACTATTCCAACATTAAAATTTATGGTGTGCGAAATTTGAGGACATGAAAACAACATGAAGACTGCATAATGGAGCCAGGGGTGGCGCCAGCGTGCCCCCCCCCCCCCCCCCCGTCGGGGAAGGTCGGCGGTCTAGTCGCGGGGTTCTAAAATAATTTGAAAAATAATAATAAAAAAAAAAAAAAACCCTACAAGGACTGAAGTTACTGAATGGATGATGTTGAACATATTTTCCTTTTGTAACGCTATTTTAATAAATATCGGAATCGGTTTTAACCACTTCTTCCTAGCTATGCTACCCCTCAATCCATGTATCTTGTCCCATTTTCATTCCTTGTGCGTAAGGTCATCCATGAGCAGACCAGGGAGCTGGAAATTCCGTCTGCAGACGTTACAAAGGATGGCACCAGCTGGAACCAGGGGCCATGCCCCCGTCGGGGGAAAGCTGCTCTTCGTCCCCTGAGAAGATCCAATTTCGTCGGGGAGCCTTCATCGTCGGGGCCCACGATAAAAGACATGAATTTCGGTCTCCAGATTATCTTCTTGATTTTGCTTATTAGAAAACCATATTCTTCATGGAAACTCTCACACTGGAGTCCTTACAAAAACGAACGACAGGTTGTTCAGGTGCATACCCAACCGTTTGCCATTTGTCTTGCCCCGACAGTCGAATTCGAGAAACTTTAATGAAAATCGGCGAGGTTGTTTTCAATTACACAAATGCTAAACAGTACCGTAGTGTGAGAATGTCTCTCCATGAGTCTGACTGAAAATTCATTTGAAGCCACCTTGTAACGTGACATATTTTCAAAGACGTTGAAAGTAAAATAATTTATAGTCGTGAGTTCGTATAGTCACATAGAAAATTTAGTGGACCTTGCAATTGAGTACAACGAAGAATTTCAATAGCGTTAAAACAATGGTATGTTTTCGATTCTGTTGCACAGTTTTCCCTCGAAAAGAAACAAGACCATTTCATCTTATTGTGGTGGTACCTTTTAGCTGGTCACTTTCTGATCAAATAGCAAGTTGGATTTTTTTCTTTTCATGTGAAACTTTCATTTCAAAGGAAAACTCAAAGTAACGGCTGCTTCCTTTCTAGTTACAAGTCTGGAAATGACATTTTCGGCTGTCTGATGGGTTAGATTTTTCAAACATTTTCTGTACGCGCCGCGCCAACTGATGGTGGCGCTCCACTTTGTAAGTGTTTTGGTTGAACAGATTACTAAACAGAACAATGCATGCTTCCAAATTACTCTTCGTTTGGGGGCAATATTATGAAGTAAAAATTTATTGCGAAAGAAAGCTGAAAATAATTACTGCTTTGTTTCTGGTTACGAGCCTGAGAAATGCCATTTCCGCCAGTCTGGGGTTCTCATTTTTTCAAAAGTTTCTGTGCCCTTTTAGCTAGTCTTTCGGGCAGGATTACATTTTTCGGACAAGAAAGTCAATTCCGCTCCCAAAACTGCAACGCTCCCGTACGCTTATGTCAATATATAAAATATAAAACTTCAAATAAATGGAAAGCCAACATTCTTCCGTGAGGAAATTTTTCAATATTTTCCGAGGGACTTAATCTGAATAATAATGTAGTTGCACCCCCCCCCCCTCCCCACCTATTTGATTCTTCTCATAAGAAGGTCAGATTCTTCCATAAAAACCAAAAAATCTGTCGTAAAGTTACAATTTTTCTCCAATATAAGCTTCACATTCTCAAATTTTGTTAAAAATGTCAAAATTTACCATTTTCGATGGATACTCCGTACAATAGAAAACGAAAGCTAACTTTGTTAATCACCCCGACAATTCTGCTCTTCAAAGGCACAAACAGGACATTCAATAGTAAAGAAAAACAAAAGGAATCTGACACAATATGTCCACATTACATAACTTTCTGTGGCTTTGTTGAAAAGTAGAGGCATTTTTTACAAAATTAATCAAGATATCTAAACTTAGGAAAAGGTTAATTGCAAAAGGGCTTGGAGGACATGATTTGGGATGTTTTTGTCTTTCTTAAAATACTCTTTAGAGAATTCTTCCACTTGAAAAGTGGACGTCATGACTTGGCCGATGTCATCACTTAGCCGATCTTTGAACAATAGAAACACGCAAACACCAATTGGTGCTCACTGGACCATGTAATCTCTAACGGTGTGACTTTTTGTCAGTTGCTTAACAAGAAAGTATTTCAAGGCCATCATAAGTTTGTCCAGATTTCAAGGTAGCTAAATCTGTAATGCGGAAGTTGAAGTGAAAAGTCACAGGAAAATGCCTGTTAGCTGTTGCCACACTGCCACACTGCCATATTCTCCTCTGCATTTCAGAAATCAGTTGTCAGGTAACTCTGATGCATTTAAGCGTTGTCACTTAGGAAAGTGTTCACTCGCAACACATCTTCGGGATGGGTCAATGTCGGGAGTTTTCAAAAGGAAAAACATAACATTATACTTTTTATACTTCTCTTTATCCATGAATTACAACGAGTGCAACGATGTATTAAAGAATGCAAATCGAAACCGCAAACTGATAGTGATAGTCTCTGGAACAAATCCAAACAGCTTAAATCGTTCAATTTTGGAAGGCCTTTTTTGGTTTCCCCGAAAGGGAATAACTATATATTGGGTGGTGCAGACGTAATCTTTGCAGAACTAATGTAGGACGTGCATTTTAGTGTTGGCGTTGACTTCCTCAACATTGGTATTGGTATTCAGGTACTCCAGGCGCGGATCCAAGGGGGCTTTTACGGCCTCAGTGCCCCTTTAGTTTTCGTCACATCAACAATTCGTTGTGACTATTCACACGAAAATTTTCTTGTTAATAAGAGTACCTGTAGTCACAACTCACACGAAGAAAATTTGAGCCGGTTGGCGGGGCTAGCACTTGTATATGGCCAATTGACGGCTCTGTAGATGGCTCTGCATACATGTACAACTTGCGTATCTACAGTTTGCGCGTACGTAGGTAATAGTAAGATAAAGGTACACGGTGTGATATATCGATGCATATGTGGGTGTACGTATACGTACGGTGTGTCATTGAATTTGAAGCAAAATGTTTCAAATTCTAAAAAAAAATCACGGAATTTGATTAGCCAAAGATAAACACGAAAGAGCTGATTGGCTATGGTGGCTTTTTATTATGCTTAGGTGGTTGTGGTACATGAACTATTTCTCATCATTAAAAAGTCAAAAGGGAGTAGTGCTCATGGGCGTCCGCAGAAAAAAGTCAGGGGGGCAAAATTTCTAAAGGGGGGCAAAACCTCCAAATCACCATGAATTGACACAAAGCATGCAAAAATTTCAGCCCAAAATGCCTCCCAGATCGCCGAAAATGGCATTTCTAAAGCCTATTTTTCGCATAGAAACTTGGAAAACACGTTTTGTTCGGGTTTTTGCAGAGATTTTTATACGTTTTTTCAAATTTTTGATTTTCCAGGGGCACTTGCCCCCCCCCCCTTGCCCATACCTGCGGACGCCCATGGAAGTGCCCCTTGCCTCCAGAGCTGTTTTTCCCCATTACATCATAATGTGGCCTAAGCTAACATTATTGCGTAAAAAGGAAAAGTACTAAGTGTACCCCAAATAAAGATTCCCCAAATTCCCTAAAATTCTCGTATGATACTGCCCTTTAATGGCCTTTATTCATACGAAAATCTTCATATGAATAGTGCTTCCACGTGCCATTGTTCGTACGAAAATTTTCGTGTGAATAGTGCTCCCACATGCCCTTATTCGCACGAAAATTTTCGTGTGAATAGGCCCCACTATAACAATTACACTAAAATAAGCATCATGTTCATCTAAGAGAATATTCAAGGGGCTTATTTCAGGCCCATCCTTTCTCTTCTTCACAACACGAATTCGAATACACGCACCTCGTGTGATATTCAGTCCGAGTGAATAGGCTACTCTTCCTGCCGCCTTTGCTCTCGACACAACAGGGAGCTGCGATTTCTTCAGTTGGCCATCACAACAAGATTTGAATAATGTGAATAGCTGCCGGCCAATATGTCATCATGAGGATAACCGACTGAACTGTGCCACTGGGCGCGTCAGCCCAGTGGCGGAGCTGCCATATGGTCAGGGGGCGGTGCCCCCCCCCCCTGACGGACCAAAATCGTCTGTCGGTGCCCTTTTGGGGTTTTCGACATACTTTACTCTTGCACCATTTTTGGCAAAAGACATAATTTAATAACGTTGTTGTAAGGCCTAGATAACGAAATGCTCAAACAGCCACCGATAAATGTACTAACTGCACTTCATTCTGATGAAAAAGGTCATCTTCTGTAATTTAGGGATAGGTTTTGCCGCAAACGTATCTTCATGCTTTATACGCACTAATGAATGTTGTCGCTGTGCTAAGTTCGTTGCTTCCACACCAAGCGAGATTATAAGCTTACAAAATACACATACTGACATTAAATTAACCCTCCCGGCCAGTAAAAGATGTTGCAAAGGGCGCAGCAATAATTGTAGCGCAAATAGCCCTCTTGTTGTCGGGGATAATTGTCAACATAGACAATAAAAAGACGTTTTTCAAAATCATTTGAAGAGAACATTCAGGTTAAAATAAAATAGAACTGTTATCATAGTGGTAATGATTTAAGGTTGTAATGAGTAGTTTTCATTTTGCTTTCCTTCAAGTGACCAGTATCATAATAAATGTCTATTTCTGACGATGCACGATAATTCTATGGAAATGCTTCTTTCTGTATTTCCGTGGTCTAAAATGCCAGAAAATTGCATAAAAAAAGCTTAAGTTTAGGCTACTTTTATTTGTTATGAATTCGGTGTCTAGAAAGCCAAGCCGACCTCTTGTCTTGGCTATTTCTTTTAATGTAATTAATTAATGGCTATTTCAGAGTGATCGCATGATATAAATTACCCCATTTAATGTTTCCTCGTGTACTTATCTTGATTTCCAGGTGCCAAAAATGTACACCTAACGGTGATTACTTTCCATAACTTTTTCCCTCTGTAAGATTGCTTGCTATTTAGCTCTAGCAGGTTTTATCTTACCTTCAAAAAGTAGCCCATTATTACATTAAAATCTTAAATCGAGACTTGACAATAACACACAAAATATAATGACTGCCTTAATACTAGAATGTAGAAGAGAAGGATAGAAACCTGTGCGCCCGCAGGAAGGGGCAAGGGGGGGATTTCCCTCTCCTGGAAAATAAATTTAAAAAAATGAAAAAACGAAGAAAATATAAAGAAAAAGACGAAGAAAAATTAACATCAATATTTCTTAACAATTTACTCAGTGTTTGCCCTATTTATATGCGGTAAATAGGCTTTAGAAATGTCATTTCCAGAGATCTGAGCGGCATTTTGGGCCAAAATTTTCTTACGCTCCGCGCCAACTCATGGTGGCGCGGAGCTTTCCCCTACAAGAATTTAGCCCCCTCCCTCCCGAATTTTCTTCAGCGGAGGCCCATTGATAGAAATTGTGACATGTTTTAATAGAAAAACTTGCTGAGGAGAAATGTTAAAGTAGTCTTCTACCAGGTGAAAATCAAAATAATGGAAAATATGAAAAGTCGTGGCTTCGATCGTGCGAAGGCTCAGGGTATTTACTCCTTCGAAGCGCCCCTGCAGACCATTTTCGCCCCCTCTGACCGAAACCCCTAGCTCCGCCACTGCGTCAGCCCATGTGTGCAATGTAATGGCTGGACGTTTCGACACGTTAGTCTTGTCTTAGCTTCCAACGGTGGTTCATTATGGTATAGAGCAGGGCTGTGCAGACCTTTGAACCAAATTATGTTGCTGTGGCCATCTGAGTGGTTTCAGAGGAGTAGATAAAGGTGTGGTGTCTAACCCTCACCTCTTCCCCCCCCCCCCCCCCCATCCTTCCCCCGTTAAAAGTTCCCAAAACCCACATTGTATACTAGAAGGACAGCGATCAGAAACAGTCAAGTGGGAAAAACACAAAACGCATCGTACAATTTTCAAGTAATCTAAGTGGTAATTATGACGCGAAACATTGGAATTGAAGCCCTGGTATACGGCAGTTGTTGACGCGGACAACGGAGAATCGAGTTATACGTTGATTTTGATTTCCATTTCGTCGCGTACCGGTAGTTTCTATTTACGGTTTGAAGCCTGGGATCAAGTGTGCAGAAACCGTTAAAATGGACTGGTTGTTTGTTGGCTAGAAAATAATTTGCCCTCTTGTTTGTTTGGCATGCAAGTAATTAATTATAAATACAAGCGTCTACCTTTCGGTCTACAATTCGGTCTGTTTTGTAAGAACCTGTTGTTCTCATACAGTATCCCACTCAGGTAAACTTCGGGCAGGCAGGCCTCTGAGTCTGAGCTATCTAGCCTTCTCAAACACATGTAACCCTTGCAAAGTTCGACAAAACTTGAAAAGACTGGTTAGCCGGTATGCGATGCACATGGGCGTCCGGAAGGGGGGGGGGCAAGAGGGGCACGTGTCCCCCGGGAAAATCAAACTCATCGGGAAAATCAAAATCATCAAAATATCTTCACTCACAGCGTCAGTTTTTACTCGTGAAATATGAGGACATTTGACCAGGAAGAGCAAAAGAGAAGATGGTATGCTGAATAGTGAAATCGTAATTTGAGGACCATCATTCGTGATTTCTATTAGAAATTTGTAATCGTAAAAACTATGCCAAAATTGTACTAGTTGTCAGGTATGTAGTGTGCATATGGCATCCGACTATTGATGAATGCGTTGGTCTTTGTTTGGTCCCGTGCTGATCTCAAGTGGCGACGCGCGGATGTAACTGGGATATACAAGGTGAATATGGAGGGGGGGGGGGGGTATGATTCATAATTGGGTAACGGACATAAGCCTATATAGGCGGATATAGGCCTATATAGGCTGTTTGACAGTTGTAAGTTTTATCGTGCATAGGCGTGCGAGGCCGTGACCGAGAGGCAGATTTCCCTTCAACAATTTTTTACATTGACAATTCTAAAAATCTAAAAATTACAGACATGAAATTCCTGTTTTAGGGCTGGGTACATGCAGCTTGTAACATTCGCCAAGTGTCGTTTCCGGCCATCTGGAGTGTTTGTAAGGCCCAAAATTTTCTTGTACGCTCCGCGCCAACCTATGGTGGCGCTCCGCTAGATAGTGCACACAATTCAATCATCCATGAATGACCTTGCCCTCCCTTGTAAAAATTTCTGCGGACGCCCATGACGATGCATTGCCATCCCCCCTTGAACTGTTGAAGTTGCGGTCAATGAACTTGGTCGAACTTTAAATGTTGTAGGCCTAATCATCATAATCTTATGTCGCAAAGTAGTCCTGTAGTTTGTAGAATGCGCACGCAAGCTCATTTTCAAAAAGATTAATTTCTTTACATATGCATTTCGTCCAATGGTAGAGGTACATTTTATCTGGTAATTTTCTGACCATTTTACAATTTACTCATTCTTTTATTGAATAAATTTTACTGCAAAGGAAAGCTCAAAATAATGCTGGCTAACATTCTACTTACAAGTCGGTGGAAAATGCCATTTCCGGCAGCTGTCTGAGTATGGGCGGCCAAAAGGGCAAAAAAGACAAACTGCAAAATATTCATTTTAATTTCAAAAATAAAGTTTAAAGGTAAAAAAATATTCTAAGTGAGAAATTTAAAAATAAAATAGGCAATGATTACATTTTAAAAAACGAGCGATATTTATTACGTCCCCAAAACAAATTGAAAAACACTAAAAGTAGTTATAATTAATCTTAAAACTAACACATTACCGTTTTATCCAAATGAAATATCAAAGCCCCCCAATAAATAAAAACTGGAAAACAAATAAAAAGAAATAAAATAAAAACGCAAATAGAGACACAATTTTGTGTTTTTGTTTTATCTTGTGTTTTCATGATGATGATGGTGGCGCTCTGCTTATTCTTTCGAGCAGAATTAGATATTTCAGGCAGAGAATCACCACGTCCCCATTACCTGATCTCTTTTAAGTTCAGCCCCCCTCCCTTTTTGGCCAGTACCCCTTATTTACTGCAAGACTACATAAATACCTATTATATTGTCCACGGTTTGAAGCCAATGCAGTGTTTCATTGAGATTGTTTCGATGACTCACACCGGGCATGATCAGTTTTATCGTCGACAACTGTGTCTGCAACTTGTACAAAAAATAGGAATTATATTGCTTGGTATTAAAAGAAGCCGAATCTTCATTTTTCCTATTTCCTGATGTGTTCAGTCATTCTCTTCTTAACTAATGGTCATGTCGGCGCCCTCAACATTTTAGATTCCAACAAAAAATAGCAACCTATCCATGAGTCGCCAGTTTAGGTTAGGTTAGGTTAGATAGGGTTTAAATGTCCATTTTCTTGCCAAATGTTGTTTTTTGACCATCTCATTTATTGTAAACGTTTTATATGGTGCAAAAGTTACAACGGTTTAATAATATTACACGTACAAAGTCAATGCAAATTCTCAATTTTACACAATTACATGAATGACGATCATTAAAAATATACATATTGCGCGCTTTGTATACATTATGTACATAATACCTATATGGATTATATATATATATACACTACGCACATTATATATATTATATAAATTTTTTTGACCTCATATACCCTGTATACGTTATGGCAATTCCATAATAATACCTATATACACAAGACACTGTACAAGGACTAAACTGATATATAAAATGAACGGCATTGGCCCATAAACATATTAAACAAGGAATTTACATAGTTATTACACGGAGTATACTTCATAGTAAACATAAAATAGTTAATAAACAATATACACGGTAAAAAATGTCTGTACATTTACAGAAAATAAAATAAAGAAAAACAAAAGATTACATAAAAAGTACTGTCAACTCATTGACAGCACTTTTTATGTATTCTTTTTTATTTCTTTATTTTTTCTTCTGTAATTGTACAAAAATTCTGTAACATAACAGACATTTTTTACAGTGTAGTTGTTAATCATGAATGAATATATACGGGTACACAAAACTTGCATGGATGATACAGTCGGGCTTGTGACTTTTTACAGCGACCGCTCATGGATCTATAACCACAGACTTTTAAATGCTTTATGTTTACAGATAAAATCAAAATAGGTACGGTACTTAATTGCCCAGTTCATCAAAACAATGAAAGACAGCGTTGTAAGGATTTTAATTTGTTCCATCTGAATTTTGGAGCATTCTTCTGAAGAGCTACATATTTTTCAATTTTAATAGTAGTGTATGAATTCTAACCAAATGGTTGAAGTCGTGCCGGCAACGGCTTTTTCCAGCCTGCGGCTCAATAGACGTCAGTGTAGGATGCTCAGCCGACATACACAACGTAAAACTAAAGACATCTAGTGAACGTTCTCTGAATAAGTCTAGTTATTCATTGACACCACTACAAGTGACTGTCATCGAAGCTAGAGAGCAAGTTCTTCTCGGTGGACAAGTCGCACTTCGCACATATGATCCTGCGAGGATATTTAACATAGACTACATAGTCAGGGTATAAAAGTTGGGCGCCCGCCTCTTTCTACAAAGGACATGCCTCACTCTTTTGAAGGCAAAAGTAGAATGTTAAAGAGCAAGACGGAGCAGAATAACCCCAACTTTAAGTAGTGAAGCAGACTGTGAGGTTTCATGATTCGCCGTTCTCCTCAAATGCCAAATTTACTAGAAATAACTGCTTGATTCGCCTTGAATATGCAATTTTGAAGTTTATAAAATATCATGAAAGATACTTAAAAGGAAAATTGTGACGTTTAGCTATTGCTTCAAAATATGTTTGTATATTTTAAGCAATTTTTCTGGAATCATCAAATAATTGAAATAGTTGCAGGCTTCCTGTTAACAGAGAGAGTTCCAAATAAAAACTCTTCATTGAATCACTAAATAAACTCTGCCCTTGGGGTCAATACTGTGATCCATAACCATGCCATGGATCAATTTATCATTTAATCGCCAATCAGGCATGTTTTAAGTAAGAAATTAGAAGCATCATTCATAAATTTAGGACGCACTGTGTCTACGTCCGCAGATAACTTTTCACTGTTCCAGCGGGAACCTGGCCACATGGACGAAATATTACTCTTTGCTAAAGTACTTAAGGAATTGTGAGAAAAGTGAACTGCCCATGTAAGTGGCGGCATACCTTTCGGAACTGACTTGTATTCTAGAACTTTCTTACAAGAAAATGGAGTGAAAAATTTTCTAGCTTCCATTACAACACTCATTGTCTCTACTTCCTTCATTTCAACTAATTTTTTAATTACATACATGTCGGATACATGAAATTTACCTTTAACAGAAAAATAATAAGGTTGATCACTCCACTTAACATCCGCCATCAGATTTGCGACACGATTAAATTCAATGGCGCTGGCAGATACGAGACATGGAGTGTAAAACAAATACACGGTAAAAAGTCCGTCGTTGAACGGTTTAGTACATGCAGGGAAATGAAACGGTATTACGTCATAGTCGGACATCCAACCACCTCCCACGGCTGCCATGGCAACGTGCCGCATGAAGCAGGCAAGTTCATATTCTTTTACGTTAACAGATGGTAGTTTCCAAAATCTTTCTCGAAGGTACGTGTAATTGGGATGTTTTTTTGCATCTTCCTCCGAAAGTACCTTTGGTGTCCATCCTGCCGCAAACCAAGCAGTGCTCCACGCATCCAGCATCTTCTTCTCATTTTCGATTGTTCTTGGAGAAGCATTTGGCAGTGGTTCGTAATACGTGTAAATTGTACAGAATTGGTCATGAGGTAATCCTGATTGAACTGCACCACCAATTAATTTGTCAGAACACTTTCTATAACGTTGTGTAAGATATTCCTGGCTAAGATTTACTGCAGGTATAGATTCCATTTCATTAATGTTGGGAGAGTACCCGAGAACACAAAAGTCCATCGCATATATTTCCGTCAATTTCTTCCAGGCCTTGTATGTGTACACAGACTGGCAATCGGCGTGTTTACTTGATAATTTGTGACTTGCTTTTAAGGGACTCATGTCAACGCCTGTTCGTTCACTGAGTGCATCGAAGCTTTCGTTCCAACTTTCGAAAGTTAAAAGCTGGTCCAGCGCAAAATTTCCTTGCTTATCAAAAATCATGTTGACTTGAGGCTGAAGATGTAACTGGTTTGTGACTTTTAATGTTCCTCCTGGATAGAGTGTTTCTGCTACGAACAAATCAAATGATGATAGGGAACGATTATCTATATGTTTTGCAACCCATAGGCGATCTGCAGCGTTTCCTAGACCCTGGGAGTAATAACTCCAAGTTGATATCAACCGAGAGCAAGGGTGACGTATCATACTGAATTTATGGTAGCTTTTAAAGAACTCTGTGTCAAAAGCAATTATTTTGTTGTGACCACTAAGATATGCACCATTTAATTCTGCTCTCCTGTCATCAAAGAGAAAGGAAGTCTCGATGGTTGTACCCCCAGCGTTTGGTATATGAATGAAGAGAAACTTTAGTTCATCAGAAGATCTATTCAAGCCTTCCGATTCTGTGGTTACCGCTAAGTTTGAGACTACTGTAGGTTTGTCGCGAATTATACAACCAGACCCTCCTTGAAGTCTTTGCCCGCTATCGGCACATTTCAAGTCGCCAGTTTGGTTTCGACATATAGTTTGAATGTTCCCACCTGCATCTTGCACATTTGTTAGTACCGAACCGGAGGGACAACTTCGCATTGCTTTCTCGGTATCTTCGTTACCGACGAAATCTGAAAGAAAATTGAGAGAAAGAAAAATGAGATAAAGTTATTTCCACTGCTTTCTTCCAGTTTTTTTTTCCCACTGAGGTAAACACTCATCCGAATTGCTGCTTCATCACTGTAATAAGAGAGAATATACTGAGCGAGAATACAAGCTTTTTGGGTGAATTAACGAGGCTTTAGGGAGTGTCCCTCATTTGAGGTACAGCCCATGTCAAGGGACTGTTGTGAGAACTATAGAGTCCATTTTATCGAGCGAAATTTTAATGAACTAGTAGTCCCCGTATCAAGGGACGAGTAAACGAACTTCGAGAGCGCCTGCGCATCAGAGAATGGCTTTCCTAGTGATGTATTTTATATCTGAGGCTTCTAAATGGTTCCTTTGTCTAATGAGTTCGCAACCGATAAGAAAATTTGCATGAATTTAGAATCTCTAGATAGCAGGGAATTTTTTCTATTACACGAATTTTGAGAGCCACTGTCAGGCCGGGCCTCCGCAAGGCTGCAGCTGGACTGTCAGATTTTTTTTCAGTGCGCAGGCTAGCTACGCAGTCTACAGGGATTGCCGATCAACCACTTCAATCTTTTATGAAACTGCGTAGTGTACATTGAATTATACTATTGGTGTCCGTTTGAGTGTGTATATGTGTGAGTGTGTGTGCATGAATATGTTATATGCATTGAAATGCAAAGTAAATAGTGCAATGGCTCCATAACTATGCGATATAGGTGATCACGTAATGAACAGTTATGTTCGTGTCAAGTGCAAAAGCTGACCTAGTTTGACCTTTTGACTTGTGCCATTTTTTGTGAGTCCTGGCCCTTGTGGAGACAACCAAAACACATACACAATTAAACTACCCTCTCACAATACCTCAAAGTCAATTAAAATGACATTGTAGTGAAATTTCACGAGTGTGTGTAAGTGATACATGGAAATAGGTAGCCTGCTATAAGCAGGCTATTGTGTTTGCGTTTCAACTACTACATTCAAAAATCCAAAATCTTACTTTCACTACTATGAACAATAGGCCTACTATATGAATCTTTCAACGGCTTCACTGCTGAGCAATCGAGGTTTCCAACTAAGTCACATGGCATATCTACGGTGCACAATAGCCTGCTAACTTTCTGTCGAATCTCATTTACCACCACCAAAATGACGTCACGACAAAAATTAAAATACTAAATTACCGTAATAGGTAATGTAAATGCATCGAACGTACGACCTGGGTGTATTATGATTTTCAGAGAGCGCCATCTTTCGGATACTACAGCGTCTGCTCCGCATGCTAGGAAATGGTATATGGTGTAATAATTTGAAAATCAAGTAATTGGCAATTCCTTTTAGACTTGCGAGTACTTGTATGATTTTGAAATTAAATGAACCCTAATGTTTTTGGCGAAGGTCAAAAGTCATCGCGGGTAGAAGGTGCACATGCTTTACCTTGGTACTGCCTAAATATACAAAATCATTTTAAACGCAAGGAACCATAGTGCCCTTGGTCTCTTGTTTCAATTTTCTGTCCGAGGCCTAAGGCAACATAATACAATCATTGTGCGTGGTAAATACTGATTTACTTTCGTTTTGATCGAACACATGGATACGCTTTAAGAAAAAAGAAAGAATGGCTAGATATTAGCTAGATTATTATAGTAAGCGTTGTCTATACACGCAAAATGCTAACGAGTGGGTTATTGTGCACTATTAGGATTTTCTTGAGGGTAGTATAATTGCCTTTTTATTTTGTCTCAAGAAAGACCAATTCAGGTACCACAAAAAGTATCAAAGGTCAAAAGGTCAAATGGGTCAAGTGAGGCCAAAGTAGGTCAACCCGTGCACTCTTCTCACACGAACACATTAAAAGAAGGATTTAAGGTCATTACAGGATTTGGTATGTCAGAGGGGTACTTATTCTAAGCATTTTGGTGAAATTTGCACTGAAATCCAATGTGTAGTTCTCAAGATATGAGCACGTAAAGTTTTCACATTTTCAAGAAAAGTGAACATGAAGCAAGCACACATGACATCATATCCCCACATTAGTGCACAGTCTTTTGTTTTCTCTAAACTTTAGAGTTGATTTTCTCCTCAAAAAACCCATATTATTAAAATGTGATTACCTAAGTGGCATAAGAACTTTACAAACCTTGCATCCCTCACAGGGAGGTCCTGTTCCAATTAACTCCAAGGCCAACACAACAGTCTAACAAAACAAAGGGAAACAAAGCATTCCTTGTCAATGTGAGGAAGTGATATAAGCTCTGCTGCCCTCAAACTCACTTTGGAACACAAATCTACTGACTTCATTTACTGATATCTCGAGAACTACATGTCAGATTTGAATGGAAGTTTCACCACACTAAAGTGGTTTTGGTTTCTCTTTCACATATGAAAATTAAATTTTTGCTTAAACCTTCCCTTTGACTTCTCATTATGCCATCCCCTAAGTCACATGTTTATTGAGTTATCGCATCAAATATCTCGTATGTGACTATTAAACTGTCACTCGAATGTCAACAACTCGAACTGAAGTCAAAGTGGGTCATCACATTATTCACTTCACTAAGACGACGAAACTTTTCTTTACACCCATCCCCTAAAATGCCATGTCAGTAGCGAGATATCAATAAAACATTACTCTCTGACCTTTAGAACCTTTCAGATTATTGTACTTACAATATTTCCACCTCCTACCAATCTACCTCATCCTAATATTATGTCACGGTTTGAACAACGGACACCGAGTTACAGCAACTAAAATAAATTCACATTTTGGCCTCCCTAATGACCTTTGACCTGCACTAAAACCAATAGGCACATCTACTCAATAACATGCACATATACACCAAGTTTAAGAAAAAAATGGTCACTCCGTTATTGCCGAGCTATCGCACCAACATTCCCCTTCGTCACATACACACAGACACACACATAGGTCAAGGTGTCTGTATAGGTTCCTTTGTTTCACAAGGAACCCAAAACGAGTACAGAACGCTATTGATCAAACCCCTTTTTTTAATGTGGTCCACCGCTGCAAAAGGTTTGACAACCCTGCTATAAAGATTTGGTTAGACCATTTTTCGGCTAAGTTTGCAACCAATTGGTTTAGGCTGGGCACGCCACAGCATTTCCGGTTTCTTGTTTCTGTACCCTATTGCTAATGCTGAACGCCAAACACAATGGCCTAAAGATTGTCGCTCGAAAAAGTTATCTGGGTTGTTTAGCAAAGCAGTCACCCATGCTAGACCTGGACCTGGTACCTATTCCAGAATGTAAATTTTAGTCAATAGCTGATCCCTTTTTGTCTTCAATATTGACAAAAAAGAGTTTCAAAAACAACACGAAAATAGCAATGCCTGACTGGTAACTCAAAATAGTGTTGCAATGATAATACTAACAGACTAATTTGTATGTAAGAACTCTTTCCTCATGATAACATACCGAAGACTTTTAAAACCGGAACCTTCTGTCATTGTGCCTTGGTGCTTAGCATAAGCAATGGAGTAGGAAAAACAAGCCAGTGGGCCACAACTGGGAAAAGGGTCGTGGCCTGCTCGACTGAACCAATTTATTGGTTGGAAACTGGACCGTAAAACTCCATCTAACTCTTTGTGACAACAAGACAAAATTGACCTTGACGCAGAAGTCTGGCAGGACATTCAGGTCTTTTCAGAGTTTGGTAAAGTGCCAAATATACAAGAAAATGAAACTCCTAAGAATGCCCGAGTTCTTTTCCATTGCCCAAAAAACGAAAAGTATCAACATTTTCATGAAATATCAAACGTGATTTTGAAAATTCTCAATATATTCGGGTAGCTATTAGACGAATCCGATTAGTGCTTATTTTTAGTGACTGTGCGCAGCCATTAGTGGGGTCCACCAGCCTTGACACGCCTTTATACATCGTCTACGTGAGTTTCAAACCCTCATATTCAGTGAAATTGAAGGAGTTAAGATACAATGTAGTGTACATCCATCCATGATACAGGTCAGCAAGGAAATTGAAAGATTAAAAGGTGATGGACACCAGTTATGACCGACTGAAATCAGACCATCACTTGCTGTCCGGATTCGTCTATAGATAAAACTCTTCTGGAGCTCACTGCATAGTCTAGTGCAATACAAAACCTTAAATGGCACAAAATATCAAAATTCTTCCAAATATTTGTTTAAAATAGTTTCTTTTATCTCTAGGGTAGCATTTGTATTTTGAGTAAGTACAAAAATTTGTAACACATTTATTATCCTTGTTCCTAGCCTTGCCCAAAACGGTACAATACAATACAATGCAATGCAGTGCAGTGCAGTGGATGGAGTGCAGTGCAGTGCAGTGCAGTATAGTGCAGTGCAATGCAATACAATACAATGCCAAAATTTAATCCGGAAATTCCTCGCAAATCTGTGCACGTTAGCTACACTTTTGTGAGGATTCCTTCCAATTACTTGATTTGGGATGTTTCAGTGTATGTATATCGCCATGTCTTTTAATCACTGACAAAAGACGTAAAATACCTAATTTTCATAAGAAAAGCTTTTAATCATGTATATAGTTAATACTATGCAAATTAAAGCTTTTCTTGAATCATTCTGTGATTCAGATGCGGCTTGATGTGACTTATTGGAGACAATGAGAAAGATTCACTGTGGGTGCCGTATTTTTTTGTTCTATTTTTTTTTTTTTTTTTTGAGGCTCTCATGGCAGGTAGATACGTCACTCACAGCTCACAAAGTTAGGTACAAATCACACGATTTAAAAATTATTTTGACAATTATTTGTTAAGCAGGTCTCGGCATCACTTAAGAGGGTGATGTTCCTAACAAAACTGTCTGTAAGACCGCTTCCACACTTGAGGACTGATCTCGAGGGGGGAATCAGATCCTCCCCTCGAGATCAAAGGTTTTGCTTTCATAATTGATCCCCCGAGGTGAATCTAGTCCCGATCAAGCGATCAAAAAACAGGAAGTGACGCAATAAACCCGCCTTATCCTCGTTGTTGTCTGAAAGTGTAAACAACGTCGAGTACATGTTGATCTCGGGTCACCTTGATCCTCCGAGTTTTCACACACGGTTTTTTGATCCCCCGCGCGAGATCTGATCTGACCCGGTGGGTGGATCAAAATCTCCGGATCTGATCCTGAGTGCGAGAGCTTTCACACTACAAAGTTGATCTCGAGGGGTGGATCAGATCCGGATCTGATCCCCTGCTTGAGATCAAGTGTGAAAGCACTCTAACCTGCAACTGCAGTCTGGCAACAAAACCGGTTGGCTTACGGAATCAAAACAACAATGAAGTCTATGTGTAAACATTTAAATAAAATGCCAGTGGAAAAGTTCCCAATTGTGGTGGGTTGTTGGAGAAACCTTCGGCTGCAGGAACTTAGCACCCACGTGGCGCATCCATGTAAAATATTTTCTGTCTCCAACTCGATGTCAAATCAAATCGTATATCTGTATCATACCACGAAACGGTAACAGATAGTTTTTAATTATTTGAATTTAAGTAGTCTATTTCTTAACAAATTGGGATCCATACTAAGGCCTAAAAGAACGTTAACTCACTCACTCTGTAAAAGCACAACGTTTCGGTGCACGAAGTTGTACTTTCACAGAGTGAGTGAATTTATGCTCTTGCAGGCCTTATTATCCCAATTTGTTAAAAAATGGATTGTCGTATACGGCCTGCTCCAGGATTAGGGACATAGTTACAACTATGAAGAGAACTTCTTTATATTTAAGAACATTTCCAACAAGTTCTTCTTTTAGCAAAGATATTAATTTTGCGATATTTTATTTCATAGTATGGTCTTATAAACCCCTTAAGGTGTAAAGTATCATTAGATTATTTTACTTTTTCCTACAAGGTTCCCATGCTTTGTTAATTGTGCATGTAAAATTAACTGGAAGAAATCCAAAAAAAAAATTATAAGGCATATAACAGTATAGGTGTAGTTTGAGTTACAAACATGTGGTAAAGTAAGTCTTAAAGGGAAATATTGCGTTTGTTTCAAAAGGAACTTTCATCCTTTTAAACAAATATTAATTGGGAAAGAGTGATTGGTAATTAAAATAAGGCAGTATTCCAATGCGCCCTCCATTCCACTTATACACAACGGTGTCGAAATGGTCTAACGATTAGGGGTGGCGTGTTGTCACATGTCTATTGATAGGACATATTCAGTGCCGTACACTAATCTAATCGGAAGCTACTATCACTTAGCGCCGGGAGCAGGGAAAATTATTTTAACGAAAATACCTCCCAGACAGCTAACATGATATTTCGGAACCCGCTTGAATTGATTTTCCTCAGTTGATTTACACCTAACACAACCATAAAAATAAATATCGCTTCAATGTATTGAGGTGAATTTATATTTGAAGTAAAATTTGATTCGGGCCACTCCAATGCCGCCCGGTATAGCGGCACCACTGTTTATACACTTGCACATTTTCCCGCCTGCCCGTGTAATCTGGCAATTGAAAAACAAAGAAAAACTATTTTGAAATTTGCGCTCGAATATTCGGGGAAAATTTTGTGAAAGACTATGAAAAGAAATGTTTCCATGCATTTGCCTAAGCTCTCATGATCTAATTTTTTTAAACATTTGGAATTTTTATCGGAACTGTGAGTTTTTGTTTTTGCAGCAAATGTCTGAAATAATTTTAACACCTGAGAGTTTTCTGAGTAATTAAAAACATACCAGATTTGTTATCCGTTCGTGTTAATAGCTAGGTGTCCGTAAATTTGACAACTTTGAAGTTATTGTATCTACTTTGTAAATCAAGGAGGGCGTCCTTGTCCGTTTACGTATTCTTATAGAATACGTATATGTATATGTATATATATATATACATATACGTATACGTATTCTATAAGAATACGTAAACGGACAAGGACGCCCTCCTAGATTTACAAAGGTGGACATGCTTTAAAAAGGGTGGACATATTACAATAGTACAATGGTAGATATATTATGCACCATTCAGGCATGAAACAGTGAGTTTGCATGGTGTTTAGTACCACTATGGCATGTCTACAGTACTCCAGTGAGGCTGCCTTAAGTCCCATGTTGTATTTGAGATATTTTGTTGGCTTCACATGAAATCGTGTCCACTTAAGGTGTGTCACCTTTATTTGAAGTCCACGAACTGACCCAATATGAAACAGGCAACATTTATATCATGCTGATTTCAACCACTGATGTCTACTGAGGGAGTGATTGAATCGGGTTCATTTGTTGACACAAATAGATGGCGCTCTGTATTATTAGAGGTCATGCTTTGGAGTCACTCACTCTGCAGAAAATACTCTTCCGAGGGGCCTGAAAAATACGAGGACACGAAAATGTCCACTAAGTGTCAAAGTCCACGATTTGACTCAATTTACATGCGCAATGTCCACGATAACCCACATGGGGGATATTAACGTCTAGAGGGCGGTCAGTCTGGAGGGTCTTGATCCAAAAACGCCATTTAAGTTGGCGTCGAAATTTGGACTGTTTGCCCAATTCCTCAATAACAACGAGCCCGAGGTCCATAACTGAATGGCCTTCAGAAGAAAAGTGGACTGCAACAGGCTTGTCGCTATGCCTTCGAAAGTGTTTAATAGTGGAGCGGTGGTTATTCATCCTCTGCCTTACGTCATTCCCAGTTCCACCCACATATTGCAAACCACATCTTTTACACTGAATTTAATAAATAGCATTAATTGGTACGAATGGTTGATGATGACGTCAGGGACTCTGAGTTAAGTATTCCCTTGCCCTTTATTACTGCGAAATCCGATTGGCAACCTGGAACTCGTGATCCAGTGCTGGAATCGTTCATTCTATCTCGTTATTACATTCTCTTCAGGGCATTACATGAGATTGCATAATTGACTAGCCAGGATCAGTGCATGATTTGGAGTCGAAGAGAGCGGACGTATTTTGCTGACGCTCTCTTCTCTAGCCAGGCGTGGCATTTATTGTCCTTATGCCACGTTCGTTGCACTTCTACTACACTTTGTCAAATTTAATTGTTCATAGTATTTTGCTGTATGTGGAGGTTATTTGCAATTCAAGGAGTATATGTTCTCCACTCATAGTATTTTGCTGTATGTGGAAGCTTTTTGCAGAAATTTTCTAAGTGGCTGTCCTAGCTCTTTCTAACAACTGCAAATCATTTTATTTGTGTGCACATTTGCTTATTGTCACAAGCCGTTCTATAATTTGGTATTTAGCAATACGGCGTAAGGTAGTCATCATTTGACCACAGAGCTCATTCTATTTGGCTCTTTTGAAATTGGCGAACCTACTATGGACGCCGAAGACTTAGACTACCATGACTCTGAGGATATATTGCCTCTCCTAGACTCCCCAAAAGGGAAATTGGAGTCTAGTTTGCCAGGCCCCTCGAGGGAAGCTACATCCACCAAAAAGGTAGAACTCACAGACATGCTTGCACAAATGCAGGCCCAAATACAGTTGCTTACTGAAAAAGTTTGTAAGCCGTCACTGGATGAGCCTAATGCCAAGTCCCGGTCTCCTAACATTCAGGAGACACTGAGTGAAAGACCTACCTGTAATCAGGAAATTGAGTGTCATGTAGATTTTGATCAAGAAATTCAAAGATTGTTAGGGGCTTCTGATGAAGAGCCTGAAACTAATACAGTAAGTGAAATCATACTTGAGGGAGAAAGTTCTGATGAACATTTATTTGACGAGCTAGTTTCTGATTTAACAGCAGCCACAAAATCTGGACCAAAAGTCCAGGACAAAGTCGCTTCTCTCATAACTAATGTTTGCTCTACCAAATTACCACCCAGCAAACTAAAAGAAAAAATTGAGAAGTATCAGACCCCTGAAAATATAGAGTTAATGCAGACGACCCAAGTCAACAAATTAATTTGGGACCATCTGCAGCTGGGAACCAGGACGAGAGACATTAAAATGCAAAAGATTCAAATGCTAAATATGAAGGCAATGACTGCTTTAACTAGTCTGCTCAATGATACTTTATATGTGAGCAAAGCCAAATTGGATAAACAGTCCTTATTACTCAAAGTTACAGATGCCTTGGCATTTATTGGCAGTGCTAATGTGGACTTGAATCACTTACGTCGTGATTTAATCAAACCAGAGCTAAAACCAGAGTAAAAAGGCTTGTGTGATAAATCTACACCACCCTCCAAATTTCTCTTTGGGGATGATATCCCACAAAAACTACGGGATATCAGCGATGCCAACAAACTTACTAAGCGCTGCATGTCCCCCCTTCGTGGGAGAGGGCAAAGCTATGGACGAATGAAATTCAGAGGGCGCACACATGCAAGTCAACGGTATCAGCCTTTTTTAGGCAATCGTCAGGCCCAATGGAGACGGCCGTACAACAGAATGCCTCCAATAAAGAACCAGAACCAGAAAAACCAAGCCAATTAAGCACTTCAGGTGAGGTTAGTTCATTGCTCATACACCCTTTACCTGTAAGAATAGCAGGTAGATTGAATTTTTTCTTGGCTCAATGGCAACATATCACTAGTGATCCTTGCATACTAAATTCTGTCGCTGGCTATGACATAGAGTTTAACAAAGAAAAACCCATCAATTACCTTTAGTCCACACAGGTGAATGCCGCAATGAGCAAATCAGAAGATTTGGGATTGCAGCAAGAAATTACAAAGCTGCTTGCAAAAGGTGTTTTAGAACAAACTCATCATTCACCAAACGAGTTTATTTCCCCAGTGTTTTTGCGACCAAAACCTGATGGCACTTACCGTATGATTCTTAACCTAAAACATTTGAATGAAAGTGTGGCATACCACCATTTCAAAATGGACACACTGCAGTCTGCCTTGAGGCTCATGGAACCAAATTGTTTCATGGCATCTGTGGACTTGAAGGATGCCTATTATTCAGTGCCCATTAATCAAGCAAGTAGAGAATTTCTGAGACTACTACACAGAGGGTCTTTGTATCATTACACTTGTCTACCTAATGGGCTTGCTAGTGCTCCTCGCATATTTACCAAGGTACTTAAACCTGTTTTAGCAGAACTAAGGAGACTTGGAGTTTCTTGCCTGAGCTATATTGATGATATATATATTCAAGCCAACTCTAAATCAGAATGTATGTATGCAGTTTATCAAACAGTTTATCTGCTGCAAAAGGTAGGCTTTATAGTTCACCCAGAAAAGTCTGTACTCCAACCAAGTAACACCCTAAAATTTTTAGGGTTTGTTCTTGATTCACAAAATATGACCGTCCGACCAAAACCAGAGAGAATAATTAAATCTTTAGATGAAAGAAGGAAATTTAAAAGTAAACAGAGGAAAACATTAAGGGAACTAGCCCACATAATTGGTCTCCTTGTATCATTATTCCCTGGTGTGCGATTTGGACCTCTCTATTATAGAGAGATGGAGATGATTAAAGTGAAACTCCTTAAACACTGTGGTGGAAATTATGATGCAGAAATTTATTTATCTGAAAATGAGCTTGCAGAACTAGTTTGGTGGCAAGAAAATCTTACTTCAGCCTCAAATAGGGTCCTAGAGACTGATCCTGATATTATCTTAGAGACAGGTGCGTCCCAGCAAGGCTGGGGCGGTTATTCTCCCACCTTCTCTACAAAGGCTCAGGGCAGGTGGACGAACATAGAGAAAAGTCAACACATTAATGTGCTTGAAATTTTGGCAATATATTTTAGCCTAAAAGCTTTGCTTCCAAACTGTCAACATAAAAATGTCAGGATTCTAACAGACAGTACAACAGCTGTAGCATATATCAATGCTATGGGGGGCACACATTCAAAACAATGCAATTCGCTCACCAAAACTATTTGGGAATGGTGTATTTTGAGAAAGGTTTGGCTGTCTTGCAGTCATTTGCCAGGCAAACACAATGTGCAGGCAGATGTCTTGTCACGTAATTTTGACACAAACACAGAATGGATGTTAAATCGTGAAGTGTTTCATACTATATCCAATTTATGGGGAAAGTTCGATGTTGACTTATTTGCCTCCCGCACAGACAAACAATCTGTCCTTTTGTGTCATGGAAACCGGACCCAGGCTATAGATGCCTTTTCCATTAATTGGCGAAATTTTTACTTTTATGCATTCCCTCCTTTCAGCCTGATTTCCCGAATTCTGCAAAAAATAATGAAAGATCGAGCAAAAGGGGTACTGATAGTCCCACAATGACCAACCCAGCATTGGTATGCGAAACTATTAAACATGATCATCGATACGCCAAGAAGCCTACCTCTGGGGAAAAAGTTGCTTAGTCTGCCAGGAGAGGAGCACCGTGCACACCCGCTTTCCCACAAACTTCAGTTGTTGGCATGCCTAGTGTCGGGCAACGACTACGAAACTTTGGGTTTTCAGAGGACACTATCGCTATACTCTTATCGTTCTGGAGACAATCTACCCAGAAACAGTATCTCTCTTACCAAAACAAGTGGTCTGAATTCTGTTCTAGAAAACAGGTTAATTCATCCCGTCCCTCTGTAAAACAGGTTCTTCAATTTCTAACAAGTCTCTTTCAAGCGGGCTCGAGTTACAGCGCCATCAACACAGCTCGATCTTCGCTCTCGGCGCTGTTGGACCTGGAACATAGGAACACAGTTGGCTCTCACCCACTTATTAGAAGGTTTCTTAAAGGCGTCTACCAGCTCAGAACTCCTGAACCTAGGTACAGGACAATTTGGGATATGTCTTCAGTTTTAAATGTTCTACGAGCTTATTATCCTACTTGCAAGCTGACTCTTAAACAGCTAACACAAAAGTTGTTGATGCTCATAGCTCTAACTGAATTTCAGCCCACCGGCTACAAACATTACAACTGCTGGATATTGATAACCTTTACTTTTCTGACAAACAGGCTGTGTTTGTATTACCCAACAAACTTAAACAATCACGCCCAGGCTGCAAGCCAATGCAGGTTGTGTTGACTTCATACGATTCAGATGAAAAATTGGATGCTTATTCTTTACTTAAGTATTACGTGCAGACCACTTCATCAATAAGAGGAAGTGAATCCCAACTTTTCATAAGTTATGTACCCCCTCATAAGCCGGTGTCAAAAGATACCTTATCACGCTGGATAAAGGAAGTCTTAAATTTAGCGGGTATCGACGTGACTCAGTTTAGTGCACATAGCACAAGGGCTGCGGCGGTCTCTGCAGCGAGTAATAAGACTTTGCCTGTTGACGACATTCTAAAAACTGCAGGCTGGTCTTCAGAAAAAACATTCGCACGGTTTTATAAAAAGTCAGTTGAGCAAAGTAATCCGTTTGTGACAGCAGTATTGGATGCTTAAAAAGTAAATTCCATGACTTGCAACATGTATTCTTTATTTGTGGAAATGTGTATCTATTCGTTTATTACTTAAGTTCAAAATATATGAAAGAAGTGAACACTGAGAGTGTTATGTTGAGATAAAATGTCAAGCAAGTTAATAATTTATTGGTTGAGGTGGTAAGGTCATGGCTACGATACGTTGCCTTCATAATATGCTTTGTTGTTATTTAGGAGAAAGGCTAGGAGCCTGAGTACCAGATGTTTCAAGAACAATAATTATGTTTGCCAAGCTAGTAGACATAGAGACCTAACTGATACAGTGTGTACATACAGTCTATGCCTAAAGACAGAAATAGAAAGGAAAGTACTTATCCTGGAGTTTGGTACTTTTTTGTGCATGCTTGAAACACCGCTTTAAAGTCTCATGTAATGCCCTGAAGAGAATGTAATAACGAGGTAGAATCTAAAAATTAAATGAGACCCTAAGGTTGATGTTTGATTGGGATTCTACCGAGTATTACATGAACGGAAGGGGATTACATGCCCGCCCATACACTGTCCGTACATACGGTGTGCATGCCGTACACGAACTTGAATCCCTCCCCGGGGTGTTCCTTCACATGCCTCATGACTTTGAAAACTGATCCTGGCTAGTCAATTATGCAATCTCATGTAATCCCCTTCCGTTCATGTAATACTCGGTAAAATCCCAATCAAACATCAACCTTAGGGTCTCGTTTAATTTTTAGATTAAGTCAGTCAGTAATGAGTTGGATACTTTTGTGCCTCGAAAGAACCCTCGCACAAACCTGAAACTAGCGGAACGTAAAGCTTTGGAATCTCTATTACAAAGGGATGACATCGTTATAAAACCAACTGACAAGGGTTCTGCTACTGTAATAATGGACAAATGCGCTTATATTGAGGAATGTAACCGCCAACTAGCGGACCCTGTTTTCTATCGGAAACTAGATAGCGATCCTACTCCTGCGGTAATTGAAAAGATTAAGGATTTTGTCAATGATCTTTTTAACAGAAATGAAATCGATAGTAAAGTTCGTGATTTTCTCACCCCTAAAGATTCCCGCCCGGGACGGTTTTATATATTACCGAAAATACACAAAGAAGGCAACCCCGGACGCCCGGTAGTTTCCTGTTGTAATCACCCTACTGAGAACATGTCCATTTATTTGGACTATTTCTTGCAACCATTTTCTCAGGCATTGCCCTCGTATATTAAAGACACAACAGATTTCTTGAACAAACTAGCCTCCATTGGGGATATCCCTCCTCAGAGCTCTCTTGTGACTCTGGACGTCAAGGCTCTCTACACTTCAATTCCCCATGAAGAAGGTATTCGAGCATGTACGGAAGCCCTTGCGGAACGCTCTTCTGTGTCTCCCTCTGCAGACACTCTCATCAAAATGCTTGAGCTCACGCTTACTTCCAACGTATTTTCGTTTAATGATGAGTATTTTTACAAGTCTCCGGTACGGCTATCGGTGCTAAATTTGCCCCACCATACGCTATTATCTTCATGGGATGGCTGGAAAAAGAGCTTTTAAGGGGTGCGGAGTGTCGTCCTTTAGTCTGGTACCGCTATATCGATGATATATTTATGATTTGGACACATTCTCATGAGGACCTAGACAAATTTTTCGATCATGCTAATAATTTGCATTCACATATTAAATTCACCAGTGAAGTATCCCGTAAGGAAATTAATTTTGTGGACGTTAAAGTTATAATTACTGACCAGCAAAACATCGTTACTGATTTGTTTACTAAACCTACCGATTCTCATTTGTATTTGCACCCTTCAAGTTGTCACCCTAGGCATTGTACTAGGAATATCCCTTACAGCCAGGCTCTACGACTCCGCAGAATTTGTTCGGATGATGATTCCTTTAGATTTAGGAGTAGTCAACTGGCGGACCATTTCGTCAAAAGGGGGTATGATCCGACTGCGGTAGAACGGAGTATTAAACAGGCAGCAAGGGTCCCTAGACGAGATGTTCTAAAATATTCAAGCAAGGAAAAACCCAGTCGGGTTCCCCTGGTTACCGTTTACCACCCTAACCTTCCTCCTCTGCAAAAAATTATTCTTAAGCATTGGTCCATCATTGAATCTCATAATCGTTTGTCGAAAGTCTTCCCAAATCCCCCAGTTTTATCCTTCAAACGCCCACCTAACCTTAAGGATATTTTAGTCAGGGCTGTACTCCCCCGGGACCACAGTGCTCCTACTCAAAATGTTCAGTCTATGAGGGGGTGTGTGAAATGTAGTAACAGTACATGCCGAACATGCCGCAATGTAGAGATAACTTCCTCCTTCACTAGCCATGTTACGGGAAAATCATTTGAAATTCGTCAGCCAACCAGTTGTAGGTCGGTTAATGCTATTTATTTAATTCAGTGTAAAAGATGTGGTTTGCAATATGTGGGTGAAACTGGGAATGACGTAAGGCAGAGGATGAATAACCACCGCTCCACTATTAAACCCTTTCGAAGGCATAGCGACAAGCCTGTTGCAGTCCACTTTTCTTCTGAAGGCCATTCAGTTATGGACCTCGGGCTCGTTGTTATTGAGGAATTGGGCAAACAGTCCAAATTTCGACGCCAACTTAAAGAGCGTTTTTGGATCAAGACCCTCCAGACTGACCGCCCTCTAGACCTTAATATCCCCCTTTATTAAGGATTGTCCCCTTTTGCTTTGCTTCCCTCTCTTATTTTGGATCTTTCTGTTACTATTTGCTTACTGTATAGCCTTGAAAAAGGACTCGTGTAGAGTTTGAAAGCTTGGCGAAGTAGTTTTTGCTGTATTTGCTTGCATCTATATATATATATATATCTACATATATCTATATATATATATATATATATATATATATATATATATATATATATATATATATATATATATATATATATATATATATATATATATATATATATATCTAAGTATAACAAATAGTAAAAACTGGTAAAACAAGTGCATATATTTAGTTTCCAGGACCACCGGTCCCTTCTTCAGAAACGTGTTTAGACAACTAAAAGGTAAAACGAAAAACAGATACTAAAAAAGGATGAAAGGCAAAAAGCACTTACTAGAAATCTAAAAACAAACCCAACCCAACACAAAAGATAAAATGTAAAAACTAGGACCCTACAAACGAGATAAAAGCTAAGTAGAAGAAGGAGACATAAAAGGGGATAAAAAGGCGGCTACAGTCTACGAGCACGTCGTTTTTTGGCTTGACAGTTAAAACTGTCATTATATTGAGACCCTTTGGGTAGACACAATTCAAATTCCAAATCCACTCCCTCTCCTTTTTATCTTAAAGATTATCCCTATCCGAATTACGAGAAGAAAGCACTACATCTAAAATTTGGAAATAGAACTTGGTAGGGGAATGTGCCTTGAGATGCTTGTAAACCTCTCTGCAATGTTTAAATCAGAACCACCCTTAACACATTTTGAAAGATCAGACTTATGAGCATTCATACGGATTCTTAAGTTATTGGTTAGTCCCACATACTTATAATTACAAGTCGGACAAAAGATACAATAAATAACCAATTTAGCATCACAAGAAGTATTAAAATTTCTGCACTTGAACTTCCTACCTGAAGAAGTACTGACAATAAAATTATTACAAATAAGCAGACCGCACAACTGACAGGGTTTGGTCCTGTTCTGATTACAAGGTGCGCAGGGGGTCCCCCGACTGGGAGGAGTTTTAAGTCTAGCCCGGACTAATAATTTTTTGAGATTGGGGGGTTGACGGAAGCTAACAACAGGGGGGGGGGGTGAGGAATTACACGCTTCATTAGTGAACAACAATGGAGAAGAGACATATTTTTATGTAAAATGCCGCTAATATCAGGTAACCCTGGATGGTAGTCAACAGTAAAGTAAACCTTCTTGTATTCCTCTTCAGTACTAGCTGGGGGATGGGTGGGGTTGGTAAAATTGGAACGGGCCCTTTTAATCTGCTGCATAACTTTACGTCGATTATAGCCGCGTTTTACAAGGTATGTGGCAAGATCATTGCAACGACGAACTGCAGTTTGAGGGTTAGAACAGATTCTAAGGATCCTCATAGTTTGACTATACGCGATACTACGCTTAATAAGACCAGGATGACAACTGTTAGTCAAAAGAAATTGATGGGTGTCGGTCGGCTTAATATAAAGGTCAGTGCTGATTAAACCCGCTTCATTTTTAACAATAGTTACATCCAAAAAGTGAACAGTAGAAAAAGAAAAATCAAAAGTGAACTTTAAGTTGGGGTGCTGAGAATTAAGAACCTCCATAAACTCGAGAAATTTAACAGACCCCGCAGTCCAAACAACAAAGATATCATCAATAAACCTGAGCCACAGGTCTGGTTTATAAGGAAAGTAGAAAGTTCAAGTGCAGAGATTTTAATACTTCTTGTGATGCTAAATTGGTTATTTATTGTATCTTTTGTCCGACTTGTAATTTTCAGTATGTGGGTCAAACCAATAACTTTAGAATCCGTATGAATGCTCATAAGTCAGATCTTTCAAAATGTGTTAAGGGTGGTTTTGATTTTAAACATTGCACAGAGCTTTACAAGCATCTCAAGGCACATTCACCTACCAAGTTCTATTTTCAAATTTTAGATGTAGTGCATTCTTCTCGTAATTTGGATAGGGATAATCTTTTGGATAAAAAGGAGAGGGAGTGGATTTGGAATTTGGATTGTGTCTACCCAAAGGGTCTCAACATAAAGGACAGTTTTAACTGTCAAGCCAAAAAACGACGTGCTCGTAGACTGTAGCCGCCTTTTTATCCCCTTTTATGTCTCCTGCTTCTACTTAGCTTTTATCTCGTTTGTAGGGTCCTAGTTTTTACATTTTATCTTTTGTGTTGGGTTGGGTTTGTTTTTAGATTTCTAGTAAGTGCTTTTTGCCTTTCATCCGTTTTATAGTGTCTGTTTTTCGTTTTGCCTTTTAGTTGTCTAAACACGTTTCTGAGGAAGGGGCCGGTGGTCCTGAAAGCTAAATATATGCTCTTGTTTTACCAGTTTTTACTATATATATATATATATATATATATATATATATATATATATATATACACATATATATATATATATATATATATATATATATATATATATATATATATATATATATATATATATATATATATATATTTATTTATTTATTTATTTATCACCAACAGGAGTTAAGAAAAGGTCAAACTCCCATTGGTAAGCATTCTAAGGTGTGTAAAAATTTCGAATAAATAGGTATCGAAAAGCTACGTAACAATAATAAGAAAACTAGGGAGGAGGTTGAATTTAAATGGATTTACCGGTTGAATACTCTTGCCCCTATAAGTCTTAACGTAAAAGATGTAAGCCTCAATAGAGCATTGCCTAATAGTTAGTACTTTTTCCATTACTGTTATTTCTTAGCACGTGAGCAAGGGGAGTGTATCTCCCCGAAACGTAGTGCGTTTTTAACATCTGAGCTTTGCCGTTTTAAAACTTTTAAGTTTTGAACTCTTTACCGTTTTTAATATCTTGTTGCCTCAGAAGATTTGACACGATCTTTGTCTTCAGTATTTTATTAAAATTTCAGATCGTTTTAACAGTATGCCGTGTGTTTTGTGCATGTTTCTTGTTATCGTTTATATATTTATATATATATATATATATATATATATATATATATATATATATATATACATACATATATATATATATATATATATATATTTATATATATCGCTCCTAGGTCAAACCTCATCACTTTGTATTTTCCACTTATTCCCTACCATCTTTAATATTGTTACCATATCTGTTGGTAATGCAGCTTCTTTGTTTTGATAAGCTGTTATGCAAAAGGAAGCAGTCCGTTTACTGATTCACAATTTAACTCTGATTTCGTTCCCGATGTGTAAACTCTCTCAATTTTTAAACATGAAGTTAAGCTACTAAACATTAAACGTTTAGCAATTAAAAAGAAATATTGCGTTTGTTTTACAAGAAAATGTCATCCTTTTAAACCATTTAACCATTATTGCCACTGAGTGATAAATGATTAAAAATAATGCAGTATGGTAATCTTATTTTCAACAAATAAGTCTTCCTCAAGTTGAAATTCAATTATTTGTTACTCAAAAATTATTTTGTCACCCAAACTTTCAAAATCATAATGATGCAGTTCTTCTTGTTCGTAATATTTGAGGAGACGAAGCTATTGCTGTGGTGTATGTTTGACAATAAATGGTTTGATAATGTCTTGTGCTATATTCTTTTGAATCTTGCTGTGTTGGAACATTTCAAACGCGATAGGAATTAGACATTTGTGTTTAGCATATAAACCTGTTTACATTGTGGGGTCTTAAAAGGTTCAGAAAAAACATTTTTTTCGTAAACAATTGTTTAGAGTGTACCTTTACAAATTGTTATTTTATAATTTATACCACTGTCTTCCAAGCTACAAACTATCAAAATGGAGGATATTTCGAAGTATCAAAAAGATAGTTTAATGTACAAGGATGGTAACCGGCTGCTCCCAGACATGTTACGTATCTTCTCTTTTTCTTAACTCTAATGGTTATTAGAGGAAATGCTTCACCAAACATTCTTTTTATTCATTGGTCCTAGCTTGTCCCTGAAACCGTCTCTCACATACATTGAAAGTCCATATATGAACTGGAAAATTTTCGAAGGACTTAAAGGATTACTTGCTTAACGCAGTCAGAAAGGAATTTACGGAGCCAGACGAAATTTCCAATTGTATTTATCGAATTCAGGGACGATATAGAAATGGTGGGGGGCATCCGGCGAGCGCCCTCAACAAATTCTATAAACTTGCTTTTTGTACTTTGGAAGTTAAGTTTTTTTCGTAGATGCAGGGAAATTTTTGCCTTCTCGTTTGTAAATATGTTGTACCTTTTTGTTCTATTGTTTAAAAATTACAGAATAATAACAATTTCATAGTACACAGTTTTGGACTTTCAGATCAAACGGTAATAGGGTGATATCAAGTGCTAAGCCAAAGGTGTACGAAGATTCGTACAGAGGGCAAAGTGGTCCCCAACCTTTCACAAACCTGAATTTCGGCAAGGCCGGGCAGTGGCGGTACCATGATCAGAAAAGTGAGAAACAAATGGAGGTCAAAAGAATATGCCGGGGGCCAAAAAAAAAAAAAACGCGAAATCTTGTTAGGCCACTATTAATCCGGAGCTGACTGGAGAGGGGGAGAAAGGTTCTGACTGGGGGAGTCCCCCAATTTCCCCTCCCCCTTGGTACCGCAACTGGCATCGGGAAAACTTTGGACAACCATATATATATTTTTACTACCTCTTTTCGACCTACACATTTCCACAGTGCTCCGCAGCATTTCGACCTTATATATATATATATATATATATATATATATATATATATATATATATATATATATATATATATATATATATATATATATATATATATATATATATATATATATATATATATATATATATATATATATATATATATATATATATATATATATATATATATATATATATATATATATATATATTATATATATATATATATATATATATATATATATATATATATATATATATATATATATATATATATATATATATATATATATATATATATATATATATATATATATATATATATATATATATATATATATATATATATATATATATATATATATATATATATATATATATATATATATATATAAGGTCGAAATGCTGCGGAGCACTGTGGAAATGTGTAGGTCGAAAAGAGGTAGTAAAAAGTGCTTAAAAGTTTGCGGAAAACTCCCACGTTTCGGGTATAAACCCTCCATCAGGTGGGAAAAACCAAACCGAACAACAAACAGTAACAATTGGACACGACAAACATCAAATCCGAAGTGATCGCTGTAAAAACAAACCGGACGAAAGTGATAGTCAGGAAATATGAGTGCGAAAGATAAAACACATATCAAAAAAAGAAAAAGAGCCTCCTCCTGGATGAAAAAGTGCATGTAAAAATCGAACATGGTCGGAAAAAAGTAGACGAAAAATAGGACCGGCAAAAAATAAGGCCTACACAGCACGCGCACGAACGGGTAAGTGTAAAAGGAGTAAAAACTGGTTCAAAAAAGCGGTGAATATTACAAAAGGTCAATTCTAACGTTAAGGCCGTGTGGAGCGAGAGTACCTAGCCTCATGATCAGTCGGTTTTCAGCACTAAGGCGGTCACGATCGGAGCCTCGGCACATTACAGCTGCCGTAAAGGTTAAATGCTGTATTGAACAAGGTGGAGGGGGATTGAAATGGACGCCGAAACGTCGTGGAGTTTTCCGCAAACTTTTAAGCACTTTTTACTACCTCTTTTTGACCTATATATGTATATATATATATATATATATATATATATATATATATATATATATATATATATATATATATATATATATATATATATATATATATATATATATATATATATATATATGTATATATATATATAGACAAGACTGAGAAATTAATAATACTGATGACCAACAAGATTGATAGATATCCGAATATATTTCAATCCCACCTGGGATCTTCCTCAGCGGATTAGACGGAGAACGTACAGCGATTACAAATGAAAATGTAAATGATAACGCTTAACGATTTTAAGTTATTGTTCAAAGTTAATACATTGATGCGCGCGTCATGAGTTAGTAATAAATGACGCGTTTGCAAGGATCAAAATAAAGAAATTATGACGCATGGCTACAATATTGTGACGCAACTGTGATAAAGACACGCTTAGAGATAATTACAAAATGATGTGGGGGTAAAATGATAGGAAACCCCGATCTTTGTTTAAGCCATGGGAGACTGTTTTCAAGTAATGGATCATTTTAAGTTCGAAGATTTTCCTCTCCCGGATGTCGGAAAAAACCCCTTTAAGAATAAAACACTTAAAATCCCTCGAGTGATTAGCTTCGCTAAAATGCTTACCTACTGGCAGGCATTGAGTTCCGTCTCTAATGCTCTGTTTGTGGTTATTTATTCTTAGGCGAAATTTAGAGGTCTCTCCAACATAAAGTCCGTTATCACAGGTGGGACATTTCAATATGTATACGATGTTGGAGGAATCACAGGTGTAGTTGCCCGGATGAAGGGTCACTGGTCCTCCCGGGCGGTTAAGTACAATCTCTTCATCAGTTAATAATATATCACGAACTTTGCATCTAGGATTATCGCACTTGCGATTTCCAGTGTGCTGATGAGGTTTCGGAATTTCACTGAGAACTAAATGCCTTTTGAGGTTCTTAGATTGACGGAAAGCGGGGAGAAGGGGTTTGGCAAATATTGGATCATTGGGGTGTATCCTCGAGAGGGCTTTCCACTCTCTCTTGATCTTTTCATTAGTAGGGACTACAGCTGGGTGATATACCTGGACCATCGGTATTTTATCCATAGAACATTTTGTATTATAAGACAGAAGATCCTTCCTATCAACAAACGCCGCCTTTTCAACTTGTTTTTGGATAATTTTCTAAGGATACGCTTTATTGAGGAAATGCTGCAAGAGCTGTTTAAGTTGTTCCTGAAAATCTTCTGAATCAGAACATATACGTTTGTAACGTAAGATTTGGCTATATACAACGGATTCTTTCATATGCTGAGGGTGACAACTCTTAAAATGGAGGAAATCATGGCGGTCTGTAGGTTTGTGATATACAGTAGTAGTTAGTTTGCCCCCTTATATATACATGTACAATATTAAAAAAGATCTTACTGTAACTTCAAAAGATAATTTCCTCACATTAAACTAAAAACAATTTTCATGTCAATGTTAGTAATTTGTGCAGAATACACGATGTACCATCAGACTTATGCAAAATACTCTCGTCATTACCAACAAACACTGAGAACGAAGGCAGTGACATCATTAATGTTAACCACTTTAATGGTGGGTTCAGGTAAAACCTTAAGGAGCACTACAAATCACGAAACAAACATCCCCGTACAATTACTTCAGAGATAACTGTAAAACCAATGGTGGGTATACATCGAATAACACAATACTCTTAGAGAATTTAGCCTGTATCAAATATAAATCAAGGGTGTACCTTGATCGGTTTGCAGTTGATAAAGAAACTATTACTTCAGATTTGTGCAATCGTAGCGAATTTTGTACTTTCGGGGTCTACCCCAAAACATTGTAACTCACTATGACTAATTTGATCCCAATCGGAAAACTATTTGCGATGATTAATGTATCTATTTAGAAGAGCAAAGTCAACACGTCTGGTATTCCTCTTCCACAACCACCATGCAATCAGTATAGCCTCGGCCATGACAATGATCAAATATAGTAAATGCAGCATTTGCGAAGTGAATTTTAACATGAGTACCCTTCTTACTGCCTTCAAAACTTATCACCATTGTACTACACTCTTAAATCAAAAGACTGAACTTAGCGACTCTTTGATAGAGTGAAAACTGTGAATTCAATCCAAAAGAGTGATAATTCACTCCAAAAAGAGTAAAATTCCCTCTAAGCCAGCGAAGTTTTACTCCTGATGGAGTGCCTACAGTGATCACTCTTAAGAAAGAGGGATGCAGACACTCGTGGAGAAGTGAATTTTCCCCCTTCCTGTAGTGACTTTCCCCTCTTTTGGAGTGAATTTCACTCTCCTTGAGGTAAATTACCATTTAAATGGAGTGAATTCACACTTTTACTCCATCAAAGAGTGACGAAGTTCACTCCAAGTTGATTTCAGAGTGTAGGATCTTGAAGATTTTGGCAAAACAGTTTAAATTTTTTTCTGAAATCAGTTCCAAAGGTAAAATAAACAAACCCAATACTAAAACTTGGCCATGTGATACAAAATAATTTATAAAAAACATGCTACTATCTTCAAGTTTACTGATTCTCATAAAATTACGTCCTTTCATGGGTGTATATAGGCTCCCCTCTTCGTGAGGTTGCAAGGCTAAGTCTGCGCCATATAATACATTTGTTCGAAATTCTACGATTGATGATAACATGAAACCGAGCAAATAGGGAGAATCAACTTCTGAGAAGAGGGTTCTCTGCACGAAGTCTGTAATCTTACCCAAAAACTATTTACGCAGAGCGCTACCATCATTGGAACAGAAAAAAATTTGGAAATATCATGACCCCTCAGCTAGCCAGAGGAGATACTCCCTAGGATTGTAAGCAGGATGCAAACAGTCATTTTTTTAAATTCAAGTTTTCGTTTGCAATAAATCTTCTGGTTCTGCCAGAAAAAATAGATTGTTGTCCCCAAAATATCAAATGGGGGCGCTTAACTTCTGTCTTGGCCCATACGCCAATGCGCCCTCCATACCTTCAGAAATTCTTTTCTCTTTATTACTTGAAGCAAATCTCTCTGCAGAAAAGTCTAAAGTGTACCAGGCTCGATTTTGTCTCCTAGCAGGAAGAGGTGTAACGTCTTCCTGAACAAGACAGCGACGCGGCATTGAGACACTTTTAAGTTTCTTACAAAGTTTATTTATCATGTTTGTAAATCTGGGTTAAGGATTTTCCAAAGAAATATAAGAATGGAATAGCATTTCTTATCTATTGTATTGGTGTTTTAACAGGCCTACATTGAAGAACTGCGAAACCAGTATATAGAACCTTTACTGTAATAAACCTAAAGTATTACATTTGGAAGGGGTGTAAAAGTAAATTACGGTAACTAGTAAAGTAGTAAGCTGGCGACGGCTAGCGAACAGCCCCTGAAAAGTTACGTCCTTTTGTAGTATACTTTCATTATAAAACGCATTTAGAGATCGGGTTTTGTAAAACAATGGCTTTTTCGATTGAAGTTAGTGTAACAGTCCACTCTCACCGTTGAGAATGGACAGCTCCCTTCCGTTGAGGACTGTGTAGTGCACCTTGGTACTCGCCTGTTGTAAGGTTTAATGAAGGTGTGTGAAGTAATCTGGGAACACAAGAATCAGACATTTGAGTATGAGTCCATTAAGGTAACGATCAGTGAACCAGAGATAGTTCAGTTTCTAACGAACCGACGTCATTAAGCCTAACTTTACCCTAAAAACAGGAAAAGCCTCACAAGTGTGTGTTTTTATAGACCTTGCTGAAACTTGTTTGCACCATTTTTGTGGTCTATCTGGTCCCGCTTCCAAAGTTACTCTTTCCAAACAGAGTAAGAGTATACGGTCTAGATAACATATTCAAACAGTAATTTTGGGGTCTGTTTAGTTCTCATCAAATGTCATTTGCATCACATTCTGATATTAATGTCACATTTTCGTAAATACCCCCTGAGCGAGCGGGACTTTCCCCACTTGCGTCCACCCGGCTGGTTTGTATCCCTAGACTTTCAGACATCCATGGAGAATTTCTCCTTAACGCTTTCTCTACTTGCCAGCCGGACTAAAAATCCGAAATTCCGCAAGCTACTTTCACTAGTATATTTACATATTTAAAGCACAAATAAGCGATTGACATAAAGTGTTTCTTTTTTAACCAGTTTTTTACCGATGTATGTTAATATTTATTGATGTCTATTTATGGATTCGAAACTGCCGACCTAAATCGTCATATTCTGGGCCCGAATAGCCTATTTAAAAACTTCTATACACGAACAACATTTCCAAACCCTTTCCCAAAACAGAGAATTGTAACAAATCCAAAACACTCTTGTTTTCAATTTGTTACACAGTGGACACCGACAAGGTAGGCGACAACCTCAAAGCATTTTGAAAATGTTTTGCAGCTGTTTTCAAAGAAACGTTACGTACCGGAAAATTCTTTGAAAACAAGTTGTAGGAATGTTTTTGCTGCAACAATGCTTTGGAAATGTTTTGGGAATGATGCTGGTGTATACAGTTTTAAATTAAGAACTTTTCTATTTTAATTTTACGAAGAACACAAACTTTTGGTCACATTGATTTTGAAAATGTTTTTAAAATGTTCTCCGGCAAAGAAATTTTATTTTAATTCCTTGAAAACAACCCTGAGATGTCTTGGAAATGCTTTAGGAATGTTGCTCGTGTATGCAGTCTTTAACTAAGACGTATTTTAATTTTAATTTTTAGGGAGAGCACAATGTTTTCGTCAGATTCATTTTGAAAATGTTTTGAACATGTTTCCGAATAAATGTTATGTCAATTCTTTAAAAACAATTTGTGTGACTGTTTTTTCTGTTTTTTTTTTTCCTTTTTTTTTTCAGAAACCTCTTGGAAATGCTTTGGAAATGTTGCTGGTCTAAAAAACAGGCCTAAAAAACTACGATAGTTTTGAATTTTTACCGTGAAGAATACGAATTTTTAAGTAAGATTCGTCGTAAATCCCTTAAATATACACTGCACGAAACACGGTATTAAATGCATCGGTAGTTATGTCAGAAAGTTGAAACGAAAAAGGGTTTCTGTGGCCCTTTTCTTTTATTATTCAAATTGACAATTTTATTACTCACAATCAACTGACACCAAATCTCTCCCTCTACTGTCTTGACCCCGGTCTTCCTCAAATAGCCACAAACTTAGAGCTTCATGCTTAAAAGAATAGTTAAAACAAAGATTTTCATTGAACTTTGTACTTTTTTTATAAAATGAAAAATATTTAAAGTTGTGGCATTATCGACACAAAGTGAACTTGAAGTAATTATGACGTCAGAACCGTCTATGAGTATTGTTTTTGTATTTCTTTAAATTATAAAACTCTTAACGACAAATCTTCAGTCTTTGATGAGCTCAAGATTGCATTAAACTCAAACGAATTTGGTAACTCGATCACCTTAACATTGATTCTAACATTGTCGACGCTGAGGCAAAGAAAAATATGCACTGAAATCCATCGCATGCTTTTCAACTTGGAATGGTCAAGAAGCAGGACCACTTGGAGTGACAAAATTGTAACTGAGAAATGTAATCATTGAATTTTTGAATGGTAGGCAAGCAGGCAAATATAACATAGACAGTCAAGAGCAATATTCTTGTCGAAATCTACCTGACCGGTACTCTTTAACATGGAATATCTTGACTGGCTGTTGCCGTGTTAATTTATCGAATATCTTCTTTATTATTCCTAAAAATGTGCAAGATTCACCCACTGGGTGTAGCGTCAGATAGTGGCACCGCCTACTTTTTTGTTTTAATAAACAGCACAAATTATGTCTGCTATAAAATGCGAGCCTACTACATGGTATCCTTGCATGATGACATCAAAGAGTCGACGAACGAATCTATGAACGATTTCCTCTTAAAATTCTCCAGTGATTCTCTTAAATATAATACGTTCGGACTATAATGATAATTGTCACCGTGTAACACCCAGACCGAATACAAATCCATAATCGTTAAAACAAATACCAGGATTTAGGTCAATCATTCTGAGATTCTCGTCATTAAATATGAGAAGTATAAGTTATCCCTAGCAAGAACCAAAGCCTCTGCTGTTATTCTTTATCAATTAGGGACCCATCCATCATCCCCTCCCCCAAAGAAAAAAGATTGGTCGTATTCGCCAGAGCTTGCTACCATACTGCCACATTAAGCGGTTCTCGCAGACTTTTATTTATTTATTTATTTTTTTTTGCAATTGCAAACCGTACAAATACACCTGATTGTTACTATATATAATTTTACTTTAATAAATTGTAAAGATCAGAGTCTTTGACTTCAAATTTGTTGCGTACATTTCAATATCAGATCCACCATTTTAAGGCAATTGCAAAAGCTAAGCTTATCACATTGTACATTGTGAGATGTCCATCGCAACATGCAAACACATCTTTGAAAAGAAAGTTGTCCACTGAAGACACGCTATTCGACTTTTCTTTCACTACTTACACTGTAAAAAAAAAAAAAAAAGAAGTGCTAAAAACATCACTTGAAGAGCAGTTTTTCTGCACTTTCCAAGAGCCCTAATAGGGACTGCACCCTTGGTGCAAAAGACAGCACTCTCAAAGTGCTGAAATTGTTTAACACTTGTGAGGTGCAGGACTTAAGCACTTACAAGAGCTACTTTTTTAACTGCAATATAAGTGCTACCAGACAGCACTAAAAGGCGGTGCTAAAGAAGTTTTCTTAGCACTTAAAAGAGCCCTAATAGGGACTGCACCGTTGGTGCTACCGTAGCACTTTCTTGGGAGCATTAGAGACAGCACCTAGGAAGTGCAGCATTAAACAACACTTGCAAGAGCTTTTTCTAAAGTCCTCCCGACCCTCTGGCAAAGGGCCGTTCGGCGAAACCAAACTCGATACTGCTTCCCGAAGAAGCAAGAGCTGTCCAGAAATCTTAAAGTGTTGTTTTTAAATCTTTAAGTGTAATAGCATGTAAAATAACCTCGAAGTCTTTATTTGCGAAACCTCTAATTTGGAATATACTGGAATATTTGTTTACAGCGTTAAAAGCATAAAATCAACCAATTCAAATAATTATGAATACGTGTAAGCACTGTGTTATGTTAGTTGACAAATGCCTGAAAAAAGTCAAAACCAAAGATACAGAAATTCTGCTAGAAATTTAGTGTTTTTGCACATTTTTGCATCTAAATTAGCTCCGCCCACTTTCCTGTTATGACAGCACTATGAAAGTGCTGTATAATTAGCACTATAAAGGTGCTGAAACAGCGCTTTTGGTGCTAATTAAATTCAGCACCCAGAAAGTGCTGTAATAATTAGCACTATAAAAGTGCTGAAACAGCGCTTTTGGTGCTAATTAAATTCAGCACCCAGAAAGTGCTATCAAAATAGCACTTCAGTTTTTAGAGTGATAAATGATCCTTTGTTACCCAATCTGGTTTATCAGTGCATGGTCGAATCAGGATCTATTGTTAGTCATATGACCCTCCTTGACCGGCCTTTTTGTTCGAAGTTCTATTGTTGTTACATTCACATTGTCTCTTCCATGTGCTCACTGCATCGAATTTTATCTTTGTTATCATCTATGTTGTTACTGCAGTCGTAGTGATCTAAGAGAAATCTTGGCATTACACATGAAACTAGGGAGAGGAAGTCATCATGAAAAATATTATAAGCTAGTTTTTTTTTTCTGAAAGGCCCCACGACTCTCTGGCGAAGAGCCAAGGGCAAGCTAGTTCTCTTTCATATAAGAACGGTTGCTTTTAGTCCTTCAGAAATTGTTCAATCGAAAGGCCACTTAATCCTAACCTAACCCTTAAAGTAACTCTGAATTCCTAACTGAACCCTTGGTATAATTGAACCCCAAGTAGACCCCTGGTAAAACCCAGTTTTAACAATGAGATGACGTCCTCTCCCAAGCATCATCTTGTCATTACTTATAGTTGTGGGTAAATGTTGTAAATGTTCAATTTTAATTAAATTACATGAATCATGTAGTATTTTACAAACACAAATTGAAATCGTGTCTTACATTGAATATGTATATCTCATATATTTTAATAGTGTTACCACGGTAACCACCATACCGTTGATTCCACTCTTATTCCGTTTAACCTGATATAATCGGCATACACGTTATATCTTACACTCTACTCATAGAGTAAACTTGTTGTGTATTGAACAATTAATGTATTCTTAATGACGTATTATTTCCAGTTTCCATAAGTTTCCATACTGACCGCAAATTCTCGGAAACTTACATACTCCTTATGATTCATACTGTTTTCACCAGTAGAGCCAAGAGAGGACAAAGAGCACTCAGAGGCTACTTTGACGCCGAGTAATAAAGATCACTCTTACGAATATACCTTACTGCTCTGTTGTGTTTCTTTCTTCGTCTCGTTTACTTCTTTACTTACAAACACAATAGAACTTAGTCACTCTCCAATTGAGCCAAAGGTGTGAATTTATTCCATTAGAAGGAAATTTAATCCAAGAACAGGTAAATTTACTCCATAAAGAGTGAGACTTTAACGAATGCCTGAGGAGATCACTCTGCAGTACTGTAAACACATATTAGTCAAAACATTGCTTGAACTGCCTAACCACGCGCGCCTAGAGAGCAATTGATTCAGTTGAAATATTTTCTAGCAAATTTTAAGCCTCCTAGACGACTAAGATTTGACTGATATTCTTAAATCCATAACTGAGAACTTAGTCAGATATCTTCAGAAATTATAGTCAAATATGAATGACATATGATAAGTCAATTCAGACACCCCTTGACTAATTTTTTATTGCAGTAAGGGACACTTTGAAGCAGATAGATGATACCTTGCGCCTCAGCACGATCCAAGTTATAGCTTTCTAAATTTTAGATTTAGTTTTGACAACTGGTAGAAATGTACCTTCCTATTTTCTCCTGCCAGATTTATTCTACTAAAATATATTTAAAAAGAGCGACCATAATGTTTCGTGTTTTTGTCTGGAGTATGATGCAAGGTTTGGTAAAAACACTTATTAAAGTTTAGGTAAATTTACCAGAGCCAAAGACAAGAAATATTACAGATGTAAAATTTTTGAACGAAATCACCGTTAGATGTACATTTTTGACATATATAAATCAAGGTAAATAAACAACTGAGAATCATCAATTTATGCAATTTACATTTTATATATGATTGTGGCCCTGTGAAATCGATGCATTAGTATATTTTTCATTTGTAAGAAATGACCATGACGAAAGGTCTTTTAGATACCTTCGAAAATAAAAGTAAACCTCAAAGAAGGGAAAGGGAATAGAGCAGTCACCCAACTTGAAGTAGTGCAGTAGTTTGTCCTGCTTTTTTGATTGGTGGCTGTTGAGAGTCATATGACTGTACCGACAATTTTTCGCACTGTTTAACAAGGTGTTTCTTGATTAACTGTTGCCATTGCATTGTATCGATTGTATTCTTTGTTAAGGTCAGGGATTAGTTTGGTTTATCTTGAATATGCAATACTGAAGTTAAAAAATATGACATAGATACTTGAAAGAGAAATAGGAAAACTATGATATTTAGCTGTTGCTTCAAAATAAGTTTGGGGCTGCTCCTGACCTTAAAGCCAGTTCCACTAGGACAACAGCTTAATTTCATTTTATTTTAAAGATAAGATGATCTTCATGGAAACAGTATTTGTAAGAGCTTTTTTTTTGGGGGGGAGGGGTGGGGGGATCAACATACTCTTTTATAGTTTATTTTGAAAATCTTCGGCAAGAACATTAAACTGGCACTAAACAATTATTTCATCGCCCTTCACTTAATCCAAAAAATAAACGCGCCTCTAAAAGCTTGTCGAAGTTTTCGCCTGGGTCAAGCTACCCCTCACATGAAAGCTGTCAAGTTGGCCATTCATGGCACTTTCAATTTACCATATCATGACCGTGAAAAATTTTTGCTATTTCACCTCAAAGTTCAAACCACCTTTTCCGAGCCTTGTTTTTCACTAAAATCTCGGTATGCCTCCGCCAGCTCCTAAGGCCAATAATTTCCACGAAATTGCTTCGATTAAACCCATTTTTTCACCAATGGTACTTCATCAATATAATTCCAAACAAACTTACAGAAAACCCCAGCTCATTCCACAACATATCAAAAAAGTACTCCTTTAAGGGACTACATCTGAGTGCGAACAAATGGACTTATTAATACACCTGCTAACTGGGATATGCTCCCTTCCAATCATTACAATCTATTATGGCTAGTCCCTTCCACAGTTGCCTGAACTCATGTATGTTTATCCAGTTGGCTATAAAATCTTAGTTTATTGCCTTCGGTTTTTTCTCTTTGCTTTATATAGCATACCCTGATGAGCATACAAAGCCCTGATGTGTATTCACAAACCACATACAGTAAATGCCGTGTGAGGGATTGACTCTGCATTTTTAACTTGATGTAATGTAAAGAGGTATACCAATCGAAGATTTTGGTTTTTCCCGTAAAATTGGTGTTGGTGTGACCAATGACTGTCTCTAAGGTCACTCTGTGTATTTTTAAGCTTTTGGTCCGGCCTTGTTTGGAGGCAATGATGTAAGCAAAGCCTTCACGATACAAACGTTTTTCAGTCTTCAGTAAAAAAAAAAAAAAAAAAAAAAAAAAAAAAAAAAAACTCCACATAATCTAAAGAGAGCCATCACGATGCTAAGAGAAAAAAGAGATGGTTCGGGTGACATATCTCCTAATCAGACTGAACAGATTATGGCTGCTGTTTGAACATTTTGTTTGGTTGGTCTTTGTATAGCACAATTCATCTACGTCATTTAGCAGCATGCAGTCAGAGTGAAAGTAATCCTACAAAACAGCAACACGTTCTAAAGATGGACACCGACAGAGAATTTTTAATGTCCGTCAATCCAGACACTCCGAGACTATAGTGACTGTCCTTATTTGTTATGATCATCAATGAAATATTTGAACAAAATCAGTTTCACTTAATAGAAGTAATTGATTTTTAACAGAATCTGTAAACAACGATTTGGAGAGATTTCCCCGGCACTCAGGGCACCCTTCGAAGACTGGAAGAGGGCTTTTTTGAAGCGTGGGCGATGTCAGATGTAATTTGATCAATTCCACTGCTGATAAGTTCAAGAATCTTGGATAACTCTATTTGCTATATCTCTACGGAAGTGACATCGACTAAAGTTCGGAACAGATCCAAGTTTTGCTATACTCATTGATAATGTTTCGAATCATACGGTACCTGTCTATTTTTGTTCTATCATATCCCATCCTCATTTAGGGAATATGAGTGTATCTTGAGTCGGTCACTGCGTATAAAACAACATTACACCTGCACAAAGTATGTCTAACCGCACTAGGCTGATGGATCAAAGTTGCTGTCTGCCCCATCTTTAGGTTAATAGAACTAACTAGATGGAACGGAAAGTACTTTCTACCAGGTACTGAAAATTAAATGAAAATTTTAGAAATTAATGACTTAATTGTGGTAAGGCTCAGGGTATCTACCTTCATGAAAGCATCCTTGTGGGCCATTCTTTCCCCCTTCCGACCAAAACCCTTAGTCCCGTTACCGCCCATTATGAAAGTACGTTTTCAAGCATTTCTGCTACTGTTCACACAAGTAAACATACCATCAAAACCAGTGGCGATATCTTATAACTGTTCTTTGACAGTTTTACTGCCTCTGGATCCATTCGGTCGGTCGGTCGGTCGGTCGGTCGGTCGGTCGGTCGGTCGGTCGGTCAGTCCATTCAGTCAGTCAGACAGTAAGTCAGTCAGTAAGATACAGTTAGCTGAGATTCAGAGACGCACCACCACGTAAAGAAGAAGTTAATGACGGTTTCAAACACGACTCAAGTTTAAGCATTCGGTTTCAAATACAAATACAAAAAAAGAGTACAAGTCCTTCCGTACGACAGATTGGGAATACCTTGGGTATATTCTATTCAAACTACTTGGGGTTTCGCGAATTCTGACCACCTCTATGCTCACACTTGCACTACATCTTGCCCCAGCTTTCAATACTTATCACGGGAACCTGGACACGCGGAAATGTGTTAAAGAATTTGTTAAAGGATTGCGCCCCTCCATCTTTTTAATTCGCTTCGACATTAGTATTAAAGTCGCACATTTCAGAGAGCATCTACCGGTACGTAAGCGGCATTACTTAGGCAATTTCATAGATAGAGCCATTTCACTACCAATTCTGAAAATCGGGCATATTTTTTAACCTTAATCCAAACCAGTCAATCCGGCCTTGCTTTTTAGTTTTTTTTTTTATACACTCTTCATATCAAAATAAAATATGTCAAGAACTGTCTTCTCATGAGCTTTCCCCTCCCTATCAAAATTTCCGCCTCCCTTTTAAAATATCGAAACTTCCCAAACTTCATTGCCCATAAACAGGCTAATAATCTGAGAGACATACTCAAAGACACCTTGGAAACTTCGACTAAAAATTAAGCGGCCTTGGTACACCTCTATTTGACATTCGTATATGGAACTTACGCATGAATATTACCTTCAGTTATGTGTCAAAATATCTTCAATGGCACCCACCGCCATTTTTTACCCTATTGCTACGATTAATTTTCTTCAACGGTCGAAACGCGACTAGCAAACTCAAATTAAAAAACTAGAGCTTATTTTAACCTGCAGACAATAAAGTATGGCCTTATAATCTAGACCTCATTCCTGCCATGGTTTCACGTCAACTTTACTCCTAAACATTACCGGTACATCAAAATATTTTATCCCGATTTTGCCTATCATTACTTCATTCACGTCTCTGAGGTTTGGAGGGTTGAGCGTTTTCTCAACTTCAACACCAAAACTGCCCTATTCTCACCGCTGGAAACACGCGATTCCCAACATGAAAAACGCGTATGTTGTTTCCCGTACCGCATAGAGTTCGCACTACAGCGTGAAAACGTTAGCGTTCATGCTGTAGATTTCCGGACTTAAGTTACATAAAATGTGACCTTATTCAGGCATAAAAGATTTGTATGGTTTTAATCGGCATTTACTGTCTTGTATTTAGAGAAATTACAGAAATTCACTTTTTTTGCTTAATTTTACATCCAAGTAAGAAATGCTTAAAAATTTTACCTGTAAGGAAAATTTTACTTTTTCACTGTCAATACAGTTGTTTTTACCAGAAATCGCAACCATTTGTTTTGTTATTTATTTCCAAACCGTATGCTTAAAAACCGATTTTGATTGGTCATACAAAATTTGAGTTTGTTCTTCAATTTTTGTTATCAAACCTAGTATCAGAGATTCTCTAATACCCTTCTCTACCAAACGAACAGATGTAAGCTAAACAGGTACTTTTGTATGAGTGCAGGGCAAAAGAATGATCTGTCCCAAAGACTATCTAAGCAGGGATTGAAAATCGGAGCACACAGAAAATTTTGAAAATGGCCACCCCTCAGACAGTCGAAAATGACATTTCCAGGCAGCATGGCTTGTAATAGAAAAATAATAGAAACTAAGTAAAATGCGCGTAGCCAGGGTTGTGTTATGAGGGGAGGGAGGTGGGGCAAGACATGAGGGAAAAGTCTAAGAATGGAGAGAAACAAACCCCTCTATTTTAGGTGTTTTTGAGTTGCAAGGTTGGGTCACCACCCCCCCCCCCCTTCGCGGCTACGCCACTGCTAAGTTATTAACATTTTGACCTTTCTTTGCGCACTAAAGAAATAAAGAAAATAGCAAAGGACAAATGAATCAGGAAATCACTAATTAAATTGTACTCACGGACTTCTTATACATGGAAAGAGCAAACTGCACAGTAGATTGTCGCTACCGTACGGGTGAGAAAAAGTGAACCAAGATGGCTGTCTACTATGATTTTGTGTAAACGTTTGGACTTGCTCAAGTCAATTCCCAGATTCAGGGCAAAAAGTTGAAATATTTTTCAAACATGGCAAGGTAATGTCAGAATCACTTCAAGTATTGCACGAATATGATATAGTTTCCGATTCAAGTTTAACTTTTGTTTAAAATACAAAAGAGTCGTCGTCAGATCAGACGATTTATAGCTTCACGGAGGCCATATTGGTCCGCCTTTTTTTGTCCCAGTCGGTGGAATCTACGGATAGGACGTACACGTTACATACTCTGTCCATGTATATAAGTCCGTGATTATACTACTTACCGTAACTGTCGTATTTTATCGAGAAAACTTTGGCACTGTAAACGCAGATAAGCCGTTGGAATCTTATGATTGAGAGCGCATATTACAATTTTTTTTATGATCTTCCATATAACACCTGTAACTGTATAAGCTGAGCGCCACCATCAGTCAGTGAGAAGAAGAGGAGGGCAAATGATTTTTTTTTTTTTTTTTTGGGGGGGGGGCGTACTTGACTTTCTTCGTTTACTTTCACCTCTACCCCCCCCCCCCCCAACAAATAGTGTCTCTGAAATATGCCAGCAAATTTATGTTAGGGTCAAAATGAGGTTCTGGGAAACATAATGCCCTCTCCCAAATGGTGCCATTTTGAACTTGCATATATAGTCTGCAAGTCTGCAAGTGGAATATGGCATTGGAAACATGCTGCAACGGTTTTGAATATGATTTTTTCTCTATTTTACAAAAAGGGATGGGAGTAATGAGGTTGAGGACTAGTGTACTTGTTTTTTGTAACCTGCTTAAAAGTTTTAGGTCTTTTTTTAAGTTTCAGTTTGATTTTTCATGATAATTTTGCAGTGACTATTATGTTTTTATACTTTTCGTTGAAAACGCCGGGAATGTGTGAGAAAAGCGCTGAATATTTGGATTGCGCATCATTTACTTCATATCAAACTTGCATTAAGACTAAAAAATTGAAAGACGAGAATTGAACGTATCTACCATCAGCAGACGAGATTTTGAGCAACCATTGGCTGCTGGGCAGCGCCTCTGCCGAGGTTATTGTCAAAATAATAATTGAGACTATAATTCAAGTGAGACCTTAGTTGAGAACGAGAGAAATTTTTTTTAGTTTGCGAAAGATTGGCAAAAATTTCGAATGTTTGGGAACTATTGGCTACAGAATATTATTAAACAGACCCTTTTAGAATGTTTACCGCTTTACATAGGAAGCGATATTTATTACGTCCACTATTTGTTAGAATGACACCTCTTCTGTAATCTTTACAAACAAAGGCAGCAAATGTGCCTCTAAATTTTAAATAATTGTCTGGGCAACAAATAAAAACTTCCCTGTAATTCTTTTTGGATTATTCGGTTTTAACCGGTGTCGTCTTACAGTCTTAACCACTTTGATTGTAATTAATGCTCGGCCTAAACCGATCTGTAGACCCGTTTTAAACGGGACAGTTGATAAAGGCAAATAAAACAGCCTGAGAAAGTACAGTGTAGGCCTTTTTGATATGAAGTACATATCCATTTGATCCACAAGTTGTATTTTGCTATGTTGCTATCTTTTTTATCCAATCCAAGTGTTCTAATAGTTAATATGAAACTAGTCACATAGTCTAAATTTCATTTCTCCCATTAGCAAGGGCTCTTTGACAGTTTGAGGACCAAAGCTTATACAATGGGAACCAATCGGCGCAACTGACCCTTATTGTGACGATAATCCTGTAATTACATGTTTTCCAATGAACGCCTGGACACAGAAATTTAGGTATATACAATTGAGCAAACTGCTATTGTTATTCGAATACCCTTTATAGATAATATTGCAAATAATTGACACCCTTTCAATAAAGAAATGATAAAACTTTTCTTTTAAGATTGAAAAACTCTGCTTTGTAATGTATGTTTCCTACAAACGTCACGTACTGCACTGTAGTATGAATCAACTTAACATATCTTTACTTTACAAAATCACACATCTAAAAGGCATGGTAACTAGTTAAAAAAGTGGAAATTACTTCATTTTGTGTCAATGTCTCTCATCAGTGAGACGCCGATCTATAAATTTCATTTCTCTAGAGGAGGAATTTCTCAGAAGAGACAGGGAGGGAGTTTGAATTTTGATAAAAGTAAACCCTCGTGTGTGTTCGCCCTCTCTCTCTTTCTCTCTTCATACCGGACTCACTTAGGAAACAAGCAAAGCTTAAATTTTGTTATTGTAATATTGTTAGTCATGCCTAAATCAACGTTAGGTGTGATGAATTAATTTATGCAATAGTTCTTTTTGTCTGAAAGGGTTGGGGGGGGGGGTGACAATAGTTTTGACCGGACTAAATCTAGGTTTGTCTGGCTTAAAAACAGTCTTTGAGTAGGACAGCGTATGGACGCTATAGAACTTAATCCGTACCAAGTTCTCGCCCACAACTAGACTTGGCCAAGTCTCTCGTGAGTGTTCCCCGAGGAGCTGACAACACTAACTCTACACAAATCCAGTGCTTCAGCACATTACAGCATACCGTATTTGCCTTTTTTCTAATACGCCCTCTATCGGTCTATAAAGGTATCGCTTCTCAACGTTGAGAAACGATAGAATTAATAGACCGATAGAGGGCGTATTAGATAAAAGGAAAATACGATATTCTGTGCTATGCTGCAGTAGAGGGATTTTGAAGAGAAAGTTGTCAACTCCCCGCGGAATACTCACGAGAGACTTGGCCAAGTTTAGCCCACAACCGTTGAAAACATCTCAAGGTTGAGCGATCTGAGCACATGCTAACATTAGCTTCAAATGTCCATCTAAACTAGTTACTATACTTGCTATGAAGGATCTTTGTCTACGAATCTTTGATTCTTTACCGGTCTTTCGTCAAATGAAGGGGAAAAAACTGTCGAGATTTTGAGATAAAAATTGACCTTAACTCTAGGCCTGTTACAAGTGTTTATGGTCTCACACCCCCAATAATTTCCCCATTGACTTACGCACTAAATTAGCCCCTTTTCGAGGCGGCTACAGCCTTGTCAAAGTTCACAGCTATTTCAAGACACCCATCACTTGATAGCTGACAAGTTTGCCCATCATGGCATTGCAAAATTTCCATACCATGACCGCTTAGATTTTGAGATAGAAGGACTTAAAGTTTTTGTAGGATACACCCACCCCTAGCATTTTCACAAAAAACGGAAAATCTCCGCCATTTGACAGCAATTTTTTAAACAGTCAAAATCACCATCAATCTTACCCAAATTTTCAACATTCACACTCTGGCAAGTACTCTTTCATATTCATTGACTTTCATCACCCAGCTGGCAGGTTATCTTGACAAAATTTGGTCAAAACCAGAGCTAAAAGGACGACTTCTTTGAGGGTGTGTACTTGACGCTCTAGGACACTACTCTAATGGAGTAGTGAGACCTTATATAGTAAATTTAAGAAGAGGGTAGCCACGCAGAAGAGATATTAAACATCGTGTTTCCGACTTTTGGGGAAAACATTTGTATATCTGACAATATTTTTACCTCAATGAGGTAGAAAATGATTTTTAAATCAAAACAATAAGATAGAACAAGACCTAAAGAAATCGTGATTTTTTTCCAGGAAGGAAAATTTCAAAATGTGCTTCTTTATTAACTCAGTCTTAACATCGAGCTCTGTAGGGCACTGAGTGAGAGCAAGGACTACTTTATAGTGCCGAGTAAAACGGAGTGGTCCTGTTCAAGGACCGTTTAAGGGTAGTGTGGCACGACAGCAAATTGACCTGACTTCACACTTTTTCATAGTTTTTCATGCTTTTTACATCCAATAGCCAATTTTGTCATTTTCATGTCACACTGCCTTTAAAAAAGATAAACATCGCTTTTGGACCAACAGTTGTCTTTTTTGCTTGCTGGTCATCCTGAAAAGCTTTCATTTTCATTAAACATGACTACCCAAAAGTAGGGGAAAGTAAAGAGATTTTCCCTGCTTTTCAATTTTTGAATGCGATGCTCCTCCATAAAATTCCTATTCATACGATAAATCATGCTTAATGAGGACGATGAAGCATTTGAATACGTTTGAGACGCTATTGATAATAAGTATTTGAATGAAAATGAAAGAATTCGTTTGCAAGGAACGTCTCAGAAGACATTCATTTAATTGGCCTTCACAACATCCTGCATTGTCCCTGTTGGAATAACAAAAAAGGCGATTTATTTGTGTGGCAGTGTGACTGTGTGGAAGTTTGTAACAACTGTGCGTCTCTTCTTCGGGTTTGCTCATCCTATTCAATAAGCTTTTTTATCTAGAATAGAAGCATTGGAGGGAGTTTCCCTAATTTTACCTCACCTCGGCTACATGAGGATACTAGGATAATTGGTCATTGTTCAAAAGTGGACTTGGTTCCAGCAAAAGATGTCTTCAGGAACAATCTCTTGACTCTAGGTAGAAAACTTTGGAGTGTAACAATTGTTATTCGACCTCTACCATAGAGCAATAGTAATTTACACAAGAAATTTTTGGGAAAGAAGGAAATAAAATATTAACTGTAGGGCTAAGTAAAATCGTGACAAAAGGCAAACCCTATTTAGAGAATTTTCTTTTCAACCCATCTCTGATACTCGGCCAGCCACAAGTATATCAGCTAAATAACCCAAAATAACCAATTAGAGTACACATCAAGACGGATGCAGAACTTAGCATAGGGGGTCCACTAAATGCCGAAGGTACCAATTAGACGTTCAGTAAGCCGAACCGATGGGGAAGGGGGAATGGGCAATTAACACGCTGCCATGATATTCACAAAGACGTTAAATTTTGATGGAGCAGATGTATCATTTGTTACGTCATAGCCTCAGTGACGCCAGGTAACCGGCTAGTTAGAGCTACGACATGTATAAGATATTGGAGTCGTTTTCATTAAAGACAGGCAGGGGAAATTGCTAATAAGTAGCTTTTAAACATATTGTCACTTTCCAACTTTTCCTGTTGTCAGCTAAGGAGAGTAATAGCCAAATAAGCCTAGCGTGCATTAAAATCATTTGGAATCTTTGCTGCTTTGGATGATGCATGGTGGACCAACATACACCTATCCTGAGACATAATTTTTTACCAAGAGATTTGCTAAAACCTCAGCGCTTCAGGGGGCTTCTCCCCCTGTACCCCCACCAGGGACCCTAAGGCGGGCCCCTGGAACCCACCCGGTAAGTCTTGCACTTCGCGCTCGATTTCGCGCTGCACGCGAAAATTTTTTGCCCCCAACATTTCTTTTGCCCTCCATTTTTCCCCCTCCCACTTTTCAAATCCAGGTGCCGCCACTGATAAATGGAAAGTCTTTTGTTTTTCTTCAAACTTTACAGCGTATTTTCTCCTGAACAGTTCCATATTATCAAAAAGTGATTGCCTAAATGGCATAAAAACTTTTCAAACTTCACAATCCCACGGGAGGGTCCTGTTCCCATTATAGTCAAGGTCAACACAACAGTCTAAAAAACAAAGGGAAACAAAGCATTCCTTGTTGTTGTGAAGAAGTCATATAATCTCTGCTGCCCTCAGTCTCACTTGAGAACACAAATCTAGTAAGTTAACTTTAGTGGCTGATATCTCGAGAAATATATGTCCGATTTGAATGGAAATTCCACCACGCTGAGTAGATTTAGTTCTTCTCATACTTGTGAAAACTAATTTTTCGTCTCAAACTCCCCTTTTAAGAATCCAGCAACCCGAAGGAGCGCTAGAGATGAGGGTTTTCCGACACAATGTCCGGAACTAAACGATTTGGATGAGAAAAGAGCGTCGCAAAATTTTTGGGTTTTGCTCCAGATATAATAGAAATATTTGGCTAATGTCAATAAAATGGAACAACGTTCCCAGTTATCATACTGGATAATTTCAATTTTCTCAACTAACTTATTCATCGCTCCGTATAAACTATCTTGACCTCTTTATAGTGTAAATTCAAATAATATCACATTGTTCACAAAATTATCCTTCGGGGCATGCAAGTCCATAAAATGTACGGTAATCAGCGAACTCTCTGTGCAAATTAAAAATGTCCACTTTCCTGCACCTTTTGACTGATGATGATCAAAGAGTACTCAACAATTAAGAAGTTTGATTTCTCCTAAAAATATACCTGGGAGAAAACTAAGGGACCGAATTTCGGTGATAAACCCTCCCGCTACTATGAACTTATCATTAAGACATACTTGTTTTCTACACAATATGATGTTGTGTCTGAAAAAGAATATTCCAGACAACAGCAAAAAGAGCATTTTTGTCGATTTAATAGAGTGTACTTCGGTAGGATAACGCCCACACTTAGTGAATAGGATATATTTGCGAAAACAATACTTTTATTCTATCAATGTGAAACTCAAGTTAGCCTACTGTTTAAATCAAATGTAATTGTGTAGAAAATCGCGCGTATCGCTCGAAAATTTTGTAAGTTGGGACAAGGAGTTGCATGGCAACTCCCTGGTTGAGAACAAAATGGTCCAAAAACTAACACTGTTTGCCACATCAATCGCAAAAATATATTGACATGTCTACTGATTAAAACAGAAGAGTAAATCAACTACAAATATTTTTCTCTCCATGCAACAAATATTAGGGGTACATTTGATACGCCCCGGAAATCGCAGCCCTTAGGAAAACGTCTCTCTGTCAGTGCAAGGAACACCCAACTTCATTAAATAACTCAAAAGGTCTCTGCTCATTTATGTTCATCCCTCGCGGTACTTTAAACTGAGATTTTGTGCTCGCATTGTCCCATATTGCGAGAACTACCCCGGGATTCCACGATGGATTAGTCTCTGAACCCTGTCAGGCCATAAAAGGAGTCCCGACTCCAAGGTCTCAGACCTTAAAAAGATAAAACTTCTCGCTCGTGGTGCACCTTTGGTCCAAGTGCTTGGATCGTTCCCTACCTTACACCAATTCGAGGATCTGACCCTGATTTAGACAAAAAAAAATGCAGCTCGTGGGCCCTGTTTAATAAGAAATTCATTGATTGATGTTGCAACTTGTATCTTTTCCATCATTCGAGATTCCCGCTATCGTCAGCCGGTCAGCCTTATCACACAGTGCGGATCGGCCCAAAATATTTCTGCCACTGATAGTCTGCTGGCAAAGGATTCCCATGTTAATAAAAAATCTCTCTGTCAAGAGCAGACAAACGCGAAAAGAAACACGTGTTTCACATTTTTACGATGCTGTGGTCCTCAGCACACGAACCGGCGGGTTTAAAGGCAGTCATTCGTCACCCTAAACTGCAGTTTCAGTATGCATACATCAAAACTCTCCATTGGTTCAGCTCTTTGATTGACATCACATTCAAACAATGCATCATAGCTAAATTACACAGCATGGGCTGTGAGAGTGTCTTGATTACACATTATGGACTTGTATGGCCACTGGGACATGCCATGAAGCAATAAACTGGGATTTTTTTTGGATAAAGAAGAGTTTTAGATAAATGTGGGAGGGGCTAGAAGTAAGTAGGTTGGGAGAATTGGAACTGTTTGGGATGATGAAAATATGCCTTTAAATTGAACACTCACCAATGAACAATCCATTTATACGTTTGAAGTTGTGCTAAAAGGTTAAATGCACACATGATATGTTGAAAAGAAATTTTGGTTATTTTAATTAACATATAATAGAAAATTATTTCAATAAAATTATCATTCGTCGAAGATGAGGCACACGTGTCAGTACCCCTGTGACATGAATTCTACGACTCTCACATTCTTTGGACTGTTTTTAAAAATAAAATCTCTTTTTCAGGAGAAAAAGCTCCTGTACTGGGGTCTTAAGCAGTGCAAGGAGCTGTTACGTAACAGCTCCCTGAACAGTGTAAAGGCACAATCCTCTCATCCCAAACAGCTCAAATAGTAAACTACTTACTTAAGCCTCTCTCCTTTCAACCGTTTTTAAAAATAAAATCTCTTTTTCGTGTGGAGAAAAGAGGCTCCTGTACTGGGGTCTTAAGCAGTCCAGGGAGAAGCAGCTCCCTGAACAGTGTAAAGGCACAATCCTCTAATCCCAAACAGTTTCAATAGTTAACTACTTACTTAGGTGTCTCTCACTTTGAGCCTCAATTCATCCCCTTAGCTTAAATTCATCATCATCCAGACACAATCTCAGTTTATTAATTCAGAATGAGTATACACAGATACAAGACTCCAGTATGAAATCTAAAGGCCCCCAGGATGTACATAATTTGTTATATTAGCTTCGGGTGCTCTGCATTTTTTTAACTTGTGGCCAGTCAAAGACTGTTTTTTTTTTTTGTTTACTACTACAAAAGTTGTGATTTGGGGTGAGAAAATTAGCCCTTCAATTATCGATGAGTGTCTCTTTGGCAAAACTTGGAAAGCACATGGAATTAAAAAAAAAAAATTACCGCAAATTTGTTAATACATTTGAAGGCACCTCGTCGTGCATGCATCTTTATAGATCATTCCATGTAGGCAGCGGGCCGTACACGAAAAAGTGCTTTCGTTTTTAACTTTCGTGACGCACATCTGAGGGTCGGCATAAAAATTACCCACGAAGGTCAATTTTAACCTTTTGAACATCATATCAATTACCACAAGCGAACGAGTTGGCCTACGAAGAGAAATTTGAGGGTAAATTGTTGGCTTTTTTGGCCAACATTCATTGTATATACTAGTTCCACGAATTTTCTGACACGTACAAAATCTCTACAATGCCGTGCATAGTGCACAGGGCAGTGGTCAGTAAAATTGATACGGATAAACTTTTATGTCAGTTAATTGACGGGAGGGGGGAAGCAAGGGAGTAGGACGAATTTCTCCTCATCTGAGGAAAAGTTGAATAAATCAGGAACAGGAAAGAGAAAGGATAGCGAAGGGATAGCGAATACTGAAGGAAAATGAAATAGGACAAAACAAGAATAAGAATTTGGAACAGAAAAGAGGAAGAAAATAAACACACATGACATGAAAAAACAAGAAACAGAGAGTAGAGATGCGTTCAGTAAGGATACCAATAGATAATTCACATGATATTGTTCAGTCAAGTCTGGTTTGCAGTTGAGTTATGAGAGAGTAAATAACCGACGGCATGGTCAAGTGGTTAAAGCATCCGACTTCAGGCGGGGTGAGGGCTTACGGCCCCAGACTTCCCTCAAGCTTTCGCCACATCGACAATAAAACATATGGACAATTAGTAGTGCAACGCCCTCTCACCCCTTTTTTCCCTTAGGTCAACCCCCCTCCCCATTTTTTGAATGTGCGGATCCGTGCCTGGACTAGCTTGCAGTTGGGAGGTCGACGGGAGTTCGAGTATTGGCCGGGTCATACTGAAGACTGTAAAAACACCTTTGTGCTTGGTGCTCAGTATAAAGCAATTTAGTAGGAAAAACAAGCCAGATAGTCACAAGTGGAAAATCTAGATGATCCGTGGCGGCTCGACATAAATCAATTGGTTATAGAAACTGGCCATATGGGCCGTCACGTAAAACTCCGTCCATCTAACTAACTTGAGAGGATAGGCCTTAATGGACAGGCCTTACGGCAAAGCAGAACTTAGAGATATAATCACAACAACCAGTGGTTCGAACCTGCCACTTATTCATATGCTTGGTATTTTGCATGTATTTTATAGGTGAACATTCCATTTGGAACCCTTTGAGCACAATTGTTTTGAAATGGTAGGCCTACCTTTCGAAAAGTAAAAAGAAAAAAACTTTTTTAAGCATATGGAAGCGGGGGGCTAGGGGAGAAACCCCCCAGTGAAAAATGAGGGGCGGAAGCAGTTCCGCTCCCCCACTTCCCGTGTAAAAAACTCCTTCTTTAATTTTCCAAAGCTCAAAAAACAGCGAAATTTCCGGAGCGCTTTGCTCGCCGCATTATGCAACATAAAATGCACCAGTTCTCACTAATAGATCAGTTTGGTAAACTTTTCTGAGCTCTGGACGTAGTCAAAATCGGATATTTACCATTTGTGTGTCACCATATCATTAAGAGACACCGGCAGCTATGTTGCTATTTTTGTGACCTGTCTTTCATAAAATTCCAATTTTCCTACAATTAAAGTTCTTGATTTTGAAATATTTTGTCTAAAAGGACAACAAATTTGGGAAACTTTTGAAACGTCATTGGGGTCTGTGGGGTCGCGATTTTTCAAAATTTTGTATACGCTCCGCACAAATAAGTCTTTCGAGAAAGACTTCATATTCCAGGCAGGGAAGCTTTGGCCTACCGTAGTCAAATGTTCTCATACACACCACATGCGGGACATCGAATCCAGAGTAGCGCTTGCAGTGACCTTCCGTATACCTTTGCCGCACCCGCACCAAGTTCAAACGAGTTTCAAGAATTGATTAGTATCTGAATATTGACGGAATCGAATTCAGTCATAATTAGGCCTAGATACCAAATGATCTTGAACCAAGGAAGTCGGTCCAACTTTAGTAAAGTTATGTTCAACTGAAACTACGATTTAAAAGCGGAAATAGAATGTAAATTTTTTTCAAGTTGATAAATTTAAAAAAAAAAAAACATAGGCTATCAGGTACCGTCATTTCAAAAAATACACAAAGGCGTACGGGAGGAGGCGGATCCTATTCGCCGTGAACTGAATATTTTTCAAGTCCTATTTTTCCCGGCCGCATGTCAACACGGTCCGCTGCAGGCCGAAGTGACTAGCTACTACAGGCTACCCCTTGCCCTAAAATACATGTAAATGTCAGTGCCCTGAAATAAGCACTTCTCCTGCTCTGGGAGGAGTGCAATCCCCCTATCCCCACTCCTGAAAGGTCGACGCCTAAAAGCATGAAAGACACCAAGGTCTGCTTGCGATTTTCTGTGAAAAACCAGCCCCTGTCTAAAGCTATCGGCCATGTCATGACACCAAGTCTCCAGGGGCAGGAATTTCTGATGAGATTTTCTGCCAGAAAGATCAAAATTTTAATACATGGCTACTTCGTCGAGTGTCGCAACAAGCATTTCATCGGGAAAGGGCTGATCGTTTTTTGCAAAATGTGGTCAGTGTACCGTATTCAATTTGGCACTAGTACTGAGCTCGGTGGCTCATATTGGGACCAGAAAATTTAGTACACGAATTCCGATAATTTTCGGAAGGGAAACCGTTCTTAGCCGCTAATAACAGTTCGACCACAAAATTTTAAGTAAGTTTTTAGCGGTTTAGGATTTTTAGATAGCATGTAAGTTACTGCTAAGCCGAATTAAAACTACAACTATTCCCTAATAACTTGAGAACCAACACACCCCAGATGCCAGTGCCTATTAGAACCTATTACACGAAATACAGCTTGGTGACATTCTCGCCCGTATTCGTATTGTTAACCTTCCAGATTTAATCGTTCCTCGATACAAAAATGATACTAGATGGGTTGAAGGGTATTATTCGTTTTTCAGAGATCGGAGTGACGCAGATTACACAATTTGGATCGGTATCCAGCTCGAGTTACTCATTCGCAGTTAACGTTACGCGCGAAACCGACGTAGCACGGACATAAACAGTTCCTCGTTCGCGAAAAAGTGTCCTTTTTCTTTCCACATCTTTTTACCGTTTTCAATCCCACGTACCAAAAATAGCGTTAAAATTTGTTTAATTTTTCAAAAATTTAACATTAAAGCCCATTTCAGGTAATGAAAGTGCCTTTGGAACATGATTAGAGGCTACAGCTGTAGTTTTAGTACTCTTCGAGGAAATGTTTACTTAAAACGTGGAAGTTGTGTGTCTATTTCACCTTCGCCAGATTTTGAATTTAAAGGGATATTTTTACTTATTTTTTCTTGCTCCATAGGCCAAACGGATCGCTTGTGGTAATTGCATGGGTTATTATTTCATCTTTTCCCATCGATTCGTATTTTTTTCAATCAGACCCTCCGAAGTGCGTCACGAAGTAACACGAAAAAGCAGGACAGATTTTGGTCTAATGTAAAATTACCATCACTTTCATAGATGGAGTCTGTATAGACGAATCCGAGCGTCGCTAGTGTATAGTGACTGGAGTTGCCATTAGTGGGGTCCAGTAGCTTTAAAATCATCTCCATTTACTATCTAAATGTAATTCCAAACTCTCAAATACAGTGAAATTGAGGGAATCGGGAGTCATTTTACAAGTGTACAACCATCAATTGTAAAGGTAAGCAGGGAAATTGAAAGATCAAATGTGACAGATCCCAGTTACGGCCGACTAAAATCGGATCATCACTTGCTCTTTGTCTATAGATTGGATTTAATGTTTAACCTTATATGCTCTAGCTTTTCTTATCTTCAGTTTCTTTAGAAATGATTCTAACTTTAGAAACGCCAACCAACTGTTGACGACAGGAATATTTTTACACATTTTTTTTTTTCATTTTTGCCTTTTCTTTGCTTCTTTTCTGTTTTCTATTTCCTTTCTCGTTCCTTTCTTTCTCTGTATTTCGCAGCCGCGCAATGGTTTTTGAGCACCACACCTGTGGCGGTGTCTTCTCCCTATAATTTCACAATACTTTCAAAAGAAGCATGGACACCTGAAAGGAGTTGTTGCAAACACTTAATTAGAGTTTTCCTTTCTCTTGGGTGAACTTATCTGACAGAAATCACGTCTTTCCTGGTGAAGGAGAGTGCTCAATTGATATAAATGTTAACTGATTGCAAAACCACATGAACAACTGCCTCTGTGAGACCCGCGATCTAGTCACTATCCCAGGCGTAAATGCGATACTAGGATTACTTCTACAGTATAACTGGAAGGCCGTTGTTTTTACATTTGTGTCTATTGGACAGCATGGATGCTTTTATTTTTAAATCTCAGCGCAAACCTAATATGACACATCATTCCCCATATCTCCTTCAGTCGCTCGGTTATAATGGGAGTAAGACTACCAAATATGACTTAAACCGACAGGTTGAAAACTGGGCCGTGAAACTCCATCTAACTAACTAACCAACTAAGACCAATGATTACATAATCCTGTACTTTGATCTTCCCAGTGGTATAAAGTACTTTCACCCGGAGTTGCTATAGAGTCCATATAATAACTCAGTGCTTTCACCAACGCCAAAAGCCCCGTCCTTTAATTTGCTGGGCAAAAACATTGAAGTACGTATAGACGAATCTGGACACTGATCAAGTGATGGTCTAATTTTCGTCGACCACAACTGGGGTCTATGACCTTTTAATCTTTCAATTTCCTTGCTTACCAGTACCATGGATGATTGTACACTCTAATGACTCTTGACTCCACTTGAGGCTGGTTGGCCAACTGGGCCGTAAAACTCTAACTAACTCCTTCAATTAAACTTTCAATGCGGGTTTGAAATAACATTTAGACAATAAATGGAGACGTTTTAAGGCTGATGGATCCCACTAATGGCTGCTTACAATAACTTAACACCAGCGGTGATCGGATTCGTCTATATCATTTGAGAAACAACTGACGACCAACTATTGACTATTGTTTTTTTCCCGACAGTGGACGTGGCTACTCAATTACGACTTCACGTGAAAGTCTATAGACGTTTTGCATATGACGTCACAATGCAAAAAGAATGCCCTTCTTTGGAGAAAACTTGTTTCATCATTAAATGCAGGCAACTGATTCATCATTCAACCCATCGAATAGGCACTTAAGTCCTACTTACTGCAAAAGTGAGACGAATTCTATTTAATACAGCAACGTGTCCGTTGTTTTTCCTTCCAGCATGACGTCAGTGTGAAGTCAAGCATAAAAGTTATAAGAAGTCAGTAGTCACAACGTGCTTTATTTTCATAGTAACACTTTCATAAATACCAACAGAATCTCCGATTACTTTGCCCTTACTTTGTGACTGGAACATTGTTCACCATAGCTCCTACGATGGGCCATTAGACCCAGTACCTACTGGACAGCGCCCAGAGAAAATGCAACGCTTCAAAAATAAGTCATTGCCCCATGTTAACTTGTCCTCTTTCTTTCTAAAGTACCCTCTCCTTTTACAAAAAATATTTGGTCATCAGAGGAGATGACACTGTTGACAGGTTTAGCATAATGAAAACTTGGCTTGATGAAAACGGTAGTTCCCAAGATCTCATTCTCTTTTGGGAGTATCAGTTCACTTGCAAACATTAGAGTCCGGCCACCCCTTACGTAAATAGATTAAATCCCGTGTCATCTGACATCGCATCCATCTTGTTCTATGGATCAGTCCACGCCATCAGACTGTGTATACTCTCCCTTTTCCATATTGTAGTTGAGAAAATACTATCTTCGATAGATACATAATTAAGGAAGGGGGCCGGGTATACACAAAATGCGCACATGATACGTCATGTTGAACTAATATTGCCCACTGAATACCTCCCCCAAAAGTTCAATCACTGTAATACTACAGTAAGATACCTAATGAGACTTTAGAAGCTGCTAGGCACTCATATTTGCAATTATTCCACTACTTCTCGAAAAAATGAGTTTATTTTAAGTCTTAGTCGTCATGAATAACTAAGTTGTAAAGGAGCCAGACTTACAGTGGGGAGGTCGGAAGTTCGAGTCAAGGCCGCCGAGTTATACCAGGGAGCTGTTAGGGCTCCCTGGTTTATCAGCATACCGAAGACTTTGCTTAGTGCTAAGCATAAGCAATGGAGCAGGAAATACAAGCCAGTGAGTACAAAATAAAGGCCAAGGAAAAGGTTAGAAACCTCTATTCAGTTTTTTCCTGTCAGGTCCCTTAACCTGTATTTTGGCCCTGATTAAGTTCATAGGATAGGAAGCTTAACGACTGAGAGTTGTACAAGCTTAGATCTAATGCCAAAAGAATTTGTTTAACTTGTAAGGGGATTTATTAAAAGAGGATTATTAAAGTCACTGTTTGGGATGCTCCATACATTTTCACAACTATATACGTACTCCGATCTTTGTCATTGTTGCCTTGACTATACACTTTCCCGTTCCAGAGTGTGTCCACTAATCACGAATTTTATGATGCTGTAGGTATACAAATGACCATTTATTCTCTTCACTTCACATATTGATGATGTAACTTGATTAGAGTTGATCACAAAAATAGCAGTTTTTTCAAACAGATCATGAAAACAAGGATGGATTTAATGTTTTCCACCTTAACAGTTGTAGTCTCAGTAAAAACTACGATTGTGAAACAGATTGCCTAGGACTACTTGATCACAATCTTTTAGCAATATGGCAAAAGGTTTTTACTCAAAGCTGGTTTCGTGACAGTGTTTCACCTCTCTTGGGAATTGATGTTATTCATTAATGCAAAATCATCGGAAAAGTAAAAAGGGGGTCTTGTCGTCTTATTTAAGATGCGTTTCAACTTCATGCTTCGTAATGACATGTCAGTCTTCAATGCTAATATTAGAAATATTTTGTGCAAATGAGTAAAACATAATTATGTTCATCACAATATTATTATTGGGGTTGTTTATCGTCCTCCAAGTGCATGGTGATGTCACGAGTTTCAACAAATCTATGTACCGTATTTGGCTATTATTGGGTTTCCGTACCCAGTTACAGTGTTAGGGTTACGTAAGCACAGTAGGACAGGGTTAGGGTTAATGTTAGGGATAGGGATATATAAATGCATGTGCATAACTATGCATAGGTATGCCACTTCCGGGTACAGAAACCCAATTAAGACCCAGTATTTCAAGTAAAGTGTAAGAGAAAATCATGTTCGGTTACGTAATGAGTGATTTTTAATTTTGATCTTATGAAAGACATGTCATCAGATTTTATGAACGTTATAAAGTCAAGTTGGTCCCTACCAACTATTACCTACTAGGTATGTAGCACTAGAGATTCCCTTATTGACAATATCGCAGTGAATGCCAGTACTTTTGATCTGAATGTAAACGTTGATGTGACTGGGATTCTAAGTTCACATTTAAGTAACCATTTTCCAATATTCGGTTATTTTTCTCTTAAAACGAAGAAACCTAAGGTTGAAAAAGTTCTCATTCGAAACTTGTGCAAACTTTCACGACTTGCATTTATAACACGAGCTGAGAAGAATCCTATTCCACTAATTACCCCAATACAGCATATAGCTGTTTCCTTGATATACGTTACAGAACATATCACCATCTTGTTTTCCCTTCGTGCACATTAATCGTAAGCGTAAAATCAAGGGGCGATGTGCACTGTTTAACAAGAAATTTTCTAACTGGCTAACGATTACCCTAATCCCTAACCCTATCCCTAAACCTAACAAAGAATACAATCGATACAATACAATGGCAAAAGCCAATGAAACACCTTGTTAAACAGTGTGCATCTACCAGGCCCGTAGCCAGCCCATGTGGAGGGGTTCGTCTTTTTCCCAAAATGTGGACCTTCCAAATACGGAGGCGGCTGGCGTGTGCTGTAAGCATGCAGTTGCTTGGAGTCCGGGGCATGCTTCCCCGGAAAAGTTTGAAATCTGCAGATCTGCAATGTGGAGCATTTTTGGGGAATTTTGAACACAACAGAAGGTCTTTTTTCCCCAGGATTTTCACACAGTACACCACTTTTTGAGAAAAAAAAAAACATACATGTAATCTGGAAAAAAATGGACCTCCCTCAAGTTGGGGTGGGTCGTTTGAACGCTCCGACCCCTGGCTACGGGCATGTCTACCCAAAAAAAGCTACATAGATGACTTTGGAAATCTCCAAAAAATGAAAATAAGGAAGAATTTAAGAAGTACCATGACAAACTGAACCACGTTTTGCGTATTTTTAAAAGAAATTATCATCAACTGTTCAATGACTGCAAAAAAAAAAAGATATGAAAGTACATGGTAAAATATTAACAAAATTATCGAAAAGAACAGGTCAAGAAACTTTCGATGATGAAAATTCATCTTACAGAGCCTCGGAAAATCGCTAAGGCATTCAATAATTTCTTTGTTAATCCGGCACCGTGTCTGACCGATAAAATAAACCAGACCAGTAGTTCTGTTAGTGACATTTTACCTGAGAGAAACAAGGCTCTAGTTTATTTCTCTTTCCGACCTGTGACGATGAAATCACTAAATTAGTTTATGAATGCCTAAAACCAGCAGGTTTAGATGATTTGTGCCAGTTAATTATTCGTACAGTTATAAAATTTATTACTAAATAATTAGAACATATCTTTAGTGATTCTCTAAAAGGGCAGAAGCAGTCATCCCAACTTGAAGCAGTGTAGTAGACTGTCTTGTTTCAGGATTGGCTGTTGAGAGTCATGTGACAACAACTTTACTCCTAAAATATGAAATATACCAAAAATAACTGCTTGGTTTATCATTCATATGTCATACTGAAGTAATAAAATATGGAAAAATTCTTCGAACAGAAATGAAACGAGAATTGTGATATTTAGCCGTTGCTTCAAAATAAGTTGGGCAGCTCTTGACCTTTAAGCTAGGAATATATCCTGATGAAGCGAAAAGGCAAAAGTTGTTCTGATTTACGAGAATGGCGATGCCGAGTTCTTTGCTAATAATGGCCCTGTTTCCGTTTTGCCATGTCTTTCAAAAATTCCACAAAGATTAATGTTTAATAGAATAAAAAATTTCCTGACTAAACATAATATTTTATTTAATGGACAGTATGGTTTAAGCACGGGTCACTGAACCGAACTCATCGGAACTCCACATTTAAGTAATCAGATTATTCTAAACTGGTACAAGCTGCTTTTGATGATGTAAGTAGCTTTTAAAGCAAGACAGTAAAGAACCCCTTACTTTGTAAAAGGATACTCGTGTTCTATTTTATGGAGTGCTTTCGATTAATCCAGAAAGACACTTAAGAAAGTTTCATGCAGGTCAATGGTTTTACTAATCATATCAATAGCATTAGTTAGGACTGGTTCTATTTTGGGGGCGATGCGCACTGTTTAACAAGGAATTTCCCAACTGGCTAACCACAACCTCACTCCATAACCTAATCCCTAACCCGAACAAAGAATACAATCGATACAATACAATGGCATAAGCCAATCAAGAATCACATTGTTAAACAGTGTGCATTTACCCGTTCTTGGTCCTCTGCTATTTATAATCTGTATGAAAGATATCATTCCTGCCTCCAAACAATCTAAGCTCATCCTATTTGCCGATGATACGAATACTTTTTCAAAAAAAAGCGATTTATTAGCATTACAAACTACTGTCTGCAACGAGTTATGTGTATAGTACTTTCAAAGTGGTTTGCTGCAAATAAGTTACCTTTGAATTCATCTAAAACTAACTACCTACTACAACAAGTAAAATAGGAACTATGCATTTGATATACATTTTGATGGTCAACGAATAGCAAATCACTCATGTTAAATTTCCTGGGGTGTACATCGACTTTTCATGGGAAAATTACATTTTACACGTTTGTAATATGGTCTCTAAAGGTGTACCCTTGTAGACTGAAGCACATTTTGCCTCGATTTATTCTGAGACAAATTTACCTTACTCTTATTCCACCACATTTCTCTTAGTGCTGTATTGTCTGGTCTGGTACCACTAGTTGAAATAAATTACCTGTTCTTCTAAAACGAGCCATTAGACCCCTTATATGTTCTGCTGGACCCCATGATCATACCAACGGGTAATTTAAATCATTGAGCATACTAAAACCAGTGTTGTGGTGCTCGAGACCGGTCTCGGTCTCGAGATCGGCTTTTCCTGGTCTCGGTCTCGACACCTTGTGGTCTCGGACCCTTGCGATCTCGGAACTTGTCCCGGTCTCGCTTCGAGACCGGCCAAAATTTGTTGTTTTATTTTATTTTTTTTGTTTTTGTTTAAATAAAATAAATAATGTCTAAAGATAGAAGATTTAAGTGTTACGTACCGGTACATTGTAAGATGCATAGATAACTTTACTTATGTATTTATTCATTTTAGTGAGTGCTTTTTGTTCGTTGTTGTCTTATAATGGAAATCAATCAATTTTATCTCACCCACCAGTGAAGTACCCAGGGGGGACATTGGGCTATGCCACCTCACCCCCTTCCTCTTAGAAGGAAAAAAATGTAGCACCAGATTGCATGTAAGGACACCAACTTCTACAAAAAATTGGGGCCATCCCCGAGGCTCGTTCCTCAGCCGGTAAAGATGTACGAGAAAGGGGCAGGGGAGTGGAGGATGTTCAGGTGCGGTAAGCAATAGTTTTACATTTATCATGCACTAAGTGTTTAGAGTAAAACCATTTATAGTCGATAGTTTGGAGAGCTGCATCGATTCAGCGGGTGGCGAATCTAGCCAAGAGTTGCAATAGGGAAACAGAATATTTTCAATTCCCTTGTAGTTCCCCCCCCCCCCTCCCGAAGATGAAATACCATATCATTTAATGTTATGGTACATTTTGTGGTAAATATCTGAGCTCTTAGCAGCAAGTTGCTGGTTTTTTATTATTGCAAAGAAATGCTAGAAATAAGGACTATTAAGATACACTTTTAAAAAAAGATAGGCCTAACACAATTGTCGGCCATATGAGGAGTAGAGATTTTTCAAATCTTCTTTTCTCTCCACACCAACTGATGTTGGCGCTTAACATGGATAGTATTGTATTTATATAGGCTATATTGTAGAATTTCTTTTCTCGTGCACAAAAGTAAAAAACTGACCTGGCCCCGTGCCCTTTCTCACATCACTGATGCTCTTTTATTTTGAATCCTAAAAGTATGCAGTTTTAAAAACAATTTTTACTTAGAATAGGTACCGGTAGCGTACATGGCATCTGATTGCATGTACAGACACAAAATGTTCAGTTTTACCCAATTAACCACCACGATTCAACTTTCCGGACTTTTCCTGTAAAATTAAAAATTCTTGCACCATTTTGCATCTAAGCTCCTTGAAAAGGCCAAGGATTTTCAAAGGGGGAAAGGGAAACCCTTAGACCCCTCCCCCTACCGGCAATCACTCAACATACTGCATCCCCCGTCCCCTTCAGAGAATAATTGCTTACTTCACTGAACCTTACCTTACCTTTATAAACTCATAGACTGAGTCTAATTTTCCAAAACGCCAATGCTTTGAAAAATAGGCTAATCATTGAGGAAAAAAGTTTTCATGTAATGAATCTACACACTTCATCTGTGAGGGCTTAAAGGCCTTAAATCTCTCACCAATCCTCCTAAACTCCTTATTTGAACCCCTTCCAAAAATGTCTAAAATTCATCCTCTTTCAGTCGCAATTTCAGTTCATTGCTTCAGGTTGACTATAAAAGATCAATGTGTGTAAATCAAAACACTCACAGTGCAGCTCATGCTGTGTAATATATAAGCTTATAATACGCTGCATTGTTTGAACTAGCTGCCAATCAAAGAACTGAGCCTGGCAATAGGTAATTTCTGTAGACCTACTACGATAATTGCCGTTTGGGGTGAGAGGATAGTCCCTTTATCTTTATTCTGTGAGTTAACACCTGTAGCACCCACTGGCTCTGATTTGATGAGCAGGGCCACCTGGGCCGCACTGGACGGGGCCGGGTAGGGGGATGCCACCCAACAAATGGCCATTGTCTTTCCGAATCGGGCGGTCTTTGGTCCCACAGTGGGGCAGAGATTATCCTCTGGTTAGGCACCTGGGGTCGGGAAAAAGTCACCTCCCCCTGTGAGAAAGAGTTCTGTGCGGAAATGACGGCCACATTAGGAAAAAAAAAAACTTGGAATGATGTTTCAAAGTTATTTATTCTATGTTTGTTCAGGCAACTGGAAGATTCCCCTTCTTGCATATGACCATAACCATGCATAATGGACTCTTTTTCTCAAGGACGCTGACCTTTTGCACTTTTCCAGATCCCCAGCTAGGGCAGTTTCCTTTCCCCACTGAGGCACTGAAGTCTGCTCGATTCAGAAAGCAAGGTCTTGGACAATTGGGGGGTCAGGCCCCGATCTCCAGTCGCGTACAGTCATGCGTATGATAAAACATGAACAAAATCAATGATGATGCACTTTTGGTGCTTCATGTTATTTAATAGCATAAAGTAACTAAGGTGGTAGAAAGGTACACTCTAAAAACACCGGGGTTAAATTTAACCAGGATCGGTGTTCTATTTACTCCAACATAATCCTGGTTAAATTTTAACGCAACTCCTGGTTAAACTGACTCAAATCCTAGTTATTTTAACCAGAATTTGTGCTATTTTAACCAGAAGTTGTGTTAGTTTAGCCAGGATTTGTGTTAAAAGTTAACCAGGATTGTGTTGGAGTAAATAGAACACCGATCCTGGTTAAATTTAACCCCGGTGTTTTTAGAGTGTATTCAAAATTTTCGACAGTTTATTTTCCTATGCAACATGCACATTCGGTGTCGGTCTCGGTCTCGAATTTTACCCCTGGTCTCGGTTTCGGTCTCGACACCATTCACACGCACCATTTACCATCTAGGCCCCTCGAAAAACTAAAAACTTCCCCTTTGATAATGAATGGGCTACCTACCTCTTAAGGTTTTGGTGTGTACCAAGTGATTCTCCCGATACATGTGGTAGATGAGGGTAATACTAATTCCGATTTGTACCAAAGTAATTCCCAAGTAGTACCAAAAAGTTGTTCTTGCCATTTTCTACCTAAAGTGATTTTCCAGCGTATCTCTTTTCCGAAGTATTTTCATTAAACATCAAGTTCTGAATCCGTACACTACACGAAATTTTTTTGGTACTGCGCAGAACGGCCTTCCCGAATGAGTCTGTAAATAACTCGACACAAAGCAGTGAAACGAATAAAGGCTGGTTGATGAAGGTACGGAAGAGGATAAAGCACATACTTTCTTCTGTGAAACTGTCACTTTTGACCATAACTGTGTAGGCCTTTTATAAGGAACTAGGAAGTAATTCCAATGACAGCTGTGGATCCATCTTCAAATTTGTGAGAGAATCAGCGGCATATCTGAGTATCTTCACAAGGGCATAGGCTATTTCCCGGTGACTTTAAGCTCTGGATATTATTCAGAGGCCGAGGGTCATAAGCGAGCTATTTGGAGCTAAGCCATATGGACCGATAGAAGCTATTCGGTTTTGGTGGATGTTGGAGGCAGAAGATTCTCTGTCGGAAATAAGAAATCTTGCGTGAAAGACTCTCTAAGCAAAGAGCCACATCAGTTTGTTTGGGGGCTGACAGAAAAATTTGAAAATCGCCATACCTCGAACAGCCTCTTATCTGGATGTAAATTTTCCCAGGCCTGCAAGAAAAAATTTATTTCATATATTTATATTTCTGCATATTTTAAAACATGAAGTTATTCCAATGTCCCATTGATGGAAATGCAAGTTAAATAGCGCCACTACCTGTATGAAATTTTGAGTACTGCACTTTCTAGATCGTATGGAGTAGCATTTCACAGTCTCATTATTTACATGGAAGATTTCATTCCTTACGGGGTTTCGAGGGGAGCAAAACTTGTGGGAAGTAAGCAGGGCTGGAGGTTTTGAGTCCGGACTCGACCTCGAGTCCGGACTTTAGTCCACTTTTTTGGACTCGGACTTGCATTTGGATTCGGGGTCTCTGGACTTGGACTTGGTCTTGGATCCTCTGGACTTGAATTTTCGCTTGGACTCGAGGTCAAGTCCATCAAGTCCGGCTGCTATTTCCTCTGTCACTCTTTTTTTTTTCAATTTCATAATCTACCCAGAAGCCCAGCACTCATCATATACTTGGACCCAAGTTCCTTAACATAGGATACAAACTAGGCCTGCAAATTTTTATTCAAATATGAACTTGGCCATTTCCAAGTGTGCCAGTTGTTGACAGACTAACTCAGTTTATGCAGATTTAGGCATGATATGGAGAATGCGGTCACCCATAGCCAAGGATATAAGGAAAACGATGTGCTGAGGTTAGTTTCGATGGAGTTTTAAGGGTGTTCAGAAAGCACATTGAAATCAGATTTCATCTATATTATTATGTAGTATGGTGCACTCCCCATGATCTTTAGCAGACGCCATCTTATTGTTTACGAGCAACTCTCCCTTCCTTTGTTCTAGATTCCCAGGGTCCTTCCTGTTTCCCGTCACGTGTTACCAGTGAACGTGACATATTACAACGCCTCAGTTCCACGTGCACACTGTAACCCATATTTTCAAGGTGCGGCCGATTTCTCCCTTTGCAGCCTCCTCATTGGTCATTTAGATCAGCACACCCATTTACTTCGGTGCGTCATAACTTTTGACCAATCAGGGGACTGCAGGTGCTCGGATCTCACACGAGGTTCCCAAGACCGAGCCCGCAAGCTGGTCACTCGTGCTACAGACCTCGAAGCAGAAGCATGTAGTCACCTTGTATATAATTGATTTAGGCAATCTTTTTTTTGGCTGGCCGTTGATTGTTGTTTTGGCTGACTGTCTGTGCTCTCATCTCGTATCGCCATACTCAGCAAGTTCCCCTACCAAGCCTTCGTTATACGATTGGCCCATTATCTCACAACATATTCCATGCAGTTTGGCATGAGGTTGTGTTTGGTCAATTTGTAGTAGCATCCTGAGCTTTGTACATTCAGCTTGAAAAGCTAAATATTTAGGAACCACATGCTATCATCAGTACAAGAAAGTCATGTACTTATAGTCATGAGTGTGATAGTTGTAAGTTTGGCATCACAATCAATATTTTGAATAATATCATATGAAAAGTGTTTAAAAACAACCACTACAACATCCAGTACACTAGTGCCCTTCTCTGTGGAGGAATCCTAAAATGTCCCTAGTCCCTCAAATATTAGACAAGTGCCATCAAAAATACTAGAGAAGGCTTACATGATCCCCTCCCCCCAAAGGAAAAATAGTTATATAACCTTCCTTAATTGTTAGTACATATTATAGCTCTGCCGCATCCCTCCAAAAAGCGTTCCTATATGTCATAGAGCTTACCATTTTGCCACTAGACTTCATACACTGAGTTTCAAGTATAGTATATCCATATCTTACTTAGAATATTTTGGCAAATTTGTTATTTTCTGATGTTCATGAATGTCGCCAATTCACCGAACTGTTTGGTGTGATTGGAATTGACACCCATCCTGGAAGTTCGTTGTCAGTGTAAGCTTGTAACAACTAAAAGCAAGGGCTTTTTGTATTAACTCCATGAGAGATTGTGTCGGAGTAACCTGTACCTTTCTATTTGTTCTGCATTTTCAAAGCCAATTAACAGTACAACAAAAGCAGTCAGATTTGCTGGGTCCAAGTACTGGAAGATTCAAGGATACACACAGTACAGGCCACAAGCTATAGCTTTATGTGTGTTACCTAAATAATACCTTCAGACTTGGAACTTAGTCCTCACTGCAGGTAAATCATGTGTCTTTCTTCATTTTTACACACCCTACTTAATTTGCAACAATGAACTTAGGTGAATTTTTTGCAGCCTGTTTTTTCTTTATACAAATTTTACAAAAGCGCTGCTTTGATTTCAATGAGCATACTGTAGCTTGTCTAACTGCTACAAAGGGAATCAATTCTTTTGTTATTTATTTTAATCCAGTACTGAAAGATATAAATAACCTGTCAATGCTTTCTTCTGAATTAGCCTTTGTCAAGGCTTTTCGGCCAACAATTATCTTTCTTATTTTATTTACACCGTAGCGTGGCCTCACATATCTGTCCGCCCTCAGACCTGCCGGTGTAGCGATTCCAGGGGGTATAAAACAGAGGAGGTAACAGCCAGTGTGTTTCCAGAGGGAGGGTGGGGAGGGTAAAAACTTTCTCCGGAAAGACTCGAAAGAGGCTACCGCTGAATATGCAAATATAATTAGTTAATTAGTTAGTCAGTCCGCTAGCCAGCCAGCCAGCCAGCCAGCCAACCAGCCAGCCAGCCAGCCAGTCAGTCAGTGAGATACGATCTAACGACACACCAACACGAATGTCGCCTCTTACGACAGGTAGGGAATACCGTGGGCATATTCTACAACCCCCGACCCACAGGGGGACAACCGTTGAGGGACCTGCTCGGTTTTGTGGCTCCGACAATTCGCCAGTCATGAGATGACTGATAGCGGTCTACGTGCGCATTTTATAGACGATAGTCGGGGACAAACTTGTGGCCATGCTTGACCTACTCAGCCCACCTGGGTGCAGTTTTTCGTCATACACAGTAGACTTGGCCAAGTCTCTCGTGAGTGTTCCGCGGGGAGTTGACAACTCTCTTCAAAATCTCCCTACTGCAGCATAGTACAGAATATCGTATTTTCCTTTTATCTAATATGCCCTCTATAGATCTTTTAATTCTATCGTTTCTCAACGAGAAGCGATACCTTTATAGACCGATAGAGGGCGTATTAGAAAAAAGGCAAGTACGGTATGAGGTACTGTGCTGAAGCACTGGATTTGTGTAGAGTTAGTGTTGTCAGCTCCCCGGGGAACACTCACGAGTGACTTGGCCAAGTCTACATACACAGGACCTTTCGAAGTAAAACTTGTCATTAAGTTATATACTTCTAGGAGTCAAAATAAAAGAGCATCAATCGGTATAAGCAAACGGGAGCATTTTAGTTTGTAGATTTTAATTGGCCACAAAACGTTATTCTGCCATAAATATTATCTTAGCGAAGCGCTACCATTGGTTGGCGCGGAACTTAGAGAAAAATTCGAAAAATCATATCCCTCAGATAGCCGGAAATAGCATTTTCCAGACTTATATGAAGAACCCGACGAGTCGCTATCTTCTTTTGTCGTTTGCAATAAAGTGATCACTTCAAAATATGATCGCAAACTGCAAAGTGATCAGAGAGTCAATAAAAGCAACTTTGACGCCAAAAATGTAATTTTGCCCGAAGAACCATCTGAGTGGGGCGCCACCATTAGGTGGCGCGGAACGTAGAGAAAATTTTGAAAATGATCGCGACCCCAGATGGCCGAAAATTGCGTTCCCATGCTTTTAAAGCGAAACTAAATATGCAGGCTTTATGATTAGCTTTTGTTTTTATTAAGAATAAAATCAGGGACATGCTAAGTGCCCAGAAAATTACCACGTTAAATGTACTACCGCTATTATATTAATTGATCTTTATTCTTTTCGGGGAAAATATACAACGGAATTGAAAATATACTAATGCTTCTCTATTAAGACTCTTGGTTAAATTAAAGATCCACTGAATTGATGAAATTGTCTGTGACTGCTCGAACTCCCGTGTGTTAGTGATTTTACCCCTATCATCACTTGCGTGATAAATGGCAAACTATTTCTTATTTATCAGAAATAACTGCTTGGTTTACCTTGAATATGCAATAGTAAAGTCATAAAATGTAATGAAAGATACTTTAAAGAGAAATGAGATGAAAATTGAGTGATTTAGCTTTTTCTTCAAAATAAGTTTGGGAGGACTGCTCTTTACCTTTAAGTTGAGTAGGCTAACTGTGAGTGGTGTTGTAAAACGTACTATAAGAGAGACGGGAACTTTAGCTTCCATAGACGAAGGTCAGCTGGCCCCAGCATGAAAATCCAAAATTTTGATTGATATGAGGACAAATTCACACCAACAGAATACAAAACAGGAAAGAAAAAATGAATCTAGATGCTGTGAACACTGTGGAGTTTGAAGGACTGGGGAAAGTGGAAGAGCAGTTGATTATTAGAGAACCGGTAGAGAAGGAACGGATTTTCCACAAGGCATCGAGAAACGTAGTGAGGGCGTTTAATAACCATTTTGTAAAACTAAAATATGATATTTATTTCCAAGAGTCCCAAGGGCCCATTGTTTGCATACTAATAATCGGAATAATACTTAAAGGCTCACAATCTCAAGGGGATTCTGGAATTTAAAGAATAGGAATAGCCTGGTCATTAATAACTGACCCGAACAAAAACAGCAGATAAAAGCCTCAACGAGGACGAACGTCTCATTGAACCGTGATTATTGTAGAGTTGTCTACAAAAAATGAAAAGTACGATTATCCCTGATGGAGGAGAAGGTAACTTAAAGGGATAATCCTGTCACCCCAAACTACACTTCTAGTATAGGGTAACAGAAACTCTCAATTGGCTCAGCCATTTGATTGACTGCTAATTCAAACAACGCAGAGTACCAAAGCTTATATTTCACAGCATGAATTGTTCTGATAGTGTTTTGATTATACACGTTGAGCTTTCTATACTCACCCTGAAGCAATTAAATTAGACTGTGTCTGAATGAGGGTGAATTTCAGACAATTGTGGGAAGGGCTTAATTAAGAAGGTTGGTAGAATTGGTACTATTTGGGACGAGAAAATTGGGCCTTTAAGGTTTACGTACTTGGCTACACTTTGACAAAAAATTCAATGATAAAGAGTAGAATCAGTTGAAGTTTTCAGGTGAAGGGAATTTTTTGTAACAGATTTATGGTACAAACAAGGTTAGCATCAAATATAAGTTTATCACATTAAGTCTGACTTGAATGAGATTGCTTACAACCTTCAATGTTTCAGGGCAATTGCTTTCGAGTGTTCCCCTAACTTTGGCTATAGAATAGGTCACAGCTAATGATGGGTAAGTTCAACATCTTGTGCCGACTTCCGACATTTTGCATGAAAATTTACTCATTATAAATTGCTCTCATGAGTGATCGAGCAACCCACAACCCTATTAATAGCGGCGACTCGCCGAAAGAACTGGACCAAACGGTAAACTTTAGAAGTGCACCCTGAAATCAAAAGAGTGAACTTAGTCACTCTTTGATAGAGTGAAAAGTGTGAATTCACTCAATTAGAGTAATAATTCACTCCAAAAAGAGTGAAATTGTCTCAAAACGAGCGAAGTTTCACTTTCGATGGAATGCCCACAATGATCAGAGAGTGGTCATTGCAGGCACTGGTGGAAGAGTGAATTTTCCCTCTTCCTCGAGTGAATTTCACTATTTTTGGAGTGAATTTACACTTTTCACTCAATCAAAGAGTGACTAAGTTCACTCTTTTGATTTCAGAGTGTGAGAACCTCGTCGAAAGTTCTTCTGAAGAAACTGTTAAGGTGTGTTACTCTACTTAGTCATGTCAGTCAAACACTCTAAAATCAACAGATTGAAATTAGCACTCTCTTACAGCTGAAAAGTGAGATTTCACTCTAGAAGAGTGCTATTTTTTCTCCAAGAAGGGTGACTTCAAATTCACTCTTAGAAGAGTGAAAATTCTTTCTTCCACGAGTGCTTCATAAATGACAACTCTGTTATAAGAGTGATCACACTAGGCACTCCATCAAAGGTGAAACTTCCGTCGCTTTTCTGGAGGAGATTTCGCTCTTTTTGAACATTTGTTTTTTACAAAATATGATGTTGAGTCTTAATTAAAATTTTTTTTGAATAATAACGAAAACAGAGCTGGCAGAAGTTTTTTTTAATATTGTGGTTTCATGAGAATTATGTTTACACTAAACAACAAAAGCGTAGGCTTAGTATGAAACCCCGATCTTTACAAAACCAAACAAAGTATTTTGAAGTGGGTGGAAGGTGTTACAGGAAAATAGTACAACAACAATTTGATTGCTATGCTAATAAAGTAAGGGGGCATTTTGATGTGATGTGCACCCCCCCCCCCCCAAAAAAAGGAGGGGCATGTGGTGCACGTCTCCAATGATCGTCGCCCATGTGCACTAGGCCTGTCTGCTCAAGTAAATGCTCAGTTTGCTTACAATTGTTCATAATTTAGAGTAACTGAAGATGCAATACAAACGTGGTCGGATAGGGTCAGGCGCCCTCTTAGATCTAAAGAGATGCATTTTGCTCTATGTGTTTCTTCAATAACTTTTTTATTTCTTTCTTAGTCAATGGCAATGGTGACATAGAAGGTCAGAAGTTCATCATGAACACCTGTATACTCTACTCATCACTTCATTGAAAATAAAAAGTCAAATATTCATCGAGGTTTCTTTACACTTTTTAGACTTTTCATTTGTCCTAAAAATAGAAAATGCCCAAGGGTACTGAGAAATTCAGATTGCAAAGGCGGAGCTATAACATTTAGCCTTAGAATGGTCTACCACCCTCATTTAAGCAGGGACTTGCATATAAGTCTCTTGCCCAGAAGGGGAAACAAAGAAATTTGCTCAAAAATTGAAGGTGGATTTATAGTATTTCCTATTTCATGATATTTTATTACAAACAAACTGTTAATATATGTCAGTATTTTTTCTTTAACTTTTACACCTGCTCTTTATTTTCATCTGTAAGTGTACAGCTATTTTCAACAGTGCAGACATGTTGATCCGCTATCCCCTTATTCATAGGTGTCGATCTTAACTCGAAAGTGTGTATGTGTGTGTGTGTGTGTGTGTGCGTATGTGTGTGTAGGGAACATGACCACTTTCGTCAAGTCAACAGGTAACTTTTCAAAAAGAGCAGCCTCCCCCAAATCGACGCCCGTACCCTCATGAGTTTGCATAGTTCGGGTAAGGAAATTCCTGCTGTCCGTATTGCATCTTAACGATAAATTAATGAAAAAAGTAGAACCCTGTGGCAAGCTTTATCCCCCAATATGCAGACGACTCATCATTTGTATTACTTCGAATTCAGGACTCAGTTCATGCAGGCACTAAACAGCTCTTCACTTCTGTATGGGTTGAAAGTTAACATCGAACCAAGGTAAATAAATATGTCAGACAGTCAGAGGGGTAACCTTTTATTTCTTTAAGAGAGAAATCAACTTTCAATGTGTATTGAATTGCAAAAATATTTAAAAATTTTTATGTTTTTTTTTCAATGAGTGGGAAAATTGAATGGATTCTCCTCAATGTTAGTAAATCCATGGTGACACTTTTGTAGTATGTGTTATTCGAGAAAAGAGGCGTGTACCCCCGTTTTTCTTCCTTTCCTCTCCGATCTCGACTAGTTTCTCAATATAAAAGGCTCAACTTTTTTTAGAAATTGTTGAAATGACTCCCACATTTTTGTGGTATTGATCCCCATCTTTATCTTTTTCGTTTTTTTTTTTTTTTTTTTTTTTTTTTTTTGGGGGGGGGGGGGTAATCCTACCTCACGATACGCCCATGGGCGTCCGCAGGTAAGGGCAAGGGGGGGGGGGCAAGTGCCCCCCCCCGGAAAATGAAAAAATTGAGAAAAACGTATAAAAATCAAAGCAAAAACCCGAACAAAACGTGTTTTCCAAGTTTCTATGCGAAAAATAGGCTTTAGAAATGCCATTTCCGGCGATCTGGGAGGCATTTTGGGCTGAAATTTTCGCATGCTTTGTGTCAATTCATGGTAACTTGGAGGTTTTGTCCCTCCCTAGAAATTTTGCCCCCCCCCCCCCGACTTTTTTTTCTGCGGACGCCCATGGATACGCCACTGTTCGGTGATTCTTTTTGAGTGCTTTGAACATACGCACATCCTACTAATCGTCGGAATAAACAAACAAACCCGCACCTAAAAAACAAAACGTATTTCAGCATGTGAGTTTACACGACAATTTGGTAAAATCATTTCTTCTAAATCCATCCATAACATAAGGGAGGATCTCAAATTTGGTTTAGTGTGCTTTGGATTGTGCCTTATTGTGTGGTGAAAATATTGGTGAAGAAGTTTGCATTTTAATTTGCCGTAAGGGAGGACAAAGACCCCTATTATTGTTCAACTTGGCTGGGCACTTCGATAGTGTTGTATACACGTACTGACGAAAACAAGGAACGCTGTACGCTACGTGCTGGGCTCGGTTTGTATATCCCATGCCATGCCCCACAATTCCATGCGGCAACGAGGCAACGAATTACCGAACCAGCCTATGGCATTTTTCTAGATGACACCTTACATTCGTCTAAGTGCGTACTTATATCTACCTCTCTTTCCTTCCACACTTTACTTATTACATACACACAAACTCTTATATAAAATAAGAAAAATAATACCAACAAAACAACTAATTAAATAGGTAAGTCTGTTTTTTGAACAGTGCAATAAATTTGGAATTCCGAATGTGAGACGGGGGAGAGTTCCATAACATAGGACTTGCAATGGAAAAGGCACCCTCACCTACTCGCTTCTTGGAAGGAGGTATGACTATGAAGAGTAGGGCCCCGTCCATTGTAGACCTGGTAACAGGACCAGATAAAGGTGAGGTTTTCCTATGAAGCATATTAGAGAGATAAGTCGGAGCCAAATTATTCAAACATTTGTAAACATATAATCAAAATTTAAATTGGATTCTTTCGCGAATATAGGTAACCAATGAAGGGTAAGTGGAGGAGGTTTTGGGCTATCTTATCTAGCTGCAGAGAAAATGAATTTAACACGACGATTTATTGTAAAGAACTTGTACTTAGGGGAGGCGTAATAATATTATTTGGGGGAGGGCAAACTAAACAGTTGGTGGGGAAAACATTTCGCCCACAGCGAAACCGAACGCGTAGCGCTAGCTCAAGCATATCCCTGTGGAAAACTAAGTCTCAGGAGGATTATACTACTGCTTTTTCGGTTGACCCGACTCCTAACTGGGGACTCTGGGGAACTAGTGAGAAAGCGAAAATCAATCCCCCTCATTGCCCCCTGTAGCGCAGACACTGCTTGTACTTAATCTGTATTTGTTTTGTAAAGCGCTAACCGGGAAACTGCCCTTAACCCCCTGGATGTTGCTAGTCGATATTAGCATCCAGTCCAGTCTCTAATTTGGTAGGGGGACCTCCATAGTACTATTACATGTATATAATCATGACAACCCTCAGTAGCCTTGACAATACATTGGATGTTGCTCATATGCCGGGCATGTTCTTTTCGATAAAGCATCTGAATTTCTCTTCATAGTTCAGTTTTTCTTCCAGAAAAATAACAAATCTTTCTCAATTCCTTCAAAACTATAGAATTTTATTTTTTGCGTAACAGAAGCCAAATCACCAAGAAGCCAAATATCCTTTGGTGCACCAAGCGCGCAGAGATCTTTTCCTACTCCAGTTACTTTTTGGAGACTAATCACCTTTGTCGGGATTTAAGTTTATTGGCCCTACCCGTTATTGAAATCTTAGCTCCACCTCTTAAACTGACTGATACGGGCAAAATGTATTTTTTTTTTTTTCATTTTATTTTTACCACAAATTTACATGAAGTTGTTAAACTTTAGCAGACTTTGCTTAGATGGTGGGAGCCATTCAGCTCACACTTTCATGCAGCTATTCTATTTGTCCATTTGAAGTCACAATAAAACAGACAAGCAAAGAAACACACGCACTCCTTGTTTTTTTTTTAACAAAATGATATTTTTTATTCATGTATCGTCTAAGTTCATTGAAGGACCGAGCCTAAAGCGGAAGTGCGTCTGCTATGAACGAAAATGCGAACTTTGCACTTCGTGACGTCAACGCACTGTATACACTTTGCATGTCATGAGTTCAAACAGAGACGCTAAAGGGAGATATTACACACCGAAATGGCGTACAAAGAAAATTGAAATTTGAAGGCCTAATGCTCTCGTCCCAAACAATCCCAATTCTCCTAAAATACTTACTTAAGCCCCTCCCACAACTGTCTGCTTACAACATTAAGGAGCGATTGGTTTACCAACTGTTCCTCTTTGTGGCTTCTCTACTGGGCGAAACTTCTTGAAGTTTTTGCTGCCCTGTATGAGATCAATTTCTCAACTCTGTTTTTCCCACGGACTTCCTATATACAAGGACTGAGCACGTAACGCGTACGTCCTATCCCTAGATTGTCGCCACCGACTGGGACAAAACAGACGCATCAAAATGGCCGCCATGAAGCTATAAATTGTATGATTTAACGACGACTCTGTAATATTCTAAACAAAAGTTAAACTTGAATGGCTAACAATATCATCTTCCTGCAATACGTGTAGTAATTTTGACCTTGCCTTGTATTATTTCGAAAATATTTCAACTTTCTTGCAAAATCTGTTTATTTACTTGAGCAAGTCCAAACTTTCACACAAAACCTTGGCAGACAACCATCTTGGCGAGCTTTGTCCATGTATAGGAAGTTCGTGTTTCTTCCTCATTTAGTTTGTAAAATTCATAAGATATTGCCGAAATACGCAAATGATAAAGGGCATAGGAGGTTCCATCAATGGCGTCAGCATCGAGCTAGATGTCTCCTGCCTTACCCTCTTTCCCTGTTTTTTTTCTGCAGGTGCCAACTCTTATGGGTTTTTGCCATCCTATCCAATTTATGGACCATATGCATATGATGTCACATAGCAAACAGTACGCCCTCCTTTGGAGGCAAAACAAACAAACACCAACAAATGCAGACAGCTGATTGGTCAACCAGTCGAATACACGCATAGTCTGTTACACGTGCAGGGGGAATTCTTATGTTTGTGGACACATATGTTCCATTGTTTTGCCCCCCCCCCTCCCAAAGATGACGTCAGTGTGTCTTCAATGCATCAGGTCTACATGGTCATTAAATAAAATAGTCCTAGTGTGCTACTTCTTTCAACTGTATTTTCTTTGGTTCTTTTTATTTAGATATTTCTACCTAAAGAAAAAAATCCCTCCACCCCCACATCTCCCAGTGAAAAAATAAAAAAACATAAAAGAGTAGATATGGTTGCTTTCCCTGTATCACAGCATGTTATAGATTTTCACTTTGACTCCATGACTCTTTCATACACACACGACAGGTCTCTCTATTCCTGTTAAATGAAAGTAGATTCCCTTCCACTGTTCCTTACATCTTGTAGTTATCTTCTTAAAGTGAACCTCAAGTTCCAAAATTTCAAAAATATGTCTACCAGAACATGAAAAATGAATTCAAACAGTCTAATTCTCATCTTCATAGGACATTCCTGGGCTGAGATATAAAATGTTGAAGTTCATTCACTCAATTTAAAATGGAATATTGTGCAATAATTTGTGATGTCATATTTGTACTACACAACTGAGAGTCTTTGCATTTCTTTGTTTTTGTGAAGCTTCCTGGACCTTGTACCAACATGTGACAGCAACAACCTTACTCTAACGGTGTGACGAAATTAATTAAGCCCTCTCCGTACAGCATGCTTTGAAAACAAATAGCAAGTGTTCAAGGTCATGAAAACATTTCAAAGCAGGTAATGTGAGTTGTACAAAAAAAAAAGTAACAAATTATTGTGCAATGGACTATTTTGTTTTAAAGCGAATAAATTTCAACATTTAACCAGAATGCAAAAATGCATTGAGGTTTCGATGGTACATAAATGTTTTAGAGAGTACCATCATGCACCATTACCTTCTCATTCAAACTACTAACTAACAAACTACTACATACTAGCATGTTCAAAAAATAATTTTGTCATTCCAGATAACCTTTTGACCTCAATAAAAGCCATACATAGCTAGACAGGCAAACAACAGACAGACAGATGGACAAACAACTATCTTGAAAGATCGTAGGCTACTTAAAAAGGTTCCTTGACTTTGACCCCTGGAGACCCCAGATGACCTTTCGTTTCTGCCAAAAACAATGGGGATGAATCGAGCGTGGAAAATCGCAATTATTCCGCCTAAATTGAGATACTTGGCATCTCTGCCTATGCCCTCCGCCAAAAACAACATAGGCATAGACCATTTCCTGACCATAACCCATCCACATACCATTACCAAATACGAATTCTTTCAAGTTTCCTACCTTGAGATATTGCATTAAAATGTCAAACTTTGACTCCCGGTGACCTCAGATGACCTTTAACCTCTGCCACAAACAAAAGGAAACAGTTCCTGACCATAACGCATCCACATACCAAACAATGAAATTTATCCAAGCTTGCTATATTAAGATATCATGTTAAGAGAATTTCAGACTTTCACCCCAGGTGACCCCAGATAAACTTTGACCTCCGCCAAAAACAATAGGGACCATCTACTGACTAAAACGCACCCACATACTAGGCTAAATATGAAATCTATCCAAGCTTTCTACCTTGAGATATCGTGTTAAAAAGATTTTCAGACTTTGACCCCTGGTGACCCCGTATGACCTTTGACCTCTGCCACAAACAAAAGGAATTACTTCCTGACCATAACGCATCCACATACCAAATATGAAATTAATCCAAGCTTTCTACCTTGAGATATCATGATAACAAGATTTTCAGACTTTGACCCCATGTGCCCCCAGGAGACCTTCGACCTCCACCAAAAACATTACAGACCATCTCCTGACCCACCAATCAAGCAATTTTTAGAGAATTGCTTCCATTGAAGGTTGATTTATATCGTTACACCACACACCAGTAGCTAGATGAAGTTTCAGTATTTCAAAGCAACTATCGTTCACAAAGTATAGGCTAGGCCATAATACAGTATCCATGGCGAAAGTAGCCGACGAGCCCTATGCAGACAGCTGCAGGTCCCACTACGATATATTTAATTTTGACACTTGCCCAATCTACCCCATTTGTTTCATTTCTAATTTCCTCCCAGAAGTTGTGTGGCTTGAAGCCACAACAAAAACTAGGCCTAGGGCCTAGCCACCTACGTTTACAGAACAAAATGTAACGTTAGAGCTAACAATAATAGGCTACGATCAAATCTAGACATCATGGTTTTCACCGGTCATTTTATGATTAAGTTACCGCCTGAGCTGTACTGTGTAAATAGTCGTACGTACGTTCGCAGCACATAAACAAGACCTGCTAGCTGCTAGCTACATGCAGAGTGTAATATACATGCCTTCAGCTGGCTGATCGGCTCCCTCGGCATACGTGTATATCGTTAAAAGCGCTTAGAGAATGGGTGTACTTCAATTGGCAATAACATGACACCCTCCCTCAATAATTACGTTCGAAGCGGGGAATCCCCAAACTTTTAAAGAAGCCGCTTCATTCATTAAACTCAAGCAGCCAATCAGTGAGTAGGATTCTTCGCAACAGAAGTTTGTTCGATGTATAGCACGAAGCAGCCAACGTGTGCAACTGCTGCTATGTACGCTGCAGGTCTTGATAAACAGCGATGGAAACATTTTTGAAACTTTTTTCAGTTCATGACTTACAAACACTCCTACGTGATACAAGGACAGGAATAACATGGTTAGAAAGCTGAACTTGTAATTTTTTGAAATTTGTCGATTTCAAGTTGAAATTTTGGGTGACGTACGCTAGTAGCGAATTGACAAGTGGCTGTTGAAATTGAACTATTACGGTGAAGTGCACAATGGCGCACAGGGCACTTAAAAGACACTGTGGTGTATGCATACGTTTAGTGCTTTCAAATTTCATTGTAAATTATGTTCATTACAAATGTATTGGTGGTGTTGAAGTAAAGCCTGTCGCAACAGGTTCCATGTTTGGGGTTCACGGATTAAAACGTCCCCCATGACACTGCGCACAATCACATGTAAACTACAGGGGGTTGGGTGGATAAAAGGTGAATGTCATAGCTCTGCGCAATTTTTGAGCTTGTTGTTCATACTGTAGACATCGATTGCTTTGTCAAGGCAGCTAAACTTGTGAAGAAGGACTATACTGTACCTTGTTTACTTAACGCAAGTCAGAGTCCAATGGCATGAGATGCGATTAAATCGCATGTTCCATTTTACTAAACGATTACTTGGCTGGCGATTAATGGCTAATCGCTGACAGCCCTAATACCAAATATGAAATCTATCCAAGTTTCCTACCATGAGATATCGTGTGAACAAGATTTTCAGACTTTGACCCCCGGTGACCCCAGATGACCTTTGACCTCCGCCAAAAACAATAGGGACCATCTACTCACTATAACGCATCCACATACCAAATATGAAATCTATCCCAAGTTTCCTACCTTGAGATATTGCTTTAACAAGGTTTTCAGACTTTGACCCCCGGTGACCCCAGATGACTTTTGACCTCCGCCAAAAACACTAGGGACCATCTACTGACTAAAACGCATCCACATACCAAATATGAAATCTATCCAAGTTTCCAACCTTGAGATATCGTGTTAACAAGATTTTCAGACTTTGACCCCCGGTGACCCCAGATGACCTTTGACCTCCGCCAAAAACAATAGGGCACCATCTACTGACTATAACGCATCCACATACCAAATATGAAATCTATCCAAGTTTCCTACCTAGAGATATTGCTTTAACAAGGTTTTCTGACTTTGACCCCCGGTGACCCCAGATGACCTTTGACCTCCGCCAAAAACAATAGGGACTATCTACTGATATCAAGTTTTGATATGTTGGGGGCATACTTATTCTAAGCATTTTAGTAAAATCTGCATTGAAATCCAAAGTGTGGTTCTCAAGATATGAGCAAGTAATGTTGTCACATTTTCAAAGGAAGATGAACTTGAAGCAAGAACATATGACATCATATCCTCACATTGATGGACAGCCTTTAAATTTTACACCCTATTTCCTCAACAATCCCATATTTTCTGGATGTGATTGCATACAAGTTTCATGAGAACTTTACGAACTTTTAATTCCCTTTGCGTTGCATTCAAGGTCAACACAACAGTCTAACATAACAAAGGGAAACAAAGCAATCCTTGTCAATGTGAGGAAGTGACATAACCTCTGCTGCCCTCGAGTTAACTTTGGAATACATACTTAGGAGCTTCATGTATTGATGTCTCAAGTCCGATTTTAAATGGCATTTTCACCACACTGTGTGGGTTTAACATCTCCTTCACCTAACAAAATTAATTTCTTGCTTAAACTTCCCCTTTAATATCTCAACAAAGGAACAATCTATGACAATGGAAGTTTGATATGTAAGATTCAGTTTGCAACCACCAACAAATATATTTTCAAATTCTTGACTTGAGGGACACTGTGGTTTTAGTATTTGTTGGTAAGAGCTTTAACCCTCAACTTTGCCATTTTTATTTTATCCAGCAGTACCAACAAAGTTTTTAAAGTTGTGAGTCACTGGGTTGCTTTCTGTACTCCATTGCTTACTTTGCGGACCATCATGCCCAACATAAGTTATGCTTATCTTGTGTGAGATTGGGCACATAGTGTATACACATTTCTTTAACTGAGCAATTATGTCAGCTTCTAACATGATTTAAACCTCTAGTCACATAATCTAGCACTGAAACTGAACAGAATTTTCTGCTTAAGCGAATTTATTATCAATGACAGCATGTTTTTAAATTTTCCTTTACCAACAGATTGCTTCCTCTGATGTTGGAGCAAAGGTATATTTCATAGGAATGACTCTTTTTTTTTCAATAAATGTAATCAATACGCAAATTTCTATTTACACTGTTTGTACATATTGTAAATAACAAAATTCTATGACTTTTCCATAACTTTTAGAGACATTGACTCCAGGATCCTTAAAAGCAGTCAGACCCCAGAATTCAGACTCTTTTCCTCAAACTTATGCATAAGAACATTGGGAGAATCAGAACAATTAGTCTACTTTCTGAAATTCTTTTACTTTTCTAAGATATTTTGCAGAATTGCTCCTATTCCCTGACCTCCCAGGTCTGGTTTTTTCCTGACTTCCTCGGGATTTCCAGGACCTGTACAAACATTGGCTTTACATCGATGAGATTTTATTTTCACATCACCTTAAAAGTCAACCATCTTCAATGTCACTCGCGTTAAAAATCACAAAATACAAAAGTTGTGTATACTTTACATGAAAAAGATGAAACCAGAAAATAAATCCAGAATATCTTCTTTTATTTTGTCAAACAACAGCTGAAGTTATAGTACCTTCCATTTAGGGTTGGAGAGTACCATGAAAATATTGGTACTGGTATTGTTAAACACACAGAACCGGTATTGAGGCAATACTGGTTCTCAACTCCCAGGTAGGGAAGTCCGGTTAGAAGGAACCTAAGCCATGCATGGCCACCATGTTATCCTGCACATTAATGCATCTGGGTGTTTGATTTGGTTAATTACTGTGTAGGAACCTCTGCTCTAAATGTTTGTGTAAATATTTTAATCATCCACACATCCTAACAGTTATGTTTGTCAGCGAATGTAATGAATACCGGTAATTTTTTTCAAGTACCGGTATTTTCTCAAGAACCGATATTAGTAACACACCAAATATCTTCGGTATTTCCATTACCGGTACCTCTAGTACTGGTATTGATGTCAGTACCGGTATACCCCCAACCCCACTTCCATTTGAGTATCATACTGATTTGGGTAGTGTTTCCTCCTTGAGAGAAAAAAAGTTATAAAAAACTTTTTTTGCATGAAGACATGTTATTGGATGCTGGCTAATTTTTGCTAATGATGAGATGAGATCCACAATATCATCTTGTATCAAAACTGAAGGTCTGTTTCTTGAGATGCGGACCGCTTCACTCTATGAAAAAGATGAAACAAGAATGAAAATGCCATTTAAAGTAAGAATTAGAGCTTGTTCTCACAATCTTTTACTACTCTAATTGTGCACCACATTATGCATTGACTAACAACTGACAAAAAATGATCCACGATCACATTCAATGAACATTGGGATGGATACAGCCCAGTCAAGGCTGTCTAGTTTTGCATGTGTGTGTATTTTTTACCTAATAAACATTCAGAAAGTTTCTTTTAACAGAATAATATCATTACTTTTAAACTGAAGAGACCTCTTCAATGTCTCTTTATTCTGGTGAACAATGAGTTGAAGCAGGGAAAGTGAGGTACTGGAATATAAGGTTATTGTTCTCTGTCTGATTGTCCCTTTATTTAGTCTGGAAGTAGGCCAGTTTTCTAGATCTGCCAAAGTTTGAAGGAAATGTTAGTGTTATAAGCAACAGTAGTGCATCATCACTGGCTTTGGTACCAAAATATATCTGTGAAATGTTTAAAGAGGCTCCATTGTTCCAACAGAAATAGACCAAAATATTTTCATCAAGTCATCGGCTCTAGTTAGTTGTATTGAGTTTTACTGCCATGTCTTGAACCAGTTGGTTTAAAGCCGGGCAAGCCACAGCCCCTTTTTTCAGTTGTGGCTCTCTGGTTTGTTTTCCCTACTCCACTGATTATGCTGAGCACCAAGTACAATGACCTGTAGTAGGTTCCACTTTTAAAGTCTTCTGTAGGACATGGCTAGGACTCTAAGATGACTAAATATTGGTTAGATGAGGTTTTGAAGCTAATCTAACCAATTGGTTTAAATCAGGTCAGCCACAGTCTATTTTTAAGGTGTGGCTCACTGGCTTGCATTCCCTACTTCATTGATTATGCTGAGCACCAAGCACAATGGCAGCATGGAACTGAAAAAACATCTTTTGCAATATGAATTGCCAGGCTGACTTAAATAAATGATAAAAAAGATGCAATATCTGATGCAACGGGGTATATGCATGTAAATTCTTTAAAAAAATACAGCTGTTACTGGTATCAAAATGGAAGATAAGAAGGGTAAGGTGAGGAGGTGGGTTTGGTTGGTAGAGTTAACAAGGTCAGAGATGGTGTGGTGTGTTTTTCCACAAAAGTTTTGTAAGTGACCCTAACCAAGCAAGCAACTGTTATGTTTATTTTGATAAAAATGTGAAGATGGATGTTAATGAATTTAAAATGAAAACATTTTGGTAACACTGCACCCACAGTATGCAAATGATTGAAACACAGTTCTAGTAGAGCTTCCAACTGAACAGTAAGTTTTGGCTACCCTTTTGCAAATGGAGAATAACGGTTACAAACACTGATCATGTGAATACTTGCAACAACATTTCACTCCACTCCTTTAGATATCTTAATACAATATGACATCTCAAGATCACCTAAATAGACCACATATTTGTTATTGCACCTAAAAAACAAGCTGTTATTTAAAATTACTGACCATACAATTAGTCATTTCTCCAATAAATAAAATTGGAGCAAGCATCAACCCCAAGATGAAATATAAGAGAGTGATCATAATACAGACTAAATGAGGACTTCTTATGCAAAATATAAACAAAACTCTCATAATTAGCTTCACGAGTTGTGACTGACTGGTTAGTAATTTTCTGGCATTTACTGGCATTGCAAATATCAGTCATTTGTTCACTAATACCTTGCAAGTATTCATTTTCAAAATTTGCAACCAGGTTGGAGGACTATTCCTCACTCCTTTTGACCATCCTTAATGAGAAATATTTACCTACTGTTTGAGACATAAGGGTGATAAGAGGGAGCAACAGACACCCAGATTGAACATCACATTAATTTTTTTGCCTAGTAGCTCCCTTTAGTAAATCTGTATATAATCTGCAATATAGACAGTTTGTTTACACTTAGTGCTGGTAGTTCTCAACTTCCATTGGTCAGGTGACCTGCATTATCCCAACATTAAGTCACACAGTAAGGGTTAAATAGGCAACTCCATTTTACTCAGGGATGATCTGATTTTATGTGGTTATGTACAAAAAGCCCTTGTTGCATTTTTGTCAAATTGTCATGTTAATCTAAATCTTTTTGTGTATGAAAGAATAAGATCAAATATTTTCTCATCCGTGCATTAGACTAGGATAATGCATGCTTGGGGCTAATGTTATCGGTGTACCCACTTGCGTTGTGTTCTAGTGTGTCCCTCGTGTAAACCCCAGCTGCACATTAATGCACAGTAAACCATTCTTCAACTTTTTAATAAATCCTCATGTAGAAACCTAAGCTGTAAGAAAAGAAAATATTACAAACACACCTTCAAATAATTTGTGACTTTTAGAGGGCGACATTGACCCAACCGAACTGCTGCATTCTTGGACACTTTGTTGAGGATCTCCTCCAAGTCTGATATACCATAGCAAGGTATATGATCAGACATACTTATTATCTCAAGCCTCACATCTCTTGTCTCTTGATCTGGTTGAAAAGAAAAAAAGGAAATTTCTTTATTGTTTTTTTACACCTACATTTTGTTTGTTTTCCCTATTTTACCCTCCCCTCCCCCTCCCCTGCTGAATTTGATGAATAGCCTCTGTGTATAATAACAAGTAACATTGCTGTCAAACTTTGATGTCAGAAATTATTGGGTATATGTTTCTTTCCATTCTGATGCTGACCGTTTTATCAATTCACCATCTTCTTTTAACAATTATAATTCCCCCTTCCACCCCCAGCTGCACAAGAAAGGAATGTGACTGCTATTTCATAGTATAACAGGGAGCAAAATAACTCCAGAAAAGTAAAAGCAGATTCATGTGGAAGCAATTTTGAAGAATATTTGGGTTTGAATGAATACTTATTTTTAACAACTCTAATATTTTTGGAGTTAGAAACCTGCAGTCCGACTAATCAATTCTCTAAAAGGAGTTACAGCTTCTACCATAATATTATGAGTGACTCAGGACTATCCAACAGAAAATCAACAAATTGTAGATAACCAGTATACCAGGTGCCTTACACTGTCGTACCAAACTGTTGTGATATTTAACTGACAGTGTATCTCCCTGTGGACTGAAGGTTGTGGAAAATGCCCACGGTATTTCCCACCTGATGTAAGAGGTGACTAAAGGAAAACCAAATTTGAACTCACAATACTTGAAAATAAATTTAAACTTTGAATTTCACTGACCTTTTATAACACATTCATGTTCATGATGTGTTGGAAATCTTACAGAACTTTAAACTAACTAATTAACTGACAATGTAGCTACAGGTCTGAGTTTCATTTGAAGGAGCTTTGTGTCTCAATATCTAACCTTAAAGCTGATCTAAAAAAACTCTAATCTGACTTTCTGGTTTGATCAACTAGTGTCTTGGGTACTTCTCACTTTCTGGGTCACTGGATTGTTTTCTCTTTTCCACTGGTTTTGTGAAACATGAACAATAGCAAAAGGTTCCTTTTTTTCTTAAAAGACTTTGCTATGATTTAATCTGGAGTTGAACTGAGCAAGAGGTGGGGTGCTCTGTCACTACATGAAGGGTTTCCAACTTATTTGACTTTTACATTGCAATTTATGAAAGAATAATTTCCCACCATTACTTAATTAAGGGTAGGGCAGCAATTATAAATGTCAAATGGGGGAAGGTCAGGAGAGGGAATTCCAACATCCAAAAAACTTGAATTAAGCTGGTGCAGTTTTATACCATTTTGCAACCTTAACTTTAGGCTATTCTACTCATAAACTTACACAAAATTTTTAGTGAGAGAAAATATATTTTGTTAAGAAAATTCACAAGCATGATTTATTTTGTTTACATTCCATAATTTGGGATGTGAAAGAGAATACCCTAATACAGGGCTCTGATTGGTTGATATTTTTAAACCAGTGTTTTGAAGGAGAAGTTTCAAACTCTTAGTGTGCTTGCTTTTTGAGTAGGAAAACATCCCAAAAATCAATATCAAATTGATAAAGGCCTTGGGATGTACAAATTTTCTTGTCTGACTTTTTTCTGTTATATTCCCTTTTCTTGTTTTTTTTATCTGAAACCAGAATGCAAAAATGCATTGAGGTTTCGATGATGCATACAGAACATGTTCTTTTCAAAAAAAGGTGCATTTATTGTAACACATGGTGACACAAAGTGACCTTTGACTCCACCAGTAAGTAACTGGTTTTTCTTTTAACCAAAACACTTCTACAATGAAAAGCCAAATTTCATGCTGTGCCTTAAGATATTCTATCCTATTAACAAAGTTTTCATAGTTTGATCTCTGGGGACCCCAATTGACCTTCAACCTCCACCAAGGACGACAGAAGCCATCTTCCAACCATCACACATCCACATTCTAACTTTGAACTTTCTCTTATTTTCCCACCTTGAAATACAAAGTAGGAGTTTTCAAGGTTTGACCGTGGATAACCCCAGGTGAACTTTGACCTTTACCAAAATTAATAGGGTCCACCCTCTCGTCATAATTCATTAACAAACCAAGTTTGAAAAAATCCAAGCTTCCTACCATTAGATATCATGCAAACAAGGTTTTCGGGATTTGAGCCTCCTGTGACCCTGGATGACCTTTGTTCTCTAACAAAATCAACAGGGTTCTCCCTCACATTATGATGCATCAACATACCAAGTTTGAGATTAATCCAAGTTTCCTACCTTGAGATATCATGCAAACCAGGTTTTTGGAGTTTGACCACCTGCAACCCCAGATGACCTTTGACCCCTACCAAAATCAGTAGGATCTTTCCATACATCAAAACGCATCAACATATCAAGTTTGAAATCAATCTAAGCTTCCTTGCTTGAGATATCATGTAAACAAGGTTTTCAGGGTTTGGCCCCCTGTGACCCCAAATGACCTTTGACCTCTACCAAAATCAATAGGGTTCTTCCTTACATTATGATGCATCAACATCTCAAGGTTGAAATCAATCCAAGCTTCCTTCCTTGACATAATGTGTAAACAAGGTATTCAGGTTTGGCCCCCCTTTAACCCAAAATGACCTTTGACCTGTACCAAAATCAATAGGATTCTTCCATACATCATAATGCATCAACATACCACGTTTGAGATTAATCCAAGTTTCCTACCTTGAGATATCCTGTGAACAAGGTTTTCCAAGTTTGACCCCCTGTGACCCCAGATGACCTTTGACCTCTACCAAAATCTAAAGGGTTCTTGCTTACATCATAACGCATCAACATCTTGAGTTTGAATTTAATCCAAGTTTCCCAACTTGAGATATCATGTAAAAAATGTTTTGGGGAATTGACCCCCTGTGACCCCAAATGACCTTTGACCTCTACCAAAATTAGTAGGGTTCATCTACCCATCATACTGCATCAACATATTAAGTTTGAAATCAATCAAAGCTTCCTAACTTAAGATATTTTGTAAACATGGTTTTCCAGGTTGGACCCCCTGTGACCCCAAATGACCTTTGAACTTGACCAAAACCCATACCATTCTTCCTCTTGATATGTGGCATCTATGTACCAAATTTGAAAACTTCCAGACATTTCTACCTTCAGATACTGTGCTAATGAGTGAAATGTAAAGTGTTTCAAGTCCTATGAACATTTCTACATTGAGATACTCTGTTAATTAGTTAAATGTAAAGTGTTTCGAGTCCTTTGACACCTGTGACACCAAATAACCTTTAAACTTTTTGAAAACTGATATTGTTCTTTTTCTTGATATAGGACATCTATGTGCCAAGTTTGAATACTTTCAAACATTCATACCTTCAGATACTGTGTTAATGAGTTAAATGTAAAGTGTTTCAAGTCCTATTGCATTTCTACATTGAGATACTGTGTTAATGAGTTAAATGTAAAGTATTTCGAGTCCTTTGACACCTGTGACCCCAAATAACCGTTAAACTCAACAAAAACTTATGGTGTTCTTTTTCTTGACATGGGACATCTATGTATCAAATTTGAATACTTTCAAACATTCCTACCGTGCCATATCGTATTGTAAAGTGTTTCGAGTCCTTTGACCCCTGTGACCCCAGATGACCTTTGAACTCCACCAAAATCGATAGGGTTCTTCCTCTTCATATGGGGCATCTAAGTACTAAGTCTGAAAACTGTCAGATATTCTTATCTTGAGATATCGTGTTAACGAGTTAGTTGTGTTAAATGTAAAGTGTTTCGAGTTTTTGACCCCTGTGACCTCAAATGACCTTCAAACTTTACCAAAATCAATAGGGTTCTTCCTCTTAATATGGGGCATCTATGTACTAAGTTTGAAAACTCAGTGACATTCCTATCTTGAGATATCGTGTTAACAAGCAAAGTGTCACAAACACACACACACACATACACACACACACGCACACACACACACATACATACATACATACATACACACGCACGCCATCATGATTGCATTGGTTTCTCTTACCATCGAAACCAACAAAACAAGACAATAAAACCTTGAGACAAATCAAGTGTTTTTGAACTTGTGAATGTGATCACTACGTCCCCAATACAGCTGTAAAGATTCTCATGAATGTCTCCTGGAGAATGCCTAACAAAAATGGTGCTATCCTTCAGTCAGTGTAACACCGGGTATGGGTATGGCGGGTGATCGGGTACCCAGTTCCTATTTTTTGGTACCCATGCAAACACTAATTGGGACATGCTGGAGGTTGAAAACCTCTTCACAAGGCCAAACAAACAGTGTGGGAGAACAACACAGAGATTGAGATGGTCAAGAGCAAGCACATCATGTTGTTGTCATTTTAATTAACATATAAAACACAAAGGAATGTCACTACTTGCCTGCCCGACGTAATATTACAATCTTGGAGTTAAGATCCTGATAACCAGCCTAATTAACACCTTGTGTGCCTTCTAAAAACCCTGCATAATGAAATTTGTGGCAAACAGTCTTTGACATCCTCATAAGTACTTAAACAAACATTATTTCATTCAACTAGGTTTTAATTGCAGTTTTTAAATTTACAAAATTACAGTTACGTGTTTGTTGGATAACTGTATTTTGTAATGTAATTGAAAACCAAATTCTGATGCCTCACCTATAAGTCTTCGGACTTTGAATCCATTTTTGACCAACCTCTCATCAGTGTAGATGCTGATAAAATTATCTGAGACGGGACTACTTTTCATGCTGAGGAGAGTGAGCCAATTACTCCAGCACCCAAGCAAACTGGTTAAATGAGAAAACAAATGAGAAAAAACGCAAATGATCTTTCAAGTTTCTATAGTAGAGACACTTTTTTATCCAAGTTTTAACCTATTGACCTTTGACAACCCCAAATGAATTCCTAGAAGTCTTAAGCCTACTCAGGGTCACACAAACTTTCAATGGCAATGATTTTGCAATGATTTCCAACGTGATTAAAACACTCCAGGGACTCCATCGTACACAAATGGTACATTTTCCATGCAAGAAAAAATTTATCTTTCTAACGATACCATTTAAATCTTTGTACCATATTATGTGAGTATCTGTTTATTTTGAAAAGTTTCGAAAAGGTTTCAATCAGGGTGTAGGTCATAACTACTGGCTGTCCTAGTGTTATACACTAAGCACAGCCTAGCCTGTACAGGCCAAGCACACCAGTGCATATCCCCACTGGCTTCATACACAAGGACCACAATTTTTACATCTCATCCTAAATGTTAACTCTTTCCGTTATTTAAGAAACTTTCATGGATACATTTAACACAACTTATCAATACAATGATTCATTTGGAAGAGACTTTCCCCATAACATGAAAAGATCTTTTCAACCAAAAGACCATAAAACAGCATGGCTGTGTTCACTATTAACTTGTCTCAAACGATAGTGTCACCACCACCTAAAGGGAATTTTCCACCAGGATGCTATTCTACCATCAAATAGTATTTATGTTACAATGATGTCTTGGAAAATTATTACAGAGAGATCAGGTTATCATTGAATCACGACTTCTATTTGTTTCATCTTTTTTTACCACACATGGCAAAAGATGACCCCAAATGACCAAAAATTTCTATGTTATCAAAAGCAAGGTGGAAATTTATCAGCAATGACTCATCCTGTAAGTTTGAGCTTCAAACACATTTTAGTTCATAAATTACTGCTGTTAAATAGAAGTTACACTTTTACCTCCAGTGGTCCCGAATGGCCTTTAACCTCCAACAGAATAGGGATCATCTGCTCAATATGGTAAACCCACACACCAGGTAAAAGACACTTCAGACGTAACATTTGTAATGATTACTTATTAAGCGTGAGTGCTATCAAGCCACTTTAACAGTACCCACTCTTATTTAATTAAAACTTACTTTTCTGTCAAAACAAGTGGCACATCCAAGGCAGTTGAAGCCAACATATGAGATGCCATCAGTCTCCGGTATAGGACAACTTCTTCCGCTCTGCCAAATTAAAAAGATTCACAAACAGCTGTAAAGCTGACCTAGTCACTTTATGAAAGTGCTAATATAAGCTTCACACTTCCTGCCCTTCTGATATTGATGCTATACACCTAGTGACCAAGGAAGGGCGGGGGAGGTTCTCACCTTCAATTTCTTTTTTAAGATTTTAAATATGGAAAGGAGGGACTTACGTAGATTACAATATAAGCCACCTCCTTCCCAACAAGTTTCTGCCATGTAGCAGTTCCAGCAAAATCTGGTACTGCATTTTATAGCGTGCAGAAGAACCACGTTTGGCAAACTGCTGTACTGTGAACACTGACCAACATATAATCTCAACAAGGCTTCTCTTATAAGCTGGAAACAATATTTTTGTCATGAAAAACTTCTCCATGTAATAAATATGACTTCTTAACTGAAATCAAGTCAGGCAGATTAGTGTATTTGAAGATAAAGGCACTTCCTCTTCTTATGTTATTCTTTTTTTAAAGAAAAAAAAGGATGCCTAAAGGAGGCATGCACAAAAATATTACTTTTTTCTCTACAGTACCATCTAATTTGTAATAAACATTGCCTCTGATTCAATTAGGTCAACTTATATTATTCTTCTGGTTTCCCTTTTAAAATTTGATTTCTGCATGGTGTTGCTTGAAGAATTGAAATTAAAGGAATAAGGGTCAAGGCCAGTGGGGACAGTTCTACTGAAATTTAATGTTTATTTCAAATGATGATTACTTTAATACTGAGAAAACTGAAACATAACAACTTCTCATTATATCATTTCCTTCTTGGAAATTATTTGCCCAAGACAGCGACATTCCCACCAAGCATCAAGGACCGTGTGTTTGGTCTAACAGTAAGAGTATACGCCTCTCATGCGGAAGGCCCGGGTTCACTTCCCAGGTCGAATCATACCAAAGATTCTAAAAAAGGAACCTACTGCCATTGTGCATGATGCTCCGCATAAGCAATGGAGTAGGGCAAACAAGCCAGTGAGCCACAACTGGAAAAAAGGCTGTGGTTGGGTTGACTTGAACCAATAGGTTGGAAACTGGGCCGTAAAACTCTGTCTAACTAACTAACCCACCAAGCATCAAAGATGCCTCTCACCAGGGCTTAAAATAACTGATAGTACAAACATAGGCATTTAGCCAGAAATTTGATATTTTGCATTTTTGCTGTTACTGGTAACAAATGTACCATCTACCTCACTGTATCCACAGGCATCAGTGCAAGTGCAAAGCTCAAACGGCATGGGGTCCTGAGAGATCTGCCTAATAGCTGTACATAGCATACCAAACGCAAAGATGCGACACTCCAATTGATATACTTTGAAGTACAAAGAACAGAGTTCAAGTTAGAAAATACTGATCAGAGTACTTTCTTACATTTATTTTACCCTCACTTCATGATTGCCAGTCTCTGAAGAAGTTCCTGGTAATTTGGGATTTCTGGGAGTTTGACCATTTCAAAGTCTGTGAGCCAAATGCCTCTATGCATGGCAGGCACAGGTCATGTGACTTATCTTGGCTGTAGTGCCTCTCTAAAAGTTTTCATGGGAATACAGTTATTGATGGAGTTGTTATTTTAAGGTTTATGTGAAGCACTCTTTCAATGAAAGGTGACCATCATGTCAAAATAACAGTGCATCAGAACGGCTTATGGCAGATCAAGGGTTTCAAACACTGTATAAATCATGAGGGCGCTCTTCCAGAATGGCAATTAGTGTATACCTTGGTTAATTCTTACCTCAAGTGATGTAAGACCGACAAATGAGATTGGTTAAATGTTATCCAGATATGATGAGATGCCAGCCTACCGACCAAACTTGTGGTATCATCATCTCTGTGTGAAGATTAAACACAGATGGAAGATTTAACAAGTTTAATATTAACAAGTTTAAAAGCATGAAAGCAAAACTCTAAGCATTTCTTCAGTAAGTTGATTAAACTATACAAAACATCCTTTTATGAAATTCAGATATTGCATCTCTCTCTTTGATCTGGTGTACTTAAGTCAGATCATTCATGAACAGTGTTGTGGTACCTGTACATGAACAAGTACAAGATTCTAGATACTTATACCTTTACCTGTAATTACAGCCTTATACCAATACTCATACCTTTACTCATGATTAATTTTTTTTTGGACTTGTACCCGTAACTATACTCACACAATACAAGTACTGTTTATGAATGATACAACCAAAATCATGACTTGTTAGGCAGTGAGTATTAAATTTGAATGATTGAAATTAAAGATACATAAAACACTTTTCCTTGTTTCATAAGAATGAAACACATATATTCTGATTATAAAAATAAATACTACCCTATGATGTAGTAGTAGTAATAAACAAAGCAAGATTGAGACATTGCTCATGTTTATTCATAATCTGAACAAACTTCCTACATAGGTTCATTATAATAATAGTTGTAATCCTGGCCTTAGTAGGCAGTTGCCGATATAATTTATGTGCCCATATGGCCCACTAATACAGATATACAGTATGTAGCCATATGGCCCAAGAAACTTCACGGTGGGAAAATATCAACTCAACAATTTCGATCAAATTTGATTTCTTTGCAAATTATGCTCTTGGATAAAAATCCCACCTTTACAGTTACCCTGCCTGGTTCAAATTCAAGACCTCTAACTAGCACGATAATTGGTAAAAGTGGAAGGATGAGACCCTGAGCCACCCTCACAAACTGTTACAAACACACATTCATGCCACTGACAATCTTGTACTAATTTATACACTAGGTAATCTGCTTTTTATCCCTTATTCCTATGTGGAATATATCACACACTTTCCTCTCTGCAGTAGAAACAGTGTTTCTGCCAGAGGGAGGGAAGGGGGGGGGGGTACACTAGGCAAATCCTCTCCTTTCCTGAAATGTTTGCAGCAATGCTTTTAAAATAAGTAAATAATAAAAATAAGTAAATAAGTAGCCTCTAAAACCCTTCAAACTGCAACTTAAACTGCAACTTACAGGGGCGGTTTGAAACAAGCTTTTGTACCCCTGAACCCACTTACAACTTCAGTCTAAGACAAAATCAGTTTGGACTTGGGGTTTAGCAGCGATAAATCCCCCACACTTTTAGGGTTTCTGGTGGAATCCCTTAGAAGGATGAAACTCTCAGACATCATCCCAACCTTTTACGGACACAAATTTATTAAAAAAGCAATTTTGCACTTTAACAGTAATGACACTAGATAGTGTTGGTTTTATATCCTCTTTCTATGTTGTTTGGTCTGAGGGTAAGAGCATCTGCCTCTCACACAGAAAACCCGGGTTCTATTCCCAGGTCAAGTCATACCAAGACAAAAAATGGAACCTACTTCCGTTGTGTGTGGTGCTCCACATATGGAGTAGGGAGTAGGGAAAACAAGCCAATGAGCCACAACTGGAAAAAAGGGGGTGGCTGGCTTGACTTGAACCAATAGTTTGGAATCTGGGCTGTTAAACTTTATCAAACTAACTCTTTCTATGTTCAGTCATGGAGATATTACCTAAAAGCTCCATACTATTAAATAAGAGCTTCAGGATACAATACACACTCTTTCCCATTTGTCATTCCGTATTTATTTTCGAAGTCTGTTTGTTCTTAATTTTTTTTAGTGCCCGCATAATTTTTCCATATATCTTTTTGTCTTTCATGTATTTCCTTTCTATGCTGTTATCCATCTTACTGTTTAAAGCGAGCTGTATTAATCCATTACTGTTTCTTAACCAGCTTCATCTGAATCTGAATTCATTGTTTTAAATGCCAGCACCTTAATTAATTAAATAGCAGAGCTGGTTCAGTTGATACCAAAGACTTACAGTTGTATAAACTCCAGTATAAGACTTACAGCACAGATAGTATTCCACATAAAAAATGTGTAAATAACACAGAAAAATACACAAAAACAGTCAAAGAATGAGCTTATTGTCTCAATGAGCTGGTTGGACAGAAAAAAAACCCCAAAATCTGATGCCATCTGCAGGCAGATGCAAAATTTTTTAGCTCAAAACTAAAAGGGGAAAATTCCTTCAAGGGAATTTCCAAAATTTTCCCTTTTTATAATGGAATAAAAAAATTTGCACCATGTTTGCAAAGTAGATTTTGGCTTTAAAAACAAACCTCAAGGCAGTCAGCCTAACAAGATGCTGACCTGCTAGAATACAGTTTTAAATAAACATGCACATCTGCATTTAACTGTCTTCCAAATTTAATACCTGTCATGCCTTGGTTCTTGCATGGAGCTTTTGAGAGAGTTGATAGAAAAAGGAATTTCTTTTGTAGGGATGACTTCTGAGCTCTCTATAAAAGCAGCCTGTCTGTTTTCTTGTGAGGCCAGCATATCATCAATAAATCCTTGATTTGTAATCTGCAAAGAAAATTAAAAACTCAAATAAAAAACCGTCAGTTAAAAGGCAAGTTTCCAAGGCTACAGCTGTGCTTAAAAGGGTTTAAAGTAGGCACTCATGGAAGAAGGGTTGCCATGGTGACTGCGTACATATAATCATGTACAAAGCAGTACAACTTTAAGAATACATATTTCATGCAAGACAGTATTGTGCATACAGAAAATTAAAACTGAAAATAAATCTAACAGACAAACAAGAGCCCAAGGGCACTATGGTTCCTTGCAGTAAAGATGATATTGTATTAAGGTAGTCCCAAGGTAAGGCATAATTTGCACCTTTAACCCCAATGACTTTTGGCCATCACCCAAAAACATAGGGGCACATTAAATTTCAAAATCATACAAGCACTTGCCGTTTGAGAGAAATGGAACACTAAACTTTTCAAATTATCACACTGCACACTGCCCACTTCCATGCGACAAATACATTCATCACCTTTCACTAAAATGTCATTTACTTGAGTTTGGGGTAGTATAGGAGGTTAGTTAACTGCCTTTTTGGTCAATCTCAACAATTCAAATCCAGACCTTAAAAAGAAGTCACAAAGGTCAAATACAGTCAAAGTAGATCAAAACTGATTTTAAATAAACACAGTCTCTTCTGCACCAAAGAAATTTAACAGTCATCTGGTCATTCCTGACCACCAAAATTTATGATGGATGACTAGAAATTATGTCATGGTTGTCCTTTAGACTACCCAATGTGTTTGCCTGAAAAGCAAAAATAAGGAAAAGCCCACAATTCTGCTACTAAAGGCAGCCCGATAGTGATTTATTACCACCAATTTCTTCTTCACAATTTGGCTAGAAGACCAAGAAACAAACATAGCTCTGTAGAATCTAATAAATGACTTTCAACTTGACCTTTTAACCTAAAGAGGGTGTTAGAAACAGCATTGTAGTCCCTAGGGTAAAAGCAGAGGTAAAGAAGAGAAACTGCTTTCATATTTTACTATTGAAATTGGAATCTTAGCTTGCACTGTGAATAACTTTATTCAATACTGTATGTGAGGAAAAGGTTGTTTTTAATAATAATTGCATTACTGTCCTGATTGTTAACTAAACTGCTTTTAGACTGAGAGGGATTATAATTCTTCTTTTCTTTTATACATTGCATTTGTCTAAAGGCATTAAACTTCAGCTGGACTTTTAAACCAATTGAACAAAGACCCAAAGAGTCTTCACGTGCACTTTACTTAGACGAACACAACTTTCCATTATTTCCACTATGTTACTTGGTTATTGAGTAATTGCACCGCATACCTGGCATTGCAATAGGCCTACATATGACCTACATGTACACACTAACCTGTCATTTAAATGTCAGTAACTCAAGTAACGAACATTGTAGGAGGGTAGTGTAATAGCCTTTTTGGTTCGTCTGATCAAGACAAATCTTGACGTCACAAAAAAGTCACAAAAAAGTCACAAAGGTCAAATGAGGTCAAGTGAGGTCAAGGGGGGTCATCACGTGCATTTCACTTAGACGAACACAAATCTCCATTACACCACCCCTCTAAAATGTTTCAGTGGCAAGATATCAATAAAACATTACTTTTTGACCTTTTGACCCTTTCCAATTATTTTGGTTAATGTACCAACATTTTCACCTCCTACCAATCTAACTTATCCTAAAATGATGCCACTGCTTGAACAACGGATACTGAGTTACAGCTACTAACAGAAATTCAGTTTTTGGCCTCTGGTGATCACCAGTGACCTTTGACCTCCACCAAAAACGATAGGGCACATCTACTCCACAACATCTACATACATACCAAGTTTGAAAAAAATTGATCACTGGGTTATTGAGTTATCGCACCACATACCTCGCATTCCAATCCATCACATACACACACACACACACATACACACACACACACACATACATACGCCAAGGTGACTGCATAGGTTCCTTTGTTACACAAGGAACCAAAAATAATACTGCCATAATAAGTTCATTACGAGGAAACAGCTGGCGTATTTATTTCAATAAATGTCTCATCTCTTTGAGTTGTGTGAGTGAGATCGGACACCATCAATTAGGAGTGTGGTTTTTTGCAAACCTAGATGAAGAACGGGAGCTAGCCTAATATAAATCTTAAGTTTGATAAGCCAGCCCCCCTACAACACTCATTCATTCCTTGAGGAGTGTGATTCGTAGCACACCTGAAAAAAATCTGAAACTTATGGCCAGCCATTGCCTGAAGAGTACTGTACGTGAATTCCCAAAAGAACTCATTGGCAATCAAAAATCACACTCAAGATTTTCAAATTGATTCAACATTCCTCTACTAAGATGGTATTTAAATCACAACCCAGTACAAAATGCATGCAGGCGCCCGTACATGTATCTATGTAAATTTCTGTCCCATGCATGCTGTGAACAAAACTATCAACTGGCCTTTTAGAGAAAGGTCCACCAAGATCAGTAGAACTTACAACGAGTGAATCTGTACTGCTCCATTAATAGGTTGGTAGCAGCAGTTTGAATGTATTTGGCTTACATTCAAGTAACATTGTCAGTAAATTTTAATCTTATAAATGCCCTCTTATGAAAATTTCATGCCCCCAGGATGTTTATTTCGGGTTAAAGTGTACCTCGAGGCAAAAAATTCAAAAATATATATTAGGCAGCATGAATAATAAATTCTAACAGTCCAACTCCCATCTTCATAGGACATTCCTGAGCTGAGATATAAAATGTTGTAGTTTATTCACTCAAATTAAAAAGGTACATTGTGCAATAAATTGTGATGTCAATGTTGTACTACTCAAATAACAATCTTTGTATTTCATATTTTTCTGAAAGTTACTGCACCTTGTACCAAGGTATGATATTACTCTTTAATACTCTAATGGGGCAATGTAATTAATTAAGCCCTCTCTGTGCAACACGCTATGCAAGTAAACAGGAACTGTTTAAGGTCACAAAAACTTTTTTAATTTTTAAAGGGAAACAAAGCAGGTTATGTGAGTTGTACAGTAAAATAAGAAAGTCACATATTATTGCACAATGGACCAATTTGTTTGAAGTAAAGCTTCAACATTTTATATCTCAACTCAGAATGTCCTATGAAGATGGGAGTCAGACTATTAGAATTCATTTTTCCTGCTCTTTAATATATATTTTTTATTTTTTTGACTTGAGGCACACTTTAATACAATATTCAAGAGTATGGAAAAGGATTCCAGAGTAAAAAACAAATTGTGTAACAATTGTATACCAGATATACAGGAACCACTGACACAGGTTTATACCAGAGGCAAAACTACTGTAGTACTGTAGTAAGTTCTAGTCTGTGGGTGGAAAGGGATTTTTGCTCTCTAATATAGCCTTAAAAATGCAATGTTGAGAGTGACTTATATGCATCATACTTTATTAGGTGTAGTACATACTAAAACAATTCTTTGCTTAAAGGCCAAACCCTCTCACTCCAGTCAGTTCCAATTCTCCTAACATACTCACTTAAGCCCCTCCCACAACTGTCTAAAACTAGCCCTCACCCAGACTCTATCTCAGATTATTGCTTCAGGGTGAGGATACAGTACAAAAATCCAATATGTAATAAAACACTCCCAGTACAGTACCTGCTGTATAATATGAACTACTGTATATTACAGTATTTGAACTTCCTGTCAATCAATGAGCTGTGCCAATGGAGAATGTCTGTAGACTACTAAAAAAAATGTAGTTTGGGATGAGAATTGACTGCCTTTAAATAACAACTGGTAAACACTTTTTTACAGCAGTGACAGGCAGGTACAAAAAAGACTTCAAATAGTATCATAGACTCACTAATGGAACTTTCCTTCCTTTCTTCTTCTTTGTTGGATTTTGTATTGGAATTTCACCATCTAATGTCTTCTGTCTCTTAGCAGGCACTGAATCTGTGACATGTTGGTCGTACCTGAACCAGGAGACAATGATATACTCCCGAATTAATCCTTATTCCAGACAAAACCCTAGATTATTGCTTTGCAGAATTTCCTGGCCAAAATACAAGGTCTAAATTTATAATAAAACCACTCTCTGTACATGAGGTGTAAAGTGAGTTACCTTCACATTGTTTTTTAATTTGATGCCAATCAAAGATGCTGTTTCAATTGAGAATTTATGTGGACCAAAAGTAAAATTGTAGTTTAGGGTGTAACTGCAGAGCAGTGGAGGTGAAGTGTCTTGAACACAGTAACTGATGAAACCTTATATTACGAATGCTACCGATGGTTTGAAAATATAATTGATAATGAATTCCATTGTCATTCATAACATGGCATGAAAAGTTAAAGAAAATCACCTGGTACCTTTCTTTAACTGTGTTTTTTTACTTCTCTTCCTTGGGAAGACAATCCTTCAAATTATTACTAAGAGCAGAGGAGGTGCACCAATTCTTTCTTAGAAGCTCCCTCCACCCTTTGCCTCACCTCACGAAAGATCTATCACCCTTTGAAGATTTCCTAAAATATTTTTTTCTATTTCTATAGTATTAAAAAGTGGATGCAAAAGTGAAATGTGATGAAGTAAGTGCTAAAAGGGGAAAAAAAAAAACAAGCAAACCTTTCTTGATCTTTCTCAGCCATGGCTTCATACTCTTTCTTCTTCTCCTCTGGAAGTTCCCTCCACGTTTCTTTGAGCAAAACATCCATACTTTCAGTTTCAATGGTTGGAAAACATTCCCCAACTACAAAAATAACAAAGATGTTGAATAGGAATTAGGTCTCAAAACTACTCTATTATTTCCTTGTAAAGTTCTTCTTTGCTTTGATACCTAAACAAATTTGTTGTCAGGACAGATAATGATGGACTGTGCTTTAGCACAGAATAATGCACGATTGGAGGGTTAAATAATACTAGTGTTGCTGCACCCGAGTGCATCAAGCAATAAGATTAACCCAGAGAGTGACATGTTATCTAATGCATAGGTTTAGGGTTGTTTTACCTTGTACATTCATATACAGTAATATTCTGATTTTTAAAGAAGAAACAAGAAACACATTTTCCTTCATAAACAGGGTGGACCTGTAAAAAGCAGAATAGCTTAAGATGATTTGCTGTGATAAATGCAGTCACTTGACTGTTCTGGACCAATAGAAATTAATAATTATTACCAAGTTTGAATGAACCTGTGCTAACTGGAACAGGTGCAGAGTTGTATGATATCACGTAAAAAATTGATAAACTCTCCAATTCCATGAAAAACAAGTCACAAGTGCAAATCCTATTACAGAAACCCTTTAAAAGTCAAAAAGGGTTCTTGAGCTGCTGGTCATTAGATTTGTTTCAGGTGTTCCACTAGTTTGGCTTTCATCGGCATTTCATTAGCAAGGCATAATTTTAAGCATACAACCCTTAAAACATACTTAAAGGGGCCTAGTCTTAAAAATAGCCTGTCCAAGCCCTACCTGTCATCTAAGGCATTTGGTGAAAGTAAAGACTCTCCCATTTCAATCTTCATCACAAGAATGAGATGCCCGTGGATTTGTTTTCACTATTTATAATTCATAAGGTTTTACAATTAAGTATTTTTTCAGAGATGTAAGCAAGGTAAAGGTTCCAGTTCCTGAAATGTTGTTATTCAGGATTGTCATCTGACTATGGGGGGGGGGGGGGTTCCCTTTTCAGAAAACTTTTCACTGATGAGATCTAGGTACAAAATTATTACAATTTACTGATTTTCAAGTACGATCATGCAGTAGAATTTATAATACTCCCCACCCCCTTAGCCAAAACTTTTTGCGCAGCAAAATGGATTCCCTGGGAATCAAGAATTTCACTTTGCTGAAATCAGGAAATTTCCTTAACTCTTTCATCTTTGTCTTCTGAAAAGGAAGAAAAGAGCTGCAGCTGGCCAAGGGAAAGGGTCTAAGGAGAGGTGTACCCCTCCCTGTTCAGAAGTTTTTCCATTTTTAAGAGTGTCTAGGCCAAATGGTAGATGTAAAATAATGCAATATTTAATTAAAAGCATCTTTCAAATTATGTGAGAAATACATGAAATGTGGACATTCTCGGCAATTTTAAAACTCTGCAGGACGCAACCCCAAACCAGAGAAAGTGGGACATGTCTGGGTAAATCCATATGTGTGATAACCCGCATTACCCTATATAGGTATGTACTGTATATAAAAAACTGTTTTTCTATATGGGATCTGTCCTCAGTGTACTGCCAGCTATGCAGGAAGTACACTGGTCTGGTTTACTGGCCTCTCAAAACAACATGTGGCCAATCTGCCCTTAGAGATTTACATTCTCGGGAAAATTTGTTTAAGAAAGACTAATAAAAGAATACAAGAACTACTCACTTACCTTTAGGTCCATAATCTTTTAAAAAATGTGTATAGGCATCTTGAGGCTTCTTCAGAGGTGTTCCATTTACTAAATCATAATATGATTTAGGAGACATAGATTTTGGATTTTCTATAGAATTTCCTTTTTTATCAAGTAATGACTTGGCTAAAGTCTTTATTGAACTTTGACTTGCTCCATCGGCTGTCACTGAATTCTCACAAAGTGAGGATGATACAATTTTGTCGTGGTTTGTAGATGATACACCAGTCTCATGATATTTGTCTTTCATTGAATGTTGGGGTGCTATAGGCATATCACCTGTGGAGTTCAAGGTTTCTACTAAACTGTTAGATGGAGGATTATTTGCAGAGTTTGTCTGTAATGTTGGAAGAGGTGGACATGTACTATTTTCTTCTAAATTACCTCTTACTACTACCCCAACTGAATTATCTTTAATTCCTGTCGAACAAGATTCCATGCCTACAGAGCCATTATGTTGTCCTGCATAGAGTTCGCTCTGTCCATCTTCCAAACCAGACATTCCAGGTACCAACACTTTGACAGGCTCCACTGGTGTTGCTTTTGATCCAAGTAGGACTCCTTTACTCCATGCCATCCCACTTGCCTTGGTAATGACTAAACCATTCTCATTTGAACCTACTGATGAACTGCTATCAACCTCAGGAGAAGGTAATCTTCCTTCTAAGACCCCTTCCCTTTTATTACTTTGATGTAGAGATTCTCTATCTCCATCCTCCTGCAAATCAATTGCCAGTTTTCCTCTAGTTGTATGCCTCTCTTCAGTTTCAAGTTCTATTTCATTTGGTATTTTATCTCCATCACTTTCCTTTGCCACTCTTTGAGTATCCAGGAAAATATTTTCCTCAAACAATGTAAAGGTTGGTTCATCTGGAACAACACCATTTGTTTTTGGCTTGTCATTACTTCCAATTGTATGGCCCTGATCACGCCCTTCACCTGCCTCCTTCTCAATTTGATCCAAAAGATCATCTTCATCTCCTAAAAGACTTCCCTCATTAAACGGATTTGGCGACCCCTTTTGCTGCTCATATAAATCATCATGCGCACTCAAAATGTTGTTTTCTTCTGTCGCACGTTCTCTTCTGATATGACTCCACTCATGCCTAGAATCATCTGGAAAGTCCATCTCCACTTCCAAGTTCCACGATTTTTCTGAAGACACTGTTCTTCCATTTATCAATCCCATGTTTTCTCTGGGATGATCTAAACTGCTACGACGTGGCTTTAGTTTTCTTCCTTCTTCTGATACAGCTATTTCATTGGTTCCACTTGAATCGTTATCATATTGATCAACATCATCAAATTTTACACTAGAGTTGCTCAGCTCTTTAAAAAGAAAGCTTTCGATAGTTTGCTTGGACTCCTCCCTAAGCTGACCTCTTATATCACCAGAGGATCCAAACTTTTTTACCCTCTCTACAGATTTCCCATTTGTTTGATTGAAACCATTCTCCATAGTTTGTTCCTCATTCATATCTGCTGCTGCTTCTCCCTGTTCCTTTTGCTCTTCACAAACATTATCTGTGTTTGAATTTTTGATGGCATCAGTTTTAGGGACAGTTTTGTTATTATTGCCATTGCTGCTGTAAAATTCTTCCAGAATTTCACTCAGAAGTTCTGTAAAAGCATCCTGTAAAATAATCCAAAGAAAATAATTATAATGGAATTTTTACTTTCCTTTAAAATGCCTCAACTGCTGAGAGGCTGACAAATGCCTCAACTGCTGAGAGGCTGACAAATGCCTCAACTGCTGAGAGGATGACAAATGCCTCAACTGCTGAGAGGCTGACAAATGCCTCAACTGCTGAGAGGCTGACAAATGCCTCAACTGCTGAGAGGCTGACAAATGCCTCAACTGCTGAGAGGATGACAAATGCCTCAACTGCTGAGAGGCTGACAAATGCCTCAACTGCTGAGAGGATGAGGTTAAAGCAAACAAAACAAGGTGAATGACAAGAACACAAGACTAGTACTAGGCTTGTGTTTCCCTGAACAAGTCATTATAACTTTTGATGATTACATTTTTTAGTAAAAGACAATGCAAAACTTGTATACTAATTTTTAAAATTTCTGGCATAAATAATTAGATATTAAATAAACCATGCAGGGTTCTTGCCCGCTGGCTATAAATGCACCAACCAAACTGAATTTGGTTTACTCCTAAATGTTTGATTTAAAATTTGATTGCCTGCTTTTTGTATTGTAGTTAATAGACAATGCTAACAAACAAATAAAATTAAAACATGTAGGCTTTTTGACATCAATCTACACACATTTGCTGTAATAGGAGCCCTTAAGCAGGACTTGACCTTGCACTACAATCCTATGCTACACACTACATTTGTGTATTAAGAGATTAGAGTAGCAGATTACTGTACATCAGGCTTCCTCAAACAGGGGCGTGCGCCACAAGTGGTTTGGAGGGGGGCAAAAATTATTGGGAGAATAGTGAAAATTTCAAATTTTTAACCTTTTTGACAAGAATTATTCTGTCTCAACAATAGGTGCTGTATTAAATATATCTACTACTTCCCCCAGACTGACGTCACATACCGACAAGGATATAATAACGTCCTATTTGTTCTCACATGTAAGTAAAATCGCCGCCACTGCTTACATTTGTTAGAGTCAGGGCTTTGTCAATTCACCGTTACCGGTGAATCAGCAAAAAATGCAAAGCTTGTGAAAAATTTTGGCTGGGAAAATTGAACAAATTTTGGACCATTTTTCATGTAAGCCCCTTCTGAAACGCAAAAATTTTCAAAAGGGAAGAGGGTGTTCACCCTCCGCTTTCCCTCCCCCCAGGACAGCGATCAGTGGTGCATTATATCAGTAACATTTAGCAATGTGGTGCTACAGAAAATTTAATTGAGAAAGCCTGCTGTACATGGTCAAGTTCAGGGAACTAATGAAATATGCACCTCTGCCGATGTGATATCACAAACTAATAAGTGTAAATATTTTTTTGGTAGTCATAAGAAACAAATCATATATCTACATAGGTTGGCAAATTATTGGTCCTTTCGGACCAGAGGCAGAGAAAATTTTTGTAAAAACTCACGAAAATTGGGTTGAAATCTAATCTGAATTCGTCGTTATCTGACCACAACTTAATAAAGAACAGTGCCAAATTTCAGCCAAATCACATCATTTTTAAAGCCTCTTTCCCTCTATTCATCTTCTTACACCAGTCAAACTACAGTGCTGCCAATTTTTATAGTCTTTCATCAAAGATACTGACCCTGTTTTGGAGAAGAACTTTACTTTTATCTGGTTCAAGATTGACATCCACTTTCTCAGTTGGCAATTCTAAGTGCAAGCAAGCAACCAAATTTCGAACACTGGTTCCATCAGACAGACTTTTGCAAAAGTGTTGTTTGATAAGCTGCAAAGATAGAAAAAGAAATTCTAAAGTAAGTTACCCATAATTTCTGATGATCCACAAATGCAGTAAATCGTGCTTGTTATTAAAAGGGGATGAAAATTCTTTATTTCATGAAAGGAGAGAGCTATTTTTTCCTCTAACCGCCCAATAAAAAGGTAAAGTATGGTCACATTGTTTTAGAAAATGGGAACAAAAGAGCTCTGGAAAGAAGAGAAAAGTCTGTGCAAGGTGTAAAGTGGGCTTTTATTTTACACTGCCAGTGCTAAGGCAGGTTAGGGGAAACTTGCAAAGTTATTACAATTTCACATGAACCTCACAGCAGCATTAGGGACTTTTTGATCTCAGGGCAGTAGACAAAAAAATTTAATAATGAAATGCACCCCTTTTCCTGCATTTGCTTCGGAATCTTCAGCACTCTAAGAGAGAGAGAGAGGCCTTTGGTTGTCGAAAACTGGTCTTTTTGCCATTTATCATGCATCACCCTTCCCTGCTACCCATATCACACCCTCTCCAGTTCCAAATCTAAACAATGGTCCTTCTCTTTCATGGATTCCATCTATCCACCAGAAGAGAAAACATTTCACACTGCAAAGTTGATGAAAGACTTCAAATAATATTTTCTAAGAATCACATGGGAGGTAGTAACTGTTGAAATTCCAACAGGTCTAACAGGTATTAACAGGTAAACTGGAAGTCTTTCAATTACACTTTGTAGTTTTGTAGTGATGAAAGTCAGCAGGTGTCATCAGGAAACACCAATGAAGCTGACTGGTTCCTGTCAGTACCTGTTGAAACCTGTTTATACTGTTTCTGACTGCAATTTGTACCAGCTCATACTTGTTTAACACATTTTATCAGGGAGCACACCAGCACTTATAGTGGAATGGCCTTCCAGGGAAAAGAAGTTCCACAGTAAACTGTCAGTTTTAGGTCCTATGTGACTGTGAACTGCTCATGGTAGAACAATCAGTTGCTGCTTATTTTTTGGGGATATGAAAGACAAGACATTTGATGTCATGAGTGGCCAATTACTCATTGGCTTCCATATGAGTAGCTTTAGTGGGGTGTGAACTTTGTCAAGACTGTGGGGGTGGCATTTAATGAAGAGTAAATAGTGTGTAAGTCAATGGAGCAGCTAATGGTGGTGTGCTCCCATCAATGGTTTTCAATAGGCAATCACTGTACAATACCTTTTCTACATCTTTGAGTTGAACTGGTCTTTTGTTGACATAAATCCAACACCTATCATTAGAATGGTGTCTTCCAACCAACTGAAGATCACTTCCAAGTTTGGGTAAAAATCCACTAACTTTGATCTGAATTAATAAAAAAAAAAGTGATATTTAAACAAATGAGTCACACTTTGCTTAAATGAGATAAATTGACAAATCAAATCAACTTATTGGAGGACTTTACTAAACAGGCATCATGCTTCTTGACAAATCCTTCTTTACTAAACTATAGAAACTACAGAGTGGGCATACCTAAAAATCACTTTCTAAAACCAGTGATATGGCAAGATCTCCAGAGTTTAACCAAACAAAACTTTCATCAACTACTGTAGCATGCCCCATCAATGCCTACAAATATTCCTTGTTCCCTAGCACTATAAAGAAGTGGAAGCCGTCTATGGGACTTTCCATGAAGCCCATATCGATACTGGAAAAAAGGCCTTGCCCAGCTCGACTTGAACCAAATGGTTGGAAACTGGGCCGAAAAACTCCATCTACACATAACTAACTAACTAGCCAGTATTGGCACTTTTACAATAAGTTTCCATTTTTGATTAGTCAAAATTCCCTCCTCACATACCTTTGGCTCATATACTCTACTTTTCTAATGCCCTGCCGGTATCAGAGAAGAAGAACACTACCAGTTTAATATTGCATATGAGCACATACTTTAAAGAGGAAGGGGTATAAAAGCAAGAATAAAACACAAAATGAGAAGAAAAATATTGGCGAGAATGCCTGCATTGCCTGACTAAAAGTTGATTGGTGAAGCCACTGAATGCTAATGGTGAGAAGCTTTTTAAAGAGAACTGATCAATACAATAGAAAAATACACTTTTTATGGAAGACTTCTTCTTTTGAAGTACAGGTACAGCTATCAGGTAAAGTTGTACATCCACTTTTAAGCAGTTAAAAAAAGTTATTTTTCAATCCCTCTTCTGGTTTGCACCAAGTAAAGATTTGCCACTCTGCAGATTAAAATCAAGTATCTTCATCTAAGCATCTTGTAACAAGTCCCTCGTTTTGCAGTTAAGTCCAGTCATTTACTACTTTAAATGTGACTCTAGTCACTGTCACGGCACTGTTCCGATGAGGAAATTCAAGTCACTCCCCATTAAAAGTGGGTGACTCGATTCATAACTTTTTACTGGATGTCAAAAAGTACAGTATGTGTTGAGTTTACAGCATTTAAGGTCAGGAAATACCATTTTAAAATATGAAAAAATAATTTTCGAAAATTCAGAACAATTCCTTTTTAAGTTATCTTACACAAATCATGAACAAATTTCTGTTTTTCTTCAGTGTATGCCTCTAAAAAAATGAAAGTTGTCCAAAGGACAATTATTACATAGAAAATCGGGTCTCCAGGGGGGAATCTGTTAGTCTCTCTAATTTTTCAGAAATGCAAGGCGATGCAATTTGCATCAAATAGAAAATTAAAAAAAAAAAATTGTACGGTGACCTCAACTGGGAAATCAAGGAGTAGCATCCTATTGACATCATCTCCATTCTTGGTTGCATGCACTGTCATTTTCAGTCATCTCAGAGGTCCCACAAACTGCATGAAGGGATGAATTTTAGCGTTCGTCCGGTTGTCCGAGACGACCAAAATTTCTGCAGGACGACCAAAGTAACCACCTAAGGTTGTCCCTTGGACGACTAATTTTTACCTTTGGAAATGTATATTGAGCCACAAAGCGTACAACAAACACTCCCACGCAACCAGAGATCTTAACATTTCATGAACTCGCATATCAAAACACATCTGGCATGGTCAAGTGGTTAGAGCATCAGACTTGCAGTCGAGAGATCAGGAGTTGGAGTCCTCGTCAGGTTATACTGAAGACTTTAAAATGGAACCTTCTGCCATTGTGCTTAGTGCTCAGCATAAGCAATGGAGTAGGGAAAAACAAGCCAGTGAGCCACCATTGGAAAAAGTGCAGTGGCCAGATTGACTTCAACTAACTAGTTGGAAACTACGCAGTAAAACTCTCTCTAATGAACTAACATTTTCCAAATACTGAGTTGTTTGCATAGCATTTATAAGCATTGATCAGCATAGTTCTGCAGTGGACTGCTAATACCCTTGGTATCCAAACTCACAGTACTTTGCTTTGAGCACCCTGAACAAAGTAATCCTGTATCAATCAACACCAAAGGAGCCCAGATATTACTTAAAATAACTGAAGCTAAAACAATATCTACTGTAGAAGAAAAGCTTTTTTTGAGGGGCCAATCATACAACCAGTTGCCACTTACAGTACTTGAAGCAATGACACATTCTGTACGTAAGCCAAACATAATTCTTTGTACTCAAAAATTACTTACTCCTGTGTCTTCATCTTCTCTTCCAACAATGTCCATCTGACTCATAACACTAGACCCAACTGTATTCAATAGAGCTATCCTGCTTGACTGAACTCGGTTTTTCTGCCACACTATTTTCTTACTGTGACTGAGGGCAAATCGCACTTCTGGGTTTATGTAGCCGTAGCACATGAGCAGATCCTCTATTTTCTTCAACTCGTCTTTTTTGCGGTTACTGCTACTGTAATACTGCCTCCTTACAGGCACAGTCTTGAAAAGATGTGTGGCAGTTATTGTGGTACCTGTTAAACATGTAAAGTGTTTAAATAATCTATGGTTTCATGAACTTAACCTATGTATACTGTAAATATGAGGGTGGGTGAAACTGGAATGGCACAATACAACTGGATGTGAAGATGACTTCTTAATACATAATTACTGTAAAAATTTGGGTTTTTCTTTTTCCAGTTGAATGGTGGAACCCAGCAGGTTACCCCTTCATGAAGGATTCAGATTTAAGAGTCACATCTATTGCATTGAAGAATTAGTCTACTTAATACCTTACAACAATATGTTTATTGTTAAAAATGTAAATGAAATATTGCTTGATGCCCTTAAAATTGTCAGGCTTTCTGAAAGTCTGTGGTATGACATGACCTACATGTAGGAATCAAACCCATCATCCATTCCTGTCTGAGAAGCAGATGCAAACTGTAGGGTCTTTTTCTCAGGGCTACAGTAGCATAGCTCTCCAGTCAATGGTGACATACCTTCAACCCTCAAAGAGTAAACAATTATCTAAGGTTGTAAAGTACCTTTACAACGACAACTACAGCGATAACAACAGCAGCAACAATGACAGCATTAACATCAGCAACCCTACAGTGGGATATCTAAAGAAAAGTAATAAACCAAATTACCATTTCCTAAATGAGAAGGCTTGGATGAAGTGACTTCTCCTTTATGATTAAGTGTGTGAATCCGACTGATGTTGTCCATATTACGCTTTGTTGTAACAGCTACATCGGATACAGCACACAGTGATGCTAAAGCCTCACCACGGAAACCATATGAGGTAACTCTTGCTAAGTCTCCAATGTCAGTGAGCTTTGATGTGAAATGTCGCTGACCCATGACACCAATGTCTTCTGGGGCAATACCTCCTCCATTGTCTCGTACTTCAATCTTGTCCAGTCCAAAATTGTCCTTTATGACAAAAACAAAGATTCAGTGTTACAGCCTACTACAGTTGTTGGAACATTAAGGCACATTGTTCAAAGATGAAAGAGTAGTAACAGAAATCACACCAGAAATTGCGAACTAGCATATATGTTTACATATAAAAAATACAATGTCACATGGAGTTTTACAGCCCAGTTTCTGCCCAATAGGTTGAAGTCAAGCTGGTCACAGCCTTTTTTCCAGTTGTAGCTCACTGGCTTATTTTTCTTCCTCCACTGTTTATGCTGAGCACCAAGCACTATGTAAGTACAGTAGGTTCCAATATCAAAGTCTTAGGTTCAGTATGACCTGGCCAGGACTCACACTCCCAACCTCCCAACTGCGAGTCGAATGCTCTAAAGGAGCAGTAGGTCAAGTGATGTACCAGAAAAAAGAACTTAACTCCTTGGATTATGTTCATGTTCCATAAGAGACAAAGCACCAGATACTGTATACTTGTACAGTCTTTGTTCTGACCTTCCAAACTAAACTGGATGACTTCTCATACCACAGTAAGGGTAAAAATGTTAGTGATCCTTTTTTTTTTTTGTGGTCCTACTGTGGGTTATGGAATCAGCTCCCTCACCTTGCTTATGAAAGAATATTTAAAGAAGGGTTAAAGGTCACGACAGGATTTGGTATGTTAAAGGGGTGCTTATTCTAAGCATTTTGGTGAAATTTGCATTGAAATCCGATGTGTGGTTCTCAAGATATGAGCATGTAAAGTTTTCACATTTTCAACAAAAAGTGAACTTGAAGCAAGCACATATGACATCATATCCCCACATTAGTGCAGAGTCTTTTGTTTTTCTTTAAACTTTAGAGTCGATTTTCTACTCAACAATCCCATATTAGTAAAATGTGATTGCATATGTGGAATGAGTACTTTACAAATTTTGCATCCCCCACAGGAAAGTCCTTTTCCTATTAACTTCAAGGTTAACACAACAGTGTGATAAAACAAAGGGAAACAAAGAATTCCTTGTCAATGTGAGAAAGTGATATAGCTCTGCTGCCTTCAAACTCACTTTGGAACACAAATCTACTGACTTCATTCACTGATATCTCGAGAAGTATGTGTCCGATTTGAATGGAAGTTTCACCACACTGTGTAGATTTGTTTCCTCTTTCTCATATGAATATTAAATTTTTGCTTAAACTTCCTCTTTAAGAAGAAACTAAAATGTATTTATAGGGCCTAGCTGTTCAATGTTGATTTCCATGATTTCCTATAGATCTTTGCACTTTAGCACTTTTTGCATATCATACATACAGCTGTATATTTTGCATTTCTAAATTTCCATTTTCTGGATTGTGTTTAGGTTTATACAGTATTGTACAATACAAGTACTGCCTTTGAATAAGGTTTTACAACAGGCACTAAATTTACTGTACATGTAATATTAATAGTATTGTATCACTGTAAACCTAGTTATGACACCTTACCAGTTTAACTTCAATATTGTCTGCACCAGCATCCAGGGAGTTTTCAGTGAGTTCTTTCACAGCATTGAGGACAGACGTAATGACCTGAGCACTGGACAGAAGACGAACTGTTTCTCCTGACAACTGCTTCATTTTTTTAATGTTTGTTAACAGGTTGAGGATGTACAGCACTATACATGTAGCTGGTTACTGAACCCAATACAGTCTTCATCAATAATCCTTGGTGAATTGTGGAATACATATCTGAGAAAGATGAGACAAACTTTTGTTGATTAAAGGCCAAGAGCTGTCCCCCTAAACTTATTTTGAAGAAACAGCTAAATCTCACAATTTTCTTCTTATTTCTCTTTAAAGTATTTCTCATCATATTTTAGGACTTCAATATTGCATGTTCAAGGTAAACCAAGCAGTAACTTCTAGTAAATTTTACATTTGAGGAAAGCAATTGTTATCACATGACACTCAACAGCCAATATTAAAACAGGCTGACAGTCTACTACACTACTTTTAGTTGGGACGACTGCTCTTGCCCTTCTATTGTAGACTTCAAAGGTAGAGCAGTTATATGAGTTTCCCATGTAAAACATCAGTTGCACAGATTAATTCCTGCAATGAAAATAAAAAATAATTACAAGTTGGTACTGTACAGTACTGTAGCAGCACAAACGAGAGAAGTACTGTATATTGCAATAAAGTATAGCAGGGGCCAGGGATGTAGCTACAGTGGGTGGTGCTGGGCAGTGACAGCCAGCACTCCATAATTCCCACCCATCACTCCAGGCAAATACACCTCTTCCAACCCAGTATGTACAAATCTTCCTTATTAGACCTAAAATTAGCCCCAAATTCACTCCCTAAAGTAAAATGAGGTAGAAAATGAAAAATTAATGGCTGAAAATGGGGTAGATGTCATGAGGTGGGGTGAGGTGCTTTTCACAGATTAGACAATTATCCGGCACTCAAATTTGGGTAGCTACATCCTTGGTAGGGGAATTAAGAGGGATTGGAAATTTAGGGCAATTGGGGGACAGAACACCAGACTACAATTCTACAAATACAAACAGTACTTTTCTCTGCCTATGGTAGTAGCAACTTTCTCGTTCAAGATTGTCGTCCAGAGGGGTAAGATGTCTCTCACAAGTGAGAGGAAGAAGTGCAAGGCTGAACTACTGTATATAAATGCCTCTTCAGCCTGACAAGCAGTTTTATGTTGTCAATGAGTGGAATATATAGTCTGTCGGAGTGGGTACTAAATGGTGCAATACTTTAAGGCTAATATGACAAGTTCTTCCATGACAGTGGTAGATTAAACTAGTGTCAGTAACTAAGTACAGGGTCCTGGCTTGTTTTGGAGGGTTTAGACTGCAGGGCCTTAGCCCTCTTTTGCCCTTTAACCTGTTCTGTTATGTTATGTTATGCTTTGTTACAGTACGTTACGTTACGTTATGTTTATGTTCTGGGGTAAGTGAATTGCTTTGCAAAGAACGAGAGGTTCTTGGGTGTGGTCCACTACTATAATCTTGGTCAGTGGCTAGAACAGGCAGTAGGGCTGTTGGATCCCGATTGGAAAGACTAGGAGGAGGAGGTCACAACTAATGAACTGGTTCAGCAAAGAAATGGCCTTTGGTCAATGACTTTATTGATGATGATGATGACTGGTCATCTGGTACAATTACTGAATACCTCCACTGTAAATTACACCATGGCATAGGGGGCTTCCCTGTTGCATCCAAGCAATACATTTGTTCATGGTGGAGTGGTTGTAGCCGACATTGCCACTAAGAGGACATTGGTTGGACTTTAACACTAAATTTTGGATTGTCAATTCAACTAACTGCACAATACTGTACATATTACAGTACTTCTTCACGATGGAGCTAGTGTAGCCGACATAGCCATGAAGGGGACATTCCTTGGACTTTTTCACTCAATTCTGGATGATTGATAAAACTAAATGTGGGCAATATATCTTCCTGGTGGAGCTGGTGTAGCCCATGTACAGTAGCCACTATGGAGACATTGGTTGGACTTACAATTTTTTCACTCAATTTTATAAAAATCAAGCATGTAGGACCAGTGATGAGTCATTCTAAAAATTATTTGCGAGGGTAATTAAGTGATGTAGCCTAGCCATTTAATTTCAAGGCCTATTCTTGCTTGGTGGGGTATTTTATAATTACTCTAGTCATTTTCATTACATAAGATATCAGGTTGAAGGGCCATACTGGAAAGTAGGGCCTTTCACAGAAAGCTCTTTGGCATACATTTCCATACGCCAACAAATTTGGCGTACGGCGTACCCCTCTGCTACTGTACAGGGAAAATTACAACACTTGGCATGCAATTACAACAATTGGGGTGGCATATATTTCCAAACACCTCCACCTTGGCGTGATTCTTTGGCACATGGCAAATGTACTTTCGGGTGTGCTTAGAAGGGCAATGGAGGCCCCATAGGATGCCCTGTAATCCAACCCCCCCTCCAAGAATAAAAGCAACCAACCAACACCTAACCAGCCCTGAATTCTAGAGGCAGTACAAAAGTCATGGAAAAATTGTCAATGTTTACCTTAAAGCAGTGCACTGATGTGGAGTTAATAACCCACTCTGGAAGGCTATTCCACCCCACACTAAGTAAGTGTGCATATATACAACATTGTAAGGGGCGCCTGTGACAATACCTAGGCTAGCCTAGCTGGAGAGTAAAGCAGGCCTAACGTTAGGATATGTATTAAATATTCCATTTTCATGTCCTTGATTTCCAGACAGTCTTCATCGACACCCCCCAGTATCTTTCACAAATCACAGAAAGATCTTTGGCGTACCGAAATGTACGCCGCAACATTTGGCGTACGGCGTACTCGGCTGCTACAGGGGGAATAACAACAGTTGGCATACATTTGCAACAATTGGTGTGGGGTATAATTCCAAACACCTCCACCTTGGCATGATTCTTTGGCGTATGGCAAATATACTTGTGGTTAAAGGGGAGCAATAGTGGCCATTTGACTCCCCACATATGTGTAGTACATATATAAACATTAGATATTAACACTACTGTGTTGTTTTTCCACAAAAAACTCATACCGAAAAAAAAGTTTCAAATCTCCCGCTCTTCAAGACATGAGTATCGCCATACTCGAAGAAACACGACCATGGATCAGCTGATTGATGACGTAAAACCTGCACCTGATCAGATTTCACAAAAGTGGTTACCAACTTACGTACACTTACAGCTGAATTTATAATTACCCTTTATGAAGCTTAAAAAACTTCATAGTTGCTTTACTGATAAAAATTTTTGACAACCCAATAATTTTTTGTTCTTCTTTTTGTTTCATCCCTCAAATAAAAAATACTGGTTATTTCTGACTGCTTTTGTTCAAACCAAGATAAGTTTCTTCCGGTAGACCCTGAAACTACAAGCGGTAACAACAACAAGCTGGGACTAGCGAGACCGTATTTTAGCATGCTTTTCGGTGCAACAGTTAGGTTCGTTTTCACTCATTTTCGCAAAGATTCGATTTATTCGAACCTTTTGTAATTCTCGTAAGTAATGTAGGATATTTGTGGACACTTAAACGTTAAAAGAAGGCAATCGCGTAGAGAAATCGGCTAAGACACCATACACATCGATCGGTGTTATTGTTATACGGCATAGGCTACGTATTGCTATACTAGTATAAGCCTATACGTAACGTACTGACCCTTGGTCTAACGTTAGCTTGTATAGACTGTACGGCTGGTTCGCTGTGGGTGCTGGTCACATCACTCGCAGGTGCTCGAGTTTTCCTGGGTCGAACTGGCTCAAAATCATACGCACTTGGCCCGGAAGAGGCAGCCATATGCTTTTAAGGAGTTAATCTTTTGATTTCTGAACCTTTATCTCAAACTCAACCGTTGAAACATTTGTAAAATGAATGAAACGATGGGCAGTTGTGCTAGTCTTCAGTAGTGTTACAAACGTTTGTGCAGTATAGTATATGATATTGGGTAGATTAGGGGGTTTTAGACCACTTAAGGGTATTTGGTTTTTAAAATAAAATCAAGCAAGGTAATTGAACCAACTTACATTTGGTCAACATCTCCAATGCCTGTACTTACAATTTATGTTTGTCCTTGATTTTATTAGTTGCCTCCTATTGGGTTATGAAATTTTAACAAAAATGGTCGAAAATTGGCTATTTTCAACCTACCTTAGGGTATTTTCAACCTCCCTATTGAAAACCATGCAAATTTATAGTAAAATTAACTATATGAGGGTCATAAGAGGTAATCATCCAAATGTTGTGATAAAAGTTACCAATGAAGCTATCTCTTTTACATCTGGTAAATGATCATAAATTATGCCTCTTAAAATAAAAATTAATCAAATTTCTGTAATTTCAATGATTTTATGAAGGTTTAAAACTAGGTGGTCGAAAATAGCCTTAGACATTGAAAAGTGTTGGGTGGTTTTCAACCTCCCCACTAAATGAAAGCACAGATGATTTAGGGGCAAGTTCTGTGTAACATAACATAACATAACATAACAGGTTAAAGGGCAAAGGAGGGCTGTAAACGCCCCATAAGAAACCCTGTAATCCAAAAAACCCCCCAAAACAAAGCAAACCACCAACACCTAAAGAGCCCAGAAAGATTAGATTCTACCACAGTCATGGAAAAACTTGTCAATATTAACCTTAAAACGGTGCACTGATGTGGAGTTAACAACCCACTCAGGCAGGCTATTCCACTCACTAACAACCCTATGAGAGAAACTGAACTTCCTAATGTCAAGTCTAGCAAAAGACTTTTCAAGCTTTTTGCAATGGCTTCTAACCCGAGGATTACTCTGGACCTTTAAATAACTGCAAGCTTACAAAGGATTCCCTTCAGATAGAAATTTGTATACCTGGAGCATGTCCCCCCTAATCCTTCTCAGCTCCAAAGTGGTAAGCCCAAGCAGCTTAAGCCTTTGGGAATAACGTAGATTTTTAACCTCAGGTATGAGTCGGGTAGCCCTCTTCTGAACTTGCTCTAAAAGCAATTTGTCCTTTTCAAAGAAGGGACTCCAGGCCTGTGCAGCATAGTCGAGATGGGGTCGAACCAGCTGCTTATATACAAATTTAGCACAATTTCTTTACTAAAACTCTTAAAATTCCTCCTGATCAACCCAAGCACCCTATTTGCCCTTGCAGCAGTAGCTGCACACTGCCTAGATGACTTTAAATCTCCTGTAATAACTACACCAAGGTCTTTCTCAGAAGTCACTTTGTTCAAATTAGTACCATTCATAGTATAATCATGGTGGGGATTCTTAGAACCAAAGTGGAGGACTTTGCACTTATCAGCATTAAAAGACATTTGCCAAGTCTGAGACCATGAAAAGAACCTATCCAGATCTTTCTGAAGCAATAAAGAATCAGCCATTCCTCCAACCTTCCTATAGAGCTTTGTATCATCAGCAAACTTACTTATACTGGAAGTGATAGAGCTATCAATATCATTTATGAAAATTAAGAAAAGAAGTGGGCCAAGAACAGAACCTTGTGGTACACCACTTGAGACTTCTTTCCAGGAAGAAAAATTTCCATTGACAACAACTCTCTGAGACCTACCATTGAGCCACGAATTGATCCACTGAGCGCACTTGCCTAACCTTTGCAATTTTACCATGAGTCTACCTAGAGGTACTTTGACAAAAGCTTTTTGGAAGTCAAGGTAAATGACGTCCACACTGGAACCTGAACTGAGAGACAAAGAAACATCCTCAAGAAAGCTTAGCAAATTTGTAACACAAGATCTACTGGGTAGGAAACCATGCTGAGTTAGATTGAGTAACCCATTATCTAAGAGATGCTTTAGCAAACAGTCCTTGATTAAGGATTCCATAATTTTGCACACAACACTAGTTAAACTGACTGGCCTGTAATTACAAGGTGAACTCCGATCCCCCTTTTTAAAAATTGGAGTGACATTAGCAACCCGCCAGTCAGTAGGAACAACATCCCTCCAACTTATTTTTATTTAGTTTATCAAGTCTGACCACTTAATAATAAAATTTGTGGGCATAAAGATATTTGGAAATAAGCAAAGTGGCTTACGGACCATCATAAGAAAACATGATTTTTAACCAAGTTCATCTGCATTTGGCTTTTGAGTTCAGATTTTTTGTTTTAAGTGATTAGTTCAGGTCAAAAGGTGGGTGATTTTTAACTGCCATTAGTTCAAATTACTTGTTGATAAAGTCTTCAGAACTGTTGTTTCTTCAAGGTATTTACAATTTGCAGAAAATGCTTAGGTGGTCGGAAATACCCTGTAGGTTGAAAACCCCCTAGTTTACCCCTTCCGCAATAGCAAACAAAAGTATACATTAGGTGCAGGTTTTACGTCACTGTTCTGTTGCACTATGGGTAATTTCGGAGAAATATGGTGCTTTGCACTGCTTTGCCCAACTGCCTTCCAGACTTGCCTCAGAAAAACTCATACTACGTTTGACTTGGGATAAAATTGGTCTTTACTGATGCCACATTGCTTGGAATAATTATATTGAATTTCTGTGCTGTCTAGAAGGCTGTACAATTGCTTCCCTTTAAGGCCCATCATATATTGATGTCGTACTGTACCTAGTGAATAACATGTTTCTTAACCTAGGCCTCCGTACGTCTTGACCCTTTGAATTGCGTATAGCCTATAGGTCTACAGTGGGCTCACAGCCTACATGTCACTTGTTACTAAGTTAATAATAGTATGTTATTGTTTAGGCCTAACGTTAGGCCTCAGTCAGAGACTGCCTGCCTTATATGTAGCGGAAATGGTATTACGATTGAAGATATACTTGAGAAATAGCTCACCATTCGACTGTAATTACGCATCCATTTAGAAACTGATACAGTTAAATCTCAAGAAATACTAACTTTTGTAAGCCTCAGTTCATTTACAACCGTTGTAACGCAACTGCGCCAGCCGTTTCCTCCAGCACCTAGGATTCACTGACTGATGACCTGGATGTTTTTTATTTTTTTTAATTTTTGTTATGATGAAAACGGATCTCGCGCTTTTCCGGAAGAGGTAGCACGGTAGAAAACATACTTGAACATGCCACGTCTACGGCTCTTGCCCTATGAAAATCCTTACCAAAAGATGGAAATTGGGAAATAGTTTCAACCGAAAGGTTGGCTTTTATTGGAAAAGGCCCCAACGAGGAACAACTCGCCATTCAATGGAATAATTCATAGCCGTGTTAGTGGCGGTACGGGACTCTTTCTCGGGGTGGGAGTAGGGGATGACTTTTTGCCCGGCTCGACTCCATACCATCAGCAATGCAAGTAGGTAAGTCAACTTGACACCTCCGATCTCATCTGTCCGACTGAGCCACTGAATTATGCCCGATTCAGCAAGGTTTTGGCCAATTTGGGGCCTGCAGCCCGCCCCGTCCCGTAGGTCTACGTATGGCCATACGAGTTCCGTCAAGACCGGAGGAGATCGAGTTCAAATTTCAAACAGTTTTTCTACAGTATACCTTCAGTGTCCCTATGTATGTACTGAGTTACCGTGCAAATGGCCTTTATGACTCCGACGTAGGCCCTACAAACACAGTGACGTTTTTTTTTCTGTTTTTTTTTTTTGACGCACGGATACGCCTAACGAAAAAATTCAGTTGGCCATTCTTACTTCTCGGTTCTTTGCCGGCATCAATGGATGTTGGCAAAGACCGGGGGGGTCGGACACGTGATGCGTGATGGCCGGCGGCCCGCCCCAAGGGCTGACGTTTGTCACTGGACGCTTCACGGACAACTGACCACTTGTCACAAGATCTTACATAATTGCAGTGGCGTAGCTACTGGGGGGGGGCAGGGGGGAAGTTGCCCCCCTGGAAAATATTTTGGGGAAATTTGATGAAATTGGGGAAATTTGATGAATTTACTTATTCTAACAAAAATTTCTCAAAATTTTTGTTAGAATAAGAAATTGTGAGACATTTCTCATACATAATTGGTATTTTCATGCAAAAAAGTAACCCAGATTTCGTCAGTGTCGCATGAACCGTCCCTACTCGCGTTCCACAGAAATGTCCTCGCCGCGTTGCAGATTGAATGTACACGCGGGTGTTATAACCAGTGCATTTGAGTGCACAGGAAGCTGTTATTTAATTTTATTTAATTTAAGAACAGCTGATACAGTACAAACACTGAAAGGCTGTAAACCTGAACTTATCCCCTTGTACACAGTTCCTGCGTTGTACACTTTGGGAATTCAGTAAAAGGATGTGAAAACTGACAAGTCAGTAACGTAGACCCCCCCCCCCCCCCGAGGTTATTATATTGTCCTACAATCTAGTAGCAGCTATACCGATTTTACTCTATGTACATAACGATGGATGAGGCTGAAACAATCCATGGCCAACGATAAACTTAAAGTTAGTCTAGAAATTAGAATGAACGAGACCCATTGGCATACTTAAATTTTGTTACTTAGCCTAATCCATGGAAGCTTACAGGCTAGTTCGGGAAAATAGCTTTCTGCTCACTTGGGATGTAACAATAGACGGGTCCATGAGTACCTTGTAGCCTTCTACACTTAACAGACTGCTGTTCTAACAGGATATCCTGTGTGATCGAGCCACTATTAGGCCTCCTTTTAGTGGCGTACGAAGGGGGACCATTGGGCCATGCCCCCTCACATATGCTATTTTCTCTTTGTTCTTAAAATTACGTAGTCAAACTTTAATAACACAGATTTTTAATTCAAAAGATAGAGTATGTGGCACCAAATTGCATATAAGGACATCCAATTTTTCAAAAATTTCCAAAGGGAAAGGAGTGTCTCTGCAAGGTCCTTCAGTGATGCCAATTTTTTTAATTCCTACAAACAGGCAAATTCTGTCAAATTCCAATTTTTACTTAAAAAGGCAGACTCTGTATACCACTGGTGGCATCGATAAAAATAAAGACTACATGTTCAGATTCTCTTTACAAGCATGAATACGCTCTTTTTGACCATCTGAGGGGTCTGATTCTTCAAAATTTTCTTTACGCTCCGCGCCAACTAGTGGTGGCGCTTCGCTCAGTCTTTTGGGCAAAATTACATTTTGGAGGTCAAATTAGCTCTCACTCTCTGATCACTTTGCAGTATGTGAACATATTTTGAAGGGAGTATTTTATTGCAAACGACAAAAGAAGGTAGCGACTGGTTAGATTCTTCGTATAGGTCTGGAAAATGATATTTCCTGCCATCTGAGGGGTCTGATTCTTCAAAATTTTCTCTACGCTCCGCGCCAACTAATGGTGGCGCTCCCCTTAGATAATCTTTATGACAAAATAAGGCTTTGTGGCCAAGAAAAAGCACAAATCCTATACAAGTCAGTGCTGTTTTATTTTGACTCCTAAAAGTGTGCAAATTTAATGACAAGTTTTACTTTGTAAGGTAGCATAAACGGCATAAAGAATGCATGTAAAGACACAAATGTTTTAGTTTTATCCTCATGAACCACCATGATTCAACCTTTAATACTGTTCGTGTCAAAGTCGTAAATCTTGCACCATTTTGCATCTAGGCTCCTTGAAAACGTCAAAAATTTCCGGACAGCCCTCCCCTTAGACCATACTGCATGCCCCCCCCCCCCTTCAGAGAAATCCTGCCTACGCCACTGCGTTAGTATATACAAATAAACCAGATATTGTTGACCAAAATAATATACTAAGAGTTGTTATTTCCAATTGTTCTGTGTTATAGTTTAAGATTAAAATGCAGGTAATATTACATAATGTTAATTATGGTAATGTGGTTATACTTGTAAATTTGCATATTTTATATGAAATACTAAATTTGGGGGAAATTTCATAACTTTGCCCCCCCCCCCCCCTGGAAAAAATCCTAGCTACGCCACTGCATAATTGGCCGTCCCTACTCAGAAACGTAACAGTATTCTTCCCCATTTTATTACCAACACTGAAGGAAGAAGAAGAAGAAGGAAGAAGAAGGAAGAAGAAGGAAGAAGAAGGAAGAAGAAGGAAGAAGAAGGAAGAAGAAGGAAGAAGGAAGAAGGAAGAAGAAGAAGAAGAAATTTTCCAGGGCCGGTGTTTTTCCACAACGCGTACCTGACAAGCCCTGTGAAAATAAGTCTACCACAGTCATGGAAGAAATTGTCAATGCGCTTAACCTTAACTTCAAAGTGGTGCACTGATGAGGAGTTAACAAGCCCACTCAGACCACAGGCACCCTCTACATTGGTTCGTATATACCCCAAAGAAGTGGAAGTGTTACATCAACAGCTCCAGCTGCCGGTGAAACCGATAACACTTGCACTTCTTTAGGAGTTGATAAATTTTTATTAGTCATTAATATTCAACATTTGTTAATATCGTAATTTGTACGACTATTAATAAAAAAATTGCAAATTTTGAATAAATAGTAATGATTTCAGCGATGATATGGAAATTTTGGTGAACTGTAGTGAATATTAGAAGGATATTTACTGAAACGTGTGGGTGTGCTGAATTGTAACTCTCGGCAGCATTCATCAACCAGCACCGAGAAGTTGTTAGGGAAGTAGAGATGTGCCGATGTTTCAGCAATTCGTGAAGAAATTCGGGTAAGAGGACTACCTGGAGGTACCTGATGACGGAAAGTTTTACCGGATAAACATTTGTTCATAAAAGTGGGAGTAATTATGTCAAAAATTTCAATTTCATTTTTTAAGCCTGGAGTGGCGTGACTTACCTTTCCGTGTTATACATATAGTGTGTGGTATATACAAACCAATGTGGAGGGCGCCTGTGTCTCAGACAGGCTACTATTCCACTCATTAACAAACCCTTATCAAGCTTTTTGCAACAGCCTCGGACCCAAGAATTACTTTGGACCTTTAAATAACTGCAAGCAACAAAAGGTCATTTCCTCAGATAGAATTTTTTTAAACCTGAAGCATGTCTCCTCCAATCCTTCTCAGCTCCAAGGTGGTTAGCCCGAGATGTTCTGCAACAAAAACTCTATATTTAAATTAATTGTTTAAAAAAGATAATAATTTTGCGCTCCAGGACTATTAAACACAGAAATATGCATCGGTTTAAGACGTAAAAGGAAATGCTGGCCCCCTAATCTATAGCTTTACGTCACTGAACACAAGTACCTGGTTCCTCGCTTCGTACGATGGTGATTTACTTCGGAATGGGCTTAGGAAACCGTCCAGATCTCAAAGGTTCATTGCGTTGTATATATAAAAGCTGAAGACAGATGCCGTTAGTGACATTCATGGTAGCGTTTTAAAATCTAGTTGACGGATTAATTACATTGCAAGATAAAAACGAGTCTTTTTTCTGGCAATTCCTGATGTACCGTGACCATGCATGCAGTTCGGGCGTTTCTCCTATTGTCAGTGAACAGCAGGGGTGCAAATCTCTGTTTGAGAGTGGGAGGGGGTGGGGCAAAAATGCTTATGATGTGTCCATGAGTATTAAACTGTGCACGCGTGGCGGGCACCGCGAGCGCAAAGCCCCAAATGGCCCCTGGTTGGATCCAGGGGGCAAGGCCCACGTGGGTCCAGGGGGCGAAGCCCCCGGAAGCTCTTGTGTTTTAGCATTCCGAAGCTTCAGAAAAACTATTTTGAACGGAAAAAAAACAAAAAAGGTGACCGTATTTTTAGGTCTACCCATTTTTTGGGGGGGGGGGGACACAAATTACGATTTGGCCCCACTTTTTCACTTGAGGAGGCGAAAGCCCCCCTTCCCCCCCCCCCCCGGGCTTTGCGCCCCTGGTGAACAGAATCGACCGATCGCATGCTCGTAGTCTGTCAGTAACGTTTAGTTAATATTAAAAATTCTTTACACTGAAGATGCCCATACGTTATTTAATTAGGCCTTTACGTTGAATAATTCTGTATAAGTACCGGTATAACATGTCACCAGTAGGATAGGCAGGGGGCATTTGCCTCCTATCTCTGAAAAGTTCAAAAATTACGGAAATTGCTATTTGTGACACCAGTCAATTACAGTATTATTTTCCCAACCCTCTTTCATGAAATTCCGAATGAATTCTCCCAAAGCAACATTTTTGTAATTATTTGTTAAAATTCAAATATTCCGGGCGCTCTTCGCGCGCCGGAATTTTTTGTTCATAATATTGCAGTAGTGTTTGCTCATAAATCAGCCTTGTTAAACTTTTCCGAACCCCGGAAATGACAAAATCACCAGATCATCAAGTGAAATTGGCAACCACAGTGCTATTTTTCATGAATTTTAGTATGTCATAAAATTCCAAATTTTCTCCAATATAGGCCTAAGCTCTTGACTTTTAAAACGTCATCGGAGAGCCTCAGTTTGTAGGCCTTAGATAGCATTGAGAAGCAACAATGATCTTTGGTCGCCGTGCAAGCTCAGATTTGCCAGAAGAAATACAGATTCTTTAGTTATTCATTGAACTTTCCACATTTCCTTTTAAAGGAAACTCAGAATCTATATGATTTGCTCCAATCATCATCATGGGCATCGATTGTCATCGGACATCGGCGCCCCCTAACTAGAAATTCTAAATTTGCTCCTGCTTACACAGGCTACCATTTAAAGTTTCAGAAACATTTTTTTAAGGTGGAAAAAGTTCACAACATGCAAGAAAACAAGTGCGAAAAACCGCGGTGATATTTGTCCCTTTGTGAATGTACAACAACCTACCCCATAGTGTCTTGGATTCCCGTTATTGCACGTCACAGATGTAGTGTTCGGTATGTAGATGAACCACATTTCAAACTGGCAATCTCACCAAGGAGATATTATTCCAAATAGCAGCTCCCTCACCTTGTATGCGCACAACTTAGGGGCGTTACCAATGTATATTCGGCACAGCAGACGGTCATTACAGCATCTATAATCTATCACTGACGGACTATTATTACTCTTTGAACAAGTTTTGCTATAGTCGAGTCGTAAGAAAAAGCTACCCAAAATTGTTTACATCGAAATCATGTTGTTACCTGGTATTTGCAAGTTATTACCATGAAAGTCCTCTTTATAGATTTCAGGCTAGTTGAGGAAAATTTAATTTGTTTATGAATGTACAAAATTTCATTCAAATTGGGTTAGGAGAACCATTTCCATGAAGACAGACAATTTGATATTATTTAATTAGTGTAAGAGCTACGCAGGGATAGGTTTCCCTCTCCCTCCAAAGGAAAAAAATCTGCACAAGTAGGCTACTGATCAAAACATGTAAGAAGGGAATCTTAGTTTAAATACTACATCTTTTTTCTATTATCATTTTCTTTTTTCAGAGAAGAAAAATTCTCAAATCTTGTTTTGGAGTTTTGTTAAGTTTTGTTTGAGGAGATAAGTTTCTCGTGTCCTTTACTTGCAAAATTGTTTTTCCACTGCTGTGTTTGTGATCAGAACTTTGGTAACGTTTACGATTTGGGTGTTTGGTACACGTTGTAGATCCATATAGACCTTTATAAGTTTCAAGTTGGGCAAACAATACAAATGAAACACGGTGTTCAATCACCTCACAATATTAAATATTGAAGTAAAGGTAAGGACAGAAAGGAAGAAAGAAAATGGTTTGAAGTATTTGGAAAATTGCTCAAAGCGACTTACTTGTCTTTAAAACTGGCCTTCGGCTATATCTTGCAACATTTACATTGCGTATACCGATTAGTGTATCAAACACTGAAAGGTTGTCAGGTCAGATGGTCCAGATGATCCCACTCCGCTACCAAATATAACTATCCTGAATTTTAATCTTTACCTAGAGACACATTTAACCTCAGAGCATGCTGGGTTTTCACTTGGACTCCCGTCAAGGCGTTATCGATGGACACCTCCAGAGACCCTAAAGCAGTCCCCTGGATCCTGGATCCCACTCGCAAGCATCCAAGCTTCAGGAATCAATATTTTGTTCTTAAAATTTTCCTTGTCCTCAATTCCCCCTCTTGGAATCTTGATGCCACTGCTACCACTTAAAGCCACCTTTGTAATAAATGCAGTGACGTAGCCACAGGGAGGGATTGGGGGGTTAGAACCCCCCCCCCCCATGACCCAAAACCCGCAATGCAAAAAGGGCCTAAAATAGCGGTTTTTCTCTCTATCCTTACACTTTTCCCCCATATCGTGGCCTAAAACCCCCCATGACACCAAAACTCTCCCCATGACACAATTATCCTGGCTACGTGCCTCAATAAATGGTTCAATATGACTCTGTCATATCTCCCTTTGTATCTATTTAGTTTGACTACATGCCCTGGTGATGTGCGTGTCCATCCATAACTCCCATCGTGAACAAATGCGAGAGAGCTGAAAAATTGTATTTACAACAGAAAAACACGTGATGACACCTAAGAAAGACCGCGGTAGGAGACTCAAATTATGTACACCCCAATGGCAGACCGAAATAACTGCTCTTTGTAAATATGAATTACAATAGTACAGTGGAACTTGAATATGTTTTTCACAGAGGGACCTGCAAGTTTTTGCGCTTTTATACACCCTTACTTTATACATAGTCATGACGAAATCCTTTTTTTTAAAATGCAGTAACTTAAAAAATAATTAAATTAAAAACCTGCTTTACATTATAAATGCATTTATTAGCCATGGTTACACCATTGTATTTTATTTTATTCTTTACTGCAAAATGTTACGTTAAATGAATGCTTTAATTTACTGCAACACATATGGAAAAAGTAACTTCCGGTCACCAATTACATCGTTGACAAACAAAAAAGTTGTCAAAGTTCACATCTGTTTTACCATTCCAGTATAAATAGTTTACGCAGTTTTTGCAATGGTGTCTTATATATGGCACGCACTTTGCACCAATTTATGTCGGTGTGCCCGAATGATTTGATGGTGTCCACTTAAGGCCGTAAAACGAATATCGTTGTGTTGACACGCATTTCGAGTAATAATCTACGTCGTGGTGTCAATAATTACTTGATCTCATTAACTTGAATATAGACTGCCAAAATATTTGGTATGGCTGTCTACTGTACTTTCTATTTGGCCGTATCAACGCGAATACAGAGTGCCAAAATATGTTGTCTTGTGAACCCGAATATGGTGTGCAAAAGTATTTGGCGGCGTTAAAGCGAATACAGAGGTGAAAAAATATATAGACTGAAAAAATGTTTAGTCCCCGAACGTTCGAACTATCCCATTGATTGATTGATCAATTGGAGGTGTTTTCCGTTTGACCAATCATCGACGCAGATGTCCCGGTAAATTTGGCCACACACGTACATGTTATTGTTAAGTTGCGTTTTTGTTGTTGTCAACTCAGAAGAGGCATTCAATTTTAGGCGAACATGGAGCCCATCTTAAGGGGTCTTGGACTGTCTCATCTGCTGGAAAAATTCATCAGCGAAGAGGTAATGATGAGTCCTCATATTGTGGAGGTTTTGTGAATTAAGTTAGTACAACGGTCGTAGGATACGACTACTTAATTGTATACTTATTTATTATAATCTACCAAGAGCTCCTTTTTGAGGAGAAAATTCAAATATTGAAAGATACAAACACATTCTATATTTAAAGATGACCTGTCTTCCCATGAAAGCTAATGCATTAAACAATATATGCCGATTTCTTAATGACGTCATGAAATATCCTTGTTTTAATTTCGATTGTCACGTGAACTGATTGGATGCACCGTCGAAAATGCGAGCGTTTTCGATACGCTGTCACTGATTTGACATTATAGATAGTATTACCGATCCTCTTGTCTACAGGGGATTCTTTCCTCCTCGTTTTCTTTCTTCACATTTGAAAAAAAAAACAGCTTTTAAAACAGAAAGTTTAAACAAGATAAGATTTCCGGTTTTGAGCAGACTTAGTGCGTTCATTTTCCCTCTATGAGAACGACAGCGATTCCCATATAGCCAGAATAGGCTGTGAATAACTTGAAGTTGTTCGATCATGGAAAAAGGTAGTACGGTATACTTCCATGGTTTGACCTTGAACCAAAATATCACAAGTTTTGCTAATATAGGGAATGAGAGTAGGTACCTCTCGTTAGAAAAATTTTAAACGAGAAATCGAGACGGATCAATTCAAAATAAATACACTTGATAAAATAAGCATAACATGTAAAACCTAATTTAAAAGAATCGCTTATGCAAGGTCCGGTATATGATCAAGTTATAATGATATACCGGTACACCGTAAAATAAGAAAAATATTAGTTTAAAGAAAGTCCGTGAACAATGCCAAAATGTACTTTTTTCTTGTAAGGAATACTGCCCTACGGATTGATTACCTTCGCATTACAGGAATACTGACTGTTTATACTTGCTTACGCTGACCACGGGAATTCCAGCGCTGACTACCGTATCTAGATGTTTCAAATACAAGAGACTATTCTTTTCTGCATCCGCAATTTGCCGGAATATGATCATTAACGTGTACGTATACCTCTCAACATGCATATGATACAGTGCAATCATCTCATTCACACCGCTCACTGGCGGAACAACACTAACATGCGTAAGGCTTTACCATTTTAATTTGTATGGAAGGATTTTTTTCTTGGCGGACGCTGTCACCCTTGGGAGCTGCCTCTAGTGGCAGCTCCCTGGTAACCCTTCTCCCTTCCAGACGAGTGAAGCGTTGTGAAAAAGGGACACGTGCAAGCTACTCGGAAACTTTGCACTCTAAAACTCGTGGTAACCAGTTAAAGACTTACATTTATTTGCCCCCACTTTGTGAACACATGAAAATGCTATATTTAGCAATTAAACACTAAATTTTTAGCAATTTGACATATTTTAAAACGAAATGTTTAAGAATTAGACACGCCTATTTTGACATCTTATCATGTTTACTATAAAGTGGAGGCAAAAAATTCTTTAATTCCTAAAGAACTTTCTTATAGAGTATACTACCATCAGTTTTCTTGAAAACAACGTCAGAATACGTCGACCAGAAACCATATTATCTAGTACTGTCAGGACCGGATCCAGGAAAATTAAAAAATAAATAGGGAGCAGAAATCGTAATTGATTTTGATAAAATCTTTTTCCTGGGCATAATAATGTTAAGTTCTGCATTCGAAATTATTGCTATGTCGACAATAGGGGACGTATGCCCCCCCCCCCGCACACCAATCCGGCCCTGACTGAACCAGTATAGTGGGGAAAACTGTTAAATTATTAAACGAGTTGAGAATCGAATCATTTTTGCTTAATATAACTCAGGGGCTGGTTTCTGAACTGTTCTCGGTAGAGAGCTGATAGATAATAACCTAAATTCCAGCACTGGATAATTATTCTGGCTAGTACTGGAATTCTGGAATTGCATCGTCCTTCCGTCATCCACTTGTTTATAGCATATTCACAGTGGGGTAGCCGCGGGAGGGTTTGGGGTGTTAGAACCCCTCCCCCTCATGACCCAACCTTGCAATGCAAAAACACACAAAATAGCGGTCTTTTCTCTTTATTCTAAGACTTTTCCCTCATATCGTGTCCCGACCCCCCATGACACCAAAACCCTCCCCATGACACAACCCTGGCTACGCGCCTGCATATTCACCGAGGAATGCAAACCAGCGTCAAGCTGCCACTCAATATTTTAAGCTCCCTTTCCTGTGTTAAAAACTAAAATGTTAAATAAAACTAGTTTCAGTTATTGCTTCATTTTGAATAAAGAATGATTTTTTTCCGCTGCTTCCGAAGTCCGTCTTTCATCCTCATCTTCTGGGAATAGTCCTTCCAGAATTGGTATTCTGGGAGAAGGCAGGAACATTCGGAGGAACCGGTTTTCTTTGTCTCAGTTTGACCTTTTTCCCCAGTTGAAGATATTTACCGTAGCGGAGTCGTGGGAGTCCGGGAATTGGTACGACATTTTTAGAGTACACGATCTTACCCGAAAGAAGTTTGGTACCGTTTGCGGGTGCAGTTGAGTTGGCATCGGTATTTCCTTCGGAGAGGAAAAATAAACACAACTGTAAATGATTAACAAAGACCCAGTTGTCACTGTAGTACGAATTAATCAAGTGCAATTCCGTTTCTTGAATAATTAAAATCTCTACATTTTTCAGATATTCAATAACCAAACGATTAAACTGCATGACTCTTGCTCGGTCCAGGATTAGCACATATGCTGAACTAATTAAAGGGGAAGTTTAAGCAAAAAAATTAATTTTTACATGTGAAAGAAGAACTAAATCTACTCAGTGTGGTGAGATTTCCATTCAAATCGGAAATTTATTTCTCGAGATATCAGCAAAATAATGAAATTACTAGATTTGTGTTCCAAAGTGAGATTGAGGGCAGCAAAGATTATATCACTTCCTCACATTGACAAGGAATGCTTTGTTTCCTTTTGTTTTTCAGACTGCTGTGTTGGCCTTGACGTTAATAGGAAAAAGAACTCCCCATGGGGATTGCAAAGTTTGAAAAGTTCTCATGCTACTTATGCAATTTCATTTTGGTAATATGGGACTGTTGAACAGAAAACTGGCTGTAAAGTTTAAAGAAAAACAACAGAAAAAATGTCATATGTGTTTGCTTCAAGTTCACTTTTTGCTGAAAATGTGAAAATTTACTTGCTCATATCTTGAGAACTACACATCGGATTTCCATGCAAATTTCACCAAAATGCTTAGAATAAGTACCTCTCCAACATATCAAAACTTGATATGACCTTTAACCCTTCTTTTAAGAGTTATAAATTCCGCCATTAATTCATGTAAATAACTTTCTTTCATTGAAATGTTCCTTTCAGTCTAAACAGTAACCTTTTCTTCAAAGTTTGATTACCCTTAAAATGGATGACATTGAACAATGAAATATCCGGTAAAATGAAAGACATCGTAAAAGCAGTTGTTAAAAGCCACACGCCATTTCACAGTGGCGTCTGAATTTCTGTCATCGCCCCACAAATTTTGGTGGAGTGAAAAGTGCTTTGAAAAGAATGATTCTGTTAGCAATTTTTTATATCCTAGTTAAGCTGTTTTGCCACATTGTGTGCGATGTAACTTCATTCTAGAGCATCGTACTTTTACGTCATGCATTTGGACAAGTAGGCCTACATCCCAGGTGCAAGAAAATATTTCGAATTTTGCGATAAGATATCGGCTTTTTCGAACGCTGACTTTTTCGAGCCATTTGAACCCGAATGCAACTTAGGAAACACGTACGTTCACACTCTAAATTGTTAGAGAATTGGAAACATTTTATGGGTTAGAAGTTGCGTGTTAATCATAAAAGAAGGCATTAAAAATGTGTATAATTCCTGACCACGTTATTAGAGAGTGTGCACTGATGGGGATATTTACACGAGGGACTAGCCACTTCGATTTTGAATTTAGAAGAAGGCCTTTGTCTCATTTTAGTAACCGCAGTGTGTACATCACTGAGCCGCCCAATTATCACTCAATTCTGCTCTGGGCAAGGTCTAATTTCCTCTGTGTGTGTGGGGAGGGGGGGGGGATTGGGGGTATGTGAGTAGTGTTCACGAATGTGCCTTAGCTTAAAACAACTGCATAGATGACGTGGCAGTTCATGTGTAAATCTTTTTATGGGTAAGTACAGTATATGCGCTAATATGTTGTTTAATGTGGTGGATCTGCCGTTGAAACGAACTTGAATGAAGTGCATAATTAACGAAATAAAATTTTGCATTATGTGAAACATGAACTAAAATGCATCTCTCAGTGCAAGCCGCAGTTTGTGCACGCTGCACAACATAAAATTTAGCATACACCATATTCGATTGTGTTTTGTTCGAAACCATATAACCCCACACAGAAAATATTGATTTTGTTGGAGTGTATACTACCACTAAATTACAATGCATTGTTTGTGCAATGTGGAAGCACGGCAGTGCATCACTGCAGGTCGACTCATGGCATGGTTTCATTGTGAGGCAAACCTTCGAGAGCCTTTCGTCCCATTACCACATTTTTGACTATTTTGATACTTAAGAGGGGAATCCTATATCATTTTCCAAACCAGAGAGTAGTTGGCAAGTACCTGTCCAAATGCATTCGCAAATGCCGAAAATTGTAAATACATTCTGATAATGGTTTAATTGGTTTAGGTGCAGCTGCATCGGCCCTTTAGATGAGGTTTTACGGTTCAATTTCAAACCATTGGTTAAAGTTAACGTCGGATAGGCCACAATCTTTCTCCATTACGGCCATTTATAATGGTACCTTGGTTGATATTCGTTCAAATATACGGTCTCGCCCTCGTTGGTCAACAAAATTCGTAAAATAAATTGCTTTCCTATATCTATTGGAAGCTGTTACACTTTGTGGGAAGAAAAAAATACTCATGCTGAGCAATTTTAACTCTAAAAACGGTGATTAGGGATTCAAGAATTTAACCCTTTTCAAAACATTTTTGCCGACTTTGGTATCATGTATAAAGGCCAAGAATTCCGAAACATTTCGTTTTGAGACAAGCTTGGTTGCAAAGCATTTTGTGTATTCAATATTTAAAAATGTTTAGAATTTACACGTGTTTTCAAATTAGGGACCAAATAATATTTTTAATTGCAAAACACGTTTTATTTCTTCCTTTTTTTCAGAGCGTGGCGTACTCATGGTCAGGTTTCAGTTGGGAGAAGGGCTCAAGTACATAGAGGGTGAAATTGTTGCTGTTGCCGACGAAGTTAGAAACTTATTAATAAATGCAAACATTAATTTGTACCAGCCACATGCCATCCTTAATTGAGTGACCAAACGTTTCACAATGGTACATTTAGGATATGCCCGTTCAATGCCCTCAATGCCGAACAGTACACTCAACACTACAGCGCAGAGAGAACTCTGTTTTTTCATCTTCTGAGATTCCAAAACCAGCCTGTGACTGAACAAGGGATATGCCGTAAAGCCTACTACGCAGGTAAACTCAACACCAGCCTTTAGTTTTTGGCATATTCCAATATTTTACAATATCAGTGACCGTTCTTTACCAACTGATCCCTATATTATAAGCATTTTGGCTTTGCATAGTCATATTCTGTGAAATACGCACCAACTGGTTCTCTCACAAAGATATATTTCTTTATTATACACTATGTCAAAATCTGTAACGGAACTTGATACTAGCCTGAAAATAAGTTGGAAAGCAGCACTGTGCATAGTTAGTTAAATCAGGGAGTTGTCTGGGCCCTGACAACTCCCTGGTAAAATGGGGTTTTTTGGCCCACTTTCTAACCAATTGCACGTCAGTTTACGCAGAACAGGCATTTTTCTTCCAGACGTGGCTCAACTGCTATAGTCGAACCTCTTGGTTTCAGTACCGCTTGAGCCATAGAATTATCCCTACGAACAAGTATTTATACACTCTAAAATCAAAAGAGTGAACTTATTCACTCTTTGATCGAGTGAAAAATGTAAATTCACTCCATTAGAGTGATAATTCACTCCAAGAGGAGTGAAGTTCCCTCCAAAAAGAGTGAAGTTCACTCCAAAAAGAGTGAAATTCCCTTAAAACGAGCGAAGTTTCACTCTTGATGGAGTGCCCACGGTGATCGCTCTTAAAAAAAGAGCGATCATTGCAGGCACTCGTGGAAGAGTGAATTTTCCATCTTCCTCTAGTGAATTTCACTCTTTTTAGAGTGAACTTAACTCTTTTTGGAGGGAACTTCACTCCTCTTGGAGTGAATTATCCCTCTAATGGAGCGAATTTACACTTTTCACTCGATCAAAGAGTGACTAAGTTCACTCTTTTGATTTTAGAGTGTATGCAATTACGGTTGTCCCTTCAAATGTGTGCACTTCATGTCTTTATTGAGAAGATTCCACATCATTCTGTTTTTCCACTGTTATTTCTCCCGAAGAATTTGGTTTCACTTACACAATTCCCTTTCTAATAAAGGTATTCAAATTACCTTTAATGGTGATTCCACAATTTTGTTTGGTAGTAATACTGATAGGATATCTACTTTAATAGCTATATTGGTGAAAATGTATATTTTTATTGTAAAAAAATTAAGGTACATCCGAATCATGTCAACGAGGTCCTTATAAATTTATGTTTTTTTTTATTTTTCCTTGCAAAAGTGTATTTTTCAAAAATATGTTAGAGAACGTTAGAGAAATGATATTGGCCGCCTTGGATGGGTATGTTTCGTTTCTGATTTCTTTATAACAAAATGACGTTTTTTTATATTTGTTATTTGTGTTACTCCTCTCTTTCGTGCTTTTGGTTTTATTATACACTTGATGTCTAGTTTAATATATAGTGATGCATTTTGTTGATATGAAATTTGAGTCACGAGCAATGAAGAGCAAATAAAAAAAAATATGAAAAAACCTAGGGACATATTCCTCATTACCCCCTCCCCACCCCTCTTTCACTGTTGATGTTTACAGCACTACAAATGCCTTGTAATAAATTTTCTTTAATAAAGAAGTATGAACAAAAATAAAAAGATAGGTTACTCTCTGACCCTGGAGAATCAAACTTCACTTCAGAGAGATAAATCATTTCCATAACACGCCCAGTGTGTAACTATACCTGTATTCGTGCATAGGTCGTACCTGAAATTTACAGTACAGTCCATATACAGAATGTGCTTTGCAGCTATGCTAATATTTTCATGGAACATGTCCTTAACTTGTCACATACAATTTAATTTTGTGTAAAACTTTAACCTTTGCATCGTCAAAATACTTCATTTCCGTCACTTTTGAAGCCCATATAGTGATAAAAACGTAAGATTTTCCAACAGTGTAGACTATTCAAAATTAATTGGCAAAAGCAAGTAATTGAAAAGTCACTTACTTTCCAATGATGGAGAGTTCTGTCCAGACGAAATGTCACCAAGTTGTAATACAAACAAGACACCGAGACAAAGAATTGCGTCTAATCTCATGTTGATGTTCCTCAATAAATACTCATTCCTCGTTCACTGTAATGATATTTTTGGCAATTTCAAGTACCGGTACCTACTATGCACACTTTGAACACAATTTTATAACAGCTACCTAACCGTGCCAACACAAATGACGAAATTCCATTCCAATAGTTATAAACATCACACCGTTGAAGGTCATTCGCCACTTCAATACTATGACTACGCAGGTTACCAAACCACCTGTCGAGGTTTGCAACATATAGAAAACAATGTAATTTTGAGAATTCGAGTTTCCAATTTATTTCTCATCATGAAATATTAAACGGCAATTGTAAAAGGCAAGAGCAGTTCCCAAATTTATTTTAAAACGACTTCTCTTATTGTTTCTCTTTCAAATGCCTCTTCACATGAAGGGAAATAAAAAAACAACAAAAAATATAAATATAAAAAATAAATAATAGTATATATAATAATAAATTTTATTACAGGTTTGGGGGTTCTTATTAAAGAATGTGACCTTCTTATGAGAAATATTAAGTAGATTTAGGCTACCATATATTTGAGTCGGATGCGATCAAAACTCTATTCAGTCGGTAGTCGGTAGTTTTATTTTGGTGTATGTCAGGATGGATGCACACGCATGGATGCACGTGAGCATTTCAGATTGGGGGAAGGTGGACAGAAGATTCTTTGCTCAAAAATGCAATCCTACCCGAAAGACTATCCAAGCAGAGAGCCACCATTAATTTGCGTAGGGAAAATTGTGAAAAATCACGAGCCTTCGGACAACTGGAAATAGCATGCCCCATGCATGTAAGCAGAAACTTAGCAGTTGTTATTGTGTATTTCTGCCCGAAAGACTACCCGAGTTGAGCGCCATCATCAGTGTGCGCAGAGCTTGCAGAAAATTTTGAAAATAGCTCGCAACCCCCTCACACAGACATAAATGGCATTTCCCCAGAAGACTCTCAAATCGGATCGCCAACATCGGTAAGCGTGCATGGGCGGTTCAGAAAATATTCGTGATCGCACCCCCTCAGACAGCCAGAAATGACATTCACCAGGCATGTAAGAAGAATCTCACAGTCACATTTTGTAATGCCGCATAAAAATTAAGGTGGTTAGCACAACATCTGTTGGTCTAGAGAGAATAAAAAAAATTTGAAAAATCGCAGCACCTCAGAAAACCGGAAATGCCAATATCAGCCTTATATGTCAAAAATTCACAATTTTTAGTAGTCATTATTTTGAGCTTTCTTTCTCCTTTTGCATTTTTTCTTTTATCAATGAAATTTTTAAATTGGGTTTAAAACATTGAAAGTGTAAAATGATCAGAAATTTGCCTAATAAAGTGCAGGACAAACCATATCTGGTGCGAAGGAGGCAGTAGCGCAGCCAGGATTGTGTCGGGGGGGGGGCACGAAAGGAGGGAAAAGTCTAAGGGGAGGGAGAAAAAACAGCTAGGTGTTTTTTGCATGTCAAGGTTGGGTCATGGGGGTAAGTTTCAACACCCAAAACCACCCCTGTGTCTACGCCACTTGAAGGAGGTATTCAGTTGAATATTACAAGATTGTGGGTGTCGTTGCGTAACAATGGCACATGACATAGGTCTATTATAAGTTGGAATGGGACTTTATGATTGTTAAATGAGGTGCAAGAAAAAAATCAACATGTTTTGGAAGGTGGGGGTTTGGGGTCGGGGCTCCAGCCCCTTCCCTTTTTCAACTTCAGTGTCAATTTTCATTCTGATCGAAATCTTTAAAAATGAAAAGATTTGTCGCAATTTAGTTCTTGCCCTGGCGGATACTTCAATCCAAAAAAGAAGAAAAATTGACGAGCCGTCAATAACTATCAAAGGAGCTTTGACCTGTCAAAATTGTTAAATGAATTTACTTCAAAAAATCGACGCAAATTTCCCCTACACACGATCAATTTTCGTCATTTTTTATCAATTTAATGGACGAAAAAATTGATCGGAGCTATAAGGATGTTAACAACTTTGAGACACAGTCAGTTAAAGAGAAATATTGCATTTAAAATGATCGAGCATAGTATACAAAGAAAATAGCTGTAGTCATTCATCAAAGGATTCAATCTCAAGAATAAACCTAAGCAATAGCTTCATCTCCTCAACTTGCTATGCACAAGAAGAGTATGGAAGTTTGGGTAACAAATAATTCTTGAGCAACAAATAACTCAATTTCTATCTGAGTGAAACTTATTTCTAGGAAAAAAATACCACCATACTGACTTATCATAGGTGTACCATGCGGGGGTGCAGGGGGCACTCGCCCTCCCAATTCGGGCAAAAGCAGTTGGTCTATTCGGTCAGAACATGGGCAAAACATGATAAACGGTGACATTATTTGGGCAAAAATGCTCTTACATGCCTCCTCAAAAAAAATTACCCCGCACGGCAATGGACTTATTTTAATCACTTGTCTTGTCACTCTGTGCCAATAAATTTTAGTTTTTAAAAGATGGAGTTTTCTTGCAAAACAAATACAATATTTCCCTTTAACAATCTAGCTAATCTAGTGTCTAGTAAAGATGTGTTTAGGTGACGAGGAAAAATATTCTGAGTTGGAAGGCAGGCATCACGCTTTGAAGCCGCCAGTTTTTTACTCCATCCGACAGACTTTACTATTGTTATTATTTAAGATTCTGATTTCTTTATCGTGTTTTAATGTCGTTATTGTTTCAGTGTGTTTCGGTGAAAAATTAGAAGAATATAAATCCAGACAGTATTTGCGCGTCATTTTACCGGTATTCTTGCTTCGGTGGCCGATTACCACTATGGGCCAAGCCCATCCTGTTGGACTGCCATTCCCAGGAACAGCCCCCACAATGTAATACATTTAATAGATGTTCACAGAACATAAAACAGCCTCGCGGCAATGAAAAGTCCCAAGTCAAAACCGACTGTTTCATTGATTTCAGATTAAGGGAAATTCGATCAAAGTCATAAAAATATTTGAACTATGATTATTTGAAAAATCAGATTTCAAAATACTGAGAAAATATAGTTCTGCCAGGTTATGCAGTTTAAAGTAAAATACAAAAGTCATTCATCCATTCATTCATTCATTCATTCATTCATCTATTCATTCATTCATTCATTCATTCATTTGGTTTATTACAATAGAGAAATTTACAAATAAACATGGACAGACATGACAACAAGGATCAATGTTGAACTCTTGCAGAGAGTGTTCCCACCGACGTCACAAACCCCGCCCCTTTGTTGACTGGATGGAAAAAAAATCTGTGCAGTGCATATATAGCTAGCTAGTAAAATGACGACAGACGTGCATGACTTGGATTTTTGCCCTGCAGAAGGAGTGGCTAGCCAATAATGACGTCACGTGAAAACACTCCATACAGATTGGGACAATGACTGAAACCGCAGTAGCCTATTAGTTCGAGGCTCGTGCAACAGATGCTATGCAGTACGTTTCAGCAGCTCCTGTCGAAAGTGGAAAAGTGTAGCACTGCAATGTTTTGAGGTAAATTAGTAAATTGAAAATCGTTACTTAAAGCAAGTCAACTCGCTCTCCAAACTACAATTTTTGTAACATGCAAGAGATTTTCTCAATCGGCACAGCTCTTTGATGACAGCAAGTTAAAAAAAGTGAAGAATATCCTTGCCCATATTAAACAGTATGTACTGTATCGAGAGTGTTTTAATTACACATTGGGAACTTGTATACTCAGAAGCGGAGCTGCCATATGGTCAGGGGGCGGTCGCCCCCCCCCCCCCCTCCCTGACGGATCAAACTCGTCTGTCGGTGCCCTCGGGGGTTTTTAACATACTTTACTCTTGCACCATTATTGGCAAAAGACATAATTTAATAGCATTGTTTTAAGGCCTAGATAACAAAATGCTCAAACAGCCGCCAATAACTGTGCTATCTGCACTCTTATTTTGATGAAAAGGGTCACCTTCTGTAATATAGGGATAAGTTTTGCAGAAACGTATCTTCATGCTTTATACGCACTAATGAACGTCGTCGCTGTGCTAAGTTCATTGTTTCTACACCAAGCGTGATAATAAGCTTACAAAATACACAGACTGTCATTAAATTCACCTTCCCGGCCAATAAAAGATGTTGCAAAGGGCGCAACAATAATTGTTGAGCAAATAGCCCTCTTGTTGTCAGGGGATGATTGTCAACATAGACCAAAAAGGAGTTTATAAAAAGATACCAAAAATGTTTCCACAACATTTTTCAAAAGCATTTGAAGAGAACATCCAGGTTCAAGCAAAATAAAATTGTAATCACAGTGGTAATGGTTTAAAGGTTTTAATGAGCAGTTTCCATTTTGCTTTTCTTCAAGTGACCATTCTCATGATAAATGGCTATTTCTGACACTGCACGATAATCCCATGAAAATACTTATTTCTGTACTGTCGTGCTCTCAAAAGCCAGAAAATTGTATCAAATAAACTAAGGTTTAAGCTACTTTTATTTCGGGACCTAGAGAGACAAGCAGACCTCTTGTCTTGGCTATTTCTTTCAATATACTTTATTAATGGCTATTTCAGAGTGGTCAAATGATGTAAATTGCGTCAATTAATGTTTCTTCGTGTAAGTTATCTTGATTTCCAGATACTAAAAATGTACACCTAACGGTGATTAATATCCATAACTTTTCCTCCCTATAACATTGCTTGCTATTTAGCTCTAACAGGGTTTATCTTTATCTTCACAAAGTAGCCCATTATTACATTAAAATCTTAAATCGAGACCTGACAATAACGCACAAAATAAAATGACTGCCTTCATACTAGAATTTGAAAGAGGGGTATAGAAACATGGACGGCCGCAGGTAGGGGCTAGGGGGGAACTTGCCCCCCCCCCCCCCGGGAAGTAAAAAACCTGACAAAACGAAGAAAACATAAAGAAAAAGACGAAGAAAAATTAACATCAATATTTCTTAGCAGTTCACTCAGTGTTTTCCCTATTTATTTGCGTTAAACAGGCTTTAAAAATGTCATTTCTAGTGATCTGAGAGGCATTTTGGGGAAAAATTTTCTTGCGCTCCGCGCCAACTTATGGTGGCCCGGAGCTTATTCCCCTAAATGAATTTATCCCCTGCCCCCTCGAATTTTTTTTCCACGGAGGCCCATGGATAGAAAATTTAAACATGTTTTAATAGAAAAACTTGCTGAGGATAAATGGCAAAGCAGTCTTCTACCAGGTGCGGAAATTCAAATGAAAAGTCTGAAAAGCCGTGGTTTCGATCCTAGAGAGGCTCATTTTATTTACTCCTTAGAAGCGCCCCCAGACCGTTTTCGCCCCCTCTGACCGAAATCCCTAGCTCCGCCACTGTGTATACTCACCCTGAATCAATGAGCGGAGATTGTGTCTGGATGACAATGTGTTTTAGAGAGTTGTGGGAGGGACAAGAAGTAAGTAGGTTAGGAGAATTGGAAGTGTTTGGGGTGAGAGGATTAGGCTTTTAAATGCTTAAAAATGACAAAGTGAATTGTATATTTTCAAATTTTCAAAATTGTATACATTCAAATCATAACCAACATATTACATAGGACTAGACTCAATCACACAGCAATATAGCATGAGGCTAACTGTTAGGCCTTAGGTGTAAGTTAATATTACTAATAGCATTACAGATTAAATTCATAATGTAATTCCGACACACTAGGGTGTTTCACCACAGGTTTTCGAGTGCTGGTCTGCCTACAATAATTGTGAACCAACGACATGTACTAAAATTCAAAATTTGGAAGTATCTAAATTACAGCAAAAACTGTACAATGATTTAGAATCAAAAATCGAATATTATCCAACACGACACCAATGAACCTCCGTAATAAATATTTTTAGTGCTGCTGTAACAAGTGCTATGTGGCTAAACATTCCTAGATTACCAAAATCACATATAATGTTCAATAGAAAGTGCGGTGCAAACCATTCAATTTGTATCCCGACCGATCCAGTCATTTTAATAAGCTTAGTCCCTCTTTCCTACCAACATCCAAATTTCAGTATCTGGTTTAGTCACTAAACCGTATTTCTTTTTAATCACCTGTCCTTCTGGTAACGACCACTTAAAATTTCGAATGAGGATAGCCAAATACACCGTCAATTCCCAGTAAGTGAACCGAAAACCAGGACAGCGACGTGCGGGCAAACCGAATGGTTGGAAGGCATATTGGTGGCGTAGTTTAACGTTTTCGGTGTTAAATCTCTCTGGGTCAAACCTATAGCAATGAAAAGACAATTTTGCAGAGACTGTAACAAAGATAGTATTTAAAAAATTAGGATACTCAAAAGGTATTCAAAAATGAAGTAGAATATTTTTAATCCGGCCTTACAATGGAAGTACTGTGTTAGACCTTTGATAAGTCTTCAACTAATGGCAGTATAGGCTCAGGGTTGTTGGTCTCCGCCCTGGTTCCATTACATGCTTATCAATGGGGCAATTGTCGTTGGGGGATTTGTTCCACAGACATGCCATGGGAATTAAAGGCCCAGTTCTCTCACCCCAAACAGCACCAATTCTCCTAAACTTCTTATTGAAGCCCCTCCCACAATTGTCTGAAATTCATCCTCATCCAGACACAATCCCAGTCTATTGCTTCAGGGTGAGTATAAAAAAGCTCAATGTGCATAATCAAAACACTCTCAGTACAGTTCATGTGGTGTAATATAAGCTTTAGCACTCTGCATTGTTTGAATTAGCTGTCAATCAAAGAGCTGAGCCAATTGAGAATTTGGGTACCCGGTTTCCTAAATTATAGTTTGGGTTGAGAGGTTTGACCCTTTAAGGCTCGCAATAGGTGTGCAAAAAAGATACCGAAACGGGATATAGCATATAGGAATGTTTACCTCTAAATCGCGCACAGCAGGATTTTTCGCGGAATCGGTCTGTGGGCTCCCACGCAAAAACGGTATTACGTAATCTAATTGGAAGATTTTTTAGCTTTTTGGTTTCCCGAATAGTCAAGCCTCGCTGTAAGCGTTAATGAGGCTTGTGACGTCATCCTCTAAAATGGAAACTCCGCCCACAAGAGAAAATCATGAGTTTCGCAGAATAGGTACCTAACATGCTGGGGGAACTTCAAGCTTCTGAATAATGCATAAAAAGGCGTTCCTTGTTGCTGTATCCTTGGTCATTTGAAATCTTAAAGTCTTAGTTTACTAAAAAATATCGTGAGGTATTGTTTCTTTCGTAATCTCACAGAGAAATTTTCCATCAAAAACAGGTCAACTTTTGGTGGGGTTTTTTGACTGGCCTCAAATTTTGCAAATACCTGACCGTATTCAGGATCATTGGGGTGTAAAACTTCCAAAATCGAGTGTTTGAGACATAAAGCTAACTACTGATACCTATTACACTACGAGCAAAACAACAAAATAGTCGCAATGAACGTTTTTGCAAGTTGGAATTTTGCACTTTTTGGCCACGTAGAGCATCGCACAAGGCGGTAACGTTATGGTTAACATATGGTAACATATGGTTAGCTATTGTCATTGTCTTTTGATTCTAGGCTGCTAACTAGGATACTATTTTAGTCATTATGTCAAGCAATAAAGTGAATTTTAATACGACTGACAGGTCCTTTAAAGGTTTTAAACCACTAACAAATAACATTAAAATTTTACAGACAGGCCTAGTCTATACTAGGCCTTGGCCTATGCATGCTAAAACTGCACACTATGGTACATAGTGAATGTATGAATGTGTACTGATGATCTGTGATCATCATACAGATACTTTACTAGTCCTTGCTTGCTGTATGAGTGAGTTTTCATTTTAGAAAAAAGCTTGTAAAAATTTTTAAGAGGCCTGTAGCACAAAATTATTGTGTCATATGCACCTTGTGAGTTGAATCGGGAGCAATGTACAGTACCAACGATGAAGATGAAGAACCAAAATAAGCAAATTAGTGTTACACTGACTTACAGGTATTGCAGGCTACATGAAACAATTGATATAGGCCCTACAGCCATTTATTTACACATACACTTTACCAGCCTGTCGGTTCTTCCATATGGTTTTACCAGACAAAGTCAAGAATTTTCAAAATTTTGGGAAATGACTTGAGGAATATACTTAGAGTATATGGAATGCACACATATAAGAGCTCCATCAGTTTCGGGGTTTTGTTTTTTATTATTTTGCCTGGGCCATTGTTCTCAGTTTTCTTACTTACCGTATTTTTGTACTGTTGTGCTGAATCATATTTCTGCACAAATGAATTAATTGTGCCTTAGTTCTCAGCCTGTTCCTGTTGAAATGTAATTGCTACTTAGAGCCTACACCTACTAGTGCTGTAGGCCCATTTGGGGGTTAAGGTCAAGATTAGAGCTTGCATTGCTATATACCCTTTTCTTGTATAATGGCACAAATGGGATTCTGAGTCAGTGTATCCTAGAGGACAATTTTTCTCTACACAAGCAAAATGCCAATTCACTGACTTAAGAATTTTGGTTGTGCACTTGTGTCCTGTATCATCAGCTGTTAACTCTGATGGATGAAATCTCATATGTTCTTCTGAGACTGCCTTCTCATTTGATGTATAAACTGTTGTCATTTTACACCACTAACTGAGCAGAGGAGAGATGATGTAGCAATTGCCCCATCATATAGTAATGGCATATTACAGTCAAAGTTTTTGTCACTAACTTGAATTAACTTGATGGCCTGTTGTTACCTTGGACTCTCAGTTGATATGTCTCCAGTTGTGCATGAGGGTGGGGGTTGTGTACTGAGTACCCAGTTCCCTAAAAAAAACTTAAGACCCACCCAGTTCCACATGCTGTTCACAACTTATATTTCTAAACAAAGTGTTGATCCGAGGCTTCATTTCTTTGACCTCACCACCTAAGGATAAGGACTGACTGTATAGCGTTAATTACCCCAGAGTTCACTAACAAGCCTTACAAGAGAACTATACATTCCAATATTCCTCCATTTTACCTCTTTATTGTCTAGTTTAATGCCACAATTTTTCATGTTATTGTTTGCAATAATTTATGAGTCTTGTACAATAACTGTGATTTACTGTTGCATAATGTAGTAATGTGCAAAGTGTATGGCCATGTATGTCAAAAGGTTACCATGAGTCGGTCAATTGATAGGTGCTGTACATCGTGCCGTACGTTGTATAACACTGTGGTGATCGACTCAAGGTACTGACGTACTTAAGATACAATCACTACAACCCTTGCATCGGTAGCTACTTAATCGTTACAAGGTTTTCAAAAATTGACTGTCAATGTAATTTTCCTGCTATACATATGTAAATCAAACGTAAAGGAAGACTCGACGAGGTTAACATGATTAATACTTATGTGGAGGATATTTTCTCGCTCGGTGTAGTTCCATTTTCGCGCAACTAATGCAAACACCTCAGTACGGGAAATTGGGCTTTTTACATACGGTGCAAGGCAGTGTCAATACCTGCTCTAAACTTTGCGAATACCTGACCGTATTCAGAAATATTTCATGTTAATGTTAGATTTTTTAGGTGTATAAGGAAATTTCTGATGTACCCTCTTTCTGGCATACCGTGCCAAAAAACTTGTTTTCGAGAAAAAACCAAATTTTCCGAGCAGAATGAAAACTGTTTTTACGAGTTCAAAAAATCGTCTCAAATTCATTGCTTTGTGTATAAAATACTTCAAAAATGTTGCAAAGCTATCGAAAAATGTGTTCTCTATTGATTTTAATGATGATTTTGTAAGATTATGTGTTTTTCATGTCGAAATTTGGATTTGAAAACAGTTAGTTTTTGCTAATTATATATGCAAAGGCTGTGACGTCATGCATACTCAAATTAGAAAAGAAGCGACTTTTGGTGGCTGTGCAGACTGGCTGCGAAAGGGAAAACCTATTAACTCATGCTGACAAGACTTTTGCAAAACATGTGTAGGATCGTGCATTTTAGTATTGTTATGTACTATGGCTCATCGACATTTTTAACATTGGTGCGCAAGTACTAAGCGCACTACACTATTGTTCACTGTCTGGAGCCAAAGACCGGCTTTATCGAAAATTGGTTTTGATGACTCAGCCAGACAAGACCATTTATTTACGTGGGCAATTGTGTGCTTTGTTTCTAGGAAAACAGTATTGTTTGCAATTGAAGAAAAAACCCGAACACTTTTTATCCTGTTTGAATGCATATTATGATAACAGATTTTCACTTCATTTGAGGAAAAGCAACTTTTGACGAGAGAAATATTTTTACCTCCTTTGAAATGTTTCAAGCCTTCACTGAGCATTGAGTTACGTAGTAGGTGTCCATCGAGTTTCAAATAAGATTTAGAAAGTATGGAATTAGCCGAGAGGAAGCTTACAGAAGAAACTGCATATGCGTTAACACTTTGGAAAAAAGGCATCATTCCGTCGGCAGTTATTTAAAGGCCTTCTGGTGACTTTTCACATGGGTTTTGTAAAAAAAAAAAAAAAGAGAGAGAAAAATATTCCACACCGTGTCCTTGAAACCCCGTCGCAATTCCTTTTCCTAACTCAACATATCTCATTTTAAAGATTGGTGATTTTTGTTAAAAAATACCGCTGCTCTTCAGCAACGCCACAAAAAGTTATGTAATGTAGGCACATTGTCTCTCATTAGTTTTGTCTTTCAATATAAGTTAAAGTCCTTTTGTCCTTCAAATTTTATACTGTGGGGATGTTTAAATATCTTTGCCTGTGGTAGAGCAAACATGCATTACCTTTCACAATACATTGTGTACAACCACCACTGTTGGTTAATATTTCCAGCAGGGGCATCAAAATTATAAATTAATTGAATATAATGTCAAATTAATGAGCTGCGATGTGACTTCACAGATTTACATGATGCACCAAATCAAAAGAAAAAAGTTGCATTACTTTATAAAGTTGTATCTTCCGAACGCTATATGCTATTGAGATGAAGATTTCGCCTCCTAAAAAAGAAAATTTTTCTGCATATCTTGAAGTTAATAAATTTTGTGTGCGGGAATTTGCCATTAGTTATCCTTTCGGGAAACGTTTTACAATTACGTTTTGATCTTTAATTTGATGTCAAAATGACGAGGGCTTTCGTTTTTCAATCAAACTGAATCTTAAAAAACTTTTAGGGGAAAGATATGTAAATTTTTATATCACTTGAAATTATTTGACCAATGACACTAGGCAAAATTTATGGCAGGTTTTGTTTGCCACCATCTACCAAAAACACCCTAACGTTAGACCTAGGCCTAGCAGTAGCATTAGCAGTGTTTTCCAGCTCACGACGTTGAATTTGAACATCACTGTTTGCTTCAGTAGGCCCACGTACAGCAAGAGCCTCGTCAATGATGGTGTTTATTCCCTCCTGAACAACCAGCTTGGCAGTCGTCCAATTATTACCAGGCTCATTATAAAAGTAATACCAGAAACTTGAGTGAGTCTAGTTGCTGTTGTCCTTGTAGAAGAGCCATGCATTAGAACTTGCGTTACCGGAGAATGCGAATTACTTGTTGGCGGAGATTGAACATTTGTTGGGGGATGTAGCATATTTATTGGCGGATGCCAGCTTGAAAGTCGAGCTATCATTGGTCGAATTTAAACCTTTTGAATGGCCCATTGTAGTGGATTATATGGTATCATAAATTAATTAATGACACCATTAATTCGACTTAATGGTACCATTAATTCGACTTAATGGTGCCATTAATTCTATTTAATGGTACCATTATTTCCATTTTAATGGTACCGTAATTTAATTTATGGTACTATTAAATTTGTGTACCATTGAATCGAATTAATGGTACCATAAAATTGATAGCAATGGTGTATTTCGATTGGTTTGAATAAATGGTCCCATTTATTGGATTTAATAGTACCGTTAAATCTATTTAATGGTACAATCAAATTGAATTAATGGTACCATTAACTGCTGATTTTTGTCCGCTACGGCCAACCATAAACGTACTCTACCACGAATGCCTTGTGAGCACTTCAAATAAAGAAGTTGTAGTTGCTTCCATTTTAATAGTCCATCATGAAACAAAGCACATTCATGGTCTTCTTACCTTCTTGGATTTTTTGCCCAATTTTTTTCCTTGCATAGCATGAAATTTGAGGTATAAGTAGTTATTCATTAAATGCAGACCGTAGTTTGAAGCGAACAACTAGTGGGTGTAAATTTTGTCTGCAAAACAGGAATATAAAGATAGAGGCCAAACGTTTTCACTACTGTGAAGCCATAACGATAAAGCTTCGAGTATAGTGGAAGTATCAGCATTCTGGGATCAAATTAGATAATGTGTTTCATGCCTAGACATAACTTACTTGTCAGGCTCAGGCCATAGTTTGTCGTCAAGGTGAAGAAGTCCTAAGTCATAGAGAACTGGAGTCTGCAATAAAAGAGGGACTGCTGCACTTTAATTTCTAATGTATTGAAAATAATTGCTAACCGTTACCAATGTCAGTTGAGCTTATATGTTCTCTTTAAAAAGGAAAAATGAGTTTGTGCCGCATGGTTCCACGAAAATTGTTTCAATACCCTTACAGATAGAAAACGTTAACTTGAGAGCAGGGCACCCAAGTTCAAAACTCATGCATGTAGGGATATTTTACTTTCTAAGATTTTGAATTTTTAAAAGCCTAAATAACTTCTGTTAATATATTCTACACTCTAAAAACACCGGGGTTAAATTTAACCAGGATCGGTGTTCTATTTACTCCAACATAATCCTGGTTAAATTTTAACCCGACTCCTGGTTAAACTGACTCAAATCCTAGTTATTTTAACCAGAATTTGTGTTATTTTAACCAGTAGTTGTGTTAGTTTAACTAGGATTTGTGTTAAAAGTTAACCGGGATTGTGTTGGAGTAAATAGAACACCGATCCTGGTTAAATTTAACCCCGGTGTTTTTAGAGTGTACCTTTCGAATGTGAAGTAAGATCCTGTTTTCCGGATGGATTTTTAAAGACATAAAAGTTTTCTTTAGACGTAATAATAATAATTTTCACATAGATGCAAAATTTCATTGAACACCGATTATCAACCTATTGACTCTTTAGTTTGGATACTGAAAATAGTTTGAGGGCGAAAAGGTAATTCAGAATTTACTTAAATGACCATTGGCAATCTTCTCTTTTCACTTGATTAGAAAAATCATAATCCAAGTATATGTATAATTTTCTTTCATGTAAGCAGTTCCGTGACTTTAAGATTGATAAAGTACGGCAATGTTTTTGGATATTTTATGTTTTCTTTATTCCATTCCTGCACTTTAATAACTGTATTTTGTGCATCATGCAAATTTCAAACGAGCCTACATCTGAGAAAAAGCCACTTAGTAATGGCTATTTTTGCGGCAGCTAGAAATAGGGGCTGTTAATCTTAACGCTCACTCTAGTTAGGGTTCTCGATGAGCCAATAGACTTTTCGATATTCAAACGTAAAACGTTAATGTCTAATGTGTGGATGCAGAATTACACTTACATGCAACACGCCTACTTTTGGAGTTGTTCTTTGTACTTTCATGTCTACCAAAAACAGAAATGGCAGCAACTAATCCAAAACCCCAACCAAAAGCACATTAATGACAGTGTTTTAATTTGGATGCAACTATCTGTGATACAGGCAGGCAAACGAAATTAGAGTATAAATTCCTGCGCCACTTCTATAGTCCATTTAATTGCGGCCCAGTAAAAATGAGTAGATTTTGTATGATTCGAGAAAGTTTTGAAAGGCGTTTTTCATCTTTGTTTCTTCTTTGGCCTCTTAGACGATTTCGGGAGAGAAATATTTGCTTTTGGAAGAATTTTCGATTAGAAAAAAACATTCAACAGGTTTCCTTACCCTACACGTGCAAAAGGGCAAGGACGAAATTGGAAGATAAAATTCCGTCGTCCCAAATCTTCAAAAAATGTCTAAAACCGTTCCAATTTATGTTTGGTACGGTCGTCTTTAAAATTTCAATCTCCCTTGGGGGAAATGTAAGCGATCTTTTTAATTTAAATAGATTTCGTATGGTCACAAAATTTTACTTGTTAACGAGATCGAATTTCTCTCGTCCTACAGTCACGTTCAATGCAACAACGTTGTCGACTATCTTTTGTTTCAGGTCTTGTAAAGGAAATTTCATATAGGAGGCTTTAAAGTTCAGAGCAGTTGAACTAAGAACTATACTCTGAACTCTGATCGGCAACAAAAAACAAAAAAGCTTTTTTAAGCGGGTTAAAATTTTGAAGTTTAGGGTAATAATGTACAGTAAATTGTTGTTACGATAAACATAACATACTCCCTTTGGAATAAGGTATCCATCGAGATGAACATCAACATCTTGGACTTTTGCACCAAAGGCAACGGGATTAATTCTCATTGTTTCATTGATAACTTGCTTGACATATCTAAGGACAAAAGGGCAGAAAAGTTGTGTCATTACTCTTACAACCAATTAAATCCCGTCTAAGCTAAGAAAATATATCTTTCCCGGCCAAGGATACTATCAATTAAATTGATATAACGATAAGTAAATCTTTGGACTCCTCATGCTCTTGAGACAATCTAAAACGTCGAATACTACCCAATGAATATGCGACTACTTTGGAAGAACAGAGGTGACGGCTTTTTAATTTTCAATTTCGTCTTACTTAGACCTTTTTGGACGATTTTAATAGAAATGTTTGAAAGATTTTTAAATGTGAAGAAGGAAAGGTCAATATTTTTGTTATAAAAATTGCCTATAAGGAGATGAAAAAGTTGGAAAATTGAACTGTGTCGTCCAAAGCCTTTCCAGATTTTCCAAAATCGTCCCATTTTAACCAATTAAGAACTCTCACTCTGGAATTTCATACTAAAGATAAATATTATAATTGGAACAATAATATTTAAATTGCATTGGAACAGATAAATAATGAATAAATAATGAATCACATAACATGCGCTTTTTTTGAGAATATCGCTCAGAACTCCTATGATATAGTATCAATTGCTAATTTTGGAGTTGCAAATTCCAGCAGCAAAGGACATAGTTGCTTTGAATTTATTGGTTTTGTATAAGTATAGTTGTAGTTATGAATAATAATTCATAATGCAAACATTACAATTTTTACCTCAATTCTGCTATCTCTTTAGGACCAATAGCGGAAGAACTCCCTGCTACAGAGATCACCTCTTGGTATAACTTATCCTGAACTACTTCGTCCTGTGCCACATAGTACAGCGTCCATGCCAGCACTTAGAGAAAGAGAAAGAGAGCTCATTTTAAATACAAGAAAGAAAAAATTAAATTGATTGAAAGATTGTACTTGTTTTTCAGATACTTTTGGTTGGTCGGATGACATTTAATGTTTATAACAGTGGTATGTGAGTTATGATTTTATTTGGGTAACATTCTATACCTCTTCACCCGCCGCACTTGCCGCAGTGTAGTCGCCCAGTGAAGTCGGCGTAGAGTTCACGGTTGTCGATCGTTCATTCCTCTCGGTGAAGTCGTATGCGTACGAGAAGATATTTCCAGGGGGTAAAGCGTAGGGTGTTTGCCCTCAAAATTTTGCAAATTGTCCTTTCTTTCCCACTTTTACCACGATAACATTTCGTCCTGTTGGCAAACGCAAATGACCGCCGAATTGCCCACTAATCTGTCCCTCGCCCTGACAATACGTGTGACAGAAATCTGAAATAAGCTTTCACCTGGGTCTAGGAAGGCTGCAGCCCCACGCCCACAGCCACGTATGCCTATGCGTGTGGTACATTCTAGTGTCTGAATGTAGTGTAAACAGTTTTGACACCCGCAGTCCTGCGTTTCAATCCACACCATGCTCTGCAGCTTCAAAAATGCGCCCTGCCCAAACAGATTGTCTAACCAGATGGATCCGATGGAACAGTTTCTTTACAGCTTGGATTTAGTGCATAATGACAAATAAAATTATGCTACGGGGTAAACTAAGTTTGACTACTGGGACGAACTTTTCCTTTTCCTCTTAAATACTCTAAGACGCCATAGCTAAAAAAAAATTAGTTGGTTTGCTTTGAACCCAGCAGTCATTGAATTATCTTGGGGCATCTTCCCGTTGGTCATTATATTCATCAAGGCAAACCTTGCCAATGAGAGAAGGTCACATCTATTATTTGCATTTTTGTAGGCTACTTTTATTTCCCACCAAGGATCGAGTCAGGGAGGGAAAGGACAAGGCTCGTTCGTAAAAGTCCAACCTCGACGGGTAAAGTGTCGAATTTTGGAAATGTTCATAAGTGTGTAACGAATGCTACCCCATTTTTTTATGAAATCTCAATCAGTCAACAAGACAGTTTACTTCGTTCTCAGTGCTATACCAATAACTTAAACTCAAAATCTTCCATTATATTAAATAAGCGAATTTTCAAATGACGTTTAAAAAAGGCTTCCTAGTTTACATTTTCTACTGAAAATTTATTGTTCTTTTTAAAGAATTCGAATTTGTTAGGACTTTAGTATTTAGAATATGTTTTTTGAACGATAACGACAGAATTTAAAGAGGTAAGATGGCATTAAATTAAAATTACGAAGTTGTTGTTGTAAAATAAAATTTAAGGACTTAAGTTTTGTAGATTCTTTTTGAACCTATAGAAACTTTTTGTAGTACATACCAAAATAGACAAATCAGACGATTTTATTTCACCCAGTTCTCCACTCTTTTAATATTCATATGACAGCATTCGGTTTCTCAAACAAATAAGAATAGTTGAAATCGTTAACCACAGCAATGTCACCATTCCATTGCCCTGGATGTATCTACACCGATTTCAAATGAACAACATGCTAACTTACAGTATCCGATGTTATGAAATCCGCCGATCATCAAAGTGATAGCGTCTGCCAATAGTCTCTTCCGATAAATAAATATCGGCACGGTTAATTAGATTACCAAAATAGACAAATTAGACAAATTTATTTTGCCCAGTTCTCCACTCTTTTAATATTGATATGACAGCATTCGGTTTCGCAAACAAATAAGAATAGTTGAAATCGTTACCCACAGCAATGTCACCATTTAGTATGCTTGAGGACAGATGTGATCGCTCGCTGAAAGAAATTAATGAACTGGAGCAATACTCACGCAGAAACTGTTTACGTGTTGTGGGGATAGAGGAGAAAGAAGCCGAAAATACCAATGACATCATAAGTGAAGTTGCCTCTAAATACTTGGGAATTGATCTCAACCCCACTGAAATTGACAGGTCTCATAGAGTGGCTAAGAATGATCAACGCTCGCCACGAGCCATCATCGTCAAGTTCTCCAATTATGAAGCCAGAAATCGCTTCATCAAAAACAGAAGAAAGTTGAAAGGTACGAAAATTGTAATTAGGGAGGACCTCACGAACTAAGGCTAACCAAGATCTGCTAAAAGCCACAAAAAAACAATCCCCTGGTCACGTCTGCTTGGTCACAAGAAGGAAGAATTATAGCCCTCGTGAGCAAGAATGGTACCCAATTTACAAAGAGGATCTGGGGGTTCAACGACTTGCAACAACTCTAACTGACAATGTGATGGTCATGTATCGACACTGATCCGTACAGAGTCATTCTGCAGCCCAAAGGTTTACTTAATTGCTTCATTTGCTTTTCCGCCTATTTTGTTTCTTGTTTTTCTTTTGTTACTTTTCTTTGTAGCTTACTTTTGTTATTACTCGTTTCTTTCTCTTATGTCTTACTTGTCACCTTTTGTTGCCTTAAGTGATGATGAACTTGCTAACATGTTTCATAATTCAAATAGACAACATGCTAACTTACAGTATCCGATGTTATGAAATCCGCCGATCATAAAAGTGATAGCGTCTGCCAATATAGTCTCTTCCGATGAATAAGTATCGGCACGGTTAATTAGAATACCAAAATAGACAAATTTATTTTGCCCGGTTCTTCACTCTTTTAATATTGATATGACAGCATTCGGTTTCGCAAACAAATAAGAATAGTTGAAAACGTTACCCACAGCAATGTCACCATTCCATTTCCCTGGACGCGTCTACACCGATTTCAAATAGACAACATGCTAACTTACCGTATCCGATGTTATGAAATCCGCCGATCATAAAAGTGATAGCGTCTGCCAATATAGTCTCTTCCGATGAATAAGTATCGGCACGGTTAATTAGAATACCAAAATAGACAAATTTATTTTGCCCGGTTCTTCACTCATTTAATATTGATATGACAGCATTCGGTTTCGCAAACAAATAAGAATAGTTGAAAACGTTACCCACAGCAATGTCACCATTCCATTTCCCTGGATGCGTCTACACCGATTTCAAATAGACAACATGCTAACTTACCGTATCCGATGTTATGAAATCCGCCGATCATGAAAGTGATAGCGTCTGCCAATAGTGTCTCTTCCGATGAATAAATATCGGCACGGTTAATTAGAATACCAAATCAAACAAATTTATTTTGCCCAGTTCTCCACTCTTTTAATATTGATATGACAGCATTCGGTTTCGCAAACAAATAAGAATAGTTGAAATCGTTACCTACAGCAATGTCACCATTCCATTGCCCTGGATGCTACACCGATTTCAAATAGACAACATGCTAACTTACAGTATCCGGTGTTATGAAATCCGCCGATCATGAAAGTAATAGCGTCTGCCAATACTGTCTCTTCCGATGAATAAATATCGGCACGGTTAATTAGAATATCGATGAGAGTCCTCTGATGAGGAGGCGACGGTTTTTGTTGTCTTTCGTTGACGATAGTTTTCACCATATCTTTAATTGTCTGCAAGGCTAAAAGATTGAACAATTCCTTCATCAGTTTCGGTGTCGTTAATTGGAGTCTACATGGTTTGATCGAAATTTTGTAATGAAATTTAGACTTTGAGCCCTAAATGATTGCATGATTGCATAGAATTATAAGTAATTTGAAAAATGTTTTTAATGTAGTTTCCAAAAATCAGTAAGACCGAAATGCAGCCCAACATATTTTCTATCCCTGAAGGTCTTCGCCATCTGAGTTACGCGAAATCAAGCAGTGCCTATGCCTCACTTAATTTAATATAAACAATGTTTACATTAAAGTTATAAAATGACATGTCCCTAGTAAACCTGACACTTGAACAAGTATTACTTTCAAAGTAGGGTTTTCACCTCTAGCTCCATAGCTTTTCTGCAAAACATGGAGCATTTTTTAACAAAATTACAGTCCAATATGAAATCCTCATACATTATTCCATGGGAAAATTATCACCCTGTCACGCATGCGACAAGTTGTCGTGGGGACTATTTCCAAAAACAGCATTCTCTCTGACAAGAATAGACTTCTTGTTGCAAGTGCACACAAAATTACTGATGAACAGACTCATGCACTGTACTTGTGGTGCGTGGGACAAACAAACACACGTGATTGCAAAATGTGGAACCCTTTCTAGCATGGATTTTGGAAATTCATTTTTAAAATTAAAATTGTTCTTGGCAGTTAAACATACCTTTAGTTTATAATTGACGACGCTTTGTTTCATTGAAGTTTGACTCTCGATGTCACAGAATGACAAATGTTTTTAATTTGGGACTTCTCCTGATTTATTGTATCAAATATTTGACCATACTCTCATTTTCATGATACAATTTAATCAAAATTAAAGGCACCCAGATACTCTCTTATGTGCGCGTGTAATAACAAGATGCAGAGAGCAAGATGTACCGTATTTTTAGGAAACCACTTTGCATATAGAAAGTAGTATCTTTTAACACACTCTTAACTGTAGAGCATGATCGGCGTTACCAAAAGAAAATCGGAACATTTTTGCAAGACCTCGAACCCCAGAAACATTTTTTTTATTTTCCAATCTCGTCAACATCCTTTGAGGTGATTTTAAGAGGAAAATTACTATGCTTTCCATCTTAACATTGAAAAACTTCTCTACCAAAAGAACAAAAAATTGAGACGAATTTGCGAGTGAGAAAAGCTGTCGCCCAACTTCTTCCTAAATCTTCGAAAGTCGTTCCATTTTTTACTGGGTAGGGTCAGATGAAGTTACTTTGTTCAATGTATGGACTATTTAAATGTCCAGGTGAGTTCCCTTTGCAAAACGTACCTTTGTCGAATTTTATCTGCTCGTCACTGCCGGCTTTTGATGGTAGCCCAATCAGGAGTTTCTCCATCTCTTGAGTACACTTACAAAAAGTAAACAAGGGACTTGTTCATTGACTTATTAGTAGATGTTTATAGACTGTCTACTGCATAAAGATCGAATCTTGTAAAATAGGGGCAATACCAGTCCTAGGCGACAAGTTTTCTAAAATGTTCATAATGGAGCAATGGACTACGCATCATATTTCAACTCAAATGTGAGTAAATATCAATTATCCTTTCAACGTTGCTATATGTAAGGCTATAAATTAAATTAAAAGTTATAGAGAAACGTTACTTACCTTTATTGTGTAATATATTTATAGTAAGCATGCAAAACGTAATAAAGATCAAATCACTGCTCTTTTTTCTTAAATATCATATTAGGAAATTCCAAAGTCTCAAATGCACCTACTAATTCGAAGTTATACTTCAGCTTTTGACATGCCTCGTTGGCTTTAAAGAATTCCCCAAAAGACGTTTCGGCTATGCCTTTAATAGCCATTTCAACTGTATGTTCGCACAATGGAATGCGTTCTTCTTGCGTAGCTAGTTTTTGAACAGTTTGTTCCGCAACCTGCAGGGGGAATGACATGATACACACTTTTCAAAGATAAATTCATTGCAGAAAGCAGTGATTTCTTTAAGGTTTAGATTTGTGTCAAATACTCTCAAGCTCATAATTTTTAATCAGTGTCTTAAGTGGTAGATAAACTAGTACTTCGTAAAGGCATCTTACAGTAATTTACTCCGTACCCAGTTGAAAGGTGCAAACGATAACCATCGGATCAAGCGTTACCTACATAGTATGGATAAGATGTATTAAAGCTGGGAGGCAAAACGAGACGGCCCAGGACCAAGCGGGTTAGTTTCAGGGGTCAAGGGGTATATAGTATCGGTATAAGAATACAGTGGTCAGACCCCGGACTCACTGGCGGTATTGTAAAAATTAAAATGTTTCATTTCAGCTTTAAGTACGAAAGGAATTCGATCGGGGACTAAACATAACACAAACAAAAAACACTTGAATTCGATTATTTTAAGATATAATTTTTATTCTGTGTGAATAACAATCTAACAAAGGAAAATTATTAACTTTGTCAGGGTTCGTCGAGCTTTAAAGCCATGAACTGTTAAGGATGGAGACAATTGTTATACAAAGGAAGCCTGTATTGAAAAATAGCAACACACACAATGCGGTGACTTAGGTGTATGGCTTCTATTGACGGCCCAGTCGAGTTGCGTTGGCTCGAGTTGGTTTCCTTTGAATAGCGTTTTGAACATTTTTGGCCCTACCTCAATAGGTTCACTTTCAACCAACGCTTTCCCTGCATTTCCCCTAATGTAGTTTACATTTTAGCTTGTGGAAGTTGCAACTCACTCTGTGTGGAAGAGACCAAATGTCGCCTCGCGGGCCGAGTCACCGATTACCTTAGATCCATGAAACAAAATCTCCAAGGATATTCGGGGACTGCCGTAATGTGCGACAGGCTGATCGTAAAGGCATAAGTGCTGAAAACCGGCTTATTATGAGGCTCGGAACTCTCTCTCTCTCTACACGGCTTAAATGTTAAGATAGATCTTTTGTGGTTCCCATGCACCCCCTTCACAGCGTTTAACTCTTTTCGGTTTCCCGAAAGGAAATATCTATTAAGTCGTGCAAACGTAACCTTTACAAAAATAGTGTAGGATTGCGAATTTTAGTATTGGCATAAGCTATGGTTAACTTTATTAGCTTAACTAAGGATAATAATTATGTGTTTGTTTTGCATTGGTTTTCAGCAGCACGGTAAGTATTAGCCTGCGTAGTGCCTCTGTGGCTGCAGCCCCCTTTAGGCTGTCGCCCCTCAGAGCCTGTCGGCGTTGGTCAGAAATTCCTTTCAATGAGCCCAAAAGACTTATGTCTTAATATTCATGAGCACTCACCACAATTGGTCTGTTCCTGAGGTAGGCGGTGCTCAACGAGTAAATCTTGGCAATGCTATGTTGAACACTGAGACGTTTCAACCAAGCAAAAACATAGGCTTATTTCGTCAGTTAAAGCTTTTAATTTGGATGGAAGTCTTGATCATGGACAGCCCCTTTCAAACAGTAACAACTTTCATCAAAGAGTGGATTTAAAAAGTATCGAACTAGCTATCTTATCCTGTGGCTGTGGAATTAGTTGTTCTTAACCCTTTACCGTTGTGCTCCGATCGGGGCATATTTGCGCGCCTCGGGATTGGGCGGAAAAGCGCACGTAGCCCGCCCCGCATCGGCTTCCGTACCCCATTGACCCCGTGACCTTAAACTATTGTCTCTCTCGCTCTTGTGGCCGAATTTTCGGGTAGCTACTCGCAGTTTCGAGCTCCGCGTGAAACAGTAAAGATGTGTGACAGCCCAGCTCTCCGCATGGGTCCAAAAGGACCCAAACAACAGTAAAGGGTCAATTAACCGCTGTATTGTGTGTGTTTGTATATGCTTGGATGGTACCACACAATACCAGTGTCGTGACTCCGTGTACTGTTGTGCAATAGTACAAGTGCTTGCCTGTTAAATAAACATTAACAGCCTTGCTTCAACCAACCCACGTAGAGTTACGTAAATAGAGTGTCCGTTCGTTTTCTACGCAGTTGAACAGATTTGGTGTCCAACGCCGGCGGACGTTGATTTTTTCGTAGCGATGAGCTGGACGAAAACGAAAAAAATCGTCCGCCCCGCAGCTAGGTACGTACGTATACGAAGCCAACGCTTGTCTTCATTTTGGAAGTTAGAGATTGTTGTTGATAGGATAGATCATTATTAGGAGTGGCAACTATGTAAAGGGTATTGTTGGACACTACATTACCCAAAAATATATTGTAATGTTTAGTTTCTGTTTTGTGTTCCTTTTTTTTTTAAAAAAAGATTGAGACTTTTCTCGGTTACGTCTATAATTTTTGATTGCAGAAAAGTTGAATTCCGCGGCGAAAAAACGTCTACCTGGACCGTCAGAAATATGCGGACCTTCTGTAAAATGTCGCAATCCATATAGTTTTGTGTCACTTAGTGGTTGTGCATTACTTGGTAACAGGGAAAAGTCAAATAATGTTATGTTTTTTACATAGTGAATGACATTTATACAAACAGTACTTTGTCAAAAAATTGTTTAAAATTATAATTTAACTACTCTTCCGCAATGGTAAACTTGTACAATCTTTTCGCTAAGAATTGTTTGGTAATTTTTAAGCGAAGATACGGTTTTTACCCCCTATTATTTAAGTGGAAGAAATTGTACCTTCTAAACGCTAAATGGTCACACATCGGTCGGCCCTTCGACCGGAGTTACGTAACAGGAACACAATGCAGACTTTCGGGGTCAGTTAGTGGTTGTGACAGTATGTGATAAGAGGGCAAAGTCAATATTTCCGTGATTTTACATAGTAGCTGACATTTATACATCAAAACATACATCAAAATTTGGATTAAAATAATTTTTTTAAAGACTTGTATCTCCTTTGTAAACTTCTTCCATACTTTTCCGACGAATTCTCACCTACTTTTTAGACAAGGTACAGTTTTTACTCCCTATAAATTAAGTAGAAGGCACTGTAACTCTTAAAAGGTCACGTACCGGTCGGCATTTAGACCGCAGTTATGTGAAACCACACTGTTAAAAATTTCTCTGTAAATTTACATAATTTTTATGGCAAATTTTTTTCCAACCAAATAATGTTTTTTTTTACAGCCAGACTGTAATCATGAAAAAACATTAAGTGTTTGTTTTTTCTTTACAGTTTTTGCATGTAAATTAGTTTACAAATGTCTACTGTAAAATCGAATTACAGAATTGTTGTTTTTTTTTACCTTAATTTTATGTGAATTTACAGCCTACTGTTTTCATTCTCGGCGTTTTAATATTTATTATAATATCGCTTTTTTTCCTTTCATATGTTATTACGTAACATACACTTCACCATTACGTAGATCAGGTATTTGCTTATCAACGTAATGTGTCGTTACGAAGTTGTTTTCAATCAAAACACAATGAGGATGTTTTGTTGTCATATTGTTGTCAAGTAGACTGCTATCTCTGGGAACTTTGTAATTGGAAAGTCACATTTTTTGTACAATATAATAGTTGTTTTTAAAATAAATATGACAAAGAATGCAAATACATTGGTTGCAAACATTTCCAGACAAGGTAAACAATAAGTTTATCACTTCCTGATTAAAAAACGCCAAAGAAGATATTATTCAAAGCAACAGCAATCCTTTTGTTAGGAAAATGCCCACAAAATAAGCTCCACCCATTTATGCAAAATGAGATATACGTCATAAAGTGGTAAATTTACAGACTCTTTCAAGTAAATTTGTGAAACGTTTTTAATTCGATCAAGTGCATGAGCGCCTGTGGCGATGAGTTGACATCAGTATACCAATTGTCAGTATAATAAATGTAAGTTAATTTTCAAATAGGGCCATAAATTTGCCAAAAATGTTTTCTTTTTTAACTGAAACTTCGCAGAAAGATGCATGTTATATATTGAAAATTTTCTGGCTATTTCTTATTTGTTTGTTTGTTTGGGCTTATTTTTGTTTCTTTTTCAGCTTAAAAACAAAATGAATGTTTGTTAAATGACAGTATATTTATGTGAAATCAGAAAAATACAAAATACTGTTAAAATTTCTGTAAATTTACAGAAAAAGTTTTACAAAGCAGTAAAATTTGGTTAAAAAAGCAGACAGAAATGGTTTTTCAAATAAACAGAAAATACATGTTAAACAACCTTTTTTATTGTAGCAATACAAAGTGTCTGTAAAGATACAGAAAATCTCTATTAAAAGTAAAATACAAAAAGTTTAAGTTAAAAAAAGTCTGTAAATTTACAGAAATTTTTAACAGTGCAGAATGCAAGGCATTTATACTGGCGAATGGGGGCGGTGGCAACAATTCTAGCGATATTAATTAACAGAGAACGCTGAAAATTTGTTATGATGAGGAGGTTTGCGCATTTTAGAAAAGGATATCAGTATTGAAAATTTGTATTGGTAAATTATTAGTAATGGGGTGGGTGCGAGAAATAGGAATGTTAATGCTACTCGCTCGAGTTTTGGAAAAGTATATTAATGATACGTATATGATTTTTACACAGGTAGTAGATTGTATTATTTACTTGACCAAGCAAATAGTCGTTTTCGGATTGTAGAAGAATTTTTTATGAATCATTTCCGACCGTAGACAAAACTGTCGGAATATCACGCCTTTTATTGGAAGTTCAATATATCAAAATATCCTCACGAATGACAATTTCAGTTTTTTTTTAACTTCCTTAGTGTTCTCAGTACTGTTCGATGGTAGTGCTTATTTCGGTTCGGCAGTTTAACCGGGTCACCTGTATGTGAATGCATCGCATAATCACCAACAAAGCAAGCATATACTTCCAGATCAGAAGAGATCTAAATTTGGTTAGCTCTCATCTTGGCTAATGAAGTTTAAGGGTATGAAGATAGCTATCGCAGTCTTTAATTTTGCTACTCCCTAATCAGATTTCTCTTCCCATTCCCAGCGTAATTTTTAACAAAATAGACATTGCCGAATTTCTCACCCGCCTCCTCTTTCTTTGGTTGGATAAGTGAGGTCTTTTCCCTTACAGTACGGTTACTGAAAGGTACCGTTTAAAATTTGTCTTACAAAATTTTTCAGTCTAAATCGGTGCGGCTTTGTAACGACCTCTTCATTAAGTAGAGCCACTAATGAAAAACTCTAATATGTGAATATTTACAAAATGCATAACAAAAAATTGGGTTGAGGTTAACAGGGTTATTTAGATGCGGTAAAGCAGGCCGACGCATGTAGGCACATACATGACTTTCTACTGAAAACCATCAAGATCTCGAAATGACCGTTTTAAGCCACGGTATCAGTTAGTATCCACAAGTGTATCATTTGTTGTTCGGCTGATCATGTGGTCACCGGCAAAGCGAGCGCCAATTGCAAGGGTGATTCATGTTTTAGTTGAAATTTCAAGGTCGGAAGAAAACTATGGGAGACTACGTTGACTTATCCGTTCCGTATTCCTAACCCTCTGTGATGGTCTTTACTTCTAAAGGAAATAAAATATAACTTTAGTGTGTGCTCTTGTTCTAGTTATTAGTTGCTCGATTGTGAAAAGAAATCACCCGTTCAGTGTTTTTCTTTTAACAACGCCTAAACTTTTACGTCACGAGATTGCACGGATGTTTCAAACTGTAAGAAAAGAAAGGCGACTACCATGTCAAAGAGAACGGCAAATGACAAAAACTACAGAAAGGGCTTCTGAGAACCCCGTACAGTCCTTCCAAGGACCGTATAATCAAAATATCTCATAAGATATATGTATCAACGTGTAATGAGAACAGAGACGTTTTAATTAAATTATCTATATTCATGGTTTCATGCTTAATATACAAACACTATCAGATTAACAAAACCAACAGAGCACATAATGAAAACACTGTAGCAAGTCCATGAAAAAGGCTACTATACTTCACATTCGCAACGCAACTTCCCCTTATCGTTCCACTTAAAACACCTATGCTACGACTTAAGCAGACGGGATCAGCGATTGTCCCAACTTGATTTTCGTCACTTTCGGGAAACTTTTCTTAATTAGATTTTGATTTGCACCAATTCGGCAGTGCTCGATTTTTGTGTGTACTGTTCGGCAGGTCCGTTTTTTCTTTTTCTCTCTTTCAATCGTGACTTTTTTACTTGGAAAGTTTATACGAACCTTGTTAAAGATTTCACAAAAATGTTGAATCATGGAATGACCAAATGCTGGATCGGTAGCACTTCTGCGACTTTTGCCTTCCTTTCCGTTCTTGAACTGAATACTTTCGGGACCAATAACTGGTTTAAGCAACATAAACACTTCAGCTGAAAAACAAAGTAAATACGACCGCAAAAAAAAAGTGAAAAGGTGAGTGTAATGTTAACTTTTTTCACAAAGAACATTAAGTAACCACGGAATTGTTGGACAATACCTTTTAATACATAATATGATTAATTATAAGTTCTGCATACGAAATACATAGTAAAGTAAAGATAGGATATATAGGCCTCTTTATTGTTGCGAGTGCTCTCCAAGTTTTTTGTAGTATTTGAAGTATTATATTAACTTGTTCCACAATGAACATTAAGTAAACACGAAATTGTTGTACAATACAATATATATATATATATATATATATATATATATATATATATATATATATATATATATATATATATATATATATATATATATATATATATATATATATATATATATATATATATATATATATATATATATATATATATATATATATATATATATATATATATATATATATATATATATATGTACATTTCAAGCAAAGGACATTTGAAAATTGCAGTATCTACTCTCAAGAATTAAAATACCTAGTACTTCCAAAGCGAATCAAAGGGAATTAAACGACTTTGACATCTATAAAATACCATATGTAAACACTGTGAACAAACATCAGTCTTACGTGGTCTATCGAACACAGCCTTTAGACTTTTCAACAGATCAGGAGAGGTGATGCTGACAATATAGTTTGTCCCATACCAAAAAGAAGCAATTGGCCCATACTCCATATGTAGTTTATTCAAAAACAGATGAAGACCTCCAGAGGCTCTAATTTCATCCAGGTTACCACGGCCACTGTTAAACGAAGGTATTTCTTGTCTATTTGAATACCAGTAATACTATTCTTTTTTTCAAGTTTAATTTGTATTGCCTTTTTACTGACACACATCTGTAACTCACAACCACTTCTGATTAAAAGATAAAACACCACTAATTAGCAAATTTGTATTACCGTTTTCAAACCTAAAATGATGAACTTTATCTGACATTAGACCTACCAAATTTGGCTGCACTGGTCATGCTTCAACTCACCACTTTGAAAGCTTTCAGTTCAGTACTTTCGTATTAAAGACACTGTATATAGGCCTATTTATCCATTTTTTTTTTAAAGTATGGTGAAACCAATGTTTCGATCTAATTTGGAGTAATAAAAGTGTCATCACAAAACTCCCAAATGTAATGCTTAATGTCAACGGAATTTCTCATCATTTTCAAATTACACAAAAAAGTAAGACCAGCTTTTTCTGTACAAATTAATGACGTTTTTTCAAATTATTTTATTTGCTACAAGCAGAAATTGCATGGGGCGAGTTGCTTAGTTCCCTTATCAGCTTTAAAAACCTACTTGAAATCGACCGGCTTTAGACCAGGAACAGATTTTCCCTTTGTGGTATTCTTAGAAAGAAAGAAAAATAAAAGAATGACATATTTATGTACATTTGAGGAAGAAAATTTTGAGAAAAAAGTACTTCAACAAGTTGAAATGGAGGACTGCAATTAAATAAGGCAACAATGTACTGTGAAGCTTAAGAAAGGTAGGCAATATAACTCACAGGGTTATCCCCGGCAACAACATGAACTGCACGTTGCCTTGAGATAACCAGTTTATTCCCAACTTTGCTCATGAAAATAATGGAAAAATTTATAAACAGAAGTAAAAAAATTAACTAAAGCTGGATTCCTTAATCATTTTACTGAGTAAGGTGATAAACTTCCCAAATTATCAGCCGTACCTTGTAAAAAATCATTAAGTATAGGTGAAATCTAGTATTTACGGTGCTTGTTACAACTCATAAATTGTGTTTTTTAAAAAAGGATTGTGACATATTTAACAGTGGAAAGTTCGAACTAAATTGTAATATGGCTCAACTCTCTGTTATTCTTGGAACCTCAAACAACTTGGAATCTTTTTTAAATAAGTACAACCACGCAAAAACGCTCAGAGATAAAGCAGGGATTGTAGAACTCAAAAAACTGTACTAACCAGCAAAAAGTGCCAGCATACACATATTTGCAGTCTGAACATTAGAGGGATGATTTGCGTTGACCATCACCCTTATTCAAATAATGACTGATATATCCCCTAATCCCCCGGGATTTACGCCCATGCCTATATCATTAATGGGTGCACGTAAAAAAATCCTATATTAAATCCCTTAATACGAAGGTAAAGAAGACTATACAATAAGATTAAATGGCCGACTTAACTAGGTGTTCGGATCCGTCTATATGTTTGTCCAGTTCCAGGTTCCACTAGATGTTTAATAATGCTCGTGTATTAAGTACGATGCAAGGGTTCCTATACTATAGTTCCAGGGGTTGAGTTCTACAATGTAAAACCTGTTAAAATATCCTTGTTTCACTTTTTGGCGACCTTAACTTTTATTTATCAAAAACAGATGAAAACTTGGCTTTGAATAAAAAAGCCTTTGACCTTGGCAACTTTATATCCCGCGAAAACGGAATTGGTCGTGCACTCTAAAATCAAAAGAGTGAACTTAGTCACTCTTTGATCGAGTGAAAAATATTAATTAATTCCATTAGAGTGAAAAATCACTCCAAGAGGAGTGAAGTTCCCCCCCCAAAAGAGTGAAGTTCCCTCCAAAAAGAGTGAAATTCACTAGAGGAAGAGGGAAATTTCAATCTTCCTCGAGTGCCTGCAATGATCGCTCTTTTTTTAAGAGCGATCACTGTGGGCACTCCATCAAGAGTGAAAAGAGTTTTAAGGGAATTTCACTCTTTTTGGAATGAACTTCACTCTTTTTGGAGGGAACTTCGCTCCTCTTGGAGTGAATTATCACTCTAATGGAGTGAATTTAAACTTTTCACTCGATCAAAGAGTGACTCAGTTCACTCTTTGGATTTTAGAGTGTAAGTAGTTTATTTAGCACCAATAAACTGATAAACTCTGGTGTACACTAACTGTGTCAGAAAATACGCTAAGCTCAGGCTGTATCGCTGAATGTAAGGCAACTTAAGTGAGTAAACTTTTTAACGGCTTTAATGTTTTGTTCTGTTCGTTCAGTAAAGATTTACTTCAAAGTATATATATATTTATTAATCGAACTAACGATATATTTATGAATTTGACACATGTGCTTAGCATCTAAACATGTTTAGAAAGCTGGTAGAAAAACTGTAATTCCTAAACTCAGCGTTTAGAGTGTATTAAGTATCTACACACGAAGATACTAAGACACGGTGAGTTACTTTAACCACCTTTTTTATTCACACGGCAATTTTACTTAAAGTTTACACCGTTCCACTGCAAAATTAATTAAGTGCAAAAGTTTCCCCATATGGATAAACTACCAGCAAATAATCAGAGTTTCCTTGGGCCTAATACAGTATAACGGGGTATAATTCAGATTCTAATAATCGTATGAAGTAACACTGACAAAATAGTGAAAAACAAGAAAAAACGAAAGGATGATACATGTTGTTGCTACAAAATACCATGGTAAAGTTGGAGAAAATAGCATTACACGTAATTGAAAACGGACACGAAAGGAGCATAGTCCCAATAAAAACTGGAACTGACGTTAAACAACAACGACAAAAGATGGAAAAAATCAAGGAGAAGAGCAGAAGTTATATTACCTTAATTATTGATTGGTTTGAATATTTCCTTTATTGTTTTCCAAGATCTCACCTGATAAACAAGGAAGACCGTCACTACGATGATGCAGACAGAGGCCATAATTATGAGAAATAATGTACCCATAATCGTCTTTTCGAGTCAACTGGTGTCCAGTATCAGTTCTATGTAAATGAATTGCCCGTTACGGTCGCGAGAGTAAATTAAAGAACACACTGACAATGGAGATATAAGATTTAAGATTAGCCTTTGTCGAAAATCGTAAAGGAGTAACAATTAAGTTTCATACCTGTTATTATTATCCATTGTTTAAGATAGTTTGTTTGAGACACAGAAATGTCAACACTTGTCAACACTACATATCATTACTTTGCATAGCCAACAATTTGTTTCATAAACACTCAAACTTTGAAGACGTTTACCTTGGAGACGGTTATTTCAGATATTGATTTAATTTCAACGGATATTACCTTGAGAAATCGTTCTCTTTTACTGTCAAGTAAAGTTAGGGCGTTTTGCGGACATGTCACCACACTTGAAAAATTCCCTTAAACTACATACAAAATAAAATATCGTGCAATAACTCCAAACATAGGAAGCGATCATGTGGGTCAAGGGTGACGTGTCTCCCAATGTCTTCAGGGGTCACCACATCAAATGTAACAAATACTTGATGAAGAAAAAATTATGTGTGGCCGATTCACTTGATAATTAGTAGGCTAAATATATTTTAAGATTGATGAGGCACGCGGATTTTAACTTTCAGGAACTTGTTCTTAAAACTACAAACATTTTCTCCCTACCACCTTTACTGAGAGCTAAAATTTTCCGTTTTAATTAGTTAAACACTGACCGGAATTCTACATTTGTTTCTGAGAGGAGAAGCAATGGCAACCAAGTATTTATGGACAGATTAGGGATTTTTCAATTAATTAACATTTCTGTGCATATTTGGTTTGCTTGGAATTTGTTTTTAGCAGTGATAGTGCCATATTTTCATCTACGGGCGCCTACATTCCCAAAATCGGGGTCTAACAGTCTTTATGCCCAAACCAGTCTCAACACCCCGGCCAGCATAAACACATACAATATTTACCTTTTCATTTTTTCTTTTATCCCTTTTTATTTTTCCTTTGAATGTTTCCACCAAGAAGGGAGGGGGTTATCGAGTATAGAGGGCGTGGTTTTATTGGGAGAGCAGCGTGGAGCAGGACTTTCATTGAAATGAGTTGAGAGTGCATAGTGAGGGATACTAGTTAAGATGAGAGCCATGGAAAGACAGCTGACCTTGGGGAAAGTTCCACAAAACCCTTCGGACTCTCTTCATTTTTGTATGCATGTTTGAAATTTCTTACAATTTTTTGGCACGGGTGCCTCTCCTCTAAAGAGACTGAAAAACTTCTCTACAGGGATAGGGCGGAGGCTCCTCCGATGGAGCATGACCCCTAACCAGTCGCGGTGACATCATCAGTCAGTTTTTGAAAAGTGTGGGATGAAAGATTCATGGCGAATGAAAATGTTGGGAGAACTAATTTTATCGCGTAACCAAAAACCAAGCGGAAAGCGTGCGCTCTTGCGGATAGGGTCCAAGGGACAGCCCGGGCACGCACGTGACGTCCGTAAAACCCTGTCATTGCATGTCTCTGAGTGACTGCATACTCTAATTTTCAGAATTGTTATTCGAGTGGGGGTATTTGGAAGGAACGGCTTTGGCCGGGGAAACTGCTCATAATGTTCATTTTGGAGCCGCCACTGCGGTGACCTCTCTCTGACACCACCCCTGGATTTTAGAATGATGGTCCTGTAGAAAATTATAATTGCACATGAAATTTTACTTGGATGGAGCGTTTTAAAGCTGGGAGCAAAAGATGAATCAAATTATCTAGGGGTTCACCACGCAATTAAACCAATAGGAAAGGACTGGTATATCCCCAAACGGAATACATCTAATCCCTTTTCAGAAAAGTCTCCCACCCCAGAACTACTGGCCCGTTAATTTACCCTGGGCAATTACTTTCTTGAGTCCTCCCTTAAAATAACACCCCACGGCAATCCCCGACTTATAACCTACTGTGAGTTTAGGCCCTCAGTTGTGTCTTTTTTTCTTTATTTCCCCTCCTCCTCTTTTCTCCCTCTCATTTTCTCCCCTATCATGGGGCCATGACCCGCCCCTTCCCCCTGCACACCAGTTGTGCAACATTGGAGACTTTTTAGGCAATGGGCGTTCATAATCAATCCTAGGAAAGCAAAGGAGGTAATTTGACTGAACAATATGGTGACGTAATTTTATCACTTGGTAAATGAAGCGATGTGCCCAACACATTATCGGTGATGACTATTATCATCCTCACCATCATTACCCTGAAGTTTTAGTTTTATATAAAATATTGAGCACAAAGTTACAAATTTTAACTCACCTTCAAGATCTTGAACGGCAATATGTTTCACCCCAAAAAATGGAGTGCCTACTCAATACAACCGACTGTTGTGGACAGTTTGCTTCCTAAGATTTAATTAAACTGGTCCGACATATAGAACTTAATATTTACATTCCCTTGAATACCAACTGTCGCTTTTAATCAAGTAAATTAGCCCCAAGTATTTGAAACGTAAAACCATGATAGTTCAGCGTTTCTCTCCCTCTTTTCGTTTTGTCTTTGATGCAATTTTTATTGAAATTTCCAACACGAAATTATTGCCATTATATTTGGTCATAATACTGGTATTGAAATAAAATTAAAAGACAGCTCATAAAAGGCATCCTTCCTTTTCTTTTAAACACATACGGTACGATTTAGACCATAAATATTCATTCTGTTCTGTTGTATAGAATTTACGGGTATTTCATTTCCAAGAGAGTGGAAATTCAGTGTTGAGAAATCTGAAGGTCCATCTAAAACTGGTTTTGGGTCTCATTATTTTTACAACTAATGGACCCACACTACGCTTTTTCAAGGCTATCGAGTACGTTGCTGAAATCAAAATTATCAACCGATAATGTTGTTTTTAAGTGCATGGGATTAACTTGTAAAGTAATTTTAATGGTAATCGGTAACTAGCTTACGGTGTTTTGCTGCTGCGGTTCAGGATACTTAAGTTCAGAATTTTGAATTACCCTTTATTTATAATCTATATCGGCATTGATTCTTTCTTATATGAGATGAGGGTGAAAGACTCAGGACCGGCGGACTAAGTGGCAGATTCGTGATGTTTTTCTACAGCATTCCTGACAGGAAAGTAAAAGGGATTTTTATGGAACAATTCGATGTAACGGTTTTGAAAGGTACTACTACAATCTTCAAAATTTTGACGCTACGTTAACAAGAAATGACAGAGTTGATCTATGAAGTATTCTTAAGTTCATATCTTATTATCGACAGCTGGCGCTGTACATCCTGTCTTTTTAACAGGGCTCAGGTCCCTGATAAAATTGTTTGAACTTAGTTCGTCGTGGTTCAGCTTCATGAGTCATTAACCCTGTTAGTGCCGGGGAATGCAATTCCTAGGATTTGATAATCAGAGTCGGCAAGATCCTACCTGGGCCGTACGTCCTGTCTTTAAAAACAGATAAATACACTCGGACCGAGAACCTACGTTTAAAGGGTGGCGACAGCCGGGGGGGGGGGGCATGGGAAGGTTTCGCCAGGGGGCCTGAAAATAATAAATGAAAAATGAAAAAACACTACAAGGGCTGATAAAAAGGTACTGGATGGGTGATCTTGAACATATGTTTTCTTTGTATCGCTACTTTAATACGCATCGGGATCCATTTTCAATCACTTCTTCGTAGCTCTGTTTTACCTCATTCAATGTACCTTGTCCTATCTCCTCCCCGTCGGGGAAGGACGATGGCTTTTCAGAGGTCTAAAAATAAAAAAAGACGAAATGAAAAACCTTAAATGCTGAAGGTACTGAAAAGATGATCATGAACATTTTTTTTCTTTTTTAACGCACGTCGGAATCCATTTTCCCTCACTTCTTCGTAGCTCTGTTAGTCCTCATTCCATATATCTTGCCGCGCCTTCAAACCGTGCATGCTCTCAAGGTTATCTATAACCAAAACTTGTGTTGCAGACCAGGGAGATAGAAGTTTCATGTGCAGACGTAACCAAGGGTAGCACGAGCGGGAAGCCGTGGGCCATGCGCCCCGTCGGGGAAGGCTATACTCTACCCCCTGAGAAGATCGAATTTCGTAGAGGAGCCTTCAACTAAAGGCCTATGATAAAATATGCAAGCCCGGTGAACTTCAGTCCTCGGATGATCTTTTTGACCTTGCTTACTAGAAGACCATGTTCCTCAAGGAAACTCTCACAATTCCCATTTTTCTTACAAAAACTTACTTGAGGTTGTTCAGGTGCATGCAGTACCCAATGGTTTGCAATCTGTCCATACCAGACAAACGAGTTCGGTAATAAAAATCGGCCAGTTTGATTGAAAATTCATTTGAAGCCACCTTCAAGTCAGGGGTGGCACCGGAAAAGGTCGACGGTTTCGTCGGGGAGGCCTATAAACCCTACAAGGACTGAAGTTTCTGAATGGGTGATCGTGAACATATTTTCCTTTTGAAACGCTTTTTTGATAAATATCGGAATCGGTTTTAATCACTTCTTCCTAGCTATGATATCCCTCAATCCATGTATCTTGTCCCTTCTTCATTCCGTGCGCGTAAGGTCATCCATGAGCAGACCAGGGAGCTGGAAGTTTCTCGTGCAGACGTTAAAAAGTGTGACATAAGCTGGAACCAGGGGCCATGCCCCCGTCGGGGAAAGCTGCTCTCCGTCCCCTCAGAAGATCAAATTTCGTCGGGGAGCCTTCATCGTCGGGGCCCACGATAAAAGACATAAACCCGATAAACTTCGGTCTCCGGATGATCTTCTTGATTTTGCTTGCTAGAAAACCATATTCTTCATGGAAACTCTCACACAGTACTTACCAAAACGAACGAGAGGTTGTTCATGTGCATGCCCAATGGTTTGCCATTTGCCTTGCCCCGACAGTCGAATTCGAGCAACCGTAATGAAAATCGGCCAGGCTGTTTTCAATTGCACAAATGATAAACAGTACGAGAATGTATCTCCATGAGTCTGACTGAAAATTCATTTGAAGCCACCTTGTAACGTGACATATTTTCAAAGACGTTGAAAGTAAAATCGTTTATAGCCGTGAGTTCGTGTAGTCACATAGAAAATTTCATCAATTTAGTGGACCTAGCTTGCAATTGAGTACAACGAAGAATTTCAATAGCGTAAAAAATATTGGTTTGTTTTCGATTCGGTTGCACAGTTTCCCCCCCGAAAAGAGACAAGACCATTTCATCGTATTGTAGTGGTACCTTTTAGCTGGACACCTTCTGATCAAATAGCAAATTGGAATTCTTTTGTTTTCAAGTGAAACTTTTATTTCAAAGGAAAGCTCAAAGTAGCGACTGCTTCCTTTCAAGTTAAAAGTCTGGGAGACGACATTTTCGGCTGTCTGATGGGTTAGAATTTTCAAAAATTTTCTGTACGCTCCGCGCCAACTGATGGTGGCGCTCAACTTTGTAAGTGTGTTGGTCGAACAGATTACTAAACAGAACAATGCATACCTTCAAATTATTCTTCGTTTGGGGGCAATATTATGAAGTAAAAAAATTATTGCGAAAGAAAGCTGAAAATAATTACTGCTTTGTTTCTGGTTACGAGCCTGGAAAATGCCATTTACGGCTGTATGGGGTTCTCAACTTTTCAAAAATTTCTGTGCCCTTTTAGGTAGTCTCTCGGGCAGGATTACAGTTTTCGGACAAGAAATTCAATTTTACTCCAAAACTGAAACGCTGCCGAACGCTTATGTCCATATATAAAATGTAAAACTGCAAATAAATGTAAAGCGAACATTTTCCAATATTGTCCGAGGGACTTAATCTGCATAATAGTATAACTGCACATCACCCCTATTTGATATGTTTCATAATAAGGTCAGATTCTTCCATAAAAACCAAAAAATCTGTCATAAAATTACAATATACCTCCAATATAAGCTTCACATTCTCAAATTTTGTTAAAAATGTCAAAATTTACCATTTTCGATGGATACTGCTTACAATAAAAACCAAAGCCAACTTTGTTAATCACCCCGACAATTCTGCTCTTCAACCCCCCCCCCCCCAAAAAAAAAACCAAATTTTTCATTGTAACCTTACAAAAACTAATTTTTTCATTAAATTCCAAAGTTTCTGCAACAAAATAAGCTCATAATTCACAAATCTTAGTTCAAAAAAGGGAAAAATTTTTCCAGCCAATTTCTAGTTTCGTCTGAGAGCGGGGCCAAGTACGACGAAATGCGTAACCCACAAATAATTTAAGCTGTCGTCTATATTACGTTTTTGATATTGCCCATATTAATTGAAGGCAGATTCTTCATCAACCTCAACTTATAAATTGCCCTTACCAAGGCAAAGTTCCCTTCACAATTTTTAAATTTTCTTCTAAAGAAACTCTAGTTTTTTAAATATTTGTCAAAAAGAAAGCCAAAAATTTCGGCGCGCTACGCGCGCCTCCAATTCTGCCAATTCACTTCCCACGGACCCGCCGGGACTAATTCCTCGCCTTTGCCGGGGTCTCAAAATGCTGGCCCCCCCTGTCGGGGAGCTTGGGCCCCTGTCGGGCAAGTCATGGCCCCACCCCTGATTCAAGTTTTAAGGTGACGTATTTTAAAAAACGTTTGGTTGGACGTAAAATAATTTATAGTCGAGAGTTAAAGCAGTCACAGAAAATATCATCAATTTATTGGACCTTTCAATTGGATGCAACGAAGAGTTTTAGTGCGGTCAAAAACATTAGCATGTCTTCAATATCGTTGCGAAGTTTTCCTCGAAAAGCGACAAAACAATTTCATCTAATGGTAGTGGTCCCTTTATTATTTTCTGATCTTTTATCAAGTTTTTTCTTCTGAAGTGAGGCTTCTATTTCAAATGAAGCATCAATGCTTTATTTCTAGGTACAAATCAGGAAAATGTCATTTCCGGCTGTCTGAGAGGTTCGATTTTTTTTTTAAATTCCTGTGGGCTGCTCTTAGATAGTCTTTCAGGTAAGGTTATATTTTCGAACAAAGAATCTTCTGCCCAGTGGCGGAGCGAGGGATTTCGATCAAAGGGGCGAAAATGGTCTGCAGGGGCGCTTCAAAGAATTAAAGACCCTGAGCCTCAGCACGATCAAAGCCACGGTTTTTCAGGTTTTCCGCACCTGGTAGAAGACTACTTTGCCTTTCTCCTGAGCAAATGTTTTTATTTAAAACATGTTTAAGTTTTCTATCCATGGGCCTCCGCAGAAAAAAATTCGGGGCAAAATTCTTTAAGTGGGGAAGCTCCGCGCCAACTCATGGTGGCGCGGAGCGCAAGAAAATTTTGGTCCAAATGCCTCTCAGATCGCTGGAAATGGCATTTCTAAAGCCTATTTGCCGCATATAAATAGGGAGAACACAGAGTGAAATGTAAAGAAATGTTGATTTTGAATTTTTGAATTTTTCTTCGTCTTTTTCTTCATGTTCTCCTCGTTTTTTCAGGTTTTTTTTATTTTCCATGGAAGGGCAAGTTCCCCCTCCCATTGCCCATATCTGCGGACGCCCATGTTTCTATCCCTCTCTTTCACAAACTAGTATCAAGGCGGTCATTTTATTTTGTTTAATTGTCAGGTCTCGATTTAAGATTTCATGTAATAATGGACTACTTTATGAGGATAAAGATTAAACCTGCTAGTGCCAATCGCAGGCAATCTTGAAGAAAAGTTTTGGATATTAATCACCGTCAGGTATATATTTTTGGCATCTGGAAATCAAGATAAGTACACGAAGAAACATTAATTGACGTAATGTACATCATATGACCACTCTGAAATAGCAATTAATTAAGTACATTGCAAGAAATAGCAAGACAAAAGGTCTGCTTGGCTCTCTAGATACCGAATTCATAATAAATAAAAGTAACCTAAACTTAGGCTTGTTAGATGCAATTTTCTTGCTTTTGAGACCACGAAAGTACAGAAATAGTCATTTTCATGTGATCCTGCAGTGTCAGAAATAGCCATTTATCATGAGAATGGTCACTTGAAGAAAAGCAAAATGGAAACTGCCCATTAAAACTCTTAATCCATTACCACTATTAAAACAGTTTTTATTTTACTTTAACCTGAATGTTCTCTTCAAATGATTTTGACAAATGTTGTGGAAGCTATATTGGTATTTTTGTAAACTCTTTTTATTGTCTATATGTTAACAATTATCCCCGACAACAAGAGGGCTATTTGCGCTACAATTATTTTTGCGCCCTTTGCAACATCTTTTACTGGCCGAGGGGGGGGGGGGTGAATTTAATGTCAGTCTGTGTATTTTGTAAGCTTATAATCACGCTTGGTGTGGAAGCAATTACCTTAGCACATAAACAACATTCATTAGTGCGTACTAAGCATGGAGATACGTTTCGTCAAAACCTATCCCTATATTACAGAAGATGATCCTTTTCATCAGAATGAAGTGCAGATGGAACAGTTACTGGTGACTGTTTGAGCATTTTGTTATCTGGGCCTTAAAACAAAACTGTTAAATTATGTCTTTTGCCAATAGTCGTGCAAGGGTAATGTATGTTAAAAACCTAAAAAGGGCGCCGACAGACGATTTTGGTCCGTCGGGGGGGGGGGGAACCGCCATGGGCGTCCGCAGTTATGGGCACGGGGGAGCACTTGTCCCCCCCCCCCCCCGAAAATCAAAAATTTGAAAAAAACGTATAAAAATCAAAGCAAAAACCCGAATAAAACGTGTTTCCCAAGTTTCTATGCGAAAAATAGGCTTTAGAAATGCCATTTCCGGCGATCTGGGAGGCATTTTGGGCTGAAATTTTCGCATGCTTTGTGTCAATTCATGGTGACATGGAGATTTGCCCCTCCCTAGAAATTTTGCCCCTCCCCTGACTTTTTTTCCGCGGACGCCCATGAAGGTGGCTTCAAATAAATTTTCAGTCAGACTTATGGAGAGACATTCTCACGCTAAACTGTTTATCATTATGTGAATATGTGTAGCTCAAAACGGCTGGCCGATTTTCATTACCATTGCAAGAATTCGACTGTCGGGGTAGGCCAGATGGCAGACCATCGGTCACTGCATGCACATGAACAGCTACTCGCCCGTTTTTGTAAGGAAATTTCGGAATTGTGAGTCTCCTGGAAGATATGGTCTTCTAGAAAGCAAAATCAAGAAGCTCGCCCGAGTGACTGAGTTATATCAGGTCCACATGTTTCATCGTGGGCCTGTAGATGAAGACTCCCAGACGAAATTGGATTTTCTCAATAACAGGGGAGGTCAGTCTTCCTCGACGGGGGTATGAACTTGCGCGCACGGATTGAAGATGGGGTGAGGGATAGTAAGAGTAATTAAAACCGATTCAGATATGTATTTAAATAGCTTTACAAAAGAAAAAAAGTTCATAAAAAACATTTCATGATCATCAATCCAGTAACTTGAGTTCTTTAATTTTTTCACAATTTTTAGACCTCCCCGAAAAAATGCCATCCTTCCCAGACAGGGGATAAAATAGGACAAGGTACATGGAATGACGTATATCATAGCAGGGACGTAGCCAGGGTTTTGGTGTGAGGGGATAAAGTCGATTCATCGTCCCCATTCTTGACCGCCGTCCGGAGTATTAGTGGTATATTCAGAATCTTTACGATGGGCAGTGCAGATGGCCCAACGTCCCCAGGGAGGGGTCTTAGTTGAAGCTGTCTTTTGAAAAAATTTTGCTCTCAGAAGGGGGCTCAGATGCAAATGTTGGTACTTCTTCATCTTTTTGAGCCTCTCATCAGCGCTAGTATAATTATATTTTTCGCGAAGAAACCGTGGCCTACACAATTTTTTTGTGAGATGAAGGAAGGTGTAATTTAACCTTACTTTGAAGCTGGAGAGGAAAGAGATGAAAAACTTCAAAGAAGTCAACGAAGGCAGCAGGAAAGATATCTATTTACCCAGCCCGTATACATTCATGCAATTTTCCACCCTTTATATTGCTAGTGGGTGGCGTAGACTCTCATTTTGAGCTGAGTCAGTGAACTTGTTTTCATTAGAGTCAAAACATTGATAGCAGAACCATCCATATGATCCATGGAAAGGCTCCGTACACTCAAGAGTGAACTTAGCCAGTCTTTGACAGAGTAAAAAGTGTAAATTCACTCCAGGAGGAGTGAAACTCACTCCAAAAAGAGTAACATTCACTAGAGGAAGAGGGAAAAATCACTCTTCCACCAGTGTCTGCAATGATCACTCTTTTTTTAAAGAGTGATCACTGTGGGCACTCCCTCATTATTGAAACTTCGCTCGTTTTAAGGGAACACTCTTTTTGGAGTGAATTTCAATCTTCATGGAGTGAATTATTACTCTTCACTCCATCAAAGAGTGACTAAGTTCACCCTTTTGATCTTAGAGTGTAATTGTGGCATTACGGCATTCAAACTGGTCGATGTAATTAAACAAATCCGAACAGTGTCATGCCCATATGTAACTTTCACACTGGGAGGGTTCGACTTTGCTACGAGTGGAACATTTAACCCATCAACTTTGACCGGGAAGTTCCGGAGATAAATATGCATGGTACATTTGAGGCCTGGGTGGCACCATGTTTTGCCCAACATGGGGGAAACTCCCCGACTGGGGAGGGACAGCAATTCAGAACCCTTTTACGCCAAAAGGATGCAGTAAGGGGCAGGAATAATTTGCGGTGAGCGAAGCGAGCCAAAATTTCAGCTCTTTTTTAAAGATATTTAGAATATTTGAAGATATATATAGAATTTTGGAACATTTTAAGAAAATTTGGGTTTTTGTGAAGAAAACTGAAAATTTCGGGGTCTGGGTTGGTAAATATGCCCAACCTATGAGCAAAGACAAGAACATTGTTGGTTTGACTAAAGATCGTTGGGCTTACCAATCGTTTTATACAATAGCCTATATAGGCTTACGTATTACGACTCTCCGACGGGTGTCCGAATGCATGCTCTCTCCCATTGTTTTTAAGTACCAGGTGAGGTTAAAAGCGCGCGGAGCGCGCGAAAATTTTTGTAGTATGTGAAATATTTGCATAAATTGTGATATGTTGAGAACCATTGTACTGTAAGATGATTGAAATATATCTGGATGGGTCAAAATACACCTCACCCTATCCCTTACACATATCTATAATTTAAACGCCTTAAGGGATCGCGGGACTATCGCTGTGGACATCCCTTTCTTCTTCCTCTCAATGATTTTTTTCTTTTTGACCTCTTTCATTTTTTTAACTTCTTCCATCGCGTCCCCAAAATTCTGTGGGGGGCACTCTGCTCCCCCCCTCCCCCGACTACGCTAGAGTAACAGAGGTAGGAAGACGGTGTTTGAAAATCGAATGCAATATGCATTTAAATAGCATTACAAAGCAAAAAAAAAAGTTCAAAATTACCCACTTAGTAACTTCAGTTCTTGTGGGCTTTTTTTTTAATTCTTTTAATTTTTAGGCCTCCCTGACGAAATGCCGACCTTCCTCGACGGGGAGGGGGGCAGTGTTCCCCGACGGCTTGCCCCACCCCTGCTTTTGCAGCACCAATGACGACGAAGTGCCTATGTGCGATCACAATTATTTCGAAGAGTCCGCCCTCTAACCTTATATCCTGCTGTGTGATTCCATTGTGAATGCAGAAGAATTGAGAGGTCACAATAGAACGCCACTGTTGTACTACTTTGTGTAAACGTTCACTCTTTTTTTCATTAGTACAGCATGACCAGCAGACGGACACCCTCGTCCAGTATACAGTGAGAAGCGTGTGCTTTCGTGTGAAACGTTCAATATACACCTGGTGAACAGCAAATTGTATATGAAGTACTGAAGGCATATGTCATATATCATTGCTGAGCTCTGAATTTAGGATTTCTTGCAGCCTAGGAGGGTATATAGGTTCCAACTAACCAGGTTTATGTAAGTATGTTCATTATATATTTCCATAAACCGCATGAAATACTAAATACTAATTCTGAGGTAGTTCTTCATAGAGTATAGTCTTTTTGAGCATCGATGTAGCTTCGCTGGAGTTCTCCGGAGTGTTCTAACAGCTCCCTGGTTTCCCATGACGGCTCCTGCTAGAGACTTTAGAAAAAGTCATAATGAATTGGTCACGGTAACCTTCTTTCCTTGCCCATTACACAATTTGATGATTGACAAACAATAATACCCGATTTGTGTTATCCTCCGCAAGAAACCTTAGCCACAGCATGAACTGCATGCCGAGGGACTTTTCATAATTACAATCTTGCCCAAAGTACCGTGTATTTTTTTGCAATCTAACTGGAACAGAAACTCGGCGAAGTGATAATAATAGATCTTCAGCGGTGGGTTTGGAAACTCGATAAACCTCAGTTGGACAATAGATAGCCTACTGTAACTGAGGTTAGAAAATTAACTTTTTTACCGCGATCAAAACAGCATGACTGTACATTTAGCCTGCTTTAAAATAACAGTCAAATCATTCAAGATCTTCCACGAGTATTGCCGAACTTTCAGTATTATTGCATACTCAAAGTAACCCAGTGAGCTATACTGTATTAAATGTGATAATTTAGGGAGGAAATATTGTCATATGACAGATATACTGCACCGTTATTTCGGGGTCACTGCATCTCTAGGCTTTAATAGTTCTTAACTGGATGAAATTCGACATCTAGAATGTTGAAAGATAATAGCACAGACATGCTTTCTGCTTTTTAACTGTTAACCCGATATCTTATGATAAGAACGTAAAGCACTTTTAATATTTTGTATAAAAGTTTGACATTTTGAGGAGAAAACGCTCTTGGTTTTGAAGGTCAAAGGTCCTTTGAGGTCGTCAGAAGTCCATGAAATAGTTGTAAATGCGATATCTCAAGATGGAAATGACCGACATTTTTCATATAATTCGCTTTATAGAATTGTCATTATGAAACAGAACTCTATTTGCTTTGGTGGAGGCCAAAAGATCATTTGAAGTCGCCTGATTAAAAACTGTGGAAAGCTGTAAAATGGCTTGTAAACACAATATCTAAAGATATCAATGACCGACGTCTTCTACACTTGATACGATAGACACATGGTTTCCTCAGTAGCTTGTTAACACCATAAATTAATCTGAGTCATGGGTGAAGGTCAGAGGTCATGTTAGGTCACCAGGGGTGAAAAATCATTCATGTGGGGTGAAAAATGGTCAAAATCAAGCTTCCCAAGAATTCGAGGGTTTGTCATTTCTTCTCAGAAAATTTTGCCCATCTTCCTCTGGGTTCACCAGGTGTCAAAAACCAGACTTTCCTAAGACTTTTCTCAAGAAAGTCATTTCATCGGAGGTCAAACATTGCAATTCCGTATAGGATTCTAAAATCGGCAAGGAATCTTCAAGCCTGTGTTCGTTTTGTAAACAGTGACTTTTCTGAAAAAAGGTCGTGATTTATGCTACACCTCATCATGTGATAAACTGTTGTTTGTCGGGAGATTAATAAGCAGTTACGTGACAATTTTTTCATCATATTTATGTTTAAACAACCGTTTAATTCTCCATTAATGGGGTTACAAGGACTTTCTTGGTGGGACGGAGAGCCACCATCAGTTGACGCGGAGAGTACAGAAAATAAGTTTGACCCCTCAAACAGACGGGAATGGTATTTCTCAAGGCTGTGAGAGAAGGATATACATGTCTTGACGTTGCTTTTTAATAAAATCAACGTAGAGACCCCAGTAGATAAAAGAAGGTGTCAGGCCTAGCGTGTATCTGGGTTAGTTACATGATTGCCCTCTGGTGGCAACTGTTTCTTTCTGATCACACTGCGTGAAAAACAATTAACACATACATACTTGACTGGGTTGTGCGCTAACCCCAAATTTTACGTAACGTTTTTGTGCATTCTGACATATCTGTTACTGTCAATCAATTTACTAGGTATGAAACTTGACTATATCAAGTGTACATGAAGTTTGCTTGAGTTCCCCTTAGGCGATAACATTTAATTGGGCAGAGAAGGAACTTGTTGCAAATTAAAGGGTAAGAAGAAATGTGGTATCATGAAGAAGTCGTGATTTTGAGCTTCCGTTTGCAATTCAATGTCCACTTCAGTGGTAAAGGTGGACTACCATACAACCTAAATAGCATTTCAGGTGGAGAAATTTTTCTTTTGGAGACGAGTAGTTTGCGGCTTGATCTCGAAAGGTTCGCCGTAATAAGAGTCATATTTCTTAATGAAAGATTCCATGTCCTATCCCAACATTTTTAAACATGAGGCTTATTGTTCGGGAGTTTCCCTTGTTGTACGTTTTTGAACATCATGCCCAGACTATCCCAGCTTCCATAATTGTTCATATATATTGAAAAAGTTGAGAAGTTAGCCATGTTGCTCTTTATTACCCTCTCAAATGTATCACTGTTAGTCTCGGATCCTCATAAGTAAATGTTTCGTACTTGCCATTGTGACTGAGAGCTAAGCTAGTGTACACTGAATGCACAAGTTATCTAATTTAGCCTATGTCCCTATGTGCAATAATATTTTGTAATAAGTAGACCGATGCCAATAGTTGTATACTCTCACTGTATTTCTTTGCCTTTCTTGAGTATTTAACATTAGGTGGCACAGTTCTTGTACTCAAAGTCAAAAAGTGTAAGTTTAGTTTGTTCTACAGCCATGCCACAACCTTTATTCAAAATTCATAAATACTTTTTGAGAATGCTGGCTTGTGATTGATCAGTTACCCATGTTCTAACCCAGTGTAGAGACAAAGGGTGCATGAAGAGCAACTTTTTTGATCAGCATGACTATAAACACAGCTTTGCTGACACGGTAAAGGCTTGACTATGTATGTTTCATACATTAAACAACAGTTTATAGTACACATACTGGCCCAACTAACTACTTTAAAATGGCGCAGATAAGCAAGTAAGGCATACGGCTGTAATTTTCCCCATTAATGTCCATGTTAAAATGTAAATATATTTGGTTGACCGCAATGTTTTGAAACAAATTGAAACAAATAAATTAGGTCCAAGGCCTAATCAGATTTCAGACCTAGGCCTATTGTAACGTGTTTCAAAGTTCACATAGGCCTAGGGCCTAGGCTAGACCCCAATCGTGTAATTGATATGGTACACTGGTGATGAGAAACAGGAATGTAAATATGACTACATGACTTCCTAGGCCTATCTCAGTTAGACTCGAAATCTTTAGCCTATCTGTTCCGAAGAAAAAAAATTGAAATAAGTGCTCGAGGCTCACTAACCATCAAAGCTCATCTCGCATAATCCATACATTAGGCTTGGTCAAGTATTCTGTGCACCAAAAGCTATTGTCATGTAGTATGGTGTACTCTCCATGACCTTTACCACACGCCATCTTGTTGTTAGCGAGCAACTCGCCCTTCCTTCCACGTGCACACTGTAACATATATTTTCAAGGTGTGGCCAATTTCCCCCTTTGCAGCCTCCTCATTGGTCACCTATAGCATTACATGCATTTGCATTGGTGCGTCACAACTTTTGACCAATCAGGGGACTGCAGGTGTTCGGATCTCGCACGAGGTTAACAAGACCGAGCCTGCAAGCTGGACACTCGTGCATCAGACTTCAGACGAGGAGCACTTGAGTAACCTAGCTGTAGATAATTAATTCTTTTTTTGCAGGCAGAATGATTAAAAACTTGATCATCTTTTTTTAGAACTTAATCATACGAATAAATCATCATTAAATCGATTGGAACTCTCCATCTGGTTGTTCTGTTTGTGGCTACTACGCAGGATCCCCGTACTGCATCGACTTACTTTACATGCTGGAGTCGCGGGGCTTCATCACTTTACTTGACAAGGCGGAGGAGCGGGCTTTATTATCTTACATGGTGAAAGAGCGGTGCCTTAAACGGCTCATTACTTTACATAGTGAACAAGCGGATCTCAACAATTCAGGACACAATTTCATCATATCCTGAAGGAGCGAACTTACATTACCGTTCATCATCAATATCCCGGACTGTTCCCGTCCTAGCTCCTTCCTGAACTCTCTACGTTTCCGTCATACTCTCTGTCGATCCTTAATCATTCCCGAAGTCCCGTCTGTTCCTGTTAACGAAGTTCCATGGCTGACTTCCCATGCGCTACCGGATGTCATATTTAAGCCTACTTCATACAACTTAGCTTTATTCTATGCGCCCCTTCCGGGGTGAAATCTCCGTTTGCTGTACCATTGCAAATCTCGCCAACTGTATTCTGACGCCATCTTATACCTAGCCTATTCGCGTTTATTATCAAGGCGAACCCTCCCCAATGTTAGGATGTGAAATGGATTTCCATATCTTAGTCCAGTCCTGCATGTTTTCGCGGGTACGCCAGGAAGTTTTCGCCCAACCACCCCGACGAAGAATGCTACCGAAGTCGCGTGGTCCAACGCTGACGTCCACGATTCCGACCAGGGTTCAAAACTAATTTTTGATTCCTTGCCGAAGGCAGGCAAGGAATCTATGCAATGGTGATGTCGTGTGTGTGTGGGAGGGTGTGTGGGAGGGTGTGTGTGTGTGTGTGTGCGTATGTTTTTGGTGTAAAACGGGGACATGAGCCTTTTTTTCTCCAGGCAAGTGTGGATACACCTGCAAGTGGGGATATCCCCACTTGCCAAATGCAAAATTAGCCATGAAATTGAATTTCTCACGTTTCAAGGATGTACCACAGCAAGTTTGAAGCATTTTGGAGTTTTCCCCAATTTCCGTGGGCTGGTGCATGGGTGTATGTGTATCTGTGTAGTACCAGTAAATCGGGGACATGAGCGTTTTTTCCCCTAGTCAAGTGTCGATACACCCAAAGTGGGGATATCCACATTTTCATGGTTAATAAAATGTGTCCCCGATTGACGGTCAAAACATGTATGTGTGTGTGTGTGTGACGCTTTGGCTTGTACACACGATATCTCAAGTAGAGTGAGTGTGACTATGCTCATATTTGGTGTATGGGTTGGTCATATTAGGTAGATGATCCCTATTGTTTCTGGTGGAGATCAAAGGTCATTTGGGGTCACGAGAGGTCAAAAGATTAAAATTTCGTAAACACGATATCTCGAGAATGGTACATGTGACTATGCTCATATTTGGTGTGTGCATTGGCCATTATGAGTAGACGATCCCTATTGTTTTTGATGGAGGTCAAAGGTCATTTGGGGTCACGAGAGGTCACTAGGTTAAATCCTTAGAAATTGTTTGTAAACACGGTATCTCAAGAAGAGTAAGTGTGACTAATCTGATATTCGGTGTGTGCATTGGCCATATTGAGTAGATGATCCCTACTTTTTGGTGGAGGTCAAAGGTCATTTGTGGTCACAAGAGATCAAAAGGTCAAAACTTCGTAAACACGATATCCCAAGAACGGTACATGTGACTGTGCTCATATTTGGCGAGTGTGTTGGCTATATTTAATAGATGATCCCTATTGTTTTTGGTGGAGGTCAAATGTCATTTGGTGTCATGAGAGGTGAAAAGATCAAAACTTCGTAAACACGATATCTCAAGAACGGTACATGTGACTGTGCTCATATTTAGTGTGTGGATTGGTCATATTGAGTAGATGATCCCTTTTGATTTTCCCAAAGGTCAAAGTTCATTTGGAGTCAGCATGTTTAAAGCCTGACAAGCTTTCCTGCACAGTCTTTCAAGAAAGGTCACTTGTAGGGTCCTGTAACTTGTCATGTAGATGGCACATAGTGAATACATGGTCCCAGAAATTTTTGGTGGAGGTCAAATGTCATTTGGGTTCACAACGGGCAAGGGGGATCTCAGTGTGGGAAGATTGGACGCCTTGCATGTGTACTTTGTGCGCACATTATGGAGCCCTGTTAATTGAAAAACATTGCAATGTCAATGTGAAAAAAGGGCCTTACATTTCAGCGGCAAGGAATCACTAAGCCTTTTGGCTTAGACAACCCCCCCCCCCCTGTTTCTGGGTTGTGTTCGTTCACGAAATTGTTAGCGCCCACGTACTAGGCTACAGGCCTACTAAAGTGAAGTCAAACTTGGGTCAAACGGTTAGCGCTTATCGCTAATTTTTTGGTGCGACAGTTAATGCATATGTATTTTAACTAGCCTATGTTGTAAAATGCAAACATCATCGCATTTTTTTTTAGACCCACAAGTTGAATTTCTGTACCTTTTTTTAGATTTTGACGGAACCACATTTTCGATTTTTCAAGTTGTTTTGACATGCTATTACGATCCCATCAAATGTGTTTGTAGGTATGATAGATACTCAATGCTAAAGAATGTCATGTCGTTTGGTTTAGCACAGTACAGCACATTCGGCTTAGTCAATTCAGAATTTCCATGTTTTCAATGCCTCGACAGTCAAGGTACATTGTACCAGTTTTGTAGCCATTGCACTGACGGTTTCGTGAGAGTCATTTAATTATGCAAGAATTTCGAAATGCTTCACAGTAGAATGTTTTATGACATGCAATTCATATTTTGCAAAATAAGCCTAGCCCCTAGACGTGTATTTTGACCCAGAACGTTAGTGTATTTGCTTTACAAAACCATTTATACTGTATGTTTACATAGGCAGTTTGTCGTAGAAGTTGATACTTGACAGAACGATTCTATTAATTTATAGTTTTCATGATCCTATTGCACGTAGTATTTTGTGCTGAATGTCTAGTTCATGGTACGTAATACGCAGCACAAAGGAGACGCCTCGTAAACATTTTTTTTTTTCGTTTGTGCCAAGAGTTGCTTAATAATCATAGAGGAAGTCCTTACGCTTCGGCGGTATTTTAAAGCTTTTCTTGGGAATTAGCCAGCCCAAGTTAAAAGTTTCAGGAGCTGTCCTCGAATTTTTTAACCAAATTTTGCTCTCGGTAATTACTCCCTTGCTTATGAAATGCAGGTACTGGATAGCATATAGTTGGTTTGATTTACAAGTTTGTCCAGTCCGTATGTTGTTTAAGGGGGCGCGACCATTAAGTTTTTTTTATTGTGTATGAAGTGAGAGTTCGCAGTAGCCATTGGGGTTTTTGGAAAATTTGCCACTGCAAGGAGTTGCGTCATTGTCCAGATACTTTTACATAATTGGGTCTACCTTTTTCACATTTGTATATGAACAAAGAAGGATTAGAATACTTCGAATTTTATATGTATTTGTTGACGTAATTAATTTAAATGAATTTTAGGAATGGTAGTTGTGACTCCACAACTTAGACAAATTTTAGTGAGCTCGTGCAATGTGGGTTTTCTTAGAGAAAAGTGAATTTTTGAATATCGATACTTGAATGAATGACAATATTTAACATGAAAACGGTGATGTTCTATTGTATGTAGCCTTTTGACGATTTAACACCAGAATGGTCAGTTATGGTTTAGTAGTATGCTTTGTGGAAAGTCGTATACAGTTATGTCAGGATAGTGATTTGTTTTGCAATAGGCCTACATGTCAAGATAGCAGAAAGTATTTTACATATTCTTTGAAGACAGTAACGCACATATTTCAAAATGGATGAAAGTATGCATGTTTTCAGATGTCCTGTTTTGAAATTGCCCTTGGCTTATCTCCCTGACCAGGCGACCCTACCCTTCCTGTGTTTGCCGCGCACGATCTTGTCAATTGTAATAGAATGGAATATATGTTTCATAATATTTTGTTTTATTTTACACTTCTTGTAGGCATGAATGCTCATGGGGTAAAATTTTTCACTGCTTTTCAAAATTTTCAAAAGACAAAGGGGGATGTTATGTAGTATGGTGCACTCTCCATGACCTTTACCACACGCCATCTTGTTGTTAGCTAGCAACTCGCCCTTCCTTTTGTTCTAGATTCCCAGGGCCCTTCCTGTTTCCCGTCACGTGTTACCGGTGGACGTGACATATCACATTGCCGTAGTTCCACGTGCACACTGTAACATATATTTTCAAGGTGTGGCCAATTTCCCCCTTTGCAGCCTCCTCATTGGTCACCTATAGCATTACATTCATTTGCATTGGTGCGTCATAACTTTTGACCAATCAGGGGACTGCAGGTGTTCGGATCTCGCACGAGGTTAACAAGACCGAGCCTGCAAGCTGGACACTCGTGCATCAGACTTCAGACGAGGAGCACTTGAGTAACCTAGCTGTAGATAATTAATTCTTTTTTTGCAGGCAGAATGATTAAAAACTTGATCATCTTTTTTTAGAACTTAATCATACGAATAAATCATCATTAAATCGATTGGAACTCTCCATCTGGTTGTTCTGTTTGTGGCTACTACGCAGGATCCCCGTACTGCATCGACTTACTTTACATGCTGGAGTCGCGGGGCTTCATCACTTTACTTGACACTATGAAAGGAAATTTAGCACCAGAATCTCCGAGGGAAATGCAGATGTGATAATTAAGAAGAGCCTTCGCCGGCCCAAGTAACCTGCATACTGCATGGACAAACGTCATCAAGATTGTGATAGATAGATTCTCTCTGCAATGAAATCGTCAGGAATTGCGAGAGCCACCGTTCGTTAAGGCAAACATGTGTGGTTCCATAAAGTTCCGCTTAAAAAGGTTAAGCTAATTAGCTGACTCAGCCACATATCGAAAACAACGTAACGCTAATTTGGAATGCTAATGTTAGACCTAACGTTGTTAGCCTAACGTTAGTTGTATAGTCGGTTTTCAACAACGTTGAGCAGGACGTTAGTGTGTCAAAGGCAAACGCCACAGCGAGCAATATAAACCAATTAAACCACATGTCATCAAGCTATAGTACATAGTTTTAGTGGAACTATTCACGGCTATAGTTCCAAATCCAAGAGAAAAATCGTTCCAAATATGACATCGTTCAAGACTTAAAGTATTTATGAATGGGAATAAAGTCATGGTGCCCATGTCTCTACATCATATTCGAACAGGCTATGACGTCACGCATATAGGCTGAGAGACCCGAGGTGAAGCCGAGGGTCTCTGCCTATATGCGTGACGTCATAGCCTGTTCGAATATGATGTAGAGACATGGGCGCCATTGACTATTTATTCCCTAATTAGAATGAAAACATGATGCCCATCCAGATAATGCCACGATTCTCCAGTGTTTTAGTTACCGTTCAAATTTTACCACAACATGTTGAAAAATGATTATTATGTGTTCATATATGATATTAGGAGATTCTTGAAAAATTTCCGATCCTTTAGAAACAAAGGAACCTATGTGCTCCTTAACAGTTCACTCAGTGTTTTCCCTATTTCTATGCGGTAAATAGGCTTTAAAAATCATGTCATTTCCAGCGATCTGAGAGGCATTTTGGGCCAAAATTGTTCTTGCGCTCGCGCCACCCTAAAAGAATTTAGTCACCCCCTCCGAATTTTCTTCCTCGAAGGCCCATGGATTGAAAATTTATACATGTTTTAATAGAAAAACTTGCTGAGGAGAAATGGCAAAGTATAGTCTTCTACCAGGTGAGGAAAATCAAATGGAAAGTCTGAAAAGTCGTGACTTCGATCGTGCTTAGGCTAGGGGTATTTACTCCTTCAAAACGCCCCTGAGGGCCATTTTCGCCCCTTCTGACCGAAATCCATTGCTCCACCACTGTGCTGAAGGTAAATTAACAGGTCAAGATGTATCAAAATTCATTTCGTATGTTGCCAAGTTTACAACTTGAATATAGCACAGAGTGTGTAGTGTAGTGTACAAACTGATGGGAGACGAATTTGTTGTCGCAGTGTATGGTATAATTTTGAATCATTAGCAATACAATATCAGTAGCTACTACCAATTTTTTTTGCAGGTAGGCTACTCGTGCTCAACTTAATTTCCTCTCTCTCTCTCTCTCTTATCTGAAACTGTAGCTCACGACCCTCACAACTTACGGTTGAGGGTTGATTCTCCTCTCCACTGACCGGAAGATTTATAATGAACAGATTGCATGATCCATCCATTGTACTGGTGCAATATAGTCGGCTTTGCAATTACGCCACGGGTCCGCCATGCTAGCTGAAGGACAGACATTCCAAATACAAGTGGCTTTGTGCTGAACGCATTGTACAATGTGTACAAAGGTATGCGCGGTGTGTACACATTCATTCAACAAGCGCGTCTAGTGTGGTCCGTCCAGTACGTAGTTTCACGTACTCCAACATGGCCGCCGGGGAGTTTGATGATTCCTTATGAAACGTCTGCCTCTATCAAGTGTCAATCAATCGTTTAGCTTGTGAATTACCCATTTCTCCTGTCAGAAATGAATATTCGATCACCACTTAAAGCTGCAAATGTCCATGGGATTTAATTTATTTCACATGGGAAGATTTCCCGCGTGAAGCATTCCCCGTGGATAGTGTGAACCGTGGGAAAACTTCTCACAGGTTTCTTTGCGGGGAGTTCTATGAGATATTTAGTGAGGGAACTGTGTATCCTGTTTTGGTAAATGTTAAAAACACACAACACAGTTACACCTTCATAAACTTCCTAAGGCAAACATCACAAAAGTGTCAGATTTCGTTGTAATTTTTTGCAATGTTTAAATTTTATTGAGGACGCTCCCGACGAAAATAGTGGTAGTCTGCCAGTAACGTTTGAACAAATAATATCGAAATAATCAATTCTGTGTGTAAGAAGTTTAAGCACATCGATTTCAGAAGGCGTTTGAGTATGTGATAGCGTCTTGCAATATTTTCTTCAAATTTTTCCACATTTGCCGTTAAATGCAGTACTTTCGATTTTACAGTGAATTTTAAAGTCACAGAAGATGATCACCGCACTCGCTTTCGTGGCAGCTCTCGTAAGCTTTATGCTTATCGCCCTTGCCTATTTTCGTCCGGTGAGTATATTTAACATGCTAAATTTTAATGCTATATGTACTAGCGAATCTCTTGTATACCACATTTTAATACGTCCTGTTTCTCTATCGTTAGATCAGTTTCGCAAATTATGCATGGTATCTGATTGCAAACAAATCGCATTGTTTCGTTCTAAAACGAACGGTTCAGGTTCAAATTTATGTTTGATATGTTGAAGAATGACATGTTCTAAGCATCCTGGTAAATATTTATTTACTTCTGATATTTAGTTCTCTAAATTGTGAATTGAAATTGGCACAATTTATCAAAGCAAGCGATTAGTTACATGGGGTTTTCATACTCAACAAAAACGTCCTAACTTGCAGCAGGAAGTTAATAACTTCTTTTGCTCTGAGTGAATGTACAAATGGTATCAATGCATCCAGGCATCACAGCATAACTCAGAGCTGAAGCTGGAAGCAAGCTTTAACCAAGATCATAATTTTAAATTCGGCTATCAGGAAAGAGAAAGCATTCCACCACTCTTAACGATGATCAGAAAAAAGTAAGTGGTAGTTGACGATGACACAAACTAAAGATACATTAGGAAATTAAAGTCAAGAGGATTAAAAGGACAGTGATAGAGCTAAAGCGCCTTAGCTGATGCAGTTCATAGCTTTAGATTATGTAGCCTTACGTAGGTATATATTGAGTGAAGTAGTTCGGAATAAACAAATTTCACATAGGAACGAATTAACAGATATAATAAGAGTAAAAATATATGTACCTATAATACTGTAAGAAAAGCTGAGTGGCTTGATAGATTTACTTTTTTCCAATCTTAATCGTCGAAGTTAAACGAAAAAGGCTTAAGGAATTGTAAAAACCACGTCAAAATTAAGAGGTGAAACGACAAGACGACAAGTAAGAACTACACTAGACTTTGAAATACTACACAAGAGGCCACCAAATAACCTCTTTAGTCCTAACACAAAGGAGTAGCAGCCTTATACCAATCTCCGAAGAGAAGCAAAGCGTTACAACGCCAAAATGTACACAATGGGGGAACCATTGTGCCTCTCATTACCGTCAGGAGTCAGATTCGTTTCTCATGTTTAGACAGCAAGGAAGGGCGTAGTCTTGTTTCAAGACTTTCGTTAACTTGAGTCCACCACACATCGGCTTGGAAGCCTATGTACAGAGCCGTATTATGCCTACTTAGCACTGCGCCCTGTATCCTGCTTATCTTTTGAACACAGCGCTAAGTAGGCCTAATAATACGGCTCTGTAGGCTTCCAAGCCGATGTGTGGTGGACGCAAATTAACCAGAGTCTTGAAACAAGACTATAGGAAGCGCGGGGCATAGCTTTGTCATCCAATAAACTTCTCTTATAGTTAAAATTGGGTCTTCATTATGGGTAGTGTGATTGTTTTAATGATGGCAAAACGTATGAGGTTGATATTATGCGACCTAGAATTAAAATGTACCGACAACTCACACCTCGTTCTGCCTTTAATGAGATCCCATTTGTGGTTTCGAAAGAGAACCTTAAAGGAGGTAGCGATGAATACCTTCTGTACGTTACGTAGTGAACAATGGCCATACACACGATATTTAGTACAAGAGACGAACCAAGTTTGGAGATGGGCATGAAACATTCAAGTTCTGGAAGTTTTCGATTTCTAGTTAATTGGAAGCCTAATTGAGTTTCACACTTATCAAGTGTGTTCGTTATCTGCTGAAGAAATATCACAAGAAAACATACGTAAACAATAACATCCGTTCCTCTCTCTCTCTTTTATATTTAGTAAATATATTGTCATTTTACTATAAACTATTATTGTAGAGAATACATGACCGAAAAAAAAGGTTTTCATGGGCTCAAGGCAAAATTGTAATAGTTACTTGTATCAACCTTAGTTGACAATCAGACACTGTGCCGCAGCCGCTAGTGTCACTTTGTGGAACTCGTTCATAATCTTGTTTTTTCTTTCCTTTTTGTTTCTCAGAAGACTTCAAAAGATGCCAAAGTGCCAGGAATGGAACCATCGGATTTTCAGTAGGAATCTAAATCTTAACTTTTAATCTTAATTGTAATTGCATACATCTTACATCTGGCAATCGGAACATATCATTTTTGAATGCTTTTTAGTCTTTAGATCATAAAAGGATTGAGGAGCGTATTGTCCAATGAATTGATTGAACTGTATCAGTTTTACAGTTGTGTCTTCTGTATGAATAAACTCGTATCAGATTTGGCGGAACTTTACCAAATGGGCTAATTAGCACTGTGTGACAAGACACTTCCTTACTGGCTAACCGATAACGCAAAGTTTCTAACATAATCTGTTGTCCTAATGACAAAAAGATACAACTAATACAATACAATGTCAAGCGTCAATCACAAAGTTTCTCGGTAACCAGTTCTCATCAGCTGCCCCAAACACTTGCAAAGTATATTTTCCTTTCAAAATGCAGGGGAATTCTTTTCAAAAGTGGGTTTATTTTGTTAAACTGGCTGTTTAAACTTGTTAAGGATTTTAAAATTTATTCCATAGCTTCATATTGCTTTCCTCTATTGTGTAAATTACTAAACATAATGATGATATTGAGTTTTAAGTCAATCGAAGTCATTTCTCATAGCGAAACAGCCTTTTTTCTCATTTTTAATTTCGTTAATAAGTTGCTGCATGCGTTCAAGGAAGGTAATTTAACAAACTTTGGTTGGTGTACAATTAATTAAAAAAACAGTAATTTGTGACGGATCTTGTGACAATCTAATGGGTCAGTACCTGAAAACTCCGTACCATCTTGGGCAAGGCATTAGTATGATGCCTATAGCCAAGGGACAGGGGCGAGGAAGATCAAAAATTGTCCACGATTTAAATGCATTTAAATAGTACGTTTGATCAATGGAAGATACCCTCTTCCCTATCTTTTCACGCTACGGACCTTCAACACACCGTCACAAGTTACGATCGTTTGATTGAGGAGATATGACTATCGTTAAAATAGGCTTAAGTTTTAATTTTTATGTGTCTACTGAAAAAGGACCATGATGAGCTCGTTTTATGCATCCGGGTACATCCATTCACAACAGGAGCGCTGTCAAATTTGACTCCAACCAAATACCAGGTCACGTTCGTTTAGTCACGTATTGTCTAGGTCTACATTTTATCTTTCAGCTTAAATGGCTGGCGGTAAATTACGGGAAGTTTTAGTGCAACTCCCTGGATCTATACCTGAAGTTAAGAACTTACAGCACGTTTTGGCTGAGTTAAATAATTTCTAAATCAAAAATACATTAAGTGATATTAAGGTTTAAGGATGAGTCTTGCCACTTTGAGTTTCAACCATGCATAGCGGGAATGGCTTACATCGGATTTTCTTTTCGTTTAGTGGGAGTGGTAACTTTCCGAACATAAAAGCCGCCGGAAGTTTGCACGAATTCTTGGTGAAACTACATAAACAATATGGACCTATCGCCTCGTTTTGGTTTGGATCTAAGTTTACCGTCAGTGTAGCGTCACCAGACATTCTAAAAGACCTGAGAGGAGTGTTTGATAGACCACGTAAGGAAAAAATGAATTTATCTTCAATTAGGGTATGTGATCAGGATACCATATTACTGAAAAATCTCATTCATTCGGAATTTCATTGAGTCACTTTTCACAGATCTCCATGTACACAGTATTAAAAAATAAGTGTGTAAGTGCATCTACACCTCCTGGCATACTTAGTCTGCCCAGCTCGGATTCCATGTAAACTAGCTGGTATTTACAGTTCATTTAAATTTTGACTTTTTTGCAGCTGAATTATTCAAGCTGTTTGAACCTTTAATCGGATCTGACAGTATTCAGTACTGTAATGGTATAGAAGGTCAAACACGACGAAAGACGTCTGATCCAGCCTTCAGCCATGATATGCTGATACACTTCTGTGAGAACTTCAATGAGGTAAATGCTGCTGGCAGTAATATCTTTCAATTTTATTTTGCCATTTTTTATTTGATCAAGTTGACGTTTTCCTTTCATTTTAAATTAAAAACAATAAATGTATTGACCAATAGCACCCTACATGTCATTGAGCTGATTGTGTGAGGAACTCACTTAATTCCTTTTAACGAGTGAATTACGTCTTTTTTTGCTTGGCATTCCTGTAATTATTTGTGTATATACAACCTTACTACCTTCTACGGGCAATGAGAAAAAATAGGTGAATTGGTTTTGTAAGACCAAATTAATTTCATGCTTTTTCCCGCACAAGTAAATGCGGGCAGTTAGCCTCTAACATAGAGCAAAGTAAGATTCTCACAGAAGTTTAGACGACAAGAAGTTTTGACTTTGAATTATTCTGCAACTTTAAAGAGTGTACTACCCAACCATTTACGTGTAGCAGATAATGCGAAGTTTATTGTTTTCAAAGTCGCTTATTCTGAGTATTTAGTGTATCATTTTAGTTACATCGGTAAAAATTGTATCACTTCCATTTTCAAGTAACAACCATCTTTCGGTATTCTAGCCGTGTTGTGTTGTTTTTTTTCTTTCTATCCACGTGGTCACCCTGAATTGCTACCTGTCCTTCCTGATCTACTAATCATCACTCCTAAATAGAAATCCACAATAATACTTCTCCTCCAGTTTGAGATACATCCTGTGCTGTGGCATATGTTTCAGTCTATGCACTTTCCAAATGAGATGATAAAGATACTTCTGATGTGATGAATGTATGACCGACACATATTTTTAACTTCTTCTCTTTGCATTATTAGGTCGGAGAAGAGATTGTTCGACAATTTGCATCCTTGCCAGAAAATGAGCATATTCCCCTTTGTCAACATTCTATTGCTCTGACTATTAAAGGTCTCTCACAAACGTCCTTCGGAGCCTACTTCAAAAGTAACGAAATGTGCAACAAGCTGAAACATTATTACGAAATCGTAAGTTACAATATCTTTTTGCTCTGCTGGTATGCATTTTAAAATGGTAAATAAAATGGACCGAGCATCTGACTTATTGAAAGAAATTTTTCTTGTATTATGCTTGAATTGCGTAAGTGAGAACCCCACTATCCTGTTATGAAGGCGACTCTTTTCACTGGAATGTAGATGTTTTTAAGAAATAATACAAGTAAATAATACTTCCTAAGACAGTAAGACGAAAAAATATTTCCCTACTTGGCACTTTATCGTGTTGTTGATATCTGAAATAAATTGGTTATAAGTAGCAGCCATCGTGGTTCTGGTTACTAAAAGTAATTAGCCTAAATTAATTGTATTATTAATTGTATTATTCATCTTGTATTTTCTGATAATTTTGGACTCTTATACGGATCCTTCTCAGTCAAAACGGTAGTCTTGACTAGAAAGCACTGATATACATACAGTATAATACAACTTGAGATTGGGGAATTTCTGGTCCACCCTTTCAAAAACTTATCTGAGCCTACAAACCTAAGGTGTTTCTCAACAGGACAGAGAGGCTGGTAGGTTCTGACAGTAAGTATAGCAGTGGACCATTCTTCTTTTTTATTAGTGTTATAGAAAAACCAAACTTGTATCATCTGCACTCTAAAAAATGTTTCAAGAATCTTTCCCGAAGACTCCTAGAACTCGACCATAGGCTACATAGCCAAACTCATATTGCAACAAACACTTTCAACAGAAGACTACTCTTCTAGTTGAGATGATAAAACAATTTATTTTGGCTCAATTACTTTTAGTCACTGTAGTCAAGATGGCTAAAACGTAAATCAGTGAGTAGTATTGGAACGACTCTCTCTGCCATTAATAGAATTCTTTGAACTTTCCAGCTGTACGTTTTATTTTTTGTGCTAAATACAAAATAATTTTCCATGATAATGTCGCATAACTATTCTTTGTGTATTGATATTTTTTATGATTCATTTGCAAAAGTGTTGGCACGAGATGGAACAAAGACTTGATGGGAATGTACCCGACAGTGACAGTGAGAGACAACAAAAGTTTAATGAAGGCACGTACGAATGGCATCATAACATTTTATCTAATATTTCGTCACTTTGAAAGTTGAAAAGAAAGTATTTAACACGCAAAATGATAATTTTGTATTACGCACTTAGACGCCTCTAGTTTTTTCACTCTTTATTTTAATATAGAATTAAGAAAGATCGTACTTACACACTAAATGATGCAATTTTTTTTTTTTTTTTTTATTAATAACCATTCAAAGTTAGAATCAATCTGAACGCGTTAAAGTATGGATTCCACAGACATCGAAAGCTGAACATAGATATAGATGGATAGATAGATTAGATGTATAAATGGATTACATGGGTTAGACGGATTACAGGGTCCGAATTGATCGGATGGATCAGATTGACCGGATGGGATTAGTTGGGTTAAGCTGGGATGGGCTGGATTGGGATGAGATGGGATGAAATGAGATCACGTCAGATCATGTCACATAACGTCATATCACATCACATTAAGTCAGATCAGCTCAGATCCGATCAGATCAGATCTTTTAAGCAAGATTCTATAACTATAAGTTATCATTTCTAAATCCAGCCTCGAAAATAATGAAGGATATGGTGAAGGACATAATAAAAGCAAGACGGGAGAATCCACCAAAGCCTCATGAAAGGGCTTTTATCGATATTCTCATGGACCACACCGATGTATACTCCGAGAGCAAGCTTTTGGACGATGCTATGAGTTACATGGTGGGAGGGTTTCATACTTCCGGAAACCGTGAGTCGTTTGTTTTGTGTTCAAACTTACCTATTTACGTTCTTACACATTGTAAAGGTATTCGGTTGCAAGCAACACATGCGTATATATGTTTGAGTGAAAGCCCTGAGAAACGCTTAGTCTCTTTACAACATTTGCGTTTGTACTCCCAAACAGCACTAAATACTCATATGAATAATATCGACGAATATCATTCCCTTACGGAGTGAACCTCTAATTTACAGAGAAAATGCCTTTTAGTGAAGAACGTCTTTAAAAAATTAGGAAAGTCTATAGTTAGATTTTGTTGCTCAACTAACGCTTCTGTACATGTGTGAACTGTTTTATTGGTTGATCTGGAAAGAAGTTTTGAGCTTTCAGAGTGAATTTTTATTTGGGGTTAGGCCTAAGACGTCTGTACACGAAAATACATCCACACGATGTATTTAACGAGCACGGTTAGACGATTCTTCAAAGAGCAGTGTTTTACAATAGGCCAAAAGTCAAAGGGTAACAGTTTTACTGGTGATGGCGGGATGTAAGCATACCTAAACCAGTGTGCCATGTGCGCGGCTGGCGCAGTGCTCATATGTTTTGTTACCAGTTGACTTGAACAAAAAGGTCACTAACGCATGCGCACAATTAAACTTCGAACTCGTCTAGTGTTTCAAGACATGGGAAATAGTTGTGGACAAATAAAATTTTAATTTTGGGCATTGGATCAATATATGCGCGAATACATGATAGTTGATTATCTGGACCAGTTAGATAGGCCTACAACATTTAGTGTGACACTTTCTAAGCTGTATCGTTTTTCTGCATGTCCCAACACTCGTATGCCTTGCTAAATGTTGCAAAAACGTCGGACGTGCCTGGTGTAGTCTTCAAAGTGCAATTCCCATAGTAATATTTAGGTACGGTACTGAGATGGCATTCTTCTTAAATTATTTTGTCCAGGATTATGGTCAAAGTTGATTTTTACATAGTAATGTTTGTAGATATCTTGTCTACTAGAGTCGACATCTTTTGCAAGTACTCTTCGTCTAGGAATATCAAGCGGATTTCCCGGTCATGCATGATTACGTTTACACTAAGACCATTACAACTTAGCACTCTTCAAAGTAGTATGTCTTTGTTACCATTTCGATTCATTCCTTTCCTTCATTCACTCTGAGGTCAACCTTTCCTTTATGATTTTGTAATGCTTAGATGGAAATTTGTACTGTTCAGTGGAATGACAAAATAGGAAAGTGTTTCGTCACCTCGGTAACCAATAATTTTTTAATCTTTAGAGGTGTGAAGTGTGATAACCATTAAAACCTACTGAAAGGGTTTACGTTTGTACAGCTAACTTGGAAATCCAGTGGAATTCCAGTTCGTTTACAACTTTATTATGCAGTTTCAATTACCTGCACAAGTGAACAAAAGAGAGGGAATACAAGCCAGTGAGCCGCAAGGAGAAAAAAGGCCGTGGTCGGCTCGACTTGAGGCAATTGGTTAGAAACTGACTCGTGGCCCATTAAAACTCCGTCTGACTTAACCTAACTACCTAGTATTTCAACAATATCAAACGTGATTTCAATCAAAGTTGCTTTCGTTCACCACATTATAACTTAAACGAAACACACACAAACTATTCAGTATAACAGAAGAGGAGGAGCAAATCTTCAATCCACTCTTTGATAAAAGAAGGATACCCATCATATCAGCAGAGAGTTCCCGCCATGCAGACGATTTTAAATGTTCAAAAACGTGATTATAGGAGCTTCCTTACCTAAGGAACCACTTGTTGTAACTCGGCAATCAAAGTATTGACGTATAAATCATTGCAAATTTGCATCTATTACTATGCTATATACGGACCGAAAAAAAATTAAAAAATATTGCCGAGGTTACAGAGTACCAACACAAGTAAAAGACACACAGATACGATGAATTGCTTGCAATGCTTGTAAATTGAGATGACGATGACATTTTAATTAGTTTAACACTGACAAAGACACATTGTAGAAGGACGCCCCCGATTTTTTTCTCTAACCGAGGTACTCCTCGATTTTCGGTGTTACCTCGGTTGAAATTTAAGGTACGTGTGTAACCGGACATATTAACTCGATTTTCCACCATTTACAAACGCACATACATGCAAACAGATGCGGACACAAGGCTGAGTCAGCATACAATAATATGAAATAGTAAACAGAGATATTATTAGCTAAATTAGAAGTCATAATTACAAATATTTCATGTACCTTCTTGATGATTTCCTTTTATGTCACCAAACAATCAAATGCTACAACGGAATTTTCCCCCGCAAAATGTATGAATATAGTAGTAGTTTCCGACTTACAATTTTCGTATGATGCTTTTTAATTGCACCGAATATGAAATTTAACTCGCTGTAGATGTCTTCTGCCCACTCTGTGCAGTACAAATAATAAGACATTTTTTACTATACAAATTCATTCCAGTCTTATGACAAACAAGATAATGATTATGCTTTGACGTAAAAATTAAAAATGATGTAAATATAAAAATATCGTTTACAAATTGTAATGATTTGAACATGTACTGCGAAGAAACGTATTTGAAGACGCTAGTATGCAGGCTATGGGACACACACCGATAGGCCTACCACGTGAAAATGTACATGTTTGCGTTAAAATTCTGGAATAATGAAGTACCTTTATTGTTAAAAATTTGAGTCATGAAAGGTTCAAAATTACAATCAAATCTTAAGACTTCGAACCACGCCGCAGACAACTTGACTTGTGGCTGAAAAGGTTCGTTTTCTAACCTTTCATGTATTGCTTGTATAACCTGAATGAGTTAACCGTTTAAAACTCAATGTACAGATAAAACTTTGAAGCCTAATCGAAATTTTTGAAAAGACATTTTACCTTTTTCGTTACACCACTGATGTTCAAAACTGATAGAGAAGTAACTGTTGGGAGTTTCAAGCTAATTAAAAAGTAAAACAATTCTTTACAAGAAGTCAAGTATCCATTCGTTTTATCTTCTATCAGTCTAACGCTTTGAGCAATCAGAGATGATCAAAATTTTCTACAATGTATGTATGTAAGATTTGCTCTTTTACCACCTGCCGGTTGCTGCACGTTTTACTATTCACTTTTTACATAGAGCAAATTCACAATAATTTGTAAAGTCGATAGACGTCATTTCAGAGTTCAGTGACTTCCGCTTCCACGGCCATCCTCGACTCTGTGTCCGACTTTGTCAAGAATCATTTGAACTCTATTAGCAGGTCGGGAGATAGCCTCTTACGAGAGAAAATGGTTTTTTCGCCCGATCGGGGAAAATCTTGCAATTTTAAGCGTCGTTTTCAAATTATCCCATGATGCTTTGCGATTCTACCCCGCAAATTCAACGGAGACAAACATTCGAAACACCTTCAAATTTTCTTTGAACACCTAGGAAAGAGAAATTCTGGCATAAACTTTGTTGATCATGTTTAGTAGTTCACCGCTCAAATTTTGAGAATTCGAGCAATTTTGCCACATTGTTTGTCCTAGGCTTTAATTATAGACTCAACACAGCCGCAAGATATTATGCAATGTTTTCTTCAGAAAGTTGTTCAATGGACACGTGCCTGCAATTGTGTTCAATAACACGTTGTTGAAAATTTCTTGTGATTTCGGTCTGTTGTAGTTACTGTTACCTTGTGTTTGAATATATCCACATTTGTAAAACAAAGCGACGACTCTGAAGAGGTATACACTTAGTGCTCATCAATAAATGAATCCGGACACCAAGTGATGGTCTAATTTCAGACAGTCATATCTGGCGTCTATCAACTTTTAATCTTTTAATTTCCTTGCTTACCTGTATTACGGATGGATGTACATTAAATTGTAAAATGTACATTTTGATTCCTCTAGGTTCACAAAATATGAGGGTTTGAAAATTCATGTAGACAGTGGTGTAGCCAGGATGGAATTTTGGGGGGAATTAGGGAACAAGTGGTGGGGGCTGGTACCTCCTAGGGTCAGGTGCGGCAAGACTATCTAAGCGGGGCTCCAGAATCAGTTGGCGCGGAGCGTACAAGAAAATTTCGGGTTTAACAAACCCTCCAGATTGCCATGAAACGGCACTTCCCATGTGTTTTAAGATGGATGTACCCAGCCTTGGAATACGAATCTCATGTCTGCCACATCTCAAATAATGAGAATAAAAAATCAACCTATGAAAAATGGTGATACATACACTTTTTTGGGACCCCAAAACTGGGCATTTCTGATCTGTGGCCTGGGGGATGAGACTAAAGGGAACCAGTATCTCCCTTTCCCTTGGGAAAAACTATAAACTTCAGGAGGACGTAGATGGCAAATGCGGCAATTTTTGAATGGATTTCAGCTTTAATAGGAAAACCAAAAAATAGTTGTGTCCCCCTCTGAGAAATTTTCTGTACGTTAGATTTCCTAGATGCAAAATGGTGCTGTGTTTGGCAAAACTTTGAACTGATTATAGCCTACGTTTAGGATTTTTCTTTTAGAGGAGCATGAAAAATTTCCAAATACCCATTTTTATTCTTTGTAGAGATTTTAAAAGTGACATATACATACTACCAAAGAAACAATGTTTTCGGGTTTTCAGTGGTTTCTAGATGCAAAATGATGCAGTGTTTGTTCAGTCATAGGTACATTACGTAGTTAAATTTAAAGTATACTACGAGTAAATCTCTCAAAATATATAAGCAGCAGAGCAGAAGTATGGATCATGTGGGAAACACATGAAATCCGGACTTCGTGGACATTTTACAAGTCCGCCCGGATGCCAGTGTCAACCAGTAAAAAGAGGACCTATCGAAAAAATCGTCCTACAGTGACACTTGTCATGGGCAGGAGTGAGGCACGATAGGCTTACTTGTTAAGGATGGAAGGGAAGAATGATTCAAAGGCAGTACCTTACCCTTACGGCTTATTTTGTGTTTGTTAAAGTATAGGAATGGTCGTGTAAGAATGGTCTCCACTGTGTATGATTGCCTTGTTTTCAGTAAGTCAACCAACCACCCGAAAGGCAGAAAGGGTCTTAACCCAACAAAGTCACATTAGAGTTTGTCGTCGAGAAGTTCGTTTTATCTTCGAAGTGTAATTCAACAAACGACAGTGCAGATTATATACGGTATCTATTTTAGTGAAAGTAGGCATTTTGAAGTTATTACTTGATTTCATACGTGCACACAAAATGTGTTTGACGCACATTCATGCACGTTTTCTTAATTGTTGCACACTTTATTTATTTATTGTTTTGGAAGGAAATTCTTCAAAGTTTATGTCCGTTCAAACATTTTATTTTTTCTCAATTACTTTATCAGGACGCAAAAAAATCTGGGGGCCTGAAGAAAATCTGGGGAATATAGGCCCCCAGCCCCCTCCCCCGTGGGGGGGGGGGGGGGCTGGGGGGCCTACATGTAGACAATAAATAAAGACGATTTAAGGCTGGTGGACCCCACTAATGGCTGCTCGCAGTCACTAAACACAAGTGCTGATCGGATTCGTTTGTATTCATGCTGCTTTCCTCCGATTGAGTAAATTTCCATTTTCACCTGAAAACGGCTACCTTCCGAAATGATTAGTCGACCAAGCATTTGAAGCTTTTATACATGAGTTGTGTGTTCTCAAAATCAAATCCTTTCCTTGTATAAGGTTAACTAACTTGAAGGCAAAATTTTCGGGGATGTTTCATTTGGTTGGAATCCTGAATTGGAACAGGACTAAGGTCCGTAAGTCAGTTCCTGGCTCAGGCGCTACGGTTTTGGAATTTACCTTCCTTTTGATGCATTGAATCGTTCTCCCTTAAATGTACCAAGTCTATCGGAAAGTATTCCCATTTAAGCTTGCTTAGAGGAAACAGATATCGGCCATCTGGGTTTATCGCTTTGTAACAACCGCACCTCAAAAGTGATGAGCAAATGTCAACATTTGATCGCTTTTAAAATTTACCTTTCATATTTGTAAGATGCAGTTTGTTACTTTTCTTTTCTCATACCGTTTCGCGTCGTTTTGGTTAGTTCCAAAAGCAAGTTTAAAATTAATTGTTACGTGGGAGATTTCACAATGAAAAATAATTTGAGCCGTCCTTTTTCTTTTTTCGTCCCCTTAATTCCTTGTCTTGTCGCATTCCTCGTGATATAATATTCTTAAAGTGTTCCCTGTCTCCCCATATGAACATTTTCATGAACTAAAACCTTTTGCAATTCAACTAGTGAATTAAAACTTCAAACCCTCAGAAAAACTCGTACTACATACTGGGGGAGAGGGCAGTTCAAACAATGCCAACGTGGAGCTCTACCATCACTGAGAGCTTGGTGCGTTACCACCTGGACATCTCAAGGTGCCCCCAATCGCTTCATACATACCTTTTCAAGCAGGGGTGTAACCAGTGGGGTGAACAGGGGGCAGCTTGCTCCCCCGATGCCTCAAAAAACGGGTAGGGGGCAAAAACGTCGGGAAGATCTCAAGACACAAACAGGGCACGTCAGCTCAACTTATAAAAATCGGGAAACCTCTTGATTCTTGCCCCCTCCCCGGACAGCCAGGACTGGTTGCCCCCCTAACGTTTTGTCTTTCTTTCCCAAAGATTCCATCGTTTTTATTGTAGTGGTTGTGGTCAATTTACGATTTCGTTGTTTAATTTTTGTGTACTAATCAAGTTAACGTCAACAAAAATATGACTTAGACATAAAGGCATTTAAATCAGCAACTCATCTTAAGCTTCCTTCTTAGTTGGTTAATCTCGTTTGTAAGATTTGTTTCGACATTTAACTGAACTTGTAGCAACTAAATATTGTATCCTTAACCAAGTTGTTACAAATCCGAAAATAGATGACAAATTTTAATTTTGCTCGAAAATCTTCACAACTCTTACTTTGATTTAGAAACAAGTTCAATTTTGCCTTTACACTTTCTTGTGCAGTCCTTGCCTGGACATTATACTTCCTGGCAGAACACAACGAAGTCCAAGAAAAAGTGTTTCAAGAAATCATCTCTGTTGTGGGAAGGAATGGATCAATCGGACCTAATGATATCGGAGAATTCCAGTAAGTATTCGTAATAGTGCACGTAATTTGTCTAGTGATCACAGTTGGTTCAACACGTAAGAAATCACTGTGATGATCGCTTTAATCGGTATTTTGCAAATACAATTTTTAATTCTAAATTTAGGGGTCTTAGAAGTCGGTACTATTCATTTAGAGTATAGTGTATAGATAAACATTTAAAATGATTTATCGGTGATATGCATTGTAAAAGACTATTTTCTAAATGAACAGCAATTAATTACATAGTATTTAGGGAAAGGAATTTTGGTAAGGGTTGGTTATTTGCCCCAGTAATATGATTTTGACAAAAAAAAAAAAAAAACACGAAGCTTTACCTTACAACTAATTGCTCTTTTGAAACGGTCTACCGGGATTGCAAATCCACATTAAGATTGACAGGGAATAGTCGGCGGTTAATTTTCTTTGCATTATTAATCAAATACTGAGATTTCGCAACTTTTCAGTAATGAAAGTAATGCCGTTAATGTTAACAAAGATATAAATAAGTCCTGGTGTATTAACTTTCAATTGCTTTCAGTTACATGAAGCAAGTTATAAACGAGAGTTTACGACTGAGTGTTCTTGCTCCGTGGGGTGCTAAAGTCCAAGATGTTGACATTCAGCTCGGAGGATATGTTATTCCTAAAGGTGTAAGTAAATATTCATTTCATTTATTTCATTCATTTCCTTCATTTCTCTCATTTTTGTTCGTTTTATTAATTTCGTTCATTTCTTCATTTGGAGGTAGCCTGGGAGGTAGCCTTTATTGTACTGAGGACACATTTACTGAAAAAGAAGTGTATGTAACAGAGGAACAAAAAGATAAAAAAAGAAACTTATCAACAGCTAATAAATCCCCTAAACCAAACTCAACCACCCATTGAACAAGAGACACTTAACAATATGAGTCATATGAAACAAAATTAATCAACAAATATATAATTCGAATTTTGTGGTAAATAAGGATTTTGAAGATATACTCTTTAGCTATGAATCGAGATATTTCCATTGTTGAAACCAGAAGTTTGAAATCGATTTTTATTAACATCAGTAAATACAAAATCTTTATAAAAAAAAGTTTTTCGAAGTTGTAGGGAACTATAGGATAGAGAATTTTGACCTGCATAGCAAATTTTGGATTCGGTTGTGTCTTTAACTTATGTGAAGAAATGAAACAATAACATTTCGATGGTGTTAATAATTTGGCACATCTTGTTACCTCTGTGTGATTTTTGAAGGTAAATTCATATAAATATACCTGCAAAATAAAAAGACAAGTAATCAAGGAAAAGTGAAAAACAAAATGCTATTATTTGTCTTTGATTCAAGAAGTGAAGGTCAAATTCCATTTTAGGCCTGTTTTATGGCGGTAAGTTTTATATTGAAATTCCGTTTATTATAAACTAATGTATTGAGAGCTCCAACGATTGTCATTTGGACGAACTATCTAAATGCAGCAGAGCGGCTCTCTGATTTTCGCACTGACAAGTTGATGCCAACAAGTTATATTCGCGAATCGCAAAACTTCCCATAAACAACTTTCTAACGTGAGGCAGGCTGCACACTAGTCCACACTCTTTATGCAAAATAATTAAAACAAACGAAGTCACTAAATTATATGAAACTGCATTAATATCACATTCCTTCACAAACTTCTCTCAAAACTACACTTTGAAACAACGGAGATACTGTATACATCAAGCGACTTAATAAACCCTCACAACATGTTCCTATTGAAAGTTCCTAGAATGTTTTATGGTCTTGCAATATCCATGTTAGTAGTTTTGGTAAACTTAAACATCGTTTTTAATTTATGTTCTGTGTGCAATATTGAATCTGTAATTGCCATCTTAATTACAGACTCCTGTCATAACTGCCTTAGGAGTTGTGCTTCAAGATGAAACAATATGGCCGCAACCTAATATGTAAGTTGTACTTCATGACAAATGTGTAATGTGTATTCTTCGTGCAATCTAACTATTCGACTGACTGTCTGGATGGCTGGCCCAGTTTCAAACCAATTGGTTCAAGTCTAGCCGGTCACGGCCTTTTTTCCATTTGTAAACTCATTGGCTTGTTTTCCCTACTCCATTGATTATGCTGAGCACAAAGCGCAATGGCAGTAGTTACGTTTTTAAAGTGCGCGGAATGAACCGAAGAACACTCGAACTCCCGACCTCCCCACTGCAAGTCTGATGCTTTAACCACTTCACCATGCAGTCGGTCAAAGGTAGAAGGTAGAGGGAATCTTTGCAGTGATGATTTCTCAGTAAGGAAACTCCAGTGAATTTCATACTTATCTTATAGATAACCCTACTTGAGAACATCATAACTCAGGCGCGGATCCAAGCAGGGGGGCTTTTACGGCTTCAGCCCCCTTTTTCGTCAAATCAACAATAACAAATACACTAAATGTTTATCGACGAGAATATTCAAGGGGCTATTTCGACTCATCCTTTTCCCCACAACTAAAATCCAAATACACACACCTCGTATGATATTAAGTCAGGTGAACAGACTATCTAATACTTTCCTGCCGCATTGTCTTCGCCATAACAGGGAGCCGCAACTCCCTGGCCACAACGACATTTGAATAATGTGAATAGCTGTCGGCCAATAGGCTTATGAAATGACGTCATGAGCGTTTCCGACTGAACTATGTTCACACAGTTGTACCTCAGCCCATGCCTACAATTTACCGTGGTAGCTGTGAACTGTCGGCACGTTAGTCTTGTCTCAGTTTCCAACGGTGGTTCATTGTGGTATAAAGAAGGGGTAGTTGTGGCCTCTGGAGCAGGAGGTATAGGTTATACTCAGAATCCAAAGCTTTCTGCAATACAAGCTCAATATATCTACATATGTATCTGTTTATAAGGGGCAAAACTTTAGGCGCGATTTGCGCGCAGCAATACGTCCCTAATACAGTGGTATTCACACAAAAGAAAATTCGGAAAACTTAGCTACTACTAAGCCCGAGACCGGCTATCTGAGGGGTCGCGATTTATGCTCTCATGCACACCTATCATCAGATACCTTTCCACCCTGTCAGTTGATTAGTCTGTGTAGACGGATTCTTTAGTTATTGAAGTGTCAAAATGTCATCAATAATCAATATTGCAGTGTAGTGACGTAGCTACAGGAAGGTGGGCGGTAACCCCTGGCTCGAAAAAAGTGAAAAATTGGAAAATTTGCCGTTTGAGACACCAGTCAAATACAGTGCGGTTTTCCCACCTTTACTTCATAAAATTTTGAATTCTTCCTAATAAAAGCTTCATATTTGTACCTATTAGTTTTGAAAAGGCAATTTTTTTTCAGCGCGTTCCGTGTGCCCTAAGCTGCAACCCTTTATCCAGTAAGTGGTCGCTCATAAAGCAATCAGTGTTAAACTTTTCCGGCCGCTGCAGTGCCGTTTCCCTAAAATTTTCTTCAGTAAAGGCTTTTAATTTAATTTTTAAATATTTTGTCTAAAAAAAGATAAAAGTTTCGGGAGCTTTTTGAATGTCGCCGAGAAGCCTCATTCCGCACTCCTTAGATAACATTATGTAACAACAACGGCCTTCAGTCAACGTGCTATCTTAGATATATGCTAACAGGAAACGCATATTCTTCGAAGGTCACCCAAATATTCAAATATCTTTACAGGAAACCCTGAATCTAAACTATTTCTTGCAATACAAGCTCCATATTTACAAACGTGTAAAAGGGCTCAAATTTTCTACGTGCGCAGTACAGTAGTGTTCAAACTTAAGAAAAAATCAATTTCTTTTTTTTTTTATTTTTCAAAATGGTCTTGCTCGTAGAAAATTTAGCATAAAAAATGTTCCTTTTTGTTAACGGGGTAGAGAGAGGTACATGATCCAAAATTGTTCCTCCCCACCCCCACTTTCATACTGTTTCCTACGCCACTGAGATATTTAGACAGAGAATCACCGTACGTCCCTATTATCAGCTTTCTCTAAGTTCAGCCCCTTTTTGAAATGTCTAAATCCGCTCCTGTAACATTTCGGTGATGGTAAAAAATCATATACTAAGTCAAAACATATTCAGATTTGTTAATATGATATTCTAAGTTGAAAACCTACATGAAATTTAGCTCTTCTCTTGTGGTTGACCATTTAGGAGAGAAAAAAAAATTCAGGTTTGTGGGGATTACTAGAGTTTATGAAAGGCAATCAGCTTTCACTCCAAATCACAATGTTTGTTGTAGTCTACAGGAATTCTCAATTGGTAAAGCTCTTTGATTGAAAAAAAATTCAAAAATCGCTGAGTACTGTGGCTCAAATTTCACAAAGTGTACTGTATTGAGAGGTTTTTATTACACGTGTTATTGGGGACTGGGAACTTGTTTACTCACCTTGAAGCAATAAACTGAGATTGTGCCTGAATGAGGATGAATTTTACAAAGTTGTAGGAAGGACTTTGGTATAAGTAGGTTAAGAGAATTGGAACTGTTTGAGCTGAGAGGATTAGGCCTTTAAGATTCCCCCGAGGTCACATGGTCACAGCTTGTAAACAGAGCATCTTAAGGAGGGAAAAACCGATGGAAAGTTACCTTTTCTATTCGAGAATAAAACAATTTAAATTTGTCATTTCACAACAGGAAAGAATTTCTTGAATGTGGTTGAATAAACGAGCAAATGTAATGAAGGATTCCTTCTAGATTCTAGCGCAAGTCAAATTGTCTTAGGTTATCAGATATTAACACTGAAACTTGAAAATATCAATGACATATTCCATGGAAAGTATCAATCAGCATTAGGCAGTTTAAAGCAAACAAGTTATTCAGTACCTATGGTTTTAAAAATTTCAAAGTATCGCCCAATCTGAAACATGATCTCCAGGTTAAGTGCCGGGTTTTTACAGCCAGTGAATTCTTCCGTAATGGATTACTTGGCGTTGGATAAAACAATAACACTGGACCAGCGACCAAAATAATTTCAAATTTCATCTTAGCATGTTGCCCTCCCTCGTGGGAACTTCGTGGTCTAAACTGGCCTATTATCTGTATTCTTTCCTTACATCAGCTTATCCGTCGTAAAGCATAAGCAATGGAGTAGGGAAAACAAGCCAGTGAGCCACAACTGGAAAAAGGCCGTGGCCGGCTGGACTGTAACCAGTAGGTTGGAACCTGGGCCGTAAAACTCCATCTAGCTAACTAACTAACCTATATCGGTCGTTTAAAGATGATTTGGTGATATTACATTATCAGTTGTAAGATGACTCGGAGGTCACACGAGTTCAAATTGACAAAACCCAAAACCCAATAGGGGAAAGTGGGGAAATTTATAATGGGGTGCTCAACAAGAAGTGCAATATCTTGATAATATTTATGGAACGTAAAGATCATTAAGAGCGACAAGCAGTCAAAGTGACTATTGTGTACATAATATCTTTAGAAAATGCATCGAATTATTTTAATATACCAAGGTTTGTGGGTGTTCCATAATAATGGCACAATTGTAGTGGAAAACAAATGACACTGCTCATTTAAGAACGACAGAGACCAGGATGAACTAACATTTTAGACATGAACTTTTAACATTAAAACAGTTCAGATTCTGTACCTGGCTTAAGTTGCCCAAACGTAAACGAGATAGATAATGCTGATAGGCTCTGGCTATCACTAACACTAGTCTGCATAATCTTTTACAAATATGTCTCTTCCTATATATCAACTTTGACTAACGTAGGATATCTTTACCACTTAAATCCACGTGGTCGTAATGTGTAGGCTACATTTTCCCTCTGCTTAAAATATGAAACTCTGTTTCTTTCAAAATAGCTTTGATCCTGAAAGATTCAGTCCAGGGAATGTGAAACAACGTCATCAGTTCGCCTTTCAACCATTTGGATTGCCCAGACGGGTTTGTCCTGGCTATCGCTTTGCATATTACGAGTTGACGGTGTTTTTAGCGATCCTCATTCGTAATTTCAAGTGGTCACTTGTGGATGGTCAAGTGGTGGAAAGAAGTTACGCTTTAGTGACAGCACCAAAGGAAGAAATTTGGGCACAGCTAGAAAAGAGAGAGTGATCTGAAATTGTTGGAAACAGGTTATTCAAGGGAAAGGTTAACTTGCATTCCCAGTAGCTCTTATCATCCGCCAACTGTGAAATGTTGTTCAAACTGTATAATTTGAAGGTGCAAAGCTTCAGTGTGTTTCTCTTTATATAAACTTGTTTTTTTGCTTAGTCCTTATAAGGTATGGATTACAACAGATATGAACACCGGAGGCTTGACTTGTATGAAAAATGACGAATGGAACAGTCTGAATATTTTTAATAATTTTATAAGTATCTTTTTGTTAACTTCTTATTGTTTTCTTGTTTGGTTCTTCTTTTTTTCGCGTTCTTAAAACTTAATTTTGAAGAGGCATATTACGTTGATATCAAAATCGACAATGTTGGAGTGTACATCATAAGTCGTCAAGGGTTTACGCATCCAAAAGTAACGCAAATAGTCTAAATTTTGAATTTGTATGTTAGTAAGTAACGATATTGCGTCTTATTCGCAAAAGTAGCTGATCACGACTTTTAAAGACAGGACTGAATCGATAGTTACTCATAAAACGTTTACTTGTATGTAGGACCATGTCCTAAGTATGCAGAAGTCCATGCAAATGTGATTTGGTGTGGTTAATGAATTAACCCTTCCATGTCAAAGGTGCACAAAGCCAGCAGATATTCTGAAAGCCCCACTTCTAATTCAGTCTGCAGAGAGGCATTTTTTTACTAGGTGATTCAGTTGAGAGAATTTTAATGCAGTGGCAAGTTGGAAAACAATGCCCCAACTGGAAATGCTCCTATACGCCTATGGTCTTGCTCCACGTAAATTTCTTATATAAAAATCAACAACCCCACTAGGATTCTGAATAATGGTAAATATGGTCATTTACCTCCCTTACAAGTGAACCCAAATACTGACGAGAAGTAAATTAGTGTTGGAAGATACCTGACTGTTGTAGGTTATACTTCTACACCGTAGAACTGAAAACTTCTGATTTGCTAAGCCAAGTTTTCCTTATGACAGTTCAATGCCGGACTCAGTGTGCCAATATTTCTTTGCAGAGCAATTCATTGTTTGGGTCATTAAAACCAAAAAATTACTTCAATTGATGCTAAATGTTACATCAGATTGCATCTGAGGGTACTTAAATATTCAAAATTTCCTTAGATCCCTCCCCCATACCGGCGATCAGACCATGTGCAATTGGCTCCTCTTATCTGGGGCTTCTGAAAAACCAAAGCGCAGTAACCTACGGGGATTTCGCCCATGAACCTCTGCGGCGCACGAACTCAGGCATGAATGCGGGCCCTGAGTTTGGTAAAGTAAACAGTTAATTGAGCAAAGGATAATTCTCTAAAAGGTCTTTAAGGTATCTAAATTCGTTTTCAATTTCCTTTTCTAACATATTTTAGATACCCCAGTTAAATGAGTGTAAAACATTACAATCAGATATAATAGCAGTTCAAACCTTTCTTGCAGGAAATAACTTTTACCCTAAATAAAAGTTAAGCCGACATTTTAAGTCACATAGTATAGTGTGATTTTGTGGAAGGAGTTTTCCTGCACATCTTTCAGGAAATGGCATGATTGAGAGCCATTCGTGGCGGAGATTCGTACGTAAGAGTGGAATTGTTCGGTGGGAATCGTCCGGGGGGCAATTGTCCGGGTGGGAATTGTCCGGGTTAGCAATTGTCTGGAGTGGGAATTGTCCGGGTGCGAGTTGTCCGGGTGCGAAGTGTCCGAGTTGCCAATTGTCCGGAGTGGGAATTGTCTGGGTGCGAATTGTCCGGGTTGACAATTGTCCGGGTGCGAATTGTCCGGGTGCGAGTTGTCCGGAATGGGAATTGTCCGGGTTGGGAATTGTCCTGGTGCCAATTGTCCGGGTTGGCAATTGTCCAGGTGCGAATTGTCCGGGTGCGAGTTGTCCGGAATGGGAATTGTCCGGGTTGGCAATTGTCCTGGTGCCAATTGTCCGGGTTGGCAATTGTCCGGGTGGGAGTTGTCCTGGTGCCAGTTGTCCGGGTGCCAATTGTCCGGGTGCGAATTGTCCGCGTGCGAGTTGTCCGGAATGGGAATTGTCCGGGTTGGCAGTTGTCCTGGCGCCAGTTGTCCGGGTGCCATTGTCCGGGTGCCAATTGTCCAGGTGGGAGTTGTCCGGTCACGCTCCTAACAAGCGAGAAATTTCCTCCAAAAATTGACAGTTGTCCGAATCATTGCTTAACAATATTTACAGGAGCTATACTCTGGCTTTCCATTACTTCTTCTCTTTCTTAAATTTATGCCATACCTTCGTTTTGGATTATTTTTTCTTTTTCATTTGTTGTGTTAAAAGAAAACGCAAATCTAGGTGTTCAGTTATACCGAGAACCAGAAATTGAACATTCAGTATTCAGACTCCTTTCCCTTCAAATAAATGTTTTCATATAACGAGTTTTCTGCATCTAAGTTCAAATGATCATTAAAATGAACACGACAAAGCATATTTAATGCATATCATGCCATTGTTATATGCAAAGCAACCTGCTAATTTCATTAACAAATTTTGAACTGAAACTTTTCAATGCATTCTAGTAGCAGCTCTCTGATTCATTTGAGAATTAAGATATAGGGATTCGTTAACTAACCAGGCGCAGATCCAGGTGGGATGCACCAGGTGCACGCCTCTTCCCCTGTTATGATGACCGACTAATTTTTGACAAGCAATTTTCTTCCTTTCTTTTTTGAAGTGTGGAAAATATCCTCCCTAGATGCTAGGAAATCGCATTTAAGCGCATTTGAAATTCAAATTTTAAAAGGACCACAAACCACCCCGCCGTGGCTTTGCGCCTTCTCCTACATCTTTTTGGTCGACAGGGTGTAAGCCCTCTCTCAATTTCCTGGATCCGCGCCTGCTAACCTAGACTGTCGACTCATATTTACACCTCTGATAATCGGGAAAAGGATCGTTAGAAATTAACCTACTACATTGTCCTTGGGACTTCATATCTTGCTAAAATTTTTCTTACAAACAAAGTGCCATTCATCCTTTAATTTTAGATTGGAAATTGCTTTTTATTTCTTTCAAAATGCTAGAAAAGCTTTGCTTTTCCTGAGCTTTTCTTCAAGATACTTTAAAGACAATTCTTCATGTTCCTTTGAAGAACAAATATTCCTCCTCATTTTCTAAAATTGGAAGATTTAACTTTTGTTTCAAGATTCTGCTCTTTGACTCCTGACGCTCGGGAAAATATTCCATAGCAACCATGGTTTCCTCACGTCGGATAGCTGTTAAAATATATATCCCAAAAACAGACCTAGCGCCACCAATTTAATCAAAGCAATACTGGCTGGAGTAATCCAACAGGGGGAGACCTGGTATTCCCGGGTAAATAATGAAAACGCTACTATCGTACATGTTACTATCGTATATGTATTGGAAATTAAACGATCAGCATGCAATGATAGGTTTTTTTGTGTATAAGTGTCGTTTTTTTACTGACTTCTCAAATGCATAAAGAGCGAAGAGTGACGTTAGAGTCTTTTGAGAAACACAAAGGATTACACAGATAGGTAGTGGGCCTATTTTAACGGCGGGTCATGCTATTTACGCACTCATTATGTAACATACAAGGCCGTTGCCACCGGGGGTTTGGGGACTTTTCACCCCACCCCTCTCAAAAAATAGAACAACGACAACGAAAATATGAAATTCCAGTTCAGTTGGAATTTTCTCACACTCGGTGACCCGTTCTAGCGCGTTTTTCGACTAGGTTCATGTCGATTTTTCCGAGTAGATCAAGTGCCGTAGACTTTTCTCTTTTAAATGAGCACCACATACAGCCCCATCTTCACAGATCTTTCATGAATAGCCAAAAGTTTCTCGCGCGCATATACCCGTTTCGTTGGTGTAGTTATTATCAGTAGCATATCCAGGATGAGCATATCAAACAGATCTTAATTATGCATCAGTCCTATAACGGTTGATTGTTCATGTGTCGTAGCCCCCCCTCCCCCGATTTCCAGTTTTCCACCCAAGGCATAGCTATATTTTTAAGAGATAGTGTGATATGGGGTTAGTGGGGTTTAAAGTTTGATTTGTGACCAATTAGTTAAGTCGGACCGACCACGGCCTTTTTCCGTGTGCTTCCGACCTTAATCAATGTTGTCATATATCAATAAACCTTTTAATATACCAACTCACTCAAACGCATTACATCAAAAGTTAATAGCGTTTTACGTTTTCTGATGACGAGTTGCCGGTAAACTCGTGATTTGCATGCAGATGGGTTGTGGAATTCAACTGTCTCCATCAAGATTATGAAATTGGCAACTTTCTGCTGTTGGTGCGCGAGCCTAGATAGGTGGTCATACCTGTAAAATCATGCTATCAAATGAAGGAAATTTTGGCAATCCGTCCCTTTCCCAAAGCCCAAATATTCCAGTGGGAAGGGTGTCCATGGAGGGTGCCCTCTCCTTTTGACCTCCCTCTCCTCCATGGCAGCAATTTATCAGTCATTCCACACCCTGTTGAAATTTCATGTATACACACGCGGCAAGGAAGGGCCAGGTGGGCGGAATATAATACACGCGTGATCTCCCTATTGGTCGTCTGACAGACTTTCAGTCTGTTAAGTAAATCTGTCTAAGGGTTAAGGACCATGGAGTAAACGTTCTCAAGCATCTGCGTAGCCTGAGGGAGGCACTGCTGCACGACCCCACCTCTCACAGATTTTTTAGTTCCTTTAAATCTGTTAAATATGTAACACAAATTTTAACTGAAAGGTAGTTTACATGGTGCAAATTTAATATAAAGACATTTTCAATGGGGAAGGTGAAACGACTCCCCTTAAGCCCTTGGCCCATGGTGCATGTAGAAGACTTCCCCCAAATTTTCGAAAGATTTGAAGGGTTTAAAAGCATTTGGCAGAAATTTAAATCTCAAATGTGGCATACTTTTAATAACTTTAAACTGTTTAGCGTTTCTGAACTTTTTCCAGAATTTGCTGGAAAAAAATCATTCATAATCACTATAAAATTTCCATGAAATATTCCAGAACAAAATGAAACTGGCCACACACTCTGGCAGCGAATAAAAATCAACTATTCTTATCTCAGTTTCACTTCATAGTTTGGACATGATGTTTTGCCCTATATTGTAGAATATCGTTCAGAAGAAAACTGCAAAACGTTGTTCGATGATTATAACCAGGGTGGTGTTACAACTGCCTGTTTTAAAATTTAAGATGACACAGAAAACAGCCAAAACAGAAGATGACCCAGAAAACAGAAGCTTTTCACACAGGTGTATGAAGAGCCCAAAGTTTTGGCCAGAAAAATTGAAGTGGTACATTCAAGGCTATCTGGTAATTTTCTGATCGTATTGCGATTTGTTCACTTCTTAAAGAACAAAAAAAAATTATTTCAAACGAAAGTTCCAAGTAAGGGTTGCTTAGAGTTAACTCCTCCCTGGAGATACTCACAAATCCGTAGAATGCTATTTCGGGAATTCCCCCCCAACTATCGTGGCTCTACGCTTAAATTTTTAATGCATTAATTGCATATTTTTGGCAGAGAATCCTCTGCTCACAACCTACAGCGTAGCTCAATATTGATGTTCTTTAGCTTTGTTGCCGTCAAAATGCAATTAGAGGGTTACTAGCAATTATTTCTCGATCAGTACACCTAAACGTATCCTTTTTAAAAGCCAATCCTTCATTATGATCTCATTCCTTAAAAAAAGGTAATATTTATTTATTTGTTTAAGGCAGGGCAATTATAAAGATAGCAACTTTAAATGAAAACATGGTTAAAGATTCTCTCATTATGTTTTCGTTCGTCATACTACTTTTCGTCTTGATTTCAAGCGGACAACATTTTACCACATGCGATCTACCTTACAAGTTTTCGCCAATTATAAGGGAAGAGGGCTTATACAAGTCTGGAAAATGCCATTTCCGACTATCTGAAGGTTCGCGAATTTTAAGAATTGTTTGTACGCTCCAACCATCGGTGCAGCTCTACTTAGTCGTTGGCTTCGTCTGCAAAGGTTTCCCCAAACTTCACAGGTTTTTACAATGATCCACTCCTGCTAGTGAGCCAGTGAGAGACAACTGGAAAAAAAGGCCGTGACCGATTCGACTTGAACCAAAAGGTTGGAAAGTTGGCTTTATAACTCTGTCTAACTAACTTCACTCCTGCTAAGAGCGCCTGTGTAAGCCTTGCTTGTACAAACCTGGGAAATAGCATTTGCCGCTATCAGAGGGGTCGCGATTTTTCAAAGTTTTCTGTACGCTCCCCGCCAACTGCTCTTACTTCTCGTTGGTCTCTTCCTGTAAGACTTATTCCACCAGGCTTCAGATTTGAAATGTTCCACGTTTGTTTTTAGGTATTGCATATATAAGCATGGGCAATGCCGTTTCCGGCGATCTGGGGTGGCGATTTTTCAAAATTTTCTGTTCGCTCCACGCCAAATAATAGTGGCGCTCTGCTTAAATAGTCTTCAGCCCAGTCTTCTAAGACTTATCCCCCCAGGCATTCATGATTCATGTATTCATATTGTCCCGAAACTGGCCCAGTGTCTTCTTCCATTCAGTTGGAAAAACATCCAGCCAGTCAGAACTTTGGACCATGACACCCCATAAACATGAGACCCTAGCGACGGCAGTGGTTACATACTCAATATGTAACCAATGTGTATAGGAAAGTACTGGTATGATACAAACGTTTTCCTATACGATACCGGTAAAACGATTTCATGCACAGAGGAATATCCTATACAATACAAGCAAACCTACACCCTGTCCAAAGCTGAAGGATTTCCGACCTTACAAGATTGCCCCAAAAGGTAGTGTATACCACACTCTAAAAAATATTTAAACGATTTTGTTTAAAAATTAGGATACTCACGAAAATGAGTATTTCTACTCGAAATAAGTGAGTACTTCAACTCAATTTGTGTAAAATTTTGCACAAATTCAGCAATTTGTGTAAAATTTTTGCACAAATTCAGTTGAAGTACTCACTTATTTCGAGTAGAAATACTCATTTTCGTGAGTATCCTAATTTTTAAACAAAATCGTTTAAATATTTTTTTAGAGTGCACCCTGTATTATTGTAGAGGGAAATATTAAATACTGGAAAGCATATATTTATTATGTTATTAAGACACTCTGCTAGTACATCTTTAATCCGTGTCAAGGTCAGAGGGCCTGGGCGAGTTATCTTATGAATGCTCTCCGAGTGATCCTTCCTTGGGAACTATTTAAATTGATATTGCTTGATAAGGATGAAACCCACAAACGAGTGTGGATTTTCTCATCGTGTATTCCGACTCTGAACACCTGACTCACGTCTTTACACGACTGTCCAGGCAACTTCGAAACATGGTCACGAAAGAAATGATGTCATCAAATTTTCATGTAGGCATAAACTCAAATTTTGGAACACGTGTTATGGGTGCGGAATTGGTTTGTTCATATCGACGATTTGGATGATGTGCGCATGTGCAAGTCCACCAAAACGAATTAAAGAACTGAACTTGCTTATGAGGGGGGATCATGGCTTGACCAATTTATTACTAGAGAAAACTGCGAATACCAACAAACTGACCTTGACATTTCAACCAGGTGTTCAGAGCCAAAACAAAGACTAAGGGTGCTCATAACTGTTAAAAAATATCATGAAATAATGCTCCTTTCTAATTATAAACACGGGTTTCGTTAATTTGGGAAAATGAATTACTGTTTGATATGTTTTAAGTCCCTAATATCAAGACTGGCCTGCAATTTTCTTCATTCTATTCCCGCACGTTTTACATTATTTGCGTGCATAACTTCACTAAATCTGAAATGCTTTTCGTGGTTCACGATTCTTTGATAATTAATTTAGCCACTAAATTCGATTCTGGTCACATCGTACGTGAAATAAAAATCACTTCTTACAAATCTATTGAAGGTGGATGTCCAGTACCATGAGGTCAACCGCAGAACTACGTCAACGTACGCACCGCTAGATTGGGAAATCAATGTCCAGCGTTTAAAGAACAGAATTTTCTAATGGCCAGCTTGACAAATCAATATTCTGAACCAAACGTGTACCTTTTATTTTAAAGTTCACATGATATCAGCAGTCACAATGAACACAAGATCATCATACCTATTGAATTTCCTTAAATTGACAGTGGTTCGACAGTTCGATGGTCATCATTCTCGGGCACTGCACGCACAGAATTTGCACAGAATTTGAGAAAAGAATGATGAAAACTAAAATGTATTCGATGCTTAAATATTACGTAAAGGCATTTCACTGCAGTCCGGTTTTACATATATTTCAAAGGCGGAAAATAGTAAAGAAAGGTCAATACGTCAGTTCCCTTCTTTTAAGATTAGTTTAAAGATAAAACACACAGTAATAGATCATTTTAATACATGTCCTCGTGTAATGCATGCCGGAAACCCAACCAATCGTTAAGACATGGTGTGACATATTTACCCACATGCTGGAAATCGGAATAATAGTCATACATCTTACACGCACTAGGTATTTAAAGGTAAACATTGTGCCCTTGATATACGGCATATGAGATCTGAGTTTGAAAACTGTTTTGACTTTTATGTGTTTTGATTTCTACTACCGTAATGATTTTAAAACAAATGTCATTTTCATGCAAAATATGTGAACTAAAACTACGCTTGTACTCCCAATCTAAATATAATTGTAAATATTTAAGAATAAACATACTCCAATTAGTCTTCCCAGTTATACCTTGAGCCTATATTGACTGGCCAAGTTTATGACCTATCGAAATGTTTAAATGATAACCACTTAGCATGTCGTTTTTTAGTTCTATAACCACTTCATGAATTTACTAACGATAGACGTGTAGATAGACGTAGATTTGACAGTTTGACGACACTTCAGACTGTTAACAACGTTGCCCTTTAAAGTGCACCTAAAGTAAAAAAATTCAAAAATATATATTAAAAACCATGAAAAATAGATTACAACAGTCCAACTCCCATCTTCATAGGACATTCCTGAACTGAGATATTAAATGTTGAAGTTCATTCACTCAAATTAAAATGGTACATTGCGCAATATTTTGTGATGTCATTCTTGTACCACTCAAATTACAATCTTTGTATTTCTTTGTTTTTCCGAAAGTTACTGCACCTTGTACCAAGATGTGATAGCACTCTTACTCTTATGTGGTGATGTAATTAATTAAGCCCTCCTTGTGAAACATGCTATGCAAGCAAACAGGAAGTGTTCAAGGTCATAAAAACATTTTAATTCTAAAGGAAAACAAAGCATGTTATGTGAGTTGTACAACAAGAAAGTCACAAATTATTGCGCAATAGAACACAATTTGTTTTAGGTGAATAAACTTCAACATTTTTTATCTCAGCTCAGGAATGTCATATGAAGATGGGAATTGGACTGTTAGAATTCGTTTTTTATTCTCTTAAATACATAATTTTGAATTTTTTGACTTGAGGTACAATTTAACTTCGGCTCGTGATTCAGGCAATTTGCGGTAAACTAGACATTTGGTAGATGTACGTATTGATCTTACTAAGTTTACTCTCTCTTTTCTATGAGTTCCCATATTTCGTCCTTAGGCAAAGTGACAATTGAGTGCATCCTCTCCACATCATCATGACCTTCCGCTAGTGACCATTTGAAGTCTCTAACGAGAACAGCCAAAAAGACAGTCATTTTGTACATGGCGAAGCGGCAGCCAGGACAAACACGTCCGGGCAATCCAAACGGCTGAAAAGAATACGGGTGGCGTTGCCTTACGTTTTCCTCACTAAATCGTTCCGGATCAAATCTATAATTACAGAGAAGTAAAGACGGAACATTGCATGTGATGAAATATAGTTACTTCTGAAAAAGTACAGTATAGTGACTGAATTAAGTTATGATTTAACAGTTAAGTTTAACACACTTTATGTTTCTGAAAAACGTAGTAACGTTATCTATTAAGGGTACAATCGTAAAGGCACCAAGGTACCAAATGGGAAGGCGCTCATCACTCTATATTAAGATGACTTACTTGCCGGGCATTGGCCATATTGCTGCGTCTTGGTAAACAACTCCCAAAGCAGTTATGACTGGAGTCTGCAGATTAAAAACATTACAGAAAGGTATGAAGTAACAAGCATAGTCACAAGAATGAATTCATATTAAATATGGTGTATGTTTTGAGCTTACTCATATAGCGGCATTATCTTGGAAATGTTGTTGCGAACACTTTTTAAAATACAATCTTCTTAATACATACTTGTTTTGAAAACGTCCTGAACATCCTAACTATACTTAACTCACCATCATGCATAAGTTAAAAACCTTTTACTTGCAACTAATCCAAATTAGAAGTCGTATATTACCCCTTTAGGAATAACATATCCACCAAGGTTGGCGTCAACATCCTGAACTCTTGCTGCAATAGGAGCAAGTGCACTGAGTCGTAGGCTCTCATTCAGTATCTTTCTAATGTATCTGCGGATTTAAAATCAAACGACTGCCTGGGTGAGCAAAGGGCAAACTGGAATACGTGTACTCACTCAAATTATGTTGGTGTTGCATGTGATAATCCATTTTTCCAAGTGATATTGTTTGACAGAGCAGGAATTGGGAAATGGATTGAATGTAATAAATAATTTTAGTTTGAGAAAGTTGTTTTCCCAACTAAAGAATGTGCTGCATGTGCTGAATAAGGCAAAACTTTCATTGAAAAGCTTATGAACCTATTTTACAATAAGGAACGTTATACCTAGAACATTTATCCTTTGCTGGCGGCCAAGAAACTTGTAATTGCCGTTTAATTTAAAAGAATGAATTTATTAGGTAACAAAGACATCATCATAAATCAATAGTAACTGGGTATTCTGATATGTTCTCTTCGTCTGAATAACATTTTCGATAATTGGAGAGAATATATTTTGGAGATTTAATTGAGCTTTAAGTGTAACCTCTTGGACCAACTCTGTTGCGTTAAATGTTATGGAACGTAATAGATTCATTTGTGCCAAATTCACACCACATCGATCTCATGAACAACATTTGAATGTTAGCTGCAGACAATGTCACAGGCATATATTCATTAACCCATACCGTCTCCCAACCTACTTACTTCACGCCCCCCACAGCAACTCTGCGTTTATTGTTTCAGGGCGTACACTGGTGAGCATACAAGGCCACGGTGGCATAGCCACAGGGGTGGTTAGAACCTCCCCCCCCCCAAACCTAACCTTGGAATGCAAAAAAAAACTAATATAGTGTTTTTTCTCTCTATTCTTAGACCTTGTCCTCATTTCGTGCCCGGAACCCCCCACCCCGACACCAAAACCCTTCCCATGCCACAACCCTTGCTGTGCGCCTACTAGGCCACAAGGTGTAATTGGAACACTTTCACTGCATGCTGCATTCTACGAGCTACTTTGCATGTTTAAATTTGATGTCAACTAAAAAAAAGTGTCAATTAAGATTTTCGGTGGGACCCCGATAAGATTGTAGTTAGGGGTGACGAATGACTGCCTTTGAAGTGAAGACCAGTTGGACTTGCCAAGCATAGTCACTCCTGACAACGTTAAAATGGTACTTAACAAAATATATATCCTACGGTAACTCTCCAACAGCTTCAGGGCCAATTATCTTATCCTTCCCGATGACAGAAATAACTTCTTGGCACGCTCTCTCTTGCACGTCTTTATGTTTTGCCAGAAAGTACAAAGCCCAAGCAAGCACTGTGAAAAAGAAGTTGTTTGAAATACGGGCACTCATTTCGTTTGAGAAAATATTTTTTCCAAATAAATGCCCAGCTAACCTTTAATTGAACTGACACATATGACTTCTGCATTTCCCAGGAGAAGTTAACAATTGCAATACATAAAAATTATTGCAATACATAAAAATTGTTGCTGGTATCAGTCACCAGTGTCCCTAAACAATGATGATATCGCCTGAATTTTACAACTCAAAATTACGTTCATCGCTTTTGGGAAGGGATATCATTTCTCCGGAATGCATCTTACATGGCCCAAAGTCCCGGTTTGTGGATACCAATAAATGGAAACAAATATGGCGGTGGAGGCAGAGAGTATTTCAACCACCATCTTTCCTATCAAAGTCTGCTTGATATTTTCACTGTATATGTTAAATGTATGGATGAAGAAATATTTAATTCAGAGAGTAGCTTCAAGTCTGATAGTGACTTCAATACAAAACTAGAAGATTGAACTATAGCAGGGCTTGTATAAAGGAATTTCAGTTGAGGGAAACCTTCTCAAGCATACAAGAAACTTTACTCTTTTGAACATTTCTGCATGCACTGGTAGATATTCCAGTGGCGACGGAACGGGGAGGGACTAAAGGGTTTCAGTGTGTTCAGTCCCTCAATATTTACGGGGATAATTAAGAAGTGGATGCTACACAATTCTTGAAGACAAGGTATGTGCAGCTTGAACACGATGGAAGTACCCCTTCCGTCACCCTGGAGGATTGGTTAAGTAAAAAATATTTTTGTACACTTCGAGCCAACTCATGGTGGTCTTGATGGCACCCAGCCCACCCCATTCCGTTCCGACGCACCTGAGATATGTTATAATTATATAATGTCCATGGCTGATTGATTCCTACCACAAATTTCGAATTTCCCCGATGGAAGGGAATTTTGTGTAAAAGACTTAAGTGTTAAGACCGAGCATTATCCTATTGACTTCTCAAGTTTTTTTTTCAAAGTCCTGGTTCAATGTTAATCACACATCAAAATAACAAAATAAGTATTTTCCATTTTTCATGTACTTTGAAACACGCACTGCGTTTGAACTGCATATCAACATAATACTTCTTGCTAGCGTCACTGGAAAAAAAACAGACTGCAAAAGTCATCAACTTGTCCAACCAGAGTGCAGCTGCTTGTGGAATAAATGTCTTTAAAGAGCAGTCATCTATCAATGACCTTGAGAAGATTGCATTCCTAAAAATCATATTTGGTTTTCATTACAGTACCTTTAAGATGTACAAGTGTTATAAACATGTTCTCTCGAAGGTCGGTTTAGTTGCTTAACAATGAAAACGTGGACGAGGAATTTTTTCTTTGGGACGATTTTCTATTTTCTACCAATTTATCCTTCCATTAAATATTTTAAAGGAAGTTTATACATTCTAGTATTTCTGGGTGGACCATTCCATTTCTGAACAGGAATCACGTTAAGCTTCAACGTTCCTTTGTCATTTGAAAATAAAAAAAAATAATCCGTCTACTAGCAACAGCCTGAGTGAGTAATATCTGAGATCATAATAAATTTTAAGATGAAAAAGTGTTCCAGTTGCGCAAGGCAAAATCCCTTTGATCTTGAAATCTTCGAAAAGCAAAGATTTCTCATACCAAAATCGTCCAAAGACTTACAATAACTTGAAGACAAAATACTTGTCCTAAAAATTTTCCAAAAGCTTTCCATTTTTTCACTGAATTGGTAATCAATGCTTTGAGAATGACGAAATGATGAAATCATATCTTACAACTCACAGTGCCCGGTTGTGTGGAATCCCGCAATCATATACGTTAGTGCATCGTCCAAAATCTTTTTTTCTGAGATGTCATCTTGATCCATAAGAATATCGATAAAAACTTTTTCGTCAGGTTTTGGTGGATTCTGTCGTCTCAATTTTATTATGTCCTTAATCATGTTATGTATTGTTTCCAAAGCTGTAGATAAACATATTGCGATATGTAGAGAACTCCTTGAATGCAAGTTACGAATTTTTACAACGATAATTGCGTTTGTTAGCGCATAATTACAGCAATAGTTAGATTGAATAAAAACTTCAACCAAACACATCGAAAGATAACGATTGGTTAACATGAATTCCAGGTCAAAACGGCGGAATATTGCTAAACAAAGATACTTTTGGGAAGAATGAAGTCATATACTCAAGTCAAAAATTAAAAGCATTTGCAATTTTATAACGACGAGTTACTTGTCTGGCTTTTGGGATGAGTGTTGGTTACGCATTGCATGTTACGTTAACACAATTAATGTGGACAGCTCAAATCAATTATAGAAATAGTACATCGGATATTGTGCAGCATTGTGGTCCATTTAAATTATTCTGGTTTCGAACAATAACACATTTCCATAAATAAGGGAGTCAACTTGTGACATTTAGTTAAAATTTCCAGTTTCATAATTGAAAGGCTGTGTTATACTTTGTTACAGGAAAAAGGCAAATCATTTCAAAGGTTTAAAAATAATTATTCCTAATAATCGTTAATGTTCAAAATACGTTCATTTTTGCCCAGTGTAAACGGGACACCAAAACCAGATTTTCTACATAATACTGAAAAAAAAGTCCTCTTAAAATGAATGTGCAAAGTTGTAGATGGTGCACTTTATGATTTTCTATGAAATGAAAATGCTTTAAATGCATGAGGAAATTGGGTTGAGCTTGTAGAATGAACCTCTTAAAGAACCAGTTCTCTCATCCCAAACAGTACAAATTCTCCTAACCTTCTTACTTAAGCCCCTCCCACAATTGTCTGAAATTCATCCTCATCCAGATAAAATTTCAGTTTATTGGTTCTAGGTGAGTATAGACAAACTCAATTTATATAATCAAAACACTCTCAGTACCATTCATGCTTTGTAATATAAACTTTGCATTCTGCATTGTTTGAATTAGCTGTCAATCAAAGAGCTGAGCCAATTGAAAATTTTGTTACCCGGGTTCCAAAATTGCAGTTTGGGGTGAGAGGTTTGGCCCTTTAAAAGCGGGACACCGTTTACTGGGTGAAACATTCTTCTCAAGACTCAACTATGCTAATCTTTTTTATTGGGCATTTTTTTTTTCATTTTTGAATAGTAACTATATAGCACTTAAAAATACATCAAGACACTTTTAAATATTGAAAGTACAATTGCAGTAAAATGATTAATTCATATTTTGCAGTGCGACACCAATAATTTACACTGTTTTTCACATTGCTATTTCATTTTGCACAAACAGAATTAGTAGAGATGTGTATATTCTAAAATACTACTCAACTGCTTCCTAAAATACATTTTAAACCTACAGTATGGGGGAATTTACACAGCTCATTGTAATAAGGGAAAGACTTAACTGATTTGCATATTTCATGCCCTTCGTGTCCCATTTATTTCCCGTTTACTTTACACTTAATACATTTTAGAATATTATATAAGGCAAAACTTGTACTTATGAATGGGCTTGTGACTGGGACCATCTCCCTTTACTTTAAAGCTTTATGCACTGTCAACTTGAAGTTAAAATAAATTACATAGGCATCAAATATACTGACTACTTAATTTATGGAATCCCCCGTACTGCCGTTTAAATAATTGAAAATGCTACGGAACTCATACATACACTCGGTAAAACTTTTCTGTCTTTCGCTGTTTGCCTCAGGGATATTTCCTTCCATCTGTAGAGTAATCTCTTCAATGCACTTTCAGACAAGAGAATGAACAAAAGATATGAATGAAGTTATCAAAACATACTTTGTTAATCCAAATAAAAACATATGTTCACCCAATGGAAAATGAAAGATACAAGCGCGTATGGTGTCTATAGACGAATCCGGATAGCAAGTGATGGTCTGATTTCAGTCGGCCATAAGTGGGGTCCATCACCTTTTAATCTTTCGATTTCCTTGCTTACCTCTATCATGGATGGTTGAACACTACGTTGTATCGTAATTCCTTCAATTTCACTGAATATGAGGGTTTGAAACTCATACAATATATAAAGGCGATTCAGTGCTGATGAACCCCACTAAAGGCTGCACACGGTTACTAAAAACAAGCGCTAATCGGATTCGTCCATAACTGGTGGGGTAAAATGTCATCGCCGGATATTACCTGTTATGAAAATAACAGTAATTTTGCTTTTATCCATAGTAGTTCAGTTGAAAACCGTCAATATATTTTTCTACAGACCTTACACATTGACGACGATCTGACTTCATGTTCGGAGGAATAACGACGAAACAAGAGGTCGTAGGATTAATATTTTTGTAGGACATGTATAGATCCGTGTGCCACATGAGGTATCATTACGTAAAAGAGTTACGCGCGTATTCGAGAGTTGACCAAAACGGGTAGATGTTTACTGTTTAACAAGGTGTTTCTTGATTGGCTGTTGCCATTGTATTGTATCGATTGTATTCTTCGTTCGGGTAAGGGATTAGTTTAGGAATTAAAGTTATCGTTAGCCAGTTATGAAATTTCTTGTTAAACAGTGCGCATCGTCCCACCAAAACAGCTTCTCTTTCGAATGAGGGCTTACTGTTTGCATTGTCACATCATGGTCACAAGGCAAACGAACTGAAAACATTTACCTTCTTTTGACCACTACTCCCAGCCCTTAATGCAGAACATTGTCAAAAAGATTAGGTATCGCCGAATATATATAAAAGGACGTTGAAAAAGGTGCGTTTGTGTTTAAGAATTGTATTCCATAATGTTTTAATCAAATGTAATATCAACATTGATTTTAATTTGTTTTCTGCGGTTGGATGATCATTGTGGTCTTTCAACTTGTACAGTAATATTGAAGTCATAGAGAACTGAAATTTTAGTTCTTATTCCGTTGGTATGCAAAGTTTTGAGTAAAGTTTATAGTAGTAAACGTGTATAAGTGTTGAAACTCTCTGATAAACGGAATAAGCAGTTCCATTTCACAACTGTTTGAAGCAACAGTAGCATTTCAAGCTTTTAGTCTTATTTCTATTAAGTATATAGTGTTATGGTGTTTCAGGTCATCAACAGGCAATTTAGTGGTGAATAGTCCGTGTGGTCGCGGGGTAATTTCCCTCTGACGAGCCAACATTCGCTACCAGGGCACCTTTTAAGATTTTTAACAGCCTGCCTGAATTCGCCACTCGTTAAATGAAATTCCTCTGTAGACAACTGAGTATGCAAACCATGTACTGTACACCAATCAGCAAAATCATCTCGAGCGATTAAAAAATTGTGACGTAACTCTCACGGGCCATTGATGGAATAGGACACTCCATGCACTACACTGATCCAGATTAGGATAACTGCATTTTACCTTTAAGCTAAACACATCTGTTTCACCATGAAAGACTCAGAAAAAGATTGTCTTTTCAAGTAAGGGTAATTGCTCTGGTAATATCAACAAGTACCGTATAGACTTTGAACTACTTACAACTTCGTAATTGTGCTGCAACTTATGGCACATGTCATCATTGCTGAAGTAGGTACCGAAAGACGTTTGTGACAGACCTTTGATAGCCAGAGAAAGCGTAGTTTGGCAAATGGGAATATGTTCATCTTTTGGTAAAGACGCTAGCTTACCAGCGGCCTCTTCTGCAAGCTGTTCATGAAAATAATTGGAATAAAATGCCTAACATATACTACACATAAAAAGTTGTTTTCCTTTCACCCGTTACCATAAAATAGAAATGAGTCTAATGGGGCGGGGAGATCAGATGGATGAAATGAAAATGGCAGGGGTTTCTTCGAGGTTACCATCTTGGGACATAATATGTGTTTTCAGGAAACAACAAAATACTTCTGTAGAATTATAAATAAGACGTCTTCAATCTCTTAACCTCATGTACTGCAACAGTTGAAATTCAGAGTCATTGAAAACATGTGATACCAACATAAATTAGTTATGGGATTTTTCGGCTCAGATTCTAACCAATTGCTTCACGTCAGACTGACTACGGCCCTTTTTCCAATTGTTGCTAACTAGTTTGTTTCCCTAACCTATTGTATACACTGAGGACAAAGTATTATGGTGGTAGAATCCGTTTTTAAAGTCAGTTCTCCTCTAGATCCTCTGCACTTGACATGCATGATGTAATCTTTAAAGTCTTCAGTATGACTTAAACAACAGTCGAACTCCGAGACCTTCCTTTTACACGTCATACGCTCTTACCACCTTGCAGTGAGGGGATAAAAATGTAAGGTTACTATATAGATGATGCAGACAAATGAAATTGTTCGTATTAATGAATATCTTAATTTTGAATTAATTATTGCCCTTTTTCAGCAATTTAAATGCTATTTTCATTGATAAGTCTATCAAAATGGCACACCTTCATTGATTTTTTGTTTACTTTCAATGAATTGAAAATCATTGGCTATCGACATTAGAGCACTGTACACGTGCATATCTTCTTGTCGTTTAGACACGAGTAATCGATAAAAGCTACAAGTCTGTCCTAGTCGTGGCCAACATAATCCTGGATGCAATTTAATTTGGCAATGTTCCCGCTACCATCTATAAAACTGACCTTGTTTAAGGTTTCGCAGAAGTTTGGCAACATAGCATGACTAAAGGCAGGACTAGTCGTCTTGCGTCTTGTTTTGCCTTCGATACCATTACAATACTGGACACTGTCCGATCCTATAAGTGGTTCAAACGGCCTGAACAACTGGGCTGAAGAGAATTATTTAAAGTGTAATTAAATTTCACTTTTGCAAAAAGTTAACCCTTTAAGCAGCCATGCAAAGCATATCAAACATCATGTTAATTTCACAACATGCACACATTTCTAGAGACCTTATTTGTTTGTTTTTTATTTGTTGCCGAAGGCAGGCAAGAAATTCGTGAGACGCTGATGTTGTGTGTATCTACAAGCATTGCATAGCGACCGTGGAGTTTGACCTGAATAAATACCAATAACCGGAGGACATTTTTCCAACCGATGGCAAAAATCCTCGTGTAAAGCGGCATTGCATTTTAACACGTTTTCCATCCTGTAGTTACAGTATTGGCTAGGGTCCTCTACCAATAAGAAACTAACCAGAAAGCCAAAATGCTTAGTGATTCCTTGCCACTGAAATGTAAGCCTGGTTTCCATTTTGAAATTACCAGTGCTTCATGATGTTTTTTTTTTTCAAATTGACACACCTCCATAACCCACAAAGTATACATGCAATGCATCCACCGTTCCTACATTGAGATTCTCCATGACCTTTTAACACCTAGGTTCTTTTCACTATACCACATCCACATACTATGTGTGAAATTTTGCAGTATCCAAGACTCCAGTCATGAAAAATTGTGTAAACATGATGTTAAGACTTTGACCCCTTGTGAACCCAAATGATATTTGACCCCCACCAATACAAAGGGATCGTTTATTCACTATGCACCATCTATGGATCGGGAGCATTTACTTAATACAAGAAACCCACACACCAAATATGAGATTAGGTACACTTAACCCTTCTTGAGATATAGCGTGTTCGATTACTCGCCCGAGTTAACTCGTGTCTGGCACGACTACGTTCGATTAGCTAATGACGTCAGTGTTCGCGCTTACTCGCGCCAGGCCCAAGTGAGTGACCCTTCGAGTCGGTTACTTAGGTAAATATCCCATCGTGCTTTGGGAGAACATGGCAGCTACACGAACAACATGCATTCGTGAACAATTTCAGAGCATGTAAATACAGTGGGGTAAACATGAAACTTCTGACTTGTGAAAAGTGGTTGATGTCGGAATTAGTGAAGTCACTCAAGTGTTATTTCTCGAGAATTTTCTAAATGGGCATTGTTTCGAGTCTACGTTCATCGTACAAGCGAACCGCATGTAATACGTACGTACCAGAGTTCGCTCTGCCATCCAGCTACGGGCTCTGTCATTGGCTATTGTGAACCAACTTCTCCAATAATTACCGTAAAACGTTCGTTTATTTCACCCAACTGCGCATGACCATCGTAGCCCTAGCTCGAGGCTCGAGTAAGTCAAGGGAAGCAAATCGAACACGCTAATTATGTGTTTACAGACATTTTCTAAGGAATTTACCATTTGACCTATTGAGACCCCAAATGACCTTTGACCTTCACTTTAAACAATAGGGACCATCTACTCAATATGGCCAGCTCACACACCAAATACGAGGTTGGTCACACTTATTCTCCTTGAGATAACGTGTGTGCAAGCAATTTCCAAGGAATTTATCCTTTGACCTCTCGTGACCCAAAATGACATTTGACCTCCACGAGAATAGATAAGAATCATCTACTGTACTTAATACGAACAACTAACACGCCAAATGTGAGCATAGTCACACGTACCGTTCGTGAGATATCGTTCTTTCAAGGTTTTGACCTTTTGACCTCTGGTGACCTCAAATGACCCTTGACCTTCACCAAAAACAGTAGGTACCATCTACTCAATATGCAAACTGACTCACCAAATATGATATTGGTCACATTACCCTTCTTGAGATATCGTGTTTACAAGCAAAAGCTTCACATACGCACATACTCGCGGACACACGCACACATATGCACGACATCACCATCGCTTACAATCCTTGCCTGCCGTCTGCCATCAGGAATAAAAAAAATGGTGTATGAAAATTTCAGTGGTACTCAGGTATGTAAAACATAACTAGTGGATTGGGCAAAGCAAGTGTAATTAAGATATATATGTGATTTCACAAGTTGTTTAAACAAGTTCTTATTTCAAAATGGATTTCTAAAATCCACGTCTTCTCACCATTTTTATCAAATATGTCTGTTTTCTTCGGGATTCATGTTTACAAATACTGGGCAAGGTCACTTTGGCAACATCCTTGACTTTTTGTCACACGTTTGACAAGTAGTTAGTCAACGCTTCCTAATAACTTATCGCACCTGTGACAAGGAGTCTGTCCTTGCCTGAGAAAATGGCAATTTGAAAACAATTAAGACGCCTTGTCGTACATGTGACAAGGAGTTTGTCCTTTTATTGATCTCGTATTGGGCTATAATTTTGTCAAAAAAGGCAATAAGTTATGCGAAACGAGCTGTCCAGATAAAATCCATTTTTAAAATAGAACTTGTTTTTATAGCTCCCTCTAATCAATTTCATTTTCATTTCCCATACTCATAGTTGTATATGCTGGTCCGTATGTGAATATGAATACGACACTACCAAACACAGGTCCTCGATTTGTGATGAATATCAGTAGGTTATATGTGTAAAGTATTTAAGTATGTGCTGGTGTGTGGGTTTTTTTTTTAAATTAAATTATTTCCTGATTTGCTTACGTGGTCTATCAAATACTCGTTTGAGCTCCTGAAGGATATCCGGGGAGGCCACACTGACCGTAAATGTAGGTCCAAACCAGAAGGAGGCGATTGGTCCAAACTGCGTGTGCAATTTCACCAAAAATTCATGAAGGCTCCCTGCTGCCTTTATGTCTGGAAGGTTGCCATTTCCTCTAGATACCGAGAGTAAAATTTAACCGAAACGGTGACCCAGCTTACTTTTAAACCAGACATACAAAACTATAAAAATAAAACTGTTGTGAACAAAGCCTTTATTTCCTGTTGATTCATCTGTTGGTAGGCATTTTAGGTACGTTAGCTTCTAAAACTTTGAATGCACTATTTGTTTAACTTTGTCAAATAGCTTCAATTGGTTGATAATTGGTTAATTTATTCACTGTAAAAAATGTCTACAGACAGTTGTAGGAAAACAGAACAAAAATAAAGAAATACAAAGAGGAAACGGAAAAAGTACTGTCAATTTTTGGTAACAAATTGACAGTACTTTTTCCGTTTTCTCTATGTATATCTTTATTTTTTGTTCTGTAAATCTACAGAAATTTTTTACAGTGTTGGTAAAGGATACACATCGTCATATATTTTGGTAAAAGTTCGTCATTAAGGAAAAGGATATCTGTTTCATAATCACGTGTAATAGTACACTAGTGAGCTACAATCGTATGCCACAAAAGGTAGTTCCCTCTAGCAAATGTACCCCACTGTGAACCTGTCCATCCCGACACTTTTATTCATTCCTCTAGGCATTTGAGAAACGTGTTCAAACAATCTTTGAAAACATAATTTAGATAATAATGGATGATGAGAGCTGTGGAGTTAACTAACAAACTACATTGTATACGCACGCGCAACGACGAAGGTTACAATATATTAAGGCTTGCTAATAATGATTGAATTACCTCAGCTTATCTCTTTTTAGCATTAACGTTTAGAGCTGAATGGTGGAATGTGAAAAAGATTCATTAGGTGAAAAAATACCAAAGTGATCTTACTTTGAATCAATCGGTTGAAGTCCTGGTGCCGTGGGAGCTTTAGATGGCTTTAAAGCAAAAATGAGAGACAAAGTGACGCATAGAATGTGAGCCTTGACCTATTTTACTTACGTCAAATTTGTAAAACTACCATAATAGGAAGGAGGAAATAAATGGCCGGCCGAAATCACTAAGTAATAGAGGGCAGTGTAAGACATACCGTGAATGCGCTTTGTATTGCACAATTATTTAAAAAGGGGGTTCGTAGGTACCAACATGGCTGCACGAACAATAGATAACAACAAGGACAATGTTGGTTTGTCAGTTTCATAAATAACAACCTTATAACTGTTTTAATTTTGCTTTTTGTTGTTAGTAATCGTTACTCATATAAGGCCTAGTAGATACAAATTCTTAATAACGACATGCACTATCTTTTAGAGAAGCACTCTGACGTTCAACTCATGCATGTAAGTAAATACTAAAAATTGTTATCATAGATTATCAATTATGATACTAAGGAGAAAATCCTGTGATTGGCCCAGGGATAAATACTCCCCCTGTTATTTGAGCAGGATGGAAGTTTTCAAAACCATTAGAACATGACACAGCTTGTGTTATCTTGTCATTGTCATAAATTGGTAACGACGATTGTCTGATTGTAGTAGCTGAAAAGTATGGCAGGCCTTCATATTGATTTAGTTAAATGCTGATGAGTAGTTAACTTTTCGCAGTTTTGTCCACCATCATCAAAATGCAAGAAGAATTTTCCATTTTTGGAATTATTTGGGTAAATCCACCATAAGCAATTGATTAGAGAATTATTTCCCTTGAGAGGTAGATATTTATAATTTAACCTTGATTTTCGAATCAGCATTGCAGTGAGTGACGTGTTTTTGTGGTTTACCGTAAGATCCTGTGCATCCACCTTTAAAAGTTTCTAAAGGATTGATTTGTATTTCCATGTTCAATGTGGCCGGAATCTCTTTTGTTATCTTCTTTCATTTGGTTTGTGCATTGCAACTCATACATTATGACAAAAACTAGGATATTAACAAATCATCGTCATAACAAGTTTTGAAAGCGATATCAACACTGAGGTCAACCATACATCGACACAAACCACAGTCACACCGACGACCTAAGCTAAGATCAAAAGTCACAACGGTTAGATTTGACCATTAATTGTAAAACCTCGACCACAGTCTAGGTCAACAACTCGAACACGACTCAGGTTGACACACAGTTGACCGAAACCAATGGCCAAATTGGCAGTGTTTTAAAGATGTAAAATACTTTTTCTTAAACGAGATTTTTCCTGGCTTTATCTTCTCATGGTTTGGTTAATACACGCTCTAAAAAGACTATGGTCAATTTGTCCATTGATTTGGTAGACACCGACCTAAACTATGGCCAAATATCTAACACATCTATGGTAAAAAAAAAACCAATTTATGGTCAAATCTGACCCATAAGATAGTAACTTTTGACCATAGTTTGAGTCAATCTTTTGACCATTGTTGGGTTGGTGCATAGTGGAAAAGAGAGCGAAGCAAATATATTACATTAGGAAAAACAAAATTTGTGCGGAATCTGTTTAAAGACCTGTGAAGAATTAAATTGAAGTACAAACACAGTTACTAAGGTATCTGCCTAACGACTTTACATTCACAATTTCATACACGTTTCTTTAAGGAACTCCAAGCTCTTTAATACTTCTCACTGGAATCAAATTCAATGAGTAAAGTACTTAACAAATGACTCTTGAATCATTGCAATAGGTTCAAATTTGATGAATTTTGCATAAAAATTAAATTAAAAAAATGCGGGAATAGAATTAAGGTATCCAATAGGTACTTGATGTTCTGAAAATGACGATGGGCGTTTTTAAAGTTACACGCGAGCATTCTTTCTTGACATTTTAAGCAGTACGATACACCTCTTTACCGTACTGTATTCGTAAGAAGAATTATTCAGGCAGAGAATTTTATAGTTAAATTGAGTAAAGCATTATCGAAGTTTACTTTTTGGAATTTTTGCGTTGCGTCGTTCATGAACAGTTGGGTCAAGCACTCTTTAGACAAGTTGCATTAGAATTGGGCTGAGGCTAAAACTTACCAATTTCTACTATAATACCTCTCCGTCCTGTTACTGGGGAATAGTGAAAACCACTGGAAATAGTCACGAAAATGCATTTTTATGCACAGTGCATTCTTGCGGATGTAGTGTCATTTGCATACATTGCAATAATTCACGAGGAAACCAAAACACCTCTTTGCAACACACTTAAAATTCCACCTGTTAGGTTAACAATTTTGTACGAACGGCAACGAAAAATTTTTACCTATCGCTAACATGTACAAGTAGATTAAATTTGTATATTTGACATAAGAGGGATTTTCGTGTATCATTGACTTCAAAATATGCGACCGGGATAGGCCCATTGTCCCTTCCAGGAGGTGAAAACTGCATCTCAATAGCACGTAGCGTCTGGATGATAATAATTTTCAAGATACATACATTTGTTTTGAGATCTAGTGCCTAATAGGAAATATGTGACGCCAATGCAGCACATTCCGATATTATTTGCTTTCAGTTTAAATGCTGATCCCACTTGACTGAAAATTAAGCAGTATTGTCTGTTATACCATATATATGGTGTAGGGGAATGTTAGATCTAAACGAAACGATATCCATACATTTCAACAGTTTTACATTTCAAGGAAAAACAGGGCATTTATTAATACGGAAAACGAATCTGAGGAAATTTTCGAAAACATCACATTGTGTGACTTTGTGTAAAAGAACTTTGTATTTCTCATCAAAATAAGCAATCTTAAAGTGAGATATCCTGACTTATCCTGAGAAGGGTATTGGAAGAGCTTTAGGAGGACATCATCTGGAATACCTTTTCTTCGTCGAGGCACTAGAAAAGAGCTACCAGATTATTCCCAAGTTATGATTTGATCTGTATATTAATGCAGTTGACGTTTTGTTGTACTTACCAAGCGAAAATACGCAAAAGCTAACAGTGTGATAACTACAAAGGCAGTGACAAACGTAATAGCAGTAATCATCTCGTTGTCTTATCTTCTTTCGCACAAAACTGGAAATTGTGTCTTTCCTAGCAATATCACTTGCTGCAAAAAATAATAAGGATATGAAATGTACGTTCTGGTGCTATTAGCCTAACTTCCAAGTTATTCCCCGCCTGTCTTATGAGACGACTAAACGAGAGGACTTGAGCAGTATTTGAATAATTTGACACTATACTAACACGTTCATGTTGGTGTGTCGTCGTTAAATCTTATCTATAACTAACTACATCTATCTGACTGACTGACCGACCGACCGACCGACCGACCGACTGACTAACTACTGTAACTAACTAACTACTGTAACTAACTACTGTAACTAACTAACTAACTAACTAACTAACTAACTAACTAACTAACTAACTAACTAACTAACTAACTAACTAACTAACTAACTAACTAACTAACTAACTAACTAACTAACTAACTAACTAACTAACTAACTAACTAACTAACTAACTAACTAACTAACTAACTAACTAACTAACTAACTAACTAACTAACTAACTAACTAACTAACTAACTAACTAACTAACTAACTAACTAACTAACTAACTAACTAACTAACTAACTAACTAACTAACTACTGTAACTAACTAACTACTGTAACTAACTAACTAACTACGGTAACTAACTACTGTAACTAACTACTGTAACTAACTACTGTAACTAACTACTGTAACTAACTAGCTATCTACCTAACTACTCCATTCTCTTAAAAAGGGCCACCTCCTGGCCCCAGGGCTCATTTTACTATGAGCCAATGCCTATCGAACAGGTCTAAATATATTTAATGAGGAACACATAAATAACAGATACCATAAAAAACCAACGTAGTCATAACCTAAAATCATATAATCTAGTCTACTTCTAGTGCAAGCTAAAGAAATGACAAAGCGGTATTCTGCTTGATTAGTATTCAATAGGAGATCTTGAGTCTTCTATTACACAACGTTATAAAACGTTTTATTACATCACATGGCACGTTTTCAAAACGTTTTGTGTTGACAGGGGTGTATATATTGTGTACTATTTTTAATATGATAAGACTTAACATGACAATCATGCAAAATGCGAGTTAGCAGACATATTTATGGATTTATAACTGGCTACTAGCTAGCTAATACGATTGTACTAGTATGAAACGTTTAAGAAAGTGCCTGTTGTGTTGTAAAACGTTTCAAAACTCGACATGCACTGACGTTTACAAAGTTTTGTGATAGCATACACAACCTGTGTTTCCGGAGCAATGAAACCTTATTGTTCACTTCAACGTTTAACACGTCAGGGCGTTCATTCAGCAGACCCGTCGTTTTTGTTAACGCCTTGAGAATGGAATTGGAGACGAACACTGAGCAGCAAACACTCAATTGTACGTTTTTTATCTAGTTTATATATTGTAAGTCCGATCATCTACCCTGTACTTTGTTCGCAATTTAATAATCCTATTGTCGTGGTGTGATTTTTGTTGTTTGCTAAGTCCGAGGTCAAGTTTAATACTTCCACCTCCGAACAGAAACGGTAGTGAGGAGAGTCCTGTAGGCAGTGTTTTCCACTGAAAAACGGTAAACTAATGACTACAGGGGTCAGTCTATTAGGTGCCCTGACGTCAACATGCGCAATATCTATGTGGATTGTGTAGCTAGGCAACAAGGATGGCGTTTTTTCGGGAGGCCTAAAATCTTAGTGTGATACTTTGTTATTGAGGACTTTATCAATGGTGGTAGGTTTCTTTAATTGTCTTATTTCATTGGAAGTTTCGAACCGGAAAATAAATAAAAAAATGTTAAACTCACTCTTTTAATAACCGAGGCAAATGCGAAATTGCAGTGCGTTGTAAATTTGCGCTGCACCATGTTTTCCAACGTAATTCAAATTTATTGAGCAAGTTTACGCTTCATCAAATATTAATTCTTTCCTCATCAAATGAGAGGGCTATTGGCTTGCGAGTTAAAAACTTTATACCCTGTAGGAAATCTTAAAAAAAGGAAATGAATCCATATTCAAGACGACTAGTTACTAACTGTACAGGGAACGTCTTTGTTCACTACGTTTATACTTGTTATTAGTGTAACCCTAGGTTCGTCTTACTGAACACTGCCCTCAGTACTGAGCATTACCCAAAACTCAAAAAGACGTCGCAAGAAACTTTGATCTAAAATCTCATCCCAACTTGGAAAACTGGTTTATTTTCACTTGTACACAACTCAAGTAACTTCTCTCTTAGGCCCTTGCACACTAAGACTAAATACAGGAAATACAGGTGAGCCTGCCTAAGTATCTTACCTCCCTGGTAAGTACTAAAGAAAACTACAGTCTTGCAAGACTTTGATCAAACTTTGACCTGTCTAAAAAAAACAGTAGGAGGCTCTTAAGCTAAAAGTCAATTACAAAACTACCTTAGCAGAATTCAGTTACTAAAAAAAAACACAGTGCACTCGCGAATTACTGATCAGTTACGAAATCCTGACAGGTAGTTCCTGCTATGGCAATCCTCATGCACTAAATCCTCAAACCTGGGATAGAGTTCATTTGATTGAGCAACCAGCAGCTGGACAAGAACGATGGTGGAACGTTAACCCCGCCGTTGTGAAGACCAGACTGTTACCTCACTTGAATGTTCACTGGGGAGCCATCGAGCAATACAAAATAGACAGCAGTCTTCTGGATTAACAACTAGACCTGGCTGTCACCATAAAGATAACAAATGGCAGCTAAATCAAGTGTTTAATTTGTGGTCATTCAAAGACCTGACATGCGAGCAGACATCTTGACCACATTTGTCGTATGCACATCGTAGGCGCAATAGACGAAAAACAAAACGATTAGCACCCCCTCAACCGGGCCAACATACAGGGGGCTACATTAGTTTTGTTTTATTTCGAATTTTGGTTAGTTAGATAGTTAGAAAGAGATTTACGGCCCAGTTTCCAACTCTATTGGTTCATTAAGTCGAACCGCTCACGACCCTTTACAGTTGTGGCTCACTGGCTTGTTTTCCCTACTCCATTGCTTATGCGGGGCATCACCCAAAACGGCAGTAGGTTTCTTTTTTTAGAGTCTTTGGTATGACTTGACCTGGGAAGCGAACCCGGTCCTTCCGCGTGAGAGGCGGATCCTCTAACCGTTAGACAAAACACTCGGTCGGGAATTTCGTATTTACCTTCAGTTGTGTGACAATAGGCGTATTCTCGTAACTAATCGCAAATTCAAAGTGTAAAAAGCTGTACAGTTTGGGCAGAATTTTTTTTTTTTAAATTTTGTACCAAGTTGTTACATTTTTGTCAGATGTTCACAACGGATCGTGACAGCATCACGGGCAGCAAAGTTGTGCAAATGTCATTTCGAGCATCCAGGTTGTCATTGGCGTAGGCCTGCACAAGATTTTCCTGAAGGGTGCACAAGCAGTATGTTAAGTAATCGACGGCTTGGGGAGGTGTCCAAATGTCCCCTTTCCCTTCAGAAATATTTGCACTTTTAAGTAGCCTACTAGATGCAACATGGTGCAAGAATTTTCGACTTTGACAGAGTGTTGAAAGTTGAAAAATTTATTTGAAGCCCTGCTTTAAGTAATGAGCAAAGGTGCAGGAAATCTGAGAATAGGGCCTAATATTACATCTATATTAAGATTATGTAAAAAAGATTATTTCTCTAAACTAACTTAAGAAAAGAGAAATGATGTTTAAGGTAGGCCTTCTTGGAGACATTTAAACAAAATTTTTAAGTGAGAAAAGTATTGCTTGTCATTTTCCTGATACGTTTTTGCATATACTAACTTAGTGGCGTAGCCACTGGGGGTTAGGGGTTGGGGTTAGGGGTTTGAACCCCCCCCCCCATGACCCAAACTTGCAATGCAAAAAACACCTAAAATAACTGTCTTTTCTCTCTATCTTTAGACTCTTCTCTCATTTCGTAACCCCCCACCCTCCCATGACACAATCCTGGCTACGCGCCTGTACTAACTATACACCTGTTTCATTAATTTCACAGGTTTCAAAGATACTTGGAAAGCTGCTTGACACTAGATTTAGAGATTTTATTGACAAAACTTAATAACATTTAAAACGGATTTAGAAGTAATCGATCAACAACGATGGCATCAATTGAATTAACTGAAAAGATCACAAACCCAATTGAAAAAAAAAAAATCTTTTATAGGTTTCTTCATCGATTGGAGAAAGGTTTTTTGATACCATAGATCTTGGTGTACTTTTACAAAGGAACCTGTGCACATTTGTGTTAAAAGTATTGTGTTAAAGTGGGTTGGAAGCCTCTTCCAGGCTTTGCATTTATCTCCTATTGTATAGACGAATCTCGACAGATTGTAATGGTCTGATTTTAGTAGGCCATTACTGGGGTCCACACCTTTAATCTTTAAATTTCCTTACTAACCTGTTCCATGGATGGTTGTACACTAAAGTGTATCTTGATTTTCTCAACTTCACTTAATATGAGGATTTGAAATTCACGTAGACAATAAATATAGACGATTAAAGGCTGATGGATCTCACTAATGGCTGCCTAAAGTCACTAAAAACAAGCGCTTATCGGATTCGTTATTCGATACGACATGAATAAAAAGTAGCCTTTTCGTAATCTGGGCAAACTATATCCCAGCCTTCTATCTTGTACAAATGTCATATATTATTTATAAAGTATAATGGGTCGAGGATATAGTTCTGACTGTATCAAAATTTCAGCCCAGTACCGGCCGCACAGAAGCGTTAATAGCGCTACCATCACCAAAAGCAGTCCTGACTCAGTGCTGTTATTGGTGCTGGTAGCGCTATCAACGCCTTTGTGACGGCGGTTCAGGTTTTCAGGCTCATTCGACCACTGGTCATATGGAACAATATGATTCGAAAAGTTATGATTTCAATTTATTTCCAACGGCGTGCAGCTGCTTGAAACAAAAAAAGTCTAGAATCAAATTTATGTTTGATATTTTGAAGGGGAACATATTCTAGGCATAGCTTACTGGTGAAATTTTTACTCGTTTCCCATGTTTGGTTTTCGAGATATTAGAATTGAAGTTGACATATTTTCTACAAAATTTTTCTAAAATTTAACACCATATTTATACAACTTAATTGTGATATGTTGTTACCATAAGTGCATCCCGAGCAATCAAAGTTTAAAAACTTAATTTGCCCTAGGGGGCAAGATCGCATCCCTAATCAATTCAAGGTCAAAGAGCATGATCAAAAATAAATAAAAACAAAAAATAAAAAATATTGACTATCAATATGAATACATGACCTCGCAATTGCTTGGTTCAAGTTTAATTTTTGTAGAAAATGTGTCAACTTCAATATCTAATATCTCGTGAACCGAACATGGGAAATGAATAAAAACCTCACCAAAGTGCTTGGAATATGTTCGCCTTTAACATATTAAACAAAAATTTGGTTCTGGTCTATTCTTCTTAATGGAGATTCTACTTTGCGACAAAGAAAATGATAAAATGTCACATCGTCCTGCAAAGGAGCCAGTGCATTTTATCTGGGATTTTTCTGATCATTTTGCAATTAATTTTCCTTTTATTAAAATGAAGATATTACTGCAAAGGAAAGCTCAAAATATCGACTTACAAGTCAGGAAAATGCAATTTCCGGCTATCTGAGAGGTCGCGATTTTTCAAAATTTTCTTTACGCTCCGCGCTAACTGATGGTGGCGCTCCGCTTAGATAGTCTTTAGGGCAGTCAGTCACCACTTCTCTAACCCCTTGCCCCCCCCCCTCAAAAAAATATTATTTTTCCACGAAATTCACTGATACTATGTGAGACGTTTTAGTCGCAAGTTGAGTTTGCCCCGAACAAATTTCCTTATATCCGCCCATGTCCCTCAGACAGTCGAAAACGTCATTTCTCAGGCTTGTAAGTAGTCGTTAAGCAGCAGGGAGGAAAAAAGACTTCCGGAAACGGAAAAAACACCCAAATTTTCCGAGCTTTCTTTGAAGTGTAAATACCACTGTATTGGGGACATATTTTGCGACGCGCAAAGCGTGCCGAATTTTTTGCCTTTTTGAAACAAATATTTGCAGCCATGGAGCGAGCTTGTATTGCAGACATTTTTCGATTTGGGGTTTCTTGTAAAGGGAAATTTGAAAAGTTGGGGGATCACTGATCGAAGAATCTGCACTTCCCATTTTGGCAAATCTGAGAATGATTGCATGGTGATTGACTGAAGATCATTTTTGCTACAAAATGTTATCTTGAAGGTCGACGAACAGAAGCTTTCCAATAAAATTTTAAAAGTTCCGAAACTTTGCTGTTTATTTCAGGCAAACTATTTCAAAGCCAAGAGCTTTTATAAGAGAAAATTTGGAATTTTATGAAAGAGAATTCACAAAAGTGGCACTGAAGTTGCCGTTTTTACTAAAAGATCTGGTGTCACAAATGGCAAATTTCGATTTTCCATTTTCAGAGCTTAAAAAAGGCTTATCAAAATGATTCATAAGGCAACACTTATGCGCCAGAAATTGCACATTGAAGAGCACGAATTACAAATTGGCGCCTGTGTTGAAGATAACCCAGAATTTCATGAGAAAGAAGAGTTGAAAATATCACATAAATGAAAAAGGGTTTTTTTTACCTGGGAAGTGGGGGCTTAAGCATACTTCCGTACCCCACCCCCCCCATTTTTCACGGGGAGCTGTGCCCCCGCACCCCCCCCCCCCCCTCCCGCTTCGTGCGCCTTATGAAGCTGGCCGAGGAAGTTCTTGCAGGCTTCGATACCATCCGTAGGAGGGGTACTGGAGTACATTAAATTGTATGGTTTACATTACCAGCTTTTGGTACCTTTTTGAAATTTAAATGTTCATATGACGTTCAAAAGACTCACCGTGTTTATTTTTTCAAAAAAAAAAATTGTTGAAAAGGCTTTTGCAATAAAATCATCCTGTCACAGTGACAAAGTGGTCTCATTTTGGTTCAAGGCGCATGTGGTACCAGTTCTTTGTAAAACTAAAAAACTCCAAAGAATTAGAAGAGGAATTTTGCAAGAATAAAGTCACAAGTTATTGCTCTAGCTACCATTCTCAATTGAGTAAGATAACTTGAACATGCCGTGACGTTGCACATTAAGAATGCAACGAAGACACCCCATGAAATCGAAGGCGGTGTGGGGTGTAACTGGTATCTTTGTTTCTTACATGATCTGCCCTCAAGTAACCAACGCTTTCATTGTGTTCATACTACGTAAAAAGCAATTGACATATACGTGACTGGCATGTTAGCAACTATCGATCGATATTTGAAACCTGACTATATCAGCTGTATATGTAGCGTGCTTATTCCTCTCCCTGAGACGAGATGTAATCATGACGCAGAGAATGAACTGATTTCAAATGAAAAGAATAGTTTCCTCAAAAGCACTTTACACGTCAGCTGAAAATCATCCGTCCCAAAGAATGAGGTTCAAGAACACACAAATCCGAGCGTTTTAAGATTAAGTTTGGAAATTTTACACCTTATGGACATTAACTGAGCACAAACAGTCGGATATCAACCAAAGTGCTCTCCCAGTTTTCTAACGAAGGTAGATGGATAAATATTGGAATAGCCAACCGTAATTTTCCATCGAACCCACTATAGGTGTCAATTGATAAGAATAACATGCCGAAAAGGTCTTTTCAAGAAATCGAGAAAAGGAAGAGTAGTGTAAGATGCTATAATTTTCCTCATTTTTACAATCAGTATATTTAAACACATTTGCCAATGCAGGTTTCATCATTCTTTTGTTCATGAGAAAATTTTGTGGCATGAAAAATCACAACTCAAACTGGGCGATTCTTCGACGTCAACAGACCGCAAGAAACTAAATGACCTTGACTGGTGTGAAGACGTTAAACTCTAATAGAAGCATACTGGTTGTCTACCGAATAACCCCGATCGATCTGAAAACATTACCTTTTAGTCATTTACCATGCAAATATGAAATCTCTGAAATTTGTAGTACCATTTTGATCTGTTTTATGTCCTTTTTTTTTCATCTCTTGTATTTTATTTGGATCCTTCGTTCATACAATAAGAAATAGAGATTTGTCTTTTACAAAAAAAAAAGACACATGCTCAAAGCTGCAAAGATTTACAAGAAATTAAAGCAACAAAATTCAATAACACTCTTAGATTAAGAAAACGAAGTGCTTACAGGTATACCTTATCTACAATCTTTACATAAATTTTTCATGAATGTTCCATGAAACATAAATGTTTCATGTCTTGATATGTACCAAAGAGACAAAACGAGGAATTATAATAAAAAGAATAAATCTCATCGAAATCTGTTGGCTTGCAAAAACAGATTTTGCTTTGAAATGTGATCGTTATTTTCACTGAATGTTGACCGATTTTTTTTTGTTTCAAGAATGAAATAAGTGTTAACTTGTTACGAGATTTTCGTTTTTATGATTAAAAATGCAAAATTTGAGCAATCTTAGGTCAACTCTATCAAGCGCACTAACATACGCTCCGACCAGTAAACCTCAAGAATTCACCAAGGTCAGGCTTTCATGTTGCATTCTGAACAAAGGAGTTTGTCCAAATTTCATACCAGCGTTATTTCTAATGCGAAAGGTAAAACATGTACAGGAGGATGGGAGAGATATCTTTTAGAAGAAAAAAAAAACACTATTTAACTCATCCTACAAATTCCAATTTCGATCTACCAATAGTAGGTCAATAAAAAGTGGTATTGTAAAAAGTGTTACAACTTTGCTGAAATCCCCATGTTTAAGTTTATCCTTCATCAGACTGTCAGATGCAAGCAGAAAATGCAGCTGGTCATCGACACGATTAAACGTGTCACATGCATTGAAATATGCGTTGTTTAGTGATCTTTCCTCTGCTCAAATAGTGCCATATCCGATCTGGGAGACATTTTGAGCTGAAATTTTCGCATGCTTTGTGTCAATTCATGGTGACTTGGAGGTTTTGCCCCTCCCTAGAGATTTTGCTATCCCCCTCTGACTTTTTTCTGCGGACGCTCATGGCCAAGTGCCGAGGTTCAGCGACATGGGGAACACTGGGTACATTTCGAATTGAGTGCTTACAGTGTCGGATCGGGCCAAAGCACTTGGAGTTTAGAACACGCTGGCCATCTCCCTTACTTGTAAGAAGTTTCTAGCCTACGACCATAACTTTCTCGCACGCTCCGAGTCACTTTGTGATAGCGCTCCGCTTGGACGGTCTTGCTGGACCCCCCCCCCCCCCCTTCTTAATTTGAGTATTTTTGTTTCCGCCTAGCCCTTTTCGTGGTATTTCTGCTTATTCCTTAATATGTTACATGAAGTACATGCGGAAAGTTTCGTACTACTTATGCACATATATAATGTATAGGTAATACATACATAAATAGGAAACAGACTCACAGACAAACTGAAAACATAGACACAAACAGGGAAGCAGAGAGAAAAGAAGCGCATCGATTATTAGGCCTGGAAAATCTTCTCGAAATATCCAAAAACAGTTAAAATTATTATTCGGTGTACAAAATTTGTGAACATGAATACTAAACCTCTATGTATTCTATAACCTCAAATATTTTGCCTGACTTTATGGAATTTTTGGTGGGTTTTAGTTCAATTAAACGAGCCGGCTTAGTTTCTTTCACCAAGTTAGTGCAATGGTTACTTAATTAGTCAGGCAACTGATAAAGCTCACAAGTGAAGACATTTCCATACATATCGTCCACGGACTTCCTATACATGGACGAAGCATACTGTTCTGTACATTGTCGCTACAGTTCGTGTGAGAAAAAGCGCACCAAGATGGCCGTCTGCTATGGTTTTGTGTGAAAGTTTGGACTTGCTCAAGTATATCCCCATATTTTGCAAGAAAGTTGAAATATTTTTGAAATTTAGCAAAGTAAGGTCAAAATCACTTTACTTGTTGCAGCAATATTATATTTGTTTCCATTCACGTTTAACTTTTGTTTAAAATATGACAGTGTCTTTGCCAAATCAGACGATTTATAGCTTCACGGCAGCCATCTTGGTGCGCCTTTTTTGTACCAGACTATTTATCGATAATCTTTTAGCATATCATTATTTTCGTTGAAACTTCACGTATTCGCTAAAAGGCCATATGTTAGTTTATTAACACTTCCTCCAAGTTTTGAACTATTTTATTAGACCTTCTTCATTACTCAACACAACATAATTGTTCAACATAAAGAAACTATTTGGTTATATAGGTAACTTAGATTTGTGGTACTAACAATACCCTTTACGTCAGTTACCTGCGTTAAGCAAAGCGTCTTTACATTATTGCCCTTAATCATATCGTTTACTTATTCTCTCTTTTCTACGATTGCCCATATTTCTTCCTTGGGTGATGTGACAAATCCATACCCTCTCTCCGCTTCAGTTTGGCCTTCCACCAGTGACCATTTAAAGTTGCGAATCAGGACAGCCAAAAAGACAGTCAACTCATAAAAAGCGAAACGATATCCAGGACAAATTCGTCCGGGCAGTCCAAACGGTTGAAAGGCAAACTGGTGACGGTGTCTTACGTTCTCCTCATTAAACCTATCTGGATCAAATCTTTAATTTGAGAGAAGCGAAGAAGTCAATTAAGATCTCTCGCTCTGATGAAATACTGAGATCAAACAGTGATTGTGTCAAGTCAAAGTTAGAGACAGTCGCCCCAAAGTACAAATTTTTGTAGGAGTGGAAAGAAACTATCCTTTGGCACAACTCTTTGATCGACAGCAAGTTGAAAAATTGGCATATTACACAAACAGTTGCTAATAACTCTACTAAACACATACCCGGTGAATCGAAATTTGGACAGGGTCCCTGGATTGGTATTCACTGCCAAATGCAGTTGGAAGTTCACCCAAGCATAATGAAGCGAAGATGAGGAAATCAATTGTTTTGCTTGGTGAAGCAAGCAATTTGCCTTCTCACTGTTGGGAGAAAGAAGGGTATTACAGCGGACTCTTTCAGATTAATCACGGTTTGTTTATTGCAAAACACTTTTCCACTTCATGAGATCACCGTAGCTTTTATTAATGTTAAGGTTACTAATCTTGATCTACCGAGAATTAGTTTCTCACTAAGGTTTTGAATTCTTGAAAGAGGGTGAATCGTTAGGACCAGACGGTTAATGAACAGGCTCATAAAAATCCATGTGCAAAATGATCAGGGCTTTAGAATATTTGAGGCCACTCTGTCTCAATAATTACGGATCTTCTGTTAGTTACACATAATGACAGAGGTCCTTTCTTTCATAGATATGTGATATTTGAGATTATGGAATTGCTCCAGGAACAAACCAATTAATTTTTCTGACCTGTAAATGGACATGTCACCAAAAGAAATAGCATTGGTAACACAGTTTGTCTGCTGGACAACTGATACTTCCAAAAGAAATAAATTCAACCTTTTTGTCGTTCATTTTAAGTCAATTACACTTCATCCAGACTTTCCCTTTTCCTAGGGACGCAGAGAGTCTCCTTATCACTTATGGGATCTACTCCAGCAGAAACATAAACCCCTACTAGTGGTGCCCTGAAACTAGAGTGCAGATGTTGTGGTCATCGGCATAGCCGATCAGGGGTTGATCACCGGTGACAAAAGTACACCAACAGCATGTACAATACTGAGTGTTTTTATGGCACATTTGGGTCTTGTATATACTCACTCTAATGCTACAGTCACATTACCGCCGATGAAAGAAAAGGCGCCCGCCGGACGTCGGCAGGTCCTAAATCGGCCAGACATCGGCGACATCGGCAGGCGCCCTGCAGATGATCGGCTGATGAATTTTCCTCGCCGGCCGGTTTTTAGACATCGGGCGGTGCCCGGTGAAGTATTAGCGCGGAGTTAAAATTTTCAGATGAGTTGCCGATGTCGGTGGGACATCGGCGCCGGTGGATACATCGCCGAGCCATCTGCCGGAGATCGCAGGGTATGTATATCGGCGGGCACTGTGAAGGGCGACCGTCAGATGCCCGGTCGGCATCCTGCGGGCGCCCGGGCAGGGCACTGCCGGGGACCGGCAAATGAGTTCAATTGGCCGGGTGCCGGCCGATATCCCGTCGGACATCTGCCGATGCCCTGCCGGTGTTCGGCAAGTGACCTGCAGACATCCTAAAGGACACAGGCGGTCGCCCGGCGGTAATGTGACTGAGGCATAAAACAACAAACTGAGATTGCCTCTGGATGAAGAGAACTTTAGACAGTCTTGGAGGAGCTTAAGGCAGGTAAGGATAATTGGAACTATTCAGGGGGAGAGAAAAAGGCCCTTAAAACTGACAGTTTGAAAAATTTTGAGACATATTACCACACTGTAAGAATGTACATCATTTATTTATATAATGTTATTGTCATGATAAACGCCAGTATATATTTTATAACTGTTAGCGCACATGCAGTTATACAGATTAACATCACTTACTTGTTCGGCAGTGGCCATAATGTGTCGTCCTGGAGAAGAACTCCCAGAGCAGTTATGACTGAAGTCTGTTTTGAAGATGGTATATAAACAATACCAAAGAAACTTTCTTGTCAAAAGCATTTGGTAACTAGCCGCAAAATTCCATTTGTAATAATATATAGAGTAAAATGGAAAAACCGTCTTTGAGCTTAGTACCAACCGACTGTTTAATTGCATTGGAAATTGTATGTTCATATGTTACAAACACTATAAAGTTTTTTCCATGAAGCAGTTTGATTTCAGACCCTTTACTAGAGGCCTGATCAAACCGAAGACTTTAAAAATGGAAACTACTGCAATTGTGTTTGGTACTAAGCATAAGTAATTGAGTAAAGAAAACAAGCCAGAACAAGTCAGTGAGATACAAGTAAGTTACTTACTTACTTGCTTACTTTGCTTACCTTGCTTACCTTGCTTACCTTGCTTACCTTGCTTACCTTGCTTACCTTGCTTACCTTGCTTACCTTGCTTACCTTGCTTACCTTGCTTACCTTGCTTACCTTGCTTACCTTGCTTACCTTGCTTACCTTGCTTACCTTGCTTACCTTGCTTACCTTGCTTACCTTGCTTACCTTGCTTACCTTGCTTACCTTGCTTACCTTGCTTACCTTGCTTACCTTGCTTACCTTGCTTACCTTGCTTACCTTGCTTACCTTGCTTACCTTGCTTACCTTGCTTACCTTGCTTACCTTGCTTACCTTGCTTACCTTGCTTACCTTGCTTACCTTGCTTACCTTGCTTACCTTGCTTACCTTGCTTACCTTGCTTACCTTGCTTACCTTGCTTACCTTGCTTACCTTGCTTACCTTGCTTACCTTGCTTACCTTGCTTACCTTGCTTACCTTGCTTACCTTGCTTACCTTGCTTACCTTGCTTACCTTGCTTACTTTGCTTACTTTGCTTACTTTGCTTACTTTGCTTACTTTGCTTACTTTGCTTACTTTGCTTACTTTGCTTACTTTGCTTACTTTGCTTACTTTGCTTACTTTGCTTACTTTGCTTACTTTGCTTACTTTGCTTACTTTGCTTACTTGCTTACTTACTTACTTACTTACTTACTTACTTACTTACTTACTTACTTACTTACTTACTTACTTACTTCTTATCCTTAGCTTCTTAACCTATGATCGTAATGTAAATTTTAGTCGTAACTTACTCCTTTAGGAATAGCATATCCGCCAAGATGGACATCAACCTTTTGGACCTTTGCTGCCCACGGGGCGAGAACACTAAGCCTTAGACTCTCATTTATTACCTGCCTTGTGTACCTGTGGGTCATGCCAAATTAAAAACATATCTAAATTATTGAACATCAAACTTAAAACGTGTCTATATTCTAAACAAAATATTGGCAAGTTCTCGAAGTTTAAAAACTGTGATTAATCTTGTTTTAAAACCACAATGTGTATCTGCTACGCTAATTTTTTTTGGCCTCTTTAGGTTTTCTTCCTGACCAATTCATATCAGCCTATTCTCATTTTCTAACTTTGATGTTCCCTGTTAGCACAGCCTAATTGATGCTCAGTTTGGTTTGTAAAATGCAGTACCCTGGACGAGTACAAATAGTCATAAACAAAATATATCTTACGGAAATTCTCCGATCTCTTTTGGACCGATTAAACCATTCCTCCCGACAACAGAAATAACTTCCTGGAACACTTTCTCCTGCACGTCTTTGTGTTTTGCCAGAAAGTACAGAGTCCAAGCAAGCACTGCAACAGGAAAGAGAAAAAAAAGACATAAGTTCATTTTAATTTTGGAATATCGTTTGAAAATGGTTTTCTGAATAAGTGTTCTTCTATCAATCAGTATATATGTCTACTACATCTTCCAGACGAATTCTATCATATTCAAAACTATGTTCCAGCTGTGCGTCAACTAACCAAAATAAAACCATGTTTTGTTTACTTGAATAGCCCAGCTAACACAAAATGTACATAAAAAGGTTTCATGTGTTGTTATGAATCGTTTTGTTAACACCACATGACATGTTTGTAGAACGTTTTGCGTTACCTGGAAGAGTATTGCATGTTATATTACTCTTATGAAAATTGATTTTGAATGTAGTAGGATACGATTCACAGCATTTACTGAGCGATCCAGTCATCATTAAAACATTAATGATAGTCTTTTGTCTGAAAATACTATTAACAAAATCAATAGTTTACCAAAACTATTTAAAGGAAATGTTACGTTCCAGCCATTGCCCCTTTAATCAACAGCTGCCTAAATTAAAGCAACTTAGGCGCATTTATACAAAACGATTTTTTCACGCGATCTGACCTACGCAGCCATCGAGTGGAACAAATCGTTTCCTAAGAATGAATATTCACGCAACTTTTTTTCGCGAACGACTTGAAGTGCTTAAATAATTTAAGCAAAGTTCGTGGTGCGCAAAAGTTATTGCGGGTGAATGACTTGTCTTTGGTTGAGCGTGACTGTGTGAGTCATTTCAAGATCTTTCCAAGATCAGCAATAGTACGTTCAAAAAATACGACAAAGGCGGGCAAATCCATTCAATGTGATTCAGTGCATAAAGATCAAGCCCTTTTGCGACAGCTGTTTTTTAGTCTTATTTTTAAGTAAGGAGAGAGAAGCAAAAGAGAAGTTTAAAAGGACATTGGCAAATCCATGGCTCATGCGGAAAAAATCACAAGGCACTTTTCAACAAATGAAAACTGAATTAACAACAGAAGATTCAAAACACCCCCCCCAAAAAAAAAATAATAATAATAATTTCCAGTATCTAGAGTAATGAATCTCCGATCTGAGTGGAAGTTTTACCAAATTGCGTATTTGTCAAGGTTGAGAATGTATATTTAATTGCGCAATTGGAGGAAAATTGTTTAATACTTGGAATGACAAGATATTACATTCCTCAGATATGGTCACGACTAAAGATCATGAAACTTTGTTTTGTGGTTCAGGGTCCCATTGGGAATTTTTAATTTGCAATATTTCATTGTTTCATAAAAAATTGTAGTAAGTTAGAAAAACCAACAAAATATAAACTGAGATAGTGCCCTATCTTTTCAGGTTCAAAGAGGCGTGCTAGAAATTTCAAAATGGCCGCTATTGGGGAAACTTCTTTCAGATCACTAACTCAGACATAGCTCTTGTTTGCGACAACTTTTAATGATTGAAAACTCCAGATCACTTGCATTTGAAAAAATGGAACAAAAAATTTTCAGAAACTGTTAGTTCTATTTGCATCATATAAAGTTGTTTTGAAATGTTGCAAAAATAAAGAACCCAAATCAAACTTTCTGGACTACAGTCCAAGCGGTATCACTGGATTGCATTCTGTTATTACAATTTTCTATGACAAGACGCAGTGACGTACTCAGGATTACTCTGAAAGGGGCCATGCAGTATGTTAAATGGTAGCCGTCCAGGGGGTCTAAGAGGAGGAGTGTCCCCCTCTCCTTTGAAAATTTTTGGCCTTTTCAAGGACCGTAGGTGCAAAATGGTGCAAGGTCTAATGCCATTTTCGATATCTCTCGAAGTAAATTTTGTTTTTTAAATTTGTATATTTTTAGGAGCCAAACATAAAATACATTGATCGGCATAGGCGAACTGGATCACTTCAGCTTGCTGCCCTCACTTGGCCAAAAATAGCATTTTCAAGACTATCAAGACTCAAACCTTATTTTTGAAGTGAAAATTTTATTGCAAAACGACACAAAAAGATAACGACTCGATTGATTTTTCGTATAAGTTTCGAAAAACTGCAAAGTGAACAGAGAGTTAAGAAATACTTTGACCCGAAAATGTAATTTTGCCCAAAAGTTTATCTAGAGTGAGCGCCACCACTGGTTGGCGCGAAGCGTAGAGAAAATTTGAAAGGTCACACCTCTCAGATGGCCGGAAATAGCATTTTCCAGACTTGGAAGAGCATCTAAACAATCTTCATGTTAAGCTTTGATATCAATAATAAAAAATCAGCACAATGCTAAGTGATCAGAATATTACCACATGAAATGTTGTACCACTATTAAATAAATGGTCTTTATTCTTTTCGGGAAAACTTTACAACGGGATTGAAAATATGCTTATGATTCTGTACTGCTACTCTTGGCTAAATTCAAGATCCGCTGAATTGATGAAATTGTCTGTTACTGCTCGAACTCCCGACTGTTAATGATTTTACCCCTAATATCTCTTGCACGATAAATGGGAAACTATTGCTCACCGCACCTGAATCCTCCGCTTCCATGCGCTCGTCACTTAGGTCTATGTCGGCCGGGGAAGGAGTATAAGGGATGCTCCCCTCCTTTTTAACTTTTTTAAGTTTAATTTGGAATTTGACAAAATTTGCCTATTTTAAGGAGTTAGAAGAAGGGCACCACTGAGGGGCCTTCTAGAGGCAATCCTACCCCCTTGAACATTTTGGGGAAATTGGGTGTCCTTATATGCGATCTGGTGCCACATATGCTACCTTTTGTGTTAGCAAAGTAGGGCCACGAATTTCAAGATTCTAAAAAAAGATGACATTCGTGAGGGGGGAAGGGTTTAATGCCCCCCCCCCCCCTCGTACGACGAGTTTGGATTAGGTTGCGTCACTGGCTGGCGCTGACTTGCATAAAGTGGTTGCAAGAACATATGCGTGTACGTTTGGTTCGGTGCATGCAGTGATCTAACGATTGAGCGCAGAAAGTAGACGAATTGCAATGTTTACTTCATTGTGACAAAAATCTTATCGCACCCCATAACATCTGATGTCAAGAAGCCGTGTCGTCATTTGTTTGTAAACCATAGAAATCATAAGTAAAGCTTAGGATTTCTATGTTGTAAACATGACTGACTTTATTGTTAAAGGATATCACGAGATTAATGGATGTTATGAAAATGTTCTTTTAAAGGAAGATTTGTTTACTTTAAAAGAAATACTTTGTTAATGATGAAGAACGCTAAAACTCTATTACTCACAGTAACCGGATGTATGAAATCCCCCAATCATATACGTCATAGCGTCGTCCCAAAGCTTTTCCTCTGTGTATATGTCAGAGTGGTCCATAAGAATGTCAATAAAAGCTCTTTCGTGAGGAAGTGGTGGATTCTTTCGTCTGAATTTGATTATATCCTTTACCATGCCTTTTATTGTTTCCAAAGCTGCATTGAAAACGTTGAAGTTTGTGGAAAATCATGTTGCAAGAAACTAGTTTCGGGCTTAACAATATTGATTCAACGACTTGCATCAAAAACAAAAGCATCTTGGATTATCGTATTTGGAAACGTTTGCGTGAATGTTCCCGTCGGTAATTTTGAAATTCCCCTATTACCTAAAAAGTAAGACTATTGTTTTCTTGATTTGGGCAACTTCGAATTGGGGGCACAAATATTTTGGATCATCATTTTTACAGTTGATGTTGTAGATGATTTTAGTGAAAACAAATCATTAATCGTTAACTTTTTTTAATCACAAAACAGGGAAATCCCCCCCCCCCCCCCAAAAAAAAAAATGCATCGATTCATGCCTGCCCAATACCACGCGATAAAGATCAAAAACATTGATCGAAATAAAACCAACTCTTCTTCCTTTGATACCTTTAACACCAATCTTTTAGAAACACGTTAATCGGGGCTAATACATTTGTGGGTAAATGTAGTACTGCGTAGTCGTCTAAATTATGTAAATTTCGACTAAAAAAGTCTTTTGCCTTGTAAACACAAATCTTGTACATTTAAGATTTTCCACTTCACCCCAGTCAGAAAAGTATTCGCCTTGTTATCTAGCAATATGAATATCACAAATACACTTAAATCAGGCTTTTAAACATAACAACGAATACTATTTCCACCAAATCACCTAAAACTACACTATACGCCCACACACTGTTGTGAGGCTTATGCTCTCAACTTTTGCATATTTTCTCCTTAAGTGGTTTGTCTAGCTAGTGTCCTGGCTTTACCAAATGTCGTCAACAACTTTTGCTACCGGTATAAAAAAAAAGGATTTATGCAAATTCTCAGAAGCCTTTAACTACCATGCTGCTTTACACCCCCCCCCCCCCCACCACCACCACCACCCCCTTCCGCCAAGACGACACTGCCAGTTTAGATGACCGTTGATATCTCAACGTTTCATAGTTGTAAAAATTTGGTAAAATAAATAAAAAGGAAACGGGTTGGTTCATACGTACACTCAATAAAAGTTTTCTGCCTTTCACTCGTAAGGTCGGGCACGCTACCGTCTATTCGTCGTTCCATCTCGTGAAAACACTTTGAAACAATGACAAAATTAATTAATTTCTTAGTTGAAGCAGTCATGTCAATATCTCTATTCCTGGGCGTCCACGAGCGGGGAAAGAAAGGTACATCCCCTCTGTTGTAATTAGGGAATCGACCAATACCTTTTTCACATCATGGATATAGTCATAAGAGATACCTTATAGTGCAAACATCCATTGAAAAGAACGGAATGGTGAAGAAATTAACCATCCCTTCTTACTTGCACTGAAAACTGGAAGTTACTAACACTTTGGTGTGCAAAGACTTATGAATGAGAGATAGCAATACATGTTATGAAAATTTAAATTAGATATTTCTGTTTCGTGTATACTTCCTACTCATAGAAATAAATGATACCTTTCGTTGATGCCTTACTAAACTAAAAATGGAACCTACTGCCATTGTACGTGATGCTCCACATAAGCAATGGAGTAGTGGAAACAAGCCAGTGAGCCACAAATGGAAAAAAGGCGTGGTCCGCTCGACTTGAACCAAAGGTAGGAAATTGGGCCGTAACACTTCGTCTAACTAACCAACTTACCAAACTTATCTTGAGACAACAGTTGCATCTTCCTCTTGCATGTCTGATAAAGATATACCAGAGGAATGGTACTTTCAAGATGATAATAATTACCCTTGAAATATGAACCACATACCAGTGGGTCTTCAGAATCATAAGCTTAGTAATCCTGCCTCAAACACGAATTAGGTTTTTATTGGAACCTGCTGATTCGACAGTTTGATTTACTCAGTTTGTCGACTAATTTCTGCCTTCTGTTCTGGCTCAGTCGGTGTATGATTTTTTCAGTACGATACCTTTCCATTCGAAAACATTGTTTACGAACATACCAGCATTCCTCATGTGCGCGCCACGCAGTCATTTGGACTATTTCATGAAATGGAATCTTTCACCGTTTCCCCCATTTCACCGACTTAACCGCGTTCCAATATCAATACCCATAGAGTATTTCAGACTGATAGAGTCTTGTTTTCGAGGAGTGATAACCCGTTAGTCAGTTCTATAAGCTTTCTTAAACACTTAGTTTGATCCCTCATAAAACATTCCCAGACTTAAAAGCGGCTACGTATACGCAAGTTTACACTGACATTGACTCCACAACCACACCATCAATAATCTCCGCTTATTTAACAAGCTGGCAAGTGGTAGGGCCACTATAATCCATTGACAGCTTAAACTGCACTTATTCAGCACTTATTAATTATTCGATCACAAAATTTGAATTCAAACGGCGCTAAATAAGTTTTCTGCTACACTTCATAACATCTTCAGTCCCTTCGATTTGTATTTTCTTGAAAGTATAAACCATCTAGTTCGTGTCTGGTGATGCGCATGACCCGTGTCTAGGCATACTGCGTGCTTCAGGACGCAATTTGAAAGGACTAAACTTGAATGACGGACCATAACGGGTGGACAATAAAGAACTTACAACTTCGTAATTATGTTGCAACTTATGACACTTGTCATCACTGCTGAAGTAGGCACCGAAGGATGTTTGTGTTAGGCCTTTAATCGTTAGAGCAAGCGTGGTTTGGCAAATAGGAATATGCTGATCTTGTGGCAAAGATGCTAGTTTACCAGCAGCCTCTTCTCCGAGCTGAAAATGTAAATCATTTTGAGTAAAAACAGAACTTTAAGGAGGTACACCTAATACAAATTTAACATTAATTATGCCAATTGAAACCTTACGTTCAATAATTAATTTGAACCCATTGGGGAACGACGGACGTGACGATCCCACGGACTTCCTATACAAGGACAGAGCATACTGCACTGTACATTGTTGCTACCGTATGTGTGCGAAAAAGCGCACCAAGATGGTTGCCTGCTATGATTTTGAGTGGAAGCTTGGACTTGCTCAAGTATATCGTCATATTTTTCAAGAAAGTTGAAATATTTTTGAAATATGGCAAGGTAAGGTCAAAATCACTACACGTATCGCAAGGATATGATATTGTTTCCCATTCAAGTTAAACTTATGCTTAAAATATTACAGAGTCGTCGTCAAATCAGACGATTTATAGCTTCACGGCGGCCATCTTGGTGCGCCTTTTTTGTCCCTCTCGGTGGCGACAATCTAAGGATACGACGTACACGTTACAGGCTCTGTCCATGTATCTAAGTCCGTCACGATCCACATAAAAAAGATTCTTCCAAAGATGCCTGACACTTTGTGAAGCAATTAAATATATGATGGAATGAAGCACTTTTTCTGAAACAATGCATCAGAAGTTCTCAATGGAATACATATTTTTGCTTCAGGTACTATAAATGGAGTATGAGTTAAGGAGGTCCACAAATGACGATGTCAAATGAATCAAGTGCAAGCATCTTAAGCAGACCTTATAATTTATAATTTAGTTAATTTCGGTTAGTTATTCATTTCGTCGAGTTAGAAGCATAGAGCTATTACAAATGTCTGCGTTATAGCAGGGCCGGATTAGCGTTGTGCGGGCCCCGGTATTTTCTATAGCGGGCCCCTTTAAAAGTTAAACCTCCTTTCCTTCGCCCACCTGCTTACACAAAAATTAATAACACTCAACAGATTAAATTTTAGCGTTTAACCGCTAATAACTAATAGTTGCTTTTACACATTACACAGTGATACAAGACAGTTATTATAAATGATATGTCAGAGAGGGTTAAGGCATGGCAAAAGTGCACACACGCACACATGAAAACGTAAGCCCGACAACCAGTAGGCCTAAATCAAAATAATATGGGTCTCAATTCCCAAACACCTTTTCATAAAAATTTCTGACTAGAAAAATCATTTTTAGCTGGAGTAAATTCCATTTCCTTCATCATGTCATGTTCCACGCTGAGCAGGGCAAGGCTTAATGTCCTCTTCTTCTTCATGCAGGATCGAACTTCGCTATTTTAGTACTTGAAAGTTATTTTATATCTTCTTGACTGACAATCAGAGAGCGCGGCTCCGGGCCCGCGGGGCGGGGCCCCGGCATATGCCGGGTCTGCCATGGGGTGAATCCGACCCTGCGTTATAGGCTCCATAGTAGTATTATTCCTAATTCAAATCTTGTATCTGTTGAAATGTATTTACTTTACCATTAATGTAACACAATAAATGTCGGTATTTTTTAACTGAACTTGAAACCAGTTGCTAACAACAGATTACTATTCCCGTAAGTTGCCTGCGGTCCGGGTCTTTAGAGGGAACTCATGTCACTTGGTTTATTCTAAACTCTATTACTAGTATAGAGCCCAAAAGATATCGGAGTCTATTGCCCGCAAATCCGATAATGCTTTCGTGGTACATTTACTGACCTCGTTGAAATTTTCGCAGAAGTGTCCCAGCATATCATGACTGAAGGCAGGATCTGTCATCTTACGTCGTGTTTTACCTTCTGCACCATTACAGTACTGAATGCTCTCAGCTCCCATAAGTGGTTCAAACAACTTGAACAACTGTGCTACAAAAGAATGTCAAAGGGATTAAAGGCATATTCTAGTGGCCTTCCTTTAAAGCCTTGTAACTTTATTAAAGGTGTTCAGGTAGACCTTAAAAGAAGGGTTTAAAGCCACAACAGGATCTGGTATGTTAGAGAGGTGCTTATTCTAAGCATTTTGGTGTAATTTGCATTGGAATCCGATGTGTGGTTCTGAAGATATGAACAGGTAAAGTTTTCACATTTTCAACAAAAAGTGAACTTGAAGCAAGCACATATGACATCACATCCCCACATTAATGGGCAGTCTTTTGTTTTTCTTTAAACTTTACACTAGATTTTCTCCTCAACAATCCCGTATTGTTAAAATGTGATTGCATAAGTGGCATTAGAATTTTACAAACTTTGCATCTTCCACAGAGAGGTCATTCTGTCCAGTTTCATGATTGGCTGTTGGGAGTCATGTGACAATGTTTTTTCTCTTCAAATGTGAATTTACCAGAAAGAATTACTTGGTTTACCTTGAACATGCAATATTAAAGTCATAAAATGTAACTTAAGATACTTTGAAGAGAAATAAAATGAAAATTGAGCTATTTAGCTTTTTCTTTAACATAAGTTTTGGGGGACTGCTCTTTACCTTTAAGGTCAACACAACAGTCCGATCAAACAAAGGGAAACAAAGCAGGTCTTGTCAATGTGAGGGAGTGATATAAGCTCTGCTGCCCTTGAACTCACTTTTGAACACAAATCTACTGATTTCATTTACTGATATCTCAAGAAATACATGTCCGATTTGAATGGAACTTTCACCCACTGTGTAGATTTTACCTCTTACTCATATAAAATTATTTTTTCCCGTAAAGTTCCACTTTTTAACATTATACTGTCATACTGTCGCCGAACGGCCATTTGCCACTGGGTCGAGAGGACTTTAGAATAAGCACTGTTACACTGTCACTTAATTCTCGGCTTTTTCGCTAAGATCATGTGTGGTATCTGTTCTTTTCATCCAGTCTAGAATGGAGCCACACATAACAGACCAATATTTTAAATGGTCTGAAGGCCGTGAGGTTGGTCACGTATTTTCCTTCAGTAGACGTAATAGCTTTTGGGGGGAAGCAGTGAAAGTTTTGGTTTCGCCGTTGCAAGGGGTTCGGGAGGACTTATGTAAAAGGCCTTGTAAGAAAGACAAAAACATTCTAGACCATGCCCTCCAACATCTGTCGCAGTATCCTTTTCCTAACTCAAGATATTTCAATTTAAAAATGACCTATCTTCGTTACAAAGGCTTCCATCTTTCCAAAAAGCAACACAAAGTAAGGTAATATGGGTACAGTCGGTCACATTCCTTTTGTTTTGGTTTTGACTGAATGTCGATCCTGTTTGTCCTTTAAGTTTGATGCTGTTGGAATGTTTGAAAACTTTTTCCTGTATATCTACTATTTACCCTACAGCATATGTGGGGTACGGCAAAAACGTTGCTTATATTCCATAAATTGGCATTAAAATTGTGAATAAGTTGAAACCGTGTTGAACAAATGTGCCCTAGATGACATTACAGATTTACCATCCCCCCAAAATGGTGTCTCTTTGAAAATAAATATTTTTCAAATGCCATAATGCTATTGAAATGCAATTTTCACCTATTGAAAGGAGCAACCTCTACTGCATATTTTCAATGAATTTGTACATGGAAAATCCCTTTAATTTCACTCTCATGAAATGGTTTATATTAAACTAACTGTTAATAAATGCTATCTCGTGGAAAACGTTGAGTTTTTCTTTCAGATTAACGTGGTGTATTTTCTTACGTGGTCTATCGAATACTCTTTTGAGTTCTTTTAGGATATCCGGCGAGGCTACGCTGACGGTAAATGTAGGTCCAAACCAGAAGGAGGCAATTGGTCCAAATTGTTTGTGCAATTTCACCAAAAATTCATGAAGACTTCCTGCTGCCTTTATGTCCGGAAGGTTGCCATTCCCTCTACAAATCAATTGAAAAATTCAATATGAAAGAATAACTGAAAAATTTTGAGCTGATCAAATATGAAGTGAAAAATACACAACTATTTTGAATGAAACTGTTACTTCCATATTCCGACAGACATTTCTGAATCATCTGTTGGTTGGAAATTTTATGAATCAAAATGGTTATTAATTTCAATTGAACTATGATAGTCCACGACTTTTATAACTTTACTTTTTGATGATAATTGAAACAATAAAGTGCGCATTCATTGGAGATGCACTGTTCAAAACTGGTACATTCCAGGAGGGGATCCAAGGGGAACTTCGGCTTCAGCCCTCCCTTTTTCGCCAGATCAACAATAAGCAGTGCAACTCTCTCGCCTCTATACTTTCTCTTCAGTCAGCCCCCCCCCCCCTTTTTTTTTGGAATTTCTGGCTTCGCGTCTGCATTCACAGAACAAAAACTTAAGAAATACATGAATGATATAAGGAAGGAATGATTTAAGTTTGTTTCAAAGAAACTGCCGTTACTTTTCCATACCCGCTTTATATTTTTAGTATGTTTCTTATAATTTTATATCATGTCTGCGCCATCTTCTTACACTGAGCTTTCTAGAATTATGTATTTAAGTGCCTTGAAAGGCAGCTGTTTTACCACTCTAAGCGACCTCGAAAGTGGAAGAACCCATTGGTCTATGAATTACAACTTCACGTCAGGTGGCAGTCAACTCAACAGTTTGGATCAAATTTAGTATTTTTGAAAGACCAAACCAGATGGGAAAACCATAGATTGCCCTACCTTACTTTGGCCCAGCCAGGAATCGAACTGCAGACATCCAAGTTGTCAGGTTGTTACCCTTCATCGCTTCAAATGCCACTGCCTTTATCCACTCGGCTACGGCACCGGGATAAAAAGGACAGGGACTTACTTATAGGGCGTATTTTATGGTGATCGAACTGTAAACTTAAAGAGTCCTTTTTTGATGTCCTATGTGTATCCAGATCACGTGCAAATTGCGAAGCTTTCGAAAGTGTGGTGTGAGCAATGGAGGCGTTCACGGGGGAAGGTGTCCCCTCGTCATTTGTTAGGGGAACACCATATGAAATGCCCCCACTCAATATTTGAGGCAAGGAGAAAAGATATGTGTAAGTGATTGACTTTTCGTTATAATTAGTTGGCTTTGCAATATATTATGCAATTAATGAGACATGTTAACTTTCAATTTCTGGACGGATGATTTTGTTCTTAAATTACCAGACTTTTCGAGCTTTTGTCTCCAAAGTTACAGTTGGTTTAAACCTGCGTTTTCAGATAAGTTTATGCAATATCAGTGAAATTTCACGAACAGCTCATACGTAGACGGTGTAGGCGTTATTCTAGAAAACACGACATTAAATAGATAAAAGTTTTCTTCTTAATGCTGTTTTGGGTAGATTCTTCATTCAGACAAAATATCATAACATGCAGGGAACATTGTAGTACCTCAATTCTAATTTCATTGTAGTGGAAGGAGACTTTTACGAGAAAGCAAATTTTAAAAGGTGCACGGTAGCTGACATGATTTAGTATGCACAGAGAGTTCACTGATTACATATTATCGACTTAAAGGGCCACCCCAAACTACAATTTTGGTACACGGATACCAAAATTCTCAATTGGCTCAGCTCTTTGATTGACAGCTAATTCACACAATGCAGAGTGTCAAAGCTTATATTACACAGCATGAACGGTACTGAGAGTGTTTTGATTATGTAAATTGAGTTTTTCTATACTCACCCTGAAGCAATAAACTGAGATTGTGTCAGGATGAGGATAAATTTCAGACTATTGTGGGAGGGGCTTCAGTAAGAAGGTAAGGAGAATTGGTACTGTGTGGGGTGAGAGAACTGGGCCTTTAAAACACGTTCATCAGGATAATTTTGTGAGGCAGATTGCATCTGGTGAAACACATTAATTTCAGCTTGGAAAAAGATGAAAAGCAGTGTGACGAAAGAAAATACAACAAGAAAAGCCTAAGTCAACTTTTCATTTTATAGTTGCAATTCTACGAATAATCTACTTGGCCAAGTCTCTCGTGAGTGTTCCCCGGCCCGGCCGGGGAGCTGACAACACTACTTCCACGCAAATCCAGTACAACAGCACAGTACAGCATTACCGTATTTGCCCTTTTGTCTAATACGCTCTCTACAGGTCTATGAAGGTATCGGTCTCGTTGAGAAACGATACAATTAACAGACCTGTAGAGAGCGTACTAGACAAAAGCAAAATACGATATTCTGCACTATGCTGCAGTAGGGGGGGGGGGGGGGTTTGAAGAGAAGTTGCCAGCTCCCCGCGGAACACTCAAGAGAGACTTGGCCAAGTCTACGAATAATCATGCCTTAAACATATAAATAAGCCTATACCTTCCAAGGGATGGGATATAATTAACGATTGGCTTTGAATGAAATGAAAGGATACGTGTATGTGAACTTGTTGACAAAGTAATTGCTAGTGATCATCGTATTTCATTTTCACGGCAGAAAAGTCAAGAACATCAACATTGAGCTAATCTGTAGGTTCTGGGCAGAGAATTTCCTGCCAAAAATATTCAATCACTGCCATGAAAATCTTAGCGGAGAGCCACGATCGTTGGCGTCGAGCATTTAAAAATGAATGAAAATCTGCGACCACTTAGAATTCCCAACATAGATTTTCAAGACTCGTAAGTGACTTTAGGAAATTGTTAAATTTAAGGAGATGTTATTTTGATCTTCCATTTACTTCAATAAGAAATAAAAAAATGCAATACTATCAGAAAATAGTACTTGATAAAATGTACCACTTTAATTTGCCAGGCCAAAACTTTGGGCTCTTCGTACTCCCCTGTCTGCTTGTGTAATCTTTAATTGTTCAAACAGGGAGTTGAAACACCTGCCTGGTTTAATTTCATCCCGGTCACAACGTTTTGCAGTTTTCGCCAATACGATATTCTACCATGTAGCGCAAAATCATGTCCAAACTAAGAAGTGAAAGTAAGGTACGCATAATTGATTCTCATGGCTGTCAGAATGGGTGACCAAGTTTCATTTTATTTAGGAATATTTCATGAAAAATTCTCAGCGACTATATCTATATGTTTATTTTTAGTTGTTCAATAAATTTGGAAAGAGTTCACACATGCGGCTCAAAAATTTTTAAGTGGTTCAAGACATGCCACATTGGTAAAGACTCAAATGACTGTCAAATGATTTTATTAAACCTCTGCCAGAAATCCTGATCTTGCGAAAATTTGGGTGACAGTCTTTCCCTGTCCAATGGGGGTAACAATACGTGGTAGGCTGTTGCTTGATGACAGTAATTGCATGAAAGGATCAAATATACTTTTAATGAAAAATAACAAACAGATCCTTACTTGGAATCAACTGGTTGAAGTCCTGGAACGATGGGAGCTTTCGAGAACTTGAACTTCTGCGAAAAGAATATAACAAAGATGAAGCATTGGGAAGGCCCATGAGTGTAGGCTCCAAAATTTCAAGCAAGTCACTTTAATTAGTTATATGTCAAGAAGACTGCCGTATATAAAAAATGCGGGTACTAGATTTATGTTTAAAAGTACACGTGCAATTGCAAATCTAAAAAGGACGCCTGTAGGTAGGTGAGTGTATAGCCTACAATGTCATGTCTAATTATACAGTACCTAAAGAAAGTGCTTACAATGTCTTTTGTAACAAAAGGTTCGTTAAGAGGTTCCTCCGATCCATCTTGTATAAATTCAACGAAGCCTAGTCAATTAATTGGGCAAAAGTCAGATGAACGTAATTGATAGAACCCCACATGTATAGGGTCGGTATGCTTCGTTTATGTAACCACCAGGTACAATTTTTAGAGTTTTTTTATAGTTCGAGGCTGATACACGTCCTATGCCTAGTAGTTGCATTAAATTACTAGCTGGCTTTGATTCATCAACTGGGTACTTTGTGTCCGCATGTATTTGTACATATTTACTTATATTTCTACTAATATCTTGAGATATAGTGTACATATCCGATTTGAATGGAAGTTTCACAAAGTTTTACAGACTTAATTCCTCTCATGTGAAAACAAAATGATTGCTTAATTAAATGTTTCTCTTACAGACCAACTTACAGAACGTAAATAGGCGACAGATATCAGAATGATTAAAACAAAGGCAGCAACAAACAAATTAGTGGTAATCATCTTGTTGAGTTGACTTCTTTTAAACACAACTGAACTCGAAATTGCGTCTCTTTCCAATGTGATATTCTGTAAAAGATTAAGAGGATTTAAAAGATATTAAAATGAACTTTAAGGTTTTATTAACTTCGGCTTTGATGTTTTTCGTTGGTGTTTTGTCCTCGAACCCAGATTTCCCCTACTTGTCCTTCCTCACCTCCCAAATTTGATCAGTTAGGATTTGGGTTAACCAAGCAAATTAATAATATACCTCTCCTGACACTTAATTTTTCTGTATGCAGCAGCAGCGGCTGGTTGGGGCTCGGTTTCGTGCTGCGCTATAAAATTGTTGTCCCTAACATTTCTTTTCCATTTTCCACCCCCCCCCCCTCCCATTTGAATTTCTGGTGCCGCCACTGTTCTTGCTTAAACGCCCGACCGTCTGTTCTTCATACGTGTGAAAATGTCACTGAAAAGTTAGATGTGATTTTTGTGGTGTACGTGTTATTATTGCTATTTCAACATGGAACAATGTCATTTTAACTGCACGCCAAAATGCATCATGGCTATGCCTACAACTTCGTCAATACCCTCTGAACCCCATGCCGTTAAAAAAGGCGTTCCGCCCTCCAAAGACGCCCTTGGATTGAACGCCATGTTTTTTCTCACCAACTGGCAAATATCAAATCAATTCTTACTAGCTTAGTGATAGAGCTAGTGTTCAGTGAAGTAGCTAGACTTTTTTCAAGGGGCAAACATCGAAATTTTCCGATTTTTGTAAGTGTGAGCACCCTATCAGTAACGTAATTTGGAGTTCACCGAAAATTTGAGTCCTTTAAATATTTTTAAGTATGGATCTTGTAAAGTAGTTTAGATTATGGGTTTTCTGGAAGGCAATTTTATAATTTGGGGGACTTTTAAAGAATTTGAGGTCCTTAATTAGTTTATAGCACCAGCATATATCTGAGATGTATGCGATAGAATGTCGACTGACGATCGTTGTTGTTTAATATTATTATCTAAGGAGTGCGGATTCAGGCTCCCAGTCGACATTCGAAAAGCTTCCGAAACTTTGTTGACTTTTTTTTCGGAAATATTCAAAATTGGGACCATATATTTAAAAAAATTCAGGGAAACTGCAGTGAAGCGGCACGGAAAAATTTACCTCTAGACTATTTTATTAGAGACCGATTTCTGCGTCAGAGATTGCAATTTGGAGTGCGCACTGCACTACGTGGAAAAATTTTGCAAATATAGCATAAAAGAAATGAAAATAAGGCAAATTATTACAAATATGTAACTTTTATTGAAAAGAATTCGGAATTTTATGAAGGAAAATTTGGGTAAACCGCATTGTAAAAAAAAATCCGAATTATTTTACCTTTTCAAGCCGGGGCAATCACGCTCGATTGCTACGTAACGCCCTGTTGCGATGCCACTGCTAGTGCCCTACATACGATTGTCGTCTTACAGGCTCAATATAAAACTCGAGAAGTATGAAAGAATGCATCACCAAGATTACCATCCGGTATCATTCCAATCTTAGATACAAAACACGACATTCTATTTGATCAGAATAAAGTGCTAAACTATTCAATAATGAACAGGCTAAAGTTGGCAATACTGCAGAAAGTGGTAGGCCTATACGTAGGCATACGAAACAACAACTTCAGGTTTCTATATTTTAATGGTACAAGATCACGCGGTTCAGAATTTGGAACAATATGGATGTACACATGGCGCGCAGTGCGGGACGATAAGGATGAGGTTGCTTCGGTCCTTTCAATTGGCCAAAACCTTGTGTATTTGGCCAGACTTTGGCGTTTGCTTCAGGTATAGAGATTATGCCCTGGTACGGGATCTGTAACCGGGTAAACCCCCCCCCCCCACCACCACCACCCCGTAAGAAAAGAGTCCTGCACGGCCTTTGGTGTTCCATCTAAATTCACTTCAATCTGGAACACTGTAAAAGCAAATTTGAGGGTGGAAACAAACCTAATAAGCACTCTGTAAAATGCTTCTAGGTAATCTCCATATCTATTCTGTACTTGTATGAAATTACATTAGTCGATGGTCTCCCTCTTTCCGTGATTTTTATTGTTTGCTTAATTAGTAAGAGGTCAGGCTAATATTTAAACTCGATGACAAAGAAAAATATGACGGGTTTTAATATTTGATTCTCACTTGTAACGACAAACCTCCAAATTATCTCCACCACCTTAAGAAACTTGAAAATATTCCTCAATTAGCAACCACATTTCCTGGCAAACTAGACTTCTGAACAAGATAACGGGGGCAACAACTAAGGAACTTATGAAGAGTTTCACCGAACTATCTTTACTAGTCCTATGACTACTACATGCTACATACATCAATCTGTGCAGAAAAGTTACTAAAAAATATTTGATTACCTGTATGAGTATGTATTGCTGCACTTCTTGCACTGTACCTTATATCATAGTTATAAGCCTCATAGTGAAACAGGTATGATCAAACGTAAGGGATTGAGTCCAGTTTATAGCAGGAGCCTGTTAGATAAGCATATTCAAAGAAATAAGTTCAACAAGTTTATGGTGATACACGCCAACCAATAGTAAGGGCTGCAGTTAAAAGTTTGGTGAGTACCCTAGATCTACATATTTGTTTTAGAGATGAAATAGCTAATAAAGTTCCCCGGCCTCAAAAATGGTTTTCGATCAATTGCGGGGATCTGACACTCAGATATGCAGACATTTTGTTTTAGTGTGTCAGTTGCTACATCATTTGCAGTCCAGTCACATACATTTAGGAGTGTATTCATTTGAGTGTCCTTGATTAAAAGCATGCAGCATGCAGTTTGAGGTATTAGTGGCTGTGGGCAGCCGGAGCGGGCACTCTTTTAGTCAACAAAAGTTGGCTATGGTGTTGTATTTCTTCTACCTTCTAAACACCTGAATTGTTTCCGCTGAAATGCTTGATAGTTTCCTGGCCATTCATTCCTCCTGTTGATAAGTTTTGCATTTTCCCGTGAACGAGTACGGTATCGCAAGGGCTTGTGTTGGGAAACTCAAGGCGTAATTAATCCCTCGCAGATTTTTTTGAAATATTTCTGCTGGAAAATTTTGTGGGAATATATTAAAGATACGATAAAGTAATCGCAGCGTTCTCACTAGAACAACAAATTTTTGGCCGGTCTCGAAGCGAGATCAGGACAATTTCCGAGACCGCAAGGGTCCGAGACCAAGACCACAGGGTGTCGAGACTGAGACCGCGACCAGGAAAAATAGGTCTCGAGTAGACTGGTCTCAAGCACTACAACACTATATAGCTGCTACAATCCTGGATAAATATACATGGGACAGTCCCCCGCACCCCCGTTCAATGTTGCAATTTTTGAAATTTTGAGAATATTTTGTCGAGAACAACATTGAATAAGGGGGGAGGGGATTTTGGAAAACCAGCAAGTCTGTACATACGTGTTGCTACATTTGGGCAATAATTAATGTCCCATCATTTTTGTCCAGGATTGTCTGAACTGCTGTACACATATACAGGAGCGCGCACATATACTGCAGATCGTGTTGAAGAGGTCGCATATTTGGGAAAAGTTTGAAAGCCGTGACAGGAAAGTCGCGTTAGGGAAGGATTGAATAAAATCCACCATTTTGTAATCTAGGAAGCAAAAAGTGTATTTAAGTAGTTAATAATCTTACAGCTATTTCTCATGAAATAATTAAAAACATTATTTAATCAATGCCAAAGCGGAACGATTCTTTCAATCAGCCGAAAGTAGGAACATTAAAATAACCAGTTAGGACTTTGTAAATAAGCCACAGACTAAAGAAGAGGGCGCTTTGCTCTGAGTGCGATCTCTAAACTAGGGTAAACCAGACGATCTACCATTTGCTTTTTTTATTTTCTTCGCCAAGGATGACGTCATGAACATGCAAAATTGGGGCACGTTAAGATGAGTGGGTTTCACATTACTGCAGTAAATAGTTTCCTCCAATGTAGTTTATTCCTCGTTTGCTCTACGGTCAACCCCAAAAGTGCTGAAATTATCATTTTGAAATAGGTACCTTCATAAAAATGTGCGGTTGACCGTCAGTTCCATTTAAATACTGAGTAGGTCAGCGGTAGATCGTCGTCAGGTTAATGGTAGATCGTTAATTGTGGCGTCGCTATATCAAATTAACTGCAATTTCACCAGAAGACAGTTCTCAGTGACGAATTTTGTGTTCAAAGTGTAATTTTTTTCCCCTTTGTTTCTCATACAAGATGTTATTTTTAACTTCTCATGGTATAAGAATTTATTCATTTTCTTTCACTTCATTGAACTAGGGGGGAGGGGATTTTGGAAAACAGCCAGTCTGTGCTTAGGTGTTGCTACATTTGGGCAAAAATGTCCCATCATTTTTGTCCAGGATTGTATGTATCGGAAGCCCTTCGCACTGTGTTGTACGCTTTATAGTGAGATCGCTTTGTAAATCCCACACAATTCCATGAACAACGAATTACCGAACTCGCTAAGTTATCCCCCTCACCCTTTCCCTCCCTCCCTCTTCCCCTTCCTTCCCCCCCCCCCCCGGCCCCGGACCCAGTTAGAGCAGTTCCCACTCAGGCTAACGACCTACTCGGTGAATTAGCCTCATCATCTTGTCCGAATTATTTTTACCGAAAAACATTTGCGGCCTCTTGAGTTGACATCAAATATGTTGTCGGTTGTTATAGGCTACTGGGCTGCGCGCTCGGTACACAAGTTTCATCTTAGTTAGTAATATATAGTAATAAGTATAGAAGAGTCCGATTCACATCGATCGCAACTGCTCGAAAAGAGCTTCTTTCTCTTACATTTTATGCATGACGTTTCGTGACGTCATAAGGATTTGAATACTAATTAGCTAAAAGTCATGGCTTTTAAAGTCAATTATCTCAGAAACTAGGAACCGAAAAATCTTTAAAACTGTGAAAATCAATGAATAAGATGTAAAAAATACTTTCGGTGCCTGGTTCTGACTGAACTTACGGCTAAAAGGGAGGATTTTAGTCCATTTTATGAAACGTCAAAAATGGGTTTCAAATGCTCTGCAAAATCGTTCAGCATTTATTCGGTCTTGTTTTAAACTTCTCAGTTTTTACTTCAATAGAGAGAAAATTTTGTTTTCTATCTAGTGGTACCATTTTTGCACTATAAAATATTCTCAATGAGTCAGGTACTCGGTAAATTCCACCACGAATCGATTGTGACGCCCAGAGTAGGTACACAGTATAGTGAGCCTACTTTCGCGAAATGAACGTTAATGCAGGTCGCCATACGTAAAACGTTACAACAGCAGCCTAATCCATCCTCACCAATATTGTTCCCATTTCGGAGAAAATGGTGCGATACTTGCTCCTTCGACATTTTTGCAACATATTGTTTGTTGTAATGCCATTTACAAATTAAACTAATCAGTAGTGTTGCACTAGAAGGCTACATATACTTGTTTGAATGTGATATGCCTGTATACACATACAATGTCATAGTCATGATGGCAAGCTCTGTTGACACAGAGCAAAACTGCATCTTGTTTGCACCAAAACAGTGAAAATAACCTCACTTTATAAAAAGTTGGGCATAATACATTGAGCAAGAAAATTAATGAGAGACCTTCTAAATGGGCCTGCTTAGACAGGAAGGGCCTTGCAGGAAAGATCATCAGTACAATGTTTAACAAGTGCTATTGATTTTCCTCATTTACTCTGGGTAAAAATGAAAAGTACTGAAGGCAAAGGCAAATACTAATAAGGTTGCAAGGGAAGCAGTATATCAGCTGAGGTTTGGCAAATGGCCGGGATATCTTACTTTGAATTCCTTGTGAATTTCTTTTCACATGAAATACTGGTCCTAAAAATAACATGATGATAGCTGGACTGCTAGGATAATAATTCATCACTATCCTGTCCTCTTGTGAGGTGACGGAATGTTCCAGGCTCATTTCTACTGGCAGTAGGCCAGTTTTTTTGCAGGAAACTACCTAAACGTTGCCCAATATGGTTCTCCTTTATGTGACCTCCTTAAAGATCTGAAATTTATAATTAATGTAAAAAAATCTAGGGATGAATTTACAGTTTTCATTTAATTGAGTGCCACACTGATGAGAATTCATTTAAGACAAAGTTGGATGATAGCTATAGAGTGTGACAAAACTGACCATGCACTGCCAGTGAACATATATCATGGCTGGCATATATGGAAAACTTAAGTGTTCCCTAAGTGTTCTGTTAGTGCTCCACACTAGTGCTCGAACACTTAAATGAACAGTTAAATCTCATATCACACACCACATGCCCTAAGTGTTCCGTAAGTGTTCCGTAAGTGTTCGCTAAGTGCTCGTATGAGCCGAATTATTTAAATGAGCTAAGTGCTCGAACACTTACCTGGAACACTTACACAGAACACTTGCACCAAACACTTAGGTTTGATGGTAGTGTTCCAGCTAAATGTTCGAGCACTTACCTGGAATGCTTACACAGAACACTTGCGCGGAACACTTATGTTTGATGGTAGTGTTCAAGCTTAGTGCTCGAGCACTTAGGCCTACAGTGGAGCACTTGCTCTGAATTAAAACACTTAAATGTATACTGCAGTTATTTTCAGAGCTCAAGTGCTCGAACACTTATATTGAACACTAAACATGGAACACTTTCTGAATAATGCATTAAATCTTTGTATGCAAAGCAAATACTGCTGTACAGGTGTAGGTGTACGTTTAATGGAGAGTGATTAATTTGAAGCACTGCAGCCATCAGCAACCAGTAATACAAATGAAGTTAAACTTCCCATCAGATTTTTCAAATTAAATGACTAATGACATCATAAATTTAGCTTTACATTTATTTACACTTTCAATTGTTGATTGGAATGCATTATTCCCAAGGCACATTTTTGAAGAAAAAAAAACAGTTTTTTTAAACAACAGCTTACAAGCATAACCATGAATGAAGACATCAACAAATACCTAGAATAAAAATATATGCATTAATGATACAATTGAAAAACTACTGCAAGTACAGTAAATATTATAAACACACAAATCGTCATGCAACTTTAAAAAAATTACACTGGTCTTGATACGATGATCTGAAAAATTGACCAAACCATAATTCCGCAGGTATAAAGTCAAAGAAGTCTTATATATGAACATAATGAGCAAGAAAGAAGACGTCTGAAATGAAGCCGGAAGATCCAGCAGAAGAAGGTTACTTACTCATGAAGCATATTTTATAGTCCTGAACATGCAGCGGCATTACAATGGAGTTGAGTCTCACTGTGGCATTACAGTACACAGTATTTGTCACTTTATTCCTGCAGGTTAATAATACATGTGCGTAAACAATGTTCAAGTGGACTACAAGTACTTTATATGTCCCTTTGGAACAGAGAAGACAGTCCTGTGTAAACTCCAATTGGACCCAGTCGCACAACTTACACCAAAAACTATCTCAAAAAGTATGCTCAAGTTGCAAATTCTGACAGGCAAAAATTGTAGACTCTCTTTGATTGTTGTCTATAATGACAGTAAAAATGTCCTCTGCACTTTAAAAAAGATGTTAATTCACATGCTCCTTGGATCTTGATTGAAAGTTTGTACTTCCATAAAGGACTTAATCCATGTAGAGTGATAGACTTGCAGTCACACAGGGAGTCAGGGACTGGTTGATTGGTTGTATCTGCATAAAAAAAGATACACCACAGTAAATATAAAAATACTTGAAATATTAAAATGTAAAATAAAGTCAGTTAAAGGCATTTATACATCACCCCATACAATTCCAATTTCAAACCTACTGTACTTACTACCTGGCCCTTCCAAAATTGTAAAATTCATTCACATCCAGACACATCCCCAGTTTATTGCCTTAGGGTATACAGATACAATCGTGAATATACAAAGATGAAATGTGTTATCAGAACACTTTTAGAACATGATGTATAACAGGAGCAACTTGCAATCTGCATTTTTGCTTCCTAATTTTTTTTAAATTTGAAGTTTATTAAAAAACTCTGCCAAATTGATAATTTCTGTATCTACATAGCTACTAGTCAAACTGTAGTGTGTGGTGATGAATGTCTGCCTTTGACTTTTAGTCCACAAATTTGTATCAAACACAATGCTCTGTAGGAAGGAGAACTGACATAAAACTTCACATGATAACCTTTAGGAATATTCAACATCTTGAAATTTGTATTTGAGATTTTCAGTTTGCTGCCGCTAAAGTCTTATATGATTGTGTTGTGCACAGGTTGGAACCACATTTGATATGAACACCAAGGACAAACATTTCAGTAATGTTTATTCACTGAGAAAATGGGTGCACTACGCACTATTTGAGGATCACACTAATTTTTTCAGAATCCTGCCCAACAGAAAATAAAATGTGAGAAATTCCCGCACACTTTGGGTGGGTCAAGGGCGGTAGCATAATTAGGACACACAACCCTGACAAACAAATCTTCCCATGTGTGGCTTTAAACTTGACATCTGATCCAAATAAACACAGCTGAAACTGCATCTGGTTCACCATCACTACCTGTATGATCAAGACTCCTCTGTCGTGTACAAGTACCTCCCAACATTCATCCATTGGAGGGAAAGAGGTCCCACCCTGATTTTGAAAATCACTCCCATTTTTAATTGGGAGCAAGAATGGGAATTCCCACCCTTACAGAAATGCTTGTGAGCAAGAAGATGCAGCTTGCATGCAGGATACATGCCAATTGAATGCCAAAGCACTAGTTCACAGAAGGCACTCATTGGGGATCTTCTAGCACACTTGGTGCATCTATGTGGCACGTCACCCGGTAAAATTCTTAAGTGCAAACACTGCTTGGGACTGTGCTAGAGATGCACCACATTGTGTGCTAGAAAAAAAAAGCTGAGGCATACACAGTAATAACACCTTTACAACTTTCACCCACACCCCCCCCCCCAAAAAAAAAATTGTCATTGATTTAAAGGCCAATTTTCTCACCCTAACTACAATTCTTTTAGGGGTCAACCTAAACTCTCCATTGGCTCTGCTCTTTGATTGACAGCTGATTTAAACAATGCAGAGTACCAAGCTTATATTACACAGCATCAACTGTATTGAGCGTGATTTGAATAAACACATTGACCTTTTCTATACTCACCCTGATGCACAAAATTTAGATTTTGTCTGGATGAGGAAGAAATTCAGACAATTGTGGGAGGGGCTTAAGTATGAAGGTTAGGAGAATTGCTACTGTTTTGGGTGAGACAATTGGGCCGTTAAGTGAAGGAACAAAATACTGTAGCTGGGTTTACACAGCAATTTGCTTCCCAAGAATTGCCAGAACTTTGCTAATCAATTTTAATTTTGATTAGCAAAAGTTGCAGTACTTACAGTACTGTAACTGCTAGTACTAATTAACACAAAAGAATTGTTACATTACTTTTTGCTAATCAATTCACAAACACTATTTTGTCCCTTGTAATTGATGGCTTTAACTTCAAACTGATTAGATGATCAGCTTTGATAAAGGCTACTTCCAAAATTAGCACTTCTTATAAGCTACTTACACTTCATTGAGAAGGTGAGGCAAATCCTGCTTTGGATGGCATGCTGTTGTGGTGATGGTATCAACGTCGAAGTTAAGGTACGCTCATCCACATGGTGGACATGCTGCAGGACCTGATATAAACAAAAAAAAAATGTGGTTACAACCTCAAGAGCTAAAAATCACAAAGCATCTTCCATCATATTTTATGAATTACATATTCAAGGTAAATCAACCAGTGCCTTCTACTGTAGCGAACTTTACATTTGAAGAGGATAATTGCAGACACATGACTCACAACAGCCAGTCACAAAACAGGACTGTATACTACACTACTCAGAGATGGGGTGACGGCAATTTCCCTTTAATCCCGTTGTTTATATTAACCAGGTGTCACTGGAAGTACACTTAAAGTGATGCCAGGGGAGAAAGTAATACTACTCAGTACATTTTGATGACAGAGATATCCATCATCACACAATTAAAGGCCCAATTTTCTCACCCCAAACAGTACCAATTCTCCTAACTTTCTTAATTAAGCCCCTCCCACAATTGTCTGAAATTCACCCTCCTCCAGACACGATCTCATTTTACTGCTTCAGGGTGAACATAGAAAGCTCAATGTGTATAATCAAAACACTATCTGAACAGTTTGTGCTGTGTAATATAAGTTTTGGTACTCTGCATTGTTTGAATTAGCAGTCAATCAAAAAGCTAAGCCAATTGAGAGTTTCTGTTACCCTATACTAGAAGTGTAGTTTGGGGTGAGAGGATTGCCCCTTTAAAAATAGCAATGAAAAAAAAAAAAACACCTGGAGTTACAAGATGCCAACTCTAAAAGCCTGTTGCTACATGTAAACAAGTTCAAGTGCATAGTACCAGCCTTACTGAAATCATTTCATAGAGCATTGCTACATTAACAACAAAGGCAAAAGTACTGCAATAGCTACCAATTTACATCCATGTAACACTGAATGTTTTAATTAAACAAATTTCATACAGAAGGGATAGGCTTATAATTAACACAAACTTTTTAACCTTCAACCCTCTCCCCCCCCCCAAAAAAAAAAAAAAAGATGAAAAACTTAGTTAACAAAGATATAAGACTTAGGGAATATTTCATGAAACTGTGGAAAGCATAGAAATAATTACAACCAAGGATAGGACTATGCTATATATGCCAGGCATAACGAAGTGTTGCCTCCTTCCCCCCTCCTCCCTCAACCCTAAAAAAATAAATATGTAAGATAAAAAATAAAGAAAACACAAAGTGAAAAGGGTCTGAAATTAGAAATAGGCCTACATTAGGCCAAATAGGTGTTGGCAGTGTATACACCCTATATACTGTAGGCCTTTTGTAGGCCTACTGGCCTAGGCAGTATAGGCCTAGTCTGGACTTGCTGTTGCCTCAAAGAAAAAAATCTGACATTTACTGTACAAAGACAAGTTATGAGTTATAAGCAATTGTGAGGCTTAGCTTAAAAGTAACATAAAAGAAATGAGGAGGCAGCCTGGAAGGATTTCAAGTGAGGGCCAGCTAACATCCTACCCTAGGCCCAGCCTTCAGTTGGCGTAAAAATTAAAAATAATAGCATGATTGACGTAGCGCAGTTGCCCCCTAGCCTTTGTATAGGCCTAGCCAATTTAGGGGGCTAATCTGTGAACGATGATACATAGGGTCAGCTGTTGCAAATTCAGGACATAAGAGGAAAATTGATCACACACAAATAACTCATTCAACAGCTATATTTTACCATTGCTATCCTTAAACAATTGGAATCAGTTTTGTGTTTATTTACAGCCAACAAAAATAAGCAAACATACAATTTTAGGTCACTTTCTGAAGCAAAATGTTACAGATCTTACTTGGAAACCTCTTTCAGCAGCAGCCATTTTGTTGTTTTGAGAAATGATGGCCCTACACAGACTTCCACATCAGTGTTCAGGGGTGAAATTTGGAAAATTGGGGAATGGGGTGAATTATACACAAAAGTGGGGGGGGGGAGGGGAATTTTGTGAATAGAGTAAAATTTGCATGAATTGAGCTGTGTCTTGAAATCTCTATTTGGCTCATGTGAAAATCTATGACCTGTGTTCTTTAAATATAGGCTAAGTTTGAAACAAAACCTAACTAGAATGTTCTAGTTTTTGATAATTTGATGTTTTAAGTACTGTACAAGCCTAGGGGTGAATGGGGAAAAAAATTTCCCCTAGTGGGGAAGTGGATCATAAAGGTTGAGAAGTCCTACTAGGCCTAACTAAATTTAATTAGTTTATCAAAATTTTCTATAAATAAGGTCATTTTATAAAGTGGAAACCAAGGTCTTCTGTGCCATCATAAACTGTAGCCAGGGTAATTCAGTACTCAGGCCTAATTGTTACACTACAGTTACAGGTATTTTTGGATTGTGTAACTTACTTTGTGATAAAGTTGATTTTTAATTCCAAATTTCACCAACTTATTCCCCTTGTTTGTTCAAAGAAAAGCAGATTGAAAAACCTAGGCCTAGATGTGGTGTTAAAGACGGCAAGTATGCTTATTATAGGTGCATTTTTGAAGTTGTGGAGCAGTTGCAGAATTATGCGCCAAGCCCGGCGCATGAATGTCTTAATTTTAGGTGGCATAGGCTAAGGGCAAGGACTGTGTACAGCCGAGTAGGTCTTACCTTTAAGCGTTGTACATGGTCCTTTTCAAGGACTAACCTAGGCTTAGCCCTAACTTAGGGCTAGCCTAGGCCTAGGCTATAGTCCTTCACAGAGGACAATAATTTGCCTAACGTTACATTAGGTCTAGTCTAGCAAGCTCAAAAAACACCTTGCCTTGCATTTTAAGGTTTTAATTTGACTAACTAGTCCTAAGGCCTAATGTACATTGTTAGGGCTAGGCTAGGCCTAGCCTACTTGCAGAAAGGAAAATCAAAATATAAACTTTGCAATCAAAACATAACGTTAGCCTACCTAGCCTAGCTAATTCAACTCAAACTTAGGCCTAGATTTAACTTGTTAATTTGTGCTTTTGGATCTGAATTTGTACATAACGTTAGTGAGCAGTTTACGCTGAATTAGGGTTTAAGTTACAAGGTAAGACCTACTCGACCTTTAAGCGTTGTACATGGTCCTTTTCAAGGACTCACCTAGGCTTAGCCCTAACTTAGGGCTAGCCTAGGCCTAGGCAAAGCCTTCAACTTAATTTACCTCTCAAAAAGGAAATAATCACAACTGAATAAATTTTCCCAAGTATTTGGTTCAATATTCAAGATAAAACGACTCTTACCTGCGCTGTGGCCAGAGACTTCTGCAAAGTTTGATCCTTTTGATAACAATTCGTTACAATCCGTTTGGTAAATAGCCTGGCAAGGGCATCCAGTTTGTTACAACGATGTCTCGAGAGATATGTACGTCGCAGACGTACACGCGCGCAGCACAGCAGTCCAGTAATAGCATGCACTATAATCTATATCCTACATAAATCAGGCAGTCTGCAGCTTACGTACAGACGTACATGGCCAGACGGTCGCTCCATGCCATATGAAATACATACGTACAGTTACGTAAATAATTTTTGTGCCTGTTTCGTTGCGCGCCAAAAGCAGTTTTGGCAGCTCGCCAGTTTGGTGTACACATCAAGCTATCTTATAAACATCACAATGGTTCCACCGAAAGTGTTTAGCATTTCCTCAACATCGTTGATCTTAAATGATTTGGAGAAATTTTGGCCTTCTGTTAAATAAAATTTGATTCAAGCTTAAAAGTTTTAGATATAGTTTTCTGGAATCCTGGGACCATTCGGGATGGATGTAAATTTATAGAAAATTCTGGGATCCCTTTTTCCAACTATGGAAGCGCTAGAAAGAACGCACATGCATAGAATTTGTCGTTGACATAAACCATCATCCATTCATTGTACTATGCATGTAATATGCAGAGAATGTACGTCGTACACATACATATCCAATCATAACAATAACCGATATACGTACGTACTTTGTACTTACACTTGAAATTAAAAAACAAACGTACCATTAACATTGCTCATTGAAGTTACACAGGTTGCTAGCGATATAAGTAGCACTTGATGGATATTTTTAGAGGTATCGATACCTTTAAAAATATCTGCAGATCCGTTACACCAGGTAAATAGATATCATATCAACATGCATTTGGGTACCGATTGAGAACATTTTAACTAGTGAAATTAAAAGACTAATCCCGCAAGTCATGGCCTAAGTTTCTTTGGAGATGCGTATGTGTATAGGCTCTTTATCTCATGTGCAGTGCACGTTAGGATAGCATAACTATCTGGCTGTAAAACGTAGCCTCTGGATATATACTTTTGAGGCCAGAAAGAACGAAAGTAACACCTGTTGCTTACATATGGTAATGCAACTGCCTTTTAGGGAATCTTTTGAGATGTGTCTGCAAAACTTTTGTAATTTTATTTGATCTTTCTGCCACTAAAATTGGGCCTTAGAGCTAGGCTAGGCCTAGGCCACGGATGGACCTAACGTTGAGTACACTAACTAGCCTTGGCGAAACTCAGGACTTAAATTACACTTTAACCGTAGCTAGGGGCCAAAAGTATCATGGCATTCTTTTTCCTCTTCCCATTCTAAAGTTGCCGTTCAGGCAGCTACAGTTTAGTGAATAAAATCGCTGTGATTGTGGCTTCTTAAGTTCTTTACAAGAACTATTATTAAGTTAGGCCTAGCCTAACTTTTAGTTTTAGGCTAGGCTACTACTACTAAGTAAGGCCTCATGCAATGAAACTTGAAAGGAGAAACATTTGCAGTAATGCAGTGATTGTTGATGTGTGTTTGCATATTTTGGGGACTGGGATACTTAAGTTGTTTGACATGTGTTTGTGTCTCAACAATATTAGGATCAAACTTGTCATGCAGGAGCAACAGCAAGGGTCACCATCTAGGCCCAGGCCTATAATATATTCTAAGATAGGCTACCTTAACTTTTTGGTAGATTGTTGGTGGTCTCTCACCTTTTATTGTGGAGATCAAATGTCATTTGAAGTCATGAGAGTCAAACTCTCAAAACCTTGTTAAAAGGACAGAAATTTTGATGAATTATATCTAGGCTATTACTCTAATACTATAAGGTATGTAAATGCATTTTTGGTGATAAGGTAGTCTAGATCTTTTTGGTGGAATTCAAACTCAAAGGTCATCTGGGGTCTCCAGGGGCCGAAAGATCAAATTATTGTTAAAAAGGTAACAGTATCTCAAGGTAGGAAACTTGTAGATATCACATGACACGCGCAGCTTGGTTACTTGCCATTTGGTCTACCCCCAGAAAATAAAACGATATTCTGGGTGTCACGTGATCAACGAAGACACCAAATCTGTCTTCCCTATATTCTGGGTGTCACATGATCAACGAAGACACCAAATCTGCCTTCCCTATATTCTGGGTGTCACGTGATCAACGAAGACACCAAATATGCTTTTGCTATCTCCGAAAACACTGTTTTTGGAGATAACAAAGGCAAATTTGGTGTTTTCGGAGATAGCAAAGGCAGATTTGGTGTCTTCGTTGATCACGTGACACCCGGAATATCGTTTTATTTTCCGGAGGTTCACCAAACAGTAGGTAATCGAACCGCACACGTAATGAATGTTTGGTATATGTGCAATGGTCCAAGGACTGTCCTCATCATTTTTGGAGAAGTTGAAAGGTCATCTGAGGTCTACAGGGGTTATATTCTGAAAACTAATTTAACAAAATCACTCAGTACAGTCAGGTAGTTAGATAGATTTAAAAACCCCAGTTTCCAACCTATGGTTCAAGTCCAGCCGACCATGGCCTTTTTCCAGTTGTGGCTCACTGGCTTCTTTCCCCTACTCGATCCATTGCTTACACAGAGCATAAATCACAACAGCAGTTAGGTTCTCACAAAGAAAACTGGATTGGATAGATTTCATATTTGGTATAGATGGATTACAATGAGGTCTGTTTTTTGTAGAGGTCAAAGGTCAACTGGGGTCACCATGGGTTAAACTCTGGACACCTCGTTAACAGCATATCTGAACATGAGAAATCTGGAAGAATTGCATTGGGTGGATGCATTTTGGTGATGTGGTATCAATCAATTTTGGTGGAGGTCAAAGGTCATCTGGGGTCACCAGGGGTTAAAGTCTTTAATTATTGGTAACAAGGTATCTTTTTTTTAAAGTACACATAATACACAGAAATGGCCATGGAGAAACAAAAACTAGAACAAGGTATCCTAAGATGGGATTAAACTACATAGATTCCGTACTTGGTAGGTGAATGGGTTATGGTTTAAAAAGATGGTCCCAATCATTTATGGGGAAGGTGAAAGGTCATCTGATATCATGCCAGGGGTCAAATTCATGAAAACTTTGTTAACCAAATACTTCAGTGGAGGAAAATTGGATTGATTTCATATTTGGCATGTGGATGCGTAATGGTGAAGAGGTGGTAGCCATGGTTTTGTGGTGGAAGTCCAAGGTCATCTGGGGTCACTTGAGGTCAAAGCTTGGAAACCTTGTTAACATGCTAAACTTGTATTTTTCTTGTGTTTGAGTGGATGTGTTATGGTGGCAAGATAGTCATCCTGCTGTTGGAGGAGGCTGAGGATCATCTTTGGTAACACAAAATTTATTTTTACAACATGTTTAAGTAACTCTTGACTGAGAAGACAGAATCTCCATGGTTTTATTTAGAATAGATTACAATGTCATCATGTCATCAAAACTGCAATGCATATTTCTGGTTTTTGATACTTGCACTTGGAAGGATTTTCCTGGAACTGAAACTTCTGCATTTCAGATGATGCTCATATTGAATATGCACCTACAGTATAACAGTAGTGCCCATACAGTAACTACCGATTAATTTCTGTATTCCTGAAAAAAGGTTGGTGTTCAAAAGCCACTGTAGAACATTGTCCCGGGACACCTATTTTAGGGTTCAAACACTCCTGAATTTATTGAGCACTTATACTGCTTATAAGTCAAAAATTTAGTGTTCAAGATAAAAGGTTCTAAGTGTTCTAAATTTAAGCAAAGAACACAAGGGATATATCCCAGAACACTTATTTTAAGTGCTCATGCACTACTGGATTTCATGAGCACTTAATAGCTGCTCGTTAAGTCCCAAATTAAGTGTTCCAAATAAACAGTACTATAGCATTCAAAGCAAGAACACTGAGGATTGTCCCAGAACACTTAAGTTTAGCATTCGAGCACTACTGGATTTCATCGAGCACTTATTAGTGCTCATAAGTCCCACATTAAGTGTTCCAGATAAACAGTACTAGTGTTCAAAAGCTCAGAATACTAAGAATTGTCCCAGAACACTTATTTTTAGTGTTCGAACACTAACAGAACACTTACGGAACACTTAATAAGTGTTCTTTTCATCTAAGGGTATAACCACTGTCTGTTAATCAGTAGTATAGGCTTCACTGAGTTTGAGGGATGGTAATTCTTGCTACTGAATAAAAATTATATAAGCTAGGTATATGCCATACAGCCAGTACTCACAGCACTAATTTCTGTTTCCACTGAAACCTCACTCCTTCATTAAAGTTCAGTTAACCAGTAGTTTTAAAATGCAAGTCACAGTTTAGATGGTAGTACGTAATTGCCCATGGGGTAAGGTTTTTAAATGATACTGTATATAAGCTTAAAAAGGGCTAGAAATTGTATAAATTGCAAAGTTGCAGCTTTGCAATTTGTAGGCTACCTATGGGACTTTATAGAAATAGACAACTTGAACTTAATTACAGTACAGTATATCACTATACTGTAGGTCGATATATTATGGAAAATGATGGAAAGGACTGAGCTTTTCTGTTTGTGGCACAGTAACTATCAGGTAAGAAGGAATTATAACCCGTGAATAAGTCCAGACTGTGAAGTTGAACCCTCTAAATTTGGAGTTTTTTTACTTAATCCAGGCTGACTTGATCATGATTCATACCAGTACTCCCAGGTTTACCGACTAGTAACAACAAAGTTACATGTAACTTATTGTAATTAGTCCCCCCCCCCCCCCTCCCCACTTGTCAACATTGCAATGTTACTGAATATGCCATAAAAACTGAAGCTTCAAATTCCATAGACTACAAGTCTACAAACAAAACTGGAAGTTTTTAAGAATGTAAATGCAATGGGTACCTGTCCTGCAAATCCCACAGTATAATATAGTCGTTCATTATTTTGTTATGACCGACGTTATATCCGAGCCACACTGGAATAGTACTAACAGTAACGTTGTAGGATATACAACGTTAACTGTTTACATTGGCCATTACCATTATGCACTATAGAACATACTACACACATACTGTACGCTAAATGCCCCTTCGGGTTTAGCAGTTGTTTACAAAACAATTTATAAATTAAACTAAGTAATTTTGGTATCAACAGAAAGCCTATACTATAATCTTCAAACGTCAATACAAAATAATCGTTTTACATCCCTCAATGAGTTAGGTACTCGCAAAGTTTGAGGTCCTAATTTGAGACATAAGAATCGACTGCCTCTTTTTGGGAGAGTATTTTTGCAGTATATGTTTGAAAAAACCTAAAAAATCTTTGATTTCTAAGAGAAGGAAAGATCAAAATGTCCACTTACCGTGTCGTTGTATCCATTTATACGCCTACTTATACATTATTCAACATATAGGGGGAGACCCCTTGTCAGTCACAGTTCCACGAAATCTCATTTGCGCAGATCTAAAAAAGGCGGGAATGCTAGAGAAGTGGTCACTTGGCTTCATTAACTGTACAGCTGCGTGTGGATTAACGAGTTTTTAGTGACTGCAGTAGTAGGCCGCCATTAGTGGGGTCCATCACCCTGAAACCATCTTTATTTATTGTTCACATGAATTTCAACCCCTCATATTTAGCAAGCTTAGAGAATTCAAGATGCAAATTAGTTTACAACCATCCATGATATAGCTAAGCAAAGAAATTGATATGAACCCCAGTTATGGCCGAATGAAATCGGACCATCACTTGCTGTCCGGATTCTTGTATACTAACAATGGTTCATGCATGCACTGCACCTCGGCAAAATGGGTGTACATGTATTTTGGTTTCTGAGAGAGCGCCATCGAAAGTCATAAGCGTCCAGCGTCTCCGACGACTGTATAATTTTTATTCCTACATAGAATGAGGGTAATTGGATTTTCAATGAAAAGGACATCTCACTTTAAAGGTTAATTCAGACGCAGAAACTAGGATAAAAAGCACCCGTGCCTTTTGGTTAATTCCTTAAAAATCCGGTGACATACTGATCAAACACAAAGACCCAGGGGTAGCAAAGTTGTTGTTTTTACCTATCTCCAAGACGTTTCATGCATTAGATGGTTTTGCCCCATTCTTCCTGGGAAAAAAGTACACACGTATGTTACGTTTGCATACTACCGACTCAACTGTCAGTGTAACACGTGAAATCTGTCACGGGAGGGTACTGGTTCAACAAGAATTTCATCTACAGTTACTCTGCAGGGTGAATGACTTTGCATTGGTTGTGAAAAGATTTATTAAAAAGTTCCCAAAACTTCAGCCTAGCCTTTGTCCTTCTTGAAGTTTTGGCTGTAATTTGTAGACAATGCCTGGTAACATTAGTCCCACGTAGGCCTAGCCTAGGCTAGGCTAACTAACGTTAGGTAGTTACAGTAGTTGCGATAATTGCTTCAGGTAGGGTTAGCCCTTGAACAGGACCCAGCATTACGTTCCTATGCAATACACTTCATTTCTGGGCCCTTGCCCGGTATATACAAAAACACAGCTCACTTGCCTACTCACGCGTGAGTAGGCATCCCTCGCGTCCCCAAAAAGATACCTTTTCTCACCAAACTTTCCACAAGTCTGTTAACGATATAACTTAAGACCTTTAAGAGGGAAATTTTGGCTGGATAATTCTGCAAGTAATGTTAAGCCTGTGCAGATTATTTTTTCAGTTGAAGAAGTCAGTGTTTGTCATGTGATCTCATTTAAAACGGAGAAACCTACGTATGGACTGTACAATTTTGTAATGTACAGAGAGCTTACTATATGAAGTACAAGTATTGACTAGCCGCGCTTACTAATTGGTCTTCGACAGCTTGTCTAGCGGAAGTCCTTCCCATCATGCAACACAGTAGCACTGTAGCAGATGATCAAGATGTCAATGTTACTGTGAAGGATGGCACCACATTTTTCCTGCCTTTTGCTATGAATTTACTTCCAGAATAAACATTCCAGAAGGTATAAGTGTTATTAAAGAATGCTCAAAATCATTATATTAACTCAAATCTGTTCTATGCACCATTCAATCGTAATTAGAGCTCGGTTTGTTGTTTTGGCATAAAACGTTGTTACCTTTGTACATGTAGGCCAGTGACCGTAATAAGGAGGGACTACAAGGAGCGGATTCTACGGTCACGTTCAGTGACTAGGTAGGGTAGCCTAACGTTGAGCCCAATGATAACAGCCCAGTCTACAGTAAGGAAAGGGGTTCCCAGGGTTTTCCCTGGGTTTAGAATTGAACGTTGCGCATCTGATGCGTCCATAGGTGAATCACCGGCCTGGGGGAGGGTTATAATGGGAGGGGGTATCCCCCTCCCCTTTTGGAAATTTTGTGACTTATGCAAGTCGCTAGACGCAAAATGGTGGCACTTTTAAGGCAAATTAGTCAACACAATATCTGTAAGTGGACGCAAAAATATTAGCACTGAAACACACATTCAAGTCACATTCCTACAAATTTTGATCAACTGATAGTGATCACATTGCCTTTAGGCCTAGGCTATTTCACTTAATTTCTGCTTCAAAAGTGTTGGTTCATCGGCATGGCTTTTATTTAGCGCTGGCACCGGATGATTTCAGTACCACAGGATGGCCGTTATTTCACGCCCGTTGGTCACCAAAATTGACATAATTGGGCCGGCTTGCAATATTACAAGTTCAGGATATAAAATATTGGGAAAATTTCTGTTCGTTTCCCTTATGGGATATCATTTTTGTAGGCATAATATTTTCACTTCAAAAGTGGGGATGCAAATCAACCATTGATACAGTAGATTAGGTTGCACTTTGCAGTCGATGTATCATGTCCTTTGATAATTTAGTTCTTAAGCCAGCATCATGCTCATTCTATTTTTCATCCCCCAATCATGTCGAAACATTGGCATTCTTTTACTTGGTTGTAGTTGTGTTAATGTTCTGTAGCTACTCTCCTGCTTCAACGAAGCCCATGTAGAGCAACCATTCATGATCATCTTAGCAGTTCTGGGAAGAAAAACAATTGGAACCGATTAGTGTATCTTATGGTTCTTTTCGGATATAAATATCCCCTTATATTTTAAGCAGTTCCAAGTACGCAGAGATTTGTGATGCTGTTTATGGTGAATTTGGCACGGGGCTCGCCCTGCTTCACTAGCCGGCTATATAAGCATGGGAAGTGGGATCGTCGTAACACAAACTGAACGAGAAAACTCCAGAGTGAATATTTTCACACACTAAATCACATACACGAAGGTGCGAGTTGTGATTGGCTGGTTACAAACAACGCAATTGAACCAATCATGATGCAGGGACCAATTTAAATTTTGAAATGGACCGTATGCATATGATGTCACCAAGCAAAACATGACGCCTTGTTTGGCAAAAAAACGGACACGTATGAAAGTCTACTGCATGCGTGAACCAAGAATTTTGCTGCATGAGACCACGTGCATCACTGTTTTTGTTTGCAATGACGTCATGACAACATTGCATAAGTCCTACTGTAAATAACATTATGGAAGGAATGCTAGAAATGACCCAATTTATGCAAGATGATAACCACTGAACTTGCAAAAGATTCTAGGAGCTACGTGTACAAAATGTGCACAGCCATGTATGCTAAGCTTGGGGATTTGAAAAAAGGCGAAACACTGCACCTCGATGGTCTGTACAAAGTGTTTTGTGCGGAACAGTTTGTATGGCAACTTACGCGGCGCAAAACAAACACATTGAATGCAATTCTGAATCTTATTCCATGTAACACTATAAGGTTAGGGCGGAAAATATCAAACGATCACTTCCATGGCACCGATAAGATTTTACGTTTGTGATTATCAATGCATCCCGTTTTGGCGGAAAGTTGAAGGATGAATTCTACGAAACTAGGGCAAGTTTCAAGTATATTTTAGCCCCTTTTTCAGTTTGCAAATAATGGAGTGGTAATGATGGAGTGAATAGAAGAATTTATAAAAGTAATGGAGCACGTGGCTGCAAGCAATCACAGATTGTGTGCGTACCAATCTTTTTATGTAAACATGATGGGAAAACAAGGGTTCAATGGCATCATACACATAAGGTCCATTGCACTTATTTTAAGTTACCTCTACGTAAGAAACATCGTGATTGGTTGATTATTGCTTTTAATCAGCCAATCATACCCGCGACATCGTCAAAGCAGTTTTACTGTGTAGGAAGAGCGGGTAGAAACCAACTGTCTTCGCATAGAATTCTAATACTCCCATTGCATTTGTGCTACGATCAAATTTCCCAAACTTTTGTTCTAATCGGGCAAAACAGTTCAGAGATGGAGTATTTTACTGAGTGGGGGGTAAGACTGCGGTGAAGGCTACGTTCGCACAACTTCATTTTCCGATTTTCTGAATTGTGGCGTAAGTTTTATAGAACAAAGTAACAGGAAATATGTGGGATTTCATGGTAAAGATACAATGACATGGTTCCTGCGTTTGATTGATAATTTCCCAAATGTGGGACATTAGCCCCGCCTTTAACCTGCAAAAAACGGGCGTTTGTGTTTTGGTCGTGCAAGTCGTGTTGTGCCATGTAGCTACTGCGCTCCGGAGTGAGCACAACAGTTTCCTGATACGAGCCTACGAGGGCAAGTGCAGGCTAGTTAATAATACTGTGTTGTTACTTGTTCAGTAGTAGGCCCTATAGGCTATACATACAGCGCTCTGACTCGCATGCAGTGGTATGTGCATGGAAGTTAAAAAAGTTAGTTGCAGTTTTACAAATAAGTCAATGAATTTGTCGTTTATTGTATTAACAACAAACGCAATCGTTGACAGAAAGAAGAAAAATTATGGAGGCTAGCTGGCAGCAATTTTGAACATCGCAGCCGTTTTTTGAATGTCGCGGCCTCCTTGATTTTGAAGCTTGAACGTCGCGGGGGGCAACGTTCAAAAGGCCCGGGAAAACCCTGGGTTCCGAGTAGAACTGTACAAAAGAGCGCCAATAATTCACATAAATAAAATTCTGCCGAACTTACTCGGGGATGTTTAACTAGGCCTAACCAGCAAATGTGCTTGAAAGTGTATCTCATGTCAAAAAATTCGAAAATATATATATTTAAGATAATGAAAGATGAATTCTAACAGTCCAACTCCCATCTTCATATGACATTCCTGAGCTGAGATATAAAAGCTTGAAGTTTATTCACTTAACATAACAGGTTGAAGGACAAAGGAGGGCCAAGGCCCCATAAGATGCCCTGAAGTCCAAGCCCTAATCAAAAGTCAAACATCAAAAGCTTGACAGCAGCCCCAAATCAGATTCTACCACAGCCATGGAAAAACTTGTCAATGTTAACCTTAAAGCAGTGAACTGACCAGGAGTTAGCTACCCAATCTGGAAGACAATTCCACTTGTTGACAACTCTATGGGAGAAACTAAACTTCCTGATGTCAAGCCTTGCAAAAGGCTTTTCCACCTTTTTACAATGCCCACGCACCCGAGAATTACTTTGAACCCTTAAATAACTACAAGTCAGAAGGGGATTCCTTTCAAAAAGAAACTTGTAAACCTGGAGCATGTCTTCCCTAATCCTTCTCAGCTCCAAAGTGGTAAGCCCAAGATGTTTAAGCCTAGCATGATAAGGTAAATTTCTCACCTCAGGTATAAGGCGAGTGGCTCTCCTCTGAACTTGCTCTAAAAGAAACTTGTCCTTTTCATAGAAGGGGCTCCAAGCTTGAGCTGCATAGTCAAGATGGGGTCTTACCAACTGCTTATACAAATTTATTAAGTACAATATCCTTACTAAAATTGATGAAATTCCTCTTGATCAATCCAAGCACTATATTACTAGCCTTTGCAGCAGTGGCTGCACACTACCTTGTTGACTTCAAATCCCCAGTAATTACAACACCCAGATCTATCTCAAAGGTGACATTACTTAAAACACTACCATTCATGTTATAATCATAGCTAAAAATTTTGGAACCAAAATGTGCTGTAGGACCGTACACTTATCTGCATTTCAGACATTTGCCAAGTCTGAGACCAAGAAAATAACCTATCCAGATCTTTCTGCAGCAGTAAGGCATCATCCAAAATGCTTTTTTTCCTATATAGCTTAATATCATCTGCAAACTTACTTAAACGAGATGTAAGAGAACTATCAATATCATTGATGAAAATTAAGAAAAAAAGTGGGCCAAGGACAGAACCCTGTGGTACTCCACTTGTGACTTCTTTCCAAGAGGAAAAGTTACCAAATCCAAATCACTTAAAGTGATTGATTGCAGAATAATTTGTGACTTTCTTGCTGTACAACTCCCATAACATGCTTTGTTTCCCTTTAAAATTAAAAATGGTTTTAAATAATTACATTATCTCATAAGAGTATGATTGCTATCACACCTTTGTACCAGCTAGGGTGCATTCCATGTACAGCCTTCGCCGAAGGTATGCCAAAGTTTTCGTGATTTAAAGCCAGGAGTTTTTGTGCACATACAATGCTACATAGCAGGCTTGCGCACTTACGTACAGTACACCTGTACATGAAGCATACACGATCATGGTACATTGGCAATGCATGGACAAGTGTACAGTACACACACATAAAGTAACAATCTGTATGTGATTGCACATGCTTATGTATACATGTACGTAATGCATGAACCATTAAACTGCAATACAAGAACTGTATAGCACAGTGTGCTGTACGTTTATCATACGACAGGAATTAACCGCAAGAGTAGAGCTTGCCCGCTGCTACGCCAAGAAGGAGTCTGTGCTCACGCCGAAGATCCTCACTTGGGAGTGCATGAAATGCAGACTGGGGTACAAGGTGCAATAACATTCAGAAATACAAAGATTGTAATTTGAGTAGTACAAGTGTGACATCACAAATTATTGTGCAATGTACCATTTTAATTTCAGTGAATAAACTGCATTGTATATCTCAGCTCAGGAGTGTCCAATAAAGATGGGAGTTGGAGTTGGACCGTTAGAATTTATTTTTCATGGTCTCTAATATATTTTTTTTTGAACTTTTTGACTTGAGGTACACTTATATAGTATTGTAATTTGGATGGACAGTCATGGACTTCAAACTTAGCCTTGTGTTGAGTGGATTTTGTAGTTACAATGTTTGTGATTGAGTTCGGCCAAAAAGTGGCAGTATTTATTTTACCTTTTCAACAAGAAAATGATTACTTTTGTCATGCCTGATCTGTAATATGATGTAAAAGTCATATTCAAGTAATTTAAGATGCATTTATTTTTGTATCATACTTTTACTTCAAATATTGACCAGATAGGAAAAAACTCTTTATTTGCCTAACGATGTCAAGTATGTAAACTGTATGTACCAGCGTATGTACCAGTTTAGCAAAATTATGATTACATTGCTAGAGATAAGCTAGTTAGCCTATAAACAGATAATATTCACAGTCTACTGGAAAGAAATGCGGTAGGTTAACCAGATATGAAATTCGAAGATTTATTAAAATATATGCCTGGGCATTGTTATAAAATGATCCTTGGACAGGTTTGTGTTTCACTTTCAGAGTATGTTGGTTTCATATTAGAACCTTACAGTGACTACTGTAGATAAGTTAGTTCGTAGTTAGGTCTTTGAAGTGTTACATCGCAGTCTACATTACAAGTATTCAATTTCTATTTACTGTCTTCCAGAGGTGCAGAGGCAGGGGGGCGATTTAAGGGAGACAGGGGGGACATGTCTCCCCACTTTTCTGAGTGGAGGGGGCACTACTGCAAAAGTCCCCCCACTTTTTTGATGTGAAACTTTAAAATTAGGTACTACCAAAAGGACTATACATGTAGGCTAGCTGTGCAGTAGGTGCTAGGTTATTTGCAAATTGCTGAAGCTTAAACTAATGTTTCAGCCACACTCTTCTTAGTAAGTCCTAAGGTCGAAACGTCCCTATATTGTGTGGATCAAAGTGACCCCCCGACTCCCTTTTTAACCACACTTCCCCAAAACAGGTCTTCGTTTCCACATGTTTTTAACTAAACTTTTCTGAAATGAATTTCAGGATTTCCATAAATTTTGTCCCATTTTCATGCTAACAGATCTTAACAAAATTGTCTACCTCATTGAAATGGTAAATTCCCTCAATTGTTCCCTTTCATTTCCTAATTACAAAATTTACAAAGATATTCAGTAGGCCTATGACATTTTGTTTCTCCTTTTTACGGCTGCCCTGCATGTGTTTTTGAAACTCACACTCAAGTCATGTGTTTTGGCAAGCTAATGCAGGCAGACTGCATGCTAAAGTCTTATAATTTACTTAGTGCTACTGCAGTTTTAACCTGCAAGTTTTACTGTCTTGCTCTCCTCCATTTGAAGAAAGACTTGTCAAGAAAGTTGAATGATTATGACGAAGATCATTCATGGCAAAATGGCTATTATAAGTGCATTTTAGAAGTTCTGAGGAGTGGAAGGGTCGTGGGCTGGTTTTGCCGCACATATCGACCATGTACGGAGTAGGTCCTATCGTCCTACCATTAAGCGAAGTACAGTACACAGTACTAACTGTTCAAGGACAAGGCTAGGCTGTGACCTAGTCTGCGGCCTAGGCCTAGGTTTGGTAGCTATGATCTTAGTCCTTGAACAGAACTCTACAGTATGCTATGTCCACTTAATTTTACTGTGCACGAGAGTCCTTGACCACATTGCACAAGAAATCCCAATGTTAGGATATTCGCTTAACTAGCATAAGTTTCCAAACTTTGAAGTTTACCCTCCTTGCACAATTTTTAGAATTCTTAAATTTTGTTCATTTTCATGTTAGCAGATTTTTGAAAATTGATGTACCTCATTTAGGGAATAACTTGTTTCAAACTTCAAGTTTTTCTTCAAAGCCTGAAAATTTACAAAGATACAGTGTGTACAACATTTTGTATCTTTTGCCTATCTACCCTGCATAAGATTTTTTACATTTACATTCAGTGTTTCTTTCAAGAAATAATACATTGGATCAGTTCAGTCAATAGGAGAAAATTTGACTCACTAGAAATTTCAGTTTTGTGGAACTGTACACAACTGTGGGGAAAAAATGTACACCCTTAGTTTTTATTTATTTTCCCTCAGACAAATTGGTCAAATTGACAGACCATTGCATCCAAGTCCCATCATATACCAGGTTAGCCAAAACACTGCTTACATTGTTATATGTGAGTAACTGCATGAGAATGCCGATGCAGGCAGATAGTGCATACTTAAATCCTGTTACTGACTTTGTGTTACAGTTGATTTTCACCTCAAATTTTGGGGCTGGGACCGTTTAACAAATGAAACGATGGCATATAAATTGAATGTTTAATAAAACGCTACTTGCAATTAATCGCAAAGCCATTTTTTTTATTTATTTGAATGTCTGCAAATTTCTCTGTCTCTGTTGTTGATTTTCCATGTCTCCAAACCATTTTCTTTGTTCAATTGACAGTGTTTGAATCCCTGTTTGTGGGGCCATTCTCTGCCAAGTCAACAGATGTGTTGGTCCCAATGCCAATATTTGCTGTCAGCTGAGAAAGAAGGTTTTCACAGTATTTCTAAAAAGGCAACTGTTAATGTTGGATTCAAGAAATCACAATGCAATTATAACATTCTCTTTTCCATAACAGAGAGCAAAGGTACAATAAGAAAGGAACATGATGAACAATCAACAAGGGCCTGGAGGTCCAAGACCTCAAGGCCCTCCAAACATGAACCCAGGAGGATATGGCCAGCAACCAAATCATATGATGATGCCACCATTTGGGGTGAGTATTATGACATTTGGAAACTGCAGTATACATTTGTGTCACTATTTGGAGTGAATATTAATATTATATTGTGTGAAGACTTTAGAGCTAGGGAATCTCAAAGTGATCCTTTATGTTTGACAAAAGGGAAGTACATTAAATTATTCTGACCACACTTTTCACAGAAAATTTAAACAGTCCATTTGAACTGTGAGAAGGAATACACAATCATTTATGTAAAAATTCTTCCAAATTTTGCTCAATTTTTATAACTGTATGCAAAACCAATAAAAATCAGTGATGATAGGTTGCAAACTTTATCCCGTTTTTTCCACCGCAGCCAATTGTAGTGTATATATGTACGAATATTCAATACATGGAAACAACACAAGCATAGAACAAACCCTCCAGGGAGCTCTATCCCTGCCTACTGTAGTACTACCACATACCATCTGCCCTGGTATGCAAACATTTGATCCTACTGCCTTCATTAGCACCTACGTACAGTATGTAACAATAATGAAAGAAATTCTGATTAAAAGCGATATTTTCCAACCTCATTCTAAAAATCGACAGGACTGCCCTTTGGATTGCTACAGATCAGTATATTGCACAACAGTGTAACATGGAAACCTCTAGGTACTACTTCCAAGGTTACAGTAGCACAAACCTTGGCCTTTCAGTGTTAGTGTGGGAGATGCAAATTCCTCATGGTCACACCTCACACAAAACTGTTTGATATGTAAAATGTGAGACTCATACTGTTGTTGCGAAGATGCTACTTACTGCAGGCTTCAGCAGGGGAGAATTTAGCATTCAAATTTTGCATAGCAGTTTTGAAGATTTTTGACCGTGACTGTGCTTTATTGGGAACATGACTGTACAGGAAAATTGTATGCATTTTTACTACACTTGTGCTCTAAAAAAAATTTCTAATTATGTTTGCTACATTTCTTTGTCATTACTTTTCCTAAACAGCATGGCATGCCTCCTCCTTTTCCTATGGGAATGCACAACAACCAGAATCAGGGACCACCTCCAAACCAGAGGCCCCCAATGGGCCCAAATGACAACACTGGACAAGGCGGCATGAATATGCCCCCACCAAACTTTCCTCAGCCTCCGATGGGTATGCCATTACCTCCACCACCTATGCCAGGAATGGGAATGCCCCCTCCTTTTGGCCCACCGGGTATGGGTGGACCGCCGATGGGAATGCCACCAAATATGCCTCCAGGTATGGAGTTTCGTAGTTTGTAGATAGTTAATTTCATGGTGTGGACCTGATACATACAGCACACTAAGTTATGACATGTTAGGACAATGAATAGGGTGACATCATTAGGTTTCAGATGAGGTCCACTTCAGGCAATCTAAAGCTCACTCAGGATGAACAATCTTATATCATTTATGCAGGAAATGTACAAAAAAAAATATATATATATATATATATATATATATATATATATATAATCAATACCTTGAGGCCAAAAATAATCTACAGGCTGTGGAATACAATTGTCCTTCAACCAAATGTTTACATGCTGGATTTTTCCATTTCAGGACAGTCAAATATTGTAAGACCAATTCTTGGATGTAAACCTTTTCATTTAGCATCCATTCCTAAAAGATATTATCGATTGTATCTTTCCTGAAGAATGGAAACATGGTTATTCTGAAGAATAGAAATCCTTTAGTGTGTGACATTAAGACATGTTTATTTATGCAAATAAATGGAGCAAGGTGCATTGCAGGATGCATTTACACCAGACCCAGATCTGATCACCTGTTTTTTATAAAAAGATGGAATAATGATGTGTGGCTTGATCCTGTTGCATTAACACTTGGTGTGTGCTCTGTTCACCCTCCGTGCATGAAGTCTGTGGAAAAAACCTCCAAAAAAGTCACTCTGATAGTTAGTTAGATGGGGCTTAGCGACACACCAACACAAATGTGTTATATAGTGTCACCAAGTTATATTAAGTTACAAAAGTCACTTTGAATCGATTGGTGATGTACTCTGTGGAAGTGACCTCCAAACAAGTTAGAATCAAGCACCCCCTTTAACCAGTATTAAAGTGGGACAATCATATCTTTATCTGATCTATGTTTAGACTACAAATTGGATCTCAAGCAGTGAACTGACTCTGCATTGGTGATGAGATCTGGATGTAGTGTAAATTTACCCTCAGTGTTAACTGTAGTTCTAATTAATATTTTTTATCTTCAGCTTTGTAGAGTACTTGATACTCTTTTTTAATACCAGTAATTCTGTTGACTGTTGACGTAGACGCACACATGATTCAAAGTTTGCATTTTGTAGGTGAAGTGTCCCTTAACATTTTGGCAAATATATAACAATGAAGTTATCAATTCTCAAATCATTCCATGATTTTGATTTTAGATAAACCCTTATTTTATGGGTTTGTATTTGTCACCTAAAAATTTGAGACCAATCTTTTTCAGGAATGTTTCCTCCAATGGGAATGCCCCCAATGGCTCCTGGACCTCTACCACCACCATTAGCTGGTGCCCCACCAACAGTCACAGGAGAAGGTATGTGTTCCTTACTACCAATTTTGTATGCCATATCATTGCTAAATTATATTGTAAAGTAAAATACAAAGATTGCTCTCCATTGTGAAGCTGTGACATCATTCCACCTATTAGTTTGCTCCTCATCACCTATTTACATATGTAAACACTGAAAGAGACAGGTGAAAACATGTCTTGTTTGAAGCAGGGCAAGATGGGTTCTAACACACCAACCTCTTTAATTAAAGTAGAAAGAGAAAAGTCCTAATTTAAGCAAAATCTTTTTCATATTGATTGTAGACGCATATTTGTGATGTGAAAAGAGGGATTAATAATAATTTTTTCGAAATTCCAATTCAGAGCAGAGGGTTTCATGTAGAATTCCTGTTAATATTCTTCATCAAGAACCTTAATCTATCATTGTTGAGAAGAGATCTTTGAAGGGCAAGAGCTGTCACCCCAAATTTATTTTGAAGCAACAGCTAAATCTGACAACTTTATTTTCAATTTTCTTCTGTGTATCTTTCATAATATTTTAGGGCTTCAGTATTGCATATTCAAGGTTGACCAAACGGATTTATACTCTTGGTAAATTTCAAAATTTACAAAAATAATTGTTAAATTACCTTAACAGCCAATCATATAACAGGACAGTCTACTTTACTAAATTCAAGTTGGGGTGACTACATGTCCCCCTTAAGGGTGTAGAATTTTCTGCAAAGATTTTGTTTTTTACTTTTATGAAGTTGTGTATCAGATGGGTAAGTAATTTGATAGCTTTACGTATTTTATTTTTGTCTCATTTCCAGTTCCAGTTGAGAAACCTCAGCAAACACAAGAGGCAGATGCAAAGGTACATTTTAATTCATCCTTTGTACAAATTTCATTGTTTATTCTTGTATTCATGATTCATGTTGAGTAAACCCACAGCTTTTGTTTTGCAAGACCGGTGCATTCTGGCAAAATGGAGTTCGACCTCTTTCATCTTAATCTCTGCAATTTACTCTGTGTTTTGTGCAATCAATGTTACTGTTTGCACATAGTTCATGGGAAGGGAATAAAGTTGGAGTATCAAACTGGAGAAAAGTAGCATTGCATGCATTCAGGAAGAGATTATCAAATCTAATTCTTGAATTGTTAGCAGAAGATAAAAGTCTGGAATTTCTGCTGCATACTGTGGAAATGTTTAAGAAAACTTAAAAAGTTAAAATTTATTTTCATAATTAAAAGAAGCCCTTAAGAAACATGGAAAATTATCATTAAAAAATTTTAATCTATTTTACAATACAGAGACATAAACCATTGCACCATCTACCCCTCTGAATTCCATAAATTACTTCAATATATTCCACCCCATTTTGTCATGAAATGGGAGCTAGTTCAGTACAGTTGCAGCGATATTAATGCTGCTCTTAAAGTTTGTTTGAAAAGTTCTGTCTAGCCCACATTTATCCTACAAGGTTCAAATCCTGCTGGTATTTGTAAATATTCCAAGGGATTTCCTTGTCATGTTATACATTTTCAAGAAATGTGTGCAGGTCAAGTTAAGGAGGGTGTTTTATAACTTCAAGTACAAATTTAGTAGGGAAACTGTTTACATTTCTTTTCTCTCAGAATGCTAAGAAAGTGGATGCTGGTGGTGATAAGAATCAGAAGGAAGAACAGAAAGACACATCATCAACCAAACCAGAAAAGAAAGTTAAGGTAGGCTTTTTTAGAGTAAATGAGTTAATGAATGCACCATTTAATTCAAACAGGAGTTTGACTCCTGGCTGGGTCAGATTTAAGGCTTTACAAATGGAAGCTATTTCCATTTTGCTTGATGCTTAGCATAAGCAATGGAGTTGGATGAACAAGCCAATGAGCCACATTGAAAAAAAAATCTATGGCCTTCTCAATGTAGAAAATTGAGCAGCAAAACCTCACCTATATATTTCAAATATTTGTTTGAGTGCTCATGCCTGTGGGTGGTTTTAGTTTTGAAAGTAATCATAGATATTTTCAAGTTAACTTTTATTCTTTTATATTTGAAACAAAAGGCTTGTCAGGGTAATTTGAGGGTTCTCTTAGGGTAAATTGGGGGTCTTAGTCTGGGTGGTATTTCTGGGATGTTAGAACATTCCAGAGAATTCAGAGAAAGTGCTTAGAAGATTGGTTTTTGACATGCAAGACACTAAACTCTACCTCCTGAAAATTCTGTAATCCTGTAATCCAGTTTAGACCTCTGCTGAGGATTACCAGTAAAAAAAGTAATAACTTTACCAAACAGTTTCTTGTTTCTTGTTTTAATTTCATTGAAAACCAGCGTTCTTGGAAAACAACACATTTTTCACTGTTCGCAAATTTATTAGGGATGTATGTTGTTATTTCATATTAAGGAAGTGTCAGCCACACTGGATGACTCTTGTAATAAAATATGTCACATGTTATACAAAGAATGATTTGGTGTTATCTTTTGGTAGAAGTCACCTTGGACTCGTCACAAAGCACCAGATGGCAGAATATACTATTATAATTCAGTTACAAAGCAGTCTACTTGGGAGAAGCCAGAGAGTCTTAAGAGCAAAGCTGAAGTAAGTACTGTAATTTGCTTTAAATGTACTGCATCATTAATTAGCTAAAAAACAGGGTGGTTTGGGCATATTTTAAGTTGGCAAGAAAATATTGCCTTAAGTGGAAGGAGTAGTTAGTTCTTTACAGTATATGCAGGCCGTTGGATTTCACGATAGCAGTTGTTCCCAATTGCGTGGTGGTCCCGTGGTGATGAAATCAAGGAACCCCAAAACTGGTTACCACCAATCAGTTACCACCCATGCATTTCTAAACAGAACCCAAAAGTGGTATCCCATGGGTTCCCATCAGTGTTGTTGACTTTTTTTTTATTTTTTTAAAAAAATCACGATTTAAATCAGTGGTTAAAATCAAATAAATCGATTTAAATCAGATTTTTCTTTTATTAAATCATGATTTTTCTCAATTAAAATCGTGATTTTAATCAACGTGATTTAAATCAAACAACCCTGGTTCCCATGGTGAAAAATGACAGAACCTGCAAATGGATTACTGTGATATTTGAAATCCAACGGCTTGTATATGTTATATTATCTTTTCCAAATCATGCAAGTTATGATAGTGTCAGCATTATTCCAAAGTGCCTGATGCTGGTTTAAATCATAATTTTTACAATTTATGAATCATTCAGTGTGATATCAGTGTGTCAGTAGGGTCCATAATTCAAATAGTAATTCAAATAGTGTTTCTTTAGTTAAAGTGTGCATATTTATATTGACAGATGTTCTTAATGTAATTGTGTAAAAAGACACTGGAAGAGATGTACTGATTGTACTTTAGCTAATAGTTTTAAGTAATTTCAGTAATGTTCATGGGAACAACATTATATCAAAAGCCTGTTAAAGCAGTGGGTGATTCCTAAAATGTTTGTTTCAGTGCAGGAAAGGTGGGATAGCAAGAAAATAAAACAAGAAGTCAGAAGCCCATTTAAGTATTTGTGAGATATTCAGACTTACAGATGCATTTTTCTTGTTTAATTTTATGTTATGCCAGAAAATGGGGTGGGTGGTGGACAGGGGGAAGTTAGATTGTCATCTGATGCCCCATTCTCCATGATGACTTTATACTCCAGCTTTAGGCTTTCAGTAGCCTATATGAATGCCTCTTGTGGCAAATGAGATATTTGAAGCTAAATGTCTTGGTCAGTTTTCTGGTAATGGTCGGGTAATGTTAATTTTTTAGTTTTTTGGGGGGGTAGAGTGGAAAGGGCGAGTGAGGTGAACACCTGGAGGGGATACTCTTGGAAGAGCTTTTGACATTCCCAGTTGGGGTTTCTTAAACAGATAAGACATGGACACATATTGAGTTTTGAGGTCGTGTGGAAATAATTTTTCTCATGGGGGTGGGGGGAAGAGAGGAAGGATAGGGTGAGAGAGTTGAATTCCTGGAGGGGAAGGTGCTCTGGCAAGTCCTTTTGACAGTCACAGTGGAGTCATTTAAACTAGGAAGGATGAGATACTGAAACATATTAATCATCAAAACCATTTAGCCATTGCATTCTCTTTCAGCTTTTGTTGTCCAAGTGTCCATGGAAAGAATACAAATCAGATACTGGTAAAGTCTACTACCATAACTCACAAACCAAGGAATCTAAGTGGAGCATTCCAGATGAGCTGAAAAAACTTAAAGGTAAAGTGACACAAATAATCTTAACTACAAAAGGCATCAATTAGGTCATATAGGGTAAACTTTTGAGAACATCGTTCTCATCTACCAAGAGAACAAGTTAAAGTGATTAATCTTTTAGTTATAAAGAAGACCAGTTTTGGGGGCAAAACTGGAATAGAAAAAAGACATTTTTACCCACTGTTGACATATTTTTAACCTTAATGTGGTCAACTCAGATTAAAATGAACTGTATTTATCCTTTATTTGAGGACAGGTTGCATGTGTGTACTATGTCTGTCCTAACAAACCATTGGCATGATCTTAGAGATGTTTCACTAGTTTAGCCTAAAAGTTACATGGTTCAGGGACAGAACAGTCACCCAAAATTCATTTTGAAGCATCATCTAAATTTCACTATTTTCTTATTTCTCTTCAAAGTATCTTTCATAATATTTTAGGAATTCGATATTGCATATATTTAAGGTAAACCAAGCAGTTACTTCTAAAAATTTTCCACAATTCAGAAGAACAAATGTTGTCACATGACTCTTAACAGCCATTTGTGATATAGAACCACCATACTACTCAAAGCTAGGGTTGGCTGCATTTCCCCTTTAAGTATTGTGTTCAGAATTTTAGAATGCTGGCTTAAAGAACATTATTCTCAAGTGTTGAGTGTCATTGGTACTTTCTCTATCTTTGCTGCTGTAGCTAGTAGTGAATGGTGCAAGGTTAGGAGAAAAGGCCTGCACAGCAGGCAGAGGAAAGTCAGGCTTTTCATGCAGGTTGGTGGTTCCCTAAAAAGGCATCCATCATGTGGGATCAATGCCGACTTCAACCTTCAACCATTGTTGTGGCCTTGATGAGAAACTCACCAAATGCAGGAAAATATACTCAGTGGTCCAAATTTGCCATTGTAATGTATGTCATCTATTAGTGTGCCAATCCCTAATGGTATTATCAGGGTTTCAGCATTCATGGAAAACCTGGTAAAATACATGGATTTTTGGAAAAAATTTTCAAGACTTGTGAAATTTTGAAATTCAGGAAAAAAGTGTGAAGCTCTGAAAAAGACAGGAAAATTTTCACAAAATGACAATTTTCCATTGAAACTCACAATCATTTGAAATATTAGAATGTACCCTCACTTGCTTTCTCAATATTTATTGTCTCCTTGCCTCAAATTTGTGATATTTCATTGAAGGAGTCAAGAGGAAGTTGGTGGAAATTTGTTATTTATATCTGGTAAAGTCATGAAAACCCTCAGAAAGTGCAAGACTCTCTGAAAGTGCAGGAACCCTGAACTATTCCTTGAAGCAGTCCTCAGTATGTATATCACCAGTTGAGAGATCATGTGAGAGAAACTGTAGTATCCAAATGCTTGAAATTGTTATCAGGAAAGTTAGAAATATTTTGTCTCCTTTTGTCTTGGCATATTTTTAGGTAGAACCTCAGTGTTTTGGGAATTTGGTATACCATCAAAATGTGAATACTGTTACAGAAAAAGTTTTAAGAAACCATGAGTGGGTAGTGAAACTCTGTTCCTAAGGGTTCAACAGGCCCAACTTGATCAGAGAGTTTTGAATAGACCTATATCAAAATAGTGATTGCAATGAATGGTGGGATATAGTTTTGGGTGTGCGTCAATTTTCACCACAGTAAAATGCCATTGACAAAAATGACAAACACCAAAACTCTATCTCACAATCCTTTGTAATTGCTGTTTGGAAATAGGTCTATGATTCAGCTTTAGTTTAAGTTTAAATGCCTCTAAAGTATTGGATGATTTGAATGGGATTGTGGGTATCAACACTTTGTAACATGTGTACTCTTATCTTTACAGATATGATTGCAAACAAGGATTATGAAGAGTAAGTACAGAAGCAGTACTGTCCTTTAAATGAATCTGAAAGCAAATGTCATTGATTTAGCATTTGTCCATTGAAATTCTTAATTTTGGAAGGAACCATTGTTGCAGTTCACCCACAATCACACTTGGCATTTTCCTGGAAAAGGAAATGAATTTTAACCTAGCCCTACCACTTTGGAGTCTGCATTCACCACGTGAGACATCATTAGGCTTCTCAAATGATGTTTACTAGAGTGTATGCTGCTTTTGCACATTTCCAAGATATCGTGGGGCAAGCCCTAACTAGAAGGCAACACATAAAGCATATATACATAATAGCTGGTTGCTAGAAAGGGTTTCAGCAGAGACTTGTTTCTCTCTTGAAAGTTTGTTAAAAGAAATAAATATGTCATATTTTTGGTTTCAAATGACGTATTTTTTTCGTTTTGAATAAAAGATTTGTTCACCACATCTTTCTTGGAATGCTATTCCTCAAGAAAATGAAGAGGAGAATAAAAGTGCAAATTTTCATTTCCAGTACCCGACAGTACAAAGGCATTGGTCCTTTGTCAAGGGTTGTGTTAAGTTCATGGGTCTAAGAAATTTAAGGGGGTAGTGTGGTGGATTCACTAAACCTTTTATCCTAACATTTGTTTGTCAAGTACAGTAGGAACAAGAGTAAGTGTAGCCCAAATTTATGTTTGGGGGTTAAGATAAAAATTTTTGTGAACAAATCATCCAACTACTCAGTGTTAGTTCTAAGATGTCTGAATATGTTGATTCACTATGTTGATTCTTGTCAGAGGAATGAATGAATCGTGCCTGTAGGGAATAATATAAGGTTTCAATGAAATTTCTTCCCATTTTCGTTTCTTTTGTTTTCCTTTGTCATTTATTGTCTATTTTCAATATTCCTTCATCAGGGATGAAGAATCAGATGGGGATGAAGATGAGAGTAAGACAGAAACAGAGAAAACTACAGAGGAGTCAAAGGTTGGAGAATTATCCAAGACATCTGATGCATCTGCTGAGGGCGCTGCAGAGTCGGAAAAAGCTTCTGTTGAGAGCAGCGCTGCAACAAGTGAGGTTTCAGCCAAGCAGGAAGTTGCAGCTGCAGCCGCAGCTCAGATTACAGGTAAGGCAGCAAGGCAGTTCTCCTTTGCTACTCTTGTGGGTTTCTGACCTTTCTCTCCTGCAAAACCCCATAAATGTCTTAATTATTGGTATGGGGGGGGAAGGAGAGGATATGAAATCTATTGCTGGCAGAATTTTTAAACTTTCAGGGAAAAAATCCAGCCGTCTCTCCTCCTGCAATTTAACAGCTAATTGAGGCTTTTTTTCTGTGGTTTATTGAGGTTCTCTTTAATTTGTTTTTTATTATAATTTTTTGTTTTGACAATAATAAAGGAGAAGCGGATAGGAATGTATGTTGAATTTGGGTATTGTGATTCAACTTCTCTGTGGGATATGACAGGGCTGCCAAGTCTTCCTGATTCTGCAGAAGACTTCTTGAAAATTTCACCTCCAAACATGCAACATATAAAATTTTCCTGATTGAGAACAGAATTTCCCTCATTGAAATACTTACAAATCTCCAAAATCTTCCTGATTCATGAGGTTAATCTTCCTGATTTCAAGACCTCAATGTTGGCAGCTCTGATATGATTTACTTTTTGGAGGTTTAGTAGCAGTAGCCATGCTCCTTTCAAAGTGACTATACCTAAACACAATATTGTTAATTTTTAAAGCAAGATCCTTTGGTTGCTTAATAATATTTCCATCTTGTCATGCTGTTTTTGAATTTAAGGAAATTTCTTAATTCACATGTTTATTTGATCCTCTCAGCTATAATGCAGGGCAAACAATCTGAACAGCAAACAGAGACTTCCAATGATGCTGCTGCAGAGGAGACATCATCTGCTGTAGCAGCTACTTCAGGGGAAACCCCTACAGATAGCCCTGCTGCTGCTGCTGCTCAAAGTCCAGCTGATGAAGGTGAAAGATCAGATGATGATGAGGTCCACAGGTAATAATTGGAATTTCTCTTTCAAATTACAATAATCTTCATCAAAACTGCTGGTATTTTGTTCAATGCCACCTCTTTTTGTGGTTTACATGAGAATATTGTATTATTTTTCCACTTGGTCCTGTGAAAAGTGCTGAAAATGGTAGTTGTGAAAATTTGCAGAAATTGAATCAAGTGTGGTAGCTAGGGGTTGGGAAAGAGAGTAAGCAGGACTTATTAATGATCATGTTACTACCAAAAACTGGTACCATCAATACCACCACAAATTTTACCATATGTATGGTAATGGTCATAAAAAAAGGAAAATACCACATGTTTAACACATGCTAATATCCACAAAAACAACATGCATGTTGTAGGAATGACAATCCAGAGCCCCACATCTAAAGAAAGAGGATGGGAGCCTCTGGATTAAACCAAAAATTTGAAGTATAGAACTATATCTAACCTAATCCTTACAATCTTTCCTGCCTTCAGCTTCAACATAAAAGTTACCCAACACTCAGTAAACAAAAAGTAAATCCTGCTGGTAACTATCAGCAAAAATGAAAACATGGAGTATAGTCAAATTTGGCAACAGATTGTCCCAAAAGAGCACCCAAAATTGTATTGGTGGTTGCCTAATCAATATCTAAAATTTAGCAAAATGTTTCTATGAAATTGTGGTTCCTCAAACCCATTTCCAACCCAAAGTATTGCTATAAAAACCTTTTTCAGACCATTCATGTTTGAGCACCTCAATCTTTTATTTATTTCTGTGTTGATCACACACCATTAATAGCACTGACAAACTATCAGGACCAGAGAAGTCTAAAGCAAGTCTGACACTCTAGTGTCAAGCTACAACATCGACAATGTTTCTACAGGATCCACTAAGTGAATTCTCTTGCATACAGTTAAGCCAATGGAGAAGTCTCATTGTCCCCTGTATAAATTGTTGAAGGAAGTTTCTTTTGACAGTTGCTCTCACACACAGTTTTAATGAAGAAGTGCCATTATCGTGCTGTTTTAGAATGGTCGAGGCAATGTTCATGTCAGAGCCTGCCAGCTTTGCAAGCTTGTAGGGAATTACAAGGAATTTCTCAATGTTAGCATAGAGTGAATTATACCCATGCATGACATTACTACACAAAATGTTGTGATAAGTAATAATTGTTTGAAGATTGGTCACAATGTCAAAAGAAGGCAAGTGATACGTTATTGAAGGAAATACTGTTTTGCGAAATGCTATTGTTTTCCATGTAATCGGCATAGCATATTACAAGAGCAATTGCCAAAATTATGGAATAAATTTCTGACTGAAATGGTGCAAAAGGGTTATCACATTAATGTCTCATGGTTTGATTTAAATAGTAAAGAAGTACAAAGTGGTTAGCTAATGGATGTTTCAGTTATAATCCATTCAACTGCAATATTATTAGTAAAATTTTCCAAGGTAATGCTCTCTGCTATGCTTCGGTACCCGATGATTGGTGGTATTAATACAATGATGCATACCATCATTTACAAATATTTTGTATGCCATACAACATTGTTATCTGTCTGTGCTTAATCTCATGTTGATCTGTATTTATCTCTTCAGTATTTTTACTTCTGTTGACAGTGTCCATGATGAATCCAGAGAACCTACTCCTGAACCAAAGATTTTAACTTGGAATAATAAGGAAGAGGCTAAGGAAGCCTTTAAACAACTCTTGAGAGAAAAGGTATCTCTGTTTACATGTACAGATTCAGGAAGGTTGTGTCGGAAGGACATACAGTAATCCCTGTTTTAGAAAATGTCTTTGCTCTTTGATTTACTTGTGTGTGAAATGTTACTCCTTTTCTAATTAGCATGTAACTTTATTTAAAAGATAATCGCTTGGTGATGTGTTGAAAGTATAAATGGCCATGCTACCATTTGCAAGGCAATCTAGTAACCAGTTTGGCCTACCATCATATTTAAATGCACTAAAATGCAATGAAATCATAGCTAATTTATTCATTAAGATGCATAATTCATGGAATTGGATTTTTACCTAATAGTCCCCTCATTTTTCTGTAAAGAATCAAAGGGAAAAATCTAAACATTAGTCAAAAGAGTTAAGGCCTTATTGTGACAATTGCACAAAGTAACCAGTTTCTACATCATTTAGTGTGACCAGTCACTTGAGCTTCAGACCTCCCTCACCATTATTAACTTAAAAGTTAGTCTAAACAGTTTCAAATGATTTAAAATCCCTTGCCATTGAGCAAGAGGGGACGGTCTGCTGGAAAAACTTCATCCAAATAAGTAAACTGCTCAATTTAATATTCCATTTGGGACATATCTTTGTAAATTCTTTTCCCGTTTGGACACATTGCAACTGATCTTGTCCATTCAGAAGACAATGGGCATGATGGACAGAAGGACAAGATATGAGAATGAAATTTCCCTCAGTGTGAGGTTTATCATCTTCTAAACTCTTTGTTACAAATTGAGGATAAAATTTGATTGTATTGTTGATCCATAAATTGTCTAATAAGTGGTTGCAGCTGTTATATGTAGTGTGGTAAATTAGCTAATAAGATAAGCCTGAAAGCTCGGTTGTTGAAATATGATTAATATTCTTATGAGAACCCCCTCCCCTTACCAGCTATAAAGGTTCTTCACCAGCATCACTGTTTCATGCATTCCTCTCCTGTTAGGAAACTTCGGTAGGCAAGCATTCATTGAAACAAAATTTGTATCTGAGTTCCTGCTGTATATATATGTCATACAGCCCATACCTCTTGTGTATGAGGTGTGAAGCCCAACATAGTATTAAGAGATGCGCTGGCATAACCCAAAGAACCCCCATAACAGTGAGTGGTTGTTGATGCCTTTGTTTATTGGAAATGTCATGTAATGCCTGTGCCAAAGAATTTCAACTTTATTCCAGCACTGAGATGGTCTACATATTTTATCTTTCAGGATATTTCAACAAATAGCACTTGGGAGCAGGCTTTCAAAATCATTGTTAATGATGTCCGCTACACGTAAGCAATATGTTACTTTGTTTTTCTAAAAGGGTCTGGCGTGTTGGGTGGTAGTGTATGTTAGGCATACTATAAAGATTATACTAAGTATGATTCATTGTACAGCAAGCCAAATGCATAATGGTAATATTTCATGTTAGTGTATTTAATTTGTGTTTAGAATTCTAAGAAATTTGCCCCTCTATTGAAAAAGATTTTCGTTGTGTTCTTTGAGGGGAAATGTCACTGTGGCATTCCCCACCCCTAAGTTTCATCAAGTAATATACTTTTATTAAGCAGGAACAGTTTATCAAAAAATGATTTGTTTGTTCTTTTTGTTCTGTTTAGTAGGAAAGGAATGCTACACAACCAATAACAGTGTTGACAATAATATTTACAGTTTTTAAACTTTACATTAAACCTTGCAAAACAGTTCCATGGTTTGAGAATTGAATTGCCTTCTGGAATTCTGGTGATATATATATGATTGAAAGACGTTGTATCTTAGGGGATGTCAATCTGTCGCAGTTGTTTGAAAGGTACAATCCATGTCTATCATTTGTAGACAGATTAACCCTTTTCAACACTTTACATCGAATCTGACGCTGATTAGTGCCGTTTTTAAAAAATTATAACTTTGTCATTTTACAATCCCCAGCCTTCATTCAACGACCAGTTTGAAGCAGACAAAAAGTTCTGTTCATTTATGTAATTTTTGAGGGTGGGTTGTTTTGACAGTTTTTCCGCAAATTTTAGATGAATTTTGTCTACTTTTGAAAAATAACCGAAATTCAAGGATTTTGCCATTATAAATTAAAAATAAAAATCATATTTTTGGTAAAATAAGTCATAAACATCTTGTTACACTTCTCTGAAGTAGCCACAGACATCAAAAACACGATCAAACAAGCCTTAATGTGTACTGGTATACAGTTGAGGTATATCCACCAAAATAAATATAAAAATGTGTCAAAATAGTTCCAAATTTGTATGACCCAGATAAAAAATTATATTGCTCCGCAATGGCGAGTCCGATTTTCCTCATTCAAAAACCAAAATGTTGGTTATGAATTTCCTAACACAAATCTAATCACAAAATTGGTGCCCTATAGTGATATAGCGCCATCTATTACCATTTAGACTGTTGCTATTGTCAAGATCACTGTTGTTGTAGTTCTCCATACATATAGTGTGTACCAAGCTGCACACAGTGAACGTTCATTCGTTTTCAAGGTCAAAAATCAGCCATTAGATGAATTCAAGTGATAAAAACCACTCAGGGATAACAAATAAGGATTAACCCTTTACCTTTGTGCTCCGATCGGGGCATATTTGCGCGCCTCGGGAGTGGGCGGAAAAGTGGACGTAGCCCGCCCTGCATCGGCTTCCGTAGGCCATTGACCCCGTGACCTTAAACTATTGTCTCTCTCGTTGTTGTGGCCGAATTTTCGGGTAGCTACTCGCAGTTTCGAGCTCCGCGTGAAACAGTAAAGATGGGTAACAGCGGAGCTCTCCGCATGGGTCCAAAAGGACCCAAACAAAGGTAAAAGGTTAAAATAAGACTGTGGAGTGTGTTTACTGCAAAGCTGATGCCACTGTCTCTGCATGTGTGCACATAACCCTTTAGCCGAGTGGTGCAGATATTTTAGATTGACCCTTTACCGTTGTGCTCCGATCGGGGCATATTTGGGCGCCTTGGGAGTGGGCGGAAAAGCGGACGTAGCCCGCCCCGCATCGGCTTCTGTAGGTTATTGACCCTGTGACCTTAAACTATTGTCTCTCTCGTTGTTGTGGCCGAATTTTCGGGTAGCTCCTCGCAGTTTCGAGCTCCGCCTGAAACAGTAAAGATAGGTGACAGCTGAGCTCTCCGCATGGGTCCAAAAGGACCCAAACAACGGTAAAGGGTTAAAGAGTGATGCGGGTGAGTTTTTTATCATTGGTAGGACCTTGTTAGGCCAGTTATGATTCACTGGCTTGTTTTTCCTACTCCTTTGCCTATACTCAGTACCAATTACAATGGCAGTAGGCCTGCTTTATTTTTGGAGACTTGGGGGTGATCTGTCCAGGTGTCCTAGTACAACAAAGGCTATGATTCTACTGTCCTCTTATTTTATCCCTAGTCAAATAGTAGTTCAATATTTTAGCAGTAACTGCAAATTGCCTCTGGTCATCAACAACATAGCAAATCATAACCAAAATCTTATTGAAAACTGACCAAGGGCTTGACCGTGTACCAGGCATACATGGTGCTTAAATGTCGTGCTGGATGTGGCATTATGATTTTTAAAAGAAGAATCCTGTTCACACTCGTAAGTGAGATGTAGCTATGAGGGCGAAATGTTAGTTCTGGCACTGCTGTATCTATACCTGAAGAGTGCCATCAATTGGCAGATTTCTTAGCTCAAATTGAAGATTGTGGTGGTTGACTAAATTTGTATTAATTTTCCCCTGAGGGGAATGTAACTGTCACTACATGGCTATGAGTTGAAGCAAGATTGGAGAGCGCCCTCGATTCAGTGTCATAAGGGTTAGAACGTAACTAGCAGAATGAAAGCATTTTGAGTACCAGCAAGGTATTAATCAGCCTTAGTGAGCAGATAAAGGCCTGCTCATTCAGTAGCTGGGTTTATTTTGAAGTTTTTGTGAATATTTTTCTTAGTGTTCTTTGTTGGTTGTGTTTGATATGCAGTAAAAATTAATTTCATCTTGCTATTTGCAGAGCTTTACCAAAGTTAAGTGAGAAGAAGCAAGTCTTCAACAATTGGAAAACATCAAGGGCCAAGGAACTGAAGGTAAGCATTGGATATGGGAATTTATTCTTTTTTGTCTTCCCTTTCCTTTCCTAATTTCTCTTTGCTCCTTTCTCTTTTTTCTTTTTCTCCTTCTCCTTTTCCTTTTTCTGGAAAAATTCATAGGGGCTAGGCAACTTACTCGTGATACACTTTTGACAACACTGGTTACATTTTTCTTAACTTTTTCTAATATGGGCAACTACCTACCAAGTCTCACTAAAGCCTTTTAAAATGGAACCTCCTGCCTTTGTGTGATGCACCGCATAAGCAATCATTGCCATTTGAGTAGGGATAACATTATCCAGTGCCCAACACTTGGATAAAAGCCTTAAAAGGCTGTGAGTGAACAAGGCTGTAGTAGTATAAACTCCATAAACTTCACCTTCTTCATAAAGTTTGCTGGAACGTAGTGGGATATAGGTCTAAGTCATGGAATGAAAAAATGCTTACATCTTTAACCCTTTCACTACGGAAGGGGGTCCATCGCTCCATACTGAACTATGTGTTATATAACTTATACACAGTAGGTATGTAATGGTTCTGTGAAATACAAGTTTTTGTATGGATGAAGTCATATTTGCGCTGGCTGTTCCCCAAGAGGATGCATGTGTGTTAAATATCTCCTCTTCAAGCCTATTCCCTGTCCAAAACATAATTACACACCTAGATTTATAATTAGCTATTCCCAGAATGCAGCCCATGGCTGTGGTTTTGCAGTGAAACCATGCATAGCAAAGGGGTTAATCAATATTTTGCTTTAAAATCTAGTTGCAATACACTTAAAGCTGGAGTAGTGACTTACAATTTCTTTGTTTTTAAAAATATTCTTAAGTTAGAAAATGGAAATACTTGCAAGTTTTTGTTTCTTCTTTTTGGTAGGCTTTTCAGGTCTTAGATATGGAAGGAGAAAATGCTGACATCTTGAATCAATATTTTGCCTTCAAATCTTGTTGTAATGTACTTACAGGAACATCTATGACTTAAAGTTTCTTTGACTTTTAAACTTCTTAAAGTTAGAAAATGTAAATGCTGGCAAGTTTTTCTTTTCTTTCAAAGGATGAGATGAGAATAAAGGCAAAGAAAGCCAAAGAGGATCTAGCAAAGTTTCTTGAAAACCATCCTAAGATGAATGCACACATCAGATACAGGTAAAACATCAATTTAATATTGATGCTCATATCAGATACAAGTGAAACATCAGTTTGATGATATATTGATGTTCATACCAGATACAGGTGAAACACCAGTTTGATGATGTATTGATGCTCATATCAGATATAGGTAAAATATAAATTTGATGATGTATTCATGCTCAACCCAGATACAGGTGAAACATCCATTTGAAGATGTATTGATGCTCATGTCAGATATAGGTAAAACATAAATTTGATGATGTATCCATGCTCGTGTCAGATACAGATGAAACACCAATTTGATTATATATCTTGATGCTCAATCAGAAACAGGTTAAACATCAGTTTGATGATGCGTTCATGATTATATCAGATATAGGTAAAATATAAATTTGAAGATGTTTTCATGCTCATATCATATACCAGGGTAACATCAGTTTGATGATATAATGATGCTCATAGGAGATACAGGTGAAACATCAGTTTGATGAAGAATTGATGCTTATATCAGATACAGGTAAAACATCAGTATGATGATGTATTGAGGTTCATCAAATAAAGGTAAAACATAAATTTTATGTATTGAATGTATTTATGTTCATATCAGATGTAGATAAAACATAAATTTGATGCAATTTATGGTGGTCAGACAGGGGAAGAATTGCTTATAGTCAGCTTTGTCTTTAATATAAGTGACATGTCGCCTGTATTGATTGAGATGTTAGATAATCTTCCACCTGAAGCAAATAATTATCAGAGGGCATAGGAAAAACCTCCATCCTCCCTCTGGTTGACACCATTGGCTCAAAGGTAATCATGTTGTATACTTCCTTACATTCTGTGTGATATCTTTGGATTTTTGTAATTTTATATGTAATTTTGGAAGGAATTCCAGATTTTATTAATAAGTATTTTGGTAGTTTTGGGGGAATTTTAAGTTTATTTATTATCTGTCTCATTGATCTAGCTTCATGAAAGATAGCAAGAAGGGAACAGTTACAAAGCCCAAAGATTATGAATATTCATAGATACTCTGATAGTGGTACCATACTCTCATTTCTCAAAATATACTACTACCATTGGTTAAAATTAAATATTTAAAATTTTTGAAATATTTGAAAATAAAATAAGTGAATGGAACTGAACATTGTCATATTATTTCTGGCTTAGATTAAGAGTGATCCAGTTTTTACATTTACCTACAAAATTATATTCTGTATGATTCCATCTTAGGAAAGCTGACCTCATGTTTGAGGACAATGATATCTGGAATGCAGTACCAGAACCAGACCGTAGAGACGTGTTTGACGACTGCCTCTTCTTCTTGGCCAAGCGAGAGAAGGAGGAGAGCAAACAGCTAAGAAAACGAAACATCGAAGCTATGCATAACATTCTTAACAGCATGCCTAATGTGAGCTTTAAGACAACATGGTCAGAATGTCAGAGACAGCTAGCTGAAAATCCAACTTTCACAGATGATGAAGAATTACTGAGTGAGCTTTTTTTTCTTTTTTTTCTCCAGATTTCACAATGAACCCATAATGTTGTCGTTGATGATGAGATGCACTGCCTGAGCCCTGGGCAGTGGTGAGGCATATGTTCAGTGTGTTTGTTCAAGTTGTGATACAGGGGTGTGTCAAACTCCTCCAAATGTTGAGTCAAACAGCTTTATAAAAACATATTCTACAAAAACAGTGGGTCAAAGTCTATGAAATGTTGAGTCATAGGGGGGATCAATGAAAAACAAATGTGATTCTCCTTACAGATATTGACCAACCTTTCCAAGATATCAGAGGGTCTGTCTCACAACTGATAAGTGCATAATAAAAACAAAAAGAACTTGTCTTAAAAGCAAAAATACCTGTTTCTTTTTCAATATGAAACTGGGCTGACCCCATATTCATAGCTAATCTTTTATTATGATTCAGGAATATTGGATATTGCATGTAAAATGTGGCACAAAAAGGGATAGATTTCCCTACCATCTTTTATGGTGGCTTTTAAAATCATCGTTTCATGGATTATAGATTACTATAACAACAATGCTATCGTTATGTGATTGAAGAGAATATGAATTACTATTCAGTAGTATTTGGTTGTACTAGCAAAGGACTGTTTTTGCCTCGTGGTAATAAGACAAGGCAAAGATGTGTTGTGGCTGAGTATTGCAAAAAGGATGCAAAAGCACCTTTCTTCACATTGGACAGTTGACTTCTTTATTATGCCTATGCCGCAATATATTTGTCATTGAAACACTCCCTTCAAAATATGCTACATTTATACAACAATTTTCTTGCAACTGCAAAGACCCTGTGTTTCTCCTTATACCTTTGTATTGGCTTTAGACAATCCTGGATAAAGTGGTGAGACAAAGCAAGCTAAACAAGGAATGAGTGGTGGCTACCTGCCCATCTCCTCCCCACTCCTGCAGTAAATATTACAGCAGCTGAGGGTGTTCTGAAGCTTAAACATTGATACCCACAAATGTATGTTTGTCAAGAATTGTAGATTTGTCATCTAAGCTATGAATGGGTCTATTTCATTTTGTGATAGGTATGGACAAAGAAGATGCCCTTATCTGTTTTGAAGACCACATTAGGGAGTTGGAGAAACAGGAGGAAGAAGAACGCGAGAGGAAACGGATTCTACAGAAGAGGCACAACAGAAAATGTAGAGAGGCTTTTATTGTGAGTTTTATATCAATTACCTTTATGTTGCTATGCTGTAGAACAGCTCAACTCATGGAATTGTGAGTTTGTAGCATTGCACTTTGCAAATAAATCACTATGTGTAACATGTATTAACCCTTTACCGTTGTGCTACAATCGGGGCATATTTGCGTGCCTTGGGAGTGGGCGGAAAAGCGGATGTAGCACGCCCCGCATCAGCTTCCGTAGGCTATTGACCCTGTGACCTTAAACTGTTGTCTCTCTTGTTATTGTGGCCGAATTTTCGGGTAGCTACTCGCAGTTTCAAGCTCGGCGTGAAACAGTAAAGATGGGTGACAGCTGCCCTCTCTGTATGGGTCCAAAAGGGCCCAAACAACGGTAGAGGGTTAATAGTCTTAGAAAAGTAAGGTACTGGGTCATGGTGTTCACCCTGCATCCTCATTGTGACTGCAAGTCTGTCCTCTGGTATGCCTGTAGTGTATATTATATGTTGAAAGGGGTAAGTGCACAAATTGCAGGGTTTGCAAAATCTTCAGGAAGCATTGCATTTCCTGGTAGCCCTTATTGCAGTTTAAATTATCCAATGCTGGCTATTTTCCTCTTGGGCTGCTGCCCTCTTTGTGTACCCCATACAACCAACCTTCATTACTTCTTCAAACCAACCCAGAAAAGCAGGGGAACATGGACAAGAAGAATCGCAGGTTGGCTGTATAGTTTTTCAATACATTGAATAAACTGCCTGTCATTTAGGGTTAATTGTGACCAAGACTTCTTTTGAACAAAAGTGGTAGTCTCCCAACCCCCAAAGATTGGTGCCTATGGGGGTTGATAGGGTCTGTTTAACAAATAAATGGGTTTGATTGCCCTTCTCATCTTATATATGTAATAAAACAATAAGCTAAGTCATGTCACAGTTTAAAGGCCCTTTATTTAATTTCATGAATTCTTAGGACCTTAGAACATTATGAGGACACTGATATTGTTCATCAAGCATCAATACTACCGTAGTTCAAATATGAAATGATATCCCATGCAGCTGTCCAGTAATGGTTTGTGCAAGAAAGAGTGTGTCCTATTAACCCTTTACCGTTGTTTGGGTCCTTTTAGACCCATGCAGAGAGCTCGGCTGTCACACATCTTTACTGTTTCACGCGGAGCTCGAAACTGCGAGTAGCTACCCAAAAATTCAAGAGAGAGAGAGACAATAGTTTAAGGTCACGGGGTCAATGGCCTACGGAAGCCGATGCGGGGCGGGCTACGTCCGCTTTTCCGCCCAATCCCGAGGCGCGCAAATATGCCCCGATCAGAGCACAACGGTAAAGGGTTAAACACTTCCTGAGATGATTATATGTAATAACTCCCTGATAAGAATTAGTCCTAGTTCCTGAGCTATCAGTCAATGGCTTTGAGGTATAACTTACCACTTGTTACTTGTTAGCTCATCCCACAGAGTGTGGGTAGGGCGTATGTGGTACCATTGGTTAAAATATGACTGTCTCTCTTCAAAAGGTTTCAGTGTTTTCAAATCCTTTCAAAGGTTGATGTTGATATTAATATGCACAAGAGGATGATTGTAGCCATGTCAAAGGATATTATGATTTTGGAGAAAATTGGTTGAGAGATTAGTTCAGTATCAGTATTGTAAAAAAAGTGCTTCAGCTGGTGTTCCTTTCACATTCAGTTACCCTTCATTTAATTCTTTCCAGTGTACTGCTGCTATGCTGGGTTTAAATACCTTGAGGGAGTGCATTTGTTTGCTGAAGTGAACATGTTAACCTGTGCTAGAACCTTGAAGCCTGCTTAGGCATAGTACCCTAAAAGCATGGAAGTAATTCTTTATCGGGGACTAATACATGCTGAATGCAAACTGATGCTACAACAATGCAGTAACTGTTACACATTTCTTTGCTGTGTGATGACATTACATACAGATGTTTCATTGTTTATCCAGGAAGTTTCTATATTGGTCTCCTCATCTCTTGTTTCCATGGTGCAATGTTGGAGTGAATTATTTGTTATTTACTTTAGGGTTTATATATTTCCTTTCAGGTACTTCTTGATGAGCTTCATGAGAGGGGTCAGCTTAATTCCATGTCACAGTGGATGCAGCTTTTCCCAATAATAAATTCGGATAATCGATTCCACAACATGTTGGGTAACCCTGGTAGTACCCCCCTGGACCTTTTCAAGTTTTATGTGGAAGACTTGAAAGCCAGGTTCCATGATGAGAAGAAAATAATTAAGGAGATTCTAAAGGTATGGTTAAAGAAATTTTTCAGTTTAATTTTTTTTTTCACTTCTAGTCCAGAAAATGTTTAATTGAGAGTTTTCTTTGACTCTTATTTACAGACTGTCATTGTTTAGGTTTAACTGCAGTTGTTTAATCTAAATGTTACGTTTTGTGTAGGTTCCATCTAAATCAAATTGCAATATTTTATTCTTGTCCAGTATTTCCTAGTAATTTGATTTACTTTTGTCACCAGGATAAAGGTATGGTGGTTGAACTGGATACGTTGTACGATGACTTTGCTACTACTATAAGTGAAGATAAAAGGGCTGGCACTCTAGATGCTGGTAACATCAAAATGGCATTTAATCATGTGAGTATCCTTTAAGCAGACCAATAGTATGTATTTACCCTTAGAAGCTACCCCATCAAAATGGAATTAAATCATGTTAGTGCCCTTTAAACAGACTTGTTCCAATAAAAGGTATTCAATGTTAGCTGGTGTCTACTATCTTCATTTTGTATAGGTATCAATAAAACTTACCAGATAGGCTGATGCTAGCTACCAGATAGGCTGATGCTAGCATGCTCAATTTGTCATCCAATATGTTGTTCTATATGAAAGAGGTGAATTTGTTGGGTCTAACAGTAAAAGTTCTCATATTTTACCTTATCAAAAGAAATGATTCTGAGTTGTTGTGCCCTGTAGCCTTTTAAGCACTTATTAGTTGAATGACTCACCACACTTACTGCCAGCATTGTAAGTCATGGGCAGTCATTGGTACATTGACACAGTCATCAGTCAAATTCAAGAAATGCATGACTATGCTTAATAAATAAGCTTTTATGACATTACATATTTCTTATAATCCAATTTATTTCCTTCACATGCTACACACAATTGAGATGTAGTGTTCATCTGATTAAAACGGAGACATATCCGACACTTGATGGGGTTTGCAAATTTAGTTTCTTGACAAATCACTTAAATTCCTATTTGTAGCATTTGCAGCATAATCCTGTCACTGAAAGCATGCCTTTCACATAGTACATCATCAGTCACAAAAAAAGAATCAGACCTCAAGAAGCTAGGGAAGAGAACTTTATGTATAGATTCTTTCTCTTGGTTTCTTTGCAAATTGCTAATGCATTTGTGAATGGTGCCCTTATATGAGATTCATTTACAAGTAATGGTAAAGATTATGACAAAAAACCTGTAATTGATCAGAGTAGGAAATTTGTGAGCATGTGGAGAGACTTCGTTTGTAAAGAAAGAATAAAAGGTGCAATGAATGGTTGGGGAAAAGAATAGCACAGTAGTTTATTCCAGCTGATGTGTTCTATTGTTTCACATGTGCATGGGTTCAAATTCTACTTGAAGCGCATGGATTTTTCTCCAAGTAGTCTAGCTTCCATCCTCCTTGGCATTATGCTTGCTACTAAAGTTGGTTGCCCAGCCTGTCTTGCCAGATTGAAGCATCTTTGGACAGAAACTGTTAATCCGTTGACATTGTTTGTTTTGGAAAACATCCAACAATTCTGTTTGCATTAGAATTCAAGTATGTGGTCCGTTAGCACCACATACTGTGGAAGAAGCCAATTGTTTTACTGTGATAGATTTGTTGACACTGTAGAATGTGTGATATGTACCACAGGTTGTTCATATATGGTCATTTTCACGGTAAAGGGTGTAACTTTTGATTTTTGACACCAAAATTTCAAAATGGAGTTGCACAAAAAAAAAAGAAAAGTCTCAATTATAGGAAACAACAAGTTCCAGAGCTTAAACTCTTTTGTAATATGTGATGAAAATTTACCCTATGTGAAAAAATGAGAGAAATCTGACAAAAAACAGCATTAGCATCCAGGGCTGAATGACCAACCAGTACAGAGGTAATATATCATAATTGGTATTTTTCAATTGCCAGTAGGATGTGCTTCATGGGCCAAGAAACTGTTTCTATCCAAACTGACCCAGTCACAAAAATATTTTCATGATAAGTTCAAAAATGCATAAAAACGTGGCTCTTGCAATACATCTTTCTTGTTCACCACATGAGCTTTGATGGAATGTAGATCAAAACAGCACAACAACATTAGTACCTAAGGGGTACTTACCCACACAAATATTAGTGTAATTGCATTTGTCTTACCAAACTTCTGATTTTCAAGATAATGTGTTTCGGAGGCTTCAGTTAACAAATATGATATGTTTCGGAGGCTTCAATATTGTTAACATGGTACAAAGCCAAAAGTTCATCAGTAAGATTCAACTTTTCTTTCAAAAACATGTTCAATCATAAGCTCAACACCTTCAACATTTGTTATAAGCAAGGTTCATGTTACCTCTTACAAGTATCAACAAATTTCTCAATTTTTAATGCAGCAGTCAACGAAAGGAAATGGTAATTGGAATATCTGCACTATCAGGCATTAACCATGAAGTAACTCAGAGCTGCAATTTAGAAAGTAATTCAACAAATTACTGTAGCACAAATCAAGTATAGTCTTTATTTGGAACATGTTTTTAAAGGTTTTACAGTTACATTCACCCATGTTTCGGAGGCTTCAATATTGTTAACATACTGGCTACTGTGAAATTGTCAGTTACTGAGGAGACTTGATAAATGATAAGATATGACATATAGTCAGCTATTACAGAGGAAGCAAAAGATTTGCTGCTAACAATATTGAAAATTTCACTGTTATCAAATACTGTGGTGATTAAGCATATTCTTCATGGAACATATTTAATGGCACCATGGGGGTATAAACATTCACCTATGTTTAACGGACATCATAAATAAGGTTGTTACAGATTGCCCTCTGTGAAACACTGGAAGAAATGAATCTTTTAATATCATCAGAATCTCATTTAGCCTCTGAGGTCTTAGCCTATTTTGTATCCAGTACATTTTGTTAGAAGAAAGCCATTTAAATTACAGAATAAGGTCGTCTGCCTTATTGTCTACATTCTGCAATACCTTCCACCAATGTACATTATATGGATCACATGCAACTTCAGAGGAACCCCGGGATGTATTTTCAGAGTCCAATTGTAATGTTTGGAACTTTAATCAAGTTGACATCCAATTAACAAGTGTATTGTTTTATACAAAGCAAATCCACCTCTTACACCAATATAGATTTTATAACTTACTGTACAGCAGAATAAAGCAACGTAAACAATTCCGCATTAAAAAGGATTAATGTACTTTGGAGAGAATTCATTGTATTGAGCAGAGTTCTCTTACTGTAGATCAAACTTAGTGTTTAAGCAATGCTCCCATTTGAGTGAGTATGATGGATCAAACTCTAATAAGGGTGCAGATCAACAATACTCAGAATCAAGATCCACCCATTTTCATTGACCCACTGGGTTAGATCAGATCAACCTTGATTGTTGTACTTTTGGCATGGCTATCACAACTGCACAATATACTTACCATCAAGAAGACTATAGTCACTCTTCTTGAAGCTACAGTGCTTAAACTGAAATAGCAAGTTATGCATCGACATGCTAAATGCAATATAATCAAAATGAAATTGCATGCAAATTGCATAGTAATAATGTCATTTGACAAAGGAAGAGGCATTGCTATTTCAAATTATCGAAATTACTGTACTATAAAGCCAAAATTGGCAGTTGCAAAGTCATGAACAACTCCCTGGTGATATAGCCTACCGTAACACTCAAACTAATTAATGGTCTGGACTATAATGTACATTTACAGATGTTTTGACAAAGATAAAGTTTGTGAGCCAACATTTGATTATCTTTAGCTCATGCATCCACAGAATTTGTACTCAGGTGTCAAACTTCCCTAACTAAAATTCTTCAAAGCACTGCCACTGAATTACTGTAATTTAACTTTGCTAACATACAGTACCTGTCATCAGAGAGAACATCCCTTATTAAAAAGCCAAAAATTCATGGACTGCTTTCAATTGTCTTGCTACAAAGCATGTACTGTATAAAGAATACACTAGCCATGTTTAAGAATGGTTGGAGAGCCAACCCTTCCCCAAGAAATCCTACAGCACTCGATATATGGTATCTGTGTAAACATATAGGCCTCCCCTTGGCTGATACACTAAATTCACCCTAAGAAGCCCCAGGACTATGGGGACCCTTTGAAAGACACTTTAAAGCCCTTTGCTCTCTCTTTAAAAATTCTTTCTTGAAAGAACTCTCCTGAATTTAATGGCCAATATTGCAATACAAAAACTTATATGTGCATGTACTGTAGGTGACCAGTGCTCACATGAAACCTAGTAACATTGTCATTTCGTAATGTAGACTTTAAAATTGATTACAACGATCCATTCCAATGTATATAAATGACTACATCACAGGGATGGCATTGTACTGCACAAAGGTGCAGTACTGTAAGCTGTATTGTACAGTAACTGCATTAGTCTGAACTCATCATAAATCATATGGTTTAATTGAATTCATCCTTCTTTAAAATTCACTAGAGGGTCACAAAACTCAAGTTCAGCACAGGTTTGAAACTATTTTATCCCTTGAAGCTTAATTTGCGCTTTTGCAACATCAGATTTATGTAGACTTTCACAAGAAAAGGATTATGAATAAAAGAAAGTTAAGTAAAAAAAAAAAAAAAGTTATGAAAAATAGTGCAAATATGAAAAAAAATGGAAAAACTAGTAAACAGAAGGGCTTAACCAGTTAAGCTCAAATTAAGTTTTGACACAGAATAATGTTAGAGGGCATTCGGTGTGAGCAATCCAGTAAAATATTCATTAATGTCCCACATGTGATTCTTTAGTCATCCCCATTAAAGCTGTCACATCTTCAAAACTTTAAGTAAACTTAAAGCAAGCACATACTGTTTATGATGTCATAGCTTCACATTAATGAACAATCAGGGCCTTAGGCTATTAGCCTATTGATATGCTTTTCTTTTAAATCTCCAACCAATTTACTCCTCAACAATTCTTTGTTATAGGAAAATGAGTTCGATGTGTGTCAACATACTGTAATAGGCTTTTTAGTGAATTCTTTGAAGTTTCAACACCTTGACTGTAATGGAGCATATATCCACAAGTCTCCTTTAAAGGTTTATGAAAGGGTTAACCAGACCCTCTAGTGATGAGACCAATTCTCCCAAGAAAAGAAAAAAAGAAATTTACTTAAAAGACTTTTTACCATAGACAACAGATATTTACCCAAAGATATCACCTTAACTGGAAGGCACTGAACAGCACTGAATATAAGAATAAATCTCTGAAGCCAAAAACAGTGCAACAGCCCCACCACTTATTTTTAAAACAACCTATACCTCACACATCAAACCAACTGATCCTTCCCAACACTGCTTCTTTAGTTTACAGTATGAAAGTGAAGTTCAAAGACTGACTTGTAAAATTAAGTTTTACCCTAGGCCAGGAGTTGAATGCAACAGAAAAAATTGTATTGAACATGCTTACATTTTAGAAACTAAACCCTACAGTACTATATACCTGAAAAGGCTAATTCTGACCATGTTCTGTGTACAGAGGAAAGAAAAGCTGTACAGTAGTTGGTTTCTATGAACCTCCTACAGTAGACTTAAGTATCTCACTGAAAGTAAATCATACTCCCTTTTGCAGTACATCATGTAGAACATGATGTTTATTGGGTATTCTTCCTTAAAAATGTAAGTTACACAACTCGATATCATCAGATAGTGACATTGTCTCCTCTCCACTTTCACTGGTATGATCACAAATGCACCAACAAACACTTGTAATAGACCATGAGAAAAGAGAATCAAGGGTGGGGGTTAATGAAGCTGAGACAATTTCATCTACCACCAAGGCCAGCCTTTAAAATCATAACACAGATCTGTTAACATATTCAATGAAGCCTCCGAAACAGGTCAAGAGGTACTTTTGGGCACCTAAACATCATGGTAAAACATATTCTAAATTGTATTAGGTAATTACTGACATATTCTTAGAATTTGACTGTACCTGTATGCCCATGTTGAAATAATAATTACACCTTTTTGTAACTTTTTTGAATGGGCCAAGATGACTGACAGTACTTTCATCCTTTGGAAAATATCAATTTACTAGGCTATATCAGTTGAGAATATTTTAGAAACACAGCTATCAGCTCCAAATTGGTTTCTTTCCATTAGCAGCATGCAGTATCAGAACATGAAACAAAAAAACATACCTCAATGCTGATTTCAAGACAACACTAACATTAAGGATGATGTTGTTAACACATGTATGAAGTCTCCGAAACAAGTTTTTACAGTCAATGAAGAGTCTATCAAACATATATTTTACAACAGTGTTTTGTTTCGTGTTGTGCAAGAATCCTGCTCTCTGCTGATAATTTGAAAGCAAATTTAGAATAAAACATTTAACTTTAAATGCAAAAAGATGAATATTATTGTAACTGGTGTTTCGGAGGCTTCATTGCGTTTCAGAGGTTTCAAGTGTTAACGGAAAGTTGGTATTGACTCACTTTTCAAAATGATGGGGCAAATCTCACTTTTTATGAATGAGTGAACAGAGGGTCTAGAAGCATACATTTGTGGAGGCAAAGTAGAATAGCTTTGTAATTCCTGTTCATATGGGAGGGTCAAACAGTTTGCTTCGGAGGCTTAAAAAATGTTAACGGAAAATTCCTTCTTTTGAATTTCGCTTTCATAAAATCCATGAAAGTCCTGGGATCTGGTTAAGTTACTTTTCAATTGGGAGTACTGTTATAACACATTATATAAAGAATGATTGGAGAGCTGCAAGCAGTATTTTATTATTGTAACCATACTGAAATGTCTGTTAACAAATGTTAACGGAAAATGAAGCCTCCGAAACGACAAATACTGACGCCACTTTCCCGAAATCAGAACATGAGTTACAACTGATATTAATTCTGTGGTTTCTGTGGGTCATCTTCTTACAAATAATACATAACACACATAATCCATGAAGTGATTGTAATAGAGGCATGATTTTGGAAAAATGACTACATAATTTGATCACAAAAAAGGTCAGATTTTGGGTACTTACAGCTCTGTAAAAACTGAACATATTAAGCTCTCAAAAAATGTGTGCTACCCAAGGTAGCTGCTACTCTTGTCAGTTACCTGGTGCAAAATGTTTTGATTCTGAATCTTCCTGAGCTTACTACAGATCAAAATGTGTCAAAATGCAAAGTTACACCCTTTACGGTGAAAATATGCAGATGTAAGATTGTGAAAGGGTCACACCCTTTCCAACAATATTGTTGGAACAACGTCTGGTCCCTCCATAACTTTTGTAATGTATCGTGTGTTAATAGTTTAGATGAGATTTAACAACACATGAACACAAACTTGTCACAAAGTGTGGGTCAGCTCTATAAAATGCTTAAAGTCTAAATTTATTTTCAAGTATGGTTCAAGTTCAAGTTTGGTTTCCCTTTTATTGCCTCTTATGACAGGCAGGAAATACTGTGGCATATTCTACAGCCCCCAGCCTCAGGGGGCAATGTAGTGTGTGGATTTCTTTACCTCTTCATATGCTGTCACTCCAGAAATATTTGTTAAAGTGAAGGATTACATGGACGTCATTAACAGCATTGAATATCATGTGTTTGGGTTTATTTTATACATCAATTTTGTACATGAGAACACATGCCTAAAGCAGAACGGAGGTGACAGACAACTTGAATATGTAGACCTGTCTCTCCGATCAAAAACAAATTATATAGATGAAAAGATTAAGAGGCTAGAGCAAGTAAAAAAAAATGAAATTGAAAGAAAAATGCAACCACTCAAGCAATAATGTTTAAAATTGTACATTTTTGAAATTGTCATTATAGGAGAGTTTTCCCCTGGTTATTTATTATTTATTTTGAGTGCATTGCACAAAAACTATGTGACTTCACATTAATTTCAAACTTCTCAATGTCAAATTTAATTGTTGCACCACAGCTGCTGGAGAAGGCAGAAGCGAGGAAAAAGGAACGTGAGAAAGAACAAGCCAGACAACTAAGGAGACTAGAAAGTGCATTTAAGAGTATGTTAAAGAATGCAGCACCCCCTATTGATGTCAATTCTAAATGGGAAGATGTAAGAATAGTATTTCATTTTGTTAAATTTGAACAGAGATTCTGCAAGGCTACGTACATTTCTGATTTATGAGGATCGGTTCCTCTTTTTCACACCAAAATTTTCTGTGTTCCACTTTTCCTATGTCATGCTGCATTTTGTAGTAAAACTGAAATTATGGTTATACATGCACAACATTTTCATGTGTCAGTTGACGTCATCAATTTTAAAGAGAAATAGTGCATTTTTTTTTTCAAGAAAATTCTTCCTTTTAAAGCCAATTTTTATTGACACAGGTTAATAGATTACCAAAAATAAAGCAGTATGGTTCTCCTTCTTTCAAGAGATAAGTTTCCCATGGATAGATATTCAGTTGTTTGTTATTGATGAATAATTTAATCACCCAAATTTCAACATTTCAAATGATGCAACGTCCATGGCTCTTCTTGCACATGGTATTTTGAAGAGATGTAGCGATGAGGTTTATCATTAAGACTGAATTGTTGGATAGGGTCGGAGCCATTTTGGTTTTACTCTTTGATGAAGCATTTTAAACACAATATTTCCCTTTAAGGTGGGTTTTGAAATCTGACAGGTTGGTTTACATTGCACATTTTGTCGTAGAGCTAACCAATCATGTTGAAATATTGCTACCCAGGGCTCGAAAAGTCTTTTGAACATACCTAATGATGCTCACAACCTAACACTTTACCTACTGGACCCCAACAGGGGCAAGAAGGCAGGCCCTCTAGACCCCATCCTTTGGAGTTGCAGGCTGGTATGCATGTGGGTAAAGTTCCTCTTTTTCAACCTGTCTGATTGGCAGGTCTGGATACTGGTATGGGGTTTTGTATAAGTAGAGTTTCATCAATGTTCTTCTTTTATAATTGTTCATCATTTTAAATTTTAAAGAAAAAGTCATTAAGTTCAATATTTTATTTTAAATTATGAAACTTGAATAGTTAGTGTGAGCACGATAATAACATCTGTGTAAAGTTGATAAATTAAATGCATACCCTAACAAGCTGTCTTTAAAATCGTCCTGAAATTTCTATTGAAGGACAGATCACTGAAACTTGGAATAAAGATGTTGATAAAAGTCTTATCATTAACATCAATCATTGTTTCTATTCAATAGAGCTAGAGGCCTGAAAGTCATTCTTGATGAAATAAGGGTAGATGACTTAATAATCTATGAATTGAGAGATCTTTTTACTTTTCTGTGCGTGCTCTCCATTTGTTTGTATTTACCTTTCATCTTTTCCTTCTTTGATAGGTAAAAGATCAGTTTGTCAATGATACAATTTTTATCTCCATTTCACCTGACTCTGAACGTATACGTCTCTTCAATGAATACATCCATTCTCTAGAGGTGAGTGAGAGTGTTGTAAACCAGTATTTAATGAAGGAAAAGTCGACGTAGGTATGGCTTGTGCCTATATTTCGTGAGTGCACCAAATATTAGCAGAATAGCAGCAAAACTTTTGCATAAATTGGTAACAATTTGTTAGAATTTCAAAAGCATCTCCAGCAGTTTTGAACTTGTTCAAAATTCTCTGGGAAGATTTTGTGAAAGTAGAACCCCATATGGTAATAAAGTATTTGTAAGATATTCTCAGTTATGTTAAACTTGTGTCACATTTTTTTCAAGAAACCTTTCTAGGCAGAATGGTGCCTGGTTTATTCTAGGTTGTATAACACCATTAGTGATAAGGTAGTATAAAATTTGTGCTTATAACTGTTCCATATGAGCTGTGCACTTCATTGGTCTGAGCATGTTACTGCAAAAGAGAGACGAGTGCTCATCAGTTTAACAAGCAGAGACAATTTGATTGGCTTAAATGTGACAGTGCAAGTTACGGTCATGAAAATGATTGGCCCCTGTGTACTTCATTGCAGTTACCAAAGGTACTTTGAGGAACTGCATGCATAAATTGATTTTGTGAATACCAATTTAGTCTGTACAATTGCAGTTTGTAAGTATTTTGACTTAATACAAAAAACTTGAATCCTGCCTGAGAGCATTTCAAGTAAAAGTACCACTAATGACTAGTTATTGTCATAGGTATGGCTCAAGGCAGGGGCGTAGCCAGGACTGTGTCATGGGGAGGTTTTCGGTGGTTTTTTTTTTTTGAGGGGGGGGGTTGGGGGCTCGACATGAGGGAATAGTCTAAGGACAGAGAGAAAAAAGGCTATTTTAGGTGTTCTTTGCATCGCCAGGTTGGGTAATGGGGGGTTCTAACCCCCAAACCACCCCCATGGCTATGCCACTGGCTCAAGGTACAGATTAAGACTTGATATAGCTATGACGTTCCTGACTGCTATTTGGTTACATAAATGTTGTGTCAAGAGTGTTTTCACTGACTTCACAAGCCCCCTTTAAAGGGGAATATAGCATTTGTTTTACAGAAAGTCAATGCAAATATATAAACACTGAATTGGAAGTTTTTCAAAAGTAGACAACTTGGTAGCCTTCTTTTCATGCAGTAACAGATGGAATTTTAGTTATGTTTTGCTTAAAAATAATTTGTTCACCCAAGTTTAAAAAGTCCAAATGGTGCAATTACTGTAACTGCTTTTTGGATATGAAGCTCTTTCTGGTGTTTTGTAAGTGTAACAGACTGGTGTAATAGTGGGGTACAGGCTACTTTATGTTTATGCCAAGTTTATACATTTATTTTACTTGCAACATTCCTCATGGATTGAATTTATATTCTGCAGGAGGCATGTGCCCATCACCATGCTAAAACAACATCAAAGAAAAACAAAAAGGCTAAGAAACACAGACGCAGGTCAAAGTCCAGATCTAGAACGGTAAGTAAATATGTGCAATCATGTGCTGGAAATAATTTATGATAGTAACAATCATCATAATATTTGTGTCTTGGCCCCAGTATTGACACAAATGGGTAATCAAAGTGCCCATATGTAATAAACTGTTCAGCTAACCTGAACATATTAGGTATAAAGTAAAGCCTACAGATTCCTTTACTTAATACGTGAGGGGAAGAAGGCAATTTGCAATGAAATAGTTTTTTTTTTTTAATACAAAGTCATGAAAATGTAAGTTACACCAGCAATTGTAGAATCACAAGTTTTACTCTTTGGTCAATTTTCCTCTCTTCTTCTCTTTGTTTATCATTTGTTTAAGCCCTCCCCTCTTTCTGTTTGATTTGTTCATCTTTAAAAATCTTCATTCTCTATCACCCTTTTTTCACACATAATCATGTAACAGGCTTAATTCAAGGTTACACTGTGTCTGCAATGATTGTTGCACACTCTTTTAGTTACAGATCATTAACAAAATTTTTGTTTAAATTGTCCGTTTGTTAAAAGTCTCTTTGTATCCTTCCCCTCTATCACCATCAGAGAGAACTTTCTCGCAGCAATTTCTTCCTTTCCATCAATCCTCATTCACATTAGAACTAAATACCTGTAGTGCAGTTGGTTTTTCTATCGTTTCCTTCAAATTTGTATCAGGAAATGAAGAAGAAAGGTGCTATTACTTCCTAACACTTTCCCTTTGTACCCATTGAAGTCTGATGTTAATAACTGACATTCAATTTTATTCCCATCAGCCCCCGTCTGAGTCAGAGGATGACAAAGACCATACATCACACAAACGATCAAAGAAGAAAAAACGGTCACGAACACCAAGCCTGGAGTCTTCGGAAGATGAGGCTGAACATTCCAAGAGTAAATCATCCAAACGTCACAAGAAGAAGGCTAAGAGGAAGAGAAAGCAAACGGTAAGATCCTTTACAGATGATGATGAAAATGTTTCACTGGTATCTAAATGATGGAAATGTTTTACCGGTATCTAAATAATGAAAATGTTTCAACACAAGTTAAATAATTACCAGGTATGTTTATAATCTGAATCATTCTTTTGCATGCAGTACAGCACAGTTTGAAAGTGTCTTTGGATTTGTTGAAGTGAGGTTTGATAAGGGATAGGATTAACCTTGTAATCTACTTCTTTGAAGTGCCAATCAAACTTTGCAGAAGAATTGAAGTCCATGAAGAGGTAAAGTAAATGATGGAATGAACTATCACCATGGAGATGAAACAACATGATCCATTCAAACAGTTTTATGTGGTTTGATGGATCACATATACCAAATCATAGTAGATTTTTAGAAAAAAAAATAACTATTATCATATTTGTAGAACCTAGAAAACTCAAATAGAATAGCTACTGCCCAAAAAAGGCTACTGCTAAAAAAAGATTGTAGAATTCTGAGACAAATCAAAATGATAAAAAAGAAAATTTAAAAGAACTTTTCAACAGTGATGCAGTCTGAAATTGTACCAAAGGAAATACTTTTGCATGTTGAAATTTCATTGTGTGTTGTCATTTTTCAAGAACTGAGTGCTAATCTTTTTTGCTTTATTATTCAAACATTAAAATGGTATCATAAGTAGTTATCAAATATACTATTGAATGAAGATCTGTTTCTTTGTTTTTTTTTTTTAATTTATTGGTATAAATCATTAGCAAATGAATTCTCAGGTGATAATTTTGTATTCAAAACATACATAGCAGTTTTGAGGTCTGTGAGCTTCTCTTCAACAAAATCATTTAAAAACCCTAGTGTTGTGTGTACAAATTCTGCTATGCAATTTTGTATTTGTGTAGCAATTTTTTCATTTTGTGTAGCAAATTGTGATGCCATACCAAATAAATTATTCCCTGATTTTGTGAAAGGTGTACATGGGATACCTCATTCCTCTAGAATTGTTTCTCCCTTCATGAAATATCTGGAAAAGTCATGAAAATATGGAAAACAAAATTTTCAAAGCCTGAAAAATTCTTGATATTCAGGGAAATGGTGTGAAATCGTGGAAAAGTTGTGGCAATTTTCACAAAGCAATGTTGCTTCATTCTGACTTGTAATAGTAAAGTGTTTTCTCACACATAATATAAAAGTTTGTGTTTACAGGTCAACTTTTATTTCATTTTATGCAAAATATCAAGAAGGAAGGAAATAGACCTATTTCCAAATAGCAAATATAAAGGATTGTGGGATAGAGTTTTGGTGTGTGTCGTAATTGTCAATGACGTTTTACTGTGGCAAAAAATGACACACACCAAAACTGTATCCCACAATCCATTGTAATGGCAATTTGGAAACAGGTCTATGGAAGTCCTTTATTTGGTTCTGGAAAAGTCTTGGACAAATCATGAAAATTGAATCCTCTGAAAGTGTGTTAACCCTGCTTTAGGATATAGTTTATTGATAATTCATGGATCATCTTTGAATGTAATACATCATTTTGTCATGACAGCCTTCCAGTAGTTCTGCATCTGAAGCTGAGAAGGAGAAAGATAGAGAGAGTGGAGAACTCTCTGAGAGACAGTTACAGAAGTCAACAACACCAGCTCACAGTTCCCCTCCTAAGAAAGAAAAGGTTTGCTATAGATAAGAAAAAAATATATTAACTATTTGGCTCATTCAAAAGCACTTCCTTGTTCCAAAGAGATCTAAGTGAACATAGACACACGTGTTCGTTGAGTCTGTGACGGTCATCTTGTCCAAACTGAGATGTACTATGGCGCTGTTTCAGAACTGAAACAGTATTTTTATGTTGAATATCCGTGCACTTGTTTGTTGATGATAAGCACAAACACTACCATCCCAAGTGTAGTCAGGGAGCTGTTATTTAGATGGAGATGAAAGGAATTTGAATCTGAAGCTAATACTTTCAGACTCACTAAGTCAAATGAGGGTAAGCTGTGTAATTTTCTCAAACACCTCACTTTATTCACAGCTCCACTTCAACGTCATTTGCAAAGCAAGATATCATATCCATATCAAATAATCTTTAGACAAGTGACTCCTACAGAACAATACTTTAATAAGTAGATCTCCACTACCAACAGTTAAACTCAACACAACTTTTTAGCTGGTACAGATTCATTGAGCCTCTCCCTAAAGAAGAGACAACAATGTTGGAAATTCCCTCAAGTTTGGAGAAATATCCAGAAAAAAATTTTTGGTCAGATTTTTAAATACAACCTATATGATATTTTGTTGTACTGGGTTCTGAGCTTCAAAAGACCAAATATTACTTTTATTTCCATGACAACTGTCAATGCTGTGGCAGTGCAAAAACAAGGTCTAGTCCAAGTGTAACTGTAGCTGACGACAAATTCCTAATCACCTATAAGCCTAACAGAAACGTTAATGATATGAGGGACAGATTACCAAGCAGCTGTGACCACATAAAGCTCCAAAGTGAGGTATCTTCATCATAATAACAGCTCCTTGATGTAGTAACTGACTCAAAATGACTTCGTTCTGGGTCAACAGATTTAAAACAAACAAAGCTGATGATTAAGGTGAAGCAGACTACTCCATCGTTCTATTAAATTACTGAAAATATTTGCCAAACAGATGCACATATGGGCATAGTTGTAGCTGCTGTGAGAAAGCTGTCCTTTAATTTCTAGGAATAGATGACATTAAGTTGACACTGCCATGCACTAACTTCACCATCAATTGTGGTCAATATGAGGGTTGGAACTGGTTTGGAAGGGAGAGTTTGTGGTATTATACAAGTCATTCAACCATTTGACCTTTCACAAGCTCCACTCTGTTTTGGACTCTTCACTTAGAGCCTCCCATTAAAATTGGTCTAGTTATGACAAAACTGGGGTTCTTGCAACCTGAAAATATCATGTAAAATTCATGGAATTTATTTTTATCAAGGTGCAGGAACCCTGTAATACAAGTTATTCATGTCATTGTTTGTCAATGACTGACCATACAGGTCAGAACATACCTGAGTAATTCAAATGACCAGTGCCAATGGAATAGGAAAATTATTGCCCTCTTGGGGATTAGTAATTTGATGTGGCATTGTTATGCTGTGCCAGCTGGAAAAAGTGCTACTCAAATTTAGAAATCATAAAACAATGTTTTGCATGTATTACTCTGAGGGTTATCCCTGATTTTGAGTGCAGATATTCCAACTATTTTGCAAGTGTTCAGCATTTTATTAGTCTCTACCAATGTTCTAACCAGAAAAATGTTCAAAGAAATTTTATATCTGTATTTATTCTGGCCAGCTACGTTTACTACAAAGCTTATATTTTTCTTTGAATGATTTTCGGTTTATTAGTGTCATATAGACTGTTTGTTGAGAATATTTTCCCAATCACATAGTCACACTGCATTATTGACAACACTTACCTTCGCTTCTGTTACACCAGTATATTGCTTCATGAAACTTACACCTTTATGTGGGCCCTATGATCTTTTTTTGCAAATTTCATAAAACGCCTCTTCAACTACAGGTTCTCTTGTACAAATTTGATAGTTTGTTGTGATACTTGGTTAGTAGTTCCATAAGATGAGAGTGTTGCATAACATGGAAGTTCATTTTGATAAATACTATGAGTGCTACCATCCTTCAAAAGGCTTTGTTTCCTGCCAAATTTTGGATGTGCTCTGTAAAAGTGGGTCGATGTCCTTGAGTAGCAAAGTTATACCTTGGAAAGTCCTTGAAAAGTGATTGAATTTTATCTTGAGAACAGTTCACAAACCCTGAACTAACATGGATATAGCCTACCCTCCATTTGATTAACTTTTGGTGCTGATTGAAAGGTCTTATTCATCGCCCAAGACAAATTTAATTCTCCCAATCTTCTAGGCTTGCCCACAACTGTCTTAAAATCCTCCTTTCACACACAATCTTAGTTTATTGCTTCAGGCATATGCTTGTGAGCATACAAGGCCCTGACAAATGTAATCCAAACCCTCCCAGTACATGATGAGCTTCAATGCATTTTTTTTTTAATTTGACGTCAGTCAAAAAGCTGTGCCAATTGAGAATTTATGTAGACTGTGGGTAAAATTGTAGTCTGGGGTTATAAGTAACTGCCTTGAAATCCCCGATAGATGGAGGACTATGCTATTGTTTTTTTATTTCCTAAAAAAGGTACCAATTCATAAGAAGAGTTGTTCTGCAATAACAACTATGGTGGGTCTTCCTACAAAGATCTCACTTTCTATAAATGCAACATACTTATTTTTCAAGTTGCAGATAGTCTCTGATTAAAATGCATTCTTTTGCACAAAGCATGGAAGAGTCCCATTTTGTTTTGTTATCACTCACACCCACCCTATTTTGTAAAATGCCCTAATCACAGTTCCTCTCTCTCTCTCTCCAATTACTTTCATCCGCAGACTGCATGGGACACTTCTGACAGCAATCTAAGTGAGGGAGAATTGCAGGAAAGTTAAAATCCTTTCAAAACATTTGTTTTTTTTCTTTCTTGCACTCTTCTCTCTCTCTCTCTCTCTTTTAACAGACTGCTTGGGATACATCAGATAGCGACCTGAGCGAGGGGGAGTTGCGAGAAAAGAAAAAGATTTTGTTGGAACAATTGAAAGATAGTGATTGAACTATCTTTAGTTTTCTTTTGAAATGTATTTTTTACCACTGGCTGTCGCAAGCGAAATACATGGACAATATTGTGAGGAATATGACACTGTCATGTTTATCATCTGCTTTGTTGGCTTGGCAGTAATTCATTGTGGAAAATCTGAAAGTTTGGACAGAATTCATGCCAGTGTGGATGTGGATATGAACAGTTTAATAAGTGCAGTGCTACTGGAGAGGTGGTAACAGAGGGCGCTCTATCACTTTGTGACTATTGACTGCCACACATCTGTTGAGTAAGAGATTTAACCATGCTTTGCTGCCCGTCCAAACACACCTGGGCCCAAACAGTACCTTCTGGTGTAGAAACTGAACATTTGGTAACATCACTTGAAAATATCGAGAGATCAATCTTGAGTAATGCCAGGATATTATTTTTCACCGTCAAACGTACGTTATGCTGCAGGATGGCCAAGTTGGATAAGACTCAAATCCAATACAATTATAAGTTCTCATATGATACAGATGAATGTGTAACTGAATTGGAGTACTGAAATTTGATTTACAAACACACAGGATCTCATTAGCCAAAGGTTCTCATCAGTTTATGCTTTGCTAGATGGCGGCCAGGTTGCTGTCGGATGATAAATCTGGGAAGCTTTAGCGAGCCCAAACTTTACACAGGATAGCAGCCACATGTGCATGTGATGACAATAACATGCATAGAATGTAAGAAAGAGAGGATTACTCTGTCCATATCAGAAGAGGAAGGTAGACTCCTGAAGCTCAAGAAAACAACTGTGGAATAGCTTTGAGTCTATATTTATACTTAACTGATGTACTGTGTTCTGAATTTGCTTCAGTTTTGCGATCAGTAAATGACATCACAATAACTTGTCTGTTGTGCTTGAGTTCTGAAACAGTGATTTAAACAGTCATGTGCATTGTAAAACAGATGAGAAAAGGCAACAAATGCAATGTGAAGGGGAAATTTATTGGTAGCCATCATTTATAAGAGCTATTGCCTTACATAATTTATTCATGCAATCCATTAAGGGTACATATGTATTATCACTCTTGAAGTTAAATTTTTTTCTGAAATAATTTAGTGGTTCTCACCATATAGCACATGTCAACACTAGAGCAAAACAGGAACAGATTACGATCTGTTTTTGTGTGGTTTTTCTTTTCTCCTTTCTTTTTTTTCAAATCACGTCCATCTTAGATAGGAAAGAACCCCAAATTTGCCAACCTGTGTAAATTTATTTTTACGGTTACAAAAAATTAAAACTAATTTTGATGTGGTGTCACTTCAACAGACTGCCTTTGTTGGTTTATGCATAGTGTCCAATACTAGCTCTCTCTGTACATGATGTCACAAAATTATTAGTGGTCTTTCCAACTTAGATGGACGAGATTTTAAACAAAATTCACAAAAATTGGATGGCAATCACATCCGATATGACTGAAGTGTGATCCTTGCTTAACCTGTCCCTTTCTACCTTAGCAATTTCTGTGAAATAAATTACATGTTCCTGATTCCATGGAGTTACCTGCTTTGTGTGGCTTGCATTTGCACTGCTTAAGGTAATGAAACCCATCATTAAAATTTGGAGTACCTGAGAAGGAAAACTGAGATAGAAATGCAATTGAATAACACATTCAGGTGTGAAAATTGTCAATTTCAAAAAGTAAAAATAAGAATCACATTTTTATTTTTATGGACAGTGTTAACAATGAGACTGTCTTGTACATTTCCATCCTTGTATAAATAAATTGAATGGACCCACAAACCATCTCAGTTGTCAGTCTTTTCTGATTGGTACATTTCTTTTCACTTCTTGTATAAAAAAAAAATAAAAAGTAAAGAAAAACAAAAGACTGCATTTAAAGTTCAGTCAGCTTATGATAACACGTTTTATGTATTCTCTTTGTATCTCCTTTCTTTTTCTTCTGAAATTGTACAAAAGTTATGTAATATAACAGACGTGTTTTACAGGGTGGCCATGGCCAGCTCGACTTAAAGTAGTTTGGAAACAGGGCCATAAAACTCCATCTAACTACAGGGTGTGTATACTGACTGTATGGTGTATCTGTCAGTTACGGAGGAGAGACTACGAGAATGTTATTGTAAAGAAATGGAATACCGTCTAGTTAACATATAGTAAGGCTGCTAAAAACATGTTTATCTACTGATATCCTCTGGCTATTGCAATACCCAAACACTCTATAAAAATATATAAATATGACCATGTACTATTATTGTTGTTGCCTTAGCCTTTTACAATTTTTACATGCCCTTCTTTTATTGACATTTTCCATACATCGTTGGCCTTCATGTTCCAATAAAAGTATGTATTCTGTAGTCAAAAGTCTGTAGGTTGTAATGTAATAACATACGCTTTCGAAATCAAATGAAATGTTTATGGAAGGGGAGAACATATTCGTGCAGCTCGTTAAAATGGCCCCAAATTAGAATCTTTCTTCTCTGTTTATAAATAAAGTTAGTGACTGTTAACAAAGTCGTGAATCTCCTAAAAGGTGGGCGCTTTTCAACAATTAGAAGAGACATAGCCTCGTGTATTCTTACTATCGAACTAGTTTTCCCCACAGTTGTGGGGGAAATTTCAAATTAACAATAAGATGATGAAAAAGATATTTCTGAGTTACATTATAACAAACAAAATTGAAAACAGAAACTAGCATATGCTGTGTTAAAAAAATGATGACGTCACTACAATTGATAAAAGGAGACTTGTGCAGGTACTATAGCCAAGGAATTTGAATGCCTGTTCTTGGTACAGGTACAGACTACTTTGTCATTGTGTGAGCCAGTCACAACCGGGTAATTGCAACTCGGTGTTCAGGCAGTCGGGTTGGTAGGTGGTTTTGCAGCTCAGTTTCTTACCAAATGGTTTAAGTCGGTCGGCAACTGGGGTGGGGGGGGGGGGGGGGGGGAGGACTCAAACGTACCAAAGGTAATTGTTAAACAAACATAGAGAATCGTGAGACTTTATGTTTGTCAGTACAGTGCACGGTTGGCCGCAACCCTTTGTGTAAATATTTTATAGATCCTAACATTTTACTTATAGAAGTTCTATTGGATAAGATTTGTCCATAAATCAGGTAATACCTTTCCTAACGGAACGCTTTTCTATTCAAAGTTTGAAACCGTCACATTTAAATCCTCTACCCAGCCAACATGCCCAGCTGGGCTACTTGCTGGGCCCCATTCGTGTTTGTCAGGTGTTCTCACGTGGGGCCCAACTGGGCTAGCCTTTCCCAGCTGAAGCCCAGCAAAGCTTCAGTTATCGGGCTTCAATAACTGAAGCTTTGCTGGGCTTCAGCTGGGAAAGGCTAGCCCAGTTGGGCCCCACGTGGGAACACCTGACAAACACGAATGGGGCCCAGCAAGTAGCCCAGCTGAAGCCCAGTTGAGGCCAAACTGGGCATGTTGGCTGGGTACTTGCATCGCGTGTGTGGGTTGAAGTTTTGTACTAAGTTGCAATGAAGAACATTTGAGCAAACAGGTATGAACAGATGATCACTTTAACAACCATTTCTCAAATTTTGGGTGAATTTATGTTCAACTTGAATAATTGCGTAGAGCGTAACTCTTGGTTGGTGGGAGTGAACATGCATTGATTGCAACCTGCAACAGCTTGCAATCAATTTTTCTTCCCTGTGGTCGTACCACTTCAGTCTTTCAATCTTTCTCTTGGTTAGGAAACAATCCATAATTCTTTATATAATTGAAAAAAAGGGCATGGCACTGTTTAGGGTCTTTTTCCTCTAAGTCAGCGGAAACATCATCGTTTCATCAGATCGACTTCATATTTTTGCTTTTATTTAGACACTAACCGATAGAAAAGTTATGGAATTGTCTTTGACTTCCCAAGGCTAACCAAGTAGGTATTTTTCTTTTGAAAACATTTTAACATCCCAGAAGGAAGGATTACTTTCCTTTTTAATGAATATTTTAATTAGAATTTTAATGAATATAAGAAGCCTTCATTTGATCAAGCTACCAGTATAACTTCCCTAAAAAGTCTTTATCACACTTAATTTGGTAATTACTAGGCTACGACTGTCAAACCTTACATTAGATGACGTCTTTAGGATTTATTTCTAATCAAAAGTCATTTTCATTTCCGTCTTTCTAATTTTCACGAGGCTCAACAAGAGAACTTCTAAAATGAAAATTACAAATTATATCATGAGTGTATGCAATGACTGAATGAAAGTGTAACCCCCAGTTGCAGACGGGAAGGTCACGTCTTCCCGTCTAGAGAACGGAAGTTGAGTTTCCTTGTTCCCTCGACCCGAGTTCCGGATACCCACACTCCCGTTACCTTAGTTGTGTAATATATATAAATTGCTAATGTTGTTCCCAGTTTCACGATGGCAATTATTTCCTGACCCCTAGGCATTTACAAATTTTATCTAGTTTCTTTTTACAGGTTTTTTTCATAATGAGTTCAAACAGAAGTAGATAAACTGAAGGACTAGAACAGTCGCCCAAAACTTATTTTAAGCAACAGCTAATTCAGTACAATTTTCTTCTTAGCCTATTTCTTTGAAAAGTACCTTTCATATCATTTTAGGACTTCAATAATTTGCATATTCAAAGTAAATCAAGCAGCGTGTGCTCCTAGTGAATTCCACCTGGAAGAAGAAAAAATACTGTCACAAGACTCTCAAGAACCAATCATGAAACAGGAAAGTCTACTACACTACTTCAATTTGGAGCGACAGCATTTACCCTGTTAGGCTAGGAGAAATTGTGCAGATCATCGACATTGTCACGTGATAATATAAAGTCATTCATGAATTGGGAAGCCGTCGTACTCTAATTCAGATTTTTATGACTTTTTTTTCGCTTTTGAAACCCTGTATGTGTACCGTAACGTAATAATAGGAGCCAAATCAATTTTTAACATTTTTGAAAATTTGTTTTTTTAGTGATCACATTTATTATTCATTTACAAACAGTGGCGTAGCCAGGATGGGTTTTTTTTTTTCGGGGGGGGGGGGGCTTACAAGTGGGGGGACCTGGTACCTCCGAGGATCAGGCACGGCAAGACTATCCAAGCAGAGCGCCACCATCAGTTGGCGCGGAGAAAATTTTGGGCTTTAAAACCCCTCCAGATGGCTGGGAACGGCACTTCCCATGTATATTAAGGCTACGAATCTCATGTCTGCGACTTCTCAAAGAATGAGAATAAAAAGTCAATCTATCATGAAAAATGGTAATACATACACTTTTTAGGGACCCCAAATCTGGGCACTTCTGATCTGTGGCCTGGGGGATGAGACTAAAGGGAGCCGGTATCTCCCTTTCCCTTGGGAAAAATTGTAAACTTCAGAAGGACGAAAAGTAACGTCTTATTTTCCGGTGTTAAGTCTCAAAGATTTTTCGTGATTTTCAAGAAATCCAGAAAAAACTTACATCCAAATTGTCACCGAATGAATATTGAAACATGAATAAAGAGATATACTCTAACAGTGTAATGTTTACTGAAAACTGCATGCGTCTTAAGAGTAAATTTTTTCCGTTGCCACAGCTTTTGTCGTTGCCTTTGCCGTTACCGTTGCCATGCAAGCGTTTTCTGCTGCCAAGATGGCAAAAAAGTTTGAAAATTTTATAACCTCAGCCCAAGCCTAGTGGAAAGACTGAGTTTGCAAGCAAACAATGCCAAGAGATAACACCTTGTAAAGTAGCGTGAGCGAAATGAGCTCCAATTTTCCCGGCCTGCAACAATTTAACCAGATAAAATTTTCCGATTCATCTTTATTTTCGGAAGAGTAAGTTTTTGGAAAACGAGATCTCAAAATAAAAAATGTCTGGATGTGTTAGCAAGGCCTGACAAGTGCCATTTCCTGCAATCTAGGAGGCTTTTTTGGCCCCCAAAAATTCTTGGTACGCTACGCACCAACTGATGGTGGCACTCCGCTTAGGTGGTAAAGCGTGAATTAGCCTCCCCCCCCCCCCCAAAAAAAGGGGGGTCCCTAGAACCGCGCCTGTATGTTACAAAAACCAAAGATCATATCGAAATCTGCCTGACTCCCACACTGAAGTACATTAGATGGTCCTGGTTGTCTCGGACCGAGGATTGGGGAGTCTGACTTGTCACATGATACGAACAACAGGCGCGGCGGAACGGAAAAATATTGGGGACTATCTAAGCGGAGCGCCGCCATGGGTTGGCGCGGAGCGTACAAGAAAATTTTTGACTTTACAGACCCCCCATGTGGCCGGAAACGGCACTCCCCGCGTGTTCTATGTTGCATGTATCCAGCCTTAAAGTAGGGGTCTCATGTTTGCAATTTCTCAACTAAAAAGAAAAAATCAGCCTATGCAAAATGGTAATACATATCAGATAAATTGAGATGATACAAGAACAATAATTAATTATGCACCCTCTTTCATTCATTCTGTTTGCCGCGTTATTCACTTTCTGCACCCCTTGTTACATTTTTCCACTCATACATGTCAATTACTCAATTATATTTCCCCTAGATCATACCATTTGTCCCTAAAATACCCCCCCCCCTCCCGTGGTTCCTCCCAAGGATGCCACCAACCTTATCTATACCAATCTCAAATCCAGTGGCGGAGCTAGGGATTTCGGTCAGAGGGGGCGAAAATGGTTTGCAAGGGCGATTCGAAGGAGCAAATACCCTGAACTTCAGCACGATCGGGGCAACAGCCTTTCAGACTTCCCATTTGATTTTCCGAACCTGGTAGAAGACTGCTTTGCCATTTATCCTCCGCAAGTTTTTCTATTAAAACATGTTTAAATTGTCTCTCCATCGGCCTTCGCAGAAGAAAATTCCGGGGGGCGAAATTCTTTTAGGCAAAATGCTATAAGGGGGAAAGCTCCGCGCCACCATGAGTTGGCGCGGAGCGCAAGAAAATTTTTATCCCACAATGTCTCCCAGATCGCTGGAAATGTCATTTCTAAAGCCTGTTTACCGCATATAAATAGGGAAAACTGCACTGAGTGAAATGTAAGTTAAGAAATGTTGATTTAATTTTTCTTTGTCTTTTTCTTTATGTTTTTTCGTTTTGTTTTTTTTTATTTCCCAGGGGAGGGCAGGTTCCCCCTTGCCCCTACCTACGGACGCTCATGTTTCTATCCCTCTCTTTCGCATTCTAGTATTAAGGCGGTCATTTTATTTTGTGTGTTATTGTCAGGTCTCGATTTAAGACTCTAATGTTATAATGGGCTACTTTGTGAAGATAAAGATTACACCTGTTAGAGCCAAATAGCAAGCAAATATTACACGGGGAAAAAGTTATGGAAATTAATCACCGTAATGTGTACATTTTTAGTATCTGGAAATCAAGATAAGTGCACGAAGAAACATTACTTGACGTATTTTACATCCTCTGACCACTCTGAAATAGCCATTTATTAAGTACATTTGCGAGAAATATCCAAAGCAAAGGTCTGCTTGGCTCTCTAGATGATTCCGAATTCATACTAAATAAAAGTAGCATAAACCTAGGCTTAAAAGATGGTTTTCGAGTCACGTAAGTACAGAAATGAGCATGAGAATTGAGAGTCATGAGAATCATGAGAATTGTCACTTGAACTTGAAGAAAAGCAAAATAGAAACTGCTCATTAAAACTCTTAAACCATTACCACTATGATGAGAGTTTCATTTTATTTTAACCTGAACGTTCTCTTCAAATGATTTTGAGAAATGTTGTGGAAGCTATTTTGGTACCTTTATAAACTCTTTTTATTGTCTATGTTGACAAATATCCCCGACAACAAGAGGTATATTTGCGCTTCAATTATTGTTGCGCCCTTTGCAACATCTGGTTTTGACAGGGAGGGTTAATTTAATGTCAGTCTGTGTATTTTGTTAGCTTATAAATCAGGATTGGTGTGGAAGCAATGAACTTAGCACAGCGACAGGATTCATAAGTGCGTATAAATCATGAAGATACGTTTCGGCAAAACCTATCCCTATATTACAGCAGATGACCCTTTTCATCAGCATAAAGTGCAGATAGTACAGTTACTGGTGGCTGTTTAGGCATTTTGTTATCTGGGCCTTCAAACAACGCTATTAAATTGTGTCTTTTGCCAAAAATGGTGCAAGAGTTAAGTATGTTAAAAACCTAATAGGGCACCGACAGACGATTTTAGTCCGTCGGGGGGGGGGGGCGATCGCCCCCTGACCATATGGCAGCTCCGCCACTGCTCAAATCCCAAACGTACTATAGACTTGTGTACTAACGGTTCGTAGAATACGTTGTTCAACCTCGCGAAAAGCGATCAGTAAAACTTAACAAGATTACGCAATAGCAGACCATACTGCTTCCACTTTTCGAGAACCTCGGAGATTGGGTTGGGGGATGATAAAGAGGCTTTAGCGTGTCCAGTATCTTTTTCATCGACAATATTCCCCTAAAATTATTAGTAGGCCTATATTGTGCATTAGACTGATGGAGAATATGTTCACCACCCACTTCAATATTCTCCCCGCCGTCGCCGGTCTGGGTCACCACTTCTTGAAGCGCCCCTTACAAATATTGGGGGGCTAAACACGCCTTTAGCCCCTCCACTTTTTTCATTGGGGGGCTAAGCCCCCAAAGCCCCCCCCCGGTTCCGCCGCCACTGACGAACAACATTTCGGTCTGGGCAAATCTGTGTGTTTTCAAACATTACCCATAAATACGAAAATGTCGCCTTTAAACTCTGTCAATTTGAAAATCATGGGATAATTTTCAAACTATTCCGTAGGCTGTAGGCTTTATAAATTTCGTTTTTTCGGTACCAACGAAACTCGGTTAATGCAACTGCAGCTATGAAATGCAACCCGAGGTTCTGTTTACAGCCGCAAGATAAGACTGCATTGGTCAAGTGGTTAGAACATCCTACCATGAAGCGATGATACTTTGTCAAAGTGTTAGCGCCATGATCCGACTTGCAGTCAGGAGGTATGGAGGTCCTCTCCTGGTCGGGTCATACCGAACATGGAACCTACTGCCATTGTGCTTAGTGCTTGCATATGCAGTGGAGTATAGAAAACAAGCCAGTAAGACACAACGATGTGAAAAGGGCCGTGGCCTGCTCGACTTAGTAGAAATCCCATTCCCATCTAACCCAACCCAACCTACAGCCTAGATAATATAATAAAACAATGTAATTATAAAACAATACAAATAATAAAATAAAAGAAGCTAAGAGTTTAAAACACACAAAGTAAAAGCTGATTCTATCCATCGAAAAAATTATATTTAGGATACTGGTTCCATTGTTTTGTCTTTCAATACGGAACCTGAACTCTTTACTGAAATAACTCAACGATATAATTGTGCATTGACGTAAAGTTAGCTACCGTGGAGTCCACTGGAAAAGGGTTTTCGTCCAAATTCATATTTATCCCGCCAGTTCGGATCCATTACTCCCAGTAGGGGCCTACTATGGTTAATAGCCCACCAATTTAGGGCAAAGTCCGCAGTCCAGTGAAAAAAATCTAGTGGAGAAGAGATCACGGAATTTAGTGTTAAAGGCCTGGCTGTTCCTGAAATCAGTTTCGTCAAAGCGTAGGTTACTTAAGACTCCATGACCTTGAGGGGCCAGCTTTAATTCGTTTTTGAGATGGATATCAGGGAGAAAAGAAACATTGACTTAATGTCAACATCAAACAATTAAGATGAAGCAAGCTCTTCTCAGAAGAGAAAGGCTGAAATTTCAATTCGACAGTCGTCTTGGGTAAAAGACCCATACCTTTTGTACCTTTTGGCGCACTTTGGAAATGTGAATGTTCGATAGTTTTTAGATGCAGTTTATTCATGCATGTTTCAGAGAGCAATTAGGTTTTCATTGCTACAGACCCGTAACCAGACTTGAAGAACAGGGGGGCCATTTCCGGGGTGCACTAAGTTTTGCTAAACGCAGACTTTCCAACTTTTGGGGAAATTTATGTGTGTGACTATCTATGCGGAGCGCCAACATTAGTTGGCGCGGAGCATACAAAAAAAAAATGATTTTACAAACTTCTCAGATGGCCGGAAACGGCTCTTCCTGAGTGTTCTAAGCTACATGTACCCAGCCATGAGATAGGGGTTTCATGTCTGCAATTTCTCGGTTATTGACAAAACTCAAGGTATGAAAAATGGTTATGCATATCAGATGGGTTTTGAGACAATGCGCAAATCCCCACTGGGGGAGCTCGGAGGGGAAAGGGGTTCACTCCTCTGCACTTCAAATGTTTTCTTTTTAATTTCTCTCTTTCTAAAAGGTTGAAACTGTTCGCACTCTGTATCGTAAGAATTCAGATAAGAAATGTGAATTCGGTGCTAGTCTTAAAAGCTACATTATCATGGCAACGTTCCTGACACAGCGGTTTAAGTTGTGTTGACGGCAGAACATTTTTCTCTGAGATGGTGAGCATGGTAGGCCGTTTGCTCATTATTGTACAGCACTTATAATATTTATCCGATCGAGACTTGGAATCGTCGGGGACTACTGCCCCCCCCCCCTCCATGTCGGGGAAGGTCGGCGATTTCGTCGGGGAGGCCTAAAAATAAAAAAGAAAAAAAAAAAAAGAAAAAAGCCTACAAGGACTGAAATTACTGGATGGGAAAACTTTTTTTGTTTTGAAATGCTATTTTAATACATATCAGAATCGATTTCCAATGATTTCTTTGCTCAGTTAAACCTCATTTCATGTACCTTGTCCTATTTCCTCCCCGTCGTGGAACTGAAGGACAATTTCCTTCAAGGAGGTCTAAAAATGAAGGTAAAGGACTGAAGTGACTGGAAGGATAATCGTGAACTTTTTTTTTCTTTTTGAACTATTTAATTCTTTTGTAACGGTATTTTAATGCCTATCTGAATCTGTTTTAATCACTTCTTACTACCTCTGTTATCCCTTATCCCATCTTCAATCCTCAAGGTCATGCCCCTGTCGGGGAAGGCTGCCCTTCCCCATCTTGTTGAGAAAACCCAATTCCGTCAGGGAACCTTCATCTGCATGTCCACCTTAAACTGATAAAAGATGCGGGTCTTATAAACTTCAGTCATCCGGACGGTCTTCTTGATTTTGCTCACTAGAAGACCATATTCTTCAAGGAAACTCACAATTCCGAATTTTCCTGACAAAAAACAGGCAAGAGGTTGTTCAGGTACATGCAGTGCCCAATGTTCTGCCACCTGGCCTGCCCCTACAGCCGAATTCTAGTAATAGTCAGGTTCACTATGTCAATAAATTATGTTTCGTTGGCAATCATGGTAGATTATGAAACCTATATATTTTTGGAAAGCTTATAGCATCAGGAAACTAAAAATTAATGTTTACATTTGAACAGATGTTTGTATGGCGGCCATTTTGGGTTTTTCAAAATGGCGACTGTAAAATACATATCTTCTTCTGTTTCTGACCTTAATTACCTTAAACACTTTACTAAACCTATTGTATTTGGTTCTAAATCATAGTAGCTTTGCAAATTTATACATTTTAGAAAAGTTATAGCATAAGAAAACTGAAAGTCAATGTTTAAATTTGGAGAAAAGCTTTTATGGCGGCCATTTTGGATTTTCAAAATGGCCACTGTAAAAGACATATTTTGTACTACTTTTGCCGCCGCTTATTACCCTAACCACTTTATTTAACTTACATTACTTTCCAAACCATGATAGCTTTACGCACTTATACATTTTTGGAAAGGTAATGGTATTGGAAAATTAAAAATCAATGTTTAAATCTGGATAGACCCCTTTATGGCAGCCATTTTGGGATTTTCAAATTGGATAAGGTAATATACTTACATCATAGAGAATATTACAGAATTTATAACCATTTATAACCTCTTTTAGGATTCTATCCAAGGGTTTAGAACAAGTGGCCTTTTGTTAATGTTTTTCTCAGGGCAAATGATGCATAGTTTCTGCTCTACAGACTCCTTAGACATGCCCAAAGACCAATTGCTTTCTTCGCGATCTTCACTCATGATGGGTTATGCACTGAAAAGGCACAAGAACAACCCCCATAAACACCTCCACCACAATAGTTAATATGTAAAAACAATACATTAACCTTTATGCTCTCGCAACTACATAAACAATAGGCCGGAATTGATATAATCCGGTTCTATTTCTGGTTTAGATTGATATTTGTAACGAACAGTTTTATTTCCAACGGAGAATGAAACTTACTCTTTCAAATGTGTTTAATGATTATGGAGTTAAGTTTGTTTGAACATTAGTTAATTAGCTCAATTATTTTATTTAATTAGCACATCACAAGAGGTTATAAAAAGTTATAAAAAATGTAACAGCATACAGCTATAATACTATGATTTGAATAGACTCACATTTACATAAAGTCACCAATTTGGGATTTCAAACAGAACAGAAACAGTTCAATTGTCTGGGGAGGGACGAGCATACAACTTCTTTTCTAACTGGAATTAATGAATACCCCTACCCAACCTCACAATTTGTGTAGGCCTAACTAATTGTAGACCTGTAGCCCATTTTCCTCATCCCAAATAAGACCAACCCCTTGAAATGACATCTTGACTTTGAATAACCCATAAATTTTCGTAACAAAGTTCCGACTCCTACACTGTACAACCAACTGAAGCAGCTGTAAAAGTGAAGAATTCTAAAGCTAATCTCGTGCATTTAGTTCACAGTATGACTCAGATCCACCCAAAATGTTCCAATCATTTGCCCCCTTAACAATATACAGCTACCAAACAGAGGTGATCAGCAACTTGAACTTATATGCTTAAACCTTATGATATTAAGAAAGTTTTGACGCTTCTTAAACCCTTAGAATGGTGTCCAAAACGTGAGCCTGCGATCCTTTCTAGTCCTTTAAAAGTTTGAATTCAAGACACTGTACTACCGGTAATATGGCGAAAACATTTGAAACATCTGAGTGAAATCAGTTCCTGTGTCCGGTACCAGTAGAACGTTGCTAAACAGGCTTGTGGTGATGCTATTCTAACAAAACACCTTTTTTCGAAAACAACTTAAAATTGTATAAGAAAAAAGCAAGCGGACGGGGATATGCTTTCAGTTTTGGATTGGAAATTTTAATTTTTTGGCCGTCATTTTGCTACTTTTTTAAAATTTATTGTTGCATTTTACCCCACCCTGGGGCCGTAGCCATAGGCGTACGGGAGCATTTCAGTTTGGAGGGGGGGGATCCCCAGCCCGAAAATGTAATTCTGCTCCAAAGACTATCTAAGCGGAGGGCCACCATCTTTTGGCGCGGAGCGTACATAAAATTTTGAAAAATCAAAACCCCTCAGACAGCCGGAAATGGCCTTTCCCATGCTTATAAGCAGAATCAAAGCCATCAATATTTTGAACTTTCGTTTGCAATAAAATTTTCACCAAAAATGAGCAAATCTACAAAAGGGTCAGAAAACTCCCAGATTAAATGTATCACTACCATTAGATGACTACATTAAGCTATAATCATTGGAAGATGAGTTTGTTTGCGCGTTCTACAAACTATTTTACGTCATGTAGCATGAGATTATCACCAATATAATTTTGAAAATTGAAAAACTTCAGAAACCCTCGAAAAGCCCAAGGCTTCTCAACTTCGAGGGAGGATGGCATTGCGTCGCATTCCGGCTGCCTATTAAATATAAGTTTCGTCGAACTTCACAAGGATCCCGTGTGTTTTAGCAGCCTGTTTAGCTCAGATTCAGAGGCCCGAATTACCGGAGTGGGGATGCCATGCAACGAATTGGCCATTAAAAACTGATTAACTCAATTTTCGCGCGATTACCAAGCAAGGTAGCAGCCTGTTTATATGCATTTAAACAAACAAGGGCGCAAATCATTTCCTAGTTGGGGGGGGGGGGACTATACGGGCCCATCACCCTCCTCAAAAAGAAAGAATTGTAACAGTCAGAAATCTGATTATGCAGAGTATGGATTCCTTGTACCTGAAAACATAGACTTGATATATTTTACAAGGTTTTGAGGGTATGTAGAGGTAGAAATAGAGCAAAATAGGTCTTTTTACGGCGGTCATTTTGAAAATCCAAAATGGCGGCCATACCGGTATCAGCGCAAATGTAAACATTGATTTTCAGATTCTCCATGTAATAAAGATTCCAAAAATGTTTAGGTTACCTAATCTACCATGATTGCCAACGAAAATACATAGTGAACCTGACTATAACGGCAATGAAAATCAGACAGGCCGTTTCAGCTACACATAGGCTGATGATAAACAGAAGTGTGAAAATGTCTCCCAATAAGTCTGACTGAAAATTCATTTGGAGCCACCTTGTAACGTGACATATTTTCAAAAATTCAAATACATAGGAATAAAAGTCATTAATAGTCTGGAGTTCGGGAAGTAACGTAGAAAATCTCATCTTTTAGGGCCTTGCAATGGACTACAACGACGATTCCGTTACAGAGTTTTCCCCCGAAAAGAGACAAGAACATTACATCTAATTAATTGCATCAGTACACTTTTATCTGGTAATTTTCTGATTACTTAGCAAGTTGGGTTTTGCCATTGAAGTGAAACTTTCATTTTAAAAGGAAAGTTCAAAATAACGACTGCTTCATTACTAGTTAAAAGTCTTGGGAATGCCTGTTCCGGCTGTCTGAGAGCCGGGTTAGATTTTTGAACATTTTTCTGTACGCTCCGCGCCAACTGATGGTGGGACTCCGCTTAGATAGAGTGTTTTGGTCGAACAGATTACTTAACAGAACATTGCAAGCTTGCAAATTGTTCTTCGTATTGGGATGATATTATATAGTGAAAATTTAATTGCGAAAGAAAGCTCAAAATAATGACTGATTTGTTTTTAGGTACGAGCCCGAAAAATGCCATTTCCTGCTGTCTGGAGGTTCTCAATTTTTAAAAAATTTCTGTGCTCCGCACTTTGATAGTCGTTCGCAAAATTACATTTTTCGGACAAATGAGACATTTCTGCCACTCGAAAACTGAAACGTTCCCGTACGTCTATATCAATATGTAAAACATAAAACTTCAAATGTATGGGAAGCCAAACTGTTTCCGCGGGAGAATTTTCCCAATATGGTCCGAGTGCCTCAATCTGCATGATGATATTCAGTAACCCCTACCAAACTACAGATCATGCTCTACTTGATTTTCTTGTAAGAAGATGAGATTCTTTTATAAGACCCGTTAATCTGTCATAAAATTACAAGTTTTCTCCAGTTTAAGCTTCAGATTGTTAAAAGTGACAAAATTTCCCCAAATTTCGATGGATACTCCTTACAATAAATAACCAAAGTCAACTCTGTTAATCACCCCAACATTCTGTATACCTAACTTTGCTCTTGAAAGTCATATCACTTAATAAAAAACCCAAATATTTCATGATAACTGTACCCCAAAACCAAATTTTCTTCAATTAAATTCCAAAAATTCTCCAATGAAATTTTAAAAACTTGGTTCAAAAAGGAAAAACCTTTTCGGGCAACCTATAGTCCCGTGTTGAAGCCTTAGTACGTAGGCCTGGTACGATTAAATGCGTAACCCCAAAATATTTACAGCTGTCGCAATATAACGCTTTTAATTTTTCCCATATGGAGGACAGATCCTTCAATAAACACCCCATTTCTTTAATGGTCCTCTCAAAAGCAAAACTTCTTTAAATATTTTAAATTTTGTCCTCAAAATAAACTCCAGATTTTTAAGTATTTGTTGGAAAGAAGGTCAAAAATTTCGACCGCTGCGCGCTTCTCGAAATGTTAAGTCACGCTCCACCTGGTCTAACTCAAAGCCTTTATCGGGGCCTTGAAATGCTGGCCCCCCTCACGGAGAGCTTGGCCCCTGCATTAGAACCAATCTTTTAATTTCAAACCCCAGCTTCCTAAAAAAAAGCCTGACATCTTTTGCATGAAATCCGTATGATGATTTCGGACCTTTCATAAAAAAAAAAATGTGCAAGGTTCGTTGCCTAGGATAACGTCAGATGGCGCACCGTCTACAATTGGCAACCCTGGGCTGCGGGGCGCGAGAAAACGGGAAAACGGGAAAGAGCGAAGTGCTTCCACTAGTTACGAAATTGGATGAGCAAATTTTCTTGAGCAAGCACAGGAATGTGTGCCACAGACATGTAAGTCATATCCGTAGATTGTCTCCACCGACTGGGACAAAACTTCACTTTGTGAAGTTTGTGTCTTTTTGCGAGACTGAAGAAAATATTAAAATTTAAAATTACACTTGTAGTATTACTATTGCACAGAGATCTGACCGTATAAAACCACAGAGCAGGGGGGGGGGACTTGTCGAGGAGCAGGGGGTCTTCCCCCAGTCCCCCCCCCCCTTAGTTACGGGCCTGCATTGTTGTCTAAATGATATTAGTATAACTCCGCCTACCTGTTTTGACTGGAGAGTCGTTCTCCTTTCTCCGTCTGGCCTTCTATTACTCGATTTCCCGCGCCTGTGACTAAATGCTAGAAAAAACTATGTTTCTCTTCTTCCTTCAGAAATTTCCATGATTTTTAAAGAAAACTTTTTTCCGCCTTGAAGAACGTAAAGGCAACCAAACGAATCTTTTCAAAGTATACTAATAGGATATTTCAAGGGTAATTAAATGGATATAAAAAATTACATGCAAAGCCTGTAATATCAACCCACACCACTCAAAGGCAATCTATACAGGATCATGTACGCCATTTAAATTTGAAGGAAGAACTTTATCACAATCCTGAACAAATATATAAATATGTATATATATACCCCAATAAAAAACAAGCAACTCAAAGTGTTTCAATCAAACGTTGTTCTTGACCTGATGGAAAAGTGTCAAACGATTATCACATTGACTAAACCTCCACTGCTGTAGATCACGTGATCGAATGCCTTAGTAATACCAGGGAGATGTTAGGACTCGATGTGAAGACAAATCACTTTCAGATAACAAAGAATGACAAGTACTGCATTGTAACATTCAAGTCTTTACTTTTTTAAACTAAATATAGACTACATTTTGACATCACCAGGGAGCTGCTAATAGCAACTCCCTGACATTTCAACTCCCTGACAATTCAACTACCGCCCAATGATGCCTTAAGCCAAATTCTATTCGGAAAGCTTTGTCGATTAATTGTCGACAAGTATTGAAACGCATATCCGTCAATTTTTGGCCAACAATTAGGTGTACAGAACGGATGACGTCACGATCCAATTACACAATTTCATTGGTCAGTATTAATTTTAACTGTGACACAACAGCTCGAAAATCAACTTCCATGTTGAAAGTCGTGTGTAATGAAAACAGAACGCAAGTTGAATGTCACTGACCGAAGATTTTGATAGTCCAAGAGAAAAGAACTATTGAAAACAGAACGCAGAAAAGAACAATAAGACAGATATTGTTTCGAAAATGTTTTCTTTGGAATCTGTTCGGGTGAAAACGGTTGCCAGGACGACCTAACATGACATTAAAAGTAAGAAACCTCTATTTGTTATCAAATCATTCAGTCTCAACAAAAAACCCAGCAATAGCTTTGTATCCTCATTATATTACGCAAAAGAGGAGTTGTGGAAGTTGCATCTTTTAAAATGTTGAAAGTTTGAAATTTCATTGTACTTAAACAAACGCAACATTTCCCTTTAAATTTTCATTTTAAGGTGGCTAGGTGTAAAAATAAACTGAAGCACTGACGTCGTGCGACGCCACTATTAGGTTGACTGTGGGAAAACACTCCGATATCGGCACCTTATATTTGCAAATATTCATGCCCCGGAAAAACTCTTGCTATGCCACTGGACACAATACAGTAATTCTTGCTACCCATATCGCGATTTAAACCATGGGTTAGGGTGATAGGGAAACCGTCGCGTCTAATAAGTCGTTTCGAAATTAGAAAGGTTCATTGCTTTCATGTGCGTTATCTCGGGGGATGGGGATGTATCCACCACCCCCAATATTGGACTATATAGGGGGTGGCCGATGTAATCATTCTACCAATGTTCAGTCTACAGATACATGTATTCGGGGCGATGCGCACTGTTTAACAAAAATTTTCCTTACTGGCTAACGATAGCCTAATCCCTAACCTAATCCCTAACCCTAACAAAGGATACAATCGATACAATACAATGGCAACAACCAACCAAGAAACACCTTGTTAAACAGTGCGCATCTACCCATGTATTCTGGATATTTTGCTGGCTAATACATTTTCGTAAGGAATTCTTCAATGACCGCTTTATCTCTAGGCTTTTTTGCATGGTTGCACGTATTAAAAACCGATTCCAAGTTGCTTTAGGTTCTGAGAATAATAAAAGATTAAGCCATATTACATGAACACAGTCCGAACATTTATTTCACATCCCTTTTTTACAAACGCAATTTATTCACTGTGACAACCCCGTAAATACTAGATATTACTTATATTTGATGATTTTTCAAGGTATGATAATTTGGGAACTTTATCGCCTTATTTCTGTAAATTCCAAAATCCAGCTTAACTTTTATGTATTAAGTTGAAAATAATCTGGTTTCTCAAGCCAACTTGCAGTTCATGTGTAATATTGTCTCCGAATCTGATATCTGCCTGTGTAAGCTTTACAGTACATTGTTGCTCGTGTTCAAATTCAATCCTCCAGTGCAACTTGAGTTTTGTGCTCGACAGAGTCTTCCGTAAATGTGTAAATATGTCAATACCTAGAACATTACCTCTGAAATATACCGTCCCCCTTCAAGCAGTGTTCTCATAGGCGTTAAAAGCGAGGAGCTTCCGGGAGAATTTCCCCGGTGGACCCCGGCCGGGTTCGGCTTCGCGCTTCGAAGTGCACGCTTCGCGTGTACATCTTCTAGCTTTTTCATTATACAAACCATCCCTCCAAAGTTGAAAATAAATTTACGACCATGATTGTTTCTTCTGAAACTTGAGGGCAGATGCCATAAGTGACATCCATGGTAGTCTTAATACACTCGTAAAATCGAGTTGACGGGTTGAGCATCTATTGAAAGTTAAAGATGAGTCATTTGTACTGGCAGTTTCTTTTAGTCAGAAGTACTGCAGCACCTGCTTCCAAGAATGTGAACAGGTCGGGTTGCTTGAACAAGGGAGCTCAGTTTGAGTGACAGCTCCTTGTGCGTCGTCTCTTTGTAACGTTAAAAATGGTTTAAGGTCATATAAAGTTTCCATATGCTAGAGGGATACTTATTCCAAGCATTTTGGTGAAATTTGCATTGAAATCTGGTGTGTGGTTCTGAAGACATGAGTAAGTAAATTTGTCACATTTTCAACAAGCAATGAACTTGAATCAAGCACATATGACATCATATCCCCACATTTATGGACAGTCTTTTTTGAGACTTACAGACTTTTTCCTCCTCGACAGTATGACATTATCAAAATGTGTTTGCATAAGTGGTATGGGACATGACTACATACGTTGAATTAACTTTGTTTAGTACTTTATTTATTACCATGGTCTTCAGCCTGGCATTGCCGATTCCCATATTTATAACAGTTTTAATCTGACGTTTCAGTCCCCCTTTAAGTCCCTCCAAAATAGGTTTAGAACCACGCCTGTTTCTTTTGACGCAAACATACTCTGATTTCTATCTGATTTGGGAAATGTTAAGAGCTTAGTTTAATCTCTCGCTGTAATTCATAGTCCTGATAAGACCTACATGTTGTACTCGGAAAACTACGTAAAAAAATTAAATTTCAATAAAGCAGAGGCTAGTGACATGATTAAAAAATGCAAACAATCAATGATAGATTTACAAAAAAACAAAATTGGAATTCGAGTAACAAAATATAAATGCAAATAACTTAGCTGACATGCTTGGGTGGATTTTTTTTAGGAAGAACTTTATTCCCATCTTTGGAAAGTAACTTTAATATTTACAAGTATTTACAGCTTAGTTAATTAATTTTGCTTGGGTGGATTTAAGTGTACAATCTTCGTAAGAGAAGTATTAGCATCAATTTCGAATGTGACAGAAACGCTGTGGCTCATGAGGAAGTTTGTGGATTGGGTACTTCGTTAAATATCAAGGATAAGATTATCTAGTATATTTGAAGCTTTAAAAGTTTGTTCAAATTAGTCTGAAATTCTCTGTGGTTCTTAGCTTAGATTTTTGTATTCTCTGTTACCCACCTGTAGGTTAAGTGATCTTTGCACATAGTAATGTCTATAGTTGTGAGCTTAGGTTAGTTCAGTTGCAATTCTCATTAGAAAAGTTCCACTTTACAATATTATGCATCCACCAGTCCATAAATGTCAGAAAATTGTATAGTTCAGTAAATCCTTAGTTTAGATGAAATCCAATTATTTAAAAAATGAAACATTAAGCAAACGATAAAAAACAGATGAGGTTAAGTTTTTAGGAAGTAAAGAACAACTTTTAAAAACTTAGGTTATTGATGGTATTAATATGTGTTTTATCCTGTATTTATTCAATGTCTCTCTTTCATTACCCTGTGGTCATTGAAGTCCGAAGTATAATGAATTGGAATTTGCTTTTGTTATTTATATTGGCTCTGATGTTCCTTTGGAGGACGACAAGAAAATAAAATGAAATGAAACAAGCAATATAGACGACCTAATTTTCAGTGTGTTATCATTTTGGAGAAAAAACCTTTTATGCGATAACAGGAAGCTATCTTGTTTTGTGGTAGTCTATACAAAAATAACCCGAATCATTTAGGAGTTTTCTACTTCAGGCAACAAATGGTAAAATAAATTGAATCAAAAACTCAGACAACTTGGGGCATTTTTTGAGAAAATACACTTTGCTGAAAATTGTGGAATAAATTGTGTTTAAAATTGAAATGAAATGGGATTTTGATTGTCGAAGTATAATGATACTGGGATAATAAATTTTGCAATTCCTCATGTACGCCTGTCTGTTATTTCTGTTGTGCAAATAGTTTCAAATGAAATAACTGTAATACCCGTCTAGTAATTCGTGCCGAAAGTATGGGGACCATTCATGAGGCGGACATTGCAAGTATTTACTAGAAGTGTTGTGATTGTTTTTATTTGTTTTGTTTATATTTATTTCAATTGATATTTATTTTGTGTGAAAAGTTTGACGAATTTTCCTGGCTAAAAAGTAAATGGTATAATTTCTTTTAGACCAAAAATATGAACTGGACATTACAGTTCCATTAACAAATGTAAACCATTGATCAGTGAAGGTAATCTTACTGATATCATGAGAATATATAATTCTGGAACCGTGGTTTATGGCGTTATCTCCATTTTTCTACATATTATCTTGGTTTTGTTTTATTTTGACTTGTTTGCAGTATCGAACATTTTGCACTTATTCTTGTAGTTTTACGTATTTATATTTGGGTATCTACAACTTTATTTACTCTTTGGTTTGTTAATCATTTTTCATGTGAGAAACGACTGGATGCTCCCTTAAGTGTTCAGTTTCTGCAAAGAGTAGACCACCTCATCACCCAGATATAGGCCTATTACATTATTTTGTTATTTAATTACACAACATATATATATATATATATATATATATATATATATATATATATATATATATATATATATATATATATATATATATATATATATATATATATATATATATAAATATATGTAGACAAGATTGAGAAATTAATAATACTGATGACCAACAAGATTGATAAATATCCGAATATATTTCAATCCCACCTGGGATCTTCCTCAGCGGATTAGACGGAGAACGTACAGCGATTACAAATGAAAATGTAAATGATAACTGTTAACGATTTTAAGTTATTGTTCAAAGTTAATACATTGATGCGCGCGTCATGAGTTAGTAATAAATGACGCGTTTGCAAGGATCAAAATAAAGAAATTATGACGCATTGCTACAATACTGTGACGCAACTGTGATAAAGACACGCTTAGAGATGATTACAAAATGATGTGGGGGTAAAATGATAGGAAACCCCGATCTTTGTTTAAGCCATGGGAGACTGTTTTCAAGTAATGGATCATTTTAAGTTCGAAGATTTTCCTCTCCCGGATTTATACAACTTCGAATTTTAAAACGTTTTGGTAGCTTATCACTCGCAGCCCGGGATCTCTTGTGACCTTTAAACTCTTTTGTTTCATGCAACTTACTGTCACCTTTTATTATTTTGATGTCTTCAGTGGCGTAGCCACTGGGAGTGTTTGACGGGTTAGACCCCCCCCCCCCCCCATGACCCAACCTTGCAATGCTAAAAACACCTAAAATAGCAGTTTTTCTCATTATCCTTAAACTTTTCCCTCATGTCGTGCCCCAATGACACCAAAGCCCTCCCCATGACACAATCATGGCTACCCGCCTGGATGTCTTATATTTCTAGTTTCTTACTCTCTGAATTACCGGTAAACTTGTTCAATACTGTTTTCTTTACATGTTTGCGTTGTTTTATGTTTGTTTTAAGTTTGTGCGAGCAGGGAGGTGTTATTACACCTTCCTGATGCGAGTATCCCGGGTTTATGTTATCATATATGCTTCTGTTGTCCTTGAATTGGTATTGTCGGAATGCTTAAATATCTTTCCTGTAGATCTTGCAATACTCTACGCGATAATAGTGCATAGCAATTAATCTTTATATTCTCTGCAGAGAAATTAAAGTTATGTATACATAAGCTGCATGTAATGTCAAATTAATGTGCCGCGATGACATCAGAGAGTTTCCATAATGCACTATGTCTCAAGAAAAAATCCGTTTCTGCGAAATTAATATCTTCCGATCGGTACATGCTATTGAAATACACTTTTCACCTACATATTTTTGAAACCAATGAATTTATCTAGCAGCTTCGAACACGTGTGTCTGAACTGCAAGCTTGGCAATAGAGGAATGGGCTGGGGAGATAGTGAGAGGGGTAAGGACGCCACCCAAGCTAAGAGTCTGCCACATGGGTATTGTTCAAAGATATAAAACGTAGATTCCAAGTTCATATCCCTACACTGTCAGACGCGCTGACTCCTCACGGAGGCTAAAACGGAGGGTGGGCAGTGTTCATATGACATGCGTACTGTTCTATTTGGGGGTCTGCGCGCATAACTATGGATGCGTAAGAGAAATTTCATTGTGACGAGTCGTCAGCGTTCATGCATTTGAAACACAGTTTAACTGCGCTAAAATTATTTAGGTTTTCTGAATTTGATTTGCCAAATAACTGACTAAATGTATTGAAGCTACAGAGCCTCTAGAAGAAAATAGACATTAAATGATTCAGATCTAACAAACAGAACCCGTTAAGTGCTTCCTCTGTCTGTTTGTCTCTGCATGCTAGTGTCAAACTGTTGGTGGAGATCTTTCGACGCTGTGCATTGTGTTAAAAAGAAATGGGTCTAGCTCATCTAAAGGATTCTTACCTCCGTCTCTCTCACTTTACTTCTCGCCGAGGGGCAGTCCCTGAGTGGAATGTCAATCCAGAGGAGCTCGACTGGTATAACCATCACTTGACCAACCATTTTTTTCTTGTTCTGTATGATAGAGAAGCTGTGGGTTTGTTGCCGTGGGTTTCAGAGGGCCCCGTACGCGTAATTTCTTACATGACGCTTCGGAGTATTTTTGGCCAATGGACACATGCTGTAACATTTCTTATAGAGAAAGCAACATAAACACCCCAGTAGATCAAAGGCGATGTGGTAACTGGTATCTGAGTTTGTTACATGATCTATGAACTCAAATGAGCTATGCTTTCATTGTGTTCACACTGCTTGAAAGGCAATTAACACATGCTTGACTGGGCTGTTAGCTAACCTTTACATAAAAGTTACGTAACTTTTTGTGTTTTTATCTCATCGCTCCGTGAGGAGGATGAGATATTATAATCACTTTGCCCGTTGAGCTATAAATGGGAATGCCAGCTGAAATTGGCACTGTTGCCATGGTAAGGGTTGGTGCCCCCAAGTTACTAGTACAAGGGTCTAACCTAAGGTGGGGTCCCCCAAGGTAACCAAAACTCCAATTCTGTGTGAGGGGTCAAAACGTGTCCGTGTGTGTGGGGGGGGGGGTGCGTGTGTGTGTGTGAATTTTTGTTTTGCTAATATCTCTTAAACGGTATCAAAGGTCACGTGATGGAAGGGGCAGTGTCTATTTTCAAGTGAAAAAAGCAGAAACTTTTAACTCTTACTCCTCCTGGTGGGTTAGACCGATCCTTTTCAAACTTGGTGGGAAGATACCCCAGGGTCGGAACTTGTGTCTCGCAGATTCCCGAAAGTGAAGGACAAAGGTCAGAGGTCAAAGGTCAAATTTAGGTAAAATCATACTTTTGTCTGTTTTTTCGGTAATGAAACATCTTAGTTACATGCAACTTCGCAGATGTCATGAGGATGACTAGATCTACTCAAATATATGGTTGCCATGGCAACAGACTCTGGAAGTGACGGTCTAAGGTCAAAGGTCAAATTGAGTCAAAATCGTTTTTTGTACATAATTCCAGGGGAAACATTGCACCCACATGAAACATGAAACGTGTAACAGGAGTGACATGTTCTGCCAAAATATTTCGTTGCCATGGCAACTCAGGTTTGAAGTCGCGTAACAGGAGGTCAAATGTACGGTGTATGTACAGCCAACTAACGCAACCACCTTCTGGAGGACAAATAGCACACATGGAAGCTAAGTAAAGAAATGCGGTGCGTGGCGGGATGTCTTTTAGAACAACTAGTGCGTCCGCTGAATTTGACTTTTTGACCTTTGGTGCAAGCTCCTTCCAGAGGTTATGTACCGACGGACGTCACTGCGTTGCGTGTTTCTCTATTTTTCATCCAGGAGTACATTGTGCAACAATTGTTGCTAAGGTTCTACCGTGCGCACGTATCGGTAACACACCTACTGCGAATGATCAGTAACATCCTGTAGGCCAAATTAAAACACGCTGACGTCATTATTTTCACTTCTGGAACGCGTTTCTAGCACATCAAATTTGGCATGAGGTTTTTGTAGCTAAAATCCCCAAAGGAGCTTGATAGAATTTAGTCCCGCATTTACTAGCGATGAGATCAGCAACTCCGGTTTCCCTCTTGTTTAATATATCTGTTACTGACAATCAATTAATCAGATGTGAAACCTGGCTACATTATATCAAATGTGCGTGTAGTGCGTCATTTCCTCCCTGGAGTGATAAGAGGTAACCAGGCAGAGAAGGAGGACGTACCCAAAAGTAAGTGGGAACGTTTAATCATAAAGGCAGCTTCTGGAAAATAGGTCACACCCCTGTTTCCTAAATAACAGCTCTCCCCATCTCTTTCTCAATTTTTACACCGGATTACCACATAGCAGGCCCCCAAATCCTGATTCATGTACCTCTAACCTTAGATCTAACCATACCGTTCGCTTCGAAACAAATTTTCTGGAAGAAACGGGAAACCCTTATTCGTTATGGGAATAAAAATCAAGCTTACTTCTTCTCACGTACGTAATAGTACTGTATGCGAAGAAATTTCACATATTTGTTCACAGTTTTTTCCTTGTAAAAACATTCCAGACTCCAATATGTGAAATTAAAAAAGGAATCGTGAATGCTATGAAATCAAGGTTAATGTTTCGTTGATTCCCTTTATTTTATGAAAAAAGTTGGGACAAAGAAGACACCAGAAGGTGATATTTTTCTTGTGGAATGTTTATTGTTCTTCCTATTTTACTTACAGTGAAATACCCTCAGCCAAATGTTATGCAAACAATGCATTTTTTAGTACATACATAAGTAATTAAACCGAACCAAAACAGAAAAGAAAGCGTGACAACCACGATTTGTAATCTTATCGAGTGAGGTTTTCGTAAGCACAAACATTTATCAAGAGTACATTTTGTTTATGAAAAGAGAAAATCGACCGAAAAATAATGTATGAATCTTCACCTACCGCAGAATTCAGTTACAAAATTAAAACACGAAAAGACATTTGTCATGCTCAAAAGGTGACAAGAAACTTACGTCATCTAAAAAGACCGACAAATACAAACCACTCGTTACACACATTTTTGACTTATTGGTTTAGTCCGTATGTTATAGCGACATCATGAGATAGTTAGAGATATGTAGTACATAAAAGGGAAAAAACTTGGAAGGTTTGTCCATATTAGTCAAGACGACTTTACATTTAGGTTAAAGCTAGAAATGCACTTGCCCTCAAAGTACCTCCCCCCACACCCCCACTCTCAAAAAAGTAGCTTAACGAGTTGCTGCACCATCTTTTGAAGGTGACCCACTGGTGTTATCGTAAGAAAAGAAATCAATGTACTTTGTAAAGATATTTTGTATCTAGATAATAGTTCTAAGATTTAACTGAGTAAATAAAGGATAGTTACTTTACATAACGGGAACACCTTGTTAAGCTGGACTCTAAAAACTAAAGACTGAAGTTAGTCACTCTTAAATAGAGTGAAAAGTGTAAATTCACTCGAATAGAGTGTTTATTCACTTTAAGAATATGGATATTCTCAATCATCATCCATGTAATGCTATTTTCGTTACATATTTTTTTAAATACGGGAGTCTGACTAATTCCTTACGTTATTTCTTTGGATGAATATATGTTTTCAAAAATATCTTTAGCGCTTCTTGCTAAGCGAATTGGGGATTTCGAAGAGTTGGGGGTGTGTTTCGTAAACAATTTTGGGGTAAATGCCTGTCCTGTTTTCTTAAACTTAGTATACTCTATGTCTCTTTGTATGAAAAGTTTTTCCCCAAGAAGGTCACTTTTTAAATTCAACATTCCCACATTCAGAAACATTTTCCTTAATTTAGGAGAATATCTATAAATATTAGCACACTAACAAAATGTTAGTGGATTATTGGTGTCATAATCACAGTTCATCCTACGACACATCGGAGCCAGATCCGTAATCAGGCAAAGCTCTGGAGGAAGAGAATTTTGTCCAGGGACGAAAATTATTCCCAGTGGGGCCAAATGTTGAACACTGTATTAAGTCAAGGACAAACTCCGAACCCCCTATAGAGAGGAACCACCCTACTGGTGTCCGTCTTTCCGTGGCTACCGATCTGATCAAAAGATAATCGGTTTTTCCTGAGTATCTCAACAGGGTGCGAAACTACACTCGAAAATCAAAAAGAGGGAACTTGGTAACTCTTAATACGGCGAAAGCTGTGATTTCACTCCATTGGAGTGTTAATTCACTCCAAAAGAGTGAAATTCACATCAGGAAGAGAGTGCCTGCAATGATCACTCATTTTTTTAAAGAGTGATTACTGTTGGGAATTTTACTCTTTTTTAGAGCAAATTTCTCTCTTCTTAGAGTGAATTAAACCTCTAACAGAGTGAATTCACACTTGTTACTCTATCAGGGAGTGATTAAGATCGCTCTTTTGATTTTAGGTCGTAGCTGGACTGATCATAGATTTTTACAACTAATGTGTTTCGTTATTGTAAAAATTACACCCGAATACTCGACTGCTCGAAAGGAATGGTTCTTTCAAATCACAGTTTCGGAAGAAGCTTAAAAAATTGCCATGGAGGATACAACATGTAAAGTATGTATAGGCCTACCAATATTTCACTGCAATTGTGAATAAAATATAATCCTAAAAATGGCATAGATTTTAAAGGAATTTGAAAAGAAGAATCAACGACGCCTTGGAAATATCGCACTTCGGTCTAAACAGCTAATTTTAATCCCTTTTATTGAGTAAAGTGAAAAGAAAACCGTCCACTTTTTTCAAAACATTTAATGATCGGCAAGACGATACTCAGAAGACAAACGACACTATACATTACAGGCATTGCGTGGTAATTTAGGATTTTTTGAGCATGAGACATTCTATAATCACGATGGATTTGATGTTTGAAGATAAATAACTTAGAGGAAAAAAATCTAAGGGCACCATTATATCATTCCCATCGGTCCATGTTGTGTTTGGAACCAATCAATGGGCGACTTGGGAAATGTTCACAGGCAATGCATCCTGGGAATGAATCAAATTTGAATATGCATCTGTACCTTAAATGCAGTTATCCTCTTATGCAACATCTCGAATTTACAACGCTGTGATTACCAAAGCAGTAAGAACAGGAATAATTCGCCCCAGTGGACTAGTGTAACTATACGCATGCGCACATTGTTGAAACGGTTGTCATGGAACATTTGCTCTTCAAACTGGACCATTATTTTAAGAACATGAAATCATGAGCGCATGTACACCAGAAGATGAACACAGAGACAGTTTTAACAATCTTTGAATAATGAATAGACTCTATGTATGACGTCAACTTGGAGGAATAAAAATGAAACACGTGGTCGTACCACTGATCTTCGCGTAGAATGTTTATGGAGCACTGGTCTCAAGCAGTAGAAATCGAACCACGAGTGTACAAGACTTAAGAGTGTCAGGTTAGTTGGCCAAGATTTTGGTATCTTATTTCTCCAAACAAGGGCGTGATTTTTTTGCATTGTGACATCATATGCATAAGATCTATTAAAAACTGAAATCAGAAGCATATAACATGTTTAAATCTTTAATTGTAATCTGGACGTTATCGAAGTACTTTATTCAAATCATAAATTATCTGATTTAAAAATGAAATCTTTGGTTCTTTCCGGCAAAACGGTGTGATCCATGACTGATTTTTGCATTACGCAATTGTATCGATATCAACGAAGAGTTGAATATCAAATATAGGCAAGCCCATGTGGAGGTGTTATATGTGCAGAATATTGTGGGATAATGGTACCGGCAGAAATGGTTGAACTCATCGCCTCACGGATCTTGTCGAAACCTGACAACAAACAAAATAAAAACGGCTGTTTGCATCAAATGCGTGAAACTGTTTCTTAAATAATAGTCATACAAGTAATAGTAATAATATTCGAATAAGTCAATTCGGAAATTTGTTGCCTCGTAGAATATTATTGGGCACACGATGGGATTTACAAACCGAGCCCAGCACAGAGTGTACTTCGTTCTCTTGTTTCCATAAAATACATGCATATCACACTAAGCATACAACAATTAAGTGTCCAGCTCAAGTGAATAAAAATTGGTCTCACCTCTTCTTCGCAAAATATCCATAAAAACGCAAATTTTTAATTAAAAACAGTTAAGAAACAATCCACCACGCAATCATATGCCACACGGTTTCATTATGACCACCTTTTGATTGTTCAGTTGGGTCGAGAGTTAATCTCGTGTTTCTTGGACTGTCGGGGTCCACCCGCAGTGAAGTGATTCATAATGTTTATTTATGATCAGGTGACAAATGGTCATTTTCACACTGATTTACATAAAAAAGAAAGGCCCCTCCCCCGACAGTTTCACCTTAATAACATCACTTTGCACCACAGATACCTCACCCCCGCTGCAGCAGACTGGATTAACCTTACAGATTTCCTACTTTTCTGACTTAGTTTGAAGAACATGTACACTGTACGCGTGGACTTGGCCTCCCTATTTGAGGTAGGGAAGGTTAACACTTGTTTTAGCAACATCCGTTGACTCAACTCGCATGAGGGAACATTTTGCAAAATTCGGGCAAATCTAGACATTCTTTTCGATAGGACCTCATATTAGAAACCATACTAGATACAACTAGATACATCATGAAAAATCACATGGAACATCGGTTTTATGGCTAAACAAGATTTGAATGAACGAAAAACTCAGTGTTTAAATTCAGAAACAATGACATGAGTGAATTCACATCCATTTCAAGCGATCCACGTGGCACGCAATATATATATATTTGTTGAAATTAAATCGTTCGGTAAGTGAACAAGCTGCTGATCGGATTTACTTCAATTCTTGTCATACTTAGTGAAATGAAATGTAGAATTCACGAATTCAGACAGACTGTACTGTCGTCTACCCACAATGAGAATACCTTGAACCCCCCCCCGATTTAGTGATCTTCATGATTCATACCAAGGCCTAACATTGGTTTCTCGTTACACCAAACTACATTTTTATTATAATCTGACAGAAAAAAATCTCAGGTGGTACGTTTAGCTAAGAGTGGCTCGTGTACCACAGAGTATGTACAGAGAGTTCGAATTTCTATTAGGGATATGGCTATGAACAAAAAACTAGGATTGCGCCAGCATTTCTTTTTCAGGCTGTACCTCTGAAATGGTGATAGGAAATTACGGAGATTGGGAGAACTGGAACAGTCTGTGATGAGGAGATTTGACCGTTTAAGATTTGGTTAAAGATGGCCGAAGAATGATTTTGCAACTTTTTAACATACATATACTACGTCAACACATAACTATGATGAAAGAAGCAAAATAGAAACTGAATTTAACGCCTTTTTGGTAGATAAAAACTATACATGATGTAGTAGTACTACAAGATAGTGTTGTGAGTTCCTTTATACATCGAGAAGCTTTGGGGCATTGCAATGAAAGGGTGTTGTCGAAAGTGCAAATACTTAATTTAGGTCAACTATAAGACAAAATCTAACTATAACATACCCTGCACCACTTTATGGCTTGACGAACGATATCATAGCACTTCCTGAAAACTTTCTGTCTCCGGCGCATAGGCATGGATACATAGGCAGGACTTGCCACTGAACGACTGCTATCTGAGCCGCTGAGTTGCTGAAAGAAGGAAGGAAGCAGGCGTGATCGTTTATAGATTTGACGAAATAGTTATATTTGAGCCCCTCCTCCCTTAGGATACGAGGTAAGGACACTGCCTAAAATATTTCGTGAGAACCTTGTGATTCGTCCAAACCAGGAAACCTAGATGAAACACTAAGCTACATATATAAGGATGGTTGTAGAAAAACATAAAATGTTCTCCAAAGTGAGAAACACAATGGGAGTGTCCCTTTAAACTTCCTGGGCACTTGTAGGAAAAAGGGGGACAAACGTACTCCTATGAAACATGAGCATGTAAGGATATGTACCTTATTGGCAAGAAATACGGAAATATTTCCAAAGACTGTTGTTGCAACAATATCAGATTAATTTGAAAAGAAATGCGAGTGACAAAATTACGTGATAAATACCCATATTAGGGAGATTTAAAGCAGAACGGAAGTTTCGAAAGTAATAAGACGGGTTAAAACAGGGGTCTACAGAAAGGGTTCTTGGTATGGACAACATAAATGGTTTGAAGAATGCTTGGTAGGTATATATATATATATACCATCCGACTTCCTTCATTTCAGTTCGGTTGACTAAATGTTTGGATTTATTATTGTATGATACGGATTAGGGGCAGATGGAGGGACCCAGGGGCCTGTACTACGAAGACACTTGTCATTTAAATAGTCCATTTGATATGACAGAGACAGCGGAATTTTTTACTAACTTATTTCGACCCCAACAAATAATATCCTCGTGCTACGCAATTTTTTTCCTGACCTCCAGTATTCTGAGACAGTCTGGCCCTTATGTTACACATTACTTTCTCCGCCATAGCCAGGAGTGATTCATTAGCGATATAGTACATTTTTTAGTTTAGTCTATTACTAGACCATAGTATCGGGAATGCTGATTAAACTTCCAAGGAAATTTGTTAAGCAGGAACTGGGCATGAGAGGAAGTTCCCCTGAAGATTTTTCAATGAGGTTTTGCACCGAAGAATAAAACTATTACTTCAATTAACCATCGCAACTAAAGCTTCAAGACTTAAGTTGTCATAGTCGAAAATATGACATCATTTTGCATCTACAATCACCGACAAAAATACATGGGACAAACGCCGCTGCCTTTACCAATGTTGAAGGCTCAGGGTGCCTTGAGCTGCCGCAACAGTGAATGGGGCAGTAGGGGTGGTGTTCCGTTCATTGCTTGTTTTTCTTGATTTTTTCTCATCATTTTTGTCGAATATTGTAGGCTCATTGAAAAGGGCAAACTGTTTACAAATAGGAGGAGAAGTCCTCCCCCTATATCCAGTGGTTCATTTAGAGGGGGGCACCCCCTAAAACTTCCTAAGGAATATTTTTTACTTCGTGTATTGTGTATGAATCATTTTGCCTTATATTTTGTTACATCATGTTGTCATGTCTTTAAATTGTTGCAAATAATCTCCTTTTCAAAGTACAACTTTTCATATTCTCAGATGAAAAGGCAGAAGGTGATATCAAAAGTCTTGCGTGTGAGGCAGGGGTGCTGGGGCAGACCGCTTCCCAGATTTCAGCAAGACCTGAATTTTGGACAGCGTCTGGAAAATTCAGGCAACTATCTAATTAAACAGACACAGAAGACTCCTTTAGACGTATCAAAATTTTTCCAAAACCTTCTCCAAAAGTCGAAAAAAGCCCCATCATGGTAAACTTTCGACGAAACAAAATTTCGGTACTCATTACGACAACTCAGTTATTCATGAAAAAATTACCATCAGTCTCACTTTATAGCCTTGTGAATCACTTTGATCCGCCTGAATGTTATTACTTTGATACAGATTGGGTCTCGAGTGCGGAGGAGAGTCCAAGCGCCAACGTTTGCCCTACGTTAAAAATAGAATGACTTAATTCACTTGTGCAATTAATGGTACAGTGATCTCCTTCCCCTTTTAAAATATACTTACTCCGTACACGCGATTGGCCTGTGTGTCGTCGGTGGGTGTCTCCCATTCCACTGGATGTGCTGACGTCACTTGAGTCACAATTAGGCACATGGAAAGTATTGCTGCCCACGTAATGATGTGGTAATCCATGGTTTCCTATGGATTTAGAAAGATCAAAGTTAAAACATCGTGTTTTAAACTTCTGTGATATGAAAATGTGTGTTTGATGTAGAGAGCATTATATACGAACTTAGAAAGTATCTGAAATTCACATCAACATCCCTCAAAAAATGACCATTTTACAAAGTAATTTCTGATTTGCACTCAATCATGAATAAACATGAGCTAAATATGCAAATCTTGTGACGAAAGAGGGAACTGCTATATATGTCTTAAGTTATCCTTTCAAGCACAGATATAACACTAGTGTATCCGAAGGATTCTGTTTTGGAAGTTTATATTGTGTCCTTGGAAATCATCAGTATCAATTACCAAACTGTTAATTATTTATGAGTACTTAAGAGATATATAGAGGCTTTGCAATTACGTCACGGAACGGCCATACTGGAGGACAATCATGCCAAATACACGTGGCTTTATGCCGAACGCACTGAACAGTGTGCACTTTGGTATGCACGGTGTGTACACATCCAACGAGCAAGCGCGTCCAGTGTGGTTTACAACGCAGTTTCATGTACTCCAACGTGGCCGCCGGGGAGTATTATGACGTCGTGTGAAATGTTAGGTTAACAAAAAAAATGAAAACACTGTGAAACACTGCCCATTATTTTGACTTAAACAGCAAGTTGCCCCCAAAACACTAAAACTTTGAAGAGGTTTATCTTGAGAAAACTAAAAGATATTGACATAATTCGAAGGGAGTTTTCCCTAGGAACGCTTACTCTTTAAAAGCACGTAAAAGTCAGGGCTTCTTGGTGACATGTTACACTTCCTTTGATTATTTCAAACACTGCTATTATTTCTTGACATAAAGTTTAAATTTGGGTAGATTTTAGATTAAAACTTACATATAAATATTGTGCTTGCAGTGATAAAGAAGGCAATTTTCAGAAAAAGAACTAAAAATGGTCTGAATTACCTTCATTTTCAATTGAGCAGGGCATTATGGTGCCACAGGTCAAGGCACATTTTGACTTTAACGGGGCAAACTTTTGAAAAACAAAGTTGAAAACCATTGAATAATGTCAGGCAAGATGAGCATCACCTCTGATTCTCTAATGATCTAGAAATTTTCAAATCAGATTTGATTGCATGGTAATCGAGTGTTAAATGGACTAGAATATCCTGCAAAAGTTTGTTAGTTGAAGGGTAAGGAGAAAGTGTAACGTATACGGCTCAGTTTCTAACCAATTGGTTAAAGTCGGCCTACCCATGACCTTTTTTGTTGTTGTGGCCCACTGCCTTGTTGTCTCTTCTCCGTTGATAATGCTAACATCAAGGACAATGGCACTAGCTCGGTTTCATTTTTGAAGTTTTCGGCATGACTTGACCACTCAGGATGGAATCGAACTATAGACCTTCCGTTGCAGGCGGTCGCTCTAACCATACACGTTAGAAACTGATGTCTTTGGACAAACTTCGAATTCGGCGTGAATTTTAAAACAATAGAGGAGACATTTCACGCCTCGAAGCGTGATCGTGATCCCTTATCAATATGTACACATGTGTATAAAAACGTACTGGTCGTAAACACTGGTGATTAGCAGGCATTCTATGACGGAGATAACAGATTGTGTCACGCCACCACTCCCATCTCCACCCAACGCCGGCGTCATCAGTTAGTTTACATGTATCAGGAAACTTGTTACATTCGACGTGCAGTCACAATTTAAAATCAACTGACTATCAATTATCAATTACAGCGAAAACCAAAGGTGTTTTTCGATTCTTCTTCATTCAAATTCAGCTGCATTTAGGCAGGATTCCAGACATTTACCCCCTTTTTGATCGATTAGTAGATGTATTTAAAAACATGAACGACCTTTCTCCGATAGTTTATTCTGTCAATCACATTGTAAATTTATTTACACAAATTCCGTCAGCAAGTAAACAGACCCTTACACCAACGTTAAACCCTGTACGTAAATGTGCCCCTAACTGCTTGTGAGTCAAAGGCCAAATTTACTACAATTTTTTGTTTATCCAATCTTCGTAAACCCTGAACCAGCGTTCCTAGTAGAATGATTACCAGTGTTAAAAAACCATCGTTCGGAAATGGCATGCCTGATACGTTCACTCGCACTTTCACCGTCATTCAAATAGATAGCTGGACTAGAACGAAGTACAAAATAATGTGAAATAATCTCTCTATCAGAAAGGCTCTATGTACAAACCATTCATAAAACGGGTGTGGATTTGTTTTCTTAACCGGGTCAAGGCTTGACCTTCTGCCGAAGAAATGAAATTGCCCGACTAATTTAATCAAGAGTGCGCGATAAGAAGTATAATGGTACATGACATTTTGAATCTGACAAAATTAGTCGCATCTTATGTCTACATGTATGAACGTCGCTTGTAACTCAATGTATGTAATCAATAAAACACAGAGGTTTGAAAAACTAATGAAAGGCTCGATCTTGTCAACCACATGTCACGTCACCACACTAAGGTGTTCGATAATTTGTCTTTAATTTCAGTCTTTATGTATTCCCGAGCCTGAGGCAATGATGGATATTTTAAGTGCAGGACAAAAATACTATTTGATTAAATGTTAAAATAATCAAAACAGGCATAAAAGGGGCAAATTATTCCTTACTGAATGAACAATAATCTTAATGCCTTTCTTACATCATTTTCTACTGCTAATAGGAAGTTCAAATTACTCTGTTTTCATACAAACTGGTCCAACCTGTAAATCATACAGGTAACTTAATACATTTGTTGGCAAAAATGCGCTGGACCTTGCACTTCACATTATTTTGTGGACCAAGATCTTTTATTTGTACCGTAAAGGCAGTAACTTCCTATTTCCACTACATTTTCACCCAGAGTCTATCAAAATTCTAACCCTCGGGGCGGACGATTTTTTTTTCGTCCAGCTCATCGCTACGGTAGCCTAAAGGGGTGCAGCCACAGAGGCGCTACGCAGGCTACCAAAATTCTAAATTAACACAGGTCTTCGCCTTGATTTACATCAAATTAAAAAGGGAGTATCTCTTATTAGACAGCATGCACTAAGAGTGCATGCTCTGATTACTTATTAGGGCGCTGTTCAAGCTCACCATGGTATGCCCTAAAGAAATAAGCTTAGGTTGTGTCTTGGCATGGAGCTCTGCTGAAACTCCCTAGACTGGATAAGGGTGAATTTTAGCCAGCTGTTATAGAGGTTAAAAGTAAATAGGTTGGAAGAATTGTAACTGTTTGGGTTGATGAAAATATAAACTTAAAATGGCCAATACCTTGCCAGAAAGATGCAAATATTCTGGTAATATGAACAGTTGTAGTCCACCCATTCAGCATAGGATGTCTATTTTGATTGGCGAATTAAGGCTGACGTCGGAATATAACCTTAAGTTATTGAGAATGTGGTAGAACTCCGGAATAACCATTAACTTTCCACCATTATGTATCGTAAACGTGGAACTTGATGTGTGCCATCGAAGTAATTTGTTTAAAACTCGAACCTGTATCTTCACTCGAAGAGCACATAGCATATAGCATACATTTTGAATTCATTAAAGGCTCCATGTAACAGAACACTGTAAATCATGGTGCTGTAATTCCTCATTCCTAGTGTGTAAAAAGTACTGACTAATTATTGGACCCAGATGATCTTTGAATCTTCTTGGTTTTCCATGACAAACCACCGGTTACAAATTCTTTCGCTTGGCCTGGAAGAGAAGCACTATCAAGGGGAAAGGTCTATAGCCCTATAAAGGAGAACAGTCAACATTTAAAACAGATCAAGGAATGAAATAACATCACTGCGAACTTTTGGATTTGGCCCTGGGGTGAATTGTACAAGTTCCTATGACGTCAGTTGCAGGATACTCTATATTGCATTTGCAAGGCTATATGCATCTTGTTAACTTGCTATCTAGTTTTCCTTCCACAAAATCGTTACTTCACAGTCGCTGAAAACGTGGAGTATTTATAAATAAAAGGTGAAGTTTAATTATCGCCTCGTCTGAATTCGTTTTCTTTATTGGAAAACTGCTTTAGAAAGACGGTGAAATTTAAATCCCCCCACTTTCCGGTTTGTAGTGTGGAAGAACGATCCAGGACAGGTCAAACAGCTGAAAACTTGACCATCCTCTTTTGAGTAACCCCGTGACATTTTTCACGGGAATTTTACAGTACAGAGGCCACCGGAGCACCAAATGAATACACTACTATATGGGGGATAATTAATTCACATGAAAATACAATCCACTGGTCTCAATGACTAGTTGAACTTGTCCTACAGAGAAAAATTGAGAAAACTGTTTGGCCGATTACCTACGTCCTTCCTCCGGCCAGCAATAGCATGTAGGATGTAGAAACTCCTACATATAGTAACTTGGAGAAAGCTTCAGCGATTGCAGAGGAGCGTGGAAATTCATGATTCCCTTGCATTGTTCATACTACAATATACTTTATGCAATAAGATACGTATTAAAAGGGTATATTTTGACAGCAGACGTCTACTTAAAAGGCTAAATCCTCTCATCCTAGGCAGTCCCAATTCTCCTAACCTACTTACTTAAGCTCCTCCCACAACTGTCTAAAACCCGACTTCATCCAGACACAATCTCAATTTATTTCTTCAGCTGTTCAAGGTGAGAATACAAGACCCAATATGTAATCAGAACGCTCTCAATACACTATGACCCTCTTGGCTGCGGTTGTAGAATATGTCCACGGTATTTCCCGCCTGTCGTAAGAGACGACTGAAGGGAAACCAAATTAAACTTGAGCCATACTGGAAAATAAATTAAAACTTTAATTTTTTGATCAAGTTGACTGACACTATACACATTTGTGTTGTTTGTCGTTACATCTCATCCCCTGACTAACTCAATACAGCATATGGTGTAATATGTCTACGGTAACGTAGCCATATTTAATTTGCTGTTAATCAAAGAACTGTGCCGATTGAGAATTCCTGTAAACTACTACGAAAGTTGTAGGCTTTATGAGGATTGACTTCCTTTAATGGAAATTCGTTCTTGAACAATGCAGACATATAATGTTAAAGTGTTCCATTTGAGAACACATTGTTTAAATTATAGCCGGTCTAAACATATGTTACAAAATTAAATATTTCTTCCTTTACCGAGAAGGGACTTATTCTATATTCTTACTCAGTAGCATGCTACACAATTAGCACTAATGTAGTACTAATGTCATATAGCCAAATTTCATGATTTTCCCATTTTCGATACATTACTCCAACTTACAGCAGCAACTGGTTTTAAAATAAACTTGGATGCACAATGGTACGGATCCTTTCACTTTAAAGACAGGAATTGTCTAGTTAACGTTGAAAACAAGACTACGCCTTTAATAAATGACCACACCGATATTTTGACCAAGTTAGGCCGACGAAACCGTTATTTCCACTTGATCAAACCAGGAACTGCTCTAACAGCTTCCAGATCAAACATGTAACCAGAAATCGACAATGCTTTATCTGTTTATCTTGCAATAAATGTCACTTTCACTATGCATGTGTAGGTCACGCAATCAAGGGTAAAACTGAAATATAAGTCAGTCGTGTAGAAGAGTCCTCAAAATAATATGGAAAAGAAACTTGAACATTCAAGTAAAAAAACATTGCTGTAAGTGAACAAATTGATGAAGGTTTAAAGGCATATTTCCAATTCTCCCAACCCACTTACTTCTAGCCCCTCCTACATTTATCTAAAACTCATCTTTATCCAGACACACTCCTAGTTTATTGCTTCATGGCTTGTCCCAGTGGCCACACAAGTCCATAATGTGTAATCAAGACACTCTCAGTGCCCATGCTGTGTAATTTAGCTATGATGCATTGTTTGAATGTTATGCCAATCAAAGAGCTGTACCAATTGAGAGTTTTGATATATGCATACTGAAACTGTATTTTGGGTGACGAATGACTGCCTTTAAAGACTGAAGAAAAGTCGTTTGGTGTTTCAGCACATTGATGCACTTTGTGTTATTCATCATCTGGCGATCTTTGCAAACACCGGAACCAATCTATGCAAACGATCATGATGCATGCATGTTTGTGGCACATTTTTCTGCAAAACCTCTATCCCAAACAAAGGATTGTAGACCTACATAGGGTGTAAACTCTTTGTTGTTGTAGCCTGTGACGCCGGAAGTACTACCTCCGAGGTAGTACTTCCATGTGTGACGGCGGCGATGGTGGCGGCAGCAACGATGTTGTGACGCTGTTGTTGGTGGGTGGGTTAGAGGGTGTCGGCCTAGGCGATGGTAGTGTTGGTGGATGCCATTTGAGATCACCAAAAGACTTTTCAAAGTGCTCTGAACTTCACACTCCCAAAAGAAAACGGTATATCGAATACTTGCTGTTTAAATACCACAGATTTTTTGAAAAAGCCAATTTCTGATGGGGACCAATATGCGCTTGAGCTCAACGTCGATAGAGGAATGAAAACTTTGCAAACTTATTGTTTTCAAGGGAGAAATTTCGAAGAACCTCTTCTCAGTAGGTGGATAACCAAGTAATAAGTTAAAGAACCCTATAATTTGATGGAGGTTGAGCCGATCTGATTGTTATCTTGACATTCCAGTAAAGGTATATCTGATATACATATATATTGGTTCTATTCATGCTTTAACAAAGGTCCATGGAATACGTATGGACTTTACACCTTAGTATGAACACCGAGACTGTCTTGTTTAACCAATTGAAACCACCCTGCTTAACAATGGATTTCGGGATGTAAGTTCCAATTTTCTATTCGGGAGAAAACAGTCTTGGACATTTTTAAGTGCCTTCAAAGTTATTCAACTAAATATTGCTATGAAGCTATGATTTCCTGTGGAGGGGCGACATGGTTTGCTTAGAATGATATTCCTTGAATTTCCAAAGATTTCACCGAGGGTTTCGTTGGCCCTGTACCGTGCAATAACCCCTATACTCGCTCTTGAATCTACGTCATTTCTAATGAACCCAGGATTAGAAGCCTGCAACATTAAAAAAAATCTATTTTGCTGATTTTCGTCATGTGTCTTTGCACTACTACTAAACTGTAATAGTGCAATAATAATGAGAGGGCATGAATTATTTCATATATTGTATAATCTTTGTAAATATAAAGTTTGAACAACTTGATGGTGTGTTAAGGCTATGGTAATGGGGGTTGAGTGAGTAAGATAAATTTTGCAAACACTAAAATACATATTTTTAAAATTCTTGACTCGATGTAGACTTTACAGTGACAGAGCCTATCACTGGCGGCGGAAGCGGGGGACGGGGGGACACGTCCCCCTAAATTTCTTAGCGAGGGGACGTCTCCCCTAAAATACTTAGCGAGGGACGTCCCCCCAAAAAAATCAGAGAAGAAGTAAAAGAAACTTGGGAGCCTTGAACCAATTCAAAGTTGAGACTATAGTTAACCCACCACCAAACAGAGCAGCCAAAATTGACTTACCCTATGTTTTGCCATTGTTTGGCTGATTCTTGTCACGGTCCCCTGCGACCATGCTCTATGCCTGTTACCTAGTATTTGGCTACAAATCAGCTCCGTTCGCATGGCGTGTGCGTACGTACATGACCGTCCGGTTGGAACTTTGGAAGAGTAAGCTACCTCGGTATTATACCGAAGTAGCCTACACATTGTTCAGAAGTTCGGATTCATCCTGATCAGATAGATCTGCATAGGCAGATTCAGACTGATTCCAAGGAAAATATTAATGAACTTACACCAGATTGAATGTTGAAATGAATCCCGGTGAAAGTACAAGAATTCCAAGAAATAGACCTTCGATTAAAATACAAAATAAAAAAACAATCACAGGTGCAGTACCAAACCAAGGGCGAGTACAGCGGGGCAACTGATTTTAGAATAGGTAGGTAACTGCGCCTCTTTTCCTTTGGATTTGAAAAATGATTTTAATAAAACCAAAACTACACACATAACAACGCAACTGTTGATGTCCAAGAAATAGCCTATAGGATATCTGTGAAAGCAAATATTTCGTACGTTTTTGTTCATTGAATTGGCTTAGATTGCACGAGAGAGCTTGTAGAATGTCAGAGCTTCCACGGCCCTAAGGCGGGCCCTGGACCCACGCCAGTGGGACTTCGCGCTTTGCGCTCGTGATGTGCGCTACGCGCACATAGGGTTCGTTTCACGAGTCCAACCATTCCATCTTGTTCACTGATTGTCCCCCCCCCCCCCACCTAAATTTTTATGCTTCCGCCGCCACTGGAGCTTATTGTAGTAGTCTAGTTGTCTATCCCATGCTATGATGAACAAAACATTTGGAAAACTTAATGTCATGATAAGGCTGTGGTTATGGGGAAATATATAACTGCAGTCGTCTAGTTGTCCATCCCATCCTACGAATCAACCCATCCAATCCCTTTGGAATCATGTAACGATAATTTTCATGGTTAACTATGAAATTTTGTGTAGTGTAACTCATTGCCTTACCTCAGCTATACAACATTTAATTCTTGAATTTTATAAAAAGGTGCGTGGAAGATAAAGTATGAGGTGTGATTGACAGTAAGCTGTCATTAAAAATATTTTGGACACAACTGCTCTTGCAACTTTAACTCTTATCTTGTAACAAACGCCATTTATTTACTACATTGCAAATTATTGTGTAGACTTGCTTCAAGAGAAGAAAGCTAAACTGCGATATTGTTATATATGGTGTTTTAGAATGTTAGCTGACGTAATTTTATCCGCCGATTATTCAACCTTAGCATTTACTTAGCTTAACCCCGGCCTCTCTTTTCTCACTAAATTGTAACCACGCAAACGACGAATTTTTACCCCGCTGTCTCTCTTGTAGGATTTTTTTGTCGGTTTATGTCAATTGACAACGGATTTATAGTTTCTTGAGTATTATCGCAAAAAGGAGAGTTGTCAATCACCCATCCACCCATTTAAAATCCGCGAATACAACTCTTTGACGGTTTTATCAACGGATGTGTCGGACAGTTCGGTGAGGACTGCTTGATTCGGTACAAGGGGTAGGGTGTGTTATTTCAATCGATTTCATTCATCGTATTAGATCATTAACAGGGACTTTTATAGAAGAAAGTCCATTATTTTTATTGTGAGGTTTTATTTGGGTTCCGTTCGTTTATTTTTGGATGAGTGTACGTATTTCATTGAATAAGTTGTATAAACACACGAAAACAGATTGGATAAAGAAGGAAAAAAGCAAGTGTAATTCGGTTATGGGCAGAGTGAATGACGTATATCGGAAGTTTTCACTCAATACTGATTCAAGGCGAACTCTATTTATTTATGCTTTGCCTACATTTACACGTAAAGAAAGTATGGAGAACCTGACATAATTATGCTAAAAGATGTTACAGAATACAACGATCCTTTGAGAGGTGTACAATACACGATGCAGGTAGGTGCATGGGGAAAACCACCGATCTGAGTCAGGGAAGGCTGGAGATCCTAGTAAATGAAATACACGATCGGCTTTTCCTGTTATTTTGCTTAAAAGAATAGCAAGTTCTGAAATACAACTTGATCCCACTTGAGTGCCTCATATCAAACAGCTCGTTTGTACAAAACGATCATTTGCTTATTTTACATCAAAATTTCTCAATTGTTCCAGTTAGTGAAAGATAAATCGATTATACTTTGAAATTGTATATGTTTTCTTCAAATCAAATTATGAAATGACGTATTTCACTCAAAATACCAGATTTTCAACGATTTTAAATTTTAAGATGCCACAAAATGGGGTAATTTCACAAAAATAATGCGATTTACGCCAAAACTATACCGTAGATCCACATAAAACCAACCCCTTCTCCTGGTGTCTATGACACACAGTTCCAGAAACACCTTTAGCCGTGTGAGTATATTGACCACAAGCAAATTAATCCTCTAAGTTATGTAAATTTTGATCGGAAAACATTCTTTGCCCTATAGACACAATCTCATAAAGGTGATGATTTACCCCCACCCCTAAAACTGTAAAAGGGTTGTGCCTAATCAAAAAGTATTCACTGTGTGTGTAATAGTATGAACATCACACGCCTTAAAGTACAACCCCGAATACTACATGTACCGTAACGAAACTAAAAATACACCATGTGTCCATACATTGCGACGCATTTTGGAGGCTTAAAGGCATATTTTCATCATCCCAAACAGTTCCAATTCTCCCAACCTACTTACTTCTAGCCCCTCCCACATTTATCTAAAACTCATCTTTATCCAGACACTATCCTAGTTTATTGCTTCATGGCTTGTCCTAGTGGCCATACAAGTCCAATAATGTGTAATCAAGACACTCTCAGTACCAATGCTGTGTAATTTAGCTATGATGCATTGTTTGAATGTGATGCCAATCAAAGAGCTTTACCGATTGAGAGTTTTGATATATGTATACTGAAACTGTGGTTTGGGGTGACGAATGACTGCCTTTAATGATCGAAACTTTTCGATATGTTTTCGTTACTCAATTCACTTTCTCCCCAGTTCAGTTCTTTAGTTATGTGTAGCTACAAATACCAGATATGAATACAGAAGCGTCACAATTTGCCAAAGAGGGTGGGACCTGCAAAGACTACCGGCAGACTTCCAGACCCGTATAAGCCTATAGTGCCTCCCATGACAGCTCTCTGTAGATGGTACTTCCCAGATCTTTAAAGTTGCATCTAAACATATAAATTCTAGCCGGCGCATGCACGCAACTTTTTACCGGGACATATTTGGAGTTCTAAATAGTTGAGTCGGTCAACTTTCTCAAGTTAGTATTATATGACGCGGCATTCATGCTTCATTGGACATTACTAGACATGCATGCAGAATGATATAAAACTACCGTTATTCGGGAAAATGTTTATTTGTTTATGATCATCCATACAGTACAGTCCGTAAGGCCAGTATTGGCTAGGCCCATGTACATAATGTAACTTATCTCTTTCTTTTTTTCTTTTTTTCTTTCTTTCTTTCTTTCTTTCTTTCTTTCTTTCTTTCTTTCTTTCTTTCTTTCTTTCTTTCTTTCTTTCTTTCTTTCTTTCTTTCTTTCTTTCTTTCTTTCTTTCTTTCTTTCTTTCTTTCTTTCTTTCTTTCTTTCTTTCTTTCTTTCTTTCTTTCTTTCTTTCTTTCTTTCTTTCTTTCTTTCTTTCTTTCTTTCTTTCTTTCTTTCTTTCTTTCTTTCTTTCTTTCTTTCTTTCTTTCTTTCTTTCTTTCTTTCTTTCTTTCTTTCTTTCTTTCTTTCTTTCTTTCTTTCTTTCTTTCTTTCTTTCTTTCTTTCTTTCTTTCTTTCTTTCTTTCTTTCTTTCTTCTTTTCTTTCTTTCTTTCTTTCTTTCTTTCTTCTTTTCTTTCTTTCTTTCTCTCTTTCTTTCTTTTTTACAAAAAACATCTCTTTAATGTATTTTTCTTTCTTTCTTTCTTTTTAGTTATTTATTATAGTCATTTTTTATTTGATAAACAGGAGATACAGTCCCTTGTTCCCGTGCACGGTTACTTGTTCCAGTTTCTACGCCAGTGCAAATGCCTACAAAGAACCCGTTATCTAGCAAAAACAGTGATTACTTCCAGTGACGGAGCTAGGGATTTCGGTCAGAGGGGGCGAAAATGGTCTGCACGGTCGCTTCGAAGGAGTAAATTCTCTGAGCCTCAGCACGATCGAAACCACGGCTTTTTAGACTTTACCTTTGATTTTCCGCACCTGGTAGAAGACTTTTTGCCATTTCCCCTCAGCAAGTTTTTTTTATTAAAACATGTTTAAATTTTCTATCCATGGACCTCCGCAGAAGAAAATTCGGGGGTGGGGACTAAATTCTTTTTAGGGGGAAAGTTCCGTGCCACCATGAGTTGGCGCGGAACGCCAGATAATTTTGGACCAAAATGCCTCTCAGAAGGCTCGAAATGGCATATCTAAAGCCCACTTATACCGCATTTATAAAAAGGGAAACCACTGAGTGGACTGTTAAGAAATGTTGATGTTAATTTTTCTTCGTCTTTTTCTTTATATTTTCTTCGTTTTTTCAGGTTTTTTATTTTCCAAGAGAAGGCAAGCTCCCCCTTGCCCTACCTGCGGACCCCCTTGTTTCAATCCCTTTCTTTTACATTCTTGTATGAAGGCGTTCTTTATATTTTGTATTATTGTCAGGTCTCGATTGAAGATTTTAATGTAATAATGGGCTACTTTGTGAAGGTAAAGATGTAACCTGCTAGAGCTAAATAGCAAGCTGCAATCTTACAGTGGGAAAAGTTATGGAAATTAATCACCGTTCGGTGTACATTTTTGGCATATGGAAATCAAAATAAGTACACGAAGAAATATTAATTCACGTAATTTGCATCATGTGACCACTCTAAAATAGCCATTAATTAAGTACATTGAAAGAAATAGCCAAGGCAAAAGTTTTGCTTGGCTCTCTAGATACCGAATTCATAACAAATAAAAGTAGCCTGAACCTAGACTTATTAGATGCCATTTTTTGGCTTTTGAGACCACGAAAGTACAGAAATAAGCATTTTCATGGGATTATCGTGCAGGGTCAGAAATAGCCATTTATCATGAGAATGATTACTTGAAGAAAAGCAAAATGGAAACTGTTCATTAAAACTCTTAAACCATTAACAGTTTTTATTTTATGTTAACCTGAATGTTCTCCTCAACTGATTTTGAAAAATGTTGTGGAAGCTATTTTGGCATCTTTATAAACTCCTTTTATTGTCTCTGTTGACAATTATCCCCCACAATAAAGGGCTATTTGCGCTACAATTATTGTTGCGCCTTTTGCAACATCTTTTATTGGCCGGAAGGGTAAATTTAATGTCAGTCGATGTATTTTGTAAGCTCATAATCACGCTTGGTGTAGAAGCAATTAGCTTATCACAGCGACAATATCCATTAGTGCGTATAAAGCACGAAGATACGTTTCGGCAAAACCTATCCCTATATTACAGAAGACGCTTTGGATCAGAATAAAGTGCAGATCGTACCGTTACTTGTGGTTGTTTGAGCATTTTGTTATCTGGGCCTTAAAACAACGCTATTAAATTATGTCTTTTGCCAATAATGGTGCAAGAGTAAAGTAGGTTAAAAACCTAAAAAGGGAGCCGACAGACGACCGCCCCTGACCATATGGCAGCTCCGCCACTGATTACTGCCTTCAAACTACTTTACTCTAGAGAAGACAATATTTATGGAGATATTGTGATTCGAACCGAGGGATTAATTAAAACGGCCCCACCAACGGAAAACGTTCTGCGTTTGCAAGCTTATCTTGACCGATCAAATGTACACTAAAATACGTATTAAATGACAACGCATCTAAACGTGAATAAATGGTTTTGCACTTTTTCGATTGATATTTTCAAGTTATATATTAACTTTATCGTGGCACGGCGGTCCACTGAAAAAAATAGGTAATTTTACAAATTTTTGTACAATCACTGAATGAAAAATGAAGAAATAAGAAATAACGTACACAAAAAGTGTTGTCCATGACTTGGCAATCATTTCTACGTATTATTTATTCTTTTTTATTTTCTGGAAATGTACAGACATTTTTACAGTTTATTTCGAATTTATTTAAGGCAGAGTAAAGGAAGTGTTCCAAACTTCACAATCAAGCAAGCAATAAAGTCACTTCAATACTGGTATAATAAAACCACACATAAAAGATTACCTGCCTGGTGCATCTTGGCTGTCAACATTTAGACCCCGTGCTTACCTTTACTCCAGTGAATAAAGATTCTTAATCTCTTAAATTGTGGGATGAACTATTACCCATGTGGTTGGTTACGTATGTCCATCCGGCTAAACAGTTGGGCGGAAACAATGAACCAATTAAGTTCAGTTGGTTACAATTAAGTACCCATTGCTTGTAAAAAATGACCAAACGACGGTGAATTTAAAATTGACTGATTTAGGGTATGTGAAACCCTATAGAGGCTTTGCAACTTCGTCACGGAACCGCCATACTGGAGGACATTCATGCCAAATACACGTGGCTTCGTGCCGAACGCACTGCACAGAGCGCATTGTGGTATGCACGGTGTGTACACATTTAACGAGCAAGCGCGCCCAGTGTGGTTTACTACGTAGTTGCATGTACTCCAACACGGCCACCGGAGAGTATTATGACGTCATGTGAAAAGCCTCTATAGTTTAGAAGGAGACGTGGGACCTATATCTTTTCACAGTGACTCAATCAATTCCCCACCTTCCTTGGAAATGTTACATAATTTAACCCCCCCCCCCCCCCCCCACCAGTGTGGACGGTGCCCTGTTCGGACCTTAGGTCTACCTCATCAGATTTGGAGAAAGCGATATTATTTTCTGTAATTGTGAAAACTAGAGCACTTTCGTTGCCAACAGTAACAATGTAGGCCTTAGCCTTTCATCTACTTTCGACACTTCAAATACCGCCTTATTGAAGCATTTGTCTGGCGAATTTAGACATATTTCACCAAATTATGGTTAGCTATCGACCTGTAATTATGTATTAGTTTACCACTTGTAGCCTATTTCACCGAACAATGATAGCAACAATAACAATAATACGAAATGCAGGACGACGTCTTGGTATGAACGCATTTATTGATCACGTTTCCACCGTTTAATCGACTTGTTTCAAATTTAAGACACTTCTTGAAACGACTCTGTGCCTTCCAGCTATGTTCTCCCACGCCTTACCAACAGTATTACAACTTGCGAAGGCGTGAATGGTAATTGACAGATCCGAAACAACTGCAAAAAAGTTTCGAAAAGGCATGTTAAGGTAAAACTGGGTAATATTATTTGAAGAATTTGAGTGGAGAGCGACTACTTTGTATTGACCCCGGTAAACTGTTCATTAGCCTTTTCCGTGTTTCAGGAAATTGTTATAACTTGCCCTAACTATTTGTTCGAGAAAGTTATCTCAATAAGCAAACTGCTTTTTATAGATACAAAACACCAAAGGGTTCTTTACTTAAACCTCTTTCTCCCGGGGGACAATCTACGCTCTGCGCTTTCCTTAATTAAGACATATGGCCCGTAATCTTGTACTATGAGTAAGGTAACAACTTAGAGGGAAAATGATAAATTATGTAGCATCGGCTTCATTTTGTCGACTTTCGGGTAAAGGTGACTATTTATCCAGGAGAGTAACCAAAATTGCCCATGTAATTTCTGTGGAAAAACATTCTTTTTTAAAAGGTCAGAGCGATTCCGTATTTGCTGTGTCAATTGTAGTAAAGTGATTTTCCCTGAAAGGTGACGGGGCAAAGACGCGTAAGTGTGTTAAAATTGACTCGTTGTACTGTTCTCGAATTGGACCGGACAGATTTCCTTGTACGCCAAAAATAAGTTAGTTTACAATAACCATTAATTCAGTAATGAGGCTTTCTAATTTGCATATGACTATTCCCAGTGACTTTCCCAGTATCTCAATCTCTACCCATGTACATCCTTCAAACCAGCCGTTGCGGTGGTTGACTGAGAAAGACTTGTTAACAGTTTACAGTTACTATAGCTGTTACACCATTTCTGTCGGGGTTAGCTTAGCTTAGATGAAGTTTAACGTCCCTGTTTCTAACCAATTGGGTTAAATCGGGCCAGACACAGCCCTTTTCCAGTTTTGGCTCACTGAATTGTTTCCCTTCTCCGTTGCTTTCGCTGAGCACCAAGCACAATGGCAGTAGCTTCCAACTTTAGAGTCTTCTGTATAACCTGACCAGGAGTCAAAGGCGATTTATGGTGCGAATGTAAATTACAGCTTGGCCGGGTTCTAAGTGGTGCCCGTGGGCGAGTAGGAAGAGAGACACGAGTAACAGTTTGGAGGTGCAGTGAGTTGTCAGCTGACAACTCCCTGTTATAAGTAAGTCAGTCGGTTCCTGCGTAAAATATATAACGCATGACAAAGTGACCAAGTATGGGTTACCGGTATATCACCCGAACATGTACTACCTGACTATGGTATCATTCATAGCAGGATTGTCCAGCCTTTTACGACAGCGGGCCACATGTAATGACTAAGATGGGCAAGGGGCTGCAGTGCTATACCCTCTTTTTTATTGAAACACAAAACCGGTAAGGGGGAATTTGACATAAGTATATACACATGCGAAATGTTAACGATTAGACGACAGTGTATATGGAGAATCAAAAAGTTCTATGGGCGGCGATCCGTCTTTGAACACGGGGATATAGACGGTTTCACTATCTAAGCGGAGCGCCACCATTAGTTAGCACAGGACGGACAAAGAAAATTTCTACCAGAAGTACGCCCGAGATCACCGGAAATTGCCCCTTCGGGGCTATCTAACGTGGTATTATAGCAAAACGTATTTCAATGAAAAGGTACTAGAAAGGCCTATCCTAAAAGTATAGCAAAAAGTTGTCAGATTGACCTACGATTGCCATACGTTACAAGGAGGAAAAGTTTCTGAATCGAGTGAAAAGAAAATCATTGGGTATCATTGATCTTTTTATGGTGTACATATTCCGTTTCCGTAATTATTTCAAGGCGGGTCGGTGCATATCAGAACATTTAAAGTTTCTTGTCGACACTCCTCGGACTCTTTATTATTGTATAATGAATCAATTTATGATTTTCTGTATTACACTGTTTATAATCACGTATCTTTTAGTATTCTTAATGAAGGCCCTATATTAAGTAATTTTTATTTATAATCAAAAGTCATTTTCTAAATTAATGTAATCTCAATGATGGTCTTTGTATTAGTTAATTGTTTATGGTCATCAGTCATTTTCAGAATTAAATAATTGTAATACGTTTTGTTAAATGAGACTGAGAGAAAGTCGATAAAACTGAACCAAAGAATAAAAATAACAGAAATGATTTTCAAAATCAAATTCACTCAAATTCAACAATGCTGAGATCACACTGCGGTATAATAAAACTCATGTGAAGAAGAAGAAACACAATTTGTAACAGGATTAAATCTTTCAGAAAGAAAACGTTACGGCGAGTTGGACAATTATGTACAAAGTCTTTTGCAATTTGGATGGCATTTAAATATTACATATGTTTTTTACTGTATGTAAAAATCACTTTTTCAGAATATGTACGTAAAATTGATATTTACCTTCTATTTCAAGCAGAGAAAAAAAACTTACGGATGATCACTTTCGAAGGTGATAGGCGATGGAAGATACTGTAACATATGTGTTATAGGCCTATCTTCATGTTGAAGGAAAGAGGATGTACAGAACTTTCAAGCCACTTTCATACGTCCCCTTTTATTTTTAGAGAAACGGTTTTATGTTAAAATTTAGGGTGTGAATTTTTGTGATCTTTCACTTTTCCGTTCTATTAAGAAGTTTTCATAGTAGCATACTTAATTTTTTACCTAGTTTTCCGAACCTGCGGGTTTGTTTTCATGATTAAATATAGAGTACAGTGTCCCCCTCCCCATCCAATTTCATGAGAGGATATCCATCAACTCCCTCACCTTCCTGATCGCCGTCCATGTTTGTGCATCTTCAAGGGAACACACAAACGTACATTTATCATATTAATTTATAGGCCCTAATGTACGATCTACAGTTTCATACAAGGTTGAAGTTGTTAATCTCAAGGCGTAGCGGACTGGGTAGCCTAAATTTGTCATCAATGAATATGTATGATGAAAAAATTGCACTGTAGATCATTTCTAACCGGTCGGATGCAACCTTTCTGCTGGCCGAGCCGTGGCACACGGACCGTCGGTTGGACAACTACGATTTAACGGCTCTGTAATTTTAGCAAACTGTATATAATTCTATCTAAGTTAACTTTAGTCCCTTCTCCAATTTACATCTAACCGATCGGAAACGACCAATGGGGCCCAAAAGGACAATAGTAGTCTGCACTCAGATTAAATTACTCTGTTACTTGAAGCAAACTTATCAATGATTGGGTTTACATGTATATGACTACAACTAACCGTACAAAGCACTGATTGACCAGCCAGATTGAAATTGTATTATTAGAACGAATGCAAAATCGCAGTTATCAACTGCGTTTAGTAGTACAGGTGTACCACCAAATATGTTTGAACAAGAGTTTTAGCAACTGACTTCTGGCAGCTGGCTTGGGCCGGGACTGTCATGACCTCTTTGAGAACCGGATAAGAATATGCAGCTATCTGAGTGTGTTCTATCAATTTATGTAGAAATTAATATTTTTTTTATCAAGATCAGGTCCACTGGCGGCATATCAATGCACATGACTACCAACCCATGTATGACACCACCAAAATCTGCCCGAATGCTGCTGTATCCAGTCAGCCCCTAGAAGTTTCACCATGTATCACATGATGGTTACATGGTGTAGATATTGATGCTGTTTAATGGATACCTTCAATTGTTAGGGTTTTGTATACGACAGGGACGTCATATTTGGTAAGGAAGAGAGTTTCTGTCACTAAATCGAAATTTTATCGTATCTCATGATCAATTTTCATTGGCGTGGTCTTCTTTGACAGTTTAAGGCAAAAAATCCACTGCATGTGGGACATTTGGATCAAGGAGTCATTGTAACTGGAAGGTTAATCCTAATTTTATCGCCCCTTTCATATGCACTGAAACGATAGATAGGCCTAATGATTGGATCATGGAATGCGTAGAATCAGTAGAACAGTGTTGAAAGCAGATAAATGTGTGAATGGTGAACGAAACTATGACGTAAAACGGTTGGATTAGAACCCAGGCCAATAGGATGCTGGTGAAGGTTGGACACGAGAATTTCATAGTTAACATGATCACGGAGCTACTCTGTAAAAGCTCCATTAGGCAGCCACTCATCACATCAAATACATTATAGTTTAATGCAAGCAGAGTACAATGTTAAATGCTGTAGATGAATCCGGACAGTTTGTGATCGTCTGATTTTAGTCGGCCATTACTGGGGTCAATCACCTTTAATCTTTAAATTTCCTTCCTTACCTGTTCCATGGATGGTTGTACACTAAAATGTATCTAGATTTTCTCAACTTCACTGAATATGAGGATTTGAAATTCACGTAGACAATAAATGAAGACGATTAAAGGCTGATGGACCCCACTAATGGCTGCATACAGTCACTTAAAACAAGCGCTAATCGAATTCGTCTATACCTTTTGCTGGTTTGTAGTCAGAGACTGAGTTACCACCAAGGGGTGAGACGGTTACTGAAAGAGGTTCGCCCGTCTGGGCTAGAGGTATAAGGGGAGTTTATATTTCCTACTTACCTTTGTAGGCTTTTCAAGGAGCCTAGATACAAAATGATGGAAGATTTTTTAATTTGACAGAATTAATCACAAAATTTCAGTTTTGAGGATCCTAGTGGATATTGCATCACCTTCTATATCTTCGGCCTAGCAGGAACCCTGATGACACCACTAGGACTGGGACCTTTATGTGGTCTAAAGTTGGAGGTGGGGGATATTTGGGGGAGTTGGTTGTTCAGTTTTCTTTGTCATAAAAATTTCGAATAATTTGAAAATAACAAATAAGTTCTCGTATTATATTTGTTGTTTCTTATTGTGTAATAGCTTTCAAAGGAATGAAACTAGTATATTGATAACTACTTCATAAGGCACCATACACAGGAAATTAAGGACACTCAACTCCTTACTACATAGGATAAAAGCAAGCATATCATTATTTTAGCATCTACTGGGTGTGTGTCTTCCTGAACTAAGTAACTCTTAATGGAAATTTGTTTTCTTTTAAATTACAGTTCCACAACTTCAAAACGTTTAGTTACATCTTTGCGGTTAGACGATGGACAAATTCAGTTGCGGATATCCAAGGACAAGGGACTTTGATAAAAAAAAAATGACTAATTAAATTGAAGATTGCCGTCATTGTGATTTCATTTATTCCCGTTATACCTCACCGTTTTGTGCCTCTAAGGTATAATAATTCCAATTCTAGTAGAATCAATATAATGCAATATTTAGGTACACAGACGTTATGGATCTTACTAAGTTAACATTTGTTCGTTTTTTTTTTTTTTTTAATACATACCACTTTCCACATTGGCTGTTTACTTTGTAAATCTACAGAATTTTGTTACGTGTGACGAGAGGCCTACATCAAACATAGTTTACCGTACAGCAGAAATTTGTCAGTAAAAATATCCATATAGAAAGAACTGCCTAGTAGTAAATGAAACTAGATTTGGGAACTCAAACGTCCCAGAACAAACACTAATGAACATTCTATCACGAAGCCAGTGCTGCATCTAACGTGGGTCATGGTGTACCGGTAAGCCTACTAAGCAAATAGGATAAACATAGCAAAAGCTGTACAGTTCATTGTCCACTGAATAATGATAAACGTTTTTCCATGCAAGAAATGCTAGGATCACCTGATAAAATCTACATCTAACTGTCCGCACCACCCACATATTAGGCACATTTACAACCCATTACAGAACCCACACAGAGTGCTATATTTTCATGAAAGTTAAAAACAAATTTATGCCTTTTACGGCCAATTAATGATGTTTTGACTAATTGTTTAACAGTTTTGCACGTAACACTTAGCAGTGTCAATACAGTCTGTGACGTAAACGTTAACATCTTATGAAATGAACCAATACGAGAAGCTGTAAAATTTGTAAATGTTTAGACCGATATGCAAACATCAAGTGTTTGTAGTGAAATGCTGAGATGAGCCGTTCAATAAGTTAGCCCAATTAGACCTAGAAGTGCATATAAACCTCGATTGTTTGCATATCGAAGATCACAGCTGTTGTCAAATTAAAAGAAATGGATCGTGTCGGAAAACTATTCTCTGGCTTCGTTGTGGAATTAAGATAGGATATGGTTGTTAGAATTCGAATGGAAATCAACACAATTCCAACGGCGTTCTAATACAGAACTGTATCACTGTAAGGGACACTTCAACCATATTTCTTTCGAAACATTTAAAGGTCAAGAGCAGTCTCCCAAAGTTACTTTGAAGCAGCACCTTAATCTCACAGTTTTCCTCTCTTTTTCTGTTCAAAGTTTCCTGTTTCATATTTTATAAATTCCATTTGCATATTCAATGTAAACAAGCAGTAACTTCAAGTAATTTTCTAATTTAAAAGCGAAAATTTTGTCACGTGACCCTTAACAGCCAATCATGAAACAGGACAGTCTACTACTCTACTTCAAGTTGGGGTGGCTGCTCTTGTCCTTTTAAGTAGGCCTGATATATTTAAGAGGCAACACACGTTCTACTAAAAGACTAGTGAGGTCACATAATATCTATTTTACAGATCAACAAGAATCTTTCTCTTAAAAGACATATCTGTCCTTGATAGAGATGCATTACGTCATCTTCGTGCAACATTGCAGGACAGTATTGCAGGATGAAAATCAACGAGTGTTGATTAAATACTTCCGTCAATTTACTAAATGATACTGGAGGAATGAAGCCAAAATTAATGATATTTAAAAACTCTGGATCACATGCGGTCTTTATTCCACTCCAACTGCTGGTGTCTGTTATAAATGTTTATAGTTCAAAAAAGTTGACATTTCTACAAGTTATCGACCGTCATATCTGATAGGCCATTTTTTAAACAGGACAACAATACGTTTAAGGGAATGAGATATAATCTAAAGGTAGTGGTTGTCTTTGTCAAAATGAAAGCAAGCATCTCGGGCAAAAAAGATGATAAAACATAACCCTTTTCTCGTTCTGGTTCGACGTCACATTTATTCGCCAGAGTAAAAACCTTGCTAACATTTTATGTGGTTAACCTTTCTAACAGGTTATAGCTGATTTCAGCAGTTTTCTGCATTTGTTTTAAATTTATCATACCTTCAGATATTTACGTAACATTAAATTTACTAGGAGAAAGCACCCTGTGTATTAGTCTTAAAATACCATACATTCCCTTCGCAACATGAAAGCGAAATTGTTGAATGTTGAGCCTTACCTCAGCCAGTTTACCCCGAAATCACACAAGGCCTCTGAATAATAACTCTATTTTATAATAAGAGTGTATCATGGTATGAGAACATTTAAGTTGTCTGGCTCTGTATATAGCTATGAATACAAGATAATTACTACCGTGCTCCCTTCAAAAAGAAAATGTCATCTAATAGTTAGATGTAGAATAGAGAGATACAAAGAGCCTGGTAAAGTAAGGTTTTTTGGTTTTCTTGAAAACATTTGGTAGAATGAACCACTTAGGACCAAATAACTATTAGTCTTAAGAGGATAATAACTCAGGCCAGGATTGTGTCATGGGAATCGTTTTGGTGTCTTGGGGGTTGGGGGCACGACATGAGGAAAAAGTCTAAGGATAGAGAGAAAACCCCGCTATTTTAGGTGTTTTTTGCGTTGCAAGGTTGGGTCATGAGGGAGGGGGTTCTAACCCCTCCCCCCACAACCACCCCCGTGGCTACGCCACTGACCCAGACCTGCATCATGACATGAATAGAAAGTGCAGCTTCAACCTCGTGGTGGATATCACAGTACTTGTCTATTTGCATGAAACAGAATGAATGAAACAGTTAATTTCTAGTAAAATATAAATAAGAAACAATACATGTAATACAATGTAAGAGATACACGCCAGAAAAGGAGAAAATAGAAGTTCAAGACTTGTATGAATTGCTTCCCCTCTAAAGAGGAAATGCAGTCTCTCAACTTGAAGTAGTGTAGTTTACTGTCCTGTTTCATGATTGGGTGTTGAGAGACACGCCCACTCGGTTTACCTAATATACAAAATAATCGAAGTCCTAAAAATTTGAAAGATACTTTGGAGAGAAATGAGAAGAATATTGTGAGATTAAGCTGTTGCTTCAGAATCTCTTTGGGGAGCTATTGTTCTTTTACTTTTAGAAATAAGAAATACATAAATGAAAAGATAACAATTGCAATTCTAATCATAATGACTGTCCAAAGAAGGATTTTGCTAGTATATAGTGATTGGAAAGTATTTTGAATAAAAATTTATTTGTTGGTGCATCCTTTTCAAAGCATTCAAGAGTTTTCGCAATGTTTCAGTCTCTCGCCACATGAATTCCACAGTTTGAGTCAATTGATAAACAAAGTTATTCCTTTCTTTTCCTTACATAATTTTGTTTCACGTTAGTTTTTTTCCACCTGGTGTTGTACCGTATTTGTCAAATACTTGTAGCACGAAATTATTTGAAGGTTTGTTGGTAAAAAGTATGGCACACATTAAGCATAAAACAGATTAAAATTTAAAATATGTTGGTCTCCACGGACACTTGAAAGTGGAGCCAGCATGGTTAGTGGGACACGGGGTCTGCATCCTCTTCCCCTATCGATTGTCAACAATTTCTTTTTTTTTCAATTGGTTTGAAGTTTTGTTTCCATTATTCTTCGGTGTGCCTTTAGGTTATTTAAGAATTCCCTGATTTCCTTTGCTTACTTGGAATCGAGTTTTTTGTGATAAGTTCCAAAGAACTCAAATGATGACATTACTGATAGTCCGCCCCATAGTCATGTATGATTTACGTAGTAACACATAACAATGTACCTTTTCGAGGACTTTTATGTTGTTACCCGTTCATCTCCGTGATAGATCCGTCTATACACAACGAATGCTGAGGCTTAGATCACGACAGCTGTTAGTAAGAGGAGTTTTCAGTACGTCGATCAAGAATACACTTCACTCACTGGTTGTATGTATGCAACATTTGTCATTATAAATGAACTGATAACAAATAAATCGTTTGAACTGTTGAATATCACCTACCGCGACCATTTTAATTGTGTATTATGATCTCATAGTCGTGTGAAACAACAACATTTGTAACCAACTAAGTAAATGTAACGTCCAGTACGTGTAATTTATCTATTGATACTAGTCATACCTACCAACTTGAAGGCACAGTTGGAATTTGCTTTTTTGTGTCAGTTCCGTAAAATTGATAAACCACAGCTTTCAACCATACATAGCCTATTAAATAGTATTTTCATGAAATGACAGTGTTCATTACAAAGGTGGAGAGCAGTACTTCAAATTTGTTTTGAAGCAACTGCTGAATATCACAATTATCTTCTTATCTCTCTTCAAGTTTCTTTCATCGTATTTTATGACTTCAATATTGCATATGTAAGGCGAACAAAGCACATTTTTCCAGTAAATTTCATATGTGATGAGAAAAATTGTTGTCACACGTCTCATAACAGTCGATCATGAAACAGCACAGTTTTCTGCACTAATCTAAGTTGGAGTGGCAGCTCTTACCCTTTACTGTAATAAATAAATATCAACTAAGAACAACTTGAGAAAGCATTGTTTACACGTACTAACAGTTTCTCAAAAAGGCCCTTATGATAAGACGCAAAGTCCTTAATCTTTCAAAATATTACTAATTGCACTCCATGAGTATAGATGAATCCGGGCAGAAAGTGATGGTTTGATTTCAGTCGGCCATAACTAGGGTCCATCACATTTTAATCTTTCGATTTTCTTGCTTACCTCTGCCATGGATGGTTGTACAATACATCTTCATTCCTTCAGTCTGAACATGAGGGTTTGAAAATCATGTAGACGGTATATAAAGGCGATTCAAGGCCGATGAACCCCACTAATGGCTGCCCACAGTCACTAAAAACAAGCGCTAATCGGATTCGTCTATATCATGCTATTGAAACTAAATGTTACACATATGACTTTTGTCAGGTCACATAAGTTGGAAGAAAATATAAGCTTCCTAAAGCTCTCAAGGAAAACGAAAAATAAATCATATTCTTTTACAGTCTACTAAGTTCTGATAAGAACCTTAAAAGGCGAATTTATACCTTTCCATGTAAGTCAAAAATATTGATTTTTATTATTTTCTGAAGGTTGCAGTTCGACTTTGATGGGAAACTTGCAAAAAATGGTTTTAGACCACAATCCCCTTTCCATAATCAACCTAACCCCCTCTTCGGATCAAAGCGACCCTCTCTTTGACGGATGGATATAAATGACGGAAGGTTTAGGTTACCGTGGCTATCAAGGAATATTCATAGAGGAATACAATCTTTGAGAAGATATAAAACCAACATGATGAAAAATTTATAAATAAAGAAAGATACAATTCTTGCAATTAATTAGGAGACTTGTTTTTGTAAATATTCTTCACAGATGTTACAGCGATACGCCCTCCCCACCCCTACTCCACCCTCCTTCATCTCTCTCTTGTGTATTTTTCGTAAGAGCTCGTTTATTATTTTTACTCTTACTAAGATCTTCATGGCACCATCTGCGCATGAGCTGTGGAGTTCAATATGGCAATCGCATCCTCTTCACTTAAAAAAAACTCTCTACGTAACAAAAAGCCCTTTATCCGCAACACATTGCAATTTATTGTGTTTGACATACACGGTGACCGAAGTTCATCCAAGTCAGACAATTTAAACGCATTACCCCGTGTTATTCATTTGCTCTCCCCGTATGAGGCCATGGCGACAGTTTAAATTTCACAAAGAAAATCGGTTCTGATTTCAAGTTAATGAACGAAATTGGAAATAGAACGTCAAAGATGCCGATTTCGCTATAGGAAGGGTTTCTTCGAAATGTCGGATGTACATGTATGACGGAATGGTCAGTCTCTTCGGTCACGGATTTAAGCCAGAAAGATCGATGGTCTTTACTGCGACGTAATTAATTCGGTTTATGTTCAATTACCTGTTAGGGCGCTTCGTGATAGGGCGAGATAATTTAGTTTTGAATGGTTGCCAGAGTAGGCCAATGAGGTATAACGGTTAACATAACAGGTCATGATAAGTTGTCTTATCAATTGCGACTGAGTCATCAAAAACGTGTGAAAAGAATAACCATGCGTCGACACTATAGCTAAAGGCCGGCGCCCACGGTTTGTCTTGGATGAGTTTTCTTCGCTTTGACTTTTTCTTTTACCAGAAATGGTGCCTTGGATAGTTTCACAGTGACCTTTCAATTCATCTTTTTGACGCAGATTGTTGATAATAATGTATAAGGTTGTTTACGCTTACGTCCCTGTTCAGCAATGGTTGACATAGAGCACGCGCAGGAACATATGCGTGTATGTTACGTCTTGCGACTGTTAACGCTTACATGATTGCACGCAAAAAGTAGACGAATTGGAATCTGCCTCTCATTGTGACGTCAGGGTAAGCGCGCCTGGCAAACTCTGTTGATGACCTTTTATGACGGTATTTGTTTGTCAACACTTAATATTGAGTAAATGAACACTAACACAACTTCATCAAGATGTATAGCCTTATACATCCTGAAACTTTTCAAAAAACTGCAGAAGAAGAAATAATGGCATCAACACCAAAAGAGGCTTTGCAATTACGTCACGGAATCGCCATGCTGGAGGACATTCATGCCAAATACACGTGGCTTTGTGCCGAACGCACTGCACAGAGTACATTGTGGTATGCACGGTTTGTACACATTAAACAAGCAAGCGCGTCCAGTGTGGTTTACTACGTAGTTACATGTACTCCAACATGGCCGCCGGAGAGTATAATGACGTCATATGAAAGCCTCTATGTTATTTCTGCTTAGTGATTTTGTTTTATGAAAGATCCATTTGGGGATTGGGTTAAGTAAGAAGGAGTTGTACTCCTCAACTCCTGAGATCTATTGGAAATAGATGTACTATTATACTTTGTGTGTGATCGCTGGTAGACCCATCTCCCTCTTTGTTTGAGAATTAGAGGACATCTATCCCTCTCCCTGTTTCCCTTGGTACGATGGTCAATAATCAGACAATAATCAGCCAACACGTCCACTTTTGGGAAAAGTAAAGAAAATTGAGAAACGATCCCTCCTCCCCTACAAGAAAAAAAAAGTTTATATAGGCCTATGTATTTAGAAATCAGTTTTTACTATTGGTAATTTGGATACTTTGAGTACCATCCGTTGTCTCAAGTTGACTCGAGGGTAAGGGGTTTTTCCACTCCTCCAGCCATTATTGTACCCATAATGTAACAGTCAGTCAGTCAGTCAGATAGTTAGTACGTCTCAGTTTCTAACCAAATGGTTTAAGCGCCGCTTCTTTTTTGTTGTGACTAAGTGGCCTGTTTCCCTGTTCCATTGCTTTTGCTAAGCACCAAGCCCTAGATGGAAGGAAAAAGACACTACGGATGTCTTTGCATTTAGACACGCCGATGTAGTTATTTCATCTTCAATCAATAAAGATGGAACAATTTTGTTTGCAATTTTCCTTCAGATCATTTGTACTAGTAATACGTAATCTTATGAGGACCCCGCTGCAGAATTCTTTTGCGATCCTGACTACCACGGCAATCCTTGTGGGAACCACCATCTTCGTTAATATGGAAAGAGTACATTAGTACTTCTGTGAACTTTTCACAATTTGTTTTTTTGTTTTTGTTTTGTTTTTTTTTCGGAAGACTCAAGAAATTTTGTAAAGAGTGTACTTCTCCATGTAAGGGGCAAACGTTCACCGTGGAATTTGACAATTGAGGAACAAACATTTAAAGTTCTTTTCCTGGATGACATCTGCTTTTTCAAAGTTTAATCGCCACTACAGACATTACAGCTTACTTCCGGCAGGGATAGAGAACAGACTCTCAGTTTCCGGTTATCATTAACAGTTGCAAAAGAAGATGACCAAATAGTCATCATTCCCATTCTTAAACATCAATAATGAAAAAAATGACTTCTGAAAATTATTTCTCGACCATTAAAACGTTTCATTTCTTAAGATTACCGGATGTATAAAAAACCAGGACAAGTCTTTAATATCTTGAATAGTGTCTAATAATACTCGAGTAACAGTTTAAGACTTCTATCTTAAGTGCTTTTTCGCGATAAAAGAATAAATTAAGGTTTGTTAATTGATGTTATAAGGCATCAAAGGTTCGTGTTAGATGCAAGGAGAAGAAGGAAACACCCTCACCGAACATTAACAAATATGGGAAACTGTACACGTGAAAATGACTAAGCAGTAATTCCATGAAACATGTGTTTCATGAGGAAAATTACATTTACGAAACATGTTTGAAAAGTGGATTAAAATTGTGTCATGATGCAATCATCCGGGGATATACATTGTGGTGGGAACACAGTAGGCAGGTACCGTATTGTCTCGTTAGATGTCGATAAAGCTTAAACCACATTTGCAGCTTTTAGTCAAAATATGAATTGAAAGCTTCGAATTTCTTTAAAGAAAATCTAAAAGGTTGGCGATTTATTGAAGAAAGTGTCTTATTTCGCTTTCTCTCGGGCAGAAAACTTAACCCTTTGGGTTGCTTTGGACGGTTTGAAAATGTTACTTTTTTCTTTTTTCCCCGAAAGGAAGAAACTTATTATATATATATATATATATATGTATATATGTATGTATATATATATATATATATATATATATATATATATATAGATATATGTATGTATATGTATATGTTTATTTGTATATATATATATATATATATATATATATATATATATATATATATATATATATATATATATATATATATATATATAACATAGTTATATGAATAAACATATACCGTGTGTTGGAAAATAAACTAAATAGTGTCAATACGAAGTATAACGCTGTAATTCCAACGAAATGGTGATACACAAAGAAGAACACTACACAAACAACGTTTCGATTGCCCTGCAATCTTCCTCAGAAATGACCAAGACTGTTAAACTTGACGGACTCACTAAAGCTTTACTTATTGATTGAGTAAGGGGATAAAAAAGATGTGTCCCGATTAAGGCCAGTGCTGTGGGATTGGAGTTTGTGTATTAGCCGCTGTTCGTACAGCTTTCTGTTGTTGCTACTGGTAAAACCTTGTTTGGCGATGAAACAACGGAGATTGAGAGGAGAGTGGCCTGGTGAATTAAAGTGGGCTGCTACTGGAAAGCCGGGAGGGTTATTTCTAATGCTGTGTTTGTGATTATTAAACCGCATTCTAAAACGATTTGCTGTTTCACCTACATAAATGGCTTCAGGACATTTTGTACAGTAAAGTACATACACTACATTGGGGGTATTGCAACCTGCTCTGTCTGGGTAAATTTTAGTTTTGTTGCTAAATTCGATAGATGGGGTGATATCAAAATGCTCGCATATTTTACAGCGGGGATTCCTACATGGTGCGTTGCCTGAAGGGGGGGGGGGCGAGTTTTGGTGTGAACCAGAAGGCTGTATAAGTTGGGGGGTTGTTTCTTGGCCAGAACCGGAGGACAGGAGAAAGTTTCAGCCAGAGCCGAGTCACTTTTTAGGTATCTCCAATCTCTTTTCACTTTACGTAACAATGGGTCGATAGATGGGTTGAACCGGGTGACAAAAGCAATACGGTTACGGTTTGCCCCCTTACGTTTGTACTGCAGTGATGACTCCCGGGAAATAAGTGACGCCCGTTTGATTTCTCTAGAAATAAGTCTTTATGGGTAACCACTCATCAACAGGGTTTTAACTAGGCCACAGACAGCTAGGTCATAATCCACTTTATCACAACAAATACGTTTAAATCTCAAAAGTTGGCTGAAGACTATCGAAGATTTAATGTGTGGTGGATGGAAACGTGTAATTGAGATATGTGGGCCTATCTCAATTACACTAGTGAGCTTCAGTGAGTCCGTCAAGTTTAACTGTCTTGGTCATTTCTGAGGAAGATTGCAGGGCAATCGAAACGTTATTTGTGTAGTGTTCTTCTTTGTGTATCACCATTTCGTTGGAATTACAGAGTTATACTTCGTATCGACACTATATATTCATATATATATATATATAGGTATATATATATATATATATATATATGTATATATATATATATATATATATATATATATATATATATATATATATATATATATATATATATATATATATATATATATATATATATATATATATATATATATATATATATATATATATATATATATATATATATATATATATATATATATATATATATATATATATATATATATATATATATATATATATATTGTTGAGCACGGTTGCTGCCAACTGGTGCTTGCGAAAATATTATCATACCCATGAAAGGCATATGGATGAAAATATAAAAACAAATATAAAAGCGAAATGCCCAGTGCCGAAGGGGACACCGCCCTCTCCTTTGTGAAGGGAAAAACAATTATGATCTTCACTACAACGAAACCAACTTGAACGGGATTAGTTCACCACGAACCACCACTGGCTCACGAACCACACAAACATACATACATACACACGTTTTTGCCAACAAGAACTTTCTATATACCTTCTAATACGAGGACAGTACCCTATGTAGGCAAGTTATGAAGAAAATTAAAAATGTTATTGTTGTCACTTCCTCTTGTGTTGTCATTTCATTAAAAGCCTTCAGACACAGACCAAGCGACGCAATTCCAATTTGTCATATTTTAGTCGCATGCTGTGTGAAAGAAATATTTACAATACTCACAAGGGATCTTCAAACTCAACTACTTAAATCAGGAAAATTTCTCAATGTCCAAATTGACTCTCCTCATGCACGGCAATGAAGCGTGGGTTTTCAAGAATTTGACAAAAAGGTCACGTCAGGAAGGATCAAGCTTGATGGAGAGAATTTACAAGATCTGTATACGTTTAGAAAGCTGATTTATTTAACTTTATAGTTTTTCTTTTGCGATATAATCAAAAGATTAGAAATCAATGAGCGCAGCACTGAAATCGAAAGTTGTTTCCGAAATTCTGTTTTTAATTCCCATGGAGTATTTAGTAGCCTAAGTGAGTTACTTGCTCTAAAATGTTCTTTTGGAATGCTACTAATGAGTAGACTTCGCAATTAGCTGTGTGACATGATGTGGAATAGCATGCTCATTAGTTCAAAATATAGAAATCGTTCGACGTGAATCCATACCGAGCAATTCCACGGCTCATTTCGCTTGTTTCTTTAAAATATGGGATAGAATTGTCATACTAATGACTACTTTCTATCGACATAAACGACCCCCCCCCCCCCCCCGTAAATTATATTTTCGTGTAGAGTTCGACTATAATTAGATAATTATCTGACACAAATTCTGTTTGTGTTCAGTACCTAACGGGTTTAAAAGAGGTCAGAATACTAAGTAGAAAGATCCGAGCATTTTCATTCTTAGGACACATAAAGGTAAAAGGCTTTCTCCAAAACAAAAACTTTGCAAAGTGAAAGTTAGGGTTGAAATTAAGGTAAGGTAAACATGAATAAGAAATATTCGGCCCCTTTTTTATAATTCGTTATAAAAGAAGGGGTTGGAAAGCTTTCATATTGGATTTAGGGGTGTGGCATATTTTCAAAAAGCTGATTGGTCAGATTTACTCTCATTTGTCCCAAGGAAAAATACCTACCCTTGCCTGGTTAGCAAACTCTTCCTACAGGTAATCTTAATTTATACAAGATAATGGTATGTCCGAACGAATGCATTACTGTTTGCTTAAATCATGAAGCTGCACTCTAGCAACAACCTGCTTAGATTAAACATTATAAAAGGATCTGTCGTCTCTCAAGAAAATAATAGAAAACGTATGCCTGATTTTCGATGACGTCACATTATACGTACACTGTCTTGACTTCGATTGCACACCGATTCCATACACTATTGGTTATCAGTGTTGTAATCGAGGCCGGCATATCCGAGACCAGGGGCAGAACTTCGAGACCGAAACCGAGACCGTATGTATATGTTGGATAGGAAAAATAATTGTCCTATGTTCCGAATACTTTTTTTTTATCTAACTGTATTACCGTATGCTCTATACAGCACCAAGAGTGTATCGTCGTTGATTTGTACGAGTTTTATTTTATCATATGCCAAACGTAGAATTAATACCTTAAAGTGTACCTTAAGTCAAAAAGTTCAAAATATATTATATATTAAAGAGCACAAAAAATAAATTTTAACAGTCCAACTCCCCTCTTCACAGGACATTCCTGGGCTGAGATATTAAATGTTGAAGTTTATTCACTCAACTTAAAATGGTATATTGCGCAACAATTTGTGATGTCCTTGTTGTAGCCTACTACTCAAATTACAATCTTTTGTATTTCTTCGTTTTTGTGAAAGTTACTGCGCCTTGTACCATGGTGTGATAGCACTCTTACTCTTATGGGGTGATTTGATTAATTAAGCCCTCTCTGTGCAACATGCTGTGCAAGCATACAGGAAGTGTTCAAGGTCATAAAAATGTTTTTAATTTTAAAGGAAAACAAAGCAGGTTATGTTAGTTGTACAGCAAGAAAGTCAGAAATTATTGCGCAATGGACCAATTTGTTTTAAGTTAAATAAACTTCATTATTTTATATCTCAGCTCAGGAATGTCCTATGAAGATAGGAGTTGGACTGTTATAATTCTTTTTTCATACTTTTAAGTATATATTCTTGAATATTTTACTTGAGGTACACTTTAACCTAATCCAAGTATTTTTCTAATGTGGTTAATGTGGGGTGTGGGCGGAAATTTTTGAAAAAATGAGGTGTCCTAACATGTAATCTGATGCCACATAGGCCTGTGCTACATTAAGAAGTAAAAATTTGAGTGTTTAAAAAATTGCGTATTTTTAGGAACTAAAAATGCAATTGGCATTGGTAAAGGGGCCATGGAGAGACAATGTCCCCTCCCCGTCGAAGATTTTTGAGTAGTTATGCGTTCCTACATGTACTCTGGTGCCAATTGTTACCGTTTGAAGTAAATTTGTGTTACTTAGTCACGTGTTTTTAAGATCTAGAAAAGAACTGGCGTCCTAAGCGCATACAGCGCTATGAGTATGTCCAGCAGTGCCCCTGTATATTCCTTGTGCCCCTCTAGTGGCCCCTTGAATGAAAAGTCATGAAACGCCATTGAAGGGGGTAGTTAGGCCTTCCGGGGTGAAATCCTCAAGATCTAAGTTTGAAAAAATAATAGCAAAAGGGCAAAACTTTAAATAAACCTTACTACGTTTGAAGCCCACATATTGCAGCTAAGTGTTTTTTCTCCAACCGGAGGCTCCCTACCTTTAGACCTCCCCAATGTTACTTTCAAAAAAAACCTCCCATAACCCAGTTCTGGTTTTGCTCCCGTATCATTGTATCCATGAAGCAGAACAGTTGATCCTCATGACGCTTTATGGATGATCAGTCGTCTCATATTAAAAACTATGCCGAATTCTGAATGACGTCACAGCATCCCGTTGTCAATTAACTTCGATGGAGAACTGATCCGATGCACCATCGATAATGAGAGCTTTTTCGATAAGCTATTGCTGTTGTAAAATTATCGATAGTGCATCGAAACGATTCGCAATCGAAGTCGAGCCAAGAATATGAGGTGACATCATCGAAGATCTAACATACGTTTGGTAGTGTTTTTTGTGAGACGACAGATCATCTTCAAGTAATAAAGTACACAAAAGATCACATTAACTTCAACCCAGTACCGTGTTTGAAGGGGCCGCCCCCCCCCCCCCCGCCCCACCTCCGAACTTAGTCGGGGGAAATCACTCAGCCGGGGGATTTACGGGTTCAAGGAAGAGGAAAAGTTTGAAGAGAAACACGGAGCATTCAAACCTTAACCACACACCAGCCCCGTGGGGGCAAAAAATGGTTGTCAAACCAAAATAAACCGAAAAAGCCCTCGAAAATTCGGATAGCACAAGCATGCCGACGTGAGTCGGTCGCCAAGAGCTGGAGTGTAGAAAGGCAGAAGAAAGGGGGAAAGGTCATCAAAATCCGAATCAGTCGGGGGAATCACAGGTTGTGCCCCACCTTCGAAATCCTGCATACGTCATTCTTTCAACCTGCTAGCCGTGTGCATTTTCACCCATAATTCATCACAGCATCGTAAATAAATGTTACAAGTTGTTAACTGAGATCTAATTTTATATAAACTTATTATATGTAAACCTCCAGTAGCGAGAGAAAATAGATCTAACAGAGCTTCCTAGCTGTGCCAATAACGCTTACTAAACATTCAAATAAGAAGATGATAACAGATGGAGTTTTTATCCTAAAGATAGAGTTGTAGGTGGTAAGTGACATTTTAACGATTGCATCAACGACAGATTATCTGTCCCATCGCACGTCATCTTTTTTAACTCACTAAGTATGACAAAGTAATACCATTGAGTCAGGTTTTGTTAGTCAAATGTCTGTCAAATTTAGATCGGCCAATCTAAAATAGAGAAATTCACATAGTCCACCCTCAGGTTATTACACTTCCTCGTCTTCTTCCATCATAAACTGGTTCTTTCTCCGTTTGGATAAATTTTGTGTAAAATATTGCTGTACTTTAGGGCTCTACTGAGAAAAAAACACTATCCGGAGGGAAAGAACGACCCATTGGCTCTTAATGACATTTATTCTGTTTCGCAAATTGCACTTTCTGCAGTCACTTTATGAACAAATGGTTTTACTTCATACCCATAACCTTAGTACGAACCGGGATGTCTCCAGTTCAGGAAAATCCTCTTTCTAAAAGAAATTTTTTAGACAAAATGGGAGAAATTTGGTGGGGGCAAAGAATCCATAGTCCTAAAGTAAAATTTGTTGTAACTTTTTTGACAACGATGCTGGTTAAAGATTATGACCAATATTTTGTATGGTATAGAAAATGTTATGTGTCAGTGTATTTAATTATGTATTCGAAGAACGTAAGTTCGAAGTGTTAAAGACAAATTCTGGTTTCAACAATTTTATACACATTCGTAAATCCTTAGGGGCAGGGGGAAGCACGTCCCACCACAATTTGGAAATAGGTCTACACACATTGACTTAATACTTCTACACAGCAAATTTTTTACCGAATGACCATACCCCTCCCTCTTCATTCGAGTAAATATTGACGCTTCTGTTATTAAAAGAAACACAAACACAACCAATTTGATCTTGCGTTGAAGAGTTAGCCATAAGTCCCCCAACTGGTCAAATTTTAAAGAGATTTATCCATAGAGAACGGGGGAAAATATTTGAATAATATGAACGGAAACAAGGATGAACAAAAGCTGTAAACAGAGTATCAGGGTTCCTATATAGGGAACCCTACAGAGTACCTAAGTGTAGCGCCACCATTTGTTGGCGCGAAACACAAGGAAATTGTCGTCGAAAATGCCTCAAATAGCCTCTCAATGGAAATGGCACATCACATGTCTTTGATAAGTTACATTTGAGCATATAAATAAAGAAACACTAGCGATATCATGAAAGACAATAGAAAATGTCAACATATGCTAAAGGAGGGTACGGGTGCTCCCTTCATACCCACCCGGCTAACGCCTGATCAGCTATTTTTGTTACATTTCGACATAGGGTTAGATTCACGTTTTACAAGAACAACATATGTGAAGTTTCATCGCAGGTTATTTTAAAGCCAACTGATTGGTTCTAGATTTTAAAAAGGTTCACAGGTTATTTTGCCTATGGCACCTTCATCGAAATCTTTTCCCTACGAAGTTGATTGTGTCAAACCGCAAATACACGTGTCTAGTGGAGGTACTAAATGAATGAATATATCTCGTGTATTCGCAAAGTGACGATTTATGAAATTTTCAGGCTGACGTAGCTATGAACTCATAAACTTTGACGAGGAAGTCGATGTTACAAATTTATTTAATAACGAGGTAGAGATATGAGTACCGTTTTCGAGCAGACTCTTTTGCACCGCGCGCTACTTTAAAATGTCAAATAATCCGACGGTAACTTGCCATCAATGAGATTAATTACTAAGACACGTGAGTGTGTCGTCACTCGATTGATACTAATAGAGTATGACGTTCCATCTTGATTAACTCGTCATCCCTTTTTGACTCCATTATTGCGGTCAAGATGACAAACCATGTCACTTTATGAATCATATTTCGAAGGACATTTTTACAAATTTATGATTTCAGGAAGTAAGTACGATCAGGGATACCAAACGTCATGCATGACGGAGAGAAATCTTTTAACATGGGGGATTTAATATTACAAGCAATTTCCATTCCCCGTCTCGTGGCGTTTCAGTATTTGACAACATCGATATCAACTTAGTTGAGTAATTTGACATAAATAATACACCTTTTTAAATGAGAAATATAGAAGTTTTTGCGTTTGGGATGGCACCAAAAGATGGGGTTACAATACTTGAATAGTCTTCGATAGAGGGAGATGTCATTTGAGAAGAAGGAAAGAATCTGTACTTACCAAGTTTTGCAATTTACTATTATGTTTCTGATTTTAAATGTGACAAAAAGCGTAAAGCAAAAATTTTCATTTCCTGTATCCTGTATTTCTGGTGAAATACATGCTAAAACAAGAATCAAAACTATTCTTCACTTTATTTTGTAATTTGATTACTTGGCGGTCCTTTAGGGCCGTGCGGCTAGTCTAAAGTATGACAATGTTCTCGCATACATCCTGTATACCCGGCATCGGAACCGGAATATGATGATATACATTAATATTACAATATATTCGATTTTAAAATATGAATCAAATCAAATCGTTGTTTTCAGCCAAACTTAGGAATCTAATTGATCAGATTCCGGGTGAGTGACCGCTTTATCCAGTTTGCCTCAAATTTAACCAGAATTATTTCAGAATATGTTCATTTTTGTCCAAATCGTATGGTAGAAAGAGTCAACTGTTATGCTCTGTTTATTATTCAACCTTTATTTGGGTATGAAGTGAAAAAAAAAGATTAACACACGCAGTATTACACTGTTTGGCGACCTAAGAAAAATACAGCAAAATTAGAGGGCGCCTCGTCCTAATATGTAAAACGTAATAATGTAGCATATGCCTACAAATAGCCTCATGGCTACACAACATTTCTTTCAATACATCATTTTCGTCTTTCCTTTGCAAGATAAAAACTCTATTTAATTTACTTTCAAAATATGAGTAACTACACATTTATATGCATATTTTGCAAATAATAAAACGAAACATCTGTGGTAGCATGATTTATAAACGTCGATAGTGTTTGTAGAAAAGGCAATTGAACAATCAATGACTCTGCAGACAGTGAGTTTTCAAGAAATATTCCCTTGCTAAAAGACAAGGCAAACATTTGTACCCTTTTCCTCTAAATGACCATGAAACAATTCTGTTTGAGTCTCACATTACTGGATCAATTACCTTACTTATAATAATAAACAATAATTTTTCTGCTTTCCTTTGCAAATTAAAAACTCTATTAATTTTAATCATAGCCACTTTAGCATCCCAGTTTAATATATCAGTTGTAACGTGATGTTGTCCTTGACGTGTCCGATAGTTAACTAATTTGACGTCAGACGGAGAAAGAAGCTCCACTTCCGCCACGCCCTTACCCTCGCCCCACCCACCAACCCACCTAGTGGTATAGAAACCATGGAACTTCACACCACTAAACAACGCAACAAGGAAAATACCCTCTGCATGACGATAAAACTTTATCAGTCAAATTCGCTTCATTAAAAAAAAATAGTTTTAAAAAGTAGTCTTTCGCCATTGCCTTCGAGACGGGGTCGTCTCTTAAATCAGGTAGTTGCTCTAGCAACTCCCTGCCTAAATATAAGTGTCTGTTGAAAGCCAGCGTAGCATCTGTTCAGTCGAAATGGATTCACGGTTTATCAACTTCTAAGTATTTAAAACATTGGGCAATTAAAATTTTGTTCTTTGGGACGTAGTTCTTAATATCGAGGTAAATTCCACCCCTGGATGTTTTTGAAGTGGCATTGTTCCCTTCTTTAGAAGACCTTACTCCTTTAGTGTTAAGTTTTTGTACCCAATCACGATAGTGATAACGCAGTGAATCAATATGTGCGTTCTGACAAGAAGATATGTAGTAAAGGATAAAACTTTGTCAGTTCTTTAAAAGATCAAAAAAGGAAAGGAACTATCTGTTATACCACTATAAATAGAGCAAAACGTAAAGATTTATTTCCGTCCCCAAAAATCCTCAAGTCAACTGTTATTTTTCCAAAGTTTTTATAAACCTTCGCGTGCTCTTGGGAGCGTCATTGTTTAGAGAAATCATCAGATATTTGAAGCCTCTGCGCGAAAGTCTGATAATTATTTGTTCATTTGGGCTTATCCGTGGTTGAACATAAAACTCAGAATTAGCTTCCCCAATATATTAAGCCTAAGTGTAACTAGACCGTTGTTTTGTTTCACAGCTTTTGCGAAAGAATCGTTGATCGAACAGGTATCAATATTAAAATGTGTCTCACGAGCACAATAGTGGAAATAGTATGACATTTATGTTTCTGGAAGTACCACAATTCAAGGTAAACATTATTTTGGCCTCGCAGTGGAGATTTGGTAGCAAATTAATACCGTGTAAGTAGATGGAAGATAATCCCGCAGTGTGGCTGGTAACAACGTCACTCACGATCATTTCATCGTTCAAACTGTACGTGATACCTCGTCGCACTACTTCATTCATTTTCAAGGAAAGTCTATTTTAGTGGGGTACGAACTGTTAAGTCATTCCTCAAATTATGGGTTAAAAGACACTCCACCTTTCCTTATGAGGGTCAAAAGATATATAATATGGCTAAAAAGATACAGTATAAAAACAGTTTTAAACAAATGCACCATCATGCTTGTCATTTCTTTTTACTGTTTAAAGGGATTGGCGGGAGGACATGGTACACTGCAGAAGAACCGATCAGTCTATAGACGAATCCGATGTTTTCAGTGACTGTAGGCCGCCATTAGTGGGGTCCATCAGCCTTAAATCGTCTTTATTTATTGTTTACATGAATTTCAAACCCTCATATTTAGTGAAATTGGAGAATTCAAGATACAAATTAGGGTACAACCCTCCATGATAGAGGTAAGCAAAGAAATCGAAAGATTTAAAGGTGACGGACCCCAGTTATGGCCGACTGAAATGAGACCATCACTTGCTGTCCGGATTCGTGCATAGACACCTCATCACGTTTAGGTAGAAACCCTTGTGTGGAAATCATGCCCAGTTGGTAAAGTGACTGTATAAATCTGCCAACTTTTCGAATACCGAAGTATTCGTTCTGAGAAAGTTAGTTGGATGGAGCTTTAAAGCCCAGCTCCCAACCTATTGGTTTAAGTCGAGCCGACACGGCCTTTTTTTCCAGTAGTCGCTCACTGCCTTGTTTCCCCTACTCCATTGCTTATGCGGAGCACCACGCACAACGGCAGTAGGTTCCAACTTTAGAGTCTTTGGTACGACTCGACCTGGGAAACGAACCCGGGCCTTCCGCGTGAGAGGCGGATGCTCTACCGCTAAACCAAACACGCGGTTCGTATTCGTCCTGTGAACTTTTAGAAAGTATCACACCAGTGAATATATTCCTTACAAGAATATATTCCTTACAAGAATTAAAACCAAGAAAATAACTTGGCTAAAACATATTCAGGGCAAGGAGGAAATCCGTCAGTAATGCCATCTTTAACCGTCCATTTCATAGTAACTCGGGCGCAGCTTATCACAGTGTATGATTTACTATGTGCTATTTCTTGATCCATAAAAGTAGGAAACGGGAATCAAGGAACGATAAAAATCTTACTTCAAAGTGTGTTGAAACAAAATGAGAAAAAGTATGCGCCAATATCTGTAAATTGACTATTCGTGCCACACGTTACATTTGAAGTTTCTCATGACGTGTATCTAATTGCACAGGCCATCGTTATCATTTCTTTGGGGAAAGGTGTCTGTTCGACATCGAGCAGTCCAGGTCAAAAAATGACGTTTCCTTTACAAAAATAGATCTGTCACAAATATTGAAATATGGAGGACGGTTATAGCTTTTTTGTTTACAGCTTCCATCCCGTAAACAAACGGGCGGTCATCCAACCCCCACCCCACATTCTCACTTGGATACCTTTGCCTATGCAGTCGGACCTGCATAATTTGATTCACAAAAAGTCGTACTCGATTTTCATTTAAAACTATTGCATCACTGGTCAAACTAAATACTTATCACAGCTCTTGATATGGCAACAACGCCCGACTTTAAGCCTGAACTTTACATCAATAACTGCATGGCTGACCACATCTGATGAAATGAACGGATGGGTTAAAGGTTCCGCAATTAACACACGTTTTGCCCTCCCCTCTTTAGAAACATATTTACTTCCTAATCATTATGTGTTTGATTCCTTACCACTATGCGTTTAATTCCTAGACGTGTTTATCCTGAAACGTGTTTCCAAAGTGGGAGAAAGTGTTTAAAACGTGTTGAATTCCTAAAACTGATTCTGCGTTGTAAATGAGTGATTGGAAGACAAATGAGGCTTGTTATGGCTTGTGGTACAACTGTGGTAACATACAAAGGGGAAGTTCCCACATTTCTGACTAATAGCAACACTAGAATGGAGAGTTTATCAGCAATATTAATTAAAATGAGAGTTTAGCTTTTCATTAATTCGTGCTACGAGTAAATTTATCATCAAATTCATTTAGGCGTGTAGTCATCATCTGATCATGTTAAGCATGTAAATTAAATAAACCAAGGACTTAGTCCACCACAGGATCCCCCCCCCCCCCTTGGTGGTCACTTAGTCCACTAAGATCACTAAGTTCCGTCCTGTCCTATAGCTTTGGATGAAATAGTTTCGACAAGAACTTTAATTTGTTTTCAAAATGTTTATAAGAACATTTTTGATTGTGATACTGCATGCAAAGAGTGCCGACATTTCTTGGAAATTTATCTTACTGCAACTTGCATGGAGAAAACTTCTAAACGGGCCCGGCAACAGTGGCGTAGCTACGGGGGTGGGGGCAGGGGCGATTGGCCCCTGGCTCTGACTAAAATTCGGGAAATTACCATTTGTGACATCAGTGAACTACCGTGTAGTTTTCCAAACTCTTCTCTCATGAAATTCCAAATTCTCTCCCAGAAAGTCCATTTTTGTAATTATTTGTTTCAAAAATGCAAAATTTTTACGTGAAGAAATTTGCAGTTACTAGTGCAGTCGTGTTCGCCCATAAATCAGTTTAGTAAACTTTTCCGAACTCTGGAAATGACAAAATCACTAAATCACCAGTGATATCGGTAACTAACTGGTATTTTCATGAATTTTCTTTCATTATGTTCCAAATTTTCTGCTTCATTATAAGCTCTTGCTTCTTAAAATATCGTCGGAGGGTCTCAATTTGTAGGCCCTAAATAACATTGTGTAGCGACAAAGATTTTAGGTCGCCGTGTAATCTTAGACTTGCCAAAATTCAGGTTCTTCAGCAATTCCCAATTTTTTCATATTTCGTTGTATGGGAAACCCAGAATCCGAAATATACTTCAACTCCAAATTTTCAAAAATTTCCTTGAAAGGAGCAAAACTTTCGGCGCGCTCGCGCCGCAAACTTCTTCCCAGAGAAATCGTGTTCACACTTTAAAAAAAAATCGTAAATGTTAGGTGCTTGCCCCCTGGGAAAAGGTCTAGCTACGCCACTGCTTGACAAGGGGTATCGTGAGGAAATGTTCTACGAAGAGACCAGGCTTCCGCTGGGGTTCCAGCACGAAGCTTGTCGGAAGCGACGGTTTGCCTAAAGGATACCGAACGCAAATTTTGGGAGAGCGAAAAAATTGGTTGTTATGGCAAAATTGAAAAATATTTGGTTCGTGGTGCGGAAGGTTAGAAAATTTGGGTTTTACGGATAATCGTTCTCCCCCTTCTCATACTAGCAAAATCAATTTTCCCAATTCAGTTATTCTTAGCCTTAAATGAAAATGTGTATAGCCCCTCCCTATGTATCGGCACTAAGACTGCACAGACGTAATCCTATAAGACCTTCTTAAGAATTTCGCCGAATAACATCCTAGTTGTGGAACCTGCACCTTTTTACAATTATCCTTCAGGCAAAGTTGACCTAATTACGAAAGCGCGCGAAGCGCGCGAAAGTATTCGTGTTTTGCGAATATGCGGTATACCTATCGTAGTATTTTTCCTAGGTCTACCCCAGACGGATGTACAAAATCAGTCGATGAATCAACATAACATCCCAGAATGAAAAGAAATGGTGACTGTTCCCTGTCCCACTCCCTTACTTAACGCGAATATAACTAAACCAAGAGTTCTTTTCTCTCAATCTGATAATGTCTTTTCTCTTTTCTTTTCTTAGTCACACTCTCACAGTTACTTGTTGGTATCAAACTTATCTAGTACAGCTGGAGGTAGCTATTTGATAAAATAGAAACTTGTAATTAATGAATAAGTGATCTACGATTATCGGACGACTACAAAAAGTCAGCTACCAGAGAAAGAAAAAAAACAGTAAAAGAAATAAAAAATAGACTTACCCTGAAATGGTTGTTGTTAGCCCTTTTCTGGTTATAGAGGCTATGGAATAAACGCCGCGGTATTCTTCTTTTTTCCTTATTAGAGCAATTTAATATAAGTTCTGTTTAAAAAGTGGTTTTATACGCTCTCGTGCTTTTTCAGGCTACCAAAGTAAAGAACAACGCCAAAAACGGAGGGGCACTCAGCGCCGTTATTTCCCTAAAACAAGTTTATCATCTGGTGGCGACAACTGCTCCGTCTTTGTGAAATGAGGTCTTTAGTACCCAATAAGAAGACTGAGACTGTTTTAGCTTTTGCAAGATCGTGTGAAAATATATGAGTGGTTTGCTCATCCGCCTACGCTCTGTACGTTTTTAACAAGCATTTGCCAGTTGTTGCGTGAACAAATCAATTGAGAGGAGGATTAAACGCTGAAACACAGATTGTCCATTCACACATCTTAAGGAGATCGTGATTGGCTTGATGCATCTGTGTTTTATTAGTGAACTTTTCAAATGGAACCTTAGTTAACATTTATGGTTGTAATTATAGATATTCATATACTATAAATGTGAGTATGAATATTCATAGCTCAGACCAACTGAAAATCACGAATCAAGAAATTCTTCATGACGTGTACATGGGTGAAGAATTTACTATATAAAGTTGATGTGACCTTAGAAGCAATTTGATATAGAATTGGAAGACAAATCATAGACAAGAGACTTGACAAAACGGTAGAATCATAACAGTAACGTAGATCGATTGGGCATGTTTGTGGCTCATTTCTATCACGTCTCGGTAAAAATAGTAATAAATGTCAATATTTTTCCTGCGCTCTCTTATTTTTTGGCAATGTCGCTTTCTTTTTTTGTAACTGAAAGTAATTGGGTGAGAAAAATGATTGTCCTCAAATGTAGAACAGTGGAATAATGAAGATGATAATAATGCATGCATGATTAAAATCGCAGAAGTCAGTATATCTGAAAGCAATTGTAAGCGGACAGATTGATGAGTGAATTCTTTTGATCACCCATCAGATATAAAGATCAAGATTACATAGCCAGGGCAGATGCGCCCCTTCTAAGATATCTCGATCCACCTTAAAAATTAATAATACCAACGTTGTCTTTATTTATTTGGTATATCTCAAACCATAAAAATGTGCTTTCCGGAAGCTCTCTCGACCCCCCCCCCCCAATGTTTCAATATTTAACTTTGATAACATATATATAAGTCCCTTTAAATTTTTAAACTGTGGTATTGTTCCAGCGGTACTAACTTCATTTACAGTTTTTTTTTTCTTTTTATAGACAAATCCGATCAGCTAGTGAAGAAGGTAATCCGTAGGGTCTATCAGTCTTAAAAAAGCATAAGTGTCATTGTCTGAATGCAATTTTAAACCCTCACATTTAGAGAGCTTGAGGAATCAAGGGGTAAATATTTTGGTGTGCAATCATCCATGATACAGATGAGCAAAGAATGTAAAAGAAATTTTGTCGCCTTCTTTTGTTTCATATTTGAAAATCTGGAGCTTCATTGGAGAAAGTCTGGAATTATTTAAAAAAAATTAGAGTTCTCACAAAAGAAATATTTGGATTTTCATTGAAGGAGCTGTTCTTTCTATGAGCAAAATCAAGTAGATCGTTTACAGGCTGGATGTCACTGGGATTTTAGCATACTGTTTAAAACTCTCCCGTGTTATTAGAAAATTTGCCGACAAAATTTTGGCTTCCTTTTTTACCATTATTTTAAAAACTTGGAGCCTGCGTTAAAGAAATTTGGAATTTTTTAAGACTGACAATCTGAAAAATGCGGGTTTCTTTGTAAAAGCTTTTATTAAAAAAATGGGGATTTATCGAAATGTATTAGAATCTGTGGACAAAACCAAGCAGGATGTCGCAATGTTTGAAACTAGTCGAAGTTACATACATTGTAAAAAAACGTATTCAGATTGTTGTAGAAATTACAGAAGAAAAAAATGCAAAGAGGAATTTTTTTCTCCATGTACTGTATTTCTTGATTTGTTTTTTAAATTAAATCTACGGAAGCTTGTAAGGTGTTTATCGTTCGGATAGGGAGGTTTCAACGAAATAATGAAATTTTTGGCTTACCTTTCCCAGATATTTGAAATTTTGAGCTACACACATATTTTGCCCCAATTTTGTTAACACGTTTAAATTTTAGACATGTTTAGGAATTAACCACAAAATGTTAGCAATAAAACATGTTTAAGAGCGAAATTGACACGTGTGTTTAGCATGTTAACATGTTTACACAGCGGGGGCAAACAAGTGTTTAGAAAATCGTCAAATTCTTAAACACTCTATGCAGAACTGTAGAATGAGTGTATTTTGAAGAAAATTTAACTGTTGAATTTTTGTGCTGAAAATTGGAGGTTTGAGACTTTTGCTCACCAATATACCTAAATAAAGTAAATAAAGCAGATCGTCAGAGGAACTGGAGTTTCTACATTTATTATAATCCAGATTAAAACCACCCAGGAATTATATCATTTTCCCAGTCAGCCATTCCACACCCATTGTCTCCACTTTTGCTGTGGAACAAATTACTTTAGGGGATACTGATGTATGCTCCTATTTTTTCCTGTTCTCATTCTCAGAGCCTACTTAAATATGACAATTTGTATTTCTATCTTCCTTGAATTTGAAGAAAAAATGTTATTTCTGGCAACTCCCGGCTCTCCGTTTTTTTTTTTTCAAGTTCTCTTTGCTCAGAATGAGCAATTTCGGTACAAGTGAGCAGCCTATGTAATCATCATCATTACGCTAAATAGACTCATCTAGTGTTTAAAAACAAATGCCGCAACGGTTGGGCTTCGAAAGAGTTGGTTAAGCGAGCTTTCACTGTCGTTAAAATGAAAAATAGATTCCAATTGGTCTACATTCTGCGTACACTTGCGCAAGCGTTAACACGAGCAATCAATAACATGCACGCATGCGTGATTGCGCATGCCCTATGCCAACCAATGCCAGCCAGTGATGTAAGAGTGAACACCCTAATAAGAAAGTAAGACAAGAAAAAAAAAACGACTTTTGAACGTCATGTGGGAGGTAATAAACGATAACATCTCACAGATACACTAAATTACAACAAGACACGATGCATTATCTGTACTTACACGGTATGTAAAATGCATCTAACCTTTCCGACGACTACGTAATATATAAACACTAGTGTCTTCAATTGACGAATTTAAAATATATAAAAGACAGCGCTCGACAATATGATACTGTTCGTCCTGGGCATGACGTTAAACTGCATCCAGGTTGTGGCTTCTGTTCTATTCAGCCAGTCTAGAGCAGGACCACTCAGTGTTTGCCCTTTGGAGGGCGTACTTGTCCATTTGGGACGTTAAGCTCCTTTAGGGAGCAGAACTCCTCCGGGAGTAATCGTTTGGTTTTCGCCCCTTGGCTCTTCGCCAGAGAGTCGTGGGGACTTTTAGAAAAAACTGTTCAGACTGATGGAGCATAACGATTGTGCATGCTTTCAGCCTCTCAGCATAATGGCTGAAAGCTGAAAGCTGAGCACGGCTAAGCGTGGCTTCTGTTCTATTCAGCCAGTCTAGAGCAGGACCACTCAGTGTTTGCCCTTTGGAGGGCGTACTTGTCCATTTGGGACGTTAAGCTCCTTTAGGGAGCAGAACTCCTCCGGGAGTAATCGTTTGGTTTTCGCCCCTTGGCTCTTCGCCAGAGAGTCGTGGAGACTTTTAGAAAAAAACTGTTCAGACTGTCAGAATGAGCAGACGAAATTCTTCAGAAATGCGTCCGAAACATTAAAATTTGTAATGAGTTAAACAGTTACGTCATTGAGCCTTTGTGAGATTCGCCCAGCCCTCTAACACAATGTTTATCTTCAAAGTTGTACAACCTGTACATTCATTGTTGTTGTACTCTCATAGTTCATGTAGAGACAATACAAAGACAATCATTTTGTTGTTCGTCGGAAGTAAAAAATATTTAAATAATAACTATATATAGAACCGGGCACCCACAAATCATGCTCGCTCATTGACTCATTTTGTTAAAATTGCTGTTTGTCAAAAATAGCTTTTTGAGGATTGTAAGAACTTGAGATAAACCGTCTCGTCTCGAAAGTTAGAAAAAATACAGAATCAGCTTTGTCTCGCCCACTTTTCTCCATGAAGCGTCTATTGTAGGGCAAATATGTGGTAATCTGATAATTAGTTCGTACTTATACACTGACCAGCATAATTCTTGATCCAGACAGAACATATTGCTTGCTGATTAATCATTTACCTTGAGGTTTTGATCACGTGACTGTCTGACTGTCAGATGACAACATTCTTAGAAACGTGTGTAGCATTTCATGCCCCACTTTGGAAACATGACACAATGCTGTAAACACACACGTTAAATTCCTAAACATTTTGTTTTATTACTAAGCCACCACTATGTGTTTATTTTCTAAGCGTGTTTGGAGTGTTTAATTCCTTAACATTTTTATTACAGTGAGTTTAGTCATGAGATGATACGCATCATATCTATCATGCAATACATAGATGCATATGACGTATATACTTGTCTTTTTGTGTAAGAGAATAAAAAAGCACTTTGAATTGTCTGTGAGCCGATCTTAATGAGTCACTACTTCTTGCGTATAATCCTGCATTGTTTAAATTCTACCAAACAAATGGGTATTAATTAGATCTCATAGGGAGCTGGCTTTCCCACTGGATTTACGTTCTCCAATCTTTGTGGTTTAAGGTAATCTAAATTTTAAACGGTCTTCTTCGAATACTGTATATTGCGCTGAATGGAAGACTTTGTCCTTCAGTTTATCTTATATTACTGCGATATATACAAAAATGCAATTTTGAGGCTTTCATACAGGACGCCTAATGAAGGCAATTAAATATAATGAGTTCGAAAGAAAAAAGAATGTGACTTTGAAATGCCTAAATTTGTTTGTCACGAATGCTGATCAAAACTGCAACACCCCGGGTAAGTCAATTAGTGAGATTGTTTATTGTGGTACTTACTTCTGAGCAGGGACGCGTTGCAAAACTACAGGGAATTAATCTCGTGTTCCTAAACGGGTTTCCGTTTTTGGTTTCCCGAAAGGGAAAACCTATGGACTCATGCAGACAAGACTTTTGCAAAACATGTGTAGGATCGTGCATTTTAGTGCTGGCGCACACTTTGGCTCATCGACTTTCTTAACATTGATGTACAAGTACTACGCGACTACAAAATTTTTCACTGTCTGAAGCCAATGACCGGCTTTATCGAAAATTAGTTTTGATGACTCAGCCAGACGAGACCATTTATAACGTGGGCAATTGTATGCTCTGTTTCTAGATAAATAGTATTGTTTGCAAATGAAGAAAAACCCGAACGCGTTTTATTCTGTTTGATTCATTTTATACATTTTATGATAGCAGATTTTTACTTCAATTCAAACTTGAAGAACAGCAACTTTTGACGGGATAAATATTTTACCTCCTGTAAAATGTTTATAACCTTCATTGGACATTGAGTAACGAAATAAGTATCTATCGAGTTTTTAATGAGATTTCGAACGTAGGAACGTATGGAAGCCGAGAGCAGACTTGCGGAAGAAAAGCAATATGCGTTAGCACTTTGGGGGAAAGTTTCATTCCCTCAGCAGTATTATAAAGTCCTTCTGACTTGGCTTGTCACCGGGGTTTTGTGAAAAAAATATTCCACACCGTAACCCTCAAACGCTGTCGTAATTCCTTTTCCTAACTTAAGGTATCTCATTCTAAGATTATTTATTTCTGTTAAAAAATACCCCTGCTTCTCAACAAAGCCACAAAGTTATGTAATGTGGTCACATTGTCTCTGATTCCTTTTGTTTTTCTCTATAAGTTAAAGTTCTTTTATCCTTGAAATTTTTCATTGTGGAGATGTTTAAATATTGTAACGATTTTGGGGGTTGTGATTGCTTCTAGGGTAGCGTCTAGGCCTGCAAGGTGGGATTCTTGGCCTAAGGTGTTGTATTATAACTGGCCAGGAGTTAACGAAAAACACGAAGTCCTGAAGAGTCGACGAAAATAATCCAAGTAGAAGTTAAATCGGTGCTGTATAAAACGGTGTATTTCCGTAACTGATAATCAAAATAAACGTAAAAGGACTTCTTCGTCCCAAGTAGAATAACTTAATCGACTCTCAAATATGCCAAAAAGTGACGGAAAGAAAAATGATGAAAGTACGGTGAGAAGCAACAGAAAAACGGTGAAATTAAATATAGCTTCAGAGGCTTGTTTCAACTGGTTCTGGCTTCATGGCATATAAGCCTGCCTAGATACCGAGACTATCCAAGACCTTGCTGCTGTTAAACTAAATTAAGGTGTGTCTTACCCCCTTCGTGAAAATTCTTATAAACCGGACTTAGTTTGCATAAGCTTTACAATAACTCTTAAAAAGTCACGAAAAGGGCACGGCTTTCTAAGCCCTAATAATCCCCTGGGGAACGGAATACATTTAAAACCCTTTATTAGAACATGACTGAAAAACATCTGCGCCCATTCCCCATGAATGAGTTTACGATCGCACGACCTGATATTACGTAATGAAAATTAACATAACATATGTGACGGGAGATCATCCGCATAACGGCAAACAATGGTCTATGCAGCACGCGGCTAATCCTACTATTGCTACCGTAACTAAACGAATCCCTAAGCCAAGGGATTAACCGGGAGAGTCGCTCCGCAAGTGACATAACGGATCCGCCTGCGCTCCTCAAACACTCCGCACGACCTTGGCCAGAGGCCGCCCGAGCGTTACAATATCTTTGCCTGTAGATCAAGAATAACCCTTCACCATACGTAGAGTACAACCACCACTGTTGGTTAATATATCCTGCAGCCGCATCAAAATTGTAAATATCTTGAACGTAATGTAAAATTAATGAGCCGCGATAACATCACAAATTTGTATGATGCATCAAATCAAAAGACAAATACTGCATTACTTTAAAAATTTGTATCTCCCGAACGCTGAGCGTGTTAGGTCTAACGGTAAGAGGGTCCGCCTCTCACGTGGAAGACCCGGGTTCGCTTACCAGGTCGAGTCAAACCAAAGACTCTAAAAAGGAACCCACTGCCATTGTGCGTGGTGCTCCGCATAAGCAGTGGAGTATGGAAAACAAGCCAGTGAGCCACAACTGGAAAAAGGGCCGTGGTCGGCTCGACTTGAACCAATAGGTTGGAAACTGGGCCGTAAAACTCTATACTAACTAGCTAAGTATGCTATTGAGATGAATTTTTCGCCCCCTAAAGAGGTAAATTTTTCTGCATATCTTGAAGTTAATGAATTTTGTCTCAAGAATATGCCTTTAACCATCCTTTCGGGAAACGTTTCACAATTCAGTTTTGATTTATGTATGTGTGTGACACGGCTGGCTAGCTGGTTTCATGACTGTGTGTCAATGCTATGATCATATAGATTAGGCCTATTCATCATACACGCAAATAATTTTTGTTTCTGAAATTACGAATTTTGAAAAAAATCAATATTCGTTCAAAAATGTTGGTATTCTTTTAAAATGTTTTAATGTATTGACAAAATACATGGCTACGTTTCAGAAAATGTAAATCGTCTATAGGCCTCCGGATGCTTGGCATTAAAGTTGTTGCTTTCTCCTCTCAGAATTGAAAAACCCGACTAATTCTGCTAATATTAATCTATTCGTCATGTCATGCCGGAACCCCATTCTTCAGAGTTTGTCTTCACCTTTTTCACAACTTTATTTGCAGACCAAATATGTACATTGACTTGAAAGTAACAAAAATGATCTGTGATCGCGGTCTAATGTTACAATTGGTTACAGTGTAGTGGATGCTTTCTAGTCTTGCATCTGTGTGGGATTTTGTTACCCGAAAAATTCAGAAATCTTTATTCAACAGTGATTAACACAAAACAAACCTGGAAAGACTTGTTCGATCTTTTTAAATTCCTGTAAACAATCAGTTCAGAAGGGAAAACGAGGTGTTGGAACAAGAGGTTAATATTCTCTCTCAAACTCCGACAGCCTCTTTAAAGAAGTTTTGGGATTTTATATCATTTTTTGGAAAAACCGAATACTTGCAAAACATTTTAGATGTAGGTGTGGTTAGATCTATGGTAATTATAGTATGGTAAATCTTAATTGATCACGTTTGTATTTAAGAAGGTCAAAAGACTGCCATAGACGTCAATGATGTAATTGTTATTGAATTATATACGTCTTCCAAAAATCGATAACCCAATAATTTGTCAGACGGCTTGCGTTAGTCCACAGAGGTTACTAGGAACTCCGGAACTGGAAAAAATAAAATCGAAAGAAAAAGATGTCACAATTATGTATGTTTTTATACGTTTGCGATATGATGGTGGCTGGGTCATAAGTCGATAGCATACCTAGTTATTAAGGTTATTCCAAACCGGTAGCTGTAAGGTTTTATTTGAAAATTAGAAAGGTCTGCTTTTAAAAAGGAAATCCCTTCGGTTTCACCGCAGTTGTTGATAATAACCACAACATGTGACGTACTGCTCAGGTTTTCTGACGTTATTCCTTTGTTAGGTGACACCTTTAAGGAACAGAATAATAAATCCCCATAATGGTAAAAAATATTATTTTAAGCAGTCAGAATTAAAGAAAATAGTTTAATTCTTCTCTCGAGGTTTCATCATCTGTGGCCAGGTTCATCGAGGACGGTATTAGATTATTGCACAATACTCAAAGGCATATTTTGGTGGCTTTGCCAAGAACAACGAAAATATTTCAGACCATTTCCTAACTCAAGATATCTTACTTAAAGATTGGTTACTTTTGTCAAAAAGTAATTACCTACCTCCATGCACTTTTCAACAAACTCTGTACAGAAAGTTATGTGATGAGTACACATTGCCTCAGATTCCTTTGTTCTTCTTTTCAATTGAACGTCCTATTTGTTCTTGAAATTTGACACTGTTGGAATATTTTACTATTTTTTCCTGTAGATATAGCATTACAAAAGCAAAGCAAAGTCGGCTAGTTAACTGGTCCACCCGAAGGCGCTTCAGTCCGGCGCGCAACCGACCTCGTCGGCTGAGCAACCGATTGAGTGGCAAGCCTATGCCAAGTGGGAGGAAAGCAGGAGTACCAGGAGAAAACTCACCTAAATCGAACGGGACTTGAACCCATGCACATGGAATAGACCTCTCTGCCCCTCGACGACCCGTTATAGCATTACCTTACACCTTAATATATGTAGTTAATGGCAAGCAGTGTTGCTTGAATATTTCCTGCAGCGGCATCAAAATATAAACTAAATGCAATATTACATTAACGCACCATGATGACACCACAGATTTCCCACAATATACTATTTAAAGAAAAAAATTGCATTATATCTTAAAAAAGAACAATTCTTCATCTTCGTTTGATTGTTCTGTTTGGTTAATTTCTGTCTATTTCCATTTAAATAACAAAATGAATAACAATAAATTACAAAACAATTCCATATAAATGAAATTAAGAGAGGACAAATAAAGAAAACATTGTGCAACGATACGTTGTTAACTGAAAAATTTAGAAATGGAATAGGAGAGAAAAGAAGTTGGAAAAAGCTTTTATAAAACCCTCTTCCAAAAAGATAATTAAACAATAAGATTTCAGAGCAACTTGCTTTGACTCAATTCAGTTTTAATTGTACATGGTTACATAACGTATTAGCAAGCCAGGTTCTCTTTTGTAGGCTAAAACATATGTTACACAGGGGATATAAAAGTAATTGTTCACACGTATTCATCACTTGATCTGTAAGTTCGTTTTGAAAATACGTTTACTTTTAGAGTTCCTAAGGTTATTACTTAAATTATTCCATGGTTTGACCTCCAGAAAGGAAACGTCGTCACAGCAACAGGGCTCAAAAATTTATTTTACACTCTTTTCACATTGTTTGGTCCATGGAGTTGCAACCCTTTTTGGTCTAGAGGTAGAGCATCGGCGTCTTTTATTTCACCTGGGACTTCCGGATTCGATTCCCAGCCCCCTGCTTATATATAACTACGGTAAGACTACAAAAATGAAACATGCTGTCGCTGTGAGCGATTCTCAGCAAAGCAATGGGGTTGGCAAACAGTCCCGGCACTGATGGCACACAATTGAAAAGGGGCTGTGGGCGTCGCTAGAGTTGACTAGGATGTTAGAATTTGAGGCGTAAAACTCAAACAAATTTGGCCAACTATATTGCATGTTTAAAGAAACAAATCGTTCTTTTGGTATGAGATCTTGAGGATTCATTTTATTTTTCATTCGTTCAAGGTAGTTGATGAGTACAAAGTGATTGTTTGCTGTTTATGTCTTCTCCGATCACTACGGCCAACTAGAATAAGAGTGTGACAACCAAAATAACGCCTCCTTTATTATAGGCTACCTGTGCATGTGGAATATGTTCGATTATTCACTATGATATGTAAATTTACAGAACGGGAGGGCAGGGTCAATTTGTTGTCTCTTCCTTTCTCATCGTCTTTAAAAGGGTACGACATCGGTTCTTCGTAAGACGATAACCCACGACGTATGCATTACAACCATAGTTGTTCAAGGTACACATAAAGTCAGATAAAGCGCTGAAGGTGTGATGGCTACCGTATCCTGTTTTTTTATTTTCCATTTTGGAAGGAATGAGTTACAAAAAAATTGATGCCAATGGCAACTTTTGGATGGGAGAAAATTCTTGAACGGGATGGGGTTAAGTTAGACAGATGTTAGAAAGAGTTTTTTCTCAAATTATAACCGTCTGGTTTAATTTAGCAATCGCATGGCCTTTTCCAGTTGAAGGACACTAGAAAGGTGTAGGGTTTCAGCCAGATCCATGTATGTCCCAGAGTAATGACTGAAAAAAGAGTGGTTTAATTCAAGTCTCATTCACATATCAAGTATAGTAAGTGATTGTTGTAAGGTATATACTTACAATTTGGGGGCGTTTAACCGCCATAACGTAAGAGGTCAAATCAGCTATAGGCAGCGGGCCGTACACGAAAAAGTGCTTTCGTTTTTAACTTTCGTGACGCACATCTGAGGGTCGGCATAAAAATTACCCACGAAGGTCAATTTTAATCTTTTGAACATAATATCAATTACCACAAGCGAACGAGTTGGCCTACGAAGAGAAATTTGAGGTTAAATTGTTGGCTTTTTTTGGCCAACATTCATTGTAGATACTAGTTCCACGAATTTTCTGACACGTACAAAATCTGTACATGCTGGGTATAGTGCACAGTGCAGTGGTCAGTGAAATTGATAGGGATAAACTTTTATGTCAATTAATTGACAGGAGGGGGGAAAGCAGGGGAGTAGGAAGATTTTCCCCTCATCTGAGGAAAGGTTGAATAAATCAGGAACAGGAACGAGAGATGATAGCGAAGGGATAGCGAAGAAGGAAAATGAAATAGGACAAAACAAGAATAAGAATTTGGAATAGAAAAGAGGAAGAAAATAAACACACATGACATGAAAAACCAAGAAACAGAGAGAAGAGATGCGTTCAGTAAGGAGACCAATAGATGATTCACATGATATTGTTTAGCCAAGTGTGGTTTGCAGTTGAGTTATGAGAGAGTAAATAACCGACGGCATGGCCGTCAAGTGGTTAAAGCATCCGACTTAAGGCGCGGATTAAGGGGTGGGGGCTTACGGCCCCAGCCCTCCCTTTTTCGCCACATCAACAATAAAACATATGAAGAATTAGCAGTGCAGCTTCCTTTCACCCTTTTTTTCTCTTAGGTCAGCCCCCCCCCCCTTTTTTTGAATGTGCTGATCCGCGCCTGGACTAGCTTGCAGTTGGGAGGTCGGAAGTTCGAGTACTATTGGCAGTGCAGCTTCCTTTCACCCTTTTTTTCTCTTAGGTCAGCCCCCCCCCCCTTTTTTTGAATGTGCTGATCCGCGCCTGGACTAGCTTGTAGTTGGGAGGTCGGAAGTTCGAGTACTATTGGCCGGGTCATACTGAAGACTGTAAAAAAACACCTACTGCCATTGTACCTGGTGCTCAGCATATAAGGCGATTGAGTAGGAAAAACAAGCCAGTTAGTCACAAGTGGAAAAACTAGTCCGTGGCGGCTTGACATAAACCAATTGGTTAGAAACTGGCCATATGGGTCTTCACGTAAATCTCCGTCCATCTTACTAACTTGAGAGGATAGGCCTAATTTGGACAGGCTTTACGGCCAAGCAGAACTTAATTCCCATTGAGATCTTTTGTCCAAATCAACAAAAGGTTTCAACGGTTTCCAAATGGTAAAAGGGTTTTCAAAAGGGTTTTGTTTATGAAAAGGGTAATTTTGTAATTCCCTTTGAGTTTTGACCAATTTCCATCATCTACCAAATGGACTGCCCAAATGCATAGGGTATTTACAAAATGTATCACTTGAAACCCTTTGGGTTCAAAGGGTCTAACCCAAAAGGGTTCCAAATGGAATTTTCAGCTGGGCTGCCAAAAAACTTTGACTATACCTAAAGCTGTAAAGTATAACCTTTTCTATTGGGCACGCCTGCATGATTTGAACCAGCGTCGAATCTCCATGAAGCCTTGGTCGTTCACTCCAAGTATAAGTTCAAACTATATGATCTATCATCAAAGAACCAATCTCAAATTTCCTGCGAGAAACTTAGCATCATGTAGTAGAACTGATCGCCAGCATCTCTACCAGGAAAAAAGGGAACCGGATCGTGGGCTAAAGTTTACAAAATGTGAAAATCCGACCGGGGTGAGAGCTGTATGAATATATTATCTTCAGTCAGGTGGAGAGGGGTACAAGATTCCTAGAGATATAATCACAACAACCAGTGGTTCGAACCTGCCACTCATTCATATGCTTGATATTTTGCATGTATTTTATAGGTAAACATTCCATTTGGAACCCTTTGAGCACAATTGTTTTGAAATGGTAGGCCTACCTTTCGAAAAGTAAAAAGAAAAAGACTTTTTTAAGCATAGGGGTAGGAAGCGGGGGCTGGGGAAGAAAGCCTCCCCGGCACCCCAGTGAAAAATGAGGGGCGGAAGCAAGATTCCGCTCCCCCACTTCCCGTGTCAGAAACCCCTTCAAAATCTCAAAAAACAGCGAAATTTCCGGCGCGCTTTGCTCGCCGCATTATGCAGCATAAGTACACTAGTTCTCCCTAATAGACCAGTTTGGTAAACTTTCCTGAGCTCTGGACATATCAAAATCGGATATTTACCATTTGTGTGACACCACATCATTAAGAAACACCGGCAGTTATGTTGCTATTTTTGTGACCTGTCCTTCATAAAATTCCAATTTTTCTACAATTAAAATTCTTGATTTTGAAATATTTTGTCTAAAAGGACAACAAATTTGGGAAACTTTTGAAATGTCATCGGGGTCTGCGGGGTCTCGATTTTTCAAAATTTTGTATACGCTCCGCGCCAATTGAAGATAGTCTTTCGAGAAAGACTTTATATTCCAGGCAGGGAGGCTTTGGCCTACCGTAGTCAAATGTTCTCATACACACCGCATGCGGGACATCGAATCCAGAGTAGCGCTTGCAGTGACCTTCCGTATATCTTTGTAGCACCCGCACCAAGTTCAAACGAGTTTCAAGGATTGATTTGTATCTGACTATTGACGGAATCCAATTCAGTCATAATTAGATACCAAATGACCATCGGTCCAACTTTAGTTAAGTTATGCTCAACTGAGACTAAGATTAAAAATGCGGAAATAGAATTAAAATTTTTTCAAATTGATATATTAAAAAAAAAAACATATCAGGTACCGTCATTTAAAAAAATACACAAAGTCGTACGGGAAGAGGCGGATCCTGTTTGCCGCGAACTGAATATTTTTCAAGTCCTATTTTGCCCGGCCGCATGTCAACCCGGTCCGCTGCAGGCCGAACTGACTAGCTACTACATACTACCCCCTTGCCCTAAAATACATGTAAGTGTCACTGCCCTGAAATAAGCACTTCCCTTGATCTGGGAGGAGTGCAGTCCCCCTATCCCCACCTGAAAGGTCTACGCGCCTAATAGCATGAAAGATGCCAAGGTCTGCTTGCGATTTTCTATTGAAAAACCAGCCCCTGTCTAAAGCTATCGGCCATGTCATGACACCAAGTCTCCAGGAGCAGGAATTTCTGATGAGATTTTCTGCCAGAAAGATCAAAATTTTAATACATGGCTACTTTGTCGAGTGTCGCAACAAGCATTTCATTGGGAAAGGGCTGATCGCTTTTACAAAATGTGGTCAGTGTACTATATTCAGTTTGGGACCAGAAAATTTAGTACACGAATTCCGATATTTTTCGGAAGGGAAACCGTTCCCAGCCGCTAATAACAGCTCGACCACCAAATTTTAAGTAAGTTTGTAGCGGTTTAGGATTTTTAGATAGCATGTGAGTTATGGCTAAGCCGAATTAAAGCTACAACTATTCCCTAATAACTTGAGAACCAACACACCCCAGATGCCGGTGCCTATTAGAACCTATTACACGAAATACAGCTTGGTGACATTCTCGCCCGTATTCGTATTGTTAACCTTTCAGATTTCGTCGTTCCTCGATACAAAAATGATACTAGATGGGTTGAAGGGTATTATTCTTTTTTCAGAGATCGGAGTGATGCAGATTATACAATTTGGATCGGTATCCAGCTCGAGTTACTCATTCGCAGTTAACGTTACGCGTGAAACCGACGTAGCAGGGACATATACAGCTCCTCGTTCGCGAAAAAGTGTCCTTTTTTTTCCACATCTTTTTACCGTTTTTAATCCCACGTACCAAAAATAGCATTAAAATATGTTTAATTATTCAAAAATTTAACATGAAAGCCCATTTCAGATAATTAAAGTGCCTTAAGAACATGATTAGAGGCTGCAGCTGTAGTTTTAATACTGTTCGAGGAAAAGTTTACTTAAAACGTGGAAGTGTGTGTCTATCTCACCTTCGCCAGATTTTGAATTTAAAGGGATATTTTTACTAATTTTTTCTTGATCTATAGGCCAAACGGATCGCTTGTGGTAATTGCATGGGTTATTATTTCATCTTTTACCATCGATTCGTATTTTTTCCAATCAGACCCTCCGAAGTGCGTCACGAAGTAACACGAAAAAGCAGGACAGATTTTGGTCTACTATAGTAATGCTCATGATTACGAAGCTTTTCCAATGACTGTCAATGTTTTGAACGCTGACTAGACTTGCCCCAAGTCTCTCACGTAATCCTTCCATCCACCTTTCGTTTTATTTCTGTTCCTTTTCTTCACGGTGATTCCATCGCATTGTGCTCCAATGCAACCTTTCAAATTACTTCTCACTGCCCGTTGCTGCAACTTCCACGAGTAAGTGCTGTAACACCTGTTTACAACTGTTCTCGAAGACTGTACACAGCTCACACACTCGAGCCTGCTGAGCGGCCAGGTCAAAGTTGCTGCCCTGCCGTGAGAGACTTGTATCTTTTGCAACTGTTAACGTCATCATTTTTAACTTCTCTATTGTTTTATTCATCTTAGATATCAGATGAATATTTTTCGAGATAGTTTACTGTATCATCCAATCGGCTTCGGCATTGTGCGACTCTTGCTGGATATTCATTAAGATATTGTGTGATGAACGGTGCGTCGTTCTGAATGTTTACATATAGTAAGCCTTTCATTGGCTACAGAGATTAGTGATTAAAAACCGGACCGCCCAAAATTCTACGTCACGGTTGCAAAGCTACAAGTCTCTCGAGCAAGCCAGATCTCCGCTGGTTGAAATGTGCACAGCGTATAAACAGGAATCTTCCACGCACGATGGTTACAACGGTTCAGTGTCGAAACGTTCGAAGCGGTGAGTGTAAGAACTTGTTAGCCGGCATTACCGGTAGAGGTGGGCTGGTCGATGTGGGTTGGTAAGCACAGTGTGCACTGGCGTTATAACGAGTCGAAGTGGAAAGTGGAGAATGTGAAGTTGGTTTGTCTGCAGAGGTGCATTGAGAGAGGTCAAAGGTGTGACAAGTAGAGAAGGAATAGTGTCAGAGGAGAATCCTTACAGCTGGGAGGGACGGAACATCGCAGGAGACTTGGGGCAAGTCTACATGCTGACGTACACAGTTGCTAGTAGGTAGCGGGCCACTAATTATAAGTCCCATTGACTTACACACTAAATTAGGCTACTTCCGTGCCCCCTAGCTCCCAGTAGAAGTTTTCAACCAGGACATGCTACCCCTCTGATCGAAGCCCACAATCTCGGCTTTCATGGCATTTTCAAATTTCCATACCATGACCATTGAAATTTTGAGCTAGAGAGCCTTGAATGATAGGGATGTGTTTCCCGCCATAATAGCTACTAAAAAACGGCATTTCACAGAGCGGAGTATTACAATAAAAAAAATGGCACTAAAATTGGTCAGATTGCCTTGAATTTTGCACAGTATGTATTTCAACTCATCGTCTACAAAATCCAAATGCAAAAATGATCATATTTTGTAAGTAACACAGTCAGAAACAACATCCCATAATTTTTTATGGCGCTTTGTCTGTCAGTAAACATTTTCCTGGACATGAGTATTGGAGTTAGTGGTCCGCTACCAGTACATTTTTAAGTGTAGTCTAACTACTATGCTGACTCCCTTGCCTTGGTGTTGTCTAAGTCATACGAATGACGTTTAATGCCACCAACATAAAAAATGATGACAGAATAAATGAAGGAAATTAAGAATCTATCATGGATTGGAAAAAAAAAGAATTTAACATTTGTCGTGAACTTGAGTTACAACTCAGGGACTTTTATATTAGCAAGATAGTAATCATTCCAAGTATGTCCGTGCAATGTAACAGCTATGTCTTACAATCGGCATATTTGACATACGTTTGAATGTCGTACGTTAGAAGCAACGGTGAACCAGCAATAACATTACAAAGAAGTGTAAGATTAGTCAAGTACACGGACATGCTTGACTGCACGTACACAAGTGTTGCATACGAAGTCACATTTCCGGCATTTCGATCCGTGCGTAAAAGGGAAAAGTACAATGTGTCCTTCAAAGTGCATTTATGACAATCTCCATTCCAAACTTAAGATACAGTATCCATAATGTAGCCGGTTATTTTATCATGAGAAGTTCGGATTTTACTGAGACCCAACGGATGAAGAATGTAATGAAACGCATGCGTCTGGGGTGCTTCTCACTTGCTATCGGCTTCTCTTGAAATGTAAACTGTAGCGCAACGTTAGCGCCTGTGCTGGAACTGGAAATTATTCAGCCCCCCCCCCCCCCCCTTTGAAGTTGTCTAACTTTATATCCATACGTCTGAGACCGATTTTGTCACAAATGTATGGGTAATATTAAAATTTAGGCCTTCTTTTTTTAATTCCACATTTCAGCTTTTTTTTTTTTAATAACGCCAAGCCCAGTTTCAATCGAAATAAAGGTGTTGAGATACTCTTAACCATCTTCGATAAGACAGTATGTCTTCCAAAACTATTATAACAAAAGTATGTTGAACTTATTGTATGCCATTTCTGGAAATGGATAGATAAACTAGGAGATTTGTCGAAAGTTCACCTCCTGAACTTGAATATTACAAAGTTTCGAGACCAATTGGCAGAGCAGTCAATTATCCTTTAGTTCACGAACAGAAAGCACTTTGTTTCTTTGACAATCGATTGTCATATAGCAAAACTGTTTACATGTTGGAATATATGTGCTGAAATTATTGTTCACACTGGAAAATATCAGAAAACAAGTTAGCAGTTAAAAATGTTTTCGACCAGTGGAAAATGACATTAATGTTACTTGCGTCAAAATGTATTGGTTACGGGTATGTAGCTCTTTAAATTTAGGTGGGACAGCCGAGTTGTAACTCAGTCTCAGTCCTATAGTAAAGATGTTTGATACTCTCGCGTCCGTTTGATTGGGACGTTAATTGTGTACCCTGCAACAGATCTGGGATCCATTAGTACGTTATCTGCATCTTCAACTTTTGAAAAGTGAGAACTCCTCTAAAAGAGTACTGCAATGCATACAGGACATGTTCATTCTCGGAAGGCCCATAGGCTGCCCCCCCCCCCAAAAAAAAATATTTTCTCAAGACCTAAAATTCGGGCAGGGATATGGAAAAATTCGGGCATCCGTTTGAGTCTTAAAACCTGGTTTGTTTCTACTTACACAGAAAACTCCTAGGCGCGCCCGAATTCCTTCAAACACTTGACCGAAAAAATAATAATACGGTACAATTTTCATGAAACTCTAAAAGATGCCAAAATTCGCGACACATTCGGGCAGCTTATGAAAAAACAATTTTTCGTTAGCCTCACTTCATATTCTTGCGCAAACCTTTGCCTGAAATGACACAATATTCGGGCAAAAGTTGCAAAAAAGTTTTGGGATATTTTTAATTGCCAGATTACAAGGGGAGAGAGGATGTATACAGTCCCCAAAATTTTGACCGAACAAATCAATCAAAAGCTATCTTGTGACGCACCATATTACTAAATGACAATCACCAATATGCTGAAACGTACTTGGTCGAGAGGTATTTGGGCAGTATATGAATGAGATGACGATTTTGCACTTTTCAAAATGATCCTCTTAAAATTGTGCGAAACTTTTTAACCTGCAGTGCTGTGGAATCAAAATTTTTGTTCACAAAACATTCCAATTTGTATTTGTTACAACTTTTTGTTTGTCATGAGTCTATACTCATGATTTCTTTTGTCAATTGATTACCAGTAGAAAACATCGTAAATGTCATGCAACTAAACTAACTCGTTATAAATAAAACGTAAATGTATCGTGAAGATTTCATTTCGTCTTTACTGTAATTTTGTATTCCCTTGCCTGAGGCAAAAGGAGTCTATGCGACTATGATTTGGCCACGTTTGTTTTTATTTAATGGGTACGGTTTGTGGGGATCAAGTGTGTCAAAACCGTTGATATGGACTTAGGTCGTTTGCTCACTAGGAAATAATTTGTGCCCTTGTTTGTTTAAATGCATATAAACAGGCTGCTACCTTGCTTGGGAATCGCGCGAAAATTGAGTTAATCGGTTTTTAAGGGCCAATTCGTTGCATGGCATCCCCACTCAGGGAATTCGGGCCTCTGAATCTGAGCTAAACAGGCTGGTAAAACACACGGGATCCTTGTAAAGTTCGACGAAACTTAAATTTAATAGGCAGCCGGAATGCGATGCAATGCCATCCTCCCTCGAAGTTGAGAAGCCTTGGGATTTTCGAGGGTTCCTGAAGTTTTTCAATTTTCAAAATTATATTGATGATAATCTCATGCTGCATGACGTAAAATAGTTTGTAGAACGCGCAAACAAACTCATTTTCCAATAATTATAGCTTAATGTTGTCATCCAATGGTAGTGGTACATTTCATCTGGGAGTTTTCTGACGTTTTTGTAGATTTGCTCATTTTCGGTGAAAATTTTCTTGCAAACGAAAGTTCAAAATATCGACGGCTTTGATTCTGCTTATAAGCCTGGAAAAGGCCATTTCCGGCTGTCTGAGGGGTTGCAATTTTTCAAAATTTTCTGTACGCTCCCGCCAACTGAAGGTGGCGCTCCGCTTAGATAGTCTTTCGGGCAGAATTAAATTTTTCGGACAGAGAACCCTCTGCCCCCCCCCCCCAAACTGAAATGCTCCCGTACGCCAATGCGAAGGCCTGGTATGTTTTGAGCGATAACCCAAGCGGGGGTATATTGATGGCCGAAGGTACGCATATCAACGATAAAGTGGAAAAATTATAAAGAAAATCTGACTAGTCTAATGGAGAGAAGACACAAGAAAATAAGATGTATAGCGCGAACGGTTAAAATTCCGGAACCAACACAATAATTCTCGATTACTGGAATATTTTAGCAGACTAATTCAAGATCTATATATGTGACAGAAATTGGTTTCTGTATCCCATTTCTCCTATAGCCTTTGATTCTCTCTTGTAGATTTATTGCCAGCCAGCAAAACTTGCTTAACTTTGGCGGCGTTTTTTCTTTTACAAGTACATTATTTCGCTACACTTTTTCAGTAATCATCACTTTATTATTTTGGTGTTTCGGTACGGAAAATTTAACACTTTGCGCTTTATACTTTACTCTGTGTTCTTACTCTGTTACTTTATTTACTCTGTGCTCTCTTCATTTTTAACTTGGTGTTCTTCATTTTTGGTAAACAGTCTTAACAATGAGACAAGCCAGTGAGTCACAACCGGTACAAAAGACCGTGGCCGGCTCGACTTGAACCAATTGGTTTGAAGCTGGGCCTTAAAACTCCATCTAACCTAACCTTACCTCAACCATGATAGTGAGAAACGTTGCCCACTACAGCAGTAACGTAGACAGACAGTGCAGCTGCGGGTGTATTCTAAACAAAAATTAGTCAAACAGTGCCTAAATTGACTGGTCACTGATATTTGACTTATATCTGACCCAGTTGAATAAGTTTCTAACAAACATTAAACCTATTTGATTTAGTTTTGACTGATATTCTTCATATTCTTAAGTCTATTGCTTCGAAATTAGTCAGATATTATTAAAAACTGGTCAAATATGAATGACTAACGTGGTTAGTCAATTCAGACACCACTTGACTAATTTATGTTTACAGTGTGACAACTGAAGAATGAGAGGAAAATCGTAAAGAGAGGTAATTAAATACCCCTTAAGTAGGAGAAAGAGTAACGCAGTCTGCTCAGTTTGAGGAAGGCTCACTTTACGTAATTTTTAGGCTAGTCAAACCTGATTGACAGGTTTAAGTCTTTAACTACGTAAACGACAGGACATAGCTTGCTGCAACAAGTGTAAAGGATAACATAGTGTAACCACCATTGGGACAACCAAACGGGAAACGAGTGTTCAGCTTATGTGTAAGCAGCCCATGGTAAAGAATGAAATTGTAAAATAACTATTGTATTTTGGTTTGTGGAACCTGTTGGACTGATGCGCTGAAATGATGAAATCCCTTGATTTTTAGAGGTGTTCAGCATCGTAAACTATGCAACATTACGTGACTATAAGCCTTCCGTAGCGGAAATCAGATTGCTGGAAAATGTCTTTTCTGTACACATGGGCAATGTCTACATAAAGAAGTACTGCAATCTAAAACGTTTGATATAAAGATGTCGTTTATCGCAGGGTGTTTATATTTTTCTCTATTTTGTTTATTTTTTCATTTCCTTGCAAGATCAGAATCTGTATGTATGTTCTGATTGAAGACTAACCAACCTCACTCAAATCGACACTTAATTATACTATTCCATTTTGGGATTTCTTGTTGCATTTTCAAGCGATCATGTCACACTACAATGATACTCTCACATTCATATACAAAAAAAACTCATAATCTGTCACCTTAACTATTTTCCGATTTTTGTACTCACAATTTTCTTGTACATGCATGGCCACAACACACGTCAGTCTGGTAATTAACAATTCCCACTACATCTTCATCTTACAACAAAAACTCTTTAAGGTATCGTGCAGTCAGAGTCTGGAATACCATTTCTAATTATCTGAATAGCAAACCAACCCTTACATATTTCATTCTGTGGTGATAACACTATGTACAGCGGCAATGATTATTAATGCTGTGTTCCCCTTTGTTCTTTCCCACAGGTAGGGTGGGGTTGTCTAGTGCTTGCTGTTGCGGGAAGGGTTTATCTGCTTATAGGCAGATGGGATGGCTTATGTAATTTTATATGTTGTTTGATTGTTAAGTTCTTTATTTACCTTTTTTAGTGAGTGCGCTCTAGCCTTTGGCTTTTAGTTGCACTTCCTTTCACTCTCAGTAAGCTTCTATAAATATATTAAACTATGTCATTGTAAATACTTGAGTGATGAACAAATAAATGAAATGATATGATATCGGATCGGAGTACGATATCCGATATTTGTATAGTTTTCGCAGAGTTTTCACCATCTCTTGTTGGAGAGATCAAAATCTACCAACCCTATGTAAATATGTGAATTGGATCGTAGGATTACGAAAATCAAATTATCAAATTTTCATTGATAACATCGTGACGGTACCGTGACAGACAGCTTTTATCGAATTACGCTCGTATGATAATAGCTGTTTGACGTGACGCCCCGAAATAATTGGCATAAATTAGTAAAAATGTGATGCAAATCATATATTTACACTGGTTGATAAATTTTTGGTTCTTTTCAACCAGAGATGAGGATAGTTGTAACTGAAATCCGCTTCTAAACCGCTGTTATGGGATCTGCATTTTAGTGCCGAATAAAAACAAGTGTTTACACAGTTTTACCGACATATAGCCAGCTAACCTCCATCCGTTTCCGTCTGTGCATTTGGAAATATTTGAGTGCAAAGTATTGCTTCTTCGCTGAATCCCCTTCTTTTCTGTTATTTTCAAGGTTTTACCTTCCAGAAAAGCCATTGGCAATTCCCTTAGGAAGCTTTTCCAGTTGTGGAACGTACATTTTACCCTTATTGTAAGAAAAATATTGACATTAAAGGAGATTCTGTCAGTTTGTAATTCATCGAATTTCTCAAGAGCTGCAAAGAGTGTATCGGCTTTTTAGCCTACTTATGCTATAGGACTTAGGAAAAACATGGGAACATTAGAAAGATTTCTAGTATTTTGGTAACTTGTGTCAAAAAGTTATAATTTCATTACGCATTCTCTTAATGATATTTGGTGACCCAATGGGTAGAACTCCTCAGCTTGCATTTTAAACATGTTGAAGAATTTCCAAAAAAGCACAGGTATCTTTTGTAACAAGCTACGTTTCATTGCTAAAGGCGGACATTCATCAACCCAAATTACAATTGAACCGGTAGCTCACATAAATTCTCAATTGTCAAAGCTCTTTTATTGACATAAATTAAATAAAATGCACAGTAGCTCATATAACACATCATGTACTGAGGGTGTTTAGATTACACATTAAGACATTCGATACTCACCAGGGTATGCCTTGAAGCAATAAACTAAGATTGTGTCTCGATAAGAATGAGTTCAAAACAGTTTAGAGATGGGCTATAATTAAACAGATTAGGAGAATTATAACTGTCTGGGTACATAAATGGTTGCGTTTAGCTTTACAAGCACAGATGCATTTTTCATACGAGATAACAGAGACCTACGTCAGGATGGCGGTCTCTTTCGTTTTTGAGCATGTTTTTAAAAGAAGCTTTTAATTTGCCTGCTTTGTTGAAGTAACTTCAAAACTTTATCATAAAAGTTGAAATTTTCAGAGATCCAATACAAACCTTTTAACAGTTATGTTAGAAAATTTGTGAAGTCTTATTCCATCTAATTTATCTTCCTCTTCAGAACGAACAAAATTACAAATTTAACTTAAAATATTTTCAATAGCCTGTAAGTTACGAAGGCTTCTTTAACTCACGGATTGAAATACATCATAGGTCAATGTCATTTAAAGTATTGTTATCAGTGATTTTAGGAGTTCCTTCAGCTGTATGGAAATTATAATACACGAGCCAAGTATATTTAGAATTTATGTTTTGACTTATTGAGATGGATCTATTTCTCAGGTTTTCTCTTGGAGTGACCTTTAAGGGTTGAAAATACTCCATAGTTGGAACATGGAATGATAATGTAGGTAAGGTTACTTGTTAAATACCGTGTAAAATGAAGGTATCTGAGCTGAATTTGCAGTCTGCTACAAAAGGAAGTGACGAAAAGCACATGTGATATTGGAAAAGGTAAATTCTTAAAAGGGCGAACAAAAATTGAAACTAAGTTTGTTAATCAATGGGTATGAGATGGATAACCTTGCTAGAGGGAGGCTTGTCTCCACAAATTTAGCCTGCCGTATAAACAAAGCCTTGGCCTCGAATGCTTGGTGTGACGTTAGTACTTTACCTACGTGACGCACATCTTACTTAGATTTAAAGCTTTCAATGAGTGGTAAAAATGCCACATTCATGTCATGAGCTTCTATATACGTGACGTCATAACAAAATGAGGTTTGCACTAATATGGAATTGCTTCGTCCCTTGTAAAATGGCAGAGTAATATTTATTAAATATCATGTTTTCAACAATTTAAAATGGCATTGGCTGTTCCGCTACATCGCGTGCTTACAACTAAATTATCGGTAGCAAGAACTCGTCTTTGCTAATAGCAATTACTTCATGGTAGGCCTGGAAATGCGATTAAGGTTTGAACCGGTCCTACAATTGAATCCAAAGGCTTGAGACCGTTCACCGATATCACAACTGGAAGAATTACAGGAGAACCAGATTTAAAATAAACAGCCGACTGAGATGAAGACAGTAAAAAAGTAGGAGAGAACAGATAATAGAACTTATACAGATAGTTACATGTGAAAGGAAAGTTGAACAGACTTGAGTTAAACCAGGGAGTTGCTAGGTTAAACAGCCAGTACAATTAGATGACATTAAGATAAATAACTGCAAGGTAGTCAGTCGTGTCCAAGACCGTAACCTTCTTAAAATTTGCTACCTTAGTTGCCTTTAAGAAGAACAAATCAACAACACTTTTTACACTAGAGTATTCTGACCAATTCGTCCCTTTTCTGGCGTACTGAAGAATCGCAAAATCAAGACTGTGGATCTTGGATATGTGAATCTTGTATTTCACATAGTGACAAATGTTGTCTTTTGGAGAATTTTCGCCGTATTCATCGTTTTTATGTTTAGAATGGTAGGAAATGATATATTTTACAAGGTCGTTGCAATTTTTAGAGCTGAGGTGAACAGATTACGGCAAAAATGCATTCGTCATGACGTCAGAATTGCCAAATTTTCACATTCGTCACTATGCCAATTTGCGATTCGTCAGTACGCCAGAAAGGGGACGAATTTTCTGTTTTTGTCGTCGCCTACATTTTCCAAAGAATGAAAATGAAAAAAGAACGACAAAAAAAAAAGGAGCGAAAAAGAAGATTAAAAAAGCCCCCGTCAAATGTGCAAGACCCGAGCTCAAACTACATATTAAGGTGACTGAAATACCTTTATGTAAGATTATTTAGATATTTTTGAATGTAAAGCAGGGTTTCAGTTTATATTCAATCATAATTCATGGATATTCAGGTAAAGAAAACCTACAGTGGGTCCTACAAAAGCCAGACTACTCGTGGCATCCATATGAATGGAGAAATATTTACACTCTAAAAAATGATAACCCAACCTGGGCAAAAAATTACCCAACCGTTGGTTCCGTGTGCCTCTTAACCGGAATTGGGTAAAAATGCCCAACTCAGTTGGTTAAGTGTTTAACTCATTGGTTGGGCTAAAGAAATTACCCAACCATTTCACCCAACTAATTTTGCCCAACAAATGGTTAAAATTCGTACCAACACGTTTGTCAAACAGCTGTACTGTTATGTGCTTGTTTGGATTTCAGTATAACCATATATGTAATTATATGATTTGGATAAGACGGACATTTAACACAATACCCTAACACATACACCATTTATCCTCCAAGAGTGGTTGGAGGCACCAGCGACGATGCACTTGGTAATTAAACAGTGAAGTGTGTAGTTTAAAGTAACAAACTCAATCGTGAACTTTGTATTTCTTCTCCCATTGATAACGTAGCAATGGAAACTTTTTTTCTATGCGACCATTGCTCTTTAAGTACTTTCGTCCAGATTTTTAATTATCTGTAAAACTTAACTGATCTTTAACTAATCATCTTATTGGTCAATCACATTTTACCCAACTCTTGGGTAGCTTAAAACTTGCCCAACACCTTTTACCAACACCTTAATTTGCCCAACAATATGAGTACACTTGTTCACCCATTTGTTGGACAATAATTTGCCCATGTTGGGCATTTTGTGTTTTGCCCAACGCTTTTTACCCAACAGCTTCAGAGTGTATATGATGCCGCGAAGCTGATTCTTCTGGCGATTCTACTCGTTTGTTAACAGAAAATCGTCATGAAACGTGATTACCTAGTATGGCTCAAGTAGACTACTGTACAAGGTCGACATTATTTATGACTTGATTTCAATTCGAATTCTGACTATTGTAAGTTGCCTTTGTCACATAGCAGTTACGGTACATTCACCAGATGACTCTTTCATGAAGAATCACACAAGAAGTTACATTTCTATTTGCTGAAAATGATCAACAACTTGGCTTTCTTTATTCCTTTGACTAAATTTGTTCTTACGGGCTGTAACCTTAATCAGTAGCGCCTCCACGAAGGGGGTGGGGATAAGCAATATTTATATACTGGGGTGAAGTAATAAAGATGAACAGATCGATTAAAACTTTGAAATAAAATGTCCGGTAATTTGGGACGGAGGTATGTTTGGCCACATAATTTTGTACGCCCCTCGTACTTTTGCTAATGCTCGTAAAGGGGGCTCTTTCATTTAGGAACTAAGCCCTTTTCCCCCATTTTTTTTTATTGCTTTAGTACTCGAAATGAACATATTTCACCCAAAGAAGCAATTGTACTATGAAGATGGAGACTTGGTGCTATGGCTTGAGATTTATCCTATTACATCGTGCATAATCATGTGAAATCATAATAGGTAGATAAATTATTCATGAGGGGAAGGGGGGGGGGGACTTTGTCTTTCTTTGTGTTGATGTTCCATTCCCCGCCGTAAACTTTCATAAATTTGAAAAGACTTGCCAGATAAACAAAATAGAGAAATGAGTTGGCTATAGTAATATAGCTCTGACGAATTTGGCTCAAACAAGCCTAACCTAACGAAACTGAGATACTTGTATTAAAACACCTCTTGGACTAAACAATTCAAATTTTAACCCTCGATAAACTCGCAACCAACTAGTTTTCAAACCTATTTTACTAGCTTCCAATCAGGGAGTTGTTAGACCAACTAGGTCCCTATTCCAATCAAAGAAACATGTCACCGGTAAATACGATGTGTGATGGCAAAATCTCACCTTATTTCCAAGATGGGGTTAATTAAAAGATTTGCACTTGCAAGAATGTGAGGTCATTCTGTAATTTTTCTATGTCGAATTAAGAGTATTTAACGTCTCTTGTATATGTGGTTACTGTCATCCGGACATTTAAAAAACGCTCCTGATTAAAATAACAAATACTTGTCGTCAAAAAACCTTTTTAAAGCGCGTATCGTAAAAAGAATTCAAATTGTGCATATCAAGATTGGTATTATATGGAACAAGAATAACACTTAGTCTATAACATTAATCAGTTGAACGTGTCTTGTCGTATCGCACTTGTGTATACGTGACGTAAACGCTGTACACAAAATTCTTCAAAGTAATTTTACCTTTTCGTTAAGACCGTCGATAATTTAAAATCAACAAAAACAACGTCCAAATGACTTTCATGAAAATCTTACAATAGCAAATTGAGGCAAAACTAACAGAAATCTTAGACCCGTGTTCCAAATTAGATCCATAGTATTTGGAAGAGCGGGCACGGAAAATAATTAGCAGCGACAAATACTTCCTCTTTTCTCGCGGTGTAGTTTATTTTCGAAGCTTTCTCTGAACTCAATTTAACCGTAATGATCACATTATGTACATCCGCGATGATGCATGCCAGGTTAAATAAAAGCGTTATGTTATAGACAAGAATTCATGGATACGGATTTATTTACAGGTTAAGATGGCTAAGTCATGTTGAAAAGCCGCATTTTCCTTGATTTACTTTAACACTCGAGAATAATTATCAATCAAATTGGCAAAACCGCCGAAACAGGATGTGTATTCAATTCACCCGGCTGTGTTATTTACTTACATTTATGGACGATTTCAATCTATCTGCGTTCGACGGTGAGAAGTATACCAGCACTGAGAAATGACTCCCATGACAAGATGGATGAGTTTTGCAGCTTTTTTCTTTTAAAGAGCCATAATGCTTTTCCTTTTCCCACTAAAACCTCTCAACTAACCCAGCATCCTTGTGCTGACTTTTTCCAAAAACTTGCTTCGCTCTATTCATTTCATAAAACGATGTTCTTTTACACTTTATATGCGATTCCTAATAAACGATTGAATTAAATGGTCATAAGTGGGTGCTTAGAACGAATGAGACAGATTTTGACGGTTAAATGACATATTTCTTTGTGAAAATGATACGTTTCGCTTGATACGTCTAAATGTGTCTTTTCTCTGGAGTATATTACTTAAGTTAAGAAAGAACTAGAGGGATGCAATGTAATTAATATTCTCAACCGCACAATATTATCAGTGGCAAAAACATCGTTAAATGGTTACGTCAAAACTTAGTCTATAACTTTTGTGAACTGATGAAACAATAATTAAACACACTATGGGGGGATAAGTGCATTATTTTCAACAGAGGTAAAAAATTGTTCACGAACGCAACCACGTCAACAGCCGAACAAACGAATTTTCCGTATTAATACTTGAAATTCTTAAATTTTTATTTTCCTTTGCGCAACCTTGACTTTATCTCCTTATTTTCATTTGTCAATCCTAAAAATTTAAAATTGTTTTACCTCACATAAAATTCTTCATTGTGTTAACAATTTTGAAAAGATTGGACTTCCACTGGAGATGTTTTACACTGCAGTTGGTCGAAAATGACGCATCTTTGTCTGGGAAGAGCAATCGCGAGGACTGAAGTATTTAGGTATATAGGGATATATATTAAGATATAAACAGATAAACGCAGAATGTCACGGTACTTAAGATGAGTTTATATAGCTCCAGTCATGATAGGAGCTATTAATCTAGGTAATAGTTAACATAACCTTACACGAAACAAAGCGTGATTTTTTAAATGTTGAAATATGAAGAGTATTCCTTTAATTGCAGCGGATGTGGGTGACGGGGTAAGTATACAGAGACAACATTATGGTCTCTTTGTCCCTGTTGTCATAATGACGTCACAATTTATTGGAAAAGGGTGTAGTTGTGGATGAATTACAAACACGTTCAGTGTCCTAATGACGCACACTGTCATTTGTGCCATGATACAAAGACCCTGGCCTCGCCTTCATCACTCAATGTGACCCAATCTGATGACCTCTTGTATGTGTTAAGGGTCCTGGTCTGTTCATTACGGAATTTAGTCCAACAGTACGCAGTATATTCGCAGTATATCACTTACAAAAGAAACCAATAACATCTCTTATCAACGATGCTCCACTGCCATTTTGGGAAAAAATCGCATGATGGAATTCATGTTTTTTATGGTTGATCCATAACATCTTGTACTTTTACTGTTTTTTGGTTAAGAATTTCATTTAATAAATTCTTCCTAATTTGTAGCAATTCCAGTTCGTCTTTTGATAAACTTGAAGGCAAGTCACATTTGCAAGTTTGTTTTGACGAAAGGCGTTACTACCCATGTCCAGTTTACCTCGCTATTAGGCCTATTAGGTAACCTTTGGCATTATGTTTGACCAATCCTATTTTTAGAGGCATTAATATACTTATGTTGCCTATATGGCTGTGAGGAAATATCTCATGGTTTAACAAGCAGTTGAAATATCCAACACTCAATTGAATTAAATATGAGCACTAATCCTTATGGAACTAAAAATACTAAATTTCGTCATGCCATCACTTATTTCGTTATAACGTGGCTCGAATAAAACTTTCATTATCATCAGTCTCTGTTCCATTTCTTGAAATTTAGAGTTTTGTTCATTTAAATTATAGCGCTTTAGTCCTGTCAAACGACTGTCACATCGTTACTGGAATTACAGCAAAAGTTAACTAAATGAGTAGAAATATTGTCGATGGCGCCCTTCTATTATCGGCAGAGAGTGGTAAGGATATCGATATTTACACCACAGTTCGTTTACTCTGCAGTCGGGATGTCTTGAATTCGAGTCCTGTCCGAGTCATATTGAAGAATTGTAAATGGTCTGAAGGCCTTGAGGTTGGTCAAGTGTTGTCCTTAAGTGGACGTATAGCTTCTTCGGGAAGCAGTATCAAGTTTGGTTTCGCCGAACGGCCCTTTGCCAGAGGGTCGGGAGGACTTTGGAAAAAGTACAATTGAAACTTTATTACAGATGTCCATATAGTCCGTACAATATACTGGTTTCGCTTCTAGGCTTTTTGGCCGGCTAAGATCATGTGTAGTACCTGTTCTTTTCATCCAGTCTAGAAAGGAGCCATACATGACAGACCAATGATGTAAGTGATCTGAGGGCCGTGAGGTTGGTCAAGCGTTGTCCTTCAGTGAACGTATTGTCATGTGGTATGGTGCACCTTCCATGACCTTAAGCACACGCCATCTTGTTGTTTACGAGCAACTCTCCCTTCCTTTTGTTCTAGATTCCCAGGGCCCTTCCTGTTTTCCGTCACGTGTTACCGGTGGACGTGACATATTACATCGCCCTAGTTCCACGTGCACACTGTAACCTATATTTTCAAGGTGTGGCCAATTTCCCCCTTTGCAGCCTCCTCATTGGTCATTTATATCATTACATTCATTTGCATTGGTGCGTCATAACTTTTGACCAATCAGGGGACGGCAGGTGTTCGGAGCTCGCACGAGGTTCCCAAGACCGAGCCTGCGAGCTGGACACTCTTGCCGTAGACACAGAAGGTCAAGCATGTAGTCAACTTTGTATATATCTCACTATCATATTAGGCCGGCCGAATTAATCAAACTTGATCTTTCTTTTGGAACTCAAATCATCGAATAAAATCATTTCAAATCAACTGGAACTCTCTGTTCTTTTTTGTCTGGAGCTACACCTCAAGATCCCGTACAATTATCTCACATGTGGAGTAGCGGGATCGGCTACAATATTACACAGTATAGCTTCTTTGGGAAACAGTTGAAAGTTTGGTTTCGCCAAACGGCTCTTTGCCAGAGAGTCAGAAGGACTTTAGAAACTGAACTGGTTGGAAATTGAAGCTCTGCGTACACTGGACACATTTCAGGACACGTGTGTGGCAAAAAGTTTGCAAAACACCTTGTTTCCGAAAATGTTGCTAGTGCGTATGAAGAACACACACGTGGCACTGGTGTCGCAGCATGCCTCTCGCAACTTGTGTCCAATAATTCAGATTTTAATTTTACGGCAACGTGTGTCCACGCTCTGACCAATCAAAAATCACATCTGAATCAGCTCATCCACGGCCTGATCTTGCTTGTGGTTTGCCTTATTTGTTCGCTACAATACATAAAATGTGTTGGATTATGGTTCAGCAAAAAGGGGTATTTTCCATACTTTCCATAGCAATTAATTGTGCAGATTAAAGTTAACAGACAACAAATTTGCAATGCCTCAATACCAACAGTTTTCTTTAAAGTGACGCAACTAAGGCATATGAAAATAAACTCCGGATAGAATTCAAGTACCAGTGATTGTCGTGGGGCGCTTTTTAAGGGAGGAGAAATTTGACTAGAAGTGAATGCCTAGGAGAAAATGTTGACCGGGACAATTGTCAGGAGTTGGAAATTTCCTGTCGACGGATTGGATATATGCCTTTCTTGGTTATATCAGTCTTCTTCATATGGCGTGTAGCGTTATAGACCCCAGATAATTTCAAAATTAACCTTTTGCTCCCACCTATAAAAAGTGCCACTTAACTAAAATATCTTTGAAGTTAAAGGCTAAGGCCACCTATCTCATCAGGAGTACGTGGTACCAGGTCAACGTAGCCAAGGCTCCATGGCGACCAATCCCCTACAGTAAAAACCGTTTCCCTAAGATACCCCACTCGAACCAAATACAGTATACCAATCCTGAACTTATTCACCCAGAGACAGGCAGCGCTTTGCCCCAGGACCCCGCTTGATATCCACCTGTCGCAAGAGTACACGCTTTGATCTCGGTTTTGTGGTTAGGCCTAAGCGAGAAAATTATTTTCCCCCAACATTTTCCTTTGCCCTATATATATTTGCTCTCCCACACTTTTGAAATACTGGTTATAGGTTCGCTCTTCATTAGAGAACCCCCATCAACCACCGTCGGGAACTTTGTCGATCTCGTTGTAGGTCCTCGAGTCAAGAAATTAAAAAGATTTAAAACATGACAAATGATGAGGGCCTGAACAGATAGATTTGTGAAATTCCCTCCGATGTCAGGAAGTCAGGATACAAAACAATTCCAAATTGTAACATTTTGCGTAGTAACTTTGGAAAGGCAGTCTCCACGATCAAGTTGCTAAAAACATTTGCAGGGTTGTAAGACCCTACATCGCAGACTCGAAATCGGATATGCTTAAAGAAACTGGCATTGAATTCCTTTTGCAAAGTGCGCTTCTTGACAAAATGCTGTTTACTACATATCATTTGGAACTGAATGTACACAGATGAATGAACAAAATCGAAAGTGCGAGTAAGTCCTCATCTCTCTGTAATAAAATACGTAAACAGATGCACGACATAGTCTATGGATGAAGACGAAGTTGCAAAAACACACAATGTTCTCCGAAAGTTCGACGCATCTGCTTTCTGCTACATCAGGAATAACGGTAAAAGCAATCAATTATCACTCACCCCCTCCGAGTAAACCCCTCCTGAAAGCCGAAGTTCTTGTAACTTGGGAGCTATGAGAGAAAGTCAATGGGGGATGACCTCAACTCAATTAGAATTGACAATGGTATAGATGTGTAGGAGTGTCACATGACGAGCATGGCGATATGCTTCATCAGTGCACGGCACTGAGGTTCTGTCAAATTTGTCAGAGTAAATTTTCTCCTGGAAAAGGGAACTTGTTCAAATAAAATACAAATTTCTACTATCAAAACTTAATAAATGCAGCTGCCAAAATTTGGGAAGAGTCATTTCCTGTAAACTAGAAAAGCCTTGGACAAAATACAAAATGCTCAACATGGGCAAATTATTGCCCAACAAATGGGTAAACAAGTGTACCCATATTGTTGGGCAAATTAAGGTTGGGTAAAATCCAGGTGTTGGTAAAAGGTGTTGCGCAAGTTTTAAAGCACGCAACAGGATAAAATGTAATTGACCAATAAGATGATAAGTTTAAGATCAGTTAAGTTTTACAGATAATTATTGTAATATAAGTGGTTCATTATAAGCAGGCTCATGGTTGAATAAGGTTGTATTTGGTAAATAACAAGCTAAAGGTAGAAAAGCAGTAAAAATCTGGACGAAAGTACTTAAATAGCAATGGTTGCTTAGAAAAAAGTTTACATTGCTACGTAATTAATGGGGGAAGAAATACAAAGTTCACGACTGAGTTTGTTACTTTAAACTACACTCTTCACTGTTTATTTACCAAGTGCATCGTCGCTGCCCCCCCCCCCCCCACCACTCTTGGAGGATAAACGGTGTATGTGTTAGGGTACTTTGTTAAATTTCCTTATCCAAATCATATAATAATATATCAGGTTATTTTGAAATCCAAACAAGCACCCAACATACTGAGTAGATGCATTGCCCAACACCATTTGCCCAACAGTTTGCCCAATACCTGATAGGATACATATATACCCAGCGTTGGTTAAAAGTTGGTCATTCAGTAGTGCCTAATTACTGGGTAGTTGCATTGCCCAACACCATTTGCCCAATTGTTGGTAGGACACATATATACCCAGTGTTGGTAAAAAGTTGGGCAAGTATTTGCCCAATATTTTTTAGAGTGATATGCAGCCCTGGTTTCTTCAGCTCCCGCCCCTTCATCAAGAAAATTCTGGTCAAAATCTTTCTTTTCATATCAAAACACAATCCAATTTTTTTGATCATCAGATTTTGAATAATCTATATCTTCATTTGCTGAATGATACCCTGGTGTTTATTAACACATGCACTTTCAAAGAGAGGGGCAATCGCCGTGACAAAGGTAGAAAGCCGTTGATAGGGGTCAAACTCCCATAGGTGGGTGAGCGCATCGCCGCTACTTGCATAGGTCTTGCTTGCTTCTCGGTCTTTTGGGTAAGATCATGTGTAGATGTGTTCTTTTCATCCAATCTAGACTGGAGCCATACATGACAGACCAATGATGTAAATTATCTGAGGGCTGTGAGCAGGTGATGTTGGTCAAGCGTTGTATTTCAGTGAACGTATAGCTTCTTTGGGAAACAGTTTAAAGTGTGGTTTCGCCGAACGGCTCTTTGTCAGAGAGTCGTGAGGGCTTTAGAAAAAGCATCTAGTTATAGGTTTGACAGAGAAGGAGCATCGGGGCAGGATCCCCAACTATCACTTGTGCCCGAGTCCACTAGTTACATAGTGGCACTCGAAAAAAGGAAATAACAGCCTCTAATAGTACGGATTATACGGGGATGATAAGAAAATAAATTAATGCCTAATTACAGCAGTACTTGCTAACCAGTACTTACAGTACTTAGGGCCTACAGCACTAGCAGTACTTGCAGTACTTACAGCACTAGCAGTACTTGCTAGCCAGTACTTGCAGCACTGGCAGTACTTGCTAGCCAGTACTAGCACCCAAAAGAATGCACTGGCACCCGTTGATCAATCCTAGTAACTGAATAAAGACCTAAACAGTGGTTTTTACCCAATTTAGAGTGACAATTCACTAAAGAAAGGAATGAGACTTAAAATGTCTTTTAGAATGAAATTTCGCTCTGTTGGTTTGGATTTTTACCCCACCCCGGGTGAAACTCACTCTTACGCGGAGTGGTTGAAGTACAAACTCTTTTGGAGTGGATTTCATTCTTTTTTTTTTTAGCGCGAGCTACAACTGGAAAAAAGGCTGAGCAGACTCGACTTGAACCAATCGGTTGGAAACTGAGCCGAAAACTCCATCCAACAGTAGTGTGTTTGTGCTGCACACTGGCGCTACTCAGCAGGTTAGTCCTATCCTGTTCATAGGCGTACGGGAGCATTTCAGTTTGGGGGACAGAGGATTTTCTGCCCGAAAAATGTAATTCTGCCCGAAAGACTATCTAAGCGGAGCGCCACCATCAGTTGGCGCGGAGCGTACAGAAAATTTTGAAAAATCGCAACCCCTCAGACAGCCGGAAATGGCCTTTCCCAGGCTTATAAGCAGAATCAAAGCCGTCGATATTTTCAACTTTCCTTTGCAATAAAATTTTCACCAAAAATGAGCAAATCTACAAAAAGGTCAGAAAACTCCTAGATGAAATGTACCACTACCATTGGATGACTACATTATAAGCTATTATCCTTGGAAAATGAGTTTCTTTGCGCGTTCTACAAACTATTTTACGTCATGCAGCATGAGATTATCATCAATATAATTTTTAAAATTGAAAAACTTCAGAAACCCTCGAAAATGCCAAGGCTTCTCAACTTCGAGGGAGTTAAAACCATGAGTACCGTATGTCTGTGACTCTGTTGCGACTCTTGCCCGAATTCCAGTTCCACTGAATTGATACAACTGTCTATATGACTCGGCCCGAGCTCCCGACTATATATAAATGATTTTTCTACTAACGCCGTTTGAGAAAAACCCGGCTTGTCACGTTGCTAGATGTTTTTACATGAATTTGTGGGCAGACTTACTTGCAGATTTGTTCACACTAAATTCGTATGAGTGAGCAAACAAGCTACGCTGATTTGTTTACCATTGCCCGAATTTCGGTTCCACAGAACTGCAGGTTAAAAAGTTTCGTACAATTTTCAGAGGATCATTTTGAAAAGTGCAAAACCGTCGTCTCATTCATATGCTGCCCAAATACCTCTCGACCACACGCGCGTCGGAACGGAAAAATATTGGGGGGGAGGGGCTGAGTGCCAGCAGGACTATCTAAGCGGAGCGCCACCATTGGTTGGCGCGGAGCGTGAAGAAAATTTTTGACTTTACAGACCCCCCAGGTGGCCGGAAACGGCACTTCCCGGGTGTTCTATGTTGCATGTATCCAGCCTTAAAATATGGGTCTCTCATGTTTGCAGTTTCTCAACTAATGAGAAAAAATTCAGCATACGCAAAATGGTAATACATATCAGATAAATTGAGATGATACATGAACAATAATTTATTATGCAATTAATTATGCATCTTCTTTTATTTCTTCTGTTTACCGTGTTATTCACTTTCTGCATGCACCCCGTGTTACATTTGTCCACCCATACATATCAATTACTCAATTATACTTCCCCTAGATCATACTATCCCCCCCCCCCCCCCCCCGTGGTTCCTCCCAAGGCTACCACCAACCTAATCTATATCTATCTCAAATCCCAAACGTACTATAGACTTGTGTACTAACGGTAGTAGCCTACGCTGTTCAACCTAGCAAAAAACGATCAGTAAAACTTAACGAAATTACGCAATAACAGACCATACTGCTTTCACTTTTCGAGGACCTCGGAGATGGGGTTGGGGGATGATAAGAGGCTGTAGCGTGTCCAGTATCTTTTTCATCGACAACGTTCCCCTAAAATTATTAGTAGGCCTATATTGTGCATTAGCCTGATGAAGAATATGTTCACCACCCACTTCAATATTCTCCCCGCCGTCGCCGGTCACCACTCCTTGAAGCGCACCTTACAAATATTGGGGGGGGGGGGGAGCTAAACATGCCTTCATACCCTCCACTTTTTTCATGGGGGGGGGGGGGCTAAGCCCCCAAAGCCCCTCGGTTCCGCCGCCACTACTCGACCAAGTACGTTTCAGCCTTCTGGTGACTATTGGTGATTGTCATTTAGTAATATGGTGCGTCACAAGATAGCTTTTGATTGATTCAGGTTTTAAGACTCAAGCGGCTGCCCAAATTTTTCCAGATCCCTGCCCGAATTTTAGGTCTTGAGAAAATGTGGGGGTGGGGGCAGTCTGCTTCCCCCGCCTCGTACGCCTATGATCCTGTTATAGAATTGTAATCTTTTTACAGCAGTGGGGAGGCTATAGAGGGCACGGAGAAACTTCCCCCCTCATTAGAAAGCTGTGCCCCAGTTGACCCCTTTGAGGTTTTGAAATCTGTATTAGTCCTTTGCGGATCGTTTCTATGGCCCTGTCGGACCAAAATAGTCTGTTGCAGGGCGTCCTTATTTTAAGCTTTATCCTCAAATACATACGCACTATGGTGTAGCTTTGTTCATTGCTTCCAAACAAGTTACGATTGTTAGCTTACAAAATGCACAAAGGGGCTTAAAACAGCCGCAGCCCCATGTGGGCCGGGGGTTATAGAATATGCCCACGGTATATATCCGCCTGTCGTAAGAGGCGACTAATGGGAAACCAAATTTGAGCTTGAACCATACTTAGAAATAATTTTAATTTTGGACTTTTCTATCCAGTTACCAAGGCTGACACTATATTGAACGTTCGTGTTGGCATGTCATTAAATCTCATCTAACTAAATAACTATTTCTCGTATAGTCGCATAAAAGATGTTGCGAAGGGCGCACAAATAATTATAGCTATATAGACAGCCCTTTCACTTCCCCGGGAAATTGTCAACATAAACAATAAAGAGGTATGTAGATACCAAAAAAGCTTCTAAAAACTCTTTCCCATGCAAATGATCTTTTAAAAAGAGTCTTTTGATAAAAAATAAAATAAACAAAATTGTTGCCCTAGACGTAATGGGTTTAGTGTTGGCGAGCAGTCTTATTTTGCTTTTCATCGAATGATCATTCTCATGGGAAAGGGTTTAGCTTATTCCGTAAATACAGAGTGGTTATCTGACGTGTCAGATAATTCATGGTAATCACTTGGAACTAATCCTTCTTTCTGTACTTTCTTGAATGCCAGAAAATCACATCTAATGCAATTTGCCGTTTTCCACGAAGCATTTATCTGAAGGATATGAGAGCCAAGCAATCCTGTTTATTGGCCTTTTCTTGTAATGTACTAACTGTTGTTACAGGCTGCCATCGAAAGCGGTGAATGTCATAATGTAAATCATGTGATGAACTGATAGGCCTAATGGTTATTTAACTGTGTAGGCCTACTCTTTCCAAATTGAAAAATATACATTAAATAATTCTAAAATTTCATTTCCTCCGTGTAGTAATTTTTGCCTTAATTAGCTCTCGCAGAATTGATCTAACTTTTCATTTAGTAAGTTCGCCACTTGAACCTAAAAATTAAAGTCTATATAGGCATTCCTGGCAAAACACGAACTGTAATGGGTGCCTCTATAGCTTACTATTAGTAGCGTCACTAAATTTATACTCGAATGTGGCGGTGACAAGGCCACTTCCGTCAAATATTAACTGTAAAATTTTAAAGCCAATGGTTGTATTTCCCAAAATATACATGTTTGGCGGGGTGTCCCCTTGTCTCCTTAGGATTGACGTCCATGTCTATGAAAGGAAAGGACAGAAAAATTAAATTTGCAGTGGTGTTTTGCAACTTAGGGAAGGAAAAATAAATTCAAAGTTCAAAAACTTGCAAAGCCATATGACTACTATCGTGGTGAGGATTAGGGTATCACACTGCTTCAACGCGACAGCAAGTAGGCCGTTCTCGTTTACTGTGACAGAAATAGTATAGCTCCTCCGCGGATTCCCCTGCGTATAAAATCCTAGCTGGATACAAAATACTGGTTTGCAGTTCCTATATTACAAAGCTGTTTTCACCCCCAATGTAAATTTCATTCAAGTCACCCCATTGGTGAAATACTTAGAGACTGAGGTATAAAATCATCCCAGACTTGGAATGAATCCTCGGCAAGAGTTAGGCTGGTTAGTAAGCTGGAAGATCGAGGCTTTACTGTTCAGTTTCTAACCAACAGCTGTTTTTTTCAAGTTTTTGACTGACTGTAGGCTTGTTTTCCGGACTCCATTGCTTATACTGAGCACCAAGCGCAGTGGCAGTAGGTTCCATTTTTAAAGTCTGTCCGTGCTTTTGGTATAAGGTAGCGGGCCACTAATTATAAGTCCCATTGACTTACACACTAAATTAGGCTACTTTCGTGCCCCCTAGATCCCAGTAGAAGTTTTCAACCAGGACATGCTACCCCTCTGATCGAAGCCCACAATCTCGGCTTTCATGGCACTTTCAAATTTCCATACCATGACCATTGAAATTTTGAGCTAGAGAGCCTTGAATGATAGGGATGTGTTTCCCGCCATAATAGCTACTCAAAAACGGCATTTCACAGAGCGGGGTAATACAATAAAAAAAAATGGCACTAAAATTGGTCAGATTGCCTTGAATTTTGAAAGTATGTATTTCAACTCATTGTCTACAAAATCCAAATGCAAAAATGATCATATTTTGTAAATAACACAGTCACAAACAACATCCCATAATTTTTTTATGGCGCTTTGTCTATCAGTAAACATTTTCCTGGACATGAGTATTGGAGTTAACTGGTTAATGGCCCGCTACCTTAACGGTAAGAGCATCCGCCTCTCACGCTGAAGGCTCGAGTTCTACAGTTCTATCCCAGGTCGAGTCACACCAAAGTGGAACCTGCTGCCGTTGTGCGTGATGCTCGGCATAAGCAATGGAGTGGGTAAAAACAAGCCAGTGAGTTACAACTGGAAAAAAGGCCGTAGCTTGCTCGACTTGAACAAAAAGGTTTAAAACTGGGCCGTGAAACTCTGTCTAACAAACTAACTAAAGTCTTTGGTATAATTCAGTCAGGAGTCCAACTCCAGACCTCCCGGCTGCAAGTCGGATGTTCTCACCACTTGACCACGAGTCGCAAATATTTCAAGAGAGACTTTAGTGAAACGCTGGGATGTGGGAATATTCTAGCTTTGTTGTTCTTAAACACAGGCATTGGGTTCCTAAATACAGGGACCAAATTTTTCCAGTAGGCCTTATAGGCAGGCCACAATGATGCATGTACGTATAGTACATGCCAGCACATCAGAGGCCATGTAATCAGTGTCGTAGCCAGGAGGGTAGGGCAGAGTGCCCCAACAGAAATTTTGGGCACGGATGGTGTTGAAAAATATTAAAGGAGAACCAAAAAATGAACAAAAAACGACCTGAGGGTAAGTTGGCTTTATAAGTATGATCTTTTTACGATGTTGATAACTAAAAGGAAGACGATTAACGTCATAATTGAAACAAGGTGTTCATAAAGGTGTGACGGTTGACTCGAGGTTTTGATTAGCCATATACATGCTCCTGTTACTTATACGCAGTATACTGACGAGTATGCGGCTGGGGGGGGGGGGTGGAGTCCTCAGCAGAACGGTCAGAATATTTATTTTCATTCAGGACGAATTGGCAAAACTTTTCAATGAAGATTCAATTAAAATCTTGGATATTAATGACGTCATAGATTCTAGAAACACTAGGTGCGTTCGATTTGGAGGCTCGAGTCAGCTTAAGTAGGTCGGTTATTGTTCCATCTTTGGCAAAAGGGGTTTTAATGTCATTGAAACGTCACAACTTGAGCCGGCAAAACAACCAGTCCTCCGAGATGGTCTAGTTCAGCCGTGTGACGCCAATTTCTCGACTGTACGACAGTGGCGAAGCTGCCATATGGTCAGGGGAGCGGTCGCCACCCCCCCCCCCCCCCATGACGGACCAAAATCGTCTGTTGGCGCCCTTTTTAGGTTTTTAACATACTTTACTCTTGCACCATAATTGGCAAAAGACATAATTCAAAAGCTTTGTTTTAAGGCCCAGATAACAAAATGCTCAAACAGTCAGCAGTAACTGTACTATCTGCATTTTATTCTGATGAAAAGGGTCTTCTGTAATATAGGGATAGGTTTTGCCGAAACGTACCTTCATGATTTAAACGCACTAATGAATGTCGTCACTGTGCTAAGTTAATTGCTTCCACACCAAGCGTGATTAAAAGCTTACAAAATACGCCGACGGACATTAAATTCACTCTCCACGCCAATAAAAGATGTTGCAAAGGGCGCAATAATAATTGTAGCGCAAATAACCCTCTTGTTGTTGGGGATAATTGTCAACATAGGCAATAAAAAGAGTTTTTAAAGATACCAAAATAGCTTCCACAACATTTTTCAAAATCATTTGAAAAGAACATGCCGGTTAAAATAAAATAAAACTGTTATCATAGTGGTCATGATTTAGGGGTCTTAATGAACAGTTTCCATTTTGCTTTTCTTTAAGTGACCATTCTCACGATAAACGGCTATAGAACTCAGTGGCAGATTTAGGCGGGGCGCATCCGGCGCCCCCCCCAAAAAATTTTCCAAAGCTTATTTTTTACTTTCACTTAATAGATCATTTAGCCTATTTGTTTCTACATAATGTTGTATTATCTTATAATTTTCACACTATTTAATTATAATTGTTACAAACTAATAGCAATTTAGAGTACACAGTTTCAAGTTTTCCGATAAAATGCCAATAGAGTGATATCGAAGGTCTCAACCCGATTTCGGACCACATTTATTTAGAACACTAAACTTAGTTTTTTACAACCCATCTGCTATTTGGGTTCATCAGATGTGGAGATTTCTGTTGGACTTGATCTTTTTTTAAGCCCTCCGGAAGTGTATGCTTATCAATCTATTTTGAATAATTCTTATTAAAATTGACAAATTATAAACTTATCTATGCCAGAGCTCTCATGTTTACTGAAACTTACAAAGTAATTTTTAATGAGAGAGTCGACTGAGTGCTTAACTTGATTTCTGCCATAAATGTAATTTTACAAGTATTTTTCCTTTTAAATTGTATTATGGAAAAATTCTGCTATCCCGAGGGAGTGGAGACTGAATCTACCTGCCACCAACAGGCGCGGATCCAGATATTTCAAAAAGGGGCGGGGGGGGGGGGGGGTGCCTGAACAATTTTGGACCATATACCACTCCCTACCCCATTGACCAAAAGGAACATTTTTCATGCTAAATTTTTCGTTTTTTCTACGAGCAAGAACATTTTTTAAATTCAAAAAAAGTCTAATTTTTCCTTAAGTTTGAACACTACTGTACTGCGCACGTCGAAAATTGGGTCCTTTTACACATTTATATGGAGCTTGCATTGCAAGAAATAGTTTAGATTCAGGGTTTCCTGCAACGATATTTGAATATTTTGGGGAGCATTGAAGAATCTGTGTTTCCTGTTAGCATATATCTGAGATAGCATGTCGACTGAAGATCGTTGTTGTTACATAATGTTATCGAAGGAGTGCGGAGTGCTCGGCTTCTCGGCGACATTTAAAAAGCTAGACAAAATATTTAAAAATTAAGTCTTTATTGAAGAAAGTTTTAGCGAAACGGCACTGTAACGGCTCGGAAAAGTTTACCACTGACTGCTTTATGAGCGACCACTTACTGCATAAAGGGTTGCAGGTTAAGGCGCGAGGAGCCCGCCGAAAATTTGCCTTTTTTGAAGCTAATAATTACAAATATGAAGCTTTTATCTTGGAATAAAATTTGGAATTGTATTAAAGAAAAGTTGAGAAAACCACACTGTATGTGATCGGTGTCTCAAATGGCAACTTTCCGAATTTTTCACTTCTTCGAGCAAGGGGCAATTGCCCCTCCTTCTTGTAACTACGTCACTGCTCTGCAACATTGATCATTGATAACATTTTGACATTTCAATAAGTAAACTAAAAAATTCGGCTACACAAACTATTCAACTGACAGGGTGGAAAGATATCTGATGATAGGCGTGTATGAGAGCATAAATCGCGACCCCTCAGACAGACGGTCTCGGGCTTGTAAGTAGCAACTAAGTTTCCCGAATTTCCTTTTGTGTGAATACCACTGTATCAGGGACGTATTGCGGTACGCGAATCGTGCCTAAATTTTTCCCCTTTTAAACAAATATATGTAGATATGGAGCTTGTACTGCAGAAAACTTTGGAATCTGGGTTTCTTGTAGGGAAATTTAAAGAGATAGGGGATTACTGAAGAATCTGCACTTCCTTCATATATTGATGGCAAATCTGAAAATGATTGCACGACGACGAAAACGTTGTTGCTACATAATGTTATCTAATAAGGCCTACGAACTGACACTCTCCGATAACATTTCAAGTTTCCCAAACTTTATGGTCCTTTTTAGACAAAATATTCTCAAATCAAGAGCTTTCATTGAAGAAAATTTGAAATTCTATGAAAGACTGTTTACAAAAATAGCAATAAAGCTGCCCGTGTCTCCTGATGATGTGGTGTCACATATAGCAATATTTTGTCATTTACATAGGTCGGCAAAGTTTACAAAACTGAACTATGAGCCAGGAATGATGCATTCTATATTGCATTTTGGGGCGCGCCGAGCTCGCAGGAAATCTTGCACTTGTTGAAATTTGGGGAAAAGGGGGTTTTCTGGTCAGAAGAGTGGGGGACGGAAACATGCTTCGGCCCCCTCATTTTTACTGGGCCCCAGCCTCATGCTTTTCAAGCCTATGGAATATCTAATTCTGCCCGAAAGACCAAGCGGAGCGCCACCATCTGTTGGAGCGGAGCGTACAGAAAATTTGAAAAATCACCATCACTCAGACAGCCGCCGGAAACGACATTTCCAACCGACTTGTAAATAGAATCTAAGCAATCATTATTTTGAGCTTTCGTTTGCAATAAAATTTATACTTCAATAAGAAAATGAGTAAGTCATAAAATGGTCAAAAAATCACCAGATAAAATGAACTACTACCATTGGATGAAATGGTAATGTAAAGAAGTTAATCTTTCGAAAATGAGGTGATAAGGGCATTCTGCAAACTGTTTGACTTGCGACATAAGAGTATGACGAGCATAAATTCGAGCAACTTCATTGACCGGCGAAAATCCCTTCTGAACTTCAAGGGAGGATGGCAATGCATCACATACCGGCTACCTAGCCTTTATAAGCTTCATCGAACTTTACAGGGATCCCATGTGTCTGAGCAGCCTGATTAGCTGAAACAGAAATCAAAATCAACGTACAGCACAATTCTCCGTGGTCAGGTTAACAGCTATACAAGGGCTTCAATTCTTAGATGTCGCATTATAATTAACCCTTAAAACATACTTGAAAGTTTTTGTTTTGTGTTTCACCGATATGATTGTTTTTGATCGTTGTCCCTTTATACCAAGGGGTTTGTGTTGTTAGGGAAAGGATGAAATAGCCCCCTGAATATTCTCACAGATAAACATTTAGTTTGTTGGTTATTGTTGATGTTACGAAAAAAAGGGGGATTGAGACCGTAAAAGCCCCTCACCCCCTTGGATCCGCGCCTGACCAATGAAATCAATGATAACGCAAAGGGTTTAACAATGTTTACCTCTCATTCACATGACAATAAAGTGGTATATTTCATTAAACAAAAGACTTGAAAAGCTACTGCGATCTCAAATATGAATCTTACAGCAGTGCGTCGTATTCTTGGTCAGTTATTTTCACCATCGTCTTTGAAGCTGTTGGAGACCCCAGAATTCAATTCTTTCAGTATTTTTACGTTCATAGAATTACAGGATGTAACGAATTTTTATTCAAAATTGAAAAGGAAAGATTCTCCTCTCTGTATCTTGTGTGAGGATCCCCCTTATCTTTAGACTTCTTGTCCGGACCTATAACATTACGACATATTTTTGGAAAGATGAAGCAAGTTTTTGCAATTTTCTCACTTTTAATTGAAGGGAGGAACATTTTTTGGCAATCAAAATCTCAAAGTAACGACTGCTTCGGTTCTACTAACAAGCCTGGGAAATGCCATTTCCGGCTATCTGAGGGGTCGCGATTTTTGAAAAATTTCTTTCCGCTCCGCACCAACTGATGGTGGCGCTCCGCTTAGATAGTCGTTCGGACAGATCATCGACCATCAGCGCCCCCCCCCCCCCAACGAAAAATCCTAGATCCGCCCCTGATAGAACTGACAGTGCACGATAATCCCATGAAAGGCTTATTTCTGTACTTTCGTGGTCTCAAAAGCCAGAAAATTGCATCTAATAAGCTTACGTTTAGGCTACTTTTATTAATTATGAATTCCGTATCTAGAGAACCTGGCTATTTCTTGCAATTTACTAAATTAATGGCTATTTGAGAGTGGTCACATGATGTAAATTACGTCAATTAATGTTTCTTCGTGTACTTATCTTGATTTCCAGATACCAAAAATGTTTGTCTAACGGTGATTAATTTCCATAACTTTCCCCCTGTAAGATTGTTTGCTATTTATTTAACTCTAGCAGGTTTAATCTTTATCTTCACAAAGTAGCCCATATACATTAAAATCTTAAATCGAGACCTGACAATAACACAAAATGTTACGACCGCCTTCATACTAGAATGTGAAGGAGAGGGATAGAAACATAGACGTCCGCAGGTAGGGGCAAGGGAGGAACTTGCCCTCCCTTGGAAAATAAAAAAAACCTGAAAACAAACGAAGAAAACGTAAAGAAAAAGACGAAGAAAAATTAGCATCAACATTTTTTAACAGTTCCCTCAGTGTTCTCCCTATTTATATGCGGTAAGTAGGCTTTAGAAATGCCATTTCCAGCGATCTGAGAGGCATTTTCGGCCAAAATTTCCTTGCGCTCCTCGCCAACTCATGGTAGCGCGGAGCGTTTCCCCCTGAAAGAGCCCCCCCCCCCCCATTTTTCTTCAGCGGAGGCCCATGGAAAGAAAATTTAAACATGTTTTAATAGAAGTCTTCTACCAGGTGCGAAAAATCAAATGGAAAGTGTGAAAAGCCTTAGCTTCGGTGGGACTGAGGCTCAGGTTATTTACTCCTTTGGAGAGCCCCTGCAGACCATTTTCGCCCCCTCTGACCGAAATCCCTAGCTCCGCCACTGCTGTACGACATTTTACGTAAAATGCGTCACACGGCTCAACTAGACCACCGCGGAGAGCTGGTTGTTTTTGCCGGGTCAAGTTGTGACGTTTTGAGGACATTACTTTTCTAAAAGATCGAATACAGGCCGACCCAGCTAAGCTGGCTCGAGCTGCCAGATCTGACGCACCTAGTATTCCTGTCCAACCCTAACACTGAAATAAAAAAAAAAGAATAAAAAAAAAAAAATGAAAAAAAGAAGAAGAAAAAAGAAACTTCCAGAACTGCCAGAAAGTATTGGTTGTGAATGCCAAATAACAGAGGCTATTTGTACTCCACGTCGATACCATTCAATCTGATCAAAGCCACATCCGTTCTTTTGTTTTTAATTGAAATTAAAATATATAGATTAAATTAACATGTAATATGATTGCATGGTATTAGTGTTATGTAGTGTGGTGCACTCTACATGACCTTTAGCAGACGCCATCTTGTTGTTTACGAGCAACTCTCCCTTCCTTTTGTTCTAGATTCCCAGGGCCCTTCCTGTTTCCCGTCACGTGTTACCAGTGGACGTGACGTGACATATCATATTGCCGTAGTTCCACGTGCACACTGTAACCCATATTTTTGAGGTGTGACCAGTTTACCCCTTTGCATGCAGCCTCCTCATTGGTCATCTATATCATTACATTCATTTACATTGGTGCGTCATAACTTTTGACCAACCAGGGGACTGCAGGTCTTCAGAGCTCGCACGAGGTTTCCAAGACCGAGCCCGCAAGCAGGACACTCGTGCATAAGACTTCAGACGAGGAGCACTTGAGTGAGCTGTAGATATTGATTAATATTAGGCCGGCCGAATTAATTAAAACTTGATCATCTTTTTGCGGAACCAAATCATCAAATACAATCATTTAAAATCAACTGGAAACTCTCTCCTTTTTCGTTTCTGGATACTCAGCTAGATCCCCTACCTAAGCCTTCGTTATACGATTGGCCCATTATCCAACATTAGGATATTTTTCAACAAATTGATCTAGTATAAAAAGCAAACTATAGACGAATCCAGACAGATTGTGATGGTCTGATTTTAGTCGGCCATTACTGGGGTCAATCACCTTTAATCTTTAAATTCCCTTCCTTACCTGTTCCATGGATGGTTGTATACTCTGAAGTGTATCTTGATTTTCTCAACTTCACTAAATATGAGGATCTGAAATTCACATAGACAATAAATAAAGACGATTAAAGGCTGGTGGACCCCACTAATGTCTGCCTACAGTCACTAAAAACAAAATAAACGCTAATCGGATTCGTCTATAGCACTATTTTGCATCTAAAGCCTTGGAGGCAGCAAAATAATTCCAAAAGGGGAGGGGACATCTCCTTCTCCTATACCCTTCACCAGGACCGCTATCAAGAACAGAAACAATGAATTCGATTCCCCCCCCCCCCCAAAAAAAAGGAAAACCTGGTTTTGCGCCTGCATGTTATAGGCTAGGCTCTCTACATGAGTAGGCTGTATGGGGTCATTAAAATTTGGAAACATCAAGGAAACAATAATTTTTAATGTTTGCTGTTTTCCAGTTGTCATCATTCATGTTTTAGACTACCCACATATCCGTCATTATCCGTGGGCCCATTGTGGACCCAAGATTTCTCCATAGTACATCAATCACAACTGATCGGACCTTACGGGCCATAATGGCCTTCATTCAAGGTGCAAAATTATATGAATCCCTCATTTGGCTCACATGGGCCCTAAGGATCCCATGATGGGAATATTACTTGGGAGCCTTTGAATCGTGTTGGACCGGAGTTGAGTGACTCGGACCGTGGTCAAACTTCCAGAAAGTAACAATCAAACCCTTGGTCAACTTGAAATTAGACTCGGGGAACTTAGAGAGTCAACAGCCCACCTGGACGATTGCATGGTGTGGACATTTCGTGACGATGCATGACTCAAGGTTGGCCATGACGTGTTACCTTTACGCGGCCTCGACCGCTTATGATATGACTCTAATATAGCGGCTAATAATATGGTTTATATTGTTCTTGCACCAAGAGTTGTCACTGACAATTCTGGAACTTCCTTATTGCACAACACACTGAAAGACTCTTCGTTTGTTTACTGGGCAAACACGAACTTCAGCTGACAACTCACCGTTCTGTCAATGCGTTATTCCATACCCACACCAGACGGTGTATGTCACCGATCTGGCCTGCCAAGCAGTCAGTGGACTGTTCGGCTTGAATAATTTTTTTTTCGTGAAGCAATGAGGTAAGGATAGTCACTGAACGTGACCGTATAATCTGCTCCTTCTAAGTTCTAGTCACGGTAAGGAGGGTTGCGCGGACATGAAATAAGTAATCGGATCGCTAGAAATCCTACATCGGAATTGCAAAGGAGGTACAAAGCTACTTTGCAATTAGGTGCTGCCAAATTAGTCCAATCTCAAGAATCAAATTGCTTTATGACCCCTCGGTGTTGTACGAAAAGAAACTCGGTTACGGCATGAACACCGCCAGTCGGCTAGCACGGTGCAGTGGTACGTGCCGCGGCAATGCAGTAGCTATTTCTTCAGCTGTTGCCAGTGTTAGTAATTACTATTACTAATTATCTGCAAGGAACGAGGTAAACCAGAGGAAAGATTAAGTTTTGAGGTGATTAAGTTCTATCTCATGCCCGCTGCACATGTTTTCCCTTTCTGAATTTTAACCTTGCTAGCATTATGGTTTCTGCATTGCCTAAATTATGATGAAGAAGCCGCAAAGCTGACTATAACGTTACTCGTTAGGTAACTCGTTAGCCTACAGTTGGGGTAACGGGCTAGGCTAGGCCTAACTGGATAAGGCCTAGCCTAGGCCTAACTCAGGCTTACCAAGCCTAGGGTAGGGCCTAGCTTAGAAATTTATTTAGATCTAGACTAGAAGAACTTTAGCGAAGTGTAACATTCAAACGTTAGGCTACGCCTGCAGTAACGTACTCAGTACTGTATCTACTACTAAAGCCCAAGTTCAATGCCTAGGCTAAGTTGAAATGTACCAGACTGCAAGAACATGTGGAGTTAAGAAATTTGTTGGAAGCATTATTAATTGGTGCTTCAGGGTTGAATGAAACTCATGAACACTTACCTCTCTATTGAGTACAATGATAGTAATCCCCTATACACGTACGCAGGTGCGAATGTGTGATTAAAATGATTTCTTTGCTTTTCAAGTCTTAAGACTTTATTCGGTCACCGTTCATACATTGAAAAGGATGAAACTTTATTCCCCATAGCCTACAATCATTTCCATTGTATACCTTAATTCTATTCAGAGACTTCCTTAATTTCGTAAGCCTTCTTTGCACTTACATTCAATCTATTCAACGAACTATGTCTCTAGGTCCTATAGGCCTATCATGCCGCCTTTACTGGTCGTCTGACCTGGACTTCTGTTTCAGTAGTTGCAATGACAACAATTCCTCTAATTTCATAGATTTTTAGAAAGTGCCGTTCTGCCATAGGTTTTGTACCTTTCCGCCATGGCGGAAAGGTTGGAAACCTGTGGCGGAATGTTATGGCGGATTGACACTGTATTCACCCACAGAACACAGAGTACAAAATTACGGTTTCACGGTACCACTGATAATTGGTACCGTCAGTACCGCCACAAATGGTACCAGTAATACCGTAGTACCGGTACCAGAAGAGTTAAAAAAGTAGGATTTTTATCACATACAAAATATCCGTAAAAATACCATGCATTGACATAAGTGAAGTCTTCTGATAATCCCTACCTCCCGTTTCAGAATTTTTTGTAACATTTAGTCACCCCGCACTCACCAAATCGGTAAACAAAAAAAGAAATAACCTCTCTGCAAATTTAGCGTCCCATAAATACGGGACAGAAAATAAATCAGCGCCGCACGTCCGCACCGGAGCTAGACCCCACAAGATGACAAGAGCACTCAGAATTGCAAAAATAATTTCTGCAAATAATGACAATCCCCCTCCTAAAGTATAACCAAAAGTTATCAAGTAGAACTTTACAAAAATATTTCCATAAAAGACTGATTCATCAAGCTTTTTTCCCGCCAAGTTATCACTATCAAAACTTAATCAAAGTGCTTCATGATTGAATTTACGAATGCATCGCGCAGCAATCCGTTGTACAATAACACTATACTGTTCTTCACTACGTAGCTATCAATACAACAAAGCAAGTGAGTTGATCTGGTGAACTGAACAGGCGAGCCAATGTTTTAAGCGGGATTTACTGTGTGTTCAGTCCCATTGCTTCACTGTGTAAATTTCTGAAAGAACGTTCGTTGCGTTCGTACGAAAGTTTTTCTTCCACAAACATAGTGAGCATTATGGAGCAGTCCCATTGAATCACTGTGTTAGAATCAGAAATCGTCGATGCAACGTTCATGTCGGAGCTTGCAATGCTATGATTCTTTGTCTGCTTACAACGAATTTCTCACTCGTATAATGTTGTGTGCTATCGTAATCAAAGTGAATTCTATCAATCAATGCATGGTATCTATTCTTAATACACCATGTGAAAGCATTTGGTGATGAGCAGCGATCGTTCGGGGGTTGCGCAGAATGTCGAAAGAAAGCAAGGGCCCTGTTAGTGTGGAAGGTACTAGTTCTGCGAAAGTAACGTTAAACGGCACTTTCTGAAATTCTTAGGGGGATTTGTGACTTAAATAGTGCAAAACGATTATCAAGTGAATGTTCCCTTTTTGTATTGCAATGCTTTGAGACACGGCGCATTTATCAAATGGGTATTTGTTTCATTCAAGTATCATTCTAATTCAAATGCTTCATTTTTGAGAAAAGATTTTCACCTCAAAGTTGACTAATCGTGTCCGTCTAAATACACAATGTGAAGGTGAGGCTGGCGCTGGCAGGGATCCTTCTGAGATTGCGCAGAATGTCGAAAGAAAGCAAGTTCCTTTTTAGTGTGGAGGGTACCAGTTCTGCGAAAGTGACGTTAAACGGCAATTTCCGAAATTCCTAGGGGGGATTTGTGACTGAAATGGTGCGAAATGATTATCAAGTGACTATTCCCTGTTTATATTGTAATGTTTAGAGACACGGGGCATTTATCAAATGGATTTTTGTTACATTTTAGTATCATTCTAATTTAAATGCTATAATTTTGAGAAAAGATTTTCACCTTACAGTTGAGTACCAGTCTCCACGATACTTCGGTACCTTTAGGTTGGTGGTACCGTACCGTACCGGTACCGGTACGTACCGGTACTTGCGGAAATACCGGTATACCGTGAAACCTTATACAAAATGCATAGAGTCTCTCTAGGCTAGGTTTAACTTAAAGGCATATTTTCATCATCCCAAACAGTTCCAATTCTCCCAACCTACTTACTTCTAGCCCCTCCCACATTTATCTAAAACTCATCTTTATCCAGACAGAATCCTAGTTTATTGCTTCATGGCTTGTCCCAGTGGCCATACAAGTCCATAATGTGTAATCAAGACACTCTCAGTGCCCATGCTGTGTAATTTAGCTATGATGCATTGTTTGAATGTGGTGCCAATCAAAGAGCTGTACCAATTGAAAGTTTTGATATATGTATACTGAAACTGTAGTTTAGGGTGACAAATGACGGGGTATTCTAAAATCCGTGGCGGCGTCACGGCCGTGATGCATACAATTTGTCACGGCTTACCGTCACGTTGCAAACTGTGATCGGAAAGAACCAAAAATTTGCCAACTTGAGTAAATATATGATTTGTATCAAAGCATGGAAGTACTACCTTGTACTTCCATGATCAAAGCAAAATCCCCTCGAACTCAAATGCACCGAGTGTAGGGTGATATCACGACCGGATGTACCAAAATCATATGCTTTGAAAACTGTGCCCCTACAAATACTGTACCGTCACGGACAAACACTTACCCTCACATCGTCACGTCACGGCCATGTTAGAAAAACTTCATTTAATGTTTGTTGCGACCATAATTTCGGCTAAAAATTGTAACCATCACAGCAGCATTTACTGTAACCAGTATTGCCACAGGCCCTAGACATTGCTTTCTGTGAAAAGAAAAGCCTCTTTCACACCAAAAGGGTTGGCGTGTCGAGCGTCCAAAGCTGGAGCGGGACGCCTAGCTAACCGTTCGAGACGCTTTGCGCGTTGCTCACTCACGCTCAGACGGTGTGAAACCAACGCGCGTTTGACTGTTGTTTTCCAGAGGTATTTAAATCGTCACGCCGTCACGGTTTCATCACGGATTTTAATTTTTCTTCACGGAGTCGTCACGGGTTTTAGACGATCCCCGAATGACTGCCTTTAATCCTTTGTTCCAAGCAGGTTTGTTGGTACAATTATAAAATACCCCACCTTCCACAATGTTTTTTTTGTGGCAGTCAAGCATGTTCAAAGTATTAGAATGGGCAAGCCTTCTTCCACTGTGACTCCAACTCCACTTTTTAGAAGTCTACCCTGTTCCTGAAGGCATAAGCAGCATAGGCCTTCTACTTTGTTGCTGAGAAGGATTAGGGGAGACATGCTCCACATTTTCAAATTTGTTTGTTAGTTTGTAGTTATTTAAGGTCCAAAGTAATCTGTCACAGCATGGTTTCCTGCCAAGTAGATCTTGTGTTACTAACTTACTGAGCTATCTTGAAGATGCCTCTTCATCTCTTGATTCTGGGAATGGCATTGATGTCATTTACCTTTTCTTTTGGAAGGCCTTTGATAAAGTTCCACTAGGTAGGCTAGACTGGGTATGTTAGGAGTTCAGGGTAATTGTGCTGATTGGATTAATTCGTGGCTTCATGGTAGATCTCAGAGAGCTGCTGTCAATGGGAACTTCTCTTCTTGGAAAGAAGTTCCAAGTGGAGTGCCACAGCGTTCGTTCCTTGGCCCACTTCTTTTTGTAATTTTCATCAATGAAATTGATCTTGTGTAAGAAAGTTTGCAGATGATACTAAGCTTTATAGGAAGATTAGCATTTTGGATGATGCCTTACTGCTGCAGAAAGATCTGGATAAGTTATTTTCTTGGTCTCAGACTTGGCAAATGTCTTTTAATGCGGATAAGTGCAAAGTCCTTCATTTTGGTCCTAAAAGTTTTAGCTAATGAATGGTAGTGCTTTAAGTAATGTCACCTCCAAGAAAGATCTGGGTGTTGTAATTTCTGGGGATCTGGGGATTTAAAGTCATCAAGGCAGTGTGCAGCCACTGCTGCAAAGACTATGGAGTGCTTGGATTGATCAAGAGGAATTTTGTCAATTTCAGTAAGGATATTGTACTCAATTTGTTCAGTTGGTAAGACCTCATCTTGACTATGCTGCTCAGGTTAAGAGTCCCTTCTATGAAAAGGACAAGTTTCATTTAGAGCAAGTTCAGAGAAGGGCCACTTGCCTTATACCTGAGGTGAGAAATTTACCTTATCATGCAAGGCTTAAACATCTTGGGCTTACCACTTTGGAGCTAAGAAGGATTAGGGGAGACTAGGGCTGTGAACGTGTAGCAAGTAATCTCTAAATGATTGGTTCAGCTCTTTGATTGACAACAAATTCAAACAATGCAGAGTACCAAAGCTTATATTACACAGCATGGTACTGACAGTGTTTTGATTATATAAATTGAGTTTTTCTTTACTTACCTTGAAGCAATAAACTTAGATGGTATGAGTATGAATTTCAGACAGTTGTGGGAGGGGCTTAAGTAAGAAGGTTAGGAGAATAAATTGGTACTGTTCGGGGTGAGAGAACTGGGCCTTCAAGGGTTCAAAGTAATTCTTAGGTTCAAAGTAATTCTCGGGTTAGTGGGCGTTGTAAAAAACTGAAAAGACCTTTTGCAAGGCTTGACATTAGAAAGTTTAGTTTCTCCCATAGAGTTGTCAACGAGTGGATAGTTAGACTGGGTAGTTAACTTCCCGTCAGTTCACTACTTTAAGGTTAACATTGACAAGTTCTTCCATGACTGTGGTAGAATCTGATTGTTTGGGGCTGTTGTCTAGGTTTGGTGGTTTGACTTTCGATTAGGGTTTGGACTTCAGGGCATCTAATGGTCTATTGCGCAATTATTTGTGACTTTCTTGTCGTACAACTCACATACAGTAAAATGCTTTGTTTTCCTTTAAAATAAAAATGTTTTTATGACCTTGAACACTTTCTTTTTGCTTGCATAGCTTGTTGCACAAGGAGGGCTTACTTAACTTCATCACCTCATAAGAGTAAGAGTGCTATCACACCTTGGTACAAGGTGCAGTAACGTTCGGAAAAACAAATACAAAGATTGCCATTTGAGTAGTACAGGAATGAAATCACAAATTATTATGCAATGTACCATTTTAATTTAGGCAGGGAGTTGCTAGAGAAGGAACATTTTTTTCAAAAAATATGCACTTGAGACAGATAACATCTTTTGAGGTGTCACTGACAGGTCCCTTTGTTTCTTTTTTTAAATCCCTTTTGACTGAGTCCTTTTAATGGCAACCTCTTCCATTCTTTCCCATGTAATCCCTAACAAAGGCATTGTCTGTGATTTGGAGGTTTGTTATTATCCGCCAATGTCGAAGCTTTCAGTGAGAAATTTTATAGAACGACTTGGAACAAACATTTAAAATATATGCTTCAATTGCACCTTGTTCTTCATTGGATGAAAGCATTGTAGTCTATATATTTTCCTCAGATTTAAATAATTTTGTTATCATTAGGAAACAAATTTTTGAAACTTATTTGTAGGAAAATAGCTGAGCTGTCTACTAATGAAATGATACGTTGTGTCTCGGATAACGTCGGATGATACAAAGTTCACAATTTTGCATGATGGCTGGCAACGAAATGTTAATGAGTAAGGTGTAAGGGATGCATCTCTTCATTGGAATTTCAATAATGCGTCACTAATCCTTGTTGATCAAAGCATTGAGATGGGAATTTGGCAGATAAAAACAAGATTACTGTCTGAAAAGAACATTGTCTCAAAGAGACTATAGAGCATTGTTTCTCCTTCTCTAGCAACTCCCTAATCTGAGTGAATAAACTTCAACATTTAATATCTCAGCTCAGGAATGTCCTATGAAGATGGGAGTTGGACTGTTGGAATCTATTTTTTATGGTCTTTAATACATATTTTTGAATTTTCTGACTTTAGGTACACTTTAATAAGTGGAATAGCCTGCCTGAGTGGGTTGTTAACTCCACATCAATTCATTGCTTTAAGAAAAACTTTGACAAGTTTTTCCATGACTGGTAGAATCTAATCTTTCTAGGCTTGTTAAGCATTGGTGCTTTGCTTCCTGTTTTATGGAGGGTTTTGGATTACAGGGCATCTAATGGGGCCTTTATAGCCCTTCTTTTCCCTTTGACCTGTTATGTTATGTTAAATATACTGTATCTTGAAAGCTTCTGTCACTGCTGCTTCAACTCCACTTCCAAATAAGTGGCCTTTACATCAAGTTGTCAGAAGATTGTAGCATTCCCTAGCCTGTTGATCTTAATATCTGAAAGTCACACCCTAGCTGGTAGCTACTCTAAAAGGATTTACTGATGGCTTGCCTGGATCAACAATTGATTCCTTGTGTGACTGTGAGCATCCAAAACATCCAGTGTGTTATGTAATAGGTCCATTATGACTGTACTTCAGAGCTGAATGCAAACAATATGCATGGTCTTCAAGTTTATATGCTTAGGCTAGATCTATGGAAACAGATAAGATGAAGCAAGGTATGAAACAGAAAGTCGGGTTCAGAATTGTATTTAGGATTCAACAAATGATCGGATCGGACATCAGATGGGGCCTATATTCACCAACATCGATGAAATATTGGATCGGCATATTAAGCCAAATGCACTTGCCGATGATAACTGATGTTCAGTTTGCTATTAGCTGAAAGGAAATGGGAAAGGGATCATTACATGACCTTTCTGTTCAGTCTTGCCACCTCTGGTTGCAAACCATTCAGTAGGCCTATATCTCATCTGTAACTTTCTCTAAAGTCGTCCCAACCCTCTGGCAAAGGGCCGTTTGGCAGAACCAAACTTAAACTGCTGCCCAAGGAAGCTATTACATCCACTGAAGGACAATATGTGACCAACCTCATGGCCATCATACCATTTACTTTTTCTTAAGTCCTCCCAACCCTCTGGTAAAGGATTGCTTGGCGAAACCTAAACTTTCACTGCTGATGAATATATATTTGCCTAAAGTCCTCTCAAATCTCTGGTGAAGAGCCACTTGGCAAAATCAAACAATACTCCAGAAGAATATAACGATTTGTGAATGCTGGGAAAGGTATGCTTGGGTCATTCCATGTCAAATCACGGGATGCTCTTGCTTGACCCACTCAAAAAATGCCCAAAATATTTGTTCGTGTAGACAGTGAGGAAAAAAGCATATCCTGAAAATGTTAGCAAAATTTGTCAAATTTTGACCAAATTTTAATTCTTTGAAATTTCGCAGATTAGTGGCAAAATGGCATTTTGGCTTTTTTGCCAATTTTGAGGACCAGTTTCTCAGGAAATACGTAACCCACCAGCCTGGAATGATTTAAACATAATAAAATCTCATAGAACAGGTTTCTGTAATATGCAGCTTTTCAAATGTTATTTTGTGGAGTTATGTCTTCCTAAAGTGGCCCAAATTTGCACTTTTGATTATTTTCGTATCAGATTAGCCAAGTTTAGGGATCAATATCTCTGTAAGTGTAATACCCAGAGCCCTATGATTTCTGGGGACATTTGTCTGGTACACAGGATATACAGAATGAAACATCAGGGTTTTTGATTCCTTGAAGTAGTCAGAGGAATCGATGCGATTGTAATACCGTGTGTGTGTGTGTGTGTAATGCATGAGCTTGTAAACGATACCTTGCGGGGTACAAGCTGCTCACGAGAGCTGAGGCCTTGCACGTCTTTCCTCGCTCACGCGGAGCTCGTAACTGGCGTAGCTACTCGAAAATTCGGACACTGCAATGAGCTCTGTCACGTGATATGCAAGAGTCCGCCCTCGCTCGCAGCATTCACGTGCCGCGTGACATAAACGGCTAAAGGGGAATTCCGACCATTTCCTTACTGGGAACAGTTCTGTGTACCCCGTAAGGCATTGAATACGGGTATGCCCTGTACTCATAGTGTGTACACACCAATTTATATGCGTGCATGAGCTTGTAAACGATACCTTGCCGGGTACAAGCAGCTCGCGAGAGCTGAGGCCTTGCACGTCTTTCCTCGCTCACGCGGAGCTCGTAACTGGCGTAGCTACCCGAAAATTCGGACACTGCAATGAGCTCTGTCACGTGAAATGCAAGAGCCCGCCCTCGCTCGCGGCATTCACGTGCCGCGTGACATAAACGGCTAAAGGGGAATTGCGACCATTTCCTTACGGGGAACAGTTCTGTGTACCCCGTAAGGCATTGAATACGGATATGCCCTGTGTGTATGTATGGGTGTGTGTGATGCTTTGCTTGTAAATGCTCTATCTCAAGAAGGGTAACTGTGACTGACCTCATACTTGGTGTGTGGGTTGGCCATATTGTGTAGATGATCCCTATTGTTTTTGATGGAGGTCAAAGGTCATTTGGGGTAACGAGAGGTCAAAAGGTCGAAACATTTTAAACACAATATCTCAAGAACGGTACATGTGACTACATTCATATTTAGTGTATGGGTTGGGCATATTGAGTAGATGATCCCTATTGATTTTTGTGGAGGTCGAAGGTCATTTGGGGTCACAAGACGTCAAAAGGTAAATTCCTTAGAAATCCCTTGTAAACACATTCTCTCAGGAAGGGTATGTGTGACTAATTTCATATTTGGTGTGTGGGCTGGCTTTATTGAGTAGATTATCACTATTGTTTTTGATCCAGGTCAAAGGTCATTTGGGGTCACGAGGAGTCAGAAGGTCAAAACATCCTTAACATGATATGTCAAGAACGGTACATGTGACTATGCTCATATTTAATGTTTTGGTTAGTCATATTGAATTGATGATCCGTATCGATTTTTGTGAAGGTGGAAGGTCATTTGGGGTCACAAGAGGTCAAATGGTAAATTCCTTAGAAATTGCTTGTAAACACAGTAGCTCAAGGAGGGTAAGTGTGACTTATCTCATATTTGATGTATGGGTTTGCCATATTGAGTAGATGATCCCTTTTGTTTTTGATCGAGGTCAAAGGTCATTTGGGGTCAGGAGAGGTCAAAAGGTCAAAACATTGTAAACATGATATCTCAAGAGCAGTACATGCGACCATGCTAATATTAAATGTGTGGGTTGGTCATATTGAGTAGCTGGTCCCTGTCGATTTTCGTGGAGGTCACAGGTCATTTGGGGTCACAAGAGGTCAAAGGGTAAATACCTTAGAAATTGCTTGTAAAAAAGGTATCTCAATAAGGGTAAGTGTAACTAATCTCATGTTTGTTGTGTGGGTTGGTCCTATTGAGTGGATGGTCTTTATTGTTTTTGGTGGAGGTCAAAGGTCATTTAGGGTCACGAGAGGTCAAATGTTCAAAACCTTGTAAACACGATATCTCAATAACAGTACATGTGACCATGCTGATATTTAGTGTGTGGGTTGGTCGTATTGAGTAGATGGTCCCTGTCGATTTTGGTGGAGGTCACAGGTCATTTGGGGTCACAAGAGGTTTTAAATACCCTAGAGATTGCTTGTAAAAGAGGTATCTCAAGAAGGGTAAGTGTGACTAATCTCATATTTGGCGTGTGGGTTGGCCATATTGAGTAGATGATTGGTATAGTTTTTCGTGAAGGTCAAAGGTCATTTGGGGTTAGCAGTGTCAAAGTCTCACAAACTTACTTGCATAGTGTTACTCTACAAGAAAGGTAACTTCTAGGGTCGTCATACTTGACATGTAGATGATGCATGGTGAATAAATTAGGGCCTAATCAATGTGGTTTTTCACTGCCGATCCGATGTCCGATGTTTTTTCCCCAACATCGGCCGATATCCGATCCGATCCGATATTTTTTCGTCACCCCGCCGTATCTATGCGTTTAGGCCCACAATTTTTCCCCGTTTACTAGTAGGTCGAGATTTCCTTGTTGTAACTATAAGCAATGCCTCTTTATGTACATTGCATCGCATTTACTCCTATTTAAAGTCATCTTAAAAATGTCTAATAGTTTGCAAATTAGTATGAATTTAATCAAGACTGTGAATGAACTGATCACCTGAAATTATATTTGAGTTTGAATGTTGGTCATACTCTATTTAATTAAGTTGAAATTTTCACCGGTGCGAAGGCCGATCATGCTGAAGTAGATCAGTGTATGCTACTGTACAACGTACACTAACTTTAAAACCTGCATGCAAGCTACAGTAATTCATATCGTACAATGGGCGTGCCAACACTGCAAGTCAGTTCTTTTTTTATGTAGGAACTTGGAGACAAGATGCACTGCGTGCCGTATATTCTACAAGAATCTGTAACAACTCTGTCTAAACATGACCCTGTGTACTGTAATACTAACGGCGATTTTCTAAAATACACAATATAAGACGCTACCACGAGTATACCGAAATGAAAACCAAACCTTGAAATAAATTCGAGCCTTGAATTGGCCGATATAATGGTTTATTGTGTCAATATTATGCAAACGAACACTTTTCCACTATATGTTTAGTGCCAAGATCTGACTGCAATGATTTCGTAAATATCGACGATAATTTAAGACACCAGGATTGTTGGTTTGTTTCTTCACCACGAAGCAAATTAAGTTTGTGTTAACTCACCTCCATGAGTGGGTTGTTAATTCCAATTCAGTCAACTCTTCCAGATTAACATTGACAAGTATTACCGTGACAGTGGCAGGATCTGATTGTATTGGGTTTGTTTAGTCTTTGTTTGGATTAGGTGTTGGTTGGGGTCTGTTCTAGAGGGCATCTTATGGGGTTTTTACCCTCCTTTGCCCTTAAACTTGTTATTTATGTATGAAATACTAGGATGTAACTACCAACAGTAAAATTGTTAGGGAAAAATAACGATCTTAGCAAAATTTCATTATCTTGTGAGCCCCAAAATATCGCCGTTTACACACGTGTGATCTAGAGTTTCCTTGCGGCGGGAGTTTGAAGGGTGTCCCGACCTGAACGGCAGGGGGGTTATGAATGAACCTATGTAGTACTGCTAAGTACGCGACTTCCTAATAAGGCCACGATAGCGTGGGTGTTGGCACACGTGTACGGTAAATGCAAATTTAACAAGAATGACGTCATTTTTCGGACATGTTAGAGAATACTGTAAACAAATTCTGGGATCGGTAGATATTTTTAACTTATGTTTTGAAAGAAGTAACACAAACAGCTTTGAGGTGGAGTTAGCAGGATTGCTTTTTGAGTCCAAAAATGTTCAAAAATTAAAATATTGAAAAGGCAAAGGTGTAAAGAAGTATTGATTTTCTTTGAAGGGTTTTTCTGTCATATTTCTTATATCTGTCAGTTTGATTTGAACTTGTGAACGTGATCGCTACCTCTCCGATACAGTTGTTAATTTCTCATGCATATACAGTACCCAAAGGAGCATGAACAAATCGTTGCTATAGATCTACTTTACTCATCTTCGGGAGTATTGCTTGTCTTCCCGAAAAAGCTCTTTACCAGAGAATCGGGAGGACTTAAGAAAAAATGGGTAATCACCGAACCTGAGGGCTGTTGCGATCGGGACCATTTTTTGAAACTTTTCTTTTTATACCACGTGCAAACACTAGGTCTTACCCATGCCAATATTGGATCATTCCATCATGAAAAAGGCGGAGCAAAGTTTGTAACAACAACAGAGTAACTCTTGAAAGAAATTTAATCATACCGTTTATGTATTGCAGGTTTGTTCTTTATTTGAGCATAAGGAATGTATGAAACTGCCATCAAACAACTATGGGACAAATGTGAAGGGAAAATGCAACTGAAATTTGTAAAATGTTACATACGGAATAACAACTTTGCTGGCTTGTTATTACTAACGTTTACTTATCCTATAGTGAGGATTCACAGAGTGTCATTATGTATCTGCAATGAACTTCAGGTTATGCCCCTTGACTCTGCGCCAGAGAGGGGACAGATTTTCTTCAAAAAGAAACTTCTTGCAGCTGAAGCGCAGGAAATGGCTTGTGTACGGTGGCGTAAGACCACACAGTAAAAAGTTTCTTTGAAATTTTGACAAAGATTTCAGGATACGTTAAACATCGGCAAGTGAACTTAGCTGAATAATGCCGATCCGATATTTTACCGATGGTGGCGAATATCGCCCGATCCGATGTCCGATCCGATTATCGGTTGAGCCCTGGAATAAATGAACCTTTAGTTTTTGGTGGAGGTCAAATCTCACTTTGGTTCACATGGGGTCAAAGTCTCAACTTCATATTTACACAAATTTCCCATGGTTGGAATCTTGGATACTTCAAAATTTCACACATAATATGTGGATGTGATATCATGAGCAGAACCCTAGTTCTTGTAGAAAGCTTTGATGCCTTGCATGTATACTTTGTGGGGGTACATTACAGAGCACTGTTATTTTGAAAAACATTACGAAGCACTGTCAATTTGAAAAAAAGATAGCCTTAAATTTCATCGCCAAGGAATCACTAAGCCTTTTGGCTTTCTGGTTTTTGTTTCAGTTTGAAGAAATTTTGCCTTAAAAATGCAATTTTTTACTGAATTTCAGCACACAGAGCACTTTTGGAGGCACAAATATCACTGAAGGAGACATGGAGGAGCACTGTATTTTTGGTTGTTTATTTGGGTTACAAAATTCTTGCAAAACACAAAGTAAGGCGTTGTAGTGGAATAGGAGTTGTGAGTGGAATTTACTGTCACGGCTCAGAATTAGGTCCTGCTGTACTTTTTCTCCAAAAAATTCAACAACTGGGAGCATCATTTTGCAGTTTGTGGCTTCCAGTTGTGGTCTGCTTCATATTAAAAAGATTTGCCAACATGGTGTGGTAGGGCTTGCTCACCAGAGCTCTGGCATAACTCTGATGTCATACTGTACATTTGTGTTGGTGTGTTGTCTAACCCCATCTAACTAATTAACTAACTAACTGGTGTTTATTCATGACCTCTATGGGGTCAGTCAGAGACATGTCACTTCCATTACTTACCCATGTTGACAAGGTGTTGGAGTTAATTATGCAAACCAATTCTGCAAATGGCATCCTTTTCTCTCCTACAATGTAGTGTGGCCATGTATGGCATAATTTGGTCAGCTGTGTTTTCACCCCAGACATTAATAGGATAGGAAATCTGGATGGTTGACCCGTTTCATAAAAACTGTATTAGCCACAGTGTGTGTTTGGTGGCTAGTATATCTCAGGTGACTGAAAAATTATCACACACAGTTGAAACTGGTAATCAAGTGCTGTACTTATCAAGTACTATACAAACTTTCACCTTCAGTGACCTAAATGGTTCAAGCAATTTTTATATGATACTGTACCAGATTTCAATTGGAAATGTAAATTTATAAGACTTATTTGCACCAACTCTGTGTTTACCCTTGGAAAGCAGTTGCAAGCTGTAGTAATATTTAATTTAAAAGTTTTCTAAAATGCTAATTGCAGAGATGCCAAGTTGTTCAGAAATACTGAAAGAAAACTTTCTTACATTTCACAGTATTTATCCTTGTTTTTTTCTTGTTTTTTTTTTTTTTTTTATTGAAAGGTGCATACATGTAGCTGCTACAGACATGGCTGCATGTGATGAGCAGGATGTTCAGGTGGAGAGCAAGACTGTTGGAAGTAAATCAGAGTTTACAGGACAAGATTCCAGGAATCAATCAAACTCTAATGCTTCTAGGAACCGCTCTGCGAAAAATCGTAGGACACAAAATCTGCAAGATGGAAGGAAAAAGGTGCCAGAGGGTGATGGCTCAAACAAAGGAGATGCAAAAGATGAAAATCCACAGAGGAACAAGAAAAATAGGTTTCCAAGGAAAAAATATTTGAACAATGATGACATAGACTCTTCTTCACAGGATGAAAGTTATCGCAGAAGAACTAATTTTAATAGAAGACAAGGTCGTTCACAGTGGAATCAAGCCTATAGGGGCTTTGGAGGGGAGAGGCATAATCAGAGTGTGCAAAAGCAACAGGGAAACTCAGATCAGGTCAAGCATGGTAAGGAAAATTCCGGTAGTAAGGACCAGTCTAAGGAGAGGGAGAGTCCTGCTGCTGGCAAGAGTGATAATGAAAGAGGTAGCATTTCGGAATCTGAACCTGTACCTTCTCGGAAGTCAAGAAACAGACAAAATTTTCAAAATATTCCATATGATTTGAATATTCCAAGTGACAGTGGCTCTGATTCTGGGTATAGCAGGTCTCGGAGAGGATTTGGTGGAAACCAGAGGTCTCAGAGAAATCAGAGGTCATATGAGGTAAATGGCAATATGAGTGACCACCACAGATTTTCACCAAACCCCTACCAGGGCAATTTTTCTCCCACACCATATTATGGGGGGAGTTCTCCAACGCCATACCAAGGTAGGTATTCCCCTGCTCAATATCAAGGATACCAAAGGTACCAAGTTCGAGGAGGGAGGTACTCTCCGAGTCCCTATCAGGGTCAATATTCCCCCACCCCATACCAGAACCACCACATTCCATCACCTGGTTACTACTCTCCAGGCATCCACAGTTTTGATTCAGACTCTGTAGAGGGGCTGCCACCAAGTGGGAGTTCGAGGTCATTGGAGAGAAATGGTAAAAGAAATGTTGACAGTCCACGGAAGCAGAAGAAACAGCCAAGCAAAAGTTCCCAGAGAACATCTGCTAGTCCATCAAGGGCCCGGCGTAAAGGAAGTTTGGATGGTATTGTGCCTAGCAGTGAGAATCAAATGGGAGTGTTGATAGAGCAGCTTACAGATGGAACATATGAATGTCCAGTTTGCTATGATCATGTCCACTGTGAGGCCTATGTCTGGAGCTGTAAGAACTGTTACACAGTCTTTCATCTCAAGTGCATTCGGAAGTGGGCCTTGTCACAGGCAGCAGCTGTTGAAGGTGAGTTTTTCAATTTGGATCTTCCACAAATTAGGACAAATACCCCACCTTTTACAATTATTTAGCCACACTCACTTCCCATCACCACTTACGTTGTTAAACATTAAATCCCGATCGTGGTGCATTTAGTTAATTTGAAGAAAAAGTTAAAAGATATACTGTGTAATATTATGAAAATGCCAATCAGACAGTCTGTGTTTACTTAACCGTCTCAGTAAATTCACAGCATCAGTATTATGCTACTGTCTCTGGCTAGGTACTAAGAAACCCAGTTTTCTTTTAAGTGCAATCTGTGGTTTTTCCTTCTAAAATGATTAAAAATAAATAATAAATAAATGGCACAATTATTTGTTAATTAAGCCCTGGCATTTCTTCCAAAGTCCTGGTTTAATATTACAGTACTCTAGGCATCATACAGATCCTTTGAAGTGTCATTAAGGTTGCATTTTTCAATAGTTTATGAATTTTGATTTTTCTCCCTGTTTTCAAATAAATGTGATTTCCTCTCTCTCTGAGTACAATTGGTAGGAGGTTGTTAACCATAATAATGTTTTGTCTCCATTAATTTGTTTTCTCCCTTATTTGAATTTGCTGACAGAAGTGATTTTAATGCTTTGTTTGCTACTGTCCTGACTGTAAACATGTTTGTAATTTAACAAGTATCCAGCAAATGTTAAAGTTATACTTAAAATGTTTAAAATTACCGCTGTTGAAGTTTTGCTCATGCAGTACTAGAATGTGAACATGATGTAAAACTGAAAATAGACCAGGAAAGACCATGTTTCAGAAGGTATTGCTGTATTTTTTCCTTAGAAATGGCAATGAAGCACAAATTACTCCTACTACTCAAACTACAGTACTCTTACTCCAAGATCATGTACAAATTTTGTGTTGCCACGTTTTTGACTGGGGATGTGACTATCAAACAGCATTAGTCATGATCCGTTATAGTATGTGCATGTGTGTGTGGGGACATCATTGCCAATTTGTCAAAGATCTATTGTGTTAAATATTTAAGTCAATAGTTGTGTTTCCAGAATGTGTGTGGGGACATGCCCCCCCCCCCCACCCTTCCTGGGTTGTTGCCCTTGGAAGCAGCAAGGTAAGTACAGAAGGCTATTGTAGAGTTTGTTAGTAATTCTGACTGTCTAAGGAAGAATTTTTATGCCATGTCGTTACAACATGTTATGGAACATTACAGCACATTATGATTGTCTACTTAACAGGTTCAGATGGATGGATGTGCCCAGCCTGCAGACATGAAGCCTCTCAAATTCCATTCACATACAAGTGCTTTTGTGGGAAAACAAGGGATCCTGCATTTGAGCCAGGGGAAATTCCTCACAGTTGTGGAGAGGTCTGTCGGGGCAAAAGACCAGGGGACCATTGCAACCACCCATGTACTATACTGTGTCATCCTGGGCCCTGCCCTCCATGTCCTGCCAATGTGGAAGTGTCGTGCCTTTGTGAGAGGACAAAGAAGACGGTCCGGTGCAGCACAGTGGAGGAGTTCCAGTGTGAGGAGGTGTGTGGTGAGGTCCTTCTATGTGGCCAGCATTACTGTGAGAAAGTCTGCCACAAGGGGAACTGTGAGCCCTGCAATGTCAACCTGCAGAAAAGTGAGTGTACAACTAATCCTAAAAAAGTCAGTAATGCATGCTAGGTAGCTGTCAAGAATGAAAGGTTGTTATTTAACCTGGGGCACAGTAGCTTGAGACACATCTGTGATACTTACAAAGTTGTTGTAATTGGCTTAACTGGATGTGTTTTTTAGAACAAATATGGATGAGGTGGGCTTACATTGGGACAATGTGATCAATTCAATATATGTCATTTTAAAGCCAAGTAAGGACAGTATCGGGTCAAGGAATGTCATAGTTAGGTTTTCATCACAATAGTCAAGAAAACTTAAGTTGGTGGTGAATTGATTGTTTTGTATGGCTTTTCTTTTGTTGGACACCAGACCTTATTCATTCTCTGCATACATGTGTGAAGTGGTGTGTGTTTTAATTACTGATTTTTGGTTTCGATAAAAAGAGAAACCTATGCATTCATGATGGTGTGTGTGTGTATGTGTGTGTGTGTGTGTGTGTGTGTGAGCTTGTAAACAATACCTTGCCAGGTACAGGCTGCTTGGGAGGGCTGAGGCCTCGCTCGTCTTTCCTGGCTCACGCGGAGCTCGTAACTGGCGTAGCTACCCGAAAATTCGGACACTGCAATGAGCTCTGTCACGTGATATGCAAGAGTCCGCCCTCACTCAGGGCATTCACATGCCGTGTGACCTAAACGGCTAAAGGGGAATTCCGACCATTTCCTTACGGGGAACAGTCCTGTGTACCCCATAAGGCATTGAATACGGGTATGCCCTGTGTGTATGTGTGTGTGTTTGTGACACTTTGCTTGTTTACACGGTATCTTGAGAATGGAAGATCTGACAATTCTCAAACTTGGTTCACAGATACCCTATACTGAGAGGAAGAACCTTATTGATTTTAGTGGAGGTCAAAGGTCATCTGGGGTCACAGGGGGTCAAACCCAGAAATCCTTGTTTACACAATATCTCAAGATAGGAAACTTGTAATTTCAAACTTGACACGTTGATGTGTTATGATGTAAGGAACAACCCTATTGATTTTGGTGGAAGTCAAAGGTCATTTGGGGTCACGTGGGGTTAAACCCCCAAATCCTTGTTTACACGATATCTCAAAATAGGAAACTTGGATTAATTTCAAATGTGACAACTTGGTGTGTTATGATGTAAGGAAGAACCCTATTAATTGTTGGCTGTCAAAGGTCATTTGGGGTCACATGGGGTCAAAACTCCAAATCCTTGTTTACACAATATCTCATGGTGGGAAACTTGAATTAATTTCAAACTTGATATGTTGATGTGTTATAAGGTGAGGAAGAACCCTTTCTATTTTGGTGGAGGTCAGAGGTCATTTGGGGTCAAAACCCAAAATCCTTGTTTACTCAAGGTAGGAAACTTGGATTAATTTCAAACTTGACACTTGATGCATTATGCTGTAAGGAAGAACCCTATTAATTTTGTTGGCGGCGAAATCCTTGTTTACTCAATATTTCATGGCAGGAAACCTGGATTCATTTCAAACCTGATACATTGATGCGTTATGAGGTGAGGAAGAACCCTATGTATTTTGGTGAAGGTCAAAGTTCATTTGGGGTCACATTTTGTCAAACCCTGAAATCCTTGTTTACATGATATCTCAACATAGGAAACTTGGATTGATTTCAAACTTGATATGTTGATGCATTATGATGTAAGGAAGAACCCTATTAATTTTGGCAGAGGTCAAAGGTCATTTGGGGTCACATGGGGTCAAGCTCAGGAAACCTTGTTAAATGATATCTCAAGGTAGGAAGCTTGGATTATTTTCAAACTTGGTTTGTTGATGAATTATGATGGGAGGGTGGACCCTTTTTATTTTGGTAGAGGTCAGAGTTCACATGGGATTATCCAAGGTCAAACTTTGAAAACCAAATTTTACTATGTATTTCAAGGTAGAAAATTGGGATAGAGTTCATAGTTAGTATGTGGAGGTGTTTTGGTAGGAAGATGGCATCTGCAGTCCTTGGTGAAGTTTGATGATCATTTGGGGTCACCAAAGGTCAAACTCTGAAAACCTTGTCAAAGGGATATCTTAAGGTAGGAAACTTGGATGGATTTCATAATTAGTATTTGGATGTGTTATGGTGAGTTGAAAGTACTGTACCTGTTGTTTTGGGTGGAGGTCAATGGTCATCTGGTATCACCTTGCATTAAACTCTGAAAACCTTGTTTGCAGAATATCTTAAGGCACAGTATGAAATTTGGCTTTTTGAAAATATAGAAGTGTTTTCATTAAAAGAAAAATCAGTTACTTACTGGTGGAGTCAAAGGTCACTTTGGGTCACCAGGTGTTACAAGAAATGTAGCATTTTATTGATGAGAACATGTGTGTATCATCGAAACCTCAATGCAATTTTTGCATTCTGGTTTTAACATTGAGTCAAAATACTGTAGCTCACTGCAGACATTGGTTATGATGTACCAAATATTGCTACTGTAGAACTGATTCCCTCACTTTCTTCATCACTGTTAATGTTGCCATGAGAATTCATGATGTTAATATGGTATGTACTTACAACTTACATTATGCAGAAGACTACAGCATTTCTCAAGTGGGTTGCTTACTACAATCTGGCAGTTTCTGACTAACAACATGAAAATGTGATGTACCTCAGCCAATGCAATGTTGCAATGTGTTAACAATGTGCTGGAATTTGTTAACTATCTAAATGTACTGTAAGGTTCAGTGTCTAAATGTGATCTGTCTCTAGAATACATTGCCACCATGGTACATACAGTTAGTGCACGAACCTGAATTAGAGTTGAGATAGGATATACAGGCTACTTTTTAAAGTGCGTATGAAATCAGCTATTGGTTGGGAAGGTTAAATGTTTTTTTTTCACTGAAAAGTCTCTTCCCACAGAACTTTTCTCTCAGTGTATGTATACAACATCCTCTCCAACCATATCTCCAAAGTAAAGTATTAAATGGAAAATGACAGTGGTGGTAGTTACAAAGTGTTCAGTATTTCTCTAACCACTCCTGTCCACACACACACATACACACAAAAGAAAGTCTCAATAAAATATGGGAGACGTGGACTTGTTTCTCTATGGGTATGTACTGACTGCATGATGAAGTGAATAGTGCATCCTACTCTTGCTACCAGGAGATCTGGTGTACAATGCCAGGCTGTGTCATGGTAAAGACTTTGAAAATAGAACCTTCAGCCAAGGCTGCTTGGTTTTAATCATGTTGATTAAAATCACGATTGTAATTGAAAAAATCATGATTGAAATAAAAAAAACCTAATTCAAATTGATTTATTTGATTAAAATCACTGATTTGAATCATGATTTAAAAAGAAAAAAAAAAATCAACTACAGTGCCTACTGTCATTGTGCTTTGTGCTAAGCTTAAGTATTGGGGTCGGAAAAACAAGCCAGTGAGCCTCAACTGGGAATACAGCTTGGGTCAAACCACAATAGAATGTCTGGTCAAATTTGGTACCAATTTGGAATGTTCACAGTAATGCTACTTGCTTTGCATGAAAACTTACTCTGCTACCCCCCTTCCCCCCCCCCCCAATTTGGATGGGGTGGAATTTGCCATCTTGCTCCCTGGGCCCCTGGCAAATACGTGTATGCTTCCATTTGAGAAATTAATGAGTTAACACTGATTTTAGTCAGAGAACTGCAGTCGGGGGGTCGGAAGGTCTAGTCCTGGCCGGGTTATGTCTAAGACTTTAAAAATGGTACCTACAGTACTGCCATTGTGCTTGGTGCTCAGCATCAGCAATTGGAAAACAAGCCAGTGAGTCACAACTGGGAAAAAGGCCTAACTTTAAGCAATGGATTAGAAAAGTTTGACTGAGCCATAAAACTCCATCTGACTGAACCAACTAGTTAACTATTAAAGTAACCTATGGGTATGTGTTGCCTTGTAGCATTAAAACATTGCCTGCTTGGTCAAGGTCATGTGTTGATTAGTAATAGAAACAGAGACAGCTGCATCCAGTGCCATCCACCTACTATAGGCCTCATTATAACTCTCAGGTGCCATCTATCCTCTTTTACGACTCCCTGCTGAGGTAATCAAGGTTGGCCTCCTATGAAGACTCAGAATGCTGGGAAATCACTATCGAACTTGCCTGAGCTGAATGTAAAGTTTAGCGTGGCATCTCCTATACCTGTACTGTGTGATCATCCAGTCCTGCATTGCTTAAAGGCAGTAAACTCTTATCCCAAACTACAATTTTTGTTGTAGTCCACAGAAATTCTGAATTGGCATAGCTCTTTGATTGACAGCAAGTTAAAAAAATGCACAGAACTGTAGATCATGTCACACATCATGTACTGCAGTAGGAGTTTTGATTTCACATTTGTGTCTTGTTTACTCACCTTGAAGCAGTGGACTGGGATTGTGTCTGGATGAGGATGAGTTTTAGATTTTGTGGGAGGGATATAAGTAGGTTAGGAGAATTAGAACCGTTTGAGGTGAAAGGATTAGGCCTCTAAAGCACAACAAATCTCATCAGCTTACAGATTTCACGTTGTATGACTTTGGTAAAACACAAGTTTGAATACCTTACACTTTTAGCAAAGAGACACATTTACTGTTTGTGTATCTTAACAATATTAACCAAGTACGTGTGAAACACATTTGTGCACAGCAGTGCAAATTATTTGTACTCTGCCATCTTTAGTGATGTTGACCCATCAACTCTTGTATTCGGTATACACAGCCTTACTCTACTTGAGTGCATACTGACATTTGAACAACACCAACAGTGTAGGATATTAAAGGGCAAGAGCAGTCATCCCAAACTGAAGTAGTTTAGTAGACCATCCAGTTTCATGACTGGCTGTTGGGAGTCATGTGACAACAGTTTTTCTCTTCAAATGTGAAACTTACTAGATATAACTGCTTGGTTAACCATGAATATGCAAACCAATTAATGAAAGATACTTTCAAGAGAAATTATGTTATTTAGCTTTCTCTTCAAAATAAGTTTTGGGGGACTGCTCTTTACCTTTAATTGCTCACCACACCACAGCAGCTCCCCACCCTCAATTTCCAAACCTGCAATTGTTCTATTAATACATGAAATTGCAGGTGCAATAATTGTATAAATGATTTAATTTTCAACTGGTATAACAATTGTTTTAAGTGGAACACATGGTCATCACTGTGATTTTATTTTACCATCGATAAGTTTATTACATACTGCAGTTCCCAAAAAATTTGTATTCTGGTGTATACAGTAATGAATCTTTCAAAATTTTCATAAAATATGAGCCATAATCAGGACTTCTTAGTTTTTTAAAGCCATCAATTAAGAGAACTTTACCTCGAAACACTTCATTATTCTATACTGTACTCTAGGCTGTTCTTGGTCAATTTTTGACAAAAACTTAAAAAAAAGAAAAGAAAAAAAATTTTAAAAAAAAGGAAAAAAAAAAAGAACTGAAAGAAAAAAAAAACAGCTGATGGCATATTGGTTGTGACATGAATGCACATGCTTTTTAAAATATGTTTACATAAAATCAACACAGTGATTTGACAAAAATGTTCCTCATGTGCAGTAATCTTTAGTGCCCTCCTATAAATATGATGATAATTGGCTTTTCAGTAGTATTTCAAGAGTAAATATAATCCAGTCTTTCTTAAGTTTGATTGATTTCTGAGGCCTGGACAAAGCTGCATGGATAGAAGCAAATGGCTTGAGAGATTTAGCCAAAAAAAGGCTGTATATTTTCAATTTCTACTTTATACTATAATTTGGTATGGTATGAAAATAAAACTGCAAGGTGGAAAAAAAAGTCATCAAACTTACAGTTCGTTTTAGTTTTCAAATTGAAGTACTGTACTGTATCAATTGTTATCATGCACCAACTTTAAAAATGTGTTTAGCAGTGAGCCATCTTTTGGAAACTTTTCAAATATTTCAAGTAGTTCAAGATAGTGGTTCCACTACAGCTCTACCCTGTTTATGCAAGGAATGTATGTTCTTTGCAATGGAAAATTGAGGTAAAAAGTTTACTTTTAGTATCAAATTATTGAAATTATTTTTAAAAAACACATCGATAAAATAATTTATGAAATGAGGGCCAAAAGTGCAATTGTCAACTGTCATAATTTGATACTCAAATTTTTCACCTCGGCACTACTTAAATTGATCTGACGTGTTTGTAAAATTTTTCCCCTTCCACATAATTGTTCAAAGACTTAATCAGGACTATTTGTAAACCTTAACAGGTTCCCCTTGTTATTATTATTTCCCCTTGTCTCTTTACATTAAGCTGCCTTGCTATACCATGACAGTATTTCTACTGCTCTGTGTAATACCATTGTTGCTTAGTGATAGTGCTCCACAATTATGTTTATAATCTGGTTGCCAGTTGGTTACTATCTCATCCACCATCATAAGCAGCTAGTCTATTTTAATACAAGTTGCACCCCAGGGAATTGTCTAGAATGTCACTAAGAATGCTGGCTGGGCAAACGTGGGTGTCTTCTCATTATGGTGTATAGGTGAAAGTGTCATCAGTTCTAAATAGCTAATTAGAGTTCTGAAGGCTTTCAGGTTTCAAGCCAACTAAATCACATCACATATCTAGAATTCTGTATCAGATGTCGACCCAAATGATTCAAAGTTTGTACTGCCTGCACTATATCTTGATAAAATACTAAGTACTCAGTACTGTGCAGTATGCTGTCATTTAAGAAGGTAAATATTTCTTTTATTTCCAGAAATGTAGCACAGAAATAGAGTTGGGGTTGGAGGAAGGGGGGGGGGCGGGGATATACTGTACTGTATTTCTTATTATGACCGAAAATGTTATTGTGTAGTTTTTAGGGGCTAATTTAGTACCGGACCCGTGGTTCTTAAACAAATAACAACTTAAAACAAATTCTGAAAGAAGTGATGGCAAAAAGGGGATCAATTTACTTAAAGTGCATTGAAGGGCTACATCCCCTTTCAGTTTATTCTGAAATAAACTGCTACTGTATCAAATGCCAACCATCATGGCCATTTTCAAATGCTTAGATGGGCTTATAAGTGGTACTGATAACAAATCTTGACAACATTGAGCAAAGGGTTATTTTTTCGAAATGCAAACTACTATTTTGGTAGAGACCAGAGGTCATGTCAGGTCACCAGATGTCAAACGTCATTCATTTGTGGCCAGCAACAGTAGTTTGCCTACACCTCTAAAATATGTACTTTGGGCTTTTTTGCAATCTACACCAACAGGTATTAGATGAACTTTTGCAGTTTTTGCAGTTTTGTGTAGAATTTATTAAACCATAACATTTCTTCTCACCCGGAAAATTATTACGGTCCAGTCCAATCTTGCATTTAACATGGATCACAGTCCTGGCTGCAATAATTATTTTCAAAACAGAGCTACTGTATATTTACAATGTTTAAGCCTACAGTACTTCTCAGGTGTCACTCTTGTTATTAAAACAAACCTTCCACAACTAGAAAGAGCACCTTGGTTTCATTTCCTTGTTAATATTGTTTCATGATATACTAAAGAACAACTTCTGTAATGCACAGTTTGTACAATTTATGTTGATTGCATGCATGTATGTTATTGACATCCTCTCTCTATTGAATCAAGGGAGCATTTACAGATAATCCTCAGTGGTGTCATAACTAGGGAATTCAGAGCAACCGATGTGTCTTAGGGCAAGTCTGTACATAGACCTATTTCCAAATAGCAAAATTACAAAGGATTGTGGGATAGAGTTTTGGTGTTTGTCATTTTTGTCAATGACATTTTACTATGGTGAAAATTGACGTACACCCAAAACTCTATCCCACAATTCATTGTAATTGCTATTTGGTCTATAGCAAGGTTGCCCTCAAACATGGCTGAAATACGGCAAATGAATCCCTCCTACAGTATGATGTCACATGAGAACTATCAGGTTCTTCCACCCATTATTATTTTGCTTTTAATGACTATGACTATTGTATGTTATTTACTATAATATAGATGATGGAATGGCTGTCATTCACTTGACACCAGTGTTTCCACTAAACTGCTATGATGTGATTTTGATGCAACAACTTGTCAAGTTGATGCCTGTTGTCTGTTGGAAAATGGAAAAAATGAAAGATAAGGGTTTAAAGGGAAATATTGCATTTAAAATGCTCCAACATAGCATTAAAAGCAAATAGCTCTATCTATTTTCAAATCATCGGTCTCGACAATAAGCCCAATCAAAAGCTTCATCTCCTCAAAATATTATGCACAAAAATGGAAGTTGCATGTTTTGAAATGTTGAAAGTTTGGGGGAACAAGTTATTCTTGAGCAACAAACAACTGAATTTCCATCTGAGAGAAACTTATTTCTTGAAAAGAAGGCTACCATACTGCCCTGTTTGTAATTATTTATCTCTCTTCGCCAATAAATATTGGTTTTAAAAGGATGAAGTTTCCTTGTAAAACAAATGCAATATTTCCCTTTAATTTTTTTCCACAACTGATATGTGTAGAGTTCCGCAAAACTCAAATTTCTAGTGAGTCAAAATTTTCTCATATTAAGTATACAGTATTGACCCAATGTATAATTTCTTAGAAGAAATGCTGCTTGATACCAAAGTTCCTTGTCACTGAATCTGTAGTCCAGGCTTCTTCCAGTGTTCTGGTTCCCCAATACCTTGAGATTTGAAATTTTATTCCCTTTGTTCATTCTTTTATTTTTATGAATTTATTAAAAATATTGATACTATTTAAATTATTTTTGTTTTTGCAGCATGTTTCTGTGGCAAGAAGACGGTCACATTTGTTTGTGGTTCAGAAGAATTGACAATATGGAGTTTAGAAGCTGGGTTCTCTTGTGATGTGCCTTGTGATAAGTAAGACCATTTAAACAAAAATTTTCAGACAGCATGTAAACATTCATCACCCCTTCTCCATTAGGATATCTATACTTTTCTGCTAATTTTGGGGGTTGGGGTTAACTTCTAAGGGCAATTTTTCTTCCATGTATCTTGTCCCTTTCAGGAGTTAAATGTAATTTCACAATTCAGTGACAAAATGCTGTCTCATGATTTACTTTGTCATATCTTTAAAGAATTGTTTAAAGGGGCAGTCATAGTTTTGTTTCACTATTTTTCACAACTTAAATTCTACACCACATTTGTATATTGACTTAATAGTACTAACAAAAAAAAAATACACACCTGATCATGGTTTAACATTGTGGTTGGTTACAGTATAGTGGAGGCTGTCTACCTAGTCTTGCATCTCTATGGAATATTTTACCCTACAAATATTGAGAAATTTTCATTCAACAGTAATTTTCACAAAATGAATGTTTCTTCTAGCCTGAAAGTTCTATTGAATGTCTCTTCTGGTAAATAACCATTAAAAAAGGAAGGAGGTACTGGAACAAAGAGTTAATAATCTTTTGAAATCTGATTTCCCTTTTAAAGTAAAATATAGGCAGGGACTCAAGCCAGTTAAAAATCATACTCAGTGTCATATTTTTCTCTTAGTACTGTTTATGATAGGTCTAGTCTGGGACTCTTAGTGTACTGTTCTGAAGTCTATGAACAAAGTACATATGCTGGGGAGTCTTGATGATGTGCTATGTACTGTTGTTTCTTGATTTATTTAAAGACAAATCACCCTCTCTGTCATTGCAGTATGAAGATTTTAGTGAAAAGACATTCATTCGTTAGTAAGGACATAAAATTTTTGGAAGAAGGTTTTGTATAAATTGTAATTACTACAAATACAGTACCATTATTTAGGTCTCAACTGTTGGTAGGTATTTGGCAGAGATGTAGTCAAGTTTCTCTTTTTGTAGCAGGTCAAGTGATCTGTAGTTAATTAAGCAACTCAAGTCATCAACTTGAGTCTTTACGTCATTTTTGTAAGGAAAAATTTCCTAGAATTTCTCTAGTCAGGTAAAGTTTAATGGTAGTGACTTGAAAACTTCCTTGTCAGCTATTTGGTATGTCTTCTAGTTACACAGTTTTAACTAGTTGCATATTTTTTCTTGTTTTGTTTTTATTTGAAAGGCCTTTGTCATGTGGATATCATAACTGTAGTAAAGTGTGCCACAGTGGTGATTGTGGGAGCTGTCCTCTCACTCCAGATAAGGTGACCCATTGTCCATGTGGCAAAACACCTCTTGCAGACCTGAAAGGTAATGACAGAGATAAGTGCATTGACCCCATTCCAACTTGTGAGAAGATTTGCAACAAAGTGTTAGGATGCGGCAGTGCTGGTGAGTACCACTTTAATGCCAAATGTTTGAATTGATGTACTGTAACATATTTAAGTTGTTGCTGTACTTGCATCCTGGATGACTATTACAGTTTTGTAGAATACACTCACAGTATTCTCCACCTGTCATTTAGGCAACAAAATGGGAGGACTTAAAAATCCTGCAATTAGGACACTATATGACATGCATGTGTTGATGTGTTGTTAATATACCTACCTATGTAGCTAATGAAAAAGGTGTACACTGGAGAGGAAAACAAGAATGAACATGAAGGTGTCCTATAAATATTTAATGATGGCAAAGTACACAGGAGAATTTCATAATGGCCAAGAGGATTGTTTGGCCAGCACTATCCAATGGGAGTGCTACCATCAGTTGTTGCACAGTGAACTACAAAAATTTTGGTCAAAATTAAACCATAGATGGCAGGAAGTAGCCTTTCCCAGGCACTTTGCTCTCCTCTTCTGCCCTACCTCTTTGCAAGTATTTAACCCTCCAGCATCAGGGGATACATATATGCACCTGTAAGTTTAACTGCTGTAATGTCCAGTGGTCAGCATATGCAACTCTGTATATATATTTGTACAGCTTTGGTTGTATATCTGCATAATGGCTACAGGAGCGGGGACACTTACAATACATAGATAGTCGCATAGGCAGACAACTGCTTGGTATGCAACAACTTGGTTTGAGAAGGCACCTTATGTGGTAGTCCTTAGAAAACTGAGTCATTTTTCAGGACAGCCGCCGACATATTTACATACATGGATTTAGTGCATCTGCCCATGTTCATGCCTCCTATGCGGTTGCAATAACAATCAGTATAAATAGCACTTTACACAATGGGTCTTCAAGTAATGGTATTGAATAACAACTTACTTGCAGAATCTATGTCACACCCCCTTACCTCCTATATACACTTTGTAATCCCGGATAATAATACCGTTTCGGATGACCCCCATCCGTCTGACGTCAAGGCTGATTCTTATAGGGTGATGACCAACCGCATGTCCGCACTGATACTCCAAATGAGTCCTTTGAGAGAGCTGTGGATATTGGAAGGGAAGGAGGTATTCCAGAAAGGTAACATTATCTGGGATTTCAAAGTGTAAATAGGAGGTAATTGTCGGGGCTCATTGATTACAAAGTCAGGGAGTTTTCAGAAATCTGTGGAGTTGATCGTCATTAGGTCTGCATTGAAAAGATTTTTTTGTACAGCTGAGTGACAACTTGTATTGCTGCTGCTAATAAAACTGTGTAGTTGGAGAACTTGTAGTTAACATTGCTGTTGGCAACCTCAAGACTGACATTTTGCATGGGAGATCCCTTGCCAAGGACAAACTTTTTCAATCTGGGTGGCAGGCACCTTACATTAGAGTACTTCCCAGTGTTGCAGGAGGCCCTGCTCAGGATTCTGCCCAGAGTGGTTTAAATCTGGCAGGAGACTATCAATGCAGAGCACTGACATTGGTTGACACCACACCATAAGAAAATTTTTGCAATTGAAATGGCCCCAGATGGCTGGAGACAGCACTTTCTGAGTATCTTTAGCTGTGGATACAAAGCCTAGAATGTAGGGATCTCATGTCTGCATGTATCCCAATTAACTAAAAAAAAATTGAAAATTTGCAAATTATGTCAATAGAAAATTTATAATTTATGTCAGATAGGATACTCAATGATAATTTTGAGATGGACAGTTGAACTAAGGGCTGTGCATTTTTAGTTAATTTACTATCCCATTAACTGATTTTATTATTCCGCCGCAAACCAGTTAGCAGAAAACGACAGCATGTTACAGCACATCAACAAAATCAGTATTTTGAAAGAGCACCATCACTATTTCACAGGAAGTGGAAGTATAAAAGTGGTGCCATGAGTCATGTTTGTGGATGTGTGCATGTGGCAAAAATGGTTGTATTTTGTGCAGAGTTGACAGTTTATGATCCTTTTACAAAAAGGCAAGTCCCTCATTTATTGAAACTTTATTTAGATAATGTGTACTCTTTAACAGTCCACCAATTGCTGCATTTTCCAGGTTTTGGTGACCATGCACGGAAACATGCGCGTGCATGTAAGACTTTGCTTGTGCAGCAGTCTCACAATTGCATGCAGAATGAAAAACTTTTAATAGGTATCTACATTTTATCATGACAAAATGTAAGACAGATGTGACACCATTTTTTGGTAAACATGAATGACTCTACATGATTGTTTTACAGCATGATACATTCTTAATGTTAATTTGGTATTGACACAAATGATAACATTCATTCTTCATTCATATAAATGGCTCAGTGATTGTCCTGTATGATATGCACAGTGTATGGAACAAGTAATGGACAATCCTGGCATCATGTGATTCTAAACACATTTTGAGTACACAGTGTATTAGACATGTTCGAACTTTGAACATAAATTATCTTAAAAGTGGTGAAAGATTCATAAAACATATTGATGTTAAGAAATGTTTGACAGGGTTTTAAAGTCAGAATACTGTAGATACTTTATGTTTGTGAGATTAAGATCATATTTGAGACTTGAAAGAGTCATGGCAAATAAAAACATCACAGTGCTTTGTTGCAACTTTTTCCCAAATATTCTATTGTTTCTGGCAGTGTTTGCCAAGACTTTAATGTGAGACTGAAGCAAAAAATGCTTTCCATAATTGTCAAAATTGTATGCAGATGTTTGTAACTTTTTCTATACTATGAAAAATGTACTTTCCTTATTTTTTTTGCATTCTCAGCTGCAAAATAAAGATTTTTGCCCTGCCAGAGTTACATGTTTGCAAGGTGGGGAGTTACCAAGTTGTACTGCTCTTTGATTGAATTCAAATTAAAAAAAAATACAGAGTAGTTCATATTACAATGCATGTACTGAGAGTGCTCTGATTGTATTAGGGCCTTATATTACTCTCCAGGATATGCCCAAAAGCAAAATTTGGATCATGATCTGGTGAGGATGAGTTTTAAACATTTGTGGTAGGGTTAGAAGTAAGAAGGTTTTGAAAATTGGAACTGTTGGGGGATGATGAATAACTGCCTTCAATTATGAAGTCAGATGGAGCTGTTGCTCTCAAAAACCAACAAGGATCAGACAGTGGCATGTTTATAGAGTTCTAAATTATAGTGTTTGAACAAAACAATGTGAAGAAATATCTTTTGGTATCAAAATAATATATTGAAGCAGTCCAATACCAGCTTCAGTAAAGGTTCGTTCATATCAAAGTCAAGCAGAGAATCTTATCCTTCAATAGACTGCAACTGCAATTTTCTTTGTTCAACAGATGATCCCCATACTTGTCAACGGACATGCCATGAGGGAAAGTGTGCCCCTTGTAACAAGACTACCCTTACAAAGTGTGCCTGTGGACATCGCTATGTGGATGCCTCTTGCATTGACTTGTTGAATTCTGATAAAGGATACAAGCTCCCATCGTGTGATCGCAAGTGTACCAAGAGGAAACATTGTGGAAAACATAAATGTAACAAAAAATGTTGTACTGTGAGTATTCAAGCCATTGTTGAAATATGTTGGTTGCTCTGTGAGTATTCGGACCATTGTTGAAAGGTTTTGGCACAATTTTTGATAGTCATCATTTAATGGATATGTAAACATTATATTGTAACACCAAGTTTAAATTTGGAGCATGAGGTTGTGATGTTATGACTTTGATGTAATTAGTGATTGTCTAGCTTGCTTTATATGCATTTTTGGGGTTTAAGTTAGTTTGTTAGTGAGTTGGACTTTAACGGCCTAGTTTCTCAACAGTTGGTTTAAGTCCAGCTAGTTAGTTAGATGGAGGTTTACAGTCCAGTTTCCAACCTATTGGTTCAAGTCGGGCCAGTCATGTCCTCCTTTTCAGTTGCAGCTCACTGGCTTGTTTTCCCCACTCCATCGCTTATGCTGAGCATCATGCACAACGGCAGTAGGTTTCTTTTTCAGAGTCTTTGGTATGACTAGACCTGGGAAGCGAACCCGGGACTTCTGCGTGAGAGGCCGATGCTCTACGGTTATACCAATCAGGGGTTTAAGTACAACTGGCCACAGCCTTTCAACAAATCAAGATCTTGTCTTACCACAAGGGACAAACTTCATGAATTGGACAGTTGACAGCTATTTTGAAATTATTTGCCCAAAGTTGCATTTCAAGTAATAAAGACATGTTTTAGTTACATTTTGTAATAATAATTTCTGTTCATTTCAACTGAAGATTTTGTTTAGATTACAGTTGTTGAATAAAGACAAATAAATGACCCATCTTTTTAAGATTTGTGCAAACATAACTGGCTACACGATATCGATAAGTATGTTAGCTGAGTGTGACAACCGTAAAAACAAAAGTACAGACCCAAATTAATGTTTGCTGTATGTTAAAGAGGAACCTAGTTTAAACATTCTGTGAACATTTTTATTTATTTCCCACATTCAATTGTCAAGAATCAATTGTTAAATTTGATAACTTTTATGCCAAAGGTGATCTTAAAGCAAACAGGTCTATTGTCATGCCCTCACATTGATGATCAATGTTTTGTTTTCCTTCAAAATTTCCTACAAATTTTGTACATCTAAACTCTTCATGTATTCATGCTATAAAGGCATCCTGAACGGTGAAATTTTTGTAAAATGTGTGTATATTTTTGGGGTAAAGTAGCCACCATAACCAAACCAATCCAATGTCAACACAATGGGATGAAAACTGAAAAAATTACTAAACATTGATCTTCAGTGTAAAGCCTTGGCATCAAACCTGTTTGCTTTAAGTTGACGTCTACTAGAAAATGTGATAACTTCAGTTCAAGTTTCTTGAGAATTATACTAGGAAAATTTCATGAAAAATTTAACCAAAATGTTTTGATTAAATTTGTATTTATCAAAAATAAATTTGGGTTTTGGACTATCTCAAAAGTGAATCATTTGTATTAATGTTGTCATGTTCATTACAAAACAACGGATGTCACAGATGGGCTTTTTATACTTAAAGAGAGTATTATGGAAATAAAGGAGCTTATTGTTAGTTTTTATATAAGAAATACCTGTGGATGGGACTTACCTCATGGCTGGTTTTAGGTCTGAACCATAATAATTATCCTTAAATGAGTCTTGAAATACATAGTTTTTTCATATAATGCTCCCTCCTGGTGTTTTTCTCGCTCTTCGTAAAGATTAAACCTTAATGATGAACACAACTGTATGGGCTCATAATCCCCAGATAATACACGTGCTTGTGTGGGTGTGCAAACAGTCCCACCCTTGTCTCCTGCGGAGCAATTAGCTAATTCATTATGAAACAAACATTTTTTATATAATAATTAGAATTTTGGTGAAATATGGTTTGGAAAAATAAGACTCTCACAAGAAATCAGCCTTATGGTAAAAAAACTGTTTCCCCTTTATTGTGCCTTAATACACCCTGCCTTTAATATGTACGGGCACATGACTTTATATGCAAGTCTGGTGTACCACACAATTCAATTATTTTTAACTGACTTAAATGTAGATCTCTTAACTTTTAATGACTACGATGGGGCTGTTGAAACATGGATTTATATTACATCTTAAAGGGGTAGCATAAACCTGTGCATTTTTTTACGTTCATACCATTTATTAGCAGTATACTGTTTCACCCAGTAGTTCAACCTTGCATTATATATGCTGTATGTAAGGTACAAAATTTGCAGGTTTTCTTCTTGATAGAAGGTGGTTTTGAAAATTGACTGCAAATTTAGAATAAAGTAGCAGATTTTTTACTGATTTAATCAACAAGTTGTGCTCTTGTTTAATCACAGGTGCAGTTGTTTGCCAAAAAGTCTATATATGATTGCAACCCTTTTCACAGCCAGAGGTCTTTGGACGTAAAAATGAAACTTTGTTTGTTTGTTTGAAGTTTTTAATCTGTCTTCCTCACTAGGACCTTAATCACATCTGCGACCAAATCTGTGGTCGGAAATTAAATTGTGGTGTTCACTTTTGTGAGGAGTTTTGTCACGTTGGGGACTGTACACGGTGTTTAGAAGCAAGTAAGTACTCCCTCATTTCTTGAGACTATTCAGTACTGTAGCTGGCAAACATACAAACCTGAAGCAGATAAGGTTATAGGTGTCACAACTATATCCAACCTGAACTCTTATACGGTGAGTGCCAGGTCCATGCCAGGTGGTGTTGGATGTGAGATAAATTTACAAAGGGCTCTGCTGATGTGTCTGCCAAGGTGACTCTCAATAAACTTTGTTTTTTACTTCCTTACTTGCTTCTGTCTTGAATTTTATATTAGAGTTACTTCTGAGGAAAGTTACTTTTAAATTTGATTGACATTAAACTTGTTGAAACCACCTGTGATCGTGAGGTTTGGTATGAACTGGTTTTATCACTGGCATTTTAGTATGACCAACTTAAATCATTGCTACCTAAACTCAGATCACCATTTCTTTGTACATGCTGTATGGAGAAAGGTTTGTGGACATATAATTTCACCTCTTGTATGCATTACTCAAATCATTGGTTCTGTTTATCAGAAGGATAATTAAACGGAAAATATTTCACTTTTATATTTTGATGCAATCTTACAAAGCATCATCGCCTCTCCTTACATTGTATTACATATAATCTGTACCTGCTTTTAGTAGGTAATCTTGAAATGTACTAATACTGTGCCTGTTATTTTAATTTAAAAACTCAGTTCTAGCACAGATATCACAAAAACTTACTTTACCCGAAAGTCAGAGCAAACTTCTTAACATGGCGTCAGTGTAAAATGAGTTAGATTTGTTCAAGTAATGATTTCTTCTGCCCGATAAATTACATCAAGAATCTAAAATTTTGTAACAGGCTTTGAAGAATTGACTTGCCACTGTGGAGCCCAGATTCTAGAACCTCCTGTTCCATGTGGGACTAGACCTCCACCCTGTGACTACCCATGTGCTCGTCAGCATGACTGTGACCATCCCGTCCGTCATACCTGTCACAACGAGTCACAGTGCCCACCATGTGTGGAGCTGACATCCAAGTATTGTTTTGGCCAGCATGAGGTAACTTTTCATTTTAAGTTCTGCATAATACCAGGTGGCTTTTTTTAGAATCATTTAATGTGTTTCAACTCATCTCATAATTTTTGTGCAAGATATTCAGTTCATACTACTTACATACCTTTCATGTTTCCTCTGAATAGATGGAAACGGTATTTAAAATTCAGTCATTTAAAAAAATCTATGCAAAACTTATCATCATTGCTCATTATGAATATTTATTCAATCTACTTTGATGAAAGCGGAAATCTGTGAATTTGGATCAAACAAGCTATGTTGATGGAGCTATCAGGCACCATCTCTCTTTGTACCATACGTATCAGGCAGGGTAAATAACTATCCATCAATATTTGTTTAAACTGCTTCTGCTCAGAGAAGCTTTGGCCAATCACAATGAATTTTAACCGCAATGTTAACATGGTGAAGGGGCATAAAGGGTGTACATGAAGTTGAAGTCAAAGGTCATCTGGGGGTCGATCTTTACCATGCTGTGAAATTATGCAAGATATACACATCTTCTCCTACAGGTAACAGATGGAGTATCTTGATATTTAGTCAGTACTGTCATTGACCAATATACCAGGTTTCCAGAATTTGAGCTCAAAGGTCATCAAGTGTCTTAAAATGACATTCTTGAGGGTCAGATCTTCAGAATTCACCTTCTTCAGATTACATGGTTCAATGTCTAAAATTGTGTAAACAGTACTGGGATAATTGTTCAGAAATTTGGGGTCCAAGATTCCACATGGACCCATATGGGTCACATGGCCCATTTCATGGAATCATGCTGTTTACATCTTTTCTTACAGATTTAGGGCTAGGCCATTAAAAAACTTAAAGGTCAATGGTGCATTTGATGAAATCATGCAAAATACTTTTTTCCAATAAGTGTATGGTCTAATGCTGAGCTTTTTTCGAGAAACCCTGGACTACTGTTATATCAATATGTGTGTCTTTGAATATTCTTGCTGTTCAAACTGGTTTCTTTTGATTGGTTCTTACAGCTTCGACACAACCTTCCTTGCCACATTAAGGAAATTTCGTGCGGAAAGTTGTGCAATAAACCACTTTCCTGTGGTGCACATGTATGCCAGAAAACTTGCCACAAAGTAAGTTGTTTTTCAGTAAGACAAGAGGAGAGAGTTAGTATGGACTGCTAGTACTGAGAACTACTTCAGAGAACTACATCAGAGTGCAAGTTAGCATAGTGGGCTACTGTAGAATGCTACAGTACAGGAATATTGATGCTAGAGTAGAAGGCTGTTGGGTGCTTCTCCACAGTATGAGTGTAGAAGGATATTGCAGAGTGGTAGAGTATAGGACTACTGTAGGGTGCTAGAGTAAAAGGCTGCTGCAGAGTTGTAGTTAGGTGTAGGTGCTTCTCCAGAATTTGAGTGTAGAAGAATATTGCAGAGTAGTAGTGTACAGGGGTAGAGTGATAGAGGAGAGGACTACTGTAGAGTGCTAGAGTAAAAGGCTGCTGCAGAGTTGTAGTAGGTGTAGGTGCTTCTCCAGAATGTGAGTTTAGAAGATTATTGTAAGGTAGTAGAGTATTGGGCTACTGTAGAATGATAGAGTAGAGGACTGCTGTAGAGTGCTAGAGTAAAAGGCTGCTGTAGAGTTGTAGTAGGTGTAGGTGCTTCTCCAGAATGTGAGTGTAGAAGATTATTGTAGGGTAGTAGAGTATAGGGCTACTGTAGAATGATAGAGTAGAGGACTGCTGTAGAGTGCTAGAGTAAAAGGCTGCTGCAGAGTTGTAGTAGGTGTAAGTGCTTCTCCAGAATGTGAGTTTAGAAGATTATTGTAAGGTAGTAGAGTATAGAGCTAATGTAGAATGATAGAGTAGAGGACTGCTGTAGAGTACTAGAGTAAAAGGCTGCTGCAGAGTTGTAGTATGTGTAGGTGCTTCTCCAGAATGTGAGTTTAGAAGATTATTGTAAGGGAGTAGAGTATAGAGCTAATGTAGAATGATAGAGTAGAGGACTGCTGTATAGTGCTAGAGTAGAAGACTGCTGCAGAGTTGTAGTAGGTGTAGGTGCTTCTCCAGAGTGAGAGTGTAGAAGATTATTGTAGGGTAGTAGAGTATAGGGCTGATGTAGAATGATAGAGGAGAGGGCTGCTGTAGAGTGCTAGAGTAGAAGGCTGCTGTAGAGTTGTAGTAGGTGTAGGTGCTTCTCCAGAGTGAGAGTGTAGAATATTATTGTAGGGTAGTAGAGTATAGGGCTGATGTAGAATGATATAGGAGAGGACTGCTGTAGAGTGCTAGAGTAGAAGGCTGCTGTAGAGTTGTATTTACAAGCACATTGTGACTTTCCCCATCTTTCAAAAATTTCAAAACAAGGCTTTCAGACTTTTCTCCAAATTTAACATGGATTGATGTTTTATTTACCCAGGGCATATGGTGTTTGAGTTTGAGATAGCTTGATATCTTATGGTTACCCTATAGGATTTTTTTTTCTTTTTTTTTTTTTGGAGGGGGGGGGGGGATTTTATTAACTTTTTTGCTTTTTTTATGCTCTGAAAGCTTTTTGATACGAAGTGGAACAGAATACTAGGTAAGATTTGGATAAACAAGGTTTTACTTTAGTGTGAAAGATGTTTGGATGATGTAATTTATGCTGTAATAGTATAATTATGAATACAATATTTATCCAATGTGGTACAGCTGTGCTCCTATCAGACTTTATGTCTGGTAAGGGTATGCACATGTTGCTCTAATACTTGGAATGTTGCTATAAGAGGTTATGTACAATTAATATGTATACTTCTACTCACAACTACAGTCATAGAGTTAGTTAGGTAGAGTTTTATGGCCCAGTTCCCAACCTATTGGTTCAAGTTGAGCCAGCCACAGCCTTTTTTTTTTCCAGTAGTGGCTCACTGGCTTGTTTTCCCTATTCCATTGCTTATGCAGAGCATCATGCACAATGGCAGCAGGTTCCTTTTTTAAACTACAGTCGTAGAATCCATCATGTTTCACGTTATACTCTTTCTACAAAGTGGGATTTACCCTCTAGTGGGGGCGTCTAGGAGAAAAATTCCTATTAGCCAGAAATAGTTCTTACTTATTTAGCCAGGAGGTTGTGTCATTGCAGAGAAGTACCAGATTAATATTGAACACTCTTCCACAAATGCCAAATTTCCCTTTTGACAAGGGGTGGTGCTAGTGGGAGGATATGCAGTATTATTGCATCAGGAGGGAGACGGGGCATGCAAAGATGTCCTAGCATCATGCAACTGTACCTTAATTTTCTGGAAATTCTTCTTCATATAATTTTTGCAGGGACCATGTGAAGATGGTGGTGAATGCATGCAACCATGCACTGTTCCAAGACCTGATTGTGGTCACCCATGTAACACTAGATGTCATGTTGGCTTAGCTTGTCCAATGGTTTGGTCATACTGCAAAGCAAAGGTTAGTTCAACCTAGAATCATTCTCTAAGTGAGAGACTGTAAAGCTAAGTCTGCCTCTCCTTCCATCTACTTATCCATCCATCTGGTCTCTGCAACTGTTCTCCATGGAAATAGCTCACCACCAATTTGCTTTTTCAAGCTTGTAGAGTGGCAGATTGCAGAGCTCAAAACTGGTGCTAAGCAAAAACTGTCCTGTTAGTGCAGGCTTTAAGATAGCTCATGTTGGTTTAGAGAAGTTGACGTATTGTTCATTAGACAGAATTGTTGTTTCATGTCAGCAGGGCCAAAATTTGTGTTACAGTGTTATGCTGTGGTGAATGAAGTATCTACTCCTGATCTCAAATGTTTAATTTTCTGTAGTATTTCTGATACACAAGTTGGAGAATATGAGAGTACAATGTTTGCTGGGAAAAAAGTGTATCACAGCAGAGGCAGCCTTTGGAAAATTAGTAACTTGACATTCATAGTTCAATTTAGGGATATAAAACCACAAATCTTTTGACATCAAAGGCTAGTGTAAAAGACTTTCTTGAAGAAACTATTACTCTTTCACAAGTTAAGTTTGCAATTTTTGAGGAAGAAGTTGAATATTGTAGCAATTCAATGTGGTATCTCTAGAGAGAATGGGGAGGTGATCCCTGGGCTCCTTTTTCCACCCCGATTGTGGTGCTTCGACAAGCATGGTTATCTTGCTCGAATAGTTTTGTGTTCATATGGAGAGGAAATTTTAAGAGAACTTGAAGAAGGTTAGAGACCTAAACAGAACCTAGCAAAATCTGTCAGAACATTGAAGCCTGTTGTCACAATTGTAGCAGAACTTCAGAGAATGTAATGAAAATGGTTGCAGACCCTGACCAGCATCATTCAGATTTTGCACATAGTGTTGTAAATCATAAAAGAGCATCTTAAAGCATAGAAAATAAAAAAAAAAATTCAACAGCAAATGATCAAGCTGCAAGTTTTCTAAAAATCATGGTAACCATGAAAATTGTGGCCCAGTGTAAACCCAGCAAAAGTAGAACCAGTCAGTGTCTTTATTGTTCTTGTCTCAGGTGGAGATGAAATGTTCCTGTGGTAATCTCACAGAGACAGTGATGTGTATGAGTGGGTCTAGTGATTCAAACCCTTCCATCCAGAGGTTAGTCAATTTTGTGCTGGTTTTTTTTTTTTTTTTTTGAAATTTCATTTCATTTTAGAAGCATTTTTTTTTTGTATGTTGTGTTGTGATGGGTCCAGATCTACAATCTGTGAGAGAAATGCTTTGATCCTGCTATCTGGGTCAGTCTCAAAATTGGTATCGAAATAATTATGACTGAATGGGATCATGCCTTCATTGAAGGGAAAACTGCAGTCCCAGAATTAACATTGCAGTACCCCTTCATTCTATCTTAGTAATTGCTCCTTTTAATCCCATGTTTTAGGGACTTCTCCCAAGGACAAATGCCCTCTGGTTTGTTACTTCAAACTAGCTGTTGGAGCTGTTTAAGCCATTTTAATCTGCCCCCCTTCACACAGTCTACCTCTCTGTGTGCATCTGTCATGTCTGTCCACAATTGCCTTCAATGCTTTCAGGTTTACATCTGTTGATGGATTTTAGCAAAACTTGGGGATATTAGTAGTTGAACATAGGGCTACCTGTTACCTTCAAGAAGTTGAGGTAAAAGGTTATCTAGGGGTCTGTATTAGTCATTAAGGCGAATATCTTCAGAATGCATCTACTCTCACAAATGGTACTGTATGTTCTTGAAAGTTGATGGCACTGTGTCTAACATAGTGGTTTCTAAAAATAAAACACAGATTTTGTATTCAAGGTCATACAAATTGGTTAGAGGTCAAAAGGCCAAAATACCTTAAGGTGGTATTGTAACCAGCCTGGTAGTTCGATATTTACCAAACATGTCTTATTTTATTGACTTATGAAGGACTTCCAGTGGGCAGTAAAAATTTAGGTCAGTGGCCATCCAAGGGTCCTTTGAGGCCATAGTTGTAACTATTTTGAAATGCCATTTTCTTCCAGAGGCATTACAACATTATCTTCAAAATTTCTTAGAAGGATGAGCACTTGTGATGTTTCAAACCATAACTACCCCTCTAGTTTGGTTTGTTTCACAAAATTAGTTTGCGTACAGTACTGCACTCTCTCTAAAATTATATGTGCACAAGAGGTCAGTCCTGTGAGGTTGTTTAGGTTAGTTTAAAGGGAGCTGTTTAATATGTTTTCATTGTGTGCATGTGCATACCCTTACATGTTAACCACCTGTTCATTGTCTGAGTGTAGTGGAAGCTATACACTATGTCATATATTACAGTACAGAAGTTGATCCAGTGATAAGTTGTATTGTGGGACCTAGTTAGATGAGGTTTTACAGCTTAAGTTTCTAGCCAATTGATTAAAGTCAGGAAGTCTTTCGTATGACCCAGCCAGGAGTTGAACTCCAACTCCTCCTCCCAACTATGAGTCTGATGCTCTAACCACTCGACCATATAGTTGGTCGAGTGGAGTATAGTTGAGAATAGTGTTCAGAGTCGTCAAGGGTCTTTCACCTCTATGAGCACCTTGTGTGTTGAAAGTTGATGGCAGTATACATAGTTTTGTAGATGATTCTTTAAGTTGGGGAAATGGAAATGTTTTTGATCAACAGTGTAGGAAGCAAGTTGAATTTCAGTAGCGTCTCTACATCAAATTGAACTCTTTGTGTTTACTCATTTATTGGATTCCAATTTTGCTGGGAGGTACACCATATGCCACTAAAAATATTTGCTTTCTGGGACAAACCATGTGTTGGAAGGAGTTATTCAACAGGGTTTAGATTCTGTGCCACCGGTGCTCAGTCTGTGAATATTTTATGACCCATGTGATAAATTAGTGCAACATTAGTGCTGATAATTTTGGTGTAGCTTTGGCATTCCTATCTTCATGTGAGATATACTCCCTTTATTGGCACCTATCTATTTGCAACTTTTGCATGTTTAAAAATGAAATAGTTGTAAAATAAGTCTGTGAATCTGTCTCCTTAAGATTGTAATTTTACCTGATATGAGATATTTGGGTGTGTATTTTTTTGACTAAATTTGCATCCAAAAGGGCAATAGCTACTAAAAAATGTGTGAATCTTTTTTCATGAAATACTGGCTTATGGCTAGTTTGACTAGTTTGACTAAATATTCAAGTGCTTGTTAAATTTCCTATGCACTTTCATAGAATGATAGGGTACCTTTTTCAAAGTAACAATGACAAAAAAACTCAAAAAGGTTAAAATTTCCTCTGAAAAGAAGCCAGTGAGCCACAGCTGGAAAAAAGACTGTGACCAGTCTGACTTTGGTTAGAGACTGTGTCATAAAACCTCATCTAAGTTACAAAAAGGATTTAGAGAGCTGATGAAAAGTATTAACGGAATGTTGTCAAAGGAAGCACTTAAGAATTATTTGAGAACAAACACAACATAATTAAGAAAAAATATCAGTGCAGAACTGCTTTGTTTATGCTCAGAGCTATTTTGTTTTCAATAAATATGCCATTTATTTGTTGAGTTTTACCCAGAAATAGATGTCTGAAATGGGGAAAGGGTGTAACCTCATTAACAGGATTAATTTTCACAAGCTCCTTTGGTCATATTCAATAAGAAAACTATGGCGAGGTAACCTTCAGAGGAGTCGAAAGCTTAAAGCGGAAACCTATGAAAAGCTCTCCCTCAAGGAAAAGAAAGACTTTTTAAGAAATTCAAGATAGGAAAAGGATTCACTTGGCATATAAGTGGGCCTACTTGACTTCTTGCCGAAGGTAATTTTTATATGTAGGAGGTATGTAGTGTAGCATGCTGAGAGGGTGGAGTGAGAACAGAATTCAACTTGAGAAACTCACACAAATGTCTTAAGTTTGACTCATTTATTGTAAGAACAATGGGACCATTGTCATCCAGGCAGTGACCAGCAGGCTTGTCCTTTCAAAAGTGCTTCCTTTTAAACTAGCCCTTAATTTTCCACACCTTTCCTTTCCTGAGTACAAAAGTAACATCAGTTGGAAAAGTCGGCATGTCCAAAATTTCTGTCGACTGTTCAAATTCAGTCTATACCAAGCAGTCAAAGATATCACAAGTTCTCTGCCTTAAGCAGCAGTCTCACACTACAACGAATTAAGGTCAGATTCTGATCCAATTTTTTTCAGGTTTTTGTTAAATACTCCTCCACCCCTGGTCTAATAGAGCCAAAAATTTGTCATCTCACGTCTATTAAAATCATGCCAACCAACCTGTTTGTGACAAAACACAGACATACATTCTTTATCGGACAATGCAGTCCTGTAAAATCTATCTATCAATGCAACGTCACGAAACAACAAGCACAATTTTCACAATTTTTATTTTCATAGACCTGTGGTACAACTTACATATTTGCACAAGTTGACAAATTTTTGGCTCTTTCCAACCAGATATTGGGAAGGTTTTAACAAAAGACCCCTAAAATCAGATGAGAATCTGATCTGAATTCATTGGAGTGTCAATGCAGCACTGGTCAACACATTTGTCTTTCTCTTAACTGCACACATCCTTAAAAGTGGTGTCTGTGTCTGGAGACTTGCATTAGAAATGGACAATCATCTGTTTCTCATGCATATGCTGCATGTACAAAAGTCTCTCTTATATGTCTGTTAACAAAAAGAAAAGAGATAATATATATTATTGACAATGAATGTATAGATCAATAAACAATTCAGGAGATATGGCACTTACAGGTAGGTTGCGAGTTCAAATGCACCTTGATATCCTTTTTTCCTGTGTGTGCATGGCAATATCACTTTCGTCTACATGGCGAAGTGTCTTATTCCTTCATTTATATTGGCCTATGGTATGTTGAATATCCAACATTGTTCAAATTCATGACGGTACATCAGCAGACAACTTTTACATAGGTAGAGTTACAACCTAACCTTTGACCCATTCACCTGTGATTAATTTTAGGGATGTGACGGTTAATCGGTTAACCGGTTAACCGACCGACTTGTCGGTTACTCGTGGTCATTCCTCTTCGTAGGTTAACCGTTTTTGTATTGCCAATAACTCAGTCGCCGCAGGTTGGCTTTGTTAGTAAACTGTTACACAAACATCATGCAACAAACAGTGTCAGTTTCTCACAAATTATGGCTCAAACAATAACTTTAAAAAGAGTTTTAAAATCGGCCGTTCGATTGAACAGATTAATTCCGCGTCAGCTCCCCGAATTAAGTGCATTATGATGAGTGACAAGTGGTGCACCCATTGTTACTTTTGTTGGCAGAACTTTGTGTGCTTGTCTCCTTATCCCTTCAATAGCAACACCCAAGCACAACTTTAAAAAATTAGCGGCATGTTTGAGAGATTACCAAGCGAAAAGAAAGCCACAAGACAAGCAGGGAGCTGTAACAAAAGTTACCAAACCCTGTATTTCTATGGCAATAAAACCTCTGCGAGACCATGATTAGGGCACAAAAGTATATTTGAATAAGTCTTCCCACTGTAGCTAATCGAAATATTTAATCATGCTACACCTCCGTAAATTTCATTATTTTTCATTGTTAGTAGCAGTATTTGGAAAAAATTTAACCCGTAAAAATATGATTGTAAGCACCAGATAATTCCCGCCATTTTGTTGTTTGCCCAATATCATATAAAATGGAACATCCATGTTGACTTTTATGAGTAAGCATATGCAGTTTGTTGAACCAACTAGGTTGTAGTTGCGATAATGTACTGTACTGTAGAAGTCAACCCTACTATGCACGTAAAAATAACGATCAAATTTTTAGCGGTCTTGGACAGCAAAAAATGGACTCAATAAACGTTATCTTATGGTTCCTTTCTGATATAAATATCCCCGTATTTTTGCCACTTCTTGTCCAAACCTTACCTTGTTTCAAAATAATCAGCAAATGAAATGCACTTAAGTCAGACCCCTGAAAAATCCAAGTACACAGAGATTTGTTCTGCCGTTTCTGGTGAATTTAGCACGGGCTTGGCCGGCTGCACAGGCCAGCTATGTAAGCCTGGGAAGTGCGATCGTCATAACGCAAACTCAGTGGGGAATTTCGTTCGGAGGTCTGGTATTTTCACACACTAAATCCCATAGGCGATGGCGTGAGTTGTGATTGGCTGGCTCAGAATCAAAGTATTTGAACCAATCACAATGCAGAGGCAATTCAAATTTTTCAATGGATCGTGTGCATATGATGTCATTGAGCAAAACATGGTCCCTTGTTTAGTGGTAAAAACGGATACGCACCCAAGTCTACTGCATGCATGGGACCACGTGCGTAATTGTTTTCGTTCGTAATGATGTCATGTGATAACATTCCATAAGTCCTACTGTAAAAAACTTTACGGTAGGAATGCTGGGAATTCCTTAATTTATGCAGGATAATAGGGCTTGGTTGTGCTGTTTGCGGCTGGTGGGCCGTTCACACTGCAATTGTACAGATCGCTACTATGACAAACACGTGAGCGCTGTACATGTATTGAACACTGCATCGCAAGCAAGCTGCACAAAACAGCGATGTGGGAGTGTTTCATGAAATAACTGACAGTATAACATAGGGTCAGGCGGGAATGCAACTGTTGGTGGAATGTTAAATAGTGCACATGGTCTGAAGAAAGCTTCAGTAAATGCGGGATGGGTTTTTACTGTGAAAATATGATATAAACTCAGCGCAAAATACCAACATTTTTGCCACATACTTGCATGGGTGAACATGACTTACGGCGCCATTTTTAGACTTGTACATTCCTGTACAAAAGTGATGGGGGTCTTTGGAAATGTTGACTTTTTGTTGTTGTGTGAACATTACGTCATTTTCGGTTAACCGCCGGTTAATAAAATCTGTTAAACGGATAGTGAATTAACCAAAAATGCACAGCCCTAATTAATTTACAAGTTGTCTATTTTTATTTTCTTGAATCAGGGCATCTTCTGCAGCTATGGCAAGTAAGACTGGAGAAGGTGTAGATATCACAGAAATGATGGGCAGGAGAAGAGTGTAAGTCGATAATAATTTATCTCATAGACCTTCTTCCAGATAGTGATTACAAAGGATTGTGGTATATTGTTTTGGTATGTGTTATATTTGTCAAAGGCATTTTACTGTGGCAAAAGATGATCCATACCGAAAGCCTATCCCACAATCCTTTGTAATTGTAATTTCAAAAATGGTCTTTGGTAGACCAGAGTGATTTTAAAGGAAATGAGTAGATAGGTGTCCTTCAAAATTTGTAGCTTAAGATATGTCTTGCAGGGTTGGTACAGGTCGTGAAAAACCCGGAAAGTTAGGGAAAACTGACATTTGAATTTCTGGACCTGGAAAGTCAGAATTAGCCATTTTTCAAAAAGTTCTGCTGGAAAAGTCAGGGAATAGTAGGAAGTGGACATGATGTTCTGATTTTTAGAATGTTCAGATGCATTATTTTGCGGAAAAAACACAAAAATATGGGAGTTGACTGTTGTTAAGGTCCAGGAAATTTTAGTCAAGGTCCTTGAAAGTCAAGTCATGAAATTGTGTCATTTTGAATGTGATCAAACCCTGTCTTGTTAGCTTATATGTTCCCATCAGGTAGTAGTTGGAATTTATTGGCTTTCAGGCCATTGGTTGTCTTCCCATGTTGTAAATCTGGACTGTCAGATTAGCAGTCTAGCTTGTCTAAATTACAGGCTTCGGGCTTGAATTAAGTGTTTACAAGAATCTCTTCTTTTTTGTACTATAGGGTTTGCTGGTATATACTCATGACATTGGCTTTGTACTCATACTTGTATTCACATACATCCAAAGGCAAGCAGTATTGCAAATGTCAACTGTGTATTTGTATCCCTTTGTGATCAGTGGTAGCACCTGCATGTCAGAATTTCAGGGAAAAACTTGGGGCAAAGGAAAATGGGGGTTGGGGGGGTGGGGGAATGTTAACCGAATTTTTTTCACCAAAAGTAAAACTAAAGCATACACTTCTATGGTTGCGCCCCGGGACAAAGCCCTAGTAGAGGTCCATGGGGCAAAGACCCCCAAAGGTCTGAGGTTTTAGCATAACACCATATCTTTGGGTGAAAAATTAAGAAGAGGTATATTTCAGGTAGTTTTTTCAGTTGAGCCAACTAATAACTGACCTACCTGTATCTGGGGGCGTGGGGGGGGGGGGGGGGGGTGGGGACAAGGAAAAACCTAAGGGAACAAATGCCCTCATTGCTCATGCAGTGCTGTAACTGTATGTGATACTCATTTACTTGTAAGCCTTTCACTTAACATATGTCAGGAAATTTGTTCTCTATGGCTTAAAAGTACCTGGTTTGCTTCTAAGTTATACCTCCTAGTTCCTTTTGAGATTTATCTCCTAGATTGCTTCAAAAGTATGTCATCAGGTGAGAGATCCAATATTCTTGCGAAGAAGCTCCTCATATCTACTAACGTTATAAATCCAAAATTTAGGGCAGTGCATTGATAAGTGGGAATGTGCTTTCTGTATCTAGACACATGTAGTGTACAGTACTTCCTATTTTGCACACTGACTCAAGGTCAGTGACCAATTTCAAATGTTTTAACATAAAGTAACAGGGTATTCCTAGAGTCTTGGGAATACATTGTTATTAAGCTTAATGACTGAAAGAAAAATTTCCTTCATCATGGAAAGTACATGGTTGTTTTAAATCCTACCAATATGATAAAAGGACCGGTGCCTTGTCCAAGCATATGTTGACCTACCTTTGAGCAATTTGAAAGAGTTATACCCATGCATGATTGAAGCCATTTTATTGGAAAGAAAAGTTATCATGATGTATTTCAAAATTCTTTTCTTGTACCTTTTTTTTTCAGATTGGAATGTAATGAAAAATGTGCAGTTTTAGAAAGAAACAGGTACACACACTTTTCTTTGTGTTAAGGTACCATGAAATGACATGATAGCTATAGCTATAATTATATGTTGATGTGCATTTGGCAAAGCATGGTTAAGTTACAGATAACGTGTCATCTCATGAAAATGAAAAAGAAAAACTGTGCAAGATTCTGGACGACGTCACAAAATACCCTTTTCTTTACTTTGATTGGGAACTGATTCCATACGCTACTGATGATTTATCACCAGCAATGGCACATATCAAATGTTTGTATTTTGGATGGTGCATCAAATATATTTGCAATCCTAGTTCAGATGTCAGGCATGATCTGTCAGTGTTTTTATGGTGTTTTCATATTTTCATATTTAAGATGACAGGTGGTCTTTTATTGTGTTGCTTTAAATTCTGCCATTCTGGTAAGTGCAACCACAAGACTTGGCTTCAGCTGTGCTGACAAAGTGCCTTTAAAGGGCCAATCCTCTCACCCCAAACTACACTTCTTGTGGGGGGTTACAGAAACTCTCCACTGGCCCAGCTCTTTGACTGACCACTAATTCAAACAATGCAAAGTGCCAAAGCTTATATTACACAGTGTAAACTGTACTGAGAGTGTTTTGATTAAACACATTGAGCTTTTTTATACTCACCCTGAAGCAATAAACTGAGATTGTGGTAAGATGAGGATGAATTTGAGGTAATTGTTGGAGGGGCTTAAGTAAGAAGTTTAGGAGAATCGGCACTAATTGGGATGAGAGTATTGGGCCTTTAAGGAAATTTTAAAGCAATCACCTCACTTTATTTTGAAACTACAACTAAATCTTTCATAACTACTATTATCTTCAATGCAAGTATCTAAACAAGATATTTCAGAACATCAAATATTGCATATTTGTTAAGCAAGGAATATTCCTACATAGATTTAGTAATTCTGTGGTGAAGATATTGTCTCATACCTATTTGGGAGCTTTCATGAATCAGGATAAAGGGGAACCCTTACTTGATTAAAATGAGCATAGGTAATCTTTAATTTTGTCATTATTAAATTAAAAAAAATTAAATTATTAATACAGTTGTGAATGTTATATTAGATTGATTGTTGTGGTGTTGAGGAGGTAGGAAGAGTTGAAAAGAAGAACCTCTTTTCATGTACTCAGGCAATTTCACTCATAGCCTTCTGCAATTAAGGTTGGATGAAGTACACAACCTCACATCTGGGGGACATACTGTATCATTTTCCTGAAAAACTCCCTTGAGGCAATCTCTATGTAGATATACCCTAGGACACTTTCTCAGTGACAAACTTTGCCTGAACTTGTTAGCTAATTAAAATTCTCACCCCAGATAATTTCTACACTGACCCTTCAAACTGCCTTGAAAGATTTGAAACTGATTTTTCAAACATGCCATTAGTCTAAAAGATTTAAAGTTGACCCTTCACACAGCTCATCATTCAAAAAGATAAGTAGTTGTTCAGGATGTAAATTATGCAGGATGAAACTGTCTCGGTCATTATCATGGCCTCCTAGTACTCTTCTTGCAAGCACAAACAAGGCTTTAAAGAAGGTTCTACTGGGTATCTGGTACAACAGCAGATAAAGAACCACAGTAGCTTCCAAACAGTTAAAGGGATGCAAGACTTCACAAAAAGCCCCCCAAGAAATGTTAACATAATGCAAGCAAATCTTTTAATGAATGATGCAGTGTAGAAGTTTGAGCATTCTTCAAAAGTGATTAATGTAGTTGAAGAGGAGAAACTTTCCTGATTTTCACTAATGTTTTATGTTTTTTATGCAGACGGTTAGCAGAGGCCTTAAATATAAAAGATGCAGAAGTGAGGCCAGAAGCAGGGGCTCCACAGTACACAGAGTTTTTAAAGGAAATGGCCAGGTAAGACCAAGTATCATATAGTTTCTTTAAAGTCAAATGTTCTTTGCATCTTGGATGGCAGAAATGTATTCTCTGTTTTAGACTTTCTTTTTTTCTGTAAAAAGAAAAAGAAAATAAAAAAAAAGACTACTGATGGGATTAAAAAAGATAAACCAACACCCTAACAACTTGGTTAATCCATGAGATTGTCATACATCAAGTTTAAAAAAAATGTGAGCTGTTTTGCTCTCTTAATAACAAGTACAGTTCTGCTTGAGTTATACCATAGCCAGGTATTTCAGTTAATTTATGACATTAATGGTACTCTTCCAGTAAATATTAATTATTATTAATGTTTATATTACATTATGTGAAACAGGCCTTTCTCACATTTTCTCTCCCTAAATAGTCTAAAATTCTCTCATTACTGGGCAGAATGTCAGAATTTTACTTGATGTTCACACCTACAGCTTACAGCCTCTCCAAAGCTCAAAAACTGTGCAATCTCGTAAATACAATATAACCTGATATTCGTGGGAATGGTTAACCTTTGAGTGCATTCATCAAGTGAAATCCTGCCATTCCTCCAAGAGATTATCTATGGCCAGCCATTTGAGTACTTAGAGCTATTCCACATAAACTTTTGGGTGTCTTGAAGATGACAGCATTTACCATAGCATGTCAGAGTTGTATACATATATAATGTTAAGATTGCATGAAGGATGAATTTATATGGGTATGAGGTTAAGTATTGTACTCAAAATTTGCTTTTAGTAAATATCTGTTAAGAAATTCCAGAGAGAACACAGAATTTCACATATAGGTTGATTATTTGTTCAATAATGCTGTTAAATTTGAACATTGTGTTACTATTGAGCTATGCTTGTTAATAGTACAGGTAGAGCAAGGGACTGATATTGTTCCTAACAAAAACAAGCCAATGAGCCACAACTATAAAAAAGGCCGTGGCCAGCTTGATTTGAATCAATAGGTTGGAAAGTGGGCTGTAAAACTCCATCTAACTAACTAACCTTACAAAAGCATTTTCTTCATACTCAGAACGTTTGATTGAACACCTCTGGAAAGATTCTGAATAGATTATTCAAACATGGTATTTCTTACAATTTTATTTTATCTTTCTTTGTGCAGAAAAAATCCCTCTTCAATATTATCTATTGAAAAAGGTCTTTCTAATCTAGTCCATTCTGCCCAAGATGTAAGTATTGGTATTGTTTAATTTTTATTTGCAGAATGAAATATGTCGAGTTTCAAAGAGAAACGGAAGTAACTGCAACTGAAAAATGTACAAACGACTGTAACAGGAATACTTGGAAATAAAATTTGGCCAATAGTTCATTACTTTTGTGGTCTTGAAAAATGTTTTGTAATTTCAGAGATTTCTGAGAGGGCCATGGGAAGCTGCATGAATAATTTGAACCTTTTGTAGTATTTTGCACTTTTTACAGCATTCCTTTTGTTACAGGGTTATGAATCTTGTAAAAACTAGAGAAGCCCAATTCTGTCAGAACTTATGTGTGGGGAAATTTTGGAAAAAAAATAAAATTTGCAAAAATTATAAGAGAAATTGAAGATTTGTTCTTTCAGTGGATACTGGGTTGTCACACTATCATTGCTATGTTTTATGTTTTACCATCAGTCACACAATTGCAAAGGTTAGTACAAAGATAAAATACTAGAAAATATTTCAAAACTCTTGAATAACAGGTTTTTTTTCTGTTTTTTTTTCTTTTTTTTGTTTTTGTTTTTTGTTTTTTTTTGTGGCAAGGTTAGAACTGGTAGAATTTAAAAGGGATGAGAACATAGCTAAGTTGGAACCTTTAGGCTTGAAATATCTTAAAATTGTTTTACTGAAAATGGGAAATATTCTGTTGCCCAGTAATTCACAGATGGTGAAACACAATAAATTGAATCAAAAGCACTTTGTCAGTCACTTATATTGGCACAGTACTGAAATCCCAATAGTTTCTAAAGTCACTAGTTTCACAATTGGGGGTACATTACGTTCAGATACATTGACTAGAAGTTGACACTGACAAAATAAATTGCATCAAATGTACTTTTTCAGTGACATTTAGTAGTTGTACTAGTTTCACACTTTGTGGTATATTACTTTTCAGTCACACTGCCTGTAAATTGAAACTGATGGAGTTTGACAGTGAAAAGGGATGTGCTCTGCTTGGTGCTTGGTGATATGGAGACACTAGTATTATACTTCGGTACATCCATACCAGAGTAGTGTGTAATGAGTATTGTATTGAGTAAATAATGTTCTTTCCTCTATATTGAACTATATGACACTGTGTTACACCAGCTATAAATTATGGTGACCATTGAAAGTAGAATGGAAGATTGGTCTTCCTGCTTTACCAGCCAGCTAACAATATTCTAAATGTTTTCTCAACAGTCCAAGTTTCCAAGCAGAAGTCATTCTTTTCCATGTATGAATAGAGACATGAGACGCCTCATCCATGAGTTGTCTGAGTTTTACGGCTGTCAGACTCAAAGCTATGATCAAGAACCCAACAAAAATGTGGTAGCTACAGCCAGAAAGTAAGATGTCATGCATACAATATTTTATATCACTCCTTAAGGCTTGATTTTAAAGGAAATTATCAGCTTGTTCATCGAACAAGCTTGAGTGAAATTGAGGTTGTCTGGAAAAATGTTTGGTTGTCCAAGTAAAAGTGAAAAATGATATACAAACAGTTGTACTAGATGTCTCTGCCATAGAAAACATTTGGTTTTATTTTGTAGTTTTCCATCACTATTTGTTTAAATGATGAATGATAGGCCATACCATCATCTCAGTATTACTTTGTGTGAGCATTTTCACAACATTTTCTCTTGCAAATGCATAGCACTAACTCCATTAGAAATAAAATTTACTGGTGACTTTATCAGTGTGAAAACCTGAAAGACAGAAAGTAGTTGTCTAAAATAATTTTTACCAAACAAAATTTACTCAGACAGTAGGACAAGTGCTAAATTTCAGGTCTTACCTGCTGTTTAGTATTGCCTACATTGCTTGTCTCAGTGTTAATAGCCTGAGAGTAACCCTTTCCAATTATAGGGCACCCATAACCTCAACAAAATCCTTCCTTTGCCCCCTGTACCCCAATATGTGTGTTGCCCCTGGACCCCACCTGAGGCCCTGAGGTAGGTCATTGGACCCCATTTGTAGTTGGCTTTGCACTTGCAGTGCATGCTAAGAGTGCACGCATTTCTTCCTTTAGGCTGTGTCCTGTTTCAGTTCTCAAAGTCTGGTCACCCTCCTCAGGCAAGTCAGTATTTTGTAGGTTTTGGGAAAGGGAAACTAGATAATTAGTTATTTTATTCAATGAAGCATAAGAATGTGTTTGCTCTATGGATTGTCAAGATACCTACAACAGCTTTCAGTACTTTTGCAGGTTCTCGACAGAGATAATGAAGCTATAGAAGTGCCTTGACTCTGTTAATCAAACAAGCATGAACAATACAATATTGTAAATTATGTAATCTGTGAGACATCAATAACACCTTAATGTCTGACCACAAGGTAGATGCTATTTCCCTGCACCATGGTGTGAACGCTAGCTCCTTAAAGGGCCAATCATCTCACCCGGAACTACAGTTCTTGTAGGGGTTAAGAGAAATTCTCAATTGGCTCAGCTCTTTTGATTGACAGCTAATTCAATCAGTGTTGAGTACCAAAGCTTATATTACCCAGCATTAACTGTACTGAGAGTGTTTTGGTTATACACATTGAGCTTTTCTATACTCAGCCTAAAGCAACAAACTGAGATTGTGTCTGGATGAGGATTGATTTCAGACAATTGTGGGAGGGGCTTAAGTAAGAGGGTTAAGAAAATATGTACTGTTTGGGGTGTGAGAATTGGGCCTTTAAGCAGCCATTTGAGGTGTGGTTAATGATTTTGATGTTACACCATCTTTCAGAAATCATTTTCTGCTTCAATTTAGGGTTGCCTTTGAAACTTACAAGAATGCTTTAAAAGGCAAAAGCGCAAGAGCAGTGGCTCCAAATTTATTTGTTTTAAAACAGCCTTCAATACGCACTAATATCTCTCAATTTCTCCTCTGCATGCCTTTTTTTATAAGACTTAAATATTGCATATCCAAGGTGAAGCAACTAGTAACATCCAATTGATATCACTCTTCTGTGTGAAGAATTGTCACATAATTCTCAAGAGCTTATCATGGAACTGGATAAAATGCTAGACTGTTACAATTTTCAGGGACTGTTCTTGCTCCTTAAGCATTGCTCTTCTTCTCAAAACATAGGACTTAACTTGTGACTATAGTATGTTGTAATTTCCTGAAAGTTACATGAAGCACTTTCCATTCACTTTGCATTATTTTGTTGTTTTATTATCTTTTCAGAGACAAATGTTACCTTCCCAACATGACACTGTCAGCTGTTGTTCAGAGGGAACGTTTCCCTAAAGTGCCAATGCCGATTCCTCACCATCGTAATATGGACATCAGGTTGGTCATTATTTTCTTGACTTTTCATTTTGTATTATTACAATGTTATAACACCTTGTTACACCAATAATGAATAACAATGAAAAACATTTCCCACTGTTGTAAATCTAAGCCTGAAATTGACAAAGTTTTCATGAAACAGTCTTCGAAGTTTGCATAAAATGCTGATTTGTTGGTGTTTCTTCACAGATCCCCTTCTCCGAGTACAAAGCTGCATACAGACTACGACAACTCAGGTGTTGTGGAGAAACATAAAAAAATTCAGCCAAAAGAAGTGGAAGATTTCTTTGACTGGACCGGTTGAAAATAAACCCTTGTACAAATAGCTGTTACAAAGGATTATAGGAATATTGGTGAACAATGCCATTGACAAAAATTATGCAAACCAAAACCTATCCCATAATCCTGTGTGTGGGTACGTTGAAGAGTGTATTGCTGGGAAAGACATATGAGGTTAAGAGGTGGAGAATATTAGTAGCTGGTTGGACTGGAAAACAGGATGTTTGAGGAAGAATGAGAGGTTTATGTAAGAGTAAGAAAAAAAGTTAATTAAAGGGAAAGTGAAGCATTCCATGAAGAACATGTTATCATAGTAGGATATTGCATTAAAAGTTAAAGTAATGAAAAGAATTGAAATGTGAGGTTTGAAAGAAAGGAAAATTCCTAGCCAGAATTTGAGTACCTAAAGTATAATTTGATAAGAATAAAGATAATATTTTTTTGTTGAAAGGAGGAAGTAGCCATAGGAAAAAGAAAGACTGGATATTTAAACCAAAAAGTCATAGAGATTGCATGAAGAAATTTTAGGTTTTTGAGGTTGATTGTTATCAGGTGGAGAACAATGAAGAAAATTGTTTGACAAAAAGTGATTGCAAATTTGTTTGTTTAATATTCAAAGAAATAAAGCACAATTGTGAGAAAGGTTTTGATTCTTAACATGACAATGTTTGTAAGGTTACAGGTGTTAGCTGCAGTGGATCGTGGAGCTGTCCTTTCTATGTGCAGTTAAGCACAAGTTTAATTTTGGTTTCCAAATGAAAAAAACGTTATGTTGTAAGTTGACCTACTTTGTAAATTAAGCAAATCTCAGGAAGGCTGCTAATGGTTTTGTTTCCATAAACCAACATGGCTTAAAATAAGTCTTGTGTAGAGTGAGTTTGAATTTGACTTTGGAAAATACAATAATGAAAGCAGATAGAACCTGATCAAGATTCATTGAGATCAACGGTGTTGATGTAACGTCCTGGTCTTGAGACCAGCCTCAAGGCCAATTAGTGTTATCTCCTCCTCCTCATTGGCCTTGAACCTTTTGGCCTTGAAAACGGAAGTTTCTGTTTGACCAACTGGTAACCTGCATAGAAAAATTCCAAAAGGACCTAAGCCAGAGTTGCTTATTATCCCAAGAACTTAGAATTATGATGTGAACAAGATTAGTAATGCACTAACCTAAGCCATGACTTCTCCAAAAATTTTGAGCTAGGGTAATTTCAGACAAACATGGATAAAGACTTAAAATTGACATAACAGTATGAAAGATGTTATTGGTTTGTTTTTGAAGATATTTGGTACTCTATACCTTTATATTTGGTGAAAAACCTTCAACTTTGAGCAAGGAGTAGAAATTATTTAGTGCAAAAAGTAAATTTTCCTGTTGTCATGTACTCAGTAAAGTATAAAGATATGTAACATTTGAAAGATTGTACTCAAGTTGTCTTTTAAAGCAAAATATGGTTGCATAATGAAATTCAAACCTTTACAGGTAGACTGATTGATTTGATGGTTTATCATTTCAACTGATTTAACTCTTTCAATGCTGATTTTTTTTAGAGGGTGGGCTTCATTTTTGAAACATGTAAGATCTGCAGGAGTATCACAAAGCTTCTACTTACCAAAAATGACCTGTTCTTGTGGAGCGCCACCTTATTTTTTAGAGTTGAGGCCAAAAAATGAATTGGAAGGTATTCTTTTGTTTAAGATATAGTGTATAAAAGGTTTTACTTGTGAAGTTCCTTTACAGGGAAAAGATACCTGGCCTGAAGCACTGAAAGGGTTAACAATAAATTATTTTATACTGGAATTCATGGTATATCATGTGAATTGATTTGATGATGCATCATACGAATTGATTTCATGATATGTCATTTGAATTGAGCTGGAGAGTATGACAATGAAGAACAATCTTTTGAGATACATAAAGATTGTATGTATTTACGAAAAGAAAAACATTGCAAGATAAATATTTTCCAAAACGTTGAGTTGTTATAAATGGGAGTTTACCCTGCCTGCTTGTATGAAGGAAAACCAAAAAAAACAGGGAGGAAAGAAAATTTTAAGTGGAATAGGAAATGTATTTCTTCATTTGTATCCATTAACCAGGATTTATTGACGTAGAGTTATAGGTTATTCATAAAAAGTTAGCTCGAAATCTTACTTGAAACTAATTTGTCATGGGGAGGAATGCCTTGCTCTGCAGTTTACAAGGGCAGCAGTCCAGGCGGGGGAATGACACTTAAGGACTTCTTTTCCCATCTCCCCAATATCTGTAAAATCACTCATTAACTTTGATTTTCACCTAGTATTTTTGAATCGGAACCCTGAACCCTAATGGAGGATACAGTGCTAAAAATTGCTAGATTATCTGGCTGAAAGCCACATATCCTTGTAGAAATGCTATGTTCGAGTTTACTGGTGGTATAAAATGGTTGAATAATGATGAAAATTACTTAAGATCTGTACCCATGCTACTTTGGTTTTGTATGCTTCTCACTTCAGATTATCAGTGGGGTCTGACCTTTCACTTAAATACTTCTTATATGAAAATGCATTAGTGGTATCCAAAAATTTTGGCAGCCAGTTTTAATTTTTTATGTCTGCTGACACAAAACAGAGCTAGTACTCACAATTATAGGGAACCCAAGTAGTGTTCTTGTCACTAGTGTTGTAATTTAGGTCTTGTAGTTATGGTCTGTCATAAAACCAACAGGTAATTTCCCACTATCCTGTGTTTACTAGCAAATTTTCTGCTTGTAAAAGGAATATCTTTTTATTACACTAGGTGGTTTGACATTCCAAGTTTTCAGGACCATACTGAGCTTAACAGGGTGCAATTATCTGTTACCCCTAGTGTATAGTGGATGTTGAAAGTGATTGATGTGTTTTCCCATTGAGGGACACTTTTTAAGTTTGTCGTAGCACATGATTGTGACTACCCTTGAAATGGTTTGTTGAAACCAAATATTCAAGGAATTTTTATGAATCTTACATATCCTCAAAAAGTGATTGGAAGAGTCCTTGCCTCTCTTGACCATCAAATTTCAAACCCATTTAGTGATCCATGGCGTTACCACTTCCCTGAACTTGCCTCAATTTTAAGTCGGGTCACTGTCATTACAAAACTAGGTGGAAACATTTATGTCTCTACTGTGAGAACAAATTACTGATGTTAACATAGATTGTAGTATACTTAATACCAACAACCCTTTAAACAGTTGCTTGATGAATGACAGTTTTGTTGTTTTTGACTGAAGATTGATTTGAGTTGAGTATAGCTCATTGGATCACTGTTATAAGTTATGCCATTTCTGATTAATTGTAATAAGTTTGACAGCCAGGGATGGAGGAAACAATTTATCAGGATGACAAAATTTTCTGCAATGTGCATATTTTTTTATGAAAAGGGTTAACCTCCTCCCAGTTGACAACATTTTACCTTTTTACCATTGTTTCCCCAGGATGAATTTTCCCAGTTATCCAACCTTTTCCATCACAACATTTAGCCTTAAGTCCATGTTATCTTTTGTTTTCCTCAGCAAAAACACTTTAATAACTAAAAAGTTACAACTTTTCACATTCTGTATATATTTCAGAATCACAGTTACCAAAAGTAGACATAAAACTTGCTTTGCTTACATTTAAAAGTAATATGTTTGATTTTGTTATAACTAATTACTTTACACCCCTCCTATCTCAGTACCTGAGGGTGGAGGTGGACCATTTTGAAAGTTTGTTGTTATTCAAAATAGGCAATTAACAATTTCATATGATGCAATTAAGCAGAAAACATACTTGTTTCTGTTGCTTTTGACCCATTTAAGTGTTTGCTTGAGAGTAGAGACTGCAAAATGTATCTATGTACGTTAATGTGGCTCAAGTTAGTTTTTCATGTCCGATTTTTTCTGTCCAATACTTACAGAAGTCTTCCTTTCGTTCCTTGGAAATTACATTGAATAGATAACTTGGGGAAAGTGTTCACATACAGTGCATCTTGGGATGGGTCAAGGTTGTACCTTAACCTCCTTAGCAGGTGTCTGCTCATGCACCATCATGTATGGAGGCTTTTCACATGACGTCATAATACTCTCCGGCGGCCATGTTGGAGTACATGTAACTACGTAGTAAACCACACTGGGCGCGCATGCTCGTTGAATGTGTACACACCCTGCATACCACAATGCACTCTGTGCAGTGCGTTCTGCACAAAGCCATGTGTATTTGGCATGAATGTCCTCCAGCATGGCAGTTCCGTGATGTAATTGCAAAGCCTCTATTTGCACAGTTATTACCAATGCAGCCAATTTAGTGCAGGGATAAAAACACATTCCTGGACAGACTAAATATAGACCTAATTATGAGCATGTGCAGACATGCAAAACAGTTGTTATGGTACATTTGACCCTGAAACTGAGCCAGAAGGGTGGGATTTCCTAACTTGACTGTTCTTTTATTTGTTAGGGTTGACAAGGAAGTGTCACTTTGATATATTACACACCAGTGTGTTCCCTTTGTGATGTCACTTTGGTTAGAATATTTAATACTTGACATTACTCACCAGAATCAAAAATGGAAATGCACTAATGGACAGGGGATTGTTTTTAGTTCTTATAGCAGTATGCCCAACGTTGTGTCATTGATCAGATGCTTAGCAAATCATCACACTAACCCCTCTGCTTCTCTTATAGGACTTTAAAAGTTGAAAGGGAGATTTTATGACTTTTGTATCTTTCAAAGTCATAGCATTAGAACCAAGAAAACTTTATCCCACTCCAACCCCTGTTCACCATGGAATTTTGTGGAATAATGTAAGGTTTTAGCTTACACAATTTTCAGGGCTTCGCTTATGTTTAGAATGAAAATTGTTTAAACATAATAAGTTGGTTAACCAAGAATTCAGACAGGTTTTCAAAATTGCTGTTCAATTAGGAGAAATCCTCTCTGTTCACTGATAGTACTGTAGCTTGACAATGATGTAATATCATGCACTTTTGAACTTACAGCAGTTCTAAGGCAGCTACCTTGTTAAATAATAAAATAAAACAATGGTGGATACCATAAAATTGTCCTGAGCATTTATTTTGCCATTTGATACTATTCAGGTGTTTATAGTGCCCACTCCACAGAACAATAAAGGTACACAACAGAAGTTCAGTGTAAAGCAGGGGTCACAATCTGTAGTGATATTGGATCAGACTGAATTGTGATCTGTGTTTTGTGGTATGACCAAACCCCAAATTTGCCATTCTATGTAAATAGATGATTTGCATTGGAGTCACCCAAGTAAAATTTATACTAATTATTTCATGACCTCATATTGACATGTAGCTATTATTGGGGTACCGTCAGTTGGTGTGATGTCACAAAATAATTAGCAAAATTTTAATTTTCATGGTCCTGAGATGTGAATCATATATTTACCCAGGTTAGTATAACATTTGCCATCCTTTTCCACCAAAGATGGGGGAGCTAGATCTTAACCAAAACTCATAGAAATGGGATTGTGATCAAATCCAATATCACTCTAGTGTGACCTGTGCATGCTTGAAAGGGAAGTTTTTAAGCAAAATTTCAATTTTCATTTGTGAAGGAGAAACCAAATCTGCACAGAGTGGTGATACAGTACTTCCATTTAAATCTGATATATGTATCTCAAAATATCAGTAAATGAAGTCACTCAATTTGTGTTCCAACATGAACTCAGGGGCAGCAAAGGTTATATCAATTCCTCACATTGACAAGGAATGCTTTGTTTCATTTTTTTTTCCACACTGTTGTGTTGACCATGAAGTTAACATGAATAGGACCTGCCTTAAAGGTTAAAGAAAAACCAAAAGACTGTCCATTAATGTGAGGATATTATGTCAAACACAGTGCTTGCTTTAAGTTCAATTTTTGTCGAAAATGTGACAACTTAGCCTGCTCACATCTTAAGAACCAAATGTCAGATTACATGCAAAATTTCACTGAAATGCTTGGGATAAGTACAGTACCCCACTAACATTCCAAAACTTACTGTAATCTGAAACCCTTCTTTGAATACTGGCATTGCACTGATATGCCGCAGTCATCTCCTAAATACTAATTCGGTGCTACAAGAATCAGTTATGTGTTACACACAACTTGTTCACCCTACCTAGGTTTGCCCAGACATGTCTTTCATTTACTGGTTCCTGGTGGCATCAGGTCGCATTTTTAAAATTGTGAAGAATGTTCGGATTACATTTATTTCTCATATAATTTGACAGATTTTTCCTGATTTTGCTTAAAATATTGCATCATTTTGCATCTAGATACCCTTGACAACCAAAGGAATTTTCAAAGGGGAGCCCTTCGCAGCACTCATTTTACAGCCATGTCTTCAGGTTTTGCACAATCAAAATTGACCTATGTTAAGAGAGTAAATAACAGACAATTTCTGAGGCAAGTATGTTTGCCAATAGGTGGAACAGATTTCAATCTATACTTAAATGCTCCCTCATGAGAAATCAGCAAACTGATTTATACAGTATGTACTAGCATAGGATAATCTTTGCCAGGTCAAGGTAATGTAGATCAAGAATGGAAGCCCCAGCTATGACACATTTTAAAAGAAGAGACTGTCTAAATTTATAATACATTGCAACAAATTCTTAGCTTTGTGTGAGATTTATTTCCCAGATCTTGAGACATTTGCAATACTGTAGATATGGACATAGACACATGATTTCTGAAAAAAACATCTGAAATCAAGCAGATATGATGCCATGCATTTACAAAGTCAATGTTTTGTTTTTCTTTATTTGTCACCCTATTGTTTTGACCTTTACTTGATTAGGGATGCTAAATTGCCCCAAGAAGATTTCAAAATTCTCAGGATGCACTCATGGTACAATACCTACATTTACTTAAACCTAGTTTTACCCCATCTTTCTAACTGTTGCAGTTTATGGTCTGGGACGGTTAAGCCTTTTTTAAATAACTTCTAATTAAATTATTGTTCTAAAAAGGGCTGTCAGACATATCATAGGTTCTGCTCCATGAGATAAGTTGTATATTTGCTTCACTTAACTCGCTCAAATTTGTTGATCTAGCCAATGTGGGTCTAGTTACCATACATTTTACTAAACCATTTTCTTTCAAGTTCCTTCTCTTCTTTTTAAACCTTAAACAATTATGTTCATAGCTACAACACTAGGCAAGCTGACCAGATTTGTACTCTTTTCGCTGATAGAGAGGTTTACAAGAAAAGTCTCAAGAACAGATCCCTTATGACTTGGAACACTCTACCCCAGAATTATTAGCTAAGTCCATCAGGAAAGGTTTTTCAAAATACTATATCAGAACTTGCTGATGTTGTAAGCAGGAGTATGGAAGGTTGGTAGATGGTGAGTGTAGGGGAGGGGGAGGAGTGGGGGTATGGGAGGGATTTGTTTTGCTCTTCTTTTGCTTTCATGTCTCCTAACTTTGGCAGTGTTTAACTATTTTACAAGCCCTGAGGGGTTTTTAGAGCACTTTCATTCACAACACTTGAACACTTGCTGTACAACCATCATTTATTTTACATTTTTGCCATCATGTCAATTTACCGTTTTGATAAAACAAATTAAATGAAATGGAATGATGTATGCAAGAGTTTTGCTGTGTAACTGTAGTTATAAAGTTAGAAGCAAAACAAAATATTGAATCCATGACATCAGACTTACTTGCTTCAAGTTCACATTTTGCAGAAAATGTAAATAAATCTTGATAAATGACAATCTGGCTGTTTCCTATATTCATATACTACAACTGACACATATCACAGAATGGCTTAATTCTGCTAAAGTCAAGTCCCCCTGTAAATAAGAGATAATATGACTGTTTCCTATATTCATATACTACAACTCCTGACGCTTGTCACAGAGGGGATTAATTCCTCTAAATCCAAGTCCTTCAGTAATCTGTAATAATCTTGTAAAATTTGATGGGATAGATTGCCATCACCGGAACTTTGATTTGCTTCTCCTTTCTGAGGCTCACAAAATTCTTCATCAACTTGTGAATGTGTATCTGCTCCAAGTTCATCTGATTGGGTCTCTAGTGAGTCTGTGGCTTTTTCACCAATGGTAGTGTCCTCTGCTTCATTTTTCACACTTTCCTCCAAAGTCACAGAGCTGGTTGCACTTAATTGCAATGTGAACTTTGATTTGTCATCCAACTCTGTGTCTTTCAAATGTTGCAGCCTTTGTAAGATGTCATTAATATCATGAATATTAGATTCGCTGAGATCAGGAATTCTAAGAGACCGTGATAGAACTTGAACTCCACTGTAAAGAAATAGGAAAATGACCATGTTCTAATATTTTATGTGCTATCAATGAAAATTTGACATCCCAAGAAAATTTTGTAAAGTTGTTTGGGTTATGGTGGCAGTTTCACATTAAATTTACATATATACAACAACAGTCCAACACAAAGAGCCTTCCACATTTATTTACATCCATAAATTTATGAATTTCAAAACTTTAAAGGATCTATGACCTGAATGATCAAGATAATGTAGGTATTTTAAGCAATGGAATTGGTGAAATGTGAGGAAAAGAGAGGAAAATAAACACTTAACCTCATTTCATGGAGAAAACCAAAGTTATTATGAAACACCTCTCACTTGACGAAAAGCAAACAAAAAGGCAGTCATAATTCCCCCAGAGAGTTTCAATTCTCTCAACCTACTTACTACCAGCCAATCCCAGAAAGTTCTGTCCAAAACTTGTCCTAATCCAGACACAATCTGAGTTGGTTGCTTATGGACATACTGCAGCTTGGGGAGCAAGCAAGGTCCAAACCATAATCAGAACATCCAGGCTCTAAGTACATGCTGTGCTATACAAGATACCCTGCATTTGTTAATTGAGAATTTATGTGAAATACTGGTAAAACTGTACTTTGGCATGACAAATGTCTGCCCTTAAAACTTCAACAATGGAGTTTCAAAATAAGTTTACTGGATGACCTCATTGCATGTAACATACATGAAGAAGTTTGTAACCCAGCACTTTTTTAAAAAAACATGCAAAAAGAGGGTGTCTAACATTAATTGTGTACATGATATTTCAATAGCAAATACACAGCTGACTGAATGAAGCTCAAAAACACATAGGGCACACATTATAGATAGATATTATGTCAGGTGTTAATTAAAGGGGCAATCAGAGACAGAGAATATTAACCTTTTGTCCCAAGTTTCAACACCTCATTTTCCCTTCCGAACTGATATAAAGGTATACTATACCTGAGAACGCCACACATGAATCCAATTGGTACACTTCCATCTAATCCATCTTCAAATCCTTTGTTGAAACCCTCTTGTACCTTTGCCTCTCGTCCTACTGATACACCTTCTCGATAGCCATCCTGTGGGGCAAAAATTTTATAGCAATTGTTATAATACAGTTTCAACATTTCACAATGCTGTAATATTGTTCCTATTTCATCATTTCTAATTTAAATGACAGTACTGTATACAACTACTATATGAAAAAATAAGTTCAATAGGCCATATATATCACAGTATAACTAAAGGGTAAAAACAATCATCAAACTTATTTATTCAGAAATAAAAACCAGATTTCATGCACTTTTTTTTCTCTTCCAAGTATCTTTTATGACATTTCAAGACTTAAATATTGCATATTCAAGGCATACCAACAAATTACTCTCCCAAATTTTACTATTTAGTGAGAAATATACAGGGCGTATTGTGACATGATTCTCAAGAGCCAACCTAGGACACAACAGACTACTTAGTTCAATGACTGTGTTTCACCTTGAAAGGGCCCTCCACTGGAGGCACACATGTACAGTATTAAACTGCAACTTCGACTAACAAATACACACAGCTAAATTGCTTAGTCATTTGATATATTTATATATTATTAAGTACTACAGTATTACAGTACAATTAATTTCTACTGTACCAGTCTTGAAAGATGTCAAAATAGTCTAGGCTAGGGCTACCATCCATCCTAATTGATTGAGACTGTCCGATTTTTCCCAAAACTTTTAAATTTTAGAAACATGCAAAATGGTGGCACTTGATTTTGAAAATCAGTCAACAAAATTTTGCCAGCTTACCACAAAAGAAGTTCAGTATGGTACTAAATTTTGGAGGGTAACCTACAAAATATCGTGCCATAAATTTTGATGCAGTACCATTTTACCGTTTGCAAATGTAGACTTGATACTGTATGTCACTGACGGTCATACTGTGCCATGCTACAAGTAATTTCCAATATCTTCGTACATTTCCTATAACCTTCTAGCCATGAAAACACAAAGTCAAAAACGTCAAGAACTGTCAGACAGTCCAGAATATGTTCCATGTTTGATGGGAAAATCTGAATGCCCACTTTGCGAGTTAGAGGTGGGGCTTGTCCCTTACAGTTTCCCATCAAACAAAGGTCCTGGACTGTCTTAACAGTTCTTCATGTTCTTGACTGTATGTTTTCATGGCTAGAACACCATGTAAAATGTACAAAGATATAGGCTATAGGAAATCATTTGTGCCAGCTTGTAGCATGGTATGACCCTCAGTGACATATATCGAGTTGATAATGTTTGCAAGCTGTACCAGTACAGCATCAAAATTTCCTGCCAAATTAATGAATAAAAGGTGAGGTTTTAGTAATTGGGGTTTATGAGTATCTGTAATTATTTTGGCACATCTCCCAGTACAAGATTTTTCTAGGTTACCTCAAAAAATTCAGTACCGTATTTTTTGGGTGGTAACCTAGGAAAAATGCGTTGACTGATTTGCCAAAAAAGTGACAAAATTTTGTGTGTAGACACTTCAAAAATTCAAAAATTTTCAAAAAGGGGAGGGGTCCCCCCTTCCCTTATACCCCTCCCCAGGCTGGTAATAGCCCAACGAACAGATCAGTTGGACACGCATCTAGCCTCTCTGAACTAGGGAGCTATGCAACTGCAGGTTAAACCAGCGAAATGTGGGTCACTTGAGTGGTATGCTGGGGTCTACCTCTCTAACAAAAATGGTTAGGCTGTACTGTATACTCAGTGTACCATCAAATGTGCACCTAAGAGCTCTGTCATTTCAAGATTTTTACACGTTATGTCAATGCAGGTGCCCACTTGATGGGCCCACGCACTCGACAGTCTCCCCATCAAACTACTACTTGGCACTGGGAGTGTTTGATTACAGCGATGTTTAACTTTGTGGACCTTGTACTGTGACTGCTGTGACCAGAACTGCATTACTTTCCATTAGCGATGTTTGGCCCATGGCCAACAACACTGTAACGGATGATGATGATGATGATTATCTAACATTACACCTTGAGTCCACAGGTTGTCCTAGCATTATACACTATATAGAGCAATGATAGCATATAAAAAAGACAAGGTAGGACAGATTGCCATACACTGACAGAGGGATCACACAAAACGACTCATGATTTCTCACCTTATACTAGATTTTACTCCTTCAAATCTCTCAAGAACATTCCTACATCTTTCTCTAGCGAAACAAAACAAAGTTTAGTTGTGTTAATAAAGAGCCTCACATCAAATGCAAAAAATCTTCTCATCCAATTTGTTGCTTGAGTACAACAACCTCGATGGTGGACCACTTGTCTGAAAATTCATTATGTCACATTAGGTAAAGGGAATTGCCCTGTACTACCTTGGGGAACTGGACTCTTCGTTTGTTTTGTTTTACCAGAGAAGATGAAGGAATGCCCTCCAGAGATTTGAAGGAGTAAAGTCTAGTATAAGGTGAGAAATCATGAATATTTTTGAGTGAAGCCCTGCTTCGGTGTATGGCGATCTGTCCTACTTTAGTATACCTTGTCCTTTTAGGCTATAGGCCTAGGCCCTAGCTACTATTGGCCTAACGTTAGGCCTAGGCCCTAGGCCCATAGTTAGGACCACAGGCGTTTGAAGCGTTCTGTATACTATACACTATATATATATATTAACAAGGTCGGACACTCCACACATGAAACCTACACACAGAGAGCACACCTGGGCCTACTTTGACATTTTTAGCCTTGCTGCAAACCTCAAAAGACTTCGTTAGTCCATGTAAGAAGTTCAAGGTGAACCCAAAACAGCATCTATCTGTCACTCGGAGACAATTTTTCCCTTAATGTCACTTCGAAACGGTAAAAATTACTACGAAAACTTTTTTGCAGGGTTCTGGGTCAATGCTTCCCAATCTTCTCTTGCCAGTACTCCCCATCACTTCCACATTGAGGTCTATGTCTACGAATTGCATTACACTATTTCCTGGAATCCAACAATAGTTTTCCTAATTGACCGATATAATGGCTTTTTTAGGAGTAATAAATTTGCGATAAAGATTTTTTTTTTTCATTTTAATCCAAATTTTTTAACGTGTTAATCGAAACTGTCGAACATTAGCAAATTTTTGCCAAAAACTGGACATTTTAAAATACTGTAAGTGGAAAGCATAACTGTTACGACCAGACGATAATAATCTGCGCAACTGTTGATGCATTCTTTATCGCTCCATGTATTAGGTGATACGTACGATATCCCAAAGAGGTACAAAAGTGCAGGGTGCAGGCGTATAACGGAGCCCTGGTTCGTAACACCAATCCTTCCCACATATTTTAGATTGTCCAGCTTTTGGAGAAACTTTGCTGAATAATGTTTGACAGTTTCGGTTAACACGTTAAAAAATTTAGATTAAAATGAAAAATATATCTTTATCGAAAATTTATTGCTCCTAAAACGTCATTGAACTGGTCAATTAGGAAAACTATCAATCATTGGATTTCAGGAAATTGTTAAACGTAATTCGTAAATTAAGACCTCAATGTGGAAGTGATGGGGAGTACTGGCAAGAGTGGATTGGGAAGCGTTGACCCAGAACCCTGCAAAAAAGTTTTCGTAGTAATTTTTACCGTTTCGAAGTGACATTAAGGGAAAAATTGTCTCCGAGTGACAGATAGATGCTGTTTTGGGTTCACCTTGAACTTCTTACATGGACTAACGAAGTCTTTTGAGGTTTGCAGCAAGGCTAAAAATGTCAAAGTAGGCCCAGGTGTGCTCTCTGTGTGTAGGTTTCATGTGTGGAGTGTCCGACCTTGTTAATATATATATATATAGTGTATAGTATACAGACCGCTTCAAACGCCTGTGGTTAGGACAACCTGTGCTAGAGTCCTACATGGGCCAATCCTACCTTCTTTCTTTTTTCGGCGACTATATCCCAGTCTTGTGAAATCAAACCTTCATTATAATCTTCACAGTCTTCCATCATCGACTTCCAGTAGCAAACATCCAGTAAATTACCAAATGGTTACGCTGTGCGTGTGACTCCGATCCACCTGAGTGTTGTACGTAAATAGTGTCGATGGCATTTCGCGCATCTACTTCTCTTGGTACAAAGGAGGGTTCAGCACTGTTTTATACTAGTCAATGCAGCTGTGTTAAGACTTCTTTGTCGGCATTCAAAATTAACGACGATGCATGCATATGGGATCTGGGAAGGGGATATTCCTATAGGCTCAAATTTCTCTTGAATTATCGAACATCGGCAGAATATCAACCTATTTGTATGTGATGGCATTCCCACGACCAATGTAGGCGCTGGATTATTGTACTAACTCAAGAGTTAAAATGAGTCCAACGGCAACCGAGACTAGCTGCTATCCGGGGAGGTTGGGGGGGTGGGGTGATGAGAGAGAATTTCCCATCAGATATTTCTTCTCCAATTCACTCTTCAGGTCAGTTGGGCGTTAAATCAAAAATTAAATAACATAACCTCTCCTGAGATTTAAATTTTCACCAGAGATATGTTATGATAAGCACTGCTCACAACAATTCCAGGGTTCGCTCCCTTGCCCCCACCGGGGCTTTGTTATAAGACTTCACCCTCAGAACAGAACTCTTTGCGTTAGGTCCTCTTTGAGCACCAAAATTTTTCTCCCCCAACATTTCTATTCCCCTTAGCCCCCCTCCCCTCCCCGGCATAGAGACCGTCCCCATTTGACCTGCCGGTTCCTATTGATTGTTCCCAGGAATTCAGATAGTCAACATTTATGTATTCTAAAGTAAGAGCTTAACCTCTCCTTTGATCGTGCACATAGGCGTAGGGGGTAATTTTTGTGGGGAGGGCAAGAGCAATTTTTGCCCAAATAATCGCACCCTTTATTATGCTTTACCCGAATGGACAACTGTAACCGTTTATTCTGGAATTGGAATGGCGAGTTCCCCTTGCACCCCGCCTCGTACGCCCATGATCATGCAAGTCTTTCCAGAACTTGGCTGTTACTTTCCTGTATTTTTCTTCAAATATGATCTGAACCTTTAGGCCTACCTCATGAGATTCATGTGAGGCCTGTCCAACTGTTTTAAGACTTTTTACTGTGTTGCTCCTGATCACTTTCTTCTGCGATTGATATAGTGTTATAACTAATATCACACATGGGAGGATCAAATAAAACAAATAAACGCCATATAACAAATTTTGATCGGTAGGAATCCTCACCACCGACACCGTGATAATCACGATTATGTCAACAGATTTACTGAGGGTAGACGTTACTGCAAATACACTTGGAACATAATAAACGGGTCCATCAAGATTTGGGAAATTTCTTCTGTGTTTAACATGTTTTTGAAAAATTGTTGTAACATTTCAGGTTCTGAAACATTGCAAATGACTGAGTTACAGTACACTCTACAAAACGCAAGTGTTTAGCAATTTAACACTTATTTTGTCCCACTTTGAAAACACGTTGAAATTATAAACATTTTTAGCTATTAAACACTAAATGCTTAGCAATTACACATGTTTAAAAGCGAAATGTTTAGGAAAGTTGGAAAAATGATTAAAAGAATTACACATCATTTACCAAAACTTCGATGGGTACCCCAAATCCTTCATCTCTCTCCTCTTTCCGATAACTTTCAGGGAGGTAACTACAATAGCTCAATCCTCAAAAGTCTGCTGGGTTCGACTTAATTCATCCTCATTCCTTACATTGCAAAGCCCCTTTCTCGTATTTTTAATATTTCTCTTATGCTGCAGGTATTTTCCCTAATCATTTGAGTAAGCCAAGGTTGTCCCTGTTCATGAAGAAAGGAAATGCTGGTAAATTTTCTACTCACCCTGATAGCTCCTATTTTCATTTTGTCCTATTCTTCAAAAGTTTTTCAGAGACTAATGTTTAATAGACTCAACTCGTTTGTCACCGACTAATCACACTGGCAACATTCGAAGTAAATATCAATACGTTTTTGTTCTGAGAATTCCACTGGGTTAACTTCACCCTGCCCTAAATGTTAAAAAGAATCGATTGACGTCTTGATTTATGCCAAGTTTCGACACTATCGATAACCAAATTCTGTTATAGATATTTTCCCATTGCGGTGTAAGGATGAAAGAATGAAATGTCAATGTGAGCCTGGTAAGCTTATCAAGAGCTTTCATTCGTATTGTACAAACTATTTTGCTAAATAACGACATGGCCGAGTGGATAAAAGCGGTCTCATTTGAACCGGTAGAGTTTGATTCCTTGCCCGTTCAAAAGAAAGTGTGTTTTTCATCCAAGAGCAATCTATGGTTTTCACATGTGAACTGTTCTTTCAAAAAATAGCAAACTTGATCCAAATTGTTGAATTGGTTGCCACCCGACGTTAAGTTGTAGGCTAATTCGTAAGTCTATTGCTTCTCCCACATCTGTGGTCACTTAGCGTCGTAAAACAACTGCTCTTCAAGGCCTGATTATCATTACTATTATTATGAATACATTTCTTTAAAAAAGGTGGAAGTTTAGCAACTTCCGCAAGTAGAGAAAATCCTTAGACTTTTCAACTAGAGGATGACATCGTATCTTATTCTTATACTGACCACCCATAAGGTTTATCGACTTGCGTAGATCCCATATGTTTGAGCCTGTTTGGAGCAAATAAATTTGCTGTAAAATAAGTTAATATAGTACGGGGATCTTGCGTAGCCGGAAACAGAAAAAACAGATGGAGAGTTCCAACCGATTTTATGATGGTTTATTCGTTGAATGAGTTCCAAGGAAGATGATCAAGTATTAGTTATTCGGCCGGCACAAAGAGAATTAATTGAATATTATGTTACTCAAGTGCTCCTCGTTTGAAGCCTGTTGCACGAGTGAGAGCTATTAATACTTGCAAGCTCGAAAAGCTCTCATGTCTCCTGGAGATCGGAACACATGCAGTCCCCTGATCGGTCAAAATTGTGACGCACCATAGTAAATAACTATTGATGAATGTGCTGATCTAAATGACTAATGAGGAGGCTGTTAAGGGTGAAATTGGCCACACCTTTATATAAGGGATACAGCGTACACGTGGAGCTAAGACGATGTAATATGTCACGTTCACCCGTAACATGTGGCGGGAAACAGGAAGGGCCCTGGGAAGGAATCTAGAACCAAAGAAAGGGAGAGTTGCTCGTAACAACAAGATGACGTTCCTGTTAAAGGTCATGGAGGCTGCACCGCACTACATGACATTACATAAATAATGCCCGCAAGCTCCAGCTCTTCTTCTAGTCGCCTTTTCTAAAGTCCTCCCGACCCTCTGGCAAAGGGCCGTTCGGCAAAGGGCCGTTCGGCAAAACTTTCACTGCTCCCCGAAGAAGCTATTACGTCCGCTGAAGGACAATACGTGACCAATCTTACCGTCCTAATTCTTCTGGTCGCAAGCGAGTGCGCTGCCATAACCGTAACTTTACAGACATTATTGATATAGATATGGTAAGGCAAAATTATCGGATCTTCTACCCTTTTTCTAAAGTGCTCCCGAGGCTCTGGCAAACAGGCAAAGGATCGTTCGGCGATACCAAAACTTTCACTGTTTCTCGAAGAATATTACGTCCACTGAAGGACAATACGTGACCAACCTCACGGCCCTCAGACAATTCACGTTATTTGTCTGTCACGTATGGCTCCATTCTAGACTGGATGAAAAGAACAGATACTAATAAATGATCATAGCCAAAAGGCCGAAAAGCGATCTTCTACCCGCATTATGAAGCTGGCTAATTTAACAGCGAGGCTGAGATGATTCCGAACTGTGTAGAAAAGTTTTATTTCGACCCATATTTAAATGAAAGCAGGTGTAAGCAGTAGGTCAATATGGTGTGTGTTTGCAGGCACTCCTTATTTTCACAATTTTTGTCGCGATTCCCGATAACGCATTTTCCACCAAATTCTCATAGCTAGCAGGATTGGTTGTATTTTCCGAAGACAATGAACCCACAACGCTCAGAATAAATTAATCATTGTTCGCAAACGACAATGGACGGCCATTTGAAATTTTGGAAGGGTCTGTGCAACAAACAGGGGAGTTGATCTGGTTTGTGGGCGGGGGGATTTCCAACCACCGGAACCTCAGCGCATCTCCGTGACCGGACTCGTCCAGAAGAAATCCACGCACACGAAAGCAATCACACACCTGTAAACACACAAACAAAAACGCATACACACTCATATTCGCACGCATAAAACGTGAGTAGATGAAGGGTCATTATAAATTCAGTAATGTTGTTTTAAAGGGCCAAACCTCTCACCACAAACTACAGTTTTGGTACCGGGTACCAAAATTCTCAATTGGCTCAGCTCTTTGATTGACAGCTGATTCAAACAATGCAGAGTGCCAAAGCTTATATTACACAGCATGAACGGTACTGAGAGTGTTTTGATTTTATAAATTGAGTTTTTCTATACTCACCATGAGGCAATAAATTGAGATTGTGTCTGGATGAGGATGAATTTCAGACAATTGTGGGAGGGGCTTCAGTAAGAAGGTTAGGGGAATTGGTACTGTTTGAGGTGAGAGAACTGGGCCTTTAAATTGGACTCAAATAACGTTTTCTCGAAGACATAAAATTCACCTGCGGGCCACAGTGTTTCATTTTGTTTAGTTTGCAAAAAGGTATGTTTGTCCCCCAATATTTTCACTAGTGGGGCGATTATCTCCTCTGCGCCCAGGATCGACGTCCTGGTAAAAACCGAGTAACCACATAGGTGACCAAAAATAGGTGTCTCATTTCCTTGTTTTTTGGTTTCAAGTTTTGCAAAAAAATAAAAATAATGCATGTCTTGAAACAGGTCTACTTTTTTACCTGTCTTCTTTTGATAGCGCACCACTGGTTGAGGGGGATTTCGACCGGGGAGAAAATGTCTTCCTACCAATTGAGCACCGTACCATATAAAAGTTAAGAGTTTAATTTTTGACGTCTGTATGGCAGCAAAGGTGAATAGCAAGAAGTACTCCTAATGCGCAGACTGAACTTGGAGTATATATGAAAGAGCTGACGTCACCACTTAACTATTTATGGTTCACATTATTTTTTTAGGTGCTGCTGACAATGATTTACGTAGTTTTGCCACTGAGAACGCGTGCTCTGTTTTGCATAATAATTTTTCAAGGGTGTTGGTGAAAATGGACCTTATGTAAGTGTCATAGCTGAACATGGACAATGACCAGTCGGCTCTAAAATATTGATAAAGCCATGCGATGATCTTAAAGCTGCCACAAGTGACAGTTCCCTGTGATGAGCACGTGCCAGATAGATGGGGCTATCTGAAATATGAATTTTTCGCTTTTACAAACAAAAACGTAATTGCATGGTCATAATTTACCCCGCAAACCGGGGATTAAAGAGGCTCATTGAGTTGATATCGATAACTTAACCAGAGTCGCAAAGGGTCACTACCACATAACAATGCTTACAGTTAGCATAACAGGTCAAGCTAAGTCCAAAAGTCATAGAAAACGTTAAAATTTTGAATTTTCTAGTGTTCTGACTTGTAATGGTTTTGAACATAATTTGAAAAAGTGTCTGGTCTGGAATTTTTGAAAACCGACTTGAACCGTTAAGTACACACTCATGAAACAGTTATTTGTATGTAAGGTATGGGTATTGTATAAGATTGACCATTTGTCATTGGTATGTGAAGAAAGCTTAACAGGTTTTTAACAATTTGTTGAATTTCAAGAACCAACTCAATGAGCCGCTTTAATGGAGAGAGTGCTGTTTGCTAAACTTTTCCATAAGAAGACTCTTAAGGAGAATAACTGAATACATAGGTTCCGCTTGAAGACCTGAAAAATGTTTTTTTTTTATCTAAAAATGAAGAACGAGGGGATGAGTATGATGGTATTACACTTTGCTTTGGGATTTTTTGGGGGGCATGCCCACCCCAACCCCCCCCCCCCCAATAACTGAATATCGCAAAATAATTTTTTCAAAAGTAATTAAACAAATTTAAGTTGCTTTGATTACATTTCGGCTATTCTTTGGCTGAAATATTACTTTTCAGACTGCAAATGTGGCAAAGCTTCTGGGGGCATCTTCCCGGGACCCCCACATTAACGATAACCTAACCATAACCTGTGGGAGAGCTTAATTTCGCCCTTCAAACAGTAGCAGGGTATTTTACAAATGTGCCCCACTCTGAATTGGGGAAAAAATTCAGGTAGACTATGACAAGCTTCATATCTTCGGAATCTCTTGACTTTTTACTGGTCGGGTTTCTGGATAAATAATTTTCTAACAGATTTGGAGTGGCTAAAATTGGCTACGTTGGTGTGGATTAAAGCATCTAAGTACTACCTCCGAGGTAGTACTTCCATGAAAAGTGTGCTCCTAGCACCTGGCATGTTTCTACCTCCTGCAGGGATTTTTTCAATTCCTGTAGATGCACAATTTTTCCAAAATCATACTTGGTGTGGTGGGTAGAATATTTGGGTCTATTATGGTTGGTAGGAATTTGCACGGCTATTGCTGCCAGTCATTGGCCAGTGCAACCACCAAACACATGTTGGGTCAAATCAGTCTCAAGGGTTGCAACCTTACCACTATTACCTCACAAGACCTCACTTAGCTCTTGGCTGAACTGGACATACCCAGTGGCGTGCGAGACGGGGCAAAGAAGAATGACGCAAAATCTTAATTCTACAGGAATTTGGGAAAAATTTGGACAGGAATTTGGAAATAATTTGGACAACCCTTTAATTCTGAAAAAAATGAGATGGTTTTTCAGAAAAATCCTAAAGGTGGCCGAAATCTCAAAAAAAGATATACCGGGTAAAGGGAAAGAAACGCCATATAGTCGCAATAAAATTTTCATGAAAAACCAAGTCAAGATTCCAAAAAGTCGCTACACCTCCGGGCAGCTCAAAAAGCTATTATTCGTGACCTTTACTTCACGGATAATCACAACACATGCCCGAAATTTCCTGAAATTGTCGAATAGTCAAATTCTTTCAAGCATTTGCCCGAAAATGGAAAAGTATCATAGTAAGGGTAACATACTTACGAAAAATTAAAGAGATAAATAATCGCGACACATTTGGGAAGCCTGTGGCTTAAAAGAAACGCATTCTTGAGACTTTTAAATCTTGTGTACCACAATACCTGAAATGACCGATTATTTTAAAAGCTTCAAATCTTTGCCGAAAAACAGAAGACGCTATATTTCAAGTACAATTTTTCAAGGAAAATAAAAAATATCTGCGGCACATGTGGGCAGAATGTGAAAAAAGGGTTTCATCATCCCAACTTCACACTGTAGTCTTGCAAAAATTTGCCCGAAATGGTCAAATACTCGGGCAAAGGTTAAAAAGTGCTGGGACGTTTTCAATTGCCAAATTAATTCAATGGATAGATAAGAGGGTGTTCAGGTGCCCAAAAGTTTGCCATCTATCCTGCTCTACAGCTGAATACGGGCAATGGTTATGGAAATCGTGTAATTTGTTTTTCGATACTTAAATGAGCAGGGTGAGAATGTCTTCCCATAAGTCTGCTTGAAAATTCATTTGAACACACCTTGTAACGTGACAATTCTGTCAATAAGTGTTACTAGGAAAATCATTTACCTCATTTAATCCAATGGTAGTGGTACATTTTATCTGATTCTTCTTCAAAATAGCGACTGCTAAGACCCTACAAAAGTATCCAGCCCCTAATAGGCCCCACCAAAAAAGTTCTAGCTATGCCACTGCTCTGGGCCCTTTCCAGTGCTTTGCCCCTGAACTCCACCAGGGGCACTTAAGCGGGCCCCTGGACCCCATGCAGATGGGGGTTTTCTCGCAAAACCGGACGCCTTGCGACGTCACCATTATGTCGGCTGCCGAAAACTTGTGCCCCTCCCCCAATAAAAACATCTTCCGCCGCCTATGAATGGTCAACTAATCTGATCTGATCTGATCTGATCTGATCTGATATACCGGACAGCGGCAACTGGGTTTTAGGAAGCATCATCCTGAACTGACCCGATTTACATTACTGACCTCAAGTATTTTTACTTTTGAAAGCGGCTCTAAAGCGTCCATAAATAACTGTTTTCCTAGACTTGTCGATAGCCTTTAACACAATATAGACCATGATGATCTTTTTTTAAACTCTTTCATTATGGTAGACCTATATAGAAATCAGCTTTAACTGGATTAAAAGTTATTTTTCCCTTAGAGTCCACTTCACATCTTTTAGCAATATAATTTCCTATCCCAATAACGAGGCTAAGGATAAGGTGTCCCACACGGTTATTTTAGGACCACTCCTTTCACTATGTTAATGGTTTTTATCAAGTTACAGAGAGATGTTCTTCCGTATTATTCGCTGATACTTATATTTTCTTTACAGGTCGAATTTCAAAGTAAAAAAAAACATAACTTGCCAGGAACTTACAAGTTTGTATACCTGCATTTTTCAGCCAGCAGATTTTTCTCAATATTGACTAGACCAACTTCATTGTTTGTAACAGAAATGACATTATAAATAAAATACACATATTGTTATGTTTCCTTTCTGTTCCCGGTATTAAATGTCAAACCCTCCCTTTAAAAAAATATATTGTACACCAAATATGGACGAGCATGATCATGATATATGAAGGCAAGTCCATAACATGCACGTATGTCTCGACGGGTTCAAATATTTTTAAAAAGTGCTAACGCGTTATCGAGCAAGTGGGAATATTTGAAATTCCTTGTCAAATTTAGTAAAAACAAACATCTTTCATCATCCTCATTCGGACACAATCTCAGCAACACATATTTTAAGACCTATCATTAAGTGATCAGTTCAGTGCTCCTAAGGGTTTACAGTGTTTCACTGTATAATATTTGTAATATGATGTTCTTTCTTCATTACTTGTTTTCTTTATTTCTGGGAGTGGATCTACTTGTTAGACCATTAAATGTTTTTAGACCACTTCCGTCATGTTGTGTTCATTACCTAGGGGATTGTAAAAGTGTTATCTGCTTTGCCTTGTATTTCTTATGGAAAAAGAGAAAAAACAAATAAACGAAACGAAACGTAATAGTAAATTGGTCGTCTTGCACCCAGCTGCCATGTAAGTCCTCTAGAAATTTTCAAAGGAATTCCCGTGAGAATTTTATGACTAGCCTTTTCGGGAAATAATTTCACTTCCTTCCACAAACTTATTAGTTAGAAACTGCTAGAATTAAATAAAGAAAATTTGCCGGACACCAGCAGAAAAAGTCGAGAAAATTTCAATATGATAGTCTTGCCTTCCGTAATACCGAAATCATGAAATCATAATGTCGGCCGCGTGCTTTTTGATTCGTTGGCAAACTTTGCTGGCTGACACATTTGTAAAGGAGTTATTTTATCTCGTTCCGCCAGATTATCAATATTTTGGGCAGGTATAGGCTAGTAAGGAAATTTCTATGTTACTGGTGCTGAAAACTGTCTACCTCAGCAGTGTTTTTAAAAGTACATCTATGTCTTTCAGTTACTAGGTTTAGGGACGATGCCACAGGATTCAGGGTAGAAATGTTTGCCCCGGTACTTTAAAGCCAGAAATAAAATTGTATGAACATCGTTTTAAAACGCATAAGTTTATTTTGTAGAAGGTGAAAAGTGATGATGCCGTCGAACATATTGTAATTGGATAATGGAGACCCACATTAACTTTTGGCGAGATTCACGGGGCCCATGCACCCTTCGATTCTATTGTTTTAATACTTAATTCCGTTCTAGTTATATTCATATTGTTCAACGGTAGTGGATTTTACTGTTCTAACGCAAAATTCGACCCGAACCTCCAGCAATAACCCCGGCGATTGGCGTACGTAGCCTGGGTCAGGAGACTTCCCAAACTGAAATCTGAAAACAGTGAAAGGAAGGATTTGAAAATCATTCCTGAACGTTGAATACTTGAGTTCCTTGGTTGGTGTCTAGATGATGAGGTTTATCATAGGCGGCTGAAGATGTTTTTATTGGGGCCACAAGTTTTCGGCAGCCGAAAAAATGATGACGCCGTAAGGCGTCCGTTTTTGCGCGAAACACAAATCCCCATCGGCGTGGCGTCCAGGGACCCGCTAAGGGCCCCTGGTGGGGTTCAAGGGCAAAGCCTGGTAGGGGTTCCAGGGCATTGTCGTAGCTAGATTTTCTTGTGGTGAGGCTATGTGGGGGGGGGGGGGCTGGATACTTTTGTAGGGGGATGGAGCCTACTATCTAAGCGTAGCGCCACCATCGGTTGGCGCGGAGCGTACAAAGAAAATTTTGAATTCTTAAACCTCCCAGATGGCTGGAAATGGCATTTGCCAGGTTTAATTGTCTTAAATTCTGGTGAAAAAATTTGTGATTTTTTAAGATTAAAACATACTTTCGTGATACTGATTAGCTCAGTTCATTACTCTACTGGACTATGTATCCTAGGATCGCAAATCCGGAATCCTGCTGAATGTGGTAAGCAGCTGTTCCAGTGCACGCCTGAGTGAGGCATTTCCATAGGCGTAGGGGAGCATTTCAGTTTTGGGCAGAAGATTTTTGCCCGAAAAGTGTACTTCTGCCCGCAAGACAGTCAAAGTGGAGCACCACCACCACTGGTTGGCGCGGAGCGTCCAGAAAATAGGAAAATTCGTATCTCTCAGACAGTCGAAAATGACATTTCCCACGCTTGTAAAGCAGTCTCTTTTTGAGTTTCAATTGCAGATAAACGTACTAAAATTCAGTCAGAAAGACTAGGCGGAGCGCCACCATTAGTTGGCACAGGGAGCTGCTATTAGCAGCTCCCTGGTTGGCGCGAAGCGTACAAAACATTGTGAAATATCCGACCCCTCAGAGAGTTGAAAATGGCTTATATGGGGATCTAAGTAGTCGCTATTTTGAGTTTCCTTATGTAAAATATGTTCACTTGGAACTTAAATTCTGCTATGAAGCTGTCTAAGTGGAGCACCACCATACGTTGGGGCGAAACGTACAGGAAATTCTGAAAAATCTGACCCTTCAGACAGTTAAAATGTTATTTCCTATGCTTACAGGGGGTGGTCTTAAAAGTCGCTAATTCGAAGTTCTGTTAGCACAAAAAATGTTCACCTGAAACTAAAATTCTGCTAGGAAGACTATGTGCGCGGAGCTTCACCACTGTTTGGCATGAAGCGAACAGAAAATTTTGAAAAATCGGACCCCTGAGACAGTCCAAAATGACATTTCCCAGGCTTAATATAAGGGGATCTAAGCAGTCGCTATTTGATCAGATAATTACCAGATAAAATTTATCACTACCAATCGATGAAATGGTCCCGCATTTTTTCGGGGAAAACTGCAAAGCGGAATTAAAAACATGCTAATGAATTTTACTCTATTGCGACTCTTGGCTAAATTCAATAAATATTGAAAAAATTGCGTTCCCGAATTTCCGACTATATATGATTTTACTTTTGAAAAAGTAGGCCTATTGGGATCTTAGCAGTCGCTATTTTGATCAGAAGAATAAAACAAATGTACCACTACCATTGGATGAAATGAAGTAGATGATTTTTCTTCCATTAGTAACACTTCTTGACAGAATTGTCACGTTACAAGGTGTGTTGAAATGAATTTTCAAGCAGACTTACGGGAAAACATTCTCACCCTGCATCATTGAAGTATCGAAAAACATATTACCCGATTTTCATAACCATTGACCGTTTTTGGCTCTAGAGCAGGATAGATGGCAAACTTTTGGGCACCTGAACACCCTCCTGTCTATCCGTTGAATTAATTTGGCAATTGAAAATGTCCCAGCATTTTTTTAACCTTTGCCCGAATATTTGACCATTTCGGGCAAATTTTTTTGCAAGACTACAGGGTGAAGTTGGAATGATGAAAACCCTTTTTTCACGTTCTATCCACATGTGTCGCAGATATATTTTTATTTTCCATGAAAATTTTATTTTAAATACAGCATCTTCGGTTTTTCGGCAAAGATTTGAAGAGATTAAAATAATCGGCCATTTCCGGTATTGTGTTACACAAGATTTAAAAGTCTCAAGAATGCTTGTTTCTTTTAAGCCACAGGCTTCCCAAATGTGTCGCGATTTTTTTATCACTTTAACTTTTCGTAGGCCTAACTATGTTACCCTTACTATGATACTTTTCCATTTTCGGGCAAATGCTTGAAAGAATTTGGATATTCGACAATTTCGGGCATTATGATGTAATTATCTGTGAAGTAACGGTCACGAATAATAGCTTTTTGAGCTGCCCGGAGGTGTAGCGACTTTTTGGAATCTTGACTTGGTTTTTCATGAAAATTTTATTGCGACTATTTGGCGTTTCTTTCCTTTTTCCCGGTATATCTTTTTGAGATTTCGGCCACATTTAGGAATTTTCTGAATAACCATCCCATTTTTTCAACATTAAAGGGCTGTCCGAATTATTTCCAAATTCCTGCCCAAATTTCCCCCAAATTCCTGCCCGAATTTAGATTTTGCGGAAATTTGGAGCAGTCTTCCACACGCCCCGTTTCGTATGCCACTGGGTATGTCCAGTTCAGTCAAGAGCTTAGTGAGGTTCTGTGAGGTAAAAGTGGTAAGGTTGAGAACCTGAGACTGCATTGTTCCAACATGGGTTTGGTGGTTGCACTGGCCAATGACTGGCAGCAATAGCCTTGCAAATTCCGTCAACCATGAGACCCAAATATTCTACCCACCACACCAAGTATGTTTTGGAACGATTTTGTGCATCTACAGGAATTGAAAAAATCCCTACAGGAGGAAGAAATATGTCAGATGCTAAGAGCACACTTTAATCCATACCAGCGTAGCCAATTTTAGCCACTCCAAATCTGTTGGAACATTATCCATCCAGAAACCCGACGAGTAAAAAGTCAAGAGATTCCGAAGATATGAAGCATATTTGACCCAAAGAATAGCCGAAATGTAATAAAAGCAACTTAATTGTTTAATTACTTTTGAAAGATTTCTTTTGCGACATTCGATTATTGGGGCGCATGCCCCCATATCTCATGAAAAAATTATTGGGGGCCAGGTCCCCCGCTCAGGCCCCCAACCCCCGCTTCCGTAGCCTATGTCATTGCTATTCAGAGCTAGTGTCGAGCAATGCCACGTCCAGTTTTGCGGTTGAGAGCTGATGTTGCCGTCACCATATAGAGACCATAGCCGTTATATGTACAGCGCCAACTCCTAAAAAACTGCGTGCCAGACCGTGCGTTCAAAAATCCGAGTCTTTTGTGTACACAATGCATTTAGTAAAAAAATCCCGCGACCGTTTTGAACGTTGGGCGTAACGGTAAATAGTTTTACAGTGACAAGATTACAAACACTTGTTGGCTACTGTGTACAGGACCAATTTGTGTATATGATGAATGGAACACCTGTTTGAAACGTAAGCAGCCGTATGTGCGACGACGAGAAGTCTTCAGAGCAGTTGAAGTTTGGCTAGCATAAGAAAAACTTCATAGAGTAAATCAAGCAGTTTAATATTGAAATCTTCAACGCCGACATCGCCTCTTTGTTCGTCGACATTAAATTTTACAGCTTTTAAAAACGGTGAGTTGCTAATTAGCTTACCTAGCCTATGCCCAAGTTACTAAGCCCGAGGCCACTGGCAGAGTAGCTGTTATGGTAGTGAAATACAACTTGGGAGTCTTCTGTGGTGTTGGTGGTGTTAGTGTTAGGCTATACGGTAACCAGTACTTAACTGATAAATTTGTATAGTATAAACCCCAATTAGTTCTTAAAGGCATATTTTCATCATCCCAAACAGTTCCAATTCTCCAAACCTACTTACTTCTAGCCCCTCCCACATTTATCTAACACTCATCTTTATCCAGACACAATCCTAGTTTATTGCTTCATGGCTTGTCCCAGTGGCCACACAAGTCCATAATGTGTAATCAAGACACTCTCAGTGCCCATGCTGTGTAATTTAGCTATGATGCATTGTTTGAATGTGATGCCAATCAAAGAGCTGTACCAATTGAGAGTTTTGATATATGTATACTGCAACTGTAGTTTGGGGTGACGAATGCCTGCCTTTAATCTTACTGCTAGGAAGCAGACAAGTGCAAAGTACAGTATTTCCATTTCATTTATTTGTTTCTTCGCAGCATGGAGCAATAATTATTTAGTTAAAATAACATAACATAACATAACATAACATAACATAATAGGTTGAAGGGCAACGGAGGGCCAAGGCCCCATGGCATAAGATGCCCTGAAGGCCAAACCCTAATCAAAAGTCAAACCACCAAACTTAGACAACAGTCCCAGACAATCAGATTCTACCACATTTATGAAAGAACATGCATAGATTACTGATGGGGAGTTAACTACCCAATGGTCCCAATCTTGAGGACAATTCCACTCATTGACAACTCTATGAGAAAAACTAAACTTCCTAATGTCAAGGCTTTTCCAGCTTTTTACAATGCCCACAAACCTGAGAATTACTTTAAATAAGTACAAGACAAAAGGGGATTCCTTTAATGTTTGATTTTGATTTGATTTCTATTTGGTAAAAACACAAAACACAAACAAGACAGTGTACAGAAAAGGAAGCTATAGGCAAAAACAGAAAGATAATTGACATAAAATACGAGTGAAAGGAGTTACAAACAGAGTACCAGGGATAACCCCAAAAGCCTTAAAAGGCTTATTTCCATTGAGGTCCCCTTTCAGAAAGAAACTTGTAAACCTGGAACATGGTGGGTGGAGATGGCTCGGTGGTTTGGGCGTACTGCCTTGCATGCTGAAGGTCCCTGGATCAAATCCCGGTGGCACCACTTTTTTCCAGGTTCTAAAAATTAGCTTGTTCAGCGTAGCTGTTCACAGTGATGCTGAGGGGGTTTAAAAATTGGTGAATTACAAAATTGGATATTTGGTTGTCCGTTTCAGGAAGTTGTCAGTCTCAGGAAGTTGTGGTGCAGCAGTGGTGCAGAGCAAGTATAACCTCCACCCCTCTCCAGCCATTGGGAAAGTGGCTAAAGACTGGGGATACGCTCACGTCCGTCGGATGGGGAGGTTAAATGGTGGTCCCGGGAGCAGAATTGGGAGCGATTAGTACACGCCTGCCTCGTTACCTCTGAGCGCTAGTCGAAAAGATGAAGGCGAAGTTCGCCGGTGTTCATCCACGCTCACTCTGGCATTGGATCTTCGATGAGTCAAATGATTTGGGCCTGGACTTCAGGGCATCTTATGGGGCCTTGGCCCTCCTTTGCCCTTCAACCTGTTATGTTATGTCCCCCTCAGCTCCAATGTGGTAAGCCCAAGATGTTTAAGCCTAGCACAAGTTACAAGTGAACAGACAGATATTGTGTTGATATGCTATGAATGGTCCTAAAAGTAAAAGTTTCAGTTAATATGATTTTAACATGAAGGTAGTGTTTAACTAAGTGATGTAACTTTTGAGGAAGATCTGGCATGTGCACACTGCAGGGCTTGATGAAAAGCAAGGACAGTGAATCAAGTACAATGAATTGCTCTCCTGGGGGTTAAAAATTATGCTATGAAATCTCTTTCTTGGAGGACAAAACAGTGAGGAAAGCAAGCAGATATACTATTTTGCTCTCCTGGAGTTTTTAGGAGAGTTATTCACTCTCCTCAATGAATGGCCTTGTTAGATCAGAAAGTGAAGTACACCATGGCAGCTGGTGGGGGCACAAATGATGTGCCTTGGGCCGTTGCAAGGGCATGATGACATTTCGTAAGTTTGCATGAACCAAAAGGAGCAAGAACATGGAAGCTGTATGATGCTACCAGCTAGGACTCTCAACCAATTACTAGTACAGCTGGTTGACTCCACCTGGAGTGTTGCACAGTACATGATCCAGGTGATTCACCAGACTGTCATCGGGGAACATGGACGAAATCAAAAAACAATGCACAGAGAAAGCAGTATACCGATCTTTCAGAGCACTCCAGAGTACTACCAATGCATATTTCCAGGAATGGACTCGTAACTTATGTATGCTGCACTGTACATATACAGACTGTGTATGTGTACTACATGTGTACAGTATGTATGTTACAGTATATTGTGCTGAGAATGCCTGAATGTCCCTTGCTATCCCACCAAAAAAAAACTTGCGTACGGCATATGTGCAGCGGTTACAGCATACCACAGGCATTCTCAGCATGCATACATACACTATACAGTATATGTGTATGGAGACTGCTGAGAACACAATGTGTTTGGTATGCCGTACCTAGGCTAGCTGTCGTTTGCATGTGACAGCACGATTGTGGGTGGAACAACTTAAAATCTGTAACAAATGAGTGCTGATTTCACGAAAAACTGCAGAAGTGCGCAGACGGAAAACAAGGCAGTTTTGCTGCTCTGGGAACACGTTCCCCAGGCAGGCCAAACTTTACAGTCTGGGTGATTCACAGTACTGCTGTCACGTTTACACAGTACTAAAGTTCAAATAAAGTAGTGCTGTCATGTTTAAACATTAAAGCAATTAATTGGCTGTCAAATTGCCCCCTCATTAGTAGTATTACTTCTTCCCCCCATGCTTTGCTTTGGTATCTTTTCATTCAAAAACAATGCGCTTCAGTCATTGCAATGACCAAATAATGTGGCAAAAATTAACAATCGATGATATTTTAGCATGTTCATAGTGCTCATCGAAAGTATTGATTTGTTCCCAATATTGGGTGGGATGTTACCTCATTTTTCCAAAAAATTATTTTTTGAAAACCTTAGAAGTCATTGATGGGACTTGGGAGATTTTTCACATATTCAGGGCATGTTCCCCTTTCCCCAGGGATTGTCCTGTGGCATACCTTGGGATCCACCTATACATGGCATAAACAAACAGTATACAGCCTACCATAGGTACCGAAGTGTCATGGAGACTGGTACTCAAGTTCAGCTGTAAGGTGAAAAACTTGGATAAGTACTAGAATTGAATAATACCAATACTGAAATGTAAGCAGTCAAAACCATAATTTGAAAAATTTCATGTGTGTTTAAACATTAATTATGGAGTAATGCTCACTTTATAGTCATTTTGCACTACTGTATCATTCCAGTCACAACTTCCACCTACAGTAGGAATTTCGGAAATTGCCGTAATTAAAATTAATTTTGCAAAATCATCCTAGCACTTTCCACACTAACAAGGAACTTGCTTTCCAACAATCCTCACTGTATTAGTGAATGCTTTTACACTCGGTATTTAGTTTCCATGCGTAATTGGTCGATTAAATTCACTTTGCATACGTTAACAAATGGCAGGGTTTGAAAAAACTGATGACATGGCTATCAGGCTCTTTCTGATGGCTGTCGTGCACCTCAAAAATGGGCCATTGAAATAGCAGATTGATAGCCATTTTGCTCATTTTGGCTATGCCCTTTTTGAATCTTATTTAGAACTCTGACATGGCATTACATTGGTGAGAAGTTAAATTGTAAGCAGACAAAATCATCATAGCATTGCAAACCCTGACATGAATGTTGCCTCAAGTTCCTCAACAATTTCAGTGAGATAATTGGACTTTTCCATTTTGTTTCAATTTGTAAATGCAAGAGAAACTTTCTCATGAATATTCTTTTTAAAATTTACAAGTGCTGTGAAGCAATGGGATTTACCACACAGTAAATCCCTCACAAGACATTGTCACCTGGTCATGTGAAATTGACACACTGGCTTTGGTGCATTGATAGCTACTGTAAGTACTGCAGTGTTATGGTATATAGAATTTTTAGTTCAGGAGCTCAGGTTTCAGGCTCTGATGGGAGAGAGGATGCCCTTTGCATGTCCCCCTCATTGGTTCTCCCATGTGCATTTACTTTTTTCTGCCAGTTTCCACTTTGTTCCTTTAGTCATTATGTGAAATAGCCCTTTCTAAAACTGCCTGCCACTATCTGATTTAAAACCTGACTTTTGGGTGATAAGTCACTTTTTTGGTTCCTTGTGGTAGCAAAGGAACCTATGTAGTCAGGTTGGCGTGTGTGTGTGTGTGTGTGTGTGTGTGTGATACTTGCTTCGGTACGCTCTAACTCAGCAAGGGAAGGTTGGATGGAACTTGGATTTGGTAAGTAGATTTGTCATAGAGAGAAGGTGTGCCCTATTGTTTTTTGTGAAGTTCAAAGGTCATGTGGGGTCACCAGAGGTCAAAAACTAAAAAACCTTCTCAACACGATATTTCTAGTTAGGAAACTTGGATAGATGTCATACTTGGTGTGTGGATGTGTTATGGTGTAAGGATGAAATTGGATATGTTTGGTGAAGGTCAAGGGGTCATCTAGGGTCACCAGGGGTCAAACACTGAAAAAACACAGTATTTTGAGGTAGAAAGGACAGATTTCAAATGTTTTAACACAGTATTTTAAGGCAGAAAGGACAGATTTCAAATCAGTCTGTGTTTGGTTAAGGTCAAAGGTCATCTGGAGGTCAACAGCTGAAAATGTTATTTAGAAAATCTTGTAAGCTAGATAAAGATAATTTCAATAGATTTTTATCTCACCTGGTTTTGCATGCTTACGCACCCAAACACCTTAGAAATTTGGCCTTTATGTTTGTTCAGTAATGATTCCTTTGGGTTGTACACACATATTTTGGATCATTCAAAGTTTTAAAAGGGCAATAACTGAAATCTGTAGATTTCACTGAACTCAGGTCACTCTGCATTAAACTGGTCTCTCTGCCAGTGGAAGCAATGCATGGATTATGTTCGGTATGTCTCTTTAATACTGCTGTGCTCTGTGGGGTAACCTAATCCTCATTCTATTATCACACTCCATTAATCACTTGCTTTCTGCTGAACTGCTGAATCATGGAGTTACCACCTCCGAGGTGGTAACTCCATGGCTGAATAAACCCTGTTTTCTGTGTAGAGATAGCAAACAGGACAAATGGTACTGTAGATTGTTTTAAAGTTATAGCAAGTTTTATTTGAGAGCAGGTAAAAATAACGTGTGAGAGAAATACAAGGGGTGTTTTTCTCTCTCTGACCACATTGTGTATTGTTTATTGGTGATAATATCAAGTTTGATTATAAGCATAAATATATGGAAATGAGGTAGTGTTTTTGAAGGATCACCAAGCATTATAAAAGTTGAATGTAACTAAGGCCACAGAAATTTAATCTTTGATTTCATGTAATATTAGTACTAAAATACCCCTTGTGACGATGTTACAAACATGGAGAATGAGCTTTTGCTTAGCTCTATTTCAGAGACTGGCTGTACAGTTCTTATAATATCCAGCAAGGAACCACAGTGCCTATTGGGCTCTTGTTACTTGATGTTAACATCCTCAGTAGGCTCAGTTTATACATGCTGTTTCGACTGCGGTAAAAAAGTTGATTTTCTAACCTCAGTAATCTATTGTTCAACTGAGGTATATCAAGTTTCCAAACCCACTGCTGGTGGACTATTATTATCACTTCACCGAGCTTCTAGTCCACTTAAGTTGCAAAAAATTACACAGTTCTTTGGGCAGGATTGTAATCAAAACCCCCTCTATGTGCTCTGCATACTGTGGCTAGGGTTTCTTGACTTGGATTAAATGTCTTTGCATTGAGTATTACTGTCTGTCAATCATCAAATTGTGTAATTGGGCAAGGAAGGAATCAAGTGTATGTTTTTTTACCGTAACCATTTCGTCATGTAGTCACTTCGATGCTTAAAGGGTTTTGTCATATTTTTATTGACATTATAGGGTTGGAGTGGCTTTAAACTGTGGGTATAAACATCAAGTAAAAACCCGACCTAGATGCCCAAAAGTCGGGTTTTAAACTGCTTAGTGATGGGCAGTTTTGGTAAGGGCTATCTCATGTTATGGTTACCACAAACAGAAATTCACAAAATTACTGTACTGTTTAAAGCACTTAACATTCCTCAAAATATAAGGCAGGTCTGCTGAAATGTGATTTAATCAGCAGGATATTTGTCAACATTATACTGTAATCTCTACTTTTGGAATATTGCTTTTTGTTCAGGTCTAAGCTCTAAGTCCTAAAATTGACTGCCCTTTTCATTGCAATCTTTGTTAAGGGTAAGATATCCCTACAGTACACTACTAGTGGTGGAACAAATTATCAGCTTTATGCACCAAGTACAATATGTCCTTTGTACCATCTGTCTGAAAGAGGGGCTGCACCCTTGAGTCACTACCATCCATTGTCATTTATTTTGAAGTAAAATAAGAACCAGGGAGGAAATGATGTCAGCACTTTTTAACTTGAACCCAGACATTAGGCCATTATCATATTGTAGCACTTGCAGCCATTTGGAACTTCAGGTTTCAGAGTGAATGACCACTCATGCATAAATCTTATGTAAACTACCTGGAAGTTATTGGTACAGTATTGATGTTTGGCCATTTCCGTAGTATTCACATGGTTAGATTTTACTACAAGGTGATTAGAAACAAGATACAAAGCCTGAAGTACCAATTGTTACAGGTTATGCAGAGCAGTGGGCAGTACAGTATATATGCTACACGTAGGTACAACTAAAGTGTACACACTTTTGTAACATAATAATGACTCCAGACCCCAGAGTAAGCTATCCCAGCTCCATCATTATGAATACAATAGCCTACTGCTGCAGTATATATAGCAATTACAAAGATAAAATACCGAGGACAACGATTAGCAGAAATGTGGCCATCCCACTGGAAATCAGGTGGTTGCATTTATTTTTCTGAAATTCTAAAGTCACCTACTAAGTGTTAAGCATAAAAATATTGAATTGAATTGGTTTGAAACTGAACCGTAAAACATCCATCTTCAACTATCTTCATTTCTCTTTTTGAATGCATGGACATTGCAGTTGATGCAGTCAAAGTTGTCCAAAGGACAACCTTCTACAATTTTGTATTTGAAAGTCTGACAGAACTTCTAATCATTCTCAACCTGTTAAAGTGTACCTCAAGTCAAAAAGTTCAAAAATATATTAAACAGCATGAAAAATTAATTCTAACAGTCCAACTTCCATCTTCATACCACGACATTCTTGAACTGAGACATAAAATGTTGAAATTAATTCACCAAACCAAATTAGTGCATTGCAAAATAATTTGTGACTTTCTTGTTTAAACTCACTTTGCCTGTTTTGTTTCCCTTTACAATTAAAAATGTTTTATGACCTTGAAAACTTCCTGCTTGCTTGCATGGCATGTTGCAGAGGCATTGCTCAATTACATCACTCCATAGTAAGTAAGAGTGCTCTCTCACACCTTGGTACAAGGTGTAGTAACTTTTAGAGTAGCAAAGAAATACAAAAATTGTAATTTGAGTAGTGCAATTAACAATGACATCACAAATTATTGTGCAATGTACCATTTCAGTCAAAGTGAATAAACTTCTACACTTTTTATATCTTGGCTCAAGAATGTCCTACAAAGATGGGAAGTAAAGAGTCAGAATTTATTTTTCATGCTTTTTAGTTTTTATTTTTTTGACTTGAGGTACCCTTTGAAATCCTGTCCTGGTGTGCATAGTACATACAGGGACTATGCATTTTGTAGTAAAAAGGTACTTGCTGTGTCTGATAGGAAAGAAAGTGTACTGGCATGAGTTCATACAAAAGAAAGACTGCTCCCTATTTTACGTTTAAGAATGGAAAGAAACAAGCAATTTATGTCAATCAGTGGCTTCCTTTACTGCAACTCATGTATGCAACATCACTAGCAAAACAACTTGATTTTGAATTTATTGGTGACAGTTATTGGAAGAAAAAAAAAAGAAATCTTTGGTGTCATGTAGGCTACATTGGCTATCCAGATTATTTTGTTGGATTATAACATACAATGCAGATAACAGTGTGTATAAGTTAAGGATTTAAAGTGTCAATATTGAGGTCCCATTCTCAGGCATGTGTACCCTTTTTTAATGTTGTTTAATGTTGATGTTTTTCTGTTAACTAATGTTATTAACCAAGGTTTGGCAACCAGTGTAATTTGAGTATGAGCAATGTAAGCTCCATGCTGGTTGGTAATTGCCGGTGCTGGTTAGGCCTAACTGGCTTAGCAAGTTGGCATCAACTCTGCTACCAACTGACAGCTTACTGTACAATGTACAAGTTAAATTACATTTCAAGTTCAACAGCCTGTGGAAGGCAAAGTTATGTTCCTGTTCAGCTTGTTATGTAAATTGTAATAACTTTGATACCTTAAATTATTTACCAATTTCAAATATGTCATCATGGATTTGTTGATTGATGCTGTCACTTTACTACTGTAAACACAGTGCACTTTTTAATGACCTTTGAATGGGTGTATAAAAACTTAAGATATGATACAGTAAGTCAAAGCTAGCCATGTTTATCATACAGCAAGTCTGTATTGCATTGTGTACTAGTGATTTATATTGAGATAAACTTAAAAGGATTGTGTTTGTTATCTCTCCTTTTGGAAGAGATACCATCTCATCAAGAATAGTTTAGGAAACCTTTTCTGAAGCCCCTCTGAACTTTTTTTGTATTCATTGCAGTACGGTGTATCAAAACAAGCAATGCCAATAGAAAGATGTGTTGGAAATGTAAAGGGAAAATGCATTTACTCCAAACTGACTTTACCTGGGAGGCTGGGAGTGTTAGTTAGATGGAGTTGAATTACAGCCCAGTTTCCAACCTATTAGTTCAAGTTGAGCCGGCCACAGCCTTTTTTGGTTTCCCGAAAGGGAAATCCTTTGGACTCATGCAGACTACACTTTTGCAAAACATGTGTAGGATTGTGCATTTTAGTGTTGGCTGAAGCTATGGTTTGTAAGCTCAATGATTGAGAATTATATCTTTGTTTTGTTTTGTTTTCAGTAGAATAGTACTAAGCCAAAGACTGTCTTCATTTTGGATGATTGAGGTTGTTGTTGCTAGGGTAGATCATTTTTACGAGGGACATCTGTGTGAATGGTATTGCTGGACACTAATACTGCAATGTTTGCTTGTTTGTTTCTTTTCAAAAAAAATAATCAGAAATATTTGTACCTTCTGTAAAATGTAGCAATCTTGAAGAAGCTGTGTTTTACTAAGTGGTTGTACATTACTTGATAGCAGGGCAAAGTCAAATATTTTCATGTTTTCACAAAGTGACTGACATTTATATATCACTACTTTGTCAACATTTTTGCTTCAAATTATAATTTTACTACTTGTTAAATGCATGGTAAAAGGTACTTCGATGCTCTCGCAAAGAATTGTGAGGTTTTTTTAGTTAAAGATACAGCTTTACTCCCTATTATTTAAGTGAAAGGCATTGTACCGTCTGAAAGGTCACACGTCTGGCTGGATTTTTGACCGCAGTTACATAATAGCATGCACATTACATGCATTCGGGTCAGTTAGTGGTTGTGACCTTATATCAACAGAGAGCAAAGTAAAATATTACTGTGTTTCTTGCATGGAGGGCTAACATTTATTTTGATGTATACATCAGTACTTCCACAAAATATTGTTTTAAATCATTTTTAAAGATTTTTCTCCCATTTGCAAACTTCAAAAATACCTATGGTACAAATTGTTAGGAACTTTTTAGCCAAGATACACTCAATTTACTCCCTATGATTTAAGTAGAAGACACCTGGACCTCCTAAACCATTCTATTCTTTATCGCAGTGACAACACATGCGTGACTTTCGTTGAATCATTTCGTCGCGTCACTTCAACCAGATGGTAGTAGTGTACTGGTCAATACTGAGTCTCGCGTGCTATTTTTACCGCCTGAAATTAAACCCAAAGAAAAACTTTGCAATTAGGCTACAGAAGGTTGTTTTTGACTGCACACATCTAAAGAAATATTTCTCCCTTCTTTCGGTAAACTTTTCATACTTAGGTTTTGATTTCAGTTGTGGCTACATGTTCTGCTGTATTTCATCAATGAATCTTGCAACAAATCATGAGATGAGTTAATAGTTTGGAACTGCTTAAACTTGTATTTACTTGAGACTGTCTAATACTGCTAATATTAATAATTAATGCATATACAGATAATATACTTACTAAGCATTTTTTGTTGCAAAGCAGTGCACTTTGACCAGTAACTTTTGGGACCAATTCAATTGACACCTTGTGTAAAGTGTGTTGTTGTTGCTGCTGTTGTTGTTGTTGGTGGTGGTGTGGTTTATGGTTCAATCCCTGCATCTAAATACATGATAAAAAAGTGCAAAATTTACAGCCCATTAGTAATACACTATATGCTGCACTGTAAACACTATGTGCCCTCAATGCCAGCCTTTTTGGAGAGTTTTAAACAAAATCAGTGTAAAGAACTTAGGATGCATGCATGCTTTTGTTCAAATGGTGATGTTTTTTTGGTTTTTTGTTTTTTCTTAATGAAGGCCTAGTGTTAAAAGCCTCTAAAGAAAGCTTACCTGTTAAGTCCTTGGTTGATTCACTATAGCAGGATAAAATAGGTTCAGGGAGCTGACTCAGTATTTGGAATGAGAAAGTTCAAAGTTCATACACTAAATCGCTAAATCAATACACTGTAGTTGGTATATACTTCACTAAGATTGCTCTTGAAAGCTTTGCACTAATTTCGCTAACTGTCTGACACTGCTGTACACTATAGCACTAAAAACCCCACCTAGTATCCTGAAGGGAGAGGAAAAGAAAAACAAAAGTCAACACTAACACCTAGGACTACAGTAAAGAAAATTGTTAGCAAGTCTGTGATTAATGGATAAAATTTTGACCATGTATATAAACATACTGTAGAGTGTTAGATCTTGCTATAATTGTTGGAAAACTGGGGAATAAGAAAGTTTGGGTTTTTTATGTGAATTTTTTTCACACAAAGATGTTTCTTTGTCATGTTCTATAAAGGCATATTTTCCTCATCCGAAACAGTCCCAATTCTCCCAACCTACTTACTTCTAGCCCCTCCTACATTTATCTAAAACTCATCTTTATCCAGACCCAATCCTAGTTTATTGCTTGATGGCTTATCCCAGTGGCCATACAAGTCCATAATGTGTAATCAAGACACTCTCAGCGCCCCTGTTGTGTAATTTAGCTATGATGCATTGTTTGAATGTGATGCCAATCAAAGAGCTGTACCAATTGAGAGTTTTGAAATTGCATACTGAAACTGTAGTTTGGGATGACGAATGACTGCCTTTAAAACCAGTCATTTTTGTGTTGCCTTGAACTACAAATTTTTTAGCTTTAAATTTTCTGTAATTGAGCTGTACAGGTACAGTACAGCTCAATTACAGGAAATATGTGGTACAGTAGCTCATATTGCACATGATGTGCTGAGAGTGTTCTAATTACATATTAGGGCATTGTACTACTGCACCAGAGTATATGCCCTAAAGTGACAAGCTGGAATTGTGACTGAATAAGGATGAATTTTAGACACTGGTGGGAAGGGCTAGAAGTTAGTAGTTGGGGAGAATTTGGGACTGTGTAGGGTACATGCAGGAATAACTATAAAAGGGGAAAAGTACTGTAGTTGCCTCTGACTTAATTATATGAAGGTAATAGAAATACATGTAGTATTTATATTAAGTTGTCAACATGGGTGAAAAAAGTTGGGAAGCTGAGAGGCTCCATTTTGGGAAATTTTGCCATCTGGAGGGAAATTTAGGCAAATGGAAGGAAATTTCCCATTTCTGTACATGAAAACATGGGAGGAATTGTGGGAAATTTAAATTTCTTCCACGGAAATAGTATCACTCCCTGCCTGGGAAATAAGCATTTTTTCCAGCCCTGGTTGTCATTTATGATTTTCATCACATTAATATTGCGTTCAGGATAATCTTGAATTTTAAAATTGAGTGAAAAAATTGTCATATGGTTCTTGAAAGCTGAAAGTCATTCATGCTTTAGAAAAAATATTGTCACATGATTCTCAAAGCCATTCATGAAATAGAATTTAGAATAGTGTAGTACAGTTCACACTTTTCAAATTGGGATGACAGCATTTTCCGTACAGTACAGTTGCTGTTAAATTGAATAGTAATTTACAAGGCATTCCAACAGCTTTTGACTGAGATCTCATACGAAAGACAAAAAAAAAAAATCCCAAACTGTTTCTCCCAAAACCTTTTGCAATTTACCCTTTTCCTAGCTCAAGATATCTCAATATATTGGTTATTTTCATTTAAAAGTACCTCTTCGTTTCAACAAAGGCAAAGAAAGTTGAGTGCATTTCCCCAGATTCCTTTTGTTTTTCTTTATATTTGATATCCTGTTTGTCCTTGAAACTTGATATTGTTGGAATTTTTTTGCATATCTTTTCCTGCAGATCTAGCATTACTCTTCACCATACAAACAGTAAGGTATGCCTGCTGCAAACAATATCACTTTTAAAGGCATATTTTCATCATCCCAAACAGTTCAAATTCTCCCAACCTACTTACTTCTAGCCCCTCCCACATTTATCTAAAACTCATCTTTATCCGGACACAATCCTTGTTTATTGCTTCATGTCCTTTCCCAGTGGCCATACAAGTCCATAATGTGTAATCAAGACACTCTCAGTGCCCATGCTGTGTAATTTAGCTATGATGCATTGTTTGAATGTGATGCCAATCAAAGAGCTGTACCAGTTGAGAGTTTTGATATATATGTATACTGAAACTGTAGGTTAGGGTGATGAATGACTGCCTTTAAGTATTCTCTTCAGCAGCATCAAAATGATAAGTGCAAGAACACAATACTGGCATAAAAACATAACATTCCTTACTTTTGTTGGGCTTAAATGTGACTGTGTATCATAATTTCATGATTCATTTTTGATGAGCTGATTTGGTGATATGCTGGTCTATACTTCAACATTAAACATGTTTGTCTTTCCTTTCAAGTATTCTTTATTGGATGGCTACAAAATATTAACAATAGTTATGAAGACACTAAAACATGCACCAAATCATATTTATGCACCAAAAATGTAATCAATAATGTAATTTGATGTGAATTGCTTATAAATATGTTGGAATAGAAATTTAACATGTTTATAAACTACTCTTCCCTAACTTTTTACAATGGATGGCTGACCAGGAAAGTTTAAACGCAAATCTAACGTTGGTTACGAGGACACTAAAAGTGGGACAAAATGGTGTCTTATGTAACTAATGTTAGATTTTGTGCATACATGGCCAGGGATGCAGAATGTGAGGATCTTTAGTCAAGAGATATTAATATCATTGTAACTTGTGATATGAGCAAATTTATAGTTAAATTAAACCAATTTCAGACTTTTAAATTTATTTTTGATACCTAATTCTACTTTGGTGTCTTATGTAACTAGAGAAATATTGTACAACCAGTTTTTGTGACATACAGAATTTTGTCATCTTACAAACTTGATGCTTTACATTTTGATGACATTTCCCAGCACATTAATCAACAAAATGCAGCAATTAAATCATTAAGCATTCTTATCTTTTGCTTTAGACCCAAATGTCCCACTTTTGTAAGCCAGTATTGTGTTCTTACACATAAATAAATTGAATGCATTATGAAATAAATGTGTTGCAATGACATCACAGATTTTACAAAAAGGACTAAATTTTAGAAAAAATTGCATTACTTTGAAAATCAATGATGCTATTAAGCAGTTTTCACCTTCTGGAGAAGAAGAATGTTTCACATATTTTGTAGTTTTGCCTCTGGAAAATCCCTTTACTTGTTTACATGGCCTCCCTTATTCTGGGAAATGATATTTTTGCCTAAAGTAACTTTTTTCTCATCCCAGACAAGTCTGTTCATTGTTGTTTTGTTGGATAATGTACAGTTTTAGTGATGGAAATCTATTTTTGAGAAAATTTGATTAAGACCCTTTATGTATAAGTACTGATTCAGCAGCTGTTATGATGATTGCACTCTAAGAATAGCTCAGTGGTAGAAAATTAAAAATTCAAGTCTGAAACTGAAACTGTCTGGTAGCCTTGTGAGCGCAAAGTTTGCCATGGTCAAATAAACAGTAGATATTCAATCAACTCCACTCCAGTTTACAGCATGTGGAGTCAGTTACCAGCAATTAGAGGTATTTGAGTCGGAAAACCCAGAAAGAGCTAAGTAGTTGTAAACTGTACTGAGCTGCAGCTTTTAGCCGTTGACAATACAGTACTACTGTGTATGTAGGTTGGTGGTGTTCATAGACTTAATACCGCAAGGCCTGTAATGATTACAGGCTCCTCTGTTTAGCATGGAAAAAATGGGTTCTCCATCCAAAGCTTCTCCATGGCAGATTGTGATATTTAGTGCAAAGGCAGGGTCTGAAATGTAAGATCAGGGGTAAAATTTTCAAAAAAGTTGTGTCATACAGTATGGTTTTGTTAAGAACTCCCAAATTTTAGGTTGATTGACTTACTATAGAATAATATTGGTGTAGCACAAGGTTTCATTAAATGTTTTACAGACTTGCAGTCCATGGTTGCATTGTGTTGTCAGTAAGGGACTTGCATATGTTGTAATAGAACCCAGGTGCAGGGAAGTCTGCTTCCAAGCAATCAGTTTCAAGATGGAGCAGGGTGGTATGAAGTTTGAAGACAGGTACAGGTAAAAGTGGGTGTCCTACAGACATTGGACGAAGAAATAAATATTGTCTGTTTCGACAAGCTTACAACAGAATACTGCCAAGTTCAAACCCTGTGCAATTTTGGATTTTGTGTATTCTGCAATTTGCTTCACCTAACTGTACCTCTTCTGAATTTATTAACCAGGCATACTCTGATAAATTTAATACTTGACATACATGTACTTATGTGTTTCCCTTTATCTAAAAGGTAATCCTGCAGATTGTGTTTTTTTTTTTTTTTTTTTTTTTGGGGGGGGGGGGGGAAAGACTTGGGTATGCATACATTGAATGTAAAAAGAAAAAACTCAACTCATCAAAACATTTTATTCATTGATACTTGAGGTTATAAGTACTTTCTTGTTAGAAAAGTATCTTTTTGTATCCGTCTAAAGCGATGCTGCAATTTCCACTTTTGTGATTTTCCTCAACCCATTCAGGGTCATCTTACTTTTGAATTTGGTGAGAATTAGTTATTTACCTTACTGTTTAAATAAGTCATTTGTGTGAGAAACTGTGGGCAAACTTTGAAAGTTTTGAATGTACTGGCTTTAACGATTGAGTAGCAGTTAGTTTTAGGGCTTCCACTGAGATTGATAAACTTGTATAATTGGTAGCAGAAGAAAGGGAGTGTCACAATTGTGTGAAACCAGATTGCAGAAGGATTTAATACCAGTATCATATGTAGGGCTGGATCGTACTGTAGTCTAAATTTGAAATATGGGTAGTCAGGGCTCGATTTTCGTGGTTGTCCGATTGTCCGGGACAGCTAAAATTTCATATAGGCAACCAAAGTTAAAAGTTGGTTGTCCAATGGACAACCATTTTTCTCTAGGACAGAAAGCGAATACTGCTGACTGACCAACTCTTTTTTGACTTTTTGCATCGTACCATATTTCAGACTTCAAGAATTTCTGTCTCTCAAACATCACATCATTTTATTCTTCAAGACTATAAGTACATGAACACAATTAGTGTTTTGTTTCAGACAACCAAATTTTACTTGTGGACAACTAAATTAGTGAAATGATTGCCCAAAGGACCCATAATTTTTTCTGAAAGTCAAGGCCTGGTAGTGAATACAGTTTTACAGTATTTTACTTTCATACATCCATTGCCCCGTATGGTGGGTCCTACTGTACAGTTAGGTGCTGTAGATACTGGCTTAATAGTACTTACTCAAAACAACACAAAGTGTATTGTGTGGACTTATGGTGTGCATGCAATTATCCCCCTTTTGTTATATTACAATGAAGATTACCAGTCTGAATACAGTTAAAGGCTAAATACTTTCTTCAAAGCCTGTGAGTGGTTTGAGATGAAAAATAGTGATTTCAGCTTCATTTCTTTTCAATTGTTTGTGTTAGCTGTCCAGGACTCACTTTAGTTGGCCACTGTTTAGGGTACTGCAAAATTACCTTAAACCTGATCCCATAGTATATTGTAATAGAATTGTTGGGCATTCTTATTTTAAAATCTTATATACTGTAGTTACCATGCTTGATTTTTTGAAGTGAACAATTACAATGCTTAGTAGGCCTGTTGGTCTATAGGCCTAGATTTTTAGATATCAAGAACACATTTGGCTTGCACTTGTTGTATTGCATGGGCTGTGGCACAATTATATTTTGCCTAGTTGCACAGCAATTTACACTGGCACAAGCATCATTTACATATCAATGCAAACTTTTCTCTGTTTGCTTTCTGCAAATAGATAAATTTGTTTTGTGATAATTTTTATACCTCTAAGGATGGTCAATGGCAGACTTGTTTGTTTATAGCACTAGGCTGGATGACTTGTACTGGATTTGTGTATCGCAGTCATGTCATGAGTGCTGCAGACCTTGACATTTAGATTTTCAAGGTGCACTACAAATCACACTCCTTGGGAGTTCAGTTGGTGTGCTGTTTTATGTAAGTAATAAATTCATATAATAATAGTAATAATAATAATAATGATGGTGACGGCAATGACGATGAAGAGGACATGAAGACGAAGACGACGAAGAAGAACAAGAAGAACAAGAAGAAAGAGAAGAACGAGAAGAATTAAGAATTATGAATTAAGAATAAGAGTTTAGCATTTATGTAGCACGTAAATGTTTAGAACATCTCAATGCGCTTTTCAGAGAAGAAAACATACAAGCAATTACAAAGAAAAGGCTGACTTATTTATATGAGCTTCCATCCTTCATCTAGGTGTGCAAAGTCACACTCCTCACAGTGAGTTGAGTTCGAGTGATGGCGGTGTGTTTGCACTCGCCTGCCTCAAAATTCAAGGCCTGGTGTGGGCCAAAACTGAACCTCAGTTGATACTGTACTATGCATTTAAGGGGCTCATTGAGTTGAAATTGATGATTTAATGAGAGTTTTAGAGGGTCACTACAATATGATAATGCTCCAAGTTAGCATAAAAAGGCAAGTGTTATGTCTAATAGTTACAGTACGAGAAAATTGAAAATTTTGAGCTTCGTGATTTCCTGACTTGTTACTGTTTTGTGCATAATTTGAAAAAGTGTCTGGTCACAAATTTTTGAAAACTGAATTGAACCATGAAACACTCACTCATTAAAGAGTTATTTTTGAATAAAATATAAGGATTGGCTAAGTTTGACCATTTGTCATTGATATGTGCAGAAAACTGAACAGGTTTGGAAAAATTTGTTGAAGTTTACGAATCAACTCAATGAGCCACTTTAAGCAAAGAAGTGTAGTATAGGCACTAGGCCTTTACGTTGCATCTATGGTACAGTTTAAGTACTGTTTCATGGGAAACCCTCCATAGGGGCCTGGCAAAACTTTTCATTGGTTTCCCTTACTGAATAAATTCTTCAGGATATGCATCACCTTCAAAATAACTAAATGCCCTTACGGTACATGCATCCAATATTTAGTGTAATTTACTGCCCTTCCCTTCGTGTAGCTGAATTATAGGTCTTACTGACACTTTTTGTCATACAAACTTGTCCAAATTTTGTTCATGTAGCTTGACTAACTGCTTTGGTCAATCAGCGGTGCTTCTGACCAGAGGGATAGGAGGTTCCCCTGCATCAATTTTGCTGACATGATGGGCTTAGTGTTTATGCTAAGGTGTGTGATTGCTTAAATTCTGGCCCTTGATTCACTCGTCCTGCAAAGAAAATATTTGTCTGCAAGAAATTTCTGCACCTTGGCTACGCCACTGTTTTGCTCTCTCTGGACTTCACCTTACAAAAAATATTTGGGAACCCCAGTTCTTATTTTGAAACAAAATAAATCAATCCTACCTACACACATTGCAACAACAGGTTTAGGGGTAGGCCTATACGAGTATACATCAAAACTTTGTGCAATGAAGATGCCTGCATGTATGGTAATCAGCAAAATGCTGTACATACCATTTTGCATAATTTAATTGATTCAGCAAAAAAGCAATTTAAGAGGGAAGGGGGATACAGCCCTCCCTTGCATCCCTCGATCATCAGGATGCGGCCAGTCCAGAATGGTGGTGATATAGCCACTTGTTCCCCACACCAATCTTCTGGCTACACTCTTAACTGGACAACCCTTTCATCTAGGATTAACAGTTTCCTTCTCTATGACCCTTACCCCCTATACATGAAGCCCCCTAAATTTTTCCCAAATCTTTTGCAGGACTTTGAGCATGTCAACAAGGCCCTTTTTGTGCATTAAGGTCTAAAAAATGTCTAGGCCTAGATCAAGCTTAATTTACCTCCAAATTGCACAAATTTTAATCCTAATACAATTGTTACCTGCAAGACTTTTCCCATAAATTTCTGTCTTTTTTCACCCATTTGGACCTGCCTATTGTATCTGTGCAGTATAATTCAGTAATGTTTGTACATGTTTGCTGTATGGGACTTGTTTTGTTAATAGCTATTTGATCTACTTACATACTGTCAGCTGCAAAGGTCTCCTATGAAATGTGGACAGTTTGGTTGCCAGATCATACTGTAAGTAATTTAAGCTCCTATAGTACTGTATGACTGTACCTGTTGGGGAGAGTCCCAAAAATTTGAATCTTGTAACCTTTGACCCTCTGAAACCCTGGTGATATTACTTTCAATTTTGCCATCATCCATATGAAATTTGTGATCTATACCAGTATGCCCTCCACTGTCAAAGGTGTCACAAAAAAATTTGCCCATTCATAGGCATTACAGATTCCTTCAGTATTTCCCCTGTTATGTTGCCTGGCATGTCCAGACAGTGGGAGCATGCCTGCTGTACTTGAGGAGTGACTGCTGTATCCAATCAGTTCCCTTACAGTATCAAATGTTGTGTACTTGCTGCATGCATGAGGCAACACATTTGATCGACAAAATGAGGGGGAATTCTTTACCTTCCACAAAAGAGCATCTAGGCAAAAAGCCAGGGATTTGCAAGGGGCACTAGGCTTGTGGGCAAACAATGCTTAGATTTTAGGTGAAATTCTTTCCAGACCACTTGAAATGGCACTTTCCAGGACTATAGTTGTAAGGTGCATCTCATTAACTGAAATTTGAAATTTTCTGAGTTTTCTTGCAATACTTCATATTGTTTCAAAAAGTGTTTGTCTTTTTGCTCCAAGTTTCTTTTCTTCTGGTTTCTGATTTTCCAAGTGGCTCTCTTGCTCCCCAGTCCCCCACTCAACACGCCTGCCCATTGGTTGCATCAATCGATATTGGCCAGAGGACGCTCTTCGTATAAGCTTTCTGTACACTAGAGCTGTCCCCCACTTTTTGGAAAAACATTATTAAACCATGACATGTAGTAAGAATACTGATGAGGACATACAGTATTACATTGACTTATTCCTGAGCCATATTTGCTCAGCAGCACTTACTTGGAAACTGTCTTTACCACAATATTGTCTCCTGATTGTGTGGAGTAGAATTAAGGTCAAGGTATGAGGTCATAGCCATTGTTATTGTGGTTATTTATGTGCCACAAGGGACCATTGTATAGGAATTAGGAAAATCCCTGTCTAATAGTGTAATATCAATTTAGTATGTATTTTGTCTCTAGGCAAACCACTGTGTTTATATTTGTACAATATTTTGGAGGGTAGGATATCACAGTTACACCATGGTATTAAGTTTTATTATGTCAGACTGAAATCCTGGGTCCCACCTGTCAGTGGGACATATTTCACAGTTTCTGGTGGGATGTCAGCCTGTACATTGCAAGTTTGAAAGAAAAAAACAGATTACATATAAGAATAATGACTAAAACAAATGTTGTAGTTTAATGTCACCAAACTTCACCATTTCAAGCATTTTATCCCAAATTTTTCACATATCAGGAAGGGGGCCAGGGGAAATCTCTTGAACCTGTTTACTTAGTTTGATTGCCACCCCTGACTATGTTTAATTTAATAGGTCTAACATGGAATGTGACACACATATCATAACAGTTTGGGACAAACGACCAGAAAAAGGTTAAAAACACCTTAAACAGGAGTTCCAGTAAGGTTTCACGGTATACCGGTATTTCCGTAAGTACCGGTACGTACCAGTATCGGTACTGTATGGTACCACCAACCTAAAGGTACCGAAGTATCATGGAGACTCGGTACTCAACTGTAAGGTGAAAATCTTTTCTCAAAATTATAGCATTTAAATTAAAATGATACTAAAATGTAACAAACGTCCATTTGATAAATGCCCCGTGACTCTAAACATTATAATATAAACAGGGAATAGTCACTTAATAATCATTTCGCACCTGGCATTTCAGTCACAAATCCCCCCTAAGAATTTCGGAAATTGCTGTTTAACGTTACTTTCGCAGAACTAGCACCATCCACACTAAAAAGGAACTTGCTTTCTATCGACATTCTGCGCAATCTCAGAACGATCCCTGCCAGCGCTAGCTTCGCCCGCGCCTTCACACTGTGTATTTAGACAGACACGATTAGTCAACTTTGCGGTGAAAATCTTTTCTCAAAAATAAAGCATTGAATTTGAATGATACTTGAATGAAACAAAAACCCATTTGATAAATGCGCTGTGTCTCTAAGGATTGCAATACAAACAGGGAACATTCACTTGATAATCGTTTTGCGCTATTTCAGTCACAAATCCCCCTACGAATTTCGGAAAGTGCTGTTTAACGTTACTTTCGCAGAACTAGTACCTTCCACACTAAAAGGGCCCTTGCTTTCTTTTGACATTCTGCGCAAACCCCGAACGATCGCTGCTCATCAGCAAATGCTTTCACATGGTGTATTGCGAATAGATACCATGTGTTGATTGATAAAATTCACTTTGATTACAATAGCACACAACATTATACGAGTGCGAAATTCGTTGTAAGCAGACAAAGATTCATAGCATTGCAAGCTCTGAAATGAACGTTGCATCGACGATTTCTGATTTTAACACAGTGATTCAGTGGGACCGTTCCATGACGTCCACTGTCTATGTCTGTGGGAGAAAAACTTTCGTACGCACGCAACGAACGTTCTTTCAGAAATTACTGTAACACGGTGAAGCAATGGGACTGAACACACAGTAAGTCCCGCTTAAATCATTGGCTCGCGTGTTCAGTTCAACTGATCAACTCACTTGCTTTGTTGTATTGCTCTACGTACTGAAGAACAGTATAGTGTTATTGTACAACGGATTGCTGCGTGATGCATTCGTAAATTCAATCTTGAAGCACTTTGATTTAGTTTTGATAGCGATAACTCGCGCGAAGAAAGCTTGATGAATCAGTCTTTTATGGAAATATTTTTTGTAAAGTTCTACTTAATAACTTTTGGTTATACTTTAGGAGGGGGTTGTTATTATTTGCAATCTTCATTACAATCCTGAGTGCTCTTGTCATCTTGTGGGGTCTAGCTCCGGTGCGGACGTGCTGTGCTGATTTATTTTGTGTCCCGAAATTATCAGACGCTAAATTTGCAGAAAGGTTATTTCTTTTTTTGTTTACCAATTTGTTTAGTGTGGGGTGACTAAATGTTATAAAAAATACTGAAACGGGAGGCAGGGATTATCAGAAGACTTCACTTATGTCAGTGCATGGTATTTTTACGGATATTTTGCATGTGATAATAATCCTACTTTTTTACTCTTCTGGTACCGGTACTACGGTAATGACGGTACCATTTGTGGCGGTACCGACGGTACCAATTATCAGTGGTACCGTGAAACCCTAAGTTCCAGTTATAACAGTGTACAACAGTGTTGGAACCTAGAGATATGCTTACACTTACATTTATAAAGTGTACAAAATATAATTTGAATTGATGGTATGGTATTAGTATTTCATGAAGTTTATTAAGGTGCCTAGTAGGGCTGTGACGGTTAATCGGTTAACCTACCGACTCGTCGATTACTCATGCGTCATCCCTCTTCATAGATTAACCGTTTTTGTATTGCCAATAACTCGGTCGCCGCGGCGTGGCTTTGTTAGTAAACTGTTACACAAACATCGCGCAACAAACATTGTCAGTTTCTCACAAATTATCGCTCAAACAATAACTGTAAAAAGAGTTTTAAAATTGGCGGTTCAATTGAATGGATTAATTCCGTGGCAGCTCCCCGAATTTAGTACATTATGATGAGTGACAATTGGCGCACCCATTGTTACTTTCGTTGGCAGAACTTCGTGTGCTCGTCTCCCAATCCCTTCAATAGCAACACCCAAGCACAACTTTAGAAATTAGCGGCATGTTTGAGATATTACCAAGCAAAAAGAAAGCCACAAGACAAGCAGGGAGCTGTAACAAAAGTTACCAAGCCCTGTATTTCTATGTCAACAAAACCTCCGCGAGACCATGATTAGGGCACAAAAGTATATTTGAATAAGTCTTCCCACTGTAGCTAATCGAAATATTTTATCATGCTACAGTGCTACACCTCCGTAAATTTCATTATTTTTCATTGTTAGTAGCAGTATTTGGAAAAAAATTTAACCCAAAATTTAGCCCTAGATAATTCCCACCATTTTGTTCTTTGCCCAATATCATATAAAATGGAACATTCCATGTTGACTTTTATGAATAAGCATACGCAGTTCGTTATATCAACTGGGTTGTAGTTGCGATAATGTACTGTACTGTAGAAGTTAACCCTAAGATCCACGTAAAAATAACGATCTAACTTTTAGCGGTCTTGGACAGCGAAAAATGGACTCGATTAACGTTATCTTATGGTTTCTTTCTGATATAAATATCCCCATATTTTTGCCACTTCTTGTCCAAACCTTACCCTCTTGTTTCAAAATAATCAGCAAATGAAATGCACTTAAGTCAGACACCTGAAAAATCCAAGTACGCAGAGATTTGTGCTGCCGTTTCTTGGTGAATTTAGCACGGGGCTTGGCTGGCTGCACAGGCCAGCTATGTAAGCCTGGAAAGTGCGATCGTCATAATGGGGAAATTCGTTCTGAGGTCTGGTATTTTCACACACTAAATCCCATAGGCGATGGCGGGAGTTGTGATTGGCTGGCTCAGAATCAACGTATTTGAACCAATCACAATGCAGAGGCAATTCAAATTTTGCAATAGATCATGTGCATATGATGTCACCAAGCAAAACATGGTCCCTTGTTTGGTGGTAAAAACGGATACGCGCGCAAGTCTACTGCATGCAGGGGACCACATGTGTAATTGTTTTTGTTCGTAATGACGTCATATGATAACATTCCATTAGTCCTACTGTAAATAACTTTACAGCAGGAATGCTGGGAATTCCTTAATTTATGCAGGATAATAGGGCTTAATTTGTTGTGCTGTTTGGGGCTGGTGGGCCGTTTACAGTGCAATTGTACAGATCGCTACTATGACAAACATGTGAGTGCTGTACATGTATTGAACACTGCATCGCAAGCAAGCTGCGTCAAAACAGCGGTGTGGGAGTGTTTCATGAAATAACTGACAATATAACATAGGGTCAGGCGGGAATACAACTGTTGGTGGAATGTTAAAAAGTGCACATGGTCTGAAGAAAGCTTTAGTAAATGCGGGATGGGTTTTTACTGTGAAAAGATGATATAAACTCAGAACAAAATACCAACATTTTTGCCACATACTGACATGGGCGAACATGACTTACGGTGCCATTTTTAGACTTGTACGCTCCTGTACAAAAGTGATGGCGCTCTTTGGAAATGTTGACTTTTTGTTGTTGTGTGAACATTACCTTATTTTCGGTTAAACGGTTAACCGCCGGTTAATTAAATCGGTTAAACGGATGGTGTTAATCGAAAATGCACAGCCCTAGTGCCTAGAGTAGTCAGTGTAGTACTGTGGTTTTCCCTGTAGGCCTCACAGCTAAATTTCTATTGCTTAGGTGTAAAAGGTTGTGATTTTTTCCACATAACACCAGTTGAGCAAAAAGGTTAAATGTTCTTCTTGTGCAACTCACTTTTCATGCTTTGTTCCCTTTTTAAAACAAAATGTATGACCTCGAAGTCTTCCTGTTTTCTTGCATTGTATGCATAGAGAGGGCTTGAATAATCAAGACACTTATTGGCTCAATGTGCAGGACTTAACTTTTCAAAAACAAAGAAACATTGTGCAGATTATTTTGTGTTATAAAAGACATCACAAAATTGCTATACAATCTTTCATATAAAAATTGATTGAATTAATCACATTTCATATCTCAACTCAAAAATTTCCTGTAAAAATGGAAGTTGGATTATTGAACAAAGTTAGAAAAAGTTGGGAAGCTGGGAGCCTCCTTCTAGGAAGTTTGAGCACCTGGAGAAAAATTTAAGTAATTGGAAGAATTTTTTTTTTTTGTTCATGAAAAAAGCTGGAGAATTGTCGAAAATTAAATGCTCCCTTCCTGGCAAATATTAGCACATTTTCCATGCCTCTCATTTGAATTCATTTTTCTTGCATTTTTATATAAACCTACATCATCCCTTCTTGACTTTGAGATACACTTAATTTGTAGTTGGTCAAGAATTTCTGTTACCAATTTTTAAACTACAGTACAGTAATAATTGCAGTTTAGTACAGCACAGTACATTGTCCAGAATTTTCATTTCAACCAAGATTCCAAGTCTCAGATGCATGTTAAGTCCCCTGGATGCTTCAGTAATGTGTAATATGGTGCATTAGATGTACTGTAGATATAAGCTCCAGCTACAGTATTCATGGCCTGACATGTCGATAAACATCTTGCAAAACCTCTGGCAATTAAAGTTCACAGGTCATTGCTGGCTAATGGTGACATTAAAGGATAAACACCCACCCCAGCTTGAAGTAGTGTGGTACACTGTCCTGTTTAATGATTGGCTCTTTAGAGTCATGTGACAATATTTCTATCTTTCAAATATTTAGCATTCATTTTATACTGTAATCATAATGTTTCATGACTTCAGTACTGCTGTATTCAAGTTAAACCAAGGTAGTAAATAGGCTAAGTCCTTGTAAATTTCACAATTGAAAAAAGTGGTTACATGATTCTCAAAAGTCATTCACAAAATAGGATTTGCTGCAATAGACTAATTCAACTTGGGGGAATGCATTCTCCCTTTAATTTCCTTTGATTGTGTCAGTGTTAGAATACAGTTTTAACTATAAATAGCATCAATACCTTAGAGAAGGTATTTTATCTATTGCTAGGTGTCCCTAAAGAATGTAAGCTTGATTAGCGCCTGTAGGCTTTATTTCCGTCCATGCTACTATCTAGATTTTATCATGGATAAGTAAAGCACACTGGCTTTAAATTTTCAAGATTGAGTTGAAAGTTCATTGCAAGAATTTAGCCATTCTCTTGATAGTGTTTGAGATAATTTTTTTTTGTTTGTTGGAATTTTTGTAAATATCAGATCATTGCCTTATGACAATTTTCCTAATGGACCATATCTTATGACAAGGTCCTGAGGCCCTAATAACCTTCTCAGAGATCTTATCCTTTACAACCTGTTGAAACTACTGTGCATATTTTGTGCAGTATGTTTAAAGGTCATTTTAAGCAGTTGTTTGCTGTTTTATTTAAATGTGGCGAGTGTTTTTGCCAACTCTGTTGCTAGAGTAGACTAGTGTCCTTCCAACAGTTGCAGCATAGGTAACCTTCATAGCAGCCTTAACCCTTTACCCTTGTTTGGGTCCTTTTGGACCCATACGGAGAACGCGGCTGTCACCCATCTTTACTGTTTCACACAACTCGAAACTGCGAGTAGCTACCCGAAAATTTGGCCACAACAACGAGAGGGACAATAGTTTAAGGGCACGGGGTCAATAACCTATGGAAGCTGATGGGGGGCATGCTACGTCCGCTTTTCCACCCACTCCCGAGTCTCCCGAGGCGTGCAAATATGCCCCGATTGGAGCACAACGGTAAAGAGTTAATCTAAAGTTTCTGCAGCACGGGTCTGTGCACACACGAGAGAGCGGCATCAGCTTTGCAGTGAACACCCTCCACAGGCTCATTTTAACCCTTTACCATTGTCTGGGTCCTTTTGGACCCATACGGAAGTGCGGCTGTCACCCATCTTTACTGTTTCACATGGAGCTTGAAACTGCAAGTAGCTACCCGAAAATTTGCCCACAACAATGAGAGGGACAATAGTTTAAGGTCACGGGGTCAATAACCTGCGGAAGCTGATGCGGGGCATGCTACATCCGCTTTTCCGCCCACTCCCGAGGCGCGCAAATTTGCCCCAATTGGAGCACAACGGTACAGGGTTAAGAAATATTCTAATGAGAGCAGTTCAGTGTAAAAGTGTAAAAACATAACTTGCCCAACCAGTTTTGTGAGATGGGGGCTAGGCTTGTCTCAGAAATTTCAGCACAACAAATGAAGCAAATGTTTGAGGGGACTGTATCATTATTACCCCATGATCATATGCAAAGATACCTAAATACCATTGTACTACTGTATAAGGACTACATAACATTTCATTCAACTTAACCTCATGTGTACCTCCTTCACACATTTTTGTGGATGAAACAAATTGCAAAAAAAGTTCCACTATGGAAAATCTCTGTTGCCAGTTTGTTGCAGCCCTGAACCTTCCCTTAATTGGTATATTAACCAGCAGCACAATTTACGATGAACCTGCTGTGTACTTGCTTTGTTCTGTGCTGCATCAGAAATTACGGTAATGTGCACAACCAATAACCGCTAACTACTGTATGTGAAACCATTTTTAAATTTTGTGAGTTTGCAAGAACCAGCTTTTGTCGCAGAAGTTTATAAGGAATTGTGTTGGCTGATTTGACAAAAGGGTGCTACAGTACCATTTTGCATGTTGACACCTTTAAAATAAAAAAAAACTTCAAAAAAGGAGAAGGAATACCCCTTCCCCAACCTTTTCCCCTCTCCCCCTTCTCCTTTTTCCCTTCCCCCTTTTCCCCTTTTTCCCCTGCCCCTTTTTTCCCCTTCCCCAGACCTGCTTTTCACCAACAAACTGGTCTTCTTAGAACTTGTGAGAGGCTGCTAGGAACGTGCACTGGACTTCACAACCAGTGCATGCATCCAAAATATTGCCATGCAAGTCTGTAGAAGTCATGAATTAGTGTCCAGACTATAGTGGATGATTCTAATGTTTTTGAGGATGGAAAATCCTCTTGCCTGACATTTTTTCTTTCCTTTGGGTAGCCATCAAGGAAAATGTCTTTAAATGTTTTATCTACTCTATGGCCCTACCATGTGTTCTGGAAAAAAGAAAACCTGTATCAATTTACACTGTGGTTGATGGACTAGTAGGCCTTTTAAAGGGGTAATGTAGTTACCCCTATTTGGCTTAGTGTAGTGTTCAGCAGTATCTCTTGATTAATCCTTGTGTGACATTACTTTTCCCATGAAGTAATGACGTTAAGGAGAGCACAGTAACCAACTTATTGCTTTACCTTGATATAAAATGTAAGTCCTGATATATGTCACGAAATGTGCTTGGAAGCGTAATCAGAAAAAAATTGTGGGATCTGGCTGTTGCTGCAAAACAAATTTGAGGTGACTGATTTTACCCTTTAAAACTCCCTTCTTGTTTATGCTAACATGGTTTATGTCAGTTAAACAGCAATAACTCAACTATAAAGTGTCTTTTGTTTAAGTGTTATCACTGTTTCACTTTAAGTCAGAAAAAGGGCCATTGACTTTTGACTATTATCTAGATAGTAAAATCAGCTCATTGTTAATAATTGGTCTTCTTTTACAGTGTATGTGACATTAAAACCTCTTTGCCAACTTGCAGTAAAGGAATTGTTTTGATCAATTTGGTGATTTGAGCTAAGGCATTAAGAGTATGTGTATGCACACATGCTTGAATACTGCACATCTAGCTGTAAAATTATCAGCTTCCAATCATGACAGTGAGTATTTATTTAGTTTGCACACCAGGGAAACATTTACTCTGTATGCCAATAGCTGGGGTTAGAGTTCATAGTGGTGTAAAATGGTACTGTGAAGTATTCTTGAAATGCACTGATCAAGGTGTGAAGTCTTGTGTGAGATTGTATTCATACAAGAGAAGTGTCATCTTTGGCATATATTGTGCATGGTCTTTGAGATTGTGTGAAGTTAAGCAAGGTGCAGTATGGTAATGATGCAGTTGACATTAGAGTTGTGTACATGCAGTTCTGTACAGAAAATCCAGCATGGGTGTTCATTGTTTACATGCCATAATACTTGGCTCGTATGTTATACAGTATGTGTTTAATTGTCCAAATAAGCCTGTCATTTGGAGGTAGTTTCAGTAGCCTGCCCTCTCACAACTGCTGGCTGGGACTGACATAGCCATGTGCATTTCCAATCCAGTGAGTCCATATTTGCACTGATTTGCAGTAAATAAGCCTTTGAAAACATAAGGTCATGTCATTCTGATAAGTTAAATTAGAACTTAAATACATGCTGAATTTGCAGTTCAACCTCACTTGATGCAAAGGGAAATATTCCATAAATTCGTCTTTCAGAGGAATTACATTTAAAACCAGTATTTATAGATATAGAATAGAAGATTGCTTGAAATAAGGCACATGTACTGCTAATTGGCTTGTGGTGCTTGCGACTGTGTTTAAAAATTTACTGCATGTTCTATGATAATATTGTATTCATAAATCTACTTTGCACCTACTTCCCTCACCTGTTTTGCTACTGGACTATCCCATTCAATGTCTGCAGAAACTGGCAATCTATTTCGTAATATTTGATGGATACATATTTTGAATAAATTACATTCTATTCTATTTATCTATTACACTTTTATTTCTAACAGATATGATCATGACTCCATTAGTCTATGGGTGACTGAGTTTCTCTGGAACTGTGGGCCTAGCAAATGCTAGAAAACTAGCTACCAAACATGAATGATACAGAGGCTATTGAAGATGATGAGGGCAACAGAATCTTTAAAATTCAGTTGCCTAGTGGCAAGAAGGTTGAAGCTACAGTGGATCCAAGGTAATTTTATTTTACAGAGTGTGATGTACAGGAGGAACTTTTACAAGCCGGTCGGGGAGAGAGGGAGGTTGGGTGCCGGGATAGTTTGTTTGAAGATAGTGTGCTATATGGCTGAAAAATAAAAATCCAGGGTACTGATTTCATGATTTCACTTTATGTTTGCAACAAGTTGCACATAATATTGCTAAGAAATTTTGCACTTCGTAACAATTGACCTACAAATTCTTTACAGGGTGTTATTTTAAAAAGAAAGCACATGGTGATTCAGTAATTGATGATTGCAGTTTTCACCTTATTTGCTGTATCAATATTTGTGTCACATTCTGTATCATTTGCCAAGCACAGTACAGTAGGTACTCTGAAATTTTAAAACTCTCACAAATTGAAGGGAAACTGCCCCCATGCACCTTTCCCTGAATAGGCCACTTAAAGGTAAAGAGCAGTCCCCCCAAACTTATTTTGAAGAAAAAGCTAAATAGCACAATTTCGTCTCATTTCTCTTCAAAGTATCTTTCATTACATTTAATGATTTAACTATTGCATATTCAAGGTAAATCAAGCAGTTATTTCCAGTAAATTTCACATTTGAAGAGAAGCAACATTGTCATGTGACTCTCGACAGCCAATCATGAAACTGAACAGTCTACTGCACTACTTCAATTTGAGATGACTGCTCCTGCCCTTTAATTCACAGACTATTCTTTCACCAATGTTGCAAAGGAGTTTGATATGCCTGAAACACAGTGCCAGAGAGACAGTTGAACCATGAGTTCCTTCAAAAAATGCAGCAGGGAAGGAAGTTGGAGGGTGGGAAGGGGGTAAGGGGGTAAGGGGGGAGGGCAGGTTTGTGAAGAGAAAGCAGGATTTGCAAATTAATTCACCTGATCAGAGAGAAGTTAGTTGCAAGTCATTTTATGTAGGGATGCAGATTGGGGGTAGGATGGGAATTAAGGAACAATGTATAGCAGATGTAGGGACAGAGTTTATAGGCTTTTGGTGAAAGATTTACTGATTGTAAATCAATGAATATTTGAATTCATGCATAGGACCAGTAGTATACTTTAAAGATGTAGTTCTTTTGAAGTTTCCAAAGAGAAGGGAATGTATCTTTCATGAATAGTCATAATTGCCCCTCTATATCGCCTTTTCCAACTATGCCTTGAAATGTCCAAACTGCAAAGATTGAGTAGACTCAGTAAACCAAACTACAGTATACTACTAATCTTCAGTGTGGTACAGCCTTAGCTCTTATTTGCTGAATGGTAGACTAAATGTTGTGTTTTGTAGTTTTTCAACTGTGTACCACATGTTCTAGTTGCGGGAACATAAGATTACTTGTATAACAGGAGGTAAGTTTTGGGGCTGGCAGATCCCCAAACCAGGGAGTTTGGGGGAACTGGGCATTCCATTGCACACAGCAACAACCCAGGGTTTCAGCTGAGCACTGCAGGATTTTGTTTTGGCAGCTTAGCTGAAGCCCCAAGAGAGTATATAGTTAAATATCAGTATGGTCTCTTTAAACTTCAGTCACCACTCATTTTGTGAGAACTTGGATTATAACACAATGTGTGCCCAAATGTTTGTTCAAAACATAGGTTTGATGTGGAATGGAATTACAGAGTTTTGCTGGAAACTGGATGGTTAGACTTGATGAAAATTCACCATATGAAAGGGTTTTTATGTCGAGGGAATAAATTATGCTTTAAAGACTGAAATACTTCAAAGAATCTGAAAAAAAAAACCCAGTTTATCCAGCAGTTAGGAATTGGATGGAATTACCTCTTCTCACATATTAGGAAGTCAGTGACTAGAACAGTATTCCCTGGTTGTAAAATAAAACTTAAAAAAAAAAAAAATCCATTTTTTTTTCTCTTTTCTTCCACAAGGTAGTGAAGAGCTAGTAATGTTGGTAAAGTAGACACATGCCCACTTCAAATGGATAACCTGCAAAATAATGCAGAGCTACTGTAGGCTTTGTACTAATTGCTTTACATGTTTATGATAACAAAAAGTCCTTGGATAAAATTGTAATTGGAATTAGTTGGCCTTAAAATTGCAGCAACAAAATTGGTCTACTAAAAACTGACTCCGATGCACTCAGAACCTTGTTACATACAGTACCTGTGAGAGGTGAAAAAAGCTGGTATAGCTGGCATATACAATGCATTTCTTGCATGCATGAAGTTATGGAATATTGGAATCTGTTTTAAGTAAAAACACACTTAAATAATAGGCCTATTATTCATCAAAGAAGAATTAAATTTGGCATGCAAAAGAATTGAATGTGTGAACAATCCCATGCATCTGTACAGTAGGCCTACAATATAATAAATCTCTGTTTTAAAGTTCAATACTGTACAGTAGGCCTATGCTGTAACTGATCCAGCTTTATATTGCTCTACTTGTAGTGGAACCTCCTGCCATCATGCTTGGTGCTCAGCATAAGCAAGTAAGTAGGGAAAATGAGCCAACAACAAGTAGAGGAAAGCCTGGAGCCAGCCCCTCTTAAACAAATTAGAAACTGGGCAGTAAAACTTCATCTCTAACTGATTATATATACTCTACAGACTTTGAGATATAAACTAAAATTGGCATTTAGCCACGTACTGAATCTGATGTGCTTGTTAAAGGGAAAGAGTAATCCCGAAATTGTAATAGTCTAGTAGTCCGTGCTGTGAATGGCTTTTGATGACCGTGTGGCAACATTTTTTACACTGAATTGTGCAATATTTATTCTGAAATCACTGTTTTACCTGAATGCTCAATATTTAAAGTATCCAAGGTACATTGAAGAGAGATACTGTAATTGAGAATTCAAGTTGCTGTTTTTTTTTTTTTTTCAAAATAACTTTGGGGCAAATGCTCTCATGAGGCATATGCCCTTTTAAATACAAATTATAATGAAGTGGGCTGTTTAAAAAGGTCTTCTTATTAAACCTCTGTGGGCATTTATGTACCTCATGAAATGTGTGTTACTGGAGGAAGCATGTGGGGTACAACTTTAAATAGTCAACATATATAGTTAATAATAAAATAGTATAGTTAATGATAAAATAGTTAATAATTCTGGTTTCTTATTAAAAAAATATATATTTTACACTGCAGATCTGCTCTGTGCACTTTGTTGGGTTTCTATTTCAATAAAAGCTAGCTTCTGCAAATAAAACATGGACAGTATAATGTTTGCAGTATCCAAACACACACAGTTTTTGCCTTTTAATCAGAAGAGTATTCTCTGTAGTATGGACTTAGTGTACATGTTAGTACAGTACTCTGCCAATACTACATGTCTGATTATTTTGTCCAGGTTTCATTATTCTAAAAATATGTTATATAGGCCTACTGACTCTTACACTCTTCAGTTCAAAGTTCAATATCAGCAAGTCATAATCACTCTGTAACTGTTGTCCATCATTGTACAATTAATACTCAACACTGCAAGACTATATGTGCACAAGTTCAGGGCACAAATATTGATCAAACCCATTGAGAAAAGTCTTGAAAGAATTGGTTCCAATGAGTCATGATCTTTTAAGGGACTTTAAGGCTTTTAACAGCAAGGAGTTGAGGCTTTGAATAGTGTTATTTCTGTAGTTTGGGAGGAGCTGGAGAAGAAAAAGGATTGATGTTATAAGTGTTTGTCAGGGAGGATGGAAAATAGTTGTTTAGTGTGTTAGTGTTGTAGATTGTGATCAGAGCTGGATGTTTACTGTTCTTAATGTTATTCTAAAAATAGCAAATACTGCAGTGATTCCCAAATTGGAAAACTATACCGCACTGTGTTGTATATTGCATCGTTATGGTAAGGGATGCTAGAAAGTCATATCCTACATCGTTATCAAGTATTTTTTGCACTTACAGTAATAACATTCTATTTTATTCACCCCTAACATGTGTTTGTTCTAGTCTGCTCAATCTTAAATTTGTCCATGAGCATTGCAAATTGTTTATAAACAGTCTGTTGGGAAGATGGATGTCTGAAGGAAAAAAGTTTGAAGGTTATGAGGACAGGGCTAGAATGAAACAAAGGCCACAAAGGCCATATGGCCTTTGTATTTTTGGCAATGGCCTTGTTTCCATAAACTTTGATTACCATCAAGGCCATTTGGCCTTTGTGCCCTACCTGTTAGATAACAACGTGTTCAAAATCACTTGTTTGGCCTTGGAGCCCTCTCAGTTCACATGGTACAGTATGCCCTTAAAACTGAAGGAGAAATGGTCTTGCCCTGCTGGAACCTTAAAGGGCCAAACCTCTCTCCCCAAACTACAGTTATGGTACGGGGGTACCAAAATTCTCAGTTGGCTCAGCTCTTTGATTGACAGCTAATTAAAAAAATTCAGAGTACCAAAGCTTATATTACACAGCATGAATGGAACAGAGAGTGTTTTGATTATATAAATTGAGTTTTCCTGTACTCACTTTGAAGCAATGAACTGAGATTGTATCTGGATGAGGATGAAATTCAGACAATTGTGGGAGAGGCTTCAGTGAGAAGGTTAGGAGCACATATAGGTACTGTTTGGGATGAGAGAACTGGGCCTTTAAATCCAGCCCTGTGTTCATGTTTAAATCTGTTGAAATTTTAGTCTAAAGAGTGAATTTCATGTTTTATTAATCTTGCAACATGCATGGCTTCACCTGTTTGAATTATGCACCCAGTCTTTCAACCATGAACCATAAAATGATGAATGCTATCACCGTCCTCATAATTATTTGTACATTTGAACAGCATTGAAGTGAACATTGTCTACGTTGCTCTTCCCCACCTTTTATTTTCATTATGTGACCCTGCTTTTGAAAGCTGTAAACTGCATCAGAAACTTTCCATGGCAAGTAAAGAATGATGGGGTGCCATTCAGGCTCTCCCTACATGTCCATCCCATCATGCTGATAACTTGCCAAAGGATTTCCACAGGGTTAGAAGGGTAACATAATGTAAATAGGATGTAAGTATTGCAAATCCCGAACAAGGAAGTTTTTGGGAACCAACATTTAAGAAAATCGGCCTTCCTGGCTGGGTCACAAGGTCAAATGTATAATTTACACCTATGTAATCTGTGAAGTGTATTATTCCCGCACAATTGGTAATATCACTACAAACTATGCTAATTTGAAATGTTGATGAGTTTCCAGACAGCTTCCATGAAGGTGTAGGTACAACTTCCCCTTTGACCAATCCCAAGATGCATTGCCTGTGGGCATTTCCCAACTTGTCTATTAAATATAGCTGTTTTCTTTTTTGATTGTAAGGTATACTTTAGCAGGATCTCTGAGTAGATGGTACAAACATTTTTAAGTGGTTGTATAAATGTACCTCACTCTGTCATCACCTCCTTTTTATGTACAGTATGTGTTAAATTCTCGTACTTGCCTGGGAGTCCATCTGTCATAAGATCCATTAGCACAGGGATTATTGACACTGTGTGTCAGCTTCTCAGGTTTTAGCAATATCAGCTTGTCAGATCTTGAGTTTTAGATTTTCCAGATATGCTGCAAATCACAGTCCTTATGAATTTATGGAGTGTGGTTGTTGTGCTGTTTTATTAAACTTTAATAGATTTATATGAGTTCCCATTCTTAATTTCAGTGTGCAAGAATCACACTTCTCACAGTGATTTGAGGTGAGTGATGGTGTGCGATCATCCTTACATGCCTCAAAATTTAAGAGCTGGCTTGTTAGCAGGACAAAGAGTGAGCCCAACCTTGATGAGTTTACTTAAGATTCTCTAGTATAACCAGAAGTTGGAGTTGGTATAGCCTGCGTAGCACCTCTGTGTCGGTCGCCCCCTAGGCTGCCTCCCCTCAGAGCCTGCCTGCAATAGTCAAAAACTCCATTCATACCACAAATCAAGAATTTTATTAATATTAATCAACCCCATATTGGACAATGGCAATTGGTCAAAATTGTAACATGAATGTGGTCATTACGATTCTAAAAAGGAAATTGTATTGAATATTCATAAGCATTTGAAGCTGTGAAGATACCTTACCTGTTTCTAGTGTAACATTGAGCAATAACATTAAAAAATACACTGTGAACAGTACTGTAGGCCTATAGTTTGTGATAACTAATGTTACTGGTTGTGAACGGTTTTAACAGTTGGAAGCTTTCGGATGCTAGTCAATTTAGGAGGCTTCAGCTTATAACTAACAGTGAGTGGTCTGTTCACTACACCCCTTGTTAGAAAACAGATATTTGATAGATTGCCAGAAATTTTAAAGTATATTCGATAAGAATTTGGAGAAGAAACTGTTGAGTATACCTCAATACCTTGTTCGCATGTGAAGATTCTTTGTATTGTGAGAGATTTTGAATGAATGTGAATATTCATATTATATTAGAAAACAACCAATTGTTTTCTACGCAGTTGAACAGATTTGGTGTCCAATGCTGGCGGACGTTAGTTTTTTTGCAGCTATAAGCTGGGCGAGAAAACTTCGTCCGTTCCACGGGCTAGAGTTGGTATGAAACAGTGACAGCTAGAAACATTTTCCTTCAATGGGACACAGGTGTGTAAGCAAAGATGCATTTATATGAAATTGCAATTAAAACTAAGTAGGGTTGTGGATGACTTCACGGATTAGACTTTTCTTAACTTCCGATGTGAACTGATTCCAAGTCCTGTTGACAACGGACACAATTGCTGGTGTGAAATTATCAATAGTGTATCAAACCTGTTTGCAATCAAAGGGTATTCTGTGTCATAATATAGAGTCCAGCATGGTTTTTGTTGCATTCTCATGAGACAACATACCATCTTCAACCTGACTGTCCCCCTTTAAAATTATTGCAACAGTATTTGTTGAACATTACTCTTATGCAGGTTTTACATTGTGTCATGTTGGTGTATGTTTATTTTCAGCCTTAAAATGATGGACCTTCTTATATCCATTGCTTCCAACAACAAATTGAATCCTACAGCCTACCAGATAGCACAACCTTCCAAGCTCAAGGGAAGACCTCCTCTTGTAGTAAGTATTCCAATACAATCAGGAATCTGCCTAAAGCACTAGACAGACATTTCTCAGCTCAGTTTCAAACTCATGTTTTATAATATTGACATATTGTAATATAAGATACTTTTAATTGCTAAATGTCCAAACCATGACTGTAGCTACCTTCGCTTACTTGTTTGCTCAGACTGTAATTGTAGGGATATTTGTTCCTACATATGACAATATAAAATACATTTTAAACCTGCTGATGTAAAAGGGACCACAGCATAACTGGGGCTGAAGCTTCACTTAGTTAACTATACTGGCAGAGGATTCCACGGAAAGAAAATGAACGTAGCTACACAGAAGGGGTTGGGGGTGTCATCAAAGAGTGAAATCCATTAACCCTAATGAAATTTTCTCCCAATCCTCACTAGTACTGTAAATTAATGAAACTTGAGATGGAGGCCATACCATTAAAAGGGTGTTACTTGAAAATAAGTAGATAATTTTAGGTTAAATACAAATCCTGGGCTGTAAAACTCCATCTTACCTAACCTAACCTACATACTAATCCTAAGGGAATTTGAAGGAAGCATAATTGATCACTGTTATTGATGATCAATGCTTAATTTTCTTTGCTTTCTAGTCAATTGTTTTCCATAAAAATCATGGATTAGAGTCTGCTTTGCATGTCTTTTATCTCCTATTTTATTCAATACTTATGATGTCATTATTTCCTGTTACTACGTGACAAACAATTATCACCATGGGGACCCTTCCAGAGAGGGTGCCTTAAAACAAGTGTCCAGATTTATATCAGTGTTGTCCCTCCTAAACCTTCCATTTACGCATGGCTGGAAAAAACCAGCAACTTGGGAATGTCATTGCAGGGAAATTTTGGTATTTGGAGGGAAATTTGACTACTTTTGTATATAAACATGTGAAGTCTTTGAGAAATTTTGATTTGCTTGCTGGGTAATTTGATTTGCTTGCAGGGAAATTTACATTTTTTCCAGCCCTGCATTTACACTTTGCATAAATCCACACTTACCTTCAGGAAGTCCCTAGAAAGCTTTTAATTGTCTGGTAGGAATAAATTTTCATCTCTTCCCTCTAAATCTCAGGAATTAATCTCTTGGGAATGGTATTTTAGGCCCATAAAAATTTTTATTGCTGCTCATCTTCCATATTCATGAAACCAAATGAGACTATTTAGTAGAATATTGGTTGTGGAAGTCTGTCAAATTAAGAGAAATACTATAAATTAATGTGAGGGGAATGATGATGCTACATTTTTATGTTTCAAATTTATTTCAGATTAACAATGTGATGCCTTCATCTTTAAGATAATGACTATCACAAATACACATTGAATGGAACTTTTAACAGAATGCATTACATGAAGCACCCATCATCTTGTGCATTAAAATTCAATTTCAACTTCAATTAATTTTTATGAGGATGTTATCTGCTTTTAAGTTCCTTTTTTTTCCAAAAGAAAGTAGTAAATCCTGTCAATTTGTGGAAATCTGTCAAATTTGAAGGGAATCTTAGTTTATAACATCTGCTTCATATTCAAATGTCAAACATGTCACTTTTCATTCCTATTTGTGAATTTCTTACAAGTTTTTTCACTACTACCAGGAACTACCAAAGTCACTTTTTCTGTTCTCATTTCAAAGCACATTTTCAAGCTGTGTAGTTCAATCTTCTTTCAAAATCAGTAAAATTTTAGTGAATGTAGAAACTGAGGTTATTTCTCCTTTTATTTCTCTTGTATCCAGTATACCCCAAGCCAGTCTGCTGGAGACATTGAAGGTAGTTTCATTATGCTTTTACCCAAGAAGGAAAGGGAACAGTTTAGCATCTACAAAGGCAAGAAATCTGGAGTCTTTGAGGTAAGTTATACTTTATTATGTCTTAGAGTAGCTATCAAAGTCTTGTCCTTAAACACATGATGCAAGATCTGTAAATTAAAAATTTTGGTGAGAAAAAGGTCTGTCATATTATGTTAATGGCAGTGTTTGATGTAATAGTGATAGTATACAGTACTGCATTCTGTGCCCAATGTAGGCTTTGAATTTTGAGGCATGCATGTGAGCATGATTGCACACTATCACTTTCCTCAAATCACTGTGAGGAGTTTGAATTTTTGCACACAAATGATGAAGAATGGGAGCTCGTGTAAATTTATTTAATGTTAATAAAACAGCTTACTTAACAGACTCCTTAATTTCTTAGAGAGTGATTTGTACCTTGAAAATCTAAAACTCAAGGCCTGATCATTGATGCAATGTAAGCACAAGATTTAATTTGAAATTTAAATTTGCTTAAGGAGTATGCTGCATTTATTTTGGGATAACATTAACATTTTATGGTGATTTTAGTGTACTTTGTACATTATTCAATGTCATATATGCCACAAGTAAGTGTATATTTTTTAGATACCTTACACTTCATTGCACAATTCTCTAATACAACCTAGTCTGACCTTCATTACTGATTACAATTCTATTCAAGCATTAATGTAGCTTTGCAAAAGATTCATTGGGAAATACAATTTTGAAGTACAGGCACAGATAGTCCACAAAAAAGGTTAGGACATTGACAAATGACGATGGTGACTATCTTCCTTCCTGTCCATATTTAAATTCACATTATTCAATTTGTTTTGTTATAATTGCAAATTTTACTCTCACGCGGAAGGCCCAGGTTCGCTTTCCAGGTCGAGTCATACCAGACTCTAAAAAAGGAACCTACTGCCATTGTGCGTGATGCGCCGCATCAGCAATGGAGTAGGGAAAACAAGCCAGTGAGCCACAACTTGAAAAAAGGCTGTGGTCGGCTCGACTTGAAACCAACAGGTTGGAAACTGGGCCGTAAAACTCGAACTAACTAACAAATTGTATATTCAATCTCAGATCTTGTATGTGCAGCCTCTGTTGTGGTACACTTTTCTCCCCAGCATGTTTGAATTGTACACAGATGTTACTCAACTTATTGTTTGAAATGAAAAGCTTCTGAAGGTTGCTTATATGTAATTAAAAGACACAAGGTCATTGCGTACTTTATTGCTGACATCAATATCAGCTTGTAAATTTATGGGGATAAGAATATTACGTTTTAGAAGCAAGTATTACAAAAATCGTGACATTAAGTGCATCTCAATTGAATTTCAAAATTAAAGTTTAAGATGGTATAGCTTGTACTACTTAGAAGGAGGACAAAATTACACGTTGAGGTTCTGTAAATCATAATTATAATTTAACACAGATATTGTAAAATCGTGATGAAATGTAAAATTGGGAAAGGTTTGTTTCTTGTTATTTTGTCTTGGAGTGATTGATATACTAACTGCATAGCAGTTGATGTTAATATATATATCATAAACTGTGTTAGCAAATTAATTGCAATAGCTGTGTATATGAGATTCAGATATATAGGGAATTTAATATACTTTATTTATTACACCATTAAAGTTTAAGCTAGAGAAAGAATTATTAATATATTTCAAAACAGAAAGGAAAGTCCAAAAGTAAAGTTGTCCCAAATTTTGAAATCAGGAATTCCTGCATGTGTAAGAGGGAGTTGAGAATGGGGGTGGGGTCAAGATTTGAACTTGCCACTTAGCAAGGGTGTAGCTGATGAAAGTAAGATTGCCATCTTAGACTTAGGGCAGAGTCATTAATCTAAATGATGTTTATTTAAAGTCACTTTTCTTCTACTGAACTGCATTAACTGACTAGTTAGATAACAGACTCTCCCCTTAATTATTTCAAATTTGACTGCAAGTGTTGATCTGAAAATTACCAAAGTGTGAATTTAATTCTTTAATCTTTCTTATTGTCATGCTTGTTGTCACTAAGCATTAATACTCAAATTTGCATTATGTAAAGGTTGTTTACTAACCCTTTGTTCTTCCTACAGCACACAGTACGACTAACCATTCATTCTTCCAAAAACCACAAAATGATCTTCCGGACCAACCCTGACAAGACGCTGGGGGAGGTCTTTCCAAAGATTTGTGAAGAGAGAGGAGTAGAGGAAAGCCATTATGTTATGAGGGTGCACAAACATAAAGAAGATGCAGACCCAACTCAAACTATTCAAAGCTTTGGTGTGCTGGACTTTGATTTAGTGGAAGTTGGTATGTGAAGTTAATTTGAAAAACTGAGTTGAATATGAAATTAAGGCACATGCAAGAAAGTAAGCCAAAGAAATTTGAGTTGCTTTAGAAGATTTTACTTCCTGACTCCCTGAAGATAAAAGTAAACAAAAAAAAAAAAAACCCAAAACAAAAACAATGAATAAAGAGGAGAAATGTTAGAAAAAAGTTTTGACCAGATAAAAGTCAAGAAGGGTGTTCAGCTAAAAATGGTAAAGTGTAATGGCTAGAATATATTAAGTGGTTCTGGCTGGAATAGGTAAAGTGGCTCTGGCTGGACAGGTAAAGTGATCTGGCTAGAATATATAAAGTGGCTCTGGCTGGAATAGGTAAAGTGGCTCTGGCTGGAATAGGTAAAGTGGTCTGGCTAGAATATATAAAGTGGTCTGGCTGGAATAGGTAAAGTGGTCTGGCTAGAATATATAAAGTGGTCTGGCTGGAATAGGTCAAATGGTCAGGCTGAAATAGGTGAAGTGGTCTGTTTGGAATAGGTTAATTGGTCTGGTAGGCATAGTATCATGTTTGCATGTCCAGGCAAACAGGACAACATACTATAATGCAGAATGTGACGAAATGATAGGTGTAACTGACATTCTGGAATTTGGAAAATGTGGCAGAAATGATTTATTGAAATGGAAAATTGAGGTTAAGTTTGTTAAAAGAATGATAGATTTAGTTTGTTAAGAAAATGATCTTAATTAATTGGTTACTTCATTTCAGAAAATGAAGGCAAGAAAAAAGTTGGATTACTTGGGAAACTGAAGAAAAAGGTAAGTCATTGATGTGTGTGACATTTGAATATTTATCTTAGGAAAAAATTCCCCCACAGAATCATCTTCACATCATGAGTACATGCCTTGGTTACTCTGAGGTATGGCTTTGTTTAGCAAAACGAGCTATGTTAGATTTCAAAGGGGATTTGTGAATATTGTGTCATCATTTCATCAATGTGAATTACTGACTGTCATGTTGAACTTAATTGAGCAGGCCGAAATTTTTTTCCTTTGTGGGTGATGAGCATGCCAGTCATATATTTCACATTTGGGGAAATCATGAATAGCGAGTTGGCAAGGGATTGCAGTGGTAGTAAATCTCCCCTCTGAGGGAAACCTGTTTGCTAAACAAACCATTTGCTGGTTTTTATCCCAGAGGCACCAAATAGAATTTCAATGTATTGTGAAAGTATCATGCTGGTATATGAATTAAAGTTTCCAGAAAACTGGCAGAGTTCAGCAGACTTTTCAGAATGTATTAAGTGGGGTATATATTTGATGCTTTTCTTTGAATTCACACTGTATACGCTCAAAGTAAGCAATGCCCATCAGTGTAGAATAGAAGAGTAAACAAGTTCTTGTTGAACTATTTATCCCTAAAATTCCAGTTCAATTACTCTTTCAGAACTAGGGCAGTTCCCCTTTCACCTGATGTAATCATGTTATTTGGTAGAAAAATGCAGTGTTCATGTCCAAGGAAATGGTTCAGACAGGGTTAATGTAGCCTTCATTCACCAAAACTGCATTTGACCAACATCTATGCACCACAGTGGTGCTTCTCAATTGGGGTCTGCTTGCACCTGAGGGGTGAATTCAAATTTGCTCAGTGGTGAAATTTGAAAAGGGGGAAAGTCAGTGTAGATTATGCACAGTAAGGTGATGTTGTAAACAGTGAAACTTTTGTGAATAGGTTGCATGAATTGAGTTCACAGACTCAAAGATTCATGGCTTCATCTGATGAGGAGCCATCGGTCAAAATATAGTGAGTATAATAAGTTGGTGTTTAGAGAGATTCTTAATATGGACTCTTAAGTTGAATGAATGGGAAGTTACGGATAGCAATACCCATTTGCAGATATTGTGCATCCCTTCAATTGTGATTCTTTCTTCTGCTAGGAGTTAATGGCACAGAAATTTTTCTCTAGTAGGGAAATAGATCATAAAGTTTGAAAAGCAATGTAAGCACAATACCTAGAATAGTATGAGTATTGGCTGCATTTGACAGGAAAATAAAAAGTACTAAGTATTTTTGGATGTAGCTTAGTTAGTTAGATAGAGTTTTACGGCCCAGTTTCCAACCTATTGGTTCAAGTCGAGCCGACCACAGCCTTTTTCCAGTTGTGGCTCACTGGCTTGTTTTCCCTACTCCATCGCTTATGCGGAGCATCTCGCACAATGGCAGTAGGTTCCATTTTTAGAGTCTTTGGTATGACTCGACCTGGGAAGCGAACCCTCGCCTTCTGCGTGAGAGGTGAATGCTCTTACCGTTAGACCATACACACGGTCCTTTTGGATGTAGCATAAATGATGGCTTTTCAAGTTAAGAAACCAAGATTTCATGTGGTATCTTACCTCAATTGTGGGTTAAGTTGGGGGGGGGGGCAGTTATAGCTAGGAGGGGGATAAGCTTGGAATGATTTTATTTTCGGGAAGTGAAAGAAATTTATCTTGCAGAGAATGGATTCCTTAGGACATTCTGTGACATTTGTTACATGTTGAAAATTCTGTGACCATATCTCACAAAACTGTTCATAAAATAACTGATGTACCCAGCTCTGGGAAAAACTAATGTTAATTCACCATCCTGAGGCATGAGGATAATGCAGTATCTTGACTCTTTTGCATCCCCCACCAAAAAAAGCTGTGAATATTTAAAACTTCCTTGTAATATTTCAAAAGTTTGAGGTGTGACATTTTGAAACTTGCCATTAAACATGAATCCAATCTCTGTACTTGTTATCTTTAAGTTATGGCTGAGGTGTGATTAATTACAGGGGAGCAACCTTATACATTTTTGCCATTGCATAAGAGTACAACTTTTTCAATTTGTACATTTCCTTCTTCCTGCTCCCAAACACCCAGCCCTTCCCCAACATGCAAGATGATTCATTTTTCTTTACCATACATAAGTAATCCAAAAGAGTTTGGTTTGCATGGCCCAGGTCTCTTCAGTTTGATCATATTTTCATCCAAATTTTGAATATTTTTCTCATACAGGAAGATGAGGATGAGGTAGAGTATTGAAATCAGTTTTTGCTGAAACTAACTTTTTTTTCTGTGTTTTGCTTCAAAAAATGCTTCATGTTAACTTCTAAGCACAACTAGAGTTTGAGAGATTGTATCTACTGTCCATCAAATTGTGATTGCCACTGCTTGATGTCTGTTTAAAGCCATCCTTTTTTTTCCCTGAAAGGCAGAATGCACATTTGATTAAATTCACATGTATATACTTATAGAGTGCTGAGTAGAAATAGTACTGTGATACACTCAAAATCCAGTCAAAGACCCTTTTCCGAATAGCGATTACAAAGAATTGTGGGATACAGTGTCAGTGTGTGTTGTTTTTTATCACAGTTAAATGCCATTCAAAGAAAGATGCTTGCAAATTCCCTATCCCACAAATCTTTGTAACTGCTATTTGGAAAAGAGTCCATTCTTGCAATGTTATTTGAATTTTAGTATCAAGATCCATTTCAAATTTCAAAAATTTACAGCTTAGAAATGGAATGTTCAGCTTAAAAGCAAAAAAATCATTATATTACAGAGAAACCATCACATGAGACCTAAGGATAATTTTTAGTCCTAATGAAAATGTGACATAGGGACTCTCAGTGTGTTTTATTTTTAGAATTTTTTTAACTCACAAAGGTGTCCTAAATTATCCTTGTTTGTATCACCCAGTAGTAAATGTACAAAAAAAAAAAAATTAAAAAAGAAATAAAAAATGAAGTAGTTGGATACAGAGCAGTTCATCTGTAAAGGTACTTTCCCAAATAGCAGTAAAATGTTTACGGGATTAAGTTTTGGTGGATATCATTTTTACCAATATCATTGTACATGAAAAAAAATGCCATACACCAAAATTGTATCCCACAATCCTTAGTAATAACTATTTGAAGAAGGATATATCAAGAGCATTTCATGTTTGGAAGAGCAGTCTAGTGGTGTTTACCAGCATTTTTAATTAAAAATGTCCTCTGCTTTGTTGATTCTGTAGCATTGGGATTGATTGGTTGTCTAGTCGTATAGCTCTTTCATTTGACTTTAATACATGAAGCTGCATGTATTTGGATTTTTGCTTCGTTTGCACGCTCGCTTTGTGTTTGATAATAGGTTGATATAGTTGCCATGTGTTGAATTATGAGATCGATTTCATGAAAAAAGTACAAAAACGAGGACAGCATGAGGAATGTTTGTGATCTTCCATGAAATTGTGCAAAAACATGACGGAGAATTTCATTCATCAGGTTTCTTAGTAATGTATGGACTTGAGTTGTTGATATGTAGGAGGTAGAAATGTTGTCATATATTTTGATATTTAAATAATCCATGGAGGTACCTTTCAGTGTAGTACTGTACTACCGCAGTTTGGCATGTACTGCAAGTAGGTACTATTCGTTGTCGTGTTATGAGAAAATGTTTGTTGAGACTACTTTGTATTTAACTGAAAATGAAATACACATACATCTATGTCCCAAACTGGCAAATCATACCTTAGACCTATTTCCAAATTGTAAAATTACAAAGACTTGTGGGATTGAGTTTTGGCATGAGCTATATCTGGCCACAGTGAAATGACATTGACAAAAATGATGTGTACCCAATGTTCCTCCCATAATACATTGTAATTTTTATTTGGAAAATGGTGTATGCAGTAGGTTAGCAACATTTGATACTCATCTGTGCCTGGTGCCTGCAATATCACAGAAGAGTAATTACACTAAAGTGCTGTAAGCATAGAATATCTCTCAGGGATCATCGCATCATGCATATTTATTAAAGAATTTAGTATTCCAAAGGTCTGATTACCAGTAGTTGGGGTAGATTCAGACTGTGCCGTATGAATGGAATGGTCATAATTATAAAACAAGGTCAGGCTAGAAAGAATCTGTAAAATGTTTTCACAAGTACTTACCTATGTTTCTCTGTCTAGCTTCTAAGTAAGTTCTTCATAAATTTTTTGTTCTTCATGAAAAGTTGGAAAATAACATTTTGCAGAAAGTTTCAAAACAGGTAATAAAAAGTAAAAAGTTTCATGCTGTTGAAATTAAAACAACTGGGAAACTTTACATGGAAGGGGAAATGAACAAAATCCCTCAGGAAAAATGTGCTCAGTGCATGCTATATTGATGAATCTTATGTAGATAAACCATTGAAGACAGTTGCAGCTAGTTTATGGCTTGCATAACTTGAAGCTGTTTGAAATGATATTTATTAGAGCTTTAAGTTGTTTTGTTTACATGTAGGATCAGTTGCTATTAACAGTTATCATGCATGCCTTATGTACTTTAAACCCACGATGTTATGTATCCTGTGCATGCTGTGTGCAGTGTTTGTATGGATTGGAGTTGGTTCAAATACTTCATATTGATGTTGTTTCTATATTGGCCAGTATTATGTAAGGTGAAACCTACAAGGTAAGTGGTCAGTAGTGAAGAGTAGTGGTCAGAGATGAGGAAAGTAGCATTTGGGACTTTCAGTCCTTTACAAAGAAGAGGTGGTATTTGAAATTCCTCTGTGAGCAGACCCTGCAAGTTGAAGGGGAAGGTTTTAATTGCAGACTAGATGTTTAAATACAGTCATTTGTCACCTTAAAGTAGAATTTTACCAGTAGTTTACAGAATTCTTAATAAGCACAACCCTTTGATTGACATCACATTTAAAAAAAAAATAGAGAGTAACTCATATTGCACATCATGTGCTGAGAATGTTCTGGTTCACATCAGTATACTCACCAGGATATTCCCTGAATTATAAACAGGGATTTTGTCTGGATAAGGATGAGCTTTAGATACTTGTGGGAGGGGCTAGAAGTAAGTAGGTTTTGAGAATTAAAACTACCCTAGGTGATGAATAACTGCCTTTAACCACAGGTTACATTATGTAAGTACAGGTTTACCAAGGTAAGTCCTCAAAATAGCTTTGTCCTCTCCCCCCCCCTCCCCCCTCCCCCCCCCCGTCCCCTTCCTCCTTGCCTTTGCTGATTTCCAACAGTGTCGTTAATTATTGCTAAATTTCTCAAGATGGCAAATATTTAAATTACCGATTACCCTACTACAGTTTTAATTCAGTGGGCTTGTCTTGTTCAGTGTGCCTGGAAGGTATAAACATTTGAAGGCTAGGAAGAAACCGGTTGGCTCATATAGGATCCTTTTAACAAAGTGAGCTTGGCACTTGATCATGTCAATGTAGTAGTGTGCAGTGGTTTGGGGCCTATAGTGATAGGATCACTGTAGCATGGCTTATGGCATGCTATGGTAGGATCATTCTAGCAGTACGCCATGGGGTAGGGTCTACAGGATTATTGTTCCAGTGTGTTATGGGATTGGGTGTATAGTGATAGGTTTACTTTGGCAGTATGCCAGGAACTTGGGTCCATATAGTTATATGGTTACTGTTATAGTATGTATGCTTTGGGGTTGGCCCTACAAAAGTAATAGGGTTACTGAAGCATTATGCTATGGGTTGGCCCTAAAGTAATTGGGTAACTGTAGCAGTATGCTATGGGGTTGACCCTATATTGATAGGGTTACTGTTACAGTATGCTTTGGGGTTGGCCCTACAAAAGTGATAGGGTTACTGAAGCATTATGCTATTGGGTTGGCCCTAAAGTAATTGGGTTACTGTAGCAGTATGCTATGGGGTTGGCCCTAAGGTGGCAGGGTTTTTGTAACAATGCTTTGGGGTGGAGTTGAAAGTGACAGGGTTACTGTAGCAGTATGCTATTGGGTTAGCCCTAAAGTGATAGGGTACCTGCAGCAGGATGATATGGGGTTGGCCCTAAGGTGGTAGGGTTCATACCTCTCACTGGTGCAGTATGCAACATGGTTGGAATTGCAGTATGCTACTCAAAGAGGAATTAGAATGACGATGGTGAGAATAAATATAAGACCTCTTGTCTTTTATATTTAAATGAGGAAATTGCTTGAATCATGGTTTAGAACCTTCTCTCTTTCTGTGTACTAACAAGCTAGCACAATTTTTAGGTGAGAGCAGTTCTCACTTTGTGATGGTGTTGGGGGTATTATATGTTTCAATTCAAGTGTTTACATAGTATCTTTGTCAATATTTTCATTTCCATGTGAATCATCTGTTTCCTGTGTTACCTTTTGGTACTGCACTATTCTTTGGGCAGTGTTATCTAACCTGTGATCTGCATACCATTGATAAAACAGTCATATGTCAAAACTTTGGATGAAGTTTTTTTGGTTTCGATGAAAAGAGAAACCTATGCATTCATGATGGCGTGTGTGTGTATGTACGTACGTGTGTATGTGTGTGTGTGTATGTGTGTGTGTTTGTGACACTTTGCTTGTTTACACGATATCTTGAGAAAGGAAAGTCCGACAGTTCTCAAACTTGGTACACAGATACCCCTTACTGAGAGGAAGAACCCTATTTATTTTGGTGGAGGTCAAAGGTCATTTGGGGTCACAGGGGGTCAAAAACCAAAATCTTTGTTTACACAATATCTCAAGATAGAAAACTTGGATTAATTTCAAACTTGATATGTAGATGCATTATGATGTAAGGAAGAACCCTATTGATTTTGGTGGAGGTCAAAGGTCATTTGGGGTCACGTGGGGTCAAACCCCAAAATCCTTGTTTACACGATATCTCATGGTAGGAAACTTGGATTAATTTCAAACTTGATATGTTGATGCGTTATGATGTTAGGAAGAACCCTATTCATATTGGTGGAGGTCAAAGGTCATTTGGGGTCACATGGGGTCAAACCCCGAAATCCTTATTTACACGATATCTCATGGTAGGAAACTTAGATTAATTTCAAACTTGATATGTTGATGCGTTAAGATGTAGGAAAGAACGGGATATATTTTGGGTGGAGGTCAAAGGTCATTTGGGGTCACAGGGGTTCAAAAACCAAAATCTTTGTTTACACAATATCTCAAGATAGAAAACTTGGATTAATTTCAAACTTGATATGTAGATGCGTTATGATGTAGGAAGAACCCTATTGATTTTGGTGGAGGTCAAAGGTCATTTGGGGTCATGTGGGGTCAAACCCCGAAATCCTTATTTACACGATATCTCATGGTAGGAAACTTGGATTAATTTCAAACTTGATATGTTGATGCGTTAAGATGAAGGAAAGAGTGGGATATATTTTGGTGGAGGTCAAAGGTCATTTGGGGTCACAGGGGGTCAAAGACCAAAATCTTTGTTTACACAATATCTCAAGATAGAAAACTTGGATTCATTTCAAACTTGATATGTTGATGTGTTATAATGTGAGAAAGAACTGGATATATTTTGGTGGAGGTCAAAGGTCATTTGGGGTCATGTGGGGTCAAACCCCGAAATCCTTATTTACACTATACCTCAAGGTAGGAAACTTTGATCCGTTTGAAACTTGATATGTTGATGCGTAATGGTGTAGGAAAGAACGGGATATATTTTGGTGGAGGTCAAAGGTCATTTGGGGTCACAGGGGGTCAAAGACCAAAATCTTTGTTTACACAATATCTCAAGATAGAAAACTTGGATTCATTTCAAACTTGATATGTTGATGCGTTATAATGTGGGAAAGAACTGGATATATTTTGGTGGAGGTCAAAGGTCATTTTGGGTCACGTGGGGTCAAACCCGGGAAATCCTGGTTTACACTATATCTCAAGGTAGGAAACTTTGATCCATTTCAAACTTGATATGTTGATGCGTAATGATGTAAGGAAAAACCCAAGAATTTTGGTGGAGGTCATAGGTCATTTGGGGTCACATGGGGTCCAAACACTGAAATCCTTGTTTATATGATACATCATGATAGGAAAGTTGGATTCATTTCAGACTTGATATGTAGATGTATTATGATGTAAAGAAGAATCCTTTTTATTTTGGTAGAGGTCAAAGGTCATTTGGGGTCAGAAGGGGACAAATCCTGAAAAACTCTTTAACACAATATCTTAAGGTAGGAAACTTGGGATTCATTTCAAACTTGATATGTTGATGTATGATGTAAGCTGATTGTTTGCGAAATATCTTAAGGCACAGTATGAAATTTGTAGAATTGTTTGGGTTAAAAGAAAAAAACCAGTTACTAACATGTGGAGTCAAAGGTCACTTCGGGTCACCAGTTCTTACAAGAAATGTAGCATTTCATTGAAAAGAGCATGTATGTATCATCGAAACCTCAATGCATTTTTGCATACTGGTTTCTTTTTATTTCTCATTTTTCCTGAAACTTATCACAGCATTTTAACATTTTTTTTTGTAGGAAGAAAATGAGTGCTTGCATTTTCTTCTCAGTTTTTTTTTTTGCCAACACTCTATGCTTACCTTAAAATTGGCAAGAAAAAGGCAAAGTAGAACAAGCAGTCAAGCTTCAATGTCTGATTCAAATTTTTGAGTCATGCCTGTAAATATGAAAAGCTTAAATCAGGTTTTGATGCATTAGAGGTTACATCCTTAGTAGTCTAGTGAAAGGTAGATTTAAATTCAGTGTATTGGTTTCAAGAAATGGCTCTTCTTTAGAACTATACACTTATCAACTGTAGGACACACCATCTGAATCCCAGGGAGGGTCATGCAGTGTTCATTAGGAGGGTCAAATGTTCTTGTGCATTGAAAACACCCCTTGGTCATATATTGCCCAAAGACTTAAAAATAAAAATAATCATGATCTTATATAGCACTAAATTTAATAGCCTGACAGCATAGTCCAAAGCACTTTACAGAAACAACCTACATATTACACTAGTCATAGGAGTCCAAAGACAGGTAAGTTTTCTTGAAAATTTGCAATGCAGTCTGTAGAATGTAGTTGATTGCTAGGAACATAATGGACTTCTATGGTAGAAAATGATTTACCTGTTACACACTAATTAGGTTGCTTTGGCACAACATTTGGGGAACTTTGTCCTACTCCCACATCACAACTTCATAGAACGTGATCCACTTTTAACTGAGTACTGTCCAGAGATCAGATGGTGTGTCTGACAACTGATAAGTGTGTAAATAAAACCAAATATCACCTAATTGTCTCTTCATGTCTTTGTTGTCATTTGGAATTTTGTCAAGGCTCACTGGCGTGTCAAGGAGTTTTTAATCCTGTCAGAAAGCTCAAAACATTACATGGAATGTCAATATTCAACAATGATAGTACAGGGTGTGTGACACAAGTTTGATAGTGAAATGGGTTTCATTAGTTCAGTTGATGTCAAAGACTCGAAGGTGGGTACATTGGCAGATCTAGGGACTCTGGTCAGAGGCATTGAGAATAGCTTGCAGGGGCAAGTTGCAGGCTTAAAAAACCTGAAAAGGGTGCTGGCAGGCAATGTCAGTGTCCGCCAGCGTGCCAGTCGCGTTACTGCTTTTGAATGAATTTATTTCCGTATTTTCAAATGGAATGAAATCGTGTTTCTGAATTTACAAAGTAGCGTTAGATAGCTTGGCTTGTGCATAGCAATTGGAGCAGCTTCTACAGCAAAATGCAATGCTACAAATTATGTGTTGCTATCTCTTATTTAATATTCATGAAAGCATTTGCTCTAATAATACAAATTTAGGACGGTGGTTGTTTGCTCGAGTAGAACTAAAAATCTGAAGATTGTCAAGTAGAACTAAAGATCTGAAGATTTTCGAATAGCAAAACTAAAAAACTGAAGATCTTAAAGAATGTCTTTTCATTGTATCCTCAGCGTACCGAAAAGAGTAAACCAAATGCCAATGGTTCTCATAATAACCACAGATCTCCTCCAGAAAACAAAGTTCAGAAACAGAATTCTGATGGCACAGTACACCATAAGCCAGATGGAGGTGTCCCATCCAAGCCAGATGGAGTGACTTCTCACAAAAAACGTCCAGCCCCCTTGCCCCCCTCAGTTTCAACTGCCAATATACAACCCTCTGATGTCCAAGCTCAGTCTAACACTTTGGAGAAATCCAAACCAAAGGTCAGTCGTGTATCCACAAAAAAAAGAAGAGCCCCAGCAGCACCGGTCGCAGTTGTACCAATAAACATTGAAGAATCGTCCGAACAAAAGAAAGAAACTACTGGGGATAAAGAAGGGGTGGTTGATAATTCACAAAGGGTGGGAGGTCATGACGAGAGTGATGCACCATCTCAGGTTGGGATTGACCGGGGCCAGTCAATGGAGGTTGTTACAGATGGGGCCCCTCCATCCCCAGCAGTGTCACACGGGTCATCACAAGGTCTCTCAACCTCTGATAAGGATAAAAGCAGCGTGACTGGGTCTGTCAGTGAACATGACAATCAAGGTAAGATAATGCTGTTTCCTTGCTCCATTGTCTCCTCAATATGCCCTTTTTTCTCACTTGTGATATTTTTTAAGAGCAGTATTATAAAACATCGTGAGTGTATGTAATAAAAAAAAAATTCTACACTCAAAAGGCAGTATAACTTCAAAAAAATAAATCCTGAGGATTTTGGCTGAAAGCTTGCTTCCAACAAGCTGAAAAAGTTCAAATGAAATATGAACAGCCATTAACAACCATAGAGGGAAGTATGCTAGGAATGACTAAAAGACTAATTGTGCAAAACATCAAAATAATGTAAAGAAAGCATAGTAAAGTGCCTTTAAACTGATGCAAGTAACTCACAATAGAAATGAATATAAATTGTGGTGAAATTAACACACAGTAGAAATGACTTAAAATGGTGCAAGTAACAAGTAGTAGTATAAGAACGAGTAGTGGTATAAGTGACAAAGTATTGTGCAGATAAACCATGATACAAGTTGCAAATAATTTAAAATTGTACACCAAAGAAGTGTCTAAATATGGCAAATAAAGCATAGTTTATGTAGCTATAGTACAGGAGAAGCAACCAGGAAGAGCTGCAAATGAAACATATTTACTAGTGGGAACTAAAATGATGCAAATGGAGTTGCACTCTGAAGTGTCTATGGAAAAGTGATTTCAATGCTCTGCTGTAGGATGCTTTCACATGAAGTTGCAATAGGTAAGTCCTTCCCTCTGTCGTGCAAAGAAACAACAGTGTTTTAGTGCAACAGCACACTCGCTTGGATCATCAGCTGCTTCTCGTTTAGCTGTAGTAGCTAGCATACTACACTAGCATTTAAGCATCAAAAGGCCCAGGCTGTGTGATGTCAGTTAAAGCATAGAATGCTGGAACAGAGGCCAACTTGTTAAAAAAAAAAACATTGCAATTAGAAACAAAGGAGTAGCAAATTTGAAAGTAAAAAAATTGAAGGTCCAACTCCATAGGCATGGAGAATGATAGAAGGGTTAAGAAAACCTTGACTAGAAGTACAGAAACAAAAAGTTGGAAACAGTGTAATACTGGTCAAAAAATTCTTTTAACTTTTAAATTCAGTCATCTGAACGTACTGTTAATTGTCATATTTAAAACAAAGCAGGGCTCAATCTAGAAACTACAAGTGTTTAGTGTTCACTTTTAGGCATATGGAGACTAATTATAGGTGTAAAATTTCATTACATAAACCTTTTAGTTGTAAACTTGTCATTTCACTATTTAAGATAAATATAGTTCTTACTTTTTTGTAAGTTTCTTTTTGATTTTTCAACACTTACCCCATTTCCCATGTTTCCCTGTAATAATCTGCAACACTAAAACTTGTAATCTTTACCTTATTTTGTAATAAACAATCCCATTAACTATTTTTCAAAAGACTTCACTCCAGCTGAGCTTTACATGAGTGATAAATTTAAACATGGCACAAATAATTTTGCTATGGGATTGGATAGAGACTGTCACCTTCCATTGCTTACCCATTGTAACAAGATTTTGGAGTAAAAGCAAATGTATTGTTGATGTTCTGCATGTGGGATTTTTTTTTCTATGTGCTAGGATTGTTTTTAACTTTAGCAGTGTTGTGTTGCCATTGGGTCATACTGCATTCAGTTGTTTACTCCAGCATAGGTAGAATAATGAAAACATGTTGATAATCTACCGACCCCAACAAGATGGTTCTACTGTACCTTCAGCTACTCACACCCATAATGGTCATGTTGTCTTCAGCTATTACTTATGCAAATTTTGTATTTGTGCTACGTTATGTCAAATACATCCCTTGATGCAGACAACATGAGTGGGCGGTATATTTAAGTTGCACAGTGGTGGGGTTGATGGGATGGGGCTTCAAATTGGTGGATGGGATGGGGGTTTGATGTGGTGGGATAGGGGATAGGGGTAATAATTCAATGGATACGAAGAAAGTGTATGATAATAACACCTTTTGTATTCATAACATAGCATGGTAAGTGCTTCCAGTCTAAACTTAATTTGAAATGCTTAAGCTGTAGAAGTTAAAACCAGTGTTGTAACAAGTCACGACTCGAGTCACTTCCTCTCGAAATGATAGTGATTCGATAGAATTCAGGAGTAATTTCCCCATTGAAATAGTACAGTGACTCGAGTCAATGACTGGACTCAAGTCACTTCAAAGTTTGAAAACTGGTGATTCCAGTCACTAAATTGTAGTGACTTGATTACAACACTGGTTAAAACAAAGAAACAAATGGAAACAAGCCTATTGCCATACTATTGTTGAAGCATTTTTAAATGCACACATTTTCATTGTAAAATGTTTCGTAAAAGTTTTTGCCTGTTGAGTCATTTTATCACTTCCTCAGGTTCTATCCCTCCTGCTCCCTCTAAACCCCCTCGGTTAAATCTTTATTCAGATGAAGAAATTGACGCTGAATTTAAATTAGAAGGCAAACCAGTCTTTGTGCCCCCTTCCCCTCCCTTAACTCCCCCTTCTGCATCAGTGCCAACAGAAGATGTCCGGAAGTTGATTGCAGAGGGTCGTCTTAGTATTGAAGAAGGTAGCTCTCAGCTAATTTCCACACTTTGATGTAATCTTGCAAACTATAAAGCACCTTCCTCATGGAATAATTCTTGTATACAACTCATCGCACACATCTCAAGATCTTCCAAGTATATTTCCAGTGTCACAGTTCTTGTTTGGGATTGTTATAATGGTACACATTTTTCTTCATGCAGCAGCTTTCCTTGTAACCATATCAAATGTTATGAAACTGTCTAAATATTATTAAAATACATTTCTGTTTGAAACATTTTTTTTTGTCAAATTCCTGCAGGTATTAAGTTTTTTTTAATGCTTGAAAGACAATGCTTCATTCATGCAATCAATTATATCTGCTACAAAGGTTAAGCAGCCATGGAATCATCATAAAACATTTTGAGTAACTCTAAATCTTACTCTAAAACACAAGGGAAAATTTTAGGGTTATTTTCTAATATATTAAATTCGAGGGTCCTTCTGTCATTTGCTTAAAGCACTAAGAGGTTGGAATAGTCTCTTTTGTTGTTAGTAACCAAAACAAAATTTTAAAACATAATCAACATTTACCACAAAGGAAAAAAGGAAAAATGAGTTATAAAAATGGTAACACTAAGCTTGTAAACCATGGGTAAGGATTGGAGGGTCCAATTGAAAACCAGGAACATTGCAGTTAAAAGACCTTTCAATCTTTAAGGTAATTAAGGCTAAAATGAAATGTACTGCAGTTGTAGGTGATGCATTGCACAAACACCTATTAAAGGGATGAGCAGCTGATAAGGAGATTAAACCTGAAGTATATAAGCTGAAGCATAAAACCTTATCTAACTCGAATCTTAATGCATTCTACTGGTTCAAAGATTTCGGAAAAAATTTTATATGCTAGTAGCAGAAGATTTGTTCAAGTTAATCAGCTTTTCTCGAAAAAGGCAAATGTCTCACTTGTTATATGAAGTCAAAACTAGCTTTCATTAGGTTGAACATTATGTCTGACTTAATGCTTTTAATGACATTTTTTTTAAAACAGTTCTCAGATTGATTTTGAAGTACTTTGATCACAAATGCACACTTAAATTAATATCCTAAAACTCTTGGCTTCATTTTTTTTTTGGCATAATTTTTTTTCACCCAAATTGTCAACTGTGGTAGTATTTTACTCTTACGTTTAATGTCAGGTGTCTGCTTAAGTTTATGTAGTGTATGTGCACAGGGTTCTTAAATTTGTCTCCTGTAGAGCTGAATAAAACATTTATGGCTCCCATCCTTGTAAAGTTGTATAATAGTATGAAGTCGCAATTGTCAATTTTGTTAATATCTGTCATTTCAGTACATTATCAGCATCCATAGCTCAGACCTATGCATTAAAACATCTAGAAATTGTCATCCGCTGGTACTTAAATTACACTGCGTAATTTGAGATTGTCTTCAGTACATAGTGCCATGTACACTGTACTTCGAATACCCAGTAGCCCGTATGTCACGACATCATCTCAGTTGAATACATGTCATGTCTCCACACCAGACTGAACATACTACCAATTATGTGACACTGTACTGTAGGCATAATATGGTTAAGTTTTAGCTAGGAAAAGATCCTTGCCTTGCTTTTGCCAGAGATGGAAATTCCAGACCTCCTGGTTGCTAAGCTTCATTGCTTCAAATACCACCACTTTTTTCCACTTAGCCACAGCATTTTATAAGATGAGAGGGTATACAGTACCCACTTCCAAGATTAGATCACACACAGCTTTGTTTTTTGAAAAATAGCATTATTTTTTAGGAAAGTAGATTTATTTCCTTGGAAGCCAGCACTACTATTGAAAGGTAGCATTATTTATTTGGAAGTCTGCATCTGTGGAGTGGTGTGTCTATGCATGTAATGGGTGGGAAGGGGGGGGGGGGTAATGGTGGGGGCAGGAGCTCCCTAGGAATAAACTGAAAAGAATCCCTATGTGCTTTTTGCACTAAGACATCAAAGCAGCAAAACTTTTGAACTTTTTCTTCAGCACTAAGTGTGAAAAATGATTATCTGTATGGAGGGGTGGATGCTTGAACCTTCACACTAAATCAAATTAGATCATTGAACTCTTTTTAATATTAAGTACTTCGGAGTATATGACGGAAGTATCTTTTGATGCTGAGGGACTTGGTTTAATCATTTGAGCTTTTATGTTTCAAGAAGTAACTTACAGGTTCAGTGAAAATCCCTTGCCACCGGGTATTGAAGATTGGATAACCAGTGTTACTGGATGAACTAATGTTCAATAATATAGTGTAAACTGGCTTGTCAATATCGTGCATGCTAATTATTTGCTAAGAAATAGGAGTCATATGGTAATGTAGTTATCAGTGGTTGAAATTCCTCCTATTCTGCTGTCTAAAAGCAGTGATTTCAGTGCCAACCAGCAGCAATCTTTCAATAGTCTCTGTTCCACTGAACGGAGTCCTTTACAGAAACAAAAAAAAAAAGACAAAACAAAACAAAACAAAAAAAAGCAAACAAATAAACAAACATTCAGTAGCATATAGTACATGCAAATAATCTCTGGCAAGAAATCAAGACATAGATAACTAAAATTTCCATTAATTTGGACTTTCATGTGAAATTAATCTCACTCAACTGTGATCAACTTAAATCATACCTTTGATTTGAAACAAAACAACACAATTTTGTTGGAGCAATTTGAGTCTCCTTTAACTTGAGATCTCTGCAGTACTTCTCTGATACAGTTGAAGATCAGGCATGATATGGACGTGGAGTAGACAATTGTGCCTGCAAAGATTTGTTGCAACTTCATTTGCTCTGGTAATTTCAGGTCAGGGCTATTCATTTTAGAAAAGGCACTGTTCCATTGATTAGTAGCAAAAAAATTTAACAGCAAAAAAACAAAAATTTTTTTAATTTTGGGTTACGTGTTGCAATTTTATAATTTGTTCTATAATCTATACTTACCTTTTACTCATGCTTCTTTTAATACTTACAATGTAATCTATACTCAGATTATCCTGATGGTGATGCGTCTACTAACCCTGATTCTTCGTCAGTTCATGACGATGAACAGTTTTCTTCTGAAGAAAATTTAGCTTCTAGTCATCAAAGTGAGTTATACCATCGAATGGGCTTGTCATAAGTTTGAATGCTATACTTGATACTTCAGTTTGGCACATTTTTACTGTACTGCATGTCATGCTTAAGATGCAAGAATGAATTTACACTCACATTTTACTGTACCACATATAATAATGAAGATGTGAGAATGAATTTATACTCACATTTTTCTGTACCAGATGTAATGGTTAAGATGTGAGAATAAATTTATACTCACATTTTTTTGTACCACTTGTAATGCTCAAGATGTGAGAATGAATTTATACTCACAATATGTGAATCTATGTACTCCAAGATTTGTTCTTGCAAGTACAGTTACATGTAAATATTCTGTACAGTAAATAGCCAGGCCCATTGTTTGGACCTTTGTAGAAGGTTCATGCAGTAGGGTCATGTGAGGAATGTGCAGCTATAAAATCTGGAAGAAGCAAAGTGTTGGTGCTGAGTTGCTGCTCTCTCTCAATTGGAGATAAAATTAAACCTTACGGAAAGTTTTGGTAAATGACAGCATTGGATGGATTGTAAAATCCTTCTTAGAAAAGTGTATTTTAAGTTAGGATACCTATTCACTATAAAGAATGTGCAAATTTCTGCTGTAGGGTAATAATGCTATTTAAGTGACAATATTTGACAGATGGAAGGGATAGGTGATTGTCATTTCTTCAGCAGTCAAAAGGGATTTGAAATTAATGTGCTGCAATGACATCACAGACTTCCCAGATTACACTTTATCTCAAGAAAAAAATTACATTAGCTTAAAAGCTACAATCTTCCAAACAGTATATACTATTGAGATGCAGTTTTCACCAGAAAGAGAAAAATTTTCTGTATATTTTGGAGTCTGTGATTTTTAATCCAGCAAATACTATACCTTATAAAGACAGTTTTCAGTATCCATATAAACAATACCAAAAGGATTTTTCCATTCAAGCTCAGTCAGAAAATTTAGTCATCTTGCATGTCATCAAGTTGAAGTTAATTTGTGAAGAAATGTGATGTTATAAACATCTGTGCTTGAAAAAAAAAAAAAAAAATCAAGTTATGCTATATTTTGCCAAGGGGTTGTTCCTTTCCATTCATTTCTGTATTTAATATTCATGTTATACAGTTATGGAGTATATAAAGTCCAAACATCTTCTCTAGCAAGGGTGGCACTGCCAAATAGTATCCTTGCATACTTTGGAGTCAACAATTTTTAATCTGGCAAATCCCTTGTAGAGACAGTTTGTAGTACTGTATCTGTATAAACAGTGCCGCAAAAAATTTTCCATTCAAGCTCAGTCAGACATTTTAGTCATCTTCCATGTCATCAAGTTGAAGTGGACTTTTGTAGAAGAAATGCAGTGTTATAAATATCAAGTTATGCTATATTTTGCCTAGGCGGTTGTTCCTTTCCATTCATTCCTGTAAAAGTCCAGCAGTTTTTACATCCATGGCAAACTATAAATGTCAAATCTAATAGCATGGAGAATTATTAAACAGAATAGAATAGTTCTGTAGTATTTGAAATTTTATATCATGGGTGTGGTGCAAAACTGGAAGTACATAAAATATCTTGAGCAGCCAAAGTTCTTAATATAAAAATTTGGGTGAGAACACTATCATTCTTGTCTTGCTCTGAAAATGAATATCCTTGTCTTATACTAGGCATATCTTCTCTCAAGAAAGCATTGCTATACCTAATAATATTCTTGTTATACAGTTTATGGGGGATGAGTAAACCCTCTCTAAGTAGGATTACTATGTCTATTAATATCCTAGTCTACAGTTTATGAGGAATTAGGTACATCACTTCTCTAGCCAGGGTTACAATGCCTCAAGTGGTTTAATATCCTGATCTTTGTACCTTGATTCAGTTTATGGAGGATACAAGTACATCTCCTTCCTAGTGTGAGATAATGTGCCTAATATTAAATATTCATATTATACAGTTTATGGGTGATATACAGTCCATATACATCTTCTGTAGCTAGGGTTACACTGCTAAATAGTATCCTTGCCTAAACAGGTGTAACATCACAACCTTTGTACATCAATCCAGACAGAGCTGTCAAAATGAAACTTTAGTGCTAACCTGTACATAGTTGATCATGTTTTGAGTTCATTGGTCTACAAGTTTAGATATGGACAATCTTTACCCTGATAGGTAGAAAATGGGAGGGACTGTGAACTTCACAAAATGATTACTGTGTGTTTGTTCGTCAATTATTTTGCTTAAATATTGGGAAGCCTTTTTAATTCCTCTATAGTTGTACAGTCTTGCAAATCCCATGCATGCAATTGAAACCATCTAACCTACCATTGTATTAATGACATTGTCTACTGTTTCCTCTATGTTAGCATGTTTTACTGAAGGTGCATTAATATTTCAAACCTTATAACAGACAAGCATGCATTTGCCTCCCCCTCCCCTCTAATCAGTGACCAAACCTGGGTTTCTTTTGTAACATTTGCACATAAAAGAAGTTGAGTTCATCTTCAGGTGGATAGGAGCTAGATTTATGTCCAATTTTCTCATTAGGGGCTGAAGAAAGCTTGGTGATGAACTTCTGTCATGATACAAAGCTGACATATTCCAAAATTGCAAAGTGACACCAAGGCAGAGTTGAAACAAGTTACCTAATTTTGCAGTGGAGTCAAAGTTATTTACTAATATTTTAATGTAACTTGAGCATGGACTTATGAACAGAGCATGTAATGTGTATGTCATATCTGTAGGTTGTCACCACTGACTAGGGCAAAAAGGCTCACAAAGATGGCCACTGTGAAGCTATAATCTGTATGATTTGACAATGATTCTGATATATTAAACAAAAGTTTAATTTGAATGAGGAACAATATCATATTCCTGAAATACATGTAGTGATTTTGACCTTACTTTGTATTATTTTGAAAATATTTCAGGTTTCTTGCAAAATCCATTGATTTGAACTACTTGAGCAAGTCCAAACTTTTTCACAAAACCATAGGGGGCATCCATCTTGCTACACCTGTTCTCACACGTACCGTAGCGGCAATCTATGGATAGTATGCTCTGTCCATGTATAGGAAGTCTGTGGACTTGAGTCATATGTGCAGTAACATTTCTGTGAGAAAAATACAACTCCATGAGTCATTTCCCTTTTGAAAATTAGTAACTCTAGTCAATGACTTGCTACAACTCTGTAGGGAGGTGTCATTGTGCCATTGCATGTTGTTTTGTAAGCTGTGTAGGTATATGTATAATATTGATAGCTTAGTAATTATTGAATATATCCAGCTTTGCCAGACCTTGTAGCTTTTGAATGTGCAAATATGTTATCAGGAAATAAAACTTTGCAGAGTTAAATTGTCTTTTTCAATATTTTGTATCCAATATTTAGGTCTGGATGATATTGATGGAGAAATTGAGATAATTTTGGCAAAGGTGGATGGGCCTGAGGTCAAAGTTGCCAAAACAGACAGTGTTGCACCTGACGAAGAACCAAAGGTTGCTGAAATTTCATTAGGTGATGTGAATATTGAAGGAAATGCAGGGTTCATGGTAGGCACCCTGCCAGCTGAACTACCACCCCCACCTTACGTTGAACAGGTTCCACCCCCACCCATGCCGCCATCGCCACCACCCATTCCACCGGAGGAAGAATATTTACCTGTGGAAGATGATCTTCCTCCACCGCCTGACGATATTCCCCCACCCCCACCAGGGGAGGATCCACCACGGAGAAAAGTTTGCAAGTGTATTGACCCAGAGAATGGTGAGGACTGTGACCATTATACACCAGGGGCTGTGATCAAAGAAGGCGAGAATGTCCAAGACTGCCCTTTTGCAAGAAACAATGGTGATAATGATGGTCCTCCTGGTGGACCCCCTGATGGACCCCCTGATGGAGGTGAAGGTATCGTACTAAGCAGAGGTGATCAGCCAATACTGAGTGAGGAGAAGAAAGGTAAGATTTGTTGGTTGCTTTGTCTTGAAGATCTTTTCTGCTCTCTTATTTGGTGGAGAAGGATGAGGGGAGTGAGATTAATGCATATTTCTGTATGTCTTGCTGTTGGTTATTTGTAGGTAAATTAACCACATTACGTTCATTAATGGTCATGGGTTTAATTGTTTCATCTTGGCAGCTATGATATAGTTTGTAAGCAGTGTCAAAATTGAGAACATACATGCGGAAGGGAGGGAAAGGGGCTAAAGGACTTTTGCGTATAGGTTTTATCTTGATAACTCTACGTTTCATGCCCTTATTTAAAATGGTTGATTAAAACTAGCTGGAATAACTGGGGATTTTACATTCAGGATCAGCTCAAAGGAAACTATAATGAAAATATTGACAAAAATAGTGACGTTATCTTATAAATGTTTTATTGAGAAAAACAAAAAAAAAAAGTTGGAAGGTCCCTCCCTTTGATATGGATTGTCAAATACCACAAACTCCTGGATTTTGAACACTGCTTAAAAGCTGTAGCTCTTTGCATATTTTAAAATGCAATAAAACTTTTCACAGGGTCATTCTTGAAAATCACCTTTGGTCATTTAATTACCATGGTTTATCACAGTTTGCATGCTAATTCTCATAAATTCAGTTTTACTAATTGCAAATACATTGTATTTTGTACTCTTTTTTTCAAGTGATGAAGGACCAAAATCTTTCAATTAAAATATGGACAATTTTTTTTTTACCAATAACACACCCTTTTTAATGGTTATTTGGCAGTATTACTACGATTATAAGAAATTTAATTTTAGTTGCCATGGCAATAATTTTGAAGTTTCAATTGTTTGGTTATCTTCAAAACTTGAAGTGCTTAGAATTTCAAAGTATTGCAGTTGTTTAGTTTTAAATTTGCTGTGACTAAACCTATTATTGCACCATGGATGCTGTGAAATGCTTGAAAGTTTTTTGTTTTTAGCCACCTTAATCAGTTTGCTTTAACCTACTTCCGATTTTGGTTTTGCGTAAAAAGTGATGACTTGCAATAATATAGTATACATAGTTTAAGCGTCAGTCTCAAATTTAATCACCACTTTAGAGGTCACTGATCCTTTTCAAGAACTGAAGCGGTACAATATTGTCCTGTCGTGCATTTATCTGCTCTAGAGATCTGAAATATGACAAAGTATAGAATATACTCATAAACTAGACTGCCACTACACCAATACTGAAGTACGGTATGAGTGTATACATCTGTTTATTCCTCGATATGGGTGTCATGTAACACTCTTCTTTGTCTTCGATACTTGACAAAATTTGTAGAATTTGAGGTGTTTTAGTTGAAATTTGAATATTTCATGCAGTGCTTATAATATTAAAAATCAGTAGACCCTAACCTGTTGGTGCTAGATAATTAGGACGTTCTCTTTTAATAGCAAGTGAATCTCCACAAGGAATGATATGCATTGCTAAAGTGGAAAATCATTAGAACTTATTTTCTTCAATTCATGTTTGCAGGGACATGTAATGTTTAACAAGTGAGACGTTGATTACGACCAAAACCATAAACATTTTGCAAATTGTTTTTCACTTTTCCTAGTAGATTTCTCTCAGAATTTAAAGTCCCACTTATATTCAGGCCAGCTCATGTTCATTACAAGAAAATTAGAAATATTAAGATCCATGCTGTCAAGAAATTTTAATTTTGTTTATGATTTTTATGAAAAGTTCATTTTTGGCAGAGTGCACCATAATTTAAAATCTTCTACTTCATCCATAACTTCATTGTTAAAGTTTGATCAATCCAGTACTGGTTGTGTACAAAAATAAGAGCAGGGATGTAAGTTTTCTATCAAGGGTCTTGAAGTAAGCCGAATTCTTATAAGATTTCAGAACCATTGCAGAGGCTTGAAACCTTATAAAACTTGTTTTTGATCTACCATCACAATGATGGTTCCTGTTTCAGTTTAATTAGACTTTTAACTTTGTAAAATATTGTAGTATAGTAATATACTGTTGCTTTTGTTCTTTTTAAAGATGTTTTCCTTTAATCACTAGGTCACACAGGAATATGTTTTTCTCATCACTGGTTCTACTACACACTTTGTGTATATACCTGATGTACAGACATTTCATAACTCTGTGGGTTAGAGTTCATAATCACTTCATTCATTTGTGTGTATTCTTCATGTACAGGTGTGACTCACATATCTCCCCCTGTGGAGCAAAAGTTTGACATTTCATCCAAGTCAAACATCTTGCCAAAACCTAAACGATTTAATCTAAGAAAAGAGTATGCTCACCCATTAGAAAATAGACTATCAATTCCAAAACTACTTGATTTGGAGTTAAGTCAAGTTGGACATGAAAAGATAAATTTTGAAAGTCCACAGGAAAGTACAGTCGCGAAGATGCTCGATGGGTATGTAAAGGAAGTGTATGAAAATAACTTCTGTGACGTACAGCAAATAACATCAAGGCGATTGTCGGGACTACGAATAAATAAACGCAGTGATGGTGGTAAGAATTTATATAATACAGTTGTGCAAGGGGTCTGCTTACAATTAGAAATATCACATTAGAGCATCTGCCTACTGTAATTGATTGTGTGGCACCACAATTTATGCTCAATAAGAATTTCCAACTTCTGTAGTGATGTATAACCTGTTTACCATAAAAGAAGTGTGGTAAAATATTTATTAAATCTTTGCCCAGTAGCTTTCACATCATTGGTTTGCTCATTTTCAACAGCACTTCTGTGTTTCCTTTAATGTATTTTATAATCTTGTGCAATATTTCCAATGAAAAAAAAAATAAAAAATACAAGCCATAAGCTTTTACTCAAGATCTCAAAATAAAGGTATCATAGCTTAAACTCAGATTCATTACTGTGTAACTGGACAAATCATTTGAAAAGCTTTTGCAGTAGCAGGCAGTGTGCTAATATATCTAGTTCAAGACCTGACTACATGATCATACATTTCTCCATGAACATTGTCATACAAATGTGTAAACACATAATGAATCATTCTGATAAAACTTTGAACTCCATACATGTGGGACATTGAAATTTGTTGGGAATGCAGTTAACATGACCATACATTTGTCCATTAGCTTGTCATACAAATTTATGTTTTTTACCAACTGTATGGTGGTGTAGACTGGGCACAGGGTATGTTTAAGCGGCTCATTGAAATGGTTCATGAAATTCAACAAATTTTTCTGAACCTATTAAGTTTTCTTCACAAACCAATGACAAATGGTCAAACTTATACAATTCTCATATCCTACATACAAATAACTCTTTTATGAGTCAGTAATTAACAGTTCAAGTCAGTTTTCAAAAATTCGTGACCAGCCACCTTTTCAAATTATGTACGAAACAGTTACAAGTCAGGACACTAGAAAATTCAAAAGTTAATGTTTTCTGTGACTTTTGGACTTGAAACTTGACTTGTTGTGCTAACTTTAAGCATTTGTATGTGGTAGTCACCCTTTGAGACTCTCATTAAGTTATCAAGATCAATTCAATGAGCCTCTTTAAGTTCAGAAGCTTAGCATTTTAAACCTGCCATCACACCTGGGTCTCTCGGTTAAGAGCACAAGCAATTTTCTAATCTCAAGTTTGTGTTATGGGAAAGCCACTCCTCTCTGTGGAACTTTTTCCAAAATTAAACACCCTTGCTAATCAATGTAATTTTGGTGGTAATTTATGCTAATGCTGTAGTTGTTCCATGACCAAGTCAAATTTATGATAATCATCCTGTTTTTAATATTTGGTTTTGTTTAGGAAGCAAAATTGGGGAAATTTGTGATTGTTGTTAGAAAGTGTCCATGAAATGTTCTTTTCAGTCTGCAAAAGCTCCTGACTTTTGAATGGGCATATGAAATAAGCATTAATTCATGGCCTTTTGGGCCAGATTGTGTAATATTGCAAATATCTATTACCAAAGTAGAGAACATTGTATTGGGAGTGCAAAAGTAAAGCTTGTAACAGTTATATGAGATTAAATGGCAGGCCAACATGAATATGTTATACAGTGTCAACTAAAACTGTAAATATGGTTTCAAATACTGTTCAAGTTCGGTTTCAAATACTGTTCACATACAATACAATTAGCCCTTCCCTTTAATTGCCTTTAAATGACAGGTGAGAAATGTCAATATACATATCTACAACCCCCAGTCCACATTGATGAAAAAAACTGTAACAAATAAAGTGTGATGGACAATAAACATGGGCACCAGGGAAATTTATGACTTGAGAGTGGATACCACTGTTGACCAACTGCTATTTCCATGGTGTGATGGTTTTGTGATATGTGAGCGGTATGAGATGTAGAATTCATAATCATAAATTCACCGTTTAACAAATTAACACTTACTGTACATTTACCTCATCCTGTACATAACAGTGTCAATTACTTTAGCTTGTGCATGTTAAATTTGAATGGAAGAATGATCATTTTAAATATATATTTGGCAATATTTTTCTTCTTCCTTTTCTGATGCTTTTATAAACACTGCATTTTATTTTGCAGATTTATCTTCTTCACAGTCACTCGACACTGACATACTCTCACAAGAGAAGATTCCGTCTTCTCCACCGCCTACAAAACCAAAACCTGTTACATCTCCAAAACCAGATCTATCTTCTTCACAGTCTGTTGAAACTGAGATATTTTTCCAAGAGAAGATTCCGTCTTCTCCACCACCTACAAAACCAAAACCCGTCACATCTCCAAAACCAGATCTGTCTTCTTCACAGTCAATTGAAACCGAGATGCTTTCCCAAGAGAAGATTCTGTCTTCTCCACCGCCTACAAAATCAAAACCTGTTACATCTCCAAAACCGGTTGTTTTACCAAAACCCAAACGGTTTAGCTTGAGCAAAGATGTTGCCCATCCTTTAGACAACCAACTGTCCTTCCCAAAGTTGACTGATGTCAAATTGGCAGAAGTTGGCCATGAAAAACCAGTTGTTTCAGATGCCAGAAGGAGATTCTTTTCTCAAATGTTCCTTTCTGCAAACACTGCTATCACACCACAAACAGGAAGCATGTCATCAAAAGATGAAAATGCTGCACCAGATGATAAAATTACCGCACCAACATTAGAAACTGATGTGCCAGTAGCGAAAAATGCAGTGTTAAAAGTTGTTAATACTGCAATGAGTCCTGATAAGGCGCAAACTGAGAATACTATACCACAATCTGAGATTGAGTCCAAATCCCACAGCCCTGAGAAAGTGACATCGAAACCTGACAATATTGCACTAGAGACTAACAACAACATCCCAAAAGCTGGACACACAATGTCAGAATTTGATGGCACCATATTTAAGGGTGAAACTAACACACTTCCACAGATGGAACTAGAATGTGATATTGCATTAAAACCTGGAGACATTCATAAAGCAGATATTACCACACAAAAAGCAGATATTACCACACAAAAAGCAGATACTACTACACAAAAAGCAGATATTACCACACAAAAAGCAGATATTAACACACAAAAAGCAGACACTACTACACAAAAAGCAGATATTACCACACAAAAAGCAGATACTACTACACAAAAAGCAGATATTACCACACAAAAAGAGGAATGCAGTAAGCAGGCCACATCAGAGACAGGGAAGAGATCGGACAAGCCCAAGACTCAGTTGGAAAGAGTTAAGATGAAACCTGGTGGTAAGAAAGTCCAAAGATCACCCTCCCAAGATATGTCAAAACCGGAAACACTTCAGATACTTCCTATTTTTGCATTTATACTTTAATTCATCTTTCAACAAAGTTCCTGGTAGTTCTTGCCAACTTATTTTGTATGAGTTATGAAAGGAACTTCACGTCAGGCTATTTGGGTGAAGGGTGTTCCACCAATCATTACCTCCTTTACAAAGGTGGATATTTTTTATCAATGTTGGAGGGTGGGGGAGGCAACATCTCCACCTTTTCAAAAATTAATGTGTGAAAAATCAGTGTGGGATTTCTCAAGTATTGGGAGGGTCATGTTCCTAGGTCCCTTCCCCAGTATCACCATCCATGCTCCTTTATATACATATCTATCAGTTATTGTTTGTATCTATAATGAGATCAAGCCAAATTGTGGAATCATAGTGTTTGGTGTTCTTGTTGAAGGTATCAGCCTACTTAATGAATATTCCAACCCAATTCAATTTTTCATTATTTTTTCGACAACCGAATTTCATGCGGTATGTGAGAACTGGAAATTTGTCTATATGAAAAGAACCCTGCTAGTTTTCTGTGGCGCATATTACTGAATTTTTCTGTCGTTTATGCTGTACTACTAATAGCTACAGTAGGAGTACCAAACACTCATTTTTGCATTTGAACTTATGGACAACAAACATTGTGGTGACATTCTTTGCCAAAAGTAGTAAATGAAGTTTAATATGGTATTAGCCTTATTGAGACCAGGAATTGCTTCATGATTTAAAAACTAAAATTCAAGGTTTTTAAATTAAGAAGTGAAAAGAAATTGTTGGCAAGAACTGCAGATGGAAATCACATGTTCTAGTCTATACTTTTCATCTTAATGTTACAATGCATTTTGACAATATTTCTTCGAAACAATTGTTCTAGCACTCAAACTTATAGCCCATGCATTTTAATCTCTTTTAGCAGCACCCTCACATTTCATAGTAAATTATTATTTCCCATATTACTTTTTTCTTCTTTTAAACTGCATATTTTTTACTAAACTGAATATTTTCTTCTTTTCTAGTTTTTAAACCCCTCCCACATTCTCCCTCCCCCAATCTTTCCAGTTAATTTTCTCCTTGGTGTCATTTCATTGTGTAAACATGGTAAAGCACCATATATAACATACACTATTTAACACAGACCCTATTAAAGTCATTGTTAATATGCGAAGTTCTTTCTCATCTCATAAAATGATGAATAAGTGAAATCTTTTGAGAAAATTTGAAATCTGAAGTAGACCTTTCATAAATTGTGTATGCCTGGGGTTGAAAGGTAAAATGCCAGGAAAATACTGCACACATTCACCTATAGAACAAATTTTACCTCCACAGCAGGGAGTTGCGATTGTAACTATTGTATAAGAGTCCGCTGTTTAATATTATTCCATTTGTATAAATTATGCAATATTTTATAATATTTTTTTGCTAGTGTGTAATCTGCAGTATGTACTGAAACTTAATCAATTTAAATGAAGTGCTAGGAACAGTTTTATCAGGGTTTGTATAGGTCCTGGATACCTGGAAGTCTGAGGAAATGGAGACTTGAATTTCCAAGCCTGGAGAGTCAGAGAAAATGAGAAAGTTTTCAAAAGTTGTAGGGAATTTTAAGAAGTTGTACGGAATTTTAACAAGACAAATGGTCTTTGATTTTCTTAATGTTTGGATACATAAAAAAGGAAAATGAAAGATGGAAATATGAGTTCTGAACTAGGGTTGGGCGGTACCATGAAACTTTGGTACGGGCACTGTGAAATTCACAGAATTGGTATTGAGGCAGTACCCATTCTCAAATCTCCAATTGGAAAGTCAGATGGGAATTAGGAACCCAAACTGTGCATGGCACCCCGGTTATCCTGTACTTTGATGCAGCTGGGCATAATTATAACTTCATTATTACCATGCAGAAACCTCTGCTTTGACTTTGCTTACCATATTTCTTTATCTTTACAGTTATGTAAAATAGTAAGTAATACTCCTTTTTCCTATCTCGACCTTTCCAGGGTAATTTTTTTGCGAACTGGTATTAGAAACAGACCAAATATCTGTGGTATTTTTATTACCTAAACCTCTAGTACCGGTATTCATATCAATACCAGTATACCGCCCAACTCTAGTTCTGACTGCTTTCAAAAGTCCTGGAAGTATTAGTCTAGGTCCTTGAAAGGCACAGAAAAGTCATAGAATTTTGTAATTTTTAATGTGTGTACAAACTCTGATTATGGTACCAGTAAAATCTGCATTTATTTTTTTCATATTTTTATGTAAAATTGCTTTTTATAAGTGTACGGTATGTAATCAATATTGGTACCTTATGTTGCACTCGCTGTAATGCCTCCATGCATTCATTCCAAAACTTACAACATTGTTAATGCCATTTCTGTGATGCATCTTCTGTCTTCAATTTTAATATGCAGTTTGCTATAGGACAACCGCAGAATTGATTTAGTGTCATTGACCTACTTTTGTTGGGAGGGTTTAGAAATATTGAAGTATGATTAAGTTTATACTGCAGAACCTATGCTTTCCAAACAAAGGCCTTTCAATTAGATCTGAAGGTTAAAATCACAGTAGAAGCATAGGCCCTCCTGGTAATTCTATGTAATGACTGGTTAATTATTTTGCTCTAACTAACAATAGCTGGATTTTGAGGCTAATTTTAGAGATCCAGCCAACAGAGGGTATGCTGAATCATGGATGTCATGCAGCAGCATTCAGTAAGTCCCAGTTCAGAAGCCAGTGGTGGTTATGACTAATCAGCAGTTTTTAAATGCAGCACAAATTAACAGTAAATGTGAAATAATACATAAGAAGAAAAAAACCAGCAACTATACGTAGGTTGTAAAATAAGTGTTTTATTTATGTACCCTGCAGTACTAGATAGACTAAGGAATAGACAGCCTTTATGTATTTATATTGTGCATTACAGTACATTGATATTATAGCAAATAATTGTAGTCCGGTTGCTTCTTCTTATTTCTGTTTTATCATACAATATAAACATGTGAGCATGTACACCATTAAGCTTTCCATTTGGTCAAAATACCCCCTTGATACAGATCTAGGGATGCAAGATGTCAGATTTGTAGAAAGGGAACCAGAGTAGATTAAACTATCTCACAGTGTATCAAACATGTAGTCTGATATATAGGATTTCAATCTTAGACAAAGCTCCTCGGAACACCCATCCCTTGCTTCCCATCATCTATTTTGTGTCAAAACAAGGTTAAATAACAGCGGCCCACTTTCCTCAAAACTCAACTTTGGTATGAGGGTGTGTGGAGGTTACATTTAACCATATACTGGCAAGCGAGATTACTTGTTGCATTATGAAATTGGTTAACATTGCTCCAACAGTTTTGTTCAAGATTGTTGCTTCTTTATTTAAAACAAACAGGTTAACAAATGATAGGGCAAATTTGAGTTTAAAAGTGGTATTTGTTTTATTTTAAGCATCATTGCTTCTTTGCTTCTTTTTATGTTAGCCTTGTACTGAAGTGTATTTACTGTAGATCAATATGTATTTAATATCATTATGTATGCAAAGGTGATATACCAAAGCTTTTATTGTGTGTAGAACAGTGGCAACACAATTGTTATTGTATCTTATATTTATTCTGTCATTTCTTTTCATCCATGAAAGTGACCAGCAAGGTAAATGTGATGAAAGTTTGACATTTTGTATTTGAAATGTTATTATTTGGCAGTGTAAATAGCAATATTGAACTTTTAAGTCATGGTCAATTTTTATGCATTGTGCAGAATATTGTAATCCATGAGGGGTGTTCAGCCATCAGATTTTGGTAGCAAATTTGGGTTCTCTCTCAACCCTCTCAATACTTTCACTTTATCACTCTTAACTCCATTGCAAACACCCATGAGCCCAAAATTGATGCCTTCTGCAAAAATACCAAGCTCGTGTAACTGTAAGAGTGTTAACACAAAGGAAATTTCTACCTTACTGATACAACTGTAATATTAGTTACACAATAGGCAAAGAGAATAGTAGATCCCTGTGAAATGATGTGAACTGTTTACTGAACCAGTCAAATAGGAAACCCTATCCTTCGGTCAAAAAGGGAGGGGGGGGTTATTAGAAGCTATTCGTAAAATTTAGTGGCTGAAAACTTAGCATGCATGGTGGTATCTGGCAGAAGGAAATGATCTTAGTATAGATCTTTCTTTAAAAGTATAGAGACTTTGGTAACATCATGTTGTGATTGTATTTGGGGGAGAAGGAGAGGGCAGTGGCTTTTTTTCTGTGGGGAGCCTTAGTGGGTAAATGATTAAAGTACAGTAGTGTGAAATTATCCTCTGCCTCTCTCCTCAAAGAGGGTTAAAAAAGAAAAACAGTCACCCACAACCCCCCTCCTGCCCACCCACCTAAAAGAAAAAGAGGGTAATAGAAAGGAAAAATGGTCTCACACACAATTTCTATGAGATTTCTCAATGTAGAAATCAAGATTTTTCCAATTTTCTATGATGAATTTTTTTCAGTGAGTGTACGTCCACATTTTGTAAGGCCCACTTTGTGTGGCAGAAGTTATGCAGGCCTTTGTTCATCCCTGCTTCCTTTGTTAGGAGTTAGGTTGCCCAGTAGCTTAGCTGTATATCAGGAGAACTCTGGCACCACCTGTATGTTACAACATACGTCCTCTTGATGTTTGAATTGTTTTTATTCATAGAAATTGATTAGTGTTTAAATGGCATGAATGAATATAGCATTACAGCACTGCCCATACTGTGTATTCAATACTGCTATACATGTACTAACATATTTCCTTTTCATTAATGATTATATTTTAAACCATTTTCACAACCTTGACTTTAATAGTAATGGAAGCTGTAATGTTCTGGGGCAAGATGGGATAGACTATAAGGTGTAATGAGGACACACTCATTTGAGTCACTAAAGATTACATGTCGCAATAGAAATCAATAGGAAGTATCTCTTGATTATTTCTATTAACAACCATGAGTAGTTGTGACCTTTAAGAACATGCTTAGTAAAGATCATGAGGAGATGAAGATGCAGTGATGAAGTTCCTAAAATATTATGAAGATGCTTCAAAGAGAAATAAGAAGAAAATTTTGAGATTTATCTGTTGCTTCAAAATAAACTTGGGGTAACTGCTCTTGAACATGAACCTATGGTCATAAAATGAAAGACAACCTAGCTGTAGTCATTCTGCATCCAACCTAGCTGTAGTCATTCTGCATCCCACATACTTATGATGTTACAAATGGAACCTAATACTGCTGATGTGTTTGGTGCTCAGCGTAAGCAATGGAGTAGGGGAAACAATCCAGTGAGCCAAGACTGAAAAAAGGCCGTGGCCATCCTGTCTTAAATCAGTCTGTTAGAAACTGAGCAGTATAACTCCCATCTAACTAACTTACCCACCTAGGTAATATCTTGTCATCTACTTTCAGTAGAGATATTTTGTTTGTACTGATACTGTATGGTTACATCTCAGGGATAGTGTATTCATCCACTCAAAATAAACACTAAATTTGGTGGTAGGGGTTAAATTAAAGTAATCATGGATACACTGAGTGTATCTTTTAAAATTATCTCTGATCCTTCTTTTAGACAAAGATGGACCACGACCTCCGGAGACTCTTGCCCTTAAGCTTAGCTTTGATGATGATAGTAATGAGACAACAAGTTATTCAGCAACACCTCAGGAAGAAGACGTGGCCCATGAGATGGAGGATAAGTCACTACAGTTAGCTATGGCTGCCTCTCGCCTCGCTAAAGAGGAGCAAAAGAAGGATGAGAGGAAGTCTGAAGAGGATGCTCTGTCACAGAATGTCATCCCACCAGTAAAGAAGGAGGATGGTAAGACGACCTATCAGATGCAGACTGATCCAGTCCCAGAGGAGGTTCAGGATTTGAAAACAATGTACCAGAAGATGCAAGCACAACTAGGGGAACTGCAGCAAGCAATTCTATCCAATCAGGGAGCAGCTCAACAACAGCCAGCAGCAGTTCAACTCCAGCAGCTGCAGCAACTACAGCAACAAATGCTCCTACAACAGCAATTGCTTCTTCAGCAAGGTATGATGATGCCCCCAATGATGATGCAAACATCACCTCCTCAGATGATGGTTCCCATGGCTCCTCACCCAATGATGGTTACACCAGGGATGCAGCAACCTTATATGGTACCCCCTCAGCAGCCAGTTGTCACGATGACTTCTCCAGTGGCAGTTGCTCAATCAACAGAGCAGCCTCTTCCATCAGAAGCTGTTGCTGGTGTTAAGGGTAGTCCATCATCTGATACTGTAGAGGTTAAAGCATCAAATCTAGATAAGGGAGAAAAAGAACTTCCAAAAAGGGTGGGATCACCTGACATTAATGAAGAGATTGCAAAAGAAGAAGAAAAGCCAACATCAACATCTGTCGAACCTGCCACAAAAGAGTTGTCTGGTGGTGGTGGAAGTGATAATGTTGAAAAAGATGGTACTAAAACTGAGGATTCTGAAGATATTGATAAAAGTATCCCTGCAAAACAAACTGTTTCATCTAGGACAGAATCAAAGGATGGGAGTCCATCTACAAGGAGGAAAAATGTTTTTGCAGATATTTTGAAAAAGAAAGGAAAACAGTCTGTAAAATCTAATTATGTTCTGTCAGCTCAGAAGGAGATGCTGAACAGACAAAGGAGTGAATCAGATACAAAGGTAAAATCAACAACTCAAGCCCAACTTGATGACAGGCCCCGTTCTGGGTCAGATGGACCATCAAAGGAGGGTATACCAATGGCAGAATCATCTGTTGCGGGTGGTGCCATTAAAGTAAATTCCAACTCAGAGAAAAAGGATGATAAAGCTTTAGAAAGTACTGTCATGAAAGATACAAAAGGTGTCAGGCAAGTGGAGGACACTTCTGTATTGTCCAAAGGTAGTGGTGATATATTCAATGGGGGAACACCTAAAACTGAAGGGGAATTACCTAGAATTGAAGGGGAAATACCTAAAACTGAAGGGGAAATCCCAAAGGAGGTGACCAATAATGTACTTGCAAAAACCGAGGAGTCCTCAATGGTAGCTTCAAATGTTAGAGTAGGAAAATCACTTACAGAAGATGGTAAACCCAATGCAAAAGGTGACAACTCAATGGCAGTAACAGAATTTGAAGCAGAATTTGCTGTGGACACAAAAAGCAAAGTATTATCCCCTGGAGTAGAAGATGACAGAACTATTTCAAAAAGTTTGAATAATGGAAGTGTTCCTGTGGAAGATACAAGCTCCACCTCTGAACTTTTACCTAAGGTTCCACCAAAAGTAGCACCCAAACCAACATCAAAACCACCTTCAAGGCCTCCTCCACCTCGCCAAGATGGGCCTCGTCCGTTTCGAAGAGGAACAAGACCAGTTTCATTAGCATCTGACAGGCAGAATGAGCTCCAGGAGATGGCTGGACTCAGCAACGTTAGTCGTTTCAAAGAGGTGGGTGGTCAGTCTGAGAAAAATCAAATAGGGGCAAGGGGTGTTGGTCAGAGAAAGAAGCCCCCAAATGAAGTAAGAAGCTACATGGCAGTTATCAATAAGCAAATGAAAAATAGGCACGGTGAGAGTAATGTTTATGGGGGTTCATTGGAAGAGAAAGAGGATTTAGTCAAGATCCTCAAAGGGGGTTTGGAAGCAAAAAGGGGGGCCATTGCTGAAGGAAGGTTGATATCCCATCACCGTATGAAACATTTAAATGGGGAATATGATTCCGATACTTTTTCAGATGAATGGGATACTGATTGGGATAGCTGTTCAGAGGACGAGGAAATTAAAGCAACATAGAAATAAAAAACAAAAGAAATTCAAGAGATTTTTCTCTCATCACATACTTCCTTGAAAAGGGATCTTAACTATGTGGTCAGTTTGCATCAATCTTTTGTGTAGGTATTTTTCTACTTAGAAGTTAATTGTCATGTCAGTTACCTGTAGGGAATATGAAAGTGAGAAATAATGAAGTTACTAAGCCAGCTTAGAATAGAAGAACTATAAATATATTTCTGTCCTTCATGAGTCAGACATGCACAATTATGAAATAGACTGAGATCATCCCATATTTACAAATTGAGATATGTTTTTCGGCTCAATTTCAGTCAATTTGTTTAAGAAGGAACCCCACTTACAAGTAGTTCAAATGGTGGTTTCAGTTTGATAATTAATCTTTAATATTTTCAAGTTTGGTTCAGTAATATGAGGAGTGACAAAATAACTATAAACTTTGCTGTGTTATTAAACTCTTTTTTTTTTTAAACCACTGAACCAATGTACCTTCAAAATAGTTTGACATCTTTATGGTATGTTATGGAAAGATTTTTAATGCTATTTTTTTTTTTCAATTTTGAACTAATTTTCAATGATTGCAGAGTTTCTCTTTTCATAAATGCGTTCCCATAAAAGGCTCCTGCTCTCTTTAACTTGCACTACGCTGCACTTTGAAATCCTGACACCTTATTTGGTTTTAGTAGAGTAATTTTCAGCTGTTCATAAAGCAGGCTTGCTGGTGATTGGTCAAATTATTTTACAACAGGTCTTACTCTGTGTAAGTGCACAAAGAGCTATTTCATATAAATAATCTTCTTTAAAAAAGGTAAGTTATTGTCCAGTTGTTGGTTTAGGCCATCAACTAAAAAATAAACTCCCCCTAAATTCTACCAATAAATTGCTTTACCTAATATTCACATTTCTTGCAGTGATTTGAAAATTTTCTCTCTGCTGTTCAAATTAGCTCACTGTTTCACTGCATCTAGCGATATGGTTTACAAGGCACCTTGTATCAAACAAATTTCTGGCAAATGCAAATTTTTTTGGTTTTCATAAATTTTTTTTCAAGTTAATAAAAAACTGTTTAATGTAAAGATTCTTAAACTGTTCAAAGCTTTTGGTATGAAAGCCATTCATTCAGTCTCCTCTCATGTGGACACTCTGTTACATACCTTTTTTTCTTCTTGATTTTTTACATATTTTTGACATTCAATTTAATTCAATATCTGAAACATTATCAATTCAGTTTCATTTCACTTTATTATGGACATATTTCAGTTCCTTTTCTTCAAACTCCAATTACCATATTTTTTCTGTTTCTTAAGACTATGTGTAGGTTTTTACTTTGATTTTAGTTTTGATATATTATAGAGGAATACAAATATTCTGGAATACTTATTCAGTTCACATCTGTGCATCCAAAGACACCAATATTCAATATTACAGCAAAGAATGAATAAAAAAAAAGACGAAATGATAAAGGATGACTTTATAATTAATCAGAGACCTGTCATAGCTTTTTAGCAAAAATAAATATAAAGGCAAAATTTGCACCATAGAAAAAATGGGCCCAAATTCTTAGAGCAACACTTTGCTATGGATACATGTTGATGTTTTGATAGGTGAGGAAAGTAAGTACTCCTCGCTCCTTGCTTCAGTATTGTGGTACTATCACTTCAGAATTATTTCCAGTATAATATTGATCTGACAGTACTAGAGAATTAGTGGGAAGGACATCCTACAGTAGTAATTTTCTCTGAAGTTTGCTAGACAAGCATGTGAATTAAGAAGTGACAAAAGTTACTGAATGAAAAATCAGCATTCCCCTCTGGCTTTTTATTAATCCTTTGAGTTTAGATTATATGATTATATCAATAGACAAATCCAATCAGAGCTTTTGTTTAGTGACTGTTGGCAGTCCATCAGCTTCAAACCCTCATATTCAGTGAAATTAAGGGAATCAAGATATAGTTCAGTGAATAACCATCCATGGTACAGTTAAGCAAGGAAAATGAAAGACTAAAGGAAGTGGACCCTATTGATGTCCGACTAAAATTAGACCATCACTTGACTGTCCGAATTCTTCTGCAGGTAATATCCATATTGAAGGAATTGGTGTCTGTTGCAAACATGCATTTCTTATTTTCTGACTGGAACATTGAAGTATATGAATTTGCTGAAGTGTGAAGTCAGTCAAGTGAAGGGGGGTGCGGAGGGGGAGACTTGGCCACATCCATCAAAAGTTAACTCTGTAGAATTTAAGTCCCAAGCCAAGGGGGAAGAGGGTTCATGTCTCCCCCTGCCCCCTGGGGGCAGGGAGACGTGTACCCCCAGTAGCTGTATCTCCAGTACCATTGAGGATGTTAAAAAATTCTTTCTTTGTCAATTTTTGCATTCTTTCTTTCTCCAAAGGGCTTCATTGCTGTATTCTGTGATGACTTGTAAGACATTCATTGCTGCTATGATATGCACGCCATCTAGCAATACCATATATCATTGTTCTAAGGAGAAATTGCAATATTTTGAAGCCAGTAACACATTTATCTCAGTTAATGTTACATTATATGGTATAATCATCAACGTCATGTGTTGGGGGAAGAAGCATTTATTCAAGCAATTGGTGGTAGAATCTGTCATTCAAAATGATAAAACTTGGTCAATGCTTATGAGTTTGAAGGCATTGTGATGATGAATATTAAATGTTTACGGATACTGGTTAATTGTTTCCCTGTTAGTCACTCCCCAAATTTTCTTTACGTGATTTATATGTGCATGTCCTAGAATTTATAAAGCACTTGGATGTTCTGTTTACACCCATTCTACCTGTCCTCCACCCAATGAAAAGGTATGCCAAAAAGAAAATAATCTCCTCTTAAGTAAGAATTTAAGGAACTAAGTTGGCTTGTAAGATTAACCTTTACACAATCTGTTTCTGGAGACTGGGATCGAATAACTAAACACATGTGATGCAGCACTAATACTGATTTCTTTAGTAGCAAGTCTGCAACATTGTACCTTCAGTAGAATTCCCTTCCCCTCCATCCCCCTTCCCAGGTCGTTCTTGTCAGGTTTGCACATTTAACAGTTTGCTGTCAATGATAGGAAGAGTTCAGTGACAATTTGTAATTTGTGTTGACCCAAATCAGCTCTAACAATTAATGAGGTTTAACCCTAGACCAAAATTTCTAAATCTGTGCTCATAATCAGCAGTGCAAGGAAAAAGTATTTCATGGCTTCACTTATTTTGCTTTTGCCTTAAGAACTGAAATTTTTTACTATGCTTGAGGTAAAATGGTGCTTGTCTCAATACTATGGTACTTTTGCATATGGTGATGGTAGCCTAACAATCCTATACTCATTCTTGCATTGCTCTGTATCCCTTCAACAGATGATGGCGGCAAATCTCAAGAGCAAGGAAAGTACTAACTGATGCATATTCATGAAGTGGCAGGGCGAAGGTCCATGCTCTTTCTGTCTGTGGTGTTATTGGCTGAAAGTTCTTTTGATGCCCATATTTCAACCACTCTGAAGGGGTTTCAGTGAGGATGCTTGGTGCAGGTTGTGTTGGCCAAAATCTTGTAGGAACTTACTGCTTCCTCTCTTCAATAACCTGCAGGCTTTTTCGGTGTGGTGGAAAGCTTTCTGGGTACGACATTCTTATTAGCCATTCTATGGGTAGGGTCAGCAACAGAAGGATACCAAAGAGGACCTTGCAATTGTTTATAAATGCATGCAAGCAATAATTCAGACTAATGCATTTATTAATGGCAAGATGCATCCTGTGACCCCAAGGCAAGGTTGGTCAAAGTCCTTAAGGAGCATGAAACATTTTTGTGCATAGACACACCCAACATCACACAACGGACCCAACATTTCATAGACTGTGGTGGATGTTTCCTCTAGAATATGACCCACCTATGCTGCACCTATTAGGCTATTTGATGCAACATTTAGAGGACTTTGACACATGTCACGATTTGGATGACCATGACACATACGTAACTCACCACTGCCAGAGCGAAGAGGGTGCATCTTACAAATGATAAGTGCATTAATAGTGGATATTGGATATCTATGTTCATGGGTCTGGTGTATGCACCATAATAATATTTATCAAAGATGCCTGTAAGGCTTGTCACAGTCACAGTTGTACTATGAACTTATGTGATGGGAAGGTTATTGGTGCACAAAAAGCGCACACATGGCATAAGTTAGCTCCACAGTGCAACATCATTGGATTCTTACAGCTGGGTTGCTGGTTGCACAATTGAAGCATAAACCTCTTATACCCTGTGGTCCATGTTGTGAAAGTACTATGTTATGTATGTATTCACGAGAGTATGTGACATGATGCAAGATAAAGGATTATTTCAATTTTTTGAGTGAAGTACTGAAGTTATAATTTGTTAGCCAGAATTAAACCAGGTAACTGGGTATGACTTAATATTTATATGCACTATGTCCTAACTTCATGGTGCTGCATATAAAGAACACATCTGTCTTGTATTTGTAATGCTCAGAACTATGTCATGTAGCACTCGGCCAATCAACAAAACACCCTTGAAAGACATTTGCTATGAACAGTGAATGTTCTGGCCCTTTTGCCAGTTAACTCATGTTCAAGACTAATTTTTCAGCCTTCTTATTGAGTGATTAACCAAGTTTTTTTTAACCTGGAAGTGTTCTTGGACATGAAGCACTTGTTACAATCTCTCAGGGGCGACAGGCACAAGTTAAAGGACCATGTGGCTGTCTTTTTTTCACAGTTGCAATTAACAGACATGTCTGCATCAAAGAAGAAGAGATTGTCTACTCCAGCTTTGCAGTGTTTAGTTGATAAAGACATTGAAGGAGTTTATAGTGATTCAGAAAATGAAGGATAGGAAGGGTTTATTTTCTGGGGGATTGGGGGATCAAATTTTCCTTACTATGCTTATGAATAAGTTTACACAGCAGGGTGCTTGTATTTGCTTTTAAGTAGAAATATTTGCAAGAAATTTGATGTTTTTGAAAAAGTCTGTTTCAAAGACAGTATTCAGGTAAAAAATTTCATTTCTACCATGAACTGGTTAATTAAACCAACATTCATAAATCATGTAAATTGTCATACTTTGGGATGGTTAAATTATTACCAGAGTTTGACAAGTGGTGATACAAGAAAATACAGTACATGCATTGTTCTTACATACAGTGCATGTATATGACCAGTTCCTGAAGTTACAATTGCAATAACTTTGATATGCTCTGCTGAAAAGAGTCCTGATAATTAAGCTGTGCTGAAAACTTCCTAAGCAAATAAATAAAACATCTAAGTGTAATTAGTACAGTAAGTTGTATAGTATTTCAACTCTCTAACTAACTGAATTTTTATAAGTTTTGCTGAGAAAGTGCCTTGCCACTGATTTGATAAGCTTCTTTATTTCAAATCAGTGGTGCTCCTTAAAGGGCTTTGTATAGAGGTCGTGCATGTGGCGTCAGTGCATTTCAGTTTGGCATACTGGGGGTCACTGATCATGCACAGTAGGTGCGTTAAAGATTACACATGCATGGCAGCACTTAAGTAACAATTGTTGTTTAATGGATGCCAAAATATGGAGACCTGCTGTGCAGTGATGTCGGTGCACGACCTCAGTATTAATGTTAAGAAACATGTACATATATTTTTTTATTAATACAAATTAAATGCATGAAGTATTCATTTTGTCGCAACCTTGCTTGGAAAAAGTATTCCTATCTGTTAGCGGAAGAATGACATTCCTTCTCGTCTTTCAGTAGCTCTTGGAAATAGGATAAGAAATATTTGAATTTGATTTTTCTTGAAAATTCATTTAGAAATTAGCAATGACATTTTCAAAATAGTTATTTTAATAGGAAGATAGTAAGCTATGATCATGAGTTTTTCCCTGTTTGCTTACTTACGCATGTGCTGTAAAAAGATGGAAACATTATTTGAAAGTCCTTGTATTCTTATATGTAGCTTTAATCTGAAAAATATTTTTTAAACTTTGATTATAGATTTTATTTTGTTCTTGTTTTCAGCAAAAAACTAATATGATATAGTTGCAAATATTCATACCTAACTCGTTTAAAATAGGTGACACTCACAACATTGGGACTATCTTTGCTTGTATGAAAGATGTTTATTAGTGAAAGCACACTTACTGAAAGCCTTTTTTCTCCCCTGAGGAATCACTTTCAATTGCCAAATAGTCATTTTCTATGCATGATCACCAAATTCCACCTTTTTATAGTGAACAAGTCCCAAGTGCAAGTGCCTTCTTCATGTCAAACTGTTGACACTTCATGTTTTGAGCAAAACTTTTTCAAATTGAAAGTATGCAGCCTTCCAAATTTTACACCCACCTTAAGGACCTTATAAGAAAAGAAAAAAAATTATATATATATAAATACATGTGGCAGTTTTTGTTCAGCCACTGCATCCATTCAAGGAAGATCACTGAACAGGATTAACAATTGATAGATTGCTTTCAGAGAAATGGAGAAAATGAACTTTTGGAATCACATTTCATGGAGAAACTCCTGCCAGCTTTTTAAAACTCTAGTAGTTTTTGTTTCAACACAAAGTGCTATAAAAAGATGAGTCAGGTTGCTGATTTAGGAGGCAAAAAAAAATATAATTGAGTGATGAAATAAATGAAAATGAAATGAAAGGTATTCTTCAAGAGTTCTCCAGTATTTTGCCCATTTAAATTTGCTTATTGTTACTCTTTGTTTAAAGGGAATATGGTAGCTGGTATAGTAGGTAGTATTACTGCCAAACGAAGCAGGCATGTTTTACCAGAATTGTAAACAAAAGTTTCTGAACTATATTAAAAACTAATATATACATATTTGTAACCATTAGTCACTATACTTTGTTTATTTAGTCCTTTCATTGAGTATGAAAAAATATATTCCATCTGAACTAAGTATGTATGAAAGGGGATATTTATATAGTTAACAGTAGTGCAGTATGTGTTTGAGGGACATGCCTGAGATTTTCTGAAAACAGCAGAGCAAATTATGGCAGTGATGGGAAGGAGCGAAAGTCCCAATGGTTGGAGGTGTGGGGGGATGGTCCACCATTGCAACATCAAATTCCTGTGTGAATCTCAACGTACCAGTGAGCATTGAAAATGTTTTAACTATAAGGTGGAGCTACCTGACAAGAAGACATTCCTAAGAAAATGATGCTCTCTTTAAGTTTCAAGTTTTCTCGCAATCTCTTTCGCATTCTTTTCAGAATTTGAGAACCTACTCTAAATGTATCAATGTGGAATTTCCTGCCCTCACCTTTAACCAAAACTGTCCACATGCAGTATTGCACAAAGTGGCAATTACCCTTCCACTAATACTTTTTTTCTCTAAAAAATATCGGTCTTTCCTACTGTATGTGGATTTTCCCTGCCTAATTTAGAGTGACTGATACCTGTGTTGGTCGGAGTAGCATCAGCATGGATATGTGGTCAACTTACCATCATCAAATTATTTATTATTTGAAGGTATTTTTTTAATAAGGATGAAAGTTTACTGAAACAAAAAAATTTAGTGCTAATAATACCTGGAACTTTAAAAGAATTTAGTGAAAGAGAAAGAACACTTAAAAAATAGTATGTATGTGGCTGTGAACACAATTTTTTCAGGATACATAATGTTACATAAGTGAATGGGAAAGGATTTGTAAGCAGAAATAGATTGAAGGAAACATAATTCATCAGAATGTTGATTTTAACTATAAAGGTTTTCAAATTTGAAATTAGTCATAGAGAAAACTTCAGGTGTGAGAAAAAATGAAAATAAAATGAATCAACATCATGATTTTTAAATTCTTTCTCTTTTATTGTATTTTTTGATTCATAATATTCTCCTCTGCTCATAAATATTAAACACTTTACTCTGCTCGTACTTGAAGAACTCTGTCGAAACAAACAAGTTCTTGAATAACTGCCAATTACTGTGCATTCAGAAGCAAATGATGGCTCTTCGTTTGCAAAAATATGAAATGTAACCCACAGCTAGAATGCCCACATGCATTAATTATCATATAGGTACAGTAGGTGGGTCAATTAATTATAAGAAAACACAGGGAGATTAATACTACATACTAATAGTTAGGACAAAAAGGAAGTCATCACCCCAGACTACAATTTCACCAGTTGTGTTCAGAAATTTATACTCTGTTCACACAGACTGCTGATTGCAGACATTAAATCTGAAAGACACAGGTGAAGAACAGCTGCACTAAACAAACCAATGTTGAAATGTTAGGAACTCTTGATTAACCATCATAGATTTTTTCCTACAGCAGCTTTCAACATAATTAGCTAGGTAGGCCTATAGTCCTCAATTATAAAAAATCAGCTATAGCTAATGCTTTTTACTGTCCAAATCAGATATTCTGCATTACGGAATGAACAGTTTACAGAGGCACCAAGCTGCACAATCGTACACAGAATACTAATGATGGGTATTAATCAAACGAACCTATTGCAGACCTGACAACCTTCAAATTAGCCAAACTTGAGATTTACATGGAGATTGGGACCTGAAACCTTGAGATTTCTTCAACCTTTCCACGCTGGCTCAGTGCCACTGGACAATCTGTACACACATACCAGAGTTGCCAAATCCAAGGGTGTGGTCAAGCTCCCCAACAGCAACTCGAAGCCACGACAAAGGTTGCACAATGTGTTTTTTTTTTGTCTTTTCTGACAAAACCATGTCCAACAATGCCTCCAATTTTTCAAAGCCTCAAATATCTTGCCATCTAGTGTTACAATTCTGCTACATATTTACCGACATCCTTTAAAGTAAGGATCCGAAAATACAAGCAGTATCAGAAATTGGCAAAATTATTTATTTTTACTGTTATTATATTAGTTTTTTGGCTCCTGAGTGGGATGGAAAATAATTTTTTGCTTTACCTTTTGTTTGTTGTATATAAAAAAGCATGGATCCAAGCAGCGGGGACTTTCCCAGCCTCAGCTTCCCTCTTTTGACCAATAATGGCAATAACAAAATTCAAGGGAGCTCTTGCCCCCACCTCTTTTTCAAATGTCTATAAAACTAGCCGAGAGGATCAAGACTACTTGAAATATTCTGCTGATTCTGTACAGCAGTGTAAGGTGACTGTCCTCTTCCTCTGAATGACTTAAGGGCAAACAAACAGAAACTTTTACTGATATTAGAAAAATCAGTTGTATTTTGGTATGAAATTTGACGAGGGACGTTTTTTGTAATGTTTGTTTGTTTTGTTTTCTTTGATCCTCCCTTTTGGGAACTCGGCAATGCCCTAATGAAGGGATATTAATGCCAAGCTGGCAATGCCAGTCTCCCAAGACAAACTCACAGTTTAACGTCTATAAATAAGGGGTAGCAGATTAACTACAACGCAGAAAACTAGACCACAATTTTAATGTCGGAGCTGGGACTTGAACACACCACCTCATGACTAGAAGATGCAGATCATTATCTCTGTACATGTACCACTTGCTCTGTATTCAAGATCAATCATGAGAAAGCCTCTGCTTGATTAGTTCTGAAGGTGAGAGTCACAAGGTATAAGGCCTCACCCATCTGTCTGCATGAAATACCACCAGACGCAAGGGTAATTAATTCCGAAGGTGAGAGAACTATTTTGTTAAATGGTATGATGCTAACTTATTGTCTCACAAGGTTTAAGGCCCCATTCATGATGGTATTCTCTGCCTACATGAAATACCACCTGACACAAGAGGCACCCATCAGGGGAAGGGGGGGGGGTAGTGTGCAGGCGGTAATCGCACCACTAATGAATATATTGAAGTTTGCACTCCCAATAATTCAGGCAGACACAAAAAAAAAAAAAAAAACCAAAGGGCAGAATTAACAAAGTGTAACATTGTGGTATAAATAGATGACTTTGAGAAAATGTCAATTTCAGCCTATTTTAAAGCAACATTACTGCAATTATAATGCCCCAGCTGTCTATGTTTTGTATACATGCCCGTCAATGTGAGTGTGTATGGTTTAAGTTGAGCCCCCCACTGCCTATTTTCCAGCTGTGGCTCTCTGGCTTGTTTGACCTTCTCCATAATGTGGAGCACCACAAACAACAGTAGTAGATTCCATTTTTAGAGTCTTTGGTATGACTTGACCTGTGTCTTGGTGGATTGCCTATAGACCACTCCAGTCACCATGATGAGACCTTCTTTTTTACTTTTTGTTACATCCTCCTATGCCTGATTACATGTTATCACCTCAGGGAGGTAATGAAGCTCAGTACATACACAATTGATATAATCAGATTTCACATCTGATTAATTGATTGTATGACACTGTAGCACTCGCACTTCAAATAATTCCATTGGAGTGCAAAATAATACATATTCATAGGTTGTACCCAGTGCAACTTGTTATTTGCATAAGCTACATGTGCAGTGGACCAGACTGACCAATCACGCGTACGACTCTCGTGGTGAGCAGGCATGTAACGGTCAGGAGGTCCTCACTAGCATCAAGTCACGACGCAGGAAAGACGTGGACACTCCGCTGAAGTTCCGAATTGACCGTCCTCAACTTTGACAAGACAGTACTTACTGCACTTGGAATTACCTACCAAAATCTCGGAGATATCTACAAGAAATTATTCGTCTCACCAACACATCAGTCTGGTGTAGTCGGGCAGCAGCTGGCAGCTCGACAATTTTTGCTTGGGACTGAGGTGTTGCATGCAGCGGTAATATCAGTTCCACTACATTGCCGAGCCCGAGGTCCTTACAGTGACGCCATTTTGTTGCGACCCTGGCATTAGAGTTTTTCGTAAATGGAGGTGAGACCATTTCACTTTACATCTCTAAAACACTACCAGATACAAAAATGCTTAATACATTATGTAACATTTGGGGTTAGCTATCTTACAGGCCAGCCAGGTATCTGTTAATGGCTTTTAATGATGCACTGTGAACACAATGAAAACAGATTACCTGAGGGCACATCAGATACCAGATATACCCCATGCGACCTTTGATCTACTGAGGTATCTGTGTTGCATTTTTAAGAAGTAACGTGATAGCATGACGGACAAGATATGAGTTTCCTGCTGTTGGAAAATGTTGCCCCCTCCTTCCCCAATCCACAAACCAGATCTTTGCCCCTGCCTGGCCAAAATCAGGAGAGGCTAATTATCTACAAGAGCTTGTATATATCCTCACATTTTACTTTGTGAGGTGTCACACCCATGTCACAAGAAATGTTTATCATGCCCAACACCATGTCTCAAGGTTAGAAATAAATACAGGAAGTTAGGTTACAGTTGGTATGTCTCGAGAGATATCACTACATGATATACTGTGACGACTGGTGACTTTCACTTCCAGGATAAAAACTTATTGCTCTGTACTCTATTTAAATTTCTCTTCATGTACTGTATGTATGTGTTAGGGACAGGATCCTCTTCATAACCTCAGTAAAACTTTCCCTTCATACATACCTTTCGTATCTTTCTTCCCTAATTCTGACTTACCTTGGTACCCCATTAATATGCATGAAATAACCCCATTTCATTTTTAGTTCACTTAACGAGTGGACTTCTCTTTCCTTTCTTTTCATACTCTGTCCATCTCCTTTCTGAGGTCGGAAGTACCTCTGGAAGTCATCATACATGGCAAGTACTCAAATTCACTACTTGAGGAAATCTTATGCCGTCCACATAATTTTCACATCTTCCAGCAAGATAGTGCTAACTTTCACTTCTTTTATTCTGATGCAACCAACTCATAAATATTCAAAAGTCAACCTCCTTATCACCCTTCAGTGAACTCTCTGCTACTGCAATCTTCTCCTTCAGAAGACTCTGTTCCTCTTCACTTCTTGATCCCACTTGCTTCAAGATAAAATGATGCAAAAAGAGAGAGATTGTGTCCCGCAGATGGCTGAGTTTATCGATGCCTGATATTGCTGCAAACACTGTTTTAATCTGGTCAGGCGTCTCTGCCAAAACTTTCAGAAGTAACTTCTTCAAAAAATTGGCTGTGTTTTTGTTGATGTCTGCAAATTCAATTACCTGATATAAAATGAAGAGAAAGGTAATTAAAATACATAAAATAAGTTGCTTGTCATTTGATTTTAGTAGCTTCAAGAAACTTCCTGTTTGTCTCAGGGCAGGTTTTTCACTTGGTTAGACATTAAATAGTTCATTTTCTCTCAACATATGCAGTCAATTCAATGAGCACATAAAATGAGGAAAGGTCCATGAGACAGAAAATGAATACAGGTCATGTTTTTTAACTTTGGTGTCCACAATGTTTTATTCTGATTTTCTGTCTTGCAGGTTCATACATTCTTTTCAGGTGCAGCCAACCTTTGATGAGCCCTTTTCAATTTTCTGTCTGTTGAATCCTACGACACTCAGATTTGCATGCGTAATTTGGTCTTGTGAATGTTCGATTCCAAAGGCTGTAACCAACAAAATACTGCAGATATTTGTTTGTCCCATTGGGAAAACACTCAAGTATCCATGCTTCCTTATGTGCAGATTTTGACCCAAGCTAACTCCACATGACCTTTGGAATACTTTGTTGAGAATCATGAAATCCAAATAACACATCCACACTATATGTGAGGTTGTCATGTTTCTTTCATTAACAAGCTATTTTGTAACACTGAATTAACAGATTCCAAGCTAGTCCAAGCCTCGGATCACAGGGCATTCAGGCATACATTTTTGCTCATTACATTACAATACATAGAATATTTTCTTAGTGCCGTGGAAATTAGTTTAATCCTGCTTTGATCTGCATAACAAAGAAGACACAGCTAAATCAATTACAGCTTGAATGAAGCAGCTTTATACAGCTCTTTTATTTTGACACTGCCCTATAAAGCCTTTAGTAACAACTGCAGATCCTGTTTTACAAGCACGGGCAACTTCCTTTGAAGTTACAAACCATGGTTTATTCAGAGAGTTGTTAAAGAAGGAGACACGAAGGACAAATATCTAGCTCCTTGAACACAATTTTTATCTTTTGAGGGCCACCATTTGATATCTTTTTATGTTGTTAAATCTCTTATCACTAAGCCCTTGTAGTGACCATTCCTTCCTTCAAACCATGACAGCGCTCTCACATACACAAAGAACCATGCACTGAGGCAATGTTGTCTTAATACACAGTGTATGCTTGAGCTAACAGCTAACAATAGTTCAGAATGGGGAATAGGTTCAACATTACACAAATTAATGATATACTTTTTAATTCAAACCCGGTTCACCACTCATGAGACAATTACATCAAACAATCATTTTGCTATGGTATTTAATTCAAAACCAAAATCAAATTTCCCCCTTTCTGAAAACCAAACAGGCAGCTGAAACACATTAATTACAGATTACAAATGGCAGCAATCCATATACAGATGGTGTAGCTTGTTATTCAACTTTGGAGAAAAAAGAAGACATAACTCACCTTCAAAATAGACAAACTACTGGCTTTTGTGAGAAGGAGATGGGCATACAGACAGGCCAGGTTGTTCAGCTGGGTTTTGGAGACCTGGTCAAGAATTTTAAATCGATCCCAATATGCAAACTGGAAGGCAATCTGGTGAAGAGAGATGAAATATCCATTGATTGACACAGAACAGGTACTTTTTTATCAAAACTCTTTTGGGTAGAAAAGGTAAGACAAAGGTAGAATGGATGGGCACCACTGATCACTTCCATTGGCTTCCTAGTAGGAGTGTCTGCCTTGCATTAATTTGACAGGTTTCTTGATTACATTCCGGTGGAACCACTCGGAAATTTTTTTTTACACAATTTAACCAGTTGTTCCACAACAAAGGTCAAGTGGCATAAGAGCAGAGGCATGTAGAGGAATTACCAAGGTGGAGAGGTGGGGATTGGGGAATCAAAGAGAGTTTCCCTTAAAGGTATAGGCAGTCCCCGCAAACCTATTTTGAAGAAAAAGCTAAATAACACAATTTTTGTCTTATTTCTCGTCAAAGCATCTTTCGTTACATTTTATGACTGTACTATTGCATATTCAAGGTAAACCAAGCAGTTATTATAAGTAAATTTCACATTTGAAGAGGAAAAATGTCATCACATGACTCCCAACAGCCAATTATGAAACTGGACAGTCTACTGCACTACTTCAATTTGGGATGACTGCTCCTGCCCTTTAACTGATATGGAGGAGGTCTACCGGGGCACCGGAAAATCCTTGTCACAAAAACTGGCTAAACGCAAAATGGTGTCTCCCAATGGGCAATAAGACAGTTGATGAGTACTAGAGACCCCCCTTGTAGCAATCTGGTAAAATCTACAACCTTCTCATCATTTAATGGTGGTTATAGAAACATAAAATCATGTAGTAGTTTCCAGATATTTCCTTCAAAGTCTCTTAGCAAGGTTAAAGTCAACCTACGTCTTGTTCTGAAAGGTTTGATTGGGAAAAGTTTAACTGTTAGGGCATTCTACAAAAACAACTGTTTCTACATCATGCACACATTTTTGTGAATATGGCCTGAAAATGTGTTAAGGGTTTATTAGCTAAATCTTCTGTGTATGATATGATGGGTGGGTAGGATGAGAAGGTCCTGTGGACAGAAAATATTCTTCCACCATGATAATATCATCAGTAATATCAATTCCAATAATGATAAATGCTGTTTTAAACCCAATGAACGATATTTATTTCTTAAAATTACACAAGCAATCAGTTTCGCAAAAAACAACATACTTCAGGATGCAACCTGCTTCTATTTACTGCCATGTAATGTTAACAGCTTTGTGATGTGAATGAGAAGTACAATTTGGTCAAAGAATAATAGCACAGGGATTAAAAATTAAGAAAAGAACATAATTTCTCTTACAGACATCTGATTTTAGCCTCCCAAACAAAACGGTCAGCAGGACCTTTCCTTCAAACAATAGACACAAGATCCCACCCTAAAGGCTAAAATATGTATAGGACCATGAACATAAATCCTGGGGTGTGGGGGCAGGGGGTCAGGTCCTCCCCACATTATTGAAAAATTCATTAAGTTTTGACTTTTACACAGTAAATGTTTGATGGAAGAGGTCATGTCCTGTATAATGTAGAAAATACTCACTCGAAACTTTCTGTCAAAGTGACAAAGCTTTGAAAGGACATGAGCATAGTATGGGTTGTATTGTCTTTCCTGCTGACAGCAATCTATTACTACTAAGACACATTCCTTCTCTTGTTTAGTTTTCACTCCAAGTTGGAGCAGTTTGTCAACACAGTCCTGGTAATCCTGTAACAAATAGGGAAAATGAGAGTACATCTCCATATGAAGATATGTTTCACTTGAGCTAACATGCAACTGTTTGTAGATACACCTCAAAGCTATTTTACAACTTCAAATATTCTATCAATTTGCACCCAGATCTTTGTTTCATGAACATCATCATGACCACAGATGGACAAATTTGACCTTGACTTATTATGAACTGTTTTGAAAACTATGAAGTGAATGTTGCTATTTTATCAGAGAAGGTTTCAAACAGACATCCAGGTTTCCAAGATGACTAGAATTTTTTCAGGACTGTGGAATATCACGCAAACTTGTGTAGAAGATTGTCCTTTGGACAAACCAAGATTTCGAGTGCATCAAATGTTATTTCCATGCATTCAAGCATAGAGATAAAGTCTGCCAACTTGTTTCCATGATTTTAAATAAAGCCCAGTTGTACTCATCTCATAACAATTTTATTACTTTATTGTGTGGCTTGAGCAGTTATAAAAAAAATTGAACAGTTAAAATTTCAGTGAGAGAACCAGATTTCTGGAAGGACATTAGTTTTTTTGCTTAATTGGTTGCCGTTTGGAAAACCAATTCATTTTCCTTAAAGACCTCACTATTAATACACACCATAATTATGATACAATTTTGTGCACAACCATCCATGATCGATACAGGCAAGAGTGGAAACTGATTAAAAGGTGATAAGAACCCAGCTATGGCTGACTGAAATCAGACCATCACTTGCTGTCTGGATTTGTCTATAATTCCATTGAACATTTTTGTTAACTTAAGCAATATTTTGAGGTGATATACTGGCTATGGATAATTTATACAGCCAATGCTCAATAACACGTTTTGCGAATCTAACTGCATATGCATATAAGAAAAAAAGGAGATGAATTAAATTGTACTGCTATATACTGTTATTGCTCTGAAAACATGTCACTTGGTCCTTACTGAACTTGGACAAAGGAGTGGAGATAATGTTTTCATGGGATATTTTAAGGACCAATGGCAATTTTCATTACTCACTTCAAAACATTAATGAGTGGGGAAAGGTGGCAGGAGCTTCATTTTTTAGAAATTTCCAAAGAGTGCAACCTTAAAACTAGAAGAACAGATAGTAAAATGGTTGGGTGAAGCCATACCTTGGGCAGTCATCCATTTATGCAACAAACTGAAGTAGCACACTGGCATAACCAATGCAGTAAATGCCGGAATTACACATTGCATGTGCACACAGAAGAAATGGTTGTCATGGTCATGTGACCTTGTGACTCAACTCAAATGCCAAGTTTTCTAACTGGTATATTAAGCAGGTAGCCAGTTCACACATCATTCCCTTAGCATCATTAAACAGTTTATAAAATCACTCCTGGAAAAACCTCATTATGGATTATTTTAATATATGAGCATTAATTTTTAACTTCTCAATTACAACAAGAAGTGGTGTCAGAATCTTCACTGAGCACTGAAGGACTTAGTATGATAATTTACTTGCTGTGGTTTGAAGGCTGTTAAAGGCCTAATACTCTCACCTAAAACAGTTCTAATTCTTCTTACATACTTAAGCCCCTATCACAACTGTCTCAAATTCATCCTCATCCACACACAGTCTCAGTTTAGTGCTTCAGGTTGAGTATACAAGACGGCAATGTGTAATGACAACACTTTCAGTACAGTACATGCTGTGTACTATGAGATTTGATACTCTGCATTTTTTGACCTTGCTGTCAATCAAAGAGCTGTGCCAGTGAAGAAGTTCTTTGGACTTCTATGACAAATATAATAGTTTAGGGTGATGGCATTAGCCCTTTAAAGATATGGAAAAGTACCGTTCTACTCTAAGACTCTACCCTAGTATACTCTTATGAAACATTCAGTAATGCACTTTTCCATTGTTAAACACACCTACTGGCACCCAGACAAGGTTAGTTGATATTCATTAGGAGTGAAAAAAATTTTTATCACAAAAATGGCCCTACATTTCATAGGCTTTGAACCATGTTTGTTGTAGATTAAGATGCACCTATGCTGCCCATACCAAGTGACTTAATGCAACATTTTCAAAACTTTGACCAACCTCTTCGTTACAACTCTGACCAACATGACACACATTTGACTCACCCACACCCAGTAGTCAGAAGGTACAGCTTAAAATTAATAAGTGCATACAACATCATTTTCATGGAGTATATTTGTGAACTTCTCACCTCTGCTGTCATGACCAAACCAAATATACTCCTTCTGAGGTCAGTATTCATTCGCTGTTGCCTGGATAACTCTAAAATCTTCTCGCTGGCGGACTCATCCATTTTTATGACAGGTACAGAAGGACCTGTGTTAGCTGTCTTCCTATATACAAAATCAACAACAATTTCATCAATTACTACTGGCCTGTTGTAACTCTTTTGTTATTGTAGAGTAGCAGAGCACCCTTACAGTATTGGAACAAGTCTTCATGTTGGGTACATTCTACTATGTGGCCTTCACCAATAACAGCTATACCAAAAAGACTATCCCACTATTGTGGTGCCAGTCCCGTCAATCACCCACTGCGGGTTTGATTGAATGGTGCACCCGCTTTTTGGGGTCTTCTTCCCCCCAAGCACATATCTGTTCCAATCTTCTGTATCTTAAAATATCTCTGATATTGTACACACATTTCTCTAAAATAAAGGAGTTCTGAATGTTCCCATAAAATTGATTTCATCAGACCAAAATCCAAGAAATTTCTAATCTCAAAACACCGGATATCTTGAGAATAGGAAAGTTCGAATGCATCTCATGCTTGCAGGGATGGGGAAGTGTCACTTCAGGTGTTCTCAAGATGAAGACCATTGTACAGTTTGAAAAAAAAATTCTGGTACCCTCCGTCCCAATTATTGTAGCATTATGTTAAGACAGTACACAAGACATGCCAAAATTTTCACCCTCTCAAAAATTATTAGCCCTTGGCACATCTGTGGTTCTACACTGTCATTCACTGAATCCATAGCTCCATGGCCACCATTTGGAATAATTCATCTTATGCCTAACCTTGCAACTATATTCAAGCATTCATATGTGCCCTGAAGGTTCACATTTTGTAGTAGTTTATCTCAGATTAAAATGGAAGGAGTTTTAAAGGGAAAATGCATTCACCTCAACTTGAAGTAGTGTAGTAGACTGTCCTGTTTCATGATTGGCTCTTGAGAGTCATGTGACAATATTTTTCCTTCTCAAATGTGAAATTTACTAGAAGTAACTGCTACGCTTACTTTGAATATGCAATATTGAAGGGATAAAATTTTGTGAAGATTCTTTGAAGAGAAATAAGACAAAAATTATGAGGTTTAGTTGTTGCTGCAAAGAAGTTTGGGGTGACTGCTCTTGCCCTTCAACTCTTCAATGCAACATGACTAATATGATTCCTTTTTAACCAACACTTATTTCAGAATTTTCTTAACTTGTTATTTAAACCACTACATTGTTCTGCTTTTATTTCACCAGAATGGTAATCAAAGCTGCTGATTAATATGAAAGCAGCTCATTGAAGTACTGAGACAGTGATTGGGTACTTTGATTGGGAACAGCACATTTTCCTTCAAAACTGCAGAAGCCATGATGGACAAATATTTCCTCTAGTCATACTCTGCACTGACAAACCACAGATCAATATACACATTAATTTAGCTCTCACTACCACAACCATGTCTGAGTTTGCTATACTGCCATTTAACAATTGAAATACAAAATTGATGGCACTGTTTCTCTTAAAGTTTAGAAGAACTGAAGGTTCCATATTTTAGTCAAACAGATGTACTGAGAAGCATGTTTAAATGATTGACTTTGGTGTATCGGTGAAAGTATAAAACAATCATCTATGCTGGTACAGTGCAAGTATGTGTACAGTATCAAAGTTGATAACATTGATCACTTGCTTAGCTTAATTAAATGAAAACCTATACATAAAACAGATCGTCAAACAAATTGCAGACATATTAACCTTGCAATCTAAGCAATGGTTGTTCAATAAATTCCTATCACAAAACCCCCTTTATGGCTACCATGCCTCTATCTCAATTGCTTCTTTGAATCACAAATATGTCACTGTAAACAGGAACATGTGAAAAAAATTACTATTTGGGAGCTACATAATTGTGAGAGCTGCAGCTAATTAAGGTATTCATTGATTTTAGTTTAGCAGTTTACACCATGTACACATCCAGATAAACGCAAACTACTGACAACTTTAAAATGCAAGAAAACCAAAATGCCTACTCATTGATAACATTTGGTCCATGTCCAGTCCATGCAGACCCAACTATCCACCATCGACCTTTCTGGTCAGCTGACAGTAAATCCTCTAATGGTATCCTTAGGTTTGACTCTGTAGAATGATCTTGAAGATAAAACCAACAGTTAAACTTACTTCAAAATGTCAAAAAAATTGTAAGATTTAAACATTAAAGACAGAAGAAATTTTCTACTGAGAACAATGCTCAAGATTTTATAGAGGGTTTATGCTTCATTTCAAGTTCTGTTTGATAGCACTATTGCATGATATTCTGAAAATAAATAATGTGGGTTTTTACAGGTTTTATAGGCACTTCCATCAAACTTTTAGTCCCATTTTGAAATGAAGGTTTTCATAGGAATTTGAGGATTAAATCGATTCACCAAATAAAAGATCGGTCCTAACTCCTTGTTAGAACGTTGAGAACCTTGAGAACGTGCACTCCCTAAGAAAAAAAAAACAAAAAAAAAAACAAGCAGACTACTGACAAACACAAAAAGCTAATACAGTAGCAAAAGAGGGAGGTTACAAAAACATGTGTGTGTGACATGCAGCAAAAAGTCCTAACTTTACTTGGCAGCTTAGGAGTAAGCTTTCTTGAAAAAATATCGTTTGGAATTTTTTCAGCATCTTTCATACCTCTTGAGATATACCTCATCAAAGTTTGAATGTTTCTGAAGCAACTTGCTGCTTATACTAAAATAATGATGTGGAGTGTTGCACCTGCAGTGTTGACATTTCTTTTGTTAACCCTATATTAATTATCTCTTAATTACTCATCAGATAGTTTATGGTTTAATAATTGACACTGATGATTTTCAAGGACTCAGTATAAACTTTCAAAGTAAATCCCTCGAGACATACTATGTTACAATTGTCCTTGAAATGACGATTGCAAAACAAAGCATAACATTAGCCATATTTGGCCAGTCCCTTCCTAGACATTACAAGATTTACATACTGAGCTCATCTTTATGCATGATTGAGTGCAAATCAGAAATCAGCATGAAATGGTCAATTTTGGACAAATTTTGATGGGAATTGCGGCAATTTTCTTGGTTTTTAATGCTTTTCACATCAAATACCCAACATTTTCATGTAACATGACCTTGAACATGTACACAATAGGTTCATGTTGAATTTCCCTGCCTACAAAAACTCTGTCCACACCTTTTTGCTTCAGTGAATGAAGGTCATTAAAAACCCAGATGAAAAGTTATGCTACTGCTTGCCTTTCACACTTTACACACAGTAGCTCATCTGACTAATACTATTCCACCTTTGTGTACATCTTCCGCTAGCTGTTTCTCATCAAGCTTGTGGCTTCTTGGAGCGTGCTTGAATGAGTTACGCACGAAGTCAGGTTAATTTTGATTTTCCCAGGAAACCTCGGTGGGGACTCGGGTGAAATATCTAATAGGGTAAGCTCCTCGTGCTCATGATATTCATATCCTGAATCTCCACCCATTTATATTTATTATTAAAATGGACCTTTGATTGATATAAATTGCAAATGTAATCTGTTCTGATTGTTCTATGAGCTACAATGATCAGTGAAATGGTTTAGCTGCAGACTTCTTCCCATATGAAGATGTTTTGAAGTATACAATGGCCCCTTAATATTTTAAAGTTAGAAGCACTGACAACTAATATTTTCATACCATAGATTAGATTACAAAAATATCTATAAATAATACTGCATACATGTATACTACTATTAGTAACTGTCTCCCAATAAATGAATACCTCTGTTTTTCGTCAAATTTCTGAGAGTCTTTCGAAGATTGTCCAAATGTTCCATGTTGGTGTTTCCCATTTTCCTGATGTCATTGTTTTTAAGAGCAGCAATGGTTTCTAACATAAAGCTGATTCTTGATCTGGAACACAATGTATAGCAAAAGGATAATTTCAATGTCATAGGGTAATGCACACAGTTATCCCAAACTGTGATTCCTAGAGGGTACTCTCTATAGTCTGTTGTTAGTCCTGCCCGTCTCACTGGTCTCAGTTATCATTGATCCCTCATTAGTTTATTTGTTTCACTGTCCCTTGTTCCATTGGTTCCCCTTTTCATTATTCTGTGTCATTACCTCATTAGTTCCCTGTCCCCCAATCCATTGGGATCAAGGCTAGGGGTTAGGGATATGGTTACAGTTATAGTTAGAGGATAGGGTTAGGTTTAGAGGTTATGGTGAAGGGAAATGATTGACTGAAAAACTGGGGGGAATACTGAGATGGGGAACCTATGAGACAAGGGACTAGTGAGATAGAGGTCTATAGACATTATCCTATCCCTCGTTACTTTGAATAATCAAATCTCCTTACTGCTGTTTAAACTCCTCTGAACATGATGCTGCCTTGCCTTGAATCAAAAGGATGATTTCTTTAAGAGCCAAAGGGTCATCTTTGCGCAAAGACATTCCAGCATCTACAAGGAAAAGAATATGAACATCACTCAAACATTGAAATAAAGTTTTCAAATTTCCCCATACTTGCCTCTCATTTACCAGCCTTGCCGAACTTGGTAAGAAATATTTATGAGCAAATTACACATGGTACTTTAAAATATTTGCAATATTTTAAAACATTAATTGCTTAAATCTAGTTTACATGTTTCCTCAAACTACTTCATCAAACAGTCTGAATGTGTCATAATTTCATTTAACAAGAACCTACACTTGAAAAAGGTATACTGGTACAAAGTCTAGGCTGGGAGTTTCGAGACGTGAGTGCAATTGCACGCCACCTCTGTGACTCACATTCCTGTGAGGGGTGCGGCCATTATCTGCACACCTAGATGAGGAATGGGAACTCAGATAAATGCATTAACCCACGGACTTACTATACATGGACAGAGCATACTACACTGTAAATTGTTTGCTACCGTAGGTGTGAGAAAAAGCTCAGCAAGATGGCTGTCTGCTGTGGTTTTGTGTGAAAGTTTGGACTTGCTCAAGTATATCACCATATTTTGCAAGAAAGTTGAAATATTTTTGAAATATGGCAACGTAAGGTGCACGAATATGACATTTTTTCCACGAATATGACATTTTTTCCATTCAAGTTTAAATTTTAAATTTTCAAAATTTCAAATACTACAGGGCTGTCATCAAATCATACAAATTGTAGCTTCACAGCTGCCATCTTGGTGTGCCTTCTTTGTCCCATTTGGTGGCGACCATCTACAGATAGGACGTACATGTTACATGCTCTGTTCATGTATATAAGTCCCTGCATTAAACCAATTAACAGCACACCTACCACACTTCTAAATATCCCAGGGAGTGTGATTTAAAGCACACCTAGTTACTCTAAAACTCAAGGACGAAGTAACTAGTGTTGCAAGTCTGAATGACTTAAAGTTTCACTTTCAACTACTGAGGCATTCTAGAGTTCCCATGCTTTAGAAATACTGGAATTCCACATTTTTTGAAAACTAAGATGAAAGTATATAGTACTGAAATAATAATGAGTTTCGTATGTAGTTGCTTTCATATTTACATGTTGACCCAGCATTCAAAACACAATCACATCAACCAAAGTGTGAGATTTCAGAGTTCAAAAGGAGATATGGCAAAATCTTCCAAACCAAACAGACACCCAGCACTGAAGGATTTTTAAGAAGACCGCAATAAAATTCAAGGTTTTTCAGACTTTTGCAATTCTCCCTACTCTTTGGAAACCCTGATTAGTGAAGGAAAATCAGGTTTGAACCAGAGAATGCAACGGTGGGAAATGGTAACAAACTCCCAGGAAGGTAACAATAAATTCTTCAAAGGGAGGGGAAGAAACATGTATCAAAATGCATTCAGCCATTGAGCAACTAATTTTGAATATAAAGAGTAAGAGGGGTACACATTTACCTCTCACCCATTCCTTGGCTTTGACAAACAGCCACATACAAATGAAATTGATGAGACAACTCTTATCATGACTAGTTTCTTCAAATAAGTCCATGTACATTCATGTGCCTTAAATATGTTTTGTGACTAATTGAGAAATCAAAAGAACATGAGGAGGGGTGTCACTATGTTTTGCACTAAAATCATAAGCAGCAACAGATAGAGTGTGCTTGGAGATTAAAAATAATCCCTACTTTGAAAGATTTATCTTGCTTACTTTTCAACAGCAGAAGAAGCATCTCAATGTCTTGTTCAGTAAAACTATCCACAAGTCTTTTGATGATGTCATAAATTAAACAACAGTGGACAATCTAGAAGATAAAAGAGAAACAAACTCACTAAACAAATGATTAATATTGTGGAAAAAGCATCAATCTTTCTTCGATTAAACCTTAGCATCCCTTGAGTACCCACTACATGGAATGTTAATAGAACACTCACTGAAGTGAGGTTGTCCATTGATAAATAAAACAGCTGTACATTTTATAACAAGGAAATAGATTTAAGTATGCCAGTAATGTAACTGTTGCCATATTCAATCCACACATGTCCTATTCAACACACTGGTCTTTATATTGTTATTATAGTTTTCACTTAATTTCACTTGACAAGACAAATCGTGTAATCAAACATAAAAGTTTGAGGAAAACTAAACAAAGTCTTGTAAGGGACAAAATTTGACTTCAATCAAAGTTTGTAAAAAAGGTCACAAAATTATACATTACCTTAAAGTTGTAGAGATGGACCAAGACCAGAAGGGCATTGTCACATTCTTTGTTTCCTAGGTCATCACTCATGAGATTTTTATGTAGCTCATCAAATTTAACAGCCATGGACTGTAAAAAATGAGCTCCTGTATTAAAGATGAACATTAACTGAATTTGACATCAACATTTTGATTCAAGAAGATGGTGACGGAACTTTCATGCAAATAAAGCTTCCTATTAATAATCTCTGCCAGAAAATAGCTGACTATGTGCTATCAACTTCAGCATGTTCACAGAACCCATGCAGTGATGTACACTACACTCTCACAGCTGAAACTGACTGCATGGTCAAGTTGTTAGAGCATCAGTTTTGAAGTCAGGAGGTTTGGAGTTTAACTCCTGGTCAGGTAAAACCAAACGCTTTAAAAATGGAACCTTTTGCCATTGTGTTCAGTTCTCAGTATAAAAATGAAGTAGGGTAATAAACCAGTGGGCTACAAGTGAAAAAAAGACTTTAGCTTGCCAGACTGAAATCCAAATATAACAGAGTTGCCCAAGCATAGCACCAAGCCTAAACCCCCATTATGAATGTCTTTTTTTCATCTTTTTTGAATAGTTACCCTTTTTCAACATTTTCAGTCCCAGTTACAGATATTTAACTTGAAGATATTTCCTTCAAACCAATTTCTCTACCACATGTAATTTACTTCAAAAAACAAGCTTTTAAAGGTAGTGTGACGTGTCAGCAAAAAGCACTGAATTTATTGGTAAATACTGAACAAGGTCTCCTAAGTAAGAATCCGTTGGAATTGCGTCAATATCTTTTACCGTTCTCAAGATATACCTCTTCAAAGTTTGAATGTCTCTGAAGCAACTTGTTGGCTATGCAAAAATAGTGATGCTGAGTGTTGCACAGTGTTGACATTTCTTTTGTTAACCCTATATTAATTATCTCTTAATTACTCATCAGACAGTTTATAGTTTGGTGATTGATACTGATGAGTTTTAGGGACACAATTTCAACTTTCAAAATAAACCCTTCAGGAAACACTAATGTTACATCTGCCCTTGAAATGAAAATTGCAAAAACAAAAGATCATCACAAGATTTACATATTGAGCTCATATTTTTACATGATTAAGTGCAAATCAGAAATAAACCTGTAAAATGGCCAATTTTTAACCGATTTTGATGGGAATTGCGGCAATTTTTTTGGTTTTTAATGCTCTTTACATCAAATACCCAACTTTGTCATTTTGGTGTCACACTACCTTTAATACAAAGATTGCATACATTGATACTATATACATACTCTGCTATTGGCATAACTTCCTTTTCCCTTTGTTATCCCAGAGTCTAATAAGGAAGTGCTGAGCTGCAATGTTATGTATGTTGTAACTGCCATGCCATATATGATCTAATTATGAAGTAAAGGTTCAAACGTTCAACTTGAAATTTTCAGGGTCCACGCTATATTCCCCTATGACAGAGGCACTGTCCCATTGGTCCCCTGATTTGCTTAGTTTGTATAACTAGTCCTCCTTTTTGTTCTTGGTTTGGTTTGTTGGGGGAGTCCCATGTGTCATTGGTCCCCCAACTCATTGGGATTAGGGTTATGGCTTAGGGTTGTGGATTAGGTTTATAGATTAGGGTTGGGTTAGGATTAGATTAAGAGGTTAGGGTTAGGAAACATGACCACCTGAAAAACCAGGGAGACCAATGAGACAGAGGACTACTGGGGGACTATAGATATAATCTCACATTATTAATTACTCACCAACTTCACTTCCAATGTTAAAATGTAGAATGGAAATTAAGAGCACAGCCTCCATGACTAGACGATCAGCTGACATTGATCTAATGACCAATGACTCTTGAATTAAACTGCTTAAAGTTTCATTCATGTCTGTTAGAATGGAAAGAGATTAAGAATGATGAAATGACTAACATGAAAAATAAGTAAATGTCCAAACTTTGTAGAAATTTCACTTCTGCCTATTCCACAATATCATTCATTACAAGTAAAACACCATTGGTGGAATAAGGAAGTGCCTATTTTCTCAACTATACCCTCCCCTTAAAAAAACAAGCATTAATGGGGTGCTAGTGACCTTGTATTGAAGATGATCTGCCATCTCATCAAAATGCAATAAAAGCTATGGTAGGATTCCGCATGATGCCACAGAATATCCTTGTCGTAATTTCCATTAACATTAGGAATTTGATACATCATAGAAAAACGTCTGCATAATTTGTGGTGTTTCAAATGGGTCCACAATCCAAATTAAGACAAGCTTAAAAGTGAGACTATTTAAGTCATCTTTGATGTTAAAAGCACTCTTTCTGGATGTCTTTTAGCCTAACCTTTACATACTTACTTTGCAATCAGCACTCTAAAGACAGTGTTATATTATTACAAAAATTCAAAATTATTCCACTATGGTTCTACAATTTCCCAAACTTCAATATATCTGATATACCAACCTTGAACGAACAAATTAAGCATGCTATTAAATTTTTCTTTGAATCCTGCAAAAGCAGTGACATAATGAGCAAACATATGCAGCCTTTACCTGCAAGCACTCAACAACCTCACTTTCACATTGCAGAGAGTATTCATCAAAACTTATTGAATAATTGTAAATTCCTAATATCATGTACTGACCATTTCTGCTTCTTGTTTGATACAGACTTTCAACTTCTCTGCTGATAGACGACACATTTGAAGCACTCAGCCTAGATATTTTAGAAATAAAGGGAATTAAAATCAGCAACAAGTGAATTATCCTTTCTTATTGTTTATCTGAACATCAATGGATTTGATTTGTCATGGCCAAGTGAGGATGGCCTCCATCTCTTCTGTGCTATTTGTTTAGGAGGGTCTAGTTGCAAGCAGGTGGGATTACAAGTGTTGTTGGAGGTAATGCTAGGGGTGACGTAGATAATAGTTTCATCATGGCTTATTGCAAGAGGACACTGGTCTTAAATCTCCTATAACACATACACTCTATATCAAGACTGCAGATTCTTTTGTTGCCAGAGTTCATAATTTTTAAGTTGACATTAATTTTAAAGTTTACATTGATTTCTCACTTAAAACAAAGCACCACCAATTGCCAAATCAACATTCCCAGATCTGAGTAAATCTTAAATAATCTACCCACAGCTAATGGAATTTAAACATGCACATTAAATGTGTATCACATGACTTCATGGACGATAACTCTATGTAACAAAATTTTATTTGCAATACAAGTCAAAAAGGTATCAGCAGCATGTACACTGGTGACTCAAATGAACACCAAGTATTTTATGATTGGTTGCAAAGGTTTTGTTTTAATGGTAGTGAGAGGCTATTCTAAACTGCAGCTAAATGGTGTCAGTGCAAATGTGACACACTGGATGAAGTCACCAAATGAAAATTGACATGAGTTAGTTATTTAGTTAAATGAAGTTTTACGAATCAGTTCCTAACCAGGTTTCAAAACAAGCAGTCACACCTTCACTCAATAAGAGGATGTTAGCTACCAAATAAAAAAAACCTGTATTTGTCTTCTAATAAAATAACTCTGACCACAATTAAAAAGAAATATATCCATGTTTCCATAAAGCCCCAGTCAAAATAGTATTTTCTTCATTATTTGGCAGGATTGTCCAGCTGGACAAGACAATTATTATTTAGTTTCTTTCAAGTAAAGGGACCATCTAGCATTACCTACCTGTTAAGCAAACCTTTTAGTTGTCGTTTCAGCTTTTGAAGCTCAACTTTTCGTTTTTCATCAAGATTTTCACCCATCATCATGGCTCTTTTGTGAGGTGGAATGTAAGTTGATGACCTTTTCTCCCCCTCTTGTCCAATTATATTACCATAGGGATCCATTTTTGGTTCTGTCCTCTTTTCTACAATGAGAGGTTTCTCCTCACAGTCATCTTCATCACCTCTTGAATGTTTTCTTTCATCACTACCTTTCCTCCTTTTACTTTTAACCTCTTTGATATCATTTCCCCCTGTTCGTTTCATCTTTGAGGTGTTATTTGACATTTTACGAGATACTGCATCATCTCGGTCCTTTTCAGCCAAAGAATCTGAATCACTAAATGCATCCAGAGTTTGATCAATATCCTCATCTCCACTTCCTTCGCTGTTCCCACCATCTCCCAACTCATCATCACCATCACTACTTTCATCATCACTTCCACCAAATTCATCAAAACCACCTCCAACCATCCCGTCCTCTTCTCCATCTCTCGAATCACCATCACTCCCCATATCCTCATCAATATCGCCCTCTATGTCATTAGATAATTGTTTCTTATGTTCTGCTTTCTTCAAGTCCACCTCTCCATCAATATCTTCACCTACTTCTTTCATCATCTCTAGTTTCTTAGAATCAACTACATCCAAAAGATCTGTATGATACCCTTTAAGGACAATTTGATATTTTTCAATGGAAAGATCTCTTCAATTTGTTGATATTCCCAACAAATACTCCATAAGTTTTCATGTTACTTAGAGGAGATAAAAATCAAACAAACAATTCAAAAGCATGACAAATTATAACATGCTCACCAATCTGGTCTCACCAAAGCTCTTTGGTGGTGTTCCATGCACTTCAATATTTTACACTCTCAAAAACTTTAAAACCTAATGCTATCCCACCCCCTCCCCCAGTTAATGAGAAATTTTAGAAGATCAGTGCAAACTTTCAACTGGAGAAGTTTAAAATGAGTGGATAATATTGCATGTAATACAAAAGACCATATATCATATTGTGGTTTAAATTTCACAAATGTCCCAAAAAATATGAGTGTCTGAAAGTTTCAATAACTTCCAAGTCACCCTGATTGGAAATTTGAAATTTGAGAGATTAGTCACACTTACCCTTCTTGAGATATCATGTTTACAAGCCAAAGCGTCACATACACACACACACAGAGCACATAACCATACTCAGAGCTTTACGGGGTACACAGAACTGTTCCCTGTATGGAAATGGTCTGAATTCCCCTTTAGCCATTTAAGTCATGCAGCATGTGAATGCCACGAGTGAGGGCAGGCTCTTGCATATCACGTGACAGAGCTCATTGCAGTGTCCGAATTTTCGGGTACCTACGCCAGTTACAAGCTCTGCGTGAGCGAGGAAGACGTGTGAGGCTTGAGTTCTCGTGAGCGGCTTGTACCCGGCAAGGTATCGTTTATAGGTTCACACATACACACACACACACATACACATGACATCACCATCGCAAAGATTCCTTGCCTGCCTACAGTAAGGAATCAAAAACAATACATATCTCCTTCTCACCATAATGCATCCATATACCAACAATGACATTTGTCCAATATTCTTGCCCTTGAGATATACTTTTCACAGGAATTGAGTTTTACCCCTGGTGAACCCAAATGATTAACCTTTGGCTACAACAAAAACAAAAGGCATCATATTCTCAACAAAATGCATTCCACTGTATAAAACCAATTTAATTAGTTTCCTACATTAAGATATGGTGTAAACAATGTCTTGAAAATTTGACCCCTGGTGACCCCAAATGGTCCACACAAAAATTAAAGAGGAAATTACCTCAACTCATGTCATGCACATGCTGATTGAGTTTGCATGGGCTTTATCAAAGCTTGCTTCTGACATCATGATTACATACACCATTTTGATTTTCAAACTCTAGTGATCTCAAAAAACCTTTGACCCCACCAAAAATCATCTACTCAATATGGGTCATTTACATATTGAGTGTAAGATTCACCTAAGTTATTCTTGAGATAAAATGTTTAAATTGGTTCACAATATTAGTGATGGGTTCGGACTAATGAATGCCTAATTGCTTCACATAAACCAAATAAAACAGTGAGTTGATTTGTATAATAATACTTTTCCATGAATTTTCAGGCATTTACCATGGAATTTTCTTTGCATTTAATGGCAGCCGCTAGTCTGGCAATTTGCCCTTCATGCCAGGCCGCACATCAGTGACAGCTAAGCTGGCCAATGCTGGCCGGCTAAAGTGGCTAAATACCTTCTTACTATGCTACAGTAGCCAGGATTACTGTAGATATGAGCAAAAAAACCCTTTCAAGGCCACCTACAGTGGTAGGGCTGTTTATACCTTGCATCTCAAATAGATGAGCACTAAAGAGTAAAATCAATTGGTGCACAACAAAAGGATACAATCCAGTCCATCATATTTGAACTGTCCTGGTACAATGACTTCTTTAGTTTTTTTCTTTTTCCTAAACCTTAAGCTTTTCTCCAGACGTTTTATATTCCTCTCCTCCATCTGGTTAGCTTCCAACAAGTCCTGTTTCCGTCTTTGTTCTGCATTCTGATAAGATAATACATAGAACAGTCCTAATTGATTAGCACTATAAAAATTATCCATGACTATTATGTTAAACAAAAATGTAAGACAAAAAAGGCCACAAAAGACCTGCACGGAGGTTTTCAAACTTTTTTCTTCCTCTCATGGCCCCTCCACTGTTATGATCCAATCTGTTAACCCTTTACTGTTGTTAGGGTCCTTTTGGACCCATACAGAGAGTGCGGCTGTGCACACACACAGTGGCAGCGGCATCAGCTTTGCAGTAAACACACCCCACAGGCTTATTTTAACCCTTCACCATTGTTTGGGTCCTTTTGGACCCATACGGAGAGTGCAGCTGTCACCCATCTTTACTGTTTCACGCTGAGCTTGAAACTGTGAGCAGCTACCCGAAAATTCAGCCACAACAACGAGCGAGACAATAGTTTAAGGTCACAGGGTCAGTAACCTACGGAAGCTGATAAGAGGCGTGCTGCATCCGCTTTTCCACCCACTTCTGAGGCGCGCAAATATGCCCCGATTGGAGCACAACGGTAAAGGGTTAAAAGCACTCTCAGTACACAACACACACAGAATACCCCACATACAAAATACTACACGTACAGGATATCATAAATAAGACATTCCACATACTGAATGCAAGATCCAAACATTTAGCCAGCAACATGCCTTGCGGTGTTTGAAATAGCCTAACGTAATATAGATGGCCAAAATTGCAAAGGAACAGCTTCAGAAAGAAACGATAAAAAAGCAACCATAAAAAGGAAGACAAGCAATACAAATCTAAGAAAGCTCTCAATTCAGCATTTGCTAGAATTTTATTATGTTCTTTTTTTTTTTTTACTTTTGTCCTTTTTCTTTTGCATTTGGTGTGCTTGATAGGTAAAGGAACGGCCCTGGAATGTATAACACCTTGAGGACTTCACAGGTGCATGCAGCCACCAGTGCATGCACTAAGAAAATGCCAGTTGAATAACTGGAAATTGGTTACTGCAGTTCCAGCCAGTTGGAGCTGGTTCCAACCCGTTTCCAGATTCAACTGGTAACTAATTTACTCAAAGTGGGTTATATGTTAATCAAAAGATTGTCATAAGTTTCAGCTGAGAATCCTAAAATCAAATTCCTGGCTTAAAGCCTGACAAGATCCTACACACAGAACACCCAACATAGAAAAGATCCCTACCTACACCCAAGTTGCAAACATATATGACCATGCACACATAAAAATATTCCACAATTTGACAAATAGAATATTCCACAAACAAAAGTACTTCCCCTTCACAGGCCTCAATGGGGTCTACCTGACATTCATGCAGTTTTTTATTCATAAGTGGCAATGTTCACAAGGTTCTTTAACTGTAGGGTTCATTATTCATTGACTTCGTTATCCATAATCGTTGAAAAGGTTCATTATTCAGAAGGTTTGTTATTCATAATTGAAAGAAAGGTTCACTGTTACTTATTAAAGAAAAAAGGGTTCACTTTTCATAATATGAAAAATGTTCTTAATTCATAATAGAAGAAGAGGTTCAATATTCGTAATAAGAGAAAGGGTTTTGTTTATATTCATACAGTAATTACAAAACGAGTTTGACATTCATAATAGGACAAGGGTTCAATATTCACAATAAGGAAAATGAGCATTTTCAAACTTTAAAGGCGTCCTATATCTTGTGGCAGGGGGACATATTGTTAAAATTTTCAGGGATGATAGGTCAATATCTTGTCTACGACATGTTGACAGTGTTTGTAAATGACTCACTGAGATAAGTTGTTGGCCTGTCAAAGAGACTTGTCAAATTTTTGGGGAAGAAATTTCAAATAATTAACTTTAATCTCAATTATGAACAATGAACCCCTTTTTTCAATTATGAATAGCAAACCTTATTTTAGATTATAAGAATTGAACCTTTTCCTCTTTTCCTGAAATATGAATAACCAAAATAACCAACCCTTTTTTATTTCAAATAATGAACCCCTTTTTCGATTATGAACGAAAAACTTTTTCGCCATTACAAATAATGAACCTATTTTATCAATAATTTTTATGAATAACGAACCTTACAAATACAAACCTTATGAATATCCAGCTGTCCACGCCTCAACATAATCAAAACCCTCCATACACAGGACAATCTACACAAAACACTTTCAAATTAGTAGTCACTATCCCTACCCTTTTTTGTCTTCTCTGCTGTTTTTGTTCTCTCTTTCTCTTTTGAGCCTCTTTCATTCTGTCATCTTCTTCATCTTTGGTTTCTTTCAATTCTCCCTTGCCCTCTGTGGTGGGATGCTGTTTTTTATTTTTAGAATGCTGTTTCCCATTCGGTGGCTCTTCATTTAGCTACAAGAAAATGTTTTTAACACTCGAGGATGAGACTTATACAATGCACATGCATGATACAACAGATAGTCATGTATTGGGTTCAGGGTTCTTGCTAAAAGGGTTAGCAAGGGACAGAATCAACTCACACCCAGGCCCATAATCATGCTGCGCATGAAGCCTTTCTGATCCTCATAAATTCCCACTATTACAATCCATTAATTCATAACTTTGCCATGAAGCTTACAACCAAACAAAATTTTACTACTTAAATGATAAAGTTAATAAAAAAGAAACTGAAAGTGCCACTTCCTGTCATATGGGAAGTATGTTTTGGCCATTTAGTTGTATGAATGCCCTGCACCAATTGATCATGGTACAATCTTTAATGGTCTTCAAAGTAATTTGTGTCCCATACTGAGATGTTTTTGGCTATAAAACTGTGATTGGGTTTAGAACCAACCAGATGACAGTTCAATATTTACATATCAACTTCCATCAAAGTGATAATTATCTTCTAAGTTATGAACACCCCTATTACACTTACAACAACAGTAAGAGTATACTCTTTACTAAGTCTGATTAATGGACAGCCTTTTATGTGGTAATACAGTAGTTCACTCTGTAAACTGTTTTTTCTTTTAATTCAGACATGACAAAAATCTATCGTATATAAATGTAATGCTTAAGACTGTGGTTCCCATCATGTTTAAAATGAATTTTGGGCAACCCCTCTGATAAAATATTATTTTACAAGTGTTTGAAATGTGCAGTGCACCACAATTGATCTTTGACTAACATAAAAAATTAACCATTATTTATTTACTCAATATGGGCAATGCACATTTTAAGTAAATTTAATCCCTTACATTTATCCTTCTTGAGATACTGTCTCTACAATGTCTTCATCTTTTGATCTTTGTTAACCCTAAATGAACTTCAACCATCACTAAAATCGACGGGGGGTTATCTACTCAATATGGACAACCTACACACCACGCATGAGACCAATCACAGTTACCCCTTCTTGAGATATCATGTTTACAAGCAAGCGTCACATACACGCACTAGACATCTCCATCGCACTGAAGAGTGTAACTTTTCCTATCTTGGTAACACTATATGACACCTTTGTGTTGATGTGTCCTTAAACCATATCTAACTAACTAACGCATAGATTCGTTCTGCTGACACAATGAATTAAGTCCAATAAGAATGAAACTTCCTTACCTTCTCTGGATGTTTTCGGGAATGAAATGCTCTAATCCTTGCTTTCTTAGCTTGTCGTTCATGCTTCCTCCTTGCTTTTCTGGAAATAACTGGTTTTTGGTTCTGCAGCCTGGGGTCCACGTCGTCAGGTTCATTATCACTCACTGAATCCTTAACAAATTTCTTCACAGCTCGATGAGCGAACAGCATATCAGTACCACTTTTCTTGCGACCTTTCTTTCCATTTGCTAGCTTCTTTTTCATTTTTAATGACTAAAGGAAACAAAGGATAATGATGTAATACGATATCAGCCTTTCTATGGTCGATTATAATTATTTCCTAATTGCCTAGATACACAGTAAATATTGCCCTCGTATGGGTTACTGAGAACTCCCGACTGCAAGTTGTTCGAGCATCTGACTTGCAGTCAGGAAGTCCAGAGTTTGACTGCTTGCAGGGCCATACCGAAAAATTCAAAATTGGAACCTACTGCCGTTGTGCTCGGTGCTCAGCACAAACAATCAGGTAGGGAAAATAAGCCAGAGAGCCACAAGTGGAAAAAGGCCATGAAAGGTCCTACTTAAACCAACTTGTTAGGTAGAAACGGATCCGTAAAACTCCATCAAACTTAACACTCGGTGTGCGGGTTCGATGGGGGAGGGGTTAAGCCTATATCTCCTTACCTTCCGGTTCAATCCAGAGCCAAATATAGATAGCTGTATACTGCTCTGGTTTAATTTTTAGCGGCAACCATGGTCTTCATAAGTTTTCCGAAAGGGAATTGCACAAGTAGTCGAGCAGGTATGAACAGTGTAGTCGGATCATGCATTTGGTGACTGTCCAATATTCCGACACCGTGTTCTGAAATCTCTATATTCATCTACGACCGAGTTGTCGGAACTGAGGGGTGTTGGAACAAAGCCTGTGTTGGAATGGAATGGATTTGTCGGAGTATAGGGGTGTCGGAAGACTGGGCTGTAACCGGGCATTTCAGTGTGGGCGTATTCTATAGTTAGGGAGTCGTCTCTTAAAACTCCTGTTTCTCTTAGGCATACAGTTCATCGGATCAAGTTTGCTCCGGTTCAAAATACTTTATTGTAAAACTTGTACATATTGTTCACTGTCTAAATCCAATAACCCTGTTTCATTGAAATTAATTATGATAACTCGAAGCCAGGCGAAATATTTGTATTATTTTATTGTGTCAATTCCACTCGTAAATTAAAAGTATTGTTGGGAATAAAAGCAAAGTCGTTCGGTATTGCTCCATTTGTTTGAAACTGAACTTTACGTCAACTGGAATTTAACTGTACATTTTGAACTTTGAAGAACGGTAACTTTTGACAAGAGAATTATTTTTACCGCCTTTGAAATGTATCTAATTTTTATCGAGCATACATGTATCTAGGTTTCAAAATTTCAATTTTTCACAAGGAGCGGTCAAATTCCTGGGTAGAAACATTGACACTTTTATCGAACCTACGGTACTGTTATGTGTGGCACTGTTGTGTGTGGTACTGTTGTGCGTGGTGCAGGCGTGAGTGGTGCTGTTGGTTGTGGTGGTGTGCGGCGTGGTGCTGGCGTGCGTGATGCGCCACTTAAGCAATGGAGTGCGGAATACAATCCAAAGTACCCCACAAGTGGAAAAATGACCACTACGGGCGCCGCTACATAAGACCACATAAAATGACATCTCTGTTCTGACGTCTGTCGTGAGACATGACGTTTTGAAGCAATAAGCAAGGCTTTCTCAATTTTCTTCTGGTGAACTTACATGACCATCCGTCTCGAAATTATTACAAAGATAGTGCTAATAATCTACGAATCTTAATCGTATGTCTATTATTTCTATCTTCACGTTTTTGCAACAACTGCGCGTTTGAAATGGAAAAGTCGCAATTTCCCAAAGGTAACATCCGAATTTGTCTCCGTGAGATTGAAATTGTACCGAAGATGAAAAGTTCGCACGTTTACTTTTGCGACTAATTTGTTTAAAAAATACTTTAAAATTAAACAAGTGAATTAGTTTTTGAGAGGTACTGACCTTAAGGAGAATATCTTACTTATATACACTGCGCGTATCTGGCGTTCGACTTTCGCTAAAAAATTAAATACGTTCAAAACTACTACTGATCCAAGCGACAGCTTAACTACTAATGTTTTGCGAATTGGGGAAATTCAGTCCCTACCCTATTTCTGACCTTGCGCTTTCCACATTACAATAATTTTTGGTAAATAAATTTTGAAATGTTTAAAATTGCTGGAGGTGTTTCGGATTAATGTGAATCCAGTCGGCGAAAGTGTTTGCTACTGTTTTCCCAATGTTTTGCGAATTTGGAAAATTTAGTCACAATCAATACTCCAATGAATTTTTCTTCGGAAGATACTATAGGTTAACACTTTTGCAATCATTTAGCGCACAACTTTCACACCATCTTTGCAAGAAAATTGCACATTCAAAACTGCAGCCGATTCCACTGCGATTGATAAGAATCCAGGCGATAGTTTTGCTACTGTTTTGCTAATCACAGGCGGCGGAAACGGGGGGGGGGATATGGGGATTAGCCCCCAATATTTTTTTGAGATCTTTTGGGGGGGCATGGCCCGCAATAAATGAATGCCGCAAAATAAATTGTAAGTTGTTTTTATTACATTTCGGCTATTCTTTGGCTTAATTATTAGTTTTCAGAGTGCAAAAGTTGCAAAGCTTCCGGGGGCTTCGCTCCCTGGACCCCCACATTAAGGATAACCTGTAGGAGAGTTTATTTTCGCCCTTCAAACAGCTGAAACAAAAATTTTTGCAAGCTATCCTTCTTTTGCAAATTATCTTTCTTCTCCTCCTCAAATCAGGGCCTTTTAAACATACTGAGCGAGGGGCATGTCCCCAGTCCCCTTATTGGTCCCAATGACACACATTTGCCACAGTCATAAAGTCCCTTTTAGGATTTTAAAAAATACCAATACAAAGGTACTTTTCTGCTTCCTTTATGTCCTCTAAAAAGCCTAAAATGTCAGAGCTTCCGGGGACCTGTTGCGGGCCCTGGACCCCACGCATATTGCCTCGGGATTTTAAATAGAACCCCCTATTGATAAAATGCCCAAAGCACTTTGGATCTTTTAAAAAATAATTCCCTGTCTCAAATTATCAATCACATGTTCGATTTTGAGTAGCTTCAACATTTTGGCTTATCGCTAATATAATGTTTCGTATGTTTCTCCTTAATCAAATGCCATAGTACTTCACGATTCTAATCTCGTCCGTTATTTAACTCCACTCCTGAATTAAATTGATAGTTTAGAATCCTAAAGTCATAGTTTAGAATCCTTAATTTGAATATGAATTTCGACCATTTTGGGGCCTCTTAAATCACTACAATCGCTGAGCTTCCGGAGGCTCCGCCCCCTGGACCCCCCTTTGCCCCTGGACCCCGCCTGTGGCCCTTAATTGGGCACCTGGACCCCACGCCGATGGGTTTTTGCGCTTTGCGCAAAACCGGACAACTTAGGGCGTCACCATTATGTCGGCTGTCGAAAACGTGTGCACCCCCCCCCCCCCCAATAAAAAACATCTTCCGCCGCCTATGCTAATGTTTGGAGAATTTGTGACATTCAGTTTTAAACCAAGTGAATCTTTTCTTCGACGCTACAGCTTAACACTTTGCTTGACGTTAAACTCTCGCACAGTCTTTGCACAGAATTTTGCACTTATCCAAAGCTGGTGCTGGCGATGCTTGCAATTCATTTGCGTACGGTCTCGAGTTCGTCTGCTAATAGAAAAAGTTGCAAAACTGTTGCCCAAATTTGCACTGATGGCAGAAGGAGATAGTGCGATAACAACGACATTTACAAACCTCAAGGAAATGACTACCAAATGTGAATTCCGCATTGTGGGCAATGGTACTGCACTGGCAGCATTAAAGGGAAATACTGCGTTAATTTGTTCTGCAAAAAAAATCATCCTTTTAAAACTAATATTTGTTGACACAGGTTGATAGATTATCAAAAATAAGGCATTATGGGTAGCCTTCTTTTCAAGAAATACGGTAAGTTGCCCCGTCCTTTGTGTGTATTTCCTAATTCCGTGTTAGCATATAGGAGTACACAAGAAACAGATTACTCTGTGATCTTGACTGCGCAAACCTCATTTCAAAGCGGCGCGTCTCTGAGTCCATCCAAATAACAGCTCCTTGCTCTAGGTGAGTGTTTTGAGTTTGAGATTACACCACAGTGGAGCACATGAGAAAAGAAGTTTTACGATGCTGTAATGAGAAAGCAGGCTATTGAAAACTCTCTCCTAAATTTATAGTCTTCGCTTCCTTCCTCGTTTCATCATGTTTGGTTTCCCGAGAGGGAAACCAAAATGGTTCGTGCAGAGATGAGCCGTGCAGAGATGATCTTTGCAAAACTAGTGTAGGATCGTGCATTTTAGTGGTTTAGGCTAGTGTTGACGTATACAGGTAGTTAGATGGGGGTTTTCGGCCCAGTTTCTACCCAACTGGCGAATGCAAAGGTTTGTTGAATTCCTTAACATTAACCAATAGGTACGCCTAAAGAATTACACACTATTGTTCACTGAGCCAGTAGGCCTACCGTGCTTCATTAAACTGGTTTTGATGACTCGAACCAGGCGAGATAATTTTTAACGTGGACAACCAAGTCTTTTTTTTTTTCTACAAAAAATAGTATTGCTTGGAATTGAAAGAAGAAAGAAGCCGAAAGTAACTGTTTCACAATGTAGCTTACTTAACTAGATTTTTACTGTACCTCTGAAACTTTAAGGAACAATAACTTTTGATGTGATATATATATATATATATATATATATATATACATATACATATACATATACATATACATATACATATACATATACATATACATATATATATATATATATACATATATATATATATATATATATATATATATATATATATATATATATATATATATATATATATATATATATATTTAAATCCTTTGGAATGTATCTAAACTTTATCGAGCATTTAGTGACTTGTAAGGTATTTAACGAGTTTCAAGGGAGATTAAGAACATACGACAGCAGAGAAAACACTTTATTTCCGAGAAAGGTATACGTACTAGCCGTTTTGGGAGTCAGATAAGTTTTTTAACCAATATTTTTTTATAAGGTATGACCGTCATTTTCCCCAGTTGTGGCTCACTGGCTTGTTTTCCATGTAGTCCAGTAATGCTAATCACAGAGCACAATGACAAATTTTAAAGTCTTCCGTATGACCCGGCCAGGGGTCGAATTCCAAATCTATGGCACATATTCTGCAAGCAGGAAGCTCTAATACCTTGACCATGCTGTGGGTTTATACCAGTCTTTAACCAGAATGCAAAAATGCATTGAGGTTTCGATGATATGTTCCATTTGAAATAATCCCATCATGTACCACTCAAATGTTAGCACGTACAAAAATAATTTTGTTATCCCACATGACCTTTGGCCTCCAAGAACAAACAAGAGCCCAATGGGCACTGTGGTTCCTTGCTGGATATTATAAGAACTGTACAGCCAGTCTCCAAAATAGAGTTAAGCAAAAGCTCATACTCAATGTTTGTAACATCTTCACAAGGGGTATTTTAGTACTAATATTACATGAAATCAATGATTAAATTTTTGTGGCCTTACTAACATTCAACTTGTATTTGCTTGGTGATCCTTCAAAAACACTACCTCATTTCCATATGTGTTTATGCTTGTAATCAAACTTGATATTATCACCAATAAACAATACACAATGTGGTCAGAGAGAGAAAAACACCCATTGTATTTCTCTCACAAGTTATTTTCACCTGCTCTCAAATAAAACTTGCTATTACTTTAAAACAGTCTACCATTTGTCCTGTTTGCTATCTCTACATAGAAAACAGGGTTTATTCAGCAGTTAACCAGAAAGCAAGTGATTAATGAGGTGTGATAATAGAATGAGGATTAGGTTACCCCACATAGCACAGCAGTATTAAAGAGACATACTGTACTGTACAGTATAATCCATGCATTGCTTCCACTGGCATAGAGACCAGTTTAATGCAGAGTGACCTGTGCTCAGTAAAATCTACAGATTTCAGTTATTGTCCTCTTAAAACTTTGAATGATTCAAAATATGCGTACAACCCGAAGGAATCATTACTGAAAGAACGTAAGGGCCAAATTTCTAAGGTGTTTGAGTTTGTAAGCATGCAAAACAAGGTGGGATAAAAAATCTATTGAACCTGTCTTTACCTACGGTAGCTTACAAGATTTTCTAAATAACGTTTCCAGCGGTTGACCTCCAGTGAACTTGATGACCTTTGACCTTAACCAAACACAGATTGATGTGATATATGTACTTTCTACCTTAAAATACTGTGTTAAAACTTTTTTCATTGTATGACCCCTGGTGACCCCAGATGACCCCTTGACCTCCACCAAACATATCCAATTTCATCCTTATACCATAACACATCCACACACCAAGTATGACATTTATCCAAGTTTCCTACCTAGAGATATCGTGTTGAGAAGGTTTTAAGTTTTTGACCTCTGGTGACCCCAAATGACCTTTAACCTCCACCAAAAACGATAGGGCACACCTTCTCCCTATGACGAATCTATGTACCAAATCAAAGTTCCATCCAACCTTCCCTTGTTGAGTTAGAGCGTACCGAAGCAAGTGTCACACACACACACACACACACACACACACACATACACACACACACGCCAACCTGACTACATAGGTTCCTTTGCTACCGCAAGGAACCAAAAAGGGATCATCTTCTTACCATAAAGTGCATCCACATGATACCACATGTAAAACCTTTGAGATAGACAGAGACAGACGGACAGACAGACAAACAGACGAAAAAACATACATTCATACAAACAGACAGACAGAGAGTTATTTTGATATATTGCATTTAAAAAAGGTTTTTCAGACAACGACCCCAGTGACCCCAAATTATATTTGACCTCCACCAAAAATGATAGGGACCATCTTCTGACCATAACGTGTCCACATAACAAATATGAAACCATCCAATTTTCCTATCTTGAGATATCGCATTATCCAGATTTTCATACTTTGCCACCGTGACCCCTTTTGACCTCTCGTGGCCCCAAATGACCTTTGAACTCCATCAAAAACAATAGAGATCATCTAAACAATATGGCCAACCCACACCCCAAATATGAGAAAAGTCGCTCTTACTTTCCTGGAGATACTGTGTTTACAAGGAGTTTCTAAGGAATTAATCATTTGACCTCTTTTGACCCCAAATGACCTTTGACCACCACGAAAATCAATAGGGATCATCTACTTAATATGATCAACCCACACCTCAAATATGAGCATAGTCACATGTAACGTTCTTGAGATATCATGTTTATAAGGTTTTGTCCTTTTGACCTCTCGTGACCCCAAATGACCTTTGAACTCCACCAAAAATAATAGGGTTCACCTACTCAATATTGCCAACGCACACACTAAATATGAGATTAGTCACAACTTACTCTTGAGATACGGTGGTTTCAAGCAATTTCTAACGAATTTACCTTTTGACCTCTCATGACCCCAAATGACCTCTGACCTCCACGAAAATCGATAGGAATCATCTACTTAATATGACCAACCCACACACCAAATATGAGCAACCCACTTACCGAATATGAGCATAGTCTCATGTACCGTTCTCGAGATATCATGTTTACAAGGTTTTGACCTTTTGACCTCTCGTGACCCCAAATGACCTTTGATCTCCACCAAAACCAATAGGGATCATGTACTCAATATGAGCAACCCACACAGCAAATATGAGGTTAGTTACACTTATTCTTCTTTAGATATCGTGTTTACAAGCCAAAGCGTCACATATACACATACACACACACGCACACACACGACATCACCATCGCATAGATTCCTTGCCTGCCTTCGGCAAGGAATCAAAAATGGAAACTTTCAACAAAACGAAGTAAGTAATGAGGTCTTAAAATCTCTTTGGGGCCCAGTGGCGTAGCCACGATGGAGTTTTTAGGGGGGCCTAGGTAATAAGTGAGGGGCCTGGTACCTCCTAGGGTCAGGTGCGGCAAGACCGTCTACGCGGAGCGCCACCATCGGTTGGCGCGTAGCGTACAAGAAAATTTTGGGCTTTACAAACCCTCCAGATGGCCGGAGACGGCACTTCCCAAGTGTTTTAAGCTGGATGAAAATACGAATCTCATGTCTGCCCCTTCTCAAATAATGAGAATAAAAAATCAATCTATGAAAAATGATAATACAAACAATTTTAGTGACCCCAAAACTGGGCATTTCTGATCTGTGGCCAGGGGGATGAGACTAAAGGGGACCGGAATCTCCCTTTTCCTTGGAAAAATTGTAAACTGCAGGAGGACGTAGACCGCAAATACGGCAATACTTGAATGGATTTCATCTTAAATAGGAAAACCAAAAGTAGTTGTGTCCCCCTCTGAGAAACGTTATTTGCGTTAGATTTCCTAGATGCAAAATGGTGCTGTGTTAGGCAAAACTTTGAACTGATTATAGGCCTAAGTTTTAGGATTTTTCTTTTTGGTGAGCCCGAAAAATTTCAAAATACCCATTTTTAGTCTTTGTAGAGATTTTACAAGTGACATCCATACTGCCAAAGAAACAATGTTTTCCGGTTTTCAGTGGTGTCTAGATGCAAAATGGTGCAGTATTTGTTCAGTCATCGGTACATTGCGTACACTACGTAGTCAAAATAAAAATACTACGAGTAAATCTCTCAAAATATTTAAACCGCAGATTAGTAGTCAGATTAGTAGTTATGTGGGAAACACATGGATCCGGACCTTGTAGCCATTTTACAAATCCGCCCGGATGCCAGTGTCAACTAGTAAAAATAGGACTTGTCTTAAAAATCGTTCTACAGTGGCAGCTGTCATGGGCAGGAGTGAGGCACGAAATTGGGCTACTTGCTAAGGATGGAGGGGAGAATTATTCGAAGGCAGAACCTTACCTTCACGGCATATTTTGTGTATGATAAAGTATAGGAATGGTCGTGTACGAATGGTCTCCACTCTATCAGTGCCTTGTTTTCAGTAAATCAACCAGCCATCCGAAAGGCTGATACGGTCTTTACCTAAAAAATTCACATTCGAATTTGTCGTCGAGACGTCCATTTGATCTTCGAAGTGAAATGTTATAAACGACGGCGCAGAATACATACGGTATCTAATTTAGTAAAAGTAGGCCTTTGCAGTTATTACCTGATTTCATGCGTTCGCACAAAGTATGTTTGACACACATTCATGCATTTTCGTAATTGTTTCACATTTTATTTATTTACTTATTTTTGAAGGAAATACTTCAAAATTTATTTTCGTTTAAATAGTTCAATTTTTTCTCGATTACTTTATCAGGACGCAAAAAATCTGGGGGGGGGGGGTGAAGAAAATCTGGGGACCTAGACCCCTAGCCCCCTCCCCGTGGCTACGCCACTGAGGGGTCCACCTCCCCCTTCCCCCGTTTTGCAGGTTTCGACTCCGCAAGCTGGACAAAGTATGCCGGAAAATCCACATCACTGAAGCAAGATAGCAACATGATTTTATACGCTTTGATACACCCACCGAAAAATGCCCGAACAACAGGCTTCATAACAGTGGCATCACCAAGGGGGGGGGGGTGGCCGGGGGGCACATGCCCCCTGAAAAATCTTGCGCCCCCCGTGTGCCCCCCCCCCCATGAGATTTTTAAAAAAACGATATGCCTTCTTTAGTCAGAGTGTGACTATGAAAATATTTAAGATTGGATTCTTCTTTTGACGAGAAAAGACAGTAATTTTCATACTTTTCAACTAAAAATATCGCAAAAACACCTGGAAAATGTCATTTTCGGCTGTCTGAGGGGTTGCGTTTTTCAAAAATTTCTGCACACTTCCAACTTCGCTAACTGAAGGTGGTGCATAGCTCAGGTAACCGTTCAAGCAGAATTATATTGGCCTACATTTTTTCCTTAAGAGGATCACATCTAACTGCTTTCTCTTTCGAGTTCAGCTCTCCTTCTTCTAAATATCAACCGGATCCGCTCTTGAAAGTTGTTTCACTAGTTTTGTTACCAATAAATTCTTAATTGAAGTTGCCCTGGAAGTTTTTTTTTTTGAATCCAGTGTAAAGAAAACAGAATAACCGTAAATAACGACCTGAATACCTAACAAACCCCTTAAAACCCAGGAACTTCCGGGGCCTCGCCCCCTGGACACCAACCGAGACACACATTGAACTGCCTATCAAATTCTGTTCTCAATAGTTCATCTCGCCCTTTTTCAAAATGTCAGCCGGATCTTCACTTGGTAGTTGAATCACTTTTTTACCAAAACTTCTTACTGGAAGTTACTCTGGAGGTATTTTTGAGACCAGTGTTAAGTCAATAGAAGAACACTTAAATAGCGACTTTAGTGCCTCACAAACACGCTAAAACCCAGGAGCTTCCGGGGGCTTCGCCCCCTGGACCCCCACCAGGGGCCCTAAGGCGGGCCCCTGGACCCCACCCGCTGAGCCTCGCGCTTCGCGCTCGGTGGCGCCTACGGCGCCATGTGTGGAGTTTAGTGACGCCACTGCTTCATAAACCGAACGGCGCGGCCATCTGCAAAGACGTTTGGTCTGGTTACCAACGAATACAAACAATGTCCTCCGGGGGCTTTTTCCATTTCAGTGTATATAGAAGGCTATTCAAAGCTTAGGCTGAATACATCTGAACAATTCTGCTTTATGGGGAGAAGTCGGTAATCTACTCTCTGTAGCTATATCTATTGTTGTGCGGTAAAATTCAACAATAGAACTCTACAGACCGCATTAACTATTCACGAATACCGAACTGAAACCAACGCGCCTATAACGTACGGTATCTCTCTTATTACACTGCGACTTAAACGGCCTGTGTTACAAAGCACGACACTTTTAGCCCGGGCAACTTAGTGGCACTTCATATCAGTCACCCAATTTTGGTAAGGAGAATTGAAATCATGCCCGCAAGAATCCCTTCCTACGTTCGATCTTGGATAATATCCCTACACAAATCTGGCATGTCAACTTCCGAGATTTGGGAGACACTGCAGAGCGAAGGTGAAACAGTGACAAGTAAAGGAATCGACGGGGTTATATCACGATTCCAGAACACCCGTTCTGTGGCCGACCTTCCACGGCCTGGCCGACCACTGGCACATGGTATAGATATTGGAGAAATTATTGATCGTCATTTAAAGGGAGACAACGAGCTGACAGCACGGCGTTTGCAAGCCATAATCTTAAAGGAAACGGGAACAAAAATATCGTGTACCACCATTAAATCAGCAAGGAAAAGGGAAGGATGGGTTTGTGTTGGAAGCAACTTCAGAAGATTCGAAAAGAAACCGACAGGAGGGAAAAGATTAATATTTAGCTTAAAGAATATGAAGGAACTGGCTGTTAGAGAGAGTGATGTAAGTAACAATGTCTATTTAACTTAGAATGTAACCCCCCCCCCCCATAGCTTCTGAACGAAAAGTTCTACGCAGCTTGAATTTTAACCAAAGAGATGTAGAAACAGATATTTCGGAGGCGTCGCTCCTTTATCCCCAGGCCGGAGATTTGCTCGTTTACTCCTTATTGGGGTACCAAATACAAAATAACAATAATAATTAAAAACGCCCCTGCATGTATTTTTTCATTGAGAGACATGGGAAGGAAAACTTAGTGGCTTCAGTGTCATCCGCCAACATTCCAACCACTTAGGGGCGTCACCAGACATTTCATTCTGGGGGGACACTGGGGGAACAACGATTTTATGGGGGCATTGCTACACTCCACTCATGGCGCCGGAGGTTGGCACTTCACGGTTGGGGTCCAGGGGCTCGACTTAGGACCCCTGGTGGGGTCCAGGGGCAAAGCCCCGGTTGGGGTCCAGGGGACGAAGCCCCGGAAGCTCCTGGGTTTTAGCGTGTTTGTGAGGTATTAAAGACGTTATTTAAGGGTAATTTTATTGATTTAACACTGGTCTAAAACTTACCTCCAGAGTAACTTTCAAGTAAGCTTCTCGGTAAAAAAACCACTGATTCAACTACCAAGAGCCGATCCAGCTGACACTTTAAAACAAGGGTAGATGATCTTTAGAAAGAAAGTTGATGGGCACTTCAATGTTAGTCTTAGTGGGGGTCCAGTGAAGCCCCTGGGTCTTTAGTGTGTTTGTAAGCTTTTAAAGTTGTTTTTATGAGGGTTGTTTTTACACTGGCCTAAGAAATTACTTACAGGGCAATTTCGAGTAAGATTTTATTTTTGGTAACACAAACGTTAGCACTCTCAAGAGCGTATCAGGCTGACAATTTGAGGAAGGTGAGCTGCACAGTGACTATAAAGAGAAAGAAAGGCAGTTGATGGGCAATTAGGTGTGATCCTCTGATGGAAAAATGTAGGCTTAACCCTGCTTGAAGGGTTACCTGAGCTGTGCGCCACCTCCAATTGACGAAGTCGGAAGTTTGAAGAAAATTTTGAAAAAACGTAACCCCTTAGAGAGCCAGAAATTGAATTTCCAAGTTTTTTTTTTGCGATATTTTCATTCGGAAAACATGAAAATTTACTGCCTTTTCTTTTCAACAGTGGAATCGAATCCTAAAAAATTCATAGTGACATTCTGACTACAGAAGACATTTTTTTTTGAAAATCTCAAATCTCAGTTTGGGGCACACGGGGGAGGGGGCCACACGATTTTTCAGGGGGTTCGCTCCCCCTGCCCCCCCCCCCCCCTTGGCGACGCCACTGCAACCACTGCAGAATATACTAGTATAGGCCTTCTACCCACATTGGTTTTGGAGCAAAATATTTTAAGTCCAACTTGTTTACCTCGGAGTGGCTACGCGGATGCGATATCGAGGTGAGGAAGTCCCTCTATTTAAGAAGGACACTGTGTTTACTGCCTCGATTGGGTTTGAGGGTAAAAATATTCTAAGTCCAACATGTCTACCTGGGAGCAGGGAGGTGTTGTTAGACACACCCCCGCTCAGAGTGTCTCCACGGATTCAGTGTCAAAGTGAGGAGGCAGAAGAAGCAGACCATGAAGTTCGGAACCGGCTATGATGTGGAAGTAGCAGTTACAGGGTATCAATTGTGCCAACCTCAACAGTGTCGAGTCGACCCTCCCCCCCCCCCTCCCCCCCGTCTTGTTTCAAGACTCTGGTTAGTTTGCGTCAACCACACAAAACTGTGGTTTGGACTGTTCAAAAGATAAGCATAATAGAGTGCGCAATATTAAAAAAAAATTCAAAGCCAGTGCGTGGTGGACGCAAACTAACCAGTCTTGAAACAAGACTATACCCCCCCCCCCCGACCACACTCTAAAAACGTCCGGTTCAAATTGAACCGGAAAAAATGGAATGGGCACTGAACTGAAAGATTACCAAATATCTGACCAGATTTGCTTCATTTTGAACCGACACCAGTCAATTATTTGATCCCTTTCCGGTTCAAATTGAACCGGGCGTTTTTAGAGTGCTCGGGCGAGTCTTGAAACAAGACTATACCCCCCCCCCCCCCGACCACACTCTAAAAACGTCCGGTTCAAATTGAACCGGAAAAAATGGAATGGGCACTGAACTGAAAGATTACCAAATATCTGACCAGATTTGCTTCATTTTGAACCGACACCAGTCAATTATTTGATCCCTTTCCGGTTCAAATTGAACCGGGCGTTTTTAGAGTGCTCGGGCCAGTTGCACCAAGACACCACCAAGGGTCCTAAGACACAGGCTGTTAGCCTGTCACTATGATTTCAAACAGAGATTAGCATAAACAACTTAGAGCTGTCATCCATAACAAGGGCTTTACCCTTGGGCCCCACCAATGTTGGCTAAACATCGCTCTCTGGGCTCGGTTTGGCGCAACCACCCAAACTTCTTGGACCCCAATACTGTATATTCACAAATTGCACCCCTCACTTTTGAAATCCTAGGACACAAACCTTGTCTGCGTAAGCTTCTTTAAATTAGTGAGTGGAGTTGGTGGTTCGGCCATGCGACGTACACATGGATTCGAGTTGTATTCTGATCGGACATCTGTAGCTATTGATTTGACTTGCTTTAGATAAGAGCTACCAAAATCACACGTTTGGACACAACGACCTGGTCCACTTGAAAATAACGATGCATTGTGCTCAGCCCGCGATTTAGTTTTGGGATTTTGCCAAATTGACAAATCTCTCACACCACCCGGATTTTTGATTGTTGGCTTCTTGTAAGAAATTTTGAAAAGTTTGGGAATTATTGGAGAATATGACCTTCCTGCTAGCAAATTTGAGATTGCACGGCGACTCAGTATCGTTGTTGTTACATACTATTATCTAAGGCCTGCAGATCGAGGCACTCCGAGGATATTTCACGTTTCCGAAACTTTGATGCATTGTTTAGAAAAAAAACTTTATATTGTAGAAAATTTGGAATTCGGGAAAACAGCACCTGCATAGTGGCCGACACCACTTGATTAGCTGGTTACGAAAATGGCAATTTCCGTGTTCACCTCACAAGTTGTTTACATGAAAAAAAAAAAAAAAAAACTTCGGTACAAAGTGGGTCCATTCAAACGGGTCGAGGGTAAATATTTTGATTTGAAAACTCCGGAGGGGTTAAATTTCTCTTTCATAATGTTCGTTATGTTCCTTTCAATGAAAATGGCAGATTTGCACCACGTTTTGACAATCAAGACGTTCAACAGGACGCAACTCAGAACCAGAGCTGCCAACCATTCTGTTTTTTGGGAGAAAAATATGGCATTCTGTTTTTTCTTGTCAAATACTGAAATTGCACAATAAGCCACACATATCCTACACACAGTATGTGTACTTCAATGCAGATACCAGATATTGTCCACAGTACTTGCATTCCTGTACAAGTGGAGTGAACTCGGTTTCCCCAGACCCCATCATTGTGACCTTGGCACAGATTGCACAACTTGTCAAAAAACAGCATGCTGTGCAGTTATTGTACCAGGTTGTAAGTCTTGTTTTGTACGATTCTGTTTTTGGCTAGAAATTCTGTTCTTTGCCATCTGAGTTCCTTTTTTTTGGTTTGACAGGGTTGGCAGCTCTGCAGAACTCGAAAAAAATATTTGTAACGGATGCGCGCGAAGCGCTGCCACGAAACCAGCATGAATCAGCGTTTGAGGCTAAATATGTAAGGCTGTTTTTCAATTTAAATGCGGTTCTTAAATTGCACAAAACATTTTCTTTCCTTCCTCAGCTGACTCTTCTTTCCACAGAGCAGGAGATGGGAACCTTTATCCTGCTGTAAAATTTTGCTCCTCCTAGGTGAAGTATATGAATACTTCTGAAAACGTTATTATGAATGAAATTTTAGATGCTAACCTGCTAACAGTAAGTCCATTTGCTGAGCATGGTGGTTGTTGTAATTGAAGAAGAGGTCGGTGTGTTAGGATTTTTTGGAATAGTTGTTTACTCAAGTTATACAGTCAACAAGCAACAACGTTCCTTTTGCAACGGCTATTTAATCATTTTTGGCGCATTACAGACTTAAATTTATCAGCTTGCTACAACCGCAGCACTCCATTGGCTAAACTGCATGCAGCTAGACTTTTGCAGTCGGGGGGAAAGACCCAAATCGTTCGATTATTTTAAACAAGAGCACCACTGCATTAGGGATGCAACTTGCGGTGCGTGAGGAGCGCCGGAATTTTTGTTTCATTTTTTTTTTGAAAATACAGGTATGGAGTTTATGTTGCAGACAATTTTAAATTCTGGTTTTCTGTGAGGAAACTTGCAACACCCCAAAATAAAAAAGTGAACTTAGTCATTAGTCACTCTGTAATTGAGTGAAAAGTGTGAATTCATTCACTCCATTGGAGTGTTTATTTGATAAACACTCAAAGAAGAGTGAAAATTGGAAGGATTCGCGAAACCAAAAAGTTGAAGAGGTGTGTGAGACCAAAAATGAGAATAGACCCGCTTGCCTGAAAATGAAAACAGGTCAACAGGTTTTAAATGTTGGTCTCGCAAACCTTTCTTCGTTTTCGGTCTCACGGACCCTATTTTCTTTTCAGTCTCACAAACCTTCCATCTTGTGAGCCCCTTTTGATTTTCGGTCTGACGATCCTTTGGGCTTGTTAACCCTATTAATTTTACGGTCTCGCAGGCTGTTACCGTAACAAAAGATATTTCATGGTGCGAGACAAAAGTTTGAAATTGTATTAACAAGTTTCTCTGGAGCGTGCGGCGGAGCGCATCGTGAGAAATCCGTGTAGCTTTTCTTTGTGGGGGAGGAGGAGTGGTTTAATATGGAAAATTTCCTTCATTTAAACATTACAAAATTAGCCATAGTAGACAACTAAAATTGATGAATCGTCACGACTTTAATTGTTCTTAATCACTTCCTGCAGGAGACATTGCCGACAAAAGGCCATCCATCTACGTCCACCATCCAGGCAGTGAACAACGGGGGTTCTTCTCTGGAACAAAGCAGTAGTCATGATGGCAAAAGGCGGACCCCAAAGACAAGCATAACATTGCAAGTATGTTTTTTAACTTTCTTTGCAATTACAATAAATCCGATTTCAGGAGAAAATCAGATTTTTAAAAAAAGAGTATGTCTCACTATATACTACAGTAGCTGTAGAGTTTATACTATGCGAGGGGTTCATGCTATGCAAAGGACCCATTGTACTAGCTGTGGGGTTCATTGTGACACCTGTTCTGCTTGCATCAATCAATGGTTTATTTGGAAAGGAAATTATACAGAGCTATATACCTACAGTATAAAATGAACAAATCTGCAACCATTGCTGAACTTGAAAAGGTATTTCCTGGCAACCCAACCCTTAGCTGTCCCACATCCAACTACTACAGTATTTGCGAATCCAGGGAAACTAAAATACCCCAACCTTACTCAACTTAAAATACCACCTCCCTCAACTCAATTTTAGGAGCCCCACAAAATAACAATCACTACAGAACGCCATGTAAGAACCATGTTCTGTGCCATACTGTATGCCTTTTTACGAATTGTTGAATCCTGTCCTCCAAGCTTTAAGATTATCTTCCCCTATTCTGAAAATGATGGGGGAAATTTGCTTCTTTCCTTCTGGTGGCCCAGAACACAAAAGACCCATCTTCCTACCACAATGCTTTTCAAACTATACATGAAGCCTATTCAAGTTTTCTTCCCTTAGATTTTGTGAGAACAAATTTTTCAAAGTTTGTCTCTTCAGGTATTCCAAGATGATCTGAAAGGGATTTGCTGGAGACAAATTCATTGTCTGCAAAATATGTAGAGAAATTTCCATTTTTAGAAAGGCACTGATTTTTAAAAGGTTTTTTCTTGAGACACAGTGCATTATGGGAAACTTGTGATGTCACTGTGGCACACTAATTTGGCATTATATTCAATGTATTGATGCTGCTGTTGTGGGCAGTATGATTAAACAACATTAAATAACATTGTTTGCTATATACCCATCCTATCATGATGAAGGGTAATGCTAAATCTACAGGAAAAGACATCCTTACAGAGTAACATTTCATGCAAACAATTATATGAGCACTGTTTTGAATTTTTTGTAACTTCACTTGGTTGCAGGATCTGAAACCCCATGATGAATATGTAAGTGAAGATGATGATGACATTGATGATGATGATGGGTCTTCATCGCCTAGTCAGCCGTCTACACCATCCCCTTTTCCTGATAAACAACAGCATGACTGCTCACAAACTGCTGATAAGATCACAGAACAACCTGATCAACACAATCTGCAATGCTTACAAGCACTTGAAAAAAAAGTGGCAAGACTTCAAGCTTTAATACAAGAAGAGGCAGTCAAACGTACCAGTTTGGAGAAAAAGTTTCAGAGACTAGTCAACACTATTGGCTCCAAGAAGCAACCTGATGTTCTTCATACAGTTCAAAGTACCACCTCCAACCTCCAACCACCTACTACCACACAGTTGCATACTATTCCCCAGCCCCAACCTCCTCCTTCCCAAGAATCATCCCAGCAGGTGCAGATGACAGACGAAAATCATAATATGCCAATAGAATGCATATTCAAGACATACCTTGGACAGAGCACCACGTTTCAGGGCAAATGGTGCTACCAACCAACTCAGTATCTCCTAAGTGAGGTTGTCAAGTTTGGGCACAATCCACTGGCATTAGCTCGGGAAGTGATGCGCAAGATTTTCACGCCTTATGAATTGTCTGTCAGCAATGTAAGGGGAATCAAAAAGGTAGCTCTTGATGCTCAGCGGGTACAAACAGTTAAAATGCTTGTTGTGCAGATGTGTCATGTACCCATTAGCATACTAGATCACTGCTGGTCTACGTGTGTGAGAGGAATGGATCAAGCTTTACGGAATGATAGGAAATATTTGAGAACAAAGCAGGCATCAATGGCGGCGAAAGGTTTGACAGGAACTTAACAAATCTGTGTTACCTGTGTTTAAAAGAATATTTTTGGGGGCAGGAGAGGGTTTTGAGGTGAAAGTTCAAGTTTTAACCAGAATGCAAAAATGCATTGAGGTTTCGATATTTGATGATTTCAACGATGATGTTCCATTTCAAATAATGCCATCATACACTTTTACCTTTTCACTGATATGTTATATTAGCATAGTAAAAAATGTGATTCCAGATGACCTTTTGACCTCCATAAAAACAGACAAGCATACAGACAGACAGACAGCTATTTTGAAAGATCACATTTAAAAGGTTTCCAGACTTTGTCCCCTGGAGATCCCAGATGACCTTTCACCTGTGCCAAAAACAATGAGGAACATCTTCTGATCATAACGCATGATCATATGGCATACCAAATAAGAAATCTATCTTATTTTCCTATCTTGAAATATGGTGCTAACAAAATTTTCAGACTTTGACCCCTGGTGACCCCACATGACCTTTGATCTCCACCCCAAAACAATGGTGACCATCTCCTGACCGCAACCCATCCACATACCACATATGAAATCTATCGAAGTTTCCTATCTTGAGATACTGCATTAACCAGATTTTCAGACTTTGACCCCCAGTGACCCCAGATGACATTTGACCTCCGCCAAAAACAAAAGGGACCATCTCCTGACCAAACCCATCTGCATACCACATATGAAATCTACTGAAGTTTCCTATCTTGAAATATCATGTTAACAATATTTTAAGACTTTCAACCTGTGACCCCATGTGACCCCAGCTTAAGTAGAGTGTTTCACCTTACCAAGTAAATTTACATCAAAATGATGAGCTGTCTGCACAAGTCTGTAAATTTTTAACTTTATATTCATTTTAGTAAACTGTTCATTTACACATAATATTTCACTACTGCTTGTTTTTCAACAGATGGCAATGCAATGCAAAATACAGTAATGTAAGTGGTGCAAAGTTGACTTAAGAAAGTCTGTGATGTTACTGAAAAACAAATTTTCCATCTAAAGTTCTAGTGTAAATCCCTAAGCCATAGTACTAGCATACCAATTCATGCCTGCAGTTATTGCATTATTCTGTCCCTGGAGTAGTTATTGTTTACCTCCGAAAGTGTGTCTATGTTTAGTTCAAATGGGAATCTCTATTATGGCCAGATTAGCCGGTGGTTAAAGGCGGGCTTTGGGACACATTAATAAGGGTACTACTAAGCGCAAGTTTCCATGAGTCCCATCATAGTGTGGAAGGCACATTTCAAAATCACAGTCACACTGCAAAGAATTCAGATTGGGTTTTGATCTGAATTTTGCAGGTATTTATTAAAATCTTCTCCATCTCTGGTCTGAAAGAGCCAAAAATATAACAGCCAGTGTAAATATATGATTTGTATCAGAGCTTTATGAAAATGAAATGTTCATTAATTTAACTTTTATTTTATCTGTGTAAAAGAGATAAGAAATAATTGTGATGAATTTAATTTTTGTAGTCCTTAGATACAAACTACATCATTACACAGAATGGCAAATTTGGAGCTTTTTCCAACCAAAGAATGATGGAGTAGATTTTCAAAAACTCACAAAATTGGAACTGGAATCCAATCCTAATTTGCTGTAGTGGCTCGAGTTATTACAATAGAGCTACAATAATGGCAGAGAGCAAGCACAGTCCTTTCAGTTAGTTTTGCTACTTTAAAGAACTGCTCTCCAGACAGTGAGATTTAAAGATCTTTAGAAGAAAATGATCATTTTTGTATTATACCACCTATGGACAGTCTGAGGATACTAGAAAAGGGTTGTGATGTAATTTTGATGCATTTTAAGTGGTTAAAATAATGACATTTGAAACAAAACATTACTAATACTGTGCTAAATAAGTCATTTTTCCCCTTGCTATATCACTGAGCTGCACTTCATCCTTATCTGTGTACAACAAGGACTTCCTATGTACATGGACTGAGCATACTACACGGTAGATTGTCGCTACCGCAAGTAAAAGAAAAAGCGCACCAAGATGGCCATCTGCTATGATTTTGTGTGGAAGTTTGGACTTGCTCAAGTACATCCCCATATTTTGCGAGAAAGTTGAAATATTTTTGAAATATGGCAAGGTAAGGTCAAAATCATGTCACGCATTGCAAGATTATGACATTATTACCCATTCAAGTTTAACTTTTGCTTAAAATATTGCAGAGTCCTCATCAAATCAGACGATTTATAGTTTCATGGCGGCCATCTTGGTGCGCCTTTTTTGTCTCAGTCAGTGGTGGCCAGCTACGGATAGGACGTACACGTTACGTGCTCTGTCCATGTATACAAGTCTGTGGTTTACAAATTTTGGTTTTCCCAAAATTTGTCTACTGATCTGGTCCAGCACTGTATGAAATGTCAATAAAGTGTACTCTCCAATGCCAGTGTCTTATATACTACAGAGGTACATAGTAGTCCTCTCCCTGAGAACACTGGCAATCAAAGACACTCTTCATTACATTCCCCCTGGCATGTACTATGCTGAAAAGAAAGTCCTAATTGTATACAAGGGTATGCCTCCCGTTTAGTGAATTATATATATGGAAAGGTCTTGAAAAAGGCTGTCATGCTTAAAGATTCCTCCTACCATATAAACAACAAAAATCAACAAAAATCATGATAAATTTCCCACAGAAATCTTGAGTCTAGATGACAGTGTACTCTGAGAGATTGTTTAAGATTTCACTTTACTGTAAATAAAGACCCATTAGGAATTTTAGAAACTTGCACTAACAGATAGGCCTTAAGTCTGCAAAAGGTCAAGATAGTCACAAATGATAACAGTGATATTTTTTTCTTTCTAGGGTCAGACCTTCTTATGGAGAAAGTTTAGAGTACCTAACAATACTGTAGGAACAAAGGGAGCAGTCAATCAAGCTTGACACTTGAATGAGTAAACTATGTTTAACAGATACCACTGTTGTGTTGCCTTCATAACAGCATCCTGCTCCTAATAATTCACCAAAGCCTACAGCTTTGATTGTAGGAACTGCACTCAGGACTTTGTCACATGGATTTGAGCCTGCTGCTGCAGCCCAACACAGAGACATTTTCACAAGTGCACGCTGTTTCTTTTCAACTACTGTAATGTATGCTTGTGAATGTGGAGATTTTGATAAGTTTTACCAAAGTGTTTCCATACTTGAAAAGAATTTTTGAAACAAACCTACCTGCATATTTCAGGATTATGTCCCGGATTCTTCATAAAATTTCTTGTATATATTTCAATGAATAAAGAAGAACAAAAAAAAAGAATAAAATTGTGCACCAGTGTGGGTTGTTTCTGTCCCTTGCTGACTTGAAGCTACAACCCTCCATGCTAGGCTATTTTGTACACTACTGTATGATACCAAATGCCAAATGGGCTGATTATTTTCCTGGAACTTGCCAAATTTTACTCATCAGGGTCCATAACCAGTGGTAAATGGAGAGGGGAGACAAGTGGAAACAGGGCACCTAAAAGGAAAATTCAGGGACTAGATGTGTCATAATGAAAAAATCAATAAGAGCAAAACACTAAGATTTAATGATTTAACAGAGGATTAAGGGATAAGAAATTGGTGGGGCAAGGGGAAGGGAAAAGAAACTGGAAAATATTGGATGCCCAATATTGGCTTTGTACTGTTGAGGGAGCATATACATGGTCATCAGAACTCTTGTCATTCTATAACAAGAGCTTTCTAATAGCACTCAGAGGTGGAAAAAATGTCTATTTCCCAGGAAGGGAATAAAACTACTGTATTTCCCTGGAAGAAAGTAAAAATTTCCCATAATTCAATCTATACTTTCATGTACAGAAAAAAGGAGTCTCTCCAATTGTCAAATTTTTCCCTCCTTTCCCAGCTTAAATTTCCAGTGAAGGAGCCTCCCGTCTTCCCAACTTTTTCCATTTATGATAACACCAAAACTGTGCAAGTAATAGATGGCCTAGAACAAGGGTCCGCAAGAATCCAGGAGATGGAGAGCAGCCAAAATTGCATTGCTTATTTCATCTCTTGAATTGCCCTACACACCTCATCTTCAGAGATCTACACTATACAGTAGCCTATTTCCCTAAAGCTATAAATAACTAAAACTAAAAATTGAAACAATGAACACTTTCTCTGCGAAGTTGGGACACAATGGGAATAATTGTGATTTATGCAACATTAGTACATTTTTACAGCTCCTTAGTCTGGTCCCACAAGTACTATTTGTGTAGATAGCCACTAAATAACATCTTGAGCTTAAAAGTAACATGAAGACTGCACCTTTTGATTTTGAGTTTTTACCAAGTTATTATTCGTTGGTGTTCATGCCAATTTTTTCCAAAAACTGTGACATGGAAACTGTATAATCATAAGGAATGCAATGTTTACATAGTAGTAAAATGCAGAATAATTACAATAACACCACATACTCTATGTGTTTACACCTGTATTCATTTATTATAACCTCTAAAACGATGCAAAACCAGTTATTAGAAAATGGAGAGATATGCCGAAAATATGTCTAAGGACTGATGCTACATTTGGGGTTCATGTTAAAAACTCCTGTACTGTAGCATCGGGATAAACAGCTGATCCGCAGTACAGTTGGTATTTTAATGTTCAATTTTTGTGTGCTCCATGATAAGCTTACATCTTGAAATGCAGGTTCCATTCTCTAGTGGCAAACACATTATATTCATCCCCTACAACAGCTTGTAACTTTTGTTATCAGCTCAAGGTATTTGGAAAAAGCATGTAGTTTATCTTTGAGAAATGCGAAATATTGTCACACTGTCTTCAAGCCTTTTCTTCGTAACTTCTGAAGGGCAAGTTTTGATACTTTGCTGAGGGATAACTCCCTCCATTACGTACAGCACCCTGACTTAGAGTAGTAGCTTGAATTGTATTCCCACATAGTAAACATAGTAAAGTCTGTGAGGGAACGTGAATTTCTTGTCAAAATAGTCCTAGGGCTAGGCTACACTGGCTGGTACATGTATATGATGCCTGTTTTTAAGATTCTGGCTCTGGTTCTACAAATACTTGAATTTGAAACAGTTCTCCACAGACGGGATAGGACTAGGCTAGGCCTAATAATAGGCCTACTGCCATTGACTGGATAGGTCTAGGGCTATATGTGTAGCTAGGCTACATCACAGGCCTAGGCTAGGCTTAACGTTAGACTAGGTGTGTAGCTAGTAGTCCTCAATCAGACCCAACAACTCTTCTCCGTTGCACTTTGCTCCGTGGTGTATGCGGAGTGTTGTATACTATAGGCATTAACAGTTAGGTTCGCAAAATCCCCCTGTGGGCTGGGGGTTGCAGAATACGTCCATACATAGGCCTAGTCCTTTTCTTAGGACTAAATACGTGTATACCCATGGCATTCCTTGCCGACAGGAGGCCTTGAACATATGGCACTATCTACAAGACACTAGTGTTCGACCGATCATCTGTTAGGTAATCCGCATCGGGCCGATTATTACGTTATCGGTAAATAATCGACATCGGTAAAATTCTGCCATCCAACCAATCACTACCACCGATTATTTGCAAACTGGAAAAAGGGGCTAAATATACTTGAAACTTGCTCTTAATTTCGTTAAAATTCCTGTAAATACGCAATCCTTTAACTTCCTGCCAAAACGGGATGCACTGATAATCACAAACGTACATTTTACCCCTGCCATGGGAATGATCGTTCGATGTTTTCCGCTATAACCCGGTAGTATTACTTGGAATTCGATTTAGAAGTGCATTCAAGGTGTATTCTTGCTGTCTCGCAGAAAGCACTGCGTAAGTTGCTGTACAAACTGTTCTGCACAAAACACATAGTACAGACTATCTAGCTGCAGTGTTTCGCCGTTTTTTCAAATCCCCAAGCATTGCACACATATCTGTGCATGTTTTGTACACGTAGCACCTAGAATCATGTGAGGTTCGGTGGTTATTACCTTGCATAAATTAAGTCATTCCCAGCATTCCTTCCGTAATGTTATTTACAGTAGGACTAAAGCAATGTTGTCATACGATGTCATTACAAACGAAAACAGTAATGAATGTGGTCTCTTGCAGCAAACTTTTTGGCCCACGCATGCACTAGACTTGCATGCGTGTCCGTTTTTACCGCCAAACAAGGCATCATATTTTGCTCGGTGACATCATATGCAAAAGATCCATTGCAAAATTTAAATTGGCCCCTGCTTCGTGATTGGTTCAATTGCGTTGACTCTAGGCAGCCAATCACAACACGCGCCTTCGCCTATGTGATTTAGTGTGTGAAAATACTCGGTCTCGAGACAAATTTTCCCATTGAGTTTGTGTTACGACGATCGCGCTTGTAATACCGGCTAGCAAAGCTGGGCGAGCCCCGTGCTAAATTCACCTAGAAACAGCATCACAAATCTCTGCGTACGTGGATTTTTCAGGAATCGGACTTGCGTGCATTTCACTTGCAGATTCTTTTTAAACAAGACGGAAGTTTTGGACGAGAACTGCTAAAAATATACAGGGATATTTATATCTGAAAGGAACCATAAGATACGTTATACAGGTGTCCAGAACGGCTAAGATTATCATGATTGCTTTACGTGGGGTTCGTTAAAGCGGGAGAGTAGGTACAGTACATTAACGCAACTATAACCCAGTAAAGTAAAAGAATGCAATGTTCCGACATGATTAAGGGATGAAAACTAGACAGAGCTTGATGTTGGCCTTAGAACTAAATTATCAATGGGAGGGCATGTGACATCGACTGCAAACAATTGTACAAAATTAAGGGTTGATTTGTATCTCCACTTTTGAAGAGAAAATATTTCGCCTACAAAAATGATATCCCGTTCGTGAAACGAACAAAACTATTCCCAACATTTTCCAACCTGAACTGGTTATGGTTATACGATATGCACGAAGCAAGGGGCACGTACTGAAGTGACAAACATGTGACTTCCCTCTTTCTAATAATCGGTGATTGGTAATCGGCATCGGGCTGATTGTTAAATTAAATAATTGGTACTCGGGTATTACCGATTATAGCATAATCGGTCGAACACTACAAGACACATTCGTGTTGGTGTGTCGTTAAATCTTTTCTAACTAAATAACTAACGCTTGGGCTAAGTTAGGCTAGGCTAGATGAGCAGTGTGTAGCTAATGAGCAAAAATCATTTAAGTTAGGCTTAATGTTAGGGCTAAGTTTGGCATAGCCTACAGGCTTAACGTTAATTATAATTCTGTGAAGACTTAGCCTAGCCTTAGGCCTATGTCACTTCCAGGGACTGATTCTAAATTAGTAGGCTACCCTAGCTTAAACATCCTAATTACTGTGCATATACATCGCTTCGAACGCAATGTGGTCAGACTCTCTGACTCTGGACTGTCTGAGAAAGTGTTTCGTGAAACAGGTTCCCATGATGACTGAGGCTACGTGACCATAGTTTTGGTTTCTTAAAGGCTTAGCCTAACGTTTGTTGCGAACTTACAGCACGCGGCAATGCTAATAATACGGTCGAATGCCGGAGGCTTTTCCGTAAATGATCAATTGACTAAGAATAGTTTACCTTAGCGATCAAAGATGAATACCATCCAGTTTCTTCCAAATAGTAACTGTGAATTTGTAACTGTTCGACTGACTGACTGAAATTTACAATTTATGCGTAACATACATACATACGAACATACACGCTGTTGAAAATTGCGCAAGAAAATCAACTGCGTAGCAGAGCAGTTACAGTTGTCCGACGTACTCAAGATGGCTGTATCCACGGATTTTCTTCAAAGTTAAACTACTTATGCAGTCTAACCAAACAGTAGACTACAGTGGCCGAAAAGAGCCACAACAAAAAATTATAGGAGAATTGTCTCAAAAGTTTGGCTTATCTCCAGATTTTAACATTTTGACTTAAAATCACAAAATGTCATGAAAACATTAAATTACAGAAGATTTACAGTGATGCAAGCACGCGGACGTGTACACGCACTCCGTTTACAATAAAGTCATACAGTATAAAATGCAATTAAGTGCAGCGCAGTATGCGCAATTCGACTACTAAAATTACACTTGAAATGAAACGTTACCCAATGTTCGGAAAATAAGAATTAAAACAATGCATTACACAATAAACGTTTAATTGCTTTAGCTTCAGAAAAGGATAAGAGAGCTTATTTTGACAATTCGGCAATAAATCCTTAAGGAAAATGGTCTTCAATTAGGCGGCGGAAGCGGGGATGCCAGGGTGCCTTGTCCTCCAATATTTTTATGAGTCTTGGGGGGGGGGGGGGGGGCCTCCAATAACTTAGTGAATGTCACAAAATAAATTTTAAGTTGTTTTTATTACATTTCGGCTACTCTTTGGCTCAATTATTACTTTTCAGAGTGCAAAAGTTACAAAGCTATCAGGGGCTTCTCCCCCTGGACCCCCACTTCAACGATAACCTGTAGGAGAGTTTACTTTCGCCCTTCAAACAGAAAAATCTTTCTTTTTCAAATATCTTTCTTTTTCAAATTATCTTTCTTCTTCTTAAATGAAGGCCTTTTTAAAGGGCCAAACCTCTCACCCAAAAATACAATTTTGGTACCCGGGTACCGAAATTCTCAATTGGCTCAGCTCTTTTATTGACATCTAATTTAAGCAATGCAGAGTGCCAAAGCTTATATTTCATAACATGAGTGGCACTGAGAGTGTTTTGATTATATAAATTGAGTTTTTCTATACGCACCCTGAAGCAATAAACTGAGATGTGTCTGGATTAGGATGAATTCTCTTCTGGAATTGTCCCATCACAAAGCGTTCTGGGAAGAAATTTGTTCAAGTTGCCTGACGGATGATATAGAATTAGATGAGTTAACTGTTCATTTTGGGTATTTAAAAAATAACGAAAGCATAGTTAACTTTTTTCTTCTCTATGCAAAGTATTTTTTATATTCCTGTAAGCAAAAATGTTCAAGACCAAATGCCATTACATTCTACCATAAGTTTAAATTTAGCACCGAGGTTGAATTATATATTAACGAAACAAAATCAGTTTGACGTTGCCAACAAGTACCGATCGGCCGTCACCTTCCTTTAAATGTTGTTTCGCACCATATTAATACTTAATATTATAGCATACATAGCACATTATGTACCACGGTTTTTATTGATGGGTTAGAATTTTTGTTAATTTTTCCTGTTGAAAAGTATCGACATAACCTCAAAGATATTCTGCATTAAGATCCGATGTAAATAATGTAACCAAAATATTAAGGTAAATATGTTGTTCATACCACTGTACTGCATATAATATTATTTGAATAAAGAGATGCAAAAAAAAAAAAAAAAGGAAAAAAAAAGAGCGCCACCATCAGTTGGCACATGATGTACGTACGATTTGGAAATCTCAAGGGGGAAGTTAACCCCCTTGCCCCCCCCCCCCCGGCAGGCTACGGCCCTGAGAACACCCTATTGATAAAATTCCCCAATACACTTTTGATGTCTTGAAAATGCCCTATCTCAAATTATCAATCACATGTTTTATTTTGAGTTGTTTCAACATTTTGACTTTGCCCCCTAAAATAACTGTAAAGTATTTTTATTTGTCTTCTTAATCAAATGCCATAGTACTTACCGATTCCATTCTCGTCCCTTACCTCACCCCACTCCTGAATTAAATTCATAGTTCAGAATCCTTAATTTGAATATGATTTTCGACCATTTTGGGGCCTCTCAAATCACTAAAATCGCTGAGCTTCCGGGGGCTTCTCCCCCTGGACGCCCATCGGGCTTTGTACTTGTGGCCTTGCGGCTTCACCATTATCTTGGCTGAGAAAACTTGTGGTCCCCAATAAAAATATCTTCCGCCGCTTATGCTACATCCCACTATACTGACACGTACGTAGGGGCTTACTTTTGATGCCGGGGAAGCGATTTCTTGTGTTCTGAGGGTATAATTTGTATCCAACTTATTTTTTGGTAAGCTCCGCACCAATTGCATTCTAAAAAGACTGTTTAAGAATTAGCATTGTCCTAAACACTAGTTGTAAGCGCGTTTAGATGTTAAAGACACGTGTTTAAAGGGGCTCATTGAGTTAATATCCAGAACTTAATGAAGGTGTTTTAGGGTACTACCAAATGAAAATGCTTATAATTAGCATGATTGGTCAACTTTCCATATCCAATAATAAGGGATTTTTTTTATGTTTTGAATTTCGTGGTTTCCTGATTTGTACTGTAACAGTACAGTCTTGTGCACACTTTCAAAAAGTGTCGTTGATTGAGCCGTTTCTATTCACTATAGTAAAATAGTCTGATCATGTGTAGAATATGGGAATTGTACATGTTTGACCATATGTCATTGGTATGGAAAGAAAACTTTTAACAGGTTTGAAACAAGTTGTTGAATTTTACAAACCGACTCAAAGAGTCACGTTAATTCCTAAACCATTCGCTTGTAACAGGTTTAATTGCTAGGTTTACTTTCTCATAGCTGAACATGTTTAGAACTTAAACGTGTTAACGAAGTTAAGACAAAATGAGTTTTTATTTGCTAAATGACTTTTCTTATAACATTGTTATGACGCTCCCATCATATACCGTCTTCCCACCGTTTTCAACCCCTCCCCCGTCCAAAATCTTGTGCATCACTGCTTTGATTTGTTCACCAAATTTGGCGGATCACAAAACTGATTTTCTGATGTAAAAATGTTAACTTATTAAACTCAAAACTTGACTTATTTTGAACGGTTATTTCAAAAATTGGACTTCATCTAAGAACTTTTGATTTATGATACCAATCTGCTGTAGCATACAGAGTGCTTTGGAGTAGCAGTCAACCGTGAGTAGTAGTGGGAATTTAAACGAGATAGTCGGGGAAACTCGGAAGGATTCCTAACGAGTCTGAAAATGCATCAAGCGCTCTCTGTATTGGTCGTGATTAATTATGCTTTAAAACTGTTCAAATGTAGCACCATTATCTCCAAAGATAAAAACTAAATAAATAAAAGAAAATTAAAAGGGGGATCCTTTGAACAGGACCGGAATTGCAGTGAAAACAAACCTACAAGCTGATCTTTAACATTTCACAATTTGGATGGTAGTTACAGTATATTTACTTCTAAAAAAAATTTTCCAAGATGAGAAAAGCTGTTTTTAAAAAAATCGTGGTATTAATAAAGTTAGCTTCGAATTCTTTGATAATCAACACTTTTCGCATGACACTCAAGAATTAAGTTTTCCATATACATCGTTTTAAAGTCTTCCCTACGTGACTTTCTGTCAAAGAACCATTTGGCGAAACCCAACATTTATACTCCCCGCGTAGTAATTCTGCTTTCCAAGGAAGCTACACCTTCAAAAGGACAACACTTCATGACTGACCATCCTTACTTGTAAGACCTTCCATCAGACCATTTATGTCGTTGCTCTTTCATGCGATGCTCCATTCTAGACTTGATGTAAAGCACAGATTCTGCATGATTTTGAGAAACGCCATGATGATGCATGATAATCGAGCTAGCTTTGGATAGGATAGTTAATTGGACCTTTAGTTCTTCTAATGTTTATAAATGGCACAACTTTGGTTGTCACGTGATAAATGCACGTCACGAAGATCAATATTTTGCAGGTAGTGTATTTGCCGCGGTGAAAGCTTACGACCAACCAGCAAGGTAGCACCGTAAGGAATGTGTTCGTCGAGCAGACCGAAATTTTTTAGTTAGCCTGGGTGTCGCAAACCCCGCCGGAAGAACACCGATGGAACTCGGAACACCAAAGTCTGAAAACGCGCCAAACATATGGGGTCCTGATGAGATGAAGAAATTTTGATTCGTGTAAAACAAATTGAAAATTTGGGTTTTGGAAAAGGTGTCACGTCCTTCTCCTTATCCCAGCACTCTCAATTTTTCAAAGTGAGCTATTCCTAATCCTCTCTCCAAACCGTTTTGAACCAACCATTGTGGTACAGCCAACAATGATTGATCATATCGTGAGGGGCGCTGACATAAGGTAGGGCATGTGAATGTTGTATTGCGGTATGTGAGCTAACCACGCTGCATCTTTTGACTTTGATGTCAAAACCAAAAGGTGTAACCCCATTTATTGGCTAGATGCGCTTTGTTTAACAAGGCGTTTCTTGATTCGTTGTTGCCATTGTATTGTATCGATTGTATTCTTTGTTAGGGTTAGCCAGTAAGGAAATTTCTTGTTAAACAGTGCGCATCGCCCCCATTTATTAGCCTGAACTCAAAACTGAGACAATTAAAGTTTACCTCAAGTCTAGAGTTTAAAAGATACGTATTTCAGAGAATGCAAAGTGACTCATATTTTTTAATCTCCCAGTATCATAGTTTGCTCCATTGCTGTATTGTTAAATGTTGAATTAAGTCGAAATTTTCCATTATGGGCGTAATTTGTGACTTTTTTTTATTGTACAATTCACATTAACTGCTTTGGTCCCCATTGAAATTGAAAAAAAAAATGTTTGAATGACCTTGAACTCTGGCTGTTTCTTGCATAAAATAATTGACCGTCCAGAGAGGGCTTCTTCAGTATAGTCACTCCATGCAATTATTATTGCGATCACATTTTGACACAATTTGCGTTGCAGCAGCTTTCCAAAAACAAAAAAATTACAAACCTGTATTTTGAGTAGTACAGCTGACATCACCAATTCAAATTGGAACATTTTATAACTCAGCTCGGGAATGTCCCGTGCAAATTGAAGTTGGACTATTTTAATTCACTTTTCATGCATTGAAATAAATATTTTAAAAACCATTAAATGTTTCCACCCAATCCTACTAGCATAACTAAAGCTGACCTATGTTATAACTTACTACTTGCAACACATTTTACATGATCTGTGTTTTAATTTATATAACGCATGTTACAAGAGTTTTTTTTACGAAATATTATGTTGCGTCTGAATTAAAAATCTTCCAAACAGTCACAAAAAGAAAGAAAATTCTTACCAATTCACCATCATTTAGTTTAAAATCACTACCGACCATACAGAGAATAATATTCTAAGTAATATTCTTCGTGTCTACGCAACGTCTGCGCAACCAACACATCTGAGACGGATGGAAGAGGGAAACAAACCAGTGGACCACAACTGAAAAAAAAGCCCGTGGCCGGCTCGACTTGAACCAATGGGTTAGAAACTGAACTGAAAAACTCCATCAAACTGACTAACTGAGGCGGATGTTGACCAGTTTGGGCAAAGTGTATCTGAAGATCAGTGGTGGCCCAAAATGTCAGAATTCAAGGGAGAGACAAATTAAGGACAAAAGAAAATCTATTTTCGAGCCCAGAGTGAACCGATCTCGAAGTGCGTGCTCCTGCCGGTTGAGTCAAGGGGCAAAGTGCCGGAAGGGGTTCAGTGGGAAGTTCTTGCGAAAGGTTTGAGATTTTAGCATACCTCTGGGTGAAAAAATTAAGTCTCAGGAGAGGTATATTTAGTATTTTTTCAAGGGTTGTCCTATCCGACTTACTTAAGGGAGGGGAACTGGAGGAGAGAGAAAATGTGCGGGGGGAATGCCTCCTTATGCCCCGTAACCCTGCCACTGGTAATCGCTTAGACATGATGTGCTGTAGCAAAACGTTATATTTGCTGTCAAACACTTGATTGTCCGCAAAATACGCGATCTTTTTACAAGGAAAGATAGTGTGATATAGTACCCAAATTTGGTTGATACTTATGACATTGGAAACTTCGTTTCTACCCATTGTTCGGAGATAAACTTGGTATTCCGGTCTCATTGGAAGACAAATTTAGGTGAACACAGTGGTGTAATTCTGAACGTAGGATTTCGAATCTTTATAACAGTTTGCTAAATAACCGTCGAATGTGGATATAGATTTATTCTTTCGAGTAGTTAGTTTATTCCAAAGGCCTTTGATAAATAGGCTTCTCGGTCTTTTTGCTAAAATCATGTGTTGTATCTAAATCAGTTTGAAGTTTGGTTTGGCCGAAAGGCTCTTTGCCAGAGAGTAGGGAGAACTTAAGAAAAAGTATTCGTTTTTCATCCAGTCTAGAATGGAGCTATACATGACAGACCAATGATGTAAATGGTCTGAGGGCCTTGAGATTGGTCAAGTGTTGTCCTTCAGTAGAAGTAATAGCTTTTCCGGGAAGCAGTTTAAAGTTTGGTTTCGCCGAGCGGCTCTTTGCCGGTGAGTCGAGCAGTCGGGAGGACTTCAGAAAAAGTGGATCATGAAGTCTCGGGTTATGCCTTTGACTGTTCTGTCATAATGGTGGGTGTTAACTTGGTATCCAAAGGGTTGCCGGAGGTTTTTGTGTACATGCTATGTTAAAATAATTAAAACAGTCCCGTTACGTAATTTTCAACTAAGGAAGTTAGACAAGTGAACATTTACCATATTTGCCTCGTCAAGAACAATCTGGGGAGGAAACGTGAGTGATGACTCACATTTAGGTGAGTTTAGGTATTTATAAAAATACTATATAACCTTTTTAGAAACGAGCGTCATTTATTCCTGTAGGCTAATCTGTTCAGAACCAGATGGTATTAGACGTCATTCACGATATACTATATATTTTGTACCGAGGTTGAACTATGTAGGCCCTATTTCAGCTAGCTCCTTTGAAACAAAACCAGTTTTACATGGAGAAAAAGCATATCGGTTGTTCATTCCTGTGAATGTTATTTTGTATCCAATCATTTTCAACGTGAGTAAAAGAGAATGTACCTTGCAATAGACCGATTGGGAAATACAATTTGGTTGTATACCAACAGATAATGTCCACAACTTGAAAGTGTTAGGACAGTCACAAATGTTAACAGTGAGTTTTGTCTTCCTAGCAACATGTAAATGTCACATTATCACAAAATGTCACAAAATGTCACAAAATTGCAAATTTGATAGCTACTTCCCTCACAATAGGCCTAATATATCTTATTCGCCTTGGAGATTACAAAAATCGTGGTATTTTAAATTCTCAAAGTTTAACCCCAAATTATACTAAAATATCATATATGGAATCTCTTTAATATTGTGCATTGTGCACAAATGTCCCCAACTTTTCTGTTATTGATAGCTTCTAAAAAAAAAATTCTATTAGTTTTCCAGTCAAAAGAAATTTCTAAGTAACTTCAGATATACTCTGTTATTAGATGTGATATCCAAATGAAACCGAACAAAGCTTTGAAGGATTGCACAGAATTAAAGGGCTAACTGGTTAGTTTATCCCCTCAGTAGTCCACAGAAGCTCCTAATTGGCAGTGACGGCGGAACCGGGGGGGGGGGGGGGGTTGGCCCCCAAATGAAAAAAGTGGAGGGGCTAAAGGCATGTTTAACCCCCCTATATTTGTAAGGTGCGCTTCAAGAAGTGGTGACCGGCGACGGCGGGGAGAATATTGAAGTGGGTGGTGAACATATTCTTCATCAGTCTAATGCACAATAAAGGCCTACTAATAATTTTAGAGGAACGTTGTCGATGAAAAAGATACTGGACACGCTAAAGCCTCTTTATCATCCCCCAACCCCATCTCCGAGGTCCTCGAAAAGTGAAAGCAGTATGGTCTGTTATTGCGTAATTTCGTTAAGTTTTACTGATCGTTTTTTGCGAGGTTGAACAGCGTAGGCTACTACCGTTAGTACACAAGTCTATAGTACGTTTGGGATTTGAGATAGATATAGATTAGGTTGGTGGTAGCCTTGGGAGGAACCACGGGAGGGGGGGGGGTATGGTTTGGTATGATCTAGGGGAAATATAATTTAGTAATTGATATGTATGGGTGGACAAATGTAACACGGGGTGCATGCAGAAAGTGAATAACACGGCAATCAGAAGAAATGAAAGAAGATGCATAATTAATTTTTGTTCTTGTATAATCTCAATTTATCTTATCTCATTATTTATGTATTACCATTTTGCATAGGCTGATTTTTTTTTCTCATTAGTTGAGAAATTGCAAACATGAGGCCATACTTGTCAACTCTCACGGTTTCACCGTGAGTCTCACGGTTTGGGGCCTCATCTCACGGTCAAATTTTCAAATCTCACGGTAAAATAACATTATATAAAGAAATACAAACGCTAAACCACATATGAGATAACAGCTCAGGCGTGTTCCGCTTACTCGTAAAACGGGAATGCGATCCCATCGTAGAGCGATATAGGCCGCAGGCCGGCTGCTACACAGTTACTTAGAGAGAGTTTTAAGGCCCAGTTTCCAACCTATTGGTTCAAGTCGAGCCGACCACGGCCTTTTTCAAGTTGTGGCTCACTGGCTTGTTTTCCCTACTCCATTGCTTATGCGGAGCATCACGCACAATGGCAATAGGTTCCATTTTTAGAATCTTTGGTATGAGACGACCTAGGACTGGCAAGTTGGCATACGTACCCTAGCCTGCACATCCAGCATACAACTCTTTCGGTCGCGCATACAACGCTGCACAGACTAATAAACACGGCGGTCCATTTAGACGCGCGGAAAGCGATTTTTTTCTGCAGTGCAATAAAAAAGTAAGGCGCGTAATCACCGTGTATGCAATTCCAACTAGTGACACATAGTTCATCTATAGTGAAAATGCAAATACCGCATAATATCCGTGCATGACAGGTCTACACTGCGTGCAAACAAACCGTTAACCTCCCGCGTGCCCTGTCTCGTCGAAAATGGAACGGCTGTAAAAGTAAGTACCGTATTCATTCAGTCCCCCCCCCCCCCCCCCAAACAAAAAATTCAAAGTATGGGCTGAAATTTTATTGCTATGGAAGAATGGGACTTGAACAATATACAAACTATTTGAGCAACCTAGCGGTACTGCACATATCTTATCATGCAGTGGCGGAGCTGTCATATGGTCGGGGGGGGGGGGGCGGTCGCCCCCCTGACGGACCAAAATCGTTTGTCGGCGCCCTTTTTAGGTTTTTAACATAGTTTACTCTTGCACAATTTTTGGCAAAAGACATAAGTTAATAGCTTGTTTTTAAAACCGGGATAACAAAATGCTCAAACAGCCACCAGTAACTGTTCCATCTGCACTTTATTCTGATGAAAATGGTCATTTTCTGTAATATCGGGATAGGTTTTGGCGAAACGTACCTTCATGCTTTATACGCATTAATGAATGTTGACGTTGTTCTAAGTTAATTGCTTCCACACCAAGTGTGATTATAAGCTTACAAAATACACAGACTGACATTTAATTACCCCCCCCCCCCCCCGCCAATAAAAGATGTTGCAAAGGGCGCAACAATAATTGTAGCGCAAATAGCCCTCTTGGTGTCGGAAATAATTGTCAATATAGACAATAAAAAGAGTTGAAAAAGATACCAAATAGCTTCCACAACATTTTTCAAAATCATTTGAAGAGAACATTCAGGTTAAAATAAAATAAAACTGTTATCATATTGGTAATGGTTTAAGAGTTTTAATGAGCAGTTTCCATTTTGCTTTTCTTCAAGTGACCATTCTCATAATAAATGGCTACTTCTGACACTGCACGAAAATCCCATGAAAATGCTTATTTCTGTACTTCCGTGTTCTCAAAAGCCAGAAAATTGCATCAAATAACTTTAAGTTTAGGCTTCTTTTACTTATTATGAATTCGGTACCTAGCAGAGGAGCAGACCTTTTGTCTTGGCTATTTCTTTAAATGTACTAAATTAATGGCTGTTTCAGAGTGATCACATGATGTAAATTTCGTCAATTAATGTTTCTTCGTGTACTTCTCTTGATTTCCAGTTGCCAAAAATGTACACCTAATGGTGATTAATTTCCATAACTTTTTCCCTCTGTAAGATTGCTTGCTATTTAGCTCTAGAAGGTTTGATATTTGTCTTCACAAAGAAGCCCATTATTACATTAAACTCTTAAATCAAGACCTGACAATAACACACAAAATTTAATGACTGCCTTCATACTAGAATGTGAAAGAGAGGGATAGAAACATGCGCGTCCGAAGAAGGTAGGGCAAGAGGGGAACTTGCCCTCCGCCTGGAAAATAAAAAACCTGAAAAACGAAGAAAACATAAAAAAAAAGATGACAAAAAAATAACATCAATATTTCTTAACAGTTCACTCAGTGTTTTCCCTATTTATATGCGGTGAATAGGCTTTAGAAATGTCATTCCCAGCGATCTGAGAGGCATTTTGGGGCAAAATTTTCCTGCGCTCCGCGCCAACTCATGGTGGCGCGGAGCTTTTCCTCCTTAAAGAATTTAATCCAACCCCCCGAATTTTCTTCCGCGGAGCCCATGGATAGAAGATTTAAACATATTTTAATACAAAAACATGCTGAGGAGAAATGTCAAAGTAGTCTTCTACCAGGTGCGGAAAATCAAATGGGAAGTCTGAAAAGAAGTGGCTTCGATCTTGCTGAGGCTCAGGGTATTTACTCCTTCGAAGCGCCCCTGCAGACCATTTTCGCCCCCTCTGACCGAAATCCCTAGCTCCGCCACTGTTATCATGCCACTGTGTCATCTGTAACAGTGAATTTATATCAGAAAGTCCACCATTTTGCATCTAAGCCCTGTCAAATAAGCAAAAATTTTCCAAAGGGGAGGGGGACACCCCTCCTCTCAAAGCACCTTCCCCAGGACGGCGATCACTAATCCGTCAATTGTGTCCCCAAAACGCCGCCCCTGGCTACAGCCTTGGATGAGCATAGAATAATTCAGGGAAAGGCAAACTTTTACACTGTATTGTCATCAATGTTGGTTTAAATAAAGTTAATGTTTGATGTCGTCTTTAATTTATGAAAGAATATAAAACTCCTTTTTGCATTTAACATTTACTAGAGAATTACTTGTCCAGGTTAATTTCAAGAAATATCATTACGTGTGAGTATTTAAAGTCTCTAGAACTGTGATTATTTGCATAATGAGGGGGGGGGGGATAAAGGCGTGACAGTCCCTTCGAAGAAAGTCCGCGACGCTATCTTTTTTCCCAAAATGAGTTTGGTGGTCAAGAGAAGAGACCTTGTAAAGAGAGTGTGGAGTCAGTATTTCCCCTGGCCATAGCCCCACCTCATCATCTGTTATCTTCCCAGTGATGAAAAAACTCGTCACAGTACAGTACAGGACAAATCTCCAGGTTTGAGGTACCAATCTCCAGGTTTTGTTACGAAAATCTCAAGGTTTGCTATTTTGGAGGTTGGCATGTCTGTGAGACCCATATTTTAAAGCTGCATGGAACACGCTGGAAGTGCCGTTTCCGCCCCCCTGGGGGGTCTGTAAAGTCAAAAATTTTCTTGTACGCTCCGCGCCAACCAATGGTGGCGTTCCGCTTAGATAGTCCTGCTGGCATTCAGCCCCCCCCCCCCCCCCAATATTTTTTCCGTTCCGCCGCGCCTGCTAATTGGCACAGCTCTTTGATTGGAAGCTAGCTCAAAAAATGCAGAGTACCGTACCGAATCCCATATAACACAGTATGAACTGAAGCGAGAAAGTTTTGAGGTGTGGTCTTGTGTACTCACCCAGAGGCGCTAAATTCCGAGATTGTGTCTGAATGAAGATGAATTTTAGATAGCTGCGGAAGATTAGGCCTTTAATGCCAACTTAGGGAATAATGAAACCATAAAAACGTTGGTTAACATGATTTCTTGAACCGCGGCTGGGTGGTTGACACCAAAATTACGAACGAATTAACGACGGCGAACGTACAAACAAAATACAACAAGTATATACATATCTTTGATGGGCAAAATCGCATATGCATGCATCATGTATATATTGGCTTCCCTGTGCAACTAAAATACAACATACAAAATAGCGAATAGTTCGGTTCATATCTCCAATACCGTGTTTAGGTAAAAAGTGACAAAAATTAAGGCTAAACAGTTAAAACCTGTCTACAACCATACTTCTGCTGTCAATTTGGCCAATGATATGAAGTGCTGAATAAAATGTACGCTACATAGTATTGTACAAAACAATTCAATAGCTCTCTTTCCTGCCACCCCTCTTAAAAATTATCAACATGAGATATGGATTCAATAGCTTCATTTAAAGCGAACCTTAATTCTTAAATTTTACTTGGCGTCCTCTATTAATTAAAAATAAAATGCAATTCTCAAAGAGAAACACAAGCAAACATTGCGAGTTGTAAAAGGAGGTTATCACAAATTTTAGGGCGAATGACATTAAATATCATAGTCCATGCGCGTAGCCAGGAAATTGGCAAGGAGGGGCGAAACTTGTAAACAATCTTAGGGTAGAGTTGCCCCACTATAATAAGTGAATTGGCGCTAAGCTGACAAAAAAGATTAGCCAAAATTACCCTCTCAGATCGCTGGAAATCACGATACTTTCCAGGCGTCAAATTAAATGTAAGCATATTAGTATGGCATAGAATACTAGCGATATAAAAATCACATGTATAATCAAGGAGCGGGCTCCTTTTGTATGTTTTAGTCAAGAATAATAATAAGCTAGTTCTGTAATTCGTTGCGCATGGAATTATGGGACACAGCGTGAGATATACAAACCGAGCTCAGCATGTAGCGTAAAACCTCCCTGTTTTCGTCAGTACATGTATACACCACTATCTAAGTGTCTAGGCAATCGAATGAAAATACGGATCTCAGTGCTACTTTACGGCAGGATAAAATGCAACTTTTTACAACAAAATGACAATTAAGACACAATCAACTGCACTAAGCTACACTTTAGATCCCTCCTTATGCAATTGATGGATTAAGAGAGAATAATTTTACCAAATTTACATGAAATTTTGGAATGAGTGATATAAGTGCGGGACTGGTTTGTTAATCCATACGATTTGGAGGATGCGCTCAAGGGCTTAGCTACAAAAACGAATTTCCGAATTCGCTAATTCACCCACTTTAACATTTTATTCTATATTCTTGTCATAAAGGGATTTACATAACGTATTCAACTCATTTCGTCAACTTTGGAAATCCTTCTATTCTGCTTAAGTCTTACATTATATTTCGAAATGACAAATCTATTGAATCAAAATATGAGACACGGACTTAAATACATGGACAGAGCAGGGAGGTGTGATTAGATGGAGATCCATCGAAAACCCCTTTCTTTGAGATGTAATAGTTGCCAACACTAATCTCTTTTGTGTGTTGTTCTTTATGGCCCAATAGGCTTAACACTGAAGTACTAGCAGATTTTCAAGACTGGGAAGTCGTCTGCTAGGTGTCGAAAAGCAGATCGGGAATTTGTCCCTTGCTTTAATATTGCCAGTCGCTCAAGGAAGAAAATTAATTTGACGATTTGGACGCGTTTGGACGCGGATTACAACCTACTTGTCTTGTACTCTGTATTTTACTCTATTTGGGTGTGCCATTCCGACCATGCGAGCGAATGCGAGTTTTGATGAAAATCCGATAGCAATGTTTAGTCTTATTCCTCCTTTGCTCATTTGCATAAATCATCAGAATTGGTCTATATCCAGGATCATTGTGATCATTAGCAATAGCCAGTCGTTTGAAATGCCGAGATGGTGTATTGCACTTCTTTGTCGGCAACTACTTACACATAACAGCATAGTTCCAAATAATCCCTTTTGTTGGAGTCACCGTAGGTATGAATGAGGTTGCCAAGGTATTAAACAAAGGAATTCCACGCCCTTTAGTTCAATAATCCCCAAATAAAGGATTTAGTGTCCACTTTGGAATCAATCTAATTGGATTAGCATAAATTAAAGATTCGATGGATCTCCATCTAGTTACACCTCCCTGGACAGAGCATGTTACCTGTACGTCCTATCCGTAGATGGTCGCCACCGACTGGGACAAAAAAGGCCACCGTGAAGCTATAAATCGTTCTATTTGACGAAGACTCTGTACCATTTTAAACAAAAGTTCAACTTGAATGGAAAATAATATCATATTCCTGCAATATGTGAAAAACATTTCAACTTTCTTGCAAAATATAGGGATATAATTAAGCAAGTCCAAACTTTCACACAAAACCATAGCAGACGGCCATCATCTTGGTGCGCTTTTTCTCACACGTACGATAGCGACAATATAACGTGCAGTATGCTCTGTCCATGTATAGGAAGTCCGTGGGTAGAGATGATTCAAGTTTTATACTTTCCCTGATGAATTGTCCTTTCATAAACAATTGGACTGTAATATAATTCTGCCTCTCGATTTCCCGTAACAAGCTTACTCAGCTTCATTCCATTTTCGTTCTTTAATAAATGTTTGTCGTTGACATCCTCATACTCTCCTTCATCAACGTGTTCATAAGGTTGAACCGTTGTGTTGTCTTGCCCTCTGCATGTCCCTGCAGAACCCAAATTTTGACTACAACAATCTTTCTCTTCATGACTCAATCCATTCCTGTTGTGTCCTTCATGGTTAGGATTGAATGTTGAAGAATTTTGAGCGTCAGTTTCAACTCGGGTAGGTTTAAAAACCCCTAAAGTGTGGCAGTAAATCGAACTCTCGTAGATATTACTGATTTTCTTGCCTGAACACCGACGGTAACAACACAAACCTGTTGTAAAGCCTATCAAAGCGACCACCAGTCCGCATAGGATATATATAGCAATATACACCATACGGTTGTCGAACTTTTCATTAGTTTGACTTGTTGCATCCGACGAAGTAAATCCCTCGTCAGTTGTTGTAAGTAACGGTGTCCTGCTTGCAGAACTGCTTGCTACACAACTGCTATTAAAGCGGTAACAAGTTATGTTGCAACTCATGCTTCCATATTGAACTATCACAATAGCGGCACGTCCACCTGTCATGAAAATAATGAAAAAGTAAAAATAAGAAAGAATTCAAATTTCATGCAATTAGCAGGGGTGGCGCCAGGATTTGCCCGACAGGGGGGCCAGAATTTCAAGGCCCCGACAAAGGCGATGTTATGTCCCGGGTGAACGTGACTTTGCAGAAATTTAGGCGCGCGGAGCGCGCCGAAATTTTGGGCTTTCTTTTTAACAAATACTTAAAAATCTGGAATTTATTTGAAGTAAAAATTAAAACTTATGAAAGAAATTTGGCTTTTATTGGTACTATAAAAAATTGTGGGTATTTATTGAAGAGTCTGTCCTTCATTAGGAAAAAATAAAAAAACGTTATATGGGTGACAGCAGAAATTCTTTTGGGGTTACGCATTGAATCGTACAAGACCTACTTACTAACTTTCTAAGGCTTTTAGACGATACTAGAAGTTTGCCCGGAAAGTTTTTCCCTTTTTTGAACGAATGTTTCAAAATTAAGAGCTTATCAAAATGGAAAATGTTTGGATTTTAATGAAAGAAATTTTGGTTTTTTGGTAAGGTTATAATGAAAAATTTGGTTTCTTTTATTAAGTGATATGCTTTTCAGGAGCAAAATTAGGTAGTATGCCGGGTGATTAACAGAGTTGGCTTTGGTTATTTATTGTACGGAGTATCCATCGAAATTGTAAAATTTTGCCATTTTAACAATCTTAAGCTAATATTGGAGCAAAATTGTAATTTTATGACAGTTTTGAGGTTTAATGGAGGAACCTGACGTTCTCATGAGGAAAATCAAGTAGGGGTGATCTGTAGTTTTGTTGAGGTTACTGAATATCACCATGCAGATTTAGGCCCTTGGACCATATTGAAGCATTCTCCCGAGGAAAAAAATGACTTCGCATATATTTGAAGTTTCATATTTTATTTATTTTCATAGGCGTTCGGGAGCGTGTCAGTTGAGTGTGGGAGGGGGCAGAATTGTTCTTTTGTCCTAAAAAATGTAATCCTGCCCGAAATATTATCTAAGTCTAGCGCATAGAATACTTTGAAAAATGGAGAACCCCCGGTCAGCAGGAAATGGCATTTCCTGGGCTCGTAACTAGAATTAAAGAAGTCCTTACATTCAGATTTCTTTCGAAATAAAATTATTTTCACTCCATAATACTGCCCAAAACGAAGAATAATTCACACACAAGCATTGTTTTGTTCAGTTATCTGTTCGAATAAAACACTTTCTATGTGGAGCGCCATCAGTTAGCACGGAGCATACAGAAAATTGTTAAGAAATGTTGCCCCTAAGATAGCCGGAATGGCATTTCCCAAACTTGTAACTAGAAATGAAGCAGTTGTTATATTGAGATTTCCTTTAAAATATCAACAAAGAAAAAAACCCAACTTACTAGTGATCAGAAAAATACCAGATAAAAGGTACTGCTACAATTAGATATAATGGTTTTGTCTCTTTTCGGGGAGGGGGGTTGGGGGATACTTTTCCTCAGATGCATTTTCTTATATGCCGTACAGATTGGCACGCGATCACTGTGCAAAGACGTCTTCACGCCATTGGACAACTACGCATGGCGATTTTGCCACGTCGTTTCGCAGTGTTTCCATACGTACAGTACATAGAGAATATTCAATATCATGGTCTCAAAAGTCATATAACCTTACATTTCATATTTATTGTCTTGCGCATGATTAAATACAAGTAACCCTTCTGTATCAACTTTTGTTTTTTCAGTGGACTAATGCACATTAAAAGAATGAGAAGTATCCAGACCATACTCGCCAAATAATTCTTTCCTGAATATTGACAGATCAGTGCTGTGGAAACAGTAAAAATTACCCTGCTCGGGTCAAAAGGCCCAGTGATATAAAATTTGTTCGAAGTGGAAGTGCTGTTCAATTAACCCCTTTGGTGTAACTACATATTTGTACAATACTTGTGCTCTTAATGGAAACAAAATGCCTACCGTACGAACGTATGGGCGGCCATCAGGGCAAAAAAGACAACACCGCGAAACAGAAAAGTTAAAACCCCAAAGGAAAAAACAGCGCCGGAGGGAACATTCAAACGTCTAAAGAAAAGACAAACGTCAAAAGGGGAAGACAAACCCCGAAAGGAAAAGACAGAGGCAAAAGGAAAAGTTAAAACCCAAAAGGAAAAGACTAACGTAAAAGTGGAAAATGACAAACGCCAAAAGGAGAAGACAACGCCGAAAGGAAAGGACAACGCCGAAAGGAAAGGACAACGCCGGAAGGAAAGGTCAAACGCCAGAAGGAAAAGATAAACAGGCAAAATATACAACACAGTAAAACGGGAAAGTGAACGCTAAAAGGAAAAGACAATATCAAAAAGAAAAGACCAAGTCAAAAGGAAAGGACAATCACAGAGAAAAAAAAAAACACAAACGCCGAAAGGAAAATTCACGAGACAAAAGGAAATGACAACCGTGTAGAAAATAAAACCAAAGTCAAAGGAAAAGGCAAAAGTGGAAACGATCGAATAACATAATGTGACAAAGACAACGAGCAAAGGAAAAGACAAAGTAACGTCAAAAGGACAAGAGAACATCAAATGGAGAAGAGAGAGTGAGTACTAACCACTGACTTCCTATATACATAGGCAGAGCATGTAACGCGTATGTCCTATCTGCAGAATGTCGCCACCGACTGGGATAAAAAGGGCACCGAGATAGCCGCCATGAATCTATAAGTGGTATGATTTGAAGACAACTCTGTAATATTTTAAACAGAAAATTAACTTGAATGAGAAAAAATATCATTTTCCTGCAGTACATGTAGTGATATTGACCTACCTTGCATTATTCCGAAAATATTTCAAATTTCTTGCAAAATCTGTTGATTCTAACTATACTTTAGCAAGGCCGAACTTTCACACACAAAACCATAGCAGACAGCCATCTCGCTACGCCTATACTCACACGTACCCGGCGAGACTTTCTAACTTGCAGTATACTCTGTCCACGGACTTATATACATGGAAAGAGCATGTAACGTGTCCTATCCGTAGATGGTCGCCACCGACTGGACAAATAGGCGCACCAAGATGGCCGCCATGAGGCTATAATTTGTGTGATTTGACGACGACGCTGAGATATTTAAAACAAAATTTAAACTTGAATGAGGAAAAATATATGCCTGCAAAAGGTGAAGTGATTTTTACCTAACCTTGCCATATTTCAAAAATATTTCAACTTTCTTGCAAAATCTGTAGATATACTTGAGCAAGTCCAAACTGTCACACAAAACCATAGCAGACAGCCATCTTGGTGCGCTTTTTCTCACGCTACGATAGCGACAATCTGCCGTAAGGTATGCTCTGTCCATGTATAGGAAGTCCGTGACACCGTCCATGTATAGGAAGTCCGTGGTATTAACCCACACTGGGTGTCATGAAAAAGTGCTTCCACCTATTCGAAAAGCTCTCCACAAGTATGAGACATTTTGGCAATTTTAAACAGTTCAAGAAATATCTGAGATGCTTCAAGTTATAATGAGAAACGTATCTTTACATATCCGACAGTTACTAGATCTGAAAACCGGTGAACTGTGGGAAATGATCACCGGATTTGATGAAGTTTATTCTCACTTTGTGAAATTAATCCTGAAATGTGGAATTACTGTATGCACAAGCATTCTATTCGAGCGAACTGACGTTAGGCTTAAAGTTATACTAGGCCACAGTGTGCACAGTGTTAGGCTGCGTATGTAACTTGTAAGTGGACCATTAACACAATAACAATAATGTTAGGAACTGACAATAAACACACCGAACAGTGTGACTAAGTCTTTCTTGGGGTTTTCTTTTCCAGCGCAGGGAATTTCCTGCGCTCGACCTTCTCTTTTAATATTTGTAGACTTTTTCATTGGCGTTTGCCTTTTTCTGTCGACGGTCGTCTTCTCGATCCTTTTGACTTCAGTGACGTCCACAGGATTTCCATGAGGGGGGGGGGGGCATGCAGTATGAGTGATCGCTGGCCAAGAGGACGGGAAAATTTTTGGCCTTTCCAAGGAGCTTAGATGCAAAATAGTGCAAGATTTTCGACTTTGACAGGAACAGTGTTAAAAGTTAAATTGTGGTGGTTCATGAGGATAAAACTGAAACCGTCTTCACATACAATCTTATACCCTTTACGCTACCTTTCAAAGTAAAACTTGTCATTAAGTTTGCATACTTCTAGGAGTAAAAAAGAGCATAAATCGGTATATGCGAACGGGAGCATTTTAGTTTGAGTTTTTTCTTTGCCACAAAACTTTATTCTGCCATAAATATTATCTTAAGCGGAGCTAAGAGAAATTTCGAAAAGTCAGACCACTCAGATGGCCGGAAATAGCATTTACCAGACTTATATGAAGAATCTAACAAGTCTCTATCTTCTTTTGTAGTTTGCAATTAAACGATCACTTCAAAATATGTCCGCAAACTGCAAAGTGATCAGAGAGTTGTTAGCTACTTTGACCCCAAAAATATGATTTTGCCCGAATGACTATCTTAGTGGAGCGCAACCATTAGGAAATAACCGCGACTCTTCAGATGACCGAAAATTGAGTTTCTATTCTTGTAAAGAGAATCTAAACATGCAGTCTTTATATTTAGCTTTTGCTTGCAATAAGAATAAAATCAGGAACATGCTGAGTGATCAAAAAATTACTAGGTAAAATGTACTATCGCTATTACATTAAATTGTCTTTATTCTTTCCGAGGAAATTATACAACGGAATTGAAAATATGCTAATGCTTCTCTGTTGTGACTCTTGGTTAAATGAAGATCCGCTAAATTGATGAAACTTTCTGTGATTGCTCGAACTTCCGTCTGTTAATGATCTTACCCTTAGCATCTCCTCTTGCGTGATAAATGGCAAACTATTTCTCAACGCACCTGGACACCCTCCCCTCCTTGTCACAGTCTCGTACGCGTCTATGCAGGAAGGGAAAGGGATGAGCCGCTCCCTTTTGAACATTCTTTAAAAAGGTAGGTGTCCTTAGAGTTAATCGGTGCCACCAGCTGGATTTTTTAGTTAAATTTGGAATTTGACAAAATTTTGCTATTTTTAGAAATTAAAAAAAAAAGAAGAAGAACAAAAATGGCAACACTGAGGGGCCTTGCAGAGACAATCCCCTCCCTATGAAAATTTTTGAGAAATTGGGTGTTCCTACATGCTCTGGTGCCACACATGCTATCTTTTGAAGTAAAATCCGTGTTACTAAAGTATGGCTACGTATTTTAAGGACCTTGGCATCCGTGAGGGGGGAGGCATGGCCCAATGCCCCCCCCCCCTTCGTACGCTTCTGTTAGACTTTGTCTTTTTCTTTTGACTTTGGTACTTATCTTTCATCTTGCCTTTTAGCGTTTGCCTTTCCTGTTTTGTTGTGTTGTCTTTTTTGCCTGTTTGTCTTTTCCTTTCGGCGTTTGACCTTTCCTTCCGGCGTTGTCCTTTCCTTTCGGCGTTGTCTTCTCCTTTTGGCATTTGTTGTTTTCCACTTTTATGTTAGTCTTTTCCTTTTGGGTTTTAACTTTTCCTTTTGCATTTGTCCTTTCCTTCCGGCGTTGTTCTTTCCTTTCGGCGTTGTCTTCTCCTTTTGGGGTTTGTTGTTTTCCACTTTTATGTTAGTCTTTTCCTTTTGGGTTTTAACTTTTCCTTTTGCATTTGTCCTTTCCTTTCGGTGTTGTCTTCTCCTTTTGGCATTTGTTGTTTTCCACTTTTACGTCAGTCTTTTCCTTTTGGGTTTTAACTTTTCCTTTTGCATTTGTCCTTTCCTTTCGGTGTTGTCTTCTCCTTTTGGCATTTGTTGTTTTCCACTTTTACGTTAGTCTTTTCCTTTTGGATTTTAACTTTTCCTTTTGCCTCTGTCTTTTCCTTTCGGGGTTTGTTTTCTCCTTTTGATGTTTGTCTTTTTCTTTAGACGTTTGATTGTTCCTTTCGGCGTTGTTTATTTTTCCGTTTCACATTTGTCTTTTCTGTTTCGCGGTGTTGTCTTTTTTGCCCTGATGGCCGCCCATACGAACGTGTGTGTCGGTCGGTGACAAAGGTATAACGTGGAGAGTCGTGCATATACATATACGCTCAGACGAACATGCAATGCACAATTGAAATTTGTTCAGTAAAATCGGTAAGTCGGTTCGTTAGATGCATTTTTTCAGCTCAGTTTCTATACAATTGGTTAAGTCGGGCTTGTTTTCCCTACGTGATTGCCTATCCTGAGCCCAAGCGCAAGTGCTGTATTCGGAGTAGGGTGTCCATAGCACCCTATCCTCCGGTGCTGGACGTTGAAATACCTTCATTTTGAAAATTCTAATGCAAAATATTTCACATCCCATTTTCAGGGCTGTAATCATGTAGCTAAGAACACAGAATCATGTAGCTAAGGCCCCGGGAAGGGCCGTTTTCCGCCATCTGGTGGGTGGTTTGTAAAGGCCAAAAAACTCATGGTGGCGCGCCGCTCAGATAGGGGCGAAGGTTGTCCTCCTTTTCTGTCATGAAGGAATGGACATCCTAATTCGGACCATAAAACTATAGGGAGTATAGGCCTGTAGGCCTACCGACCCTGGCACTGATCGAGCAGTGGTCCGGGCTGCCATTGCATCCCCTGGATGAGTACTAGCCTATACACTTTGAATTTAATACTGTGTGTAATGTAAAATTTGGCAAATTTTCCCAAGAGAGTTTGAGCCTGTAGTTTATGAAAGGTAAAGAGCACTCCCCAAACTTATTTTGAAGGAAAAGCTAAATAACTCAATTTTCAGCTTATTTCTCTCCAAAGTTTCTTTAGTTACATTTTGTGACTTTACGGTTGTATATGCAAGGTAAACCAAATAGTTTTATTTGGTAAATTTCACATTTGAAGAAAAAAAAAAACATTGTCACATGACTCCCAACAGCCAACCATGAAACTGGACAGTTTATTAGCCTACACTTCTTCAATTTGGGATGAATGCTCCTGCCCTAGTAGCGTAGTCAGGATGGATTATTTTTTTTTTGGGGGGGGGGCGCTAGGTAACAGGTGGGGGAGGGGCTTGTACCTCCGAGGATACAGACATTAAATACGATCGAGAGACTTATTGTCAGAGGTAATTCAGCTTTTCCAACCCTCGTTAATTGTTTCTATTACAGATTAAGAACTCGAGAGTTTTAAAAAATCATTTCTACCTTCGTGAGTACCTGGACGTTTAAAGACAATCACGGGTGATTTTTAAAAGTGCTTCTTTTAATAGAAAATATATAACAGACCATGCACTCTAAACCCTGTAGCGATAATTTTTTTCTGACTCAAGGTATAACATTTAAAAGATTAATTAAAGCATAAACAGTGGAGTAGGGAAATCAAGCCAGTGAGCCACAACTGGACAAAAAGCGGTGAACGGCTCGACGTAAACCAATTGGTGGGAAACTGGGCCGTAAAACTCCATTCAACTGTCTGCCTTACTATAAAATATGGCCATTTTTGTAACAAGAAAAATCCCAACACGTTAAGAGAATGTTATGTAATATTAGCACATTTCCTTATATCCATTTTGTTTTTCGTTATAATTGAATGTCGTGTTTGTCCTTGTTTGAATATGTTTTCCTTGTTTCAATTTTTATCATGTTGAAATTACACACGGTAACTCAACACCACCCACTACCTACATTTCCTCCATTGACCTCGTGTTCACATTACGAAGAAATGTCAGCGATACAATTTTTGTCAGAAAACAGGATCCAACTCTTCACGAATTCCTTCCTGCAATTAATAATACTGTATTACTCATTCAGCCAGGAATTTAGGAACCTTCACAGTAATTCAGTTTAACATTTCTTTTAATATTAAATTTTGAAAAATCTTAATCATTGTTCTTATTACTTTAATTTACACACCTATAATGTTTGTTACTTATTTGTTACATCCCTTTTTTGATATGTTAACTGTTTTGCACGCTTTCTTATGATTTCTTGCCCCTTTTCAAGGTTTTAGTACTGTAATAAATGAAAAGAAATATGGGTATAAAATAAACAATGTTGCAACATATTCCCCACAAAAATTAAATGCCAAATTAATGTGCCGTGATGAAATTACAGATTTTCCACAATGCTAAAAACTATCCTCTGAACGCTGTCTATTATATTGAAACGAAATTTTAACTTCCAGAATGAAAACGTTTCTCTGCATATTTTGAAGACAACGAATTTTGTCTCTGAAACATATCTTTAACTTCATTTGCAAGTTAGCCACAACTGGAAAAAAAAAAGACCGTGCCGGCTCGACTTGAACCAATCGGTCGGAAACTGGGCTGTAAAACTCCATCTAACTTACAAACAAACTACACACGGAATTCTTTCATGTAACGATAATGAATAAAATAACTAGCTAATTCATGTATTAGCTAGAACACTAGCAGCTAATACTGTAAAATACATTTTGCAAGACTGAAGGTGCTTTCACGCCTCCATCAAAGCAAAACAAAGCGCGTTAAATACCGTACCTACTTGAAAACTATGTCACATGCTTAGGGCTTTCAGCCAGCATGCATGAAATAGTTTCCAGTGAATTATTTGATTTCCTTTGCTTTGCATTCCTTTGCTCTACCAGTGGTGTGAAAGCATATCAAATGTATTACGATATGACCACAGATCTTCGCGGTACTTGGAGTAACATTTAAAACATAAATGTATCAGAAGCAACAAGTTGTCCTGTATCACTCACCATTGTTTGTGATAAGATATTCTAAACAGTTGTTTGTCACATTGTTGACTCTTTCATACGACAAAATCTCTTTTCTCAAGCAGATATACTGTAAAGAAAAAGTTTTTAATTGTGATAAAATGTTGTAGAATGTACAAGGAAACAAGGGTCTTTAACTTTGATCAACGAGATATTCTCCCTCAGTAAAGAGGGACAGTGGTCTTTTGCTGTGCAACAGCCTTTTGTGCTTTCAAAGGGACATACAGTAGTGACAGACTGAGCTGATAGCTATAGAAGAATCCGGAAAGATTGTGATGGTCTGATTTTAGTCCCTTCCTTACCTGTTCTATGGATGGTTGTACACTGAAGTATCATACTTCAGTGTACAACCATCCATAGTCACCACGCCGGTCGGCGCTGGTCGGGGCTAACCGGCACTGGACATTGCCGACCGGTACAACATCTAAAATGCAAGGCTACCGACCAGCACAAAAATGATCTTTAATACTGAAAAATAATGGAATTGACATTAGCCTAAAGCTGAAAAATTCAATGGGTCAAAAATGAGGTGGTTTCCATGGGGTTTTAGGGTGAGGTACAAATATTGAGTCAGATGTTTAGCCGGCACACAAATTGGGCTGGTGACAACCGTGGAAGTATGTCTTATTTTCCCAACTCCACTGAAAATGAGGATTTGAAATTCACGTAGACAATAATGAAGACGATTAAAGGTTGATGGACCCCACTAATGGCTGCCTACAGTCCCTAAAAACAAACTCTAATGGAATCCGTCTAAACCTTTACGAGGCTGTTGGATGGTGCGATCATGACAATGCTTATTACTAAGATTATTAGCTAGTTTTACATCCATTAGTTAAGTCAATGGGAAAAAAAAATTGTACACTGGCTTGTAACGATTATGGCATAATTGAAAAAGTGAATGGATTTGTCACAAGCCAAATTTAAAGAGCAAGGCAAGAGCAATGCACCTATACCAATTTTGGATTAACAGCTAAATCTTACAATTTTCTACGTATTTTCCTTTGGCGTATCTTCATTATGTTTAGGGACTTCATTGTTGCATATTACAAGTAAACCAAGAGTTATCCTAGTAGTTTTCACATTTGAGGAAAAGAAAAGTCACAAGAAGCTCGAGAGCCAATCATGAAACAGGACAGCCCATGGTTGGCGCCAGGATTTTCCCGACAGGGGGCCAAGCTCCCTAGCAGGGGGAGGGTGGAGCAGTTCAAGGCCCCGACAAAGGCGATGAGGAAGTTGACAAAATTTTGTTTGTTTTTTTTTTTAAAAATACTTAAAAATATGAAGTTTATTTTTTGGAAGAAATTTGGCTTTTGTAAGGACTTTTAAAAATTGGGGGTGTTAATTGAAGAGTCTATCCCTCATATGGCCAAATTCAATAACGTTTTATACGAGACAGCTGAAATTCTGTTAAGGTTATGCATGTAATTGTTCTTGGCCCACGTAGTAAGGTCTAAAGACGAGACTAGAAGTTTGCCAGAAAAGTTTTTGTTTATCCTTTTTTGAACGAAGAATTGCAAATAAAGAAATTATTATTTTGCAGAAATTTGGGAATTTAATATAAAGAAAAATGATGTTTGGTAATGTTGTAATAAAAAAATTGGGTTCTTAATTAAGTGATATACATTTCAAGAGCAAAATAAGGTTGAAAGTCGGGGTGTTTAGCAAAGTTTTCTGGTTATTTGTTGTACTGAGCATCCATCAAAATTGGACATTTTTGCCACTTTTAACAACCTGCAACTTCTATTATGACGGATTTTGGTGTTTCATGGAAGAATGTGACCTTATCATAAAAAGAATCAAGTAGGGGCGATCTGCAGTTTTGTACAGTTTTGTTGGGGTTACTGAATATCATCAGGCAGATTAATGCCCTCGGACCATATTGGAAAATTTTCCCATATATATATATATATTTGAAGTTTTGAAATAGGCGCACGGGAGTGTTTCAGTTTGAAAGATGACAGAATTGTTTTTTTTTTCTTTTGTCCGAAAAATGTAATATAGCCCGAAAGACTATAAGTGGAGCGCACAGATATTTTTGAAACATAAGAACCCTCCAGATAGCGAGAAAAGGCATTTTCCTGGCCGGGCTGATAACTAGAAACAAAGTACCGATAGTAACTATTTTGAGCGTTCTTTCGCAGTAAAATTTTCACTTAATGATACTGCCCCAAGTCGAAGAATAATATGCAAGCATGCGTTGTTTTATTCTAAAGTAATGTTTTCGACGAAAACACTATCTTAGCGGAGCGCCACCATCAATTCTCCCCGAACATATTGAAGATTGTTAAAAAATCTAACCCCACAGACACTCCAAAATGGCATTTCGCAGACTTGTGAATAGAACTGGAGCAGTCGTTATTTTGAGCTTTCCTTTGAAATGGAAATTTCACTTTAATAGAAAACCCCCAACTGGCGCAGTGATCAGAAAATTATCAAGTAAAAGTTACTGCCGCAATTAGATGTAATGGACTTGTCGGGGGGGGGGGGGGGGGGCTAAGCAACGGTGTTGAAAAAATACAGTGTTTTTTTTTACTCTACCAGGAATCTTCGTTGTATTCAATTGCTATATCCACTATATAGATGAAATTTTCTACGTGTCTGCCCGAACTCCCCGACTATAAATGATCTTACTTCCAACGTATTTGAAAAAATGTCACGTTATAAGGTGGCTTCAAATGAATTTCCAGTCAGACTTATGGGGAGACATATTCACGCTACTGTTTATCATATGTGTAGCTCAAAACGGCCTGTCCGATTTTCATTACCGTTGCCAGAATTCGGCTGTCGGGACGGGTCAGAGGGCAGACCATTGGGCAATGCATGCACATGAAAAACCATTCGTCTGTTTTTGTAAGGAAACTTCTGAATTGTGAGTTTCCTTGAAAAATGTGGTCTTCTAGTTAGCAAAATCAAGAAGATTGTCTGGTTGACTGAAGTTTTCAGGGCCACTTTTTTATCACAGGCCTGTAGATGAAAGATCCCCTGGACGAAATTGGATTTTCTCAACAACCTGACAACAGGGGGAGGGCAGTCTTCCCCCGACGGGGGCATGACCTTGCGCGCAGATTGAAGATGGGATGAGGGATAGCAGAGCTACTAAAAGTGATTAAAACCGATTCAGATATATATTAAAATAGGGTTACAAAAAAAAAATAATTCATGGTCACCTTTGCGTTCTTCATTTTTAGGCCCTCCGCAAAAAATGCCGTCCTCTCCGACGGGCGATGAGATAGGACAAGATACATGAAATGAGCTATAACAGACCTAAGAAATGATTGAAAGTGGATTCCCAATATGCTTTAAAATAGCGTTGCAAAAACAAAAAATATGTTCAAGATCACCCACCTAGTAGCCTCAGTTCTTTAAGGTTTTTTAATTACTTCTTTATTTAATATAATTTTTAGGCCTCCCGACGAAATGACCGACCTTCCCCGACGGGGGGGGGGGGGGGGGACGTCGTTTATGCCCACCCCTTCTGGCGCCACCCTTGGGACAGCCTACTAGACTACTTCAACTTTGGGTGACTATCAGTAAGCCTATTTCCTTTTGAATCATTTACGTGCAAGTTTTACGATTTGTCGTTTGATTTGAAGAAACCCTTATACTTTTGGGAAGATTGGGTGAATTTGAAGGAACAAGTCAATGTACCGCAGAAGTTCATATGGTTCATGAACATATGCACAGACACACGCACGCACACACACAACTATCCAACGGAGAGCATCTTGCAAAAAAGGCGTTTCGTTACCATTCCATGACACAAGAGAGATGATATCTCTATAATTAAACCCATGCACATTACAGGAGGCTTAAGCAAAATCCATTTAAAATAGGTGAATTAAAATTTAGGCGAAAATATTGTATTTCTGAAGAAGAAAAAGATAGTATTCTTGAAGAAATTAGATATTTATATACATCTGAGGATTGCAGCTTTGAAATTTTTGACCGGCTGCCTCTGATTTAGGTTTATATTCTCGTAAATGTGAACTTACTCTATGGGGTGGGGGGGGGGGGATTTGGATCTTACTTCCACTTACCTCCCAACTAAGGTCAGTTAGTAGTTGGGTCAACTGAAAAAAAATAATAATATTCCTCTCCGGAGAAGAAAAGTTTCATCCAGAGATATGCTAAAACCATGGGCGTCCGCAGGTATGGGCAAGGGGGGCACTTGCCCCCCCCCCCCCGGAAAAGAAAATAAAAAACCCGAACAAAGCGTGTTTTCCAAGTTTCTATGCGAAAAATAGGCTTTAGAAATGCCATTTCCGGCGATCTGGGAGGTTTTGCCCCTCCCTAGAAATTTTGCCCCCTGAGTTTTTTTTTTTCTGCGGACGCCCATGGCTAAAACCTCAGAGATCCCGGGGCTTCACCCACTGGACCCCTGCTCCCGCTTCTGGCTGCGTCCAAAAATTTTGCCTCCAACATTATCCTTTGCCCCTAGTTTGCCCCCTCTAATTTTGATGCTCTGGCGCCGCCACTGTCTGTAGGAGTGCTCGAAAGGTCTAACGCAATCTGGTAACGAAGAATGACGAAGATAAAATCACGAATCTCCAGGCTGCCAGGCAGAGACGGTCTCATTGTAAACTTTTGTTAAACATTTTGCAATTGGATAGACGCCATTTGTAATGGAATTATTGAATTTTAGTTATTGCAGAGGCCATTTATCACAGAACAGACAAGAGACATTGTAATATTAAATTTAAAGTGTAACAAGTACATCGTTGCAAAATATCGTCCAATTGCAATTACACTCTTAAATACCAGGGAGGTGTTATCTAGTAACACCTCTTTGTAAATAAAGACTACAAAATTGTTGCAAAGGTGATTGCCTGTTGACTAAAACGTGGTATTTATTGTCCCGAATTGCCCCTCATTTTTTAAAGGTGGATTGATAAAGGGAAATACATCATTTGCTTTGGACTGAATATAACACTGATCGTGTAGTAATTTACCGGGGTTCCTGTTATTGTTAAATTTGTAAAAAAGTGTTTAATTCATTAGAATTTTGCCTTTATTGGAAAAACTCTCTCGGATATCACTTTTAGTAAAAGTTTTTAGCTTGTATTGACTTTTTCTACAGGGTAGAACGGCTACTCAAATGGATTTTTTCCTCCTCCGCTGGTGCCTCTCAAGCCCGTATGGAATACCGTTTTAACATTTATTTAGGAATTTCAGATATCTAAAATTGTGCACTAGTTTAGATATCTAAAATTATTTTAGGATATCTGCAATTATTTAAAGATATCTGCAAATAATTTAAAGATATCCGCAATAATTTGAAGATATCTGCAATTGTTTAGAGATATCTGGAATTGAATTAGAGATATTTGAAATTAGTTGCAGATATCTGAAATTCCTGAATAAATGTTAAAACGGTATTCCATAAGCCCGCATCTGTTCATTCTAGTAGGACTCAATGTACAACGCTGTTACTACCAAGTACGTCGTTATTGACGATATTCGCGTGAAACAAGTTCCACGGAAGAGGTGTTAGCTATCGATCCATTGACACTTGTAATTATGATACAAGGCTATATTTATTAGATGGTATGCGTGCTAAACAAATACTAATGCAGTACAACGATGAAACTACGTTTTTGTTGATAGAAGTGAACGTAGTATGAAGGAATCTTTCCGTCCAACACCAACTAAAGGAAACGTCGGGTTTGTCCGTGAATCCATCAAAGTCCACCCGCGTTTGGTCACTACAGTGCAAATAGTGTTCCTCATATACTTCGATTTTAATTTTACAATCACGAAAAACGGGACGGTTCATGTACTTGTGGTTTCCTTCGCTATATAACGTCTTAACTATCAACCGAAATTTTCAAGAGGTTAAGAAATGGAAATAAGAGAGCGGTTCTATAATGGTATCAAATTTATAAAATATATATAAGGAAAAAATGTAAGAAATAGTACTAAACTTAGTCCTCTCTGGCTATCTTTTTAAATAAGATTTGGATGGATCAATTTTAACTTCATTTTCTTTTGGAGAGGGAAGGGAAGGTATTTCGTTATGTGAATTTTGATCTGAATTTTCAAATTTACTGCATTTTAACATTTTTCAACGGAAAATATTTTGGTAAGAACTAAGAGTCAACCTTTTTTTTAATTTTTGGAGCTGCATTGTAAGAAAGGCTAAGCTCTTCATTACCAATAGTCAGGATCGTGATTGCAGTCAGCCAGTTTCGTGTGGCGCTGTAGGCATTGCAAGCCATTTTTGTTTTAATTTAGGGAAATTGGGTTGCAAATATAGGTTCCTATGGAAAAAACATCCCAGAGAAAAATGGAACGATCTTTCGCTACTCGGAATTTTGGCTAAGATCATGTGTAGTATCTGTAACTTCTTTTTATCCAGTCTAAAATGGAGACATAAAATACATGACAGACTAATGATGTAAATGGTCTGAGGGTCGTGAGGCTGGTCATGTGTTTGCCTTCAGAGGACGAAATAGCTCTCTCGGGAAGTAAATACATTTATTAGAGAGGTTTGTAAATGTTGGAACAGTTTTACTCATATTAAACCTGTCGAAAAGTTCGCAAATGAGATTATTTTTTTAAAAATTCGTCCATTAAGATTAACGGAAAACTTGTTTACTTGAACAAACTTGATAAATCGTAAGCTATTTATGTAAAAGATTACTTTGATGAGCACGGGAAGCCCCTTGCATTCAGTGTTTTTGCAGATAGTATGGTATTCATCACTTCCCTTTTACTTCATGTTATGGCATCATCGATGCCAGTTTGGAAAGATTCTTTCCGAAGTGATGGTGAAAATGCAGGTAACTTAGAAATCAATGCTTCCCAATGTGAACTATTCTTTTCGAAATATATAGCGCACCGTAAAGAAAATCGCTTGTTTTATAGTTCGGCCATCTCAAAAAGAACCCAAAGCCCCACATGGCTCCAAAAATGGCAAACTGAATTTCCATCTACAACCCTTAGCTGGCCCGGACAATTTTTCTTTCTACAAATTGGGATGCTAAATTTTGTAACTTTCAGTTTCGCTTTCTCCACAGAATTCTGGGCTTATATAGTTATCTTTATCAGCAATGATTTGTTGAGTCCTCTATGTGTACCCTTCGTAATTCAAGTGACGAAAACGTACAGCATTTTTTCTTTCAATGTCAATGCGTAAAGTACTTTTGGTCCCAGGTTCAAAGCATGATTCCTCAGGATAGTCACATCTCCTTAGATTATACAACACTTTGTTTTGGGCATACCGATGACAAGAAACACCCCGTTAACCTCCTTGTAGTCCATGCAAAGTATTATATTCACACATGTAGGCAAAATAACACAGTCCCCAATTTTACTGACTGTATGTATAAGTTTTATTTTACTTTATTGGTTGGCTATTATATTGATAGAAAAAAAAAACAGTACCGTAATTACTTCTTTAACAGATTTAAAGAAGAACTGATTATAGCCCAAATGAATGTTTCATCTTACATCATATTTAGGTATGTTATTTATGTATTTCGGAAAATATTGTTCTTTTTGTTTGTAACGCATCTGAATCTCAATGTTGAAACTAAATTTTCTTAAACAATTCAGAAATGTATTTATAATTCATGAAATTGAAAAACAATGAATAAACAACGGAAAAGGGGCTCTTTCGGGAAGCAGTTTATTGTTTGGGTTCGCCGAACGGCCCTTCGCCAGAGGGTCGGTAGGACTGTAGAAAAACTATCTTTCGATTTCCGATTACGTTCTACCCATTTTGGACGCTTTTGGTTGAAAAATGTTGCTTTTGGAAGATTTTCAATGATAAGTAGAAACAGGGCAACAATTTCTTGTACCTAATTCAAACAAAAGGGGTCACAGGAAACTGGAAATTGAAAAAGCCGGCGTTGTTCACTATGTTACAAAGTCTTTGATGTTTGTATCAATATAAGTTTAGTTAAAAATCTGGGCCACAATTAACTTTACATATATTTTTCTTTTTCGATCTGCTTTCTTAGTGGGGTCACATGGTGCAAATGGGAATGCCAGTCCTTTCAACTGGTTGGTTACGTAACTATATAAAATGCATCCCATACATTAGTTATCAGGTTAGGAGGTCTCTTGAAAAGAATATTTTATGACAAACGGTGAGGGTCTTAATGACATACAGAACGAATCTGAAATGAAAATTTAAATTTGCGTTTTCTACTTATGGATTGTTGTCTTGACAGGCATAGGCTAGAAAAGAGGTACTTATGCAGTTATGACAGTAGTTACGACTTTACGGTAAAAAAGTAAAGCATTAGGCATACACCTCTTTGATTTGAAATATGTTGAGTGGATCTATGTTCCACTTATTTTCAGGGACAAATAAAAAAAAACTTTATAGGACACCCGTTATGGCCAATTGACACTCACCATGTACTTCCTTCCACTTTTAAGTTGAATTTCAGAAACACAGCCATCCGAAGCATTATTGAAATCTTGTGTACTCGGTTGAACTTGAATGGTTGAGATACTTTTATCTTCTGATAGTAGCGTCGCTGTTGTAATCGAAGAAGCAGGTGACAAATTGTCTGGACCTTTGCTTAGATTAAAGCAGCAAATCCATGTCAGTCTAGCAGATTCAAAAAATAAAACGCCACACTCATAAATGCCTGTCCTAAAATCTTGCTCAGTAACGTTTGTAATAGTAAACATGATACTATTGGTTGTATTATCAAAGTCTATACAATGTCTGTCTTCAAGTGGTTGACAACCCTTATAATGGAAGCCGGATTCATTTCGACAAGAATAAAATCCCGTAAAGCTTCTACCAACTGTACAGTTCAGTTGGACATCATTTCCGGTATTGAATAAAACCTCCCTACAACCCAATGTAAAACTGGAAAACACAACACAACCTACGAATACAAATTTGCAGGCAAAAAAAAGGCCCCAGCGTTGACGACTTTTGACATCCATAAGTGTTTTGGTAACAGCCTTCGTTGAAAGATTGACCATACAAATATTTCTACGACTCCTAAGAAAAATAACTTTAGAGAAACACCTCGATGTTAGATGACACTGTGCGTTAATGAAGCTCTGTGACGTTAATTGTGTTTATATGCAAACTAACAGTTGGATAAACAGTAAGGAACTTCCCAACCCAATCAACAATCTGCAGATAGCTGTTCGTTCGACGATTGATCGGTTTCCGTGTAATAATTAACATAGGCCTCGTAGTATGATTTGGCCAAGAGTAATTTTACGTAACTCTACACCGTGTTACATTTAAAAATTTCATAAGGAAACTGTCACGGATCTAAAAACACAACCTGTCTATTACAAATAGAAATATTACCGCATTGGCTTTCGCAGGTTATTGACCCCGTGACCTTAAAGTATTGTCCCTGTCGTTGTTGTGGCCGAATGTTCGTTTAGCTACTCGCAGTTTCGAGCTCCGCGTTAAACAGTAAAGATGGTTGACAGCCGCGCTCTCCGTGTGGGCCCCCCTGGCAAAGGACCGAAACAGCGGTAAAGGGTGAAAATAAGTCTGCGGAGTGTGTTTACTGCAAAGCTGATGCCACTGTCTCTGCGTGTAGCACGTAAACCTTTAGCCGAGTGGTGCAGGTATTTTAGCTTAAAATAAGCCTGTGGAGTGTGTTTACTGCAAAGCTGATGCCACTGTCGCTGCGTGTTTGCACGTAAACCTTTAGCCGAGTGATGCAGGTTTTTAGCTTAACCCTTTACCGTCGTGCTCCAATCGGGGCATTTTTGCGCGCCTCGGGAGTGGGCGGAAAAACGTACGTAGCGCGCCCGCTGCAGCTTCCGTAGGTTATTGACTCCGTGACCTTAAACTATCGTCCCTCTCGTTGTTGTGGCCGAATATTCGTTTAGCTACGCGCAGTTTCGAGCTCCGCGTGAAACAGTAAAGATGGGTGACAGCCGCGCTCTCCGTGTGGGTCCCCAAAGGACCCAAACAGAGGCGAAGGGTTAAAATAAGTCTGCGGAGTGTGTTCACTGCAAAGCTGATACCGCTCTCTCTGCGTGTGTGCACAGACCCCTGCTGCAGATACTGCGGCTTAACCCTTTACCGTCGTGCTCCAATCGGGGCATATTTTCGCGCCTCGGGAGTGGGCTTAAAAGCGGACGTAGCGCGCCCCGCATTGGCTTTTGCAGGTTATTGACCCCGTGCCCTTAAACTATTGTCCCTGTCGTTGTTGTGGCCAATTTTTTTGGGTAGCTAGTCGCAGTTTCGAGCTCCGCTTGAAACAGTAAAGATTGGTGACAGTCGCGCTCTCCGTGTGGGTCCCCAAAGGACAGAAACAGCGGTAAAGGGTTAAAATAAGCCTGCTGAGTGTGTTTACTGCTAAGCTGTTACCGCTCTCCCTGCGCATGTGCACAGACCCGTGCTGCAGATACTGCAGTAGTGTAGAGATACCCCGGACACCTCCCAGGGGGCCGATAGGCCCCCAAAGAAGAAGCCTAAAATGGGGCCGATGCTCTTTCGGTGATGGGAGCCTATGTGGGCTACCCGAGAAGGAGGGCGCTATTTGGAAATCTCAATGCTTATACTTTTGTCATTATTTTATTATGAGCAAACTTTTTTTTTTTTTTTTTTTTTTTTAAGGCGAACAGGTCTTAACATGTTGTAATATCGTCATCGTTTCGTATAGTACTATATATAAAAAGGTTTTAATGGGTTGTATTTGACATTAGTCGATATAATCACGATGGGTGAAATTGGTAAAATCGCGCGAGAACTTGGAAGAAATTTTGTAAAGGACGAATTTAACCCTCGCCCGTCCCCATACATGAAAACCCTTTACCGTGTGGGAAATGAAATTGATGAGAGGTTCGAAACTTCGCTAAATGATATAGCAAAGCATGTTACGTATTTGTCAGAAAATGAGCCCAACGATATCGCGAACAAGGAGAGGATAAACATACGATTGAAAAACTCGCACAGCCTGCTGGAGAATACGTTGAAGACCGTTGCACTCAGTGGATCGAACAACGGGGAGGTTGGGTAAGTAAAAGACCATAAGTCTGCATTTATGAGGGGGGATCTAATCGGTGTTTTAATCGATTCATGTATTGTTTGGTTTTAACAGGATAACTTTTGTGAAACATTTACGAAAAAAATCACAAAACAGCAGAGTAACTGCAATCAAGCTGATGGTGATAGCCTTGGTGACCCTGACTCTTACTTACAAATGGATGCCCTTGCTTTGAAAGACGAGCAAGCATAGGTGAGGATGTAGGCTATGGTATAAGAAGGCCCAATAAAAATAAAAACAAGAACTAACTGTGCATGAGATGTTTAAAAGAAAATGGAGCATATCCCGACAAGAAAAACCAGCAGGCTAGTTCCACAAGGATACACACACAAACAGGTGAAATATACACAAAATTGTTACGTTTCCAAAGATTTACAGAGTTGACTACGTCATGTTACCTAGCTACACCCCATTAACTAACACGTACAATGGAACACATCATAATGAAATCGTGGAATCTAGATTGTTGACCAAATTGCAAACAATGCATCTTTGAAAGAATAATTCAAACTGTTATAATATGGTTCAAGAGCAAAAACTCATCCGATAAAGTCCTTCTGGACAGGAAAAAATAAACGACTTTGGTTGAGAAGAGCCAAGCATCATCTAAAAGGAAACCAAATTGCTGGTATGGGGAGCAAACGTGGTCGATAAGGCCCTTCTGGACAGAAAAAATAAGCGACTTTGGTTGAGAAGAGCCAAGATATCGTGTAAGAAGTGCGTCCCCGAAGGAAAACAAAATGGCAGTACAGGAAGCAAAAAGTGGTCGATAAGGTCTTAATTAGGACAGGAAATACACGCGGCTGTGGGTTAAAAAAATAACAAACTTAGATATAATAAAAGCTGTGCACCCTCTAAAAGGAAAACTAAGCGCTGATATGAAGAAGCAAAAAGCTTTCGATAAAGCCCTACTGGGCAGAAAAAATAAGCGCATTTTGAGAAAAGACAAAGATATCATTAATGAGCGGCTACCCCACAATGTACGAGCATTCTGATTCAGATTCTGACAGAAAACCTTACTGTACACGTAGGGTCAATAAAATTTTACTTAGGTCTCTGTCTACCGTGAGGAGGAAGGGTTCACAGTGTTGTACCCCATTCTTGGCGGTGTCACCAACGCAGCTAGTGAGTGTGAAGAGAAGGGGCCAGGAAAGTTGGCCGAATAACTCACGTGTACGTGAGCGTCGTGCCATAAGGACGGGTCTTGCTCATTACTGATGAGTCACTCTCAATCGATAAAACACAAAGAAACAGGGAAATTTCCCGAGTGGCCCGTAGAGGGGTGTAACGCATTAAAAACCATCTCTCAAAGCCCTCATATTCGACGAGGTAAATGGGTGTATTGCTACTGAGGGCGCATTTGTATCCATGGAATTCTTCCCTCGTGGGTCCGCTTAGACTCGAGTCATTACAGTACGGAGAGAAATGAATCACTGCTGGTTTAGCAGAGGACATGATGAGTGGGAAATGGAGTAATGCTTTGGGTTTGGGGGATTGCACACCATTTCTCTTTCATTTAAGGTCGGCTTTGAAACGTCTCAGCCAAAAGGTGTAATTTGTTCTGGCTGTAAGAACCGAATACGGTACAATTACTCATCTCAAGAAAAAAAGTTTACACTTATTTAGCTTTTGCTGTATACGTGACGACTGGAATATAACTTTGAGAAAATTGACATATATAAGATAAACATTGAGATGCTCTCAGTGTGCTCAGAGTCGTGCTGCACTTGCTCTAACTGCTCAGTATGCACCAAGTCATGCTCGTCAGTTGCACTGGCAAGGCTCTGTACTGCTCGTGGGTGCACCCCTGTTGCCCTCTCGGCTAGGAGCTGCGAACATCTTGATAGGAGCAATGCTCACATTGCTCTTTAACGTGCTCCACGAGCGCAAGGCAATCATCCTTGTCCATACACTTCACAGACGGTTGAACCAATCCCCTTGGTTTGTCATGTATCATCATCAACATGGTCAGACGCACTCACTGTTCCCGGACCGGTGACGGGTACGATGTTGCAAGAGTTTCTCTTTATTGTAATCGTAATATTGGAAAAGTGAACTATGACACCATGAGCTAAATAACGACACAAAAATTCGTTTGCATATATTTTTCGATTTTGCTTGGTTTATTTAACTTTCAGAACGTCAACTTTTTCAATTATCATTCATAATCCTCCACCAAAAATTTCCAGCGACCATTTATTCTAGGCTGTATTAAAATATGGATGTAGAATCACATCCTCTGTAAGGTGCGTTTTAAAATGTTTCCAATCGCTTTGTTTATTTCGGTCAGTGCTGCCAATGTTTCCGTGGTGCCAGGATCATAGCCACGGCCCTCGTCTTCTTCAACGTCACTATAGGTATCTGTCTCATCGGGTTCCTCTTCGCTGCTGTTGACTTCCTCAGTGTCACTGTCGGTGTTATCCGTGTCTTCTCTGTCACTCCCAGTATCCCCTTCCATGGGTTCAGAGGTACTCTCGTTAGTGTCACTCTCGGAGAGACTATCATAGTAACTCTCCTTGGAACGCCTAGCGTCGCTAGCTTGTTTACCACCGCCGTCACGAACAAAGGAGTTCTCATCTGGATTTCTTGTATGACGGTCGTGGACCCTCTCTACATGGCGACGGAGATTAAAGCTCCGGGTAAACGTGGACGGGCAAATAGGACAGCGATGCGACATCCTGAAAGGGGTTACGTACTTTGCCGTAGTTTGTTTTAAAGTGAGAAACTGGCGGGTAATGGAGCAAGTTTAATATCTTTTTATCCCGACAGCCAGGAGCATCGCATCGTTGTGGAGCAAATGCTCCTGCCTGAGCGTGGGACATGCTGAGCAAAATATGGGACCCTTTTGTACACTATAACGACCGTTAAAGCAGTGTGTAGACACCTACAAAGAGTAACTTTCTCTCATCGCACTTTGCCAATACCATGCTGCATATAATATCAAACTGTTGCAACATCGTACCCGTCACCGGTCCGGGAACAGTGAGTGCGTCTGACCATGTTGATGATGATATATGACAAACCAAGGGGATTGGTTCAACCGTCTGTGAAGTGTATGGACAAGGCATTGCCTTGCGCTCGTGGAGCACGTTAAAGAGCAATGTGAGCATTGCTCCTATCAAGATGTTCGCAGCTCCTAGCCGAGAGGGCAACAGGGGTGCACCCACGAGCAGTACAGAGCCTTGCCAGTGCAACTGACGAGCATGACTTGGTGCATACTGAGCAGTTAGAGCAAGTGCAGCACGACTCTGAGCACACTGAGAGCATCTCAATGTTTATCTTATATATGTCAATTTTCTCAAAGTTATATTCCAGTCGTCACGTATACAGCAAAAGCTAAATAAGTGTAAACTTTTTTTCTTGAGATGAGTAATTGTACCGTATTCGGTTCTTACAGCCAGAACAAATTACACCTTTTGGCTGAGACGTTTCAAAGCCGACCTTAAATGAAAGAGAAATGGTGTGCAATCCCCCAAACCCAAAGCATTACTCCATTTCCCACTCATCATGTCCTCTGCTAAACCAGCAGTGATTCATTTCTCTCCGTACTGTAATGACTCGAGTCTAAGCGGACCCACGAGGGAAGAATTCCATGGATACAAATGCGCCCTCAGTAGCAATACACCCATTTACCTCGTCGAACATGAGGGCTTTGAGAAATGGTTTTTAATGCGTTACACCCCTCTACGGGCCACTCGGGAAATTTCCCTGTTTCTTTGTGTTTTATCGATTGAGAGTGACTCATCAGTAATGAGCAAGACCCGTCCTTATGGCACGACGCTCACGTACACGTGAGTTATTCGGCCAACTTTCCTGGCCCCTTCTCTTCACACTCACTAGCTGCGTTGGTGACACCGCCAAGAATGGGGTACAACACTGTGAACCCTTCCTCCTCACGGTAGACAGAGACCTAAGTAAAATTTTATTGACCCTACGTGTACAGTAAGGTTTTCTGTCAGAATCTGAATCAGAATGCTCGTACATTGTGGGGTAGCCGCTCATTAATGATATCTTTGTCTTTTCTCAAAATGCGCTTATTTTTTCTGCCCAGTAGGGCTTTATCGAAAGCTTTTTGCTTCTTCATATCAGCGCTTAGTTTTCCTTTTAGAGGGTGCACAGCTTTTATTATATCTAAGTTTGTTATTTTTTTTTAACCCACAGCCGCGTGTATTTCCTGTCCTAATTAAGACCTTATCGACCACTTTTTGCTTCCTGTACTGCCATTTTGTTTTCCTTCGGGGACGCACTTCTTACACGATATCTTGGCTCTTCTCAACCAAAGTCGCTTATTTTTTCTGTCCAGAAGGGCCTTATCGACCACGTTTGCTCCCCATACCAGCAATTTGGTTTCCTTTTAGATGATGCTTGGCTCTTCTCAACCAAAGTCGTTTATTTTTTCCTGTCCAGAAGGACTTTATCGGATGAGTTTTTGCTCTTGAACCATATTATAACAGTTTGAATTATTCTTTCAAAGATGCATTGTTTGCAATTTGGTCAACAATCTAGATTCCACGATTTCATTATGATGTGTTCCATTGTACGTGTTAGTTAATGGGGTGTAGCTAGGTAACATGACGTAGTCAACTCTGTAAATCTTTGGAAACGTAACAATTTTGTGTATATTTCACCTGTTTGTGTGTGTATCCTTGTGGAACTAGCCTGCTGGTTTTTCTTGTCGGGATATGCTCCATTTTCTTTTAAACATCTCATGCACAGTTAGTTCTTGTTTTTATTTTTATTGGGCCTTCTTATACCATAGCCTACATCCTCACCTATGCTTGCTCGTCTTTCAAAGCAAGGGCATCCATTTGTAAGTAAGAGTCAGGGTCACCAAGGCTATCACCATCAGCTTGATTGCAGTTACTCTGCTGTTTTGTGATTTTTTTCGTAAATGTTTCACAAAAGTTATCCTGTTAAAACCAAACAATACATGAATCGATTAAAACACCGATTAGATCCCCCCCCCCCCTCATAAATGCAGACTTATGGTCTTTTACTTACCCAACCTCCCCGTTGTTCGATCCACTGAGTGCAACGGTCTTCAACGTATTCTCCAGCAGGCTGTGCGAGTTTTTCAATCGTATGTTTATCCTCTCCTTGTTCGCGATATCGTTGGGCTCATTTTCTGACAAATACGTAACATGCTTTGCTATATCATTTAGCGAAGTTTCGAACCTCTCATCAATTTCATTTCCCACACGGTAAAGGGTTTTCATGTATGGGGACGGGCGAGGGTTAAATTCGTCCTTTACAAAATTTCTTCCAAGTTCTCGCGCGATTTTACCAATTTCACCCATCGTGATTATATCGACTAATGTCAAATACAACCCATTAAAACCTTTTTATATATAGTACTATACGAAACGATGACGATATTACAACATGTTAAGACCTGTTCGCCTTAAAAAAAAAAAAAAAAAAAGTTTGCTCATAATAAAATAATGACAAAAGTATAAGCATTGAGATTTCCAAATAGCGCCCTCCTTCTCGGGTAGCCCACATAGGCTCCCATCACCGAAAGAGCATCGGCCCCATTTTAGGCTCCTTCTTTGGGGGCCTATCGGCCCCCTGGGGGGGGGGGGGTGTCCGGGGTATCTCTACACTACTTACTGCGGCTTAACCCTTTACCGTCGTGCTCCAATCGAGGCATATTTGCGCGCCTCGGGAGTGGGCGGAAAAGCGGACGTAACGCGGCCCGCATCAGCTTCCGTAGGTTATTGACCCCGTGACCTTAAACTACCGTCCCTCTCGTTGTTGTGGCCGAATGTTCGGGTAGCTACTCGCAGTTTCGAGCTCCGCGTGAAACAGTAAAGATGGGTGACAGCCGCGCTCTCCGTGTGGGTCCCAAAAGGACCCAAACAGCGTTTAATGGTTAAAATAAGCCTACTTAGTGTTTTTACTGCAAAGCTCACACCACTCTCTCTGCGTGTGTGCACAGACCCCTGCTGCAGAAACTGCGGCTTAACCCTTTACTGTCGTGCTCCAATCGGGGCATATTTTCGCGCCTCGGGAGTGGGCTTAAAAGCGGACGTAGCGCGCCCCGCATCAGCTTCCGTAGGTTATTGACCCGGTGACCTTAAACTACTGTCCCTCTCGTTGTTGTGGCCGAATGGTCGGGGCCCCTGCGTGTACGTGCACAGACCCGTGCTGAAGATACTGTGGCCTCAACCTTTACCGTTGTGCTCCAATCGGGGCATATTTGCGCGCCTCGGGAGTGGGCGGAAAAGCGGACGTAGCGCGCCCCGCATTGGCTTTTGCAGGTTATTGACCCCGTGACCTTAAACTATCGTCCCTCTCGTTGTTGTGGCCGAATGTTCGTTTAGCTACTCGCAGTTTCGAGCTCCGCGTGAAACAGTAAAGATGGGTGACAGCCGCGCTCTCCGTGTGGGTCCCCAAAGGACCGAAACAGCGGTAAAGGGTTAAAATAAGCCTGCGGAGTGTGTTTACTGCAAAGCTCATACCGCTCTCTCTGCATGTGTGCACAGACCCGTGCTGCAGATACTGCGGCTTAACCCTTTACCGTCGTGCTCCAATCGGGGCATATTTTCGCGCCTCGGGAGTGGGCGGAAAAGCGGACGTAGTGCGCCCCGCATCAGCTTCCGTAGGTTATTGACCTGTGACCTTAAACTATCGTCCCTCTCGTTGTTGTGGCCGAATGTTCGTTTAGCTACTCGCAGTTTCGAGCTCCGCGTGAAACAGTAAAGATGGGTGACAGCCGCGCTCTTCGTATGGGTCCAGGTTATTTATATTAATTGATGAAAAATAGGTTAGTTTCAAAACATTATAGTGGGGATGACACTGCCAAAGTATGTTCCTCGGTAACTGTTCTTCGGGTAGACCTTCACATGAAGTGAATGATTTACCTACATACTACATACAACATTTTGAATTGCGCATTGCGCGGTGACTGCTTAGTATTCGCAATAGCATCTTCATGAAACAGCTCAAACAGTAAAGACGCGCTCGTAGTGGGGACGCGCTCGTTGTGGTCTGCCCATACATATCCATAGCTGTTCTTTATAGCGACCGAACCGCGTTTTTCTTGCACCCGCATATACACGCGAACATATTGGCCAATGATTTGCTCCGAACCCCCACCATGGTTCGTGCCTTTCGCTCTGTATTTTGGACTCTGTATTTTGGACGTTACATTAGTTCCACATCTAGATGCGCGCCATTGGGCGGGGTTCGTGCCGCCAATTGCGTCATAAAAGTCAGGTGAGCTGTTGCGGCATTTTTCGAAATTGGATTTTGAACGCCGTTTCCTCCGAATATAGGAATATATGCCCACTAGGAGGAGTTTGAGGGACAAAAACGTTGTTTCACGAACAAATTATCACTTGAAAATTTTTTGTTCCACTCTACCACTTGAACTTTGACCTCTGTTGCTATGGCAACCACATATTTTGGTAGGTGTAGATGCAGTCATGATATGTGTGCAGTTTTGTTTCAGGAGAATGTTTTCTTTTGGAAATATAGCAGAAAATGTGATTTCACTAAATTTGACCTTTGACCTGTAACCTTTGACCTTCACTTCCGTTTTTGTATCAAAATGCAATTGTTCTACCTGAGGTACCATCTTACCTAGACTTGGCCAAGTCTCTCGTGAGTGCTCCCCGGGGAGCTGGCAACACTAACTCTACACAAATGCAGTGCTTCAGCACAGTACAGCATACCGTATTTGCCTTTTTCTAATGCGCCCTCTATCGGTCTATAACGGTATCGCTCCTCAACGAGAGACTTGGGACAATTGGTTTCTATGACGTCATAATTTTTATGTTATTCCTTTATTTTATTCATCCCTCATTAGGATGAATAATATGTAGTAGTTTCTCAATATCTAGTCCAATCACAGTTGGCAGTCTGTAAATCGTGATATGAATAAACATACATTAGGTCACATGACCTTGTTATTCATATCTCTGTCAGCGCAGCCGCGCCAGCAGTGCTAGCAGTCGACAAATGTAGAGCCCTTACCGTACCGATGAAGCGACTATTTTCTTTGCAATATAACATCTGAAATTATTCCCAAAGACATTGGCAGGGTTTTAAAAAGTGTCATCATTAATGTATGGGACACCAAGAACACGTCGGAGTTTGATTACCGGCGGGATTTAAGAAGTAAATTTATCGATCACCCACCTTTAGCGGTTGAGTTACACGTAGAGCAGAGAAGGCAATGACGCTTACAGTATAAGTATATACTACGAGATCTAACAACAACGTTACTTCGTAGAGACTGCATAGGCAATGTGAGTAAATGTTTGGTTTTCGCCCCTTGGCTCTTCACCAGAGAGCCGAGGGGACTTTTAGAAAAAAGACAATGGCTCTTCGCCAGAGAGTCAAGGAGACTTTTAGAAAAAAGACAATGTGTGAATTAGAAAATATTCTACCACTTGTGTGTAACGTTAGTGCCTGCAATAAGAATGAAGTTTGACCGTGTTGGACATATGCAAGTGTAGCAGGGGAACTTCACAACTTTATAGCTTATGATTAATGAATATGATGAGCCACTGTTCAACATAGAGGAGGGCAAGAGGAACTACTGGGAGTTTGCAAAGAAGAAGACATATCCAGCATGCTGGTATACTTGAGGTACTGTAAACTAATGCACTTCGACTACTCAACCAATTGCAACCTCGACCCCGGCCTAGTATTCTAGACCCAGGGATGGGATTTGACTGGGGACGGATTTCACAGTCAATCTGTCCCCACCCGGCCGAGACTTGAGTGTGCTAGGATTTCACTCAATCTGGATCCGAAGGATGGGGTAGTCCGGCGGGTCTTTTACTGGTGGTATGCATGGTGCCTAGCAGACAGTGGGGACTTGGGAGGGGATTTATACCCTCGATCAATGTATACCCAATCCAGCATGGATATATGGCCTGGCTCTGCCTGGGGATTTAACAATTTCAAAAATAAAGGTCCTGGGCAAGACCCGACCAACCCCAAGTCTACGAAGTGTCAGTGTTGCAATTGATAAGTGCATAAATCTTCATGACATTGCAAGATTATTGCAGCCAGGCCCTTTTAGTTGACAGCACTATAGGCGCCACAACACACAGGACTTGGGGGTTGCATAGGTCAAAATCAATTGTCCCAGACCCATGAATAAGGTAAAAGGCATTTTCTACTTGGCCTTGCATAATTCAGGTGGCCCCAATTCTACCCAGAGGTTTCATTATAACAATTCTTCAAACTTGCTTACAACTTTGTTCAGGCTTTTACTTAGTAAGAGAGTTGCATGCATACATTTTTAAAGGAACCCTGCTGAAGAGACTAGTTTTGCTTCTTAACAAAACAATTGCTTTATACACGCTAGGTGTAACACTGTGCTACAGTGCAAGGGATTGTCAAATTCCTGCAGAAAACCAGTGCAACTGCTAATTTTGAGCCATAGCATAATTTACAATAACTGCATGAGCATTCATATGTAGGCCTACTGGCTATTTTGTAACTTCAGGAACAGCTACAGTAGAGTAAATTGCACTGGTTGTGTTTTTTATGAATGTGAATATCTACACAAAGAATATGGTACAACTTGAAGACTATATAAGATTTTGATACCATAAATTCGAGGTAGCCCAGGCTAAATGTGTGTTGTTTTCTTGTGCTAATCTGAGTAAAAAAATTGGGTCATCAGACTACATGCTAGCGCGCTAGTGCTGTAGCACTGCATGTTTCATCGTGCAGTGTTTCCATCAAGTCTCCTTGGTTGAATATTTGCTTCAAGAGTGAATGGTATGAAAATTTTAAAGTGTACTTAATTCTCCTCCATTTTTCCTTTACACAGAACTTGAGCCATTGGAGAAAGTGGGACTATACATACTCCAAAGCCACCATCTTTGGCAGAGTCAGCAGGCAACCAGGCTCTGCGGTACATAAAATGAACGCCAAGCTTAGCACGGTATATGGAGTATATTAGGCATGGAATGTATAGTGTATGTGTTGAAAACCCACAGTATCTTGACTCCAATTTTACATGGAATGAGTGATTACATGAACTATGTAAATAAAATCTTGGGCCTGGAAAATATTTCATTGCAATTTTTGAAAAGAGAGATAGACTGCACATGACAATCATCTGATACCAGTACCAGTATAACCAGTTGGTGCAATTGTGGTGTTTAATTAGAGAACAGTCTGAAATTATCATTGAACTGTCGTGATTGGTTTATGCACTTGTCCTTCAATAAAGCAATAACTGGTAGATATGGAGTTACATTTTAAACATTGACCTACCAATTAAACATTAAACAAAAGGGTTTAATTGATGAACTGGGAAAATGTTTTTCAACTGCTGTAGTAGAAAAACAAGGACTACTGTAGCTGTTCACAGAAGAGATGCTTTCAACAATCAGTATGATTTAGTTAACACAGTAGCAGCAAGTACTGTAGCAGGAGTTTTGTTTATTTTGCTTAATGAAGCAGGCTGCTTTTATGGGAACAATGAGTAAAAATTCTTTATTAAAAGAGGTGGTGTGATAGTATGCATGATGATATCAACAACTGTAAAAGTCTTACAGTAGTATACAGCTTCCTGAAAAGGAACATTTTTGTGGAGGGTTGGAGGAGAAAGTTTAGGGGGAGCTAAGTGCAAATTATGGGGTGTTTTCTCAGCACCCTTGTATGATGTATACACAGCATGTCCGTACCACTACTAGCCTCTGCAGTATTTTTGCGTACTTGGATTTTTTGTGTGTTTGTGGGTAGGGTGATGGAAAAGAACCTGGGAAGTGTTGCACAAAAGTAACAAGTGGAGAGACACTTTATGCATTACCATCTGCAACTGAGCATCATTCTGACATGCGTCTGGGTGATCACTTCGGATTAGCAACAATCCCATCATCACAGGTAAGTTAATTGGAGGATTACAGCTACTGTAAATGCATAGCACATGCAGCCTGCAGTTACAAATCGTTGCAGGTAAGTACCTGTAGAACTTGTATTACTACAGTCTATTTCTACATTCCATAACCTCTTGAGACAGTGTAAACTCAGCCAAAGCCTTACAAGTGGCAGGCTTATGCACATGGTTTCAGGGAAAACTTAGTTTTTTAAGGGGTTGGGGGTAGGTGGGTAGAGATCTAGGGCTCCATAAAACTGCAACCAGACAGGCCATGCAGATAGAGTGTTTAATGTAAGTGATGTAAGGTTACAGGTGGGATTTAAAATTAGGAATTGCTTCTCTGAGACATATTACAGATATTATTGTCCTTCATGGTCCTGGGAAGGTAAAGGCCTACCTTCAGGCCTCGATTTTCAGAAAAATTTGTGGTTGCCCTTTGGCAACCAATTCCATATTTTTAGTTTTCCTAAAGAAAATTTGGCTGTCCAAAACATCTTTTGACCAATTACAGCGCAAAACAGTAATTGCGTTTACGTATAATTGGTCTGGAAGAATGAAAAGATAAAATTTTTGCAAAACAAAGGCACTTAAAGTGTGAAACTATGATGGAAAATTTTGCAACGAGTTGATCATTCAGCATATACAGCAAGCAGTACTTCTTCATTCAGATAAAAGCAAGCTGCTGGAATATAATTCTTTGTGAGAGAAAAATGATTGTCCATCGGACAACCAACTTCCACCTTTTGGTTGTCCCTATGGAATTTTAGTTGCCCCGGACAACCGGACAACCAAGAAAATCGAGCCATGCCTCCTACATGATACATAATCTGACAGATTTGCAAAATAGCCACGTTACTCTCCCTCTTTCTCTCTGAGCTTGGATCACTGTTTCAGTAGGCTATGTATGTCTTGTCTTATGCTGCTTATTGTTTGAGACTGGCAGCAATCAGTAAAAGGAGGAATAAAAATTATCAGATTCAAATTAAACACATATTTATATTGTATTAAGTGTCATACCTAGTTTGTGCTGCTGGCTGTATGAAAGAATCACTGTGGTCAATACTCTACAAGATGGCTGGCTTTTTCTACCTTATCACATAGGGTATATTGTTCCCACGTCTCATAAGTCCCACTTTCATATATTCCATCTCGTTTTGGTCCCCTGTCTCAAAAGTCCCATGTCTCACTCACTGCTCCCCAACCAATCAACTCATTGGGATTATAGGGGTTTGGGTTAGAGATATGGTTATTGGGCATGCACGTAAATATATGAGGGGAACAATGACACGGGGAACCAATGCATATCACAGGTAACAAAACTATATTAGATTAACAACGCCACCATGTGGGTAACTCACAGGTAGGGATGTTAATTGGGTGGGCAGCTGACCCATATTCTCCCCACGTATCAGTTGTTTGCCCCAGGGCTCTCTCATATCAGTGAATTAGTGGGCTATCGTATAAAGGCCTCTTATTAATCCCAGGTGAAATTTGCCCACATGAAAAGAGTTAACGCCCATTGGTGCAGCTGCAGAGGAGCCAACCAGGCATGCATTATTTGTCCCTCTTCCCAAGATTTTGGCCTGTGTCCCTCCCCAACTTAGTTCAGTTAAGAATTGAGTATACACAGAAAAAAAAATGATATACCTCTCCAGATATAATTTTTCATACTGAGATATATCCTTGCAAGCTTTTGGGTTTTTGCCCCCTGAACATGCCTATACTGTACCTCCAGCCTGAATGGGAATGAACGCTTTGGGATCTGTATTCTGTTTGGAGCTGCATCTTAAATTTTTGCCCCCAACATTATCCTGTGCGCTTTATTTTCCCCCACCCCATCCAGTTTTGACAGACTGGCACCACCGCTGCCAGAGCATGGCCTAGCTACGGGGGGGGGGGGGGGGGGGAGTAAGAACCTTGCAATGCAAAAAACACCTAAAATAGCGGTTTTTTCTCCCTATTCTTCCCTCATTTAGTGCCCTATGACATCAAACCCCTCCCCCGATGACACAATCCTGGCTATGCGCCTGACTGCTACTACAGTAGTATCAAGGATGGGGGACCATTGACGGGGAAGTAAAGAGATGAGACTAAAGACATATCCCCTTAGGTTTTACAGCAAAATTATCCTTCATCCAGGGAATAACGGCATATTCTTCTCCTTTGGCTTATCTGTCTGTTATCTCAGTTGAGTACTTTTTTGGATTCAGACGGTTTCGTTCGTTGCAATACTGTTCATTTTTTGTTGCCTACAATCTGACAATAGCAGTACAATGATTAGTGTCTGTAATCAATTCGCATAATTGCTTCAAGTACAAACTCAATGTGTTACGTCGCTTTAAACTCCGATTTCGTGCCCGCAGGACGGATCGAATTGTCACATATATTGTAGCACTTATTCTACATCATGCGAATTTCCCATTTTAGAAGAATTCTACTATGGTACTGGCTCAAAAACATTACGTTTTCTGCTACGCCTCAATGGAAGACGATACTCCTTTTCAAGGTTATAAAGAACGATCGTATTTTCGTTTTACCACAAGAGATATCACTTTTATCACTCCGTATACACTTAAATATTTAAGAAAGGATTATTTAAGATATGTTTAAATATTTAATTATTATGGGTATGATCAGGGTCTTTAATATTATTCACTCACGTTTCTATACAAACCTTCAATTGGGCGATACTAAAGTTTGTGTTTGAGAATGCTGATTGGTTGGTAGTGCTGATACAGTTTAAAGATGAATAATAAGAAGCCTCATTAGTATGACGTCATAGAAACCAATTGTCCCAAGTCTCTCGTTGAGAAACGATAGAATTAGTAGACCGATAGAGGGCGTATTAATTAAAAGGAAAATACGATATTCTGTACTATGCTGCAGTAGGAGGATTTTGAAGAGAAAGTTGTCAACTCCCCGCGGAACACTCACGAGAGACTTGGCCAAGTCTACATCCTACCAAGTTTGAAGAAAATCAGCAGCCGCTTACAAGATATTAGGAAAACAAAATTGGACACACACACACATACGCACTCACCCACCAACACACACATACACACACGGACAGGTTTTGACCCCTCTCTCAGCCCTGGACCTTCAGTCACCCCGGGGTACCTCACCATGGGTTAGACCTCGAGACTAGTAACCTGGGAAAATTTCCCGTTACCATGGTAACCATTGCGATTTCAGCTGACATTGCCATATATAGCCCCATAGGCAAAGTGACTACAATATCTCATCCTCCTCAGGGAGCGGTGAGATAAAAATCAACAATCACGTTTCAGACGGACCAGTTAACGGCAGTCAACGTTTCCCCAACGGGGAAATGGCCTTACACTTTCGTAGCCCCACCACTGCATTTAACACAAAGTATTTTCTCGGGTACTTGCAGGAACGAATTATAGGAGTTTGGTAACTTGACATCTTAAGCTATTGCTGATATATAGTAGGCTTAAAATGGAGTGTAACCTCAATGATGTACATAGACCTCTTTCAATATAGCAAATACAGAGGATGGTAGGATAGATTTTGGTGCGCGTCGTTTTTGTGAATACCATTTTACTGTGGCCAAACGACACACACCAAAACGCTGTCCCACAAGTCCTTGTAATTCATACTTTGGAGATGGGTCTATTGAAAGAAAGTTTGACCTATTGAACAGCTGTCTACTAATGAATTGCTAATATATTTGGGGGGTCTTGGTCAATTCAGATTTCAAACACGGGTAGGCGAACCATCGAAAAGATATTTTGCTTTCGTGTAGGTTTAAATGTGATGTATAAAAGCTTCCCTTGGAAACTACTCTAACAGGCTAAAGCATACAGAGAAATTAATCGTGCTTCTAAATTTGATGTCGGTTTGTTGCAACTCCCTGTTCGATCCAGGGATCTCCTTTACAAAAATTAAACATAATTTCTTTCTGAAAGTTCCGGGTAGTGTCCATTGGCACTGGGCAGTGCCTGACCGTGACTGCGCAGTGCAGAGCAGGATGTTCAGGAATCTTATCTTATTATTGTCGTCATCGTCACGTCGTCAGTGTAAAAATAAATCGGATGCCAAGCATCAAAAAGGGCTATCAGGTGACCTCGGATAAATCATGAACCCTATTTTATAAAATAGATTTTATTTTTCTTACTATATCTTATTTCACATTGACAAGAATGAAAGTTACCAGCGCTTCTTACCGTCGCGTAGCCAGACTTTTATCCGGTGGGGGGGGGGGGGGGGGGGAAGACAAGTACTCAAATTGAGCAATTTTTGTAAAAGTGTAAACACCACTCACTGCAATACGGTCGTAATTTGCGGCGCGTGAAGCGCCCCGAAATTTTTCCATCTTCCACAAGTATTTGAAAATAAGGAGCTTGCATTGCTGAAAAGATTGGATTCTGGAATTCTTGTTAGGATATTTGAAAAGTTGTAGGATTTCTGAAGAATCTGCACTTCCTATTGGCAAATCTGAGATTGCACGGCGACTGTAGTTAGATGCTGCTACATGTTGGTATCTATAAGCCCTACGAATTGATGCTCCCCGACAACATTTGAAAAGTTTCCGAAAACTTTTTTTGTCTTCTTAGACATAATATTTTAAAACCAAGGACTTACATTAATTGGAGAAAAATTGAAATTTTATGAAAATTCATGAAAACAGCACTGTAGTAGTTGCCGGTGTCACTTAACGATCTGGTGTCACATATAGCAAATTTCCGATTTTTCATTTCCAGAAATAGTTTATACCTAGCAGATTTATGAACTACCGCATTTGCAGAAAGAAAAATACGGTTTTGAAACAAATAATTGCAAATGTGGAGATTGTATTGGAGAGAATTGGGAATTTGAATTAGGAATTTCATTAGCAGTTGGGAAAACCACACTGTAGTTGACGCATGATGTCACAAACGGCAACTTTCCGTTTCTTTTATTTTTCAGAACCGGAGATCTCCCCCACTGCCCCCTGTAGCTACGCTACCGGCTCCCTATCGTGTTTACACCCTCAGCTGCACATGTGAACCACCAATACACAATCACTGCCTGACGTGATTTCATACAACATTCCCTTTTACCTGAGGGAAGGGCACATGCATGTTGAAATACAGAGTGGCAGCTCCCCGGTTTAGCTATAGCGTCACCCACGCCCTTTGTCAATTGTCGGGTACTAGATTACTTTATAGAAGTAGGAAACTGTTGAAGAGTGGGGAGCTGAACATTGTTTCGGATTTCCGTCCTGGGGGAAGATTTTTGGATATTTGAGGATCCTTAGATGCAATTTGGTTCATATCATCATTTTGAACAAATTTTAAGGTATATTTCTGCGAAAAATAGACAAGTGCTACTTCTAGATTGCAGGAAACTACCACTTACCACTCATTCCAGCAGTACCTGGGTTCTATTTCATAAAGCACTTAGGAATATTCCTAAGTCTTATGAAATAGAGCCCTGAACCACTTTCGTCTCAAGATCTCATGTTTGAAATTAAAACAAAAATGGGAGCAGGAGCTGTGGCAATAAAGCCATCGGTGGTGGCAGATAATTAATCGATACACTAGCAAAACAGCCTCCATCCTCAAGAAAATATTTACTTAGAGATTTTGGAAGGTGTACAATATGAGTTTTAGGATTGCTGCAGTTGGTATACTATGAAGTCCCACAACGACACTGGTAGCAGCTACATCACACACCTCACGCCTGAATAAGAAACTGTTAGATCATCCATCAATTTTGGTGACATAGTGGTCGGACTGGCGATAAGAGGTCTCCGCCCTACTCCCTCCGCTTTCTGTGCCTGTGAAGAGGCGATTAAGTATACTTTTCACTAAATTACGTCACTGCTACCATTTCCACAACGTTCCTCTCGCTCCGTGCTTCAATATTTTCCTTCCCATCCTTTTCTTCTTTTTCCCTTCTCTTTTCAACTGTTCAATCTCTTTCTCTTCTTTCCTTCCCTTCCCCCTCCTTTTTTCCTTCCTCTTTCATTTTTCTTCCCAATCAATGTAGGACCATGGCCCACTGGGCCCCCTGCAGACGCCGGCAATCGGGGCATTTCAGTTTGTGGAAAGAAGATTTTCAAGCGATGACCCCAGAATGACTATTGTTCATCCCACCACATCGTTAAACCTCCTTGAGAAAAAACCTGGATCATTCCCAGCCAATGTTGATAAGGCTTCGAGATTTATTTCATGTCAAGAAGAACAAATGTGTGTGTGTGTGTGTGTGTGTGTGTGTGGGTGTGTGTGTGTGCTTCTAACCGTAGTGCCTCCTTCTGGCATTTTTTCCTATTTTCCACTTTTATAATCCAACACAATACTCAGTAAAAGCCATTTTAATAAAAAAAAAACCCTTTTCAACAAAAAAGTTACTTTTGGCATCTATTGGTTTCAATTAATAACAAGTTATCAAATGCGTGATAGTCTTTGAAGGAAGTCAGAATCATTCCACTTCGTTATGCGTAGTTTACAGCTTAAGCAGAGTTAGGCCTGATGTTTTCAATAACGGCTAACCGTGCTGTTTAATTCATTGCAAACAGGGATAATTTCGACAAAATTTTAGTATCTGTCTTTTGCACACTTCTGTTTTTCTCTCATTTTTGTACGGTAAAGTGCTCTTAAATTTGTTTACAAGAAACGTTAAAGGCCGCATACATAGGCTGTAGACAACCGTCCAACACTAATCACAATCAGAAGTTGTGTGGTTTAGTCACATGTCTAGTGAGGTTTCGGCTGTAACCATTTTCTAATTATTGAAGTATACCTGAATGCATAAAACACGCAAATTCGTGTTCTTATTTACTTTGCCAGACCAGGGAGCTGCAAGTCTTTGCAGCCCTAACCCTAACCGACACCATTTACGGAAATACATTAATGGTTGGACAATAATTGTAATGCTATACGGCAGCGGTTTGTGGTGAATATTGTAATTTTAGCGATTTGTTTATTTTCCTTTTTCTTTTGAAAAAAAAAAGACTTACGACACAATAAATTTTGATGCTAAAATTCAACTTAAAGGCAAAGAGTAGTCCCCCAAACTTATTTGAAGAAAAAGCCAAATAAGACAATTTTCATCTTATTTCTCTTCAACAGTTCAAAGTATCTTTCATTACATTTTATAACCTTACAATTGCATATTCAAGGTAAACCAAGCAGTTATTTCTGGTAAATTTCACATTTGAAGAGGAAAAACATTGTCATCTGATTCCCAACAGATAATCATGAAACTGGACAGTCTACTACACTTCTTCCGCAATTTGGGATGACTGCTCTTGCCCTTTTAAGGTACTACTTCCTGTTTTTGATTGAATTTGATCTTTCCATAGCTAACCTTTGAAATGTCATGCTTTCTGTCCATTTCTCTAGTAATTCTTTTTAAAACTTTAATGGTTTTTTCTGTCCTATACGTCACGTTGTCACCAATATGCCATTGTGCCGTTTCATAATTCCTGTATAGAAAGGCCATTGTAACCGATATGATTATATCTAGCAGTGCCATCATATCAGTGCCAATCAGAACCAACTACACTACTTTGGATACGTAGATGACGTAAGTAATGTAACATGAAACAAGGAAGAATTTGACGGTTTTGGTACACTTAAACATTCACTGCTCCTGTATGATAAAAACATACTCACTCAAGGCACGGCTTGGAAAAATAAGTTTGTGGCTGCATTTAATGGGGAATTTAAGCAAATTTACTTTTCAGTAGTAGATTTGTGTTCCAAAGTTAACTTGAGGGCAGCAGAGCTAAAATCACTTTCTCACATTGGCAAGGAATACTTTGTTTCCCTTCGTTTTATCAGACTGTTGTGTTGACCTTGAAGTTAATAGGACTAGGACAACCCTGTGGGGGATGCAAAGTTTGTGAAGTTCTGACGTTACTTATGCAATCACACTTTAATAATATGGGACTGTTGTCAACTCTAAAGTTTAAAGAAGAAAAACAAAAGACTCTACACTAATGTGGGGGTATGATGTCTTATGTGCCTCCTTCAAGTTGTTAAAAAGTGAAAACTTTACATCCTCATAGCTTTGGAACCAAACATCGGATTTCAATGCAAATTTCACCAAAATGTTCAGAAAAACTACCCCTCTAACATATCAAATCTTGTTGGGAGCTTAAACGCTTTTTTTTAAAGAATTTATTCTGGAGCTGTTCTGAAGAACGTTCAAGAATTTTTTTTTTTTGTTTTAGCAGTTTATGCATGAGTATGCCATTTCAGTTTTTAAAGAGTACACCTGTACCTGAGCAATGCCTGAATCTACTGTCGCTGTGTTGGTGCTCAGCTTAAGCAATGGAATAGGGAATACAAGCCAGCGCGCCATAACTGGAAATTGAAGGCCGTGGACGGCTCGACTTGAACCAATTGGTTGGAAGTGACTGGACCGTTATCATGCCCCCTCCTTTGGCTACACGCTTGAGGCAATGGGTCTGAAAACATCCTCTGCAGAGCATTTTTTGTTTAGACTAGACAAAATATTCGATGCTTTTATTCGCGTTGTGCTTGATGTAGTAGAGATACGAATGAAGCCAAACCAAAGCCGGATCCCACCTTGTAAAACTCTAAAATGTGGTTACGAAAATCGTGCTTGTTGTAAATATCAGTCCTTCGTTACTTTCCACTTGCCATCCCGTGATATACATGAATGATGCAGGACTGCACTATTTCTCATAATGCTTATCAGGCTAATTGAAGAATCACCACCTATAGGTTGTTCATACAATGCTGATGTAACGGCAGTGATGAATCGCAAGTCGCAAAGTATGCATACAGCGCTCACAGTGCAACTGCAGGTATGGTTACTAGACGTTTAGTTTTACCAGGACACGTCCTCTTTTTACGAGCGAATGCGAAGTATAGCAGCCGCTTTATAGACTTGTTGCAGTGTTTTTATTCTGTGCCTTGTTGGCTTTGTTACTTTTTATTGTTTGTAAATTAAAAGGCGTTGACCATGAAAACAGATAATTTATTTTAGGATGTCTCAGGTTTCATCACACGATGAGGCATATTAGTTCAGGGATATTTCAATTACATGGTTCTTGGAACGACCAGGGAGCGACTATATGGGGTTCTCAGAAGCCCTTTCTATAGTTTTTGTCAACTGCCGTTCTTTATGACATGGTCGCTACCCTTCTTTTCTTACAGTTTGAAACATCCCAGCAATCTGTGGACGTGAAAGTTTCGGCGTTGTTGTAAAGAAAACATTGAACGGAAGATTTCTTTTCATGACCAAGGAACTTATAATTGTAACAAGAGCGACAAACTTAAATTATACCTTATTTTGTTCAAAACTGAAGACGATCACAGAGGGTAAGGAATAGAGACCGAATAAGATAACGTAGTCTAACGGATGCGAAAATTGCGCAATAGTACCTGCGTAGTTTTCTTCTGAACTAAACGTTTCAGCTGAAACTTGAATCGCCCTTACCAATATGCGCTTGCTTTGCCGGTGACCACGTGATCAGCAGAACGACATGTGATACAGTCGATGATATCAAGTGCTACCGCGGCTTAAAAAGGTCATTTCGAGAGTCAGATGTGTTTCAGTGGACAGTCAAATATGGGCCATGCGCAAGGCTTTATTTGCTTAGCCGCATCGAAATAACTTATTTAACCTCAACCCAAGTTTTTTTGTTTTACATTTTGTAAATATTCTCACATTAGATTCTTTTATTGGTGGCTGTGCCAATAATTTAGCAATCTTGAAAGACAAATTTAAAATGGTTCCTTTGAGCGACCGTACTGTAAGGGAAAAGACTTTCTAGCTGCGCACCTATCCAACCAAAGAAAGAAGAGGAAGGTGAGAAATTTTATACCGGTACTGTTGTTGTTGACAATTATGGTAGGAATGGGAAGAGAGATCTCTGACGAGGGAGTAGCAAAATAAAAGACCGCGTAGTTATTTCTCTCTATTCATTAGCCACTCGAGATGATAGCTAAGTTACATCTCTTCTGATCTGAAAGTGCTTACTATGTTGGTGATAATGCGATGCATATACATACAGGTGATCCGGTTGAACTGCCGAACCGTAATAAGCACTGCCCTCGAACAATACTGAGAACACTAAGGAAGTTTAAAAAATGAAATTGTCATTCGTGAGGAAATTTTGATATTTTGAACTGCCAATAATATGTGTGAAATTCTGACAGTTTTGGCTACGGTCGGAAATTATTAATAAAACAATTCTTCTGCAATCGAAGCACTTCTATTTTCTAGATCTAGTAGAAAATATCATCCACCACCCGTTTTATTTAGTCAATTTTAACATCATATATACGTATCACTCATATGTACTTTTCTAAACGTCGAGCTTGTTGCATAAACAATTCTGTTTCCCTTTCTTCACATAACAAATGTTTCACCTGTATAAATTTTCAACACTGATATCCTTTTCTGAAATGCGCAAACATCTTCATCATAACAAATTCACCATCTACTGCCTGTTCGTATCAGGGAGTGGCTAAAATTTAGCAACTCTGTCAATATCACTAGAACCGTTAGACCGCCTCCATTCGCGAGTATGAATGCCTTGCATTCTGGTTATTGTTTCGTGCTGGTGTCCGGGCGGTTTTGCAAAATTACCCACTACGTCCGGATTTCATGTATTTCTCACATGATCTGACAGGTTTTCCCTAATTTTGCTTCAATCAAGTAAAGAGAAACTCTAGTAAAAGCAACAAGTATTGCACCATTTTGCATCTAGATTTCAAAACCAACAGAATTTCTTAACTCCCCACCCCTTCCTCTTAGACCTTTTCACCAGGGTGGCGATGCCTGTCCTCCTTGCGAGAAAATAAAAATGCCTATGGTAACCCTAAGTGACAGTATAGACACCTATGCTAATTCTGAGAATGACTTTCATTCAGGGAATGATAATATTCACAAGCAGCGGTGGGCCTTTGGGCGTATGTTATGCCCACGGACTTCCTATATATACATGGAAAGAGGATCACGGGAAAATTTGTCGCCACCGTTCGTTCCAAAAAGACGTAGCAAGATGGCACGGCCGCCGTGAAGCTTTATACTTTTGCGTGATTTGACGACGAACCTGCAAAATTTTTAACAAACTTTGGACGTGAATGGGAAACAATATCATATCTTTCAATTCGTTTGGTAATTTTGACCTAAACTTACATTATTTCCAAAATGTAACAACTTTCTTGCAACATCTGTCGATATTAGCCGCTTACAAAGTCCAAATTTTTATACAAAACCATACAGGGTGATAATGTATTGTCACCGACTGATGGATCCAATATAAGCTAAGTATATAACTCCTATACCGTATACTTTGACAGAGCTGACTGCACTAACGTCCTATGCGTAGATTGTTGCTACCGTATGTGTGGTTATAGCAACATGCTCTTTAGCTTGTCAGCGTTCAGGGGAGCATATCCCAATTAGCAGGTGTATTAATGCGTCCGTTTGTTCGCCCTCAGATAGAGTCCCTAAAAGGAACACTTTTTGATATGTTATGGATTGAGGTGGTTTTTTTCTTTTTTTGTTGGAAGTATATTTAATGAAATACCCTGGGTGAAAATGGGCTTAATTGAAGCAATTTTGTGGAAATTATGGGCCTTGGAAGCTGGCGGAGGCATACCGAGATTTTAGTGAAAAACAAGGCTCGGAAAAGGTGGTTTGAAATTTGAGGTGAAATAGCAAAAAATCTTCACGGCTCATGATATGGTAAATTGAAAGTGCCATGAATGACCAACTTGTCAGCTTTCATATGAGGGGTAGCTTGACCTTGGCGGAAACTTCGACAGGCTTTTAGAGGCCTGTTTACTTTTTGGATTTAGTATGTATATAGGTCAATGGAGGAATTAATGCGGGTATGCAACCTTAGCGACACTGTACGCGATGTGGCTTACATCAACTCGCAGTGTTAGAGGAGCACACCACCGTTAGCAGAACGGCCTTGCCGGAAAAAGCATTTCCAAAGTACACCGTCAATTTTAGGTCCTCTTTAAGTGTGAATTGCTCAAGTAAAGCTAATCAGATGTGGTTGTTTTGTTTTGGATATGAAAGAGGACGTGTTAAAGTGTTAGTGTTGCCAAATTGGGAAGAATTGAAGGTGATTTAGACTGTTTAAAAATTTGTTGTGAGAAAGACGTTATTTCCGCCACTTACGGATTAATAAGGTAGGGTGTGCAGACCCTAAGCTTCATCCCCTTGTATCTCAAAACATAAACGGTCGTGCTATGGTGAATTTGTGATGCCATGATTGGCCAACTCCCTGGCTTTTATGTGAGGGGTAGCTTTAGTGGGGTGTGAACTTTGACGGAGCTGTGGAGGCATTTAATGAAGGCAAAATAATATGTAAGTCAATGGAGAAATTAATGGTGGTGTGCTCCCTTCTAGAGCGTCAAGTGTACACCCTCAAAGAAGTAGTTCTTTTAAATCTGGTTTGGACCAAATTTTGTCAGGATAGTCTGCCAGGTGGGTAATGAAAGTGCATGAATATGAAAGAGAACTTACCAGAGTGTGGATGTTGAAAATTTGGGTAAGATTGATGGTGATTTAGACTGTTTAAAAAATTGCTGTCAAATGGCGGAGATTTTCCTTTTTTTGAAGAGGTCAGAGGTGGGTGTAACATACAAAAACTTAAGTCCTTCTAGCTCAAAATCAAAACGGTCATGGTATGGAAATTTTGTAGTGACATAATGGGCAAACTTGTCAGCTATCAAGTGATGGGTGTCTTGAAATAGCTGTGAACTTTGACAAGACTGCAGGGGCCTTAAAAGGGAACTAATATAGTGTGTAATCAATAGGGAAATTATTGGGGGTATGAGACCATATACAACAGGTACAATGCTATGGAACACGTTTCACGCAAATCTTGTTAATAACGGCGTCATTTGTAGTGACGGCGTTTTACCAGGGAGATGCCTTGGGAACTGGCATCTCTCTCCCTGGTTGTACATTGAGTTAACAACGGCGTGATTATCATTAACAGCGTAGTAAATATTGGTAGCAACGGCGAAATTTTAAGTAACCACATGCTAAAATATATTTACCGTTATAAATGGGAGTACTTCAAATTCATACTTAGTTTACTGAAAAGGCACCCCAGCAAAGCCTCCCACAATTAAAGTCTCCTCTACACAGTCTCCCTAGTAACAAATTAAGACACCCAGGTACAATGTCACTCCTGACAAACTCGCCTTGGACTAACAAAGTCTGGCCTTGAAAAAATTCCTATGCCGGACAAGCCAGGTTTCCCGGAGGCTAAGTCCGTCTGCTACGACAAGACTATACTGTTCTATGTCTCCCAAAGACTCACCCCCCAAAATAACCATTTTACTGGTAACATTCTCATAGAGGAATCTTACGGAACCCATTACATAGCCCCTAAGGGTCCATATGGTATTGCATCCGGGATTATATGATGGAGAGACCCATGGACAGCCCCTTAAGTTAATCCAAATCATGACGCATAAGAGAAACTAGTTCCAAGGCTCATTCAAACAACTGATAGTGTGTGTGAGAATATGGGTCAACTCCAATCCTTTAATTTCCCTCGTGCATATGGGCTACCCATATGGGCCCCAACAATCTCGGTAAATGCTCCCCTTCCCCGTATGGGCATACCCATAAGGGTTAGATAAGATTCAACGACACACCAACAAGAAAGTGTTATAAATATAAAGTGTCATATAGGTCAAATGCGGTACAAATCCCCCAGTTTAGTCGCCTCACGACAGGTGGGGAAAATACCGTGGGTATATTCTACAACCCCAGCTCACAGGGGGTCTTACTCATAAGGAACCCGTATAGGTTTACTACATATGTTTGATAGCACGTATTTTAACATTTTTCTTTAGGGACAGTTGACTTTATCAGGACTGAGACGATTTTGTTAGGGACAATTAACTTTGATATGGGCGGCTTTGTTGCTCAAGGGTGACTTTGTCAGGGGTAACTTTAGTAGGGGGCAAGTTGAGTTACTGCATAACATCCACTGTGCCATATACAGGAACGGATCCAGATATTCCAAAAAGGGGGGGGGTGGGCTGACGAAAGCATGAGTGTTAGGGAGTTGCACTGGGCTAATTTTCCATATGATTTACAATGTTGATGTGGCGAAAAAGGGGCAGAGGCCGTAAGGACCCCCTTGGATCCGCGCCTGATATACGGTTTATTGACCACAATGAAGCATCGACATTCGGCTTGTACTATGAAACAACTGCAGGCCGCTCTTCACTTGGACAGTGAAATATTTCAAAAGTATTTCTGAGAAAGAGTTGATTACGTCGAGCGGTTTATGGACTCCAACCTATGGAGTGAAGCTTAATTCAGTTGGTTATAGCCCTATATTCCGACACCCTTAAATTCCGACACCCTTATACTCCAACAAATCCCTTGCGTTCCAATGCAGGCTTTGTTCCCACATCCCTATGTTCCAACAACTCGATCGTTGATGATCATACAGATTGTTGGAACATAGGAGTGTCGGAACATAGGGGTGTCGGAACATAGGGGTGTCGGAACATAGGGGTGTCGGAACATAGGAGTGTCGGAACATAGGGGTGTCGGAACATAGGGGTGTCGAAACATAGGGGTGTCGGAACATAGGAGTGTCGGAACATAGGGGTGTCAGAACATAGGAGTGTCGGAACATAGGGGTGTCGTAGTATAAGGGCAGTAGCACCCCATTTACTTTTCATTAGTAAGGATTTGAAGTTACAGGGCCGGTATGAACGGAGAGGTGGAGTTGTCAGGGGAGATTTTGTGTGGGCGACTATGTGGGCCCGAATTTATAGGGTGAGACTCGACACCCCACCACCTTTTATTGTACTTGCACCTATAGTTGTCACTTTGAAATGGGACAGACTCAGACGCCCTAGCCACTCAGCCTCACGTTGATCTTCAATCCACCACGAACTGCACTAAAGTTCTGAATATAACATGATCTTTTTCAGTTTTTTAAGTAATTGACATTTGCTGTTGAAAATGAACACATTCCGCAACATAACTGGTCTTATTTCAAGCCAAAACGTCAAATTATCAAAATTACGTTTTGTCACACACAATATGACGGTTCTGTTGCTTCAATTTTTTCGTCAGCACCTTACATCCAGGTGTTTAGATCAGTGGGATTGAGTGCTATTTGCCAGAAAGCAATTTCAAATAGATCTCTTTTATTTTACTAAAGGAAATTTGATGACAAAATTTACGCCATTTGAAGAAAATATTAATCTGAAGTCAAAAAAGGTATTTCTCAGTATATTTAAAGAATTTTCTACTCTTTAATACATAGGTAAGTTGTACAGTAAACGATGTACCATCAACTTGCATGCAAACTTTTTCAAATTTGACTTACTCAAGTATTCTTTTACAAAACAATAAAGTACATAAATGCCAAAATAAAAAACGGCTAATCTGGGGCAATATCATAACCAAAAGTGACAATGAAGACTAGTTTCCGTCTACGTGACTCACTCTACATAATGAGTTGAATTGTAGAGCAAATCACTTACTGACAATCAAGAAACATTGAACGAAAGAACCGCCCCTCGAAAATGAGAAGCGTGCTTAAGGTACTGTCCATGACGTCATGGACAGTACAATAAAGGTCTCAGTGTTTCTCTTGAAGACGGAACTTCTAAAGTCCCAGCTTTCAAGTTACCTGAAAATAGCAGGCCTAATGCAAAAAGGCATAATGGGAACAGGGAATTGGGATTACGCAGTATGGGTGACGTTGTTTGGCTTTCGATTTCCTCACCGTTTGCCAACAACCCACAACCAATGAATCCCAGCAAAGTCCAAAAGTTTAAACTTCTTACTTTTATCGTTTTTGTTTTCTAACTTACTTCTTCTACGCACGGGTCACACTACGCCTCGGAGTCCTATCAGTACGGCAATATCTGAATACATGCTTACGTATCGGGACAAAAACGTACTGATCCTTCCTGGAGATGGTTTAAGATCCCCAGTTTCACTAAGATCAATGCAAAATTTGCTGAGGAACTTGGGATGGTACTGGATGACCACGTGACTAACTGGGGGCGTGTATGGACTGGGGTCAAGGTCTTCCAGTACATATGTTTGAAACGCCTTTGTTCCTCTTGTTTAGAGCTTTAGAGCGTGTCCCCCCATTTCACTTAATGTTAGGGCAAAATGAAAACAGTAAAATACATATAAGCTAATATTTCCTCCTTTCGCCAGTTTTCCCTTCATTCCGATGTCCCTTCTTACATTTTCGTTAACCGATACATGTACGTAAATTAGTACACATTGAAGAAATGTCATGTACAATACAACTTGCGTATAGACCGTGTTTGGTCTAACGGTAACGTGGTAAGAGTATCCGCCTCTCACGCGGACGCGGAAGGTCCGGGTTCTATCCCCAGGTCGAGTCATACCAAAGACTCTAAAAATGGAACCTACTGCCGTTGTGCGTGATGCTCAGCATAAACGATGGAGTAGGGGAAATAAGCCAGTGAGCATAAGCGGGATTACGGGGTGGGGAGGGGAGCACGGGGGTAATTCCCCCCACTTTTTTCCAGAACTTAGTTTTTTTACGTCTTAGTCTGGTTGCTTTGCTTCAAAAACACAAAATGGAACTGACAGAGCTATGCGAGTGATAATTATTAAAGTTGTATAATGTTTAAACAGGGGCTCGTTCCACAAAGAGTTACGCACAATCTTAAGTATAATTTACTGTTGACTTAAGTATGGTGAATCAAACTTAACATTGTGCGTAACTCTTTGTGGAATTGGCCCCAGGTCATGTACTGCAGTGAAAACAATAAAAACAATATTCTTTCAATAATGGTCTCAACCCTGCTTTTTTCGACACGCTTCGCGTGTACCCGTTTTAAATATTTCAGGATTTGGGATTACTTCTTGTAGAACACCTCCTCCATTGTCACTGAAACTTATCACCAGTTCCCGGACCGTAGCTGAAGCTCTACCGTAACTAGTGAAAGGGGGGTCAGGGAGGCGGTCATCTTCTGGTCCCCTTTTCTGAACAAGTGCCCCAAAGATTTCTGAAAGGACGATGATCTTATTTGACCCTAATCTGGAGGTCCACCTTTTTTCGGCTGAAGTGAAAAGGGGCCCACCCTTTCTCCAATTTCCATTAATTTCTCTTTCAGCCCTTATCTTTTCATTCTATGTGCGGAAATTCTTGCACAAAAAGTTTTGTCAATCGAGTTAATTAAAGGTGTTTCGGTCATGAATAATGAAATAAAGTTACTAAAGTATCAGATGATATTATCATTTTCTTGAATGGTACCGAAAGCTCCTTTAAGGAAGTTCTTCTTGTCTTAGAAGATTTCCGCCTTGCTCCGTGCTTGAATGTTAATTATGACAAGTGTAGTATTTTCCCACTGGGACCTTCTGTTAATGCTAAGCCTCGTTTTATGGATGATTCTCCAATCAATTGGACTCTTGGACTCGTGACCCTTTTAGGTGTCTCATTTTCGAACAACAGGGACGATTTATTTACTCAAAATTTCCCTCCAAAATTATCGCGTCTGAAAAAGCTTCTACACTTGTGGTCTTCTAGAGATTTAACCCCGTCGGTAAGAATATAATTGTAAAAAGTTTTGCTATCTCCCAGTTGGTGTTCCTCTTCCTTGTTCTTCCCAATCCACCTTCCAATTTTGTAAAGGAGTTGAATACTTTAATTTTTGATTTTATATGGTCGGGTAAACCAGAGAAAATTAGGCGTAGAATGGTAATTAACCCTTATCATCTTGGAGGACTCAATATTATTCACTTAGATAGTTTCATTAGGGGTCTTAAACGCACTTGGGTCCGAGATATACAGATAATACACATGGGTTTTGGAAATTGTTCTTCGACCTCTATCTGGAAAGATATGGAGGGGCTCTTTTGTTTAAGTGTAACTGTAACTCAAGAGACATTTCTAATATTAACAATGTTTTTATTCTACATGCAACTGAAGCATGGCTATCTTTTACTCATTCACATCCTGATTGTGATTTTGACCATAGAAATAAAATTACTGTGGAATAATTCACATATTAAGGTAAATAATCAATTAATATTTTACAAGTCCATGTTTGAGAAAGAGGTTATGTATGTCAATGACATCTTGCATGGGAATGGAAATGTCCTTTCTTACAAGGAATTTTTAGATAAATTTAATATTAACTACTGCTATTTTACTTTCTTCTGGGGTTTGGTCTCTGCAGTGCCCAGAGATTGGAGAAATTGTAACCTACTTGACACACAAAATACAAGTAAAGGAGAACGCCTCTTAGACAGTATACAGAATAATAAGAAAGTGTAAAAGTTTGTTTATTTGAATTTAGTCAAGACGGCGTCAACTCCTCCTAAAGCCATTTCAAAGTTGTCTGATAATTTTAAACTCAGTGATGATGATTGGGAAAACATTTTCTTAAGTCCGTGGCACTCTGTCAGGGAGGTTAAGCTACAATACTTCCAATATAGATTTTTCCACAGAAATTTGGGGACAAATCATCTGCTTTTTTTGATGAATATTCGGGATAACCCATTATGTTCCCTTTGTTACATCCATGACGAGACACTTGAACACTTATTCTGGGAATGTCATGTAATCTCTTCCTTTTTACTAGAAGTTGAGAAATGCTTATTGAATAAACAGTTTTTCTTTTCCAAGGAGGATATTTATTTTGGTTTCAAGTTACTGCACAAACACCCATTAAATTTTTTAATTTTTCATGTCAAATATTTTATCTATCAAGCGAAGCAAAACTGTTCTCTTTCTACAATCGACAATTTCATTTACAAGTTTAAGTTTGCAATAGAAGTAGAACAAGGATCTCTAGAGGTGTCCTCGGTAAATCAAAACGCTATATATTATATGAGGAACTCAAAAAAAACATTTTCATCCTGCCAATTATTGTTCGAAGACGAGTAGGCTGTATACACCTTACTATATTGTTGTTATAATTTGAAGTAACTGATTGTTGTTTTAAGTTTCGTCCTGTAAACATTGTAATGCTTAAGTTCTAAATAATGACTATAAAATTCGAAATGAATGAGATGGAAAAAAATTCTCTCTTGAGATGTCTCAAAACTAGTCCTTTTTTGGCGTTTTCTGCGCGTTCCATCACAGATAAGGACTCTATGAAAATCTCGAAACGAAAAGGACTCTATAGGAAACCAACGGTACGTTTTGGCTTAGTACAAATATCCTCAGGGGTCACCCTTATTCAGCTGTAGTGAAAAGGGGCCACTCTTTGTCTAATTCTATTTCAATTTCACTATTGAGATGAAGTAAAAATTCATTTTTTTCGTCGCGCTCCGCGTGCCCCTTTACAGGTGACGGCTCTGTGAAAGTCACCTGAAAAAGACTATACAGGAAACCAGAGTATGTTTGTGCTTCAGTAAGAAAGTCTTTAAGGGGGCACCGTTATTCAGCTAAGGTTTAATGTAGCCCATCCTTTCTCCAATTTTCATTCAGTTTCATTATTAAGATGTCTTAAACGTTAAATTTTTCGGCGCGCTTCGCGCTCCCCATGGTAAACAAGAGCTGAATTCACATCACATGAAAAGCCCTCTAGCTCTCTGAAAAGAAGATCTGGGGCACCAAGGAGGCAGCCCCTGAAGAAAATCAGTTTTAAGTAATCCATTCTCCCTCCCCACACCCTCTGCATTATCGATTCCGGTCGCCTTTAATCATACGGAGTTAGGATAAAATTGAAGAAAGTCAAATTGTGATATTTGTGTTCTGTTAAGTGCCCATCTTATGTAATTTAAAGTTGAAGATAAATGCATCATTTTAATGCCTACAATTTTGTAAATACCCAGGACCTTCCGGGGGACCCCACCGGGCTTTGCCCCTGGACCCCACCAGGGGCCCTAAGGCGGGTCCCTGGACCCCACACCGTTAGGGGGAGCGCTTCGCGCTCCTGCAACACCTTCGGCGCCGTTTGCTAATCTACCCGAATTTGCCCCCCCCCCCACTTTCAGAGATCAAATCCCGCGCCTGCCAGTGAGCCACTCCAGGTTGTGGCTTCTGTCCTATTCAGCCAGTCTAGAGCAGGACCACTTAGTGTTTGCCCTTTAGAGGGCGTACTTGTCCATTTGGGACGTTAAGCTCCTTAAGGGAGCAGAACTCCTCCGGGAGTAATCGTTTGGTTTTCGCCCCTTGGCTCTTCGCCAGAGAGTCGTGGGGACTTTAAGAAAAAAGACTGGGAAAAAGGCCGTGGCCGGCTCGACTTGAACCAATAGGTTGGAAACTGACCCGTAAATCTCCATCTCACTGACTAACAACTTGCGCATATAGTTACGTATTCCTATAGAGAACATTGTGTAAAATGTTAAGGCGAAACAATTTTCCCCTTATATACAATTTCCCCGTAATCTGGTAATGCACGTTTCTTCACACGATTTCCCCAAACATAAGATATGTTAAGATAGAAATTGCTTCCCGATTTTTTCCAGGTCCTATACCTGAAATTCAGGTCTTGCGGAAGTTTTGGGAGCAGTCTGCCCCCTACACCTCTGACTCCCGCACCTATAGAATGTGATATCACCCTATTACCATTTTATCTGAAGATATGAAACCGTGTACTTTGAGATTGCTATTATCTTGTAACAATTTTTGTTTGTTAACGACGGAGTTTTACGGCTCATTTTCTTTTTGGTTTAAGTCCAACGGGCCACGGTTTTTATAGTTGTGGATCCCTGGCTTGTTTTCCCTACTCGATCCATTGCTAACTCTGATCACCAAGCACAATGCCAGTACATTCCGTTTTTAAAGTCTTCGGTATAACCCGGCCAGGACGTGAACTTACAACCTCCCGACTGCAAGTCGGATGCTCTAACAACTTTAAGACAATACAACATGATGTCCAAACGCGACGAAAAAAGACCAATCTACGAGAGTAAAAAACAAGCATTAGAAAAATTTTAGAGGAACAGGTGCTTCTCTTCTAGGGGTGGCGCCAGGATTTGCCCGACAGGGACCCAAGCTCCCCGACAGGGGGCCAGCATGCCAAGACTCCGACAAAGACGGCTGAGTAAGTCCCGGTGGGACGTAACTTGACAAAAATCTACGGGCGCCGAAATTTTTGGCTTTCTTTTTAATAAAGACCTAAATCTGAAGTTTATTTTGAAGAAAAAAATTCAAGTTTTTGAAAGGAATTTGGCTTTTTTAAGGACCATTAAAATGTTGGGGTGTTTATTAAACAACCTATCCTTCATATGGGCAAATTTATAAACGTTTAATACGCGACAGCTGAAATTCTGATGGGGTTATGCATTTAATTGTTTCAGGTTAAGGTCTCAAGACTAGACTAGAAGTTTGCTCGAAAAGTTTTTCCTTTTTTTGAACGAAGAATTTAAAATTAACAGCTAAAGATTGCAGAAATAATGGAATTAAATAAAAGAAAATTTGGGTTTTGGTAAGGTTATAAGAAAACAAATTTGGGTTCTTTATTAAGTGATGTCTTTCAAGGGCAAAATTAGGTAGAATGTCGGGGTTATTTATTGTACTGAGTATCCATTAAAAATGGGAAATTTTGCCCCTTTTTACAATCTGAACCTTATATTAGATAAAAAGTGTAATTTATGACAGATTTTTGGTTTCTATGAAGGAATTTTACCTCTGTAGTTTAGGGGGTGATCTGTACTTTTATTGGGGTTACTGAATATCATCAGGCAGGATAATGCCCTCCGATCATATTGGAAAATTTTCCCCAGGGAAAAAGTTTTGCTTGCCATATATTTGAAGTTTTATATTCTATATATTGAAATAGGCGTACGGGAGCGTTTGGGAGGGAACAGAATCATTGTTTTTGGGGCGATGCGCACTGTGTCAAGAAATTTCCTTACTGCCTAGCGATAGCCTAATCCCCAACCTAATCCCTAGCTCTAACAAAGCATACAATCGATACAATACAATGGCAACAACTAAACAAGAAACACCTTGTCAAACAGTGCGCGTCAACCCTTCTTTTTTGTCTCAAAAATGTAATACTGCTCGAAAGACTATCTAAGTTGAGCGCACAGATATTTTTGAGAAATGGAGAACCCTCAGACAGCAGGAAAAGGCATTTCCCGGGCTTGTGACTAGAAACACAGCAGTCATTATTTTGAACTTTCCTTCGCAATGAAATTTTCACTTTATAATACTGCCCCAAAACGGAGAATAATATGCAAACATGTATTATTCTGTTAAGTCATTTGTTTGACTAAAACACTATCTTAGCGGAGCGCCACCATCAATTGGCGCGAAACGTATACAGAAAATTGTTAAAAAAGGCAACCCCTCCGACAGTCCAAAATAGCATTTCTCAAACTTGTAACTCGAAATGGAGCAGTCGTTATTTTGAGCTTTCCTATAAAAGGAAAGTTTTACTTCAATAGAAAAACCAACTTTCTAAGTGTACTTGGTCGTATTACAGTCATTAATTCTTTCTTTGCTTAACTACTATGTGAAGACACTACCTTTACCGGGACATGATGTTATGTCAAAAATCAACTAGCTACTTTTTATATTTGTTTGGCATGATAAGCCAGACCGCGTTAGCCGGAAACAGCTCATACAGGATTATTCGAATGACTGTCTTAGAATGGTTGGTTTTATTTAATATTCAACGGGGTTTAAATGAAGCAACAGGGTTAAAAGGAAGTTGTTTTGCTCGCTTTTAACAAGGCGATGTAAACAGCTTCTCTAAATCTTTACTTAATTGCTACGGCATAAAGGTTGATAGTTTACTTATGATGAGCGATTATTTTGGGAACATTGTTAGTTCCAAAGTCATGAATCCGTTTTGGAAAGAAATATTTCAATAAGTGTTTTCTTATTTACATAATGTATTAAATTCTTTCAATGACATAAGAGACCTCTCAAGCCTTCCTCTATGGAACAATAGTGCAATTCAAGTTGGGAACAAACCTGTCTGTTAAACTGTTAAAACCATTGGACTGAAAGAGGGATAAGATTTGTGTATGACCTAGTATCGCACAGGGGTGACTTTTCAGGCTCCCACTCATTTTTAAGAGTACTGTGGTGTTGTAAGGTCTATTACGTCCTCCTGGCCAAGTTTACTTAGAAATGTTCATCGTGGCATCAGTCGACCCTTTAATTTTTATCTAAATGTGTTGCTGAGAAATGACCAGCTTACTAGTAAAGCCGTTTATAAAGGCCTACTTCAACCTTTGAAAAACCCGAATAAGTCATATTAAAGATGGTGCGGAGATATTTTTATTTCTATTACAGAATGGTCTCTGTATTGTTTAATACCATTTACGTGTTCTCTAGACATAAAACTTCGTTGGTTTCAGTACCGACTCCTTCACAGTATTATCCCTACAAACTCATACCATACAAAGTTAAGATTTCAAACTCAAAAAAATGTAACTTTTGCCTCCTACATGAACCGACTATTTACCATCTATTTTTGGACTGCTGTTATGTCCAGGATATTTGGCGTTGTATACAAACTATTTTTGACAGGACTGGTGTAAATGTTAATCCACAGATTGTTTTATTTGGAGGTGACTTTTCCCGGGTTTTGAATTTAGTTCTCATCTTAGTTAAAAATTGTATTTTTATTCGTAAAGGGCAACATGTCCTCCCTACTATGGCTGGTCTGCAAAATTTTTTGAGTATTTTAGAGATTGAGAACAGATTTTTATCACAAATATGGATTGCGATGTTTGGGTGAGATATTGGTTCCCTTGTTTCCGAATTTTTTATTTCTAATGTTAGTGTTTCACAGTTTTGTTGTTTCTCCTCTTTTAATAATTAATAAGTAAAAAGGTGTGAATAACTTACATTATTTGTGTGTTGCGACAATAAATGTAGAGAGAAAAAATTCTAATAAAAAAAAAATTGTTCGACCAAAACACTATCTAAGCGGAGCGCCACCATCAATTGGCGCTAAACGTACAGAAAATGTTAAAAAAAATGTAACCCCTCAGACAGTCGAAAATGACATTTCCCAGACTTGTACCTAGAAATAGAGTAGCCGTTATTTGAGCTTTCCTTTGAAATGAAAGTTTCACTTTAATAAAAAATAACCCAACTTTGTAAGTGGTCAGAAAATTACCAGATAAAAGGTACTGTTACAATTAGCAAAAAATTAATTCATAAAGAAAAAAAACAGTTCGTGATTATCCATCCAGTAACTTCAGTCCTTGACGTTTTCCATTTTTAGACCTCCAGCAAAAATGCCGTCCTTCCCCGAAGAGGGATGGTATTGGACAAGGTACATGGAATGGGGTATAACAGAGCTAAGAAGAAGTGATTGAAAATTCATTTCAATATGCATTAAAATATCATTACAAAACAAAAAATATGTTTAAAATCACCCAGCTAGTAACTTCAGTCCTTTTAGGTTTTATAATTATTTCTGTATAATTATTTAGGCCTCTCCGACGAAACCGCCAACCTTCCCCGACGGGGGTGTCATGAACCCCTAGCCCCCCCCCCTACGCTGGCGCCACCCCTGTTCCCCTCTGAATTCGACCTGAATATCTGCATAGATCCGTTACATGTTTAAAAAAGCTTAGTTGCAACAACCTTTCTCAAATTACTGAGACACTCCAGATGTAATATTTCTTCCAAATACTTGTAGTTATTACAAAATGTCCTTACAAAGAAAACAAGTTTGAAAATTGGTATTATTAATTGTTAAGAATTGTTAAGTATTTACGTAGAATAGGATAAAACCCTGAAAAATTTAGTTTGACCAGCCGGCATATATTGTTGTCAAGTCATCCGAACAGACTGGGACATTATTTTTCCAAGTAAGATGTCTGATCTCACCCTGGATTCTGAATTTCTTCCTGGGTACCTCGTCCTCTTCGCAAACCTGTTGAAGGTATACTTAAGTTATTAGTTAAATACATCAGGAATGGTTCAGTCAAATCAAAGAACAGCTCTCAGTGTACAAGTTAGAATCACCAACACACTGATTTACTTGTTTCAATACTCCTGAACGCAGTGGCGTTCGCAGGATTTGTGAGGTGGAGGAGCTAAGGCAAACGGAGAATGTCCCAAGTAACATGGCCAAGCCAACATGCCCAGTTAGGCCCATAATGGGCTCTTTCTGAGCCCCGGTTGTGCATAGTTTTATAGCTGAATCCCAACTGAGTTTCCACTGACAGACTGGTAGGGTAACCCGGTTGGGCTCAGTGTGGGAACATCCGACAAAACAAATATTTCCCAGCTGCATGGGCCCAGCAAGTAGCCAAGCAAGAGGTCATACGGAGCCCAACTGAGATGCTGGCTGGGGTTTAGGGACCTACAGGGCGCACTGTCCCGTTTTTGCTTTGGAAACCGGCTAAACGAAAAAGTATCAAGTATGAAGATAGACGGTATACTGAGGGTGTTAGGAGCTGCATGGTAATTACCAATTGAAAGGGAAGTCATCTAACGGTTCACTGTCCTGTTGGATTACCCTTCACCTTGAGGAGGGCTGAGATACAAATTGGTCCGGTGTTTTTTTTTCTTTTTTTTTTTGAAACATTTGGAAGCATGCTTATACATAGGCAGTCAACAATGGGTTCGCTCATGTTGTACAGCCAAGCTGAGAGTACTCTATATAATTTTCACGATTTCCCCAAGACTAGTTGTAGAGGGCGGGAAAAGTCATGTTTGAGTCGGAAGCCATTTTCATGATTGAGAAACATCTACCTTGGGTATATGGAAGACCTGATAGCTATGTGCTTAAGTTCCACAGGCTTTTAAAAGAATAGTCTAGTCTCCTTATGCAGGCACAATCTCAGTTTGTTGCTTAAGGGGGAGTATACAACCAGTGGCGTAGCTACGGGGGGGGGGGGCTTGGGGGCTGGAGCCCCCCACTGAATAGCCTGGCCCCCAGTTGCCCCCCCCCCACTGGCGATATGGGCAAAAAATTATATTCATGCTGGCCGATGATAATATTCAATCAGGACTACCCGGCTACTATGACATAGATACACTTGGCGATAGATCCACCCTGGATGTCGGAATAAATTCAGGTAGACTGTAACAAGCTTCATATCTTCGGAATCTCTTGACTTTTTACTCGTCGGGTCTCTGGGTGGATAATTTTCTAACAGATTTGTAGTGGCTGAAATTTGCTACCTTGGTGTGGATTAATGTGTGCTCCTAGCCTCTGGCCTGTTTCTATCTCCTTTAGGGATTTTTCTTAATTTCTGGGGATGCACAAATTTGTTCCAAAATCATACTTGGTGTGGTGGATGGGATATTTGAGTCAAATATGGTTGTAAGGAATTTGCACTATGCACGGCCATTGCTGCCAGTCATTGGCCAGGGCAACCAGGGAGCTGTTACTTGGACAACAGCTCCCTGGTGCAAAAACACCTGGTGCAAATAATAATAATAATATCCAAACAACAGCTCCCTGGTGCAACAACCAAACCCATGTTGGGTCAATGTCTCAAGGGTAGCAACCTTACCACTATTACCTCAAAGGACCTCACTTAGCTCTTGGGTGGAGTGGCTATACCCAGTGGCCACGAGACGGGGCAGGGGGGGACTGCCCCAAATTTCCCTCAAAATCTTTATTCGGGAAGGAATTTGGGGAAAATTCGGGCAGAAATTTGGAAAAAAATCGAGGAAAAAATTGGAAAAATGGGATGGTTTTTCAGAAAATTCCTAAATGTGGTCGAAATCTCAAAAAAGATATGCCCGAAAAAAAGGGAAAAAACGTCATATAGTCGCAATAAAATTTTCATGAAAAACCAAGTCAAGATTCCAAAATTTAGATACATCTTCGGGCAGAGCAAAAAGCTTTTATTCGTGACTTTTACTTCCAGACTTCACAAATAATCACAACACAATGTCACAATCCTTTCAAGCATTTGCCCGAAAATGGAAAAGTATCATAGTAAGGGTACCATAGTTACAAAAATCAAACAGATAAAAAAAATTCTCGACACATTTGTGAAGCCTGTGGATTTAAAGAAACAATAATTCTTGAGCCTTTTTTTAAATCTTGTATAACACAATACCCAAATTGGCCTATTTTTAAAGCTTCAAATCTTTGCTGAAAAACAGAAAACGCTATATTTAAAGAAGAATGTTCATGGAAAATAACAAAGATGCCCAAAAGTTTGCCATCTATCCCGCTCTAAGCCAAATACGAGCAACGGTTATGAAAATCGGGTAGTTTGTTTTTCGATACTTTAATGATGCAGTGTGAGGATGTCTTCCTGTTACTCTGCTTGAAAATTCATTTAAACACATCTTGTCACGCTAGATTTTTTCAAAAGTAAAACCATATATAGTCGGAAGTTCGGGCGGTCACACAATTTTATCAATATATATTGAATTTAGCCAACTAGTCGCACTATAGTAAAATTCATTAGCATGTTTTCAATTCCTAGTTATAGTTTTCCCCCGAAAATATGAGGGACCATTTCATCGATTTGTAGTGATACCGTACATTTTATGTGGTAATTTTCTGCCACATAAGCCAACTTTATTTTTTAATTTTTATTTAAAAACATGAGTACATGGGCGGGATTTGATCTCTGAGAGTGGCGGGCGAATTCGGGCAGACTAGCGAACAGCGCCGAAGGCGCCGCGGGAGCGCGGAGCGCTCCCTGCAACGGCGCGGGTCCAGGGGCCCGCCTCAGGGCACCTGGTGGGGTCCAGGGGCAAAGCTCCGGTGGGGGTCCCAGGGGCAAAGCCTCCGGAAGCTCCTAGGTATTTACGGAATTGCAGGCATTAAAATGATGTATTTTATCTTCAACTTTAAAATACATAAGATGGGCACTTAACAGAACACAAATATCACAATTTGACTTTATTCAATTATATCCTTACTCCGTATGATTTAAGTCGACCGGAATCGACAATGTAGAGGGTGGGGGGGGGGGAGGGAGAATGGATTAATTAAAATTCAGGTTTTTCTGGGGCTTCCTCCTTGGTGCCCCGGATCTTCTTTTTAGAAAGTTAGGGGGCTTTTCATGTGATGTGAATTCAGTTTTGAGCCATCTCAAAAGAGAAATTAGTGGAAATTAGAGAAAGGGTGGCCCCTTCACCTCAGCCGAAAAAGGGTGGAGCTCCAGATAAGAGTCAAATAAGATCATCGTCCTTTCAGAAAGCTTGGGGTACTTGGTCAGATAAGGGACCAGAAGATGACCGCCTCCTGCTCCCCTTTTTACTAGTTACGGTAGAGCTTCAGCTACGGCCCAGGCACTGGTGATAAGTCTCAGTGACAATGGAAGAGTTGTTCTACAACTTTCAATCCTGAAATATTTAAAACGGGTGCACACGAAGCGTGTCGAAAAAAGGAACGTTGAGACATTTATTGAAAGGATATTGTTTTTGTTTAGTTTTCAATGCAGTAAATGACATGTGTAAACATTATACAACTTAATTAAGTATCACTCGCCTAGCTCTGTCAGTTCCAGTTTGTATTTTTGTAGCAAAAGCAACCAAAGACGTAACAAAAACTAAGTTCTGGGAAAAAGTGGGAGAGCCATCATTGCCCCCCCCCCCCCCGTAATCCCGCCTATGCATTAGTACCGTATGTCTGTGACTCTTGCCCGAATTCCAGTTCAATTGAATTGATACAACTCCCTGTATGACTCGGCCCGAACTCCCGACTATATATTAATGATTTTTCTACTAATGCCGTTTGAGAAAAACTCGGCTTGTCACGTTGCTAGAAGTTTTACATGAATTTGTTGGCAGACTTACTTCCAGATTTGTTCACACTAAATTCCTATGAGTGAGCAAACAAGCTATGCTGATTTGTTTACCATTGCCCTAATTCCGGTTCAACAGCACTGCAGGTTAAAAAGTTTCGCACAATTTTAAGAGGATCATTTTGAAAAGTGCAAAATCGTCATCTCATTCATATGCTGCCCAAATACTTCTCGACCAAGTACGTTTCAGCCTTCTGGTGACTATTGGTGATTGTCATTTAGTAATATGGTGCGTCACAGGATAGCTTTTGATTGATTTGTTCGGGCAAAATGTTGGGGACTGTATACATCCTCTCTCCCCTTGTAATCTGGCAATTAAAAATATCCCAGAACTTTTTTGCAACTTTTGCCCAAATATTGTGTCATTTCGGGCAAAGGTTTGCGCAAGAATATTAAGTGAGACTGACGATAAATTGTTTTTCCATAAGCTGCCCGAATGTGTCGCGAATTTTGGTATCTTTTAGAGTTTTCATGAAAATTGTACCGTGACTATGATGCTTTTTTATTATTTTTTCGGCCAAGTGTTTGAGGGAATTCGGGCGCGCCTAGGAGTTTTCTGTGTAAGCAGAAACAAACCAGGTTATAAGACTCAAACGGCTGCCCGAATTTTTCCAGATCCCTGCCCGAATTTTAGGTCTTGAGAAAATTTGGGAGGGGGGAGGGCAGTCTGCCCCCTGCCCCCCGCCTCGTACGCCTATGCATTTGATCGCTGGTGGGGTGGCCTCATTTGATCCCTGATGGCCTCAACAGATCTCTGGTGGCGTCATTTAATACGTGGTGGTCTCATTTGGTCCCTGGTGGAGTTCAATTTCAGGCATTGAATATTATTTTCAAATTGAACTCTGTGTGAAGTGTCTGTCAGTTTTCTATGTGAGGAATGACAAAAGTTTTATTTCCTGAAGTATATTTTGGAGTTTCTAGTGCTACCAAAGGCATCAGATTACGATGTGCTCTCATCTAAAATGGTCTCTAATTCAGTGGTGGGCATCCAAATTGGGCATAGGCAAATCTTACACATAACCTATACTGTAAAATCGTGTTTGAAAGTTTTCCAATATGGCGGACTTCCGATGGCCTAAAATGACATTCAGGATCACGAAACTTTCCTTCCAGGGGCGTCGATCGGGGGGGGGGGGGGGCAATTGCAGCACCAATGAAAATATTTGGGGAAAACATATCGTTTTTCAACCCAAATAATTCAGGAAGGTTAAAAAAGAATCAACATGCAAGGTGAATGCAATATAGTATTGTGGTGTACAGCTGATTTAAGGGCTTTGAGAAAACTTCGATTTGATTAAAGTACTACTAATAAGAACACTACATTTATAATGCGCTATATATCTATTACGCTTTGTGTACATGCGTGTCAATGTGGGTGTGTGTGCGTGTTTGCTTGTAAGGCCGGTTTAGTTGCCACCTTCCTCAGGCTAAAGAAATTGACCATTTTTACTTCATAAAACCGTAAGGCCACAGTCCATCTTAAAATAGACCTATGTGACGTGTCATTTTTGCTTATGAAGGAAGTCCTTCTCTTTAAAATCCTCGACTTAGTCCCTTCTTCACACCAGATATGGTTACCCTGCAGTCAATTCCGCACATTTTGTAATGATCCTAATCTTTTTCCTTTGTTATTGATTTAAATGTTTCGTTGCAAAAGAAAGCTCAAAATAACGACTAAATATTTTTGTTAACTAACATGGGGAAAGGCATTTCCGACTTCCTGAGGGGTTGCGATTTTTCAAAGTTTGCCATTCGCTTGGGGCCTGTTGATGGTGCGCTATCCACCTTAATCTTTCAATCGTCATGATCTGCACTTGTGACTTTTGTCAAGAAAATTAAATGATTCAGCAGCTAATGAATAGGACACTTTTCTGAAATTAAAGGTACATGTCAGTCCTTTTAAACATGAAGTATATTTCGAACAAAAGTTATCGCAAATTTATTGTTTTGTATTGAAAATTTTCCCCAAATTACAACAGTATTCGACCCATTCGGCAGTTACGTTGACACATATACAGAAAACATAGATCGATGGCGCACTATAAATACGCACTATCACTTTAAAACAGGCATGTGGTTGAGGCCGGACTTGGACGCGTGGTTTCAGTCTTTTCAGCATTTGAAGGTGGCGTACCACCATTAATTGTTGCCATTGACTTACACACTAAACATGCTTGGTTATTCTGCCTATAATTCCATGTCAAAGATTTCAATGTCAGTGAGTGTACCACCAGAGCGAAGCTGACGGGTTGTTTATTAATGGCACATAAGAATTCCCATATAGCAGAGCCACTGAATTTTGGGCTACAGGCGTATGAACAAAAAAGTAGTGATTCGCCCCCTTGTCACCACCCAGTATATGAGATAGGTCCGCTGACATTCCAAAACCTCTCAGTCAGCTCAGGTGTAACCAATTTCAACCATTTTCTCACAGAATAATCTCCAACTCGACCACTAACAAAAACATTCAACAAGCCATTCACAGCTTTCTTTTAACTCGTTGAAAACATAACCCAAACAACATTTTAGGGACTTTGGCCAGGGTTTACCTTTTGGCCAAAGTGCAATTTTAGGTAATGGTGGAGCGTCCGATAAAGGATTCGGCCAGAGAGGTTGATGATGTTTTCTCCATTTAGAAGTACCAGTTGGGAAGCTACCTCGGGGTCACCGAAATATCTTAATCCATAGAAACCCTAAGCTTTAGCTGGAAGGAACGTCCCACAATAACAAACTGGACGACACACAAGGGTCACTTGCCGCCGAAATGTAATTGTGTTGTTGCAGTTTTAGTCTTGTGCGCCCTCCTTGCTGCGTACGTAACAGACCATGTGTTTTTGAAATCAATCGTATGGAGCGCTGTTTTTTTAGCGTGTGGTGAAATGTTGCCGCCATAAACGCGAGTCAAGCTAGACTTGCCCCAAGTCTCTCGAGATGTTCCCCACCAGCTGTAAGGATTCCACTCTGTCACTATTCCTTCTCTACGTGTCACCCCTTTGGCCTCTCCCAAGGCACCTCTGCAGACAAACCAACTTCTCACATTCTCCACTTTCCACTTCGACTCGTTACAACGCCAAAACACACTGTGCTAACCAACTCACATCGACCAATACACCCCGACCGGTAATGCCGGCTAAGAAGTTCTTACACTCACCGCTTTGAAAGTGGCGACACTGAGCCATTGTAACGATCGTGCGTGGCAGATTCCTGTTTATGCGTTGTGCACATATCAATCAGCGGAGATCTGGCTTGCTCGAGAGACTTGAACATAGGCGGCGAAAGATGTTTTTTATTGGGGAGGGGGGCAAAAATTTTCGGCAGCCGACATAATGGTGTCCGTTTTTGCACGCAGCACAAAACCCCATCGTCGTTGCGTCCAGGGGCCGCTTAAGGGCCCCTGGTAGGGATCCATGGGTGGCTGGATACTTTTGTAGGGAGTGGCTGGAGTTTACTATCTAAGCGTAGCGTCACCATCAGTTGACGCGGAGCGTACAAAGAAAATTTTGGATTTTAAAACCTCCAAGATGGCTGGAAATGGCATAGGCCAGGTTTATTTGTCTCAAATTCTGGTGAGAAAAATTTATTATTTTTCAAAGATTAAAACATACTTTTGAGATACTGATTAGCTCAGTTCATTACTCCACTGGACTATGTATCCTAGGATCGCAAATCCGGAATCCTGCTGAATGTTGCAAGCGGCTGTTCCAGTGCACGCTTAAGGAAGTTATTTCCAGAGGCGTAGGAGAGCATTTCAGTTTGGGGCAGAAGGTTTTTGCCCGAAAAATGTGATTCTGCCCGTACGACAGTCAAAGCGGAATGTCACCACTGGTTGGCGCGGAGTGTCCAGAAAATTTGAAAATTCGTACCACTCAGACAATCAAAAATGACATTTCCCAGGCTTGTAAAGGGGATCCAGGCAGTCGCTTTTTTAAGATTCAATTGCAAAAATCTGACCACTCCGGACGGTCAAAAATGTAATTTCCTATGCTTATAGGGGTCTTTGAAGTCGCTAATTCGAGGTTCTGTTTGCACAAAAATGTTCACTTGAATCTAAAATGCTGCAAGGAAGACTATTTGCGCGGAGCTTCACACTGGTTGGCGAGAAGCGTACAGAAACTTTTGAAAAATCGGACCCCTGAGACAGTCGAAAATGACATTTCCCAGGCTTATAGGGGGATCATAGCAGTCGCTATTTTGATCAGAAGAATCAGATAAAAATGTACCACTACCATTGGATGAAATGAAGAAGATGATTTTTCTTCTATTAGTAACACTTATTGACAGAATTGTCACGTCACAAGGTGTTTTGAAATAAATTTTCAAGCAGACTTACGGAAAGACATTCTCACCCTGCATCATTACAGTATCGCAAAACAAATAACCCCATCCTCATATCCATTACCAGTGCTTGGCTCTAGAGCAGGATAGATGGCAAACATTTGGGCACCTGAACACCCTCCTGTCTATTCTTTGAATAAATTTGGCAATTGAAAACGTCCCAGCATTTTTTTAACCTTTGCCCGAATATTTGACCATTTCGGGCAAGTTTTGGCAGGACTACAGTGTGAAGTTGGGATGATGAAAACCTTTTTTCACATTCTACCCAAATGTGTCGCAGATCTTTTTTATTTTCAATGAAAATTGTGCTTTAAATATAGCGTCTTCTGTTTTTCGGCAAAGATTTGAAGCTATTAAAATAATCGGCCATTTCGAGTATTGTGTTACACAAGATTTACAGTCTCCAGAATAATTGTTTCTTTTAAGCCACAGGTTTCCCAAATGTGTCGCGAGTTTTTTATCTCTTAACTTTTCGCAACTATGTTACCTTTAGTATGATACTTTTTCATTTTCGGCAAAAGCTTGAAAGAATTTGGATATTCGACAATTTCGGGCATGGTGTTGCGATTATCTGTGAAGTAACGGTCTTATTGAGCTAATAGACCCAAATATTCTACCCACCACACCAAGTATGATTTTGGAACGATTTTGTGCATCCACAAGAATTGGAAAAAATCCCTACATGAGGTAGAAACATGCCAGATGCTAGGAGCACACTTTGATCCACACCAAGGTAGCCAATTTTAGCCACTCCAAATCTGTTAGAAAAATTATCCATCCAGAAACCTGACGAGTAAAAAGTCAAGATATTCCGAAGATATAAAACTTGTCACAGTCTACCTGAATTTATTCCGAAAATCAGAGTGGGGCACAATTGCAAAATACGCTGCAACTGCTTGAAGGCGAAAATAAACTCTCCTACAGTTTATCGTCAATGTGGGGGTCCAGGGGGCGAATCCCCCGGAAGCTTTGCCACTTTCGCACTCTGAAAAGTAATGTTTGAGCCAAAGAATAGCCGAAATGTAACAAAAGTAACTTAAATTTGTATTACTTTTGAAAAATTTATTTGCGACATTCAGTTATGGGGGGGGGGGCATGCCCCCCAAAATTCCATAAAAAATTATTGGGGGGGGCTTCCCCCTGGCCTCCCCGCTTTCGCCGCATATGTTGTAACTTTTGCAACTGGTGACGTAGCATTTTGGGCGGTCCGATTTTAACCACTAATATCTGTAGCCAAAGAAAAGCAATACTATATGTAAACAGACAGAACGGCGCACCGTTCATCACACGATGTTCTTAATGAATATCCAGCAAAAGTTGCACAATGCCGAAGCCGATTGGATGATACAGTAAACTATCTTGAAAAATATTCATCTGATTTCTAAGATGAATAAAACTATAGAGAAGTCAAAAATGATGACGTAAACAGTTCCAAAAGATACAAGTCTCTCACGGCAGGCAGCAAGTTTGATCTGGCCGCTCAGCAGGCTCGAGTGTGTGAGCTGTGTACAGTCTTCGAGACCAGTTGTGAACAGGTGTTACAGCACTTGCTCGTGGAAGTTGAGCAATGACAGTGAGAAATAATTTATATGGTTGCATTGTAGCACAATGCGATGGAATCACCGTGAAGAATAGGAACAGAAATAAATTGAAAGGTGGATGGAAGGAATACGTGAGAGACTTGGGGAAAGTCTAGGGTCAAGCAGAATATTGCTAAGTTTCGAATGTAGAATGCAGCCTACTTCATGCACTCTGATGGCACACAGGTTTCACACTACGACGGTGTCGCGGAATAAGGTAGCTACACGAAACTAATAAGTGTTACTGTCTGGGTTTCGTTTCCATTAAAGTTAGATTACGGGTTAGGAACTTAGGGATTAAGTTTAGGGATTAAGGTTAGTTAGTGTTCCCCAACATTTTGCGGTACCTTCACCCTCTTCAATGCCAGTGCGGGTTTCAAAATGAAGATAACGTTCAGCAGTCATTAATAAATAGTGGCCGGTCACTTCAACCCACATTTCTACAAACGAAAATAAAAATTTGGTTGAAAGGTCATTGCAATTTACTTAGGCCTACAACATTCAACTGTAATTTTCAATGGATTTAGCGTATGCAGTTGTCACAAACTGTTATTGGGTTGTGCCAAAGTAAAGGCCAAACTTGACCGGACGGCTCTTTGTAGTAATTTGCTTGACGTGCGCTAATTTGCGACAACATAAAAGTTATTATAAACGGAAATACCGAACTCCTATCCCTACAGCTGTTGAGACACGCTGACTCCTCACGGAGACTCCATCGGAGGGGCGGAAGTGTTCATTTGATATGCGCACAGTTATATTCGGTTATCTGCGTGCACAATCATGTATCGGCGAAACAGAAAATTCCATTGTGACGAAATGTCAGCATGCGTGCATTTTCAAAGCAAGTTCTGTACGCGCACAATGCATTTCTCAGTAACTGCAGTCCGCAGTAACTGACGCGTACTTCCGCGTGCTTGGAAAAAGAACGCAGTAGCTGGTTTTGTGTTGTAAGCGCGTAGGAATGTAAACGCGTGCATCTATGTGCGCTTGTAAATATACCATAGAAACTGACCAATATCAGTAAGTCAGTGAACTTCAAACCAGGTGTTGTGTGTTAATTTTCAAATGTTCTTAAGAAGAAAGCCTTGAAGAAGCCTAAAACTGTTTCATATATAAGTGAATTTATTGAAGAACGGTGTGTAAGAACTGCAATGTTTTAAAATCACACATATTTAAACTACCGGAAGATATCATTTTGCCTGTTGGCCCCAAAACGACTGATCGGTGATCAGCACTTCCGTCTCTCCGTTTCGGCCCGGTCCGTGAGGAGTCATCGCGCCATTTTAAGTTCGGTATCTAAGCAGCTAAGTGACACCATACGTTGAAAAAAAAGAGCGCTCAGTACGGTTGCGTTCGATTCGGGTGCACTAAGGCGGAAAAGGGACAAATGGGGGTGGAAATTACAAAAAATCTGTCCTAACAATAAGGTTACGTGAGGAGGGAGTTACGAGTCTCCTGATAAGCCGTTTTCAGCATTTAGGCGGTCACGTTCACAGCCTCGGCACATTACGGCTGCCATAACGGTTAAGTCATGTATTGAACAACGTGAAGGGGGTTGAAATGTGCAGCCACCGGGTATCCTTGAAGATTTTGTTTTATGGAATTAAGTATATATGGTGACTCGGTCCGCGAGGCGGCGTCTGGTCTCTCCCACTTAAAGCGAGTTGCAACTCCCACCGAGCTAAAATTTAAACTACATTGGAGGAAATCATGCAGGAAAGCGTTGGTTGAGAGTGAAACAATTGCTTTTAGGACCTAAAATGGTGAAGTTAGTAAGATAGAGTGGTGAAGCTGTGTTTGCTAACAAATGGTCTTGTATTAAACCTCGGACGGTTACAGGGAAAGGTACCAGAGGTGTCGTGGGAGAGACTTTGTGGGTGGGAAGCCCATACCAATTTCTCAACTCTGTATGGTCAAGGTTTGAGCATTCGACTTGCAGTCTTAAGGTTGGAAGTTCCGAGTCCTGACCGAGTCATTCCGAAGACTCTAAAAATGGGACCTAGGCCTACTGCCGTTGTGCTTAGAGCACAGCATAAGCAATGGAGTATAGGGAAAACACCCCAGTGAGGTACAACTGGAAAAAAGGCCGTGGTCGGTTCCGACTTGAGCCATTTGTTTAGAAACTGGGCCGTGAAATTCCATCTAAATAACTAACTAATCCACGCTTTGTGTCAATTTATTTTGTCAGAATCTATTCGGCTATTAGACATACTTCATCAACTTTGAACCCCTAAATTTGTTTCCAGGGATAAAAAAAATATCCATTAGACACCTTTTCGTCGAAACAAAAGTTGAAAAAGAAAAAACAATCGAGGCTCTACATTGCCTATATATCCCACCAGAAATTTGTTACCAAGAGATCTTATGGGCCTTTCATAGTAGTATAGTATGCACCGCACGCACCCCTTTGTGGTGGGTAACTTCTGGTGGGTCCATGTTGAATTCACCCACCACAAAGGGGTGCGTGCGGTGCATATTGTTGCATGGGTTCATCTATATTATGTCAATTAGTTTTTTATGCGAAATATGTAATGTGCACAACTTGAGTGTAAAATGATCCACATAATTAAATTATAGATTGACAGTTAGAAAACGCAAAATTGAAAGAAAAGAAACGAACAATAAAGTCATGTGATGGGACAAAACTCGATTGGTTTGGTCTATTCTTTTACTTATTTTTTGTTTTGTTTATATTATTACGAATTTGGTGGTTTAATTTGTTTAAATTAAAGTAAGTTGGTTACTAGGCTATACAGCATGCCTGGGAAGTATTTACACATTCAATAACTCAAATGGCCTAACTGAAAAAGAACCTTAGTCGTTGTACTACAACGGCTTGAAAGTGCTTCGTGCTTATTAATACAAATTCTACAAACAAGAGATCGGGACACTTTACAGCAAGGTACATAGTCTAACTTCAACTTGGAGAAATAATGGATTCCGGGCTGCTTCAGTTTTGACTCAATTTTCAACTTAAGTCGTCGGTATGCAGATTACTTGAAAACAGTTTCAAACATGTACAGGCTTGCAAGAAACTGAACGCGAACTAAAAGGCAACAATGGAAACGACTTTGGCTAGTACACATCGCTGCAGCAGAGAGGGAAAAACAATTTCCAATGCACAACGGGTTGCCTATAACTCTAAATATCGTAAAAGGCCTACTTAATACCGACACTTTATGTTCCCTTCTTAACATCAAAAGTCATTGCACAAAATGCGTCTAGGAATTCAACAGAGGAAAGAAATCCCTTTAATCCGCTTAATCTGATCGCAATCGAAAAGCCGATTCACGCGGAATTCTGCTTGTGTGCACAGTAGAAGGATCCTGGGGTGGCAGATTGGTTAAATTTTAAGCTGCTCGCGCATCAATGTGTTTCAGAAGTGCATGGGTTTAAGTCCAGTATAAGGATCCTGACTAAGATCACGAGTTGAATGATAAGGGATGGTGTGAGTTCATAAATAATCAAATTTAACACACCGATAACAAACATTGCACTGAGTACTGTATTAAGATTTTAAATTTAACAAATATTTTCATTGGTGTGATCAGGGAGTTGTCAGGGACAACTTTCCGCAGTGATGTACCAAAAATATAACTGAAGAATCTAGATCGTCCAGATTATGTGTTTCGCGAACGGACAAGGCGGTGAAAGGAAAAGAAACTGTTTTCCCCTTTCATTGCGGTGAAAATGAGAATAAAAGTAAGCATTTAAAGTATAATGGATAAATAAGCGAACTAACTTGAAAACGAAACAAAAGGACAGCTGAATAAATGAAAAATTCTGAGAAGAATACACCCATAGGAAAAAATCTGAAATCTGCAAAATATTCTTTTCATTTCTTTATTTTTCATTGGTTGCCTTCTCTTTCGCATCATTTCACTTATTCAGAATTTAAGCTTTTGGTGCAAATTTTAAAACAAAGTGCTTATAAGAAATCTCGTTATCGACGTATTCCTGGATTTCGCAAGTTTGTTTCAAGAAAACAAAATGCATTAATAATATGAATGAAAATATGAAAAGAGTTCATAAACTCCGATGACATATTTAAATTCATTTGATAGTGTGTATACATTAAACTCTCTTTCATTTGAAAGATAACAAAGTGTTGTAAACAGAGAACTTATATTTCCTTCTAATTTAAGTTTCACTTTCATTTTTTTTTGTTTCTGTTTTATCATAACATAAATTTGACATTTTAACAGAACAAGACATTAAGAACAAAACGTGCTACAGGAAATGCACTAAGAAACCCTGGAGGCCTTGTCGATTATATGCACTCCTTGCGAAAGCAGAAAAACAATCTTAAATATACAGTTACTAAAAAAACAAACCAGAATAGCATGTTTGCAAACACCGTATTTTTGTTAGTATTCTTAAAACCAGTTCAATCAGTTTCATCGTTGCCTATTATACCAAGAATATGAAACACTGTAACTTCAGGTATACGAATCCTTACATAGACCTACCATTTACGAAGGTAGGTATTTCGCTTTCTCACTACATCGATTTTTATGACTTTGCAATCATATAGGAAAGATAGAGAGGTTTTCCTTCAGTCAAAGGAAGACCATCTTAGAGCACAGTCACACACGCTCCCAGAATGAGGTGACTTACTTGCCATATGAAAACGAAATGTTTGCCTTGCCAAATCTTTTTTCTTTAATCTAAAAAACAAAGAAATAAACATGAAAAACGCCTTTTCTTCATTGGATAACGTAAAATCGAAATGATATGACGAATTCCTTAATTTTGTTTTTGGAAGGTTACAAAGATGACTTTCTTTCGCAAAGGTTCTTTTACAGAGGGAACGAAGAAACAAATTGGTAATGACAAATTAAATGATCAAAATTATCAACATAAAGCTCAATATCAATTACTACCAGATAAACGTAGGTTCAAATTTCAAGATAGGTTGTCTGAATGCGAGTCCTGCAATACTTTTCTTTTCCGGTAGAAATAAGTAAAACCAGTTTTCGACTGAGAATATGTATATACTTGATTATCCTTTACCCTGAAACCTTTGTTTTCCCCGCTGTGAGGTGTCTTGGTCTGTAATATCTCCAAGTACAAGTCTTTTCTGATATCGTTGCGTCTTTTGTTTATACCTTTACAACTAAATTTATCTTTTTCTTTCGTCCCAAAACAGTAATACATTTTACTATTTAGGGCATCGATCCCGTCCCCTTCCCATTCAACCTTGAATAACCCAGGTGTTCGTTTATCGTAATGTTTGTGTTCTTCATTATCGGTTCGTGGAAACCAATTCGGCTTGTCTTGAGAGTACAATTCTTTTATCTCTGGTTTCAATCCAAATCCTCGGCTGCTAATGCAAGGTAAGCGGAATCAGTATCCATCTCGACATACTGCCAGAACTGACGGTCGAAATATTTATCCATGAAATCGTAATACAACTGAAGCATTCGTTGTTTCACATACTGGTACACGAAAAACCCGATTTGTACTGGCAAATCCATCGCAATTGAACGGTTTGCTGATTCAACTTCATAGCATGTTTTTGATATTTCATTCAAGTCCCGAAATGTCGTCTGGTTGATGAAACGAGATGCTTTCTCTTCGGTGACAATGTTGACATTTCGATGACCCTCCTTATTAGTGATTGTTTTTCCATGAAGGATTACCGATGAGCTTCATCGTATCAGCAGAAATAGCCTTCGCAGGGTCCTTGTATTGCTTCTCCGAAACTTTTGAAACAGGCTTTGGGTCTAAATTCGATCACGTGGTAAATCCGTCTGATTTTTAGACCATGTTCTAGGTACCACTTTATAAGTGGTGAAGCGAGCAAGACTTTCTCACCGAACATACTTCAAATAAGGCTTCGACGTGGTCTTGTCATGACGTTTCCCTCCAAAGCAAAGGTTTTCATGTGTTCACCTATGTCATCAATAGATATTTCAGTATTCTTAACCCTTTACCGTTGTGCTCCGATCGGGGCATATTTGCGCGCCTCGGGAGTGGGCGGAAAAGCGGACGTAGCCCGCCCCACATCGGCTTGGCCATTGACCCCGTGACCTTAAACTATTGTCTCTCTCGCTGTTGTGGCCGAATTTTCGGGTAGCTACTCGCAGTTTCGAGCTCCGCGTGAAACAGTTAAGATGTGTGACAGCCGAGCTCTCCGCATGGGTCCAAAAGGACCCAAACAACGGTAAAGGGTTAAAGGTCAGGAGCAGTCATCCCAAATTGAAGAAGTGTAGTAGACTGTATAGTTACATGATTGGCTGTTGGGAGTCATGTGACAATGTTTTTTCTCTTCAAATGTGAAATTTACCAGAAATAACTGCTTGGTTTACCTCGAATATGTATTAATACAGTCATAAAATGTAATGAAAGATACTTTGAAGAGAAATAAGATGAAAATTGAGTTATTTAGCTTTTTCTTCCAAGTAAATTTGGGGGGACTGCCCTTTACCTTTAAAGATGGGACACATCTCAGCCAATTTAGGTTTCAGTTCTTCCGGTACACTTATGTCACATTCTAGTACCCCAAATAGAAGATTTTCTGGTACAGCACGTATGGTACTTTCGGTGTTCATTTTACGAGTTCCTTCGAGTGGTAGTCGCAGTGATTCAAGAAAACATTGAAGTTGTTTGGAACTATTTCGCAGTTGGTAATACTAACATTCCCATATTTCCTCATAGTTGTATCCGAGGGATTTAATATACTCCCGGATATCTGTGGTTGCTTGCCGTCGAGTGTCAAAAATATGCTGATCTTCCTCGGTGGTGAGTTTATCCTTTGTGAGGTTGCAATCGTGCCCGTGCCAATAACAACCATGGAATTGATACACAGTGTTGGTTTCCTGACAAAGGCCATCTACAGGGATTCTCCTTAAGCCGACTTTTTTCTCGTCAGCATTCCATTTGTGCCTAATGAGCTTACAGCCTTATTCGTGAGATTTCCACTCTAACCACTCTATGCTTACTGGGAGACTTTGTTCTTATTGATATCCTGTTTCCTCCCTACGTCTTACAAAGGGCCCCGTAGGCATATCCTGCATGATAGCCCACAGAAATAAAGCATTAACATCAAAACCGACTATTTTTTGACAGATGTGATTTCTGTCTCGAATATTTGTTTTACCCTTCTCCAGATGGCGATTAAAAATAGTGAGCTTTAGATTTCACGACGCGGACGTCAACTACAACGTAGTGACGTCACAACCTTCATTTCCCTTGTCATTAAGCAACTGTGTATAGCGCGTTGCGTTGGAAATGGCATGTATATGGCATAGGTACAAATGACGTCATTTCGTTGTAGATGAGGTCCGCGTCGTGAAATCTAAAGCTCCCTAATAATGGAAGGACAACCGACGAGATTTCTTCGAAATGTATAATAAAGGTCACTATCTTTCTGACCGAATATAGCAAATGGTTCATTGTTTGCCATTTGAAATAAATATTTCATTTTTAGTCCCGGTACTGAAATTCCATCTTTGAAAACGTCGATATTTCGTTGTCTGTAGAACTAGGCAATTTTTTCCACAGCTTCGAGGAAAGGAACGGCATCTCGATTGTTGTACCACGTAAGAAATCTCTCATTGCCTTCATGCCTTCTTTTTTCCACACTTGCTGACAGTAAGCATACTCGTCTTCGCTGATATTGCACTTTCTTAAGTCGCTGTAGAAAGCTTCGTGTTTTGGGAGTTCTGTATGCGATAAATTTTGGAAACTTATCCACTCATATGGAAAATACCCTTTCTTTTGCGAACAATCATATGCTTTTAAAAAGGCATCGTAGCTGAAACCCAGGGCGATAAAGTTAATAATGTCTAGAAACAGTAAGTTTTTAGTTTTCACTGACATATAATTATTCTTTCTTTTGACGACAGATTTCAGAGGGTCGTTTTTTAATTAACAATTGGAAAAATGATTTTTTGACTACGTTGACATCGTATGACCCAGAGTTAAAACCGAGGACTGGAAGTTCGTTGACCTAAGCATTCAGTTTATCCAGGAGAACCTGTACAGTAAGTGATGTTGACGTGGTCTTGCATGTTTTTTATATTTTTGACACAAATCTTCAAATTCCTCTTCGTCTTCCTTGATACGTGACTCAATCTGCTGTATATATGGTTTATAGTTTTCATTCAAAAGTGTTACACTTTGTTCTGATATTTCCGTTAGGTAGAGGAGCATGTCTTTTAGCAATGCTTCGGAGTCGCCCTCTGATATAAAACGTACAAAGGACGTTCATACCCTGCAACGTTGCTGCAGACACTTACGCTTAGTGGTATATGTTTAGCCTCCCACATGAGTTTACTATCAACAGCGACTTTGTCTCCGTAGTTTTCGAAGCAACCTTCAAAATCAAATACAGCTCTATGAGGGTGTAATTTGCGATCAGAAGGAATAAAATCCCTTCTTCTTCAAGCAATTCAAATACTGTCTTTGGATGCGTGTATATGCCACCTGGAAACGAGTGTTTAATACCTAGCCCCTCACAAGTGCTTTCATGACGATGAAGCATTCCCCGATGTTTCCACAGCTTTTGACACTTTTGGCATTGGTAGGATTTCGTGTAAGTTTGAATATCTCGAGTGTAAGAGAAGTGATCATCACACAGATTAAGATACAAAGTATCATCATAACGCTCTAACGATCCCCGAACGAGGCGGGCTACAACCGTTGGGGGGTTGATTTTCTTTGTCCACCAGTTCAGGAGTCACTTGAATTTCTTCCAATGGTGCCAACTGGTAAACGACGATATTCAGATGGAAATGCTCTTCGACTTCATTCAATTTTGATAAAGGCACCCCTTTGAACTTTGAAGGGTGATCGAAGTGCATCTGTTTGTGTAAATCTTTGGTATTTTTCTTTAAAGTTTTAACCATCCCTCGATGCAATGCTAGACATCGGTAGAGACAAAGATTATCCTTGTAGCGAAGGCTCGTATGTCGGTCCCTTTCAAGGCCAATGAGGGCAGTAGCGTAGCCAGCGGGGGGGCAGGGGGCAGAGTGCCCCCCCCCCCCACAGAAATTTTGGGGACGCGATGGGCGATGTTGAAAAAATGAAGGGGAGCCCAAAAAATAAAAAAAAAATAAAAAAAAATAAACGGCAAGAGGAGGGAGGGAATCGGGGACATTTTTTTTTTACAGTTTTTCGGGGGGGGGGGGGGCTCTTAGTCGTTACGATAAATTATGCAGTCCCCGACGGCGACTAGTCTCCCCGATGGTTAACCTGTTTTTTTGCTCTCAAGGGACAATTTCCCTAATAAGAACCCCAAATTTTCGGCGCGCTACGCGCGCTGTAGATTCACTCCAGTTTTTTCAGTATTTCCATTCCACATGTCTAGAAATTGTAAGTCCTCATACCAAGTAACTGGTAGGCAGAGTGCACAGGTTATGCAGAGGTCGTAAATTTTATCCCATATCACAAAGCCTAGTTGCTGTTCTCTTGTGTGTGTCATGTGATAGGGCAGATGGTGAGCCACTCACGGAGCATAGTTTGGCTATTTTATCGGGTATTCCAGGTGGTTTCGACACAATGTATGTTATCCCCGATACGGTCTACAACCCCTACAGTTTTTATTTTTTTCTTTTTGTTCTTAATGATTACATAGGCTATGTTTTTTTTTTTTTGTGAGCCCACCCAAAAATTTCGCGCGCTTTGCGCGCTTTGCAATTTCACGATTCAGATTCAAAAGAACACTAACTCGGCTTTTAAAATATTAAGGAACATTGTGGAAAGTGTGCCCAAGGCTGCAATGATATGGGATAGTTAGTCTCCTTCATACCACCCTCTCGACATAGGGGCTGTGGAACTTGTGGTCGCTGGCATGGCCCGCCCCCTGTCGGGGATAACCTGTCGCCTTCTCATGGTCGGTTTAGTTACTTTGGCTTTCACAAGAGTTATTTCTGCGATAAACCCCAAAATGTTCGGTACGCTTTGCACACTCTTCCTCAGTTCCGTTACCTAGAGCTAATAAAGTACAAACCCTTCCCATCTTTTCATGTAAATTAATAAGTAGAATAAATGGATTAATGTTCATGTCGGGAATTTCATCTCATTTCGCTAAACTTAGTTAATTATCTCTTGTGTCAGTCGTGCGGTACGGACTCGAAGAAGAAATTACAATATAATTTGTGTCCGATAGGGCCCAAATGCGGGGACAATTTATTGACCTATATAAGATTTAAATAAGTACAGATTCTTTCTAGTGTAGGCTAACCCCCAAAATTTTTGCCCCCTTTTCCACGGTTAAATCAGTGCGGAAATATCTTCCTCTAGCATATACAAATTTGATGTCGTATATGGCTCGCAATGACAGGTATAGTTCACAGGTTTTCTTCAAACCTCCCTCATCAACTCATCGACTGCATCCTGGCTGTCGGAGCTTGGGTCGCTACCCACCCTGCCCCTCCCCCGTTCGGAGAGTGGCCCTTCGTCGGGCAAATCCTGGCGCCAAGCCTGGAGGGAAGACACATTTTTCCAGTTATGACTTGTATATGTGTAATGAAGCAATGAACTAGAAATGGAAGCTGCATTTTTTGGAGAGCGGCAACTATTTCGGAGGGGCTGTCAATTTCACTAGGAGGACGTGTCGGCCCTCTAAAACTCCCTATGGAGAACACTGGAATCTAGTATAAAAAGAACAAAATATAGCACCATATTGCATTTAAGCTCTTCGAGACAGCAAAACATTCCAAAAGGGGAAGGTGACACCCAGGGAGACAGGCCCGTGGTCAGGGGGTTCAGGAGGTTCGCACTTAGTCCCGCCCATACCTAATTTTTCTTATTTTTATTTTTTTTTATTTAAATGGAGTTTTGGCGTTTTTCAGGGCAAAATGTCAATTCCGCTGGTTTAGCCAAATAAATGTAAGCCTTATGAGTAGCTGTTTTGTTCCAGTGCGACACAATTCCCTAGGGCCCCATTGACTCGTACCGACAAACCTTCTTACAGTCACACACTAACCCTGCTAACTCTCGAGGGAATAAGGAAAACATTGATACAAGATTGAAAATGTCCAAAAATTCCAACTTAGGTGTTCACCAGATCGCTCAATTTTAATGTAAAATCTCCTTGGGGCAGGAGGGGGAGAACCACACCTTCTCCCCGTTCGGTCGCTCGGCTCCTCACTTGGGCGCTTCGCTCCCTCAAGAAACTGCCACACCCCAGTGGCGGCGATGAAAAATGAAAAAGTTTGGGCTAAAGGTATGTTCAGTCCCTCAATATTTGTCAAGTGCTCCAATTAAGAAGCGGGGAGAATTTCGAAGTTGGGCTGAACGTATTCTTGCTTAAAACACTCGGGAAGTGCCGTTTCCGGCCATCTGAGGGGGTTGTAAAACCAAAAATTTTCTTGTACGCTCCGCGCCAATCGATGTTAGAGCTCCGCTTAGAAACATGTATTAACATTTTTCATAGATTGATTTTTTTTTTTTTGCATTAATTGAGAAATATCAGAAATGAGATCCATATTTCTAGACTGGGAACATGCAGCATAAAACACTCGGGAAGTGCCGTTTCCTGCCATCTGAGGGGTTTCTAAAACCAAAAATTTTCTTGTACGCTCCGCGCCAACCGATGGTGGCGCTCCGCTTAGATAGTCCCGTCGGTCAAGATTGGGGACGATGAGTCGACTTTGCCCCCCCCCACAAGAAAATCCTGGCTACGCCCCTGAATGAGGGCTTTGTTATTTGTAATATATTCAGGTAGCTTGGCAGTAATACCGATCGGATGGTCTCACAGCTTGTACACGAAGAACATGACGTTCTACCACCCACTTGGAATTAGGACGGGTCTGACGTACATGTTCCAAGGGATCTTTAGATGCTAATCGGTTCAGAAAAGAGAGAAAACTATTTTGGTCGGTAACCAATTCAGGGGCCTGAAGAAGTCTTGTGTTGTTGGAGGCGTAGTAATACTGGAGTTGACAGGTTTCTACATTGCGCAAAAAGAAGCCAAACCGAAGATTAATTTAAAAAGCCACTTTTTGATCCGCAAATAACTGCTTCGCTGCTTCTGCAAGTTCTTGGAAGTTCAAAGTTTTCAACCGAAAGTGGTATGTTTGTCTCAACTTTCCTTTCGTTTGGAATTTGGTCCTTATTTTCCACCAGTGCTTCCCATACATTTTGATGATGTCTTCAACATCGCAATGGCCAGTCCCTGGAAAATCATTTGGTAGGGGTACACTCCCTTGATAAAAAAACCAGGTCTTCTTCCCATGTTAGCAAGTCTTCACTCCTGTCCGAACCATCGCCTGCGATACGTCTAACTTTATCTGAAGCTGTAGAGAGATAAAAAGGAAGAACGTTTTAAATTTCTAAACCAAGGTATCAAAAGAGGCAACACGTACGCTATAACTAATAATACCTTTTGCCCAGTGGCGTAGCCAGGATGGAATTTTTAGGGGGCTAGGAAAGAAGTGGGGGGCCTGGTACCTTCGAGGGTCAGGCGCGGCAAGACTATCTAAACGGAGCGCCAACATTGGTTGGCGCGGATCGTACAAGAAAATTTTGGGTTTCACAAACCCTCCAGATGGCTGGAAACGGCACTTCCCACGTGTTTTAAGCTGGATGGACCCAGCCTTGAAATACGAATCTCATGTCAGCCACTTCTCAAATAGTGTGAATAAAAAATCAATCTATGAAAAATGATAATACATACAAATTTTAGGGACCCAAAATCTGGGCATTTCTGATCTGTACCTGGGCCTGGGGGATGAGACTAAAGGGAACCGGTATCTCCCCTTCGCTTAGGAAAAATTGTGAACTTCAGCAGATCGTAGATCGCAAATGCCGCAATATTTGAATACATTTCAGCTTTGATAGGAAACCAAAATAAGTTGTGTCCCCTCTGAGAAACTTTGTTTCCGTTAGATTTGCTAGATGCAAATTTGTGCTACGTTTGGCAAAACTTTGAACTGATTATAGGCATACGTTTTAGGATTTTCCTATTTGGGGAGCATGAAAATTTTCAACTGAAAATACTCATTTTTAGTCTTTGTAGAGATTTTACAAGTGACATACATACTACCAAAGAAACAACGTTTTCCGGTTTTAAGTGGTGTTAAGATACAAAATGGTGCTGTATTTGTTCAGTCATCGTTCATCACGAAGTCAAAATTAAAATACTACCAGTAAATCTCTAAAATATTTAAACCGTAAAGCAGAAGTATGGATCATGCTGGAAACATAAGAAATACGGACCTTGTGGACATTTTACAAATCCGCCCGGACGCCAGTGCCAACTAGTAAAAAGAGGACTTGACGAAAAATCGTTCTACAGTGGCACTTGTCATGGGAAGGAGTGGGCATGAGCATGAACTGTACTGAGAGTGTTTTGCTTGCATTGAGCTGTTCTATACTCGACTAGAAGCAATCAACTGAGATTGTCTCTGGATGAAGATGAATATCAGACAATTTGGGGAGGAACTGAAGTAAAAAGGTTAAGAGAATCGGTACTGTTTGGGGTGAGAGAACAGGACCTTAAGGCAGATTTTGTGTATGATAAAGTATAGAAATGGTCGTTTAAGAATGATCTCCAGTGTATGATTGCCTTGTTTTCAGTAAACCAACCAGCCACCCGAAATGCAGAGAGGGTCTTAACCTAACAAAGTCAAATTCGAGACTGCCGTCGAAACATTCATCTTCGAAGTGTAATGCAATTAACGACAGTGCAGATTATATACGGTATCAAATTTAGTGAAAGTAATCATTTTGAAGTTATTACTTGATTTTATACGTGCACACAAAATGTGTTTTACACACATCCATGCATGTTTTCTTAATTGTTACACATTTTCTTTATTTACTCTTTTCGAGGGAAAACTTCAAAGTGTATTTCCGTTCAAACATTTTATTTTTTTTCAATTACTTTATCAGGAGGCAAAAAAAAAAAAAAATGGGGTGGGGGCTGAAGAAAATCTAGGCACCCAGACCGCCCCTCGTGGCTACGCCACTGCCTTGGCCAAATGCTTAAAATGAACAGCAACACAGAGGAATTGCTGTGTAAAATTAAACGCAGAAATATAAAGGCATTTTGTTTTGACGGAAAGAACTGTTGCCTTACTAACCCTTAATTTCTTCCATAGTGTTTACTAAAAAGATAAAAAAAATATCTGACGGCTGGAAATTCTGCAAATTCGACTTACATCCGTCGAATTAAAAATATGTTCATTTCAGGAAAAGGTTTTTTCTTATTAATTTTTTTCTTTATTTTTCCCTTTTTTTAAATATAACAGAGACCAATAGCCAAAATTATGCAATAAATTTAGAACGTGCTGAATCCCAATTTGGATGACATTGTGTATTACTGGTATTATTTACTTCTAATAACGTTCTTAATTAAATGATTAACTACTGTAGTTGTAGAAATAAGGGGGAAAATTATCCTACAAGATATATCTGAAGAGAAAAGTCACCATTAAGGCTTAAAAAAAGAGGGTAAAATACGGACCATGATATTTTGTATAGAGGAGGTATTTTTTGACAAACAACGGGAGGAGGTATGGTGACAAAAATGAAGAAGGAATAGGAAAAGAACCAGAACTGTTATTTTACCTTTTAAGTTTATTATTTAACCTATTGCAAATTTACGTCCAAATTGTATTTCGGCCACGTAATTACGTGTCAAAGATAAACACAATAAAGGAGATGTTAATAATGTCACATTAATGGCATAAATTATAAGAGAGCAAACTTCTAAACCCGACACAAAATGTTCTATCTTCATTTAGGGTTTAGATGTGTAGACATCGAGATCTAAATACTTTTAAGGGAGCTGCCAGTTTTCAAACTCATGACTTAATTGTAGCAAATCTGTTCTAATTTTTTTCGCTTTCTTTGTGTCTGATATATCTTTGTTGTTCTCTGTGCTTTATTTCACTCATTCTTTAAATACAAGGACAGCACGTGTTTGTTGATATTCAATTACAAAATTGTAGGACTCGGTCCATTTATCCCAATCATTATCTGGGTGAAAGGTAGTTGGACTTCCGAAATAAATGCAAAGAAAAAATTACATCTGGTAAGAGGAGGTGAGCATGTGATATCATAATAAACGTGCAATAAGTGAACAATTGCAACGTCCTTGTGAGTGATGAGAATAGCAATGACTAGGCAATCTGAACAAAATACAAAGTTGCGGGGATTTTATTTATTTTAAGGGATTTAGAATTTTACCTTGCTTCATTTTATGGTACTGTAATTTCACCAGAGACCTGGACCTTTTCATCGCCTTTAAGCATTACAAAATGACGGTGCATGATAAACCAAGAATTGCAAATATATACAACTAGGCATATTAACATCGACAACAACGAAGACATTGTATAGTGTGTCTTACAATATGGTCACTACAGTGTGCCGTGGAATACATAAGATCCCGTACCATTGCAAACTCTCACCAAGAACCAGTTAACCGCTGTGGTCACATTTAATGGGTTTTTTCGTTTTGTGTTTGTGTGAATAGATATTTTTCTGCATTTACATATAACGTGCTGTATCCTATATTACAAACGGACTTTTCATTTTATTTATTTATTTTTTTTTAAAGATAAACATTAAAGTCTGACTCTTCATCCTTCACCCTTTTGACTTTCATGTGGGCTACTATTTGATAAGTTTAAAGTTAGTGCGTTTTAAGTGACATATCAAGAATAAATTTCAGTATAAAATATGGAGACTTTTAAGAAATAATTGTTCTTCTTGAATACCTACGAATCTTTGGCATGTACAGAGATAATTCAGAGATATTTCATTTGACACTTAAGTATCATTTCTTAGTAAAATATGCAGTGGATGCATTCTAACAATCATGATAAATATAGCTTTCATAAGGACATTTCGAACATAAAAATGAAAATCATACCACTATTTTGCATTTTAGCCCCTTCTCAAAGCAAAATTCTCCCAAAGGGAACTCCTCGGTACCTCTGAAATAGTGACCCATATTCTTATCTTTGTCTATATACACTCTTAAAAAAAATGGGCAAAATTTGCCCAACTTTTTGACCAACACTGGGCATCTATTCAACAACCTAAACAGTTGGGCAAAACTTTAACCAACCAAATTTGGTAAAGTTTGAACCTAACTGTTGGGCAGGAAACTACCCAACTGTTTGGTAAATGAGCATTTAAAACATACCCACTTGTTGGGCACGTCTTTTATTAAGATGTTGGGCAAATGCATTCACCAACCGTTGGTTAAACGTTAATCATGTTTTCCATAACCGTGGGTGCTTTTTCAACATCAGTTGGGCATATTCTTTAACCAACTGTTGGGCTAATCCCTAGTGCATTGCCCTAGTAAATGTGGCCATTTATAAATCAGGCTCAGATTATCCGACAATAAGGCATCATGAAGACTTGAAGATCGTGTTGAAATAAATATGAGCACATGGCAAGGAGAGAAGTATCCAATGATAGAATCAAACGATTAGGAAACCGTGATGCTGCCATAGTAAGCCAAAGGATGTAGGCTAGCCTAGTCTGTAGGCTAATCAAACTCACATTGATACATTACAGTACCAAACATAGTGTTAGGCTATGTTAGCCTAGCCTGGATGAGCAGGCGAACGTTTCGGCCATGGCTCAGTAGCAGCACCAGTTTCTTCCTAAATCGTGTTGATTATATCTTCGATATAAACATTAAATACTCCACACAACTCCTTGTACTCGTATTTAGCCTCAAACACACTCAAGAACCCCCCCCAAGCTCCATTCCTCAAGGTAATCTGAGACATTAATCAGCGAGATAGTTGTCGTTTGATGAGCTGCTAATGACTTTGAACCACTGAGAAATGCGTACGTACGTACGCCTGTTCTTAACTTTCACATGTTCATTGTGTGCAATGCTTTTATCACATTTACGTATGCGGAACGCGAAAAATTTTATTGCCCAACCAATGAGCAAACATTATGCTAATTAGCAATTAATTACCCAACAAGTAGATAGACCAAATATATGCCCAACCGTTGAGTGTAAGCTTGTTAACAGTTTGCCCAATGATTGGATAGTGGAATAAACGTGAATCGGAGAAACGTTTTTACCATTAAATGAGCAAAGTTTGACCAACATTTAACCAAAGCGTTTTACCCAACGAAAATATTGCCCAGTGTTTTAACAGTGTATGCAACAGTATTAGCTAGATATACCACAGCGAAAAAGAGATTACATATTACTTCCTGCCTATACTGATGACGGTAAAGATTAAAAACTTACCTTCAGTGGCAACACCATCAATCGGTGGTGAGGCCTTTGGGATATTAGTAATTCCAATACGAGAACTATGTCCATTCGTATCATCTTGTTGATGCCAGTTGTTTTTGACTTGCATTTCTTCTTGGGGACACCTTCTTGCATACCGTCTGAAGCCATGCGGGCTTTCTTATGGGGGCGTTCCGAAGTCACAGACCCAGGTTTATTATTCTTCATTTGCCTAAGTAAGGCGTCTTTTTGTGTGAAAACTTTGTTACACAACGGTTGTTTTTTTCACTGCTTCGTGCTTACTCTGATGTCTCTGTAGAGCATCTCTTCTCGAAAAGGATCTAAAACATGTTACATGTTCATTTTCAGCGACGTGTACACTAGCAAGATGCCGCTGCAAATGTTGTTGGCGAAGGAACTCCTTCGTACACAAAGAGCACTTAAAGGTCATTACGGACTCAGTTTATTACAGCAAAACAAAGTTTTACAAACACATACAGATCAGCGAGGAAAATATTGCAAAAAACTTTTGACAGGAGCTTATGTTCAGAGATGTGACCGCTCAGGAGCCTACAGGCTGAATGGTTTTTTGGTGGTGGTGGCTATTAGACCACTTACTCTGTTTATCGATTTCATAGACATGTCCGGACATGTTTGAAACTCTGTATGTTTTAATTTTGTTTACCTTCTAATGTCTTTAAAAAACAAAGTCAATAAAAGTACCGGTATTTAAAGAAAAAAAAACACTGGTACCACAACGGAATAAATTATTCGTAGTGTAGACGCAATCAGATATGTAAACTTGAAGGTTGGTTTACACTTCAAGATCTAATAATACAAGACTAGCCAATTTCTGGGAAGCCCAATTGTTAGGAATGGGATCAGAACGACCGTGACCGGCATGTGTTTACTGTTACAGTTTTGACAATACATCACTTGGCGCGTCTTTCTATGATACTTACTTGAATACTTACTAATTAGATAGCTCTGCATGTGGTCTTATAATAAGCTTACTTACTAAACAGTTTAAGAATGGTTACTTTCGAATCATTCACATGTTGTGTATAGCGGATCGCAGTAGCTATTGAGCTCGCTTAACAAATGATTTTTTTCTTCTTTTATGAGTATTGTAGCACCGTACTTGTTATGTAATTTATTTCCTGTGAGGCAGAAATTACACGTTACTGAGCTAACATTTACTTCAAAGGGTAATCATTAAATCAAGTTAGTTGTGAACTCAGTCCAATGTACCAAACTTTTGGCAGTGACACCAAAAGTTTATTGGTGGGGAAAATCGTCATACTGCATTTCCTCTGTGCTGCAGTGAAGTGCTGGCTACTCGTTTCTGAATGGGATTTGAATAATTAGAAATTTTAAATTTTATAATAATGTAATGTTTACAAAATAAACGGGCTACTACAAAGAATATCAATATATCTGCTGTGAATATATTTCAGCAAGGTAAATAATTAGTTAAGGACCCCATAAACCCAAATTCAAACACATTACAGTATGAGACAACAACCCCTGTTAAGAAATATACTACAGTAGCAAATATAGTTCATCCTATTTAAGTATAATGCTTCATAACGTAATAAAGCTGTCAGAGACAGTGTTTAGTGGCTTTTGCTGTCAATTCAGCTTCTCATGAGTTTTAATTGACTTTTGTTGTTAGCTTTTGAGTTAAATGTAAAAAACAAATGGTTTTCCAATAAGGATGTAGGCCTACATTTATAGATAATTCTTTGAAAAGGCTAAAAGCTAACAGGAAGATATGTTTTAATGAATTTCCTGAAAAAGACAGAACCCAACTGTTAATTGGTTGTCTTCTTTAAGGCTGGAATACTAAATTGTGGTTACATTAGAGTACACTTTTGTAACACAGAAAACACACAAAGATTCCTTAAAAAGTCTGTAAATTTTGACAAAACTGTAGTAGGCCTACACATTGTAGAATATGTATAGATAGTACAAAGCCATCTGAAACCTGATGTAGCTCAGCCACTTAGGAGTAAGTCACCTAGACCTTTAATATTCTCCAATGTTTAAATACTTCCAAGCATTGTTCCTTTGAAATTTTGGAATGTAGTGTGAGGCATAGGCAGGCTATTTCCTAGTTGCCCACCAGTTAGTGCAATTAATTATATCACTATATTCTCAATAAAATAAAATAAAAAATATAATAACATTAATAAACCAAAACAATCGAGTGTTGTCCAACCAAGTAAATTCAGTGTTGGTTTCTTTTCATTCAATTCTGCGTTTTCTAAATGCCAATCTATATTTCAGGAAAATATTAACAACGTTCTCTTTTTTCATTGATATACAAATAAGGATCACATGATGCAACTCACTTAACAAGCAACACAATATTAATTTAATTATGTGAATCATTTTTACACAGAAGCTGTACATATTACTTTTTACTCACTTCAGGCCTACATTGCAGATTTCGTATGAAGAACATAATTGGCAGGTTAATATTGATGAACCCATGCAACAATATGCACCGCACGCACCCTTTGTGGTGGCTGAATTCAATAAGAACCCACCACAGTTCACCCACCACAAAGGGTGCGTGCGGTGCATACTACACTACTTTTCATTAAATCCCACTGAAATTTAAGTCTATGGAAATGCACTATGGAGGTCACCTTTGTTATGCAAATGTATTAAAACCTGTCATAAGATCATATTCGTTCACTCCGAAAATGGGTGTTGTCTCTAAACAACATTCAGTCGTTTTACAATTTAATTGGTCAAAACTAGCTGACTAGTACATCGACTGTGTGTTCAGTTGAGTCTCGTAATGATTTCCTTTCATAATCAGAAGACAGGTGCATATATCGATCACATTCACTTTTGCTTTTGAAGCTGAAACTTACCGCTGCAAAAAAGATATCTAAGTCACTTTTTACCCACAAGACTGAAACTGAAAAGAATCACAAGAACAGGTGAGTATGTTAACATTATTGTAAAAAAATGAATTTAGAGATTCAATGACTGATCCAAGCGATCCACAATTTATGATAATATAACAAAATTTCATCAACGAAGAAGGAAATTCCCACTTTTTGAAAAAACTTTGCTTTTAATATTTTAATGTTTAAGCTTACAAAGGCAATTTTTGAAAACCTCTTGATTGAAGTTTATGCATTGGACATCAATAAGTGTTTTGCAAAGCCAGTGAATTTGCCTCTAAAATTCAAAAAGAATATTACGTTAAATTTAAAACATTTCGACGAAAATGAAATCAATTTTACCCAAACCATCTCGTGTATTTTCAACTTCCCAAAGACAAGAATGAAGTAGATGTCGAGTAATTTTATTTGTCCCAGTAGCGAAAGGTTGAGGAAGAGAAATCTTGCTTAAAATGACACCCATGAAGAATAAAAAAGTTGATATATTTTTCCAAAATGTACCTTTGAGACTATAACCTTTTAACCACTCAATCTTTAAAGTTATATAGTTTCCCTTGAAAGTAAGAAATCGTTTTTTGATGTCTCCTTGAGCGTAAAAACTAAATAGCAAAATATTGATTTCTACACGAGCTTCACCTTTAGTCTTTCACCATTTATGTTTGTTGTGTGAGACCATAAATTGATTTAATTAACACAAAATGCTGTTATCGTGGTCTGATTTTCATTGTTCACCTTAAAGATGAGATCGATAAGTTTTGCATCTGTGTGGGTTTGTTTTTACCCTATAAATATGAAAAATTCCCATTCATCATAAAATGACACGTTATTAATTTTTTTCTCCTTTGAAAGACTTCTTCAATGTCTGCGTGTCTGCTAATAGTTTGTTAAAAAAGGGGAAAGGTGTCGGAATAAACCCGTAAACGGTTCATATTCGCTGTCAAACATTAATTGCTCCTTAAAAATCTTTGTTGTTTGAATCGTCTCTTTACACATGTACTCATTTGTTGTATGTCATGTTCAAGTTTGAAGGAAATTTCGATCCATTTGACTTTAAGGAGACTTATGCAAATTCAAAATAAGTATAAAATATACATTTGACTTTTTTATCAAGCCCTGTAATTCAGTTTTCTTTGCATCTCATATTTTGATGTAAGTCGAGTCGGCCGCGTCCGTTCTCCAGTTGTGGATCATCGACTTGTTTTCCACGATCCATTGGTATGCTGAGCACCAGGTGCAATGTCAGTAGGCTCCACTTTTTACGAGCGAATGCGAAGTATAGCAGTCGCTTTATGGACTTGTTACAGTGTTTTCAATCTGTACATTGTTGGTTTTGTTACTTTGTAAGTGTTTGTAAATGAAAAGGAGTTAACCATGAAGGCAGAGAATTTATTTAAGGATGTCTCTGGTTCCTTTACACGTTGAGGCATATTACTTGAGGGATAATTCAATCACATGGTTTTTGGAACTACTGTATGAGGTTCTCAGAAGCCCTTTCTTTAGTTTTTGTCAACTGCCGTTCTCTATGGCTTGGTCGTTACCCTTCTTTTCTTACAGTTTGAAACATACGAGCAACCTGTTGACTTAAAAGTTTAGGCGTTCTTTTAATAAAAACATTGGGCGGGGATTACTTTTCATAATGAAGCAACTTATAACTGTAACAAGAGCGACAAACTAAAGTTACATTTTATTTTGTTCAGAACTGAAGACTGTCACAGAGGGTTAGGAATAGAGAACGCATAAGAAAACGCAGTCTCCCGGATGCGAAAATTGCGCAATATTAATTGCCTAGTTTTCTTCTGACCTAGACGTTTCAACTGAAAAATGAATCGCCCTTAGGAATAGGCGCTTGCTTTGCCGGGGACCACATGATCAGCCGAACGACATATGATACAGTTGATAATATCAATTGCTACCGTGGCTTGAAAAAACCATTTAGAGATTTTGATGTGTTTCAGTTGAGAGTCAAATGTGCCATGCGCAGGTCCTATATACCTCTATGCTTAACCGCATCTAAATAAACTTAGTTAACATCAACCCAAGTTTTTGTTCTGCATTTCGAAAATATTCTCACATTAGATTTTTTCATTGGTGGTTGTACTTGACGGCATGGTATAATTAAATTTAGCAATCTTGTAAGACAAATTAAAAACGGTTCCTTTGAGCAACCGTACTGTAAGGAAAAAAGGCCACAAGCTGCTCACTTGTCCAACCAAAGAAAGAGAAGTCGGTGAGAAATTCTATAATGTTTTTTGTTGTTGACAATTAAAGGAGGAATGGAAAGAGAGATCTCTGATGAGGAGTAGCAAAATAAAAGACTGCGTGGTTATCTCTCTCTACCCGTAAACCTCATTAGCCAAGATAATAGCTAAGTTACATCTCTTCTGATCTAGAGGCATATGCTTACTTTGCTGGTGATCATGCGATGCATTCACTGGTGATCCGGTTGCACTGTCGAACCGTAATAAGCACTGCCATCAAACAATTCTGAGAACACTAAGGAAGTTACAAAATACTGAAATTGTCATTCGTGAGGAAATTTTGATATTTTAAACTTCCAATAATATGCGTGAAATTCTGGCAGTTTTGGCTACGGCCGGAAATGACTAATAAAATAATTCTTCTGCAATCTAAACATGTCTATTTTCTAGATCTAGTAGATAATATCACCCACTTCTTGTTTTATTCAGTCAATTTTAACATCATTATAAATATATCACTCACATATACTTTTCTAAACTCGAGCTTGCATCATAAACACTTCTTTTTCCCTCACCTCCCATCACTAATGTTATGCTATGCTAATACTGTATAAATTTTCAACACTGATATATTTTTCTGAAATGCGCAAACCTCCTCATTATAAAAAAAATCACGTGTTTGGTCGAACGTTAGAACATCCCCCTAACACGCGGAAGACCTGGGTTCGATTCCCAGGTCAAGTCACACCAAAGAATCTAAAAATGGGACCTACTGCCGTCTGGGAGTTGCTAAGTTGAGCAACTTTTTATTAATATCATTAACATCAAGACCGCCTGCATTCGCGAGTATGAATGCCTTGCATTCTGGTTAACTCTTCGGTATAACCATGGAAGTACTCCGAGGGAGTACTTCCATGGTGTAACTCAACTCCCGACCTCCCGACCTGCAAATCGGCTGCTCTAATCATTTGACCATGAAGGCGGTGGTATTGTTACTAAGAAATATGACACGAAGCAACTTGAGTTTTGTTTGGTTTTTCCGGCAAAAGTTTGCTTACATGTATCTACTTGAACACCCTCTCCTCTGCCTGTGTAATCTGGCAATTGGAAACGTCCCTGAACCAGGGGTGGCGCCACCGGGGGGGAGGTGCCATGCCCCCCCCCCCCCCCGTCGGGGAAGGTCGGTGGTTTCGTCGGGGAGGCCTAAAAAAGTAAAAAAATATAAACAAATCCGCAAGGACTGAAATTACTGGATGGGTGATCTTGAACATATTTTTCCTTTTATTACACTATTTTTATACACACAGGAATCGATTTTCAATTACTTCTCATATCTCATAGTTCATAGCTCTGTTAAAACCAATTACCTTGTCCCATCTTAAATCTGTGCGCGCAAGGTCACCCATAACCAAGACTTGTGTTAGGGACCTGGAAATTTCACGTGCAGACTTAACCAAGGGTGGCACCAGCGGGGAACCAGGGGCTTTGCCCCCGTCGGGGAAGACTGCCCTTCCCCTGTCGTCAAGAAGGTCCAGTTTCGTCGGAGATGTAAGCCCGATAAACGTTAGTCCCAGGACGATCTTCTTGATTTTACTTTACTAGTTTTCCTTACAAAACGGAAAAGAAGTTGTTCAGGTGCATGCAGTGCCCAAATGGTTTGCCCTCTGTTCTGCCCCGACAGCCGAATTCGAGCAACGGTAATGACAATCGACCAGGCCGTTTTCAGTTATATGCAATGGTGAACAGAAGTGTGAGAATGTCTCCTAATTAGTCTGAAAATTCATTTGAAGCCACCTTGTTGTTACGTGACATATTTTAAAAAACGTCGGCGGGAAGTAAAATCATTTATTGTCGAGAGTTCGGATAGTCACATAGAAAATAACATAAATTTAGTGAACCTCGCAATTGAATACAACGAGGGGTCTCAAAAGAGAAAAAAAAAATCCATTTTTTTTATTCGGTTACACACACAGTTTACACAGTTTTCCCTAGAGAAAAAGACCACCATTTCATTTAATTGTAGCGGTGCCTTTTATCTGGTTACTTTCTGATCACATGGCAAGTTGGGTTTTTTCTATTGAAGTGAAACTTTTATAAAAAACGACTGCTTCCTTTCTAGTTACAAGTCTGGAAAATGCCATTTCCGGCTGTCTGAGGGTAAGATTTTTTAAAAATTTTCTCTACGCTCCGCGCCAAGTTATGGTGGCGCTCCGCTTTGATAGTGTTTTGGGCGAACAGATAACTCAGCAGAACAATGTATGCTTGCAAATTATTCTTCGTTTGAGGGAAATATGAAGTGAAAATTTTAAAGCGGAAAAAGCTGAAAATAAAGACTGCTTTGTTTCTGGTTACGAGCCTGGGAAATGCCATTTCCGGCTGTCTGGGGTTTTCAATTTTTCAAAAATTTTTGTGCACTTATAGTCAGTTTTTCGGGCAGGGTTACATTGTTCAGACAAAATAGACTATTATTCTGCCTCCTACCAAATTGAAACACTCCCGTACACATATGTCAACATACAAAATATAAAACTTGAAATATATGGGAAGTCAAACTTTTTCCGTGAGGAAAATTCCGAGGGCCTTAGTTTCCATGATATGTAATTCAGAAACCCAAACAAAACTACAAATCACCCCTTCTTGATATTTCTCATAAGGGGGTCAAATTCTTCCATAAACCGCCAAAATTTGTCATAAAATTACAGTTCTACCAATGAAACTTTAGATTCTCTGATATTTGTTAAAAATGATTAACTTTTTCATTTTTGATGGATACCAGTACTCCATACAATTAAACACCCATTTTAACGCTCTTAATCACTCTGACAATTGCTCTTGACGGGCATATCATTGAATAAAAAACCCAAAAGTTTCATTGTAATCTTATCCAAAAAGCAAATTTTTTAATAAAATTATAAAATTTCTCCAATATGATAAGCTGTTAATTTTCAAATCTTCGTTTAAAAAGGGGAACAATTTTTCGGGCACATTTCCAGTTTCGTCTGAAAGCCTTAGTACCTGGGCCTTGCACGATGGAATGCGTAACCCCAAAAGAGTTTCAGCTGTCGCCTTTGTAACGTTTTTTATTTTAATGAAGGACAGATTCTTCAATAAACATCCCAACTTTTTAATGATCCTTACTAAAGCAAATTTTTTTTAAAACCTTTGTCTTCTAAACAAACTCCAGATTTTTAAATATTTGTTGAAAAAAGCCAAAAATTTCGGCGTGCTACGCGCGCCTCAGATTCTACCACATCACGTCCCTCTGGACTTACTCATAGCCTTTGTCGGGGACTCAAAATGCTGGCCCCCCCCCTGTCGGGGAGCTTGGCCCCCTGTCGGGCAAATCCTGGCGCCACCCCTGCCCTGAACCTTTTGGCGACTTTCGCTGGATATGCATTACATGTTAAAGTGTTGTGCGATACCATGAAATGAGACTGAAGAATACGTAACGGTGACTTTGATGCTTTTATACTTTTCTGAAAAATGTTTGATAGAATTCGGGAAAACGTAATGAAGTTTCTGTGTTACTGGATTACATGTCATATAGTTTTGAACTCAAATGGCTGCCCAAATTTTTCTAGACCCCTCAGTCCCCAAGGTAACGGGGTTTGGGTCAGTCTTCCTGGCTTCTTACGCCTGTGCAGTGGTGTTACGTCAGGTATGGTCCACCTTAGTGTGAGAAAATTTTAGTCTTAAACATTTTGAGGGGTGCACTTGCACTTGAAGTATTCAGTCTTTTAAATTAACTCCATCAATAACATCATCTCCTCAAACCGTTAAAAATTAGAAAAGCAACGGAATTTGCATCATTTGAAATTTTCAAAGTTTGGATGAACAAATTGTTCCTTAGCAACAAATAACTGAATTTCAATCTCAGATAACATACTTCTCAGAAAGAAGGTTAGAATACCTCCTTATTTTGAGTAATCTATCGTTCTGCGTTCATAGAAATTGATTTGAAAACAGTATTTCCCTTTGAACTACACTGTTTCCTTCCTCTTTGAAGTCATCCATCCACTTTTTCAGACCAATGGTTTGAGCTGGTCCTTCTGTTTAAATTCGACAAAGTGTTCATCGGCCTGTTGCCCTCCACCAGCTTATAACTCTTTTGTTCAGTTTTTTATGTACGATACCGGTATACCAGCAAAATTACGATAATATTTTTTTCTGTTCTTTTTATTATTCATCTATTTTCAAATGGAAATGTTCATACTTTTCATTCTAATGTTCAATGGTCTTAAACTCGCAGACATTAAATTATATGGGAATTCCTTCCTTTCCTGGATCCCTTTTAGCGAGTTGCATCTCTCCCCATTAACATCATTGTTTCTGTGGTCCAAAGAACTGAAATTTATATTGCCACCTATGGAAGGAGATTCTTGAAGGCAGTGGAACATGTCTCTCAATGTTTGAAAAATATCCACACAGTATTTTGGTTCAAAAAATTAAGATAATGACCGCCCAACTTTAGAACAATTCATAACCCTTGCTTCCCTCCGTTGCATGGTCTCCGCTTGTATCGCTAAGGCGGCCGGTTGGGGCACGGGCGGGGTCCCATAACACACTTACGACACCTTCGTTGTCTTTGGCTCGTTCAACACCTGTTTTTTCTAATTAAAAGATTTTGACGGTTCTTGCTCAATCGTTAAATACTGTCCAATCTGAAGACCACCTTTAGATCACTCATGTGAGTGACGTGGTGGACCCTGGGAAAAAAGTTCTATCGAACTTTCAAAGACCCTGTCTGTTTTCGTCTTCGGTATGCAAAACTCTTTTGTTGGTTTAAAATGAAAGTTTACTTTCGCTTTATATGGGAGTTCATAGCCTCACTTCATACTTGAAAATCAAAGGCGTCAATTCTAGTTTTGGCGTAAGTGATCATGTTCCCAGCCCGGCATATTCGAGTAAAGATTGCCTTACGCTACTGGATAGTCTAATTTTATTTTTCTTGCTGTAAAATGAAACTTAGTGCAACAACTTCTGTAAATTTCCTGTCAATGTAGCTTCATTCTCGTGATATTTTGTACGTAATCACCAGTACGAAGTGTTGGGGAGTTCAGGGAAAAAGGGGTCACGAAAACTCCTTGAACCCCTATTTAATTCTAGGTCACTCACACAAAAGTCACAACTACAGACCCGTTTTGATCCCTGACTTCAGCTGTTCAGTAATAATCTACTAACCTTAAGATACCACCATGGCCTACGGAGCTAATAATTCTCGAAATTAGATATTAACATGGGAATCGGTGCTATGGTGATAGCTAACTCTTAACTGACAGTTAAAGGCCCAATTTTCTCACCCCAAACAGTACCAATTCTCCTAACCCTCTTATTTAAACCCTCCCACAATTGTCTGAAATTCATCCTCATCCAGACACAATCTCAGTTTATTGCTTCAGGGTGAGTATAGGAAAGCTCAATGTGGATTATCAAAACACTCTCAGTATAGTTTATGCTGTGTAATATAAGCTTTGGTACGCTGCATTGTTTATATTAGCTGTCAATAAAAGAGCTGAGCCAATTGAGAATTTCGGTTAACCACTACAAGAATTGTAGTTTGGGATGAGAAGATTGGCCCTTAAAGCAGGGAGTTGCAACCCTGCTTAAAGCCACAAAAAGAAGTCCCAACGCAGCAACGAGATAATAGTTATGACAACATAGGAGAGTTGTCTTGTAATTTGGTCATCATACTATTAAGCCTGCGAGTTAAAACTTTTCAATTGTTTTCAGCAATGGCTCCTTTCTCAGGTACATGTCAGTTTCCTTTCATTGTATCTTACCTCTCGGCGCTCAATTTATATAGGGAAACGAGGTCTTGCTTCCATTTAAATGTTAATGTGACATGATATTTTTAATGCCAAATCATGCACGTCCTTATCCTTCCCATCGCCAACAAATGATAACATAAGTTTCAGAAACTGGCACATTATGTTTGCATTGCGGCATTCCGATCACTTAAACAGGGAATTTTTGTCATCATCATCAAACTAATTTCGCCAACAAACTTTGAAGGCATTGAACTTCCCGGTAAGTTTTATGTTTAACAAGAAAAATGTATTTTGAATCGATTCGGGTCTGACAGATTTAGGTTAAAGAACCATGTATGATTTATATAGACTAGCAGTGGATTCTATACCCCAATAATCGTCTACTCTTTGTTACAACTACTCAACGGACAGGACTCCACTCAGTCCTTCTTGTCTCGGTTGTTGGCCTCCATGAAGTTGGTGAAATTTGCCTTCTTGTTGGTTTGAGTCCTGTGCATGGTCACCCCTGGCTCCAACTTCCATTATTTTAACTCACTAACGCGTAGCTATAGATACATCCGAACAGTTTACTGATGGTCTAATTTAGTGAAAGATAACTTTGGTCCATCACCTTTCACTTTTCAAATTCTTTTCTCACCTGTATCACCGGAATATTTGACAGGAAACTGTCGCTTGATTTCCTCAATTTCACTGAATGTGATGGTGTTGAATTACATTTGGATCATAAAATTTAGACTATTTACGGCTGATAGACCCAACTAATGACAGAGCTCCCATCCAAATAGCGGCTCCGGTTCGCCTATATTTGTTATGAGTTATCTTTTGCACATTAGAGAGACTCAGTACAGCGAGGCGAGGTCAACAGAAAATTAAAAATATTTTATGTTTGACGCATATGTTATCTTCTTCACAAACAAAAGATCATAACTCCGTTACTGGATATTCAATATTCCAGATATTTCTGCCGTACACATTATTCTTGGCCTGTTTAAATTTTCTTTTTGTGATGCAATGACTGAAGCACAACTCACGAAACCTTGTATAAAAAATTTTTGTGTGATTAAACACATCTTAGCAACCTAACGCTGAAATATAAAACAACAACATCGAAAATTAATATCGGTGCAATAAACTTTTTAAAGGAACTTATTCATAAAGTACATTGGATTGAGAAACTGTCGAGTGGTGAAGTGTTCAATATAAATTTTCATATTAGTGGAACACTTAGCACCTTAGTACCTATAATCCAAGTTAGGTGCTGATCAAATTTAGATTAAAAATGACCCAGTAAGGACCATCTTTTCTATCTTTAATTAAAATAACAATCACAATTTGGGTCGGTTGGTGCCATACTTAACCGGAATGGTTTAACTTCAATCAAGACGTTCTGAGAGTATTTCCTAATAGTTATTATTTACCAACAGAAAAAATGGCTTCTACTGGACATTTCTTCCTTACAATATGCTTTGCTCTGCTGACAACGGGTAAGTTTTCTTGCGTTATGCATTTTGAATAAAGCTTATGTAGGCCTATTGATGACACGTCATCTTTGGGGGCAAAGCAAAGGAACACGTGGCCCGGTGCAGGCAGTATAATAATGGAGCTAATAGTAATAGATCCATGGTAGAATTCGCCCGCACGTGCAGACCACCGTGCGGAGCGATTACTTTGTTTAGCTCCATGAGCAGACAAAGCGCGTAGATGACAAATCAGCTGCACGTGCATTTGCGGGGTGGGTTTGTTTTGCCCCCAAAGGAGGGCGTACTTTTCTGCTCTATGACATCTTCATGCATAAAGTCCAGAAAAATCCTAAGCTTTAGCTTTAGCCTAGGATTTCTATGATAAGTCCATAGAAATCCTAAGCTTTAGCTGGAAGGAGCACACCAACGCGAAAGCACGAGACAAAAACATACGCAACCATAGGGTCACGTGCCGGGGTATGGTATGTATCATATTTTTATGCATCCGAATCAAACGCAATCTTACCGAAATCTGGTTACTAATCGTTTGGTCACGTTAGGTATGTTGCTGAAAATGAAAGCGGGTGAAGCAGAATATTTCAAAATGCCGCAGTCATTCCTTTCACCAAAACCAACGACTTCAAAATCACACATTTTTGGTCATCAAGTTTTTACAGATATCACCTTTAATAACATCATGATCGTAACCAGGGGTGGGGTCTCGACCATCGTCTTTGCCCCAAAAACCAATCATTCACTTGCCCGAGGCCCCCACCTTTCTTCATCGATATTGGCACTCTTGAGTTGAGATATCACATTATTCCATACTTCAACAGTTTGACTTAATGCCTTCAGTAAAAGAGATGTTACAGTAACGTTAGGTTAGGACATGCATCCTGGTCCGATAAACTTTGCTTTTAAAGAAAAGTTTGGATTCCTTTAAGAAATTAGGTAACACCCTCCCTCCCACTCATGCCCCCCTCCAATAGCATTGGAATAATACATATAATTACCTCTCAAGACTGTTAATTTTATTTCTTCTTTACTGCTTGTTGTCGTTATGGTAAATGGGTCTAGCAGTCTGAAAATTTCAACTGGTCATTTTTACTCCGTTTGACAACTTTTATGCTTAATGGAAAAATTTTGGCGTGCTTTAAAACTTGTCATTTACATATATGAAAAGCAAGATGTTGTTCTCATACTGCCACAATTTGTAAAATGCTCAGAGTCGGCGGGTTTCCCTTTGCTTTCTCATTGGATCTCAAAAATAGGGACAAAATGTATGTGCCTGAGTGGCTGCTCATGACAATAAACTCAATTTCTCAGAGGTAGGGCTCGGTCTCGTTTGGCATACCTCTTGAAACACGTTACTGAATGTAAGATGGTGGATTTGTTCATGTCATGCTTGTGACATGAACGAAGTGAGATTTCCTCGGTGAGATTTCCTTTATCATTCGAATCGTCCTCTATGCCCCCTCCCCCAGTCAGAAAATCAAAGGGAGCTTTTGTGCAGATAAAACCTTAATTTTTTCATGTTCTGAAATAACACGCATAAAACACAAAATATTTCAAAATATTACTTTTCAAATTTGGCTTAGTAAACTAGTATTAACTTTTGGTGAGATTTCCCTCATAAAAATAGTGGTTTGCCGCCTTTTTCCCTTGGAGATCGGCTATATAGTTCTTGCATGGAATAGACATTGAGTTTGAGTACTTTTGATGTACAATGAATACCGTATACATATCATTGAAATCTGTGAAACACATATTTGAAACATTTGAGTATTTTGTTCACTGTGTTTTCCAGGTTAGTGTAACTATATAGGGAGTGTTTTCTTTCAAGGCTTTGAATAAAATCGAAAGTGGTACCGGTTTTTCACCCTGCACCTGCACGTTGTTTAAGGAATTCATTCCTCTTTTTCGTGTGAAATGTTGAATGGAAATCTCGCATCTTTCACTTAATACTTTGTTTCAATAGCAAAGGAAATTTTAAAACACTGATATTGAAATTTATACTTGAACGAAAGTAAAACATGATAAAATAAATTTATCAATTTGAAAGTAAAAGTAAACAGAGAGCTAAAAGGCTTAGCTTTCTTGTCACTCAAAAGGAAGTGGTTACGTTTTTCAAACTGAAGGCCGGAGTTTCGTGGACTGAGCGTTTTCTCTGCGATTTTAGCGCAGAATGTTTAGGATCCATAAACGGAGATCAAATCATGGGGTTCCTATACCCTCATGATCAAACACGCCGATATATTATAAAGGTTAGAGACCGGGCAGTGAAACTTCAACTAACTAACCGACTAATTACAAGAACAAAGACATGCGCGAATTCGAGGGGGAGGGGGGCTTTTACGGCACTAGCCCTCATTTTTTCGCCACATTAACATTATAAAACATAAGGAAAATGAGCAGTGCAACTCCCTAACAGAACTGTTTTCTCTTAGGTCAGCCCCCCCCCCCCTTTTTTTTGGAATGTCTGGATCCACGCCTGAAAGAAGACATTGAAATAGGCCAAATATTCAAAGGCTTAGATTTAGGGTATGCGATTGAGAAAGTCGAGTGAGGCAATGCATGTGACTTCTTTTTAGTAAAACTGTCTCACAACTAACTCTTGAACTCTAATTATATGGCATAATATATGGTTTCAAACAGTAGCGTAGCTAGGATTGTTTCATTGGGGGAGGGGGGGTTGGTGCACGACATGAGGGAAAAGTTTCAGGGGAGAGAATAAACCGCTATTTTAGGTGTGTTTTTTTTTTTTGCATTGCAGGGTTGGGTCATGGGGGGTTCAACCCCCAAACCACCCCTGTAGCTGCGCCAACACTGTTTTCAAATATGTCTATACTCCCAGCAAGCCGAAATATTTCTGCACTACCTTCACTTTTGCATACCCGATCATCGTTTAAAAGTTTTCATTTTTAATGATTGTTTTAAGAATGGCGACTGCAAATGGATGAAAGTTAAATCAATTATTCTTCTCTTTCGTCTCTCACCAAAAGCTTGTGCCCTAGAGTGCTACAGTAAGATTGAAGTTGCATGCTCCCCCAGTGGTTTTGTTTGTACCGCCCTCACAATATTAGGAAACTTATCAATGACACCCACGGAATGTGAGCCTAATGTGACCATGTGCAGCTCGATGACTCTGGCAGCAGCAGGTAAGAGCATAAATACATTAATTTTAGGCCAAAAAGTCGAAGAAAGTACTTGCAACCACTGTAAACGGCAAGCTAGGGCAACAACAGCTTAATCTCACAATATTCTTCTAATTTCAAAGTATCCTTTTTTTTTTTTTTGTCTCCATCTTTATTTTAGTTCTCTTCATCTCACAGTAGCATTTTTCATACAATTTTATTTAATTTAGTTTAGATAGCATACAGCAATTATAAATATAACATTCGACTTCATTCTATAATATTCTTTTATCAATTGTCCTAATAATGCAAGAAAATATGATAGCAAGCTTAATAGTGTTTTCACATTATAACAATACGTTTAAATTCTGTAATAACATTCAATACGAAAAAATGAATCAAAGCTGCCATCACAGCCTTAATAAAAGAGTTATATGAAAGTATTTGATTATTATCATCGAAAATATCTTTTACATAAACAACACCTTTGTCAAACCAATGTTTGTAGAAAACTAACTTATTATTCACTTTGATATATGTGTTATTCCATAAAATTTGATCGCAGTAATGATCTGACGGTTGCTTAAAATTAAACTGTACCCACGCCATACAAACGTCATTAATGAAATCATTGTTAATTTTAAGGTCCTTTGCTACAAAATTACAATGGAATAAAAAGACTTTCCAAAGCCTTTTAAGTACCAATTGAAATAATCTTTCCAAGAACCTCTGGTATCGTTTAAGTATCTGTTTACCCAAGTGCTTTTTAAGCTATTCATGAAAGTTAAAACATGAGTAGCGTTAAGTACACCCTCTGAAATGGGAGCAACTAAAGTACTACGCTTAACTTTGTCCGGTTTACCCGACCAAATGAAGTTAAAAATATAACTTTCTAAATCCTTCAGAAAAGTTTGAGGGGGATTCGGTAATATTTGAAACAGATAAACTAATTGAGAGATTCCAAACGATTTAACTAAAGTTAATTTTCCAATGGGAGACAGATAACGTTGTGACCACATATTTAACACATTTTTAGACGTGATAATTTTGGGGGGTAATTCAGACGAAACAAGTTTTCTTTACAATGATCGAAAGTAATACCTAACGCAGTAACGGGACCAACCGTTCAACTGAAACGAAAATTATGCAGAAAATTGGGTTTGTTGTTTACCAAAGTGCCTAAAGGAAAAATATTCGACTTCTCAAAGTTTACTTTCAGTCCAGAAGACACTTCGAGCTCGTTAAAAATATCAACAACAGCCTTCACAGATGAGTAGGATCCATCCAGAAAAATACAAGTGTCATCGGCATATTGAATAATACGTGTCTCGTGTTGACAGATTACTAAACCTTTAATATCTGGGGACATGGACTCACGGTTGAATTTTATAAGCATTTCTGGAGCCTTATTTGAGATAAAGTTACCAGTTCCCTTAATTGTGCATATTTAAATAATAAGCTGTCTGATGAACAAGGTAGAGCTATTACTACATTGATTCCAAAACCAAATAAAGATCCTGCTGTTGTGAAAAATTACCGGCCCATTTCATTGCTAAATGTTGATTATAAGATATGTTCAAAAGCACTGGCATCTAGAATTAAGAATGTTATTTCGACTATTATCAATGACAACCAAACCGGCTTTGTTAAAAATAGGTTCATAGGTGAAAATGTTCGATATATATTACACTCCATTGATTACTGCAAAGAAAACAAGGTACCGGGCTTTCTTGTTTTGGTTGACTTTAAAAAGGCTTTCGATAGGTTAGAGTGGGAGTTTATTTATTACTGTTTACAATTTTTTAACTTCAGTAAAGGCTTTATTAAATGGATTTCCACCTTATACTCTAATGCAACATCTTGTGTATATAATAATGGTTTTTCCTCGACCTTCTTTAGAGTCTCCAGAGGAGTTAGGCAAGGTTGTTCCATAAGTCCCTATTTGCTCATTATATGTGCCGAGGTACTTGCTTTACGTATAAAGAGATATTAAAAATTTCAAAGTATCCTAATATTTAAGGAGTCCAGCATTGCATTTTCAAGGAAAACCAAGTTAATCTTTGTAAATTTCTCATTTAAAGAAAAAAAATATTGTCACATGACTCTAAAGAGCCAAGCATGAAACAAGACTGCATGAACACAAAGTTAATGAACACTCTCAATGTAGTTGGACGAGAGCTATGTCAAATATTTAGAGCAGTCTAAAACTGGAAATTGTCAGTAACTGTCAGATAAAAATGCTATCGTCATTTATCGTCATAGGAGGAACTACGACGGAAAAAATAAACTAATGCTAGTCTACTTTTTCAGTTGTTTCAATTTTTTGCACAAGATTTACTGAAATGTGTCACCATCTTTGTTTCTAGAACAATTTTGTCAGTTTTTTGAATCTCTCTGATTTCTCAAGGTTAACTTTAGTAGACTATAAAAAGTTCAGATGAATAGATGCATTTTCCATTTTCTTACTAAAGCCAAGACTACACTCTAAACACAAAAGAGTGAAATTCACTCTGGTACATGCGAATGGCAAGCTTTCCACACCCGTCGGATTCTTCACAAATGAACAAAATGATAACAATGACGCCGAAAGACCGAAATTTATGAAGAAACAAAGTGAACGTATATTGTGTAAAAATGAAACAACTGGTTTAGTGATAAATTGCAAATTAAATTTTTCACGCTTGAGGGTACTAGTCGATATTCACCTTTAATACACTACAAGGAAAGAGTAAGCTATGCAGAACAATCTCCTGCATTGCAAAATGCAAAGTAATGCTAATTAGTGTGCAAATATGCAAATAAGCTAAAAATTGCATTTTTTATTTGCGTTCATAGTGGCTCTCTGAATAAACATAAAAATATAAAAGTCAACTCAGCTCAAAGCAAGGTGAAAAAAGATATCAGAATATGAATGAATCAGACTCTGCTGGGTCTGCAACATAGAGACGTGTAGTATCTCATTACCAACAATTATAACGGTAAGGCCTCTGTATCAAGCTCCAAAAAATATTAAAAACAGGCTGTGGAAATTTACTCCAAAAAAAGCTACATTTCACACACATTGAATGTTGTATATATCTCTCTTCTTGGAGTAATTTAACCCTATTCCTGGGGAAACTCACTCTTATTTGAGTAGTCCACCCGCACACTTTTTGGAGACTCGTGAATTTCATCCTTTCGTTCTTAAACAGCGGTCACAGGGCAACGAATTCGGATCGGATACCGATGAGATTTTTGTGGGTCTTTTATTAAAATCTTCACACATCTCTCGTCGGAAAGAGCCAAATGTTTGTCAACCTGTGTAAAACATGATTTACATATGAAAATAAAATACCAACTGAGTTTTTCATGATGCCACACCGACATACATTTTTGCCAGACCCCCCCCCCCCCCGAATTTTTGCAAAGTCCGAAATTCGAGCAGCGGTCATGAAAAGTTCGGGCATTTTAATTTAGGTCTTAAAAATCTGGCACGTCATGAAAAAGGAAAGAAAAAAAAATGGGTGACATTTTTATAAGAATCAAGTATGATTCTTTAAAATTCAGGACACATTCGGAGAGCTAATACATAACGATTGTTTATAAGCCCTCAATTCATAATATTGCATTACACAATTTCCGTAATGGGACCGAATATTCCGTTTCTTACAACATTTACCCGAAAAGTATCTTTCTTTCAAGGAAACATTTTCTCCAAAGAATCAAATCGGGCACAGAAATTCGCGACACTTTCTGGCAGATTTTAAAAACATTTTCTTCTCATAGTCTTATTCCATACAATGTCCGAAATGGTCGAATACACGAATTCTTTCAAACAAATAAACCACATCAGAGCAGCTTATGGAAAAACATCTATTGCCCAGCTCAACTTCATGCCCTTGATAGTAAGTTTACCCGATATAGAAGAATATTCGAGTGACAAAATTTCTGGTATGTTTTCAATTGCCGACCGGACTACACGAAATGTCTGGAAATTTACAGGTAGATATCAAATGCCCCAAATATTAGCCGAAAATAATTAATCAAGATAATTAGAATTGCACGGCCCAGTTTACAACCTATGTTTTTCCTTCATAGAAGGAACAACTTTATTGACAACAAAACAAATATACAGAGAGAAGAAAAAGAAGAAAAATAAATAAATCAATCAATAATTTACAACATTTACAAAAGATTAATTAAACCTGCACACAATGTAAACAGAACCAATTTATCTTACCCCCCAAATAAGTATTTTAACCTTTGAAACCCTACTTTGATATCACATGAATACAATAACACTTTCCAACCTATTTAATCCAGCCAAGAGGGCCAAGACCTTTTTTCCACTGGTGGCTCACTGGCTTGTTTACCCTTCTCCATTGCTTATGCGGAGCATCACGCACAACGGCACTGAGTGGGTTCTATTTTTAGAGTCTTTGGTATGAGAATCGAACCCGGGCCTTCCGGGTGAGAGACGAATTGGTCTCTTACCGTTAGACCAAACCCGCGGTCGTGTTATATTTCAGAATGGCACCAATTAACATTTTTATTTATTATTTATTCATTATCACCAGTTATACTTCTCCCCCAGACCGGGTGTCTAGAATGGAGACGACGACTTGACTTTGTACCTCCTTCACAAAAAAATGCGGCTACCCCCTCCCCCCGCAAATTTATTAGGAAAAACTTCTGATCACTTGGAACTTTTTTCCTTTATTATATACTGAAACACTTCATTGCAAAATGAAAGCCAAAAATAGCGATGCTTTGATTTTGCTTATAAGCCTTGGGAATGCATTTCTATCTGTCCGAGGCGTTGTGATTTTTCAAAATTTTCTGTAGGTTAAGCGCAAACTGCTGGTGATGTCTCACTTTGATAATATTTGGCGCAAGGTTACATTTTTTCTGAAATGCTCCTTTATGCTAATAAGTCTGCATGACCTTGTGTTGCGGAATTCCCGTAGAAGTCTAGTCTGTACTGCGTGCTGAATAACGATGCAATCGTGTTTAACTTTCCACGAGGTACTTAAACTGGGAAATTACGTTAGTGGCGACCTTACAAAAATCTTCCATTACAATTATCCTGCTTCTCTAAATGGCATGTAGGTTTCTTTTGCTTACCACTTTTATTTTATTTATTTATTTTTTTGAGAAGAAAATGTCATGTTCTGAGACAGAATAAATTGAAAACGATTTGTTTTAATTGTTTTTGCTAAATAAAATGTTTATGCAAACATTTTACAAAAGCAAGATGTAAGGACAACCTACGTTGAGTCACTATTACGACCATCCGTTGATTTTGCGCAGCGATGAGTTGAGAAAAGACCTTAATTTACCCTCCGCACTACAGGGTAGACTACGGTTGGATACCACTCTCAAACCCTTCAGGTTCCTGCGACTTTGTTCGAAAAACGGCCCTCCATTAAATTTATATTCGACCAAGGTGTTCGAATTCCAAGGTACCTCCCTTGGAACGTTTCGAATAGGAACGCTACTGTACAACTAATTCAAACTAATCACAAAACTTCACATTTTTGTCATCAGCCAAAGGTTTCGAATTCCAATCTGAAGTAGCAGCGTGTGTACCTTTCGAAGGTGGTTCTGATTTCCTAAGTGGTTGCTACTCTAGAGAAGACCTCGAGAGAATAAGCTCGACAGGAGCAGAACAACTAAGAATTCTTGAAAGAGTCTCCAACGTTACAATTAAAACTGCTGAAATTTGCCTTTGTCAGGAAGATCTGTGCAACGGTTCCATCAAATCAGTATTGAGCATTTTTGTTGTTATTTGGTCTCTGGTAACTGGTTTAGTGGTTTCAGTTTAAGAAACAAGAGTAGCAGGATCGAGTCTTTAACAGTGCTTTTCCATTTTTCCCTTTTTTCTTCCTTTCTCATTAGATAAGTAGCTTATTAACAAAATAAAGAGTGAAAAATGACGCATACGACCATTCAGTGACTTTACCCAAAAGGAAGCCCTGTCAGAAGGATTCCTGCTCCCTCACGAATCTATCTGCCACCCTACAACCCAAAGCCTTAAAAAAGACTGTCGAGTGCTAAAAACACGATGCACAAAAAGCAGCGCTTGTTGCATTTTTTCCGAATATGCCAACTTTTACAACAAACTCAAGTAAACCTTTTCACCTATCACGATCGGGATTGCATTTACTTCAAAAGACTATTCAAATTCCCGTAGAAAATAATATGCATTTCCCAGCTTACTGGCTTACACCAAGTTTCTTTCCAAAGCCTACCTCAAGTTTTAATTCGTGAAACCGGTTTTGCTTCGGAATAAACCAGTCACTTTGCAGACAGAGTGAAGCAACCATACAAAGCAATAATTAAACGTATTTTTGGAAAAAAATCTCAAGGGTCTCAAGGGAGGAAAAATGTTGAAAACGGTTCTTATCTAGGCTGTTTCCCCGAAATGATTCAATCATCAGAGGATTACGTACTTTATCGTTTTCCATTCTTTACTGGCGAAGCCTTCCAAGTTTGTGAAATTTAAGTCACTTTTAAAGTCCAACTGAAATCTAAAGAATTCCTTGTCGATCCCCGTCATGTTATAGTGCACATGAGTGTGAATATTACCTAGAAAAGTAAACATTGAATGAATTTTTAAATTCTTACAATGCATGTACTATAAAAGCACTATTGAAGGTCATTCTCCCCAATGTTACGCATTATGAAGACACCAAATGCGAAACACGGTAAAATAAATATCCTGTTCGAGAACGTTTATTGTTGAAAGCTGAAATATTGTTCCACTTTTAATTTCTGAAGTATTGTTCCTCTTTTAATTTCCAAATGGAATATCGTACTGCAACCACTTGTTGTGTTGAGAGGGCGGTCTTTCTGAAAGGAAATCACTGTCAGAGAAAAAACACTGACGAACCTGCTGTTATTAATACCGTTGGTAGAGTCGATGCGGCATGAATATGCTCTAAAGTGGTTACATGAATCGCATGACATTCATGGAAGCCAAAAGGAAATCGGATGGCGGGTAGGGGAAGGGGCGGGCAGGACAAATAACAACTAATGTAGGTTACTTGACGCGAAATTGCCAGTATACACCTGCGTATACGTTGATCAATCAAGTAGCATATAGAACTAGGCAGGAGAGAGCTCTCTAGAGTAACTGACATAGGCCTAATATATATTATCTGTTATGTTTGTTATGCAAACACGACCGTTTGGGAAAGAATGTAGCGAAAATTGAGTAACAACGTAGCTTTACATACCGAATACTGTGGTGTCAACAGGATTTGCAAATGACACGATAAGTTTAAAACTTATTTTAATGTAATTCCTCGCATTTGATCGAAGATTGTTTCGTATTATTTTAGGCATGTAATTTGTATGGTTAAAATTAAGTAATCTTTCTTTGGTAGAATAGATCAAACAATCATGCAAATTAAAGTTATACTACTTTAAGCTATCCTCAGAATGTACTTTCCTCTTTCAGTTCAGTCTTTCCTCCCTCTTTTCGCCGGCCGGTCGAAGTTTATTCACAGGACGAATGACGGTAAATCAAGTTTTTTTTTTTTTTTTTAAATGATATTCGTTTCAAAATGAAGGCTATGGATATATCTTAATTTATTAGGGTACTTGGACGAAGTATATTTGACCTGTCCTTTCATAATCGGTGACAGAATTGAAAAAACAATGAAGTGTTCAAAGCTGTCATTTTCTGTTTCCAAGGAGCCGATTCGTCAGTTGGTCGGAGCTACTCTCATTCTTCCTGGAGTTGCGGTTAATAAAACCAATGAAACCAAGTCCCAGCAACATCAAACAAATTGACCATTTTACGGTGCTGTTTCTGATTTGCACTTAATCATGCATAAACATGAGCTATATGCAAACCTTGTGATGTCGAGAGAGGGACGGGTGGGTGGGTCAATTTACACAAATGTTTAATGCTCCTAACGAACTTTGAAAGACTGATTACTGCATATTCATTATTTTAATAGCTGTCAATCGTATTATCCTGCAAAATGCATGTTGTCGTTAAGTTGAACAACAATACTGGTATCCGGAAAATAATCATATGTCACCACACCCCTTCTCCCCCCCCCCCCCCCACATCTCCTTCTTACCTCAAGTGGTAATCCCTTTATCTACGCCTGGGTTCACACAACCTACTGAATAGTGGCGGCGTTACGGGGGGCATGAGGGAGAAATTTGCCCCCAGATCCCCCCAAAAGGTAAAGTTACTGGAATGGAAGTGCATGTGGCCTATGTGTGTGTCTGTGTGTTGGGGTGGGGGATGCACTGGTGCCTGGGTGAACACGCAATTGATACTGACGAAAAGTTTGCTTACATGCCCTTTAAGTCGGCCGACATCGTTTCGGGTTAGGTCAGGGGTTTCCAATCTACATGTGGCACGCACATCATTAATGATACAAAGTTGCCCTGTCTTGGCAGTACGCGGCGTGGTACATAGCGTGCTTCTTTTACTTTTCTATGGTTTCTTTTTCTCCCTCACGCACCCGTCAATTATTTCTGCAGGCTGCACGCCGATTGATGATTGCGTTCTGCTTAGACGGTGACAGTACAGCTTAACACTACTTCAACATTTTGCCCATCCCCAGCACCCCACCCAAGGGAAAAAGTCTGGTTAAGCCTCTGACTAGGAAAGTAGTACTCCGTGGCACCGCGCAAATGTGAACTGATACTCCCAAAGAAAGAAGTTGTTAACCTTGGAGTTAGATCAACAGAAAAATCAAATAATTTACGGTACCTCTCCTGGGACTTAATTTCTCACCCAGAAATATGCTGAAACCTCATAGCTTCCGGTGGCTTCGCCCCCTGGACCCCCACCGGGGCTAATTTGCCCCTGGAACCCACCCACAAGACCTCGCACTTCGCGCTCGTTTTCGCACTGCGCTCAAAATCTTTACCCCCGGCATTTTCCTTTCCCTTCAGTTTTCCCCAAAATTTGACATTGTGGCGGCGAAGCTGCCTACGAAAAACAGACAATAAAACGGATACTGGTTGACTCGGCTGTATTATTCCCAGTGTAACATGTGCAAACTGTATCTGCACACCAAATACACTAACGTTAGGACAACATAGCAAATCACGCTACGGTGACCTCTGAATTTGGTCAGATAAACTTCAATTCACTCAGCTTTTCACTCTTTCAGAATTCACTTTGTTACAGATTAATTAAAAAAACAAAAAGAGGAAAATATACCCACCATCTCCTAGATTTTAAGACCAGCCTGCAAAATGAGTTATGACAGGTTTAGGATCCAATTCATCGACACACAACTGACAAGTTGCTATTAATACACAAAATAATAAGCATGACGGTAATATTGGACACTTCCACCTAAAATTTTTTTAGTGCTACAAAATACTCTCTGGGCAAAGTGCCCTGTTTCGTAGTACCTCACCATTTTATCGGTCAAGCAAAAACACATAAACAGCAGAAATGAATCTATTTCCGTGGTGGCGTTTCTGAAAAAGAACTATTTCACATTTTAAACAACTATCATATTGCGGCAAACGACTATAAGAGCGTCCCTGTACCTTATTTGGTGGAACATATAACTGTAGTTTGTTGGGGAAAGTGAAACAGAAACAAAACAAAAAACAAAACAGACCTATGATCTGCTTAAGGCAAGCTTGTAGTTAGAAACTTTCCCAGCTTTGAGAGAAAGTGCAGATCGCCCTCAAATATTCTATTCAGTGCATTATAATGATATACAGTTTTGCATTGATTGTGTGAACACTCGACACCATAGCGGAAGTTCTTCTAGAGACAAATGGTCCTCCACTAGGGCTTTAAAGAAAACTGCTTTTATGGATGAAGCATAACACTAACACTGTTTTGTGGTTTTAAATTATGAATACATGTTTCTAGATGGTAACAGCCGAATGCAAGACAAAAGCCGAACAGTCCTCAATTTTAAGGGAAACATTGCAATTGCATTGCAGTGTCTCTCAAGTTAATTCAACCAATAGCTGACATAACCATGTACCACAAGGGTTACAACAGTTGCTTTTATTAAACGTTTGAACGTTTGCGTCAACGAACTCTTCCTCAGCAACATGCAGATGCACAGAAATGTTTAGAAACAATCTTGATTTCTGCATCCATTAGAATTAGTTAAGGAGAGATTTTCTGTAAAACAAACGCAATATTTCTGTGCAACTTTGCTATAACCAATAAACCAGAACATCCTACAACCCCTGATATCATAAAATTGTGAAACCTCAAACCCGGGTCGCATGTGTTCCTCAATAGAATGAGTTACATAGGTATGGATACGACGACAACAGAGTCCTTTCACGAGATGTCACGTGATGTCATGCCCACTGCCGTGGAAAAAACAAGTGTTTTATTGCGACCGTCACAGATCGCTAGCTTCCTACACTCGATTTTCGCCCTTCAAAAGGGGCGTGGCTTGTGAGGCAAACTTGAAAGCACTAAATAGGGGCATGTTACTTGAAAGAACAAAAGAGAAACAGCTATCTCAAATAAACACAGGTTTTCAAAACCATACCTTTTTTTTTTTAACTTCTGCTATTTTTACAGAAAAACTTTCCTGTTGTCAGGTTCATAACAAATTTTTTATTTGGGTAGATATGCCAAGCGGGGTTCGATATGGAGGGCATCAATACCTAACACTTTACACAAAGACTATACTTGAGGATTTCCTCGAATAATACATACCGACAAATTTTACTATAAGGTAATGTCAATTTAAAACATTGGTATTTCACGATTGGTAAACAGACATATCCAAGTCATCCATCTCAAGTCGTACAGTAAATGCTTGCTTAAAAGTGTACCCTATGTCTGAAATTTCAAAACCATATTTGCAAAGCTTGAAAAAGAAACTCATTAAATGGTCCAATTTCTATATTCACACCTTGAACTGAAATATAAAATTAAGTCGCCTCACTAAGTTTCAATCAAACGATTGCACACTAATTTGTGATGTCAATGTTTACAATTCAAGTTACAGTCTTTGCATTCTGCTGTTCTTCCAAAACTTAGACATCTTGTGCCAAAATGTGACAGCATTCTAACTGCTGTGGGGCGACTTGACAATTACAGTCCTTTCTGAACAACATGCTTCTCAAGAAAACAACAAGGTGCACATCGTCAATTAGTTATGTAGATGAGATTTTACCAATCAATTTTCAACCAATTGGTTCAAGTCGGGCTGTCCACCCTTTTTTTCCAGTTGTGACTCACTGTTTTTTCTTTCCAACTCCAATACTTATGCTGAGCACAAAGCACAATGACAGAAGGTTCCATTTTTAAAGTCTTTGGTAAAACCTAGTCAGGAGATGAATTTCAAACTTCCCAGATGCAAGTCGAATGTTGTGATCACTTCACCATGCAGTCGGTTTCAAGGTCAAGTAAACATTTTCCATTTCAAATGGAATCAAATATGGACTGTACATCAAGTTAGAGTTTTACGGCCCAGTTTCCAACCTATTGGTTCAAGTCGAGCCGGCCACGGCCTTTTTTCCAGTTGTTACCCACTGGCTTCTTTTCCCTACTCAATTGCTTATGCGGAGCATCACGCACAACATCAGTAGGTTCAATTTTTAGGGTCTTTGGTATGACTAGACCTGGGAATAGAACCCGGGCCTTCCGCGTGAGAGGCGAATGCTTTTACCGTTAGACCAAATATTCGAATTGCAGCTTGGAAGTTTTGAATTCAACAACTGCACATGGAGGACTTCACAATTTATTGTGCAATGAACGTTTTCAATTGAAATGAAAAAATTTAAAAGTTAATATTTTGGCAACAAAGCAAACTATGGAAGTTGGAGTCAGATGAATAACATTGATTTTCCAATCTCCACGAATCTCTACAATATAGGGTCATGTAATTTCAGACTTGAGGTACACATCAAAACTGACATAGTTATAACATACTTGACTCATCAATTCCAGTATATGCAGAATATTTTTACAAATAAATTACCGTTTCATAGTCATATCACTTTTGCCAACTCAAAATTTTAATTACCGAGCAAAAATGTTTTGCTTTACCACACATAGTTTGCCCTACTCAAAAGAAGAAAAAAAAACATGCAAAATTTTCAAAATTATTTGGAAATGCTACTTCAAGCCCACAATATCTTTGGTACACCAATGCTTACATGAAATATTTAATTTCAAAGCATTTACTTCGTTCATCTATCAATAAGTGGCATGTGCAAGGATTAAAGGAAATCCCCAGGTTGAAGTTGGGTCCCTGGTTTACCATTTCTTCTACTCTAGACCACTCCACCCCTGAGGTGGGTGTTGTGAGCATGAAAGGCCTACACAATGAGCCCACTGAACTTTGCACATGTCACTAAAACTATAGGAAGAACTATTCAGCTGCATAATTTATTTTCATCTTAAGATTTGAAACAAAACAAAACATTCCATCCCCTTCTCAAATACTTGCAGCATGTGGAAGCAAACTGATAGTTTACCCCAGATCACTTCTGGATTTAATGCATCAACGCCAAGTCACACAGCTGAATTTTCTTAAGCCTACCAGTTTTTGCTGTTTTCGTGTCGACTATAATTCACAGAGCTAATTCTAAATGTGGATATGCATACATGGGCATAGTAACAAGGGGGATGGACACATGTGCGCCTACATTTCTGGATGTGAAAATTATGTGTAACGAAAAAAATTATCCCTCTTTACAAAAGGCCAATGTACACACATGTGCACACCTATCTATGTGTATCTAAAACTGTGAAGAGGGTCCTCTGGTTACTGTGAATCCCCTACCCCCCTCCCTTTGATATGTTCATACTCAACTAAACACATGGGAGCCATAACCAATGTGAGTGTCCAGTTGTCAAACGACAGTCTCAAGAAGGCAGTGTAAGGCAGGCTTTAGGGAGGCAAAGAGTCCATCATGATTTACAATCTTACACAATGCATTATTCTTTTGACATTGAATTGGAAAAAAAAATCTGCTGAAAAGGTCTTGAATTACAACAATCATAAAATATATCTTGGTGTACAAAATTGTAACATTTACTGATTTGTTTTTTAGTTTAAATTTAATTTTTTTGTATTTTGTTATTTGGCACCAAAAAGGAAAAAAGGTCACAAAAAATGGAACCCAGACAAGCATTTTATGCATGCTTACAAAAACAAAATATTGAAGATGTTGGGTCATTCCGAGGATTTAAATTCTAGTTGCTTTCTTATGGAATGTTCCTATGACATTGTGATGCCAATCACAACTGGTCACAAGTATTACTGATTATTAATGCTTCACATTTTGCAATATTTTTCTGTGACTCCTAGCAACTTTGTACAATTGTAATTTGTCAATTAGATGGCATAATTCCATTTCCATATGGGCTTGTAGTAGGTTATCATTTAGAGTTTCTCACTTTTAGCCATAGACCCTTTTCCAAATAGCAATTACAAAGAATTGTGGGATAGGGTTTTGGTACACACCATTTTTGTCAATGACATTTTACTGTAGCAAAATAAAATGCACACCAACATTCTGTCCCACAATCCTTTGCAATTGCTATTTGGAAAAGGGTCTATTTTCCAGCTAAGTTTGGTCACCTAGGATAGGCTGACTCAAATATTTTGAGCCTGCTACCTTCAGACCAATTCATGGACTTTCAATTGGATGGCAACTCCTTTAATGATGTCATAACCGACATAGAAAGATGTTTCTCAGAAGCTGCAGACAGTCCAATCCCCAGGTATCTGCAAACTACTTGCTGCAACCCTTAAGAAATTTGTCTACAAAATAATAGCCACAGTTAGTGCGTCAATATAAAGTGTGTAAGTTTCAGTGAGAATCATCTGAAATATCCAGTTCTAGACTACACAACCAAGTTGGATCAAACTCCTCTCACCAACCCATCATTGAGAGCAACAAAGATTCTGGGGTAGAAAATTGGGGCCACCCTAGCAAAAAAAAAGGAACCCCTGTCTAGTAGATCTTAAGCATTCAATGACATCACAGTAGAAAATGTACCCTCCAATACTGTCAAGTGCATGTCATTACATACTATACCAGAAAAAGCATACAGCTGCTTTGTGTTGACTGGTTTCTGCAGCCTGCTTCACCACCTTCCTCCAAAATGGCAATGTGTAATCTATGATGTCAAGGCACAGAATCTTTTCCAAATAAAAAATACAAAGGTCTATGGGACAGTGTTTTGGTGCACACTGTCATGATAAAATGATGTTTGCAGAAAGGTCTAGTATCAAATATTTGTCCCATAATCCTTTGTAATCAATACTTAGAAAAATGGTCCATACTGTAAGGTCTACATTTTTGTGTCACTGAGTTTTAGAACACCAGATGGCTACACACAAATCCGGACAGCAAGTGATGGTCTGATTTCAGTCGGCCATAACTGGTCCGTCACCTTCTAATCTCTCGATATCCTTGCTTACCTCTTTCATGGATGGTTGTACACTAATTTGTATCTTAAATTTTCCAATTTTACTAAATATGAGGGTTGGAAATTCATGTAGACAATAAATAAAGATGATTTTAAGCTGATGGACCCCACTAATGGCGGCCTACAGTCACTAAAAACAAGTCCTTATTGGATTCGTATATACAGAACTGGCTTCTATCAGATGGATGTGGTGCTGAACTGCTAATGTCAGAGGATGTTTGTGGCAAACTTAAAGACAGAAGATATGATGGATGAAACAAAACTGCTCAAAAAGCTGGATTAATACTTCATCAAAACATCTAAAACAACACAAGATCTGAAATATGGTCATTATATGGGCATATATTTGACAACATTAAAAGTCCCTCAAAAGCCCCAATCGAAATGAAAGTGGTGTCATTACTCATGTCCCAACAGCAAGTAAGGATTATGAAAAAATGCAATCTGGGTATCCCACCCAAGCCTAGTTTTACACTCTATATCCTTTGTGCTTTTACAGCACTGTTATTCATACTTGCATCTTTGAAACTTACTGGCATATTCCAGTGAGATTCTAAGAAGATACAAAAGGGGAGAGTTGAGAATAATTTCTTAAGCCCCGTCCACACTATGTAACTTATTACAACAAGGCTGTCTTATCATGGTGAGCAACTGCGGACTAACTAGTCTTAAGAGCATAGTGTCCACATTATGCAACAAGTCGCAGGTTCATGAAGGGATTCATGCAAAATTCTAATGTTAAAATACAAATTATTTATAACATGGAAGAGACCGGAATGTGTTCTGTCCATTTTGATAACTGAACTGCGGGCTTCATTCCAGGAGTCCTTCATTGTTGTCAGTTGCATGCTTCAGTTTCATACAACCGAACATGTTCGGTCCCATGAAACTGGGTTGTGCGTCTGCTTGCAACCACTCGCAAAGCATTCCTCTCTTCACAATGCATATCAACTATCTCTTTGCAATGTGTTGCATCACATAGAGTGGCATAGTGTGGATGGGGCTTTACCTTATGCCATTCACATTTGATTTCAAAATATAACTTGTTGTTCAGAGACATCCTGCTTCACAGTTACATGTTGGCTCGTAATGCTGGCAGATTGCATCCCAAATAGTTTGTTCTTTACAATTAGTCTTCATTATTCACTTAAAATAAGTGTAATTTTGAGTAGCTTTGATTGATAATTGGGAATAAAATTTGTGAGAATTAAGGTGACAATTTTAAAACTTGTGTATTTATAGATCTTTAAAAATGTTCCAAGATTGTAAGGAAATTTTAAACATGCCTGAATGGTGTCAAACATTTCCCATGATGCAGTGCAATGTTTTGAAATAAATATTTGCTTGAAACCATTTGAATGTTCCTGCTAAGGAATAAATGTCAATAAAGAGAAAATTTCCAGATATTTGTCACCTTGGCTTCACATAGTTTTGCTCTGAAACCATAATGTAGCATTGCTATATATATATACTTACAGTTTTGGTGCCAAACCAGTGCATCCTGGAACAACTCCTTATAGACCTGCAGGCCTCGATTTTCAGTAAAATTTATGGTTGTCCTTCGGGCAACCATTTCACTAGTTTTGGTTGTCCACAATGAAATTTGGTTGTCCGGAACACTTTGCACACAATTACAAAACAGTAATTGTGTTCATGTTTAATTGGTCTTGAAGAATAAAAAGCTAGGATGTTTGAGAGACACAAACACTTCAAGTCTGAAACATGGTAGACAAAAACAGTTGAAAGAATTTATCAGTCAGCTTTATAATTCTTCAATCTGGGAGAAAAATGGTTGTCCATTGGACAAACAACCTTTAACTTTTGGTTGTCTGAATGAAATTTTAGTTGTCCCGGACAACCAGACAATCGGACAACCATGAAAATCGAGTCCCGGACCTACAGCGTGTAATCATGTTTTGGAAATGCAATAGGCTTACAAAGCAGATATTTTTACGTATGTGCCCCCTCTTTGGCTATAGCAAATGCAAATATGGCAGCCTCCATTCAAAAACTTAGAATTCTCAGACCCGTACATGTGTATTGTGTACACCTTATACAATATACAGCTAACCATGGCAGGACAGTCCCCCCTCAGTAGCAAAAATGGTCAAGACTTTCATATTTTGTCATTAGAATATCCCTTTCAAAGATCCATATTTTGAATCATATTAATTACAAAAGATATGGACCCATTCAAGTCTTCAAGGCCAGAGATCTGGTGCACTTGGACCCACGACACTGATATCACACTTCCAAGTCTGCATTTACTATACAACCTCTTACAAAAAAATTTCATTGAATTGCTTTCTTTGTCAATTTTTTTTTTGCAGTTAGACAAATGAATGTCTTTGTTTGTTACATTCAAGGATGATAAATCAATGATTTAAAATGACTGTTCTGCATGAAATGATTGTACAAAACCAACAGGTATGTTACAAGTTTTCAGTTCAGTATCCAAAATGCTCTTTTCAAAATGGACTAAAATTTAAACAATTTAAGGACAGGAATTGACCATGCCAACCCAGAGATTCAAAGATAGGGAGTTAAAAGGTACGAACAATTTTTCTACATCCACCCTACTGATTCCAAAAAAAATTTCAATAATTTTCACTGATTTTTAACAATCTGTAATCATCTTTGGAGTGAGGACAACCTTAAAAAAATAAAAACATAATTGGTCAAAGATATCGAAGGATGACTACCTACAGTAATGATTGTGACCTGGACCTACAAAGGTTGTAGATGGATTCTGAGTTTCTATAGCAAATAGAGCATAACCACGTCAATTCATGTTTAGCTTTGTAACAAGCAATCTTTTTAATTCCAGCCACAACTCTGACTTCTATATCAGTTTCAGCATTCGAAAAAATTAGAAGGTGTCTTAACTTTGTATACTTCCATTCATATCAACTATTTTAAATGCTGCCTTTGCTTTCCTCTGGAAAATGCAAGAAAAATATCACAGGCATTGGGTGAAGATGCTAGGATGAGTTTAATCTTGACGGGTCCTCACCATGGAATGTCAGCAAGCTACCTTTTGAGAATTGTCATCATGCTAAAACATGTCTGGAATTGTTCAAACACAGTTTTCTTAATATTATTGAAAGAGACATGACCAGTGAAAAAAGGATGACAAGAACTTTTCATGGGTCAAATTATCGCCTGCCATTCTTTCAAGTTTGGCTAAGAAAGCATTATCAAGTTACAGAATTGTTCATCAAATCCTCAGGATGCACTGTTGTCAACTGATGCTACACTAAGCGGTGAATGGCTGCTAAAATAACCGGAACTAGTAGCATTGTTTGAAGAGCTATTGGCTGCAGCTCTTTTGTTGTTAGGAAAAAGATAAGAAGTCTTTGATAAAGTGAGAACGTCACTCCTTACATCTTTGTTGTAAACTAAACAACGACGAATGAACTCCTGGAGGGAAAACAAAAAGACTGAAGGTTATAGTCATATATTAGTATCTGTATTATCTACAAAATGTTCCAAAATGGGAAATGAAAACTTTTCAGAGACTTCATTCATGAGATGTGACTACATTGTTTATGGCAACAACAACTAAAGATCATCAGTAATGTATCTCCCACATTTCAGTGTTTCCTAAAAGATGGTTTTGAAGACCAAACATAATCCATTCATAATGTTTTCAAAAAAACATGAAATTTTCAGTATGAGGCAGGAAAATCTACTAATCAATAACTTCTTGCATTTTGAATATTAAGTTTTCAAGAACTTTGTCTTTCCTTTCTTTGAAGAGGGGCAAGGGGGGACATGCTGCAGGGAAATGTTTCATGCTGTCAAAGTTGAACAGAGGCACCATTTTTATTTCTTAACAGTATCGATAATAAACAGCTATGTTGAATATTGCCTAATTCTCGAGTCATGAATGAAGTATTGGAGATTTGGAAGGCATGCAATGAAACATTTTTCTCAATCATTTAAGGTCCTACAGAATACTGGCAGAAAATGGACTTTTTTCCGAATAGTAATTGCAAAGGATTGTGGATAGAACTTCAATGTGCATTTTTTTTGCCAGAGTAAACTGCCATTTGCAAAATCAACAGATACAAAGACTCCACCAAAAATCCTTTGAACTTGTTTCAGCAAAGCACCAGTGCCAGAGGACAAAAATCTAACACAATGCTGGAAAAGTTTTGGTCCATGAAAGAGAGAGTTGTTTTCGAAGGGACCTTCAGGTGAACCCTGGGGAGTCACAAAAAATGCAATGTACAAACCCTATTGGACTGAATGTGTTCAACAGCAACTGCATTAAAAAAAACTGAATCGTGTCAGAAAAGACTTTGGCCTTTAAATTTTCACTTCACATTAATTGGCTGACAAAAACTGAAATTTAGATCAACTTTGGTTTCATTTGAAGGGTTAGTTCACATGGAATACTAAATAACTGACTGAACCTAAAATTTCGCCCATCCAGTTATTGAACCGCTACGTCAACTTGGTCTGTATGTCAGTTTATTCACCAACTGTAGCAGGATATAATACACATGCTTGAATACTTTTAATATCTGACGGAAATCTAAGAGGACATTAATGAATTGTACACAAATTGTTAACAAGTAGAAGTTTTACAACTAACAGCAGGCTGTACAATAAATATTAATACTTCATTCTTATGAAGACTGAATTAATTCTCAAAGGAAAACTGGAAAGCTCCAACCAAGAAAATTCTAAACGTCAATTATAATTGGAATATTTTGAACTTTGACCTACAAAACATAAAGTCACTGACCTTTGCTTCATTGCTGACTGGAGGTTTGGGAGGAAATTGAACATCTGTTGCTTTCAAGATGGTGTTTTGTTCCAGTATACTGGCTTGAGATAGGTTATGACCAAATGGCTACAAGATAGAAGAAGAAAGCAAACACATCCCTTATCAGAAAAGGTGTACACATACTCAAAACTGTAAAACTAAAAAAATCATTCTAAAATTTATACTTCGACATTGTATGAAATAGTAAATGAGTAGGGAACATTGCATAAGAAATGAATGAATCTCCAAATTTCATTAAATTCTGAACAACAAATGAGTGGGCAAGTTGATATCAGCCATGTAGTTGGGGAATGCCACAGAAAGAGAACATGATGGGTAAGTTACAGCTTCTGAATGGAAGTAGATGTATTTATAATAAAAATTCAACCCACACTATGAAACAATGCTTTAAAGGCCCAATTTTCTCACCCCAAACAGTACCAATTCTCCTAACCTTCTTACTTATGTCCCTCCCACAATTGTATGAAATCCATCCTCATCCAGTCATAATCTCAGTTTATTGCTTAAGGGTGAGTATAGAAAAGCTCAATGTACATAATCAAAACACTCTCGGCAAAAATCATGCTGTGCAATATAAGCTTTGGTGCTTTGCATTGTTTGAATTAGCAGTCAATCAAAAAGCTGAACCAATTGAGAGTTTCTGTTACCCCATTCAAAAAGTGTAGTTTGGGGTGAGAGGATTGGCCCTTTAATTGTCACATCCCTATTTCCATCACACATGTCACAAGTATGCTTCAAATGATGCCATGTCTCACATAATGACTCAGCCAAGGCTCATTTCTGTCCCCTGTATTCATTATGTAAGGTAAAAAATATACCATCCTTTTGGTATCAAATCAAAGAATTATTTTAATTTTGAACAAAACTCCCCTTCCCCACTTTTTGTAGCAAGTCATTCCTTACAACAACACAAAGACTCAAGCTTTTCCCATAGTCTCTGTCACACTTTCCAAGGCATTGATAGATATTAGAATATGCCCACATTGTTTCTCATCTGTCGTAAGAGGCGACTAAAGGGAAACAAAACTTGCACTTAAACCATACTTGAAAATGAATTTAATCTTTGAACTTTTTATCAAGTTGACTAACACTTCATAAAACATTTAAGTTGGTATGCCATTAAATCTCATCTCACTTACTAACCAACCAAGGCATTGGTCCTCAGAAAAGGGCAGTGCATAAATGCATGGTCCTCAAAGGGTTCAGTAAACTTATTTTGCATTACTGGGTTCAAATGCTTTTTTCACAGAATACCCTTTCTTCATTTATTTCAAAAACTTTCACCTCTTTTTTAAAAAGAAAATGCTCTGCAATGAATAAAAATACCCAGGAATATGGTCTTTACATTTTGAAAATCTTTGCCATTTAATATGCAAATGATGATGTAACAATATAATATGACATTATAAAACTCCACAGTGACCATGTTGGTGTTCATGTAACTATGTCACACTCAATGCACTTACTTGGTGGAAGTGTACACACTGCTCATACCACAGTAGACACCGTCCAGTACGTTGAGCACAAAGTCACATGTATTTGGCGTATTTGTCCTCCAGCATGGCGGATCCGTTACACAAATGGCAAAGCCTCTACAGGCTTATTCCCATCAGCAAGGAGGAAAATTCCCTCTTAATCTTTTCCTGAACATGTAATGGCATATAACTAATCATGAAAAATGGACTAGGTATTTCATTGCCAACTTCTTTTAGCAATACGTGCAACTTGCTTCCAACTTTTTCTTTCCTTTCATTTTGACAACAAAGGATCAAGTACTTACTTTCTTTCCATATAAACATTGATAGAATATAATGCCCACAGACCACACATCCACTTTGGAGGAAATCTTTGGTGGATCTTTCCCAACCACAAAACATTCTGGAGGTAGATACCTGTGTCAGAGAAAAAATGCAATCATTAGTAGTTACTTAGTTAGATGATCTTTTTTGACTAATATTCTAAACCAGTAATTTAAATCAGGCTGGCTACAGCAATCAGTATTCATCAATGTCTTACTGAACTTTACTACTCAGACAATGTGTCAACAAATTCTTACACAAACTTTACTATTGAGACAAATATATCTTGAAAGAATTATTTTGTGTTGTCAAGTTGTACAACTAAAATCATGTAGGGACAACCAAAAGTGTCCAATTTGTTGTCTGAAGAATCACCATTTTTCTTAAATCAAAACTGAAAAATACCTGGCTTTTGTTGAGTTCAAGACTTCAATACTGATTTTCTCTTTCAATTTATCATACTTCAGACTTTAATTTTAAAAGACAAATATTACATATACACGCACACTCCACCGAGTTACAGCAACGAAAGTGCACAATACGTACTTCGAAAACACTGTTTTGTAGTGGTGTGAAAATGTGTGATAAGTATTGGATGACTATATTTCCTTGTAGACAACTACAATAGTGAAATGACTGTAATTTACTCTTAAGAACAGTCTTGCTTGGGTTTCTAAGACTTTAAAACCTGAAGCTCACAAGGGCTTGAGCACGGACCTGCTCAGGGGATTTTTCCCTGGACGTCAACCATTAAGAGCTTTGTGCTTCGCACACACCATGTGCACACTTGCTGGGTTTAACATAATTTGCTCCGGCCATTCATCCAAAGTTGAAAAGAAATCTGTGCTACTGACCCTCTCCACCCTCTAATTCACTACCCTTAGGCTGAAGCACTGCTCTACATTTTAAGAACTCAATATTAGTATTTCACTTACCAATAGGTTCCAGCCCCTTGGGAGGTCAAGTCCATACCCCCTTCTGAAGAGTTGTAATGTTCATCATCCATGATCTTGGACAGACCAAAGTCAGTGAGTTTTATCTCCCCGCTAACATGACCAGACATCAGGAGAATATTTCCTGGTTAGATAAGGAGGATGGAAATTAAGTATTCATGCTTCACTTAAGAGAGGTTTTAGTCTGGGAGAATATAACATTGCAACCTAGTCCTGCCTATGGCCAAGTGAATGAGGTGGCATTTGAAGCAATGAGGCTTGTCAATGGGAGATTTGGGTGCAATGAACAAGTTTGAACTTTATATCTCTGCTTCACCTTTATGTTAAAGTCCACTGGTAAGAGAACATCCGAGGCTGTGCCGGCCACACATAGCACATTGTTTCACATGTGTTTACTGTTTTACATGTGTTTATATATCAACTTAAACAAAAGTAAAAGTGTTTCCCATTGACCTATTGCACAATACTGCTACTAGAAGAAACTTCAAACTGGTTTATTAGGTGGGTGTGAATTGACTTTCAAGAGAAAGAAATCAAATGGAAGATTAAAATGGTTAACTAGAAGCATTATTCAGATTGGAAAATGAAGTCCAAGAGAGCATTCCAGATTTTGAATAATCTTTCTGTAGGATTTTCCCCCCTTCTTCAGTATTTCTGTAAGTTACTTAAGAACAGGAACATGTTGGGTAAATTGGAGTTTAGCTGACTGTCATGGTATAGGCAGACATAAATGAGTGGAAAATTGACACAGAAATGATATCTTTGTGGTACAACATAACTCAGGTATGGAAATTCTTCAAACGTGCATTTATATGGCAAAACTGATTGAAAGCCAGATGAAGATGTAAACTGTAAATCATTCAAGCCTTTTAGATATTTTTGCATAACATGCAACAAAACAGTTCAATGGCATTGGCTTATACAACAAAACTTGTAATAGAATTCCTCAATTATACTTGATTCAAAATCTGAAGCACCCACTGCTTGCTTCAAGTTCACTTTGGGTTAAAAATGTCATAACTGCCTTGATTAAGCTTCTCATCAACTTGTCTACAGTAAATTGCATGGTGTTAACCAATTTTTTAACAAAGCTAAGTTAAACAGATCTGTGCCAGTACAAATCTAATGAACAACCTTTTGCACAGTTAGAAATAAACACTAAAGGCCTACCTGGTTTGAGGTCATAATGTATTATAGGTGGTTTCCTCTCATTGAGGTATTTAAGTGCATGGACAACTTGTGCAATAATTGACTTGGCTTCTCTCTCAGCAATTGTCTTGTGTTGTTTCAGGTAGAAATCAAGGTCATTTCCAGGACAATACTCTAAGACTGTACAAAATCTGTACATAAAAAAAAACAGAACACAAGTTTAAAGTGTAAATTATGCAAATGAAACCACATGCAAGACTTCTGTGCCAAGGAAAGAATTAGGGGATACCCTTCAGGCTCTTCTTACTTCCATCACATCATGCTGGCAACTTGCCAAACGATTCCCACAGGTAAGTAGGGTTAAATAATGCAAACAGAAGGTAGGGAAGGGCCATGTAGATCATACTGCTCATCTCATTTGCATGGCATTGTGGGATTCAAAAGACTGGAATCTGCTTCAAGGCTAAGTAATAACAAAAACAACCAATGAGTAAGGCTTTTATACCAACTTGATCGACAGGCTTCCAACTTCTCTCATCAACAGCTGTTGCAATCAAGACTTCAGCTGTACATTCAATAGGTTTGGTTTTGGACAAGTATGTAAATCAAAGTCTAAAGCCCACAAAGTCTGTGATTGCTCACACTCATGACAACTATAGGAAGCTCTACATGAGTTATACTCAGGAGCATTGCCAAAGATATTATTTTATAGTCGGATAAACCTTGTAAGTCGAGACATTTAAGCAATACTGGCATGATAGTCAAACTGAGACTATCAACATGACCCTCTGTAGGCTCCCCCCCCCTTGTGTTAAGACACAAGACATGTATCAGCTACATAAGTGATTAATAACCATGGTTGTCACGGGAGATTTGTAAAACAATCATCAATTTGTATGCAATTTTTTTATTCTTGTTTTTTTGTCACTTTACACATGCTAGATATACTTCAGAAAACACTTTTTATTGCTCCAGCTAGGAAAGGATTGTGTTTTCATCAATCACCCTTCCTTTTTTGTTGTTTTTGGACATGCTGTTGTTGAGTCCCCATCTTGCTTTGTATAAACAAGTGACAATACAAGCAGGCAAGAAAATAAACAGAATTTTTGTTGTGATTCATTGTTACAAATGGTGACTTTTAAAGACATAATGGATGACCCTTCGTGGCACAGATTTAGCCAGATACTTTTTCTCTGACATAAAACTCTGACTGACAGGATGTGAAGAGATGCGCTCTTTCCACTTTGGAAAAACTTTCAATTCGAGAGGTATCTTTATGGCACTGGTGCCCAATAATTGAGACTCTAACTGACCTTGCAAATGAGGTGAGAAACACTGTAGTACATTGTAATAACCGATTCTTGCATGAAGCATTCGAGATAGAATCTTTCAAATAACAATCTGAGCAGAAATTGAGAAACTGCTCTTTTTCCCCGAGGGATGGGTGGGATTCCTTTACGTTGTCTTTCAATTTAGGAATGTTCTTAATATAGACGAATCCAATTAGCGCTTGTTTTTAGTGACTGTAGGCTGCCATTAGTGGGCTACATCAGCCTAAAATCATCTTTATTTATTCTTTACGTGAATTTCAAACCCTCATATTTAGTGAAATTGGAGAATTCAAGATACAAATTAGTGTACAACCATCCATGGAAGAGTAACTAAGGAAATCAAAAGATTTAAAGGTGATGGACCCCAGCTACGGTCGACTGAAGTCAGTCCATCACTTGCTGTCCGGATTTGTGTATAGACTGGCTAAATCACTACTTTGTTGAGAACCATAAAGGGTGCACTGAGGTAAAGATAGAAAATAATACTTACGAGTTGGAATCTATTTCAAAGACATCAAACAATTTAATAACCCTGCAATGGTCCAAGCTTTTGTGAATCTCATATTCTCTGAGGGCATGTCTGTGAATTAACAAACAAAGAGACATATTTGTTCATATTCCTTTTTATATTGAAGGGAAATATTGCATTTAAAATGCCCCAACAAAGCTTTAAAGGTGAATAGCTCATTTTCAAATAATTTGGTCTCAACAATAAACCCCAGTTATAGCTTGATATGCTCAAAGTACTATGCACAAGAAGAGTTATGGAAGTTGCATCTTTTGAAATGTTGAAAGTTTGGGTGAAAAAAATTATTCTTGAGCAACAAACAACAAAATTTCTACCTGAGGGAAACTTATTTCTTGAAAAGAAGGCTACCATACTGCCTTATTTGTAATTATTTATCACCCATTGTCAATAAATATTGGTTTTAAAAGGATGAAATTTCCTGGTAAAACAAATGCAATATTTCCCTTTTAATCACTACTTGATGTTCTTTATCTTCAGAAAAAAAAGACAGATTACTATTGTTTGTTTTCCCTGGGAAACAAGGAAAGTGGCAACCAAGTATATCAATCCCTGAAACAGGGTTAGCGCCAGCTCAAAAATTTCACGATGTGGGGGAATTTCCGCCCAGATTTTTTTTTGTAGACTCATCTTGCAAGATACATGTACTTTCTTCCTTGCATTAGTAGTCAATCTCACCAATTGCACACACTAAGGCAGTGAAGTAATGCACTCATTAATGGATGTACATTCCGTGCGTAAATACCATGAACACTTCTTGCATGCACTGACTAGTAAGTTTAAACAGTAGTTCTGTTGCGCTGAGAGAGCTTGACACTTGTGGTACAACATTAACTCTGTGTAAAGTTTGCATGTGGTGCTTACAAGGTGACTTTTAACGTTACAGACTAGGCTTTTCATGTATTCATATAGACAAAACCTTAGGACGGCGTGTGAGCTGTTGCCAGCAGCTCTAAAGAAAAAAGTATCGTACGTCAAAAGTAGCGAAGTAAGATTTTTGAAAATGTTGGTAAGGGCTAAGTTAATGTGTTTTACACATGCTTCACGTTTGATTTGAGAATTAAATTCCAACTACATAATTCTGGACACCTGTAAATTTCACAATGTGGTTTGCTTGAAATTTCTTGAAAGGACTTGGATAATCGGAGGCTTGAAATTTTTGGACCACAATGTCAGAATTTTAGATGCAACTGGCAAAACCTTATAATGAACCTTAGAAAGAGTTGAATGACTTGAAGATTGTGTAAATTTTTAGCTGTAGCTTGTAAAGGATTAAGCTAGGCCTATGTGATGATACTAATAGTTGATACAAACTCTAGGCTTGGGACCTCAAGTACAGTATAAAGCATAAGCTTATTTGAGAAAAGTTCACTTAATGCCTTGAGTCTGCCCAATGCATCTTCAAGTTCAGCTGCAAAATACAGTCTACAGGTAGAAAACATGAGCTTTCCTTAGGAATCAGTGCTAATATTATACAAGGTCTGGTTGTGACGATTACTAGTAAATGGTCAAAAGGTCAAACTGGCTAACTTGGAATTGTACATGCAGTATGTAGGAAGATGTTGGGAGGGGTGGGGTATGCATTGGTTACAACACTTTTAGTTTATGCCCTGGAGGGCACATGTCATTTTTTCCAAGATTTGACTTTGCTCGAGCCTCCCCCCTCAAGATTCTCAGATCCCCCACAAAAATTTTAAACCAAGGGGGGAATTCCCCCTGAAATTTTTTAGCTGGCACTAATGCTGCATTTAACCACTAAAGCCATCAACATATTTACTTATTTTTCATGTTTCAGTTACACATGTGAACTAATTTTTCAGTTAATCTTGAATTAGTTAAGAAAGTTTGAATGAAGCATTAATCTTATGCCCATCATATGGACAGCAGCTACCTAATCTGTCAGCTGTAGATCAGATCAGATCAGATAAGATCAAATCAGATCAGACTAGATGGGAGTTTTACAGCCCAGTTTCCAACCAACTGGTTCAAGTCAAGCCAGCCACAGCCTTTTATAGTTGCCGCTCACTGGCTTGTTTTCCCTACTCCACTGCTTATGCTAAGCACCAAGCATGATGGCGGGCGGGAGTTTCCGTTTATAAAGTCTTCGGAATGACCCAGACAGGACTTGAACTCCCAACCTCCTGAGTGCAAGTCTGATGCTCTAACCACTTGACTATACAGTCGGTAACCTGTTGGCTTTAAGGAGGATGCAATTTTTGGGAAATAAAAATGCCCCCACACACTATTCCAGTCTAACCTATAAACAAGCAATGTACTGCATGTAAACTTGGAGTGTGAGAAAATGTCAATGTTTCCCCTTGGGTGAATTGATATTATGAACAGAAGCATAAAATTTTGCTTTTTAAATGGTCAAAAGGTTCTAGAGGAACTTTGGGTCCCACTGTTTGAGAAGAAGTGCTGACTTAGCCAATATTTTTATGATACTGTCACATCTTTGATAACTTACTTGATATAATTAGCTTTCTTATCTTCCTTCCATTCCTTGGACAGTTGATGAACCTTACAAGCCATGTACCTCTGTTCTTTTACATCAAAACCCTTTAAACAAAGACATACAAGTGCACTGATTAAGATACCTCCCTGAGGCAGTTATTAAAAACTTTTCAATTCAGGATGGTACAGCTACAGTACAGATATATAAACACACACAACCAGGTGACATTCTTGTCTAAACAATGACATAGTTTTGATTTTACAGCTTAGAGAGCCAGAAAGGACAGCACAACAATGACAAACATATTTTTAAACTAAGTAACTAGTGAAAATCTACCTATTGACTCTTCAACCTTTTACCTATTGAACCTTCAGTCTATCAAACCTTCAACCTATTGAACCTTCAGTCTATCAAACCTTCTTCACACCTTGTCAAAGCCCAAACTTACCTTATGCACTTCACTAAAACCTCCTTTACCTATCAGCTCTAGAAGAAGATATCTACCAGACAGCACCGGATAATCCTTGAACTGTGATTGGTCCTCACTTTGAATACGCTTCAATTCACGAATGTGGACATTACGATCTCGCTCTAATCTCTGCAGCTCTGCCTGAAGATCTGCTTCTTCCTGTTCGAAAAAAAAAAAAAGAAATGAACAATCCCCCTTTAAATGTCCATTTCATATGAATTGCACCAAAAAATTAATCTGACATTACATTTGCCATTCTTGAATATCTATCATTTTCAATGTGCCTTTCTGAATCTACTTCTCTCAAATGCTTTCCCAACCTCCACTGATAAAATCACAGAAAATTTCATGACTAAATATACCTTGGATGGAAATTTTTGTAGTATAGAGAAATGCAACTTAAAAATTCCAGCAATTCACACAGTTTTCCATATGTATCATGAAAATGCTGTCTGTAAAATAAATTTCACACCTTTTTCACACATGGAAACTGAAAATGGACTACAACAGATTTCTTCAGCTGCAGGGAACCTGTGAAGAAGTGCACATTTGTTTCTCTTGGTTAACTCCCCCCCCCCCTCTCACCTTACTAATCAGGGAAGTACCCATGGGATGCTAGATGTTACAATTCTACAGTAAGCCCTTCAATTCAACTGACTGAAAATCTAGCAATTTCTCTGATAAATTTCCTTCATTAGTCAAAAATACTGCACCAAAAACTTCAATAAAGGTAGGAGATAAATCCTCATTCTGAACTCAAAGTTTTCTAAGGCCATCTCCAATGACTGCTTGATTATCTTATGATTCAAATGAAGTCAAAGAGACAGTGTTCAGGAGCAGATTTTTTTTATGCAGGCCAGATGAGAAGGCAAACTTTTGAACTATCTGTTTGGCTTGTGAACACAGTGTTCATGACCTTAATAAATGCCACATTATAGTCAGACAGCCAGTAAGAAAAATAATAGAAATGAATAATAACTTACCTTTTTCAATGATATTAGCCTCAATTTAAATATCTCATCTCTTTCATAATATTCAGTAGGGCTAAGGGAATTGTCATCTGCCTTGGCTGGCTTAGCAAAGCCATCATCTGGACCGTTTGACATAGAAGCCTTTTTGTTGGGTTTTGAATTGACATTAACAAGGGTTGCTGGTTTCCTCTTGCCAAGTAACTTTCTCTTTCTTTCTACCTCTTCTTTTTCCTTTGCTAAATTTTCTTGTAATCTGTAATGAAATAAAAGAATTTTTAGTTTTAAAAATTATGGCCCTTTTAGAGAGGTTAGTCCAAATGTAACCAAACCTTATTCAGAATAGGTATGTGGCAACTAATGTTACTCTTTGTAATGGTGGTGGAAAATTTCAAAAAACATTCATAAATCAATTCTACTCAATTAAGATGTGGGAACAGTCTACTGCAATCTGATTGAAGTAATGTGGAGATGTACCTAAGTCGTACTTGCACAAGTGGAAATAATATTTTGGCAGTGTGCATGTCCCACATGGCTTTTATCCTTTGATTGACTGTTGAACATGTGTTTTGCTGAATAAAGCAACTCATCATGGGGAGTTAAGTGTCACATGAACTGGTCAGGAATCAAAGCTGCAGGCTATCCTCAGTCAAATCCCAACTGCTCGAAAAAAGCTTCCTTCTCTTACATTTTATGCATGATGTTTGGTGACGTCATAAGGATTTGAATACTAATTAGCTAAAAGTCGTTACTTTTAAAGTCAATTATCTCAGAAACTAGGAACCAAAAAATCTTCAAAACCGTGAAAATCAATGAATAAGATGTAAAAAATACTTTCAGTGCCTGGTTCTGGGTGAACTTACGGGTAAAAGTGAGGATTTTAGTCCATTTTATGAAACATCTAAAATGGGTTTCAAATGCTCTGCAAAATAGTTCAGCATTTATTCGATGTTGTTTTAAACTACTCAGTTTTTACTTCAATAGAAAGAAAGTAGGCCTACTTTCGCCAAATGAACGTTAATGGTCGTCCTATATGTATAACGTTACAACAGCAGCCTAATTCATCCTCACCAATATTGTTCCCATTTCGGAGAAAATGGTGTGATACTTGCTCCTCCGACATTTTTGCAACATTTTGTTTGTTTAAATGCCATTTACAAATTAAACTAATCTGTAGTGTTGCACTGGTATTGAATGTGATATGCCTGTATACACATACAATATGTCATAGTCATCATAGCAACTACACTAATAAGCTCTGTACATACAGAGCAAAACTGCATCTTGTTTGCACTAAAACAGTGAAAATCACCTCACTTTAAAAAAAGTTGGGCTGACTAAAAAGCTGGTTTAAAAATCTTTATACTAGGAAACTGTATCAACTTCAATTCAATGTTCATTCTTTGAAAAAAAAATATTAAATTCTATGCATCATGTAGTACATCACTCATGCAGTCAGCATATTGAGCAAGAAACTGAATGAGGGACCTTTCTAAAAGGGCCTGCTTAGACAGGAAGGGCCTTGCAGGAAAGATCATCAGTACAATGTTTAACAATTAGTGCTTTTGATTTTTATCATTAACTCTGGGTAAAATTGAAAATTACTAAAGGCAATTAAAGGCAAATACCAATAAGGTTGCAATGGAATGAATATGTCCAGCTGAGGTTTGGCAAATGTAATTTTTTACTTTGAATTCCTTGTGAATTTCTTTTCACATGAATACTGGTCCTAAAAATTACATGATGATGGCTGGACTGCTAGGATAATAATTCATCACTATCATGTCCTCTTGGGAGAGGACGGAATGTTCCAATCATTGCTATACTGCCTAGTAGGCCAGTTTGATATGCCTAGTGGCTCAAACAGTTAGTAACAATACAGTCTGTTTTTTTTTGCAGGAAACTACCTAAATGTTGCCCAATATGATTCTCCTTTATGTGACCTCCTTAATGATCAAAAATAAATAAAATTATTGTAACAAATCTAGGAATGAATTAACAGTTTTCACTTCATTGAGTGCCACATTGATGAGAACCCATTTTAAAACAAATTAGTTGGGTATACTAGAGTGTGACAAAACTACCTGCCAGTGAACATATCATGGATGTCTTAATCAATGTCTGTTAATCAGTAATAGGCTTACTGTAATGCAGTTTAGCATCACACTGAGGTGAGCTTTTGGGACAATTCAAGTCAGCCAGAGTAAGATTGAGTTTGAGGGGTAGGAACTTGTTACTGAATAAAAGCAGTGATATAGGCCTATGCTTTTTATATGTTTTTGAATGATGTAAGCTTATGAAGGATTAGAAATTGTATAAATTACAAAGCTGGCTCTATAGCCTATGTGGCTTTATAGAAATAGATAACTTGAACTATATTACAGTACAGTATACCACTATACTGTAGGTCTATTATGGAAAATGTTGGAAAGGAGTGAGTTTTTCTGTTTGTGGCACAGAAACTATCAGGTAAGACAGAATAATAACCCGGGAATATGTCCAGACTGAACCTGAACCCTCTAAATTTAGGGTGTGTTTAATCCAGGCTGACTTGGTCATGGTTCATACACCCCTGAGGTCCCAATCCCAGGTTTATTTTACAACTAGCCTAAGTTACATGCAAGCGCCCCACTTGCCAGTATTGCACTGAATGTTACTGAATATGCCATGAAAACTGAAGCTTCATACTTTATAGACTGCAAGTCTACAAACAACACTGGAAGTTTTTTAAGATTGTAAATGCAATGGGTACCTGTCCTGCAAATCCCACAGTATAGTCGTTAATTATTTTGTTATGGTCGACGTTTTGTGAGCCGTATTGGAATAGTACTAACAGTAACATTATAGGATATATAACGTTAGCTGTGTACCAATACCATATGTATAGTACATACTACATACATATTGTATGGTAAATGCCCCTTCAGGTTTAGCAGTTGTTTACAAAACAATTTATAAATTAAACTACGTAATTTTGGTATCAACAGAAAGCCTATACTATAATCTTCAAACGTCGATACAAAAATATCATTTTACATCCCTCAATGAGTCAGGTACTCGCAAAGTTTGAGGTCCTAATTTGAGACATAAGAATCGATTGCCTCTTTTTGGGGACATATTTTTGCAGTATACATTTGAAAAAACCTAAAAAATCTTTGACTTCTAAGAGAAGGAAAGGTCAAAATGTCCACTTACCATGTTGTTGTATCCATTTATACGCCTACTTATACATAATTCAACACGTAGGGGGTGACCCCTTGTCAGTCACAGTTCTGGGAAATCTCATTTGCACAGACTTTCAAGAAGGCGGGAATGCTAGAGAACTGGTCACGTGACTTCATTAACTGTACAGCTGCGTGTATACTGTCCTGACGACTTATAATATGAAATACTAAACTAAAACATCAGTCCTAACTTAGTTCAAACAGTCCTTTATTATGAAATACTAAACTAAAACATCAGTCCTAACTTAGTTCAAACAGTCCTATATTATGGAATACTAAACTAAAACATCAGTCCTAACTTAGTTCAAACAGTCCTTTATTTCACCATCTTGGTATGTTGTAGAGACCCACTACCCATGGATGCAACATTGATAGTTGTTCAAATTTTTTGAACAATTTTTGACAAATCTTTCCCAACAAAAGATTCTGACTCACTTTATAAGGTCTGTAAAGGCATAACCATCACACCAAGTCTCCACAAATTGTGCACCTTGCCTCTGTGTAGTAAACTGACCAAGCCTTAGCCTGTTTTCCATGCATCGCCGTCTAGCTTCTTTACGATCTATTATAGCCTGTAGGGGAACAAACATGGGTTTGTTGAATACATTTCTCTCCAAGTTTTAAAACTACAATGTACACAAGGATAGACACAGTTTAAAAATGATGAAAGTTTCTTTGTTTAATCCAGGTGGAAGGGGGGGGGGGAGGGGGCAGCAACATGTGGAATGCATACCTTGCAGAAGGGTACAATTCTCAGTGGGACATGGTGTGGTATGCAGCATGCTTCATTTCTCTATATCTTTTGCAGTGCTCTGTTCTTTATAATCTCCATTCATGGTTCCCAGCATTCCAAGAAAATAAAATTCCATATTTCCATGATTTTTCCATGATGAAATTTCCAAATTCCAGGATGAAAACATTTCCTTATTAACCAGTTCAGACAAAAGAACAGTAATAACAGTACTGAACTAGATTAACTGAACGTTGTACTTTTTACACCAGTTTATAGGAGTGTCTACACTTAGTTTAATGTGAAAAGTAAAAGTATCACAAAGGCATAAAATGGCCTCCTTTTCAACCCCTCACAGCCATCTATTTCTCACCTTAGAGAAGTAAGAGAAGTATCACAAATCCAACCAGGCAGAAATCCCCGTGCTTCAGTGCATGAAATCACTGGGGATGTATGTCAGGCTTTTGTGAACATTCATGTATGCCTGTGTGAACTTTACATTAACATTATTTTGGTTGTTAAATTCATGCTGAACCTTAATGGGAAATACTGCATTTAAAATGCTCCAACATAGCATTAAAAGAAAATAGCTCTAGTCATTATCAAATCATTTGGTCTCAAGAATAAACCCCCAAAATAGCTTCATCTCCTCAAAATATTATGCACAAGATGTGTTATGGAAGTTGCACCTTTTGGAATGTTGAAAGTTTGGATGTTATTCTTCAGCAACAAGCAACTGAATTTCTATCTGAAGGCAACTTATTTTGTGAAAAGAAAGCTACAAAACTGCCATATTTTTAATTATTTGCAACTCTTGGCCAATAAATTTTGGAGCTCATTGAGTTGATATCGATAACTTAATGAGAGTGTTGAAGGTTACTACCACATGACAATGCTTATAATTAGCATACTGTAGTTAGTCAAGTTTCACATCCAACAGTTACAGAAGAAGTTTAAATTTTGAATTTTGCAATGTCCTGACTTGTAACGGTTTTGTGCAATTTGAAAAAGTGTCTGGTCACAAATTTTTGAAAACCCAGTTGAAAGTGCTTACTCATTAAATAATTATTTGAATGTAGGATATGGGGATTGTCTAAGTTTGACCATTTGTCATTGGTTTGTGAAGAAAACTTAACAGGTTTGGAAAAATTTGTTGAATTCCATGAACCAACTCAATGAGCTGCTTCAAAAGGATTAAATTTCCTTGTAAAACAAACCCAGTATTTCCCTTACAGTCAACCAGAAATGCAGTGCTATATTGCTCATATATATAAATACCAGCTGATAAATCTGCAAATGGGAACATTCTGCTGGGAATTTCCCACACCATTCAAAGTCATGCCATTTTATTAAGTAACAGTCAACATGGTCAACATGGTCAAAGTCTGATAAGTGTGACATTGATTCTGAAATTACAAGAACTCCTTTTATTCATAGTCAATTTATCAACATGGTACATTATGCTACACATTCTGCAGGGAGACAGATAATTTGTTAACCATATCTCGTGGTGTCCTGATGTCATTTTCACCTTAAATAGAACTTAATCAAAAATATAGGCTACAGAAGTATTTGCAGGACAATCATTTTAGTGCTATTTTTGGAATCGTTATTTGAGGTACACCTAGGTATTTTCCTTTTACACAATAATGTCAGCTTAGGCAACATCATGATGTAATAGGAGAAACTATAGATCTGGAGGCAAGGGCCCTACTCCCCTTTTAGCTTTTTAGTGCTGAGATGCTTAAGTTCATGTACCACAACCACCTAAACACACTAAAAAGCCACCCAGCACGATAAGGTCCCCGATACCCCGATTCCCCCAAAACCCTGATTTTGAGGACTTTTTCACGGTATTTGTACTTCATCAATTTTGCACTTGGGCCCTGAATTGACGATAGGGTGTCTGAAGCTTCTTCTACATGAAGATATTGTGTGATTATGTCAGAGAGCTTTGTGCTGTTATCTCAGTGTAGTGAGTCAATGAGAAGAGTGGTTAGTAGGACATGACAGCATTATTTACACTTCACCTAGTCAACTGCTGTGAAGGTGCTACATGGAGTGCGCATCTGGCTAGATTTTGTCATGATAGCCAATCACTTCTTCAGCGTTTGTCTTTGGCTAATCAAATTCCAGGATTTTTCCAGGATTTGAAACATTTTGCCTCAAATTCCTCGCTTTTCCAGGATTTAAAGCATCTTTTTCAAATTCCATGACTTTTTCAGGTTTTCCAGATAAAGCTGGAAACCCTGCCATTAAACATTAATCTTTCATAACTGATCCATTCACTCTTTCTCTTGCATTTCTCAACTGGTTGTACATATATTGCCAACTACTTGTTTTTGGTTTAACCCAATAGCTCAAAGGAGAGATATTTCAATATTGAACCTACAAGAGTTTATTTATGGCAAAGTCTGCCATTTTTAACCTTTTCCAAAGAAATTCCCTGAGGAAATTTTCAAAATTCAGCCCAAAAATTATAAAAGGTACAAAGTAAACAGTCATAGTCCCACCAAAAAGACCATGTAATTAGAAGTACAAAATCTAAATGTGCAATAAACATTTGCAATTTTTAGCTATTAACATTCCAACCTTTTTTTTTTTCCTGATTTTATTCCCCTAATGCACTATTGACTTGTAGGACACACTCTGACCCTCATGAAAGGTCTACATGACCAACTGCATGGTCAAGTGGGCAAGGTCTCTTTGACCGACTGCATGGTCAAGTGGTTAGAGCATCAGACTTGCAGTTGGGAGGTTAGAAGTTCCTGGCCGGGTCCTACCTAAGACTTTGAAAACCAAACCTACTGCCATTGTGCTTGGTGCTCAGCATAAGCTAACACGCAGAGAAAACAAGCCAGTGAGCCACAACTGGTAAAAAGGCCAAGGCCGGTTTAACTGGAACCAAGTGGTTGGTAACTGGGCAGTAAAACTCCATCTAATCAAACCATGGGCAAGGTCAGTTCATGTTCATGAGGAGCATTAAACAATTTTGTGCATTGATTCACCCCTCCATCATGCAATATACCCAATATTTTTATACACTTTAATGCACCTTTCCTGAGAATATGACCCACCTAAACCCCCTATAAGGTTGCCTTGGCACAACATTGGAGGATTATGACACACCCATGCATCCAAACTCAGACAAACATGCCACATTTGACTCAGCACTATCTGGGGGTCAGAGGGTACATCTTACAATTGGTAAGTACACTGCAAATGGCTATAAAGTTAATTTCACTCCTTCTTAAGTTAATTTATGCTTTAGTTCATGGTATCTTGCCAGTTTTCCTGAAATAAAATTGATTTGAAATTCCTTACTTTGTCTATAAGTAATTTCTTTGTCATCTCAGTGCTCTTTGCTGTCTGTTCCTTCAACTTTTCAATAACTTTCTGGGCAGCTTCCAATTGTTTCTGAAACTCTATGTTGGTCTGTTGAATGAATACAAAAAGTTTGTTAAAATGGCTTTCAGTGTTACATCTTCCACACAACATACACTAACATTATGGCAAATATGAGTAGGGGATAATACCATAAACCCTGGGTTTATGGATGGATTACATCTGAAACTGAAACAGTCCCTTCACAACCCCCCCCCCCCCCACCCCACTCTTTGCAAATTCCTAGACCATTTTTTTTTAAAGCTCATGTGTAATGGTCCAATGGATGATATTTTTAATACCTATTACTGGTGAAAGTGTTTAACACTCCTTCACATTAAAGTAAAATTTATACAGGAGCTCCTTTTTTTTCCACATTTTGGAAAATCAAAGTAACAGAAGTGACAATCTTCAGTGCTCTTTGTAAGGTCCTGCCAACATCAAATGACTGATTGGTATTCTAATTTCAAGACAATTACAGACAGGAATCCCCTTATAAAGAGCCTTCCCAATTTAGTTTATTACAATATGAAAGTGGATCTCTACAGAATCATAAACTGCTCACCGTACTCAAAGATTCAATTGTGCTCTCTTTTTCTCTTATGTCACTTGTTGCTCTGTTTTCTAGCTGTTTCAAGTCTGCTAACGTCAACTCAGTCTGAAAAGAAAGGCACACATTAGTTTCATGAGAGCAAAGGAACAGATGTAATATAAAGTATGCTACAAGCAGAAGGTTGTAGCCTTCAAAATGAGGACTGTAAGGAAAAAGTCAAATATACTTTCCTCGGTGCTGTTTGAAAGTCTTCTCAAATTTGTTGCATGCTGTTTAAATTCTACCTTAACTCTGTGGTTAAAAGGTACACTGTTTGTGCCAGTCATCCACCTCCCCCTCCCCCAACTAGACAAAACCCAGCTTGATATTTTCATTCTTGACATTTTCCATGATGCAGTTTCCTGATGACATTTCCCAGACAATTCCCACCCATGAAAATTTAACCCTTTAACAACTGTTCCCACCATACCAAACCAGTAAGCCACAGGCAGAAAAAAAGGCTGTGGCCAGTTCCACTTGAAACAACTGGTTGGAAGCTGGGCCCTAAAACTCCATCTAAATTTAACTAACCCACCATACAACTTTAGGCTGACCTAAGTTCAGAAAAAAATTCCTGTGTGGGAAGTAGCCCATGTTAAATTGTCCCAGGGTAGTTACAGGGTATAGCAGGGCAATTGGTAGAACATCGGAATCTCACTTAAAGAGGTCCAGAGTTTGATTTGGTATGACCAAGGGGGTCATACCAAAGTCTTCAAGAATGGGACCTGCTTTCTTTTTGCTTGATGCTCCTCACAAATGATGGAATGGGAATAAAAATAAAGTGTTCCACAACTGGAAATAGACCGTGGGCACTGCTAAATTAAACCAGATGGAAATTTATTGTCCAGTTTCTAATCCATTGGTTTAAGTCAGGCAGGCCTGTGCCTTTTTCCATTTGTCACTCACTGGCTTGTTTTCCCTACTTGTTTACTCTATTGCTTACATTGAGCACCTGGTACAATGGCAGTAGGTTCCATTTTGTAAGTCTTTGGTATGACCCTAGAAGGTTATAAGTTGGGGGTAAAACCCAACATAACCGAATGTAAACCAGGGCAGTTACTGAGGGACATGGCAATCTTACTTTTTTTTTGGACAGCCAAGTCATCTTTTTTCAAAGATGTATTTGATTACATCTTTTTCTTTTTCCTTTCAGTGCATACACCACTTGAGGGAGAGGGCTTGAACACTTCAACTTGGCAAATTTTCTTTAACCATTTTTAAGATGGGAAGCAGAGAGGGATCTCAGAGGGGTAGAAACTTGTTGGGAAAGAAAGTTATTAATAATCCCACTTAACCCTGCAAATAGCCCAAATCTTTTTACAGCACAAGTTTCAGTAATTGATGATTTTCTCACCTGAGAAGCTTTTGATGTAAGTTCAGCCCTTGCTTTATGTGGGGTGGTAGGATGGCTAAAACTTGAGTCCAAACTGTTTCCACTTGGTGATATAGGATACTGAAGGTAATAGAAACATTTGTCAGATGAAAATCATAATCAAGTATTTTACAGGTATTATACCATTCATAATGATGATAATTCATTACATCCTGAATGATGTAAGAAGGAAATTATAACATCCGCAAAGTACAATGATAACCATACATGAGAATCATCTAATGTAGCTAAGGAAAATTGGTACATTGGAAGACCCAAGTGGCAGTATCTACTGACAAGCAATAATATACATCAGGGATGTACAATAAATTTTCAAACAGCATTTCAAATCAGATAAGTAGTATCCTGTATCACATGACATGATTATTTACTTGATTTGTAAATGACACAAAGCAAAGTGAGACATATGTACGTACAGTAATCTCAAGATATTAATTTACAGAATATTATATCCATATGAAGATCAGTGTATCCTTAAAAACAAATATCAACAAACTCTAAAGGTCAGGGGCCAGTTCCACAAAGAGTTATGCACGATCTTAAGTATGATTTACTGCTGGCTTAAGTATGGTGAATCAAACTTAAGATTGTGCGTAACTCTTTGTGGAACGGCCCCCAGATCAATTTTGCTTACTATCCATTTTTACTAGAGAGCTGTCGTTTTGATAACTTCTGCATACAGGTAGTTGCTGGACAATAGTTTCCCATGCACCCAGACCATCTGGCACGTTATTTAATACATCACTAAAAACTGCCTATCAGAGGGTCATGTTTTCTTATTAAAGCAATGGTGATGTTCGAGCAAAAAGCTCTTACTTCATTTGACAATAAAAGGGTTAAGATTTGATGTTAGTGACCCCCCCCAAAAAAAATTTGTCACCATGCCAATTACCAGTTTGTCAGTACACCAAAAGGTAATGCAATTTTCAATGTAAATTATATACAGTCCTTTCCGAAAGTAACTATCTCCCTGCGGTCCTGTTCCCCACAATCCCTCCCGAGATGAGTGCTAGAAATGTTTTGTTCCACAGAGCACACTCCCCACAACAGTTGCACAGAAGTACTGTTACCTTCTGTGGTTGTACAAACACTAGCTGCCCTTGTTCTGCAGCTTCCTGGCTAAAGGGATTAGTGTGTATAACGGAGGGCATGTGTAGCCACAGATGTACTGATGAGCTCTCTCCAAGTTGTCTATATTTACAGAGCGCTGACAATGCATCATACTAAAATGTCGCATTCACACTAGTTGATAAAAGTGAACCAGTGGACACTCAAAACCCGGGAAAAAAGTCTCGCCTATAGGCCGCTTCACAAGTTGCAAAAATTTCCTGAAGTTCCACAGCCTACTTGTGACAAATTTTAATATGATACAGTAGAAGAAAAGAAAACATCAACAGTTCTCACCAGCCATTAAAGTGATCAAACTGAAAGGTTTTCTACACCTTGTTTTGACGTATCATAACCTCACCTCACATAACACTGGGCATGGCTTTCATAATGTTGGATCAGTCAGCCACTTCCAAGCAATATGCTCTAAGCGCAAGGACTGCCCTCTGTTAAGGGGAGACTTTCAGTTAGTCTTCTGTCTGAAGAACTAACTTTGCACAATTAAAACTAGACTACACATTAAAACCCCTGTCTGCTGATACAAGTCTACCTGCATCAGAGCATGTTCCCTTAGTTAACGATGGATGTTTTGGCCAGCCAGCCTGTGACCACTTTACACCTTCACAAATTTAGTACATGGATAAACTTTTTTTGTGTCCCTTCAGTTTACATTCATACTAAGTGGCAGCATATGAAAAAAGTGATGACAGCCATTTTGGGAATAGATTTTGCTGCTAGCATCTTGTAATTCCATAAAGGTTTTCCTTGTACAGCCTATTGCTTCCATGTACTTAACGTTTAATGGAATATGTTCAGTCACGTGACACTGAAAACATGCATACGAAAACAAATGGCCAACTTTTGGACTGGCAATGAAGCTCAGTTAATGGAAATGTGGAGAACATATGGTTTTCTTTTTGACAAAACATGTATGGAGTATTTGAAACATCAAAAAATTTGTGGTAATAGCTTCTTTCATCTACTGCTAGTTGCTCACATTGCTCTTAAAACTAGTATGCACGAGTCAGTTGCTCACTGCAACGAGACAGTCTGGTGCCAGGATGTCATGTAGCATAGTGTGGTTGGAGGTTAAAAATGTGGAATGCTGCTGCAACTTACCACTCCCACAGGAGACTTGACCGTTGCTCTACCAGGACTACCTGATGTACCAGAATGCTGCCATGAAAAAAAATGAAATGATTATCAAAAGCATTACTCATGTGTGAACACATTACATCCTTTTTTTTTAATCCATGTACCAACTGCACAACAACAAAGTATCATTCCAAAGATTACTGTATGTTGGCGAAATGTGGAACATTACATCTGTGAACTTGTCTTAGATTTCCTTGTTGATCAGCATTAATATTGTTCAATATTTAAATTCCTTTATGTACAGTATACCAGGCATCCCTTATGGGCTCTGGGTTGAAGAATATGCCCACAGTATTTCCCGCTTATCACAAGAGGTGACTTAAGGGAAGGATTTGCACAGTATTGAACTGCACTGAAACCTCAATTAAACTTGAACTGTATTTTAAACTAAGCTTTTAACTTTACTTTTTTACCTAGTTGATACTATATAACACATTTGTTGTTATGTCATGAAGTCCCATGTAACTACAGTAACAACTTTATACACCACTAGTGCCACAGTTATGTTTATATGTTTTGACACTTGGCAAATTTTTGCTTCAAGCAAGTGATGTTCATGATGGGTAATGTCACTCTCTAAAAAATTGGTTAGTCCACAAACAAGACGACACAATATTACAATGAGTACACAAGCCATTGAAGAAAGTACCTAGTTACTTAAATGCTGGTGTAACCAACATGAATGCATTCTAGAAACTGGCTAGACAGGTAAGGTAAAACCTCTTTCAAGTTCATATATGGTTCATGTCCTCCCATTTGCTCAATGCTTATCACACGCACATCCCAACCCCCCCACGGGTTGGGGGTTGAAGAATATAAATTAATTAATACAACAAATGTAACCGAAAATTTCAGGGAATGGCTTAAATGTATCAAGTTGTGGTTTTCTGTCAAAAAAGGTTGGGAACGGTTTGACAGTTTGTTGGTTAACAGCCTAGTCCCAGATAAAAAGGAAAATAAGTAATCAAAAAAGCTTGATGGTGGCATAGAGAACATGAGACAAAGACCAGATTATCCCATCAATTAGTTTAGTAAGAATTTCTTTGAAACCTAAAGATTTGGTAAATATCGAGGTTGTGTTTTTCCTTTTGCTGGCCTCCATGACAGTTAGATATAGATTCACTCTACCGTTGTCACTCTTTCCTAAAGCACCTTACAGAGTTATTTAATATAGATTTTGTTGAAATAAATGTGGCAATTGTGAAGATTATTTTAAAATTAGAAGAAAACAAGTTAATTCTGCGTTTACAAAAAGTTTTAGCGAAACATTAAATATGGGCAAGACAAGTCTAGTATGGAATTATTTCAAAAGTACTGAAAGCTTGGGGGCATTTTCATGCAGCATTTGCAAGAAAGTTGTAAAGTCATCCGATTCTAGTTTTTCTAATTTGCGTCACCATCTGCGTACCTACCATCCCCAAGAACATGCAAGTCTGTATCCATCCAGTTCTGGTTCTAAGGGTTCAGCAACAGATACACCTTCCCAGTCTACTATTGCTGCCACTTCTTCAAAAGGACGCATAGCAGACATGTTTGCAAAAAACACCCCTTACAACAGGACCGACAAGCGATGGGAAGAACTTACACGTGCCGTCACCTTTTGCGTCACAAAGGATTCATTGCACATACAGACTGTTGGGAAACCCAGGTTTCGCCACTTGATTAAAAAATTGGACCCGAGGTTTGAGGCACCTAGCGAGCGTGCATTGTCCAAGACCCACATCCCAAAACTGTATAACGAAGTGAGAGAAAAAGTTATTGCACGTTTGAAGGATGCCAACTTTTTTTCAGCTACTATGGACATGTGGTCTTCTCATGGAATGACACCATACATAGGGATGACCATTCATTTTATTGATTCTCAGTGGAAATTGGAACATATTGACCTGGGGACAAGGTTTGTACCAGATGACCACGCCGCCGAGACGCTTGCTGAAACGTGCAAGGACATGTTAGATCAGTGGGGACTGTCCCCATCAAAGCTCGTATGTGTTACCTCTGACAATGGCGCAAACATTGTTAAAGCCATACGAGACTTGGGTTGGGAGCACGTGTTGCTTTGGGCACGGCTTACACCTCGGGATAACAAAGTCTTATTCACCGACTACACACCCCCATATTCATCAGAAAGTTAGCCGGTCTTTGGGTGTGGCTCACGGTTTGGTGGCCAAATTTAACACCAGATGGAAGAAGAAAAGGGATCTACAAACAGCCCAGGTCCAAAATGGGAAAGAACCCAAATGCCTGATTTCGGTAAGTGTTTAATTTTTTGACAGGGTCGGATTTCCCGAATTGCCCATATAGGATCATTAACTGCTGCTGTAACAGCTAATTACAAATTAGAACCTTGATTAATAAGCATACCTAATTTATGTGTGATGCAACGACGTCTTTACCTTTTATACTGTTATACATTATTTTTAAACCATATGCTGGAGGTAGCTAGGTGAGACATAAAGGTAGAAAATCAAACTACTCAGTACTCCGTATATTTCCGATTGAAAATCCTAGTAATTCAAGGCTACTTTAATCCTCTTGTCGTTTTAATTTAGGACTGCATCACAAGGTGGGGATCAACACAAGCAATGCTTAAGCGCATTCTTGAAAACGAGGAGGAAATTAAGCATGTGCTTGTGAACGATCGGAAGACTGTTCACCTGGTAACTAAGTGGCAAGATATCGCCGTATTTGAATCGCTAAATAAGGTGATGGAGCCTCTGGCGGAGCTCACTGATATTATGTCAGGGAGCAAGTATGTAACAATTTCATGCATGAAACCTATGCTAGAGAAGCTAGAAGGAGAGGTCTTGGCACCAGAGATACCTGAAGGTGAACGCAATCCCGACGAGCTGTTAGTAAACAAATTACGGCAAAACATACTTGATGATATCCTGCCTCGTTATGCAGATGACAACAGGCAACGTCTAATTAACATAACATAATTTCTGCATCCACGTTTCAAGGTCTGTCTAAAGAATATCCCCTTCTTCGTTTTAATGTTGTAATCATTTAAGTTAATGGAAAAAATTTGTAAGTGTAATTTGGCGCAGATTTGTTCAGACTGTGTTTGCTTGATAGCTGAAACTTACATAGTACACTAGTTGAAAACGGTCCGTTCATATCATTTGTTTACAGGCCACTCATCTTGATGAAATTCAAACAACGTCGGTGAAAACTACTCTCACCTCTCAATTTGTGGGTGAATCCTCTCCGGCGCAAAATGAAGTTTCGGAACAAGAGCCATCAACATCCACAAGCTCTAGTGACACAGCCAATGATCCAATCCCAACCACCACACCCACCTCAGAATCCCCACCATGGAAAAAACAACGTACTCTTGGCTCTTGGCTAGGAAAGAAGCAGCAGTCTCAGTCATCTCCTCTTCAAAGTTCCCCCCGCGAAAAGTTTTTAAGGGAGTACGATTTGTATGTTGCCATCCCCTGTGCAGACTGTGACGATGACCCACTGGCGGGGTGGAAAGATCAAGAAAAAACTTCCCCAACCTTGCACCTTTTGCAAGATGGTACCTGTCAGTCCAGGCGACATCTTCCCCTTCTGAGCGACTTTTCAGTAAAGCTGGACAAATTATAACCCCCCTGAGAGCTCAGCTAAATCCCGAAAAGGCCAGCATGCTTGTTTTTTTGGCCCAGAACTTGTAGTAATTATTTTCAAGTAGTCTGCCCAATGGGTTGTGAGCCCAGATTATTGTGGATTTACGTGACACCTTGTTCATAACTGTATAAAACTCGTAACATTCTTTACTTTCTCAGTTGTTGTTGTTGGTATTCAGTAAGGGTATTCATTGATATGTACCTTCAAAGGTGTTTTTCTTTTTGTCCGTTTTATTTTGGTATTAATAAGACCCATGCTGCTTTATTGTTTTACAATAACTAGAAAAATAGACTCAAATCATTTTTGTAAAGGATAGACAAACTTGGCAGAAATCTAGCATGTGCATGACCAATCAATCACGCAGTTCGTATGAATATTTCACTTGTTTCCATTTACTAGTTTTACTGTGTTGCTTATTTGCATAACTGCATTCCCGTACACTTCAATCTCCCTTTAGAAAATGCTCAACTTTTTGTATCGTCCTAGCCACTGTACGTTGAACACGGCGCTCTACTTTGTTAAGAGCTTGTAAACATTTCTACATTGCAAACGACAGACGCCAGCGAAACAGCGAACTCAGGCAGAGTGAAGCACGTGTTGGAAAACAAACGCTGTTCAGTATTTGAATCCCCCTATCAATACATCCACTGTTCCAAATTAGTGCAAGTGAATGTATCCCGTTTTTAATCGTGATTGGCCAATTAGGCGTAAACCAATTTTGACAGGTGAAATTTCGTCCGTCCCTCCGTTGACTTTTTGTGCTGTAGCTCTCGTAAGCGCTACAGTGTAGGATGCATGGCTGATCTGCCAGTCATGTATTGTGTGTGCAAGTACCGACCCGCTATGATTGTGTGGGAATTACTGCATGGGTTTCAAGGGTTTGTATCGGACTTCTGAGCTGCGTGAACACAATAAACATGAAGAGGGGGAAGCGGTGAAAGGAGTAGGTACGGTGTGCGTATCTGGTTTGGTATTTCAATTGTGTATAATTTTACGAGGTATTTCAGGTTTCTTATTGGGTATACCTAGTATTTCAGGTTTATTTGTTTAGGACAGATTTCTAAACCGACGGTATAGGTAGAAGTGACATACCGGGTATACCAGGTATATCGATATACCGACGGACCTTACTTACGAGAAGCCAAGACAGGTACTGTATGGATTACTCTTCTATTTTAAAAAACAGAAACTATGGAACATGCTTGCTATGGAAGTTAAAACTTTCAGTTTGTTTTACACTTTATGCCTCTTAAACTGACCTATGCTTATACAGAAACAATTGCTCCGGGATGCTATTACTTAAACTTACTGTACTGTTGCATCTAAATTCTTCTCTTATGCCCTCAGTACCCCAACAAATGTCTGCCTTTTAAAAGTCATGGGTCAGTTTAGAACTTGCACAAACTGTAATGACTTCTTAATCAACACATGGTTTTTAGACCTTTTTTTTTTTTTTTGACCTTTTCGTGTGAAATTATATAACACATTGTAAAATTATAGACAGTGGCGGAAGAAATGCTCACTGTGTTCTCACCTGGCCTACAATCAATTCCAAAATCTCTGTAAGACTAACCCATATTCATGATATGGAAATAAAATACAAGCGTCTCTAGGTCCATGTGTATATGAGAATGGATGAATTGTAGAGGCACCAAGGCACTACAAAGGGAAACCTACACAATTTTCACAGCAACGATCCAATCATTTTCACTTTCTTCATAGCAAGTGTTGATTCAAATCATTGTAACTGCAGAACAGCATTTCTTCACACATAACATGGTACTACTACAGTAATTTATGAGGGCCAAATACACTTGCCTGACCACAACAACTGACAGCACTGTAATGGCAGGTTTACCTTGAAAAAAAATTCTACATGCATTACTAAATACAACATTTGCTAGAAAGGTCTAGCCCTTTCTGTCTTAAAAAATTAAATTATCTACACAGTTAAGAGCGCTGGACTAATCCAATGCACTTGAAAAAAGACAGTTACAAAACTGTACTTAAACTCACCCTGAAGTATTCACTAATTTTCTTGCTTCCAGAAGCTGAAAAAGGTAGAAAACAGTGTTTTAGAATTAAATACTTCTCATTTCCAGCTCTATGTCATTATTTCCTGAAATATCACAGTGTATTTTGTAGATCAACTGCTGTACAAACCCCATCATGTTTGATACTTCATCTGCCATACTGTGCAATCAACACAGAGATTTGGTTTGCTAAGCCACTTCCACACTATGCGATGCCACTTACTGAGACATGACCGTCTTGTCTTGGTGAACAACTAACGACTAACTAGTTTTAAGAGCATAGTGTCAACATTATGCAACAAGTGGCAGGTCCATAAAGTGATTTATGCAAAATTCTAACTTTTAATGTACTCTTTATTTGTTATGTTGAAGAGACAGGAATGTGTTCTGTCCATTACGATTAAGTGAACTTAGCGGGCTTCATTCCATAAGTCCCTCATTTTTGTCAGTTGCACATTTGAGTCTCATGAGACCAGACATGTTTGGTACCATCTAGTTGCAAGGCACTCAACACTTTGCAACACCTCTGGACAATCTTGTTGCAATGAGTTGCGCCGCATCAGGTCAACAAAGTGTCCAAGGGGCTTTACGAGTTTTACGAAACAACTTATCATCTTCTGGTTTTATCTAGTGGTTCCCAAGGCCTTTTAATTGACACTTAATTGTTTTTCTACAGTACTCCACTACTTTGTGCATAGATTTACACACAACAGCAGTGAGTTACAATTTTTGTTATCACTTGATCTGGGAATTGAACCCTGGACATCTTGGGTGACAGCTGAATGCTCCACCATTAGCCTACACCCTCGTCTGTTTGAGTCAGTTTAAACAGTACTCCATTTGTAGTGCAATCTTTAGGGTTGGAGTCAGCTGATACAGTATTCCCACCTGTAGTGCAATCTTTAGTGCTGGAGTCCCTTTTGTATGGTACTCAATTTGATGCTATAATATGGATTTACACTGTAAATAGAGGAGACTAGTTCAAAGCATGGTGCCACCATTCCTCAATCTACTAATATTTCTCTACCTCATTTCAGCAGTACAATAATCCTTTGTTTAATACCAATCTTTCACATCCATTATGATGAGTCGGAAAATGAAGCACCCCTGCCAAAGGCATGAATTGTTCATCATTTCCATGAAACTGTAAAATTTCCATATCCTTATAGAGAGGGCTTCATAGATGACAAAAGGGGATGTTAAGCTTGATCGCACACATACTAAATTAGCAGCCTCAAAGACTTGATACAATTTTGGGGGTTTTTTTCTATTCCTTCCCTTACCCATCATTCACTTGGTGTTGTATTACTACATGCTTTGTGAAAGACCCCCTTCAAAAGATAGAATGAGACTGCCATTGTTTTCCTGTACAAGCAGTGAGTGAGAAAAGGGGTAGGGCTAAGGCCTACTCATAAAGATAGAGAAATATACTGTGAGGGAATTACAGTAAAGCATTGAACTGAGAGTCAATAAATATAATTAAAAAAAAAAATATTTCCCTCCACCATGACAAAATTTATATAAGCCATTTATATTTCACTAGGAAGTTGTGTAAATATGGAATTCAGAAAGTATCATGGCCAGGACTAGCATCAAAGGTCAGAATGAAAGGGGGAGGGGAAGGGAACAAACTTAGGGAGGTTGTCAATTTTTACAATAAGAAACTTAAGTTAATTTTTGGTCTTTAAACAACACTTTCAGAAAAATCAATAAAAATAAAATGGATTTGTGTTTCAAGGTTGTGCACGTGCAAAATATAAGGAAGAGGATTTACGTAGGAGATTTTCCAAATTCTGCCGAGCGTTAGTCTTACTTGGGGTTGTTTGGTCCCCATCTGGCGGAGCTTTCCTCTTTCGCTTTCTTTCTTTTGTCGTCTCAACCACAACCTAGGATAGAATCAAAGCAAGCATGTACAGTATCAAGAAATAGTCGTTACTTTCATACCATATCTTTTGGATAGCAAACATTGGGGCTGTCCTACTGGCCTATACATTTACCACCCACTGTAAGATGCTTAGAGTACTGTAATTCAGCTATTGTAGGGAAGTTGAGCAGTGGTAAAAATGTTGTATTGTTCAAGCTGAGAATTCTTCAACTGTATAACATCTCATGGCATGGCTATGTAAAGTATGACTTCAGGAAATGGTATTTGATGGAAAGGTTGGAAACAACCTTAGGCTGAGTAAATGTTATCAGATAAGACATTGAACAGTACTGTACTACTGTACATGTGTACAGTGTCCTTGCTAATGCAAACAACCATGCTGATAACTCACACATGTTATTTAGTTTTAAGGGGTGTGAGCTGTGGACATTAAACACACAGATGTATAACGATCCACTTAAATGCATGAAAACTACATGATTATGTATTAAACAGTTCTCAAAATAAAACCTTTTGCTGATATAATATGGTACATGTATCTTTCTATATGTATCTATCTCTCTCTTTGATGAGTTTTCTTTTATTGTACCATAGTCCATCTTTTAAGATGTTCCCTGATTGTAAATTTTGGGGTAGCTGCTGGATGAGGTATTACAGCTCAGAAATTTTTGGGATTGGTTTACAATCTTATTTTTTTTTAAAATTCTATTCTTTTTGATATTTACCTTCTCCTACTTTTATTCTTTTATTTTTCAAGGGTTCTTAAAATATGTAGTACTGTAAAAATATTTGCATGTAGAGTAGAAGTAAAAGCAAAAACATTGGTATTGTAAGGCAGGGCCCAAATTTCGTGGTTGTCAGATTGTCCAGGACAACTAAAATTCCATACGGACAACCAGAAGTTGGAAGTTGGTTGTCCGATGGACAATCATTTTTCCCTCACAATGAATTATATTCAAGCAGCTTACTTTTATCTAATTGAACAAGCAGCAAGCCTATATATGCTGACTGATCACCTGTTTCCAACTTTTTCCATCATTCAGTTTCTTTTTATTCTTCAAGACCAATAATTATACGTAAACACAATTACTGCTTTGTACTGTAATTGTGTGCAAAATGTTTCAGACAACCAAATTTTCTTGAGGACAACTAAAAATACTGAACTGGTTGCCCAAAGGACCACCATAAATTTTTCTGAAAATTGAGGCCTGTAAGGACTTGAATTTTGTGGCTGTGAGAGTGATTGCACACCACCACTCCCCTCAAATTACTGTGAGAATGATAATCTTTTGCACACCTAGATGAAGATTGGAAACTCAGATAAATTTATTAAGGCTTAATAAAACAGCTTACCTACCACTCTCTCTAATTTTCTGAGGAGTTTGAAAAAGCATACCTGGAAAATCTGCAACTCAGTGCCAGGGTAGTGTAGAATACTGACACAGAGGAGAATAGTTTACTAACCTTATGGACACTCTGTACAGCTCTCAACTAGTGTACACCTTTAGCTCCATTTGTGATGACTATGGGAACAAAAGCTTATTGCTGTGATCTTTTTTTATAACAAGACTTCTTTGAAATCATATCAGACTAAGTCCTCCACAGGTATGTAATATGTATGTACACAGGCCTTGAATTTTGGGGAGTGCAAGTGTGATTGCACACCACCACTCACCTCAAATCACTGTTCTGGGTGCCATTTTTCGCACACCTAGGAAAAATATAAGCTCATATAAACCTACAGTATTGAAGTTAAATGAAACAGCACACCTTCAACAGTCATTGATTTTGTGAGGAGTGCGACTTGAAGCACATCTGGATATTCTATAAATCATGGCTTCCATTCAAAACAAAATAGCATGGTAAGAAAATCATTTTTTAACTAGAAACACATTTAAACTAATTTTGGTTCCACAGAGATTTGATAAATTTGTTTCCAACCAAAGTCTAGGTGCCAAAACAAAGCCATTAATGCACAATCTCCCATAGCCTTCTTGAACTTCAAAATTTCACCCTGTGTATGACTAGCTGATTCTGGCAGCCATCATCATTAGGGTCCATCACCAAATCCTATGGTACCTTTTAAAATAGATTTGACTACATTTAAAACATCCATTTTGTGCCACTACAATAGGCATCTCCTTTAGAATACTGTGGGCTATGGGTTTTTGGGGGTGTTTGCTCCTGACTGTAGAAAGAACAAATCAACTAATGGCTACTACTGCAGGTAATACCTACTAGACCTAATGTTCAATAGAGGAATGGTTCACTTGACCACAACCACTGTACAGTAGGATACTCTGTACTAGCCTTTGATCTAGTGCACAGACCCTTGAATTTAACTAAGTCACTTTTGGTCCTGTGCCTACTGTATCAATGATTGCTACAGACATTTGAGAGTGATTTGAAAACCAATACCAAAATTGATTCTAGCTATATTGGCTCCTCACATCACTCTTTGCAGGATCTTCCCAACCTTACCTCTTGCACATCATCATTGGTTGAACTTCTACTGCCAGTACTTTGATTTGAATCATCCTTGATAACTATTGGCTGCTGACTATGCTGAGACCTGTTGCCCTTTAGCCTTGCCTCCAGTAACTCCAGTTTCTGGGGGTCAAACTTGTCAAAGTGCTTAAAACTCTGCATGTTTAAAACATGGGAGTTCACTATCTGAAAGGGAAACACATGCATACAAAAACAGTTAGCGATGTGTGTACACTTCCATGAGCTTGCAGTGCTTCCAATGACAGGCAGCATGGCAGTAAAAACCGATCAAACAGCTTGCATCCAGAATGAAAGCCATCCAAATGAAATTGTAAACACATCTTTCATATTGCATGTAAGCAGTAAACAGCTTTGCCCAATAGAATTGCAAACTATGCATGCTCAAAGTAGATACTGACTTGAATAGAAGCCTAAACATGTTGCATTTTCTAGGATAATGCCAAAATGTTTAGAGGATAAGTACTGTAAGTTTTGAATTTTCCTCAAATTTTCATTTAAATCAATCATAGGAAACAGTACATGGGAAACAATATAAGTGCAGTTACCCTGAGAAAGCAAAGGACACAGTAACCACTGCAGGAAAAGGAGTGATTTTGCAGCAGGTGGTTCTAAGCATGACACAGATATGATAGAATAACACCAATTGATGGAAAAATACAGGCCTAACTAAATGTAGCAATGGCAGGGAATAATTTTGCATTAGAACTATGTTGATGTAGCAATACTGCTGTTCCTAGACTTCCTCTATTATAAAATGATGAAAATCCCTGGATATTTTTAACATAACATAACAGGTTGAAGGGCAAAGGAGGGCCAAGGCCCCATAAGATGCCCTGAAGTCCAGGCCCTAATCATTTTGACTCATCGAAGATCCAATGCCAGAGTGAGCGTGGATGAACACCCGGGAACTTCCCCTTCTCTTTTCGACTAGTGCTCAGAGGTAACAAGGCAGACGTGTACTAATCGCTCCCAATCCTGCTCCCAGGACCACCATTTAACGTCCCCACCCGATGGACGTGAGTGAACTGAGCAAGGGTACAACTTCCTGAGTCAGACAACTTCCTGAAAGGGACAACCAAATGCCCAATTTTGTAATTCACCAATTTTAAACCCCCTCAACAGCACTGTGAACAGCTATGCTGAACAAGCTAATTTTTAGACCCTGGAAAATTTCTAAGTGGTTCCACCAGGATTTGATCCGGAGACCTTCAGTATGCAAGGAAGTCCCTCTCAAACCACTGAGCCATCTCCACCTAAATACATACACCTAAATTACATATGTTCAAAATTTGCAATGCAATTTTGCATTTGCATAGCAATTTATCCATTTTATGTAACAAAATGCAATGACATGTCATAAATAGGGCCTAACCGATGTGGTTTTTCACTGCCGATCCGATGTCCGATGTTTTTTCCCCAACATCGGCCGATATCCGATCCGATCCGATGTTTTCGTCACCCCGCCGTATATCTATGCGTTAAGGCCCACAATTTTTCCCCATTTACTAGTAGGTCATTTCCTTGTTGTAACTATAAGCAATGCCTCTTTATGTACATTGCCCGCACATTTACTCCTATTTAAAGTCATCTTTAAAATGTCTAATAGTTTACAAATTAGTATGAATTTAATCAAGACTGTGAATGAACTGATCACCTGAAATTATATTTGAGTTTGAATGTTGGTTGTACTCTATTTAAATTAAGTTGAAATTTTCACCGGTGCGAGGGCCGATCATGCTGATGTACAGTAGTGTTGCTTCTCAGATCAGTGTATGCTACAACGTGCACTAAGTTTAAAATCTGCATGCAAGCTACAGTAATTCATACCGTAGCAACGGGCGCGCCAACACTGCAAGTCAGTTCCTTTTTTATGTAGAAACTTGCAGACAAGATGTACTGCGTGCCGTATATTCTGCAAGAATCTGTAACAACTCTGTCTTAACCCTACCCTGCGTACTGTAACACTAACGGCGATTTTCTAAAATTCACAATATGGGACGCTACCTCGAGTATACCGAAATGAAAACCAAACCTTGAAAGACAATCGAGCATTGAATTGGCCCATATAATGGTTTATTGTGTCAATATTATGCAAATGAACACTTTTCCACTATATCTTTAGTGCCAAGATATGACTGCAATGATTTCGTAAATATTGACGATAATTTAAGACACCAGGATTGTTGGTTTGTTTCTTCACCACGACGCAAATTAACCTCATGTTATGTATGAAATACTAGGATGTAACTACCAACACTAAAATTGTTTGGGAAAAATAACGATCTAAGCAAAATTTCATTATCTTGTGAGCCCCAAATATCGCCGTTTACACACGTGTGATGGAGAGTTTCCTTTCGACATGAGATTGAAGGGTGTCCCGACTTGAACGGCAGGGCGGTTATGAATGAACCTATGTAGTACTCCCAGGTACGCGACTTCCTAATAAGGCCACGATAGCGTGGGTGTTGGCACACGTGTACGCTAGATGCAAATTTACCACGATTGACATCATTTTTCAGACGTGAAAGAGAATACTGTAAACAAATGCTGGGATCGGTAGATATTTTTAACTTATGTTTTGAAAGAAGTAACACAAACAGCTTCGAGGTGGAGTAAGCAGGATTGCTTTTTGAGTCGAAAAAAGTTCAAAAATTAAAATATGAAAAAGGCAAAGGTGTAAAGAAGTATTGATTTTCTTAGAAGGGTTTTTTTTTTGTCATATTTCAAATTCTAATATCTGTCCGTTTGGTTTGAACAAGTTTGTGAACCTGATCGCTACCTCTTTGATACAGTTGTTAATTTCTCATGCATATACAGTACCCAAAGGAGCATGAACAAATCGTTCCTATAGGTCTACTTTACTCATCTTCGGGAGTATTGCTTGTCTTCCCCAAAAAACTCTTCACCAGAGAATCGGAAGGACTTAAGAAAAAAACGGGTAATCACCGAACCTGAGGGCTTTTGCGATCGGGACCATTTTTTGAAACTTTTTTTTAATACCACGTGCAAACACTAGGTCTTACCCATGCCAATATTGGATCATTCCATCATGAAAAGTGCGGAGCAAAGTTTGTAACAACAACGGAGTAACTCTTGAAAGAAATTTAATCATACAGTTCATGTATTGCAGGTTTGTTCTTTATTTGAGCATAAGGAATGTATGAAACTGCCATCAAAAAACTATGGGACAATAGTGAAGGGAAAATGCAACTGAAATTTGTAAAATATTACATACGGAATAACAACTTTGCTGGCTTGTTATTACTAACTTTTACTTATCCTGCAGTGAGGATTCACAGAGTGTCATTATGTATCTGCAGTGAACTTGAGGTTACGTCCCTTGGCTGTTCGCCAGAGAAGGGAAGGACTTTCAGCATAAACAAACTTCTTGCAGCCGAGGCGTAGGAAGTGGCTTGTGTACTGTGGCGCAAGACCACGCAGTACAAAGTTCCTTTGAAATTTTAACAAATTTTTCAGGAAACGGAATATCGGTAAACATCGGCAAGTGAACTTAGCTGAATAATGCCGATCCGATATTTTACCGATGGTGGCGAACATCGGCCCGATCCGATGTCCGATCCGATTATCGGTTGAGCCCTAGTCATAAACTCTCTGAATGGCAGAATAACACAGAGATCAGAAGAAGGCCTAGGGCTACTGCACTGTAGCTGGGTTAATGCCACTGTCTTTCAACTCAAGTTTCTCAAGGCAACGAACCTAGCCTATGACCTAGGCTAAACACATAGTGACCAGTTATAGTACTAGCGTAAGTGAGAAGACCTATAATATTAGGCCAAAGGCCACGGACAGGGTTTACACGGGTTTAAGTCAAGCTCCAAGAGATTATGGTATCAATTTGATTTTTACTTTTTAGACTTCAAGGGGGAGATTACAGCTAATTGAGTTAGCCTTTTTAGTGACAAGTCATTTAGCGTTTAGCCAACAATGTCATACAACGATGAAGATCCAGCTAAGTAAGGACCAAACTTATTACTGTTAGCTAGGTTGAAAACGCACCTGTTTAAGGAAGCATTTGGTACTTAGTAAATTCTCTTTTTATTGTAAAGCGCCTCAGAAAACCTTTGGTTCTGGAGTGCGCTATATTAAGCATTATTTACATTACATTACATTAGCATAGTGACACTAGGACTGAATGTCAGATTCACTGCAAACTTATCAAATTTTGGAGAAATAAGACAAGACAAATGACGGAACTGATGGAGTAATGCACAACTTCCAATCTTAACGTTCTAAGGCTACCATAACGTTTGGCTTTTCTACAAAAAAAAAAAAACAGCAAAGTAAAGTGCAAAACAGAAGTTTTTTAATGCTAGTGTTAAGCTAAGAGAACATCTCCTTAAACGTTCATATTGGCTTCAGGCAGTCAGGGCTACAGGATGAGTAAAAAAGGGAATGTCACTGTGTTAGACTAGCCTAAGCTAGGCCTAGGCTAGGCTAATCCAGCATTGCATTTGCAACTGTGATCACAGTGATGTAGGCCTAGGCTAGCCTATTCACTAACAAGTTTTACATTAGCCTAGGCTAGAATGTTAAGCTATGGCCTTCAAGTAAATGAGGATAAATTTCCTTGAACATGCATCTCTCAAGGCCTGTTACGTGATACGAGGCAACGCCAACAGGCAACACCTTTTTCACTGACTGACTGTTGGCAAGTGTTGCAACTGATGCTGTATTCGATGATGGAGGGCTAGTTATCAGTTTGTTAGGCTAAAATAGCCTAAGCTTAACCACACAAGCGATGTGTTGGTATAAACTATACGGTAGGGCGACATGTTTTTCACAGCCCACTTGTCCCATCCGCGTTAAAAGTTGTCCAAACATTACAACTTTTGACTGAAAATCATACTAAGGACATAAACTAGCAACGGATGACTTACCTCCGTGAGATTTTCACCTGCGTTCGTAAAATTTTCTATATTTTGTCAAATATCTTGATAGGATTGACAGTCCCAAAGGCTAGGTGAGAGTTGATCGAAGATGTTGTGTGACGTCACGCATATGTCGTGTGCAACAATGTAAGTCTTAAAAATAATGTGTACTTCCGATAGACTTTTTCACTAATTGCCATACCCAAATGAGTGAAAAAAACAATTAAAATGCGAAACTGTTGTCATTATTTTGACGTTTTACTGAATGGAAACAAGTTAATATAGATAAACAGGGACTGAAACATGGTTATAATCCCTCTGTACAAAGGATGCAAAGCAACCGATTTTGTCTGCGAACTCCCACCCGGGAAAAGATGAAGGCCAAACAATGGGGTCAAGGCCGGTCACGGTCATAGCCTCGCATCATGGCTAGCTAGCTCCACCGGTAGAGCTAATCCGTCATGAATTAGGTTCGGAAGAGCCACGTTGCCCAGTGATACTATAGCCTGCTTACATCTTGACTTTATGTTTTTACTTATTGTGGAATATGCTATATATTTCCCCACTATGGGCGGCTTATCTATAGGTCTTCATGTAGGCTATGTCCCGGCAACGGCCTTTATAGCCTGGGCCTATATTAACAGGAGCGTCGTAGGCTACGTGCCATATGTGCCAATGGGGTTTTCTTGATTGCACAAAAGACAACCCAAGCGAATCACCTCCACTACTTGTCGCGGGGGTACAGAAAACTTTTGAAAAAATGAATTAAGTGATCCACAGACAATTATGAATTTTACTAAAAGTGACTTATATGAGAAAAGACCTAGGAATAGTTATTACGGGTGATTTAAAGCCATCTCGGCAGTGTGCAGCTACTACTGCGTGTGCAAGGGCAACTTAGGTGCTTGGGTTGATCAGGAGGAATTTTAAGATTTTAGTAAAAAATAAATGTGCTAAATTTATAGAAGGAGCTTGTTAGACGGGACCCCATCTCGACTTTATATGCTGCATAGGCCTGGAGTCCCTATGGACAAATTTAGAGCAAGTTCAGTTCGAGAGCCACTCAGTCGTCAGTCTCATACCTGAGGTTAGAAATCTACCTTTTCCCCAAAGGCTTAAGCGGCTTAAGCTCACCACTTTATTTGGAGCTTAGAAGGATTCGGGAGACATGCTCCAGGTTTACAAATTTCTTTCCGAAGGGAATCCTTTGTCAGATTGTAGTTATTTAGATGTCCAAAGTAACCCTCGGGATAGAGACCATTGTAAAAAGCTTGATTTTCGCTAGACTTGACATTTGGAAGTTCAGTTTCTAGCTTGTATAGGGTTGTTAAAGAGTGGAATACCTGCCAGTGAGTCAGTGGGTTGTTTACTCCACACAGTTACGCTCCGTAATGCTATGTTGTGGTGTGTTGTGCTGTGCAGTGCAGTGCAGTGCTGTGCTGTGCGCAGTGCAGTGCCGTGCAGTCTTGTGCTGTGCTGTGCTGTGTTGTGTGCAGAGCCTTGCGCTTTGCTCTCGGTGGCGCCCCGACGGTCTAGCACGTGCCCCCTGCAAAATACTTGTCCTGAAGGGCCCCGGTAGAATGAAAAGTTTGGCCGCACGTCACTGCAAAACTCGCCGATTTTTTTTAACAAATATTTGAAAATATAAAGCTTGTATTGCTAAAAGGTTTGAATTCTGGGCTTCCGGCAAGTAAATTTGAAAAGATGCGTGATTACTGGTTGAAGTATCTGCACTTCCTATTGGCAAATCTGAGATTGCACAACGACTGAAGATAGTTGTTGCCGCGCATTTTTATCGAGTAAGGTCTACGAAATGAGTCCGACATTTCAAATGTGAAACTTTGATGTCTTTTCTTTTTAAAATAATTCAAAATCAAGAGCATATTTTGAACGAAATTTGGAATTTCATGGAAGAGAATTTATTCAAATAGCACTGTATTTGCCTGTGTCACTTGAGAGCTGGTGTCACCTATCATGGGACCTTTTTGATTTTGTCATTTCCAGAGCTATGGAAAACTTACTTATGAGCGAACATCACTGCCATAGGAATTACAATTTGTTGCGCGCGAAGCGATTCGAAGTCTTTTAAGCAAATATTTACAAATATTAACTTGTGTAGATAGAATTCGGAATTTCCTCAAAATAGAATTGAGAAAACCACACTGTAAATGACTGGTGTCACAAAGTTTCCTAGTTTTCGTTTTCCCAAGCCGGGGTTCGCCCCTCTATACCCTGTAGCTAGGCGTCCGAGGTGTGGTGCAAGGGGTTCTCGCCCTCCCATTATTCTAGCAAAAACATTTGATCCATCCGGACAAAACATCAGCAAAATATGAAAAATGATGGAATTATTCGCGCAAAATTGCTCTTGCGCCCTCACAAAAACAGTATCCCTGTACGCCTGTGCTTGTATTCTCCACTGCCTTTAACATTTATAAAAAAAAATGCTATGGTCTTTAATGTGCGAATATTGTTATTAATAAAATTATTAAAGCTATCTCCAAACTTCCTCATGATTTGTTCATCATTTGATTCTAAACTTATCTTGAACGACCATATTTCCTAACTCTGTTCATAACTTGCTAAGGGACTCGGAGTTGAAACAATCGGTAGACTAAAAACACCATTCCTAAAAATGTTCTTCGCTCACCATATCTAACTTTAGTTTATTCCGATATCTCATGTATTGTAACATTTCCTGGTCTGGCTCAAATAATACTTAGTAGAGTAAGTTATGTGTTCTACAAACAGAAACCATGTGATTTCTAGTGCTGCATCACGTGATCATTTAAATAACTTAACTTGCTGAAAATTAATGATATCAAATTTAAACACAGCAACATTCTGCTATCGTTTCGCTAATAACTCCCTTCTCACTAGCGTAGCCAGCGGGGGGGGGGGGGGACAGGGGGGGCAGAGTGCCCCCCCCCCACAGAAATTTTGGGGACGCGATGGGCGATGTTGAAAAAATGAAGGGGTGCCAAAAAAATAAAAAAAAAATAAAAAAAAAAATAAACGGCAAGAGGAGGGAGGGAATAGGGGCATTTTTTTTTTACAGTTTTTCGGGGGGGGGGGGGGGCTTTCAGTCGTTACGATAAAGTATGCAGTCCCCGACGGCGACTAGTCTCCCCGATGGTTTACCTGTTTTTTGCTCTCAAGGGACAATTTCCCTAATAAGAACCCCAAATTTTCGGCGCGCTACGCGCGCTGTAGATTCACTCCAGTTTTTTTCAATACTTCCATTCCACATGTCTAGAGAGTGTAAGTCCTCTCAACCTTACCAAGTAACTGGTAGGCAGAGTACACAGGTTATGCAGAGGTCTTAAATTTATCCCATATCACGAAGCCTAGTTGCTGTTCTCTTGTGTGTGTCATGCGATAGGTCAGATGGTGAGCCACTCACGGAGCATAGTTTGGCTATTTTATCGGGTGTTCCAGGTGGTTTCGACACAATGTATGTCATCCCCGATACGGTCTACAACCCCTACAGTTTCTATTTTTTTTTCTTTTTGTTCTTAATGATTACATAGGCTTTGTTATTTTTGTAAGCCCACCCAAAAATTTCGCGCGTTTTGTGCGATTTGCAATTTTACGATTCAGACTCAAATGAACACTAACTCGGCTTTTAAAATATTAAGTAACATTGTGCTGCAATGAAATGGGATAGTTAGGCTCCTTCATACCACCTCCTCGACATAGGGGCTGTCGGAACTTGTGGTCGCTGGCATGGCCCGCCCCTGTCGCCTTCTCATGGTCGGTTTAGTTACTTTGGCTTTCACAAGAGTTATTTCTGCGATAAAACCCAAAATGTTCGGTACGCTTTGCACACTCTTCCTCAGTTCCGTTACCTAGAGCTAATAAAGTACAAACCCTTCCCATGTTTTCCTGTAAATTAATAAGTAGAATAAATGGATTAATGTTCATGTCGGGAATTTCATCTCATTTCGCTAAACTTAGTTAATTATCTCTTGTGTCAGTCGTGCGGTACGGACTCGAAGAAGAAATTACAATATAATTTGTGTCCGATAGGGCCCAAATGCCGGGACAATTTATTGACCTATATAAGATTTAAATAAGTACAGATTCTTTTTAGTGTAGGCTAACCCCAAAAATTTTTGCCCCCTTTTCCACGGTTAAATCAGTGCGGAAATATCTTCCTCTAGCATATACAAATTTGATGTCGTATATGGCTCGCAATGGCAGGTATAGTGCACAGGTTTTCTTCAAACCTCCCTCAACAACTCATCGACGGCATCCTGGCTGTCGGGGCTTGGGTCGCTATCCACCCTGCCCCTCCCCCGTTTGGAGAGTGGCCCTTCGTCGGGCAAATCCTGTCGCCAAGCCTGGAGGGAAGACACATTTTCCCAGTTATGACTTGTATATGTGTAATGAAGCAATGAACTAGAAATGGAAGCTGCATTTTTTGGAGAGCGGCAACTATTTTGGAGGGGCTGTCAATTTCACTAGGAGGACGTGTTGGCCCTATAAAACCACCTGTGGAGAACACTGGAATCTAGTATAAAAAGAACAAAATATAGCACCATATTGCATCTAAGCTCTTCGAGACAGCAAAACATTCCAAAAGGGGAAGGTGACACCCAGGGAGACAGGCCCGTGGTCAGGGGGTTCAGGGGGTTCGCACTTAGTCCCGCCCATACCTAATTTTTCTTATTTTTATTTTTTATTTTTATTTAAATGGAGTTTTGGCGTTTTTCAGGACAAAATGTCCATTCCGCTGGTTTAGCCAAATAAATGTAAGCCTTATGAGTAGCTGTTTTGTTCCAGTGCGACACAATTCCCTAGGGCCCCATGACTCGTACCGAGTAACCCTCTTACAGTCACACACTAACCCTGCTAACTCTCGAGGGAATAAGGAAAACATTGATACAAGATTGAAAATGTCCAAAAATTCCAACGTAGGTGTTCACTAGATCGCTCAATTTTGATGTAAAATTGAAAAATCTCCTTGGGGCAGGAGGGGGAGAACCACACCCTCTCCCCGTTCGGTCGCTCGGCTCCTCACTTGGGCGCTTCGCTCCCTCAAGAAAATGCCACACCCCAGTGGCGGCGATGAAAAATGAAAAAGTTTGGGCTAAAGGTATGTTCAGCCCCTCAATATTTGCTCCAGTTAAGAAGCGGGGAGAATTTCGAAGTTGGGCTGAACATATTCTTGCTTAAAACACTCGGGAAATACCGTTTCCGGCCATCTGAGGGGTTGTAAAACCAAAAATTTCCTGGTACGCTCCACGCCAATCGATGTTAGAGCTCCGCTTAGAAACATGTTTTAACATTTTTCATAGATTGATTTTTTTTTTTTTTTTTGCATTAATTGAGAAATACCAGAAATGAGATCCATATTTCTAGGCTGGGAACATGCAGCATAAAACACTCGGGAAGTGCCGTTTCCTGCCATCTGAGGGGTTTCTAAAACCAAAAATTTTCTTGTACGCTCCGCGCCAACCGATGGTGGCGCTCCGCTAAGATAGTACTGTCGGTCAAAATTGGGGACGATGAGTCGACTTTGCCCCCCCCCCCCACAAGAAAATCCTGGCTACGCCCCTGTCCCTTCTTCCAGAATTTTACTACCTTTTCAGTCAAATCAATTCACTGTAAAAACAAGTTGGATAAAATATCACCAACACTGGTCACGTAAGGCAAACTGCGAAATTGTTGTCTACCCACAACAGTTTCTTGTGCATCTAATTTACCCCCTCCCCCACTCTCAGTAAATCCTGGTGCCGCCACTACAAATCAGTGAAATTGGGAAAGATTTTCCCCAACGTTTTTCTTGTTTATTTGGTAAGAGTCAAGGCTGGTAACACAAATAAATGCTAACAATTACTTATTTGTTTACCCCTTAACCCTTTACCGTTGTTTGGGTCCCTTTGGACCCATGCGGAGAGCTCGGCTGTCACCCATCTTTACTGTTTCACGCGGAGCTCGAAACTGCGAGTAGCTACCCGAAAATTCGGCCACAACAACGAGAGAGACAATAGTTTAAGGTCACGGGGTCAATGGCCTACGGAAGCCGATGCTGGGCGGGCTACGTCCGCTTTTCCGCCCACACCCGAGGCCCGCAAATATGCCCCGATCGAAGCACAACGGTAAAGGGTTAATCAACAAGCGGTTGGGGAAATTTTAAACTAATTTCGGTAATTTGATATATGTGACCGGTGTTGGCGAAACTTTTTTAGAGTATTTATTTAGATTAGATTACTCAACATAACACCTTCGTCTTCCTGGTAACTAGATGAAGTCGTACGTCTAAGTATAAAACAAGTCTCTTTTTTCGCGCCATCGACACTTGCAGTTTGATTCTTATCCGACTCTCAATTAACTAAGCGCTCTGTAGCAGTGGCGGAGCTAGGGATATCGGTCAGAGGGGGCGAAAATGGTGTGTAGGGGCGCTTCAATTAAAGGAGTAAATACCCTGAGCCTCAGCACGATCGAAGCAACTGCTTTTCGGACTTTCCATTTGATTTTCGGCACCTGGTAGAAGACTACTTTGCCATTTCTCCTCAGCAAGTTTTCCTATTAAAACTATCCATGGGCCTCCGCAGAAGAAAATTCCGGGGGGGGGGGTACAAAATTCTTTAAGGCAAAATTCGTTTAGGGAGAAAAAGCCCCACGTCACCATGAGTTGGCGCGGAGCGCAAGAAAATTTGACCCAAAATGCCTCTTAGATTGCTGGAAATGGCATTTCTAAAGCCTACTTACTGCATATGAATAGAGAAAGCACTAACTGAACTGTTAAGAAATGTTGAAGTTAATTTTTCTTTTTCTTTATGTTTTCTTCGTTTTTCAGGTTTTTTATTTTCCAAGGGAGGGCAAGCTTCCCCTCCAACTACATGCGGCCGCCCATGTTTGTATCCCTCTTTCACATTCCAGTATAAAGGCGGTCATTACATTTTGCGTTATTGTCATGTCTGGATTTAGGATTCTAATGTCATAATGGGCTACTTTGTGAAGATAAAGATTAAACCTGCTAGAGCCAAATAGCAAGCAATCTTATAGGGGGAAGTTATGGAAATTAATCACCGTGAGGTGTACATTTTTGGTATCTGGAAATCAAGATAAGTACCGTGAAGAAACATTGATTGACGTAATTTACATCATGTGACCACTCTGAAATAGCCATTAAATAAGCACATTGCAAGAAATAGAAAAGGCAAAAGGTCTGCTTGGCTCTCTAGATACCGAATAAATGGAAAAAAACATAATAAATAAAAGTACCCTAAACCTAGGCTTATTAGGTGCAATATTTTGGCTTTTGAGACCACGAAAGTACAGAAATAAGCTTTTTCATGGGATAATCGTGCAGTGTCAGAAATAGCCACTTATCTTGAGAATCATGACCACTTGAAGAAAAGCAAAATGGAAACTGCTCATTAAAACTCTTAAACCATTACCACTATGATAACAGATTTATTTTATTTTAACCTGAATGTTCTCTTCAAATGATTTTGAAAAACATTTTGGAAGCTATTTTGTTATCATTGTCTATGTTGACAATTATTCCCGACAACACTCGGAGGGCTATTTGCGCTACAATTATTGTTGCGCCCTTTGCAACATCTTTTATTGGACGGGAGGGTGAAGTTAATGTCAGACTGTGTATTCTGTAAGCTTATAATCACGCTTTGTGTGGGAGCAATACTTAGCACAGCGACAACATTCATTAGTGGGTATAAAGCATGAAGATACGTCTCGGCAAAACACCCTATATTACAGAAGATGACCCTTTTCATCAGAATAAAGTGAATATAGTACAGTTACTGGTGGCTGTTTAAGCATTTTGTTAACGGGGCTTTAAAACAACGCTATTAATTATGTCTTTTGTCAATAATGGTGCAAGAGTAAAGTATGTTCAAAACCTAAAAATGCGCCGACAGATGATTTTGGTCCGTCGGGGGGGGGGGCGACCGCCCCCCCCCCCTTGACCATATGGCAGCTCCGCCACCGCTCTGTCCACCTATGCTCTTTTAAACATAACTTGAGCAGATTCCTAATCAATCAATGTTAACGGATAATACTACCTGCTCGTTTTGAACTGTAATTTTAGCAACCTTATTACCAAATTACCATTCACTTTGGAGGGGTGGGGTCGGTCAGGATAGGGTAATGTAGGCCTAATGTGAGGACAGGATAGCCATTTTACCATGTATGTGGGGCAAGGATGAGGGGGAATGCGTGACAACTAGGGAGGGATTAATTAAGTGATAAACTGGAAATCTATCTGTTCGAAGGTGAACAGTTTTTCATTTTGATATCACCTGTCCCTATACAGCTATATGTTCTTTCTCAGATAGTAATTATATCTTCTTTTCTTTCCTTTTTTTCGTTCTCTATTTTTTCTTGGGAACACGCTGCTCTACAAGGTCTTTTGATTTTTGGAGTGTTTCCTTTCACAATATCTTGACAACAGTCTGACAGTGGCGGCTCCAGAATGGCAAAATTGCGGGGAGGGGCAAACTAAGGACAAAGTTTGATGGCAAAAAATTATAGGGCACAGCGCGAAGCCCAGACCAAAGCGACCGTTCCTGTTGGTAAAAATAAAAATATATATTAAAAACATAAAAAATGAATTCTAAAAGTACAATTTTCATCTTTACAGGACATTCTTGAGCCAAGATATGAAATGTTGTACAACTCAAATTTCAACCTTTGTATTTCTTTGTTTTTTCTGCAAGTTATTGCACCTTGTTCAAAGCAATGATAGCACTCTTACTCTGAAGGGGTGATGTAATAAATTAAGCCCTTTCTTGTGCAACATGCTAAGCAAGCAAACGGGAAGGGTTCACGGTCATATAAGCATTTCTAATTTTAAAGGGGAAAAAACAGGTAATGTGAGTTGTTCAGACTGAACGCCCTCCTGTCAGTCAGTGAAAGTTTGCAAATGAAAACTTCCAGTACCAGTTTTTAGCCTTTGCAAGAATTTGTAACCATTTTGGACAGTAAGAAGTATAAGACTGAGTGGAAAAGTTTTTCATAAGCTGCCCTAATGTGTGTCAAATCTTTGTAAAAATTTACTTTTCGTTGAGAAGTTACTTTGAATAAAGCAGTTTTTTTTTATTTTGGGATAAAAATTCGAAAGAGTTCAGGTAATCGGTCATTTCGGGCAATGCGTTAGGAAATATTGAAAGAAAGACTGACAATGATTGTTACTTTAAGCGATAGGCTTTCACGGACGGATTTAGCCACCCACTGCCCCCCCCCCCAAAAAAATGAGGATTCCTCTTACTTCGCAAATCAAAACTAAAATCGACCTATGTGATGTGTCCTTTTTGCTGAATGACACCCTCCCCTTATATCTCTCTACTTTTCCCTTTTCCTCACACCAAATTCTGATCATTTTGCACTTTTCATTCTTTTTGTTGATTTAAAAAATTTCATCGCAAAAATGAAACTCAAAATAACGACTGCTTGAAATCTCAAAGTACAAGTCCTGGGGAATGCTGTCTGAGGGGTTGCGATTTCCAAAATTTTTGAAAGATATGCGCCGACTTATGCATGGTTGTGCTTCAGTCATATGTGTGCGAGGCGGAGAGTTCGGGGTAGACATCCCCCTCCTCCCAAAAAGAAAGAAAATCCGCAAAATCTAAAATTCGGGCAGGGATTTGGAAAAAATGGGACTGCCACTTGAGTTTCAAAAAATCGCTTTACAGAAAAATTCCTAAGGGTGCCCAAAATCTTTAAAAACATGCCCCAAAAAGGAAAGAAAACGTTGTAACTGCGGGGAAATTTTCATGAAAAAGGAACAAGATCAAAAAAAAAAATATTGCCTTACATTCGGAAAGCGCAAAAAGCTATTATTCGTGAGTTTTGCTTCACAGTCTTTCACAACACAATGACCGGAAGGTTTGAATATTCAAAGTGGTCGAAGCTTAACGTTTGCCCCCCAAACAGAAAAGGACATAGCCAGGATAAAATATATTTACGGAAAATCGAAGAGATGAAAAAATCTCGGAACATTTGGAAAACCTGCTTTGTTTGAAATCTTGTCCAACATAATATATAATGCCCGAAATGGTTGGTTATTTTAATACGTTCAAATCTTTGTTCCAAAAAAGAAAACGGTGTGTTCAAAGTAAAATTTTCATAGAAAATTAAAATGATAAAAAAAAATTGCGACTAATTCGAGTAGCTTAATTATGCAAAGGGTTTTCCTATGGGCGGCCAAAAGGGCAAAAAAGACAAAGTGCAAAATATTCATTTTAATTTCAAAAATAAAGTTTAAAGGTAAAAAAATATTCTAAGTGAGAAATTTAAAAATAAAATAAGCAATGATTACATTTTAAAAAACGAGCAATATTTATTACGTCCCCAAAACAAATTAAAAAACACTAAAAGTAGTTATAATTAATCTTAAAATTAACACATTACCGTTTTATCCAAATGAAATATCAAAGCCCCCAATAAATAAAAACTGGAAAACAAATAAAAAGAAATAAAATAAAAACGGAAATAGAGACGCAATTTTGTGTTTTTGTTTTATCTTGTGTTTTCATTTTATTTCCCGTTTTCGTTTTTTTAATTCATTTGGGTTCCTTAATAGTTATTTGAAATCGTCTTTTTTTTGCCCGTTTGGCGCACCATAGGTGGCCAAAAGGGCAAAAAAGACAATTTGCGAAAAAGACAAACGGTGAAAACGACAAACTGCGAAAAAGGCGATTCGTAAAAATTAATGAGGGCGTCCTGAGATTGACGGATTCAGAGCACCTAAATATGCTTGGAATTATGCTTGGAAATCGCATTAGATATCGCACAACCAGTTAAAGCCAGCGCGAAGACTTGCTTGTTGCCATACACTCCCTTTGTTGAGGAGCATGTAGCAAGGCAGTACGCACATCAGTGAGCAGTCTTGAGTCGATCAGGGAGGTGTTATTTGCTATTAAAACCTCCATGGAGTGATAACGTTTTCTCTCGGCCCGCAAAGCAACCAGTTAAGAGGTGGGGAAGGGAATCACATGAAAGTGTGGGGGACTTTTCACCATTTGTGGTGGAAGGGGAAACGGCGTCGTCAGAATTTTCGTCGCGGAGGGGGGGGGAGGATAAGTTTTGTGATCGTTGGCATAAGGGAGGGGTCTAAAGGGACGGAGATAAGTATAAGGGGTCTCCCCCTCTCTTTTGGAAATTGTTTTAAAAAGTGAATGCCCTTGAATGTCCTTGGAGGGAGGGGCGTGGGACGCCCCCTCACTTTTTTGAAGGGGGACATCTTCAAAAAGCACCCTCACTTTTCAAAAATGATGGAACAAACAGCAATTATTGCCCAGGAAAACAAAACTTTTAGAAGAAAACTAACCTAGCAATTCTCGCTTTTTGTTCCAAATAGCATCTGAGGGCATTCAGTTTTTAAGTCTTCGCGCTGGCTTTAACTGGTTGTGCGGGTTTGGACATCTAATGCGATTTCCAAGCATATTTAGGTGCTCTGAATCCATCAATCTCAGGACGCCCTCATTATTTTTCACGAACCGTCTTTTTCGCAGTTTGTCTTTTTCGCAAATTGTCTTTTTTTGCCCTTTTGGCCACCTATGGTGCGCCAAAAGGGCAAAAAAGAGACGATTTCAAATAACTGTTAAGGAACCCAAATGAGTTAAAAAAACGAAAACGGGAAATAAAATGAAAACACAAGATAAAACAAAAACACAAAATTGCGCCTCTATTTCCGTTTTTATTTTATTTCTTTTTATTTGTTTTCCAGTTTTTATTTATTGGGGGCTTTGATATTTCATTTTGATGAAATGGTAATGTGTTAATTTTAAGATTAATTATAACTACTTTTAGTGTTTTTTAATTTGTTTTGGGGACGTAATAAATATTGCTCGTTTTTCAAAATGTAATCATTGCTCATTTTATTTTTAAATTTCTCACTTAGAATATTTTTTTACCTTTAAACTTTATTTTTGAAATTAAAATGAATATTTTGCACTTTGTCTTTTTTGCCCTTTTGGCCGCCCATACTTTCCCAGCCCCAATTTATGCTGTAGTTTTGCGAAATCTTTGCCCCAAATGGTAACTCTACAGAAGGCTGAAAAAATTCTTGGATGCGTTCAATTGCCAAATTAGTTATACTCACAGACGGGAGAGCGTTTAGTTGCAGTGTCTGCTAGTTTGTCGTCTATCCCACCCTCCCGCCGAAACGTTTATGGACAATGGGGTGGGTAATGAAAGTCGGGTCTATAGGTTGTTTTTCAAACACACAATGATACCGTGTAAAGATGTCTTCCAAAGTCTTCCTCATTAAAAACTCATTTAAACCCATTCCGTGACATTTTTGTCAAAAGGTGTTATTGATGGAAGTAAAATCATTTATAGTTGGGATTTCAAGCAGTCACATCAATTCAATACATATTGAATTTAGCCAAGAATCGCACGGGAGTAGAATACATTTGGCATGTTTCCGATTCCGGTTTATCAGTTTCCTCCGAAAAGATACAAGACCATTTCATCGGATGGTACATTTTATTTTATAATTTTTCTGATCAAAATAGCAACCGTTTAGGTTCTGCTTACAAGCCCGAGGAATGACATTTTCGGCTGTCTGAGGGGTCGCGATTTTCAAAAGTGCCATCTCTCCTCGCCGACTGACGGTGGCGCTCCGCTTAGATACCAGTGAATCGGTAGTGGCGCTCCGTTTTAAAGTCTTTTTTGTTGAAAAAAGAAGTTAATTTTCTTCAAAATTTCAAAGTAGCGACTGCTTAAATCCTCCTTGCAATTCTGGGAAATGCCATTTTCTACTGTCTGAGGAGAACAGTTTTTCAAAATTGTATGCTCCACACCAACCGATGATGACGCTCGATTTAGACAGTTTTTGGGGCAGAAATTCATATTTTCAGGCAATAAATCTTCTGCCCCTCAAATTGAAAATCTACATGCTACCGTGAGTCTGTGTTTTCAGCCTGGCAACACCATTTTTGGCTATTTGAGGAGTTGCGAGTGCTTCAAATTTTCTGTGTAATCGCTAAATCTGATGGAATAGTGCTCCACTTCGAGGGGCCTTCCTCCAAAAGTACAAAATAATAACTGCTTAGGCTCTGCTTAAAAGCCCGAGGAATGGTATTTCCGGCTGTCTGATGGGTCGCGGTTTTTCTATTTTCAACGCTCCTCGCCAATTGATCGTGCGCTACCTTTAGATAGTCCTGCTGACGGCGTCCAATTCTTCCATATTTATCCTTTTCGTAACTGACCTGCCCACCTCCCTTCTGGCAAATCCTGGATCCGCCACTTGCTTTCCAATATAATTCGAATTTCCATGAAAATATTACCCTTACTATGATACTTCTCCATTTTTCTTGCAAATATTTGAACGATTCTAGGGGCTTGCGTTTCGGGCATTGCGTTGCACGAAAACTGTTAAGTAAAGCTCACGTTTTAGTTTTTTGCGCTGTTCGAATATGAAGCAAAGTGTTGTAATTTTGTGGATTTTTCAGGAAAACTGCACCACGACTGTGATGTTTTTCCTTTTTCGGGACATATCTTTTCATGATTTCGGGCAAGACTAGGAGTTTTCTGAGTAATTGAAACCATGTCATTTTTTAAAACTCAAATGGCTGTATCCGAATGTTTTCTAAATTTCTGTTCATATTTTAGTTCTTGGGAAAATTTCGGAGGCAGTCTGTTCGCGTGCTCTCATCTGGTACGCATATGAGCATAAAAGGTGATTCGCTTAACTGTGTCCTAAAATCAACAGTATGTATCCAATAACTCCGTTAAAACACTTCAATCCCTCAATAAATTTAAATTTGAAATGTCCGTATGTTTACAATGTAAATCTGTCCACGAGCTTTCCCCTCATTGGTTTTCGATAATATTCTGGCACCGACTTTTTCCACCTCCTCTATCCTTCAAGTTGATTTGAGAAAATTTGTATGCCGTCGGTCAGATCCTCCACTCCCCCCCCCCCCCCCCCCATACAGTCCATCACAAAAGTCTGGCTGCGATTCACCATCTCCGTTACTTGTGTTAAACTGTAGCCATCACTGAGTAGCGCACATTTTCGTTCGAATTCGAAAGCAGTCTCCTTGTCTGTTTATGATTAGTCTCTTTAAATTTACAACCCGGAAATACATCCGTTATCAAAAATCACTGAACACGGATGTAAATATGAAAATCTGATCAATGTTGATGTAATTGGTGTTCCATAGAAACTTGGGCACAATAAAGCGCAACACCATTTATGGTCAGTGGCGACCCCGTCAGAGGCTTTGCCACAATACAAAAAATCCTGAACCAGGAGCTGACCCATGCATGGTCCGCTATGATTTTCTGGTGCCAAAGTATATGTGTAAGTCCTTTGACGTGGTCCGTGTAGGCACTCCATCAAGAGTGAAACTTCGCTCTTTTAGAGTGAATTTCACTCTTCTTAGGGTAATTTTTCGCTCTTTTGGAGTGGGCTTTATAATTTTCGCTCTTGTAACGAGTGAAATTTCACTCTTTCAAACTTTAGAATGCAGGCCTGCACTCCCGGACCCAGTAAAAATGCCTAATTCTCCGGGTATGTGCACGGTTGACAATGTTCTAAAACAGCTTTCTAAATAATGAAGACCTCATGTAATTCACAGAGTGCTTCATTTTTCAGTTTTAAAAAGTACATTCCCGGCAGGGTTTGGTTCTATGGATCAGTATCTGTCCAGTTGTTTGAAGTCGGGCTGGCGACGGTCTTTTCCCAATGCTTATTTGTCTGTACTACTCCCATTGCTGATGCTGAGCACCAAGCTCAATTGTACAAAGTTCCACAGTCTTCCTCATTAGAATTAAGACCCTTTCAGGAGCTGATTTGACCAAGACCCGCCTCCGGCTGCAAGTCGGATGCTCTAAACTTGACCATGCGGGCAATTAAAGTTCTAAAACTAATGCCTGAACGGCGCAAAATGTCCACAGGGAACATTTATGGAATAATTATCCTTCTGTTCTGTCAAAAAACCGAGTACAAATCTCTCGTCAGGCCAGGGGCGTCGATTTGGTTTTCAAAGTGAGGAGGGGGCATCTGGCATAGATTTTTCTCATGTCCTGGTAAGTTGTGTACAGCAACGTAGCTAGACACTTTTTCGGGGGGGGGGGGCAATCATCCATATTTTACGATTTTTTGAGTGTGAACGCTACTGTGCTAGGGTCGCAATTTGCGGTGCGCTAAGCGCGCTGACATTTTTGCCATTTTTCAAACATCTGAAAATATAGAGCTCGTATTGCAGAAAAAGTTGGAATTCTGGGTTTCCTGTAAGAAAATTAGAAAATTTAGAGGATTACTGAAGAATTTGCATTTCCTATTGGCAAATCTGTGACTGAAAAGCGACCAAAGATCGTTGTTGCTACATAATGTTATCCAACCTCTACAAAATGAGGCTCTCTGAGGAATTGTTTTAAGTCAAGAGCTTATATTGGAGAAAATTTTGAAATTTAGAAAGAAAATTCACGAAAATAGCACTGTAGTTACTGATGTCACTTGAAGATCTGGTGTCACATGTAGCAAATTTTCGTTTTTTCAGTTAAAAAGTCCAGAGCTCGAAAAATTTAACCCAAGGTATGAGCGAGCACTTCTGCTTCTTAGGAATCGCAATTTGTGGCGCGCGAAGCGGGCGGAAAATTTTGCTTCTTTGAGACAAATAATGACGAATGTGTGGCTTTTAATGGGAAGACCTCGGCATTTCATGAGTTGTCAAAACCACACATTAGACTGGTTTCACAAATAGTAAATTTCCGAATGCTTCATTTTTCAGAAGCCGTCTGCCACCTGTAGCTACGCCACTGGGTGTTTAAGAGAAGGGGTCAGATGCAAAATGGTGCTAAATGTTTCAATATTTTGAGTTACTATGTAGGAAACTCCAAAGTTTTTAAAATATGAACTTGAAAGTGTGAGTAATTACTTCGACGGACTAAACGGTCAATTTAAATACCGGGTGTACGGTACTCTATACCAGTAATTAGACTCACAACAAAAATTGTCATAGTTTGCGAAAGATTTGTGCAAAAGTTCGAAAAGTAAGGAACCATTTGTAATAGGAAAAAAGGGAAAAATAAATCCATGACTTCATCAAAAGCGCACTTCAATCTACTTCGGGAAAACCACAGAGCGATAGGTGGGGGGATGGTATCCACTGGTACAATGCTACTGAGACACCGTTGCATGGGCCTACGTACTGATGTAAGATTGTTGATACAAAAAACATTAAAATATTTTTTCTTCGAACGACACCTCATCATACACTATCTGCAGACATGGAGGTGTACCTCTAATTCCTGACTGAAGTCTCCTATCTAGCAAACGTCAGTGTGACTTTACTTCTCTGATAATGGTCTAAATACGAAATGGTCGAATCGCTATACAAAGGAGTGATGTGAGCGTGTCGAAATTTTGCATTTGAAACCATGCATACTGTGCACCGAAACATTTTCAGATTCCTGAAAATGTGTTTGTCAATTTCAGCGTGCCAGGCTGGTCATTCACTAAAGACCACAGATTCCATTAAAATATAGCAGAGGACGATTCTTCTTCTCCTAAATATTGTACTCCTGCATAACCACACCTGCTGCCCTATGCACACGAACAATCGACAAAATCATATAGACCGATGATCAATGTTTGCTTGATATGCCGTGAAAAAAGAACATCAACAAGACTGTAAGCGCGCGGAGCGCCCGAAAATTTTGGGGGATTTGCAAAGTAAACATGTGGAATTATTGATACAGATAAGCTAGTCGATCGTAATCGGTAGAGGACACCTTTCATGACCTACAGTCTTTTGGTAGTACCTAATTTTTAAGTTTCACGTCACAAAAAGTGTGGGGGACGTTTAAGTTAGTGTCCCCTCCACTCATACATGGGGATGACATGTCCCATATTATCAAAACTGGATTACATAAGTGGCACCTTATAAACTATGCGATCCTCATGTGTAGTTCTTTTTCCTATCAATGTCAAGGTTAACACAACAGTCTGAAAAACGAAGGGAAACAAAGCCTTGCTTGTCAATGTGAGGAAGTGATGTAACCTCTGCTGCCCTAAATTACACTTTAGAACACAAATTTAGTAACTTCATTTGCTGATATCTCGAGAAATACATGTCTAATTCGAATGTAAATTTCACCACACGGACACGGAGGAGATTAAGTTCTTCTTTCACATGTGAAAATTGACTTTTTGCCAAAACTTACCTTTTAAGAATGAGTAAAATTAACACTTCATATGAGGCACACCCATGTTATGAAATGTATTGTTCCGTTCGCAAACAACTTGGGACTGTTGCACGTGGTACTTACTCTGTTCACTCATCATTCGACCTCCCTTGAATTATTTTCCACCAAAGTTAAAGTATACGCCCTAAGTGTCAGTGTTCTCCTTCAAGCAACTCCTGGAAAACAACTGTAATTCGGACGAAGGTAATTCATGTCGATATCAATCAGGATCAAGATTTTCACAAAGAAAAGACATAGCGTACATTAAGTAAAAAATACAAAATATATATTGAACAGCATGAAAAATAAATTCAAACATTCTAACTGTCATCTTCATATAGGACATTCTTGAGCCTAGATATAAAAACTATTCACTCAAATAAAAATGGTACATTTGTGCAATAATTTGTGACGTCATTGTTATAATTCTCAAATTACGATCCTTTTATTTCTTTGGTTTTCTGAAAGTTGCTGCACCTTGTTTCAAAATGCGACAACACTCTTTCTCTTATGGGGTGATGCAATCAATTAAGACCTCTCTGTGCAACATGCTATGCAAGCAAACAGGACGTGTTGAAAGTATTAAAAAAAAGGAATTAACAAAACAGATATTATTAACCAGTCCTTGAAGGCGGTTGCTTTACGACGCTAATGTGGGAGAAGCCATTGGCTAATGAATTAAAATTTCGGGTGGCAACCAATTCAAAATTTGGATCAAGTTTGGTATTTTTTTTTTAAAAGGCCAGTTCAGAGAGGAAAACTGTACATCATGTTTTTGGATGAAAACTCACCATACTTTGACCCGGCCAGGAATCGACCTCCAGACCTCCCGGTTGCTAAGCTTGATCGCTTCGATCAAATACCACCGCCTTTATCCACTCCGTCGGCCATAGCACTGGTTTGCCGATAATGTGAGTTATCACCGTTTTGCCGATAATGTGAGTTGAACAACAAGAAAGTCACAAATTATTACACAATGGACTAACTTGTTTTAAGTGAATATATTTCAACAGTTTTAATCTCGGTTCAAGAATGAAGTACGTCCTAGTATGCCATGGATGGGCATAGGCTTACGGGAGCATTTCAATTTGGGGGGGGGGGGGGCAGAGGATTCTCTGCCCGAAAAATGTAATTCTGCCCGAAAGACTATCTAAGCGGAGCGCCACCATCAGTTGGCGCGGAACGTACAGAAAATTTTGAAAAATCGCAACCCCTCAGACAGCCAGAAATGGCCTTTCCCAGGCTTATAAGCAGAATCAAAGCCGTCGATATTTTGAACTTTCGTTTGCAAGAAAATTTTCACCAAAAATGAGCAAATCTACAAAAAGGTCAGAAAACTCCCAGATGAAATGTACTACTACCATTGGATGACTACATTAAGCCACAATCATTGGAAAATGAGTTTGTTTGCGCGTTCTACAAACTATTTTACGTCATGCAGCATGAGATTATCATCAATATAATTTTGAAAATTAAAAAACTTCAGATACCCTCGAAAATCCTAAGACATTGGAGGGCGATAGACAGACTCTCAGCGCTCCGCGCCACCATGGCTTGGCCCGGAACGCCCCAAAATTTTGGCCCAAAACGCCTCCAAGATCGCTGAAATGGCACTTCCAAGGCTATTTTTGAGTTCCCACAACTCAGTAAGTTGAACCAATACGGTGAGATGTATTACCCTAGAGCTGTGTAATCAGAAAGAAAGGAAGGGGGAAAGGGCGTTGACAAGGCACCATTCATATATTCTTCCCCGATCCAGCAATCGGTAACTGAGGTTCGTCCTTAAAAACATTTGCGATGTGAAAAGAAAATAATATTATGATATACCGCACCTCGGAATGCAGTGACGTAGCCAGGGTGAGATTTTTGGGGGACCTAGGAAACAAGTGGGGGGCCTGGTACCTCCGAAGGTCAGGCTGGGCAACACTATCTAAGCGGAGCGCCACCATTGGTTGGCGCGGAGCGTACAAGAAAATTTTGGGCTTTAAAACCCCTCCAGATGGCCGGAAACGGCACTTCCCACGTGTTTTAAGCTGGGTGTACCCAGCCTAGAAATACGAATCTCATGTCTGCGACTAGTCAGATTATGAGAATAAAAGTCAGTCTATGAAAAATGGTAATACATACACTTTTTAGGGACCCCAAAACTGGGCACATCTAATCTGTGGCCTGGGGATGAGACTTAAGAGAAGCGGTATTTCCCTTTCCCTTGGGAAAAAATTGTAAACTTCAGAAGGACGTAGATCACAAATGCGGTAATATTTGAATCTAAGCGGAGCGCCACCATCAGTTGGCGCGGAGCGTACAAGAAAATTTTGGGCTTTAAAACCAATCCAGATGGCCGGAAACAGCACTTCCCACGTGTTTTAAGCTGAATGTACTCAGCCGCAAATGCGGCAATATTTGAATGGATTTCAACTAACCTAAGGCAGTACCTTACCCCTTAACAGGAAAACCACTTGTCGAAAAAATCGTCCTACAGTGGAACCTTGCATGAGCAGGAGTGAGGCACGACATAGGCGTAGGCCTACTTGTTAAGGATGGAAGGGAAGAATTATCTGAAGGCAGTACCTTACCCTTACCTGCTTACGGCATACTTTGTAAATGACAAAGTATAGGAATGGTCGTGTAAAAGTGGTCTTCAGTGTACGATTGCCTTATTTTCAGTAAATCAATCAGCCAGCCGAAAGGCAGAAAGGGTTTTGACCTAAGAAAGTTACAGTTAGGTTTGTCGTCGAGACTTTCGTTTCAACTTCGAAGAAAAATGCAATAAACGACAGTGCAGATCACAAACGGTATCTAATTTAGTGAAAGTAGGCATTTTGAAGTTATTACTTGATTTCGGCCCGAACTCCCGACTATATATAAATGATTTTTCTACTCACGCCGTTTGAGAAAAACCCGGCTTGTCACATTGCTAGATGTTTTTACATGAATTTGTGGGCAGACTTACTTGCAGATTTGTTCTCACTAAATTCGTATGAGTGAGCAAACAAACTACGCTGATTTGTTTACCAATGCCCGAATTTCGGTTCCACAGCACTGCAGGTTGAAAAGTTTCGCACAATTTTAAGAGGATCATTTTGAAAAGTGCAAAATCGTCATCTCATTCATATGCTGCCCAAATACCTCTCGACCAAGTACGTTTCAGCCTTCTGGTGACTATTGGTGATTGTCATTTAGTAATATGGTGCGTCCCAAGATAGCTTTTGATTGATTTGTTCGGGCAAAATTTTGGGGACTGTATATACATCCTCTCTCCCCTTGTAATCTGGCAATTAAAAATATCCCAGAACTTTTTTGCAACTTTTGCCCGAATATTGTGTTTTTTCGGGCAAAGGTTTGCGCAAGAATATGAAGTGAGGCTGACGAAAAATTGTTTTTTTCATAAGCTGCCCGAATGTGTGTCGAATTTTGGTATCTTTTAGAGTTTTCATGAAAATTGTACCGTGACTATAATGCTTTTTGTTATTTTTTCGGCCAAGTGTTTGAAGGAATTCGGGCGCGCCTAGGAGATTTCTGTGTAAGTAGAAACAAACCAGGTTTTAAGACTCAAACGGCTGCCCGAATTTTCCAGATCCCTGCCCGAAATTTAGGTCTTGAGAAAATTGGGGGGGGGGGGGCAGTCTGCCGCCCTGCCCCCCCCCGTCTCGTACGCCTATGTGGATGGGATGTTGAATTGTTAGAATTCATGCTGTTTACTGTATATTTTTGAATTTTTGACCAGAGGTAAGGACATATTCTTATTCAAGTTCCACTGTGGCTCAGCTTGTTAACTGCATTGTCTCTACTGTTTCTAAAACTACTTTAACGAGGGAGCTGCCACTCTTCTTCTTCTTCAAAAAGGTGACACGTTCAAAGGACATTCTTTCACCACGCATGCGTCGAGAGGCTAAAAAGGCTAAATATGCCCAGTAATGTAAGTAACAAGGTCCTTATGGACAGACGCAACCGTCATTACATTGAGGGGGAGACGATTCCAATCCTTTATGGTGAGGCAGGAAACTAAATTTATAACAGTTAGTACTGGTATGTGGGAGACAGAAATGAAGGTCATGCATTAAACGGGTTCTACGAGTAGGCCGCTGGAGACAATCAACAGGTATGAGAGCCTGGCCAAATACATCTTTGGAAAAAAAGGATCAGTCTACTTTTCCTCCGCCTATCGGTTAAGGGCAGAAGGTTTAGTTCCTTAAGGAGACTGGTCATTGATCCTGGCTCTCTAGAATAGTCAGAGGCAATGAATCTAGCTGACCGTTTTTGTATGCTCTCAAGCTTGTCGCACAGGTAAACCTGGTGGGGGTCCCAAACAGTACTGGCGTACTCCAGCACAGGCCAAAGAATTCCTTTATAAGCCATTAACTTGACATCACCAGGGCAGGAAGATAGGTTTCTATACAAAATACCAAGAATCTTGTTTCCCTTGTTACAGATATTTTGGATATGCTTATCCCAGTTCAGATCTTTGGTGATAGTAATTCCTAGATACTAAATACTATCTACCCTTGGGAGCTCAATCCTATTTAAAACATACCTAAAAAGTATGGGACTTTTTTCCGAGCAAAAGTAATAACGCTACACTTAGTGGGCTGAAATCTCATGCCCCACGTAGAAGCCCACAGCCCCAACTGCATGAAATCATTCTGAAGTTTATGACAATCCTCATCGGACTCAATAATACGGTGACAGACACAATCATCTGCAAAAAGACGAACCTTGGAAGAAAAACCATCGACAATATCATTGATATGAACTAAGAAGAGAATCGGTCCTAGGACAGACCCCTGAGGAACTCCAGACAGAACTTGCATCGGGGGAGATCGGGTTCCATTGACAACAACAGATTGTTTACGATCACCAAGAAAGTCATCAACCCAACGCAGTGGCGGCGGAATTGGTTCAAGGCTCCCAAGTTTCTTTTACTTCTTCTCTGATTTTTTTTTTTGGGGGGGGGGGACGTCCCCTCGCTAAGACTTTTTGGGGGGACGTCCCCTCACCAAGAAATTTAGGGGGGACGTGTCCCCCCGCCCCGCCCTCCCCCCCCCACTTCCGCCGCCAGTGAACCAACGAAGAATCTGATTTGGAACACCAAGTGTATACAGCTTGGTTTTAAGCAGTTCATGAGGACCAGGATCGAAGGCCTTCTCAAAGCCCGGCCAAGATAAACACATCGATTTGTTTATGGGCATCCAGGGAGGAAACCCAGTCCTCAATTATCGACACAAGTTGTGTTTCGCAACTATGAGACGTACGAAAGGCGTGCTGGGTGGGAGAGAGTAAGTTATATGTTTCAAAATGGTTCATAAGGTTTGATAGGCAATAATATGTTCTATATAACAATTTACAGCAGATACATGCAAGAGAAACAGGCCTGTAATTACAAGGTAGGGAACTATCACCTTTTTGAAAATAGGGCAAACATTCGCAGTCTTCCAATCCTCTGGAATGCATCCTTTTGTAAGGGATTGCTGAAAGAGATGGCTTAGAACAGGTGCAAAATCGGTGGCAATCTCTCTCAGGACCCAAGGATAGATGCCATCTGGTCCCATGGCCTTGTTGATTTTAAGACCATGCAAAAGCTTTCCAACGCCAAAGGTGGATATAGTTACATCATTCATTCTCTTAAACGTGGGCCTGATGAGGGGTACAGTATGAAACACTGTTTTAGTGAAAACACTACAGAACTGGTTATTGAGAGCACGAACTTTATCCAAGACAGAAACAGCTAGCTTATCATCAGTCTCAAGAGGGGGGGGGGGGGAGATTATGCCTATCTTTCTTCTGACCATTAATATACCTTTGGCATCAGCTTTGATATCGCCGATCATTCCATTGATGTACTTTTTATGGGAGGTGTGAACCTCTCTTTTGATTTTAGTTCGTAGATGAGCCCATCTCTCATAAATACCAGCCTTCTGGCCAGGGTTTTTTTTTTAAAAAGTGCATGCAATCTGTTGCTACGCCTGACTAATCTGCGAATATTGTCGGTTATCCATGGAAGAGATTTTCTGGATTTAGCCAATCTAGTGAGAATATTGAAGGAGCAAGTGGTACAGTGGTAATGAACTGCGTCTTCCAGTCATGAGGTCGTGAATTCAAGTCCCAGCTCCGACATCAAAATTGTCGTCTAGTTTTCTGGGTTGTAGTTAATCTGCTATCCCTTAATCATAGACGTTAAACTGTGAGTTTGTCTCACGAGAGGCTGGCGTTGCCAGCTTGGCGTTATACCCCTTCATTGGGGCGTTGCCGAGTTCCCGCAAGGGAGGGAGGATCAAATATTAGCCTTCACAGTTCTTTCAAGTAAGGACTTGATGAGTTGCCAATTTTCTTCCACAGTACGTTTATCTTGCCCCCCCCCCCCCCGTTGAAATAGGTAGATGAGAAACCCCGGGTGTCCTCCCTCATAGCAACAAAATCCCCCTTAGAGTACTGTAGAATGAGCCTACGATGTTGATTAAAATCAGGAAACAAACACTTCAATTTACAAGATCATGATCACTTGGAGAATCTATGGCACTATCATCAGTGTATTGACTAGGAATATTTGAGATAACCAAGTCAAGTGTACTATCCCCTCTAGTGGGAAAATTCACAAGTTGGTCAGCAGCAAAGTCATTAATTATGTCCAGAAGTAAACAGCCACCACTCTCCTTGTGTAACCTACTGGCCCAGTCAATTTTGTTAAAATAAAAATCACCAAGGACATGAGAACAAGGCATCTTTGAATTCTTGTGGCAGGTCATCATAATTTTGGTAAGTTCAAGTTGGTCACTCTAATATATATAGCTCCCTTCTGTAACCTGCAGCAAACAAAGTTGGAAAAGACATGTGTTAGATGTTTGCTGCCATCACTTTTTCATCGCTTGAAGTTGACTTCTGAATGTTTGATTGAATTGTTAATTATAACTAACTTAGGCACAACAACTCGTCTGCACGAATCACGAAGCACGCATGGAGAAGTCAACATTGTGAAAACAAGTTCTTCCATCGTTTTAAAAAGTTTAATGCTTCAATAAAGAATGAATATCAAGGTGAAAGTCCTAAGCCGAAATCCTGATGATTATGTCAGAGAAACGAAACATGATATTCACAAATGTGAGTAAATGTTACCTCATGTCTTCGCTTTTCAGCATCATGAACACAGTGTGTGGAGGGATTCACAAGTAGTGGTTTTGCGATACTATGCTCGTTGTGCATGCTCCATTTAGTTTTCCATTATATTTGTTACACTCTGAAAACGGCCAATTCAGTTTTAAGCCTACGTGCTTATTTTATTTTGACAGATTGTTTTCATTTAAACTGATGCACAGCACTAGCACTTTAGGTACTAATTGAGTTTCCGTACCCGGAAGTAACTTAGACATAATTTTACTCACTTCACAACTTCCAAAAAAGGGGGCTGAAACTTTAATAATTTTTTTTTCCTTTTTTCAAGTGAAAAACTTTTTTTTTTTCTCACTCGGGAAACAGCGCAATGAGTGTGTGCTGTGGAAAGAAGTGAATGGTTAGTGCTGTGGAAGAAAGAAAAGCACTGGTAGTACTAGGGTTGTCGCACGCACACAGAATTTTTCTCCAAAATTCTCGCGGAACTACTCACACCCAAACACGAAGTCGCTAAAACAGTGTGTTTAAAAACTGAATTTACGACACCCAAAATTGTCGAAATTTTGCCTACACTGTAAAATTAGTACACCAAAGACATATTTCTACTATAATATTTCACCAAATAAGCTTTAAAACAAAAAGAAGAAAAAATATGTTACAGTTTCTAACGATCCCTTTGAAGCATCGTTGCAACGGTGATAGTCAAAAGTGTGTTTTGGTCACACGTAAAATGCCACACACGGCCATCTTTGACTTGATCGTGCATTGGGGCTGAACCTTTGACCCCTACAACCCATATATCGTTAGAAAGAAGAAAAGGAACTCTACATTATAATGGAGGGAAGCGATCGCCAAAAATAATATTTCTTTACCATTTTTGGGCTTAAAACATTGGTGACATGATTACAACGGGTTCCAGAAAAATCTGCAATTGCTTCCAGGTATCATTTTGTAGCGTTTTTTATGATCTTTCCATTTCCGATGAAAAAAAAATGATTTTTTGCTCAGCCCCGATGCACACTCGATTTTAATGAAACAGCCCATTGATCCCCGCCTACATCTTTTGTACTGAGCCGACATTGATATGTTTATGTATGAGCCTATTGTCCAGCTTAGCAACAAGGGATTTCCCGCCAATATGCTTACATACAGTACTGCATTGTATATACCTGTACGTGCAATACCGAAGTACGGTTAGTAAATTACGTACTTGTGTACGTGTGCGTAAGCACGCGTACGGATTGCTATAGCATAGACTGTGTGTAAGCAGGCTATGTGCGACTTGTTAATGCATGTTACGTACACAGAACGCAAGCTATCATGACACGGACGCGTGATCACTGAGTGTCTTGCCCAGTAACGTTGCATATTCACGTCGGCACATCTGGTGTACGTAACACAGTGATGAATAATCAAAGCGTCTGAGTGAGCAGTTACGATGTTGTTTTTGACCAACTTTTGCAGGCAGATCGTAACACTTAAGCATACGGCGATTTGGAGAAATCGTAAGGATTATGGAGACATAAAATCGGCTATATTTTGAAAAGTACTGGTCGGATTTTGATAAAATTTGGCATGGTTGCTTAGAAAAGGGTACTTAACAATGTGAATCAGTCAAATTCTTGAAGTTTGATATTTTTCGTGTAGTCGTATTTTTAGTGCGACAACCCTAGTAGTACTGGGACAGGAACCCTCGACCCTAGCAGTATAGCGATTGTAGCATGAAGACCAGCGCACTTGCCTACTGCGCTACAAGGGCCATTGCCGGTGGATGGGTTTAAAATAATATATGTACTGTCTAATAATACTATCTATTACATATAGCTGTAGGTATACATATATACGTATACCTAAAGCTAAGTATGTATGTTCTTGAGAGTGTACATACAGTATATGTACAGTATGGGATACGTACAGTATACGTATAGTAGTGTTCGACCGATTATGCTATAATCGGTAATACCCGATTACTGATTATTTAATTTCACAATCGGCCCGATGCCGATTACCGATCACTGATTATTAGAATGAGGGAAGTCACATGTTTGTCACTTTAGTACGTGCCCCTTGCTTCGTGCATGTCGTATAACCATAACCAGTTCAGGATGTAAAATTTTGGGAATAGTTCTGTTCGTTTCAAGAACGGGACATCATTTGTGTAGGCGAAATATTTTCACTTCAAAAGTGGAGATATCAACCCTTAATTCTGTACAATTGTTTGCTGTCGATGTCACATGCCCTTTGATAATTTAGTTCAAAGGCCAATATCATGCTCTGTCTAGTTTTCATCCCCCAATCATGTCAGAACATTGCTTTCCTTTACTTTACTGGGTTGTAGTTGCGTTAATGTACTGTAGCTACTCTCCCGCTTTAACGAACCCCATGTAAAGCAATCATCATAATCTTAGCAGTTCTGGGCACCTGTATAACGTATCTTATGGTTCCTTCGGATATAAATATCCCCGTATATTTTTAGCAGTTCTCGTCCAAAACTTCCGACTTGTTTAAAAAGAATCTGCAACTAAAATGCACGTAAGTCCGATCCCCGAAAAATCCACGTACGCAGAGATTTGTTATGCCGTCTCTAGGTGAATTTAGCACGGGGCTCGCCCGGCTTCCCTAGCCGGCATTACAAGCGCGATGGTTGTAACACAAACTCAATGGGAAAATTTGTCTCGAGAGCGAGTATTTTCACACACTAAATCACATAGGCGAAGGCGCGTGTTTTGATTGGCTGCCTAGAATCAACGCAATTGTACCAATCACGAAGCAGGGGCCAATTTGAATTTTGCAATAGATCTTTTGCATATGATGTCACTGAGCAAAATATGATGCTTTGTTTGGCGGTAAAAACGGACACGCACGCAAGTCTAGTGCATGCGTGGGCCATGAAGTTTGCTGCCAGAGACCACGTGCATTACTGTTTTTGCTTGCAATGACGTCGTATGACAACATTGCTGAAGTCCTACCGTAAATAACATTACGGAAGGAATGCCGGGAATGACTTAATTTATGCAAGGTAATAACCACCGAACTTCACAAGATTCTAAGTGCTACGTGTACAAAACGTGCACAGATATGTATGCAAAGCTTGGGGATTTGAAAAAACGGCGAAACACTGCAGCTAGATAGTCTGTACTATGTGTTTTGTGCAGAACAGTTTGTACAGCAACTTACGCAGTGCTTTCTGCGAGACAGCAAGAACACACCTTGAATGCACTTCTAAATCGAATTCCAAGTAATACTACCGGGTTATAGCGGAAAACATCAAACGATCATTCCCATGGCAGGGGTAAAATGTATCCGTTTGTGATAATCAATGCATCCCGTTTTGGCGGGAAGTTAAAGGATTGAGTATTTAGGGGAATTTTAACGAAATTAAGAGCAAGTTTCAAGTAAATTTAGCCCCTTTTTCCAGTTTGCAAATAATCGGTGGTAGTGATCGGTTGGATGGCAGAATTTTACCGATGCCGATTATTTACTGATAACGCAATAATCGGCCCGATGCTGATTACCTAACAGATGATCGGTTGAACACTAACGTATAGGTTTATATACCCCTATGTATACAGTTCCTATGCATGCGTACACCTGCTTGTGACCCACCCTAACCCTATACCTATGCTTACGTATCCCTAGTACTATGCGTACGTAACCCTAACCCTTATTACTATGCATACGTAACCCTAACCTTATTACTATGCGTACATAACCCTAACCTTATTACTATGCGTACATAACCCTAACCGTATTAGGCTAATACGCATATGTAACCCCTAACCCTACAGCTATGATGCAAGTTCCAGGTACGGAAACTAAATTAGAGCCGCACTTTACCATCTTTACTTCAATTCATAGCCCTGGATAGCCTATTCTGTCGGTCCAACCCATACTGGAAAGTAAGGCCTTTCACAGAAAGATCTTTGGATTATGGAAATGTATGCCAGTAAATTTGGCGTACAGTGTACCTCACTGCACAAGGGGAAAGTACAACATGTTGGCGTGGTGTACAATTACAAACACCTTATTGATTTACATCGGGTCCTTGCGTACCTTGAAATGGCGTGGCTTACAATTATAAACACTTATGAGGCTACGTAGGCTGTGAAACTATAACTGCCACAGCCAAAAACTCAGCTGCAACCTAGTCTGCATGCGCATATCGTGCACTCCAACACGAAGATCGACGTCGACGTTGACTCCTTCTTGGCATAGCGGCGGGCAAGCTGTATTCCTGGCGCACCAGTTAATCTCTGTCATATGATAAAAGTACTTCGTTATACACTACTTGTATTTCCAGTAAATGGTGTATGCATTACGTACATGTACACATAAGCATGTACAATCACGTACGTATTGCTGCTTACTATGTGTGAACCATATACTGTACTTGTACATGCACCAACGTACAGATCATGTATGCGTCACGTACATGTATACCATACGTAAGTCATACCTTCTAAGTGACGAGCATTTGAACTCCCTGACCCGCCCAGCCCTGTGAAAAACCGATATTACAAATCTCCAAAGTATTCTTAGTAAGAGAACCACGCAAATTAACAAATAATTCAGCTTACCTTTAACTGCAAATTAAGTAAATCGTACCTCACAGCAAATTCAACTATTAAGCAATGCCCAGTCCTAGGTACATACTGTGCGGACCTATGTTTGCTGCCACAGCAACATTGCTATTGGCTAACCTTCGCAGCAAGTATGGAAGATATTCCTGTCACTGCTTTAAAAGTGTAATAACGTCGTGCAATGCTGCGTTCAATAGCAAAAATCAATGCCCACTTTGCGGGTTAGAGGCGGGGCTTGTCTTAGGGTTTCCCATCAAACGAACTTTCTGCACTGTCTTGACAGTTATTGACGTCCTTGTTTTTGTGTTTTTTTTTTCATGGCTAGAACACCATGCGAGATGTACGGAGATATATATTGGAAATCACTTGCAGCATGGAACGATAGTCTGTGACATATGGAGTTGATGTTTGCAAACTGTACCGGTACCAGCTCAAACTGATTTGACTGATTTGCCAAAAAAGGTGCCACCATTTTGCGTGTAGACACTTCCAAAATTAAAAAATTTTCGAAAAAATTCCTAGTCACTTGAAACCTTGGAGCTATGCGTAAGTTGCATGCCTGCAGATATGTAGCATTGAATGTGCACAAGGAAAATCACCCGTGTATGATCGCGAAAACCAATTGGCATACCTTCGGCAGTTTGGCATTGGCTTTTCTTGGAATGCACCCTGAGCTGCAATGGAAAGTGATTCTGCAATGAGTAGATTGCATTAAAACACGGACTTCCTATACACACTCATGATAGTCTTGCGCACAAGTACAGAAAAAATACAGATCTACCTTGGGGTAATTCTTTGGCATATGGTAAACTTACTTTCCAGTATAGGGTCCAACTTCCGGGCTTTTGTGTGACCTGGGTCATGAAAATTTCAGCTGGAGTGAAAACAATGACAGTCTGGCAGAGAGAAAGCCAGATTGAAAAGTTTGCCCTGCTCGTAAAAATATGAGTCTCTAAGTGTCTAGCCAAGCAATATGACAACTGACAACTGCAGTTGTGCAACGCATGTTTGATAACACGTTTGCAATTTATCGGCAAAAAAGTTACCACAACGAAAAATCTTGAAATCCTATCTCAGAAAAGTCTTAACTCCATACATTCTGGATTCCCTGCAGATTTTATTGGATTGCCTAACCACTGTTCATGAAACTCTCATTAACAGTAGCTGTATGTGCTGTTTCTTATTGTAACAGTGTAGAAGGCATGAACGTAGTGAATCCATGAACGTAAATACATCAGTAGTTGCCTTCCACGCGGAGCTGACTCTGTTTGCTCCGGCCCTTCTCCAACCAAAGGCTGTTGCGTAACAAGCAGTTTCCCTGCCTTGGTGCCAAGCTATCCATGTTAACTTGTGTGTACAGTACTACGTACTGTGTACAAAATTATCTGCATTTATTTGATCACTGGCTTTTTAACTTTCACTAATGTACCTCTTAGGCTGACTGCTAGATAGTACACATGTACAGTGCATACTGGTATATCGCATGCATCATCGGAGGTTGGTGGCTTAAAAACTTGCTAAGTCCGAGGGTGGAAAGGTTAGCACAATACCTGGAAAGGGCGATTTCCAGCGATCTAGGAGGGTAGTTTTTGCCAAAATATTCTCGGTATGCTCCGAGGTAACCGATGTGGTGCTCTGTTTAGATAGTACTGGCTGCGCAGTTCTCTTGATCTTTATTAAAATCCCCTGCGCATATTGCAAACTTTCCAATCTGGGGGTGCAGTACACATATGCTATTGCCAGAGCCTCAGAATACACGATTGTGGGCGTAACTGGCAAAGTTTCTTGAGACCAAGGTTGAATAGAAATCTCAGAATGTCTATAATGTCAGGCAAATGCGAAGATATTGGGTGCCTGTGCCCAAAAACACTTGCTTACCAACGGCGAGAGACCCATTCTTATCAGGGTAGGCCTAGTAAGCAAGACTGACCATTGCATTTACAGGTCATCTTGTAAAGGAAACAGTGAATTCCCGCTGCAAAAAGTAAGACCATCTGATGATGAAAGGAAAGAGACAGCACGTTGTTTACAAGGTACAGTTACACAATAAACCTATATGTCTGCACTGTTGCTATACTGAGCGACGACAACTGTTTCACTCCAACACGTCACATGATTGACTCTTGGCTCCGGATGTGACGTTCTTTGGACCGACAGAATTACTTTGTTTCAGTAGGGCTAGCCTAGGCCTAATGTTATTTCTTTTTCAGTATTTTGCATTGAGCCAAACTGTGTTAGTAACAGCTGTGCATTACATGCATACCTGATACTTTACCAAGTATGGCAAAATATATACCAGGGCCAACCTCCAACCAAAGCCTGGTCAGCTCTGTCCACAGGGTACTGTCCTTGGACCCCTGTTCTTTTTATGCTTCATTAATGACCTCCCGGAACTTGTTGCCTCCCAAATCAGGCTCTTTGCAGACAATGCTCTTCTTTATCGGCAGATAGAATCTTCACTTGATCAAAATATTCTTCAATCTAACCTTGATTCCCTATTTAAGTGGTCAAATGACTGGTGTGTGAATTTAATTCAAATAAATGTTCTTTCCACCACCTTGAAAGAAAACCCCTTAAATTTACCTATCAACTGACAGGGCATAATCTTGAGTCTGTTAAATCATCATGTTGCCTTGGAGTGACCTTGAACTCCAAGCTTTCTTGGATCCCTCGAATTAATAATGTACGGTAGTTGCTAAAGCAACCAGGTCTTTAAATATTCTATCCTGTAATTTGTATGGCTGCCCTTCCCATGTTAAAGAAAAGGCCTACTATATTTATGTGTGTCCTCAACTTGAGTATGCCTCTCAAGTTTGGTCTCCTCAAGCTACCATAGAGAAAAAGAAACTTGAAAATATCCAATCTATGGCATGTAGGTTTGTCACTGGATGCTTCAAGAGAACTGAAAGTATCATATCATGTATTCTCATCATGTATCATACAGTATCATGTATTCTCTAAATTGGTCCACTCTTAAATGTAGACGTGATATTACTGACCTCTCCACATGTCACAAGAACTACCCAGAACATTTTTGTCCCCCATTTTAGACATACTAGGAGAAACTCACAGTCCTGTAAAAATATTACCTGTAGTGTTGGTGCATTTGGCAATTCCTACTTTCAGAGAGCCATATCCAGTTAGAACAAGTTTCCCTGGACATAGTCCAGCTAGAAAATGAGACCACTTTCAAGAGGGCAATAAACAACTGGTTTTAACATCAATAATTTCCCACCCTGTATGCCAACTATCCTCCATCGAATGCCTTGTCAGGGGCCATTGGAGTACCACAAAGAAGAAGAAGGGAAATCCAAGCAAGAGCAGCTTTCAAGTAGAAGGGTGTGAAAAGCATCTTATCTGACAATTGTTACCCAAGTACAACACAATTAGTCCTAGCCTAGGCCTCAGCCTAAAGTGTCAATAGGACCCCACCCTAGGCTGTTTGTAATTTTGTATTCTTTACTTGAAAATCAGCTACTTTACCTCCTGGTTTTCCACTAATGTCCCTAGTTTTTGGCTCTGAAAAACAAAAATCTCCTGTGTGAAGACAGACAGGTTGACAGGTCTGTAGTGTAGTCTGCTGAGGTTAATCTGTACAGTAAGTGCGCCCTCTACATGGTTGTTGTTCTACTTGTGACAATAAAGTGTATACATACAACCTAAGTTGAATCTGTCATTGATTTTATTCTATCTTACGTACGCATCTCAGAACATGTTGTAAGTACTTAACAGGCTTAGGCCTACACTTCATCATATAAGGTTGTTTTTAAGTTAAAAAAAGGGAATTCCTATTGGTATTTTTCTTCTTCCACATCAGACAACCTTTTTCTACACAAAGCTTACATAACACATTATACTATATAAGGTAAAAGAAAAAGGAAAAAGGCTTTTCCTTTAAATTTTAACTAAAAAATTGAAAGTGGGTATGACATGGCCAAAGTAAGTTTCTCAGTAAATATTCTTTGGATACACCTTGACAGAAAGCCAATTCTTTTCCTTCTAAATTATGCCCATAAACACAGATATACAACAATGTGAATTCCCATTAACAGGCCAGGCTTAGCCCGATTGAATTCAAAAAGAGAAAAAATGGTATATGTACAGTAAGCTCATCTCAATATATTGACGTCATTGGAATCACGTCATTCGCAACACTATGCCAGGGATGTCACAAAAATATCGAATCATGTGCATGGCAGCATGTGTTAGCGAGTACAGTACATCATTGCAAACACCTGTGCTACAATAGCAGTGAGGGTGACTAGTGACTACATTGTGAACTATGTGACTGTACCTCTAGTACTGGTTTTGGAGTCAGTACCGGTACACCGCCCAACCCTATACTGTTATTACTGTACCATCTTCTTCTGCCGCTGTACATTTTTTCAGTATTGCAAAATTATTTGAACATCTTTTTATTTGAATATCTTTTGACTGATATATTGTATTTTCTTCTTTTTCTTCAGTACCACGGAATTATGACCCCAGCTTGCATCCATTTGAAGCCAACAGAGAATATACGAGAGCTTTGAATGCCACAAAGTTGGACAGAGTATTTGCCAAACCTTTCCTTGGGGCCTTAGATGGTCATGCAGATTCTGTTCAGTGTATGTGCAAACATCCCAAAAGTTTATCAACCTTACTATCAGGGAGTTGTGATGGACAGGTAATAAAAATGCTTGAACTTTAGAGGAATGATGTAAAGGGTGAATTCAGCAGCCTGTGTTTGAATATGGAATGACAGACAGCATTGATGACCATGTCTATCAGTTCTTTAAAAATGGCTATGGTGCCCCCCCCCCCCCCCCCCCCCCGAAATGTCCTGTATAATAGACCTACCAGGGATTCCACCAGAAACACAAAAAAGGGTCGCAAAAACTGGTTTCAATGCCCGGGCTGTAAGGTGCATTTGAAGGGTTTTAAAGGCCATTTATTTGTTGCATGTGGTTGAAACCTTTGTGTATGCAGTACAGTATTTATCATATTCTACTCTACTGCATTTCCATTTAAATGAATTCTCCTCAAACTTGGGAAGTTATACTCTCAGAGTCCTCCAGGTTTATTATGTTAGTGAGTGCAACTTGAACCAATATAACTGGAATTTAAAAAGGTTTTTTTCTTGCTCATTATCACAAAGAGAGGAATTGCTTCTGGCAGTATCGTGATAATTTTTCAGACTAGTCTGCTATTAATCAACGCAAAGTGAGAATGGCAGTACTTCGGAATATTTCATCCTTTTGTAAAAGTTATGAGTATACAGGTTTGCTGGTTGTGAAAACTTAAGGTCTGAAGCTGTCCATACAGTGGAATTGAAAAGGTAACGTCATGACTTTCATTTCAAACCTGTGAACGGCTACTGTATATTGGTTCCAGGCAGGCAAGTTTTTCTTTTTCTCCTGCAGGTTAAAGTTTGGAACCTTGCTACACGGAAATGTACTAGAACTATCAATGCTCACAGGGGTTTTGTCCGAGGTATCACTATGGATCGGAATTGTGAATACATCTTAACCGTGAGTTAACCAGTAACCATCAATGGCAGTAACTTTTGGTGCATAAAATTCAGAGCCACTCAAGAAACAACAACATAGTGAAAACAACATAGTGAATGATTGTTTTTTCTAAACCTTATAGCTTTAAAACACTGTCCATTTCTCCTGAGAGAGACTTTATAGTAAAGTGGTTAGAGCATTTGATTTGCTTCCTGAATGTCTGGAGTCTGAATCCTGGCCTGGTCATACAGAACTTACAGGGTAGACTTTAAAAATTGAGTCTACTACCATTGTGCCTGGTGCTCAGCATGAGCAATGAAGTAGGGAAAACAAGCCGGTGAACCACATCTGGAAAAAAGGTTCTGCCAGGCCCACTTTAAACCAGTCAGTTGGAATCTCAGCCATAAAATTTCATTTAAATTACCAACTAACTTTCTCTGAGTCATCCCAAACTTGGGAAATTTTACTCTTTTGGTTCTGCATTTTTTTTTTTTTTAGAGGATCTAAGCTGGAAAAATTTAAAAAAGGAATTTTGAAAAGCCATCTTTCTTGTTCATTATTTCTGAGGAAGGAATTCCCTGTTTCCTTTCTTCCTTTTGTGCTGTGGAACCACCAAAGAGAAAACCAAAGTCTGGGGCCTATTCCACAAAGAGTTATGCACAATCTTAAGTTTGATTCCCCTTACTTTAGTGTACAGTAAATCAAACTTAAGATTGTGCATAACTCTTTGTGGAATGGGCCCCAGGACTGTAACTTTAGGTTGAGACCTTGATTTAGGAGATCAGTCCATTTTTTGGCCAAACTAAGAATAAAAGACAGTAATTTAGGTAAAATTGACCCCAGGTAGGCACTGAAGTCTCTGACTGAGTGGCTGTCTTTTACAAGAATACTAAAAATGCTTGTATAAGGGTGCATACTGTACAGTACATTGTCATGTAGCCAGATTCGCACTGATGAATGATTTGCCATTGCCTCCATCTATAGAAAATATAACTTGAAAAAGGATTCATTTGTAAACACAGATTATGTGAAGGCAGCTGTAGTGTAATTTGGTTTCTTAAGAAAAGATTGTGCTGCTTTCATAATCTGCAGGATATTGAAGTCAATTTGATCGTCATGTCAACATGATGTAATAGAATGACATACTGAGTACTTCAATTTTGTGAGAACCAGAATTTGTGTAGACCAGTGTTTTCACTTTAAATCTGCTATAACATAATTTTGATGCAATGCCTTGTCAAGTTAAGCACACTAATCAGGCATGTAGCCAGGATTGTGTCATGGGGGGTTGGCATGACATTAGGGAAAAGTCTAAGCATAGAGAGAAAAAACTGCTATTCAAGGTGTTTTTTGTCCATTGAAATGTTGGCTCATGGGGGTTCTATATATCCCTATATAGGATCCTCACTTTTTCTGTTTTGGAAAATGCCAAATAATTTTTTACTTAAATGAACATATTTCGAACAGTTTTCAGGAATATACAGTATACTTCTTCATTATGTGAATTTTATCTTTTTGAAAATCATATCAGGTTGGAAATGATCAAACAATTAAACAATGGGGAGTTAATCCTCCAGTCAGCAGGGAACTAGAAGAACCAATCAACACAATTATAGGAAAAGTAAGTGTTTTAATTCCAAGCAATAATATATCACATCAAATATCTTTACAAACTGGATGTTCTCAGAATTTTCAAGGGATGACTGCAGCTTTCATTAGTTTTAATTTGAACTGTGCTCTTCAGGAGATTGAGGACAGTACTACTGTGTAAAGTCTTGGGTCTGATACTGTAGCTGCCAGAAACTGATATTTTTGAGACAGATGCTTTTAAATTGCAGGAAGAACTAAAAGCTATTGATTTTTTCTTTTTTTTTGTTTGGTATTTTGTTTGCGGTGACTATAATTTTGTGTGGGTTGAATGTGCATTTTACAAATTTCACCAGTGTGCCAAATGCAGGTTCATACATTTTAAAACAAAATTCTTGTGTATTACATGGCTGAATGTGTTACTGCGGGAAGTCTGAAAGGGCAAAATATCCCCATTTCTTGGAATTAAAATTGATTTATGTGTATTTCTAGTTCGTTCTTCAGTATACAAGAAATATTTATTTTTGAAGGATATATCCACATGTTACTGTGTGTGAGTTCTCTGTTGTACTTTAATAGCAGCTGTGTATACAGTAGTCAGTATGCAGAAGAAATCATTGGCCTAGTTAAGAGTTATGTTAAATACTATATTTGAATTAGTTTATCTCAAGCAAATGTCAGCCACCAGTGGTATTCACCCTTTACTGTTGTTTGGGTCCTTTTGGACCCAGACGGAGAGCGCGGTTGTCACCCATTTTACTGTTTCACCCGGAGCTCGAAACTGGGAGTAGTTGCCAGAAACTTTGGTCACAACAATGAGAGAGACAATAGTTTAAGGTCAAAGGGTCAGTAGCCTACGGAAGCTGATGCGGGGCGTGCCACGTCCGCTTTTCCGCCCACTCCCTATGCGCGCAAATATGCCCCGATTGGAGCACAACGGTAAAGGGTTAAATGATATGTGGATATATGTATAATTTTACTTTAGGTAAGATAAAAATAGCCCCATTTACACATTTCACACTCGTATATAACATTTGCAAAGTCAACTTAAAGGGCAAAATGCAGTAGTCCCAGTTTGGATGAGTTTGGTAGTCTGTTGTATGATTAGCCCTTGACACTCGTGTGACCATATTTTTATCACTAAATTGTAAAATTCAGTAGAGCAACTCCTAAGTTTACAGTGGATGTGCAATATTTAAGTTCTGGAATTTTTCAAATGATACCTGGAGGAGGAAAAAGAAGAATTCTGTGGGACCTGGTTGTTGTTTTAAAATATATTTGGGGTCTGCTTTTTACTCTTAATTGAATATTTCTATTCAACTATAGACAAATCCAGACAGCAAGTGATGGTCTGATTTCAGTCGGCCATAACTGGGGTCCATCACCTTTAATCTTTCGATTTCCTTGCTTATCTCAATCATGGATTGTTGTACACTACATTGTATCTTAATTCCTTCAATTTCACTGAATATGAGGGTTTGAAACTCATGCAGACGATACAGTATATAAAGGAGATTCAAGGCTGATGGACCCCACTAATGGCTGTGCACAGTCACTAAAAACAAGCGCTATTCGGATTTGTCTATACACACTTGACATATTTTTCTCTTCTCTTGCAGACAATTTTTACTTCTATTGACCATCATTGGAAGGATCCTATATATGCAACCTGTGGCCAGCAAGTAGATTTGTGGGATACATCCAGGGCAGATCCATTACAGTCTTTCACCTGGGGTACTGACAGCATACAAAGTGTCAAGTTTAATCCTGTTGAGGTAGTTTGTCTTTCAAAACTGTTTTTCATAGCTGGACAAATTAAATCAAATGGTTCAACTACAATCACCACAGGATGTTTGTAAGCTGAGGTGCAAAATTTAGAAGTTATTTCACTGAATTTGAAATTTGTGGTGCCATTTGTGCACTCCTCAAATTACAGTCTTTTTTATTTCTTTCATTATTTCAAAGCTACTGCACTCTGTATCAAAATGTAATTTCTTTCATACAGTTATGAGGTGAATTTCATGTTCCTCTCTGGACAATATGCTGTTGGAGAAAATGGGAAATTTTCATATAAACAATTTAATTTCAAAAAGAGACAAAATCGTGGGATGTGTGTTGTACTAGATGAACGTCATAAATTATAGCACAATGGACTTTATGTTTAAATAATTAGATTTCAACCTTTAATATCTCAGCAATGGAACAAGCAATAGCAATGAGCATTGGAGACTCATTTTGCAACCTCTGAAGTATGTATCCTCCTAATTTTAAACTTTAGCTACACTTTAAAATGACTTGTTGAAAAATACACAAGCTGGTAAATTAGTAACATTCTTATGGTCTACAGCATCTTGAAACCCAACCCACAACGTCATGGACTATTCACTCCCTCTCCCTCCTCTAGGCTTATCCTCCTGTACAATTCCCATTTTGGGTAATTCCAGAGTTTCAGGCAGAGAAAGCTATATAGAGTGGAAATTTTCTGAGTGTGGGGGGTGAGGGTGCAAGTGGGGATGTCCAGCCTCAACTTGACATTGCCTTTGTCATTTTGTTAAAATCTTCTTTGGATGTGATGAGATTTTTTTACAACGAGCCCAAAAATCAAGTGAAAGAGGTAGTGTACTGGTATACGGAGTATGGAATTCTATCATTTGGTTTTCTTTAAACTTTACAACTAATTTTCTCCAACGTAACAGACCAGAAAAAACAAAATGAAACAAAGCATTCCTTGTCAGTGTGAGGAAGTGATGTAAGCTCTGCTGCCCTCAAGAATACTTTGAAGCACAAATCCACGGATTTCACTTACTGATATCTCAAGAAATACATGTCTGGTTTGAATGGAAGTTTCACCACACTGTGTAGATTTGGTTCCTATTTCACACATGAAAATGAATCTTTGCTTAGACTTTTTCTTTAAAAAATGGAACCTACTGCCATTGTGTGCAGTGGCCAGCATAAGCAGTCAAATAAGCCAGTCCAGTGATTCATTTTGGTGGCTCTGCACATGCCCACATCCTCCAAAACACTGGGATAAACAAACCAATCCTGCATCTGCAACACATATTCCAAAATTTAAGTTTGCATGAAAAATTGGTGACATCATTCTTTCTTAATTAAACCATAACAAAAGGAGACATCTTATGTGTGGATTTTTGTAGTTAGTGAATTATATCTAAATTGTCTCTTTGGCATAAAATTTGCCGTAAACTAAGACTGAGACCCCTATTTTCGTTTGAGTTGACTACACACTTAGGTAGTGTTGTATGCATGTACTGAAGAAAACAAGGGAATGCTGTTCACTATTTGTTTGTCTATCCCACACTCTGTCCCTGTGATTCAACGCAGCAATGAATTACTGAACTTGCAAGCCATTGAGCCACAACTGGAAAAATGCCCCCATCAGCCAGACTTGAACCAATTGGTTAGAAACTGAGCCTTACTCCATCAAACTAACTTATCTTTCATTTGCTTGCTGTCTTCAGTTTAAAGAGATTTAAATGAAGATGTAATTTTGAAATACACAGGAAGCTTTCTGGTCTGGATGCATTTTTTCTCTGTATCACATTGATGCAAATACAAATGTGATATTCTTTTTCAAAATTACAGACAAGTATTCTTGCCAGCTGCACCCAAGATAGACACATTGTGCTTTATGACATGAGAGAGATTGCCCCACTGAGAAAAGTTACTCTGACAATGAGGACAAACACAGTAGCATGGAATCCTATGGAAGCGTTTATGTTCACTGCAGCTAATGAAGATTACCAGTTATACACATTTGATATGCGAAGACTGGATCACGCTGTTTGTGTTCACAAGGATCATGTTTCTGCTGTAATAGATGTTGACTTCTCACCAACTGGGAAGGAGTTTGTATCAGGGAGTTTTGATCAAACCATCCGAATATTCTCCTCAATGGGAAACAGAAGCAGGTGAGACTGGCACATTTTCTAGTAGAGCAGGGGTGGGTGGACAGGACTGGGCTGGGAAGGATGGGGGGTCTTCACCTCTAACTACATCCCCTAAGGATAAGCAGGAAAATTGTGTGTTTTAAGAGTTTTAAGATGTATGTTAGGATTTTACAAGGAAGATGGGAATGTACAAGTTATAACAATGACTTTTGTACTTTATTGCAAACATATGTGACATCTTTTTAAAATATAAAACATTAGGTTGCACATCAAAGGATTGTAAAAATAATAAGGCTGTTGGAATAAAAAAAAAACAAATACAAGGATATTAAAGCACAAGCAATGGATCTTATGTGACATGAATGAGTAGTATGTTACTTAGATGGTGGTTACCAACACATATTTGTTGTATTGTGTAGTGCTAATTAGATAGGTGATTAATGTAGCCTTCAAGTTACAATATGGTTCAAGTCCTCCCCATGGCCATTTGGTCTTTCTCTCAGGGGGCAGTGATTTTTTGCTGGACTCTAGATCCCCAACCAGGGCATAGTCTCTGCCTGACTGAGGCACTGAAATAAGTTGATTCAGCAAGGATTGGCCAATGGGGGGAGGAATGGCAGTCCCTGTGGCTAAGGTTCCATATGACCACAGCCCCCTCCCCCTTTAAATTTGAATCTCTGTTTCAAATTATACGTAATTTTATGAAAAATGTCAAGAGAAAGGGTATCAAATTTCTTTATTTTGGTCCTGGGGAAAGTCCTAGACAAAACATGAAAATCAAATCACCACAAAGTCCAGGAACTTTGACTGAAGAGGTGTGAAGGAGATTGACTTTCACCTGATATTGAAAGCATTGTTGCTGAAAACACAAATAGCATACATTTTCCCTGAAATTGCCAATTTTTTTATGTTTCAAGAAAGCTCCTATTTCTTGTCCTTCACCTTTGTCTTCACCGAAGCCTGTGTAATTGAAGCATTTGTTTACATTATTGAATTTTTTTCTGTTTTGGCTTTGATATCTCTGTCAGCTGCAGCCATTTTGTTTGGCCCTTTTAAGATTTAAGACACACTGTTGTGGGAGGAACTGATGGCAATTTTTTCAACTTGTTTGAGATATTTAAAGAGATGTTGCATATTTCTCTTTTAGGGAGGTTTACCACACCAAGCGGATGAGGCACGTCTCTTGTGTGAAGTGGTCTCTAGATAATAAGTATATCTTATCTGGTTCTGATGAAATGAACATAAGAATATGGAAAGCAAATGCATCAGAAAAACTTGGAAAGGTAAGGGAAGGTTTGCTTTCAGGCAATTTTATTGTCTTCAAAAGCTGCTTTTAAAAGCAACACTTTACATGCTAATGGAATATTATAAACTTAATGAATATCAATTGCTTACATGATGTTTAAAGGTAGTGGACTGGGAGAAATTTTTCATCTTTCTGGTCTGGACAGTAAACTGACATTCTCAACCCTCTAATACATTCAGTTATGCCCAATTGCAAGGAATATTCAAAAGGATTAGTCCAAGTAGAAAAAAAGGACACTCACATGCTGTGAAAATCCCGATGTTCCTCAAACAGTGTGTAAATCCCAAGGAAATCTATGAAAGGATCGGGATTTGCCAGACCAGTCAAAAAAGCCTAGTTTCCTGTGTAAACAAACCCTCTCATAGAAGCACTGTGTGGAATGGACTGAAATGTTTATTGAGCAGAAAAGTAAACACAGAGGTACTAACTCATAGACCATCCGTGAATTGCACCTCATGTTTGGAAACAAGTTAACATTTTCTGTAAGACTGCCATTCTTGACTTCATAGATGGTAGACACACACCTTCTTCCTGTACAAGGACAGGGGAGGGGAAGGGGGTCAAATGGCCCGATCAATGAAAATACTGGGGGAAAACATATTGTTTTGCCCTCCCAATAATTCAGGCAGATTGAAAAAAGTAGCAGGCAGAATAAACAAAGTGTAACATTGCGGTATACAGATGACTTCAGTTCTTTGATTAAATGTCAATCTGAGCCTTTCAAATTTTAATAAAAAAAATATTGCATTAATAATGCGCCATCTATCTATATGTTGTGTGCATGCCTGTTAATGTGAGTGTGTATTACACAAAACCCGTTGGGGACAGGATCTAGGTGTCCGACTTTTGAAAAACTTTTGCCCTCTAATCCACAAATCGAATCAACACCCCTGCCCCTGTATTGTCTTTCTTTGACTGTATTCTGCAATGACCCGCTTATTTTGACCATTATTTGTTTGCAAATCCAGCCAGTTTTTACCATAATGCTACAGACATGTGTGTTCTTAACATTCTGGTATGAATTATTCAACTAGATATCACTCTAATTGTGTTGATCATGTTAATCTTAGAAGAGTTCACCTTCGACCCTGTGTGAGCATTAGAAACTGACAATTTGCTAGGAAATTCAACAAATTCCTTGGTGTGATGCCTTGCATGGATTTTATTAACCTGATGTTCCTCAGACTTGGTGGCTCAGAACTAGTACAGGCAGCATTCATGATTTGAAAAAGTTCTGATTGCCTTCTTATTTTATGTCCTAGAATGCTTTTTAATTATTACAAAATGTGATGATACCAACCCTTGAAACAGACATAAGAATTTACAAACTTGTCATTCCTCACAGGGACAGTCCCATCCCTGTTAACGTCATGGTCAACACAACAAACTAACAAGTAGGAAAAAACATTCACTGTCAGTGCATGAGGAACTGGTATAAACCCTTGTTACCCTCAAGATCACTTTGAACAAGAATCTAATAACTTCATTTGCTGGTATCTCAAGAAATATATTCATATCCCATTTGAATGGAAGTTTCAAAAAATTACGTAGATTTGGTTCCTTTTTCAGATGTGAAAATTCAATTTTAACTTAAAACTATCCTTGCAATAAAGTGTCTTCTATGGTCACACAACAAGTTTGGATCTTTACAAATTGACCACGTTTATTAAAGGGCTCATTGAGTTGATATCGAAATATTGATAAACTTAATGAGAGTTTTAAAAGGTCTCTATCACATGACAATGCTTTTACATTGCATAATAAATCAAGTTTCATATCCAATAGGTACTGGAAAAGTTTAAATTTTGAATTTTGTGGTGTCCTGACTTAGAACCATTTTGTGCATAATTTGAAAAATTGTCTGTTCACAAATTTTTGAACACTGAATTCAACCACTAATTACTCATAAAACAGTTATTTGTATGTAGGATATGTGGATTTCTAAGATTGATCATTTGTCATTGATATGTGAAGAAAACTTAACAGGTTTAAAAAAAATTGTTGAATTTCATGACCAATGCAATGAGCCTTTTTAACTAGCAGACTTTTCTTAATTGGCTGCATCTTTAAAGTGACAATCAAGAGTTTTTTTTACAGCTTTCTATACAATAATTCTGCACCAGTATCATACATTGATTTATAGCCAAAAAATTGTAAAAGTTGTAACATTCAACAATATGAAAAATGTGTTGAAAAACTAGTCAAAATTAGCTAAATCTGCTGAAGAATTTCAAAAGTCCAGTATATATCAGTATTCAATGAATCACCTATATTTTAATAAATATTCAAAGCTGTCACCTTTAATGGATGAGAAAGGAGGCAGAGCTAACTAAACAATAAGTAAAACATGGAATGAAGGTATGTGAAAAGCTGATTCCTACACAAAAGACTAAAACAGTCTTCACATCTGTCAGTCAATGCCCTCTTTAGCATGCAAAGATAGATGTAACCAGACCAAATGGGACTAAGCAAGTTAAAAGCAGTCCAGGAAAGTAGGCTACTGCCTTGATGAAATGCTCCTGAGCTGCCTTCACTGTAATCAATTGTTTTCAGGTGTATCAAGAGTTTTCACTTGTTAGACAGCTTGAGTAATTGTGATAAACAGATAAAAACCTGTTCATGTCCTCATTGATGTCCTTATGTTTGCCCAGATAATTCTGTTCCACTCCTGATTGTCTCCAAATGTGCAACCAACTTAAATTCGCTGCATGATAGTTACATACAGAGTACAGCAAGTGTTGTGTTCATGTGTAGCTGTTCTACAAACTGTACTGTAACTTCAGCAGTTATATAACATTCTATAGTGCACAAACAGTGTGGGTACAGTACTATGAAAACATGCTGTTCTCGCTCATGGATACGTTCATGTTACGTCACCATGGTCTACGCTATGATTGGTCATCATATAGAATAGGCTCTCTTGTCTTTCTCTTAAATGTGAAATACCTAACAATTATCAGTGAAGTACTTATTCAACAGCAATTAAAACAATAATTAACATTTCTTCCTATCTGAAAGGTTTGCCATGTCTCCATAGTCTGGTATTAATGATTTAGATTAGAACAGAAAATCAAGGTCCAGGATCAAAAGGTCAATTTTCTTGACCATCTACTTGTCCCTTTAATGAACTAAATACCCTACAGTATGAAGTTTTAAGATATTGAGATAAGAAAAAAATTATAGTTTTAAGAATCAAATTCCCACATTTATGTAGGAAAATAGCAGTAGATGCTTTGAGTAAAGGTTAAATATGATACATTCTTGGGAACATTGTCGCACCATAAGTGTAAATGGTCACTCTATAAAGTTGTAACAATTTTGTTCTTTTCTGATTACTCTAATAGTATGATTTGAGTGTCTGGATAAACCTAAGGTCCAACATTTTGACTTGTGAAATTTTTGAGGTCACTCAAAGAACAGTATCTTTGTGCTTTAATTCTCATATTTGTTTGCCCCATAGCTGTGTTCTACTGTATGCCATAATTGTCATTGTCAGTTCTGGCAGATTCTTAAAATAAGATTTTGTTGAAAGCAGACTCTATTAATATCCATTTGCAACCTATCCATATGCAACCTTTAGTTTTTGGGAAATTTTTTCTTTGTTGCTTTCTTCAAAATGTTGGTCTAATGGTAGAGCATCCTCCTTTCACACGGAAGGCTCAGGTTTGATTACCAGGTGGAGTCATACCAAAGATTCTAAACATGGAACCTACTGACGTTGTGCATGATGGAGGAAGAAATGGAGTGGGGAAAAAGCCATTGAGCCACAACTGGTCTGGAAAAAAGGCCGTGGCTGGCTTGACTTGAACCAATAGGTTGGAAACTGGGCCATAAAACTCTGTCTAACCAGCATCTTGAAAATGTTGGAGTACATGAGTAAATGTGCAATCTTTGGATGAAGCCATAAATTTTAAACTTCTTACCTAGTTGATTGAAAATTATAATTGATGTATTTATAATGCATCTTGTGCGTTCATGTACATGCCAATTGGAAATGATGCCTAACTTAAAACAAATTTTAAATAATTTAAAAGAGGCAAGGATTGTAATTATTGGTCAACTAGGTAATTCAGAAATGGTGTCTATTGTAGTAAATAATTCAATGCATTATTTGAATCAATGATTGATGAATGATTTTATAGACTTGGAGGGAAAAGAAAAAACATAAACTTAAAATATTGCTTAATCTACTGCAATGTAAAGGACAACAAAAAATTGTCAAGTCAAAACAAATGATTTGTGTTCTACATGACCTTTTGAGTTGCAGTTTAATTTGTTTTAAGCAAAAAATACAGTAGCTGGGATCATACATCTCTTCCATAAACATGTGTAAAATTGGAGAAGAGAAAGAATCTGCAGAAACTTGTATTTTTTAACTTTTTCCCTTTGCAGTTGGAGAGGAGAGAGGCAGCTGCTATGGAGTACAACAAAAAGCTAATGCATAAATATAGGCATCATCCTCAGGTGCGAAGGATAGCGAGACATCGTCATGTTCCAAGGGCAATATACCATGAAACTAAGGTTATTCGGGAACAGCTGGACTCCAGAAAGAGGAAGTAAGTTTTTAGACTGAGGTGTAATTCTCTACTCATCAGCATTGCTCTGCAGATTATGAAAAGCTTTCCACTAATCTTAAGATAAGCTTATCTTCTGCAATGTCAACCTTTGAACCTCGGTCTTATCTTAGTGAAGCCTACATACATAGATCAAATCTAGACTGTGAAAGTTATCACAATGTTGAATGCTTCCATTAAATCCCTTTTAGATACATGGGTCAAACTGAGGTCATTTTTGACAGGTACATCTTTCAGGGAATCTTTTTGGTACACCAGGGGGCCGTTCCACAAAGAGTTACGCACAATCTTAAGTTTGATTCACCATACTTAAGCCAACAGTAAATCATACTTAAGATCGTGCGTAACTCTTTGTGGAACGGGCCCTAGAAAATAGTCTTTTGAAACCTTCGTCATGTGATGTTTTATCCTTGTCATACCAAAGACTTTAATAATGGAACATACTGCAAATGTACTTGATGAGCTCTGCATGTGCCCATGATTTGGGGGAACAATCCACATTGCCACAAAACTGAAAAAAGTCTATAGGGGCAGGGGCACACTGCTACTCTAATTAAGTCCAGAGGTTAGAAGTTCAGTTGTAAAATTCAACAAATCAATTCAATTATCATACCATAGCCTTGAAAAGAACTATAAATCCCAGTTCTGGAATTCATGCTTTAAATTGAACCATTTGCTCATAACCCTAATAAAATGGTCTGCTGGCAGTTTTCCAACTATATCTCATTTAGAAAAATAAATCATGCAAATTCCAAGCAGAAGATACCAAAGTTTTTCTATCTGATATGAGTCGCAATTAATTTTGTTTGGCAAAAGTGCTTCTTCTTGCAAGTACTTTTCAGGTATCCATTAACATCTGGGTGGAGAGAAGCGATAGAGATGTTTTATCATACAACCATTTTCTAACAGTTTTCAAAGGATCATGAGATAAAGTATTGGCATGAACCACTGTGTTCACGCTAAGGTAGGAATGCACTCTGCCCCCGCCCCCATCCCCATGGAAGAATTTTTTAAAATCAGGGTGGTGCTCATTTTCCTTCCTTTTTTTTGAGGAGGATTTCCTGAACAAAGGAATTTTATAATTCATGCAGTGTTTGCCCTGGATGTGGTGCCAGCCATGTATATAGGATCAGATGTTAAGTGTAAAGCCTCACATGGAAATTTGGGAAGGTCCTGTTGCAACTACTGTGCTCTAATTGTGCTATTGGCACAAAAATGTTTGTATTTGCTATCCAATGTTTATATATTCTTGCATCTTTTTTGTGTAGGTAACTTCTTCATCTTTGCATTACTTGCATTTTCCTTGAGAAAATATGATGACTACATTAAATTAAATTTTCAGTTTAAACCGTGTCTAGGGCAGACATATCTGTCCTGTCTCAATTCCATGCTACTTGTTATTTTATCATTGTTTTAATATATGCACCAAACGGCATCATGTAACACCCAAACAATCAACCCTTCATGCTCAGACTGCAATTTTTTTTAATCCAATTGCTAGTTCAGTAGTTGCAAATGTCTTAACCCTATTGCCAGAGCACTAATGCACAGGTGAGATAAAATAATCTCTGTATGGACATTTTAGGAGCATTTGGAACTGTGTACAATGTTTAACTACTGCATTGCTACAGGTGTAAGACCCCATGGGTTCTCCTTCAAGTATTGCTCTTTTATCTGCAGTATCTAGTTCAAAGAGGGAGCAAATGACTACAGAAGAAGTGAAGAGTTGTCGGAGTGTTTTACTGGTTTAGAAATAGAACTTTAAGTCTGATTTCACTAATATCCTCATATTGTAAAGAAGAGTAGCTGCCATTCAAAATGCAATGATTCTTGACAATTTTTTCCTCTCCCTGGTCTGTGATTATATGTTGCTAAAATCTTTGAATAACATTTTATTGAAAAATAGAAATAGCAGTGTAACCTGACTGATCATGTGATTTCTTCCTTTCCTTTCCAGGGAACTAAACAGAAAGAAGAATAGCAAGCCTGGAACTGTACCTCAAAAGTTTGCCAATACAAAACCAATTGTGGAACAAGTTGAATAGCTGGTAGTGGCATATCTGAAGGGGGTGGGTACACCCCCAGCCCCAGCCCTTCCTCTGTATGGTGAAGGGTGGTGGAATTGGAGATGACTTGAGATAAATTATGGCAGATAGAAACTTGGTCCACCTCCCATCTCTGGAAATTTCAGAAATTCTACACAGGCTGAAGGAGGTTGTTGCATTTTCTTGACCCTGTGGCAGAGTCAAAAGAAGTGGTTTGGTCAAGTAGCTGTCAGACCAAGATGTCATGGTTTGGATGTCCAGGAATCATCTTTCATCTATGGTCATTTAAAAAGCAAATTCATTTTGTTATGCCAACAAGCTGGGTATTTTAATGTGGTGGTCATACAATGAAGTAGTTGTGTCAGATATGGTGTGATGACATTTGGTTTTTATTGGTGGAGCAAACTCTCTTTTGTGTGACTTGGACTTCAAAGCCTAACTTCAAAGCCTAAGGGTAAAGTACAAATATCGAACTATTTTTAAGAGACAAAGTTTATTTTTGTGTGAAGTTGGATCATAGTGACAAGTGTCATATTGGTGTGAAGAGGTACTCTCGTGCTTCTGTGCAGTATGTGATAATTCGGAGGAGTTTTATTAGAAGTTGATCCTAGGAGAGGTGCAAACCCTCTCAAGGTCACAATCATGGGAATGACACCAAAAAGTTGAAGCATAGATTTTTTTTTTTTTAAGTTAAAACTTCATATCTTGGTCACCTGATATTTTTTTATTTAATTTTAAAGTTCTGTTGCCTTCAAACTAGTGGCAGCTAAGATTTGTGGAAAAAAGGGGGGATTTTCCTCACAAAAGGCTGTCGTAGTCTCTCTCAGACTATTTGTCACTTGCAAGTCCTGCAATGTATGGTCATCAATATTGCTTTGATTTCTTAGAATACTCTGGACTTCATGTATTAAACAATGTATAAACCTAATGGGATGTTAAATGCAAACAATACTAAGTATTTTCAGAGCACTTTGCCCACCCTCAGTACAGGAATACAAGGACAAAAGTTGTGTTATCCTCTTGCAATGTTCTTATGGAGTTTAATTGTCATATATTAGTTTTCTGGAGTAATGAGTGGTATCAGTCAAAACAATTCCAATCCATTTTGCAATCCAGTCACTACTCAAATACCCCTATATATCTGCTTCACTCTAGACTAACAATTAGTCTGTCTGATTAATTTGTATTTAAAAGGTAGTGATCTTTCAATTATCATTGACATTATGGGTGGTTCTATAAAAGTTTGATATAATTACAGCAATTTGGTAGATCTGCCAAGTTGCAGGGCTTTGCAATGCAAACCCATTATCTTTGCCCCTTACTAGTTAGATTGACCCTGGATCATTGCACTCTGTCAGTGTGTGAGGGGGAGGGGGTGGGGTGTTAGAGTGGGGCATGCTTACTGCTCAAGCAGCACCTTTTTTAATCATTATATCATTTGCAATCATTATCAGCTAGACTATTTTAGACTATGTTAGCTTTACAAATTCATTGTTCTTATTCATATGAGACATTTGGTGGTATACATAAACCTACAGGAAGTGATAATTAATACAACACACTTGCATATGTAATTAGCCATGTAGAGGCATGGCTCTGCATATGTTCAACTTGCATATCTACATACAGTCTGCATGTGAGCATACATGCAGGTGCATGTAATTGTGCAGTATGATATATGCTAGGTCGTCAAATGATGCTTGTGCAAGTGCAGTGCACTGTGCAGTGTGCATGTACCTGAAAATAATTCTGTGAATAGTAACTTTCTGTTCTTCATTCCCATGAAAATTTTTGTATAAATATGCTCCACCTTTCAGATTGCTCTGTGAGATAAGTAATTTCCTGGAGATGGTCCAAAATAGCCACAAAAGCCATGAAATGTAAAATAAATCTCTTTCAAAATGACCCCAGGCCCTCAGCTTCTGTTCTCTAGCTCTTGACCGCCTGCTTCTCTCTCAGCACCTCTGGTGATGACACCCAGCTTCAGGCTAAAAAAGGAATCAAATTTCTCCAACAGCATTTTGCCTCGGGTAGTGTTGTTTTTTTTCCCTGTATGGATACCCATAGTGGTTACATCCAGTAACCCATAACTGGAAAAAAGTGTTGTAGGTATTACTTGATTAAAGTAGAAGGTCAGAAGCAGAGGCATGAAACTTCAACAAACCAGACCAAACTCACTGTCATATCTATGTATGACAACCATAATAAATCACTGCTGGTTGGCCAGACTTAAACCAATTGGTTAGAAAGTGAGTCATAAAACCATCTAACTAACTAGCCAACCTTCAAACAGTAACAAAAACTCGTTTTCAAGATCCATGATTTCCCCATAGGCCTATTTTAAAAAAATGAAAAAAATTTCATCTGTTTGTTTTCCAAAAGGTGAGCATTTGCCTACATTAAGTTCCCGCAAAACAAAGTTGAAGACACTGTTAAAACAGATGAAGGAGGCAAATAATTACTTGGAGAGAAAAGTTTGGAATATTATGGGATTTGCATATTCACAAAAAACACCTGCATCAATTTTATTACAGCTGCCGTAGATGATGGAGCAATTTTGTAACACCTCCGTGCGTAAAACTTAAAGTAAAAGTGACTTTAAATCTGTAGAGACCCTAAGTATGGGTCTCCTGTATCTATCAGTGTTTTTGTTTATAGGCAGGAGGTAGGGATGAAACTGCAATGTTGCATTGATTTCTTAATTTATCCATCAATTGAAATATGTAACAAGTTGAAGCTTCAAAAGAGGTTATTCAATCTCCCCCCAAATGACCATTTTGGGAAGGGGTAGTGGGGGGGGGGGGAGGGTTACACATATTGTTATGCAGATTTGTTCATTCCTTTGGGCCTCCTCATACCTCTGGTCAGATAACTCCTCTAGCCAGATGTTATGCGTTTATTATACATGTTATATCTGGCGTACTTCGTAGCTATACATATTATCTGCAGTAATGAGGAGCACACATTTTTGACTGACTCTGGTAGTAACATTTAAAAGAATGTCTTTCATGGCCATGTGTTCTTTTTACGGAAATCAATATGTCTCAGCGTTGAATTCTCTTAGTAAAGAAAGATTGGCATTCAAGGACGAAATAAACCTGTTCATCCAAATTTGTACATCCCACCGGACCTTTCGGTAGCATAATAATAAATGTAAAAGTCAGTTTGTTTTCAGCCAGATTGTCTCTTCAAATGCTTTCATGTTCTTTGTAACTTCCATCCGTATCAATTTCTTTCATGTACGGTTTCCAAAGAATAGCTTAATGGCGGTTACTATTTAAAGGGGAAACCCTTTATTCAAGCACAATTTTACCCCTCAGATCTTTACCCATGATTTGTCAATGTGCTATGTAAATGACATCATGACTGATGCAACTGATAGCCTTGCCCTACCGACTCCATCCGAGTACTCCTCTTCACTTCCCACAGGTTCCACTTCTGTCTGTCTTTAAACAGGTGTTGGGCTGTAGCAAAGAATCCTGCAAAACACACCTGTGGCTGCGCCGCCTCGGTATTTTCCTTGCATTAAGTTGCAAGAAAACATTTCATCAGCACCTCAGGATTTGTAGCAAAGTTGCTACCTCGTCTCACGCATGGTATCTAGCCTTAAAAGCAGTCAATTCTCAACAAACACTACAATATTTGTAGTTAGTCCACAGAAATTATCAATTGGCACAGCTCTGTGATTGACAGCAAGTTAAAAAAATGCAGAGTTATTCTTAGAAGCTCATATCATACAACATTATCTGTACTGAGAGTGTTCTGATCACACATTGAGATCTTGCATTTTCACACTGGAGCAATAAATGCAATAAATAGAGATTGCGTCTAAATTAGGATGAGTTTTAGACAGTTGTGGGAGGGGCTAAAGTAAGTAGGTTAGGAGAATTGAATCTGTTTAAGATGAGCTCGAAAAGTGTGACCCCACAACATTATCCTTTGCCCTTAGCCCCCCCCCCCCCACACACACACACACTCACACAATGAATGAATTCAGTGGATTTGTGTTCCAAAGTAAGTTTGAGGGCAGCAGAGCATATGTCACTTCCTCACATAGACAAGGAATGCTTTGTTTCTCTTTAGTTTATCAGACCGCTGTGTTGACCTTGAAGTTAATAGGACAGGACTACCCTGTGGAGAATGCAAAGTTTGAAAAGTTCTCATGCCACTTATGCAATAACATTTCAATAATATGGGGTTGTTGAGGAGAAAACTCTAAATTTTGAAAAAAAAAAACATAAGATTGTGCACTAATGTGGGGATATGATGTCATATGTGCTTGCTTCAAGTTCACTTTTTGTTGAAAATGTGAAAACTTTATGTGCTCATATCTTGAGAACCACACATCGGATTTAAATGCAAATTTCACCAAAATGCTTAGAATAAGTACCTCTCTAACATACTAAATCCTGTTTTGACCTCAAACTCTTCTTTTAAATTATTGGTTGAGTTAAAGAGGTTCTACCTTTAAATTTATTTAAATATACATCGCATGTAGCTCGCAGTTCAGATTCCTCTTATCTCACTCGCTCTTGATTTCTCAGCTTAACCGATTCCCTGTAATTCAATACATCGTGACAACCTCGCCTATTTCAATTCAATCTTGCATTCGCGTTGTTGACAGTTGCCTACAGAGTTGACTCTTTTCATCTATTTAACGGCCAATTCCTTGGTACGTGACACGAATGTACATCTCGCCTGAGGCCAGTTATGCGGGCAGCATTGACAAGTTGTTCAGATTTTCGGTACAACGCCCTTTGCTAAGTGGCAGTATTGACATGGTGATATCTATGTAAATTAGCTTCGATTACTCTTTCGACTTTGAGAGGATGCAAACTTATCCCCCACGAGAGTCAATGTGTTCCATAAAACAGGTAAAAGATACAGACTTGGACTAGCTGTGTGCGTAGTTTTCGTCTCCTCATTCCATATTCTGATGCAATCATTGAATGACAAGATTCAAGGAGATGGCTTCTTTCCGGTGTCATTCTTGTATTTCCATTTACTTCTCTCTCTATTTGTTCTAGATAGTGACAAATTCTCGGTAGACGGATAGCCATGTTTAGGAGAAACGTTCGTGAGGTCATATGAACTTTCAGCCTAAGTGGCGCCCCTGTGATTTCTGCCCATTTTTCGTAGCAGTAGTGGACTCAGCGAGCAAGGATTCGCCCTCTCCGCTGCTAATAAACGTGAGGATTGGAGTCCGGAAATTTTTTGTTTACCTAGATTTTGTTTTATACTTGCATTCTGATCCCCGCGACTTTGGTGGAGTTTTGATGTAGCGTGTAGCTTGCCTTTACAGAGGCGTAGATTTGACGCTTAATGCTGTTGCACAAAAATATCCTTTCCAGCAACCCTCGCGTTGGTATTTGGCATGACCGTAGGGGTCTCTTTTTCTTATGGGAAGGGGTTGGTGACTTTTGCCCGACTCCAGACCCCAACCAGGGCATAATCTCTGCCCGATTGAGGCAACTAAGACTGCCCTAGCTAAGTTAAGACCAACTGGGGGCAGCATCCCCCGTCCCCGTCCCCTACGGCCATGGCACTTGATGTAGTATATGCTGTTGCTATCAAGGAAGGATGGGTAGAATTAAATTGCTGGGGAATGGGGAATAAAATCAACAGCCTATACAGTGTAGATGGTACAGAAATAAAGCAAAACGTACTTCAATCTGTGATATGTGTCGTATTCTTAATGAAACCGTGGAAGCTATGGAGGTGGTAGGGGGACGTCTTTACATTTAACAAATGCAAAATCCTATACCCTGAGTATCCTAATTGATGGAAAGCATTCGGTTCATCCAACACAGCATATTCCCACTTTGGTAGAAATAAATTAAGTAATTTGCATGTGACTAATGGAAAACCCTAGATGCAACCTTGCAATAGTGTAAGTAAATTTAAAATCTGATTTGTCTTAAAAACTCGTTATCTCTGTAACCTTCAGACCATTATTAGCTAATGCTTTATTTTGACGTAAAAAGTATGGCACTTGTATACACAGGTCACATCCAAACGTGTGATAGAGGGTGGAGTGCAAGCCGCCGCCGACGACATGTCAATGCTTGCGATTCCTTGTGAGAGCAGGTCCGCGGTTTCACCTATAGTGGCAACCGCTTGCAAAATCACGAGTCGATTCCTGTCTTTAACGAATATTGTGACAATAAATATGAAACTTTTACAAAAATCTGCAGTTGTATTTTGTTTTACGTCATCTTCGTTGAGTCATTGGTGCTATTTTGATGTTCGGGTTGAGCAGGCAGTTGCTGTCTGCCTAATTAAGTATAGTCAGTAGAAAATAACTTTTGAAATGTAGTAGGTGACAGACATTACATGCGACAGTGCTTTTGAAGTCGCTCGCTTCAAAAACACTTGCAACCAACATCCTATAAATTATCACATTTAAGAACATCATAAGAATGATCTAGAGGATAATGCCCGTTCTATCAAACTTTGAGATCAGGGCAGTTCATTTTGCTCACCATTTTCGGTCATTTCTGCAAATTCGTTGTCAATTTTGCCGAAACTTAAAAATTTGGCTGCGAGAGCATTTTTGCTTCGACCATAAAATATTAAGGCGGGTATAGTGTAAAATCATATATTGTAGACCACGCTTATAGACTGGCATCACATCGGCGCCTACACGCTTTCCTGATGTTTAGCGTTTAGAAGGCAGTGATCGGCTCATGATTACCTACTAAATATTAAACAATTTGATTATTTAGCTTCGCTCTCGTAGATTAGTAGGATGTAGGCATGCTACAGATCACAAGATAAGGTAGCTAAGGCAACACATAAAGGTGAATATCAAACTACAACAGATTGAGTAAAAGCAATTTGTTGAAAAAGGTCGGTGCTTGCGAACGCCCTGCTAGCAAAGTTTGGTCGGCTTTGACTGCCTGTTATTGACCACTTCTGCGTTATGTCGGAGAATCCACCCATGGTTCGCTGATGGGCGTGATTCTCATTGATAAAAAACTATCTACACACCATAACTGTGTCAAACCAGTGGACCTCTGATAGTTCTCTGTCGGTCCAATGGTCGTCAGCGGACCCTCAGTCAGATAGACAGATATTGCTTATTACAGTGTGTTCAAGACTGACTAACTTTTGGAAGTCGGTTTGAAAAGTTCGTCTTTACGTTGTGGCTGAGATGTTATTGTCAGTTTATCTATATAACGTAACATGTATCCTGTAGGAACATGAGATATCGTAAGTCCACGTCTATCAAGCATTATATTCTGACGCTGCGCCCGTGAGTGCGTGATGTGAGCAAAATTTTGTACAACGAACGCCCCCTAAATCGTAAGTCCAATCACCAAGTTCAAACTTATTCGTTAGGCACGAAATTAATTACACAACACGACATGCTATAATTAGACAAGTTTTTAAAATTAGACCTTCGGTTGTCTGTTAGGTTGGGACACACTTTCTCTCTGTTCTTGAAATCAGTTGAACTTCCAAAAACACCCCAAAACAAATTTTGAGAAGCAGAACCAAAATTTAGCATGTAGTGGACGAAAGTAGATCTGTGACGTCATCATAGACTTACCACAATTACAGTTTGGCCTACAAAGATGCTATTTTTACGCAATTTAGAATTTTAACTTTCCTCTTCGTTCCTACACCGATACACCCGTACACTGCAATCTTCACATGCAACCTGAACTCTTTCTTCTGTTAGGACTGTCTCTAAATCGAGGAATAATTGTCTCGATCAAGAGAGGTTGCTTACGTCACAAGTTAGATCGACTTAAAATTTCTTTGGGGCAAATGCAAAGTAACACAGCTGAAAGGGATGTTTAGAGAACTAGTTAAAACAACACCTTCCTCGGCCTGACCTAATTAATTAATTTAATCACTCTTTCGTCACATCGCACTTAAATTTGCTGGTACATGGCGTGCCAAAAGAGCAAGAAAATAGGTAAATACCTAAATATTAGTTCTGCAGCTTCATGCAAAAAACTATATGAATTTCTACCACATGGAACACGATTCCTTTTTGTTAAATTATTATGGAATATAGGCTTAGAAGAAGACGCACTACGTAACCCAAGTACCTCAACTATGATGGGAAAATTTTAATTTTGAAAGGCGCCGGGTATGTTTTACCCTAGTAACCCCTTTATGAGATCATGGAGCTACTTGCAAAGGTAAGATTAGGATGGTTCATATTTTGTTGTTTCCCTGTCAACCTAAGATCAGGGAGTTAATTTGTCGGGAGTAAAGCAATGCCCTAGTTTTGCCATGGAAGTGATTTCCTTGGAGGCCAGCAGTCACAGACATATATGGGCCTACTTCTTTATTTTATCTATTTTGAGCCCAAAACCAGGTCGTCCTTTCCCGGAGAATAGCCTGTGTATATACTAGGAGAAAGAGAGTTTGACAGAATCCGATCCTGCGTGGTTAAACCACATCGATTTAATGAGACACGATCTGTTTTAACAATTAATCGATACTGAGGCACACTCTTAGTAACACTTTTCAAGCAAATTTTTTCTTTTCAAGGATCATATACATACAAAAAACTTTGTGTAAGGTCCTTAGTTGAATTTTTAAGTGATATCCATTAGCCTTATATTCCAGACTTTCTAAGTTCGGGTTAGGTTCTATTTCAAACATATGATATTGATACAACCCGGAAGCATTAATTAAAGTTCATCTATTGTTTAGTCTAAAGGTTTTATTACTAGAAATTGACCATCGCAGCGACCTTGAACTTAACACTTTGTTTGTCTTTAAACTCTCTAAATATTAAGCCTTCGTACCAGAGTATCATTTTATTTTACGTCTCGTGCTGCTTTGTAGGCAAAGAAAACGAATTAGCAGAGCTATACTGCTTTAGGGGTTGTGGTAATAAATGAAACGCTTGCTCTTGGAGAGTAAGTTCTAGACGGCAGCACTTTAGCAGTTTAGTGTTCCATTCTGGAACACTAAAGATACGAATTCGTAAAGGTCATGTCGTGCTCTAGTTTTAGACGAAGAAGCCATTTACTGTAATATATAAATACGAACAAAGCTCATCGATACAAAGCTGGCACTAGTGAAACTCGTACAAAATATCTTGAAAGTGTGTGGTACAGTACATACTTTGTAACATTTTGATAAAAGTATCACTGGTTTTCTGAAAATTATAACCTTAACTTTCCATATTTTTCAGTTTTCATTTGGAAATGAAAGTATGCAACCAATTATGTTGAGTTTTCTTTACATTAGAATCCTTGAAATGATGAAATCGTATCTTCACTGTCGGGGTTCTGTTTCCCGAGGGACGAGAGGGTGGGGAAAGACTAATTGAACTTATTCATTCGTTCGTTCGTTCGTTCGTTCGTCCGTTCATTCATTTATTCATTTATTTATTTAATTTTATTGAAGATAGAAACACAAATTTTGCTTTGCACAATAAAATACCTGCTTTAATTTTGGGCAATTGGAAAGGGTGGTGTCTCTTACAGTCTTACGGAGGGGTGACACCCGCGCCCTTTTGGCTCCACCACATTGACGACATTTCCATAAATAGAGAGTTTAGAGGGAGGAGCCTGTGACAGACAGACACAGTTCAGTATTTCAGCAGAGCTTCAAAATCCAAATTTTATGGAATCTAAATAAGCACGGAACATATTCCTCCTGGCAGGGGTGGCGCCAGGATTTCCCCGACAGGGGGGCCAAGCTCCCCGACACGGGGCCAGCATTTTAAGGCCCCGACAAAGGCTTTGAGTTAGTCCCGGCGGGACGTGAATTAGCAGATTTTGAGGCGCGCGCAGCGCGCGAAATTTTTGGCCTCCTTTTCAACAAATACTTAAAAATCTGGAGTTTATTTTGAAGACAAAATTTAAATTGTTTTAAAGAAATTTTGCTTTTGTGAGGACCATTAAAAAGTTGGGGTGTTTATTGAAGGATCTGTCCTCCATATGGGAAAAATAAAAAACGTTATATAGGCGACAGCTGTAAATATTTTGGGGTTACGCATTTAATCGTACTAGGCCTATGTACTAAGGCTTCAACTGGAGACTAGGTTGCCAGACATTTTTTTCCTTTTTGAACGAAGATTTGAAAATTTAAAGCTAATTTTATTGGAAGAAATTCTGGAATTTAATGGAAGAAAATTTGGTTTGAGGGTACAGTTATTATGAAATAATTGGGTTGTTTATTAAGTGATATGACTTTCAAGAGCAAAATTAGGTAGAATGTTGGGGTGTTTGACAGAGTTGGCTTTGGTTAGTTGTTGTACGGAGTAGCCATCGAAACTGGAAAATTTTGCCAATTCTAATAATCTGAAGCTTATACTGGAGAAAACTTGTAATTTTGTGACAGATTTACCGGTTTTATGGAACAATCTAGTCTTCTTACATGAAAATCAAGAAGGACGTGATCTGTAGTTTGGTTGGGGTTACTGAATATCATCATGCAGATTAAGGCCCTCGGACCATATTGGGAAAATTCTCCCGCAGAAACAGTTTGGCTTCCCATACATTTGAAGTTTTATATTTTATATACTGACATAGACGTGCGGGAGCGTTTCAGTTTGGGAGGGGCAGAATCGTCTCTTTTGTCCGAAAAATATAATTTTGCCTGAAAGACTATCAGAGTGCAGAACACATCAATTTTTTAAAAATTGGTAACCTCCAGACAGCAGAAAATGGCATTTCCCGGGCTCGTAGCTAAAAACAAAGCAGTCATTATTTTGAGCAATCTTTCGCAATGAAATTTTCAACTTCATAATATTGTCTCAAAACAAAAAAAATTTTCCAAGCTTGCAATGTTCTGTTAAGAAATCTGTTCGACCAAAACACTCTATCTAAGTGGAGCGCCACTATCAGTTGGCGCGGAGCGAACAGAAAATTGTTAAAAATTCTAACCCCTCAGAGAGCCGGAACAGGCATTTCCCAGACTTGTAATTAGTAACGAAGCAGTCGTTATTTTGAGCTTCCCTTTAAAAGGAAAGTTAAACTTCAATAGAAACAACCCAATTTGCTAAGTGATCAGAAAATTACCAGATAAAACGGCACTGCTGCAATTAATTAGATGTAATGTTCTTGTCTCTTTGTCTGCAACGGAATCGAAAACATACTAGTGTTTTTGCCTCTATTAGGAATCGTCGTTGTAGTCCTTTGCAAGGTCTGCTAAAAGATGGGATTTTCTACGTGACTTCCCGAACTCCAGACTATAAATGATTTTTCTTTCTATGTATTTGAATTTTTGTAAATATGTCACGTTACAAAGTGGCTTCAAATGAATTTCCAGTCAGACTTATTGGGAGACATTTTCAGTCACACTACTGTTTATCATCGGCCTATGTGTAGCTGAAACGGCCTGTCTGATTTTCATTACCGTTACGAGAATTCGGCTGTCGGGAAAGGCCAGGTGGCAGAACATTGGTCACCGCTTGCACCTGAAAAACCTCTCTCTGTTTTTGTCAGGAAACTTCGGAACTGTGAGTTTCCTTGAAGAATATTGTCTTCTAGTGAGCAAAATCAAGAATACCGTCCGGATGACTGAAGTTTAAAAGACCCGCACCTTTTATTAGTTTAACGTGGGCATGCAGATGAAGGCTCCTCGACGAAATTGGGTTTTCTCAACAACAGGGGGAAGTACAGAGGATGAGGGATAACCCGAAGGAAATTGCCGCCCTTCCACGACAGGGGAGGAGATAGGACAAGGTACACGAAATGAGGTTTAACCGAGGAAAGAAGAAGTGATTGAAAAAGGATTCCGATATGTATTAAAATGGCATTTCAAAACAAAAAGTATGTTCACCCATCAAGTAATTTCGATCCTTGTAGGTTTTTTTTTTCTTTTTTTTTATTTGCTAATTTTTATTTTTAGACCTCCCCGACGAAACCACCGACCTTCCCCGACGGGGGGCCAGTGGTCCCCGACGGGGGGGGGGCATGCCCCCCCCCCGCCGCTGGCGCCACCCCTGCCTCCTGGCTAAGGAAATATCCACAAATGGGTAACATTTATCCGGCATCTTGAAACATTCCGTGACTTTTCTTCTTGAGAATGCAACAAAGACACCCCATTTAGATCAAAGGCGGTGTGGGGTGTAACTGACATATGAGTTTGTTACATGATCTCTGCCCTCAAGAGATCTATGTTTTCATGGTGTTTACATAGCGTGAAATGCAATTAACATATGCTTGACTGGCCTGTTAGGTAACCCTTTTTCAAATTGAAAGGATAATATAATAATGTACAGCATAAGAAAGTTTTTGACTGTTCCATTGAACCCCGTCCACACTATGCAACTCAAGCAACGCAAGTCCTTTCGACGAGGTTATTCCGATGCCGTCGTTCAACTCGGTCTCATGCAACTGACATCATACCCTCATGCCATGCGACCGAACATGTTAGACCACATGAAAATGAATCGTGCAACTGACAACAGTGAGGACGTCTGGAATGCGTCCGTAAAGATGTGGAAAATATATCCTTCCTGGACATAACAAATAAAAGGTTTATTTAAAGTCAAAATTTCTTTGGAACAGTCCCTCCTATTAGAAGAGATTAGTTTCACAATGTTAGCACGAGGTAGGTCGTTCGTCCCTTCCCGTGACAAGACAATTTTGACGCAGTATGTCGCATGGGGTGTAAACAGGGGCTTAGCCTAAAATAAGTTTGTTGACCGTGCATGTTCTTCTCAGTGACATATTGAACTGTGCAAAAGATTCACAAAAACAAAGCGATTAGTAGTTTTTTAAGTGGAGGGTAGAGGCGCGTTAATTACAATTTTACAAGTATTTTGTCTCGAGCATGACGCCAGTAAAGGAACTTGATATGCGTTGTCATGGTAACCTTTTCTTCATTCCGTGTTGGTGTTCGTTACGTTTGTGTTTCATCACCTCTGTCAGAAACTGTCGCAGGTGATTACTAAAAGCGTCCAACAGTCACGGCTCATGACCTTATTTCAGTCCATCAGACTGTCAGACTAACACGTGAATCCTTTGACGTGGAAATTGCTGCCAAACGAGCACGTTCTTTGGGCAGTCATTATCCTTAGTCTCGCGAGGGGAAGTTTTAATACCTTGTTCTGACCTTATATCTAAACCTAAAAACATGTAAGGACAATTGCATGTTACTCTCGTGAAAACGACAGCAACACCCAGTGACTAATGTTTTGATTTGCAATAAGAACGGCAATTACTTTTCTAAATAATAAGGTTCACCCAGATTTGTTTTCCAGCACTGCATTATCTGCTTTAAGAGCTCCCTAGCTCATATCCCTCTCGAGGCGGGCGATCACACAACTTAATACTCCAGTCGACTTGGGAGTCCTAAAAGAGCAGTTTTCATATTTCACCATTTTAAAGGAGAGGTTTAAAGAAACATCAAGGTTTGATTTGTTAGAGCGTTACTTATTCTTAGCATTTTGGTAAATTTTCCATTGAAATCCGATGTGTGGTTCTCACGATATGAACAAGTAAAGTTGTCACGTTTTCAACAAAAAGTGAACTTGAAGATATGACATCATACCCTCACATTAATGTACAGTTTTTTTCTCTAAACTTCACAGCGTATTTTCTCCTCAAAACCCCTACGGTATTATCAGAATATGATTTCATAGATGGCATGAGAACTTAACAAATTTTGCCTTCCCACAGGGAGGTCTTATTCCTATTAACTTCAAGGTCATTACAATAAACATAAATTTGTTTGCTGATATCTTGAGAAATAGGTACATGTCCGATTTGAATGGAAATTTCACCACATTTTAGATTTTATTACTATTTCACATACGAAAATAAAATATTTGCTTGAAGTTTCCCATTAAGGGGTGGGGTGTTTTTTGTCAAATGGGGGAGGGGTCCTGTGGAGAGAGCGGGAATGGGTTCTGCAAACATTTGCAGTGACGAGGACATGCTTTTAAGTGTCGACACCAATTTGTCTTTATCAGAACTGGACTTCGAATTACCATGAATGAAATCCCCGTCGGTGCGGGTGCAATCTTATACACCGTTGTTCAAATGACACGACAATTATTACTATTGACACTGGTATAGGCGTAAATATAACACATCCAGTCAGGATGCGCCAACTTGTCGAGCTACGCTTGACGGTATGGTTGCAACTCCATTTTATGGTATAAACCAGCCAGGGAACAGACGTGGTTGGAAACTGGGCCGTTAAATTCCATCTAACCAGGAAGCTGTCTATGGCAGCTCCCTGATCTAACTAACTAGAACTAGCAAGCTAACTAACTAGCTAGCTAGCTAACTGACTGACTGACTAACTTACTGACCGACCGACCGACCGATCGACCGACCGACCGACCGACCGACCGACCGACCGACCGACCGACCGACCGACCGACCGACCGACCGACCGACCGACCGACCGACCGACCGACCGACCGACCGACCGACTGACTGACATTACGGGACCCTACTATTTTTCCAAACGTATCTGGGCCTAAGCTGCGAAATACATTCCTACGATAGAGACTACGTTTGTTTGTGCCAATCATTTGTGACTTATTTCAGCTAGCTGCTTCAAAAGCTCTATATAGCCTAAACCAAGTACAAAGCCAGGATGCGAGGAACACTCCCTTGAACAAGTAGTTTTGTATTCTTATTGTCTTTTTTGTAAGATATTTCTAGTATTTCCCAATATTGCATAAATGTGTGGTAAATAGGCATGGGAAGCGCTATTTCCAGCCTGAGCGATCTAGGATGCATTCTGCTATATTTCTGTACGTTTCGCATGACAACCCTATAAGCTAAGATTGTTTGTCTACAGGCTTAGCGGCCCCTCTTTGACAGATCAAATCAATGCAACTTTCTTCTTGTGTGAGAGGGGAAATTGAACTATGTAACCAGAACACAACGATCTGACGCTATTGTGCCGCAGGTGTACCTCAAATCGAGAATTTTAAAAATATATGTTTTTGAGGTTTCACACACCTACCATTGTTATAGTTATAGTCTCATTGTTAAGATATGTTAAAATTCAAAACAGTCCATTGCACAACTGAATAAATCTATGACTTCCTTGTTGTACTCCTCACATCATCTGTTTTGCTTTGCTTTGAAATTAAAGTGAAATGTTTTGACGACCTTGAACGATTCCGTCCTGTTTAGCTTGCATAGTATGTTGTACATAGAGGGTTTAATTAATTACATCACCCCATAACCAGATAACATAAGACTTGAAGTATGCTGTTACCGTACTACTGTGCGAAAAGGGTACCACAACCATTTTAGAGTACTTACATATTTGGGAGACGATTATTTTAACTATATAAGTCCATATCTCTCTTTATACGGACTTTGAAGAATTTGGCTGTCAACCTTTGATATAATTTATGAAGCGGATACATAGAGTAGCTGATCGGAAACCGCTAGGGAATGGGACAAAAAAATTTAGAATGTACTAATGATACCCTGTTTTGTCCACCCCCCACACACGGAATCAATTGGTTACCCTATAATCCGGCGGATTTGCCATTGAGATTACTGTTAGCTATTTTTTGTAAGGAGATGTAAGAAACATCGAGCCGTGAACATTTTGTAAGCAGCCTTCTGAAAACGTTTAACAGCTCTTTTCTCAATTAATAATATTAATAAGTAATTAATAATATGAATTAGTAATTAATAATATTAATTAGTAATTAATAATGATATTAATTAGTAATAAGCGTCTCAGAGTTTTACCGATAATAACAAGCGTCTTAGATAAAGGTCTAACCATCATCTCACTCCATGAGTTCCAATTATCGCAACTTACTTAAACCCCTCCCGCATCTGTCTAAAGTTAATTCTCATTCAAACACAATCTCAATGTATTGCTTCAGGATGAGTATATAAGACCCATTTGTGTAATCAGAACACTCTCAGTACAGTGTAATATGAGCATACAATATTCTTCATTTTTTAACTTGTCGTCAATCAAAGAGCTGTGTCAGTTGAGAATTTCTGTAGATTTCTTCAAAAGATTGTATTCTGGAGTGTCGGTTGAATTTCCATTTGGATATTTCAGAGATCGACACATGACTTGCAAACTGTCGATGGCAAAATTTCTTTCTTTGACTGATTGTGGCCTTACCTATTCTAAACTTAAATGGGAAAATAGACTCAGTAGTCCATTCTGTTCCATGAATGGCTCTTGAGACTCACGTGACAATGTTTCCGCCTCAACTGTGAGATTTACGAAAATATTTTCCAAACTGAATTTCACTTCCTGTTGAATAATATTTGCAATCACTGCTCTTCCATAAATATGTTTTCTCGCTTTTTCGGTGTCCATTCTGACGGACGTGGAAATTGGTGCGATATGCGAATACAGGGAGGACGGTATATAGCTGAAGTTGTTAGAGACATAGAGAAAGCGCATATTTTCTAGCACAGATAGTTACTATATCTGAGCATTTAATTGATCGAAGGGAACGTTAAAAACATTGGTTAGGGAATGATATCGCCGAGAAAGACTTTGCAAAATCTAATAACTGAGAGGCAGTTACCTGCAGGGGCGCGTCGATTTGATTTTCAAAGTGTGTGTGTGGGGGGGGGGGGGGGCATCTGGTCTAATTTTTTCTCCTGTCCTGCAGACAGAGCATGGGGGTGTACCTCTCGGGGGCGTAGCCACGGGGGGGGGCCCTCCCCCCATGACTAACCTTGCAATGCAAAAAACACCTAAAATAGCGGTTTTTTCTATATCCTTAGACTTTTCCCTCTTGTCGTGCCTCAATCCCCCACCCATGACACCAACCCCGCCATGACACAATCCTGGCTACGCGCCTAGTACCGTTATTCCAGATTGAAGTCTTTAATTTAGCAAACGTCAGTGTGATTTTACTTCTCTGATAATGGCCTAAATACGAAATGGTCGAATCGCTTTACGAATGTGTGATGTGCACGTGTCGAAATTTTGCATAAAAAATCATTTTATTTTTCTGAAAAAGTTGAATGCAGACTGTGCACAGAGACATTTTCAGTTTCCGAAAAATGTGTTTGCAAAACTTCAGCCTGCCAGGCTGGTCATTCACTAAAGATTACAAATTTTATGAAAACATAGAAGGGGACGATTCCTCTGCTTGAAATTCCTAAATGTTACGGTGCTCCTTCATAAGCACACCTGCTGCCCTATGCACACGAACAATCCACATGACTTTAGAGACCGATGGATTCAATGTGAGCATGTTTGATATGCAAGTGAACAAAGACCATTAATGAGACTGCAAGCGCGCGGAATTTTGGGGATTTGCAAAGTAAACACGTGGAATTATTGATACAGAAAATCGGTCGTAATCGGTAGAGCACACCTTTCATAAACAACATGTTTAGCCTTTTAGTGGTACCATTACTTTTACTAGTTTCAGGTCACAAAAAGTGGGGGCGGCGTTTAATTTAGTGTCCCCTCCTCTCAAAAAAGTGGGGAACATGTCCACCTTCTTCTCCAAATCGACGCCCATGGTTACCTTGCATATGCAATATTTAAGTCAGTGAAAGATACTTGGAATATAGATAGACAGCAGTACGTAAGATTTAGGTGTCCGTTTTTTAAAAAAAGTTTGAGAAGCCACTGCCTTTGTCCATAACTGAATGATTTAAACGAGATTTGTGAATTCCAATATAGTGCCTTCTGGCCTAGGTTGCATCGAACTAATTTTACTGGACTGATAGATGACACACACCGTTACTTGTATGCCACAAATCTGGCCTGTAATCAAAAGGGACAGGGGTCTGAAATATTTTTTATTTTGCCCCTCCCCCTAGAAAGTTTGAGATGCAATTGACTTTGACAATACATTCTTACACATTCTCCCCTGAAAAAATTTCATTCCCCGAAGTAACCCCCTTTTACTGCTTCGTCTCTCTATAGGGCCTACCACAAACTCTAAATGAACTGCAATACCTATAGGCGTTAATGGGTATAGGCTGATGTAGTAATGACAGAACACACTTTTTATAGCAACACGAACATTGCTAATGTGAGTGGCTAAAGGATTATCTCAATTGACTTATATCAATTTACTTGTATCCAACTTAAAATCACAAAGAGTCCATGTTTTATCTTCTAAGACCGCAAGCTAAACACACTAGAATGACATCATCCAACTTCGTAGGTACTTCACCTTTGAGAAAGCTTTGTTTCTAAATTGTAAACATTGCAGTCTGGAGACACAATCCTTCGATAGTATCAAGGATACGAGACTTGTGTCAATACGAGATTCTCGCTATGATAAACGCAACCAATGATTAAATTGAAGATACTGGGATACTTGCGCTGGAGAAAAAAAATGACTCTTGAAATTTATTTCCTAGTATTAAACTCTTTTGAACTTTCGTTGCTAGAAAACATCCTTCGCTCAGGGTAAATGTCTAATGCATATTTTGCATCATTTGTTTAGCGCTAGCCGCAATGAATAGTTGACGGTTTTGTGTACCTGATTCACACTGATTATTCTGAGCCTAAGCGACGTTGTTTTTCCTCCGTGAATCCAAGTTTTGGTAAATGAGAGGGAGGAACCCATATCATGAATTAGTGACTCGCACATGGAACATTTCTGTTTTTGCCGAGGAAATTTTTATTTCGGATTCTTTCACTGAGCCGAAGTTTAGCGACACAAAAAAGGATGGGATGAGAACAAGGATGGTGACTCACATTAAACAAATCTAAAAAAGAGAATCTTCAAGTGAAAACATAGCGTGACCAACGGACGACGATGTTTTGAATTTTTAATGAGTATGTGCTTGCCCAGGAGTTTCATAAGGGCGGAACTACTGAACTGATTGAGCGAGATTTACCAGATCTCACTTATTGAAAGTTACACCGTTGAAGTTAAATCCAGGTAAGAGCCACTGCATATTATTTACTGGTCTGGGCCCGATTGCCAATAGGGGCAGGGGCGAAGGAATCTGATTTTCCCTATGGGGATGTTTACTCTTTCTAACTGATCGGATTTAAATAGGCCTAATTTCAATTAATTTTGCAATTTGTAAATGTCACATGTTTCCGTAATCATGTAAATATCCTTGATTTTTCAAAAGCAAGCGTTCAAAGTTAAGTAACATTAACGTAGATAAATCCCCACTTCTGGGCTGTTTTTACGGTCACAATTTCTTTCATGGACGACGTGCAAAATTAAATTTTGGAGGGGCTCAACATGAACAAAGTTTAATATATGTAAAAACGAACTGATTACAGCTTTCAAGGTCATATTGTAATGATGGGAGTACTGGTAATTGCATTTAAACTGATTATTTTTTCAAATCGTTCAACATGTGAAGGGTTTTCAAATGCATTTTTTGACAAAATTTTTGACAGTCTTGACAAAATTGGAAGGACCTGTAGGTGCCCCAATGGGCACGCCGCTCATGCCTTTCTAGGAAGACAATCTGGTCACATTAATTGTACGTACTGGAAAAAATACATTTCATTAAGGCTTTAATTAGAGCTTAGAAATATTAACGATAACTTGCTTATTATCAATAATTGCAATGCTTATACCTACCAGCAAATGTTTCTTTTTTTAAATTTTTGAAACCCATGCATTAATCATAAAGTTATCATAATAATTTGCTATACAGTACGGTTTGGCACATATAGCTTGAAACTTTATACTTTGGTAATCTCCACTGAAACGTTATAACCGGTTGAAGCGTCCATCTAAGTTTTAATGTAGCAGAATAAAGCCCATATACAGATCTTAGTTAGTGTTATACAAAACAAGAGTTGGTTTTATGCAGGCGTGGTGGGCCAAATATTAAACCGACTGTTTATTATTATTCTGCTTAAATGAATTTAAACGAATCCGTAACAAATGGGCTACGTTTTCTCATAATTAAGGAGACTAAAATGGGATGATCAGATAGTGTGTTCCAAATAAAGACGAAGATGGCAAACCTCGCAGATTAACAAATTTCATCGTCCAACAAATGGAAGGCATACATTAGTATATAAAGACGTATAGAGTCGGGGTTCATGATTCCCAAAGAATCACTCGTTTGTGACAGTTTGCTCGGGAAAGGGTAGATTTATCACTACCCTGTGAATTCCACCTTTGAAATGCAACCATTTTTTCACCACGAAGGGCCATGTCTCTCTCCACCCTGCAAAGTAACTTGAATATTGTCAATCATAATCTTAAACCATATAATGAGATACACTAGTCATCTAATTTTCGGTTATTTGACCAGAGCATATAACACTCTTTGATGTTTTCATCGGGTAGTGGGGGGCACCAGTTTTTTAGAGCGCGCCACCACTATCCCAGCAACTACATAAACTCCAATCGATATTCCTTAGTGAAAGTTCCTTCACTTTTGGAAAAAAGTAACTCATTCAGAGTACTTAACAAAGGTTAGATCGCCTGTCTTCGTTTCGCAAGGGGAGGGGGGGGGGCAGGGGTGGCGCCAGCGGGGGGGGGGGGGGACGGGAGGGCCTGGCCCCCCTCCTCCGTCGGGGAACACTGGTCCCCTGTCGGGGAAGGTCGGCGGTTTCGTCGGGGAGGCCTAAAATAAAAAAAAAATAAACAACCCTACAAGCACTGAAGTTATAATTGGATGGGCGGTCTAGAACATACTCTTTGTTTGTAATGCTATTTTAATACATATCAGAATCGATTTTAAATCACTTCCTAGCTCTGTTATACTTCATTCCATGTACCTTGTCCTATCTCATCCCCCGTCAGGGAAGGACGGCAATTTTTTTCGGGGAGTCCTAAACATGAAAAACGTAAAGGACTGAAGTTACTAGATGGATAACATGATTTTTCTTTAAGAAGTAGTTTTTTTTTAACGCTATTTTAATGCATATCTGAATCGGTTTTAATCGCTTCTTACTAGGTCTGTTATCCCTCATCCCATTTACCATCCGTGCGAGCCGTCGGGGACGGCTACCCAACCCCTGTTGTCGAGAAAAAGAAAATCCAATTTCGTCGGGGAGCCTTCATCAACAAACCCACGATAAAAGATGAAGGCATGATAAACTTCAGTCACTCGGGCGACCTTCTTGATTTTGCTTACTAGAAGACCATATTCTTCAAGGAAACTCACAATTCCGAATTTTCCTTACAAAAAACGGACCAGAGGCTGTTCATGTGCATACAGTACCCAATGGTCTGCCATCTGGCTTGTCCGGACAACAGAATTCTCACAACAGTAATGAATATCGGCAATGTCGTTTTCAGCTACACATAATGATAATCAGTGGTGCGAGAATATGTCCCACATAAGTCTGATCGAGAATTTACTTGAAGGCGCCTTGTAACGTGGCATGTTTTCAAATGCGTTGTAAGTAAAACCATTTATAGTCTGGAGTTCGGCCAGTCACGTAAAAAATTCCATCTATTTTGTGGAACTTGCAATCGAATTCAACGAAGATTCTTCATACATTCGAAAACATTGTTTTCAATTCCGTTGCATAGTCCCCCCCCCCCCCCCCCCCCACGAAAAGAGACGAGACCATTAAATCTAGTTGTAGCGGTACCTCTTATCTGATACTTTTCTGATCATTTAGCAAGTTGGGTTTTTTTCTGCTGAAGTGAAACTTTCATTTTAAAGGAAAGCTCAAAATAACGACTACTCATTTGAAGTTACAAGTCTGGGAAATGCCTTTCCGGCTGTCTAAGGGGTTAGATTTTTAACAATTTTCTATACGCTCCGCGCCAACTGATGGTGACGCTCCGCATAGATAGAGTGTTTTGGTCGAACAGATTACTTTCTAGAAGAATGCGTGCTTAAAATTATTCTTCGTTTTGGGGCAGAATTATGAAGTGAAAATTTTATTGCGAAAGAAATCTGAAAGTAATGACTTCTTTTATTCTACGAGCCCGGGAAATGCCATTTCCTGATGTCTGGAGGTCATCAATTTTTCAAAAAATTCTGTGCAATCGACTTAGATAGTCTTTCGTGCAGGATTACATTTCTTTAGACAAAAAACAATTCTGCCCCTCTCATACTGAAACACTCCCGTACGCCTATTTTCTCCAATATCAGCTTTAGATTGTTCAAAGTGGCAAAATTTTCCAGTTACGATGGATACTTCGTACAATAAATAACCAAAGCCAACTCTGTTAATCACCTGGCATACTACCTAATTTTACTCCTGAAAAGCATATCACTTAATAAAAGAAACAAATTTCATTATAAATTTACCAATGAACCAAATTTTCTTTCATTAAAGTCAAAAATTTCTCCAATATAATAAGCCCTTAATTTTCAAATCTTCGTTCAAAAGAAGGGAAAAACTTTCCCGGCAAATTCCTTGTCTCGTCTTGTCTCGTGTGAATCCTTAGTACGTAGGTCTAGTATGATTAAATGTGTAACCCCCAAAAAGAATTTCAGCTTTCGCCTATATAACGTTTTTGATTTTTCCCGTACGCTTTAAAGGACCGATTCTTCAATAAACAACTAGCCTTTTTCATAAAAAAAGCCAAATTTCTTTCAAAAATTTTACTTTTTTCTTCAAATAAAGTCCAGATTTTTAAGGTATATGTTAAAAAGAAAGCCAAACATTTCGGCGCGCTCCCTGCGCCAAATTTACTGCCGAGTTTCGTTCCACCGGGACATAACATCGACTTTGTGGATATGTCGGGACCTTGAAATTCTGGCCCCCCTGTCGGAGAGCTTGGCCCCTCTGTCGGGCAAATCCTGGCGCCACCCCGGGGGGGATGATGGTGGTCGATTAGAAAATTTTTTGTGAAGTTGCATTACCATAGGAAGATATCTCAGCTTTTAGCATTTAGCTCTGAAATGAATTGGTGGACAACGATCTACCGCGGACGTTGAACTAATTTCTCATGCATTTTAAAAGGATAGTAATTTGCATCTAAATTGTTATATTACCGTTTATGTGGCGTTTTCTTTCCTCCTGACTACTAATATACAGGTCTAACAGTCTCAAGTGATGGATAGTTTAGGGCCTCCATTCCGCAGATATCGTATACGGTATCACTGAGGAATCTGTGCTCGATTAGTTTGGCTCTATACACACATGGGATCTGCTGGGTGGTAATCGCAGTTAATTAAATTGAACAAGTTTATTTTTCTGCATATTACTATATTAGAATATAATTCATCGGCAGTACGCCTGTTGGATATTTATGAGAAAGAAATAAATAGGCCTCTCAGCTAATCCAGTCTCCGCGTGAGCCTTTGCCAGTTTGCTGTTCATCATTTGTAATTCTTATACCGGCATATACCCTACTTCTGTTCCAAATTTCCAAAACCATAAAATCGTCTGGCAAAATAAAGAATCATATCCAATTTTTCAGTCTATGGTTGCAGGATGACTCGAGACGACTGTTGTGCAAATCTGCCTTAAATTACGGTTACCAATGAGAGACATGGGTCCAAAGGCAGGAGAGACATGACCAGATCCCTGCCCCGCCCTCCCCTCGTCCCTTATAAAATCCGCAAGATCTAAAATTTGGGCCGAAATGTGGAAAAAAAATTGGGAAGCCATTTGCGTTTAAAAATGGAATGGATTTTAAAAGTCACGACACTTTCAGAACATGGATCAAACCGGATGGAAAAAGAATAAAAATACAGTACCATTTTGCACCTATAGATAGGAAACAATTCACACCCCCACCCCGGTCGATGATCGAGAATGGGGACGATATGTAAACTTTGTCACTTCCCATACGAAAAATTTGCTAAGATCCCACGTCTTCTAGTAACTTTTTGATAAGTTTGTTGTAAATTAATTTGAAGTGACTCAGAACATTTCATTACAAACGAAACTCAAAATAGCAACTGGTTAGGTTCTGTTCACGAGGTGGGGCTCCGCTTTGATAGTCTTCCGGACAGCGTAAATTTTTCAGACAAACAACCTTCCTCCCCAACTGACATGCTCCCGCACGCCTGTGATTAAACATATCAGCTTTTCAGTATTCCCGGTTACTGACTTTATGTCACTAAAAAACTAAGTAGTAGAAACTTTCATTATGTAATAGATGGTCTTCAATCTGTACATTCAGACAAGTCTTAAATAAATGTATATGTATAAATGAAAGTTTGCCAAGTTGTGGAAGAATCAAATAAATGAAATGAAAATGAAAACGACTGAATTTTCGACATTTTACAGTCGAGAGGCATACCGACTAAAGCTTTTCCCCTTATTTAAAGGCCCAGTTTTCTCACCCCAAACAGTACCAATTCTCCTTACCTTCTCACTGAAGCCCCTCCCACAACTGTCTGAAATTCATCCTCATCCAGGCACAATCTCAGTTTATTGCTTCAGGGTGAGTATAGAAAACTCAGTTTATATAATCAAAACACTCTCAGTACCATTCATGCTGTGTAATGTATGCTTTGGTACTCTGCATTGTTTGAACCATCTGTCAATCAAAGAGCTGAGCCAATTGAGAATTTGGGTACCCGGGTACCAAAATTGTAGTTTGGGGTGAGAGGTTTGGCCCTTTAAAGGAAAAGCATATACAGATATAGGTAATTAGCATGGGTTTGTTTCATAAGTGAAGACTGCTAGGAAGTTAATGGATTGTCGGGGATTGGTCGTGGATTGTGAGAAATTTTCTTGAATGAATGTGCGCGAAGTGCAAAGGAAAGTGCCTAATTTGGTTATTCTTCACTTTATTTTGTGTCATTTTGGATTTTTACTCATAACGTGTTTCAAAGAAGCTCATTGAGTAAATACCGATAACGTATAATGAGAATGGTAAAAGCTCACTACCACATGGCGATGTTTATACTTAGCTTAATAACTTTCACTTCCCATAGTTACTGGAAATTGAAAAAGAAAAGATTTCTAATTTTGAATATAGTGGTGTCCTAACTTGTAACGGTTTTTTGCATACTTTGAAAAAAGTGTCTGGCCACGAATTCTTAAAAATCAAATTAAACTGTTAAGTACTCACTCATAAAACATTTATTTGTAGGTAGGATATACGGATTGTCTAAGTTGAACCATTTGCCATTGGTGAATTTCATGAACCAACTCAATGAGCCGCTTTATGACATCATGTTTCTCTCTTGTGTCGTGATTATGTTTGGACCTCTCTCGCGTCCACTATGGCGACGCTCCTGGCCCAAAAACTTCCCCAAATTCAGTTGAACCAAAATCGATTTATCCCAGTCCGTACCTCATACAAGACACATGTTTTGGATACGAATTTTTATTACTCCTATGCTTCACTGCTGTTTCCTCTCTTTAACCCCAACTGTCGACACGAATGCCCTAATCCCCAGTTCGTCTCGCCATTGAGTTCCATGGAATCTCTTTGTAACTAAAAGAATAATTCATAACCTAACCTGCTTGCTGTATTACTTTAAAAAGCAAAACAAAAATGTAAATAAATTTTAACATTTGTTGAAAGTGTTCCTCGTGAGTTAAATAACGGTTCTGATTAACTACAGAGGAGGCCAACGAACCGTTCCTTCGTTTCTGTCATAAGCTATAGCACTACTCAGTGTTAATTTATCGGATGCTGACTGACATATGGTCATATAACAAGTTGATTTTTGGAAATTTAGATTCAGCTGTCAGGCTTAAGTAGATGAAAGATTAATGTGTACAGCCATCGGCGAGCTTAAAAGAAGGAGCCGGTCCGAGAACAGATTCTTGGAGAATAAAAGTTGATACAAGCTAATAGCGATCGAGGTGTAGTAAATGCTTTGACAGGCTGGGAAATAAAGGTTTAAAATATCACGTTGACAGAAACTGAACCGTCATAGTTTTATCAAACAGGTAGATAAGTGTTAAAAATTTGGATGGGTACGATAGCAGGTTTTACACGTAGGCTAGGTACGGCTCAAGATGTCACCTTAGTTGCGGATATAGGTAATCCCGACTGAGAAATGTCAGCTCCACCAGAGCGTGCACTGTTGAACTTTTGAGTAGTGTACTTCAACGCCGTAAAAAGGGGAGGGGGGGGGGGGGTAGATAGAGTTATACGTCTCAAGTACTAATTTCTACCAGTGGTTTTATGTAGCGGAACCCATGGCCTTTTCAGTTGTTTGCACGTACTTCCTTTTTATATGGACAGAGCATGTAACGAGTACGACCTATATCCGTAGATTGTCTCCACCGACTGGGACAAATAGGGTGCACCAAGATGGTCATCTTGAAGATATAATTTGTATGATTTGACCAGCTGATCAGACTCTGTAATAATTTACACAAAACTTAATTGAATGGGAAACAATATCATATTCCCGCAAATATGTGTACTGATTTTGACCTTACCGTGCATTATTTTGAAAACATTTCAAATTTCTTGCAAAATCTGTTGAATTCAACTTGAGCAAGTCCAAACTTTCAAACTCAAAACCCATATCAGACAGCAATCTTGCTACGCCTATACTCATACGTATGGTGGCGACAAACTGACGTGCAGTATTCTCTGTCCATGTATAGGAAGTCCGTGGTTGTGAGTCACTGGATTGTTTTCCATACCCCAAAGACCCTTTTTCAAATTGTTATAAAAAATGATTGTCGGATAGAGTTTTAGCCACGTAGCATATATACCGCAAAATGGAATTATCAAAAATAAACACCTATCCCAGAATCCTTTGTAATTGAATTAGCTACATGAAATGTAACCATACAACAACACTCATGTGCTTTTTAGTGTCAGGTGTGTAAAATGTTAAGCTTAAATATCGTTTCAAATATGGTTCAAGTTCGGCTTAAAATAGGGTTCAAGTCCTTTTAAATCCGACCTCCTCCCTAAAGTCGTTTCTTACGACAGACGTGGAATAGTCCATTAGCTACATGGTGGCAGGAGGCTATACCCCTTGCTCTAAAAAGTGAAAAAAATCGGAAATTTGCCATTTGTGACACCAGTCGACTACTGTGTGGTTTTCCAAACCCTTCTTTTATGATATTCATGATTCTTCTCAATAAAAGCTCCATTTTTGCAACTATTTTTTCAAAAAATTCAAAATTTTCCGTGCGCTTTGTGTGCCGAAATTTGCAGTTCTTAAAGTAATTGTGTTGCACATAAATCAGTTTCGTAAACTTTTCCGAACTCTGGAAATGGCAATATCACCAGATCATTAAATGACATCGGCAACTGCAGTGCTATTTTCATGAATTTTCTTTCATAAAATCCGAATTTTCTCTAATATAAACTCCTGAATTTTAAAATGTAGTCGGAGAGCCTCAATTTGAAGCTAAGGCCTTAGATAACATTGCGTAGCAACAACGATATTTGGTGACCGTGCAATCTCAGACTTGCAAATAATATATACAGTACAGATTCTCCAGCAATTCCCGAGCTTTTCACATTTCCTTAAACATAGAACTCAGGATCAAAAGTTATCTTTAATACAAGTCCCATATTTTCGAATATTTATTTCAAGAGGGCAGAATTTTGGCCCGAAGAGGAATGATGTAAGAGAAATGGTGTTCAAACTTGGGTTCTTGCCTCTCCACCCGGAAAAATGTCTTACTACGCCATTGTGGAATTACCATAGACTGTCTTTTGCAGATTTTTGCATTACCGCATAATTTAACTTAAAGCTTACTGTACTTATATTTTGTAGGTAGATAATTGTCAGAGTCAAGAAACAGAAAGCGTTATTGGAACAAGAATAATTACACGCGACGGTGCTTTCCAAAGTTTTTTAGCTACCATAAAGCGTTTGATTTCCTATTTTAGGACAGTTAAAAATCTCTCTGAATCGTCCACCTTCCAATTTGAAGGAGTTCATTCTTTTTTCACAACAGAAAAATCTAAACTGTCATGCAGTTTATTTATCCAATTCCAAACTTTGTTGAGTGCAATCAGTGGCAGTGTTACGAGGCATGGAGTGAGGGGCAATCTCCCTCAGGTTTTCAGATTTTCCCTGCCCCCAGTTGCCTCTCAAAGTTGGGTCAGTTAGTAGGTAAACCGAAAAAGTAAATAATGAACCTTGCCCGAGACCCGTGATGTGCTAGAACCTCAAATGTTCCAGGGACTTCGCCCCTAGGCCCCACCTGCAGGAGGGAGCGCTTCATAACCGTTTGCGCTCTGCGCTCGAAAAGTTTTACCCCTAATATTTTCCCTTGCCCTTGCCCCTTCCCCAATATTAAAGTTCTGTCGCCACTACTGAATGCACTATTGTGTGAAACGGAGCTGTAATTTTCAGTTTTTCTTGTAATTTCCACAAATTGTATCAGATTACTGATACCGAAAACAAGCCAGTGTTCCACAACAATGAGAAAAAAGGGCGTGGCCGGCCCAACTTCAACTAGTTGTTTAGAAACTGAACCGTAACACTCAATCCAACTTACTTACCCTGCTCCATTGCTTATGCTGAGCAACAAGCACAATGGCATTAGATTCCAATTATAAGCCTTCGGCATGACCAGGGGCTCGTTCCACAAAGAGTTACGCACGATCTTAAGTATGATTTACTGTTGACTTAGGTATGGTGAATCAAACTTAAGATTGTGCGTAACTCTTTGTGGAACGGCCCCCAGGCCAGAATTCAAACTCCAGACCTCCCAGCTGCAAGTCGGATGCTTTAGCAACTTCCCCAATCAGTCGGTGCGTGGAGATGTAAACCAGTGTCTCGACATATTTCGAAGGCACAACATAGGAGACTCTTTATAACACTAGAATTTGTGTGACAATTGTAAGCCGAAGTCTTAACCCTTTACCGTTGTTTGGGTCCTTTTGGACCCACGCGGAGAGCTCGGCTGTCACACATCTTTACTGTTTCACGCGGAGCTCGAAACTGCGAGTAGCTACCCGAAAATTCGGCCACAAGAGCGAGAGAGACAATAGTTTAAGGTCACGGGGTCAATGGCCTACGGAAGCCAATGCGGGGCGGGCTACGTCCGCTTTTCCGCCCAATCCCGAGGCGCGCAAGTATGCCCCGATCGGAGCACAACGGTAAAGGGTTAAGAGAGAACGACTCACTTGGCACCACACAGATCTTATTTTCGTTAATGTTGCGGTTGCCTAACACATCCGTAGTTTGATTCGTTTAGCTCCAGCAGTCAATTTTACCGCGCTCGCTCGTCAAATTGTCGTCTTGTTTAGATGTAAAGAAATAAATACGGTAGTGCTCCGGTATAGAATGTCGTGGACATGTACAGAAGTTGGCCAACGTAGGATCTGTTCACATTCACTTTTGCAAAAATTGTTGAAAATATTTTTGGGAAATTTCATGCGGATAATGTTTTTCGTTGACGGATGTAGGATATCGTTTACATATAAGTGTGTTTTAGAGTATTCAAGTACCAAGGATGCTTCATCGGCTTTTGGGATGCGAACATAGCGCTACATCTTTTGGTAAGCGATATTTAAGTTGAGTGTGTACTTCCACTCAAGTTACAGTTTTTGAACTTTGAGCTTAAATGATAATTTGTAGTATTCAGGGAGTATCCGTTCGTCATTAAATCTCGGTTTTCATAGTGCTTGTACTTCTAGTAATAAATGTTATACTAATTGACCAACTTTGTGGGTACATTGGTGACGTGAATAAACTTTGAAATTGCTAGTTTCAAAACATGTAGGAAAAACCTGTGAGATTTCATGGCTCCAATCATTGAATGCTTTTAATGATATTATCTTCGTCACTTGCACTAGTGGCGTAAGCAGGACTACTCTGAAGGGCGCCATGCAGTATGTTGGGTGATCGCTGACCTGACGGAGGCACTCTCTCCCCTTTTGAAATTTTTGATAAATTTGGTGTCTTTACATGCGATATGGTGTAACGTATACCATATTTTAAAGTAAAAATTGTTACAAAATTCATTATTTATTATCGTGTTTTAGGACCTTAAATAAAAGGGTATCGAAGATCGCCGGCCTGGGGGCGTTTAAGGGAGGGGGATTCCCCTACCTCAACGAAACGTTTGAAAATTTACGTTTCCTTACAGGCAACCTGATGCCTTAGGTGTACGACACCTTTTGAAGTAAAATTTGGAGTGTTACAAAATTTGGGTATTTTTAGGAACTAAACATGACAATTGGCGTAAGTGAGGGGGCCATGGAGATAGATCCCCCCTTTGGAAATTTTACTGTGTGTGTCCTTACATGCGATCTTATGCCATAAATGCTACCTTTTGAAGTATAATCTCTGTCTCTGTTACTTAATTACGTATTTAAAGGTCTAAAAAAAGTTGGCGTCCGTTTGTGGGGTATGGCCCGATGCCCCCTGCGTATGCCAATGGTCACTTGTTTGGCAATATTCTATAGGGAAGATTTACGTAAAGAACAGGTGCAAAATAAATCACTCTAGTCCAAAGAATCTCTTGAAAAAAGTAAATTAGGCTAGGCGTACTATATGGAGATATTGTTACACTAGCCAATGGATGATTTTTTTCAGAGGAAGGGATTGTGACTTGATAAGTGGTCAGTGTCTTCGAAAATTTGAGAGCATGGTCTCTGGGTTGGGAGCAGAAGACATCGATTTTTTATAATTAAGAAAGTAATTGTTGCTAAGTGTTGCTAAGTTATTTTGGCAAATTTTATCGTATTCAGTTGTCATGGAAATTTCAAGAAAGTTGTCATTTCTTTGCACACAGCACGTTGGTTGCTAGCTACAGGTACCTACTGACTGAGAATGTTTACATTAAATGTTAGAGGCTTGGTGTCTCACCTCTGCTTAATCAAGCATGAAGTAACTGTAAGGTAATCTTTCTTAGTCCGACCAGGGAGTTGCTAGCTTGGTCTGACTATTAATAAAGGCTCTGTTAGCAGATATTTAAATGCCCAGTAGTTATCTTGAGAGGAATAAGCTTATTTACAATTTATCGAGTTACAGTGTAGTGCACAAAATGTGTCCAGGAGGCATGATTACAGTGTCTCTGTGTTGTGACGAAAAAAATTATCCCTCTAGAGTTCATTGAAGTGTATTTGACGATCTGTAACATACTGTATTGCATGGGTGTCGTTTCTACCCACTTGCTAATCAGTGTAACAATGCAAACACTTAAGATATTAGCAGAGAAATAGCTCTCGCTACTTCAGAAGTTGTGAAATACCAAAATATTTAAATGAGACGGTGAAAATAGCATTAGGGAGAGTGATTTGAAAGGAAATAGTGTGGAATGCAGAAGTTAAACAGCTTTCATTGGACTGTTGGATTTACTAGAAGGTGTCACTGATCTGCATTTAGCTGGTTAATTATTTATGCTTTACTAAGTTTCAGTATGGTGCACAATGATTACGTACATCAATTAGTGTAACACTTATTATTGTGAAAAATATTCTCTATGCATTTGATCATTAGATGCAAAATCTGCTAATGCAGAATACCAAAGGAGGACTTTAATTACATCAAATATCATCAACAACAATATGAAAACTTTGTCTCAAAGTATTGAAATCCTGCAGCGTCGCTGCCCTAGTGTTTTCTTTCTTTGTTTTCCTGTTTCTTTAAGTAGGCCTAATTGTTGCAACCTACTTTCACTGCATTTAGGTGAATGAATATTTGATTATTTTTTATTGTTGGAGTTATTTACCAGTCTACTGGTTGAATGATTGTCTATCATTGTTTAATCCATTGCTATCTAACTTGTCAAAGCTGTGCGCAACTAATCCAGATGTGGTTGGTTTAAATTACATAGTCCCATAAGTTTGATGTTATTACAGTGTTTTTTTTTTGTCTAAAAGCAAACAAGGGTTTGAATATTTAACGCGAAATTGCTCCCTTTTATGTATACATTGACGCAAATTTAAAGTCAACCATGCTAATTTGCTTAAACAGCCTATTCAGAGTCCTATATACGTCTCTACATACGGTATTTAAAAACAATGAAATTTAAGTAATGTTTAGAAAAAAAATTGATTCTATTCAAAAAATTTTGGTATTTTCGAAACAGCATCAGCTTTTTTTAAAAAATAACTACATCTGTAAATACCACTGTGGCAAATGAGTTTCTTCTTTCGTCTTGACGCATCCCCTACTTATTTTAAAATCTTTTATTGTATCTGCTCGAATGCTTCATATTTCTTGTGTTTTTATCTACGTCTGGTTCCTCTTCTCAACCATATTCTGTTATCGATCGCTTGATCCTCTAAAAGGGTCTCATGAAAGCAAACTACTGCGACAAACCACCGCAGCACTGGGGAGTCATGTACTATCAAAATGTATACAAATACAAATTTTATTAAGAGCAAACGTACTTTATAGAGTTCATTTGAACTCCCCACCTTACCAGCTTTAAGTTGCAATAATAGGTTGTAGTCACTATTAGCACAAGCTCCGTTGGTAAGCATACCGCTGGCCGTCTCCTTCATTATTTCAAATCCCTATGGCTTGTTACCACATATACATACATGATGAAAGCTAGAATGAATGAATATTTCTCATTACTTGCTATGTGAAACCCTCAACGATGACAGGCATCCTCCTTACTGAGCATATGTGAAGTTCAGTGAAACAAACCCTTATAGTGGCCCTTTTTTCGTTCAGTTTTACCGTCTTTAAACTTGACTCAAGTGTTTTCTAAAGGACGATGATTTTACGATGATTCGTCTTGGGACGCACTGCCGCGTATCCGTGAACGTTTATGGGTCCTAAGTGACAATTGCGATGTATCGTTTTATGGCACGTACAATAAATATCCCAGTGTTTTTGTAGCGAAAGTCTTTAAATCGAGAGGAAAAACGATTGGGTGGTTTCGACACAAACTTGTAAAACTGTTATGTAAAGTGCGTTTTTCCGCAAAACTGTAGACTGATGTAAAGTAATAGTTACGGAATTGGATAAAAAATTACACAAAAGACAAGGAGAAGGTGTGGTTGGTTTGAACAGTTGAAAGTCAAATATCTTAAACAAATATGACTTGATATTTTGACTTCATAACTCAGCACAGCATGCTGGTTTTTCTGCTCTCCTAAATACGTAGTGATATTCATTTGGGGGTAAGGTAGATGTACCAAAACGCGGACCACCTTGCTTCTAGAAGATACAAAGGATCATTAATGAAGAAAACATTAATTCTGTTCCCCTTAATTAACCCATAGTTTTACTAAGTACATTTCAATATCAACATTCAAAAGCCGATCCACTTTTTTTGAAAAAGAAAAAAAAGGTCCTGGGGCCAACTCACCGAGGGTTGCAAATTCCTACCGGCAAGAGGACTTCAAAATGTACGGAAACGCTGTATAGGTGGAGAGTCTTAGCGTATAACTTGGAATTTAGGAAATCAAATGGTATCCCCACAATACGGCCATCGAAATAAACGTGCATAACAATTGAAATTCACATATTTGATATTTGGCGCTTATCTAAAGTAAGGGAGTGCCGAATTGGGGAGGGGACTGAAGTTTTCGGAAAAATAGCCACGAGATCTCTGTCTGATTTCACCCCTCCCCAGTGGCGGAGCTAGGGATTTCGGTCAGAGCGGGCGAAAATAGTCTGTAGGGGCGCTTCGAAGGGGTAAATACCCTGAGCCTCAGCACGATGGAAGCCACGGCTTTTCAGACTTTCCATTTGATTTTCCGTACCTGGTAGAAGACTACTTTGACATTTCTCATCAGCAAGTTTTTCTCTTAAAACATCATTAAATTTTCTATCCATGGGCTTCCGCGGAAGAAAATTCGAGGGGGAATTAAATTCCTTTAGGGGGAAAAGCTCCGCGACACCATGAGTTGACGCCGAGCGCAAGAAAACTTTGGCCCAAAATGCCTCTTAGATCAATGGAAATGGCATTTCGAAAGCTTACTTACCGCATTTAAAAACAGTAAGGGAACTGTTAAGATATATTGATGTTAATTTTTCTTCGTCATTTTCTTCATGTTTTCTTCGTTTTTTTTTTCATGTTTTTATTTTCCAGGGGAGGGCAAGTCCCCCCTTGTCCCTACCTGGGAACGCTTGTTTCTATCCCTCTCTTTCACATTCTAGTATGAAGGTAGCCATTATATTTTGTGTGTTATTGTCAGGTCTCGATTTAAGATTTTAAATTTAATATAATAATGGGCTACTTAGTGAAGATAAAGATTAAACCTTCTAGAGCTGAGTAGCAGGCAATCTTACAGAAGGAAAAAGTTATGGAAATTAATCACCGTTAGATGTACAGTGTAGACATCTGGAAATCAAGATAAGTACACGAAGAAACATTATAGCTAATTGGCGTAATTTACATCATGTGACCACTCTGAAATAACCGTTAATTAAGTACATTGACAGAAATAGCCAAGACAAGAGGTCTGCTTGGCTCTCTAGATACCGAATTCATAATATATAAAAGTAGCCTAAACTTAAAGGCAGTCATTCGTCACCCCAAACTACAGTTTCAGTATACATATATCAAAACTCTCAATTGGTACAGCCCTTTGATTGGCATCACATTCAAACAATGCATCATAGCTAAATTACACAGCATGGGCACTGAGAGTGTCTTGATTACACATTATGGACTTGTATAGCCACTGAGACAAGCCATGAAGCAATAAACTAGGATTGTGTCTGGATAAAGATGAGTTTTAGATAAATGTGGGAGGGGCTAGAAGTAAGTAGGTTGGGAGAATTGGAACTGTTTGGGATGATGAAAATATGCCTTTATTCTTATTTGATGCAAATTTCTGGCTTTTGAGGCCACGGAAGTACAGAAATAAGCATTTTCATGGGATTATCTTGCAGTGTCAAAATAGCCATCTATCATGAGAATGGTCACTTGAAGAAAAGCAAAATGGAAACTGCTCATTAAAACTCTTAAACCACTACCACTATGATAACAGTTTAATTTTATTTTAACCTATATGTACTCTTCAAATGATTTTGAAAAATGTTGTGGAAGCTGTTATGGTATCTTTATAAACTCTTTTTAATTGTCTATGTTGACAGTTATTCCCGACAACAAGAGGGCTATTTGCGCTACAATTATTGTTGCGCCCTTTGCAACATCTTTTATTGGCCGGGATATGGTCAATTTAATGTCAGTCTGTGTATTTTGTAAGCTTATAATCACGCTTGGCGTGGAAGCGATGAACTTAGCACAGCGACAGCATTCATTAGTGCGTATAAAGCATGAAGATACGTTTCGGCAAAACCTATCCCTATATTACAGAAGATGACCCTTTTCATCAGAATAAAATGCAGATAATACATATAGTACTGCTGGCTGTTTGAGCATTTTGTTATCTGGGCCTTAGAACAACGCTATTAAATTATGCCTGTTGCCAAAAATGGTGCAAGAGTAAAGTATGTTAAAAACCTAAAAAGGGCGCCGACAGACGGTTTTGGTCCGTCAGGGTGGGGCGACTGCCCCCTGACCATTATGGCAGCTCCGCCACCGCCCCTCCGATATGGGAACACGGTACTTTTCTTTTGATCCATGGTTTTTATTATTTGCAAATTATTTTTAAAACCTTTGCGAAAAACTTGTCGCATCGTGTGCAAACAACGTCTCACTAGTAATGAATACGAGCGAAGATGGTTTCACTTCTCTCCTTATGGGAGACTTTGAAATTATAATGTAATATCTTGCCTGGGAAACCTTGTCAATTACAGTAATAAGAGTGACTTTCACAAATTTATTGGAGCATGTACACATCAAATGGTTGTTGAAATAAAACAGCGCTGGTCCAAAAGAGAGGCCGTAAACGTGGCGAGCAAAATATCAAATATTAAAAACAAACATAGGTTATCCATGAATCTTTTATGTTTCAATCGAAGATGAACTTGAAGTCATCCTATACACATAGATTTCCTTTCCAAACTTTAGAGGACAAATTGTACCTTCTTCTATTTAAATTAAAGGACGTCACGTTACAGTTTGCCTAAAACTAAATTACCGAGATTCCAGGCAAAATTTGGGTCATAGAAATATTTCGGTTGAAGTGCATGACGAAAGGGTTTTAAAATGTGTATCGGGCTTATTGAAACAGTATTTCTCTTGCAAGAAGCTAATGTTGTCAACACAAAGATCTGCTGAAATGTAACAAAACACGCATTGAGAGACCAAAATAGCCAATAAGTAGTTTTTTTCAATATCGTTCTGGACGTACAGACGAATCCGATTAGCGCTTCTGTTTAGTGACTGTATAGGTGGCAATTAGTGGGTCCGTCAGGCTTAAATCGTCTTCATTTATTGTAAACATGAATTTCAAACCCTTACATTCAGTGAAATTGAAGAAGTCATGATGCAATTTAGTGAACAACAGTCCATGATACAGGTAAACACAGAAATTGAAAAATTGAAAGGTGATAGACCCCAGTTATGGCCGACTGAAATCAGACCATCACTTGCTGTCCGGATTCGTGTACGTGCCCAAAGTTTATTAAAAGTTGGCAAAATATTTTCCCCAGAAGATTAAGGTGTACTTTCAGTCTGAAACCTCGTAGCTGGATAACAGAAAATGAGTAAATAATTTTCAGTTCTACGAAGTGGGTAAATATTGTCAGTTTCACGCATTTAAGCTCATTTTCAGTTTATATCACCTAGATGTGTGTGTTTGGGCACAGATCAACGAATAGAACTGTGCGCATGTCAAATCAACACTTCCTTCCCTCCGTTTGAGCCTCCTTGGCCCTTCTTATAGTGTATGGATAAGATTTTGGAATCTACTTTTATAATATCTTTGGGCACGTACACCAAATAGAGGCTTTTCATTTGCCGTCATAGTACTCCCCTTCGGCCATGTTGGAGTAAATGAACCTACATAGTAGACCACACTTGATGCGCTTGTTGGACGAATGTGTACATACCGCCCATACCAAAGCGCACACTATGCAGTGCGCTCAGCAAATATGCATGTGTATTTGGCATGAATGTCCTCCAGCATGGCGTAGGATCCGTGACATTATTGCAAACCCTTTATATAGAACATGCATTGATTAACCGACTCATGGTAACTCAATAATATTTGACTTGGTTTTTGACAACTTTAAAACCGCCCTGACTACTTTTTGACGACGTCAGGATCAACTGTTATGACTAATTTGTGCTTACAGTGAACGATTGTGGAAATCAACAAAACTTTCTACAATTTAATTAGCAACTGCTTCCACACTCTAAAACGTGTTTAGCAATAAAACACTCCTTTAGCACCCACTTGTACACAAGTTTAAACTGCAATTAACCTTAAATATTTAGAAATTAAACGTGTTTTGAAATGAAATGTTTAAGAATAAGACACTGGTGCTTAGCTTCTAATCATGTTTATAAAGCGGGGCAAAGTTCTTTAAAAAGCTTTTAATTCTTAAACATCTCATTTTACAGTGCCCTGATTCATTTTGGTACTTCACAGACTGAGTTTACCAGCCGTTTAGTTGTACTGAATTCTGTTTGTTACTCTTTAAACGGGGGGGGGGGGGGGGGTCCCTCAAGACCAGTTTCAAATGATCCGGCTGTCCGGTACCATTTTAATAGACGCCAAACTTTCCGTGGCTTACGTTGCTAGTCAATTCATGTTTTGCAATGCAATGCTTTTATATGACAACGCAGTGCAACTGTAGCAAAAGTAGATATGTAGCCTACAGTTTAAGAAAATATATGTTAAGCGAAAGTAAAGTTGGGACTTGAAATAGGAATGTTGAAGGTGATACCATCTACCCGTAGGTAATTCAAATTGTAACGTTTTACAGATGGTCTATGAATATGGTTTCTATAAGCTGTATGGAAATTTCCTGTGTTTGAAACATTTGCATCTAACTTTGCGTTGCTCCCAAGAACGAGGAATTTGACAGCAAGCTGACTGATTAAGTTTCCTCATTTCATCGATTGGGGAGCCAAATTAGCAATTTTGGTTCAAATATGAAACTTATGAATAAAACCTGTATGAGATATTGCTTCCATGGGAGGAATACCACGCATAAAAACCAACATAAAAGTTAATCTTTCGGTCAAATGTATACATCATAACTTTGACAAAATTGGTTGGATCCAGTGTCTCCCTTGTGATGTTGGGAATGCTTCATCATGACTTCTTGATAACTGTTCAAAAAATCACGTGGTAGTTTGACACATGATAGCTCTATGTGAACGATGTATGTAAAGTCACGTTGATATAGAGAGAGTTCTGTGGACCGAGGTAAACTCAACCAAATCTCTTTTATCAGTTTCTGAAAATAATGCAATTCCTTTTCAAACATTGTGTTTGTCAGGTCTCACTGTCCCAGGCTATAGACAGATAGACCATATCCATATCGTGTAACAATGCCTGACAACAGTAGGGCAAACAAGCCAGCGCATCAGTCACTACTTAAAAAGGCCATGGCACGGTCACACGACAAACAATTCGGATCGCATCCCATCCGATTTTTCAGTTTTTGTTAAAATCATCTCCATCTCTGGTCGGAGAGAGCCAAAAATTTGTCACCAAGTGCAAATTTATGATTTGCACCTCATGCTTATGAAAATGAAATACCAACTTATTATGACGTCACACCGAAATCTTTTTTATCGGTCAGCATAGTCCGATGAAATCCGTCTATCGATGTGACGTCAAGAAATAACTTGCATAAATTTAATTTCATAATTCTGCGGTACAACTCATACATTTACACGGGTTGGCACTTGTAATTTTTTGCTCTTTGCCAACAGAGATGGAGATGAGTTTTACAAAAACTCCTTTAAGAGTGACCGCGGCCTTTGTCCAATTTGTAAGGCTCTAACTCACTAACCCCGACTGAATAGTGATAGATTCGGGTGGCGAAACAGACTCCCCCCCCCCCCGTATTGGCTCTCTTTTTGTTTTTACTGATATGTTTCAAAATGTGGCAAAATCATGCCCGTGACTGCGATTAATCAAAGTTTGTGGGACCTTCCTTGATACGTACTTGCTTAATGTGCAACGCAACTAGGCCTATGCAGTTAAGTTAAAAGTGTATCTCAAGTTAAATGCAAAGTAAATCTTACTTTCGCAATGTACTAGTGAATAAACTTGAACATTTTATGTCCCAGCTCGCTTCTCGGCCTTTTGGCTAAGATCATGTGTAGTATCTGTTCTTTTCATACAGCCTAGAATGGAGCAATGCATGACAGGCCGATGGTGTAAATTGTCTGAGGGCCGCGAGGTTGGTCAGGTGTTGTCCTTCAGTGGACGTAATATTTTATTACTTGCTTTCGCCGAACGGCCCTTTTTCCAGAGATTTGGGAGGACTCCAGGAAAACATTTTATATCCCATCTCAGGAATATCCTATGAAAATGAGATTTGGACTGTTTGAATTCATGTTTAAGGTTCTGCAGTACATGTTTTTGAAAGTTAAGACTTGAGGTACACTTTAAAGGTTGTCCCTGCTGGTAAAACAAATAGGCCTAGCCAATAAAAGGGTAGTCTGCGTAGCGCCTCTGAGGTTGTCATATTCCCTAGGCTGACCATCGTTAATGTCTCGTAGCGAGGATTTGAGAGGATAAAACTTTTTCTACGAGGGTAAGATATATAAGGGTTCTTGACCGCGTACCTGTCTCTGTACCATCCTATTCTTGAAAACGCCTCCAGCTTACCAACTTAAAAGGTTCTCGATATATGAAAAGACAATATTCGGGGATGTACAAATGCCACAAAATTATTATAACGTGAGCATGCACTTCAAAATAAAATCGGTAAAAAGTCTCACCAGTTTAAAATAACGAAGGGAAATTTAGTTTTATATTTTCTTTGTGTTTCTACTATTTCTTTTAAAAGCATCATATTTTTGAAATGTAATGCCAACGTAAGCTGTTTAAACCACTCTTCCCGTCGGTCTTCTTGCCTAGGCAAAGAAAATTGACATGTTAACAGCAAGAAAAACAGAGTAATTTCTTGGCTCTTATTAAATTTTCGACAATACTCTACTGAAGGCTAACTGTCAATCTAAGACGTCTACAGATCCGCAAAGAGAAGACCGGTACTTAAAGTAATAGGCTTACAAACGCTTCGTGTATGAACGGTGTCTAATCGTACTAGAGAGTTAGATCAGGGGACTGGTAGGTAGACTTTTTAATAAGCACAAAGACGTGGTGATTTTTAGTCAGCACTAAATTAAGGTAGCAAGGCGTAGATCTGGTTTGTGGATGGGGGAGGGAGTCCAATAGCCGGAATTGCTCGACGTCCTTAAGTTATCTGTCTACCAAAATGTTATATTACGTTTATTTTGCCCGTTGTCTTTTTTATCTGCCTGAATTAATCAGGGGAAAACGATATGTTTTCCCCCAATATGTTCATTGGGGGGAAGTTGCCCCCCCCTCAAGATCGTCGCCCTGTAAGGTAATTGTATATTAAATTGAGCATTATCTTGTGAAGAAATGTCTTAAGTAAACGTTGAGTAGATGACGTCAGAGTGACGGGTGTGTCATACGTTTAAACAAAGGGGCGATGCGCACAGTTTAACAAGAAATTTCTTAACTGGCTAACGATAGCCCTAATCCCCCCAATCCCTAACCCTAACAAAGAATACAATCGATACAATGCAAAGGCAACAACCAATCAAGAAACACCTTGTTAAAGAGTACGCATTTACCCGGGGTAAACAAGCGTATAATGTATAAATGCCAGATTAAATGTGCACGTGCTCTTATGTACTACTCGTTTAAATTGCAAAATTGCTCGTACTCACATAATTTGGAAGACATGCATATGGACTAATCCAAACTTTTAAACCGGTACTGCATGTGTTTGATATGAGGTGTACCTGTTGTCCATGCTCAAAACAATGCAGACACGAAGAGACACACCCACTTGTACACGTATTGATTACAATGTACTCATAATACGAGTACTATTCTCGTTGGCGTCTATTCTTGCCTCAACTCGTTTTAATGCGTTTGCGCTTCGTCCCTATCTCACAGGTTGTAACAGTCACTTCGAATAACGCAAAATTTTGTACTCGTGAGTTATGAAATGGTATATACTCATGTACTGGTACTCAAGACCATATACAATACATCCGTAATCATTACGTTGTACTCATATTGTAGTTTTTCACTGATTAAGATTGTTTCGACTCATTTATTTTACAAGAGCTTGACAAATTGACATTCCACGCCAGAATTGTTTTCTATAGTAAGTAATTAAGACAGGGAATACTTGGAAAGCAATTATTGACTTTTCAGCACAGGCGTTGGTGATTTGTTAGTTTTGTTGCCTTCTTTCAATATTTATCAAACCTTGCAGAGTAATTTTTGTGTTGTAAGGGCAAACATAGTTGCATGAGACGCACACAGAAAGATAAAAGCGCTTGTGAGAAGAAAACATACAAATTAAGTATACTGTCCGTAACTTATAAAGTAACACGGATTCGTCTCAGTACGCCGGCTTAGAGCAACTTTTCAATAGTATAGACAGGACCTGATCAGTAATCTTTCATTTATTAGTAGACGACGGCCTATAGTGAAAGAAAACAGCAACGCCAGTAATAATATAATGACGGCTATACGAAATTTTAGTTTGTGGGGTTATAGACAGTGGAACGTGTGTGAGCAATCAAGTTCCACCATGATTTGGTGTCGTTAAATCTCATCTAACTAACAAACTGTTTTCTTTATTTTTATTTTTTTCTAGGGAGTGTCACTTCCCGACAAGCCTTAAAGGGTTTCTAAGTGCACTTCCTTTCACACTCTCTGTTACTTATTCACTTTGTGATACTTGTTTTTATCTTGTGTTGTGATAAACCAAAAATAAATAAATGAATGATATGAATGAAATGAACTGACCGACCGACCGACCGACCGACTCCACCATTACTTGGGAACATAAAAACTTAGGCTGGTCACTTTTTCGTGTACCTCGGAGTCATGTAGCACTGAATATGGCTTATTGAATTGGGCCATTCATGGAATGCCACTGTTCCTGTATGCCCCCATATCCCTCTTCAATACGCCTCTGTGATCCGGAACAGTTAAGGGACTGGAAACGTACACTTATTATAGGCCTACGTCATCATACTTAGAAATCTTGAGACCGGGACTTATTTTATAGCACATAGTTTTTTTTTTTTTAAATGTCTACCAGTAATTGACTTTCACTTTCTAAACAATTATTATAGCTTTGAATGTTTTACATTCCCGCTCCTACTCGACTCTCGCTCCTTTTCTGTGCATTTTCTCATACCGTCAAAGCACAGTCCCTGTATTCAAATCCCATAGCAACGTATCCCCTTTTAAATGCAATATGCAAACCTGATGCTCTCTGTTTTATCACAGTTTCTTGTCTTTATTATTGAAATCTCGGCTACGTTCCCCTGACGATATGCAGCTTGTTCTAAAACATAACGCCCACGAAGCTTGAAAAAATTGTCCCGAGTCGTTTAAAGTGATATAGCCCAAATTTCTCATTTTACGCTGAACTGCAGGGCAAGTGAACATTTACAGGGTTGGATATCATTACTGTAACTCCTTATTTTCCTCAATTGATCGGTTTATCTTTTTATTGTTCGCTCGTTCATTCGTTTCTTGGTTAGTTCTTTCGTTTGTTAATTCTTTTATATTTATTTTACTTTTTTTGGACCGACCGTCATCTCCTTCATTCGCATGCGTTGCGGCATTTAAAAAGACCGGTATAAAAATAAAATACAAACCTTGGTGTAAACTGTAAAATGCGGTTTACATCACTAACGGAACATTTCACAGGCAAAACATGAGTCTTCGTTCATAGGTAACTTGACATCCAGAGCACGAATGTTACCCACCAGTAGTAATTGTATGCACCGTCACCACAAACCGGGTTTTTCGATTTCAAATTTTCAACATAGAAGAATAGAATAGATGCATTTTCGAACATATATCTTTGCCTTAAAGCTTGCTGAATAAGAGTTTGTACCCCAATTTCAAGGATACGTATTGACCTTTCACAATGTGCACTTGAGAGTACTCACGTTCATTGATTTTTGCAATATTTACATATACAAAGAGGGACTTGAATGTAGAAAGGACAATCCCAATCAACCAAGTGCCAACACACAGACGGCTGTGATAATAAAATAAATAAATAAACGAAATCTAGGCAACGTATTTACAGCCTGCAGATTAGCTTGTAAACTGGTAAAGCAAAATGTTAAAATTAAAAAGTTTTTTTCCATTACTAGTTTTTTTATAAGGAAAGATAAAGTACATAATATCCTCGGGTTAATTTCTTCACTCCGACGCCATAAAAACCCTCGAGTTTATTATTCTCCTCGCAAAACCAGGTGGTAATATGTCTTGGGATAACCAGTTACCGCTTTGTGGATGTTTATTAGTTTATTCATATTTTCAAGTTGTAGTATCCTCAACTTTAATTGGTCAAATACGGTCACGTGATCTTGTGTCATTAAAATATAAACTTAGGGCAATAGTTAAACGCACTAAGGGTTTTTCATTTACTCGGACTTGTAACGCTTCTTTTAAATCTAAAATGTTATTGTGTATGAATGAACAACGTTGGATACGTGCATTAGAACAGAATAACGCACTCTCGGTGGTTGCTATCGCTTGATTAACTCGTGCTGCGTCCTTGTACATCGCCTTAGCTCCCCAATCGTGCTGCGTGTTTGTACTTAGTGGTAGAGCATTCGGGGTCTGTTTCCCAGGTCATAAGAAAAACTTTAAAAATGGAAATTACTGCCATCGTGAACTGCATGCAGCTAGTTAGTTAGATGGAGTTCACTGAACAGTTTTAACCCATTGGTTTAGTCGAGCCGGCCAAGGCCTTTACAGTTGTGGCACATTGGCTTGTTTTCCCCTACTCCGGGCAAACAACCCAGGGCACCACAACCCTATCTACAGTGACTACACTAAGTTAGTTCGTTAGTTAGATGAGGTTTACCCTCAGTTTCTATCCACTTGATTTAAGTTGGTCCGGTCACACGGCCTTTTTCCAATTGTGGCTTATTGTCTTGTTATGCTTAGGTCATTGCTTATATACTGAGGGCAATCACAGTAGATTCCATCTTTAACCTTTGGTATACGTCATCGCCAGGAGTCATACTCCAGGCCTCCCGGCTGCATAGAAATCTGATTGTCACGTGACACTACGCTAATATAGTCTGTTTACAGGTTTTACTCTCTACATGATAAATTCATGACAATACGCATAAAAAAACTCTTTTTTTCTTCGAAAATGAAATATGAAGTAGTGAAAATGTGTATGATGCAGTGAAAAAATAGATGAAAAACGAAAACCTTTCAATGGTTAATATGTTGAGGAAGCCGTTTTTGCAAAAGTTTATTTCTTTCAACTTTTCAAGAATCGGCAACTGTAAGCTGTCGTCATTGCTAGTTGAAATTCTGCTATGTTAACATAAATGTTTGTAAACCAGTCGTTCATGGTGGGCATATTTGCCCTGAGGTTCCCAGTAATTCGTTGTAGGTGGACGATACTGTTAATTCAATGAAGATTAGTCTGTAGCATTCCTTATGTTCCTTATCTGATTACATTGTGTGATGCACAAATAAGAGTCCTAAAAGAGTATGGTACCAAAATGGCCAAAGGGACCAGGATATGATTGGCTGTTGAACAAGGGGATAAAATTGTGAATTGTGATAACCAGCAAAAGTTTGTTGAACAATTGAGTTCCTCAATGCTAGTGAGAATATAAAACACAGTTGTCTCCCCCATCTTCATAGTTGAATGGGGGTAAAAGCACTGGTATCAGGCCGCAGTGACATATAGACGAATCCGGACAGCAATTGTTCTGATTTTAGTCGGCCATAACTGACGTCTACCACCTTTTAATCTTTCAGTTTCCTTGTTTACTTGTGTCATGGATTGTCAGTTGTACACCAAATTGTATCTTGATTTCTTCAGTTTTACTGAGTATGGGGCTTTGAAATTCATGTATACAATAAACGAAGGCTATTTCAGGCTGATGGACTCCAGTAATGGCTGACAACAGTCACTAAACACAAGCGCTGATTGGATTCGTTTATAAAATGTAAACATACCTTACAGATGGTTAGATTACAAATACCGAAATTATTCCGATCTGTTAAAGTGAAATTGTTGTCTTCCGAAAGTGAATTAACGTAACCGAGCGCTCAAATTTATTAGTGTGCTAATGGCTTTTAGGAAATTAGGAATAGTGCTGCATAGATTATGTAGCCGAATTAAAGTATTGTCAAACATTTTTTTTTTTTGAAAGCCCTATTTATGAAGATTAAGAAATATACCCGGCATAGATATTTGGCACGATTTTAGCTGTCAGATCAAATTGATGACGAGGATTTGTTCCCTTTAAAGTTCAGGGCAGCATAAACTTATAAATGGCATTGTACACTGTTGAAACAAAACTAAACAGGTTGTTTAAATTTCAAACAACCAAAAACCGGTTTTTAAACATCCTTAATAGAAAAAAAAACAAATTGTTTTAATTTTTAAACAATTTCATAATCACATCCTTTAAACAGCTGAATTCTAAACAGTATTTTAACAGTAATAAGTTAACGTGCATTTTACTAGAACTACATTTTATTTCTGCTTTTGCTCCTACGTGCCCTGATGAAATTTAACTCGAAAGGGGAATCTATACATTTCAGAGTTGTAATGGGATTAATTTACGAACCAGAAGCACAAGCATTACATACCTCTATAAATCCCTTTAAAAATGATAAAAAGGTTGTTTCATTACCCTCACTCACTGTTTTGCCTTTTGGACGTAAACCACCATCAATTAAGTCATTATGATGTTGTGTGTAGAAAGTGTGATTTTCAAACGAATATTTATTTCAAATGACAGCAATTGCGTGATGGGAAATTTTTCATACCACACAAAAACACTGTTTAAAATTTTTGTGTTTCTTTGTATTCTTAGAACGTGTAACTTCAACATGTAAACACTATTGAAATTGAAAACGTTTACTTACACAAGCTTTGATCAATCTAAAATGCCAAAGAATTTGCTCAATGTTTCCAGTGGTGTCAAGTTTCAAAGTCAATTAAACTCTCAATTCTATAGAAAAACGAAGATCTTCGAGGCAAGTTCCCAGTGTAACATCACATTTTGTAGTTTCGAAGTGACTGGAAGTCTTTTGTTTGATCAGGATAAACTATTTTCAAACATTAAAAGCCTACATTGAGTTATTTATAAAGTATTTCTGAGGGTTGCAAGAATACGCAATGACCAACTGCATATCCTCTTTCATTTTTCATCAATATAAGTGTTCATTCGAATATTCCTTCCACCTTGCAAAAAACATTTTAACGTCAATATTTCTAAAGATTTCTGATAGAAGTCTTTATCAGACAAAATACAAGACGCTATGTCCAGTTTGACCAAATGAGGAATAACTGGTTATTTTTATGATTAAAAAAGTTCATTTCTGCATTTTGTTACACTGGTGACGGGATTGCTTCAATTTATTATGGCTATCTGCACTGAATACTTAATGTTTATAATTGATTTTGAGAAAATAAAGTGAAAAGACAAATGTTTCTCACCCCAAAGAGTTCCAATTCAACAAATCTGTTGATTTCTATGGCTTCTCCCACAGCGTTACGTAACTCTTCATTATTTGGACACATTCTAAACTTGTTTTAATCAGAACACTCTCTGTGCAAGTTGCCTAGTGTGAGCTACTCATCATCTTTTAAATTCGATGTCAGTAAAAAAACAGAACCAGTTAAAAATTTCGTTACCGTCCCAACACATTCTAACAAAAAAAAGTGAAACTTACTTCAAAAATACTGTGCTCATCTAAAACTCCTAGTGAGAGTAAATTTGACCCGGGGCAGATTTAGTGATATTAGATTCCGAATTTCCGAATAAAACGATATTCCTGTCCATTCGTGTGAGGTATAATCATTTGTTAAGTGCTTTATCACTCTTCTTTGCTCTCATTTACAAAAGGAATAGTCACTGTACGCACTCTTTTTGAGTTTCGCTTTTTGTTGGAGCGCATCAGAAATGTAGTATGGGTAAAAGAGTGTTTGTCTTTAAAATTGTAAGGATTCGACAAAAATATTAAAATCAACTCCCCAGTTGGAGAGCAGGGCTCAAATAATTCCTTGAATTAAATGTCTGTTCACCAAGTATTTAAGTTTAATTTTGACACTACTTTTGCAAAATAAATTAAAAAAAAAAAACTAAAAAATTAATATATTTTACAGCAATGAAAACCGTATTTGATTTTGAGTCCCGCGAATGAAATTATTTGTCTTTTGACGGTCCATTTAAAGGACAAGTACATTCGCCCTAAACTTGTTTTGAAGCAACAGTTTAATCTCAGAATTTTCTTCTTATTCCTCGTCAAGTACCTTGTATAATATTTAAGTGTATATTCAAGGTAAACCAAGCGGGTACTCCTAGTAAATTTCACATTTAAGAAGAAAAGATATTGTCACATGACTCCAAAGAGTCAATCATGAAACATGACAGTCTACTTTACTTCTTCAAGATGGTGTTACTGTTCTTGCCCTTTAACACATGCTTTTTAGTTAAACCTATACCGTAAGTATTCACTTGTAGCATAGGTAGGCAATGGACTACACACATGGAAAAGTCCAAGCACTGACGCAGTTAGTGAAAATGAGCTCGATATGGTCATCTTGTAAATCTCACTTGACAATAGCGAATCGGCGATCTGTTTTGTCTAGGTCTAATTGTGTGACTTACATATCATTCACATTTACATCAGCAGACAAATAACTTCCATTTGCATTTCCTTTGATGAAAAGATGCATGCGTTACAGGCATATTCTGGTGGCTTTTTACCACGGTTTAAAAAAAGGACAAAATAGACCAGATCATGCCCTTCACATTTTGTCGCAATATCCTTTTCCTAAAAAAAGATAATCCCTTTTTGTTAAAAATACCAGCCGTTTTCATCAAAGTAACAGGAAGTTATTTAATGTGGTCACATTGTCCCGTTATCTGTTTTCTATCTTCTTATTGCTTTTTTGAATATCTTTGGAATACCTTTAAAGGAGTCAAGTCTCAACCCATACTACAATTTTTGTAGTAGTCTACAGAACTTCTGGGTTGGTACATGGTATTTGATGACAGCAAATTAAAAATATCAGTAGTCCTTGGTTCATACTACATATTATGCATTGAACCGAGAGTGTTCTGATGGGTCTTGTGTAATTACCTTGAAGAAATAAACTGAGATTGTGTCTTGTTTCGGACAGTTTGGGAAGGGCTAGAAGTATGTGTAGGTTGGGAGGGTTGGAACTGGCTAGGGGAAGATAGTTTCGGACAGTTTGGGAAGGGCTAGAAGTATGTGTAGGTTGGGAGGGTTGGAACTGGCTAGGGGAAGATTTGTTAACTATAGAGGCTTTTTACATGACGTTACTTACTCTCCGGCGGCCATGTTGGAGTACAAGTAACTACGTAGTAAACCACACGGGACGCGCTTGCTCGTTTAATTTGTATACACCGTGCATGTCACAGTGCACACTGTGCAGTGCGTTCGGCACAAAACCATATGTATTTGGCATGAATGTCCTACAGCATGGCGGTTCCGTGACGTAATTGCAAAGCCTCTATAAGTACGTCTGGTATAGCAAACAGTGCTGCTTAGTATTAACTGCGGCGACATCAGAATTATACGGAAAAAAGGGGAATTCAATGTCACAATGAGTACTGATACTCAAAACAAATTGCACTTTTTTGAAAATTATTAATTTGCGAATGCTACAATGCTATTGAGAAGCACTCTTCGCATTCTAAAAGAGAGAGTTTTTCGCATATTTTGGAGTCAATTAATTTTATCTTCGGTAAATCTCTTAAACGTTCCCCAAGGCTTCGATAAGCTTTAATTTTGCTTAGATCGTCTGCTCCGTCCAAGTTCTACGGACATGCAATTTGCCCAACCATATTTACTACTGTCATCTATGCCTGGTGTAACACTGCAGGTATAGTTATATAAACATTTGATGCCAGAAAGCGGTATCATTATACCATTCTAGATCGAGGCAGTCTTCGTCCAGAAATCGTTTTGCGACACTCATCCAGCCCACTAGAATCCTTGCTGTTTTGGCAGTATACTTTTAATGTCATCATAGGTACTTGACCTGAGCGATTTACACTTGTAACAGTTGCCCCTATCTCCCCAAAACTGCCCGTTTAGAGTGTTTAGAGTGCAATTCCCGGTCGATTCGGTATGCCAAAACCATGTTATGAGACTAAATTCAGCCTGACTTCAAAAGTACTTACAGCGATTTGCTTTAAGCAGTCCTTAAAGCTTCTCTTGGTGGGAATTCGATGTAGGCCTACTTAGAAGTTGGATGAGATAAAGTAAGTCTGAAATCAACAGCGCAAGTCTGTCGGTAATTATTTAAGCCGGGAGGGAAAAAGTGACATATTAATTATGTATGCTTGACAGATTATACATGGAACGTTCATTTAAGTTGATTGAAAGCGTCGAGCGAGTTCTATTTTTAACGTGTAGCCTGTTATAATGATGGATTTTTTCTGTCAATGAAAAGGGTTTTCCTTCTTACGTAATGATACACTTAATTGATATTGAACTGATCACGTGTGGCGTCATGGAGTCGGATTACTGTCATCGACCGAAAACTTGACGGAAAGAACGCATAATTTTGAGGAAAAATAGATCACTGTGCAAATCATGTTAAGTGATATGATAACTCGGTTCAATGGCGTTCTTTGTTGTGAAAAGGATTACATGATTCGTGATACGTAATTCAGGGGATTTTAAAACTTACTTTAAACAGTCACAGATATTGAATGTTAGACCTTATGCATTAACGTCACCGTGACACTAGCGTCATGTTGGGGGAAAGCATGATGTACAATGACGCCATCACTTAACCTTGTGTAGGAAATATTTACATCGGCGCTAGGACGCTCGGAGTAAACTCCTCACATCATTGTAAAAGAAGAAGAACTCGCGCATCCGATTGGTTCACCAATCAGCTTGCATTTGGGTGGTGCACGTGGTTTGTTATAGGCCTTATGCAAATGATGACACAATCAATAGGGCAGGCCCTTCTTTGGAAACCATCAAACCAACCCACCGCTCCATGTATGTCATACCTAACACCTCCCTGGTTCTACACATAGTTTATTGGTGTGACCACGTGTTTCATTGTTATTCCTCCAGAATGACGTCAGCGTGTGGTCAATGCGAAAGGTCTAAAACCGTGACGAGGCACCGCTGCTCCTTGTGTTTGACATATTTTCATATTTTCAAATAATTTCAATTGTCAAATGTTTCTTCAAAAGGGTAGAAACCTGGGTACACTTAGCCCATCGGGGTTTTCTTTTATACTATGGCAGTGACCACACTTTGAAAAATAAATCAGTACATTTTGGTGTTTTTCCCTTGTAAATATAGTCTAGCTACGGTGCCACTTGTGGAGAGCAATATGGAGATGGGGCTGCAGACCCCGCATGGAACAAACCCCGCTCTCCGTATCAATGTCGAAGCTTTGGGACACATCGAACTGCAATATTGAATACTTGGTTGTTGCAAGTAGGGTGTGGGGATGCAGATGGCTCAAAATTCGATCTTCCTTTTGCTTTTTCGCTTGTTTTGTCTTATCATGTTTCATTCGACGATTAAAATCCCGAAACAAGTTTTGATACATACGACTGTTAGAAGGGTACTTATTCTATGCATTCTGGTTAAAGTTACAGTGATGTCCAATTCCCAAGATATACAGCCAGTTCTAAATGTCTCATATTCAACGCAAGGTAAACTTATGGCAAGCAAATTGTGATATGTGACGTCATAGCTTCACATTAACGAGCATACCTTTGTTTTCTTTAAACTATACAACCAAGTTCATTCGCCACAAATCCCATGTTATTGGTATTTTATTGCATATGAATCATTGGAATTTTACATTCTTTAAATTCCCACGAACTCTTAACCCAATTAATTTCAAGGTCAACCAAAGCTCCATTCCTTTCAATTTAAACTGAAAATATAAAAGAAACAAATCACTGCTCATCAAAGTGAGGACCAAGGTGATATACGTCTCTTTATTTCAAACTAGTCGGTGGGGCTCTAATATGGGAACTATTTTCTGATATCTCATAGATCACATGTCTGAATTGAATGATGGCTTCTTTAAATTACTCAAATTAAGTGCCACTTTCACATATAGAGAATTATATTAGCCTAGATACAATTAGCATTACTTCCCTCAAGAGGCATGCTCTTGGCAAGATCTTATACCTGCCAATATACGTGCAAATACAATACAATGATGAGGTTTCAAACAAATGGTACAGAGGGTTTCCAAGACTGCGGCATGGATGTCTAGAGCCTTGTAAAATCTGTATTCTGTTTGAAAAAATTAAAACCTTTTCTCTCTTTTCAGGTAGCAATATGACATGTTTCCCTGAGGCCCGCATGGAATTTTTGCAATGGCTTATCGAGAGGGGCAGGGCTTGACTGATGTCAAGAGCCCAGTACGTCCAGAGCGGGACTGGTCCGGATTTCTAAGTCTTTCGTTAGAAGGTTTGACCCTAGTAGGCAACCTATTTCCAGCTCTTGTTGCATTCCGAGTCAAACGACGTTCTGATAGGACGGTCACTGACTACTTAATTGGCGCTCTCTCTATTAACGACATGATGGCAGTCTTACTTCCTCTTCCTGTTTCACTGCCAGCTTTTATTGACCCAGAGGTCGACGAGGACTGGACAGGGGGAAAGGCTAGCTGCGTATTTTACCAATTTTGTATATATTGGTTACAAACTGCTGCCATGCTACTTGTTACAGAAATGGCGTTCGAAAGGTACTTTGCATTGGCCATTCCTTTGAAATATAAAAGTTGGAGGACTCACCGCAGAGCGTTAGTTATGATATGTTTTGTGTACATTTTCACATTCGTGGTTTCCTTAATGCCAGTGGTTGGACTTGCACCCCCAGCCGTTTCAAGAGACGGAGGTAGAGTGTGTAGATCGTGGATAGCTACACGGGCAGACAAATGGCACCAGGCGATATTTTCAATATTTCTCATTGTACAAGGTTGGACAACAATGATCATAGTCTTGATGTTAAATGTGAATTTAATTTACAGAATATGGAGTTACAGCAAACGAATGGATGGATTTGATAGAAATAACATTGAGGAGAAAAAATCAATTAGAGAATTTAGCAAACTTGTGGTTGTGGTCGCCATCTTGTTTTATCTCACATGGTTACCAGTTTTGGTAAGTTTTAACCTTTATCTACATTTCTTACAAGGGCAAAGGTCAAGTATTAGTACCATATCTGTTTTTATATATGTGATCCTCGGCCTTTTCGCTAAGATCATGTGTAGTATTTGTTCTTTTCATCCAGTCTAGAATGGACCCATACATAGCAGACCGATAATGTAAATGGTCTGAAGGCCCTGAGGTTGGTCACGTATTGTCCTTTAGTGGACATAATAGCTTCTTTGGGAAGCAGTGAAAGTTTTGGTTTTGCCAGAGGGTCGGGAGGACTTTAGAAAAAGATCATACATCCCCATGGTTAATCTTGTAGCATGAAATGAAAATGATGTTGAGTCAGTGAAAGGGGCAAATAGAGTTTGGTTTTTACTTTTTTCACATTTTTTATTCTGCACTGCATTTGTTCATTGGCTTATCTCTAACACTGACAAATGCGATCCGTGCACCCATTCTATAACGTCGTGATTCGTTACGGTGCAATAATGTCTAGAATGTCTAGTCTTCGATTTGTGTGAATTTTTTCACTTTTTACCCCACAAATAGGTAAGAAATTTTGAGTCAATTTCCATTTAGCATTTATTTACACAACATTACGTTTCTTCTTGCCTGGAGGCCCTTTGGTTTTGGTAATGGTAAAATAGCAGTCCAGAAGGGAAAACGAGTTGTTGAAACAAAGTGTTAAAATTCTCTATTAAACTCTCAAACCACTTCAAAAATTTACATTGTCAGTAAGTATTAAGTTTACAAAATTTCAAACCCCTGCGCCAAGAGTGGCGCCATTAAATTTTAAATAGATTCAAGGAGGGGTAGATCAAGCAAACATATGTTAGGGTCGAAAAGATATGGGAGTTCATCGTCCAGAGTTTTGTGCTGACTAAATTCTTGGCAGTGGCTGTACATTCGAGCTCCGATGTCGCTACTAAAAGAGTCCGATTCGCATCATATCACTTGTCTCATATCATAAATAAAGTGCTCTCATGATCAATCGGCAGCCTATAGCTAAATATGCAAATATATCTTAAGCTCTCATCGCCAACCTTATCTCAAAATAGAGAAATTCATTGCACAAAAATTGTTGCAAATTGTTTGTTTTTTGTGTTAAATACCACAGAGCCCTTTTGACAGTCTAAATTGTAAAGGTACTTTGAGACTTATTTTTTCTTTGTTACTTTAATATGTTTATAAACATAATCCAGCGCAAATAAAATAGTTTTCTACTACCTAAAACACACAACCAGAGAGACATCCATAAATAGCCCTAGTAAAATGCCTAGTCGTTATAATCAACTCTTTAGAGCGTGCGATTTAAATGTTTATGTTTTTCGAGCTCTCACATCTTCTTGAAAGTATAACGAGACGGATTTCGTTGCTTTCTTCACGTCTTCAATTAAACAATTTTACTTTAGTGTGGTCAAAACAGCTGCATCGAGGGAATGTGACTGTCGGTGTTAGTTTTAGCGACTTCGAGAATGAAAAAAAAAAAATGCCGTAGATGAAAATAAACAAAAACAAATGCGAAATTAACCCAAAAGAGCCCACGGAAGTCAAAGAATACCATTTGCATTCTTTCTGGTACATTTATTCTTTTTAATTTTGATACATTTTTGCCGTTAGGTGAAACAATTTTCGATAAATTATCGTGTAGGCCTACGGCCAGTTTCAAAGGAATAGTTCGACATTGCATCGGGAGGCTTCAGGCCTGGCTGCAAGTATAATGGCGGCCATTTTGAATGCGTTTCTCGCGGTCGTTGACTTCGTAGCAATGTACATCAGTCGACTGAGTTAAATGTTTTTCGCTGTAATAGAATATGCTAGTTTTCTTCTTAAGGATTGATCTGATTGCAGCTTATACATTCAAATGGCATTTTTTTTTTTCGTGATGTAGTATAAAAATCCAAAATGAACGGTCACGTATTGTGATTACGTTGTATGCAGCATCTATATAAATTATAACATCTATTGCAAACTGTTGTTTCTGATCACGAAAAGCAGGTGCCTGTGTTAAAGTGGAAAAACCGTAAATTGATAGTAATGGAACTATTGGGAATTAATCACCTTCCAGTAAGAGCAATATCTATGTCCGCGGGGTGTAACTTAACAACTCAAAACATGACGATGGGATTTATTATGGTATAAGTAGAGAGGCTTCGACAATGTAGGGTTTCGAAGCAGGCACTCCTGTGGCGTATGGCTGTTCGATGAGAAAATTGATATAAATACAGTAATGTGTAAGGAGTCTTGTTAACACTTATCCTGATCAATGTTGGAGGTATAAGTGTGCATATAGGTTGTGTATATTCAGATGTATTAATCGAAACTGCCTTGTGTTTCATTTAATGATTAGTTCGAGATTCATTTCGTCTTGATTCAAGAGACTTGGCTGGGTTGCATGACTTTTTCAGAAATCGGTATCCTATAGATTCCATTCAAGTGCCAAACAGGACCCTTGTGTTGTCTTTCTAACCCGGACCGTGTTATTGGCCCAACTGGTTAAAAAAAGACCACGAAAACGCCTACGACATGATTGTAGTTGTACTTAAAGCACTCTAAAAATGTCTAAAATCGTTTACATGTTTGGAGAAAAAGGAAGGCAAAAGAAAAATAGCAAAAGTGCTGTTATTATTTTTTTAAATTAATGTACATCTTTTCTGCGTAGTTATTGTACACTCTTAAAAAGTTGGTTAAAAAAGTTCACCAACACTGGTCACGTATGTTAAATACCTGAAATTGGGTAAAGTTTTCCCCAATATGTGTTGTTTATTTGGTTGCCCCACAAGCTGGTTACCCAATTAAGTGGTAAAAAACCTCTTAGGTAACCCATTAATCAACAACTATTGGGTAAGCATTAACCAATTTCAGGTATTTGACATACGTGACCAGTCTGCCAGTGTTGGTTAGTTTTTAAACCAACTTTTTTAGAGTGTTATAGTTCTTAATTTTTTCTTCTGTGCAATATGTAAATACACTTTTACAGTGTTGGTGTAACCTGGTACCAACAAAGTTATTTCATCGAATTTTATTTCAAGAGAAATAAAAATAATGAATTGATTATTGAAGTCTTTAATGCGCATCTTCATAAAAGAAGGGGCTAAGGAGAACGTAATTTTGATGAGCAAACCAAGGCGTTAAACCAATTTTTAACCAACAAATAGTTTGAGCGTGGTTTTAGAAACCGACTGATAAGCGTGTTTTAACTGACAGCTAGCTGGTTTGACTCGTAGCTTTTCCAGGGTGTGGTTTCTTCAAGGTTACTTTTGTCAACTTTAATTGCTATTATCTCGAGAATTAAAATAAGAAATGGATGTACATTTCAGAGCATGTTTATGTATGTTTGCCTCTGTAACCGAGTAAACAAAAATTTAGTGCTAACCAGGGCGCCAGGATTTGCCCGACAGGGGGGCCAAGCTCCCCGACGGGGAGGGGGCAGCATTTCAAGGCCCCGACAAAGGTGGTCACTTAGTCCGGATGGGACGTGACTCGGCAGAATCTGAGGCGCGCGGAGCGTGCCGAAATTTTGAGCTCTCTTTTTAACAAATACTTAAAAATCTGGAGTTTATTTTGAAGAAAAAAAAAATAAATTTTTGAAACAATTTTGACTTTTGGAAGGACGATAAAAAAGTTGGTGTGTTTATTGAAGAATCTATCCTTCATATGGGCAAAATCACAAACGTTTTGTACGAGACAGCTGAAATTCTGTTGAGGTTTTGCATGTAACCGTTCTAAGTTTACGTACTAAGGTCTCAAGACGAGACTAGAACTTTGCCCGAAAAGTTTTTCCCTTTTTTAACGAAGATTTGAAGGTTAGGAGCTATTATATTGCAGAAATTTGGGGATTTAATGTAAGAAAATTTGTTTTTTGCAAGGTTAAAACGAAAAATTTGGGTTCTTTATTAAGTGATATGAGCCTTTCAAGAGCAAAATTAGGTAGAATGTCGGGGTGATTTAAAAAGTTGGTTTTAAGTGCTGTACTGAGTATCCATCGATATAGGAAAATTTTGTCACTTTGAACAATCTGAAGCTTATATTGGGGAAAAATTGTAATTTTATGACAGACCTTTTTATGAGAAATATCAAGTAGGGGGTGATCTGTAGTTTTGTTGGGGTTACTGAATATCATCAGGCAGATTAAGGCCCTCTGACCATATTCGAAAATTTTTCCGCTGAAAAGTTTGGCTTCCCATATATTTGAAGTTTTATGTCTTATATATTGAAATATATAGGCGTACGGGAGCGTTTCGGTTTGGGAGCGGGCAGAATTTGTCCAGAAAAATGTAATCCTGTCCGAAAGAGCACACAGATTTTTTTGAAAAATTGAGAACCACCAGACAGCAGGAAAAGGCATTTCCCGGGCTGGTTACGGTAATTAGGAACAAAGTAGTCATTTATTTGAGCTTTCTTTCACAATTAAAATTTCACTTTATAATACTGCCCCAAAACTAAGAATAATATGCCAGCATGCATTGTTTCGGTAAGTAATCTGTTCGCCCAAAATATCTAAGCGGAGCGCAACCACCAGTTGGTACAGAAAATTGTTAAAAAAAATCTAGTCCCTCAGACTGTCAATCAGCCGGAAATGGCATTTCCCAGACTTGTAACTAGAAATGAAGTCATCGTTATTTTGAGCTTTCCTTTGAAACGAACGTTTAAATTCAACAGAAAAAAGGTTCAACTTCCTATAGTGGATCAGAAAATTCCCAGATAAAAGGTACTGCTACAATTAGATGTCTTGTCCCTTTTTTTGGGGGGGGGGGGAGGGGGACTGTGCAACGGAATTGAAATCATACTAATGTGTTTCACTCTACTAGGAATCTTGTATTCAATTGCAAGATCCAAGTTGAAATTTTCTACGTGACTGCCCTAACCCCAGACTATAAATTATTTTACTTCCGACTTTTTTGAAAATATGTCACGTTACAAGGTGGTTTTTAATGAATTTTCAGTCAGACTTATGGGGAGACATCCTCACGCTTTTTTTTAGGTTCATTTCTGTGTTTTCATCATTTAACTTTTGTCCTTTTTATATTTCATATCTTTCTTTTCATTTTAAGTTTATCAATTGTAAAGAATGTTTAGGACCTCATGGAAGATTAGCTTTTATTGTGCTAAATGAGTTTTACCCTTGAAAGTTGAAATAAACTCTTTATCATTATGTGTAGCTCGAAACATCCTGGCCGATTCTCATTACCGTTGCTAGAATTCTACTGTCGGGGCAGGCCAGATGGCAGATCACTGGGCACTGCATGCACCTGAACAACCTCTCGTCTGTGTTTTGTCAGGAAAATTCGGAATTGTGAGTTTCCTTGAAGAATATGGTCTTCTAGTGAGCAAAACCAAGAAGACCGTCCGGATTACTGAAGTTTATAAGACCCGCATCTTTTATCAGTTTAAGGTGGGTATTCAGATGAAGGTTCCCCGACGAAATTGGGTTTTCCCAACAAGAGGGGGAAGGGCAGCCTTCCCCGACGGGGGCATGACCTTGAAGATTGAAGATAGGATGAGGGATAACAGAGTTTGTAAGAAGTGACTAAAACAGATTCAGATAGGTATTAAAATACCGTTACAAAAGAATTAAATAGTTCAAAAAGCAAAAAAAAGTTTCATGATTATCCTTCCAGTAACTTTAGTACTTTACCTTCCTTTTAGGCCTCCCCGAAGGAAATTGCCGTCAGTTCCCCGACGGTGGGGGGGGGGGGGGGAGAAAGGACAAGGTACATGAAATGAGGTTTAACCGAGCAAAGAAGAAGTGATTGAAAATCGATTCTACACTGTTAAAAATTTCTGTAAATTTACAGACTTTTTTTAACTTAAACTTTTTGTATTTTACTTTTAATAAAGATTTTCTGTATCTTTACAGACACTTTGTATTGCTACAATAAAAAAGGTTGTTTAACATGTATTTTCTGTTTATTTGAAAAACCATTTCTGTCTGCTTTTTTAACCAAATTTTACTGCTTTGTAAAACTTTTTCTGTAAATTTACAGAAATTTTAACAGTATTTTGTATTTTTCTGATTTCACATAAATATACTGTCATTTAACAAACATTCATTTTGTTTTTAAGCTGAAAAAGAAACAAAAATAAGCCCAAACAAACAAATAAGAAATAGCCAGAAAATTTTCAATATATAACATGCATCGTTCTGCGAAGTTTCAGTTAAAAAAGAAAACATTTTTGGCAAATTTATGGCCCTATTTGAAAATTAACTTACATTTATTATACTGACAATTGGTATACTGATGTCAACTCATCGCCACAGGCGCTCATGCACTTGATCGAATTAAAAACGTTTCACAAATTTACTTGAAAGAGTCTGTAAATTTACCACTTTATGACGTATATCTCATTTTGCATAAATGGGTGGAGCTTATTTTGTAGGCATTTTCCTAACAAAAGGATTGCTGTTGCTTTGAATAATATCTTTTTTGGCGTTTTTTAATCAGGAAGTGATAAACTTATTGTTTACCTTTTCTGGAAATGTTTGCAACCAATGTATTTGCATTCTTTGTCATATTTATTTTAAAAACAATTATTATATGGTACAAAAAATGTGACTTTCCAATTACAAAGTTCCTAGAGATAGGAGTTTACTGGACAACAATGTGATAACAAAGTATCCTCATTGTGTTTTGAATGAAAACAACTTCGTAACGACACATTACGTTGATAAGCAAATACCTGATCTACGTAATGGTGAAGTGTATGTTACTTAATAACATATGAAAGGAAAAAAAGCGATATTATAATAAATACTAAAACGCCGAGAATGAAAACAGTAGGCTGTAAATTCACATAAAATTAAGGTAAAAAAAAACAACAATTCTGTAATTCGATTTTACAGTAGACATTTGTAAACTAATTTACATGCAAAAACTGTAAAGAAAAAACAAACACTTAATGTTTTTCATGATTACAGTCTGGCTGTAAAAAAAACATTATTTGGTTGGAAAAAAATTTGCCATAAAAATTATGTAAATTTTACAGAGAAATTTTTAACAGTGTAATACGTATTAAAATAGCATTTCAAGACAAAAAAAGTGTATCCATTCAGTAATTTCAGTCCTTGTAGGCTTTTTTCTTTTCCTTTTTTTTAATTATTTTTTTTTAATTTTTTTAGGCCTCCCCGACGAAATGGCCGACCTGCCCCGACGGGGGGCCAGTGGTCTCCGACAGGGGGGCATGGCCCCCGGTCCCCCGCTGGCTCCACCCCTAGTGCTAACCTTTTCTTTTAGGTGGGATAATGATGCCAAAGTTTAAGCTTGTAAACCTTTACAAATATCCCTAACCCGTGTAGCGACTCTTTTGCTGCAGTCCTCTTAGAATGTCGTCCCTTTTTCGTAGCGATGAACTGAACTAAAAGACTTCGTCCGCTCCGCGGGCTAGCTGTGACTCCGTCTACTGTTTTAAGGTGGGATCAGTTTTTCTCTTTTAAATAAACAATATAATGAAACTCGGGACTGCAAATGTAAAATTATCTTTTAAAGTTTTTATGAAATATTCGTATTAACTCTGCAAAGCCATTAAGTTAAACTTAGAAAATTTTTAGTAAAATTTACACAACATTTCTGGAAAAGGGCCCATATTGTATGCAATCAAGTGAAAATTACATATAAATAGGCCTGTAAGAGAGAATATTTATCTTTTTTTGTTGGAATTACAAAAAGGAAAAGCAAAATTTACATTTCTTTCGTGTGAAAGTTTACTTGAAAGTTTTAATGCTATATTTCCTTTCTTTATTTGAGTTCTGACACTCAAATAAATTTTTTCTTGAGCGTGAAGGATATTTCTGTGAGTGTCAGGAGAACCTTCGTTTTATTTTTACTTTACAGTTTTGAGAGGACATGTGATCACATTGACAGAAAATGAAAATAAGACAGATTACACTAGCATGTAAGGAAAACCATATCACCTTTTTTAAATTTGAGAAATACTGGTGCAAATCTACTTTTATTACAACTTTTACACCCAAAGTGATGAAATTTTACGCTTTATTCGTCATAAAGCAAGAAATCCTCAATTTGACATTGACAGCTTGATTGGGGAATCAGTAAATCTTTATCTTAAAGGGCCAATGTAGTCACTCCAGTCAATATACCGAAAGGCAGGAATCCGAGAGTGGCTGAATTGACTCACGTTATATGCACAGTTCTACTTTGGTTACACTAGTGATAATTTCATGGTTACACCAGTGATAATTTCATGGTTACACCAGTGATAATTTCATGGTTACACCTGTGATAATTTCATGGTTACACCTGTGATAATTTCATGGTTACACCAGTGATAATTTCTTGGTTACACCAGTGATAATTTCATTGTTACACCAGTGATAATTTCATTGTTACACCTGTGATAATTTCATTGTTACACCTGTGATAATTTCATGGTTACACCTGTGATAATTTCATGGTTACACCAGTGATAATTTCATGGTTACACCAGTGATAATTTCATGGTTACACCTGTGATAATTTCATGGTTACACCTGTGATAATTTCATGGTTACACCAGTGATAATTTCATGATATTTACAGGATTGTGCGACATGCGACCCAGGGGCCATATGTGGCCCCTGTACTTCAAAAAGGAAAAAGGATCCTCTTGAAAACAGCATTCCTGGCTAAATTTTACTCCTCTTGGTCTCGACGAAATAGAGAATTAACCACACCGGGCAAGTTTTGCCACAATAATCAGGTTCTTCCACAGTATAATACGAACGCATGTGGGTATACCTGGTTGGCACATTGATTGCCCTAGGCCTGGGGTGGGGAATGTTGAGGTGAGATTGATATACTACTATCACACCACTTTACCAGATGGTGTCAGAAACACCATTTGTCTTTGGTGTTGGAAAAAATTCACACACTACTCCAAAACATTAAAAAACTCGGAAGGGGAATAAAATGCGTATCGTAAGCCTCCTTAAGTTAAAATAAATGTTGAGGCGGTTAACTTAGTCTCTCCCTTTAATGTTCGCATTACTTGCCGAGAGCATTGATGTTTGTTCACGTGAAAGAAATCAGGAAGAAGCACTTGAACATTCATGACCGTTGCGATTACTTCAATAACTCTCGTTGTTAGCGAAATTGAGACAGGCGTCAAGGATTTTGAACTAAAAGATTTTTCATCCGTCAAAAAGGAGAGTTTCTGGGAGGGATATTTACCCAGAGCAAATTGATGGAATTAAATAATTGGACGAAAATTTAACAATAAATAAAATAAAGTCTAGCTCGATTTATAAGTCGAGATCTGTCTTAAGGTTTACTATAGAAATCACTGCGTAACCGCTTCTGCTTTGAGCAGTTTCCACAGTAGTTTGCCTCCTCCCCCTGGAAACACTGGCTGTTGCCTCCTCGGTGTTATACAACCCGTCTACTTACTCAACATTTATATTGAGTCAATAATAAGAGTTAGTTAGACAAAGTTGTACGGCCCAGTTTCTCATCAATTGTTTTGTACAAGTCAGGCCGGTCACAGCTTTTTCCGTTGTGGCTCACTTGCTTGTTTTCCTTACTCCACTGCTTATGCTGAGCCCAAGCACAATGGCAGTACCGGGTTCCATTTTAAAGACAAATGCTCAATAGCAGGGAAACAGGGACTTTGAAATCGAAACAAGTAAAGGACGACATAAAGAATAGCAGGGTGAATAAGGGATAACAGATAACCTAAGATAAACCTTGACAAATGCTAGTTCTGATGTGATAACTCCGACGGTTCAAACAAGACACTTGAAGGGAGCATACCACAATTAATTCCTCCATTGACTTACACACTAAATCCAAAAAGTAAACGGGCCTCTAAAAGCTTGTCGAAGTTTTCGCCAGGGTCAAGCTACCCCTCATATGAAAGCTGACAAGTTGGCCATTCATGGCATTTTCAACTTACCATATCATGACCATGAAAATTTTTTGCTATTTCACCTCAAAGTTCAAACCACCTCTTCCGAGCCTTGTTTTTCACTAAAATCGCGGTATGCCTCCGCCAGCTTCTAAGGTCCATAATTTCCACAAAATTGCTTCAATTAAGCCCATTTTTGCGCCAATGGTACTTCATTTGATATACTTTCAAAAGAAACTTGCAAAAAAAAAAACCAGCTCGTTCCATAACATATCAAAAAAGTGCTCCTTTTACGGACTCTATCTGAAGGCGAACAAACGGACGCATTAATACACCTGCTAATTGGGATATGCTCCCTGCGTGCACAGTAAATTCAAAAGTACTAAGCCGCCCTCTATTTTGTTGTGATGATATGAGGGAAATTACATTAACTTACTAGCAGTAGCAACCACTTCTTGCTAAGATCAACTCAAACCGCTTACTGTTCTACTTATATTCGAATTATTCACCTGTGTAGTGGTCCTTGTGGCTTGGTTATTGTCAAAGAAGAGAGCGATCCTCTCCATTATACTTTGACAGTTTGAAGGGAAATTAAACGAAACTGTTCTTCTAGTACAGTGTACTTACAACTCTGTTGTAAAATGCGATTCCTTGTTTTGTTCTTCTAACTAACTCAAAGTGAAAATATCACTCAAGTTAGTTAGTTAGTTAGTTAATTAGTTAGTTAGTTAGTTAGTTAGTTAGTTAGTTAATTAGTTAGTTAGTTAGTTAGTAAGATGGAGTTTTACGACACAGTTTCCAACCTGTTGGTTTAAGTCGAGCCGGCCATGGCCTTTTTTCCAGTTGTGGCTTACTGGCTTGTTTGCCCTATTCCATTGCTTAGTATGCGGAGCATCACGCACAACGGTAGAAGGTTCCATTTTAGAGTGGTATGACTCGACCTAGTAGGAATTGAACCCTGACAGGCCTTCCTCGTGTTGGGCGGATGCTCTACCGTTAGACCAAATCATCACTCAAAACTCGACTTACCATTTCACCCAATGGCAACGGAAGGTACAGTTTATCTGGTACACCTTATTTTCTAATCATTTTGCAATTTGTCCATTTTTCTTTTTTTTTTTCATTGAAATTAAAATTTTATTGCATACGGAAGCTCAACGTAACTCGCTTCAGTTCTACTCTCAAGCCTAGAAAAGCCATTCCCCGATGTCAGTGGGAATCACAAGTGTTTAGGGTTTTCTTTAAGCTCTTCGCCAAATGAAGTGGCACTCCGTTTATTGATAGCCTTCTGGGCAACCATCACTTCCCACGGGGACCCCAAATTATATTTTCACGAAGACCCTAGTAACTTTCCCTGGGATTTTTAGCTACGATGTTTACAACTTATTCCAAGATGGAGTGAATGTTTCAAGAATTTTGTGTGCTCAGTCTCCCGTAGCAGGCCATTTAGTGAGAGTGTGTGGTTTATCTTAGCTGCAACTAGATGTTTGAAAATCCTTCACGTTTCACCAACTCCATTGCAATAAGACCACACTGCATGTACATGTCACTTATATGTAAGGCTTCCCAAGTAAAAAGAACATAGTAGTTCTCAAATAAAATTATTTAGGAAGCCGTTCCATGCAGCTTTTATGTCCTATGTGCCAGCTGCACGTTGATGTATATGTTTACAAGGGATGGGTGACAGACCTAACACAACTAGTGTTATCGGGAACTTTCTAGCAACTGTTTGGCTTGTTTTTACATTTCAACGAGAGGTTTGTGCGGTTCAATGCCTGCATGCTTAGTACTTGTTCGCGATTTGTTGTACGAAAACTAGGAACAAAAAACTGGACCAAAGTCCATTTTAGAGAACGGAAAGGGTCCATTAAAATTCATTGACAGATCTTCATAGGGACAGGGAGAAAAGTCTTGTCCAGAGGAACTTGCAATCCTCTGAATATATCAGATCTATAATTTTATTGAAGATTCGCAACTGCGACTAAAGGAAAAACAAAATCACAAGAGTATGAAGTGGGTAACACCGGTATCATGTGGTCAGGATATGTCAAACTTTTCTGGCGGATGTGCACTGTTTAACAAGGAGTTTCTTTAGGGACTGTTGCCGTTGTGTTGTAACGATCGGATTCTTTGTTAGGGTAAGGGATTAGACTAGGGATTAGGTTAGAAAACAGGGCTATCGTTAGTTAGCAAGCTAGGAAATTTCTTATCAAACAGTGCACATCGCCTCAAATTTTCTGTGGGCTCTCCGCTCCAACCAATGTTGACGTTCGGCTTAGATACCGTAGTCTTTGGGACATCCACTTCTTCTGATGTAACCAAAATATGTTTTGCTCAACGCCCCTGGGTTGCCTACAGTGGCAACGCCCTGCCTATAGTTGTCCAGTGAGGGGACGGGTGTCTTGGAGCCCAAGATCTTTGTCACAGTATACACCACGTGACAAAGAAGGTTACTATGCATCAATGCGTTTGTTGTTAAAATTTAATTACAGAATCGTCCTGAGTTTTAAATTTCAAGTTCGTCGCACAAACTTCTTACTTATCACTTACAAGTATCATCAAAACATGCAATAACCTTAAGAAAGGCAAAATAATTATAGAATTCTGTAACTTTTCCCATGAGTATCAACAGTCGAAACCGATGAAAAGACATTAATTTGTGCTCGAAACCACATGCATACATGATATAGCTAAGATGATCCATTTTTTTCATGATCATTTTTTCGCCTCTTACGGCAGTCAGGGAATACCGTGGGCATATTCTACAACCCCCAGCCCACAGGGGGAACAACCATTGATGGAACTGCTCGGCTTTGTGGTGTAAAGATCATCATTAGTAAGACACAATCCCACTTTATAGTTGAAGGGCATATTACGGTGATCAAATTGCACGTTGTGTAATATGGAGTAATGAATGTGTCTTTGAACTTTTTAAAACAGTCAAAACGGCTTCTCTACACTCCGCGTAATTTCATACGGTAGTTCATGTAATACATTTAAGTCTGCGTTTCCTGCCAGATCCTCGAGAAAGATGAGTAAATCCTAGGCTACTTTAAAAGCTTTCAGTGGTAAGAGTTTCTTAAGGCCAGTAAGAATACATTCCTTGCAGTCAAATTTTTAAAACTTTAATTCATCTGTTGTGCACATATTCCGGCCTAAATATTACAGCTGGACAATCTATGCATACGATTAGTTTTAACTATTTACTTGTTTTTGCCTTTTGGGCAAGAAAATGTGTTTCTTGTGTATATTCGTATATATATATATATAGAATACTTGGGAAATTATACCAACGTGCGACCGCTCGGGCATTCACACACATGTTTTCAGTTCAAAGCCTTTCTCCTGCATGTGGTGAATACACTGCCCGAGGCGAATGTGCGATTAATCTTATATCGACACTATACATTTCTCACACATCAACAAAACCTACATCTCACGGGGTTTTAAGGAATTAAGTATTTTATTTCTTAACAGTAAAAAGTTGAAAGGAGTTCCTATCGAATTATGGGTCAAGCAATTTACATTAAGTTAGTTAGGTATAGGTGGTTGCTTGGATTTTATCGATCTTTGGACGAATATGTTTCCCGAATGAAACCATTGAAAATTTGCTCCCTTGAAAACAGTCTGCTTGTCCTTGGTTTCAAGAAGTAATGTGAAAGACAAACCGTATTTTAGGTTAACAACACAAATACAGTGGACACCTATCTCAATACAATGGAAGAAACATTTCTCAGATTTGACATTGTAATTGATACAAATCAACTCTGTGGATAAATTAATTTAAATATTAAACTCTGTCGATAACTAAATTTTAATACAAACTCGGCTAAAATTGGTTGTATGATCGATTAAAAAGGCGGTAGTATTTTCAATGTAACAATTATCACTAACTTACGATAGGGAGCTGAAATTGTCAATGACAACTTCCTGTAAACTGGCATCTAAAAAACAAAACAGTCATCGGAAGAACCGCGGTTTCGGACCTCAAGAGTATAGTCTCAGTTTGGCAATTTTCCCAGAAGTTGCAATTTCTCATTAGGATTATTTCTTTTATGCTGGCTTGAATAGCAACTCTTCCTTTTAGTAAAATTCTTGTAGCCGATCGTTTCAAGTAGCATGTAAGGCCCCCATACTTCTCCCCGGTAGATGAAGGATTACCATTGCTTTAATGTTTATGTACCCCCACTCAGGAATTTCTATCCATGCAAGGTACCCCCCTCCCACACTCTGTCTTTTCTCGTTATTTACCAGCTGTTAGGTACACGAAAAACGTAAACAAATGAGTTGCAATTACTTGCATTTTCATGTTTTGATTTTTCTCTAACGATTAATGTTTTTACTATCCTTCCACTGTGAAAACTGAATTTTCTTTGAAGTTTAAAAGCAGAACCATAATTTTATTACTAATTTCGAGAAATTCTTCTTCAAACCAACCAGGGTCGTATACTTAAATCATTTGTAAAACGTTGGAAAGAACCTGTCGCTTTCTCGTGAGGGATAATGATCGTAAGCCTTACCGTGGAAAACGTGGAAACCTCTAAAAAAGACCAGGAGGAGTCCACGAAATGAAACAAAATGAGAAATTACGGTAGGTCAATGGAGAAATAATTGGTGGTGTGCTATTTAGCGCAGTTGTATTACCGGTATTTCTTAAAATGGCTTTTTTCCGGATGAATTGCACGATTCCACAACACGTTATTTTACAACATGCATGAATGGAAAAGAAAACAAATATGAGTTCGAATGAGTAGGCCCCTATAAGACATTTTTTATTCAACAGGATTCCCTGAAGACCACTGCATCTAAATATCTGTACAGGGTTAAAATATGGTTCGGAGGGTGTCAGTATGCGTTTTGTAAGTTACTTTTCCGAAACATATCAGTTCTGCGGGTTAAAAACCCGAAAACCGTACCTAAAAGCCTAACAACTTCAAACATAAGGAACGACGGTTAAACAATGATAATTTATAATCTCCTATAGAACATTTTCCCGTGGCCCTCAACTCCTGCCACCAAGCTAGGCCTTAAAGGCCCAATTCTCTCACCCCAAATAGTACCACTTCTCCTAACCTTCTTACTTAACCGTCCACATTATTGTCTGGAATTCATCCTCATCCAGAAATTATCTCAGTTTATTGCTTCAGGGTGAGTATAGAAAAGTATATAATAAGTATAATCAAAACACCCTCAGTGCAGTTCATGCTGTGTAATATAAGCTTTGGAACTCTGCATTGTTTGAAGTAGCTGTCAATCAAAAAGCTGAGCCAATTGATAATTTAGGTACATCCCTACCAAAATTGTAGTTCGGGGTGAGAGAAGTGGCGCTTTAAGCTTAAACCAATAATATAAAATATTTACATATTGTGGGAACTTTTAGGAAAGATATTTGCAAAGGAAGTGAGAAGTACAACATCTATCTCTGGTCTGAAAACAAAATGGAAAATTTATCCCTCGTCTAAAAACAAGGTTGGGGCAACGGCTTAGTATACTATAGAGTAGTAAAACTACTCCAGGTAATGTAACTCCGATAGTAAAAGGTTTGATTCCGCTAAAAAATTTTCAGCATCGCTAAGAGATCGTAGACAGGTTTATAGATGATACCCGTGAACGACTTCCATACACTCTCCCGTTTTAAAGAAAAAAGGTATGGGGTCAAGATATGGCGTGTTATTCAAGGTATTATAACCTGAGTTGGGGATGAAAGTGTTCAATTTAGCTAATGAGAGACCTCTGTCACCACTTAAAACCAACAGCCTCGTTGTTACAAATGCACCGCACTTCTATAGCAGGTTATTGCATTTCTGTTTCCCGAATTTCCTTCGTCACATCAGCTGATCGCAAAATTTGCTCTTTACCAAATGGCTTCTCGTTTATCGCATCCCGGCATATTTTTAGTGAAATCTTGTTCGCGATTGTCATTAGAAGCTCGGTGGTAGGTTATTACTTTACCTGAGAGGTTAGTGTTGTACTAGTAGGTTGCTATCACATAACAACTCACAGGTAGTAAAAAATTATTAATTTTGAACGTTTCTTGACGATCAATATAGGTCACGGTGTGTATTACAAAATTTACATAGTATCGTAACTGAAGAAACACACCGCGAGGCATTTGCGTTTAGGACGGTAGGAACGTCTAACATTACAAACTACATAATAAATAGTGACTTTTAACGGACTGAACCGTTAAGGTGCTAAGAATGTAATCAGAAAACTGAAACTTGAACGCAAGAATTTTGAGTGACTAGGAATATGGTTTCCAACCAATTCGTTCAAGTCGAGCCGGCCATGTGTAATTCTGTGCCCCAAGATGATTGATGACAAACACATTAAACAAGGGTGTAGTTAGGGTTTCATCGCAGGTGGCCGGATTAAATGATGACCGCGGATCACCGTATTTGGGGGACTATAGTTGAGGGGATTTCCTTTCATCCCTTCGGAAAATGGATGAGCTAGATGCAGCATTGTGTTAAATTTGCCCCGTACCTTCCTTTTCTTCTTTCCATTTCTGCCCGTTTACTTCTTCCTGTTTTGTCCCTCAATTTCGCGTTTAGAGGAGGCCCCACTGCCCCATTTTTATGCAGTTGACTAAAAAAGACATAAACAGTCCACCCAACCCAACCAAACGTAATATGTAACAATTAAATTTCACAAATTTTTGTCCCGCGTTTCTCTTCAATGTATCTTTCATGATATTTTAGACCGTAATAAAACGTATGGCTATCAAAGTAAACCAATTCATGAGTTAATCCATTTCGTAAATGTCACAATTACCAAGAAAAAAATGATCACGTGATTTATCAAAGCTATTCATAAAACAGTATTATTTCGCCTTTTAGACAAAGTTACTGAGAAGGCAACACTAGAGATCTGTCGTAAAGGACAGAGGATGCTTGTCCCTTTACAGTCAACTCTACTGGAGGTTTTCAAAATAGACAGAAGGGAAATGTTACATACTCTAAAAACAAAAATTCACTCTGTAATAGGGTGAAAAAGTGAACTCAATCCTTTAGGATATTAAGTTACTCCAAAATATTGAAATTTACTCCATGAAGAGTGAAAATTACTTCATAGAAATTCACTCCTTAACGAGTGCGTACAAAGATAACTCTCTTTTAAGAGTGGTCCTTGTAGGCACTAAGTTCTTGAAGAGTAAAACTTCTTCCTTTTGGAGTGTTTTTACTCTCTTTGGGGTGACTTTATAACTTTAACTCTTTTAACGAGTGAAATTTTACTCTCTTTATTTTTAGAGCGTAAGTTATGAACAGCAGGACCTCACTCCTGTCCAATGTTCTATTTTTTTTGTCAGACCGCTGAGGAGCTGTAGTACTAAAGAAGGGGGGGGGGGGCGAAAGGAAACTATTGTGGTAAAAATATATTACATCAATAGACAACCTTAGTCTCGGAGCTGTCTTCATGTGGAGGTGTGATTAAGGAGAAACATGCATGACATTGAATCTATGAAAAGGCATCAAATTTAAGTTCCCGGCCGGTACAGTATTCACACTCTAAAATCAAAAGGAGGGAACTAAGTTACTCTCTGAAAGAATGAAAAAGGGGTGAATTCTTTCCATTGGAGTGTTAATTTACTCAAAACATAGTGAAATTCACTTCAAAAAGAGTGCCTGCAATGATCACTCTTATTTAGGAGAGCGAATTTCACTCTTTCTGGAGTGTACACTATTTTTGATTTTAGAGTTACGGACTAATATTTCTTAGCATGTTACTCGTGATATACATGTTATAATAGCATATATCGCAGTATATTACATGACTAATAGAAGTTGTCTCAAACCAAGTTCATTAACTGCTGTAGAAGAATCGCCTCAGCTGAGTTTCTTAAATCCAAGAGAATTTTCAAGTCAGAGAAATTTGGAGGAGGTTTCGGGGACAATATGCATAGTAGCCTACACTGTTAGAAATTTCTCTGTAAAATTTACATAATTTTTATGACAAATTTTTTTCCAACCAAATAATGTTTTTTTACAGCCAGACTGTAATCATGAAAAACATTAAGTGTTTGTTTTTTCTTTACAGTTTTTGCATGTAAATTAGTTTACAAATGTCTACTGTAAAATCGAATTACAGAATTGTTCTGTTTTTTTTTACCTTAATTTTATGTGAATTTACGGCCTACTGTTTTCATTCTCGGCGTTTTAATATTTATTATAATATCGCTTTTTTCCTTTCATATGTTATTACGTAACATACACTTCACCATTACGTAGATCAGGTATTTGCTTATCAACGTAATGTGTCGTTACGAAGTTATTTTCAATCTTTTTCTAAAGTCCTCCCGACCCTCTGGCAAAGGGCCGTTCGGCGAAACCAAACTTGATACTGCTTCCCGAAGAAGCTATTACGTCCACTGAAGGACAACACTTAACGACCATCCTCGCGGCCTTCAGACCATTTTCATCATTGGTCCGTCATGTATGGCTCCATTCTTGACTGGATGAAAAGAACAGATACTACACATGATCTTAGCCAAAAGGCCGAGAAGGTTACGAAGTTATTTTCAATCAAAACACAATGAGGATACTTTGTTATCACATTGTTGTCCGGTAAACTGCTATCTCTAGGAACTTTGTAATTGGAAAGTCACATTTTTGGTACAATATAATAATTGTTTTTAAAATAAATATGACAAAGAATGCAAATACATTGGTTGCAAACATTTCCAGACAAGGTAAACAATAAGTTTATCACTTCCTGATTAAAAAAAGCCAAAAAAGATATTATTCAAAGCAACAGCAATTCTTTTGTTAGGAAAATGCCTACAAAATAAGCTCCACCCATTTATGCAAAATGAGATATACGTCATAAAGTGGTAAATTTACAGACTCTTTCAAGTAAATTTGTGAAACGTTTTTAATTCGATCAAGTGCATGAGCGCCTGTGGCGATGAGTTGACATAGTATACCAATTGTCAGTATGATAAATGTAAGTTAATTTTCAAATAGGGCCATAAATTTGCCAAAAATGTTTTCTTTTTTAACTGAAACTTCGCAGAACGATGCATGTTATATATTGAAAATTTTCTGGCTATTTCTTATTTGTTTGTTTGTTTGGGCTTATTTTTGTTTCTTTTTCAGCGTAAAAACAAAATGAATGTTTGTTAAATGACAGTATATTTATGTGAAATCAGAAAAATACAAAATACTGTTAAAATTTCTGTACATTTACAGAAAAAGGTTTACAAAGCAGTAAAATTTGGTTAAAAAAGCAGACAGAAATGGTTTTTCAACTAAACAGAAAATACAAGTTAAACAACCTTTTTTTTATTGTAGAAATACAAAGTGTCTGTAAAGATACAGAAAATCTCTATTAAATGTAAAATACAAAAAGTTTAAGTTAAAAAAAGTCTGTAAATTTACAGAAATTTTCAATTTTCAATCAAACAGTGTACGTTTCAATTTTGACTTGACACTTTGGATCCTACCCGTAATAGACATCTGACAGCCCTCTGTAAAAAATGACTTACCGAATAACGTGGAATCATCATAACCCTATCTAAAACAGAACGCCACCATCAATTCGTGCGGAACGTTTACAACACTTCGGAGCCCCAAGATTGCAGGAAATTGCACTTGCAATGTTTAATCACTAAATAAAAAACATACAGTTTCTTAATCTTACAAACTGCTAAGTACGTAATGCACATACTTGAAATTATTTATTTATTTATATCTTATGCTGGCACCCCGGAGAAGTTTGTGATACCCTTGGTACCACAGCTACCCTCAAACAATGAGATACATTCTGAAGTATTCTGGCCGAACATTTATAGCTAATTAAACGGGGAAATAATACGGTAAGTAACATCTTACAAAAAGGAATTAAAGCTAAAGGAGAGAGCTAATGGATAAAGCTTCACTCTTAAAGGGCCAAACCTGTCACCCCAAACTACAATTTTGGTACCCGGGTACCGAAATTCTCAATTGGCTCAGCTCTTTGATTGACAGCTAATTCAAACAATGCGAGTGCCAAAGCTTATAAAACACAGTATGAACGGTACTGAGAGTGCTTTGATTGTATAAATTGAGATTTTCTATACTCACCCTGAAGCAATAAACTGAGATTGTGTCTGGATGAGGATGAATTTCAGACAATTGTGGGAGAACTTCAGCAAGAAGGTTAGGAGAATTGGTACTGTCTGGGGTGAGAGAACTGGGCCTTTAATTCTTAAAAAGGAAACATTGTTCTGGTAGGAAAAGGCACTGTACAAAATAAAAAGACGAAGAGCCATTTATGTAGTCTGCTTTAGTTGTTTTCTTGAGGAACCTACTTAAAGTATTTGCAAATATGTAAAACTTTATCCCAAATATTTTACTCCATTTCTGAGCAAGTTTCCTGATAGTTTGGCTTCATCGTGAAGTTTGCCAAAAACGGATCTAAAACTTACTACTTGTAAGTGGAACAAGTGATAAATTAGATCAACCTACTATTCTGCTATTTTCTTTGTTATGACTAGGAAGTTTAACTTTTGGTTTTGTCTCCACTTGCTAGTCGGACTTGTTAACAAGAATTATAGGTTCGATTTCATTGTCACAGGCAGTGGAAATCCTCCCAATTTCAAAGAAAACTATCCGTCAACCACAGTCCAAATAAATATCAAAGGAAAGATAGCCTGCGTGGCGAGATTTATTTGCATCGCGAGATTCATTACTGCAGACAATCTTCTGCTTGGTAAGCTGGAGTACTTGATCAAGATGATATAACTTGCGATGGAAGCAGATCAAGTATAGGCAATGATATGCTGCATCGTATTTCATTGATTCAACGGCCTATATACCAATCATTTTTGTCCAATCACATTGACCAGATTCGGGGTCAGAAATGACCCGATAAACTTGAGTAAATTCCCGAAACATACATACCGTGTCTAGTAGCAGGTAGGCTACGTTTGGATATGAGATGAGATTCATATTCCAGGTAGTCGGAGACGAAATTGAAGTGGCCTATCTCATAGACAATATTTATTATCCAAATCAGCCCGTTTCGGTGACCTTGGAAAATCTGTCTACCGGAAACGAATCTGTAAAAATATAATGAATTTGATTTACCGACCAAATCAAAGGCATAGTACAAGATTTAAGGGCTAGGTATGTTTGATGTCTCCCTTATCCTGCTTCTGTTTGTCACAAATTTGTCGAACTAATGTGATTTACGTGAAACATAAGGAAATTAATTTTTTTGAGCGTTGCTACCGTGAGGAAAGAAACATAAGTGAAAAATATTGAAGGGCCGCTCAAGGATGTGGGTGATGAAATGCTACGATGAGATTGGCAAGTCTTTGATTAAGTTAAATTTGACGTTTAAAATTAATAACTAATTAGAGGGACATGGATTGTATAAGACCTATTTTTACAAAAGTAAAATGGATCTGTTTGAGAGCGTTTGTTATGCATACATTATCATGACAATTAACTTCAAAGGACCCCTACAGACAGGGGCGCAAATCCGGGGGGGGGGGGGTAAGGGGCCTTCGCCCTCTCAAGTGAAAAAGTGCGGGCCAAATCGTAATTTGCCCCCCAAAATTTGAGTAGACCTAAAAATACAGCCACCTTTTTTCGGTTTTTTCGTTCGAAACAGTTTTCCTGAAGCTTCGGAAATGCTAGAAGACAAGAGCTTCCGGGACTTCGCCCCCTGGACCCCCACAGGGGCTTTGTCCCTGGATCCAACCAGAGGCAATTTGGGGCTTCGCGCTCGGGGTGTCCGCCACGCGTGCACAGTTTAATACTCATGGGCACATCATAAGCATTTTCGCCCCTCCCCTCACTCTCAAACAGAGATTTTCCCCCTGGGGACAGACTGTAGCCTGCCAGGACAAAATCCCCAGGGGCGTTCGAAGACTGCCTCTGTACTGAGCGTCACAGTTCACTTAACACGCAGTTGCACCCTTCTGCCCGTCGCAGGCTATTGTCCCGTGACAGGAGGATATGTATTCATAAAAACCTAATTCTTCGTTAAGATGATCACCGGGATATGTAATTGCTTTGGACTGTTGTCATTATCAATTAAATACTAAAATAATAGATGATTTATACCAATTAACATTACATTTAAACCGTAGCAACGGTTGTCAAGCAAGTAAAGGATAAGGTGTAGTTATATAAATATCTGGCAACAACACAATTTTAAATGTTCGTCATTCTGCCATAACATTCTGTGTATGAAGTAACTAACATCAATGCATAATCTTCTCACCCCAAAACTACAATTTATGTAGTAGTCCACAGAAATTTTTAATTGGCACAGCCCTTTGTTTGACAGAAAGATCCAAAATGCAATACTGTAGCTCAGATTTCACAGCATGTACTGTGTTGAGAGTGTTTTGATTACACACTGGTCTTGCATACTCACTCTGAATTAGCAATAAACTGAGATTGTGTCTGGATGAGGATGTAGTAGTTATAGGAGGGTAGATAAGGAGAATTAGAACTGTAATGGACGAGAGGAATAGGCCTTTAAGAGTGGTCAGAGTTAAAGGGGCTTATTGAGTTGGTTCACAAAATTCATGATTCTGTCACAGCTGCATGTCTGCTCACATCTTGATGATAAATGGTTAAACTAAGAGATTTGCAGATCTGACACACTACTAAAAATGTTCGGCAATAAGAAGTATACTGACTAAAACAATTTATCATGAATATGTGGCCAGACACTTTTACTTTGTGTATTAATCATACGCAGGCTCTGTCCACCAAATCAACTCCCTGAACAAATTAACTTCAATTTCTCACCTTCTGGTAACTCTAGTCAGTGATATATAAGCAATTCTGAGACTTATAACAAACATCTTCATGAGAAGATTTCCTTCAAACTCATACCGAAATAATCGATATCAACTCACTGAGTTACTTCATGAACCAAGATAAATCGAGAGATCACATAGAAAATTGCATTACTAAGGCAATTTCGACTAAATATTCAAAACCATTTTCTAAAACAAAAACTAGAAATGAAAATAAAAACCTCAGATCCCATCTATAATTGTTGAAATTTGACAGTTAATGGCAAATCAGTCACAACGGGTTCCGCTGTCAAATTAAGCACCGTGTTCATCGGTCTTGTTACGAACGACTTGATAAAAAGTAATGAACAATTTATTGTATTGATCGTGTAATTTTGTCATTTAAATAACCTGTAAAGGGGCTGAGACCACTTGTCGTCACAATTTTATAACCGAATTTCGTACATGACCGTCTTTTTGCGACCATATTTTGTTCGCAATGGCACCCTTGGATAACTCTCAGACATCCAAGCCTACAATACACATTTGATGTTAAGATTTGGGAAGTTTTTTTCAATCTGACCTCGACTTTTTGGCATATAGCTGATTGGTGATGACCAATACCAAAGAACTAGATCTGCTACCTCAAGAGCGACTTCCCTGAGGGATACCTCTTGAACCTCAGACCTAAACGTCATGTTTGGTTCACTTCTTTTGAAAAGGCACTTAACGTATGAGTCTATCAAAAAATCCAACGAGCTGTTGGAAAGTCGTCATTAAAGCTATCAAGTTTTCATCAAAGGAAAAATTGAACTCTCTTTAATGTTGCGAAGAATATATATATATATGACTGGTGGTTGTTTAGGAGTAACCATCTTGAGATTAATGCATAGTAGCATTTGTGGCACAAACAAGCACTGACACCCAAAGAGGGGCTGGACAACTTAAATTAATTGTCACCACGGTGTAAACATTGAACTACTTTGTGCTTTCCGGATTTCTGCTGTCTATCGTATTTAATAAGTGTCATAATCCAGAAAGCAGCCTGAGCTGATAACGCACACGTGATGTAGTATAAAATGCTATTTACGGTAAATACAGTTACTTAACTCACCGGGGAAATAAAATCGAATGGCAAAATTTATTTCCTTCTGAAAACGTAAATCTTTCCCGAAGTCAATCTCCCTGCAACTGACCGGAATTTTCACGGCCTGCATTACTTACCGCAGCTTAAACAAAAAGTCTGAAATTTCAAAAATACCTTTTACAGGGTAATTTATGAAACACCCTTCAATTGTCATCTTCATTTGTACATCATAATAAGTCATTAAGCGTACGGGACCCCTTTTATTTAGGGAACATGTGCGTTCATTTAAACCAGCAATGTTAGGCACTTTTTAAATAATAGAGCATGCATTTTACAAATTTTTATAGAACAAGAAGCTAAATGAAGCTGAATAAAGTGTGTTATTTTTATCGTGTCGCACATCGAATCGGTTTATATATCGTGTATAGTGTAAATTGATGCTAATCTATTGCTGAGATGATTCCGAAGGGTAAGAAAAAGTTGAATTAAGTGTGAAAAGGGTAACGACATCTTTGTCTTGTATCATATTGCCTACAAACTAAAGCACTACGATATATTACACAGTTAAAGAATGCGCTATCATTTTCTTTCGAATGGGTGTACTTGGAAACATCGCATAATGTTCCAGTTAAAACTGAACTAAAGGTAGAATAACTTTGTGTATACCTAGAACATAGAGCAGGATAATGTTCCTATCATCCTGCTCTATGATCTAGAAACTTGGTATGCACAACCAGGTTTCTATGCTTTAGACGAGCATGAGAACACAGTTTCCAGGTTACTGTGAACAGGTTGTTAAAGTGGCAATCACAGTTTGTTTTTACCACTTTTCCACCGATTTAATTCTACTCCCCATTTTGCACAACTGACCAAAAATAACCCGTGACCACCAGATCACTTTCTAACGCCGTTGGCTACAGTGTAGTGGCGGATGTCAAGTCTTGCATCTGTGTGATTTTTTTAGCCGACAAATATTCAGAGATTTTCATTCAAGGTAGTTTACCTAAAATTGCAGTTTCTTTTAACTTGAAAGACCTCTTCAGTGTATCTATACAGGCGTACTGTCGAAAACTGATTTAAAAAGGGAAAAGCGAGGTGCCGGAACATAAGAGATAGTTTCTTTGTCAAACTCTTGATTACCCCTTTTATAAGTTCATCGAAAAGGATTGCGACGGAGAAGTTGTGAATCGATTATGTGAGCCACTTGACCTACTTCCAGTTAGTATCGTATTAATATTCAACTGCTTGTATCAGTTTGAAGTTGTGAATTTGTTGTTCAGTTCGTTCAAAGTGTTTTCAGCATGAATACTAGAGATGTTACACAAACAATACCTCAGGGGTGGTGTATGAAGGCGGTGCGAGGCATTCCGAGATCACACTATATTTCATTACTGTGGGATAAGTATTTCGGTATCAACCATATTTGTTTCTTGTCCATTTTTAAAGCCTTCGTCATTACAATTTGTGAAGTAATGATTTTAAACGTTTTTGCTGCTGGTGGGGTTGGGGTTGGGTTGATGGCTGGGGACACCAAGGCTAAATGTAAGCAAGTAAATTCCGCTAGAAAAACACTTTACAGTTTACTCACTAAGTCGTATAATCTTAATTTGCCATTGCATTTATTGCTACAGTTGTTTGATCAAATTGTTTCACCTGCGTTACTGTATGGATGTGAAACTTGGGGTTATGAAGACGTCAAACAATTGGAAGCATTTCACCTCAATTTTCGTAAACAGATCTTAAAGGTTAAGAAAAGTACCCCAAATTGTATGACTTATAGTGAGCTAGGACGTTACAAGGTTGCAGATATAATTCATTTAAGAATGGTTGAATTTTGGGGTAGGACAGTTAATAGCAGTGATCACAAGTTAGCACATCTTGTGTATACATTCTTTCGTATCCTTCATGATAAAGGTATATAGCTCTCCCTGGATTAAAAAGGTACATGACATATTTAATAGAGTTGGAATACCATTTGTATGAAACAACCATGAAAATAATGTGTCAATTGCAGGTTCTATGAGATCCCCTACCGTAAATTACCCTTGGTTGAAAAACCCGTTAAACTAAGTAAGATTAAGTGACATTTCTCAGCAAGAATGGTCCACCGAAGTTCAGGATAATAGTCAATGTAACAATTATAGAATATTTAAAACGGATTTGAAACTTGAAAAATACCTCACTACCCTCTCAGCTACTAATAGTATTAACTTATGCAGATTTCGTTGTAGTAATAGTAAAATTCCCTCAGTAACTGGAAGATACCAGAATATTTTGTTCAATGATATAATTTGTACCCTTTGTTCTAAGGATAAGCTAGGTGATGAATTTCATTACATTTTTGAATGCCCCAAATTATCAGTAGAGAGATGTAACTATATGAAGCGCTACTATAGAAGAAATGTCATTGCCTTAAAAATGAGACAGCTTTTCCAAAAAGGTAACATTAAGTCCTTAGTAAATTTAAGTATATTTTGCGGGAAAATAATTCACAGTTTCTAAAACATCCCATCAATGAACTTTACCAATCAGATTTGGAGCCTGAACTACTCTCTGAGTTATATTGTTGTATATATATTCCATGTTATCGAATTGCACTCCTTAGTGTCTTATTCCGATCTGACGTCATTTGTAGGTTCCTAAGGTTGTAATTTCACGCCTTTTTTCTCCCTTATTTTGATGGCTTATGCTTTTTGTTACAAACTGTGTGTTATGTATCTTTTATAATTACCTATGTCTCTTATACCAGTCACATTGAGGATGAACTGAGAATAAAACTGAAACTGAAACTGTGGGATCAGTATTTCGGTATCAGTCATATTTGTCTCTTGTCCATTTTTCAAAAAGCCTTCGTCATTACAATTTGTGAAGTAATGATTTTAAATAATTTTGCTGCTGGTGGGATTGGGGTTGGGTTGATGGCTGGGGAAACGCAAAGATCATTTCAGGCAAAATGTCGAAAGAGCGCGTTGTTCGTGTTTCCTGTGTACCCTTGTACGCCGGGAATGGACTGGGTAAAAAAAGGCCCTTAGCATGCATGCACGTATGTGAGTTGGGGTGCATTAGCATAGTATAAGTCCACATTGTATCACCCTTACTGTAAACAATTCTGAATGAAATGTATAATTTACGTTGATGCGTGAACCGAATTTCGCAAAATCTCGCGCTTACACTGTAGCTGAGCTTCAGATTGTTGTAAGCTATTTTGTAGGAATAGTTTCCCAGCCTGTGTGCTTTAGAAATTCCCTGGGCATACTCTTCTATATAATGTGAACCAGGAATTGTACTTTGATGTTATTCATCCATTGACTAAAATTGTCACACTTTGAAGGTTCAAGTAAACACCATTAACATTCTATTGGGATCCGTGTTATTCTTTGCTTCACAGGTCGTACTAACACTGACACAAGTAGGTTACCGCGTGCCGGAGCTATTTGCTGTTTACGCCCTGATGAGCACGATATTGAATGGATTATTCAACCCAATCGTTTACTGTGCACTCAGCAAGCAATACCGAGATGGCTATTTTGTTATACTACGAGGATTCATCAAATGTTGCTGTTTATACATTCACTGCGGGGGTAAGACATGCATAATCGGTACACGCTTAAAACAAAAGACTCGTGAAATTCACTCGAACAGAGTGTGCTGAGGGAGTCAGTGGAAAATTTACCAGCGTTGAAGTGAACATTTACTCCAAAAGGGGGTTCCATATAGGTCCAAGTCAATGTGAAATGTTTCTCTTTTCGGAGAAAATTTTCTCTCTTTTCTGGGTAAAATTCACTCTTAATGGTCTTTAAGCACACTCTTTTTGGAGTAAAGTTCACTCTCATTAGAGGTGGACCTTCAGCACATTTTTGGAGTGAATTCCACGCTTTTGAGTGTGTATAATAAAAATAACCATAAAGGTAGGGTGCTGTGCTGTGCTCAACTGGGGTAGGGAGTTATGTTGAACATTGTTCTTTCCCTTTCTTATAATGGGAGAGGTGACTACCTCTCCTCCTTGGATTTTGGAGAATGCGGTCAAAAGAAAATGTCGGCGAAAGAGAATGTCAAAAATTGGGGGAGGGGGACTTAAGGCAAATGATAATGTTGGGGGCAAAACGTTTGGGGCGCAGCGCAAAAGCGAGCTCAAGGTGCCCGTCCTTGGAAGTGGGGTCCAGGATGCGAAGCCACGAAAGCCCTGAGGATTTAGCATATCTCTGGATGAAAATTAATTCTCAGGAGGGGTACATCATATTTTGAGGTTCACCCAACTCATAACTGACCGAACGGGGGAAGGAAAGTGGGGGGAAGGGCAAAAAGAGGAGGGGAAAATCCGCCCTCTTGCCTCTTCCATAGCCCCACCACTGAATATTTGAGGGTTCTTATGTAACTTACTGGGATATCTTAGCAAATCGTTATAGGACAACACTGCAATATTTTGTCCTGTTTAAATGTCCCCCATCACGCAATTTTGGCCAAAAAAAATTTCTGAAAAATGGATGTAGGCCTACATCTTACACCTCACCTCCGTGGGAGTACATATATACGAAGTTTGATCTTCTAAGGTATAATTTTATGATTCGACAACAATCCCTTAATATCTGAAACATGTTGTGATAGGCTTTAATTGTTTATGTACCACAGCTGTTCCTGACATTATCGTGAGCTTAATTAGACTAAGTTTTCATTACATTATGGTTTCCTTAATTTGCCGAGGGCGTCACACCAGGCGCTACCAGAGGCGTAGCTCAATAGGATGCCCTTAGAATGTTTGGATACAGTGGCGTACGCAGGGGCATTGGTTAAAGCACCCCTTGCGCTGCAGCCCTTTAATACGGCATTTATCATGGAGTGCATGCAAAATGATTCACCCGCTTCGGGTGTAAAGACCCCTCAACTGGAAGGCGGTCTGGTGGATCACTAGATGAAACCGGGGGGGGGGGGGCTAGACATATACGAGTAAAATTCCAACCCCCTCCCTTTGAGCAGGGGTGTGGGGCTTTCAAACGGTATTTCTTGTCATAAGGTGGGACTTAAAGGCCGAGTTCTCTCCACCCAAACAGTACCAATTCTCCTAACCTTCTTACTGAAGCCCCTCCCACAATTGTCTGAAATTTATCCTTATCCAGACACAATCTCAGTTTATTGCTTCAGGGTGAGTATAGAAAAACTCAATTTATATAATCAAAACGCTCTCGGTACCGTTCATGCTGTGTAATATAAGCTTTGGTACTGTGCATTGTTTGAATTAGCTGTCAATCAAAGAGCTGAGCCAATTGAGAATTTCGGTAACCGGGTACCAAAATTGTAGTTTAGGGTGAGAGGTTTGGCCCTTTAAAGTAAGGAGCTGCACCGTATATGAACTGTGCACATTTGAAACAGAACTTGAATTTGAACTGTATTTAACTGTACGGTACTTTTCATCTAGGCAACACCATAAACAGATGAATAATTCGTATTGGTGTAATGTTAAATCTGATCTAACTTATATTTTACTGAACTTGAAAAAGGTGTTATCCAGCACGGGCGTGGGAGCTATTTATAACTGTAATTGGAGTCTGAAAGTTTATTTCAGACTGTCGTTTTGTAGAAACGGGGTCCTCTCTTTTTAATCATATATTGGAGGGTCCTAAATGCTTGCCGCTTTTAAAATAAATTTACCGATTCCCTGTCCATTAAATTGAACCTTGTAAATTCCCCAGCTTTATATTTACCACTTTCGCAACGCCAGAGGGATATTTATGATTTCTCGTCAAGACAGTTGAATAATGTTACGAAAACAAGTATAAAAGAGAAACCCGCGTGTATTTGAGGCAACCGTATGTGTAACATAATACTGCTTACGGGCGTACGGGATTTTGTTTCTATGGGGGCGGAATCTTCTTTACCCTCATAGAAACTCGGACAATTTAGACAATGTCTCAGGTTTTTATTATTAGAAGTTGTTTTGACCACAATTCCAGCTCCCCACCTCTTGGCTGGTAAACCCATGCTTATATATAAAATCGTGATTACGATTCTATTATTTACACAGCAACAATCTGACTGGATGTAGGATACTCCTCTCTCCCGAAAGTTTCCCGCAATGCCCTATTTTCGGGCTTATGTGAATTTCCTATTCGGCTAACGAAATAGTTAATCCGTAATCTAATCACTTACCTTATCCATGTTATCTTACCAAAGAAAACAATCGATGCAATGTAATGCCCACAGCCAATCAAGAAATTCCTTGTTGAATCGGTGCCAATCGGCTGCAGGTGCCCGTCGGCTAACTTCTCTGATTGGAAAGGTTATAGGAGTGAACAATGTCATAAAAGGAAATTTTCCGCGAAAGGACCAATGTGAGTCCAGGTCGAATTGTTGAATAGTGCAGGTGTAGTTGTGCAAATGGGGGCTAGGGGACAAAACCCAGCTGGAAAGACTTACCTTGGAGGGTTTCAAGTGGCCACTGCCTGGATACATTTTTACACATTTTCCCATTGGAAAAACTCCTGCATACAGTACTTTGTCTGGCTACGTACGGGATTGAATAGGTGAAAGTTCCTAAATTAAAATAAGCCTGCATGTGGAGTGTGTTTACTGCAAAGCTGATGCCACTGTCTCTGCGTGTGTGCACGTAACCCTTTAGCCGACTGGTGCAAGTATTTTAGATTAACTCTTTACCGTTGTGCTCCGATCGGGGCATATCTGCGCGCCTCGGGAGTGGGCGGAAAAGCGGACGTAGCCCGCCCCGCATCGGCTTCCGTAGGCCATTGACCCCGTGACCTTAAACTAATGTCTCTCTCGTTGTTGTGGCCGAATTTTCTACTCGCAGTTTCGAGCTCCGCGTGAAACAGTAAAGATGGGTGACAGCCGAGCTCTCCGCATGGGTCCAAAAGGACCCAAACAATGGTAAAGGGTTAACGTAACATCAAGGGTACAGTCTGAAAAGTTTGAAAGTGCTTAACAGAGGTTTCAAAAAGGGGATTAATTGCTTTGAAATACAGTTGTGGAAACAGACATATATTTATTGTTTTGCTTGCTCATGCTTTATATTTCGTCGTTCTCATAGTCCAAAACGCAAAACCACCGTCTAAATTTGTGTAAGTTCTATATTTAAGAAGTCTTAGTAAGAACCAGACAAGAGGGAACGGATATCCAAACATGTAATGAAATATTTCATAACGTGAAATTGGTAAAAAGAAAGAAAAATTTAAATTGAAAAACTTTTCTACCCGTTAGTATAGACATAGAAACTTCTAATACAGTTATAGGATCCTTAAGCGTCCTTGTGATTGGTGTTTATTTACAAAAAATCGTTTGGGTGAAATCGATGGATTGTATGCAATTGGGAATTTAGAGTTTCGAATGACTGACATAAAATTTATTTCTCATAGAGCCTTGGTCGAGATTAGCTGTCTTAAAAGATATAAAACACGCACGCTCTCCCTAGCCGATCAAACTGTCCCATAAATTTGAAACTTCCGTTATTGTTTTCTTCATTGCCGGCAGCGATTGCAACGTATATCAAACAGCTCACGTCTATTTTGTATTAAGACTTGCAAAGAAGAAATACTTAGATCTTAAAAATGAAAAGTTTACAATTGTAGGCTATAACCAAATAAGATACTTTAAAGGTTGTTTAATTTGAAACTTAAATTTTTACAATTAAACGTCAAGCAGTCGTCCATTTAGTAAAAAAGGAGCCATCGTATTTTGCTATCAATGACATCATGATGTTACCAGCAAAATTTGCCTTTTCCCCAAAATGCACAATGAAATATATACTAAATTCATTACGTACCTCAGTCTAAAATTTTAATATATATTCGAAAGAATATTTTAGACTTTTTGTTCTATTGTTATGACGAAAGTTCATGTATGTTTAATTCTTAGGACCATAAATACCCCCTTTTCACCTTTTCGCCCTCGCATACAGTAAAATCTCCAATTTTAGTGGAATATCCAGCAGCCTTAGCCTTCGAGTCTACGACAAATGTGTGACAGACCGCCATCATTGTGTACTAACATGACACATATTGTTTTGATGACTAAACACGGTTGTTTGGATGCCAATAACAACGTGGTACACATAAAGCACTACCATTGTATTTCATCCTTATACGTTGTAGTACAGACCTAGTGTCCCTCTTCTGTATATTCCGTTCACACCAGGTAAACCTAAACCAGTTACCCATTCACTGCTTGGTGATCCTGCAGCCTTCCGAGCTAACTTGGCGAATGCAATAAAGATTAAAAAGATTCAGTCCACTAGGGATGCAGGACTCTGCTACTTGGCCCAAGTAGCAGCTCTTTGGCCATGTCCTACCTTACTATACCAATTGATATTATCAGATTATGTATATTCCAGCATCACAGCGCGTTAAAGATGGCGCTCTTTCTGTTGTGTGCCTCCACATATATGGTAACAGCTACCAGTGCACATATATAAGATGACTGAATTTAATGCGATGTCTTTCAGAGGAGAGCTGATGCTCCGTCATGCACTTTATTCTTAGTTCGTTAAATATGAAGATAAAAGGGTGATGTGCATCTTATTAGAGTTATGTTCTTATAGTTGCAGCTCTAGCATACGAAGCGTGGGTTTTGTCAACCCTCTCCCGGAAATATTTTACGAGAAAAATCCTGCCCCCTATCCATATTTTGTCCTAAAACTATTTCACATTTTAAAGCCAACTAACTCCCTACATTGAAGAAATTTTACTGCCTTGATTCAAAATTCCATGCATACGGGTTGCTTTTCTCAAGAATTTAAAACAAGCAGAAGGTTAAACACTGTCAAAAAGGACAAACTGACCGTGTGAGCTGTTAGAAAAATACCGTGGTATTTGTAGTGATGGAACTAATCAACCTAGTAGTTCTGATCTTCATTCCCAACGGATCAAAGTAAGATGGGTGTTCAACCAAAAGCAATCTACGATTTTCCAAACTGAACAGACTTTTTTTCCAAATGAATTAAATTTAATTTCAATTTTGAGTTAATTATAACCATATATGACCACCTGACCTGAATTTGTAATTAATTAGCCTATATAATGCTGCCATATTTGCGGCTACTTTGAATTGCGAAACTTCTATCCATCCCGGCATTGAAAAATTAAGTTATGTTAAAGTCATTAAAATTAGTCCTATTTTATTACCATGTAAAAAAGTATTTAAAACATTTTAGCTTTTACCATTACTCGGTCAGTGGAGGTATGTAAATTTGCATCTAATAGAATGAGTGCAACAAAACGCATTGTCTTGCCAAATTTTTGAATGCTGAAACTTTTACAGTTTGTTACGTTAGATATCAGGAAAAGAATTTCAACAATAAGCTTAGCAGCATAAAGTCATCTTTTAAAAACAGACCAACGAGCTAGTTTTCATCATGGCCTAAAAATATTTAGTCAATTTAGTTTTATTGTTAAATCCTTCTTAACACAGGAAAATAACCTTGAATTTCTGGTGGAGATCCAAGGGGGGAGGGTGAACCAATAGTTACAATTGAGTTCAGCTCCCACACTCTAAAAAAGTTGGTTAAAAAACTAACCACACTGGTAACGTTTGTCAAATACCTGAAATTGGTTAAAGTTTACGCAATAGTTGCTAAATTAATGGGTTATCCAAGAGGTTTTTTACCACTTAATTGGGTAACCAGCCTGTGAGGCAACCAAATAAACAACACATATTGGGGAAAACTTTAGCCAATTTCAGGTATTTGACATACGTGACCAGTGTTGGTGAATTTTTTAAACCAACTTTTTAAGAGTGCAGGAAGGATCTACACTCCTAAAAGACAACCCCGTGACCTTCAGTCTCTACATCCAGGGAGGTTGGCAATATGTTAGTGTTCCAGTTCTAGAATGTCTGAAAAATCAGAGCTAAATTCACTCCAAAAGAGTACTGAGTGTCCATTCCTAATTAGTATTAGGGTAAATCTCACTAGAAGTAAAGCATAAATTCACTCCAAACATGTGTATGAAGAATTCATCCATGGTTTAAAATTCTCATTCCACTCGTGCTAAGTTTACTCTTTAAAGAATTGGTCACTGTATATCATCTTTTGGAGTGAATTTCGCTCTTTTTTACATACAATTTCACTCCTTTTTGTACATGCAAATTGTTACATTATCTTTGGCGAAAAGCTTTCGCTATAACAAGATTTTTGCTTTCTTGTTATACGATTTTTTTCAAGTTACCTAGTGATTAGTCTTTGCATTGGAAATAATCTCATATAATATCCGATGCATGGATTCTGAGGACGTTGAAGTGATTTTGCAAACTACATAAATGTCAAATGGGACCTTTCGCTAAATTGATGTGACTATATGATCAGCAATATACTATTACATTTTAAATTTTACAGGACTGTACATTAAACATGAATTACTTTAGAGAAACAATAACATCTGTGTATACTAAACTGTCTGAATAAAGAACAAAGCTCAAATAATACTTTAAATACTATAAATACTATAAAAGTGATGATGCTAAAACGTTTTTTTCCGTATATACTTTTGCAAATGTGGAAAATATGATGGGAGAATTTCATATTACAACAATGGCGCCTAAGAAAGGGAAATGGAAGGCGGGGGGGGGGGGGGAGGGAGGTTGAAGTCCTCCGCTCAAAATGTGGTCACGCGTGAGTACCCTCCAGTCCCCTTCTATCCAAGTAGGTGAAATTCTTGTTTGTTCCTTTTGTAAAATACGACCAAATTTCATTGTTCTTAAAATTATACAGAAGATCGCACCAATTACAATCAAGCACCCTCACTTAAATAACAAAAATTACTACCACCTCTTTTCTGTCCAAAATGTGGCGCTCTTTCTGCTGCTATATATATATATATCACAACGCATAAAAAGTAAAAGGACTACAAGAAGACTAAAAGAGAAATAACGAAATATTCAACATAAACCAATAAAGTCTAATATGTAAGCTCTAATATTGTTTACGAGGATTCGTTAAAATGCTTGATGCATGTGAGTATGTGATGAATTCAAATTATGAACCTATCAAGATGTGATCCCTCTCCGTATTCAAAAACTTTAGCAAGACAACCCTTGCTAGGCTGCCTCCACTTTAAAACAGATGGGAACATTTTAACATTCAAACGATAATACGTGCACTCACAAAGGTTACAGCCGCCTAACTAATACATTCAAATGCATGCTAGCAGTGTTTAGACTTATCTGCAGTGTGCGATGGGTAGTGATCTGTGCCGTACTTGTGAAAGACATAACGGGGGACCTCATTTCATAGGTTGCATTCAAAAAATGTAGTAATGTACGATTTTATCTCTGAATCGATTTTCTGAAAAATGTGTAAATAATACAGCATTGTTAATTGGTTCTTATTATTTTATAACTTACGTCCAAGAATGTACTCGTTGTGTAAATTCTACAATTAAAAACTGACTGCATACTCGAACCTTCAGAAATTGCCCTCACAGCAATTGTATTTTAGACAAATTGTTGGACCAATATCTCAACACTGTGATTCAACCTGTCTGTAAACCAAGCCGTTAACTACACATTGTTATTAGTATGTTACTTTACTCACTCTTAGTATGATCCCATATCGTGTACAATATTGATCAAAGGTTTCTGCATTTTTTAGGATGTTGTTGCTCACTTTTCTCCATCCATTCTTAGTGCGTTTCAGCTGAACTTCATTTAGACAAAAGTATATTCTAACTCTGAATAAAACGACCACCGTCTGAAGTTCTGTGTGACATCTCTTGATCCAGAATCGATAAATACAAAGAATTAATTCAAAAGTACAATACCAATGAACTCTCAACGTAAACATCTATTCGAAATCAGCACGGGATGCACAAACGTATTTCTTTTTTCGACAATGATGATACACCAAAATATCAACGTCAATAAAATCGTCTGTTTAAAGATCATCCAATGAAGATTATTTCTCCTTCTCAGTAACCAACCTTTGACTTCCTCAAGTAAGAGTATTAAGCTGGATGCTTCAGGAAAATTTCTTTCTTGTAGCGTAGAACTTTCTCTTTGGTATTGAAAGCTTTGCCGAACGAATTAATGTTGCATTCTTCTTCGGCCTTCCTTTCCCTGCAGATGGAATCTTTTCAACAACCTTTTCCTCAAACTTTTGTCCATCATTTCTAGCTTCAGGTTTCAGTTTCACTTGGGTTCTGGAACCAGATGCTTCACTATCACTTCTGACTTTGACGGAGTTCTTCAGGATAGTTTTCATTTTGATGTATCCTTCAACTAAAAGATCCCAGCTTGTTTTCGATGTTTTGTTTCTTGACTCTAACCCGATTGATGATCCCTGAGCAGTCGGAACGCCCAGAGCTGTAAAGGGGGTGACCTCTGGTTCTTGTCGGGGGTCTAAAGGAACCCATTTACCCGACAAATTCATTCCAGGAACGTCGTGAGGGGCGAATCCGTCCCAATAACTCTTCGTAAAAATCCTTTGATTGTTGACCCTGAGAGTTGTCTCCTCATTAACGGTTCCATCAGCTGAAAATAAAGCCTGCTTTTCAAGCCAATGCAGAGTTCCACGAATTGGGACACCATGCACACTCCTCTTCACAACACCTCCTTCATCTCTTCTCAGAATATGTAGTTGTTCCCAACAAATGTAAAAACATAAAATAGTCATTGACACTAGTAACAAAGTGCACATGAAATAATCATGTAAACGAAACTGATTTAATAACATGGTCAAAGATCTCTTGAAATTTCTGCCTATCCAACTGTACATGCTTACTGATTGAATGTCTTTAACACAAATTCTTCACTGGAGGAGATGGATTAAAAGACTTAGGCCCCTGAACCAAGTTGACGACAACCTCTTAAATATTCCATAACATTCTTACCAGCCGTTTTCTGTTTGTTATTTACCAGGGTTCGGTGTCGGAGTGACAGCTCTCTGTTTTTACCCTGTCCAGGCACCAGGACCACCTTTTCCAGCTCCCTGATCAGACCGACACAATCATGATAATGCTATTTACCTTACTACAGCTGAGAGTTGAGAGGCAGTTAGTCATTCCCCAGGGCATTCAGTCTAAAACACAATGAGCAAACAAACTGTTACAACTGTAGCTCTATTCTTATTTGAAGAGGTTGTTTGGTGTCTTTATCTCACCTCTTGTAAAGGACTCTTGAAATTTAAAAGTGTTCGTTGAGATCCTTCGAATGACAAATGGACCGTAGAAATGGGTGCCAATTGCCTTGAAAGAATTTAATGATTACAAACAAGATAATTTCCTGAAAAATTCCCGAGATAAGCGGCAGTTGGCAGCCAACTTCCATAGGATAATACCTACGTGCGGTTCGTCAATGGCCAATATTCCTCAAGTGTAGCTGAACCTGCAGTGACTGAGTTAACCGACAACACTTGTTTTGTTGTTTAAAAATAAAAATAAAAAAATAAAAAATAAAAAAGACCTTAATTTCCTTTTGTATGAGATGCACTTTTTTAAAGACTGATTTTCATAAAAAAAAAAAAATTCTCAATTGCGGATCTGAAAACCATGAATATGGGAGGGTCGAAAGGAATAATACAGATTTTAATAGAAATAAAGGCATATGGGGGTAGTTGTTCTGCAAACGTTTTTGAGTAAGGGGAAGAACGCGTCATCCTTTACATTTTCAGTGTTTGTTATGTGATTTATTTCTTGTCGTGTTTTTTGAGGGAAGATTAACATTTGTGGCAAGAAATAGTAGCAAAGGTTTCGGGTCATCCTTAGCCGTGCAAGGACAATCTAACCAGAGAGGAGAGGGAGCAGCAGGAGAGTTCTAGTAATTTGTTGAGAACTTTTAAATCATTTCATTCATAAATGATTTATGCAATTGAGCAATTCTGAAGTGGAAGCATTGTCTTAATTCATTATCTTAATTACACGCCTTTTATTTCTGAGTCATGCTGTCTAAGAATGACAATACCAGTGAATGTTTCATGTATTCGGTTATACTTGGTGGAACCCAGCTACTTGAATTTTGAATATTTTGTGTTTTATTTACAAAGAAGTCGGTTATTGCAATATTTAAAAAATGAATCCCTCGAAATTCGATCAGCTTTGTATTCATTTGTTTATTGGTTGACTTGAATCCGAAGAGTCTCTTTTAGGATAAACTTAAATCACTAGCAACTGACCGGGTAACTATAACCTACATACATACAGGGGCATTTCGGGGTATGGTGTCCAAAATGTAATAAGGCGTAACTTCAGCAATGACGGAAGTTTTACAGTTATATGTAAATGCGCAGACACTGAGGCGGGCTGAAATGCTTTCTAAAGATGACCTTTAATTAGCTAGTTTTGGGACTTCTCACTATAACAGTTCCTTCACTCAAGCGTAACAATGCATATCGGATCCAAGGACCCTCTGTATATCAACTGTAATAACAAAAGGGTAAACTGTCCCCGAAGGAAGCCGACAAAGTTATAATAAATGTCTACAAAAAGTTTGGGGAGATTCAGATCAGTTATAGGAAACCTTATCGAGTTCTCTCGTTTACTGGTAAATTCCTTCCCTCCTAAATTACTTCCCTTGCAAGCAAATACAGTGTTCGGTGGGACTGATTTCTCTTTATCTGTGATTGGGGTCTAAAAGGAGTTTTTTGCTTTCTTACTACTATAAATTCAGGAAACTTCTATTTATTAAATATCATCTCCCTGCTTAAATGCATCCATACGCCGGCTGGGACAATTCATCCTGGGATGAATGCTAAAGTAAAGGTACCCTGGACAGGCTGAATATTGGAAGTAATTGATTGGGTGGGGGTGGGGGAATGTTATCGAAAAGTTTTGAATATTTCCGGTTGCCTAGAAGCAATATCTATTATTGTGCAATAATTGAGAAAAGTCAAAGCTTTGATATCTGTATACGGAGTAAAAGAAGAAAGGGTCGGAAGCAAACTTTTCCTCGTTTTCCACTGCCCTGCCTTAAACGAGATTCACTCTCACAGTACAGTGATTGCTACAGGTGAACCCCGTCCCCACCCGCCCCCACACACCAGGGTGTTGCTCTAAAATGCTTGCACATCACACACACACACACACACACCATGGCTGTGCAAACTAAGAGGCATCTATCGACTTTGAATAGAAACAAACTCTTCGGGTGGCCACACAATGATCTGAATGGGACTTGGGACAAACATGTTTCTAGAGGTTAAAGGCGTAATCCTCTCACCCCAAACAACAATTTTGTAGAAGCTGCAGAAATGCTCAATTGGCACATCGTTTTGATTGACAGTTAGTTGAACAAATGCAGAGTGCCGGAACTCATATTGAACAGCATGCACGTACTGTCGTACTGAGAGTGTTCTGGTTACGCATGCGGTCTTAATTATATACTCACCTTGAAGCAATAAACTGATGTTGTGACTGGATGAATGTGACGTTTAGACAGTGGTTGGGAGGGCTTAAGTAAGTAGGTTAGAAAAATTGGAACTATTTGGAGTGAGAGGATCAAGCTTTTTAACTAATCTTTCAGGGGACTTGTGAAAAAATACTAAATTGCACTAGCAATACTAATTTTTGATCTACTGTGACCCCTGTCCACTAGCTACGTGACCGGTAAGAAACTCACCGTGTCGCCATTTTAAATCAAATCTGTGTTTAACCTAAATAAAAACATTTATCTGCAATTTGTTTCCTTTCTAGATTTCCTCTTTTATTCTCCCAAACCGGTGCCGGATCACAAAATAGTGGAAGACGTTGAATCCAACACAACTACGGGACATATATTAGATTTACCCTTACGGGAGACGAGGCTATGACGTCACCTGATGACCAGGAATAGGGGAACTACTTTTCCTGCTGAGCAAGGGTAGACTGTCCACTCACCCATAGTTCCAAAAGCTAACAAGTTCCTTTTGAGAAAGATCTGCTTTTCCGACTTTGAATTCATTTTGACCTTAAAAGAAAAGTCCGGAGGCGAAATTTACGTTTGATATATTCAGACAAACATATTCTAAGCATTCTGGTCGGTGAAATTTGCATTCATTCTCATGTTCAGTTTTCAAGATGATAAACATTTGAAGTTCACACAGTTTTTATGCCACTTGAAGCCAGCAGGTCATGGATTCATATTGATGACCAATATATGAAACATCACTGGACCTTTCTTTCTTCCATCCCTAAGAGATTTTTTGTGAGGCAAAATTCCAAGGTTAATGTTCATCTTGTTTCAAATATTTGGAACACGGGTTACTCACACTTCCAAGCTTAAGCCTAAAAAACTCATGTATGCACCGTTCAAGTTTTGATAGCATGTGACTACTTTATTTGAAATAAGCTGATTAGTGCTCGTTTCAAATATCCTTTTAGCATTGAAACACTACCTAGGAGGTAGTACTTCCATGCTTTTAGTGAGTTAAAGAGGTGTTAACCGTGTCTGCCTGTGCACCGGTATATTCGAGGTTAAAATGCACATTAGAGGCGCTCATATTCTTTGTATCCAATAAAAATCACAGATTGTAGCAATTTTTATTAATATGTATACCGGTACTTTAATGTTTAAATATAGGGTTGAAAATTTCTACATTGAATTCAGTACACCTGCTCCTAAAAATGGATGTCGTCGAAAGCTTGTAAACATTAAAACGAAATCTAAGAACGATTTAGAATACAATCTAGACGGTATTGATGTTGGACTTTCATCATGATACGAAAACAAGCTGAGAAATATGTTTATCTCTGACTTGCTCTGTACTTTTCGCAAGGTGACTTTCTTCCTGAAAATTTCTACAAAGTTAAAATTGTGCATCACGCTTATTAAGTATCACCCAGGGGAGCTGCATTTCCTAAGTGCTCTGGCCCTCATAATTTTGCACTTTGCTTCATTCCCAAGCAAGCCTTTTATCAGTATTACACCGGGATGAAAAGAAACGGAGATGTGTTTGTAAACTTTTAGCCGTTAACTTTTTTTTCGGAGTTGTTGGCTGTTATTCTTTTCACAGATGTAGCCATAGAGGTGTTTGATCGGGTGTAAATGAACAGCGATGCCTGAGGTGACGATTATCATTTGAAAGGGCAGTGAAGTAGGGATTACCTAGTGATCAGCTTTAATTTATTCAACAGCTCTCAAAATATGCATCATTCCTTATTCTCAAAGCATCTTATGCACATGAAGTCCTAACTAGTAGTAGGTCCGCTGTCGAGCAGTGAACCGCCTTTCCACATATTGTGTACGAGACTACCCGATCTTAAACTGGTTTGATAACCAATTGCTTTGAAATGTTTACTGTGTCATGGTACACACACCGGGTTGGGGGGGGGGGGGGCAAAACGACATGCAGGTTATTTGGAGTTTCAAAAGGCATTCACTTGGACAGTGAAAGACAAAAAGGTAAAACAGATTATCACAGGGTGGCCTGTTTCTTTGTGCATGTCTATAGTAACGAATACCATATATTACCGGTACTAAATTTATGATATTATGCTCGAAACTGGACGACAGTACAGTGACAGCTGAGCCTGTTGTAATTTCATGCTGACGTGGAGTCCTTTTTTAAAAAGTACACGAGAAGAATTATCACAATCTGTATAACTTAATTGAGTTGTCCACCTGTTGGGTCAAAATTTTATCCCGCTAACACGAAACAATTTGCAGAGAAAAATAAGGATTGTGATGTGAGAGAAATTAATTACAAATGAATTAGTCGGGAAAATCGCTGGAGTAGTAAGTATATCACATAACTGTATAAATTTATGTTGGACTGTGTAACGTCCGATGAAAAAATGATTTGGAAGTTTTTTTTTCCTACGAGTGAATGGTATTCATAATCCTTACAAGAATGTGACATGTTGGATTCAGTTTTTGGTGAGCTTGAAGGATTTTTATTAGTAGAAAAGGTATATTATTATTTCAGATTTTGTACAGGATGTAGAAAATGTTCGCAAAAGATTTGTTTATAACTTTTGAATAAACATATATGTTTCATGAAATTATGCGAAATATATCGAAACAGAAAGAAAGTGGTTTAATCCTTCTTTGCCATTATTATAAAAAAACCCATTACTGCCGGGATTTCTTGTTTCCCCAAAGAGCTTGAAGTTTGCCATTGACTTAACACAATTTAACACGTTATTCCTCCCTGACAAAATCCACACCCGAACCATGGCTACGTGTCTTCTTGGTTCGATTACAAACGTTTGCTGTTGCTTGTAAGATCTGCGGTTATTTTGACGAGTTATAGACGAATCCGATTAGCGCTTGTTTTTAGTGACTGTAGGCCACCATTAGTGGGGTCCATCAGCCTTAAATCGTCTTCATTTATTGTCTACATGAATTTCAAACCCTCATCTTTAGTGAAATTGGAGAATTCAAGATACTACTTAGTGTACAACCATCCATGATTGAGGTAAGCAATGAAATTGAAAGATTTAAAAGGTGACGGACCCCAGTTATGGCCGACTGAAATCAAAACATCACTTGCTGTCCGGATTCGTGTATAGTCACTGATCTACATACCTATATGTAAGGTGGTGCCGAAAAATTGAAGCAACACAGCCGCCATATTGTGTATGACAAAGGCGTCATGCAACAGCGCCACTCTACACACAGTTGAATAGGCAATTGAATGTGATGGCTTGATAATTTGACGTTTTGGCTTGAAATAATGCCAAATATAATGTGAAATGTGCTCATTTTTATAAAGAAATGTCAACTACTGTGAAAACTGAACGAGAGATCATGTTATATTGAGCGCAAAACTTCCACTAAGTGCAGTTTGACTGAGTGACTACAGCGTCCGACTCAGTCCTCTTTCACAGTGGCAATTAATTTCAAGTTCAATAAGGGACGGTGTGGGTGGGGGTTTCGAGTCTCACCTTATAAATTCGAGCCCACAAATTCGCCCACACAAGATCGCCCCTAACAAAGTCCCCCCTGACAACTCCTCCCCTGAGTTCATACCGGCCCTGCGACCTCTAAGCTCACTCCATAGGTAGGAGCGTTGAGTCAATAAACCACGCGACGTAATTAACTCTTTCTCAGGAATACTGTTGAATATTTTACTGTCCAAGTGAAGAGAGACCTGCATTTATTAAATAGTACTAGTTGAATGCCGATGCTTCATTGTGGTCAATAAACCGTCTCAAGTCTCCCCTCTCTCCTACAAAGTCACGTGACATAGCCTCCCGCTTGGCCAACAAAACCGCTTATGCTAAAGTTGTCCCTAACAAATTGCTTCCTTTCAAAGTCGACGGTACCCCAAAAATGTCAAAAAGGTGGTATCAAACACAGGTAGGAAACCTGTATGGGTCCCTTATGGGTATAAGTCCCCTGTGGGTTGGGGGTTGTGGAATATACCCATTGTATTCCCCGCCTGTCAAAAGAAGCGATTAAACGGGAGGACCTGTACCGCATTTGACCTATATATGACACCATAAACTTACAACACATATTCGTGTTATCTAACCCTTATGGATAGTCCCATACCGGTGGGGGCATTAACCGAGATTGATAAGGGGCCCATATCGTCCACATGCACGAGGGATTATTAAAGTTTTGAAGTTGACCCATATTCTCCCACTCACTATTAATTGTTTAAATGAGCATCAGAACTAGTTTCCCAAATAACATTACGCAACGTAACGTAACATAACATAACAGGCTAAAGGGCTCAAGGAGGACTATAAAGGCCCCATAAGATGCCCTGTAATCCCCCCCCCCCCACAACACAAAAAGCAACCCACCAACACCTTACTAGCCCAGAAAGGTTAGATTCTACCACGTAGTCATGGAAAAACTTGTCAATGTTTACTCTAAAGCGGTGCGCTGATGTGGAGTTAACAACCCACTCCGGCAGGATATTCCACTGCACTCTTTAACAACCCTGTGATAGAAACGTTAACTTCCTCATGTCAAGTCCAGCAAAAGACTTCTCAAGCTTTTTACAATGGCCTCTAACACGAGGGTTACTTTGAACCTGTAAATAACTACAAGCTAACAAAGGATTCCCTTCAGAAAAAAACTTTGAAAACCTGGAGCATGTCTCTCCTAACCTTCTCAACTCCAAAGTGTTTTGATCTAAAACAGGTCTATGGCATTTTCTGCAAATTTAATCCAAGTGTCGATGGGTAATAGGGCTAAATTCCGGTCCCATACCCCTTACTGCCGTTCCTGAGTACAACCGAACTACAAAAAGGGCAGGAGAGGATCCAAGGGGAGGGGGGCTTTGACGGCTTCAGTCCCCCCCCCCCCTCTTTTCGTCACATCAACAATAACAAATACACTAAAAGAAGCATAATGCTTATCTACGAGAACATTCAAGGGGGCTATTTCAGGCTCATTCTTTCCCTCACAACACAAATCCAAATACACGAACCTCGTATGATACTAAGTCTGGGTGAGTATTCAAAAGGGAGGGCCATCCCTAGTCTCCTTCCCAGGCTTAGACGTACGAGACAGGGACACGGAGCGGAGGGTGTTCAAATGCGGTGAGATATAGTTTGCCATTTATCACGCAAAGAGATGTTATGGGGAAAATAATTAACAGTCATGAGTTCCAGCAGTCACAGACAATTTCATTAATTCAGCGGATCTTAGTAACCAGGAGTCACAATGGAGAAGCATTAGCATATTTTCAATTCCTTTGTTTAGTTTCTTTGAAAAGAATCAAGACTATTTAGTGTAATAGTCATAGAAATTTTCTGATCGCTGAGAATGTTCCTGATTTTTTCTTATATGGAAACAAAAGCTAAACTTATAAACTGCATGTTTAGATTCCCTTTAGAAGCACGAAAACGAAATTTTCGGCCATCCGAGGGGTCCAACAAATGGTGGCGCTCTGCTTCGAAAGTCTTTAGGGGCAAATTACATTTTTCGGGTCAAAATATTTTTTTAAAAACTTTATAATCACTTTGCAGTTCGCGAACTTTTTTTGAAGTGAGCGTTTTATTGAGCGATGATAGCGACTATTCAAAGATTCTTCGTATGAGTCTGGAAAATGTTATTTCCAACCATCTGAGGGTCGGATTTTTCAAAATTTTCTCTACGTTCCGCGCCACCTAATGATGGGGCTCCGCTTAGATAATCCTTTTGGCAGAATAAATTTTTGTAGCGAAAAACCGCGAACTAAAATGCTCACGTTCGCTTTACCGATCGATGCTCTTTTATTTTGACTCTTAGGCCCTATCAGAAGTATGCAAATTTAATGTTAAGTTTTACTTTGAAAGGTACGGTAGCGTAAATGGAATAAGACTGCATGTAAAGACACAGAAGTTTTAGTTTTACGCTCATGAACCACAATTCAACTTTTAACACTATTCTCATCCAAGTCGAAAATATTGCACCATTTTGCATCTAGACTCCTTGAAAACGCTAAAAATTTTCAAAGGGGAAGGGGAACGCCCTTCCGTCCCCCCCCCCTTAGACCCCTTACCCAGGTTGGCGATTGAGATCAATGAACACACTGCATGTCCCCTTCAGAAAAATCCCGCGTACGCCTGCAGTAGGTCCTTCCACTACCCGCTTTCTGTAAGTCAAGCCACCCCCCCCCTTTTTGAAATGTCTGGATCCGCGCCTGACTTAGGGAGAGTTATACCCGATTCCCCTTACACAACTTATAAGCTGAACCTCTTATCTGCATATCATTCAGACTGCAGAGGGCGCAAAATCACTTTCTTCACAAAAATTTACAGGTATATGCATACGATGTCAATGTACAGAAAGTACGCCCTGCTTTAGAGGAATATCAAATCAACACCAACAAATAGAGACAGATAATTGATAAATCAATCGGACTGTCGGATATACGCTCGTTAAGGTACGTTCACACTAGTCCGGCAACGACAACGGCAACGACAACGGCAACGGCAACTTCAAAAATTTCCCACACAATAGAACGTGAAAGACTGTTCACACTAGCACGGCAACGGCAATACGTCAATCCGGCCATCCGGTAAAAATGCGTGTCTGACCGCCTGGAGCCAACGGTACGCGGCAGGGACGTTCTGTGATAGCTCGCTAAAACAGTTATAAAAATTATTTGGATCCATACAACAACAAGATGACTCGAAGATCAAATTTATCTGCCGAGATTATAGAAAAGCTGGCCATTCTTTTCCAAACAGAATCATTCATATACGCCGTGAAAAATCTTGATTACCAATGATAAAGTAAAATTATTTAACGTGTGGGAAAATAGAAAATGATGTGGGAAATCCCCAATTCCATGGTAACTATTCATATCATTTACGTTAAAAGCAGGTACTGGGAGTAGTATTGTTACAGCCATCAATCACAACTTTTGTTTTGCCATGATGTAAGATATGCAAGGCCTGAAAATAATACCTGCTTAGGCTAAAAACCATTTCCTCTTGAGTACAGACTTATATTGTATTGCAATGTTTATTGAAGGAACATGGGTCGCTCATTTTTTTCTTAAAATGTACGCCTATTTTGCTTGGCCCGACCTGACTTCTAACTTAGACTAGCATAATTCAGTGGCGTAGGAATCAATATGAAAGTGGAGGAGGGGGGGGGGGGAGCAACGTTGGACTATGCACCTCACCCTACCCCATTAACCAAAAGGTACTCTTTTGATGCTAAACTTTTCGCTTTAAAAAAATTAAATGCCATAATTTATTTCTTTCAAATGAAACTGCGCACTGAAAAAGGTGGAAACATTCGTTTTGTGCCAGCAATGTCATAACAAATAACAGTTCCAGAAAAGCTATGCCTTCTGCAACAGTGACTTAGCTAGAATTTTTTCCCGGGAGGGGGGGGGGGCAAGCACCCACATTTTCTGATAACACCAATATCACAAAATTATATGGCTCAAGTTCTGTTCAGACTTTTATCGCCAAATTTAATTATTCTGCTGTTACCATCTTTTCCTCTACCGTCTTTTCTTCCGATCTATTTGGCACGCTACTGCCACTTCAAAAATTCAGCTCCTTATCAATGTCTGCCATATTCGATAATCAGATGAAACAATTTGTCAGCTTCAAATTCCCGTCAGTATCATCCGGTAAAATTTTACCGTATGAGGCAATAATTTTTGCCGTCATATGACTGTATGAGGACAACTATGCCGGATTGCCGTTGCCGTTACCGTTGCCTCTTTCGCTGCCGGTATAGGTTTGCTTGCTACAGACTTGCAGTCAGGAGGTTGGTAGGTCGAAGTGGCGTACACAGGGTTTCTCTGAAGGGGGGGGGGGAGCGTTCACTCACTCTCTTACAACTTTTCTTGCCTAGCGGCTAATATTGTATTGTCTACTACTATCAGGTGAAAGTTTCATACGCTTTGTGTCGTTTCTATGCAGTCTATTGAGTGATCACCAGCCTGGAGGAGGGGTTTTAAGGTAAAAATTTTTGGCCTTCTCAAGAAGTGTAGACAAAATGGTGCGAAATTTCAACTGTAGCAGGAACAGTGTTAAAAGTTGAATTGTGGTGGTTCATGAGGATAAAAGTGAAAATTTTTCGATGTAAAATTTGCACAATTTTAGGAGTCGAAATAAAAGAGCATCCATGGGCACAGGCGAACGGGAGCATTTCAGATTGCGGTTTTTTCTTGCCTACAAAACGTTATTCTGCCATAAAGACTGCCTAAGTGGAGCGCCACCATTTGCTGGCGCGGTGTAGTGCAGAAAATTTCGAAAAATGAGACTCCTCAGATGGCCGGAACAAACATTTTCTTATACAAAGAATCTAACGGGCCGCTATCTTTTACTGTCGTTTGCAATAAAATGCTAACTTCAAAATAAGGTCGCGAACTGCAAAGTGCCCGAAAAACCGCGCGGAGCACCACCATTGGTGGGCGGGGAGCTGTACAAAAATTTTGAAAAAATGCGACCCCTTAGATGGCTGAAAACTGCGTTTTTATGCTTCTAAAGAAAATATAAACAGTCTTTATAGTAAGCTTTTGTTTGCAGTAACAAAAAAATTAGCAACATGCTAAGTTATCAAATATTTACCACATAAAATGTACTACCCACGGCTACATCACGGTAGTACTCAGAGGTAGTACTTCTGTGATTACATTAACCCTATACCGTTGTGCTCCGATCGGGGCATATCTGCGCGCCTCGGGAGTGGGCGGAAAAGCGGACGTAGCCCGCCCCGCATCGGCTTCCGTAGTCCGTTGACCCCGTGACCTTAAACTATTGTCTCTCTCGTTGTTGTGGCCGAATTTTCGGGTAGCTACTCGCAGCTCCGAGCTCCGCGTGAAGCAGTAAAGATGGGTGACAGCCGAGCTCTCCGCATGGGTCCAAAAGGACCCAAACAACGGTAAAGGGTTAAAATAAGCCTGTGGAGTGTGTTTACTGCAAAGCCGATTCCACTGTCTCTGCCTGTGTGCACGTACACCTTCAGCCGAGTGGTGCAGATATTTTTTTATTAACCCTTTACCGTTGTGCTCCGATCGGGGCATATCTGCGCGCCTCGGGAGTGGGCGGAAAAGCGGACGTAGCCCGCCCTGCATCGGCTTCCGTAGGCCGTTGACCCCGTGACCTTAAACTATTGTCTCTCTCGTTGTTGTGGCTGAATTTTCGGGTAGCTACTCGCAGTTCCGAGCTCCGCGTGAAGCAGTAAAGATGGGTGACAGCCGAGCTCTCCGCATGGGTCCAAAAGGACCCAAACAACGGTAAAGGGTTAAAATAAGCCTGTGGAGTGTGTTTACTGCAAAGCCGATGCCACTGTCTCTGCCTGTGTGCACGTTCACCTTCAGCCGAGTGGTGCAGATATTTTTTTTATTAACCCTTTACCGTTGTGCTCCGATCGGGGCATATCTGCGCGCCTCGGGAGTGGGCGGAAAAGCGGACGTAGCCCGCCCCGCATCGGCTTCCGTAGGCCGTTGACCCCGTGACCTTAAACTATTGTCTCTCTCGTTGTTGTGGCCGAATTTTCGGGTAGCTACTCGCAGCTCCGAGCTCCGCGTGAAGCAGTAAAGATGGGTGACAGCCGAGCTCTCCGCATGGGTCCAAAAGGGCCCAAACAACGGTAAAGGGTTAAAATAAGCCTGTGGAGTGTGTTTACTGCAAAGCCGATGCCACTGTCTCTGCCTGTGTGCACTGTTACGGCTTGGTCGCAATTCAAACCAATAACAGCGAAAGACCACAGAAGAGCGAGATTAAAATCAACAACTTAATTATTATTCACCTCTTACTTCCTGAAATTTACAACAATTAATCTTAAATCTTCTTACAATCTTTTACAGCTTAAGGTGTCACTCTTTGTCCAAGGGGTAGTGTTGTTAGCCTCGATTGTACAGCAGCACAGCGTAGGACTCGGTTCCGCGAAGGCAGGATGAAGACTATAGTGATCGGTAAATGGCGACACAATTTCAGCGTTAGGCGGCGAAGCAGACGTCTGGTTTCTGTATTATCTGTGTATCTTCTGTTCTCTTCTCTCCCTGTCACAGTTCTTGCATGACCTTTTATACGCCTGGTAGTTCTTCCAGAAAAGTCTGGAACTTACTCTTATGGAAACGTCTCGTTTGATCTCGTACAAAACAAACAACGAATGTTCTGGGCTCAGTAACCCATAATCACAAGTTGGCTATTATTAGGCCATTACATCATACAGTAGTTTCCAGTAGGTGATCGTACATTCTCGTTACTGTGCGAATGTTCTCTGGGGTTACCCGTTCAATATGCTCGAGAGAAAACGCCGAAGCTAGCACTTTCTAGAACTTTCCACTTACTTGTCCGTGGATTCAATCTGGTTGATGTCGTCTCGTAACACTCCCCCCGTTGAAAGAGTTTTGGACGTGTAGGACAAAACTTAGGTTACAATATCTACAATATTACCTTATAGTAATAACTACTGTATAGTATTACAGTATGCATTCCAATATCAAGTGGAAGGTGCTTTCATAACATACAACTTTTCTTACAATATGATAATATATGAGTAGTAACATCATTAACACACACTGTGCTGCAGGCAACATCAAAATTTCAAAATTACAGCACGACTTTTAATTTACGCAATCAGATTAAGTTCTTGACAAAGCATCAGGCACAACATTGTCTTTCCCTTTAATGTGCCTAATATCTACATTATATGATTGTAGAAACAAACTCCATCTCATCAATCTCTGATTCTTGTTCTTCATCTTAGACAGAAATGTCAGAGGATTATGATCAGTATATACAATAACAGGGAAACTAGTAGTCCCCAAATAAACATCAAAGTGCTGAAGACCAAGTATCAAAGCTAATGTTTCTTTCTCAATTGTAGAATAATTTTTCTGATGTCTGTCGAATTTCTTTGAATAATAACACACAGGGTGATCAACACCATGCTCATCAGCTTGAAGCAAACTTCTCCTATACCATTGTTACTGGCATCAACTGCCAGCTTAAACTGTTTTTCAAAATCTGGAGCAATCAACACTGGCGAACTCATTAGTGCTCTTTTCAATGATTCAAATGCTGCCTGACAACTTTCTGTCCAAACAAACTTTTCATTTTTCCTTAATAATCTTGTCAATGGTTCAGCAATGTCAGAAAAATTTGGACAAAAACGTCTGTAGTAACCAGCCATGCCTAGGAAGCGCATGAGCTGCTTTTTGTCAGCTGGGGCAGGGAATTTGTCGATGCCCTCAACCTTAGCCTTAATTGGTTTAACTCTACCCTGACCAACTACATGCCCTAAGAATATTACATGGGCACAAGCAATCTCACTCTTGACTAAATTGACAGTCAAATTAGCTTTGGCAAGTTTGTCAAATAATGCCTTGACATGTTGCACATGTTCATTCCATGAGTTACTGTACACAATAAGGTCATCAACATATACTTCACAATTCTCTAAATCTGACGTGAGGTCATTTACTAAACGTTGAAAGGTCATCGGTGAATTTTTCATACCAAACGGCATAACCTTATACTGAAATAAGCCATCTGGCGTCACGAATGCTGAGATTTTTCGAGCCCTCTCAGTGAGTGGTATCTCCCAGTACCCCTTTAACAAGTCAAACTTTGATACGTAAGTAGCATTCCCAATCCTATCAATACAATCATCGATACGGGGTATCGGATAGGAATCCGTTCTTGTTACCGCATTCACCTTCCGGTAATCAGTACAAAATCTGTACCCACCGTCTGGCTTTGGGACCAATATACATGGGGAAGACCATTCACTATTACTAGGTTCTATAATATCATGGTCTAACATGTAGCGAACCTCATCCCTGAGATGTTGTCGTTTTCGAGGGTTAACTCGATAAGGATGCTGCTTGATTGGTGCAGCCTCTCCCACATCAACATCATGTTCAATCAAATCTGTCCTAGTAGGATCATCTGAGAACAAGCATACATATTCATTGATTAATGATTTCGTTTCTGATCTTTCTTTGTCATCTAGATGACTTAACTTCTGATCAAGATTACTCAATACATCAGAGTTTTTTAACTTAATACACATGTCAGGAACATCATCAGCACTAATCTCATCATTATCATTGAATTCTTGTTCAACACTGATGATACACACTTGATCACATGCATTATTAACAGTGACCTTCACATCATGTACACTTTCATCCTTAGAAATGTCACAATCCTCTCTTTCATAATATTTTTTCATCATATTAATGTGACAAACTCTCTTTGATTTACGCTTGTCAGGTGTCAAGATGACATAGTCTGTGTCATTGACCTTTCTTTCAATGACATAAGGTCCTTGAAAGCGAGCTTGAAGTGGCTGACCAGACACAGGCAAAAACACCAACACCTTCTCACTAGGCTTAAACTCTCTTTCCACAGTGGTCTTATCATACCACGCCTTCATTTTCTTCTGAGAATTCCTCAGATTTTCTTGAGCCAGTTCACATGCTCTGTGAAAACGCTCTTTAAAGCGGGATACGTAATCAAGCAGATGTATGTTTTCACCTGGATCTGATAACCACTTCTCCTTTAATAATTTCAATGGTCCACGAACTATGTGTCCGAAGATGAGTTCAAATGGACTGAACCCAAGTGACTCCTGTACAGACTCCCTGACAGCAAACATTACAAATGGAATGCCTTCATCCCAATCTTTCTCATTGTCATGACAATATGTCTTTAACATATTTTTCAATGTTTGGTGAAACCTTTCTAAAGCCCCTTGGCTTTCGGGATGATAAGCCGAAGACTTAATTTGGTCTATGCCTAATTCATACAACATCTGTTGGAATACAGTTGACATGAAATTAGACCCTTGATCTGATTGGATCTCCTTAGGTAACCCAAACAATGTGAAAAATTTAAGTAAAGCTTGTAAGACTGTCCGAGCCTTAATATTTCTTAGAGGTATTGCCTCTGGAAACCTTGTCGAAGCACACATTATGGTTAATATATACAGATTTCCTGCCCTACTCTTAGGTAGAGGACATACACAATCAATAATGACTCTACTAAATGGCTCCTCAAAAGCAGGAATTGGCTTCAAGGGTGCAGCCGGAATGTTCTGATTCGGCTTCCCAACCATTTGACATGAATGACAAGTCTTACAAAATTTGGCCACATCACTCTTAAGCTTAGGCCAATAAAAGTGATTTAGAATTTTGTGGTAAGTCTTATTGACCCCTAGGTGCCCTGCAAATGGCATTTCATGAGCAATACTCAGTATTTCCCTTCGATACACCCTAGGTACCACAATTTGATGGTAAATGCGCCACTCTTCATCTAATGGTGCATCAGGTGGTCGCCATTTACGCATCAAAACACCGTTCTTAAGGTAAAAACACACTGGGACCTCTTTCGAGTCATCCTCAGTGAGGGCACCAGCAATTAGTGGCTGAAGCTCTTCATCATGTTGTTGTTGGACTGACAACTGGTCTTTATGGAGTGTGTCAGACATGTTTCTTTCCTGTTCTATCCCCTCACCATGTGTGGGGACAGGAGACTCACAATCCTGAAGATTCGCCATAAAAGTTTGGCTGAGATCAAACCAGGAATCTTCACTTTCCTCTTTGGACTCTGACTCCCCTTTTGGGAGTGCTGTTCCATTTTTAGGAACTAATTCCTCAATTTTTGAGGGCGGAGGCTTACATTTACCATCCTTCTTTTCAGAAATCATACCCTCACTTTTAGAGAGTGGATGTTCAAGATTATCATCCTTACATGATTCCCTACTTGTTTCACTTTTGGAAACTGTATCCTCACTTTTGGAGGCTGGATGTTTAAGATTATCATCCATAGCAAGCTTTTGTGACATAGCTCTCGTGACAGCACAGGCTGGGAATAAATCTGGAAATTCCTTTTCTAATTGCTCTGTGTTGTTATAGTCACATGGTTTATCTGTCAAAATTGCATTGGCGACTACCTTTCCACCAGCTAGGTCATTGCCTAGCAACAGAGATACCCCCTTTACAGGTAGAGTAGGTCTGACCCCTACTATGACCGACCCAGAAACTAAATCTGACTTCAAATTAATTTTGTGAAGAGGGACAGAAATAAATCCACACTCAACCCCCTGAATTAGTACATTTGCCCCTGTGGAAGTAGAGTCCGTTAATGGCAAAATTCCATCAAGAAGCAACGACTGAGTTGCGCCTGTGTCACGCAAAATTTTAATTTTGACGGGTGGATGAGCTGAATCCCCATCTAGGGAAATAAAACCCTCAGACACGAATGGAAGGTATTCTTCCTTAATTTGGTCATTAGAATTAGGCCGTAAAGTCACGACTACCTCTGGAGAATATTCTGCATTGGCTAAGGCATTTGGAGCTGTTTCAGTCTCCTTTAATTTTGCCAACTGAAAGCAATTTGCCATTATGTGGCCCTTTTTGTGACAGAAACCACAAACTATGTCTTTAAAGGCAGCTTTATTTGAGCTGACCTGGTCGTTCTTTTGACGACTAGAATCTGGTTGTCTTTTACCAGAATTTGTTGGAGAGAGGGAACCAGACTGAGATCCACTAATTTTACCTGCTGTGTCACCACTAGTGCCATTGCCATATTTTTTATTTGGCCTATTAAACTGACTCTTGTTTTGAGTCTGACCTACTTTACCAAACTTATGGGTAAGTGCATACTGATCAGCCAAGTTTGCCACTTCTTTCAATTTGTCTGCCTTTTGTTCTTCAAGGTGAGTCTTTATGTCATCACTCACACACCGTTTAAATTCCTCGACCAGCATCAGTTGTCGTAAGGCTTCAAATGTGGAGACCTTTTTAGAATCACACCATCTATCGAAATGCCTTTCTTTTTGATAGGCAAACTCTACATATGTTTGTGTATCCGCCTTACGATATTTTCTAAATTTTTGGCGATACGCCTCGGGTACTAATTCATAGGCTTGTAATATGGCCTTTTTGACCTTATCGTAATCCATGCTGTCCTCTATTGACAGAGCGGAATACACTTCCTGGGCCTTGCCAGTAAAATTACTCTGAATGAGTATCGACCATTTATCTCTGGGCCACTTTAGTTGTTCACCCAGTTTTTCAAAGTGGTTGAAAAATTTCTCCACTTTATCCTCCTGAAATTTGGGCACAAATTTTACGTGCTTAGAGACATCAAATCCCCCAGTATCCGTGCCTATTTTAGGCTCTGGGCCCTTTAAGACCCCTAACTCCAGTTGTTTCAACCTAAATTCATGCTCTCTAGCCTTTTCCCTTTCTTCTCTTTCCAATTCTTTTAATCTTACCTCCTTATTCATTTCCAATTCGAGCTTTTTCAATTCAAATGCATTGTCAGTTGGCACGGTCATGATTGTCTCAAGCACTGTAATTGGCAGAATACTTTCATCTACCAGATACTCTACAATGTATCTCTTAATCTCGTCCTTCCGCATTAATGGCTGAAATTCAACACCATAGTGTTTTGCGACTTTTACAATCTCAGACTTTTTTAGTGAGTTAAGCTCCTCAATTGAGGGGCTAGCCACGAATTTATCTAAATCGAATGGCATTTTGAGGTTGTGTCAGGCACTCACAAAAACTAAGAAGTCTGGACAATACAGTTGCAAATTACAACGAAATTTCCAGAATTTTCTACCTGGTAGTTTAATTCTTTCCCGGATGTTAGGCCACCAGTTCTGTTACGGCTTGGTCGCAATTCAAACCAATAACAGCGAAAGACCACAGAAGAGCGAGATTAAAATCAACAACTTAATTATTATTCACCTCTTACTTCCTGAAATTTACAACAATTAATCTTAAATCTTCTTACAATCTTTTACAGCTTAAGGTGTCACTCTTTGTCCAAGGAGTAGTGTTGTTAGCCTCGATTGTACAGCAGCACAGCGTAGGACTCGGTTCCGCGAAGGCAGGATGAAGACTATAGTGATCGGTAAATGGCGACACAATTTCAGCGTTAGGCGGCGAAGCAGACGTCTGGTTTCTGTATTATCTGTGTATCTTCTGTTCTCTTCTCTCCCTGTCACAGTTCTTGCATGACCTTTTATACGCCTGGTAGTTCTTCCAGAAAAGTCTGGAACTTACTCTTATGGAAACGTCTCGTTTGATCTCGTACAAAACAAACAACGAATGTTCTGGGCTCAGTAACCCATAATCACAAGTTGGCTATTATTAGGCCATTACATCATACAGTAGTTTCCAGTAGGTGATCGTACATTCTCGTTACTGTGCGAATGTTCTCTGGGGTTACCCGTTCAATATGCTCGAGAGAAAACGCCGAAGCTAGCACTTTCTAGAACTTTCCACTTACTTGACGGTGGATTCAATCTGGTTGATGTCGTCTCGTAACAGCACGTACACCTTCAGCCGAGTGGTGAAGATATTTTTTTATTAACCCTTTACCGTTGTGCTCCGATCGGGGCATATCTGCGCGCCTCGGGAGTGGGCGGAAAAGCGGACGTAGCCCGCCCCGCATCGGCTTCCGTAGGCCGTTGACCCCGTGACCTTAAACTATTGTCTCTCTCGTTGTTGTGGCCGAATTTTCGGGTAGCTACTCGCAGCTCCGAGCTCCGCGTGAAGCAGTAAAGATGGGTGACAGCCGAGCTCTCCGCATGGGTCCAAAAGGACCCAAACAACGGTAAAGGGTTAAAATAAGCCTGTGGAGTGTGTTTACTGCAAAGCCGATGCCACTGTCTCTGCCTGTGTGCACGTACACCTTCAGCCGAGTGGTGAAGATATTTTTTTATTAACCCTTTACCGTTGTGCTCCGATCGGGGCATATCTGCGCGCCTCGGGAGTGGGCGGAAAAGCGGACGTAGCCCGCCCCGCATCGTCTTCCGTAGGCCGTTGACCCCGTGACCTTAAACTATTGTCTCTCTCGTTGTTGTGGCCGAATTTTCGGGTAGCTACTCGCAGTTCCGAGCTCCGCGTGAAGCAGTAAAGATGGGTGACAGCCGAGCTCTCCGCATGGGTCCAAAAGGACCCAAACAACGGTAAAGGGTTAAAATAAGCCTGTGGAGTGTGTTTACTGCAAAGCCGATGCCACTGTCTCTGCCTGTGTGCACGTGCACCTTCAGCCGAGTGGTGCAGATATTTTTTTATTAACCCTTTACCGTTGTGCTCCGATCGGGGCATATCTGCGCGCCTCGGGAGTGGGCGGAAAAGCGGACGTAGCCCGCCCCGCATCGTCTTCCGTAGGCCGTTGACCCCGTGACCTTAAACTATTGTCTCTCTCGTTGTTGTGGCCGAATTTTCGGGTAGCTACTCGCAGTTCCGAGCTCCGCGTGAAGCAGTAAAGATGGGTGACAGCCGAGCTCTCCGCATGGGTCCAAAAGGACCCAAACAACGGTAAAGGGTTAATTGGACTTGATTCTGTTTGGGGAAACTATACAACCGAAATGAAAATATGCCGCTATTGGTTCTCTATTGTGCCTCTAAGCTAAATTCAAGATCCGCTGAACTGATGTAATTCTCTCTGACGTGATCCGAGTGCAACCCCCCCCCTCCCCCTTCGTACGCCACAGGGAGTTCGAATCCCGGCCAGGTCATACCGAAGACTTAAAAAAGGAACCTACTGCCATTGTCCTTGTTGTTTAGCATAAACTATGGAGTAGGGAAAAACAAGCCAGTGAACCACAAATGGGAAAAAGGCCATGGTCTGCTCGACTTGAACCAATTGGTTGGAAACTGGGTCGTAAAACTCCATCAAACTGCAAACTATACTAGCTTCCCACCCTAGCTTCCCTCCCACGTAATTACTATAAGTTCAGGGGTTAAACCCTGTCCAATTTGGGAACTACTCAATCCAACTACTAAATAACGCATTTGTGCTAGTTGAAAATCAGCAACTCCAACTTGTTCCAACCATTTACTTCAATTAACCAAACAATTGACCAGTTGAGGGAGTAGTTGAACTCCTGGCATGATACTAGAACTAAGATTTATATATGGTAAATATTAGGGTATGTAAGTAAGATTAATCAAAGGGATCCTTGGGTTAATATACAGTAGTTAAGTGTTATTTTGGCGGGAATGATTCTTAACTTGGGTCCGTGAGAAGCTTGTTTGGGGGTCCGCGAATGGCAAAGGGATCCAAGGTGTCAGTAAAAAAAATTAGGGGGCCGAGAAAAAAAAGTGTTTTGAAATATTCAGAACTAAAAATCGTAGGCGCATAAAAATTACAAAACACACGGCAACCCGTACTCCTAAACTAGTTAGGCGTTCTCTTGGGTTGAATATAATATCCTAGTCATAGCAGCAGGTGAAGCCCTATTTGATTCACCGCTAGCAACATGTTACAATAGAACAGAAGTAAACAACTTGTGCTACTACTGACCAATCACGTTCGCCTTTGAACCTCGTCGCTCTGTAACGAGTTGGGTCAATAAGGCTCTAATACAAACAATATCATAGCCCTTGTTAGGGCCAGTCGGCCATTTTTGGCATATTAAATGTGACGCAGCCCACATTCATACCTATAAATCCGGTAGGTTATTTTTCTGATCGTTGTCGTCGTCGTCGTCGTAGCACTTGAAAAAATTAGGGCATTTACGACTGAAAATTCACACATGCAAACTCCAAGTCATGCCATCCAATCACAATGCACAAACAATCTCCTTTCAATGAAAAATAATGGGAGGCAAAGTACGCATATTCACAAGCTGAACAGTGTGACCGATTACTAAAGGTTTACAATAAATAATTTGTTCGTAATTTAAGTTTTCATTTGCCTTTACTCTGAAAACAATATCCAATAATGTTTTACCTTGATGAATGGTTTATTTTGATTGGTGCTCATTTCTTGTTTTTTTTTCATTTTTTTTTTGCTTCTTTTACACTCTGTGTCAGTCCAGGACACGAAATTCCACATTTTCGCACCAAATAATACCTAAATCAATGGCGTAGCTACAGGGCGCATATGGGCGTTCCCAAGGGAGGGGGATCGGGGGTGCGACCCCCCTTTGAATTTTTCCACAGAAACGTTTAAAGGAGTTGCCAAAAGTCGAAAAGAATCTCTTCTGTCATTGTAAAGCATCAATTTATTTTATTATGTTGAATGCCTAATCTTGCTGCAGTTATAGATCGAGTCCCCCAATTTACCTTTTCACTCACTCTAAAAAATATTTAAACAATTTTGTTTAAAAATTAGGATACTCACGAAAATGAGTATTTCTACTCGAAATAACTGAGTACTTCAACTAAATTTGTGCAAAATTTTACATATATTGCTGAATTTATGTAAAATTTTGCACAAATTCAGTTGAAGTACTCACTTATTTCGAGTAGAAATACTCATTTTCGTGAGTATCCTAATTTTTAAACAAAATCGTTTGAATATTTTTTTAGCGTGCTCCTTTTGAAAGTGTCGCCCGCTGGCAATTCCTATTGGCTATATGTAGCGACACCCTTTCCATAGTATTATATCATATATTTGATAGCAAGTTTCATGAAATACCTCCAAACTATATCTTTTTAAACAGAAAAATAAAACATCAGAACGGAAGTGCAGTGCATGCGGGATATTTCAAATTGACTTAAAATGTCAATGAAAGAAAATGGTCAGACAAATGTGGTTTATTCCTATTCCACCACCGAAAAATTGTGAAAAACCTCATCTTTACCACTTTTTTATGTTTATTGACCGCGTATAGCAAAATAACGGGTCAGTGTTCAACCAATCAGAGTGCAGGATTCTCAACAACGGATGGTAGAGGTGGTAGAATTGAAAATAAACTTCCTTTTATCTTTGCATTAGTATCAATTAAAGTGATGGGTCAAGTTCATTGTTCTAAATCTCAACTAACTTCTTCCAATCTGTTTTTCCCCAATTTTTGCTCGGTGTTCTCAATTTATACCTTTCCATTACCTTTTTTAATGGAATAAATGACACTTTTTCCTAGGTCTTGAAGAGGAAAGGTTGAATGTAAAAGTACACAAATCACATTGTGCACAAATTACTGTTCTGTTCCATAGAGCCTGATATCGTAAGTAGTTTAATACATGTCTTTCCTTTCAGATTTGAATGATTTTCTTAAATTTCTATGCCTTGCACAGTTCAATTTGCTTAAAATTTCTCATGATTTTTTATTTGAGGTTCGCTATTTCCACCTCCTTAATCTTGAACACTGTACTTATTTATATTCCATGAGCTTCAAAGACCTTTTGTCCTGGGAATCGTTTGCCTCTGGATGCTACCATTCCAGTTGTTTCCCTTCACCGCGCCAATGGATCCCACGATAGCACCCCAACTCCGAAAGGAAAACGTTCTGGTGCTATTGTCATTTTAAGATTTAAAGCGTTCTCTGTGGTCCCCATCCAGGGGTTCACGTTTTGCTCTGAACCTTTACGAAATCATAATTTTTGCATTAGCAAACTAGCAATATTGACGATATTTCACTGTATTAATGGGCATTTGAAATGTCTAACGCCTCAGAGCCTCCGGGGGCTTCGGCCCCTGAAACCCACCGGGGCTTCGCCCCTGGACCCCACCAGGGATTCAGCTGGTCCCTTGATCTCACGTCGTGGTGCTCTCGTGATGCGGCAATAAACTCCTTCTTCGCGAAAAATGCGACCCCCTTAAAAATGTCTGGTGACGCCCATGGGGCTAGGGGCAATTACCCTAGCTTTGAAAAATAAAAAAATGGAACTGCAATTTGTGACATCACACAAACACAGTGTAGTTTTCCCAACTCTTCTGTCATAAAATTTCTTTTTTTTCCAAGAAGTCTATTCTTTTCAATAAAAGTCCCATATTTGTAATTATTTGTTTCAGAAAAGCAAAGTTCTCCGCGCGCCTTGCGCGCCACAAATTGCAAATGCACCTTCAGTTCGGTAAACTTTTCCGAGCTCTGGAAAATCGGAAATCTGACATATGTGAAACCACTTCATTAGGTGATGTCCGCAACTATAGTGCTATTTTCATAACTTGTCTTTAACAAAATTCCAAATTTCCTCCAAATATGAGCCCTTGACTTCTTAAATGTGCAGAGAGCTTCACTTCGTAGGCCTTAGATAACACTATGTAGCAACAATCGTGTGTTTGGTCGCAGTTCAATCTCAGGTTTTCCAATAGGTACTATAATGTATAATGCAGATTCCTCAGTATCCCAAAACTTTTCAAATTGCATTACAAGAAACCCAGAATCCAAAATTTTTCGCAATATAAGCTCCACATTTGTTTAAAAGACCAAATATTTCGGCGCTTCGCGCTCCACAAATTACAATTCGGAACATTTTGGTGCTTGCACCCTGAAAAGTATCTAGCTAAGCTCCTGAACTTAATGATACCAAATTTTAAAACTGTATATATGGCGCATACCTTGATTAGGAGATTTAATTTTGACCAGTATGCATACAGTGGTTATATGATTTTGCAACAGTTTGTATTTCCAATTCAGTTACAATTTACATTTCTTATAATTTGAGACAGATCATCCGTTTCCCATAATGCGTCAAACAAAAGATTTTCTTTGCCCCGACAAGGGCCCCTCGAAAATTATGGAACAGCCTTAGAGGCCCGCGGATGAAAAAAGGGAACCTAGGAATTAGGGAATGCGTAAAGCCAGCTTGACTATACCAAACCAAATCGCCGCAAACAAGCTTGGCAGTTGGTGTCATTGAGCAGAGAGTGAAATAAAATAAAAAAAAAAAAGCAAAATATGGTCTGTTGGTTATTCCTCTATAATTACTGGATACTGCATGCGATGATTAACAATCGAAAATATTCGCAATACCAAATTGATATTTGTGTCATCAAGCTATATGGATAAAATATATTATAAAGTCATGAATACTGCTTCTACATAAATTCTACAAACGTGACTCCTAAACCAAAACGGCACTAAAAAGTAAAATTGATTATGACAAACCGTGCGTTAAATGATGGTGAACTGTGTATTAAGACGCGTTTCATTTTGACAGGGTGAGGCATGGGACCTTGGATCATTTTTGGCAATTTTCGATCCATGACAATTGATGGAAGCGCTCCACTTTGAGAGTGGCACTCTCTCAAAAGGAAGTTTGCGCTCCATTTTGAGAGTGCCACTCTCTCAAGAGGGAGTTTGTACCTAACAAAATGCCCTTTGTAAGAAGCTTTTGTTATAATTATGTTTGAAACACTTTGGATTTATAAAGTGTATGGTCTACCCGATTCTGTTGTTTGGTGAGGCGTTTGAGCTCACATTTCCCTCCAACTCAACATTTGTACGTGACGTCACTATCAGTATAACGGTTTTATCTCAAGTTACTCTCAGCTTGTCAGCAAAAAATGTTCTCCCAATGAATCCAAAGACTTTTCGAATACCATACTAAATGATCTTTGAATTTCATTGAAAGTTCGACTTTCAAAGAAGGACGATGTGTTTTCCCGACGCCACGTGTTTAGCAGTTAAACCCTTATTTTCCACACGTTGTACAGACGTTTAAACTCTAAGCAATTAATCGTGTCTAAAAGCTTAAAGTTACAGGAATAAGACACGTGTGTTTAACACCTGAACGTGTTCACTAAGTGGGAGTAGAAAGTACTTAGATAACGCCTAATTCGAACACCATTCTTTACAGACTGACAGAGCACAATCTGCGGTAAAATGTAATAAAGTGCCTGTGAAAATATAACGGTATTTCGGATATTTTTCTTGGAGAATATTTTCTTCGAATACATATACTATGATTATTTCTGTGCAGAAACTTAAAAACACAAAAATAAAAAAATACAAAATATTGTTTCCTCCATTCGACTAAGCTTTAATACAGTATGCGAAGAACACGTGTGAATTGATAAAGTGAATTTAATGGTAAACTAAAAATAAAACCAGTTTACAATTAATGAAACAGACAAGAGCGTCGTATATTTAGTACTCTTTGAAAGAAAACTCGAAACCCGTATGTGTATTTCTATTTTCAAAGAGTGAAGAAAGTATACAAGGGGGATGTAATAAACGAAAGGTTTGGAAACAAAACTCATCTTAACAACATACTCAGTTGTTGCTTCATGGCATTGTTTGATTTAAAGAAATTGAAGGGTGATCTAAATACCATAGGAAATACAGCACAAATTAGTATGGAAGCTTTCATTTTCAATTAAGAGAATCTACGTAAGCCATACAGTATGAAGATGAATCGTGCCCTTACGAAAACGTGAAAAATATGAGTAAGGTGAAAGCAGAGATGAGTGCACATGGAACTGGACTCGATCTGGACCTGCGTTGTTGAGTTTCGGCCTCTTATTCCTGTATCATTGACAGTCCAAGCTTGTGTGTCATCATCTCTTGAAGAGCGGACTTTTTCACTTTTAAAGTTACTGTCATAGGGAAACTTTCCACAAATTCTACGTAGAGAGGAATCTTGAAGTATGAGATCTGAAAAAGCCATTCATTAATGAAGTGCAGATTACTCGTTTGGTGGCAAACACCACGTCATAGTATAGTCCTGGTATATATATATATTGCGTCTAAATATATAAATATTTTCTAAAATCGGGCTTGGACGTCATCATCAGATTTGGTGTACTAGTTAAAGAATATTCAAGTCATAACTGAGTTTGATCTGTAAGATTGGTCACTTCCAACGGAGACTTCTAAAATTTCAATAAAGAAATTTAATAACTCTCTGGGGTTTGAACTTGGACAAGCTTTATACTATGAAAGGTGTCAAATATCCGTAGAGAATGCTTTTAAATAAAGTAACTGCAAATTCTCGACCTTGAAGATTGCATGTCCTTTTAGTATAATAACACCCGGTTTAACTCAAGATTGAATATTCTATAAAGTAAGGTACCAGTGAATTTAAAAAGCTCACAATTCGTTTCAAGAAATTAATCTTATTTTATTGCCAACTCTGACGACCGTCGGTTTGTGACTTTGGCATGATGTGGAGTATTCGTGTTCGTACAGTACACTAAAGAATAGACAAAGCTCACTCTTTTCAATAGACGTGTCCCTGATTTCACAAATTTTCTATTTACGAGATTTTTAATAAAACAAACATACCTGTCCTTCACAGAAGTTTTTGATTTCTTGAGCGTCACATGTTTCTCCTTGCTTTAATTTGATACACGCGCAAAGCTCTTCACCCATTCTCTCATCTGGCACTCCAACAATCTGGAAAACATGTTGATACCATTACATGACGTCATTTACTACTGAAATTTATTTTAACATTTTTACGGCATGAATCACTAATAACACATAAAACACTGGACACCACTCACATCGTCGCTTTCTTCTAGATATGGAAAATTGACCCGGAAACTTAAATATATTGCACATTTAAGTTAGAACGCTAACCCTTTTCTTGTGAGAAATGAAGACCGTGATTTATACGAGATTTGAATTGGCAGATGAAGGTTTAGACTATTAGCAGGCAATGCTCATTAACGGTTAAAAATGTATAAAAAATAGCCTATATGATCTCATGGATACAAAGTCGAAAACACTAGTATTTGAATTTAATGCACCTACATGATAGATAGGTATGAGAACGAGTACAGCAAAGTGTAGGCTACTAAACCATAAATATACGAAACGTATACAAGGGCAAATCAAAATTCCTGTCTCTCACTTGGACATCTTCCACCTTGGGATGCTGATGAAGAAATTCTTCTATTTCTGCCGGAAAAATGTTGACGCCACCCCTAATAATGAGATCCTTAATCCTTCCCACAATGCTGATGTTTCCTTCAGGGTCCATTGTCCCAAGGTCACTTCCAAAAATAAAAAGTGAAATTATGTGGATGTAATACATAGGGCCACATATTAAGGGGTACCTGTAAGTAATTTTTAAGTTTTTTGCATTTGTTATTAAGCTATTCACATGAGCAAAGTCCTTTACAGACAACGTAGGACGTACTACACATTAAAGGTAGGCTTACACTGAACTTAACTGTACTGAACAACTAAACGGAGATTTGAAGACAGAGCCAATTTAGCAGTTCAAAAATAAGTTGCACAGTCAGACTATACCATATTCAAAAGGGTAGGGCAAGCCATAGCCTCTGTAAAAATGTACTGTAAAGGCACACATCCATTAAAATAAAGGAAGAGGTAAAGGCAATTTAGGCTTTATTTCAAAATGAATTTCCAAAATCTATATCTCCTCCCCATTTTAATCAAATATATTTGCTTTCTTTACGAGTCAGGTTAAAAATACCCAGCGAGAAGGCCAGATTTGTCAATAACCCGTAACTATTTGTCAGAAGTGCGACAAGTAGTTATTCCGTTCATCTCGACTTGTTGTTGTACCTACGATTAGAAGTCTGTTCCTGTCTGAGAGAATGCGATTTTTAAAAGTATTCCCTGACTCCTTGTCGCATGTACAACAAAGACTCGGTCCTTTCTCAACGTAATAAATTTATGAGGATCTCGTATTGGGCTATGTGTTTGTCAAAGAAGGCAAAACAGTTTTGCAAAAGAAGCTATCCAGAGAGGGATAGACGATCCCTTTTGAAAATGGAACCTTTTATGTAGCACTTCTTGATACAAAGTCCGATCGAAGCAGTGATCGATGATGGTGGAACTTCACACTCTCTTGTAATCTTTAAGGTCCTTCCAATTGAGTTTCGATAGTTTTTTTTTTTTTTTTGCCTTAACCCTTACCCTGAATGCATCCATCCATCCTGGAGATCCTCTCTCGTTTTGTCAGGGTCATTCCAGTAGCCCTTCATTACAGCGTATCCTCTCATACAAACTTCACCGCGTTCACTGATAGGGAGTACCTTTTTCGATTGAGGATCGACGACCTTCACCTTGAAGAAAACAGTAAAGAAGTGCAACAAAAACCACTTTAACCGACTAAATGCTCTCACTTTGCTTCTTCAAATCTAACATGTATTCCTGACACCAAGATCACAACATTTATTAGTGTTCATTGATATCAATCACCGAACTTGGTCCTTGTTCTTATTCACGCTGATCTAAGAAATATTGTTTAAAACGTAGTTACAGAATTCGTCACTCTAAAAAGTTCCGATTTTCCCAACCTCCCTACCTCTTGCCCCTTCCACAACTGTCTCTTTACTCATCCCTACCCATACACAATCTGAATTGATTGCTTTAGGGTGAGTATGCAATACCGTTAAGAGTGGACAGAACACTCTCAGTACAGTACTTGCTGTGTCAAATGAGCTACAGTACTCTGCATTTGTAGAATTTGCTGTCAATCAAGTAGCCTACGTAGCGCCTCTGTGTCGGCCGCCCCTTAGGCTGTCTCCCGTCAGAGCCTGCCGGCAATTGTGAAAAGATCCGTTCAGACAACAAACCAAGAACTTCATTAATATTAATTAACCTCATATTGGACAACGGCAATTTGCTTGAATCTTTACATGAATATGGTTATTACGATTCCAAAAAGGCAATTTTATTGAATATTTATAATCCTATATGAAGCTACGAAGATACCGTACTGTAATCTGTGTCCATTGTAACGTTGAACAATAACGTTAGAACAGTGAGCTTTACAACACAATACAATGTGAGCAGTACTGTAGGACTATGTGATACCTAACGTTACTCGTTGTGAACGGTTTTAAAGGTTGGAAGCTTTCGGATGCGAGTCAAATTTAAGAGGCTTCAGCTTGTAACTAACGGTGGGACGTCCGTTTACTCCAGCCCTTGCTAGAAAACAGATATTTAAATAGTTTGTCAGAAATTTGAAAGTATATTCGATAAGAATTTTGAGAAGAAACTGTCGAGTATGCCTCGATACCTTATCTCAAGTGAAGATTCTTCGTATTGAGAGAGATGTTGATTGAATGTGAATATTCATATTATAGTAGAAAACACCCAATTGTTCTTCGAGTATGTAAATGAACTGTCCGTAAGTTTTCTAAGCAGTTGAACAGATTTTATCTCCAACGCAGGCGGACGTTGATTTTTTCGTAGCGATTAGCTGGACGAAAAAAGTTGGTCCGCCCCGCGGACTTTCAATCAAGACGATGTGCTAATTGAGAATATATGTAGACTATAGCTAAAATTAGTAATCTGTGATGAGAGCTGACTGCCTGATAGGCACTTCAACGGATTTAGTTGCCTATCTTACAATATGGTGTAACGTGTACCGTGGCATATGGTAACATTTAACATAACATAACATAACGTAACGTAACATAACATAACGTTGGATAACGTAACACAACAAAACACAACAACAGAACACAACAAAACACAACACAACACCACATAACATAACATGCGAAAAAAACTAAAAGCCGACACATAATTTAAAGCTGGAAACTGTCCAAAGACGTAGTTAATTGAAATTGCAGATGATGTAATTGCCTACCTCGACGTGGGGAAATGACTTTCCCGCCGTAGATAGGATAATTTCTGCGGGATCTCTTGGACTAGTGCTATTTGAGATCCCGACTTCAGTCATGCCATATACGACCTGAAATAAAGAAGAACATACTTTAATGTTGTGAATTGATGGATCATGAATGAATCCATTGAGAACTCTCTGCATTGTATTTAAATGCGGATGGCGACAAGTTCTTTGCTAAGGAAGATACGAGGGGAAAAACCTCTCACTCTAGACACAAATTATTCCAAAACTGTGCATGAACTGACTAATCAAATAAGTCAACAATATTGACTAATGTTTGACCAAGCTGAAATAGTTTCTAGCAAATATTACGCCTAATCGACAAGGAGCGAATTTAGTAAAAATCTACTTTCGCAATTTAACTCGGCCTAAAAAACCCAATGCAGAGAATGTGAGAGGACCATTTATAAAGCCTCCATACCACCTTCCCCATCCCGACGGGTCTTGCTGTAGTCTGATAAAATGAACAAAATGTCATTGTCGGTTCGCTTTAAAACCCTTCTTATTCAAAGCTACCCTTACCACTGGTGTTATGTTCAGCTTATGTTGAATTAATGTCAATAGTGTCTCTGCACATGGGGCTCCACCAATTCCACAATGTCGTACGCTGCTGGTGTCGTACTTATCGAAGTCTGGGTGGTTGAGGGTATCGACGTATACCGTGGGTACGCCCAGGAAACTTGTGCATCTTTAAATAAAATGAAATCCATTAATGATCTGAACACTGATGTGAAAAAATGACCATCATTATAAATTCAAATGGCTTTTGTTCCTCAAGTTTCTGGACATCCCCTAGCAGATCATGGCACCAAGTAGTTGAGGACAAGTTCTATCAAACGTCTTACCACTTATCGTTCCTTGTACAATTTAACAAGAAATGCACCCGACGTGGTTGTACGATGGTTAGTCGACGTTCCCATAGACACTACCGTAGTTAAGCTCGTCTATTGTAGATTACTATGGCCGGGGATTGATATTTGACAAAATGTCCCGTTCAAGTGTAAAACGCAATATGTAACAAGGAGTTCATATTTAGGCAGATTGGGGGAACATCTGCTTCAACGCATGCTGGAAAGGAAAATGTACCACAAAGAGATTACATTGATTTGGTATTTATAGTGCAATTTTGGGATGAAAGGCCACGACTCCTCTGACATTGAAGGGGAGTGAGAAATACCTTTTTGGAGAAATTGCTTTTTCAGGAGTTCCATTTGCAACTTTTCAAAAAAGAAGAATATTGTATATTTCGTTGTGGCTAGGAAGAAAACTGTCACTGTCATTCATCGTCTGTGACTGTCTTGAACTTGTGCGGACTTAGTATAGGCCTAGTGTTCCTACAACCAAAATGTATTCCCAATCCGTCCATTACAATAATTAAATTACACTCTGCTTTCAGAACGTTATGATGGCAAGATACTGTAGATGTCAGACTCACTTTTCATCTTGGATCGACTTGAGGAGAGCTTCCGGTTCGAAGGTGGGGGATGGCAACGTACAAGTAATACCATGAACTACAGCACCAAGGCTTCCCAGGACTGTTCCTCCAAAATGATACAATGGGATAGGACAAGAAACTACTGCGTCCTAAGAAAAAGTAGGAGTTTGATTTGATTTTCTTTAAAAGCTTTTCACATTTTTTGAACGATATTCTTTGCTGGTATTCTTTAAAATGGGTACATTGGTGATATACGAGAGCTACATATTGTAGATATCCCGTCACACCATTTGGTCCTATGCTATTTCATGTTTTTCAATGAAAGGACCATGCCTTAACGTATCTTCAGGTATAGGCTTATATTTGGGCTCCCGTCTGGCTCGCGGCTGTATTAAACCTGCCCGAAAGGCAGTAAAACTTTCCCGAATTCCTGCAAATAATGACATATTTACTATTTGGAGCAAAGTGAATCTAATTTAACAACCTGTTAGATACACTACATTGTCAGCTGGGGCAGAGTATTCTCTGGACTGTGTAGCATGAGCGCCACATCAGTTGGCGGGAGCAGGGCGAGGGGGTACAGAAAATTTTGAAAAATACAGACTCCTCAGACTGTCGACGAAAGTCTTCACCCCAAGCCTTTTAAAGGATGAATACAAACAGCCATTCAGGTGTTTCGTTGTAATGCAGCTTTGAGTTCTACCCGAAAAATTGTATGGCTGTCAAGTAAGAAATTTCGACGTTTGTTGCTGTAACTTGCAGTGATACACGTGTTCTTTTAAACGAGTATTGTTTACTCTGTGACATGACAAAATCATATTTCTTTAAAACGACATCACATGGTTTTAACAGACGGACAACACTTGTACAAAGAGCATTTGAAATTAGTTTAAATAATTACTGCTATTTTATGCAAATGAAAACTACATGTTAACATTCATTCTTTGCATTTTTACAAAACCTGAGCTAATTTAAAGTTTAAGATATTGACATATTTTCTTCAGAGGTAAAGGTGTAATTATACTTAAAAATTTAATCCGCGGGTTAAATTACTTTCTCTAGAAATTACGAAATATATGCCGCAGTTGAACACTTAGGTCTTTTCGTTACCCTGGTAACGCTAGAACAGCTGACCGTTGTATAGACCTAGGGCATTGACATCACCACTGACATCATTTTAGAGGAACAATAATCAAACACGTGACCACGGAATTTGTGTAGGAGACAAACAAATAGACCTATTTTCAAATAGCAATTGCAATGAATTGTGGGACAGAGTTTTGGGTGTACGTCAATTTTCACCACAGTAAAATGCCATTGACAAAAATAACAAACACCCAAAATTCTATCCCACAATCCTTTGTAATTGCTATTTGGAAATCGGTCTATTGATGGATGGCAAGAGGTAGCATTCGTCTCACGCGTGAGGGAGACTTATTCACCTATCCGATCATTTGACCAATCATCTCTTTGCATACGTTGATGTTGGTTTGCTATTGATCTAAGGAGACGATTCTTCTTTTCATTGGTATATTACTGTATTATGTGCGGTCATATAGGAACACTACGCTACTTGAGTGAAATCGATCCCTGCCGGTTAGAAAAATCCACATCCAGAATAGGCGGAATGTGTTTTTTTCAATCCAACACCTTTTTGCCAATGGGTTAGTATAGCAGTCTAATTGTCTTCGACCGACCCCATGAGATCACTCACCTCTTCACCGTAGCCCATATTCATCCCGCAAAAGTAACTGTTATTCAATATACCGTGATGACTCAGAAGAGTTCCTTTTGGTCTTCCAGTAGTGCCCTTATAGGAAAAGGAAAAGCAACATAGTGGGTTTCTTACAAAAGAGATCTAAGTAATTAATCAATTTAATGAGACAAGTCTTATAATTACATTTAGTTCTGTATGTGTTCAATTTAAACATGTCTTAAAATTATGTATGTTTTCTTAAAATAAATACATGATTAATAAATCTAAGTTTCTGGTCTAAAGATGATTGATTCAAATTTCTTGTAATATCGTGGGCTGCTTATGGCTTTCTCTTAATGTTACTGTTTTATGTTGCCTCAGCGAGAAATTTGTAGTAAAACGATGGAATGATTTTATGACATTTTTACTATAATGAAAAAGAAAAGCAAAATCTAGAGCAAGGTGGGGAGGCCACAGATTGTTCTACCCTGAGTTTTTCGGGTATTATTGTTCGTTTTTTTATCGGCTTGATCATGGTTGTGAAAAGGAATGTTTTCCGTTCGATTTGTTTTCAACTTCACAGTAGTATGATGTAATAAATTTTTCATATGCATCCCAAAATTTTCCTATTCATAAGAGCTAGGATCTAATTTATCCATATCATTCATTCGCATCTTGCCATCTTTAGCCAGAGTTCTGCATTTTTGGTTTCGTATTTGGTTAGTAATGGAAAGAAATGGTAAATTTGAGGGCACGGTTGGTACGCATGGGAGTCTTTTAAAGACTGGGTCAACTGAGTGACGGAGGGCAGCGTCAATGCACATAACTGTTTCACGGTCCTAACAGGGAGTTGTGTGCCCTGGGGTCAAAGAATTAGTCTTACAATTGACAAGGACATAATAATAAGCACATACCATGCATTGCTCCTACATTACATGCAGTTGTATAGCTACGATTGTGATTTGCGAACGCATGCTCGCTAGTATTATGATTCTTTGTAGATACTTAATTTCCTCGTAAAAAATAAGGGCTTTGTACGAACTCAGAAAGAAAATTTTTATTTTGTGGTTAGTGTAGGCCTACATCATTGATGCAATCTTTGTTGCCGAAGTATAGTACAAGTACACACATCAAATCGTCTGTTGCCGAAATAAAGGAATGACGGATTTATCCCCTGTGCTCGGATATCTATACATAATTTTAGATGACAGAACTGTAACTTGGTAATTCTGACTTTTTTTTTATTTTACAACCAAACGTGCTTGAAAGTGACTATCAAACTTTTCTCAAAATATTAAATTCAACATTTAACAATAATGTATATAAATGAATATTCAGCTAACGTCAGCAAATGATTGCCAAGTATGTTTCATCGATCATGTAAATCAAGATCGATGCATTTACCCAATTAAGTCAGTTTCTTTTAGTAGACAACTAGGCGGAAAATTCATAATTTAAACTTGCCTTGGGTATTTAAAATGAATCGTTTGATTTGAAAGTATGACTAAGCTCAAATTTGTTCACTAACTGATTCAGAGTGTGAAATCAATGCAGCTATAGATTATCAATAATTCTCGGCTTTAATTTGGCCTGTAATTTGAGATAAACTATTTATTAACTAACAGACGTAAAGAGTATACTGGCCGCTTCGTCAAATTGAAGATCTCGGCAAATTTTTGTCACATCTTGACGTTTGTCCTGACCCATATCCATGACGTCATCAAAGTTGAAGGTGCCTTTAAGGTTTTCAGTTCCTGTTATCACAACGGTTCTCAGATCTGGAAGCCTGTTGAATGATTCGTGGAAATGCAACATATATTTGTATTATCGCAATACACTTAGAAAAGATATTATAATTAAACCAAGTAGCTGTTATATCTAACTAAATACATCCATACCAATAAACTATTGGTTATCTTTGGTTTTAAAGTTAGTGAGGGACCTGAGGGGTTTGCAGATTCTGGTATGAAACTTAACGCGCCTGGTTTTCGTTTAACATTTAAATAATCAATACTCACCTCGCACTGTGGAGGTTTCCTGGTTTCGATTTTTCCAGCTCTGGGGAAATCTCTTTCAATATTTCGTAGTAATCTTGCGTTTTAAAACTACGTGGTGCAACGATTGCTTTCAAGCCTACCTAAAAGGAACAGTGAAAGTAGGACTAAACTGATAACTTATTCTTTCTTTTCTCTTAAGGTCTGTATACCCGGACAACATTTGTAAAACATTCTCAAAACACTTCATCTGCAACAAACCCAAAACATGCTTGTTTTCGGTTTGTTGCACAGTGTAGACAGAGTAAAAACAATTTGAAAACATTTTGAAAATGTTTTGCGAATGTTTTGAAAAGAATTGACAGGACATTTCTTTTGCAACATTTCCAAAACATTTTCAAAACATGCTGTATACCCTGTCTACACTGTGCAACAAACCGAAAACAAGCATGTTTAGGGTTTGTTGCAGATGGATGTTTTGGAAATGTTTTGCAAATGTTGTTCGTGTATACAGGCCTTAACTGTAGTTCCCCTTTTGCATGCTGTTACCTTTCATCTTCATTTTTGCCATTTAGATTTTGTGCTTAATGGAGATATTGCGCTTGCATTATGCTCCAGTATAACGTACTAAGAAAAACAGATGTATGTATCATAAAAATCAGTGGCGTAACTACAAAGAGGGCAGGGGGATTCCCCCCTCCCCGATTCTGACTAGTGAAAAATTCGAAAATTTGCTGTAGTGTAGTTTTCCCAAACCCTTTTTTCACGGAATGCCGAATTCTCTAAAATAAAAGCTCAATTTTCTTATTTATATATTTCAAAAATGCAAAATTTTTCACCCACAGTAATTCGCAGTTGCTAATGCAGTCGTGATCGCTCATAAATCAGTTGGGTAAGGTTTTCCGAACCCTTGAAATGTCGAAACCACCAAATCACCAAGTGATGTCGGCTTTTTTCTTGATTTTCTTTCGCTAAATTTCAAATTGTGTCCAATATAAGCTCTTGACTCTTAGAATCATGGAGTATCGTCGGAGAGCCCCAATTTGTTGTAGGCCTTAGATAACTTTGTGTAGCAACAACTATCTCTGGTCGTCTTGCAATCACGGACTTGCCAATAAGAAATGCAGCTTTTTCCGTAATTCCTGAGATTTTCACATTTCCTTATAAAAAAAAATCCTCGGGAATCCAAAATTTTCTCCAATGCAAGCTCCGTGTTTTCAAAAAATCTGCTCAAAAGGGGCAAAAAATCGCCACAATTTACTTCCCTAGAAAAAATGGTGAACAATGTTGTAAAGAAAACTGAAAACTTGGGTGCTTGCTCCCCTGGAAAATATGTCTAGCTTATCATACGCCACTGTTAAAATCATTTATCCTCCACAAGGAACCCCAGCAGTAGCTTCACCTTCTCAAAATAATATTTACCAGAACAGTAGAGGAAGTGAATATTTAGGAATTTTAAAAGTATGAGGAACAATTGAATTTTGAGCAACTAATACTGAATTTCTGTATGTGTGAAACTTATTTCTTGAATTTATTGTTCTCTAATGTATCACTCCGTGTCTATGACAAGTAGTTTTGGAAGATTCTAGAGGACTTTCCTTCATCGTCCATGACTTCTGGGCTATTTTGAAAGGAGAAACTGCTGTGTCTTTTTTCTTAGCACTAGAGAATATTCAAAAGGCAATTGCAGTTCTTCATAACGAAACGTTCAAAGGGCAAAGAAGAAACTGAGAGATGAAAACGTCCTCCAAAATCTTTCCAAATGTTTATCATGTACATCTTACCAAATTTAAGGCGTACACTGTTTCGTCTACGCGGTAGGCGGGGTTAACGTTCACCAAAATAGCGCCAATTCTGGCGCATGCGTATTGCGTCAAAATCCATTCCTTAATGTTTGGGCCCCATATTCCAACACGATCTCCTTTTGTAATACCAGTGGATCTTAGGCCAGCGGCGCAGCGATCGACCTTTAGATAGAAGAAAAAGAAGACGACTCAAACCATTTTGATTTTAGAAAAATAAGCCCTTGGAAAAATGCAAGTTATTGTATAACGAGTATATGACAACCCAAAAGGTTTAATGATACTACTTGTTTTTAAAGTCTTTGTTAAGGAAATCTGCAATTCTTGCTCAAAAACTAACCTTTATCTGATCACACATACGTTGTAAATGTCATGGGATTGCAGCTAACTGCAAGTTTTGACAGTTTAGATGTAAGGTGAAGAAAATGATTTGTTGTCTTATCGTGCTAACATTGCTATTTAAAAAAAATCGAAACTAGAAACAAGTTTGTGACTTTAGAATCTGATTTGCGGTCTTATATATATTCAACGTCTTCCAAAATTATCTATAACCAACAATGTACACTAACGAAATTTTTTGAATGCACAGAATAATGAAGAGAACAAAATATGTTTCAGCAACATAGGAGTGTAATAGCTGTAAACCTCGTCCAGGAGTTGACGATACGTGTGTCTGCTGTCGTCAGTATCGTACACAAACGCATCTCTATCAGGGTTCTTTTCAGCGCTTTCTTGGAGTGCGACACCGATTGTCTTCCCTATCAGTGGTATTTTACTCGTCCCATGAAAATAGCTTTCCTTCAATTTTTCGTCTCTTTTCAGGTCACTCACAGTTCTTCAATAAAACAGAATAGACAGATTAAAGGTTAAAGACATGTGCTAGTTGCATTTCAAAAGCCTGTGAAATTAAAGATAATCCAATCCATGATCTCGATTCTCTCTAGCAATCCTTTGCATGAACAGATGAAGAAGATCTGTTTCGTCTGGCCCAGTGGGTTGCTGGCCTACTACAATTTCAGACAACTGCCCTGAACACACTATGCGAAGATAGAATGAATCGAATAACGGATTTGTAGTGTACCGTTTATAATTAAAAACCACTTATGAAACAAACCATTTAGATAAAAGCTTCATAACAAGGACGGCTACTGCAGGTTCGCAACTTTCTAGCGCTACAAGCGATGAACTGCGGAGAACTTAGGTGTAGAATCGAGGGCGTCATAGAGTATAAAAGGCAAAGATATTATAAACATAGATACCAAACTTAAAATGGCGCGGTGACTCCTCACGGAGGCCGAATCGGAGGGGCGGAAGTGCTGATCACTGATCAGTCGTTTTGGGGGCCAACAGGCAAATTGGTATCTTCCGGTAGTGTAAATACGTGCGATTTTAAAATACTGCAATTTGTGCAAACACCGTTCTACAAAGAATTCACTTACATGAAACAGTTTAAGGCTTTTTCGAGGCTTTCTTCTGAAGAACATTTGAACATTAAAGCACAACGCCAGATTTGAAGTTCATCGACTTACTGGTTTAATGTGATTGGTCAGTTTCTATGGCATCTTCATTTATAATATCTTTGGTAAAAGGCAAAGATATTATAAACATAGATACCAAACTCCTATCCCTACACTGTTAGACGCGCTGACTCCTCAAGGAGGCTCAATCGGAGGGGCTGAAGTGTTCACTTGACATGCGCACAGTTCTATTCGATTATCTGCGTACACAATCACGTATGCGTAACAGAAAATTCCATTGTGACGAAATGGCAACGGTGCGTGCATTTTCAAAGCAAGTTCTGAACGCGCACAACGCATTTCTCCGTGTGCAGTCCGGTGTAACTGAGGTGTGCTTCCGCGTGCTTGGAACTTGAAAAGAACGCAGCAGTTGATTTTGTGTTGTAAGCGCGTAAGAATGTTAACTCGTGCATAGATGTGCGCTAATGAAGATGCCATAGAAACTGACCAATCACATTGAACCAGTTAAGTCGATGAACTTCAAACCAGGCGTTGTGCGTTGATCATTCAAATGTGCTCGAAGATGCTTAAAACTGTTTCATTTTGAAGAACGGTGTTTGCACATATTGCAATAAAGGCAAAGATATTATAAACATAGATACCAAACTTAAAATGGCGCGGTGACTTCTCATGGAGGCCGAATCGGAGAGGCGGAAGTGTTGATCACTGATCAGTCGTTTTAAAAGCTAACAGTTAATTGATATCTTCCGGTAGTGTATATACGTGTGATTCTAAAACATTGCAACTCCTGCAAACACAGTTCTTCAATAAATTACACTTACATGAAACAGTTTTAGGCTTCTACGCCGGCTTTCTACTTAAGAGCATTTGTACATTAACGCACAACGGCTGGTTTGAAGTTCATTGGCTTACTGACTGATTGATCAGTTTCTATGGTTTCTTAACAAGCGCACATCTATACATGCGTTTAAATTCTTACGCGCTTACAACGAAAACCCAACCACTGCGTTCATTCTCCCAGCACGCAGAAGTGCTCGTCTTTTTAACTCCGAAGAATAGTAGAGAAAAGTAGTTTGCGTGTAATATAACTCGTTTTGAAAATGCACGCATGTTGACATCTGGTCACGATGGAATTTTCTGTCATGTATCCAAAGTTATACACGCAGATCACCGAATGGAACTGTGCGCATGTCAAATGAATACTTCCGCCCCTCCGATTGAGCCTCCGTGAGGAGTCAGCGCGTCTAACAGTGTAGGGATAGGAGTTTGGTATCTACGTTTATAATATCTTTGGTAAAAGGCAAAGATAGTATACACGTAGATACCAAACTCCTATTCCTTCACTGTTAGACGCGCTGACTCCTCACGGAGGCCAATCGGAGGGGCGGAAGTGTTCATTTGACATTCGCACAGTTCTATTCGCCTATCTTCGTGCACAATGAGGCATGGGTAACAGAAAATTCCATTGTGACGAAATGTCAGTGTCCGTGCATTTTCAAAGCAAGTTCTGTACAGGCACAATGTATTTCTCCGTACGTGTAAAGTCTGGGATAATTGACTCGTACTTCCGCGTGCTTGGAAAAAGAACGCAGTAGTTGATTTTGTGTTGTAAGCGCGCAAGAATGTTCACGCGTGCATAGATGTGCGCTTGTGAAGATACCATAGAAACTGACCAACCAGTTAGTGAATGAACTTCAAACCAGGCGTTGTGTGTTAATGTTCAAATATTAAGCAGAAAGCCTCGAAGAAGCCTAAAACTGTTTCATGTAAGTATACTGTTTGAAGAACGGTGTTTACAAGAATTGCAATGTTTTAAACTCACACGTATTTATATTACCGGAAGATATCAATTTGCTTGCTGGTCCCCAAAACGACTGACCAGTGATCAGCACTTCCGCCCCTCCGATTCGGCCTCCGTGAGGAGTCACCGCGCCATTTTAAGTTTGGTATCTATGTTTATAATATCTTTGATAAAAAGCAAAGATATTTTAAACATAGATACCAAATTTAAAATGGCGCAGTGACTCCTCACGGAGGCCGAATCGGAAGGGCGGAAGTGCTGATCACTGGTCAGTCGTTTTGAAAGCTAACAGTCAATTAATATCTTTTGCTTCTATAAAATGTGTGATTTTAAAAGATCGCAATTCTTGCAAACACCGTTCTCCAATAAATTTCATTTACATGAAACAGTTTTAGGCTTCTTCGGCGGCTTTCTACTTAAGAACATTTGAACATTAACACACAATGACTGGTTTGAAGTTCATTGGCTTACTGATTGGTAAGTTCCTATGGTATCTTCAAAAGCGCACATCTATGCACGCGTGAACATTCTTACGCGCTAACAACACAAAATCAACTACTGCGTTCTTTTTCCAAGCACGCAGAAGTACGCGTCAATTATTCCGGACCTCACACGGGGAAATTCATTGTGCGCGTACAGAACGTGCTTTAAAAATGCACGCACACTGACATCTCGTCACAATGGATTTTCTGTTACGCATGCACAATTGTGCATGCAGATAACCGAAGAGAACTGTGCGCATGTCAAATGAACACTTCCGCCCCTCCGACTGAGCCTCCGTGAGGAGTCAGCGCGTCTAACAGCGTAGGGATAGGAGTTTGGTATCTACGTTTATAATATCTTTCGTAAAAGGCAAAGATAGTATACACATAGATTCCAAACTTCTATCCCTACACTGGGAGTCGCACTGACGCCTCACGGAGGCTCAAACAGATGGGTGGAAGTGCTGATTTCACATGCGCACAGCTTTATTGATCTGCACGCATAAAAATGAATGCGTAACAGAAAATTCCATTGTGACGATTTGTCAGCGTTCGTGCATTTCAACGCGAGTGCTATATACGCACAGTAAATTTTTCTGTGTATGATGGTCCGGTGTAATTGAAGCGCACTACTGCGTGCTAAAAACGAACGCAGCAGTTGAATTATCGTTATAAGCATGTAAGAATATAAACGCATGACACGTGTGCGCTTGCAAAAATACAATAGAAACTGACCAATCAGTCGGTTCATAAACCTGATGCCTTGATGTTCGAGTTTCTTTAATTAGAAAGCCTGGAAAAAGGCGTAAGAATGTTCCATTTAAGTTAAATGTATTGAAGAATCATGTTCACAAGTATTTTTACCTTATAGGGAAAATATCAGTTTACCTGTTTGCTCTTCCAAAACTACTGATCAGTGATCAGCACTTCCGCCCCTCCGTTTCAGTCTCCATGAGGAGTCAACGCGCCATTTTAAGTTTGGTATCTATGCTTGTAATATCTGTGGTAAAAGGTGACGCACTGTAAACAATGATAAACTGCGTATAGAGGCTTTTCACATGACGTCATAATACTCTCCGGCGGCCATGTTGGAGTACATGTAACTACGTAGTAAACCATACGGGACGCGCTTGCTCGTTGCATTTGTACGCACCGTGCATATCACAGTGCACACTGTGCAGTGCGTTCGGCACAAAGCCATTTGTATTTGGCATGAATGTCCTCCAGCATGGCGGTTCCGTGACGCAATTGCAAAGCCTCTATAGGGTTTTGAACCGGCCAAATTAGAACAAGGAACCCCCAAATCTGAGGATTCGGGTGTGTCTCGAGCAAAACTGTGCCTTCAGGTTACTAGACTTGTGTTCTAAAGTGAACAGTCTCTTATTCTTCTTCAAACTTTACTAAAATGTTCTCATGAGCAAGCCCATCTTATTCGAATGCAACTGCGTGAGAGCTTTACAAATTTTGCATTCCCCACAGGGAAATTCTTTTCATATTTTAAGTTCAATGTCAATAAAGTGAAAAGCAAGCATAAACAAAGCATTTCCTTTTTTCAATGTGAGAAAGCGATATAACCTCTGCTATGTCCTCAACCTTACTTTGAAACACAAGTCTGGTAATTTCACTTGCTAATATCTCGAGAAATTCATGTAAAGTTTGAATGGAATTTTCACAAGATTGTGTAGATTTTTAGTTCCTCTTTTATAGAGATTGCCTCTTTTGCATATGATATTCCTTTAGAAAGCATGTGGTAACATCATGCTTAAAGGTACAATTTGCATTGAAGAGATTTTTGAGCTCTCAGCTTAACTACTATGCCTTACGTGAAAGAGGAGAAGGTCTTTGCATAATAAAGAGCTCGACATGATCCAACAAGTCTTGGTGATAGCACAGAACGACTCATCGTGTCACATTTCCTGCAAAGATGCAAAAAAGATGCTAAATATTCTCTAAATAAAGGTTACCGCCTTCCCAAAATTGGATCGATGTCTGGATGGAGTAAGGCCACTGCACTACCTACGTTCAATATATTGTCATTGAGTTTGGGTAGTAATTCACCCAGTATGGAAAGCCTACGGCCCAGATGCACAATAACCTAGTACTCCAATCATGAAACAGAGTACATGGTAGGCCAGTGGCTTAGCTACTGGGGGGGGGGGGACAGGGGGAAAGTTGCCCCCCCCCCCGGAAAATAATTTGGGGAAATTTGATGAATTTTCTTATTGTAACAAAAACAAAATTTTTGTAAGAATAAGAAATTGTCAGAAATTTCTCATAATTCGTATTTTCATGCAACAAATCAACCCAGATTTATTCAGTGTCGCATCAACCGGCCCTACTCGCGTCCCACAGAAACGTCCTCGCAGCGCAGCAGATTGAATGTTCTCTTGTATACGCGCGGGTGTTATGATCAGTGCATATCAATGTATAGGAAGCTGTAATTCAGGAATTTAACAACAGCTGATACATTAAAACTAACACTGAAAGGCTGTCAACCCGAACTTATCCCCTTGTACGCAGTCTCTGCGTTGTATACTTTGGGAATTCAGTAATGATGGATGGGGCTGAAACAATCCATGGCCAGCAATAAACTTAACGTTAGTCTAGAAATTAGAATGAACGTGATCGATGGGCATACTTGAATTTTGTTTTTTTAGCCTAATCCTTGCAGGCTTACAGGCTAGTTCAGGAAAATAGCTTTCTGTTCACTTTGGGTGTAACAATAAACGGGTCCATGAGTACCTTGTAGCCTTCTACACTTAACAGACAACTGTTCTAACAGGATATCCTGTGTAATCGAGCCACTCTTAAGCCTCCTTTTAGTGGTGTACGAAGGGGGATCCACTGGGCCATGCCCCCTCACAGATTCCATTTTTTTCTTTGTTCTAAAAATACGTAGTCAAACTTTAGTAACACAGATTTTACTTCAAAAGGTAGCATATGTGGCTCTAGATTGCATATAAGGATACCCATTTTTTCAAAAATTTTCAATGGGGAAGGATTGTCTCTGCAATGTCCCTCAGTGATGCCATTTTTTTTTTAATTCCTACAAATAGGCAAATTCTGTCAAATTCCAGTTTTTACCTTAAAAGATAGACTCTGAATCCCATTCGTGGCATCGATAAAAATAAAGACTACATGTTTATAGATTCTCTTTACAAGCATGAATACGCTATATTTGACCATCTGAGGGTCTGATTTTTCGAAATTTTCTTTACGCTCCGCGCCAACCAATGGTGGCGCTTCGCTCAGTCTTTTGGGCAAAATTACATTTTGGGGGTCAAAGTAGCTCTTAACTCTCTAATCACTTTGCAGTTTGCGAACATATTCTGAAGGGAGCATTTTATTACAAACGACAAAAGAAGATAGCGACTGGTTAGATTCTTCGTAGAAGTCTGGAAAATGCTATTTCCCGCTATCTGAGGGGTCTTATTTTTTGAAATTTTCTCTACGCTTCTCGCCAATTGCTGGTGGCGGTCCGCTTAGATAATCCTTATGATAAAATAACGTTTTGTGGCCAAGAAAAAACACAAATCCTATACCAACACTGTTCCTGTCAAAGTCACCGAAAATCTTGCACCATTTTGCATCTAAGCTCCTTGAAAACGTCAAAAAATTTCAGGACACCCCTCCCCTTAGACCATACTGCATGCCCCATGCACTCCCTCTTCAGAGAAATCACGCGTACGCCACTGGGTTAGTACATACAAATAAACCAGATATTGTAGACCAAAATAATATACTTTGTTAATTCCGATTGCTCTATGTTACACGTTAAGGTTAATATGCAGGTAATATTACATAATTACATGGTAACGTTGTTATACTTGTAAATTTGCATATTTTAAATGAAATACATACACATTGACCGGGAAAAGTTGTGGGGAAATTTCATACCTTTGCCCCCTCTGGAAAAAATCCTAGCTACGCCACTGTGGTAGGCCTAGCTCGTTCTGTACATTTTCGTAATCTTTAAGCATGTGAAGTCCTTACAAAGAGTCAGTGTTACTTTCGAGTTGGTTCCTACCACTTAGTTTTGGGACACTTTGACTGGGCATGACCCTCTTCTCAGCTGTCGTACCCTGTCATCATTGGTCTGTTACGTTGGACCAGGGATGTCTGACATCAGTACAGGTCCTACATGGTCGTGTCTGTAGTATTTGCTAAATGAAACAGACTTACTCTACTCGCGACCTCAAGAACTCAGTACTTTTCAATCAAAACCCTGCTCGAAGGGGCTCACGAAAAATCCAACAACCGCTGCCGACGGTGTTACCAGCAAACTAAGGAGTATCATTATATAGCAAGTCAGATCTGTTCTAGTCATACGTTTGTAAACAAAAAGATATACTTCCCAGGTATTGTATATTCAATTTCGTGGCAAGTATTGTCATTTACCATGAAGATGACACAACTTTTCATTGTTAGATACAGATACCTCTGACCAAGGGAATATTACAAATTGGTATTGAAATGAATAAATTATATCTAGATTAACTAGATAAGTTGAGAATTTACTAACCTGTCTCTATTTCACGTTACTGTTTAGCCTAGTTAGCTTAGTCTGTATTCAGTACGAAGTCGTAAAACAGAAAACGCACTTTGACTAACTCAGTAGGTATAGAATGGTGTACAGCAAAGGTGAATATTTTCTACACTGGAAATGCTACTACATCCATTTCATCAAAACATGTTTATGTTTATAGAAAAGTCACATCCCATATTACATTATCTAGTCGTAAGGTATCTTTTTATGTCCAGGGTAGCTTTTGGCCTATAATGTCAAGTGTATCTCAAGAACAAGAAAAGCTCTAAAATGCAAATTGCAGTTAAGATCAACAGCACGGTCACGTAGGGAAGGGGTTACGACGGCTGAAACACCCCATAACTTTAGTTTGAAAAAAAAGATTAAAAATTAAGAATTAGAATAATTAATTAAAATAGGTAGGCGGGGGCGGTGGCATTATCTGATACTACGTATGCAGTTCCTTGTTTCAATGTTTGAATTTTACTAATGCGTTCTTAAGGACTATTCTGTCTTGTAATGAGACAGGTAGCATCTTTGTGCTGTGGGTGGGAGTGAAGACCGCAGATACTTTGAAATACTGCTCTGTTAGATTTCTAAAACCTTTAACTAGACATGTTTCTGCTCTTGTTTTTTAGATGTTGAGCTCCATCAGTAGTTGGACTTTCTAGTTTGTCCTGGTCTTAATTCGATAAAATATTTGCTCTTTCAGAGCGCCTCGATGAGAGAATCGAGGGAGCAATCTTCATTCTCCTCGTGATTTGTTTCCAGTTCACCGTCATTTAATTTGAGCCTAGAAATAACTAGGTATTGTTTAGTTTGGGTGCCCTCTCAAGGGCTATGATAGGTGGTGTCGGAAAATTACACAGATTCGGATTTTTCCGATATTAAGTGCCAGTGTCTTAGCACTGCAGGTTTTGTTTTAGCCTTTGGTTTTTATACGGAGTATATCGTATCCTCATTGATTTACTTGAAATGGTCCTTTGAGGACTATGAGGCTTGACATTCTGATGGCAGGACGGGGTATAGCTATAAACTGTCACCCCTTCCTAGAGCTGTTTTATAATATATATTTATCCGATAGAGATCTATCGGAGAGGTTATTGATGAAGTGCTCGGTTTGCTCCCTCTTCAGACAATAGTTGGCAGTTTTAACTTCGCTGTACACTTAATTCGACACTTTTGAGACTTTGCACAAAGTTTCTCCCCTTTGAGAGCTCGGGAAGTCTTCCTACGTTTTGTGGAAGGAATTCTTGATTCAGTATCCTGTTTCTCCAATTTAACTTTTTTAGGACAGATAATGCTTTTAGCAAAATGAACAGGATTACCGAAGAAACCTGTACACAAGTTATATAGGCTATGCGAAAATGATAGAAAGGTGATCACTATGAACTTCATTAGGTTTGAGGCACAAATATTGCAATATTTTGTGTCTGGAGACCTAGAAAGACCATTCTCCAACGGAAAGGGGGACACCTTTCTATCTAGACATCTACCGCTAGTCACACTCCACAAACCCCGTACTCAATCCGAACTACCCGCTTGATCAATGGAATACCAATGTCTATCAATATTATATCTATGAATCAACAAACGTCGGAACGTAATGGCAGTATTTAATACACTTAACTAAAACGAAGATTTCCAAATCCAGCATTTTAGTTTTTTAGTGGTATCAGTTTATCAGGTTAAAACTCAATCAGATACAGTCGTATCGATGCAAATGAAAGGAAAACCATTTGAAATTCATTTGAGAAAGATATTTGTTATTGGAAATTGTGTTTTCGAGTTCTCTGCTCCACTCCGTTTTGTCTTTTAAAAAATCTTTAGTTTCCGCTCGTTCACAAAATGCTTATTTTCTTCACAATAATGACGTGCACATTCCTGTGGATAATTCCTTTGCCTAATGAACTGGAATTAAATGCATTGTCTGTATAGCTGGTGTTATTACCAAACAGCCCATCACGCTGACTCGTGAGGTAATTTTAGAGCACGGTCTTGAAAGGTTTTCTTTATACTTGATAAATATTCTCTACTAAAACGGGCTAGCAAGCCATAGTTTAAGTTCTAGACGTTTCCTCCAATCAGCGAGCGATCAGGGACTTGTTAAGGAAGGAGATCCAACAATAAACGGTCCTTTGAATCAAGATAGCTGCCGACATTAAGCTGTTTATTGCCTTGTTCTTGAAACATTTTTAGGCTTGAAAGGAATTTGGTACTGAAGACAGTGATCTCTATCGTCTGCTACATCCCAAAGACCTATCATGATGATTCCATCCATTACCATTACACTGCCAGTCGTCGAGGAAAAAAATCTAAATTTTAAGCTTGCGTCGCTCGGGGTATTTTAAAATTCTCCTCCTCCGAAAATACTTGTTGCTAATGCGGAAAATTATCGAAACTGTGATTGTTTTGTTAGGCATGAGCAATGTGTCAACTTGATGATATTTAGACAGACGAAAACATTAAGTAGTTAAAGGTTTATAGGCACCCGTTCTACATAAAATTTTTATTGAAGCTTAGCACTTGTCGGCAAACACGTTGTACTTCGAAGAAACAGTTAGCAATGACCTTTGTTTCCTGATTATCTCGGTTTGAAAGGCGTATGAATTATTACAATGTTTAAATAAGAGAGGGAAAACCAATGCAAATAAAAGTACCTGTCAATCAAACTTTGTTACCTGAAAAGGGATTAAAGAGTTTCAAGTAAATATTGTCTGGTAGATTTATACATAGGATCTCCTTCCCTGACAACTCCCTGGTTTCAGTGATCAACAAATGACCAGGGATATTGTTAGACTATCGTATTATAAAAACGTCGAATTGTAGACAAAACTGATGTGACACTTTTGTCCTACGGTTGCATCACGTATGCACGGATTTGCCCTCCCTCCTAATTCAATGTTGTCCTAGACAAAATGTGCTCAAAATTTCAAGAATTTCAACACTACACGCACGAGGAAGCGGGGGACTGCTCAATTTATTTTTTTTGTTCAGGATTGTCACTGCATTGTGACTGGTTGATTTTTTGTAAATGTCTTGGCAGGCCAAATTTTAGCTAATTCGTTTGTGGAGTGATCGGTCCATGATATGCCCATTATACAGCAAGAAAACAACTGAAAGGTGGTTCCACTCATTCACAATTCGACGACCATGTTTGGCTGTCAACCGTGGAGGACGAAGTTTATTATATACCTGAAGAATATTTTTACCATATATTCTTTCAACTCTGAGCAGGTAGTATGTATCTGTGGTACACATCTCTGCTAAGAGTTATATGTAACATTATTCAAAATACATTTTGCGTATACTGTAATCTTTTACAACTGTGTCTGGTAAGATAATCTATGCATGAGGGCATTAAGAAATTTTTGTGGGATTGAGTCCTCTTGACTCCTACAAATGGGCAGCCGATTTCACTTCCCACCAGATGTTACGTCTACCACCTCTCGGCTGAGAAGGATGATTTAGTGCATGGCAGTTTAAGTGTTTTTGTTTCACACCCTTTTTAATAACTCTTTTCCTCTAAAAGCGTTCACAGGATATATATTTTTTTATGAAGAACATAAAGAAAAGCCTGTTCCGTACATTGAGAGTTGTCGGGGGACTCGAAGTACCACGTTAATAACAAACTGTCATGGTTGTTTACATCACCAGTCAATGTACCAGACATTGCAAACAGTTGAAAATTTTCCAGGGGAAGACTTGACCTTTTGCAGATAATAAATGCTTCAATGAAACAGAAGAATAGGTTTCAGTGGATATCTCAAAACGATACTAGTGCAGGAATGTGTAATGTACCATGGAAAGGACAAATTCGTTTGGAGTGTGAACGCAAGCCGTAATGAAGGCAATCGTTAGTCTTAAAACACAAGAGATTGGCAATACTTGAACTGTAACATTGTATGGGTGAAGACGGATGACCACTATCAGTGGCGTCGCCAGACTTTTTCTTCCGAGCGGGAAATTACTGTGGGCATGACGATTTGTAGGGGCACTGCTTGATTCCACTTATGGCTTCGGAGGCACCACCGAGCCGCAAAGCGCCAGGCTCCATCGGGTGGGGTCCATGGGCCAGCCTGAGGTCCATTTGGTGGGTCCACGAAGCAAAGCCCCGGAAGCTCCTGGGTTTTAGGGTGTTTGTAGGTGTTAAAGTCATTTTTCCTTAGTTGTTTAATGGTAATTCTATTGACTTAACACTAGTCTTATTAAATCCTGGGTAACTTCAAGTAAGACTTTTGGTAAAAAACTAGGCTGAAATTACTTTCAATTGAGAGCGGAACCGGATGACATTTTGAAAAAGGGGGAGGTGTGGGATGAACTATAGGAGAGAGATGTTGATGGAAAGTTGAATGTGGGTCATAGTTCTAAGGACTTTGTGGTGTTTGTGAGGTATTTAGATCGTAATTTAAGAGTAGCACTATTGTCTTTTCACTGGTCTAAAATTATTTCCGGGGTAACTTCAACTGTTTAAGTAAGATTTCGTTGGTAACAAATCTAGTTAAACTTCTACCACGAGCGGATCCCGCTGACATTTTGAAGAAGGGCAGCAGAACCAGCAAGAGAAAGATAAACAATCTGATGGGCACTTAGTTTGATTCTCTCAGGCTCAAGTAAAGATGTAATAGGCCTACTGCCTGCCGGTTACCAGGGTTTTGCTTTTCTGTGCTTATTTAACTACCAATACCCGGATCTGCGTAAACAAAGCAACTTAATATTAAAAAAATCAGAGAAATACAAAGAAAGTCCCACGCTAAGGGTGCGACCTGCTAATAGACGAAACGTAATAAACGTAATATTCAACTCACCTCTAGAACTGACAGCTGGTTAGTTCAGTTAGTCTGTATACAGCAATTGATCTGATTTGGGAAACTCTGTGGAAGGGAGACACACAATACTACGGTACACTGTTTACTCGATTCACTCCTCAATATATGAGCGTGTTGTGTACTGATAGGAAAAATGTATTCACTGTTTAATGTGCATTCCATATAATACATCTATTCCCTTAAAGGAAATGGAATGCCTTCCCAATTTAAAAATTCTATTAGTGTACCATACTTCATGAATAGTTAATACGATTTATGTTCTAATTGTGAACTTTATAGAAGTAAATCATTCTGTTACATTAGATACAAAATTGTATCTGAGTCTCTAAATGTCATAAAAGGCCCTTTGTCAGAATCAGTTCCTCATACAAAATGGCTTATAGTCGAACTTGCCCTTTATATCCATAAATTTGAGCATACCTGTTTGCACAAGAACAGTCAAAAACGCCTAAACAAGAACAGTGCATGTATGTATATATAATCGTCTGTAAAATATGAGGTGCATTGCTGTACAATGAACAACTTCTGTTAGACGTTAGCAATTTAGGTTGTTAAATGAAATTAAGTGATGCGTTTTGTGTGTACGTAACTTGCAATGTCATTTGGACGGAAGATGGTTGCCTTAAAACTGTGTTATTCACATACCCGGTGAATCAGGCATTTGGTCGGTGATCCTGGGTTAGTATCATTAACCAAATGCAGTAGTCACCCAAGCATAAGCAACAGAACGAAATCAATTGTTCTGATAACCAAGGAGGTGTTAACACCTCCCTGTGCTAACTGAAGTAAACAATCTTGCTATTCACTGCTTGGAGAAACAGAAGATTACAGGGGACTACTACTGTTTGGAATATGGTGTGGTGACTAGCTTAATCACAGTTTGTTAAGTTCAAACTGCTTGTCTATCTCATGTCTATGATTGCAAAGGCCCAGCTCAAGAAATGTGAGGTGGGAGATGTTGAATCCCCTACTGATATGCTGAAATGTGTAGTGGTTCTGGGCTGTGAACGAAATATTTTGTTCCGAAATTGAGGCAGGTGGTACACTGGGAATGTAAAGAAATTGGGTTATGTTTTGTGGTTTTCAAATGAAAAGGATTTTAGCTTAGTAGTTGAAACGCGGCATTGGCAAGTTTGAATATAAGTCTTGGTGAAGGGGTCTCAGTGAAATGCAAACCCTCTCCTCTTTGATTTTTTTCTTTCTTCGGAGAGCTGAGACGCAATTGTGTACTTGAAACATTTTGGAAAATTTAAACACATATGACTGCCATAAGTTGGTAAGTTCTTTTGCTCGTAGAGACTCGGCCATAACACAATTATACTTCCATGTGATTTTCTCTGACAAGACGATTGTTCCCCGACGAAGGGCGAAGCGAAAACGAGAATTATTTGGCACTAGAAATTTCGAAGGATTTGCTTCAGAGTACCGCCCGATTATCTTAGCACATTTAACCCACGGGTTACTCCCTCGTAACTTAATACTCACACTCCATCCCAGACGTATATGAGTAAGTCCAGCCAAGACGGAAGTCGCTACTTAGGCGAAGGAAATATAAAGAACGGTAACGTTAAAACGACTGGAAATGACGTGAAGCGTTTGTTATAACACGGGGAAAGGGAAAGGTGAAGAACATGGTCCACCCCACCTTTGGAAGTAGAGATCGTCCTTCAACTTTTTCCCCATAACCCCAACGAAAAGTGCCCCCACTGTTTTTTCCAAGTGTGGCTCTAGCTATAGCTGATTCAAATACAGACTCAATCACAGTATATTGTGATAAGTTTAATCGGCGTCTCCTTTGTTTCGTTTATTGCTTTATCGCTGTACATAATATAGATTCATACGTGTAAAAGAGTATAACTTTTGCATAGGAGTTCATGGACGTACATTAGCGAAAGGAAGCACGCACAAAAAAAAAAAAAAAAAACACACATTGTTTTAGAACGCGCCGCCCCTGTAGTGGAAGAAATAATGTAAACGGGTTACAACGATTTTATTAGCTCAAAATATTGATCATGAAAAGACTACATTTTAGAACTTATGAAAGGTAAAGAAATTAACAGAAACCGTTTTTCTCCTACTGTTTCCAAACTAATTTGTCACAGTATAGAAACTAGCAATAGGCTGACATATAATGAGATGAAACTTGTTGTTATAAAACAATAAGACCAAGCCTTATTGATTACAGCCAGTTGGTTTTGGTCAGAGTTGATATTGCCCACATGAACCTACATTAGAGACAGAAAGCACATGTGTATAAAAGCACTACATGGTTGAAGAACGCACCGTCCCTGTAGTGGAAGAAATAATGTAAACGGGTTACAACGATTTCATTAGCTCAAAATATTGATCATGATCAGACTACATTTTATAACTTAAGAAAGGTAAAGAAATTAACAGAAACAGTTTTCCCCACTGTTTCTAAAATATGATTTATCACAATATAGAAACTAGCAATAGGCTGAAATTTAATGGGCGTTGTTCTCATTACATAACAATAAGATCAACCCATAATAATCACAAGCCGTTGGTTTTTTGTCAGAAAATTGTGTATAGAAAGTTCCAATGCCACATTTGAAACACTGTCAAACTGTGAAAATAAGTCGTTTCTATTATATTTCGTTGGAAATGTAATTTCAAATTTTCAATTTCACACTCGGTTTCATTTAACCACAATTTTTGTCAAAGTTTTCAAGAATCATAATCATAAAGTAAATATTTGGACCTCTGTGTCGAATTGTTTCCAGTCCAACATGTTTTAATACCCATAACCACATTTCCACATATGCATTTCATATACCCAGTCGCAAACTATTACTTGTGTTCACAGATGGCTGCCACACGTTTATTTTTGTAACACTTGGTATAGCGCACTGTACAACCAAAGGTTTTCTGAGACGCTTATTTAAAAAAATGAATGAAAATAAAATCTGTTTAATTAACCGTGACGCTTCATTAAACATGTATGTTTTTAACTTGACCTTGAATATTGCGTTACTTGAACTGCATGTAACGTTGTCTGGCAATATGCATTCAGCAGGGAGTTGCAACTCCCTGCATTCAGCAACTTGGGACCATAGACGGAAAAAGACCTGTCTGCCAAATGTGGAATTGAGTGTGAATGACACAGTAAATTGCCTCTTGGTCATTAAATCGTAATCGATATTTTGATTTACGGGCTTCACACAGTAAAGTCTTCAGATACTGTGGCGATTCAACGTTGAGAGATTTAAAAATACTAGGGAATATCAATGCACGTTGTTGTTAGTTCTAGAGATCTAAGACCTGATTTCCCCTAAACAATATTTGACCGCGTATATCATTTTTGTGTCTTTTCTATGGACACTTTTGTGTTCTACAATGAGTAAAGGGGCAGATTAGATGCCAAAGAAAGATAAATCCAAGGATCCACCGAATTCGTTATGTAACATCCGGTTGTCCTTCTTGGTTTATCGATTCATTCCGATACCAATTCCCTTCATAGCCATGCATGCAGTGTGTACAACTATTACTCTTCTTATCAATACTAATGTTTGACTTACTTAGTCAAGCGTTAGGACCTAGTCTTGGTCCAGTACATTTATTTTACGTTTGTACTCCATTTACTGAGTACACACAGCTAGATGGCAACAGTGATGGAAGCATGGTAAAATGCCACCTCCTGCTACGGAGCTGGACGTGACCTTGATAGGAACTAGTGATTAAGCTTTTTCATAGCCACGTTGCGAGTGTGTATTTTTCTTTGTAAACTTGGTAAGGCGGTCTGTATTTTGTTTTGAATTTGACATTAATTAACTAATCTGTTTTCAATCAAACATAAAGTGCTCTCCTCACAATGTTGATGCAGAGAGTTGTGGCAACTCTCTGCCTGCAGTGTGCACAATCATTGCCTGGTTGCTGCTGTTGACCTGTTGCACAGGATAAGTACAACTTTTCAGGGCCTAGGCTACAGAGCTGGTCTTAATTAAAGGTAAAGAGCAGTCCCCCAAACTTATTTTGAAGAAAAAGCTAAATAACACAATTTTCATCTTATTTCTCTTCAAAGTATCTTTCATTATATTTTATGACTTTACTATTGCATATTAAATGTAAACAAAGCAGTTATTTCTGGTAAATTTCACATTTAAAGAGAAAAAACATTGTGACATGACTCCCAACAGCCAATCATGAAACTGGACAGTTTACTACACTTCTTCAATTTGGGATGACTGTTGACTGATGACTGTTCCTGCCCTTTAAGTTCATGGGGAGTCACGGCAAAGACGATGTGTTGCCAACAGGACGTTTATGCAGGCTCGGGCGTTTTAGTGGCCCATTTAACTTTAAGGATTTGACATGGTTTCCTACTCCCAATCTCATTTTCAGCTGGGGGTCTGTGATTGTGTTCTGGCACTGTGGCAGCCACATCTTACCTTTCAAAATCAAACCTTCCTACATTTCACTGATGGCAAAGGACACATTCATGCCCTAGTGCTTGGATTCTGCAACTGGTGCATTAATTTCTGGTTTAGAATACCTTCCACTTGTGGGATGAAATCGTATGGTTCTCACATGTACAGTACGCTCCTATCAAAAATATTCTCGCGGTAGTCTGTGAAGTAAAGTTATGGGCCGTCGTTTACACATTTTAGCCTGAATTTTGATTCCTTGAGAAGTCAGGCAAGGAATGTATCCTACATGGGACGATAGTGTTTGTCTCTTTGATAACCCAAAAGGAAACATATATCCAGTAAATGTGAGTAAAAATCATTTCATCATTTATTTCTGGCTTCAACAGCACTAGGTGAGAGGATTCATTCCCTTTATGGGTAATGCATCCTCTAACCACCAAACATCTCCAACAATGATTCCCCCTATCATGCTTACAGTAATATCAGAAAGTATTATTTCCAGCAAACATTGTAAATACATGCACCAATCTTTGCACTATGGCTTTTAACACCATTTCGCAAGCAGCTAATCCAGATAAAAAGGAACAATGACAATAGATATACCAACAATCTCTTTCAAATGCTTCAACACTTTAGCATTTTGTCTACATTTCCACTGTCCCAGTTGATTGCTAGTCCAAATTTAACCCTTCAAAGTTGCATGCACAACACTATCTATTTTCTTGCCACAATATCAGCAAGTATTCATTCTTCATTCTCAGTTCAACAATGCCAATTTCACCAGCATGCTAGTTAAAGCATAAAACCAATTTCACTCAGTAAAATTGAAAATGTCTGCCATATTCGATAATCAGATGGAACAATTTGTCAGCTTCAAATTCCCGTCAGTATCATCCGGTAAAATTTAACAGTATGCCGCATGATTTTTGCCGTCATATGAGGACAACTATGCCGGATTGCCGTTGCCGTTACCGTTACCGTTGCCATTGCCGCTGCCGGTATAGGTTTGCTTGCTTCAGACTTGCAGTTAGGAGGTTGGGAGGTTTCTCTGAAGGAGGACCATGCAGTCTATTGAGTGATCGCCAGCCTGAGGGAGGGGTTTTAAGGTAAAATTTTTTGGCCTTTTCAAGGACTGTAGATGCAAAATGGTGCAAGATTTCGACTGTGGCAGGAACAGTGTTAAAAAATGAATTGTGGTGGTTCATGAGGATAAAACTTAAAATTTTTCTTCGTAAAATTTGCACAATTTTAGGAGTCGAAGTAAAAGAGCATCCATGAGCACAGGCGAACGGGAGCATTTCAGATTCCGGTTTTTGTTGGCTACAAAACGTTATTCTGCCATAAAGACTGCCTAAGTGGAGGGCCACCATTAGCTGGCAGAAAATTTAGAAATATGAAACTTCTCAAATGGCATGAACAAGCATTTTCTTATACGAAGAATCTAACGAGCCGCTATCTTCTATTGTCGTTTGCAATCAAATGCAAACTTCAAAATAAGGTCGCGAACTGCAAAGTGCCCGAAAGACTAGGCGGAGCGCCGCCATTGGTTGGCGGGGAGCTTTACAAAAATTTTGAAAAAATGCAACCCCTTAGATAGCTGAAAACTGCGTTTTTATGCTTCTAAAGAGAAGCTAAACAGACTTCATATTAAGCTTTTGCTTGCAATAACAAAAAAAAAAAAAAAAAAAAATAGCAACATGGTAAGTTATCAAATATTTACCACATAAAATGTACTACCCACTGTTAAATCATGGAAGTACTCAGAGGTAATACTTCCATGATTACATTAATTGGACTTGATTCTGTTTGGGGAAACTATACAACAGAATTGAAAGTATGCCGCTACTGGTTCTCTATTGTGCCTCTTAGCTAAATTCAAGATCCGCTGAACTGATGAAATTCTATGTGACGTGCTTCGATTGCTACCCCCCTCCCCTTCGTACGCCACAGAGAGTTCGAGTCCCGGCCAGGTCATACCGAAGACTTAAAAACGGAACCTTCTGCCATTGTGCTTGGTGCTTAGCATAAACTATGGAGTAGAAAAAAAAAAAAAAACAAGCCAACCAATTGGTTGGAAACTGGGCCGTTAAACTCTATGAAACTGTAAACTATTCTAGCTTACCACCCGTAATTACTACAAGTTCAGGTGTTTAACCCTATCCAATCTGGGAACTTCTTAAACCAAATTAAATAACGCATTTGTGCTAGTTGACAATCAGCAACTAGTCCAACTTCTTCCAACCATTTACTTCAATTTACCAAACAATTGACCAGTTGAGGGAGTAGTTTAACTCTTGGCATGATACTATAACTAAGATTTATGTATGGTAAACATTATGCTATGTAAGTAAGATTAATCAAAGGATTTCTTGGGTTATTATAGCTAAGTGTTAGTTTCGCCGCAGCGATTCTCAACTTGGGTAAGTGAAGCTTGTTTGGGGGTCCGCGAATGGCAAAGGGATCCTGGGGGTCCGTAAAAAATTAGGGGTAAGAGAAAAAAAACGTGTTTTAAAATATTCAGAACGAAAAATCGTAGGCGCATAAAAAGTAATAAACACACAGCATCCCGTACTCCTGAAGTAGTTAGGCGTTCTCTTGGGTTGAATACAATTTCCTAGGCATAGTAGCAGGTAAAGTCCTATATTTTTTGCTTCTTTTACACTCCGTGTCAGTCCAGGACACGAAATTCCATATTTTACCACCAAATAATACCTAAATCAATGGCGTAGCTACAGGGCCCATATGGGCGTTACCAAGGGAGGGGGATCGGGGGTGCGACCCCCTTTGAATTTTTTCACAGAAACGTTTAAAGGAGTTGCCAAAAGTCGAAAAGAATCTCTTCTGTCATTGCAAAGTATCATTTTCTTTTAATATGTTGAGTGCCTAATCTCGCTGCAATTATAGATCGAGTCCCCCAATTTACCTTTTCACTCCTTTTTGAAAGTGTCGCTCGCTAGCAGTTCCTATTGGCTATATGTAGCGACACACTTTCCATAGTATTATATCATATATTTGATAGCAATTTTCATGAAATACCTCCAAACTATATCTTTTTAAACAGAAAAATAAAACATCAGAACGGAAGTGCACCTGCATGTGGGATATTTCAAATGGACTTAAAATGTCAATGAAAGAAATAGTTCCAAGGATAATTATATTGTTGTAATAAGTCGGCTGTTGTGAGGACTTTAACGTTACTACACACAGAAAAAAACCTGTAAAGTAGGATGCCTCCTCTAAATTTCGACTCCTAGCTCACTGAATGCATACTATATGCTTATCTGTGTTTTATATCCACCTTTGACTCAACGCTGATGTCAGTCATAAGTTGCTTTTACTTCATCCGACCGCACTATGAAGAGGTAGTTACCCCACCAAAATCTGCCGGGTCAAAGGCCCTTTAAGTTAAGGAAATCGCATTTGGCTGACTATTATTTTGAATAAGCCGTCTAGACTCCAAATTGGCAAAACAATTTGGAGTCGAGACGGTTTATAAGACAGTAATGGTCAGACAAATGTGGTTTATTCCTATTCCACCACCGAAAAATTGTGAAAAACCTTATCATTACCACATTTTTATGTTTATTGACCGCGTGTAGTAAAAAAAAGGGGGAGTGTTCAACCAATCAGAGTGCAGGATTCTCAACAATGGATGGTAGAGGTGGTAGAATTGAAAATAAACTTCCTTTTATCTTTGCATTCGTATCAATTAAAGTGATGGGTTATTCATTGTTCTAAATCTCAACTAACTTCTTCCAATCTGTTTTTCCCCCAATTTTTGCTCGGCGTTCTCAATTTATACCTTTCTATTACCTTTTTTAATGGAATAAATGACACCTTTTTTCTAGGTCTTGAAGAAGACAGGTTGAACGTAAAAGTACACAAATCACATTGTGCACAAATTACTGTTCTGTTCCATAGAGCCTGATATCTTAAGTAGTTTAATACATGTCTTTCATTGCAGATTTGAATGATTTTCTTAAATTTCTTTGCCTTGCACAGTTCAATTCGCTTAAAATTTCTCCATGATTTTTTATTTGTGGTTCGCTATTTTCACCTCTTTAATCTTGAATACTGTACTTATTTATATTCCATGAGCTTCAAAGGCTTTTTGTCCTGAGAATCCTTTGCCTCTGGATGCTACCGTTCCAGTTGGTTTCCTTTACCGCGTCAATGGACCCCAAGATAGCAGCCCAACTCTTAAAGGAAACGTTCAGGTGCCATTGTCATTTAAAGATTTAAAGCTTTCTCTTTAGTTCCCATCCAAGGGTTCACGTTTTGCTCTGAACCTTTACGAAATCATAATTTTTGCATTACCAAACTAGCAATATTGACGATACTTCACCGTATTAATGGGCATTTGAAATGCCTAACGCCTCAGAGCTTCCGGGGATTCGCCTCTTGACATCCATCGAGGCTTCGCCCCTGAATCCCACCAGGGATTCAGCGGGTCCCTTGACCCCACGCCGTAATGCTCGCGCGATGCGGCAATAAATTTCTTCTTCGTGAACAATGCGACCCCCCTTAAAAATGTCTGGTGACGCCCATGGGGCAAGGGGCAATTACCCTAGCTTTGAAAAATAAAAAAAAATGGAACTTTGCAATTTGTGACATCACACAAACACAGTGCAGTTTTCCCAACTCTTCTGTCATGAAATTTCTTTTCTTTCCAAGAAGTCTATTCTTTTCAATAAAAGCCCCATATTTGTAATTACTTATTTCAAAAAAGCAAAGTTTTCCGCGAACTTTGCGCGCCACAAATTGCCAATGCATTAGTGCTAACGCATACCTTCAGTTCGGTAAACTTTTCCGAGCTTTGGAAAATCGGAAATCTGCCATATGTGAAACCATATCATCAGGTGACGTCCGCAACTATAGAGTGCTATTTTCATAAATTGTCTTTAATAAAATTCCAAATTCCCTCCAAATGTGAGCCCTTGACTTTTAAAATGTAGTCGGAGAGCCTTACTTTGTAGGCCTTAGATAACACTATATAGCAACAATCGTGTGCCCGGTCGCAGTTCAGTCTCAGGTTTTCCAATAGGTACTATAAGTATAATGAATAATGCATATTCTTCAATATCCTACAACTTTTCAAATTTCACTAAAAGAAACCCAGAATCCAAAATTTTTCGCAATTCAAGCTCCATATTTGTTTAAAAGACCAAATATTTTGGCGCTTCGCGCTCCACAAATTACAATTCGTAACATTTGGGTGCTTGCACCCTGAAAAATGTCTAGCTAAGCTCCTGTACTTAAAGATACCAAATTTTATAACTGTATGTATGGCGCATTCCTTGATTAGGAGATTTAATTTTGACCAGCATGCATACAGTGGTTATATGATTTTGCAACAGTTTGTATTTTCAATTCAGTTACAATTTACATTACTTATAATTTAAGAAAGATCATCCGTTTCCCATAATGCGTCAAACAAAAGATTTTCTTTGCCCCGACAGTGGCCCCTCGAAAAATATGGAGCAGCCTTAGAGGTCCACGGATGAAAAAAAGGTTGAGAACCTAGGAGTTAGGGAATGCGTCAAGCCAGCTTGACTATGCAAAACCAAATAGCTGGAAACAAGCTTTTAACTGGCAGTTGGTGTCATCGAGAAGAGAGTAAAATATAGTTTTAAAAAAACGCAAAGTACGGTTTGTTGGTTATTCCTCTATAAGTGCTGGATGCTGCATGCGATGATAAACAATCGAAAATATTCATAATACCAAATTGAAATTTGTGTCATCAAGCTATATGGATAAAATATATTACAAAGTCAAACAGTGCTTTAAATGATGGTGCACTGTGCATTAAGACTTTGAGAGTGCCACTCTTTCAAGAGGGAGTTTGAGCTCAATTTTGAGAGTGGCACTCTCTCAAAAGGGAGCTTGAGCCTAACAAAATGCCCTTAGTAAGAAGCTTTTGTTATAAATATGTAAGGAACACTTTGGATTAATAAAGTGTATGGTCTACCCGATTCTGTTGTTTAGTGAGACGTTTGAGCTCATATTTCTGGCCAACTCAGCATTTGTAGGTGACGTCAGGGTCAGTTTAACGGTGTTATCTCAAGTTACTCTCAGCTTGTCAGCAAAAATTGTTCTCCCCATGAATCCAAAGATTTTTCGAACAATTACCATACTAAATGATCTTTCAATTTCTTTGAAAGTTTGACTTTCAGAGCAGGACGATAATGTGTTTTTTCCGGAGCCACGTGTTTAGCAGTTAAACACTTATTTTTCCACACTTTGTACAGTCGATTAAACTGCATGTTTAGGCAGAAAGCAATATTTTTTAGCAATTAATCGTGTCTAAAAGCTTAAAGTTACAGGAATAAGACACGTGTGTTTAACACCTGAACGTGTTCACTAAGTTTGAGTAAACAGTGATTAGATAAACGCCTAATTCGAACACCATTCTTTACAGACCGACAGAGCACTATGTGCGGTAAAATGTAATAAATTGTCTGTGAAAATATAACGGTCTTTTGCATATTTTTCTTGCAGAATATTTCCTTTGAATACATATACTATGAATATTTCTGTACAGAAACTTAAAACATAAAAATAAAAAAGAAATACAAAATATTGTTTTCTCCATTCGACTAAGCTTTAATACAGTATTCGAAGAACACGTGTGAATTGATAAAGTGAATTTAATGGTAAACTAAAAATAAAACCAGTCTACAATTAATGAAACAGACAAAGGCGTCGTATGTTAAGTCCTCTTGGAAAAAAAAACCTCGAAATCGTCATGTGTATTTCTATTTTCAAAGAATGAAGAAAGTATAGAAGCAGGGGTAGCACCAGGATTTGCCCGACAGGGGTGCCAGCAGTTCAAGGCCCCGACACTGGCCATGGGTTAGTCCCGGTTGGATGTAACTTGACAAAATTTGAGGCGCGCGGGGCGCGCCGAAATTTTTGGCCTTTTTTGAACAAACACTTAAAAATCTGAAGTTTATTTTTTGAAAGAAATTTGGCTTTTGTAACGACAATTAAAAATTGGGGGTATTTATTGAAGAATCCATCCTTGGTATGAACAAATTCAAAAACGTTTTACACGTGACAGCTGAAATTCTGTTGGGGTAACGCATTTAATCGTTCTTGTCCAACGTACTTAGGTCTCAAGACGAGACTTAAAATTTGCCCGAAAAGTTTTTTATCCTTTTTGGACCAAGATTTGAAAATAAAGAGCTTATTTCATTGCAGAAATTTTGGAATTTAATGTGAGAAAATTTGGTTTTTGGTTAGGTTATAATAAAAAATTTGGGTTCCTTATTAAGTGATATGCCTTTCAAGAGCAAAATTAGGTAGAATGTCGGGCTGATTAACAAAATTGTCTGGTATTTGTTGTACTGAGTATCCATCAAAATTGGAAAATTTTGCCACTTTTAACAATCTGAAACTTATATTATGACAGATTTTGGTGTTTTTATGGAAGAATTTGACCTTCTTATAAGGAAAATCAAGTGGGGGGGGGGGGGTAATCGGTAGTTTTGTACAGCTTTGTTGCGGTTACTGAATATCATCAGGTAGATTAATGCCCTCCGACCATATTGGTAAATGTTCCCGTGGAAAAAGTTTGGCTTCCCATATACTGTATTTTAAGTTCTGACATAGGCCGAAGGGGGTGTTTCAGTTTGGGAGGGGACAGAATCGTTTGTTTTTCTTTTGTCCGAAAAATATAATATTGCCCGAAAAACTACAAGTGGAGCGCACAAATATTTTTGAAAAAATTGAGAACCTCCAGAAAGCAGGAAAAGGCATTTCCGCGGCCGGGCTAGTAACTAGAAACAAAGTATCGGATATAGTTATTATTTTGAGCTTTCTTTCGCAATAAAATTTTCACTTTGTAATACTGCCCCAAAACGAAGAATAATATGCAAGCATGCATTGTTCTGTTAAGTAATTTTTTCGACCAAACACTATGTAAGCCTGTAAGCGGAGCGCCACCCATCAGCTGGCACGGAACGTAAAGAAAATTAAAAAAAAAAAAATAACACCATATACACTCGAAAAGGCATTTCCCACACTTGAGCAGTCGTTATTTTGAGCTTTCCTTTGAAATAGAAATTTCACTTTAAAAGAAAAAAACAACAAATTGGTAAGTGATCAGAAAACTACCCGATAAAAGGTACGGTACTGCTACAATTAGATGTAATGGACTTGTCTCTTTTCGGGGGGAACTATGCAAAAACATACTGTTTATTTTTACTCTACCAGAATTATTTGTTATATTCAATTGCAATATCCACTAAAAAGATGAAATTTTCTTCGTGAGTGCCCGAAATCCAGACAAAATGATCTTACTTCCTATGTATTTGAAAAAATGTCACGTTACATGGTGACTTCAAATGAATTTTCAGTCAGACTTAAGTGGAGACATATTCAAGCTACTGTTTATCATTATGTGTAGCCCCAAATGGCCTGGCCGATTTTCGTTGCCGTTTCTAGAATTCGGCTGTCGGGACAGGTCAGATGGCAGACCATTGGACAATGTGTGTCGAAAGGACCTTTGCCAGAGGGTCGGGAGAACTTTAGAAAAACACCATTGGGTAATGCCTGCACATGAAAAACCACTTGTCCGTTTTTGTAAGGAAAATTTGGAATTGTCAGTTTCCTTGAAGAATATGGTCTTCGAGTAAGCAAAATCAAGAAGATCGTCGGGGGTGACTGAAGTTATCCGGCCCACATTTTTTATCGTGGGCCTGTATATGAAAGATCCCCGATTAAATTGGATTTTCTGTCAACAACAGGGGGAGGGAAGTTTTCCATGCCCCCCCCCCCGCTGGCGCCACCCCTGTATAGAAGGGGGATGTAATTAACGAAAGGTTTGGAAACAAAACTAATATTAACAACAAACTCAGTTGTTGCTTAATGGCATTGTTTGATTTAAAGAAATTGAAGGGTGATCTAAATGCCATAGGAAATACAACACAAATTAGTATGCAAGCTTTCATTTTCAATTTAGAGGATCTACGTAAGCCATACAGTATGAAGATGAATTGTGCCCTTACGAAATCGTGAAAAATATGAGTAAAGTGAAAGCAGAGATGAATGCACGTGGAACTGGACTCGATCTGGATCTTCGTTATTGAGTTTCGGCCTCTTATTCCTGTATCATTGACAGTCCAAGCTTGTGTGTCATCATCTCTTGAAGAGCGGACTTTCTCACTTTTAAAGTTACTGTCATAGGGAAACTTTCCACAAATTCAACGTAGAGAGGAATCTTGAAGTATGAGATCTGAAATAGCATTCATTAATGAAGTGCAGATTACTCGTTTGGCTGTTTGGTGGCAAACGCCACGTCACAGTATAGTCCTGGTATATACATATTGCGTCAAGTAAAACATTTTCTAAAATCGGGTTTTGACGTCATCATCAGATTTGGTGTACTAGTTAAAGAATGTTAAAGTCATAACTGAGTTTGATCTGTAAGATTGGTCACTTCCAACGGAGACTTCTAAAATTTCAATAAAGAAATTTAATAACTATCTGGGGTTTGAACTTGGACACACATATACATTATGAAAGGTGTCAAATATCCGTAGACAATGCTTATAAATAAAATAATTGCAAATTCTCGGCTTTGAAGATTGCATGCCCCTTTAGTATAATAAGACCTGGTATAACTCAAGATTGAATATTCTATAAAGTAAGGTACCAGTGAATTTGAAAAGCTCCCAATTCGTCTCAAGAAATTACTCTTATTTCATTGCCAACTCTAACGAACGTCGGTTTGTGACTTTGGCATGATGTGGAGTATTCGTGTTCGTACAGTACACTTAAAAATAGCCAAAGCTCATTCTTTTCAATAAACGTGTCCCTGATTTCACAAATTTCCTATTTACGAAATTTTTAATAAAATAAACATACCTGTCCTTTACAGAAGTTTTTGATTTCTTGAGCGTCACATGTTTCTCCTTGCTTTAATTTGATACACGCGCAAAGTTCTTCACCCATTCTCTCATCTGGCACTCCAACAATCTGGAAAACACGTTGGTATCATTACATGACGTCATTTACTACTGAAATTTATTTTAACATTTTTACGGCATGAATCACTAATAACAAAAAAAAAAAAAAAACACTGGACACCACTCACATCGTCGCTTTCTTCTAGATATGGAAAATTGACCCGGAAACTTAAATACATAAGAGTTGCACAATTAAGTTAGAGAGCTAACCCTTTTCTTGTGAGAAATGAGGACCGTGGTTTGTACGAGATTTGAATTGGCAGATGAAGGTTAAGACTATTAGCAGGCAATGCTCATTAACGGTTAAAAATGTATAAAATTAGCCTATAAGATCTCATGGATACAAAGTCGAAAACACTAGTATTTGAATTTAATGCACCTACATGCTAGATAGGTATGAGAACGAGCACAGCAAATTGTTGGCTACTAAACCATAAATATTCGAAACGTATACAACAGCAAGGGTAAAAAAAAATTCCTGTCTCTCACTTGAACATCTTCCACCTTGGGATGCTGATGAAGAAATTCTTCTATTTCTGCCGGAAAAATGTTGACGCCACCCCTAATAATGAGATCCTTAATCCTTCCCACAATGCTGATGTTTCCTTCAGGGTCCATTGTCCCAAGGTCACTTCCAAAAACAAAGGTGAAATTATGTGGATGTAATACATAGGGCCACATATTAAGGGGTACCTGTAAGTAATTTTCAAGTTTTTTGCATTTGTTTTTTAGCTATTCACATGAACAAAGTCCTTTACAGACAACGTAGGAAGTACTACACATTAAAGGTAGGCTTACACTGAACTAAACTGTACTGAACAACTGAACAACTAAACGAAGATTTGAAGGCAGAGCCAATTTTGCAGTTCAAAAAAAACTTGCACAGTCGGACTATACCATATTCAAAAGGGTAGGGCAAGCCTTTCATACAACGAAATCTTTCATGTTAATAGCCTCTGTAAAAATGTACTTTAAAGACACACATCCATTAAAACAAAGGAAGAGGTAAAGGCAATTTAGGCTTTATTTCAAAATGAATTTCCAAAACCTATGTCTCCTCCCCATTTTAATCAAATATATTTGCTTTCTTTACGAGTCAGGTTAAAAATACCCAGCGAGAAGGCCAGATTTGTCAATAACCCGTAACTTTTTGTCAGAAGTGCGACAAGTAATTATTCCGTTCACCTCTACTACTTGTTGTACCTACGATTAGAAGTATGTTTCTGTCTGAGAGAATGCGATTTTTGAAAGTATTCCCTGACTCATTGTCGCATGTGCAACAAAGACTCGGTCCTTTCTCAATGTAATAAATTTATGAGGATCTCGTATTGGGCCATGAGTCTGCAAGTAGGCAAAACCGTTTTGCAAAAGAAGCTATCCAGAGAGGGATAGACGATCCCTTTTGAAATTGGAACCTTTTTCGTAACACTTCTTGATACAAAGTCCAATCGAAGCAGTGATCGATGGTAGTCGAACTTCATACTCTCTTGTAATCTTTAAGGTCCATCCAATTGAGTTTCTAGAGTTTTTTTTTTTTTTGCCTTTACCCTTACCCTGAATGCATCCATCCATCCTGGAGATCCTCCTTCGTTTTGTCAGGGTCATTCCAGTAACCCTTCATTACCGCGTATCCTCTCATACAAATTTCACCGCGTTCACTGATAGGGAGTACCTTTTTTGATTGAGGATCGACGACCTTCACCTTGAAGAAAACAGAAAAGAAGTGCAACAAAAACCACTTTAACCGACTAAATGCTCTCACTTTGCTTCTTCAAAATTTAACATGTATTCCTAACACCAAGATCACAACATTAATTAGTGTTCACTGATATCAATCGCCGAACTTGGTCCTTGTTCTTATTCACGCTGATCTAAGTAATATTGTTTAAAACGTAGTTACAGTATTCGTTGCTCTAAAAAGTTCCGATTTTCCCAACCTCCCTACCTCTTGCCCCTTCCACGACTCTCTTTACTCATCCCTACCCATACACAATCCGAATTGATTGCTTTAGGGTGAGTATGCAATACCGTTAAGAGTGGACAGAACACTCTCAGTACAGTACTTGCTGTGTCAAATGAGCTACAGTACTCTGCATTTTTAGAATTTGCTGTAAATCAAGTGGCCTACGTAGCGCCTCTGTGTCGACCGCCCCTTAGGCTGTCTCCCCTCAGAGCCTGCCGGCGATAGTAAAAAGATCCGTTCAGACAACAAACCAAGAACTTCATTAATATTAATTAACCTCATATTGGACGAAGGCAATTTGCTTGAATCTTAACATAAATATGGCTATTACGATTCCAAAAAAGCAATTTTATTGAATATTTATAATCCTATATGCAGCTACGAAGATACCGTACTGTAATCTGTGTCCATTGTAACGTTGAACAGTAACGTAAGAACAGTGAGCTTTACAACACAATACAATGCGAGCAGTACTGTAGGACTATGTGATACCTAACGTTACTCGTTGTGAACGGTTTTAAAGGTTGGAAGCTTTCGGATGCGAGTCAAATTTAAGAGGTTTCAGCTTGTAACTAACGGTGGGACGTCCGTTTACTCCAGCCCTTGCTAGAAAACAGATATTTAAATAGTTTGTGAGAAATTTGAAAGTATATTCGATAAGAATTTTGAGAACAAACTGTCGAGTATGCCTCGATACCTTGTTCGCCAGTGGAGATTCTTCGTATTGAGAGAGATGTTGAATGAATGTGAAAATTCATATTATAGTAGGAAGCATCCAATTATTCTTCGAGTATGTAAATGAACTGTCCGTAAGTTTTCTAAGCAGTTGAACAGATTTTATCTCCAATGCAGGCGGACGTTGATTTTTTCGTAGCGATTAGCTGGACGAAAAAAGTTGGTCCGCCCCGCTGACTATCAATCAAGACGATGTGCTAATTGAGAATATATGTAGACTATAGCTAAAGTTAGTAATCTGTGATGAGAGCTGACTGCCTGAAAGGCACTTCAACGGATTTAGATGTCTATCTTACAATATGGTGTAACGTGTACCGTGGCATACCGTAACATTTAATATAACATAACATTACGTAACGTAACATAACATAACGTTGGATAACTTAACACAACACAACACAACACAACACAACACAACACAACACAACACAACACAACACAACACAACACAACACAACAGAACAACAGAGCACAGCACAACACAACACACCACAACACAACATAACATAACATGCGAACAAACTAAAGGCCGACACATAATTTAAAGCTGGGAAAACCGTCCAAAGACGTAGTTAATTGAAATTGAAGATGATGTAATTACCTACCTCGACGTGGGGAAATGACTTTCCCGCCGTAGATAGGATAATTTCTGCGGGATCTCTTGGACTAGTGCTATTTGAGATCCCGACTTCAGTCATGCCATATATGACCTGAAATAAAGAAGAACATACTTTTATGCTGTGAATTGATGGATCATAAATGAATCCATTGAGAACGCTCTGCATTGTATTTAAATACGGATGGCGACAAGTTCTTTGCTAAGGAAGATACGAGGGGAAAAACCTCTCACTCTAGACACAAATTATTCCAAAACTGTGCATGAACTGACTAATCAAATAAGTCAACAATATTGACTAATGTTTGACCAAGTTGAAAAAGTTTCTAGCAAATATTAAGCCTCATCGACAAGGAGTAAAAATCTACTTTCGCAATTTAACTCGGCCTAAAAAACCCAATGCAGAGAATGTGAGAGGACCATTTATAAAGCCTCCATACCACCTTCCCCATCCCGACGGGTCTTGCTGTAGTCTGATAAAATTGAACAAAAAGTCATTGTCGGTTCGCTTTAAAACCCTTCTTATTCAAAGCTACCCTTACCACTGGTGTTATGTTCAGCTTATGTTGAATTAATGTTAATAGTGTCTCTGCACATGGGGCTCCACCAATTCCACAATGTCGTACGCTGCTGGTGTCGTACTTATCGAAGTCCGGGTGGTTGAGGGTATCGACGTATACCGTGGGTACGCCCAGGAAACTTGTGCATCTTTAAATAAAATGAAATCCATTAATGGTCTGAACACTGATGTGAAAAAATGACCATCATTATAAATTCAAATGGCTTTTGTTCCTCAAGTTTCTGGACATCCCCTAGCAGATCATGGCACCAAGTAGTTGAGGACAAGTTCTATCAAACGTCTTACCACTTATCGTTCCTTGTACAATTTAACAAGAAATGCACCCGACGTGGTTGTACGATGGTTAGCCGACGTTCCCATAGACACTACCGTAGTTATAGCTCGTCTATTGTAGATTACTGGGCCCAGGGATTGATATTTGACAAAATGTCCCGTTCAAGTGTGAAACGCAATATGTAACAAGGACGTCATATTTAGGCAGATTGGGGGAACATCTGGTTCAACGCATGCTGGAAAGGAAAATGTACCACAAAAGAGATTGCATTGATTTGGTATTTATAGTGCATTTTTGGGATGAAAGGCCACGACTCCTCTGACATTAAAGGGGAGTGAGAAATACCTTTTTGGAGAAATTGCTTTTCAGGAGTTCCATTTGCAACTTTACAAAAAAAAAGAAGAATATCGTAATATTTCGTTGTGGCTAGGAAGAAAATTGTCACTGTCATTCATCGTCTGTGACTGTCTTGAACTTGTGCGTACTTAATATAGTGTTCTTACAACCAAAATGTATTCCCAATCCGTCTATTACAATAATTAAATTACACTCTGCTTTCAGAACGTTATGATGGCAAGATACTGTCGATGTCAGACTCACTTTTCATCTTGGATCGACTTGAGGAGAGCTTCCGGTTCGAAGGTGGTCGATGGCAACGTACAAGTAATACCATGAACTACAGCACCAAGACTTCCTAGGACTGTTCCTCCAGAATGATACAATGGGATAGGACAAGAAGCTACTGCGTCCTAAGGAAAAGCAGGAGTTTGATTTTGTTAACGTTAAAAAAATTTCATATTTTTGTGGACGATATTCTTTTATAAAATGGAAACATTGGTGATATACGAGAGCTACATACTGTAGATATCCTTGTCACACCATTTGGCCCTATGCTATTTCATATTTTTCAATGAAAGGGAAATACCCTAACGTATCTTCAGGTATAGGCGTATGGGCTCCCCTCTGTCTCGGGGTTGTATTGAACCTGCCCGAAAGACAGTAACATTTTCCCGAATTCCTGCAAATAATGACACATTTACTATTTGGAGCAAAGTGAATCTAATTTAACAACCTGTTAGATACACTTCATTGTCAGCATGGGGCAAATTATTCACTGGACTGTGAAGCATGAGTGCCACATCAGTTGGCGGGAGCAGGGCGAGGGGGTTACAGAAAATTTTGAAAAATACAGACTCTTCAGACTGTCGACGAAAGTCGTCACCCCAAGCCTTTTGGAGGAAGAATACAAACAGCCATTCAGGGGTTTCGTTACAATGCAGCTTAGAGTTCTAACTGAAAAATTTTATCACTGTCAAGTAAGAAATTTCGACGTTTGTTGCTGTAACTTGCAGTGGTACACTTGTTCTTCTAAACGAGTATTGTTTGCTCTGTGACATGACAACATCCTATGTCTTTAAAACGACATCACATGGCTTTTAAAGACAGGCAACACTTGTAAAAAGAGCATTTGAAATTAGTTTAAATAGTTACTGCTATTTTATACAAATGAAAACCACATGTTAACATTCATTCTTTGCACTCTTCACTCTTACGAAACCTGAGCCAATTTAATGTTTAAGGTATCGACATATTTTCTTGAGAGGTAAAGCTGTTATTATATTTACAAATTTAATCCGCGGATTAAATTCCTTTCTCTAGAAATTACGAAATATATGGGGTCAGTTGAACTCTTAAATCCTTTCGATACCCTGACAACGCTAGAACAGCTGACCGTTGTATAGACCTAGTGCATTGACATCACCACTGACATCATTTTAGAGGAACAATAATAAAACACGTGACAACGGAATTTGTGTAGGATATACACAGATTGATGGATGGCAAGCGGTAGCATTCGTCTCACATGTGTGGGAGACTAATTCACCTATCCGATAACTTGATCAATCAGATCTTTGATGTTGGCTTGTTATTGATCTAAGGAGACGATTTTTCTTTACGTTGGTATATTATGTGCATACAAACGTCCGGTCGTATTGGAACACTACGCTACTTGAGTGAAAACGATCCCTGCCGATTGGAAAAATCCACATCCATGCATCCAATGCATTTCTTCAATCCAACACCTTGTTGCCAATGGGTCAGTATAGCAGTCTAATTGTCTTCGACCGACCTTATAGATCACCCACCTCTTCACCGTAGCCCATGTTCAGGCCGCAAAAGTAACTGTTATTCAAAATACCGTGATGACTCAGAAGAGTTCCTTTTGGTCTTCCAGTAGTGCCCTTATAGAATAGGAGAAGCAACACAGTGGGTTTTTACAAAAGAGATCTAATTACGTAATCAATTTAATGAAACAACAAGTCTTATAATGACATTTAGTTCTGTATGTTTTCAATTTAAACATGCCTTAACATTATGTATGTTTTCTTAAAATAAATACATGATTAATAAATCTAAGTTTCTGATCGGAAGATGATGGATTCAAATTTCTTGTTACATCGTGGCCTGCTTATGGCTTTCTGACAATGTTACTGTTTTGAATTGCCTCAGCGAGAAATTTGTGGTAAAATGATGGGATGATTTCATGATATTTTTGCTATAATAAAAACAAAAGCAAAATCTACAGCAAGGTGGGGAGTCCACAGATTGTTCTACTCTACGTTTTTCGGGAGTTAATGTCCGTTTTTTCATCGGCTTGATCGTGGTTGTGAAAAGGTTTGTTTTCCGTTGGACTTGATTTCAACTTCACAGTAGTATGATGTCAGTTTTCATATGTATCCCAAACTTTTCCTATTCAGTAGAGCTAGGATCTAATTTATCTATACCATTCATTCGCATCTTGCCATCTTTAGCCAGAGTTCTGCATTTTTGGTTGCGTATTTGCTGGGTAATGAAAAGAAATGGTAAATTTGAGCGCAAGGTTGGTACGCATGGGAGTCTTTTAAAGACTGGGTCAACTGCGTGACGGAGGGCAGCGTCAATGCACAAAACTGTTTCACGGTCCTAACAGGAAGTTGTGTGCCCTGGGGTCAAAGAATGAGTCTTACAATTGACAAGCACATAATAATAAGCACATACCATGCATTGCTCCTACATTACATGCAGTTGCATAGCTACGATTGTGATTTGCGAACGCATGCTCGTTAGTGTTATGATACTTAATTACCTCGTAAAAAATAAGGGTTTTGTACAAACTCAGAAAGAAAATTTTTATTTTGTGGTTATTGTAGGCCTACATCATTGATGCATTCTTTGTTGCCGAAGTATAGTACAAGTTGACACATCAAATCGCCTGTTGCCGAAATAAAGGAATGGCGGATTCATCCCGTGCTCGGATATCTATACATAATTTTAGAGGACGGAACTGTAACTTGGTGATTTTTATTTTACAACCAAACGTGCTTGAAAAAGACAATTAAACTTTGTCTCAGAATATTAAATTCAACATTTAACAATAATGTATATAAATGAATATTCAGCTAACGTCGGCAAATGATTGTCAAGTATGTTTCGTCGATCATGTAAATCAAGATCGATGCTTTTACCCAATTAAGTCAGTTTCTTTTAGTAAACAATCAGGCAGTAAATTCATTATTTAACTTGCCTTGGGTATTTAAAATGAATCGTATGATTTGAAAGTATGACTAAACTTAATTTTTACACTAATTGATTCAGAGTGTGAAATCAATGCAGCTACAGATTATCAATAATTCTCGGCTTTAATTTGGCCTGTAATTTGTGATAAATTATCTATTAACTAACAGACGTAAAGAGTATACTGGCCGCTTCGTCAAATTGAAGATCTCGGCAAATTTTTGTCACATCTTGACGTTTGTCCTGACCCATATCCATGACGTCATCAAAGTTGAAGGTGCCTTTAAGGTTTTCAGCTCCTGTGATCACAACGGTTCTCAGATCTGGAAGTCTGTTGAATGATTCGTGATTCGTGGAAATGCAACATAAATTTGTATTATCGCAATACACTTAGAAAAGATATTATAATTAAACCAAGGAGCTGTTATATCTGACTAAATACATCCTTTATATGGCCAAATCAAGCTAGATATACTTGATATAATTCAATTCCAAATGTAAATGAAGTTTTATGTGGCCATATCAAGCCAGATATGACTTAATTATATGCCAGTCCAGATATGCAAACAATGTTCCATATCTATGGCCATATCAGCCAGATATATATGGATGTATGTCTGTCCAGATATGTAAATACAGTTTTGTTTGGCCATATCAAGGCAGATTTAACTTTATATGCAAAATATGGAAATGAACATTCTGTAAGTTATTTTTATTTGGTTTGATTCTTGGATTTATGATCGTTACAAACTAGCACATGTTTTGGATGCAACATTACCTGCCCAGACATTTCAGTTATTTAGTGGCTACACTTTTGTTCAAACCGCAGTATACGAAGAGAGCATTTTACAAATGATTTGCACTTCTTTAGGAGCTTAAAATGTATCTAAACCTATATTTTTCATGACTTACAAATGAAAGATAAATACGAAATCCATACCTGGCCATATATGGAATTTTGTATCTGTTCCATGTATAGATTTAGTGCAACGGTAAATTTAATAGTATGTAAACAACGCATTCTAAGCATTAACGATATAGTTGTGACCCTACCAATGGAAATCTATACGACTTTCAAACCTAACATCTTCCTGGTAACCTGCAGGTACTTTGAGGAACGTGGAAAATCAGACTCAGAATTTTAGCTTAACACGCACGTCGTCATGTAATAGATGAATGTACGTAAAGGGGAAATACGTGTACAGTCACCCCTATTGCAATTAGTTTAGATGCAAGCCGTATTTCATGACCTGTCCTGAGAGTCATGTGACAATATTGCTTCTCAATAATTATGAATAATGACAATTAGCAAACATATATCACATGCTGAATTGAAGAGGAAGGGAATAACTAAAGATCTGGTAAACAATCATGATTTACGAAATTACTGTTTAAAAATTATGTACCCAATAAATTAAGCTAGTCTCGTTCAAAACTTTGGCATGTGGTATTTTCTCTAACAGTATTTTTTGATAAATTATTTTTACAGTGATAAGGTTTCAACGTAAACTTTGGGTTATTTTTGGATATGATAAAGTTGGTGAGGGACGTGAGGGGTGTGCAAATTCTGGTATGAAACTTAAAGTCCCTGGTTCTCGTTTAAATTTGAATAATCAATACTCACCTCTCACTGTGGAGGTTTCCTGGTTTCGATTTTTCCAGCTCTGGGCAAATCTCTTTCAATATTTCGTAGTAATCTTGCGTTTTAAAACTACGTGGTGCAACGATTGCTTTCATGCCTACCTAAAAGGAACAGTGAAAGTAGGACTTAACTTATAACTTATTCATCCTTTTCTCTTACTGTAGTTCCCCTTTTGCATGCTGTTACCTCTCATCTTCATTTTTGCCAGTATCTGTGCTCAATGGAGACATTGCGCTTGCATTATGCTCCAATATACCGTACTAAGAAAATAGATGCAGTTATATAAAAATCAGTGGCGTAGCTACAAGGGGACAGTGGGATTATCCCTCCCCGACTCTGACTAGTGAAAAATTCAGAAATTTGCTATTCGTGACACCAGTAAACCACAGTGTAGTTGTCCCTACTCTTTTTTTCACGGAATGCAGAATTCTCTGAAATAAAAGCTCCATTTTTGTATTTATATATTTCAAAAATGCAATTTTTTTTGCGCGCTACGCGCACAACAATTCGCAGTTTCAGTCGTGATCGCTCATAAATCAGTAAGGTAAGGTTTTTCAAACTCTTGAAATGACGAAAGCACCAAATCACCAAGTGATATCGGCTTTTTTCTTGATTTTCTTTCGCTAAATTCCAAATTGTGTCCAATATACATAGGCGGCGGAAGAGGGCCTGACCCCCAGTAACTTTTTTATGAGATTTTGGGGGCATGTCCCCCCCATGACCGAATGTCGCAAAATAAGTTTTTAAAAAGTAATTAAACAAATTAAAGTTGCTTTTATTACATTTCGGCTATTCTTTGGCTCAAATATTACTTTTCAGAGAGCACAAAAGTTGCAAAGCTTCCGGGGCTTCTCCCTCTGGACCCCCACATTAACGATAACCTGTAAGGGAGTTTATTTCCGCCCTTCAAACAGTTGCAGGGTATTCTGCAATTGTGCCCCACTCTGAACTTCGAAATAAATTCAGGTAGACTGTGACAAGCTTCATATCTTCGGAATGTCTTGACTTTTTACTCGTCGGGTTTCTGGATGGATAATTTTCTAACAGATTTGGAGTGGCTAAAATTGGCTACCTTGGTGTGGATTAAAGTGTGCTCCTAGCATCTGACATGTTTCTACCCCCCTGTAGGTTTTTTTTTTCAATCCCTGGGGATACACAAAATCGTTCCAAAATCATACTTGGTGTGGTGGGTAGAATATTTGGGTCTATAATGGTTGGAAGGAGTTTGCACGGCCATTGCTGCCAGTCATTGGCCAGTGCAACCACCAAACCCATGTTGGGTCAATGCTGTCTCAAGGGTCGCAACCTTACTGCCTTACCACTATTACCGCACAGGACCTCACTTACCTCTTGGCTGAAGTGGACAAACCCAGTGGCGTACGAGACGGGGCAGAGGGAAGACTGCCCCAAATTTGGGCAAAATCTAAATTCGGGCAGGAATTTGGAAATAACTCGGAAAGCCCTTTAATTTTGAAAAAATTGGGTGGTTTTTCAGAAAATTCCTAAATGTGGCCGAATTCTCAAAAAGATTTACCGGGAAAAAGGAAAGAAACGTCATATAGTCGAAATAAAATTTTCATGAAAAACCAAGTCAAGGTTCCAAAATGTCGCTACGCCTCCGGGCAGCTCAAAAAGCTATTATTCGTGACCGTTATTTCACAGATAATAACAACACAATGGCCGAAATTGTCGAATATCCAAATTCTTTCAAGCATTTGCCCGAAAATGTAAAATTATCATAGTAAGGGTAACATAGTTACGAAAAATTAAAGAGATAAAAAATCGCGACACATTTGGGAAGTCTGTGGCTTAAAAGAAACAATTATTCTTGAGACTTTTTAAATCTTGTGTAACACAATACACGAAAGGGCCGATTATTTTAACAGCTTCAAATCATTGCCGAAAAACAGAAAGTGCTTTATTTACAGTACAATTTTCATGGAAAATAAAAAAGATCTGGGACATATTTGGATAGAATGTGAAAAAAGGTTTGCATCATCGCAACTTCACACTCTCTTGTAAAAAATTTGCCTGAAATAGTCAAATATTCGGGCAAAGGTTAAAACAATGCTGGGACGTTTTCAGTTGCCACAGTAATTCAACGGATAGACAGGAGGGCGTTCAGGTGCTCAAACGTTTTCCATCTATCCTGCTCTAGAGCCAAATACGGACAATGGTTATGAAAATCGGGTAATTTTTTTCAATACTTTAATGATGCAGGGTGAGAATGTCTTCCCGTAAGTCTGCTTGAAAATTCATTTCAACACACCTTGTTACGTGACAATTCTGTCAATAAGTTTTAAGTAATAGAAAAAAAACCCATCATTTCATCCAATGGTAGTGGTACATTTTATCTGATTCTTCTGATCAAAAAGCAACTGCTTAGATCCCCTATAAGCCTGGGAAATGTCATTTTCGACTGTCTCAGGGGCCGATTTTTCAAGATTTTCTGTTCGCTTCACGCCAACCAGTGGTGAAGCTCCGCGCAGATATATAGTCTTCCTAGCAGAATTTCAGTTCAGGTTAACATTTTTGTGCAAACAGAACCTCGAATTAGCGACTTCTAACACCCTCTAAAAGCACAGAAAATGACATTTTTGACTATCTGAAGGGTCAGATTTTTTAAAATTTCCTATACGTTTTGCCCCCAGCTTATGGTGGTGCTCCACTTAGACCGCTTCTTACCAGAATTTAAGTTTCAAGTGATCATATTGTACAAACGGAAACTCAAAATAACGACTGCTTAGATCCCCATATAAGCCTTTGAAATGCCATTTTCAAATGTCTGAGGGGTCTGATATTAAAAAATGTTTTGTGCGCCTCGCGCCAACCAATGGTGGCGCTCAACTTAGTTTTTCTGACAAGTTTAACTTTGGAACGAACGTACATTTGTCTGCAATTGAAATTTAAAAAAACGACTGCTTGGATCCCCCTTACAAGCCTGGAAAATGTCATTTTCGACTGTCCTAGAGATGCGAATTTTCAAATTTTCTGGACGCTCCGCGCCAACCAGTGGTGGCGCTTCGCTTTGATTGTCTTACGGGCAGAATTACATTTTTTCGAGCCAAAAATCTTCGGCCCCAAACTGAAATGCTCCCCTACGCCTATGAAAATACCTTACTCAGGGGTGCACTGGAACAGCTGCTTGCCACATTCAGCAGGATTCCGGATTTGCAATCCTAGGATACATAGTCCAGTGGAGAAATGAACTGAGCTAATCAGTATCTCAAAAGTGTGTTTTAATCTTAGAAAATCACAAATTTTTCTCACCAGATTTAAAGCAAATTACACCTGGCAAATGCCATTTCCAGCCATCTGGGATGTTTTAAAATCCAAAATTTTCTTTGTAAGCTCCGCGCCAACCGACGGTGACGCTACGCTTAGATAGTAAATTCCAGCCACCCCTTCAAAGGTATTCAACCCCTCCCCTATAAGCCCCACCAAAACAGGCTAGCTATGCCACTGCCCCTGGACCATTACCAGGGCTTTGCCCCTGAACCCCACCAGGGGCACTTAAGCGAGCCCTGGACCCCACGCCAATGGAGTTTTGTGCTTCGCGCAAAACCGGACGCCTTACAGCTTCACCATTATGTCGGCTGCCGAAAACTTGTGCCCCCCCCATAAAAAACATCTTCCGCCGCCTATGATGTAAGCTCTTGACTCTTAGAATATCGTCAGAGAGCCGCAATTTGTTGTAGGCTTTAGATAACTTTGTGTAGCAACAACTATCTCTGGTCGTCTGGCAATCTCGGACTTGCCAATAAGAAAATTAGAAATATAGCTTTTTCCGTAATTCCTGAAATTTTCACATTTCCTTATAAAAAAAAAAAAAAAAAAAAAAAAAAAAAAAAAATCTCCAATGCAAGCTCCGTGTTTTCAAAATATTTGCTCAAAAGGGGCAAAAAATTCGGCGCGCTACCCTCGCCACAATTTACTTCCCTAGAAAAAAGGGTGAAAAATCTTGTAAAACAAAAATTGAAAACTTGGGTGCTTGCTCCCCTGGAAAATATGTCTAGTTTATCATACGCCACTGTTAAAATCATTCATCCTCCACAAGGAACCCCAGCATTAGCTTCACCTTCTCAAAATAATATCCACAAGAACAGTAGAAGAAGTGAATATTTAGGAATTTTGAAAGTTTGAGAAACAATTGATTTTTGAGCAACTAATAACTGAATATCTGTATGTGTGATATTTATTTCTAATGAATTTATTGTTCTGTAATCTATCACTCCGTGTCTATGACAAATAGTTTTGAAAGCAAGACAACACACTATTTCCCTTTCAGATTTGACTAGTCACAATCTCATATACTTTCGGGAAGGAAGTAAAATTTTAGACTGAGAAATTACAACATTTCATTCAAAGATACCTAAACCTTTCTATAATACTGTATGGAGTGATGCATGGGCGTCCACAGAAATTTTTACAAGGGGGTGGGCAAGGTCATCATAAATGATTGAATTGTGTACACTAAGCGGAGCCCCACCATCGGTTGGCGCGGAGCGTACAAGAAAATTTGGGGCCTTACAAACCCTCCAGATTGCCTGAAACGACACTTGGCGAGTGTTATAAGCTGCATGTACCCAGCCCTGAAACAGGAATTTCATGTCACTCTGTATTTTTTAGATTTTTAGGATTTTCAATGTGAAAAATTGTTAAAGGTAAAACTTCCTCTCGGTCACGGCCTCGAACGCCTATGCACGATGAAACTTACAACTGTCAAACAGCCTATAGAGGCCTATATCCGTTACCCGATTATGGATCATACCCCTCCCCCCATATTTCTTGTATATCCCACTTACATCCGCGCGTCGCCACTTGAGATCAGCACGGGACCAAACCAAGACCAACATATTTTTCAATAGTCGGATGCCATAAGCACACTACATACATGAAAACTAGTATGACTTTCGCATAGTTCTTACAATTACAAATTTCCAATGGATATCACAAAATGGTCCCCAAATTACGATTTCACTACTCAGCATGCCATCTTCTCTTTTGCTATGCCTGGTCAAATGTCCGCATATTTAACGAGTAGAAACTGACGCTGTGAGTAAAGATATTTTATATATATTTTATTTACTTTCATTTTTTTTTAATTTTTAATTAACTTTTGCACAATTGCCCCCCCCCCCCTTGCGGACGCCCATGGAGTGATGTTAAAGCTAATCTAAGCTACCATACTAGTAGTGATTCCAAAGTTAAGCAGAGAACGATAATACCCATAATTTCTTTTTTACGTCACCTATGTTAAATTTTGCTGATACATTTAGCATAAATTTAGCTGATGATTGCGTTTAATATCCTAAATACAAAAGGATGGGAAAAGAAGATAAATGCGTACTAATTTCCGAACGGTTGCGTTATAAAAACACTGAAAATAATTGCATTCCCACTAATGAGGCCAATGGATAGAAGGAGGGTATAGGTGAACCCGGTCACGATTGCCGTCCACTAACTTGATGTGTTTAAGAATATCAAAATGTTTAATAGAATGGACCTTCTTAAGTATCCTTTTATTAAGGGCAAAGTGCTTTAAATTTCTCCAAGAGCCCCTACATTTAAATCGGACGAAAAAGGTTGCCCTAATTTGTTACTCTTCTCCGAATCGTTACTTTTCGCGAGACTTTTGAGTTGTAGGTGTTTAGGGTAGGGTGATCGTGTCCACGAGTAGGGATAAATCTGGCCCTAAACCATGCATTTCTCTACCCTGAATCCATAATATTAACGGTTTTGGCTCTGAGACTGGGACTTTATGAATTGTTGCTGGTGTTCCGTGAACGACTGAACGTGTATGTACTTGTTTGTGAGAGGAAGGCCAAATATGTGTTTGATCTTTGAATTTGTAATTTAGGATTAATCAATAAAACAGACCAATATGCTTGCTCAACAGATATATCCAATTGTTTTAGTACGGAAATTATTGATATATATTAGGGTATAGACCAATGGCAAAATGGTTTAATTTTAACTACCGGTACTTTGTTGCTGTCAGGTGAATTCTCACTAATATTGGCGCATCCCAGTGAAAATGGGACGGACGATTTTGGAAGGTTCTAGACGTTCCTTCATCGTCCATGACTCCTGGGCTATTTTGAAAGGAGAAACTGCTGTGTCCTTTTTCTTAGCACTAGAGAATATTCAAAAGGCAATTGCAGTTCTTCATAACAAAAAAGTTCAAAGGGCAAAGAAGAAATTGAGAGATGAAAACGTCCTCCAAAATCTTTCCAAATGTTTATAGTGTCTATCTTACCAAATTTAAGGCGTACACTGTTTCGTCTACGCGGTAGGCGGGGTTAACGTTCACCAAAATAGCGCCAATTCTGGCGCATGCGAATTGCGTCAAAACCCATTCCTTCATGTTTGGGCCCCATATTCCAACACGATCTCCTTTTGTAATACCAGTGGATCTTAGGCCAGCGGCACAGCGATCGACCTTTAGATAGAAGAAGAAGAAGACGACTTCAACCATTTTGATTTTAGAAAAATAAACCCTTGGAAAAATTGCAAGTTATTGTATAACGAGTACATGACAACCCGAACGATTTTAAGAGACTATTTGTTTTTAAAATCTATGTTAAGGAAATCTGAAATTCTTGCTCAAAATCTAACCCTTATCTGATCACACATACTTTGTAAATGTCATGGGATTGCAGCTAACTGCAAAATTTTCTATAATCAACAATGTACACTAACGAGATTTTTGGAATGCACTGAATAAAGAAAAGAACAAAATTTTCTTTAGCAACATAAGAATGTAATAGCTGTAAACCTCGTCCAGGAGTTGACGATACGTGTGTCTGCTGCCCTCAGTTTCGTACACAAACGCATCTCTATCAGGGTTCTTTTCAGCGCTTTCTTGGAGTGCGACACCGATTGTCTTCCCTATCAGTGGTATTTTACTCGTCCCATGAAAATAGCTTTCCTTCAGTTTTTCGTCTCTTTTCAGGTCACTAACAGCTCTTCAATAAAACAGAATTGACAGGTTAAAGGTTAAAGACATGTGCTAGTTGCATTTCCAAAGCTTGTGAAAATAAAGATAATCCAATCCATGATCCCGATACTCTCTAGCAATCCTTTGCATGAAGAAGATCTGTTTCGTCTAGCCCAGTGGGTTGCTGGCCTACTACAATGTCAGACAAATGCCCTCAAAACACAATACGAAGATAGGGTGAATCGAAACCAGAATGCAAGGCATTCATACTCGCGAATGGAGGCGGTCTAACGGTTCTAGTGATATTGACAGAGTTGCTAAATTTTTGCCACTACCTGATACGAACAGGCAGTAGATGGTGAATTTGTTATGATGAAGAGGTTTGCGCATTTCAGAAAAGGATATCAGTTTTGAAAATTTATACAGGTGAAAGATTAGTAATGTGAAGAAAGGGAAACAGAATTGTTTATGCTACAAGCTCGACGTTTATAAAAGTACATATGAGTGATAAGTATATATGATGTTACAATTGACTAAACAAAACAGGTGTTGGATGATATTTTCTACTAGATCTAGAAAACAGAAGTGCTTCGAATGCAGAAGAATAATTTTATTAATAATTTCCGACCGAAGCCAAAACTGTCAGAATTCACACATATTATTGGCAGATCAAAATATCAAAATTTCCTCACGAATGACAATTTCATTTTTTAAACTTCCATAGTGTTCTCAGTATTGTTCGAGGGCAGTGCTTATTACGGTTCGGCAGTTCAACCGTATCACCTGTATGTATATGCATCGCATTATCACCAACATAGTAAGCACTTTTAGATCAGAAGAGATGTAATTTAACTATCATCTCGAGTGACTAACGAAAAAAGAGAGATAACTACGCAGTCTTTCATTTTGCTACTCCCTCGTCAGAGATCTCTCTTCCCATTCCTACCATAATTGTCAACAACATAAACAGAACCGGTATAAAATTTCTCACCTTCCTCTTCTTTCTTTGGTTGGATAGGTGCGCAGCTAGAAAGTCTTTTCCCTTACAGTACGGTTGCTCAAAGGAACCATTTTAAATTTGTCTTTCGAGATTGCTAAATTATTAGCACAGCCACCATGAAAAGAATCTAATTTGAGAATATTTAAAAAATGTAAAACCAAAAAAAACTTGGGTTGAGGTTAACTAAGTTACTTCGATGCGGCTAAGCAAATAAGGCCTTGCGCATGGCCCATATTTGACTTTCCACTGAAACACATCAAACTCTCGAAATGACCTTTTTTAAGCCGCGGTAGCACTTGATATCATCAACTGTATCACATGTCGTTCGGCTGATCACGTGGTCACCGGCAAAGCAAGCGCATATTGGTAAGGGCGATTCAAGTTTCAGTTGGAACGTTTAGGTCAGAAGAAAACTACGAAGTTACTATTGCGCAATTTTCGCATCCGGGAGACTACGTTATCTTATCCGTTCTCTATTCCTTACCCTCTGTGACCGTCTTCAGTTTTGAACAAAATAAGATATAACTTAAGTTTGTCGCCCTTGTTACAGTTATAAATTCCTTGATCATGAAAAGAAATCACCCGTTCAATGTTTTCTTTACAATAACGCCGAAACTTTCACGTCAACAGATTGCTCGGATGTTTCAAACTGTAAGAAAAGAAGGGTAGCGACCATGTCATAAAGAACGGCAGTTGACAAAAACTATAGAAAGGGCTTCTGAGAACATCATATAGTCGCTCCCTGGTCGTTCCAAGAACCATGTCATTGAAATATCCCTGAACTAATATGCCTCATCGTGTGATGAAACCTGAGACATCCTTAAATAAATTATCTGTTTTCATGGTCAACGCCTTTTAATTTACAAACACTAAAAAGTAACAAAACCAACAAGGCACAGAATAAAAACACTGTAACAAGTCTATAAAGCGACTGCTATACTTCGCATTCGCTCGTAAAAAGGATTTGTAGTGTACCGGTTATAATTAAAAACCACATATGAAACAAACCATTTACATAACATCTTAATAACAAGGACGGCTACTGGTTCGCAACTTTCTAGCGCTACAAACGATGAACTGCGGAGAACTTAGGTGTAGAATCGAGGGCGACATAGAGCGTAAAAGGCAAAGATAGTATAAACGTAGATTCCAGACTTCTATCCTTACACTGTCAGTCGCACTGACTCCTCACGGAGGCTCAAACGGAGGGGCGGAAGTGTTGATTTCACATGCGCAAATTTTTATTGATCTGTGCGCATAAAAATGGATGCGTAACAGAAAATTCCATTGTGACGCGAGTGCTATACTTTCACAGTACATTTCTCTGTGTATGATGATCCGGGGTAATTGAAGCGCACTATTGCGTGCTAAGAAAACGAACGAAACAGTTGAATTAGGGGATAAATGCGAGGGTGCCCGGTCTTAAATGTGATTTAAGACCGACGATGACGTCATCATAGAGGCTGAGCGGACCGAGGCGATAGCCGAGGTCCGCTGCCTCTGTGATGACGGCATCGGAGGTCTTAAATCACATTTAAGACCGGGGCACCCTGCTTTTATCCCCATTCATAAATACTTTGAGAAAAATGGGTGAAAAACATGAAAAAATTTAAAAAATTGGTCAAATTTTAGAGATCAAGTTTTAATTCTCCTCAGTTTTTTAGCCCCCATTGTGACGTATCGATATCTTGAACTTGAATTGATGCTAGCAAGACGAACATTCTGAACTGCATGTCGCGACCGGTACGCTCAGTATCATCTTTAATTTGCTACATTTTCGAGAACTATATCGGCTATTTTACAAGCAAATGTTGTTAACAGAAAAACACTGATCACGGTATCGCATCGTTTTGGAGATGAGGTTGAGCGAAAAGTCAAGGAAAGTTACTAACTTCTCGTTACCTGTGTTTACAGTTGTGCGAAGAGCTAACGTTACATACTATGCATGCAGTACACAGTAAGAGTGAGTGACTGTGCAGCTATACTAGCGCTGTGTGTGGTTAGCAGATCATCAGCATACTGCGGGCCGGGAAGGACATGCAGACGTAGCCTAGTTGATGTTATGGGTCAGACACGGTGATATAAATTCTTTGTAAGAGATGGAAACAATTTTAAAATGCGCTTTAGCCTTTAAAGAGACTGAGGTTACAGGTAAACTATACCAGGCTTCCGTAGGGAATTGACACTCAGGCTACTGAACTTGACGATTACTTTGCTAGCCTGTGGACCAAACGAGTAACGTTACTGTTGTTTCCCTGTTTAGACAGTCTTAGCGGAATTAGTAACCCCAGCACTGTCACTGTGCGCGGCCAAAGCCTGTGTATATTGTCGCTAACCTTAGACACTTTAGTAGGCGTAACAATACTGTAGTTATAGGCACGTTTTATTTGACCCCCCCCAAATTTAGGAGTGGATTAAAACGTTAACAACAGTGCCAGCCATCGCAGCTCAGTGCATGCAGTTCTAGCCTAGGGCCTAACTTGTTAGACCTATAAAACAATGTGTGTGATCAAAATACCCATTTGTGGGGAGCAATGATTCCTAAGCCTAGGCTAACCCATGTCTTTATCACTGCCAGTTATTATTCTTTGGAATGGTAACTCTGAAGACTAGGGTATCAACTTTACACAGTGTACAGTGTCTCAGTGTTACTGTTTATCTTGCCAACATGTACTTGGCTTACTGTTTGACATTACAGTAGGCCTACATGTGCTGTGCAAAACAACTATGGGGTGAATATGGCATGTTGCTATGGCAACCTAGCATGGGCTTATAATATTGTACACAGCAAGTATAGTGATCACATTCAATTCAATTCTCCTTACTTCTTGAAAACCATTCGAGACCAGTCTCGAATGCAATTCGAGACTGGTCTCGAATGGTTTTCAGCCAATCAGAATGCAGGAAATCAATACAAGTACTTATGAATTATCGTTATAAGCATGTAAGAATGTAAACGCGTGACAAGCGTGTTGCAAAAATACCATAGGAACTGACCAATTAGTCAGTCCATGAACCTGATGCATTGATGTTCAAGTTTCTTTAATTGGAAAGCCTGGAAAAAGACAAAAAATGTTCAATTAACGTGAAATGTATTGAAGAATCATGTTTGTCAGATATGAGATATTTTGAGTTCACAAGTATTTGTACTACCGGAAGATATCAGTTTGCCTTAACTTGCTTCCAAAACTCTAACCAGTGATCATAACTTCTGCCCCTCCGTTTCAGCCTCCATGAGGAGTCACCGCGCCATTTTAAGTTTAGTATCTATGCTTGTAATATCTTTGGTAAAAGGTGACACACTGTAAACAATGATGAACGGCCTATAGGGTTTTGAACTGGCCAAAATAGAACAAGGAGCCCCTAAGTCTGTTTGTTAAGCAAGTCTGAGGATTCGGGTGTATCTCGGGCAAAACTGTGCCAGGTTACTGGACATTTGTTCTAAAGTGAACAGTTTCTTACTTTCCTTCGAACTTTACTAAAATGTTTTCATCAGCAAGCCCATGTTGTTCGAATGCAATTGCGTGAGAGCTGTACAATCGTTGCGTTCCCCACAAGGAAATCCTTTTCATATTTTAATTTCAATTTCAATAGAGAAAAAACAAAAAGGAACAAAGCCTTTTCTTTTTTAATGTCAGGAAGGGAAATAACCTCTGCGCTATGTCCTCAACCTTACTTTCAAACACAAGTCTGGAAATTTCATTTGCTGATATCTCGAGAAATTCATGTGAAGTTTGAATGGAATTTTCACAAAATTGTGTAGATTTAGTTCCTCTGTTACATATAGAAACAATACTTAAGAAACCACGTAGTAACAACAAGGTTAAAGGTACAATTTTCTTCGAAGAGATTTTAAAGTTCTCATCTTAACTACTGTGACTTACGTGAAAGAGGAGGTCTTTTTATAAAGAGCTCGACATGATCCAACAAGTCTTGGTGATAACACAGAACGACTCATCGTGTCACATTTCCTGTAAAGATGTAAAACGTTGCTGAAAAATTACTCTCTAAATTTAGGTTACCGCCTTCCAAAACTGGATCAATGCCTGGATGGCAGTCTGGATGGTAGTAGCGTAGCCGTAGGTTGGGGCCCAGCCCCCCTCCCCCTAGATTTTTTGCCTCCTGATTAAGTAATTGTGAAAGAATAAAATGTTTGAACGGAATAACACTTTGAAGTATTTCTTTCAAAAACAGTAAATGAATAAGATGTGTAACAATAAAGAAAAAATGCATGAATGTGTGTAGAACACATTTTGTGTTCACGTATGAAATCAAGTAATAACTTCAAAATGATTACCTTCATTAAATTAGATACCGTATATAATCTGCACTATGGTTTATTGCATTACACTTCGAAGATGGAACGAACGTTTCGACGACAAACTCGAATTCGACTTTGTTAGGTTAAGACCCTTTCTGACTGAACCAGCCATCCGATTTCGGATGGCTGGTTGATTTACTGAAAACAAGGCAATCATACACTGGAGACCATTTTTACACGGCCATTCCTGTACTTTATCACACACAAAATATGCCTTAAAGGCCCTGTTCTCTCACCCCAAACAGTACAAAGGTCCGCATTTCATGTGTTTCCTGCATGATCCATACTTTTGTTTTGCGGTATAAGTATTTTGAGAGATTTACTCGTATAATTTTAAATTTGACTACGTAATGTACCGATTACTGAACAAATACCGCACCATTTTGCATGTAAACACCACTGAAAACCGGAAAACATTGATTCTTCGGTAGTATGTTTGTCACTTGCAAAACCTCTGCAAAGACTTTTTCATGCCCCCCCCCCCCCAAGTATGAAAATTTTAAAACGTAGGCCTATAATCAGTTTCAAGTTTTGCCAAACATAGCATCATAGCAAATCTAACGCAAAGAAAGTTTCTTGGGGACACAACAAATAATTTTGGTTTTCCTATTAAAGCTGAAATGTATTCAAATATTGCCGCATTTTGCGATCTACGTTCTCCTGAAGTTCACAATTTTTCCCAAAAGAAAGGGATATATCGGTTTCCTTTAGTCTTATCCACCAGGTCATGGCACAGATCAGAAATGCCCAGATTTTGGGATCCTAAAAAGTGTATGTATTATCATTTTTCATAGATATATTTTTTTATTCACACTATTTGAGAAGTGGCAGACATGAGATTCGTATTTCAAGGCTGGGTACATCCAGCTTAAAACACGTGGGAATTAAGTGCCGTTTCCAGCCATCTGGAAGGTTTGTAAAACCCGAAATTTTCTTGTATGTTCCGCGCCAACTGAAGGTGGCGCTCCGCTTAGATAGTCTTGCCGTGCCTGATACTCGGAGGTACCAGGCCCCTCACTTGTTACCTAGGCAACCAAAAAATTCCATCCTCGCTACGCCACTGCTGGATGGAGTAAAGCCACTACACTACGTTCAATATTGTCATTGATGTTGGGTAGAAGTTCACGCAGAATGGAAAGCTCACGGCCCAGATGCACATTAAAGGGGAGCAATAGTGGCCATTTGACTCCCCGGCAACATATGTGTAGTACATATATAAACATTAGATATTAACACTACTGTGTTGTTTTTCCACAAAAAACTCATACCGAAAAAAAGTTTCAAATCTCCCGCTCTTCAAGACATGAGTATCGCCATACTCGAAGAAACACGACCATGGATCAGCTGATTGATGACGTAAAACCTGCACCTGATCAGATTTCACAAAAGTGGTTACCAACTTACGTACACTTACAGCTGAATTTATAATTACCCTTTACGAAGCTTAAAAAAACCTCATAGTTGCTTTTGCTTTACTGATAAAAATTTTTGATAACCCAATAATTTTTTGTTCTTGTTTTTGTTTCATCCTCAAATAAAAAATACTCGTTATTTCTGACTGCTTTTGTACAAACCAAGATAAGTTACTTCCGGTAGACCCTGAAACTACAAGCTGTAACGACAACAAGCTGTGACTAGCGAGACCGTATTTTAGCATGCTTTTCGGTGCAACAGTTAGGTTTATTTTCACTCGTTTTCGCAAAGATTCGATTTAGTCGAACCTTTTGTAATTCTCGTAAGTAATATAGGATATTTGTGGACACTTAATCGTTAAAAGAAGGCAATCACGAAGAGAAATCGGCTAAGACACCATACACATCGACCGGTGTTATTGTTATACGGCTTAGGCTACGTATTGCTATACTAAGCCTACACATAACGTACTGACCCTTGGTCTAACGTTAGCTTGTATAGACTGTACGGCTGGTTCGCTGCGGGTGCTGGTCACATCGCTCGCAGGTGCACGAGTTTTCCTTGGTCGAACTGGCTCAAAATCATATGCACTTGGCCCGGAAGAGACATCCATATTCTTTTAAGGAGTTAATCTTTTGATTTCTGAACCTTTATCTCAAACTCAACCGTTGAAACGTTTGTAAAATGAATTAAACGATGGGCAGTTGCGCTAGTCTTCAGTAGTGTTACGAGCGTTTGTGCAGTATATGATATTCCGCAATAGCAAACAAAAGTATACATTGGGTGCAGGTTTTACGTCACTGTTCTGTTGCACTTTGGGTAATTTCGGAGAAATATGGTGCTTTGCACTGCTTTGCTTGACTGCCTTTCAGACTTGCCTCGGAAAAACTCATACTACGTTTGACTTGGGATAAAATTGGTCTTTAATGATGCTACATTGCTTGGAATAATTATATTGAATTTCTGTGCTGTCTAGATGGCTGTACAATTGCTTCCCTTTAAACTAGGACATACTCCAATCATGAAACAAACTACATGGTAGGCTTAGCAGCCTAGCTGTTTCTGTACATTTTCGTAATCTTGAAGCCTGCGAAGTCCTCATAAAGGGTTAGTGCTACTTTCGAGTTGGTTCCCATCACTTAGTTCTGGGACACTCTGACTGGCTATGACCCTCCTCTCAGCTGTCGTACTGTCATCATTGGTCTGTTGGGCCAGGGAGGAACTGACATCAGTACAGGTCCTGTATGGTCGTGTTCTGTAATTTGCTTAATGAAAGAGACTTAATCTACTCGCGATCTCAAGAAGTAACTACTTTTCAATCAAAACCTGCTTGAAGAGGCTCACCAAAAATCCAAGAACCGCTGCCGACGGTGTTATCAGCAAACTTAGGGGTATCGTTAAATAACAAGTTAGATCTGTTGTAGCCATACATTTTTATACCAAAAATATACATTCCAGGTATTGTATATACAATTTTGTGGTTAGTTTTGTAATTTTCTATGAAGATGACACAACTTTCCATTGTCAGATACAGGTACCTCTAACCAAGCAATATCACCAATGTTTATTGAGATGAATACAATATAGATTAACTAGATAAGTTGGGAAATTACTAACCTGTCTGTCTTCCACGTTACTGTTGAGCTGCGCTAGCTAAGTCTGTATTCAGTACGAAGTCGTAAAATGGAAAACGCACTTTGACTAACTCAGTAGGTAGAATGGTATACAGCAAAGGTGAATATTTTCTACACTGGAAATACTACAAAACCCATTTCATTAAAACATGTTCATGTTTCTAGAAATGTGACATACTATATAACCTAGTCATAAGGTACCGTATCTTTTTATGCCCAGGGTAGCTTTTCGGCTGTACTGTCAAAGGGTATCTCAAGGAACAAGAAAAGCTCTAAAATGCAAATTGCAGTTAATTTCAATAGCAGTCGCGTAGGGAAGGGGTTACGAGGGCTGAAACACCGCATAACTATATTTTGGAAAAACATTAAAAAATAAGAATTGAACTTCACGCGAAAATGATACAATGGTGATCAGTATGGCTGTAATCGAATCCCTCAGGCTGAATGTTCCTATACTAGTCGAACATGAAAGAACACGTTCGCTAACATGTTCCGTTCCGTGCACCCAAATCACACGTACACTGCCTCGCCGGGGGTGCAGCGAGGACGAGCAGTAAACAAGATGGCGGAGATAGCTTCTCATGGAATGAATTTAAGGAATGATCAGCAGCGCAACGACTGTTCTTGAGTAGGACATGTATCCAGGAGGAATAAATCACTAGTGTAACAGTCTTTAGGAAAAGATTAAACGAAGTAGTGAAAGCAAGACACGGTACGGCGGCAAATTAGGCCGACATGCACAGAGTGACGTATACCCATGGTAACTATCCCTGAATGTGTTGGACACTACAGAAGGGATTCCCATGTTCTCAGCATGTCCCGTAACAGTCAAGAACTGGGTGTTGAATACAGCCTATGAACTTCACTAGGTTTCAGGCACAAACATTGCAATATTTTGTATCTCGAAACCAGCTGGAAGACCATTCTCCGACGGAACGAAAGACACTTTTCTATCTAAACAATTACCGCTTGTGACACTCCACAAACCCCGCACACAATCCGAACGACCCGCTTGATCATAGAATACCAAAGTCTATCAATATCTATGAGTAAACATACGTCGGAACGTAAAGGATGTATTCAATACCCTTAAAGGGCCAAACCTCTCACCCAAACTACAATTTTGGTACGGGAGTACCGAAATTCTCAATTGGCTCAGCTCTTTGATTGACAGCTAATTCAAACAATGCAAAGTGCCAAAGCTCATATTACACAGCATGAACGGTACTGAGAGTGTTTTGATTATATAAATTGACTTTTTCGATACTCACCTTGAAGCAATACAATGAGATTGTATCTTGATGAGGATGAATTTCAGACAATTGTGGGAGGGACTTCAGTAAGAAGGTTAGGAGAATTGGTAATGTTTGGGGGTGAGAGAACTGGGCCCTTAACTAAAAACGGAGATTTCAAAATCCAGCATTTTAGTTTTTAAGTAGTATCAGTATATCAGACTAAAACTCATCCAGATACAGTCGTATCGATGTAAATGCAAGGAAAACCATTTGAAATGCATTTGGGAAAGATATTTGTTATTGGAAATGGTGTTTTCGAGTTCTCTGCTCCACTCCGTTTTGTCTTTTAAGAAAATCTTAAGTTTCCACTCGTTCACAAAATGCTTATTTTCTTCACAATAATGACGTGCACATTCCTGTGGATAATAGATTTTCTTGAGAAGTTTTTCCTTTGCCTAATGAACTGGAATTAAATGCATTATCTGTATAGCTGGTGTTATTACCAAACAGCCCATCACGCTGGCTCGTGAGGTAATTTTTAGAGCACGGTCTTGAAAGGTTTTCTTTATACTTGATAAATATTCTCTTCTAAAACGGGCTAGCAAGCCTTAGTTTAAGTTCTAGACGTTTCCTCTAATCAGCGATCAGGGAGTTGTTAGAGAAGGAGATCCAACAATTAACGGTCATTAGAATCAAGGTAGTTGCCGACATTGAGATGCTTATTGCCTTGCTTGAAAGGAATTTGGTACTGAAGACAGTGATCTCTGTCGTCTGCTACATCTCAATGACCTATCATGATGATTCCATCCATTACCATTACACTGCCAGTCGTCGAGGTAAAAATCTAAATTTTTAAGCTTGCGTCGCTCGGCGTTGCACCTAATTTTTATTCAAATGGCTGTTACGAAGATATTTTAAAATTCTCCTCCCCCGAAATTACTTGTTGCTAATGCGGAAAATTGTCGAAACTGTGATTGTTTTGTAAGGCATGAACAATGTGTCAACTTGCAATTGGTGGCAACTCATTAGAATCTCAGACAGACAAAAACATATAGTAGTTAACGGTTTATAGGCACCCGTTTTATATAAAATTTTATTGAGGCTTAGCACTTGTCGGCAAACACGTTGTACTTCAAAGAAACAGTTAGCAATGACGTTTGTTTCTGGATTATCTCGGTTTGAAAGGCGTAGGACATTATTACAATGTGCAAGTCAGAGAGGGAAAACGAATGCAAAAAAGTACCTGTCAATCAAACTTTGTTACTTGAAAAGGGAATAAAGAGTTTCAAGTACATATTGTCTGGTAAATTTGAACGTTGCATCTCCTTCCCTGACAAATCCCTGGTTTCAGTGATTAACAAATGACCAGGGATATTATTAGATAAAAAGCGTCGAATTGTAGACAAAACTTATGTGTTACTTTTGTCCAAAGGTTGCATCACATATGCACGGATTTGTCCTCCCTCCTAATACAATGTTGTCCTAGACAAAATGTGCTCAAAATTTCAAGAATTTCAACAATGCACGCACGAGGGAGCGGGGGACTGCTCCATGTATTGTTTTGTTCAGGATTGTGACTGCAAAGTCTGGTTGATTTTTTGTAAATGTGTTAGCAGGCAAATTTTTTTAGCTTATTTGTTTGTGAAGTGACCGGTCCATGATATGCCCATTATACAGCAAGAAATCAACTGAAGGGGGGTTTCACTCCATCAAAACTCGACAACCATGTTTGGCTGTAAACCGTGGAGAATGAAGTTTATTCATACCTGAAGAATATTTACACCACTTTCAACTCTGAGCAGGGAGTATGTATCTGTGGCACACATCTCTGCTAAGAGTTATAGGTAACATTATTCAAAATGCATTTTGCATATACTATAATTTTTACAACTGTGTCGGGTAAGGTAATCAATGCATGAGGGCATGAAGAAATTTTTCTGGGATTGAGTCCTGTTGACTCCTACAAATGGGCAGCCGAGTTCACTTCCCACCAGATGTTACGTCTACCACCTGTCGGCTGAGGAAACTGATTTAAAGTGCATGGCAATCCGATGTTGTGTAGGGATATTCTTATATAAAGTATGCACTTGCTGCATCTTGACGGTGTGGACAGTCGTCGATATGATGTGATCTCGAAAGCAGTGGATTAATGAATATTCATAAGGTGCCAATGACTGCCTATACATAAAGCCTACAAATTGCATATTTTACAGTCTTTTTTGTTTTACACCCTCTATGATAACTCTTTTCCGTTATCAGGGTTATGTATATTTAAAAAAAAAACACAAAAGAAGTCTGTTCCCTACATTGGAAGTTGTTGGGGGGAACTGGAAGTGCCACTTTAATAACAAACTATGCCATTGTTTACATCACCAGACAATGTATCAAACAGCAGAAAATTTTCCAGGGGAAGACTTGACCTTTTGCAGATATTAAATGCTTCAATGAAACTGAAGAATGTGTTACAATGGATACCTCAAAACGATACCAGGGCAGGAATGTGTAATGTACCACGAAAAGGACAAATTAGTTTTGAGAGTACGCGCAAGCCGTAATGATCGTTAGTCTTTAAACATCGGGGATTGGCAATTTCTGTAACATTGTACGTGTAAAGATGAGTGAGCACTGTCAGTGGCGTCGCAAGACATTTTCTTCCTACGGGAGAATTACTGTCGGAATAACGATTTTGAAGGTGGTACTGCTAGATTCCACTTATGCCAAAGGAGGCGTCATCGAGCGAGTAGGGCGAGGCTCTATCGGGTGGGGTCCAGGGACACGCCTTAGGTCCCTTTAGTGGGTCCACGGAGCAAACTCCGGGAAGCTTCTGGGTTTTAGCGTATTTTCAGGGTGTTAACGTCATTATTTCCTTGTTAAAGGGTAATTCACTGGTATAATTACTTCCTGGTAACATGAAGTAAGACTTTTGGTAAAAAAATCTAGTGAAACTATACTTTCAACTGAGAGCCCCACCTGATCAGGCTGACGTTTTGAAAAAAAGGATAGGGGAGATGAACTACAGAGAGATGTTGATGGAAAGTCGAGTATGAGTCATATTTGGGGGTCCAGGGGCTTTAAGGTGTTTATGAGATAATAAGTCCGTAATTTAAGGGTAATTCTATTGTCTATCCACTGGTCTTAAAACATTTCCAGGGTAACCTTAAGTAAGATTTCGTTAGTAAGAAATCTAGTGAAACTTCTACCACGAGCGTATCCGGCTGACATTTTGAGGAAGGACAGTATAGAAAGAGAAAGATGAAGTATTTGATAGGCAGTTAGTTGGATTCTCTCAAAGAAAGATGTAATCCTGCCTTAGCGGTTACCTGAGCTGTGCGCTCCCTTCAAATGTATTTCTGTGCCTATTTAACTTCCAGTAAGTACCCGGATTTCCGTAAAAAAAATCAACTGAATATTTAAAATAATTCAGAGACTAAAATTACGAAAACTCCCACGCTAAGGGTGAAACCTGCTTGGGCAAAACGTAATAAACGTAATATTCAACTTACCTCTAGAAGTGACAACTGGTTAGTTTTCATAAATAGTCATTATGATTCATGTTCTAATTGTGAACTTTGTATGAAGTAAATCATTCTGTTACATTAGATACAAAATTATATCTGAGTCTCTAAATGTCATAAAAGGCACTTGGAAGAGAAATAAATTCTCACGATGAGAATCAGTTCCTTATGCAAAATAGCTTAGAGTCGAATACCCTTTAAAAATCCAGAAATGTGAGAATACCTGTTTGCACAAGGACAGTCGAAAAACCGCGTTAACAAGAACAGTACATGTAGGTGTATGTAATCGTCTGTAAGATTTGAGGTACATTGCTGTACAACGAACAACTTCTGTCAAGCGTGAGCAATTTAGGTTGTTTAATGAAATTAAGAGGTGCGTTGTGAGTGTACTCAAAGGCCCAGTTCTCTCACCCAAACAGTACCAATTCTCCTAACCCTCTTACTTAAGCACCTCCCACAATTGGCTGAAATTCATCCTTATCCAGTCACAATCTCAGTTTATTGCTTCAGGGTTGGTACAGAATAGCTCCATGTTTCAGTCAAAACACTCTCAGTACAGGTCATGTTGTGTGATATAAGCTTTGGTAAACTGCATTGTTTGAATTAACGGTCAATGAAAAAGCTGGGCCAATGGAGAGTTTCTGTACCCCCGTACAAGAAGTGTAGTTTGAGGTGAGAGAATTGGCCCTTTAACTTGCAATGTCATTTGGAAGATGGTTGCCTTGCTTAGAATTGTGTTATTCACATACTCGGTGAATCAGGCATTTGTTTGGTGATCCTGGGTTAGTATCATTTACCAAACGCTGTAGTCGATTGTTCTGCTAACTGAAGCAAACAATCCTTGTATTCACTGCTTGGAGCAATACAGAGGATTAATAAAAAGGACTATTGTTTGGGTCGTGGTTTGGCGACTAGATTATTCACAGTTTGTAAAGTTTTAAGTAAATGTCCATCTCATGTCTATGATTACAAAGGCATGTGCAGGAAATATGAGGTGGGCGATAGTGAATCCTTACTGAAATGCTGACTTGTTGTAGAGGGTCAACAGGGTAACCGGATTTGTTTCGAAGTTAAAACTGGCATAAGCAATACTCATAGGGGACCATTATAGTTAGGGAGCTAGCCCCCTAATCATTTACACTATCGGGAACAAAAGGTTTGAAGGTCCCATTCTATTGAGGATACCGTGACAAAGAAAGAAACCCATTTCTTAAGTTTCGCATTCGGGCCCACAAGAATAAGTGGGACCCTGAAAGGCCCCAAAAATGACAATCAATTACACTTTTGAGAACATCAATAAAATTAAAAAACACTGCAAGGACCAAAACCAGTTAATTGAAATATAAAACTTCAGAAAACGAAATCCGGGGCATTCACCACTTAACAATGGCTCAAAGTAGGGCCCAAGTAGGGTCTTAATTACACTTTTGAGAACAAAGTTGAAACTGATAGCATTTAGTCTCCACCCATCATTGATAATTAAAATAAAACTTAAGAAAAAATTTTCCGGGGTATTATGGTTTAAGTAGGGCCCAAATGGACCACAAAGGACCCAAATGTGAACATTTTAACTTGTAAGAACAAAGTCAATATTACTAACAACTGTTCCAATTACATTGCAGGTTTCCAAAAATGATACTTAAGATCGAAATAATTGAGAAAAAGGTCCTATAACAGTGTCCCAACCAGGGGCCCTAAAGGGCCTCAATTACACTTTTGAGAATAAAGCTGAAACTGAAACCGTTAATAGTCTTCACTCATCACTGATCACAAAAATGTAATTTAAGAAACGATTTTCCGGGGCATTAGAAGGGCCCAAATGGACCACAAGGGACCCAAATATGGACCCATTTTAACTTGTCCCAAGAAAGGCAGTATTAAATCCTGTAGAATCGATCCACTTTCATCGAAGGTTTTTCAAAATGATACTTATGATCGAAATGACTTGCGAGATGGTCCTATAAGGAGGACCCAACTAGGAGCCCGAATAGGGTCTCAATTACACTTTTGAGAACAAAACCGAAATTGATGTTTTTTCGTTATCCCCACACAACACTTGACACAAAAACATTGCTTAAGAAGGGATGTTCCTGTGCATTCTAGCTTAAGATGGGCTCAAGTGGACCATATGGCCCTACGCAGTAAGCGATTACGCTTTCCAGGAAAACGCCGATATTTAACACACTGCACACACTTCTCAAGTTTCAAAAGAATTTGATCAATAGGTCTTCGCGACAGGCATTCGGGTCACACTCGGCTATGAACTGCATCAAGTACGGTGCACCCTAGGGAGTGGGCATAGCTATATGGGTTTGTCATATATCCAATGTCGCAAGAGTTCAAGTGTAACAGAGTTTCTTTGGTGTAACTTTTAGTTCCATTTCTCAAGCATGTTAATCATACCAAATACGGTCTTATCATTCGGTTCAGTACAAGAAAGAGCAAGCGAAGCCACACATCACTTGACACAGAAACATTATTTAAGTGTTATATTTCAATTAACTGGTTTTGGTCCTTGCAGTGTTTTTTAATTTTATTGATGTTCTCAAAAGTGTAATTGATTGTCATTTTTGGGGCCTTTCAGGGTCCCACTTATTCTTGTGGGCCCGAATGCGAAACTTAAGAAATGGGTTTCTTTCTTTGTCACCGTATCCTCAATAGAATGGGACCTTCAAACCTTTCGTTCCCGATAGTGTAAATGATTAGGGGGCTAGCTCCCTAACTATTATGAAGGCAGATGGTACATTGGGGATGTAAAGAACTTGTTTTATGCTTTTGGTTTTCAGCTGCAAAGGATTTTATTTAAGAAGTTGAAACGCAGGATTGGCAATTAAGTTTGAATATTCGTTGTTCTGGTGAAGGGGTCTCAGTGGAGTGCAAACACTTTCCCTTTGATTTTCTTTTTATGGAAAGCTGAGACGCAATCTTGCACTTGAAACATTTTGGAAAATATTTAAACACCCATGACTGCCAAAAGTTGTAAGTTCCTTTGTACGGAGAAATTCGGCCACAATATAATTATCAGGCGCGTAGCCAGAATTGTGTCATGGGGAGGGTTTTGATGTCATGGCGGGGCACGATACGAGGAAAAAGTCTAAAGATAGAGAGAAAAAACTCTATTTTAGGTGTTTTTGCATTGCTAACCTAAACCTCAAAACCTTCCCAGTGGCTACGCCACTGATAATCATACTTCCAAGTGATTTTCCGTGACGGAGGGCGAAGCGATAGAACGAGACTGATTTGGCACGAGAAATTTTGAAGGATTTGTTTCAGAGTACCGCCCGATTATCTTAGCACATTTAAACACCTCTTTTTCTCAACCCACGAGTTACTCCCTTCTAACTAAATACTCACACCCCATCCAAGACGTATATGAGTGAGTCCAGCCAAGACGGAAGTCGCTACTTAGGCAAAGGAAATATAAAGGACGGTCAAGTTAAAACGACTGGAAATGACGTGAAGCGTTTGTTATAACACGGGGGAAGGGGGAAGGTGAAGAACATGCTTCACTTCTCCTTTGAAAGTAGAGGTGGTGTTTCAACTTCTTCCCCATAACCCCAACGAAGAGTGCATGCACTGTTTCTTTCAAGCGTGTCTCAATAGCTGATTCAAATACAGACTCAAACCTCAAACACAGTACACGGTTGTGATAAGTTTAATCTTTCGTCTCCTTGTTTCGTAAATTGTTTTGTCGCTGTATACATTATAGATTCATACATGTAAAAGAGTATAGTTTTCGAATAGGAGTTCATGGACGTACATTGGCGAAAGGAAGAACACATTTAAAAGCACCACATGGTTTAAGAACGCGCCGTCCCTGTAGTGGAAGAAATAATGAAAACTGGTTAAAATGATTTTATTAGCTCAAAATATTGATCATGATCAGACTACGATTTAGAACTTATTGAAAGGTAAAGAAATTAACAGGAACGGGTTTTCCCATTGTTTCCAAACTAATTTGTCACAGTCTAGAAACTAGCAAAAGGCTGGAATTTAATGAGCGCCGTTGCCCATAGAGATCAAGCCTTATTGATTACAGCCAGTTGGTTTTTGTCAGAGGTGATATTGTCCACGTGAACGTACATTAGCGAAAGGAAGCACATGTATATAAACGCACCACATTACTTAAGAACGCGCCGCCCCTGTAGGTAGCGGACCACTAACTCCAATCTTCATGTCCGGGAAAATGTTTACTGACAAACAAAGCGCCATAAAAAATTTATGGGATGTTGTTTCTGACTGTGTTACTTACAAAATATGATCATTTTTGCATTTGGATTTTGTAGACAATGAGTTGAAATACATACTGTGCAAAATTCAAGGCAATCTGACCAATTTTAGTGCCATTTTTTTATTGTATTACTCCGCTCTGTGAAATGCCGTTTTTGAGTAGCTATTATGGCGGAAAAAACATCCCTATCATTCAAGGCTCTCTAGCTCAAAATTTCAATGGTCATGGTATGGAAATTTGAAAGTGCCATGAAAGCCGAGATTGTGGGCTTCGATCATAGGGGTAGCATGTCCTGGTTGAAAACTTCTACTGGGAGCTAGGGGGCACGGAAGTAGCCTAATGTAGTGTGTAAGTCAATGGGACTTATAATTAGTGGCCCGCTACCTGTAGTGGAAGAAATAATGTAAACTGGTTACAACGATTTTGTTAGCTCAAAATATTGATCATGAAAATACTACAATTTAGAACTTATGAAAGGTAAAGAAATTAACTGAAACCGTTTTTCTCCCACTGTTTCCAAACTAATTTGTCACAGTATAGAAACTAGCAATAGACTGGAATTTAATGAGCGCTGTTGCCAACAGAGATCACGCCTTATTGATTACAACCAGTTAGTTTTTGTCGGAGGTGATATTATTCACAAGAACGTACATTAGCGAAAGGAAGCACATGTATATAAAAGCACCACATTACTTAAGAACGCGCCGCCCCTGTAGTGGAAGAAATAATGTAAACTGGTTACAACGATTTTGTTAGCTCAAAATATTGATCATGAAAAGACTACAATTTAGAACTTATGAAAGGTAAAGAAATTAACAGAAACCGTTTTTCTCCCACTGTTTCCAAACTAATTTGTCACAGTATAGAAACTAGCAATAGGTTGAAATTTAATGAGCACTGTTGTCATTATATAACATTTAGATCAAGCCTTATTGATTACATCCCGTTGGTGTTTGTCAGAGGTGATATTATCCACAAAAATATGTGAAGAAATTTCCAATACCAGATTAGAAATACTGTCAAACTGTGAAAAGTAAGGAAGGATGTGAAAATTTGTTATTTCTTCCATAACAAGGTCTGTCTTACTAAATCGTTTCCATTATATTACGTTGGAGATGTAATAGGGTAAACACTTAAATTTCAAGTTTTCAGTATCACACCCAGTCTCATTTTGTCGCATTTTTTGTCCAAGTTTTCAAGTATCACAATCATAAAGGAAAAATTTGGACCTCTGTGTCGAATTGCTTCCAGTCCAACATGTTTCAATACCCATAACCACACTTTTCACACATGCATTTTCATATACCCAGTCGCAAACTATTACGTGTGTTCACAGATGGCTGCCACACGTTTATTTTTGTAACACTTGGTATAGGTTTTCTGAGACGCTTTTAAAAAAAAACGAATTAAAATAAAACCTATCTTATTAAAGCTTCATTGAACAGGTATGTTTTTAACTTGACCTTAAATATTGCGTTACTTGAAATGCATGTAATGTTGTCTCGCAATATGCATTCAGCAACTTGGGACCATAGACAGAAAAAGATCTGTCTGCAAATGTGGAATTGAGAGTGTGAATGGCACAGTAAATTGCCTCTTAGATCGTAATCTACATTTTGATTTAGGGGCTTCATACAGTTAATTCTTCAGATACTGTGGCGATTCAGGGTTGAGAGGTTTGATGATCCTATGGGATAGCAAAGCGGTTGCCGGTTCTAGCGATCTAAGACTCAATTTCCCCTTCACTATATTTGATCGCTTATCTCATTTTTGTGACTTTTCTATGGGCACTTTTTGTGTTCTAAAGATTAAAAGGGCAAATTAGATGCCAGAGAAGACTAAATCCAAGGACCCACCGACTTCGCAACGTTACATCCGGTTGTGCTTCTTAGTTCATCGATTCAATCCAAAACCGATACTCGTCAAAGCCATTCATGCAGTGTTTACAACTTTTTATCATTACTAATGTTGGCCTAACTTAGTAAACGTTAGGACCTAGCCTTGATCTACATTAATGTTACGTCTGTACTCCATTTATAGAACTAAACAGATGGCATCAGTGAGGGAAGCATTGTCCAATGTCACCTCCCGCTACGTACGCCACTGGATGTGACCGTGACAGAAACTAGCGATTAAACTAACTTCATAGCCACCTGGCGAGTATTTTTCTTTGTAAACTGGGTTAGGCGGTCTGTATTTTGTTTTGAATTTGACATTTAACTCATCTGTTTTCAATCAAATATGTAGTGCTCTCCTCACAATGTTGATGAGGCTGATTCTCGTTTCTCGTTGTTGAAGAGGCCAAGCCTCTTTGTCATTATCTCTTGAAGAGCAAACTTCTGCACTTTAAGTGTAACGGTCAGCGGGTAACTTTCCACAAATTCTACGTAGCGAGGAATCTTGAAGAATGAGATCTGAAAAACAAAATCATAAACGAAGCACTCTGCACTCTTTATAGACCAATGCAATGACAATGCAACACCACCGTATTTTGCACACACCTATGGTGCCAAGTGGGATTGTTAGTGAGTAAAGTAAAAAATATAGAAAGGTAAACGTCATCACAAAGTTTGTTGTGTGATTGATCTTACGGTATACGATACATTTATCGTAAGTGTATGTTCCCTTGCAGTTTAACAAGAGAGGGAGGTAGTGGGCACAATTATCTATTTCCAACAATCGTTTCTCATATTAAGAAACCGCATCTAGTCTCCACTGGGAAGCCGAAACATACCTGTCCTTTGCAGAAGTTTTTTATTTCTTCTGTATCACACAATTCTCCCTGCTTTAACTTGATACACGCGCAAAGTTCTTCACCCATTCTCTCATCCGGCACTCCAACGATCTGGAAAAACCGTAAAATAAACATCACTGTTATTCTTAATTGATGCCATTACTAAAATCTATTTAAACACGTTTGTGCCGGGCATTAAATAAAAAATGGCAAAATTCACACTCTAAAATTGAACAGGAAAAAGATCAAATGGGCACTGAACCTATGAAGGTATAAATATTTGACTAGTTCCGGCTCAAAATGAACTTTTTTTTTTTTGTTCAAAGGGAATCCAATATAGTCACATATTTGAGCCATTTTCGGTTCAGTGCCATTTGATCCTTTTACGGTTCAACTTGAACCGAGCGTTTTTAGAGTGCACCACTTAACTCTCAATAGCAGTGGTTTTTCTCTAGAAAGTTCATGCAACAAAAATAAATACATAGGACTATGACTGACGCAACGTAATTTGAACGTTACACTTCTTTCATTGGGCAATAGTTTCCTTTTAAAACGGAGAGAGTGATGCGGAGGAGGCTTAAATTCAATGTTTGGAGGTTACTGGTTTAACATCCAACAATGTTACAGTAATCCCTGTGGGTCTATTCGTCTTCTTGAAATTGTCGGCACACCAGTGATTCCATTGTCACTGCAAATTGAGAAAGGTATATTTGTAATAAAATGTAGCTAAAGAAAACAAAGGCAACGTTGCATAATTAAATTTGCATATAATGGTATGCTACTGACAGATATTGGATGTTGGGTGTTCTTTCTAACACTCCTACTCAATTATACTTACGAGATATAGACCTTGTGCATTGACCACACATTGACGTCATCCTTGGACACAAAACAATGGAAAAAGTGGCCGCATGAAAAAAATTCGTCTATACGTAAAGCAGACTATGCGCGTGATTGACAAATCAGCTGTCTGAATTTGCCTGCAGTAAGGCGTACTTTTGGCTCTGTGACATCGTTTGCACAAGGTCTATAATAAAAAACAACGACTCTCCGTTTCCATCTTTCACCTGAACATTTTCTACTTTCGGATGCTGAAGAAGAAATTCTTCTATTTCCGCGGGAAAAATGTTGACGCCACCCCTGATGATGAGATCCTTTATCCTGCCCACAATGCTGATGTTCCCATCAGGGTTCATTATCCCAAGATCACTACGGAGCAGTTGAAAAACAACAGTTATGTCGAAATGATAAAATGTCATACCATTTAAAAAAAATAAATAATTTAGCAAAAAAAAAAAAAAAAAAAATAGCATGCATTAGTATGTATTCTTTCGTAGTGTAGAAGCATAATAGTAGATAAGAACATTAATTGACAGAGTGAAAAGAACTCTCAGTGATCGTGTCGAGGTAAAAAATCATCTGCAGGAGGATTTTGGTTTTCCCCTAACAGAAGAACCTAACGGACTGATCATTGAAAAACAGGAGCTCGACCATTTACAATTGTACTGTATACCCTCTTTACATCGCGCAGAGCACAAGTAGACATTTACGAGGGACTAACAGGCAGGTGGCTGTCAAGTTAATACAGGAGTTCGTACCAAAATAGTGGCACGTTCAAAATTTATCATGTTAAATGCGAGGGGATTTTCGAGCGGCGTAAAGTATACTTCAACCCTTCATTTACAACGTTCCTTATGCTCTGCCACTCTGGAATCGGTGTCACCGTTTGTAACACCTGTCTAGTCCCACCCCGGGGAGGTGGGGATAGATTTCCGAAATCTCCCAGAGAATATGAACTTAATAACAATGTAATCTTCTTCAAGTAATGGAATATTATTGGTAAGTCACTTTGTCATATTGTTTGACCTTTATTGTCTCTCCTTACAATGATGATTTCATCCTTTCAAAGTCCATTAATCCTGTAACTACGGAGCTCCAGTGCCAGTATGCATGTCATGATGGTGAGATAATTTATCTGACCAAACTGTCATCTTTTCCTTAACAAGGCGACATGGTTAAGTAATTTATCATACAATGTCGACATCCTTTACTTAGGAAGTCGACATGTTGAGATAATTTATCTCGCCATGTCTACATCCTGTGCTTAGGAAGTTGGCATGGTGAGATAATTTACGCCATCATGTTGACATCCTTTGTTCAAGGAGTCGAAATGGTGGGATAATTTCAACTATATTCGTCTACATATAGCCAGTGGCATAGGCCCCAGGCACAGACCCAGGCGTTCCGAAAATTGGGGCTGTTTAAAGAGGAATGACCGAATTTAGGGAGTTGCACTGCTTATTTCCCGTATGTTTTATTGTTGATCTGGCGAAAAAGAAGGGCTGGTGAAGGCCGTAACCCCCCCCCCCTCCTTGGATCCGTGCCTGGGCCTCCCTCATGCCAGAGTGCATTATTGCACTATATATACATGTGCGTGCATTGCCAATGTATGGTGTCCATGTATGCATCACAGTCATGTATACTGTACGTATGTACGCACACCTACGGATTGCTACGCATGGTATACACACATTAACAGGAAATCCCGGCGTAAGATCACGAAAACCTCGGCGCACCGCCGGCGAAGGCTTTACACGGAATGCATTATGACCCACATGCAGCATGCATGAGTGCATATACATAGACTTACTTAGTTATCTAACCATGTCGACTTCCTTAGCAAAGGATGTCGACATGGAAACATAAGTTATCTCACCACGTCAACTTCCTAAATAAGGATGTCGACATGGATACATAAATTATCTCCTCCTCCTTACTAGGCAAAACATTTCGACATGGTAACAGAAATTATTTAACCATGTAGAATTCTTAAAGAAAAGATAACAACTTGGTCAGATAAATTATTTCACCATCATGGCATGCAGAATGGCACTTTAGGAGCTCGGTATGTAACCATTTCCAAGACGCTGCTTCTTTGACCTAAATGTTTTCACCTTTTTGAACGAATCAAATTTTCAGCCACATTTTAATTGAAAATCCCATTTTAATTCTTATTTCTTATTCGAGCAAAGTTAACTTTAAAAAGCCAAAAATGTTTGTTCTTGAAAAACGAAAAGGCAATTAATAAAGAGATAAACTGTACCATCTTAAAACCTTAAAACGTTTCAACTGACAATGATTTTTTGACCACTGGAAATTTTGTTACTCAGAGGAAGAAAAAAATCCGATGAGTTTTCTTAAATGTACCAGACGACGAGAACACTTGTCGTCACTGCCGAATCTCTTTACGTGTAGAGTAATGCCGGGAATCGGATTATCTGATTATCGGAAGTTTAAGTGTCAGCTATTCACCCTTTCTCCATATTTCACAGATCCCAGTTCCACTGAAGCACCAGAGATGTGTGGAATTGTACATCCCCTTGTGGTCCCTTGGTAGATTACCTTTTGATAGATGTCATTATGTCCAAAGATGCCCAATAGACGAGTTGGGAGTTTCTTCAAGGAGCAGAATTGCGCAAAAGGTCAAAGGTCAACGGGTAACACTTTTACGGGTGTTTAGGCTGATCAGCTGATGGCGGGATGAAACATAAAATGAGTATGCTGTGCGCGGCCAGCGTAGCACTCAGATGTTTTGTTACCAGTTAACCTGAACCTAAAGGTCACTAAACGCATGCCTAAATATAAACTACGATTTCGTTTATTAATGGTCGCTAATCCCTTACCCTGAATGCATCCATCCATCCTGGAGAGCTTCCTTCGTTTTTTCAGGGTCATTCCAGTAGCCCTTCATTACAGCGTATCCTCTAAGGCATACTTCCCCCCGCTCCCCTATAGGAAGCACCTTTTTTGTCTGAGGATCGATTACTTTCACCTATGGTTAGAAAAATAAATGTAACTAATCCTAGACATCCTTTAATTGACAAATACTTCAATGTAGAATGAGACATAAGAGCTATCGTATTTCATATGTAATAATAATACAATGTTACAATTCGCTAGACAGCTGAAAACGTTCTTTTGCCAACATTGATTCATTTAGCTACGAAATAATTAACAGTGAAACTTGTAAGTGAGTGATGCACGTTGCTGTAGAAGACATGGGAGCAATGCAAGCACGAATAAATAATTATGAAGGACTTCTGTTGGAAAATTAAATCAAAGAGAAAAATCATATAGGTCTAAAAGAACATTTTATTTGTTGTTGTTGAGAAAGCTTATTGTAGGTGTATCGGATTATTCACCACATCAGAGAAAAAAACTTACAGTATGAAAAATTTGTTCTTAGTACTTTTTGCAACATCATCCTTCTTTGCCTTTCACATTTTATGGTCTAAAGGAGTAAATGAGGCTCACTACACACACACGTATCATATGGAGAGTATGTAATACCGAGGTCATTGCCTAGTATTAGAACCGTGGCGTATTCCACAGTGATAAGAGGCTGCCGCCATCGTGATGGACAACCTTAGCTAGCTATGTTTGCTTTGTCTTGAAACATTTTTCATTTTACCATAAGTTGGTCCCTTAAAAAGTGTTTTACATACTGTGTGCAAAATTTTATACGTCTTCCGGTGACCGACTCAAGGTATAAGCGAACTCAAGGTAAACATGCTGTCTGCATCTTGAGTAGACGGGGTGGCTTAGCAGCTAGCCTTCGGCTATTTGTTTTGAAAATGGCGGGGTCCGATTATTTAAATAAGCTGGCCAGAGCAGAATAAAAGAACGGTGTGTAAAAGAAATTAGCGTTGATCCTTAGGCTGTTAAAAAGGATTCGACTGGTCAATTGACGTTGAAAACTTCGCCCAAGCTGACGTTGTTGTGGATTTAATGGTACTTGTAAGAGCATGTCTGTTACATGTTCACCATTTAACGTTGGAAGGAATGCTTTATATCTTTCAATAATTTGGAAACCTAAGATCAGTTTGAATGTGGAAGAGTTCTTGACTTATTGGGTAGGAATTTATATCCCTTTTTTCCTCTTTGCTATACTTGCCTTGGGATCTGAATGAAACGAGAAACGAAAACCCATTGCATTGCGAAATCAGCCTGCGTTAACAATATTAACAAGTGATGGTCGCGCTCGCATGATAGCTTGCTAAGGCTCCACCTGGCACGGCAATGGCCGTTTGGTCTGATAAGAGAGTACCGTTAACGTTTCTGTAACACCCAACAGTTTTCATTCGATTGCAAGATGATATTTATTTTAATCACCAATTTTGTCGTTATAGCCTTTTTAGTACAGCCTTTCAAAATATAAGTAAAGTTAATTATATAAGACCATATCTCATATGGGCATAGGCCTGGTCTAGGTCGTACTGGCTAGACTAGGTCATTTCTAACTCAGCTGCAGCCATACAGAAAGTGTGTTACAGTACACTGCCTAGGCTCTTCAAGAAACGCTATATTTTTAGAACTTTGTAAGGGGATGGCCACTTTTATATGTGGAAATAGGCTTAGTTCCCAAATTGTCAGTTTTGACTGCTCGACTTATATCGGTAGGCATAAGGTCGACGAAGTCGATCCAAGAGGCGAGTCCTTTCCACCGACACTTGCGGGTGTTCTCTCCTAATTTTCGGGACAAGCTGAAAAAAAAACTTCAGTTCTTTATTTCTTTTTGAAAGTTACCCCAAAACTGTTGTATGTTCCGCTAATTAATTCTTTTAGTTACAACAATTTCGGTTTTTTTTTTTCATTTAGTCCACTGTAATTATCTTGCAAAACGTTCACGTACACTGCGGGAATTGCTCTATTAAGACAATTCGAGAAAATTATTGTTGAAATGCTGTGAAATTTTGTTAAACAGCAGGTTTCTTCACCTGCACACTTTTCATCCTATTGGAGCATTCCAAATTTTTCAAAGGAAATTTGTGTTAATGGCTTGATGCACATGTAATTGAGATAAATTGAAGATGGCAATTATAAATTCCAAAAGAAAATCAGAAAATCGCCTTTCTCGATTGTACAATACAACATAAAGAAGGGGAAAATAAAATATTGAGAAGAAAATTGCATTATCTATTGTAAATAATAACAAAAAAGTGTCACAGAATACATATAATAGCCAAACCAACATTGTCGTCTATACATGAACTTCCAGTTAAAATTGGCAGAGGGTCGAGAGGACTTTAGAAAAGGTCACTTCTCTGGAATATTTCAGTGGAGTCACTTTATCCAATCACCTGAATCAATTGATAAATTAAGCAATAATTGGTAAAATTTTGCCCCAACTGGCCAGTTGAGTCAATGTATGACCAACAGTTGGTTGGACACATATGTACCCGGTGTTGGTCAATAACTGATCAAAAATTTTGCCCAATTTTTAAAGGTGCAGTGGGGTATATGTGTTGCATTGTTAAGAAAGCAACGTTGCGGCATTGAATTTCAAAGAGAGCCATTGCCCGAAAAATCAAAATACGTCACCTTATTATCTTCCAACATTAAGGATAGGACTTATAGTCTTGCGTCCGTCTTTAAGTGTGGCTCCCCTGCATGCAGATAAGCTAAAAAGCAATAGCACATGCCATTTTATGACCACGGTTAGCTAATGATATAATGACTATTAATGCTGACTGTTAGCCGGCAAATCGCTAATCTTGTCGACAAAAGAAATGCGACCATATCTGAAACTAATCTCATGGTGGTTTTCAGGATACGTAACAGTATAGGGCTACCCTTCAAAAACCAGCCTCACAAAATTTAGTTTCTAGGGCTCTCAATCACATAATCACTATTTACACTAATACTGTTCTAATGATAATAGCGCAACGAACTAAAATCCAACAACGTCATAAAATCGGGGTTCCAGATTTTCTGTAAACCACGAGTTCATTGCGATTTCTTCTTTTTTTTTTGCTATCTACCTCAACATTAGCAAAAGGCTGCTCCACGGTAGTTTGGTTAACCTCTTCCGTGCCATCAAGACTAGTCTTTTCTATAAAGAAACCTGCCTCCGTCATGCCGTACCCAGCCTGGAATAAAGGAGAACATAAATGTTGTGATTGAATGTTTTAAAATGGTATTTTATGAAATGATTTCATTAATCATTTCTTCAAGTTTATGAGTAAATGAGGATGTGGACAATCTCATACATCCACGAAATGCATAGATCAAGTCTGCTGAAAAATTCCCACATATCTCAAATTACCATTGCCTTTGTCTTCCTTGTTACACCTTGCACACAAAACTTAAGGATCCTGACCTGTTTGTTAAATTAAAAGGGAAAAGACGGTCACAGGAAGAGGCCCAAGAATCGAATGGTGATAAAAGTGCAATTTTACAAGTCTTATCAACAGGCGGTAATACGGTGGGTCTGTGAACTGCAAAATTTTACCCAGTTACCAGCTTCTCTTACCTCAAAATTTGTCAAGCATCATAAATTACATATTCTGGAAAACCCCTCTCCAAATTGAAGAGTTTTACCATCGGGGCAATGAATGGATTATCTATCAAATTATTCAATAGATTAGTTTTAGTAGGGTGCAAAATGGCAGTATTAACAGTGTAAAACCATGTATGTATCAGGTCACCCTCATAAGCCCTCTTTTCAAAGTTTTTCTTACCACTGGTTTTACGTTCAACTTATTTTGAATCAGTCTCAATAGTGTCTCTGCACATGGGGCTCCACCAATTCCACAATGTCGTAAGCTACTGGTGTCGTACTTATCGAAGTCCGGATGGTTGAGGGTATCGATAAATACAGTGGGTACCCCGAGGAAACTTGTGCATCTTGAAAAAATATATTTCTTTCGTAAATCTTGTCATTATTCTTGTTTCCACCTACAGTAATTGCAGTAACTACATTCTAAGTTCGATCACTTACAGTACCATGATGACACAGCTAGCATGAAGGAAAAATAATAAACAATGTAAAGTCTATTTTCATCGACACAAATATTCCTCTTTTCTCTGTAAAGAGACCGACAAGGTGCATCATGAGTTGTATTATGCAGCTATGAGGTGCCCCAGTGTAAGCATTTTTTGTTGAAAGGAATCTTTACATGGTTGTATAAAGTGTAGAAATATTTTTAAATAATTTTATGAGATTTTATAGTGGGGTAGTCATTAAGGTGAGGTCTTAGGGCAATTGCTAACCATTTGGTTTAAGTCCTGTCGAACTTGGCCTTTTTTCAGTTGTGGCTCTTTGGTTTGTTTTTCGTACACTCTTAAAATGTTAGGCAAAATTTTTGAATAACTTTTGACCAACACTGGGTACATATGTGTCCAACCAACTGCTGGTCAAACATTGACCAATCCCTGTTGGGTAATTGCTTTAACCAACTTTGGGCTTTTATTTTACCCAACATATAGTAATTTGAAAATTTTCCAACTGACTAGTTTGGCAAAATATTACCAATTATGGTTAATTTATCGATTTCACCTAATTCAGGAATTGGATATAGGTATCTCATCTGAAATGTTTCAAGAAGTGACCTACAAGTTTTAAAAGCCACCGACATGCTAGCCACTTTTTCTTAAGTCCTACCTATCCTCTGGAAAGGGCCGTTCGGCGGAACCAAAACTTTCACTGCTTCCCGAAGAAGCTATTACGTCCACTGAAGGGCAACATGTGACCACACTCACGGCCCTCAGACCATTTACATTATTGGTCTGTTATATATGGCTCCATTCTCGGTTGGGTGAAAAGAACAGATACTGCACTTGATCTTAGCCAAAAGGCCGAGAAGCCACTTACATTTTCTAAAGTCCTCCCGACCCTCTGGCAAAGGGCCGTTCGGCGAAACAATGCCTCAAACTGCGTCAAGAAGAAGCTATTTCGTTCACTCCACTTTCAAAAGTGGAAGGATTTTAACTGGAAATTCGTGTATTGACGTCAAATTTGGTTTGGTTATTATATATTTTCAGTAACTGTTGTTTTTATTACCAACGATTAATAATGCAATTTTCTTGATCATATATCTTTTTTCTTCTGTATGTTGTATTGTGCAATTAAGAAATGCGATTTTCTGCAAGAACTTGCCATTGTCAGTTTCAATTTATCTCAATTACACAAGCATGTAATGATAAAAACAAATTTCCTTTGAGAAATTCGAAATGCTCCATTCGGGTGAAAGGTGTATACACTTGGTGTTCCAACAGAATTCAGAGCATTTTAAACACCTTTCTCTAACTGAATTTTTTTTTAAAACAATTCCCATGGTGTACATGAACGTTTAGCAAAATATCGTAAAAAATAGCTTTAATTAAAGAAGTTAATTAGAGGTCCGTTTATCCAACGTTGGGTTAAGAAATTTACATACTAATTTAAGTATGTCGGCTCTTTTACCCAATGTTGGGGGAACTTTTACCAACCTATGCATTGCCCAGAAAATTTTACCTCATTTTTTAAAAGTGTACGCATTACTTCAATAGCATCATGACGAACGTGCGCTTTATGTATACACAGAATATAGTTCTAGACTATCAGTATTTACCTTGCTTAATTGAAAAATTGTGTAATCAGATGAAAAATTAACTTTTTTTTTTCTTCCCGTTGCCAGCACTCAAATGAACCAACGCAAATATCAGTAATGCTGGTTAGAGTACCGTATAATGTTCGTGGACCACGTTTGGCGTCAGCGATCAGGGTCGGATTTATTGAAACAGACCTGTGTGATGTGTCACATTTGCGCAAAAGATGACACTCTCCTTATATCCCTAGACTTGGTCCCTTCTTCACACCTTTTATGACTACCCCCTGCAATTTATTGGTTGATTTCTAGAATTTTTTCCATTTTCTATTTTATATAATTCAAATATTTCATTGCAAAAAAGTTCAAAATAACGATAGCTTAAAATATGCTAACAAGTCCTGGGGAATGCCATTTTCGGCTGTCTGTGAGGTTGCGATTTTCCATTTTTTTTTATATAGATATATATGTATATATATATGTCCCGGCCAACCGAAGGTGTAGGAGCCGGTTAAACTTTCGAGCAGGGTTACAAAAGAGACTGCTTAGATTCTGCTAACAAGCTTAGTTAGTGCCATTTTAACTGGCTGAGGGGTTACGATTTTCAAAATTTGTTTAGTTTTTGGGGGACTATTGCTGTTTTACGGACAGAGAATTTTCTGTCCCTCGCCCCAAACTGAAATGCTCGAGTCTATGCTTGTGTTTACCCACCTCTGGCGAAATTTTTAACTAAACTCTAAATTCGTTAGAAATATAAAAATGTTTAACAATAGAGACATTTTTGCTTTTGATTTAAGTGAAATTATAAGTTCTACTTTCGAAAAGTTTAGTAATTCTAAAACAAAATGCTAAAAAAGATTTACACTACATGTCACATCAGTCGCAAAACATATTGGCTAGTCTACTAATTATATCAGAAAAGTAAATCGGATGTACTTTTTTCTTCACGCTTCAATTACTAGGGAGGGGGGTTTGATAAGATGAACTACCTTCTTGGTTCATGATCTGGGATTACTTCAATTGAAATGTTTCTCAAGATTTCCCTTTAAAAACTTAGCTATGAGCTCAAATTCGCTACTCGTTTACATTATTTTGAGTACAAACAACAACATCTACAAAATATTTAAACATGCGATGCTTGAAAAAATAATAAGACAACCAAAGTAGTTGAGCGTGTCTCGTACACGCGCCACGTTCCAAATCGTTGTTTTAGTATGTGACGTATAGAAAACGTACACTTGACCATGTTGAAGCATTTTAAAAAGTGTTCGAAATACTTGCTGTATCCACGGAGTTGTAACAACTCCACGCGCTATTGTTCAACAAACCCGGAAAAGAATGAATGACGTTTAATATATCAGGTGATCCAAGTTACGTCCAGGATTTTATTACTAGTTTTGTTTCTATGTAAGTTGAAATCAAAAGGTTATATACAGGCATAGAGGCACGAGAACATTTCAGTTTGGGGAAGGGGGATAAAGATTATCTGCCCGAAAAATGCGATCCTGCCTTTAGCATCTTAAGCAGAGCGCCGAGAAAATTTTGAAAAATCGCGATCACTCAGGTAAAAGGACATGGCATTCCCTGGCTTGTTTTCGGAATTGAAGCAGTGAGTCGTTATTTTGAGTTTTTTTTTACAATGAAATATTCTAATCCAATAAAAATTCTTTTAAAAAGGAAAAAAGACATTTCAACCTTTTTAAGGGTGGCTGGACTCTTCCCCCTAAATCCAATCCTGCATGTAGCAGCTTTATTGAGACTCACAGTAGTTACCACATACTGCCACTACTGGCTAAACAACCCTTTGGCGGTTTGTCTTCTCCCACATCAGAGTTTCTGGCAGACCCTTTTGTCGTTCGTGAAAATGCCCCCCCCCCCCCCCCACATCTCTTACACATGGTCGCCTTTTATAAATAGTTTCAGATATAATCCCGATTGACGTCCTTTTGAATCGAATTACATCTTTTCTCTGAAGGAAGAGATTTCCAATTGATCGCCAATTTGAAGCGAGATCTTTTTCTTTTAGAATGTAAATAACTTTCACTCCTTTGGATCCTTCTTGTGGTTTATACAGGGAGTTTAAACGTTAGACTTACTTTTCGTCTTGGACCGATTTGAGGAGAGCTTCCGGTTCGAAGGTAGGCGATGGTAACGTACAAGTAATACCAAAAACTATAGCACCCATGCTTGCGACGATTCCTCCAAAATGATACAATGGAAGAGGACAAGTGAATACTGCGTCCTTAGGAAAAATAAAAATTCAAGGGGTCAATTATGGTTTCCATTTTTGTGGAAGGCTTCTTCAACGGTTAATTTTTCTAAAAGACGAATTGAATACCTGCAATAGCCTACAGCTACATCTTTCGATGATGTTTTATATGACGCAATAATGTAACATCGACTTAATATATGAGAGTAGCAAATGGTACGTTCATCCATAAAAAAAAAAACTTCATTACCAGTCTCTTTCAGTAAGTCGGTTGGTCGATCGGTCGGTCAGTTAGTTTTTTTCCAACATTGGGAATTTTTTTTCTCCACATCATTAAGGACATAAATATGATCAACATGCCCATAGTACCACATGTATAAACATATAACAATTAGTAACACAGCATGTAATATTGACATAAAAATTGTTGTTAACAAAAAAAGGAAATCGGTATTATAAAATTATCTCTGCCGTCTTCAAAATGGCTGACTTGCTGATTTCGAGTGTGTCCCATTTTGGAATTATTGAAATGACAAACGTACTGAAACTTCTTAGTGAATGGAATAATTTTGAAAATATTCTCATCTTCTAATACAACTTGTGCATTGACGACACACTGACATAATCCTTTAAGCAGAACAATGGAACACGTGGCCACACGTATAAGAATTTGCCTTTCACGTGAATAGTACTATACACGTGTTGGACTGGTTGAAAAATCATCAGCCTGCATTTGTCGGTGTTGGTTTGTTTTGCCCCCAAAAGAGGGTGAACTTTCCGCTCTGTGACATTGCACAAGGTCTATTTGATCCTACCTGTTTTGCACGATTCTAGTAGACAAAATATAGATTCCTAACCGCACCGCAAACCTTAAAAAATCTTCCAAAACATCTTTTCCTGAAACGTTAAATATTGAAAGATGGAAACAATCTTGGCCCCAAATCTTCCAAATTCGTCTAAAACGGCCCCATTCCACCATGTCCTTCTTAAATGATTAACGTGTAATTATAAACACCGCTTTAGCCCTTGGAATAAATTCTTTGCCTAAAGAATGAAAAAGTATACCGGTGTGTTCTCACCTTTTCATCGCCGCCTAAATTTAAGCCACCAAAGTAGCTGGTATTCACTAAACTGTGATGACTAAGAAGGGTTCCTTTTGGTCGTCCGGTAGTTCCCTTTGTAAAAATATGCGAAATTGTTGGTTACTTACAAAATAAATCACTTTTAATCGAACACGAGACAGACGTCATATTTAAATGCTAAATAAGACGATGGCGGTCTCTGAATAAAAAACTTTTACTGTATAATGGATTGAAATATCGTGGCTTGCGTATAGATTTCTGTTAAATTTAACTTATTGCCCTTCCTTTATCAAGTACAGTTCTGAGTTACTTGGTGATAGGATGCTGTGGTAATTTTAATTTAACATTTTGGAAATGTTGTCGAAGTGAAGAGCCCTTTATTGGGATACTCAGAAGCCGTTACTTTATCATTTTTCCAAAATTCATTCATCTTTAACCGAAAATGGCATAAAATAACCCCGCGAAGCCTTTACAACCAGATTTAATTAAAAAATCAGGCGACAAGTCCCAAAGAATAATTACCGGCTGATCACTTTGATCAACCAAAGTGGGCGATCACCTTAATTTACTGTCATGTTTCTCTCCAACCCACTTTCATTTCGTCATCAATGCCTTTGGATCCCTCAAGCGATCAGTCACATGATCCAATCAGGCCAATCGGTTTTCCATTGAGCTATTACATAAACAAAAGCTCCATGGTATTTGGACCAATCATCAGACCAGACAGTTTTCAAAACTTTCAAATGGAACCCCTGACAGGAGATAGGACAACATTAAAAGGTTAACTTTTTAGAGCTGGAGGTCGTGATGTGGCATTAGTTAGCTAGTAAGTTAGTAAGATGGAGTTTAACGGCTCAGTTTCCAACCAGTTGGGTCAAGTCGAGCCGGCCATGGCCGTTTATCAGTTGTGGCTCACTGGCTTGTTTTCCCTGCTTCGTTACTTATGTTGAGCACCAAGCACAATGACAGCAGGTTCCGTCTTTTAAGTCACTATTCGGTCCTACCCGGCCAGGACTTGAACTCCCAACTTGCCGACTGCAAGTCTGATGCTCTAACCACTTGACCTTGCAGTCGGATATGGCATTAAGCAAATGCTGTTGATATCAAAGCTTCAAGTAAGGCTGAGATTTTTGCACAATTCTGTTTACTAACAGACGTAAAAAGTATACTGGCCGCTTCGTCAAACTGAAGATCTCGACAAAGTGTCATCACTTCTTGGCGTTTCTCCTGACCCATATCCATGACGTCATCAAAGCTAAAGGTACCTTTAAGGTTTTCATTGCCTGTGATCACAACGGTTCTCAGATCTGGAAGTCTGTTGAATGATTAGCAAGAAAGTACACAAAAATTTGTTGTTTGCATTTACATCAATTGATATTACAGACAGGTTTTTTTTCGGGGAACAATCCCATTTTCACCCGATTGAGAGAACATCTTGTTCAAGTTCAATACCTCCAGTTATGCACCTAGTTGAAATTTTCTTGTGGTTTTGACTTTTGCAGGTAAACTGTTACCTAATTTTTAATGTGCACACATTTTATCAAACAAATGGTGATTATGAAGGAGTAGAAATTAAGTGCGAAAGAAATGTATGCTTTGAGTCACGGAAAGTATTCCCCCAATCGGGTGATGTCGAATTTTCTTCCGAAAGCTGTTATCTCCCCAATTGAGAGGTTAGCCATTAACTTGTTATCAAAGTTAATTTTGCATCAATTAGTTTCAATAGTTCTCAGTAACGTCACTTTTACGCATTAGCAACCGCCATATCCATCTAAGGGCAAGTTTGTACTTTTTACAGGGGTTGCCTTCAAACATAACTAAAATACGCTATCTGAAAACTTCCCATGACGTCAGGTAGAACCATATACTGCACTGATGTATCTGTACCTTTTCCAAAATATTCAAAACGATCAGAGGAAATGAGGTGACTTTAACAATGTCTTATTCTACCACATATAAGTTATCCCTCACACAGTCTTAGAACCAGGTAACATCTCCCATAGAATAGAACTCTTGTGGGACACATTTCATGGCCCTCAAAAGCCTCAAATGGATTTGTGCTCGGAGTTCAAAGGGAACCAAATGGGTCAGCCCACATGACCCATTTGATTCATATGAGACTTTTGTAGCCCCAACGTAAACAACAGATATTGGAAGAAAATAGGTGGCAACACTATCACATGTAGTGCATGTGGGATACCCATGTGGGTCCCATAGACGTTTGCTCATATGGAGCCCATATAAATTTACTCCCTGGGAAAAGTTAGACCAGAATTCAGATGTGGTGTAGAAACGCTTTAGCATTCCTCTTACATATACTGTGAAATGTCTTTAAAGTGTCTGGCATATACTTCATAACATTGTTAAAGGTGAATTATATCCAGTGATGTATATCAAGCATACCAACCACCAAGACAATTCCTTTCCAACAAAGTTTTCAACACGAATATTTTTGTTGCTACATCATTAAATGACGTCAAAACGAGTTCTGTTAGGGAATTCCCCATTTCTCGTTCCAGTTTTAAACGAAGCTGACTCACCTCTCACTGTTGAGATTTCCTGGTTTTGCCCTTTCCAGCTCGGGACATATCTCTTTCAACATTCCGTAGTAATCTTGAGTTTTAAAGGAACGAGGTGCAACTATAGCTTTCATTCCAACCTACGAAGGAGCCATGAAAGTGTCAATTAATTTAAGGAGTATATTGATTTCATATTTATACAATTAAGAGGGTGCTGAACGGTACTACCAACATCAAAATCTTCACAACTTGTACAATGAGTTAACGGTTTCTCGAAATGTTGTTTTACCTCAACCCTTAACCATTTTGTGTAGAGCTTGTAAATGTTTTCTGACCACGACTTTGAAGGTTTGGAATTCAAACTAAAACCGTTAATTCTACATTGATATGACAAGTATCTGTCTAAAGTTAATTGCGGTTTATTTCTTGAACCAACGCGTTTTAACGCTTAAATAACGCCTTAGTTTACTTTCCCTAGTAATTTCGGTGCAAGGTTTCCGTAAAATTTCGAATGTTATTCTTCCTGTAGCTATAGCAATTAACCCGCTGAATATACGTTTTGTTAGATTACATGAGACCTGCATAGTTTTTTAACTCGTTGAGGAATTGAGGGTGTGAAAGAAACTTAGACAACATGACAATCGGGTGAAAAGGATATTTTTCTTCTTCAATTTTCGTAACGTTCGGGGTAATTCTATGTTTCTGATGGTTGTTACGAGTTTCTAAATTATTGTTCACTACTTGTTAGACTTTGTTTACTGACAGAATAACCATTAACAAAGAAAAAAATAGTCTCACCAGTTTTAAGGCGTACACAGTTTCTTCTACGCGGTAAGCTGGGTTAACGTGGACCAAAATAGCGCCAAATCTGGCGCATGCGTACTGCGTCAATATCCACTCCCTGCTGTTTGGACCCCAAATTCCAACACGGTCTCCTTTTCTAACGCCGGTGGCCATTAGTCCGGCGGCACAGCGATCAACCTGACGGCCGTATAAAAGAACCATAAGCATTTTGGTCTAAGCAAACTGAAATAGATTTTGAAAACTACATACTACAATCATTGTTGTAGTATATCATTGTTAAATATCACTCTGAAGACGCAAGGACAATCTTAACGTTTCAACGTATTTAGTCGACTTTTTAAATGTTTCATAACACAACTTAACACATTTGTTTTAGCAGGGTATCCGTAATTCGGGCGTTGAATCTCTCACAACCTAGGTCATCAGCTTATGAATGAACAAGACAATCTCATCAGTGTTGTAGTGCTCGAGACCAGATTTCCTGGTCTCGGTCTAGGTCTCGACACCCTCTGGTCTCGGTCTCGGACCATGAGGTCTCAAAAATTGTCCTGGTCTTGCTTCGAGACCGGCCAAAAATTTGTTTTATTTTTTGTTTAAGTAAGATAAATAATGTATAAAAATAGAAAATTTAAGTGTTACGTACATTATAAGATTGTAAGATGCATAGATTACTTTACTTATTTATTTATTCATTTTCGAAGTGCGTTTTGTCCATTGTTATTTTATGATGGGTGTCAATGAATTTTATCTTACTCCACCAGTGGCCAGTAAAGTACCAAGGGAGGGGAATTGGGCCATGCCATTCAACCCGCTTTCCTCACAGAATGTACGTAGCATTTGTGGCACCAGATTGCATCTAAGGACACTAATTTTTACCAACAGATTCAAAGGGTCAGGAGCCGTCCCTTGGACTCGTTTCGCAGCCGGGAAAGACGTACAAGAAAAGGACAGGAGAGTGGAAGATGTTCAGGTGCAGTGAGCAAATAGCTTAACATTTATCATGCAACAGGTGTTAGGAGTTAAACCATTTTTTAGTCGGGGTTCCGACAGTTACGTACAAAATTGCATCAATTCAGTAGATTTGAATTTAGCCAAGAGTTGCAATAGGGAAAAATTATAATTTCAATTCCGTTGTAGTTTCCCCATTGAAGATTAAACACAATTTCATCTAATATTATGGTACATTTTGTGGCAAATTTCCGATCTCTTTGCAAGTTGCTGCTTTTTTATTATTGCAAATAAAAGCTAAAAAGACTATTTAGATTCCCTTTAAAAGCATGATAACACAATTTTCGGCTATCTGAGGAAGAAAGATTTTTTCAAAATTTTCTTTTTTCTCCACACCAACTGATGGTGGCGTTCAACTTAGATAGTAAAATTACTTTTCGAACATGAAAATAAAAAACTGACATGCTTCCGTGCCCTTAAGACCATCACCGATGTTTTTGACTCCTAACCACGGCAATTCAACTTTAACGACTATTCCTGTAAACCTAAAAATCTTGCACTATTTTGCATTTAAGCTCTTTGAAAAGGCAAAGAATTTTCAAAGGGGAAAGGGAAATGCTCTGGCTTAGATCCCTCCCCCTACCGGCAATCACTCAACATACTGCATGTCCCCCACCCCTCCCCCACCTTCTGAGAAAAATGCTTACTTTACTGAACCTCCCCTTACCTTTATAAACTCATAGACTGAGTTTACTTTTCAAAACTGCCAATTGCCTTGAAAAATAGGCTAATCCTTGAGGAGTTAGTTAGTTAGATAGAATTTTACGACCCAGTTTCCAACCTAATGGTTCAAGTCGAGCTGGCCACGGCCTTTTTTATTCCAGTTGTGGCTCACTGGCTTGTTTTCCCTACTCCACTGCTTATGCGGAGCATCACGCACAACGGCAGTAGGTTCCTTTTTAAAAGTCTTTGGTATGACTCGACCTGGGAATAGAACCCGGGCCTCCAGTGTGAGAGGCGGGTGCTCTTACCGTTAGACCAAATACGAGGTAATTGAAGTCCACTGTGTTAATTGTAGTTTGGGGTGAGGGGACAGCCCTTTATTTTTTTCTGTGAGTTAACACCTGTATCATTCACTGTCTCTGATTTGATGAGCAGGGCCACCTGGGTCGTACTGGATGGGGGCCGGGTAGGGTGCCTCCCCACAAATGGCTATTACATTCCCGAATCGGGCGGACTTTTTTCTTCAGTGGAGCAGAGAATATGCTCTGGTTGGGCACCTGGAGTCGGGAAAAAGTTACCACCCCTGTGAGAAAGAGTTGTGAACGGTAATAATGGCCACATTAGAAACCAGAATGCACAAATGCATTGAATCTTCGATTATACATAAATGTTCCATTTCAAATAACCCCATCATATACCATTATCTTCCCATTCAAATGCCGTACTAGCATGTTCGAAAAAATTATTTTGAAGTTTCCCACCATAAGATGTGTTAACACCTAACAAGATTGCCATTCACATTTTGACAACCAGTGACCCTAGATAACCTTCGACCTCCATAAAAGCCAAAGATAGATAGATAGATGAAAATCACATCCAGACAGACATTTTTCTTGACATATTGCATTTCAAAAGGTTTTCAGACTACATCCCCCTACAAAAACAATAGGGACCACCTGACTATAACACATCCACGTGCCACATATGAAGTCTATCCAAATTTCCTGATATTGTGTTAAGCAGGTTTTTCAGACTTTGACCACCGTGACCCCATATGATCTTTTACCTCTGCTGTAAACAATAGTGACCATCTCCTGACCATAATACATCCACATGCTACATATGCAATCCAAGTTTCCTATCTTGAGATATTGTTTTAACAGTATTTTCAGACGTTGACCCCTGGTGACCCCAGATGACCTCTGAAATCGCTTAAGACAATAGTGACCAATCTCCTGACCATAATACATCCACATGCCAAATATTAAATCTATCCTGGTTTCCTATCAAGAGATATTGTGTTGAGCAGATTTCCAGACTTTGACATCTGGTGACCCCAGATGACCTTTGACCTCTGCCAAGAACAATAGGGACCATCTTCTGATTATAACGCATCCAAACACCCAAATGTGCAATCCCTCCAAATTTCCTATCATAAGATCGTGTTCATTAGGTTTTCATACTTTGGCCGCCAGTGACCCCACATGATCTTTGACCTCTGTCAAAAACAATAGGGTTCATTACCTAACTATAACATACCACATACCAAATATGAAATCCATCCAAGTTTCCTATCTTGAGATATCGTGCTAACAAGACTTTCAGACTTTGACCCCCGGTGACCCCAGATGACCTTTAAACTCAACCAAAAACAATAGCGCTCTTTCTGTCACCATGGCGCATTCATGTACCAAATTTTAAAACCGTCAGACATTCCTATCTTGAGATATCGTGCTAACAAGCAAAGTGTCACAAACACACACATATACATACACACGCTATCCTATCGTGATTGCATAGGTTTCTCTTATCATCGAAACCAAAAACTTGGGTTAATGTTTAAAAGTTATTTATTGTATGTTTGGTCAAGCAACTAGAAGCTCCCTATTTCGGTCATAACCATAACCATAAGGGACTCTTTTTCTCAAGGGCTTTGACCCTTTGCACTTTTCCAGATCCCCAACTAGGGCATAATTTCTGTCCCACTGTGGCACTGAAGTCTGCCCGATCCAGCAAGCAATGTATTGGTCAATTGGGGGTCACGGCCCCGGCCTCCTGTTGCGTACAGTCATGCATATGATAAAACATGTACAAGATCATGCACTTTTACAGCTACATGTCATTTTAGAGCATAAAGTAACTAAGACGTAAAAATTATTCAAAATTTTTGACAGTTTATTTTCCTATGCAAAATGTACATTCGGTCTCGGTTTCGGTCTCGGACCTTGGCGGTCTCGGTCTCGAATTTCCCCCTGGTCTCGGTCTCGAACCCTCTGGTCTCGGTCTTGGTCTCGGTCTCGGATATGCCGGTCTCGACTACAACACTGGATCTCATACGAAACGGATGTAAAATGTTTCGCAGTATTTTCACATTATTACTGGAGCAATTAGTTTCCTGCAAAAATTTGAAAGACTAGAAACACGTTTGTGACACCAGAATAGGAATTTGTTGTTCCACAGTACAGATTCAAAAAACCCAAAATAGTTTATTACAAATTAAAGACAATGTAACGTAATGAGATGTTTATGTTCAAATACAGAATAAACAGAATACTATTTTCTAACATAGACATTTAATCACTGGTAATACCTCATCTAAGAGTTGCCTGTAAGTATGTCTGTTGCCTTCAGTTCCATACACAAACGCATTTCTATCAGGGTACTTTTCAGCGTTTTCTTGGAGTGCGACCCCTGTCGTTTTCCCTATCAGCGGGACTTCACTACACCAGTGATAATAGCTTTCTTTCAATGCCGCATCCCTTTTCTGGTCGTTCAATGGTCTACAAAAAGAAAATCCTCATTTATTTTAACATAGCTGAGGCATCCATCCATCTCTTTTGATAAATAATTCATGGCGTGCTTAGTTTTGGATCGAACCCAGGTTCTGGGAGTTTGCTCTTGATTAAAAACGTTTGGAATGATACTACTTAAAAGTTTTTTTCCTTTCTTTAGAAATCTGTGTGAACATGTCCGTGGAAAACAACACAGGCTGCTTCCTTTCCCAACTCATGACAGGTTCATACTATAAACGTCATTGTGTTTTGAAAACGTGTAGTGTTACTAGGACAAGGGAAATCACAAATTTTATCTTGTCATTGTAGTTTCAATTGAACATAATTGTATAGTCAATGAAAACTCATAGCAGTCTTCTAGAACTCCAACAACTTATCCTGAAAAGTATTTTTCTTCAGAAATGTTCTACAAAGGTACTTATGAAAAACACGCTTTGTTAGGAATGAGTAGAAAGTTAATTAAAACTAGGTATTCACTTTCACAAATAACAAAAAAAAAAAGATTCCCTTCTGGGAATTTTTTAAATGGGGTATTTAGCTAAAAAGGTAGTGATCTGATGGTTTAAACAATATTTGGAAAATAAAATGTAAACGTCACTAAATTTACCTTACTATACCGCTTTATACGTGGTCTTGTCTAACGAAGGTGTTGTAGCACATTTCAGTGTTTCCAGACGGTTGTAGGAATGACAAAATTTAAAGTGTTGTAATACTACGCCTATTTGTAAGGTTGCTATAATAGTAATTAGTAACGGATTCCCTTTTTTAACAAGATTATTTAACTTTATCTTTTCCACTACCAAACTTATAAACGCGTAATGTACAAAGTCTCAGCTACAAAGTAATGGTCTATTGCCCTTTCCATCAAAACAAGGAACGAGAGAAACCGTATTTATACGGTTTTGCGATATTTTGAACATGAATGATAATAAACTAGTTAAACGACAAATATAATCATACAGGCAAAGAAACAGCTTGTGAGGTCCCTCAATGAAATAATTCAATTACATTGTTTTTGTTTTGATATTGTTTTGCAGGTTAGATGGAAAGGACTCTTGGGGCTGTTTCAGGGGCAATTTTAAATAAACAACTTTTAGGCACATCTCATAACATACGGATAAAGATTTGGCACTATAAAAATGGGTCATGCACAATCGGACATGATACACACGCTGGCAGTCATTCGTCAACCGAAACCAAATAGTTACGTACAATTGTGTAACTTACGTGCAAGACGAGATCGCCCTCCTATAGTATCGAGCTGGACAAGATCCAAGAAGCCTTGGTAATAGTACAAAGCGACTCATCATGAAGTTGTTTACTGTAAAATGCAAATAAATGCTCAAACAATCACTACAAGAGAGCTCAGGTAATCATATTTTCGGGATATTAAACTGTATGGAATATTAATATGTTCGGGAAGGAACGATATGGATGATTCTGGAAGAATGTGGACTGTCTTTTCATCTTCCCGATCCCACCAAAGGCAGGAACATTTTCTACAAAAATCGCCAAAAGGGCGAAAAGAAATATTCATAGTTTAAAGATCATACATTAGGTTCAAACCTCTAAAGTCGTTCACAAGAGTCCCATTTTCACAAGGATCTCTCGCCTGAAAATGGGCGAATGCAAGAACGGTCCAGGTATAACTCTAGGTGCCGTAATAAAAATTCACTCAATACTCCAAACATACTCCAAAACACATACTGTACGGTACCTTTTAACAACATTTTTACTTTCCTCGAGAACCTTTGATTGGATACCAAAAGTCGCAAACCGTAAAATTACTCTCAATTGGATTCTTTTTCCAGGAGCAGCTACGTATCCCTTTCTGAATCTATGACTAAAGACGATTATCCTCTCAGTTGTCAGATTCTTACACCAAGATCTGTCAGGTTTGGCCTCGTTAGAGACTTGTTAAAAAGAACAAACACCTAAACAGTCAAAGCTAACGGTCAACAAACAAACAGAGCATATAATCAGTATACATAACATTCCTGATATGTCTTACAGCTCCCTTTTTCTTCTAGCCAATCCTTTGTAAATCTTTTACAAAATGGTCTTTCATTAATCGTTTATTACTCTCCAGGTAATCAATGTTTTGTAGACGCCTTCTGAGGGTGTTTTTACCAACCGAACGGGGAATTTTGCCCCAACTTTTGGAAATATGTTGCAAGTTGCTAAACACAGATGTATGTGGTTCAAAAATGACCTGTAGCATATATCACAAATTCTTCCGCAGCATACTTTTCAAGTCTCTAATTCCCCGACACACCGAAACCCAACACCGCAACATTCACCTATTGATTAACTGAAAATCTCTTACCTTCGGGTTTTCCTCGTTTTTTTTACTGAAAACATCGATTTGAAGAAAAGCCCATGGCAGAAAACTCGTCGCTACTTTCCATCCACACAATTCCAAGATCTGTTGTTGAATAAGCTTGTACTATCTTTAATTCCATGGTAAACTCAACCCTTAGGCTATTAAAGGGGTGTGCTTAGTACACTGATGAAGGTTAATAAATGGAGTGAACTTTAGGGCGTGGTTTTATTCCTGGGTAATGAGTGGTTGAAAGGTGGTCATCAGGGGGCGGGGTCGGTTTTTTAGTCGGGAGGGTTGTTATTGTCTTACTTTCTTTGTTTGCTTATACTTATTCCCTGGTGAGCACTCTATGGGTTCATACACAAACCATTCGGGTTCCTTAGAATTTCATCATGTGTAATTCACAATCTGTAGATCTCTTACATATATACAATTCATATATTGTTAATATATTTTCCTTGCTGTACTTTTCAAGATTGTGATAAGAAAAAGAATGAAATTAATGAACAACATTTGTGTATTTCCTAAATATAATGCGTTTAACGTTTTAGAGTGTAAAGGTTCTTCCAAAGTGGGGGGGGGGGGGGTAAAAATTGTTTAGAAAAGTGTTGGATTCCTGAACACCGCTGTTACAGTGTGATGTTGACATTTTGCAAGATGACAACTTTACCTTCTAAGATAAATACATCCAGACAAAACAACTCTCTGTTAAAGAGCATGAAGTAAGTAAAAACTTTGTTAAGAAATACCTTGAGAGTTTTTCCTTTCATGTCACCAAAATAATTACCTTGCTCAAATCCAGCTTGTTAATCTGTATTCATGACGATCTTTAAAAAAAAAGCACTATAGGGTGATCAATACCAAAAGCATATGAGCATTTTCTGCGTTGGAATGCTGTTAAAACCACCAGCTCACAACAACATTATTGTTATCGGAGAAAAGGTGGCATGTGCACATACATTAACTAGTCATCCGTTTAACCGGGAAAGCGTTTGATCGTATATCAAACGCCGCGTATATGGAACGGAAGCTGAAAAATGCAGGTAACATTTCCTTTTAGTAAGACTTCGATATGTATGCCAATCGAGACAACTAGTGTAGCAACGCACAGACTGCATAAAACGGCAAAATGTGGTTTTCCAAATTCAAAGATTATACTTTTTTAGGTGGAGGGAAATATGCTCAAGTTCCTATCACATTAGCCAACGGACATTGCAAATGCAAGCGACTCCGTCCCAAATAAACATTGTGAAACGTATTTGTGACACTGTTTGGACAGTTGCAACCCTTGGACAATTTCGAAATCATATCAAGTTCGTTTCGTACTTCAGAAGAGTTTCCCTGAATTTGGATGAACATTGATCATGGGCGCCGACATTTGTCAATATCAAAAACAATGAATTCGTTGTGTGTGCAATTCAAGTTTATAAATGATATCAGACTTCCCGCCTTCCCTTACACTTGTCCCTCAGTGGACGTAGCTTCCATGGGAAACAGAACTACTTCGGAAGCAATGTTTGGTTTCCTCTAAGGACTCTTCGCCGAAGAGCCGGGAGGACCTTAGAAGAAGTAGGTGTTTATGTGTCCAGTCTAGAATGGAACCTTACGTGACAGACCACAAATGTAAATAGTCTGAGGGCCATGGGTCAAGTGTTGTCCTTCAGTTGACGTAGCTACTTTGGGAAGCAGTTTGAAGTTGGTTTTGCCGAACGTCTCTTGCCATAGAGTCGGGAGGACTATGGAAAAAGCTGGTGTTCAATGTCTCCAGGAGGAGTGTGGACCGGATAAAATTTTACCACTTCCATATAAAGCTTTTATTCAGATAGATCATATATGTAAATTCATATCTGGCGCAGATATGGGACCACCATATCTGGTACAGATAAAGTTTTATCTGTTCCATATGAAGACTTGATCCAGATAAAACTTTATCTGGCCGTACATAACTCAGATCTGACTCTGGCGCAGATCTGTTTATATCTGTCCATTTTTTATCTGGCCTATGTATATGGATTTGATGTAGGGGTTCTAAAAGGTTATTTACTATCGCACTTGAATGAAATGCAGTTTTTCCATAACTACCAAGTGTTGGTTCATTGCGCATGTAAGCCGCAGTCTTGCTTGCGTTTCAATCCTGCTGATAGTTCTCTATATTAAGCTAACCAGCCTGATTCTGTTCAGAATGTTCCTTTACAGGGATAAATTTGTGTTCTATTCTGTTAAGCACGAAGATCTTTGCAAGTATAGTACACCCAAGTTCAAACAATTAGTACGAATGTGCTCATACTAATTTCCCCTGTAAAAGAAACCTTTTACATTGTAGAGCGTCTATGCCATTTTTAACTCGCCATCGACTGAAAAACGAAGTTTCACACATATACATGTACATAACATATGGCAAATCAACAGTACGAGTTACGACATGTTCTAGAATTACACTGTTGTTTGAAATGGGTAAGGTAACTGAAACAGATAGAAACGACTTGTTTTGTTGCGTGTGTAACTTCACCGCCTCCATAACTCACTTTCGTTGCACAAAAACGAAAAGTGTCAACAAACTGCAATTTTTTAAGACACAAGTCACGATACCAGGTTTCCGTTTTCCCTGAGAAGACGCGACCTTGTGCACATAATACATACTTCAAAGACACTGTGAACATAGGTTACAATGAATCTGTCAATAAAATAAACTCGTGTGGGAATGTGCAATCTTCCCTGGATAGGGTCATTTGGTTTATAAATGCGTTGCCCAGAAGGCCTTCACCACCAGCCTAACCGCCTGTTATAAAAAAAAAAATCAAAACCACCCGATGATCTCTCAGTGCGGAAACCACTACCATTTTAATTCTTTGAAATAATGTTCTTAGACCTTTAACAACCTTCGCTTTTCAACAAAATACCAGAATCGTTAGTAACAAATAAGTCACTACCAGAATTACATAACTTAAAGTATCTGCAGTTCTAGGTCTAAAAATTGTGTTCCTTTATTGGCTGTTACCATTGTATTATATAGGTTGTTTTGTTTGTTCGCACTAGGGATAAGGTTAGTGATTAGGGTTAGGGTTATTCAGTTAGGAATTTTCTTGTTAGTTGGTTGGATTGAGTTTTATGCCCCACTCCCACTATGCCGAAATTACACGCGAAGGGGACACGAATTTGTAGCACTTGCACTTCAAATAATCGCATTCGAGTGCAAAATAATACATATTCATAGGTTGTCCCACTGCAACTTGTGATTTGCATTAGCTACGTGTGCAGTGGACCAGACTGACCAATCACGCGTACGACTCTCGTGGTGAGCAGTAACGGTCAGGAGGTCCTCACTAGCATCAAGTCAGCGACGCAGGAAAGACGTGGACACCAACTCTGCTGAAGTTCCGAATTGACCGTCCTCGACTTTGACAAGACAGTACTTACTGCACTTGGAATTACCTACCAAAATCTCGGAGATATCTACAAGAAATTATTCGTCTCACCAACACGTCAGTCCTGTGTAGTCGGGCAGCAGCTGGCATCTCGACAATTTTTGCTTGGGACTGAGGTGTTGCGTGCGGCGGTAATATCAGTTCCACTACATCGCTGAGCACGAGGTCCTTACAGTGACGCCATTTTATTGCAGCCCTGGCATTAGAGTTTTTCGTAAATGGAGGTGAGACCATTTCACTTTACATCTCTAAAAATTGACACGAAGTAAAATTTGTCTCGCAATCGTAGCAAAAAGCCTCGAACATACTTGGCGCGAACACAACTCGAATGGAAGACGAACATGGAGGATTGTGACAGGAATGCCATACTAATGTCAGAGGAAAGTAAGACGAACTGGAGGGGATAATAACACGAATGGCCCGAACAAAGCAAATATAATACAAAATAGACACGAAAAATACAGGAATGTGAGCGAAATATGTGGCGAAATGAGGCGAATGACAAGAATGCTGGAGGAATAAAGAAGAAAATACTACGAAGTTGACAAAAGTGGTACGACTGTGAAGCGACATTGACAAGAATGTATAAAGGAATGGGTACAGGAACTCAGTTCCTGGATTCTTCAGTCACTCTTCTATTCCTGTCTTCTCCGAATTATTCAAATTTATATCAGGCTTGTTCCCTTTTCTTTTCTTCTTCTGTAATGTACCTATATCTGGGCACCTTTCATCGTTACTGACCACGTGGGGCTGAGACATATTGGTCGTGTCCAGGGTTTGATCTACATGCTCTACCACAGATGCGGTATCATCATGATCAGACTGCTCTGCCCAGTGGCGTAGCTAGGATTTTTTCCAGGGGGGGGGGGGGGGGGCGAAGGTATGAAATTTCCCCAAAACTTTTCCCGGTCAATGTGTATGTATTTCATATAAAGTATGCAAACTTACAAGTATAAAAACATTACCATGTCATTTTGTAATATTACCTGCATTTTAATCTTAAAGTATAACATAGAGCAATCGGAAATAACAAAGTATATTATTTTGGTAAACAATATCTGGTTTATTTGTATGTACTAACGCAGTGGCGTACGCAAGATTTCTCTGAAGGGGTTTTCTTGGCCACAAAATGTTATTTTGTCATAAAGATTATCTAAGCGGAGCGCCACCATTGGTTGGCGCGGAGCGTAGAGAAAATTTGGAAAAATCAGACCCCTTAGTTGGCAGGAAATAGCATTTTCCAAGGCTAATACGAAGAATCTAGCCAGTCGCTTTCTTCTTTTGTCGTTTGCAATAAAATGCTCTCTTCAAAATATGTTCGCAAACTGCAAAGTGATCAGAGAGTTAAGATCTAATTTTACCCCAAGTATGTAATTTTGCCCCAAAGACCGAGCGAAGCGCCACCATTGGTTGGCGCGGAGCGTAAAGAAAATTTCGAAAAATCAGACCCCTCAGATGGTCAAAATAGCGTATAAATGCTTCTTAAGAGAATCTAAACATGCAGTCTTTTTTATCGACGCCACCAGCGGGAAACAGAGTCTACCTTTTTAAGTAAAAATTGGAATTTGACAGAATTTGTCTAGGTCTATTTGTAGGAATTAAAAAAAAATTGGCATCACCGAAAGACCTTGCAAGGACAATCCTTTTTGAAAAATTGGGTGTCCTTATAAGCAATCTGCGGTGCCACATATGCTATCTTTTGAAGTAAAATCTGTGTTAATAAAGATAGACTACGTATTTTTAAGAACAAAGAAAAAATGGCATCTGTGAGAGGGGCATGGCCCAATGGTCTCCCCTTCGCACGCCACTAAGGAGGCCTAATATTGGCTCGATCACACAGGATGTCCTGTGAGAAAAGCAGTATGTTAAGTGTAGAAGGCTACAAGGTACTCATTGTCCATTTATTGTTACACTCAAAGTGAGCAGAAAGCTGTTTTCCCGAACTAGCTTGTAAGCCTCCAAGGATTATGGTAAGTAACAAAATCTAAGTGTGCCAACGGATCCCGTTAATTCTAATTTCTAGATTACCTTTAAGTTGATCGTTGGCCTTGGATTGTTTCAGCCCAATCCATCGTTATGTACACAGAGTAAAATCGTACAGCTACTGCTAACTTGTCGAACAGGGTTGTCCAACCTTTCGCAGCGGTGGGCCACATGTAATGGTTATAATGGACGAGGGGCCGCATTCTATAGGCCTACTCGTTTTTGTTTTCCTTTTTTCAATTTTTTCCGACGCCCAAGGCAACAAAATGCAATCATTGCGCGTAGAGAAAACTGATTCATTTTCGTTTTTGATTGAACAAATAAATAAATTTTAGCAAAAATTGATGGTGTTGGGCAGAATGTTCGGACAAAGTTTTTTTTTTTTTTTTCATATTCCACGTGAATCATTCTCAACCCGCCCTTGTGGATAACACTCCAATGTGGCTAGACATGTAGCAGACATTTGAAATGATCTATTTCATTCAAAAGTAAGCAAGCTATAGAGGACGGCGAAGCCTAAAGTTGTCATCAATTAATCTGCTTACTGAATAATTTTGCAATATAGATTATTTTCGACGGGCCGGACGCAACCTTTTCGCGGGCCGGGTGGTGGCCCACGGGCCGTAGGTTGGACAACCCTGTTGTAGAAGAACATAACAACCTCGGAGGTCTACGGTAGTGACTTGTCAGTTTTCACATCATTTTACTGAATTCCCAAAGTATCACCTGAATAACGGCTTCCTGTGCACTGAAATGCACTGATCATAACCCCCGTGCGTAAACAAGCACAAGAGAACATTCAATCTGCTACGCGGCGAGGACATTTCTGTGGAACGCGAATTGGGCCGGTTCATGTGACACTGACGAAATCTGAGTTCATTTGTTGCATGAAAATACGAATTATGTATGAGAAATGTCTCACAATTTCTTATTCTAACAAACATTCTGAGAAATTTTTGTGAAATTTTGTAATAATAAGAAGATTCATCAAGTTTCCCCATTTTCATCAAATTTCCCCAAAAATTTTTCCGGGGGGGGGGCAACTTGCCCCCCTGCCCCCCCCCCTCAGTAGCTACGCCACTGGCTCTGCCTCAGAAATATGAGGACTATCATGAACTGGCTCATTGGAGGTAAGGCCCTTGAAGGTACTGCCCTTCTTCGGCCCACTCCTTCTTGATTTAGGAGGCATCTTGCAGATAGATGTTAACTGTACGATAGGTCTGTGAGAAATGATATTGCAGCTGTGCAACACGTGGTTCGTGGGGTTCGGGTATATTCGCGTCACTGTTGTGTCGCTTTTGTATTATGTTCGTGCCACTCTTGTGACTTTCTTTGTATTCGTTTTGCATTCCCCTGGCTTTCGCCTGACTTTCGTTTCATTTCCCCAATACATTCCCATTGTTCGTCTTCCTTTCGTCTCACATTCCTCTCTTTCGGTTCACAGTCGTGTTTTCTTTGTGTTATTTTCGTCTTTTTCGTTTAACCTTCGTGTGTATTCGAGTCTCTTTTGCCTGTATTCGCCTGTTTCGCCTGTATTCAAGTCAACTACCGAACAAGCCACGAGCAAGGAGAATAGAGACTAATACCAGACGAATTCTACACGAACATGAAGAAAGCATCTCGAAAGCGAGCACAAAAGAACAAGACTACGGCCAGATGAAAACTCACGAAGACAAGATGAATGTCAGGGGAACACAAACGAAGACGCCGCGTACCTTAATTCGTGTCCATTCGTGTCCCCTTCGTGTGTAATTTTGGGATAGTGTGAGTGGGGCATTACGGCCCGGTTTCCATCCTATTGGTTCAAGTCGAGCCGACCACGGCCTTTTTCCAGTTGTGGCTCACTAGCTTGTTTGCCCTACTCCAGGAAATTTCTGGTTAAACAGTGCGCATCGCCCCTTGTGGACACTTTTGAGAAATGCTGATGCCCTAAATGATGCAATCATTTAGGGCCTCAGCACTGGACGGTCCCGTTTTCGATGTGTAAGAGCATTGTAGTGGAAGGTAACGTATACACTCTAAACTGAAGCCAATGCTATACAGATTCCCCCCTGTATGAGCTCGGGCAACGACCATAAACTATGAGATAACCCAGTCAGCTAATTTGTTGGAGTCGAACGATTGTAAACAAGTTCAGTGAGTGTGATGTTATCAAAAGGTGTGGGTGTTATGAAACGTAGTATAGCACCAAATGACACGTTTTTAAAACTTTTTGTTTTACCTGGGTGTCTGATGCAATTGAAATGGAGTCGAAGATTATAAACAAGTTCGATAAATGGCTGATGGAATGAACGGTGTCTTGTTTGTGCATACAGAGTCTCAAGGATTGTATCCTCATTATTGAGACCTTCTGGTAATTTACTTATCAATTGTTAAAGCACCATAAACCTCGCACACTGGTGAGTCCAATGTGTGACATGCACGGACTTCCTATACATGGGCAGAGCATACTGCACGGTATATTGTCGCTACCGTACGTGTGAAAAAAAGCGCACCGAATGGCCGTCTTCTAAGGTTTAATGGGAAAGTTTGGACTTGCTCAAGTATATTCCCATATTTTGCAAGAAAGCTGAAATATTTTTGAAATATGGCAAGCTAAGGTCAAATTCACTTCACATATTGCAGGAATATGATGTTGTTCACCATTCAAGTTTAACTTTTTCTTAAATAATTACAGAGTCGTGGTCAAATCAGACGATTTATATGTACACGGCGGCCATCTTGGTGCGCCTTTTTTGTTCTAGTCGGTGGCGACAAGCTACGGATAGGACGTATACGTTACATGCTATGTCCATGTATGTAAGTCCGTGGTGACATGTTCGTCCGAGTTGTGAATCAGACTCAAGGGTGTGGCAAAGTTTTCCATAGGTTGCGTCTAACGCGAACGTTGTAGTTGTGTAACATTCTGCAGGAAATGTACGTTAAAGCTCATGAAATGTTAGGTCGATTGTTCGACGGAGGTGTGCAATTCACCAGAGAGTTGTCACAAGAGGCGACTCCCTGAATGTTCAATATGCACAGAAATGTGTCACGCTCCTAATTGATATTGGTAGGGTCGAATTTTGACAGAAGTGTAGCAGAAGGGCTTCACACAAAACTAATTCCAAGTGGTTAATTATGATCGACCAATGAAATCCGGATAAAGGAAGAAACAAATTCCTTTGAAAGTTTACAAAATTTATTAGTCCTATGGATAAAACAACAAGCGCAGAATAAAGTTGAATAAATAAATCACATTATGGAAGAGTAATTAACACAGGTGTGGCTAAGTTAATGGGCCAAATCAAACTGATCGCAAATAATGTGTTGAGATTAATTTGGCGAACAAGGCTAAAATCACAGTAGGCAGCGCGCACAGCTGGTTGGTCTAAATGCTTTAATCGTATACATCCGGTAAATCCTAATAACACCGTGTGATTGGTTAGATCGACAATGGTATCACGCAATAGCATTGGCGTTCGGGGATGATTTTTGTGGGGAGGGCAAGGGCAAATTTTGCCAGAATAATAGCACCCTTTGTCATGTTTTGCCTATGTGTGCCCCAAGCACCCCGCCTCTTACGCCTTTGTGCAATAACCTACCACGCCTACCTGGCGTCATTGGCGTGTGAGTATATGTTTGTCTGATCTCACAATAACAATAACAACTTCACAATGGCATCACAACTTGCCTAGCAACAAAAAGTTCGACGATCACAGCCTTGATCGTACCTTCAGCGCAGAGCCCATCATAACATCACAACTGCGGTAGATAATTTGTATGAGGAAAATTCATACAGGAAAGATGTTTAAGTTTGAAATATTAGGCACACTGGATATACGTATCACCCATTAACCGACATTGCGGATCAGTCCTACAACCGATAAGTGCATACGTCTGGAGTGAACAAACCGTAGTCTTAAGAAAATACGTAAAAATGGGGGCAGTCTAATGTTTAGATTGTTCACCTCAGCCTAGCCTCTCTACCAAACGATCCTGCGTGTTTGGTCTAACGGTAAGAGCATCCGCCTCTCACGCCTAAGGTCTGGTCTCGATTCCCAGGTCGGGTCATACGAAAAACTAAAAATGGAACCTACTGCCGTTGTGCGTGACGCTCCGCATAAGCAATGGAGGAAAACAAGCCAGTGAGCCTCAAATGGATAAAAGGCCGTGGTGGGCTCGACTTGTACCAATATACAATATACAATTTTGATGTCAAACTTTTGACTTTGCTCCTTTCAGGGATAGCCACTTTTTAAGCAAAAGACAGCATAAACATCAGTACACCATGACTATGATTTTATTGGTAATGGTAGTGTAATTGAAAATCAATCTTCCAAATACACTGTTAAAAAATTTCTCTGTAAATTTACATAATTTTTATGGCAAATTTTTTTCCAACCAAATAATGTTTTTTTTACAGCCAGACTGTAATCATGAAAAAACATTAAGGGTTTGTTTTTTCTTTACAGTTTTTGCATGTAAATTAGTTTACAAAAGTTTACTGTAAAATCGAATTACAGAATTGTTCTGTTTTGTTTACCTTAATTTTATGTGAATTTACAGCCTACTGTTTTCATTCCCGACGTTTTAATATTTATTATAATATCGCTTTTTTACCTTTCATATGTTATTACGTAACATACACTTCACCATTACGTAGATCAGGTATTTGCTTATCAACGTACAGTAATGTGTCGTTACGAAGTTGTTTTCAATCAAAACACATTGAGAATGCTTTGTTGTCATATTATTTTCAAGTAGACTGCTATCTCTAGTAACTTTGTAATTGGAAAGTCACATTTTTTGTACAATATAATAATTGTTTTTAAAATAAATATGACAAAGAATGCAAATACATTGGTTGCAAACATTTCCAGACAAGGTAAACAATAAGTTTATCACTTCCTGATTAAAAAACGCCATAGAAGATATTATTCAAAGCAACAGCAATCCTTTTGTCAGGAAAATGCCTACAAAATAAGCTCCACCCATTTATGCAAAATGAGATTTACGTCATAAAGTGGTAAATTTACAGACTCTTTCAAGTAAATTTGTGAAACGTTTTTAATTTGCTCCGATCAAGTGCATGAGCGCCTGTGGTGATCAGTTGACATCAGTATACCAATTGTCAGTGCTCTGAAATTAGGGCCTTACAATTTCTTTTTACTTAAAAATGTGTGACAAAACACCAGTTGTATGATATTTATAACTAAGATTTAAGAACGTAATAACTAAGTATGCTGTTATAATAAATATAAGTTAATTTTCAAATAGGGCCATAAATTTGCCAAAAATGTTTTTTTTTTTTAAACTGAAACTTCGCAGAACGATGCATGTTATATATTGAAAATTTTCTGGCTATTTCTTATTTGTTTGTTTGGGCTTATTTTTGTTTCTTTTTCAGCTTAAAAACAAAATGAATGTTTGTTAAATGACAGTATATTTATGTGAAATCAGAAAAATACAAAATACTGTTAAAATTTCTGTAAATTTACAGAAAAAGTTTTACAAAGCAGTAAAATTTGGTTAAAAAAGCAGACAGAAATGGTTTTTCAAATAAACAGAAAATACATGTTAAACAACCTTTTTTTATTGTAGCAATACAAAGTGTCTGTAAAGATACAGAAAATCTCTATTAAAAGTAAAATACAAAAAGTTTAAGTTAAAAAAGTCTGTAAATTTACAGAAATTTTTAACAGTGTATGTACCCAAGTGTGCGGATATATAACTGGGCTTAACGATATGAACAAAAGGGTTTGCCAATCGAAGCTCTAAACCTGCTCACACTATAAATATACAAAATACAAAGTAACATGTCATTAACACCGTTACGAGTTCATGACTAATCTTTGCACAGGGAAGGTATAGAGTGCGTTGCTTTATGACCACATTTACGCCCTATCGATGATGCAATTATTATGTTGAGGTTTTATTTGCTGTAGTGAGCTCAGGAATATTATAATCACGTGCTTTACCAATATTTGTCATTAAAAATCTTTGTTCTTTACGATGTTAATCGTATTATCCTTTAGACGTTTGGCTTATAAATTAACCGATATCCCTTCACTTTATAAAGACTAGCCATAAACACGTTCAAGTGTTAATTTCCCCTTTCAATTTTACTACAATAAATACCTATTATTTGGTAGCCATGCCTGTTGTGTTTCCTTTTTTAACATCTTCTGTGATAATACGTTATGTCCACGAATAAATTTTAGAAGGTCTAAATAGGAAAGACAATTAAATAAAGAAAAACACAAGTTTTATAAAAGGCCAAAAGGCAAGTGAAGGTTTCTTGTTTAGAGTAAGTAAATTTTCCAAGATTGGACAAAGTGACTCAATACATTATCTACCTTTTATTTTAGTTTCTACAAAAAAGTAAGACTCCGAAAGTATCTGTTTTATTGAGATAGTGAAAGTTATGAGGTAGACAGTTTCTTATTATACCTATAAACTCTAATATTCGTCTTGGCGTTTTGGATGATATCAAAAGTAAATAAATCGTCAAGTGATAATTCAAGTGGTATGGTTGACGTTCCTCTATTCCAATGAGAGCGAAAGAAAAATTAACATGAATTTCTAAAGTTAGAAGGGACGTAAATGAATGAGACGTAGTATACTAGAACAATTTTTCTGTACTTATCAAATTAGAAACTGTAAAATTTATTGAAAACAAGGGGGTCTTCTCTTTGAAATTTTCTGTGTACCGTTCTTAGACTGTTAGATAGGTACATAGCTTTGAGAGCCCAGTGAGGTAAATGCTTACTATCACATTTTGCTTACTAAAACACGGTAAACTGGAATTAAAATGTAAAATGGTCAGCGATTTTATTAGCCTAAAATATCGCTCATCATATGTCAATATTCAGACTTCATTCAAGGTAACGAATGTGACAAACTGTTTTGATTTTCTTTCGCAATTCATTTTTTACATTATTTATACGATCAGGTTAAAACTGTGTCACTACAGTGCAAGGATGATTGAAGATGTTCTTTTACCCTAAGCTTGCTGATGAACAGACTGACAGAGGTTAGCAGTTGTTTTGTCAAAGTTTGTTCAATAGCAGTTTCGTGGCCATACTTCTCGGCGATTCCAGACGTGATTCCTCTCCACTGCTTGTTCACTGATATCATTTTTGTGCTTTTTGTTTTGCAAAATAATACCGACAGAAGTAATTCATTTCGTCGCATATCGAGGTACACTTTCCAGTCTAATACATTGCTTTTATAAAATGAAGAAAATCCTTTGATTTGTTGTACATCGGAGGTACATTCGGTTTTCGGAACATGATTAGTTTCTTGATTCTGTTGTGCTTCACATGATCAATGATTCTTACTTAAATTAGGTTCAGCTGGTTTTAAGAGGTGCCTCATAACTCGAAAAGTTAAATCACCAAGCGCCGATCCAGACATTCAAAAAAGGGAGGGGGCTGACGTAAGAGAAAGCGGGCACGTGAGGGAGTTGCACTGCTAATTTCCCATATGTTTTATTGTTGATCTGGCGAAAAAGGGAGGGCCGAGTCCGTAAAAGCCTGCACCCACAGCCTGGATCAGCGCCTGATCACAGAAAAATCGTTACTGTCATAGAAAGGACCAAAACGATCCCTGTAATCCCATGGTATCCCAGTTCCAAACATTTTAAGCGACCCCTTCATGTCATGATCCCGCGGTATTTCAGTTTCAAACATTTTTGTCTATTGTAGGATAACTGCGTGTGTCTTTTCATTCATCTACGATTAGTTCGATTTCTGCACACCAGTCAGCTCAAGCTTTTCTGCCATAATCTCTTGCAATACAAATTTCTTCACTTTTAAAGATACGGTCAATGGGAAACTTTCCACAAACTCTACGTAGCGAGGAATCTTGAAGTGTGATATCTGTAGAAAAGGTTCGAAAAATTGTAAGTAAGAAATGTCATCTTCTTTTAAAAGGGATAAGAAGTTATCGTCAAGAACACAACAATGATTTGACACTGTAAGTCATGGAAGACTGTAAATACAAATTGGTCAAAACGGTGTTAGAATCAACTAAATACGTTCTATTTTCACAGTAATGGCCGAAACTTTATCAGTCAGAATTTAATCAAGGAGGCAAAAATTTTTAAGTAAGTAAAAGTGTTAAGGAAAGTAAGATAAGTTAATTAATAAAAGTCACTCTTGTTGACTAACGTGACTTATCAACTCAGACAGCTTTGACTAATGTGTGTTAATTTAACAGTGAATCAGGCTATAGGTGTTTTTGTACAGTACACAGCGGCGTAGCTAGACATTTTTGCTAATAATGGAGAAAATTTGGAATTTTATGTAAGAAAATCCATGAAAATAGCACTGTAGTTGCCGATGTTACTTGATGATATGGTGATTTGTCAATTTCCAGATATCGAAAAAGTTTACCAAAGTTGATTTATGGGGGAAACACCTCTACGTTAGAAACTGCAGAGCGCGTGAAAAAGTTTGCATTTTAGAAACAAATAGGCCTAATTTCGAATATGGAAATTTTATGGAGGGAATTCGAAATTTCATGAAACTAGAGGTGGGATATTCACACTTGACTGGTGTCACAAATGGCAAATTTCTGATTTTTTCACTTTTCAGAGCCAAGGGGCAACCTCCCCATGTCCCCTGTAGTTACGCCACTGGTGGTATAACCGCAATTATTTAGGAAGACGATACCAGATTAATAAAGAAATGAAGACAACAATAAAATTAGGTCCGCAAAGAATATTCTCACTTTTAAAAGAAGTTTGAAGGGTTATCTGCTTAATAACTATAATTGCTCCTAAGTTGTTTGCTGATTTTGTTCGTTTGCTTTGCTTCTGTGTTATATATATACTTATTCGTTGTATAGCTTGTACCTATGTTTATTTGTCTGTTAAGGGGACTGCCAGTACCAGCTCTTGCTTTTTCAGCCCTCCCCACCTCCTTGTTCAATCCTATTGTATAATCGTATTGTAATTGATGTGGAAAGTAAACTGAAACTGGAACAATAGATCAGACACACAGAGAAGACTTCATTGGAAATAATGCCATTGTTTTGTGCAGATTATCATCTGTTGCAGTACTCGGACTCTGCTCAACACACTAGTAGTGACTTCACTTCAGATTCAATTGAAAACGCACGATATTTTCCCTACAACTCCCGTAAGTATCCAGATCTTTAAATAGAGGTTTTCCATGTGACGTCTGCGCACCTCTTAATGATATACTGGCCGTCACTGATCATGCACAGTGGGTGATATCGGTGAAAAATCTCCAGAGGCATATGTACTCCCAATAAGACTGGGTCAGTGACAAGCGGATGCTTTTGTTATAAAGAAATCAACAATGTTGTCATAAGCATTTTCTATCTAGGCAGGCTCAAACTTAAAATAATTGAAAGGACTTATGTTCACAACGTCCTGCTCATCAGCATCAACCGAGGAAAAACGAGATGAGATAGAAGAAAATTTGGGGGCAAAACATCGACAAGTCACTGTAACCCATTAGTGAGGTTTACTATAATATATATAGCAATTGTCGTTGGTCCATCAATACTTGATACAAATATGTTTTTCTGTACACACGGTGATACAATACGAAACTGAAAACTTGCTTGTGGGAGGAACAGTAAACATGAATCAGGTTGTAGAATTCTTTCAATCCGCAATAGTGAATCTCAGATTGTGTTGTCCGTCATCGGAAACTTGATGTGAATTTTAATCAGAAGTTAAAATTCACAGATGAGAGGAGGGCATACTATATGACTGAGGTGAAATCACTGAACACATTTTTATAACGACATAATTCCTTACTTTTCCTTTACAGAAGGATCTGATCTCTTCCGCATCACATGTTTCTCCTTGCTTCAATTTGATGCAGGCGCAAAGTTCTTCACCCATTCTCACGTCTGGAACTCCAACGATCTGGAGGAAACGCGTGTTGGAAAACATTCAAATGAACTAGACTGGGCAATCTTTATATTGTTTTACGTTTCAAATATTAGTTTTGTACTTAGGCTGGATGGCAATGAATTATAAGTCTTCACCAGCATAGTTAAATGTGTTGATAAAAATTCATATAACATATAACAATCATATAACATGGCAAGTAAGCTAGAACAGGTAAACACACGCAGATCTGTATCATGGGATACTTAACCTATCGTAAAGGAAAAGCAAACACTTTTTCATATTGGGGCCTGAATAATTGACCAGACAAGATATTTTAATGTCAGTTAGATCTCACCGTTCGCTTAAAGGGCAAGTCAACAGTCACCCAAAACTTATTTTAAAACCTCACTTATCGTTTCTTCTTAAATCTCATCAAAGTACCATTTATTACTGGTTAGGGATTTTCAAAGTGCATATCCAATGTTGAACAATGAGCTATTCCCCATAAGTTTCACATTTAAGTTAGAAAAATATTATCACGTGACTCTCCAGGGCCATTGATGAAAGAGGATTGATTACTACAATACATCAAATTAGGATGACTGCATGTTATTTACCTTTCAAGCTCTTACTTCGAATTGAAATTCTCGTAAACTATTGAACTGTTAGGAAGGAGACATAACTTGAGCAGACTTCTTTGGAGCAATGTTTGTTACGGACAGTATAGGCATACTGCTCTTCTTCCGAAATCCCTGTTTGAATGCCTGGATCAATAAGTATCAGCGATGCATTGTTAAAATGCCAATGCAAAGACACGCCCTTCAATCTTATCTTCTTTAAACGTTCTGTTGCCAGCAATCATGCAAATATGTAAATTTTTACACTTTGTTCGTTGCTTGTCACAATCATTCTCATTCCTCGTAGTTTTGGACAATTTTATCACAACGTACATTTCAGATATGTTAAAAAGTTATCCGGAAATGTGCCAGAATTGGGCAAAATGATTAAGACTTGAACAAAACTTATAGAAGACTACGCCTCAAATTTGTGCGGATAAAGAGGAGCTACTTTATTTAAACTGCCATTGCATGCCGTTTATTTTAACGTTTTGATTAGAGCTGGGAACCTCTCCGTAACTAAAATGGCATGCTTTAACAAAGGCAATAGTTCTCGGTTCATTACTTGGGTGTGAAAGAGTCGAATCTTGTTCAGTGAGGGGAAAGTCAGAAGTATCTTACAACAGACATAAATAAACCTGTCAATCAAAGTTTGGTACTTGAATGGAAAAACAATTTTCTCAAGTACTTAGAGGGAAACAGCTATGACTGTTTTGTCCCCTTCCTAACAGCTCCCTGCTCGGACTATAAAGATCGTGGCCGGCTCGACTTGAACCAGTTGGTTGATAACTGGGCCTTAAAACTGTAAAACTCCATCTGACCTAACCCTGCTCACACTGACGTGGATGAAATCTTCAAACTGCCGATCGTCATGGCTAAAAATATCAAATCAGGAGCAACATCTTCGAGCTATTTGCGATTACTTTAAAAAGTATACTAGCAGAATTAAATGTAAGAAAATAAAGTGCGACTTAAAGAGATGAATATTGCACGGTAGCAGATACATATTATTCAAGACACCATTCTGGAGAAAAGAATAGAAGTATAACATTTTGATTAAGTTTTCTTTACCTTAAGGTTATAATTTGGTTGATAACAACCTATAGAGGAATCCGAGTGGGAGGAAATGAAGCTCAATTTACGTATACTTGATGTAGTCACATTTCACATCTGATTAATTCATTGACAGTACCAGATAATGTTAAAAGACCCTAAAAGTTACGTAACATTTGGCGTTACCGAACAGGCAAGTCAAGCATGTGTTATTTGCTTCTCACGAAACGTGAACTCAATGAAAGCATAGCTCATTGGAGTACACAGATCATGTACCAAGCTCAGACATCAATTCCACCCCACACTGCCTTTGATTTACTGGGGTGTCTGTTACTTTCTCAAGAAGCAACGTCACAGCATGAATGCTAAACCCTCAAATTTAGTGAAATTGAGTTCATCAAGAGGTATTTTAGTATTTCAGTGTACAATCACAAATAACACATTCAGCAAAGAATTGGAAAGATTTAAGCTGATAGCCCCCAATTTTGGGCCGACTCAACCAGACTATCACTTAACTTTTCGGATTCATCTCTTTGTCATCCATTTTACTAGCAATGGTAAAAGCTATATTATAGAAACTCATAATCTACGAAACGGATAATTCAGTTTTAGTGACATCGAGCTTTACTGAGGTAAAATATTTTACTATCTCACCTGTACGTTCTCTACTTTCGGGTGCTTAAGTATGAACTCTTCTATCTCTGCCGGGAAAATGTTGACACCTCCCCTGATAATAAGATCTTTGATCCTGCCTGCAATGCTAATGTTACCTTCGGTGTCCATCATTCCTATATCCCTGCAAATTATAATGATACATAGATGATAAGTATGGACATAATGCTAAAACAATACAATTGAATCTTTGGAAATTATTGCAACATAATAAAAATGGAACATTATGATACGATATTGAAATTTACTTTTAAGAGGTTAAAATGGAAATAAAGTGCTAAAGGCAGCAATTTTCCAGCAATGGCAGCATTACAAATATTCATATACAAAATATCCCCCCTGATAACTTGTCGAATCTAACAATTCCAACACTAAGCCAAAATCGAGTTAACACGGCTTTGACCATATAAGCCAGGTTCGCTTTCAGCAAATCACGAGTCCCAAACGATTCTATTAGGCGGTGGTATTTAGATGAAATTAAGAGAAATGTATTTTTCACTCTAAATGAATGTGATGCAGGGGAACTTGACTCTGGTCCTGGCCCTTACCCTGACCCTAATTCTGTCCTAGATCCTGACTACATCAGTTTCATAAAATCACAAAGGTGACTTTTTCTATCGCTTTAGCCACAAAAAAGAAAGAAAAGAATCAAAACAAAAAAGAAAAACAAACAAAAAACAAAACAAACTGCTGATAAAGTATTTCGAGGTAATCGTTCGAGACATCTTGAAACATAGTGTCCCTCATTTAAATTAATAAACTGGCCAGCAGCTCCCCATTTTGAGGTTAATAGCGTGTCGTAAGGGAATACAGCCTCCCCCAACTGGTCAAAACTTTGTTGAATTGGGCAGATTTTGGTGCCTCAGTCGGGCAGATATCATAGGCGTCCTCTTTCCGCCAAAAGTCTAAAATTCGGGCAGGAATTTGAAAAAATTCGGACAACCACCTGAATTTTAAAAATAGTATGGTTTTTCAGGGAATTCTTCAGCGTGTACGAGTCTTTAAAAGATATAATGCCCGAAAAAACGTAAGGAACTAGTCGCGGTAAAAAGATATTATTCGTGAGGTTCACTAGCCAGTCTTCCACAACACAATGAGCCGAAATGGTCGAATATCCAAAATCTATCAACTGTTCAAGCATTTGCCCCCAAAATAAGAAAGTACGGTAACATTTTTATAAAAAAAAACCAAAGAACTAAGAAATTGCGCCATATTTGGGAAGCCTGTGGCTTAAAAAAAAATCGTTCTTCATCCTGTTTTTAAATCTTCCGCAACATAATGCTCGAAATGACCGATTAGTTAAATGCTTCCAAATCTTTGCCCCCAAAACAGAAAACGATATATATTTAAAGAAAAAAAAAATTTATGGAAATTAAATAGGATAAAAAGATTTTCGACACATTTGGTAGCTTGTGAAAAAAATATTTCCTCATCAGCCCCACTTCATACTGGAGCTTTGCGCAACTTTGTCGGAAGTGGTTAAGTATTCGGACGAACTGGAAATGCTGGGATGTTTTCAATTGCCAAATTAACGGACAGACGGGAGGGTGTTAGGTGCAGTGATTAATAGTTTGTCATCTATCCTGCCACTAGAGCAGAATTCGGGCAATGGTTAAGAAAATCTGGTAATTTGCTTTTCAACACGACAATGATAATGTGTGTGAATGAATGACAATTCATTAAACCCACCTCGGATCGTGACAGTTTTGTTAAAAGGTGCTACTAGTAGAAGTAAAACGATTTACATTCGGCAGTTCGCGCGATCACACAGACAATTTCATCTATTCAATTTGTATTGAATTTAGCAAAGTTGCTCAACAGAGTAAAACGCTTGCATGTTTCAATTTCGTTGAATACCTTTCCTCCAAAAAAGATATATACAAGACTATTTCATCCAATGTTACCGTAGTAGTACATTTTATTTGGAGATTTTGTAACTAACAAAATGGTAATTTTCTGATCACTCAGCAAGTTGTTGATTTTTCTATTATTGCAAACAAAAATCGGAATAGCCACTGCCTATATCCTTCTTAAAAGCCTGGGATGCCATTTCGGGTTACCTGAGGGGTGAATTTTCCAAAATAGAGGTCAAGTCCCGGGTTGGGGATATGGAGTCGCGCAAAAAGTCACCGCCCCTTGAGAGAAGGAGTCCCGTACGGTCATGGTTAACATCCTTACCCTGAATGCATCCATCCATCTTTGAGCACTTCATTTGTCTTCTGTGGATCATTCCAATAGCCCTTCATGACACCGTAGCTTCTCATGCATACTTCCCCACGTTCGCCAATAAGAAGTATCTTTTCCGTCTGGGGATCGATTACTTTTACCTTAAAAGATAGGTTCAAGCGATACGCTGCCTAAATTTAATACACTTAATATAAACTTAATACATGATCAGAGCTTACTCGCTATTCTGAATACAAAAGGTCAACATGTCAGCTGGACATCGTGATAAGTACCTGGCTTGTGGTCGCTCGTTTTTTCAGATCAACTGAAGGGACTTTGTCTTTAAGCTTTCAAACGTAGATTCCATAAATCCAAAGGCTTCATAAGAAAAAGTTTTAGTAGTCTATAGTTCTAAGGTTATCTGGTTCAGCTTCGAAACTTAGAAACCATTAGCAGGGGAGTCAAGGCAACTTAAAGGCAACTATACACGATTAATGTTTTTCATCTATTAATTTGTATCAAACAATTGACGAAAAATGATCGTGTGGGGGACATTGACGGCAAATTAATGGTATCAACATTACTGAAGCAACTATTGGCGTATCAAAGAAGCTCCTTTCATATTTATTGACAACTCGTCAATCGTTTAGTTCACTTCCTCTTCTTTTTTAGGGTTTGGAGTAATAAGCCAGGGCAAGAACTTAATTTCGATAGATTCTTTCATTTCAAAGGTTTTCATCAGAATGAAAATGGAAACTAAAGTTGAAAAAAAAAAACATTGATCGTGTGTGAGGGAACGTTACTGATATTAATTTACAAAATTAATTGGCTAAAAAAATGATCGTACATGGGGGGGCCTTAAAAGACTGTAGCTTCAACTAAACACCGCACTTAGCCATCTTGTGTTATACTGCCTATAGTGCGTAGTTTCTGAAGTCCAGCACATAAGATTTCACAAACAGAAAATGATTATATACAGTTCATAGGGCATGAGAAATGTCATTCCCAGCTATCTGGAAAGCTTTCTTTTGCCAAGACCAACAACAACAGCCTACTTACAGATTATGTACCCCATAGGGTTACCCTCTTAAGTTTTATCTGCCAAAGACAAGTTGATTGAAGCTAGAAAGCCATAGGTTCAAATTTACAGCAAAATGTTTCCCTCATAAAACAATGCAATGCCCCCTAAAGACTATATAGGCTTTGACGAAACAATTTTGTACCACTGAGAAGAAATTGTGGAAAAACGTATCATTTACCTCAACATGGTCGAAGGACTTTCCAGTTGTTTTGAGAATAATCTCTTCCGGGTCGTCTCGTCTTGTCGCATTGGTAACGGGCCCTGTCTCAGTCATACCAAATAGGACCTACAATATGAACCACATATGTCAAATAATATGAGCTTAAAGAGTGCATTTTTGAAACTATTAACCACCAGTTCGGGAGATAACCGTTTCGGGAGGAAAGTGAGTTATAATTCCACTGATTGAATGAAATTTTCGTGTCTGAAAGGTTTGAATATTAATGAGCATTAAGCAATGAGTACAGTTTTGCAATCATTGATACTTTTTTGAATAAATGTGTCCGTGTTCAAAATATGGAATAATAGTTTAGATACAAATGGCGAAAGCTTTGACAACGTATTTACAAACACAAGTGCTGGCACGATCCATGCACTAGTCTAACACATCTTTCAATATGTGGAAATGGTGCATAAAACTTGCGGATGTGTCGAATATATATTAAATAAAACTTGGGTCAAAGAACGTACTAACGTAGCAAACAATCGGGGCAGTGAACAAAGAATATGACGAAGTTGTTGTTCCCCTAGCAAAGAAAAAACGTTAAATGATGTGCCCAAATTTCTGTTTCCTAAAATCGATAAAAAAATAACAATATTGTTTTGAACATTTTAACTTCGTTGATTTTGCGCGGTAGGATCGGAATGCATCATATTGAAAATGGCTCCACCACATGGCAAAATATACCCAATCGGGTAATAATCGGCATTATCTCCTGAACTGGCCAGAAGGCCGGCCTGAAGACTTAGTAATTGTTTGCCGAAGAGAAATAAATTTATCAACCTTTACATCTTAGCCAATAGGCAAACTAGTCCCCGGAAGCTCAGCGATTTAAGTGATTTGAGAGGCTCCAAAATGCCGAAAATCATATTCAAATTAAGGGTTCTAAACTATGAATTTTATTCAGGGGTGGGGTTAGGTAAGGGACGAGAAAGGGATCGTGAAGTACTGTGGCATTTGATTAAGAAAAAAGACACTTAAAAGTAATTTTAGGGGGTAAAGCCAAAATTTTGAAGTTACTCAAAATTGAACATGTGATTGATAATTTGAGACAGGCCCAAAGTGTTTTGGGGCATCTCATCAATGGGGGGTTCTATTTAGAATGCCAAGGCAATATGCTTGGGGTCGAGGGGTCCGCAACAGGACCACCGGAAGCTCTGACATTTTAGGCTTTTAGTGGACTTAATGGAAGCAAGAAAGTATCTTTATATAGGTACTATTGCTATGTAGAATGGTGCACCTTCCATGACCTTTAACAGGATTGCCATCTTGTTGTTTATGAGCAACTTCCCTTCGTTTTATCCTAGATTCCCAGGGCCCTTCCTGTTTTCCGTCACTTGTTACGGGTGAACATGACAGTCTACCTCTTTCTAGTTCCACGGGTATGTTTTCCCGTATTTTTAAGGTATGGCCAGTTTCACCCTTTACAGACTCCTCATTGGTCATTTAGATCAGCTTATTCATTAATTTTCAGTTAATTTGGTGCGTCACGGCTTTGAACCAATCAGGGAACTTCAGTTATACACAGTCCCACGGGACTTGCAAGTAGTGGCGGAGCTGCCATATGGTCAGGGGGGTCGCCCCCCTCCCCCTGACGGACCAAAATCGTCTGTCGTCGCCCTTTTTAGGTTTCTAACATACCGTTACTATTGTAACATTATTGGCAAAAGACATAAATTAATAGCGTTGTTTTAAGGCCCCAGATAACAAAATGCTCAAACAGCCACAGGTAACTGTACTATCTGCACTTTATTCTGATGAAAAAGAGTCTTTTGTAATATAGGGATAGGTTTTGCGGAAGCGTATCTTCATGCTTTATACACACTTTTGAATGTTGTCGCTGTGCTAAGTAAATTGCTTCACACCAAACGTGATTATGAGCTTACAAAATGCACCGACTGACATTAAATTCAACCTCTCGGCTAACAGGCTAATAACAGAATTAAGGATGTTGAAAAGGGCGCATCAATAATTGTAGCGCAAATAGCCCTCTTGTTGTCGGGTATAATTGTCAACATAGACAATAAAGAGAGTTTATAAAGTGACCAAAATGGCTTCCACAACATTTTTCAAAATCATTTGAAGAGATCATTCAGGTTAAAATAAAATAAAAATGTTATCCTAATAGTAATGATTTAAGGGTTTTACTGAGCAGTTTCCATTTTTTGCTTTTCTTCAAATGACCATTTTCATGATAAATGGCTATTTCTGAAACTGCACGATAATCCAATGAAAATGCTTATTTCTGTACTTTCGTGGTTTCAGAAGCCAGAAAATTGTATATAATTAGCCTAGGTTTAGGTTACTTTTTTATTATGAATACCGTTTGCCTTGGCTATTTCTTTCAAAGTACTGAAAGGCTATTTCAGAGTGGTCACATGATGTAAATTACGTCAATTAATGTTTCTTCGTGTATTTATCTTGATTTCCAGATGCCAAAAATGTACACCGAACGGTGATTAACCATAACTTTTTCCCCTGTAAGATTGCTTGCTATTTAGCTCTAGCAAGTTTAATCTTTATCCTCACAAAGTAGCCCATTATTACATTCAAATCTTAAATCGAGGGCTGACATTAACACAAAATATAATGACGGCCTCCTTACTAGAATGTGCAAGAGAGGGATAGAAACATGGGCGTCCGCAGGTAGGGGCAAGGGGAGAACTTGCCCTCCCCCTGGAAAATAAAAAAAACCTGAAAAAAACGAAGAAAACATAAAGAAAAAGAAGAAGACAATTATCATCAACATTTCTGAACAGTTCAATTAGTGTTTTCCCTATTTATATGCGGTACTAGGCTTTAGAAATGCCATTTCCAGCGATCTGAGAGGCATATTAGGCTAAAATTTTCTTGCGCTCCGCGCCAACTCATGGTGGCGTGGAGCTTTTTCCCCCTAAAAGAATTTTGTCTTCCCTCCCCCGAATTTTGTTCTGCGGAGGCCAATGGATAGAAAATTCAAACATGTTTTATAGAAAAACTTGCTGTGGAAAAATGGCAGAGGGCAAAGAAGTCTTCTACCAGGTGCGGAAAATCAAATGGATAGTCTGAAAAGCCGTGGCTTCGACTGTGTTGAGTCTCAGGGCATTTACTCCTTCGAAGCGCCCCTGCAGATCACTTTCGCCCCCTCTGACCGAAATCCCTAGCTCCGCCACTGTTTGCAAGCCCGATCCCGCAAGTTCTTTCGTGCAGCAAACTTCAGACGAGGATCACTTGAGTAATCTGTAGTTATGTAATTACTATAAAGACCGGTCGAATAATTAAAACTTTATCATCTTTTTTGAAACTCAATCACCGAATAAATAAATCATTGTAATATCAATTGGAACTCTCATTTGTTTTTTCCTGTTTCCAGCTACGCAATATCCCGTACCTGTTGCCCACTAATGCTACTTTACATGCTGGAATCGCGGGGCTTAAACTCATCGAAGCATTGCTTTACACTATTAATAATCCTAAAAGGGACATTATTGCTCGGGCAAATGTGTGTTATTGGGACCAATCAGGGAACTGGGGACATGCCCCTCGCTATGTATGTTTAAAGGTCCTGATTTGAGAAGAAGAAAGATAACTTGAGAAAGAAAGATAGCTTGCAAACATTTTTTAACTGTTTTAAGGGCGAAAGTAAACTCTACTACAGTTTATCGTTAATGTGGGGGTCCAGGAAGCGAAGACTCCCGGAAGCTTTGCAACTTTTGCACTCTAAAAAGTAATAATTGAGTCAAAGAGTAGCCGAAATGTAATAAAAGCAACTTAAAATTTATTTTCCGACATTCAGTTTTGGGGGGCATGCCCCCCAAAATCTCATTAAAAATATTGGGGCTCAGGTCCCACTACCCCCCCCCCCCCCCACTTCAGGCGCCTATGCAAACGGTCCTTTGCCAGAGGGTCAGGAGAACTTTAGAAAAAGTAAACATGACAGGCCACTGATGTAAATGTTCTGAGGCCCGGAAGATTGGTCAAATGTTTTCCTTCATTAGACGTACTAGCTTCCCCGGGAAGCAGTTTAAAGTTTGTTTTCGCCAAACGGCTCTTTGCCGTAGGCCTAGTAGTTTCTCCTTACCACTGGTGTTACGTTTAGCTTCTTCTGAAGTAACTTTAAAAGTTCCTCGGGACAAGGCGCTCCACCAATTCCGCAATGTCTTACGGTACTGATACTATATTTGTCAAAATTAGGATGGTTGAGGCTGTCGAAGTACACAGTGGGTACGCCCATCACAGTTGTGCATCTGGAAACAAATGGAACTTACTGTCATTAAAGACACACACACGCAAACACACCCACGCTCACACATGCACCCATTCGTGTTGGTGTGTTTAAACCCCATCAACTAACACCCACACACAAATATCAAATATATATATATATATATATATATTTATATATATATATATATATATATATATATATATATATATATATATATATATATATATATATATATATATATATATATATATATATATATATATATGTATATATATATATATATATATTGTTTTACTGCAACACTTTCGACCTACACATTCTAACTTCGATCTACCAATTTCGACCTACTGATTATTGATCCCGCTTGGGAGTACTATGGACACAAGGAGAGAGAATTGATTCACGCGGGGTATTAATAGTGTCGCTTCTGTGAATCACGGGCTGTTCTAGCGTAGTGGTCATAGACTATGCCCGGAAAGCGGAGGATGGTGGGTTCGGTTCATTTTTCTCTCTGGTGTTTTTCTTCAACAGTTCCTCCTTTGAAAAGAGTTTATACTCTATCTTGGATCGGTATAAAATTCATGATCGATTGTATTACTAATATATATATATATATATATATATATATATATATATATATATATATATATATATATATATATATATATATATATATATATATATATATATATATATATATATATATATATATATATATATATATATATATATATACATGTTGAATGAAATGTACTGGAACCAACAAAATTTCTCGCTCAGCAAGTAGGTTCCACATAGGATTCACAGACACCACTGAAATGTTGCATATTTTGAGTGAGAAAAGTCAAGTGGCGGTCAACTACACGCTTTAGATGACAAGAAGCGCACCGTGCCTGGTAGCTTTCGGTTATTTATTCAACCTTCAACAGCCAAGTAAAATGAAACAAGCTAAAAGACGTTACAAATACCCCTGTGCATCAGAATCAAAAGGTAAAAGGTCAAAAGTAAAAAGCCCCCCTCAATAGACTACACAAGTCTCTAAAACGATACCAAGAAATAGCCGTCTACTACCAATCCCCGGAGAATATATATACATATATATATATATATATATATATATATATATATATATATATATATATATATATATATATATATATATATATATATATATATATATATATATATATATATATATATATATATATATATATATATATATATATATATATATATATAGGTCGAAAAGAGGTAGTAAAAAGTGCTTAAAAGTTTGCGGAAAGCTCCACGACGTTTCGGGTATAAACCCTTCATCAGGTGGCCAAAACCAAACTGAACAACCAACAGTAACAATTGGACACGACAAACATCAAACCCGAAGCGATCGCTGTAAAAACAGAACCGAACGAAAGTGACTGTCAGAAAACATGAGTGCGAAGTATGAAACACAAATCAAAAAAGGAAAAGAGCGTCTTGGATGAAAAAGTAAACGTACAAATCGAACATGGTCGGAAAAAAGGGGAAAATAGTAGACAAAAACTCTGAGGTCCGGAAAAAATAATAATTAGGGCTACACAGTAAAAAATGAGCACGAACGGGTAAGTGTAAAAGGAGTAAAAAATGGCTCAAAAAGGGGTGAATATTACAAAAGGTCAATTCTAACATTAAGGCCGTGTGGAGCGAGAGTACCTAGCCTCGTGATCAGTCGGTTTTCAGCACTTAGGCGGTCACGACCGGAGCCTCGGCACATTACAGCTGCCGTAACAGTTAAATGCTGTATAGAACAAGGTGAAGGGGGATTAAAATGTGCAGCCACCGGGTATCCATGGAGATTCTCTTTGATGGACCTAAGGTGCTCGGTGACTCGATCCGCGAGGCGGCACTTGGTCTCTCCCACATACAACGAGTTACATCTCCCACATGCTAAAATATAAACTACATTAGAGGAAATGCAGGAGAATCTTTGTTTGACAATAAAGTTATTGCCGTTGGGGCCTGAAATGTTGACGAGGTCGTGTTTGCCAACAACTGGACATGTATTACACCTCGGACGGTTACATGGAAAGGTACCAGCCGTGTCGTCGAAAGAAGTTTGTTGGTGGGAAGCCCGAACTAAATGGTTGGCTAAATTTTTCTCAACTCTAAAAGCAGTGATGGGGGGTTCCGGGAAAACATCACGGGTTGAGGGGTCTTGTCGGAGCAACTCTACATTTTTGTGGATAGCGTGTAAAATAACTTCTTACAAGACTCCAAAGCCAGGACCTTGGCTAGCCTGTTGCCCAAATCCCCGTCCACCGAATTCGACCCTAACAATAATAACCAGCCAGACACCAAGCTTGTAGTCACCATTCCGCCCGATCTGGAACTATCTTCCTCTGAGCGCTCAGTTTTAGCGAAAGGTCTCAACTTTGTTCCACTGAACCCCCTTCCTGATGAGTTTTCCATACGCAGAGACGTTTCGTCTTTCTGTAGGAAACTCCGCCTTCGCTACCATTTCGGGATAACAGACCATCAGGATGACACCCCCTCAGAGGAAGTTCCCAACCCCGCCAACACTGTCCGTTCCTCCTGGACGCCCAAGCCAGGAGAAAATCCCACCCTTGACAATGTAATCAATACCATTAACAAAGAAGTAAACGATCTCCTTCCCCCTAAAATGACCTCACTGCGTAACCTTCGTCCTGAAGAACGAGATGCCATTTTATCCCTTAAAAGTAACAGGGATATCATTGTCAAACCAGCTGACAAGGGTGGTGCTGTTGTGGTTTGGCGGAAGGACCTGTATATTGCTGAGGCCAACAAACAGCTATCCGACCAAAGTGCTTATTTAGAACTTCCCGTTGACCCCACTCCTGAGTGCCAAAAGTTAGTTAAGAACACATTAACCCAACTAATGGACAATAACCAACTACCCCAAAACGCTACTTCTCTACTACACCCTTGCCCACAGATTTCCAATTTCTACCTACTTCCCAAAATCCACAAAGCAAACAAACCTGGTAGACCTATCGTTTCTTCACACAGCTGCACCACTGTTCTTATTTCTGAGTATGTAGATTCCGTGCTCTCCCCTTTAGTTTCAGCCTTGCCGTCGTTTGTTCAAGACACACCACATTTCTTGAGACTTATTCGTGACTTTGAGTTTCCTGAAAATTGCGGTGAACGTCTTTTATTCACCATGGATGTGTCCAGCCTCTACACGTCCATTCCTCATGATGCGGCCTTAACAGCTATCCGTTACTACCTAGACAAACGGCGTGATCCCGTTATACCGACTGACACCTTGCTACGTCTGACGGAACTTGTTCTCACACAAAATTGTTTTCAGTTTAATGGGCGTTTTTTCCGCCAAGTTAAAGGAGTGGCTATGGGAACCAAAATGGGTCCTTCTGTTGCCTGTTTGACCATGGGTCACTTTGAAGAACAACTTTTTTTCTCAGTATACCGGGCCCCGACCTATACTTTACAAAAGGTATATTGATGATATTGTAGGATTTGCTACTGGATCCCGTCGTGATTTAGAAACTTTTATCGACTTTGTTAATTCCTTTTGCCCCTTTTTGAAATTTAACCATTGTATCTCGGACTCATCTGTTGTTTTTCTAGACCTTCGGAGGATTCTGACTTCTCTACTGCCTCTGAAGAAATTTTGTCCTTTTTTGAAAAACGCCAGTACCCTGCCAAAATCCTCTCTAATGCCCTACGCAGGATTCAAGGAACCAGCAGAGAGGAAGCCTTGGAGAAAAAGAGCAAATCTGGTACCAATCTGTGTATTCCTTTAGTTATTTCTTATCACCCTTTGGTCCGTCCCATTTTACACGCTATCCACAAAAATATATATATATATAAAGCGTAATCTACTTGATTAATTGTTTGGATTGCCATAAGCAATATGTGGGTGAAACGGGATTAGAGCTTAGAACTAGACATAGGGGTAACCGACAGGAGTTTAGAAAAGGTCAAACTCCCATTGGTAAGCATTTTAAGGCGTGTAAAAATTTCGAATTAATAGGTATCGAAAAGCTACGTAACAATAACAAGAAAACTAGGGAGGAGGTTGAATTGAAATGGATTTACCGGTTGAATACTCTTGCCCCTATAGGTCTTAACGTAAAAGATGTAAGCCTAAATAGTGCATTGCCTAATAGCTAGTACCTTTTCCATTACTGTTATTTCTTAGCACGTGAGCAAGGGGAGTGTATCTCCCCGAAACGTAGTGCGTTTTTAACATCTTTTTGCCTCAGAAGATTTGACACGATCTTGGTCTTCAGTTTTTTATAAAAAAACATATCTTTTTAGCAGTATGCCGTGTGTTTTGTGCATGTTTCTTGTTATCGTTATATATATATATATATATATATATATATATATATATAAAAATATATATATATATATATATATATATATATATATATATATATATATATATATATATATATATATATATATATAGGTCGAAAAATGGTAGTAAAAATTGCTTAAAAAAAAAACTCCATCGATTGTATTACTACAACACTTTCGACCTACACATTCTAACTTCGATCTAACAATTTCGACCTACTATATATATATATATATATATATATATATATATATATATATATATATATATATATATATATATATATATATATGTTTACAAATACGGATAATTGCCCAAAAAACAAGACTGGACAGAGTGCTCAATTCTGCAAGCAGAAGAGCAGATAGGAATAGGCATAGGAAATTTCCTCGATGTCACGCTCAATATGAGAGATGGTACCTATGCCCCCTACAGGAAACCCAACGACACCCCTCTGTTCATTAATACCCAGTCAAACCACCCACCCAACATACTTAAAAACATCCCCATGGCTGTAAACAAACGTATTGCTGAGCTCTCTTGCAATCAAGCAGTTTTTGACGCTGCAGCGCCTGCCTACCAAAAGGCACTAGACTCCAGTGGCTTTCAACATAAAGTGAAGTACCCATTTGAGAGCCCGCAAACCCCAAGGCGAAAGAGGAAGCAAAGGCACAGGAAGGTTATCTGGTTCAACCCCCCGTTCAGTAAAACAGTCAAATCTAACGTTGGCAGGGCTTTCCTCAAACTCATAGCCAAACACTTTCCCCCGGGGCATAAGCTGCACAAAATATTTAACAAAAACACTGTGAAAGTCAGTTATAGTTGTATGAAAAACATGCCGTCATAAGCAACCACAACTCTAAGGTGCTTTCAAAGAAAACTGCTACACCCCCAAATCGTGGCTGTAACTGCAGGGTTAAAATTTCTTGTCCCCTTGATGGGAAATGCCTCACATCAGCCGTAGTCTACAAGGCTGAACTCACTAGTAACGATGGCACACACTCATACATAGGCATGTCTGGCGGCCCATTCAAGGAAAGGTACAACAACCACAAGAAATCTTTTAACTTAGAACGTCATGAAAAAGAAACAGGCTTTTACAATTCGTTGGTACATATTAGAACAGTCAAACACACATAGAACTCCATCTGGCTTTTGTAACCTTTGTCAAGCTGAAAAACTTGCTATAGTCGATCACCGTTCCCCCAACCTCTTGAACAAAAGATCGGAGATTCTATCACAATGCCGCCATCACCACACACGCAAGAAAGTTACTCAAGCGGGCAATGGTTAAAAACCCAGAACGGCGAAGGCTTGTGTTCATTGTTAACCGAGATCCCCTGACGATCGCATTGAATTGTGAGAAACTTTAAGTAGGGTTTTGTTTGCTTTTACAGCATAAATACATGGTATATATATATATATATATATATATATATATATAAGTTGGTTTGGCCTTTGTTCAAATAACAGATGAAGCAACTCGCAATTCACCTCCTGAGCATATATATATATATATATATATATATAACGCTAATTCCCACCTTAGGGGGAAATTGTTATATCTGCGCGTACATAGGGCGAAAAAATAACAATGAAATACATAAGAAAAAGTGTTCGCCCTAACGTATAAAAATATACACAACGTTATTTCAATGGCCCGCCATTTCTTAGTGTTAATAGCTAGGTGTCCGTAAATTTGACAACTTTGAAGTAATTGCATCTGCTTTGTAAATCTAGGCGGGCGCCCTTGTCCGTTTACGTGTTCCTATAGAAAAAGTGTGTAGAAACGTTACGGCGAACTTTATATTTCGCCCCAAAAAATTTTTCCCCTTAAGGTTGACTTTTCAACAACAACTTTCCCCCTAAGTGCTGAATTAGTGAAATATATATATATATATATATATATATATATATATATATATATATATATATATATATATATATATATATATATATATATATATATATATATATATATATATATATATATATATATATCATCAACCGATGGGAGGGAGTATAAATAAGAAGAAAGTAAACACTATTGCATTTCAAGATACCAGCTTGTTTCGTATAATCTTTGTGTAACTGAGGAATATTTCATCATCCACAAACCTTATATGTCTTCCTTGAATAATAGGAATGAACTTGTTAGCAGCTGTAGGCACCGTAAAAAGAAGCTGTTATGTCATAATAACTTTTTATAATGAAGCATAGAGTGCTTACCTAACTGATCTGTAAAACACTTAGATTTTGTGCGTATTTAATTAACCCGCGCACTCTTAAGCTATTTTGCGCGTTCTAGTTCTGCAGATAATACTTTCTTCTGTGGACGTCATAATGGGCCCTTAACCTCTATGACGTGTCTATAACACCCGCGTCTCATTTTCATTTTGTTATTTTATAACCGTTATGCTTCGCATTTGTAGACTGAGGAGTGCAGGCTACAAACGTATTAAAATGATCTGAAATTTTAATAAAATACTGAAGACAAAGATCGTGTCAAATCTTCTGAGGCAACAAGATATTAAAAACGGTAAAGAGTTCAAAACTTAAAAGTTTTAAATATATATATATATAATAGGTAGGTGCAGGGAATGTGGACCCCTTAAGGACCATTTGACTCATAAAAATTTTTAGCAGAGTCATCATGACCTCACCACCTATCCTCGAATAGTTGTTTATATAAGCTTTCAAGTTGCATATTTAACTAGTTTGACCATAAGAGGAGGTCAAAGTTCAAAGGTCAAAAGGGTCCAATTTCCCTTCATAGGCAGGCAATGTGGACCCTTATGATTAATCATTCAGATGAACCAAAATGAAAAGTGTTTCGAATCAGGATCATACAAAGAGCCTGGTAGCTTATTGGCAAGAGCATATCCAAGAGAAAAATCATTTAGTAACGTTTTTAAGGGGGGAACTTACGCGATTATAAAAGTAAAGGCTGGCTATTACGAGGAAAGGCTAAATCCGACAATTTAGTGTGTAAAGGTTCTATACACCAGCTTCGCGAAACCCACCAATAATATTACTGTGACAGAAAAGAGTCAGTTTATGCATTATTATGTCTTCAAAAAGTTCCATTCCATTACTAACATATTTTGCTATTACTTACGCTCTCATTGAGTACCTATCCGACCATATATCGTACTGTTATAAATATTTCATGAGTACGTTAAGACAGTTACATGCTCGTTGCAAAGTGGGATCCACTTTCCCTGCATACCAAGGTTTTTTACAGAAACCAACACTTGTTGCTAATTATACGATTAATCAGTGCAGAGTGACCGATAACTAGGCTAGTGCACAACATAACAATCATGAAATGCAATGCCACAACTGCATTAAACTCATGGGTTGTGTAAGAAGAAAACACAGCTTTTGAGCAACGAAAATTTAGATCGGACCCAAAAATGGCACAAACGCGTCCTACCCGCTTCAGAAATCTAGCCTAAAATGGACAGAAATCCTTTTATCTTGACAAATCTTCAGTTCGGCGTGTACCGTAACAAGTTATTCCACGAAACTTTGGGTATAGCATAGAAGTAAAATATATCCTCTCTTGCTCATGTACCGAAATCTGTCGTGGGGTCCGCTTTACTCTCAGGGTCCGCATTCCCTTCACCTTGTTTTTTGTTTACCTTGATCGACACCATAACACAATTTTAGACCTATTATTTATGAAATACTACGAATGACATTTGGGGGATAAGGAGAAATGTGTGGATTCTGGCTGTTGTTTCCAAGTTTAGGCCACAGCCTCAGCCCCATTGTGAATGAGTTCCATTAGAATGAAGTGGACTGTTTCGACTTACTTCTCGTCCTGAATAGACTTAAGGAGAGCTTCAGGTTCGAAACCAGGTGAGGGCAACGTACAAGTAACACCGTGGACGACAGAGGCAAGGCATCCGCATACCATTCCTCCAACATGGTATAGGGGTATCGGACAACTTGCAACCACATCCTGCAAAAAAGAATATATGCGTTCGAAACTTGTTTTTCTCCGTGGAACGAATTCTCACATAGGCTACATGTGCAGCTACGTGACCATATGCACGTACGACTTCTCAGTATCATAAATAAATCACACCCATAAAGACGTCATTACCCACTCTGACCCTCCCATTGGTCCCTCCCCCTCTCCAACTCCCCTACCAACCTCATCAAAAATCTTCCCGCCATTTCTTTTTTCTGCTTTATTTTTAGTCATCGCTCATCGCCATGGCGTCGTAAAGTCTGATGGTGCGCAAGTGGCGGAACCAGGTTTCCAAAGTCAGGAGCAAATAAGGGAAATTGCTGGGGCTAACAGCGAAGAGCGAGTCTATGCCGGTGGAACCCAGAGGCCTGCCCTAGGGCCCCACCAGGGACCCCACCTGGTGGGGTCTAAGGGACAAGGTTCCGGTGGGGTTTTAGTAGGTGAAATGCTCCAAGCTATTAGCATATCAATGAGTCAAAAATTAAGTCTCAGGATACTAGGTATATTCTGGTTCATAATCCATCATCTTATGCAATGATTTTAAAGGATTGTAATGAATTAGTCTATCCTGTTGAATACATGTGATAGTGTAATTGTGCCAAATGTCCTTGAAATGAAGTTTTACACATAGGTGTAATTGTGGAATCTGTTTTAGTTGCAGTGTACTCACAGTGCAGGCTCAGTCAAGACATTCCAAAAAGGGGTGGACCTAAGAGAAACAGGGGCGTGAGAGAGTTGCACTGCTAGATTCCCGTTCGTTTCATATTGACAAATTTATCGGGTCTCTGCATTTGTCCATGTTGGTTTGTTTTGACCCCAAAAGAGTTAGGCTATCTAGTTAGTGAGATGGAGTTTTACGGCCCAGTTTCCAACCTATTGGTTCAAGTCGAGCCGGCCACGGCCTTTTTCCCCAGTTGCGTCGCACTGGATTTTTTTCCCTACTAGTACGCCCCCAAAGAGGGCGTACATTTCGCTCTGTGACATCATATGCACACGGTCTATAACTCTTGGTCTTTGTTCTTCCTACAGAACGTAACTGATACATGTAAGATCACAATAGCATGCGGATTCTTTGCCCCTCCAATTAGATAAGTCCTACACGACCTACAGACCACACCGTTATTTGTCAACTACAAACAGAACAGGTTGTAAAATAACAGCTTGGTTGTAGCACAATCATGCTGTTGTTCTTATTTGACCTGAAGTTACTCTCTTTTTTTGAAACCCAAACTAAAGCGATAGCAACGAACAATTTACTAGACATAGTGTTTATATAGGGTCAGAAAGTCAATTTTTATGTCATGGGGACCTTTTATCATGTTGATCGCGGATAAACAATTGCATTCTTTTTTCGAGTTTAACATATTTAAAGGTTATCATTTGAAGGTCATCCAATGAAATGCCATCTATGTGACAGTACTAAAGAAAATTTATGAAAAATGTAACATCACTGGAAAGCACTACAGAAACCAACCAACATGCATGGAAGGAGTATTCTCCAATCCCATAGGTTAGTATCATACTGTCGAAAAATGACTACACGATAGTACGTGATTCCTTTAATTTAAATTGAAATTGTTGACTTACTTTTTGGTATTCAATTTTAAGTATAAAACATACTGTCGCCTTACAGTGTCTCCTTCCTTACCTCCACCCCAGCCGTGAGATAAATAAATTGCTAGTCATTGGGACCGTACACCTTTGAATTTCTCACCTCTCCATCCAAACCGAGGGTCAGTCCAGTAAAATAACCGTTATTCAATATTGCATGGTGACTGAGAAGGGTCCCTTTCGGACGTCCAGTTGTTCCCTTCGTAAAAAAGAAGAAAATTGGTTGTAATACGTTAAATGTCCTGCATATCAATACTAGTTCACGATCCTTAATTAAGTCATGATGTACACCACTGAAGACACAACTGATGAAATTTCATAAATTGGAATCCTTCTTTTGTCCTTTGCTAGCTAGCTTAGAGAGCATACTTTCACTTGCCTCTTTGGCGTACTGGAAACTTCTACGTTTTTGTGAAGTCCCCCACCCCGACTCTCTGGCAAAGAGCCGTTCGGCGAAACCAAAACACAAAGGGTGCTTTCACGTTACGTCACAACTGGTAAACCACGCCCACTGCCGTGCAATAATCAAGAGTTTCAATGCAACAGTGGGTCGTCAGCTGTTTCTCAGCTCGATACACTAGTTGATGCCAATTTTTGCCCGTCAATATAGGCGGGCTTGAGACGTATGTGAAAGCACTCCATACTCCCGAAGAAACTTCTGTTCTACATTTTGATGCAAACTGGGGTTCAATTAACCCCTCTCCTGTAGTCCCTTTAGGAGAGGGGTTAATTAAGCAATGAGTTGCCCTTCTCTCTATTTTGTCATCCAGGTGTCAAAAATTGTTACTAAGGTGATGTCGTGCGAACGTAGTGGAAACAGATCTACTGCGCATGATCAGGAACATCAGTATACAAAACTGAAACGCACTCATGTCACGTGCATGACCTCTATATTAGGCCTACTGGAAATTTGGGGATTTTTTAACAAAATAGTGAACTTGAAAATGCGGAGCTTGTTTTAAAGAAAAGTTGAGATTTTTGGAAGAAATTTGGCTTAATATAAAGGATATTAAAAAAATCGAGCTGTTTGATCAACTTGGAATCTGTCCTTGGGCAATTCATGGCGCCACCCCTGCTGTATTCATAAGCCCAAACTGAAATTAGGCCTAACTCTCGACCTAGATTGGTTTCGATACATGAATATTCATTTCCACAAAGAAGCTGTAGTTGTAACGGTGTTCTGCCACCAACATACTATTGCAAGACAGCAAGAGTCGTATGGGAGATTTGAAATTTCCATTGACCGTTTTCATCAAAATTGCATCGTAGTCAGGCTTTCTTTTGTATATTCTCCGTCAAATATTTATGGGAACTTCGTTAGTTGTGATTGTACGTATGAGTGAATATTAATAGCGTGCAGTTTTTCCACCTAATTCGTACGATAGGAAATGCATTAAGTGCACACTTACACAGTTTGACGAAGAATTCTTTCAAAAGTTTGCTGACGCTTGTAAGTCCGCGTACAGGCAGTACTCCGTGCCTGCAAGTCCGTAGAGAGTACCATCTTCGATAACGACCTACGTCACCCTGATAAAATCAACATTCATTCATACTTGCACTTCTACACTTCCACGGTTCACTTTGCAGAATAATTGACTAAAAATCGCGCTCGTTGGATGGCCCCAGCAGAAGTCCATTCCGTTACTTTACTTTTGTAGGTACTAATCCGCTGAATTCCAAGGCGATGTGCACTGTTTAACAAGAAATTTCCTAACCATAGCCCTAACGATAGCCGGGCCCTAATCCCTAAACTAATCCCTAACGCTAAGAAAGACTACAATCGATACAATCATCAGTTGCAACAACCGATCAAGAAACACATTGTTAAACAGTGGGCATCTGCCACTGTTTTTTTTTTTTTTTTATCATTTTTTTTTTTAAATTTTGAATAAGTAACTTACTGATGTAAACTGTATGTTGATTGGGTCGTCAAATTGCAAATCTCGGCAAAGACTCTCAATATCGTTACGTTTAACCGGGCCCATTTCTATGACGTCATCAAAATTGTAAGTACCCTTCAAGTTTTCAGTTCCAGTGATTACGACGCTCCTAAGATCTGGGAGTCTGTGGAAAGATTCGCCCAAATACATGTTGTAATGTTAAACTTGTCACATTCCCTTTAACCAATACAAATATATACCATTAAGATACTAAACAAGTAGTACTCCCTCTTACGTCTGAAACGGCCGTTTGCAAAGCGTGGTTAGATGTTTTGGGGTAGCTGGCACTTTGAATGCGGGGCCTCAACAGGTCATCTTTAGATAACAATACGTTTAACCGTCATACATTTGGAGGGAACGATGACGTTGTTAGGATCTGGACCACCCCGGGCCCCACTCTCTCATAGTTACGCCCCTGGAAAAGAGTTTTGGTAGCTTTTTTCTATATATCTACAAAATTCGAATAATGATTACTGGTTTAAAACATTCGCATAACCTGCTCAGCAGAAAACTAGTTGGGTACAGAAGTAATATCACGTGTTTCATTTCTGAATAACCAATTGGATGACTCACACTCACTTTTCGCTATGAAGATTTCCTGGCTTCGATGTTTCCAGCTCTGGACATATTTCTTTCAATATTCCGTAATAATTTTGAGTTTTAAATGAAGGAGGTGCAACAATGGCCTTCATACCTACCTAAGGTAAAACCGAAAAAGTATTTACTCTGAGGAATCTCCCATATACAGACTGACACAATAAAACTGAAAAACAAAACGTTAACGTTTCAAGTCTCATGCAATTCTACATATGCGATAGAGAGTCACATGAATCCTTCTTATTTGTTTTGTTAAGATTTTCTTCATAGAAATAATTGGTCTTAAATATCCTTAATTCATTAGATATCCTTATTAATAGAAATGCTTTCGAAATTTTTAAAATTAGAAGTTGTGTTAGTTTAACCAGGATTTGCGTTAGCTTAACCAGAATTATGGTGAAACCCCGGTGTTTTAAGAATGAATGAAACCGTTACGTACATTACTCTCAATCTTTGTTTTGAATGATCAACGTAGACATGAAATGATTTTGTAGCCTGAATTGTAAACCAGCTGAAAATCGGTGGCTACTAATATTTTTGTTTATTAGCAGCACTGTGTAGGACTTACCATTTTAAGGGCGAAACTCGTTTCTTCTTCACGATAAGCAGGATTAACATTGACTGAAATGGCGCCAATTCTGGTGCATGCGAATAGCGTCAAAATCCATTCTTTTATGTTTGGGCCCCAAATACCGACACGATCTCCCTTTTTAATGCCCAATGCCATTAGTCCGGCGGCAAACCGATCAACCTATGAGTCAAAATAAAAAAATAAGTAAGTTCTTTTTCAGGAAATATATTTTTAATTTAAGTTTTGGAGTTACTGTATCTAAAAAATGGATATTATTCACATACTCTTTTTACGTCACAGTCGAATCCAACCACCGAAAAATTTGACATATTACCAAAATTTATTCATCCGGACGTCTTTAATGGACCCATGGAACTGTTACGTAATAACGTCGTGGTTAATTCAGAACATTTTCAATTGGAATGTAAATACATGTTTTACCGCTAAACTTCTCTTTTTTAAAAAATCAATGTGTATGGACACAAGATAATAGATTCCAGAAGGTCTACATCATCCTTTTTTGAGAGATAGATATAGTTTCACACAAATGGAAATTCTGTTATTTATTGTTTAAAAATAATTAGTTCACACAAACTTTCAAAAGTTCAAATGATGAATCTCCCATGCCTCTTCTTGGTAATGTTAGTTGAGGTGATAAAGTTATTGCTGATGTTTTATGGTGAGATTGAATTGTTTAATAATGGTTAAAGTTTAATTCTAAAGATAAAGATTACAGCTAAAGATTAAAGCTATTTCTATAGTTAATGCTATATGTAGCATATGTGCCAAATAGTCTTTGTCATTTAGACCATACCATGGCGCTCCTATTTTCATTTAAAGTTCTCTCACCCCAAACAGTGCCAGGGAGGTTTTATTAGACTAATAACACCTCCTTGACAGTACCAATTCTCCTAACCTTCTTACTTAAGCCCCTCCCACAATTGTATGAAATCCATGCTCATCCAGACACAATTTCTCAGTTTATTGCTTCAAAGTAGTAAAGAAAAACTCAATTTACATAATCAAAACACTCTCAGTACTGTTCATGCAGGCTGTGTAACATAAGCTTTGGTAATCTGCGTGGTTACATCTGTGTAGTTACATTTATTTCTCTTCCGAAAATTGATTTAGACCGTAGCACAATTAAAACCGTGATTTATGATACTTTCACCGAATACTGAAGTAGAGTGAGCCTTTTTACCTTCAAAGTGCCTTTTTGAAAAACAATATGTAACTCGGTAGTTTCTATTTTCAGCGCCTTTTTCGAAATCAACATGTGTGTAGGAATCTTTCTTTTTGAGGAGGAGTTTTGACGATATGGGACTGGAATGAATTACCTTCATCAAATCATGCTTTAACTGCTTTAGTAACATAGTAACGGAGTAAGAAACCAATGCAGTGTCCACAACTGGGAAAACAACCAATTGCGCCCGCTATTTAAACACGACGTTTAAAGGTTGAGACGCAAAACCATGATATCTAACTAGCCAACTAGCCAAACCAAAAGCATTTGAGAATTGTTTTGGAAACACATTTTAAACTTTAAGTCGTAAATGATCACACCAAAAGGGTACGCAATTAGGGTAGGAAAGGGAACAAGCTCTCGCCAGCTTTGCAAGTAGTCATGAGGAAACCAAATAGTTGGAAAAATCAGTCGGAGACAGTCAGAGCAATAGGAGCTCATCGTCTGGACGGTCATGCGCGTTTGAACATGCTTCAGAACGTTGTTAATATAGTACCGTTTTGCATTTCAGCCCTATTCCAGAGGTAAACATATTCAATGGGAAGTTGGCGGGGGAATCCGGCCTCAAATTGAAATCGTCATTTCACTTTTAACTTAGTTTACTACAAAGAAACAGCATATTGCTGCCGACATCTTCAGTCCGCCATTTAAAACTACATTGATATTGGACAGGTACCATTCGTCGTTAAGCTATAATTTCCATGAAAAAACTTTCCGCTGTCCCCTCTCCTTATGACTCCACATATCAATCGAGAGACTAATTAAATACATGACTACCTCATTATTTTTGCGCAAGCGGGTGCTGCTTAAAAGAGGTACTTTTAAGTGTCGTAACTCATTTTTGGCTCCCAATTTCCCGCTCCTTTTGCCTATAATACGCATTTTTTTTTAACATAAAAAGATAATGAAAAGTTCAGAGATTATTGAATGTATTTGCCCCTTAGTATGAGTCTTTCAATTGTAATGGTTACATTTTGTTGTACTTAATCCCATTCTTACCTCATCCAGGAGTTGGCGGTACGTGTGTCTGCTGCCCTCAGTTCCATACACAAATGCATCTCTGTCGGGGAATTTCTCAGCACTTTCTTGCAGAGCCACACCTATCGTCTTCCCTAGCAACGGTGTACTACTAGCCCCGTGAAAATAGCTTTCCTTCAAATCGGTATTCCTTTCAAGGTCGCAGAACGATCTTACAAAACGAAAAATGTTAATTCGCAATTATGTAATCCAAAGACAGGCATCGGCACCCTTAGCTCCTTGTAATTTTAACGATAAGGCACTGAGCCAACCACTTGATGGTCAGTGCAGGGAGCTGGGTAAAGCGTGCCAGACTACTGTTACACCTACAGAAACTGACGAAAACGGACATACAAGGTCATTCCTTCAAGGAAAATGTAAACTGTCAATAATCACTTTAAAGCCTTATGCATACTTCTTGCAGCCATTCAGGCATGGGTGAAGGGGGGGGGGGGTAAATACGTTTTCAGTTTTTGAGATCGGCTTGTGCACTAAAGAAGCAATTGTGCAATCTGATGGGAAAAACAAAGTGGGTGTGAAGGGGAGGTATAAGTCTCCTCTGACATAAAAATACTCAACACAAATGTTGTCCGCCGCAGTTTTCAGTCGCGGCGCTAAGGGGTTTATGAGCAGGCTTTGCACACTTAGGTGTTTCTCTTACCCTCAGTTGCCCCCAAGTAAGGTCAGTCAGGATTTAGGTCAACAATTAAAAAAATAATCACATGAGGCTTGATTTTTCACCCAAAGAGCTTTTACGGATTTCTCCCGGACCCCTTCACCACTGGACCCCACCCAGAAAATTTTCCCTCAACACTTCACTTTGTTTCCCCTTAGATTCTTAGTGTCTTCACTGGCAGTTTCCGACTCCGAGATGTGAACTCCATCGGAAGCCTTCCTATTATCCGTTTTAACCAGGGAGTTAGAGATGGGATTTGTCACTTGAAAGGTAATTCCGTTTCGATCGCTCAACCCGTTTACGATCCGTTCGAGAAGAACGTACTTCACGTTTCATCTTTTGGGCATTACATGGGCGAGTTGAAGCCTTTCTTTGCAAAATCAACCAATCCTCCTAGCATGACCGCATGGGTGGTTAAAACTGTCTGCGTGTTCGAGTCATTTTAACATTTAGTTTTGTTTACATTTTTCGTTTAGTGCTATTCGTACCAAAGGTTAGGGTTACAGATAAAAAAAAATTTATTGTTATGTCTGCCGTGTTGCCGTGTAAGCGACCTGCTAGAGTACTGAAAAGTTCCAACACGTACTATTTCTAAGTGTACATACTAGAAAGGTTCCCTGCATAGTAGCAAGTTTAATAATGATTCACTAATGCCATTTTCCGTAAAAATACGTAGACCATTTATACCCAGTTTGTAGAGGATACACTTAGGCCGACGTTCACATGTCAAATCAACTTTCCCGCATAATTTAGTGTTTCATTCATAAACTGGCCTACTCCTTTTGGCTACATAAGACCATGTGTCACACTAAACTTGTTTTCAGCTAGAATGAATGACAGCCAGATATGTATAGAGCTCAGAAAGTCCATCGCATCTCAATATACTAGGATTTGGCTAATGCCTCAATGTGAAAGCTTTAAAGTCACCTTTCTCATTAGTCTCCCGTCTCAAAGGTCCCTCAATTTTTCAGACAATCATGTCCCCAGACTCTAACCCATACATTTACCCTTTCCACTAACCCTTACCCCTAACTCCAATAAGTTGAGAAACAATGAGACGGGGGACTAATGATCTCAACGACGACAATTATGGGACCAATAAGACGGAGGAACAAAGAGACGGCTGACTATAGAACGGACTCTGTCGCGTAAACGATTGAAGTTAATTTTACTTCATTTCCAACCAAACTCACTTTACGTTGAATTCGAAATAAAAACAAGCTGTGGTAGTACTACTGTAACAAGGATAAAGTTTAATCAGTACCAGAGGACTTACCCTGAAGAAGAAGAAAAAGTTTTAACATCATGAATGATTCTAATTGACAGTCGAAGACGAGATGATAACTTTACAGCACGATGCATCTTGAGGTATGTCCGTACCTGCAAAACAGACTAACACTCAATAGTTACGTTTAAGTACTTAGTACCATCGGGGAAAGCCTGCGGTTATGCGGACAAGTCCCTCCCATATTGGAGAAATACACAAATTTTAATTTTAACACAGTTATGTTTCGACGGAAGAGCAGGTGCAAAGAAGAGCGAATATGGCAAAAAAATACCCGGATTTAAAGGGGGAACGGACCCGACCTTCCCCAAAAATAACTCCTGACGAATAATTTTTACCTTTGTAGATGGACTATTTTTCCTTCTTTTGTGAACATCATATAATATTGTCTTTATAACGCCGTAGCGACTTCAAAGTCCACACGGTTAGGCCTTTGTATTTTCGGATGAAATGACAAAAACGAATGCTAAATTTCCAAACGGACAAAGACTACCCCTTAAACTTCGGCAAGACCCAAATTTCCGATATTTTTGTTCTCTTTGGAAGTGAAGGGGAAGTGAAAGAGGAATTTATAATACAATACATATGTCCCTCTCTTACGTTACCCCTCCCCCTCCGACAAAATATTATGCGGCTTAGCTCTAATTATTGCAATAGGTCACTTGGATAATTGACTAAGAAGGCTCTAGTGCAAACGCTGTACCTACTCTGTACCTCGCATCTGAAATTACATTGCCTCCAGATTTAGATAATGGAAAAGTCGTCATCCCAAACCTGAATCAGAGTAGTTGACTATATCCTATTTCATAAAATGACTCTGTAGAAATATCTGACAATAGTTTTACTGGTCAATTGTGAACCTTACTTTTATTTATCCCCCACAACTGTTTTTACCCAGCTCTCATGAAAATGTTAAAATGTCAAATGAATGAAGGGTGTCCGAACATGATTTAGGTGCCCACACTTCAAACCAGGGAGTTGCTAAAGATAACTCGCAGCTTCAACTGTGTCTGTGCCGGTTTGGGACTCACACTACGTAAGCCTATAGGAGGTAGAAACCAAAGTTATATACAGCGACGTCTCTTATAATTTGCTTTGTACATGTTCGGGTAACAGGCGCGGATCCTAGTGGGGGCAGCCCCCCCCCCCCTTTCGTCACATCAACAATAACAAATACACTAAAATAAACATAATGTTCATTTACGAGAATATTCGAGGGACCATTTCAGGCTCATCCTTTCCCTCACAACACAAATTCAAATACACGAACCTCGTATGATATTAAGTCCGGGTGAATAGGACTTTTGGACCAAATCATCAGTGCCGGAGCTTGGGATTTCGGTCAGGGGGCAAAAATGGTCTGCAGGGGCACCCAGTAATGCCCTGAGCCTCAGCATGACAGAAACCACGGCTTTTCAGACTTTCCGTGTGATTTTCCGCACCTGGTAGAAGACTACTTTGACATTTCTCCTCAGCAAGTTTTTCTATTAAAATATGTTTAAATTTTCTATCCATTGGTACAGAAGAAAATTCGGGGGGGGGGGGGGCTAAATTCTTTTAGGGGGAGAGCTCCGCGAGTCAGTTGGCGCGGAGCGCAAGAAAATTTTTGTTCAAAATGCCTCTCAGATCGCTGGAAATGACTTTTCTAAAGCCTATTTACCGCATATCGATAGGGAAAACACTGAGTGAACTTGTAGAAATATTAATGTTAATTTTTCTTCGTCTTTTTCTTCACGTTTTCTTCGTTTTTTAAGGTTTTTTATTTTCCATGGGAGGGATTTTCCATGGGAGGGCAACTTCCCCCCTTGTCCCTACCTGCGGACGCCTATTTTCTATCCCTCTCTTTCACATTCTTGTATGAAGGCAGTTGTTATATTTTGTGTGTTATTGTCAGGTCTCAATTTAAGATTTTAATGTAATAATGGGCTACTTTGTGAAGATAAAGATTAAACCTACTAGAGCTAAATAGCAAGCAATCTTACAGAGGGAAAAAGTTATGGAAATAAATCACCGTTAGGTGTACATTTTTGGCATCTGTATATCAAGATAAGTACACGAAGAAACACTAATTGACGTTATTTACATCATGTGATCACTCTGAAATAGCCATTAATTAAGTACATTCAAAGTAATAGCCAAGGCAAGAGGTCTGCTTGGCTCTCTAGATACTGAGTTCATAATAAATAAAAGTAGCCTAAATTTTAGCTATTTGATGCAATTTTCTGGCTTTTGAGACTTGGGATTATTGTGCAGCGTCAGAAATAGCCATTTATCATGAGAATGGTCACTTGAAGAAAAGCAAAATGGTAACTGCTCATTAAAACTTTTGAACCATTACCACTATGATAACAGTTTCATTTTATTTTAACCTGAATGTTCTCTTCAAATGATTTTGAAAACGTTGTGGAAGCTTCTTTGGTATCTTTCTAATATACTTTTTATTGTCTATGTTGACAATTTTCCCCGACAACAAGAGGGCTATTTGCGCTATAATTATTGTTGCGCCCTTTGCAACATCTTTTATTGGCCAGGAGGGTTAATTTAATATCAGTGTGTGTATTTTATGAGCTTATAATCACGCTTGGTGTGGAAGCAGTGAACTTAGCACAGCGACAACATTCATCAGTGCGTATAAAGCATGAAAAAACGTTTCGGCAAAACCTACCTCTATATTACAGAAGATGATCCTTGCGGACAGTACAGTTATTGGTGTCTGAACATTTTGTTATCTGGGCCTTAAAACAACGCTATTAAATTATGTCTTTTGCCAAAAATGGTGCAAGAGTAAAGTATGTAAAAACCTAAAAGGGGCGCCGACAGACGATTTTGGTCCGTCAGGGGGAGGGGCGACCTCCCCTGACCATATGGCAGCCCCGCCACTGCAAATCATGTTGCTGTGGCCATCTGGGTGGCCCCAGTGGAGCAGATATAGGTGTATATTAGGTGGCGTCTTACTCTCACCCTTTGCACATTTCCTTCCCCCGTTATATTGATCAATGTGCCAAGAAACACACACCCCGGGTATAGAGGGACAGCGATCAAAAGCAACCATGTCGGAGAATCACAAAACGCATCGTACAATTTTCAAGTATGTTTTAAGGGTTAATTATAATGCAACACGTAAGAATAGAAGCCCTTGTATAGTTGCTGGTGCGCACCGGTATGTTTTAATTTCATGCGAACGGTTTGCAGGGATCAAGTGGGCAGAAACCGTTGATATGGATTGGTTGTTTGTTGGCTAGAAAATAATTTGCCATCTTGTTTGTTCTTGATGCATATAAGGAATTATCTATAAACAGGCTTAATTCTACCTTGCGCGGTAAACGCGCGAAAATTAGGTTGGTTTTCTGAGAGCCAATTATTTTCCTGGAATTTTCCACTCAGGTGTCTCTGAATCTGAGCTAATCAGGCTGCTCAAACACATGGGATCCTTGGAAAGTTCGATGAAAGTTGTAAAGGCTACGTAGCAGGTATGCGATGTATTTCCATCCTCCCTTGAAATTCAGAAGGGATTTTCGCCGGTCAATGAAGTTGCTCGAATTTATACTCATCATAATCTTATGTCGCAGTTTAGTCAAACACTTTTGTAGAATGCGCATACCAGATCATTTTCCCAAAGATTAATTTCTGCACATTGCCATTTCATTCCAATGGTAGTGGTACATTTTATCTAGTAATTTTCTGTTCATTTTACAACTTACTCATTTTTTTATTGAAGTATAAATTTTATTTCAAACGAAAGCTCAAAATTATGATTGCTTAGATGCTACTTGTCTGACTGTCTAAGGGGTCATGATTTTTCAAAATTTTCTGTACGCTCCGTGCCAACAAATGGTGGCGCTCCGCTTGGTCTTTCTGGCAGAATTAGATATTTTAAAAAGAGAATCACCGTACGTCCCCATTGCCCGCTTTCTCTAAGTTCAGCCCCCCCCCCCTTTTTGAAATGTCTGGATCCGCGCTTGGGTATGTCCATTTATTTTGGAAGATGTCACAGAGTGGCTAACCGTGTATAATTACCTTCTAACTCCTAATTTGTTTGGGTTTTGTCACAAATAAGGCCCTTTTTAACTTTGGTAGGACAGTGGATGACGGGCTGACTCCAAAACACCGCACTTCTCGCTTTCCGTAGTATATCAAGTCTTCCACTAGCAAGTGAACTTTTAGAGTTAAGAGGCATCATATACATTGCTTCAACAAATTTTATCATTTTATTGTCCAGTAATATTTTTCAGGTTGTCACAATATAACCCCATACACTGTATTTATATTTAAATGTATGAAGTGCACTTTGTCATCGAAGTTTGAAGTCTGAAGCTTATTACTAGGCGAAATGTGTCATTCAGTTCGCCATTCGACATTGGCGGGACTTTAGTTGAAGGAACATTTAAGCGCTTTCCCTCAGCAGGTGCCGGTAATGGGTCAATGGGTCAATGTGAACACCATACTTGTAAATGTACAGTACTCCTGACGCGCGCCTTTGTAACTGTTGTAAAATACGTTGATGTATAGGGTTTTGCAATTGACAATTGTCATAGGACTTTTGAAAGAATTTTGAAAGGGGCAACCAGAGTTTGTTGTTGTAAGTGTTCTTTAATTCTGCAACTCAATCATACATTGAGTAAAAACTAACAAAAAAGGATGTGTTATCATGGTCTGACGTTGTGATTGGTATAGATAAGACTGTCTAGTCTTTTATCTGTGTAGAATTTTGTCACCCGAACAAAATTACAAAATTTCCACAGTAATTTACCTCACTTGAAGGCCCTCTTCAATGTCTGGTGATTCTGGTTGATCCCTTCGGCTCTGTGGCGTAGCCACGGGATGGTTTGAAGGGGGGGGGGGGGTTGAACCCCCCCCCCCCCGGACCAAATCTTGAAATGCAAAAAACACCTTAAATAACGTTTTTTTCTCTCTCCCCTTAGACTTTTCCTTCATGTAGTGCTCCCATCCCCCCCCCCCCCCACTTCATGACACAATCCTGGCTCCGCTACTACTTCGGCCATTAGGAGAAATAATCACATATCTAAACAAATCTCTTAAGGTTCGATTGTTTTTATAATAGGGATATGAGCTCCTCCCTGCTAAGAATAGTAATACCCAATCAGTGCCCGTAAAATAACATTTGCCCGAATCTCAGCAAATAATAACATATCTACGTGATCGAACAATATAGAGGAACGATATTAAGGGCATGTGGGATGGTTTCGAATACTTGTAATTAAACAACATAGGCTATTAGAAATAGTAACTATACTGGAATGTCAATTAACTTGTGGACAGAGTGGATTCTCTGCACTAAATATATAATTCTGCAAGAAAGACTATCCGAGCGGACTCCATCATCAGATGGCGTGGAGAGGAAAGATAAATTTTGAAAAAATTGGAAGGTCATCGGCTTCAGGTATCCAAAATGGCCGGGACATTTTTCAAGCTTGATTTTGTGTAGAAAACGAGCATTTGTTTTTGAGTTTTTTTTTTCTTTTGTTTTGTAATAAAGCTTCTCTGCTCTACCCGAAAAATTGCCCCTGAAATATTCTACCGTCCCGTACTGTCTTTCTTGCCCTCCCTGCCCATTTGAACATCTGTTTTGAAAAAAAAATATTATCTTCGTTCTAGCTTCATGCACTATAACAGTATAACGGACTTTCATGGGCTAGCGTGCAGCTGTTACCTTCAAGAATTAACCACTTCATATTGCATTTCCCTGTACTTTCATGGCCTTTGGTCGGATCCTTTATTTTGGGAGTACCACAAGAGCTTGAATGAGGCATATCATATGCTAGAAATCGATCACTTTGCTTTCCACAGACTTCTTGCACATAGCGAGCTCACTGTTGCCTCTAAACTTATTAAAACTTTTTTGTAACGTGTAAGCCTAAGTAAGCCTATACATACATACCACTAGAGAGATGACATTTACGACAACCAGAAAGGTTTAAAGTTTTTAATGGATCCTATCTAATGGCACCTCTCTAGCTGTTCTTATGATAAGTGTCAAGTTCGGTTGGGGAAGTGCATGCTATGTAACTACTATTGAGCACATCGCCCGTTGAGCTAAACAAGAGGGCCGCATACACGTTACAGATATGTATCGCCTTGTGTCCTATGTTGTCCAAATAAATTTTCATTCGAAATTCTAAACTACCAAAGAAAACGGCAAACTCACCAGCAAGGTTAGAAACAACTTGCCCTTAAGTTCCAAATTTCTCAAATTTATGATAAATACTGTTCGGGGTGTCTGGGGACAAGCTGGAATGCGAAGGCGTGATTCACTGCACCCTAACTTCCAAGTTGTTGTATGTAGCTGGTAGTAATGTAGAAGAATGAACTAACTGAATGTCATTCCAAGTGCCATTCATATATGATACATGCATAGTTTTGTTGGAAGCAGTGATATGACCGACTACATAGGGAATAATATTACAGGCCTAGATGCGTAGCTAGGTAGGATTGTGTCATGGGAGGATGTTTGGAGGTTTATATGCATGGGGAGTCTAAGAGGTATTCCCCCTCCCTTTGAAGGAAAGAGTAATTTCGTTAAGGTAAATCGTCCCCCCCCCCCTTCGAAGGAAAAAATGTTTTTTAAGTCTTCTGATGCGTAATAATGGTGCAATCTTTGTGCCCCCATTCTATAATGATCACCTTTTTGCCGGTTTTTTGGTCTCGGAGGAACTTAGGAAGAATATATCACGACTTTCAAGTTTTTTTCTTGCTTTTAATAATTTAGAAAAAATATTTCCTGCAGAAACCTACATATCATTAAAATGAACAAACAAGGAATTTTAATAAATATTTAATTTGCATGATTTGAGTATTTTGTATGCAAATATATGAATTAAGGTTCAAAATATGTCTTTACATTTCCATTAACGAAAACATTTTAGAGTGTAGAATATCGTTGATCACACATTTTCAGTCTTTCGTTAAATAGCAGTTTTGAAGAAATCGGGTGTGGGATGTTTACACTAAGGCCCGTTCTCCCTTTGTTTAAACTCTTGAGCTTTTCATAGATATACCACACAGACTTCCAAGGCATCTTCTGCTTGCTTTTTACTAGGATTTCATATGAAATACATTTCAGACCATGACCTCCAAACCCTGTATATCCTTTTCATAACTCAAGATATTTCGTTTTAAAGAGTGGTTATCTTTTTGAAGCAATACCTCAACTTCTAAAGTATAGGAGACTGTTACGTAATGTGGGCACATCGTCTCACATTGTTTTATTTTGATTTTCTATAGAACTGAACTCCCTGACGGCTAAGTTTCTGACCAATTGGTTAGGTCGAAGAGGCCACAGTCCTCTTCCAAGCGTGGCTCACCTTTGTAGGAAAGGCTAGAATGGACTCAGCTGGTAGAATTGACTCGTCTGGTGTGAAAAGATGTGCCCTTCAAAGACCAAAATTATCTACAGTTACAAAATACAAGGACTGCAATGGCACCTTCTGAATCTTGCGATCGGTGTAACAATTAAAGACCGTCTAATGTTCCTGGTTCATTGCGTATTTGTGATCGGACGGTGTTTTCTTTGGTTTTGCCAGGGTGACCTCTCTCTTGTTTTGCGTTCAGTCAAGCCCGTTACCAATTCCAAACACGTCAAAAACTTAAGACTTTGTCTTTAAAACAAAGTCCGTACATTACAGTTTCTAACCTGTCTACGACGAGAAGGTCGTTCTTTTAGATGGGTCAATATGGACGGAAAATTGGCTTGAAAAGACCCCAACAGTACATGAAAATCGTTCTCTAAAACAAAGCTTGTGACTAAATCACGAACTAATGTTATTGAAATACCATGAGGTACACGTTATTACAGGAGAACAGCCCAATACGACATTGCCCCTTATCTGACAGCTTTAATATTACCTGAGCCAATTACAACTGGTAAGCTGTGGGCTGGTGGGTTGTTGAGTCGCTTCAATCACTCAGTTCTCCTGTTCACTTCAATGAAGAACTTGCAAGCAACTTCAAATTTTCTAAAAATTAACCGACATCTATACGTTATCGAAAAAAGGTCATGCAAATTACATATTGAAGTACATGCATTTTGGTTTCTGTATGATCTACATACATTGGTAGTGTTTAATGGGACAGGGAACGTGATAAAACTGATGTAAAGTCCAAAACTTTTCCTGATGACTTGGTGTAAGACACACATGTTCTATAGCCTCTGTAAGGTTTAGAAGTTGATAAATGTAATGATTTGTTTAAATAATCACTTTTAAAGTGGACTATCATACGGATTGGAGCAAAAATTTTACAACAGCCAAAACCTCACGGTGACCGAACTCGTGTATACACTCACAGAATGCGAACGTACACATATGCACGAACAAACAAACATGCATACACACATTTTTTGACACGCGTGTACACAAAACATAGATAGAGAAAGCATTATAATAAACGCAGTATTATTACTTTAGAATAGCATCAAATTGACGTTTTCTCGAAGCCCTAAAGTCTGCTGTATACCACAATTTCATATTTTATTATGCTTGTTTTTTTTTTTTTTTCAAAAGTGCCTGAATTATTGGGGGCAAAACGTTGTGTTTGCTCCCTAATATTTTCATTGGTGGGGGATTGCTCCCGGAGTCTCTCCCCCAATCCAGGATCGATACTCTTGAGTAATGGGTAAGTTAGATCGAGTTTTACGGGTCAGTTTCTAAATGCTTTATGTCGGGCCGAATGCGCCTTTCTTCCCGTTATGGCTCGCTCCATGGTTTGTTTTGCATATATAAGACTCCAGTGTTCATATGTTGAGCACCAATTCAAGCACAATGGTACTGTATCTAGACTCCCTCTCTGTAAGTCTTCAGTATGAAGTGACCAGGACTCGAACTCCAGACCTCCCGACTCCCAGGACGGATGCTCTAACCACTGAGGTCTGTCAAGGTAATCAAAGGTAGACTACAGACAGAATGTTGAACACTCCACATTGGAATTACAAAAAGAGTTTTGTCAGTGCCTGATTTCTAATGACAGGTGGCAAAATTATTATGAAATTTGCAAGTTACAGACGGGTGAAGCAGCAAAAAATAAATTCTCATGAAAGAATCCCTTAAGATTGCTATGGTTTCTCGCTTGGTAATATCATTTTGAATATTCACCAGTCAGATGTAAAGAGAGGTGCGTAGCCATCAATTTGTCAAGGGGGGACATGCAGACTATTAAGGCGTACAGCCACAATGAATTGGCGCAGTGCTTAAAAATGTTGACAGAAAATGCCTTCGATGGAAATACAAAAATACACTCAATGGGGTAGTTGCCCAATTCCCTAAAAGCCTTCCGAAAGAGAAAGAATTGCTCCAGTGTTATTTTTCAACGCATACCCACATACAATGATATACAGATATATGTATTTGACCCTCGAGATTATTACAAAATACATTTTGCAGAGTTCATAGTGATCTAAAATCTTGAAACATAAAACGGCACCTTTGCGTCAATTTCACTTTCTCTACATTTTAACGCGGGGTTCCCTGCCTCCTCTTTCATGCTTGCAAACAAAAGAGAAAAAAAAAAACAAAGTAAAGAGCGGTATTTTGAGAAGTATATGCAGGAATAACACCTCGGATTTCACTGCGCAACCTAACATTCCTAATGGAGTGAATCCTCTTCACTATCTCACCTCAGGAATGTCCTGTAAAGATGAAAGTTTATTAAGACGAACCATTTGGTTTGAATTCATTTCTCTAAGTTTCCGTGCTCTTGATTTGAAGCTAAGGACTTAGGATACATTTGACGTTCGAGCAGCAACTTTCAAATGCATTTACCGATTTGCCATTTAATGACTGTAAAACACTACACTGTGATATTCCTAATAACTGAACAAATACTCTCTCGTTATGTATATGTCTCGTTTTTTTTTTTTTTCTAAGAAAATCACAAATACATGGTAAGCATATCATGTGCTTACTTTGTTTGCATTTGATTTTTTTTCTTTAGAAATGAGCAATCTATAAGAGCTATCAACCAAACTTGGATTGTTCAGAATTCTTGACATACTAAAACGACGGAAAATCATGTCAGGAAAAACATACTCCATGTTGCTTTGGGAATTTAAACAAAAAGAACTGGTTTGGGGGCAGGAATGTTCTACGATCACGAAAGTTTATCTCCTATTAAAAGCTAAGTTCAATGTTGACTTATTTGTCGATTTCTCTTCATTATCCTTTTTTACATTGTTGCAAAAAAAAAAAAAAAACAGTGCAAAGAAAATTACAGCAAAAGCAATGTTTTTTAAAATTTAACTTCTTTATTTTAAACAAGATAATTGCAGAAGTGAATAAATTTACAATGCCATGATTATCATAAACTTCTTTTGTACAGGCTATCAATTTTCAGGATTATCTACTCCAGTGATCTCCTGCTTAGAGTAATAACTACTCACACTTTCAATTTTAAGCCCGCCCACTGACTCTTTCTCCCCACCCGTCCCTTTTGCCCCTCAAGGTCTCTTCATTCACATCACTCATTGACAACCTTTTGGAGCGACAGTTTTTGTAGGATGATTACCTACAAAGGTGTACACCACAAATATACATCTGAACTTTACATTCGCCTGTGTACTTTTGCAGGCATGGTTGTCACCATACCCATACAAATCTCTTTTAACGGGAAGGACAGTAATCATTTTTGTGTAAGACCACCCTTTATTATTCCTAAAAGTTCCAACTTTTTCCCAAATCTGCACAAGTGATGGATATTCTGTGATCTCCAACCCCTTTCTCGCACACGTATGATTACCAAGCATTTGGTGAAAACAGTGGAATCAAAATGAAATTGGAAGGAGGGGGCGATTTTGGACCATGCAACTCACCATATCCCATTGACCAAAAGGTACATTTTTTATACTAATTTTTTTAGTTTTTTCTACGAGCAAGAATAATTTTTTAAAATAAAAAAAAACTGATTTTTTTCTCAACTGTGAACACTTCTGTATTTGGACCGCGCCGAAAATATAGGTCCTTTCACACATTTGTAAATGTGGAGCTTGTATTGCAGAAAAAAGTTTAGATTTAGAGTTTCCTGTAATGAAATTTGAGTTTTGGGGGGAATATCAAAGAATACGCGTTTCCTTTTAGCATATATCTGAGACAGCATGTCCCCTGAAGATCGCTGTTGTTACATAATGTTATCTAAGGAGTGAGGATTGGGGCTTCTCTGTGACTTTAAAAGCTCCCTAAACTTTGTTGCCTTTCAGACAAAAAATTAAAAATTTAAAGCCTATATTGAGAGAATTTATTAGGAAAACGGCACTTTAGCAAGCTCGGAAAAGTTTACCACCGACTGCTTACGACAATTAAGGGCGCGAAAAATTTTTCCCCTTTTAAACTAATAATTAAACAAGTTCTAATTTCAAAATGGATTTTAAAGTCCATCTCTTCTCACCATTTTTATCAAATAAGTCTGTTCTCTTTTGGGATTCATGTTGACAAATACAGGGCAAGGTCACTTTGGCAATAACCTGTGTCTTTCTGTCACAGGTGCGGAAAGTAGTTAGTCCCCACTTCCCAACAACTTGTCGCACCTGTGAAAAGGAGTCTGTACTTGTCTAAGAAATGGCATTTTTAAAAATAATTAGAACTCCTTGTCGCACATGTGACAAGGAATCGGTTCTTTTCCTAAGCTTGGATTGGGCTATAATTTGCCCAAAGGGCATTAACTTATACCGAACGAGCTGTCCAGATAGATGAAGAAAATCCATTTTGAAAATGGAACTTGTTATTACAGATATGGAGCTTTTATTGCGAAGAATTCGGACTTTTTTGAGGGAAAAGTTGGGAAAACCGCACTGTATTTGACTAGTGTCTCAAATGGCAAATTTTTTAATTTTCACTTTTTCGAGCCAAGGGACAATCGCCCCCTGCCTCCTGAGCTACGTCACTGCTCTGCAACATTGAATATTAATAACATTTTGGCACTTCGATAACTAAAGAAAACATCTACACAGACTACTCAATTGACAGGAGTGAAAGGTATCTGATGATAGGTGTGTATAAGAGCATTTGAGTACCAGGCCAAAGGTTCCCTTACTGGAATATGTAGACTTGCTTGAAAGACTTTCTTCAGTTGGCGCGGAGAGAAAAAAAAAAAATTGAAAAATCCCGACCCCTCAGACAGCCGGAAATGGCATGTCTCGGACTTGCACAAAGTAGCTCATTTTTCCGATTTTTCTTTCAAGTGTGATGACCACTGTATCAGGGACGATTTGCAGTGCGCGAAGTGTGCTGAAACTTTTGCCCCTTTTAAACAAATATATGTAGATAGGAAGCTTGTAATGCGGAAAGCTTGGGATTTTGGGTTTCCTGTAAGGAAATTTAAAGAGTTTGGGGATTACTGAAGAATCTGCCCTTCCTTCATATATTGGTGGCAAATCTGAGAATGATTGTTTTTACTAAAGTCGTCCCGACTCTCGGGCAAAGAGCCGTTCGGCGAAACCAAACTATACACTATACACCTTGAGAAGCTAGACTGCACGACGATTGAATCGTCGTTGCTACATATGTTATCTAAGGACTATGAAGTGACACTCTCAGATGACATTTCAAAAGTTTCCCAAACTTTGCTGTCCTTTTTAGGCAAAATATTTCAAAGTCAAGAGCTTTCATTGAAGAAAATTTGGAATTCTATGAAAGACAGTTTACAAAAATAGCAATATAGTTGCCAGTATCTTTTGATGATGTGGTGTTACACACTTACACACGACTTTGCCATTTCCAGAGCTCAGAAAAGTTTACCAAACTGATTGATGAGCTAGAAGTAATGCATTCTATGGTGCATTTTGCCCTTGGCGCTGGAAATTTTCCCTGTTTTGGGATTTGGAAAAATGACAAAAGGGGTTTCTGACCCTAGAAGTGGCAGGGTGGCAGAAGCATGCTTCTGTCCCTTCATTTTTCACTGGGGGCTGTCACCTCCCAGCCCCCTCCTACCTACGCCTATGGGTGAAAACTATGTTTAAAGGATGCCAGGAAAGGGGTCTTTGTCCCATTTAAGAGGCAGGAAGGTTACCTACTACTCAGTGTGTATACTAAGATGCATGATTGTGTGATTCCCCCCCCTCAGTTCACAAGTCCCACAAAGAAATATTTGCCTGCTGGAAACTACTACACTGTTGCCCATGTACCATCTGTGATATGCCCAAAAGTCTTGTAGAAGAGGCAAAATTCCCACACATATTTTTAGCCCAAGTGTTAACACTGCTTTTACTGAAAAACATAATTTGGACAAACATTTCCATCACAAACATTGACCAAACCTTAGGAACCTTTCATATTCCAATTCCCCCCCCCCCCCCTCATCCTTTGCCCAGTCTCTTTTGGAAAAATTGCAGGTAAAGGGGTTTCAGTTGGACTAGAAATGGAGGGTATTTGAGTATTCCTGAAATGTCCACTTCTCCAAAGAATATTTCTTATTGCCCTCCTCCAAGTAACCTTTCTCACCCCATCATTGCCAAATTCCTCCTGAGGAGAAAAATGATTCCAGTTTGAGAATGCACCAGCTTGAGGATGCATCCGAATTTTTAACAAACTAAAATGCAAATGTATCATCATAACCTACTTCCTATCGATCTCATTGAAATATGACTATTAGCACACATGACTAATTTCATCAGGGGGATAAGATGAAGTTGCTGATCTACTTACCACTAAACTGAGACACACGTTTGCCCAAACAGAGCACATACATTTGTCCCAAACACAAATATCCATAAAGCAGGTTACAACTCCTCTCCTTTCTCATTCATTTATCCCTTCAAGAATCATGCCCCTTAGCATTCTCAATCAAGTCTACTGCACATCCATCAAACTTATATTTATTTATTTATTCTTTTTTCCAACCTAATCCTGTAAAACACCTTAACATTTCCTATCACCTATAAACCAAAATATGCTCCCTCTTACAAATACTTCACAAGTTTTCATGCACAAGTTTTCATGCCCCCTGAGAATTAAATGGCTTCAATCACACTTGCTCTCACCCTTTTAGTTAGAAAGCTGGTAATTCGTTTGTACTCAGAGGAATTTACAATTAGTCATTTGAACAATAGTTTAAATTAAATAGGTCTTCCAGTCATGACCCAACAATTATTGGCTCCCAGTGGTATTCAATCCCACTTACTGGTAAAACCTTCAGCTACAAAGCTGGCTTTCATTTCTTAATAGAAAAAATTTTCTTACATTAAAACTAGTAAAAAGAATTGAATCTGAGCTAGAGTTATTAAGTACCACAGGCCCTCCAGTTGAGAGCTAACAATTAGTAATCACTTGTTGAAATGATATGACTCACAGCAAGTATCATCCCCCTAGTTCAATGCCATTCTCCTTTTCTTGTAAATTAACAATAAAGGTGAAAATTTACATCGTTTCAAAAACTAAGAAGACAAAATTGTATCTGCAAGCCTTTACAACCTGCATAGCTTACTTTTCTACTTCATACTAGCTCAAAATGCTATTTATATACACTTACACATTGATCTTATGTCTTCTTTAAGCAGGCAACTTTACTTTCATAATAAACCCATACCATCAGATATTGCCACACAATCATATTTTTCTGTCTACCATTTTCATGTACTGTAATTGAGTATGGGAGACTTGAGTACTGAATGCAATATGCAAAATGACCATCAAAAGCAGTGCCCGTAAGAAACAATTGCATTTTGTAAGAAGACAGGCTTGGCATGTGGCAAGAGGGGTAACCCCAACTCCAGGAAGAGGGGGACTGACACTTTAAATGACAACTCATTGGGCCCTAGTTCCTTCTGAGTCTCTGTCGAGATATACGCCAAGAGTTAGGTTCTTCATATTTGTTGTACAGGGGCTCCAATCTCTGCTGCTTCTTGGCCTTGCTGAGTCTGTTAGGATCTGCAAACCTAAAGAATGAGGGCGCTAGTTCCACAAACCACTTAGGATCACAGGTAGTAACTTCCCTCATATATTCCTTCGTAGTAAGAACTAGCTCATGGTAAATAACCCTAATAGGGAAAGAATGGAGACAATTTTAGAAATCAGTTGGAACACGGAAAGCATACAAACAGAATAATTGCCCATTCAACACTTAAGACCAATCACAGCAGTATCATGCGAGTCATATTTAACATATGCCATAACTGAGACACCAGGCTAGCTTAAAGTTTGCAGGTTCCTGCTCTTGCCGTACATCAAACATGTCCCACCTTAAAAGCATATTCAACTCAAATGAAGGTTGCTTGTGCTAAGATATTGCTATATAAAGCTTATACCTATTCATAGGGTTCCTACATACAGATATGTGACAAATAGAAAGCAAAGTTTGCTAAATTAACTTCCAGTGTTGCATCAATTTGTATATTGTCTAAAATGTTAAAGTACACAAACAATACCATTTAGTCTACCAGCAAATTTTGATAGGCCTACAGTTGCTAGAAAACTGACAACAATAGTGGTCATGTGACTTTGGAATACATTTTTTTCATGCCTAGGACAAAGGAAAGCATAGTTTTAATATCAAACATTGGAGTTCTTACCAGTCTGGTTGTCTGTTAAACAAAGCACTAGATGGATGAATGTATACAACTTGGCTGTCAACCAATGTCCGATAGCCTTCCTGAGGATCCTAGACAACACAAAACCAACAAAGAGAATCATGAACTGCTTGAAAAATAAAGGAAAGTTCCAAATTTAAGGTAATCCTCTGACATATCAGAATAAACCGTCTTTGCAAGTAGAAGGAAACTGGTACTTCCCTCTTGTAGCACCTTAAAAAGTTTTTATGTAAACACTGTTCATTTAAGCAGCTCCAATCTGACCAGGTATACATGTGACCAGGTATACATGTGACCAGGTATACATGTGACAGTGAAACTTTATTGTGAAGAAAGAGATGTATGATATGGGGGGGAGAGGGTGTTGGAGGTAGAATAACAGACCCTAAAAGAACATTTATCTTGTGTTAGTTGGGAAGTGTTTAGATGGAACAAATCTAAACGGGGGATTTTCTCCCCAACTCCTTCCCTCGGGATTTTTATGTATGCGTAGAGCAAATTTAAGTAAAAATTGAATAGCATTATTGCTATCAATGTTACAAAATTAAACAACTGAAAAATATTCATATGTAAAAGTTGGAAAAACCAGTAAAATTATTTTTTCCATCATAGAGGATCACAGTGATAAATCAATCAAGCAGCCAATCAACTAGACAACTGCAATTTTATCTCTGCCAATCAAAACGAACCTTACCTTCTTTGCAGCGTTTCTAAAGAAACCACTACAAATGGCCTTCTGCACCTTGGACGTATTTTTTCCGCAGGTAACAACATCAAGTTTGTGTCTGAAATCAAATAAAAATAAAAGAAATAATGAATATTTAGCAATCATTTCTGAAATATGAGCTGAACCATATATGCTCTGGTCATATGTTATATGTTACATCTTAACTTCTCTGTACATTGAATGTCTTAATACTTTGTTCCATCTCATGGAAGGGTATCTCTTGTTGCAACATCCAAAGAAATCATGTGTATGAGTTGTTGAAATACAAGGAAGGAAAAAATAAGCTGCAAAAGGAACCACACACATTTTGATTTTGTTATTCTTCCTAACCTTCAAGTTTAATCTTCTAGGACATAACATTAGCATATTCTATGCCTCATGGAATATCAAATTGGGAAAGAAAATACTACACTATATACACTCATAAGTTATTCATCATTAACCATTGCACAAACAAAGCAGAACTTTCCCTCCATGTTCAATAAAAAGATGATATCTTTAAAAAGAATTACTGTAATACACTTCTGTGCACTGCTCCTTAAAACAGACTCTATCAGTAATTCATGTCAACATTAAAATCATCTTCAAATAACACGCAAACTTCAAAAAGGTTTGAATTCCAACATGGCATTAACCAACAGCAATAATACAGTGAGAGCAAGGTTATACTCAAATGAAACGGAACCAGAGCAAGATATCTAAGCATGAAACAATACAGTCCCATCTTCAGGCCTTGGGTTAAACTAAATTTGCAGGTGCACTACTAATGAAACTGCTGAAAAAATTTAGGAGTGTTATAGGGATGCTGTTTTATTTAAATTGAGTACATTTATCAGAAATCCAATTTTTTACTTTGATGTACAAATAATTGCACTCCTTACAGTGATTTCAGGCAGGCAGTGGGTGCGCATTCATACCTGCACGACTGAAAATTCAAGAACTGCATCTCCTGCATCTGCATATATTTGATGAGTTCATCCTTAAAATCACAAATTAATACATATTCAGCTGCCAATAATACCTACTGAATACAATCATACAGTAACTGATAAAACACTAACCTATCCATGATTCCAAGAAGTTGTTTTCTCACATCCTGAGCTCTCCTCAATGTTCTGGCCTGGACAAAATTTTCAAAACACCAGGGGTTTGAAAATTTATTATTTTTCCATGAATTATACACAGCTAGAAGAGTCAAGTGATCTCCCTCTGGTTGATGAAACTTGGCTTTTCTCTGGTCTGCAATTGCTTGTTTGTCCTGATGGTAAAAATATGACAGAAAAGCTTGAATTCTTTAAAGAATAATTTAACCAGTGTGTAAAATAAGATTTATTAAAATATTTTCCCCAAATGTTTTCTCAAAATGATAAATTGTATGGAAAGAAAGAACACATGCTTTTAAAAAAGCAGTCAGTTACTGATAACACTTTCAGAACATATCTCTGATCATTAAAGTTACAAGAAGCATGACAAATAAAGTATGTTTGTTTTTATGATAGGACATGTTCCTTTATGTGAAATAAACGGACAATTTGTCTACTAAGCACTACGGTGTAACTTTGCACACCACAACATAACTACATGATCCTGACCTAAGTGTGGGTAACTGCAGAGACGACAAGCTGTTTGACAGATCCTGTCATACTAGTGAGTGTACAGTACGTGTGGTTGCACTATGGTAATTGAAAACCCTCATTAGACTTTAAGACAAACCTCTGAGGACTAGTTGGTTTAAAGATAAATCCTTAGTATCCAGCTCAGTAAGGTCTGGATATTATAAAGTGCATCCTCATACAACCCAAGAATAAGTTACTTTTTTGCTCGAATAGACCAGTTTGAAGTTTCTTCATGAAGCAGTATTGCAAATTAGGACACAGGATAACACTTTTATTTGTGTTTACAGCTGATGGCAGGATGTATACACACTTAAAACAGTATGCTATGTGAAGGAGGGTGCAGCGCTTACATGTATTGTTATCAGTTGCAGGGAATAATTTAGTGGTCAAATTTTGCATGGCAATTTTGCTGTTTCAGGGCTCTTCAGTCACAAAATCACTGACAACCCATATGTTTAATGTAGCAAATCTGCTACACCATTTTGCATTTGCATAGCAATTTGTCCATTTTGTGTAGCAAATTGCTTTGCGATACAGGATAAATTCTTCCCTGAATTGACCTGAACAGAAAGGTCACAAACCCATGCATAGATATAAACTTCACACTCTTCTATTCACCATCCTCGAAAGAACTAATTCAGACTCCTCACAACATGCCTTCTCTTAGGAACCTCCTTCAGCATGAAACATCAGTGTCCCCTTCGACTATACTATCCACATCAGTTAATTCCAATCCCTTTGAACTGCTAATAGAATTAGTCACCCTTCAAGTTTCCCATCAGATATCACAATGACACTTCTGTACATAAAGTGAATCCTCCAATCGTGGGTCCTGCCATGACTTTTTCAGAATGGAGACAATCACTCATCCTCCCCCCCCCCCTCCAACATTTTAGGGAAAAAGGAATTCTGTCATTCTCACAAATATCTGGGGAACTAACATAAGCAAAATGGCAGTACACACTAACAATAGCAAGATAAAATTGTTTGGAAATAACCTTTGAAAGGCTGTAAATGAAACCCTTACCTTTGGTCTGTAGAACACATTTTGTACAGAGAGCATGGAAACAACTGTAAGAATCTCTTCACTGCAGCCAAGCTGGACAGACATAATTAAAACTTTGGACAACATTGGCTCCAGAGGAAACTCTGCCATCTATGGAAAATAAGTTCAAAAGTAACTTAAGCAAGTATTCAAGATAAAGATTCACAGTGCTACTGGTTAAACTATTGTGACTTCATTTTCACATAGATACAAAAAACATTCTTGAAAACTGAAAGACCATTTTGTGGATCTGGCCTGAAGAATAATATGTTACAATTTTCCATTAAGGAAACACAAGTTTTGACATTCTAGCCTTAAATGTGTTTGCCTTTGGGATTAGGTGAGCCCTACAAACATTGAGTTCAAAAGACTTAACAGTAAAATAATGCAGTGTGGTCACTTAACTTACCATTTATACATTTGCAGCTTTCCCCCCTCCCCTGGCCCCACACATTGAAGCACACACATGCACCATTCTTGAGTTATCGTGTTTAGGAAGTTTTGACCTCTCATGACCCCAAATGAACTTTGACCTCCACCAAAAACTATACGGATCATCTACTCAATATGGCCAACCCACACACCAAATATGAGCATAGTCACATGTACCGTTCTCGAGATATCGTGTTTAAGAAGTTTTGACCTTTTCACCTCTCGTGACCCTAAATGACCTTTGATCTCCACCAAAAACAATAGGGATCATCTACTAAATATGACCAATGCACACACCAAATATGAGGTTAGTCACACTTACCCTTCTTGAGATATCGTGTTTACAAGCCAAAGCATCACATCACACACACACACACACACAGGGCATACCCGTATTCAATGCCTTACTGGGTACACAGAACTGTTCCCCGTAAGGAAATGGTCTGAATTCCCCTTTAGCCATTTATGTCACGCGGCACGTGAATGCCGCGAGCGAGGGCGGGCTCTTGCATATCACGTGACAGAGCTCATTGCAGTGTCTGAATTTTCGGGTAGCTACGCCAGTTATGAGCTCCGCATGAGCGAGAAAAGACGTGCGAGGCCTCAGCTCTCGTTAGCTGCCTGTACCCGGCAAGGTATCGTTTACAAGCTCACACACACACACATACACACGACATCACCATCGCATAGATTCCTTGGCTGCCTACAGCAAGGAATAAAAAAAACAATTCCTATAAATCACTTGTTTTGAATCTTCAAAAAGTTCCCATTCCAAAAGATAACTCAGTCCTCTTCACACTTACCCTTCTGCCCAGCCTGGTGAGCAGTCCTTCATCATCCAAGGCACTCAGAGAATGAAGCTGTTCCATGGCAGTAATCAGGGTCTCTGTTGGGGGTGCATCCATAAAATCAAATGACAGTAGATCATTGATACCCATTGCCTTCAGTGACAGTAGGGTGCTAGCTAAATTTGTCCTCTGAATTTCTGGTACAGCAGTAGGTAGCATTTCATCTCTGTAGGCTCTCTCGGTGTACAGCCTGTAACACTTTCCTGGACCAGTCCTTCCAGCACGACCTGCCCTCTGCTTTGCTTGAGCCTGATAGTACAGTCACACAAACAAAATTAAAGTTTTCACGTACAAACATTAAAACATGCAATTTGCCTCAAAATATTAAAATACTGCATACTCTTTACATTCACTTACGCCGACAAAATTAATACACCTATAGATGGCTTTTTTTGCACAAAATATTTGGAAGTTATGAAAATCTTTTTCAATAATCTTTTACTGTAAATCTAATTAAGGTCTCCAATTACTTGATCACAAAAAGCAGCAGCACATTGCAATAATTAAAAAGAATAAATACAACAAATCCCATGGACATCACCCAGTGCCATTTTGGAGGAAAAAATGAAGCATGTTGCACACACAGCATAAAAATTCCCATGCAGACTTCTGCATGTGTTCCCCTGATAAAGAGATTAGCTATTTATATTTGTTAGTGTTGGTTTCAATACTCTTCTTCTCTTCACTGGAGTTAATTACTTAGAATAGATGGGTTTAAGTGCTCTGTTTCTAACCAATTGGTGTTTGTCCTGTGGGACATGGCATTTTTTCTAGTTGTGGCTCACTGGCCCATTTACCCTACTCCACTTTTTATGCTGAGCACCAACAACAATAACACTAGGTTCCATTTTTAAAGTCTTCTGTATGACTTGGCCAGGAGATAAACTCAGTGGTGTAACCACAGGGGTGGTTCTGAAGGTTAGAACCCCCCCCCCATGACCCAATCTTGCAATGTAAGAAACACTTAAAATAACGGTTTTTTTCTCTCTATCCTTAGACCTTTCCCTCATTTCGTCCTCCCAATCCCCTCCCCCCCCATGACACCAAAACCCTCCCCATGACACAATCCTGGCAACATGCCTGGATGAACTCCAACTTTCCGGCTGCAAGTTAGATGCCCTTACTACTTGACCATACAGTCGCTTCCCTTCCATTGGACGACACACCTTCTTTTCTGTGATATTATATGTGAAATATGGTCTATAATTTTTCAATGACGGCAGCAGTATTCTTCTGAAACAACACTTTGCATATGTTTCAAAATAAGTATCTACATGACTTGAAACTTACTTGTGATATTGGAGTAACAACCAACTGGTCCATTCCTGTTTTAGAGTTGTACACTTTCTGCTTAACAAATCCTGGGTCAACCACATAGTAAATACCGTCAATGGTCAATGAGGTCTCGGCAATGTTGGTTGCTATGACAACCTGAGGATTATTTAAAAGCAGAGTAACAATTACTTTAGTTTGTCATTAAATCTATCATACATTTTCATAGTAATATTGTCAATATCCAATTTGAACACAACAACACTGAATGATTTAGGGACAGAAGTGATGTAACAACTGAAGCAATATCTAGTCCATATATCTGCACAAGATAACAACTTTTCAGTATCAAATAGATGCAGGGTAAGGTTTACATGCTGTGACGTCGCTTCTTGAAAAGGCAACATAGACACCCCAGTACATCAAAGGCGGTGTGAGGTGTAACTGATATGTGACTTTGTTACATGATCTGTGACCTCAAATGAGCTATGCTTTCATTGTGTTCACACTGCGTGAAAAGCAATTAACACATGCTGACTGACCCTTTAGCAAACCCAACATGTTACGTAGCTTTTTGTGTATTGAAACACATCTTTTACTGTCAATCAATATATCAGATATGAAACTTGCCCTGCATGGAGTGAGTTTCTTTTCCTCCCTAAAGCGATAGGAGTTAATCAGGCAGAGAGGAAAAATAAAATGTAACAAAATGTAAGAGGGAACGTTTCATCATGAAATGAAGTTTAACAATCCTGTTTTTTACCTGTTGGTTCAAGTCGGCCCACCAAGGCCTCTTCTCCAGCTGTGGCTCGATATATCAAAAGTAGCCGTCGAGGCAGAAGAGCAATAAACACTGAAGAGTCCAAGTGTTGAGCCAGGGACTAGAGCTATAAGCATTTGTGACATACCAGAATAAATATATTACCCAACTAAAATGTAAGGCCAATAACGATTTGCAATACACTGATTATAAGTGCACCTATAATACACAATGCCTGGCACTTGCATTAAGTATTATTCCATTTCCACAAAATTCTTCCAGTAATTACTACTTTTTACCAGTTTTTACCTGTTTCTAAAAATCCAGCCCTGCTTTTCAAAAATTTTCATGTTTTATGAGAGACATCCTAGACTGACAATGTATCCTGAGAAAGGACATCCAACTGTATGAAATATGGCAAAAAATAGTACTTGACGATACTAAAATTACAGGATAAAACCATCTCTCACCTTCCTGCTTCCAGGAGGGGCAGGGTCAAATATCCTGGTCTGCATCTCACTGGGGAGGGCTGAATAGACAGGTAGGATAATAAGTTCTGGTACTTCAGGACCCATGGACTTCATTCTTTCAAAGAGAATCTCACAACCAGTATCAATCTCTTCTTGACCAGTGAGAAAGAGAAGGATATCACCTGTAAAGAAGAGACAGAACTTGATATAAAGAAGAATGTGCTTGGAGGTTTGATGGATGAAATTTTACAAAGGACCTGACTAAATCCTGTCAGTAAATCCTGTCTTTGTTCTCAAAAGTAAAGGTGTATTGTACTTGTTCAACTAAGTGCTTTCACGATACATCGCAACTGGTAATCCACACCCATTGTGAGGCAAAAATCAACAATGTTTCAATGTAACAGTCACATGTGTGTCGTCAGCTGCTTCTCAGCAAGTTACACTAAATGCTTACTACATAGATTTTGACTGTCAAAAGGAGCGGGACTTGTGACACAGGTGAAAGCACTCTATGCAGCATTCACAGAGTCAAATGCAATCTTCACTAAAGCTTGCTTGACTTGCAGATGTCGTATCCCTTGAATGTGAGCTTACATTCTTTTTGTATGGTCACAAAATAATGCCCACCAGTATCAAATTTAGGCTCATCAAGATGGCTGCTTTTCTATTGTTCATTTGCATAATTTGACACTAAATCTGTAATTTCTACTACAACATACAAACAAGAAGGAATGAAAATATCAGTTCTCTATTGTGTATATTTAGGTTGACTTAAAGTTACATCCTTTCCAATGTGTTTAGCCGTTTCTTTCAAAATGTGTGAATACTAACTTTCTTGGATGAAAAGACTTCTTTCTGAATGAAACTAGCACAAAATGCATAAGACATAGCAAGCAAAGATATTGCTTAGCTTGCAAATCACCTCTCTACAATCCTCAACAAAAATACACTGGACAAACTCTGCTCCCTATATCATATTGAAGTTTCAGGATGCCTTAGGCTGCCACAACATTGAATGGGGGAGTGGGGGGATGGTGATTTCATTCATTGCTTGTTTTGTCCCATCATTTTTGTTGAGGATTGTAGCTGCAACAAACTATGCATAGGGCAATGGCACAATATGCTTCATCCATAGATAAAAAAAAATCAAGGGAGAGCACTTCAAGAATATATTTTTGCAACATCTTTGAAAAAATGCTCCATTTTGATGAAACTGCCAGCATTTGACAAAATATGTGGTCAAATTTTTATATCATACCCGGTGGTTCTGTGAGATGAATCTGCATGACTGTGATGAGAGAAGCATCCAAATAATCTGTTTCTGGCTCTTTGGTGTAGAGTACTTCCACAGGGAATGTTCTTCCAGGAATAGTAAAAATTGGCTGAAGGGAGATAAGGAGCAAGCAGAATTATTCAATACACCTGTAAGTATATCTAAACTGGGGCAGTGCACACTGTTTAAACTAGACATTTCCTAACTGGCTAATGATAGCCTCATCCCGAACCTAATCCCTGACCCTAACAAAGGATACAAACCATACAATGCAATGGCAACAGCCAATAAAGAAACACCTTTCTAAACAGTGTGCATCTACTCTCTCAACTAGGGTTTCCATATTTAATTTTATTTCTTTTGAGGATAACAGGATATTGCAAACTTGACAGCTTTGAGTGCAGCTGATGTTACTTTTCTATTTTAAGTAAAACACACTGCCAGGAATATGGAATACTTACAGAAATATTGACTACTCACAGCTTCAAAGAGTACGATAAAAGCTTGACAGTAACTAGTGTAGCTGATGTTACTTTTCTATTTTAAGTAAAACACACTGCCAGGAATATGGAATACTTACAGAAATATTGACTACTCACAGCTTCAAAAAGTACAATAAAAGCTTGACAGTAACTAGTGCAGCTGATGTTACTTTTCTATTTTAAGTAAAACACACTGACAGGAATATGGAATACTTACAGAAATATTGACTACTCACAGCTTCAAAGAGTACGATAAAAGCTTGACAGTAACTAGTGTAGCTGATGTCACGATTAATATTAAATAAAGAATGCTGCACAGAATACTTAAATACTCACAGCTTCAAAGAAGTATGTTGAAAACTTGACAGCATCAAGTGTAGCTGATGTCACAATTAGTTTTAGGTCTGGTCTCTTCTTGATGGCTTTCTTTAGAAGTCCAAAGAGGACATCGGTGTGGATGGTACGTTCATGGGCTTCATCCAACATAATGACGCCATACTGAGTTAGGTCAGAGTCAATCAAACATTCTCTGAGAAGCATACCATCTGTCATGTACTTAATCTTAGTCTCTGGTGTAGTACAGTCTTCAAAACGGATGGTGTAACCAACCTTTAACAAGAATTAGTTCAAAAAAAGCACATACATTAGAAGAATATTTTGGGTTGTAGAAAGATTTCTACTTTAGCAATGGTTCTGTGCTTTGTCCATTGGATCGAACAATAGTATTCAAAATGATATTTGCCTCATATTTATCATTATTGGTCCTGTTATGTTAAGGGTTAAAAGATGAGAGACACGTCAGTAAAATGACCTGATCTTCACTTGGCAGTTACAAGGTGAACCTTTCTTAGGAAAAATCCACTGAAATTATTTCACAAAATATCCAGGAGATGCGTTAATTTTATATTACAAGTCATTGGGTACCTGCATTACTGATTTGCAGAAGAGAAATAAACAGGGAACACTGTGCCTTTGCTGCTATCACAAGCAGCTAACCACAGGCTGGTTTAGTAACAGCCTGCTAACCTGGCTGAGGGAAGTCTAGTTCATGCAACATTACCGCTCGACATAGCGCCATCAAAATCATAGGTTACATGAACAGCATATTGTTACCTAAAGTTAGGCGTTGTATTTGGAGTCTTTAGGAATTATTTTTAACAAAGATTGAAAGAAAATTCAATGTGGCAGATTTGTTACCCTAGGCTAGGCCTAGGCTAGTAATATCAACAACTAATAGTTGGGTGTAATGTTAGGTCAAAATTACAGCTGGGCCCATATCCTTTAAACGTTTGGGCTATGAAAGCACCTTTTAAACGGCCAATCGTTCATTTAAACGTTTAAATGTGACAGGCCTTGAAACGTAGATTGTAAAAACAGAGGATAACATTAGCCATATATGGCATGTCTCTCTCATGACATCACAATATTTGCATAATGAGCTAGTATTTGTTAATTTTTAAGTGCAAATCAAAAACTGCCCTGAAAATGGTCAATTTTAGATGGATTTTGATGGGAGTTGTGGCTATTTTCTTGGTTTTTGATGCTTTTTACATCAAATACCCAATTCTGTTTCATGTCATATGACACTAAAGATTGATAGTACAGTGAGTTATTTTTGACAGGTACAGTGCATCACAAAGACTGGTTGAAACTCTTTTTGAAACAAGACAGGTTTAATTTAATGCAAAAGCAACATTGATCCAAATGAAACTTTTAACAGAATTTCATACAAAAGTTACATTATTTCCTCATGTTTGGCAGAATGTGATAAAGTCTAACCTCAAACAATGAGATTGTGTAAACTAAAGCAGAATAGCCCATAAGGTTGTAAACAGAACACTTATTTCAAACCTGTTACTATCTATGGGAGTAGTAACAGTTGATGTGAGACCTTTACAAGTTAGATTGATCAGGCTTTGACAAATTCGTTTTTCATTACTTATCCATCGGGCTAGGGATTCCCAAAGTCTACTTGTCCCAATGAATATGCAGTTAGTCCATATCTAATTATCTAGTACTGGCCACTGAATTTCTATGCAAAGAAGACTTCTGTGCTGCTTGCCTGGCAGGCTACAATATTGAGCAGTTCACTTGTCCAAGTCATTTTTTACTTGCTCCGGGGCTGTCAGGCGGGGGATGTGTCGCACCCTGGCTGGATTGATGGGGTTTTACAGTTTGGTTTCTAACCAATTGGTTTAAGTCAAGCCAGCCACAGCCTATTAATAAAAATAATAATAATACTGGAAATTTATAAAGCGCCAAAATCAATAAAGATTGTTCGAAGGCGTTGTGACAGTAACCTAATTAAATATTATACACTTGGTGAAAGAGATGGCATTTGAGAAGTTTCTTAAAGGCAACAACAGTCTGTGCAGTTTTTATGTGGTTTGGGAGAGAGTTCCATTCTTTCGGTCCAAAACAAGAAATGGAGCGTTCAGCAAATGTTACACTGTGGGTGCTAGGTTCCAGAAGTTGGAGTGCAGATGCTGAAGACCTAAGCTGTCTGCGAGGAGGTTGAAGTTGCAGTAAATCCGAGATATACGATGGAGATTGTTTATGGAGCGCTTTGTACACAATGAGGAGAGCTTTGAATTGGATATGCTGTTGTATGGGGAGCCAGCGAAGATCTTTAAGTACTGGAGTGATAAAGTCATATTTTGCACACTTGAAAATAATGCGGGCCGACGTGCACTGGACATTTTGAAGACTGGTGATGAGAAATCGACTAACCCCAATCAGGAGACTGTTGCAGTAGTCTAACCTAGATGTGACAAGGGTGTGCACGGCAAGTTTGGTGGCCTCGGTAGTGAGCATTTTGCGAGCATGACTGATGTTGGTAAGATGATAATTAGCGGATCTAACAACATTCGCAACTTGGGGACGCATGGTCATTCCAGGATCGAACATGACTCCAAGATTTTTAACATAGGTGGTAACAACAGGAACGACAATACCCGCAACAGACACTGAGGGCAAACTGAACTTTGCCAGTTGAGCTCTGCAGCCAAATACCATAACTTCAGTTTTTCCTGCAAGGAGTTTTAGAAAATTCTCTGACATCCACAGTTGAATGTTAGAAACACACTCCTCAAGTTTAACAACAGCATGTTGTACGCCTTCGGCAGATGTTGGACACACTGAGACATAAACTTGCGTATCATCCGCGTAAATGTGCAGCTCAAGGCCATACCGACGGATAAGCTTTCCAAGAGGCAGAATATAAATGTTGAACAACAACGGGCCATTCTCCAGTTGTGACTCACTGGCTTGTTCTCCTTACTCTATTGAGGCTTTGCAATTACATTACGGAACCGCCATGCTGGAGGACATTCATGCCAAATACACGTGGCTTTGTGCCGAACGCACTGCACAGAGTGCGTTGTGGTATGCACGGTGTGTACACATCCAACGGACAAGCTCCCCCAGTGTGGTTAACTACGTAGCTACATGTACTCCAACATGGCCGCCGGAGAGTATTATGACGTCATGTGGAAAGCCTCTATTGAGGAGTTTGTAGATACAAAACAGAGGATCAATGATAGTCCTTAACAACAGTTCAAACTTCTATCATTGAAATGTAATTTTTTTCTTGACCACTTCTTTCCAGGACATGCAAAATTGATTATTTCCCTTGCACCGCTAATAAAATATGTGTCATAAAAAACTTACCTCTTGCCCAAGTCTGCAACCAAATTCCTCTGCGACTCTCTTTGCGACTGACATAGCAGCCACACGACGAGGCTGAGTACAGCCAATTTTTCCTCTGACTGTGAAGCCAGACTCCGCCAAATACTGTGTGATCTGCGTAGTTTTGCCACTTCCTGTTTCACCAATGACTACAAGAATCTGATTATCTTGTACAGCCTGTAAAATGGAAAATGGAAAGGGATGTCACCCAAAAGAACCATGTGCTCTAGCTTCGTGCACTGATCATTGAGACATTTACTTTAGGTTTCATCACTTTCGAAAACTGAAATCCAACACTTTTTTCTTACTTTCTGAAGATCAAAATGGGTAAAAAAAAATAATTTTTGGACAAATTGGCTTTTACTGTTACATATTTGAGGTGCATGGACACAAACTTAATATGATTGCAATTTCCAAAAGTACTACATTTTAAATTTCAAAACCATTTGGCAATTTTCCACACCAAATACACAAACTTCAAATATACAAAGCCCAGAAAACACTGAGCAATGATAATGCATTTGATATGATAATGATTTAAGCTTGACCCTTATCCTGCAAGTTGCAACATATGTCACAATGAGACACTTCAAAAAGTAACTATTTAATCTTCTATATCTTTACCAAAATAATATCCTCAATTTGCTTCCTTCGCTCACATTAAAATAGTTGGATGGTGCTCCACTACCATGGCAGTACTTTTTTGTTTGGTGGAAGTAACTAAAACAACAGGGCTTTGTTTCAGCAAAATTGAAGTGTGCTCTCAATTCAGCATGTAAAGGGTTAAAAATAGTTGCTGGAAATTTCAGTGTTGCGGTGAGTCGGGATGGGTGTTGGCTCTAGAGTTCAAAAACTTTGCAGAAACTTCCAGCATTTAGCATTTTAGCAAAAGGTGCAGGAATTTCCCATAGACAAATATACTGATACAATAAAATGGCATTACTATTTTTACGTTACAATTTCTATTGTATGTTAAACTGGTTCACATTGCTTTGGGGTGACTTGGGCTTTAAACCTTTTCTGCACGTCAGGTATACATACTACCAAGGAATTTAGACATTTTTCTAAAATCCATAACTTTGTCACTATACTCTCCTCAGCCTTTATTCAACCACCAAATTATAGCTTTAAAGATGCTCTTTATTATGAACTACTTTTGGAGGGGGTTTCATAGACAATTTTTGAACTAATCACGATTGAAGTTGTCTTTCACATGAAAAAAATGGAAAAAATGTCAAAATTTACAAATTTCGGTAAAAATATTGTTTCAGGTACCTATCCAGCAGGCAACGTATCTTTACTCGTTTTGGAACTACCTTCATACAGCTAAAACATTCTCAGACAGTTTCAACTCAGAGGGATGCAGGGGTTTGGAGAAATAGTTCCATAAAGTTGAAAAATTGGAAATATATTGTCGAAAACGACCCAAAACAAGCCCTCCTTTCAAAAATTCATAATTCTCTAACCCTTCAACCGATTTTCCTCATTCAAAAACCAAAATGTTCCTTATAAATTTCCTAACACAAATCTACTCACAAAATTGGTGCCCTATAGTGATATAGCATTATCTATACCCAGTTAGACTGTTGTTATTGTCAAGATCACTGTTGTTGTAGTTCTCCATACATATAGTGTGTGCGAAGCCTGCACACAGTGAACATTCATTCAACGTTTGTTTTCAAGGTCAAATGTCGGCCATTAGATGGATTCAAGTGATAAAAACCACTCAGGGATAACAAATAAGGATTAAAGAGTGATGCTGGTGAGTTTTTTATCATTGGTAGGGCTTTGGAAGGTCATGAGAGCAAAAAAATTGTGCCGAAGCGGGGGCTTGTAATTGAAAGTAATTGGATGTAATTGGTTTATTGTATCATAGGGTCTTGTTAGGATAGTGGTTAGGTCATCTAGGTGCGCGGAAAAGGGTTAAGCCTTGCCAAGAAAGATTTAAGAATTCCTTCTCCAGGTTTTGCTATTCATATTCTGAACTGGTAAAGAATTCTGGATATTAAATAAACAATAAGATTTACTTTTCCAGGTGTTGGTAAATACAAGTTTTTTTTCAGCAAAGATGAGTTTTTCTACAAAAAGTCACAAATACCTGAGTCAGCTGAGCTTTTAACTTGAAGATTGGTAGACTCTCCCTCTGTTCCAAGATGGTTAGTTTTGTTCTCTTGCCGTATGAAGCTTTGTTTCCTCCGAAGGCACTCTTCTTCCACTCTGGCATTTCAGGAGCAGCCATGCCAGCTGACCTGATATTGGCCACAATGGCACGCTCACCTGCATAGAAAAGGGTGATATAAAATAAGATGATTCACTATTGCTTCTAAAAGGGGGCAGTGAAAAAATGATAAAACACAAAAGTGATATAATAAATGAATGAGTTCCAAAATTGTCTCAAACCTACTACAGTGCCAAACTTGTTTTAAACTGCACACTACATATCTTTGCACGATGAAACTTCACCTGTCAGGGCACTACCAACAGCCATGTAGTGACCATGGCTCTACCACTGTGACTACCATTTACAAACCAGTTTTTCCCCTTCAGTAAGGAAAAACCAGCATGTTGGCTTTACAAACCTGGAGTCTGTGACAGTCTTAAAGGAAAATATTGTGTTAAAATGCACCAACAAAACACACAAAGAAAAAAGCTTCAATCATTAAACCATTCAGCCCCACCAATTAACCCTTGGGATATCATTTATTTCCTCAACAGATTATGCTTTAGAAGAGTTACGAAATTTGCATCATTTGAATGTTTTGAAGTTTGGGGAACAATATATTCTTGAGCAACTAATAACATAATTCCAATCTGTGGAAAACTAATTTCTAGAAAAGAAGGCACTGCCCTGCTTTATTTTGAATTATCTGCTAATTTGTGTCTATTATTGGTTTTAAAAAATAGGTAGCTTCTTCCCAAAAGAAATGCAATACTTCCCTTAAAGGCTGAGACCAATATGTCAATCAACTGACGGCATACGTTGAACAGAGCAGACAGACGAGTGTCATACAGCATAGTAAATGCCCTCTAAAACAGGTCAGCTACAGTAGTTGTGTAGCAAGCACAAAATGAATGTGGTGCCAACTACATGGAGTTACTGTAGTTAAGTTACATGAAATTTCACGGCCCAGTTTCTAACTAATTGGTTGAAGTTCAGTCATCGACTGCCTTTTTTCCAGTTGTGGCTCACTAGCTTGTTTTTTCCTACTTCACTGCTTATGACAAGCAAGAAGCACAATGACAGAGAAGATTCCATTTTTTAAAGTCAACAACTACATGGTTATAAGATCACTGTAATGAGCAGATTAAGATCACATTGGGTTTCAACCACTGCCAGTTGAGTTAAGCACAAAAGAGAGTTAACTAAAATTCAGTTGCTACAAAGAGTTTGATGGAGAAAGCACTAATATTGATGAAAAATATGACTTTTGTAATGCCAGATGTAATCTTAAACTATCAAGTAGTTTAACCTTTAACTTATAGGTTCTTTGAGTTTTGATCCAAGGTTAATAGATCTGGACAAGAACAGGGTTTAAGCAGGGTTCCTGAGCTTTCTGTTGAATAAAGTCCCATGACTTTTCCAAAACTTTACCAGGACCAAATAAAGAATTTTCATGACCTTCCTCTTGACATTTTACATTAAAGTATGTAAAATTTGAATTGAAAATCAACAACACTTTCTGACATTGTGAGTGAAAACAGGCTCAAATATACAACTGAGAATGTAACAAATCCTTTGTGAAAATTCCCATGCCTTTTCCATGACTTCTCACAATTACATTGAATTTCAAGGCTTTTCCCAGCTAGCCTACCAATAGTTTTCCAAAATTTCCTGACATGTCCAGAATTTCCAAAAACACTGGAACCCAGCTTAAGGTTAAAGAAAAGAGGAGGGTTAGGTTAGTTAGATGGAGTTTACGGTCCAGTTTCTAACCAATTGGTTTAAGTTAAGCCAGCCGCAGCCTGCTGAAATGAGGAGGGGAAATGGATAACTGTGTGAGGAAGGTTTATCAAAGGCTTCTCACCATCTGGCATGGGATCAATCCAATTTTTGTTCATTCCTGTTGGTACATTCTCAGCTTCTGCCCTTTCTGTGACTTGTTTTAGCTCTCGTCTCTCTTTTGCAAGGGCACTCTGCATCATGGCAGCCTTTGACAAGGTGCCATCTGGATTCTGAAACACATTAAAGCTATCACATTAACCAACAAAATTCTCTTTTCTAAAAATATGCAATATAAATGTATGCAAGTTTTGCGAAATCAGTATCATGCATGATACTGCAGTAGTCAAGAGCCCATGATGGTGATATCGGAACTTGCCAACAACCAATAATTCAAAATTAATACCAAACTTGCAGAAACACAAAAAAGGGGGGATTTGTTCATGCGAAACTCCACATCCAGAGTGATGCTGTCCTGGGCTAGAGTTATGAGTGTTTTAGGCCTTTAGGGAAGACAAAAAAAAAAACTCAAGGCATCTGTAAGATGCAATTGGAGAGGCTTTAAAGACCATTTATTAAGGTACATTAAAACATTGCTGCAAAAGAGTCTTCTCCTTAAGTAAGAAACCAAGATGTTGACAATTTTCTGATTTTTGTGGAAATGAAAAGGGGGGATTTTAACCGCCTTCTTCTGGAAAGGGGGAGACACATCTTCCCTTACCCCCTTCTGGCAGAAACCCTGCCTCGTATTTTGCTTCCTCTGACAAGAAAGTTTAGTAATCAGTCAGGATGCATATGAATATGACTGTTATGTAATCCACACAAAAGCAAAGCCCTGTTTGTAGGAAGCACATTTTGTGGCCTATCCCAATGCATAGACCTTCAAGCATGTACATAATATGCGTGGAGAAATTCACATAGTAGGACTCCATTATGGTTGGCCACAAAATTTAGAAGAAAAAATTTTTGACTTGCCTAAAGTTTTTATTAACAGGCATGTTATGTATAGTAATGTATACACAATGTGCACTGGGAATGAATTACCTATGGATTGCACATTATGGTGCATATACTCTGCTATGAATGTACGTAGCTTTTGAAAACCTAGAACAAGCATGCAGACAATGTTCTTGTCCACTAATAATCTAAACAGAAAAACCATGTGATTGCAAGCAATTATTTTGTACTCAACACATTGCTACAGTAGTTGTTGGCAATGCCTACATGCTGCTAGCCCGCGGAGCAGACGAAGTCTTTTCGTTCAGCTCATCGCTATGAAAAACCAAGGTCCGCTGGTGTTCGAGCCAAAATCATTTGAACTTGTGTAGAAATCCAACGGAAACTGCATTTACATAGCTCAACGTGGATTGGTTGAAGCAAGGCTATTAAATGTTTACTTAACAGGCAAACACTTGTACCATTGTATAACAGTACAGGGAGTCACAGGGGTCGATGTAATTCGACACTGGTATTTTGTCGTACCTTACAAGCATACACATACACAGTACAGCGGTTAATAGGTTAATTAAGAATGATCGATCACACAGCCATGGAAAAAGACAGTTTGATACTTTTCAACAAAAGATTACTGTTTTTAAATCAAATTTTTGATAAAAGTTGTTATTGTTTGAAAGAGACTGTCCATGATCAAGACTTCCATCTAAATTATTAGTTAATGGACATAATAAGCCCATGCTATTTTTTGGTTGAAATGTCTTTGTGTTCACCATAGCATTGCAAAGATTTAGTCCTTGAGCACCGCCTACTTCAGGAATAGACCAACTGTGGTGAATGCTCAATAATATTGAGATGATCAACTTTTGGGTTTATTGAAAGGAATTTCTGACCATCGCAGGCAGGCTCTGAGGGGTGGCAGCCTAAAGGGAGCTGCAGTCATAGAGGTGCTACGCAGGCTAACATACTGCATACCTTTATGCACTTGGGTATAAACTACAAACTGGGGGTATGTGGTATCACAGAAGAGCTGACTTGTGCACTGTCATGCAAGCAGGCTCTTGAATGTTTTATGTATAACACAGTGCAAGGAATATTAACGTGTGTACGTATATGACAAACTGTTTATAATCAGTTGCCGTTATCCGAGCTGGCCATCATTTGTGCAGATACAGATATCATACTGATGAAGCCATCATCAGCAGATACTGTTATGACCTATTTGTTATCAGCTCAATACTTCACTGAAGTACTTCTTTAAATTATCAAGGGCACTGAGAATTTTCCAACTCTGCCTGTTGCAAACCCATCAATCATAACTTCATCTTTAGGCAAGATTATCTTACCTTCACAATTCTAACAGGACTCAAATCAACACTCTGTCTTCCATGGCCTGACAAAAAAGGAGGGTCTTCCTCCCGAAGTTCGATCTCCACCTCCTCATCCGAGTCACCGTCCTCTTTTGGCAGAATACCAGTCACCTCATCAAAGTCCGGCAATTCTGATTTATCAATGCAGTTAGCAGCCATCATCTTTGAAAAGAACAATAATTTATTAATCAAATAAGGTAGGCTTGCCTCCTGTCACCATTTTTTAAGGTATGAATTTACATTAATGGAATTTGAGGCTATGGTATACAGAGATTTTGGTAAAAATGGAGGAATATCTACAGATGAGACTGGTTTTGTTTGCAGTCAAAAGAGAAATGACAAATCACAATAAACTTGAATCCCTGAAGAGCATGACCAACATTCAAGTCTAAGCCATCAGGAAGGTATAACACAAGAGTTACACCTTTCCATGGTAAGAAACATGGGGCAGTTGTCTGGTATTCATTGGAATATTATGTTTCATTTTGCAGAAAATAGAACATTTATTTCAATTGAAAGGATAGTATGACATGTGCATATAGCTTAAGTAGTTACTTCATTAGATTTGGTTTTATGGCTCAGTTGCTGACCAACTGGCTAAGCTGGGCCAGAAACAGCTTTTCTTTCCAATTGTGAATCACTAGTTATTGTTTTCCTTACCCCATTCAGAGCCCCACACAATGGCAGACGGTTCCATTTTCAAAGTCTTTGGTATGACACAGTCCGAGGAGTCCAGACCTCCAACTGCAAGTTGAATAATCTATCCACATGTGTGTAGCATTAACCTACACAACTCCATTGCTTATGCAGAGCATCATGAACAATGGCAGTAGATTCCATTTTTTTTTATTTACATTGGTTGGCAAATTTTTGGCTTTTTCCAACCAGAGGTAGAAAAGATTTTAAATGAAACTTGGGTTCCAACCTGAATTTGTTGTAGAATGACTGCAGCTTAATTAACACCCTAAATACATATCAAAATCATGATAATTTGGATCACACCTCAGACATTTACCACGACTACTGAAAACATATAATTGTCAAACCCTCTCACCTGTTTCAACTCCCACCTCTCTGGAGATGTTACTCTCTGGACACGTCTCCGCATCCCAACATCTTCCACATCTGGGGCCTGGACAAGGGGTAGGGTAGAGGGCCTGTCAGGATTTCGGCTAGCATCTTCACTGTCGGACAAATTATCCTGAAGTCCCTTAGACTGTCGTGGATTCAAATCTTCTCCAGTTTTCTGATCAACATCTTTCATTGACAATCTGATTTTGGTTCCAGAAACAGCTAAAACCTTCACCTTTACCTTTTGACCACGAGAAACAACATCATTGACATCTGCTACCCTGCCTTCTCTTCGTAACTGTAAATCATACAAGATAGTAGAATTTCTTTGTCATACAAGCAACTTCAAGGATACTCACCTGAAAAGTTCATGGAAAGTTATCTGTACAGACATTTTAAAAAGTACAAGGAAAGATCTGTTGGAATTGTGGCAACCTTATTTACTTTTCTCAAAATCTCTTCAAATTTTGAATGTTTCTGGAGCAACCTGATGCCTGTGCAAACTAGATAATGTTTTAAATATTGTAAACTACAATCACTCAGATAAGACCAACCACAGTACAATGAGTATTCATTCATACTTGTAATAACAAACTTCTGTTTACAGTAATTGGTCCATTACAGTCAGGTGACTGCACTTTAAGGGCAAGGGCAGTCTCCACAACTACAGTAGTAGTGTAGCACACTATCCTGTTTCATGATTGGCTCTTTAGGGTCATGTGACAGTGTTTTTTCCTTCTCAAATGTGAAATTTACCAGCACTTGCTGCTTGGGCTTAATTTAATCCTAATATGCAATATTAGTTTCTGAAATATTTAAAAGATGCTTGGAAGAGAAGTGAGAAGAAAATTGTCAGATTTAGCTGTTGCTTCAAAATAAGTTTGGGAAGATTGCTCTTGTACTTTCAGGGTTCTAGCCATGCTGGTCAACACTAGCAGGCTGTGGCCAGCACTGCTGCTTCCCTACTGTCATGAAGGGCAAACCACCACACTACTGGTCAGTACAAAATTCACAGGGAACTATACTATGTCTGAAAACTCACAGAAATACATACTGTATTATTGCAATATTTGCATGGAAAAACCTACAGTTCTATCTGATCATTTAAGCAAAACAAGGCACTCAACAATTCAAAACCATCATAAATATTGAAAGCAAAACATCCTGAGAGGTGACTGCTAACTTGGCAATGTTACACAGTAGCTACTGCACAAGAGTTGTGAAAGACAGTGAAGATCCACACTGGCTTTTACACACTATACTGATGAAGACTACAGTCACAATAAAAATGGTCTAGCTGGAACCCTGAGAGTACCATCTCTTGAAAATGGATAAATTTCTTCATCGCCAGTTTATTCAGGGTTGGTCAATGTGGTTGCTTAACCCTTCACCGTTGTTCGGGTCCTTTTGGACCCAGAGGGAGAGCGCGGCTGTCACCCATCTTTACTGTTTCACGGAGAGCTCGAAGCAGCGAGTACAGGGTTCGTAGCCCTTCATGGATTCAAAATTCAAGGACTTTTCAAGACCTCTTAAAAACTTTTCAAGTACTATATAGAGCGACTTTCACTCGGAAATTTCACTGAGATCAATCAAGCGCATGTGCATCTAAACTCGTACTTCCAGGTATCAGCTGTAATTTGCTTTGATGTTCAAACCATCAAACTGAAAATGGAAGCAGGGTCATGTACTGCATATTGCTGGGATGTCTTCAAATACTGTATGCATGAAAGAATCAACATTTACTTGAAAATAAACATATACAAAATCTATCAAAGATAACAATGCATACAGCGTGGCCAGTAGATCACTGGTTGCACGCGAAGACCAATTTGTGACTGAGCCTAAATGTTATAATGTTCCGTTTTGTTAAAATTCCATTTGAAATATTCTGTTTGCATTTTTTCAATTACGAGTCCCTTTGATTTTTTCTCTTCAGCTAGTATGAATAATGGAAAATTCCGATTTCATAAAATGAAAATAGCCTCAGACTGTATAGCTGGTTTTGTACCAGAGGTGCCGCATCGTATGTGCATGGCAAGCTGATGCAAACACAAGCCTACGAAGGAGCCTACTAGTGTGGTGTACGAGTAACATTTGCCTTGCATGCAGGGTATCTCACTAGTGTTCGACAGATTATGCTATAATTGATAATACCCGATTATTCAATTTAACAATCGGACCTGATTCCCAGTTACAGATCACCGATTATTGGAAAGAGGGAAGTAACATGTTTGTCACTTTAGTACGTGCCCCTTGCTTCGTGCATATCGTATTATCATAACCAGTTCAGGATGGAAAATATTGGGAATATTTCTGGATATCATTTTTGTAGGCGAAATATTTTCACTTTAAAAGTGGAGATACAAATCCAGCCTTAATACAGTACAATTATTGGCAGTAGACATCACATGCCCTTTGATAATTTAGTTCTAATGCCAACATCATGCTCTGTATAGTTTTCCTCCCCCAATCATGTCGGAAAATTGCATTCTTTTACTGTACTGGGTTGTAGTTGCGTTAATGCACTGTAGCTACTCTCCTGTTTTAACAAACCCCATGTAAAGCAATCATGATAATCTTAGCAGTTCTGGGCACCCGTAGAACGTATCACATGGTTCTTTTCCGATATAAATATCCCCGTATATTTTTAGCAGTTCTTGTCCAAAACTTCCATCTTGTTTAAAAAGAATCGGCAACTGAAATGAACATAAGTCCGATCCCCGAAAAATCCACGTTCAGAGAGATTTGTGGCGCCGTTTATAGGTGAATTTAGCACGGGGCTCGCCCGGCTTCGCTAGCCGGTATTACAAGCGCGATCGTCATAACACAAACTAAACGGGAAAATTTGTCTCGAGACCGAGTATTTTCACACACTAAATCACATAGGCGAAGGCGCAAGTTGTGATTGGCTGCCTAGAATCAACGCAATTGAACCAATCACGAAGCAGGGGCTTATTTAAATTTTGCAATGGATCTTATGCATATGATGTCACCGAGCAAAATATGATGCCTTATTTGGCGGTAAAAACGGACACGCACGTAAGTGTAGTGCATGCGTAGCCCAAGAAGCTTGCTGCAAGAGACCACGTGCAATTACTGTTTTCGTTTGCAATGATGTCGTTTGACAACATTGCTTAAGTCCTACTATAAATAACATTACGGAAGGAATGCTGGGAATGACTTAATTTATGCAAGATAATAACCACCGAACTTCACAAGATTTTAGGTGCGAAGTGTACAAAACGTGCACAGATATATATGCAAAGCTTGTGGATTGGAAAACTGAAACGGCAAAACACTGCAGCTAGATAGTCTGTACTATGTATTTTTTGCTGAACAGTTGGTACCGCAACTTACGCGGTGCTTTCTGCAAGACACGGAAAACACCTTGAATGCACTTCTAAATCGAATTCCAAGTAATACTACCAGGTTATAGCAGAAAACTTAAACATCAAACGATCATTCCCATGGCAGGGGTAAAATTTATACGTTTGTGATTCTCAATGCATCCTGTTTTAGCGGGAAGTTAAAGGATTGGGTATTTACGGGAATTTTAACGAAATTGAGAGCAAGTTTCAAGTATATTTAGCCCCTTTTTCCAGTTTGCAAATAATAGGTGGTAGTGATCGGTTGAATGGCAGAATTGTCGCTTATTTACCGATAACGGAATAATCGGCCCGATGCCGATTACTTAACCGATGATCGGTCGAACACTACATCTCACCTGGAAGTACGAGCCATGCTGTTTGAACCTAGTACCGTTTACGTACGTTCGGCCTCAGTTTTTGGTGCTCAACATACTAATCTTACGGTACCCATACCGAATGCGGCGGCTAGCACTATTGGTCAAGCTTAACAAAGGCACTGGAGGCCCAATATTCCAGCTGCTGGGATATAAATGTTTTCTTTTCGACTAGTTGACATGAATTTTGTTTATGTTGGGATGAGTTACAGCTCATGCAGGCATTTATCCCCCCCCCCCAAAAAAAAAAAAAATTAATTCAGAGTTCTACGGATTTCCTGCATCATCAAAATCATGCAAAAGTGAAAGTTGTCATATCAGTTGACACGTTATGTACGAGCACTGCGCAATACAATATTGCAGTACATGGATTACGTCCTGTCGTAATCTCGTAACATTAAGGACCTACGGTTAACATTTGGCAAATGGTTTTGCACACAAAGCAGGGACTAACAATATGATAGGCTGTACTGCCGATGGAAGAAGCTGGTTCTGCCTGCCGAAATGATACTCCTGCCACAAGCAAACGGCTAAGACTTAAGCAAACCTGATTGATCAAAATTACGGCTATTAATTATGAAATCTTGTAAGAAATAAAACATACACAGACAAATTTTACACTCCAAAACTTTTTTCAAGGACACTTTCAGGATTTCATGACCTCATTTTTAAATTGAAGGACATTTCCAGGACTTTTCAAGGCTCACAAAAATTCAAGGACTTTTCAAGGTTTTCAAGGACCGCTACGAACCCTGGAGTAGCTACCCGAAAATTCGGCCACAACAACAAGAGAGACAATGGTTTAAGATCACGGGGTCAATAGCCTACGGAAGCTGATGCTACGTCCTCCTTTCCGCCCACTCCAGAGGCGCGCAAACATGCCCCACTTGGAGCAAAACGGTAAAGGGTTAATAATCCTTAACTACTTAATAAAATGAAAAGTTCAAGTTGCCCTTCACATTACCTCAGATATATGAACAAGTCCTTCGCATCTCCTTCGAAGCCCTTCTAGCTGAACAAAACAGCCAAACTGCATGATATTAGTCACTTTGCCTTCATAAATTTCCCCTACTTCAGGATCCATAGCAACAGGTTTTGAAACCATCCTATCTTTGTACTTTTCACTTCTTTTATCCCTCCCCTTACTTGAATCTTCCCTATCTCTGTCCCTGCGTCCCTTTTTGTCCTCACGTTTGCGATCTCTGCTTCTGCTGCGACTTCGCTGTCTGCGTTCTCTTGACCTGCTACGTGACCTTGATCGTGAATGCCTTCGTCTGTGTCTGTCTTTATCTTTGTTTCTATATTTTTCCTTCCTCTTACTTTCTTTCTCCCTGCTCCTGCTTCTGCTTTTCTTTCTCTTTTCTGCATTCTCTTCTTTTCTGTGGAAACAGGTCAGTGAGTTAAAATGACAAATGAAGCAAACTACATCCAACAGTATCCAAAGAACAAAACGCAGAACTAATCTATGCTTGCACATCTCAAGATTTCTATTTGCTAGAAAACAGCATCCCTTGAGATTTTACTATACAATCTTCCATCTGACAGTCATGCTCTACAGCATAAGCAATGGAGAAAGAAAAAAAGTCCTGTGCCACACACAACTGGGGAAAGGGCTGTTGGCTTTAAGTTGAGGGGTAAAACCGTATCTAACTATGTATGTGTAGCCACCACTTGACACTTCACCAAATTCCCCAACCAGATGATTCCGACCCATGACAATACACTTTCCCCAAATGAGTCATCTTAATGTAAGAGGTAAATGGAATGCAAAAAGTTTATGTTTGAATATTCAGTATTTACATCATGGTCTTTATCATGTGAATGTTATGTAGTTTATGCTGTCAATTCATTCGCATATAATTTTAAGTTACGTAATGTCAAGTTCGTTGTAATAAGTTTTCTATGAGTTGAGAGGAGTAATGATTTGGTCACAACACAGGGAAGTACGTTTGTGCCTGTCTTGCCTCTGTTCCTTTTTGTGTCTATGTTCGTCTCTCTATTTTACACCGCCCACGTTTCTGAAGTACCCATGTTACATTAACAAGAAATGTTGAACTCATCTTGGGACAGTAAAACAGCCGGGTGGCAAATGTTTGTTCAGTACAGTACTGTACAGCACAACACAGCACAGTACCATTAGGAACTGAGCAGTACTGTAGGAGTTGTGCAGGATCAAACAGATCCGTCTCAAGTTTCCATCTTTGTGATAGTAAATGGCATCTTAGATTGTTCCAATTACTATCAGAAAACAGCTTTACTGCAAAAGATGACACCTTTTTAAATGAAAGAATTGAAATTGTTACACTGTACCATGTGCACATGCAGTAACATGATACCTACATTACAGCCAGAACCCTCCTTGTAAACTTAGTGTGACTTGCGTTACGACAATGCCACTGATGCAAATGAAGGGTCTTAAGTTGTGAATACACCAATACAGGAGCTTCCATTATTTATAGTGTGGTAGCTGAGAATTGGAAGTCCAAGGTGGAGGCCAACCTCAAATAAAGGATTGGAACACTACACATTTGGAGGTCTAGGCCTTATAGCAACTTGTGGACCACAAGTTTGAGGCACAGGTTGGGCTTGACTGAAACAATGATTATATGGGTGGTCATTTGACCCACCAGAATATTGTGCAGTGACCATCCACATCCAGATATTTGAATTTAACACCAATATCTGCAGTAACTTTCAAAAATCTGTGTGCTGGAGAATGCGAATTTAGTCTCTTACAGTAGTACAATGTGAGTACAAGCACGCACATTATATGAACACTTTTACTGAATGAGAGACAAGAGCAAGTCTGTACTTATTTCATTGCATTGGGGCACACTGCTTTTTGCATGCCATTATTTTATTTATTTTATTCTATTTTTGTTAATTTTTTCTTTTGCTCTCTGGTAGTAAGTGATATTTGGCACATTTGGAGAACAAAATAATTCCACATGATCACTTTTTGTGCAATAATTACCCTTATTTTCTAAATTCCATTGCATGAGCATGAGACTATTTCACACCTTGTTGAACAGCAATTTAAGAGGTGACTGCTATACCTACCTCCAATACCAATAATATGCGCAAGTTACATGCAACCAATGGCATTGTAACATTCTTGTATACATTGTGCTTAAGCCACCCTGTGCTTTATGCAATCCTACAGACCTGTACAGCATGTGTTCTGTGCAATACTTACAGTACAGTACTGTATGACACTCAAAATTGCTTCCATGAAAACTAGAATACAGTTACTTACATTCCATTTATGGGGCCTCTGTTCATCAGAGCTTCAAGTTCATCCATAGCAGAGGACACCACCTTTTCGTCATCTTTGTTCAATTCCGTCTGGTGTTTTAAAGAAAAAGACAAAACAACTGACATACTGTACAGTACTGTACCATACTGTTTATTTTTACTCACTTAAATGGAAGCTTGGGTACAGTACGTTTAAACTACTGTACCATTTACTCACCCCATCTCCCTCATCCAGGTCCAGTACTTTTTTCACCAGCTGAAGCAGTGTCCACAAACATGAAAAGAACCCCCATGACTTGCAAATTGCATCCTTGGATCATGGGTTCTCAATTTAAAATTACAAGGTAGGACTTGAACAAAAGTTTGTTTATGATTTTTAATGCCATGTACTGTAAAGTTATATTCTTAAGCCAACAGTACATGCATAGGCCTACTGCATTATTATTATTATAATATCCTACTGAACTCATTAGAACACTGGGCAATACACTAATACAGCATTCACAGTAGTACTACAGAGTGCAAGAACTTAAAACTACTATTAAAAGGAATTTAGGATTTGCCTGCTGCTACAACTTGAATCCTGAACACTACTTACAATACTAACGGCATATAATCCATATCCAAATAGCTAATTGCAAGAAACATTTTCGGTTTAAATATTATCTTGGGATTTTCTTATTATTTGGACAATATCATACAAAATGAAATACTGTAAGGCAATGGGTCTTCTCTGAGGCAATAAATGTTATTCCATTCCATGGAACAAACCTTTGTTGAGGTCTCATCTGGCAGGCATAGAGCTGGAAAAGCTGCCCGTTTCTTGTCTTTTTCTGTTACAGGAGCATCCTCTTTTATTGTCTCTTTTGGTTTCATGCGCTGTATCAACCGTAAAAGGTTGGAGATGAAGGACTCTGGAAATTCTGCTCCATTTTCTAGAAGCACGGCCTTAAAAGACTCTTCAGTGTCATTCTTTTCAGCAAGGTGAATTATAAACTCAGCTGTCAACATTGATGATTGGAGAAAGAAAAGTTCACAAGTACTATAATACTACAGGTACACCATGATCTACAGTACAAGCAACATTATCCCTCAAATATTACCTGGTTTGGGAATCTATGAGCCTTACTTACTGTTCACTAGCTCACCACTAACTCCTATTGAGCCCTACTACCAGATGGTGCTATCACTTGCGTGGCAGCCTACTGCAATGGGGAAAATAAACCAAAAACTTATGGGCAAGAAAAACACATCCAGAGTAATTCTGCTGGCATGTTGGAGGCTGCTGATAGAGTGCCATCTAGTAGAAGGGTTCAATAGAAGAACAGAGGTAAGTAGTTAGCATTGAAGTAGTTTAGCAAATTGTCCTGTTTCCTGATTGGCCTATTGACAGCCATGTGACAATATTTTTTCTACTCAAATGTGAAATTTACGGAAAGTTAATGGTTGGTTTACCTTAAATGCAATATTGAAGTTCTAAAATATTTAAAAAGATACTTTGATTTAAATAAGGGGAAAATTGTGAAATTTAGAGCTGCTTCTTCAAACCAAGTTTTGGGTGACTGCTTTTGCCTTTTAAACACTGTGGCCAATGATTCTAGTGCGGAGTAAAAAATAGTGGACGTACAGTAGCATAGTCAGTGTTTACCCTAATCTGCTACAGTATTATGCAATTTTGATACAATGGCTTGTCAATTTGGTGCACTGATGTTTGTGAGGAAAAATGAACAAGGGTTTAATTGTTCCCCACATTTGATGGGTGCAGTTCCACAAAACTGAAATAATGAATGAGTCAAATGTCCTCATACTTAGTGTGCTGACTCAATGTGTAATTTCTTAGAGGGAAGGGTGCATCCAGTCCTGTTCAAGGACATGTGCACAGCAAAATTTAGCCTTGTCAACCTATTTATGCATCTTATACCATATACCTTAGGATACCTTAGGAACCTCAGTGGATGCAGGTCTATTGACCTCTATGTCTGCATCTTTTTTATCTTCATGATCTGGAACTGTAGTAACAATCAAAGAGCTGTGGGTGACTGCCATACTAAACTTAAAAAAAGTCTGCCTTGTATAGTATTTATATAACATCTCATGACCAGCCCAATACCTACAGTATCCACAGCCTTCTCAAACTGAAAAACAGTCATTGCAGAAACAACACTCTGTGGAAGGCTATTCCAAATACTGTATCTACAATCCTACAGACCAAACTAGATTTTCTAATGTTGAGCCTACAAAATTCTTTAAGTAACTTCCGACTATGACCACGGGTACGAGTGATTGAACTAAACTTGAGAAAACCTTCAGTAACACCTCTGTCATACACACCTGAAACAATTTTAAAAATCTCAATCATATTTCCTCTTAATCTACGATACTTAAGAGTTGGCAGTTTAAGTTTCTTTAACCTTTCTGTATAAGTTAAACCCTTTAAGGATGGAATCAACTTAGTTGCCCTCCTCTGAACATTTTCAATAGCATCAATATATAGGTCCAGCTTTTTGCACAATGGCATGTCCATGTCAATGTGCAAATACTAGGCCCAAACTTAACTCATTATCTCTTTCTTCAAGTAGCCTCTGTTTAATCATGTTATAGTACTTTAAGGGAAATATTGCGTTTATTTTACAAGGAAATTTCAACCTATTAAAGTCAATATTTATTGGCAGTGAGCGATAAATAAAATTTTACAAATAAGGCACTAAGGCAGGATGGTATCCTTCTTTTCAAAATTAAATAAGTTTCCCTCAGATAGAAAGTCAGTTGCCTTTTGCTCAAGAATAATTTGTTCACCCAAACTTTCAACATTTCAAAAGACGTAACATAACCTCTCCTTGTGCATAATTTTGAGCAGATGTTATTGCTGCAGTTTATTGTTGAGACTGAATTTTTGGAAAATAACTAGCATTAACGTTAGAGCTCTTTACTTTTACTGCTGTTTTGGAGCATTTTAAACTCAACATTTCCCTTCAACTTGGGGTACCTAGATGCACACTGTTTAACAAAGTGTTTCTTGATTGGCTGTTTCCATTGTATTGTATTGATTATATTCTTTGTGGCAATATCTCGAAATAGGCCCTGCAGGGCTAGCTTCAACTGCGCCGTCAATGAAAGCCGTGTTGCGCTGGTTGTCGAGCATCAGCAAGAAAAGTAGATAAAAATCACATACCTCAAAATGATTACAGGGCCAATTTCGAGAGTATATATATATACGGCTGCTTGACCATCACTGGTGTTTGCTATATGACAAGCTAATTATTGTGACAAGGTAAAGATGGCTTGGGCGGTCTTGATTTTAGCGAGGGGAATGAGGGGTAGGTGGAATTCAACTTCTGAATATGGAATATTTACTGAATAAAAAGCAACATTTGTTAGAAATTTAAAATATTTGCAGGGCCTATTTCGAGAGTATATATATAGCTTCTTGACTATTATTAAATCCATAGTGTTTTCTTTGACAAACTAAATATTATAACAAGGTAAAGACGGCTTGCGAGGTCTTGATTTCAGCCAGGGGAATGAGGGGTAGGTGAAATTCAACGTCTGAATATGGGATATTTACGGAATAAAAGGCAAAACTATTCAGAAATTTTAAAAATTGCAGGGCCTACTTCGAGAGTATATAAGATAGCTAGTCCCTATATAGGCCCAAATTTCTTAAATTTCTAAAAAATATTTTTTTTTATTCCGTAAATATCCCGTATTCAGATAGAAGTTGAATTCCACCTACCCCTCATTCCCCTTGCTAAAATCAAGACCGCCCAAGCCGTCTTTACCTTGTACGTACACTTTAGCTTGTCATATAGCAAACATATCCGTGATTGTCACGCTATATATATACTCTCGAAATAGGCCCTGCAAAATTTTTCAAATTTCTAAAAAATGTTGCTTTTTATTCCGTAAATATCCCATATTCAGAAGTTGAATTCCACCTACCCCTCATTCCCCTCACTAAAATCAAGACCGCGCAAGCCGTCTTTACCTTGTACGTACACTTTAGCTTGTCATATAGCAAACATATCCGTGATTGTCACGCTATATATATACTCTTGAAATAGGCCCTGCAAAATTTTTCAAATTTCTAACAAATGTTGCTTTTTATTCCGTAAATATCCCATATTCAGAAGTTGAATTCCACCTACCCCTCATTCCCCTCGCTAAAATCAAGACCGCGCAAGCCGTCTTTACCTTGTCACAATATTTAGCTTGTCGTATAGCACAACGGTGAACGTATGTAAGCACAGTATTTAGCTTGTCATATAGCAAAACGATGGCAGTCCGTAAGTCAAGAAGCTATATATATACTCTCGAAATAGGCCCTGTTATCATTTTGAAGTATGTGATTTGTACTTGAGAAGACGTCCACGATTCGAGGATTTGGCAGAGCGCGCGGACGAAATAAGCCCCGTCTGCACTGAAAAATCCATAGCAGGGCCTATTTCGAGATAATGCCTTCTTTGTTCGGGATTACGTTAGCGATTATGTAGGACTATGGTTAGCCAGTAAGGAAAATTCTTGTTAAACAGTGCGCATACTCAACTTGGAGCTTTGAAACTTGACAAGCAAATTACAAAGATAAAGAAGAATGACCACTTACCAAGATCTTTGTCATTCAAGCCCAAATGGTTGTCCAACTCTGTACACACTTTTGAAACCAGGGAAAGATGTTCAAGCTTTTTCAGTTCATCCATTTTAACCAGTGGCTGTAGGCTAGGCAGTCCTATGGAGTCTTGGCCCCGCAAAAGTTTGTGCAGCCTACAGAACTATGCTGAGGCTGAATTAAAATTCAACATTGAACTAACCTCTACGAGGCTACCTACTGCAGGCCGTGTAGTGTGGGCTACGCAGCACTGAACTCAGAAGTAAAGGTGCTTAACGTTATCTCAACGTTTAGTCGCCACAAAACAAAACTAGCCTATCGTTAGGCCTTACGTTAGGCTAGCCTAGGCTAGGCCTAACGTTAGCTATTCGTTAGTGTGCACGGACTTTTCAGCAACTGAACAAGTGTTCCAAACTGCGATAAAATGTTACTCCAACATTTCACCTCACAGTATTTCTGGCTCTAATTTTTTAGATGAGACGACACAGTTACTGTACAGTACGCTAATCGAAGTATGGGATCTTGCAACGTTATACTGCACTTATCCCAAAGCAATCATATGTTATTCTGTTTCGGCCATCTAGACCATTCGTTACTTCAAGATATTCAGAACCTTAAATCGGTTGCGGCAAATCAATAATGTGTCAAATACACTTCCGCAGAACACATTTAAATATACTTTAAGTGAGCGACTCTTGATACCATAGTGCGTTTTAACTTTAATTGAGCGGTTCCACAACCACGGATGAAATTTCCTGAAAGTACTACAAAACTTCACTGCCAAAGGTGTATGTATACAGCTATTCAGAAACTCAATCGTTCTCTTGCGTTCGTAGGTCTACAGATAAACTTACGTTTTCAACAATAGGGTTATCCAACACACAAGCAAAGAGAAAGGTCGATGTCATTGCCCTGGTATGGATTTTTTTGGAGGGCAAGCATCAATATTTTCCAGTGTGAACAACTGTATCACGGGTCGCGCGAGCGAGTCACGGGTAGAGGAGCAGAGGGGGGGGGGGGGGGGCAGGGAACGCTTCCCCCTGTCAAGAAGATCCAGTCTAGTCGGCGAGCTTCCCTACGATTAAAATTTATACTTCTATCCACCCCCTGACCAGCTCTTTGATTGACAGCTAGTTCAAAGAATGCAGAGTACCAAAGCTGCTCATATTACTGGCATAAGCTACTGAGAGTACTCGATGTTGTGATTATACATGTTGGACTTTAATATACTCACCCTGAAGCATTGATTGTTATGTTGATGAGGATGAATTTCAGACAATTGTGGGAGAGGTTGGGAAAAATGGTACTGCCTGGAGTGAGAGGATATAAGGCCTTTATAGTTACGGGAAGACCAGTATTTAGTTTCAATGAAAATCTCTCAAAAGATCCCATTTTTTCTTGCATGCAGAAATCAACAATTAAATTACAAACATTCTGAAGAAAAAAGAAATTCCGGTTGCAACGTACTACTAAGTATGAAACCTCAGACAGCAAGTTCATTCAGTCTTGTTCATAGCCCATCCCTTATAAAAAAAAAAACCCACATAATTCCCACATAATTCCTGTAGGAAAATGAAAACTTCCTATAGGAATTTGCAATTTCCTATAGGAAGTTACAACTTCCTACAGGAATTGTGTGGGATAATATTCAGTCTGTGTGAGTTTCCCACATCAAAAAGTTGAATTCCCACATGAGAATTGAAATTCCCATATGGAAAGTTGAAATCCCCATATGGGAATCCCACATGGGGAGTTCAGTTTCCCATATAAGAAGTCAACTCTCCATGTACAAAATGGCTGTGTGGATTGTGCAGTGAACAGCTTTGAAGGAAGTCTGTTGTGATTGGCTTATTCAAAGGCTCTGTCACAACAAAGCCCTTTTAAAAGGAGTCTTTGTATGGTACATGCACAGTGCACTGTTGAGCTGTATAGGAAAGCAAGTAGTGTAGTTTAACATTGTGTTGTATACAGCAGTGAGCAGTTAATAGTTAGCAAGCAGTGAGAGTGGATGCAAACTGTGCAGCTGTAAATTTGAGTGGAGGTTGTGGACTATATATGTGCTGAATACTTTTAAGTAAGTGACTAAATCTGAGTGCTGTTTTGCAAGTTGCATGGACTGAGATATTTTTTATAAGGTGTAGCCTCAGCAATTGGACTCTCATATTCAAAACACATGCAGGCAATGGGTTGTGCTGTAAAAGGAATCAGTTACTGTGTTGCATACAAACTTGGACAAATTTCAAACTATCATTTAACTCTTAAACAAGTTGCATCTAGTGGACTTTTCATATGGACATTCATCAGGATTTTGCACATGCGACTAGTCACAAATTATTCTGAAGAAGAGACTGCATGCATCAGAACACATGCAAGCAATGTGATATAAAAGGAATCAGTAATTGTGTTGCAAACAAACTTGGATGAATTTCAAACATATTGATTAACTCTCAAACCAGTTGCATCTAGTTGACTTTTATTTTGCACATGCCTTGACAAAATATTTTGATGAAGAAACAATCATGTATCCAGTTTGGCAAGAACTTTAAGGTGAACGTTACATTTAAAATCAGCCATAATACTCTTTTGAACACACTTTAATTCATAGGAACATTATACTGTGAATGTATACTGCACATGTATACAGTAGTGTGCCTGCAGAGGATGATGAATGGAAAACAATGATGAAGACCTGAGTACATTGAAAAATCCCCCTTCAAGAATGTGGTAGAACCCAGTATGGGAAGGGATGACCAGCATGTGGGATTTATGTGGGAATTTTTTCCCACATGCCCAAAAACCCACATAAATCCCACATGCTGATTCCTGTAGGAATTATGTGGGATTTTTTATAAGGGATATATGAACTTGGAAAGATTAATCTTCAATAAAGACTCAAATTTTCCAATTCTCCTCTACATATGAAAAGAGTTTTTCAAATTTGACGCCATAAAAATCCTTTTATGTACGTAATGATAAGCTCCAGATTTTCAAATATATGTTAAGACGAAGCCAAACTTGTTCAAGAACTTTTTCCAATATCTTTCAAGATCCTACGGCTCACGTAATCTCAATGATGACCTTAGAAGTAACCAGCTCAGATAACCCCAACATCTCCCCAAACGACTATACTTGTTCTCAGTAAGAACTTCCGTCGGATCCGTCAAAAACCCCACACTCTGTCAAACAATTTTTTCTCCAACAGGCCTATAAGATTCACATTTTCAAATATTTGTTAAACTAAGTGACCACAAATTTCTAAATTTCATCAATTTCGGTGAATACTCTGTATACATATACACAAAAAACAGCCAACTTCAATCACCCCCAATTCCGTTACTTAACACTGGCGCAGCCACAATTTTTACTGGTAGCCAACTGCAGGGTCGTACAGGCGCGCTGATTGCCACTCTGTGGTATGGGTCTAAATTGAGAAAGCAAGTTTTGAATTTGAAAGCATGATGACGAAGGAGCCTGTTCGGTTTAGGTGAGCAGTACCGTCCTGCCCGAAAAATGTCAGTTACCAACATTTTCGTGCGATTCGCGAGAGAATTTCTTAAAGTCTACCTGGCCAGTGACGTGTTTAACTTAAGAAAGGCGTGTATTATTTTTAATTGTCATATCTTCAATTTTGGGTACAGTTTTAGGCAGATACGACATGCACAACGTTTTTGTGTTGTGAGACAGGCTTGAATGGTTGCGAAGGGAAATCATTGTGTTTTCCAAATAAAAGCTCCTCAGGCTACGGTGAAACTTTTGTTAAGTTATGTGTCCTAGATGCAAAATGGTAGGATCCTCGGAAAGTCTTTCAACTTACTGTATTACTTCAATGATCAAGAGACGTTGCAGAAAACATTTCGAATGAGAGAAGATCGCTTTAAATTTTGCATGCCATATCATATCTGCAACAAAACTTGCATTGAGAATCTGTTTGAGAGGCAGTTTCAATTCCCGACCTAAAGCTCATCTGCCAAATATACTGACGGAGAGTCTTCTACCTGATGATTCGCTCAAAGCTTTTAACTTAAAATGCCATACTTTTCCAAAAGTTGTAATCAGAAGATACCGTAGTAATAAAAAAGAACACTGGGATAAAGTGTGAAGCGCCCGGAGTGACAAAATTTGAGAACAATTTGTGATAGAACATGACTAAATAAATCTATGGCGAAAACATTCCTAAACCTACCGGGCAGTGGCGAAGCTACTGGGGGAGGGGACAAGTTGCCCCCCTGGAAAATAATTTGGGGAAATTTGAGAAATTGTGGAAATTTGATGAAATGATATGCCCTTTTTCCATTTCTCAAAAATTTTGTTAGAATAAGAAATTGTGAGACATTTCTCATACATAATTCGTATTTTCATGCAACAAAGTAACCCAGATTTCGACAGTGTCGCATGTACTCGCGTTCCACAGAAATGTCCTCACCGCGGAGCAGATTGGATGTTCTCTACCTTGTATACGCGCGGCTGAACTTTTTGAGTTGTAAATAATCATAAGATTACCTCCACGGAAGATTGGGGTAGGGGCGATTTCTTGCCCCAGGCGCCGCAAACCTTCGCTATGCCACAGGTTCCTGTATTTCAGTGGTTACGTACCGTAATCATCATGGGCGGATATTTTGCCAGATCTCACATTTTAGCGCTCCTTGCGTCTGTAATAAGATGAATTTAACTTAGCGTTTCCATACGAATTCACACAAATCATCTGCATGATTTGGCTGGTTATTCTTTGAGATTAAAGGGGACCACAGAATTCAAGAGTGCAAAGTAGGGGAAATTTTATGTCATCCTCTTCATTTGCTAGTCACGTTTAATGAAATTTGGGAGCTTTATCGGATGGCCAGAGAGCAGATTTCCGTATCACTGGCAAACGCATTTTAATTTATGGAACTAAAGATGCCGCAGTGCAATTTGCATGCAACTTTTACAGTCGAAATAGGCCTAAGAGATTTGAACATTATGCGTTTCCGTTGTGCGGGACACCTGTCACGCATTCGTTACGAGTCGCTTTGTTTAATATAAGGTCATTACATGATAGGGAAATGATTCACACGGAGGTTTTCTGACACGACATTTATCCAAAATTTAGGGGTGCATCTCCACCCTCTGTCTTCAGAGGATCACGGTGAGTTCAGTGTCGCTCAAACGCATAATGACATTAATCGTTTTCTTTAAAAAAAGTCTTTCTCAAATTATCAAACGTTTGCGTGTGCTTAGTACATGTTTTACTCTTTACTACTTAATCCCATTCAGATTGTTCAAAGATACCATTAGGGTCCACATCAGTTCTAACTTCTAATGCAAAATAATGACCCTCTTCGCAGCCTCGCGATAGCCGGCCACGGTTTACACTTCTTATCTCGGTGACACCGGCATGGCCAGTGAAATTGAGGCACATGTTTTGTCCCTATCGGCTTCCTTGTCCATTGAAGAGATTTTAAGCTTTATTCCCGGTAGCAGTGGCGAAGCTAGGATATTTTCCAGAGGGGGAAAAGGCATGAAATTTTCCCAAAAATTTTCCCGATCAGTGTGTATGTATTTCATGTAAAATATACAAGTTGCAAGTATAACAACATTACCATGTCATTATGTAATGTTACCTGTATTTTAATCCTAAAGTATAACATAGAGCAACTGGAAATAACAACTCTTAGGCCATGTATTTATTTGCGTACCAACGCAGTGGCGTACGCAGGATTTCTCTGAAGCAGGGGCATGCAGTTTGTTGAGTGATTGCTGAGTCTGGGGGAGGGGTCTAAGGGGAGGAGGACACCCCTCCCCTTTGAAATTTTTTGAAGTTTTTAAGGAGCCTAGATGCAAAATGGTGCAAGATTTTCGACTTTGACAGGAACAGTGTTAAAAGTTGAATTGTGGTGGTTCGTGAGGATACAGCTCAAACTTTTGTTTCTTTGCATGCATTCTTATGTCATTTACGCTACCTTACGAAGTAAAACTTGTCATTAAATTTACATACTTTTAGGAGTCAAAATAAAAGAGCATCGATCAGTATAGGGAACATTTTAGTTAGCGGTTTTTCTTGGCCACAAAAGGATATTCTGTCATAAAGATTATCTAAGCGGAGCGCCACCATCGGTTGGCGCGGAGCGTAGAGAAATTTTGAAAAATCAGACCCCTCAGATGGCCGCAAATAGCATTTTCTAGACTCATACGAAGAATGTAACGAGTAATTTCTTTCTTTTGTCGTTTACAATAGAATGCTCTCTTCAAAATATGTTCGCAAACTTCAAAGTGATCAGAGAGTTAAGAGCTTTTTTGACCCCCAAAATGTAATTTTGCCCAAAAGACTGCGCCACCATTGGTTGCGGCGGAACGTAGAGAAAATTTCGAAAAATTAGACCCCTCAGATGGTCAAAAATTGCGTATTCATGCTTGTAAAGAGAATCTAAACATAGAGTTTTTATTTTAACCTTTTTTGCAATATGAAAAAAATCAGGAACATGTTAAGTGATTAGAAAATTACCACAAAAAATGTACTATCACAATGACGCCTGTACGTAATGGTCTTGATCCTTTCGGGGAGACTATGCAACGAATTGAAAATATGCTAATGCCTCTCTATTGTGACTCTTGGCTAAATTGGAAACTGGAAAAAGGCCGTGGTCGGCTCGACTTAAACCAATAGGTTGGAAACTAGGCCATAAAACTCTATCTAACTAGCTAACTAACGTGGTTAAATTAAAGATCCGCTGAATTGTTGATATTGTCTGTGACTGATCGAATTCCCATCTGTTAATGATTTGACCCCTAACATCTCTTGCGTGATAAATGGCAGGCTACTTCTCACCGCACTTGATGAACACCTTCCGTTCCCCTGTCACCGTCTTGTGCGTCGACGTCTTTGCCAGCCAAGGAAGGAGTCTATGGGGTGGGCCCTCCCTTTTAAAAATTCTTAAAAAGGTAGGAGTTCTTATGCAATCGGTTGACATCAGTGGAATACAGAGGCTACCTTTTAAGGGAAAAATTTGAATTTGACAGAATTTGCCTATTTGTAGGAATTTAAAAAATTGACATCACTGTGGGGCTTTGCAGAGACAATCCTTCCCCTTTGAAAATTTTTGAAAAATTGGGTGTCCTTACATGCCATCTGGTGTCACATATGCCATTTTTTTAAAGTAAAATTTGGGTAACTTAAGTATGGCTACGTATTTTTAAGAACAAAAAAATGGCATCCGTTAGGGGGGCCATGGCCCAATGCCCCCCCCCTTCGTACGCCACAGATCACCGAGTAAGTCCTTGCCTGGGACAAGGTATTCATGGACCCGTTTATTGATACACCCCAAGTGAGCAGAATGCTATTTTCCCGAACTAGCCTGTAAGCCTCCAAGGATTAGGTTAAGTAACAAAATCTAAGTATGCCCATGGATCCCGTCCATTCTAATTTCCAGACTAACGTTATGTTCACGTTATGTTAATCGTAAGCCATGGATTGTTTCAGCCCCATCCATCGTTCATGTACACAGAGGAAAATCGGTATAGTTTAGACCCTGCTAGCGCTCCCGCTACTAGCGCTCCCGCTACTAGCGCTCCCGCTACTAGCGCTCCTGCTACTAGCGCTCCCGCTACTAGCGCGTAGGACAATATAACCCTGTCAGTTTTCACATCCTTTCACTGAATTCTTATAGTGTACAACGCAGAGATTGTGTACACGGTGCGTGATTATATTCTTAAGTCTGGGCTTTCAACCTTTCACTGTAGTGATGATCAGCTGTTGTTAAGTTCCTGAATAACAGCCTCAGCTCTCCGAATTACGTTATGTTTTTTATTTTTGGAAAAAATTTACTTTCAAGGTCGTAAGAACCATTAAAAATATTGAAGAATGTGCCCTACATATAAGCAAAATCGAAACTTACACGGGTAACTGAAATTTGTTTCTGCTTAGGCATTTTAATGTAGGCCTACTTACTAAGACTCTCAGAAAAAAAATCGAAATTTGCCCCGCCAAAAACTTTTTTACATTTTTGAACAAAGAATTGAAAATAAATAGCTTATATTGGAGAAATTATGGACTTTAATGAGAGAAAATTTGGGCTATTGGTAAGGTGAAATTGAAAAATTTGGCGTTTATTTTACTGATTTTTCTTTCAACTTTCAATAGCAAAATAAGTGAAAATGTAGAGCGGTTGGCTTGTTTTTTTATATAGGGATTATCAACGTCATTGGAAAATTTAGTGAAAATCTTTTGCATTGTTAGCAAATATTTGTGATTGTGAAGCTTATAATGAAGAAAAATTGTAACTTTTTGACAAATTTGGATTTATATTCAATAATCTCACCTTCTTATGACAAAAATCAAACAGGTCGCCGGGGCGACCGGTTTGTTGGGGCTAATAAATATCATCATACAGATTAAGGCCATCGGACGATAATGGGAAATTTGCCGAAAACGCTTGGCTTCCGCCTTTTCACTTTTTAACATATATTTGAGAATCTGAAGGTTATAAATTGAAGGAATTTTATGGTATGGCAGAATCTTTATTGAAGATCAGTCTGCACGAGTTCATATGGGCAATATCACGGGTGAAGTTCGTTGAAGTTTCACATTTTGTAGTGCGGTGAAAATTTAAAATTGTTTTACTTTCTTTTCAGAATGGTTGTAAACCTGGAGCTTATATTGAAACACGTTTAGGTTTCTTACAGGGAAAATTGGGAATTTGGAGTTTCCTTGAAGAATATCTTCTTGTAAGAAAAATCAAGAAAGTCTTCAGGTGGGGGGGGGGGGGGGGGTCAGGTTTATCGGGCTTACTTCTTTTATAGTTAGAGTGAAGGTTCCCAGAAGAAAGTGGATCTTCTCCCCGACGGGGGGGGGGGGGGGCAGACATGCTCGCGCCTTGATGACGCTCCCCTTGACTCTGGCAAATGGTAGGTCCAACATTCTTTGAATTGACTTCGATTTGGCGGTCCTAGAGGTGGCGACCTGGGCAACTTTCCCTCGTCCCCTTGCCCCCTTGCCCTAGCTACGCCAATGGCGGGAATGTGTGCGGGAGATGAGAGATAAGCAATGCATGGACCGGAGCATGGCACCGCCAGTGTAAAATCAATGTTTTGTTCCATTACAGAAAACCAGTTTTCGATTGGGGACCTCTTGATACGCCAGTGCTAATTAATTTTTGAAGGCAGCCTTAGATCACGTTAATTTTTCAGTTTCACCGTACACCCAAAACAAATTTTCCTTCATTACAGTCCAAAGCTTTACAAATATAAGTTCTTAATTTTCAAATGTTTGTTCGAAAAAGATAAAAAGTTTGTTTTCGGACAAATTTGAAGTTTTGTTTGAGAGCCTTATAGTATGTAGACCTAAAATAAAATGTAAGTCCCAAACGAATTCGAGTCATCCATATCACGTTTTTTTTTTATTTTGCTCATATGAAGTGCAGATTCTTTAATAAAACCCGACCCTTACAAAAAAGCCATATTTCTTCCAAAAGTTTCAAATTTACCGGTACTTCAAAACAAGCAATGGATTTTTAAATATTTGTTAAAAAGACGCTCAAATTCTGCCATTCATGTCCCACCGGCAACTCATCGTCTTTTCCGGGGCTTCGAAATGCTGGTCTTCTTGTCGGGGAACTTTTCCCCTCCCCCCTGTCGGGTAAATCCTGGCGCCACCCCTGCTCTGTATTACGTGTGTCAGGTCGTGGCAATCGTCAGTCCATTGTTGTTTATGGGGCATTCCATAGTACTTATATAACAAAAGTTTGAAAATTTCAAATGCAAAGTACGTATCCACTAGTGTGGTTGATCACTTATTCAAGAAAACAGTTAAAAGCCACCTTATGTTACTAAATGAATAAACGAAGTAAATAAACCTAGAGTGGGGAATAGCCTGTTGACGACGGGATCGACATCACATTTCTTGGTTGTATGCTACAGAGTAGGACAACATATAGGAATGATGTAGAAGTCAGTAGTCAGGATATCTTAAATTTTTCACAGGGCATATCATCAATCACTTCTTTTATGGTTCGATCTGTCTCAGCCTACTGTAAATTAATTCTAGTTAATAAGTAAAAGTTCAACAGAATGTGCCGTCCGCGGTAATTTTAGAACGATCTTTAATATACGCATCAACAGGCCTAATTATTTTATTTTTTGTTTTTGTTTTGGTTTGTTTCTTTGTTTGTTTGTTTTTTTCAAACATAACTGCGATCTAAAAATAGCCGCTGCTTAGATTCTACTTACAAGCCTGCATGGGAAATATCACTTCCAGCTATCTAGAGGGTCAACAGTTTTTCCAAAATTTTCTGTACGTTCCGCGGTAACCATTAGAGATCCGCTTATTCGCCGGAATAATTTACCATTATGGGCATTTTTTGGAAGACTACTGTAGGAAGTGGAGCTGAGGGATTTTTCCGTAAGGTGCCCGAATGTGTCGTAAATCTTTATGACTTTTATTTCTCATGGAAAATTTTAATTTGAATGTAGCCCTTTTTTTATTTTTGGTTTTCGGGAACTTTTTGAAAAAAATAAATAAATCATGGGGCATTGCGTTTCACAAGATTTAAAAACAGGCCGAGGAATGATTGTTTCTTTTAAACGATAGGCTTCCCATTATGTGTCGCGAATGTTTTTATCTTTTCATTTTTCATGAAAATGTTTCTATGGCTATCATACTTTTCTATATCTCGGGCGAAATCTTTGAAAGAATTCGAAATATCGACTGTTTCGGGCATTGAGTTGAGAAGGACTGTGAAGTAAATCTCACGAATAATAGTTTTATGCGCGGCCAGAATGAAAAGCTAACTTTTGTAATCTTGTTGATTTTTCTTGAAAATATAACGGCGACTATGATGTTCTTCCTTTTTTTCGAGCACATAAAGATTTCGGGCAGGCGTAGGATTAGCACTTAAAACCATACGTCATTTTTTTTAAAAACTAAATTGGCTGCCAGATTTTTTTTTTCAAATTCCTGATCGCATTTAAGATCTTGCGAATTTTTTGGCCCCACCTCGAAGGCCTAGGCTACTACTGAACAACGGGAATATGTCCACCATTCAAATAATTGGGCTTCCTTATTTTTGAACTACAGACTGGCCGATGACCAGCTTTTAATCAGAATACAGTACTTTAACCATCGCGCCCTGTCTACATTGGTTCTTTGTCTGCCAAAAAGTAAATGACACAGTTGAATACTGTACTTGCAGCAATTAATTATGTTTAAAAGACAATAAAACAAATAAATAAAATGTAACAGATGGAGTTTATTCTTTATCACTTTATTCAGCTTACATTCATATATTACATACAAAATTTTATTTACAACAGAGAACATAAAACCTTACAGTGTAGACATTGACCTAAATCTCGTAAACCTAGGAATGGGAGCCTTGGCACTTATTATGCTACATTGCAAAACTTTTACAATACAAAACAAAGCCTAGCCGTTAGACGATTGAGGATTTATCACGAGTGGGGCTACTTAATATCCAACAGCAGCCTTGATAAATGCTGCTTAAATTCACAGATTTGTTTATGCCTATCACATAATTGGTTAAATCTGACATTTAAGAATCAGACATTTAAAAATCTAAAAAGAAAGGGGCAAGCTTTTCTAAAGAATTTCATGGGTTTGAAAAAGCATAATCACAATGATCATATTGCAGATATCTGCACTTTAAAACACCGCATTAATGACAGCACTTCTAAATGTATTGTATGAGAGCACGGTTTCAGCTAAACGATTCTGAGAGGCAGCTGTAATGCTTTGTCAGTGTAGTGTGAAAGAGCCAGTATGGATGGTTGCTCTCCCTTGCGAAACGCCAAGTAAAACTGCCTGGTAGCTGGGACCTTTCAAAAACTTTTTGCTCGCAACATTAGTTATGGCTTGGGACTGATAAATGCTATCTTACGCATCAAATGACCAGATGAAGCTGTGAGTTGTTTTATATTGAAATGTTACATATTTCCATGAATTTTTCAACATTTTCACAGAATTTTGCATAGGCCAGTAGTTTGCGGTAATTTGCCCTTCAGGAATGCTGGCAAGTGCCAGTGCTGGCCAGTGAGAATAGAACCGTGATGCAGGGTGCCATCATCTGGGAACACAACTGGGAACACAACTGGGTTAACACATCCCTTCCAAATTCTCTATTGAAGAGCAGCAAATGCACTGCTAACATGCTGCATATCAGCAAATATTTCGGGAGCATCTGTGATTTTCAAGCATTAAAGAGAGCAAGCTTACAATAAAGCTAAGCAATAAATCATTTGAAGAAGGAAAATGCATGTGGCAAACAAAAAATTCTCCGTGGTTAAAGAGCTCTACACACATGCATACTTCACAGACTGATGTTTTCTGCAGTTACGCCGACACATAAAGGCCCAGTGAGGAATCAGACGCCATTCCCTCCTCTATTTTGGCAAGATTTCAATCCTGGCAAACCATAACCTTTGCCACTTTGCTTCCCCATTTATTTAATATACAATAATCGAGTTCTATTACATATTTAAAGGGGAAATACACTAAACTCAAATTGGATTAGTGCAGCAGTTTGCCTGTTTGTCTCCTGATTGGCTTTTGAGAGCCATGTGACAATATTTTTAACACTATATTATGAAATTAAGGAGAGTACCTAAAAGGTTTAAGTTGGATATGCAATTTCTAAGTCCTGAAATATTATGAAAGATACTTAGAAATGAAATACAAAAAAAATGTGTGAAATCTGGCTGATGTTAAAAAAAGTTTGGGATGACAGCTCCATCTTTTGTTGAGTATCACATGGTGCAGACATGAAAGATTGGGTTAATGCCCTCCATTAGTGAAAAATACAGACAAAAAATTGTTGAAAACACAAAAAAATGTTCAATACTTAATACTATTCAAAATCATCACAAGTTTCACTTTCGATTCCAAGCAAAGATAACTCAATAATCTATTTGCAGCTGCTAAGCTGAAGATTTAAGAGATTTGTGTGACTGGAGAAAGCCTAGAAAAAATTTCAAAGTTGTCAACTAATTCAGCTTTATATCAACCTCCATAATACTTGTTCTCTAAACACCATTCTCAGATTAACCATTGCACATGTTTAATTTACTGGCAGATAGTTTTTAAGGGTTAGGGCTAGATTGGGGTATAGACGAATCAGGACAGCAAGTGATGGTATGATTTCAGTCAGCCATAACTGGGTTCTATCACCTTTCAATCTCTCGATTTCTTTGACTACCTGTACCATGGATGGTTGTGCACTTAACTGTATCTTGTTTTCTTTACTTCTTGAGGGTTTGGAATTCATGTAGACAAAAAATTAAGACAATTAAAGGCTAATGGACCCCACTAATGGCTGCCTACAGTCACTAATAAGAAGCATTGACTGGATTCATCTATACACCTCAAATAACCTTCTGGTTTAGCCTAGCGGCACCAATCACGGTAATCACCCTTTTTTCCAGTTGTGGGGCACTGTTTACTTTTACTCACAAGTGCTTAGACCTTGTAATGAGTATCATTAAATGGCATTTCAGAGAGTACAAAGTTAAAGTCATCAATATGACTAGGAAGCGCATACATTAATTCGAAAAATTTGTGGTTTCTACTTGCGGGGGCCTAGATCAATAGCAGCAATTGTTGAAGCACTAGCAATCTCTAGATCTTGCTGTCTCAAAAGCAACTAAATCTGCTACAGTACTAAGGGCTTTCATTTGAATTAAAGTTAAACTAGAACTCTTTTCTATACAGCAGCACACCAAGAAGGTATACTCCTAGTATACTAACAGTTAGTTCAATCAGGGTGTCAGTCAGGCAGCAACCCTTGATTCAGCAAAGACATGAGGTAGCATGATTTTCAGTCCTTTGTTCACATTTCAGGAGCATGTTGTACATGCTGTAGGAGGCATTTGTTGTTTTTCTAACATAACACGATGCAAATTATTTGATTGGTGGATGTTAATCCAAAGATCACTAAGGTGTGGTTTTGCAAGCATGATTGCTTAGTTGAACAAATTTGTCTGTTGTTACAGAAAGGTTAAATATTTGTTAATAAGTGCTCATCAATAAGAATTTTTTTGCCTCTCGTTCATCAAACTGTCTTATAAAGGAAAAATACTCAATAAACAGTCCCATAAATGCAATATTTCCCTTCAATTGCAAGACCATATCGTTTTACAAGACTTTACTTTGCAGGGAGGGTAAGGATTTGTCCAGACTCCCTATAAATTGAAGTGTCTAATTCTATGTGTGGCTGATACAAAATATATGCTGGTTTGGTCCCTTGGCACCCTTCCCCTGACCACTGGTCTGAAGGGCCTTGCTTTATAAATGGCCACAGGAAATCATTTAGTAAAATATTTGGAAATAATTGCAATGAAACTTTGCCATTTAAATTCTCTGATCACTGAAAATGAGGCCCAAGTTTAAGGTGCTACAAATTCGAATCACTTTTTTCTTTAATAATTGAAAATAAAACTTTCAATCAAGAAGAAATGTAATATGAACATACAAACTTTTGAACATATTTATACAATAGTACAAACATAAATAACTTCCCAACTATAGCACACTCTGGCAAGAAAAGAGCAGAAACATTTTATGTCTACTTAATGCTGCTGCTTAACCAGTTAACTAAAAAATTAAAATATTGTAGCGTTCATACCACTGAGGAATTAGGGTTAACTAAAACAGCTTTTTATTTCTGATTTGATATGTGAATTTAATAAAACTGTAATGGTTCTTTGGCTCCTCAGTAGAAATTTTAATGAATATGCAGCCATTATAACAATGAAATCAGAAGGAGAATACAACAATATTGTCTTACATGAGGGGCAATACAGCTCAGTGAGATGGTACAGTGTAGCACAAGAGTTTTGGGGTTCCATGCACTTGTTCAACATCCAATATGAATAAACATCAGATATATCTATACAATGCATTAGAGAACAAACAAATGGCATCATGTTTGCTGGGCTACACAAATAATCTCACCAGGGTGTATAGCTGTATATAATGGGATGTAATTCAATGCTTATGTAACAGGATGGACACATCTGTCTTAAACAGTAATTATGAAGTTTTGGGACAGGAAGGATACTTAAAGTGACTTGGTTAAAGAAACAGAAGGACAGAAAATTTCTTTGTTGCCAAAATGTAAGTCAGTTCTTTTTGTTTCAAATTTCATTCTCTCAATACTTAAGAAATGTATCCCTGCTCCTGACCTTGAGGTATTCAGAAAATCAGGTTCACAAGTTTTGACCATCAGAGATCCCAAAAGACCTTTTACCCCTGCCAAAAACAATTGTGTTCTTCCTCTTACCATAATGCATCCACATATCAATTATGAGGTCCCTCCAAGTTACCATGTTACCCTTCTTGACACCTTGTGTAAACAAGCAAAAGTGTCTCATTTACACACATAGGACATCACCATCACATAGATTCCTTGTCTGCCTTTGGCAAGAATCAAAAATGAGTTGAACAGAGTAATAAAGTACATCCAAACTTAAAATTCTGAACACTCTCATAGATGAAATGGTTTCCTCTCTTACATCATTAAATGATGAACACCTAGCACCATCATCTTCAACCCTCGAATGACCTTTGGTAAATGGTAATCATTTTCTACTTGCATATTGACAGCATGTGTGAAATGTTTACTCCTGTCTGTTAAATCTAGGCAGCAATCATAATATTTCGAATGCCCTTGTATAAATGAACTGAGACCTAACCAGATCTGCTGCACACAGAACTGCTGGGATTGACTCACTAACATTTGTATAAGTTCTTGTGCAAGTCAATTAAACCATTAAAAAGCCACCAGAGTATGCCTTAAAAACAAACCAATGTGTACGACTGTATGTGATCACATGCACAATTCTGAACACAAATATTTGGAAAGGCATATCTCAGTATGAGTTGTTATGGCTCTTTTTTCTTATGTAAAGTTAGGCAAAATATTTATGTTCTTTTCTCTCTGCAAAGACCTCTTCCAACTTTCAAAAGGGGGTCACACAAGCATTTACATTTTGGGGGTCCCTTACTTATACATGCTATGTAGCTATCGGCTCAAGCACATGTCTAGGGGGGCATTGGACGCATAAGTTCCTTTTTGCTTTCAACCCTTAGTTGCCACCTTTTCCCATGAGCTGAGGGTCTACCCCTCCCCTCAAAAATAAATAAACCCACAGGTACACACTAGATAGCTGGGCACCGAGACATAGCATTGTCTACAACACACGGTTTACAAAACATGTCAGACATGAACCATTTCTTGATTTAACCATTCAACATCTTGAATCATGGTCTCTTCTATGCTACATCTGCAAAATGCCAACAAAATGGAATGTCAACAGAATGTTTAACCTTATATTCTTTTCGAATATGTTTGTTGGATGCACACAATGCAAGTCAGTTGCTGTGTGCAAGAAGACAATGTTTCAGCAAGAAGATTTTTGCCCATGAGCTATGATACTTCACCAATTAAGAGGATTTCAGAGTGCTTTGGTAGCATTTAAATCTGCAAAGTAATTCTGGGCTAATGATTCCTCAGCTGACATTCGTAAGGATGGATTGCACACAAGGAGATGCTGAAAGAAATATGAATGGGGGGGTGAAGTTAGTTAGAACATTCTTTGTAAAATCTGTGAGTCCTCAGCCAATATTTGGCTGAAGATGAAAGCTTATCACAAGTTCCATCTTCAAAATGGACCTTCTATCCTTATCTGACTGGCTTAAATGTGTTACATAAACACATGCATTATATTGACACTGCATGTTTTCAATGCATTATTTAAGTACATGCATCAAACCACAATGGTAAAAAGTCATGGGTTATGAGGAAAATTGGTATTTTTAGCTTTGATACAAGAGAAATAGGCATGTAGACATGTAGTGTTAAATTTTATCTTGAAATCAAAACTTGTTTCATCTAGAAAATTCCATCAGTAAACTAAAGGAGAGTCCTTTTTCTAATTTAAGGTTCATGGAAGGGAGATCATTGTTCAATGTAACATACTGTAAGTAGGTAAGAGTCAATGGCAATTTCATTGTTATGTTTTTATGCAACAGGCTTGTGACCCAAGGGGAGAGACTAAAGCTGCTATCAGCAATCATAGTTTTGCAATGTACTGTATGGCCTAATTTTCAACAGGAGGATATTGCCAGGTATGCCAACCGGTAGAAATAATCTTCATTGACCCCCTCCTGAAAATTATCCTCACCCTACATCATGGAAAACTTTATCACACAGTCATTATGGAAAACCAGGAAATGAAGAGGCTGTGTGATCCTTGTGTTTGTAATGCATTTTGAGCATGGTCAGGATGTGGTACAACCCTGCTTGAAATAACTTGCAACTTACAGCTTCAATAAAATGACTTCAGCTTTTTTAAAAGCAGTAATAAATTAAATTCTTTACTCTCTGTATACCACTTTCTTCATTTCACTCTTTAACTTTTAAGACCCTAACTTTCATCAGATGGTCTTGGCTGATATTCTCTCAAGTACTTGAAATGCATCTCTTTAATTTTCTTCTAATGTATCATGTAAATGATTGTAAGTTTATCGTCCAACTTGATCAACTGCATGGTCAATTGGTAAGAGCATCCTGCTTACAGTTGAGAGTGCTGGAGTTAGATTCATGGGGAAGTCATACCAAAGACTCCAACAATGGAACCTACTGCCATTGTGCTTAGTAATCAGTACAAGCAATGGAGTATGGGAAAAAAAAGCTGTGACAAGCCTAACTTTAGCCAATTGGTTAGAAACTGAGTTGTAAACTCTCTAAGAGCAATGTCTAAAGGATATGACACACTTAACAATTGAAAGACACACCCTCTGATTCTGAGGCAAGGTATGTCAATGTTCTTTAAAGGCACAAAACATTTTTGTGCATTAATGCACCTCTCCGTGATGCAATTGACCAAACATTTCATAGACATTGATAAATGTTTCCCGTAAATATGATGCACCTGTGCAGTCCCAATAAGGTCCCTTTGCACAACACTTGGAGAAACGTTCCAGCATCAAAACTCAGAGGAACATGACCCTCATTTGACTCACCCCTGTCTGGGTGTAAGAGAGTGTTTCTTAAAACTGTTAACACCTTACCCAGAAGTAAAATGATTCTCACCTGTAAAAGATCCCTGCCTTTAGGTGGTAATGTAGGAACAACTGATGAGAGAGGTGTCGTTACTGGATAAATTGGGTAAGCCTGGAAAGAAAATAAAACATTAAGTGTTTTATGCATGTGCTTGTATTCATTACACCAATATTATCTCCAGTGGTCTGAGAACTAGGTTTTCATGGTCCCGGGTGGTCCCAGTCCTGACCATTGATTGAGTGGTCTGGACATAATAAGCAAGGCTAACAAACACTTTTAACTGGGAGTTAATAATGCAAAACTGAAGGAGCTGAATTACTCTTACACTCACCTTATAATCTGGTAACTTTGAAATTCCTGGCCAGCTTTCTTCGGTCGGGGTACCAAGAAGCTTAAAGATTCTTTTGAGTTGGTCATCTACATCATTTCCAGGAAACAATGGTCTTCCAGCATTTGCCATTTCTGAAAATAAATTCACAATCACATGACTACCTGAGGTGTAGACTATAGTATGTGTCATGCAGTCTGGTAATGAAATTATTCATCTTCTACGAGTGTGATAAACATAAAAGGAAATCCACACAAAATATTAGCCTATAAGCATTTTTTTGTGGGTAATAGCCTTCACATCAGGAAAGGCTAAGAACAGTTCACCGAACTGGCTAGGCACTTGGTATAAACAGAGCTCACCAATTTGAAAATGTTAACTACCAATGGCGAATTGGCAAGTGGTTTTGTGCAGGCTTGAGAAGTAGGCAATCACAAATTTAGAGAATGCTAATAAGCCTAATCTACAAGCATTTTACAGCTACGAGGACCAGGCTTCTGGCCAACGTGTACAACACAGTTCCTTCACACCCAACCTATACAATAATAAACCCATCCGATACTAGTCGATACTGGTTCACTTCATCTTCACAGACTGCATTTTTACTTGCCATTTTACCTCATTACTCAACTTTAATGTTTCAAACGCAGCTGCCCAGCTTGTAACAGGTCTTCCAAAATACGTTTCACCTCCACTTTACAGTTCACACTGACTCCCTCTCAAAGAAAGAATTATTTTCAGTAATTTGTTTCTCACTTTTTAATATGTATCCATCTTTCCTCCATCTTACCTCTGTGATCTGATCTCTGCTTAATCTTTGTCTCCCATGTTACAATCCACTTTCCAGCTTTTTTTTAAAGACATCAATCAAAACCAAATTCCTGAACCAATTTTTTTTTAATTATACAGCTTGCATGTACAGGATTCCTTGCCAACTGACATCAGACACACTTAAAACCTTTAATTCTTTTAAAAGTAAACTCAACTCATAGTTGTCAAATAACTTGTTTTAATTATTTTACCTTCAACCTTGTCTTAATTTTCAATTTTGTTTTGTACTTATTTTGTAAAGCACATTTGAATATAATTGTAGTATCTTTACTGCAGACGTACTGTTTCAATTATAATACTAACTGACCTGCAAATATACAGCCAGCTGACCACATATCTATTGATGTTGTATACACCTTTGCACCAAACAGGACATCTGGTGGACGATACCACAAAGTCACCACTTCGGCTGAGTAACAACGTACTGGAATGCCAAAAGCTCGGGCCAAACCAAAGTCTGCAAGCTTCAGTTCTCCATTCTAAAACATGTACAGAATAAAGTAAAATAAATAAATACTGGGAATCCATAGTGGCAACGACAATTGCAGTTGCACTGTAAACAGCGACAGAGTTCCTTTAACAGGAACAATACACCCTACTGAATATTTTAAGGATGCTTTTTGAAAAATATTCCGGCTGTTACATCGCTACTGAAAATTTTGAGCATATTCTGTGAAAAAGCCTTTACTGTACTTGACTAAATCTCCTCCCAAAAAACAGCTTAAAGCCTCAACTTCTGGGTGAAATGTCTGGATTTTAGTAGATGTTCCCGCTCGTACAGTTTGCAGCCTTAATGTGGTAAAACTGCAAATTGCAGACATTTGAACTAAAATAGATAGCTTTCAAAACACCTTATAAGGGCTATGAAGTAATCTTATGCCACCCCCCCCCCCCGGTCCACTAGTAACTTTGACCAAGGGCAGCATCAATTTGGAGTTGGGATTTGGCAGTAATAAATGCTCCTCCCCACCCCCCACCCCCCCCCCCCCTTCTTTGAGTTTCTGATGGAAACCTTGTATACTGATTTGTTTACAGTAGGTGCAAGCATCAAGCCAAATTCTGACATTCTGCCTACAAAATAACTGTTTAGTAATAAGAAATTTGAGTAAAAGTTGTTTTATGTAACACATTAAGATGATACTCTAGATGTATGAAGTATTTACCATATTTACTTTTCTATTTTGTGTGTGACAATTTTGTTAATTTAAGTACAGCTAACAAAATACTTCCTACAAGTGGTACAGTACCTTATTAATAAGCAGATTCTGTGGTTTCAAGTCTCTGTGTAACACATGGTGACTGTGGCAGAATGCTAAACCCTTCAAAAGTTGATACATGAAAGACTGATAACAGAAGAAAAAATGCAAATATTAGACTCACAGTCATGATAAAGAAATGTACCACATTAAATGACAACTATACCTGTTTAAAAGTTGAATCTGCTTCGGTGTAGAAGCCAGCTCTGGGTTCAGTAATGACCAGACTGCTCGAATTAAAAAGTAATGTCAGATTTAACTTACTGCAAGATTTATTTTCTCCTGTGGCCATTGGTGAGACTTTTCAATACACAGTAGGGAGGGGGCAGAGAGGTAAAGTTAGATGTAGTTTTTCTGCCCAGTTTCTGACTAATTGGTAACTGTTGGGCCTTTTTCTCCACAGTTGTGGCCCACTGGCTTGTTTTCCAACTCCATTGCTCACAGTATGCTGAGAATCAAGCACAATGGCAATACTTATAGTACAGTAGGTTCCATGAGTCTTTGTTTGACTCTGCCAGGTGGGGGTAGAGGGGTGAAAGCTCTAAATTTTGCTTTTGAAAAACAATTTTATTCTTCCCATCTCACCCATTAATGAATACATAGGACCACAGTCACCCATTACAACAATAAAAAATCATCACTTTTATGTGGGTTTTAAAAATAGCCAATTTGACAACCTACATAAATTTCTACTGAAGATATGTGTAGAAAAGGCAAACACATTAACCTCCTATCATGCTTTGGAAACATACTGTACAGTATGTAAACATAAGGGCCCATAACAATACAAACTGCGGCTACATCTTAATCAAGAGAGTGCCCTCAATTTGATTTCTCAGCTCACATTATATGGTAGATTGTGATGGTTAGCCTTAAACAACTAGCAGATTTTTAGGGAGAACCAAACTCTTCTGCAGGGCTTGGTTTTGGCAAAATTTGTGAGTGCCCACAACTTAATTAAACATGATACGTTTTGATAAGTGTTACATGTAAATGACATGAAATGTCAGTATTACATGGCAACTTTTGGCAAGTATGAAAGTTTACCCTCTCCTACCCCAACTCCCCTTCCCCTTTACCACAGTACTTTCAAACTGCTGACATTCTGTACCTTTACTACATCGGAATCTATCTCTCCGTTGCAAGAATCAAAATATTTTTTCAGGTCCTGGTCACAATACTCAAAAACCAAGGTCAGCTTCTTGTCACTGTGTAGAATGTCATGAAGATGGACAATGTTTCTGTGTCTCAACTCTTTGAGGAGACAGATCTCCCTCAAAGCAGAACTTGGAACACCCTGTTGGGGAGGAATTAAAAAAATAAAGTTACAGTATATTCATACATGGAAAAAGTGGGGAAACTGGGAATGCCCTCCTTGCCAGGCAATATAGGCAACTGGAGGGAAATTTCAAATACAGTAGTAATGGATGAAATGCTTCCTGTTCTGTACATGAAAATGTAGGTAGAACTGTAGGAATTTGTACTCCCTCCCTAGGATATAATTTTTCTTCTGTCCTGAAAATTTTTTCCAAGCCCTGGTTATAAATATTGGCTCTATACTCAAATCTTTCAAAGAATGAAATCATTTTGACACTTTAAAACTTTTGAAGCAGAACTGTATATTTTATGAACAGTTACTGAAATTTAGTTGTTATAACAGAAGTCTTTATGTGTACTGTTTAACCTACAGCACATAACCTAAAATGCTGATATACCCTGACTTTATTTCTAACTAGCTCATTGCATAACTGACACATATAAAATACAGTATCAGTGACAGGGGAAAGGAGGCTGGGCTGAAGGCCCCCACGTTGAATGCCTTGACCTTCCCCCTTCAAGAAATAAAAAAATTATTGGGAAAAATGTGTTAAAGACAAAAACTTCCCAATCACCCTTTTGAAAGTATGGATTTCAAATGGTGTAATTGGGACCATAAGTGCCATTTCCACAAATCTGCAAGGCACTTGTAGCCAAAATTTTTTTCTGGATGATATGCACCAGCTGACTGTGGTGTCAATTCTGCCTGCCCCACAACTTAATGCTTCTCTTCTTAGCACCCAAAAGGAAAAGTCTGGTTATGCCACTGCAAAGTGTAAATGCCAACTGGACATGGCAAAATATACTGTAGGCTGGTGTACTGTCAGTACAGGATGCAATTTCAGTTTGGCAGAAATTTTTCAGGGCATGTCCTACCTCATCATCGTCATCAAGTCTCACTCTTTTCAGAGCAACAATTTCTTGGTTGTCTTTATTCTTGGCTTTGAAAACTGTTCCATATGTACCTGTAAATTCAACAAAATGAGAGATAAGTCCAGGCCTATTGCACATTGCAATTTACATAGTATTATGTGACATGTAATGATTTGGCTCAATCATGAAATCTTGAGCACACACACAATTGGCATGCTTTTATTTAGCCTCTAGTCTAACTTAGGCCCTAGCTAGGCTGGGTCAGTGGGCCACACAGGAAAGTAAATTTGCCATACGCCAAAAAATCACACCAAGGTGGAGGTGTTTGGAATTTTACGCCACACCAATTGTTGCAATTGTATGCCAACTGTTGTAATTTTCCCTGTAGCAGCTGGGTGAGCCGTATGCCAAATTTGTTGGAGCACATTTCCGCACGCCAAAGGTCTTTCTGTGAAAGGCCCTACTTTCCAGTATGGTCAGTGGGCAAATGTTATGCCTAATGTTAATGTTAATTATTAATATTTCACATCATATTGTATACGAGGATTATCATGAGTCGATCACCTAATAAAGTTCGTTACCACAAAAATATGAAAATATCGACAAAAATCGATAAAATTTGACAGTAATATTTTGTAATATGTCCTCTTCTTTGTGCATTATTTTGGTGTTACTTGGATTGAGCAATCTTTAGAAAATCAATCTTGAAATGTAGGAGGCAGGGCAAACAGCAATGCTAAGTAATCATGAGTCGATCACTTCATAAAACAAACAATAAATCCTACAAATTACTTCATTTAGGGCCAGATTTTGACATTATGAAACAGAACAATCTCCTTTCTATCTGTATTCTTACTTAAAATTTCATAAAAGACATTCTCATCATCATTTTTACTGATTTTTGCAAATTTCTGGTTCATACTTTTGCTGAAACTTGAAAATCTGGCCATGACTAACATTTTTGCTTTAAAAATCAAAAACATGATGCCAAATTATTGGTTTTGATGTTGTTTGAAGAATTTGCATTGCAGGTTATTCTAGCATTGCAATCACATCCCACCTACTCGCTGCAATGGCATTTAGAAGGCAGTGATCGACTCATGACCATGACCACAACTTGAGAACAAGCTACTACGGAAAATTGAACAATACGCCTATAATACCTGCACTAAAACAAGGGATTAACACCGTGCAAGTTGAGCAGTTACAGTAGGCTAGGCCCAACTTTTTTATCGTATGTAACGCAAAGGCTGGCTACAGGTAGGCTTCTAAACATGAACACAAAGTCTATTGGAAAAACAACCAGGCCCATCTGGACTAACGTTAGCCAGAGCATTAACAACATCGCAAAATTCCAAATTGAGATAAAAAGCCTACGGGCCTACGGCGTGATCATACCTTCTCCAATTTTTTCCAGCTTTTCATACTTTTGCATGACTTTTCGATGAATCTGAAGAAAGGTTCCGAAATTTTAGAAAGATATTACTGTAAAGCAAAAACGTCGTTTTGTCACTTTGTACTTCGTTAGTTGTGTCCAAGAAAATAAATTACGGAAATCAACCGTACAGTATTGTTTCCACATTTCGGAACATGATTTCCTACTTAAAGGCAAGTATGGTTACCGTAGGGTATAGTATGGTAAACAAAATGCCTACTTTAGCTAGCTATTACTTTAGATAGCTGTTACAACACTTAAAGAGCCTATGAAATGACTAGGTAACAATGATTTAGGGTCATTCTCTGACACTTTCATTTTAAAATATACCACCCCACGAAAGAGAAATGCTCAAGTGAAATGGTATCCTTTCCAGCACAACAGCTGAAAAATGTGAAAGTGCGTTGAACCAAGAATGACATCATCACAGGAACCCAACTTCACAGTGTGTGAACTTAAGTGCACTTGGGGTATACCCTGCTCTGTTGATGTTACATGAGCTTGCATGTATAGATGGCCTAAAATGATTGATATAATCAACAAATTATCATTACAAAACCTAATCCTAAGTTTGCTTCACAAAACTATACTGAAAAGGGGGGTTGCAATTAGGAATACCCCTGTTCAACAAATGGAGTTTTGCGACTTCTCAATATTCCATGAGCCAACTAGCAGAGAAACTTGTTTGGTATACATCATAAAGTGTTTGGAAGTTCCCTGGTAAGATGTTATACACACAGAAAAATACCTCAGCCTCCTGGGGGTTGTAATTGCATCCATTTTTCCTCCAGTGTTATGTAACTATTATTTTTATTGGGGAGGAAGCAGTGATTCTCTCATTACACAGGCCCTTATGCAATACTGTATACCAGTCTGCACAGTGGCTTAAATACTCTCAACAAGTTCTGTGTTGTTTTGGATGCATGTCCATGCAATTTGACTTGGTTCAAAGAAAAGAAACTGGTTAAAGTGGGAAAAAGACAAGCTGATATTTTGGTTATTTCAGGAAGTATTCCTTTTTTTATCAAAAGTTGGCATGAAGGTACTATTTCAACTTCATGCATTTTGAAGTCTAGATGCTAATTTAAGATCCACTGTATGATTTCCACATTAATGTTTGTGACAAATTTACATGGCAGGGATGTCTTTCAAAGGAATCTTGGTGAGGTATCAACAATCTGATTGAATGTGAGTTAAAATGTTTTCTTTTTCTGGTTGAAAGAATTGTTGTTAAGTCATAGATCGACTAGATTGCTGGAACCAAAATTTCAAACTGATAGGCCTAACATGAATGGGGCAGCTTGAGTGAATAATGACAAAATTCCTCTTTTGAGGAATTGGGAGTGATAATTTCAAATTTTGATTGATATATTTTTGGCTTAATACTGGGACATTCTTCAGATACATTTGGGAAATTATTTGGCCAGTACCAGTCTCATGCTCCCCAATCTGTGTGCAAAATGCCACTTAAACATAGCTTTATAATACATACACTGTGAAATTGGGTTCCTGTGATGATGTCATTCTTGGTTCAATGCACTTCTAAGTTTTTTTCATTTTTCAACTGTTGGGCAGAATTTTTTAAAATAAATGCTTTTTTGTTGATAGATAGTGTCAGAGAATGACTCCAAATCGTTGTCATTGAGTCATTTCATGGGCTCTTTAATTTGTGACTGGGTCCAAGAGAGAATTCCTACATTGATTTATAGAAGAGCTAGAACTGACACCATACAGACCTATAAAATCCTAAATAACCTGGAAAGTATTGATCAAGCCGACTTTTTCGCATCAAGGAATACTGGTTATGATACTAGACATTCACAGCATAGTCTCTACAAAAGAAGAATCCGTAAAAAGTTACGTCATCATTGTTTTCCTAATAGAGTTGTTAATTTATGGAATAGTTTAGCTGGGTCTGTGACCCTGGTTGGAACAGTTAATTATTTTAAATCAAGATTGGACAAGCATTGGATGTCCCTTAATTGGAAGTTCTCAATGGACAGCTACCATAAGCTACCCTAGGAGATTTAATCCGCTGCTACGTGCATCAAGTTCCAGTATTGGATTTATGGTGGGCATTACAAGGCGTTTGCCTTATTTTGTGCCCCAGTTCCTGTGAGTTCCTGTGAGTTCCTGTGAGTAAGTTCCTGTTGAAATCAGATGAACAGGTTTTAACAAGTACAACAGGTAATTGGAAACAAAATCATCAGGTTTTAGCAGGATTTTAACAGGCACCACAGGCCCGTATGCAGCTTTTGCAGTTGGGGGGGGGGGGGGGGCGATTTTCCCACAATTGGAACAAACAAAATTAAAACTCATTATACATATATATATTGCTAACGTAGGCCTACTATCATAGGCTGAGCGGAACTCCAGATCTTTTTTTTTTTTTTTTGGGGGGGGGGTCCTCCGAACCCCCTCCCCCCAGATACGGGCCAGTACCAACCCAGGTAGCATTACCATATGGACCCCATTTACGTCAAACCATATGGGTCCCATATGACTTTGCACCCAAGCCCCATATGAGCCAGCCCAGTATGCCCTAATGCCCAAATGGGATAGTACTGGGGCCCATATGGAGCAGTTGCCCAAATGGGCCCAAGCCCTATCCCATGTGCATCGTATTGGTTATCTGGGCTGGCCCATATGGGTCCCGTATGTGTCTTGGGTGCAAAAGGTACAAGGGCCCCCATTTGTTCGTCGATATGGATCCCATATGGGCCTCATATGGGAATGCTACCAGGGAACAGGAACCTGTTAGGTTTTGTGGTGTTACCTCAGTTGAGGCCTGTTGACCTTCACTCCAACAGTTAATTGGAACATTGCTTGTTCATACCTGTTCAAACCTGTCGGAATTTCAACAGGTCTCAACAGGAATTTCCTCCTGAAGGCCCGGGCCGATTTCTCTGGCCTATCACAGCATGAAAAATGACATTAAAATATTACATTGCGCAAAAGTTTGTGATGTCATTGTTGTACTACTCAAATTACATTCTTTGTATTTCTTTGTTTTTTTAATATTAGTACATCTTGTACCAAGGTGTGGTAGCTCTCTTACTCAGTGTACATACTACATACTGTACAAGTAAATAGAAAGTGCTCAGGGTCATTTAAAATGTTTAATTTTGAAAGGAAACTGAGCAGATAATGTGAGTTATAAAACAAGAAAGTTAAAAACTATAGTGCAATTGACTAATTTGTTTTAAGTGAATAAATTTCAACATTTTATACTTTGGCTCAAGAATGTCCTACGAAAATGGGCCCGGGAGCTTTACTGATGGGATTTATTTTTCATGCTGTTGAATATATTTTGAATATTTTTCACTTAAAGTGCATTCTAAATCTTATACAGATTTGAGAGAGTTCTGCCGTGGTCTATATGATATGTCAGACTAGCTATAGTGGTAACAACTAAACTTAAGTCCTCGGTTAATTGAAAAGGAACTTATGAAATTGTCTCCTTCTATCAAGGAATGAAACTGCATACAAATCTCTCGTCCGGTAAAAATATGCCCGTTCCACATGGGATCCTTAGTTCACTTACCCCGGGTTTTGAAAAATGTGCAACATTTTAAGTTTTCAAGTTCAAGATTTTTAAAAATGAATGAATGCCGACGCACCAGCAGTGTAAAAAGCATGATGGGAGCACACCACCATTTATTTCTCCATTGACTTACACACCATTTTGCCTTCATTAAATGCCCCCCACAGCCCAGTCAAAGTTTACACCCCACTAAAGCTACCCCTCACATGAAAGCCAACAACTGGTCAAATTGCCTTGAATTTTACACACTCTGTATTTCAACTCAGTCTACAAAACCCAAAGGAAAAAATGATCATATTTTACAAGTAACACGGTACGAAACAACATCCCATATAATTTAAAGGCACTTTTTAAGGCACTTCATCTGTTAACTTACATTTTCTTAGGAACGAGTATTGGAGGTAGTGGTCCGCTACCCAGTGGCGTAGCCAATGGGGGGCAGAGTGGGGAAGTTGCCCCCCTGGAAAATATTTTGGGAAAATTTGTGGAATTTGGGGAAATTTCAATAAGTTGACGAAAAAAACACTTCCTTTTCCTATTTCTTAAAACTTTTCTCCTTATAAGTAATCGTGGAACATTTCTCATGCATAATTCGTGTTTCCATGCAACGTATTTCCCCAGGGGCCCGTTCCACAAAGAGTAACGCACGATCTTAAGTATGATTTACTGTTGGCTGAAGTATGGTGAATCAAACTTAAGATTGTGCGTAAGTCTTTGTGGAACGGCCCCCAGATCTCATCTGCGTCACTGCAGCGCGCTTGACTCGCGTTCCAGTTCCGTAGAAATGCCGTCTCTGCAGCAGCGTGAATGTTCTCTGGTACACGTGCAGGGTATTTTGATCAGTTTAGCGTATACTGCGCAACACTGACAGGCTATAAGCATCATCGAGCTAGTTCCCTACGTTTTGTTGAACTCTTGTTATGTTCATCAACTTGATGTACTATTGGATAATACGTTGCTTATAAATAGTGACATAATCATAGCTTCACTAACGAAATATTCCCTCATTTAATTATCACAATTTCCGTTTGTTTTCGTTCCACAACCGTTATATTTATATTCGATTTAAGGCTGTCAGCAATACATACCTGTAGGCCTCAGAGTTTCCATTTTTTCCTTTTTATATATATTGTGAACAAATTGTCTCCTTGAAAGTTTTCAGGACAAGAAAAATATGACATTTTAAGCATGCAGTAATGAGGCACAGAGAGTGTCATTTCCTGCAATCTAGGGGTGTTTTTAGCAAAACTTCCCCTGGCGGGACGTTCCGTGCGAGCCGATGGTCGCGCTCCGAGGATCACTCTCACTGGTCACTAAAGTTAACAACGTCCTGGGTTAGGTTAGGGTACGTAGGTTAGGCGAGTCTTAACAGCCCAGTTTCAAATTTATTGGTTGGCAGCGCCCTGGGTAAAGTTTAAGCATTTAAAGTTCTCCGATCCCATCCTACAAGCTAGTACTGGGCAAGGTTATAGACTGATCTTACTCTGTGTTTAACCATAGATGGAGCTATAAAATAGCTTAAGGTTGCCTAGACATGCATGGGCGTCCGCAGAAATTTTTACAAGGGGGGGGGGGCAAGGTCATTCATGGATGATTGAATTGTGTACACTATCTAAGCGGAGCGCCACCATCGGTTGGCGCGGAGCGTACAAGAAAATTTTGGCTCTTACAAACCCTCCAGATGGCCGGAACCGACACTTGGCGAGTGTTATAAGCTGCATGTACCCAACCCTGAAACAGGAATTTCATGTCTGTAATTTTTAGATTTTTAGAATTTTCAGTCTAAAAAAATTGTTGAAGGTAAATCTGCCTCTCGGTCACGGTCTCGCACGCCTGAGCACGATAAAACTTACAACAGTCAAACAGCCTATATAGGCCTATATCCGTTACCCAATTATGAATCACCCTCCCTCCCCCCCCCCCCCCCCCCATATTCACCTTGTATATCCCAGTTACATCCGCGCGTCGCCACTTGAGATCAGCACGGGACCAAACCAAGACCAACGCATTCATCAATAGTCGGATGCCATATGCACACTACATACTTGACAACTAGTACAATTTTGGCATAGTTTTTACAATTACAAATTTCCAATAGATATCACGAATGATGGTCCACATATAACGATATCACTATTCAGCATACCATCTTCTCTTTTGCTATTCGTGGTCAAATGTCCGCATATTTCAGTGGAAACCGACGCTGTGAGTGAAGATATTTTGATGATCTATTTTTATTTTTTTTTATTTTAATTTTTAATTAATTTTTCACAAGTTTGATTTTCTAGGGGGGGGGGGGAGCAAGTGCCCCCCTTGCCCCTCCTTCCGGACGCCCATGTAGACATGATAACCCTGCAAGCCTGGACAAACGTATGATGTTTACCTTAATCTTAAAGGACTGGTTCGGAGAATCAATCTATTTAATCTTTTCGGAAAATTAATCTTATTAACCACTGGGGATGAGGGTGACAACGGGCCCATGACATAGGCGGCGGAAGATGTTTTCTATTGGGGGCAACAAGTGTTCGACAGCGGAAATAATGGTGACGCCGTAAGGCGTCAGGTATTGAACGAAGGGCAAAACCCCATCGGCGTGGGGTCCAGGGGTCCGCTCAAGGGCCCCTGGTGGGGTCCGAGGGACGAAGCCCCCTGGGAGCTAAGGTTTTAGTGATTTGAGAGGCTCCAAAATGGTCGAAAATCATATTCAAATTAAAGATTCTAAACTATGAATCAACGGCGTAGCTAGGATGGAATTTTTAGGGAGGCCTAGGTAACAAGTGGGGATGGGGTGTGGTACCCCCTAGGGTCAGGCGTGGCAAGACTATCTAAGCGGAGCGCCACCATCAGTTGGCGCGGAGAGTACAAGAAAATCTGGGGGTTTACAAACCCTCCAGATGGCCGGAAACGGCACTTTCCACGTGCTTTAATCTGGCGGTGTGTCCAGCCTTGAAATACGAATCTCATGTCTGCCACGTACTTGTTAAATAATGAGAATAAAAAATCAATCAATTCCCACTCTGGGAAACTTTCTTCGCGTTAGATTTCCTAGATGCAAAATGGCAAAACTTTGACTTGATTATAGGCCTACGTTTTAGGATTTTTCCTTTTGTGGAGCATGAAAATGCCACAATGCTCATTTTTAGTCTTTGTAGAGGTTTTACAAGCGACATACATACTGCCAAAGGAACAATGTTGTCCGGTTTTTAGTGGTGTCTAGATGCAAAATGGTTCAGTATTTGTTCAGTCATCGGTACATTACGTAGTCAAAATTAAAATACTACGAGTAAATCTCTCAAAATATATATTCGCAAGGCAAGAGTATGGATAATTTGAAAAACACATGAAATCTGGAACTTGTGGACATTGTACAAGCCCGCCCGGATGCCAGTGTCAACTAGGAAAAAGAGAATTTGTCGAAAAATTCGTTCTACAGTGGCACTTGTCATGGGCAGGGGTGAGGCACGCCATAGGTCTACTTGTTAAGGATGGAAGGGAAGAATTATGCGAAGGCGGTACCTTACCCTTACGGTATATTTTGTGTATGATGAAATAGAGGAATGGACGTGTAAGAATGGTCTCCAGTGTATGTTTGCCTTGTTGTAACTTATTATCCTAAAAGGGACATTATTACGGGGGCAAAATGTGTGTCATTGGGGCCAATAAAGTGAATGTGGAGTATGTTTAAAAGGACCTGATTTGAAAAGAAGAAAGATAGTACAGAAAAGAAAGATAGCTTGCAAAGGTTTTGTTTCGATTGTTTGAAGGGCAAAAATAAACTCTCCTACAGGTTATCGTTAATGTGGTGGTCCAGGGGGCGAAGCCCCGGGAAGCTTTGCAACTTTTGCACTCTGAACAGTAATAATTGAGCCAAAGAATAGCCGAAAAGAAATAAAAGCAACCTTATTTTGTTCAATTACTTTTGAAAAATTTATTTTGCGACATTCGCTAATTGGGAGGGCCATCCCCCCAAAAAAAATCCAATAAAAAAATTATTGGGGGGCCAGGCCCCCCTGGCCTCCCCCCCCCCCGCTTCCGCCGCCTATGCATGATGACATTGTCTTAATCCTATGTATATAGTAGGCAGCTTCAGGATCGTGTAGGCCATGTATTAACTTAGGTAACATTTCATGACGTCGTGATAATCTTGTTATTATCATAAATTTACGTATTTTGTATGTAATACATGCACCTTGACCTTGAAAATATACTGAAACTGAAAAGTTTGGGGGAAATTTTCGAGCTTTGCCCCCCCCCCCGTCTGGAAAATATCCTATTTACGCCACTGCCGCTACCCGAATTTCGCTGGAATACAGTTAGGCTTACTTCGCTGTTCAAGCACGGAAAGTCATGGATTCATATCATCAAGTAATGTTTCTCAACTTAAACATGTCACAGTGCAGCGAAAAACTGTATACCTTTTAGAAAGATACGCCGTTTTCTCTACATCAGGAGTTTCTCTTTTGAACGTCGTTATTCTTTCTGAAAAATTACAGTTTCTGTCAAGACCAGATGCATGCATGTCAGGTAATCAGTGAGCAGGTGCAGATGAATTTATAGCACTCGTTTTTTAAAGTGACATTATACTAAAACGTGTGTGGGGTGGGGGTATATTTTCGATTTTGTTTACATACGAATCTCTAGATGGAATCTCGATCAACGCCAGCGCTTGGTCCATAATGGTCTTTACAACTCATCAGCAACGCATGACTCTAAACAGTGGCGTAGCTAGGATTTTTTCCAGAGGGGGAAGGGGAAGGGGGGAGGGAAGGGGGAGGGGAAGGGGGAAGGGGAAGGGGGAAGGGGAGGGGAAAGGGGAGGGGAAAGGGGGAGGGAAAGGGGAAGGGGAGGGGGAAGGGGGAAGGGGAGGGGGACAAAGGTATGAAATTTTCCAAAAACTTTTCCCGGTCAATGTGTATATATTTCATGTAAAATATGCAAATTTACAAGTATAACAACATTACCATGTCATTTTGTAAAAGAACCTGCATTTTAATTTTAAAGCGTAACATAGAGCAATCGGAAATAACAAAGAATATTATTTTGGTAAACATTACCAGGGGCCCGTTCCACAAAGAGTTACGCACGGTCTTAAATATGATTCACTGTTGGCTTAAGTATGGTGAATCAAACTTAAGATTGTGCGTAACTCTTTGTGGAACGGCCGCCAGGTTTATTTGTTTGTAGTAACGCAGTGGCGTGCGCAGGATTTCTCTGAAGAGGGGGGCATCAGTATGGTCTAAGGGGAGGGGGATCCGGAAATTTTTTGACGTTTTCAAGGAGCCTAGATTCAAAATGGTGCAAGATTTTCGACTTTGACAGGAACAGTGTTAAAAGTTGAATCGTGGTGGTTCATGAGGATAGAACGGAAACTTTTGTGTCTTTACATGCATTCTTATTCCATTTATGCTACCTTACGAAGTAGAACTTGTCATTAAATTTGAACATTTTTAGGAGTCAAAATAAAGGAGCATTGATCAGTATAGTACTGTGGTTTTTCTTGGCCACAAAATGTTATTTTATCATAAAGATTATCTAAGCGGAGCGCCACCATTAGTTAGCGTGGAGCGTAGAGAAAATTTCGAAAAATCAGACCAGACATAGCATTTTCCTGACATATACGAAGAATATAACGAGTCGCTATCTCCTTTTGTCGTTTGAAATAAAATGCTTACTTCAAAATATGTTTACAAACTGCAAAGTGATCAGAGAGTTAAAAGCTAATTTGACCCCCAAAATGTACTTTTGCCCAAAAGACTGAGCGAAGCGCCACCATTAGTTGGCGTCGAGCGTAAAGACAATTTCGAAAAATCAGACCCCTCAGATGGCCAAAAATAGCGTATTCATGCCTTTTATGAAAATTTTAACATGTAGTTTTATTTTAATCGATTCCACCATTGGGATACAGAGTTGACCTTTTTAAGTAAAAATTGGAATTTGACAGAACTTGTCTATTATTTTGTAGGAATTAAAAAATTGGCATCACTGAGGGGCCTTGCAGAGGCAATCCTTCCCCTTTGAAAAATTTTCAAAAATTGGGTGTCCTTATATGTAATCTGGTGCCACATATGCTACCTTTTGAAGTACAATCTGTGTTACTAAAGTTTGACTCCGTATTTTTAAGAGCAAAGAAAAAATGGCATCGGTGAGGAGGGGCAGGGGCATGGCCCAATGTCCCCCCCCCCTCCGTATGCCACTGAAACTGGGAGGCCTAATAGTGGCTCGATCACACAGGATATCCTGTTAGAACAGCAGTCTGTTAAAGGGAAGGTTTAAGCAAAAATTTAATTTTCATATGTGAAAGAGAAACCAAAAGTACAGAGGGTGGTGAGAGTTTCATTCAAATCTGACATGTAGTTCTCGAGATATCAGTAAATGAAGTCAGCAGATTTTTGTTCCAAAGTGAGTTTGAAGGCAGCAGAGCTCATATCACTTCCTCACATTTACAAGGAATGCTTTGTTTCCCTTTTGTTTTATTAGACTGTTGTGTTGACCTTGGAGTTAACTGGAACAGGATCTCCCTGTGGGGATGCAAAGTTTGCAAAGTTTTCATGCCACTTAGGCAATCAAATTTTAATAATGTGGGGTTTTTGAGAAGAAAATCAATCAATTAAAGGAAAACAAAAGACTGAGCACTAATGTGGGGATATGATGTCATACGTGCTTGCTTCAAGTTCACTGTTTGTTGAAAATGTGAAAAATTTACGTGCTCATATCTTGAGAACTACACATCTGATTGCAATGAAAATTTCGCCAAAATGCTTAGAATAAGTACCCCTCTGACATACCAAATCCTGTAATGACCTTAAACCCTTCTTTTAAGTGTAGAAGCTAGCTGCAGGGTACTCATGGGCCCGTTTATTGTTACACCCCAAGTGAGCAGAAAGCTATTTTCCCAAACTCTGAGCCTGTAAGCCTCAAGGGATTTGGCTAAGTAACAAAATATAAGAATGCCTATGGTTCCCTTTCATTCTAATTTCTAGACTAACGTTAAGTTTATCGTTGGCCATGGATTGTTTCAGCCATCTAATCAATTAAAATTTTTCTTGAATCTTCATCAAGCAAGTACCACTGGCCCGATCACTTCTCATCCTACTATACTCCCCCAGGACCCACCTTGCTCATAAAGTCCTCCGGGACTAGGTGGGGCATAGGCCAAAAATAGAGAGCCACATCCATCGTTATGCACACAGAGTAAAAACGGTTATAGTTTAAGCCCCTCCCGATACTAGCTCGTAGGACAATATCACCTCGGGGTTCTACGCTAGTGACTTGCCAGTTTTCACATCCTTTTACTGAATTCCCAAAGTGTACAACGCAGAGACTGTGTACAAGGGGATAAGTTCGGGTTTACATTCTTTCAGTGTTAGTTGTACTGTATCAGCTGTTGTTAAATTCCTGAATAACAACTTCCTGGGCACTGAAATGCACTGATCATAACACACGCGCGTATACACGAGAACATTTAATCTGCTACGCGGCGAGGACGTTCCTGTGGAACGCGAGTAGGGCCGGTTCATGCGACACTGACGAAATGTAGGTTAATTTGTTGCATGAAAAATACGAATTATGTATGAGAAATGTCTCACAATTTCTCACTCTAACAAAAATTTCTCAAAATTTTTGTCAGAGTAAGAAAATTCATCAAACTTCCCCAATTTCATCAAATTTCCCCAAATTATTTGCCAGGGGGGAAACTTGGCCCCTGTCCCACAGTAGCTACACCACTGATCCTAAACCAATAGCCTGACAAGACGGCTGGGGAGAGGGGGACAAGCACCATCCGCGGAGAAACTCTCTCCCGGTACTTACCCCTCTCACAACTGTCTTACATTCATCCAAATTAAGAGTCCAGTGGCGGCACCAAAGGGCGGGTGCATGGTGGGCGTTTTCCCCCAGTCAAAATCTTTTCCCCCAGTTGCCTCCCCCAGACAGCTCCGGAATAATTGTGGCCTAACAAGAATGTCTATCTCGGTTCGGAACGACACAAACAGAACCAGAAAACCTTTAGGTTTGGGAGAATGACATGGACCAAGCTATTTTTGCGTTGGATTGTGCATGATGAACCAAAGTATATCTACCCCGAGACTTATTTTTCCCTATAAAGATATGTTGAAACATCAGAACTTCCGGGGACTTCGCTCCCTGGACCCCTCACAGGGGCTTTTCCCCTGGACCCCACCAGGGGCCCTAAGGCGGACCCCTTGACCCTTATCCTGGTTCCGCCACTGATTAAGACGCAATCTCAGTTTATTTCTTCAGGCAGAGTATCAAGACTCCGTATGTAAGCAGAACACTCCCGGTACAGTATATGATGTGTAATATATTTATACTGTATATGAGGCAGTACTCCTTTTCGAATTTGCTGTCAATCAAAAAAGCTGTGCCAATTGAGAATTTCTAAAGGACCTGAGATACACTTTAGACTTACCTTGTCTTATATTGCGAGCTCGAGAGTTTCCGGAGGCTTTCCCCTGGATCCTCATCGGAGCTCTTCCCCTTGACCACGCAAGGGACCCTAAAGCGGGCCTCTGGACCCTAAACCGTAAAACTCGCGCTTCACACTCCTGGCGCACCTTCTACGTTGCATATCGATCACCCTCTTACAGCAATTCCTGGATCCGCCCTTGCCCTTCCACAGATTTCACTTTGATACAAATCACCACGACTTGACCGGGAAACCTTCTGTCAACTCCTAGATTCACCACTGTCATCATATTTATATTTTTTCTGAGACTGCTGCAGGTTGCAGTCGAATTGCCAGGTACATATCCGACGTAGGGGGATGGGATAAGGGTAAACTCGTCTACAAGAACTGGAGCTGGTGACTCTTTGTCCATACGGGACAATAGGGTCAAATAACAAGGCTAATCGACATGCATTTAAATACCTCCCCTTGACATTCTACTTTAGGGATATACTTTGGGAATTCAAGCAGACAGGTGCTGACCGTCAGCTCGATTAGGTGGACATTCCCACACAATAATTTCAATGTTCTGTCGGATTCTTGACACTCTGTCGAATTCTTCACACTCATAGTTTTGATGAAGTCCATATCCAGTGGCAGTTCATCAGTACCTTGCTCAAATACAGATATAGAGGTCGCTAGTCAGTGTCCTACTTCTTGCAAACTTTTTTCATTGGTCATTTGTTAAAGATTTGCATGACATGTCTAATCAGGATTCCACAACAATGTACTCCATTGGTGGAGGAAGTTGGAAATAAATAGACGTCCAAACAGAGAGATCAATCTAGAAACACGCACAGCGCTCTGCGGCTTTCCCCGCTTGAACAAGCCTGCTGCACTTCCAGGGGTGGCGCCATCGGGGGGGGGGGGCATGCCCCCCCCCCCCCCGTCGGGGAAGGTCGGCGGTTTCGCAGGGGAGGCCTAAAAATAATAAAAAATAAATAAAAAAAACCCCAAAAGGACTGAAGTTACTGGGCGGTTGATTTTAAACATATTTTTGTTTTGTAATTCTATTTAAATGTATATTGGAATCGATTTTCAATCACTTCTTCTTCTTCTCTCTGTTATATACCTCATTCCATACACGTTGTTCTATCTCATCCATGTACCTTGTCCTATCTCATCCCCGTCGGGGAAGGACAGCATTTTTTCGGGGAGGCCTAAAAACTGTGAAGAACGTAAAGGACTGAAGTTACTGGATGGATGATCATAAATTGTTTTTTCTTTATCACCCTTTTTTCTTTTGTAACGCTATTTTAATGCATATCTTAATCGGTTTTAATTACTTCTTAACAACTCTACTGTCCCCCATCCCATCTTCAGTCCGCGCGCACAAAGTCATGCACTCGTCGGGGAAGACTGTCCTCCCACTGTTGTTGAGAAAATAAAATTTCGTCGGGGAGCCTTTAGCTACAGGCCGATAAAAGACCTGGTCCTGATAACTTCAGTCACGCGGATGATCTTCTTGATTTTATTTACTTGAACACCATACTCTTCTAGGAAACTGACAATTCCGAATTTTCCGCACAAAAACGGGCGAGTAGTTGTTCATTACCGCGCAGTGCCCGATGATCTGCCATCAGGCCTGCCCCGACAGCCGAATTCTAGCAACGGTAATGAAAATCGGCCAGGCCGTTTCGAGCTACACATAATGATAAACAGTAGCGTGATAATGTCTCCCCATAAGTCTGACTGAAAATCATTTAAAACCACCTTGTAACGTGACATATTTTTAAATACGTCGGAAGTAAAATCACCTATAGTCTGGGGTCAGGACAATCACGTATGAAATTTCAGACATTTCAAACACATTAGCATGATTTCAATTCCGTTGCACAGTCCCCCTCCCCTCCCCCCGAAAAAGACAAGACCATTGCATCCAATTTTAGCAGTACCTTTTATCTGGGAATTGATCCACTTATAGCAAGTTGGGTCTTTTCCTGTTGAATTTAAACGTTCATTTCAAAGGAAAGCTCAACATAACGATGGCTTCATTTCTAGTTACAAGTCTGGGGAAATGCCCTTTCCGGCTGTCTGAGGGATTAGATTTTTTAACAATTTTCTGTACGTTCCGCGCCAACTGGTGGTTGCGCTCCGCTTATATATGGCCGAACAGATTACTTAACGGAACAATGCATGCTGGCATATTATTCTTCGTTTTGGGACAGCATTATAAAGTGAAATTTTTATTGTGAAAGGAAGCTCTAATTACAAACTACTTTGTTTCCAATTACCGTACCAGCCTGGGAAATACCTTTTCCTGTTGTCTGGTGATTCTTAATTTTTCAAAAATACCTGTGTGCTCTTTCGGGCAGAATTACATTTTTCGGGAAAAATTCTATCCCCTCCCAAACCGTACGCCTATCTATTTCAATATATAAAACAAAAAAAAATTCAAATATATTGGAAGCCAAAATTTTCCGCGGGAAAATTATCGAATATGGTCCGAGGGCCTCAATCGGCCTGATGATATCCAGTAACCCCAACAAAACTACAAATCACTCCTACTTGAGTTTTCTTATAAAAAGATTTGTCATAAAATTACAATTTTTCCCCAATGTAAGCTTCAGATTGTTCAAAGTGGCTAAAATTTTCCAATATCGATGGATACTCAGTACAGCAAATAACCAAAACCAACTTTTTAAATCACCCCGACATTCTACACAATTTTGCTCTTGAAAGGCATATCACTTAATAAAGAACCCAAATTGTTCACTTTAATTTTGCAAAAAACAAATTTTCTTGTATTAAATCTCAAAATTTCTGCAATATAATAAGCTCTTAATCTTCAAATCTTCGTTCAAACTAGAAAGCCAAAGGCTTAGTGATTCCTTGCCATATGATATTGTAATAATGAACATGGATGCCCACATGACAAGCATGAGATCCCTCACAAATACTGAGGTATACTAGTAAGGTCAAAACCTTTTGAGATCATGTGACCCAAAATGACCTTTCACCCTCACTTAAAACAATAGGGAGCAACTACCTAAAAAGACCATTAACATGCTAAATATGAGCAATTCACAAACTGAGTATGAGACACCTCCACAGTTCAACAACCACATAAAAATGTCATGTCTTTTCCTACTCACTAAGAGTAGGAAATATATTTCATGAACATCTATAGGCCGAGATACTTATGGCAAAATCAGCATACCTATGACAAAGATAGATTAACGAACATGTCGGTCTGATGAACAGTTTTTTCCTTTTTAACTTTTTCAGATTTTGTTCTACCCACTTACTTTTATGCGTATTAATGCTGGCACTAAATGTTATAGGATAAAACTTCAAACTAAAATCATCATAAACACTGTACCAAATGCACTTTTATCCACTTTAGACATTCTTCATACAGTGAAATTGCTTCAGTACATATTTTAAAATTACCCAAGTTGATCATTTACATAATGAAATGGAATTCAAAAGCTTACCTATGCATCTTACATTACCTATGCCATTTTCAAAACTCTTAACCCTATGCACTAATGAATATTAACCTCAACAGTTACCCTTTTTGAGATAAAGTATGTGCAAGGTTTAACCTCTGATGACCCTAAATGACCTTTGACCTCCAGTAAAAACAATAGGGATCATCTACTCAATATGGACAACCCACATGCTAAGTATGCGATCCCTCACAGTTACCCTTCTTGAGATATACTGTTTACAAAGTTTTGACCTCTGGTGACCCCAGATGACCTTTGACCTCCACCAAAAACGATAGGGATCATCTACTTAACATGAACAATCCACATGCTATGTATACGAGCCCTCACAGTTACCCTTCTTGAGATACAGTGTTTACAAGGTTTTTGACCTTTTTACCTCTGGTGACCCCAAATGACCTTTGACCTCCACCAAAAACAATAGGGATCATCTACTCAATATGGGCAATCCACATGGTAAGTATGAGATCACTCACATTTTTCCTTCTGGAGATATCCTGTTTTCGAGCTATTTCCAAGGTATTTACCATTTGACCCCTGGTGACCGCAAACGAACTTTGACCTCCACCAAAAACAATAGAGATCATCTACTTAATAAGGGCAATTAAAATACGAAGTTTGAGATCCCTCGGAAATACCCTTTTTGAGATATCGTGTTTACAAGCGGGCGTCACATACGCACACACGCATACATCATGTTTTGACCGTCAATCGGGGACACATTTTTTTAACCATGAAAATGTGGATATCCCCACTTTGGGTGTATCGACAATTGACTAGGGGAAAAAACGCTCATGTCCTCGATTTACTGGTACTACACAGATACACAGACACCCATGCATCAGCCCATGGTTTGTTACCCAATGTTAGGTCCATCACATGGAAATTGGGGAAAATTCCAAAATGCTTCAAACTTGCTGTGGTACATCCTTGGAACGTGAAAAATTCAATTTCATGGCTAATTTTGCATTTGGCAAGTGGGGATATCCCCACTTGCAGGTGTATCCACACTTGCCTGGAGAAAAAAAGGCTCATGTCCCCGTTTTACACCAAAAACATACGCACACACACACACACACGACATCACCATCGCATACATTCCTTGCCTGCCTTCGGCAAGGAATCAAAAAGGGAAAACTTTTCGGGCAAAGTTCTAGTCTCGTCTTTAATTGAGACCTTAGTACGTAAACTTAGAACGGTTACATGCATAACCCCAACAGAATTTCAGCTGTCGCGTACCAAACGTTTTTGATTTTGCCAATATGAAGGATAGATTCTTCAATAAACATCTCAACTTTTAAACGGTCCTTACAAAAGTCAAAATTGTTTCAAAAATTTAAATTTTTACTTCAAAATAAACCCCCGATTTTTAAGTATTTGTTTAAAAAGAGAGTCCAAAATTTCGGCGCGCTGCGGGCGCATCAAATTCTGTCGAGTCACGTCCCACCCGGACTAACTCACCACCTTTGTCGGGGCCTTGAAATGCTGGCCACCCTTTCGAGGAGCTTGGCCCCCCTGTCGAGCAAATCCTGGCGCCACCCCTGTGGACTCCGCCAGCTAGCCTTGAGCCTTCAATTTTTTTCTAACATTGGAGTATTTTCACAGGAACGAGTTTTCACATTTTAAGGAAAGAAACTTGTATTGTGGCATAGAAGTTCGTTTTGTTAAAGTAGAAGTTTGTTACTCATCATCTAGATTAGGGTAAGGTAATATGAAAAATGTGATACACCTGTTTAACTAAGTCAATCCTTTACTTAACCAAGAAAACCAGCTCTTTGATCGATCAGAGAAAGGATGTCTCTCTGACTTAGAATAAAATCAGTTTACCGTTTAACTTTGTTCGAGTCGTCTTTACCTGGATCTTTTTTACTGAAATGTACATACCCTAGCCTTCACAATACGACTGGCCGTGCAATACAACAGCATTCTTGTGTTTGAGGTATGGTAACATGCCAGCAAAAAGGGTTAAGCCTGCGAAAACTTGATATAGAGCACCAGTAGCCAGGGTTGTGTCATGGGGGAGGGGATGGAGCACGACATGTAGAGGAGGGAAAGGTCTTAGGGTAGGGAGAAAAAATTGCTATTTTAGGTGCTTTTTGCAATTATTCTTTTTCAAGGTTGGGTCATATGGGTCATAAGGAACTTTAAGGCTAGCTGGGGGAGTCTCCAGCGCGCAGGCCTGTCCCAGTGGCACAAGTCGCAGAGCATGTACATGTTTCTAGATTGATCTTTCTGTCTGGATTGTATTTATATCCCCCCGTGGCTACAGAAAAGGCGCTTTAAAAAAGAACATCAAAGCAAGGAAAATATTCCTTAAAAAGGTAAGTTTTCAGAAATCATTCTTAAAAGAATTAATGGAAAGACGACAGTACGCCTAATATCAAAAGGTATTTCCAACGCTGCGGACGAACGACTCTTAGAGAACGATCCGTAAAGTAAGGAATTGCAGTTGGTGAGAGCAGGGAGGGGTTACTAATCACATCTTCCTGGTGAGAGGAACCTTCACCAGTAATCCCTTAGAAGGTATAGTAGAAAAATAGCAGGCTTTGAATTCAAGCAATCCGGAAGTTAGTTGGGGCTAAATTGTGAAGACATTTAAACACTTGAAGAAGAATCTTATACTCAGTACAAGTTGATGGGCAGAATGTGCAGCTCTTTCAAAGCAACAGAGAGGCACTGTCAAATTTGGATTTGCCGAGAATTGGTTCAGCAGTAAGGTTTTGAATTCTTTGTAGAGGAAAAAGGTTAGAGTCCGGAAAGTAAATGAACAAGCAGTTACAATAGTCCAGATCAGAGCATTAGCATGTTTGAGATAACTTGATCTGTCTAGATAGTTACGTACCTTCTTTAAGTTAGACAAAGCTAGAACAGATGCCCTTGCTTCCATAGATATCTGGGATTAAGGGACTGACCCAGAAACACACTGAGTTTTTTAATATTATCCGACCTATGGATGGATATAGCAAAAGCATTTGGCAAGATTGGGCATTACTTCCAAAAATAATAAATTCAGTCTTTTCGTCATTAATTTCAAGACGAGTTAACTGCACCCTAACTTTCCCTTTTCCATGCAGCGACGAAGAGAGATTTCTTATGAAATAAGCTTCAGAAGAAGGGTCGGAATTTCTTGTTAAACAGTGCGCATCGCCCCAGATGAAACGTCTCCTGCCCTGACGCTAATGAAGATGATGTGGTCACAGCCATAACCAAAAAGGGATTTGCATTAGTGAGACAAGACTGGTATCCGTTGTACAAGAGTAAGAAGTAAAATACATGCCATGAATACTACTTTGGGGCACCGAGAAGTTAAACTTTTATTGGCACAGAAAGTGAACTATTAATGCAAACTTTGAATTATCTATCAGACTGATATGTTAAAATCCAATCTTTCAAAATATCACAAACATCGAAACATCTTTCGAGAATATTCAGCAACAGTTGACGTCAATGGAGTTTTTTCTCTCCATGTTGCACAAAATTTCGTTAGGGCTATGTAATTTTACCAACGTTTCTCTGCTGTCGTAAGCCGCTCTAAAGGCACTTTGGCATGAAGAAGAGACAACCAGAAAGCCAAAAGGCTTAGTGATTCCTTGCCATCAAATACCTTACCTGCTTTCAAATTGATAGTGCTTGATAGATTTTTCTTTACATTTAAGGCACAGAATTTTCGCAATTTTACCCCTGGTGACCTCAAATGACCTTTGACCTCTACCAAAAACAATAGACTTCTTTCTCTCAACATGACAAATCTATATACCAAATATGAAAAGTATCTGTTACTCTTATCTGGAGATATTGTGTTTACAAGCCATTTTCGAAGTTTTGGCAATTTTACCGCTGGTGACCTCAAATTACCCTTGACCTCAGCCAAAAACAAATAGGACTCTTCCTCTCAACATGACAAACCTATATACCAAGCATGAGAAGTGTTGGTCACTCCTATCTGAAGAAATCATGTTTAAAAGCCATTTTCGGAATTTCCCAATTTTACCACTGGTGACCTCAAATGAACTTTGAATTCTACCAAAAGCAATAGGCTTCTTTCTCTCGACATGACAAATCTATATACCAAATATGAAGAGTATCTGTCACTCCTTTTTGAAGATATTGTGTTTACAAGCCATTTTCATTTTTTTTTTTCGCAATTTTACTTCTGATGACCTCAAATGACCATTGACCTCTACCAAAAACAATAGGGTTCTTCCTCTCAACATGACAAATCTATATACCAAGTATGAAAGTTGTCGGGTAATCCTATCTGAAGATATCGTGTTTACAAGCCATTTTCGAGGTTTTCACAATTTTACCGCAATTGACCTCAAATGACCTTTGACCTCTACAAAAAACAATAGGCTTCTCTCTCTCAACATGAAAAATCTATATACCAAATATGAAAATTTTCGGGCAATCCTATCTGAAGATATCGTGTTTACAAGCCATTTTCGAGGTTTTCGCAATTTTACCGCAATTGATCTCAAATGACCTTTGACCTCTACCAAAAACAATAGGCTTCTCCCTCTCAACATGAAAAATCTTTATACCAAATATGAAAATTGTCGGGCAATCCTATCTGAAGATATCGTGTTTACAAGCCATTTTCGGCATTTTCGCAACTTTACCGCTGGTGACCTCAAATGACCTTTGACCTTCTACTGTCCCAAGCCAAAAGTGATGAGCAATCTTCAGATTCCTTGCCTGCCTACGGCAAGGAATCAATAACCATGTGTTTGGTAAAACTAGTAGGCCTAATTGCGAAGCCTTTTGAACCAGTTAGGACAGAATGAGATATTGCGAACTATAGTTGCAAACTATAGTTCTTTTTATATTTTCACACTGATACATTTCATCAGGGTTATAAAAACATTTCTACATTGAAAAGTTCGCTGACTGTAAAAGCGATTGCAAAGGAACCGTGGAAAGCAAATAAATGAACTACTTGACAGAGAAAACATCCTCATATCCCGACACTTTCAAGAAAGGGGAGCATATTATCATCGGCTAATGACACATTGCTGATGAGGTCAATGTTTTGTTAACTAACTTTGGGCCCTCTCTGACCATAAGGCAGTGGGTCATTGACCAGTTTGGAAATTTAGTTAATGATGTGCATGTGCCTCTGTCTTCTAAACCCTGTGAACCATATCAAAAGACTTCTTTTCAAGTTTCCAAGCCAGTCCTAAATCTGAAAATGTAGATGAACAGACCCATGCGTATGCTCACATTCAATCGCATGCCACAAAGTTGTCTCAACATTTCTTCCCCCGCATTTATTTTGCTTTAAAGGTAAAGAACATTCCCCCAAACTTATTTTGAAGAAAAAGCTAAATAGCACAATTTTCGTATCATTTCTCTTCAAAGTATCTTTCATTACATTTTATGATTTAAATATTGAATATTGAAGGTAAACCAGAGCAGTTATTTCCAGTAAATTTCACATCTGAAGAGAAAACGTTGTCACGACTCCAAACAGCCAATAATGAAACTGGACAGTCTACTACACTACTTCAATTTGGGATGACTGCTCTTGCCCTTTATAGACCAGTGCAATCTCTAACATGATTTGTCGTCCAAAGCTTCACACCTACCTCATCACTGATATGCAGTAAGGGCTGCCTTTATCCTCCACCACACAATCGGTGATGCTCATTCAATAGAATGTCCTGAAAAGGTTTCCTTACATAATGTCCTAGGCAAAGGCATTGCTGTTTGGCAGTGCCTGTTCTATAACTTTCAGTGGTGTGTCACTTCCCCAAGACCAAACCCATACTGCACAAATTATACTTTCACTTGAAGGAATAAATCACACCATTAGTTTGCAGAATGATGATGTGGGTATGAAGAAACACTCAAAAATTGATACGGGCTGCTACTTTAAAATGTAATGGCACCCATTAACCTCTCAAAGATTATTAACAGTAAATGACATCTCAAATATGACACCTCAAATATAATTGTAATCTGTCATGTTTTAGCGGGGATTTCCACTGAGATGAGGAATGAGGACATTGCAGTGGATGGGTTAATGTCAGATTTGTTTGTAAAAACTGAAGCATTTCTATATGAATACATATGTGCCCCCTCTTAACCCCTACATGGAAAATTACTATGCGAGATTACAAGCATCTTCCAGCTTTTGACTTGGGTCTCATAACAGAGACAAAAATATTCTACACTATAAACTCCAAAGTAAAAACCCTGTTGCAATAATCTTTCTTTAACTAAAGATATCTCACTTTAAAGATTGATGATTTTTGTTAAAAATACTTTCAAGCCACAGAACCTTATGTAATGTTGGTACATTGTGTCAGATTCTTTTTTTTTCTTTCTTTGCAATCGACATTTTTGTCCATGAAATTTGATACTGTTGGAAATGTTTGAATATCTTTTCCTGTAGATCTATAATTATCCTGCACCACATACAGGGTATATCCAATAGTGTCACTTCATATTCCCTGCAGTGGCATCAACATTATAAATAACTTGAGTGCAATGTCAAATTAAAGTGCCATGATGACATCACAGACTTCCCATAATGCACTCAATTTTGAGAAGAAATTGCATTCCTTTAAAAATTATTATCTTCCAAACACTTAATGCAATTGAGATGCAGTTTTCATCTCCCTGAAGAGAAAATTTGTGTGCATACTTTGGAGTCAACCAAATTTTTTCTCCATAAAATACCTTCAAATGCTTTCTAGATAACAGTAGCAGACTCAAGCCTACAGTACACTGTCTAAAGAAAGCCATAGACAGAAACGGAACATAATTTCAAAACAGAACTATTTACTTTGCATATAGCAGTTGCAAAGGATTATGGAATAGAGTTCAAAGAGCAGTTCATTTTTAACACAGTAAAGACAAAGTACTGTGCATGCATTCCCAAACTATAATATGTGACGATTCTTTGTGATTGCTCTTTGGGAAAGGGTCTACTAAGGTTTTGGAGATGAAGAGTTGGTGTGGCAGAGGACCATTACATAACCATATGCTGTGATAAAACTGATGGCCAGTCCTAGAGCTGTGTTGAAGAGATAGTAAATTTGGTGATTTGTCTGATGGGACCAATAAAGACAACAAAAGGTAAATAAAACCCTTTCAATTTTTCATAAATAGTTTACTTCTCTCGTATTTTATACAAACTGATGAATAATTGCTCATTGAAAATACTTATATGACTTTAAAATGAATTTTTCTCATATGAATCTTATCCAGTCTTCAGGACACAAGATTCAATTTAACAGCATCTGTGGGCAATCTTGCTACAAACCACAAGCAAGCTCAAATTCATTCGTTAAATTGATTGTGAATTTTTCTTTGGCTGCCATTCAATTGTACAGGATATCTTTTTTTTTGTAAATTGAAGCCATGTTCTCCATAAAAAAGCACCTGAAAATAATCTTTGCATGTATTAGCAGACTTACATCATTGCTAAATACTTTAACAAAACTGGAAGTATAAACAATAGAACTGTGACGTCATCCCTACAGTTCATACTCCAAGTTCCCATAAATCCTTGTAGTATTAAAATCTGCTATTGCATGCCTAATTGTAGTCTTCAATCCAGTTGTTTTGTGCACTATATGAATTTCAAAAATAACCCACTTCAAGCAAGATAGACATGTCAGTTTTAAGGAAATTCAGCCCCCATATGAAAAATAAGTAAGATGGGGAAAGTGCTAGAACACACACAAAAAAAAAAATAAAAAAAAGGGATGGAATTAAATTCACTGGCATCAAAATATTCACATTAAATATTTCTGCCTTTTTCTAGAAATCTAATTATTAATATCATTGTGATATTATTTCTAGTTTAGAAATTATTTCTAGTTTAGATATTATTTCAATAAAGGGGTCAATTGTTACTGAGAGACTGGATGTAAAGTTTGACATGGTAGAAAACATTTTTGACTGAAAATTTCAATATTTGTATCCAATCATTTTCTTGGCCAATGATTAATCACTGTTTCAAAGTTGTGAACCACTTCACACTTGTGTAGGATGACAGTTTTTCTCCCACTTATTACAGTGTTTGACGCCTGATGCCTGAAGAAAGCAAAACAAGTGTTAATCATTTCCTCTTCTCCGTTGATCATCCAGTACTGCTTCCAAGTTAGAATTGCTTTACTTTGTACAAGATGACAGTTACATTTTTTACAAGAGCATGTATTGTCTGAAACTGATAGTTGTTTGGTCTTGGTTGTGTTAATTTTTTACTTGCTATCAGACAGCACAATGAAGAAGTTATTTATTTTTGCCATAGCCTGCTCACTCAGCCAGACATTCTTCCATTTAATGTCTCATCAATGTCATCAATGACCTTAATGGCAGCTTCTGGAATCCTGGTTCCTGTAAAATAAAAAGTAAGAGGCTTTCTTTACTGGGAGGATAAAGCAAGATCATATCGCAACAAAACAATGCAGTAGTATTCAGTCACCCAATCAAGCCAAACTGATGCCTCAACTTTACAGGATGTGATGGCTTCTCATTAAAAATCTTTTCAACATTTCCTTTTACAACATGCTGACTACTTCTCTATATATATCACATAGTATAGCCACTTAGTACGATCAACAAGTATAGCCCATAAGTACTACAACCAAGTACAGCAACTAAGTACTACAACCAAGTATAGCAACTAAGTACTACAACCAAGTATAGCAACTAAGTACTACAGACAAGTATAGCCACTAAGTACTACAACCAAGTACAGAAACTTAGTACTACTACTAAGAAATGACATTCTCAAGTCTACTATCCTAATCTTGATTTATAGAAGTAGAGGAACCCATCCAACAATCAAAGGAAAAGCTAGGAATAGTGAAGGCAAACATACTCAGCAGATTGAAAAATTCTGTAAACAGTGTTGATTTGCCTAAATTTAAGTTAAAAAGTCTTAGATTACTTATCAAATACTCAATATATTTAAAAATATGTCCTGAAATATTAGAATCTTTTCTCTTAAGGAATTCCACAGGTCCCCAGTTTTTGGCAAAAACCGGGAGATTACAAAACATCTATCAACCAAGTTTGCAACAATGTCCCCATTTAATATTTAATGCACAAATTTGTCTTTAAATAAACATCAATAATTTTCCAAAGGTAAACAGAGGCAAATTTACTACAATAATACATTCCGCAGTACAGAAGTTTGAGTTCTCTGTGGATAACTGGTACAATCTTTAGAGCAGATGAGTCTATAATCATAAGGTGACTGAGTCAATTATGGTGGATCATAGCCAGTGATTGATCCTACTGCTCACAGTGCTTTTGGTAGATAATTTTTAATCAAGTGTCCAATCAGGACACCCAATCAATAGACCAGTATTAAGTTTCTTCAAGGAACAGTATTGCACAATAGGTCAAAGGTCAAAGGGTAACACTTTCACATGTGTTTTCGACTGACTGCTTAATGTAAACACACAAATAACAGCAATGCAGCATTCATATGTTTTTTACCAGTTGACCTGAACAGAACGGTCACTAATGCATGCCCAGATATTAACTTGGAACTCATCTATCTATTGAGGGCTGTGCTTTCTAATAGATTGGCCATTGAGCAGCACAAAGGTAACTATTAGCCAAAAATAAGGAGAAATATTTCTAACAAAGAATTGAGCAGTACCTGGTCCAAATATAGACCTAACTCCTTGCTCATAGAGGAAGTCGTAATCTTGAGGAGGGATTACACCACCTACAATAACTCCAATATCCCTGTGGATGATGAAATGAGATTCAACGTCATTTAGAAATGATAATATGATGAGCAATATTCAAGGCTACTTAAAACAGTTCATTAGCAGAATGGGGTGGTTGTTAATAAGTAACATGCTGGGTGACATTTCATCCATTCACTAGGAAACTTGTCATTAACATGAAAAACAAAAAGTAACAAATTCTTATAACAATGATAAAGCTTGCTTTAGACTTTTCATAGAAAGCAAAATTTTGGCCCAAAAATTGTAGATTTTAAACATTGCAAACTCATCTGTTTAGAGATCCAAACTCTGGTTTTGGAATCATAAACTGGGTATCTGTTACCAAATCCAATTAAATTTTGTTTCTGTGATCATGGCTCATTTCTTCTAAGTAACATATGAGCCCTTCTTTGGGTAATTAAAGGCTTCCTGTTTAAAATCTAAAGAAAAGGTTTAAATCTGCAATCATTGGACATTTCAGTAACTTATCTGCTGTGTAAATAGGCTGTGTAATTAACTAGAAAAAATTCCTCTCGTGCCAGGGGTTAAGTGCTATTCTAGAAGAGATAGTGGTTGCTTACAACAAATAAATGAACAGATAAGGAAGACTTTATTACACCCAACCTTCCCTTTGTGAGGTCTGGTCAGTGTTCTTATTTTTAAGCAAGTGAAGTCATAATTAAAAATTGAGAGAGATTTTTACAAAACCTTTTTCATCCAACTTGTTAATGATACTTAAGTTGTGATAAACTAACAAATTCACAAACCTAAATCAAAGTAAATATTTCAATTTCAATAAATTAGGGTTTTCTTATCAGCAACAAATTTAGATAACAATCAACAGACTATTTCCATACCCTCTTCCAAGTTCCTTCAAAGATGCAATAAGTTCTGGTACCAGGGTCTTGTGACCTGCGGCAAGGGTGCTCACTCCAATTATATGTACATCTGCATCAATAGCTTGCTGTGCAACCTCTCGAGGAGTCTGATTGATGAGAGACAGGTTCTTGTGTTAATATCCAACTTAAGATACCATCAGAGTATTTCCAGTAAAGTAGGATCTGCTTCATGATCATGGAGCAAGTATGCAATGCCATAATATTTGCAGTTAGCTAGTTATATGAGGTTTTTACAATTCAGTTTCTAACCAGCTGGTTTTAGTCAGGCCAGCAACAACCTTTTTTTCCAGTAGTGGCTCTATGGGGTTTTTTTGCTACTTCATTTCTTATGCTGAGCTCCAAGCACAATGGCAGTTGATAGTCTCCTTTATGACCCTGCATGGAGTCAAATTCCATTCTTCCTGACTGCAAGTAGGATACTCTACTCAATGTTCATAGTATTTGCGAGCAAATGCCAGGATGTTTGGTGTCAACAGATGATAAAGTCAGATATTACAATGTATTTTACACATGTAGTATCTATGAAAACAGATATGATAATATGAATCAGATGATGAATATATCTAACACAGTCTCAGATTCAGAATTTGTTCAAACTTCTAGGTAAATATATCTTGGACTTGCTGCAGATACTATTGCTGATTACATTAATATGAAGTCATCTTGGTGCTGAAGACATTTCACACCTGCACTAAGACCAAAAATAACTACATTGCAATTATTTGATGTCACACAGGGTGAACAGAACACTGGTACACTTAAAGCATAGCTGTCATCATACATATGAAAGGACAATTAAGAGCAGCAGCGTGTAATCTCCAGTGTAAAACGTAGTAAGATCAACTCTGGTAAAATCTCTGTGACAAAACTTGTCATAGCTTTCAGAAAAGTTTGAAGAAAATAGTGAACATAATATTATCCAGCTGACAGACATTTGGTTTCAAGTATCTTTGTGATCTCACTATTGCAAATCTCACACAATATACTTACGTAATTATTTCAGTTTCACTGACATAACTAGTTTGTTTAGTTTAAAAACTATGAAGTCCTACAATTTATGTAAAAATTTGAAGTTTGTCTTTCCCCTTACCTTTACCTGGAATAGTTAACACACACTTGATGTGATTCAAGCAATGCCTCATTGCATATTTTTATAAGCTCATCTTACAAGTTTATGACTTGCTTTGGTAGGAAGCCGTTTTAGGCAAGTCCAAGTCATACTAGTTTATGACTTGCTTTGGTAGAAAGCAGTTTTAGGCAAGTCCAAGGCAGAAGTCATGTTCTGCAACCCTGAGTAATAATGATATTACTTACAAGGCAAGTCATATTAAAGTCAAAAAAGTACAACTTGAGCTAACACCTGAGTCTACAACTATGTTGAAGCTGATTTTACAACTACATGAAAGAGAGGGCACTGTTGACTATGACGAATTTCCTCAGCACAGTACTGCATGTAATAAAACAAAAAATCTCTGAAATAACAGTTTCACTCAGTACCTGAAAGAGAGGGCCAATGTCTACATCAAAGCCCAGGTCAGCAAAGCTGGTGGCAACTACCTTGGCACCCCTGTCATGACCATCCTGTCCCATTTTAGCCACCAGACATCTTGGTCGTCTGCCCTCTTTTTTCATAAAAACCTATTTAACAGAAAGAAAAAATGGTTACAATTCAAAATTGCTCTGTGTCTTTGAAATTTCCTCAGTATTACATGGGGTAATTGCTCTAAATAATGGTTTGGCAGTATAATAAACATTCAAACAGTCATTTAAATGGTGATGCATTATCTGATGGTGCTAAACATGAGTCACTTCATTGGGATATAATCTCTGCAACGGTGTTTTGGCCATTTTACATAAAACTCCAGAAGGCCTCCACTCCCTACCCTCAAAGAATATAAGATATGACAAGAGAGAAGACACTTACATAGAAAGGAACAGAACTGCCTGACCCTAATGAGGAGCACTAACAGTAAAATGAAATAAATTTAAAGGCAGCTTCATCACACTCTACAATTTACCAATCTTCCTCCACTGTTTTATATTTCTTCTGTTCTTTTCCTTTTGTGAAACATTGCCCCTTTGCAATGTAATGTACTGTTTAGGGAGGGCCCCATCTACAAGCATCAAGGAAGTTTTTTGAGTTTCCTGTAATGTTGAGGGAGAGAACTGATCATATATGGCTAAAATGATGCTTTGTTTTTGCAAGTTTCATTTCAAAGACAGCTGTAACAGTAGCCCCTCTTGTGATATACTGTTCACAAGCTTGACACCCAATATGCCTACATTCAAATACACAAACATACACATGCATGTTTTTAACATTTTATGCATAATTATATGTTCCCATCACCAGGGAAACAAGAAAATCCTACCTCTACTCTCTTGATGCATGCTTCTATTTCATTGTCTTCTCCGTACTCTGATTTGTAAGCGCCGCTCACCAGTCTGTCAACAGCAACATGACGACTAAAGACTGCTTCCATAGCATCAGAGATTTCACCCACTGTACATCGAACTCTGGCTGCCTGTTAGGTAAAAAGGTGGAGCAACATTAACATATGAATATTTGTTTGGTTTAAAATTGACTACACTTTCTGCTCATTACAGTCTTCTCTTTGCATAAAGAATACCACCTAAGATCCCTCTTTGGAGACAAAAAAAGGAAAGGTGAAATGCTCTACTGGTCCTTCAACAACTTTCAATTGCCTTTAAGAATAAACAGACTCACATGTATGTCACTGGATGGCATGGAGTATACACAGGAACATATGTGTGCATGTTAAGTTTTGTGTGTGCAGTGATCTCACATTTGTATGAGAGTGTAGACAAATTATGAGACACTACATTTCATTGTGAAAAAAAAAGTAAAACACACCTCAGCAACTCTATTTACCAGCAGCCGTGACATCCTTTGTTTGTTAACATGAATATATTACAACAGCAATTGAAACAAACCTACAAAGTTGTACAGTTGGTCACAGTGGCATAGCCACAGGGGTGGTTTTGGGAGATAGAACCCTCCCCCCCCCGACAGAACCTTGCAATGCAAAAAACACTTAAACCAGCGGTTTTTTCTCTCTGTCCTTAGACTCATGCCTCATGTCCTGCCCCAAACCCCAAAGACACCAACCCCCCCTCCCATGACACAATCCTGGCTACGCCACTGGTCAGTCAGTATCAAAACAGATGTATCAAGGTGACTCGGCCAATAATCAAAAGCACTCAAAAGTGAATTCTACTAGTTGGCAGTACTTTTGGTAGTTTCAAATCAAGTTTGAAATTGCTACACCTTGAGTAAGCTGTTCATTATTTTAATGGGCTACATTGGTTGTCATGCTTATGACAATAATGTGAATTATGTATGCACAAAAAGAATAAGAAGTATTTTGAAACAAAACTAGCTCACAGCTAAATTATGAAAACCGTGAACCTTGGATTACTTGAAAGTATTTTGAAGAGGTCAGGGTTAACTAAGTCATTGACTTTAAAGGTAAAGAACAGTCCCCCCAAACTTATTTTGAAGAAAAAGCTAAATAACTCAGTTTTCATCTTATTTCTCTTCAAAGTATCTTTAATAACATTTAGAGACTTTATAATTTAATATAATTTAATGACTTTACTATTGCATATTCAAGGTAAACCAAAGAGTTATTTCTGGTAAATTTCACATTTGAAGAGAAAAAAACATTGTCACATGACTCCCAACAGCCAATCATGAAACTGGACAGTCTACCACACTTCTTCAATTTGGGATGACTGCACCTGCCCTTTAAGATATGACTAACCAAAGCTGTAAGCCTTCTCTGGTGCTAAATCCTGATGCAATCTTAAAGCTATTTCTGTATAAACCTGGATCCTTACTCTTCCTCTTACATAAAGTTGAATTTCAGTTTTGTGAACCCTTTGGTCTAGTGAACTTTCAGTCTAGAATGCAACTATTTAAAAAAAAGTATTAATTAATGGTTGCAGCCTGAATCTACACTTGGCCATCAAATTTGCCTGGAAATTCACGAAATTTTGAAAACAACCATTTTTTTCTATATTTGCATCTGCTACTTAAAATTGTGAGAAATTCTTTAGCAAATCACAGGCCACCAAACTAACCTTAAAAGCTTGTACAAAGTGTGTTGCCATGTATCAAGGGAAAACATAGGGTATTAACAACTTGATTAGGAACATTTGATAATTGAATGGAGTTATTGATATTCCTTTCTCATTTAGCAAATATTGAAAGCAACAGTAACAACTATTAACATAGACCCATTGGGCATGGTAATCTATACTGATTGGTAACTTGTTCAAAGCTGATTGACAGGCATTTGTTGCATAGTAAAATGAAATATGAACTAAAAAATTTTATCCCTTCCTGTAAAATCTTCATACAATCACGACATGTCATCTGTTTACCCTTTTAAGTCTTTTAACATCAATTGTTTACCTAACATCTACAAAATTTAATAACTTTTACCTTGACTGCGAAGTCTAGAAGGTTTCCTTCCTGTGTCCTTGCACATTCTGTGATGGCTGCCAAGGCTTCTTGTGCCTAGAAAAATGCAGGTAAATCATTGAAGTAACATTTTGTGGCTTCAGACTTTACAAAAAATATTGGCCAGGTGAAAAAGATGACTGGTTTTTACTTAGGTGATATCCATTTTTATGGCTACATGAATAATCAAAACATTTCTACATTTCACATTTACTCAAATTCAAGGAGGAAATTGCCCAGTGCCCTTACAATTTATCAACTTTGCCAATATTTCTATGAATCAAGAAGTACATACTTACTGCACTTTGATCTCTGTTTTTCTTTATCTTTTCAAGCTTTGCTATTTGAGTGTCTCGTACCATCGTGTTGTCAATAGAAAGTACCTCCACATTTTCCTCCTTGTCCAGGCGATACTTGTTGACACCAACAATAACCTCTGTTATGGGGGCAAACAATTGAAGTAAGTAGACTTGAAATTGTTCTGATTTAAAGACTAGATCTTGCAGTCCTAGAAATTACCAATTTTTCAAACTGCTGAAAGTCACTTATTCATGCCATAACTGACTGACTGTATTTAAATTCCTCCTTGTGCAGACTTAAAACTACAATGACTTTAGATGGGTTCCAATCCAATTTTGGTGAGTTTTTAGTGAAATTTTAGCCATCTCCAGCCAGAAAGGATTAAAGATTTGCTAATCTGTGTAGATATATGGTTTGTATCACTGGGCTTCAAAAATTAAATTTATGCTTATTGTCTAGGACAAGTAAAAGTTCCTTGGGCAAGTGCACTACTCAATATTGTAGCCTGCCAGGCAAGTACCAGAGGGAAATCTCCTCCACAAAGAAGTTTAGAGTTAATATTTAAAGGAGACAAGTAGATAGTCATGCAGACAAGTTCACCTTAGAAAACAGCTAGCCCTATGGACAATGAAAAACAAAGTAGTCAAAGCCTACATAATGATACTCTTTTCTGGACAGCCTGTCAAAACAGGCAAAACTAAAAATTGTGCAATGCATTTTTATGGAATTCGTTTCACTCTTGAGTTTTCCTGGCTCAAGTAGAAATAAAGTCTTGAAAATTATCTAAACAGTCAAACTTTAAAACTTCTGGCAACAACTTCATTTTAATACACACACAATATATATACCTTACATGATGACATCGTTTCTCTTATAATCCAAGAGCTCTTCTATCTTAATACAATGCAGTACAAGCAGGAACTATGTGAAATTGTACATCTGACTAGACCTTATACAAATATATTATACCAAAAAATGTGCCAGTCCAGTAATGTGTAAGAATAATTTCATGATTTGAAAAGATTCTCCTTCATGAGACAGTTTTATTTTTCACCTAATTACCAGAATATTTTGGTCAAAATTTGATTGTAAATATAAACCGCCATGACAAATGATGTCACTACTGTCAGTTAATCAACAATAGCCCATAACTAAGGGCAAATGCCAAATAACACATGGCATGTGATAATCAATACTCTAATCAAATGCAGAGGAATTCTGAAGGTGTTATTTAAAGAAATTAATACCAGCAGGGAGGTCTATGATACCAGTAAGGTCTTCTTTCTCCATACAATACCTCACTTTCCTCTAGGTTATATCCCTCTCCTAATCCTAACATTTCTGCTCCTTAAAGACTCAGTCCTCTCACCCCAAACAGTACCAATTCTCCTAACCTTCTTACTGAAGCCCCTCCCACAATTTTCTTAAATTCATCCTCATCCAGATACAATCTCAGTTTATTGCTTCAAGGTGAGTATAGAAAAACTCAATTTATATAATCAAAACACTCTCAGTACTGTTCAAGCTGTGTAATATAAGCTTTGGTATTCTGAATTGTTTGAATTAGCTGCCAATCAATGAGCTGAGCCAATTGAGAATTTTGGTACCCCCGTACCAAAATTGTAGTTTGGGGTGAGAGGTTTGGCCCTTTAAAGGTAAAGAGCAGTCCCCCCAAACTTATTTTGAAGGAAAAGTTAAATAACACCATTTTCATCTTATATCTCTTCAAAGTATCTTTCATTACATTTTATGACTTTACTATTGCATATTCAAGGTAAACCAAGCAGTTATTTCTGGTAAATTTCACATTTGAAGAGAAGAGAAAAAACATTGTCACATGACTTCCAACAGCCAATCATGAAACTGGACAGTCTACTACACTGCTTCAATTTGGAATGACTGCTCCTGCCCTTTAAGCATGTGAGAGCTAATACCAAATACACAAACAAAGGTATCTTCACCACACCAACCACTTCACCAACAGAAGGATTTACAGTATAATTCTGCAAAGAATAAATTAATGTTCAACCTTGTCCTGAATCTATCCTGGCTTGCTTCTTGGCAGCACATTCCTCAATCTTCAACTTAGCATATCCATCTGCAACAGCTTTGGCCATTCCTCCCATCTCCTCAACCTGAATTTACAATAATACATCAACGCACAGTATTAAAATCTAATAATAATTTGTGACTCAAGTTATGATTTGAAACACGAATCTCTCTCACAGAATGACATTCATTTTACTATGTTAATGTTTACAACTGTATTTTATTTAAATGAGTTTAATATCTTGCAATAATGGGATTTTGTTCACTACAATAAAAAATATTCTGCAATATGAATAGGGTATATCTCCCTATTTCTGAAATTCTTCAATTATCACAATTGTTTTTGGCTATTAAACTATGTAAATGGATTTAAATTCAGTTTGAACTTCCTAAAATCTAATTTTAGGATTTTCCACATTCTTAACATTTTTTGATGTAATCATACATCATCCATCCTCTCATTGTAGATTGTACTACATTATGTCTACCCTTAAGACATTTGGAATGGTTCCTATACTTTCTGGGGAATCAATTTTTGTAACTTTACATCACCATTTTTCCAGGACCAAACAAACCATTTCTACAGTACAGGTGCTGTATCTGTCACACCCCAAGTTGACTTTCAACTTGGCGGACGTTGATCAACTAGTCGAATCTTTTCTGTGTCAACTTGGAGTCAACTCGAATCAACGACCCCTCCTCCTTCCTGATATTTCCTTTGAAGTTCCGCCCATTGTTAGTCAACGTTGCACTCTCTTTTTACGTACAACATTGAGGCACAAATCACTGGGAAATTTCAATAGGGAGGCTGGCCGATCGATAGCGAGGGGATTATCAGTCCTTCATTGAAAATAGTATCTAGTTGTACAGTGTACTGCTGTGTACAGTTGAGTGCGGAACATTGTTTCATGAGTGATTCCTGTCCGTACAGAAACAAAAAGCAGTCATGAATGTGCACAGTGCGCTACGGCACTGATACTACCGAGGGCTTCATACAGCAATATAACTATGAACAACTTTTAGGAATAGGAAGTCCCTCACCGTAAAATTACATTTAATCTAGTGTTCGACCGATCACCTGTTAAGTAATCGGCATAGGGCCGATTATTCCATTGTCGGTTAATAATCGGCATTGGTAAAATTCTGCTCATCAGCTGGCCATTACCACCATTAATATGCAAACTGGAAAAAGAGGCTAAAATATACTTGAAACTTGCTCTTGGTGTCGTGAAAAATTCCCGTAATTACTCAATCCTTCAACTTCCCGCCAAAATGGGATACATTAATAATTAAAAACGTATAAATTTTACCCCCGCCATGGGAGTAATCATTTGATATTTTCCGCTAAAACCCTGTAGTATTACCTGCCATTATATTTAGAATTGCATTGAAGATATATTCCTAGCAGTCTCGCAGAAAGCACCGCGTAGGCTGCTGTACAGCTGCTACACAAAACACATAGTACAGACTATCGAGTCGCAGTGTTTCGCTGTTTTTTCAGATCCCCCAGCTTAGCATATTATCCGTGCATGTTTTGTGCACGCAGCACCTAGAATCTTGTGTATTTCGGCGGTTATTTTTTACATAAATTAAGCCATTCCCAGCATTCCTTTCGTAATGTTATATATAGTGGGACTTCTGCAATGTTGTCAAACTACGTCATTGCAAACGTAAAGAACGATGCACGTGGTCTCCGGCAGCAAACTTCTTGGCCCACGCATGCAGTAGACTTACGTGCGTGTCCGTTTTTACCGCCAAACAAGGCTTCGTATTTTTCTCGGTGACATCATATCGATACGATCCATTGCAAAATTTAAATTGGCTTGTGCATCGTGATTGGTTCAATTGCGTTGATTCTAGCCAGCCAATCACAACTCGCGCCTTCGCCTATGGGATTTAGCGTGTGAAAATACTCGGTCTCGAGACAGATTTTCCCATTGAGTTTGTGTTACGATGATCGCACTTCACAAGCTTATATAGCCGGCTAGCGCAGCCGGGCGACCCCCGTGCTAAATTCACCAAGAAATGACATCACAAATCTCTGCGAACGTGGATTTTTGGGGGATCTGACTTAAGTGCATTTCAGTTGCAGATTCTTTCCAAACGAGACGTAAGTTCTGGACAAGAACTGCAAAAATTGTATGGGGATATTTATATCAGAAAAGAACCATAAGAATCGTTAATCGGGTGCAATTGTTTTGCTGCCCAGAACTGCTAAGATTGTCATGATTTTTCTGCATCGGGTTCCTTGAAGCAGGATAGTAGCTACAGTACATTTACGCAACTACAACCCAGTCCAGTAAAATAATGCAAATGTTCCGACATGATTAGGGGATAAAAACTAGACAGAACACCATGTTGGCCTAAGAAATAAATTATCAAAGGGCATGTGACATCGACTGCAAACAATTCTACAGTGTTAATGGTTGTATCTACACTTTTGGAAAGAAAATATTACGATATTCCGTTCGTGAAACGAACGAACTATTCCTTATAATTTTCATCCTGAACTGGTCATGGTAATACGATACACACGAAGCAAGGGGTGCCTACTACGGGGACAAAACTTTTAGTTAATTAACCTTTCGTCAAAGTGTGCTTTCACACGGCGCGAGATGGAGTAACGATCCGGAAGCCGAGGTTAGCCCAGCTTCCAAATCCAAACCTACATAGCTGACTTTTCTGTTTAGCTTTATTGAAAGAAGGAAAAATGAAATAATTTTTTTTCCTTTATTATCACGTGCGCTCTGGACCGAAACTGGAGTAAGGTCACTGTGCTCATTTTCCAGTGATGCTCAGCTTGTCCTATTACACTGTGTACGGACTCTAAAAACAGTAACGGCAAGGGTGACCTGTCGTACAGTATATGTAGGAATATACTACTTGCTACTACTTTATCGATCGTACGACAGATAGTTTATTGTTCTGTCTTCACATATCCACACACCTTTCTTGCTCAAATAAACTTGACTTTTAAGTTAAAAATCCTTTTACGATACAATAGGACTTCCTCTGCTGGACACAAAGGAGACTAGACACACTGATGAATGAATCAACTAGTTGAGGATTAGGGGCCAGACTCGGCAGACACGATTGACATGTTACCATGGTCCTATTGAAATTAACAATGAAAAAAGTAGTTGATCAACTGCAGTTGGTCAACCATCGTCAAACTAGTGTTGGTGAGTTGAAAGCGTGACAGATAGGGTGCCAAGTACTGTATGACATTCCCCTTGACTTCTTCCCTAAATATCACAAAATTTGAGAAGAGGAGAACAATGCATGTTTTTATTTCAAGTGAGAATACATTTTGATATTACAAGTAATTGTGAGATTAGAAAAATATCACTTTGTGAAAATTTCCAGGACTATTGCAGGCTTCACACAATATTTCTTAATTTCAATTTTTTCGTGTCTTGAAATTTTTTTTCTCAAAATTGTCATGACTTTTTTCAAGTTTTCTATGACTACAGGAACTGTGAGTTGGGTAGGCCAACTTTAAGGACCTAAGATTTCATTCTTTTAAAAATTCACTGGGACAAATTGGATCTAATGACTGTATACTTAAACAAACCTCCTCAATAATCTTCTTAGATGCCTCATATATCTCATCTGTCATGCTCTCCATAAGATATGATCCTCCCCATGGGTCAGCAACCTTCACAGAGAAATAAAAAAAAAAAAGAAAAAAAGTTGAAGTGTTGAATTTTGAGGAATGCAAGTGTGATCCCACACCCACAACTCACCTCAAATCACAGTGAGGAGTTCCAGTATTTGCACACCTAGATTAAAATAGGGAACATAGATTAATCTACTCAAGTTTAATAAAACAGTACACTTACTACACTCCTAACAGTTCCTAAAGAGTGTGATTTGTACCTAGAAAATCTAAAACTCAAGATCTGAAAATTTAAATTACCATGGTCATTGTATAAATGAAAGTGTACTGCAACAGTTTCATGGTTACATATTTTGTAGTCATTTATAAGTCATTGTAAGGAACACTTCTTTTTCTATGTACTGTATAAGCTGTTTATTCTTATGTATTTCACAAAGTGATATCACTTGAAGACCCAGTTCTCTCACCCCAAACAGTTCCAATTCTCCTAACTTTCTTACTTAATCCCCTCCCACCATTGTCTGAAATTCATCCTCATCCAGGTACAATCTCACTTTATTGCTTCAAGGTGAGTATAGAAAAACTCATTTTATACAATCAAAACACTCTCAGTACCATTCATGCTGTGTAATGTAAGCTTTGGTACTCTGCATTGTTTGAATTAGCTGTCAATCAAAGAGCTGAGCAAACTGAGGATTTTGGTACCCCCGTAACTAAATTGTAGTTTGGGGTGAGAGGTTTGGCCCTTTAATTTAGTATTTCCTAGTATTTTGTACACCAACTTTTACATTTTGTACTTAGCCGAAGGATAAAAATCACAAAAACAATCAAGCAAATGACAGACATCTTTCAAATCGAAGAGTTTTGCATACCAAAAGCCAAGAAATCATAGCACAGTGATTAAAGGTGACATGCAGTCACTCTGTTAACTTGAAGTAGTGTTGTAGACTATCCTGTTTTATGATTGGTTGTTGAGAGTCATATGACAACATTTCTTTCTCCTCAAATGTGAAATTTATTGGGAGTTACTGCTTGGTTCACCTTGAATATGCAATTTTGAAGTTCAAAAATATTATGAAAGATACTGGAAAAGAAATAAGAAAAATATTGTTAGACTTGGCTGTTGCTGCAAAAGTTTGGGGTCACTGCTCTTCCCTTTAAGGTAATGGTCATTTTTAAATCAATTAAGAAATAAATTGAGAAGATATCCCCTTCAAGAAATGACATCAGCTGACTCAGCCACCATTTAAAATTCACAACCACACATTTGGAAACTGGACACTTTAGAATTGATTCTAAGCTATCCAAGTGTACCAGTTTTTAAAAGGTTGTCTTTACGCTCATCCAAAGAACTTGTTCGTAAGAAATTTTACAATTGTCCTTGACAAAAGAAAGCAAACTCCATATATGAAGTATGGCATCACTATTAAAATGTTACTATAATTTTGGAACAATCAACAGAAATGACATCCTCATTTCACTGCCAAAAGACAGCTGACTTAGTACTGCAAAAACTTAAAAATTTACATCAAAGAGTGTTTACTCTTCAAAAGTGACTTTTGGTAGAACTATAACAGGACTGCACACTAACATGTGATGGCTACTCACAGTTTCAGAATTTCAAGCAATAAAATGAAAATGAACAAGTAAGTATAATGTTGAAGTACAGTAAATGAAGAAACAAATTGTTTAAGATACCTTTGGAATACCGGTCTCTTCTTGGAGGATGATCTGTGTGTTACGTGCAATTCTGGCACTGGTTACCGTCGGCAAACCAAGAGCTTCATCGTAAGAGTTGGTATGTAGTGATTGAGTGCCTCCAAATACAGCGGCCATGGCTTCTACAGTTGTCCTGATTATATTATTGTATGGATCCTATTATTAGAAATATATAAATACATTAAAAGATCATAAAGAAATTAAAAATCATAAAGAAATGATGGCTAAGGGACTGTTATGAATACTCCCACATTTCTTAGAAATACTACACTGTACTAAACTGGGGAACGTTCTCAGATTCGTCTCTCATTCTGGAACCGCTCAGGGAAATTAACCTTTAAAGTGATTTTTGACATGACTTCCACATTTCCTTTAGTTTGGACATATTAGTGGTATTCTTTTCACATATATGCATTTTGTAGTTGATCTTCACCCACCCATTGCTTCTTTATCTAGCTGACACTACATTACACATTCATGTTGTTGTGTTATTAAACCCCATCTAACTACAATCTTGGACAAAACTCCTTGGGACACCCCCAGCTCCCCTTCGCAATGTTGACCACAGTTAGCCTATTCGTGGCATACAGCCACTCTTTCAGCACAACATTGAAAAGGGGAGCAAGGGAGGGGAATTCATGTAAGCCTTTGAACTGAAATTCAAGAATATTATGGCAAAGTGTCCCAACAGTTTTGTCCAAGATCGTAGCTGTGGGAAAATACAAAACATTGAATGTTCACTCAAAGGCTCCCTGCACTCAGCTAAGACTGCAAAAATATAGTTTTGGGTGTGCGTCAATTTTCACCACAGTAAAATGCCATTGACAAAAATGACAAACACCAAAACTCTATCCCACAATCCTTTGTAATTGCTATTTGGAAATAGGTCTATATGAGAACATAGAGTGTCTCAGAAGAACACATCTAAGATGAAGTCACAGTTGCCTGCACTGAGTTTTCATTGTTCAAGGCAGTATTGTCAGTCCATGCAACATGTTAGGTAATAGTCACATGGCAACCATCTATAGTAATTGGGGCTACAACTGACTGCACATGCAATTGCTGACCAACTTGAGTGACAGTTGTTTGAATGGCAATCAAAGCCAGAGCAAAAATATATCCTTACAGTACTTTTAATCCAATAACTAGAGCTAAGTTACATATGATAAAGATCTTTAGGACCTGGCTAGATTCAGTCTAAAAGGCACACTCCAACACTTACAGACTTGAATAGATATACCTTTGTAACCATGTTTGGAGGAAAATGAAGCATGTGACTGTATGCAATAGAATAAGCCCCACAAATGTCAGTAGCAGAACTACCTGCACATTTGACAAATCAGCTGTTGCATTTGTTGACATAACTGGCAATGACATGTACCTCCAAAGGTGCCATGGGCACACATTTTGGTCTGTGACAAATTGGACCCACATATGAAGCACACAAATTGTGGATTCAAATTGGTGTAAGTGACTGATATGTTCCTCTAAAGAAGGACATAAATTTTGATTTGTAATGTCACATGCATAATGTCAGTACTCACCTGTTCTGTAAGAGACCATCCCGAGGTCTGACAATGGCAACGTAGCATCATGGAACGAGGATTCTTTGGCTGAAAGTGATCTTTCATCAAATGCGCCCAGAGACGACGAGCAGCTCTTAGTTTTGCAATCTCCATAAAGAAGTTCATACCAATGCCCCAGAAAAATGACAGCCTGGGAGCAAATTCATCAATGTTTAGACCAGCATCCAGGCCTAAACCAATTGGAAGGACAAACAAAGAAAATGAACAACCTTTTGTCTAATGAAATTTCTTTGTATAGCACAAAGTTATAGCTATATTTTTGGCCTAGCTACAAAAAGTGATGTCTCCAGTGCTGTACTTTTGCATTTTGTCTTTGAATGTATGAAATGATCCCATAATTCCTATCACCATGAGACACTTTTACAAGCAATCTATCACAAAATCCCTTCTCACATTTCAAAGTATGTTGAAAATCAGCCTGCTACAGCAAGGGGTTTTCAACCTCTTTGGCTGTCTCCCAAACTGGTATTTTTTTTTTTATTATGCCCCACCATCATTAAATTAAACCATAAAGGTGGCATTCATAAGTGCCAAATGGGGAGTTCTGGGAGTTGGATTTCCTCCCACTCCCAATAAGTGGAAAAGTTTGGATTGAAACACTTGAAATGGATCAGTTTTGTGTAATTTATAACCTTCATTTTAGTGATATATATCATAATATTCCACTTATAATCTCATAAGCAAGTAAACAAGAGGCCATTATTTTTTCTGTGAGACTTGGGAGTGAGCTCATATCCTACTATAAATTTTGAAAACCAATGGGATGCATTGGACAGACAAAATATCTAGGTGTTTAAAGTATTAATATTAGATCAATAAGTCTTTCTTCCACATTATGATTACCTGTCCTGCAGTACTGCAATCCATCAGCTATAGTAAAGGCAAGCTCTAAAACAGCATCAGCCCCTGCCTCTTGCATGTGATATCCAGATATGGAGATGGAATTAAATTTAGGCATGTGCTGAAAATAAAAGAATGAAAATAGGATCTTTTAAGTCATATTCCAAGAAAATAGGAAAATTAGATCCTTCACTCATAATCACTCTGACTTATTAAAACAACCAGCAATCAGTCAAATATATTTCAAATGATTACCTGAGTTTTAATGACTTCTGCTTCTTATATTCCTGGTAAATTTATAAACCTACCACGCATGAATGTATTCAGTACAGATGAACTACTAAATCACGAAATATTAAATTCTGATATAAATAAAAAGTAACTGAAACTACACATTTCTCACAACTAGAAAGCCAAAAGGCTTAGTGATTCCTTGCCATATGATATATTGTAACAATGAACATGAATGCCCACATGACAAGCATGAGATCCCTCACAAATACTGAGGTATACTAGTAAGGTCAAAACCTTTTGAGATCATGTGACCCAAAATGACCTTTCACACTCACTTAAATCAATAGGGAGCAACTACCTAAAAAGACCATCAACGTGCTAAATATGAGCAATTCACAAACTGAGTATGAGATCCCTCCACAGTTAAATAACCACATAAAATGTCATGTCTTCAAGGTTTTGCCTTTTTGTGACCCCAACCTTTGACCTCCACAAACAAGAGAAATCTCCCACACAGTTATGATGCTGGTAAACTATGTTGTGTATAAACTTGATAAAGAGATATTTTTGAAACATGCTCCTTTAAATCAAAATTTTGGGTATTGAGGATAGCTCTCTATATAATGATGTCTCTATGATCCAAAAAGTTGACTGCATTGAGGTTAGTGTTACAACAAGCCCTAATCCTAACAGTCATCCATAAATTGGAACATACAGTAGAGACATCTCAACAGAAAGGTGTAACCTTGGCTATTAGTGGTGGTCCTTTTGTATTTGTTTTGTGGTGTAATATGCCCTTCCCAATGACTATGATATCCTTGAAAATTAACAAAAAATGGGAACCCTAATAATCCAGAAATTACCAAGATTTGTAATTTGCCTTAAACTGTTGACTTAGGAACACCACATAACAGAGTACAAGTCAAGTGTCCTTTGTTTGATACACAGTAGATACTATTATGCTAGTTTTGATTACCTGAACTACAGTACTTTCTGAAAAACAAACCTTACTGTGAGAGCGCTAAATAAGTGTCAGACACTATCTCCAGACAGGTAGGGAATGGTTAAAGCCATTGAGCTGTATGATTCAATGAGAAAACCCCTCAGGACACTGTGGCAGTCAAATGTGATGAATTAGGTATTAAAGATAACAGTGACCAGCAATTTTCACAGACTCTGGTGGGTCAGTTACAATTTGATTCATTCAATTAGGCAATCTCAGTTCAAGCATGCTCAGGGGTATTTGATCCAAATGATCAGTTATTTAGTTCTTTTTATAAAACTTATTACCCGTGGTGTATTTAATAATCTAATTTCCACTTCCATGTCCTTATGAAGACAGTGGCACAAGGTTTGTCTGTAACTTTTAACAATCTTTGATACTAAATTTAATGTTATCTTCATATTTTCTTTAGGGTTATGGAAGAAACAATGCTTGTATGTTCTAAAAGAAATTTTGGGCATCATACAGAGCACTTGATCTGTTCAAAGTTTACACTTATGAAGTTCCCCAATGAACAATTCCTCTGCTTTGTGGGCATGGAAGCTTTTTCCAATATGTTCAGACTACAGTATGTCCCCAAATAACCCTCATACAGCCTTTGGTTAACTCACATATTTCATGAAAACCTATAGGCCGAGATACTTATGGCAAAATCAGCATACCTATGACATAGATAAATTAACTAACATGTCAGCCTGATGAACAGTTTTTTTCCTTTTTAACTTTTTCAGATTTTGTTCTACCCACTTAATCTTATGCGTATTAACACTGGCACTAAGTGTTATAAGGCAAAACTTCAAACCAAAATCAAGATAAATACTGTACCAAATGCACTTTTATGCACGTAAGACATTCTTAATACAGTGAGATTGCTTCAGTACATATTTTGAAATTACCCAACTTGATCATTTACAAAATGAAGTGGATTCCAAAAGCTTACCAAATGCATCTTACATTACTCATGCCATTCAAAACTCTTCACCCTATGCACTAATGAATATTAACCCTAACAGTTACCCTTTTTGAGATATAGTATGTGCAAGGCTTAACCTCTGATGACCCTAAATGACCTTTGACCTCCAATAAAAACAATAGGGATCATCTACTCAGTATGGACAATCCACATGCTAAGTATGAGATCCCTCACAGTTACCTTTCTTGAGATATACTGTTTACAAATTTTGATGTTTTGACCTCTGGTGATCCCAGATGACCTTTGACCTCCACCAAAAACATTAGGGATCATCTACTTAACATGGACAATCCACATGCTATGTATAAGAACCCTCACAGTTACCCTTCTTGAGATACAGTGTTTACAAGGTTTTGACCTTTTTACCTCTGGTGACCCCATATGACCTTTGACCTCCACTAAAAACAATAGGGATCATCTACTCAATATGGGCAATCTGCATGGTAAGTATGAGATCACTCACGTTTTTCCTTCTGGAGATATCGTGTTTACAAGCAATTTCCAAGGTATTTACCATTTGACCCCTGGTGACCCCAAATGACCTTTGACCTCCACCAAAAATAATAGGGACCTTCTACTCAATGTGGGCAATCTACATGCCAAGTTTGAGATATCTCAGAGTTACCCTTCTTGAGATATCGTGTTTACAAGCAGGCGTCACACACACACATACAGGGCATACCCGTATTCAATGCCTTACGGGGTACACAGAACTGTTCCCCGTAAGGAAATGGTCGGAATTCCCCTTTAGCTGTTTATGTCACGCGGCACGTGAATGCCGCGAGCGAGGGCGGGCTCTTGCATATCACGTGACAGAGCTCATTGTAGTGTCCGAATTTTCGGGTAGCTACGCCAGATACGAGCTCCGCGTGAGCGAGGAAAGACGTGCGAGGCTTCAGTTCTCGTGAGCGGCCGGTACCTGGCAAGGTATCGTTTACAAGCTCACACACACACGACATCACCATCGCATAGATTCCTTGCCTGCCTTCGGCAAGGAATCAAAAACCTGTTTTTGATCATGAATTTATTCTGTATAAGGCATAGAAGATGGGGAGGTTGAGGGACTAAAGTCCCCCTTTAATGAGCAGAGTACAATTTTGTTTTACTTAAGCTTTCAGGCAAAAAGTGTAGCACAATCTCCAATTAAAAATGCTGTAGTTCCATTTTTCCTAAAGTTCCATGATTTAACAAATGCTTTTTCATCTTGGTAATTCTAAGCAAACCTCACAGCAAAATGTGAGTCTGTTGCTACAAAGTAAATTCTTTCCAGTTCCAGTTTCCTTTAGTTCAATATTGCCTTTTATGAATCAAGTGTCATTCTGCCATCAGTACATGCTGCCATAACATTTCACCATGGATTCTTTCTGCACCTTTCCACTATGGTGGAAAGGCACTTTGTAAAAGTCTGGAGAAACAAAAGGTCTTCTTTTCCTTGCAAAAAAAAATTTCAAAGGAATATTTTTAGAATGACACATCATTCACTTTAAAAATAACCATAATCAACACTTAACTGACTTGCCAGAAAGACATCTTTTCTATGGCAGAATGAACATATTTTCTATGGTAGAAGACCCTATGACAAAATGGCTATAATCCCCACCTTTTATAACAAATTATCCTATATCATTAACAGCTGAATCACCAACATGACTACTAGCTGCAGGCCAAGGACCAACAAATAAGAAGTATATATGCATGGTCTTCATCTAGCTAGGGAGCCATATGTAATTTTTCAAGTCACTGGACTCTGTAAACAAATATCACTGCTATGGAGACTAGGGTGGTCAATTCCTGATGACAGGGAAAGGGAAGGCCACCATATGTTGGTACTTTGTATGTAGTGTACCGAAAATTTGAGGCTTCATTAACCCCTCAGACAGCCAGAAAAACACTTCCCAGTGTTCTACTCTAAGTTGTATGATTAGAGTGGAGAAATTGGGATTCTGTGTCTGACAATGAAATCATATCTAAAAACGGAATTGAGAGATATTACAGTTATGGTGCAGTGTAAATTCAAACTGCAGACATGGTGCTTAAAAAGCCAAACTGTCTGGCTGAAAAGCTCAATAATTAGTCACCATTTACATCCAGAGGAATATATGTGGTTTTAAAAGGATCAGCTTTGCTAATTGCGAGTGGATACCATGCATATGACTTTTATACAAGAGAGTAAGAGGAATAAAAAGCACAAGCACACCGTTTCCCCCTCTCCTTTTTCCTCACCCATCTCATGCCTACCAGGATAGTTTTTTTTTGTAAATACACTATCTGTTTACAACTGCTTTTGCACCTTACCTGTGACCTGACACAATGATTTTTCTACCTGTCTTAAAGATTGCTCACCACTTCTGGCTTGGGACAGTAGAATATGTTCACAATATTCCCTGCCTGTCATAAGAGGTAACTGTAGTGGGGCCTTGAACTTGAACTTGAACCTATTTGAAGCATTATTTTTTTTTATCTAGCTAAATAGTAAATAACACATTCGTGTGTGTTGAATCCCATCTAATTAACCTATGCATTACTCCTCTGAACTTTTCCCAATTTCACAGTTCCTGATTACAAATGTAGCATTACACACGTTTATCTTTAAATCATACAAACCTGTGAAGTGTAGGCAAATATATCACCAATAATCCTCATAGAAGGTTCTGGAGGATAGATGTATGTATTACGAACCATGAATTCCTTCAAGATATCATTCTGAATAGTACCAGCAAGTTGATCATGTTGGACTCCCTGTCAATTGAAAACCAAAGACTAGAGATTTATAGACCTATTTCAAAATAGCAATTACAATGAATTGTGGGATACGTTTTGGGTGTACGTCAATTTTCACCACAGTAAAATGCCATTGACAAAAATGACAAACACCAAAACTCTATCCCGCAATCCTTTGTAATTGCTATTTGGATATAGGTCTATTGAACATTTGTATGATGAGTAAATGACATAATGATTGGATTTTGAGCCTGTAGATATGATACAGGAATCATGCATATGGAATCATTCTTTAATACTGCACTGCATTTGATTTGAATTGATGAGGTTAAGGCCCAATTCTCTCACCCCAAACAGTACAAGTTCTCCTTATCTACTTGCTTAAGCCCCTCCCACAGTTGTCTGAAATTCATCCTCATGCAGACATAATATCAGTTTATTGTTTCAGGGTGAGTATAAAGTAAGCTCAATGTGTATAATCAACACACTCTTAGTACAGCTCATGCTGCGTAATATAAGCTTTGGTGCTTTGCATTATTTGCATTAGCTGTCAATCAAAGAGTTGAGCCAATTGAGAATTTCGGCAAACCCCTACAAGAATTGTAGTTTGAAAAGTAAATTGAAAGACAACTTTCATAAATTTATTACTCACCTTAGAATGAGACACATTTGCATAAACTTGCATTCAAAATACATCTTCACAATTTGAAAACACTTTACCTGCTCCTCTGCAGCCACTATATACATGGCCATTACAGGAAGGACGGCCCCATTCATCGTCATGGAAACAGACATCTTATCCAATGGAATACCATCAAACAGTACCTGTGGTGGCATGAAGAGAAAATATACGGACGATTCAAAGGCATCACATGATTAGCATAGAAAATATGAACAACAAACAAATAAAGACTTGATGATATGCAAATAAATTTACAAGGAACTATGTAATTTATGATTTATGGTATACTTCTCTTCTAAAAAGGTATAACATAAAAACAATAGCAATCCCCACAAAGGTAATCTCTCCCTAAAACCCTATAAATTTACTAATAAAACACCCTATCAACACAACCACCTAATTAAAAACAGACTTAAAGTACCAATAAATTGACTCATTCAACAACTAAATTTCATAATAAGTATGCAATTACATCACCGCCCTGAAAAAAAAACCATACAAAACCAACCCCTCTCTCCCCCCCTCCAAAAAAGAAAGAAAACAAAACACACAAAACCAGCTAACCACGAAATCAACTACGCAACGGAGTAAAAGACTAGTAGCATCAGTACTTCTGAATATTTGTCTTCATGCTCTTTAAAAACAGTCAGATCCCATTTTTCTGTCTTTTCCCACAAAATTATGTATCACACCAATACGAAAATCAGAGCAGTTAGACCACTCATTAATATTCCCTGACATTCCCAGAATCTTTGTAAAAATTGCTACTTTCCCTGACTTTCAAGATCTGGAAATTCAAATTTCACTCTTGTCTGACTTTCTAAGATTTCCAGGACCTCTACAGACGATATTTGTACAGTACCCCACCACATGAACTGACTATAATTTAGGGCTGTGAATGTTTAGTAAAATAACTAAACGTTTAACCTCAAATATTTGCGATCGTTTAGTGATTAATCGCGATTACCTTATTACAAAAAAAAATAATTTCAGTATGAAGTGATTGATAGTGAATCTAATGCAGAAATAATAATAGTTGTTATCTTGCACGAAGAATTATTGTGAAACTTTGAAGGCTACAAGGTTCAGATATGCCCAGGATGTTCCATTCAACAAAAACCAGGGATCATCAGAGTATACAAATGAATGAAAAACTGTCAAAATCAGGTTTTGCGATTAATTGCTTGTAGCTTTGTACTAAACATTTAATTTACATGGGATCGTTTAGCGATTAATCGCTACATGTTCACAGCCCTACTATAATCTAATTAACAGTTACTGTCTAACCAACCTATTATCTGAATGATTTTTTTAACTTCCCTATTAAGTGATGTACCTTTGTGTCTTCTACAGAGTCAATGGCAACACCTGCCATTCCTACATCTCCGTGGACTCTAGGATTGTCTGAATCATACCTAGAGGAAACATGAAAAACATTGCTGAAACTTAGAACACAAAAAAAAAATTCTCTCATATCACTTACACTGGCTACAAACAGTGGTGATGTTCAGCTACAGTCCCTTAAGTTTAAATAGCAAACATAACAAGAAATGAAACGTTAGATAGTTGTTTAGAAGGAGTTTTACAGTTCACTAACTTCACTTGCTAACCAATTGGTTTAAATTGGGCTGACCAAGGCTTTTCCTTTTCCAGTTTCAGATCACTGGTTTCTTTTCCCAGTGAAGCCTACAGTAAAGACACTTTGACACAACCGTCCAAGTTGCACACTTCACAATTCAATTTTATTATTAATTTTGTCATATGATCATGGAGAAATTGAATCACCCAGACTGACAACGCTTGTAAAGGTTTGTGTTACTGTAACCTTGTGAATATTTAGTCTTAGATGTTATAATGATGGACAGTCCTGTGGATTTTTAGCATAAGATTTGAAAAATGTTGTTTAACTGTACACTTCAGGTTTTTATCAGGATGTTTTTGCATGAGAGCCAATGAAGGCCCAATAGAGTCAAACTACAATGTTTGTGTAACAGGCCAGGAGGTATGGTGGCATTAACAGCACTACTTCTGATACAGCGCTCGTTCTATGTTTGTGTTGTTTTGGTATACTTAATATTAAACATTATTGCATTCTTTTTGGCTAGGGCATTCTAGGTTGGGATTAAATCGTTCTGAAGATTGCAACACATTACTATCAAGTTTTACATTTTATGTCATTTTTTTATGAAAATAAAACAAAATTTGGCAGAATTATCCCATTGATGATCCTTTACCTGTCCTCATTGTTCACTATAAATGTGGGCAGAATAATGTCATGCAATTTACATTTTGTGAAACAGGTAGTAGAATCAATTACATAGATTGTTCCTCTTTCTTTCTTTATAGTCCAGACTTACCCTCTATGAGTAGGGAGGTCAAAGGCAACACTGAGCCCTTGCTGTCCAGCTTTGATGTTCTGTCGATAAAATTTGTTACTCTCCTCTACTGTACTGAAGCCAGCGTACTATGAAAACATGGAAAAAAGAGGGCAGTATTGCATTTACTTCTAACTTTATTGCTGCATGCTGCAACAAATCAGAACAGTGATTTGGTTCATGAAATTCACAGATTTTTTTCTAAACTGAGTGTTTTCTATTAAACTTTTCTTCACATAAAATGACAAATGGTCAAACTTAGTTTCACGTATCATGTACATATAATTAAAAGTTTTATGAGCAAGTAATTGACAATTCCAATCAGTCTTGAAAATTCATGAGCAAACATTTTTTCAAATTATACACAAAACTGTTATTAGCCAAACTAAAAAACAATGCCAATTATTTTTACTTTTTACATAACTATTAGATGTGAAACAAGACTCAGTGTTCTAGTAATAAGCATTATAGTGTAGTAAACACCCTAGTATCTATAGTTTTATCAACCCTATTTTATTGTACCTCTAAAAACCACATGGTCCCAATAATGTATCAGCAGTGAGAAAATTTGAAAACTTAAATCCAATAGAACTACTGCCATAGGATTTTCCTCTGAAGAACAATTCTGAACAACCCTCCATCGGCTCATCAAAGATACAGTAGCCTTTGTCATTCTAAGTTTCTATTTGTAATTTTTTTACGTAATGCCTTCCTTAGAGTGCTTGTTTACATTTCTATACTCCACACACACAGCCTGGAACTAGGGAAGACACTAAGAGGTAGGGTAGAGTGTACACATTTGAATAACAGATTTCAACTGATCATGTGCATGCAACCTAAAAAGTATACTGTATGTATATCACTAATGCTGCTGCTGTTTTGTACTGCAAAGGAAATCTGATGCAAGGTGAATGGTGAAATTGAATGTACTCATTAACAGTCACAAAAGGTTAAATAAATTACTGAAGCCTACATGGTCTGGTTACAAAATACACATGACAAACACCAGATTATAGTTCCTCCAATAAAGATATAATTCAACTGATGTCCTTAGGGCTCCAATGAATACATTTCTAGCAGAGTTAAATACTATTTTTATTTATTCCTATGCAAAACCGTTCAACAATTCATTTGCATAACAATCACATGAACAGATTTATATCCTACCTGTCGGATGGTCCAAGGCCTTTGTGTGTACATTGTTGGATATGGTCCCCTTGTGTAGGGATATTTACCTGGGATTTCCTCGGAGCCGTCTGCAACATCTTTGGAGGTATAGAGAGGCTTGATACTTATGCCCTGAGGAGGGATATGAATTGAGTGATAATGAAAGGAAGGGAAATAAAATACAAGAAGAGCTGATGCTCTCAATGGGAAAACAGCCATACACAGAAGTAGGCTACAGTATACTTTATTAAAAGGGTGTAATCTTAACAGACTAAGGGATCTGAAAAGAGATATACTGTACAGTATCTTAAAATTTGTCCAAAATTTTATTTGTCACACATTAAAGTCCAATCTCCGCAGAAAAAGTTCTACAATTTCTGTATTCCATTAAACAATCCCAGTTTTTCTACATCATATGGCTTGGACAGAGGATTTCATATGTAAAAAGTTCAAATTTTCTGTTCAACAATGCATCACAGATTGGTGGTTTAAAAGAATAAAACAAAATTTGATTTCATGAAAGGGGAGGTTTGGATCAAAGCAGATCATTTCTAACCTAAAACTGAAAATGATATGATGTCCCCATAAGATTTAAAACAAATCACTGCCAAGTTGCTGCAAAGTAGATTCTGCTTTGCCATACACATGGATCAAAGGAAAATATTGTCCTTTTTCCCAGAATGCCACAGAATTGCTCTTTCTTGAACAGCTCCCTGGTCTCTTGGCATTAGTTTCAACATTTCAGGGCCAGAAATGAAATAAAAGGGGAATACATGCACAGGAGTTTGCATGTTTAAGCTTGTAAGTACTGCATATAAGGGAACAATTAAACTACATAGGCATATGCAACAGGAAACAAAGTGACTAGTCTTGGCAAGCCTCATACAGTATGTAAAGCTTAAACAAGACTTTCGGCCCCTGGGTCTTGTAGATTCAATCGGTCCAGGTATAACTTTTTAAAAACAAGGGACTTATCTTAGAGGCAGTTATCCATCATGTCAAACTGCAATCTTATCCAGAGTCTACCAAAATTCTCAATTGGCATAGCTCTTTGGTTGACATTAAAATAAAAAACAAAGAGTATCTTAGGATATGCACTGAAGCAATAAACAAGGATTATGTCTGGTTTAAGGATTATTTTTTAGACAGTTGTGGGAGGGGCTAGAAATAATTAGGTTGGGAGAGTTGGAACTGGCTGTGATGATGAATATCTGGCTCTTAAACTTTTTGAATGCAAGCTTTACTGTAGTGCTCAGTATGGAAGCATAAATGGCATAATATTTGCAACTATTTTTTACAGTAAATTACCTATTGTCCAATGACAGCAAGCCTAGCTCGCTTATGTACTGTAGGTTAATTAAAATTGATCTCATGATTTGCCATGCAACAGGCAATTAACTTGCCATAGTAATCCCTTCCATTCCTCCAGTCACTGTGTTACTCTAAAATGTTGAAATAAAACCTACTATACAGTATCACCATACAGTATTTTAACAAAAATGTGTCACAGTGTGTACAGGTACTATGAACTCATTTCTTAGTCCTGCACAAATTACTATGGAACAAATTTGGTGCTGAAACTTCTGTCACTTGGTGAATATATTTAAGACTTGGCAAGCACACAAAACAAGTCAGAGAAGCCTTGTGACATTGGCCATTAGTGGGGACTTTCTGTCTTACTGTAAATCTTTTCAATAAGCCCTTTCATGATTACAAATCAGCCTCCCGGGTCAAAGGTCATTCGGGATAGCAACACATAACAACGCTAGTCGCAGGCCATCGCCTGTGCATACCATCGTTACGTTACGTATGCATGCCTACAATAAACAACACAGACATGAACCAAAAGTAGCTTCCAAAAATCACATCTCTAAATGGACAAAACGTTTAGTATCGCCCGAAGGATGTTTTAAAGTATCACTCATAAATTTTCCTTAGATACTGGCTGAGTTTAAAGTTTTTGAATGTGCAAAATCTCAAAAAAAAATTGTCCGTTCCCGTGGAAGTACGAACTGACAGTTCTCAAGCTCTCTGCTATGCTAAATACCGTAAGCTAGGCCTAGTCAAGGAATGAACCAACCGTAGGCTGGTTTACCAAATTTCGTGAAAAAAATACCTAAGCTACAAGAGCCAGGATGAGTATCAGGGGGTTATTTCTACGCTTGAAGTTTTATTACCATGCTACATGATACAAAGGCCTAAAGTAGGATTCGTTCTATAAGTTCGTAGACGATCGTATGTATATGTATAGGTCGCCTTACTGCTATACTGCTATAGCCTAGGCCTAAAAAGTTAAGTCTCAGCTTTTTACCTTCAGAAAAAAAATCTCACAGTATATCTATCCAGGACTTGCTTCGCCCAGGCTCAGTTGTAACTTACCTCAGCCCAAGACTGTGATTTGGAGTGTAACTTCATGTAACGTTCAAGTGCTATAGTAATGTTGCACTAACCGTTATACCGTGTTAGCACATGGGTGTTCAACTGGGGATAGCGCGCATAAGAGCGATTGTAATAGACGAAAATCATAGGCCAAGGTAACTCTAGGTTTTTTTTATAACCATAGACCCAAAGCAAAATTCATTCCTAAATCTTACGGAGTAATAGTAGGCCCTCTAACCTGAATTTTAATCTTTTAACCCAAATCCTACAAGTCAAGTGTAATCTTGTGTAGCCTACTATTGCAAAATGTACGTACACACAGTGATACGAATGAGCGAGTGATACCGGATGACCTTTGTTCTGTCATGCGCAGTTGTAATCATGAAAGGGCTTATTCCATTGTCTACAAGCAATTCTCATTCCTCATAGATCAGTGGATTGAAAGGGTTTTAGTGGGAAACCAATTTTTACACATTAGCAAAAGAATTGGAAAGATAAAGCCTGGTTGATTTCACTCGAATTAAAGGTCAAGTACCAAATCTGACTATCACTTGACAGGTGGGATTTGCTTATTAATGTTAAATTTTCTTTCAGAAAGGGTTCAAGCCAAACTTTTATTTTGATGATTGTTAGAGGAACCAAATCTGAACAATTTGTGAAATTTCCATTCCAATTGGACGTATTTCTTGAAATATATAGGTGTTAAAATGAAGTCACTAGATTTGTGTTCTAAAGTGAGCTTGAGGGCAGCAGAGGTATAAATATTACTCCCTCAATTTACAAGTGTGCTTCATTTCTTTTGGCTTTTTTTTATAGTCTGTTGTGTTGACCATGAAGTTAATAGGAATAGGACCTCCCTGTGGAGAATGCAAAGTTGGATAAGTTCTCATGCCACTTGTGCAATCACATAATGACAATATGGGATTGTTCGGGAGGAAAATGGTTGCATTTAAGTTTAAAGAAAAACAAAAAGATTAATGTAAGGATACATGTATGGTGTGTGCTTCGAATTCACCTTTTCTGAAAATGTGACAACTCTATACTTGCTTACATCTTGAGTTAAGCACACACCTGATTTCAATTCAAACTTTACCAATAAGGGCACCTGTATTAATAAAGTACCCCTTTAATGTATAAAACCTTGATGTGACATCACTACAGTAGTAACCTACAGTACCTCTGGGGTGTGCCAGGTCAACTTTTCCTCAGGATCAGCTCCTTTGAGTTGTTTCTGTGCAAGTGCCTTCCACTCTGGGTCAAGAGGCTGATTACTCAACAGTCTCCAACATCGGGGTCTCAAAGCTGCGTTCTGAAAAAGGAAGTACGAAAAAGACCTTACGCCTTACAAAGATTATGTTTAATTTAAGAAAAGGCTGTTGACTTGGAATTTAATGACTTTACTTTCAAGTGTTACGTGTGTAGCTTTATCTGTGATTGCATTATTAATATAGATTTAAAGAATGATAAATAATATATTAAACTTTGTACATGCGGTACTTAGGTTAGGGGTTTAAAGTAACAGTGGTCAGGGATTCTGAACTCTTCTTGAATTGGCACTGCTTTGGACGTGCATTGTCGCTGACTCTTAGCCTACAATAGAGTATGCAAGAGTCACAAAACTTTCAAGATGGTCATCACCACTGACTATTCTATAGCAGACCCCTATGGACCAAATTCTGAAACCCCTTCACACTTGCAATTTTTTTGCCATTCTTGAGTTCTTTGAAATATAATATCTTAAAAATTGAAAATGGACTTCCATTTTCAGACTGCTTCAGACACATCAATTCTTGACTCAACTGGGAGCCCCACTTGCACTTTTTGTGTCAAATAACTAAACACAACTGTATGCCAAATGCTACACAAGTTGTATGCCATTGGTTCACAGTACTATGTGTATGTAGCAATTCAGCCACCCAAGAAAATCACATCACTTTAGGCTACAGTATTTCAAAACAACTTGGACTGAAATGAACTACTTCAAAAGTCTAAGTTGGTGTGTGGTACTGCATGACCTGATATACAGTAATCTACTACTGTAAGTACATACAGTAGCTACAGCAGGTTGTTTCGGCTACAGATGGTCACAAATGTCCTCCTTTCAGTTACTTGGAAATGGTCACCTTAACCTACTGTAGGCCTATCTGTAATGTCCTCTGTGGGCAAACCTGTGTTTGCATATGTGCATGTCAGTTTTGGCTTCAGTAAATGAAATCTTGTCCTGTTGTTGCCTGGGCCCAGACAATCCCTGTCAGGACCAGGATACCCTGAGACAATACTGTATTAAAATTAAAAAAATATTACAGAAAATGGTCAACTTCATGCCAGTAATCTACAGATACTGTAGTATAGCACATTAGTGTGCCATCATACTACTGTACATGTAGCTTATCAATGTGTGTCAATGGATCTGCACGTTTTCAGAAAACCGTACATTTTACAATGAATTGGCACAAAACAATTGCAGTAGTTCCATTTGGTTCTGAAATAATCCGCAAGGCATGCAGGTAAAGAATCAGGCAAAAATTCAGCACGGTGCAAGCAAAATCGTAATGCTCATGACTTTATAGGCCTACTTAGTGAATAACTCAAACATTACCAAAGCAACCACTGAATCCTTTGTTACTGTATATGAGTTTTATGTCATGTAGCAAGCAGGCGTTAGTGTTAATGGCAAGGCGATGAAAAATTTCATTCTAAAATAAATGCAGATTCAGTGAACATATCGATCTTTGAAGGCACAGTATATTGTTGGTACTTTGAATGATCTCATTACAATCTTTTGAAACTTCCAAAGTGAAGAATACAAATTTCAATTGTATAAATTATACACAGTATCAAACCTTTCCCATTGTGAATTCCTTCAGCTGTTAATACAGCTGAGAAAAAAGCGATTATATCTAGAGATAAATGGACCAAAATTAACCAGAGGTGGATTTTGCAGTACTGGTACAGTGGTACTTTTCAATTTCAAAACAGAATGAACTTGGAACATGCTGATGTGATGTAATGGATCCACATTGGTAGCCTATGTTGTTTTGTTTAAATTACAATTTACACCAATTTTATGCAACTTAACTCCAAAATATTGATACAGTACAGTAGATGCATCCTGAGAAATGGAATTTTTGAAACTTTATACTGTATGACTTACACTGGGAGCAAGACACTGTACCTGGATGGCTTTAAATCTCCCATAATAACTACACCTAGGTCTTTCTCAGATGTCACTTTGTTCAAATTTGTACCATTTATAGTATAATCATAGCGGGGACTCTCAGAACCAAAGTGGCAGACTTTGCAAGTCTTATCAGCATTGAAAGAGATTTGCCAAGTCTGAGACCATGAAAATAACCTATACATCCAGATCATTCTGGAGCAATAAGGAATCATCCTTATCCCCAACCTTCCTATAGAGCTTAGTATCATCAGCAAACTTACTTATAGTGGAAGTGGTAGAGCTACCAATACCGGTACCATATTTAAAAAATGAAAATTAAGAAAAGGAGTGGGCCAAGAACAGAACCTTGTGGTACACCACTTGAGACTTCTTTCCAAGACGAAAAATTGCCATTGACAACAACTCTCAAAGACCTACCACTGAGCCAAGAATTTATCCACTGAGCACACTTGCCTTTGATGCCTAAACTATGCAGTTTTACCATGAGTCTACCAACAGAAGAGGTACTTTGTCAAAGGCTTTTTGGAAGTCAAGGTAAATGACATCAACACTGGAACCTGAATCGAGTGTTTGGTTTACCTGTACTTTGAATAAGCAATCAATAGTAAAGTCATAAAATGTAAAGAAAGATACTTTAGTTTGAAGAGAAATAAGATGAAAATTGTGTTATTTAGCTTTTTCTTCAAAATAAGTTTGGGGGGACTGCTCTTTACCTTTAAGGCTTTTTATTTTGAACTAGTCTAAGCAACCATTGATTTATTTCATCGGAAAATTGTCATAAGAATGTTCTTGGGAAATTAAGGGATGGGTTTCCTAGCTGGGAAAGTTCTCTCTCTCTTTTTTAACCTGTGCTATGTTTTTGTAACCTCCCTTTTTTTTTGCTTTTGTATTAGCTTTTGTTTGTTTTTTTCTTAGGGAGTGCATGTTTTCAAGCCCTCTCCCACCTCTCCCCCGGGGTTTTTGTGTACTTCCTTTTGCTTTTATATGTCCTTATATTCTTTTGTTGAATTTATATTCCATATGTGTATGTTTAGCTACAGTATGTGTTAGAGTGACAAAACAATAAACAAAACGAAACGAAAATCAAGTTAGGTAAGAAATCGTGAATAATTTTGCATGAAGCGCTCTGAGGTGTGTGATATGTGACCACGGCCTACCTGATCTTTTATTAAATTATATGCTAGGCCAATTAGTATTACTAGGCTAGCTACTGTACTAGTAGTACACCAAAAGTTTAGCCTAGCTACAGTAGGCCTATGTAGCCTACTGTATCAAATAGGTAGTGACTGTATCTTGAGCTGGTCAGTAGTACCCTTAGTCCATCACTGCATACAAATTGTATGACACGTACACGATGTACATCACTTATTAACTGACCCACTGATTGTAGACAAGACCGTAATACTATGTAACGCCGGGGCAACCCGTGCAGTAGCCTAACCCTTATGTTACTGTATGGACTAGCTTATATGCTATGTTGTGTGCAGAATACTGTACATACATGCGAACGATTTTCGCGTATTAGGCACCTGTACTTTCTGTAACTCACCTTTCTGCAGAGGGCTGAGGTGAACAGCAATCCTACTTTTGATGCCTTATGTTGAAACATATTTTCCCGTTATTTCTCTCGGTAAATGCTTGCTGTTCTAAGTGACGGCCAAATTATCAGCCAAAGCTGCAACCTCATCAGCTTATCTTCTTGCCTTGGCAGCTGTATCGTCCTCGTTAAACGTTGACAGTAACAACTAACAAGTCTAACATGCGTAGGATCGGATTCTCTGCAGATATTCAGAATGCATCTTCCTTGAGCTGCAAAAAGGGCAAAGAAAAAAACCTTCATGGAAAATATTAAAATAATAAATTATATAATTAATAAATAATAACTCAAGTTAATTAAAGATGTCTTACCCCACCCCCCGCCCCCCCCCCCAAAAAAAGGAAAAGAACTGAGGAAAAAAGGAAAATAATGACAATAAAAATATTCAGAATCCCAAACATCTTAGAACTACGAAAGTTTATTAGGGCCATTGGAAAATTTATTTTTCAAAAAAGAAATCATTAGCCTATATGTTAAGATCCGAAATCTGTTTTGAAAATCCGAAATCTGTTTTGATATCGGACTTCAAAAAAAAAAAAAAAAAAAAAAAAAAAAAACGTTTCGAAGTTTGAATAAAGGATATCGAATTTCGAAGAAGACTGCTACAAATATACTTTCTTTCCCCGGACTGTCAGAGACTGGAACTTACTCTCCCAGAATAAAAGATTTCGAGGGAACCAGTTTAAAACGCAGCCTCATGGATCCTCAGACGGGACGACTAATTACCACAAACACACACTCAACCCAGGCTGCACGTTTGATTCCACCAGGAGTGTCGTGCACTATTTATCCAGATCCAGATCCAAAAGACTGAAAAAGGATTTCTGATATCAAACAAGACTTAAAAGGTTTCGGATTTGAAAAAAAAAAAGTTTTTCGGATTTCTTAAATGGGATTTCGAATTTGAAAAAGAGGAAGGATTTTATTTTGGATTTCAAAACAAGAATTTCGGATTTCAAAAAAAAAGCATATCGGATCATGAAAAACAGATGTCGGATTTTGAAAAATAAATCCTCTAATGGGCTAGCTTCCACGTATTTTTTTAACAGTTTGAAAAAAGCTTGTTCCGTAATTCGTCACGGCGGCCGCTTGCAAATTGTGGGGCATGGCGTGGGATATACAAACCTATTTCAGCAAGCAGCGTTCTCTTGTTCTCGTCAGCACCTGCATACAACACTATATATATTTTTTGTTGTTGTTTACACGATGAACCCACTGGTTCACCGCATTAACTTTATTAACATTATATACATGATATAAACATTGTGAGATTAACAATAATAGTAATTGTAAAAAGATAGTAATATACCTGAATCATGTACTATACTGGAACATGACAAATTATCTGAACATTTATCTTAGTGTCTAGCCATGTTGAACGGAAAAAGGGGGGGGGGGGTACTTGAAGGCAGATTAAAATACAGGCCTACATCAAAAAGACAATTAATATAGACACAGTCCACTGCACAAAAGTACACTTACGATCCTTCCTTATGTTATGGATGGATTAAAGGCCCAGTTTCGCACCCCAAACAGTACCAATTCTCCTAACCTTAAGCCCCTCCCGCAGTTTAATTCTTCACTGAGTCTGAGGGTGAGAATAGAAAAGCTCTGTTTGTATTTCAAAACCCTCTCAGTAGGCCTACAGTTCATGCTGTGTAATATAACTTTTGGTAATCTGCATTGTTTGAATTAACGTTCAATCACACTGATGGGCCAATGGAGAGTTTCCGATACCCCCTACAAGAAGTTTAGTTGGGGTGATAGGATTTCCCCTTTGAAAAAGAATGATTTCACAAAAATTTTCATGTAAACTAAAATTTTGGACGGTGTTGTAGGTTCGTGATTGGTTTGTTTATCCCGACGATTTGGACGATATGCGCATGCCCATATAGCCAACAAAAGGAATTACCGAACTGGCTTATTTCTAACTGGGGAAAAGATTGACTTTTAACAATTCTATGTGACAAAAGTGGTCTATATATGCCTTTTATGTGGTTTAAACGGTATTGATTGTTTCAGCTAGTAAATGGTGTTTAACTATTGAAATTTCCTGCTTGACACTCAAGGGTTGTTAGACTTTTTGTAACTTATTTTTTATCACTGAATTGATGTATATGTTTGGCATTTGCAAGTTTTTGCACCATTCCGATCGTCACTTACAGTAGGCACTAGGCACACCAAATATTAATAAAGTATCCCCATTAGGTTTACCATGTTAATCTGCAAATGAAAACATGTAATTAAGCATGTAATTAAGTGTAATTAAGTGTTGAACTGTCTTGGAAATTTTCAAATGCAACTTACACAGCTCATTAGCGGCTTGCCATAGGGGCACGGGGGGCCGGCACTTGCCCCCCCCCCAAACATTTCCAAAGCAGATTACTTAACAGATCAAAGCATGCTTGTAAATTATTCTTCGTTTTGGGGCAGTATTATGAAGTGAAAATTTTATTGCGAAAAAAAGTTCGAAAGCTGACTTCTTAAATTCTAGTTTGGAAAATGCCATTTCCTACTGTCTGGGGGTTCTCAATTTTTCCAAAATTTCTGTTCGCTTGACTTAGATGGTCTTTCAGGGATTACACTTTTCGGACAAAAAAACAATTCTGCTCCCTCCCAAACTGAAACGCTCCGGTACGCCTATGACAATAACGTAAAATATGAAACTTCGAATATATGCGAAGCCAAACTTTTTCCTCTGAAGAATGTTCCAATACGGTCTGAAGGCCTGTGAATCTGCATGATCATATTCAGTAAACCCAATAAAACTACAGATCACTTGATTTTTTCTCATGAGAAGGTAAGATTCTTCCATAAAACGCCCAAACTGTCATAAGCTTTACAATTTTTCCCAAATATAAGCTTCATATGGTTTTAAAGTGGCAAAATTTTCCATTTCCGATGGATACTCCATACAGTGAATAACCACAGCCAACTCTGTTAATCACCCAGTCTACTGCCTAATTTTGCTCTTGAAAGGCATATTACTTAAAAAAAAGGCCACATATTCATTAAAACCTTACCAAAAAACAAATTTTCTTTCCTTAAATTCCAAAATTTTTCAAAAGCCCTTACTTTTCAAATCTTCGAGTCAAAAAGGAAAAAACTTTCCGGGCAAACTTGTAGTCTCGTCCCGATTTAACGCGTAACCTCATAAGAATTTCAGCTGTCGCTTATATAACGTCTTTTATTTTTGCCATATGAAGGACAGTTTGTCCAATAGAGACCCAAATTTTTTTAATGATACTAACAAAAGCTAAATTTCTTTGGAAAAAACTTCAAATTTTTAAGTATCTGTCAACAGGAAAGCCCAAAATTTCGGCGCGCTAGACGCGCCTCAAATTCTACCAATTGAAATTCTGGCCCCCTGTCGGACAAATCCTGGCGCCACCCCTCGTGCGTGACCTGATACGTTACGTTATGGTAAATGTATAATACATATTGTTGTGTAATCTGGTATGATGGTAGCTATAGGTGAAAGGTGAAAATATTTCAAAAGGAGGAAAGGTTTATCATGAATCATGAGCGTCTTTTGCTGAATGAAGGCTAATTAATTAGCATGAGGCTGCTCAGCCTACAAACCGCGGATAGAATCGAACCCCTTTCTTCGACGAACTGTAAAAGAAACTGAAGGACGCCATCGCTTTATTGTAACGAATGGAAACAAATAACGCAATGTTCAGCTAGCTGCAGCCTAACTGTTAGGCACGTATATATGAATGACTTGACTTGACTAGTGGTACATAGCATGACCCCATGAGTGGACCCATACTACCATAGCCAAGGATGGCACAAAACGATGCTGGAGATGCCGCAACGAAAGCAGTTTTAAGAGATCTTCAGCAGCAGATCAAAACAGCTAAATTAAACACACCGGAATTGTCAACAATAGCGAAAAAAGGCGATGAAAAGGTGCTTTGAGTACTTCTTAATCTTAGGCCTAGCCTAGCATATCACAATCACTCAGTTGCTGACAAATATTATTAACTAGGCCTAGGCGTAGGCCTAAGCCTACTGTAGCCCACAGGTCGTCCTAGCGTTATATAGTATATATAGTATATATATATAAAAAGGAAAAGGTTGGTCACATCGCCTAACACCAATGCAGTGCTTCGCACAAAACTATTCATGATTCCTCACCTTCCACTAGATTTTACCCCTTCAAATCTCTCGAAAACATTCCTTCATCTTTCTCTGATAAAACAAAACAAACGTTGAGAAAAAAACTGACGTCTAATGCAAGAAATCTTCTCATCTGATTCTTCGTTAACCACACTCTAGATCACTCTTCTCCAATTCCTGACGTCACATTACGTAATGGGAATTGCCCTCTACAAATCCGGTTCTGCCATTGGATAGTTCGAACTGCTTTCGAACCTGTCAACGTTCAGACTGTAATTTTTTTTCTGCTCAGGGAACGTGAACAAGAAATGGAAAACACGAGCATACAATTCCCCAAGCTGTGCTACGAAAAAAAAAAACTTGTGTGTGGCCTACGTGCGGTCTTTATGTACAGCATTCATACAACAGGCGTTCTCGACATTTAAACATGCACTGGGTTAACAGGGAGTACCGGATTCGTACAGGGCAATTCCCATTACGTAATGTGACGTCAGGAATTGGAGAAGAGTGATCTAGAGTGTGGTTAACGAAGAATCAGATGAGAAGATTTCTTGCATTAGATGTCAGTTTTTTCTCAACGTTTGTTTTGTTTTATCAGAGAAAGATGAAGGAGTGTTTTCGAGAGAATTGAAGGGGTAAAATCTAGTGGAAGGTGAGGAATCATGAATAGTTTTGTGCGAAGCACTGCATTGGTGTTAGGCGATGTGACCAACCTTTTCCTTTTTATATATATATACTATATATACTATATAACGCTAGGACGACCTGTGCTGTAGCCTAGCCTAGACCTTCAATCTTGGACAAAACTGTTGGGACACTTTGCCATAATATTCTTGAATTTCAGTTCAAAGGCTTACATGAATTCCCCTCCCCCGCTCCCCCTTTCAATGTTGCGCTGAAAAAGTGACTATGCTGTGAATAGGCTAACTGTGGTCAACATTGCGAAGGGGAGCGGGGGTGTCCCAAGGAGTTTTGTCCAAGATTGTCTGAGCTCCACGCGTATTATTTACGAGAACAAATTCAACAGATAATGCTTCATTCTTTGGGCCGACTTTTTCGGAAAAGTTTTTTCGGAGGCTTAATATAGGTACTGTATGAGGATTTTAGCATAAAGAGTTAGTAGCATAAAGAGTTGTTTTAATGTGTGGTTTGATTCATTTGTATACATTTATTTAGAGTCGGGACGATAATAAAGAATAGACTGTTGCAGGTATTCTTGGGGAATTTGCATCTCGTAAGCCATGGGCAGAGGTACGGGCAGAACACCTACCAATTCCTCCTCGTAATCCAGATGCAAAACCAATTAAAAAACATGTTTAAACTTGGAGGAGGCAATTTTACAGCCAATAATTTAACATTTGAAATAAGGAAAGAGACTTTTGAATATTTTTCAAGCCTGGGTAATCGCCAGGATACATTCTATTCCGATAGATACTACATATATACATATAACCAAAACAATTTCTTCCATGGACAGAAACGTCTGACTCCTATTGCAAACTGGTGGTAAGGAGACGAGATTTTAACTGAAAGAGCACCACGATCTACCATGAAATGTTAAAAGCACATCTGAGAGCCAAGCTTTTAAAATATAACGATGGTAGATCGTTAGTAAAGGCTGGTTTTTGGCATATTTTGAAGCAAATTGGACCCCTGTGACTCCATTTTTCACGTTACATGAGACTGGTTACGCATGCTTTTTTCCCTCTTTAAACCGAAGCAATTTCATTGCGTTTTGCTTCCAAATTTGCTTTCAAAATAAATGGTAGACCGTGACCGTTTGGTTAAACCTATCTTTCACTGCCGGTCTCGTCAAGTTCGTATGTACGGCATATTTTTTCCTCGAGAGAACACGGTAAATTACTTTAAAATGAAGTAATAGGCAGGATACAACAGTGCCTCTGTTCTCCGAAATGCACTTATCAGGTAACACGTCACTGTTTTGAACAAATTTAAAATATATAAACACGAACATCTTTTCAATATTCTTTTTATTTTTACCCGCTAAGACAGTGTAAACCAAAAACAAGTCACTGTTGAGAACAGCTACATGAACGATCGGGCGCTTAAATTTATTCCCTTTGTAAATCAACGCATCAAGACAAAATGACACTTTCTTCTGTGTGACGCGAGTAGTTCTAACTTATCAAAATTCTCAGACAATCTTGGACAAAACTGTTGGGACACTTTGCCATAATATTCTTGAATTTCAGTTCAAGGCTTACATGAATTCCCCTCCCCCGCTCCCCCTTTCAATGTTGCGCTGAAAAAGTGACTGTATGCCGTGAATAGGCTAACTGTGGTCAACATTGCGAAGGGGAGCGGGGGTGTCCCAAGGAGTTTTGTCCAAGATTGTCTGAGCTCCACGCGTATTATTTACGAGAACAAATTCAACAGATAATGCTTCATTCTTTGGGCCGACTTTTTCGGAAAAGTTTTTTCGGAGGCTTAATATAGGTACTGTATGAGGATTTTAGCATAAAGAGTTAGTAGCATAAAGAGTTGTTTTAATGTGTGGTTTGATTCATTTGTATACATTTATTTAGAGTCGGGACGATAATAAAGAATAGACTGTTGCAGGTATTCTTGGGGAATTTGCATCTCGTAAGCCATGGGCAGAGGTACGGGCAGAACACCTACCAATTCCTCCTCGTAATCCAGATGCAAAACCAATTAAAAAACATGTTTAAACTTGGAGGAGGCAATTTTACAGCCAATAATTTAACATTTGAAATAAGGAAAGAGACTTTCGAATATTTTTCAAGCCTGGGTAATCGCCAGGATACATTCTATTCGATAGATACTACATATATACATATAACCAAAACAATTTCTTCCATGGACAGAAACGTCTGACTCCTATTGCAAACTGGTGGTAAGGAGACGAGATTTTAACTGAAAGAGCACCACGATCTACCATGAAATGTTAAAAGCACATCTGAGAGCCAAGTTTTTAAAATATAACGATGGTAGATCGTTAGTAAAGGCTGGTTTTTGCATATTTTGAAGCAAATTGGACCCTGTGACTCCATTTTTCACGTTACATGAGACTGGTTACGCATGCTTTTTTCCCTCTTTAAACCGAAGCAATTTCATTGCGTTTGCTTCCAAATTTGCTTTCAAAATAAATGGTAGACCGTGACCGTTTGGTTAAACCTATCTTTCACTGCCGGTCTCGTCAAGTTCGTATGTACGGTATATTTTTTTCCTCGAGAGAACACGGTAAATTACTTTAAAATGAAGTAATAGGCAGGATACAACAGTGCCTCTGTTCTCCGAAATGCACTTATCAGGTAACACGTCACTGTTTTGAACAAATTTAAAATATATAAACACGAACATCTTTTCAATATTCTTTTTATTTTTACCCGCTAAGACAGTGTAAACCAAAAACAAGTCACTGTTGAGAACAGCTACATGAACGATCGGGCACTTAAATTTATTCCCTTTGTAAATCAACGCATCAAGACAAAATGACACTTTCTTCTGTGTGACGCGAGTAGTTCTAACTTATCAAAATTCTCAGACAATCTTGGACAAAACTGTTGGGACACTTTGCCATAATATTCTTGAATTTCAGTTCAAGGCTTACATGATACCTTTCTCCCGCTCCCCCTTTCAATGTTGCGCTGAAAAAGTGACTGTATGCCGTGAATAGGCTAACTGTGGTCAACATTGCGAAGGGGAGCGGGGGTGTCCCAAGGAGTTTTGTCCAAGATTGTCTGAGCTCCACGCGTATTATTTACGAGAACAAATTCAACAGATAATGCTTCATTCTTTGGGCCGACTTTTTCGGAAAAGTTTTTTCGGAGGCTTAATATAGGTACTGTATGAGGATTTTAGCATAAAGAGTTAGTAGCATAAAGAGTTGTTTTAATGTGTGGTTTGATTCATTTGTATACATTTATTTAGAGTCGGGACGATAATAAAGAATAGACTGTTGCAGGTATTCTTGGGGAATTTGCATCTCGTAAGCCATGGGCAGAGGTACGGGCAGAACACCTACCAATTCCTCCTCGTAATCCAGATGCAAAACCAATTAAAAAACATGTTTAAACTTGGAGGAGGCAATTTTACAGCCAATAATTTAACATTTGAAATAAGGAAAGAGACTTTCGAATATTTTTCAAGCCTGGGTAATCGCCAGGATACATTCTATTCCGATAGATACTACATATATACATATAACCAAAACAATTTCTTCCATGGACAGAAACGTCTGACTCCTATTGCAAACTGGTGGTAAGGAGACGAGATTTTAACTGAAAGAGCACCACGATCTACCATGAAATGTTAAAAGCACATCTGAGAGCCAAGCTTTTAAAATATAACGATGGTAGATCGTTAGTAAAGGCTGGTTTTTGGCATATTTTGAAGCAAATTGGACCCCTGTGACTCCATTTTTCACGTTACATGAGACTGGTTACGCATGCTTTTTTCCTCTTTTAAACCGAAGCAATTTCATTGCGTTTTTGCTTCCAAATTTGCTTTCAAAATAAATGGTAGACCGTGACCGTTTGGTTAAACTCTATCTTTCACTGCCGGTCTCGCTCAAGTTCGTATGTAATGCATATTTTTTCCTCGAGAGAACACGGTAAATTACTTTAAAATGAAGTAATAGGCAGGATACAACAGTGCCTCTGTTCTCCTAAATGCACTTATCAGGTAACACGTCACTGTTTTGAACAAATTTAAAATACATAAACACGAACATCTTTTCAATATTCTTTTTATTTTTACCCGCTAAGACAGTGTAAACCAAAAACAAGTCACTGTTGAGAACAGCTACATGAACGATCGGGCGCTTTAAATTTATTCCCTTGTAAATCAACGCATCAAGACAAAATGACACTTTCTTCTGTGTGACGCGAGTAGTTCTAACTTATCAAAATTCTCAGACAATCTTGGACAAAACTGTTGGGACACTTTGCCATAATATTCTTGAATTTCAGTTCAAGGCTTACATGAATTTTCTCCCCGCTCCCCCTTTCAATGTTGCGCTGAAAAAGTGACTGTATGCCGTGAATAGGCTAACTGTGGTCACATTGCGAAGGGGAGCGGGGGTGTCCCAAGGAGTTTTGTCCAAGATTGTCTGAGCTCCACGCGTATTATTTACGAGAACAAATTCAACAGATAATGCTTCATTCTTTGGGCCGACTTTTTCGGAAAAGTTTTTTCGGAGGCTTAATATAGGTACTGTATGAGGATTTTAGCATAAAGAGTTAGTAGCATAAAGAGTTGTTTTAATGTGTGGTTTGATTCATTTGTATACATTTATTTAGAGTCGGGACGATAATAAAGAATAGACTGTTGCAGGTATTCTTGGGGAATTTGCATCTCGTAAGCCATGGGCAGAGGTACGGGCAGAACACCTACCAATTCCTCCTCGTAATCCAGATGCAAAACCAATTAAAAAACATGTTTAAACTTGGAGGAGGCAATTTTACAGCCAATAATTTAACATTTGAAATAAGGAAAGAGACTTTTGAATATTTTTCAAGCCTGGGTAATCGCCAGGATACATTCTATTCCGATAGATACTACATATATACATATAACCAAAACAATTTCTTCCATGGACAGAAACGTCTGACTCCTATTGCAAACTGGTGGTAAGGAGACGAGATTTTAACTGAAAGAGCACCACGATCTACCATGAAATGTTAAAAGCACATCTGAGAGCCAAGCTTTTAAAATATAACGATGGTAGATCGTTAGTAAAGGCTGGTTTTTGGCATATTTTGAAGCAAATTGGACCCCTGTGACTCCATTTTTCACGTTACATGAGACTGGTTACGCATGCTTTTTTCCCTCTTTAAACCGAAGCAATTTCATTGCGTTTTGCTTCCAAATTTGCTTTCAAAATAAATGGTAGACCGTGACCGTTTGGTTAAACCTATCTTTCACTGCCGGTCTCGTCAAGTTCGTATGTACGGCATATTTTTTCCTCGAGAGAACACGGTAAATTACTTTAAAATGAAGTAATAGGCAGGATACAACAGTGCCTCTGTTCTCCGAAATGCACTTATCAGGTAACACGTCACTGTTTTGAACAAATTTAAAATATATAAACACGAACATCTTTTCAATATTCTTTTTATTTTTACCCGCTAAGACAGTGTAAACCAAAAACAAGTCACTGTTGAGAACAGCTACATGAACGATCGGGCGCTTAAATTTATTCCCTTTGTAAATCAACGCATCAAGACAAAATGACACTTTCTTCTGTGTGACGCGAGTAGTTCTAACTTATCAAAATTCTCAGACAATCTTGGACAAAACTGTTGGGACACTTTGCCATAATATTCTTGAATTTCAGTTCAAGGCTTACATGAATTCCCCTCCCCCGCTCCCCCTTTCAATGTTGCGCTGAAAAAGTGACTGTATGCCGTGAATAGGCTAACTGTGGTCAACATTGCGAAGGGGAGCGGGGGTGTCCCAAGGAGTTTTGTCCAAGATTGTAGCTAGGCTATGCGTAATGTTCAGTGGTAGACCTAGGGTACAGTAGGCCTAGCCTAGGTTTGGCCTACCAGTAGCAGCTGTTGTTACTTAGATCCACTGTACAGTCCATATTGCTACATCATTATTACTCCACCTAGCCAAAGCCCCACGTTGGCAAGAGTAATCACTTATGTTAAGGCTAGGCATAGGCCTGGTTTACGGTCAACTCAGACCCTGGGACAACTCGGCCACAGAGAACTCTCAGCCCCTGGAAAACTCGGCCACGGAAACATCTCGACCCCTGGACAAATTGGCCCCTGGACAACTCGGCCCCTCAAACAACTTGGCCCCTCAGACAACTAGGCTACCATTGAATAAGCACTAGGCCTACCATTATTACCCGATATTACATCTATTGAAGGACAGAGAGTATGTGGCCAACCTCAGGGCCCTTACATTATTGGACTTACATGTGGCTCTATTCTAGACTAGATGAAAAGAACAGATACTACCCACGAACTTAGGCAAAAGGCCGAGAAGCAATTAGGACTGTATAGTGTTCGACCGATTATCTGTTAAGTAATCAGCATTGTGCTGATTATTGCGTTATCGGTTAATAATCAGCATCTGCCATTCAACCGATCACTACCACCGATTATTTGCAAACTGGAAAAGGGGGCTAAATATACTTGAACCTTGCACTTAATTTCCTTAAAATTCCCATGAAAACTCAATCCTTCAACTTCCCGCCAAAACGGGATGCATTGATAATCACAAACCTACATTTTACCCCTGCCATGGGAATGATTCTTTGATGTTTTCCGCTATAACCCGGTAGTATTACTTGGAATTCGATTTAGAAGTGCATTCAAGGTGTATTCTTGCTGTCTCGCAAAAAGCACTGCGTAAGTTGCTGTACAAACTGTTCTGCACAAAACACATAGCACAGACTATCTAGCTGCAGTGTTTCGCCTCTTTTTCACATCCACAAGCTTTGCATATATATCTGTGCACGTTTTGTACACGTAGCGCCTAGAATCTTGTGAAGTTCAGTGGTTATTACCTTGCATAAATTAAGTAATTCCCAGCATTCCTTCCATAATGTTATTTACGGTAGGACTTAAGCAATGTTGACATATGATGTTGCAAACGAAAACAGTAATGCACGTGATCTTTTGCAGCAAACTTCTTGGCCCACGCATGCACTAGACTTCCGTGCGTGTTCATTTTTACCGCTAAACAAGGCATCATATTTTGCTCTGTGACATCAAATGCAAAAGATTCATTTCAAAATTTAAATTGGCCCCTGCTTAGTGATTGGTTCGATTGTGTTGATTCTAGGCAGCCAATCACAACATGCGCCTTCACCTATGTGATTTAGTGTGTGAAAATACTCTGTCTTGAGACAAATTTTCCCATTGAGTTTGTGTTACGAAGATCGCGCTTGTAATGCCGGCTAGCGAAGCCGGGCAAGCCCCGTGCTAAATTCACCTGGAAACGGCATCACAAATCTCTGCGTACATGGATTTTTCGGGGATCGGACTTGCGTGCATTTCAGTTGCAAATTCTTTTTAAACAAGATGGAAGGTTTGGACGAGAACTGCTTAAAATATACGGGGATATTTATATCAGAAAGGAACCATAAGATACGTTATACAGGTGCCCAGAACTGCTAAGATTATCATGATTGCTTTTAATATATGGGGTTCGTTAAAGCGGGAGAGTAGCTACAGTACATTAACCCAACTACAACCTTGTACAGTAACAGAATGCAATGTTCCGACATGATTGGGGGGTGAAAACTAGACAGAGCATGATGTTGGCCTGAGAACTAATTTATCAAAGGGAACGTGACATCGACTGCAAACAATTGTACGGTATTAAGGGTTGATTTGTATCATCTCCTTTTGAAGTGAAAATATTTTGCCTACAAAAATGATATCCCGTTTGTGAAACGAACAGAAATATTCCCAATATTTTCCATCCTGAACTGGTTATGGTAATACGACATGCACGAAGTCAGGGACACGTACTAAGTGACAAACATGTGACTTCCCTCTTTCTAATAATCGGTGATCGGTAATCGGCATCGGGCCGATTGTTAAATTAAATAATCGGGTATTACCGATTATAGCATAATGGGTCGAACACTAGGACTGTACATACGGAGTACCACACGTTCCGGCCCCTTCAAAGAGAGGTTTCAAATGACATTGAATGAATCTATGTTTTCAAATTATAAAAAAATTATCAGAGTAAGAAATGTGGGTCATTCCTGAAGAGTACAATCTCACAATTCACTTAATACAGCATGTCAATAGTGGCCGAGATGTCTCAGTGGCCGAGTTGTCCAGGGTCCAAGTTGTCTCAGGGGCCGAGTTGTCCAGGGGCCGAGATGTCCCAGGGGCCGAGTTGTCTCAGGGGCCGAGTTGACCAGACACCATAGGCCTAGCCTACATAAGCCTAGCCACATGTGCCCCTTACGATGTTGTAGCCTCTGGCTAAAGTAAAGACTAGCTGGCCTTAACCCTCGAACAGGGCTGTGTGTTTGTTACACGGCCTAAGCTCATTCCTCGCACAACAACATAGCCCTTGCGCAGATAACCTTGCAAATTAGAGCAGGACTGGCACATGTTATTAAAGTAGACAAATGTAAAGTTCTTCATATTGGTAGGAATAATGCCAGTTCTTCTTATTTTATGAGAGGAAAGACTTTGCAGGCAATACACAAGAAAAAAGACCTCTGTGTCATTGTGCATAAGTCATTGAAACCAGGTAGACATGTTTATGAAATAGTCAAGAAAGCAAACAAAACACTTGGCATATTAAGTAGAACCTTGACTTATAAGGATTGAGAAATCCTGCTTCCATTGTATCAGTCTCCAGTTCGTCCTGTCTTGGAATATTGTAGTCCAGCATAGAGTGCTCATTTACTTAGACAAGATGTAAATCTGCTTTCAAAGGTTCAAAGGAGGTTTTCACGTATGGTACCAGATGTTCATCATCTGCCTTATGAGCAGAGACTTGATGATCTTGGACTTCTAAATGTCATTAGAAATGAGAAGGTTAAGGGCAGATCTCATTGAAACTTTTTGTATTATTAGGGGTTTTGAGGAAATAAGTTCTAGTCTTTTTGAAAAAAGGTACGGAGTAACCAGAGCGCAAAGCCACATGATATGTAAGGGTCATTTGTAAACTAAATACAAGGAAGTACTTCTTCACACCAAAGGTCATCAACTCTTGGAATAAGTTACCACCTGAAGCTGTGGATTGCAACTCTATCAACATTTTCAAGTCCATCCTCACTAAAGATCACTTTAGGCATCTAATGGGGGATTACATGAGTCTGTGACTCCCTTCTCCATTAGTATCCTGCTTAGTCAGGTGGCACACAGGGTAATACAGGTCAACATCTTAAGGGGCGCCTGTGAGTCCAGCTGCCAAGGGCTAGGCCTAGGCCCCCTAGGCTGGATATTATCCCCATTAAAGGGCATGCCATACCATGATCATTTCTTGTTTCACCAATATTTCATATTTAAGCAAGACTCCTTGCTTAAATAGTCTGTTCACAACCAGATAGGCCTACCCATGTTCTTAAAAAAGTGAGATGAAGAGGGAGATGAAATTTGATTAACAGTATCAACTACTGTGTTTTGTACAGTACTTACTTAGTTTCTTTATCCAGAGGTAAAAAACAAAAGACTTTTATCACTGGTGTTGCCTAGCCTAGAAAGGGGTACATGCACTTCATCCAGCATTGAAAAGATGATCTCATCTCAATATATGTACAGTGTGTAGAGGAGTTGTGTATTGACAATGATACTCTTAATGCCTAGTGGACATCTTTTAGCCTGTTTACAGTAGGCCCTCTGCCATTGGTAAAAGTGAACTATTTTACTTGAAGCATTGTATCAGTCAAGCATTTATCATTTGTAAGATGCATCTAACTTCAGGTAATTGTGGAGTGTTCATTAGGAGAGACATTTTTGTGAGTTGATGCACCCTGCTGTCTTTTAATTAACCCAACATTTCATAAACTTTGGAACAAACTTGCTCCTTTTTGAAACTCTGTAAAACTTTGACTTAATGTAGATCATGTAAAATAGTGTATACGTATAGTGTACTTACCAATAAATGATAGGATCGAGTTGCAGATGTTTTTTCTACGTGCTTTCTTTCAGTTGGTCGAAAAGTTTTTAAGTGAAAGTGTTGAGGTCCAGGGAAATCCAACTGAGGTTCAGCAAAGTCAACTCTACATAGGTAAATAGAAGTTCAATGTTTGCAATGATTTTTCTATTCTTCAATTACAGATAAATGTTCACTTCAACTAAAATTCAGCCAGAAAGGCTAAATGAAGCTCCACCATTGGTTGGCATGAAGCATGTACAAAAAATTTTTGAAATATCAGACCCCTAAGACAGTCAAAAAGGGCATTTTCCAGACTTACAGGGGGATCCAAGCAGTCGCTATTTTGAGTTTCCAGAACTTTGCAGAAATTTGGGGGAAGTCTCCCCCCTGCCCCTGTCTTGCCATTGGGTAGGTCAGCTCCACCCAAGAACTAAGTGAGATTCTGTGGGTTGATAGTGGTAAGGTTGTGACCCTTGACACTTTACTGACCCAACATGGGTTTGGTTGTTGCACTGGCTAATGACTGGCAGCAATGGTCATGCAAAGTGCAAATTCCTTCCAACCATACCAAGTTGACTCAAATATTCACCCACCACACCAAGTATGATTTTGGAACAAATTTGTGCATTCCCAGGAATTGGAAAAAAAATCCTACAGGAGATATAAACAGGACAGATGTTAAGAGCCATGCTAGGAGCACACCTTTGCATGACTGTAATCCACACCAAGGTAGTCAATTTTAGGCACTCCAAGAAAATGTTCCTTCCAGAAACCCAAAGAGTGAAAAGACAACAGATTCTTAAGATACATGTGAATCTTGTCACAGTGTACCTGAATTTATTCCTACATTCAGGGTGAATCTAACTATGTCATGGTAGCTGGATGGTCCACAATGAATATTATCATTGGCCAGCAAGAATATAAATTTTTTTTGCCCTGGTCATCAGGAGGGAGATGATGGGGGAGTTGGGCAATTCAGTGGGAGGGGGGCTGGAGCCCCCCAATCCCCCTGTATCTACGCCACTGATTCTTCATCTTGGTGTGCACAAAATCCTACTCCTTACAGTGATTTTAGGTGAGTGATGGTGTGTTATCTCACTCCCATGCATCAAAATTCATGGCCCAGCCATAGAACCAAAGTTTTGTGTAAGTTTACCCCTATATCAGAAAAAATCCACTATCCTGCTTGTCACTGACATAGAATGCAAAGCATCCGAGGTTTATTGTAAGTAACAGTAAGGAATTCTGTCACAAATTAATTGAACATCCACACATGTTCTGTAGTCCAACAGTGCTGGCTGTAGCCAGTGTTTATTCTAAAGGGTGTGATCCAAACGCTCTCAAGTCTTGTAAAGAAAATATTTATCTGCAGAAGAATTTCTGCACTTCTTTGTTTCTTCTGTCTGCATCATCTGAAATTTATGTCAAAAGTTGTGGAAAATGGAATTCCCAGCACATATTCTGAACCCTAGCACCTACACTATATATTGACAGCGCTGTCTGCGTGTTCTGTGCATTAGATTGCATGTATTGTAACTTACTCATTCCCCACTGACGGAAATTATTAATGGTTGCACCAAGAATGGATTGTGAAGTATTGTACCATATACCTATGTGGTGAAAATTTGTTGTCAGCACTTTCCTGCAGTACATGCTCATTCACAGAATTTGGAATTGATGAGTTTGTGGAATAAGTACTGGATATTTAATTTATAGTGTGTTAGTTAGATGAGATTTAACAACACACCAACATGAATGTGTTATACTGGATAGTGTCAATCCCTTCTGTAAAAACTTGAAAGCTAGAAATTATTTTTAAGTATTGTACAAGTTCTCCCTTGGTTTCCCTTTAGTGGCCTCTTACGACAAGTGGGAAATACTGTATAGTGCATATTTTACAACCCCTAGGCCCACAGGGGCAAACTTTTAGTGTTTGAAGCCTACAGCATCTTTCATCTCTTTTGTTTTCATTTCTTTTGACTTTAGCGTCATTTTGGGGATTCCCGGATGTTGTTGAGACTTTACTACAAGCTGAAAATATAAATGTAAATCATCAGAATAAAGGAACTTTATGGACGCCACTTCATGCTGCTGCATTCCAAGAACATGGAAAGGTAAGGCGTACCCATGGCAACATTTTTTGTTTGTTCTTCTTGCTTTCTCTTTTTATTCATAGATTTGAATAGCTTTCTGTAGTGATTACTGTATGAATTTTTGAGTTGATGCACACTCAATATCCACACAGATGTTGCTGTATGCTCTGTTGAAAGGTTTCAAATTCTGGGTGGGTCAACTGTTTGTTGAGGAACCTCACTTTTTTGTCTGGGTAAACATAAAACACATAAAAATTTTGTCTAGGTGCAGCTTGACACAAACAAAACAGCTAGGGGAGAACACTGGCATGTTGTCTGTTTTTATCAAACAAAAAAAGTGCAATAATGTGTAGGAAATGTCACACTGAGTTCTTTATTTACATTTTAAGTGTGGTACATTTAGCACTTGGGAGTTTGTCTCATAAGAATGGCATTGTCATCTTGGCAAGAGTACCTCTTAATTGGGCCATTGGCAAGTCCCAGCAAAGAAGGATCAGTACAAACAAGCAAACAAACAAACATGGGGAGTATCCATATCTGTACTCCTGACTACTGCATTCTGTTGCCATTGTCATGCATTTACAGTATACAATACATTCTGGTTATGCACAGGAGACAATGTATAAAGTGAATGAATAAAATATTACTTTTATTTTTTCCCTTTTCAGTGGGGTAGAGGAGAAGGGGCCTACATTTGCATCTATTTCCAATTCCAATTCCAAGCGTTGATGTGGTAATTTACAACTCCCACTTCAGTACTTGAATTTTAAATAGAGTAGATTCAAATGTAGACCCCTTCTCCCAGACTCCACCCCACGAAAAGGAAAAAAGAGTAAGAGATACTCGTAAGAGTTTACAAAGCAAATTTGCTCGGGAGTAGGGAATAATTTAGTATTCAAATTTTGCATAGCAGTTTTGATAATTTTTTTCTCCTTTGGTATAAAATCACTGAAAACCCTGTAGTTACAAACACAAAAAAGTGGTTTACGTTTTTTGCATTTGTTCAGCAATTTGGTTAGAGTGTATAGCAAGTTTTGATGTGATACTTGATAAATTATCCTCTATAAACTCATTGTAATCTACCTTTGGACTTTCAGATAGTGATGATGCTCCTCGAGAAAAGTGCACAACCAGAACTTCCTGATGCAGAGGGAAGGTACAGTGTGCATGTTGTAGATGCATTCATTCTTTATGGAATACAACAATTGTTGAACAATAAAACAGCTGCATGAACTGTACTCTTTTATTTGGATTTTAAGATGGTCATTTTTGAAGTAGAGTTATAAACATAGCATCAATCAAGTATTACAGCACAATTGTCTTTGAACTGAAAATCAACCAACGAAGGATAACAAAATATTTCATTTCATTTCATTCTTTTGTTTTTCACATTATCATAGAGGCCGTCAGATTTCACAGGAACAGTTGTTCCCCATCCTGTCGTGGTCCCGTGAAGATTAAATCTCGAAACCCCAAAACTGGTTACTACCAATCAGTAATTACCACCCACGCATTTTGTAACAGAACCCAAAAGTTGGGTGCCCATGGGTTACTATGGTGAAAAATGACAGAACCCAGAAATGGGTTCCCGTGATTTTTGAAATCCAACAGCTTGTCATGCATTTATATAAAGGTATAATGTGTACATATAGGTTAATTTTTGCCAATAAACAAAACACTTTTAATAATGAAATGAAGGGAGCAGAACAAAAAACCCTCACAGGCTTGGCCAAGTGCTTCATCCCTTCAATTGAAACGAAAAAGTAAAACAACAAGAACTTAACACTGTACTTCAATTAACCCCTTCCCCTCCTTACCTGCCCCCCTCCCCCACTCCCACAAGGTTTGTAAGTCTTTGTGATGAAATTCCAAAATCAGTAAATCTCTCACAACCATCATTTATTTGTTTGTTTGGAATTGCAGTCATTTCATCAGTTTTGATGTTTTCCTTATCAATTGAGCAGGTGTCTTATTTCCATAAGTCATGCCCACCAATATCTTTACAATGAAGATGATCTGTTTTACAGTAAAAGGATATTATTTTTAAACCAATATTAGTAGACACAGCATGATGGATTAGTCAAAATACTGTAAGATAGTACAGTAGTTCTCTTCTCAAGAAATAAATTTTTTCACAGACAGAAATCTCCTTTGTTTTTCAAAAACTTGTTTCAGTTCAGATTTTTGAAGTTTGATTAATACACCTTCCATTCCTCTAATGCAATTTATTTGAAGGAGACAAAGGTATTGATGTGATTTGAGACTGAATGGCTTAATCAAAGTGGTTTTCTTTTTTTTGTCAAGTTGCTGTATTTTTAACAGTTGGCTTATTTACCTGTAAGATAACATTTTATTTTCAACTAATGTAAAATAATCATAATTTCATCATCAGCTGGAAAGAAACCAGACATTAAAGTGGTGAACTGAGTCACTTCATGAAATTCACAACATTTTTCCAAACCTGTATAGTTTTTTCACGTACTACTGTAATGGCAAGTGCTTGGACTTAAACATTTCCCTATATCCTTCATTGGTTGGAAACTGGGCTGTAAAACTCCATCTAAGCTAACCTTACCCGTCTTTTACTTATTAATACAAATCAGATCATAGCTTTGTTGGTGGTTGGCCTTGAAGAGTATTGGAAGACCACATGTGGCTCTTGTATAGCTCGACAATACCTTTGCATTGAAGTCACCGTGACATAATATTTAAGGAAACTTAGGATTTGTCATGTGCATGAAATAGACTTATCTGATTGGTCGACAAATCAGCTGTGAATGTATGTTTGTGTAAGTGGCAGTGACTTTTGTGTACCTTCAAAAGACGGCATAATTTTTGCTCTGTAACATCATATGCTATAGGGTATACTGTATGATGAACATGTTAAAGGATAAATCAATCAGAAATTCATTGCTCAAAAGAGTATAATGTTCATATAAATGAGTTAATTCTTTTACATTTTTTATATTTAGGACAGCCACTGATTTTGCCTCAGCATCAGACAAAATTTGGTCTCATTTTGCTGCAATTGGGTGTCCTAGGACCACCAAGCAGATGCTGGTCCAGAAGGGTATAATAAAGAAGGTGAGAAAATCAGCATTTATCTGTTCCATGAGCTCTCAAGAGAGAGTTATCTTATTCAGGGATTCTGAAGGAGCATTCCACTTCAGGGACACATTCAGTTTGCATTGCTGATTGTACCATATTTAAAACTGAAGCAGCCAGGACTTACTGAAATTGTTTTGTTGTGAAGGGAAAAAATCAGTTCATTGAATCAGCCTTATGCTACTCACGGGATGCAAGTAAAACTTGAAACAGTCTTTAAAGTAAAGACTGAGTATGAAATAATCTGTAACCAGATACATGTTTGGTAGAAATTTTAGGAAGATATAGGCTGTGCTTCCAGTGTTTCAATTGATACACCATTTAATACTGGGTATTTATTAAACAGAATTACATTTCAGTGGCAAAAAATCAGTAAGCCTTTTGGCTTTCTGGATAATAACATATAGTTTTGAAATTTTGCAGGTACACTTAAACTCAATTTCATGACAAGAGAAAACAATGAGGAGCAACTCTCGTTATATTTTACGTACCTTCTGCGTTTTGATTTTGATTCTAATATTGTAACCTTTCACAAAGTTGCTTATGTCCAGTTTCATCAAGTGATTATTAAGACAATGCCTGCATTTTTTCCGTACAGATTCCAGTGAGTGCTGGTACCTCAAGACCAACGTCCTCTGCAAGGGCTAACATGAGAATGGTAGGTGTTACACATTGATCATTACATTTTGCATCAAAGAATTATTGTATATTCATCTTAAATACTGCAACATATAACTAGCTTGAATCTCTGGGTCTTTAACCTCTCTCTTCATTAGTGCTCCTGTTAGTTGTGGAAAACCCGAAGGTATCTCTCATTTGCAGGGAATGATGTTCTGTTGTGCCTTTTTTTCATATTGTCTGACTCTTAGGTAGTGATGTCCTGGTCAGGCCGTGCTTGGTGTGGGAGGCTTGATTTGTCTTCTTTTGAATGTCTGCAAGATAGCCCTGTCCTGGTCAGGCCTTGCCTGGTTTTGGAGGTGTGATTTGTCTTCTTTTGAATTTCTGCAAGATAGCCCTGTCCTGGTCAGGCCTTGCTTGGTGTGGGAAGCGTGATTTGTCTTCTTTTGAATTTCTGCAAGATAGCCCTGTCCTGGTCAGGCCTTGCCTGGTTTTGGAGGTGTGATTTGTCTTCTTTTGAATGTCTGCAAGATAGCCCTGTCCTGGTCAGGCCTTGCTTGGTGTGGGAGGCTTGATTTGTCTTCTTTTGAATGTCTGCAAGATAGCCCTGTCCTGGTCAGGCCTTGCTTGGTGTGGGAGGCTTGATTTATCTTCTTTTGAATGTCTGCAAGATAGCCCTGTCCTGGTCAGGCCTTGCTTGGTGTGGGAGGCTTGATTTATCTTCTTTTGAATGTCTGCAAGATAGCCCTGTCCTGGTCAGGCCTTGCTTGGTGTGGGAGGCTTGATTTATCTTCTTTTGAATGTCTGCAAGATAGCCCTGTCCTGGTCAGGCCTTGCTTGGTGTGGGAGGCTTGATTTATCTTCTTTTGAATGTCTGCAAGATAGCCCTGTCCTGGTCAGGCCTTGCTTGTTGTGGGAGGCTTGATTTATCTTCTTTTGAATGTCTGCAAGATAGCCCTGTCCTGGTCAGGCCTTGCTTGGTGTGGGAGGCTTGATTTATCTTCTTTTGAATGTCTGCAAGATAGCCCTGTCCTGGTCAGGCCTTGCTTGGTGTGGGAAGCTTGATTTATCTTCTTTTGAATGTCTGCAAGATAGCCCTGTCCTGGTCAGGCCTTGCTTGGTGTGGGAAGCTTGATTTATCTTCTTTTGAATGTCTGCAAGATAGCCCTGTCCTGGTCAGGCCTTGCTTGGTGTGGGAAGCTTGATTTATCTTCTTTTGAATGTCTGCAAGATAGCCCTGTCCTGGTCAGGCCTTGCTTGGTGTGGGAGGCTTGATTTATCTTCTTTTGAATGTCTGCAAGATAGCCCTGTCCTGGTCAGGCCTTGCTTGGTGTGGGAAGCTTGATTTATCTTCTTTTGAATGTCTGCAAGATAGCCCTGTCCTGGTCAGGCCTTGCTTGGTGTGGGAGGCTTGATTTATCTTCTTTTGAATGTCTGCAAGGTAGCCCTGTCCTGGTCAGGCCTTGCTTGGTGTGGGAGGCTTGATTTATCTTCTTTTGAATGTCTGCAAGATAGCCCTGTCCTGGTCAGGCCTTGCTTGGTGTGGGAGGCTTGATTTATCTTCTTTTGAATGTCTGCAAGATAGCCCTGTCCTGGTCAGGCCTTGCTTGGTGTGGGAGGCTTGATTTATCTTCTTTTGAATGTCTGCAAGATAGCCCTGTCCTGGTCAGGCCTTGCTTGGTGTGGGAGGCTTGATTTATCTTCTTTTGAATGTCTGCAAGATAGCCCTGTCCTGGTCAGGCCTTGCTTGGTGTGGGAAGCTTGATTTATCTTCTTTTGAATGTCTGCAAGATAGCCCTGTCCTGGTCAGGCCTTGCTGGTGTGGGAGGCTTGATTTATCTTCTTTTGAATGTCTGCAAGATAGCCCTGTCCTGGTCAGGCCTTGCTTGGTGTGGGAGGCTTGATTTATCTTCTTTTGAATGTCTGCAAGATAGCCCTGTCCTGGTCAGGCCTTGCTTGGTGTGGGAGGCTTGATTTGTCTTCTTTTGAATGTCTGCAAGATAGCCCTGTCCTGGTCAGGCCTTGCTTGGTTTTGGAGGCATGATTTATCTTCTTTTGAATGTCTGCAAGATAGCCCTGTCCTGGTCAGGCCTTGCTTGGTTTTGGAGGCATGATTTATCTTCTTTTGAATGTGTGCAAGATAGCCCTGTCCTGGTCAGGCCTTGCTTGGTGTGGGAAGCTTGATTTATCTTCTTTTGAATGTCTGCAAGATAGCCCTGTCCTGGTCAGGCCTTGCTTGGTGTGGGAAGCTTGATTTATCTTCTTTTGAATGTCTGCAAGATAGCCCTGTCCTGGTCAGGCCTTGCTTGGTGTGGGAGGCTTGATTTATCTTCTTTTGAATGTCTGCAAGATAGCCCTGTCCTGGTCAGGCCTTGCTTGGTGTGGGTAGCTTGATTTATTTTCTTTTGAATGTCTGCAAGATAGCCCTGTCCTGGTCAGGCCTTGCTTGGTTTTGGAGGCATGATTTATCTTCTTTTGAATGTCTGCAAGATAGCCCTGTCCTGGTCAGGCCTTGCTTGGTGTGGGAAGCTTGATTTATCTTCTTTTGAATGTCTGCAAGATAGCCCTGTCCTGGTCAGGCCTTGCTTGGTGTGGGAAGCTTGATTTATCTTCTTTTGAATGTCTGCAAGATAGTCCTGTCCTGGTCAGGCCTTGCTTGGTGTGGGAGGCTTGATTTATCTTCTTTTGAATGTCTGCAAGATAGCCCTGTCCTGGTCAGGCCTTGCTTGGTGTGGGAAGCTTGATTTATCTTCTTTTGAATGTCTGCAAGATAGCCCTGTCCTGGTCAGGCCTTGCTTGGTGTGGGAGGCTTGATTTATCTTCTTTTGAATGTCTGCAAGATAGCCCTGTCCTGGTCAGGCCTTGCTTGGTGTGGGAAGCTTGATTTATCTTCTTTTGAATGTCTGCAAGATAGCCCTGTCCTGGTCAGGCCTTGCTTGGTGTGGGAGGCTTGATTTATCTTCTTTTGAATGTCTGCAAGGTAGCCCTGTCCTGGTCAGGCCTTGCTTGGTGTGGGAGGCTTGATTTATCTTCTTTTGAATGTCTGCAAGGTAGCCCTGTCCTGGTCAGGCCTTGCTTGGTGTGGGAGGCTTGATTTATCTTCTTTTGAATGTCTGCAAGGTAGCCCTGTCCTGGTCAGGCCTTGCTTGGTGTGGGAGGCTTGATTTATCTTCTTTTGAATGTCTGCAAGATAGCCCTGTCCTGGTCAGGCCTTGCTTGGTGTGGGAGGCTTGATTTATCTTCTTTTGAATGTCTGCAAGATAGCCCTGTCCTGGTCAGGCCTTGCTTGGTGTGGGAAGCTTGATTTATCTTCTTTTGAATGTCTGCAAGATAGCCCTGTCCTGGTCAGGCCTTGCTTGGTGTGGGAGGCTTGATTTATCTTCTTTTGAATGTCTGCAAGATAGCCCTGTCCTGGTCAGGCCTTGCTTGGTGTGGGAGGCTTGATTTGTCTTCTTTTGAATGTCTGCAAGATAGCCCTGTCCTGGTCAGGCCTTGCTTGGTGTGGGAAGCTTGATTTATCTTCTTTTGAATGTCTGCAAGATAGCCCTGTCCTGGTCAGGCCTTGCTTGGTGTGGGAGGCTTGATTTATCTTCTTTTGAATGTCTGCAAGATAGCCCTGTCCTGGTCAGGCCTTGCTTGGTGTGGGAGGCTTGATTTGTCTTCTTTTGAATGTCTGCAAGATAGCCCTGTCCTGGTCAGGCCTTGCTTGGTGTGGGAGGCTTGATTTATCTTCTTTTGAATGTCTGCAAGGTAATAATCAAATTCACATTAGTAAAGCAACACCTCCAATTAAAAAGATGATATACTAAATTCATCTTTACAATACATGTCATTACTATGTTTACAACATCTGTTAGTGCACACCAATTGGTTAAACTGAGGTTAAACTGAGCTGTGGAAAAATTTTCTGTTTTTAAGCAGCCATGATGTCATTTGCTTGTAAACATGAATGAGACTATTGAAAAATTTGGTGTGAGTCATTCTGGCATACAGTAAAATTCCTGTTGACCAGAATTGTAGAGCAAACTTATGCCATTGATGGACTCACTTGCTCACTTTATTACCAGTATTATTTTATAGAAACCAAGATAACAAATGGTGATTATCTTCAGATGGCAGTCAATTTCTAACCCTTGGTCAGTCATTGTGAGTTAGCTGTTACACAGAGTACCCTCATGTAACTCATTTTTTCAGACATTTCAGCTAGCATGCATTGTCAATAGAAAGTATATTGTGCCCCTTTTCTTTCACTTTAGAGTGTGTTATACCAACATAACATGACAGTCTCAAATTAGACTGAGAAGTGCATCAATGTTTTAGCTGGTCTCATGCCTGCATTGACATACTTTTGACATATTTTGACTGGTTATGCTTTCTATGTTAGAGTTGTGAACCATTCAATCAATGAAGTCCATAAACAGTTTTCAAAAGCCATACCTGTTTCCACATTTCAATAGTCAGCTGTCAGGAATCCCACAGCTGAGTGCATAAGAATTAACCCCCCTTACAGATTTTGACAAAAATCTGCAGTCTGGGATGTATTGTTCATTTCGTATGCCATATAACCAGTTAGTTTTATTTCTTGTGTGCACTTCTAATCTCTCTAAGCCAATTATATTTCCCAAAGAATATTAAGGGAGATCCTGCATGGCCATGCAGCTTGTGTTCACAAATCTGATAAGCTAGAGGTGCAAACTCTTGAATAAACGTTCTGCCAAAACCTGATCAAAGCCCATAGATCAGGATTTTGGAATTTTGCATTTCTGTGAGGGGTCATTTCAAGGCATATGTGATGGGGAGAATTGCCCACCATTTCTGAGGACCATCTTGTCACAGATTTTGTCTACTTGAAGTAACTGTATGTGTTTCATGGATAATTGTGTTCAATTCAAAACCTGTACACTTTATCAGCTTATGTTGGGGTTTTGTATTGTTTGCAGCAATCCTTGGTACAGGTAAATTAAAGATGTATATATATACAGAAATGAACTCTGATTATCCCCAGCAATAATTACATATCACTTTTATGTGGGATTTGCCTTGGATGATTTGATTGTTTCAGACCCATGTAGACATGTTTGTGAGATTTAAAAATGCATCTATTCTGATATTCTTTTCAAATTTTAGGCTGCCTTTTCAAGACCAGATTCTGCATATGCTATCAGGCCAGATGCTGGGTTTTCTAAAGCAAGGGGCAATAATTGTGAGTACTTTTCTTTTATTTCTTTTGTTCCAAATTGTTTATCTGCTTGTGATAAGTATTTCCTCTGTAGCCTTCAAAAAGTTTGGATAAACACTTGAATTTGGCTATCCCAAAAGTGTGGAAACCATGTCATTAAAAATTATAAATGCAAGAGTAGTGAATGTCACATAATTTGAAATGTTGCTGATTTGGTTGAACACACAATTCTCTTGCAGTAAGGAAAAACCCATGGTTTTGGAAGTCCAGGTGTTTGATCTGGAAAAAGTACCATAATCATGGTCTTGAAATTTAAAGCTGTACACTGTCATTCCAAGTCCTGAGTGACACCATGAAGATATGTGGTTTTCCTTTTTCCGAGGATAACAGAAGTATAACAAGCAATGTAAAGTAGTGGGTTAGTGATTTCTAAAGGACTGCAATCAGTGCACATCCATGTAAGGTTTAAAATTGTGTGCCTTAAAGTTTGTCAGCACAGAGAACAAATGGACTTTTGGGGCTAAAATCACCACCACAAAAAAATGAAATGAATCCCCTCCAAAATAAATGGTACATTGCCTTTTATCCATCTCTCTCATGCTAGCCACTCTCCCCCTTCCTGCACTTCAATGTTGGTTGAGAAAACTGTTCAGTCCTTAGTATAACAACATTGAAGGGGTAAAAGGGGTTTGTTTCATTTACTTTTGATTACAATTGTAGGCAACCAAGCATACTTGCAAGCTTACAGTCATTGTTGCTCTATTATTAAATTCCCTTGCATAAAATTTTTCAAGGGGAGGGGGGGGGGGGCAGTTATGTAGGGTTGAATTGTCATTCAAATTGATGTACCATGCAATACATGTTGCCACAAACTGCATTTTTATTTGCAATATGCCTGGTCATTCATTGTCCTAAATTGACTCAGACACAACTTAAAGGATAACTTATTGCCACAACTAGAAAAAGGTTGCGGATGGCTTGAGTTGAACCAAATGGTTGGAAACTGGACCTTAAAACTCCATCTAATTAACTACTGCATCCCCCACACATATTTAGACCTAGACCTAACCCTTCAGTTGTAAATTTGAGAGTTTATTTTCTTGGCATCCTTTCAATTTGTTTCCTTGGCTAACTTATGATGATGAAAGGCCATTTTGTACTCCCCATGACTATGCTCTCACCATCAGTCAAATTCAAATTGACTGGCATTATGAATACTCCCACATGAAGCAGAAGTATGACACTGTGCCAAACCCCTGATGATATTATTTGATTATTCGAACCATCTCTCATTCTGGGCTTTGACAAGGAGAGTAAACTTTACCAGAAATTATGACATGAATCGTGGCATTTGCTTTTACAAATTTTATCCCAATTTTGCTTTGTGTTCTTGATTTTCACCCCACCATTTACAGTACAGTGTTTTACCTAGCTGACAGTATATAACACTTCCATGTAGAGGTGTTGTTTAACCAGGTAACTGCTGTTTGGATGGAGATGCAACAGATATTTTAATTTTAGTTTAACCATTAAGACCCAACTGGAATGAACAGTTGTATAAATGCCTAAAGGTTTTTCCTTCCTTTACTTGTGGCACCGCTTCAATATCATTCCTGGAACACCATCTCATTCAAGTCAACCAGTCCTTACACAAGTGGCTCATATGCAGAACAGTGCTCTGATAAGTTGGTCTCTACTGCCATCAGTTTAAGAGCAGATGCAATCGAACTCAAAATGACCATTTAAATGAAATAAATTAATTTATGTAGTCCCTCACTTAACAAGGCATGACATGCAAATAAGCTGCATGTAGAGATAGCAGTCTAAATTTTTGACAGCCAGAAGTTTCCTTAAGTTTCCAGAAATAGAGAGGTATAAATTCTTGTTCTGACTTTCACATACGTACAACCTTAATGATATATTTTCATAAGCCCTACAGAGCTACAAATGATAAAAAATTACTTTTATTTCCCTAATGACTGACAATGCTGTGGCAGTGCAGAAAACCTGTCATGCCTACTCAGGCAGAGCTGCCAAGTCTTCCTGATTCTGTAGAAGAATTCCTGAAAATTTCACCTCCAAACATGTAAAATGTAAAATGTTCCTGATTGAGAACAGAATTTCCCCCATTGAAATACACACAAATGCCTGAAATCTTCCAGATTTATGAGGTAAATCTTCCTGATTTCAAGACCTCAATGTTGGCAGTCCTGCAGTACTGTAACAGTAGCAGAAGTTAAATATCTTTTGTGTGTATTTCCTATTTTGTTATGCATGGTAGAAGTGCCATAAAGATACAAGAGGCAGATAACTGTGAGACCTTGACAGCCCAAATTTCATTTCAAAGCATTGTATCTCCACCCAAATGACAGCTCCCTTTTTAAACTTTCATCCAACTCTAAATTAAATCTTAATTTAAAAGTAACTTCACTCTGGTGTGTCAATGATGACTGTTAGAGTGCATTGTCTTTCAATATTATGCTTGAACCTTGAAAATCTATGCTCTCATAATCTGTGTCTGTAGAGCCATGAGGATTTAAATCTCAGTGTAGGTTGCTAGTTTATCACCCCCTCGTAGGTGTGGCATATGTGAGTTGAGGAGGAGACATATGTAAACTTACTGTAGTGGGGAAAATATTTCTCATGGGAGGGAGTGATGGAGATACATTTATGCAGTGCATAGGGAGTACAAAGTTGGGAAATTATGTCCCACTACCCAATTGTTAATTTGGTGAAAATAGTTGATCTACATTGAACATTGTCTACATTCTGAAAAAGTCATAGAAGCTAACCAGGGATGTTCACAGAGAGAATGTGTGTGTAATATGTAGAGTAAGTGCAATATGTTAAATGCAATTCATTTCAATTGTCATAATTAAAACTCATTTGAAGTTGGTTTGAACTTTCTAAACACATTAGGGTACTACAGGACCAATCACTCTTCTTCCTTAGAACCTCAACAGGATTGTGAAAAGAGTATTTCAAGTATAAATGGGTTTATTTAATGTGTTAACATACTTCTGTTGGCTGAAGGATGGTCCACTTAGAGTAGATTCATTTGTCTAACTGGCAGATATTGCCAAGTCTCTTATGTCCCTCCTGTGCCCAAATGCCCATACTGTCAATTATAAATAACTCTCCACTTACAAAGTAAAATCAGCTGGTTTTTCACAGCATTCTTATGAGTATGTGTATTAACTAATTCCTACAATTTTGTCTTCCAGTATATTTGAGCCTTCATTCAAAGTTTATTTCTTCCTCACAGCTTCACAAATGTCAGCCTTACTTGGTGGAGATGTACTAGCAGGAGAAGAAGAGAATGCAGAACAGAAGAATCCCAACCAACAGCCCAGCTTTTCACTCTGGAGGACCTGAACCCTAACCCTGGTGAAGCTGTGTTGTTTGAAGTACTGGTTTCAACCATGAAGAAAGCTAGGATGTGTTCAATGTGATCATATTGCCAGGCCCTCCAAGGTTTTATGTGCAACCAAATCTATTTTTACAATGATATCTTCTCAAGGGGAAGGTTTTGGGGTGGTTGCCTAAATGTAGAACTCTCAGTGCAAGGGACACTGGTGTAGCAAGCTAGTGGACTGGGTGGACAATGTGCAGTGTTCTAAAGTTTCAGGGCCCCAAATCAACTGGGATTTTATTTTATTGGATGTGATTTGTTTTAGATTTTATCTACCCTGTACTACCCCGTTGAGAGTGGAGGGGCCTTTGGAATATATATTTCTGTTCTGCACTGTCTCCTGTCTATGGCCTCCGATGGTTTTCCTGTGGCAGAACTGTATTCCAATCAAAACTTAGTTTAGCAGACAATATATTTGTGTTAGTATTACTCTTTCCCATGTGTACATATAAACCTTGATACTTCATTGGCCAACTCTTCACTTTCAAGTGGAATAGTTCCCTTTTCTGAGCTATAAAACCCATAAAAATCAGAACACTCCCTTTTCTGACTTAGGGTACAAATATATATATTACAAATATATCAATAATAAAGATGATCAGAAAAAGTGCAAAGCAAGGGCTTAGCCAAATAAAGTTAATCTTTGAATACACTTTAGAGCTTTCACATATAATTTGATTATTTAGAAAGAAATAGAGGAGTTTTGTCCCCTGAATCCCACTCATTGATGTTTTTGCTTTGACTCTCACCATGCACAGTGGATCATCTGCTAAATATGTTCTGTTTTCTGAGATGACAATATTGGCATGTATGTGACACCATTTTATAACTTCAAAGCACAGACAGGGATGCAGTTTGAAACAACTTACGTTCCCAGAGGTAGACTTAGTTGGCATTCATGTAATAATTGCCATTTTGGTGATTTGATAACTTTTCAGTCTGGTCCAATAGACTGTTTGGTTTATATACCCTGTGGATTTAAATCTGAATTTTCCATTTTAGCTGCAGTAGTTATTGGTTTAATAGAGGTGTAACATTATTGAATGAAATATTGTATTTTCAGAAGAAAAAGGTAAAACAGTTTTTAATCAGATTCATGGTGAGTGAATTCTTATAAGTTCATATTCAGTTATGACATAAAAGCAGGCCTGTACGTAGAGGATTCTATGCTTTTTCCGACCCTTCCTTGGAAGAAGCACCTGTGTGAACCGTGTGTCAATGGTTATGTCTTGGAATTTCATTTTCACAAAAACTAGTCTATCTTAAGCAGCAAAATGTAAAGAACTCCATGACAGTTCTCTGTTTGATTGAGTACATATTGTTCTCCATGGAAAAACATTTCTCACTCAGAAAAAAAAGTTGAAATTTTGTCTCATGACAAAGCAGCTGTTTTTAAAGTCAGACAAGGATTAATAAATATATAACAAACAAATTGCCCCTAATAAAGATTGTAATACATAAGGTTAGTCACCACTTGAAAGTTTGCCCACAGTTTCCTACCAACCTAGAATACACCCTGAACAATTATAATCTCCACAATTTTGGAACCATCCCATCCCCTTTGTGGTGAAAGAAACGTTAGATGGTGGGAAGTTGTTTGGAGGGTAATTGCAATGGTTGGCAATTGAAGACTCAATCCATTCCCCATAAGGAATGGAATGTGAGTCAATTGTCATATCAGAACTTTTTACAAAGCTTTTTCCCAAAAAGCATGATAACAAAGGATGGTGGGATGGACTTCAGGTGTGTTTTGTTTTTTCCTTTTAGTGACATACTGCAAAAATGATGCACACAAAAAGTCAATTCTAGTACTTTCCTTCGTTACGACCATTTGGATAAAAAGTGTATTCAGAAATTACCTTAGTAGAGAAGGGAAGAGGGAGAACACAGGACAGTTGTCCAGACACAGTGTGCTTATCCACCTATGCTTTTAACATGATGTTGAAAGCCACCATGATGTTTGTAGCCGTGATGTTTGCAGCCTGGTTGTAGATCTGGCAATAGATAGGAACTGTCCAAAAAAGTATTCAAGTAAGTGTTCTGCATTGAACTTTTCTCAAAGCAACCTACTTTCATGTTTAAATATTTGACTTTTTGCAAAAAATTTCTTTGTAAACATTTATTTATGTATTATTTATCACTGCATTCCATTAAGAGCAAGTTTTTGTATTTAACTGCATGTAATACAAATGGGGAGGATAGCAATGGCTACCAGTTGGGTGTAAATAAGGTTTTCATTCTGATTTTCAGCAAACTGAATTCAAGGGTGAACTGCCTTCTTACCTACAGACATTCTACAGCTAGACACAGGTTATTTATTACACATGTGCCTTTATTTTACCTTGAGAGGAACAACTGTACTATTTAATTTCTCTTTAGTGTTGCATTATGTTAGGTGTGCTTCTGGTAGACCCCTCTCCTTACCACTTTGTTCCTTATTTGACAAAATTTTGTGAAATAATTACATGTGGTCCTTCTTTCTCCAAAGTTAAATTCAGTTTCCACCAACAATTTTAGAACTGGATGAGGTTTCTGGTCTTGTAAATTTTTAATGCAGTGTTTTAGGGTTGATTTACCTTTGGCATGCACCATTGAGTGATTTGTGACTACACATACCAAAACCAGAATGACACCTTGTAGCTGTAGTTACTTTTCTGAACTTCACAGTTTTACACCTTGATGGGTACAGTTGCAGTTAGATTCCTTTGTGTCTTTGTAACTATGTGAAATACTAATTGATTTGTTCCCATCCCAAAAAGTTTATTAACCCCCAGATTGTCACATGCATCTTTCATGGGTAGTTACTTTATTTATGCAGGTTTGATTTATTTTGCTTTTCAATTACAGTCACATTTTTTTTTTGAATGATATATTTATTTTAAAGTCTCTGTAAAAACACTTCACCATGCAGCCATGCTGTACAAAATAGTGTATACAATACACTGCTTTTGTAGTAGCTGTAATAGATTCCCTTAATGTCATTTGATTGGTCGATCTTATGGCTGTGTAGTGTGTGTCTAAATTTTAGTGTATGGTACACATACACTTTTTGGCCATTTCACGTTGTGTCCAAACATAGATTATATAGTTTCACTGTGGGTTTCATTTAAGAAGCCTGTCCAAATTACTTGTGAATCCCGGTTGTGAAATACACAAAAGTGCAAGCTTGGTCTGAATTAGGAAAAAGGATGGTTATGTAAGGTAACTTTAATTTTAAGATATATACATATATATTTACATCATTATGTCAATGAGATTCTACTCGGTATATCTATCAAGCCGAATTTTCTATGGTCATGTTTTTAAAATAAGACAGTTGGCTGGTAAAACACAGCATTAACAGCGTTGGTGGTGTGCGCTTACATTTTCGTCACAATGAAATGTAGATTCTGATTCATCTACATCCTGCATGCAATCACGAGATCACTGCAAACACAAAACCTTACTCACATGCAAATGTTCCTGTGCTTGCTCTATGTCAGCCAGTGCCAACCAGTGACGTAAACGAGAATGGTCTAATTTGTAGTTTGCTGAGAAAATAAACTAACTTATCAAAACTGAAACTTGCAACCTACCCACACCATCATCCCTGCTGAATCTGCAGGATTCTATCTGATAGAAAAATGGACCGTTTTGTTCAGAATAACCAGTAAATATATGTTGAGACTGTTTGGTATTTTAGCTGCAATATAGGAAATTCCACGGTGTGACTACTTCTACTGTGGTGTCATCTCATTTTGTTTATTATTTCATTCCTATATTTACTAATGTTCTGATATACCTTGAAAAGCAGACTGTCTTTTTTTTTTTTGAAGACATTGGGAACTAGTCAAATTAAAAGTTCTTGAAATATTTATATTGCCCGCTTTGTTTTGGAGTTTTGAAATATTTTTGTACATCATCATGGAAAAGCATCACCTTGAAAAGGGAATATTGAATATGTCTAAGTTTGGAGATGTTGTGATTTTTGTATCTTAAATATTGATGTATATTATGGCAAAGACTTAAGTTAAATAGTAAAATGTAAAGAAATATTTTTCTATGGGATATATATATATATCCATTGGACAATTTATCACAGCTTCGGAGGGGGGTTCTGCTTAATCTATTGTCAATAGATATATATGAGTGTTCTCTTTGTGCATGTTGGAACTAAATCAGTTTTGCGTTGACCTCCAAGTACTTGAGACACCTTGATTACAAAAATGTTGGATTTGTCTGGAATGTGGATGGAAAAGGGGCTTATGTACATCACTTCAGGTGCTTAGTGGGGGAAAATTCCTCGTTTTACCATCATCCTGCCGTGTCTTGTAACTTTGCAACGGCTACCTAGTTGTGGTCGTGCATGCATTTCTTATGTTGGATTAAAGGGAAATATTGCGTTTGTTTTACAAGAAAATTTCATCCTTTTAAAACCAATATTTATTGACACAGAGTGATAAATGATTAAAAACAATGCAGTATAGTGGTCTTCTTTTCAAGAAATAAGTTTCCCTCAGATTGAAATTCAGTTATTTGTTGCTCAAGATTTATTTGTTCACCTTAACTTTCAACATTTCAAATGGTGTACCTTCCACAGCTCTTCTTGCTCATAATAATTTGAGGAGATGAAGCTATTGCTGGGGTGTATGGTTGATAATGAATGGTTTGATGTCTTGATCTATTTTCTTTGAATGCTATGTTGGAACATTTTAAATGTTGTATTTCCCTTTAAGATGGCACCTTTGTGTAAGATCAAACCATTGTAAGATCGAGAACATAAAGAGCAGTCATCTACAGACAGCGAGGGGGGGGGGATTGGTTTTGTCTTTGCATGATATGAACCTTAGCATCAAGGGAGGTCCTTAACTTGTGAAGTTTGACTACAACAAGAAAGGAATGATCTGGTTCACGATATAATATGCAATTTGCAAATTTGCTTTGTGAATCGGTCGGTTTAAGTATTAGGTGTTGGGTACAAAGAGGGGTTAGAAATTTCCAAAGAGGAACAACGGGAGCTGTATCTATTTGATTGACATGTATTAAACTATACCATATAATTACTTAATCAATTTGCCTTCAGTTAAAACTCTAGAAGTGCAAGGGAATATTACATACACCTTGCATTCACTTGTCACCATATCATTTCCTGTAAATTTACTTTATTCTGCCCTGATAGATGCACCAACATTTGGTTACCATAAAAATCGCTATCTAGAGAAACTCTTTGATATACTATTAGGCATAGCTTTACGGTTATTAACACCTCACAGATACCTGTCAAGGGCATTCTAATAATGCCCCTACTGCCCTACTACTCGGCGTCATTTTTGGTACCTTAGTTCTTTGAAATCATAATATCATATCACATTACTTGCATCATCTTGGCGCTGATTTAGGTCCTTCCTCTCTACGTTAAAAATCTTCTCTATAGACATCGATCCTGGAATAATTTCCCGCAATTGATATATTGGGGAAAATCATATCGTTTTGCCACTCCCAGTAACTCAGGCAAATTAAAAAAAAAGACAAAAGGCATAATAAACAAAATACATGGTATAACATTGTGGTATACAGATAACTTTTGGGCTTCGAACAGGAAGTTGTCCTACCAACTCCTTGCTTCGAGAAAACGCCAATTTGAGCCTGTTAAAGTAATAGTAATCGGATAAAAAATCTGTAAAATGCACCATTAATATTTTGTATCATATGAGCACATTAATGTGAGTGTAAATTTGTGTCTGTATACATTTGCGCTCGCGTTCCTGTTGGTGGATTGCTTAGAGACGAGTCTGGTTCGGGACACAATCCAAGGGCTCCTGTTGTTGGAAAATCCCCCCCCCCCCCCTTTTCAAACCGGACCGGCGTCTGGTTGTCTCTACGATGGGTTACTACTGATCAGTGTTTATGCTTATACGTGTGTAAAGCGCTACGAACGTCGAGTCGGCGCTGCATGAAAGCTGGGTATCTTATTATCCACATAAACATTGAATTGTTTAAAGTGTAATTACAAATAATTTCTAAATATAATAGCCAGCTTCAATGGACTCTCAACTGTTTTAAAACAGTTTAAAAAGTGTCGTAAGGTATAAAACTGAAGGTCGATATACACGCTTAACTAACCCTACACTGACCTTTATCATATCATGTTTTACCGTTAAATTTAGTGGTTGATATTGACTAAACCGTGTGTCCTTACCATGTGGGTACTTTTGCCGAGGCCTCGACAAAACGGCTCACCCAACTCGCCATCGGCTAGTAACATTTTCAGGACGGTTAGATCGGTTTACACTAATCTCGCCAGTTTGGCGAGTTGTTTTTAACCTCTCCTACAGACACCGTGGAGACACAGGGGCTGCTGAGGCTTTAACCCTCCGCACTTTTCCTGCCGTGCGATTTTGGGCCGCATTCAGAATGTATTTAAGGGCGTCCTGCTCTGCATTTATTTTTGAACATACGGGGCCGGTTCGATGGTAATAAGCCCCCGCACGTCAAAGTTGGCTCCGCGGTTTCTGTCCTAGTGTGTAGGCTATTACCAGGCGAGTATAAAAATATTTCATTCTGATGGGTAAATTTTTCATCACACCCGCCAACTGGCTAGTTGATTTTTGTCGAGGCCTTATTTTGCCTGCCTTGCAAGCCTGCTCATCATGTAAAATCACTTTTAGTATCAAGCCCGGCATCATTCCTATCCCGGTATAATGTCTACTAACTTAAAATTTCTGTTCTTAATACCTCATCAGAAAGCGAAAAGATGATGAATTAGTTGAACGGTTATTGAAGTGGAATGTAAGTTATAGTACAGCCACCCCTACTATGCTATACGTGTCACAATCTTAAAATTTGCCTTGCATGATTTTGTTCGGTTTTTGATTCCTTGCCGAAGGCAGGCAATGAATCTATGCGATGGTGATGTCGTGTGTATGTGTGTGTGTGGCTTTGTCTTTGTGTAAAACAGAGGACCTAAACAATAGACTTCCAGGTCCTCGGTAGTAAATTCAAAAGATTTCTCAAGTCCTCGGTTGTCTAACAATAGACAGTTTATTGTGAAGGTTAGGGTTAAGTAAGCAGACACAATAGAGATAACAATGAAGTCCTCAGTTGTGTGTAAAAACACGACTGTGTGTATGTGTGTGTGTGTGTATGTGACGCTTTGGCTTGTAAACACGATATCTCAAGAAGGGTAAGTGTGACTAACCTCGTATTTGGTGGGTAGGTTGCTCATATTGAGTAGATGATGCCTATTGTTTTTGGTGTAGATCAAAGGTCATTTGGGGTCACGAGAGGTCAAAAGGTCAAAACCTTGTAAACACGATATCTTGAGAACGGTACATGTGACTATGCTCATATTTGGTGTGTGAATTGGTCATATTGAGTAGATGATCCCTATCGATTTTCGTGGAGGTCAAAGGTCATTTGGGGTCACGAGAGGTCAATAGGTAAATTCCTTAGAAATTGCTTGTAAACACGGTATCTCAAGAAGGGTAAGAGTGACTAATCTCATATTTGGTGTGTGCATTGGCCATATTGAGTAGATGATCCCTATTGATTTTCGTGGAGATCAAAGGTCATTTGGGGTCACCAGAGGTCAAAAGGTCAAAACTTCGTAAACACGATATCTCAAGAACGGTACATGTGACTATGCTCATATTTGGTGTGTGGGTTGGTCATATTGAGTAGATGATCCCTATTGTTTTTGGTGGAGATCAAAGGTCATTTGGGGTCACGAGAGGTCAAAAGGTCAAAACTTCGTAAACACGATAACTCGAGAACGGTACATGTGACTATGCTCATATTTAGTGTGTAGGTTGGTCATATTGAGTAGATGATCCCTATCGATTTTCGTGGAGGTCAAAGGTCATTTGGGGTCACGAGAGGTCAATAGGTAAATTCCCTAGAAATTGCTTGTAAACACGGTATCTCAAGAACCGTAAGTGTGACTAATCTCCTATTTGGTGTGTGCATTGGCCATATTGAGTAGATGATCCCTATCGATTTTCGTGGAGATCAAAGGTCATTTAGGGTCACCAGAAGTCAAAAGGTCAAAACTTCGTAAACACGATATCTCAAGAACGGTACATGTGACTGTGCTCATATTTGGCGAGTGTGTTGGCCATATTGAGTAGATGTTCCCTATTGTTTTTGGTGGAGGTCAAAGGTCATTTGGGGTCATGAGAGGTCAAAAGGTCAAAACTTCGTAAACAGGGTATCTCAAGAACGGTACATGTGACTGTGCTCATATTTAGTGTGTGGATTGGTCATATTTAGTAGATGATCCCTATTGATTTTCCCAAAGGTCAAAGTTCATTTGGAGTCAGCATGTTCAAAGCCTGACAAGCTTTCCTGCTCAGTCTTTCAAGAAAGGTCACTTGTAGGGTCCTGTAACTTGTCATGTAGATGGCACATAGTGAATACATGGCCCCAGAAGTTTTTGGTGGAGGTCAAATGTCATTTGGGTTCACGACGGGCAAGGGGGATCTCAAGATTGGATGCCTTGCATGTGTACTTTGTGGGCACATTATGGAGCCCTGCTAATTGAAAAACATTGCAAAGCAATGTCAATGTGAAAAAAGGCCTTACATCTCAGCAGCAAGGAATCACTAAGCCTTTTGGCTTTCTGGTTGACCTTCCATTTCTTGAGTCTTTTGCACACTTCAAAGTTTGTATGTGTTCTGCTATAATATGCCTTGTTTTTCTTGATAAAATATATTTGAGTATATTTTTAACATCCTCCGTTTTACTTTGAACTCCTTGTTTTAAGCTGCCTTCTCCGGGGTGTCTAGAAAAGTAAGGCCTAGAAACATAAGACCTAGAAACAAATGACCCTCAAAGATACTTTTATGAGTGCATGATTTTTCATCTGGGTCTTGCTTTTCTAGACACCTGTCTGGGTGTCTAGAAAAGTAGGACCCCGTGTAAAATGTGTAAGGTCGTTTTCAGTAAGACCTGCAAGATACTGCAATACATATTTCAGACCAAGGTTAATGCAAAAATACACCCAAAAACTGGATGCTAGTTACATTTCATCAGGGTCTTACTTTTCTAGACACCCGTGTGCGTGTCTAGAAAAGTAAGACCCAGAAGAAAAATTCAAAATGCCGTTCTTAGGAACCCTCCAGGATACTGTAATACAAAATTCACAATACGATGAATGCTAAAATAAATCAAGAACTGGATGCTGGTTACTTTTCATCAGGGTTCTTCTTTTCTAGACACCTGTGTGGGTGTCTAGAAAAGTAAGACCAGGAGAAAAATTTGTAATCTAATGTCGTTGTCAGGAAGACCTTCATGATAGACACTGGTGTCTAGAAAAGTAAGACCCTGATGAAAAATCCCCCACAACCAGTTTTGGGTGTATTTTTGCATTAATCTTAGTCTGAAATATGTATTGCAGTATCTTGGAGGACTTCCTGATAACGACATTACACATTTTTCTCTGGGTCTTACTTTTCTAGACACCCACACAAGTGTCTAGAAAAGTAAGACTCGGATGAAAAGTAACCAGCATCCAGCTTTTGGTGTATTTTTGCATTAATCATGGTCTGAAATATGTATTGCAGTATCTCGGAGGTCTTCCTGACAACGACATTACACATTTTATTCCGGGGTCTTACTTTTCTAGACACCCAGACAGGTGTCTATAAAAGTAAGACCCTGATGAAAAATCATGCACTCATAAAAGTATCTTTGAGGGTCTTATGTTTCTAGGTCTTAGGTCTATAGGCCTTACTTTTCTAGACACCCGCCTTCTCCAGCCCCTTTGGAACCAATTGAACAACATTACCCAGACTAAATATGAAGGTGAATAGACAGCCCCCGTCCCTTACTGAAACCGACCTATCGTATTCCATAGACCAGAGGTCGGCAACTACGGCCTTAGGGGCAAGTCCTTGCCTACGAAAAGCAGTGTACAATACTGGCAAGAATGCCTAGCCACGCATTTCTGTAATACTTATTTCATCTATCAAATTCTCGTGCACGTCTCGCCTTTCAAGAGAGTGAACCTATAACTCAAGTTTTCCCTAAAGCTATAAATAAATAAAACTGGGTGCGAAACACTGCCAGTTTATCATACACATTATATATAGACAAGGGGGTTCTGTACTGTACTGTACTTTACAATGATCACTTTCATCGTTTGCTATGGCCTGCAACGCTTATTGACTTCGTAACAATGCTATTTCAACTTTGGCCCTTTGGCCCTCCACTAATTCGCCAAATGGCAAGTTTGTCCACGCCTAAGAAACGTTGCCGACCCCTGCCATAGACCGCCACACTAATCCCTTCCCCAATTGGAAAGCTGCAAACAAGCTCGTATTAGCTTCTTTACATCAGATAGGGGCCCACAGACTAATTGATAACCGCCTTGTTGTTATTCACATTGTTTTTCTGAATAAGACGAAATGCATTTGTTATTCTAAGCTTCGTTAACTTCAGTTTTATTCTATTTCAGTGCCTGCAATAACCATTCATAGTATGACTTTCCCATAGAATCGATGGCCAGTCAAAGTTATATTTAGTAGAATCATATTAAAAGATTTGAGAAAGAAACCAAATATTAAAATCGATCGCAGGCAGATGTAAAGAAAGCAAAATGCAAGTTAACGACCGTACTTTCAATTTTCCAAGCCTTACAAAAAGGATCGGCAACAGTTGTTCGTAATTTACCAAAACTCCGTGTTGATGATACTTTTGACGTAGATTTGTTTCTAGGAAGAACTTCTGATAGCACAACAAAAGACATATTGAATTGTCCAATGAAGCTTCCTGTGTATCACATTGACTTCTGCCATTGACTTGATACTCCAGTACTGTTCAGCAAAAAATTCGTTAGAGAGACGCACCACATGCAACATTTTAAGCAAGCTTCGCTAAATTTTTTGGGCAATACTTATACAATGACTGAGGGAAATCATGATGGTTTGCCAAACCTTTAGCAATTTTCTTCCTCAAAAGTTCACAGTCTATTCAGCTGTTTTAAGAGTGATATCATTAACAAATTGTATTGTAGTTTGAAAACTCGGCTAAAGCAATATTCTTTGAAGATAAAATACTGTGACTGCGTCGAATAGATTACGGCAATTCATGGTCTTATTCAAAGTTGATGCAATGCACCGTTAATCATAAACTTGTAAGATGGCTCTCATTTGCATTTTTGAATAATTCATTGTTTCAACTCAATTTTATGTTTTTCTTTATAATAAAAGTAATCCCACAACTCACTTTTTAGTGTAGGAAGAACCTCAAAAATAGTGAAACGTGTATGGAAACTTGTCACCAAGACGTCCAGTTGGGAACGGTGAAAACTGTGCGTCAATTATTTCTTCGGATTGAAGATGGGCTGACTATTGTCATTATCAAAGAACAACTGTTTGTTAAACAAAAGTATAACATAAATGAATTGAATCTGCTGAAAATTTTACCTATACTGCCAGATAACATTTAACTAGGAGGCATACATTAATGGTGCAATGCTTCGTTCATGCACATTTATTCCATAACTAGATGTAAATGTTGGCATTTAGGAAACATTGGATGATTTCGACGTCAACATTCGCCTAACATGAAAAATATGCTTCAAAATATCTACTTTCGCTTTTATTTTATCGTTGATGGATCATTTTGCCCTTTCATCATGTCGCATTGCCTTAACATTTTGCATCTTGCACATATAACGTAAATAATGTAGCCACATGCTCAAAATGCATATTGATATATGTTTAATATTCTTCAACATAATTCAAAGCTAGATTCAGAATTTAGACGACAAGGCGACCTCCGGAATAAATAGTGGCAGATGCGAATAAGCATATATTCTACCCTTCATCATTAAGATCATTATTATTGGCTAGATTTAAGCCGAGCCCAATATTGTCAGAGACCTAACGAAACGAGAAGCTATTGATTTGCACAACTGATCTCGTTTGGCATCAGTCTGAAGTATTTTACGCTTTGAATCATGAATTCTGAGGGCAGAGCAGATGTAGGCTACAATTTTCCAAAACTGGGTGAGATGGCAATACCTCGGCATTTTGTGGTAATTGTACAAAATTTGGCAGACTGAATCATTACGAAAAGGGGTCTCCATTTACTGTATCGTTATTGTCCAAATGTACTGCTGAGACGTCTTGTCAATGGTTTGAGCAGGACCCTGAGATGTAAGAGTCCTTTGAAGTCTACAAGCCGTTATTAATTTACAATAGCTCCCTGTAATCCTCTGCTTCCTCCCATGAGGGAGCAGGAAAACTGTTTGCTTTAGCAGGCAGAAAAACGATTTCCTTGTCTTTGCTTGCTTGAATAACTTCCAGCTGCATTTGGTAATTGATACAAACCCAGGGTCACCGTCTTAATGTCTGATTCAACTGGTATGTGCGTAACAGTTCCAATGAGTTTTAATGAAGCTTAAGTATTTTTCGGAAAATACCGCTTTTAACATAGGCTGCCCTTGGTCCAGTTCAATGGATGGGAAAGGGTTTAAATCTGTAATTCATCGTATTGATGGTGAGTGTATTTATATCATTCTAATTCTCCTAGACATTGAAATTTATGGTCAGCCTTCACAAGTAGGCCTATACAGCTAATATATTTTATAATTAATTCTTACCCACGCTAATAATACCAACATTAACAGTCGAAATATCCATGGTAACGACTGTTAAAAGAGTATATAACAATTGAGTATCTTTGACACAAAAGCTATTCAACATGCTAGGAGTAGTCATTTGCCTTATGTTTTTCGGGTGACAAGGATTTTTATAGCCTGCAGTATCATCCCACTGATAATTGTGACGAATATAGGTAAGTTGTGGCCAATTATATTGAGTCTTAATCTTAAGTTCTCCAATTTAGAGCAGGGAGTTAGAGACAGTAGTGTTTGTATGCGAAGCATACTAGTACAATAGTGGCAAAACCCTTCCTATGAGCTTAGAGCTCCTTGATCTGCTGAAGTAAAAGGCCAATGTAAAATAAATTGTCATGCTTGCAAGCGATAATATAGTCTAAACTAAATAAGTAGCAACTTGCTTAACTGATCATTGATTCAGAAAGATTTTCGGGTTCTCGGTGATTGCAATTAATTGTGCAAAGTAACAAAAGTGCATGCAGGCATTCCATGCTCAGATAACGCTTGTATGGGACAACGCCTGTATTTGTAGGTCTGAATGGCAAGAGAACCAGAAGCACCCACTAAACATTCAGTGAGGTTTCGCTAATTATATGCATATACAAAATATATATGTAAAATATGTTTAAAAATATAAACTATAAATATAGCCTAAACTAATACGCATCCCTAAGTGATACAAACTCATATACTTAAAGGCAATTAACACTCACCCCAAACTACAACTTTTTGTAATAGCCTACAGAAAGTCTCCATTGGGGCAGCTTTTTATCAGCTGACAGGTTCAAGAATTCAGAGTGCTGTAGAACATAACAAAACATGTACCATTTTTAAGGGGAGTTTTGGAGACTCAAGCCCCCAAGTGTTTACCTCCCCCCCCCCAAAAAAAAAGAGAATGCCAGAGTTTGGTTATACCTAATGCTGCCAAAAAGATCTATTATATATATGCTGCTTTGCTCCCCTCCAACCATCAGCCTATATCTGCACGCCTGCACGCACTGTGAACTGTTAAGAGCATGATGTATCCTCGCTGTAGTACAAGGAACTTAGAATCCAAAATGTATGCAGTACAACTCTATATTTTGAAAAAAAAATGTATTAAAGGTAAAAATTTCTATGCGCTTCTTGGTGCCCCTCAAATTGCCTACCTGCTAATCACAAAAATGTGCTTCGATTTAAAACAAAATGGGAAGGTATGAGTGCCCCGGCTTCCTCCTGCAAAAAGTTCAGCCACGCAACTGGACACAATATTTAGAGATTCTCGCTTCACACTTTGTGATTTCTGTTGAAGGAATCATGGCTTGAGTACAACTGTCGTCTAAGTATCCATATCACATAGGTTAACTGTGTCTCTGTGAGACTTTGAGGAAAGATGCTATAAGCGATATCCATAATAGCGGTAATGAAATCGAGTTGACGGATTAATAATTTTCTTCAAGGTAAAAAAGAGTCATTTTTATACTGGCAATCCCTTTAGTCATATGTACATCCGTGCAGGCATTTCTTTTATGAGTGTCGGTGAACAGGACCGGTTCCTCGCAATCCCTCAGAAAAGGTAAATTCATTCTTTCCAACAAAAATGTTTGTGCATTACATGAATATAGGCCTATAAGTTTTATGTATTGTGAATGGAATGGTACTGTATTTTAATTATACTGTTTTCAATATGCACATGCCGAATCCAATAGTTAGAAAAGTTATCATCCTGCCGTTTCACCCCCACCCCTCTAAGCCCCCCCCCCTCCCCCCCATGGCGTAGCTAGGATATTTTCCGGGGCAAAGCGCGAAAATTTCCCCAAAACTTTTCAGTTTCAGTATATTTTCAAGGTCAAGGTGCATGTATTACATACAAAATAAGTAAATTTATGATAATAACAAGCTTATCATGACGTCATGTAATGTTAAATAAGTTAATGCATGGCCTAAAAGATTCTGAAGCTGCTTACTATATACATAGGATTAAGACAATGTCATCATGGGCCCGTTGTCACCCCCATCCCCAGGGTTAATTAGATTAATTTTCCGAACAGAATAAATAGATCGATTAATTTTCCGAACCAGTCCTTTAAAAATGAGGTAAAAATCATACGTTTTTCCAGGTTTGCAGGGTTATTATGTTTAGAAAATGGTAAGCTTTTGTTTTTAGCTCTATCCATGGTTAAATACAGAGTAAGATCAGTCTATAACCCTGCCCGGTACTAGCTTGTAGGACGAGGGGCCATTAAATGCTTAAACATAACCCAGGGTGCTGTCAATCAATAGGGTGGAAATTGGGCTGTTAAACCTCGCTTAACCTAACCTAACCCAGGGCGTTGTCAACTTAAGTGACGGGTCAGAGTGATACGCGGAGCGCGACCTGTGTTTAACCATGTGTCTGTGTTACTCTGTGTTTTACTCTGTGTTTAACCATGGATGGAGCTAAAAACAATAGCTTACCACTTTCGCGCGGAGCGTCCCGCCAGGGGAAGTTTCACTAAAAACACCCCTAGATTGCAGGAAATGACACTCCATGTGCCTCATTACTGCATGCTTAGAATGCCATATTTTTCTTGTCCTGAAAACTTTTTAGGAGACAATTTAAATGAGGGGATATTTCGTTCACAAGGTTATGATTAGGTTACTATTTATTAGCAGCGTTATTACCCAATATTGCATCAAGTTGATCAGTTGATGAACATAACATTAGCTCAACAATACCGTACGTAGGGAACTAGCTGGATGATGGTATCCTATGCTCAGGTCTCAAATCCTGTCAGTGTTGCGCAGTATACGCTGAACTGATCAAAATACCATGCATGTGTACCAGAGAAAATTCACGCTGCTGCAGCCGGGGGGCATTTCTGCGGAACGCGAGTCAAGCGCGCCTTATGCTGCAGTGACACAGTTGAGATCTGGGGAAATACGTTGCACGGAAATTCGAGTTAGGCATGAGAAATGTTTCACGAATACTTTATACTGAGAAAACTTTAAAGACATAGGAAAAGGAAGTATTATTTCGTCAACTTGGAATTCCCCCAAATTCCGCAAATTTTCCAAAGATATTTTTCGGGGGGGGGGCAACTTTCCCCCCTGCCCCCATTGGCTACGCCACTGCTCTCCCCCTCCCCCAAAAGAAAAGTCTGTAACCGTGCCTGTTGTACTTAGAGTATTTTCGTTACACACTGGGGTCTTGTATACTCACCCTGACGCAATAAACCAAGATGATCCACGGTCTGAATGAAGATGGGTTTTATACGCCTGTGTGTGAAAGTTTGGATGACACGAGGTATGGACAATTTAACTTACACTGCAAGATTTTCTTAAAATATCTGCAGATGGAAAGCAATTCAGACCGGGAACAACCTTGATCATACTAGGCAAATACGTATGGCACTTAAAAGAAAGGTTATATCTCACTAAAATTGCATTTAAAAAAGAGAGATCGGTGACTATAATGCTAGAACTAAAAGGTGTAATTTCGGCTTGTATGAAACGATTTTAATAATCTGTACACTTTACTTAGTTAAGTTAAATAATGTGGGGCCCGTTCCACAAAGAGTTACTCACCATCTTAAGTATGATTTACTGTTGGCTTATGTATGGTGAATCAAACTTAAGATTGTGCGTAACTCTTTGTGGAACGGCTCCCTGGTAATAAAGTGAATTTAATCTTGACCTTTATGCATGAATTTATTGATTTATTAACATGAATGTTAGTAAATATCGGACCGGTGTGCACTGTTTAAAAAGAAATTTCCTAATTGGCTAACGAACCATTAACTCTAACAAAGAATACAATTGATGCCATAAAAGGCAACGGCCAATAAAGAAATTCCTCGTTAAACAGTGCGCATCAACTATAAGCATCCCTTGTTCGAACAACTAAAAACTTTCAGGGATTTTCTAAACTTTCGTTTTTCTTTCCTCCTAGAGCTTTTGTCTTAAAACTGAAGGAAAGTTGTATAAGCCAACAAAACCTGCATGCGACAAGTACAAAAGTAGCATGTGTAAACAAAGTTTAAACATTTACTTCGCAATATCAGGCTGGCTGTATCTTGCCGTTTTCACAGAAAGTAAGTTTTACGTAACTTACACTTTCAAACCTTTAAGGTGAATACAAGACATTAAAAAATGTCATTTTTAAGGAAGAAGTGTTATGAGAATTCTAGGTTATATATACCTGGATACCAAATTTGAAAGCATATAATTACATAATATATTCCTCTTTGCGATAGTTTGGTATAAGCTATGCAAAACAACTTAACTACTGAGACAAATATTGTTCATTTATACTTCTTCTGGTCCTTAACGGTCACGTGACCATGTGTTATCCGGAAATAAACTTACGGTAATGTATAAAGTCATCCATCCTTGGCCACTGCGTGTAACTTGGGATTGTACCAGTTCTAGTCTGTTTGATATAGTTATTTATAAACGGCATTTTATCTTTTATCCTTTCTATTAAACATATTGCTACGAACAAGTTTGAAAAAATCTGGGACTTTTGCACTAGAAAAGGATTATGTTCTCTCTGCGGTTAATGTTATAGAGGCTTTTCACATGACGTCATAATACTCTCCGGCAGCCATGTTGGAGTACATGTAACTACGTAGTAAACCACACTGGGCCCGCTTGCTCGTTGAATGTGTACACACCGTGCATACCACAATGCGCTCTGTGCAGTGCGTTTGACACAAAGCCACGTGTATTTGGCATGAATGTCCTAGCCTCCAGCATGGCGGTTCCGTGACGTAGTTGCAAAGCCTCTATAGCTGAATGTTCTCTAGATGCGCCCTATCATTCAATCAGGGAGTTCTATAGAAAAGGAGAAACAACGTTCTATAGTCTCTGTGAGACAATGTTCGTTTCCGACGATAATCTTTCTTTTATCCACCAAATTCTTATCTCAATACTTCGATAAACAAAGATTAGTGACGAATTAACGAAGTTCCAATGAAGAGACGTATCCCTTACACTCTACTTGTTAACATTTTGTTGTCATCAGCCGTCATGGAAAATTGTGAAATTTATGTCATTTGACGCTATCCGAGACGCGACCTATTGTTTCATTTGAAGACAGCAACAATTTCTCTGCAAATTACTTTAATTTTATTGTTTCTTAATGATGGCAAAATTGTTTAAATCTGAGGTAAAGGTATAGATTTGAACAATGCTTTCATCTAATGACGAAAGGGAAGCAATTGAAGCACCTAGTTTAACCGTTTGTTTCCAGTCGTTCTAAAGAAATTGTTATTATAAGCTTCACCATTTGCGGAAGCAAACCTCAATATCAAAGTATATACTGACAATGTCATTGTTTAGGGATTAGTCGGAGGAGAACGGAAGAAGTGATCATCAAAAGGACTTAATAGTCACAAGGTAGTGTAGCCTCAAAAGATATAATCTGTTTCAAGTACATATTGTCTGGAAAAATTTGTTCGTTGTATCTCCTTCTCTAGCAACTCCCTGATTCAATTGCACTGAATTTAGATGATATTTTATCGTGTGATCAGTAAGTGATCAGTAATCTTTCAGAGCGTATTGCGCTGGCACACTTCTCTATTAAAGTTCAATTTTCTTTTCCCTAATAGACAAATTTGCATGCAAAAATACTTCTTACTAACTAATAGGCCGAATAATGAATATAGCGAATACGCCTTTTATACAGATCTTCGAAGATCTGTATAAAAGGTGATCACCACTGGAAAACCAGGGACATGGGGCAAAGTCAGAACATTTCCCCTCATACACCTTCAATCCTGAACCAAAAATATGCCAATCATTGAAACTTTATTTATACAAAGGCACATGCTAAAATTTCATAACCTGGAATGGCTGTGCCCCTAAACCCCACCAGGGAACGATAGGGGTAAAGATTTGATGCCCCAATGTTTCTCTATGCCGTTAATTTAGCCCCATTTGAAATCGTGGAACCACCACGGATCCTTAACTCTCTTATGAAGGCCGGGTATTACACAATGATTTGATTTCATGACTTTTCCTTCGTTATAACCCAGACGAATGCAGATTTGCGTCTGAAGGGCCGAGTATGCATAATTGGTTTGAATGTAAGATAAAGGTCCAATTATCTCACCCCAAACAGTACTAATTCTCCTAATCCTCTTACTTAAGCCCCTCTCACAATTGTCTGAAATTCATCAGTCCTCATCCAGACACAGTCTCAGTTTATATTGTTTCAGGGTGCGTATATAGAAAAGCTCAAATGTGTATAATCTATACACTCTCAGCACAGTTCTTGCTGTGTAATATAAGCTTTGGTACTTTGCATTGTTTGTATGAGAAGTCAATTAAAGAGCTTCTGTTACCCCATACAAGAAGTGCAGTTTGGGGTGAAAGGGTTGCCCTTTAAATTTAAAATGTATTTACCCCCTACAGATACATACAATCTTTTTAATGTTTTTACATGACGTCACAATGTGAGCCACGCCCACTGCCCGACAAAAATCAACAGTGTTTTAGTGCAACAGTCCCCAGTGGGTCGTTAGCGTCTTCTCATGAGACAGTTGCTATAGTCTCCTTCAAGTCACTGTTCTCAGCAAGCTACAACAATTGTATTGTACACAAGATTTTGCCGGTCAAATGAAGTGGGGACTTGTGACGTCATTGAGAGCGCTCTATCGCATCTTCAAAGTATAGACGAATCCGACCAACGCTTGTGTTTAGTGACCTTGGGCGACCATTAGTGGGGTCCATCAGCATTAAAACGTCTTTATTTATTGTCTATGCGAGTTTCAAACTCACAGGCTCGTATTACGTGAGAGTGAAGGAATCAAGATACAATTTTAGTGTAAAACCATCAATGATACAGGTAAGCAAGGAAATTGAAAGATTAAAGGGTGATAGACCCCAATTATGGCCTACTGAAATCCAGACCATCACATGCTGTCCGGATTCGTCTTTACTTTTCGATTACAAGAGCGAGAGAGAGAGAAAGAGTCATTGCATTTGATCAAAGGACAATAACGCCGATATGTCTTCATATTTACTGGGAGTTAAAGCTCTCCTCGGGTGATGTACGTATTGATTGCTTAACTTTACTACAATTAACTTGACCCTTTGCCGTTGTTTGGGTCCTTTTGGACCCACACGGAGAGCGCGGCTGTCGCCCATCTTTACTGCTCACGCGGAGCTCGAAACTGCGAGTAGCTACCCGAAAATTCGGCCACAACAACGAGAGAGACAATAGTTCGAGGTCACGGGGTCAATAGCCTACGGAAGCTGATGCGGGGCGTGCTACGTCCGCTTTTCCGCCCACTCCCGAGGCGCGAAAATATGCCCCGATTGGAGCACAACGGTAAAGGGTTAAAAGAACAGTAGGCTGATGGTGAAAGAAATTCCTGACGGTATTGAAATATTTACGGCTCTTTGAGCCATTTTTTATTTTAAAATCATACAGCAATTGTTTTATAGTGGAAGATACATACAGCTTCTTTATTCTATTGAGTTCTGGTATCGATTTCAGTGCTAGGCTTTTCCTGAAACACTTATCGATCATTTCCTTCCATGTTTTTTGTCAAACGGCATCTCGTACTATGCACGTTTCTTTGTCGCATTACCTTTTAGGAAGGTCTTATTTATTTGGGATGCTTTTCCCTCGTGAAAAATTAAACAAAAACCTTCAAAATTAATTTATATTTGAGTAGTTTAAAGACAAACATCCAACACCTCAAACTACATTTTTACTCAGTGGTAGTCTACAGAAATTTTCAATTGGGACATGACATCAAAATAAAAAAATACAGGGTAGCCCATATAAGGCATCTTTACTGAGAGTGATTTCACAATAAAGAACCTTGTAAGTTCATCCGCTATGCCTTGCATGAAGATAATAAACTAGGATTGTGTCTGGATAAGGAAGAGTCTAAGATACCTTTAGGACGGGCTAGAAGTAAGAAGGTTGGTAAAATTAGAATGGTTTGGTATTTGTTTTAATATATAAATTATCTAAAATGTTTCAGGTGAACCTCTTTGTTACACTCGAAAAGTCTTGGACGACCATACGGCCTTGATCGATCTTGCGAATTGTAGTGGTCATGGCATCTGCAAACGGTTTGCCTCGAGACAAGATGTTACTTTGACTGATTTATTAAGTAAGTAATGAACACTCCTGGAAGGCGTGTACTGGTTTAAAAAGGTACATATTTATTCATGAAACTTTTACTAAAGTTGTAAAATTTTCTAACATAGTGACAAATGGCCACACTTATACAATGTGACAATGCCCATCCTATACATACCAACAAATTTGTGGAAAATCAATCATTCAGTTAACAGAATTTCAATTTATTTTTCCAAAATTTGTGACCAGCTGGAGGTAGTTTTTTTTTTTTTGAATCACACACACACACACAACCGTTTCAAGTCTTGACACAAAGTATTCAAATTTAAACTTCTTGAGGAAGTATTGACTGTGATACTTGATTTATTATGCCAATTGTAAACATTTTCGTTAGAGAATTCCCTCTTTAAGATGTCGATATTAACTCTCTCTGCCACTATGTTAGTTTACATAGGAAGGTAAACTTATTTAGTCGGTAAGTGTGTATACTATTTTATCATGCACGAATATGATCTGCAATAAGGCCTTTGTAATTACTTCACGGACCAGCCATTCTGGTTGACATTCATGCTAAGCATACGCATGTCTTTGGCATGAACGAAGTGCACATTGTGCATTGTGGTATACGCGGCGAGTTTATATTGATAAAACAAGCGTGTCATAATGTGGTCTACTACCGACGTGGGCAGGTACTTCAACGTTACAGAGCTGCCATGGATTACTATGACGTCATAATGAAAAATCCTCCATTAAAGGCCTCCTTTCCATTTCGGTAGATATAACTCCTAGAATTGAGTTCAATTTCAATATATTTTCTCCCTTCCCATTACAAAATATGTACAAATTAGAAATATCATATTAAGTTTATTAACAACATACCAAAGAATCTTCATCTTTCGATTTCTTCCGTCACAATGTGTGACACCTTAATAAGGTAACAATGTTTGGAAGAATTCTCAATGTTTAAAAGAAAATATCAGTACACGCTTTTACCTAAAGTTGGAGGACAAAAATTGATAAATGTAAAAAGTCTTCCAAAATCTCCCAAAATCGTCCAATTTTCAGTGGTTATGGAGTCTCTAATTTACAAGAACTGACCTAAGGCTTAGAAGAAAGAAAAATGGTAAACTGTCGGTGGATGTAATAATTAGTAACTGTGACTTTACTTGCATTTTTATATGAATTTAAACTGGTAGAATTTCTGATGATTTTGTTTAATTAGTTCCCTAGGGAAACACTGACCACGTGTTACTTATGATGCGGCAAATTGAATCCTGATAAATAGCTCAAATAATTTATATTCACTTCTAATTGGATGACAGTGTAGGAAGAAATTTGATCGATGAAATGAATTAGTAATATAGCAAATCTAGTAACTGTTAGATGTTGTTTTGTCTTAATAAATCACGTAACAATCTTGCACTCCACTGCTGTGTGAAAAGCTCATTTTAATTGGACTTGTTTTTTATTCATTAGATTCGTCTTGTTACAAACCAGACGAAAACGCGTCGTCAGCTGTTGAAAAATGGAGTGAGCAAAATATATGCACAGGTAGGTAAAAATCAAAGTATTTTTCCCATTTCGTTTTATATTTTCTCTACATTTGTGGCATTTGCAAAGTGCAACGTCATACTACTAAATAGTACGCCGGACGATACCCAGATTGGAGAATAAGTTTCTTCATGTTATAAGAAAGATCATAAAAGTTGTGTTCTAAGTTCAAACCGTAATGTAACCATATATGATTTCAAAGGGGGTCGGGGTAAGAAAAATTGGCATTTTAAAACTTTCAAACCTCTTTCGTATAACAGATTCCGTTCTTCAACAAACGAGGTCAATACAAAGGGGAATTTCTCGGAGGCTTGGAACCTGCCTAAATCACGACCTTCAGACAGCTCACAGTGGAAATGACATTACACAAACCTTTTAGTATCTAAGCAGTCCTTATTTTGGTATTTCATTTGTAGTAATTTTTTTACTTCTATTAAAAATTATTGAAGTGCAAAATAATAAAAAAATTACCATAAGCCACGACCATTTTGCACTCCACTATTTTGTCAGAACTGAATATTGTTAACCATTTCGGGAAAAGTACGGTTTCGGGCAATGTACGGTTTGAAGAGAGGCTGAAGAATCACTGTTTTATATAAGCTGTCCGAATTTGTCGCTAATTTTTGTAACTTTTACAATTTTTGTGAAAATTCTTCCACTCTGAGAACTTTTTGCAGAGACTTGCCGCCAGATTATAGTAAATGACACTTTTTCTGCGTTAAAGACTTTTCTCTCTCGAATCATGGGTGTTTGGTAAGTAACAATATCAAATCATACCGAAATTTTGACACTTTTGGCTGCTATAAGGCTGCCTCGCACTTCGATTTTAATTTAATGAGATGTGAGTTTGCTAACGTTAATTTAACAAAGAGGTCCCAAGGTCCGACTTCCTTAGCTCTGTCTAAAGTTCAAGAGCAGTCGCTCCAATTTGAAGTAGCCTGCGACTTAGACTGTCCTGTTCATGATTGGCTTCTCTTGTCAATAGCAAATATAAAATTAGCAGGCTTCTCTTGTCAATAGCAAATATAAAATGAGCAGGCTACTACAATCGCTCCTGAAATTCATACAAATTATATGAAAGAAAATCAATGTCGGACTAAGAAAGGTGTAACTGGTAAACAACATTGTAAAAAGCTGGAAGCTATTGATATTTTATTTAAGTTACAATTAATGGCGGTGTGGTAATAAGTCGAGAAGATAAAGAACTGAGCAGAAACATTTCTCATTTAGTTAAGGTATCTTTCGTTGTCAGTTTTCGTGTTGATGGGATGTTGTTGCTTTGTCGGATTCAAACTTTTCTCAAGTTCAATGTTTCTGATAGCATTAACTTCTTATTAAGTTTATGATATCCGCATTTCGCTCACTTATTTATATTGTGCTCTATAGACGGACAGAGGCCTAACACCTACGCCATTGCGTTGTGCGTCTCGCTATTTTGCCGTCCAGGCGTCCATTGTACAACTGTTGTTACTGAGGTGCCTCTAAGCGCGCGTAATTGGTTAAACATCTATACTGCGCATGATCAGTACCATCCAGTATGTCAAATTGTAACGCGATAACGTCACTTGCATTATCTTCATAGGAGGCAATCTCATCAGTTACCAAATATTACATCTGACTATAGTTGTATAAAAATTCCCCCAGTCGTAAGTGAAGAAGTAAATGGCACAGAAAATACTGCTAAAGTTAAACAGCAAAACAGTAATCCCCAAATTATTTCCAAAACAACACGATTTTGATCTCACCCCTCATAAAAAATTTACAAATTTTCGAAAATAAGGTGAGCATTTGTCCCCTTAGACCTCTCCAGGACAACAGATTCTCGAACCTGGTCAACCTTCTGCTGAAATTTCTTAGATAATTTCTTGTCAAAGTAACCACCAAGCAACGCACTAGTCATGACATCCCATTCTGTAGGAGACATCATTTGCCTTCAATGACAAAAAAATTCTAGTGCTCCTATCCATGTCAGTCTGGGGAATTTAATTTTTGGCCCACCTACTAATTTCTGCGCACACGACTGTAAGCAGGTAAGTAGCTTACCTGCGTACAGTCGTGTGCGCAGGAATTAGTAGGTGGGGCTGGTCATAGTAACTTCACACCTATCACCAACATAGACCTATCGTACATAACTGATAGAGTAAAGGGTATGTCTTGTAACTTTTTCAAAGTCATATGACCTTGTCTCAAACAGTTTGAACTGTTCATCAGCCCCAGTCCTACTTAGCAGCCCTGCAATGAGGTATGGCTGAATTTGTTTAGGCATTGGTTCAAGTGTAACTATAAAAATTAGTTAGACAGAGAGTAACTTTAACTATAAATAAATGTCTTTTTCTTCTTTTTTGTTCTTCTCTCAGAAATCTGGTGTTCCGTCAATGACCTCCCACATGTTCCAAAGGGGTCCTTCGAATGTCCGTCTACCCATTCTTACGTAAAGATGGGCGAAACCTGTATTCTTATCTGTGAGAAAGATTTACATCCAGCTTCAACGGATAAAACAGTCTGTCAGAAGGGAATTTATAATCCAAGTGAAAGGTGGTCTGATGGAAACTTCACTTGCCATGGTGAGATACTTTTAGCCAACCGTGAGTTACTGCACTGATCGTTAACAGAGAAAGTTCCGTTACACCTTGATAAATTTTTACGGTTCAGGTGTATAGATCTTAGAAGCGTTCGACCTGTAGCTCCTGCATAGGCAAGAATCGTGACTAAAGTCTACAATTTGATAAAAGTATGTAGTGTCATGGATGGAAATGACAACTATTCCATACGTACGAAAACGCTTTTTATTACCATGACGGAAATTCGCCTTGGTGAAATCAATCACAGCTCCTGCAGCTTTTGGAGAAAACTGCACTAAGTCCCTCCAATGCATTACATCACTACGCCGTTTGATGAGCAGCAGCTATGTAGGGCTTACGCGGATCTTTGACCACGATTCTCTGATAATTGGAGCCCAACAAATAACAAGGCTACAACTTACTAAATAAGCACTAAAGAAAGGGATATTAAATTACTTAGGGTTCATTGGAGAGTTCTATAACTATAATATGAGATATACTGTCATCAAATATCAACGGTAAAAGCTGTTGACAAATGCTTGAATAAGCACCTAATTGGTACGGTATTGACCATATAAATCTCAACACATTTTGACATAGATCTATTTTAAGAAACCTGAACCCAATTATATATCATGCAGGGACTGGAATAACATTCAAAAACTTTTTTATGAATGGAGGAAGACAAACCAAATGATACATTACATGTACAACCCCATTAAATTGGTTGATAATCCATTTCGTCTGAAACAATTAGTCTCGGTGTCACATGAATAACATTTGTCTGTGTACAATGAGCAGTCACTGGAATGAAACCGGGAGGTACATGTAATAAGACAGAGCACAGCACTTTCACAAAAAGGTACATTCCTTCTTGCTATCCAGACGATTAACAGGACGTGCATTCTATTTGGTGGACTGAGTTGTCCTAAATAAAAGCAAACTAATTGATTTATTAATTAGCCACTTCAGGTAAGAACGTATGGCATTGAAAACTACAATTTCAAAGTGTTGATTTTCCCTTACTTACTTCAAGGCTTATTTTGTAAAGATTTAAACAATGGAGCATAATGCTGACATTTGATCGATCGAAGAAAATAGATCAAAGAGGTTTAATTCCCTTGAATAATAAGTTTAAAGTAACGAATTGCGAAACTCACTTAACCCTATTTTTTATGATTGTTCTAGCTAAGTTCTGTTTTTATCAGACGAAAATCCAGGTTGGAGGTCACGCGTCTCACGCCCCTCCCTTTCTCGGTGACCAAAGACTTTTTGACCAAAGATTTTTGTAGATATGAAAGATAAAGCCTAGAACCGCGCCTATAATTCTCCTCTAGTATAGTTGCAAGTTTTGTAACGCCATTTGCCGTACGGCAAAAAATTCTGCCAACTTCAAAGTGTGCAAGCACCTGCCTGTCTGACCAGCGGGAGCCAACGGTACGGGGGCAGGGACGTTCTGTGATATCCCGCCAAAAACAGTGCACAAATTATTTGAATGCGTACAACGACAAGATGCCTCGAAGATCTGACTTTGTTATCTGACCCGATTACAGAAAAACCGGTCATTCTTGTCCAAAAGGAATCATTCATATACGATGTGACAAATCATGATTACCATGGTAAAGTAAAATTATGTACCATGTGAGATAAATAGCAAAGGAAATGGAAAATCCCCAGTTCAATGGTAACTATTCATATCATTTACGTTGATAGCAGGTATTGTTAGTAGTATTGTTACAATAAGCCACCAATCATAAATTTTGAACGTATGCCAGACTTGAAAAAAATACATGATTAGGCTATAAATTATTTCCTCTTGAGTACAAACCTATATTGCCTTACATTGTTTATAAAACAATTTAGTAAAGGTGCGTTCACATATAACGGCAGCGGCAACGGTAACGGCAACGGTAACGGCAACGGCAATCCGGCACAGTTGTTCACATATGACGGCAAAAATTATTACCGCATACGGTAAAAATTTTACCGGATGATACTGACTGGAATTTGAACCTGGCAAATTTGTTCCATCAGGGAGGTGTAACTAATCACACCTCCCTAGTTCCATTATCTGATTATCGAACATGGCAGACATTGATGAGGAGCTGATATTTTTAATGGCAATTGCGTATCAAATAGATCAGAAGGGGGGCGGAAGAGGAAAAAATGGTTACAGCAGAATAATTAAATCTGAACAGAACTTGAGCCAAATACTTTCGTGAGAGTGTTATCAGAAAATGCCCCAGGAAAAAGTCTAGCTAAGCCACTGTCGCATTGTTGCAGATGGCATAGATATACTTACTTATCTATTACAGCATGGCTGGCAAAAAACGAATATTCCCACCTTTTTCAGTGCGCAGTTTCATTTGGAAAAAAAAATAAGGTGTGGCATTTAATTTTTTTTAAGAAAAAAACTTTCTTGTTCGTAGAAAAAGAGAAAAATCAGCATCAAATGTGTACCTTTTGGTCAATAGCGTAGGGTGAGGTGCATAGTCCAAAATTGCCCCCCCCCCCCCTTTCCCACACACACACCACTTTCATACTCTTCCTTTGTCACCGTGGCTGCATTATGCTTGTCTGAGTTAGAAGTCAGGTCGGGCCAGGCAAAATAGGCATACGTTTAAAGGAAAAAAATGAGCGACCCATGTTCCTTAATAAACATTACAATGCAGTATAGGTCTGTACTTAAGAGGAAATAATTTATAGCCTAACCATGTATTTTTTCAAGTCTGGCATGCGTTACATCACGGACAAAACAAAAGTTATGATTGATGGCTTATTGTTATAATACTACTAGCAATACCTGCTATCAACGTAAATGATATAAAAAGTTACCAGTGAACTGGGGATTTCCCATTTCTCTTGCTATTTTTTACACATGTTAAAATATTTTACTTTATCACACTGTAAAAATGTCTGTATATTTACAGAAAATAAAATAAAGAAAATCAAAAGAAAACATAAAAAGTGCTGTCAACTCATTGACAGCACTTTTTATGTATTCTTTTTGTATTTCTTTATTTTTTCTTCTGTAATTGTCTGTAACATAACAGACATTTTTTACAGTGCATGGTAACCATGATTTGTCACATCGTATATGGATTATTCTTTTTGGACAAGAATGGCCAGTTTTTCTATAATCTGGTCAGATAAGTCAGATCTTTGAGGCATCTTGTAGTTATACGGACCCAAATAATTTGTGCACTATTTTTGGCGGGACATCACAGAACGTCCCTGCCCCGTACCGTTGGCTCCCGCTGGTCAGACAGGCAGATGCTTGCACACTTTGAAGTTGGTAGGTTTTTTGCCGTACGGCAAATGGCGTTGAATCGCTCCATGTGCGATTACTTTTTTGTCGGACGCATTTTTACCGGATTGCCGCATTGCCGTTGCCGTGCTAGTGTGAAGAGTCTTTCATTTTCTATTGTGTGGGATATTTTTGCCGTTACCGTTGCCGTTGCCGCTGCCGTTGCCGTTGCCGGACAAGTGTGAGCGTACCTTAACGACTAAACGAACCAACAAATCATCATTCTTCAATGCGCGATATATCGCATCCAAATCATAATTATACACTCACTTCAGTCACTTTGTTGGCGGGAAACTAAACTTGACTGAAAATACTCGGTTACTAACAAAGATTATACGAGGAACTAAGGATATACTATGGAATGGAACCGTGGGCCTGGCTGTCGGTCATATTCTCAGTTGTGTTGCCAACTTGCCACTTTGGCAGGAATTACCACTCTAACAGGTATTGCCAATTTACATGTTGGAGTAGTACACTAATTACAAAATATTCTGAAAAATATTTGTTGAAATTAAATCCAAGCATGTTGACCAAACACTGTTCCATGAATGCAGATCAATCTTGATGTTATAGTTGGCCTACTTTCTTTCTTTTATCGATTTCTCTTTTTTCCCTTCCTTTCTTCCTTTCCCTTCTCTTTCCATTCTCCTTTTTTCTCCTGCCTTGCTTTCCTTTCCTTCCCCGCCTTTTTCTCTTCTTCCTTCTCTTTCCCATTTCCCTTTCTTTCTTTCCTTTTACTTCCGTTCCCATTTTTCTCCCCTTCCCGTTTTTGTTTGTGTCAAAAACAAATAAAACAGAGACCCCAAAATGACCCCGTTGGTTACGCCACTGTTTCCTCACCATTTTTAGGTAAATTCGTCAAAGACAAAATAAAACATTTTCCCAAAAATGACTTTCAGATCAAAACATGCCTTGTCGCAACTTGGCACCCAAATACGAAAATCAAGGACAGCAGAGCATACTCTTCCCTTATTGTTTTGGAAGGATAAGTTTTTTGTTGCAGTTTCTGTAGAGAATCCTGAAATTGTACAAGTCTAACAAGGTTTTACGGCCACGTCTCTGACCAATTCGTTGAGCTGGTCGGGACTAGCCACAGACTTTTTTCCAGTTGTTGCTCACTGCCTTGTCTTCCCTACTCTATTGCTTATGCTGAGTACCAAGCACAATGGCAGTACGTGACATTTTTAAGGTGTTTGGTATGAGCCGGTCAAGAGTCCAACTCCATACCTCTCGAATGAAAGTCGGATGCTCTAACCACAGCGGGTAGGTCATTGAACAGAGGGCTACTGCACCCATATCATGACCGTATGTTTAATACCATGTTTCGCCTTAATTTCAATTCACAGAAATATGTAAGTAAACATGTGTCCCCTTTAATATCCTAGTTATAAGTTGACTGTTGGTTCCAGTTTTAAATTTGAAATCATTATCAAAAGAATGTTTCACCGGCATTTCATAAAACTTTTCGGTGAAGAAGAAATTTTTGCCTACAACTGGTCCATACTGAGCGAGAAAGAGGTCAAATTTAAGGACAAAAATACTTCGGAGAGAGCTTTTTTCTATGCTGAGGCTGTTTTGAGTCCATCCAAATAATAGTTCCAAAATAACTGCCCTCAGGAGCCTAGTTGCATTAAATAAGGTACTAAGTTTCGTTCGAGGCAATTGTGAGGAAACTCTCTTTTCATATTTTTTTTAGTCATGAGGGTCACTTTTCATATGTTTTTTTTTTACACATAGGCTTTGTTATTTATGAGATTCATAATTAGGAAAAACGCTCGTTATTCATAATACACTGTTAAAAATTTCTGTAAATTTACAGACTTTTTTCAACTTAAACTTTTTGTATTTTACTTTTAATAGAGATTTTCTGTATCTTTACAGACACTTTGTATTGCTACAATAAAAAAAGGTTGTTTAACATGTATTTTCTGTTTATTTGAAAAACCATTTCTGTCTGCTTTTTTAACCAAATTTTACTGCTTTGTAAAACTTTTTCTGTAAATTTACAGAAATTTTAACAGTATTTTGTATTTTTGTGGTTTCACATAAATATACTGTCATTTAACAAACATTCATTTTGTTTTTAAGCTGAAAAAGAAACAAAAATAAGCCCAAACAAACAAATAAGAAATAGCCAGAAAATTTTCAATATATAACATGCATCGTTCTGCGAAGTTTCAGTTAAAAAAGAAAACATTTTTGGCAAATTTATGGCCCTATTTGAAAATTAACTTACATTTATTATACTGACAATTGGTATACTGATGTCAACTCATCGCCACAGGCGCTCATGCACTTGATCGAATTAAAAACGTTTCACAAATTTACTTGAAAGAGTCTGTAAATTTACCACTTTATGACGTATATCTCATTTTGCATAAATGGGTGGAGCTTATTTTGTAGGCATTTTCCTAACAAAAGGATTGCTGTTGCTTTGAATAATATCTTTTTTGGCGTTTTTTAATCAGGAAGTGATAAACTTATTGTTTACCTTGTCTGGAAATGTTTGCAACCAATGTATTTGCATTCTTTGTCATATTTATTTTAAAAACAATTATTATATTGTACAAAAAATGTGACTTTCCAATTACAAAGTTCCTAGAGATAGCAGTCTACTTGACAACAATATGACAACAAAGCATCCTCATTGTGTTTTGATTGAAATCGCTTCTCGGCCTTTTGGCTAAGATCATGTGTAGTATCTGTTCTTTTCACCCAGTCAAGAATGGAGCCATGCATGGCAGACCAGTAATGTAAATGGTCTGAAGGCCTTGAGGTTGGTCAAGTGTTGCCCTTTAGTGGACGTATAGCTTCTTCGGGAAGCAGTATCAAGTTTGGTTTCGCCGAACGGCCCTTTGCAAGATGGTCGGGAGGACTTTTGAAAAAGTACCCTCCGGGAGTAATCGTTTGGTTTTCGCCCCTTGGCTCTTCGCCAGAGAGTCGTGGGGACTTTTAGAAAAAAGTTTTGATTGAAAACAACTTCGTAACGACACAATAAGCAAATACCTGATGTACGTAATGGTGAAGTGTATGTTACGTAATAACATATGAAAGGAAAAAAAGCGATATTATAATAAATATTAAAACGCCGAGAATGAAAACAGTAGGCTGTAAATTCACAGAAAATTAAGGTAAAAAAAAAACAGAACAATTCTGAAATTCGATTTTACAGTAGACATTTGTAAACTAATTTACATGCAAAAACTGTAAAGAAAAAACAAACACTTAATGTTTTTTCATGATTACAGTCTGGCTGTAAAAAAAAACATTATTTGGTTGGAAAAAAATTTGCCATAAAAATTATGTAAATTTACAGAGAAATTTTTAACAGTGTAGAAAAAAAGATTCCACATGGGAAAAAGTTCGTTCTCCATGATTTAAAATAAGGTCCACAATCTATACTGGAAAAGACGTTCGTTGTTCATAATGGGAAGAAAGATTCAATATTCATAATTAGACAAAAAGGGTCGATATTCACAAAGACAAAAAAGGTTCGATGTTTATAATGAAATTATTTGAGTATAAAGCCTTCTTGATCACGGATATCTAACTTCTCTTTATTATAAATATCGTCCCTTTTGTGGTTATGAATATCGAACCCACTTTACGTTTATGATTGAATACAGAACCCCTTTCGTTATTATGAACACCGAACCCGTTTCCCTAGTATAAATACCGAACCTTTTATTCCATTGTGAATAATGAACCTTATGACTGATAAACCTCTTTAACATAACTTTTTATGAGTAACCAACCTTATGAACAATAACACTATTAATGACTAACAAACTTTATGAATATCGGGTAGACCCACGGACTTCCTATATACGTGGTCAGAGCATGAAACGCGTACGTTCTATCAGTAGATTGTCTCCACCGACCTGGGCGAAAAAGGCGCACTAAGATGGCTGCAGTGAAGCTATAATTTGTATGATTTGACGACCACTCTGTAATATTTTAAACAGAAGTTTAACTTGAATGGCTAATTACATCATATTCCTGCAATACGTGTAGTAATTTAGACCTTACCTTGTATTATTTCAAAAATATTTTAACTTTCTTGCAAAAGCTGGGGATTTACTTGAACAAGTCCAAACTTTCACACAAAACCATCAGACCATTGCAGACAGCCATCTTGGTGCGCTTTTTCTAACATGTACGGTAGCGACAATCTACCATGCACTATGCTCTGTCCATGTATAGGAAGTCCGTGGGTAGACCTTTGTGTGACAGTTTTGGCAATATCGTTTGGTTGCAGGCTACCGTGACTTTTCACTAATGGGACATAGCCGCGAAGAATTCTATACTTTAGTCCCCGACTTCATTGTGGCATAAATGAAAAGTGTTTTCTCTCTTAACAGGGTGCAACGTATGGAATAAATGGGGTGGAATTGAGTATAAAGTGTCCAGCTCGTTACAGAGTTGGGAAGAATCTCGTGATCTCTGTGTAAATGAAAGTGCTCACCTTGTTACTATTAATGACAAGGAGGAGAATATTTTTCTTCAGAAGATGTTGTCATATTGCAGTACTTGGACTTATATTGGATTGAATCGCATCGCGACAGGTACTTTGAGAAATCTTATTTCTTTGTTTGGTGCATTAGAAAAATATAGACATGTTGAGAAATTCGTCACTTCCTGCTTGGTCACATACAAGGTCAAATGTACCATGACATCCGATTTCTCATGCTTATGACTAAACTTATCCACAAATTCGATATTTTCAAGACATATCCCGAAAACCTTTACATAGGATAGAATATGTGAGAAGTCATCCAAAGTCCAGTCTTGGCTCAGATTTCAAATTCAACTGCCCGACTTTCTAAGTTTAAACTTTCGAAGTTTATATCTGCGCATTCGTTACCATTCTTTTAAAGTCAACTAGTAAAAACATCTGACCGTTTCGACGGCTTCGCATAGCATACCGTTTCACGTGTGTTTGCATCCCGGCCAGAGAACTCCTTAAGCTCATCTGTGTTAAATCTCCCGCCATGATATTGAAAACACGTAAAAAGTCTTACTCGTTGACCTTTGACCTATCGCGCAATACTGTTCCTTGAAGAAACTTAGAACTGATCTATTGTAGAATATTTTTGGAAGACTGCGCATTTTCTCTTTTCATAGTTCATTCATTTGTGTTTGGACGGTTTTGGTAGAAGAATATAATACAAGTATATATAATACAAGAATAACGAACAATACAAGTTTTCCAATGGACTCATTCAGTGTGTTTACAAACAAATGCCCACGTGACCGGGCGTCAAAAAAGTTAGTAAGGCGCGCTTAAACTATCTTCGTAATGAAGGTACTAGTCTACTTTCTGCGTGCAATTGCGTGAGCGTTAGCACGCGCAACATCTTACATACACGCACGTGTTCTTGTTCATGCTCGATACCAACCAATGCCAAACAGCAACGTAAGCGTGAACACCTTAATTAAAATCTTCCATACGTGATATTGAGAAATTTAGAGATGAAAAGTAAGGTGGTCTGCGAAAATTGTCATGGCCCAAATCCGTTACCGTCATGTTTCGATGTTTTTTTATTCCTTGCCGGAAGACAGGCAAGGAATCTATGCGATGGTGATGTCGTGTGTGTGTGTGTGTGTGTGTTTGTGACACTTTGCTGGTAAACAATATATATCTCAAGATAAGAGTGACCGATACCGTTTAAATTTGGTGTATAGACTTGTCAAGTTGAGAGGAAGAACCCTGTATTTTGGTAGAGGTCAAAGGTCATTTGAGGTCACCTGCGGTTAAATTGCGAAAAGGTCGAAACTGGCTAATTGTCAACACCTTATCTCAAGATAGAATTGACCGACACTTTTTATATTTGACACGTAGATTTGTAATGTTGAGAGGAAAAGGCCTACTGTTTTTGTTAGAGGTGAAAGGTCATTTTATGTCACCTTCTGTAAAATTGCAAAAACATCGAAAGAGGCTCGTAAACACGATATATCACGATGGGAGTGACCGACACTTTTGGCATGGAGATTTGTCATGTTGAGAGGGAGAACCTTATGTTTTAGTGCAGGTCAAAGGTCATTTAAGGTCATCAGAGGCTAAACTAAAAAACCTCTCAAATGGCTTGTTAACAACATAAGAACCTTCTTGCTCTTGGTACAGACCAGAGGCCACGTCAGGTATTCAGAGGTCGTAAGAGATGGAAGAACACTTTTGACTTTGGTTTAGCTCCAAGGTCATCTGGCATCACCAGGGGTCAGTGCTTGTTGGTATCTGTAGGTTATCAACATGATATAAGTGTATTTTAATCTTTGTTAAATGAATCCTCGACATTTTGTGCCTAAATGGTAAAGAAAACTCTATCAAGCACTGTCAATTTGAAAGAAAGGACGCATTTCAGCGGCAAGGAACCACTAAGCCTTTTGACCTTCTGGTTATTACTGTATTGATTTTCTAATCTTTAGGTGTATGGGAATGGACTGATGGCACAGAAGTTACTTACACAAACTGGGGACCATCACATCCAGGTGGATGGGCGGAACAATGCGCCTACATGAGTGGAAGAGACGGTTCATGGGCCGACTACTATTGCAATCATCCACGGAAAGCCTTTTGTGAAAGAAAGACACCTGTGTTATAAGTGTAACTATTACTAAATTTAGGAATCATTATCGATATTTCCATCATTATTATTTTCCATAATTGTTGTATCTAGACCGCATTAGTTGGTACATCTCTCCATATTGCCAGTTTGTATCCGGCAAACAAAATATTTGAGAAGTAATTTCAATATTTTATAGGCTTATTCCACTGCCATTCTGTCAGACTTTAATGGTCATTACAAGGAATTAGTATACTCCTATATCACCAAGATTTTCGTAGAAAGGGAACGTTACTTGCAATTGATATTTTTTGAAAAGCTCATCGCTCCACCCCCATGGAGAATTGGGTTTCCGATTTTTCACCAGCAACATCAAAAAATATCAATCCCCGTCATGACCGATAGTTTTCTGTATATATACATATCACCACAGTTTTCTAGCCAAAAAGGAAACCAAGTAATATGTTTAAATTTTCTCGCGATTATGTTTTATAGGCTATATACCTGCTGCTTTCTAGCTAGGCTATTAATAGGAAGCTCCAGGATAATCACTATACGTAGCCTGACTTTACTGGCTTTCTGAATCAAACTAGTTTCTGGGGCGTAGCCAGGATTTTAAAAGTTGTAGGCACAAAGCAAGGGCGGCGCCAGGGTGTTGGCATTAGGGGGGCAGATGACACGGGAGACCATCTAAGCGGAGCGCCACCATAATTGGCGCGGAGTGTACGGCGAAATATTTTTGTTTCACAGACCCACCAGATCGCAGGAAATGGCCTCTACGACTGTATTTGAACCTAATGGAAACCCTCTCAAAAGTGCTATTTTTTTACTTCATAGTTCTCACTTCTAGGAGAAAACTGAATAAAGAACAGTGAGAGTGCGGTGGCGAAGCATATCTGATATGTTTATCGCCTTGGTGTCTTAAGCTTACACGGTTATCTCGTGGTTCAAAACCCAGATGACACGGGAGACCATCTAAGCGGAGCGCCACCACGAGTTGGCGCGGAGCGCACTGAGAAAATTTTGGTTCCACAGACCCTCCCAGATTGCAGGAGATGGCCTCTACGACTCTATTTGTACCTCACCCCGCCCCTACAAAAATAAAGAGCTTAAACACGTTTTCAGACGATTTCATTTTTGAAATCGGTAATTTTGAAGCTTCCTTTCATTTTTATAAATTCAATTTTTAAATGTCCTTTTTTTAAAGACGACTTAGCCAGAAAAATGTCGGCCCGGGCCCACGGTGCTACATATTGGCTACTCCCCTGAGCATGGTAGGTAATTAGCGTATTACAATGTCATCAATTTAAATAGATTATACAAGGACATCCCACCAACAATTTACCGTTGCTTACACAAAAACTCAATAACACGATTTATTCTCCATGACATTGGTGAGTCAACTTTAATTATCAAACAAAGCTAAAGGTTAAGATTGGCGTAACTCTGCATGAATGTTGGTTTCAAATGTGATTTTTTATTGTTTGTAACACAATATCCCTACAATCAGTTATCTGCGAAATGTCTCATTGAAACACCATTCGGGTCATTTTGAACCCAGATTGAACCACAGATTGTACAACTCCCATCTCCTATTATGTATTCAGTTGGTCCCAAAAGTTTTGATCAAGTTACAAATGCCTCCGAAATGGGTCATTGTTTAAACGGTTCATCTTCACCCATCCGGGTTGACTGCATAGCAGACTGTAGGGCATATTCCTTGTTCAGCCTTGACCCGGCCCTTGCCGGTGTTGGGGGACCTTTTGGCCCCAGGCGGGGTGCGCGGCTGTCACCGATCTTTACTGTTTCACGCGGAGCTCGAAACTGCGAGTAGCTACCCGAAAATTCGGCCACAACGAGGGAGACAATAGCTTAAGGTCACGGGGTCAATAGCCTACGGAAGCTCATGCGGGGCGTGCTACGTCCGTTTTTTTCGCCCACTCCCGAGGTGCGCAAATATGCCCCGACTGGAGCCGCAACAGTGAAGGGCTAAAGCGGGAGTGAACAAACCGAGTCCGTCCGCGGGGTACCATCCGGAATATTTCTACTAGAGAATCAATGAACTCCTGGATCAAATGCCATGACTGCTCAAACTGTTGCGTCAAATGAAATTGTCACATGATCTTAGCGCATCTGTGTATAAAAGAGCATTGCATTGAGAAGTACTTCCGAGGTAGTACTTCCATGGTCTTAATAGCAAGCATTACTTTTGAGAAGAAGACAGACTTTCAGTTCCAGGTAAAATGTACAAGTCATGCAAATTATCATCACCTATGCTTGTACCGTATTACAGCTGTGTATCATATGGAACATGTGGTTTTGTGTGCTTAATTTCTTTCCACGACTTGATCCTTTTACGGCTAAGTATCTATAATATATTGATTTAAATCAGACTTGACACGGCTTTATGAGCTTAAGAAAGAGGGAAATGCAATTTATGTTCCATATGCTAAGGGGCGCTTCTTCAGCTCCCAAATATTTGTGATAAATTGCTTTTCCAATTTGAACTAACGAGGAGAGGATTTTGAATTGGAAGAAAAAAGGAAATCATGCATTTTCAAGTAAACAACTATTCCTCAAATATAATTTTTAAAGAATTTATCGAAAGATGTTGTTCTCAATCTCTGAAACAGGGAGTAAACTCGTAGGAAATTTTGACTTTAAGACATTTGTAGTCACTGATAATATATGTGAATAGCCAGGAATCTTTTGGACGTTTAGTAACAAGAACTAATTTGATATACTACGCATTACTCTGTTTCAAAAGAGTCACATTTTGTACTGTTAAAATCAACAAATTTCTGAACCCACTTTGCAAAATTTCATCTGTTTTCTAGGACTTTAAAATAGCCTATCTCTCTCTGTACTGAAATACTATCGATGACGTTATGACCTAGATCAAATATTGGTTACTTCTGTCCATATTACATCAAAAGTTCTAATTATTCTTGAAGTCCCTTCCTATTAAATCGATTTGTTCTATTGTGCGCCGTCACTGAATCAGCACACCGGTCAAATATCAAAACTTTCAGGCATCAATTTAGTTGAAGCTCCGATCAATTACATTTGAAATTATTCGAACAAACAAGTTGTTGGATATGTAGAGAGAAAGACAAAGTATGTTAATAACGGGATGGAGATTACAGTGCATTCAACAATAATACGCACCCAATAGCTGCAACTTGATGAAAGAGTTGGTTGGTTTGGTTGGTTTGGTTGATTTGGTTGGTTTGGTTGGTTTGGTTGGTTGGTTAGATAGAGTTTTACGGCCCAGGGTCCAACCTGTTCGTTCAAGTCGAGCCGGCCACGGCCCTTTTTCCAGTTGTGGCTCATTGACTTGTTTTCCTTACTCCATTGCTTGGGCGGAGCATCACACACAACGGCAGTACACTGTTAAAAAAATTCTCTGTAAATTTACATAATTTTCATGGCAAACTTTTTTCCAACCAAATAATGTTTTTTTACAGCCAGACTGTAATCATGAAAAAACATTAAGGGTTTGTTTTTTCTTTACAGTTTTTGCATGTAAATTAGTTTACAAAAGTCTAATGTAAATCGAATTACAGAATTGTTCTGTTTTGTTTACCTTAATTTTATGTGAATTTACAGCCTACTGTTTTCATTCCCGACGTTTTAATATTAATTATAATATCGTTTTTTTACCTTTCATATGTTATTATGTAACATACACTTCACCATTACGTAGATCAGATATTTGCTTATCAACGTAATGTGTCGTTACGAAGATGTTTTCAATCAAATCATATTGAAGATGCTTTGTTGTCATATTGTCGTCAAGTAGACTGCTATCTCTAGGAACTTTGTAAGTGGAAAGTCACATTTTTTGTACAATATAATAATTGTTTTTAAAATAAATATGACAAAGAATGCAAATACATTGGTTGCAAACATTTCCAGACAAGGTAAACAATAAGTTTATCACTTCCTGATTAAAAAACGCCAAAGAAGATATTATTTAAAGCAACAGCAATCCTTTTGTTAGGAAAATGCCTACAAAATAAGCTCCACCCATTTATGCAAAACGAGATTTACGTCATAAAGTGGTAAATTTACAGACTATTTCAAGAAAATTTGTGAAACGTTTTTAATTTGCTCCGATCAAGTGCATGAGCGCCTGTGGCGATGAGTTGACATCAGTATACCAATTGTTAGTGCTCTGAAATTAGGGCCTAACAATTTCTTTTTACTGTGACAAAACACCAGTTGTATGATATTTATAACTAAGAACGTAGTAACTAAGTATGCTTTTATAATAAATGTAAGTTAATTTTCATATAGGGCCATAAATTTGCCAAAATGTTTTTTTTTTTAAAACTGAAACTTCGCAGAACGATGCATGTTATATATTGAAAATTTTCTGGCTATTTCTTATTTGTTTGTTTGGGCTTATTTTTGTTTCTTTTTCAGCTTAAAAACAAAATGAATGTCCGTTAAATGACAGTATATTTATGTGAAATCAGAAAAATACAAAATACTGTTAAAATTTCTGTAAATTTACAGAAAAAGTTTTACAAAGCAGTAAAATTTGGTTAAAAAAGCAGACAGAAATGGTTTTTCAAATAAACAGAAAATACATGTTAAACAACCTTTTTTATTGTAGCAATACAAAGTGTCTGTAAAGATACAGAAAATCTCTATTTAAAGTAAAATACAAAAAGTTTAAGTTAAAAAAAGTCTGTAAATTTACAGAAATTTTTAACAGTGTACGTTCCATTTTTAGAAACATACCGTTATGACTGCAATCCCATGAAAGTGACTGGCTGTTACAAATGCAAACTTTTACATAATTTTTATTCTTAATTTTGACGATGGAACTACCTAATTGAGAGTGTCATCCACATTCGGCGACAAACAGAAATATTCGAGAAGTTCATCGGGTTTTTTTTTTTCAAAAACAGGAAAAGTGTCCTCACAGACTAAAGACAAATGGTTAACTTAAACAACCCGCATGTTCTATAGACCTTAACCATATGATGTCACAGAGCAAAAAGTACGCCCTCCTTCGGGGACAAAACAAATCAATACCGACAAATGCAGACAGCTGATTTGTCCACCAGATAGAACACGCACATAGTCTGCCACACGAGCAGGACCAATTCTCATGCGTGCGGCTACGTGTTCCATCGTTTTGCCCCCAAAGATAACGCCACTGTGTCGTCAATGCACAAGGTCTACATACAAATGAAAGTTTCATGGGTGAAGTATTTTTTTTTTTTAAATTTTGACCCAGACACATTTTTCAAATTATGAACAAAACCATGTACAAGCAATTAGATACCTAAAAATCCTAGTTACCGATATACACTGTTCCACAAGGAATTTCTCGATTGTCTAGCTGTTGCCTGTTTTATTGTAACGATTGTTTTCTCTGTTAAGTTTAGGGACTTTGATATCGGAATTAGTGCGCATTAGTTAGGAAATTTCTCCCAAGCAGTGCGGTGCATCGGCCCAAGTGAGTTCGTCAACCAAGCCCGGTTGAAACCTTTCAATTTCAGGAATTTTTCAATAGAACTTCAAATTTTTGGCTCATCTTGCAAGCCGCCAAATTTTGCCTCTCCTTTTGATATATTGAGGGACTTGCACTCCTTCAGAAGCTTGATTTCGCTTTTAGGTGTAACTTGGGCACCGCCATTGACGTGGATCTGCATACAGGTGTTTTGAAGATTTTCCATTTTAATGCCAAATTTTTCAATCCTTAAAAATAAACTATGCGTTATACATTGTAAATATTACTGAGGTCCCACCCTATTGACTCGTAGTCGAGGGTAAAGTATTTCCCCTGCGCCATATTTCTGTCAAGCAGTGGCGTAGCCACGGGGGGGGGGGGGGCCTGGGGGCCCCCAGATTTTCTTCAGGCCCCCCCCCAGATATTTTGCCGTCTGATAAAGTAATTGAAAAAAAATAAAATGTTTGAACGGAAATAAACTTTGAAGTATATCCTTCAAAACAGTAAATAAATAAAATGTGTACAAATTAAAAAAAAACATGGATGAATGTGTGTAAAACACATTTTGTGCGCACGTATGAAATCAAGTAATAACTTCAAAATGCCTACTTTCACTAAATTGGATACCGTTTGTGATCTGCACTGTCGTTTATTGCATTTCACTTCGAAGATGAAACGAAAGTCTCGACGACAAACTTTAATGTGACTTTGTTAGGTTAAGACCCTTTCTGCCTTTCGGATTGCTGATTGATTTACTGAAAATAAGGCAGTCGTACACTGGAGACCACTCTTACACGACCATTCCTATACTTTATCGTACACAAAATATGCCGTAAGCAGGTAAGGGTACGGTACTGCCTTCGGATAATTCTTCCCTTCCATCCTTAACAAGTAGGCCTACGTCGTGCCTCACTCCTGCCCACGACAAGTGCCACTGTAGGACGATTTTTTCGACAAGTCCTCTTTTTACTAGTTGGCACTGGCGTCCGGGGGATTTGTAAAATGTCCACAAGGTCCGGATTTCATGTTTCCCACATGATCCGTACCTCTGCTTTGCGGTTCAATTATTCTGAGAGATTTATTCGTACAGTATTTTAATTTTGACTATGTAATGTACCGATGAACAAATACTGCACCATTTTGCAGATTGTTTCTTTGGCAGTATGTATGTCTCTTGTAAAATCTCTACAAAAACTAAAAATATTTTGATATTTTTCATGCTTCCCAAAAAGGGAAAATCCTAAATCTTAGGCCTGTAATCATTTCAAAGTTTTGCCAAACATAGCACCATTTTGCATCTAGAAAGTAAGTTTCTCAGAGGGGGACACAACTACTTTTGGTTTTCCTGTTAAAGGGTAAGGTACTGCCTGAGGTAAGCTGAAATCCATTCAAATATTGGCGCATTTGCGGCTGGGTACATCCAGTTTAAAACACGTGGGAAGCGCCGTTTCCGGCCATCTGGAGGGGTTTTAAAGCCCAAAATTTTCTTGTACGCTCCGCGCCAACTGATGGTGGCGCTCCGCTTAGATTCAAATATTGCCGCATTTGCGATCTACGTCCTTCTGAAATTTACATTTTTCCCAAGGGAAAGGGAGATACCGATTCCTTTTAGTCTCATCCCCCAGGCCACAGATCAGAAGTGCCCAGTTTCGGGGGCCCTAAAAAAGTGTATGTATTACCATTTTTCATAGATTAATTTTTTATTATCATTATTTGAGAAGCCGCAGACATGAGATTCGTATTTCAAGGCTGGATACATCCAGCTTAAAACACATGGGAAGTGCCGTTTCCGGTCATCTGGAGGGGTTTTAAAGTCCAAAATTTTCTTGTACGCTCCGCGCCAACCGATGGTGGCGCTCCGCTTAGATAGTCTTGCCGTGTCTGACCCTCGGAGGTACCAGGCCCCCCCACTTGTTTCCTAGCCCCCCCCCCCAAAAAAAAAACGCATCCTGGCTACGCCACTGACTGTCGAGTCAGGAAACTTGACTTTTATGCATTTGGCTCCTTCGTTTAAATTTCACCTTCTTTTCGTAATCATATTAAATTAGGGGATCGGTTATCATTTCCCTGTGGGATGTGAGACTTGTGCTCATTAGACAAGCCAACATGAAGTTTGATAGAGGAAACGGATACTCGTCCTGTTTCGGGCGAAACAGTTGCAAACACCGTCGCAAAACACTCTTCCGGAATTCCTAAAGTCTAATAGTTTCCTGCTAATCTCCATTTCCTTAATGTCAATACATCCTCACGCTCAACTACATAACATACACGTATACGTCACTTTCCGACCTTCGACATCGCGATTCAGGGAACTCACAATCACTTTATCACCGAGCTGAACGATACCGTTGACTTCTGTTACTGTGTGCATGTCGAGGGGACGTTCTTATATACCGTAGATAATTATACAGGCAACATTAATAACTCAAGGGGAAAATAGGCCTATATAAAAGTGTCATGTTGTACCCATGCCAATTGTGTTTCAAGTTCAAAATCAACACAATGCCTTGAAAACTGCAAATCCTTGCGGTGGGAAAGATGATGAATGACCATCATTGCTTCATATCAAACGTCTTAATTCGATAAGCAATGATGAACTTTGACCCGAAACATGGATAAGAGGAACTAATACAGTTGAAAATTGTCACCTGACTTGTTTGCTTGGTGGTTCACTACATCTGCATGTTCGTCACAACTGTAAAGGAGTTCAACGGAACATGCAGGATCATCATTCTTCAACGGATCACAGTTTCAAAGTTTTGTTTGTTAATGTAAAGAGTCATTAATAGACTTTGCGAAGAATCATTGAAGTGAATGCAACGTTATAATTCTCTTTTGGTAGATGGCTCTTCAACCACGGTTTCTTCTAAATAGCGAAGTCCAAGACTTTAGTTGACTGTGGTAAAAAGATAACAGCTTACAACCCAAATGGCTTGCCTACAATTTGATGTTAGTTATCTTTACAGAGAAACAGTTAAAGAGATTTCTACATGTGTATTTTGTCAAAAATCTACTCTTCGCCTTATGGTGTTAACGTGTTCAAGGCACAGGATTTGCAAAGCGTGTTCATCGACAAAGAGTTGTGTTAGCTGTCCGATATGCCAGCAGAATCCAAGCAATGTAACTTCGCTAGAGCCCATTGACCAACAAATAGACCTACAGGAAGATTTCTTTTTCGGCGAAGTTGAAAATGAAGAACGCCTTAAGAAAATGGTTAAGACTGTTCAATGTGACCAACAGGCGAGGGGTAAATGCGATTCGTGTCTCCAGGAATCCATCAACGTTGAAGCTTATTGCAAGCAGTGTGGGGGTCTAATTTGTGAATATTGTCTTCAGGCCCACGGTAAATTGAAGGCAATTCGTCATCATAATACGATGTTGTTGGCAGAGTTAGCAAGGACCGGTAATGTTACCCTCAACACAGTGTCGAAATCTCCTACGTGCCCAAAACACCCTCCCATGGAAATAGCATACTATTGTTCTGACTGTAAAGTGGTTGTGTGTATGATGGAGAGTCACACAAACCACATGAAACATGACGTTAATTATATGGGTGATCTCCGGCTGGAGATTCTTGAGAAATTCAACGATGTTAGGAAAATAACTGATCACTGGGAGTCAAAATACCAAAAACATTTCAGCGAGGCTAAGACTCTAACAACCGCTTTGGAACTTGAACTGAATAAAGCAATTCGAAAAGTTCATGAAATGGCGTTACGAAAAGTGGCAGCCAATTCAGGTAATGCCGTCACCGTGACTACAAAGTATTCTGAGGGTGTTCGCATGGAAGAAAGGTCCCTTATTCTGGAAATCAAGGAACGCAAAAAAGTACTGATCAGAAGAATAGCTCGAGTTCAAGCATATATTGGAAGGACTTTGCAACAGATAATTGAGGCTAACAGATTTGCTGAGTTTTTGTCTGATAGAACATCTCATTGGTCAATTTTTACCGTGGTGCCCCAAATGAACGAGTTATTTACAATCTTAAACGAGGAAATAATTGGAGGTACTCCCGGCCTTAAAAACTACGGTAAACTTAATTTCAATTTCGAGGAAATAAGCTCTAAATCGACGATATCCTTTGCAAAGATAATACCTCTCAAGTTCTGGGGCCTGAAGCAGGGATGGAATGTAAAGAAAATGTCATCAAAGGCCTGGGTTCTGACGGGGCTTGAAACTTTATCATGTAGACAACTTCTTATTACTGGTAACAGAGGAACGGAATATCTTATTGGAAGTTTTGACCCCGTGCGAGGTAATTTTAACTTCAGTACAAATTTATGTGGGTCACATATCAGCTGTGCCACAGTTGTAGATGGAGCTAAATCTATCGGTGATGGAAACCGCCGCATTGAGGACATGACTGCCATCATAGGAATGGGTAGAAAGGTTCTGATCGCATCCTGCAAAGGTGATACAATCAAAGAAGAGACTGACTGTTGGTCCGAAACAATGAACGTTGCATGTATTTCAGTAGACAACAAAACACAAGATATTGTCGCGAGTAACGACTGTAATTCACAGTTACACATATTTGATCAGAATCTTCGATTACAAAAAACTGTATCTCCTAAGCCATCCGACAAACCTGCGTGTTCCATTGCCATAACTGGGGATAGAATTTTGACATGTGATAATGACGGAGCTAGGGCTATTGATTTCGACGGTGAATGTTGTTGTTGTTATCTACCGTCACGTGAGAGCAAAGGATTCATCAACCGGGCAAAGGTTATACGCACTGGTAGTCACGGTAACGTGTTCGTTCTATGGGAACGTAAATCGGAGGAAGGGTGCATTAGCAAATATTTTGTGGTTTATAGAAAAGATGGGTCCATTTTAAGTGAAAGAGAGGTCCGCGAAAATATGAGTTTACTTGCAGTATTACCAAGTGATGAATCCGATATGGTAGCAGTGAGCTCTTCTCGTGGATGGTTGGGGATTTACATGTACGATTTCCTAAAGTAAATAGTATCATTGTGAATAATGGTTACTGTTGGTTACAAAAACTGGCATTTAGTAAAAGGCATTTCATTAGCGCATTAAGCACTCTGAATATGTGCGACGCTACACGATCGTAACACGTCACAATTTAACTCGACTTAGGGCCTACGATTTTGCAAAAGTCGGAAACAGTTATTCAGTATATGTGGTCTTTCAGGTTTTAAATTATATTCTTAACAGCCATGTGATAAAAGATTGCACCGATCTGACTGTCTGAAGTAGTAAATCCAACAAATATAATCAGGTAATGCGATTAAAATGTCAGGCTATGTTCAGTTTTTCACTCTTTTGTGAAATGCAGCTAGTATACGCTCAATGTGTTTAATTATCAGTGAGTAAACTCGATATTGTTAACCAATTGAGTCCAATTTTTTACTAATCGTGGAAAGAAAAGCGCAAGTATCATGCAAGTTTTTCATCTTCAGGAAATTCATTTTACTAGCCACTTTCAAGCAGAGAGCTATTACATCTTAGTCACAAATCTCATACAATCTTAGACCTCAAATGTGTGGATGCAGTGAGGTTTCGATGATACAGTATGTTCTATAAAAAGTGCTTCGACGTCCAATATCTTTCAGTCGCTCATTGGTCAATACTACCTTTACTCTGTTTGCAAAATAATCTTCTGTTCATATTTTATATTGAAAGTTCTTGAAAGTTGTCTTTTCGACCCTCGACCACTGATGACGACGATCTGAGTAATTTGGTAAAAATCTTGCAATTTGACATCTGGTATAAACTTGAGATGACGGTCTTGAAATTCTTCTCAAATTTTGCCGTTAGAATACTAATACATAGGACGCTCAAGGAAGTCTTGGAAAAATCAATTCTTGACCGCTGGTGAACCCAAACTACAATCTTGGGAATTATTGGGAAATTTGATGTTTGCTCTACATTGGCCCCACATGTTGCCTCCCAAAACAACGGGGTTTTCGTTTAAACCATAATCCATCGACATACAGAGAGCAAACTTTTTTCACGTTTCTACTCGAAGATTCCGTGTTTCAGGATTTGACCAGAGAGTTGACCCAGCCACCCGAGATAACCATTAAACTACATGAAAAGCAATAGTGTTACCTTAAATTTCTAGCGGTACCTAAACACACATAGGCTATTTCGTATAAAATATCTTGTCCACCTTTAATTAGCATGATAACAAGGCTTTTGACACCTGGCGACCTCAGGTGACCTGTGACCTCCAGTGACCTGACGTAATTTCTGATCTTCACCAAAAACCTTAAGGTTATTCCGTTTATTCTGTTAATGATTTACTTTCAAAGTTCTCGCAGTGTTACTCTCGGTGACCACTTTTTACTAGCCATTACGAGGTTTTTACCTTGGCAACCACAAATACCTTTACCTTTGCTAAAACAATGGGGTTCTTTCTTTTATCCTGACAAATCTGTATTCCAAATATAAAAGTGTTGGTCATAATTTTCTTGAGATATCGTGTTTACCAGCCATTAACAGGCCTTTCCATTATTATTAAAATGGAGTAGACACTCATTTTAAACCCCTACCCCATGTACTGGGTGATCAGGCCCTGCGGTTGGCCACCCCAAACTAAAATGCCGGTTAAGCTAGTGTAGGCCTATCTGTTAGGAAATACTATACTTTTGTTCCAAATGTTTTCCGTCCAACCCAGTTTTACTTCTAGTTAAAAAAAAAACTTGTTTTTACATCATCACGTCCATATATCAAACCTAAAGTGTGAAACTTTTGCCGAATGGATAAATAAATAATGGCTGGAATGGCTGGACCCACTGCATGCTGAAGTGGTTAGACCACCCGACTTGTGGTCGGATCATACCGAAGACCTTTTGCCATAGTGCATGGTAATCAGCGGCATAAGCAATAGAGCAGGGAAAACAATTCTTTATAGTCACACCTGGAAAAAGGTATTGGTCCGGGCCCGAGGAAAACCAAGTGATTAAAAAGCGAGTCGTTAAACCTTATCTAACTGCCTCCAGAAACAGCTAATATGTATGCCTTACTAGTGTAATTAAGCCTTTTCTCGGATTCCGGACGTTCTTTAATCTCCCCTAAAACCCGTTACAGGCCGAGGGCGCAAATCTCTGTTTGAGAGTGGGGGAGAAAATGCTTATGATGTACCCATGAGTATTAAACTGTGCACGCGTGTCGGGCACCACCAGCGCGAAGCCCCAAAGGGCTCCTGGTGGGATCCAGGGAAGGCCCTGTGGGGGTCCAGGGGGCAAAGCCCCCGGAAGCTCTTGTGTTCTAGCATTTCCGAAGCTTCAGAAAAACTGTTTCGAACGAGAAAAAAAAACGAAAAAAAGGTGACCATATTTTTAGGTCTACTCATTTTTTTTTTGGGGGGGGGGAGGGGGAAAATTACGACTTGGCCCCACTTTTTCACTTGAGGGGCGAAGGCCCCCCCCCTTGCCCCCCGGGATTTGAGCCCTTGACCCGTTAGATACCTATCATGTCATTCAATGCTCGATAAAGGTTAGATACATTTCAAAGGAGGTGAAAGTATTTCTCTCGTAAACAGTTGCCGTTCTTCAAAGTTTGAAATGTACAGTAAACATCCAGTTACGTAAAATACATTGTAAACCAAATACGAAAACGGCTTCTTTTGATCCCAAACAATAGGCCTACTATTTTTGTAGAAGTTGAAGGCACAGTTGTCAACGTTAAAAAATGATGTCGCCTGGCGTGAGTCATCAAAACAATTTCAATGAAACATTGCATTGGCTTTATACCGTGAACAATAGGTCTATATGTAGTTTTTCAGTAAATTTGGAATACCTGGGTACCAATGGCAACGTTAAGGAAGTCAAGGACCCATAGTTTACGCCAACACTAAAATGCACGATCCTACACTAGTTAAGCCAAGGTTTCGTCTGCACGATTCGATAGGTATATGTTTCCTTACGGGAAACCAAAAAGGGAACTTTGTAACCGACACATTTTTAAATGAAGCGAGAAAATTCCAGCGATGTTTGAGAAGGGAATCAATGAAATTCAATTGAAAAGGAGAGAATGAAAATTGATGTACTGTGTGAAAGAGATATGTTGCCCGTATGTGGCGATTATGTATGCTCACGCGTGATGAACGCTAATGCGGTGAGGCAGAAAGAGTGGTAGGCTGGGGTCCTTTTTGCTGATCACGTGACCAAATGTGCTTAACTTTTGTTTTATTTTCCTTTTCCCGCAATTCAAATGTGTGTAGGTGTGCGTATGTGTGTGTGTCGGGTTGCTTTCTCCAAAAACAGCTCATTACCTGTTTTTAAAAGAACTTTGCCCCCCCCCCCCTAATTTTCTTGTGCGGAGGCCGATGGATTGAAAATTTGAACATGTTTTAATAGAAAAAACTTGCTAAGGAGAAATGACAAAGAAGTCTTCTACGAGTCTGCGGAAAATCAAATGGAAAGTCTGAAAAGCCGTGTCTTCGATCGTGCTGAGGCTCAGGGTATTTACTCCTTCAAAGCGCACCCTCTGACCGAAATCCCCAGCTCCGCCACTGATTTCTGGATATTCACAGCAGTATGGTACACCCTTTGTCATTGCTTTGACTGTGAAAGCCTGATAGAAAACTCAAAGTTAGTTGGTTATTTGAGGTTTTCTATTGTAAATAATCGGACAAGTCATAACGCCGAGTTTCCAGGAAAAAAATCTCGTGTTCAAACTGTATTGACACTTTCAAAAAGCTGTTCTTTTGGCTAAATGGGGTAGGCTTAAATTTACGTTGCATCCGGTTAATGTTGTCAAGTGGAGTGAAATTTTCGCCCTTTCCACATATTTGAAAATATGGAGCTTGGACGCTGGGTTTCCTGTAAGGAAATTTTAACATTTGGGGTATTACTGAAGAATTTGCATTTTCTATCGGCAAATCTGAGTCTGGGCGGCGACCAAAGATCGTTGTTGCTTCATAATGGTATCCAACGCCTACGTAATGAGGCCCGCCGACGAATTTTTTTGAGCTTATGTTAGAGAAAGTATGGAGTTTTACGGAAAGAAATTTTTATGAAAATAGCAGTGTATATAGTTAATGGTGTCACTTGGTGATCTGGTGTTACAAGTGTAGCAAATTTCCGATTTTGTCACTTCTAGAGCTTGAAAAAGTTTACCAAAATGAAAGTATGAGCGAGCAGTTCTGCTGAGGAATTGCAATTTGCGGCGCGCGAAGCGGGCGGAAAATTTTGCTTTCTTGAATTAAATAATGACGAATATGGAACTTTTGTTAGAGAAATTTGATTGGCCGGGGAATTTCGTAATTTCATTAGTTGTCAAAGCCACACAGCAGACTGGTCTAAAAATTGGCAAATTTCCAATTCTTCATTTTCAGAGCCCCCTGCCCCGCCTGCAGGGGTGGCGCCAGCGGGGGGCCGGCGGGGGGCATGCCCCCCGTCGGGGAACACTGCCCCCCCCCCCGTCGGGGTAGGTCGGCGGTTTCGTCGCGGGAGACCTAAAAAATAAAAAAATATATAAAAAACCAGCACTGGCTAAATTTACTGTATGGGTGATCTTGAACATCATTTTTCTTTTATAACACTATTTTTATACCTATCGGCATTGATTTTCAATTACTTCTCAGCTCATAGATCATAGCTCTGTTAAAATGCATTACATGTATCCTGTCCCATCTTAAATCCGTGCGGGCATGGTCACCCATAATCAAGACTTGTGTTGCAGACCAGGGAGCTGGAAATTCCACGTGCAGATGTAACCAAGGGTGGCACAAGCGGGAAACCAGGGGCCATACTCCCGTCGGGGAATGCTACCCTTCCCCTGTCGTTGAAAAGATCCAGTTTCGTCGGGGAGCCTTCATCTATATGCGCACGATAAAAGATGTAAGGCCGATTAACGTTAGTCCCTGGACGGTCTTCTTTATTTTACTTTACTAGTTTTCCTTACAAACGGACGAGAAGTTGTTCAGGTGCATGCAGTGCCCAATGGTTTGTCATCTGTCCTGCCCCGACAGCAGAATTCGAGCAATAGTAATGACAACCGGCCACGTCGTTTTCAGTTATACATAATAATTAACAGAAGTGTGGGAATGTCCTCCTGATAAGTCTGACTAAAAACTCATTTGAAGCCCCTTTGTTGTAAAGTGAAATATTTTCAAAGACGTTGGAAGCAAAATCATTTATTGTCGGGAGTTCGGGAAGTCACATAGAAAATTTCATAATTTTAGTGGTCCTCGCATTTAAATACAGCGAGGAGTCCCAATAGAGTCAAAAAATTAATATGTTTTCAATTCGGTTGCACAGTTTTTCCCCGAGAAAAAGACAAGACCATATAGCGTTACCTTTAATCTGGTTATTTTCTGATCACATAGCAATTTGGGTTTTTTCTTTTGAAGGTGGAACTTCCATAAATAACGACAGCTTCATTTCTAGTTTCAAGTCTTGGAAATGAAATTTCCGCCTGTCTGAGGGTTACATTTTTTAAAATTTCTCTACGCTCCGCGCCAACGTATGGTGGCGCTCCGCTTTGATAGTATTTTGGTCGAACAGATTACTCAACATAACAATGCATGCTTCCAAATTATTCTTCGTTTGAGGGCAATATGAAGTGAAATTTTTACAGCGCAAAAAGGCTTAAAATAAAGACTGCTTTGTTTCTGGTTACGAGCCTGGGAAATACCATTTCCGGCTGTCTGGGGTTTTCAATTTTTCAAAAATTCCTGTGCATATCTAGTTATATAGTTCTCGGGTAGGGTTACATATTTCAGACAAAATAGACTATTTTGTCTCCTACCTAATTGAAACACTCCTGTACGTCTATGTCAATATACAAAATATAAAACTTGAAATGTATGGGAGGCCAAACTTTTCCGCAAGGAAAATTCGGAGGCCTTAGTCGCCATGATGTTATTTAGAAACCCCAACAAAACGACAAATCACCTCCTACTTGATTTTTCTCATAAGAGGGTCAGATTCTTCCATAAATCCTCAAAATATGTCATAAAATTACAGTTCTACCAACATAACCTTCAGATTGTCTAATATTTGTTAAAAATTGCAAACTTTTTCAATTTCGATGAATACTCCGTATAATAAAACACCCAAGCCAACGCTCTTAATCACTCCAACAATTGCTTTTGACACGCATATCAATGAATAGAAAGCCCAAATTTTTCATTGTAACCTTACCCAAAAAACAATTTTTTTCATAAAATTCTAAAACTTCTCCACTATGATAAGCTCTTAATTTTCAAATCTTCGTTCAAAAAAGGGAAAATTTTTCGGGGAAATTTCTACTTTCGTCTAAAAGCCTTAGTACCTACTACGGTGAAATGCGTAACCTCAAAAGAATTCAAGCTGTCGCCTATGTAGCTTTTTTAATTTTGCCCATATGAAGGACAAATTCTTCAATAAACACCCCAACTTTTTAATGGTCCTTACAAAAGCCAAATTTTGTTTAAAAACTTTCTCTTCTAAACAAACTCCAGGTTTTAAAATATTTGTTGAAAAAAAGCCAAAAATTTCGGCGCGCTACGCGCGCCTCAGATTCTGCCAAGTCACGTTCCACTGAAACTAACTCATTGCCTTTGTCGGGGACTTCAAATGCTGGCCCCCCTGTCGGGGAGCTTGCCCCCCCCCTTTCGGGCAAATCCTGGAGCCACCCTGCCCGCCTGGGTGTCTAAGAACAAGGGGGCCGAGATGCAACATGGTGCTAAATGTTTCAATATTTTGAGCCACTATGAAACTCCCAAGCTTCCAGAACATGGTCTTGAAAGTGTGGGTAATCATTACTTCAACGGACTATACGGTCAATGTTAATTTAGTACCGGGTGTACTCTATATCTGTCACCCTCTATGACCTTTAACAGGAACGCCATCTTGTTGTTTACGAACAACTCTCCCTTCCTTTTGTCCTAGATTCCCAAGGCCCTTCCTGTTTCCCGTCATGTGTTACCGGTGAACGTGACAAACTACCTCGCCCTAGTTCCAGGTGTATGCTGTATCCTATATTTTCAAGGTGTTGCCAATTTCACCCTCTACAGCCTCCTCATTGGTCATTTGGATCAGCACATTCCTTAACATTTATGTAATTTAGTGCGTCACAACTTTTAACCAATTAGGGGACTGCATGTGTCCCGATCTCCTCGAGAAATGAAAGCTCCGAGCCTGCAAATTTTGGTCACCTTGACTGACCAATAATGTAAATGGTCTGAAGGCCTTGAGGTTGGACAAGTGTTGTCCTACAGTGGACGTATAGCTGAGGTACGACACAGGCCTACTTGTTAAGGATGGAAGGGAAGAATTATTCGAAGGCAGTACCTTACCTTACGGTATATTTTGTGTATGATAAAGTGTAGGAATGGTCGTGTAAGAATGGTCTCCAGTGTATGATTGCCTAAATTGTTTTTTCCGTCCAAACATTTTTCTCAATTACTTTATCAGGACGAAAAAAAGTCGGGGGGGGGGGGGGGCGCTAAAGAAAATCTTGGGGACCTAGACCCCCACCCCCCCCTCTTGGCTACGCCCTTGCTATGAATTCAATTCAGGATTGGGGTAGGGTTAGGGACGAAAATGGAATCGGGAAGTACTATGGCATTTGATTAAGGAGAAACATACTTCACAGTAATTTTAGGGGGCAAAGCCAAAATGTTGAAGCTACTCAAAATCGAACATGTGATTGTTATTTGAGACAGGGCATTGTAAGAGATCAAAAGTGTTTGGGGCATCTAATCAATAGAGAGTTCTATCTAAAATCCCGAGGCAATATGCGTGGGGTCCATGGGCCCGCAACAGGGCATCGGAATCTCTGACTACTTTGTGTTTTTTACTGTAGGGGACTTAATGGAAGCAAAAAGGTACCATTGCATAGGTATCCCGTATAGTCCTAAAAAGGACATTATTACTGGGGCAAATGTGTACCATTGGGGCCAATAAGGGGACTGGGGACATACCCCTCGCTCAGTATGTTTAAAAGGCCCTGGTTTGAGAATAAGAAAGAAAATATGGAAGAGAAAGATAGCTTGCAAAAGGTTATGTTTCAACTGTTTGAAGGGCAAAAATAAACTCTTCCACATGTTATTGTTAGTGTGGGGGTCCAGGAGCAAAGCCCTGGAAGCTTTGCATCTTTTGCACTCTGAAAAGTAATAATTAAGCCAGAGAAAAGCCGAAAAGTAATAAAAGCAACTCAAATTTGTTCAATTACCTTTGAAAAATTTACTTTGCGACGTTCAGTTATGGGGGGAGGGCATGCCCCCCCAAATTCTCATAAAAAATTATTGGGGGAGGGGGCGTGGTCCCCCGCCTCCGCCGCCTATGCAATTCAATGAGCCGCTTTTAATTCCTAGTGAGCTTATTTGTGATCTCTTCAATGTGACTATTGGAATTCAATATGTTGTCTGAAACGATACAGATATAGGAGATACCTGTTTGAAGTGACTTCTTCCAGATTACATAACGCACAGACATCCCATAGGGATACTTGTATGATTCCTCGCAAGAGCAAGCAAATCAAGGTAAATAGGAGAAAGGAAAGGAGCATTTTGGTGGTACATTCTGTATAGATAACATTACATCCCTGACATAAGGTTTACGGTATGTTTTACACAGTAGTTTACACTTGGAAATATAGGTCATTTTCCAAATGATAGCTGGCCCCATTATTTTGTAACTTAAATAGGTCTTCCTGGAGTACAAGACTGCATCCTTCAATGATGAAATGGGTCTGTAAAGTGTACTTTTATCAGAGAAAAGACAAATAGAGCTGGAGGGTTTTTTTCAATGTCATTGACACAGAAGAGAAACAAGAGTGAACAAAGATCGAACGGTGCCTTGGGGCACGAGCCTGAACTGAAAGACCTATAGGGTATAATCAGTCCCATTAACAATAACTACTTGAGATCTGTCTGTAATATGGAACTCATTCATCTAAGAATTGGTTTTCCAGTAACCTCTTTAGTACGTAGTGTGGGGGACAACATCAAATTAATGCCTTACTAAAATACAGGCCAGTGAGCCACCTCTGGAAAAAGACCGTGGTCGGCCCGACTTAAAGCAATTGGTTAGAAGGTGGCCCGTAAAACTTCCGACACATCTAACTCTAACTCTTCCGGTACTAACTCTCGGAGAAGCACAAATATTGAAAGCTGTTTACGAACTACCAGGCAAAAGACTTGCTTTTTGAGTTGGCATGTAGGTTTATTGAGCAATTGAAAGTGCCAAGATGCAGAACCTGAATGTATTTGTAGCATGGGAATCTTCTTTAACGAACTAATTTCGGCGCGCTTTGCGCGTTTCTCACTACTTACACTCCGCCACATGACCATTTTTAAGGCAGTAGGCCTAGGGGTTAGGGGCTAAGCTTCAGAAGGTTTGTTAAAGTGTACCTCAAGTCAAAAAAATAAAAATATATATTTATGGGCATGAAAACTGAATTCTAACAGTCCAACTCCCATCTTCATATGACATTCCTGAGCTGCCAGAGATATAAAATGTTAAAGTTTATTCACTTGGAACAAATTGGTCGATTGCGCAATAATTTGTGACTTTCTTGTTGTACAACTCACATAGCATGCTTTGGTTCCCTTTGAAATTAAAAATGTTTTTATGGCCTTGAACACTTCCTGTTTGCTTGCATATCATATTGCACAAGGAGGGCTTAATTAATTACATCACCTCATAAGAGTAAGAGTGCTATCACGCCTTGATTCAAGGTGCAGTAACGTTTGGAAAAACAAAGAAATAGAAGGATCGTAATTCGAGTAGTACAAGAATGACATCACAAATTATTGCGCAATGTACCATTTTAATTTGAGTGATAAACTTCAACATTTTATATATCAGCTCAGAAATGTCCTATGAAGATGGGAGTTGGACTATAAGAATTTATTTTTGAATTTTTTGGCTTGAGGTTAACTTTAACAAAGTATCGTTTTCTTGCTGATAAAATACTCTATACCCTTCCACTTAGCCAAAATTTGAATTCATATTTTCAGCTATAGGCCTATGATTAGTTGAAAAATCCCAAAGATTGCACCATTTTGCATCTGAGCAACCTTAAAGGGCCAAACCTCTCACCCCAAACTACATTTTTGGTATGGGGGTACCAAAATTCTCAATTTGCTCAGCTCTTTGATTGACAACTAATTCAAACCATGCAGAGTGCCAAAGCTTATTTTACACAGCATGAACGGTACCGAGAGTGTTTTGATTATATAAATTGAGTTTTTCTTTATTCACCTTGAAGCAATAAATGAAGATTGTAACTGGATGAGCATGAATTTCAGACAATTGTGTGAGGGGCTTAAAGGGTAAGAGCAGTCATCCCAAATTGAAGTAGTGTAGTAGACTGTCCAGTTTCACGATTGGCTGTTGGGAGTCATGTGACAATGTTTTTTCTCTTCAAATGTGAAATTTACTGGAAATAACTGCTTGGTTTACCTTCAGTATGCAAAAGTAAAGTCATAAAATATTATGAAGATACTTTGAAATGAAGTAAAGATGAAAATTGTGTTATTTAGCTTTTTCTTCAAAATAAGTTTTGGGGGACTGCTCCTTACCTTTAAGTAAGAAGGTTAGGAGAATTGGTACTTTTGGGGTGAGAGCACTGGGCCTTTAAAGTAACAAAAAATTCTCAAAGGGGCGGGGGTGGGACATTGGCCGCCGGAAGGCACATTTACGTAGTGACAAAGTAAAGGATCCCAGTCCTGCTAAGAAACCCTATGACGCATAGAAAAGTGCAATTAACCAGACTTCGGGATTAATTAAGGTGACCTTGTTCTTCCGCCTATACACACGCTTGTACAGGCCTCTTTGGAATTGACTAGTGAGTTCCACCTTCTCCAAAAACTCACCCACCCAGGCTCAGACCAGCCTACGCCCCTGCAAGTCAAAAACCTGCACTGCCCAGGGTTAAATTCCATTCGAAACCATTTGGAAAAGTTGAATGGTTCCGAATGGTCCTGAATGGACCCGAATGGACCTGAATGGTCTCAAATGGATTTCAAATGGTATATGAATGGAAATGTACATCTGAATGGTTTTCTGATCGCATACCTGAATGGAATGCAAATGGTTCGCGAATGGTTTTGGTGTTCGCAAATGGTTCCAAATGGTTCAAACTGGAAACCATTCAGTGAATGGTATATATTATGTACATCAATGGAACATGTCCAGTTCAACATGCATGTACATGATGCAAATGGTCAAGTTGTCTGTTGGTGTAAGCCAACCTGTTGCAAATTCATTTGAAAGGATATGTAAAGCTCAATGAAACAAATAAGTTATAACCAACTGGATTTGATACATCTCTCACAATTTGTACACAGGTACAATTGAAGGTGTAGACAGGAAAGTAAGAAACTTTGTATTAACCTAAACCAGTTTAGATTCTTCTCAGTCTGAATATTTCCCTGATCATTTCCCCAGGCACATTTTATTTATAGGAATTTTGGAGGGGGCGGGGCACACTTATCAAATTTTGTGGGGCTCAAATGAATTGGGGGTTACAGTAAAGCCGTCCATAGCAACTCGAGTAGGCAACAACTGCACCCCTGGATTTCCCTGAAAATTTTAGCTTCAGTTTTCCCTAACAGTATAACCCCCTCCCCTACCTTGGAAAGGACACACAGAGATGCTGTAATGCACAGCACGGATATCAGCTGGAATAGGAAATTCTTCTTGCCATTCCAATACCCGACCCACGCCCGAGACCTCTTGACTCCCTTCCCCACTCCACTTTCTGGCACTTTCTTAGCCCGTACTTGATATCCTCGTATACCCCAACAACACTTTGAAATTTTGTAGTTGTAGCTTTGCAGCCTGGTATCATCTACAGTCCTCAATTATTGTACTCATTTCTTCTCTCCATTTTTTCCATACACAATTCCAATCCCCCTCCCCACCCCATCATTCTGATGCATATCTTTGTTGCCTTTCAAGTTGCTCATCCTTATGATAACCGTGACACTGAACAGGATCAAAGCACAATACAGTGCTTGTTTGAATGGAGCTATTACGCAATAGCTTGGCATGCACACAAAGCATGATACAGCACTGCACCATACAAAGCTCACAGATGCTCAGCTGTACACCCATGTGTACATCACTTGTACCATGGAAGTACTACCTCGGATTGCACCAGAGAGACCAATAAGCAATGAACAAATGTTAGTGAAAATTAAGAGCCAAAGACTGCATCAATTAATGGGTGCTGCTGTGTTAACAGTCAGGCCTAATGTTTATAGTAGCGGTTCCACAAGACAATTCGTAGCACTTAATAGTACTGTAGTAGTATACAAAGACTAACGTTAATTTATGAAGCAGACCGTTTTACTGGGGGATGGGGAGGGGGAGGGGGGAGGGGGAACTTTTTATAGCCTACAAGGAGAAGAGGGATTGACATATAATATGCTAATAATACACGCAAAACCTTCTACAAAGACAACCAAGCTTAATTTTTTGGATCCAAGTTCATTAACCAAATTAAGGGTTTTGAAAAGTCATAGGCCTATTACTGGCCTCAGCCTAGTAACTCAAAATAGTTGACCCCAGATCATGGTAAAATTTAAAGTTGGAGTAAAATGGGGGAGGGGGGGGGTGGGGGTTGGTTATGCATGAAGACTGTCTCTTTCCTTTTGGGTGCTGACTCAAAAATAACAGGATGGAAAAGGAATTGCTTTTTGCATGTTTCCATCATTATCTGTAAGTAAAGTTCTGTAGCATCGGGCCTAAATAATAAACAGGTACACAATTTGTTGCAGGCCGAGGCCTATCTTTATTTGTGTGCGTATGATAAATAATTAGTTTTTGAAGTCAACTAAGTCTCTATATATGGCCTCTAGCAAAATTTGACTGCAGGCCTAGGCCTATACCACAGTCCCAAACAAACAGAGACACCGTCTTTAAAAAAAAACAAAACCAGTCACCCCAAATTGAAGTAGTGTAGTAGACTGCCTTGTTTCATGATTGGCTGTTTAGAGTTATGTGACAACATTGTTTCTCTTCAAATATGAAATTTACTGCTTGGTTTACCCAGAATATGCAATACTGAAGTCTAAAAATATGATGAAAGATACTTTGAAGATAAGAACAAAATTGTGATGCTTAGCTGTTGCTCTTAAATAAATTTGGGGGAGGGGGGACTGTTCTTGACCTTAAAAGCTTAAGTATTCTTTTATCAAGAACATTTTACCCTTTAAAACCAATTTAGTTGTACAACTTTTTATATACTTTAAAATTTTATTTTTCATTTCCCAAACAGAATGACATCATAGTGAAACTGTCTCCTGCTTGTCCTGCAAAGCTGATGGAGTTATTTTTCAGTGTCTTAAATACTTTTCATTGATGCCTGGACTGATGTGTACCATGTAGCAGAGTCCAGCATAATCATTTTAGTGAGTGAGGAAATTGTACTGCATACATGGAGCCATGGACTGAACAAGTTATCCTGCTATTGAACTGTGACATCAATGTACTGGTAACCTTTTATGGCCTGCTTCCTTTTGAATAGCGATTTTCTTGTTTGAAACTGCAAAGCCTGTTTTCTTTATCACATAATACTGTATGAGCAGTCCTGATTGTTGAATTTTAACATATCCATGACATGCAGGCTACTGTACCTTTTGATGTTCTTGCTGTGGAGTGAGAATGAGTCCTGAGGTTGGAGAACTACAGAAAAGTGTTGAAGTAGATACTGCAGTGGCGTAGCTAGGATTTTTTCCAGGGGGGGGGGGGGGGGGCAAAGGTATGAAATTTCCCCAAAACTTTTCCCGGTCAATGTGTATGTATTTCACATAAAACATGCAAACTTACAAGTATAACAACATTACCATGTCATTTTGTAATATTACCTGCATTTTAATCTTAAAGTAAAACATAGAGCAATCGGAAATAACAAAGTATATTATTTTGGTAAACAATATCTGGTTTATTTGTATGTACTTACGCAGTGGCGTACGCAGGATTTCTCTGAAGGGGGAGGGACATGCAGTATGGTCTAAGGGGAGGGGTGTCCGGAAATTTTTTGACGTTTTCAAGGAGCAAAATGGTGCAAGATTTTCGACTTTGACAGGAACAGTGTTAAAAGTTGAATCTTGGTGGTTCGTGAGGATAAAACTGAAACTTTTGTGTCTTGACATGCATTTCCTTATGCCATTTTATGCTACCTTGCGAAGAAAAACTTGTCATTAAATTTGCACACTTTTAGGAGTCAAAATAAGAGAGCATTGATCGGTATTGGTTGGCGCGGAGCGTAGAGAAAATTTGGAAAAATCAGACCCCTTAGATGGCCGGAAATAGCATTTTCCAGGCTAATACGAAGAATCTAGCCAGTCGCTTTCTTCTTTTGTCGTTTGAAATAAAATGCTCACTTCAATACATGTTCGCAAACTGCAAAGTGATCAGAGAGTTAAGAGCTAATTTTACCCCAAAAATGTAATTTTGCCCAAAAGATCGAGCGAAGCGCCACCCTTGGTTGGCGCGGAGCGTAAAGAAAATTTTGAAAAATCAGACCCTCAGATAGTCAAAATAGCGTACTTATGCTTGTAAAGAGAATCTAAACATGTAGTCTTTATTATCGATGCCACCAGTGGGAAACGGAGTCTACCCTTTTAAGTAAAAATTGGAATTTGACAGAAGTTGCCTAGGTCTATTTGTAGGAATTAAAAAAAAGTTGGCATCACTGAAAGACCTTGCAGGGACAATCCTCCCCCTTTGAAAATTTCTGAAAATTGGGTTTCCTTATAAGCAATCTGGTGCCACATATGCTATCTTTTGAAGTAAAATCTGTGTTAATAAAGTTAGACTACGTATTTTTAAGAACAAAGAAAAAAATGGCATCTGTGTGGGGGGAGGCCCAATGGTCTCCCCTTCGCACGCCACTAAGGAGGCATAATAGTGGCTCGATCACACAGGATATCCTGTTAGAAAAGCAGTCTGTTAAGTGTAGTAGGCTACAAGGTACTCATTGTCCATTTATTGTTACACTCAAAGTGAGCAGAAAGCTATTTTCCCGAACTAGCTTGTAAGCCTCCAAGGATTAGGCTAAGTAACAAAATCTAAGTGTGCCAACGGATCCCGCTTATTCTAATTTCTAGTTTATCGTTGGCCATGGAATGTTTCAGCCCCATCCATCGTTATGTACACAGAGTTAAATCGTACAGCTACTGCTAGCTTGTAGAAGAACATAACAACCTCGGGGTCTACGGTAGCGACTTGTCAGTTTTCACATCCTTTTATTGAATTCCCAAAGTACCACCTGAATAACAGCTCCCTGTGCACTGAAATGCACTGATCATAACCCCCGTGCGTATACAAGCACAAGAGAACATTCAATCTGCCACGCGGAGAGGACTTCTCTGTGGAACGCAAATTGGGCCGGTTCATGCGACACTGACGAAATCTGAGTTAATTTGTTGCATGAAAATACGAATTATGTATGAGAAATGTCTCACAATTTCTTATTCTAACAAAAATTTTGAGAAATTTTTGTAATAATAAGAAGATTCATCAAATTTCCCCAAAAATTTTTCCGGGGGGGGGGGGCAACTTGCCCCCCTGCCCCCCCAGTAGCTACGCCACTGAGATACTGTAAAGCAGTTACAGGACAACTTTTGAGAGGCATCTTTGAATTGACCACAACACTCAAAAAGATATTTGCTACAGATGGCTACGGACCAGTACCAATTTACAAAGGAAATGCTGGTGTCCTAGTTTTTGTGCCTCATTTATTGTAATCTGATAAATTGAACAGCCTTGTTTAAACTGTCAGGATGATGTAATTAAGAAGTGTTGAATCCTTGGTGTGGAATATTTCCTTTACTCAGGAGTAAATGGGAGGATCGGACGAAGAATACAGCCATGGGATTTGGAAACAAAATAACCTTTCCCCTTCGTGGACCTTTCATGTGCCCTGTGTGCAACCTCTAAAGGCATTTACAGTAGGCTAATTGTGTTAAAACATCTTACTTTTTCAACTTGGATAACCATGAGAATAGTTTTTCATGGACCAAACAGTTACCAAAGTTTGTTTTATTTGGGAAATGTGAGAAGACTGAAGCCTACTCTATGATTTTTCATGAAATGCATTTTACCATGGAAATCCCTATTATTTTAACTGCAGGTGTGAAATAACTGGTGCTTAAAGTTACAGTATAAATTACTTGGTGGACCATTTTAATATTTTGACCGAACTTTGATTTTAATTTGAAAGTCAGAAGTTTTTTTTTTTTACCATGGACAAAACATTCTCGTCGATAATTTTTCTACTTTTTCTTCCTTGGAAAGAAAACCTACAGTGTGATTTTTTTCATTCCTTCGGTTTACTGAAAGGTGTACCCTACATTTGAATTACAACGAGCTATATTTTTTGTCTATATTGTGTTTGCATATGAGTACGTATTACATGATTTTGGACACCATGAACTGTTTTTACAGTACATGCGTTTAAGTTTGTAACAAACTTGCCAAGTATCAATTGACTTTTGAATTTGAGTGAAGCTGTACTCATATGGACTATTTATGTTGTTCTTCATTTGCCTTGTAAGTATCAGATCCCACCCATTACATGTAATATCCTTCAACTGGGTTGCCAGTTCTGCATGATGTGCAATCCATTATTACTGTTCTGTAAGCTTAACAGAATGCCATCAGGGGATAATAAATGTACACTCTGTTGCTACTATAGTTAAATTCTTATATTGTTTTAATTAACTTTGGTTTTACAGCAACTGTACAGTATTTTCCGTCTCAAACTTGCACATAGAAACTATTGCAGACCATTTGTGGGTGGTTTCCTGTTTAAATTATTTGAAACTGTTGAGATGCATAACATGATGAACCATTCACAAACCATTTGTGAATGGTTCTAGTCATTACATTCAAAAACCATTTGCATGCCAGACCATTTGAAGACCATTTGCAAATGGTACCATTTAACACCATTTGGGACCAGTTGTTCCATTTAAAGACCATTTGCATACCAGACCATTTGAAGACCATTCGCAAATGGTACCATTCAACACCATTTGGGACCAGTTAAAAACCATTTGCGCACCAGACCATTCGCAGACCATTTGCAAATGGAACCATTCGGGACCATTCAGGACCATTCAGAACTGTCCAAAAATACAGTGTGAAAAATACCATTCGGAACCCTTCAGACCATTCGCGAATGGTTTCAAATGGAATTTAACCCTGGGTGGAATGTGCCGGGTGAGCCTGGTACCTGATAGGTTAGATATTAAACCAAGTTTCGTTTCGTTTCGTTTATTTGTTTTTCTACATCATCAAAATGTATGGATACACAAACGTAATGAATACAGTACATACGTAACACTGAAGTAGATGGAGGTAAAACTAAAAAACCCTGAGGGGCTTGTCGAGAGTTCTACTCCCCAAAACAACAAAAGAAAGTTACCTTAAGTAGTTGTGTAGCAAACACAAATAAGCAAAAAGAAAAAGGAAAAAGGACAGAAAATTAAAAAAAAAAACTAAAGGGAAAGGTAATGAATAAGAATACAAGACCAGAACTAACCCTTACAAAAACCCCTCTTAACAACCCGGCCCCTCCCCCGGCCCCCTCCCACCCATGAAAGCCCTAGGCTTCCCACAAACAAAATGCGCATAGTGACAAAAACATGTATAATGCATGCACTTGAACAGTTTGAAAAGTCAACCATGAAGTTTTAACCTTATAAAAAATGATGATGAAGACAACTAAAGAATTAGTACAAAGCTATGTAGTACTGGGTGAAACCTCTTCGAAAAGAATTTATACTTGGCCTGTTAGTTAATGAATTGGGTAATGAGTTCCACAGTTTTATAGCTTTGGAGCTTAGGGTCAACTGTGAGGATGAGGTACGGGTAACAATAGTATGCAGGAGAAGAGACTGACGAGTAAAATAGTTGTGGACTGAAGAATTTTTGGTGAAGAATTCTGAAAATGATTTCAGTAAAAGGCTGTGCATGAAACGATAGGTGAAAGAAGCAATGTTGAGGTTGATCATATATCGAACAGTTTCAACAGATTAAGAGATTTATACAACTCGCTGGTGTGGTCACGGGGTCCGGACAAAGAAATATAACGAACAACTCTCTTTTGCAAAAGAGCCAGTTTGTGAAGGTAGGAGGTTTTTGTACATGACCAAACTGTAGAACAATATATTAGATGAGGATACACAAGAGTAAGGTAAATTGTTCGGAGAATACCCCTTGGCAACAAATGTCTTAATCTACCAATTACTCCGATTCCTCTGGCAATTTTTGAAGAAATATGATTGATGTGCTCCTGCCAGGTGAGCTTGCAATCAATAATGACACCGAGAAAATTTACACTTTTGGATGGATCAAGCTTTTGCCCATTTATGGAGATATTGAATATACAGTATGATATATATTGCCTTACTGACAGCTTATTTGCCATGAACCACTCAGAGAATAGGCTAAGTTCATAAACAACACTGCTTTCAAGTTGATAAGGGTCATTCCCTGTGAAGAAAATGTTTAAACTATTTGCGTTTATTGTATACTCTATACAACTGTATACTATCATTCGACTCCCAAAGCCCTCTAGTATCAGTGCGGGATAGCCTCTCAGGCGTGTGTACTGCCTATCAAAAGAAGAAGAAAAAGAAGAAGTTTATCGAATAGTTGTGCATTTGGCTTGCCACAAACTACTTCGAAAAGGACGCCGCGTTTTGCATGTATCACGGGAAATGTGTACTAGTACTACCGGTATGTTGTACATGTCCGGCTCGTATTTATGCACGCGTACCTACACGTACACCGAGTGTACGTTCGCGCGTTCCGTATTTTAGACACAAGAGAATATCAGAAAGCCCACATCCTCTCAATTTCTTCGAGCAGTCTTAAACATCTTGTAGAAGTAATAGCCAACAAGAAACAGATAGAATGAGCGACAAAGAAGATTATAATTCCAGGGTCAGTACTGAAATTCTTGAAATGTAAATACAAGTCGTCATTTAATGTGAATCGACGTAGAAACTGTGTAGCCTCTCTGACGCTTTCGTTACAAAATCGCTGTGGCTAGGCTAGCCATGAGGCTAAATTTCGTGGGTGGCTCTTTACGTTAGGCTACTGTAGCCCACGCAGCTAGGCTAGGCCTAGAAAAATTTGTTATCGTAGCCTAGTCCTAACGTTAGCCTAGGCCTAGCCTAGGCGGGTCCGGAAATTTCCGTAAATTTCCGGACCGTTAGTTTACTCCCCTACAAAAAGGACAATGGGCAAAAGCACCAAACTGCCAAGTGGAAATAGAACTGACTTTGCAGTAGGCTATTTAAAGTTAATCCAGGAGACACCTTTAAAATTTTAAGTAGCCTCATCATCATCATCATCAAGAGACAGACGTTGTTGGCCAGCGGCCATTTCGTCACTAGATAATCCATTTGCTAAATCTCAGCTTTATGGTCAAAATAAATGTTGCTTTGACGCCACACTTTGTCAAAGCTTGACTTGAACCCGTTTAGAGACGGTGCCATAACGGGTTACAGTTAGTTTCCGCCCTCGCTACCTTCCGCCCCTCAAAAACGGTGTTTTCCGCCCCTTTATTTTTAGCAGAAAACATCTCGGTGCTAATTTAGAATCCGTGCCCGGAAGTAGACATAATTTTACTCACTTCACAACTTCCAAAAGAGGGCGCTCAAACTTTAAGTTTTTTTTTTTTTAAGTAAAAAACCCTTTTCTTTTTTTCCTCACTCGAGGAACAGCGCTATAAGTGTGTGCTGAGGAAAGAAGTGAATGGTTAGTGCTGTGGAAGAAAGAAAAGCATTGTTAGTACCGGGACCCGAACCCTCGACCCTAGCGATATAGCGATTCTAGCATGAAGACCAGCACGCTTGCCTACTGCGCTACGAGCGCCGTTGCCGGTAGATGGGTTAAAAATAATATAAGTACTGCCTAATAATACTATCTATTACATATAGCTGTAGGTATACGTATTTACGTATACCTAAAGCTAACTGTATGTACTGGAGAGTGTATATATATGTACAGTATGAGATACGTATACGTAAATGTTTATATACCCCTACGTATACAGTTCCTATGCATGCCTACACCTGCATATGGCCCACCCTAACCCTATACCTATGCGTACGTAACCCTAACCTTATTACTATGCGTACGTAACCCTAACCTTATTACTATGCGTACGTAACCCTAACCTATTACTATGCGTACGTAACCCTAACCTATTACTATGCATACGTAACCCCTAACCGTACAGCTATGACGCAGTTCCGGGCACGGATTCTAAATTAGAGCCAACATCTCTTTTGGAGGCGGAAAGTAATGGAATGGAATGTGATATCAGTGGTTCTTTCGTCAAATGAAGATTCCATCAACTTTTTCTTAAAGTTTCAAACTTCATCGATGTCTTTTACTAGGCCTATTCAATGCAACACCCGTTACTGCCATGTTGACGTCTTTCCAAGCAACACCCTCACTGTAGACTTTGGTATACTTATACGTACTTACGTACAGGTATATGGTATTCAGTGCTGTGAACAACTGTTCACACATTCAGCGTAAGTCTACCTATAGACAAGCGTACTACTTATACGTAAAAAAATGCAAGTCCTTGACTAGACTTGACGTTCAGAAAAAGGTGGTAGAATTCATTCTTTTCGATGATTTTTGATGAGGATACTGGAAAAGTTTTAGGCCTAGCCATTAATTCCATTGTTGCCTTGTACTCTAATTTGAAATTTGAAGTAAACAGTTATTTTTGTCACATGTTACTTCAAACATTACTTTCTGCCCCAAGATTTTTAGGGGCGGAAAGCAACGGGCGGAAACTAACGGACCCCCCATAACGACGTGCGCTGGAAGCGAGTTCCAAATGTCAATACCACGTTGGGAGAATGATCTTTGCCTAATGCTTTTGATACAAGGTGGCTTACATATCTTGAGAGGGTGCCCACGGGTAGTGCAATCAATTGCTCTCTGGAAAAGGGTGACATTGCCAGTTACTTCACCCCTCAAATACTTATAGGCCTAGGCCTACATGTAAATCATATCACCACGCAACCTCCGATACCTGAGACATGGTAAATCTAATCTACGTAACCTTTCTGGATAGGCAAAATCCTTAAGGCCTGGAACCAATTTGGTGGCACGCCTCTGCACAGACTCGATTTCATCTATGTCTCTCCAAAGAAATGGAGACCAAGCAGGAACACCATACTCAATAATTGGATGCACCATAGCTTTATACAATAAAAGTAAAGAAGACTTATCCAAAAATCGAAGTTATTATACCTAAATGGATACCTTATTATACCTAAGACACTATTAGCTTTAGTCACACTACCAGCAATATGGTCACGAAAGCATAGCTCATTATCTACCAGAACACCAAGATCTTTTTGGGATGAGCTGATCAGGAGGTTGTGCCTGTCACCACCTGCATAATCCCCCATAGAATAGGTAAAAGATGGAGCTGATCTCCCAAGCCACCGACCAGTCAAACACATTATCAATGGCTGATTGTAAAACCTTACAGTCATCAACAGAACTAGTTTCCTTATAAAGTTTAGTATCATCAGCAAAAATCTTGGTCCGACACCCTAATAAAACATCAGGCAAGTCATTAATGTAAACCAGGAATAGGGTAGGGCCCAAAACACTCCCTTGAGGTATACCACTCTTAATATCTGCCCAGTCAGATAGACATCCCTCCACATGCACACGCTGCTTACGTTTAGACAGAAAGGACCTAATCCATTCGAGACAGTTCCCATCAATACCATAGCTTTGAAGTTTCAGCAACAACCGCTGATGGGGCACCTTATCAAAAGCTTTCATAAAATCTGTGTAAACCACATCAACATTGAAACCCTCATCCAGAAATCTTGTCCAGTCTTCAAACGTGTCAATTAACTGCGTAACACATGATTTGCCTGCCACAAAACCATACTGATCAGGAGTCAGAAGGTTGTTCCTAGTCAAATGCTGTACTATACAATCCCTTACTAATGATTCACAAATCTAACACACAACAGAAGTTAGACTGACTGGTCTATAGTTTGAAGGGTCCGAACGTCTCCCCTTCTTAAAAAGAGGAGTAACATGGCCCACCTTCCAATCCCTAGGAAGGCATGAATTCATAAGGGTTTTCTTGAAAATTTCATTCACAGCATCACAAATCGGGTTTCATAAAGAACCCGTGGGTGAATTCCATCAGGTCTGGGTGATTTACTAGTATTTAACTCGCTTAATTTCTTCAAAATATCATCCCTATGAGCAGGGCTGGAAAAAATGTAAATTTCCCTGCAAGCAAATCAAATTTCCCAGCAAGTAAATCAAAATTTCCCCCAAAGACATCACATGTTTACATACAAAAAAAGTCAAATTTCCCTGCAATGACATTCCCAAATTGCTGGTTTTTTCCAGCCATGCCTATGAGTCTCAATAATTGAAAGCAAGTCACCATTGAACCTATCAACAATTTGAGGTAAGCTATTCAAGTCTTCATCGGTAAACACACTACTAAAAAACTGATTGAGAATATTAGCTTTACCCATAGCGTCATCAACCAGATTCTCTTTACCCTCGCACTCAAGAGCGTGGACAGGATTTTTTACAGAAGACTTACTCTCAACATACCGCCAAAAAAACTTTGGGGTTTGCCTTAACTTCCTGAGCAATATTACGCTCAAAATTACAAACAGCCTTCCTTGTACTCCATCTAGCTTGATTCCTTAAACGAGCGTAACTTTTGTAATCACGTTGGGACTGTGACCTCAGAAAAACTCTCCTTTTGCTTCTCTTTGACCTTACTAAGAGCCTCACCAGTCATCCAGACTGGCTTGTTTCTATTACTCTTGCCTCGACATTGAACTTTAGGGATAAATAACTCCACAGCCTCCAGGACCTTAGATCTAAAAAAGTTCCAAGCTTCCTCAGTTTCCATGTCGTGAAGGGTAGCACCCCAATTTAAATCAAGAAATTTCACTAACCCAGCATAGTCACCCCTGTCATAAGCATACTTAGTTGCCACACTATCTGCAGGGGCACCAGCATACCTCGTACAAAAAATCAAAATGTCATGGTCACTATTCCCTAAACCAGGAAATTGATTGATATCGGTTAAGGCCTCCTGATCTTGGGTTAACACCAAGTCCAGTAAAGATGACTCCTGGCCCAATCTATGACGAGTGGGATTCAACTGATGCTGAGTCAAAAAATTTTCCTTCACAGAATCTAAAAATAACTCAGCTTCATAATGGGATGTAGTAAGAGAATACCAATTAACATTCTTAAAATTGAAATCACCCATCAATAAACAATCCACATACCTGGGGTTACAAGCTTCACGAAGCACACTATCGAAACCAATCTTATCATAAACACTTGAAGGACTCCTGTAAATACAACCAATACACACTGACTGCCTCTGCCCTAAAGCAATTCTCACCAAAATAGCTTCAGAAAAATTGCCTGGTTCTGAACCAACGAGGACTAGGCTAGGCCTAGGGTTGTCGCACTAAAAATACGACTAGCCTACCAAAAAAAATAGCAAACTTCAAGAATTTGACTGATTCACATTGTTAAGTACCCATTTCTAAGCAACCATGCCAAATTTTGTCAAAATCCGACCAGTACTTTTAAAAATATAGCCGATTTTATGTCTCCGTAATCCTTTCGGTTTCTCCAAATCGCTGTATGCTTCAGTGTTACGATCTGCCTGCAAAAGTTGGTCAAAAACAACATTGTAACTGCTCACTCAGACGCTTTGATTATTCATAACTGTGTTACACAAGATGTGCCGGCGTGAATATGCAACGTTGCTGGGCAAGACACTCAGTGATCACTCGTCTGTGTCAAGATAGCTTGCGTTCTGTGTACGTAACATGCATTAACAAGTCGCACATAGCCTGCTTACACACAGTCTATGCTATAGCAATCCGTACACATACTTACGCACACATACACAAGTACGTAATTTACTAACCGTACTTCGGTATTGCACGTACAGGTATATACAATGCAGTACTGTATGTAAGCATCTTGGTGGGAAATCCCTTGTTGCTAAGCTGAACAATGGGCTCATACATAAACATATCAATGTCGGCTCAGTACAAAAGATGTAGGCGGGGATCAATGGGCTGTTTCATTTAAATCGAGCGTGCATCGGGGCTGAGCAAAAAATCATTTTTTTTTCTTCGGAAATGGAAAGATCATGAAAAACGCTACAAAATGATACCTGGATGCAATTGCGGATTTTTCTGGAACCGGTTGTAATCATGTCACCAATGTTTTAAGCCCAAAAATGGTAAAGAAATATTATTTTTGGCGATCCCTTCCCTCCATTATAATGTAGAGTTCCTTTTCTTCTTTCTAAGGATATATGGGTTGTAGGGGTCAAAGGTTCAGCCCCAATGCACTATCAAGTCAAAGATGGCTGTGTGTGGCATTTTACGTGTGACCAAAACACACTTTTGACTGTCACCGTTGCAACAATGCTTCAAAGGAATCGTTAGAAACTGTAACATATTTTTTCTTCTTTTTGTTTTAATGCTTATTTGGTGAAATATTATAGTAGAAATATGTCTTTCATGTACTAAATTTACAGAGTAGGGAAAATTTTGACAATTATCAGTGTTGTAAATTCAGGTTTTTAAACACACTGTTTTAGCAACTTCGTGTTTGGGTGTGAGTAGTTCCGCAAGAATTTTGGAGAAAAATTCTGTGTGCGTGCGACAACCCTATTTTAAGAGTTGGGAAGACCTCGGTAAGACGAATACAGTGTCATTCCAGCATCGGTACATTCCGCCATAACATTCAACTAGCCTACAGTTTTCGCACCTTTCCGCCATGGCGGAAAGGTTCGAAACCTATAGCTGGAAGGCACTTTCCAAACATCTATGAAATTAGAGGAATTGTTGTAATTGCAACTAGCCTATGCCTACCGAAACATTTTCAGAAGTCCAGGTCAGACAACCAGTAAAGGCGGCATGATTGTAGGCCGGGGACTGTTAGTTTCTGCCCTCGGTAGTTTCGCGTTATTTTCCGCCCCTGAAAATCATATGGCGGAAAGTAATGTTTGAACTTACATGTGTTAAAAATGACTGTTAACTTCAAATTTCAAATCCAAGTACAAGACAACAATGAAATTTGTGGATAGGCCTAAGCCTTAAACTTTTTCAGTATCCTCATCAAAAAGAATGAATTGTATGACCTTTTTTCTAAACGGCAAGTCTAGTCACAGACTCGTATTTTTTTACATATAAGTAGGACACTTGTCTTTAGGTACTGTAGGCTTATGCTGATTGTGTAAGCAATTGTTCACAGCACTGAATACCATATACGTGTATGTAAGTACGTATTAGTATACTGAAGTCTGCAGTGAGAATGTTGCTTGGAAAGACGTCAACATGCAATGGGTGTTGTATTGAATAGTAAAAGACATGGATGAAGTTTGAAACTTTAAGGAAAAGTTGATGGAATCTTCATTTGACAAAAGTACCACTGATATCACATTCCATTCCATTACTTTTTGCCTCTCAAAAAGATGTTTTCTGCTTAAAATAAAAGGGGCAGAAAAGACCGGTTTTGAGGGGCTGAAAGTAGTGAGGGGGAAACTAACGGTGCCTCTCAGAATTGGGAGCTACAGTATGTGACCAGACAGGTAATCCATATTCCAAAACAGGTCTTACTAGAGCTTTGTACAAAAGCCTTATTGTTGCTCTGTCCAAAAACCTAAAGGACCTTTTAATTTTACCAAGGATACAGTTTGCTTTTGTGACTATCTGAGAGACGTGCTCCCTGAATACTAGATCACTATCAACAATAACTCCAAGGTCTTTCTTGGAAGTCACAACTTCTTGACTATGATGCATGCCTTTGTTATCTAACATACCATAACAAAACTCAGGATGAGAGCAACCAATTCTCAAAACATGACACTTATCAGGATGAAAGTGAAGTTGCCATTTCCTTGACCACTCATAGATATTCTCAATATTACTCTGAAAAACACTACAATCACTCTCTGACTGCTGTCAGCAAAAATTTTCACTCTACAATCCGTAACACAAATTGGCAAATCATTAGTATACAGTAAACAAGAAATAAAACTGACCCAAGCACACTACCTAGAGGGATATTACCTGCAATATCTGCCCAGTCAGAAAAATTTCATTCCACACATACCATCTGTCTATTATTCATCAGAAATTGCCTTATCCATTCCAACACATCACCCACAATACCATAAGACTTTAATTTTACTGACAACCTCTCATGTGGTACCTTGTCAAAAACCTTCATGAAATCAGTATATAAATAACATCAATTCCATTGCCTGCTTCCCAAGCTTTAATCCAATCATCAAATACATCCACAAGTTGTGTCACAAGATCTACCTGAAACAAATCCATACTGATTGGCAGACAATAAATCATTACTCATCATATACTTCATAGTACTATCTTTTAAAAGCGACGCACAAATTTTGGACACCACAGAGGTGAGGCTAACTGGTCAATAACTAGCAGGCAGAGATCTGCTTCCCTTCTTAAATATGGGGGTAACATGAGCAGATTTCCAATCACCAGGTAAGGTGTAGTGACTAAGAGTTCTCGGAAAAATAATCACCAAGGCTGCCACTATTTCATTACGAGCTTCAAAAAGAACTCTAGGATGGATCTGATCAGGCCCTTGAGATTTATTTACATTTCAATTTTTAAGTTTCTATAGAACTACATCCACAGTAATCTCCACATTATCCAATGGATAGCACCTCTAAAACAGTCCAGACAAGTGATACAAGACACATCCTCCTTAGTGAAGACACTACAAAAATGAGTACAGTGCATTAGCTTTGTCCTTAGCACTTGTAATTTTGTTACCCTTAACATCACCCTCCAGTCTTAAGTCCTGAACTAGCTGACGAATTGTTGTTTTTTTAGGAGTATAGTTCCAAAAGACCTTTGGATATTGCTTTTTGCCAATTTTTTTTTGTCAAACTCACTATTGGCCCTCCTTGTTTCCCATCATATATGGTAAGATACATACAGTATGCTAAGATATGATACTGGGTTACAAAAAGTGTGACATGCAGAGGAAAAATTGAAAATCCCTAAATCACACTTTTGAATATTATTTTACTGTATATCATAAATGAAGTCCATCAGGCCCCACCAGCAACCGTAAGGCTGACCCTGGACCCCATTATGTACTGAATTTTAGCATGGTATCATTGGTACGGTTGGGGTGCTCTTACTGTATTCTCATTGGCCCAAGTACTTTGCACAGCGCATTTGTGGGGAAATGTACTGCCCTTTTACGTGGAGATTGTTATTGATAACTGTTTAATACTGTACAGTACCAGGCGTGTTGAAAATTTCGACAATGACTACTGAGTTTATACTATACGGCAAGCACAGAGTTGCTGATTGAAAATATTGCAATATAAAACAGGACCATAAATGGAAAGGATTTTTATCCATGGATACAAAGACAGTATGAGCAATAGAAGGAACAAAAAGGGGTAAAGGACCAAACTTCAAGGCAGTCAAGGTTGACAGCTTGACACAGACACAGTGAGATTTACACAACAAAAATAGTGAATGGAACCACTTACTGGGGGGTTATTTTTGCACACGCAAAAGCATAGGTTAGACCTAACGTTGGGCAGGCCTTACGAAAACTATGAATGTGTTCATTACTTTGTTTGTATAGCTGAAAAACACTTTCCCATGTGCAGTTGCAAGAAAATTAAGGGATAAAAACGAAAAACATTGCACTAGGGCTTTAAATTTTTAGCAAAATAACTAAACGTTTAATCTAAAAAATTTGCGATCATTTAGTGATTAATCGCGATTACCTTATCACAAAAAAAAAATTTCAGCATGTAGTGACTGGTACTGAATGTAATGCAGAAATAATAAATAGTTGTTATCTTGAATGGTAAAATCAAATTATTCTAAAATTTTGAAGCCTATAAGGTTCAAATATGCCCAGAATGTTCCATTTAACAAAAACCAGTGATCATCAGGGTATACAAATGGATAAAAAACTCAAAAACGGGTTTTGTGATAAATCACTTGTAGCTTTGTACTAAACGTTTATTCCACATGCGATTGTTTAGTGATTAATTGTTACATGATCACAGCCCTACATTGCACCCATATAACTTAAACCAATATAAATAAGACCACCAAGCAGCAAGTGACCTAAAAACACTTGATCTGCCGTCCTTGTGGATACCATAATGATTAATGAGGTGCGTAGGCTAGCGACTTGGGTGCCACACACAAACAAGTCGTGGACATTGTACTTAAGTCGGCGTGTAATAACTCTCGGGAACCGGGGTAGGAATTTTGTACCCAGTGCAAACACTAATAAATTTATTGATTTTCATTTTCAGGATGGGAAGAAGTCAAGATCCAGATCTCCAGAATCAAAGCGAAGAAGATCCCGCTCGAGAAGTCGTTCAAGGTCCTCTAAACGTTCATACAGCAGAAGTAGGTCAAGGTCCCGCTCCAGAGGACGCAGATCAAAGTCTCGAGAGAGAAGGTACAGATCCAGGTCTAGAAGCAAAGGGAGGTACAGGTCGTGAGTATCCATTTTAGTCTTAGCGTAGCTCTGAGACTATTCTGGTGATCTTGGTCCTGATCCTTACAGTAATTAACTTTGTATTACAAAGACTTACATTTGGAAAGAGTAATTTTGTTTGAAATCTGCAGTGAAATTATTTGTTGAATTTATTTCATCTGTTAAGACCTGAGGAATAGTGTGTTATGTGTTGTAAATAGTACTCATGTTATTTTAATCTTGAAATCACTCAAGTGCTCGTCTAATTAATACTTTGTTTTAGGAGGTCACGATCGCCCAGAAGACGTCGTCACTCACGCAGCAGCAGGAGCAGGAGCAGGTCCCCAATGTCCAACAGGAGGAGACATGTTGGCGATAGGGTAAGACATATTGGTACAACAATGCTTCTTAAACAAGTTTTAATGGTAGGTTTACTGACAAGAAAATGTGTGAGATAATAAAAGTGAATGTGCACAGAATGTTTGTAGGCAAATGTTCTTATATTAATATCTTCAAGTTGAATGTGGTGTGTGAATATTTCTCCAAATTCTGCACCCTTGGTACCCCTCTATTTCTATCTGTACATTCTGCGGAATGAATGGTATACTGCTACTTTTCCCCAGAGTTATATCTTGTTTGGTTGTGAAGATATGGGCCCTTGAATACGGTGGTCTATGACTTCTTGCAAGTATTTTAGCAAAGAATGCGTCTGGATATGTGTTTGCACTGGTTTGCACCCGGATACCCGGTTCCAAATTGACTACCAGAACCTAAAAAGAGTATCCCATGCAAAAAGAATCACCTCATTTAGGCCATTTCCCACGGTAATGGACAAAAATATTTTGCCAATTTGGTAAAAATTTTCCGAGACTGAAAATGAAGAGAGCTCCTAGAAAATATGTTCAAGTTTGAAAGTTGTTTGTACTTCGTTTCGCAAAGTTGAAATTTTCATCGGCATGCACCCCATACGGGCTATCTTAGGGCAGTGATCCTTTTCACATATCTTACACATATCACTCAAAATCTTGCACGCAAGCTATATGACGGCGATTGAAAATCACACAGAAACTAGCAGGCATATTAACCTGCCCAGCTGGCAAAGAGGCTATACCTCTTTCATATAAAAAGTTATTAGCATTCAAATTCATGGAAAACTCAAAGCAACATTTAGCTTGAGTGTATGGTATTGCGCAATACTCTTTAGAAGGCTGTAACTCCCAAACCCCTTGAGCTATGGGCCCCAAAATGTTCAAATCATCAAAATCTGAGATGGTCATCTGGGGACTTTCCTGCAACTTTGTTGATTTGGCATGGAATGACCCTGAAGTGGATGTCTTTTCCTCAATCTTCTGGCAAAGATAATGTTAGAGGAAATGCTAATTACTGTAAGAAGAGAATGGAAACCAAAGGTGACACGTCCTCCTAATTGAACACAATGGGCTTGTCTTGAAGCATGAATATTAACACAAGGTCACATGGTTCAAGGAGAATCATGTTAGAGTCATTGCTCTTCTGGGACTACTTTCCTAAATATATGAGGAGATCAGTCACACCAGCTCTCCTAATAAATAAAGGTATGTAGCAACTTCATCTGGTGGGGTCTTCAAGTGTCAGAGTGGTCCATTCCAGATGTTGTGCACTAATCATGTGTTTCACATAAATTTGCATTGGTTCAAATCCTGCTCAATGTACAGTATGTGGTCTTCTCTGGGTGCTCTGGCTTTACTCCCATTTGGGGTCATGCTTACCAGTAAGATTGGTTCCCCATCTGACCAAGTTTGTTGCATGTTATACTGTTACCTTGCATAGCAGGCTGTAAGGCATATATACCACTTTCCAGTCATATCCCTAATGTATGCCATAGTGGATATCAAAGAAAGTCTTTTGGATGTTCATAGACATATGTGGCCTTGAGACTGGCTAAAAATCAGTGAATATTCACAAGAAGGCAACATCTGGTCCCATTTAAATCATGCAGTAGTCCATGCCACCCACAGAGTTGGTATGCCATTGTAATACTTATGTCTGCACAGATGGTTATGTTTGCACCCCAGTAATGATACTGTGGGAAATCTTGAGGTTTCAGTCTTGACTTTGTCTAGTCAAAAACAATATCATTAATGAGAGATTACATTTATAAGTTATATTAAGGTAGTGTTGTTTGCATCTAAAATTGGAGGCAGTCCTGTTGGCTTCAAATTACAGATGGTGGTTTTTGGAAGCTGAGGAGCTGAAAAAGTCAAGTCCAATCAGTGGTCTTGGGGGATTAAAGGTAAAGGGCAGTCTCCCCAAACTTATTTTGAAGAAAAAGCTAAATTACACAATTTTCATCTTATTTGTCTTCAGAGTATCTTTCATTACATTTTTTTACTTTACTATTGCATATTCAAGGTAAACCAAGCAGTTATTTCTGGTAAATTTTACATTTGAAGAGAAAAAACATTGTCACATGACTCCCAACAACCAATCATGAAACTGGACAGTCTACTACACTTCTTCAATTTGGGATGACTGCTCCTGCCCTTAAAGCACTGCAGGTTGAAACAATAACATGTACATAGCTGACTTTGCTTCTGATTTCTACTAATGCTCTTAGCGTTCCTCTCTTGATAATTGTGTTAATAGCATGTGGAAATAGTTCTGCCCAAATTCTGCACCATAACCTATCATTGACTGACACTATAGCAATTTATATATCTCTTCTCTACAGGAAGATCCAACTGAAAACTGCTGTTTGGGAGTTTTTGGACTGAGTCTTTACACAACAGAGAGAGAAATTAGAGAAGTTTTCGGTCGTTATGGACCTTTGGAAAATATAAATGTTGTTCATGATCATCAGGTAAGACAAAATTGAGTTTCGCTCTTTGTAATAGCCTGATGACATGTAACTAATCCCCTTTTTCAACCATTACAGATTTAAAATCTGCGATTCAAGATATTTAGGTCTAATGTTTTAAGTATTCAATCAAACATCTGTTAAGAATCAGCATCGAACCGGTTATTCCATAATTGGTAAATAATCAGCAAAAAATCAGCGTCAGTAAAATTTTTCACTTTTACCAATCATTACCACCTATAATTCAGAAAAGTGGCTCAGATATACCCGAAACTTGCTGTTAATTTCATTATAATTCCCGAGATACAATCCCTTTAAGCTTGCCAAAGCAGTATGCACTGATAGTTACAAACTTATAAATTTGACCTCGCCACATGCATGATCGTTGTGTATTTTTCCTGTTATATTGAAGTATTACCTGGTATAAGTATTAAGAATTGCATTCAACGTGTATTTCTCACAGTCTCGCAGAACCTGCTGCCTAAGTTGCTGTACAAACTGTGCTACAAAAACACCGAGTACAGACGATCCAACCGCAATGTTATGCTGTATTTTCAAGTCCCCAAGCTTACCATACTGTAGCTGTGCATATTTTGTGCAAGTAGCAACTAATAAGTTAGGAAGTTCAGTGGTTATTATACTTCATAAATTTACCCATTCCCAGCATTCCTTCTGTAAAATTATTTACAGATGGTCTCATGCAATGTTGTCATGCGACGTCATTGCAAATGCAAAGAGTGATGTTCATGGTTTCATGCATGCAGTAGCATTATGTGCATGTCCGCTTTTACTGCCAAACAAGGGATTGTATTTTGCTCGTTGACATCATATGCATACAACCTATTGCAAGATTTAAATTGCCCCTGCATCATGATTGGTTCAATTGCATTTACCCTAGCCAGCCAATCAAAATTTATGCCATTGCCTGTGTGATTAGTGTTTGAAAATGCTTGGCCATAACAAATTTTCCCATTGAGTTTGTGTTACAAGGATCAAACTTCCCATACTTACATATATGCTCGCTTAGCCCCTGTCGCATTCCATTTGCAGATTCTTCTTAAATTAGACATAAGTTCAAGACAAGAAGTGCCAGAAATATGCAGGAAAACTTTTATCAGAAAGGAACCATAAGATTCATTAATCAAGTGCTTTTGTTTTGTTTGTACTGTTCTGATGAAAAATGAATTTGCACTCTAAAGTGCTTTCCAGAGTAATAACTCTACAGTAAGCCTTCTCAGCCAGACTGCTTTTCACATTTCATCATAGTGCTGCTGTGATCTTGCCATAGAGTGATGAAATGTTTCGGACTTCTTCAAGTTTGTTTCATTCTCATAATTTTCTTGAAACAGACCGGCCGTTCAAGAGGATTTGCATTTGTGACATATGAAGAGATCGATGATGCTAAAGAGGTAAGAGGGTGTTGTTTTCAGGATTGGTCAAAACTTAAAAATACCTTTCCTGCTTTACAAAAACACAAGACTGTAGCTGGAATTTTCAAAGGTCAGTCTGTGCTAAGACAAGGGTCATTTGAAATCACACAAATGAGCTGCACGATTCCCACCTTCATTTAAAAGACCGACAAAAGGAATATTTGTCACCAGGCAATTCCTGTACTGTCCTCTTTATAACCTGTAAACCTGCCCCCCAAAAATGTGGAAAGAATGATTTTTCTGCATATATATTTTGAACCCTAGTCAGACTCTGCAAAACCTTATTAGATTGATACAGCAATGTAGGAAATGAGGTGTATTCTTCATTATGTAGATGCAAAATGAGAGGAGAAATCATCTTTTGGTTTTGTCAGTGTTCAAGGTCTTCTGACAGGGAATAGTTTAGTGTTCAAAATTTGCATGGCAATTTTGCTGTTTCTGAGCTCCATATATCACAAAATCTTTAAAAACCAATGTGTTTCATGTGTTAGAGCTGCTGTACAATTTTGCATTTTTACCATCTTGTTCATTTTGTGAATCAAATGTAATGCAATAACTGGTAATTATTCTCTTTTCTAATATCCCCAACATCAAACTCTAACAAGGCTTGCCCACACAGCTTCAGTGATGGATATAAGCCTGAAAAGGGGTACAGCCAAAATGAGTGAATTGATTTTATGTCTATGTCAGGGAATAATTTATCGGGTATCGCATCGCAATTTGCTACACAAAATGGACAAATTGCTACACAAATACAAAATTGAAGAGCAGATTTTGTATGCACAGCACTAGGGACTGTAATGATTTTGTGGAAGAGGAGCCCAAAAAGCTCAAAATTGCTATGCAAATTTTGAACACTAAATTATTCCCTGTATGTTACTTCAAAGGATATTTCTGTAGAGCCTTAAGCCTTTCAGTTAAGGTTGGATATCCATGGGTATGGTTGCAACAGTTATTTCCAGTCCTACAATCATATAGAAAAGGAGCTTGTATGTGTTCATACCATTCTTAGCCATGTAAATTTATTATATGTAGTAAAAGTACCCTTCTGTTTGTAATAACAGTCAGAGATCATCTTGACTCACTAAATGTCTACATCTGAAAAACTTCAATAACAGGGTTTTATGTTTGGAAACTCAGAAATGGGAAATATGTCATATTTTTCCAAAATATGCACACTTTAGAGCCTTGTATGTATAGATCAGTCCTGGAAAATAGCCTCAGCATTTCTGCAATACCACTTAGGTAAATGGACTTCGACTTCAGCAAAAAATTTTTCGAGGTGATAGATTACAGGACATTGTACAGGGACTTAAAGATATGAAAGTTGCACAAAAGACGACTCGAAATTAGGCCTAAAGGAGAAATTTGGAGTAAATGACTTGGAGAGAAGTTGTTTATGATAGAAGTTTCCATTGTGATCCAAATTTGAGCGAATGCATTCAGTATTATTTTTTCACGAACAGAACATTGTTGCAATTTTTTAAGTTTTAACTGAATATTTTCATTGAGAAAGTTCAGTATGATTGGTATGTATGGAATGTATATAACTCACCATCTGCTGTCAAGAAGTGATCACTGCACACACATGAAAGTGACATGGAAGAGAGTGACCTTTATATTTAAGAGCCAGATGTTTAATGGTTTTGATGCCTAATTCAGTGGGAATAATTGCCAAAGTGGCTGTATTGGTTTATCAATGGAATTCAGTATTGGTTTTATCAATGGAATTCTGATGCTCCTAAAACAAATTACATTTATGTACAGTAGTACCAAGTCAGTATTCAACTTCCATAATTAACTTTGTAAACTGCTGTTTGCATTGGACAGTTACCTGATAATAATAATAATACTGAGTTAAAGTTTTTTTGCAGAACAATTCCTTTTTACTTCTGCAATTTTTTTTTTTTTTGGCCAATATCTTGTTTGTGAGTGCTGAGAGATTAAGCTCCAGTTTACTGAAATGAGTTCATTGAAACTTGAACGCAGCTTTGCATTCAGTTTCCTCATTGTTATTGCAAAACAATGATTTGCTAAATGTACATGCAGATTGAAACCATGTAGGTGTTTGATATGTCTTTCACAGCATGAAAAACCTTGTAAATGGTTTTGTGAGAGTTAAACCAAGGCATCAATGTGAAGTATTCAAATCACGGCATGTAACTTTTATATAACGATACTGTATAAGTATGATTGGTGGAATGTATGAAAGTCTCCCAGGGCAAAATTTAAAGCAATTGGCTAACTTGCAAAGTGCACACTGCCAAATCTGTTGTTAATATTGAAATACATGCTGCTTTCTCAGGCCAAAGAGAAAACCAATGGTATCGAAATAGATGGTCGACGGATCAGAGTGGATTTTTCTATAACCAGACGTCCTCACACTCCAACACCAGGGATCTATATGGGCAAACCAACCAGGTAAGTGTCAAAGTTTTCAGTGGTTCATTGATGTCCAATTTACTAGAGAGTTCCTTCTCTGTGACATGGATGGTATTGTTCTCCACTCACTGTACATAAAAGTATTTAAAAAACTTCATGTTGTACACTTTTTAGCTTTTATGCAAGTGGTTAGATCCTGCATCTTGCAGTGGGGAAGTCTGGAGTTTTGAGTCCTGGGTCAAGTCATACAACATGGGAACCTACTGCTAATGTGCATTGTGCTCAGCATAAGCAATGGAGTAGGAAAACAAGCCAGTGAGCAACAACTATAAGAAAGGCTGTGGCTGGCTCAACTTAAACCAGTTGGTTAGAAACTGAGCTGTAAATTCCATCCAGCCTGAATCATCATTTTGGGCTTTATTTGTAATGAAGCTAACATGTCCATTGCAAGGGAGTTTTTTGCGTACTGCCATAATCAGGCAATAAACAAAGCACCTACAATATTTTTGCTGACTGTGAACTGTATATTTAATCCCCATATAAAAATGTTTCGATACCTGATACATGCTATGTAAAAGATGGAAAGGGAAAATGTGCATTTGGAGGAGACCCTGTAGAAGTACTTTCAAATTGTGAAAAAGAATTCAGGGTTGTAGCTAGACAAAACTGGTGCTGGTTGGGAATCTTACGAGAAGTGTAGAAGTCAAACAAGTCCATAGTAACATATAATTTTTGGTTTGGTAAATGGAAGTATTTTGCTTTAAATAAAAATAATAATAATGGCTTGGTAATATTTTCTGTTACTGGTTTTGAAAGAAATTGGCAGAGAAAACATTATCCTAAAGAAGATTGAGTACTCATTTTCAGAGGACTTAGTGCTAGTAATTTGTAAATAACAGTTGAAAACCATTCATAGACATGTAATTTCAGCTTAACCGATGACAATACTGAAGGTTTTGCATAATGCGAGCTAGATGCCATGATACCTTGGATGCAGGGAGGGGATGCAGTTCACATTTCTTGCTTTTCATCTCTTGTATGTCTTTGGGTTGTTCAGGGTATGTGGGCCAAAGTTCCAATTTGCAGAGACCTCAAGTTTTGCTAAATCCTCTTATATTTCAACAAATAAGCCAGAATGACTGCAGTTGTATAAACTCCTTACCTCCTACTTATATTATAAAAATAATGATTCTTCTGGAAAGAGGACCTAACATGTTGGCCAAGGATCTCTAGTAACCCTTGCAATGTCTTGAGGACCATACTGGCAAGATGGTGGGAACCTTTCTTGATTTAAAAACATTAGAGGGGACAATGTGAATATAAGAATTTTCATTGGGTAATCTGAAGGACTACCTAGTTGTGAACATTTTGCAAACACCCACTGTAACAGGACAAACTATGACACAAAGGGAAACATTTGCAACAATAAAACGATGATAACACTAACATTGCAACAAAATCCCAAGCCATATCTAAAATTCAATTACACATAACAAGCAAATGAAAACAAGGCAGTAGGGAAGGAGCTAATGGGACAAGAGACTGCTACTAAACTACTGGCATTCTACTTACCAGAAAAAATACAAACGAACTAACCAACCCCAAACTGCAGAGTGGAAGGTGGGTTCAGTGTGCATACACTCTTCTGCCTCATCTCTTGATTTCTGGTAATTATTCTATTTGATAGGCCTGTACGCCGTGATTACTATGGCTACTACGGAAGGCGAACCCCCAGCCCTGACTACAGACGACGGTCCCCTTCACCATACAGCAGAAGGAGATATTCCAGGTCTAGATCGAGATCTCCGAGGGATTACCGTGAGTAACCTAATGATTATTCAGAATATGTTTAAGTATGGAGGAAGTAGGTGACTAGGGAAAAGGAAAGGAAATGGTTGGCAGGGTAAAGAATTGAAGCTGCTGAAGCAGAAATAAATTCAAATCTACAGCTGTAGAAGTTGATAATCTTCATGGCAATACTTTTTCGAGCATCATTTACCAATTTAATGTTATCAATGTTACTTACTCACTATATTCATGAATTAGTTTAAGTGACTGTTGATGGTAGGAGGGTATGGCCAAGTGAAAGCTTTCTGACCTGTGGTGGGTGAACCGTACCAGAATGTTGCTAAATATGGTGAATTAGATTTTAAAAAAAATATATGTATATATGACTCAAACGTTTTGGGTTAAATGCAGTTGTTGAGTTGTGTTGGGTCATTAGAGTTTACTTTCCTGAAGAAATGAGTCCACTTCTTGGGTTATGATTCTTCAGGGTTCAGAAGGGTTTTTCATTTTTCAGGATTGAACTACAGTATATTGTAAGTGTATAGGATTAAAGCAATTGTGACTTTTGGTGACTTGGCAGTACATGCAATATGAACAAAACCAAAGTGTCCAAACTGAAGCAAAAACAATAATTTACAATTACAAGGATGGAGAGAAGAGAGATGAAAAAACCTTCAAATCATTGTAATGCAAGACCTTTTCCCAAGCAGCATTTTTTTAAAGTATGCTGTCATTTTGTTTTGGCCACACACTACATCAGTCACTGGAAGGATATGTATTTGGTAGAGTGAACCCTCAGTGGGGTATTGGTAGGTGATATCATGAACCTGTTTAAATATATTCTGTATTTAACATTCAACTCATGAAGAAGAGGTGAAGATACAGAAATAGAATGAAAACACCAGAATGAACAAGTAGAATGAACCCATCAGAATGAACAAGTTAACCTGCAGGAAGAATTGAAAATTTGGTGGTCAGGTAAGCATGTCAAATCTGAGGGCTTCCAGTAACAGTATACTCAAGAAACATTTAAAAAAAAGAACAAAAAAAAAGTAAACTTAGTGTCACAACAAGTGTCAAGATGATCATTGTCCAGCTGACATGGTTTTGGAAGTCTGAAATGGTGATGGGAACATTTTGTCAAACAAAAAATTTGTGAGGAGAAAATGAAATTTGATGAAGAACAAGGTATTGAACATGGTAACAAATGTTAACAGCATTTTATAGGAGGTGTGAGTTTAAGAATTTTACTTGCCTCAAAATTTTCTGGAATCCAGTGGAATGTAGCACTTCTTAATTTTTCAGCCTCCTCAAATAGGCATATAGGTATATTAGAGACAAACAAGCTATCATTCCTGTCCTATGGAAGTTGCTGTTACTTAAATTTATTTAGGCACTTTTCTGAATCCATTCAAACAAGAGTTAACCACATGGAATGTCTGTAGAGAGTATAATAGTGTCTTTGTTTCTTTTCTTGGTTTCCCTGTATCTTGCAGGTCGCTACTGAGATGTTCTTTCATCTGGATCATCAGTTCTCTTCCAGCTTATGATCTCTCCCTTTATCCATTTTCTTATTTTACATAGTTTGCAACTAACTTCAGGTCATTAACAATTGATAGTCATATGATTGTTCTAATGGTTAATAGTCACATAATTGCATGTAAACAGATAACAGCAAGCTTTAGAGTTCTGAATAAATGGAATTTTACAGAAAATGGAAGACCCCTTGCAGAGCAAATGGCTCTTATTAAGCTTGAATAACTGTTGGGTTGTATGTAAGTGATCTATGTCAAATTACCATCCAGTAGATTCTATACTGAACCTAGACTGCTAAGTAAGGGTGTTACATTATTGAAGTGAGTCAGAAGAAGTAATAGTAGTTTTGTCTGTAATAATAAAAAATGATGGGTATATAAATTATCAGAATGAATGATATGATTAAAGTGACACTAACAGGTTGGTAAAGGGATATACTTTCACAACATATTTTGGACCAATGTCTCAATTACAATTGTCACTTTCTTTTATAAGGCCAGGAAAATGAAAATGGAAGATAGAAGAGTTGAAAAATGTGTCTGAAGTCAGAAAGAAAGGGACTTAAGCTATTCTCATTAAGAAGATGAAGACAAGATAAGAAAACAGGTCTCAGGACCGAAGCAAATTGTGTTGAAAATAACCAGAATGGAAGATTTCGAAAAATAAGTGGTGTGATTCACGGAAGCAAGTTGTGACTGAAGAGGGGAAGAAATTCAGCCACAAAGGTGAAGAGTGAAGTTGGGCTGGTGATAAGGATAAGTAGCGTAGATCTCCTCCCTCCATTTTAAAAGTCATCTCAGAGTTTGAGAGTTTACATGGGAGCAAAGTCTGATCAAATCAATCAGGCTTTTTTCCCACATGGCTACTGGCATTCAAATTATCATTCTCAAATTTGAAAGAGTTTGAATTGTGCCTCAAAGAAATCTTTGTCAAGATGCTTCCTCCTTCTGTAAACTCTGAAGTGGCTTCGTCTTCTTGCATGTGAGGTGGTGGTTCCTTTCACCATCAGTGACCTTGGTTCAATATTTGTGTGATGACTGCCAATAATGAGATAAAATATTTGCTGACTTTTGAAGGAATTGTTGCTTGGAGCATCCAAAAATATTCTCCTACGTATTATCCAGAATTGTACAAAGTGATAAATGTGTTATGTTTATGTCTATGTGTTTTTTTTTTACTTTTTTATATTTGCAGCTTCCCATGTCAATATCTTTGATCGAACCAAAGATACTGTATATATCATGTTCAGTCCATTTCTTGTCTTGCTTACTGTATGTATATGTTTCCATAGCAACTGTTGCTAAATTCCTTTAAGCTTTCCCTTCCCTTGTTATGCATCCGATCTCATCACTTAAGAATGAAAGAATTCTTTTGTCTCAGAAAGACAAAGTTGACAAAGTTGTTCTGTTGCAATATGTGAATGCTTAATACAAAACTCAATAGAGGTGAGGTTTAACAATTTTTTTTGTGCTAGGCAGGATTTTAAATAGTTACTGATGATTGTTCTTATCTTCAAGTTGGGTACTTTCTTACCTACAGTAGCTTAATTTGATTTGCATTTGAATCTCATTTAATGTTCACCTTTTCTGTACTTTTTCATTTTTTCTGTCAAGTCAGTTGTAAAATGAACACTTTCCTAGTCCATCTGGTTAAGTAACCATACAGCAAGTTGCAATCTACTTTCTATTTTGTTGTAGTCATGTACTTGTCCAAAGTTGGACATTTATTAACACACTGTCCCATGCTTACTAATTTACAACACAATATGTTATGTTGTCTGTATTCCTAGTTTGAAGAAAATGAAGAATTGTGGCTGGCAAAGTGTTTGAAGCCTTCAATGTTTCAGAAAAGTCTTAGAAGACAGGGATATCTTCCTTTGAAGTGGTTCAGTCAGTTGATGTGAACTTGCTGTTGGGTCAGCCTGAGAGCTAAATTGTGTGGTACCTTGCCCTCTATATATCTGTCTCTGAAGAAGCCTTCTCTAGGTAATTTTATGAAGAAATTACAAGAATTCACTCAAATCTAGCATCTTAATCCTATCAGAAGACAGGGTTCAGTAGTAAATGAAGAAAGAAAATTCTGAGAAAAGAATGTGCTGTCAAGAAGGAGGAATGATTATCCAAGTTAGAAAATTATCCAAGAGAAGATAATATTTTGAACTCTGGTAGTTTGCTTGTCATTGATACAAGATGAAAGAAGAAGAAAGAAAAAGGCCTTGAAACGAAGTTTCTCCTAAATGGTGTGTATTATCGTTTGAATCCCTTCAAAATACCCCTGTGTGCTAGTAAATTTTAGGAAAAAAGCTGTGGTATCCCTGTTTGTACATTTTTATTGTTGTATTATTAATTCCTAAAATTGTGTGTGACTGACTGGGTAATTGAGATTCGAGTAAGCATCTGTCCTGAATCTACCATGGGCTCAGGATAAAATATCCCCTCTTTATTTGACAACTGCATTATCTTTAATGCAAGTGCCAGCATGTACAACCTTTAAGGTTTTTTCATACCATGCATGAATTAAAAAAAAAATATGCATTGACAATTGAACTTTGAGCGATTTTCAAATATCCATTCAACCAGTAAAAAATTTCATTTCTTGGTTGGTCGGAAGGAAATAGAGTGTGACAAAAACGTGGAAAAGTTGAAATGGTTTTTAAATCAGATTAAATTGTCAACTTTTTTTGCATTGTATGTATTTTGTATGCTGTCTGAAAAGGCCTTTTTTCAACAGGAATTCATTGCTCATGATAAAATATGTTTGTAACATTGTAGTTTGCATAGATTGCTCGTAAGAAAACACTTTCTTTACCGTTTGAGCAGCAGGTTCACCAAGGAGGCTCACCACATTGAATCAGAAACTCTCTTCCTAACTGATGTGTTGGTCCATCCTACAAACTGATTTTACCTTATTTTTCTTGTGCACTATCAATTGTCAATATACTTGATTTTAAAAAAATAATTGAAATTTTCTTGTTGTATTTAACCTTTGTTTATTGAACCTTTGGCTTTAAAATGAATGTTCATGAGGAATGCCCAGATTGAACATAAGCACTTTTTTTTGGTTTGGATCATCATAGTTTTTTACATAGTTATTATACCTTTCCCTGGTTGGGAAACTTTGCAAACTGACTGCTTATGTTGAGATTCCAGTTTTCGTCAGTCACGTTACAATGATAGTACACGAGAGCCTTGTTGTTTGACTCTCCATACGTACTGTATATATGCAGACAAGTTAAACAAGAGTCAATTATCAAACTGCAAATGACTTCAATTAGGGCGTATATTATTGCGAAAGGTTTGATTAAGATTTCTCTCTTAAATTAGAAAGCCTGTAAAGCGAGAATAACTGTACCCAAACTAAAATAGCAGGACAATCGAAGGCTGGACTAACTTGGTAAAGCACTCTCAACAATTCTGCACAATTGCGAAGCATAGGAGCAGTTGCACTGTATAACGTTAGACTAGTTGGGTTAAACCATTTTAACAAAGGAGTGTAACGGTTCATCAGACGAGTGTATTAGAAAATATTTATCACAACTATGGCCGTTCACCTAGCGTGATGAAGTAGGTCTACTTCACCCTTACCACACACTGACTGCGGTATGATAAGCCTGTAACATTATGGCCTACTGAAGGTCACCAAAGGCCAGGACTAGGAACCAGTTATTTATGCTTAAAAAGAGAAAAAGAAACCCAAGAATGTAGGAGTTCTTTATTTATTCAAAAATCTTAAATACATACTGATTAGGAGGCCTTTTGCAGTTCCCTTTTAGCCTTTGGGTCAACTTAAATTTCACTTCCCAGCAGAAACAGTACATCACTTAGGAGCCATATTGCTACCGATTGGTCGTGTGCATCTTCAAAGTCACATGATGAACTTTTTTGAAGAGCTCAACATGCTTTTATGGACAGTTACAGAGGCACCTTACAAAAACTATGAACATACATATAGCTTTTACGTCTGTGCATACACGGTGTACACAAGGAGTTTCCCAACCAGGGGAAGGTATAATAACTATGTTTTTACCAAGCACATTTAGTTCAGGAACATAAAAATTCATAGATGTTTAGTTCCTAAGGCAGTAAAATAAGTTCTGCACAAGGAGTTAACTTAACACAGGATATGGAGTACAGGAGTTGGGAATTAGTTCAGTCTTAGGGGATGAAATTTCCCTTGAAAATCCCCACCTCCCTATATGATAGTTTCAGTATTTTGCAGTGGGACACTCATTTTTTGGTTTCAATGAAAAGAGAAACCTATGCATTCATGATGGCGTGCGTGTGTATGTATGTGCGTGTGTGTGTGTATGTGTGTGTGTATGTGTGTGTGTGTGTATGTGTGTGTGTTTGTGACACTTTGCTTGTTTACACGATATCTTGAGAAGGGAAAATCTGACAATTCTCAAACTTGGTACACAGATACCCCATACTGAGAGGAAGAACCCTATTGATTTTGGTGGAGGTCAAAGGTCATCTGGGGTCACAGGGGGTCAAACCCCATAATCCTTGTTTACATGATATCTCAAGATAGGAAACTTGGAAAAAATTTCAAACTTGATGTGAGGAAGTGTTATGTTGTAAGGAAGAACCCTATTGATTTTGGTGGAGGTCAAAGGTCATCTGGGGTCACAGGGGGTCAAACCCCGAAATCTTTGTTTACACGATATCTCAAGATAAAAAACTTGGATTAATTTCAAACTTGATGTGTTGATGCTCTATGATGTAAGGAAGAACCCTATTGATTTTGGTGGAGGTCAAAGGTCATTTGGGGTCACATGGGGTCAAACCCCGAAATCCTTGTTTATACAATATCTCATGGTGGGAAACTTGGATTAATTTCAAACTTGATACGTTGATGTGTTATGATGCAAGGAAGAACCCTATCAATTTTGGTGGAGGTCAAAGGTCATCTGGGGTCACAGGGGGTCAAACCCCAAAATCCTTGTTTACACGATATCTCAAGATGCTAAACTCGGAATAATTTCAAACTTGATGTGTGGATGTGTTATGATGTAAGGAAGATCCCTATTGATTTTGGTGGAGGTCAAAGGTCATCTGGGGTCACAGGGGGTCAAACCCCAAAATCCTTGTTTACACGATATCTCAAGATACGAAACTTGGAATAATTTCAAACTTGACATGTTGATGTGTTATGATGCAAGGAAGAACCCTATAAATTTTGTTGGCAGTCAGAGGTCATTTAGGGTCACATGGCGTCAAACCCCAAAATCCTTGTTTATACAATATCTCATGGTGGGAAACTTGGATTCATTTCAAACTTGATACATTGATGTGCTATGATGCAAGGAAGAACCCTATTAATTTTATTGGCGGTCAGAGGTCATTTGGGGTCACATGGGGTCAAACCCCGAAATCCTTGTTTATACAATATCTCATGGTGGGAAACTTGGATTAATTTCAAACTTGATACGTTGATGTGTTATGATGCAAGGAAGAACCCTATCAATTTTGGTGGAGGTCAAAGGTCATCTGGGGTCACAGGGGGTCAAACCCCAAAATCCTTGTTTACACGATATCTCAAGATACGAAACTTGGAATAATTTCAAACTTGACATGTTGATGTGTTATGATGCAAGGAAGAACCCTATAAATTTTGTTGGCGGTCAGAGGTCATTTAGGGTCACATGGGGTCAAACCCCAAAATCCTTGTTTATACAATATCTCATGGTGGGAAACTTGGATTCATTTCAAACTTGATACATTGATGTGTTATGATGCAAGGAAGAACCCTATTAATTTTGTTGGCGGTCAGAGGTCATTTGGGGTCACATGGGGTCAAAGTCTGAAAATCTCCTTAATGTGATATCTCAAGTATGGAAAGTTGGATGAAGTTCATATTTGTTATGTGGATGTGTTATGGTTAGGAGATGGTCCCCATTTCTTTTAGTGGAGGTCAAAAGTCATCTGGAGTCACCGATGGTCAAAGTCTGAAAACCTTGTTAACGTGATATCATATGTTTAGGAAGCTTGGATACATTTCCTATTTGGGAAAGTGGATGCATTATGGTCAGGAGATGGTTCCTCTTGTTTTGGGCAGAGATGAAAGGTCATCTGGGGTCTCCAGGGGTAAAAGTTATACCCTTTTAAATGTTATTTTTCTAGATAGCTGCCTGTTTGTCTGCCTGTCTGTATGTTGGTCTGTCTATCTATCTATGTATGTCCTTTATGGAGGTCAAAGGTCATCTGAAATAACAAAATTATTTTTTGAACATACTAGTATAACATTTGAGCGAGAAGATTAACGGTGCATAATGGCATTATTTGAAATGAAAAATTTATGTATCATCGAAACCTCAATGCATTTTTGCATTCTGGTTATCCCTAAGCAAATGTGTGTGTGTGTGTGTGGGGGGGGGGGGAGGGGAGGATTTCAAAAATTTTCATCGATGTGAAATTCTCTCATTCATCTTCAAAAATAAGATTTCTTGTCCTGTCTACAAAATTGCAGATTCAGTTTTGGTTTTTCCATTGCTTGTAATAGTTACAGCCCTATAATCGGACACTCCTAAATTCCAAAACCAGGGCTACATTATGGCATATATGTTACATTTTAGCACCAGCTTTGTTCAGACACCCCTGTTTCAACAATTTGATCACAGATTAGTATAGAGATTACCTGAATATAGGGCTGTCAGACAATGGGGCAGTCACCTGCTTGACACAGTTTTGTCCAGTTGTGCTTTGTACTAGAGTAGATTCTATGCAGGCCAATGCATTTTGCATTAAGCTACAGTAGTTCCCAATGGCAAATTGTTTGATGCCTTGCATTTTCTCAGTCCTCCAAACACCATTGGGGTACAGTTTGATGATGGAGAGCAGCTGCAGGCAAAGGTTACTGAAGGAAGAGATTGAGACCAAAAGGAGGAAGGAACTAATAAACAAAGACTGAGCAGAAGCATCAATCTTCACTGGAATATGGGGGCCACTTCATTTAAAAAAAAGTGTAATAAAAGTCTGGAGTTGGTGGGAATATTTCCACATGTCCACCCAGGAATGAACCCCTTGGCTGCAAATATGGGAGAGGGATTACAAGACAAACCCCTACCCCTTAATGCACAACTTCCACTCACAGTTTGCTCTTCCAATTGAGTATTGAGATGTAATATTTAGTATCCAGTGCACTTGGATTTTTTTCAAGGTCCCTGGTGTGTCTGGCTGTATACATATGCTTCAAATAAGCACGAATCTTAGGTACCTTTCAACTAAATTGATTATTAAAACAGTTAACAGACATGTCATGCCACACTATCTGCAAGGCATTTCTAACTGATCATGATCAAAGGTTTCCTTGGTATATACTACAGGTGGAGGGGCTATACCTAATGCTGAAGTGTGCCTGCTAATCATCCAAGCATTTCAATAATGTTGAATGAAAGGTGGCGGCAGAAGCATAAAAATTTAGGGGGGACTATCAGTGAACAAGATGGAATGGTTGGACTCGTGAAACGAACCCTGTGTGCGCGTAGCGCACGTCACTAGCGCAAAGCGCGAAGTCTCACTCGCGTGGGTCCAGGGCCCGCCTGAGGGCGCTGGAAGCTCTTAGATTCTACAAGCTCTCTCGTGCAATCTAAGCCGTTTTTGGAACAATTTACGGTGAATTCAATGAACAAAAATGTGCGAAATATTTGCGTTCACAGATAGCCTATAGGCTATTTCTTGGACATCAACAGTTGCATTGTTATGTTTGTAATTTTGGTTTTGTTAAAATAATTTTTCAAATCCAAAGGAAAAGAGGCGCAGTTACCTAAATACTCTAAAATCAGTCCCCCCCTGTACTCGCCCTTGGTTTGGTACTGCACCTGTCAGTTCGGTTTTGATTTGGTATTTTAATTGGAGGTCTGTACCTTGAAATTCTTGTACTTTCACTTGGATTCAGTTCAACATTCAATCTGGTGTAAATTCATTAATATTAACCTTGGAATCAGTCTGAATCTGCCTATGCAGATCTATCTGACCAGGATGAATCCGAACTTCTGAACAAATGTGTAGGCTACCTCGGTATAATAAATACCGAGGTAGCTTACTCTTCCAAAGTTCCAACCGGACGTCCATGTACGTACGCACACGTCATGCGAACGGAGCTACCAATCGGCGGTTTTCCCAGTTATGATACGTTTCGCTCATTTTTAGCGGATTCCGGATTCCAATCTGTTAAAAAAACTAGGTTTGTGGTTGAGGTTCTTTAGCAATCACATTTCAAAGTTAGGTCGCAGGTTTCTGTAGGTTTCGACTGTTTGTGACCTTTTATTACAATAGCATAGTCTAGAATCTAGATCGTTGTTTGTTTTGAGGTTGCCAGATTCTTGTAATGATTTGTAGCCAAATACTAGGTCACAGGCATAGAGCATGGTCGCAGGGGACCGTGACAAGAATCAGCCAAACAATGGCAGAACATAGGCTAAGTCAATTTCGGCTGCTCTGTTCTGTGGTGGGTGAACAGTCTCAACTTTGAATTGGTTCAAGGCTCCCAAGTTTCTTTAACTTCTTCTTTGATTTTTTGGGGGACGCTCCCTCGCTAAGAATTTTAGGGGAGGGGACGTCCCCTCGCTAAGAAATTTAGGGGGACGTGCCCCCGCCTCCCCCCCCCCCCCGGCTTCCGCCGCCAGTGTGAATGAAATGTGAAGTCTCACATCCTAAGTTGAAAGCAGCCCCAGATAACCAAAGTTCTTTCCCTGTTGAGTTGAGCCACAGACTTGGTAGTCCAGGATGTGTTGTGCTTCCATCAAATCAATGGTGCAGGCACTGATTAGATGCATATCGCCTCAAAGCCCCTTTGAAAAATGTCAAAACATTTTTTTTGGTTAACATTGCTTTCACCAACAAGGAATTCTTGCCAGGTCATCAAACTGATCATCAATCATTCCATCCATGTATTAAATAATTTTCCCCTTCCCCAAATTAGGGTGTACCTCAAGTAAAAAAAATTTAAAAACACATATTGAAGACCATGAAACATGAATTCAAACAGGGCCAACTCCCATCTTCAGAGGTCTACCAGATAATTCCCGGGATTCAATGTTCCCCAGGTTCAATGTTCCCCGTTTTCGAATTATCTTGATGGTTTGGCAATGATCACAAGGTTCGTTATTCCAGGGGGTTTGATGTTCCCAGACGTGTGGCTGTTCGCAAGATTTGGGAACAGTGAATTTGTGACGAAGTTGTTCTATTCAAATTACAATCATTGTATTTGTTTTCTGAAAGTTGCTGAACCTTGTAAAAAGGGTGCAATATCACTCTTACTCTCAAGTGCTTCTGGGTTAACAGATATGTACTTAGATGATATCATGATACTAGAGGTTCCTGCAAAGATTTTTTTTCTCATGGGGTAATGTAATTTATTATAAGCCCTCTCTGCATGCATGTGCACCAAGCTATGCAAGCAAACAGGAAGTTTTTGATCAAGGTCATAAACACATTTTTAATTTTAAATGGAGACAAAGCAGGTACTGTAATGGGTAAGTAAATAAACTTCAACATTTGATCTTAGCTCAAGAATATCCTGTGAAGATGGGATTTATCTTTTTACACTCTTTGTTTTTGCATTCTTTGACTTGAGGTGCACTTTAATTTGGGGGACAGGGGAAGATCAAAGACTTTCTGCCAGAACTATTGTGCCCAACACATTCCATTTATTACAGATGACTTTTGACCTCTACCAAAAACTTAGGGTTCTTTCTCTAACATAAACAGTAACATGGTGCATCAATGTACCAAGTTTTCCAGTTTTCAGTTTCTCTTGTTTAGATACCATGTTTATACCAGCAAGTGTCACAAACACATACACACGCCAGCAGGACTCGGGCATGTAACATGGTTTCAGATACACAAATAGAATGCAGTACATGGATTCCTTTCAATTAAGAGTCTCTCAAATAAAGGGGTCTCCACGCTCATACCAACCCAATTTATGTATGTTTCATGTTGCAAAAACCACACTTGAGATCCCACCTTATATTGCAGATGTAATAAGAAAACAAGGTTTGTACTGTAAGTACAAAATCAATTCTTTTGTTTATGCTAGCTGGCACTTGAATTTGGAGAATGTGCATATGACTTTTACCCCCAAATTGAATTGTCCAATAAGTGAGGAATTTTCATCATAAGTGCACATATGGCATCGCTATGGGTGGAAAAAGTTGGGAAGCTGGGAGGCTCCTTCCCGGGAAATTTGGACATCTGGAGGGAAATTTCTCTTTTCTGTACATGAAAATACAGGTATAATTGTGGGAAATTTTACTCCCTTCCTGGGAAATAATGCTACTTCCTTCCTGAGAAATATTTTTTCCAGCTGTGGGCATCGCAGTGCAAATGTTGTGATACATCACCAGATTGAAAGGGAACACATACTTGTGATACAGGCAGATATAATTCTGTCACTAATTCTCAAGACAATTAAAACGCATTGTAACCAATGTTCCATATCACCTCTTTTGTATTTTTGTCCTTTAAAATGCAAGTTTTAACTAAAAGTGCAAAGTGGTAAAAACATTTTTCAACCACTTATAAACAAATGACAATGTTAAAACCTATATTTGCTCTTTATAAATTAAATTTTAACCTGCATCTGAAAAGACTAAAAAAAGGTAAGTTTTCATGTTGGCTAGTCATCAAGCCTCATTTTTCCAATGCAAATTTTAACCATAATTCCTGTTATATGGAACAAACTATCCAAACATGAATTCACCATGATGTTTGGAATTTGTGATATAAATTGCTTTTCTGATAATTCAAAGCATGACACTCCTGTAATATCCACCAAGGGTCTATAGCCCAATGACTTGATTGGAGAACTTGATGAGCCCAGGACTATAGCTACTGCTCATTTATAAATATGACGTGACCAAATGATACAGCAGTTAATAAAATATGAGGCAGTATGTAGCCTACATTTATAGGCTGCATGCCTGTGTGCAGTCTATTCACATACACTGTTGGCCCTATTTGTCGTTGTTTGGGTCCTTTTGGACCCATGCGGAGAGCTCGGCTGTCACCCATCTTTACTGTTTCACGCGGAGCTCTAAACTGCGAGTAGCTACCCGAAAATTCGGCCACAACGACGAGAGAGACAATAGTTTAAGGTCACGGGGTCAATGACCTACGGAAGCCCATGCGGGGCGGGCTACGTCCGCTTTTCCGCCCACTCCCGAGGCGCGCAAATATGCCCCGATCGGAGCACAACGGTAAAGGGTTAAAAGCAACAAGATGAATTATTGCAGTCTGACAGTAAGGCAGTTGGAGTAGATAAAGTGTTCTTGAAACATCTGAATTTGGAAATTGTCAGAAAAAGGAAGAGCCTGGTTCTTCTCATGTGCTTTCCCCAAATTCTGTCCTCCACACAACTTCTTGAGAGCTGCAGCCACCAACTCCCTCCTTATCTCATGTCACACTGAGCGCACATCAAAATAATGAAAGTTGGAGGGAAATTACCGAGAGACGCAGGGGTCTGAGAGACCCTTTTCCAAATAGCAGCTACATAGAATTGTTGGATACAGAGTTTTAGTACATATTTTTGTCAAGACATTTTATGAGGTAAAAAAAACACACTTCATTCTGTTCCCCAATCCTTTGTATTTCTATTTGGTGGTCTATTAAAGATACAGTATTTTATAACAAAAATGGTTCAACACATGCACATTCCATGATTTCTAAATGTGAAATTTCACTGGGGAAGTACCCAATTAGATTTCACAAGGTTTAAAATAATACAAACGATAAACATTTCCACAAAACAATTGCACTGTTAGTGGCTCAGCCTACCAAAAGTTATGGAACTTTTATACAAAAAAAAAAAAAAAAAAAAAACCTGTACAAGAGTTATTTCAGTTTCAAAAAAATATGGCTTTACAAGGGTATCTACCAACTATTTCTGGGGTTTATGTTCCCAGGGTAATGTTGACACCAATTATTTTAGTATTATTTATAAGGCTCATTACTATCTAGGGTCTGATGTTCTTAGAAATGTTCCTATGAAACAAGGTACAATTAATGTTTCATAGGATTCAAGACTGATCCAGTTTGTGAGTTTGTGGTCTAGTTGGTAGAGTACGTACTGTATCTGACATACAGTAGGAGGGCAAGTGTTCATTTCTCAGTCATAGCCATACCAAAGACTTGAAAAATAAAACCTACTACAGTATTCTGTGTATATTAGGGCATTCCATTGCAACTCTTGAAGTGGTGAACTGGTGCAGGGAACTGGGAATTTTTGGAGCACCTTGAGTTCAAAATGACGGACAAAGCCAAAGACGCTAAACAATCATGGTACCTTCATATTTGCCCCTTAAACTTGCAAAAATGGTATCCACTTGATGTAAGTTGGAAATGCAATCAAGGGAATTATGATTTGGTGCCTGATATTGTTTAATATTTCTCTCAGAGACAGCTTTGCCACAAATTTTGGTGATCCATTTGCCTGTTTGTCAAACAGTCCCATTTTACGCATACTTCAAAGCAGAGGCTACGTATAATTGCTACTGTTCAATAGTGTATTGCCAACCATTTTTACCAATAGAATGCTTCTCACAAGTTGTGAAGTGGTGCAAATGCACCACTTCTCCACTTCACAACCTCAATGGAACTTGGCATATAAAAGGCTCTGCATAAGTAAGGAGTAGGGACCACACAGAATCCAGTGTCTCACAACTGGAAAAAAGCTGTGGGTATACAGTAAGTTGAGATATAACACCAGCCACCAGCTATTATACCCTCTAACTATCAAAGGATTTAATGTTTGGCTTGTTTTGAGTTAAAAATTAGATTTAGGTGCTGAAATAATGGAACCCTGTTATAAGAATGGACCCTGCAAACAACAAACAAAGGAACATTGACATACTGTAGCAAAGCTTAAAATCACAGAGAGCTGCATTCCAAAATGCTTTCTTGAATTAAAGAATCTACAAAAGATATTGAATTAATAAACTGCACACAGTCTAAAAATAAGTGTTTTGAACCTCAAAGTTTGACAAGAAATCTCATCTTGTTCAAACAATAAAATGGAATAACTTACAACCTTGGATCCCCTCACCTAAAAACATGAAAAATCTGTAATACAGATAAAATATAAGGTTTTAAATTAAAATATATAAACACAATTATGTGAGAGGCCTTGTAAATTGGTTGACATTATATGCACATATATTGTCCAATAAGTCTTTTTTTAACTCCAAAACTAAAATATTTATGAGCATTTGTGCATGTAGAGTACCCTCACCTAGTATTGAATAATATACAGTTTTTGTTTTTTTGTTCTGAAATTTTCTTTTGACTTCACCAAGAGAGCTGCAACATAAAAAAAAAAACGAAACAAAAAAAAAAAAAAAAACAATTTCTATGTGCTAAATCCAATGATAACAAATGCATCTTTGACGTGACAACTTGTTCCCAATGAAAGCAACAATGAGAAAGAGCTCCTTTAATTTTAAGCTTTGATTAGTTACAAAAGTGGCCCAACAACAAAGGGGTGTCCATTATGCTTGGAAGAAATTCTGCCATGAAATTTGAAGTCAAAGAAAGGGTGGCCATTGAATACTAGATCACTATTATTCTGAAATTAATTATCAAGCTGTTGAGCTATTCACACAAGTATGAAAGAGCCCCTAATTTTTGTTGGTTGGAACTGATAACAAGTTTTGGTATAGGAACATTTTGCAATACTAACAAAACTGTTCAACTGTACTCACAGTAGGGGCTTCATCCCATACCACCTGTCAAATTATTACAATGCTACAGCAATATGCATGATCATTAAAATTTGAACATTAAAATCATTAAAATAGAATAGCAAGACTCTCTTCACTTTACAAAGTAGGTTATTTTATGGATCATCAACTTCTGGTCGATGGTGCTTTGTGAACAATCATGTGAATAACTGAAGATGTTTAGAGAAATAACCAATCAAAATGCAGGATTCTCAACATCCAATAGCTGTAGAGGTGGTAGGATATGAGGTCCACTGCCACCATGTGCCAACCTTTTAAGGCTAGTGACAAATTCTGAAGTGAACACCTAAAATTGGTTTTTACGACAACAGAATTCCACTTAAAAGTTTTCCCACTTCTAGAAGGAACTACAACATCCCTGTATGGGAACATCTATAAAATTATTTAAATAATTCTCAGTCACAAACATAAAAAAATAAAGTTTATTAGGTAAGAAGAAAGACAACTTTTCAGTATGTGTCTATAATGCTACAAGTATCCGATATTTTTGAAGTATGTTGAAATTAGTTGGAGCTTAAATTAACAGCCCAGTTTCCAACCAATTGGATGTATGTTGAAGAGAAATTGCATTTGTATTACACTTTCATGGCACATATAAAAAATGTTATCTTTCTGTACGTTGTGCCATTGCATCTCAGAAGATTTGTCTAAAAGCTGCTTTCTTTTCCAGATTTGATATTTGTACTTCAAGATATTATGAAGTTACATAAATTCAACCTTCAATGCTACGTAGAAATTTATTTGTATTCTGTTGTGGTAAGGTGTTGACTTTTTTTGTGGAAAGAAGAGATTACCCCTACCTTCATATAGAATGAGGCCCCATTACTATGTCAATAACTACTGAGTTTCAAAATATTTTTATACCTCAAAGGGTGTAATCCCCCCTCCCCAAGTCTAAGATGTTATATCTCTGTCTTCTGACGTTTCATTATTCGGACATCTCTACATTCTGCATGTGCAGTTAGGGCCTACTTATTTTGAGATGTGGCTTTGCTCTAACCTAACCTTTTCCTTAACAAAACCCACAATGTAGACTTGTCAGAATATAGAGACATTACAACAAAGATACATCAGAATAGAGAGCTGGAAATACAATTTTAAGGTCACATTATAAATTGGTTCGACTCCCATCTTCAAATTTGTGTGCTCATGTGAACGTTAAAAATTATCTGGACAAATAGTAAACAGATAAGATTCAGATGAAAATAATTTATGATACCACATACAAATACCATATCTAATCAACAATAGGAACCCTTTCTCCGAACAACATACTATTCAAGAAAAGAGAAAGATTTTCGAGACCATAAGAAAGCTTTGTTTTGGGGGGGTTTGATATAAGTAGCAAAAATCAGTTGCTGCATGTTTTACACATGTAACAAATTGACTGTTTCATGGGTGAATAAATATCAAAATATTTACCTCAGTGACAAAAAGTCTATGAATGGGAGATGGGCTAAGTTACGTTCATGTTTTAATCTCTGAAACACATATGTTCTTGATATTTTAAAATTCAGGAAATGGTGGGACTGCAATTTAGTAAGTACCATTTCCACATTTTTTATGATTTTACTGTCTATCATTAACAATTTTGCTCTCTTTGCACTAATAAATTGAAATTTTCAATTTCAGCTGATTGAACACAAATGTCATTTTAAGCTGAAAATAATTTCTCTAAAGTTGAAAGAAAACTTACAAGAGGCATCAAATAAATTAGGTTGATTACATTTGCAATTTTAAAATTTGCCATCTTGTAACATTTACACCCTTTTCTCTCTCATTGCATAGTCTACTCTTTCCCTTCAACATCACTCTCTTGATAGTGCTCCAAGCATCGGGCAGAGGGGTCCTTACAGTCTGGCAGCCATTTTGGCATCCAGATGTAAGGTATCCAATGTGCATTACCATGGAAATATTTTTCAAATATTTGTCTGTAGTAATAACCTTCTTTACTGGTAGGGGGATTGAATGGGAATACTTTTGGTGCATCTTCTAGCTGGCTGTCACTGACCTGTAAAAACAAAAACAACATGGTGGACATAACATGCCAACTTGACAACAATCTTATTAAAAGCACTTAGTAAAGCTCGCACACATTAGGTTCATACTCTAAGAGTGCAAGAGCAGTTGCCCCAAACTTATTTTGAAGCTTCAGCTAAATCTCACAATTTTCTTCTTTTCCTCTTCAATGCAATCTTTTTTTTAATATATTTTAGGAATTCAATATTGCATGTTCAAGGTAAAGCTATAAGTAACTCAGAGTAAATTTCACATCTGAGAAGAGAAAACGTAACATGAATCAGACTGAGCCAGTCATTGAACGGGGCATTTTAGTACACTAACTTAGGTTGGAGTGACTGTATACCACCTTCAGGCAACATGATGTTTATGTTCTGCACTTTTGAAAACATCATTCTGTCAAAAATCAGTTGTTCAATAAGTCAGCTGATGAATAATTCTTGTCACCACTTTTAATTACTTTTTTTTACTAAAGCTCATCAAATATGTTTACAGTGATAATCAAAATATAGACAAAAATAACACAGGTGTGCACTTAAATAAATGACAAGAGTCTAAGTACATCTCCAACAAAGCTTAGCCCCCACTCCCTCTCTAATGCTAGGATTCAAAAGCGAGATTTTAGCCAAAATTACCCTACAAAAGCAATGGTTAAAACCTAGTGTAGACAAATCCAATCAGCTCTTGTTTTAAGTGACTGTAGGCAGCCATTAGTGGGGTCCATTAGCCTTACTAATTGGCCTCATTTATTATCTTCATGAATTACAAACCCTCATATTCAGTGAAATTGAGGGAATTCAGATTTAGTGGGCAACAATCCATGGTACAGGTAATCAAGTAAATGGAAAGATTAAAATGTTATGGCCGACTGAAATTTGACCATCACTTGGTGTTGTATTTGTCTTTATGGTTTCTAGCATCATGTTGCTTGTGCAATGAAATTGCTACGTCTGTGCTAGCTTTCAAACTAATCCCTAACACTTAAAGTAGAAAAAAATTTTTTTTACCAGTCTCATGAATTTTGCACAGGTAATGTTTTTCGACATGATGAATCTTCACCCCACAAAACCAACCCAACCCCTCCTGTATCAGACAATATGGCTGATTAAATCAAACCCCCTCCAAACCCAATCTGCCCAAACAAACCAAAAATAAACCTCTCCAAAAATACTCTCCTTAATTCAGGATTAAAAATTTAGACTATACCTGTACTTCAGATGTTGTCCATCCCAAGTCTTACCTGACTCTCAATATGATCTTGTAAGATTGCAAACCAAGACTTCTTTGTTGACGACACACCATCACTGAAGGCTTCTTTGGGCCGCCAGAGGATTTCTGAGGGCAGCAGACCATTATCAAATGCCTTCCTGATGAGAAACTTCTCTGATTTATCTTTAGGCTGCTTTGAAGCAGGATCCAGAGAAGCATAATACGATGTAAATTGGTGATCAAGGAATGGGACCCTCAACTCCAACCTGCAGAATAAAGGAATGCAAAGCTGATAAAAATGGCTCACAGATGACGAAGAATCTATGGAATATGCCAGAGGGTGTCAACTTTGTCAACTAATTACCCATGCAACTTGAAACAATGCATCACAAAGTATGAAATCACAGGACATACAGGTATGTTAAACAAATAGCATTTCTTTGTAAAACAATACAAAAATTAAAGCAGGCACTCATGAGTGGTACCATAGGCATATAACAAAACTCCGATTGCACATTTCATGAAGTTCATTGAAACCGTAAAGCTCTATGCTGGTTTACTATCCATTACATGCTACACAGTCAGTTGTGCTTCCAATTGAGCTAACAGACATTTGGTGGGGCAATTGATAAGGCCTTTTGTTTTGCAATTAAACCAGTTCAGGCTTCATGTATGGCTATATACTTAAAAAGAAGGGTTTAAGGTCACAACAGGATTTAGTATGTTAGAGGGGTACTTATTCAAAGCATTTTGGTGAAATTTGCATTGAAATCCGATATGTGGTTCTCAAGATATAAGCACGTGAAGTCTTCAAATTTTCAACAACCAGTGAACTTGAAGCAAGCACATATGGCATCATATCCCCACATGAGTGCACAGTCTTTTTCTCGATTTTCTCCTCAACAATCCCATATTACTAAAATGTGATTGCATAAGTGGTATGAGAACTAATTACAAACTTTGCATCCCCCACAGGAAGGTCCTATTCCCATTAACTTCAAGGTTAACACAACAGTCCGATAAATCAAAGGGAAACAAAGCATTCCTTGTCAATGTGAGGAAGTGATATAAGCTCTGCTGCCCTCAAACTCACTTTGGAACACAAATCTACTGACTTCATTTGCAGACATCTCAAGAAATACATGTACGTTCGATTTGAATGGGAATTTCAACATCCTCTGCAGATTTGACTCCTCTTTCACATGTGCAAATTGAATTTTTGCTTAAACTTCCTTTAAAGGCGCTCATTGAGTTGGTAATGATAACTTAATGAGAGTGTTTTAGTGTCACTACATGTGGGAATGCTTACAATTAGCATAATGAGTCAAATTTCATATCCAAAAGTTATGGAAGAGATGAACATTTTGAATTTAGTGGTGTCCTGACTTGTTAAGGTTTGGAGTATAATTTGAAAAAATGTCTGGTCACACATTTTTAAAAACCGAACTGAACTGTTCAGTACTCACTCATAACGGAGTTAATCATATGTAGGGTATGAGGCTTGTCAAGTTTGACCATTTTTCACTGGAATGTAAAAGAAACTCGAGAGTTTTGAAAAAATTTGTGGAATTTCATGAACCAACTCAATGTGCGGCTTTAACAAGAGGAGGGACTACTAACAGTAAATTTAGTATGCCAGATTTGATTGTCTGGGGTACACAAGAAAGCTTCTAACATGATTTTTCTGACTCTGTAATTTAGACTTCTGTGTGCACTATATACAAGAAGAAGGTTACAAGAGGTTTAACAGCTCAGTTTTGAACCAATTAAGTCAATTTGGTCACAGCATTTTTTTCCAGGTGTGACTCAATTCCCTACTCCACTGCTTATGCTAAGCACAGAGCACAAGGCAAGAAGGTTCAATTTCTAAAGTTTATAGTATAGCCACTGAACCTACTTGTTATACAATGTAACTCACCCATGAGCTGCTGTGGTTCTATCTGCACGTAACACATCATACATATAAAGATCTTTCATTAATCTTCGACTCTCCTCATCACCAGCTTCTGGAGTGGGAGCTTTGTGGAAGTATATATATCCCTGTGCTACCTCATCTGCACCCTCACCTGAGAATATGACGACTGAATCTGTTTCCTTATTGATATAGCGAGATACAAGATACATACCTGAAATAAAACAAAAATAAAAGGAAAGATATACCTATATATGAAGGCAATGCCAACGTCCTCAGGGTGAAAAGTTCCCATCATGAATTAAAGTTACAAGGCTGGAAACATTGAACACTTTCTGGGAACATTAAGCCCTTGAAATAATAAACCTTGCAGTCATAGCCAACCATTGAAATACGGTACGTTATACCAAAACAGGGTACACCAGACCTTGGAAATATGAAGACCCCATACATGGAAAGAAACAAATACTATAACGTTGTAGCCTGAGAGCACCACCTGTTGCCTTATGTAATGTATTATTAAGAGTGGGTTATTTTAATATTTATTTCAAAACATTTCTACAGCAAATGTGTTTTACATGGGTTCTTGTGTTATCACAAGGGTTACTTTAAAATTTCAATATGGCTTTTAATTAAATTCAAATTGATGTTGCTAATTTTTAGAGGCTGTAAATGCCAGGTCAGCAAAAAATCACAACAGCATTTATTATGATAAGAGTTATTTGCGTACAAAAACTACAAACTGTGATATCACATTGAATAAAAAGTTTACAGAACCAACTGGAGTTGAATTAGCAAGTTAAAACTAATGTGAGTGATACAGCAAGTAGTATGTAAAAGCCAAACTCCACTTCCAGTGACTGTGATCATTATGATACAACAATTTATAAACTGTTTACAGAGATTTTTTATGTGGTGGTGGACACAGATATTCAAGCCTTAAAGGCATATACTGGAAAATTCATTACCTTCAAAATATGCAGAAAAATTTTCTTTTTCAAGAGGTGAAAACTACATCTCCATAGCATGTAGCATTCAGAAGATACAGATTTTTAAGTAATGCAATATTTTCTTGAGATTTGGTGCACCATGGGAAACCTGTGATGTCATAGGGGCACATTAATTAACATTGCATTCAATGATTTATTATATTGATTCTGCTGCAGGCAATATTAGGCAACATTGTTGGTTGTGCTCTATGTATGGTAAAGGGTAATGCTATATCTACAGGAAAAGATATTCAAACATTCCAACAATAACAAATATGAAGCACAAACAGGGCACTCAATTATAATGAGAGACAAAAGGAGTCAGAGGCAATTTGCATACATTACATAACTTTCTGTGGCTTTTTTAAAAAGCAGAGGTATTTAAAACAAAAAAAAAAGACAATCTCTAAAGTGAGATATCTTGAGTTAGGAAATGGGTTTGAAGGACATGGGGTAAGACAGTTTTTTGTCTTTCTTACAAGATCCAGGTGAAAAGCCACTGGAATATGCCTTTTAGTTTCATGTGGCTGCAAATCACTAGAAGCGTGGTAGGTGTGGTGTTTTATCAAACTTCAAAAGAGTTTAGTCCCCAATCTTCATCTAGTTGTACAAAAAAAATCACTCTTCTCACAGTGATTTGAGGTGAGCGATGGTGTGCAATTGTTCTCTCATACCTCATAATTCAAAGCATGGAGATTGCTTCTTTTTTACAGAAGCTTTACTGGATGTATTGTGATGTTGTTATAGTGCATGCATCTTACCTACAGAAGCTTTAGAGAGGTGTTTTGATGTTACAGGGTATGTACTTCACCTACTGTACACAAGCTTCACTGTATGTATTGTGCAGCAAATTACAGAGCAACTTACCTACAGAAGCTCTTAATGTTGTAATATCGTAGCTTTCAAGATGGTAAATCACTTCTTCAACTGCTTGTAATCCTTCCTCTGGTGTGAAGGTGACTTCATGATGCTCAGATCCTATATGTGCTGCCACCTACATGCAGAGTGAAGTAAACCTAAAAATGTTGAATAACATTTCTTCATGAAATTTAACTGGCAGTTCCCAGTCTATCTTCACAATATAAGTACAGTACACCACAAGAACACCAAGGCATTCTTACATAACAAATGAGCCATGCTTCTTTCCACCCTCTAATATAACCCCTCCTGTGGGATGGGGGTTGTAAAATATGTCCACAATATTCCCACCAGGCAAAAGAGGCGACTAAAGGAAAGGACTTGCATTATTTTTGGACTGTGTTTGAGGCCAAGCTTGAACTTGAACCACATTTGACTGTATTTTGTCTTTTAGTACCTTTTAACCTAGTTGACACTAAATGATAACATAAGGGATTTGCATCAAATGGTGCATCATTCTATCTCATTTAACTGCAGCAACTAATTCATATATCCTGTGTCATTACTAGTTAACCAACAACCACCAGTAAAAGTGATATAGTTGTTCCTTTCAATAAGGGCATCTCCATATATAAAGTGTTTAAAAGTCCAAGTTTCCATTCTTGAGATAACCTGTTAACAAAGATTGCATCACAAACACACATATGCACACACGCCTACATACAAAATGCCATCAAAACAGCATCTAGGTTTCTCTTTCATTGAAACCAAAGAGAAAAACATGACGTCCCCCCCATTAAGCATGCACATTGATGTCCATGAGGGTAGCATAAGGTACAATCACATATTTCTAAAGGGGCAAGTCCAACAGGACAGGCTTAACTTGAAGAACATGTATAATTACCCACAGGAGGAGGTATGGAAAATCCTTGCTGAAGAATTCAATTTATACAACAGTTGTCCCAGGGACTATAAATACACTTTTTGAGTGCTTCCATATATTGCATTCTAAAAGTGCTCCAGTCCAAACATCTTTACGAAAACGTTTCTTTACAACTTGCTGGTTGCAAAACTCACTGCTATCAGTAGCTACTAAAGATAATTCCTATTCCTTCCCTTTGGTGACCAGTTGTGTTACATTAACTAATGGTCCAAAAGAGGAGAGAGTTTTTCTCAGCAGCTTGCAGTTACCAACACTCAAATCCATAAAACAATTTTTTAATATTTGAGTAGTCAGTAGTGCTTAACACAATACCCTAAAATGAATGCAATCATGTAAGCCGTCTATGAATAAGAGTTTTTGTTTACACTCCTTCTCCACATCAACCATTCCCCACTTCACCTCTTGAGGGCCCCTCCCTAGTGTATGGCTGTGGTCACACTAGCAATGAAGCCGGATTCTGATCTGGTTTTTATGCATTTTTAATGAAACTTGTCCATTGAAAATGTCTCAAGAGTTTAATAGCCTAAAGTAAAGTAGTAGACACCCTAGTAAACAAAAAGCAAGCCAGATACTTTACTGAGGATCTTTAGCGAGAAAGTACACATCATGCACTAAATATTTCATTAAATCAAATTGACAGAAAGCTTTTATCTGACTACACATCCACAACAAAAGCCTTCCCTTGGTGTGACATCATGGAAAAATTAGTTTCCACTGGTTGGCAAATGTTTGGCTCTTTACAATGTGAGATGAAGAAGATCACAAAAATTGGAGCAGAATTTTATTCAAATTCATTGTAATGTGACCAGTGTCATATATAGTACCACCATAATCTATAAGTACTTCTCTACCTTTCTAGCAGCAGTGACATCTGGACTTCCTTCCATGCCAATAGCAAATGTTTGGACTGGATAGTCTACGCCAGATTCCTTACAAAGTTTACAAACTAGACCTGCCACAACACTTGAATCTAGTCCACCTGGAAAAGAAAATGAAAGCAGAAATGTTTTTTACTACTAATTATTCATAATTACTCTTTATCCTAGAGAAATCCAAAATCATTCAACAGATTTTAACAACAGTATGTATCTATGCATTATGTATTTGTGCATTACAGTATGTGGCTCTCTTCATGAAGTGAATACCTCTCCCTAAAAATCACCAAACTTAAAGGGAAATATTATGTTTGCTTTACCAAAAGAATTCATATATTCTAAAAAACAATATTCATTGATACAGAATAATAGATTATTCAAGATAAGACAACACTGTAACCTTTTTTTTAAGAAATAAGTTTCCACAGGTAGAAATTGTTGTTTGTTGCTCAAGTACAATTTTTTAACCCGATTATTTTTTTTTTTAATTCAAATACAGCATTAACTATTTTTCTGCATAATGTTTTGAGGTGATGTGACTGATTGGTGTGAACAGCATAATAGAACTATTTTCTTTGAGTGTCATATTGGTGCATTTAAAACACAACATTTTCCTTTGATCTGGTTGATAAATCTCAACCTCAAGATCTGTACCTCAAGTCAAAAAATTCAAAAATGTGTATAAAACAGCATGAAAAATGAATTCTAATAGTCTAACTCCCATCTTCATAGGATATTCTTGAGTCAAGATGTGAAATTTTGAGGTTTATTCACTCAAATGAAAGTGGTACATTGTGCAATAAATGGTGATGTCATTGTTGAACTACTCATCAGATTACAATATTTGGTGTTTCTTTGTTTCCAAAAGTTACTGCGCCTTGTACCAAGATGTGATTGTACTTTTATGTTGTGGTGTAAGTAATTAAGTCCTCTCTGTACAATATGCAATGTAAACAAAGAGGACACCAAAATTATGAAAAGTTGAATACAATGTCACATTAATGTGCTGCAATAACAATACAACTTTTCCATAATGCACCAAATGTCATGAAAGAATTGGACTACTTTGAAAATTAGTATCTTTGAAATGCTGTGTGCTATTGACAAGCAGATTTCACGGCGAGAAATAGAAATTTTCACTGCATAGTTTCAAAGTCAATAAATTTTGCATCCTTTTATATTTGACCCCAAATGTTTTTTGACCAGCTCAAAAATGGTGTGCAGTTCTATAACACTAACCAAAAAGCACTGATTAGTTCTGATTGGCAGTGAAAGAAAGAGATTCACTTTGGAAAAATTTTCAATTTGTGAGGTACCTATGTTGAAATGTTGCAATACTAGACTCTTATTGAAATTGCAAAAGACATGAGAAGAACAATTTGTAAGGAACTGACTGATTTTTGTACTGAACTGACTGATTCTTGTAATGTACTGACTGAATCTTGTAATGTACAGACAGATTCTTGCAAAATTGAAAGTTCTGAACTTTTGGTGAATTCTTTTTGACATCTCCCTCTACTAGGGTCCATCTTTCAGGTTCAATCTTGTGACTGTATGAGGGATCTGTGTGCTTCATCAACATTATCCCTTGTAAGATCTACTCTGTAACATTTGAAGGAAGAGGAGTTTAAGCTTTGAGCATATTGAACTTGATAACCTCCTAACCCTGCCAAAAAAATAGTATTCATTTATTGCCAATAATACTTAGGCATCAACACGTTAATCTAAAAGGTGTCTGCAAAAATCGCAATTGAAAGTTTTTCAGTTTTTCACCTCGGGTGTCTTGCAACCTCCTGCAAAAATTTGTGCCACTGAGTTATATTAGTAGTAGGTTTTGGAAATATTAGAAATTTCTGGCAACAACAGATCAGTTGCTTGGCATATAAAGTAACAATATGATATTTTGTGTGTACCATTTCATAATCACTCTGTATGTGCAACACATGACCACAATTAATTAGATAAGGATTTATGGCTTTATCGATTTAAGTCAGGCCCACTGAAGTTTTCAGTTGTGGTTCACTGGCTGTTTTCCCCACTCCTTTGCTTATCATGCGCACCAATCACAAAGACACTATGTTCCACTTTTTAAGCCTTTGGTATGACCCTGCTACACCACTGGGATGAACTCACCTGACAGAAGACAACCTATTCTTCTGTCCGACATTAATCGCTTCCCCACAGCTTCTGTTAAAATTTCACGAATGTTCTGATAAACATCTTCACCTGAAAAATAATTTTTATAAATTTATTCTTACCTTTCCCATTTACTGTTTAAAGAATTAAATACAATGCTAAATGACACTCTATAGTGTATCAATTGTTGTGCAGCATTAATTAAAATATATTGAGTATGCAATGGAGCAATAATAAAAATACATAGAGCAGGCTTCGACAAATCCCTCGCCTGACAGCCCGGGACTAGTAAAAAATCACTCGGGCAACTACCGTGCTCAATGTTGCAGCCTGCCGGGCAAGTACCCCCAGTCTTAAATTTCTGAGTTGCGCAAAATGGCATTTGCACTTTGAAACGAGACGACATCAACCAGATTGAATCCTTGGACGAGCAAGTGAAAAGTTCTAGAAAGTGCTAGCATCGGTGTTGTCTCTCAAGCAAGTTCAACAGGTAACCCCAGAGAACATTCGCACAGTTACGAGAATGTACGATCACCTACTGGAAACTACGGTATGATGTAATGGCCTAATAATAGCCAACTTGTGGTTATGGGTTACTGAGCCCAGAACGTTCGCTGTTTGTTTTGTACGAGATCAAACGAGACGTTCCCATAAGAGTAAGTTCCAGACTTTTCTGGAAGAACTACCAGGCGTATAAAAGGTCATGCAAGAACTGTGACAAGATAGAGAAGAGAACAGAAGATACACAGATAATACAGAGACCAGACGCCTGCTTCGCCGTTTAACGCTGTAATTGTGTCGCCATTTACCGGTCACTATAGTCTTCATCCTGCCTTCGCGGAACCGAGTCCTACGCTGTGCTGCTGTACAATCGACGCTAACAACACTACCCCTTGGACAAAGAGTGATACCTTAAGCTGTAAAAGATTGTGAGTAGATTTAAGATTAATTGTTGTAAATTTAAGGAAGTAAGAGGTGAATAATAATTAAGTTGTTGATTTTAATCTCGCTCTTCTGTGGTCTTTCGCTGTTATTGGTTTGAATTGCGACCAAGCCGTAACAACTTTTAGACTTTTAAAATTATATGTACTCAACAGATTTGAATTGGACAAGTAGATATTTATGCAGGCAAGTAGATTGAGAAAACAGCTAGCCTGTCGGACAAGTACGAAAGAAAAAATTTGTTGAACCCTGCATAGAACATGTTGTTGAGCATATTAATTACAATACATGGAGTATGTTATGGAGCACTAATAACAATACATAGAGCAGGCTTCCTCAAATAGCAGCATGCGTGCCACTTGTGGTGCGTGACGTGGCTTGGAGTGGAGCAAATGATTACTAGGAGGATATTGAAACATTGTATTTATTGTATTGTATTGTTTTATTAACTCTTTTGATGAGAACTGTTCTGTCTCAAAAATAGGTGCAAATAAATCTAGTTCTTCCCACAGACTGACTTCACATACAGACGTGGATATAATAATGTCCTGTTTGTTCCCCAAAGAAAGTAGAATCACCGTCACTGTTTACATTCATTAAAGGCAGTACTATGTTGATTCACCGTTACCTGTGAATCGATAAAAATTATCAAGTTTGTGAAAAATTTTGGCCCCGAAAATTGAATAAATTTTTGCACCATTTTGCATGTAATCCCCATCTGAAATGCAAAAATTTTCAAAAGGGAAGGGGAACACCGCCTCCCCTTATACCCCTCACCCAGGAAGGTGATCAATGGTGCATTATATCATAACATTCGACTATGTGGTGCTTCAGAAAATTTCATTGAGGAAGCCTGACGTAGGGTGTGCTGTGGAGCATCAATTTCAAACTTTTGCTGTGAATTCACTTTTGTAAGCATAAAAATGGTCAAATCTCTGATATTGTAGTTAAATGTTCCACAACATTACATACAGTATAGAGAATTTAAGTTACAGGGTCTGTCATAATTTATTCTTTCAACAAAATAAATTCCATGAAAAATGCAAAATACAGTATGTAGCCTGTTTTTAAAAGTGTTCCTTATTTGAGAACCATTGCATGCAAACTAAATGCCCAACAATGAAATCATAATTGTGAGGACAATAATCCTGCCAACACTCCCAGACTCCTGGATTGTCGACGAAAACTGGTCTGGAGATGATCAGTCAGTCTTTCCCAAGAGTAATTTTATTCCAGATGGCAGAGTGAGCAAAGTAACAAAAATACAGAAATGCTGGCATCCAAAAAGCCTGAGGAAGGTGTTGAGAATTGACTCTGACAAGAGTGGATGCAGGGTAGGGAGGGTACAGTACACTATACCCTGCGATTTTTTGGCCATTCATAAAATAATTAAGGACAAACACTTATCAACCCAACTACATTTTTGTTTGGGGGAGGCAAAACTCTTGATAGGTGGTTTCTCTTAAAAATTGACATCAAATTCAGTGCCAAGTATCTCACTCTACACAGCATGTAAAGAGAAAGCTCTGATACCAAATCAAGGCTTGTGTGCTCACAAGGATATGTCAGTAAAAAATAAACTAGGTTTATGGAATACAACAGTTTTAAGAAGGCTAGAAAGTGACTTAGAGTGGAAACAGGCACCGCAGCCCAGAGGAAACTTCCACAGAGGCAAATATTTGCAAGTGTTCCCAATGATCTAAAAGCAAAACAGCAGAGTATGTCCATAACTTTTTTATTGTGATATTATTTGAAACAAAACATAACTAGCAGTTATTTTAAAAAATACGTAAACACCAAAAGATAAAGTTAATTTTTCATCTCAGTGTCCAGTTCAACAAATCAACCTAGGGGGTTTAGCTGCTTTGTAAGTTTTTTTCTTTTGCAATTTCTTTTTTTCTCAAAAAAATATAGATAGCAACGTGAAACTGAGTTTCTGTGTGCAGCTGGCTGCTTTTAGGCAACCAACCACATATGTGAAAAGATGTTCTATAATTGTTTCCTTTGTAGGGAGTCTGAAGTCCACTGCAGAAATCTCACAATTGTCCCATTAAGGGGTGACTTTGCTTTTCTGTTTCATTGAAATAGTTTTACACATTCTTAATTGAAACTTACCAACATTTGCAGAGCCACCAGAAATATCCATCCATTTAGGTGGCTTACCGATGGAATGGAATTTAGCAGACTCAATCAAATCGACTTTTCCATCTGCCCTAAGATCATAAGTTTCAACAAATCCTGGAGGGAATGGATGGATTTCAGATTTCTTGTGCTGTTGCAGCTCTACTAGTCCTATGGAAAAGAAAGAAAATTGAAGGGAAAAACATTGAAACAAGGATTATAAGTTTTCTTAAATTTATCTTATCATTTCAAACGTTATCAGATATGACCCAGTACAGAAGACCAACAATCAGCCCATCAGTCAAAAAAGGTTTACAACTTTTGTGAGTTGAAGCCTACAGGTCTGAGGTATGTTTTACTCTATTGGAGGTATTTCAATTTTTGCACCACACAGCTGCTCCTTCCTGACAATAAACCCACATTTTCAATATTTTGAGTTATGGACCAAAGAGCATTACCTTATTAGCACAATGACACCTTCTGTAAGCAAGTTATAGTTTCATGGCCCAGTTTCGAACCAATTGGTTCAAATCAAGCCGGAAACTGCCTCTTTGCCAGTTGTGGCTCACTGGCTTGTTTTCCCTATGCAGAGCATCATGCACAATGGCAGTAGACCAGAAAATTTTGAGGTTAAACAATGGAAAATATTTCTTCCTAAAATTCTTTATGAAAGTGTACTGACATGGTCTACTTCCTTTTGTGAGAAAAGAATATCTTTTTGAACAAAAACAATTTTCTGACAGATAGGAGCATCATCTTATTTCAATATTTTGTCATATTTTCTAAGAGAAAATGCTTTGCTTTGTTTTCTTTAATACAGAAGATATTGTACAAGTTGATCGACAAGATGTTACAAGTGGTACTTCTTCCTTTTGAAAGAAAAAAATTTGGTTAAAATTTTTCTTGCAATTTCTGACAGAAAGAAACTTTGTACAAGACACTGCTTCTTTTTGTCAGCAACAATTCCGAACTTCAACAATTCAATAAAGAACTTAAATATTTCCTGACAGAAAGAGGTACATGCCACTGCTTCTTTTTGTCTAATAAACTAATGAAATAGGAAGACAAACCTTTGGCCTCTGAGCATACAGCCATGAAACCATCATCACTGGTTAGTTTGAACATGGGTCTTACCCCAAATGTATCCCTGCCAAGGTACACCTGGGGAGAATAGAGTAAAGAAAGATACAGATAAATCATTTAATATAAAGATGAATATGAAACCTTCTGGGTGGATCTTCCATAAAACAGAAAATACGAACACTGAAAATAAATTATGGAAGGAAGATGATGTTGTCTGAAGTTAAACCCAAGTCCCACATTTCAAATTACATGTTAAAGAGGTTCCATCACTAACCAAACTATTGTAAATGGTCCAACTCGTACATGTACAGTATCTTTACAGGATTTTTCTGAGCTAAGATAGGCCTATAGAGGAAGTTTACAATACACAATCTAAAATGAGGTTACAGATTATTTAACATACCTAGCTTGTGATGTCATTCTTTCACAACTCAGTCTATCTTTTGTTCATCCCATAGCAGGGAATTAGCATTCCAAATCTGTAAAGCAAGCTTGAGCTTTCTGGGCCTCCCTTCAACAAAATCATTAAAGACCCTGGTGTTATGTGTACAAAATGTGATACACAATTTTGTATTTGTGTAGCAATATGTTCGATTTGTGTAGCAAATTGCTATGTGATACCAGATAAATTATTCCATGCAAAATTCAAGTGCTGCATAATGTGAATATATAGTTACACTGTCACTTCCAGGTATACAGTAGGTAAGTTAGATGATATTTTACAGCTCAGTTTCTCACCAGTTGGTTCTAGCTGGGCTTGCTACAGCCCATTTTTCAATAATGGCTCAAGCACAATGGCTGCAGGTTCCATTTCTAAAGTCTTTGGCATGATTTGGCTAGGACTCCAGACTTTCTGGCTGGCAAAGGGTGACTACTATGACTATGGGTTATACTGTAGCTGGAGCATATCATTGAGTGCCTGGTGGTAATTGGTTGACAAAATACCATGGGGAAGGGTCTTAAGGAAGGAGTCATCCTCATTCTCTTAGAGATTTATATTTAAAAGTACAGTAGGCTTATATTCAATGAAATGTCCCCTGTTACCCTTATTTGTATGTGTGCTTGGGATGCAACCAAAATAGCACAATTTTGGAACAACTTGTAGTCCAGTTTGCAGAAACTCTGTTCTGGACAGAACAGCAAATCTGATCATAAGTGCAAGGTGTAAATAAGGAGTGCCACGGGAACCCCTGACCAGCCATGCCCACCAAAGCTATACTAGAAACCCTGACGACTTAATTGCACATGTCCTCTCCCAATATGCAGGAAATCAGGTCCAAGTTTTTCAAGAAGTAAATATTTTAATTTCATACAGTAACAAGAGCAGGTACTGTAATGTGAATTAAACAAGGACATCACTAACTATTGCCCAGTGGACTAATTCCAAAGTTAGTTGTTTGTTCGCTAGCCATTACACAGGTCTACATCCATACAGTATGTCCTGTGTGTGAAAAACTGTTTGTACAGTAGTATCCTACCAGAACCCAAACATAAGTGGATATTGTCAACATGTGGTGCTGTATCTCAGTAAAGAACACAAGCTTTTATGACAATGGAAGTTGGGTGCATTGAATTTTTTTTCCATTTTTTTTTTAAAAATTGTAAATTTTGGCATTTTAGAGTTTAGGTACACTTTCAAAAGATGAGCAAAACGCAGATCTTTCAATATTACTATATTGTACTGCAGTGAGAAATATGCCCTGGTATCAGTCCTTATCAAAACAACGCAGCACTGGCTGAGCAAAATAGCTTCTACTTCATATACTGTACAGGTGTTACATATCTTTGTCCCAAATAAATCTTTAAGATATTGCACTAGATTGTATCTGAGGGTACTTAAACACTAACAAAAATTCTCACCCTACAACTCCAAGCTGCAAATCAGGCCCTGCATTTGGCCTTCCCAAAACAAAAATCCTGCAGCCAACAACAGTACAATTCCTTTTAATGAGAATTAACTTAATACAGTAGCTAGAAGGCCTAATAGCTTGAGACTTGCTTATGCTCAACAGATACTGTGCACAACAAAACTGGGCCAAGTTCATGATTTTTTTTTTTTTTGTAACTTTTGTAATTACTGTATACTTTAAAACATTTATTTTGGTTTAATGTTTTCTGGGGAGTGTGTTCTAGACAAGCCCTCAAGGGTTTTTAACCACACTACCCTTTTCACGACTTCTTCTTATTTGATGCAATTGATCTTTCTCACATGTATGACATATTGTTGTGAAATGAATCAATAAATGAAATGAAATGAAATTAATAATACAATAGTTCTAATTGCAGCCAAATACTCCCTTGCACAGGTGTATCCCTAAAAACTTAAATTTAGCATCAAGTTCAACATCAATTACCTTCTTTGCCATTGTATCCAGTAAGCAAAATGCAAAGACACCATCCAACATAGAAGCTGCATACTCGATACCCCCTTTCATGTACAGATGGATGATAGATTCACCATCACACTCTGTCAAATAGTTGAAGTCAAACTGCTTTTGAACCTGATCAAATAATCAGAAAATCAGATATATTACTTGTAAAAATTTTACACCACAGCATACAGTACTACTACTGTATCATTTCCTTTCCAAAAAAAGTCTGTTGGTTTGGGTCTGACATTTCAAAACCTGATTTAAGTTTACACAATGGAAATATCTTTTGTCTAGAAAAAAATATTTACTGCAGTACAGTAGCAAAACTGAAATAACTTATAGGTAAGGGACAAAACAAAACAGGGACTCATTTTTGATGTACTCATTCATTCAGGGCTGGAAAACTGTTAGGCCTGGGGTCATGTTTGTCAGTAATGTAAGTTTTTGTAAAGTACAGTTAAGTTAAAGGTTTCCCTCTCAAGCAACTGCTTCATAAGAAATTGCCTACAAAACAGTACAGTACTTTTGCCATTTACACAGCTTTAAAAACTTTAGGACATGAATCTCTCGACATCACTGTAAGTTTCCTCTCTCTTTAGTCTTTAAAGGGGCCCCAAACTTCAATTTTGGTACGGGAGTACCGAAATTCTCAATTGGCTCAGTTCTTTGATTGGCAGCTAATTCAAACTATGCAGAGTACCAAAGCTTTAATATATAATACAGCATGAACGGTACTGAGAGTGTTTTGATTATATGGATTGAGTTTTTCTATACTCACCTAGAAGCAATAAACTGAGATTGTATCTGGATGAGGATAAATTTCAGACAATTGTGTGAAGGGCTTCAGTAAGAAGGTTAGGAGAATTGGTATTGTTTGGAGTGAGAGAACTGGGCCTTTGGTCACAGCATGGGATATAGGCCTACAAACCAAGCTCAGAAAGTAGCATACAGTGTTCCCTTGTTTTCGTCAATATGTGCATACAACATTTTCTAAGTATCTGCCCACGTTAAATGAAGAAAGAGGTCTCAGTGCTACTTAGCGGCAAGTCAAAATTCATTTTTTTACACCACATAGACAATTGAGGCACAATCCATTGCACAAAACCACATTTGAGGCCGCTCCTTCCATTTTGGATGGATTAAACAAGAATGATATTACCAAATTTTCATGTTAACTCAAATTTTGGAATACGTGTTGTACTGCAGGTGCCAGATTGGTTTATCCATTTGGACAATGTGCCCATGTGCACAGCCACCAAAACGAATGACCGAACTAGCTTATTGAAGGGTGGCAATAGAAAGTGTTTTGGTAGGAGATCTATCCTCGATCTTGCAGGAGGCAACACAATTGGTAATATTCTCTTGTGATGTAAGTAGTATTTCTTCTTGAAGCCTCAGCTTACAGTGTATGAACTAAACCACACAAACAATGCAGGAACATTATGAAAAGAAAAGAAAATATGTTGGCTCTTTTGTCTGGTGTTTTCTGAGTCCTTCATATTGTTAAGATTGCGAGGATTCACCACAATTGCCTTGAACTGGCAGGGATATCACCATTCTCAGATTTTTATTCTTTATTACAAAGGTCACATCACTCATTTTGATTTTCATAAGAATCAAAATTTCAAAATAACCATGCTTTAGGAGCAAGAAAACAAGTGAAAGATCCATTTACTGTACATGCTGCATATTTTATGAGCTGAAAAATTAATTACAATATACTGTACACATATGCATGCAACAGTTTCTTTTAGAAGAGGTTCTACCTTAAGAAATTCCTTCATGTCATTCTCTTTCAGTACAAATGGTGAAGAGATGCTGTACTGAAGATGACCCAGGGGTACTGCCAGAAACTCAAAAAATGGAGGGGGGAGGGGTTGTTGAATCTATTATATTAATGTCAAACCCTACAGTAAGTCCAAATTCATCGTGCTTGGAACAAGCTAATGTACAGTACTGTACTGTTTCAATCCAAAATTACCTTCCTGTAGTTGTAGATTTCTCCGTTATACAGAAGCCACACATATGGATAGGTTTTGATTCTCATCGGCTGCATACCATAGAGATCATCGACAATAGCAAGACGATGGAACGCTAGACAGCAGTTACCAAAATGGTTGACATTCTCTATGCGGAAGGTGTCAGGCCCTCTATGGGAAATCTTGGAAGCACTTCTGTACTGTTTTGATATGTCTCCACTGTCATTTCCAAACAAGGCCCAAATGCCACACATTTTGTAGGAGCAAGAGTTACAGGAAACCTGCAGGAAGATTGGTAAGAGAGTCTAGAATGATCTTGCAAATGTTGTCTATATGAAATAGCTAGCCTTTCAGTACACACGTGAAAAAAAAGCAGACAAAAAGAAATGAAAATAGAATGCAAAAATATATTGAGATTTCAATGACAAAAATTATGTATTAAAGTTAATGGTAAAATGCTTCACCAGTTAAAGCACTCTACTGTAGCACTAACTGTTTTGACTAGGACACTACCAATGGTAGGCTCGACAAGATAGCTTTACAAAATTGTGTTGTAAGGTGCCATACATGTACATACAGTTCTGTAGGCCTAATCCATATTAATACTGTAGGTCCCCACTCTTCAGAAGCCTGAGGCAAATTGTTCAGATTAAGTCCTTTCAAATTTACTCTTCATCTATTTACTTGTACAAAGGAACCGTCAGGGAAAACCTTTGAAGATGGGAAGAGTGGGTTCAAACAACTTCATACAGTATAGCATACTGGCAATTCTCCCAATTATGAACCCAGAGGGTGAAAATTGTAAGTCATTGTCTCAGTTACAGTACAATATTTAAATTTTTCACATAGTATTCAATTGACTTTGAATTTTAATTAAAGTCATAATCCAGCCTAGGTACTAATTAAAGGCTGACAGCCCTGAGCCGGCCGCACAGAAGCGTTGATAACGCTACCAACACCACTATCAGTACTGATAGCAAATTATGACCGCACAGAATCTTACTGATAAGGGGATTAGCCTATTGCGCTGATAGCCTATCAGCAGTAGGCTGCACTTTACAATCACTACTGGTAATGTTATGTATCTACTCAGTAAAAGTGACCAAGGCATCTTTAATGATGGTGATAGTAAAATTACTGTTCTCGGTAAGCATGAAGATGTGGAATGTTAAGTGCTGACATTTATTTGGTAAATGAAGGCGCAAATTCAGCCAAAAGCAATGGTAGCCTAGAGTATTTTTTACTGTTGAAGACATAGCGAGAATGGTTTTAACTTTCGGTTCAAATGAATATTGTCATATGTCTATGTAGGACATTATCTACAAAGACGGGGATCTTTCTTGTGGTAGCTCACTGCATGGTTTAATTCCAGGACTGGGGAGGGGTGAAAGAAGAGGTATGTTCCCTCCCCCTTGGATTACTTTTTAAAAAATTAAAGTACCCTCAGATTAAACCTGGTGCAGAATGACACTTACGGGTCGCCGCCCTGGGAGAGAAGTATGGGGGGGAGGGGGTTTCCCCTTCTCCTTGGACATCCTTTGGAAACATTTTCGTTTGCAATGGTGTCGACATGCAAAATCCTGCAATATTTGTTGCTTTCTGTAAATCAGAGTTTCTTTAAGTCAAATCCTATAAAAGTCCTAAAAGAGAGGCTCGGAGCTTCAAATTTAACATCGAACTCAGTAGTCTGCACATCTTTGGACTTCGAGTTGTGAGGACAGGAGTTGGAACCCCACCAAATCAAATTGTCCGTTATGCTGTTGGTACACAATGACGGATTTACTGTACTGTACCATGGGGCTCTGGCCACAAATGATTTGGGGCCTAGACTATTCCTAAAGACTTCAGTGGCACAAGTCAAGAAAGGAGGACGAAGTCTGAGGTCACCATAAAAAAACCCTGCCCACTCAAAACGAACTTCATAGACAGTGGGTCCAGAATTTGGACTAAGGTGGGGGATAAGAACTGCTGTATGGAAAGACTACCTTGATGGAGCACCACAATAAGTTGGCACAGAAGCGTACCGGAAATGTTTGACCAAAAGCACATTCCAGATCACAGGAAGGCACATGGCATTTCCAAACCCATCTGAATTCATTTTTCTGTTTTATTTACAAATCAACTCCCCCATCCCCTACTTTTAAACCTCACTTAAAAACGTTTGCAAGTTATTTTTTACGGTAAAAATATGATTGGGGGATGGGTGATCGCACAGACGTGTTGATAGTGGAAGCTTTGATATTGCTATCAACTGCCTATCAAACCTGCTACCATCAACAGGTGCAAAATGACCGCACAGAAGATGTTGAAATAGCTGCTCACTGATAGAAAGCTTTTAGGCTCAATTAGCATGTTAATGACGTCAAAGTCTGCTTTCGAATGGGGTATTTCCGGGTGCTTTGCTCAGTAATCGCCACTCGAAGGGACAAACTGAGACTTTCTGGAACAAAGGATAAGCTGCTTGTCACACACAGTAGTTGAGGCAGCTTTACAATGGAAGTTTTAATGATACTTGACAACAAAAGGTTGAAGTTATTATTTTAAGAAGAAATTAGAACTTAGTATCAAATATAGCTCCAAACAAGCCAAAACAATCCCGTGCTCCAGAATTCTCTTAGGAAGAAACTAGTGAAATACGGAATAATTTCATTCGATTCAATAAGACGCTGCAGCAAAGAAATTTTTCAAAAACTACTGTAAAGAAGAAATATTTAAAATAGTATAGTAGACGTTACTGCACTTGGTGCAGCAGACAGGAGTCTACAAAGTATCACGGACAAAACGGCAGCGCCTTAAAACGGTGTAAAGACAAGATTGACTGCAGTATGCGAGAGAAGAGGGGAAAACCCTGCCCTTGACGAACCCGATTTTACAGATTGGATTGAAAGATTTGAAGGTAAATACTACAAGTGTCATTGATACCCCCAGGCAGCCACCTACTGTAGCCAGGACTGTGTCATGGGGGGTATTTGGGGCACGATATGAGGGAAAAGTCTGAGGATAGAAAAGAAAATGCTATTTTAGGTGTTTTTTCATCTGCAAGGTTGGGTCATGGGGGCAAGACCCTCCCGTGGCTACGCCACTGCCCCCAGCGCAAAAAAATTGGTGGGTAAAATTTTATTTGGGATGAAGGCACTGAGTAGACAAAAAAGCTATGGACCGTATGCAAAGGAATGCTTACTCTGTTTCAGTTTCAATGTATTTGCGTTAATCGACCAAAAATTGGGAAAATTAGATCAGGGCAAAGATTAAACTACCAAGCCCCTGGCCAGAAAGGGATTCAGAGGCCGCCCCCGCCATCCCACAACTAACTGTACATTTGGAAAACCACATAGATTGGATTTTGTACCTGTGAACATTGATTTTTGCATCAAGCTTCTAAGCAGTAAACAAAACTTTTTGTTTGTTGCCCAGTTTTAATTCGATTGCGTGTTTTTTTTTTTTATTTTGGTTGTTTTTTTACAGTTTTGAGTAACTTTTTTCTGTGCCAGTGCATACACTAAAATTCCATACTTTCAAGAAGTGTTTTTGAAGTTTTGTCTAGAACACAATTTTCCTGATATTTTTACAATGTAAAAAGACTCAATAAACTGTGGTTTTGAAAAGTGATATATTTTCACAAAAACTTTCCTTTTGTAAAGGATCGATCTTTTGTCTTGTCGCTCCTTCATCTCAAAGTTAATATCTGCCTCTGCAACCCACATCTGTGTATAGGCAGCTTCTAACTGTGCTATCAACTTCACTACTGTAACTGTGCCTTGGTCACAGTGAGTGAATTGGTAAAACTTTAGTGATAGTTTCTGTACAGACTTTCACTGATAGGCTATCAGCTCTGATACTGTAGCTAATCCCCTTACTTCAAAGTTTCTGCATTGTCAAAATTGAATGAATGTTTCTGTGCGGACGGTACTGTTAGGAGAAGGATTGATAGAGGATTGATACCGCTATCAAAGCTCTCACTACAGTATCAATGCTCTGTGCGGCCGCCCCTGGTAGATAAACATTTTACTATTTAATTTTTCAACTGGTGATGTAAATATGAGATCAGTCACACTTATCCTTCTTGAGATATCGTGTTTATAAGCAAAAGCGTCACATACACACACATACACGCACGACATCACCATCGCATAGATTCCTTTTGCTGACGCAACAATTGAATAAAAAATTAACAAATATATTTAAAGCAAATGGTTCTGATAGCCTACCAAATATTTACCTAAGGCCTTGTGCTCAACAATTAGCACCAGCCCTCTTTCTAATCTTTACAAGATCTTTAACTGCAGGGTAACTTTCAGAGGATTAAAAAATGTTAACTATGTATGTGCAGTTCCCGCCTTCAAAAAAGGTAACATCCACTTGACTGAAAACTATCTTTTAGTTTCTTTATCCTCAGTGACCTCTAAATTGCTAAAATGTATGTTAAATATAAAATATATTCATATATCTTAATATATTTAAACATCTCTTGGACCACTTTGATGATTGATCATGAATGATAAAATCCTTACTTCCTTAGGCTTACTAAATCAGTGTACATGGCTTTTGGAATAATTTTTCCTGTGAGACTAAAACCCACCTGGTGGTGACTAACAATACCGTTACAACTTGTACAGTATATTCACTTTTTTCCAAAGTCTTTCATACTGTACTGTACATAGCAAATTTTATAATAACTCTAAACTTATGGTATCGTTGAACATGAGTTGAACTGGGTAAGATCATTCCTCATGCAATGTAACATGGGAGTTGTTATTCATGTTCAAATTGGGCAATCTTCTGATATTAAATGCATCTGTTGAGTCAGGTGTCCCCCATGAGACACTCCTTGAACCACTACTATTCTTGTGCTAAATAAATGATTTACCTGATTGTGTCTCCTCCCAAGTGAGGTAGGCCCACAAGGAATTAAAGTGATGACATTGCCTTACAAAAAGATCTGGGACTACAAAGCCTAACTTTTTGTAAAAGAACATGGGTAGTAAGTTTTAACTCAATGACATGCTAATTACTGTATATAGCTAAGGACCTGACCAAATCATTCTTCTACTGTAGGCTATACCATAGAAGACTAGCATACTTCAGCAGTTAAAAGAACAGCCCCTATTTGGGTGTCACCATCTCTGAGACTTTTAATGGTCAACTCACACATCCTACTGTACTGTAGGCCTACACAAAATTTCCACAACAGCAGTACTGTTACAGTACAGTAGGTAAAAATGAAATCTTAGAAATAGCTAAATGGAATGTAAAAACTAGAGTGGGCCTACTAGTACTGTGTATCTCCTTAGTTCGCAGTAATCTGCTGTCCGCTGCCCCCATATGGGACCACAGCAAGGGGGTATGAACTGCTTAGAAAAGGTCCAGGAAAAGGCCGCAATATTTTAAATTATAGCTTAAGTGGTAATGGCCTCCATCCAGAGAGGAAAATTTCATGACTGACCTTCTTGAATAATTGAAACTTCCTCCATTACAGAACTGTACAGAAAATTGATAAGCCTAGATTATGTTAACAGATAGGCCTATGTTAGAAAACCTTAATAACTAGTAACCAGCTGTCCCACAGGACCAGTATTTCACTGTTCTTCAAGTTCCAGCAAGGCAGGAGAAAAAACATCTGGTCTACCCATTTTCATGATTCTATTAGCATCTGGCTTCTCTAATGGATATTAATTCCAAAACCTCTCAGTATATAAACTGTCTTCCTTCTTCCCATCAACATTCTTGATAGGAACAACCTACTGGAGGCTCCCGAGCAGATAGTAAATTTGAAGACCCTGACCACCCTCAGGTGCCCATTGTCATGCTCCTGTGGTACAGCAGCCGTGCTCAAGTCACAACTTACAGTAACACTGCTTCAGATCAAAGTGCTGACAAAAAAAGAAGTTCTTAGATCAGTGCAATAAGGAAGCTCTGTATGTCATACAATACCACAGCTGCTTTAAAAATGGAAAATACTATGTTTAAAATGTTCCTACGTAGGGTTCAAAGAAAATACAGTCACTCAAGACATCATCAAACCATTCACTATCAACCATACACCCCAGCAATACTGTAACTTCATCTCCTCAAAATATTTGAATCAAAATAGCTTTGGATGTTGCATCACTTGAAATGTAGAAAGTTTGGGTGAACAAAACGTTTGAGCAACAAATAACTGAATTTCAATCTGAGGGAAACTATTTCTTGAAAAGAAGACCATCATACTGCATTATTTTTAATCATTTATCCCTCTGTGTCAATAAATATTGGTAAAGTTAAAATGGGTGAAATTTTTTTGTAAAACAAATGCAATGTTCCCCTTAAAGGCCATTCATTTGTGTAAGTTCAAACATTGCTGCAAAAGTGTCATCTTTTTAAGTAAGAAACCAAGATACAAGTTAACAATTTTCTAATTTTGATGGAAATGAAAAGGGAGGGATTTTACCCACCTTCTTCTGGAAAGGGGGGACGAATCCCCCCTTTCCCCCCTCTGACGGAAACCCTGATAATAATGCATAGAGCCTACATACATTCGTTAATGTGGCGCTAGTGCTTGTATGTGTAGCAAAGTTGAATAAAAATGGCACAGTATCATTCAAAAGAAAACATTGTAAAGTCTAAAAAAGAATAAAACTTTACTGGGTACCATTACAGTAAGAAGTCATATTTTCATTTCTGTCCAAAATTTTTGGGTATTTATATGTTTCCAGTACAAAACAGCCCACTGCAGCGACATACTGTATGTACAGTACAGATAAACACGGCAACAAAACAATCAGAACTACTTTCTAACAAAAAAGCTGATGGAGGAAAATTACCTCCACTGAAGCGTTTTGTCACGGTAATTTTCCACAGCTTTGTTGAAAGAATGTGAGAAAGGACCTCGGGGAGCAGATATCATTTTACAGTATCTCAATGCCATGGGATAAATGTGGGAAAGACAAAGGATAAAACTTGTGCAACAATAATGCAGTGTAGACTCAACTGAAAAGGACATAAAATCTCCAGAAGGATCACGTTCCTCCTTTAACACCTTCAAATTGCTACTTATATTGGCCTTGAAGCAAGCTTCTATCCCCCTGAACCCACTCATAACTTTAGCCTAGGACAGCATCAATTTGGACTTGGGGTTAAAGAGTAAGAAATCCCCCCCCCCCTTTTTGTGTTTCTGGCGGAATCCCAGATTAAATAAATGCCACATACTGTCAGTGTGCACCGGTGGTGAAATCAATTGATATTTTATACTGTACAGTTTGGAGATTTTTACAAATTTATGCAGATAGCTGCAAGAATAAGTCTCCATATTTCATTAAATGTACACGTATGTATTTTCTTTATATCATCATGCTGCACGTAAAATTTCCATCAAAGTTACATTCTTTTTGCATACTGTATGTGCAGTCTGCCTTGAATTTTGTGTCACATGTCTAGCTTGTTTAAGTGCAAGGTCACTTCCGGCTTGACATCCCTACTCTTAGTCTTAAGTACTTGAATTTGAGTACTTGCAATTTTGAGAATATTTTGTCGAGAACAACATTGAACTAGGGGGAAGGAATTTTGGAAAACCAGAGAGTCTGTGCATTTGTGTTGCTACATTTGGGGAAAAATGTCCCATCATTTTTGTCCAGGATTGTCTGAACTGCTGTACACATATATAGGAGCGCGCACATACACTGTAGATCATGTTGAAGCAGTCGCTTTTTTGGGACAAGTTCGAAAGCCGAGATAGAAAAGTTGCTCTGGGGAAGGATACAGTACAATTCTCCATTTTGTAATCTAGGAAAAAAAAAAGGGTTTCTTAAGTAGTTGATAATCTTACAGCTAATTCCCATGAAACAATTAAAAACATTATTTAATCAATGCCAAAGCGGAATGATTCTTTTATTCAGGTGAAAGTAGGAACATATATAAAATAATCAGTTTGGACTTTGGAACTAAGCCATAGACAAAGAAGTAGGGGCCTTGCTAGGATAAACCAGACGATCTACTGTTTGTTTTTATTATTTTTTTCACCAAGGATGACGTCATAAACATGCAAAATTGGGGCATGTAAAGAGAGGGTTTCACATTAACTGCAGTAATTAATAGTTTCCTCCAATGTAGTTTATTCCTCGTTCAACTGGTCAACCGTAAAATTGCTGAAATTATCATTTTGGAATAGGTTCCTTCATAAAAATGTGCAGTTGACCGTCAGTTCCATTTAAATACTGTGTAGGTCAACGGTAGATTGTGGTCGGGTCAATGGTAGATCGTTAATTGTGGGGTCACTATATCAAATTAACTGCAATTTTACCAGAAGCCTGTTCTCAGTGACGAATTTTGTGTTCAAAGTGTAATTTTTTCTCATTGTTTCTCATGCAATATGCTATTTTTTAACTTCACATGGTATCAATGATTTGTTCCTCTTCTTTTACTTCATATTTGAATGCCGTCTAAAACTTTAAATAGGCACTTACACCTGTTTAGAATTCGCTCATCCCAAGCCCCGGTTTACCCAAATATTGAAACGACTGGTTAGATTAGTTTATTTCCTGTCAGCTTATAAGTATCATGAATGATCATCTTGAAAGTGTTGAAATGATATCAATGATTAATCATGCCACTGTCCCTTTGCATTTATAACTTTAAATCCAAGATTTACATATTACTGCCAAAATTAATAAATATTTTATGCTCCTTCACTCTACAGCAACTGTTCTGCGGTAAATCCGTACGCTCCCATACATGTGTACAGTTGTTATATTTTATTATAGGGAAAATATAGCAAAGGTTGGACTCTTAATTGACATACCTTTTGACAAGATTTCTATCCTCTTCTTAAGGCTCTTATTAATAGAGAAAATAGAGAAAATGATAATATACAAAGCCTAGGCCTACATATAAAATAGGGCAAGAGCAGTAGCCCCAAACTTATTTTGAAGCAACAGCTTAATTATCTCACCATTTTCATCATATTTCTCTCAAAGTACCTTCCCCAATAATTTAGGACCTATATATTGCAATTTCAAGTTGAACCAAGCAGTTACTAGGCTACTGGTAAGCTTCATGTTTGAAGAGAAAAAATACTGTCACATGCAGTTCAAGAGCCAATCATGAAACAGGATAGTCTACTACCCTCCTTAAAGTTGGGGTGACTGCTCTTGCCCTTTAAATCAATTACGAACATGTATCCGCCTGAGAAACTTTTGTTTTTGATGTTATGAACATTTAATAATAGGCTAACTATAATCTGTTGGAAGTTTTTACTGGATAAAAAAACAACTTGAATCACTTTAACTAAACTAAACGACTCAGTTCATTTTACAATGCTACAACGGGAAGTTTTTGACACAGGGACGTTTTGACCAAAGGCTGGGACCTTTTGGTTTGGGGACGTTTTGGTCTGGAGACATTTTGACTGGTAGGCCTAAAGTTTGGCTAAGGTTTAATTTAGGGCTTAGGCTAGGCCCCCTAGCCTTGGCCCTGGTTCAGATCATGTCGGTTAACTGGCACTGCAATTACTTATATTACTAATGTTAGTGTATGCAACTAAGTGTGCAAGTTACATTTTGCCTAACGTAGGCCTAGATTTACTGCAGCGCATCGACCTAACATATAGAGTAGGCAGCAGGCCGTACAAGAAAAAGTTCTTTCGTTTTTAACTTTGGTGACACACATCTGAGGGACGGCATAAAAATTACCCACGAAGGTCAATTTTAACCTTTTGAACATAATGTTAATTACCACAAGCGAACGAGTTGGCCTACGAAGAGAAATTTGAGGGTAAATTGTTGGCTTTTTGTGGCCAACATTCAATATATACTAGTTCCATGAATTTTCTGACACGTACAAAATCTCTACAATGCCGTGCATAGTGCACAGTGCAGGTCAGTGAAATTGATAGGGATAAACTTTAATGTCAATTAATTGACAGGAGGGGGAAAGCAGGGGAGTAGGACGACTTTCTCCTCCTCTGAGGAAAAGTTGAATAAATGAGGGACAGGAATGAGAAAGGATAGCAGTGGGATAGCAAATAAGGAAAATGAAATAGGACAAAACAAGAATAATAATTTGGAATAAAAAAGAGGAAGAAAATAAACACACATGACATGAAAAAACAAGAAACAGAGAGTAGAGATGCATTCAGTAAGGATACCAATAGATGATTCACATGATATTGTTCAGTCAAGTCTGGTTTGCAGTTGAGTTATGAGAGAGTAGGCCTAAATAACCAACGGCATGGTCAAGTGGTTGAAGCATCCGACTTCAGACGGGGTTGGGGCTTACGGCCCGAGCCTTCCCTTTTCGCCACATCAACAACAAAACATACAGTATGGAAAATGAGCAGTGCAGCTCCCTCTCACCCCTTTTTTTCTTAGGTCAACCCCCCCCCCCTTTTGAATGTGCGGATCGGCGCCTGGACTAGCTTGCAGTTGGGAGCTCAGGAGTTTGAGTATTGGCCGGGTCATACTGAAGACTGTAAAAAACACCTTTGTGCTTGGTGCTCAGTATAAAGCAATTGACTAGGAGAAACAAGCCAGATAGTCACAAGTGGAAAAGCTAGTTGATCCGTGGCGGCTCGACATAAACCAATTGGTTAGAAACTGGCCATATGGGCAGTCACCCAAAAGTCCTTCCATCTAACTAACTTGAGAGGAGAGGCCTGAACGGACAGGCCTTACGGCAAAGCAGAACTTAATTCCTATTGAGATCTTTTGTCCAAATCAACCAAGAGGTTTCAACGGTTTCCAAATGGCAAAGGGTTTTCAAAAGGGTTTGGTTTATAAAAAGGGTAATTTTATAATTCCCTTTGAGTTTTGACCAATTTCATCACCTACCAAAGGGACTGCCCCAATGCAAAGGGTATTTACAAAAGGTGCCTTAGCCGTTCACTCCAAGTATAAGTTCAAACTATATGGTCTATCATCAAAGAACCAATCACAAATTTCCTGGGAGAAACTTAGCATCACATAGTAGAACGTGATCGCCAGCATTTCTGCCAGGAAAAAAGGGAACCGATCATGGGGTAAAGTTTACAAAATGTGAAAATACCGACTGGGGTGAGAGCTGTATGAATACATTATCTTCTGTCAGGTGGAGAGGCCCAAGATTCCTAGAGATATAATCATAACAACCAGTGGTTCGAACCTGCCACTTATTCATATGCATGGTATTTTGCATGTATTTTATAGGTGAACGTTCCATTTGGAACCCTTTGAGAACAATTGTTTTGAAATGGTAGGCCTACCTTTCGAAAGTAAAAAGAAAGAACTTTTTTTAAGCATGGAAGTGGGGGGCTGGGGGAGAAACCCCCAGTGAAAAATGAGGGGTGAAAGCATGCTTCCGCTCCCCCACTTCCCCTGTCAAAAACCCCTTCTTTAATTTTCCAAATTTCAAAAAACAGCGAAATTTCCGGCGCGCTTTTCTCGCCGCATTATGCAACATAAAATGCACTAGTTCTCACAAATAGACCAGTTTGGAAAACTTAGGCTGAGCTCGGATATTTACCATTTGTGTGACACCACATCATTAAGAGACACCGGCAGCTATGTTGCTATTTTTGTGACCTGTCTTTCATAAAATTCCAATTTTCCTACAATTAACGTCTTTGATTTTGAAATATTTTGTCTAAAAGGACAACAAATTTGGGAAACTTTTGAAACGTCATTGGTGTCTGCGGGGTGCGCCAATTAGTCTTTCGAGAAAGACTTCATATTCCACGCAGGGAAGCTTTGGCTTACCTTTGTCAAATGTTTTCATACACACCACATGCCCGACATCTTATCCAGAGTAGCGCGGTGACCTTCTGCATATCTTTGCCGCACCCGCACCAAGTTCAAACGAGTTTCAAGGATTGATTTGTATCTGAATATTGACGGAATCGAATTCAGTCATAATTACTGTAGATACCAAATGATCTTGAACCAAGGAAGTCGGTCAAAATTTAGTAAAGTTATGCTCAACCGAAACTAAGATTAAAAATGCGGAAATAGAATGTAAATTTTTTTCAAGTTGATATATTTAAAAAAAAACATATCAGGTAGGTACAGTCATTTCAAAAAATACACAAAGGCGTATGGGAAGAGGTGGATCCTGTTTGCCGCGAACTGAATATTTTTCATGTCCTATTTTGCCCTGTCGCATGTCAACATGGCCCGCTGCAGGCCGAACTGACTAGCTATTACAGGCTACCCCTTGCCCTAAAATACATGTTAATGTCAGTGCCCTGAAATAAGCACTTCCCCTGCTCTGGGAGGAGTGCAGTCCCCCTATTCCCACCTGAAAGGTCGACGCCTAATAGCATGAAAGATGCAAAGGTCTGCTTGCCATTTTCTATTGAAAAACCAGCCCCTGTCTAAAGCTATCGGCCATGTCATGATACCAAGTCTCCAGGGGCATAATTTCTGATGAGATTTTCTGCCAGAAAGATCAAAATTTTAATACATGGCTACTTCATCAAGTGTCGCAACAAGCATTTCATCGGGAAAGGGCTGATCGTTTTTACAAAATGTGGTCAGTGTACATACCGTAAATCCATTTGGCACTAGTACTGAGCTCGGAGGCTCATACTGCTACCAGAAAATTTAGTACACGAATTCCGATAATTTTCGGAAGGGAAACCATTCCCAGCCGCTAATAACAGTTTGACCACAAAAATTTTAAGTAAGTTTGTAGCGGTTTAGGATTTTTAGATAGCATGTAAGTTACTGCTAGCCTAAGCCGAATTAAAGCTACAACTATTCCCTAACAAGTTGAGAACCAACACACCCCAAATGCCAGTGCCTATTAGAACCTAGGCTATTACATGAAATGCAGCTTGGTGACATTCTCGCCCGTATTTGTATTGTCAACCTTCCAGATTTCGTTGTTCCTCGATACAAAAATGATACTAGGCCTAGGCCTAGATGGGTTGAAGGGTATTTTTCTTTTTCAGATATCGGAGTGACGCAGATTAGACAATTTGGATCGGTATCCAGCTCGAGTTACTCATTCCCAGTTAATGTTACGCGCGAAACCGACGTAGCAGGGGCATATACAGCTTCTCGTTTGCGAAAAAGTGTCCTTTTTCTTTCCACCGTTTTTAATCCCACCTACCAAAAATAGCATTAAAATTTGTTGAATTTTTCATAAATTTTACATTAAAGCCCATTTCAGATAATTAAAGTGCCTTTAGAATATGATTAGAGGCTGCAGCTGTAGTTTCATCACTGTTCGAGGGAAAGTTTTCTTAAAACGTGGAAGTTGTGTGTCTATCTCACCTTTGCCAGATTTTGAATTTAAAGGGATATTTTTACTTGTGGTAATTGCATGGGTTATTATTTCATCTTTTCCCATCGATTCGTATTTTTTTCAATCAAACCCTCTGAAGTGCGTCACGAAGTAACACGAAAAAGCAGGACAGATTTTGGTCTAATAATAGGTCTAAGGCCTGGCTTAGGCCTATAGGCCTAGGCTGGACAAATGCCGCTCTAGTATGTGTAGCCTGTAGTGTACGAAGCAGGCCAACTCGTCCCCAAACCAACTCGTCCCCAACCAACTCGTCCCCAAGCCAACTCGTCCCCAAGCCAACTCGTCCCCAAGCCAAGTCGTCCCCAGGCCAACTCGTCCCCAAACCAACTCGTCCCCAAGCCAAGTCGTCCTCAAACCAACTCGTCCCCAATATGAAAAATGGTGTGATTTTTATGGCGCGAGAAACTGGGGGAATATATTACCAACCGAACATTATCAAAACTGAAATATTTATGTGACAAAACATGAATTTAGTAGCACCAAACATTAGGCCTTTATTTGTAAAACAAATTTGCAATAAAAATACAATTGTAGAAAGAGTATGTTCTTAACAAGATATATATTTGCAATTAAATACATTCCCAACAAAAATATACAATATGCTTGCTCTAAAATATATATTTAGAAGAATATTATTTTCCAACACTTGAAATATATTCGTAAAAAAAATTATGTTTACACCAAAATATATTTGCAAGAAAACATCTCTTTCTTGAAAAAGTTACCATGTTTGCCACAAAATTATATTTGCAACAAAAATATTCTTCCAACCAGAAATAGGCCTATATATTTTCAAGAAAAAGAAATAAGTTTGCAATATAAATCTGCAAGAAACATTACTTTTGCCAAAACATTTATTTGCAAGACTAATTATATTTGCCAAACTAAAAATATGTCCCCATGCAGTTGTGTTTAAAATATAATATGTTATCAAACTCCAAAAATATATGTTATTGGTTATGATGGGTAGACAAATTGCGACAATAAAGTTATCATGCTATATTTTAAACCACTTGTCATTCTCTGTATATGCATAAATCACGGCTTCAAAAATTAAAAAAATTATCTGTCACGAAATCTCCCTTTTAACTAGCAAAAGGGAGGAAAAAAAATGAACAAACCAAAAACAAATGCAAAGTCGGTGTTAGCTGGTCTCTTGAAATGAGATAGGCCTAGGCCAATTTTATTTGCCACTAATTTTTCACTAATTTCTCATATTGGGGCCGACTTGGCTGGGGGGCGACTTGGCCTGGGGACGAGTTGGTTTGGGGACGAGTTGGTTTGGGGACGAGTTGGCTTGGGGACGACTTGGCTTGGGGACGAGTTGGCTTGGGGACGAGTTGGTTTGGGGACGACTTGGCCCGAAAGCGTAGTGTAGTGTGAGTATACATAACGTTAGTCATTTATCTCAAATGTTGAGTGTTGACTCGAATGTTCTTGCAAGTGTTCTCCCTAGGGTAAGTTAAGCATATGCCAAGCTTGAATACTTACCACACAAATTTAAATTCGTAGTCAATCAACGCTACAGTTTTAATCAAATTCGACGAATCAGACCGGCTGTTTTGTTGTGGTTATGCTGTCGTGTGTACGCTTTACTCGATACTGAGTGCAGATTGCACACGTGTTTATTTCGTAGAGTCCCAGGCCAGTTCGTTCGTGTACCTGTCAGTAGTGTTATTGCATGATGAAATCGGTAAGTGTTATGCATGGCGACCATTGATGAGTCTGATGAAACTTTATAATTATGTGTTTGTGCGTGTGGACCAATCAACTTTGACAGACACCGGATTGGGTGTGACTATCCCCACTAAATAAGGCCAAAAATGCATATTCATAATAAAAACTGTTTTGCTCCTCCTAAGTGGTGTAGCCTAACTGATTTTTATTTATGTATATATTTATATAGGCGGGGCGACTGTAGTCACAGACTTGGTAAATTTTGTGATGGGTGCCAGTGGCTGTTTACAAAGCAATGGTGTTCTAGAAGAACCAGGTTTTTGGAAGGAGTAATAAGGGTTTGAGTCCGCTCTCTCACATTTCAGAATTTGAAAAACTCGGTCAGAGACGTTGATTTTTCTCAGGGACTCGAGCCCTTGGAAGTTGAAAATTGCGGATTCGTGATTCGGACTCTCTGTACGGACCGGGTATTCGAACACACTCGGCGCAGCTCTAACGAAAAAAGAAATCTTTTTTTTCTTCCTTTGTTTGTGACTAGTGGCGGCGCTAAACCCCAGATTTTGGTCTTAATAGCCCCATTCCCCCAACTTAGTTAAGTTAGGAGTTGGGTTAACCGAAGAAATAAATAATATACCTCTGCTACTTAATTTTTAATTTCAATTATCATCATAGGTCACTAGCGTAGCCAGAGGGGGGGGGGGAGAGGGGCGGGGGAAAGAGTGCCCCCCCTCCCAGCAATTTTGGTGACGAAATGGGCGATGTTGAAAAAATGAAGGAGAGCAAAAAAAAATGAATAACTAAAAAAAAGATAAACGGCAAGAGGAGGGAGGGAATCGGGTGCATTTTTTACAGGGAGGGGGAGGGGTCTCTTAGTCGTTATGATACAGTATGCAGTCCCCGACTAGTCTCCCCGATGGTTTACCTGTTTTTTTTAAGCTCTCATGGACAATTTCCCTAATAAGAACCCAAAATTTTCGGCGCGCTACGCCAAGAGGAGTGAAGAGGGGTGAAACTCACTCCAAAAAGAGTGAAAATCACTCCAGGAAGAGGGAAAATTCACTCTTCCACGAGTGCCTGCAATGATCACTTTTTAAAGAGCGATCACTGTAGGCACTCCATCAAGAGTGACTAAGTTCACTCTTTGATTTTAGAGTGAACATTGAGTGGATGGTGCAAAATTTAAAAGGATTTACAGTGATATAGATTTTTGTAATGATCGTTGATTGAACGTGCATGTGGTGCTTCCCCGGATTGATATTATCGTCGGAGATGAACTTGTAAATCTTACAATAACCCCTTATTGACGACATGCTCCGAAAAACAAGCTTTGATTATTCCACGTACGTATTTTACTCGTGGGATTTGTCTAATTTTAGGGTTTGGTGAAATGAACTCAAGTTTAATCACCCCGCTCTCTTTTAAAACTTTCTCTAATGCATCAGTTTTCTCATCAGCCTGAGAAACCGACAAACCGGCCGTAGATATTCAATTTACCATAGAATATGAGGGTAAAGAGTGTGGAAAGAAGCATTGTTGGGGTGCTTTGGTATAAAGTATGTATAACAATCTGTATAATATTTAAACGGTGGTTTTACAGAACAACAAAATAAAGAGATAAATAAGGATTACAGAAAGGTGTGTTGGAAACCTATTTTATACTATAGTAACCCTAAATTAGACCAATTTCAAGCCAATCTAAAAATATTCAAAGAAGCTGATTTCATCTGATTTTAGTAGGTTTAGGGGTCAAGATTTACAAAAAAGAGTGAGCTTGGGTGGGGGTGGGGAAAGTGCATTTGGGGGTCAAAGGTCATTGACCTCAAATATTAATTAAAGTATATTGTGTTTGGCCTCAAATGAAAGGAAATTTAATTTTAAATGCAGTTTGCGGCATTTATTTTGTCATTTGTCGCTTCAGTGAAAAGTCAGGTTTAAGTGAAAGACATTAACACTGTTAAGCATGGAACTTCAAGCCATTCAACTATAGTATCTTTAGCACGTTATCTGATATAGGCACATTTTATTATTTTGAACAGCCTATGCTGTAGAGTAGCCCTATACACAATATGCAACATAGGCGGCGGAAGGGGGGCTAGGGGGGCCTGCCCCCCCCCCTCAATAATTATTTGAGATTTTGGGGGGGGGGGACATGGCCCCCAAAAGTGAATGTCGCAAAATAAATTTTTCAAAGGTAATTACACAAATTTAAGTTGTTTTTAATACATTTCGGCTATTCTTTGGCTCAAATATTACTTTTCAGAGTGCAAAAGTTGGAAAGCTTCCGGGGGCTTCCCCCTGGACCCCCACATTAACGATAACCTGTAAGAGAGTTTATTTTCGCTCTTCAAACAGTTGCAGGGTATTCTGTCTGCAATTGTGTCCCTCTCTGAATTTCGGAATATATTCAGGTAGACTGTGACAAGCTTCATATCTTGGGAATCTCTTGACTTTTTACTCGTCGGGTTTCAGGATGGATAATTTTTTAACAGATTTGGAGTCGCTAAAACTGGCTACGTTGGTGTGGATTAAAGTCAATGGCAGTTCCCTGATTAAAGTGTGCTCTTAGCATCTGGCATGCTTCTACCTCATGTAGGGATTTTTTCAGTTCCTGGGGATGCACAAAATCGTTCCAAAATCATACTTGGTGTGGTGGGTAGAAAATTTGGGTCTATTAGCTCAAAAAGCTATGACCGTTACTTCACAGATGATTACAACACAATGCTCGAAATTGTCGAATATCCAAATTCTTTCAAGCATTTGCACGAAAATGGAAAAGTATTATAGTAAGGGTAACATAGTTACGAAAGGTTAAGAGATGAAAAAATCGCGACACATTCGGGAAGTCTGTGGCTTAAAAGAAACAATTATTCTTGAGACTGTTTTTAAATCTTGTGTAACACGATACCCGAAATGGCCGATTATTTTAACAGGTCAAACCTTTGCCGAAAAACAGCAGACGCCATATTTAAAGTACAATTTTCATGAAAAATAAAAAAGATCTGCGACACAATTGGGTAGAATGTGAAAAAAGGGTTTTCATCCCAACTTCACACTGTAGTCTTGCTAAAATTTGCCCGGAATGGCCAAATATTCGGGCAAAGGTTAAAAAATGCTGGGACGTTTCCAATTGCCAAATTCAACGGATAGACAGGAGGGTGTTCAGGTGTCCAAAAGTTTGCCATATATCCTGCTCTAGAGCCAAATACGGGCAATGGTTATGAGAATCGGGTAATTTGTTTTTCGATACTTTAATGATGCAGGGTGAGAGTGTCCTCCCGCAGGTCGTCTTGAAAATTCATTTCAACAAACCTTGTAACGTGACGATTCTGTCAATTAGTGTTACTAATAGAAGAAAATTCATCTACTTCATTTCATTCAATGGTAGTGGTACATTTTATTTGATTCTTCTGATCAAAAAGCGACTGCTAAGATCCCCATAGGTCTAATTTTTTCAAAAGTAAAATCATATATAGGCGGAAGTTCAGACACATAATTTTTTCAATATATATTGAATTTAGCCAAGAGTCGCGATAGAGTAAAATTCATTAGCATGTTTTCAATTCCGGTTTGTAGTTTCCCTCGAAAATATGCGTGACCATTTCATCGATTGGTAGTGATACATTTTATCTGGTAATTTTCTCATCAAATCGACTGCTTAGATCCCCCTTCAAGCCTGGGAAATGTCATTTTCGACTGTCTCAGGGTCCGATTTTTCAAAATTTTGTGCTCGTTTCGCGCCAACCAGTGGTGAAAATCCGCGCAGATAGTCTTCCTAGCAGCATTTTAGTTTCAAGCAAACATTTTTGTGCAAACAGAACATCGAGTTAGCGACTTCTAAGACCCCCTATAAGCATAGGAAATGACATTTTTGACTGTATGAAGTGGTCAGATTTTTCAAAATTTGCTGTACGTTTCGCCCCAGCTTATCGCTTATAGTGGTGCTCCACTTAGACCGCTTCATAGCAGAATTTAAGTTTCAAGTGATCATTTTTTACAAAAGGAAACTCAAAATAGCCTCTGCTTACATCCCATATAAGCCCGGGAAATGCCATTTTCAACTGTATGAGGGATCGAGTTTAAAAAAGTTTTGTACGCTTCGCGCTTACTAATGGTGGCGCTCCGCTTTGTCTTTCTGTCAAAATTTTAGTTTGGAACAAGCGTACGTTTATCTGCATTTGAAACTTAAAAAAGGGACTGCTTGCATACCCTTTACAAGCCTGGGAAATGTCATTTTTGACTGTCTGAGAGGTAAGAATTTTCAAATTTTCTGGACGCTCCGCGCCAACCAGTGGTGGCGCTCCGCGTTGACTGTCTTACGGGCATAATTACATTTTTCAGGTTAAAATCTTCTGCCCCAAACTGATATGTTCCCCCTACACCTCTGGAAATACCTTACTCAGTCGTGCACTGGAAAGAAGGATTTGCGATCCCAGGATACATAGTCCAGTGGAGTAATGAACTGAGCCAATCAGTACCTCAAAAGTGTGTTTTAATCTTAGAAAAATCACAAATTTTTCTAACCAGAATTAGAGACCAATAAACCTGGCAAATGCCATTTCCAGCCATCTGGGAGGTTTCAAAATCCAAAATTTTCTTTGTACGCTCCTCGCCAACTGATGCTTAGATAGTAAACTCCAGCCACCCCCTACAAAAGTATCCAGCCCCCATGGACCCCCACCAGGGGTTTGCCCCCTGAACCCCACCAGGGGGCCTTAAGCGGCCCCTGGACCCCACGCCGATGGGGTTTTGTGCTTCGGGCAAAACCAGACGCCTTACGGCGTCACCATTATATCGGCTGCCGAAAACTTGTGCCCCCAGTAAAAAACATCTTCCGCCGCCTATGTGCAATGAATTATTGCTACATTGCAAGTACTACTTTCTAATAACAGAATGTGAATCTTAAGCCCTCCCTACCTACTACGGAGTAAATACTCCCCTACACCACAAGGTATCATACGCCACACCCGAAAAAGGGGATTTCTGATCATATATCAGAAACATGCAATTGCAAGTTGATACCTTTCATTAAAAATGGTCTATTTTAAAAATAGGAAAAGTAGAAAAATCACGGATGAATTATTTGAAACAGGGGTGCAAAACCCGCGTTATACGAGCAGGTTTTTCAAAGCATAAGGTTAACTTTACTGGTCTTATAAAAACAGCGCCATCCATCATGGTCGCTTCATAGCATTGCTGCCTTAAGCCTATCATTGCTGCCTTCCGGTACAAAATGAAGCTTCTTCTTCTTCTTCTTCCTCTTCTTCTTCTTCTTCTTCTTCTTCTTCTTCTTCTTCTTCTTCTTCTTCTTCTTCTTCTTCTTCTTCTTCTTCTTCTTCTTCTTCTTCTTCTTCTTCTTCTTCTTCTTCTTCTTCTTCTTCTTCTTCTTCTTCTTCTTCTTCTTCTTCTTCTTCTTCTTCTTCTTCTTCTTCTTCTTCTTCTTCTTCTTCTTCTTCTTCTTCTTCTTCTTCTTCTTCTTCTTCTTCTTCTTCTTCTTCTTCTTCTTCTTCTTCTTCTTCTTCTTCTTCTTCTTCTTCTTCTTCTTCTTCTTCTTCTTCTTCTTCTTCTTCTTCTTCTTCTTCTTCTTCTTCTTCTTCTTCTTCTTCTTCTTCTTCTTCTTCTTCTTCTTCTTCTTCTTCTTCTTCTTCTTCTTCTTCTTCTTCTTCTTCTTCTTCTTCTTCTTCTTCTTCTTCTTCTTCTTCTTCTTCTTCTTCTTCTTCTTCTTCTTCTTCTTCTTCTTCTTCTTCTTCTTCTTCTTCTTCTTCTTCTTCTTCTTCTTCTTCTTCTTCTTCTTCTTCTTCTTCTTCTTCTTCTTCTTCTTCTTCTTCTTCTTCTTCTTCTTCTTCTTCTTCTTCTTCTTCTTCTTCCTCTTCTTCTTCTTCTTCTTCTTCTTCTTCTTCTTCTTCTTCTTCTTCTTCTTCTTCTTCTTCTTCTTCTTCTTCTTCTTCTTCTTCTTCTTCTTCTTCTTCTTCTTCTTCTTCTTCCTCTTCTGCTTCTTCTTCCTCTTCTTCTTCGTCCTCTTCTTCTTCGTCCTCTTCTTCTTCTTCCTCTTCTTCTTCTTCTTCTTCTTCTTCTTCTTCTTCTACTTTCGTACTCCCAAAAGTACTAGATACTTGACCTATTTTTCCCTCACCACACCAGCTCCTGCCTCAAACGTCACTTCCTTAAAAAAAACAAAAAAAAAAAAACAGGAACAACATAGCGGCACATAGGAACTGTTCCAGCAGTTTGCACTCTTAATTTTTGTTGCAGCTAATTGAAGCTGGGTTTTTTCTTTCTGTCAAGTGTTTGTTTTAATTTTTTCCTGTTTTTTCTGTTTTTTTAATTAGGTCTACGTTTTTCATTTTTATTGTTGTGTACTTTTTACCTTATGGTTTTCTTTTTTTTCTCTGTCATTCTGTGCATAAACCTTAATTACACTTTACCTCGTAATGTGTTAGTGTCTCCCCGCTAAAAATGTTCATTGGCTACACTAAAAGTGTATGGTAGCTCTGTTAACCCGTCTTTGAAATCTCTTGTGAACTAATTTCCGACCAGGGTCCAAAATGTAAATTCCTGTATAACTCTGCTCCTTCCTGGTTGGTCGCCTTTACAATTTCATTAACAGGGTTTCATCATTAACCATGTGTAACATTTTGTGTGAGCAGAACATTTTAAAATGAATGTCACGTACAAGATGTAAAATTAAATTTCCTTTCATTTCAAACACGATATTTTTTGATATTTGAGGTCAATGATTTTTGACCCCCCAAAATGCACTTTCCCCAACAAGCATTAAGATATATATGATACTAAAGTTACTGCGAAATAAAACTTTATTTCGTTCACCATTTCCTGCTACAAATCAGGTCACTATGCACCAGTTACATATAGCCCACATGATAAAGTATTTAAAACTGTACCCATTCCAAGAAGTTTTTTTGTTGAATGTGTTAAATTGTATTTTGAATATTTTTCAATTTTGAAATGAAACTGACTCCAAAGTTCAAGTAGATTGCATTTGTCAGGAAAGTTATTAATAAAAACAGAGGCCCGGCTACTCTAGTAGTCAAGGCATCTGTTTTTATCAGAGAGTTGGGGGACTTGCAACTCCCTGTTTTTAGTGATACCAAATTCGCCGGGGAATTCACCCGTCTTTTTTAATTTGTAAGAGCAAAAGCAGCCCGTGTTTTGAAAGGCATTCCAGTCTGGAATGAATATTCAAAGCTTGCTAACTTTAAGATACTTGTCTTTTATTGCAACTATGGATTAAGCGTCTTAGGGGTAGATATAACTTCCTAACAATAGATGGCTATTGTCCTTGTTTCGTGAGCGATGTGAAAAGGAGGCGATTTGATTTTCAAAGTGTGTGTGTGTGGGGGGGGGGGGGACTCTGGCTGAATTTTTTCTCGTGTCCTGGTAAGGTATCCACAGCGAGATAGCTGCACATGTTGGCGGGGGAGGGGGGAGGGGTAAGCATCCAGACTTTAAGAGTTTGTAAGTGTGAACACCACTGTACTAGGGACGTAATTAAATATTTTGTGTTTTGTTATGCGCTCATCGTATGCATGAATGCTCATAGAGTAGAATTTTGAACTGTGTTCAAAATTTAAAAAGTGCAAAGGGGATGTTATGTTGTATGGTGCACTCTCCATGACCTTTGACAGGGACGCCATCTTGTTCTTTACGAGCAACTCTCCCTTCCTTTTGTCCTAGATTCCCAGGGCCCTTCCTGTTTCCCCTCACGTGTTACCGGTGAACGTGACATATTACTACATCTCAGTTCCACGTGTTTGCTGTAACCCATATTTTGAAGGTGTGGCCAATTTATTTCACCTTCTACAGCCTCCTCGTCGGTCATTTAGATCAGCACACTCATTTATATTAATTTAATTCCGTGCGTCATAACTTGTGACCAATCAGGGGACCACAATTAGTATTAGGATCTTTCCCACAACCCTCGTCGCTTGGAAGTACAAGACAAGCTCCCAGTCCGCAAGCTGGTCACTCGTGCAGCAGACCTCGGAACAAAAGCATGTAGTCACTTTGTACATAATGTGTAATTAATATTAAGGCCGGTCGAAGAATAATCAAACTTCACCTTTTTTGAATCTTCTCAATCAACGAATAAATCATCTAAAATGTAGTTGGTTTTAATCCACAGTTTGTCTAGCCTGTATGTTGTTTAAGGGGGCGCGACCATTAATTTTTTTTTCATTGTGTGTGAAGTGAGAGTTTGCAGTGAGCCATTGGGTTTTTGAACATTTGCCACTGCAAAGAGTTGCGTCATTGTCCAAATACGTTTCCATAATTGGGCCTACTCACATGAAATTTGGACATTTTGTATATGAACAAAGAAGGATGAGGATACTTCGAATTCCATTGTGGTTGTCTTGTCAAGTTTAATTTGAATGAAATTTTAGAAACGCTGCAAAGAACATGATCTGTGTATTTCAAGTCAGAATTCGGAATGTACTTATTTCATATGTAGCCTGTGTGATGTTTAAGTCAAGGATGCTATGAGAATTAATGACATGAATCAAATTTTTAGTAACTCGTGCAATATGGTATACTCAAAGAAAAGTGCATTTGTTGATATCGTTAACAATTCTCACATTTGCATAGACATAGCTTTACAGGTATGGTAATGGTGCTGCTTGTAGCCTGTTGACAATTAATTTGCAACATCAGAAAGGTACCTCAGCATTAGAAAATATTCAATTTCACGACAGATCTGGTAGATAAGCATTTACACTACATGATGCCAGGGTAAAGTGAATACCTGGTTTTTACTTCTTCAGGCTCTCATGAAGACAAAGCGTTTCCTGCATTTAACAGTCAATTATCAAGAATGTTAAATGCATGTTATTTTGGAAGAACTATGACCTTAAACTACGGTGTTTTCTCCGTTCAGGGATGACCCACCCCTCCCTCCTTTGTGTTGCCTCAAACTATCCTGTCATTTGTAATAGACTTTAATGTACGTTTCATAATATTTTGTGTTTTGTTATGCGCTTATCGTATGCATGAATACTCATGGAGTAAAATTTTTCACTGTGTTTAAAATTTTAAAAAGGCAAAGGGGATGTTCTGTAGTATGGTGCACTCTCCATGACATTTAACAGGGACGCCATCTTGCTCTTTACGAGCAAGACCCTCTTCCTTTTGTCCTAGATTCCCAGGGCCCTTCCTGTTTCAATTTTCAATTCAATTCAATTTCATAGAACTTTATTTCAGTCTTTCATATAAAGAAATATGTTATGAATTATTTGTATGTACAGGGTACTGAAGAGACTGAGGAGTGACAACAAGAAGCTCCAGGGAGCTTATGTACGTTGACACCCCTTTACAGAGACTTAAATTAACAGAAAACAATTACTACAAAACACATATATAATACAGAAAAAGAAACACAAAAACACAAATAAATAGAACAGATGGCAAAGAATTAAAATTATTCAGAGGTAGTTGGTGATAAAATGATCTTTTAATTGCTTCTTAAATGTACTTAAAAGTTTACACTCTTGAATATCATTGGGAAACGAGTTCCATAATTTGGGACCATTAAACCGAATTCCAAACTGGGAGGATCTAAGTCTAAAAAAAGGTATTGCTATGTGGTATTGCTATGTTTCCCGTCAATTGTTACCGGTGAACCGTGAACGTGACATAGTACCACATATCAGTTCCACGTGTTTGCTGTAACCCATATTTTCAAGGTGTGGCCAATTTCACCTTCTATAGCCTCCTCGTCGGTCATTTAGATCAGCACACTCATTTATATTCATTTAATTCGGTGAGTCATAACTTTTGACCAATCAGAGGACTGCAATTAGTATTCGGCTCTTTCTCACAACCCTCGTGGCTTGGAAGTACAAGACAAACTCCCAGTCCGCAAGCTGGTCACTCGTGCAGCAGACCTCGGAACAGAAGCATGTAGCCACTTTGAACAAAATGTGTAATTAATATTAAGGCCGGTCGAAGAATAATCAAACTTGTTTTTTTTATCATCTCGATCAACTAATAAATCATCTAAAATCGAGAGGAACTCTAATCTATTCTTTTCTGTCATGACTACGCAAATCTCCGTACCGCTACAACAACTATCCAACCCTGGTTTCGAAAATGGAAAATTCCGAATTCTTCATTTCTTCAGAGCTGCCTGTCTGAGAAAAGGTGGGCAAATGCAAAATGGTCTAAATGTTTCCATATTTTGATTTACTAGGAAACTCCAAAGTTTTCAAAATATGATTTTGAAAGTATGGGTAATAACTTAAACAGATGTACAGTCAATGTGAACTAAAATACCGGGTATACTCGAAAGTAAATAGATTCACATCGAAAATTGTGATAATTTGCGAAGGATTTGTACAAAAGTTCTGATAGTAAGGAATCTACTGCTGGGAAATCACAGATCGAGGAGGGGATGGTACCCACTGGTGTTACTGAGACACCGTTGCCTAGGCCTACCGGTGTAAGATTGTTGATACAAAAAACATTAAGAGAGGTTGTTTCGAAGTTTAGAACGACACCTTATCATACACTATCTGCAAACAGAGGATGGAGGTGTACCTCTAATTCCTGAATGAAGTCTCTAATCTAGCAAAATTCAGTGTGATTTTACTTCTCTAATAATGGTATAAATACGAAATGGTCGAATCGCTATACGAATGTGTGATGTGCTCGTGTCGAAATTTTGCATTTGGACTCATTTATTTTTCTGAAAAAGTTGCATGCAGACTGTGCACCGAGACATTTCCTTAAAATGTGTTAAGTCTGCCAGGCTGGTTATTCACTAAAGATTACAAATTTCATTAAAACATAGTATGGGACGATTCCTCTTCAACTTCCTTTGTACTCCTTCATAATCACACCTGCGCCCTATGCACATGGACAATCAGCATAATCATAGAGACAGATAAATAATGTAAGTTTGAAATGCAAGTGAAAAAGAGAACATCAAAGAGACTGAAAGCGTGCGGAGGGCGCGAAAATTTTGGGGATTTTCACAGTTTAAACAGTGTAATTATTGATACAGAAATTGATCGTAATCGGTAGAGCACATCTTCCATAAACTACATTTGGTTTCAGGCCACAGAAAGTGTGTGTGTGTGGGGGTGGGGGTGGGGGCTTCTACGTTAGTGTTTCCCTCACTCAAAAAAGTGGGGGAGGCATTCCCCCTGTCCCTCCCATAATCGACGCCCTGGAGATGTCAAGATGACGAAAGTCAACGTAGCAGACCACTGGTTTTGAATACTTTCTTGGAAAAATATTGACAAATATAGTGTGTTACAAAGTTAGAAAGGAGTCCATTTCTTACTGTGTTACTTAAGATATGTGAAGAATGTTTTAAATGCGGCATACTGAAGATTACATTAAATTACAGCCTGTGTAAAACTGAACACAAGTTGACATTTTTTAAGTGTCATATATTGATTTTATGTGAAATTCACTCTTTGAGAAGATATCATTGTGTACCTATCATTTCAAGGCTATGTGGCTCAAAATTTCAATGGTCATGTTGTGGAAATTTGAAAATGCCGAAAGAGCCCACATTGTAAACTTTAATCAGAGGGATAGCAGGTCCAGGCTGAAAACTTCTGCACGGAGCAAGAGGGCGAGGAAGTAGTCTGACAAAGTGTGTAATCCAAAGAGATTGATAATTAACTTTACCAAATCCTTGTTAAGAAAATTGTACACCGCCAATGTTAGATTTGTTTTATTCGTTAATTTCTGATGTTAAAAAGATTGAGTTGTTATCTATTTTTAATGAAAATAGATGAAAACATCGTAATGCGTTGGTGATGCAAAATTTGAAAGAATTTAAACTAATTTAGGATGTTGTGAAGATCGTTGAAACTTTGTGTAGGTTTGGCTCACCGTGCGGATTGATATGATTGGGTTGTACATCTTACAATTTATCCCCTTCTGACTACATATTGTAAAAATAAGTTTTGATTATTCTACCGATATATTTTTCTTGTAGGATTTGTTTAATTTGAGGGCATGGTGAAATGACCTCAATCTTAATTACCTCCGAAAATAACTTCATTTGCATTACATGTAAATTAGTGAAGCTTTTTTTTTCAAAGGGGTGCCCGGTCCCAACCCCCATTCTACTCAAATAAAAAACAGGTTTCCAATCAGAAAAACCAACAATTAAAGGGCCAATCCTCTCATCCCAAACTACACGTCTTGTAGGGGGGTACAGAAACTCTCAATTGGCCCAACTTTTTGATTGACTTTTAATTCAAACAATGCAAATTACCAAGGCTTATATCACACAGCATGTACTGTACTGAGAGTATTTTGATTGTGACATAGAACTTTTTTTACACTCACCCTGAAGCAATAAACTGAGATTGTGCCTGGATAAGGATGGATCTCAGACAATTGTGGGAGGGGCTTAAGAAGGTTAGGAGAATTGGCACTGTTTGGGGTGAGAGAACTAGGCCTTTAATATACTATAAAATATGAAAGAGTTTGGAAAAAAGAAGTAGCATTTTGAACACTGGTGGTATAGAGTACGTTGCACACTCTGTAAAAATTTACGGTAGATTCACAGAACAAAAAATAAAGAGATAAATTAGGATAACATAAAAGATCTGGAAATTTATTTCCAAAACTTTTCTGTAATCTTTATCTTTATTTTTTATTCTGTAAATGTACAGCTGAAATTCTGAGACATATTTACAATGTACCAGTAATCACTAACCTTAGCCCCGCCAAGTGATTCACGTACATAAGCTTTGTCCCTCCCAAATCCTTGAGGATTCAGTGTGCTTTACGGCCATACGTTACAGAGCTTGGCCTCTCGCTGCGCAAGTCCTGACACTGCCTTTCGTCTCTATAGAGATTTTTTTTGGATTTGGAAAATAACAACTCCTTGTTTTGTCAGGGTTTTACATCAAAAAAACCCGTAAATACACTCATCACTGGAATAACCATTTTGGGGCCAATGAAAAAGTAAAAAGAATTAAGACGTGCATTGCTCAGTGTTCCTCAGTGTTACTCATATCGAACTCTCGACTCGTGAGGACTTCAAAAATGTTTTTCTCTCCTTTTCGATTTACTGTTTCAGCCCTTATCGATTCCTCTGCGTTACGGTACACGTGATGGTTAAGAAATGCATTCTTTCTAGCTTAAGAGCGACAAAATCTGACACCCGTAATCTGACACCAGTGTTGTAGTGCTCGAGACCGGTCTCGGTCTCGGACCCTTGCGGTCTCGAAAAATATCCTGGTCTCGCTTCGAGACCGGCCAAAAATGTTACTTTATTTTTTATTTAAATAAATAATATCTAAAAATAAAAATTGAAGTGTTACGTACATTTTAAGATGCATATATAACTTTACCTATGTGTGTTTTCATTTTTAAGTGAGTGCTTCTTCTCCATTGTTATTTTATGCCGGACATCAGTAAATGTTATCTTACCCCCACTAGTGAAGTACCCAAGGAGTGTACCAACCTTTACCAACACCAACCTTTACAAAAATTCAAAGGGGACGGGGCCATCCCTTGGGCCCGTTCCGCAGCCGGTAAAGACATACGAGAAAGGGGTAGGGGAGTGGAAGATATTCAGGTGCGGTGAGCAAAAGTTTTACATTTATCATGCAACATGTGTAAGGAGTAAATTAAACATTAAAAATTGCATCAATTCAGTGGAATTTGAATTTAGCCAAGAGTTGCAAAAGGTAAACATTAACATATTTTCAATTCCTTTGTAGTCTGTTGGACGGTTCATTTTCCTATGCAACATGTACATCCGGACTCGGACCTTGACGGTCTCGAATTTTACCCCTGGTCTCGGTCTCGACACCCTCTGGTCTCGGTCTTGGTCTCGGATATGCCGGTCTCGACTATAGCACTGCCCGTACGCATAGAGTGCACCCCATTAAAAATTTCCTTCTATTGCAAGTATGGAGGTAAAGCTTTTTATGGGTAGACGTAATCGGCAAACGATAAATGACTATTGTGTTTTTTTCGTGGTGCAACCTGAAGGTGACGAAAGTCGACAGTGGGTTTCTTAACAAGGTGGCAGATCACTGCCTTTGTATTTTTGCTAAGAAAAATATGGACTGACAAAGATAGTGGGTTAAAAAGGTCTGGATGCGATTTCTGACTGTGTTACTTTTAAAAACAGTGACCAATGTTCCAAATGTGGATTATTTTCAATGAGTTGAAATACAGCAGTGAGAGTTTTGGTTTCACCGAACGGCCCTTTGCTAGAGGGTCGGGAGGACTTAAGAAAAAAGTATGAGTTAAAATACAGCCTGTAAAAAATTCAAGACAGTTTGACCTTTAATTAGTGCCACATTTTGATTTTGCCTGAAATATCCTCTTTAAGAAGAGATCATGACCAAAAACATAGTGGTACCTTTCCTGTTCTACCTTTATCCTTAGTAAAACTGCTATAAAGAACTCTGTGTCTTGTTCGGCTTCATCTATTCATTATATGTATATCCTTCGGCATCACTTACGTATGTGCACACCCGATGCATGATATTGTGTTGGATATTGTATGGCAGTGTTACAATATGCTAGGTACCATCATGCATTGAAGATGGCTGATTTAAAAACATGTGTACTGTAAACAGATTCATCGAAGCATAAAAAAGCGGGATTGACGGGTCTTCAGGAAAATTGGAATAATTTATCAACGAAACTATGTGGGAAAGAATATTTCGTGATCAAATTTGATCATTTGGTAATTGTTGGCAGCTTCGGGTTGATTTCGGGACAAATTTGTGACCATTCGCCAACGTCCAGAAAGGGTGATCTAAAATCTCCCGGTGATTCATTTTAGCCCACATTTTTGCCTGAAATTGGTGATATGATAACTTGTGAAGTTATTCTGGAAAGTTTCAAGGGTTTCTTGTGTGTCATTTCAAAAATTTTCATAAATTTCGTAGGTCTTTGTTTGAAAATCATATTCTACCATAAATGTTCAACTCAGCTCGATGGTTGACAAGGAGAATAAGAAACCCTGATCTTCGACTTCAACATCAGCTAAGTTTCTGTGTCCAGTTTAATTGAAAATTTGATTTTAAATGAGTCGAAATAGGTGGGATCAAAGATCCAAACAAAAATCATATAACCTTACAAGAAATCGGACGACGTGACCGGTAGCAAAAGTGGGTAAAGTTAAATGTGACCAAAAGGAGGACTCTGATTAGAAGAAAAGAAGGAATCCCAAGAGGCCCAAATGGAAAACTACCACTGCACTGCACTGTACCGTACATTACTGATCTTACGTACAGTAGTCAAACCTGAGAAGCATATATTATCTTTCTCGATTCTAGGCTATTACGATTTTCTTTATTACTTAAACACGACAAAGTTTACAAGACTTAAAACCAAATCACATATAGTTTTACTTAACCTTCTACCAGAGAAAATTAATAGGAAATCGCCTGAAGTTTGCCATCAGTGCATATGTGTTCAGGGTACACACTTACCGGTAACTGTTTGAATAGCTATGACAATATGGTACATTTTCCGACAAACTGAGCCCCTCCTGCCCAAGCATATAACAAAGTAACACATTTCACTCACGTTTGATTCCCTTAATTAAACAGTTCCCTTTAAACTGTTGTAAGTCTCATTTTTACATCTTGAGAAAAATTCTCGTCGCTATCCAATTTAAAATGAAGTGATATTATGATTTTCCTATTGGGAAGACAGATATTAGGGTGTTCTCGACCCGGCGAGAGTAGTAAACAACACTTTCATCATCCCTCCCGCGTTTCATCGGTCAAATGATTATACTTGATTTAAAAATTCACATATCCTTCCCTAAAACATTTCTGAGATTCAATTTGTTTAGGCAGAGAAAACCTATACGTCATTTTTTTTATCGAATTGGAAAGAAGCTAGATGAATTCAGATGAAGCCAGATTAATTCAGCCTAACAACCAAACATGGACACCAATTAATTTTCATACCAATTGATAAGCAAGTACGAGATTGAAACTTTTCTGCACCTACTAAAGCTACAGCTCTAGTTAAATAGTTGATATAAATTCGAATAGGGAGTCTTCTCGATGGAACCCCGTTCACTCTGAAAATAAAAGATAATATTTGCTTCAGTGAAAAAGTGACCATAAAGAGATTGTAATCAATTTCAACTTGTAAATCTATTTAATACAACACCTGAAATAATCGATCATAGCAACATGTTCCTTACCAATCGGGGATCAGTATCAGGGATACTTGCTTCTTTGGTGGTTGCCAATTAAAAGATAAAATATTTTTTCAGAGACAGTAGAGTGTTGCGGGGTTTAATTGTTTAAGTTTGAAAATGGCTTTTGTTACAGAAATTGGAAAAACCTCTCCATACAACTCATAACGGCTGACCACAGGCCTGTCAAGCTTAAGGACCGTAAACGCTGCAATGTTTGAATGATAGATTCCACTTAAGACTGGTCATATTGCGTGATAAGGTGACTTGCACTCTGAGAATATTTATCGAATTAATTTCCCATGACGTCTCGTTTACTTCATAAAGTAGATAATGTGACTTAATTGATTTAACTAACGCTGTTTCTATGAATAAAGTTGTGATGCATTCCTTATTGTTAAGGATTCATCGATATTGGTAGGCAGGGAAATGGGGGTAGGCCTAATGGTATTAAATCAACGTTTTACTAAAACATTTTGACTACTATCTCGAAAGAAGGACACTATTCGAGTCACGTCTTACTTTTGTACGATAATTTTGCTTACCTTACATTCGATAATCAACGCAATTGTCGCAATCGCAATGATTAGGGGTGTTTCCACACCAATTGTATGGGGAACAACAAGGGTAGATACCGAACGGATCACATTCTGCAGGTTTGCCATTAGAGGCCAGGAAACCTTCTCCGCATCGATAATCGTTTCTTAGAGAGCCTGAATTAAGTAACAAATGAGAACAAGTGCAATGAGAGATACTTAAATCAGGGAGCTGTTATTTGGAAGGAGGCAGAACGCTTTGAGATGAGACCACTCAGTTATCCGTCTTTTGTATGTCTTGGCATTTCGATTATGCGTGTACGAGATTATTAAGAAGACACAAAAAACATTTGTCGTCTGCTACGGTTAGAGTAGGACCGACAGGTTTTTTGCACTGCCACAGCATTGCCAGTCGTTAGGTAAATAAAGGTAAAATTCGGTCTTTCGGATCTCGGATTCGGGTATGAAAGAATATCAACTCGGTCAAATGTCCAAATCTGAACAGGAATTTACATCTGGCTATTTCAGGAAACCTCAGGAAACGTCTGATATTGTTGTCAAAAAATTAGACTTTTCCCCATACAACTTATATGCATATCATGTCATCTAGAGGGAAGGGCCAATTGAATTCATTTGTTTTCAGTTGACCAGTCGTTTCGAGTGAGATTGTATTTGTTTTGATACTGTTGGCGTTACTAACCTACCTTTCAAGGCATTGTTCTGCATGAGCCACTTGTCTAAGGATTAGTTGCATTGAATGAGATGGTGTCCGAGGAATGATATTGAAGCGGCTCCGCGAGTAAAGGAGGGAAACACCTTTGCGGCAATTTTACAGCTTAACTTCAATCTTTTAAGTTGGCCTTAAAGTATTAGCATAAATTAAAATTTCCGTTACATCTCATTCCAAATGACAGCTCCCTGCTTAAATGAGCATTGATGAGCTTAGCGTCTATTTGGCATCATCTGCAGTCATATGACTGTCTTATGACGGGACTCACATTGAAGGAAACAAATGTCACCTCAAGCAATAAGATCTTTCCAACTAACTCTATTTTCAGTCCATTTTCTAGTTTCTAATAGAACAACAGTGAAGTGGGCCTCTTAGAAAATGCAACAATGGAAAGTATACATAGGCAAAGACTATGTGTGAGCACACTTCGGATCAAAGCAAAATCCCCTCAATCATTGACCAACCAGAGTGAAGCTAGTCTTTGAACTGATATCAGAGAAATTTTACGCGAACTAATACTTACAGTGTTTGAATCAACTGGGTTACTGCTAAAAGTGCCTGGAGGGGTGCCACTCCCTTAAACATGGACATATAGTCCTTCATAGTTACTTACATGTTGTCAATTAATTCTGCAAACGTGGAGGCTAATATTTGACGGCCTTGGTGCTAGATAAAATAATTTAATTGCTTATGTAGGTGGTAGTTTTGTTGTGTTGGTGGTAAGATTTTAAGAAATCAAAATATTGACCATCAATGTGAATCCACAACATCACGACTGATTTCATCAAGTTCACCTTGTCAGTCGCAGAAACGTGTAAATTTCAATTGACAATCTTAAGTGAACACGGGACAGGGAAATGGGAAAAATTTACAGAATATTGAAGATATGTTCTCCATGCAAGAACCTAAATTCTGGCCAATTCGTTTCATTTAATTTATCGAACGTTTATCCAGTAAGTCTTCCCCACTCCTGAAATAAAGCTTGATCTTCTCTTTCCTTTATTTCCTACTTGATTATTTTACAATGATGGCACAGAATTCTTTATTTTTGCATTTTGTTAAGATGCAAAATGCTCATCTCAATTTCAATTTTTAAGTCTGCCGACAAATAACGGATGAAATGCTACGAGTTTAATGTGGGGGGAAAAAGTAATCGTCCACTGCAATCGGCACACAGTAGTTTCTTGGGCTTTTTTACATCTTCCTTTAAATTTTAAGATTTAAAATATAACAGTTTAAACAGTGGAAACAGCGACCAATTGGACGTGATCATGGTCTTTAATTCCATTCTTTCCGATTTAATTTAGCTCTATTCGACAAATCGTAAATCTATTGATTCAAGAGAGTCATGGCAAATAGCTTGGCGATGAGAGCCGGGACTCCTCGGCCAGGGTCGCATTACATCCTGCAATCGTACCACTAGAAAACTTATATAGAGAGGATACAACGTTAACATTATACTTATTTTATATTTGGGAACATTTTGGCATTTAATAACGCACACCACACGACAAACAACATCGCATAGAGAAATTTTCCTTTTGGGGTTTAGGAATCAACATGGGCAAGTGGATAGTGTATCAGATTTACAGTCGGGATCAGGAGTTCGAGACATAGCCGGGTCACACCGAAGGCTTTAATAACGGAACCTACTGTCATTGTGCTTAATTGGTGCTCAGCATAAGTAATGGAGTAAGGAAAACAAGCCAGTTAGCAACAACTGAAAAAGCTCGACTTGAAACAGTTGGTTGGAAACTTGGCCGTTAATTAACTCCATCTTACATAACCTAACCGTCTTTTGGATTCAGCAGCCTACTAAACATGAAATTGGCTCATGATTGAAAATTTTTCCCAGAAATACATTAGTGTCAGGTAATAAATACTCACTTCTGTAGTCGACACATTCGTCACAATCGCAATGGGCTGCAGTGTTTCCACACCAATTATATGGGGAGCAGCATGGGTATTCTCCTTCGGGATTACACTGAGCAACTTCACCATTAGGTGCTAGATAAGAGCCTCCACATCGGTTGTCACTCCTGTAACTGACTGGAAATATAAGAAGGTTTGGTCAACGTTTAGATTATGACAGACTAACATACACTGTCACAAGCAAATTGAATGGTGTATCAATCTCACTTCAGCCATTCTTCAAAAGTGAGACAAGACTTCAAGAATGCGCCTTTAATTTAAAAAGGAACTCAACAAAGGAACGCTGCAATCTAATGAAATATTTTAAATGAATCACTCTCAGAAATGAGGAGAAATGATTCTCTATCAAACCAAATCTAATCAAACTTTAAAAGAGATTTGTAGACGTTTTTGAAGAAGGTTAAAGCTCTTATCTGTAAAGGTACAAAGAGTTGTCCAATGTTTGGAAGGGATCTGGGGATTATCATGACTTTCTCTTATGAATAACTCTACATTTTTGTTCTATTTTCCATCGTTACTTAAAACAATGTCACAATGTTTCTCTTAGTTTATTTTTATTCAAGTAAGCGAACATTACATATTCTACAACAAAAAGAAATCTGATAAATATCACATGTATAAAATTGCGATCGAATTTTAAAAAACGATTGAACTTCAACTCAAAATGGAAGTCAGCGTTGGTAATTTTGTTAAATTTGAATGACGGTTTCATGTCTGTTATAAATCTAAAGCTTTACAAAAGTCGTTCTTTCGATGTTGATTTCATTTCATATAACTTATAAATTACCATTAAAACAATACCAATTGGACGGTACTTGGACAAATTTCCTAAGAGTTGTACTTTCATGAGAGTGTAATCGCATAATTTTTTTGATTTCTGTATAAAAATGGATACGATAGTAATGGAACTTTTGCTGCATAAGCAACTTAAGATACAGCCGGATTTCTCACGTACATCATTCAAAAAGTAAAGGGATTCTGTATATATCATTGTGATTTTTCAAATAGAAGTTTGTTGCTTTTCCATTTACCATTCGACTTTGACCTTTATTTCAAGGGTATCAAGTACAGTACATGACACTTACTTCTGTAGTCGATACATTCGTCACAATCGCAATGGGCTGCAGTGTTTCCACACCAATTATATGGGGAGCAGCATGGGTATTCTCCTTCGGGATTACACTGAGCAACTTCACCATTAGGTGCTAGATAAGAGCCTCCACATCGGTTGTCACTCCTGTAACTGACTGGAAATATAAGATTTGGAAAAACGCTGAGGTCAGATAGGGTAACATATAATAACGCAGACTGAAGGAATAGGTCGAATGCATCAATTTTAGTTTGGTCGAATTTCAAAATGGAAGCAGGACGCTAAAAAGTTTTCTTCAAATTGAAGAGAAAACATAAGAGGGAAAATGCAATTACAAGCTCATCAAATATTTCTCATACACTGTTTTCTCAAATATGGACAGAATTGGTCCTCTTTTCTAACCAAATCGAATCAAATTTTAGTAGACATTTTGCATTTGGAGTCTTTTGAGGAGGGACAAAATGTAGAACATATTATACGACAGCTGCAAATTTTACCAAATTTGAATGCTGTTCCGTACAATTTCCAACTTGTTCTTTATTTGCTCAATATGCAAACATTTTGGGTGGCTTCTCGGGTTGCAAAATAATTTACCGTGTCAGGAGACAGCATGCATCTCGGTTAACATTATATAGGTTTGTAGTATGTTCAAAGGCAATAAGCCTAATATATCAAGACACTCACTTCTGTAGTCGACACATTCGTCACAATCGCAGTGGGCTGCAGTGTTTCCACACCAATTATATGGGGAGCAGCATGGGTATTCTCCTTCGGGATTACACTGAGCAACTTCACCATTAGGTGCTAGATAAGAGCCTCCACATCGGTTGTCGCTCCTGTAACTGACTGGAAATATAAGATTTGGAAAAACGCTGAGGTCAGATAGGGTAACATATAATAACGCAGACTAAAGGAATAGGTCGAATGCATCAATTTTAGTTTGGTCGAATTTCAAAATGGAAGCAGGACGCTAAAAAGTTTTCTTCAAATTGAAGAGAAAACATAAGAGGGAAAATGCAATTACAAGCTCATCAAATATTTCACATACACTGTTTTCTCAAATATGGACAGAATTGGTCCTCTTTTCTAACCAAATCGAATCAAATTTTAGTAGACATTTTGCATTTGGAGTCTTTTGAGGAGGGACAAAATGTAGAACATATTATACCACAGCTGCAAATTTTACCAAATTTGAATGCTGTTCCGTACAATTTCCAACTTGTTCTTTATTTGCTCAATATGCAAACATTTTGGGTGGCTTCTCGGGTTGCAAAATAATTTACCGTGTCAGGAGACAGCATGCATCTCGGTTAACATTATATAGGTTTGTAGTATGTTCAAAGGCAATAAGCCTAATATATCAAGACACTCACTTCTGTAGTCGACACATTCGTCACAATCGCAGTGGGCTTCAGTGTTTCCACACCAATTATATGGGGAGCAGCATGGGTATTCTCCTTCGGGATTACACTGAGCAACTTCACCATTAGGTGCTAGATAAGAGCCTCCACATCGGTTGTCGCTCCTGTAGCTGACTGGAAATATAAGAAGGTTTGGTCAACGTTTAGATTATGACAGACTAACATACACTGTCACAAGCAAATTGAATGGTGTATCAGTCTCACTTCAGCCATTCTTCAAAAGTGAGACAAGACTTCAAGAATGCGCCTTTAATTTAAAAAGGAACTCAACAAAGGAACGCTGCAATCTAATGAAATATTTTAAATGAATCACTCTCAGAAATGAGGAGAAATGATTCTCTATCAAACCAAATCTAATCAAACTTTAAAAGAGATTTGTAGACGTTTTTGAAGAAGGTTAAAGCTCTTATCTGTAAAGGTACAAAGAGTTGTCCAACGTTTGGAAGGGATCTGGGGATTATCATGACTTTCTCTTATGAATAACTCTACATTTTTGTTCTATTTTCCATCGTTACTTAAAACAACTATATCACAATGTTTCTCTTAGTTTATTTTTATTCAAGTAAGCGAACATTACATATTCTACAACAAATAGAAATCTGATAAATATCACATGTATAAAATTGCGATCGAATTTTAAAAAACGATCAAACTTCAACTCAAAATGGAAGTCAGCGTTGGTAATTTTGTTAAATTTGAATGACGGTTTCATGTCTGTTATAAATCTAAAGCTTTACAAAAGTCGTTCTTTCAATGTTGATTTCATTTCATATAACTTATAAATTACCATTAAAACAATACCAATTGGACGGTACGTGGACAAATTTCCTAAGAGTTGTACTTTCATGAGAGTGTAATCGCATAATTTTTTTGATTTCTGTATAAAAAGGATACGATAGTAATGGAACTTTTGCCGCATAAGCAACTTAAGATACAGCCGGATTTCTCACGTACATCATTCAAAAAGTAGAGGGATTCTGTATATATCATTGTGATTTTTCAAATAGAAGTTTGTTGCTTTTCCATTTACCATTCGACTTTGACCTTTATTTCAAGGGTATCAAGTACAGTACATGACACTTACTTCTGTAGTCGATACATTCGTCACAATCGCAATGGGCTGCAGTGTTTCCACACCAATTATATGGGGAGCAGCATGGGTATTCTCCTTCGGGATTACACTGAGCAACTTCACCATTAGGTGCTAGATAAGAGCCTCCACATCGGTTGTCACTCCTGTAATTGACTGGAAATATAAGATTTGGAAAAACGCTGAGGTCAGATAGGGTAACATATAATAACGCAGACTAAAGGAATAGGTCGAATGCATCAATTTTAGTTTGGTCGAATTTCAAAATGGAAGCAGGACGCTAAAAAGTTTTCTTCAAATCGAAGAGAAAACATAAGAGGGAAAATGCAATTACAAGCTCATCAAATATTTCACATACACTGTTTTCTCAAATATGGACAGAATTGGTCCTCTTTTCTAACCAAATCGAATCAAATTTTAGTAGACATTTTGCATTTGGAGTCTTTTGAGGAGGGACAAAATGTAAAACATATTATACCACAGCTGCAAATTTTACCAAATTTGAATGCTGTTCCGTACAATTTCCAACTTGTTCTTTATTTGCTCAATATGCAAACATTTTGGGTGGCTTCTCGGGTTGCAAAATAATTTACCGTGTCAGGAGACAGCATGCATCTCGGTTAACATTATATAGGTTTGTAGTATGTTCAAAGGCAATAAGCCTAATATATCAAGACACTCACTTCTGTAGTCGACACATTCGTCACAATCGCAGTGGGCTGCAGTGTTTCCACACCAATTATATGGGGAGCAGCATGGGTATTCTCCTTCGGGATTACACTGAGCAACTTCACCATTAGGTGCTAGATAAGAGCCTCCACATCGGTTGTCGCTCCTGTAACTGACTGGAAATATAAGATTTGGAAAAACGCTGAGGTCAGATAGGGTAACATATAATAACGCAGACTAAAGGAATAGGTCGAATGCATCAATTTTAGTTTGGTCGAATTTCAAAATGGAAGCAGGACGCTAAAAAGTTTTCTTCAAATTGAAGAGAACTCACACATAAGAGGGAAAATGCAATTACAAGCTCATCAAATATTTCACATGAACACTGTTTTCTCAAATATGGACAGAATTGGTCCTCTTTTCTAACCAAATCTAATCAAACTTTAAAAGAGATTTGTAGACGTTTTTGAAGAAGGTTAAAGCTCTTATCTGTAAAGGTACAAAGAGTTGTCCAACGTTTGGAAGGGATCTGGGGATTATCATGACTTTCTCTTATGAATAACTCTACATTTTTGTTCTGTTTTCCATCGTTACTTAAAACAACTATATCACAATGTTTCTCTTAGTTTATTTTTATTCAAGTAAGCGAACATTACATATTCTACAACAAATAGAAATCTGATAAATATCACATGTATAAAATTGCGATCGAATTTTTAAAAACGATCAAACTTCAACTCAAAATGGAAGTCAGTGTTGGTAATTTTACCAAATTTGAATGCTGTTCCGTACAATTTCCAACTTGTTCTTTATTTGCTCAATATGCAAACATTTTGGGTGGCTTCTCGGGTTGCAAAATAATTTACCGTGTCAGGAGACAGCATGCATCTCGGTTAACATTATATAGGTTTGTAGTATGTTCAAAGGCAATAAGCCTAATATATCAAGACACTCACTTCTGTAGTCGACACATTCGTCACAATCGCAGTGGGCTTCAGTGTTTCCACACCAATTATATGGGGAGCAGCATGGGTATTCTCCTTCGGGATTACACTGAGCAACTTCACCATTAGGTGCTAGATAAGAGCCTCCACATCGGTTGTCGCTCCTGTAGCTGACTGGAAATATAAGAAGGTTTGGTCAACGTTTAGATTATGACAGACTAACATACACTGTCACAAGCAAATTGAATGGTGTATCAGTCTCACTTCAGCCATTCTTCAAAAGTGAGACAAGACTTCAAGAATGCGCCTTTAATTTAAAAAGGAACTACTATATCACAATGTTTCTCTTAGTTTATTTTTATTCAAGTAAGCGAACATTACATATTCTACAACAAATAGAAATCTGATAAATATCACATGTATAAAATTGCGATCCAATTTTAAAAAACGATCAAACTTCAACTCAAAATGGAAGTCAGCGTTGGTAATTTTGTTAAATTTGAATGACGGTTTCATGGTTTCATGGGTATTCTCCTTCGGGATTACACTGAGGAACTTCACCATTGGGTGCTAGAAAAGGGCCTCCACTTCGGTTGTCACTCCTGTAACTGACTGAAAATGTAAGAAGATTTTGAATAATTACTTTTAGGCAGAATAGAGTAACAAACAATGTCCTAAGCCAAGGGAATGGTGTATTAACTATAATTGCGTCAAAATTCAAAACGGAAGCAAGACTCTTTTTTTTTAAAAATTGAATTCAACAATTGAAACATTAAACGGTTTTAACAATATTGTTGAAAGATCTTGAACGGTTAACAGACATTCAAAAGTTTACTAAAGTTTCTTCATCAACGTTCTCCGCAAAAGTGTGAACAAACCTCAAGAACGATTAAAACAAAACCGTAAAATACGAAGCAAAAGTCGGTTTGTTGGTTTATTTGTTAGATGAAGGAATAAGAACTCCGAAAAGGGAGTAGAACTTCTACTTTTCGAACAGGATACTGATCAAGCCTTCCACTTCTGTGCTAGTTTGACCTCATTTACTGATACGTTACAAAGAAACGTAAAAAAACATATCAGACATTATTTCCCTTATAGAGGCAGTTTGACGTTAGAGTTTAATCGCATGACATTCCCGTCAACTAAAATTAAGGTACCGTAGTTGTTAATAAGTGACAAATAAACGACTTTATAAGCATTTTGAGGTTCTGTCATAGGTTCTTGGACATCATTATTTGCCAACATTCTTGACCAAAGTTGTTTTAAATGTAAACACAGATAAAAAAAAATGCCGTAGGTCATCAATTTAACGGCCGATTTCATAAACATTGTGTCAAATGAAAGAGAAAATTGTGTTGAATATGCACAAAAAATAAAAAAATAATTAAAACAACAAAAACAGGTAGTGTTTTGGGGGTAAAAATGAAACAAAAAATTGAGAAAAAAGAACCCCATTTTCACCTGATTAGCATATTTGCATACATAATAAGCTAAAAAATCCAAAAATATACATTCGAATTTCCCATCTATGGTCTTGATTTTTAAAGAAGGGTTTTTACAGAGATTATTCTAGCAATAAAATATTGAAAATATTCACCCTCATTAAAAAAATAACTGGTATCGAAATCATAGGTGTATCATTGCAGAGTTTGTAATCTTAATCGTTTTCGAGTAAGTTACGGGCATTGATTCTAAATACCTCACATCTGAAAAATGTTTAATGTTCCCTTATCCTTATTTTTATTTAGCCTCTATCACACTTGCCAAACAAGGAGTCCATAACAAAAACGTTAATGTTAAGATAGTTAATGTAATGTAATGTAAAAATACTTAATATAGCGCACTCCGGAACCAAAGGTTTTCTGAGGCGCTTTACAATAAAAAGAGAATTTACTAAGTACCAAATGCTTCCTTAAACAGGTGCGTTTTCAACCTTGCTTTAAATATTGAAATGTTTGAACTACGTTTAATGCTGTCTAGAAGGGCATTCCACAACTTAGGACCATACTTCTCACTCTCACGTGAGAAGTAGCGGGGTATCTCTCTGGAACTCTCTTGACATTAGCATAAGAAATGCCCCTAACTTTAATCTATTCAAGAAGTACTTAAAGAAATCCTTCTTGTTATTGTATGTGGATAATTAATTTTACCTGGCAAAAAAAATAAATAAATAAATAATCAAATAAATAAATAGTTAAAAATCTGGCTAAAAGTAAGCATCAAACTAGCAGCAATTCTTTGTATACAATCATGTAAATGTTATAGGAGTCATATTCGTATTTATATATTCTAGTTGTGTAAGCAATTAAGAACATCTCAGTTATTAGGGCCAGACTAGAAAAGCTTGCAAGCTTCATCTGGTTCCTTTTCTACTGTCTTCATACTCACGTTTCTTGTAAATATTATTACGTATTGTATCATAATAATAATGATAATGAATGTACGTTTGCATGTAGTACAGTTGAAAAAATAAACAATAAACAATAAACGGAGAAAGATCTGTCAGCAAATGTGGAATTACGTGTGAAGGGCACAGTAAGGGATATTGACTCCTGGTTTCTAGATCGTAATCTGTACTTTGATTCAGGGACTTCACGCAGTAGAGCGTCACCATTGAGAGATTTGAATACCAAAGATAGTACCTTATGCTTAATACGTTGATTAATTGGAAGCCAGTGCAAAGATTTTAAACAGTCCTTAGCACTGGCGAATTTACCCTCACGAAGTACTACTTTGGCGGCACGATTTTGAACACGTTGTAATGTGTTTATATCACATGCCGGTAATCCCATTAATATTGCATTAGTGTAATCTAAGTGTGAGATGACCAGAGCATGTACAATAGTACGACAGGTATTATGATCTCAATAATTTCTAATTATGCGAATGCGATGAAGATTAAGTGATGCAATTCGTGCTTTGATAGTTATATGTTCTTTCAGAGATAAGTTTTCATCAATATGCGCCCCAAGATATTTAATACGCTCACTTCTCTTAACATGTGTTCCATTCCCATTCAGATCTTTTGTAATACTTTTAGAAATTGGAACTTTCGACCCTAAAATAATAAGCTCTGTTTTGTCATTGTTCATTTTTGGTCTGTTACAGTCCATCCATTCTTTTACACAGTTTAGGCACTTCTCTAAACCGGAGATACTTCTTCTTTCTGCAAGTGGATCATTCAAATCAATTTCATCACTCAAGACGTGATCATCCGCAAACCCATAGAGGCTGATGTTATGCCCCGACATGACGACATCACCTAATGTGCTAGCATACGCTGAACATAATTGCGGACCGACCACCGAACCTTGCGGCACAGAATAATCCACCGCACGAGGTTCGGAGTATGTCTCACCAACACGCACTCGGAATTGCCTTGGTCTGAGGTATGCTCGGAACCATGAGAAAACGTTGCCAGAGATGCCAAATCGATTTTTCAACAGTGTCAGCAAAACATCATGGTCAACGGTGTCGAACGTTGCGCTAATATCAATTGCACATAGTGTAGTTACCCGTTTTTTCTCCATTGACCAGAGAGCGTCATTGAACAATTTGACAAGAGCGGTAAAAATTTTCTTGGGGGGCGCACCATGTGTGGTAGCTGCATACCTCATCGCTTAACTTTAAACTTTAGTTAATTTTACCTTTCCCTCACACACTAAGCACCCAAAAGGAACATCCGCATATTTTGTCCTTCTTTTTCTTCATTTTCATATTTTGTTACGGCTGGTTATAGGTCTGAGGTCCATGTTATGGACTTTAAACATAGGCTGGATTTATACCTGATAATGATATGTTTGAGTGGAACGATTGTTATGAGTTGACAATCTCTTATGCACCGTAAACAGGGATCTAGCGTTTAAGTATATTTAAAGCTCAAAAAGCTACATATTGGCCCCGAGTAACATGAAACTTTTCCACACCATGAGTAAGGTGTCCCATCCAATTCTTTAGGACGGACGTATCATCCTGGTTTCCATCATAAAGATGAATTCGGGCAGATTGTGATGGTCTGATTTTAGTCGGCCATTACTGGGGTCCATCACCTTTAATTTCCTTCCTTACCTGTTCCATGGAAGGTTGTAACTAAAGTGTTTTTGATTTTCTCAACTTCGCTGTATATGATGATTTGAAATTCGACTCCACTAATGGCTGCCAACAGTCACTAAAAACAAGTACTAATCGGATTCGTCTTTTCGCTAGGGATATGTTTGTCAAGCTGGCAGTAATCTTCGCACTCTTGAGAGTGTCACATTAATAATACTCACTTGTGTAGTCGATACATTCGTCACAATTGCAGTGATCTACCGTGTTTCCACACCAGTTGTATGGGGAGCAGCATGGGTATTGTCCTTCCGGGTTACACTGGGCAACTTCACCATTAGGTGCTAGATAAGAGCCTCCACATCGGTTGTCACTCCTGTAACTGACTGGATTTTGATCAAAGTCCTCCCAAGATGTAGTTACATCTTCATCGTTACTTTCAAAAGCTACATGTTTCATACAAATCAAATACACATGTCAAGTTATTGTCGAGGTAAATGGCGTAGGGTACGAAAAGGGTCTTTCTGGCTGAGCGCAACAACAATTATCGCTTGAAAGCCTAAAGCACACGACACAAGAGGGAAAATTAGCTCAGCAAAATTACCACACATGTCACTTTGCTCACTTAATGCCAGCACGAATGAATGGGAATTCAATTAGGTATATCCGGGGATATATGAGATCCCACAAATTCCCATTCATTGGGATTAAACGTAATGGGAATTTTCTCCTGATTAAATCTTCCAACTTGTTTGGCAGTAGCCCACATTGAACGAAAACAAGTAGGCTACATGATCTTTTAAGATCAGGTCACGGCAATAACTACATATGTTACAACCGATAGTGTAAAATTTAACCGATAATGTAAAAAAAAAAAAATACCGATAGTGTAAAAACAACCGATTATGTAAAAAAAATATTGATAATGTAAAAATTTTTGAACCGATAATGTAAAAAAAATTAACCGATAATGTAAAACCTTTGAACCGATATTGTGAACGAAATTAACCGATAATGTAAAAACTGTTCAATCGAGGGTTTCTAATGGTCCTACATATGTGTGCATGTTTGAGGGAGTATGTAGGTAGGCAGGTTAGCTGACAGGCGGCAGGCGCGCAGGGCAGGGAGTAAATATTTTCGTGGGTGGGTGCGTGTGTACATCACGATTTTGCCTTATTATTACATAAATTTTGCCCAATATATTTAACGAAGTTTGCTAAAAATGTTTCATGAGCTATGGTTCCTTAACATTGGAGAATTTTCGCCCATCAGTTCTCAAAATGTGTAATTGATTATGTTGTGTCTGAGTGTAGTCTTCATCACAGAAGTAGTCAGGACTTTTTTTTTTGGGTGGCCAATTACAGGACCCGATCAAAAATTACCCAATGTTGGGGAAACATAGCTCATGAAACATTTTAGAAAACTTCGTTAAATTTCTTGGACAAAATTTATGTAATAATAAGGCAAACTCGTGATGTTTCGCCCAACCTTCAGCAATTTTCTCATCCCCAACAATGTAGCAAGGGCTATGTTTGCCCAACTGTGTTAAGAGTGTATACACCACTAAATTCACACAGGGCACATGCGCACATACGCATGTACACACGCACCCACCCACGAAGCTTTTTGCTTCCCCGTCCTGCAGGCATGGCCTGTCAGCCTACCTGCCTACCAATACTCTCTCAAACATACACATGTAGGGAGGACCATAAGAAACCCTCGTTTGAACAGTTTCTTTCATTATCGATATTTTTTTTTACATTAGCGGTTCAAAGATTTTTTGATATTATCGGTTAACATTTTTACATTATCGGTTCAAAGATTTTTTATATTATCGGTTCAAAGATTTTTTACATTATCGGTTTTTTTTTTATATTATCGGTTGTTTTTACATAATTGGTTAATTTTTACATTATCGGTTGTAACAACATACATCTGATTAACCACTATATGAGCTTTTAGAACCCACTTCATATTTCACGATTCTTGTACCCATATTTGTCTGTATCTCAGAGTTTGATGTGATTTCCATCATCCCTGCAATCACGTGGTCCATTCTCTGTGCACGCTATATAACTTTCTCGTTAACCTTCATTAGGGAGAGAATCGTTCCAAAGTGTCTACAATTCCAAGTGAAGTATCGCTGTTAAAATCCAGTGATAAAGATTCGGGCTTATAAGTTGACCCACTTAAAATTTCACTGAGTCTCTAAAACTGTAAAGCATACCGGAAAACTCAGGAAAACTCGACTGTATTCGACTGTAGACCCTCTCTATGATTGGGTTCAGTTTGGGTTCTTCTCCTTCTCATGCCACTTGCTTTCGACACTTTGCTTTCGACACTTTCGGCCATAATACCTTACTTATAATAAGCTTGAACATTACCATATCACGGATATTGTATTAGAGCGGACCATTTGGTATCAGTTACTAATATCTGTACGGAAACCATATACATGTGGTATTTGTCAGAGATCCACTTTAGGTCTTTATGTTACATTTGTGTCAATAATATCAACAATGCTAGTACCAACTTTCATTTTATCTCTTTTATCAATAACGACCTCAGCCGCTTATTATGTAATGTATATACGTTCTCATCAACAAAAAGGACTGATTCGTGTTGGTAATAAGTTATTACAAAATGAAACTAAGACATTTTTGTAGTTTTTCCTCACCCAAAATAAGAATCTCGACCAAACTGTAAACAATATACAATTTTGTGGTGTTAACGAATGACGTTCTCATGTTACTTACTGAATTCCTTTGACTGCTTGTGGATTTTTATGTTACTTGGACTAATCTTATTCACTCTATTAACATGAAAATTTCAAAGTGAGTAAGATAAGCTTCCTTGAAATGTACTGGTTTCCCATAGACGAATCCGGACAGCAAGTGATTGTCTGATTTTAGTCGGCCATAACTGGGGTCTTTCACCTTTGAATCTTTCAATTTCCTCTTTTACCTGCACCATAGGTGGTTGTACACTAAATTGTATCTTGGTTCTATCAATTAACTGAATATGAGGGTTTGAAATTCATGTGCATAGTAAATGCAGACGATTTAAGGCTGATGGATCACTCATAATACACGAAATTTCCTTCATCTCACATATTGTAACATTGCTCGAGGAGCAACTACACCATCGCCTTAGAATAAAACGTCTATTTCCTCTTCAAAAAGGATTGCTTAATTCCGCAATGACGACTATCTTCAACAAAATGCACAACAGTGTGCGTGTATGCTTCTTAATATGTATCACTTAAACCAGGTCCAGGTGAAGGTTTTTGTTTGTTTTGTTGGCTACATAATAAAACTTCATTTAAGGTATAATTTCGATATGCCTGTTATTTGTACCACACTCACACTACTGTGAATCAGCTCACCACTCCTCTTGTTGGATGAACCAGTGAAAAGGGGACAATTTTAACGATTCTGTACGGTTTTAGAAGAGGCAATTTTAACAATTCTGTACGGTTTTAGAAGAGGCAATTTTAACGATTCTGTACGGTTTTAGAAGTATTTCAACGACGTTTGTCATCTGTCATTACCATACTTTGCCTTTTTTCGTAGGAAAACTTGCTATACAATGAGAAAACCCTATCTATGTTTTTATACCTTCCTACATATTTTAAGAGCAAACCAGGTAGTAAAGAGTAGTGCCGAAGTTTTCTTAGCAAGACTTTACAGATATTGAAATTGACTTTTTTAGCTACTCACCTTGTGATTGACATATTTCGAGTAGCAAAAGAGCCACTACAACAAACAATACCTTGACTGACATTCTAAAATTGCCGGTAATCTCTGCGTGAGAAAATGATATAAAAATATTTAGTATCATAGTAAGCTTTGGTTAACGTTCAAGGTAAACGATAGAGACAAATTAGCCGCCATAGAGCAATAGCCCGCCATTTTGGAACATCGGCTCCCCGACTTGATTATTTCTCATATCTTCTCCTCAATTGTTAACTTTTTCCCTCTGAAGGGGGTTAGCTCCCTACGAGGACAGCGCATTTTCTTTTCTTTTTTTTTTTTTTTTGGTTTTCGTTGTTAAATTTGTTAACATGATACCACTAAAAACACTTAGAAATACCTGCAGTGTATCCCAACTGGATCACTGTATTACGCAATCCCTAACTTTTCTGGTAGATGTGCCAGGGTAATTGAATCAAATATCGACTTGAGCGCGGACCACAGGAAACGGAGATACGTCCTCACTCATTTGAAAGGGAAACATTACTTTTTCAAAGATGATGGCACTGAACGGTGGTGTTGCCTTAAATAAAGAATATCGAACGCATGCACTTCTTGATCCCGAGTGTGTACATCAGCACTTTTATTGTGATAATATTTTCTTTTAGGTTAAGAGTTTCTGCCTTTTTAGTTCATATCAAATTTCTAGAAAATTTGTTTAACTGATGTCCTTTGTATAACTTTGGATGATAATCAAGAGAATGTAAATGAATGTAACGTTAATGAATGTAAATGTAAATGTTAAATGATGAAAAAATATTTTGCAATCAATTCACAATGATTCAGAGGGTACGTACTTAGACGATACTACCAGTAACGCTTTATAGGTACAAAAGAGTTCAATATGATGATAGTTCGATCAGCAGTATTGCAAGAAGGGTGTAAGTCTAACGGAGTTTGTAATTTTTCCATTTTAGTATCGTCTTTAAAAACAATTTACAAATTATCTGTCCTACGTGAGCGGCTAGTTTGGTTAGCTGGCCAATTGGTTCAACTAATGCGCCTCAAACTATAGTCCTCTGAATTAATCTAGCAATAGGGTTAAAATATTAATAAACCGTTTTTAATGTGAAGTACTGGGTTATTCTTTACTACATTGCTTTTGCGAAAAATCACACAAAACTGCGGTACGTTCCATTCTCATAGGCGTAGGAAGTGGGGGGACGGGTCTGGGGGAGACAGCCCCTCCGCTTCCAAATTCCAAAAAAGAAAAAATTTCTGGCGCGCATTGCGCGTTTCAAAATGCCACTTGGTAAACTCTTCCGAGCTCTGAAAAGGACACAATCGGATGTTTACCATATATGACACCACGTTATCAAGAGACACAAGCAGCTATATTGCTATTATTTTGTCTTTCATAGAATTCAAAATTTTCTTCAATGAGATCTCTTAATTTTGAAGTATTTACAATGTTTTGTTGTACTGGAATGAATAAATCTTAAATCTAAAATCTGAAAACCACTTGGTGGTTGGAACGGAGATGACGAAATGAGAAAGTGGACCATGAAAAGGGAGTACAATAGTACTACTAAAAAGTGCTATCAATAATCTGTTCCTTCAAATAAATAATGAAGGATATGTTAATCAAATCTGTAGTTATTGTGACCATCTGCAACGGAAAAGAAAAAAGACGAACTTTGAATCCGTTAAGAGCCAACTTTAAGTAAAATTTAAGCTCACTAGTTACAATATTGCAGTATTGCTAAAGGAACTCGTCAAAAGGATTTCGTCGCAGAAAATATTATGCGAAACAGCAACGACGTCTATTCTCCCAACAGTAGAATATCATCACACATTTTAAAGACATTTCAAAACAGTTTACAGCTCCTAAGATTTACAGATAGGAGTTGCACGCAGGAATTATTTTGCAGCTTTTCAACGAGGTGCGTAATTTTCTTTCAAACGAGATGCGCGATTCGTTATTTTTTAAACAAAAGTTAAGAATGTCATAATAATTTTTACAAAGCTTTCATAAGTATATCCTTACCTTTTGCACCCTTTAGTACCTGAAAGTTCCTTTCGGTTTTGATTTCTATCATAGAAGTGCCGATTTCCAGATCTATTAACTTGAGGAATACCCGTCTATCGACGGTGACGTGACCTATCAAGTTACATACTCACCCTCTTATTTACATCACACAGAAAGATGATCAAACTGTGAAATTCAACCTTATAAATGCCGAAAGGCTAATACTGTAAAGTATATCACTCACGGGTTTTACAATTTTAAAGGAAATTATCATATTAGATGGTTTAGATCTCAGTCTCGAAACATTGCAGTATAGATAGTGTTTTCAGAAAACGAGAACCCATTATGGTTTGTGAGAACACACTGTAAATTTGTCTCGTAATTATTTGACAGAAAATAAGGGGTAGATCCGCCCTGTTTAAAAAGAGTTTCTTGACTGGCCGTCAACGTTGTATTGTATCAATTGTATATTCTTTGTTAGGGTTAGAGATTACGGCTATCGTTAGCCACTTAGGACAGGGATGGCGCCAGGATTTGCCAGACGGGGTGGGGCAAGCTCCCCGACAGGGGGGCCAGCAGTTAAAGGCCCCGACAAAGGCGATGGGTGAGTCCCGGTGGGACGTAACTTAACAGAATTTGAGTCGCGCGCGCAGCGCGCGGAAATGTTTGGCCTTTTTTAAACAAACACTTAAAAATTTGAAGTTTATTTTTTGAAAGAAATTTGGCTTTTGTAATTACAATAAAAATTTGGGGTATTTATTGAAGAATCAATCCTTGATATGAACAAATTCAAAAACGTTTTACACGCGACAGCTGAAATTCTGTTGGGGTTATGCATTTAACCGTTCTTGTCCTACGTACTAAGGTCTCAAGACGAAACTTAAAGTTTGCCCGAAAAGTTTTTTATCCTTTTTTGAACAAAGATTTGAAAATTAAGAGCTTATTTTATTGCAGAAATTTTGGAATTTAATATAAGAAAATTTGGTTTTTGGTAAGGTTATAATAAAAAATTTGGGTTCCTTATTAAGTGATATGCCTTTCAAGAGCGAAATTAGGTAGAATGTCGGGGTGATAAACAGAGTTGTCTGGTTATTTGTTGTACCGAGTATCCATCAAAATTGGAAAATTTTGCCACTTTCAACAATCTGAAACTTATATTATGACAGGTTATGATGTTTTTATGGAAGAATTTGACCATCGTATAAGAGTAGGGAGTAATCTGTAGTTTTGTACAGCTTTGTTGAGTTTACTGAATATCATCAGGTAGATTAATGCCCTCGGACCATATTGGTAAATGTTGCGTGGAAAATGTCTGGCTTCCCATATATTTGAAGTTCTGACATAGGCCGACGGGAGTGTTTCAGTTTGGGAGAGAACAGAATTGTAAGTAAATTAAGAACCTCCAGAAAACAGGAAAAGGCATTTCCGCGACCAGGCTGGTAACTAGAAACAAAGCACTGATAAAGTCATTATTTTGAGCTTTCTTTCGCAATAAAATTTTCACTTTGTAATACTGCCCCAAAGCGAAGAATAATATGCAAGCATGCATTGTTCTGTTAAGTAATTTTTTCGACCAAAACACTATCTAAGCGGAGCGCCACCCATCAGTTAGCGCGGAACGTAAAGAAAATTGTTAAAAAAACTAACACCACAGACACCCGAAAATGGCATTTCCCAGACTTGAGCAGTCTTTATTTTGAGCTTTCCTTTGAAATAGAAATTTCACTTTAATAGAAAAAAAAAACAACTTGGTAAGTGATCAGAAAACTACCAGATAAAAGGTACGGTACTGCTACAATTAGATGTAATGGACTTGTATCTTTTCGGGGGGGGGGGGGGGCATGCAAAAACATACTTTTTTACCCTACCAGAATTCTTCGTTATATTCAATTGCAATATCCACTAAAAAGATGAAATTTTCTTCGTGACTGCCCGAACTCCAGCCAAAATGATCTTACTTTCAACGTATTTGAAAAAATGTCACGTTACAGGGTGGCTTCAAATGAATTTTCAGTCAGTCTGGAGACATATTCAAGCCACTGTTTATCATTATGTGTAGCCCAAAATTGCCTGGCTGATTTTGGTTACCGTTTCAAGAAATCGGTTGTCGAGACAGGCCAGATGGCAGACCATTGGGCAATGCATGTCGAACGGACCTTTGCCAGAGGGTCGGGAGGACTTTAGAAAAAGACCATTGGGTAATGCCTGCGCATGAAAAACCACTTGTCCGTTTTTGTAAGGAAAATTTGGAATTGTCAGTTTCCTTGAAGAATATGATCTTCTAGTAGGCAAAATCAAAAAGGTCGTCGAGGGTGACTGAAGTTATCAGGGCCACATTTTTTTATCGTGGGCCTGTGTATGAAATATCCCCGATGAAAAATTGGATTTTCTCTCAACAACAGGGGGAGGGAAGTCTTCCCCAATGGGGACATGACCTTGCGCGCACGGATTGAAGATGGGAGGAGGGATAGCAGAACTAGTAAGAAGTGATTAAAACCGATTAAAGGTCAGCTCAAACTACAACGATATCGGATCGGATTTCGCTCAGATTTTTGTGACGGTTAATTAATATCTCCTTCATCTTTGGTCGGAAAGAAACAAAAATTTTCTAACCAGTGTAGACTACGAAATTCTTAGTAACTTATACCAATTATTCCATGACGCCACATCCAGAGACAACTTTTATCGGATACGCGTAGTTCGATAAAAGCTAATTGACAATGTCAAGTCACGAAATAAGTAGTATATATTTGACTTCCGCATTCCCCTCATACAGATCGTATGTTTACACAGGATGGCAAGTTTTTGACTCTTTCCGAAAATGGATGGAGGAGATTTTAAGTAAAACTGACAGAAATCGGATAGTAATCCGATCCGATATCGCTGTAGTGTGTACTGGGCTTAAAAACGATGCATCAAAAATAGGGTTACAAAACGAAAAACAAAAAATCATAAAGAAAAAAAAAGTTCACAATCATCTATCCAGTAACTTCAGTCTTTTACGTTCTTCATTTTTAGGCCTTCCCAAAAATGCCGCCCTTCTCCGACGGGGGATGAGATAGGACAATTAAGGTACATGAAATGAGGTATAACAGAGCTAAGTATAAGTGATCGGGATTCGATTCCCAATATACTTTACAGTAGCACTGCAAAACAAAAAAATGTGTTCAAGATCATCCAACTGGTTACTTCAGTCCTTTTAGGTTTTTTAATTAATTAACTAATTGATTAATTAAAATTTATTAATCAATTAAGTAATTAATTAATTAATTATTTTATTTTTTTAGGCCTCCCCGACGAAATCGCCGACCTTCCCCGACGGGGGGGGGGGGCAGTGTTCCCCGACGGGGGGCCATGGCCCCCCGGCCCCCCGCTGGCGCCACCCCTGACTTAGGAAATTTCCTGTTAAAGAGTGTCTGACAAAACATTTCTTTTGATAATTTAAACAAATACTGTAGTCGTCAAGTCAGTTCGATGAGATTTAACGACGCACCAACACGGATGTTTTATATAGTGTCAAATTTATTTTCAAGTCTGGTTCAAATACCAGTTTGTTTTCCCTTTAGTCGCTTTTTACGACACCGTATGGTATATTTTACAACACCTGACCCACAGGGGCCACCCTATTTGTCGAATGTGAGTCATGTTATGTGTGGTGTTCGTTAAGGTCGTATTGTTGGTCTTTTGGTATTTCTTTACTTTTGATAGTGATTTATGTAACTGTTCTTTTGGACTTTCCTTTACCCAGTTTTCTGATGACACGAAGATCCTCTATACACATAAATGTTTCAACACTTGAATACATATTGTAAGTAGTACTGAATTAGAAATGGATCCATAAAGTAACAATTTATCGTTGAATTGTACTAATTCAACTTTTTCACCTAATTCTTTTTAATATTAACATAATGATAATGGCAAAATATTTAGTGAAGCTGTTTTTCTTATAGGCCTATGTAACGGTGATTTCATCTTAATTATACCTAAAACTTTGAAAGCATTGCGTATATTGAAATACTTTTAGATCAACTCCAAAATTTAAAGGGGTTCACTGTCTATTTTTAGCTTTATGTCTCTGTTTTTTCTATACTCCATAGTGAATCCGGAGCATACCCATACAAAAAGTCTATAGAAACTATTTAAGATTTTCTATGGAACCACTGAAGAAAACTCTATCGACCTTCTCTCTTGAATCTTAAAGACTTTCTTTTGTACAGCTCTAAAGAAGCTCCATAGGGGTTCTATATATAGAAAATGCGCCACTTTACAGACGAACATATAGGTTTCTATAGAAAAAGGGCAGATTTCTATAGAGATTGTTGGGGGGGGGGGGCTATAGGAACTCCATAAGAAGAGTATAAGGTTCCTATAGAGATGAGTGGAGGGTTTATAAAAACACTATAGCGGTTTTGTAGAATAAGGACAGATTCCTATAGAGAACGTAAGAAGGTTATAAAGAAGATTTTTAAATATCCGTAATATTCAACTTATGTGTAAAGCTGAGTGAAATTGTTACAGTTTGCATGAGACTTATGCTCGTAAGTAGCCGTTAGCTGTTACTCTATCAATATCCCCTGGTGCTATCGTACAAGACCACAAACGGACTGTAGGCGAGCTGATATAATTTGCTTATAGGCAACAATACGAGATATTTGTAATACATATGTACTATATTCTTTATACTAATGTAATACTTTAATTTTTTAAGGAATACATTTCAGACATCACTATTTTTACCTGTTTTGATTGACAACTTCTTTGTGCAAAAACATATTTCTTGCTACAAATATGATCGACTTAGACCGCTCCTACTAAGCATTAACGTTCACTCTTTATATCAAAATTTTGTCCATACCTACTTTATCATAAACCACAAGTAATTTTATGGATAGAGAAGGCATTTAAGGTACTGTTGCTCCATTAAGAAGAATATTTTTGCATGGAGACTTTTATTTAACATAGTATGGATCAAAGAAAGAATTTAAATTCCCTTTAATGTTTTTTCAGTTAATTAAAATGCGAATCAGCTGTTCTACAGAAAATTTATGATTTTTTTTTTTATAGAACTTTAAAAATGAAAGCTTTATAGAAATGTATCAATATGTTCCGATAGAATTTATATAGAGAGTATCCTGTAGGTTTGCTCTATATGGACATGGAGAAGTAGAAACTAAGCTATGAAGGCTTATATAGAATTTCTTAGAAATCTAAGGGGACTGCAAATTTCTATATAGGACTCTCCGCATTTCCGTAAAAATTCTTTGATTCTGTAGGTAATTTAGAGCTCTATAGGGATTCTTTAGAGTCCTATTGAACGCTTTTGTATGGGAATGCACAACGGTAGTAGGTTCCACTTGAAGGTCTTTATCATGACTTGGAATCTAAATCGGACCCGGACCTAACTGGTTAGCAGTTGAAGCTTTACCATAAGACCAAACTCCTTTTCAGACGCCATAAAAAGGAACACCCAATTGGTGTGTAAAGGAAAGTGTATAAAAGTCAATAGCGTATGATTTATTGGTGAACTACTTCAGGTGACCACGATATACGTGCACATTTGGCAAATATTGAATTTCTCTTTTAATGAGGGAATTTTCCCGAACTAATTTGAAGATTGCTAAAAATAATATCTGAGTATAAGTCTGGTGATCCTGATACTATTGCAAACTACTTTATTTTATTTTTTACAAAAAGAAAACTAGATTTGTTTATAACAGATGGTGCAATGTTATCAATACGCATGATCTCTTTTGTTACTAGACAATATTGTTTTAGGGTAAATCACTCTATATGTATGGCTGCCTTAAAATTTGTGGGCGGTATTGTGTATTATTAAGGGCATCTACGGTGCAGCCTTGTTTATTTATTTGTCGAAGGCGTTTGATACAATCAATTATAGCGTTTTATAGCATCATAGCATTTTACTCAAAAAATTATATAAGTATGGAGTAAGGGGTGTGACACCTAATTGGTTTAAAACTTATCTCATGAATAGGTAACGATTTGTCCGTTACAAAGGTAAAGATTCTAATAACAGAGAAATTACTCTTGTTGTTCCACAAGGCTCTATTTTGAGACCTTTACTTATTATACTATATACCAACGATGTGCATAATTCTTCAAAACTACTAAAGTTTGTACTCTTCGCTGATCACACTACTGTCTATTGTCACAATTCTAATGTAAATGAAGCCCTTCATGTTGCACCGTTAGAATTAAACTATGTAGCTGACTGGTTAGCTGCTAATACACTGTTAAAAAATTTCTCTGTAAATTTACATAATTTTTATGGCAAATTTTTTTCCAACCAAATAATGTTTTTTTTACAGCCAGACTGTAATCATGAAAAAACATTAAGGGTTTGTTTTTTCTTTACAGTTTTTGCATGTAAATTAGTTTACAAAAGTCTACTGTAAAATAGAATTACAGAATTGTTCTGTTTTGTTTACCTTAATTTTATGTGAATTTACAGCCTACTGTTTTCATTCCCGACGTTTTAATATTTATTATAATATCGCTTTTTTACCTTTCATATGTTATTACGTAACATACACTTCACCATTACGTAGATCAGGTATTTGCTTATCAACGTGATGTGTCGTTACGAAGTTGTTTTCAATCAAAACACATTGAGGATGCTTTGTTGTCATATTGTTGTCAAGTAGTCTGCTATCTCTAGGAACTTTGTAATTGGAAAGTCACATTTTTTGTACAATATAATAATTGTTTTTAAAATAAATATGACAAAGAATGCAAATACATTGGTTGCAAACATTTCCAGACAAGGTAAACAATAAGTTTATCACTTCCTGATTAAAAACGCCAAAGAAGATATTATTCAAAGCAACAGTAATCCTTTTGTTAGGAAAATGCCTACAAAATAAGCTCCACCCATTTATGCAAAATGAGATTTACGTCATAAAGTTGTAAATTTACAGACTCTTTCAAGTAAATTTGTGAAACGTTTTTAATTTGCTCCGATCAAGTGCATGAGCGCCTGTGGCGATGAGTTGACATCAGTATACCAATTGTCAGTGCTCTGAAATTAGGGCCTTACAATTTCTTTTTACTTAAAAATGTGTGACAAAACACCAGTTGTATGATATTTATAACTAAGAACGTAATAACTAAGTATGCTTTTATAATAAATGTAAGTTAATTTTCAAATAGGGCCATAAATTTGCCAAAAATGTTTTTTTTTTTTGTAAACTGAAACTTCGCAGAACGATGCATGTTATATATTGAAAATTTTCTGACTATTTCTTATTTGTTTGTTTGGGCTTATTTTTGTTTCTTTTTCAGCTTAAAAACAAAATGAATGTTTGTTAAATGACAGTATATTTATGTGAAATCAGAAAAATACAAAATACTGTTAAAATTTCTGTAAATTTACAGAAAAAGTTTTACAAAGCAGTAAAATTTGGTTAAAAAAGCAGACAGAAATGGTTTTTCAAATAAACAGAAAATACATGTTAAACAACCTTTTTTATTGTAGCAATACAAAGTGTCTGTAAAGATACAGAAAATCTCTATTAAAAGTAAAATACAAAAAGTTTAAGTTAAAAAAAGTCTGTAAATTTACAGAAATTTTTAACAGTGTAGGTTACCGTTTAACATTGATAAAACAAAACTGTTGGTTTTTGGCAAAAGCAGAAAGGGTAATCATGAGTTTTTCTTAATTTTAGAGGTATCATTATAAAGAATAGTAGTTAAGCAAAATTTAAGGTATTACGACAGTAAGCTTTCTTGGAAAAATCACAACGACAATGTCGCAAAATCTGTTTCCAGAATGGTTGTGGTTATGAATTGATTAAGATATCTTCTTCCCAGTAAATGTTTTTTTACTATCTATATTTCTTTAATCGTCCCTCATCTTACTTGCAGTATTTTAATGTGGGGAGTTTCCTCCCAAAGTTACATTGACAAACTTTATGCTCTCCAAAAGCGGACTTTCTGTTTCATCTCACATGTTCCACCTTACACCCACACACTTCCGTATTTTTATAGCCTTAATATTCTTACTTTGAAGGACCAATATAAATACCAGTTAGGTATCTTCCTATATAGACATCACAATGACCAACTTCCCCATGATTTGAATTCCTTTTTCCTCCCAAACAGTATCCATCATAAATATCCCACAAAGGGAAGAGATACTCTGATACAACCTTTCACACAAACAATGTTTAATTGCCCACTTTCAAGTGAGAAGTCATGGTGTGCATCTCTTGATTTCCCATGACACTAAATGACGAAATTCCCCCCAATATTAATTTGTTTAAGAAGTGCTTCAAAAAACATCGGTTTTCCTTATATCTTTCCTAATCTGCTTCTTGTATATATTATTATTATTATCACTATGATGCTTAAACTCCTTTTATGTTTAATTTATGCACTTTCTATAAGCGTATATAGATGTATGATGTGTTGTTTTATTATTTCGAAACGAAACACTCTGAATTGGACCAGACTTGAAAAGCTTAAACCTTCATATGGGTCCGTTTTTATTTCTTTTGATACGCTATTATTTATTTATCTGTAACTCTTTTTATGTAAATAAGTTCAGGTATTTCAATTGAAAAAAAAAAAACGAAACGAGAAAGAATGAGGCCTATATGTCAGTGGTTAAATATTCATTGGACCAAATCTAAAATTAACCTGATGCACGTGGGTTACTCATATACCATAGATTCCTTTCTTATCCTGGATTCAAAATAAATTGGATCCCATATGAATTAATCTATATTGGGCACATACAAATTTGAAACACTTGCCACGTGCTTGTGAGAACAACTTGAGCCCTGTTTATAGTGCGTTGCGTTGCGTTGCATTTTCTTCAAATAACGCCTATTTACGTTGATTCTGTGAACCATAAATAAGTAACCATTTTGAAATGTCATGGTTAAACATTACAACCGCTGTTTTTTGTATGTCCAGATACACATTTTTGGCTAATATTTATTGTTTTTGTATAGATTTGTTGGCATTTCAATTAATTATTTATGAGGGGGTGTAATTAAAGCATAGGCGGCGTACATTGGCGGTGATTCCTATTAATTTGGAAAACCGCATTTGGCATTGACAGAACGTTTGAAAACAAGGAACGAGTTGGGACACCGTATTTGGCTCTTCTGGCTAGGTCACAAGGTCGAATTTACCTATACGCTTTTAACGCATGCATACATATATATCTGCCTATCCAGTGAAGGTTAATTTTCCTGCTCTTCAACATCTTCAGTAACGGTCTACCGAATTTCAAAACTGCCACAAAGACTGAATGTAGACACTTTACACATTTCCTAATGAGTATATTAGCTACCGCTAGCTCTGTGACATAACCTTTTGAGTACGGGAGAGTGTAGTACGGTTGTCCAATTGATAGCCGTACAGGAACATGAAATGACAGACCGGGCTTAAGTACTTTTTTGTTTGTAAATCAGTAAATTACAACATGAAAACGTTACCTTGAGCATTTATAAGAGAGCGGATTTTGAATTAGGGAATAAAGTCAATGGTGCCCATGTCTCTACATCAGATTCGAACAGGCTATGACGTCACGCATATGGGCTGAGAGACCCGAGGCGAAGCCGAGGGTCTCTGCCTATATGCGTGACGTCATAGCCTGTTCGAATCTGATGTAGAGACATGGGCACCATGACTTTATTCCCATTCATAAACACTTTCATTTCGGGAAGTTTAGAAGGAAAAAAGCTTTCTTTTTATAAATTTTCCATTGATCATCAATTATTCTCCTTAACTGACTACGTTACAATGACATTGACATTGAATAGCGTTGCGAAGAGCTGTATTACCGCAATGCACAGTACCTAGCTAGCTGTCTACACGCTACCTTCGTCGCTGGTTGCACGTATATATAACTTACACAGCCATGACGTACAGCTATACGGCCTACTTTGTGCCGTCTATTTGACAAATAAGTTACATTTTGGAAGTCTTGAACGATATGTCATATTTGGAACGATTTTTCTTTTGGATGTGAGGCTATAGTCGTATAGTTCCAATAAAATTATATACTAACTGAAGGATCTGTGGTTTAATTGGTTTCTATTGCTCGCTGTGACATTTGCCTTTGACACACTAACGTCCTGCTCAACGTTGTTGAAAACAGACTAAACAACTAGGCTAACGTTAGGCTAACAACGTCAGGCCTAACATTAGCCTTTCATTGCGTTACGTTGTTTTCGAAATGTGGCTGAGTCAGTAAATTAGCTTGACCTTTTTGAGCGGAACTTTATGGAACCACACATGTTTGCCTTTACTAACGGTGGCTCTCGCAATTCCTGAAGCTTTCGTTGCAGAGAGAATCTATCACAATCTTGATGACGTTTGTCGATGCATTATGCAGGCTACTTGGGCCTGCGAAGGCTCTTCTTAATTATCACATCTGCAATTCCCTCGGAGATTCTGGTGCTAAATTTCCTTACATAGCTTATGGTGCACAGAATACTTGACCAAGCCTAATGTATGAAATATGCGAGATGAGCTTTTATGGTTAGTGAGTAACGTTATACTCGAGCACTTATTTCAAAATTGTTTTTTCATCGGAAAAGATAGGCTAGAGATTTTGAGTCTAACTGAGATAGGCCTAGGAAGTTATGTAGGGCCTAGTCATATTTATATTTCTTTTTCTCATCACCAGTGTGCCATATCAATTACACAATCGGGGTCTAAGCCTAGGCCCTAGGCTTCTGTGAACTTTGAAACACATTAGCCTAAAAGACCTTCACTTAATATTTTCTGAATTAGGCCTAGGTCTGAAATCTGATTAGGCCTTGGACCTAATTTATTTGTTTCAATATACATGCAACATTGCGGTCAACCAAATATATGTACATTTTAAGTTGGACAGTTATGGAGGAAATTACTTGCTTAAAACGTCAGGCACCATTTAAAGTAGTTGGGCCAGTATGTGTACTAGGCTAGGCCTAAAACTGTTGTTATGTATGAAACCTAAAACTTAAGTCAAGCCTTCATAACACCGTGTCATCAAAGCTGTGTTTTTAGTCATGTTGATCAAAAAGTTGCTCTCCATACACCCTATGTCTCTACACTGGATTAGAACATGGGTAACCAACCAATCACAAGCCAGTATTCTCAAAAAGTATTTATGAATTTGATTTATAGAATGACTTCGGGGGTTAACAAGGTCTCGGAGACACAGTAGATGTGATAACCACCAAGGAACTAGGGTTGATCAAAGTATTAGTCAGCCTAGGTTCTAATAGGAATTTTAACTGTTGCCAGTTTTTTGTAACGTAATATCGGTCATTGAAATTTTTAGTCGGATCCAGTGTGGTCGACATTAGATGACCGACTGATAGGGGTTTTTTCAGTCAGATATGCTATAAGCCTATGTCTGAATTTTGAGACGATATAAGATTGCAAGTTTTTATGGACCCTTTGAGATTGCGGAAACATGCATTTTAAAGGAATTCGACAAAGAAATTATAAAGGCTATCTTCAAGACATTTAACCATTTTATCTTGTTTATGGAGTATTGTATGGTAATAATATCTCAGTTTTGATGTACCTTGAAAGGAGATCTACCCATAGCCCCTACTTAAGGATCCCGTTCCTTACTTCACTAACAATTTCTTCTCTTATGTATTAATATAGTTTCCGTATATTTGTGTATTATTATTGATCGTGATCCTTTTACTGGCGCAGATAAATGTGATTATGCGTGAGAATTTTTGCTGGCAGTATGACTTTCGTAACAAAATATGAAACTTAAGAGGAAAAGAGGGGTATATTCATGCCAACATGATTCCACAGAACTGACGGTCGTCAGAGTTGACAATGAATTGGGGAAAGTATGGCAACGAATCGGGAGATTAGTCCTTCACTGCCAGTTTATTTTATGGACTTTTCAAGGTTGCCTGTGTTGGGTATATTTTGATACAGTATTTTCTTCAAAACCATGCATTTAGCAGTAATTTTATCAGTAAATTTGCATTCTAAGGAAAATTTAAGGCTTTACTGATGTGAATTTTGTCAAGTGCGAGTTTAATGAACATTTTAAATGGAAGGGGAAAAGTAGACCAAAGATCACAATACCTGTGCACCTGTTGAACTAGATTTATGACTGGATACTTAGAGTGTACGACTGCGTGTTATGTGGGATCAACCTTTCATGTTTCCCTTCCTTTTTTCAGTCATTTGTCATGATATTTTGTAAAGTAAATTTTGCTTTCTCAAATGGTTTTCACTGGGTGAATTTTTTTATAATCTTATAATCCACACACTGCAATTTAAAGGTCGTGAGACATGAAAATGACAAAATTGGGTATTTGATGTAAAATGCATCAAAAACCAAGAAAATAGGCGCAATTCCCATCAAAATCCGTTAAAAGTGACCATTTTACATGCCAATTTCTGATTTTCCCTTCATCATAAGTAATATGGGCTCAATATGCAAATATTGTGATGTCATGGGAGGGACATGCCATATGGCTTATTTTATCCTTTGTTTTTACAATCTCTATATCAAGGACATTAATAACATTAGTTTGTCCTGATGGTTTTATTTTGGAAGTTTTAAGTGTGTCCTTGAAAATTGTCAGTATCAATAACCAAACCATAAACTATCTGCTAGGTTATTAAGAGATAGGGTCAACAAAAGAAATATCAACACTTTGCAACACTCCACATCATTGTTTTTCAGAAGCAACAAGTTGCTTCACAAACATTCAAACTTTGAATAGGTATTTCTTGAGAAAGTGTAAAAGATATTGAAAAAATTCCAACGGATTTTCTCATAGAAAAGTTCACTCTGTAACTACCAAGTGAAGCGATGTCATTTTGTCCCCTTTCTGGCGTACTGACGAATCGCAAATTGGCATAGTGACGAATGTGCAAATTTGGCAATTTTCGCGTAGTGACGAATGCATTTTTTGCCGTAATATGTTCACCTCAGACTTACAAAGTGCAACGACTTTGAAAAATTTATCATCTTCTACAATTCCAAACATAAAAGCGATGAATATGGCGAAAATTCTCCAAATAAGACAACATTCGTCACTATGTGAAACACAAGATCTGCAGATTCATGAAATTCTTGATTTTGCGATTCGTCAGTACGCCAGAAAGGTGACGATTTAGCTGACATGTCACACTACCTTTAACAGGACCTACAGATGTGATATGACGTAGAGATGATTTTTTCAGTTTACTATAGCATGATATGCCTCCCAGCAAAAAATAGGTCTATTTGATGATGTTTGCGTATGTTTTCTTTTCTTCCTTCTCGTTTTTTGTAAGACTTTGGTTGAAAATTCTACCCTTTAAAGGTTTTTAATTATTACGAATACTAAAGCAAACCATTCTTTTACCAAAATCATCAAACGCCGTAGAACTAAATCAGAAGGTAAACAGCGGCGTGTAAGCATCTTACAAAATAGCCTGCAAAACGAAAAAAGACTGCAAAACCGATGTTGCTTTGCTCAAACGGAAACGGTATAAGTGTAATACCCTCCAAAATTCTAGGTTACAACATGCTCTCCTACACACCCAAAGCTTCAAGCACGAGACTTCACTGATGAAAGGTAATCATATGCAAACGATACCGAGTACATCTTCTCGTGGTGGTAGATTAACATTTTTACTTGGAGTATGGAGTTCTTAAATACATAATAAAATATTAAATACAATAAAACATCACAAAAATTGAAAGGCAATGAGGCAGAGAACCAAACGAAGGAAGCTTTTGAGGTTGACGGGCGACCTATGCAAAAAAAATTACGAAGTACTCCTTAAACTTTATCACTTCCAGGAACAAAGAAAAAGTAAAAAAATGAGGGGAAGCAAAAATAAAGATTGGAAGAAGCAGAAAGAGAGGCAGAAGACAAAGACACGATGTTTTAGTGAAGAGTAAAATCCAGTCAGGTTCGAAATGGATCCAACTTTTAATTGTTCTCAAACATTAACAATTAAGGACTTAACCAAGACAACTTCAGATTCCAGTGAATTTTAAAAATCTGGGGTTATAACAACATACACTATATGAAATCTTCAGAGAGTATATATGCAGGGTCGTACATAGATTGATAAATTATTACACGTAGAATGTAAATGAATGTGCCTAGTGAAGGCAGGACAGTATAGTCTGTGGGACACATTGGGGAAATGCTCCTTGAGACTCCCAAATCGTACGTACACTACATCCCAAATGATGATGATTGTGTTAGCGAGGTTTGAGCTGTTGACCGTAGGCATCTGGGAAAATCCCCATAGACATTTCAAACAATACCTATGTAGAACACCACAAATACTTCGCATCTGCGTTTGTGGGATTTTACGTGTGACCAAAGCACACTTTTTGACTGCACACTGTTGAAACGATTCCCCCTGTTAAACTGGCCCCTCTCTCCCTGAAAGTTGGCCCACGTTAAGGCTCTGGAAGGTAAATAGATTTGAAAAGCTGCAGGATAGTAAACGTTGTAAATTCTAACACCGTTCCAACATAAAAATTTTATTTCAATGTAGTACATTTTAAATATTCAAATATTTCAAACATATAAGGATTTTTTCTCGTTGAATAGATGTGCTGCATTATGAGAATATATAGGGATAGCGTTTCCTACACTCCTAAAGGCCCTTTTTAGGGTAAAACAGGTTATTTAATAAATTTGTAGACCGTATTCCATGAAACTACACATTCAAAAACTAAGATGGAGGTAGCATAACTGTTTGTATCATAGCCAGTAAGACACTCGTTTGAACATAATATTTAACTCTATGCATTGGCAAACTAATCTCAGAAACTGGAGGGTTGTAGACTTCGGGCAGGGCGAAGAGGAAAACTTTCCTCTTTGTCAATACATCACGTGCGAAGTAATTGTAAGGCTGCACATAGGTAGTGTTTGAACTGTCTAAAGGGATCTTCCCAGATGTCTAAGGCCCTGAACTGTGGTTTTAGCTCTCTCAATATGCCGGAGCCACTTAACATTATAATCAATTATGTTACATCAGTTACCTTCGTAGTATCAACAGAAGAAGTTTTTGACTTGAGAAAAACATGCAAAAACCATCACAGTTATTTCCATTGTCACATAAATGTTGTTCACTCCCAGAAAGATGAAGTCCTTTTAACCACAATTACGCATTAGTAACCATTTGGCAATTTCATGTGACGTCACGCGACTGAATTTGCCAGACATTGAAGGCCAAAACACAGCAGACACATACGGTAATCCCACAGAAACTGCTATGGCTTATCCTGCGCATGTTGCAAGTATTCTAACTGGGGCGCTCCACCATTACCTAGAATTGCACTTTGGCCAAAAGGTGAGCCCTCTGGCCGTAGTCTAGAAAAATTTTGTTAGGGTTAATTTTTCAATGTGTTAAAAGAAAGCTGTGGATGGTTTGTTACATGTCACATGCTGGGTAGTGACGAGGGGGGGGGGGGGCGAATCACTACTTTTTATTCATACGCCTGTAGATCAAAGAGTCAATGGTCATGGTTTGGGAATTCTTACGTGTCATTAATAAACAACTCGATCATGAGATTTGCATCGTTGGTACCCTTACCTGCATTGAAAACTTTGACAAAGAATAACAGAGCCTGTTTAATGTGTAAGTTAATAGCAACAATTAATGGTGATGCGCCACCTACTGCGCGTGTTGATAAAATAGACGCTTGCCCGTCAAATGACGTCAGTGAAATTACCTTATTGGTTTAACCTATTCTACTAACTAAATCAACCACCAACTTTATAAAGCAAAACAAGTAAAATGAAGAATGTATCCAAAATCTTCAGGGTGGGACGTCCTGCACCTCCTGTACGCAAAATGGAAATACCTGGAAATAAGCTGGAAATAAGGGGAAATTGCTTTTACAACATTTTCAAAGAGATTGAAACTTATTTCACATTTATTTCGAATGAGACCTTGAAGTGAAATGAGCGACGGCAACTTAGTACTTACAACTCTTAAGCCTCTTTAAAACGTAATTACCTTTTTTTTTAAAAAAAAAAAATAAAAATTGCATAGGTTGGTAGGTATAGGAGCATTTTGGGGAGGGGACTTAGAAAAGGAACATACTCAACTTAAAGTTTCGCACTGTTGATGTCCATGTAGATTATCAATATTTCATTTGTTGCTAAAACGGACAAAAATAATCTTCTGGGCCCATTTTAGCAACAGCTGATAAATTCCTACTCACTAGATTATTCCCTCTTTGAGGCAACGCTACGAGGAGGCAAGAGGGGGATCCCCCTCTAGCCCCCCCCCCCCCAGATTTTGTCCTTACCCCCACATTCCCTTAAGTAAGGTCAGTTAGAAGTTAGTTAACCAAAAAGCAAATAATATACCTCTTCAGAGACTTAATTTTTTCATCCAGAGATATGCTAAAGCCTCAGAGCTTCAGGGGCTTCACCCCCCTGAGCCCCCACCTACAAAGAACGGGGATGGGGGTCCCTTTGGGCTCGGTTCCGAGCTGTTCCCTAAAAGTTTTGACCTTCAACTTTATTCTTTGTCCTTCATTCCCCGGCACCGCCACCGATCCCTCTCAAAATGGACTGACTTTTAATAAAATAACTTCAAACATTTATTCGATTAAGTGAAAAACTGAAGCTTTCCTGTTCATTTGAAACAATTCCACTGAGATTCTTAAATAGGTTATCTAGTCGGTATCGTTTTGATGAGATTCGTCTACAATTTGAAGAATCATTTTTTAGAGTATAGTAAGTTTCTGATTTTGATACTAAATTTAAATATGATAAAATGCAAAACTTACCCAAACCCCGGCCCACGAAAGGTAATCATTCTCTTCAAGTAATTTATTTCTTTCTTTTTTCACAGCAATGTGCAAAACTTGATGTGACCCTAGACCCTTATTTGAAGTTAAGAACAACCTCCGACAGTGGGAAGGAGTTACATCATTGACCGACTTACATGAAACAAGTCAGGAAGGCTCTTCGAAAAATACATTGAATGGAAATGAAAATGCAGATTTTTTATTTAGTAGTTTTTAAAGGTAGGTCACAGTTTTACACGAAGATTATTGCTTGAGAGAGTTCCAAGTTTGATTTTTTATTAGCCAGGAACAGCCTAAATTAGGTCTTTGTTTCGAATAAACCTTTGTTTACTCTATCTCACTAATGAGTGACATCCTTCAAAAATACTCTGATATAATTATCACCCCGTCTAAATCAGATTTTGACCATAGACGAAAATCTCTGAGAATTAGGCTGTGTGGAGAATGTTGTTTGTCTGGGACCGTATCACAACAAATTTGCAGAAATTGAAAAACACGTGTGAAATAAAACGCTACAATATTTACATTATACCACAAGAATGCCAGTGGCCATTTTGTGTGGTTAGTAAACTTTCACTGTAAACATAATATTTGGATGAAGTCACGTGACTTGTGCCAGAGAGTTGCCAGCATTTTCGCTGGAAACTACTGCTTTTGCGATAGGTGTATTCGATTGCCTGATCAATTCAACTAGACAGTAAATAGTCTAAAAAAATTTTTTTATTGAATGTAGCACCAGTGTTGGTGGATCGGAAAGATGGAATAGACCTACTCTTATCAAATCAAGCTTTGATAATAATTTACAAATCTAGTCTTTTGTATGGAAAAGAATCGCGATGCTAGTTTCACCTTCAGCTCTTGCGTATGACTTACCTTACGTTCGATAGTCAACGCAGTCGCTACAGTCACAGTGATCGGCGGTGTTGCCACACCAGTTGTATGGGGAACAGCATGGGTAGACACCGGATGGGTTACATTTGGCTGGTTGCCCATTATTGTCAGGGTAGCCATCTCCGCATCGGCCATCGCTCCTAGTAGTGCCTGAATACAACAAAAAAGGAACAGGAGGACGATAGGTATTCCCGGGTAAACTTTACATTGATGAGTTTGCCTTCTTTCTGACATCATATACAGTCACATGACTGTCTTGTAACACTGCTCATATTAAACTGAAACAAATGTCTCCGGATGGTAAAATTTTGAAAACTTAGGTTTGTCCCAGCTGGTCACTCCCTTACTTTCAAAAAATACCTTTTCCATCTCCTATAAAAATCAACAATAGCACGGGCTGAGAAGTTATTAACTGCTGAATGTCATGTCACAAAATTTTTGTAACCAGTCTAAAACAACCAAGTATTAAGCATTACATTGGGTTTTACATTCAAACGCAAATTTTGAAGCTAGCACAGGATTCAGTTTCACATTCGGGATCTTAATGTGACTGAGTTTGAATATGGGACTCTGAAGGTAACAAAGGAATCGGCTTCAAATTCTTCCCTCGGCGAATGAGAGACAGAATCCTGTGCTAGCTAAAGAAAGTGAGACTGAATATGAGGCTTCATTTTGTGTCTGTCTTTGTAAATTCATATGAGAACACAACTGAATGCACACGACATCTCTGGATGCCTTACCAGAGTGCATGGGTATATTTGTACTGAAATTAACCAAACTACGGTACTGTATGTATTTTTAATCAAGGGTTGTTCCTCTACCACAGTGCCAAAGCCTGGAGCAGACGCTGTATTAAATCAATGGTTATAAGTCGAGGACCGGCCTAAATCCTTAACTGATTAGGCCTTACGTCGTTGTCTCATTGAATTCAAAGTGAAGTTCAAATTAAGTTTCCACTTTTTGACAAAAACAACAAGATGGAAAAACAAACATATGTGATAACAAAATCGACGAATGACATATGTGAGAGAAAAAGAAAAGAAAATCAGCTCTCAAAGCTAGCCTAAGCTCATTGAAAATAAACTAACAAAAATATATAGTCCGCGGATTGGAGGGGCGCACCTACCACACCCTAGAATTTATGAAATGGGGATAGGAATGTACTTTAAAGTGTAAATTTTTAGATTTTTTATGTGAACGTTGATTTCTTAGGGATGCACAATGGTTTCTATAGGTTTCAATGTTGATAGTGCAAGACAGCTGAGTGACTATATTTTGGGGGTTGGGGAAATGTAAATAGCAATTACTCCAGGAAGAATTGTTACTTTCTGATAAATGACCCACCAAAATTTTTGCCTTGATCAAATCTACCACACAAAAAGTAAAAATGCAAATTAAGTGCAATATTAGGACACCAGAGGTCAAAAGGTCACCAATTTTGAACAATGCCTAAAATATGGTACACTCATTTTGATAAAACCACCCCTACCCTGGATTTGTACAAAAACACTGTTAACATCTCTTTCCTTTGGGCCCACTAATTTGGAATTCCCCTCAGTATCTAGGTGAATTTGGTTTAGACCTTTCTTTTGGTCCAATCAGGTTCCTTGGGAATAGTTTTAATACCAGTGGTGATGATCTTCTTAGATTAAACTACCATCAGAAACTTTCAAGGCTTAAGAGTATTCTTCATGGTTGGTTGATGAGGGATTTAACGCCCAAAGGGAAAAATATTATCGTAAATCTTTTGCACTTTCGCAACCTGTGTTTTTTTTCAAGTTTTGCCAGATCCATCTGTGAATTTTATTAAAGATGTTCAAAGATGCATTTTTGATTTATTTGGTCCGGTAATCCGGATAAAGTTAGAAGAAAGAAGATGTATAATTGTATTGAAATAGAGGTCTCAAGGTTACACATGTCAGAAGCTTTATATCCGCTCTCAAAATTACCTGGGTCAGTAGATATAGGGATACACTTTTTGACCGTTGACCTTCTTCCGTTTGTCACAGAAATAAATGTATAGAAAGTAGTTGAACCTTGGGTGTTTAAATATGCAAGGGGATGCCTAAACAGCACGTTCCATGTTGTTAACAGTGTTTTTGTACAAATCCAGGTTAGGAATGGTTGTATCAAAATGGGTGTACCACATTTTGGGCATTCTTCAAAATTGGTGACCTTTTGACCTCTGGTAACCTCATATTGCACTTAATTTGCATTTTTACTTTTTTGTGTGGTAGATTTGATCAAGGCAAAATTTTGATGGGTAATTGATTAAAACTAACAATTCTTACCAGAGTAATTGCTATTTGAACTTCCCCAACCCCCAAAATATAATCACTCAGCTGTCATGCTCTATCAACATTAAAACCTATAGAAACCATAGTTCATCCCTATGAAATCAATGTTAACATAAAAAATCTAAAAAATTACACTTCAAACTACATTCCTATCCCTATTTCATCAATTCTTGGTGGTGCTACGTGAGTTCCTCCAGTCCACGGACTAATACAAAAAAAACAAACAAACAAAAACAAATTGTAGTAGAGATATAGGGATAGCAGAAGAAAGGGGGAGGGGGCATGAAAATAATGAAAATTTGCGATATATTGAATGCTGGTACTAGGGTTGCTGCAAAAGATCTGAAGACATGGGAGATAAAAAAAAAACAAATCCAGACTGTTTAGTACTACGACTGTCTTGAAATCTGAAACATGTCATCACTGTTATATGGAAGTGTTTATTAAGGTTGTTTTCATCATAGATTGAATGCACTTATATATCACTCATAAATGCCATACGGACGGGCAAACGAAAAAAAAAAAAAAACTCCCCTCCTTAACACGAGGCTTTACATGCTTACATCTCAAAAACGAAAGACAGCAGAAGAAATGGCATTTTATCAGAGTGCTTAAAACATAGCAATATCAGCCTATTGTTACAATTGAAAATTATTCCTACTACGAAAAAAAAATTTTGATAATTAGACATCTGGATATCTAAGGTAAAAGTAAAAGAAATACTGTGAACAAATCTGCTCCAGAATTAAAGGCTTCTCTCATCTTTATAATCCTATGATTAGGAAGCTCACAACTCAACTAGGAAACTGTCATGAACGGGATAAAAAAAACTTCAGAAGACTTTGTTTCTTTTTATTCCTGTAACATGGATCGGGTAAATAATATTTTGAGGAACTTGTATCGGTGCAGTCTTGAAAGATGTTCTTATCCTAAAACAAAAAGGATTTCATATTTTAGAGGGTCCTTATGTTTAACATCTGGGGAAAATTTGGGGGAAATTCGATGTGAATTTTTTTCTTCAAAATATTGACTTACAAGAAGTTTGAGCAAGTGGATTTAATGGAAGTACTACCTCCGACGTAATGCTTGCATGTTCATATATTATGATGATGACATAATTGCACGTTTGGGGGCTTTTTGGTGTCATGTGAAACCTATCAAACAATTTTCTTACCGATCTCATTGTACTGGAATGTGGATAAATGAGAGTCATGAAAATTCAACATAGGCATTGGAGAGTCCTATTCCTATAAAAGTCCTAGTTCCTCTCACCCCGAACAGTTTCAATTCTCCAACTACGTACAGACGAATCGTTAATTGGCAAAGTGACCCATGTGAACATTTAATCACTGTTATAAACACAAATTAGTCAAACAGTGTCTGAATCGACCAATCTTGTTAGACATTGAACAGTATTGACTAATAGTTGACCTAATTGAATAAGTTTCTAACAAATATTAATGGTCCTTGATTAATATTTGGTTGATATTCGTTAGTCCTATTAATACAAATTAGTAAAATATCATCATTAACTAGTCAAATATGAGTGACTTACGTGCATGGTTATGCAATTCAGACACCACTCGACTAATTTGTGTTTGTTGTGATTTTGGCGAGGTAAGAGACACAATTTTCCCCAAATCTGTTCAGCTTACCAATTAAGTAAAACAAACTTGTAATATACTTTTTTCTGCAATTCTAAACCAAAAAGAACAATAAATAAGGGAAAAATCTTCCAACTGAGACAACATTTGTCACTTTGTGAAATGGAATACCCATTTTTCGTGAAATTTGGGCTCTTGCGATTCGTCAGTACTCCGGGCAGGGGATGTACAATTTTTAATTCATCCTCATTCAGTTTCAAGTTGTTACTGTAGGGTGAGTAAAACAAAACCACATGTAAAATTAAAAAATCTCTCAATACAGCAGATTGTTATATATTTTTGATCTTGCTGCCAATCCCAAAAACTGTGCCCATCGAGAATTTTTGTAGACATCTGGCAAAAATTATAGTTGAGGAAGTTGAGGGTGGCAGGATTAGGCCTTTAAATTCAAATTGAACGAGGAATTGGGCATCGGTGTAATTAGGTGACGAAACGCTTGCCAACTTCGAACTCGCTTTTGATTACAAGTCTAGTCACATCACTGCTGACGTCAAGAGAACTATAGACAGTCTCGACCTGAATGGAAGGAACTGTTAAAAACTAAAAGGATACCAAAATAAATTGTATTCAGTGCCCCCATAACGTAGTTTACCTTAGCTAAAAGGCATCCCTTTAAAAAAACATCACAAGCAGGAATTCATCTACAACTCACACGAGGTACGATAATCGACGCAGTCAGCGCAACTACAGTGGTCGTCCGTGTTACCACACCAGTTCCATGGAGAGCAGCAGGGGTAAATTCCGTTAGGATCGCATTTAGCCGGTTGTCCATTAGGTGCTGGATAACCTTCACCACACCTGTTGTCGTCACGATACTCACTTCCTGCGAGATGGAGTTAATATAAATTAATAATTTATGATAAATAAATATATGTTCCCAAAACAGAGAAAGTAAACGTAATATCCAACAAACAAAAAAGGCACCCCACTTACACAGTTACGTAACGACCTGATCAATAAACTATCCTGGACAATTCTTCTTTTTAACTCTCGCTCAAAATGTTACTTCCTTCCTACCCTCACCCTATCAGTCTTCCGTTCATACATAATGAAAGCGTATGTCAACATGAGTAGTAGGTACTTTGGTTGTATGCCACCCCAGTAGTTTTCACCTAGAACGAACAGCATAAATCAGACAGTTTTGTGTCTCGTTAGGTAAAGTAAGATAGAATTTTACGGTCCAGTTTCCAACCTATTGGTTCAAGTCGAGCCGGTCGCTGCCTTTTTTCAAGTTATGGCTCACTGGCTTGTTTCCCTCCTCCATTGCATGACGACAGTAGGTTCCATTTTTATAGTCTTTATAATGACCCAACCTGGGGATCGACCCCGGGCCTTCCGCGTGAGAGGCGGATGCTCTACCGTTAGGCCAAACACACGGTCACGTGTCTCATTAGGGAGATGTCTCTTACATCTTCCTGGTTTCATGTAACTCTGTTCACAAACGGCCTAAATTTGATGAACGGAAAACTGGTGGGAGAGTAACTGACGCTTTGGACAAGAGGTCACTCAATCAGTGGTGATTCGGGAACCTCTTCCTCTAGAAGAATACTGGAGAGGGAAAGGAATTTAACCCCTAACCCCTTGTTCGATGTGCTTTATTTCACGCTTGTTCGTGGAGACAATTTGTATAAAAATTACAGAAACTGACACCTCCCTAAATCTTACGGCTCCATCATACCCCAACTGAAAAACTGTGGTTATTTTCCCTGAAGATACATTTGGTGTCTGACTTATCGTAGTTGTTACGAGACGACATCAGCTCACCAGTCACCGGATTGAATCCATCGATGAGCGAGTGAAAAGTTCTAGAAAGTGCTAGTTTCGGTGCTATCTCTCTAGCATATTCATCGGGTGACCCCAGAGAACATTCGCACAGTTACGAGAATGTACGTTCACCTACTGGAAAGTACTGTATGATGTAATGGCCTAATAATAGCCAACTACGGCTGCTGTAAGAGAACTATCTGTCTCGCTTGTGTTTATGGGTTATTGTGCCGAGAACTTTCGCTGTTTGTTTTGCACGAGATCAAACGAGACGTTTCCATAAGAGTAAGTGCCAACTTTTCTGGAAGAACTACCAGGCGTATAAAAGGGTCATGCAAGAACTGTGACAAAAAGAGAAGAGAACAGAAGATACACAGAAAATACAGAGACCAGACGCCTGCTTCACCGTTTAACGCTGTAATTGTGTCGCCATTTACTGATCACTATAGTCTTCATCCTGCCTTCGCGGAATAGAGTCCTACGCTGTGCTGCTGTACAATCGACGCTCACAACACTACCCCTTGGACAAAGAGTGATACCTTAAGCCGTAAAGGACTGAAAGTAGATTTAAGATTAATTATATAGAATTTCAGGAAGTGAGAGGTGAATAATAATTAAGTTGGTGATGTTAATTTCGCTCTTCTGTGGTCTTTCGCTGTTATTGGTTTGAATTGCGAACAGAATATACAACAGGAAATTACTTAATTCGACAATGGTCACCACCACAGTAAAGATGGATTTGCTATCGAAAATCTGAGTAACTATTTTTTCATGACTACGTGCTACAAATTATTATCCATTTGCAATATTTTTACAGGTTTTCCCAGGTAATGAGAGGACCGACTGTATGGTCCAGTGGTCAGATCATTAAACTTTAAATCAGGAGGTTGGGACTGACTTCGAGTCCCGACCGGGGTCATACCGATGGCTTTAAAAGCGGAAACTACTTCCATTGTGCTTGGTGCTCAGCATAAGCAAATGAGTAGGGAACACAAGCCAGTGAGCCACAACTGGAAGAAAGAGCGGCTCTACTTGAACCAATAGAGTGCCGAAGGGTGACGTCATTTAAGCCACTGGTTCCTTACAAACAAAATGTCCTACTGATTCATCGCAGGGCTCAACTTCTTCAGTTTATCGCAGTGAAATTCATCCTTTAATATAAATGAAACTCAAATATCTGGTTTTATGTACATTCGACGTATTTTTACTCATTTTTATTAAGTTGGATTAAATTCAGTGAACTTTGGAATTGTATATAACGTTTAGGATGGTTTCGTAGATCTGGTGTAGCGAGTTTTACACAAAATTATGTGTCTTTGGGTGTAATACACCATGGACCCATTAACATTTTTACCGACTGAAGCTAATTTCACCCTCGTGCTACTATCACTTAATCGTTGGTGAGGGTGTTTGTGTGTTTCAGTGACCTAACGAGCTATGCTGTCTGGAGTGTAATGCTCCTGGTAGGGTCACCCATGGCGGAAAGGTTGACAGGTAGAAGCCAGAGGAAGAATAGTCTCCAAGCCCTCAGGTTGGAGGTTAGGCGATAGGCTTATAACCCATCCCTGTAAAACCATCCTATTACGGAAACCAGAAACACTCTTATCTAAACCAGACCTTGAAACAGCGACATGCCAGATACCTGAGAAGGATAATGCCCATTTCCTCGAGGACTGGAGCAGGATGATGTCGGTAAGCCAAAGCCGCCAGGAAGCCTACCGACCGACGGTGTCACCTGTCAAGCCAAAATTTATTTTAAACATCGGAAATTAGCATGTGCGTTCTATGTACAGCACTGGAAAAGCAAAATCAACATTGTTGGAAGACGTGAATGTAGATGGACCGGGTTTGGTAAAGTGAGGTTGTTAAATGGTAAAACTCATTTTTGCGGGCAGAGAAGGTGGAATTCATAGAGGAGGCGTTGCTTTAATGGTATCAAAACTTGCAGAGTCGGCCCTCATGGAATGGAGACCAACAAATGATAAAATCATCACTGCACGATACTACTCCAAATTTATTAAGCTAACAGTTATCCATCGACAATGTGGAAGCCACCGATGAAGAGACTGAAAGTTTCTACGATCAACTGCAATCAATAGCTTAAAGTGTGAATAAACACGACATGGTAATCATCTCTGGAGACATGAATGCCAAAATTGGAGATTACAAAAAGAAACTGTGATGAGATCCCATGGAATTGGTTCCTTAAATAGTCATGGTGAAAAGCTTATTGAATTTCGTCGGAAGAAAGTTTGTTATAACTTGTACTTTATTTCCTTACAAGAAGATGCATAAATTCACATGGATATCTCCCGATAAACGAACATCTAACCAGATAGACCATGTTCTTGTAAACAAGCAGCTTATATCATATGTAAGAGATACCAGGATGATGAGAGGAACAGATGTTGCAAGCGATAGTATACCTGTAATTCAAGCAAAGGGGAAAAGTACGACGTAACCAAACTGCAAGATCAAGTGGTCAGAAATACATTTATCCCTGAATTGAGAAATAAGTTGGCTGTTGGCTAGATGCAGTGTCCGAGGATTCAGATATTGATACAAAATGGGAGCACTTCCAAAGGACTTATAACCAGACACCTGAGGATGTCTTAAGCTTAAAGAAGAGGAAGCATAAGCCATGGATAAGTCCTCGGTCCTGAAAAATTGTTGATGAACGGAATAACATCAAAATCAAAACGGATGACTCAAAGTCATGCAGAATAAAGGAAATGCTGTTTTCTGCGTATAAAGCCAAAGCTAAGAAAGTTAAATCATGCATGAGAAATGACAAGAAAAGGTTGGGAAATTATCAAATGAGACACAAAGAGGCTGCCGAGAGTGGGCAAATGAAGACCTTATATGACATCACAACTTTATCTGCAATTACAAACCCCGAAATTCGCTAGTGGCTAAGGATAAATTAAGGTAAGATCATAACGGATGATGAAGGAAAGAAAAAATGTAGAAGCAACATTTTGAGGAAGTATTGAACAGAGATATCCCTGTAAATTCTGTCGAACGGCGGCCTGAAAATGTCGAGGAGTTAGATGCTATAAAACAAAACCTTATTACGAAAGATAAAGTTGAAAGAGCAATTTAAAAGCTCAAAATTAGAAAAGCTGGGGGAGTGGATAAAAAAATATCCCAGTTATTGAAGGTGGACATCAAAACATCGACAGAGAAGTTGCACAATCTTTTTTGTGACGTGTGGAGCCAAGAGCAAATACCACTGGAATGGAAGAAAGGATTCATTGTGAAATTGCCAAAGAAAGAAGATCAAAGTGACTGTGGAAACTGGAGAGGAATTACACTCTTATCAATCACTACCAAGGTTTTAAAAAGTTAAAAAGGTAGGATACTTATTGACAGAATTAGGGAGGGGGTGGATGATAAAACCAGACCGGAGCAAGCTGCCTTCAGGGAAGGAAAATGCACAACTGACCAACTTTTGATTTTAAGCAACATTGAAGAACGATCCATTCAATGTCAGTCTTCTTTGTAGGTACATTTCATAGACTTTGAAAAGGCGTTCGACTCGATTCATAGGGAAAGCCTTTGGAAAATTATGAAATTACATGGAATACCAAGAAAGATAATAAATTTGGTGATGGACAAATCACAGTTTGGTTCGATGTTAAGACAGGTGTAAAGCAGGGTTGTGTGATGTCTGGGTTTTTATTCCTCCTTGTGATCGCTTGGGTGATGAGAAAGACTACACAGGGAAACAACACAATGGTGAGATGGAAGATGTCAAAACTAGAAGATCTTGGCTTTGCGGAAGACATCGCCTTACTTTCATTCAACCACTTCCACATGCAGAGAAAAACTAAGAGTATAGCAAAGTTGGCAAGCAATTTTAGTTTTTGCTCTTTAACACTCTTAACATTTTCTATATTTAAGCTCACAACAAAAGAATATATGATAAAATGAAACAAACTTTGCATGAATTTTAAGATAAAAAACATGATAAAGAAAGGCAGTTAAAAGGATTGATACGCTAATTACATATTTCTAAATTAATCTCTAAACAAATCCATCCAGGGGAGTCAGTATTTCTTCCAAACTTTAACATATTTTTCTAAAAAACAGACCTCTTCAGCAAAAAAAAAAAAACTTTTTCACGTTAACAAATGCTACAAAAGCTACAAATATAAACTGAAGAAATTAGTATCTCGTTATAAACACACTTACATTCAAAGTAACCATCATTCAGCAATAAATTGTAATAGCTATTAAAAGGGTTACTTGAAACATAACTAAGTTTTCCTATCAGATGGTTCCATGAAAGCTTTATTGCATTTATCACTCCTTGATACTCAAGAAAATAGGTCTTACCACAAAGTTTCTTCCAAAAGCATCAAAACTAAGGAAGTCTCCATTTGTGGAGATTAAATCATAAAGAAAGAAAACTCCTTTCCGTTTCCATTGCGAGTAGTCTATTACATTGTGCCCTACTTTTTATTTTAGAACTTGCGAAATGAATGTAGAAGTCACCATTCTTGCAAAATCCACCAAGAAAAATGTTATCTTTTTATCAAGAAAAATATTTCTTTAGTAGCTTTACAGTATTAACCAAAGTCCACCATTTTAAGACCACCGTTGAAATAATCTTGAAAAATCTGAATACGACCTACTCTGATCGGCTTATTTTTCCACCAGATCCTGAATAGACATGAAGTGAGCTTGCATTTGTAGTTATTATCAGGCAAAGAAGTGATAAAATGTAGTAGGTAAAATTTGGTATTATTAATGATTTCACCACAATGATTCTTCCTAAGCTGGTAATGTTTCGCTTATATACTGCACAATTTAATAATATTATTCATTTTTGAAAAAGCTGTGTCATAATTTTTTATAACCATGGTATCAAGATCTGTGTTGAACTTAATCCCAAGCAAAGTAAAGTCATCACCATCATTGTAACGCAGAACATTACATAAACAATCATCGTGTTTGGACGACCCTGTCAAAGATCCCAGCCCACAACACATTTACCCAAATTCAACTTAAGACTTGAAAATGACCCGAAATAGTGTAATTGGTGGAGGAAAAAGGTGAAGTCATCTGCATACTGGACACGTTTACACTCTTTGTCACCAATCTGAATACCATAAATACTATTGCCTGTTCGGATCAAAATATTCAGTATTTCAGCACATAGAATGAACAAATAAGGGGTTCCCCTTGCCCACGTCCTCTTTCCAAAGGTAAAGTCTGAGAAACAAAACCATTTGAAAGGACAGATGAAGTAACATTTTTATAGAAAAAAACATCAGAAAAGCAAGCTTATTTGCTCTAAAGTAAATGACATCAAGAAAAGAGAAATGAGATTAAATTCTAAGAGTAATAATGCTGTTAATTTAAATGGAAAGATCATAGAAGATGTGGAAGAATTTACTTAACTTGGGGCAAGCGTGAGCAAAGAAGGAGGTGCAGGGAATGATGTGAAAGGTAGAACTAATAAAGGTCGATTGGCTTTCACAAAGTTAAACAAAGTATGGAAGTATGGAAGCAGTTTAGCAGGAAAGCGAAAATTAAACTGTACAAAACCAATTTAAGACCAGTTTTGCCTTATTCTTGTGAAACATTGAAAATGAATAACAGTGACGAAAAGAAACTGGACTCATTTCAATGTCAGTGCCGTAAAAGAATAGTGCAGATATTTTGGCCAAATGTCATCCCGGCGGTGGACTAAACGACATAACTCAAGTAAAGGAATTAACCTAGAAGTGAAACGAAGAAGTTGGAACTGGTTGGGTCACATATTGAGGAAAGGCAACCTGAAGGCAGAAGGAGAGTTGGAAGACCTAAAACAACATAGAGAGATTGAAAAAAGGTAGAAATTGAAAGACAAGAGTTTGCGTGGAGAAATTGGGATGAAGTAAGGATTCAGGCAAGGGATAGAGTATTTGGGAGAAAGAGCCGTGGAGGCCTTATGTGCCACTCGGCACGAAGAGAACAGGTTAGAAGTTAATCTCATTTCAAAAATGAAATCAATGATTTGGGGTGTCATTCGTCCAGGAACATACTGGTAATTATTACTTGGTCCAATTGCACTTTTGTAGCACATGACAGTTTCGTGCATCGTTTTAAGCGATGCGTATCCTACGATATGTTTTCACGTAAAAGTGTAGTTACTAGACCCCCGAAAGTCCCTATCACTTTGAACGGGGAGCCTATGCATCACTGAATTTAATTTTTTTATCAGTTGCCGGGATTTTCAAAGAAATAAGTAGTGCCATTGTGACAAATATTCAGCTTTATTTTATGCCATGTGGTTATATATATACAATGTAAAAAACACAATTTTCGAACGTTTCTCGTTAAGTCAGTTTGGCTAAAGAGGCCTAAGTTTGTGTCGAGCTAAGCCATCGCCATGGGAACTAAGCAAAAGTGACGACATCACTTCAGTGCTCTATTGGTCCAACGCCTTCACATACCATTGGAAAGTTTAACAAATGGCCATGACTTTTTGCCAAGCAATTAGTACAGTTTCAAAGATACTCTCTAATATGAGGAATGAGAGTAGAAAAAAGATCTGTCTTGCGTAATGCCTGAAACTTGTAAAAACTGGATGACTGTTCGGGGTCTTGTGACCGCACGGTCAATCTAAAAGTTGACTTACCTGATGAGCGATAGTCAACACAGTAGAGGCAATCACAATGATCAGACGAAATTCCGCACCAGTTCCATAGGGAGCAACATGGGTATTCGCCATCGGGATTACATTGAGCAACTTCTCCGTTCGGAGCGAGAAAGCTACCACCACACCGACCGTCGCTTCTGAATTTCTGACCTAAATAGAATATTGAAGACAAATAAATCAATCAGCAGTCTGCCAGTGTGCGCAATTCGTGCTCGGAGGTAGTCTGAGCATGGAACAGAAGCTCGTCCCCACCAAATAAATTTACTTAATTCTCGGTGTTTTTTCCTGAGATTGAATTTGGCTTTCTCCTGATTAGAAATTTATAATCATTCTTTCGCTTCTTTACCATGCGGTAAGAACAGACATAGCCTACAACAAGAAAACATATTCGGATCGTGCGGGACGGGGGAGACTCTTCACTTTGTTACATTTTGGGCAGGAAGTTGTTACATTTTGGACCAACTTCAATACCCTTCAAACACAAAAATGCATTTATAATATGGTTCCTGCTGTAGAAATATGAAATGTTTTTAAAAGCGTGTAAATATTGCCCCTATTACTAATATTTTAATAATATTTTAAACATACTTTCAATCCTACAAATATTAGACAGAATGTTGATACGTTTTGGCCCAAATAACAGCAACAATTGTTAAATATTTGGCAGAAAGTTGTTGCCTTTTTGAAAAATTGTCACACTTTGGTCAGTTGATACAAAATGGATGGTAACGCGTCCTTATTTTAGGACTAAAATTTGGGATTTATATATAGGTTCACATATGTAAGTACCTATAAATTTTAGGTTAAGAGGAAGAAATGGACGCATTTTATTTCACTTATTATACAACGTTTGGGGTAATTACTGGTTAGATAATTTTAGAAAACACTTTGTTAAATCATTAAACCGAGCATTAGGTAAAGCCCTTTCCCAAGGGCAGAGAAGGTACAAATTCTTTGCAATATTTCCAACCATTTTACAGTGTAGGTTTGTCTGTCAAGTTTTATTCACTGTTGTTTTCACGTGTTTCACAAGACATTTGGAACATAGAAGTGGCAGAATGCCTTCAATGGGACCAATAAGACAACTCTTTTCAATCACCCTTTGTCACTATGTCTTCAATATATTCTGATCACAACTGGTTATACTAAAGTAATAGGTAAAGAATACTCACAAGTTATTCTGTAATCGATACAATCGGCACAATCGCAGTGATCTGCAGTGTCTCCACACCAATTCCATTTTGAGCAGCAGGGGTATTTTCCTGCAGGGTTGCATTTGGCAACTTCACCATTAGGTGCTAGGAAACTGCCACCGCATCGAAGGTCGCTTCTGTAATTTTCTAGAAAAATTCAGGATGCCAATAATTCATGATGGAATGAGGGAAAATTGGGGAGTTAGTTTCGACTAAGAAATGGTAAATTTATTTGTGGGAAGTGTGCGTCAGCCGGCAGCCAGCTTCTCAGATAAAGAGTTACAAGGTGTACCAGTATTATAAAGTGGATACACTCTATCTAACAAAAGGGTTGGATAGCAACATCAATTCCAAAACATTTGTTCTTGTCTTCACTTTTGCTACATAAAATGAGCATAACAAATTACCATTTTCTTTCGTGAGGGGTAGGACGGGAAATTTCAAGTGCAATGGAACATTCATCACGAAGGTTTAGCTCTCATACACGAGATTCATGGCTTGCGCAGTGTTGTTGTGCTCAAGACCGGTCTCGGGACCGGTTTTTCCTGGTCTCGGTCTCGGACTTAACACCCTGTGGTCTCTGTCGTGGACATGTTTTCTTAGTGTATTTATACATTTTTAAATTGAGAGCTTTTTGTCCATTGTTACTTTATGGTGTACATCAATAAATTTTATCTTACCCCACAAGTGAAGTACCCAGGGAGGGGAATTGGGCCATGCCACTCCGACCCCTTCCTCACGGAAGGTAGCATATATGCGCCAGATTGCATGTAAGGACACCAACGTTTTCCAAAAAAAAAAAATCAAGAGGGGAAGGGGCCATTCCTAAGGCTCCTTACGCAGCCGAAAAAGACGCATGAGAAAGGGCCGGGGAGTGGAGGATGTCCAGGTACGGTGAGCAATAGTTTTACATTTATCATACAACAAGTGTTAGATGTAAAACCATTTAAAGTCAGGAGTTCGAACAGTTTCATACACAACTGCATCAATTCAGGGGATCTGAATTGAATTTAGCCAAGAGTTGCAACAGGGAAACATTAGCATATTTTCATTTCCGAAGTAGTCTCCCCTCCCCCCCCCCCCCGAAAATTAAAAACCACTTCACCTGATGTAATGGTACATTTCGTGATAAATTTCTGATCTCTTAGCAAGCTGCTGGTTTTTATTGTTGCAAAGGAAAGGTAAAAATAAAGACTATTTAGATACACTTTTAAACCACGGTAACAAAATTTTCGACCATCTTAGGAGTAGAGTTCTTCAAAATTTTCTTTTCTCTCCACACCAACTGATGGTGGCGCTCAACTTAGATACTATTGTGTTTATGATAGAAAAACTTTTATCGTGCATAAAAGTAAAAAAATAGCATGCTCTCGTTCCCTTTAGCCCATCACTGATTCTCTTTTATTTTGACTCCTAAAAGTATGCAAATTTAAAACAAATTTTGCTTCAAATAGGCAACGGTAGTGTTCATGGCATTTGCTGGCATGTACCGACACAAAATGTTCAGTATTACCCCATTTGTCACCGCAATTCAACATTCAGGACTGTTCCTGTTAAATTAAAAATCTTTCACCATTTTGCATTTTAGCACCTTGACAAGGCCAAGAATTTTCAACGGGGAAAGGGAAACCCTCTCCCTTAGTCCCCTTCCCCTATCGGCAATCACTTATCATACTGCATGACCCCCCCCCCCTTTACAGAAAAATTGCTTACTTTACTGAACCTCTTCTTTTGGCTTTACCTTTATAAACTTATAAACTGAGTTACTTTTCAAAAGGCCAATTGATTTGAAAAGTAGGCTAATCATTGAGGAAAAGGTATTCATGTAATAAGTTTACACACAATTCTCCTATACTTCTTATTCATGCCCCTCCCACTATTGTCTAAAATTCATCCTCTTCCAGTCGCAAACTCTGTTCATTGCTTCAGGGTGACTTTAAAAGAGCAATGTGTATAAATTAAAACGCATACAATATAGTACATGCTGTGTTATATAAGCTTTAATACTATTCATTGTTTGAACTAGCTCCCAGTCAATGAACTAAGCCAATAGGCAATTTTTGTAGACTACTACGATAATTTTAGGTTGGGGTGAGAGGAGAGACCCTTAATCCTTATTCTGTGAATTAAGACCTGTAGCACCCACTGGCTATGATTTGATGAGCAGGACCACTTGGGCCGCACTGGACAGGGCCGGGTAGGAAGCTGCCACCCCACAAATGACCATAACCTTCCCCAATCGGGAACCTGGATTCGGGAAATATTTACCCCCTCCCACTCCCCCTGTGAGAAAGAGTTCTGTACGGCAGTGATGGCCACATTAGAAAGAAAGACTTGGGTTAGTGCTTAAAAGTTATTTTTTCTATGTTAAATCAGGCAACTGGAAGCTCCCTGTTTTGGCATATGACCATAACTCTTTTTTCTCAAGGGTGATGGCCTTTTGCACTTTTCTAGATCCCCAAATAGGGTTTTTCTGCCCCACTGAGGCTCTGAAGTCTGTCCGATTCCTCACGCTTGGTAATGGCCAGTTGGTAACGGCCCCTTCCGTCGCAAGCAGTCGTGCATATGATATAAAAATCAATGATGATGCACTTTTGGTGCAACATCTCATTTCAGAGCATAAAGTAACTATTAAAGGTTACAGTAGGGAAAAAGTGTTCAAAATTTTGGACAGTTTATTTTCCTATTCAACATGTACATTCGGTCTTAAACCTTGCCGGTCTCGGCCTTGGTCTCGAATTTTACCTCTGGTCTCGGTCTCGGTCTCGACACCCTCTGTTCTCAGTCTTGATCTCGGTCTCAGATATGCCTTTCTCGACTACAGCACTGAGCTTGCGTTAGGACCCTGGAGGGTCAAGGGGGCAAGCCTCGGATACCATCACAACATTACAGGTTTAAACGGAATTAAAATCTCAAAATCAAACGGTTTAGTTGTCCAATGATCAGAAATACTTCCAGAAGTCATCTGTCTTTAGTCAGTAAATGTGTTCATATCAGTGGTACAAAATGTTCTTTTGTTACCTTGTGTCGACATAGGTTGTCCCGTCCTTAGAGGTTGTGATCCTAGTTTGAGGAGGAAGCCCTCTTAGGTGAGAAATGTTTGTCGTTAATGTGGTTTAGAAAAAAAATCATTCCATCAGGCGTGTAGTCAGGAATTTTTCAAGGCGACCAAATCTTTTGGGACATGATCTAATCTAAGTGCACTTAACAATAATTCACAGATCCATGGAAATTATACTTCTTGGTCTTTACAAATAAAGTCTAAGCCCTTTTTTTCTGGTTCTAAAAATGCGCATTAGATCGACAGCATAAAACAAGAAAGATTGAACTTTATGCTTGTTGATGTTATGTTTCCGAAATATGGGCATAAAGGACCAAAGGGTTGATATGTAGCCTCTTGTCCATAAGTAACTTCTAATTTAGACAGTTACGATGTAGGCTAAAAAATTTCAGCGTGGACCAAACTGGATTAAAATTTCCCAGTAGTGATTTTAGTGACCCAATTGTGCAGATTGTAGTAATATTTTCCTGCAATAAAGTATTCAGAAGCAGTTCAATCTCTGTGAAACTTTATCTCAGTGTTAACATGCAATCATTGTATGAGTGTAGGTGTGAACTGTAATAATTGTCTTTCCAAGTCATGTAAAATGACCATTTACATCAGAAACATTGCAAAAAGTTAAATAAAACTGGCAACCGACCGCATTTAAAACTATTTATTTACTTCACATCTCGCACCGGCGTTAGCACTCACGCAGTCATGTAGTAGACATTACAAAAACTAAACATTCATGTTAAGATTACACGACGGGGAAATCAGGTACAACGCATGTAATGATCACCTCCTGTGTTGCCCCTGTCATTACACAACTTGGTGTAGCGTTCTTTTGCGTTGCGCTCGAAACGACATAGATATAAATGCCCTCATTCCTTACTAAACGAGGCTCGCGTCGTGAAATCTAAAGCTTCCTAATCACATACTTACCTAGGGAATGACACGTTCCCACCGACAGAAGGACAACTACAAGACAAAATGCCATGGCTGACATTCTAAACTGACGGGTAAAATCTGTGTAGAAATAAAAAGTAGTTTTTAGCGATAAGTAAATTCCGATTTACGCTAGCGAATCAAGAATGGTAGGGAGCTTTCGATTTGATTGGCTGCGGGTTAACATCAGTTTAAACCTCTGCGCATGCGTGAAGTCGGCTCAGCTTCGTCCCGTAGACAAATATAGTGTCCACTATGGTTTTTCCGTTCGTTCCAAATTGAAACGTCGTTCATACGTGGGACATCCAAGAAATCCTATAAATAGATGGAGTGATTAGAATGCATGCTTTTTTTCCTCTCCTGGAGATCTGCTGTATAATTGTGATTACCCTTCACCTAAAATATCTATGACATTGATGGTTTCGTTGAGCGATTTGTTTCATTTTCGGAATTTATTCTTGCAACTTCAATAGGGGAAGAAGTTATCCTATATTGTCATTCTGTTTATTTCGCCATGAAAACATACCGACAACTTTATATAACTGACGTTGCTGATGCTATAAACATGCCCTTGTGTGTTTGCAGGGATGCAAAAAACCTACACAACACTGACACCGTGTTTTATACGACTCGTCTACGTCGACCTTACCGGAGTATCGAAACCTACTTTAACAGTGGACGAACTTACCGGTTGACACGTTTAAGTACACACAATAATTGTCGTTAACAGTCCATTCAATCGAAAGCTCCGTGTCAAGACTTCATCTCCATCGAATACTGTACCCCTTTTCTTGGAACACTTAATGGCTTTCCATTTTTTGTTAAGTCTTCGATGATCAATTAAATCTACTATAAAATGTTATCCAGAGGAGGAGTAAAGACTTCTGTCTTTTCGATAACTTGCTCCCATACATTATAAAATAAATGTAGATAAACTTGATCTTTCTCTCTAGAACTGATTTTAGATTTTCCCTTCCTTTTCTTCCTAAACACTTTGATTCAGTTCTTGTCCGATGCAATTTTCTAAATCACATTTATTCACACCACACTATGGAATCTGAAGATGTAATACAATCATCTTAATCATGTCTGACTCCCTAATTCCTCGTTTCCACCCCTTACTCTCTCGTTGGTTTTGTTTTCCCACCCAAAGATCTTTTAAAAATGCCCCAAAGCCAGTCATACATATCGTATTAAGCTCCTATCATTATTAGAAAACCAATGTTCTAAAGCTGAATGTCATTTCACTGTTGAAGATTTGAGGATCTATTATTAATCATTCGTTCAAATTTCCTTTCTGAAAATACTTTTGCAAAACAACGACATTTACAAAGAAAAGGAAAGGTATTGTAAAATTATTTAGAGCATAGTGAAAATGGCAAATACTAATCGCTGCGTGTTGTACATCGCTATCGTTCTCTGGTTAGCTTAAGAATATGTTTATGGATATGTTTTCCAAAGACAAATGAAACACTATGAGTGTGACAGGCGACTAAACAACGAAGGGATGCCTTGACACCCTAATTAACCAAGCTTAAAAAATAAACTTAAACCACAAATGTCAAGAGTGATCACAATAAATTTCAAGTTTGAGACACGAATATTTCACCATTTTGCACATGAAGATCTAAGTAAAAACAGTTTTCATTCAAAAAGGTTCGACCCTCTAGACCACTACCCCATGTCACATTTCATAAACCAATAAAATTGTAAACACATTTCTGCCTACGTGCCTGGAGTGTGGTGTGCCTCTAATATTGTACTCTAAGTCGAGAATCATAGAAAATGCACCATTTCGTTTTAAACATCTAAAAACCTGAAGACTAAGCGAGTCGTTCTCAGGAACAGGGGTGGAATATATCCACAAACTGTGGCGCAGGGAAGTTGTAGAGGGGTGAGTTTGGAACAACACAATTTTGATAAACTTAGCCACTTAGCGAAAACCATCGTAATGTGATATGTTTTGCGTTTATTATTGCAAATTATGTGGAAGATGTGTCTTTTGCAGAAAATTCTTAAATGTGAGATATTTATTGCATGAGGGTTAGACGCCACAAGCAAGTTAAGCGACTTGATAAGTTAATTGGGACGATTTTTGGCCTACTGTGATCATGAATTCATCGTGCCTAGTAGGACCTCACACGATTTTGAAAAAAATCTTGGAATAAAGGATACTGGGGGGCCGCCCCGAAATGAGACAATTCAAGAGAACCAGAAACTACTTAAAAAGAGGTAAACCACGACAGCTTGTCGCAAAAATCTTCGAAGATGAGAAAGCTGAGTGTAATTAAAGATTTAAAAGTGTACTTTGAGTATAAAATATCTAAAAAAATAATTTAAAGGAAAAACCAACTTAATAAATAAAAATCTGAAAGCAGCAGAAGTTCTTATCCTAAATGTTAAACACGCAGAACATAAAAAATAATCGCGAGATAACAGAATGTACAAAGTCTACCATAACACACTTTAAAACAAATTGTATTAACTGTGTTATGATTTCCCTAGTTCAAATCTAATTTTAAACAATTTTGAATTTTAAATTTAATGAAATATCCAGATTGACGGCACATGGCTGCCCTATGAAGCGGAGAGATACTTCCAAAGTAAAGACCTTGCTTTACGAACTTTTTCAGAAAAATGGTAGATTACATGCTCACTTTAAACTGGACGTTGGTCTTTAGTTTACAATTTCCAAAATGTGATAAGATATGTCAACAAAATTGACAAAAGTATTCCCTTACCTACTTTGCCTTAGGTTAAGTGGACTGGTTGCAACTCGGAGTCCCTTTCGATCTGCACCTTGCGAGTGATGACTTCCCGATTTTGTTTGCATCATGGTTACTTTGGGCGTGACAAGTCTTGATTTATTTCTTCTTATTTAATTACACCAAACACAGGTACAGGACCAGCAACTGATCTATTCCATTCGATGATCTTGTCACAAATTTTTGTTATCACAGGTTTCTAAATTGACAGGGTTATCAAACTTCGTCATTTTACCTTGACGGGGAGTAAATAAAGCTGGTAGATATCGATCAGTAGATTTCTACGGTCGACTAATTTCCTGTACCATTAACTTTCTATGCGTTGCTCATAGCCTTTTCCCTATATATTTTATTCTCACTTACCTGCATTGTACGTATTGGTATCGTCGTGGTTAAGAATTTTAGGTACCTTGATTTAGATTTATGTTCCAGGGCCGCTGGTCAAGGCCTAGCCCGCAGAGCGGGAAAGTCTCTTCGTTCTATCTGAGGGTCGGCAGCTTAAGGGGTCTTCAGCCTACGTATGTTCAGAGCTCGTACTACTAGTGACACTTTAGATAATGAAGGTGTTCGCGTGTGATCTGCTGTTAAATATTCATACCTCCTTAGCAACGTTCGTTAATGAGCTACGCGGAGGGTCACTGAGGATCAAATAACAAAATGAGATCGCCTTTTTGAGACTAAAATATCACGAAAGTGCAAAATCATTCGAAAACGAAATTAACAACGAATATTCAGAAGATATACCTCTTTACAATGTTGTTATTTCCAACTCTTAAAACAAACGACGAGTCTCGAAATCTCCGAGGATTGTCATACCCTATGCAAAGCCATTTAATGATTCAATGTCAAAGTTTGCTTTTGGTGGTCATATATGTCTTCTCCTTAAAAAAAGTCCGGACTTTTCGTACAGAAGGGACCTATGGTAAATTATCAGGAATAAAGATTGCTTTCAGTCCAGATTTGTTTTGTGACTGCTAAATTCCACTAAAACTTATTAAGCGAGATTCAAAACAGCGATGTTGCTTCATGCATATACCAGTGGCGTAGCCACGGGGGGGGGGGGGCCTGGGGGGCCTAGGCCCCCAGATTTTCTCCACGCCCCCCAGATTTTTTGCGTCCTGATAGAGTAATTGAAAAAAATAAAAATAAAAAAATGTGCAAAAATCAAAAAAAAAAAAAAATCATGGATGAATGTGTGTAAAACACATTTTGTCCGCACGTATGAAATCAAGCAATAACTTTAAATGCCTACTTACACTAAATTAGATAGGCCTACCGTTTGTGATCTGCACTGTCGTTTATTGCATTTCACTTCGAAGATGAAACGAAAGTCTCGACGACAAACTTTAATGTGACTTTGTTAGGTTAAGACCCTTTCTGCCTTTCGGATGGCTAATTGATTTACTGAAAATAAGGCAATCGTACACTGGAGACCACTCTTACACGACCATTCCTATACTTTATTATACACAAAATATGCCGTAAGCAGATAAGGGTAAGGCACTGCCTTCGGATAATTCTTCCCTTCCATCCTTAACAAGAAGGCCTATGTCGTGCCTCACTCCTTCCCATGACAAGTGCCACTGTATGACGATTTTTTCGACAAGTCCTCTTTTTAGTAGTAGTTGGCACTGGCGTCCGGGGGATTTGCAAAATGTCTACAAGGTCCGGATTTCATGTGTTTCCCACATGATCCATACTTCTGCTTTGAGGTTCAATTATTTTGAGGGATTTATTCGTAGTATTTTAATTTTGACTACGTAATGTACCGATGAACAAATACTGACCATTTTGCACATTGTTTCTTTGGTAGTTTGTATGTCTTTTGTAAAATCTCTACAAAAACTAAAAATATTTTTATATTTTTCATGCTCCCCAAAAAGGGAAAATCCAAAAACTCAGGCCTATAATCAGTTCAAAGTTTTGCCAAACATAGCACCATTTTGCATCTAGGAAATCTAACGCAAAGAAAGTTTCTCAGAGGGGGACACAACTACTTTTGGTTTTCCTGTTAAAGGGTGAGGTGCTGCCTTAGGTAAGCTGAAATCCATTCAAATATTGCCGCATTTGCGACTGGGTACATCCAGTTTAAAACACGTGGGAAGTGCCGTTTCCGGCCATCTGGAGGGGTTTTAAAGCCCAAAATTTTCTTGTACGCTCCGCGTCAACTGATAGTGGCGCTCCGCTTAGATTCAAATATTGCCGAATTTGCGATCTACGTGCTTCTGAAGTTCACAATTTTTCCCCAGGGAAAGATACCGGCTCCCTTTAGTCTCATCCCCCAGGCCACAGATCAGAAGTGCCCAGTTTGGGGGTCCCTAAAAAGTGTATGTATTGCCATTTTTCATAGACTGATTTTTTATTCTCATTATTGAGACATCGCAGACATGGGATTCGTATTTCAAGGCTGGGTACATCCAGCTTAAAACACATGGGAAGTGCCGTTTCCGGCCATCTGGAGGGGTTTAAAGCCCAAAATTTTTCTTGTACGCTCCGCGCTAACTGATGGTGGCGCTCCGCTTAGATAGTCTTGCCGTGCCTGACCCTCGGAGGTACCAGGCCCTCCCACTTGTTACCTAGGCCCCCCCAAAAATCCCATCCTGGCTACGCCACTAGCATATACGCACATCAGTGTACAACTGTATGTACGCCACTGCATATAAACACGTGCTATTACTATAGTCGGCTCGTTAGTGTAACGAACTCAGTATTTGTGCAGTTTGAATCTGGTGTTGTTAGTTGTTTTAACACTGAATTGCCCTTAGATTTCGAGCAAATGCTGGAAATTAAGATTTTTTTTAAGAATAAGACAGCACATATTTTAGAGTATCAAAACGCTCCATATCGTCCATCTTAATTTTCCATGTTAGTACTAAAAGGTTCAATGCAAATTTGGCAAATTGTGACAGCAATCGATTACAACAATATCCTGCAGGGAGGTGGTGTCAGGGGAGTGCAGAAAACGTGAAAAGAGAAAGAGAAGAAGGGAAACAAGAAAAAACCATGCTTTGCCCCTATCAAAACACCCTGGCACCGTCCTGGTACCCCATCTCATTTGGTCCCAAACTTTTGAAGACTTTGTGTCCCATAACCCTAACCTAATCCCCTAACCTAATCCCCTAAATATAGCCATAGGCCTAGTCCACATCCTAATACATTTTACCCTTCTCCTGTTTGAAGGGGACAATGAGATGGGGTACTAACATGAGACAGGGAAGGCTACTAATGAGATAGAGGACTCATGAAACAAGAGTCAAAAGAAGGAGGGGGGATTACAGGGCCCACCTATCACACAAATTGGGCTTATAAAGGAACCAATGAGATGGTAACCATTGAGATAAAGGGACAATGATCTGTTTTGGGTCCCATGTGACCACCGGCCCCATCCCATATCAGCACTTACTGAAGTGAGTTCCTTTTCATTTTGGTGATTGTCCAACATTCCTCTGTCTTCCACCAACTAACAAAGGAAGCATATGTCCTAGAAATACAGATTAATTTCACATTATGGGCAGAAAGTTTCCCAGTTTTATAACCCATCCCAAATAAATTCTAGTCCTGACCACAGGGCCATCCTGTAACCTGTGACTATTATTATGCATGAATTTAGTATCCCCATATAAAACAGTCACCATGCAATCACCAACAGAAATGCAAGAATTACCTAGTCCTTGCCTTACTTACCGCATGCTCATGGACAAAGTACCAAATGGAAAGTTTTAAAAGATCTTGAATGGCAATGCTAGGACCTGTCTGTGGGGTCAATTTCAAGATCAATCATCCAGAAAGAGGTGATCACTGTTAATTTCACAGCTTGATAGTCACTCAGGCAGGAACCATCAAGTTGGGCTCATGTAGTTGCAAGCTTGATTACACATGATTATTTTTGTCAGGACTACCAGCAAGCATTACATGGTTAGCCTTGAAAATCATTCCTTACTAAAATCACCTCCACATTTAGGAGCTTTATGTGGTATTTCAACAGTCCTTCCAACTAAAGATCCCCCCAAACCCTGAGGGTTGGGAAACTATGACGGAGGATACTCACCTCCTATCACCCTATCACCCGATGTATTCCATTTATGTATACTTGTTATGCATAGGATTGGTAAGTGAGGATCAAAATAGGCAGTAAATTCTTAGATGACGATGTCAAGTAATACGCCTCCCATGGAGGTTGGTAGTCCAGCTGGGAGATCATTTTGACCTATATACCTGTAGCTGCTACAGCTATGCACTGAAGATGCTGAGATAAACAAAGATACTGACTGGCTATTTAGGGGGAGTTGCAAGAATATTAACTAAGGTATTGGCTCGGTGGTTTGAGCGTACTGCTTTGCATGCTGAAGGATCAAATCCCGGTGGAACCACTTGGAAATTTTCCGGGGTCTAAAAATAAGCTTGTTCAGCATAGCTGTTCACAGTGATGCTGAGGGGGTTTAAAAATTGGTGAATAACAAAATTGGGTATTTGGTTGTCCGTTTCAGGAAATTGCCCAACTCAGGAAGTTGTCTGCTTGCTTAGTTCAGCTGTGGAGCAGTGGTGCAGAGCAAGTAACCTCCACCCCCACCCAGCCTATGAGAAAGTGGCTAAAGACTGAGGATACGTTCACCTCCGTCGGATGGGGACGTTAAATGGCCGTCCCTGGAGCAGGCGAGGTTTGCTGGTGTTCATCCACACTTACTCTGGCATAGGGTCCTCGATGAGCCAAATGGATTTCTGACCCTCAAAAACGTTAAATTAAATAAAATGCCAAGGCACCTCTTTCCTTTATACTTAAAATGTACATTGCTGGAATCACCACCTTTCACGACAGAAAATGGGATGCCGACCTATTTTATAATGTGATCTTTCCATCATACAGTCTACCCTATACTTCGTCTTTGGTCTTATACTCTGTTGGGGGGGGGGGGGTGCCCACCAAGTTCTTCCTCGTGATTATAATTGCTGGAACCACCAGAATGTGACAAGGATATGATGTTCTTGATGCTATATGTATTGGTTATTATTACAGAAGTTCTTGGTATGCCGGTATGATTAAGGTTACACAAACTTCAGTAAGACATGCAGTTAAAGTAGAAATAAGCTGGTTTACATACATGCATACATGTTTGCCTAACAAAATTTATTAGTACATGTACATACATGGAGAAATTCCAGCAGTGATGCTATTCTGCTTTCACTATTTTATTTTTTAAACCAGACCTCAGAATGTAAGAGCAAGGTACTGTGTGTCCAATATGATTCATTTACCATATGACTGACAACAAACATTACGCAAACTAGACACACTATAAGCAATCGCCATCAAAACAGTGTCCGTGTACTATCATTTTCTCAAATGATATTCTCTTGAGAACGATATCCTCTTATCAGTTTCACAAATATACCATATGAATTCAGTACATGCACACGGAGTCAAAAGTGACTCTTAGAGCATCTTGAACTTTGGCCAATTCTTCATTCGGACAGGTTTAGGAACCAGCTTCCTGAAAAAAAGTAAATGATAACAATAACTTGTGTCAGTTGCATTATTATGCGAAGTATGGTAAGTACAGAATAAAGGGCAAAATCCAATGGGCCCTATTTCTCAGCAAATTAAGCGGCATGATTTTTCCGATCTGAATTTCACATCTCAAATCCATGCAAGAATTAAAAGTTCCAAAAAAAAAATGGCAGAGACTGTAGACAAAATTATCCTGTCGAGGGGTCAAAGCTCTCATTGCAACATTCAAAAAAGAATTAAGGAAAGGCACAAACTGTCAGAAGACCAGTTTAAGCAGCCTACAGTATATTAAATGACAGTTAAATGCTCTTAAATTCAGTTAAAAATTGGAGGTTATAAGCATCCAATATGTCCCCCCAAGTGGCTACGTTGGCTACACCTGCTCCGCTATGAAGAAATAGGCCCCTGTTGCCCGTTTATTGGTTACATATGAGGGAGTGAAAAGATAAGTCCAACCAGGGAGTGTCCCCCTACGGTTACATAGGCTACGCCAACTCCACCATGAAGAAACAATGTATTGCTTGAATGCTACAGTTTAGACGGCTGTGCAGTGATGTTATTTAGTGGCGTGGGGGGTATCTGTAAAATTTTGTACCAAGAACAGTAAACTTAGGTATTTGGTTTGGTAGTTCGTTTACATGACAGCATGGTTGTGGGGCATTGGCTGTCCTACACCCATCAGGCTTTATAATCTGCTATTTAAGGGTTAGAGTGCCTAAATACTGCACAGTGTACAGTACATATTGACAGAAACTCTTCTGTCAAGCCTGGTTACAGTGAGCCTATAATAATTCATGTGTACATATCCTTTCTGGCTGTTCCTCATTGATTAAGTACAGTGAGTTGACATTCCAAGTTCTTTGTGAAGCTAACGTTCATATATTTGCAGAATCTATCATATATACCTGTCTCTTTTTCTCCTTCTGAATCCCTTTTCTTCTTCATATCAGATTCTGCACATCACCGATGTCATCAAGGGTTGGTTTCCATATCCCTTTTTAACGTTAACTGATCCGCGTAACTCGAAAATGTCCCAAAAACATGATATTCATACATGAATTTTTCTTTCTTTGGCCAATCTAGCAGCTAAGCTGATGGTTATTCATGAAAAAAGACTACCTCCTCTAACATGTGAATTGCATCAATACCTCACAAAAACTCCGGTTGGAATTTTGTAAGCTTTGGAAGAATTTCAGCCTTTAACGCTAACTTTTTAAGCGCAAAATTCACTTTAAATTTCTTTTGCTATATTAGAAAAATTTATTTATCATTAAAAAAAAAAAATATTTATCATTTTGAACGGGTAAAAGGGATAATTCAAGGAATATTGATATTTTCTGTCATTAATGGTTGGAATTTAACGGTACAAGCCCCTCCTTTGCCAGAAAAGAGGACATCTGTCTCCCTTTGACCGGAGGCTACTGTTTGAATTTAAAGCTCTAAGATTATTTATAAGCTAATTACAGGCTAGCGAAAAATGCGCACGCGCGAAACTAAAATCCGGATGTAAACATACATGCCCTAGCTAGCCACAGCGTCGCTACGCAGGCCTGTCAAGGTCTTGCCCGCGACTGAAAAAACATAAGAACTTGGCTAGCTACTAGCACTGGGTCGTTCCATTACTTTGTAAAGGATATTCCGGGGCCATTCGTTAAACATGGACAGAGTGAAACAGAGCCTAACAGAGCCAAACAAAGGCAATGTTTACTATCAGTATAAAGACAATGCGAATTTCTTATATGATGGGCTTTTATACCTCAACTTATAAACTTCAGGTTTCATCTGAAGGGTGCATTAATTTTTCCATTTGTGTAGCACTGGGTTTTTCGAACTACATGCTGAGCCTCAAGCAATACGTTAGAAAGTTTCTTTTTTGAAGTCTTTGGTATGTGCCGGTCCAGACTTGGGATCGAACCCCGTATCTTTCTACTGGCTATACGAACAATAAAAATTTTTGCGTTACTTGGTCAATGTACAAATACATACTTACAAGTTAGAAAAACTCCCAACAAGCAAAAGCACAGAGCGTATCGACAGACAGTCTCAAATGGATTACAGGCTACCGAGAGGGTGCTCAATTAATTGGGCATCGGTACTTTTAATGCCCGGAGTGTGGCAGGGGGTAGGATAGTTAGATAAGAATTAACAAAACATCAACATGAAGGGTGCTAGTTCAAAAACGTTCAAGTTCAAATTTGATTTCAATAAGGTGCAAATACGGTTCAAGGCCACCCTCTCACCTTATTCGTCTCATTCATCGAAGGGAGTACTGTGTGTATTTTCTACAGGTACCGACTCACGAGGAGACAGAAAGTACTACTTCACCCTTTCCAAGCGTACCCTAGTGGTAGTTACGAGAAAGAGCTACCTGAAAATCCCCAAACAAGCCCCACAACCGTATATCGCTGTTTAAAGTCATATATAGGTACCCTGGATGCAGGTTATGAGGGGAAATGTATTAAAAAGCATGCATCCATTTATGCCATGGTATATCATCCTTGGCAGAGGCAAGGAATGAGAATATATCCTCACCCCCAGACTGATTGCCATCCAACATAGACTGCACACATGTCCCAAATTGAAATGGATGATATGGTTTTAGATCCGTTTTTGATAATGCAGGGTTATAAAAGAAATGAACTAAAGTAATAAGGACTTATCCCCACGCCCAGTATTGCCATCCCTGCTTTATAATGAAGCATACTATGTCAAAAAAGAATCATTCTTATCACATATTTATGCTGCTGTACATTCCTAAAAAATGCACTAATTCCACTACCAAGATAATTAAGTGGAAGGTTGAGACTTGGCTTTGTTTAGCTTTTCCAGGTCTTGCAAATTTTCCCCCGGAATTTGGGAAACATAGACAATACCAAACAGAGACAAATTTTATCTTTTAACTGTGGTAGAATTGATTGTTGCCATGTAGGAAACAAGTTTCTGTTTTTCATGAGTTTAGCATACACAGTTTATAAAATGAAAACTCGTGCTGCACATTTTAGTAAAACTTCGGCGATTGTGGAGTGATGAAGATATATCTTCATGTCTTGCCAATCCTGAGGACGAAGTTCTATGACATGAAACGGTTAATGCATCCAATACTGTTTATAGGCCTACTCTTTATTCTTGCTTATATGAGTATCTCTCCACATGCTTTTAGGATAGGGGTGTGTGATCTAGTTGGTAGAATGTCCGACTCGCACTGAGAAGGTCTGGGGATTGATTTACAGCCTTTAGTTGGTCATACCAACGGCTCTAGAAATATGAATCCTCTGCAGTTCTGTGTGATGCTATGGTGTGGGGAACGAAATTTAAAACCGGCTCTGTTTGACCCTGTTTGGCTGTGTCCGTGTTTTACCAATGACCGTTTCCGGAATGCTTTAGTGCCTAGAGCTAAGTTAATTTTGCCATGTATTAATGTTGTATGCTATAGTCGTGTTACCTGTCTGGTATAGTCAATTTGAAACTGACTGGATGGTAGTGTGGTCATTAAGTGTTAAGCGAATGGGTGAGCGTGCTGCCCTTGGTTAAAACCATGGGACTCGTGGAAGAGTGAATGGGACCGCATGGGCGGTTGGAATCGGAGAGCCATTCAGGGGTGCCATGTCCATCTAACAAATAGTATGGGCTAAATTGCGGATTAAGCAACAAATTAAACAAATAAAAACCTTTGGGTATTTAGCATTATTTTAAAAAACGTACGGTATAACTGAATTTATATCTGATCTTTATATATATGTAAGGTATGATCTTTCTCAAAGTGGTATCTGTGTTGATATAATTCATTATGTACGGCATTGCCTTTCATCTAGTTACTTTTGATTTAATTTGGGCATATCAAATTACGTATGTTTATCAGCTAAGGTTTTTCATCATTAAGTTTTATCTGGCTTAATATGTCCATATAAAACTTATAGAAAAATACAAGGTTGCGTGTATCAGTTATTCTATCGGCTAACCTTCGTATGGTTTCACCAATATAATTATAGAATATTGCAACCTTTACAACTTAAATTGTAAATAAAATTGGAAGAAATGCATTCAAATAGTCGGTAGTCTTTAACAAAAGAGAAGGTCTTTGAACGCAAAAAACGTGGTCTCCAGAGATAACCTGGCAGGCATTTCATCGTTTGCTTTTACAGAGGAAAGGCCTAGGGTTGGGGTAGAATGATCTGACCAAATAAGTACCAATGTTGCGATCTGTCTTAAAGGCAACCATTGGAGGTTGTTTGAATTCTTTTGGGGGTAAGATATGAGAGTTTTTATATTTTAATAATCAATCGCTGAATGGGTTGTGCCGAATGGTGGAAAGGTAGGACCAGGATGATACGATTCGAATTACAGTTAGGAATCTTAACCTCTGAAATAGTACACGTATTGATGGATCATACACGACCATTATCAGTCGGAGACTTAAAGAATTTATCCAGGTAAGCACTGTTGGCAATGAAATTAGAAAGTTGGCTGGAATTTTGAATGAAATCAGCGTTGTCAAAGCAAATTATTCAGGCTTTAAGAAATTGGGAGAAGGGGATGGAGTGTTTGCCCCACGGACTTCCTAAACATGGACAGAGCATACTGCGCGATACATTGTCGCTACTGTAGTGTGAGAAAAAGCACACCAAAATGACCGTCTGCTTTGCTTTTGTGTGAAAATTTGGACTTGCTCATATATATCCCCATTTTGCAAGAAACTTGAAATATTTATAAAATATGGCAAGGAAGGGTCAAAATCACTCCACGTATTGCAGAAATATGATATTTTTTCCCATTTACGTTGAACTTTTGCTTAAAATATTACAGAGTCGTTGTCAAATCAGACGATGTATAGGTTCACGACGGCCATCTTGGTGCGCCTTTTTTGTCTCAGTCGGTGGCGACCAGCTACGGATGGGACGTACACGATACATGCTCTGTCCATGTATAAAAGTCAGTGGTTTGCCCGTTGGGATGACAAGAGAAGTTCATTTAAGGTAAAGAGCAGTCCTTCCAAACTTATTTTGAAGAAAAATAACACAGTTTTCATCTTATTTCTCTTCTAAGTATCTTTAATTACATTTTATGACTTTACTATTGCCTATTCATGGTAAACCAAGCAGTTATTTCAAGTAAATTTAACATTTGAGGAGAAAAAACATTGTCACATGACTCCCAACAGCCAATCATGAAACTGGACAGTTTACTACACTTCTTCAATTTGGGATGACTGCTCCTGCCCTTTAAGTAATTGTGAGATTTAGTGTCTTGAAATGGACATGGATTTGATGGCACCATTAACGATGGTAAAACTTAATTCTAAGAAGCTAGCACTGGTAGTAAAAATAATATGGGTTCGCTTAAAATGAGGTCTGAATGTGAGAGCAAAGTTAATAAAATCATGAACGTCTTCAAGCCAGTGTTTTAATCGAGTCACCAGATTAGTGACTTGAGTCACCAGTTTTCAAACTTTTAAGTGACTCGAGTCGAGTCACTATACTGATTTAATGGGAAATTTACTCCTGAATTCTATCGAGTCAATATCATTTTGAGAGGAAGGGACTCGAATCGAGACTTTCTCTTGAAGATGTACGTAAAAACGTCAACGGACAACGGTCAATGAGAATTTAAATATCAGGTGTACTCTATAAGGAATAAGAATCACAAGGAAAATTGTTATAGTTTACGAAGGATATACAACTTCTAATAGCAACCATGTTTTATGTAAGATTTACATCACAAAGTGATATTGAAGGCAGCAGAGGTAACATCATTCCCACACATTGACAAGGAACATTTCGTTTTCAGTTGTCTTTCAGTTATTGTTGACCTTGAAAGGATAGTACCTCCCACGAGGAATGAAAATTTTTGGGAGGTCCCATGTCCCTCATGCAAGCACATTTTTATAACATGGTATATTAGAGGACTGTGTAAAAATTAAGGAAAAAACAGATTTCCCATTAATGTGACGATAAGATGTCATGCACTTGGAGATCTAAGTAAAAGAAAAACAGTTCTCATCCAAAGGGTTCACTTCAATTTTATACATATTCCTCCCTATGCGCCTGGAGTGTGATGTGCCTCTAATATTATACTCTAAGTCAAGTATGATAGAACATGACTCATTTTGTCTTAAACATCTAAAAAGTGAAAGACCAAGCGAGTTGTTCTTATATAGGAACAATAGAGAAATATATCCAAAAGTTTAAGCCCGGAGTTTTAGAGGGGTGAATTTTGAACAACATAAGTTTTTATATAAACTTAGTCACTTTTTCAGAATCATCGAAACTTGAAATGCTTTGCGTTTTTTTTTTTTTTAAATTATGTGTACAATATGGAAGTTGAGGTATTTTCAGAAGAAAATACCGCAACTTCCATGGAATTATGTGTAAAATATGGAAGTTGCGGTATTTTCAGAAGAATTTAAAACGTGAGGTATTGATTGCATAAAGGTTGATAAGTCATGTAATCATGAATTTATCGTGCCTAGTAAAAACCTAACACGGTTTCTGAAAATATCTTGGAATAGAGGAGTTCGGGCCGCCCCAAATGAGATAATGTAATAGAACAAAAGGCTTCTTAAAAGTACGTTACCATAACCTGGTGTATGCTGAACATGTTTTCAAAGCTTGTCGGAAAAATCTTCGAAGATAAGAAGACCGGGTATAATAAAAGACTTAAAAGTGTACCTTGAGTAAAAAATATCTAAAAAGGAAATCGTTAATGAAAAAACCAACTTAATTAACAAAGATCTGAAAGCAGCAGAAGTTCTTATCCTAAATGTTAAACATGCAGAAAATATGAAAAAAAAAAAACGCGAGATAACAGAATGTCCAAAGTCTACCATAACACACTTTAATATAGTTTGTGCTTTGGTCACCCTAGTTACAAATCTATCAATATCAAGAATATCACGACAACATTTAAACAATTTTGAATTTCAAATTTCATGAAATTTCCAGATTGACAGCACAGGGCTACAAAGTGAAGTTGAGAGTAACTTCAAAACTAAAGACTTTTAAAGATTTCTTCGAATTAACTGTAGATTGAAGGCCCCCTTAAGAACTGGATGTTGGTCTTTAGGTTACAGTGCAAATAAATTTCCAGAATGTGATAATACACCTCAAAAAATTGACAAAAGTATTCCTTATTTACTTTGCCGTAGGCTAAGTGGACTGGTTGTAACTCGAAGTCCCTTTCGATCTGCACCCCGCGAGTGATGACTCTCCGATTTTGTTTGCATCATGTTCACCTTGTGCTTGACAAGTCTTGATTTATTTCTTCTTCTTTTATTACACCAAACACAGGTAAGGGACCAGCAACTGATACATTTGATTCAATCAGTCTATCAATCTCTCAATCTACAGTATTTACCTTGACCTGTTGACGCGGTGTAATTAAAGTCGACAGACATTTGCGGGTTTCTACGGGTGGATAATATCCTGTAAAATTAACTTTGCATGCGTTGCTCATGGCCGTCATGCTTTACTTTACAGATTTTCGATCAGGAGCAAGCCCTTGAAAAAGGGGACAAAGAAATTTATGAGATGAAACGTTCCATGGAAAAGTTTAATTCCCATACTGAAACCCTCCAGACCAACCTCAACTCTCTTGAAAAGAATTCAGGAGGAATCGCTCGAGAGTATTTGGATTGCCTGAGTCACCTAACAAGAATACAACTGATATGGTTTGCTCACTTAGCAATGAAAAACTGGAAGTGGATATTAAATACACGGACATTGATAAGACCCATAGAGTGAGCCAAACGCCAAAAGATGGCAAAGCTATGGGCGTCATTGCAAAGTTTATCTCTGAACCTAAACGGGACTTGGTCATTCGAAATCGAAGGAAATTTGAAGGTAGTGGAATTGTGATCAAAGAAGTCCTTACGAGGAAAAATCAAAAAAAAAATTAGCAACATTAAATCTACCCAGAGTCAGCAGGGAATACACGAAAATGGTACCATGCGTCTTCTCACTATTAAACAAGATGGAAACGATATCGCTCAGTTAAAAAGGATTGTAGATGGCCTAAAACAATTAATGACTCCTTTTTTTTTTTGCAAAATGGCAGACTACTGTTAGGTAGGCCTACAAACATCCTTATTTTTATCACAGATCATGCAAAGCTGTATTACATCAATAGGATATCCTATTTATCGCTAAGAATGCTTTCCTCTTATCAATGGAAACCAGCATGTGATACAGTGACAGATCTCTATACTGTCGGTAATCACTTCGTTTATTATACAACAAAAGCATATCGTAGGTTATTTTCCATAGGTTATTTATACCTTATCCATAGGTTATTTTTACCTTGATGACTTACCATGTTCATGGACCACATCACCAAATCTATGTACATCAGATTCAGATAGACGTCGTTCTGTGTAGCTGTTTTTCTGTTTGGTATTCGTTTTTCTCTTTTGTACTTCCTTTGTGTCTGTTTGTTTTCTTTATTGCTTCTACTTTAAGCACTCATTCTTTTATTAATGGTTCTTTAGGGGTTAATCCAGCAACAATGATCACGGAATGGATGTACAACAGACAAAAAGTCGATGAGATAAGTGAAAAATCCAAATTCCATTCATTACAAAATTAATGAGTTAAAAAATTAAAGATCTTCAAAGAGGTAATTTTAATATCTTTTATATGAATTGTCGTAGCCTTCATAAGAATTTTGATGTAATTAGTGATTTTCTCTCATTACTCAACTATGATTTTGATGCAATAGGGTTCACAGAAACTTGTTTTAGTGACAATATTTCTCTCTTCATTAAAATCGATGGTTTTAATATGGTGGAGAGCCACCGGGGATTAAAAGGCGGGGGGCGGGCTATATTTATAAGGGATTGATTCATGTTTGATCGTCGAGTTGATATTTCTACATATTCTGTATTGAATGGAAGAATAGAAAGCATATTCATTGAGTTACGCACCCAAACAAAGTGTCATAAAACTATTTCAGGTGTGGTATACCGCCCTCCAAGTGGCAAAATATCGTTGCTTAATGAGTCTTTTTATAACATCCTAAAAAAAATTTCATCAGAAGTAAAGTTTTTTTTATGATCATGGGTGATTTCAATATTGACCTATGCAAATCAGAATCAGTCGATTTTCATAACAACTTATCTTCTTGTGGCTTTGTTCTAACAATTAGCAGGCCAACCAGAATTACGAATACTAGTATGTCTTTAATTGATAACGTTCCTACTAATGAAAATAAAGCATCGAAATCAGGGTTAATGTAGTGTTCTCTGAAATTCTAGGAAGTAATATAACAGACCATCTTTCTACCTTTGAAAATGTTAATTTTGATATACTGCTTTCTGATGAGACTATACCACCTCAGACTGCTAAGAATTACAGCCTTCATAATTTCGAGGATTTTGTGTCCCGTATTTCCAAAATCAACGGGATCATGCCCATCAATGATATGACGCAAACATTTCTTTCAATGCTTTCAGCAACATTTCTAGTAGCATCATTAGCGGCTCGCATAGGGGCACGGGGGGGGGGCACTTGCCCCTCCCCAAACATTTCCAAAGCGTGGTCTTCAATTTTCCCAAAATAACGTTATTCGATATGACATGAACATAAGGTACTCTTTTCCTTAATCTTGGCAAAGTATCCCAGTCTTTTCTCTCATACAAATGTCATAAATTATTTTTTACGAAGTATAAACTAATGCGTCGTTGTTAAGGGTATAGTTCGTAATTGTATAAAATTTTAGCCCAGTACCGACCGTCCAGAAGCGTTGATAACGCTACCAGCACCAATAGCACCAATGGCAGTACTGAATCAGTACTGCTATTGGTGCTGGTAGAGCTACCAATGCTTCTGTGTGGCAGGTTTAGGTTCACAGGCTCATTCGACCACTGGTCATATGAGTTAATATGATTCGAAAAGTAATGATTTTAATTTATTTCCAACAGTGTGCAGCTCCTTGAAACAAAAAAGTCTAGAAAAAATTTATGTTTGAAATTTTGAAGAGGAACATATTCTAAGCATATGCTTACTAGGGAAACTTTAACTCATTTCCCATGTTTGGTTCTCGAGATATTAGAACTGAAGTTGACATATTTTCTACAAAGAGTGAACTTGCAACAAGTAGACGTGGTGTCATGTACTCACATTGATGGAAATGTGTAGTTGTTTTTCTCTAAAATTTAACACCATATTTATACAATTTAACTGTGATATGTTGTAACCATATTTGCATACCGAGCAATGGAAGTTTAAAAACTAAATTTGTCTTTACGGCAAGATAGCATCCCTAATCAATTCAAGATCAAACAGCAATACCAAAAATAAATGAAAAACAAAACGAAATATTGACCATTAATATGAATACATGACAAACCACCTGATTGGTTCAAGTTCACCTCTTGTAGAAAATGTGTCAACTGCAGTTGCTAATATCTCGAGAACCGAACATGAGAAATGAATAAAAACTTCACCAAATTTTTTGGAATATGTTCGTTTTTAACAAATTAAACAAAAATTTGTTTCTGGTCAGTTCTGTTTAATGGAGATTTTACTTTGCGACAAAGAAAATGATAAAATGTCACATTGTCCTGTAAAGGAGCCAGTGCATTTATCTGGTAATTTTCTGATCATTTTGAGATTTGATTTTCTTTTTATTAAAATGAAGATTTTATTGCAAAGGTGTCAGTCACCACTTCTCATGCCCCTCACCCCCCCCCCAAAAAAAAATATTTTTGATACTATTTGAGACGTCTTGGTCTCAAGTTGAGCCCCCCCCCCCCCCCCCAATAAAAATCCTTTTATCCGCCTTTGAGTAGCAACTAATGTCCCCTTTGTCAGTGTGGAACAAAGGAAGGAGAAAGGCAAGATTGGATTTGGGTATTCATTACGCGTGCAAGTAAACTTTACAAACAATACTTTAGGTCACGAAGTTTAGTTTTTTAAAGTTTAGTTTTACGTTTAAGAATTTTCTTATTCGCAGCTGCTGCTGGGTCGGGCTAAGTGGGCGGTTTGGGGATGGGTCTCCTAGCTGGGAAACTTCTCTCTCGTTTTCGACGTTTGCTATGTATTTGTAACTTCCCTCTTATTTTTGCTACTGTAGAAGCTTTTGGTGTTGGTCTATATAGTCTGCTTGTTGTTCTTTTTTTCTTGTGGAGTGCACGATCTCAAGACTCCCCAGGAGTTTTTGTGTACTTCCGTTCTCTTTTACATGTACATTCCTTCATTTGCAATATTTATACCCTATTTTGTACGTGTTAAAGGGATTAAACAATAAACGAAACGAAAATTCACTAACCTGCGTTGTACGTGTTGGTATCGTGGTTGAGAATTTCTGGTACCTTGTGGCTGCAGCCACAGAGGCCAGTCAAGGTCCTTCCCCCGGCTGAAAAACCTGAGGAGTTGGCTATCAATAAGCGCTGGGTCGTTTGATTATTTTGTAAGGTGTTTTTGAGGCAACTTGTAAAAGATGGACGGAGCCAAAGAAAGCCAAATAGATCCATAGTTTATAATCAGTTATAGACATGGAGGGTTTCTTTTAGGATGTGTTTTTATACCTCAACGTATAACCTTTATGTTTCATCTCATGGTTGAATGCATTTTTCCAGTTGTGGGGCATTGGCTTATCCCTACTTCATGCTGAGCCTCAAGGACTACTGCAGAAAGATTCATTTTTGAAGTCTTTGGTATGACCCGAGCCAGGCATGGGATAGGATCTTGGAGCTTTCAACTACGGAGGATAATCTACCAACTGAACCATACGCCTGGGCCTATAGACATGGGCAGGTGAGATATACAAACAAGAAAAGTGTCTAAGCTACTTGGTCAATGAACAAATACGGAAGTACAAGTTAGACCTCCCAACAAAGAAACATACATAGCCTATCGACAAACAGTCCCAAATGAACTGTAGGCTACCGAGAGAGTGCTCAATAAATTTGGCGTCGATAGTTTTAAGGCTCGGATGTGGAAGAGGGTTGGATAGGTAGATAGGAAATAGCGACACGTAAACATAAATGTGTTAAAGAGTGCCATTTTAAAACGGTTCAAGTTCAATGAGGTTCAAGTGCCCCCACCTTATTCGTCTCATACAACAGGACGGGGTGCCGTGTGCATATTCTACAGGTAGGCCTACCAACTCACAAGAGGACAGCAAGTAAAATGCATCCAACCCAAGAGTGCCCTGGTGGTAGTTGCCACAAGGAGCCACCTGATAATCCCAAAACAAGCACCAATATATATATCTAAAAGCCCTAGCTACCCTAGATGCAGGTTACGATGGGAAATATATTAAAAAAGCATGCATTCATTAATGCCATGATATGTCATCCTTGGAAGGGGTGGGAGAAGTAATGTAGGAAAAGATTCAGGTTGGAAGGTCTAGTGTAGAGATCTGTGGAAAACACACCATTCTGTAATTTAATGCGAAGATCAAGAAAACATACTTCAGAAGAACTTAAGTCATAAGTAAACTAAGCTATTCATGGCATTGACAAACTCAACAAAAGCTTCTTTCCCATGGCTCCATAAACCCCATATGTCATCAGTGTATCTATGCCATCTCAATGGCTGTCTATTGGGATCTGACTTTAATTTGAGTTCTTCCACAAAAAAGGCCCATCCCCAAACCGACATACTCGGGGACCATCTTGGGAGAGACCGTTTGATGTACCATGAATTTGGGTGCAATCTTTCTCATTAAATTCAAAATTAATTTCGTTCAGCCATATATCGAGAAAACGAAGAATATTTATTGTTGACAGAATTTTAATTTCTCTCCCTTCCAAAGACCTTCTGACCGCTTCTTCTCCTAAGGACATTGGCATGCTAGGGTACTTAGATGTTAGGTCAATAGTGAACATAAGAGAGTCTTGGGGAAGTCGCCCATTATCAACAATTTCTTCTAATGTCAAGAGACCGTGATATAAGATGAAAGATTTTTAATGTCTGGGTTAAAGAAAATATCCAGGAATTTAGAGAGCCTTTCAATTGTGGAACCACTACCAGATATCACCTGGTGTGGGTTTCAATGTTTCTCTTGTGTCTTCATCTTGTTTTCCCTGACTGAGGCTTTTTCCTGAAATTTTGCCCAAACCAAGACAGCTTGCAAAATTTGAGGGTCGTGTGAAGGCAACAACTGGGGTCGGGAGGAGGGGGGAGGTTTGGGAAAGATAGACCTTAGGTGATCAGTACTCTGAAGTGTGCGGGTTTATGCTTTTTGAAAAATTTAACTAGCGGTACTGAGCAGACCGGGATGGTATTTGATTATCAACGGCAGTCTTTCGGAATTGCGCTGACGAGTTTTGTACGTCAAGTGTGCTGGCGGGGTTTTTTTGCATTTTGGGATGGCATTTTCAATGAACCCCGAAGAAACTCTCGGTTTCGAAGGTGACCAGAGAGTTCCAAAGTCTGTTTCAAAGGAACAGATGCGTTTTATGCCTAGTGTTTGGCTGTGCGGAATGTTTTTGGTGCAGTGTGGAAGATGCTTACTTGCTTAATAGAAGGTAGTTATGCTTGTCCGTGGGTTTGTTGAACAAGAATGTTTTAAGTGAGCCATTTTCAGTGAAGTGGACACCATACCTAGAATAGCCGGCCATATATTAGATGGTTGGATAAAAAGAATTGATATTCTCAATGAAAGTTTTCAGATGATCTTCACCGTGGGGCCAATCATGAAACCTGTTAACCAAATTTGTCGTTTAAAATTTTGTCGAAATAGAATTTTTTGCTCGAGATTGCCCATAAACAAGTTAGCAAACGAGTGGTACCATGAATTTGTAGATAATTGTAATCGCCAAAAACGAGATTGTTGTTGGTTAGAATCAGGTGCGTGAGTTCGCCTAGGTTTTTTTCTTGGTGGGAATTTTGCTCCGATTTGGATTGAAGGCATTTGCACAGTCGGAGATGCCTTCTTCATTTGGTATGTTTGTGTACAATGAGGACGCGTAAATATTGGCCAAAATTATGAATATGTGATACATATATCTTAGGTTATATCAAGTTATACACTGTTAAAAAATTTTCTGTAAATTTACATAATTTTTATGACAAATTTTTTTCCAGCAGATAATGTTTTTTTTAACAGCCAGACTGTAATCATGAAAAAACATTAACTGTATGTTTTTTCTTTGCAGATTTTGCATGTAAATTAGCTTAAAAAAGTCTACTGTAAAATCGAATTACAGAATTGTTCTGTTTTGTTAACCTTAATTTTATGTAAATTTACCGCCTAAACTGTTTTCATTCCCAACGTTTTAATATTTATAATAATGTTGCTCTTTTACCTTTCATATGTTATTACATGCACTTCACCTTTACGTAAATCAGGTATTTGCATATCAACGTAATGTATCGTTACGAAGTTGTTTTCAATCAAAACACATTGAGGCTGCTTTGTTGTCATATTGTTGTCAAGTAGACTGCTATCTCTAGGAACTTTGTAACTGGAAATTCACATTTTTTGTACAACATAATAATTGGTTTTTACATAAATATGACAAAGAATGCAAATACATTGGTTGCAAACATTTTCAGACAAGGTAAACAATAAGTGTATCATTTCCTGATTAAAAAACGCCAAAGAAGATATTATTCAAAACAACAGCAATCATTTGTTAAGGAAAATGCCTACAAAATAAGCTCCACCCATTTATGCAAAATGAGATGTACGTTATAAAATGGTAAATTTACAGACTCTTTCAAGTTAATTTCTGAAACGTTTTCAATTTGCTCCGATCAAGTGCATGAGCACCTGGGGCGATGAGTTGACATCAGTATACCAAGTGTCAGTGTTCTGAAATTAGGGCCTTACAATTTCTTTTTACTTAAAAATGTGTGACAAAACACCAGTTGTATGATATTTATAATTAAAAACGTAATAACTAAGTATGCTTTTATAATAAACGTAAGTTAATTTTCAAAGAAGGCCATAAATTCGCCAAAAATGTTTTTTTTTAACTGAAACTTCGCAGAACGATACATGTTATATATTGAATTTTTTTTGGCTTTTTCTTTTTTGTTTGTTTGGCCTTGTTTTTGTTTCTTTTTCAGCTTAAAAACCAAATGAATGTTTGCTTAATGACAGTATATTTATTTGAAATCAGAAAAATACAAAATACTGTTCAAATTTGTGTAAATTTACAGGAAATTTTTGCGGAGCAGTAAAATTGGGTTAAAAAAGCAGACAGAAATCGTTTTTCAAATGAACAGAAAATACATGTTTAACAAACAAATTTTTTTTGTAGCAATACAAAATGTCTGTAAAGATACAGAAAATCTCTATTTAAAGTAAAATACAAAAAGTTTAAGTTAAAAAAAGTCTGTAAATCTACAGAAATTTTGAACAGTGTACGTGTCTTTTCTTCGTTGTAGTATGAAAAAAAATATTATACCTGGTGTAAGTATGGTAAAATATGAAGTTCTTAAATGGCATCAATAAATGCGCCATTCGAGCCACTCATAAAGAGTTTTATATGGGCCATACATGTCTTATATTAAATCAAGTTATATTCGTCAAATTTTTGTAAAGGGTAGGCGAATCACAAAACCGGTGCTTAAAGAGCCCGCATATAAATCTACATGCACGACAGGTTTGTATAGATCTTTAGTAAGGGATATTTATCCAGCCGTAAAAACCACTGATGTACAGCAAATTTAATCTCAACCCTTCAGTAGATAAGACTGAAGTAAGAAGACACCTGTGATTCAGAAACCCGTACTTTCCCAATTTATGACAAGATGATAGGAATGAATGTCAGAGATGATGGTCCTCTATCTGTTCTTTGTGTAAAAAAAAAGACGACATAAAACAAGCCTTGTCACGCACAAGGTGAACATGAAGCAAATAAAATGTGGAAGTCACCACTCGCAGGTACAAATCAAAACCGAAAGGGACTTCCAGCAACAACCAGTCCCCTTTAGGCAAAGGTAGGTAAGAGAATACTTTTGTCAACTCTGTCTGGAAAGTTGTTTGTAAACTAAAGACCAACATCCCGTTTGTAGTAAGCCTTAAGCCTACAATTATTTCTAAAAAATGTTGAAAAATAAAGTCTGAAGTTTTGAAGTTACTCTCAACTTCACAGGGCAGCCCTGTGCTGCCAATTTTAAATGGGGAAATTTTCATGAAATTTAAAATGCAAAATTATTTAAAATGTTGTGATGGTATTCTTCAAATTAGATAGATTTGTAGCTAGGGAGGTTACAATACAATAAATACAAACTATATTGAAGTGTGTTTTGATCACGGACTTCCTATGTACATGAACCGCGCATGCAACTCGTACGTCCTAGCCGTAGATTGTGTCCACCGACTGGGACAAAAGCCCCGTGAAGCTGTTATTTGTATGATTTGACGACGATTCTGTAATGTTTTAAAAAAAGGTTTTATTTGAATGAGAGACAATATGATATTCCTGCAATACGTGTAGTGATTTTGACCTTACCTCGCATTATTTTGAAAATATTTCAAGTTTCTTGCAAACTCTGTTGATTTGAACTACTTGAGCAGGTCCAAACTTTCCAACACAAAACCATAGCAGACAGCCATCTTGCGACGCCTATACGACAGGTACGGTGGCGACAATCTAATGTGCACTATGCTCTGTTCATGTATAGAAAGTCCGTGGTTTTGACAGACTTTAGACATTGTATTATCTCGCGAGTATGTCATATTTACAATAATATGATAACTATTTCAACTTGGGTGTTTATCTGCTGTTTTCATTTTGATCTCATTAATTTAACGATGTCTTCCTCTTGCTTTATAAATTTCACTCCTTTGCAGAGGAACGTGCAGAATTAAAATTTAATCCAACAAATAAGTTATCCTCAAATCCTTAACAGCGAAGCAGAAAAGAAATCGCTAACGGATTTCTGGCTGGCTTTTCGACACTGAGAGTGGTTGTAAATGCTAAAATGTGATTTGAAGACACGTTCTCATTGATGAAATTATTCATGGAAGGGTTTAAAAAGTTGTACCGTCTGGTAGCAAATTTAATCTCAACGTAGAAATCAGACCTTGTACACGGGTACAATGTATGAGGTGTTTACGTTTGTCTGTATTATTTAGAAATTCTGTATGACACGAAATATCAATATTAGACATTCCATGGGTAAGGTCAAGGTTTTCTGTGAAGGAACTTTGACTTGAAAAATACCAAACTTACCTCAGAGTTAATGCCGGGAACGAGGGGTTTGGAGGTTAACATTGGTAAACATGGGTGGTTAACATGTTCAGATTCTATGTAGGCTAGATAAATTTTTAACTGAAAATGTGATTTTACTAATCGCATCGGACGACAATTTTAACAAAGTGTATAGGAAGGAAAGGAGGATCTAAAATCATTCTCAGTTAAAAAGGTCACGTTTATCTACATTTATTAATAAGTTAAATGATGTATGGAACTAAATTTTTAAAGATGACGGAAGTCTTTATCCATCCTCTGGATCTACACTTCTTGGGAATAAAATAAATTAAACGGTTACTATACCATTATGGTTGCTTTAATTGATCCCCAAAAACTGACAAAAGAAAGGAAAGTCATTCAGTGTTTTAAAGAGAGGGGGTTGCTATTTGGTGAAGGTTGTCTTGACACGATTGAATGGACTGCGTTCATGACGATTATTGTGTGTGCTTAAACGTGTCAACTGCGAAAGTACGTTGACCGTTAAAGCCTGTTTCCATCCTACAGTATGGGTCGACGTAGACGTAAAATATGACAACGTCACACAGCCTTCTGTTATGCTAAGCTGTTAGAGTTTTTTATGGCCAAATAAACAGTAGCAACAATACAGGTTAACTTCTCCGTCTATTGAAGTTACAAGAGAACATGTCCAAATTGAACCAATCCCCCGCCTCCAACTAAAAAAATCATTATCATAGATATTCAACGTAAAAGACTATCACATTTGTAGAAAACTGCGGAAGCTTTGAAGGGACATGCAAAAGAAAAAAGAACCGTGTCGGCAAAATGATAATTCTTTGTAAAATTGATATTTTTATGACTTATTTAGCTCTTCAAAGTGACAAACAAAAATCTGAAACTTGTCATTTCGACGTCATTCAGCATCTTTGTGAAAAGGACAAAATTAAGGAAAATTGATATTTTGGTGGGATCTATGAACTTGTCAAAATTCAGAAAATTGCCATTTTGCCCAGTTAGATCATCTCTTCAAAATGGCAAAATTATGAAAATTGTCACTTAGCCGAAATTTTGAATCTCGTCAAAATGGCAAAATTCGGAAAACTGCAATTTTACCGAGTTAGAACATCTCGTCAAAATGGCAAAATTCGGAAAATATGACATTGCCTGAATAACATCTAGTCCAAAAGGCAAAATTTGAAAAATTGCCATTTCGCCTAGTCAGAATCTTCAGGGCGAAATTCTATTGAAACGTTAAACTGTTATCAAAGTACAAATTTTCGTGAAGGTTAAAAGGTCGTTTGAAGCCAGCAGTCAAACTCTGACAATCATGTTTGCATATTATTACAAGGAAGGTAACTTGTAGCGTCCTCATACTTGGCATGTAGATGAAGCATAGTGAATAAATACTCCGTATAGTTTTTAGTGGATATCAAATGTCATTTAGGTTCACAAGTAGCCAGTCTCAATGTCATTTTTACACAATTTTTCATTCTTGGAATCTTGGCTACTGCAAAATTTCACACATAGTATGAGGATGTGATACAGTGAGCAGAATCCTAATTCTATTTGGTCAAAGGTCATCCAGGATCTCAGTGTAGGAAGCTTGAATGCGTTGCATGTATGCTTTGTGGGAAAATTACGGAGCACTGCCAATTTGAAAAACATTACGGAGCACTGTCAATTACAAAAAAGGCTTGCATTTCGGCGACAAGGAATCAGTAAGCCTTTTGGCTTTCTGGTTCATATTATTCTCCTTCTGAGAGTGCAGTTGCCGGTCATCTGAAGGGTTTGGAAAGTCAAAAATCTTCTTGTTCCCTCTGCGCCAACCAATCGTGGCGCTCTGCTGACGTTCATCCCTCCCATATTTATCGTTTCCGCCAAAACCGGCACCCCCCCCCCCCTCTGGCAAATCCTGGATCATATGATATGGGTCAGATTACACTGTTTACATATTTCTTCTTCTTGTTCGTAAAGCGCCTGCACCCCTGATTGAATCATGAACTCACCAAATTCATTAATTTTCTGCAATACGAGGAATTAGTAACATTCGTTAAAATGCGTAATTAATCAATTTTCTGTGAAATTTTGAATTGTGGAAATATTGAAAATATGCATTTCATCATTTTCTGCAAAATGTTAAGAAAATCAGTAAACATTTCATCATTTTGTTACAAAATGTAAAGAAAATCCGGTGATTAAGACCTTAACGCTCCCATAGAATTTCGCCGTTTAAACAAGATGTTCTAACTCGAAAAGATGAAAATTTTCTGAATTTTGCCATTTTGACGAAAACTTCAACTAGACAATTTTTCGAAGTTTGCCGTTTTTACGTGAAGTTCTAATTCTCCAATATGATATTTTTCTGAATTTTACTATCTTGACGAGATGTTTAAACTCCTCAAAATGTCATTTTTCTGAATGCTGCCGTTTTGACGAGAAGTTCTTATTCGCCAATATGACAATTTTCTGACTTTTGTCATTTTGTTGAGATTTCTTTACTCGGCAAAATGACAACTTTCGGAATTTTAACGTTTTGACAAGTTAATTAAAACCCAAATTTCGGATTTTTGTTATTTTGATTTCAAAATGGCAATTGTAAGAAAATTGTCATTTAGCTGAGAGAGTCTTTTCTTTTGCACGTCTCTTCTACGCTTCCGTAGGAAACAGATCATGAGGAGAGAAAAATAGCATGAATTCTTCCCACTTCATACATTTCCAGAATTCTGTGGCGTCCCACGTTTGAGCGACGTTGCAGTTTTGGGCGAAAGCATGGCCGTAATGGACGGGCGACGCAGGGGATGCAGTCCCTCCCAGTCATGGGCGTCCGCAGAAATTTTTGCAAGGGGGGGGCAAGGTCATTCAAGGATGATTGAATTGTGTACACTATCTAAGCGGAGCGCCACCATCAGTTGGCGCGGAGCGAACAAGAAAATTTTGGGCCTTACAAACCCTCCAGATGGCCGGAAACGACACTTGGCGAGTGTTATAAGCTGCATGTACCCAGCCCTGAAACAGGGATTTCATGTCTGTAATTTTTAGATTTTTAGAATTTTCAATGTAAAAAAATGTTGAAGGGAAATCTGCCTCTCGGTCATGGCCTTGCACGCCTATTCACGATAAAACTTACAACTGTCAAACAGCCTATGTATGCCTATATCCGTTACCCAATTATGAACCATGTCCCCCCCACCCCCCCCCATTCACCTTGTATATCCAAGTTACATCTGCGCGTCGCCACTTGAGATCAGCACGTGACCAAAGCAAGACCAAGGCATTCATCAATAGTCGGATGCCATATGCACACTACATACCTGACAACTAGTACAATTTTGGCAAAGTTTTTGCAATTACAAATTTCCAATAGATATCACGAATGATGGTCCCAAAATTACGATTTCACTATTCAGCATACCATCTCCTCTTTTGCTATTTCTGGTCAAATGTCCGTATATTTCAGTAGAAACTGACGCTGTGAGTGAAGATATTTTAATGATTTATTTTTATATTTTTTTTATTTCAATTTTTAGTTAATTTTTTTCACAAGTTTGATTTTCCAGGGGAGGGCAAGTGCCCCCTTGCCCCCCCCCCCTTCCGGACGCCCATGCTCCCAGTTGACCCAAACCTAGCTGAATCGGGCAGACATTGTTGCCTTACACGGGTGGACATTGTGTCCTGGTTGGGATCTGGAGTGTGGCAAAAGATTACCGCCCCCTGAAAGAAAGCGTCCAGTAAGGCCATGTACGAACGGCAAACCTATGGTGGACACGTTCTAGATTTTAACTAGGGGACGAGGTAATGACGACGTGACGCATGCACAGGGGTGCAAATTGACGTAGTGCTGTAGTCGTACAAATCGAAAGACCCCTATTATTCCTGCATCCTGATTAGCTAGCGTTAACAGGAACTTTCCTTAACGTTAAAGGCTCTTTTATATTTCTACACAGATTTTGCACGTCAGTTTAGAATGTCAGCCATGCCATTTTTTCTCGCAGTTATCCTTCTGTCAGTGGGAACATGTCATTCCCTAGGTAAATATGTGATTGGGAAGCTTTAGATTTTACGAGGCGAGCCTCATCTACAACGAAATGACGTTATTCACCTCTATGCCGTTTTTTTTTTGTCACGCAAAAAACGATACACCAAGTTATGAAATGACATGGGCAACGCAGGAGGTGACATCATTACGTTTAACTGACGTCCGCGTCGTGCAATCTAAAAGCTCCCTATGAAGTCTTTTTGTAATGCCTACCAGATGGCTGTTTGAGTGGACATTGTTACCGGCGGGTAGGGAATTGGAACAAAGGAGGGTTGAGCATATGTTTTATTATTTAATGATTTGCTGATGATATCGGTAGTAGCTCCCTCTTTAGTGCGATAGGCTACCGGTTTTATTTCCCTTTTTCCAATGTTTCGGATTTAAATTGTCATTTTAACAGAACAATCCTTACAGTACAGTGATACCCCAATACATTACTTGCGTTTAACAGTAAGTTAAACTTCGCCAGAGACTTTTTCAAAACAAGAAATTAAAAATATATGTTTAGATGTAATTCATAAAGACCTTGAAGTATGATTTCCAGTGATCTATGAATAATTTTGGCCAAACGTTCCTTATCCGCTGATCCGCATCACAAATAACTATTGTGTCGCTACGTTTAGATCGTGTTCTAAAAGGTTTCGTAGTGTTGAAAAAGATTTGACTACACGCCGTATAGAATATTCTTTATCTAAGCCACATTAATAACAAACATTTTTCAAATAGGAGGGAATCCCTCCGCACTCTAGAACCATGACCTCCAAGGACCGGACAACCGGACAACTAATGGCGACACCAGGTGGCAAAACAACTATTTGCATGAAAACTTTCGTACACACTGACTATAAACATTTTTACTGACTTTGGGCTTAGATAGTGTGGATAACCACATCACCTTGGGTAATCCCTAATCTCAACTACTAGAAGTATTACTGATTATCGCACAATTTTGCCCATACAATAGTAAACGCATATCTTGAGAAAAGTATACTAGTGGCACCGAGTGGAGGCAACACCTGTTGCATAAACATTAATAATAAGTCTTACGGTTGAATTTTAAAAAGGTTCATTGAGTTGGTATTGATAGGTTAATGAGGATGTTAAAGGGTCACTACCACATCACAATGCTGATAATTAGCGGGATTAATCAACTGTCATATTCAAAAGTTACGGAAAAGATTAAAATTTTTAATTTTGTGGTGTCCTGGTCTGTAACGGTTTTGCATATTTTGAAAAAGCGTCACTCATAAAAGTAATCACTTATAAAACAATACAATGTATGCAAAGTACTGGGGTTGTCTAGCTTTGAACATTTGCCATGGGTATGTGAAGTAATTTTAACAGGCTTAGAAAAATTTGCTGAATTTCATGAACCAACTCAATGAGCCGTTTTAAACAATGCAAAGTATTTAGCAAGTTCAGGACGTTGATTAATAGACGTATTTATTGCTTTGTGACTTCTGTCAAATTTTCCTTTCGTATTCTCGTTCGTCACCTTATCCATGCTTCTTTATTTTTTTCAGTCAATATCTTGCCTTTTTGTTCTCATTTAATACATAAGCAAGACTAAAGTAGCAAACAACAAATATGTGAATTGAGCTTCTTTCTCCCAACTCATTTTGCAAAAAACAAGCATTTCCGAAGTCTAGCTAGTGTTCTCTGTTTTAAAGCCTCTCTAAAGTTATTCTTCAAGCAGGGCCATTAGGTAAGTAAAGTGAAAATTCACCATAACAAGTCTACCGCGTTGCAAACTTTCCCCAGAAAAACTTAAAATTGTAAATAGGAATTTCGTTATCGCCCCATGGTTCTTACAACTAAAGTAAAATAATTATTAAGCAAAACAAATTTCTACCAACTCATGTATAGTGCTTGTCACGGAGTTTCAAATAACCCCGGATATGTTGAAATGTATATGTTGATATGTATGTAATGTTGAAATAGCATCCGAGGCTTGTCCACTGAATTCTTCAGGGTCTTAGAGAAAGCCATGGACCTCGTGCATGAGAGCTTAATCCTCTTGATGTACCTTCCTTTGCATGAAATTTGCCACCATGCCCCTCTCGACAGAGATATGTAATTTCTTTTGCTCGTTTTATGTGGCACAAATTAACACAGGAACAAATGTAGTGAAGTTGATTTTTATCCAACACTCTCTTGTATGGAACAGTGCATCCCTCCATATTAGAAGCGCACTTCGTAACTTTTTACCTAAAAAGCTGTCTGTAAAATGTGACAATATCTTAGTCGAAAATGTTATCCCAACTGTTTCTCATTCAATCGTGAACAACTGGTGTCCTGAACTTTTTCCAGCAAATTACAGGAGCGACCTTCGATGTGGTGGCACTTACCTAGCACCTAATGGTGAAGTTGCCAAATGCAATCCTGTAGGGGAATACCCGTGCTGTTCAAAAGGGAATTGGTGCGGAAACACTGCAGCTCACTGCGATTGTGCCGATTGCGTTGATTACAACATTACTTGTGAGTATTCATTACCTATTACTTTAGGGCAATCAGTTGTAATTAGAATATTGACGACACTGGGACAAAAGAATGCTGACTACAAAGAGCTGTGTAATTGGTACAATTCAAGGCATCTTTGTCACTTTTCTGTTCCAAATACTTCGTCACACATTTGAGGAACACAGTAAATAAAACTTGGAAAACAAATGATACACTCTTAAATGGTCCGAAACACTCTTGTGAATCTTTACCAACTCTGGAGTAATGCTTTTAGCTAATGGTTGGGTGAATGATTTAAAAAATAGCATTAACAAACAAAATAGCTTTCAAAGAATGATCTTGCGCCTGCTTTAAAAGTTGTTAAAAGCACCACTAATTTTTAAAATTGAGTGACAATAATTTGGCAAACATTAACCTTTAATTGGGAAATTGATGGATCGTCAAATGAGTAATAGGAGCAGTCCATTTCTTCTCTTTATTAGAACTAATTAATTGCAGGGAATAACCTAAATGTGAATCTAAATGTATCTCAGACTTTCCGAATAATAAAACCTTTTCCCTAAAGTCGAACCCGGGCAAAGATTTTCCGAAAATAAGGACCTGTTACCACCCATCTAGGCACTACTGAACAAAGAGTAACAACTTCGTTCAAAATGTATATAAAACGACTTTCTGCCCAAAATGTAGCACTTCCTGCCCAAAATGTTACAACTATTGAAGTAAGTCCAAAGTTTAGCATTTTTCTGCCCCAATTAATGTAACAATGTGAATATTCTCCCTGTCCATCCTATCTCATGTACCAATATGTTTTTTTGCAAAGGCTATATTTCCCTTCTAGCAATTGACATGTTCTACTGAAAGAGTGATAACAAATTCTGTATGAAGAAAACCAAATAAAATTATCAGAAATAAAACAATCGAGAACTAGTTTCGGATAATATACTTTCGATATCAACCGTTGCCAAAGAATTTTGAGATGGGGGACTAGCGGTGAAATCCCCAAATGATATGGGGTATTTTGCCATCAAAACTGGCTAAACGAAAAGGTATATCTTAATGACCAAAATGAAGGTAGATGAAAGTATTAAATGCCTGAGTGAGGGCTCTCAGATAAGAGTTTGGGCCGAAATGCAAAGTTTTGGGGCTACTTTTAATAAATCTAGCAGTGTAATTAAACAAGCATGACGACCGATTGGGACGAGCCTCTGTTGCACCGTCATTCTACCTCCGAGCACTGACTCCCCCCCCCCCCCAACTCTTTTTAGAAGTTAAGGTCATGGTCTCCGCCATTCCCTCATTGCGCACACTTCCGAATGATTTATTTGTCTTCAATATTAAATTTAGGTCAGAAATTTCGAAGCGACGGTCGTTGTGGCGGTAGCTATCTCGCACCAAACGGAGAAATTGCCCAGTGCAATCCCGATGGAGAGTACCCATGTTGCTCCCCATGGAAATGGTGCGGAATCACATCAGACCATTGTGATTGTGCCGACTGCGTTGACTATCGCTCATCAGGTAAGTCATCTAACAACTTCTAGATTGACCGTGTGGTCACAAGATCCCCCATGTTAACCATTTGTCTTTAAAATGTTTACAAATTAAGAACAATAAGAGATCTTTCTTCAAAATCCCCTCCCCATCTCACAACGTACTTTTTCAAATTGTACTATGACCATCTACTAAAATTTCCGATGAGGTAGATTAACCTGTACAAATATTAGAAATGAATAATCCTTTGTTTGTAACATGTGGTTATGAAAGAATTATTGCCTCGATTTTCGATAGCAGGACCATCTACATTTTTGTTGTCTATTTCTGACAAAAGAAATTTCCACGATGTTGTAGACTCAAAACTACCTGATTTATGCAGTTCTAGCTGAAAACTATTTGGGTGACATATAACCAAAGTATCTACAATACTGTTGATTAGGCCCTTATTATGTATCAGGGGAATATTGATACAGTAAAGGTAGGAAGTAACAAACATTTGTTGGATCGGATGGTTTATTGATGAGGGTGTTATGTAATTGTTAAGGTGGGGAGCATTTTTGTAAAAAATCGGATATTACATTTACTTTCTCTATGTTAGGCCGTGGACACACCTTTTATCAATCAATATCATAATTTTGTAATATTTTTACTGCATCTTGCAGTAAGTGAGTATCGTGACGATAACAGGTGTGGTGAAGGTTATCTAGCACCTAATGGACAACCGGCTAAATGTGATCCGAACGGAATCTATCCATGCTGCTCTCCATGGAACTGGTGTGGTAACACGGACGATCACTGTAATTGCGAAGACTGTGTCGATTATCGTAATTCGTGTGAGTTATGGATGAATTTCTGTTTGTGGTGTTCTTTTAAAGGGAGTTTTTTTCTACTATTAAACTATGTTACAGAGGCACTGAATATTAGCTTTTTGGTATCCTTTTAGTTTTGATAGTTTTTTCCATTTAGATCGGGACGGTATAGAGTTCTCTAGGTGTCAGCAGCTGATGTAACTAGATATGTTATCGAAAGGGGGTTCAAAGTTAGTAACCGTCACGTCACCCAATCCCACCGATGAGTAATTCTTTGTTTAATCTGAATTAAAAGCCTAATCCTCTCACCCCAAGCGACAATTTGTGTCAGAAGTCTACAGAAATTCTCAATCGGCACAGTTTTTTTGATTGGCAGGAAGTTGAAAAAAGCAGTGTAGCGAATCTCATATTATTCAACGTGCTGTATTGAGAGTTTTTGATTACACATAGGGGCTTTCTTATACTCACCTGAAGAAATAACTTGAAGTTGTATGGATGAGGATGAATTATAAATGTTACATTCCCTTTCCGGCCTATTGATGAATCTCAAGAGCCCAAATTTAACGAATCTGTGGATCTTCAATTTCACATAGTGACGAATATTGTCTCAGTTGAAAGAGGTTTGCCTTATTTCATTGTTCTTTTTGTTAATAATTGTAGAAAATAATATATATTACAAGTTGGTTCCATTTTAATGATAAGATGAACAGATTTTGAGAAAATGCATCCGTTACCCAATGACAAAATACTGTTAACAAAACTTAGTCAAGTGATATCTGAATTGACTAACCACGTTAATCACTCATATTTGACGGCGGCGATCCTGGGCGGATGGGGGATATATCCCCCATGAAATGAAATTGGATGGGGTACATTGTACACTATTCTCCCCCGAATGAAAGCAAACCTTCAGATTCGGAAACTATTCTAAAAGTTAAGTACGCTATTATTAAAACCTCTTTAATAGAACGGAAAACTTAAACATTACAAAAATCCTTGCTTTACATAAAACCGTTTCTCTAAAATTAGAAGATAACGTGTGAATTGTCTGTTCCCTTTACCATGGAAAAACTAAAAAAACCTATCACACTCTAAAAAATATTGAGCAAATATTTGCCCAACTTTTTACCAACACTGGGTATATATGTGTCCTCCCAACAATTGGGCAAACTGTTGGGCAAATGGTGTTGGGCAATGCAATTACCCAGTAGTTGGGCAACACTGAATGACCAACTTTTAACCAACACTGGGTATATATGTGTCCTCCCAACTGTTGGGCAAAAGGTGTTGGGCAATGCAACTATACAATATGTTGGGTGCTTGTTTGGATTTCAATAATTTCAATAGAACCTGATATATGATTACAAAGTACCCAAACACATACACCGTTTATCCTCCAAGAGTAGTTGGGGGCACCAGCGACGATGCAGTTGGTAGGTAAACAGTAAAGTGTGTAGTTTAAAGTATCAAACTCAATCGTGAACTTTGTATTACTTCTCCCATTGATCATGTAGCAATGAAAACTTCTTTTTTCTATGCGACCATTGCTCTTTAAGTACTTTCGTCCAGATTTTTACTGCTATTCTACCGTTAGCTTTTTATTTACCAAATACAACCTTATTCAACAATGAGATCTTATAATGAACCACTTATATTACAATAATTTTCTGTAAAACTTAACTGATCTTTAACTAATCGTCTGACAGTCTGATTGGTCAATTACATATTACCCAACTGTTGGGTACTTCAAAACTTGCCCAACACCTTTTACGAACACCTGGATTTTGCCCAACCTTAATTTGCCCAACAATATGGGTACCCATTTGTTGGGCAATAATTTGCCCATGTTGGGCATTTTGTATTTTGCCCAACACTTTTTACCCAACAGTTTTTAGAGTGCATCTTCGAAAGTGATCATACATAAGTTTATTTCTCTGCTTGAAATAGAAGGTATATACCGTATCTATTACTTACAAACAAATTGCAAAAGACACTTTACATAATTGCGCAACCCGCCCAAACGTTTTCTCTTTTGTTTTCTTTTTTGTTGAAAGATTTAATTATGTTCAAACTTGGGTTTCTGCTTCTCCAGATGACTTTTATTGTACTTCAGTTTAAGTCCCACACGGATCCTTCAGTGAATTTTATTTTGAAAACCATTGTTGTTAATTTTATTCCTTTCGTCTCAGTTTTAACGACTTTGTCTCAGGCTCATTTAAAAAATATTAGAATTATTTAGTTCAGCAAACAAATGATGATCATATACTATTACTAAATATTTAGGCTTTCATTAAGAATTCTAAGAGATGCGTGATTATAAACGGTGTACACAAAAATATAAATTGATATGGAGGGACCGAAAAGGTCGACAGAAAACTTGACATGCTCTGATATGGAACGACAAGCCTTGAAATAACTCATTACAGATTTCGTCCCCTTGAAAGAAAGACAAAATTGCCTTCTCTTGTTTTAGGGATTACATCTCCACACGTCACATTTTTCGGGTTAATTCTCTTGCAGTGGACATAGAGTGGCTGAAGCATAATGACGTAATTTTTGCAGTTATAGACAAATATTCGCTACAACTGAACTTCATGAATAAATTGACATCAAAACGAATTTTAAACCAGAAAAATCGGTCCAGGTTTGGTGGAATTATAGATAATTTTTAGCACGAAAACTGCAACAGAACAATGGTCACTTCTTGGTTTTCGTGCAGGGTAAATATTTGCGCCGACTAAGCAAACAATTTCTTGTGGTTAAATGACGTCAAAAAATCGGCCAGTTCGTTCCGCCATTCTTCAAGCGGACAGATTTTCTCATGAAAAATTACGATGGAAAGGGAAGATATACAGCAAAAAGTATCAATGATACTCAATGACACTCAATGACAGTGGCTCTAAAAAGGGAAAAATTCAGAAATTTGCCATAAATTTGTGACAACTACAGTGCGGTTTTCCCAACTCTTGTTCCATGAATAAAAGTTCCATTTTTGTGATTGCTTGTTTTAGATATGCAGAATTTTAGCGCGCTTGGCTGCTTGCAGTCTTGTTCCCTCATATGGATAAAAGTTCCATTTTTGTGATTGCTTGTTTTAGATATGCAGAATTTTAGCGCGCTTGACTGCTTGCAGTCTTGTTCCCTCATAAATCAGAACTCTGAATCGAACTCTGGAAATGACAAAATTACAAGTTCATTGAGTGATATCGGCAACTACACTAGTATTTTTTCATGAATTTTCTATCATTAGTTTCCAACTTTTCCCTTATATTGGCTCATGACTTTAACCCAAATCACGCCCACAGAGAACGTTCAAGCTTGGTCAACAAAAAAATAGGAAAATTCGGTTGAACACCCCCCCCCCCCCCCGAAAAAAGCTAGCTACGCCACTGCTCAACTGGTCATTTTCTTCCACTCGATCCAACACCAATTCCTCCTTTTAAGGCAAGCAAGTCAACTTTAACTTTTCTATTCTTTTTACGATAGGCCTTTCTCCTTTTTATGAAATACGGTTCTACAGTTGCTATAATATCACGTTAGATAACCCGGAAGGGACCATGTCCATGTCCATGTCCGTTCAAAGACGGATCGCCGTCCATGTAGTCACTCATGTTTGACTAATTTGTGATGATATCTGACTATGTAGTAATGGACTGAGGTATATCAAGCAAAACTTAGTAAAGGGCGCTTAATATTTGCTAAAAACAATTCAACTGGGTCATATATTAGTCAATATTGTTCAATGACTAACGAGATTGGTCGATTCAGGCACTGTTTGACTAATTTGTGTTTATTACAGCGATCAAATGTTCACACGGGTCACTTTGCCAATTTGCAGTTCGTCCTTACGTAGTTTGGAGAATTGAAACTATACGGGGTGAGAGGAACTAAGAGTTTTATAGGAATATAACTTTCCAATGCCTGTGCTGAATTTTCATGGCTCTCATTTATCCACATTCCAGTACAATGGGATCGGTTAGAAAATTTCAAATGATACCACAAAGCCCACAAACGTGCAATTATCATCGTAATATATGAACAGGTAGTACTTCCATGATATGAACTTCCTCAGACTTCTTTGTAAGTCAATATATTAAAAAGCTACACATCGAATTTTCCCCAGTTTTCCCCCAGATGTTAAGAATAAGGACCCTCTAAAATATCAAATCCTGTTTGTTTTAGGATGAGACCTATCTTCCAAGACTTCACTGACACAAGTCTCTCAAAATATTATTTACCCGATCCATGTAACAGGACGGAGCAATAAAAAGAAGCGAAATCTTTTGAAGTTTCGTTTATTCCGTACATGAGATTTTCCTAGTTGAGTTGTAAGTTTCCAATTTATATAATTACAAAGATGAGAGAAACCTTCAATTCTGAAGCAGATTTGATCACAGTTTTTCTTTTAAGTTTACTTGAGATATCCACATGTTTAATTATGAAAAAATTTCTTAGTAGGAATAATTTTCAATTTTAACAAAAGTAGGCTGATATTGCTATGCTTTAGGCACTCTGATAAAATGCCATTTCTTCTTTTGTCTTTCGTTTTTGAAATGTAAAGCATGTTGAGCCTCGTGTTAAGGAGACGAGTTTTTCTTTTTTTTTCTCTTTTCGTTGTCCGTTCGTATCACACTTATGAGTAATATAGAAGTACATGCAGTCTATGATGAAATGCATTTACAGCCTCCAGAAATACATGCATATTACAGAGATGATATGTTTCAGTTTTCAAGACAGTCGTATTGAAAAACGTTCTTGGTATTTTTTTTTTTTTTATCTCCAATGTCTTTTGCTTTTATTGAAAAATGACCCCTGTTCTGCTGTTATTACGTCGTTTTACCTCAACAATGTGACTTTTTCTGTCTTGGTGAAACTTTATAGCACATTCGTGTTGGTGTGTCGTTAAACCCCATCAACTAACTTAAGATCTTTTGCAGTAACCCTAGCCAGCATTCAATATGTAGCAAATGTTCAGAACTTTTTTACATGCCCCCTCCCTTCTGCTATCCCTATATCTCTGCTGCTCAAATTTGCTTTTTGTATATATTGTTGTTAGACTGAGCATTTTTTAACTAGCTTAGGCTAGCTTTGAAAGCAGATTTCTCTTTTGTATCCCACATATATCAGTATGCTTTCGCCATCATATATGTTTGTTTTTCCACCTTTTTTTTAAAGTAGAAATTTACAATCATTGATTTAGTCTAGCGTCCTCTCCCGGCTTTATCAGTATTGGGGAATTGGGGCAGGGGACAACCTTTAATTGAAAATACAATAGTAGTGTAGTTTGATTAACATCAGTAAAATAATAGGCACACTCCGGCAAGGCATCCGACGATGACGTGTTCATTCAATTGTGTTATCAGATCAATTTAAAAAGACAGACACAAAATTCAGCCTCAAATTCAGTCTCACATTCTTAAGTTGAACAGGATCCTGTCTCTCATTCGCCGAATTTTGCTTTAGGAGAATGTGTGGCCGAATCGTGTGTTACCTTCAACCCCACATTAAGATTCCGACGTGGAACTGAATCCTGTGCTAGCTTCAAAATATGCGGCTGAATGTAAGACCAAATGTGAGGCTAAATTGTGGTTGTTTCAGACTTGTCACAACGATTATGTAAACAGGACAGTGAGTGGTTAATAACTTCTCAGTCCATGTTATTGTTAATTTGTAGCCTATAAGATGTGAATTTTTAAGTAGGGGAGGAAGTTTTGAAAAATTTTCATATGCAGACATTTGTTCCCCTTCAATGTTAGGCCTGTAATAAGACAGTGTGACTATAGATGATGTCAGAAAGAAGGCAGACTCATCAATATAAAGGTTTACTGGGGAACACTCGTTGTCTTCCTGTTCATTTTTTGTTGTATTCAGGCACTGTTAGGAGTGATGGCCGATGCGGAGATGGCTTCCCTGCCGATAATAAGCAACCGGCCAAATGTAAACCATCCGGCGTCTCCCCTTGCTGTTCCCCATACAATTGGTGTGGCGACACCCCCGATCACTGTGACTGTAGCGACTGCGTTGACTATCGAACATAAGGTAAGTCCAACGCAATAGCTGAAGGTGAAACTAGCATTGCGATTCTTTTTCCAGACAATAGGAGAGATTTGTAAATTATTATCAAAGCTTGATCTAATAACAGAAGGTCTATTCCATCCTTCCGGTCCACCAACACTGGTGCGACATCAATCAAAGACTTATTAGACTATTTACAGTCTAGTTGAATTGAACCGGCCATCGAATATACCTACCGCAAAAGCATTGGTTTCTAGCGAAAACGTTGGCAACTCTCTGGCAAAAGTCACGTGACTTTATGCAAAGTTTATGATTACAGTGTGTGGTATGATGTAAATATTGTAGCGTTTTATTTCATATGTATTTGTTCAGTTTCTGCAAATTTGTTGTGAAATGGTCCCAGAAAAACAAAATTTTCCACACAGTTTGATTCCCAGATCTTTTCGTCTTTGTTCAAATCTTACTTTGACGGTTTGGTAGTCAAATCAGAAAGTTTTTTGAAGGGTGTAATTTTTATTAATTGGTTAGAGTAAACATAGGTTAACCGAAAAGAAGACCTACTTAAGGCTGTTCCTGGCCTTGAAATATTCAACCTTTGCACTCTCTCAAGCAATAATCTTCGTGTCAAACCTTGGTCCAACCTTTACAAATTAGTTAATTAACATTTCCATTTCAATTTTCATTCACTGCATTTCCCGAGGAGCCTTCCCACCTTGTTTACATAAGTCGGTCAATGATATAACTCCTTCCCACTGTCGGAGGTTGTTCGTAACTTGACAGAAGGATCTAAGGTCACATCAAGTTTTGCACATTGCTGTAAAAAACAACGAAATAAATTACTTGAAGAGAATGTTAACCTTTTGTTGGGGTTGGGCACTTTATCATAGCTAAATTTAGTATTAAAATTACAAACTTACTATACTCTAAAAGATGATTCTTCAAATTGTGGACGAATCTTACCAAAACAAAACAATACCGACTAGATAACATATTTAAGAATCTCAATGGAATTGTTTCAAATGAACAGAAAAGCTTTCAGTCTTGCACTTAATCGAAAAAATTTTTGAAGAGATTTGTGAAAGGTCAGTCCATTTGGAGAGGGATCGGTGGCGGTGACAGAATTTCAAATTTGGGGGGGGGGATGAAGGACAAAGGATAGTGTTGGAAGGCAAAACTTTTAGAGCGCAGCTCAAAAAAAGAGCTCAAAGGTACCCCCCCCCCCCCACACACACACACACCCGTTCCTTGGAGGTGGGGCTCACGAGGTGAAGCCCTGGAAGATGTTAGGTTTTAGCATGTCTCTGGATGAAAAATTAAGTCTCTGAAGAGGTATATTATTTATTTATAAATTCCCCCTCTTTCCCCTCGCAGCGTCGCTTCAAAGAGGGTTTATTCTAGGATGTACGAATATTTCAGTTGTTGCACAAATGACATCAAATCATCATTCATGCAACAGCTGAAATATTGATAAACTTGGTGGACGTATCTTCAGCAGTGCCAAACTATAAGTTGAGTATGTTTTCTCTTCTAAAGCCCACCCCAAAATGCTCCATTAACTTACCAGCCTGTGCAATTTTTCATTTTTCTGGAAAACTAATTACGTTTTAGAGACACCAAAGAGTGGCAAGTACTAAGTTACCGTTGCTCATTTCACTTAAAGGTCTAATTCAAAATAAATGTCAAACCGTTTACTCTCTTTAAAAATGTTGTCAAAAAAAGTTTCCCCTTTTATTTCCAGGTAGCGCACTTTGCGTATTGGGTGCAGGAGGTCCCGTCGTGAAGATTTGGGATACATTTAATTTTTTCATTCTTCATTTTACTTGTCGTGCCTTCATAAAATTGGTGGTTGATTTAGTTAGTTGAAAAGGATAATCCAATAAGGCAATTTCACTGACGTCATTTGACGGGCAAGCGTCTATTTTATAAACACGCCCAGTAAGAGAACTAGCAATACGCGCAGTATAAATCAAAGTAGTTTACATGGGGATACCGTGTGAGTCTGCTCAAAATACGCTTCCTGCTTATTTTGGCCTTCAATGCCTGTCAAATTCAATCGCGTGACGTCACATGAAATTGCCTTATAGTTACTTATGCGTAATTGTGGTTAAAGGACTGCATCTTTCTGGAGTGGACAACATTTTTGTGACAATGGAAATAACTGTGGTGCGTTTTTGCATGTCTTCCTCAAGTCAAAAATTTCTTCGATTGATACTGCGAAGGTAACTGATGTAACATAATTGATTATGAATTAAGTGGCACCGTCATTTTGAGAGAGTTAAAGTGTACCTCAAGTCTAAAAAAATAAAAAATATGTAATTAAGAGCATGACAAGTGCATTCTAACAGTCTAACTTTCATCTTCATAAGACATTTTTGAGCTGAGATATAAAATGTTGAAGTTTATTCAGTTAAAACAAATTAGACCATTGCGCAATAATTTGTGACTCTCTTGTTGTAGAACTCACAGAACCTGCTTTTTTTTCCTTTAAAATTAAATATGTGTTATGACCTTGAACACTTCCTGTTTGCTTGCCCAGCATGTTGCACAGAGAGGGTTTAATTAGTTACATTACTCCATTAGAGTAAGTTTGCTACCACCTTGGTACAAGATGCTGTGACTTTCAGAAAAACAAAGAATACAAAGATTGTAATTTCAGTTGTACAACAATGACATCACAATTTATTGCGCAATATACCATTTTAAGTTGAGTGAATAAACTTCAAAATTTTTTATTCCAGCTCAGGAATGTTTTATGAAGAGTAAGAGTGCTATCACAGCTTGGTACAAGGTGTTGTGACTTCCAGAGTTGCAAAGAAATACAAAGGTTGTAATTAGAGTTGTACAACAATGACATCACAATTTATTGCGCAATATAACATTTTAAGTTGGTTGAATAAACTTCAACATTTCATATCTCAGCTCAGTAATGTCCTACGAAGATGGGAGTTCGACTGTTAGAATTGATTTTTCATGATCCTTAAAATATATTTTTGAATTTTTTGACTTGAGGTACACTTTAAAACCACAGTTCAGGGCGGTAGACATTTGAGAAAAAACCCTTTGGACAGTTCAATTACTACCTATGTAGAGCCCCACAATTACTTCGCACGTGGTGTATTTACGATTTGGTAATTTCAGAGGAAAGTTGCCCCTTCCCCATGCCCTAAGTCTTCGACCCTCCTGTTTCGGTGATTAGTTTGCTGATGCATAGAGTTAAATATTATGTTCAAAAAAGTGTCTTACTGGTTATTGGAAAAACAATTGTTCTACCTCCATCTTAATTGCTGAATGTAGTAATGCGTCCACGGATTTATTAAATAACCCGTTTATGCCTCAAAGGACCTTTAGAAGTGTAGGAAACGCTATTCCTACTTATTTTTTGTTAGAATTTACAACGTTTACTACCCCGCAACTTTTCAAATCTATTTACCTTAGAGAACCTTAACGTGAGCAAACTTCCAGGGAAAAGGGGGCAATTCAACAGGGGGCATCGTTGCAACAGTGCACAGTCAAAAGTGTGTTTTGGTCACACGTAAAATTCCACAATCGCAGATGTGAAGTAATTGTGGCGTTCTACATAGGTATTGTTTGAAATGTCCATAGTGAATTTTCCAGATGCCTACGGTCAACAGGTCAAACCTCGCTAACACAAATCGCAGTCATTATTTAGGATGTAATGTAGGTACGATTTGGGAGTCTCAAGGGACATTTCTCCATTGTGTCCTACATACTACTGTCCTGCCTTCACTAGACACATTCATTTACATTCTACGTGTAATAATTTATCCATCTATGTACAACCCTGCATATATACTCTTTGACGATTTCATGTAGTGTAGGTTGCTATGACCCCAGATTTTTAAATTTGCTGGAATCTGAAGTTGTCTTGGTTAAGTCTTTGTTAAGGTTTAAGAATAATTAAAAGTTGAATTCATTTCGAATCTGATTAGATATTAATCCTCACGCATGCATCGTGTCTTTATCATCTGCCTCTGTCTCTCCTTCCTCCAATCGTTATTTTTGCTTCCCCTTATTTTTTAACTTTTTCTTTGTTCCTGAAAGTGATTAAGTTTAAGTAGTACTACTAACGTTTTTTGGCATTAGGTCGCCCAACAACCTCAAAAAACTTCCTTTGTTTGGTTCTCTGACTCCTTACCTTTCAAATTTTGTGTGATGTATTATCTTGTTTTACATTTCATTTCGGGCATAAGAACTCCAAACTCCAAATGTTAATCTACCACCACAAGAAGATATACCCCAAACCGTTTACGTGTGATTACGTTTTCATGCGTGAAGTCTCTTGCTTGAAGCTTTGCGTAAGGTGTATGGGACAGCATGTTGTCCCCTAGAATTTTGGAGGGTAATACAGTTATAACGTTTTCCGTTTGAGCAAAATAACATCGGTTTTTAAGTGTTTTTTTTTTTTTTTTTTTTTTTTTGCACGATTGTGAACGATCTGGGGCTATTTTGAAAAGATGTTTGGACGTCGTTGTTTACCTTCTGGTTTCGTCCTACGCCTTTTGATAAAGAAAGGTTTACTAAAAACCTCCAAAGGTTAGATTTTTTCAAACAAAATCGTAAGAAACGAGAAGAAAGGAACAAAGACATGAAGAAACATTATCAAATCGCCCTATTTTTCGCTGAGAGGGATGTCATGCTATGGTGGAACAAAATAAAAAAAAAAGTCTTTACGTCATTTCACATCTTTAGGTCCTGTTAAAATACTGTGTTTGGCAAAGGACTTTAAATGAATTCACCAAGTGTTAACCATTTGAGAAAGCAAACTTTCCTTTTTGAATATAATGACTGAAGAAATGAAGGGCAAATAAACCCCTCCTTCCCTCTTAAGTTTCTTATTTTGTTACGAAAGTCAAACTGCCAGCAAATATTCTTCACGCATAACCACATTTCTCTTCCCCAGTAATAAAAGGATCACGATCAATAATAACACAGAAATATATAAATACGTAAAAACAAATGGTGAACTAAGGGACGGGAACATGAAAGTAGCTGCTAGGTGTAAATCTCCTTTCAAGGTACAACAAAAACTAAGATATTTTTTACCATACAATACTACACAAACAAGATAGAATTGACAAATGTCTTGTAGATGGTTTTTATAATTTGTCTGTCGATTTACTTTAAAATATGTTTTTCCGCAATCTCAAAGAGTCGATAGAGAAACTAGGAATCTTATTGTGTCTCAAATTTCATACATAGGCGTATAGTTTATCTGACTGAAAAACCCCTATCAGTTGGGCATCTCAGGCTGCTATCGAACACACTGAACCCGATCATAAATTTCAATGACCGATGTTACGTTACACTGGCAACAGTTAAAATTCCTATTAGAACCTAGGCTGACTTATACTTTTACCAACCCTAGTTCCTTGGTGGTTATCACATCTACTGTGTCTCCGAGACCTTGTTAACCCCCGAAGTCATTCTATAAATCAAATTCAAAATCCGCTCTCTTATAAATGCTCAAGGTAACGTTTTCATGTTGTAATTTACTGATTTACAAATAAAAGAAGTACTTCAGCCCGGTCTGTCATTTCATGTTCCTATACGGCTGTCAATCTGACAATCGTATAACACTGTCCCGTACTCAGAGACTAGAAATGTGGTTACGAAAATCGTAACCACTTACTGTCCATGATTGTTTCTCTGCCAATGTAACCGGGTACGTACTAAAGGTTGGAATATCGTCCTTTTACGTTTTGGGGCCCCTGTGATATACCTAAAGTACAGTACTGTGCTGGTTGCTTGTTGTAGATATCAACCGTTTGTTACTTTTGGACTCGGTATCTCATGATGCACATGAATGATGCAGGACTGCACTATTTCTCATAATCAGGCTAATTGAAAATTCACCACCTAGGCCTTTAGGCCATTCATGCAATGCCGATGTAACGACAGTGATCAACCGGAAGTCGCAAAGCATGCCAGGCTACAGTGCCCACACAGGCACTGCAGGTAGTAGAGTTACCAGACGTTCGGTTTTACCAGGGGCGTTCTGTTGTGTTTTATGTTTCGTGCTGGTTTTGTAAAACTACCGCCACCATAGGTGTTCGGATCTCATGTATTTAATGATCTGACAGGTTTTCCCTAATTTTGCTTCAATCAAGTTAGAGGAAACTCTAGTAAAAGCAACAACTTATGGCACCATCTTTTGCATCTAGACACCATTGCGGAAAACCAACAAAGTTTCCAAACTCCCCACCCCACTCCTCCTAAGTCAGACCTCTTCACCGGGATGGCCATGCATGTCTTCCTTGCGAGAAAATAGGCCTATGGTAATCCTAAGTGCAGACAAAAAGAAAAGTATAGACCCCTATGCTAGTTCTGAGAATGACCATCATTCTGAGAATGATAAATTACACAAACAGCCGTGGGTCTTTGGACGTATGTTACGCCCACGGACTTCCTATATTTACATGTGCAGAAGATCATGGGAAAATTGGTCGCCACCGTTCGAACCAAAAGATAGCACGGCCGCCGAGAAGCTTTAAGCTAGAAGCTAGACCCAACAGAAGCTAAGTATAACTCAGACTTCTATATACATTGACAGAACAGACTGCACTAACGTCCTATGCGTAGGTTGTCGCTACCTAGGTGTTATTATAGCGAGATGACTGCCTGCTGCGGTTTTGGGTATAGAGGATAATTTCTTATTACTTCTCAAGAAACACCTAGCATTTGGCAAGCCTAAGTCAAGCCTTACGTGACTGCTTTCGAGAGAGAAATAACACACTGAAGAAAGTTAACGTCAAATGGTCATATTAATGATTAAAACTAGGCCTAAATGCGAACATAAATATCAAGGTTGTTCCCCGAACTACAAGCACTTGCGAGATATGACACTACAATGTGTGTGCAGTGTGCACTGTGTCACCAAGGAGGTTCTACATGTCACAATACTACAATGCTCTTTAGCTTGTTCGCGTTCAGCGACATTGTGCGCGATATACTACAGGTAAAATGCGGAAATGCGGCCGTTGTGTGATGAGCAAGCATACTGTATACAAATTTGACTTACTCAAGCATTCTTTTTCAAAACAATAAAATACATAAATGCCTAAATAAAACTGGCTCATTTTTGGCCATATCATAACCAAAAGTGAACATGAAGTCTCGTTCCCGTTTTCATGGCTCACTCTACATAATGAACTCAATTGAAGAGCAAAAAACTCACTGAGAATGAAGAAACATTGAACGAAAGAACTGTCCCTCGAAAATGAGAAGCGTGCCTAAGGTACTGTCCATGACGTCATCGACAGTACAATTATTGTCAACATAAACTGAAAGGCAAATGCACAGAAACATTCCTTGTCAGTATGTGGAGGTGATGTTGCCTCTGCTGCCTTTGATATTATGTTGTAATATAAATCTAACGTAAAACATAACTTGCTGATATATCTCCAGAAATACATGTCCCATTAGATTGGAAGTTCCCAGTCATGTGTAGCTTAAATCCATCTTTTAGATATAAAAATTTAATGCAAGTCTAAACCAACCCTTTGGTAACACATTGCAGTGGAATTGCCTACATGTAAAGCATAAGATGAAGGTTATTTTATGTTAGAAGGCTCCCACATAAGAACATGAATATTTTCATTACCATGACAAAATTCTGTCCATTGTTACTGGGCGTCTTGACTTTACGATGACTTTCCAACAATAGAAATCCGCAACTAACAAACTGGCCTTGAAATTTCTTTTCGATTTTCACAGCCCAAACAAGGACTTTGAGTGTACCTTACTGCTGAAAATATCAAGAAATGATGCTCGCTCGTCGTTTAAAACACGTTTTTGTTAATTTCGTAACATGGAGTACATATTTCATACGCTTTTAGTCCTAAAAATCATTAATTTTACAGATTGGTCTGAAAATTTTATAAAGCCATTTCCGCATTTTTGTTTTTAATTTTATTTTCGTGAATAACTTCCCTAAATTTGAACCGATTTCATGGTTTGAGATTCATTTGGTAACTAATTTAAGCTACTGAATCGATTCTATACACATTACATGTGGAAGTACAAATCAATCCTTAAAATGTTTGAAGGGTGCTGCCTAGTGTCTTACAGTTGGCAGACAAAAGCTTCACTGCACTGCTGGATTCTGAAATGAAGGTCAAAGTATAAATTCCACCTTTGAAAGGACAGAATTCTCTAATGCATCCAGTTTCATGTAATTATACTTCGGTTATATGCTTAAAAAGGTCACAAATCTATGAACTTAGTTTAAAGACCAGCGCTAATTTAATTCTATTGTTATTATACACTGATTATATTAATCAATGGGTATTTTTTTACACAGGGCATCGATTTGAGGAGACAGGGGCCACATGTTCCCGATTTTTTTAGTGGAGCGTGCACTAACGTAAAGGTCAGCCACCTTTTGTGACCTGAAACTTAAAAATTAAGTACTACCAAAAGACTATGCTCTACAAGTAGTTTATGAAAGGTGCCTCCTACCCATTAACATCGATTTTCTGTATCAATTATTCCACATGTTAACTTTGCAAATACCCAGAATTTTCTGTCGCTCCGCGCTCTAGCAGTCTCATTGATGTTCTTTTTTCACTTGCACATCAAACATTCTCACGTTATTTATCGGTCTCATTGGTTATGTCGTTTTTTCGTGTGCACAGGGCAGCAGGTGGGTTATGCAGGAGCACATCATTCGAGAGAAATCGTCCTCTACTATGTTTAAACTAATGCGGAGCATCACGTACAACGGCAGTAGGTTCCATTTTTTAGAGTCTTTGGTGTGACTCGACCTGGGAATCAAACCCGGGTCTTCCGCGTGATAGGCGGATGCTCTACTGTTAGACCAAGCACGCGGTTGTATTAACGGACAATGTACTTAAGCTGGTATTCATTGAATCAATTACATGTACTGAGCATAGTATGTAGGACTTTGCCATGCAGTTAAGCATCCCCATTGAAAGTGTGTGCCAAAACGCTATGGGGAAGTCTCTTTTTCGTACTATGGGTACATCCAACAAAATATCTTGCAGACTGGTCAACCCTGCCAAGAGTGAAACGGAACGGGTAAGTATAGTTATCCTTGAGCTCATAAAAGAAAACCTGAAAAACCGAAAGTAAATCAGTGGAGAAGCACGTCCTCGGCAATCGACTGGTTTAGTTCCCTCAAAGATAGCCATTCCCGAACCTTTATGGTCTTTGTAATTGTAGACTTCTACCCCTCCATATCCCAGCAGCTACTTACTACCGCCCTAGCATGGGCCAAATAGCTTGTGCATATCTCGGGACTGGACTTCTCTATCATCATGCGTGCTAGAAAGTCCGTCTTGTTCACTTAAAACATACCTTGTACAAAACGAAGCAACTCCCATCTTTGACGTCACAATGGGCAGTTTCAACGGCGCTGTGGTATGTGAACTATTCGGTCTTTACACCCTTAACAGTCTTAGCAAGCATAATTATTTCTCCGATGTCTTGTGTACGAGATGGCGGGCTTACATCCTTGAGAACGGGCTCCGGAAGACTTTTGACAGAGCTCGCAAGGATTCCATTAAAATTTTTAACGAGTTTCGCCTGAAAATTACTATTGAAACCAACCTCCATACCGTTAATTTTCTCGATATCACGGTTAACAGGAGAGATGGGACCTGTTCCCACTACAGGAAACTCAACGACACCCCTTATTCATTAACACCCAGTCAAATTACCCAATATACTAAATATCAATATCCCCATGGCTGTGAACAAACGCCCTACTGAGCTCTTCTAGCTGCAATCAAGTGGCTTTTGACGCTGCAGCACCTGTCTATAAAGACATTTGAATCTTACGGTCTTCAGCATAAACTGGAGTATCCCGGAGAGGGCCCACAAACCTCAGGATGAAAAGGGTAGCAAAGGCATAGGGAGGTCATTTAGTTTAGCCCCAATACAGAAAAACAGTCGAAACTAACGTTGGCAGAACCTTCCTCAAGCTCATAGTCAAACACTTCTCCGAGACATAAGTTGGACAAAATATTAAACAAAAAAACACTGTGAAAGTCAGTTACAGCTGCATGAAAAACATGAAAGCCGCCATAGACAGTTAATTCAAAGAAAACCCGACACCCCAAAATCACGGCTGTTACTGCAGGTTTAAACCTTCTTGTCCCCTTCATGGGAAATGCCTCTCACCAGCCATAATCAAGACTGAAGTCACCAGCAACCACTTACACAAAACACACATAAATAGGAATTTTCGGCGGTCCATTCAAGGAAAAGTACAACAATCGCATTTAACCGTTTTGGCAACAGCAATCGTAAAAACAACCAAATTAATATCAACAAAAGCATGAATAGATGGAATTGAAACTGTTACTTTGTATTTCAGTTTTTGGAACTTTAGTTTCATTTCAGAGAAAGTTGCACACTGCGGGGTTATGTTATCTTAGTGAGCAAAGCGTGAACATGTTAGCGATTGATAACTGAAGTTTTATTGCAAGGTTGTTCTTGATACAAAAAAAAAAAAACTATAAAGATTTCCTGGCAGAATCATTTTTTTAATGCGTTAAACTTCAATGGAAGATAGGGTTTCGCCCCAACGGTCAAATCGTTTCAGAGAAGGGTTATAGACAACGAGGAAATGCAGTGAGGCGCGCATGAGAGAGACGCTTTCGTTTGTGGGAAAGACGGAGCCAGAGAAAGCGCCTATGCCAGTGAGTTTAACGGGAAACAACAGGCGGATCAAAGCAGTATCACTGAATGATAGGAGAACATACAATATCCGATGCACGTGGCGCACGTAGCGTAGAGCGAAGTACTTGAAGTATAAAAGCATAGACACAACAGGGCTGCGCTAGGAGCAGGATGGAGCTCGAAGTACAGCTGTTTATCGGAGTATAGTAAGCACCTTTGAGACTTATGATACATGGTTAAACTGTCCTTGCTGTTCCATTGGCTCAATTTAGTGACGATTGTCAAACCACCTCACCAGTACTCGCAGTGAACATGGAGAACACGAAACGTCATGTAAATAGAAAGTGCAGATTTGTTTCTTGTGCGACTTTTGAGGAAGGTTTCAAGATTGCAACAAATAATACCACTGAAATAACATCCCTGCAACAAGCAAAACTAACCCATGTCATCATTGCCCCGACAATGTCCTCTATTTTTAGGTCGGAGCTGTCTGTAATACTAGATGTGGTTATGTGTCCCCTTCCCGCTTCGGAACCTTCCCTGTACCAATGACAGCCTCCATTGATTAGGCCATAACATCGCAACTTAATATGTTGTATTTACCTTTTTATGCTCTTTACAATGGAATAACTTACATGACAGCAGGATACATTTTGCTTTTGCTGTTATTTTTCAGAATTTATATCTATCATGTTCCTCAATTCGAGAGGGCAGTTAACTTAATTCCTCAAAACATAGCAAGCTAAGTTCTTCAACATGCAAAGACCCACTTTCCCATGCAATAAAGTGTGGCATGCCACATACTAACACTGACAGACAATCATAACTGGTAGTGCATACGAAAATACATGAGAGAAAATTGTGGTAAATGAGTGATTGGATGTGGTATGGGTGCCAATTTGAAAAGCAGGACCACTCTTCACTTTGAATGATTATCACATGTGGAAAGTCAGCTCAAAGTGGAGTATCTAAGTCAATTTGACACATGTGGCAAAACGGGGCAGAGTGTAGGTCTAATACCGAGAAATAAAAATTAATGAGATTATATCACTTGAAACTAAACCTTTCAATGGAAATCACAGCAAGTAGGTTCTACAAGGAACCTTGTAGAACCTCCTTGATCACACTGTAGGTATTTTATCGTAGTTTGACAGGTAACGCGGGCCGAAACGTAAGGTTTGCTTTCCTTCTCATTCTCACATATCCAAAGTGTGCCGTGTGGTAGAGCAGGACAAAACTTTGCACTTTCGAAAAGGGTCATATTTTGTTAAAGATTTATATTGCCATTTAAAAAATACAATTTTTTACATCTTAACATAGTTTCTCACAGTGTGATACGGTGTTCAAAGTCTGACATAAGAACTTTTGCCTCAGATTTTATTTCTGTAAGAGATGCTTTTCCTCCTGTAAAAAGACGCTTGTTCATATGACGTCAATTCAAATACTCTGTTGGCCTTATGACGGCTTGTCAGTTAACCTAACCCTACATTCCTATTTTAAGGGCGTGATGGCTGGGCCATTTCAGTGTAAAGGGCTTAGCAGTCAGGAAGTTAGAATATTAGCAAGGATATATTAACAAGTTCAAATCATAGATCATTTCTTACAAATCGAAGACGAGTGACAAGTCAGTGGGTCCAGAAAATATTCCATCAGATTAATTTTGATTACTGCGCATTGTCTCGAATTCAAACTGTTCCAGAGTACAACTACAATAAAAATGCATTCCATTTTACTTCATGTTTTTTAACAAACAAAAAAACCCGTTGTACCTTTAGTACATAGTGACACAAGGTTAATATCAAAGGAGCAGGATCCAAACTACTTTATAGTCACCTATAAAAAGTACTGAAAAACAAAGGGGAGCTTGATTTCATAATTTGAGGTGTATGTTTAATGAAATCATTTTTTTACAATAGTCGAGGCAGATCCGAAGTATGGAGGAAACTTCCAAAACTCGGCTGGAAGTGCCCAGGGGGTAGGAACCGGGGGGTACTGGAGACACGTGCCCCCTACTTTTTCCAAAGTATCGAATGTGCCTTCAAGACTCATTCTAGTGTTGAGCCTCAGTCTTTCCCATTCTCACCATGATGTGTTCTTGGAAACTTCGGCAAATGGGCAAAGGTACAACCTCCGATTTTGGCAAAGATTTAAGAACAGCTGGCTATCACGCTGCAGGCTAAACACAACAATGCCCAAACAACAACAACTGGGGTGCATTCTATGCCAGTCTGCAGCACCAACGAGAGAGTTGTGCAGTTAATTATGAGCACTTACGTAAAGAAGCTTCTGAGAAGGAGTTCATGGAAGAGCCACAACCACCCAGGAGGAGAACAGTACCAAGAAGACTGGCAGATCAGATTGGAGATCAGCACCAATTCAATTATGCTGGAGATCAGCACCAATTCAATTATGCTGAATCATACTTCCACGCCCAGAGCTTTGAGGCAATCGATGCATGCCTTGCAGAAGTACAAACGAGATTTTGAATAACTGCAGACTCCTACAAAATGCAAACCCCAATGGAGGAAATTATTCTGAAGGCAGCTAATGGTAAAAACTTAAGAATATCAGACCAACTGGAAGACACATACTTCAATGACATTGACTTCCTGCAACTAGATGCACAGCACAGGTTGTTGAGAGGTGTAATCATTCAACAATTTCCTGGTATCAGAAAAATCACGTCACTTACCACAATGATATTTATTGTAGGAGAACACTCAAATGAGAAACTCCTTCATATTTATTTGTTTGTAGGAGAACACTCAAATTGAGAAACTCCTTCATATTTATTTGTTGGCTCCTCTAAGCACTGCCTCAGTATAAAAATCCTTCTCCGACCATCTCCGAAGCACAATGGCTCAAGGATTGATGACTTGAATCTAACTGACGTTGCCAAAGAGTTTTATTCGAAGAATGAACGTAGGAGAAATTTCTTCGGGAGGTTCTGATCGATGATGGATGGGCGTTGGACTGAGAGATAGCTGATAGGAAGGTAAATAGGGTACCTGTTCCATTGTGATCCATACTAATACTGGATAATTGATACATAGTGATGACCCTTATTATAACGCAATTGAACACATGATATAGTTTTGTAATGATCAAGTGCCCCTGTGCTGTTGTGCCCCCTCCCCACTTTTGGAAGCTTCCTACCCTCCTGGAAATGCCAAAATAAGAAATTTTCCAAAGAAGAACCACACGTCTGGAATCTAGTTTCTGGTGCGTGTATTTACAGTGCGGTTGACATGAAACAAAGGTGAAAATTTACAATGAAAGAAAGAACCCTGAAGAAAAAGGAAAATAAACTTACTTAGAAATATTCCCTAGTTAATGCGAAGACTGCACTAGCTCTGCTGACTTTCTCAAATTCGACAAAAGCTTTTTTAAGTTCATTAAGCAAAATAAAACAGTCTTGACAATACTGATACATAGGGGGTCTACTCGCATTAGAGGCGTAATGGAAACCCCGCATATAACCTAAGCACGATGATTCTAACTTTAAATTAACTTAATTTTGTGCATGCTAATATCTTACAGTGCTTAAGAAACATAATAAGTTACACTTATTGGTGAGCACTGCTTTCAATTTCGATTATTTCCTATTAACTTAACGCTGGTTTACAAGGTACTAGTAAACTCCAAGCTACATTTAAAATTTAAAAACATCAGTAAAAATACTAGATTGCCCTATTTCTCCTCCGGACACTACGAGAGAATACAATTTTTACTTACAGTATTTATACTTTGACCTTCATTTCAGAATCCAGCAGTGCAGTGACGCAGTTTTGCTGCCAACCGTAAGGCACTGGTCAGCACTTTTTCAAAGATTTGTAAGGATTAATTTGTACGTCGACATAAGATGTGAAAAGAATAGAATTCATTGGCTAAATTAGTTACCAAATGAATCTTTACTTTAAAATTTGATTCAAATCTTGAAAAATGAAATCAAACATGAAAATGAGGGAATGGCATTATAAAATTTGCTGACCAATCTGTCAAATGAATGACAGTTAGGACAAAAACATATCAAATATGTACTCCATGTTCCGAAATTAACAAAAACGTGTTTTAAACAACAAGCAAGGAACATTTATTGACATATTCAGCTGTAAGTTACACTCCAAGTCTTTGTTTTGGATTTGAACACCGGGAAAAGATTCAAGGTCACTCTGTTATTTGAGGTTTTCTATCTTGAAAAATCGGCGAAGTCATGGCGTTATAAAACAAAGTCAAAAGGCCCAGTAATAATGGGCAGAACTTTCTCGTGGTAATGAAAATATTCACATCCTTATGAGGGAGCCTTCAATCTTACATGAATCATCTTCTTCTTATGCTTTACATTTAAGACAATTCCACTGCAATGTTTTATCGAAGGGGACGCTTAGACTTACCTTTAATTTTCATATCTAAACGATTTCAGCTACACACTGCCGGGAACTTTCATTCAGATGGGACATGTATTTATGGAGATATCAGCAAGGTTTGTTTTATGGAAGATTTATATTAAAAAGTGATATTGAAGACAGCAGAGGTAATATCACTTCCACACATTTACAAGGAATGTTTCGTTTGTGGTTGCTTTTCAGTTTGTCTGTAGTTGTTACGTAGAAAGGATAGGACCTCCCAAGGGGAATGAAAATTTTTGGAAAATCCCATGCACTCATGCAATCACAGTCATTCTCAAAACATGAAATTGTGGAGGATTGTATAAAAATTAAGGAAACCAACGGATTGCCCATTAATGTGACGATACGATGTCATATGTGCTTGCCTCATATTCACTTTTTGTTGAAAATGTGGCAACTTTATCTGCTCATATCTTGAGAACAAAACGTCGGAATGCAATGCACATTTCGCCACGATGTTATGCTATTAAGTTAGTTTCATTTTATTGATGCTTCCAAATTCAGCCTATAATAGTCATAGTTAAAAATGTCACTGGTTCTCTTTGGAGAGCTTCAAACGTCGTGCAAAAGGATTGGAACAATTTGGAATCCACTTCATTTTCCACTGAATAGGAATCCAATCAACGTTGCCTTTGTTGAACTTTTTGTAGTAGTACTCTATTTTGGTCTTCGGGTGGTTCTACATTGAATGTCATTGATCTGTGTTAGAGGAATATATATAGCTTTCATTGTTTTATGGCTCAATATATGTAGTTAGTCAGTCAGTCGGTCGGTCGGTCGGTCGGTCAGTCGGTCAGTTAGTAAGTTAGTACGTAAGTTAGTTAGTTAGGTAGGTAGTTAGTTTGTTGTGCATGCGTGCCATGTGAGGGTATTTGCAGTGGCATAGCCACGGGGTGGGGGGGGGGGGGTTGGGGTCAGAACCTCCCCCCCCCATGACCCAACAGTGCAATGTAAAAAGGAAACCTTAAATAGCGGTTTTTCTCTCTATCCCTAGACTTGTTCCTCATTTTGTGACCCAACGCCCCCCCCCCATGACACATTCTTGGCTACGCGCCTGTATGTACGCGCCTGGGTGCATGTTAATCTGTGTGTGCGGCTCGAATATGCGTGAATGGATTCCATTTTTCGGAATATATTTACCCCCAATTTGCAAACCATATCGACATATCTGAGTGACGTCATTCTTCTTGCCATATTCGTCAGTCTCGCTACCCAAGTGCTAGGTTTTATAATACACTACAAAAACGTAGAGTAGGGTGCTGATATGTACAAATGGAATGGAAACTAAGGGAACCATGACGACTTTAATATTTGGGTCAACATCCTCAAATATGTTTTCATGTGTGAATAACCACCGGTCGTCTTTTTACTAACGAAAACCATGTTTGCAAGCGTTTTATTTCCTCTAAAGGAATTTGAATCATTTCAAGGATGAGTTTGACGAATAAAAACTGTATGAACATAAAGTGGTAAGTTTTCATTGTTATTTTCAAGTAGGTTGTTTTACATGGTTTTGGGGTAGGCCATAAATAATTCAAGTCTGTGATACAATTTTATGGAGCTTCAACGATACCTATGAAGTAAACTGTGTTTCCTCATAATATGACGAATAGGCTTCTATGTAATAACACCAACACTTCCCAAAAGCAGTGCACTTACCCAAACCATGTTCAAATAGGTGATCTAAAGTATGATATGAAGTTACCAATTAATGGACAATTTCGATCATATATTAATAACTTTTGACTAAAGTTTAGGTCCACAATTAGTTGATCAAATCAATTGCCAGATTAACAATAGATTTTAGAGAGTGTAGAGGTTATTCGGCAACATTATTTTGATAACCGTAGAGACATGTATTTTGAGGTCAACAGTAGCTTAGCCAGGATTGTGTCTGGGAGGGGGGGCACGAGAGAAAAGTCTAAGGGGAGACAGGAAAAACCACTATTTGGGGTATTTTTTGCTTTTGAGGGTTGGGTCAGGGGGTTTCTTAGCCCCAAAACCACCCTCGTGGCTACGCCACTGGACGTCAAAACTGGCACAATGAGTCCTTTAAGTGGTTGATAAATTTTTATTGGGCTCATTGGTTGGGCTCTTATCAATCATAGTGAGCTGGAAGACAACCGATTACTGAAACACTTCACTTCTTTTGTTCCCCAAAGTGTATCTCATTCTAGCGGGTCTTTTAACTCAAAGGCATCTGTCAGCAAATTTTCCAATATTGTTTCTGCGTAGCTTTAATTTGTCAGAATGAAGAGATGTATAAAACGAAGTAAACTTCAGTTCCAGAATTAATGGAAGAAACGCAAAATCGAGTTCCTGTTACTTACCACTGGAGTTTTATTTTTATTATTTCATATGAATGTGAAGGCAAAGTGCATATTTAATTCATCCGATGTCTGTTTGCTTCGGCTTATGGCGCCTAAAAGGCGACTGAACAGAGACACACATCACAACAAATTTCTTCAATCAGACGCATGCTTATATAAACAAAGGTAATACTAGGTTAATACTAGCTCGCTCAGTCTGAAGTTGATTAAGTTTGAATTAGCAGTTGTGTTGTAGGGTAAATTGATTGTTCCATAAACGAAGGTGAGGTCGTCTGTCATCAAGTTACAGGAAATCTGTAGCGAACTTTTCGAAATTACCTGAGTTATTTCCCAATAGAACATCCATAAGTTTTATAATGTGTTCTAGTAAACGCTTTTTCACACGTGATGGTATCCAGTTTATTGAGTTACGTGAGGAAGGATCCTTAAGTTCCAACTGTTACTGTGTAACAACTTGGATTTTCTAAAATGCACAAGCTCTTCCACATGCGGAATGAGACACGTTTTGGAAGAGCGTGTATTACTTATTTCTCACAATCGGAGTTTCTCAGTGGCTTTCTGTTATTCTGATTATTCTTATGCTATGTTAAAAACCTACTGCAGCGGTATTCTATTAGTAAAAATGTTAGAAAAATATCCAGATTAATCACAAAGTAAAGGATATATACCCAACGTAGACACTAATTTCATCAATTTACTAACTTTCTTATGCCAAAATTTTGTTAGGTGACATCCGGCACAATAGTGTTTGGAGTATGTTTCGCACAACAATGAGCTGCTTAAACGCTTTCAGCTCTTAACATGTCCTACGAATATAGTTCCTTCATTATTCTCATGTTTAACCTCTCAACCCCAATTGGAGTTTGGGTAGACCAGAAGTGATATTTATTGGTTTTATGGCTCAACTACTGAAAGTCAGTCTACTCTCCATAAACGTTACTGGGGCGAATGTGGTCGTTTGATGTGGCCTCTTAAAAAATCTCTAGGTTGTGTTTGATCCTAGAGTTAAAAATAAATTCATTCCATTACTTCTGAGCTCATCCAACTTCACTGGCCTCCTTTAGAACAAAGTATTGATTATAAAGTTCTTTTGCTTTTAATTGCTCCAAAGAGTCTTGTAGAAATAAGCAATGTGCCTGTAGTAAACATCCGGCAGCGTTGTCTGTCGCCTTTCTTTTTTCTCCTCTTCGCATCCTTTGGTTGCGTCTCATACCAGCTGTGTGACTTTAACTGACACGTTTTTTTCAGTGAACACGCTCAAAATATGGAACAAATGTCATGAACATATAAGAGACAGCAGTTTATGAAATATTCAAGTCTCTCTTCAAGCCCCACTTGTTTCACGGGGCTTATCAACAGTAATGTTTGTGTTTAAGCCCCTAAGCGCATACGTATGATTTTAGCGCTGTATAAATGTCATTCAATGAAGTAGGGGCACCCTCGTGACATTTCACCACTACCCTCACCAGAAAAGAGGACCAAGTGTTTCGGTTTGTTTCCTCATATATCAATATACGATGTACATAGCTATAGAATTGTCTTAGTTTCCATTTAATATATATATATATGGCTCAGTGGTTAGAGCGTCCGCACTAGAAAGCAGGAGGTCCTGAGTTCGAATCCCGGTGGAGTCAACATCGTTTTTTCACCTCAGCCAGATTTTTCAGCTTTACCAATTTGATATATATATATATATATCTTAGTTAGATATATATATATAGGTATATATGTGTATATATATATATATATATATATATATATATATATATATATATATATATATATATATATAAGTGAACCAGTGCGGTATTGAAAAGTCGCATGAAGACCTTAGGCCATTTTTCCTCAAACATAGGCATTGCCTTGTACTGAAAGAGGATTTATTTTTTTGAAATGGAAAACTTAGCCTCAAGCAGGATTCGAACCAGCGCCCTCCCGCTTACACGGCGGATGCTCTGACCACTGAGCCATTGAGGCCTATGTGATTGAGCGCGGTCAACTAATTATAAATACTGTTGGGTTAAGTTCTCCATTGTTAAGTCAGAGGAATGTCATAGGAACGCGTCCCCTGTAATATTAAGTAAGTCGAGTGACGTAGCGACCTTATATGAATAAGTGAACCAGTGCGGTATTGAAAAGTCGCATGAAGACCTTAGGCCATTTTTCCTCAAACATAGGCATTGCCTTATACTGAAAGAGGATTTATTTTTTTTTCTCTGTTCATATATATATATATATATATATATATATATATATATATATATATATATATATATATATATATATATATATATATATATATATATATATATATATATATATATATATATATATATTTGAACAGAGAAAAAAAAAACGTCAAAACGAGAACTAGTGCTGTTCCGAAAAATTAGGCGCCTGCTCAGGAGGTGAATTGCGAGTTGCTTCATCTGTTATTTGAACAAAGGCCAAACCAACTTGGCTTCATGGCTGAGTGGTTAGAGCGTCCGCACTAGAAAGCGGGAGGTCCCGAGTTCGAATCCCGGTGGAGTCAGCATCGTTTTTTCACCTCAGCCAGATTTTCCAGCTTTACCAATTTGATTTATATTCCACGCAGTTGTCGTCAGCGTTTATTTTCACTTCATCTCTTCTGCTTTCACAGGTTTCTGTATCTCTTCGGAGATCCGCTGGCGAATTAACAATTGTGTTCAGCTGGATAGCATCAACTTTGATCTCTGGTTGGGCTTGCGTCAAAACGAGAACTAGTGCTGTTCCGAAAAATTAGGCGCCTGCTCAGGAGGTGAATTGCGAGTTGCTTCATCTGTTATTTGAACAAAGGCCAAACCAACTTGGCTTCATGGCTCAGTGGTTAGAGCGTCCGCACTAGAAAGCGGGAGGTCCCGAGTTCGAATCCCGGTGGAGTCAGCATCGTTTTTTCACCTCAGCCAGATTTTCCAGCTTTACCAATTTGATTTATATATATATATATATCCTGGATCCTACCTTTGGTCGACATTCCTTCGTCTAAAAATGTACATTAGGTCGACAATTACGATAGGTCAACATTTTCGTGTCGACCTAATGTTTGGTTCACGATTTCAACCCCTTCTGCATACATTCTTAATAAAATAAGTGCATGTATAATACCTTCATGGCGCCCTCTTTATTGTGTCTGTATATAGACGTAATAAACACAATGTATAGTATGTAGATTTGCACGTGAAAAAAGGGGTGTTATATCTTGCGTTGTCTAAAAATGTACATTAAGTTAACACGTAAATATTGCAAAATACCTTTAATACTTTGTTTATTTTATTATAACTTGTGCGTACGTCATACATAATAAATATACCATACATATTATTGTTGGCGCTGTTGAAGTTTATGGTGGTATTTTATTTGAATTTTTAGTGTCTGTATGTGCAGATACATTCAAATATGTGAAATATGTATATGTCGACTTAAGGTCGATGTCGACCTAAGGTAGGATCCAGCGTTATATATATATATATATATATATATATATATATATATATATATATATATATATATATATATATATATATATATATATATATATATATATATATATATATATATATGAACAGAGACACCATACGTCATGATGAAATTGTCACACTAGCAATCACCACGTGAGAGTCCCTTCCTTGCCCAATAACACAATTTGACGATAGGCAAGAATGTTCCACTCAAAAATAAAGCTGATGAAATCCTGACTTCGCCATATGGAACAAATAGAGAGGGAATTATGTTTTCAAACCTGCCCAGTGCCCCATTAAATTGTTTCAAACCTTAGCCGAAAAAGGAACTTTGTGTAGTGATAATGGTTCATCCAAGGTGGTCGGGTTGTACACTTTATTACCTCAATTACAAAAAGAATAATAAAATTTTGGAAATCACAATTTACGCAGGACCGATGCAACATGGGTATGGCAGACACAAGTGTCTACTTTTTACAGCCGGCTAAATAAATCGAAAGTAGTTATCCCATGGTCCATCACTGTAAGAACTTGAATGGAAAGTTCTTCCTTTTATAATTCCGGAGGCGTATAAGAAACTCCAAACTCAACTCGAATCCAAACATACATTTGTTCAGCATTATGTCTTAAATTGTGCTTTCGAATCCAAACTGTGTGATTTACAGACATCGAAGATGATGTGACACTGTGAGTACAAGTCTCCAATCGGTTTTGCATCTATCATGAACCATCCTTCTACCATCCACACTCACCAGTGTCTGAAACAGAATGTTAATTTACAGAAACGATTAAACGGATTATAGTAATTTCTCTTTGTTTTATAGTGTGTAGTTACTTGACAAAGGTTTAGAAAGCTAAAATAAACCGACATTTAACCCGTCTTACGTTAAGTGTATAGTGACATGCCAGGAAAAACTACGACTTTACTTCACAGTTGAAAAGTAAGATTTTACAAGGAAAGTTTCATTAGAATTATGTCAACCATATTTTACCTTTTCCAATGTGTTCCTCTTCAAAGTTTGAATATTTACTTAAGTTTCAGCCATCCTGATTCTAGTGACGAAGAATGACGATAACATGAATTTCAGTATCATCATTTGTATCAATGAGATTTTCGATCCTTTTGTCATGATCCTCTTTAGTTACACAATAAGACCTTGAAGAACACTACAGTATGAACATATAAAGGTCAAGCTTTACAATAGCTAATCTTAAGGTCTGAATAGAAACAGGTTTAAGAGATACGTTGAGGGCAATGATATTTCTCGATCACCTAGAAAACCAGCGCAAAACATGGTGGGTTTCAGGGGAAAATTTCAAGGAGACTCTGATATTTTAGCAAATCTCTGGGAGAAACATTAATTCTCAGATTTTGTAGATTTGATTGATTGCTCGTATCTGGTAGCAAAGGCTCCCCAGGTCCTCTATATAGTATCGTCACTGTCCTGACCTCCTGTTTGGCACGATCCTTGATTTTAGATAGGTGGCAAATGACTTAATTTGAAATTATATGGTGGTAATCATGCTATAAATGCTTGGGGAAGATTGATACATGCTATAACCATGCACAAATTGAATATTTCCAATCGGTTATCACGAATATTTTTCCAACCCACATTAAAAATAAGGCTGGCATGAAATTTGGACTATCTCCTTTGTTCAGAGACCGACATGAAAGTCTGACCTTGGTGAATTCTTGCGGTTTACAAGGTCGGAGGGTATGTAACTGCGCTTGATAGGGTTGACCTAAAATGTCTTAATTTTTGCCTTTTTAATCATAAAAATGAAAATCTCGTAACAAGTTGACACTAATTTCAAACAAATTTAAACCTTGAAACAGAAAAATCGGTCAACATTTAGTGAAAATAACGATCACAGTTCAAAGCAAAATCTGCCATATTTTTCTAGCCAATAGATCTCGATGAATTCTTTTTATTTTAATTCTTCATTTTGACGTTTTTGTACATATCAAGACAGGAAACAGATCCAAATGGTGCAGTATTCCAGAGATTTCATATTTGCTCCCAGTCTGCTTCTGCTAGAGTTTACGACTTTACACCAGCCAAGGTCATTTAGTTTCTTGCGGTCGGATGACGTCAAAGAATCGCCCAGTTTGAAGCTCTATCGCCCATTTTGAGTGTCGATTTTTCATGGCACAAATTTCCTCAGGATACATATCAACTTCCCAGAAGCAATAAGTTCTAGTCAAATTTCCCTCCCTTCGGAGAACTCGTCCCCCACGGCAATCACTTACTTGAAGCCTTATCGGATTTAATTCTCACATGCCTCGGTTGTCTAAGCTGTGGGAGAACCCTTGACGCAGAGGCATTGCTAAGTTGCCGTCTTTTATCATTAGTTAAACCTGCACATTTGTATGCAATGGAACGTGTAAAAAAACCTTTTGCCAGCCATAATCCAACATATAGAATGTTTTGTAAGGATTAAATAAGGTAAGGCACTCTTTAGTGAAGCAAAATCAGGTGGTGCGTCAACTAATTCAAACATGATTTCTGATTTGTCAGAACTTGGCGGGAAAATTAAAACCTGAATTATTGGACGCTTTTTGCTGACACATTTCGGGACCCATGCCTGTACACTCTGTCATCATTTTCTGAGAAGAGGTGTCGTGACGACATTTGTGGATACAAGTCATCCTGAAAAGTTGACGACAGTAGGCCTATACACAAAAGGGGACTTGAACTGTGTTTTAACTGTACGTTATATCCTAGAGGTAATATATAGCACATTTGTGTTATTTCTGTCGTTACGTCTTTTCTAGCGGCCCGCCCGTTTAACACTTTATGCTGAATGTTGGACAGTATATATCTGAAGACAAGAGATCAAAAAGCTGATGAGTTGGTTTGATTAGACCTCTCCTAAACTTAAAAAAAAAACTTGCTGTGTTGAACACATATTTCTTTAAAGTTCAGTTTTCCTGGGTTTTTCATTAACTTTTCAGATATTGTCAGCATTTCTTTATTGGTCCATTCCAAAATATCTCTCCTCTAGTTTGTGTTCCATCTTGGTTTATAAGAGTAGTTATTTAGGTGGAGTTTTAAGGCCCAGTTTCCAACCAATTGGTTCAAGTCGAACCGGACAGGACCTTGTTTCCAATTGTGACTCACTGGTCTGTTTTCTCTATTTTGTTGCTTATTCTAAGCACCAAGAACGCATATTTCAATTATAGGCTTTGTCATGAGCCTTTTGGCGTGCCATGCGAGTGCATGTGGAAAGCAATGTACAACGTGTCTGGAAGGGCAAACCTATCCTGTTACTTGGCCAAAGAAAGGAACAAATGAGCTGGTTGTAGAAGAACACGCAAGAAGACGCAAGAACACGCAAGAACACGCAAAAATCAAGAATTTAGGTAATATTAAAAGAATACAACGCGTATTGTTATCACACAGGAATCACTTATTGCAAATTAAATGGATGGATGGCAGGTCATAGTAGTGTAAGATGTAGAGATGTAAATAAAGAAATGGTTGTTAGCATTAGGGAATATTTTTGCCCTGTAAAGGCGTAAAGTGGTTCTTAGGAAACTCAAGAACGAGCAGATTATCGTAGAACATTAGCTTAGAATAATATTAACCATACGCTATTACTCCCTTTGGTTAATGGACTTAAAACCGTTGCTCGCACATGAATGTTGAAGCTTCCTGCGTACTTGATTCAAACAAGGGTTTGCACTCATACGTGATGAATTTTTCTTTAGGCCTTCTATAGATATGACAACAAAAGGTTAGCACATACCTGTTGAACAAGTCCATATACTGTATATTTGCCGGTCGAAAGTTTTGCAAGTGCGTGTAGTAGTCCCGATATTGTAGATGTGCCATATCATGGTTTAAGGTAGTCAAATCTCACCGCAATGGACAAATTTTTGTAGTCCGCACAGTTTCAAAGGTACACGGCAACTTCATACACAAAAATAAAACAAAAGTGCAGAGTACCACACAGCATAAACTGTATCACACAGCATATACTGTGACGAGAGCTGAGTGTTTTGGTTATTCATTGGGTCTTGTATACCTCACGCAGACCATGTGTGGCTAGATAAGGAGAAAAAAGGTTCTATAGTCTCCTTGAGACAATGTTCGTTTTCGACAATAATCTTGCTTTTATCTGCCAAACTCTTATTTCAATACTTCAATCAATAACAGTTAGTGACGCATTATAGAAATTCCAATGAAGGGACGTATCCCTTACACTCTACTCGTTAGCATGTTGTTGCCAACCGTCATGGAAAATTGTGAAATTTGTTTCTTTTGACGCTATCCGAGACGTGACGTATTGTTTCATTTGAAGATAGGCAACAATCTTTCTGCAAATTACTTTAATTGTTTTGTTTCTGAATGATCACAAAATTGTTTTAATCTGAGTGAAAGCTAGACTTTAACATTGCTTCCATCTAATGACGAAAAGGGAGCAACTGAAGCACCTAGTTTGATCGTTTCTTTCCAGTCGTTCTATAGAAATTGTTATTATAAGCTTCGCCATTGGCGGAAACGAACCTCCAAATCAAAGGTTATACAGGCAATTCCATTGTTAAGGGATTACTCGAAACAGAGTGGAAGAGATGATCATTTAAAGGACTTCGTCACAAAAGATTTGACAATGGAAACAAAGGGACCTGTCAATCAAATAATGGCGCCTCAAAAGATATAATCTGTTTCAAGTACATACTGTCTGGAAAAATTTGTTCGTTGTTTCTCCTTCTCTTGCAACTCTCTGCCCTGACTAAGCAATAAACTGAATTGTGTTTGGATGAGAATGAGTGTTAGACAGTTTTAGTAAGTAGGTTAGGAGAATTTGAACTTTGGGAGAATGACGCAATTTAACACGTACATGCAAAGTTACGTCATAAGAAAACATCTTTGCCGAAGGGAGGACCATCTCACATGACGCTGAAGGACTACACAAGGCAATACTTAAACAAAGAAGACACCAATAAACCTTGAAATCACAAAAATATTTCCTTCGTTTCCTGTCACAACCCATCTTCCACAACTACACTTAGACTAAACTATACCTTGCCCAACATATACATAAAATCGACACTAGATGGATATCTCAGGTAAAACCGCGCAGCTAAACCTAAACCTGATTTAAGAAAATTACAAAAGGAATGACTCCACAGAAATTCTATAACCTGTCACCTCGTATTATGCCATCATTTGTAAAACGAATAAAAAGTGAAATTATGACAGGAAAGTAAATTTTCATTTCACACCCCATCCTCCCAGGGGCGTAGCGAAAAGCAGTTTTCGGGGATGATTTACCAAGAGAAGTTACATGAAAAGAAACTGAGGTATCGTCCGTTCGGAAACGCAGCTATATTTTTTGAAAACTAATATTGACTTGGCATGTGAATAGTTTTCAACCGTATTACCAGACAATTTTTATGGCCCCTTGACAAAATAAGGGGTTTTCTCTCGTACCTCATTGGGTACGTACAACTCCACCGAACATAACCCTTACCGGCACAATAAGTAAATAAACGAGGTGTTCTGATTTACGAAACAAAATAAACTGAGTCCGTAAATTGTTAGGCTGCTAATGTAGACAAAATCTGGCCGGTGCGCACATTTTAAAAAGAAATTAACGGACTAAATGACATTCTAAGGAAAACATTGGTGATCCCTAAAATAATTTCAAACTATAACTAAGAATACAATCCATTCCATGGATACAATAAATTCAATGTCCACAACCCATTTAGAAATTCATCTTGCATATGATGCAATGAACAAAGTGTCAGCAGAGCATATAACATCAATTCTCCCAATGGAAAGGTGAAAATCAAAGCTGACAATTTTCTTGAATACATCCATTAATACTCAACATTTAAAGGCCAAATCCTCTCACCCCGAACTACAATTTTTGCAACGGTAGTCCACAGAGAATCTCAATTGGCTCAGCTTTTTGATTGACAGCAAGTCAAAAAAGTACCGAAGCTCATTTTAGACAGCCTATTGTACTAAAGGTGTTTTGGTTGCAATTTGGGGTCTTTAGTTGCATACTAACCCTGAAGCATAAAGTGAGATTTTGCCTGAATTAGGATGAATTTAAGACAGTTGTAGGAGGGGCTTAAGTAAGTACGTTAGGAGCATTGGAACTGCCTGGGGTGGGGTGAGGTTTTTAAAATTTAAACACTTTTTTCCCCATTCAGTAATGAAGCCTCTCTTCTTTTACATCTTGTACATGATTTTACATCTTGTATATGATGTTACATCTTGTACATGGTGGCATCATTTTACTTGTTTGTTGTCAATCACAGCAGTTACAATACAAAGCAATAAACAGACTAAACTCTCCCAAAACTCTGTTACGATCGTTTGGTAGCATCACGAAGGTACTAGCTCCATGGTGGTTTAAAGCAATTTCGGCGTCGGAAAATTAAAATTGGGTTGGAAACAAAGGGCAAAGGCAAATGTTGGTGACAAAAAATGTCAGGCGCAGCGTGAAACCGAGCCCAAAGTTTCCGAGTAGGGTTCAGGAACGAAGCCCTCGGAAGCTCTGAGGCTTTAGTATATTTCGGAATGAGAAATTAAGCCTCAGAAAAGGTATATTATTTTTTTTTCGGTTAACCTACTTCCTAAACCTAAATTTGGGGAGTGGGAGTGCGGCTGATTCTTATTCACAGTACAATTGAGCAAGTTATCATGGGACAAAAAGTTTAGGACAGTGGCATGGTTTGCGATCAATTTAACTGTTACTACTGCTTTTCTTAAAATTTTAACTCGATTCTCAAAATTCAAAGTGCAAATTAGATCTTCGTTTCTCGGACAGTAGGGAGAGAACGAAAGATTAAATCAGGGGTGGCGCCAGGATTTGCGTGTTTCTAGGCCCCCACAGAGGCGATGAGTTAGTCCCGGTGGGACGTGACTTGGTAGAATTTGAGGCTTGCAAAGCGCGCCGAAATTTTTGGCTTTGTTTTTAACAAATTCTTAAAAATCTGGAGTTTATTTTGAAGGAAAATTGAAATTTTTGAAAGAAATTTAGCTTTTGTAAGGGTGTTGGGTGTTTATTAAAGAATCTGTCCTTCATATGGTCAAAACAAAAACGTCATTTAGGTGAAAGCTAACATTTTGGGGGGTTTATGCATTTAACCTTACTAGGCTAACGTGTTAAGGCTTTAAGGCGAGGCTGGAAGTTTGCCCGAAAAGTTTTCATTTTTCTGAACGAAGACTTGAAAATTAACAGCTTATTATATTGGAGAAATTTTGGAATTTAATGAAAGAAAATTTGTTTTTTTTTTGGTAAGGGCATAATGGAAAAAGTTCGGTTTTCATTATTTGATATGCCTTTCAAGAGCGAAATTAGCTAGAATGTCGGAACGACTAACAGAGTTGACTTTGGTTATTTATCAGTTTATTTAGTATTTATTGAGTATGCATCGAAATTGGAAAACTTTGCCTTTTTTAACAATCTGAAGCTTACATTCATGAGAAAATTTTCTAATTTTACAGAAGATGGGGGAGGGTTATGGAAGGATTTGATCTTCTTATAATAAAAATGAAGTACGGAGTGATCTGAAGTTTGTTGGATTTGCTGATTATCATCTTGCAGATTAAGACTCTCGGACCATATTGGAAGATTTTCCAGCGGAAAAAGTGTGGTTTCTCATCTATTTGAAGTTTTACATTTTATACATTGAGATAGGCTTACGAGAGCGCTTCAGTTTGGGAGGGGTAAAATTGCTTTTCCTTGTCTGAAAAATGAAATCCTACCCGAAATACTTTCTAAGTGGAGCGCACAGACTTCTTGAAAAATTGAGAACCCCAGACAGCAGGAAATGGCATTTTGCGGGCTCGTAACTAGAAACATAGCAGTCATTTTTGAGATTTCTTTCGCAATAAAATTTTCACTCCATAATATTGCCCCCAAAGGAAGAATAATTTGCAAGCATGCATTGTTCTGTTAAGTAGTCTGTTCGACGAAAACACTATCTAAGGATAGCGCCACCATAAGGTGGCGCGAAACGTACAAAAAATGTTAAAAAATCTAATCATCAGACAGCCGGAAATGGCATTTCACAGATTTAGCAGTCGTTATTTGAGCTTTCCTTTTAAATAATAGTTTCACTTTAATAGGAGAAAAGCAAGTTACTAAGTGATCAGAAAATTACCACATAAAAGATACTACCACAATTTCTCTTTTGGGGGACTAAACTATGCAACGGGACTGAAAACATACTCTGTTTTGACTCGTTGTATTCAATTGCAAATTCCACCCAGCAGATGAAATTTTCTACGCTCGAACTCCAGACTTTAAATGATTCTACTTCCAACGTATTTGAAAATATGTCACGTTACAACAAACAAGGTGGCTTCAAATCAATTTTCAGTCGGACTTATGGGGAGACATTCTCACACTAGTGTTTATCTTTAAGTGTGGCTGAAAACGGCCTGGCCGATTTTCATTACCGTTGCTAGAATTCGGCTGTCGGGGCAGACTCGATGGCGGACCATTGAGCCCTGCATGCACATGAACAACCTCTCGTCCGTTTTTGTGAGGAAAATTTGGAATTATGAGTTTCCTTGAAGAATATGGTCTTCTAGTAAGCAAAATCATGAAGATCGTCTGGGTGACTGAAGTTTGTCAGGCTGTAGATGAAGGTTATTTTGCGACAAAATTGGTGTTTCAACAACAGGGAGAGGGCAGCCTTCCCCGACGAGGCATGACCTTGCACGCACGCATTGAAGATGGGATGAGGGATACCAAAGCTAGTAAGAAGAGATTAAAAGTCGATTCAGATATGCGTAGAAAAAAGCGTTACAAAAGAAATATATAGTTCATGATCATCCATTCAGTAACTTTAGTCTTTAACGCTTTTCATTTTAAGACCTCCCCGGAAAAATAATGTCCTTCCACGACGGGGGAGGGGATAGGACAAGGTACATGGAATGATATTTATTGGAGCTAAGAAGTGATTGAAAATCCATTCCGATATGTACTGAAATAGCATTACAAAACAAAATATATGTTCAAAATCAACCATCCAGTAACTTCAGTCCTGGTAGGTTTTTACTTATTTACATCATTTTTAGGCCTCCCCGACAAAACCGCCGACCTTCCCCGACGGGGGTCAGTGTTCCCCGACCGAGACTATGACCCCCGGCCCCCCGCTGGCGCCACCCATGGATTAATTAAAAAAAAAACGTTTCTCGAAATGTTGCTAATCTTCCACTAGATGTCGTTAACCTTGAAGTTGAAATAGTATTATATGCAGATTCTGTATAGAATGTATGAAAAGGGTTTGTTATGCTTTCTCCGGGTGATCTATATACTTAGTGTGCTTCACAGGTTTGTCATTTTTTCCCGACCAGATTAATAGGCCTACTTAAACATCGCAGCTTCTGGGTCCAGGGGCCTTGCCCCATGTGAACCAACAGAACGAAAGCGGCCACCTGAACCTAATATCTAACCTGTTGTCTATCTATTCTGAGACTTATATTGTGTACCTCAAGTTAGAAAAAACAAAATACTTATTTAGCAGCATGGAGAATGAAATCTAACAGTCCAACTCCCATCTTGAAAGGATATTCTTGAGCCGGGATATAAAATGTTGAAGTTAAATCTTTTAATTTAAAATGGTATATTGCGCAATAAATTGTGCTGTCATTATTTTTCTACTCAGGTTACAATGTTGCATTTCTTTGTTTTCTTAATTTTACTGCACCTTTTGCAAAAGTTTGTCCATTGAAGATGGTATTTGGACTGTTACAATTCACTTTTCATCATGTTTAATATATATTTTGGAATTTTTTTAACTTGAAGTACACTCTAAATAAGTAATAAACCTCTTGCTTCTGTTCACTCCTTTGCTCCCTTGGCACAATTCCATAAGGGGTTCTAGACTGATCCTCTTGACGGAACCTTTTTTTACAAAATACACACATCCTAAAATTAGTTTTTACCCAGAGATAATCTTATGCTATACAATCTCAGAGTTCTGAGACGAGCCATTACCCCTGAACCTCCACAGAGGCTTTCCCCATTGAAGATAACAGAGGTCCATGACGGTCCATGGACCCATCTGCTGAAGCAAAATATACATACGCTAAACCTTCACTTTTAACCACAGAAGTACTAAGACCTCTGAGCTTGCGGGAATCTTGCGCGCGTCCAGGAGTCCCACCAGGACTTTGTCTCTGGAATCCACGAGAGCTCTACGATAATCTTCGGGATCCTATCCAAAAAGAGTTTTGCCCCAAACATCTTTCTTCAAGCCCTCAGCTCGTCCCTTCCCTCTCGACTTTAAACTCCTGTTGCCTTCACCGATAGGCAATCGTGACTTTCCGACCTCAAATCTAAGATAAATGTTGCAAATCTCATTGATTATTAGATGTCCCTTTAGAAGTAAAAGAAAATTGAAAAAGGTCAAAACCAGACCTTAATGCCTCACATTCCCCATTCATGTTTCTATGCTGACGAAACGAAAAGTGTGTTTGTAGGGGTAAGTTAAAACAAATTCGTGGTCCTCCCTTTTGACTAAGAGACTTTGTAAGCCTGGCTTTTAGTATTTATTTGCTATCGTGACCATATGTTACGAGAAAGAAACGCAACCAGATTGTCATATCGATGCAGTCACTTTCAGCAAAATTATGCCGAGATGGACACCTCTAACGGACTATCATCAGCAGTATGCAAATTAGCTTAAAACAACTGGCATAATTATCTTTTGACAATACAGAAAATACATGTGATTCAAATCCTTGCCAAAATGATGGACAGAATGATGGAATATGTGGTAGTTTGGGCATGAAGCTGGAAGGGAAGCGTTTTATAATATGTTGTGTTGCGTAATAAAATACAACAAAACACTCAAGAGAACTAGACGGTTTGTACTTGCAATCTATTACACATCGAAGCCATTGAAGATGGCAAGAAGGGAATCGGAAAAGCGCAAAGAGTAGCACCGATTGAATTCAAGTCTCGATCTAATAATTATTAGAAGTAAACGGCCTGCCATACAACATTATCAATGTCAAAATGTTCTATCTCAGCTTCACGCGTTGTATAATAAAGGCATCTGTCAAGCAAGCAACTGACAATTTCTGCGGCAGATTTGAGCATTTGCCCATAGGAACTTAAACCTGAACCGTGTCAATGGATTCTAGTGGCTGACCAGAGTTTTAAAAGAATATTCCGGTGTCTATTTCATAGGGTATCAAATAAAAGTGAAAAAATTTTCAGGGCACTCCCTTCAAACTCCACACCTTTAGGTTATTCATAACTTAAGATTTTCCTGTTTAAAGATAGGTTACCTTCGTCAAAAACAGACCCCCGGTTGCCTCAAGGTTACACAATGTAATGTAATACTGGCAGATTACTTCCAAAATCTTTTGTTGTTCTTTAAAAATTGAAGTAATTAATCTGACTTTGAAACTTCACACCAGGCAAATATTGAATAATGTTTGTTTGAGGTTGAAGTGCAAATTTTGTGAGCACAAAGGTTGCAGCTTTAAAAGTGTCTGTATATTTCATTTGCATACATGAACATCATTTAGAGAAATAAAAGATGGTCAACTAATTTGCAGGTATGACGTCACAGAATTCCCACAATACAATGTGTTTCTTTGGTTTGAATATTTTCCTTAAAAAGTCATAACTTCTGAATGCAACATGGCACTGAAGAGGGATTTTTACAACTGAAGAGCAAAAATTGCCTTGATTATTTAAAACACTTGAAATTTGTTACCGGAATATCCCTTTTAAACAGTTGGAGGTTTTTATGGTGGTTATTTTTAGTGTGTAGCAGTGTATACCTTCCTTCGCGACTTTTAAAACTAGTACAACTTTATGTGTGATCAAACTTGCTGTTTACGGTTTCGGTTCTAGTTTGTTTCTCCGTGCCCGTTTCTGTGTACGTTAAAAGAAAACTGACCCTTTAATTAGGCCTGATATATTAACGTAATTCTCTATGGAAGACTTGATACTCCTACTGCGTTGAAGAGAACTGCGGTGTCGTCAAGGGTGAAAACTATGTCACTAGACTTTTTGAATAATCAAAGGTAAATGCAATTATCAGTGATCAAAATGCCTTCCCATTGACCGACAGCATTTCTTTCCAGCAGCTAATTCAGCATGTCTATCTTTTCTATGAACTAATTCCTGGTTGTTTCTACGACAGGCCTATGTGCCCATTTTCGATAGATTTATCGACTGTGGTCATGATTGTTTGACTGTGATCTAAACAATTATGAGCATGTCACGTGACAGTTTGGTAAGAAAGAAGAGTGATTTGTCAACATTCGTAATAGCTCCATGATTATAGTCACATCTGCACATATTTATTGTGTCAATGGAAGTATTACCATGTTTTAACTCATAGACGCCCAGGCCCGCATTGGGCACACTTACCTTACCCACGCCTATTTACTTCACGGAGATGGAAGACCGCACTGCATACCTTGTGAATGTGCTGTCACCGTTAGTCACATTCTCGTTGACTGCTCTGAATACTCCCACATTCGCCGAAAATGCTACACCGTACCCAACCTGAAAACCTTGTTTGAAAAACCAAACCTTCCCTTATTCTTGGCTTTCTCAAGGAAAGTAAATTTTATAGAAATTTCTTACACGACTCCCGTCTTGCTGTTTTCTTTTCCCTTACTCAAAATCCAGATATGGATTTATATCTGGATATATCTCGTTAAATACAGCCTTTATATGGCCATATCAAGCCAGATATACAGCCAGATTTAGATGGCTTGATATAATATATCAAGTTTGATATGGCCATATCAAGCCTAATATTACTTGATTCAAGAAAAGCCCACATATGCAAATAAAGTTTTACATGGCCATATCAAGCCAGATATAAATTGATGAAGTGCCTTCCCAGATATACAAATAAAGTTTTTTATGTCCATATCAAGCCAGATATAAATTGATGAAATGCCTTCCCAGATATGTAAATACAGTTTTTCATGGCCATATCAAGCCAGATATAAATTTATTCAATCCTTGTCCAGATATACAAATAAAGTTTTATATGGCCATATCAAGCCGGATATAAATTGATGAAGTACCTTCCCAGATAAGCAAATAAATTTTGATATGGCTATATCAGGTCAGATATAACTGAATAAAATACCATGACAGAATTACATATTAAATTTTACATAGCCATATTAATACTTTTTGGTTTAATTTGTGGACTTGTCCTACATAAAGATTTTCTGGAAGCTGAACAAGTCTCAGCAAACCAAAATCAGAACATTCAAACCACATTGAGCCATACTATACTAACATATGCAAATGACTCTCCAATGTGGGCGTGGTCAGGATTTATGGCCCTGATTTTCTTTTTGTTTTGATTAAGGAAGTAATTTGTAAAAAAATCATGAAACCTTCAACAAAATTTATGTTGGGATATTGCCCCATATGATAATTTAAACCAACAGTGCAGTGTAAACATTTAAAAGTAGGAATTTCAAAGCAGTTTTTCTTCACTATTAAGTAATTTAACAACTTCAAATAAATAAGTCAATGTTATACAATGGGCTTTTAACTTTGTGATAGATGTTCAGATAGCCCTTAACATTATGCTGGCTCTGAAGGCTTCTGATACGCTTTACACAAAGGTAGTGCACTAATAAATTTTGGTCCAGTCATATATGGTCCAGATATGGGACATATATGCACCATATTTGTCTCCTTAATATTGGATCAATACAGTAAATCTTTATATAAACCATATTTGGTACTGCTTTATATTGGATCAGTATGGAATAGCTTTATATAAACCATATATGGTATTGCATTATATGGTTTATATTTGTTCTAGATAAAGACCTGATCCAGATAAAATTTTATCTGGCCCATATATGGATTAGATCTGGTTCTGGCACAGATCAAGTTTATATCTGCCCAATTTTTTATCTGGCCCAGATATAAATCCCATATCTGCAGCAGATATGGGCCAGATATGAAATTCATATCTGGCTCATATATGGAATTTCATATCTGGTCCATATCTGGATTTGGAGTAAGGGTTTAATAGAATTTGAGCCCCCTGTTTGACATTTTGTCTTTTAATTTTCCCTTTTTAGGTAGTTTTACCCCAACAATGTAAAGTTGTCCAACTTGGTACCACTATATAACACATACGTGTTGGTGTATCGCAAAATCCCCTATAAGTAACTAACTAACTAACGTATATAGACTCCAGTGCTAGAAGTAGGCATTTGCAAACTTCCTTAGAATATCTACCCAACCAGAGAAAATTTACACCTATGGTCAATTATTAAATCGAGCCAAAGCTCAAACGATCAGATAAGAGACGGTCACTCTATTCAAGAAATGCAGGTTACATATTTTAATGCAGCAAATTACAGGGTGTAGGATTTGAGCTATAGCAACGGATGAAGGCCTATGCAGTGACCGGAACTAGAGAACAGATCCAGAGATAATTGTTCCATAAGTATAACTTAGGCTGATTCTGAAATCACAGGTTTTTGTTGTTATATCAGGGTTGCATGGCCAAGAAAAGAAAGAAAAGTCCTCTGATGCGTAAAATTTAACACGGACAGAATACCTTTGTTGGTTGTTGCCGTTTGACAGTATTGAATATATTCTTTGTCGTGACGTGGGGGTAGACAAGGGATTTGCGCATTTATTAACCAGTTCGGAAATTTCTTCTTAAAATAGTGAGCATAGGCCCATTAAGTTAGTCGGATAAGGTTTGTTGCTAACCTAGCCCCGGGCGACTTCTACTACTCAGTGAACACATGTAAGTTATGGTATTTTGCTATGCTCTCGTTCATTAATGACTGAAAGCCGGCTATGCTCTTTGTATTTCATTATTTTAATAGTGAGCTGCATCTGTAGGCCTTTATAAATGAAATATCTTCTCGCACAAAAGATTGTTTTGTAAAGTAGCTGAAGAAAGTATGGAAAACCGGGACTACGTACTTTCCCTATAGAAATCATGTACTGAGTTGGCTACTCCGTTTATTCCATTAGGGTAATTATTGGTACTAAACGTGGTGACGAAACTCACAATGCATAGCCATAGGTCACAAATGGGCGTAACGGAAGTGTTTTGTGATAAAGATTAAATCAAAGTGCATTTAGACTTTATATAGTTAACATATACAGATTTAATTTTGTCATAGTCTGAAAGTTTGTTTGACACTATGAGTTTTCGTGAATGTGAAAATCCACTTTGGTCACCAACTTACATACACTTCTGGTTAATGAGCTGAAAACAGATTTTTGATTGTAAGATGGCACCATTATTCTCACCAGCGACTCGCCATATGACTTTGCAATAACATGTATGTGACATATATGAAGTTAAAATTGTTTAAATGTTTTCAAAGCTACATTTTTGAGGCACGGCTCTTGTAGGTGAACCTAGTTATGCACTGCCTTGGTAAGATTTTCTGTTCGTTTAATGAAACACGCATTTTGATAGCTTTGGATGACTGCGGGATTGAATTTCTCCATTAAATACAGTTTTTACATTACAGTTTCATATTCGGAAAGCATTAAAGTTGGCGACTTTTGTTCCCATTTTCAACACGAAATTTAGGTCATATGAGCATGTTTATAACTCTATCTCATGCATACAATATCTCTGTCTCTTTAATACCTCGGTGGCAATTTTCAAGAACACGCTTGCTTTCTTGTATCCTCAGAAGTGAGGAAGGAAGTATTTGGGATGATTGACCTTTAGACCCACTCCAAAAGCAGGACCTTTGACGCAAAACCAACCAGCTAGGTCGCATCATCTTCTGAGCCCCTACGGGGAAAGATTGTTTCATCAAAGCGCATCCAGGGCTACGTGTTAGATCATATTGGTGTTGAATGCTATCCCTTTGAAAATTCTAGAGGTCCAACCCTGCCTAAAGGAACAGGATGTTGTTTCACTTTGAAACCACAGAAATACTTCCTCTAGGCAAAGAATCACTAAGTCCCTCGGGTTTCTTATAGGGAACACATGCTGCATACGGAGATATAAAATATATGTATCTGTGTTACTGTGTATAACCTGAGCTGGTACCCGAGCAACCACAACATATCAATTCATGTCTATTATTATTATTATCTCAATAAACGCGGCAAATGAATACCTGCAATGACAACAAAAACCAAAAAAACTATTTACTTTTCAGAAATTTATGAAATACTTTTCTCTTCACAAAACGTCCTCCATAACGTCTCTAGCCATCATCTCAAAATGTGTGGAATATGGGCGGTATTTGGGAACGGCTCAGTGAGGGATTTCTCGATACAATATGAGAGTGCGTTCAAGGTGTCACACAGAGGACCTGACGCCTTCCGAATTGAGAGCATAAGCCATTTAGATAACTGTTGCGTAGCATTCCATCGTCTTGCTATCGTTGATGATCTTAATGGTATGCAGCCAATGAGAATCAAACCCTATCCATACGTGTGGCTTCTATACAATGGAGAAATATACAATTACAAACGAGTGAGTACTTTATGCTTGTTCCCTTACCTGAAAGATTGAGATTTTATACTCCACCCAACATTGAAATGTAAAGATCGGTTCGTGGGAATACATTGTGTATTAGATAAAGACCAATAAACTTCAAAAGAGTGATTGTTATATGATGAAAATGTGTGGTTGTATATATATTTCAAATGCCAATGTTAAGAGGTCAAGTGTATATAAAGCATATCTACGTTAACCCAGTTTTATACTGCATAACACCTTCAAAGAATAAAATCATTTTAAACTACTCTTCAGATTTCCAAGCGTTGATGTCAAAGATCAGCAATAGATAAATTGCCGCGCACCGCGCTTAATGTAGCCGTTAGTTTGAAAGGGTTTCAAATTGGTTGGCCCGGCCAAAGTACATATACTTTCCATAAAAACTTCATTCCTACTAAATCGAAATCCTCAACTTCTACCTGGTCCAATATGGTCCATGCGGTCCATTGATCGTGCGTTATCCTTTTACTATTGATTGCACATTAAATTCAGAATAAATTGACGGCCAAAGTCATATTACAAACTTGAAACTAGATTGCTTTAGTTGTAAAATATGCCTGTTATAGGCGGTTTGTCATGTGGTATTGTGTTCTTCTCTCATTACACTTTTGTTAAAATATTCTTTTCAGCGCATCTGCATTCCTGTGTGTGAGGTGATAGATGCATATACCATAACTTCACGACTGTAAAAAAGGCCGTGGACGGCTCGACTTGAACCAGCTGGTTGAAAACTTGGCCGTGAAATTCCATCTAACTAACTAACTAACTAGATCTGTTTTCAAGCTTTGAAAAAAGCTTCCTGTTTCTTCATTTTTACTATTTTGGTCTGAAATCACTTCGGAATTTCCTGCCTCAAAAACGGTGTTTCTTCATAAAACCTGTATTTTTATAGATTTGATACAGTGTAACAACTAAGTGGATATTGTTTCGTATAGTTCCACTTGTTTTTAACTTAAAGCAAATACACATAGCCGCTATTGTTTGACATCAAATGTGACTATAGAAGCCATGGATTACAACCGTGGTAGAACAGGGAGTCACTCCTCCACCGAACTTTGGAAATACGCAACAGACTTAGGTTATTACAGTAAACTTCTGAGGTAGAAGTTCCCTCCTCACACACACATGCACACACCTACACACATTTGAGAAAAATCAACGCCATAGCAAGCTTTTCAGGAGGAGACTTTTCACACAGGTACTTTTTAGAACTTTATTCACAAATGGTGAGATTAAAACTTTATCACATGAAAAAAATTAGCCTTAAGGAGATCTGTCACGGCTGCAGCAGTTTTAATGGAAAACTTCGGTCGTCTGTTACAGTGCCCGACCAATAATGGTTCATTACTCCAATTAGCTGTTTGAATGAGCAGCAGTTTTGATTACCATTCTGGTACAATAGAAGCGCAACAACTATGGGGTTCAAATGACAACTTACAATAAATTCTGAAAAAAATGTAAGCTAAAAGGGATCAAAATACTTCTGGTGCATTGAAAGCTACATCTTCTTTCAGTTAATTGTAAAAAAAACTGTTATCAAATATAAACTTGTGTTGTTCAAATAGTTTAATTAATTTTAAAATGCTTAAATAGGCATATATTTGACAAGATTGAACAAAGGGTAATTTTTCCGAATGAATGCAACATGAACAAGATAGGAGTCCCTCCCAAACGTCAGACAGAAAAAATACCTCCACATGTCTTCATAAGCATAAAAACTGGGAAGAAACTAGGAAAACATGCAAAAGACGGGCCTATGAAAATGTTACGTATATAGTATTGTCCAAATTGGGCAATGACTAGTTTAGCAGGCATGAATAGAGATCATTATCTCACTTTTACTGCAGACTGGGCAGACTTAAATTATTTTTTGATGTATTTAAAATAATAGTCAAGAGGCAAATTTATTTTTGATATATTTTGAAGAGGAACATACTTCTAAGCGTTCATGCAGGCATGATGTTATGGACTCACCTTGTTGGCCAATGTTTTGTTTTATTTTGTAATTTAACATCAGTTTTATGCAACTAAACTCTGATATTTTAATGCCATAAGTGCATTGTAAGCAAGCTATAGCTATAGCTTTCTTAATCACTTTCGGGTTAAACTAATAGGATGAAAAGTACAGAAAAGAAAACATTAGCCAAAAATGTGAAACCATGACATCACACCTGCTTGCCTCAAGTTCACTTTGAATAGAAAATTTTTCAACTTCCATTGCTTATATCTCGAGAACCGGAAATGAGAAATAAATGAAATTTTCATCAGAATACTTAGAATATCTTCATCTTTAACAAATCAAAAATAAATTTAGCTTGCAACCTTCTTTTAATCTGTCCATCAAAACCACATTTAAATGCATATGTGATTGTTAACACCACTGATAATCCGTACGTGTTAGCAACAGTTAAATTGTTGCTTTTGTTACAATGTTTCAATGTTCAACTGTTAGTCTTGTGAAATAACTCCAAAATAAATCAAATTCACAGTATTGCAGTCCATTCTTAATTGAAAGGAAGTCTGTTAGAAGGGCACCAGTCAGTATATTTTCAGCCATCCAGGAAATATACAGTCATAGTCTGATAATTGCATCCTTAAATGATCATTAAAAGTTTCAAAACTAAAATGAAAAATAATGGAAAGTGATGCTCCGGAAATTATTCAAGTTAGATTTATTTCCAAACAATAGTTCAAAGGGGAGTAATGAAACCTTTTTTTCTATTTCAGAAGTTTATTCTCTGAACTATGACATTTCCTCTGACTTTGGCCCCTTTTAACAGAAAATTTGAAAATAAGTTTGTATTGCAGAAAAGTATGATTTCTGAGTTTCCTGTAAGAAATTCAGTTTATTTTTGAAAAAGCTAGATACAATAGAATGCTGTTGACCCTCGAGAGGTTTGTTGATGAGTCGGCGAAGCAATGTGGCTTTTGTTATTTATATGAAGAAGTAACACTATATCCAGTTTTAGAATTTGAATTTATTTTATGTATCTCGTATAAACCTTTCAAACATTTTATTTTGTAGATTAAGTCTCACTTTGGTTTCAATTATTCGACTGAGTGTGACGGGGAATCTATCATCCATCTCTATATGAAAGGTGGCATAGAGTTCGCCGCTTCTATGTTGGATGGTGTCTTTGCATTTTGTCTTGTGGACACATTTTCCGAAAAGGTAACAGACACTATTAATCATGAAATACCAGTCTGATTATTTACGTATGTGGGACTGTCCAGAGATTAAAGGAAGTTCATGCAGCGATAATCGGGTACTGTAAACGTCTTATGTCTAATTTTGGTGGCATTTTGTTTAAGGTGACTGATCTTTCGCTTCAACATTCTCCGAGAGAATGAACTCTCGGCCCATGCAAGTCTATAAAAGCGTATCTTAAAATTTCGGGATTAGTCATTGATTACGCTCTCTATATATGTAATAATATCTCTAAGATAGCAAAAAGGGAAGAAGTTGGGGACAGTTTTTAAAGGTTGGATAAATAGTACCCACACATTTAAAATCAGGCATGTGAGTGGCAACTCATTAGCTTGGTTGAGGGAATAATTTGGGAGACGATCAATGGCGCGCACGGAGCGCTGCGCTTCTGCGGCCGTGGCCGCTAAATGAAAATACGGTAAAATTGTTAAAGTTATAAAATATGTAACTGATAACCTATATGTAACTGATTGTGACCAGAGAGAACCCCCTAAAAATCTTTGGCATCCTAAAACCAAAAATAAAAACATTTCCCCTTCTGAAATACCCCCTCCCACCTTAGAAGCGACATTGCATGGATTTATAGGTAGTCCTATTAGGTTTCGTTAGTTATATGAATTGTGACGGAGGAATTGTCAAATACGGTAAGCCACAACCATGGTACTTCCACGATTCTACCATCCGGCCACAATCAGCTCACATATGTTGCTCCTATAACAATTTTACGTTGTTTTCATGAGATGATCTTCTTCTTCCTGATCAGGAAAGCATCACACCGTCTATTAAGGCTAAATTATAATGTTAAGGTTAGTCTTGAGGTTTTTCATTGAAGTAAGTGGTAGGATAACATCGGGTCTCTGCTCTGTCCCAAAAGGTGTGAAACCTACAATAGCTCTGGTTAATTTATCATTTCCTCTTTTAACTCAGTTTATAGTTTTGGCAGTTTTACATTTAAACAATCATATCACTTGTTAGTTTATAACAGAGTTTGGTCGGAGCACTTAATTTTTTACAAATTTTGCATGATTGTATATCGAAGGGTACGTGTAGTTACAACATTTTCATCCCATAAATAAAATAGACATCTTATGGAATAATTGAACTATTTTGGGCAGTTTGTTTCGTTTAACAATGTTATATTTGATCTCCAACGGAGCTGTTATGTTTCATATCATACCAATCGCCATCCACAATAAACTGGGAAACAGGATGCATATAAAATTCAAAAATGTCTCATTAACGTCATAAAATTCTTGATTATTCGCCAATTTGTTCTTTTGTGTGATATCTTTTAAGAGAAAAATAAGTTGACAGGTTCGCGGGAGTTTGCCAAATCTTCTTTTACCCTCTACAGGTTTATCTTGGAAGAGATACGTTTGGAGTGAAACCCCTGTTTAAATTAATGAGCGAAGGTTTCATGGCCGTTTGTTCTGAAGCAAAAGGTAGAAGCTGTACATGTATGCACTCTGTGTTATGACAAATGATAAAAAATGTTCTGTACTAATAGAAGAAAAAACGGATGTTGATAATACCTATTGCTTGAAGTGAAATATATCTTTTTTAATGGAACTATTTTATATATATATAATATTTTTTAACAAAATATATACCAACTGCATTCCAGAGGCCATTTTTGGAACAAGTTGCTGTGAAGGAAGATTAAACTCGGGTGTTTACCTCAACCGCTATCATTAAGTCCTTTAAAATTTTATCCATCTCGATCTGCCAATGTACGTTGGAAGTCTTTATCTGATGCCATAGCCATGGGACAACATTCCATAAAAAACAATACACAATGTCGCTTTCATAACTATTTTTAGGTTTACTTGGGGTCTACAATAACCTTTGTTGGGAGGCCTCAATTACACCCAACGGGTAAACAAGTAGGCCTAATTATTAAGCAAAAGAGCATCGGTGTTGATTTGTTGGTATGTTGGATATGCATGTCTTTCCAATTCCGTGTCTTTTTCATAATTACATTACCCTGCCCACACATTGTACTTTTGTGCCTGCAAGATATCAAAATTTGCATAGCGGTCATGTTTGCGTTACGTGTTGATGCCAAATGTAGGTCATGCTAGGTCTATACTTAATCGTTCTATTGAAGGTGAGATACTGCATATTCTACCGACCGTCACTTTTGCTGAGACCTCCTTTCACTTTTTTTTTTTGGGGGGGGGGGGGTACGTTTATGATATTTCTGACTCAAACATCATTAGTAATCATAAATCTTCTCTTTTTTAATGAAGGCCTAATACAGATTCAGAATCAGAATGGAAAGAGCATTTATCCATTTCCACCTGGATTTGTGGATACTTATCAGCTGAAAAAAGATGGAAAAGTAAATCTTATATGTTCGAAAGAGTTCCATTGTATCGAAGCGGTGCCAAAGTGGACGGAACTATCCCCTGTGACGATGATCAAAGGTGAAGGAAATTGGTGTGCGAATGGCGTATATAGGAAGCAGACCGGAGAAAAAGAAAACGTAGTGGTTTGTCTTACTTCAAGGTCAAAGACCTCTTATCTGTTCCCTCTGTGAAAATATGTCAAAACCCTTCGGTCATTATTCCTAAATTTTGCTGAAATTTTGCTCCAAATTTTCCCTCCTCTGTTTCTCCAGATTTTAATTAGCGCTTGGCTCCCAGTCTAGAATAGCTTCCTGCGTCTATGTTCAATTAGGGACGAATGTACCAACTAGCAATCGAAAAAAAAGTCAGACTCGAGTTGTATTCTCTCGACAAGAAAGGTGTCAGTTTTATAAAACTATTAACAAATATGAGGAGTGAGAGATTAAGGATTTTAATACAAGAGTTTAGGGTCACATCAAGTTATGATTTGTTTGAAGAGTACTTATTCTTATCATTTCGGTGAAATTTGATGGAAATTCGATGTGTGGTTCGCAAGATGTGAACAGTTAATATTGTCACATCTCCAACAACTTGAAGCAAGTTAATATGACATCAGCTTTACAGAAAATATTTTCCTCAATAATCCCATGTTTTCAGAATATGATTGCATAAGTGGCGTTAGAGCTATGCAAATGTTGCACTTTCCACAGGGAGGTCCTTTCCTGTTAACTGTCTGGTCACTCAACAAAATGGTCTGAAAAATGTAAGTGAGAGAAAGTGATAACACCTATGCTGCCCTGAAGTTCAGTTTGGCACACAAATATAGGGACATCATTTACTGATATCTCGAGAAATACGTGATCGATTAGAACAGAAATTTCACCACACTGTGTTGATATGGTTCGTCTTTCACTTATAAAAATTAAATTTTTGAATAAAAATTCTAATTTAATGACAAAACTATAGATGATGAAAGTTACACATTAGGAAAGAGATCTTTTAATTTTTTTTAGCAGGGGATATCGGCCAAAATATTCGCAGACTTTTGACGGAAGCAGTACGAAAACGGCTTATGTCAGATAGACGAATAGGCTGTCTCCTTTCAGGTGGGTACTTTCATACATTGTGAATTTTAAATTGGCTTACATGTGAAAGAAACGAATAATATACTGGTTATCCTTGCCTTTTACTAGTGGTAATCATGCCCCAGACAATAAAGTCAGAGGTCTGTGCAGTAACGATGTTTGACTCGGGAGTTCAAGTTTTAGTGCGGTATGTTCTTTAATACTGAAGAGTAAACAACAAGCAAACAGATGAAGTCAAAGTTATACTGGCGATTGGTAGGTCCGCTCGACTTTGAAGTTCGATTGCATTCTGCTGTGAGCTCTACACAATTGAAGAAAGTAATGTTTTTCATTCGTTTTGAGTCGTTTTCATATCGGTTATCCATGTTTTCTTGGTAACCTAATAAATTGATTTTGCTAATGGTTACACTCACCTAGTTAGTAATTAAAAACTTAAATTGTCCACCTGTGAACACGTTTAAATGCTACACATGTTAATTTACTGGCCTTTAAATTTTTAGCAATGAAACGGTTTTAAAAGCAAAATATTTATACATTTGTGTTTAGCATCTAAACATGTTTACAAAGTGGGAACTAAAGGTGTTTAGAGAAAATCGTTTGAATCCTAAACGCCTGTTAAGCCTGACGATGAACGAAAAGAATAAGAATGGTATCATTAAAACATTAAAGACATGGTCCAACACGAACAAGCCAGTGAGCAACAACTAAAAAAAGGCCGTAGTGGGTCTGACTTGAACCAATCGGTTGGAAACTGGGCCGTAAAACTCAATCTAACTTAACCTTAAGAGCTCAGGCAAAGTAAATGTTTTTTTTTTTCTCATTTAATCTTTATTTTCTCTTGGCCATCAAATTCAGGTAAAGGTTACAAATGACATTGAAACAGCAAATATTCCATTAAAATAACATTAACAAAAAAATACAGAAATATTCTTAATCTTCTAAATCCAGCAACGTATACCATGGCAACCAATATCTTTCCCAAATGTTTACTTTCATGTTTTTCTTAAAAATATATTTGTTAATGTTAAAATAATACTTTAAAAACTTCTGCAAACTATACACCGACTGTTGTTGCTTACACTTAAAAATATGAAACTTCACCAAAATGATCAGAAGGTTACCGTTTCAAGGAGATTAATATTGATATTTGCTTTAGTGAAAATATTATGCAAATATTTCCAAAGAACAGATGTGAAATTGCAATAATAAAAGAAGTGCTGGATTGTTTCGGTTTCGTTGTGACAAAAGCTACACTTATCGGAATCAATTGCATTTATAACAAAGAGACAATTGTTCGTAGGGACAATTCGGTGAAGAATACTGTACTGAAACCATCTAATCTGAACGTCAATAGAGCAGCTGAAAGGTATGGAACAATATAAACTCCAGGATTCTGGAGAAACGTTTAAGTATTCACACCATTTGTTAAACGAGGTCTTACGAAACTTTGACAGTTTTACGAGTTTACTATAAACAGCTTTACATGAAAACAGACCACGGTGTAACATAATATTACATAAACTATTTACAGGGTTTGGAAGGTTTTGGTCTAAAGTGCTAAAAAATTCACCCCACGTTGTTTTAACAGAGTTTATTAGCCCGTAATATTCGAGAAAATGTGTCTTAATTGCATACATTCGAACTAAGTCCTCTTGGTTATAGAAATCACCATTCGAATCAATGAGATCATTTATAAAAACGATGCCCTTTTTGTACCAATGAGAGTAAGCAACGGGTAGATTGCCTACTGTAATAAAATTACTTTTCCAAAGCGGCTGACTTAAAATAAAAATGCCTTTTCCCATTTCATCCTCTGAGATACCCTTTAAACTTAAATAGTAATAAGTGGAGGTCAGAACATCTTTCCAAAAAGCATTCCTTACACATTGACTTGCCAGTCTAATAGCATCGTTTCCATACTTTTATAAATCATCAAGGTCAATTTGGTAATTTTGTAAATAATAACCTGCGTGTCCTCCATTACCACTGCTTAGCATACGAGCAAAGCATGAAACTTTGAGTGCATGACAATGAGTTACAATGTCAATCATTTTATACCACCCTCAGAATAGCCTTGAATAATCTGGTTTCGACTAATACGATCTGATTTCCCTTTCCAGACAAAACGATAAAATAAGTTACTAACAGTTGTAAGACATTCGCTTGAGGGGGAAAGAAGGGTAAGCAAAAAATAATTAAAGTGAGGGAGAATTAGTGATTTGAGTATTGTAATTCTCCATAAGACACTCATATTTCTTTTCAAATAAAAATTCGTTATGCTTTATAGTTTTGTCTTAGCTTTATCAAATTTTTTTACTGTCATACTGGCAATATCTGTGTTGAAGGTGATACCGAGGAGATTAAAATCCTCCTCAAGAACCCAATGAATATTATTATGATTGTCATTAAAGGGCAATTCGGAGCCAAATAAAGACCCCAGTCCTACTAAAAATGACTTGTTATAATTAAGTTTTAAAGCAGAGATTTCACAAAAAAATTAAGTTGATCCAATAATTGTTTGAAATACTTCTCCTTGCTTTGCTTTGTTAAAGAAGTTGGTCAGCATATTGCGTCATTTTACATTCTTTGTCACCAATGTTAATACCACAAATCGATTTATCATTATAAATTAATAAATTCAAAAGCTGCGTACATAAAATAAAGAGATAAGAGATAAGGGGACAGTGGGTCACCTTGTCTGCATTCTCTTTGAATAGGAAAAGAGTTCGTAGGAAACCTATTGACAAGAACAGAGGAGGAAGGGCAGTTGTAGAAAGTTTTGACCCTCTGCATAATAGAAGGACCAAAATTAAAAAGATTTAGAACCTTTCTGATGAAGGAGAGGGACAGGGAGTCAAAAGCAGTTTGAAAGTCAATTGCAAAAAGCAGCCCAGGCTCATTTTTATCATTGAGAGTACACATAATATCATAAACTGTACGAATACAATCACCAATGTAGCGCCCTTTCAAAAACCAATTCTGGTCAAGAGATATTAAATCCGGGAGTACCGTCTTTAAGCGGTTGGCAATACAAGTCGAAGCAAGTTTATAGGAAACATTGAGAAGGGATATGGGTCTCCAGTTTCTTAAAAAGTTACGAGGTTTGCAACCTTTTGGTATTAGAGTAATAATACCATGTCTTTGTGTGCTAGACAGTAAGGAATTTTTACAACCATCATTCAGAGATCGAACTAAGAAATGACCAATATCATCCCAGAAAAATTTATAAAATTCCACAGTAAACCCATCTGGCCCAGGAGACATTACTTTACATACCTAGTAAGCTCATGTAAACTTCCTCATAGGCAAGAAGACCTTCTAAAGAAAGAGATAGATGACGTGATAAAGGCTTTAAAAAGGGGGAAAAGATGCCACGAAGGTCAACATCAGAGACGTACATATCCTGTGAACTGTATAGTGATCTATAAAAATCATGAACTTCACGCTGAATACCTTCAATGTCGGAAATATCATCACTGTTATCATTTGTGATACGAGTTATTAACTTATTTACATAGTTAAAGTAAATTTTCGTTTTCATAGTAGCGTACAATTCGCTCAACATATCTGGTAGTGCACTTTTCCAGGATACGTCTCTTGTATTCCTAAGTTTGGTGTTATCTGAAAATTTATGACTAGAAACTAAGACTATGAGACAGTGTGTTCTGTTGGATCAACTTCTCATGTTACAAGTTTTCGCATTTCCATTAAATTTCATTTTCATTAAATTTTTGAGCAGGATTTACACGTTTCCATTAATTTTAAGGGAAATGTGCAACTTAATTATATTTGTGTAATTGGGTGAGCCCTTTGTAGTACAATATGTTACGCTTTCACACTATACAATCTAAAGCAAGTACGAAACGTGGATGAAACAAAGCTAATGAAAGTATGTGTAGATCAATTGAGGGCACATATTATGTATCGAACTCAGAAATATACCACTCAGTTACACCCCACGCCTCTTTAGATCTACTGAGATGTCTATATTGCAATCTTAAGTCACTGCATTATCATTTAAATTGCTATAAGCATGAAACATCCCTGAAAGACTCTCATTTGGGTCAGATCAACCAAATAAAGAAGGACAATTTTGAAGCATTTAGACCTTGTACAACAAAATTCACTTTTGTATATTTCATCTAAAAATTTCTCAAAAAGTATCATTTCTCGAAATATGGTTTTATTCTCTTTGCTAGTCACTGAATAAAAATGTCCTGTTGGTGACAAAACCAAAGTTAACAGGTTTCTGGAACATATGTTCTTGTTCTGTAAATGGAACACTGACTACCATTTATTGAGTCATACTTCAGGAAGTATTGACTGAAGCCAAAATTTGCCAGATTCAATCAAAACATAAAACGTTAAATGCGGAAAATACTGAATTGTCTATTTGTGTAGACTAATTGAGATTTATTGGATCTTTTCTGAATGACTGGTGTGTTTGGGTTTATTTTTAACAATTTGAATATCAATTTTACTATTCATAGGAGGAGTCGATTCGAGTTTAGTTGCTGCATTGGTGTGTCAACTTTCTAAAGATGCCGGCATCAAATACCCAATTCAGACTTTCACAATAGGTATGGAAGGCGGTACTGATATTAATGCGGCCCGAAAGGTAGGTGTAGCTGAAGCTGATCACAAAACACCTATTTTACGTAAAGTATTTTCTTCTAATCAGTCCTGGGACCATTTTCTTTTCTTCAGAAGAAGAGGTTTATTTAAGTATTTTATGTTATTGTTTCATGGTTTAGCAAAACAGCTATTTAATCGAATTTTCCAAAATCTTGAAATATGTTTAACTTGAGTTTGATCGGGTAATTTCAACCAGCGAACTTGTTTGTTCTTTTTCATTATTCACTTAACACTAACACGTAATATGTAAAAGACTTCAGATTTACAGAAGAAGAAACGAACAAAGAAATGTTATATTAAGAGAATTATACAAATGAATTGTACAGATTTCATTTGCACATCTCAATACAAATGAATGTTCTTCATTTTGACACAAATGAACGACGAGTCCCTTTCCATATCGACTCCATCGGTGACCCTGGTATACGTTAAGTGCATTCCAGTTCCATATTATCCAACTGAACCTTTCAACAACCACGTTGGCAATTAAATGTTTTAACGTTCTCTACTTCACTTACGGTTCCATAATTTCTTCTTACTTTGCGAAACTTTTTGTTCTACAATCAATACTTTTTTCTTCAGGTGACCACTCTCATTGGATCAGAGCACTACGAAATCTTGTTCACACCAGAGGAAGGGATTGAAGTTCTGGAAGAGGTTATTTACAGTTTAGAATCTTATGACGTCATAACTGTTCGAGGTTCTATTGGTAAGAATTATAGCATTTAGAACAGACGTTTTTTTATTTATTGAAAAATGAAAATTAATACACCACTGTAATGAAAATCCAGTAAGTCGCGAACAAATGATGAACTGTAAACAACATCATGTTTAACATGCACTCGGTGTTACATTGTAGAGAGTAAACAACCGTCTTTTGGTTTTTAGATCCTTACCGATGACAGGCAAGGAATACATGTGATGATGATGCAGTCCTTGTTTCCATATCCATGATGACACATGGTAACTGAGATCTTATCGGTTCTGGAGGTTTTGGACGAGGTTTTGTCCAAGTAAAATCATGTAGGACGCATATGTGTGAATTGACCTCAGCGCACGTGCGCAGAATTCCCAACTTATGGACCCCCAGTATGGGTTATATTGTCCCTCGGTCTTATGGGAAGCCAGAAATAGTGTAATTGTAAGGGAATAACCCTTGAAAGCAATACCAGATTGTGATCCGAAGACGGCTGTTTGACCAAATTGGTTAGTTTTCCTCAGAGTCTCCAATCCGTATCTTTTTCCAGCCGTCTTTACCATGTCTTGGTCAGCATATTGATTGAGATGTCTGTCAATGAGACAAATTACGAAACATGCTGGGCATATCCTTTCATTGCAAACTAGGTCTTCTGTTATTCGTGACTAAAGTTTGTCTTCTCGTTGTGCAATTTCTTTTTTAAAATCAAACCCTGTGTCGATAAGTGAGTGTCAAACCAGCAAGTATAGACATACTCGAGCTGCACTCTTAAGCTTGCATTTGGGAGGGTTTGGGCTAAGTATAGTTCACTTTTGGACTAAAGCATCAGCAGGTGACACAAAAATGCATAGTTTGCTCAACTTCATCCTGATCAGTTCACCGCTATTAGGAATCCTTTTCCTGCCATCCATTCGTAGGTCACAAGAGAAGAGCGATGGTGATCACACTTGAAATATGTATCGTAGGTAACCCATATGCTGGCAGACCCGAAAGGAGAACAATAACAAACTAGCTAGGTATGAAGGGTGCATGGAGCATTCCCTTCAATCAGAGATTTTCCTACAGAAACCTCTAATCCACCGTCAAATATACCTATCCTCAGACACGAATTTTACCCAAAGATTTTCAAAAAACCACAGAGCTTCTGGGGTTCCTGGTCCCCTAGCATCGAGATTTTTCTCTCAAGGAATCCGCATCGAATCCAGTCTTCCGTGGAACCCACGTGCTAAAATATGATATACCTATTCTGAGACCGAACTTGTCACCAAGAGACATGCTAAAATCTCAGAGGTTAGACCTCCAACAAGGCTTTTCCGCTATGGAATCCAACAGGGTTACCTAACAGGCAATGGGAAACATGCCAGTTTTCCAGTGGTCGGAATTATAAACTATTGACTCTTCAGCTCACAGCCAATAGTAATGTATTCACCCGTGAGCCACCTGACTAAGCAGGTGGCTGACGGGGAACGGAGTCACAGACACATGTAATCCCCCATTAGATGCCTCAAGCTATCTTTAATGAGGAAGGACTTGAACATGTTGATAGTGTTGCAATCGACAGCTTCAGGTGGTAACTTATTCCCAGCGTTGATGACCCTTTGTGTGAAGAAGTACGTGTATTTAGTTTACAGTGACCCTTATATATAATGTGGCTGTGTCCTCTGGTAACTCCGTATCTCTTTTTAAAAAGACCACTACAATTTATTTCTTCAATACCCTTAAAAATACGAAAAGTGTCATTGAGATCTGCCCTTAACCTTCTCATTTCTAACGACATAAGACCAAGATCATCAAGTCTGTGCGGCTCATAAGGCAAATGACGAACATCCGGTACCAAATGTGAAAACCTCTATACGCAGATTAACATCTTGTCTTTATTGAGGATTCCATGCTGGACTACAATATTCCAAGACAGGACGAACTAAAGACTTATACAATGGAATGAAGAATCTCCCTGTCCTTAAAAGTCAAGGTTTTACATAATATGCCAAGTGTTTCGTTTGCTTTCTTAACTATTTCAAAAACATGTCTATCTGGTTTCAAGGACGTATGCACAAAGACACCAAGGTCTTTTACCTCTTCTATTGCCTGCAGTCTTTCCTCCCATAAAATAAGAAGAACTGGCATTATCTCTACCAATATGAAGAACTTTACATTTAAAACTGCATCGTCACACACCCCACATAGGATCTCAGAACCTTGGCCTTGTTCCGAACTAGCATCCGGCCCCAAACTAGTAGTACTAGCTGAAAAAGACTGGTCTGACTTGGCACTTCAGTCACGCCTTAATGAAGTCATCCTAGACCAAGTTGTTTCAAAACACTAGTCTAAGCAAAAAATCCCAGGACATTCTGTAAGTCTAGACAGATTATTAAAATACAAGTACTGTACCTGAGTACTGAGTGGAATAGAAACTGACTGCAGATCAGGTACAGTAGTCTAACCACTCTACTGTACCTATATGTAAGTGTGCATATGGATAGGGCTATCATTAGACTAGGCATAAGTATGCTCAGTACTAAAATCACAATCCAAAATCATCTCCAACCAGCTAAACTACAAATTGCTCGCCTATGTATGATACCTTTCAAGCATTCTCTCAAAAACAAACCCCAAAGAACAAAAAAAGGGTACAGAGGTGTGGCCACATCACTCCTTCCTCATCCCCTGCTCCTCTGTTTGTCACCATCATTAGTGTTACTTTGTAAAAAGAACAAGATCTCTCGATTGTGTTACAGACTAAGAAACTTTCTTTTGCGCTCATTGAATGCGCGTGTAGATTATAATTACCAGGTTGGTCAGGTATCATTTATTCGTTTGTATGCATGTGGTTGACAACTATAACCGCAACGGCGGCCTAGCCAAGTTATGCCTAAGCACATGCTCTTGATTGCCAACACTATTTTGTCCTCACATGCGTCACAAGCCATCTTGGGAAAAAACCCGACCTAGTAAGGGGGTCTCATCTAATACGTCACGGCTGTCATGAGAAACATGATCATGGAAAGTGTGGAAGACAAAACTTTAAAATCTTGTGAATTTCATAAAAATACATATTGCAATGTAGGAAAGATGGCTACTTTCATACTTTGTATACGGCTATGTCGTATACAGGTGAAGAATCCTTCTGTTTTGGTGCGAGCTAGATGTCATGTCAGGTCACAGAAGTCGAAAATCAATACCTTTTAAACACAGCCTCAAGAGGAAGAGGAGTGGGTAGTTCGCTGTGAATTACATTCAGGAGAGCCGCATTGATTACAGATTATAGTTTTATAATATTGAGTGGAGTGGAGTAGTTTGGGTGGAAACCACAGGTTATGTCAGGTTACCAGAGCTTTAACATTTAAGGATATTCTCTCAGTATGAATCAGTGAAATAAAGGGGTAAATGCAGAGATCGAGGAGTAGCTCGAAATACAAACATAATATCTAAGCCACTTACTTTGAGCGACATTTCCTTAATAGGGTAGTAGGGCACGGCACAGTGCAATGTGGTTACTCTGACCTCAGCTAAGTGGAAACTGAGTCATCTCTGGCGTAACAACAATAACTTAACTAAATCACCAGGATATGGCCTTGAGCTTGAGCAATAAACAACGTTTCTGTCTTCACAAGGTGAAATGTTCTTCACAGTTTTAGCAGAGAGATATTGGTTGCCTTGAAAATGTAACACCGCTCTGGCTTATGATTTGCTTGGAGTAACTAGTTTGGGGAATTGGAACTGACTTGGATATGAAGAGGGGAGACGTTTCATATAAATCCAGTTTTTTTAACTTCCTTTCCTGTATTGAAAGATTAAGAGGACAAAGTTCATGTAAGGTTACCAGACGACAACAAGAGGAAATTCTTCTAAATATAACATCTGTAGTTAAAGAATGCAGGGTATATTCAATACTTTAATAAATTTACCATGTTGAGTGGAAGTGTACTATGTTTATCATAAACAGAATTCCAAGATAGTGTGTACGTATTCTTTTTTATTCTTTGCTTTAAATGGTTATCAAAGGTTGCCAAATCTTTGGAAATAGCCTTTATACGCTATTGCTTAGATTACTTAAATGGTGTTTTACTGCCCAGTTTCTAACCGTTTGGTTAAAGTCCAGCCGACAAAGGCTTTTTGCCAGTTGCGGCTTACTTGCTTCTTTTCCCTACTCCCTAGCTTATGCTGTGCACCATGCACAATTGCTTAAGACCAAACATGTTGATGGCATTAATTTCCTTTCGAAGAGGAATCACTAAATCTGCACTGTGGTTCTTTCTTAAGAATTTGCTGTAATCATGACCGAAACAGAGAAACCACGATAATCTGCACGATGATTTGATTAACATTAGAATGTTGTGTAGTCACCAAACACATGGTGGATGAATGCAAAAAGTGCAGAGGAACCTTTTAAACACAGCACTGCTGGTTCTATCATTCATTCAGACTTTAAATAAGATAATTTGATGAGCCGCTTAAGCATTTGAATTCAACTTTACACCGAATGAAGAATGGGGAGATTTTGGAAGTGATTGGACTATGTTTTTATCTCCTAATTTGATCCCACCTCTTTTGGAAGAATTGGTACAAGAAATTGTTTACTACTTCTTCTTAACGTTGAACAACCTTCCAAAAGAAGCGATTTTGCGAAGAAAATTGCCGAGAAAGGTAAAAAGGATATTTACAGATTGAAAGCTATCGTTCAAAATCTTTCAAAATCGTCCATTATCGTAGGCTATCGTATGTTTTCTTTGAGTACTTTGATATTCCATAGGAAGTAATTTCTTTTCAAATGCGTTGTTCATACAAGATGAAATGCACTACTTTCACGGTTTTACTTAAATTGTTAAAGGAACAAACTGACTGATTTGAAAGAAAATGTATTGAACCTGTTTTCAAATGAATACTCGTTGCGAATTGCACGTGGTATTTTTACCGTGTATTGCTATTGTAAAATTCAAGTTGTAATATGGTAACTGTATGATAATTCCCTTTATTCTACAGCTATGTACCTCTTGTCTCGGTTCATCAAGAAACATTCTGATTCTGTTGTTCTTTTCTCTGGTGAGGGTAGTGACGAAGTGTCACAAGGGTACTCATACTTCCACAAAGCGCCAAGCGCAATAGTCGCCGAGAAGGAAAGTATGAGAATAATGGAGGAACTATATTTGTACGACGTATTAAGAGCAGACAGGGTAACAGCGGCTCATGGGTACGTGAAAACATTCCAAACACTATTGACGTCACCTGGCTCACTGTTGACAAAAGAAACTTATTAAATTGACAAAATGAGTGTCTCTTTTCGATATTGTTTCTTTACTCCAGGCAAAGGCCGTAGCTACGTGGGAGGGGTTGCAGGCCCCCCAAAAAAGTTCAGAGAAGGGATCCATTCTTAATTAACTTCTCCCCTATGGGTCTACCTGCCAACCAGCTGAATGGCGATCAATATATCAGGTCTCTCCCCCCCCCCCCAAAAAAAAAATCCCATAATCCTGTCTACGGGCCTGCTCCAGGCCAATAGTAAAGGAGAGACCTTGATGTTTGCCATTGACTTGATAAATTTGTGTGCATTTGGTCCCCATAAAATGTTTTTCGTCCCCCACTAAAAGGTATTTGCCGATCTTCGGTGCTCTGCCTGGCCGCGTGCTCGCTTTACTGTTTTCATCCGAACAGTTTTTCTGATAGTATAAGGTTCAAAAGGTTTACAACGAGAATGTGGAAAAACAAAACCAGAAACAGAAAGAAAGTAAATCCGATTATCATAAAATTATTGATACATTATTCTGCAAAAATGTGTCTCACTCCCCACTATCATGGCACATTGTTCATTTTAGCAAATCTCGATCGTTTCGCAATGACTTCTGCCTTGCCGTACCGTACATTTCCTATCACGGTATAAAACCTCAGTTTATGATCTATCATGAGTATTTCCTTTGAATATAGGCCACATTTCTGCTAACTTGATTACAGGCAGAAGAGGTTCGCCCTCAAGTTTTGAATCAAATAGTTACCCTTAAACTGGTCATCCAAAATTTTATCAACTTGAAAGTGACTCAGTTTTACATTATCATTGCATACTGCATAAAAGGCATGGGACTAATTGAACAGATGTACGTACTGGTGTGTCTCTTTTAGGTATTTCGTTTGCAACGTATTGCGCGAAATGTGCTGAAATAATTTGGCATCAAGGGAATTAATGACGTACATTGCTAAACATTGAAAAGAAATGGTTTTTACATCAAAACTTAGTCTCAAATTGTTGCAATTTGTTTTTCCTTTTTTTTAATTACAGTCTGGAACTGAGGTTTCCCTTCCTTGATCATCAATACGTATCTTATTATACATCTCTTGAACCTTCTTTGAAGCAACCTAGGGACAATATTGAAAAATATTTGCTGAGAGATGCTTTTCAGTCCGAAGACCTGTTACCTAGAGAAATACTTTGGCGAACAAAGGAAGGATTCAGTGATGGGTTGACTTCAAACGAAAAGTATTGGTTTCAGTATTTGAAAGATCACGTGATGACTAAGGTGAGTTCATTATGAATATATGACATCACACCAGTGCCGCGTTTTTCAATTACACCTGTTGAAGTCTCCACCCATTGGAGGTTCCTGGATTAAACACCTGTCGACTGAATTAATAACTGTGAATAAAAATGCGAAACTCTGGCTACAAGTACGTATAACAAACGTAACATGTAGCCATACTGCATCTGTTGTTACTGTTCATGATCTAACAAGCAAGCTACTAACCAAGGCTGAAGCGACGTCAGATATGACAGTGTTGTTCTGATTGTTATTGATATAATATGAAGTTTTATCTAACTGTAACTGGTTAAGTATACGCTGCAGAACTGATACACCAAACTAACTGGGACCCACTGGCCTGGAATAATACGTAATGGAATCAGATCTAGTCACGATCTGGACTGTATTTCGGAGCTAATTTCAGCCAAGTCAACAGTAATGATTGATGGGCATATCTTCTTTAAACATATTACACAAATCTTTTTGTAGTATGTCAGAGTGATCTGATCGCACACGAAAGTTATTTTTAATTAGAACTGGGATCAAGTGACTCGAAGTTAACTAGTAATCAGGCTTGTTGGACCTGCAATGGCCCTGATAAATTTTAAGTTTGAACGCTTGTTATTATCACAGAAGTCGTAAACTATGTGTATAGTTAGTTTTGAATTAAGTGTGAAAGCTTTTCAATCTGACACCCAGTAACAACAGTCAAACACATAATTAAGCCAATGAATGTAGGTCATGCGCCCACACCACTGCATTGTGCATCTCTCCATTACGCCATCCAGGCGTCCATTTTACAACAAATGTTCTCATTTCGGTAATGGGCTTATTTCGGCACACGACGTCTGCATATGGTCAGTGCCATCCAGTATGCCAAGTTGAAACGTACCGACGTTACGTGCAGGACTTCTCATTTCTGTACTCTCAAACATTATAGTTGCTTATTCTTCCAGCAGAAATCCTACAGATGTTAAGGTATAATTGTTGAACAGTTGCTTGCATAATTGGTAATTCTCTCACACAGGTAAATGACAGCCAGATGCAAAACGCACCGAAACAATTTCCCTTGAACACTCCGAAGACCAAAGAAGAGTATTACTACAGACAGGTTTTTGAAAAGTTTTACAAAGGAAACGCTCACTGGATTCCCAACCAGTGGAAAATGAAGTGGCTACCAAATTGTTCTGATCCTTCTGCGAGGTGTTTGGAGGGTTTCAAAGAGAATCAGTGACACTTCTAATGTTTGGAGCATGAAAAGTAGAGCTCTTCGGTTGGCGCAAGTTCACATCAAGTACCAGAAGATTAAAGGATGATTAAGTTTACTCTTTTGATTTTTGAGTGCAATACTCATATTCTTTGGAGTCCTGAGATGCAAAATGGTATATTTTTAAACCGTTTGAAGCAATTTTTTTTGTGTAGGAAGAACTTTATTTTCAGTCTCACCATATAAACATACAAAACAGCAAACCAGAGGATAAAAATAATAATATATACAAGTATTTACAATTGAATAATTAGCTTACATCACTCTTTTATTGATACCATGACTCATTGTGTAAAAACGGTAAATTAATATTACACATTTCAATTCACTCAGATTTTTTCATATATACGAAACGCAACGACAATATTTTCAGCAAAGAATTAAGATTTCAATACATATGAGAAAAAAAATGTTCGAGAAAATATTTGAACAAGCATCACCAATACGGGCGTGCCCCTGATCCTCGTCCAAGTTCGGCCATAAAACTTTCGAATGATTTTCCTGTACTTGGTGATATTTCCACAACTACTTCCAGAGGTGTCCTGCAAAACGTGTCTAGCAATTAAACACTCATTTTATCCCCACTTTGTGAACACATTTGGATTCTGAACATGTGTAGATATTAAACGTTTAATGCTGAGTAATTAAACGTGTTTCAAAACGAAATGTTTAACAACCAAAGACGTGTGCTTGGTGGTGACAAAACAGTGTTTAGAAAATGTTTTCATTCCTAAACACTTTTCTTATAATGGGGGCTTATCCCCCCCCCCCCCCCCCGCATTGTGTAGGCCACTGTGTGATGACCTAAATATTAAGCTACTCTTGTAAAACGTTTAGAGTTAAAATTATACTTCTTAAGTCCTTATTCATACAATATGCTCTCCATTTATAATCCTTGTTTCTTTCTTTTGGGATAAAATCTGCAAATACAAAATTTCCTCAATAAATTTATCCACCAGTACTAAGCACTAAACTTAACAGCGTTTAATATAAAGAGGCTGAAATGTGTTATGGATTACAAGAGGACTGAAACTACCCAGGTAAAACTAAAAGCTATTCACATGAGAACAGAAAATATATTTTTGGAACTTGTTTCGGTTCATCTGCTGAACGGGGACAATTAAACATGGATTTAGTATGTATGCGTAACATTTATGTGGTGGTATGAAGGAATGATTGTCTCTATTTAATATTGTGAATAAGAAAGCAGATGGGAGTAATTAAGAGTGACTTGATTTACTCTTTTATTTTTTAGAGTGCATAAAGTAATTTCAGTTAATTACAGGTTTTGGTTCTCTTATATTTCGTTAAAGAAGCCTTTTTTGTCTAACTTTTCCTATATGGAAGTGGCTGTTTTGTCTGATTATCTATTTGTTTTTTTTTTTCGTGGGAGGTCGATTGCTCACGAGTTACTACATGTTAATTTGAAACATCAACAGTACTCATTAGCTCTAAGGACATTGGGTTTTAATTTATCGAAACATTTTATTACCCTGCATTAGGACCCAGGTTGAACAGGTGACTCTATGATCGTTCTGTCAAAACCGTTTCCCTCATCTAATGCCTGTATCGTGTGAAGTTCCTTTTTTTATAAATAATCTACACAAAGTTAATGCTTGAGTGATGATGTGGTATAAGGTTGGGTTGAGAGTGGTACTAGGCGACAAGGCATCATGTGATTGCTTTTGATGTTATAATTTTTACTTGGAGCTGGGGAGGAGATATTCCTGCAAACAGGTGAATTAAAGGTATTCTCCTGTGGTCTCTTACGAAGGTTTTGCAAGAAATACAAAAATATTCCATATCAAATCTTTCAAACCCTGTCGCAATACTTCTCCTAGATCAAGATATCTCACTTCAAATATTGGTTATTTTTGTTAAAAAGTGCCTCCACTTTTCAACAACTCCCCATAAAGCTATGTTTTGTGGGCTCATTGTGTCAACATTCCTGTTTTTTTTTTTAATTAAATATCCTGTTTGTTACCCATCGGCTAAACGGCTGCAACTGCAAAAAAAAACTGAAGAAAGCATTTTGCTCAAAGTGGCAGTTCTCTCACCCTAAACAGTACCAATTCTCCTAATCTTCTTACTGAAGCCCCTCCCACAGTTGTCTGAAATTCATCCTCATCCAGAAACAATCTCAATTTATTGCTTCAGGGCTAGTATAGAAAAACACAATTTACATAATCAAAACACCCCCAGTACCGTTTATGCTCTGCAATAAAAGCTTTGGCACTCTGTATTGTTTGAACTAGCTGTCAATCAAAGAGCTGAGCCAATTGAGAATTTTGGTACCCGGGTCCCAAAATTGTAGTTTTGGGTGAGAGGTTTGGTCCTTTAAGGCATTTGTGTCAATCAGTATTGTATTTTAAGATCAATACTTCGCCTAAGGCGTTTCTCTGCAACATTACGTGATCCCGCGTCTCTCCGGCTTTTGGACATTTTAGGCTTCAAACGACGGTTGCGTCACATTTGTATCCATGGTCATGCTCTGTGAGTGTGCTGTGAAGACGCTACTGCATTGTGACGTCCAGCTTGTGACGTCACATCAAATAACTGAAAAAGTAAAACTAGGTCATTATCATTTAAATATCTGAAAAACGTCCTAATGTCTTTATATTAGAGCTATTTTCAGGCATTATTCATTTTCTTTCATGATTTGACTTTCAGTTGTGCCATTGGTAGTTTCACATTTTGGTATGGAATTGCGTAGGAATAATCTTCCTTCCTCGGTTGTGTAAATCCATGTTCCTTTATAGCAGTCGATAAGATCAGTCAAACTGTAGAAGTGCCTTTTATCAGATAGTATATAACCAGTCCCCGTGCACTTGATTCTGAAGCTCTTCACAGATATAGTGTCTTTCACAGAAAGAGCAAAAAAAAAAAAAACATTCTGAAGGTGAGAACAGATAAGGACATTCGTTTTTAATTTGATTGTTTAACAGATTCCCGCATGAAAAGCAAAATTATAAATCCAATGCAAGGATCCCTTTACCCTAAATTAAAACTGTTCACAATATCAATAACTTTCCCGCGGAACCCTCCCCAGGGCGACCACACTTATTCTGGGATATAAAAGGGTTAAATTGTCATTAAAAATGGAAGCAATCATCACTAAACAAAATTGTGATACCTTTCAATCAGAGATCTGTAACAACCCCACGTACCGATTAAACATGGCCATTTGGAATAGATGCAATGTTTACGTATACAAATTTTGAAGCGACCAACTTGGTCTGATGTTTCACCATTTCTTGTGTTTACCTGATTAAACAGTGACCAATAACTGGACAAAATCGGTAGGTAGATTTGACCAGAAAAGTGTTAGATGTGCACATCTGCGTCATGCACTCGGCTCAACATTCCATACACTTTGAACCCCCCTAGTTTCCCACAGAAATTATGGCTGTGCGTATCTGACGCAACATTTAAAGAACATTGGAACACACCTGAGTCACAAATGGAACGAGCATGGGACATATTTGACTCACTACTGTCCGGGGATCAAAAGGTGTCTCATACAATTTATCCATGAATTAGGCCCATTGTTTTCACGTCCGGTTTGCTTGATTCTTCAACTATACAAATACTTACCTTACTTGTCTCGCGAATCACGAAAGAACCCTTTTCATATGGAGTGAACAATTTTTGCAATTGACCTCTTGTAGCTTCTTCATGAAACCAACCATTTTCCCATAGGATTGGTGTTTCAAAATGCACTTGATGGCACTTTTTCCTCGGTATGTGCACAATGTTACCTTCAATATCTCTAGCCGCAAAGACATGTGTTTGAGTGACATCAACAACATCCAGTTTCGTTCCCTGTGGATAATGCATTGTTCCTCGGAAACCCAATAAATCCAGATCCTCGGTAGTCTCAACAACATGGCAAAATTCTACAACATCATTGTTCACCCCTTCTTGTGCTTTGTGATACCGTGGCTCCGGAGGTAAGTTAGACGTGTTCTCAGAATCACTCTCATTTGAATGTGTCGATAGTGCGGAATGTTGAGAATTATTTAATTAAAGACACAGTATCGTGGCGCGAAACGGGGGCGACATTTGGACAGCCTTCAAAAAATTTGTTATCCCACCCAAAATCCCGGATGTAGCCCATAGACACCGTATGATAACAGTTTATACGATTGGGTGGGATAACGTTCTGCTGCATATGCCTGCTTGTGTGAGCGTTAACAGGCGTAGTATCTGTGTTAATTTGTACGTAGCAGGGAGTTGTTTTCTTGATACAAGTGAGTACCTTGCTCAGTGACAACAGAGAGACCCTTGGGAATTTTCCCAATATCTTGGGAATTTTGAACCGTCTCGATCAGTCTTTTCCTTCCCACTTTGAAAAAAGAAATATTGTGTGATTGTTTCTTTTTTCTACTTTTTTAAGTCACTCATTAATTAGTTATGAAATATGTGAATAAGTTCTAATAAGAATGAAAAGGTGGCCAATTTGTATTAAATTTCCGGCTTAATTGTTTTGTGTTTTAATCATCAGTTTGACTTCGATGCTCTTATAGGCTATTATTACTGTAGTTCAACGTTGAGAGGCTATACGTTGTTATTCGAGAAGTGATCTTGGGAATTTCTAAAAAGACGAACTGGCCTAGGAAACCTGCATTGAACTTGACAGATTGGTCGAAGCGAAGGGGCGTACGACAGCAAAATGTCTTCCTGTTAACTTCACAAAGAAAAATCGAAGGACAGCGTTTGCACACGTTGTCGGCATGAGAAGGAGAATCAAACGAGAAAAATACAGTAGCAAACGAAAGTCGGAGTTCCCTTCCCCCATTCTCATGCGGAATAGGCCCTAGCCTACCTATATAACGTTAGATCGCCGCAGAAAAAGCAGGTTGATTGATTGTGGAATGCCAAGTCTCTTGTTTATAACGGCGATTTTGCGAAACATCATCTCACAGATCATGCTCAAAGGTAAGTGAAATGTGTTTGTTCAGTTACTGATAGTAAAAAAGTAAACAGGATTCCCCTCTCGTTAAAGATCCACATACCCATCCCACACGCGTGTTTAGCATATGTACAGTACAGAGTATGCATAGGCCTAACGTCAGGACAATTCTATTAGTAGCTATGTGCCTACTACAGCTTTTGACAAGCTAGCACAGGTTACAGCAGAAGTGATCAGCACTACATTTACCACTTCATCAAAATCGTAACCCCAGAATAAGCCGCACTACTCTTGAAAAATCTGATTAGCCTATGTCCTCGGTTTGCTCATATACATGCCCCATCTAGTTTACACTTATGATCTCTCGGAGGGCCTGGCGCGGAGTTTGCACTTTCCCCAATATTGCCATCTCAAAACTTTCTTATCAAGCATAGACCTACAATATGCTATCACTTAGATAATCCTACTGTAGCTGTTTCATTAGCCTACAGTCCACTTGACAATGAGTAAGTGCTCAGCTTTGCTGGATCAGTAATTTGCCAAAGATTTGACTTGATGAGAACAACAGTCTGTAAGCCTGAGCATGTTGGATTTATAATATAAATGAAGATTATCTGGTGCAATATCAGGTGAGCAGGATCAAGACGCCATTATCCAGTAATTGATTTCTGTAACTTTGCTTATGCTTGAGTGCAGACCTCCAGCTGCATAGTAAGTGATACTAGCTATATGAATTGCAAAAAAAGGAAATGAAGGCTTTGATAAGCATCATTCATTCCGGGGAGGGGGGGGGGCAGTTGACCCTAGTTGCCCCCTTCACTGGATCTGCCCTTGATGAACATAATTAGCCTTCTGTTTTGTAATTGTGTGAAAAATATTTTGGACAACCAAATTTCCTTCTGGACAACTAAAATGAGTGAAATGGTTGCCCCAAGACAACACTAAATATTTTAAAAAATGGAGGCCTGCTGGGCTATGAAGGGTACTGTAAGGTAGGCTAAGCATAGTATAGCTGCTGTACCTGTACATACAGTATAAAAAGTTGTTTTCCCCAAGATCTAGGGAGATCGTGGCATATAAATGCTATTTCTGGGTTAGGTTTCAACCAAGTATAGTTCAAGTCAAGCTAGTCTTGACCTTTTTTTCTGTTTTGGTTCACAGGCTTGTTTTCCCAGCTACTCCATTGCTTTTGCAAGCACAATGGCAGTAGGTTCCATTTTTAAAGTCTTCAGTGAGACCGGGCCGGGAATCTGTATGTTGAGTGTACATGAAATGCCAAATGCAATAAAAATTAATGCCTGAGCAAAATTTATGTCCTCGGTTATTGATAGTGGCATTACTTGACTTTTTCATTGGGAGAGGGAAAGTGCGCTGAACGTGGTGGGGCAAACGAAAATGCTCCTACTGTCGCCTATCGAGTGCCACTATTGACCAGCACATTGCGTACAGAGAATACTTTGCCTGAAATGTGTTTCAGATTGCATAAAATGGTACTTCCCAGCTGTTGTTTTTACTACTAAAAAGTACTGCTTTCAAGATGTTTGTGAAGTTCTTACACATTTTGCCCAATATACTTTTTACATGAGGGGGGGGGGGGTATACAAGAGCCACTGCTGATGCCACTGGTAATCGGTAGGCCGATTTAAAATTCCTTTAGACAGAATAGATTGCAATCCCACCCCCCCCCTTGTCCCTTTCTGTTTTAATGGGGCCTAGTGTTCACATCATCATCAATCATCATTATTATTTATTATGATTCTTATAACAACCAATTTTGACACCACGTACCCCTTAATCATTGAGGGATATGTGATTTGAAATCATGGAAGTCTGATATATGCATTCTTCCCTAAGATAAAATACTGTTTCATTGCAAATAGTCTTGATTTACTTTTCAGGTGTTCTTCAAAGTACTGTACATGCAGTAGGCCACGCAGACAGAGCCAAGTGAATGACCAACCTCACCTCAGTTGCTAGCTGTTACACCCATAGGTGAGTGAAAATAACTGCAGGATGTATTAAAACAAGTCTTTCAATTTCCAAAAGCATGTTTTCCCAGCTAACTTCCAGCAAGTACTTCCATGGTTCACAACACTATAGCACAGAACAGTCTACCTCGTGCTGTTCAGAATTGCTCGTAACGTTTTCGGGGCTTTAATTAGTACCATGAGAAGTGGCTCTATGTTGGGGGCAAGAGGGGGCATTTGCCCTCCATAGATTTTGTCCTTGGCCCCCTCACTCCTCCTCCCCCCGCCCAAATGTTAGCTGGCCAGAAAGGAGTTGGGTTAAATTTGGGTTTACTGAAAAGAATTTAAATAACATACCTCTCCAGAGACTACATTTTTCATTCAGAGATACAGTATGCTAAAACCTCAGAGCTTCCAGGGGCGAAGCCTGTTTGATCCTGCCTACTGTAAGAGGTGATATGAAAGGGAAAACTAACTTGTACTTGAACTGTACTTGAAAGTAAATTTAAACTTTGAACTTTATATTGAGTTGACTGACACAATACTGTACATGACATGTTCCTGTTGGGTATAGTTAAATCTCATCTTTACTATCTAGAAACTTTATATCTATATTTACTAAAATATTGCACAGTTTATGAGCATTGTTAGGCCTTTATCCAATATCTTGTCTGATAATGATGCAGAGTTGCAGTATCAATTTGTTGTCCACAAAGCCTGAGTGAATATTATTTTCTCCCAATTGCACAATATACCCACTATGGTAATGTTTTGACTTTGCCAACATTTTCACAATTATAATTGTAATGTGCTTGATTAGTTTACCTTTACAAATTGGGCTAGTTGCTATATTGATATGATGTGCTCCCTTCCTTGAAGACGAGAGCATTCACCCCAGTATGCAGTACAGAAGTGTACAGGAGTTAGACTGCCCTGTTTCATGATTGGCTATAGAGTCAAGTGACAATATTCTTTCCTGAAATGTGCAATTTACTTAATTGCTTGGTTTGCCTGAATATCCAGTATTATGGAATGAGAAGAAAATTGTGAGATACCTCCTTAAAAACAAGCCTTGCCCTATTATCAAGTTTACAGTAGTTAGAAGTGTGGTTATAATAATTGAAAATCTCATCCATACGGTTCATCCTGTGCTGCAAACTTGCAATCACCAGCTGTAAATATGATATTCCATGGAATTGCAGCATTGACATCTACTCCTGTCAAGGGCCACTATGACAGTATATTAGAGCCAGTTTGTCCCTCATCAGCAACTACAGGTAATTATGGAAGCCAAACACAGGGAGGATTGCAAATGGCTGTTCAACTTTAAACTAATAGTTATTGCCCAAGATTAGCTGAACTTTCATTGAGTTCAGACAAACATCACAAATGTCCTATATGCACAATTCCCTTATACAACATGTATTACACAGACGGTGTGTTTGGTCTAACGGTAGAGCATCCACCTCTCACGCGGAAGGCTCACTTCCCAGGTCGAGTCATAAAAAAAGACTCTAAAAGGAACCTACTGCCATTTTGGATGATCGCTGCTCTGTATAAGCAGTGGGGTAGGGAAAACAAGCCAGTGAGCCACAACTGGAAAAAAAGCCGTGGCCGGTTCGACTTGAACCAATAGGTTGGAAACTGGGCCGTAAAACTCCATCTAACTACAACATGTATTACAGCCAGGGCTGGAAAAAATATTTATTTTCGAGGAAGGGATCGAGTTGCATTATTTCCCAGGAAGAGAGTAAAAGTTCCCACAATTCTCCCTGCATTTTCATGAAAAGGGAAATTTTCCTCCAGATGTCCAAATTTTCTGGGAAGGAGTTTCTCAGCTTCACAACTGTTTTCACCCATGATTATAGCATTGTAGTACGTGCTGTAATAAGTCACAACATCCGGCATGGTGCCATGCAGTCTCTTTCCAAGGGAATGTTGAAATCCTTCATGATAGGCACAAGCAACCCAAATCTGTGGCCAAACCCAGAGATTTGTCTGGGAATTATTTTGAATAAAATGTTATGAAAGAAAAATTGAAAATTTGGATTTTAAATTCAATGTTGATTTGGGTTTGAAAATTAAATTTCAAGCTAATTGTGGTTTTTAAAGGACAATTGCATTTCCTTCAAGAATTAGAAGGAAGTACACAATTGGAATGTTACTTGTCATTTTCTGGACAATAAATAACATACCCATCTATGCTCCCTTGAAAAGAATGGAAATTGTTTCCTAAAATGTTTCCCATATACACTTGGGAACCATCCATCATAACTGGGAGATGAATCCCCTGTCCCACCTTGCTCCCCTTAGCACCTCTCAGGCACTCCTGGTTTTACTGAACACTTATGGCAAAATAAATTGCCATAACACAAATTAAGGGTCATTCAAGATTTTAGCATGCATGGAGTTTGTTTTACCCTCTACCTAAACAAAAAGGGATGGGGGTATTGGATGCCAGTCTTCCCTTGTCTTTCTGCAGTGGAAGTGTGATGTCTTTGTCACAGTGTGGGAGGAGGGTGCTATATTTACTGTTATTGTTCAGAAAGTTCTAAAGCTTTGACTATTTTCATGACAGTAAGCATTTCTTCTGGAGTACAGTACCGTAGCTTGACTGTCAGATATGCATCTCTCTTCTACTCACAGTAGTTGTATTTCCTTTTATTTTTTAACCTAGCTAGGCTACTCTCATCATTTCAAAATGGATTTATGAAGTGAGAAGTCCTATTTTTTTTATTATTACTTATTTTATCTATTATTCCAACAATATACTACTCAATCTGTTTCTTTAGGTGTTAATTCTGAAAATGCAAGTTTTTTTCTAGTGATAACTGGTTGACCACTTTTCAAATGCAGTCACATGCTTGCAAAACATATATACCTGCTTTCCAACGTGCTTTTGAAATGTCGGATATTAACATCAAAAAGCTGACCAGGAAAGAAAAAAATCCTTTGTTAAACAGAATTTGTTTTGTAATTTTTTAATGTGCTGTATAGGCTCAGTCCTGGCAGATCTGCAATCACTGGGTCTTCCCGTTTTAACCATACTACTCCAAGGTACATGACTGCTGTTGTCATTTTTCCACATTGAAAGGCAAAAACAGTCATCCCAAACTTACTGTATTTCGAAGCAAAGGCTAAAGCTCACAATTTTCTTTTCACTTCTCTTAATTTCTTAAAAGTATCTGTAATAATTTTTTAGGACTTTACATATTCAAGGAAAACCAAGCAGTGACTCCCCCAAAAATGGCACATGACTGTGAAGAACCAATCATGAAACAGGGACGGTGTACTACACTACTTCAAGTTGGGGAGACTGCTCTTGCCCTTTAAGCTTTTCATTAATCATGCTTTGATATCAAAGGGCAGAGAAGAGGATCTGAGATTTCCCTAGATTGAAACAGTATCATGAAACTGCATGGTAGGAACATTCACCATTTGCATTTGGCATGAACATATCCATGGATAAAAAATACCTTTACCCAAGTTGCAAATTTTTTGCCATTTGTCAGTTTGTTAGTTTGTTAGTTTTTTTCTTGTTTCATTTATCTTCAAAATATGATATAAAGGATAAAATGTAGTTTTCAAACTTTGCTAATTGCTCCATTATTATTACCTGCTTGGACAAGAGGTGACTTGAAGTACAGGTCTAAGTGCAGTACAATCTATTTTGTCAACAGTTCAGTTGAAGATTTCCTGGATTGCCACAATGAAAATGACACTGATGAGGCAGAGGCAGACAATATAATGTGGGAGGAAGCAGTCAAGTCTAAACATGAAAGGAGACTATCTAGGTAAATTCACTATGCATTGGTTTCAGTTTCTTTGAAAAGAGAATCCTTGTACCTGATGGAAAAATATCAAGTTTTTGTTACATCTTTTGAATTTCCATTTTGATCTGGATTCTGCTCAAAATATTTCCGGAATGGTAGTTTGCCTATCCCCAGTTCCACGACCTACTGACAGTAATACCAACCTCACCTCGGAAGCTCTGGCCTTGTCCAGTAATCAAGTTTTGGCACCACAAGTTTGAAAGAAATCTTTTATGAGTAGCTCTCTCTTCAAGAAAGTGAGAAATATGAGAACAATTTCATCTTTTCGGAATTTATGACAAAGGAGAATAAAGAAAAAAAATTATAAGTGTTTTTCGTACATTTCTAGTTCCAGCTGAGCCTGCTTGTTACATTTAATTTGAAGAAGTCCCAATGCAGATTACTAAAAAATCCAGAAAAATTTCAAGTAAGCAAGGACAGAGCAAAAATATTTCTGTGGGCATTTCATATATTATGCTGTTTTTTTTTTTGACACAGGAGGACCAGCCCAAGGATCCACCCAAAGTTGTCAAGTTCACCTCTGCATATGCTAGTCATGTACAGTGTCACGTTCCACTGGACTGAAGATTCAAAATCTCAGCTACAATTGGGGTGTAAAAGGCACCAGGTTGATGCTTCCCAACCAGGATGGATTTATGCATGGTTTTGAGTATCCTGGCAGAACCTAGAAAACCACATCAATACTGGAAAGATTGCTTGCCTTGCTTGCCATCTAATAGTTTACATCACAAAAGCAATTTTTATTGGCCAAATGTGTTTTGTGTATGAAGTTTTGTGAATAGGAAGATGGTGTGATACCTGAACAGTATTGCCAACCAGCTTGTAACTGTATTGAAGCCTTTCATTTATATGTTATAACATCAGCTATACCTGAAACTTTAGGTCTGAATTTTATTCCAGTTACTAAAAAGCATGAAAGAAATAATGGGACTATCATATCATGCACAATAAAGACAACAAGAATATAGGAACAATTGTTGATGCACTCAGTGGAGCATGTGTCTTTTATAAGCTTCAAATGAATCATGGGGGGGGGACTGTTACATCAAATTATGAAAATTTGTGAAAATTTCCATGAATTTTTCATGACTTGGTTAACACAATTTTTTGAATTGGAAAACTTTACCAGGCCCGGAAAATATTTTTTCAAATTTCATGACTTTTTAGGTTTTCAATGATCATGGCAGGAACCCTTTTAAAAGTGTTTAAGTCATTTGTTTAATAGAGACGTTGGTATGCCAAAGGAAGTGGAAGTTTGAAACTGCATGTTCAGGATATTCAGATTGATAATTATAGATTATTTGTTTGTAGTAACTGTACTGTGTAAGAAATACCCATGCATCATCCTGATCTGTGATATCAAGTTCAAGAATGCAGAGTGGCTCATATTCTGACAGAGAGTGCAGTCTGATTCAACAGGGTTTTGTATGCTCACTTTGATGATATACCCTTCAAACAGTAGACCGGGATTGTGTCTGCGCAATGAAAAGTTTTAAACAGCTGTGGGTGGCTACAATTAAACAGGTTGGGAGAATGTATGAAGTAGTGAGAGGACTTGGCCTAGCTTGAATATTCTACCTCCAGAAGTAGACCCTAATTCTCCTTTTAAAGATATCCTGTAAAAGAATGTTTCAAATAAATTTATGTTTAATACGGTGAAGTAGAATGTTGCTCATCATTCTTAACTCAATTCTTCGGATGCTCAAAATATATGCAAGTAAAGTTATCAGATTTTTAATTCAATTTTTATGAACTTGGAGCAAGCTTGTGTTACATATCCTACACTTGCACTGATCAAATGTGTTTTCTAAAACTTCTTTTGCAAATGATCGAAATATTTCTTTTCTTAGATTTGAATATGCCATGAGCAAGGGTGGAAAAACCAGCGAAATGGGAAGCTCGTTGCCAAGAATTGTTGAAAATTTGGAAGAGTATTTTTTTTTTACAGATGAACATTTAATTTCCAGTGTAAATTTTATTTGTGCTGAAAATACACATTTCCTATAGCTATCGTCATGTTTGGAGCCCTCGCCATGGTAAGTGGGACACACAAATTTTTCAATCGTGACATTTTCTATTAATGGGTTAAACCAAATCCCTGTGTTTCATTTTGAATAAGAGCAATTGTAAAATCAGGACATGATACTGTAAGCCATGCCCATCTGTGCTGAAGCATTGACATCACTCCTTGAACAGTACTTCCTTCAGGTTCAGTCATGACGTGCTTTGGGTCTGTGTTGCCACATTCATGTACGTTATTCCAACATCCCAAGGACCAAATATGACTTGAATAAAACTTTTGATTACATTTAATTCTAGCATTGAGCAATCCATGAGAACTCTTTTCTCAGCTCTCTTCCACTAATTTGGTTTAATCCTACACCTGATCCACAAGCTTGTTTATTTGTGCAGTACTTTATGTGTCCCCACCTGAGTACCATTTAGAAACCAGCCTGGTAAAGGTGCATGCTGGTGCATGCATGGTGCCTCTTAAATTGGAGACTGCGGTACTGCTTCGATGGGTGTCATATATGTCCTAATATCCATCATTGTTTGCTGTTAGTTATGGAGGGACTTGTACATTTAGACGTAGAATGATTTTGCAATGATGCAGAATTTAGTTGTTGCCATAAGGAGAAAATATATTTATGCAAATTGCATGCATACAGTACGTGCACTTGCTGACTGTACAAACAGCACCGCTACACTTGAAGGGAATGTAGCATATCCACAAAGATAGTTAGGAATATATAACACTTTATACATGAAGATCAGTACCAATTGGTTAAATTGTGATTATGAATTGAAACAATTACTCCACTCTTATTGATCAATTTTTTGGGGGTACTGGTATTTGTGTACTAAATCAATGGCATAAAAAGGCCTTCTAGATGCATGGGGAAGCTAGACAGAAAGGGGGTACCCAAATTCATTTTTCTAAAAGCCTCTAGCTCTAATATTCATGGGTGGGGGTATGGGATAGGAATGAAACCTTGCACACACAAGCTCTGTGATGTTTGAATTCTCCATGGATCCCTGTGCATTGTCCACCCAGGTCCACCCTACTGCTACCTAGAAGTCCCCAATAAAAATGAAGTTGTATGTAATTGTAGACTTTTGAAACTCAATTCAGCTTTGCTGAAGTTCTTCTGCAGAGGTGCACTAGGCTGGTGTTCTTGGAGAAGGCACTAGAGTGTGTAGAACACAGCTTTTAAAATAGGGCTTCATTGTGATCCTTTTTGAAGTCTGAAAACTATGTAAAAACTTGCTGTGCGCCCTTCAGAAAAAAGCAGAATGTGATCTATTCAACGTTTGACCATACATTTTGTAGGGATGGATTTGTAAACTTCAAAAAGGAGGTGGATAGTTTTTGTCAGCCTTTCAACCTGCAGGACAGTGTGCATGGTAAGTATCATCTCCTCCATTCTCCCCCCTCCTCCCCCCCCCCCCCCTCGTTTTGGTCCAGCCGAGAATGCTAATAAAATATGCTAGGTGCATGCTTGATTCTATATGAGAATGAACGGCTCAGTAATTGCAAACTCAAAATTATCATAACTGCCATTGTCATTCTCATTCAAAAGAAATGGTAGGTAGACTATACATCTGTGCTACAGGTCCTTGCTCCAGTGAATGCAATTTATAACACTACCATAACTGCTGTAAACCACTGGAAATAGATTCTTCTACATCCTGTAATTACCCCATCATTTTTCTGATCTACCTCTGTAAGTGAATAGCCTGACCCAACTAGTCTTCAAGGCGTATGTAAAGGTATAGGAAATATGTAATTCACTCATATCTCGTAATATTAGATGATTTTTGACAAAATTATAATAATTACTGGAATTCCTAAAAAGTCAATTGACAGAAATATTACATAAAATAAAAGATGAGAATCAGGTAGAGTATCATATTCTTACTGGAATCTTGTACCAGCTGTTTCACTTTATTGTTTTACACTTAAAATTTCCCATCAACATGCCATAAAACATTTCTTGATCAACAAGCATGGCAGTGGAAAGCTCTTATTTTTTTTTTATAATAGTAGACACTATGATTAATTCCCAAACAAAACATAACTCTTCTATTTTGCACCTTGTTATGAATTCACTTCAAAAATGATACAAAAACTTATGTTTTTCTGAAAAAAAGTTTATATTTCAAGTGATATGAAAACTACTACTATCTTTGTAAATGAAGTTTTTAAAATGTAGGAATTCGAGGCTTTCATGCAACTTTCATGATATATCTTGCATGATAGTTTGGGTCTACAAGTACATTTTTTGTCACTGATATCATGATATGCAATTCCCATCTCAATGTACTTCTGGGTGGCCTTTCCACTCCTATACTTGCACTCCTGTCACTGTATCCTAACATGATGACACACGCCATTTTCCCCAGTCTTGGAATATTGCATTAAGTAAGTATTGACAGTCATACAAAGCAAGTTTGAATAGTTGAATTCTCTAGGCAATCATCTTGCAGTGGAGATGTAGTTCTCAAAGCCACCATACAGACCTGGCCTGCACTTTCTTCTTTAAATAGAAGACATTTTCCTTCCAGTCTAACAAGAAGATAATGGTAGGTTCCCATGCATGAGTTCTGATATAGTAGGTATTGTAGGTGATTCTTTTTCCAGAAAAGTTGATGCAGTTCCTGTAGTGCTAGTGTCTTCAAGGATACAAAGAAGAGCATAATATAAATAAGTTATCTCACATGTAGTAACAACCTTTTAGTTTCAGTAAACTGTTTAAGGAAAATGTTGTACTGTACTCTTGAAGCTTAGTTTACTCTGGTATGATATTTTAATTTACTTCATGCTATGTACATATATAGCCATGTTGAACATTCTTGTGACAGGCAGAGGCTACTGAGCTGTTACATGAATGACACATAGGCCTGGATTAATATGATGTTTATTTCATATGATGTTAATTAAAATGCAAAATAGTTAGCATATGAAACATGAGAGATGTACACTAGCTTGTGAAGGGAATCATTTTAAAAAAATAGGGATACTCATGTCGATCAGTTATGAGAGAGTAACCTTTGCAATAAGTGACTGCTCTTCCATTGACCAATTCAGAAGATTCAGTAGGGAGCTAATGCTTTCATTACAACATGCAGTTGCATGCACTGCAATTCTGATTTATTAAACATTACTTGACAGGGTTAGTCTCTTAGCAACAAAAGTTTGTCTGCTTTTTGAGGAGCTAAAGATGTTAGCCATCTTACCAGAACTGGCGGGAACCATCTGGAATAAAGAGATTCACCCTTTAAAGAAACCTAGCAGTGGCAAACATAGCTTGACAAGAAAATTTGTCATGTGGGGTAGCTACAGTAGAACCTTAATTTTTTTCCTAATTGGGAGGGTAAGGGGGGGGGGGGTTAAATGATTGATCGACTTGTATTCAGTTACGCTTCGGGTATCAGTGGAGCAAAGTTCTAATTGCCACCCTCCATTACCTAGCTAACAGGGCTGCATGTGTATTCTGTTACATGTACAGAATTTCATTAGACCATTTAACTGACAACATAGACCTGTTTGAGGGCAGGTTAATACCCTGATATTTTAAAATGAGGTTAGGTAATGGATTATAGCAAGCACCCTGAAAATTCTTAAAATCTTTGGTCTAGTAAACTAAGTTCTCGTGAGGTCGGGTGTGGAAGAACTGTTTCAGACAGCCATCATGGCCAGACTATCCCTAGATGCAATTTGCTGTCACATGTCAATTAAGCATCCAGTGGAAATTGTTGGCATTATTACAACAGTACTGAGCTGGTTGGATAGCATTCTTAACCTCATGGTCAGTCCAATTTATTTCTAATCATACTCAGGATGTATATAATGTTTTCATCAAGCAAACCCTTCCTAAACTTTTGTGCATCACACAACTATTCCTTTTTGATTTTGTCCTAATTTAGGTGGTGAAAAGCCAATTGTCGAGCTAGCTAGGCCATCACATGTGATCAAAGTGTAGTCTGAAATCTGTCAACTCACACAAGTCTTTCTAATTGTGGGATATATTTTACTAAAACACTATGTAACTCAATTGTAGGACAAAGAATGGTGTGCTTGAAGTAGTAATTTCATTCTGGCAATGACTAAAGTTTTGTCCCTTTCACAGCTGTTTAAGATATATCAGCCTTAATTTGAAGGTGTATCCTGGTAGAAACTACTGTAGCATTAATTATACACTCAATAAAATAATAAGGATCCACATGCAACGTGATGGAAGTTGAATTTCTTTCTTGCTGTATTGTATCGGACCTTGGGAATTTGTGCCCATAATCTTGGGAAAATTGCTCCCTTGTTCAATATTATATGGCATATACACGTAATTAATACTACACATCGCCAAGCAAAAAATTTCTCGCAGAATTACTGCCAATGTCTACTAATTGCCATCGTATTTGTTCTCATCTCTTTTCCTTACCTTCTCGCAGCTTTAAACATCACAAATTACTCGTTAATTAACGTTGATAAAGCGTTCCTTGGAAGCCGTGCCGTCAATCTCATGTTAATTTTGGGAAAAGTTGCCCTCGCCGACTTCTCTTGTTATTGCCGACGATTGTTCGTTGTATGTGGTATTTGCAAATGTCTTGTAGAAATCCACATCACCCGAATGGGTACTGTCTAGTACTTCCATGCTTCAACTTCCCTCCGTCTATCGTACGAACATTTTTCACTGCCATGAGGGTGATGGCGCTGTAACAGTTTTTGATGCGCGAAGGAGAAAAGAACAATTTTAAAAACATGCTGCCGCCCCCGTTTCGCACCACGATACAGTGTCTTTAAGATAACGACTAGTCAAACATTAAATATCTTCTGCAAACCACTTGTGAACATATTTTAAATATGACTGCTTCGAAATATCTACAGAGGAGTATACTCTGTTAAACACTGAGTGTTTATGAATTAAACACAAAAAAACTAACAGCCAACTCTAGTTAAATATCGAATATTAAGAGTAGCATGATTGAGGCTTTAAAAATTGTACCAGGTGTGTATGGCAGAGGTGTTACATAAGTTTTCTCAAGCATAGTGCAGTTTCTCATACGTGGTGACAGTCGGAAATGAGTTTTGTAGACTCACATGAGAAAATTTAAGATTGTTGGTAGATATTTTTACATTGGAATGGCCTCCCCGAATGTGTGGTCTCCGCTTCTACTGTTTTTCAGTTTGAGAAGGCTTTGGACAGTTTTTAGCTAGCCAAGAGTTTTTTTTATAAATATTTGCCCGATTTAAAAATTAATTACCTGACAGCTAACTTACAGTGAGGCAGTCTAATTGTTTTTTCTTCTTGCTACATTTGCCGGTGGTACAGATGAAGACAATGCGAGGTCATTAGACCTGCGTCCACTGAGATTCCTCATTAAGGTACCCTAAGGTTAAGTTTCAACACTATTCTAAACACAACCCCCCCCCCCACACACACACACACACACACACACACACACACACACTTTGGAAACCCGTTCAGGAGTTAAACGCATAATTTTTAGGAGTAAATTTCACTCTTTCTGGAGTGAATTAACACTTTTCACTCTAAAAAAGAGTGACTAAGTTTACTCTTTTGCTTTCAGAGTAAAGGTAATTAAAAGGAATTTGGAATGTCAGAGGGATACTTATTCTTAGCATTTTGGTGAAATTTGCATTGAAATCCGATGTGTAGTTCTCAAGATATGAACATGTAAAGTTTCACATTTTCAACATAAAGTGAACTTGAAGCAAGCACATATGACATCATATTTCCACATTAGTGCACGGTCTTTTGTTTTTCTTTAAACTTAAGAGTTGATTTTTCTCCTCAAAAAACCCACATTATTAAAATGTGATTACCTAAGTGGCATGAGAACTTCACAAACTTTGCATCCCCCACAGGGAGGTCCTATTCCAGTTAACTCCAAGGTCAACACAACAGTCTAATAAAACAAAGGGAAACAAAGCATTCCTTGTCAATGTGAGGAAGTGATATAAGCTCTGCTGCCCTCAAACTTACTTTGGAACACAAATCTACTGACTTCATTTACTAATATCTCGAGAACTATACGTCAGATTTAAATGGAACTTTCACCACCCTGTGTAGTTTTGGTTCCACTTTTACATATGAAAAATTATTTTTTGCTTAAACCTTCCCTTTAATATCAGATTTCAAGCTGACGAAATCCTCAAAGGATCCCCTTTAAATGAGTGAGCAATTTGTCAAAATTGTAATCCATTCAGTACCAAACAACTCATACTTTCTTTACGGTCTCTTTCTGATCCAAGCTCTCTTTGAATAATTAGTAAACTTTATAGAAATTTCTGAAATAACTTCGGCCTTGCTATCTTTGTAGTGGAAATTGATCCCTCCTTTCACCTTTTAGGTAGCTTCACCTCAACAACATAATTGTTTTTAAGCTGGTGACACTATATAATACATTCGTGTTGGTGTGTCGTTAAACCCCACCTAACTAACTCTTTGAATACTTTAGCAGGCCCGCATGCAGCTTTTTGGTTGAGGTGGAACATTTTAACCACCACTTTTGACGGGTAAGTACCAACTACACACGTAGCCTGTCGAATGTTGGAAGCAGGGGCTGGTGAAAAGATTTCGTTTGCCGAGAGGTCAAAAGTCCCAACAGGGACAACTCGTGCACCTGACAAAAACATTGTACGTATTTACTGCGAAAGGACAGGAAAGACGATTTGCAAGGCCGTATTATTTCGTCTATTTCAGGGATATTTGAAAATCTGGAGCTCATCTTTGAGAAAGTATTGATTTTGTTTGGGGGGATTAGTCTTTTTGTATCTCTCGAGACAAAAATTTTAGGAGTTACATCAAAGAACATGTTTTTCCTATGAACAAAATCAATCAGATCTGGTGGATGATTGTACTTTTGTGAGGCTACATATTTCACCGTTTCAGAAAATGCTCTTTGTTTTAAGTACTGCAATATTTGTATACTCCACATTTGATTACATTTTAAATGTGAAGGTTTTTTTATTCGATCTGAATTTGACGCTATTAGGGTCATATCTCTCTTTTCTTCAAGTAAAACTTTGCCAACATCTGGCAGCCCGAAACACTCCGCTAAAACACTTTCCGTTCTCACAAGATGAGCCATGCCAGTAAAGCGTAGTTATGGCCATGAAGATGTTTAGTCAAATTTTCTGTGAAAGTTTTCCGAGGGATTTTGAATAACATGTGTACCATAACTGAACACCAAACTTCTCATTATATAATATTCAAGTACTATTAGAAGCGAAAATTAAGATCTGGTGTCCTTCCGACCCAACTTCCTCTGCATGCATATACGGGCACGTTCAGGTTATAACTGAAAGATTATACTTTTTAGTCATTGCCCATGTTCAGAAGTACCTCTTTTCTTGTGTAGTTCTAGAGAAAATCTCATCAGAAAGTAAAGACCATGTGTATACTATTTTACTTTCAATAATGGCCACATTTTGTAAACTTATGCATTATATTAACACGGCACGAAACTCATGATCTAGTATTTTTGTAAATGATACTTGCATTGAGTTGGCTGGAATATCTCAAACCATGGAAGCAAAACATATTCATGCCTGTGCTTTACGGTACAAGCATTGTGGCTTAAAGAATCACCCAAAACAGTTCCCATTCTCCCAACTTTATTACTTCTAGCCCATCTCACAACTATTCAAAACTCATCCTTATCAACTCATTATTATTGCTTCGTCGCATGCCCAGGTAAGGCAAAGAAGAACCTTAGGCCTATGTGTAATATAAACACTCTCTAGACACTGTGGTCTCACGTACCCCGAGCTCGAAGTAACACCGTGTTACTTCACGCTCGAGTAACCTGGGAACGCGGGTTAATGTGGGGTCGGTGTTTAAATTTCGATCCACCTCAAATCACAGGGTTAAGCGTTTTCAAACACCGTGTTTGTTTAAATCAAGCAAAGTCACAGGTGTTTATGGCACTGATGACAGGTATTTTCTATCATTTTACAGTAATTAGTACGTGAAATATTTGACCTCGTTACTATGGTAGCACTACTCAATCTACGAAACACGTTGTAAATGAGAAAACAGACTGGAAATACGGGGGTTAACCCTCCGTTTTGCCTGGTTGTAAACACGAGGTAACGCCGAGTGTCGCTGGGCAGGTGAGACCAAGCCATCAGTGCATGTTGTGTAATTTGTACAATTCTGCATTTTATAATTTGATGTGAATCAAATAGCTGTGTCTATTAACAATTCTGAAAGTCTCTGGCTAAAACTGTAGTTTAGGGTGACGAATGATTGCCTTTAATGACAGAGATCGTTTTATGTAAAAATTTGTATAAGAATAGATTCTTTTCAGTCAACTGCAAAATCAAAAGCTACGTGGGGATTTTTTTTTCCTGATAGGGGTTCCGGTAACGTATTAAGCGTATTGGGAAAATATTTGAATAAAACAAAACCTCTGGTCGACTAACCTGATGTTAAAACTTCCCACGTATCAATACTGTATCCAAATCTCTTGAGGTGATGAATTAAACAAGATACGGTGGGTCCTTCCTTACTTGTAGTTTTCCAGAGTCGTAGTAGTCTATATATTGGTTCTGCTACTGGTAAGTTTGATTTACCTTCAATTTCCTCAATTTTCCATTGATTTATCCACAACTCTCCTCTCATGAAGGCTCTCCAGTCTTTTCCTAGTCGAAGTTTAGACAATGCTGAGTCAGAAACTACACGCATGGGCCCTGTAAAAGGTGTGGCGGTAAAACCAATGTTATTCTAGGACATTTCCCTTTGAAATTATGTTTTAGGAACAATCATCCTTCGTTTGTTCAAGTTTCAAAGAGATCATGTCACTTCAAACCATGTGACTGTCACTTCAAATCAAGTGATTTCAAATTTTCAGAAAAGCAGGTCTCGCAGATTTATTCGTAAACCGGTTACCGAGCCTTCCACCGCCACAACCGCGGTTGTAAGTATATCGTGTCAGCTTTCTGAAGGAGAAACTAAAATTCTCTCGAAGGGACTCAATTTCTGCCCCAAACCAAGGCAGACTGACACGCAGAAATTATCACTAGACATGAAAGCGTTTTTCCGACGCTTGCGCCTTCGGGAGTATTTTGCTGACGAAGACGGCCTAAATTCTCCACCGGACAACGATATATCGTATCAATTTAAACCAAAAAGCACCTGGAACCCACTAAAGGGGCGTTGTCCACAACTGGAATCATTTATTTCGGCCATTGAAGAGGATGTGAAAAACCACACCCCTTCCCCAGATTTCCGCGACAATCTCACAAAAAGTGAACGTCAGGCCATTCGAAGTCTACGGCATCGTGATGATATTGTTATCAAGCCGGCGGACAAAGGCTCTGCGATTGTTGCAATGGGGACTCAATTTTACAGGGAGGAAGCCCTCAGATTACTTGGCAATCCCGACCACTACAGACGTCTAGACTCAGATCCCACTTCGGAAATTGCGAAAAAGTGGAGGCGGCCATCAAAAAGATGGTTCGCAACGGCTCAATTGACTCCGAAACCGGCCCGAATCTCCTCCAGGTAGATCCTAAACCAGGCCGTTTCTATTTTCTGCCCAAAATTCACAAAACGGGTAGTCCGGGCAGACCCATTATTTCCGGCAACGGGACTGCAACGGAAAAATTTCAAAATTTGTTGACCTGCTTATCCAACCCCTGGTTCCAACCCTTCCCTCCTACGTTCAGGACACCACGGACTTCATCCGCAAAATTGGGAAGATCAAAAATCTCCCGTCGGACACAATTCTGGCCACTCTTGACGTGTCCTCGTTGTACACAAACATACCAAATGAGGAAGGCATCTCCGCTTGCACCAACGCCTTCAATCCGATTCGCGGCAAAACTCCCACCAAGAAAGACTTAGGCGAACTCATGCATCTGATTTTGACCAACAACAATCTCATTTTTGGTGACCACCACTACCTCCAAATTCATGGTACAGCCATGGGAACCAAAATGGCTCCCTCATTTGCTAACTTGTTTATGGGCAACTTCGAGCAAAAATTTCTGTCTCGACAAAATTTGAAACCACAAATTTGGTTACGCTTCATAGACGACATCTTCATGATCTGGCCCCACGGTGAAGACTGTCTAAAAATTTTTATTGAAAACATCAATTCGTTCCATCCCACCATCAAATTTACGGCCGACCATTCCAGGTCTAGTGTCCACTTCCTGGACACCACTGTAACCATAGAAAATGGTTCACTCAAAACAGACTTGTTTAACAAACCAACGGACAAGCACAACTACCTCCTACCCAGCAGTTGCCATCCTCCGCACTGCACCAAAAACATTCCGTACAGTCAAGCACTCCGCATAAAACGCATCTGTTCCTCTGAAACAGATTTTGACACTCGGGCAAAGGAACTATCCGGCTACCTCCGTAACCGGCAGTATTTTCGGGGTTCAATTGAAAATGCCATCAAAAAGGCAAAAGAAACCCCTCGCTCGCAAACTCTGACGTACAAAACTCGTCAGCGCAATTCCGACAGAGTGCCGTTGGTAACTGAGTACCATCCCGGTCTACCACCACTAGCCAAATTCATCAAAAAGCATATGCCCACACTTCAGAGCACCGATCGCCTAAGGTCTATCTTTCCCCAACCCCCGTTGTTGCCTTCAAGCGGCCCTCAAATTTACGGGACATTTTGGTTCGGGCAAAATTCCAGGACAAAGCCTCAGTCGAGGAAAACAACGAAAATTTTGGTTGTTCACCTTGCCCTTCCAACTGCAAGACGTGCGCCCTGGTTGATTCCACAAAAGGCTTCCAGAGCAATCAAAATGCACGCACCTTCCAAATTAGACAAGAAATTAATTGTCTTTCCAAAAATGTCATTTATCTCATATACTGCAATTTATGTGGGGTGCAGTATGTCGGAGAATCTAAAAATACTCTTCGAATGAGAATGACACAGCACAGGTCAGCAATTAAAACCAAAAAGGTTGAACAACCTGTTGCAAACCATTTCAATTTGCCTCATCATTCTATCAAAAACTTACGGGTCATTGCTATCGACCAAAACGATACATGGACCGACAAAGCTAGAAAAGCTAAAGAAAATTTCTGGGAACTCAATCTCAAAACCACATCGCCTTTCGGCTTGAACATCAGGAGCGATTTACCAGCTTGCTGATAACACCAACCCAAATAATCCGATCAGGCCATTCCGGCCTAACAATTTCTCTAATTACTTTGAAGAGGATTTTCCTATTGTTGATGGGTTACACCCGAGTAATCCGATCAGACCCTCCCGGTCAATCAACCTGCTCAATTGCCTTAAGAAGGATTATCCTGTCACAATAGAGGTGAGACCATTGTCCACACCTTTAAAAGCTTCCAAAATTTCTCACTCCTTGTCATTCTCTGACCAAGTATTGACAAAGAGGTAGTATTCCTCGAAAGCTCTACTTCAAACCTTTTGGCTGTTTAATTTATCTAAATTCTAGCCTTCCGCTATTTGTATCTCCCCGGAGATCCAGCCTTTCAATTCTGTAGCACCGTTGTTTTACAGTTTCTCCGTCATGTTTATATATATATATATGTATATATATATATATATATATATATATATATATATATATATATATATATATATATATATATATATATATATATATATATATATATATATATATATATATATATATATATATATATATATATATATAAAAATCTGGCCAATTTGATTTATTTCTAAAAAAATTTTGTCAAACTCCAAATGTTATTTAAAAGGGTAGCCTTTGGATCTCCTTAGTGCCACCAATTGACTCTAAGGACACCCACCTTTTTAAGAATTTTCGAAAGGGAGGGGCCTATACCTTATGACTTCTTCCGTGGCCGGTGTAGACGTACGAGACAGGGACAGGGAGCGGAGGGTGTTCAGTTGCGGTGAGAAATGGTTTTGCCATTTATCAAGCAAGAGATGTTAGGGGTAAAGTAATGAAATTAACAGACACGAGTTCGAACAGTCAAAGACAATTTCGTCAATTCATTCAGAAGCATTCACATATTTTCAATTCCGTTGTTTAGTTTCCTCGAAAAGAATCAAGACCATTAAAAATAACAGTGGTAGTACATTTAACGTGATAATTTTCTGATCACTTAGCATGTTCCTGATTTTTTATTATTGCAAACAAAAGCTAAACTTTTATACTGCACGTAAAGTTCTCTTTACAAGCATGAAAACGCAATTTTCGGCCATCTGAGGGGTTGCGATACGATCATTTCAAAATTTTCTCTACGTTCCGCACCAACAAATGGTGGCGCTCCGCTTAGATAGTCTTTCGAGTAAAATTACATTTTTCAGGTTAAAGTATCTTTTTTAATAACTTTCTAATCACTTTGCAGATCGCGAATTTATTTTGAAGTGAGCCTTTAATTTCAAACGACAAACGAAGATAGAGACTGCTTAGATTCTTCGTATGAGTCTGGAAAATGTTATTTCCGGCCATCTGAGGGTCTGATTTTTCAAAATTTTCTCTACGCTCCGCGCCAATCAATGGTGGCGCTCCCCTAAGATAATTTATGGCAGAATAACGTTTTGTGGCCAAGAAAAACACGAAACTAAAATGCTCACTTTCGCCTATACCGATCGATGCTCTTTTATTTTGACTCCTAAAACTATGCAAATGTAATGACAAGTTTTACTTCGAAAGGTAGCGTAAACGGAATTGGACTGCATGTAAAGACACAAAAGTTTCAGTTTTATCCTCATGAACCACCACGATTCAACTTTTAACACTGTTCCCGTCAAATTAAAAAATCTTGCACCATTTTGCATCTAGGCTCCTTGAAAACGTCAAAAATTTTCAAAGGGATGTTTGGTCCTTTAGACTGGTATGCAGTGTGTTCAGTGATCGCCGGCCTGGAAAAGGCCTCCCCCCCCCCCCTTCAGAGAAATTTTGCGTACGCCACTGGTAGGCCTATGTCCCCATTATCCGCTTTCTCTAAGTTCAGCCCCTCCCCCCCCCCTTTTTTTTTTATTTGAAATGTCTGGATCCCCTCATGGTTTTGTAAGGGAATTAGAAATTGTGTGAGACTTTAATTGAAGAATATGGTCTTCTAGTAAGCAATATCAAGAAGATATCCGAAGACTGAATTTTATCGGGTTTATGTCTTTTATCGTGGGCTTGACGATGGAGGCTCCCCGACGAAATTGGATCTTCTCAGGGGGAGAGCGGCTTCCCCGACGGTGGAATCGCCTCTGGTCCCCAGCTGGTGCCCCACTTTGTAAGGTCTGTACGCGAAACTTCCAGCTTCCTGGTCTGCTCATGGATGACCTTACGCGCACGGAATTAAGATGGGTCAAGATAATGGAATGATGGATAGCAGGGCTAGGAAGAAGTGATTAAAACCGACTCCGATATTTATTACTAAAATAGCGTTATCAAAGGAAAATCAGTTCATGTAGGTTTTTTTATTATTAGTTTTAGAACTCCCCGACGAAACCGCCGAACTTCCCCGACGGGGGGGGGGGCAGTGTTCCCTGACGGGGGACATGCCTCCCAACCCCCCACCGGCGCCACCCCTACATGAAAATATTAAATTAACAAGTAAAATAAATTAAACTGAAGTAAGCTAAATCATATTTTAAATTAAATTGAGTCAAATTAAACTAAAATAAAGGAGGATGCTTAATTTGGACAAATTTGAAATACAGTTTGGCAAGTAACTACAACGTACCTGGCCGCGACTCTGTCGCCGGCCTATTGTACCTCACAGTTAGATCCGACTGCCGTACAAGACTACCGACAAACGTTAATAGTAAATCATGTGAAACGAACTTACGAAGGGGTCGAAAAAAAGTTGGAATGGGCCACTCAAATACTCATTTACCCTTCAGAAGATGACTGTGCCTTAAAGGTAAGTAAGAATATAAACGCGGCGCAGTCAAGACAATCTCAAAGTCAGTGGGAGACAAATTGGAGTTTTTCAAAATTTCTCTGGGCCGCCGTGTCTTCCTCCTGAGGAATTAGACCCGGAAGGGGTTGTTTTGCTATGAACTCACTATAGCCCGGCTTCAGATTGAGGCAAGTGCCACCTGGAATGGTCATTAATGCCACCATGTTTTTTCGATTCTCTGACATGTCTGCAAACAGAAAAAATCAGGTATATGGGTATATTCGGGTGGGGTGGGGAAATATAGCGGGGTATCTGCCAAGAGTCAGGGTGCTGAAAAATCAAAAATTTAAGCGGTAGGGGAAAGTAAAATGGCTATTATTTTTCGCCTAGAAACTCGAGAGTTGCAAATTACCCCTCAAAATACTTGCAAAGAAATTGTCTTTTAGTTGATATACAGATTTTAAGAATGAAGTGACTTTTGAGGTCATTAAAAGCCAAAAGGGAAGAAATTTGACCTTTGACCTAAATCTTGACTATGCTATTTTAAAATGTAATTGTGTGTACAGTAAATCGACTCATTTGTCCTAGTTTGACCTGAGATGATTATATTACATGTCTTCAGACAATTTTAGGCTACTAATGTTCCAGGGTTTGTACTTAGGAAGCACCAGCATCGAACGAAATGTTAACTAGTAAAAAATCTGTTAGAAAAACAAACTTTTCCAACCCGGAAATGACAATCTATTCATGGTTAATGAGAGTTACAAGCTGTTCACCATCTCGAAATCATTTTTATATCTATTTAAGCATTCCTTGTTATAGCAAATTTATTAATTGCATATCTACATGTCCATATCGATACCCCTGTCCCTTCTTAATACCTAAAAAGGAACAAAACAATACAATGAAATATCAGTACTAATAGCTTCAAATTGGGCAGGAGATTGAGGTAAGTGCCATCTGGAGTGGTCATTATAGGCTATGGCCCACAGGCATCTCACAGGCAACCCTACAACTCTCCGTCGCAATATTTTTTGGAAACGTTACGGTCCGCTGAACACTAAATCAAGTGGTATTAGTAAATATTTGGGGTCTCGCCCGTTCAAAATGGCTGCCAAAAACAAAATGGTGGCAAACATTTTGAATATTTTGTATTAAATAATAATAAAGAAAATATTCTTAAAAAATATTTTTGAGGGATCGACTTTTAAAATTTAGTCATATTTTATGACAGGTATTCCAGAATTAATTTTTTGGACTGTTTCGGTGAGATTCAGCTTAACAAAATGGCGGAAAAACAACAAAATGGCTGCCAAACTAAATGAAATATTTCCAAAAAATTGTGAAAAAAATGCAAATTTCCACATTCCTCAATCACAATGATATAAAATAATGTTTTCAAATAAAGGCGGAACTTGACAATCCTAGATACAAGAGTATTTGTCATTCAATATGCCGGAAATGCACTGAAGAAGTAAAAACAATACAGTAAAAATTCCCCACTAAAATAAGAAAATAATTAAAAAAATGCAAATAAATGTCAGAAAATAATCTTTTAAAATATATTTCGACTAAAAATTTCTTATATCTTTATAGAAAATTGTACATAACTCTCAAAACATGGTTTCGAGTATTTTATGCAGGACCCCATACTAACCAAGATGGCGGAAACAACAATATGGCCGCCAATAAAACGATCATAATGTATAAAAAATAAGAAGAAAAATATTCCTTAAAAATACTTTTGACAAATTTGCCCTTCATTTGTGGCCAGATTTTATGACAAATAATCCTAATTTACTTTTTAAAATATTTCTTTTGGAACTCAGATCAACCAAAATGGCGGAAAAGCAAAATGGCCGCCTATGCATTAATTATGTTGATATATCATGACGATAGGAAAATAATCATTAAAAGAACTTTTGGTACAGGGAAACCTAACCTGTGTCCATTTTCTGTATGGCCCTATACGTAGTTTTTATGACTTAGAAAAATCTTTAGCAACTGAAAGATTTGACCCCTTGTATTCGCTATAGCCCCTTCTTGGCATACCTGACCACAGGTAGACTTTCAAAAGGTTATGCAATACTAGTCTACAGTAGTCTAGGCTATGTATGGTGTATAGTACTGTAGCAAGTCCTGCACACTACTCTCCAATACGAACTGGGATTTTTTTTAATACAGCGACGTTAAAGGGTCAATCTCTCCCCCCCCCCCCCAAAAAAAAAAAAAAAAAAACTACACTTGTTGCAGAGAGGAACAGAAATTCTCATTATTGGCTCAGCTTTTTGATTGAAAGCTAATTCGAAAATGCAGAGTACCAAACTAAGGTTATAATAATTAATATACTCAGTGTAGCTACCATCGGATGCTTACCTAGCTCTGTCATTTCAAGAATTTTACACGCTATGTCAATGCAGGTGCGCACTCGACGATCACCCCATTATACATAGCATGAACTGTTCTGAGAGTGTTTTGAAATACAAATTGAGCTTTTCTGCACCCACCCCGCAGTTGGGAAGCAGACCTCACATTTGTGACCGTTATAGCGCAATCTTTACACCCTCAGCACTCGCGGTGGAATGCACTCTGGGAGACCGTACTAGAGCTAGCCTACCTTGAGCGGAAACGGACCCCCGTTAAAAATGTCAATAATTCTTAATCAAGATGAAGGTCAAGGAAAAATGGAAAGTTAAATATTGAAAAGAAACTCGTTTTAGTCGATAGCGATTTTTCTTCGTCACAAGCTTTCCGAGAAAACCGAAGGAGCGAGAGCTCACTTGCGAAGTTTTAAACTGCACGTTTTCAGTTTTCAAGGTGAGAATGTGTTGAAATATCATTCAAAAGAGAGAGAACAATTAATATTTCCAAAATATAGCAGTACCTTTCTTGTTATCCTTTTTTCTTCACTAAAAATGCTATAAAGAACTCTGTCTTTGTTCTGCTTCTTCTATTCATTGTATCTTCATACATTCGCATCACTTACGTTTGTGCACGCCCGATGCATGGCGTTGGATCTCGTATCGCAGTACTGCAATACTATGTATCATCATGCATTGCGTTTTAAGATGGCGTAACATGTGTACCGCACCAGATTCGTAGCATGAACAAAGCGGGATTGACCGTCTTCATTAAAATTGGAATAATTTATCAACGAAACTATGTGGGTAAGTATATTTCCTTAAACTTTTCAGCATTTGGTGTTTGTTATGAACTTCGTTGATGAGTTTGGGACAAATTTGTGACCATTCGCCCAACGATCAGCCTGGGTGACCTAAAATCTCCCAGTGATTCTTATGCCTCTTGGCCGATAATTTCGCCTGAAATTGGTTGTGTGGAAACTTGCAAAAACAGTCTGGTAATTATCATAGTTTTCTTGATCGAAATTGGAATTGTACAGAATAAATATGCCATTTTTTTCCAAGTGTAGATTTCCATAAGCGGCTAAAATTCAAAATTGTGTGAGGTCATCAAAGTAAAAAATAAAAAATATATATTTCGGTGACCCCGTGGTCAGCTTCCCAACTGCCCGAATCAATATAAACCGAGATTTTGTCTGGATGAGGGTGAATTTCAGGCAACTGTGAGAGGGGCTTAAGTAAGAAGGCTAGGAGAATTGGTACTGTTTGTGGTGAGGGAATTGGGCCCATAAACCTTTTGAACCTTGTATGGGCCATTTCATCTCTCACGAAAAGTAATTACTGTAGCTTTTGCTGAATCAGATGCACATGAAAAAATGTTTGAATAATACCATAACACATAATACAAGTTCGGACATTATGTGGAAATGTTATTATTGCAGCATGCAAGCAGCATTTTTGTTTGGGAAAGTGTAATTGTCACTAGCTAGTGCTATATGAAGGCTCCGATCTGAAGAGTACGAGGCACATGTAAAAGTGTACATATAAACTTAAAAGTATACAGTTTAGAGGTTGCAAAATGAATGAATCTTATTCACCGTTCATAAGTTTTTTGTTGATATATATTAAAATTTGTTCACTTCAATTCAGGAAGTCCGTTGGGAAATAATTTGTATCACACTTGTTGTACAATTCACTTTAAAACCTGTGTTTTATTTCGAAATTAAAAAATGTTTACATGACATTAAACAATTTCTGTTTTCTTCAGTTCAGATGCATACTATAAAGAGAGCACTAGCATAATCAAGTCGTCCCATAGGTGCATTACTTTTGCAAGTCTGTCACGACCGGGAATGTGGGGGCTGTATAACCTAGGAAATTCGTTAAAGGAGGAGAGTTGAAAATCTAGATTACCGGTAAAAAATTTCTCATACTCGTTCTTGCGCGTTTTTGTTCTTTTATTTTTTTTCTTGTCCGACTGAGCGTGTACCAACTTTCACAACAAGATAAAGTGGAATAAAATTTTCTGTAGCTCCATACAGTTCCATTCTCGCGGATTGTTTACGACTTATTAATTTTTCAGCATCATCTTAAACATATCCAAATTTTACACCAGCTGGATTATGATTATTTGTTCGTATGCACACTCTGAGGGGTGTAGTTATCGAGGTTAGTTTAGATTACGGTAGGTTAAGTTAGGTTAGGTGCAGTTTTACGGCTCATTCTCTAATTAATTGGTTTTAGTCGAGCCGACCTTGGCTTGTTTCCAGCTGTGGCTCACTGGCTTTTTTACCTACTCTTTTGCTTATGCTAAGCACCAAGCACAATGGCAGTAGGTTCTGAAGCCTTCGGAATGACCCGGGCAGGACTCGAACTCCGGACTGCATTCAGCATTCAAGATCGCAAAGCTGCACGGTAATTCTTATTTTTCCTTCCTTTTGTGAAGTCATGTTTTCACACTTAATTTTCCACTCTATTTTTGTTCTTTAGTAACGTCTCAAAGCATGTGGATTATTTAGTGTAGTGGGGTAAACAACTGGACTTATTAAAGCAAGGATTCTGTCTACTTTGCTCGAAACGACTAGTTAACACTCCAAGCCTATGTTGCATCAAAGTCGGGTGAATGAGTTCGCATGCTCCAATAAATTTTCACTTATCTCACAAAGGCATTTAAGCCTTGTATTTTATAAGAAGAGTGAGGTAAAATGTCAACCCAAAGTCAGTTTTAGTCATGTTCTTTGACAAAAAGTTGCCCAGATTTTTGCGAGGTCAGCAGTCTTCAGATCTTACTTAACGTTGCAGATTCCTTCTGGTGACAGCTCGTGAAGACGAATAGCAAAAAAAGTCTAAAGAGTTTTATGTATAAGCAGGAAAATGAATCACCGTGTCATCTTGTGCTTTTCAGATGGGTTTTGTGGTACAATTTGACTGCATTAATGAAGTTTAAGAATTCGAATGAAAGTTCGGTCATTGGTTAGGAAACCTGTATCGGCTGTCAATGACAACCAATAACTTGTCATTTATATTCAAACATGCTATGAAGTACAGCAAAATTTTAAAACATTTCCATTTTCAAAGAGCGAAACCTTTCCGAAGATTTTGTGCATTATCAAAGAATAACCCACAACAAACCACGCGTACCTCTGATGGTCGATATGTTAAGATTTGAGAACTTGGAAATACATAACTTATTCTATTTGAGGCAAGAACGTAAATTACATTTCCAGCCACAATAATTCCCACCCACAATTCAAAATGCAAAACTCTAGAGCTGGAGACTAACTGTACCCACTATTTGATTCTTAATACACACTGACATTGTTTATTACGTATCCATAAGAATATATAAAGCATTCTCCAATGTATCTTTCAAATCTTGGTTGTAGGTGCACTTGTAAGGCCATCCTCTTATTCTCGCTATTGATCATGTCTCGTCTACGAGGCGCTTTATCGTGGTCATGTAATTTATATCAGACGATAACACATTTCGAGACCCCTTTAATTTTGACAGCCTTTTAAACTTATGCTCTGACAAAATATTGTTCGAAATGTTACCAACACCCATCGGCTAAACGGCTACAACTGCAAAAAATGAAGAAAGCACTTTTGTTAAGCCATTTGTGTCAACCAGTGTTGTATTTTAAAGTCGGTACTTCGCCTGTGACATCACGTGGTTGTGCGACGTCTCTTTGGTTATAAGACATTTTAGGCTTCAAACGACGGTTGCGTCACATTTGTATCCATGGTCATGCTCTGTGGGTGTGCTTTGAAGACGCTACTGCATGGTGACGTCCAGCGTCACATAAAATAAATTAAAAAGTAAAACTAATTCACTATCATTTAAACATCTGAAAGACGTCCTGTTGTCTTTATATTAGAGCTACTTTCAGACATTACCCATTTTCATTTCTGATTTGAGTTTCAGTTGTCCCATTGGTAGTTTTACATTTTGGTACGGAATCGCGTAGGAATAATCTTCCTTCATCGGTTGTGTAAATCCAAGTTCCTTTATAGCAGTTGATAAGATCAGTCAAACTGTAGAAGTGCCTTTTATCAGATAGTAAATAACCAGTCTCCGTGCACTTGATTCTGAAGCTCTTCACATTACTAGTGTCTTTCACAGAAAGAGCAAAAAAACCATTCTGAAGGTGAGAACAGATATGGATATTAGTTTTCACCTTGGTTGTTCAACCGATTTCCGCATGAAAAGCAAAATTATAAATCCAATGCAAGGATCCTTTTACCCTTAATTAAAACTGTTCACAAAATCAGTAACTTTCCCACGGAATCCTCCCCAGGGCGACCATACGAAAATTCACGTTAACTATGGGATGTAAAAGGGTCAACTTGTCATTAAAATGGACATAATCACCACTTAACAAAATTGTGATACCTTCCAATTAAAGATCTGTAATAACTCCCTGAACCAATCAAACATGGCCATTTGTAATAGATGAAATGTTTTCAATTACAAATTTTGGAGAGACAAACTTGGTCACCATTTCTTATAATATTAATCTGATTAAACAGGGACCAATAACTGGACAAAATCTGTCGGCCTATTAAACCAGAAGAGTGCTAGGTGATGTGGCGTAAACTCCAACAAACAAACCAATCTTATCAACTTTAAAACTCACTAACTCATTCCCGGGCAAGGTTGGTCAATGTTCGTTAGAACAGGGAACTCCCTGGTTAGACGAGCCAAACATACTGTCCACAATCGCTTCCCTGCGTCGTGCACTCGGCTCCACATTTCAAAATCTTTGACCCACATAGTTATGGCACGCCAAAAGGCTCACCAGATATGATGATGTTCTAAAAATACACGTTCATGTAATAAAATTACACGTTCATGTACCAAAAATATACGTGCCATACCTAGTTTCTTACAGAATATGACGTACCTACAGCTGTGCGGTTCTGACGCAACATTTAAAGGACATTAACACACACACCTGTGTCACAAATTGAACGAGCATGGGACACATTTGACTCACTACTGTCCGGGGGTCGAAAGGTGCCTCATACAATTGATGCGTGCATTAGGCCCACTGTTTTCAGGTCCGGTTTGCTTAATTCTTCAGCTATACAAAAAAACTCACCTCACTTGTCTCGCGAATCACGAAAGAACCCTTTCCATATGGAGTGAACAATGTTTGTAATTGACCTCTTGTAGCTTCTTCATGAAACCAACCATTTTCCCATAGGATTGGTGTTTCAAAATGCAAATGACGACACTTTTCCCTCGGTATGTGCACAATGTTACCATCAATATCTCTAGCTGCAAAGACATGTGTTCGGGTAACATCAACAACATCCAGTTTTGTTCCCTCTGGATAATGTATTGTTCCTCGGAAACCTGATAAATCCAGATCCTCGGTAGTCTCCACAACATGGCAAAATTCTACAACATCTTTGTTCACCCCTCCTCGTGCGTTATGATACCTTGGCTCCGGAGGTAAGTTCGATGTGTTCTCAGAATCACTCTCATCTGAATATGTGATAACGATTAATCAACTTTAAATATCTTCTGCAAACCATTTGTGTGCATATTTTTAAATATAACAGCTTAGGAATATCTATAGAGGAGTATACACTGTTAAAACAATGTTTATGAATCAAACACAATGAAGGCTAAAAAAACTAACAACCAACTCTAGTTAAATATCGTACATTAAGAGTAGAGTGACTGATGCCTTAAAAATGGTACCAGTTGTGTATAATAGAAAAGTTAGAGAAAGTTTTCTCAAGCTTAGCAGTTACTCATACGTGTTGAAAGTCGGAAGTTACCTGAAGAGTTTTGTAGACAGACATGAGAAATTTTGGGCTTGTTTGTAGATATTTTTACATTGGAATGGCCTCCCTGAAAGCGTGGTCTAAGTTTCTACTATTTTTCAATTTGAGGGGGTTTTGGATAGTTGTTAGCTAGCCAAGAGTTTTTTATAAATATCAGGCTGATTTAAAAATTAATTACCTGACAGCTAATTAACAGTGATACAGTCCCATTGTTTTCTCTTGTTGCTACATTTGCCGGCGGTACAGATGAAAACAATGCGGGCATAGACGTCATTAGACCTGCGTCCACTGAGTATCCTTATTAAGGTACACTTAGGTTAAGTTTCAACACTTTTCTAAGCACATCCCCCACACCCTTTGGAAACCCGTTCAGGAATTAAACGGATAATGTTCAAGAGTGAATTTCACTCTTTTTGGAGTGAACTAACACTTTTCACTCTAAAAAGAGTGACCAAAATTACTCTTTCGTTTTCAGAGTATAGGTAATTAATATCAAATTTAAAGCTGAAGAAATCCTCAAAGATTCCCCTTTAGCTGAGTGAGCAGTTTGTCTTTATTGTAATCCATTCAGTACCGAATAAGTCAAACCTTCTTTACGGTCTCTTTAAAAGGTAACGCATTTCTGATCCAAGCTCTCGTTGAATACTTAGTAAAATTGATAGGAATTTCTGACATAACTCTCACCTTGCTATCGTTTTAGAGGAAATTAATCCCCCGTTTAACTTTTTAGGTAGTTTTACCTGAACAACATAACTTTTTCTAATTTGGTGACACTATAATACATTGGTGTTGGTATCTCGTTAAACCCCATCTAACTAACTCTTTGAATACTTTAGCAGGCCCGCATGCAACGTTTTGGTTGAGGTGGAACATTTTACCCACAACTGGTGATAAAATTTCGTTAACCGAGAGGTCAAGAGTCCCAATAGGGACCACTCGTGCACCTGACAAATACATTGTACTTATTTCCTGCGAAAGGACAGGAAACACAATTTGAAATCCGTAAAGCAGGGCCGTATTATTTCGTCTTGTTAAGGGATATTTGAAAATCTGCAGCTCATTTTGGGGAAAGTATGGATTTTTTCGGCGGGGGGCGGGGGACATTAGACTTTTTGTATCCCTCGAGACAAAAAATTGAGGAGTTATATCAAAGAACTTGTTCTTCCTATGAACAAAATCAATCAGATCTGGTGGATGACTGTAGTTTTGTGAGGTTAAATATTTCACAATATGAAAAATGCTCTTTAAGTATTGCAATATTTTTTTTACATTTTATTACATTTTAAATTTGAAGGTCTTAAGTCGATCTGAATATGACACTATTCGGGTCATATCTCTCTTTTCTTCAAGTAACACTTTGCCAATTTCTGACAAACCGAAACACTCCGTTTATTCACGTTCCCTTCACACAAGATGAGCCATGCCAGTAAAGTGTGGTTATGACCATGAAAATGTTTAGTCAAACTTTCACAGAAAGTTTTCTGAGAAATGTGGAATACCATTTGGACCATAACTATAAAAACCAAATTTCTTATCATATTATATTAAAGTACTATAAGGAGCGAAAATTAAGATCTTGGGTCCTTCCGACCCAGCTATTTTACTTCTCATAATGGTCACATTTTGTTAACTTATGCATTATATTACCACGGCAGGAAACTCATGATTTAGCATTTTTGGAAATAAAATTCGCATTGGGATGGTAGTGGAGTACCTCAAATCATGGAAGCAAAACGTCGAACATATTCATGTGTGTGATTTGAGGTACAAGCATTGTGGCTTAAAGAATCACCCAAAACAATTCCGATTCTTCCAAACTAATTACTTCTAGACCCTCTCCCAACTGCTCAAAACCAGTCCTTATCTACTCCTTTTTATTGCTTCGTCACATGTCCAGGGCTATGTGGGTCTATTCCTTGATAGGGGTGCCGGTAACGTATTAAGGCTATTTGGAAAACATTTTGAATAAAACAAAACATCCTGGTCTACTAACCTGTTGTTAAAACTTCCCACGTATCAATACTGTATCCAAAACTCTTGAGGTGATGAATTAAACAAGATACGGTAGGTTCTTCCCTACTTGTAGTTTTCCAGAGCCGTAGTAGTCTATATATTCGTTCTGCTATTGGTAAGTTTGATTCACCTTCAATTTCCTCAATTTTCCATTGATTTATCCACAGCTCTCCTCTCATGAAGGCTCTCCAGTCTTTTCCTAGTCGAGGAGCTAGTTTGGACAATGCTGCGTCAGAAACTACACGTATGGACCCTGTACAAAATGTGGCAATAAAAGCAATCTTATTCTAGGAACCTTTCCTTTGAAATAATGTTTTAGGAACAATTGTCTTTCGTTTGTTCATATTACGCCTCGTTTATTTACTCATTCCATGGAGCTTCATTCTAGATCTGATTCTGATTTGAACCATACAGAAGTTTGAAAGATTTATTTGATTTGATTGGTCACTCAATGACCATTTCAACTACGTTTTTGGTCTAATGGTAGAGTTCGCTTTCGCGCGAGGATCCCGCATTAGATTCCCGTGTCGATTCATAACAAAGACTTTAAAAATAGAAGATATTCATTTCATTTCATTCATTCGTTTCATCACTCGAGTATTTATAATGACATAGTTTAACATATTTACAGGAGGTAACATGAGAGTGAAAGGAAGTGCAACTTAAAACCAAAGGCTCATCGAGAGTGCACCCTCTAAAAGGCAAATAAAAAACTTAACAATCAAACAACAAATAAAATTGCATAAACTAACCCATAAGGAGATAAACCCTTCCTACAACAGCATAAGTAGACAACCCCACCCTACCGGAGGGGAAGAACAAGGGGTAACACAGCATAAATAATGATTGTTAATATACCTAGTTAAATTACTACGGAATGAAGTAAAGGCTGGTTTGCTTGTCAAATTGGTATTCCAGAGTCTGACTGCACGATACCTTAAAGAGTTTTCTTGTAAGATGACGATGTAGTGGAAATATGCAAATTACCAGACTGACGTGTGTTGTGGCCATGTCCAAGAAAATTGTGAGTATAACTTGTATAAGTCGGAAAATACTTAAGGTAACAGATTATGAGTAAATTTGTATAAGAATATGACAGTACTCAAAATTATAACGCCGTGTACCTTCAGGAGGTTAGGAGTTGGTTTTGAAAAAATACTGGTGTGATCACGAGGCTTTGAAAAGGTAATGTGACGATTAACTCCTTTCTGAAGAGTAACCAAGCCTTTAATTTTGAAAGGGGTGGCATTAGACCAGGCAGTGGCGGAGCTGCCATATGGTCAGGGGGAAGTCGCCCCTCCCTCTGACGGACCAGAATCGTCTGTCGGCGTCCTTTTTAGGTCTTTAACATACCTTACTCTTGCACCACTCATGGCAAAAAATTTAAATTAATAGATTTGTTTTAAGGCCCAGATAAAAAGATGCTCAAACAGCCACCAGTAACTGTACTATCTGCACTTTATTCTAATGAAAAGGGCCTTTTGTAATATAGGGATAGGTTTTGCCGAAAAGTATCTTCATGCGTTTTAAACTAATGAATGTTGTCGCTGTGCTAAGTGAAATTCTCCCACACCAAGCCTGGTTATAAGCGTACAAAATACACCGACTGACATTACATTCACCCTCCCGGCCATTAAAAGATGTTGAAAAGGGCGCAGTAATAATTGTAGTCCAAATAGACCCCTTGTTGTCGGGTATTATTGTAAACATGGACAATTAAAAGAGTTTTTAAAGACACCAAAAAAGCTTCCAAACATTTTTCAAAATCATTTGAAGAGAACATTCAGGTCAAAATAAAAGGAAACTGTTTTCATAGTGGTAATGATTTAAGGGTTTTTATAAGAAGTTTACATTTTGCTTTCCTTCAAGTGACCATTCTCATGATAATTGACTTTTTCTGAAACTGCACAAAAATCCCATGAAAATGCTTATTTACCATAAAACCGGTACCAGAGCTGAGCAGACCTTTTGTCTTGGCTATTTCTTCCCATGTACTTTAAAAAAGGCTATTTCAGATTGGCCACATGATGTAAATTACGTCAATTAATGTTTCTTTGTTTACTTATCTTGATTTCTAGATGCCAAAAATGTACACCGAACGGTAATTAATATCCATAACTTTTTTCTGTAAGATTGCTTGCTATTTAGCTCGAGCAGGTTTTATCTTTATCTTCACTAAGTAGCCCTTTATTACATTAAAATTTTAAATCGAGGCCTGACAATAACACAAAATATATTGAGCCCTCTCCAAATAGAACGAGAGAGGGGGATGGAAACATGTGCGTCCGCAAGTAGGGGCAAGGGGAGGGAACTCCCCCCTCCCCGGAAAACAGAAAAGAACCTGAAAAACGAAGAAAACATAACGAAAAACATAACAAGAAAAGTTAACATTAACATATCTTATCAGTTCACTCAGTGTTTTCCCTATTTTTATGCGCTAAATAGGCGATCTGAGAGGCATTTTGGGCCAAAACCCATGGTGGCGCGGAGCCTTTCCCCCTAAAAGAATTTTGTCCCCCTCCCGAATTTTCTTCCGCGGAGGCCCATGAATAGAAAATTTAAACATGTTTCAATAGAAAAACTAGCTGAAGAGAAATGGCAAAGGAGTCCTCTACCAGGTGAGGAAAACCAAATGGAAAGTATGAAAAGCCGTGGCTTCGATCGTGCTGATGCTCAGGGTATTTGCTCCTTCGAAGCGCCCCTGCACTCCATTGTCGCCTCCTCTGACCGAAATCCCTAGCTCCGCAACTGAGAGGAGGTTGTACAGCAATATATAAAATGCGGGTAAATTAGGAAAAGATAGATCGTACTTAGGACATTCTGAGGAATAATATATTTGAGTCTACCCAGAATGCCGACAGTCTGTGCTTCTTTAGGACACAGGTGGGAAATACGGTACTCCCATTTAAATAGTCAAAATAAACACCGAGAAATTTTGTCTTAGTGACAACTTCAAATTGTTGATTATTTATGTTTATATTGAAATTGAAATTGAAATTATTCCTCTTGAGATTGAAAGCCATGTATTTCGTCTAACTTACATTGAGGGAGAGTTTTTCAGCGGCAAACCAGTCTGATTACAAACATAATTCATTGCAGAAAGTTTCTTCTAGCTATGTTGGTCATTGGAAGTAAAATATATATTTGTATTATCAGCAAAAAGTACCATTGGAGAGTTTGAATCTGGCTTATATCATTAACAAAAATTGTAAACAAAAGAGGTCCAAGGATAGGTCCTTGAGGGACTCCACAAGTTTTCATGTTCTCTTAGATGCAATATTTCTAAAAAAATGATCTGCGATCTGTTTGTGAAGTAACTTTTACGCCATTTGTAAGCTATGCCAAGGAGGCCAAAGGATTGTATTTTTTCTAAACTATTATTGCTGTTTTCCGCATAAGCAGTGTCCCACCGCTGGAAAAGGGGTAATATGGGGCATGATGTCATATGTGCTTTACTTGTTCATATCTTGAGAACCACACATCGGATTTCAATGCAAATTTCTCCAAAATGCTAAACCTAAGTCTCTCTCTGTTATATCAAAACTTGATATGACCTTGAACCCTTCTTTTAAAGGTTTACTGACATAAAAAAGGCAAAGTTGAAAATGCAGGTGGGCAGCGTTAAAAGACCATGAAATAACAACAGTTTCCATGAAAATCTATCCTAAAATTGACCGTTTTTTAGATAATTGATTTGAACTTATACTCATATATAAAGTAGCTATGTATGCAAATTGTGCACTGACGTCGAGAAAGGAGCGTGTCATGTATGGCTAATGTTGTCCTTAGTTTTAACAGCCTTCTTCTCAAGAAGAGTTGTAACATTAGTGTGTCCTGATTTGCATGTGAACAGCGTTAAAAAACCGTGAAATAGCAACAGTTTCTATGAAAATCTATCATAAAACCGTTTAGGATAAGTTCTGATTTGTACTTACTCGTGCATATAAAGTAGCTAAATATGAAAATCGTGCACTGACGTTGAGAAAGGGACATGCCATATATGGCTAATGTTGTCCTTTTCCAACAGCTTTCTTCTTAAGAAGAATTGTAACATAAGTATGTCCTGGGTGGGTTAATTTTGAAGTTTAAATCATGTTCTTGGAATTTTTATCAGTATCCTTTACTAAACTTTCAGCTATCCTTACGAGTAATTAAGAGACAGAATTAGCACAAGAAATGTAAAAACTGTGCAACACTACACATCATAATTTTTCCATAGGCAACAAGTTAGCTCCATAAACATTTAAACTTTGAAGATTTATAGCCCATCTCTAAAACAGTTACAGATATTGACATCATTTCAACTAACAGCAACCATTTTGAGTCGCCGTGCAACCTAGATATGCTTATAGGAAATGAAGAGTCTTCAATAATTTCCAAACGGTTCAAATTTCCTTACAGAAAACCTAGAATTTCTGCAATAAAAGCTCTAAATTTTCAAAAAGATTGTGTAAAAAGACAAATATATCAACACACGTCCCGCGCGACAGATTACGTTCCCAATAAACTTGTGTTCACCTTGAAAAATGTACAAAGGGGTGTTTGCCCTCCCCATCCCCTCCCCCGAGAAAAACCTAGCTACGCCACTGCCTCTCCTTAAACAGTTTCCAAAGAGAAGGAAGCTTTCGGTCCAGCTTCCAACCTCCGCAACTAGGAAAAATTTTTCATTATGAGCAAGCCATACACGGCTAGCCTCAACAAGAGGAACGAGCTTTTGACTGCCTGCAGACACTCCAAGAAATTTCTGCTACTCAGTGTAAAGCCGCCTTAGCCTGCTTCAATAGCCTAATCGCTACCAAGGAACTGGGCGACTGCACTTTTAATCCTATTGTACTACTGCGTTCCGTGTTTTTCAGTATTTTTTCAGTATCTTCACTTGCCATATCTTCTCTAATGATTGCAGTTCAGGCTCTGTACGAAACAAGTTTGTAAGCTTATAACTGAACTGAACCAAAAATGGAGCCTCATGATAAGTCGGTTTTCAGCACTAAGGAGGTCACGATCGGAGCCTCGGCACATTACAGCTGCGGTAACGTTTAAGTGCTGTATTGAACAAGGTGAAGGGGGATTGAAATGTGCAGCCACCGGGTATCCACTGAGATTCTGTTTGATGGACCTCAGGTGCTCTGTATATATATATATATATATATATATATATATATATATATATATATATATATATATATATATATATATATATGTATATATATATGTATGTATGTATGTATGTATGTATGTATATATATATATATATATAAATATATATATATATATATATTAAAAAGGTTGCAATAAGTCCTTACAACATAGCTTTACAGAACTGTTTCGTAAGGGCCAATAGTGTAGGTCCTCACTCCTCAGAAGCCTGAAGTGGAATGATGTCAATAACGTTAAATACGTATGTGTTCGCTGCTTTTGAACGTGTCCGTTTTAAAGCACGTGTTCGTTCCGTGTTCGTTGTGAACAGGCAAGAACGGTGTACAGCGAGCCAAGTTACATTACCTATTAGAATAATTACACAGTAGATGTTTTTTCCTGTGTCTACAAGAGCTTATTAGTTTTACAGCTCCCTTCACAGGGTTGAGCACTTTACCATTGCCTGGTTGACATAATTATTTTTTACTGTAACGGTTATATATATATATATAAATATATATATACATATATACTTTTTCTTATGTATTTCATTGTTTTTTTCGCCCTATGTACGCGCAAATATAACACTTTCCTTCTAAGGTGGGAATAAGCGTTATATATATATATATATATATATATATATATATATATATATATATATATATATATATATATATATATATATATATATATATATATATATATATATATATATATATATATATATATGAAATAAGCTTTCTTTCACTTCAAACTGTGAGAGTGCTCGATACTGTAAAGCAGAGCTAGTACACACATATAGGCACACAATACAATTGTAGTCTCTTTGCTACTCTGAGTTTCACACACGCACCTTTACTACACGGTGATCATCAGACAAATGACTACAGCCAACGTTATACACGGTTCAATACTACCAAGCAATCGTGTTTGTTTCGTACGGTCCGGTGGTTTTCCTTTGTGCAAGTGGAGACTAGCTCAGTTCTCTTGTTCAAGTTGTTTTCACTGCTGCGGATTATTGTTAGTTTCTCCTCGATGCATAGATTGCAGAGTCCGGATTGACGTTTGTTCGTGTTCGATTTTCTTAGTATATCCCATCCGATTGAATAGTTCTTATTTTTTGCCTTTAGCTCCCAGATGTGCATGGAAAGCTCTGTGTCGTTTTTATAGCGGTCGTGTCTGAATGATTTCGCATGGTTATTGTACCTGTTTTTGAATTGGCCCCTTGCAAGGCCTATGTATGATGCTTCAGTGTTGTCTGATATAACTGAGGCCTTGTAAATTACGTCACTGGTGAGACAACTCCCACGGAGGGGGCAATTCACGGGTTGTCTGCAATTGCATGTTTTTTGCAAGGGTTCCTGGTTGGTTTTGTGATGACCTCAGAGTTGTGGGATTTAATGATTTGTTGTATGTTTCTCATGCAGCTGTAGCTCACTTTAACCGTGTTTTTGTTAAATGTTTTGTGTAGCTTGCTACCTTTTGGGAAGTGTTTGCTGATGAGTTTTAAGAATTGTGCCCCAACGTTAGTCCTCACACTTTTACTGAATGGCGGGTTGTACCATATAACTTCCCTTGACCTGTTTTTCCTTTGTCTGGTGGGGAGCGTGTTCTGGTATTCTATTTCGTACTCGTACCAAGCGGAATTCAGGGCATCGTTGTACGCGGGGCGGTCTTGTAGAAGGCTCTCTCGTTGGAGGATAGTTCTGAAAAAGGGTACATAGTAAAAAAAATAGCATGAACGGGTAGGTGTAAAAGGAGTTAAAACTCGCTCAAAAAAGGGGAATATTACAAAAGGTCAATTCTAACGTTAAGGCCGGGTGGAGAGAGAGTACCTAGCCTCATGATCAGTCGGTTTTCAGCACTAAGGCGGTCACGATTGGAGCCTCGGCACATTACAGCTGCGGTAACGTTTAAGTGCTGTATTGAACAAGGTGAAGGGGATTGAAATGTGCAGCCACCGGGTATCCATTGAGATTCTGTTTGATGGACCTAAGGTGCTCGGTGACTCGATCCGCGAGGCGGCGCTTGGTCTCTCCCACATGTAACTTCCACAAGCTAAAACATAGACTATATTAGAGGAAATGCAGGAGAATCTTTGTTTGACAATGAAGCTATTGCCGTTGGGGCCTGAAATGTTGACGAGGTCGTGTTTGCCCACAAATGGGCATGTATTGCACCTCGGACGGTTACAGGGAAAGGTACCAGGGGTGTCGTTGAAAGAATTGAGTGGGTGGGAAGCCCGAACTAAATGGTTTGCAAAGTTTTTCCCAACTCTAAAAGCAGTGATGGGGGGTTCCGGGAAAACATCACTGGTTGAGGGGTCTTGTTGGAGCGACTCCACATTTTTGTAGATGGCGCGTAAAATAGGACGGACCGAAGGGTGATATGAAATAACCAAAGGAATACGTAGATTTGAACCAGATTTGTTCTTTTTCTCCAAGGCTTCCTCTCTGCTGGTTCCTTGAATTCTGCGCAGGGCATTAGAGAGGATTTTGGCAGGGTACTTGCGTTTCTCTTAAAAGGATAAAATTTCCCCAGAGACAGTGGAGAAGTCAGAATCTTCAGAATATATTCGCTTGTATCGCAAGAGCTGAGAATAAGGGATAGATTTAGTGCAAGATCTGGGATGGTTGGAAGGGTACAATAGGTAGTTATGCGAGTCGGTTGGCTTAAAGTGTATGTTAGAGGTAATTGTACGGTTGTTAATGGACAGTTTTAGGTCGAGAAAAACAACAGATGAGTCCAAGATACAATGGGTAAATTTTAAAAAGGGGCAAAAGGAATTAAAAAAGTCGATAAAAGTTTCTAAATCTCGACGGGATCCAGTGGCAACTCCTACAATCCCATCAATATACCTTTTGATGGGAAAAGTTTTGGGCAAAAGATTTGAAAAGTTGTTCTTCAAAGTGACCCATGATCAAACAGGCAACAGAAGGACCCATTTTGGTTCCCATAGCCACTCCTTTAACTTGGCGGAAAAATCGCCCATTAAACTGAAAACAATTTTGCGTGGGAACAAGTTCTGTTAAACTTAGGAAGGTGCCAGTCGGTAATAGGGGATCACGCCGTTTGTCTAGGTAGTAACGGATAGCTGTTAAGGCAGCTTCATGAGGAATGGACTTGTAGAGGCTGGACGCATGCATGGTGAATAAAAGACGTTCACCGCAATTTTCAGGAAACTCAAAGTCACGAATAAGTCTCAAGAAATGTGACGTGTCCTGAACAAACGACGGCAAGGCTGAAACTAAAGGGGAGAGCACGGAATCTACATACTCAGAAATAAGTACAGTGGGGTAATTGTTGGCTTTGTGAATTTTGGGAAGGAGATAGAAATTAGAAACCCAGCTGTGGGAAAGGGTGTAGTATGGAAGTAGCGTTTTTGGGCAGTTGGTTATTGTCCATGAGTTGGTTAAATGTGTTCTTAACTAATTTTTGGCAATCAGGAGTGGGGTCAGCGGGAAGTTATAGGCACTTTGGTCGGATAGTTGTTTGTTGGTCTCAGCAATATACAGGTCCTTCTGCCAAACTACAACCGCACCACCCTTGTCGGGTGGCTTGATGATGATATCCCTGTTGCTTTTAAGGGATAAAATGGTATCTCGTTCTTCAGGACCAAGGTTGCGCAGTGAGGTCATTTTAAGGGGAAGGGGATCGTTGACATCTTTGTTAATGGTATTAATTACATTGTCAATGTGGGATTTTCTCCTGGCTTGGGCGTCCAGGAGGAACGGGGAGAGTTGGCGGGGTGGGAACTTCCTCTGAGGGGGTGTCATCCTGATGGTCTGTTATCCCGAAATGGTAGCGAAGGCGGAGTTTCCTACAGAAAGACGAAACGTCTCTGCGTATGGAAAACTCATCAGGAAGGGGGTTCAGTGGTACGAAGTGACTTTTTTTCCTCAATAGTCACATCAAAAGATGACTTCTTCCTTTCCATACTGCGAATGGTAGAGCATACCACACTGAAGGAACACGAGCGTAAGTACCGTGAGGTGTCTCGTCTAAAATGAAAATCGTACTCGGGCTAAACGTGAAAATTTAGTCTGAAACCTCTAGGAATTACATGTCTACGAAGACAAGTTCCCAAGAAATTAATGTGGCTGGCAAATCTGGTTTTACCAAAGGTGGCCATGGCAAGAGAATAAATAATGGGAAAACTTTGGGCTTGATAGTGGGATACTTTACTCCGTAAATCTCCTACGGAGGTTCGAAACGCAATGTTTTAAGGTAAGCATGAGACCGTGAATAATTAGCTTTGTATACGTGCTTGAAAATGGACACGACCAAACGATAAACTGTACGACAGGAAACTAAAACAAAGAACAAATTCGAATCTGGATAATTAACTATGAAAAGGGGGGTCCTAGACAGCAAGGGAGGGAGGACAGGGTAAAAAAAGGTACGGTTGCAGTGAAAAAGTACTAAAAAATACAAAAAAGTGACAGTTTCAAAAAAGGAAAAAGCTCTAGTACTACATAACGGACACTATCAAAATTTACTGTTAGGCTGGATCGGGATTAAAAAAACGTACCGTAAACAAAAGGGGGGGTTCAAGACAGTCAGGAAAGGAGAGAATGAGGTAAAAAAGTGTTTACTTACCTTGGAACTTAAAAAAGCAGTAAAAAAGGGAACAGCGTTTCAAAAATGGAAAAAACACACGCACTCAAAGACGGAAAAGATCGGACCCAAAATATCGGTTCGAACATGAATACCAAGTTGAACAGTTTAAAAGATCTAAAAATCGCAGCAAATAAAAGCATGAAGCTAAATAAAATAAGGTCGAAATGCTGCTGAGCACTGTGGAAATGTGTAGGTCGAAAAGAGGTAGTAAAAAGTGCTTAAAAGTTTGCGGAAAACTCCACGACGTTTCGGGTTTAAACCCTTCATCAGGTGGCTAAAACCAAACTGAACAACCAACAGTAACAATTGGACACGACAAACAACAAACCCGAAGCGGTCAGTTTAAAAACAGGACCGGACGAAAGTGATTGTCAGAAATCATGAGTGCGGAGGATGAAACACAAAACCGAAAAAGAAAAAGAGGGTCCTGGATGAAAAAGTACACGTAAAAGTCGAACATAGTCAGGAAAAAAGAAAAGAAAAAAGTGGACAAAATCAGGCCCTGAAAAAAGGTACATAGTAAAAAACGAGAACGAACGGGAAGGTGTAAAACTGGAGTTAAAACTGGCTCAAAAGAGGGTGAAAACTACAAAAGGTCAATTCTAACGTTAAGGCCGTGAGGAGCGAGAGTACCTAGCCTCATGATAAGTCGATTTTCAGCACCAAGGTGGTCACGATCGGAGCCTCGGTACGTAACAGCTGCCGTAACGGTTAAGTGCTGTATTGAACAAGGTGAAGGGGGATTGAAATGTGCGAGGCGCGAGGCGGCGCTAAGTCTCTCCCACATACAACGAGTTACAACTCCCACAAACTAAAACATTAACTACATAAGAGGGAATGCAGGAGATGAACCTTTGTTTACAATGAATCTATTGCCGTTTGGGCCTGATATGTTAACGAGGTCGTGTTTGCCAAAAACTGGGCAAGTATTGCACCTAGGACGGTTACAGGGAAAGATACCAGGGGCGTCGTTGAAAGAATTGAGTGGGCGAGAAGCCCGAACTAAATGGTTTGCTAAATTTTTCTCAACTCTAAAAGCAGTGATGGAGGGTTACGGGAAAACATCACGGATTGAGGGGTCTTGTCGGAGCAACTCTACGTTTTTGTAGATAGCGTGTAAAATATGACGGACCGAAGGGTGATATGAAATAACCAAGGAAATACGTAGATTGGTACCCGATTTGTTCTTTTCCTATATATAATAAGGTCGAAATGCTGCGGAGCACTGTGAAAATGTGTAGGTCGAAAAGAGGTAGTAAAAAGTGCCTAAACGTTCGCGGAAAACTCCACGACGTTTCGGGTACAAACCCTTCATCAGGTGGCAAAAAACCAAACTGAACAACTTACATTAAGAATTGGACACGACAAACATCAAATCCAAAGCGATCAGTGTAAAAGCAGGACGGGACGAAAGTGATAGTCAGAAAACATGAGTGCGAAGGATGAAACACAAACTAAAAAAGAAAAAGAGGGTCCTTGATGAAAAGGTACACGTAAAAAACATACATCGGCTATGGGTACAAAATGGCACCGTCATAGCCTATATATTTATGTATCATGTGGAAGAGGGTATTTTGATGCAATCTTCAAACAAACCTTTATTCTATGTACGATATAAGCTACAGACGACATTTTTATGATTTGGGACAAAGGGCTGGATAATCTTAAACAGTTCTTTTGTGTTGCTAACAGTTTTCATCCTTCCATCAAATTTACTTTTGATTATTCCTTTAAGACTCCGCCCTTCTTAGATGTTCTGGTAATGATTGGAGACGGTAAGATCACTACGTCCGTCTCCACAAAACCTACAGCCAGACATACGCATCTCCACTTCAATAGTTTCCACCCCCGTCGTACCAAACAGTCTATTGTTTACAGCCAATTCCTTCGGTACCGCCGTTTATGCTCCACTAACAACATTTTCGTGGAAAAGGCCACTGAATTGGTTAACTTCTTTCTAAACAGAGGATATCCCCATAAACTCCTCAACAGTCACTTTCATAAAGTTCTTGCTACACCGAGGCATAATCTCCTTTGATATCGCACAAAATCGAACTGTGACCGCATTCCCTTAGCCATCACATACCACCCATCCAGTCGTACCCATACCCACAATATCAAGAACGCTTGGGAAATACTCAACTTTGACGCCTCGATTTCTGAAATTTTCAGGGACCCCCCGATGATTGCTTATAAACAGCCACGTAATTTTAGAGCCATGTTAGTTCGTAAAACCCTTCCTACTGTAAACAATCTAAAAACAGGCAATAGTAAGTGTAATAAACCCCGGTGCCAAGTTTGCAATCACTTAGAGCTTTCTCCCACCATTTACCATCATGCTTCAGGTATAACTCTAAAACCGGGAGACTTCGATTGCGACTCATGTGATGTAGTTTATTTACTTTTCTGCACCCAATGTCCCTTAGCTACGTACATAGGCGAAACAAGCACAAAATTCATACTTCGTTTTAATAATCATTAGATTCCCTGCGCAGAATTCAAGGAACCAGCAGAGAGGAAACCTAGGAGAAAAAGAACAAATCTGGTTCAAATCTACGTATTCCTTTGGTTATTTCATATCACCTTTCGATCCGTCCTATTTTACGCGCCATCCACAAAAATGTGGAGTCGCTCCGACAAGACCCCTCAACCAGTGATGTTTTCTCGGAACTGCTATTAGAGTTGAGAAAAATTTAGCCAACCATTTAGTTCGGGCTTCCCACCCACTCAATTCTTTCAACGACACCTCTGGTACCTTTCCCTGTAACCGTCCGAGGTGTAATACATGCCCATTTGTTGGCAAACACGACCTCGTCAACATTTCAGGCCCCAACGGCAATAGCTTCATTGTCAAACAAAGATTCTCCTGCATTTCCTCTTATGCAGTTTATATTTTAGCTTGTGGGAGATGTAACTCGTTGTATGTGGGAGAGACCAAGCGCCGCCTCGCGGATCGAGTCACCGAGCACCTTAGGTCTATCAAACAGAATCTCCATGGATACCCGGTGGCTGCACATTTCAATCCCCCTTCACCTTGTTCAATACAGCACTTAACCGTTACCGCAGCTGTAATGTGCGGAGGCTCCAATCGTGACCGCCTTAGTGCTGAAAACCGACTGATCATGAGGCTAGGTACTCTCGCTCCACCCGGCCTTAACGTTAGAATTGACCTTTTGTAATATTCACCCCTTTTGAACCAGATTTTACTCCTTTTACACGTACCCGTTCGTGCTCGTTTTTTACTGTGTAGGTCTTATTATTTTTTCCGGACCTAGTTTTCGTCTACTTTTTTCCTTTTTGTTCGATTTTTACGTGTACTTTTTCATCCAGGACGCTCTTTTCCTTTTTTTGATTTGTGTTTCATCCTTCGCACTCATTTTTTCTGACGATTACTTTCGTCCGGTTCTGCTTTTACAGCGATCGCTTCGGATTTGATGTTTGTCGTGTCCAATTGTTACTGTTGGTTGTTCAGTTTGGTTTTTGCCACCTGATGAAAGGTTTATAACCGAAACGTCGTGGAGTCTTCCGCAAACGTTTTAGCACTTTTTACGACCTCTTTTCGACCTACATATATATATATATATATATATATATATATATATATATATATATATATATATATATATATATATATAGTATATATATATATATATATATATATATTTATATTTATATAAACATGACGGAGAAACTGTAAAGCAACGCTGCTACAGAATTTAAAGGCTGGATCTTCGAGGAGATACAAATAGCGGAAGGCTAGAATTGAGATAAATTTAACAGCCAAAAGGTTTTGGCTATATATGTATATATATATGTATATATATATATTTATATATTTATACATATGGAAGTGTAGATGTGACGTTGCGACTTCTAAATATAGAAAGTGAAGAAATGGTGGGATGCGGACACAGTCGCATAATTTTTTGTAATATTCGTCTAACATTGGCAACCTTTGCTTTAGTAAGAAAGACGATATCACCAAATGATGAAAAACTTAGGTCCGACCTCTTAGGTTTGTTACCAGAACACATCCACTACAACAAAGTATAAGCTTATCCAAAAAGTTATTTTGATCATCCCAGAGAAAGGCTTCAGGGATAGCCCTACATCCACCAGGGGCCCAAAGGCGGGTCACTGGACCCGACACACTAAGGTTAGCGCCGGTGTTTTTCGGTGTTCGTGATTTTTTATACTCCCAACATATTCTTCTGCAAGCACACACAGTGCACCCTCCTTCCCCTGCTTCTTTTGGAAACCTGATGCCGCCACTAGTAATACATGATGCGTTTAAAAATGACTGGAAACAGGTGTACATTTTAAAACGATAATTCAGCAGCCATGAGTCAAAAAAATTAATTAACCATTAATCAAAACTCTGTTAAGAAAACGAAATGGCTCTCTATTACATTTGTAATTCGGAATATGGAGTTCAAAGATACCTTCATCGTCTTTTCCCGGTTCCTGTTGATCCAGGTTTGTCCCTTCGTATGACGCCATGTTTCTTCTCGGTGCCAAACACTTTTAAACTGGCTTAGGCTAAAATGTACAATCCAACTTTGGATAAACAGTTTCCTTAAAGCCGACGAATTAAGAATTCAATTTAACCAGTTGCTTTGCCAAGGCGTTCAAGTTGACAAGGAGTGTTACGGTAGTAAAGCATCAATGATAGCTGAAAAGCTGCAATTCTACAGGTCTGTAATGTATTATTGACTAGTGTCGTTAAGTCGTTGAGTTACGCATTTAGGTGTAGCCTATACATTGTAGTAATGGCTAAAACAATGCCTCAGATTTAATGTAGCAGGTCCTCTTTCACTTTGTTTCTATAATTCAGGAAGCAATCTACTTGCCATAGGATACGTCATTTTCCATGATTCTAGCATTATTCCTGTGAGTGAATATAATATGCTATATGATGTTCTATTATTGTCAACTTTTTATGACTCAAGCTGATTATACCTGGAAAGAAAACAAGCATGACCTACAGGAAATATATAAATGATTATTGAGATGACTGGAAAGGGTGGTGGTCAAATGCATAATAAAAATATAGACGGTGGATATGGACACATCTCAGCAGAAAAAAGAGGATGCATGCATAATTAATTATGATATTTTTATCACCTCAACCCGTCTGATATGTATTATAATTTTTTCATAGACTGATTTTGTTCTCATTTATTGAGAAAGCATGGACTTGACAACCTTATTTCCAGGATGGGTACATGCAGCTTTCAACCCTGGGGAAGAGCAGTTTCCTGCCATCTGAAGGATTTGTAAAGTCAAAGTACGTTCCGCGCCAAATGATGGTAGCGCTCCGCTTTTACAGCCTTTGTTTCACTCAGTGCAATTTTTTTCAATCTTTGTCGGTTTCATCTTTGCTTTATAATTTAGTTACAACTTTGATTGATGATATTCTACGTAAATGTTGCCCTGAATGACAGGGCATCCTTGTCATGAAATCAAGTTTGTGTTCGCAGAAGTATACTGTTGCTGATGTCATTCTGCTTTGTATCTGCAGACTTCCGGGAAGCAGGCAGTCTTGGTTAAGCAATACGTAAGCAAACTTTCACTCTCAGATGTTATTAAAAGGGAGTGCTTCTTTTTCATTTTTTTTTTATTTATTTATTTATTTCGTCCGTACAAATATAAACAGAAATACAAAAACGAACAGGACACTAGAAAAACAATTGTTTAACGCGATAGTGCCCATGAAAAACACTATACAACAAAGAGTATAACAAGAGAAAAAAGGAGAAAAATGAACAAAGAACAACAAAAGCAACTAAGAAAGAAACAAAGAAAGGGATACTTAGTAAGTGTATTGATCGATTAGGTAATTTTTTGCCTTACATGTTAAAGTAGCAAATGGTCTAGCATGTTTAATTTTGTTGGGGAAAGAATTCAAAAGTTTATAACAATAGTTATTGAACAATAATTTACCGAATTTAGTATGGTGCCTGCTAACCGTAAAGAGGGGCATTAGCTGTAGTGCTTGGACGACAACTGGTTGAAAAATTAGGGATAACAACTTTACTGAATGCAAAAGGAAGAAATTATTAGTATACTTATATAGATGAAAAAAACATTTTGAATATATGAATATCGCTGATCTTAAGAATGCTATCAGGTCTCAATACATAGTATTCGTGTGGTAGCGCCGGTCTTTGAAAGTAAAGTTTTTAAAATCCTATTCTGAAGAACTTGCAGGCATTAGAGCAAAGAAGGTTAAGTCATGCCGTATATCTCCAAACCCTAAGATAATTTAGAAATAAACAAATGAGTAATATAACTGGGTTAATACAGCAGGACTGCTTGCCAAATAGACTGTGGTTACTTGCTGTTTCGTTCAGTCTAACCGAACAAGTGTTTAAAGGCCGTCAAGTAGAGCCCTTGTTGACGTCGACTGATACCAGGGCCTATAGTAAGATGGAGTTTTACGGCCCAGTTTCCAACCTATTGGTTCAAGTCGAGCCGGCCACCGCCTTTCTTCCAGTTGTGACTCACTGGCTTGTTTTCTCCACTCCATTGCTTATGCAGAGCATCACACACAACAGCAGTAGGTTCCCTTTTTTAGAGTCTTACCTATGACTGAATAGAACCCGGGCCTTCCGCATGAGAGGCGGATGCTCCTACCGTTAGACCAAACACGCCGTCACCAGGCCCTATAGACTAATCCGGCAGCAAGTTATGGTCTGCTGATTTCCAATTTAGTCCAGAGGAAAGTTCTGTCTATCAGACCGAAAGCCTTTTTATAGTCAATAAAAGCATGCACAATATATACGTTTGCGCTTACTTAAATAATAGTCAATTATAGAATAAAGCATAAGAATTTGGTTAATTGTCGAATGATACCTTTTTAAGCCAGCTTGTTCGTCTCCCAGCAACCTAGAACCATCCAAAAAATCTTTAATGCGATTGTTTAGAATTGAGGTGAATAATTTACCAAGTGAGCTTAGAAGTGTGATACCTCTATTATTATCGGCATCATCGGGAGACCCCATATCTTTTAAAATTGGGTGGATTAAACCTAATGTCCAGTCCGTGGGCACAATACCCGTGGATAAAACCATATTAAACATTTTCGTAATTACACCAATAAGGGGGGAGGGTCTATATTTTAAAAATTCATATACTATTAAGTCCACTCCTGGTGCCTTCTTGCTTTTAAGCCTTCTGATTTCCACCGTAACCTCACCCTCAGTTATAGAATCATTCAGGGGATACCTCATTGCAGATAAAGAAAACTTTGGCATAGAAGGGACATCAACAGCATCGATAACTCTACTGAGATTCTTAAAATGAATTTGAAAATCTTGTGTAGAAATTTTATGCGATGTTTTCCTAACGGTGTGGCTTTTATTAATGATATCCCAATACTCTCTAGGATTAGATGATTTGAAATTACGAATACTTCAATGCAGATTATCGTAGTAAGTCCGTTTTGCCTTCCTCGTAATTCTTTTATACTGTTTTGCTGCAATGCGAAAATTTGTAAGTGTGAGTTCATTACTTTGTCTTGTATAGTCCGTCTTTAGTTTAACATAGTTCGATTTCGACAATCTGCAATCGGTATCAAACCAACCATTTACATTTCTGACATATCCTATATTCACCTTCCTGATTTCAACCATACCTGACTCTGAGGCAGCATTACTGTAAAGATCTCTTAGTCTATAGGCAATATCATCAATGATCTCTTGAGTTACACATACATTGTGGCACACGTGATTATTGATTAAACTTGAAATGCTTTCGATACTTTCAAAATTAAACGAGCCCATAAAATCATACCTTTGTTCTTTCTTCCAATTAATTTTCGTAACAGTCGCTCGTTTTGCGGGTAACTTAGTATTATTACCAAGGTCGCTAGACACTTCACGGCAATCACCGACTTTTATTTCAAGACAAATTGGACAATGTTTGTCGGACATAAATTAATCAAATAAACCCACCTGAAAGTCTAATATTTGAGGTAAAAGTTCAGATTTATTGCATAGTCAATCACACTCTTCCCCGTACAAGTAAACTTCCCGATGATTTAAGGTTTACGACTTTTAGGTTGAACAGACGCGTAGGTAGGGTTGTTCATTGAAAGGGCAAGTTGTAGTGTAACAGGGTCCGGGGACCGCTCCTCTTTGGCGAAATTTTGTAGGACTCACGATGCAAAGTGAAACAACATTTTAGCCTCAAAGTAAGAATTATAATGGTCACTTTGTACCATTGTTGCTATTAATTTGTTTTGCAAGCTTCGGACATGAGGTTTGACCCTCGAAACCCCCACCCCTTGAAAGCGCACCTAGGCGTGGCTCCCAACAGCTATTTCAGTCTATAGAAGAAGTTCGTCGTGGCACTATTAACTGCAGAACGTTTCACATATTGCTAAATGTGTCATTTCCTTACTTGAATTCTGTAGGGTGTACGTAAAAGAGAAAACAATTTCGATTAAAAATGTTTCTACACATGAAAGCACACAGAAGGGTCAAGGTCTTATGATTATGATTCAGAATACTTGTCAGTCTTTTGTATTTTTTTACAAAGAAGGAACAACTTTACTTGCAAGCTGATCATATATACATACAGAAAAAAAGAAGAAAATTAAATGTAATATTTTCAATTTTTGCAGCAGGATTTATTTAACTTGCTAAGCATTTTAAAAAGAGACAACTTACCTTGTATAATTATGAAAATAATTTATCTACTAATTTTTTACCTTTGTGAATCAAATTTGATGCTACTGAATAAGGCGAAAAATTTCGTAATCAATAGTTTTAAGACACAAAGTAATAAATATATACATATATAGCACAATAAACTTAAAGAAAGGAATAAATGTACACGATTACAAATTAAAGCGTATGAGATACATCTGTGGGCATGAAGTCGCCAAAGGTATACAAAAATATCACAATAACTCATAAGACATTAATTAATGTCGTATATAATTAGCTAATTGTGATTCGACCTTTCGGGGTAATACAAATTGTATTTTTAAAACATTCGTCAAACTAAAGCGCTCTCGTAAAAGGTCTGAAATAACATTGTATGATGAAAAATACAGTCCTAGGACCATCATGATAATCAGCCAGCACATATTAAAAATTGCTGCTAGTCATTATGAGCATTCGAACTCCTTCAAATAGGCTTGTTTCCGTTGTCATTATGACCCTGTGAACTCCTTCAAATAGCCTTGTTTCCGTTGCAGATGTACTGGTACTGTCGGATTTACATCGCTCAAATGGCTTTAATGAAATTGTTAAACCGTGTGGCAAATAAGGGAAGCACAGTAAAATTGAAGAGATAAAGCTGACACTGCACATCCATGCTTAACCAGGAAAATCACAAAATAAGTGAGGGCGCTGTCGCTGTATGGCAACTAGAGTACCTTTATAGGGAGAGTAGCGACATTGACGTTCCAAAAATAACAGGTCATGTGACTACAGGAGCCATTTTGTTTCCAAAAAGTTATGCCTGCACACAGTCAATGCGTTAAAACAAAGGAAAAGCTGTGAAGGGGTCAAGTTACATGGGATTCAAGACTGCAGTTTTATATTCTCTGTCAAACTACTTATTCATAATTACCTTTCATGCTATACTTTCTAATATGTTATGACAATTGGGCCCTGGGCCCAACGTTGGGAGAACTCTAAAATAAAGCTCCGATTCTAGACAAGATACAATAGTGAACATGAACAGCATCTTTGTATGTTTCTTCAAATGCTTTATCCGTAGATACCTCACATGTCATACTTCCTCTTACTTCGAGATCGGTATGACCGGGATCCCAGGGCCCAGTTCAAACTAGGGAGACGGTTCTTAAACTAGTACTGCCTCCGGTAGCATTCCCATATGGTCCCCATATCGACAAACATATGGGACCCATATGTTTTTGCATCCAGTACCCATATGAGCCCATATGGGCCAGCCCAGACAACCCATATGACCCATATGGGAAAGTGCTGGGGCCGATGTGGCAATTGCCCCATATGGGCCCCAGTACTATCCCGGCCATATGGGTCATAAAGGCATATGGGCAGAATCATATGGGCCCCATATGGTTTCACGTATATGGGGTCCATATGGGAATGCTACCTGGGGTGTACACTTCAAATGCAATTACAGTACATTCCTTGTTCAGTTACCAATATAAACAGAGCAAAAGTAATGCAATGTGACTAGAATGCTATGTGTGATGTGTGCAGTGCCCTTTTGAGCACGGGGCCAGGACCAAGGGCCCTGGACCCTTGATCAAATGTCAAGAAACAATAGAGTCTAAATGTTTCTATCACTAATTTTCCAGCCAAATGGGTTCACCTGAGTTTAACTGACCTTTCGGACCTTTGTTGTTGCCAAGGGGCATCTTAACATTTACAGCCCCTTCCCCATCCTTGTTCTCCTCCCTGTGCCAAGATCGAGGGATCTTCAGCGAATAATGTTTTGTCTCACCCAGACGTGGTACCAATATCAATTCTGAACGTTTGCTTTAAAATGAAGGGTATCCTCTATATGTACCTGCAGTCATCAAAATAGGATGTCTGATCTGGCCCCTTGTGACATTAATTACCCCCCCCCCTCCCCGAACCCATATCATTGTAAGTAACTCCTCACAGATTTTGTACACGAAAACCCACCCATCTCGTTCAACTGAGACCAGAAATAAGACAAAAGAAAACCCGCAACACTTAAAAGGCACTCTTGAGTCATGTGCAGTGTTCTCTAGATATGCAGGAAATGGAAACAAAATGGCGTCAAATTTTAAGTTGTCGCTACTCTCCCTATAAAGGTACTCTAATGGCAACTTGATGTGGATGTGTAGGCCTACCATTTTTATGCATTCGACTTCATATGTTAAAGGTCATTTTATTCGCATTTCAAACTAAATAATAAATGGGCAGATAATTTTTCTCGGTCTGGTGAAAAATAGGTCCGTTAAATTTTATTAATATTATACTATTCAATAGTATTCATGCTAACCTTTCGTCGAGCAGGTGTTGCTTTCATTATCACGGTGGTTGAAACGGTTTGTACACACTACACGTGGTTATACATATTCTGGTCAGTACGTGTGCTAAGTGCAATTGATCCGTAAGGTGAATATGTAACAATAAATGTAGTTTAAAAATGTTGCAAGGTCAGCTAATCATCCTTACTTAGATGAGTTATACAAAATTTAACAACGACCCTTCTCCAGGCCAAGTTACTCTCCTACAAGAATAACGTAGATGTATAGAAAACGATAATCAATTAGAATCCATGAATTAGACGTAGTTGACATACGTTCAATTTTCACATTTTTGACACGTTGCTGGCCAAGAAAGTGTTCTTGAACATTCGAAACGACTGAAGATTCGTATGACTTTCTGAATAACTGGATGGAGAAGTGGCAGGAATGATGGCATGTCAGGAGGAATTGGGTAGTCAAAGATTTGGTTCCTCTCTTCGTTCAATTCAAAGGCTAAATCCGCCTCTGTTCCCTTTGAAAAAACTGCCAAAGCAAGCAGAAATTTAACGTAAATTGCCATTATGTCGCACCCCATTGAATCTATGGACCCTTACATATAACTAACTTTATAATTTGAGCTTGAATGGCATTGGTTTACGACTTTCAGCCACCACGAATGCATGAGAAACCCATAGGCTTTGTTATATGATAACTCCACGCTAAGTAGTAGCTTAACTAGGACTTTCATGATGGGGAGGCTGAAGGAAAGTTGACTATTTTTGTGAGACTGCTGGATTTCTGGCCCTGCTGGTCCACTATCCACCATTGTTTTGCGCCGTTAGTGAAAATATTTTGGAAAATCGCGACGCGTGCTCTAGCCGAACCTGAAAATTTCATGACATATCCTCTCATCTTAACTCTCACAAAAAATTTAGTGCTCCCAAAACTACCTCCGAGTTGATTGCTGAAAGTCAGCTGGTTAGTTGTGTTATTACGACTCAGTTTCTAACCAATTGGTTTGAGTCGATCCGATAACGGCCTCTTTACCAATTGTGGCTCACGGGCTTGTTTTCTATATGCTGAGCATCAAGTACAATGGTAAAGGGTATGACCTGGAAAGGACTCGAACTCCAGACCCCTGGCTTCAAGTCGGTTGCTTTAACCACGGAGCCGCCATTGTCAATGGCAGCTCCCTGCTCTAACCATTTGCCCATGTGATTGAGTGCTTGAAGCTCGCACGGAGTCTGCTGTTGCGCAAGCTGCGCCTGCCATGCTGATAAAAATGATGGCAGGCGGGAGAGATACAGATTAAGAAATTAAATATTTGCAAATGGGTTTCTCTTTTGTTGAATCTGTAATCATTACAAAGCAATAAGCCCTCTGTCATAAGACAAGCAATAGTAGATGGCTCACATTTTCGATGTACCACTTGTGTTATCAGGGCAAACATTATTATCCGTATATTTTTAAATTTTTTATTGTCTGACTGATCCCCGGGCGAAGTTGAATACACATAGTTAAACAGTAAAGTTATGGCATCTTATTTAAACACTATCATAATGATAACACGTATCAAAACAACAGTATTTTAAGAATAGATTTCATGAGGATCTGCTTGTATACAGAACACGTTGCTTTTTATTTTAGTCTTTCGGGTTATAGTTTTTTGGAATGTAGGTCCACGAAGAACAACTCATCGTCGGGAGGCTACCTAAACAACTTAGGTCAAAATGGTTTCTTTGGAAGACCAGTTTAGATTGAAAAACCGTAGAATGCTCTCGAGATTACATGAGTTTTATCAGACGTTTTCAAACTTTGTAGAGGGATGTTTTAACTAAACGCTATAAAAACGGGATGTTAAATTGAACACGGAAAATAGTGGTTTTGCAGTTCATCTTCCTCTAATCAGATGCAATACTCGAACGATAATACATTTAAATATGAAAGGTTCAAAATCAGCTTTGGTAAACTCTTTTAATTTTCTAAGATTTTAAAACTAACCTAAAATAGCTATATTTGTGACAAATCATCTTATCATCTGATAAATCATCTTATATTGAACCATTTTATATTTGGAACGGAAATTTTGAAAGTAATATTTTATTCCCAATCCCTTAGATATTTGATATTTAAAATGAAAATGCCGATAATTTTATCCTTACTTTTAATCTTTTGACTTTGTGTTGTTCCTATGTCTCATGTCAGTGGATGTTTTATGCCCTCATTTTATTACTTTATGTGAGGAAAATGTTCTCTAATATATTCCATATCTAAATATTCATCTAAATATTGCTGTACGTTTATTGACGAATCTTTTTAAATAGCGTGTATCTAATTCTCACAACTTCGTGAATGTTTTGGACCTCCCACGCCCTTTTCTCAATTCTCCGTCCAACATGTTCCCTCTGGACCCCATTGAAAGAGGTTATTAAGTGGACCCCGGCCTCCAGGACCCAGGTGAACGTGTAAGTGAAGTGTTTCTAAAAACGCTTGGGTGTCGTGTGTCGTTGTATTTAATTACATATCCCTACTTGCAATTTGAATAATCGCTCCTCAATAAAGACAGAGAGATCAACTACTGTACTAACAAATCCAAATGTCACTAAATTGGAACAAAGCACTCCCTTTTTTGGAGGACTTGAACACGTGTCATGCCAAGTTACACAAACAAATGCACGCAGCTGTCGACCAATCGAATTGGCGTGTACGTGCAAAGTCTATTTCTAGAGTGACCACATGCTTCATGGTTTCCTCCAAAATGACGTCGGCGTGACGTCAGGCATAAGGTCTATAGCTCTCATAAGGAATTCTTTTTTGAAAATATGGTTTTATCATATGGCAAGGCGATTCCATTCCCTTACGTCACAATTGTAGGCAAACCTTCACATATTTAAAAAAAGCTGATGGCAACTCCATGGTTATTCCATGTGAGATTCGTCGGCCATATCAGGGTCTCTTGTTTTGAGGGTGGGGTTCATTATAGTTCTTATATGGGACTTATCCAAACAATCCACTGAGTTGTTTTATAATCATTGTTATTGTACATTTAATGATCTGTATAAATAGTTACCCCCTAGTATAAAGACATGGAGCTCTCTCACGGCTTCCTGATTGTTACCTATAAACAGATCTTTATTTGACCAGGTTTGCTATTTATAAGTTTCTGTTAGCTGAAAGCAACTCTCCGATAAAATCCAACATTTGGATAAGAGATAAGAGATATGACATCTTAAATATAAGTGTTTGTAACGTTTCTAATTTCGGCAAATTATTTTCTATTTTGGGATAAACTCTTCAGCTTGATCGGAATCAAAGAGTTTCCATACCTGTTAATGACAAAATGTGAACCTTTGCCTTTCATTGGTATTTGCGCTTCAATATGTAAGAAAGACTGAACCTTACCACACGCATTTAGTCCTTCATTCATACCTGACTTGCCTATACATGTTCAAGAAATCAACAAGTCGCGTCGGAGGTCATGAATGTTCGTAGCACTGTATTTATTTTACACTGAGCATAGTCTATATTATAAGAGCTAAAGATAAGCAGTTACTGCAGAACTCAGCCAAGGTAAGCAGTTACTACTCGATTTATTTTCTTTATTTTTGTTTGAAACCTTAGTTATGAAACGATGTAAGAATGTTACATATTAAAAATGTACGATCCAGCTATGATCTTTCCAGTATACTGTCACCGTGTGATGGAGTTTCGATTAAAGGCCGTAAGCGTTCTCTCCATTTCGAGGTACCAACAACAGCCAATCCCACTAAATCCTTCTAATTTTCAAAGTTTCAAAGTTTCAAATTTTCAAAGTTTCTTTGGTGATTTAATTAAGGACTTAAATCAAGCAGTTTCTCCTCATAGATTTCCAAATTTAATGAAAAAACTTTGTCATATTATTCACAAGGGCCATTTAAGAGCGAATTCAATCAGCATGAATGAATTTTCATTTTCGAATAGTGGCAGTGATAGGTAGAAGTGCAGGTTCGTTCCTCTTTTCGCTCCTAGAGATAAGTTCTGGATAAACCTCTATCCATAATGTAAGGGAAACTAACTTTCATTTAAAGGTCTATTCCTTTCACCCCAAACAGATTCCAATTCTCCTTACCTTCTAACTTAGGCCCCTCCCACAACTGTCTAAAATCCATCCTTATCTAGACACAATCTCAGTTTACTGCTCCAGGGTGAGTATACAAGGGCCTATTATCTGATTATGTATTAATTAAAACACTCTCGGTTCAGTACATGCTGCGATATATAAGATTTGGTACTAGCTTTTTTGAACTAGCTGTCAATGAAGGGGCTAAGCCAGTCGAGAATTTCTGTGGACTACCACAAAATTTGTACTTTGGGGTGAGAAGAAAAGCCCTGTAAGGATAAATATGATGATTGTAGGAGCGAGGCACATCATATATTTATTCAATACCTGAATAGCTTAACACAACTTTAGATGATTGTGCATTGCTATATTTGTAAAATATCAACACCGGCGGGCAGGGAGAGCTCTCTTTTACAAATCAGTTCCTCTCCGGGTAGGTACCCTCGGTATGACCCCTTTCTTGCTGAATCATCCTACCCCAACCCCTGCCCGCGAAATAGTCATCAGTCAGAATCTACTACTGGGTAAGTAAACCTGTTCCCATCTGCCATTGACAAAAAAAAAGATGCCAGATCAAAAAACAGATTTAATCTTTAGTAAATGCACTTAAGGAGTCATGTCAACTAAACTTTTAAACAATGGCGCTTACGTCATCACTCTATTGTTTATTCTACCAGTCCCCATGGTTCCTAGGGCTCATTAGCGGTGATTAAAATGTTCTATATTTAAATGATATGTGGGCATCAACACGAATGTAGTAACTGACGTAAACCTCAAATGACCAAAGTTTCACTAGCCACAAGTCACAATGTTTGAATATGTAGTTGAGGAGTAACAAGAAGTCTAATTAATTACCATATGAAAGCTTTTGAAATGGGGATTTTATTCAACATTTGAATTAGCTACATCTTCAGTACAAATGCTAAATATTGTTCGGTTAAAAGGTAACATTTTAAAAAGTTACATATGTTCACCTCATTCGTAAAGTAAAAGAGTGGCGATCTGTTTTTAGAGTGGGTGGTGTAACGTATGATCCGGTGAGTGTACATTGTTGGGCGGGAAGGGCTCAAGTTAATGGCGTATTTCTCCCTTTGGGAAATATTTGCTCATGTAAGGTGTCCTAGATAAATCATTTGGCAAAACATTAAAATTGATTATTTGTAAGAATTCTTGTTTGGTGGAGAAATGTTCGTAAATGTTCATGTATTCTTCGTTAATTAGCGAGTATAACACAAGGAGAAGTATAAAAATATACTTCTGCAGGTCACGGTTTCCATTTGTTTTGGGGAAACAGACCGTTTACTACTTTCCGGCTACATTTTTGACAAAATGATGGGTACGTTCCTTTAAGTCTAAGGTGGGAAACGCATTAAAATAGTGAGGACGATAACGTATAAAAACCAGGCTCTTTTAAATAATAAAAGCTCGCTTGCATGAAAGCATTTCAGTAGGGGGATCAGAGCATTCCCAACACATGTAGTCCTATTCTACTGTCATCTAGCTCCTCAATTAGTTGGCGCGAAGCTCATAGAAATTTTGAAAACTTGCCCCCCACCCCCCCCCCCTCCCGGGCAACAGGAACGGCATTTGCGAAGGAAGCTTTAAGGTCAAAGGACATTATTCTTTCTGAGCTTTTGTTTGCAACAAAGTGTCCCACATCAACAAAAACTTGGCAAATTCTAAAAGGAACAGAACGTTATACTGCACACATAAAATGTACCATCATCATTGATTGAAACGGCAATGTAAATTATAATTTAGACTATTGGAAATGAGCTAATGTGTGTCATTTACAAACTTGCAACATGAAATTATGACTAGCGGGCCAACCGACGGCCCGCTAGTGATGTTTTGCTGCTCGAGAGATGCGTCAAGGAAAAGAAAAAAAGCGTTTTACCACCATAAACATAGCACCAAATATAGAGATATTTGTTGTAACCCTCATTGCAGGGAACTGTTGAGTCAGTGCCAGATATCTCATTAAATTAATGCTGGCAAGAAGGTGCTATGAAAGGGAGGGGGTTCCCGGTCTTATAATCTAATTTTCGCCACATCAGTAATACAGTAACAAATGCGTATAATTAGCTTGAAGCATAATGTTAATCTACGACAATATTCAAGAGTGCTGGTCAGGTTCACCCATATTTCAAACAACGCTCAAGAGTTCTGCTACTAGATTCTACTCACAAGCCTGGCAACTGACAAGTTTTTAAATCAACAGCAGGTCGTTGGTTAAGTGCAGCCAGGTCAATTTTTTATTATTCAAGTGTAATGTGTCTTTCAGTAATAAAAAAAAAAACTTGCCCACTCCGGAATTATAACGAATATACACACTAAAATCAAAACTGTGAACTTGAGTCACTCTTTAAAAGATTGAAAAGTGTAAAATTCACTTTACCAGAAAGTTATTTGACTTCAAAAGAGTTAAATTCACTCTAAAAGGAGTAAAAGCCACTCCAGAAGAGCTAAGTTTCACTCGTGATGAAGTGCCATGCGCCTACAGTGATCATTCATAAAGAATGATAAATGATCATTGCAGGCAATCGCAGGAGAACGAACTTTTAATCTTCCTGGGGTAAAATTCCACCACTTTTGGAGTGACTTTACAGTGAATTAGAACTCTAATGGAGTGAATTCACTTTTTTCACTCTCTTAGAGAGTGAATTAGTTCACTCTTATGGTTATAAATGGTAACGTTTAAAACTCAAGACACTTCAAACTATCCCATTTTGAATGCATCTAATTTCCAATCGCATCATATTTGAATTCAATTATCTAATTATCGTACCAAATTGAGTCCACTTTAAAAGTCAGAAAACTATTGAAGACAGACTTACTAAAACCTTCTGTACTTACATTTACGTAAACACAGTTCAAACCTTACCTTATACTAATTCATATTTGTGTGAAACGAGAAAAGTTTTGTAATTCAAATTTACTTCAAAACGAAGTTATTGCATGGTGATTTGTAGACATTTTCATGATTAAATATGGGGGTGTATTTTCATTACTAATCATGGGGATGTGTTGTTTTATATCCCATCTAACCATTTCCCCCACCCCCCAGGACCGCCAACTCTGCTAAAATAACTTTTCTTTTATTTAGTTTCGGAATATCGTACAGAACAAGACGACCAGAAAACAGAAGCCATGGAGAGCAACACTAACGACAACATTGTAGTGGCGGGAATAGCCTGTAGATTTCCAGACAGCAAGAATGTTAACGAATTTTGGGATAATCTTTGCCAAAAAAGCGACAAGACGAAATCCAAAAGAGGGGGTAAATATCATCACGTAGCCTTGGGAAATAGACTTTGATCTTTAGTGTGTGCTTTTTTAGATTATTTTTTTTTTATTCTTCATTTTTCCCCATGCAATTTTTTGTAGCAATGAACAAAGTTATATCGATTATGAACATATTTTCTACTGATTTGAAAACTTATAGTAGCAGGCGAGAAACAACAAAACGAAATACCTCATTAAAAAGTCTTTTGTCAAAGCAGGGAGTTGCCTCTAGTGGCAACTCCCTGGTCAAAGAATGAATATCTTCCTACCCCTCTTCCTTGCCGTCATCTCCTTGATTTTAAATTGTTTCCATGCATCAATGCAGAGTGAAATATGCGCATCGTCCCAAATGTGCTAAAAAGTTGTTAGCGATTAAAGTGTTCTTTCCAAGCGACAAAAATAGAGTAGTTTCTAAAGCATTGTCAATTTAAGCCCTTTTCAAGTTTCAAGTTCAATATAGGATCGGTGAGCTTTGTTATATCTTGCTCCCGGTTTTTTTTTTTTTTTTTTTTTTTTTTTTTTTTTTTTTGTATATCACGTGTAATCCTGTCGAAAATATGTGGCATACAGTTCCAGACTTCATCGTTGCTGTCAATTGACTTTCACAATAGCATGTAGCTAAAGTCGTCAGGTTGCTCAGAGGAGGTGTTAGGAAGGAGACGCTACAACCCCATCTGCATGGGCGTCCACAGGTATGGGCAAGGGGGGGGGGCACCCCCCCAAAAAAAAAAATTGAAAACGTATAAAAATCAAAGCAAAAACCCGAACAAAACGGGTTCTCCAAGTTTCTATGCGAAAAATAGGCTTTCGAAATGCCATTTCCGGCGATCTGGGAGGCATTCTGGGCTGAAATTTTCGCATGTTTTGTGTCAATTCATGGTGACTTGGAGGTTTTTCCCCCCTAGAAATTTTGTCCCCCCCCCCCCGACTTTTTTCCTGCGGACGCCCATGCCTATCTGTCACACAATATTTAACTCAAAAATAGTAATTCCCACTCAAGCATCAAACTTTGATTGACAGGTCTTTGTTCTTTTTGTTAAGCCTTGTTGACCTGTCCCATGCTTAAGAGGATTTGCCTCTTTCACACCCAAGTAATCTTGAAACAATTGTCGTTGTTAAAAGATGCTGTGATCTGAGGTTTGTAACCGACAGGTTTCAAACTCTAATCAAAAGTTTTAGCTAAATGACTGTCAATGAAAGTTAAGATAGTTCACTTTCTTTGTTTTGCAACGAATTCGATGAGTCATCTGCTATAAGCATTGTTAAAGGCTAAATCATTTTACCCAATTTTCGCCCCTTTCCGTGTAACTCCAAGACACACTCGAAATATAAAGGGCGTTAAAATTATCTAAAGAAATAAAAAGAAATTACATTTATGTCGACGAATTAACGACGAAAGTGTAAAATTTCATGTTTCCATGACGGCTGGCAACGAAAAGTTAACGAGATACAACAATAGGGCGAACCCTCTCACTGGAATTTTGACAATGTATCATTGATCCTAGTTGGTCTAGGTATTGAGGTAAAATATTTGGGAAGAAAAGGAAGGTTATTGTCGGCAACAAACATTTTCCCCAAAGAGTCAATAGAACGTTGTGTCTCCACCCTAGCACCTCCCTGTTCCAGCACACAATTCTAGCGCCTGTCATCGGGCGACTATAGACGAATCCGATTAGGGCTTATTTTTAGTGACTGTAGGCGGCCATTAGTGGGGTCCATCAGCCTAAAACCGTCTTTATTGATTGTTTACATGAATTTCAAACCCTCATATTTAGTGAACTTGGAGAATTTAAGATAGAAATTAGTATCCAACCGTCCATGATAGAGGTAAGCAAGGAAATCGAAAGATTTAAAGGTGATGGACCCCAGTTATGGCCGACTGAAATCAGAACATCCCTTGCTGTCCAGATTCGTGTATACGCTGGACAAATCAAGAAATTAAAACCGACATAAAGCGCCCCTGTTTCCTTTCAGTTCACCTTTTTCTATCTCAAAAACTAATGTTCAATTCAACTGACACGTTTTGCTCTACCCAGGATTCTTTGCCCTTCTTACTGGAAAGAACCAATCGAACGATCCAACCAGATTTGATGCCTCGTTTTTTGACATGTCACCGGAGGAGGTGAAGCAAATGAGTCCGGATCTTCGTACCATCCTTGAATTGTCATACGAATCAATTATAGATTCAGGTGAGGACACAGGTTGCCATTAATTTCTTAAATTGTTTAAATAGCTTGTTCGTGGCGACAAATCAACCATTTTGACCTGGATCACAGATAAAAATGTCATTGTGTAATTTTGTTCCTCATATCTTTTAATAAAAGTAAAAAGTTTAAAGTATTTCTAATTAAAAGAGTGTTGAGCAATAGCCTGGAATTGAAAGGAAGTGTGAGTGTAGCATTAGTAAAAATTACACATTTCAGTTAATGGATACTGCCTCAGAATCTTGATCATAAAACTCCCACCTTAATGGCTAACTTTATTGCTGAGATACAAAAATGCTCAAATTTGTGAATGATGCTACTTTTTATTCCTGTTGCATTTTGCTGACATAGCACATCGGGGGGTAACTTTGCTTTACTCGTGCATTTTGGCCCAAGAATAACTAAAATGCCAAACTAGAAGAAAAGAACCAAAAAAGAGCGCCCTGTAGGAAGTAACCCTGACTTATTGGGAGTAGATCCCTCGTTATAGCCAAATCCCAACAAAGATGTGGAAAAAATTCAGTGCCTTTAGACCAAAAGTTAATTACTCGGACTGTGATACAAGAAGGACAAGAGTGACGTCACAAATCTTTGCGCTATCAATATTTACTTTTTTAGCTGAGTTTTTAAGTTTCAGCGTTTCGTTTCTCAACGCAGGAAAGCCCTGTGAATGTTGTGGCTGGAATCTTTAGGTTATTTTTTAAGTTTCGAACAATTGTTTTTAAAGTGTTCAACTTGGAGTTCACTTTGACTTGAAAGGGTGATGAGTCTAGTCAAAAAGTGTTGATTTTCTTGAATATTTAAGATACATTGCTCTTGAATATCGGAATGTATCATGGGATGTTTTGCTTACATATATTTGATAAGAAGAAAGGGGAAAGGGGTATGCATTTGCGGACGAAGCATAAATAAAGATTGTCAGATCAGCTTTTTGACATTTCCCTCTCGTCGCAAATCAAACATACAGGACTTTCCCTGATACAAAAAGGGGGTTTCATATCATTCGGGAACGGTGTCATAAAGGGAGGGTTGGCTGAAAGTCACTCAACAAAGTGTACTTGTATTGCATACTGAAGTAATTTAGCTGTAATATCATACTTATAATATTGATAAAAATCTGTTTGCATTAGGATTTTAGTATTTAACCTTATTGCTTTCTTCTTTTCTTACTTTTAGGGACAAATCCACAAGAATTAAAAGGTTCAAACATTGGGGTTTACCTTTGTTGTTCGTTAAACGGACCAACAAAACTGGAAAGCTCTCTGAATGGATGCAGCGTCGAGAGAAATACTAGGGCATCAGGGAGAGATATTTTGGTTAAAAAGATAGTAGATTACTTTGATTTCAAAGGCAGGATTACGTGTTTTTTTTCTTTTTGGTGGTTTAAACGATCGTTTGCATTGGTCCACCTTAGTACTTATAGTCATTAATCATCAATACAAGAGTTACACACACTATTTACCGGGGAGAATCACGGCCCCATTGATAAAGACTGCCCTATAGAAATTTTCTGCTTTTGTTTGTGGACCCCCATGATTAACATCAGTGCATTTACTGCAGCAGGTATCGAATGTTAAACGTTTTTCTTTTTCCCTTTTTCTCACGGAACTACTCTGTAGCAACTATAGTAAACATTTTTAAATTTTCGTGAGTACAAACCCAATAAATTTACCATATTTTTCGCGACAAAACCCCCTCTTTATCAGACTTTTGCAAAATAACATTAAACTTTCGATCGACCATCTAAAAAGTTTGTGGTCACCACTTTGACTTTTCCGGCAAATTTGTCAACTTTTTGGGGGGCCTCTGGCAGTCTGCTTAATTAATGATACCATGTTGGAAGCCGAATTTGGGTTTTCCCTTTTGGGGATTTTGAAAATTTATGGTTTTTGTCGATTAACTTTTATTTACAGGAACTATAGTCTATTTTCTGACTATGATGAGATCATTTCTAGCGAGTTAGTGCAGCTTTGTCCAGGATTTTTCCTAGTGCTTGGTCTAGTGGAAGGGTCCTGCACCTCACCAGAGAGGTGCAGATTTGAGTCCCAAGTCGAGTCATACCAAAGCCTTCAAAAAAGAAACCTACTGCCACTGTGCGTGATGCTCCGAAAAGCAATAGCGTACTGAGGAAAGCAATCCAGTTGGCAGTGCACGCATAAGCCTCTACATAAAACCAGAAGGTTAGAATTCGAGGGGTGAAAGTCCAGCAAACTAAACCTAGAAAATCTCATTTGAAGCAAATTCTTATTTCAGTATTGCATGTTAATATTCTTTTATCATTAGGACCTAAATACTGTCAAGATGGAGACTCGTCGTCATTACTTGCAATGTATCAAGCCGTAACGGATATGAGAAATGGAAAATGCGAGGGTGCTATCATTGGAGCCCGAACCAACCTTCGGATATCTAAGACTTCAAACGCTGATGCTAAAGACCGTGACAAGAAGTCGAATGTTTCCGGGGGTTAGTCCGTTCCCCTTCATGAAACTTTCAAGTAAATGTTTAATCGGGAGGATTGTAAGCAAAATTGTAAAATAATTTTGTAAAAGCAAGGGGTTATAAAATAGTCTACTGCCTCGTAAAACTAAGTAACAATTTTATCTCAATTACGACGTAAGCGTTTACCCTCAGCGCAAATTTAAAAGGCATCCTCAGTTGTCCAAACCTTATTTTGAAATGATAGCTAACTCTCATAATTTTGTCTCATTATCTTCCAGGTGTCTGTCATTATATTTTAGAACATTATATAGGATATCCAAAGTAAACTAAGAACTTAATCCTAGTAATTTCATAATTCAATGACAAAAATGTTGTCGTATGACTCTCAAGAGCCGTTCGTGAAAGAAGATACTTCTACTAAACAATAATCCAAATAGAAGTGATTGAATTTTACCTTTAATTTAAAAACAAATCTTTGCAAATTCCTCTACATCTCATTAGCGAATGGTGGTCATATGACATCGATGATTTGATACTATTCCAATCGTGAACATTAACCCATGGCGGTATGGTCAGCTATCACAGCGGTATACAAAAATCAATTGTTGACCTACATCTTTTTATAAATTTAGGTGTTATATAAAACTTCACCTCGTCGTAGAGGAAATTTTTCCAATTTATGATATTATTATTAATAATAATAATATTACCTGACTACAAAACGTTTCTATTAAGCCTATGTATCCAGACCACTAGGGCAAAGGAGAGTCTCCTGGGGTTTTCTGCCCTCCTTAAAAGTTTGAAGTTTAACTTAGAACATTTTCAGACACACTCCCTGAAAAATTTTCATACCCGCCTTTTTTGAGTGTCACCCTGTGTAAATTATCAAAACAAAAACTTATATTTTTCTCTCTACAGGTAATTCCAGGACAGATGCGATTGTTGCCTTGTACATTACAAGTCAATCTTTATGCAAAAGAGCCTATGCACATGTAGTTAACTGTGGCACCAACAAAACCGGCACCTGTGAAGGTTTGTAAAACAAAGTATTGTAAAAGCTAAAATTGAATGATGAAATTCCAAAGCACAGGATTTCATGAGAAGAGGCATAGGGCCTCGAACCTTTCCTGTGGGCGTAATTTCCCTATATTTCTATGCATAAGTTTTAAAATACATTACACAATAAATATCTGGTGGTACGACCTTCTCGTGGGGAAACGTGCCTCAAGTACTTAAGTCACTGCCAAAACACAATAGATTCTTTGCTGAAATTCATTATTCCTTTTCATGATCGGTAATTTGTCACAAAGTTAAGCTATCATTTTTTCCGGAACCACTTTCATCTGTTACAAATCAACTTTAACTATCCTGTACTACTAGTCAGCGAGTTTGTTTTTTCAAACTTGGTTATCTATAAAATTCTACAGCAGATTCTCTTGTTATTATGAAAATTGAAGATGTACCGTAAATACATATAAAATTAGAAATAGTTACCAAATGACTCAATGAAATATCATTGTAAATTTACGTACAAAAACTTCAAAGCTTCAAAACGCCCAACATGACGTTGAATGGAAATAATTAATCTGAGAAGATCAAGCCTAACATCCACTGCACGATTATTTGTTTGCATTTGAGTACGTCATTTTTCTTTTTCTTTTGGGGGTTTTCTTTTCTTTTCTAACTTTGTTTGTCTAAATTTTATTTTAAGATTCTACTAAATCCAATGGACCGACAAAACAGGAGTTCATTCAAAACGTTTGCTCCGGAAGTAGCATATCTGTTGACGACATCGAGTATTTGGAAAATTATTGCAGTGCATCTCATTCAGACGATTCGCAGGTGAACAATATCAGCAAATTGTTCTCGCACAACCGGTCTACTGACTCACCCCTGCTGTTCGGTTCAACAACATTCGAGGTAGATCAGAACAAATTGTCATCCGAGTTAGGTTCCTTTATCAAAACCATATTAATATGCAACAATAAAGTCATTCCTCCGGGTCATTATCCAGCTGACGTATATACATTTGATAACACTGTGAAAAAGGTCCAGGTGACTACCAAGTTCAATGGTGGTTACGCTGCCTTTAATTCATCCGCACCCGACGGATCCGATATTCTTGTAATCATAAAACCTTTCTGTTCATCCGTCAAAATGGCTCAAAGCGAGATACCGAAGCTGCTCCTTTGCAGTGGTAGAAATATGAACGGTCTGAGAGACAGTTTCAAGTATATTTCTAATAATAAAGATAAAGGATTCTTCTACACCTTGTCGAATTCCATAGCTAATGCTCGTGCTAAAACAATGCCTTACCGAGGTTACCAAATCAACAGCACCAGAGAGATTAAAAAGATTGAAAGCACAAATCAAAGGCCAATATGGTAAGTTAAACCAGGGGCAATGCCAAGCTTGTAGCCAGACAAGGCATGTAAGGAGGAAATAGCTTCGGTAGGTGAGAAAATTGCTAAGTAGCCAAATATATAAAACCTTATTGAAGGGAAAGTGCACCCCAACTAGAAATTATGTAGTAGACTGTCCTATTTCATGATTGGTTTTGGGGAGTCATGTGACAATAATTCTGATCCTCACATGTGAGAATTACTAGACTTACTTCTTGTTTACCTTGAGTATGTAATAATGATGTCCTTAATATTATGAAGATATACTTTCAAGAGAAGAAATAACAAGAAACATGTGACATATGGCGTTGCTCCAAAATAAGTGTGGGACGGTTGCTCTTGCACTTTAATTCGACTATAACTTGAAATTTTCTATAGAATGGTACACCATTTTAGTGTGAACAACTGTACGACATCCTGAAGTAAAAAATTAGAGTGGCATATGAGTAACAAACTTGAAATCCCTGTGGGTGCAGTTATATTATGAATATTTTGGTCACGACACCTAAATTTATCTATTGAAAAGAATATTAAGAAGTCGATATTATATTAAGATTGCCAGAAATTCCCAGAACATAAGATTTTAAAATACGAAATGGTTAGATGCAGCTTACAAAACCTTAGAAGTGAATTTCTCAGCGAGCTGGAATCAAATTCGGCCAAATTTTCTTGGCGAATTGTGCTACGAGAACAACTATACAATGTCCTTAGACTTAGAGAGTTGGACTACAAGTCCTCTCCACCCCCTTGCGAATTATTTGACGCAACAAAATAACATACTGAATGGATACACACTCACAACAACCCTCGTTAGACCAGCCAGTATACGACTTCTCTTCGTCCAGAGCTAGGGAAAATTTTCAATGCAAACCCCAAATTTTCCCACGACTTGCTCCCAAGAGGTATTCACTAAATTTCACATATATTCAGGTTTTTCGCAATTCAAGTCTAAAATTGTCGGCGCGTTTCGCGGGAGAAAAATTTCTCCTTACTCATCTTTTTGACTTCTTGTCTGTGGGAGGACTTCAAGAGTAAATTCCCCCGGTCGCTAACCCAAACACCGTCCCTCCCCCCCCCCCCCCCCGTTTCAGGCAAACCCCTGGCGCCATCCTTGTTGAGCTCTTTTTCTGGGAGTGAAGAATTTTTCCTAGTTTGATCAATCAAAATTTTTGACCCCTAATTTTTTTTAGTCGAAGCACAAATGAATCAAATGAATATTGTATACCGGTATTGATCATTCCCATCACTGTGTCTTTAAAGGGTGAAAAACTTCCCCCTCCCGGTTTACAAAATACGGAAGGTAGCTGTTGAAACTGATAGATTTACAATTTAAAATGCGGTAACGGGTTGAATCTAAAAGTTGCGATCTTCGTGACCCTCTGCGTACAATTTCTAACTTCGGTTCTGTTTTGTCTCTGCATCACCCCAATCATGGGCGTCCGCAGGTATGGGCAAGGGGGGCACTCCCCCCCCCCCCCCCTGGAAAATCAAAAATTTGAAAAAACGTATGAAAATCAAAGCAAAAGCCCGAAAAAAACGTGTTTTCCAAGTTTCTATGCGAAAAATAGGCTTTAGAAATGCCATTTCCCCCTATCTGGGAGGCATTTTGGGCTGAAATTTTCGCATGCTTTGTGTCAATTCATGGTGACTTGGAGGTTTTGCCCCTCCCTAGATTTTGCCCCCACCCCCCTGACTTTTTTTCTGCGGACGCCCATGACCCCAATAATACACTGGTTTATTTCTTCCTGCATTGATTTAATAAATAGTACGAAGCTCTTCGCCTTAGAGTGGGTGCAAAAGTTGTTGTAGCACCTGAATGCATCAAATTTATTAATGTAAATTGCATTACTTTAGGTACATATTTGCCGGAGTTGGTTCACAGTGGCCTGGACTAGCCAAAGACATGATGGATCTGGCGCCGTTTAAAGATTCCATCCACAGAAGCCATGACACTTTGGATAAAGTTGATCCTGAATTTAATTTACTGAACCTACTCCTTGATAGTCGCAAAGACACTTTTAACAGCGTGATAAAGACATTTGTTGGAATCGCATGTGTTCAGGTAGGACTTGAACATTTTTATCACAATGTGTACTGGAGAAATACTTACATACGAACTAGTCCAAACTGCAATGTGGTAAAATACGTGGATGATACTGCCATAGTATGCAACACCAAAAAATCCTTCTCAAATTTTAGTAGAGTCTAATCAATTGGGGCACGAACCGGAATGTTGTCAAATCTTTGACTAGATTCGACTCATAAATTGAACCATTTCTAGTCAATTTTAAAACTAATCTTTTAAAATATTTGGCAAGATTCCGGTTCGTGCCCCGTTTGAATTCTAGATGTTTTTAGAGTGAATGATTCACAACGAACGCATCAGGCTGACCAAGCAAGTTATAAGACTGCTGTATTAAGTATATGAGATCTGTTTGAGAAGAAGTACCTTCGACGTATCCCAAAGAAATGTAAGAAAGAGGTGTTTAGGACACAAACTGTTGGAAATGAAGATCTAGTAAATGTAACTTACCAAAGTAGGGGTCTTAGCCGTTTGTGACCGCTTAAAATGCATATTTGTACACAAAGAGAAATTTAAGTAGTCTATTACACAAAACAACACTTACGATCCCTCCATACGGTATGGGGAGATTAAAAGATGAATGATTGCAAGAAATTTTTAAGTAAGCTAAAATTTTGGAGCACGTGTTGTAGGCGCGGGAAGACTTTGTCTATCCGAAGATTTGGAGGATGTACGCATGTGCATAGCCCCCAAATCGAATCGCCAATTTGCTTATTACCGTATTGTACAGGATCTTTCCTCTACCGTACAGATTGCTCTGATAAATTGTCTTAAAGATCTTGGGATCACACCAGATGGGTATTTTGGTCATTCTGTGGGCGAAGTGGCGTGTGCGTATGTTGACGGAGCCCTCACAGAGGAACAAGCAGTTTTAGTGGCTTACTGGAGAGGACGAAGTATCGTGGATTCTGGCAAAATATATGGTGCCATGGCTTCTGTGGGTAGGTTATAATTAAAGCCTTTAATGGCTTAGGAATTCCTGAATGTTTTACTTCGGTCTTTGCTGACCTTTATTTGGCTTTTTATATATCCTATGCAGTTTAAATATCTTTAATAAAATTCAATGGAGCTGTCTTTAAATAAATAAAATAGCAAAATTGCAAGTTGGGATTTTCTGAAGAAGTACCGGTAATCAAGTCGACGATCGTCTGCAAGCCTTTCAATCTTTATAATAACGTTTATTTTTGTTTTCTTCTTTGTTGCCCTCTTTCTTCCTCTGGACATAGTAATCCAATCAACGTATTTTTCCTAGTATCCTGCCTATGATATTTTTCCAAGGGGCTATTAAGTTTATACAAATCTTCCATACAAACGATCATAAAATAATATGAACGTTCTATTTCAAAAACTCTCTTTTCCTTAACCTAGTTTTCCCATTCCTGTATTACCTCTTTTTCTTCGAACAATGCCCCCTCCCCCTCCCCCTCTCCCCTTGGTCACATCGTCCTTTTTGCAAACCCCACATAGCCATGGTTTGAAAACGTTATAAAGTTCAGTTCGGAAGCAAACGTTGAAGCGACTTCGGTCGTGACATATTTTAAAAGAAATGAACAGCCCTTTACAATGGTAACTGTTTGGACATTTTACATGTTTCCTTAAAACAAGTATTTTCTTTTGATGGATTGATCCACGATTATGTAGAGTTCGTTAACATCCTATTTGCACGTGATTATTAATGCATTAGACAACAAAAAGTAATACAAGGACTTACTTTACAAGAATAAAAGCAACATTTACAAAATTAATTCCACATTATAAGATCCACTAATGAATACGCGTTGTACCAAGGTACACTTATTCAATTTGTGAATACTTTCATTTAGCGTATCAACGTCTGACGTATTGTTAATTCATTTTAAAGGAATGTCGTGGGATGAAGCAGCAAAACGACTTCCCCCTGGAGTGGTTTTAGGTTGTAATAATTCACCAGAAAACGTCACGATATCGGGAGACCAAGAATCAGTTCAAAAGTGTATGCAAGTGTTGGATGAGGAAGGTCACTACGTCACCGAGATAGATACATCAGGAGCTGCTTACCACTCTCACCAAATAGCAGAAATCGCGCCTATCATGACAAAGGCTCTGGAAAATGTAAGGGAACATAAGTAAATGGGTCCTTAGGTTTTGGTTCTTCCAAAGGACCACGTGCTTGTAACGGGTGCAGACTTTTGTCAGTGATCATGGGGGTTGGGGGGTGTTAGAACCGCCCTCAGATCCAACCTTGCAATGCAAAAAACACCTAAAATTGCGGTTTTTTCTATCCTTAGACTTTTCCCTAATGTCGTTTCCCCAACCCCTCATGACACCAACCTCACCCCCCCCCCCCCCCCCCCCCGGCATGACAACAACTCTGGCTGCTCGCCTGCCTTTTGTATGTGATGTCACAAAGCAAAAGCACGCCTTCCTTTAGAGGAACATTTTATCAAGTTATACCAACATAATGCAACAACGAATTTATTAACCAATGGGATACACGCGCCAGTGTAGACTTGCAGGACGAATCATGCTGCGTACGGCCACGTGCTCATTGTTTTATCCTAAATGTACGTCTGCGTGCCGTCAATGCAAAAGTTCTGTATGTCATGCTCATTGCCTTACAAAACGTTACAAGTGTGATGAAGTGTATTCCCGGGCGGAAGGATGTTGCTTAAGGTGCAAAATATGATAAAGATGTGAGAACGTATACATTTGCTCACAAGAGCGATTCATGAGGAACGTTTTAGTATGAAGTCTCTCCTTGCGACTTTGGATCATGTGGTAAAGTTCTATGGCAAATACTTGTATATGAATGACATTTGGTTAACAGGTTAATAATTGTTGTGATCAAACCCATGTGGGTTCAGGCTCCTAAAGTTTTGTCAAGGCTGTGGCAAAATGTTATCTGAAAATGCATGTCGAAAAAAAAAAATGGAAAAAAATAATTAGTTCAAATAGAGTCAAAATTACTCTCAAGATTGCATTATGACCTGTAAAATAATCAGCTCGTTACTGCACGTACTGCAGTTTCCCCCTATCTAGCCAATCACCCCCAAAAATGTTATTACGCGACGCCCCCGACTTAGGTACAAAAATCATGGTCTGTAAACTGATACCTTTTTCTTCTGTCATAGCTAAATCTGAAGAGGACTCTCAGGTCATCATCCTGGATAAGCACCAGCTATGCCGAAGAATTGTGGGATACGGAAGATGCTAAGTGGTGTGATTCTAAATACCTTACTAATAATCTTGTGCATCCAGTACTCTTCTGCGAAGCAGTATCTAAGGTACCCCCTAACGCTATCACCATTGAGATAGCGCCACACGGTCTTATGCAGAGTACTTTGAAGAGAACTCTCCATGACGACTGCGAGATCCTCTCCTTGATGAATCGTAAGGAGAAGGATAATCTCCATTATTTCTTAACCAACGTTGGAAAGTTATACACAGCTGGTGTGGACGTCAATTTGAATAAGTTATATCCGTCGGTCACATACCCTGTGGGGGCAGGTACCCCTTCGTTGTCACCATTGGTACAGTGGGATCACAACCAACAGTGGGATGAAAAGACACATTAACGATGCATTTAATGTTCGTGTGCTGCCAATTTGTGCTGTTACGTATTCAACTATTCAACAAAATTTCTGTTTCTGTTGTTAATGTATCGGGAGACAATGGCCACGGATGGATAAATGTGATTCACTGTTCAAGGTGAAAGGGCCAGTTGCCTTTTCTGGTGACTGAGGTTTATTTAGACTCGATAAATTTGTGAAAGCAATGAAAAATGTAAATATCCACATAAAAGTTAAATATAAATTTCAACCTTCCCAACTGAAGTTAAGAGGAAATCAGTAGATCAGTTGATCAGGATTAAACTGAAAGTACTTGGCAAAATCATTGAACAGTCATCATTTTTTACAAAAATTAAGCCACTCCTTGTCAAGACTTGGTAAGTTACTGCCAAATAAACTAACTGGCCGGCGGGTCTCTTAATTCCGAAATATATTTAATTTGTTAAACCTAGCTTCCCTGAAAAGCAGAACTTCTTCGGAAGTGAGCGTTTGGTCCTTTTGCCAGAGAGTTGGAAAGACTTAAGAGAAAAGTATCACAACACAACACATCTTTGGCGAAATTATGAACCTTCTGAAATTCAAAAATGGTGAAGGGTGCCCGCCATTTGCCAGTTTAGGGTCAACATGTGTAAGGTAGCAAGAAATGGTAAAAGATGGGTGGACAGTATCTGACATCCATTTCATAAATTTTCCCATGGTAACAAAATCTATCTTTACAAATTTGATCATTTATGGACAAAACTCTTGTAAGAATCTAACCATCGCCAAATCGTAATTAACTAAACTGTCTATAGTTCCTCCACTTTGATTCAGTTCGGTACATAACATACTCCAGCAAGGCGGCACCAAAGTTCCCTGTGGCAGAAAAGTATCAGGTTCGGTTCATTAAACGGTCTCGAAACTTTAATTTCCCATGATATACTGTGAAGACTGGGTGATTTTGAAGAAAAAACGAAATATTTAGTTACACACAGACAACTACACAGCAGGATGGACCAAACGTAAGACTCTTTAGATAATGATTTCCATGAAATATACTCACAATATAGCAAAAAAGGCATCTGAATGATATTCTTCACTGTCAGCGGACCCACCCACCATTGGACTGGAAATGAGGAAAGGCAAAAAGAATTTTGCGTGCCTTCAGAGGTACTGGACTCAGAATGGGTGCCCCTGGAATCAGATCTGACTTGGAATCTGGTTAGCTGGACTGTAATGCAGCCCTGTCATACTTTGGTGCACAACTATCGTTGACAGTCATCTGTTACATGCAGGGTAGTAGTGAAAGGCTGTACTGAGGATAAATTTGGCATCAGCGTCATTCAACACAGTTGCTAAGCAACCAAAAATGATTACACAGAAAGACAGCATAAAGAAAAAGACATCTTCTTTTCAACTACAATAGTGTATTTGTTGTATATGGCATATGTGTATGAAAATAGTTTAGTGATACAATACTGGGGATTAAATACAAGGTACAATGATCATCATTAGCACTACATTATCCAGTTTCTTTGATACGTCCTTGTGAGGGCGTTCTACCGGAAGCACGCGAACCTTATGTGCATGATATAGACAGTGCAAAGGAAGAGATCTCTCACGACTGGCTTTGGCCATGGCAACAAAATATGATTTCCATGTTTTAACACGACACGGAATAAGAATCACCTTTAAGAAATTTGACAAAAACACATCATAAAAAGTTTTTAATAAATGATGTCGTGGTGCTAGTATTTAATGTAGCAAAGTACAAATATGTTATTACTGTATTTAAATGACAGACCAGACCGTGATTTCCTGAACTTTACCACGGTATAGTCTTCTTCCCTTCCCTTATGAGCAAAACTCACCAAAAATCAAAGACTTTTATAAGGAGCCCTCTGTACCTCCACCCTGTTTGATACTACCCCCTCCCCTAATTCTGTTTCATGCAGATCTAGGCTTAATTTGTTCTTGTACTGAAATTCTATTTGGTGTGGTGTTAACCCCCCCCCCCCCTTTCCCTTCCACACACTTCATTTGTTCCTTGCATCTCATTTTATACTCCACAGTATCCCTTCATTGGAATGTGTTCTCCCCCATGCTCAAAGACATCTGAGGTTAAAACATGAATCTTTCCCCTTGAATGTACTGAAGTTTCTACTTGCTAAAACTCAAAAAAAGTAACAATCTACTCCATCATTCTTACCAAATAGCTTGAGTAGACTCTCATATCTTATGGCATAACAGATAAAACCTGTCCACCAGTACTTGCACGCAGTACCTAGAACAATCAGAATACTGTCCACCAGTACTTGCACACAGTACCTAGAACAATCAGAATACTATCCACCTGTACTTGCACACAGTACCTAGAACAATCAGAATACTGTCCACCAGTACTTGCACAGAGTACCTAGTACAATCAGAACACAGTCCACCAGTACTTGCAAACAGTACCTAGAACAATCAGAATACAATTTTTTTTTTTGATTACACATGAATTTGGTATGAAAACTCTCTCTCTCTTAAAATCAAATGCAGACCAGGAGGTTAAATAATTATTTACAATATTTATTTGTACACAAGAAATGGCACATGTATTATACAGCAGTAGTAAGGCACAGTGGCTAGGAAGGCTGCATAGAAATCAACTTTCCCCTGCTTGAGCTAGGAGTTGCCCCTGGCAACTCGAAGGCAGCTGTCACTGTCCTGTAGAAAAGGTGCAATATAAAAGAAACCCAATCGTTACATATGCAAATTTGATAGAATGCCACTGACGTAAAAAAAAAAAAAAAATATCCAGTCTCTTCTTCCCTTTTTACTCCTTATGACCGAAATAGAAAAAAGAAATAATTCCTGGCATGAAGATAGCTTAACAGCTTAGAAATATAAGAAAAAATGAATATCTCGCCTTTGAATAAAAGTAATATAGAACATCAAATGAAACCATCAATAGTAATCACAATTTGCACCAACTAGCTCTAAAGTAATACTGAACAAAAACGAAAAAAATCTCCTTAAAAAGCTTTGAGTTGTCATGTGAATCTACATGGAATGATACAATTGTGTTAAGGGTAATGCTAACTATGTGCAAATATGATCAAAATGCAATGATTCCATTCAAATACAAGTACCATTTCCCAATAAAAAATTTCTCTGTCTGAATCTTAGGATTAAACATGGTCTGCTAAGATATCATTTTGTACAATACTTCCTCGTATTTAATTTGCTTAGTTTTATTTAGAAATAAATGAATACAGCACATTTGTGAGTTCTTTCCACATGAAAAACTATGAGGCTTGGTCTGGTTTTTTCGCCTGGTGTGTTTGGTCTAGTGGGTAGAGCATCTATTTCTCACATGAGAGGTCTGGGTTCTAGTCTCATTTTGTCCAGTCATACCAAATGACTTGACAAAATGGAACCTACTGCTGTTGCAAATAATGTTCCACATAATCAATGCAGTACGGTAACCAATCCAGCGAACCACAACTAGAAAAGAGGAATGTTGCTGGAGTAATCCAGAAGGTTGCAATTTGCGGCAAAAAATACCCAACAAACCAACACAAAACTAGGTTTTTGTGATTCCCTCTAATGAAGGAATGCAACAACACAATGGACCACCTTATGGTCCCAACATGTCACTGCTGCCAAAGGATTTATTTTTACATAGGCATGAACATAGAAGACTTTAAAAAATGGAACCTCCTGCTTTGGGCTAAGCATAAGCAATGGAGTAGGGAAAACCACCTGGTGAGCCAGAACTGGAAAAAAGGGAGGTGGACAGCCCGACTTAAACCAATAAGTACTAAAATTTCATCCTACTAACAAAATAACTCCATAGGCCTACATTTTCATCAACCTTAGTATAACCACTACATACTTTCTAAGGAAAAATATGATGCAAGAAAAGACTCAGTTCCCATGGCAACCCAAGACTTGCAAGGATTTACCATACAGCCATGTGATAAACACAAGTAAACTGGTAGACCTTTTCTCAAGACTTCCTTAAAGCATAATCTCTAAAAATTTCTTCAAATTAACCGCTTCAACAAAAAAATGATAAATGAACTCCAAGGTAACACATAAAAGTTACTTGTTATATTTTATGATTGGAGGCAGGGATTAAGAGAAGACACACACTGACAGTGAGAGAAGCTCCAAAAAATAAACTTATTTTGAAACTTTTTGCTGACAATTTTGACCAAAGATTTTCAAGTTAAATTAAAAAAACAGTTTGGAAATTTCTAAAATCAAAAATTAGTAGTGACTCACTGTAAACAGCGATTTACAGATATGGGCAAATGGTTTATCACTAAAATGGGTACATAGAGAAAAACCTAGCTCTGGAATAAAAATGCTCAGTTCAAATTCATGTTCTTCCAGTTGACCTTTGAACTTTACAGGAAGTAAAGGCCATGAACAAGCTTACTGCCAACACAATTACAACAATTCTAAATGAATCCTTCATGCTGCTTTATAAAACTTAACCACAATTACCACATGATCTAAAAGTAAATATGAATTTCATTCATTTGCAAATTTTTCTCAGTACCACATGTCTAAATAGTACTCAATGTTGCTAAGGACAAAATGCTTTAAAAGGAACTATATAATATTCGGCCCTTCACTGATTTGGAGAAAAAAAATACTGCAATGTACTGAATTGCATGTTGGCAACTGAACACAAATTTCCCTCACAACAATTTCAAAGACACATGAAAATTTTAAAACAATAGAAGCACACTCTCATTTTAATCAAAGTTCTGCCACCATTAACAGAAATTAATTTCTAACCAGCTAGACTGACATCAAAGGTAAGCTGCATATGAGGTCAAAGTAAACTGATTTTGTTTGATTTTACCTTCTCAGATATTTAGTAAGTCTATAGAAAAACCCTTTTGTATGAATACACTACAGGTATAAATATGGGAGAATATCCCATAATTGGCTAAAAACAACACAGCAAAAAATGAGGTAGGTCCACTGAATAAAACATTTACACTTCATGCCATGTGGTGGAAAGATTTTTAAGGTTTACACAGACCAACTTGGAAATGAATACGGGGGGATGAATACAAGAGGAATTGAAATAAAATTGATATTTCATTTTAATATATATAGAATGTTAGAACAGCAGGTATTGCATTTTACTGCGATATTGCTCAGCTTAAATAGGGAATTCTGATGAGTTCAGAAAAATATTGCATTTAAAATGCACCAACATGGTGTACAAATCATAGCAAATAACCACATAAGGTTTTTAAATATGAAGCTTTTTGTACAAATGCAATATTTCACTTTCACAAAAATCCACTGTTGATGAGCAGCCACATAAAGACCTGGTGGGATAATTTTGCATAAATACCACTGTCCTAGAAATTCACCATAGGAACTTAAACAAGACAGTGGTGATACAGTTACCGTCACATTGGGGATTATTATGCTACCATTTTTGTGAATTCTAATTTCAATATCCTACATCCGTTCTCGAAAAAGAACCCCAAAAAACAAAAATTGCCATCCTGCGTAAATACATGATTTTTATGAGAGACCCATGAAAATGAAATGCAAACATATTATTTCATGACATCACATTAACAAATAGTTTTCATTGGACTACCCGCATCTGATAAAAGCTCTCTGTGGATGTGATGTCACTGAAGAAGTAGCGCAATTTTGATCTTTACAGTCCTGCCATACAAATCACATAGTTCAACAGATTGACAAATGTTTGTTTCTCAACGATCACAGATGAATATTTCAAGAAAAACTCACAAAAAAACAGAGCATAATCCCACTCCAAAAAGCAAATCTTGTAATGATTCCACAATCAAGCAATTGAAATATGCACATGACATGAAATGAATATTTCCAAACAGAGCATTCTTACCAAATTTGTAAGGTAGGTCTTGAAACATTTATGCTAATTTGGTTGGAATAGAAGATCAGAAGGGAATAGATCCTAATTAAGAAACCTCTTTTCAAATAATCAAAACAGTTTCCTCCCCTATTAAATTTTTTGACAATCAATTAAGTTGTAGACCAGGCATTTTTAAGCCCTTTGACAGTCATCAATTAAAATACTATCTCAGACAAAGCATTCTGTCCACCAGTAATCCTCGGGGGGAAAGTTTCCTCTAACTTCAGATCTACATCATGACAAAATCATTCCTTTAAAAGTCATAGTGAACAACTTGACATTTTCTATATTCAATGGGTGTGTATGCCAACTTTTCTCTTCAGCTGAACAGCTGATCTATTATTTACAATAACATTCTGGCTGCCACTAACAACGCTTCGACACAGCTTCCTGTGGTATCAGGTGATGGTTATTTGACCTGTTGAAGTTAAATGAGGGTAATGGCTGTTGATGGCTTAGGAGAATTGGAGGCTTTATGCATCTTTTAAATGAATGGCTATGTAACGAATGGTCTCTTAAGTTTCTGAAAATGCCTTTTATCATATTAGCAGACTACACCAAGATAAGGTCACCAGATGTTGCCAGCCTTACATGGACATGTCCTCCTTTTACTGGCTTGCAGCGGAATCTGGACGGTTTCCCTTAAGTGCCCAGAATGCCCAAGTTTCGTGCATTTCTCACATGATTTTAGAGGTCTGCCTGATTTCCCTTCAGATGTCATTACAACGTTTTGCATCTAGACAACCTTGAAAACCAAAGCATTTCTGATAGAGAGGAAATCCCTCTCCCCTAGACTGGGATCCTTTTCAGGAAATAAATATGGTCACCCTACTCAAAGAACAAGTACCTGAAGCTGGATAAGTAAGGAATGGAGAATCAAATTAAAGCACCGCATCGGTGATAATCACTGGATGTTGATTAAGATAACATCAAGCCATGCAGATAATATGCATGATGACAATACAAAACATGTCCACTAAATAATCATAAATACATGCAAAAGGCAGTGATGTCCAAATCAATTTATGGAGTATTCGTAAACCTTCCAGCAGGTCATCAATGGCACTTAACCCCCTCAACAGGTGTAGTGGATAAATAGGTTTCTGAATACAACAGAGTATTGACAGCAGTTTTGGCTCAGAGTTAATCAGGTCACTTCAGAATGCACCATGACAAACCCAATCAATGAACAATAGCTCTTTTCTCTCCATTACTGTATGAGGAAAAACATAAATACTCTTAAAGATTTACAGTATTTTCAGATTACTCTTAACAAGTTCTTTCATGCACATCCACAAAGTAAATCCAACAAGATTGTTAACTCCCCTTCATTCCATTTCTCAGCACAATGTCAGCCTCCTCTATAATGCAACAATGCTTTACTATGTACATGATTATAGAGGAAGTTTCTTGTGAAGTGGAAGCAATGATATCGTGACTGCAGCAAAAGATGTTTTCCACATGTTCCTTTGGTAGCCATTATGAGAAGTGCTGATGATGAATATAAAGCTTTATTGCTACAATGAATACAAAAATCTGCTGATCTATAAAACTGAATACACCATTTTGTACAGTGGCCTACCACTGTTACCAGCGCAGGCTTGAGCTGCAACAAATTTAAATAAAGCTCTTCTAAGCAATCACATACAAGAATCACTGAGCTGTATTAAAACAAAAGCTCCATATAAAATATCTTAAATCGGCAGTCACAGAAGCTCAGTTCCATTGTTTGAAGTTCCACTATGAATATGCAGATGAGCCTTGTGTAAAGTGTACCTATTCTGCACACTGTTCCACACAAATCCTTCACTTTCTGTAGCCTCACAGTGTCTGCATAACGTAAAGCACTTGAACATACTGTACATTTTCACACATTTTGTCCTGAATAAACCCTATTAATATGCAAGCAACTAGCAGGAGGCTTCAGACCCTTGCTGTGTCTTCCTGCTGTCTGTAACCATTGTCATAAGCATCGTAACCCCTGGAATAGCCTGCCCTCGGTGTAAGCTGATTGTCCCGGTACCCATCACGATCATCGTAATGTGGACTGTTCATTTGGTCCATATCATAGGACTTACTCCTCTGATGGACTGAGCGTGAAGTGTTGGGATACCCATGACCATGACCTTGTGGGTATCTGGGATCACCATTGTGTCGATGCCGTGGATCACCACTAGTAGGGTATCTATGAGAGGGTGTATAATCTCTAGTCGAGTAACCGTCCTGGTGATCTCGAGGTCTTCTTTGGTTGTCTCTAAATTCCCTTTGTGAGTGCCTTTGGAACAGAAGATAAATTAGTACAACGCTTTATTTCATAACTCATATTTCGTGAATGTCATGTAACTATGTCATATTAGCTAATTAGTAAATTATTACTAATTAACTCAAGTCACACATGGATAAATCAATTGTTTCCAGGTTTTCATTATCCCCTCAAACAATTACTTATTACTTAAAGGGCCAAACCTCTCACCCCAAACTACAATTTTGGTACCCGGGTGCCGAAATTCTCAATTGGCTCAGCTCATTGATTGACAGCTAATTCAAACAATGCAGAGTACCAAAGCTTATGTTACACAGCCTGAATGGTACTTTGAGTGTTTTGATTATATAAATTGAGTTTTTCTATACTCACCCTGAAGCAATAAACTAAGATTGTATCTGGATGAGGATCAATTTCAGACAATTGTGGGAGGGGCTTAAGTAAGAAGGTTAGGAGAATTGGTACTGTTTGGGGTAAGAGAACTGGGCCTTCAAAAAATTACCAGTAATAAAACTCACGGATATGAGGGATTCAAACTAACAAAACCCACATAATGATGGACTTAAACTGATTGATTAAACCACCACATGGTCACAAATGACCCAACCTAAATACAGAGCTATAAATTGACCAAAACTTCAAAGCAGTCTTGATCTTTTAATCAACCTTAAATGTTAACAACATGATTTCTCATACTTTATCTGATGCAATGAAAGTCTTGACATCCAGTTACACTACACATAACAAGAACTGCCATGTTCACATGAAACTGTTGCTGTGTCTGAATGGAATGAAGCTTAGCAACTGTTAGGTTTTTCATCCAAGAGCAAGCTATTATATTCCCACCTGGAGTGGTCTTTCAAAAACTACCAAATTGATCTAAATTGTTGAGGTAGTTGCCACGGGACGAGAAGCTCTACTTCAAAAGTCACAGGCTTCACCCACATTTCAGGTCCCATAGTGCTGCAACAACTGCTCTTCAAGACCTGATTATTATTATTGTGTTTATTATTAAATGGTACTCACCTGTCTAAGCTACCAAAATCCCTCTGGTCTTGAGGATACCGTCTTTGCCCTCTCTCTGTCCCTCCATAGGGTCTAGAGTCCCTCCTATCATCCTCTCTGCGGTCCCTGGGCCAGTCATCCGTCCTCCTTTCTCTCTGCCAATCTTCTGGTCTTCTGTCCCTATTATACATTTGATGGTCCCCTCTGTCCCGTGGTCTTTCATGGCTCCTGTTCCTCCTACCATAGCCCTTTTCATCTGGTCTTTCTCGACTATAGCGCCTCTGTTCCTCCCTGTCTGGTTCCCTATTACGAGAGGTCCTGATCCCCTCAGAAGGTGCATATTTGGCAGGGGACTGTGGGGTGTCATAAAGTTGTTCAGTCTTTTTAGATTTACTATCTTCCCGTTCAGAGTCACTCCTCTCTTTCCCTTCCTTTGGCTTCTTTTTTTCTTTCTTACTTCCCTTCCCACTGCTGTCTCTCCTCAGAACACTGCTCTTGCCACTCTTCTCTGTCTCCTCAGTGGGAGATTCCCTCTTTCCATCCTTTTTATTTCTCTTCTCTGACCTATCATCCCCGCTATACCCTATCCTTGCCTCCATATCGTGTTCACGATCGTAGGATTCTGAGTGTCTTCTTTCATGCCTGTACCTATCGTCACGATACCTTCGATCTCGATCATCCATACTTTCGGGTCTGTACCTGTCTTCCTTGTACCTACGATCCCTGTCTTCTAAACGATAATGGTCATCTCTACTTCTATAGCCATCATCAACAATCCTTCCTTTGGAATCCCTATAGTCCCTTTCTGGATGACTCCTTCCATCCGAGAGCCTTTCATAACGCCAATCTTTGTCTTCTTGACCTTGATCTCGCTGTGGTATTCCATCATCATTCTGAGAAAGGAAGAAATCATTTTCATTTAAAAGTGCTAAAGATACATTAAGAAAATAGCCAAAGGTGATGACTCAAACACTTCACTCCAAATAGAGACAGAAATCAAGACATCTCTAAAAGGAAAGGAAGGCTGGAGGAACTATTTTCCTAGAAAATAACTGTGCTAGTTTTGGGGTACTTGATGCTTTTGATGTGGCAAAAAGAGGAGCAGACTGAAGCAAAGTAAGCCCCCTCCCCCCCCCCAAATTTCAATTCAATTGAAAATGAATGGTGTAGTCAGCCTACAGCTCTAAACCTTGGTCTACTGATTGCTCTTAACTTAAGTTAATTTGCCCTTAGTTTGCATGACAAACAAACAGCATATACTATCTCTTCTCCTATACACAATCCCAACACTCTCCCTTCCTGCCATCCCAACACTTCCCATCTTACCTAAATCCCTCCCCATCCCCCTTCCCTACCCCTCCCTTCAATTTGAACACCCCTTACCCCAATCCCATCACCCACCCATCCATCAACCAAACTACCCCTTCCTTCCTCTGACCCCACCACCCCTCCTGATTCAAATTACACCACATCCTTTACCAAGTTATTTGTCCTACACAATCAGATGTCCATCATCTTACCTCCCTCCTTCCATCTTCATCATCATCTGAGTAATCCTCAGATTGTCTGTTCCCATGGCTATGCTGGTATTTCTGCCTCAGTTCCAACATTCTCTCTGCTTTGGTCCTGGCTTCCTGACTCTCCTCTCTTTGGCGTCTGAGAGCTTCCTGAATCCTGAACAAACAAAACCAAATTCTTCTTGAGTAAATAGGCCATAACTACAGACATCACCTGCTCTTCACCAACATAACTTTCATTGTTAATATTGCATAAATCATTGTTCTTACAACCTTTTTGAAGTAGAAATAACAAATAATTGTTGGTTACATTTCATTTAATTTAACTTGTTGGAGTTTTACACCTCAAATTATAGCCTTCTGGTTTTATCTGTCAAGGCCCCAAGCAATTTTTACAGCTGGAAGGCACTGGAATTTTTACCTTACTCCATTGCGTTTGACAAGCATCATGCACAGTAACAGTAGGTTTTACTTTAGAAATCTCACAGGATTGTGTGATACATTTTTGGTTCTTTGTTAGAGCAAAATATCATTGATATAAAACAGCTAAGCCAGAATCCTTTGTAATTACTCCTTGAACAACAGTCTATAGAAATGGAAGCTGAAAAGTATGAGCTAGACTTTTATGGCTCAGTTTCTAACCAATTAATTTAAGTCCAGCCGACCATTCATTTTTTTCCAGTAGTGGCACACTGGCTTGTTTTCCGTACTCCATTGTTTACACTGAGTACCAAGCACAATGGTAGTAGGTGCAATTTATAGTCTTTGGAATGACCCAGACACCAGACAAACTCCAGACCTCTTGACTGCAAGCCAGAAGCTGACAGATATGAGGATGGCTTTATGAGTTGTTTGAAACTTTAAAATGCATAACTGAAGTTTTTAAAAAACAGAAATAAAATGAGTCACACAATTTTGTAGCTGAGCTGAGGCATTTCCTACTTCTAATGAGACTCCAGTCAAGTCAGTTACTCAAGTCGTTGCATTATTTTTATGAAAAAAATTGTGACACATTCTTTGAGTCATTTCTCTTTTGATTGTCAAATCTTAACTTGTTATAGCTTCGTTAAAAAGTAGCTCCTATCATTTAAAGTTTACACTTCAGAGCACCTTTCGGACAAAGTTTATCTCTCCCAGAAAAACTGCATAAGCCAAAACAAAAAGATACATTTCACTAAGGAAATGTCACCTAGCAATCGAAATACAATTTCACAATTTTGCTACGAAGCTTCATGACACAGATGTAGACCTTGCTTCTGACAGACTTTCTTTGCAAGAAAAAAGAGGATGCATAAACGCCAAAGCACAATTGTGCATTTCAGCTTCAGGACAACCTACTGAATCCTCACATTTTGATTTGTAAGGTGTCACTTCATGTCTCAAGAAATGTATATCATTCCTGATATCATGTTTCAAGACAAGGTTACAGTTAAAGGGATAGGTTTAGGCTAGAGTTGTTGGAAGGTGTCAAGACTTATTATTTTACATGATATATACTGACGATTGGGTGACTTTCAAATCATATTCAATGAGCATGCGTAAGTGCACACAAATGACTATTCATCAATGCATGAACAGTCATTAGTATATACTAATGTTTAGTCATCATTACATGGATAGTCATATATTACTGACAATTCATCAATAGATGGATAGTCATTCTGCTATAGAGGCTTTGCAATAACGTCACGGAACCGCCATGCTGGAGGACATTTATGCTAAATACACGTGGTTTTGTGCCGAACGCACTGCACAGTGTGCACTGTGATATGCACGGTGTGTACAAATTCAACGAGCAAGCGCGTACCGTATGTTTTACTACGTAGTTACATGTACTCCAACATGGCCGCCGGAGAGTATTATGACGTCATGTGAAAAGCCTCTATACATTAATTACTATTCACCATGCATGAATATTAACAAGTGCATATTAATGAATATTCATATCACCTTTCTTGTTCATCCTGTGCATCTTCTCTAGCTTTTGTTCTTTCTGCTTCCTGTCTTGACACTTTTGCTTCCTCATCCTTGCTGACGTCAAAGTCCTTGTCTTCACTCATTGATTTGCGGCTTTTACCAAACCTTTAAAAACAAAAGAAAATATCACAGTCATGACAAAAGCCACCCCAATAAATTTCAAGCACCCAACATGGAATTCTTTTGTTGTATCCTACACGGCATATAGATGCATACAAGGAGTAAGTGAAGATGTTATTAAGTGGGGTCGATTAGCATTAAATGAATATTCAGGTGACAGTTTTCAAGAGTTTCAACAAATCAAGGCACAGCAATCCTCTTTATTGGAGAAAATTCCATCTAAACAACGTGTTGCATTTCGTAGTTACAACTGCTCAAATAAAATAATCAAACCACAGAAACACATTGGATTGTAAGAAATTTGTGATGTCATATTGGCAGATTAATTGAGCATCTTTTGTATTTTTATATAATGTTCACACATGATGCAAATGAAATATGCAGACACTTGTAAAGCTACAACCTTTGTACTCCCAAAATTTTGAGCTCAATCCCAAACGAACATTATTCAATGTTTCACTGGTGTGAAGTTTCAAGGTCAAATTAATTACTCCAACTTGAAAGAACAACAAAAGATTCTGGAAGTAATCTGCCAGTGTTACACAACATTTTGTAACCTTAACGCAGCTAAGAGTCTATTTTTGACAAAGATGACTGTTCTCTAAACAGGAATATATTGAGTTATGAACAAGCTTTAGGTGCCAGGTTTGAAGAGAGTGCGATAAAAAATTATTCCCTTTTATCTGAGACCCTATAAACTTGACACCTGAATATTCCTTTGAATCTTCTTAATTTTATCCCCTACACGCAAAGCAGTTTTAAATTTTCACTTTCACTGAATTGACAGGAATTGTCGATGTGCAATCATTCTGGTACATATAAGCAAAGAATTGAAAAGACTAAGGCTGATGGATCTCAGTTATGGCTGACGGAATTAGATCATTACTTGACTGTTCACATTCGTCTTAATAAAGTCAAATTTACAGTCAGTAAATTTTGTGTCCAATTAAAGTGAGAAAGCATTCACAATTCCATTTTCAAAGATCTTTTAGATGTTACATATTTTCTCTTATCCCTCCCCTTAGTATCTTTAGTTATGTTTCTATGGGAGCTATTCTATAGGAATTTAATAAGAAAAAAGTGGAAGCAATATTGTAACATAATTGATAGCAGCCATTCGTTAACACAGATAATGAGGTGGCTACATCTGCTGTAATCACACACTTCCACTTCATTCTTTGTTGAAAATGTATCAACTTGAGTGGCTAATATCTCCAGAACCAGACATGGGAAATAAATGGCAATTTTACCAGGACGCTTATATCATAATTTATTCCTCTATACCATACCATGCAATAAATTTGGTTCTGCAATATTCTTTTTAAAGATAACAATTAAAGAAAAAAAAATCCCCACCAATTTAAAAAAAGAATGCAATAAACTTGAACATAGAGTTTTAGAGGAAATGGTGCCAAGCAAAACCGGACAAGTAATGAAGAAATTCCATACTTCTTTTTTATTTAAACTTTTCAGGAACTTTTTCTCAAATTCATCTTGTGACTTTTCTCCCACCAACCCTTCCATTATTCAACTTATTGCTTTTCTCTCTACCATTTCCCTATGTCCTTTCCAAGTTACTGACCCCCCCACCCCCCTTGACACCCATCCTTCCCATATCATGATATTATGTTATTTACCTGAAGAATCCCTTGATGCCTTTGCTGTTAGTTCCAGTGGTAGTCTCTTTCTCTTTTTCTTTTTTCTTCTTCTCCTTGGTTGACCTTTTCCTCTCCCTCGTCATTGGTGGTGGTGTTTCAGATTTATCTGCTTCACTGGATGCTGCAAAATTAACCAAACATCATTTTCTAAACTGAATAATACTTTCAAGCAAGCAACTGTTAAAAGCAATACTTTGTCACTCCTTACAGTTCTAATTCTCCCAACCAACTCACTTCTAGAACCTCCCACACCTGTTTTGAGCTTGCCCTTATTCAGATGCAATCCTAGTTTATTTGCTTCATAGCCTACCCTAGTGAGCACACAAGACTCTAATGTGTAATCACAACACTCTCAGTGTTTGTTGCATAATATAAGCTACTCTACATTTTTTGAAATTGACACCAAAGAAAGAGGGATGCCAATTGAGAATTTTGGTAGGCTCTTGGTAAAATTGTAGGTTTTGGGTGACAAGTCACTGCCTTTTAGTAATATGTTCTCTGACTGCCTTTACAGAAAAAAGAAAACTACCCTCTGCTTGGATTAAAAGCCTAATGCCACACTTAAAGGGCCAGTTCTCTCACCCCAAACAGTATCAATTCTCCTAACCTTCTTACTGAAGCCCCTCCCACAATTGTCTGAAATTCATCCTCATCCAGACACAATCTCAGTTTATTGCTTCAGGGCGAATATAGAAAACTCAATCAAAACACTCCCAGTACCGTTTATGCTGTGCAATATAAGCTTTGGCACTCTGCATTGTTGGAATTAGCTGTCAATCAAAGAGCTGAGCCAATTGAGACTTTCGGTACAAGGGTCCCAAAATTGTAGTTTGGGGTGAGAGGTTTGGCCCTTTAAAGGGAAATATTTTCAGTTTAGTCCACCCACTTTTGAAATTATGTAGTAGTGCACCATACTTGATGTATGGTTCTTACCATCTTTCTGTTGTGGCAGAGACTTGTCCACTGCTGCCCTGAAGCTCTCATTCAATCCATTTTTTCGTGATAAACGTCTCCTGGATGGTCTATATTCTGTCGAACTTCTACTGTCTCTCTCATTGAGTCGATCCATTGAGTTAGACTTTTTCATTGCTTCTTTTTGGTCCACTGAAAAAAGGGGAAAAAATTTTAAATATTGAAAAGCACCAGTTTCCTGTAAAACTAAGACAAACCTACAAAAATTCTACAGGAAGTTATTGACAATTTTAAATTTCAGACTAAAACAACACTCTGTCAGTTGTTTCCGTATGGTGCTTATAGGAGCAGCGTCCCCCCCGTGGGTGGGGGTTTTAGGATATGTCCACCATATTCCCTGCTTGATGTAAGAGGCAACTAAAGGAAGGGATCTGTACCATATTTGAACTGCATTTGAAACCAAACTTAAACTTGAGCAGTATTAAAAATTTTGTTTCAACCTAACCTTTTATCTATTTGACACACAACCCTGTAGATGTGCATGTATCATTACATCTCATCTGACTAATCTAGCAGGAGACTAAACTAAATTCATCTGTAAAATAATACGGTCTACAATTTCACAAATTTCCATAAGCTTTCCCGTGGACATCTGATATTTTCAAAAACATCTTTAATTAATACATGACGCAACGTATAGGAACTAGGGCAGCTACAGTATGCTGCAGAATCTCAATACTTTAGTAAATGTGTGATCACACATAATCTTGAAGCAGTGGAAGTATGCAGCACTGTTATTTGTAAAGGCAGAGTCCAACAGAATGTGATCAACTTTTCCCCACCGCTCATGACGGGCGAAACAGATGAGGACTTAAACTATGTTTTCACCCTGATTGAAACCGAATCTGACTTGTACAATATTTGAGCATTATTTTCTTGTCTAGCTAACACAACGCAATGTATCTTTTCCCAATCTATCTAACTTACTAACCAGTCCAATCACAAATATAGCTGCTGTTTTGATGTATGTAGATGGAATTTTATGGCCCAGTATCCAACCCATTGGTTCAAGTTGAGCCGGCCACAGTCTCTTTTCCAGTTGTGGCTCACTGGCTTGTTTTTCCCTGCTTAATTGTTCATGCTGAGCACCAAGCACAATGGCAAAAGGTTCCATTTTTAAAGTCCTCGGTATGACCCAGCCAGGACTTGAACTTTCGACCTACCAACTGCAAGCCGGATGTTCAACCATTTGGCCATACAGTCGGGTTATTTTTATGTGTTTAATACAAGGGTTTCTTTTTTCTGTGATGGTAACTCCAAAGTGTTGGATACCCACCTCATAAAAATTGCTTCAAATGCCACCTGTACTCTCCTTACTGTAAAAGTACTGATAGTTTTTGATGAATACCCACTGGCAATAGTAATTCCAACTCACACCCTCTACATTCAAGTGGAAATATTTGTAGCATAACTTGGGTGTGTAGAATATTTAATAGGGTGGCAAACTTGAAAGCTCCTAATCATTATCAAATCAATTTAAATAATTCAAAATTGTATTCAACCAAATTCTCTTAAGTGAGAGATTAAAATTACATCTTGAATCCTGATTACATGAGATTTGATTTAAAACAATTAGGTTCAGAACATAACCCGGATGAAAAGTTTAAGTAAATGAAATGATCTTTCAAGCTCTCTTTTCCTTTTAGGTTTGTTAAGATGAATCCAAGTGGTTTACATTTTAATTTTGCTGTGGATTCTGGTATAAAGGCAGGACATTGGTCACACTTCTCAAATGCAAGCATATAAACAAAACAAGGTGTTGAAACAAGCCTTAATATAAAGGGAGAGATAAATATAGGAAACAAGGGTGACTGATATCAACAGAGTACTTCAAGCCAAGCTTTATTAGCCATCAGCTGTTAGCCACACAAGTTATAGGAGTAACAGTTAGATGGAACAAATTTTTAATAACAGACTCCATCCAATACTATATTTTAAGACTTTCAGCAGAAAATGTTGAGCTAAGCAACTGTCGCTCATGAAAAATGCATTTCACAAAACCCAAACACCATGTGTTGTAAATGTATTATGTTTAATATGGAACACACCACCAAATGAGAATATGATTGATTAAGAGCTATCTTAATAACCAAAACATAGTCCTTCATCATTTCCAAAAAATGATTATTTATCTTAAACTGCAAAATCTGAGACAGTTGTACAAGGATTATAATAATGTAAGGCTTAAGCGGCAGGTATTATTTTATGGTGGCCGATGCAGACTTGATAATTGTGGTTACTTTATGAAATTTTTTTTCAGTTGAGCCAATGAAAACAAAAATTTGGAATATTTGGAAAACCCATATCTAGGTTTTTTGGTGTCTGAAAAGAGCTTTGAATATGTTCCTTTCATTGCATAAGAAGACTCAATAAAATCTAAGTCCCAAACTATTTCTAATCTCCCATGGTGCCTGGCATAAACTGAAATGCCTATGTCAAGGGTTGTCTACCTGGGGCTGTGTCCCACTGAAAATTTGCAGTTTCTGGTGGGACATGAACTCTTCCCACATCCTAAAGAAAAAACATAGGCTTATGTTTAACCATGATATGTGGAATTACCTTCATGTAATAAAATAGATGTATGCCTAGTTTTAAGGTCACCAAACTGCATCATTTCAAGAATTTTCTATCCAAAATTTTCACATATCAGAAGGGGGTACCTTCTTCCCCCTAGACCTCCCTCATTAGGCACCCATAATATTGCCCCTCATACGCTTCATTTAATAATACTGCAACGTGATAAATTCTTAAATGTCCAATTTAGGATAACAGCCACAGAAAGTTGCAGACCTGTGTTATAAAAGTATTCAAAGTAAGGCCTGCAGTGAATCTCCTCTAAGCAGATGGGGGCTAACAGCTAAATCCGTATCTGTTAACATGACTTACTCTTGGAAGTAATAGGCTGTTTATCAAGCAAAGAATCCACAGAGGCAGCACGAGTCAGACTCCCGGTGCTAGCAGCTACGTCTGGTATAGGAATCACATGCAACCAAAAACATGAGACAAATGCCAAAAGGAAAAAAAATCAAAACATGAACAGAAAAAGATTGCATGGTGAGTAAGTGAAAAGGAATAAAACACAACAAAGGCAACCAGGCAAGTTTATCAATGAAATGTCACTCACACCGACTGAAACTCTAAATATACCAATGGACCAAAGTTCTGAGGCTTTAAAATGTTCTCTTCGTCAACATTTCTTTTGATTACATGTTTTTTGTGTCCAAGAAAGTCACATTTTCCTCAAATTGTCTTTGCCAAAGAGAACCCCAGGTTACTAGTTTTTCTCCTAGTCACTAAGTGATAAATTCCTATGTTAATGTTGTAACTATTTGCCTATTCAGTAATGAATTTTTACCTCTTAAGAATGAAAACTTGCAAAAACTGCCTCAACTGGTTTGACATGGACCAAATTCAACAATTTTGAAAACCAGAATTTTTTTTTCCAATTTTAGGACATAATAACTGCATCTAAGTAGCATGTAGCAAGTTACTTATCTGCAGAGAGATCTTATTCTTGCAAAAGGAACAAAGTATGATAGGAAATCTTTCATGTAATTGTGCTACAGTGATTACATATTTCTTCTGATTCCGACATTGCTAAGGAGGATAAATCTTAATAGTTGGTTACACCCTACACATGGCATAGTTTATGATAGAGTAAGGTGGAGATATATTGAAGTACTCTCACAGCATCCAATTTCTAGGGAAAGCAGATCAGGAAATAATAAAGGGAAGGTTTTGAGGAAATGTAGGCCATTGGCCCAGCTAGATTAAACCAGTTGGGTGGGGCTTGAAACCTAACTAACTATCTGAGGTAATGTGTCCACTTTAAAATACATAATGTGACTTTACTGCAAACTGGAGGTATTCCTTGACTAAACCACAGTATCAATAAAATGAACTTAAAAGGTTTTGATAATACCAGTTTCAAGTCATGCACCTTCATCTAAGTTTTGAGATCTGCAATGTGGACTCTTAATGGTTATAATTTAATATTGTGTGAATGCCTCACATTGGAAACTTTAACCTGCTTATTAAAGCTATTGATTTGTTATGTTATGTAATGATGCAGATTAAATGAATCATTCAAATCTTTGAGAGGAGAGGGGGAGGGGGCTTGAGAGACATTTGTCCCTCTTTAGGTAGAATGTAGGTCAAGAATTAAACATAACCTGCAGGTTAAGAATTAGTTACAAAACATGAAGCATTTAGGTACTGAAAATTTCTATTAATAGGGTATGCTTAAAAACATCAAGAGAAAAACACATTTTAATGTTATAATGTGCAATTATGCTAATGCATATTAAAAAACATTGCTGGAAACAATAAAATTTAAAAGAAATGAACTGAATTAGTAGAAACAGTTTAAAACATGAATTGTCACAGCAAATATATCAGCTGGAGTATAAATATATTTAAGTGATGTATTTATACAAAACTGAAAGATATGAATGAAATACTGATGACTTTGTGAAGGTCATGCAATATATAATAGGCAAAAGGCCATGCTATGATTCAAACAGTTCAAGATTAACTTCAATGTTTTCTGGTGACTTTTATAACTACAATGGGTGAAAGGTACAATGAGATTTGCTGTTCACAGCAAGGTATGTTTACATGCAAAAAGATTCTTCTTTGCGAATGGTCAACAACAACTGCTTCCATCCCAAAGTTTGTTCTCAAAGTATATGAGCTACAGCCGCAGTCATTACACACAGCTCTTAATTAAGCTTATCACATTCCTACTGCTAAGGAATCACAAGTATGTGAGAACAAAATCCTCATGGCACATCAAAAAAGATCCTGATGACTATATCATTTCCGGAAAGAAATACTTAGTATGGAAGAAAGGGAACAGACTTTAATTTTCTCCAGGGTGACATCAAAGTAATTGATGGACTGGGTGGACAATGCTCTGGGGGGATGAGGGACCCAGACCAAGCCAGAGCTGAAGTGTGCCTGCTCTCACTCTTACTCTATACTTCCCCAAGGAAATTGGTCCTAGGAAAATGAGTTTGGGAAGCCCATCTCTGTACCTCCTCTGTAGGCCCCAGGGGTATTACAAACCTCTGATTTCAAGGCATTATGACATTTACAATTTTTACAGCTAGTCTGATGTTTTTAGCTGCATACACAACCCTGTGAGAGGGAGATATAAAGGTATATCACACTTAGATATATGTGGTCACTGACCTCTTTGTTTTGGTGACTGGCTGTCTAGGTGCTTGTTACTGGCTCCTTTAGTTTTTTTGTACCATGCCATCTACAAAAACAGGAAAAAGACAAAATTTCAAAGTAGTGCTTGAAAAGTGGTCCATTTTCCAGGCAAGGGAGAAATACCTTCCCACAATTTGGCATGTATTCTAATGTAGAAATCATGGGAAATTTCCCCTCATTTCCCCTCATTTGACAACATTTCTCAACAACTACTCAAACTTCCCACAAAGGAGCTTCCCAGCTGCCCAACTTCAGCCACCCATTTGTCTTACATTTTAAATTTTAAAACCTAAAGAAATTTTAAAATTTGAAAATCCAAGAAACAAGAAAAACTCAACATGATAAAAATGGCAGTACAACAAATTTTGCTACAAGAAGGTTAGTCTCAAGCTGTTATGATAGCAATGTCTTGAGAGGTGCCTGGCACGAGTTACTTGTATGGTATGTCATCCCATACTTGTCAACATTGTCATCTCCACCAATGTAGCAGGTAGTCAGCTGTACACAAAATGCACACAAGCACTGACCTCAATGGGCTCATTAATCATCCAGGAGCATAAATTCCTTTCTTCCTCTCTACATGCTCGCAGCATATGTGTGGACATCAGTTAGGTATATGTAAAAACTGGCACTACTTTAGATGAAGTGCTTTTTGTAATTTTATCATCATTTTTAGTGTCAATATGATACATAATCAATACCTTACGTCAGAAAATAGAAACATTTTAATATTTAAGGGTTTTTAAGCTTACAAACTTGGATCAGTTACTCTGAACACAATGACCGGCAAGTGTATGTCATTCAGACATGTCTGCTGATGTGTCTTACAACATTTACTCACAACACTGGGGAGATAATTAGTTTTTATGGGAGGACCACAACAGAAAAGTCAATTTTTACCTGTTTGGCATCCAAAGATCCTCCTTGCTTCCTTTCAGAAAAACTGAGGCGGGCATAACTGTCTCTTTGAAACTGGTCTCTAGTAAGTACTGGGCTAAGCTCGCTGAAGAAAAGAAAAGAATTGTGGTATTCAAACTGTAGCAATCTGTTAGATATTCAGATACATCACTGGTTGAAACAGAGCATGCTTAAATACCATTCCCAGCATGTTAACTTTTTCAAGCGTGAGTGGAAAGTATTGGGGAGCTGGGAGGTTCTTTCCCAGGGAATTTGAGTATTTAGAGGTAAATTTTGGCAATTGGAGGGAAATTTCGGTTCTTTAAACATGGAAACTCCAAGATAATTGTGGGGAATTTACTCCCATCCGGGAAAATCAACAATTTTACAGTTTTCTTGTAAAAGTAAATGCTGAGGCAATTACACACAGTCGTAGTTCTACCAATAGAGGCTTTGCAATTGCGTCACGGAACCGCCATGCTGGAGGACATTCATGCCAAATACACGTGGCTTTGTGCCGAACGCACTGCACAGTGTGCACTGTGATATGCACGGTGTGTACAAATTCAACGAGCAAGCGCGTCCCGTATGGTTTACTACGTAGTTACATGTACTCCAACATGGCCGCAGGAGAGTATTATGACGTCATGTGAAAAGCCTCTATATTTCAATGCACCTAGCTTCACCAGCCCCATCACCAGATTTCTTGAAACTAACTACACAGTATACAAGTACCTACCTATATCTTAGCTTTTTGAACTTTATACTTATGGGTTCCTTGGTGATGCATTCCTTCACCATTACAACACAAAATTTTTTGGGGAAAAAAGCATTGCACATGGAATGCTCTCAAGTTGTTGTTTCATCCAAACCTTGTCGCGCAATGGGGGTCCATGTGGTCAAACTAAAATCCGTTTTGGTTTCTACTGCATCCTAGGGCAATGGAGACCAGCTGAACTCATAGCATTAAAGGGAAACTTGCATTCACAATGTGTCAACGTGGGATAGAAAGAAGCTTTTTATCATAATTTATTCACACTTGTAATATCCTCAATTTCTATTGGTCAATTACAGTCAGGTGACCATGCATTTTCCCACTATAAACTCATGGTAATAATTTGACTCTTCTGTGCTCTTTTAACATGGTAATTTAAAGCTGAAATTCAACTTCTTTTCAGTCTCTACTTGAAGAAGTAAGGGGGCCTTTATCTGAAGTCATAACAAGGTTGTTGCATTTCCTGTTTATATTATCTGAAAGTCATGTACTAGCTGGCAGTTCTTCTAAGAGGATTAACTGAATGCCTCGATCAACAATGAATCAATGTGTTACCATTCAGCTATTATGTAATACATCTATCATGTGATACAAGCAGCAGGTCATTTGTTATATTGTCACAGTAGTTCAGCTGAGTGTCAGCAATATGTATGGTCTTCAAGATCATATGCTTATGCTATGCTTAGGCTTTTTGAGCAAAAACTGTGGTACCAGGTTCACAGTTTCTTAAAAGTAGGAGTCTTGTAATGAAAATCAAAATACTGTTGTGTAAAAATGAAAAAGGTCAAACACCTCTGGAGCTCTGCATTAGCACAGGATTATGCACTCTTGGGGATTGATGCTGTCACAACTGTATAAACCCTCTCATCATGCACTATCATGTATTATATAACACATTACTTTCTCTACATCTGATTGGAGGACTGGTGGTTTTATGCCGGTGCTGGTCATTCCCCCCTCCCCCCCCAGGCCATTCCCCCTCCCCCCCCTGGCCATCGGATGATTTGTTTGTGTATAGTGCAATAGTAAAAGGGCTTAGAGGGCAATTGCAAGAGGCTAAGAGTGTGATAGTAGCCTAAGCAGGGTAGGTGTTATATGTAACAAATAATGAATGTTAATGAATGTGTGATAGCATTGAATTCTTTCTTTCTTTCTTTAAAAGACTGAACCTTCTATATAACTCAGCTTCGCCTCGTGGGATGGAAGTGCAGTCTTTCAACTAACAATATAATTCAACACTTTCAGACCCATAAACATTCATTATTTGTACACTAATGCATGGTACATTTTTGTTTAATCTTTAAATAAACTATTCACAGTCCCAGGAATAAACTCCAGCCACAGCTTTTTCACATCAAAACATCATACATTACAATTTACAAGATTTCTGGAAGTACTATCATGTCAATATTTGAAAGTAACTAACAAATAATTCTTGAGCAGTAAATAACTGTAATCTGTCTAAATGGAACTAATTTCTGAAAACAGGGCTGGCTACTGCCTACCATACTCCCTTATTTTAAATAATCTATCATCCTGTGTCTTTGGGCTTTGTTGATAAAAACATATTTTTTTTTTTTTAAAAAAACAAATGCAATTTTTTCCTTTAATAGTACCACAGCAGGGATTGCAGCTACCGTGAGCAGCACTGTGTGGCCACACCTAGCACTCAGTATCATAGGCAAACACATGTCTCCCAGCCCACCAGATATCTGCCATACATGACCTAAAACTAGCCCCAATTTTTGCTCCCTAAAGTAAAACAAGGAAAAAATGAAAAATAAATGGCTGAAAAATGATGTAGATGACATGATGCCGTGTGAGGTACTTACCCCAGATTAGGTGATTACCCAGCACTCAGATTTAGCTATCTACATCCCTGTACCACAGTATCATCTTCACTTCTCACAAAGAAACTTTTGGGGTCAGCCACAGACATGTCACATGAGTTACTTTACCATGGCAACAAGATGTTGGAGTGAAAACAAATATACTGAATGATTCTGTACATGGGGTGTTTTTCCACATGCAGGGGTTGTCATCTCTCTATCAGTATAGTGTTCCCATATAATCACCCTGTGGTCAACTGTTGTTTTCACTCCAGCATTGCCAAAAGACACAGATGATGGATCAAACTCATAAAATGAGCCTGAGGAGACATTTAGGACTTACCCATCTCCCTCTTGTCCATCCTCCCAGTTGGTCAGCCACTCTGGGGGTGTTGGGGCCCTGGGACTTGGTGGTGAGCGACTTGTTGTGCTGTTGGGACTGTTAACACCAACTTGTAACTAAAGAAAAGCAAGAATGATAACACAAAATGGTTTGGGCTAAAACATAAAAACAGAAACTTATTTGTCACAAGAAACATAATCTAACTTGATTTTGAAACATGGATCCTTTTAGAAATCAAGGCCCTTTAATCTTCAAACAAAGCAGTGATTCCAATACATCAGTGAAATCCAGGAAATGAGGAAAGAGCAGGCCTGATATGAAATACCAGCCAAAAATGTTGTGGGATTCATGTTGCTTTCTCTTCAAAATGTTTTTTTCCATGGCCAATTGACACTCCTGACCTGATAAAATACAAACATACACCAAATAACACCAAATTTGTAATTTGGCCTCATCTTGGTGTTCTTTGAGATGTGTAACTTAAAATTTGCCATTCAAAAGAAAATGATTTTTGCCTAATGATTTCCTCTTCCAAGTGCAAAAAATTAAATCTACAACACTGTAGGAACATGACGTTCTCATATAATCCCTACATAACTACAGGGGTGACTGCTTTTACACCATTTTCCAGTTCAGAATAAAAACCAGAATGCAAAAATGCATTGAGGTTTCGATGATACATTAATGTTCCGTTTCAAAGAGTGCCATCATGCACCATTATCTTCTCATTCAAATGTTATACTAGCATGTTCAAAAAATAATTTTGTCATTCCAGATGACCTTTTGACCTCCATAAAAGTCATACATAGCTAGACATACAAACAACAGACAGACAAATGGACAAACAGCAGCTATCTTGAAAGATCATATTTAAAAAGGTTTCTAGGCTTTGTCCCCTGGTGGGCAGGGGACCTTTCATATCTGCCAAAAACAATGGGGACCATCCTCTGACCATAATGCATCCACATACCCAAATATGAAATCTATCCAAGCTTCCTACATATATCGTGTTAACGAAGTTTTGAGACTGCGACTCCCGGTAACCCCAGATTACCTTGGACCTCTGACAAAAACGATAGGGACCATCTACTGACTATAACGCATCCACATACCAAATATGAGATCTATCCAAGTTTCCTACCTTGAGATATTGCATTAACTAGGTTTTCAGACTTTGACCCCTGGTGACCCCAGATGACCTTTGACCTCCACCAAAACAATGGGGACCATCCTCTGACCATAATGCGTCCACATACCCAAATATGAAATCTATCCAAGTTTCCTATCTTGAGATTTCGCATGAGCAGGATTTTCAGACTTTGACCAACAGTGACCCCAGGTGACCTTTGACCTCCATCAAAAGGGTACCATCTCCTGACCATAACACATCCACATACCAAATATGAAATCTATCCAAGCTTCCTACATATATCGTGTTAACGAACTTTTGAGTCTGTGACTCCCGGTAACCACAGATAACCTTTGACCTCTGACAAAAACGATAGGGACCATCTACTGACTATAACGCATCCACATACCAAATATGAGATCTATCCAAAACAATGGGGGCAATCTCCTGACTATAATGCATCCACATACTACACATGAAATCTATCCAAGCTTCCTACCTTGAGATATTGTGTTAACAAGATTTTCAGACTCTGACCCCCTGGTGACCCTGGATGACCTTTGACCTCCACCAAAAACAATAAGAACCATCTCCTGACCATAATGCATCCACATACCAAATATGAAATCTATCCAAGCTTCCTATTTTGAGATATTGTGTTAACGAGATTTTCAGACTTTGACCCCTGGTGACCCCAGATGACCTTTGACCTCCACCAAAAACAATAGGGACCATCTCCTGACCATAACACATCCACATACAAAGTTTCTAAACTTGAGATATTGTGTTAACGAGATTTTCAGACTTTGACCCCTGGTGACCCCAGATGACCTTTGACATCCGCCAAAAATAATAGGGACCATCTTCTGACTATAACGCATTCACATACTAAATATGAAATCTATCCAAGTTTCCTACCTTGAGATGTCGCGTTAACAAGGTTTTCAGACTTTGACCCCTGGTGACCCAAGATGACCTTTGACCTCCACCAAAAACGATAGGGTTCTTCCTCTCAATATGGCGCATCTATGTACCAAGTTTGAAAACTGTCAGACATTCCTATCTTGAGATATCGTGTTAACAAGCAAAGTGTCACAAACACACACACATACACACACGCACACACACACACACACACACATACATACATACATACACACGCATGCCATCATGAATGCATTGGTTTCTCTTATCATCGAAACCAATAAATATATTTAATTGCCAAAAGTAGTATATCAAAGCCAAAAGTTTACACTAAATTGCTCAGAGTGGCAGTAACCTTTGGCAGGCTTGTTGGAATATGAAAGTTTTCAAATGTTTTCTGAAGATACAAAAGGATGAAGCATGAAGAAAGTCAGGACATTCCAAAGTCCAGGGTCATAAGTAGAGAAGGATATGTACCTACAAAAGAAACATATATTTCACACAGGAAGGCTTTGGGATTGTGAGTTTGTGGTTGTGTACCTATTTCAAGTGGACATTTCCAAGAAAGATCTTTTTCACCTGTCCTACATATTAAATACTAACAGTTCAGGCAAATATTTATATTAAAATTGTTTTCATGCTTAAACCATTTGACAACTTCTATGATACCTCCTGTTCACAGAGGGTACAACCTACAGTGGTCATGCCCCAGGGCAAGAACTTCTGACTGAGAGGTGATCACAGAATGAGGTCACTGAGAGATATGTTCTACGATACAGATATAGGTCAGTAATAAATTCAGTACAACAAAAGCAACAAGATGTCCAGTGGAAGACATAGGTCACCATAAAATCTACAATATAAAACCTTGTTTGTCAATTTGTTTATAGCTGAAAGTGACACCCATCATGCTATTATTCAAGACTGATTCTTCTGACAGCTATGGGTACCCAGTGCCAAGATTTCACTGTGTAATCCTTCAATATTGGAGAATACAGGCTGGGAGATAGAAACAACAAAATGAACTTGGTTGGTGAGGACCCAAATAGACTACTACACTTCAGAACGACATAGAACAACAATACAGAACTGATTCAATACTCCTTCACACAAGTGCTGGTGCTACAGAGTGAGGTTCCCTACTCAATTCATAAGTTTTTTAAAGGAATTTTTCTCCAACTGGGGAATGTCCCACACTCTTCACCGTTTCTCTACATACATGACAAGGGTGACTGTATTTATATCATACATTGGCCATCATACACTCAAATAAAACACAAGAAAATTTGGAGGAGGAGTCTTTGAGCCTTAGCACCTTCAATGTTTCGCAGAGAAACTGTGTCAAACTTAACTTACATGTAAGCCACCATTTTCAATAAGTGCTTTATCTTCACCACTGCTTGGTAGAGTCATTCCTACAGCTGGGTGAACATTCACTGTGGACCCTGGATAAGTCACTCTTGCTCTGCCTTCAGATTCTTGGTCCAGAGGTTGTGGATCCAATTTGGGAGTAAGCTCCACATTGTGTTTAGCTGACAAAGTTTCTGAGATATTTTGAAGGAGCGAACTCTGGTCACTCATCAAGGGTTGCTTCAAGACATCTTCAGCCTCTTGGTCTTTTTCCGGTTGTTTTTCCTTTTGAGATTGTGGTGCAGCCTGAGATACATCGATGGGTCGGTCCACAGATGCCTCAATCCCCATCTCTCCTTTGTTGAGAGCATTATGGAGGGTCTCTGTCATGTCCTGCCTTCTTGCAATGACAAGCCTTATGGTTGAGCGAGGAGACTTCTCTGATGACATGGCTTTCCTTAGAGTATCCATGGCTTGACTGTTTGACATGTTTATGAGAGATACATCATTGATGCAGAGGAGCTGGTCATTTGGTCGTAAACGTCCATCCTGTCAAGGAAACAAATTCAAACCATACTTAAGCTCCTACATGGAACAAAATTAATAAAATGAGGAAGTTCATTAAGAAGCTGGTTTAGGGTTTAACATAAAGCCTTCTGGTTTAATCTAACAGCAACCACTGTCCTTTTTCCAGTTGTGAGGCACTGGATTTTTTTCCCTACTCCATAGTGTATGTTGATCATACAGCACCACATGCAATGGGTTAGTTAGATAGAACTTTACGGCCTAGTTTCCAACCTATTGGTTCAAGTTGAGCCGGCCACAGCCTTTTTTCCAGTTGTGGCTCACTGGTTTGTTTTCCCTACTCCATTGCTTATGCGGCGCATCACGCACGATGGCAGTAGGTTTTTAGAGTCTTTGGTATGACTCGACCTGGGAAGCGAACCCGGGCCTTCCGCATGAGAGGCAGATGGTCTTACCGTTAGACCAAACATGCAATGGGTAGTAGGTTCCATTTTTTAAGTCTTTGGTATGACTTGAACTAGGAATCAAAACCTGACCTCCCACAACATGCTTTCAACATGTCAGCAATGGAGTAGTGAAAACAAGCCAGTAACCATCAACTGGAATTAAGGCCGTGACCAGTCCGGCTTAAACCAATTGGTTAGAAGCTGAGCTGAGAAACCTCCCCTAACAAATTAAAAAACATGACAATTAAGCATTTCATATTTCATACCAGAGATTGCTTAAAAAGATGACATTTGGATTAAGGAGTTTTACTTTTCATCTTTGAAAGCTATCTTTCTATTATTTTTTTCTTTTTTTTTTTGGTTAACTTTACCTTCAGTTACACTGAAAGGTCTCAAAGATGACCAATCGAACATGACCAATTGAACATTAGCACCAATTCGAGTGTTAAGGACTGAACAACAATCCTACAAGCCATCCATTATACAGGTATCTATCAGGTTTAAGAGATCATTCTCTTTTCAAAGCTATCACTCACATCATCTTGGTTTTTGACCTGCCTTCTTAATATCTTAAAGTCAGGCAATTACAGTATTTGTTTGCCCTTAGTCCTCTCCTTGCATAAGTGATGAAATATATATCACCCACTGTTTGATTTATACAGTGTCATTTTTCGTTCATGACCTTCTTTTGTTACTTATCAAATTACTGGTCTTGGAACAGAAGAAGTAAGATTTGACTTTAAAAAAATTTGAGAGAATTATACAACAGTCATTACAGCAATTGAAGGAAAAAGCTTCAGAAATGTGTCAACACATCAGTTACCACCAATCCATTGGTAAAGTATAAACTTTGTAAGTGATGACTTTTCAAGTCAAACAATGATATGTGACCTCTAGAAGTGGGGTAGCAAAACTCATATTTGATTTCAAATTCATGCACGATAAGTTTTGTGATCAATCTGCATGTTTCTTCTAAATAATGGCTAAGTGTAAGGGGACAATGGACAGCACACTGCTGGACCTTGGGCCTTTCGAGAAAGGGGCCATTTATAATTTTGGCTAGTTTTGCGTTCAGTGCAAGTACAATGGAGTACGGTACAGGCCATGGTTTGGCCCTTGCAATCTTTTAATGATGCTGTCACCTTACAGATTTGGGTTTCCACCTTAAAGGAAATTGCTCTGATTGCCCACTGCACCTGCACTCATTGTAATAATTCTCCCTCTCTGTTGGTATCAAGTGCCATAATTTCAACCCAAGGACTACTCTAGTACCACCTCACAACCATTAAAACCCACATGAAACCTGTTAGATGTGGAAAATTAAGTCCACTCCCTTCCACTGACCCAGGGCCCCCCCCCCCTTCCTTCCTTCTACGATCCACAGAGAGCAAATCAGTCCTTAAGTCTCCATCTTGCACATAGGATGATGCTATATTTCTGTTCTTTGGTTGGATAGGAGAACCATGATCCCTGTGATCCTTCATTCCAGCTGGGAATTTAACCATGAGACTTTATTGCACCCTCTAATTTGCATGAAATAACCTCCTTCCCATTGATCCCACCCACATAATCCCTTCGTAATTTCCCTTCACCATAATACTTTCCTTTGGTGTCCCATCCCCTCCACCAGCCATAACCAGACAAAATATAGAAAAAAAGATGTTATTTCAAAGGCACAAGACATACTACAATGCATAAAAGCCGATGGTCATTTCCTATTTTCAAGATGGAAATACTTCAGGAGGGTTCCCTTGCCCCAGCCCTTAGGCTAAAGGTTTGTCATGAGAATGCATATACTCTTACCTTGGAAGCAGCACCACCATGCATGACCGACTTGATAAATATTCCTAAGTCTTTTGTTTCACCATTAGCCCCACCGGTTGTTTTTCCCTTCACGCTAACCCCCAGACCTGCAGATCCAGTGTCATTTAAAGCAATATTAAAATCCAGAATGGTTTTATTGTTAGGACTGCTGTGGTCATCAGGGCTGAGATCAGCTGGCTGTAAAATAAAAAATGGAGGAAATGAGAAAAAGCCTAACTCCCCCCCCCCCCCTTCCCTCACAATGAAGAAAAATTACACTTTTAATACGTATAGCACTTATCAGGTTGATCTACTACATGATTCTCCCATTTGCGCAGCAACTTAGTTGCCAACTGTAGCAACTTGGCTATCAAGAGTAACCAACTGGACTAGCAAGTGAAGCATCTTGACTGTCAACTGCAAAAAATGCTTTCTAGCCAAAGATTCAAATAATACTGCAACATCCCTAGAAATATGTGCTAAAATTGTTTTCATTTTCTTCCCCTTTAGACCTGAAGCCCAATGCACTGTCACCCTTTAAAGATATTCCCAACTTTTCCAAGGTCAGAGGTAATTACTTTAACAGACTGTCAAACCTGTCCATCCCTACTTAGACACATCTCACCTGGGACTACTTCAGTCTTAAATTTAAAGAAAGCTTTACTGGAATGTTGATGATTCTAACATTTTCATATATCCTATAAGCCCTACTTACAAAAGGTCATATAAGGTCAACGATGTTTTTAAACAAGTGAATTGTTTTGCATTCCTAATTCTTCAAAAACCTAACTGATCTAAGTGGATTATGCTCCCGCACTTACACGTTTCACTTTAGCCTTTTAGTCATGTCAAGGTTCTAGGGCTTAATGCTAGATTGACATACGAAAATCTTTTTACAAACAAGTAGAAAAAATGACACAATATTTGGGAACATTTTAGGAGATAGTTCTGTTACTGCAATAAATTCAGTTTTCCAAACAAAAGAATGTTTTTTTTTTTGTGTGTGCCCCTATTATCGATACATCTATACTGAAAGATGGTTTTATTTTGACAACATGAGAAGCAGAATGACACTGCAAGCTTGAAAATAAGAGACAGGCACCATAGGGCAATTTAACTTGGCTATCGGTAACTTGGAATATATTACAAATGCTACTAGATACATACGATAAAGAGCATGGCATTAAGGACAAATTTTAAGACGTGGTAAGCTGAACACTGAGGTTTAATCGATAGGTTGCTAGTTGTGTAAGTATCCCACTCAGGAAAACCAAAATGAAATCAGGGGCAAAAACTATTTGCTCTTCTCACTGTTTCAAATTGCTTAGAAGAGGTTTCAAACATGTGACAGAAATTTCGGAAGAAGACAAAAATGGGGGATCAATTTTCAGTCTCCTGGCTCCCCTAGGTCACCTGCAATACCAGAGATCATTCTTTTCTTAAACCAAAATTTCATTTGACAATTCCTTCTTTCCCCAGATTTGTAGGTCAGTTTACTCTTGGGTGGGATAATAAATACCTTACATCATCAGTGTTGATGAGATACCACCCTCTTATTTACCCCCTTTTTGCTTTCAAATGATTTTTTTTAGGTTTACAAATTACATTAAAAGTGGTCCATGCCAGCCATAGCTTAAGTGACATGATAATGAATCACTTAATCTGGACTATTTGGCAGCAGCTATTTATACAAAATGTACAATAACAAACCATCCTGCACCTGATTTTCTATGAAACCTGAAGGAACAAATATTTCTTTCTTTCAACCAGGTCTAGCTCATTTCAGCTTCAAATTAACTTCCAATTGCGTATCACCATCAAAGTATTCTTGACATTATAGCATGTACAAGGCAAAGCTTATAGTACCCTCATAATGAAAAGTGCAATTACAAGGCACTGTAAAATTGAAAAAAAAAAATTAAGACAACCAAAAAGACTGGTAGAAATTTGCATAACTGACTCAGTAAGAAAATATCAAGTTTATTAGTTCTATTAAAGGCAGTCATTCATCACACCAAACTACAATTTTACCAGTAGTCTACAGAAATTTTCAACTGGTACAGCTCTGTAATTGACATCAAATTCAAAAAATTCAGAGTAACTTATGTTACACAGCATATTCTGAGAGAGTTCTGATTAGGTATTAGCAGAGCTGCCAACCTTGTCAAACCAAAAAAAAGGAACTCAAACAGCAAAAAACAGAATTGACAGCAAAAAAAAAAAAGAATGTGACAAAACAAAACTTACAACCTTGTACAATAACTGCACAGCATACTATTTTTGACAAGTTGTGCAATCTGTGCAATGGGGTCTGGGGAAACTTGAGTTCACCCCAACTTGTACAGGAATGCAAGTACTGTTGGGCCATATCTGGCATCTGCAGTGAAATACACATATCATATGTGCAGGACATGTATGGCTTATTATGCAGAACTTGGAAGTGCAAACTGCAAACTTATCAATGCATATCACAATGTATGGTAAATGAGCCTATAATTCAGAATTTTGAAGAATAAACAGAATTTGACAAAAATTTGACAAAAAACAGAATGCCATATTTTTCTCCAAAAAACAGAATTATTCTGGCAAAAACAGAATGGTTGGCAGCTCTGTATTAGGGCCTTGAATACTTGTCAAGGTATGCCCTGAAGCAATAAATACTGGGCCTGTGTCTGGACGAGGAAAGTTTCAGATAGTTGTGGGAGGGGCTAGAAGTAAATAGGTTGGGAGAATTGGAAATGTTTGGAGTGATGAATAAATACATTTACAGATTTATGGGGGTTTAATACCTATTAAAGTATGAGGTATAGTATTTAGCATCTTTTAAACAGTTCACTGAAAGGTCAGGCCAAGTTGAAGACTTCACAGGGTTCTAGTTACCATGAACTTATACACTGGTACACCAGAACATCTGTTACCCATAATGCCTAGAAAAGTAACCTTTAAAGGTATTAAATAACTTACAACTGACAACACTACAAATAAACACTAGAGTTAAAGTGTACCTCAAGTCGAAAAATTCAAAAATATATGTTAAAGACCATGAAAAATAAATCCTAACAGTCCAACTCCCATCTTCATAGGACATTCCTGAGCTAAGATATAAATTGTTGAAATTTATTCACTCAACTTAAAATGGTACATTGCACAATAATTTGTGATGTCATTGTTGTACTATTCTAGTTAAAATCTTTGTATTTCTTTGTTTTTCTGAAAGTTACTGCACCTTGTACCAAGGTATGATAGCACTCTTACTCTTACGGGGTGATGCCAACATGCCATGCAAGCAAACAGGAAGTGTTCAAGGTCATGAAAAAATTAAATTTTAAAGGCAAAAAACAAAAAAAAACAAAGCAGTAAATGTGAGTTGTACAACAAGAAAGTCACAAATTATTGCGCAATGAACCAATTTGTTATAAGTGAAATAAACTTCAACATTTCATATCTCAGCTCAGGGATGTCCTATGAAGATGAGAGTTGGGACTGTTAGAATTCACTTTGCATGCTCTTAGATATATATTTTTGAATTTTTTGACTTGAGGTACACTTTAATACAGCTCCCTTGATACTGAATGTTCAGCTCTCTGAGGTGCAAGTCTTGAATGAAGGTGAAGCTATACCCTTAATATTCATATATCTGCAATGTAGCTCTGCAATTGACCCTTTTCCAAATAGCAATTACAAAGGATTATGGTATATAGTTTTGGTATGTGCTGTTTTTGTCAATGGCATTTTACTGTGGCCAAAAACATCTTGTACCAAAATTCAATCCCACAATCCTTTGCAATTGCTGTTTGAAAAAGGGTCTATGTAGAGTAAAACTCACACAGGTGGTGTCACAGAAAATAAACCACACCTACAGTACAGGGAGGAGAGCATGTTTCAAGCTACATCACACAACTGCAAACAGTTGTTTAGAGTAGAGGAATGGTACTTGCAGAGAGTCAGCAGGGGCAAAATTGGTCGTTTCAAAATTCCCTTTGTCCATCACCTCCTTGTCCTCAAGTTGACTTCACATTAATGGAAGCATACCTTGTGAGAACAGCATGTTTTTGGATGAATTCTGTAACAGCTATGCATAATGTCTAAAATTACTTCTTATAAAAGTGGAAAAATTCCTTGACGTTAAAATCTGATCATTACTGTTAAAGTCATTCAAGAATCATACCATAGCCCTTGGAAATACAGGCTCTGCTTCCATTTGCTCTTGACGAGACACCACAAGATTAACAACACCACCTCGACGAACACTTCTCAGGATGGAAACTGCTTCCTCTTGAGTTTTCCCAGACATTTCAATGCCATTCACCTGCAACACCAAGCAATGAAATCACATGTTCAGTGTTCCATTTAAAGAGATAGTGAGAGAGGAATACTATTATGCCAAATGAAACAAACACCCACTCCCTCAGTCAATGTTGGTTCAAAACTGTTGGGGTTGGAATTTGCTGCCACATTGCAAGGGGTAGTGGGCTTCTAAGAAAAAAACATTGAGTGAGAGACAACTTTTCATGACAGTTTTGGCTGTTTTGTTTCATTTATTTAGGCAGGGTTATAGTAGCTTCAATCCTTTATAATGTCACTACACAGGCTAATTTCCAATTCAAACACCAAGAACATTGCACTGCGGTCCAGTGTTATATGTAACAACAATACTGTACTACTGTCTGCTGGTAGTGAAATTTATTTGAAAAAATTGTAAAGCAACAACACCTCAGGAACAACAGAACATATAACCACTTGTCAGACCTACCTCAATAAGCCTGTCTCCAGGCTTAAGACGGCCATCTGCTATGGCAGCACCATTAGGTAGAATATTTTTGATGTAAATAGGGATCTTGCCGTCAATCGGATTATCTCTGGTTGTAATGCTAAAACCCAAACTCTGAGGACCTGAAAAATGACATATGCAATTTTAAGTTTCTTGTGACAGCTTAGACTTAACAAATTTTTGTTACTCTGCCAGGACCAAAGAAAAATGCCTTTTTAAAGAGGTGGTCAGAACACCCATTTGTCATGAGAAATAAATCATGTACTAAGATGGAAATGGATCCATGAAACATACTAAACATAAAGCTTTTAAATTAAGAACATGCTTCCAACCAGTCACATACTTCCCACTTTCATAATTTTGCAGCAAAGTAAATATGATACCATCCATGGTTAGATTCACAACTTTCCATGAATGTTTGCAGAGTGGGCAATCTTATTGAACCTACTAAAGTCAAGCTCAATATCAACTAATTCAATGTGCATGAGCAATGTCACAATAATTTTTACTATAAATTGGTAAGTCCACTATGTTTAAAAGAAGCTTGAAGAAACTTGGCAGTAACAACTTTTGCAACATTTGTCGATACTGTTTATCGACATGTTAAAATGGCCATGTTGACCAGTCCCTATGATAAATTGTGTATCATACACAACATTTATTCAATGATCCACTACTCCAGATTCTTCTGGGATGAGGGGAGGATGAGGGGAGAAGAGGGAAATCGAAACAAAAAAGAGAATGTACAGTACATGTAATAACCAAACCCTTCACCCTTCATAGCATTTGTACATTTGTTTAAAGTCTCCTTTCCCTTCTTTAACCAAAAAGGCAAATTTGCAGAAGGAAAACAATTTAGTGAATACAATGTATTTGAAGACACACTGTCCCTTTAAAGTTGGAGTGCTCCTATATAAAGGGATGAAAGCAAGGATAACAATTAAGCCAGGCTAAAGCAGCTGATCACAACAGAAGTCAATTACACGTTTTGACCTTTGACCAGTGGTAGCATCATCATACAATGATTGATAACAAACTCTCTTTCAAAAATGTCAACATCTTAAGAACACACTTTCATAATCAATTTTTGTCATAGCCTTAGCTCGGGATTTTTTGCAATAGGAAGGAAAACTGTTTCATGTTATGTCAAACAATGTTTTCAATGTTTTAAGTCATGCACTAAAATAATTCAGGCAAAATGATTTTCTAAGAAAAAATGGGATAATGGGGAAAATCATGAAAATGAAAAATAACAGTGTGTCTTGTCAATACTGACAGAACAATGTGACTGTTAACTCTCACAAAGGAACCAGGCTCTACCACATACCACTAGTGTATTCATAATATACTAGAACATTGTGGGCAAGAAGCCAACTGGACCCTACAGGCACATTACTTGAAATGAGAAGTCTGAAATCTGAAGCCAAAAACACCACTCAAAAACAAAATGCAATCAAAACAAACAACAAAAGAGCTAATGTGAGTTGTACAAGAAGAACATAACAATTTTTTTTTATAATGGGCTATTTAAATGAAATAAATTCCATTCTCAACAACAGAAGAAGCATACAGCAGTGACAGTTGAATACATAAATTTGTTTGCAACCTTTAAAAATACAAATTTTTGAAATTCTAGACTTAAGGTGCACTTTAAAGAGAAACCAGGACCTCATGGGTGACTTGCATGATTTCACAAATCTTCAAAATATTTTCTCCACCCTTTCTTATTTTTCTGGGGAATAAATTTTCATGATGATTCCAGGACTTCCTCAGGTCTAACTAAAGAATTTCCATGATACCTTTGAAATCTTGGTACATTACATTAAATTGGAGTTGAAGACAATCATAGAGTTTGCTATTTCAAGTGAAAACACACTTTGCTATTAAAAGCGAGAATGTAACAATGTCAATTTGTGAAAATTAAGATGACATTACCAAGACACCATTTCACTGAATTTCAAGACTTTTCCAGTCTTTAAAATATTTTTCCAAATTTTCATAGCTTCTTCAAGTCTTTGATGACAATGGAAGCCCTGTTCAGACTGGCAGATTAGGAAGTTGCAGTTTAGGATATAAATGGGGTCAAACCTAATCAGGCTTATAAACAGAGTAAATTAAACATAAAACAAGCAGAGCAAAGGGATCTTTTCTTCTTCCCAAACTGTGGCTATGCCAGGCAAAAGAATTTGACCCCAACGTTCCTAAAAAAAAATTGAAAATTTCAATACATCGATAATGTGAGGAAACTTACCTTTCATAAGTTGGATGTACAACTTCCGACTGATTCGTTTGGTATTTGTGCCCACTAATGTTGGTTTCTTTGTTTTGTCAGGGTGTGTGAGGGTTGTTTGGGGTGATCTGTGGGGTACAGTAGGAGGTACCTTGGATGGGCTGAGTGGTGTTCTTTGCTTATCCCTTTCGATCAGAAGTTTAACGGAAGGAGTTTTCATGGCAGTACGCATGATTTCTTGAGCTCTGTGGGCACAAAAGTATTAATTACTTACCAACACAGCAAATATAATACCTAAACATTACTACAAACAAATTTTCTAGTCAAGATTTAGAGGTATGGTGGTATGCCAGCAAAAACCCTGACAATATTTGACAGTTATTTTAAAGTTCAAAAATTTTACACGTAAAGATCCACTGGAATTTCATCAATAAAGGCTTTGCAATATTACGTCTCAGATCAGCCATGCTAGAGGACAATCATGCCAAACAGGTACCACTTTGTGCTTAACACACTGCACAGTATGCACTGTGATATATGCAATGTGTACACATTCAACTAGCAAGAGTATCAAGTGTGGTCTACTATGTAGTTACATGTACTCAAGCATGGCCCATAGTGAGGATTATGATGTCACATGAAAAGCCTCCATATCCTTAACAGAAGGGTTTAAGGTCACAACAGGATTTGGTATGTTAGAGGAGTGCTTATTCTTAGCATTTCTGTGAAATTTGCCATGAAATTTGATGAATCCTTTTGACTAAAATTTCCCCTCAACAATCCCAGATTAGTATTAAAATGTGATGGCATAAATGGCATGAGATCTTTACAAACTTTGCATCCCCCACAGGGAGGTCCTATTCCTATTAACTTCAAAGTCAACACAACAGTCTGATAAAATAAAGGGAAACAAAGCATTCCTTGTCAATGTAAGTGATACTGTAAGCTCTGCTGCCCTCAAACTCACTTTGCAGCATAAATTTGCTGACTTCATTTACTGATATCTCCAGAAATACAGTCTGATTTGAATAAAACTTTCACCACATGGTGTAGATTTGGTTCTTCTTTCACATATGAAATTTAAATATTTGCCTAAAATTCCCCTTTAATCGAGGTACATACATCTTCAAATTTAGATGTTTCTGGAGTAACTTGCTGCATATACAAACATAATGATGTAGGGTGTTGCACAATGTTGACATTTGTTCTGTTAACCATGTATTTATTGTCTCTTAAATTAATTACTAATCAGATATCAAGTAATACTGATGGTTTCAAGGACAATATTTAATATGTCCATGGGGAAATTCAAAACTGATACTGATGTGACAATTGTCCTTGGAATGAAGGGTGTGAGAACAAAGAACATTATTAGCCATACATTTTCTCAGTCCCACAAATTATTCATGATTGAGTACAAAACAGAAACAACCCTATAAAATGGTCAACTTTTGATGGGTTGTGAAGGGAATTGGGCTATTTTGTAAGTTTTTAAGGCTTTTAACATCAAATTCCCAACTTTTTCATTTTACTGGAAAGAAATTTAACCTGAACACTTCCTCATGACTCAACATATTGATTATCTATCTGTACATACTTACGGGTAACTCACTTGTACCCGGATCCAAATTCAAATTTTTAGGCAAGAAGAACCGATAATTCAAATGATTTTGCAAAAGAAGGAAATGCATAGCCACCAAAAAGGAACTGAGCATTTAAAAGGAAAAGTATTCTTCTACTTACTGGTCAAACGTTTCCTGAGTGATATTTTTACCGTTAATGGTCAAGATATGATCCCCGGGCTGCAATCTCTTGTCTCTTGCTGCTCTGCCTCCACTTTCGATTCCATGTACAACTAAACCATAGCCACTGCAAAAAAAGAAACCATCACCCTTTAACTCTTATGTGCACAATGCCTTAGGGAGTCACAATGTAGTCAGCAATTTAATTTCCCTCCATCACTCTTGAAGGTCTCATAAAGTAAGACTGAGGGAACTTGACTGCTTCAAGGAGCAACTGAATTTTCATAAGTGTGGATCTCAAAATATTCCAGACAGACAGACCCACACAAATGGCTAAAACCATATGGAAGTCATACATTTCAACAATCTCACTAAATTTTCAAGGGTATCATTGTTATTTTGCAGAATTAGATGTCTTGCCTATAAGTTTTTGACAACAAGATTAAACTTGAATGTTACCAATGCCAAAGTGCTACCAGGACAAGCCTGCACACATCTCTGCTCAAAAACATTTCTTACTTGACACTTCTTTCATTTCTAGCTAACATTCTGGTCTGACTGGGGCAACAGTCATGTCACTGTGAGCTACCCTCTCTCTACATTCACTTGACTTTTCTCCCCTCCCTTGCCTCTCCCTTCCTGTCATCTCCTCCTTTGCATCCATCCCCTTTACCCACTCCCTAACTTCTAATTGTCCACAACAAAGTTACTCTGACAATCTTAGCCCCCCCCCCCCCTTCCTCTAACTTCTACTCCACAACAATGTTGTTTTCTTCACCTTTGCTTACCCTCCTCCCCTTCACCCATCTGTAACTTCTACCCCTCCGCACAGAGCTACTCTGGCTATCTTTACCTCCCCTCCCCTCACATTCTTTCAACTTCTAATCCTCCACAAGAAGTACCACCCTTACCTGCCATCCTCATTTTCCACTCTGGCAATAATGTGGATACCAAGCGGCGTCCCATCATTCACCATATCAATCTCTATCTGCTCCTTAGTCATGGGGGTCACTGCCAAAGGATTGGGCAGTGGACTTGTAGGACTGGTCTGATTGGCCTGCAAAGATAAAAAAGAGCAATCCATGTAGTAAGTTTGCTCGATGGAATTTAGCACACACCTACAAAATGTATTATGTAGTGTCAGACAGATAATTAGAGTCAGAGGGCACTATGGTTCCTTGCATTTAAGATGATTTTGTATTAAGGGAGTCACTAGGTAAGGCATAATTTGCACCTGCAACCGCAATGATTTTTTGGCCTTCACCCAAAAGACAAATCCAGACATCTCCAAATATTTACGAAGGTCAAAAGGTCAAATGAGGTCAGGTGAGGTCAAGCTGGGTCATCACATTTACTTCACAAATAGACAAACACTAAACTCCATTACACCACCCCTCTAAAACATTTCAGTGGCAAGATATTGTCATTTTAAAAAATTTTTACATTAAGCCCTGCCCACTCATTAATATGCAAGATATGACACCAAAAACAATAGGGTTCATCTACTCAATGGAGTTCACGTACCCACCAAGTTTGATAAAAATTGAGCTCTCAGTTATTGAGTTATCGTGTCACATACCTCACATTCCAATGCACACATTAAGCCCTGTACACTCATTAATATGCAAGATATCGGCACCAAAAACGATAGGGCACATCTCCCGAATATGATACACGTACACACCAAGTTTGAGAAAAATTGCATACTCGGTTATCGAGTTATCGTGTAACATACCTCACATTCCAATGTGTCACATACATACATACATACACGCACACACATACATACGCCGACTTGACTGCATAGGTTCCTTTGTTAACACAAGGAACCAAAAAGGCAAGTTAAAATACAGTTTCATATCAATTCATATTTGACCTAGTTACAAAAATCATTTGTTCAGTCAAATGTACACTGCTATTCTTCCAAAATGATGTCATTGGTACTAACATCAATGCATAAGGTCTATTCTACAAACCCCAACCTTGAATGGGGAGTGGTTGATTTAAATAATAAGTTTCACTTACTCATAAACCCATCCATTATTTGCATTGTTGCTCTTGACTGTGTATTCCTCTAAGGTTTCTTGTAAAACAGAAAGCCTTGGCTAACAACCCAATCACTATGTAAGTTGTGTAACAGTGAGTGCAGTAGTGGGCACCAAAAAGTGTAATAGGGACTGGGTATTACCATGGGAAGAAAATGATGGAAGGCTGGGAAGCCCCTTCCCAGGAAATATAGTCATTTGGCAAGAAATTATGAGCAGGGCACCTCGAGGGAAATTTGTTCTTTCTAAACACACAAGTATAGACTGCATGCCTTGAATTTTACAATTTCCACATAAGCCTATGCTACAAGTAGCACTCCTTGGGAGATTGGTGTGGAGTGTGAAAGAGGTGCCATTTTGTTAAACTTAAATAACTGCTGTGAGTTTCTTTTTGGTATCCAGGTGGGCAAATAATAACAACCCTCAAAATGATTTTAGGTGAGTGCTGGTGATGTACTCACATGCTCCCATACTCAGGGCAAGTACTTTGAAGAAATTTTTGTCTCTTCATGGAAAAAAAAAATTTGTCCAGCCCTAGTTATTATAATAGCACTCCAACTTTGTGAGTGGCAATTGACTACTGCATGATTTAGGCAGGACAAGAAGTTGCATTTTTCTGAGTATTCACAATCAACCTGTTTGGCAAAAATTCCTATGAAATTCCTAAAGAGTTTGTCAGAGGTTTACTTGGGCAGGTGTAAGGGATATGACTGAACAAGAATTATGTTGTACAACCTGCTACTTAGACAAGTCTCACCCTGACATAGGTACAGATATTGTAGCCAATCTCTCCTATCCAGTTAAGAGAGATGCCATTCAAGTAGCAGTTAATTTTCTTAACTTTGGTATCCAGGATTGTCAGTCCATGGAAGGGGTCAGAAGAAAAGGGTTCCCTTTGAGAAAACTTCAAATCTGGAGGGTAAGGGTTAATTAATTTTACTTTTTCTGCTTTTCAAGTATATGTATGCAGTAAAGCTACAATTAGGATTCCAGAAACCCTAAAAAACTCCCACAACCCTAAAACCATTCTAACTCTGATGACCATGGCAAAACTTTCTTGGTGAGCAAAATGGATTCCCCAAGACTTTTTCTCAGGCCTTTGAAATTCCTGACATCACAAAATTTCCTGAACTGTACTTTAAGTTGTGTTTCTACTGGCAACTGAAAAGAATCTACAGCTTTTAATAGGTAATGGAATCACAAGCAACATCATTGAATGAACACGAAAATATTTTAAGATTTGCCAATACTGTACCTTTACTTTAAACTGCCAATACACACACACAATATCCTCTTTCTTGTCTCAGTTGTGTAGTTTGAGATTCAAAGTTCCAAATACTTCAAATTTTATCCCTAATATTGCAAATACCAATGGATCAGTTACCCCCTCTACAGATATTTTGACAAAAAGTCATGTTTCAAAAGGTATCTCCTTCCAAATAAATCCATAGAAATACAAAAATAGCGTGAAAAGCCTGTCCCCATCAGCTCTTAAAAGCAAAACAAAATGTCAAACACAGAATGTCACATGTGACATACAGGATACCAATAGGCACATATCATAACATTAGCAGATGTTCATTAAATATGACAAATTCAGATCATAGCAAATCAAACAATGTTATACAATAAGCAGATCAAAGTTTCTTAAAACAAATGTTATGAGTGGCTACTTGACTTTTCCCTTTTCACCCATTCTCTTTTCGTTTCTTTCAGGTTTTTTTTTCTTCCTTTTTTTTTTTTTTTTTTGAACTCCTTCATTATTTGATTCAAGCTGAGACAGATTCTGAAAAACGCTACTTATACAGTAAGTTCAACACCAAGGTCTCTGTGTCTGAACCACCCACGCATCAAAACAAGGGGTTATAAAATGTAAAACACGAAGCTAGGGGCACTGTGACTGGAAAATGAGGGAAATATTATAAATGCCATATTTCAGGTAGAATTAAGGGTAATATCAACAACCACCTCTTCAAAGCAGGATCTCTTTTTTCAATTTACCTCAAGGGTTAAAAATTTTATTCACTTCTACCTCAAGGGGATTAGAAAATGTCTTAACCACGTGAATGTATCATGATACTAAAATAATTTTCCATAATGAGTTTTCCATGATGCAATATCACATGATGTAAACATCTTTTTCTCTGTTACTGTAAACTGTAAATATTCATGATAATGGAATTTTCAGAATGCAAGTGACAGAAAAACATTTCAAAAATCTTGGCTAAAATTCTATTTTTGATACAAGATGGAGTTATTTTATTTATTAGATAGGACTTTATTCCTCAACTTGTTACTTTCTGGTTTATTCTAGCAACACCACTTTTTAAATCCGCTTTTGGGCCTTGCACTGGCTTATTTTCACTACTCCATTGCTTACGTAAAACATCGTACACAATGGCAGCAGGTTCCATTTTCAGGCCAAACCTAGCCTGCAGAGCAGACTCTGTAGTAGCCTTAAGAAGGCGCTCTTTCAAAATCATAATACACCTCTCTGCACAGTATAATATACAGAGTCTGCAAACCTTCGTCCAATTTCCATTTACAGGAATCCTGAATTTTGAGGGACGAATTACTCACATGAGATGGTCACGTGGTGCACGAAACAAGTATGAATAGTGTATTTTGGTACATACAACTGATACAAAGAACAGCGAACAAGCTAACAAGCTTTTGTACATGTAAAATGTGTACCCGGCCAAATGTTCAATGCATAAATATTACCTGTTACGCGAGATATAATTTAGTATTTTTAATTTTTTTCGTGACGTCATATTTGGTGGTTGTAAATGAGATTGTATACCGTAGGTATATGCCATGTAACTTAGTTGGAAACGTCGACTGTTCAACAGTGAAGCCGTTGAAAGACTCATAGTACTATTTATAGTAGTGAAAGTAAGATTTTTTATATTTGAACGTAGCAGTTGAAACGCAAACACAATAGCCTGCTTACAGCAGGCTAGGCCAAACCTGGACTCCCTCATGAGAAGTGGATGCCACGCCACCAGACCAAACGTAGTTAGATAACAAGGAAGGCACAACTACACCTAAATTTAAGGTTAAAAGGTTAAGGTTGCAAATCTTGATATAGAGCACATTATTGTGATGAAACACACTCAATGGTGCTTTACAAAGAACAAAAATCAAGAAAAAGATTTCCTAAAAAGATAAGTCTTCAAAGCATCCTTAAAAGAATTAATAGAAGACAACTGCCGAATATGAATCGGGAGGGCATTCCAAAGCTTCGGGCCAGCGACCATAAAAGAACGATCCGCAAAAGAACTGCGAGTGGTGAAAGGAACCTTAAGAAGTAAACCTTTGGAAGATCTAGTAACATAATAGGACGCTTTGGGTTCAATCAACCCTGATAAATAAGTTGGTGCTAAATTGTGGAGACATTTAAACACAAGGAGAAGAATCTTATACTCAATACAAGCTTTGATAGGCAGAATGTGTAGCTCTTTCAAAGCGGCAGAGGCACTGTCAAATTTGGATCTACCGAGGATTAATTTAGCAGTAAGGTTTGGAATTCTTTGAAGTGGATGTAATGTAGAGTCCAGAAGGTTAATGAACAGGCTATTACAATAATCCATATGTGAAAAAATCAGAGCATTAGCATATTTAAGACAACTTGCTCTGTCTAGATAATTTCGGATCTTCTTCAAATTATACATAGCGAGGGCGGATGCCCTTGCCTTCACAGATATGCGATAATTGAGATTAAGGGATTCATCCAGAAACACACCAAGTAATTTAATTTTCTCAGACCTATGAATGGGTATGTCATCAATAGAAATAACATTTGCTATACATTTTGTCAATTGGGCCTTACTTCCAAAAATGATAAATTCAGACTTTTCGTCATTCATTTTAAGAAGGTTAGACTGCATCTAGTCTTTCACTTTTCCTAGCGAAGAAGAGAGTTTTTTAATGGAATCCACTTCTTAAGAAACGTCTCCTGCTCTGAAACTAGAATCTAAATGCTGTGGTCATCTGCATAACCAATGAGGGATTGGTCATCAGTGACACAAGTATTCATCGTACTAGAGTAACAAGTGAATACACTGGGCCGTTAATACTGCCTTGAGGTACAGAGAAGTCAAGGTTTAGTGGCGCAGAAAGCGAATTATTTATACAAACTTTGAACGGCCTATCCAACAAATAAGGTGATATCCAATCTTTTGCAACATCACAAACACCAAAACATCTTTCAAGAATATTCAGTAACAGTTGATGGTTGACTGTGTCAAACGCTGCACTTAATTCCATTGCAGCCAATGGAGTTACGTAACTTTTCTCCATGTTGCACAAAATGTCGTTTTGTAATTTTACCAACAAAGTCTCCGTGCTATGGTTAGCCCTATATGCGCTTTGGTACGAAGGAAGGAGGCCATAACTATCCATGTGTTTTGTAAAACTAATTAGAGGAGCCTTTACAACCAGTTTAGACAGGAAAGAGAGATTGCTCACCGGCCGATAATTCTTTTTTATATGATCGATATTACTTTTTTTTAGAAGAGGTTTGACTATAGCCTGTTTCCGGTTAGAATGAAATTCACCAGAAAGAGATTATTACCCTGTACTGCATTCAATTTACATACACTTAGTTTGTGAGGCAAAAAGGTTTTACCAGTATCCATAATTGAGGCATGGGTAAAAGTCAATTTAAAGTTGAGGAGGAAGGGAGGGGAGCAGGTTATACGTATGGAACATTCACACTTCACAAATTGTTTCATATTAGATTACACGTTCTTATCTTTTAAATGACAAAATGAACTAAAATGATGATAAAATCCAGTTTAAACCCTGCTCTCTCCCGCTGCACAAGGACTGCCCTTTCCCCTTTCTCAGTCAAGTGTATCCTGTGGCCCATTCCACAAAGGGTTACGCATGATCTTAAGTATGGGGAATCTAACTTAAGATTGTGCGTAACTCTTTGTGGAATGGGCCCCTGGCCTTGAATTTTAAGGAATGTGAGTGTGATTGCACACTGTCATACACCTCAAGCCAGTCACCTGAAGAAAAGGGCCTCACCTTATTCTATTAAATTTAAACAAAACAGCACCACACTCCTAAATTTCCTACAGACTGATTTACAGTACACATGGAAAATTTTAAAGTGGAGGCCTGGATATCCCTGACCTTTAAATAAACCAGGGATCATCTGTCTGACCTCCCTCAGATGAGGAAATCCCCTGAACCTTCCCTCACTACAGGCAATACCTTGATCCCTTCCTTACTCCAGGCAACACCTTGAACCCTCCCTTAATTCAGGGAATCCCCTGAACCCTCCCTTACTCCATGCAATACCCTGAACCCTCCCTCAATTCAGGGAATCCCCTGAACCCTCCCTTACTCCATGCAATACCCTGAACCCTCCCTCAATTCAGGGAATCCCCTGAACCCTCCCTTACTCCATGCAATACCCTGAACCCTCCCTCAATTCAGGGAATCCCCTGAACACTCCCAGGAATAGGGTGTTAAGTGATTCCTTGAGGAATAGAATTGCTGGAAACACCCCTTAATAAACAAACCAAGCTGAGCACTGTAGTGTTTCTGGCATTTCTCTATTTACAAGCAGTACAGGCATATCACAGTATGTCTTCATCTTAAAGAGGCCAGTTTAACTACTGCATTTTACACTAAAGAGCAGTTTAAGTTATTCACAGATACAAAACCACACATAGGAATGCTCATCTTTGGGGACTGGTTAAGAATGAATGATTCAAAGTGATTCAACAAATTTCTCAAATAAACCTAATTTTGGAAGACAGTTGCAGGAACAGGAGAACATGATGATGTGGTGGATGTGTCCATTTGTCAAATAATTTGCTACTTGGCCCCTGTTATCACAAGGTCACACAGGGACCATGCAAACACTAAAACATTTGTAAAACAACACACATGACAGATGACAGCAGCAGTAATCAATCCAAATTCCACTTTCTTGCAGCATGGTTAACCCTTACCATATCTTCAATCCGCTGTTGGGCCTCAGCCCACTTGAAGACACTTGGGTGGGCACTTGAGAGGGACCGCCTTGAAGAGTCTCGACTGAATCGATCAAAGGCATCTTGATTCTCATCACTGTCATATTTGTTTGCATTCTGAAAGAAACATAAAACACCACAAAATTTAAAATGAATTCTACTGTACAATCTGCAATTTACAAAACAAGCAAAACCTGATCTTAAACAAATTTTGTTTGCTTGTCAAACTTTTGGAGGTTGAATGGTAAAAGATGACCTTTCTGTGGGTCAACAACAGTAACCTTTGACTTTACTGGTTTCATTGAACATAATTGTACACAGATTTTCTATTGAATTGTTCATTTGGTTGGATACATGAGCACTTTCATGCACAAGCAAGACACTACTGTATCATTGTACAAATGCAAATGCTAGTTTAATAAGATCAAGCACATCTTAATTACAGCAGAGTTTTAAAATTTCAGAGTGCAACCCTTCCTTAAAATAGATGAAAGTGGCAAATCATCAGTTTTGAAAAGAAAAAGAAAACTTTTTCTAATTGTGACATCATTAAAAAGGCACATTTGAGTTTGTTTGTGAAATTCCCCAAATTTTGCTAAACCTTGTAAAAAAGTCCTTAGTCTTCTCCGCTTAGTAGGGACAAATGGTCAAACTTAGACAATTCCCATATCCTACTAGAAATATAAATATTTCATGAACAAGACTAATCAACAATTCAATTCAGTTCTTCAAAATAAGTAACCCGACTATTTTTCAAATTGTGCACAAAATCTTTACAACCCAAATTACAAAAAAAATTCAAAATATTAATTTTTTAAAAAATGTTTGGATTAGAAACTTTACAAATTATTCTAATAGTTGAACTGCTATGAGGTAGTACCCTCTGACATGATATGATCAATATAAACTCAAAGTGTCCCTTTAACCATCTGAGTAAAATGCTCTACAGCAAGGCACAAATTCACACTACAGAGAAACCAGAACCACTGTCCTGTCAAGGCTTGTGAGCATTATTAATGAAAATTAAACTTGACAGATGTTAGAATATAAAGTAACTTAACACCAGTGATCATTTACCTTGTGTGGCAAGCTATTAGCATTAGAATCCAGTCTAGATTTGGAGGTAGTTGACCTGGGTTGTGTGAAGTTATTTCTGTGGGGAGAGCCATTCTGCCGTACCTGTAGCTTGGATACTGAGTAACAATAGCAAGATAAAGGCATAGCAGACATAAATCATGTTGTTAAATCACAAAATGAATTGTATAGCAATGATTAAAGCCTGCCATTCATTTATATCATCTCAATTTAGAATCAGATTCATACTGTAAATTAAAAGTACCAATTCCAACCTGCCAAAATGAGTCACAGCCATGCTTACAGTAAAATACTGAATGTTAAAATCACTAAGAAACTGCCTCTGGGGAAACCAAGAACATTTTTGAACTTTGAAAGGATAAAGTTCCCCTGACCTTAATTTAACCATTATCTTACACCGTAATCTGATGTCACAAAAAAGCCAAATTTTCCATGGGGTATTAAAAGAAGACATTTAAGTTGCTTCAAAATTTGTCAAATTTATGCCTGTCAAATTTTTATGGTTGGAAAATCTTCATCCTATTACCCCATACCAAAATTTACACCAATACTGTCTTGCAAATGAAATAGCACTGTGGTCACCCTAAGAGCAGAGGAGGCCCTAGACCCTCTTGCTTCCCTCTGCAATTGGTAAGGAGAGACTGAGCTACTCTTCATCTTTTCAATTAGATGTCAATCAAGGGATACCATATGTCCCCAATTTAGAATTTTTGCTTGCTCCAAGGCAAAAATGTACCACTTTTTGTGGAGGTGTATGTCAAAAAGGACTTGTTCTAGTCAGGGAGTTGCTATTTGACATTATAGTGTAACCTGATTTAGTTCAACATCTCCAGGTAGGGGACACATGAAGGTGAAGAGGTCTACACACTTGATTAAGTACTACACATGGGTTTTATTAGAATGTTACTTCCTTGCATGTTCTGTCTAGAGAAGCTACAGTAGTTACAGTATCCAAACCATTTCATGTTCACACAATGTTGTGACATTTAACATATCTCCTTGCGTGAAATGTTTCAAACTGTTCAAGATTGATGAAAGCTTTAAGAGTGCAGGTAATCTCCAATCATTAAGAGCACAAGTTATCTGTCATTCTTCAGACAATGCTCAGACACAAAGCTACTGTACCTTATCTGGTAATTTAAACCTCTGGGAAAAAGTCAGTGACTCAACTCAATGAATAGACTATACTCACATATGATACAGAAAGAGGGGAAAACTGGAAGGCTACCCTACATGCATATCTTGCAATGGTTGGGAAAGGTTTAAGCATGGATGTTTTTGACACCAACTAGCCTACAATGTATTTTTGGAAAGGGGGGAGGTTCCCCATCCCTACAATTACAAAGTGGAGTACTAGCTTCATTAACCCATACCAGCACACTGACTGAAACCCATCAGTGCAAACATGCTCTTCAGTATAAAACATCCCTCCCTAACCCTTCCTTCCCCCACCCTCCCCCCTCCCCCAAAAATGCAAAAATGTTAGTACTTTACACCACTTGAAATCAAATACAACAAAACCTTGTTTTAAAGGAGGAAAATAAAAAATTAGACTACAGTGTATCTATTAAAACCAGATGCCCCTTTCAAAAGCAGACAGTAACATGCACTTGCACCTTAGTGAAAGCAATTGTGCATGATCATTTTTCCCCTTTATTTTAAGCAGTTTAAATTGCTTTTTACTACTGCAGTTTGTCAGTGATGGAATAAAAATTACAGTAGTCTCCTGTTTTTGCATTCGAAGAGGCTTCATTTATTCCTTCAACACTTAAATACACTCCTATATATAGCAACCTTTCACATTTCTGATTACTGACTGTATGAATAATTTAAAGCCAGGTGCAGTCACTTGACATTTTGGTATGGGCTATGTCTAACATCCTGGGAACTGAAAACTATACCAATATGGGACAATTCTCACCTCTTTGACAATAGCATGCCAAACACCATGCAGCTATACACTTCAACACTACAGAAGGTATAGAGGGAATGATTGCAAATTACGATACACAAAATTGTGCTTGAAATGACTTGGGGAAAATAAGATCTGCCTGGAATGAGAATTCTGCTTCAAAAGTTGACTGAATGGTTCACTAAACTAAACAGATGCCATCTTCTGTCTGAGTCTAGCTGATGATGCATAACATAAACATAGTATGCCACATTAAAGAACATGTACATACTGTACATGTGCATTCACCCTCACAGCATGCTTAAATAAGAAAAGGGTACTATCAAAGCCATTCTCCTGTCAAGGTAAATGGTAAATGAGTGTATTGACAAACTTGCGATTCTTATCCGTTACAATATCAGTTACGACAGAATTATTCAATCCATAATTCTACTTGCATTAAAGGCCTAATCATCTTTCCCCGGGCAGTTCTAAGAGTCTTAACTTCTTACTGAAGCCCCTCCCACAACTTAAAACTCATCTTTATCAAGCCACAGTCTCAGTTTATTGCTTTAAGGTATTCCCTGCATGTATCCCAATGTTTAATTAGAATACTCTCAGCAGAGAACATGCTGTCCAACATGAGCTACAGCATTCTGCATTTTTGAACTTACTGTCAATCAAAGAGCTGAGCCAATTGAGAATTTCTGCAGACTTTTAAAAAAGTTGTAGTTTGGGGTGAGAGTTGACTGCCTTTAATGTTACCACACATGCTGGGTCAAACTGACAAAAATGAAATCTATGACATAAATTGGACATACTGTATCTGGCACCCACAAGGGTGTTGGAATCTGAGCATCACTACAGTGTGTGTTCAGCTAAACAAGAACTGCAGTACATGAGTGTGCACAAGGTGGCCCATCTTGACCTTCATGTTAGTAAGTCATGCGCTGTGCTAGGTTTCAACTGTAACTAACAAATTTTAAGACTAATTTTATGAAGCATCAACTTACTGTAACTCGGGTCTGAGAAAATGAGAATAATCTTTATTTGCATCTGGAATCTCAGGACTATTGTACAATCTGACAAATGAAGCTGTTTGAAAGGAAACGTGCAATGTACCTCTCCAAACTGGCTGTACATAGTTGAAACATAGCTTCTTAAAGTTGATCCCACTTTTAAGACACTAGGTCAAATCCCAACAGTCAAACTGAGTTGAGTCACACAAATGTGGTAAAGCTAGCCAAGAAATATGTTCTCTCATGACCACTGCATTAGACCTATAGTGAGGATATCCCATACACAGAGGGTGGGAAACACCGAATTGCTTTCTAAAGAGGATGGGGTGGTGCCCAGCTAAGTCTAATATGCAATATTCTACAAAGTAATCTACTTCTATTGTTACACAAGTGTCCTTTAAACAAAAGAGGGAAGGGGATCTATATAGGGGTACATAAATTTTATGCATGAGCCACAATAATGAAACCATGCTCTTGCCAAACTTTCTGCCATATACAAAGTATCACTAAAACACATTGAGGAATGATGCTAATTTACCATTCCAACATTCCTATGACACTTTCACAAAAAAGAATTTCTAATTTTCATTCGAAGGTATCTATGTCCTGAATTTAATGAATTTCTGACATAATTTTGCCTATACATGAGATTCTGCCTAATACTCACCAGCTTCACGGCCTGTCACGACAATGTCTAGCTCCCCATTCTCTTGGGGGTAGTTTCCATTGATGAATGTTTTATTGTTGCTATTGTTAATATGATTCATCTCATTGATATTAATAGGGCTTGTGGTGCCAACAGAACTGGTCCCATCTGATATCAGCTGTTCCTTAGCACTGCCTGCCTCTTCTTCTTCAAAAAGAGCCGTCAACTGTTTAGACAATCATAAACATTTATATCCAGATGTTAATGTTCGAACTTCTGTTCTGTACCTGTAAGTTACACTAATCTACAGCATAAGGACTAAAAACTGTGATCAGAAAGTTGTATGGTATAGCTAAAAGGAAATGCTAACTGCAAATAGACATTGATGCAATTTGCCATTGGTGCAATTTACAGTACAGTACATCCCCACCTCAGATTTTTCCAGAAAAAACTCTGATTACCACTCTTTCTCAATTTTTACTCACACAGCTACATGTACTGTACTAACTCAAGTCATCATACATGATGCCTAAATAAACTAGAAACACCATACTCCCAGGTAAGGGCAGATCAAAGCCTCCTGGAGACAATTAAATTACAAATGGGTGAGCATTCTATACTATACAAATATACTGTAATAAGGCAATGGCTAATCATAAGCAGACACAGGGCAATGAGAGGGGGGACACACAAGGGGCACTGGTCCCCAAAAATTTGTGATAAGGAGGTTCTGCACTGAAAGATAAAAAAATATCCCCCCCCCCCCCTCCCAAACGCCTTCACAATTAAACCTTCACGGCTACTTCTGTCCATGTCAAATATTTTGCACCATTTTGCATCCAGGTTCCTTATAATTTTTACCTGCACATGCTAAGCACAAGGCCACCAAAACACGTAAGAGTTTGTGTTAGGCAAAGAAGCATAATCTCTGAGCTTAAATACAAAGCCTAATATAAACTTTTTTATACCCAAAACCACTAAGCTACTGTATATTTTTGGGCGGACAGACACTTAAAGAGCAAGAATTTCCCCACTCACAAAACCTCAGAAGCAGCCTACACTTGCACGGAAGAGTAATGAGGATGATCGAGTTAATGGGGGCACTGTGCTAGCTAGGACTTTTCTGAGTAGCCGGAGTGTGCTAGTAACATGCCATTACGATGTAGCAAGAGGCAAGTACTGTATGCCAGGGATGTGAATTAGAAAATAGTTCCAACTCAAATGGAACACCCCAAATTACTGTAAACTCCTCCCCCAGGCCAATGAAATTAAAACATTGACATGTTGTCAAAAACTGTTCCTCTAGCTAGGGACCTGATAGCACATAACTACAGCATGTGTCATAAGATGCAACATGTGCAAAACCTTGAAGTTAAAATTTGGAAGTCTCGGTGAGGGTGTACATACTGTATTTAACACTCACAACCTCTATACTTTGAACATCTTGTTTCCAGACACCACAGATCAACACTGCACTGTTAAGTTTTCTACATTACACAGCAACAAAATGTAATGACACTTTCATAGTCTACAGTATGATAACAATTACTTTTATGGCACATACAGCAATCTCAGACTCTTCTCTACATAACACTAAAACTGATTTTCACGTAACTGACATCATGACCTGAAGTACTGAGGTGGTGTGGATTATTCCTTTTAGCAAAGGCAACCTGCACAGATCTAACAGCTGACATGAAAACATTCTACATGGTCTGTGTTCTCTACTTTTGTAAAGCACCATCAACAGGCACCCCACAGTGGGTTATTTTGAAAACAGATCTGCAACAAAAAATTTTTAGCTTTTCATAATGCTTTGTCCCAAGGACCTTGATGGTGCTACAGTTTATTGCTTATAAATGCCAAACATCTTCCAGCAATTGTAAATAAACAGTTTATAGCTTCCACCATATGCTAATAAATTTAACATCAAACAAAGTCTGTTATTACACCTTGCTCAGCTTGTGAATCAATGTGTGGCCAACCTTCCCCCTTAAAAAGCCTACTCAGCAGACCACATTGATTTCCCAAACATAATTGTTATACCCAGTTGGTGCATAAACCCAGAAATGTGCACGAGCAAAATAACATGGCATTCGGAGACAACCTTCCAAACATCACCTCTGTTTTCAGAGGAAGCAGCAGTATATACAAACAATAATCTCCTTTTATTGTTACAAATGTAACATGATAGTGGCATGTGCTATGTCTAATATCTCACTTTCTAGGTTTCATGCTATTTATGATGTTGTGAAGTCCAATTCAAAATGTGAGGGATAACTCAGAAGCTTCTTTAAAGAGGCATATTGAGTTAATATCAATAAGGGTCAAGTGACTATGTGAAATTTATTAGGAGTTAGACTACTGCTTGGTTTACCTTGAATATATGCAATATTAAATTCCTTAAATATTATGAACGATACTCTGGAGAGTAATAGAAAGAAAACAGTGAAATTTAGCTGCTTCTTCAAAATAAATTTGGGGCAACTGCTCTCAACCTTTAAGTCATTAGCATAATAAGTGAAGTTTCACATCTTTTTCCAAACAGTTAACATTTTGCATACAGTACTTTCTACCACCCTCTTGTAACCGTTGGATATATTCAAAAAGTGTTCGGTCACAAATTTTGAAAAACAAAATTAAATTGTTAGTAACTCACTCATGAAACATTAATTTGTAGGCAGAATATGAGGATTGTCTAAGTTTGACCATGTGCCTCAGTACAGTATGTTAAACTTAAAAACTGGAAGAAATGGGTGAATTTCATAAGCAAAATCAATGTGCCCCTTTAAATATCATGTGTGGCATATACCAGCTAACAGAATGACACTCTGTAAAGGGGTACATTGAGTTGGTCCATGAATTTCGACAAATTTTCCCAAAACCTGCAGTTTTCTTCACACGTTAACATCAAAAGGTGAACAATACCCTATTTCATTGTTGTATGAAGGAGAAATTAACAATTCAGTTTTAATTTTGAAAAATTTGCGACCAGACACTTTTTTAAATTCTTCAAACAACCGTTTCAAACCGGGATACAAAAAAGCATTGTCATAGTGTACTGTTCTACCCTTCAACAACCCACACTGATATCTATGGATATTTCTTCAACATGCCCCTCCTTTAAGTTATATGTATGACCTCCTGTTTGGTAGGGTGGCATTTCTTTCTGTTAAACTCACCTTTTCCCTGTCATCTGCTACATCACTAACAAGATCATCGCCATCTAGGATCCCTCCATCTGACTGACTTTGTAAAGAATGAACTTTTACCCAATATAAGTCATCCTAAAGAAACAAAGATAAACAAGTATTAGTGTACCTGGAATTGTTATGGTTTTTCCAGGAGATGGAAAAGAATGGATCCATGTAAAGTATTTATAAAACCAATCAAATTTCTGTTTAACTACATGTAATAAAACTGACAAAACAAGTGTTTTGTACAGGTATTTCCTCATTGGACAGTCAAATATATGCACATTCAACAAGATGGTGGTTAGATAACAAAACTACCCATGCAAAGTGTATTGCACAACAGGCGGGTAGCAAGGATTGTGCCCGCTATTTTAGGTGTTTTTTGCATTGCAAGGTTGGGTCTTGGGGGGCTCTAACCCCCCAAACCACCCCCGTGGCTATGCCACTTTTACACAAGCACAACCCTCCCACCTTCCTGGTTGGTGCATTCACAAGCAACTATACTTTACCCTAATGGACTCTTAAAACCTCCGAAGCAAAGTAGACTTGATCAGAAGAGTAACGATGATGATCGGCTAGTTGATCAGGGCACAAAGACCCCACCCCCTAACACAAAAAATAAGATGGAAAAAATTTTGTTTTTTCCCCCATAACAGTGCATTAAATTTTTAAAGTACTGTAAATGAAATCTCTCACCAGCGAGAGCACTATTTCCCCCTCCCCCTCCTTCATATGAGCTACTTGAGGAAGACAAATCTTTATTCGAGCACCCAGCACTAATCTGACACCCGGTATACTGGTATGACAAATTCAACTTTTACTACTTTCTGTAGCCTGAAAAATAAAATGGCAACCTGTTCGTTTCAAAGCACTTTAAACAAAAATTTGGAAATTCCTTTACCTTTGTACAGGCTTAAGACAATCCTCAACAAAAATACATGGGACAAACCCCGCTCCCTGAATCAGTGTTGAGATTCTTGACGAGTTGGGCTGCCGCAACATTGAATGGGAGAGTGGGGGGATGATGATCCGTTCATTGCTTGTTTTGTCCCATCATTTTTGTGGAGGATTGTAGCTACAGCCCTGCTGTACTGTTTGATTTACGTAATTAACAATTAAAGCTTGAAAAGTGTGGGTACTTGTATACAGACATTGCAATCTATGGAAGCATTAGGGTTTAGCATACAGTACATGTGTGTTGATTTGGAGACAAAGGAGATGTGGGGCCCAGGGGGAAGGGTGGGGGTGGGGATGGACCTGAATTCATGCTGTTCCTTGATACTTCCACTGGATAAAGTCTGTCTCTGAACGTGCTCCAATCACCCAAGTGGCATGAAATTTGAAGTCCAGTGTAACTTAATAATTCACATCACTGACATATAAACTTACCCCATGCTACTGTAATTGCATGCTAATTGTGCTCTGTGCGCTACTCAGAGAAGTTTTTGCAATCTGCCCAGTAACATATTTCACAATCTACCTAACAGTTAACAATAAAATTCTCTCTTTTTTGGCAATAACACTGAATGATGATTCAAACGACAATCCGGTTAAAGAAGAAATTGTAAGCATGCAGTAAACAAACCAGTTTACGTAAAGACTGCACAAACTTGAAAAGGTTAACCATTTTTGCACAATGAAAGTTTCCTATAAATACAAAAAATTTCTATTTGCACCATTACCACTACACTTGTTATAGAATTACTCTCTTCAAAATACACAACTTTTATTGACCAATTGTCATGCATTGCCCAAGCCGAAAACTTCTCCATATACATTTGTACAGGCTTCCGACAATCCTCAACAAAAATGATCGGACAAAACAAGCAATGAATGGATCACCATCCCCCACTCCCCCGTTCAATGTTGCAATAGGGGGAGCGGGGTTTAATTGTCCCATGTATTTTTGTCAAGGATTGTAGAAAGATCTGAGTGTGGGACTCAAATTGCATTACTAAATTTGTGTAGCTACTTAGTTAGATGTCCTTTTACCGTCTAGTTTCCAACCTATTGGTTCAAGTCAAGCCAGCCACAGCCTTTTTTTCACGTGGCTCACTGGCTTGTTTTCCCTAACTTGGTGTAGCACCACCATCAGTTGGTGTGGAGTGTACATATAAATTTTAGCTACTGTAGGACAAGTTGATGAGTACTGGTTCAAAGACTATAAAATTTGAAGCTTATTTATTTTTAAGGTGATAATTATAAGGGGGTCCATGCCATTCCGCCATCGGTACTTTCCACCATAGAAAATGTGCTCATTCCGCCATAGAAAATGTGCCATTCTGCCATGGCGGAAAGGTACTTTTTCTATTGGGGAATGAGCACATTATTATGTGGAAGGTAGGATAGGTTGGAACTTACCAGACTGCAGGAACAGGGCTGAATCGAGTTTAGAAATTTGTTGGAGGCATTATGATTGGTGCTTCATGGTTGAATGAAACATGCCAAAATCACTTTACCCGATTACGGATTACTGTAAGACAGTGGTCAGTGTCAATGAACACTTACGCTCTATTAATACAATGATTATTGTAATCCTCTATACATGTACACACGTGCAGACGCGTGATGAAGTTGATAATCAAGTTTTCTTTGTCTAAAGACATTATTCAGTCACCGTTCATACTGTACATTGAAAAGGATGAAACTTTATTCCCCACAGCCTATTATCAAATCCATTAGAATCCATTAGTAAGTACAAGTTAATTCTATTCAAAGTTCTTACCTTTTTTTTAAATTTTTAGAAAGTGCCTTTCTGCCATATATGTTTCGCACCTTTTGGCCATGGCAGAAAGATACGAAACCTATGGCGGAATGTACGGATGGCGGAAAGACACTGTATTCAATTATGAGGGTCTAAAGGACTCCATTATACGGCCCAGGCAAACTGTAGGTCAGCAAATTGAGTGTGGGTCATTCCCTCACCAACCCTTGAAGCTACAGTAAGCTGCTGCCATATACAGTAGAAGTGCAACATCCTGAAGTGATGACACAATGTGCCCAATAAGTAAAATTACAATTCATGTTCACTTCAATGGTCCATGATTGACAACATACTGTACAAATTCACCAGGCACTTGCATGTACACCACTAATTAGTTCTTGGGAAATTGTTATGAGTTGTACATCTCAAAACCAAAACAGACTAACATATATATTCTTCTCCACCTCTTTTTTAAACAATTCCTCTTAAAGCTAGTAACAGCATACAGTAGGTCATTTAAACCATCACCCTTATTGATCTACTTTATCTGCAAAATAGGGCAATTTGCATAACCTTTCATTTACAGTATCATGACATTAGGTTTAGTCGCTAAGTTGATTGTGAAAGTTTAAGTCACAAAGCTATTATACAACATGCACATGTATGCAAATTATATGCCCTTTAACATGCAGCTAGAAAAAAATTGGCCAGCTAGTTTCACAGTCAGTCTATTTCAAAGTTCTGTCAATCAGTTTTTGGTGGCTACAAGTATTTCCACATACCTAAATTTAGGCCTGTAACAACATGTATGTACTTCCAAGTACTTCCATCATAATAGTGATGACAAAGGCCAGCTCTGGAGCTGTGGAGGACTGAGGAATGGCAGGGCTTTATACCACCATACAGAATTAGTATGGTACGAAAAGGTTCTACAGTATAATCTATGGTTGTCTAAACTGTGAATACCTAACAAACCACTGATACTATTAATATACTGGGGTATACCTGACCTTAAATATATCACTGAGGTTGACAATATTGTACTGTATAAAGAGTACCAGTACTTCTGATATATATCTATTATTGTATATTCTGCAAGGTTTGCAATTAACTCCCTATACAGGGGTCTCTCGCTATTAATGGGTTCATGAGCTAAAAAGTTCTGAGCAGCATCTCATATATTTTTGCAGAAACCATAGAAAAATACACATTAACAGAACATTTAATTAGCTGCTGACTACTTGTGTAAGAACAACCTTTAGTAGTTGTGATCTGGAAATTGATTTTCTTCTTTTTACTGAATATATCAGGGCGCACAAATCAAATTTAAACACAGCAGTGCAAACACTATACTGTACTAGATAAAACCTTCACCCCTACAGTACATTTAATGTCAGTCCACAGAAAATTGTATATTTTCTCTATTACTGTAGCTTGTCTTTAAATTCATAAATGGTTACTCACCATGCATCTGAAGATTCGTCATTCAATGATAATACTCACAGAGCAACTGGAATATTTCTGTATTTCAGTGAGTGCTAACTTTAACAGTGGTACACCTACGATTAACTTACTGTGACTTTAGTATAGTTCTTGTTGTAATTAGTGCATATTACTAGCAATACCTAGGGTGTAGTGTTTACTTGTTAAAAGAACTCTTTTCAGGTTCACAACACAACAAAACACAAACCATAATGCAATAATTATCCATCCCATTATTCAAATCAAGTTTACAAGGTACAGTATGCCTGTACCCCTGGTAGGTACCTCAAGCTCCCACAACAACCAAAATTTACCATAGATGAATGACATTTCCACCAATGAATTGCACTGACAAGTTCTCATTCAATTGTAATATATAACCTGCTGTACAGGTTACTAAGTATAAATTTGAAGAGGTTTTAGAAGTTGTGATAGCTTTAGCAAGTAAAATACAGCAGAGCTTTCAGGAAAACTGGTATGCAGCTGTATTACACAAAATGCTACCAGAGAACTCTTTAGATGACAAGGATACAGCTACAGTAACAATATTACTATTGCTGCCAGGCACTCACAATTGCCAGCCACTACTGTCAAAAATGAAATGTACACATTGCCACAAATTGTGCACCTGTATGACCAGCATTGTATTCCAAGCTAGAAGGGGAAGCAAAATACAGTACCTACTGATAAATATGTATGCTCACCATTTTGCATCTACTCATACAAAAATTTTAAAACAGGCATCCCCCCTTTTTCCCATCTACCATTATGCTCAATTCAAACAACTACACCTTCAGAAAATATCCCCTTGATCCCCTTGACTCAAAATTTGCTAGCTATAGCACTGAACTCAATGATGGCTGATAGAGCTATCGTGGTACATTTTAACTAAACTGTACACAACAAAGTGCTTCCAATAAGAGACAATTGAGCGGCATTACAGTAGTAGAGGCTGGTCAGTACCATCTAAGATTCAAGAAGGGTTCAATTTTTGAAGCTCCAAACCATGCTTGACATTTTGTTTGAAAGCATCAACTCCAGGGTACATGTGTGTCTTGACATGGGTAAGAGTGACCCACTTCAACAAGTGACACACAAAAGTGAAAGGTCCAAAAAACTTCTATAAACTGGGGAAAGTACTGTATTGCATATAGCCTAGAATTTTTCAAGTCAAACAATTTGGCACTTCACTATGAGGGTGTGGGGGTGGTAGGTGAGTGAGTGTTAGCATTGTTACTGTAGATTAGAAAGAATCTTAGAAACCAGTTTCAAAGAACAAAACCAGTGAAAACCATACCACATTTTCTTTATTGCAAACACTAGCAAAAGAACTCCTGCATGCACAACAATATTACCGTAGTACATCCAATTGTGCAAAAAACTTTGGTTAGGTCATATTTCCTGAAAGCTTGTAGAAATTTGTTGTAAGTTACATTGATAGTGGAAACACTCAGAAGATGAAAACTTGGCTGATCAATGAAGTTCTCATGTCCTTTTACGTTAAAGCACAATATAGATGATTTTTCCCAGAAAACTGCCTTGAATCTTGCCATGGGAATACGGTATCAACATAAATGACAAATTAATATTTGTGGGGTGCAGCCATAGAGACTGTGCAAACATAACATGTTTAAAATAATACCATCCAATTTCTGTAGCTGACCAAACATATGTAGGGAAAGCCGCAAATTGGGACCTTAACTAAAACTATTTGTAGAAGTAGTCTGTTTTTGTTTTCAGCCATTTTCTGGATGCCTGTGCTTCAAGAGGTGTTGACTAATAGCCTTTCCCAAGTTTATACTGAGGAATCAGTTACATCAAAAGATTTAAGTAGATCTATAAAAGAATAGAATGAGCAGGGTTTATTCACATGTGGAAATAACAATGGCTATTCATGTGCACTCATGTGTAAAATTGTTGAATACCCTGACAGCCTGACATTTAATGACTATTCATCATATTGGCCTACATAGGCTATTAGTACCCTGGGATTTCAACAGAGAAGGCAGAGTGAACACTGTAAGTGGGGATTACAAAGTGTAAATACAGTAGGAGGTAAGGAGGGGCAAAGTAGATTAAAGGTTCATTGTGAAGGTATAGATGGCAAAGTCCAACAGTTGAAGGTTCCTTATTTTGAAACAACTACCAGATCCCGCAGACTTCTACTTACCGTATATTCTGTAATAAACGCCCCCGGGGGCGTTACATTTTTGAAAAGGGGGGCGTTTATTTGAGGGTATATTGGAATAAAAAATTAACTAATCGGCATCGGTAAAATTCTGCCATTCAACCCATCGTTACCACCGATTATTTGTAAACTGAAAAAAGGGCACAAATATACTTGAAACTTGCTCTTAATTTCTTTAAAATTCCCGTGAATACCGTACTCAATCCTTCCCGCCAAAACGGAATGCATTGATAAGCACAAACGTATAAATTATACCCCTGCCATGAGCGCGGTCGTTGGTTATTTTCCCCATAATAATGTAGTATAACCTGGAATTGTATTCCTTGCAGTCTGGAAAAAGTGCCGCGTAAGTTGCTGTGCAATTTGTTCTGTACAAAAGCACAAGTACAGACTATCCGAGCTGCAGTGTTTGGCTGTATTTCCAAGTCCCAAAGCTTACCATGTATATCTGTGCACGTTTTGTACACGTAGCACCTAGAATCTTTGGAAGTTCGGTGGTTATTATCCTGCATAAATTAAGCCATTTCTCGCATTCCTTCCGTAATGTTATTTGCAGTAGGACTTATGAAATGTAAACGTCATCGCCAACGAAAACAGTGATGCACGTGGTCTCATGCAGGCTACTTCATCGCCCACACACTTACATGCGTGTCCGTTTTTACCGCCAAACAAGGCATCATGTTTTGCTCGGTGACATCATATGCATACGATCCATTGCAAAATTTAAATTGCCCCAGCATCGTGATTGGTTCAAATGCGATGATTCTAGCCAGCCAATCACAACTCGCGCCATCGCCTATGTGATTTAGTGTGTGAAAATACTAAGCCTCAAGACGAATTTTGCTATTGAGTTTTTATGTGTTACGACGATCACATTTCCTATGCTGATATAACCAGCTAGCGCAGCCGGGCGAGCCCCGTGCTAAATTCAACAAGAAACGACATCACAAATCTCTGCGTACTTGGATTTTTCGGGGATCTCACTTGCGTGCATTTCAATTGCAGATTATTTTCAAACAAGACATAAGTTTTGGACAAGAACTGCTAAAAATTTACGGGGATATTTATATCCGTAAGGAACCATAGGATACGTTAATCGGGTGCAATTGTTTTGCTGCCCCAGAACCGCTAAGATTATTATGATTGCGTATTTCTACATGGCCTCATTAAAGCGGGATTCTACAGTACATTAACGCAACTACAACCCAGTACAGTAAAATACTGCAAATGTTCCGACATGATTGGGGGATGAAAACTAAACAGAGCATGATGTTTGCCTAAGAGCTAAATTATCAATTATCAAAGGGTATGTGACATCGACTGAAAACAATCCTACTGTATCAACGACTGGTTTATATCTCCACTTTTGAAAAGAAAATGTTAGGCCTACAAAAATGATATTCCATTCGCAAAACAAACGGAACTATTCCCAATATTTTCCAACTTGAACGATATGCACAAAGCAAGGGGCGTGTACTTTAGGGACAAACACGTGTCTTCCCTCTTTCTAATAATCGGTAATCGGCATCGGGCCGATTGTTAAATTAAATGATGATTATGCATAACCGGTCAAACACTAGTTTTATCTGTGGTTTGGGCCTGTAGTGCGGGAGGCCTTGGCCTACGCAGTTGTTAAAAATTTTGAGGAAGGGGGGGGGCGTTTATTAGAGGGGGAGCGTTTATTACAGAATATACGGTATTTGGCTTTCACGTACAGGACATTTAGGACTTAAACACTGCACATTAAAGACATCAACCTCAAAATTAAGTGAGAAAATGTATTGTTCCATGACTCTCAAAGGCCAATCATAAAACATGACATGAGTACTCCACTAATCAAATCTGGGGTGATTGCATTTTTCTCTTAAAACTAAAAGCTGATAATTACTGTAGGGGTCATAATCCACAGTACCATACTTACAGTATATATAGTACTGTGCAGTATATACCTTCAATAGGCTCAAAGTCAATGAAGTCAAAATTATGCAAACTTCCATGAGCCCTAAAACACCACCTACTGTATTTCTAGAGATCTTCTGTATGGTACTTGGCAATTAGCTACTATGTAAGTGCCAGGATTTCACGCTTTTGTGAAGACTGATGGTCCAGTTGGAATGTCAAGTCTGACAGTGTGAAATGATAAATTATGTGCTTCTACAATATAAGCAAAGTTTGGTATACTGTAGCAGGCAGGGAGCCAAAATGGGAGTGTTACATGGGTAAAGGGGGGGGGAATTGTGGAGAATATTGATCTTACTTAAGAAATTAATAGTTTTTCCTGCACTGGTCCTGAACCCCAAGAAATATACTCTCTCTATCCAAAGGAAGCACAAAATAAGGTTTGAAACTATCCAATATTGGGGTGTTTTTGTTCTATTTAATTCCAGTAGGCTAAAGCAAGATTTTGCATAACAATGTCCAACTGCTTTGTGCACACAGGACAATAATATCCTGAGATAGAACCAGTTAGAATGAAACTGCTAGTAATGCAAATATCCAATAACATAAAACTAAAACACAATTTTTACTAAAATAAAGATTGTCACTCTGGGACCTTTTGACCCTGGCTTTCAACCATTTGACTTAAATTGAAACCTTCTGTCATATTTTATTGCTTTGCTTTCTTGTATGCAGCACCATAGAGTATGGATTTCTTCTTTTCTTTCTTTACATAATTTGCACAAGTTTATGCAATGTTGTGTATGTTTTAAATGTGTGAGCATTTAACTGCTCTTTCTGAGAGGCAGTGACATTTATTTGATTTACTCTGGTGTGGTAACAGGACCAGATCTAATGACTCTACTCTTGTCTAGTCTGGTCTGGTCTGGTCTGGTGACTCTGGACTGGTCTTGTCTCTGATCTTATCCTATCTAATGTTGAAACATCACCTTATTTCTCTTTACAAATTCCATTTTGAAGATTACAAAACAAAACATTATACCTTAAAAAAGTTATGGAGAAGGAGAAGAATCTATCAATCAATAGCAACATCACTCATGAATCATTCCAAGGATGTAGAGCTGTTATACTATTGGTCCCCATACAACTGCTGCCTGCTTTGAGTATTTGACTATGCAGTACTTCATGTGCAGTCTTCATGTAACGGTTCTCAACACTTTTCAAGTACCCATCACTGACAACTTACGTATCCACAGTTCTCCTGTACTAAAATGCTTTACACCATTTTCAGGTGAATGTGATAATTAAAGGTTCCCTATACCCTTCAGACTAAATCTTCATATTTTCAATCATGACATCTGCTGTTGTACATATTGCACCTATTTGTATCCCTTATGTCTAATTTGCTGTTTCTCCATGTATTATCCAACAAATTTACCCCTTGTGATCTCCCCATGCACATGCCTCTAGCTTTTGAAGAGAGAGACAGACCATAAATCTCTATCAAATGTTCAAAAAGTCAGATGATAAGATAAACTGTCAACTTGCTCAAAAAAGTGAAAAGTTACACCACATTTTATGATCCAATTACCCTTTTAATGGCAATACATGTAGATCACAAGTTGGTAAGTCATTTGATGGCTATTGGGACAATCAATTTTAAAATGCAGTCTTACACCTTGTCTGCAGTATCAGCACTATGGGACATGCAGAAACTACATTAGGGAGCTGCTACTAAAAGCTGTTTCCACCAAGTGACATCAGCACTTTTTGGTTACAGTGGCTTTCATGACAAGTCAAGACAGGGTGTTTGGTCTAACAGTAGAGCATCCACCTCTCACGCGGAAGGCCTGGGTTCGATTCCCAGGTTGAGTCATACCAAAGACTCTAAAAATAGAACCTACTGCAATTGTGTGTGATGCTTCGCATAGGCAGTGGAGTACAGAAACAAGCCAGAGAGCCACTACTGGAAGAAAGGCAATGTAGGGCTTAACTTTACAACCAATAGCAGGCCTTGAGTTTTAGATTTTCAAGGTGTGCTATGAATCACAATCCTCAGGAAATCAAGGAGTGTGGTAGCATGGTTGTCACCAGCTGAATTTGAATGCCGGCTCAACATCTTACTCAATATTTGTACCTCACCCTACCCCCGTGGAATCCACCTCATTTTTGACCCATTGAATTTTCAGCTTTACGAATGTCAATTTCATTATTTTTCAGCAAAAAAGATCATTTTTGTGCCGGTCGGAAGCCTTGCATTTTAGGTGTTGTACCGGTCGGCAATGTCCAGTGCCGGTTAGTCCCGACCACCGCCGACCAGTGTGGTGACAACCCTGTGTGGTAGGTGTGCTATTTTATTAAACTTAATTCAATTTACATGAGCTCCAATTCTTTTTCTAGGTGTGCAAAAAATCACACTCCTCCCTGTGATTATTTTGAGGCGAGTGATGGTGTGCGATTACACTCGCATGCCTCAAAATTCAAGGCCTACAATAGGTTGGTAACTGCACCGTAAAACTCCAACTAACTAACAGACTTCATGACATGTCATAATACTCCCTGCCTGAGTGGCTATGCTTTAGGAAATAACTCTATGATAGCAGACCACACTCAACAAACTTGATTAATGCAGGTAATACAATAATCCTTCATCTCACTAGTCCCCTCAGTCCAATTGGTTCCTTTTCTCATCAGTCCTCACGTCATTCAATACCCCAAGTTTTTAATCGATCCCCCTATCTTTAATCCTAAACTTAACCATACCCATACCCCTCTAATCCCAATGAGTTTGTGGTCCAATGAGACATGAAACTGATGAGGCAGGTAACTAATGAGACAAGTTTAATGAAATGGGGCACTAATGAGACGGTCATCCAAATGAAATGGAACCAATGAGGTGGGGAACTCATGAGGTACAGTAGGGGATGAAAGAGGTGGGAAGCCGATGAGACAGGGAACTAATGAGAGAGGTGACTTATTAGACAGCTGAATGAAATAAGGTACTATGAGACCAACCACACTAAATGTAACCAATGAGGTGGGAGACCAAAGAGGTGACGGACCAATGAGTTGGTGGACCAATGAGACATCCAACTAATCGGACAGGTGATTAATGAGATAGTTTAATGGGGCACTAATGAGACCAACCAAACTAAATGGGACCAATGAGGTGTGGGACCAAAGAGTTGAGGGACCAATGAGACAAGGAACTAATTAATAAGACAGGCGACTAATGAGACAGTTTTATGAAATGGGGCACAAACGACACTAACCAAACTAAATTTGACCAATGAGGTGGGGACAAAAGAGGTGGGGGAACAATGAGACACAGGTCTGCAGAGCAAGAACCTGATCATGGTAAACTGTATATGTCTGCGAAGTGTATAAATGTGTACAAATTAAATGTGTACAACAATGTGTACTTTGTGCAGCACATACTTAGCACTACACTACTATGTACAGGGAGCAATTTGTTTTTGAAATTTTGATTAGCAGTTTTGCTACTCATTATTCAAAATTGATTAGCAATCCCCAAAAATGATTAGCAAATTTTTATATTGTCATTTTCCAGTTGTCTGTGTTCTTACAGCAGCTGAGCAGCTTATAAAAAACTACAGAATCAAAGACTGAAGGGTAGGTCTGATATTAAAGGTACAGTAATTAAACACCATGCATCATGCCTCCATACGAACCTTATCACGTATGCAGTATGACTACACTCAGGCCAAAAATACCCCTAGGTGTCTCCAAGGCAATTTCTGTAAAGAAAGTGCTGTTGAGAGAGCAGCTCTCGACAATATTTTATGGGATCTCGTCAGCATTTTTCCCAATGTTTTGCATTGCTACGTACATTTCATTTGAAAATTATGTTTGCTTGTCAATGACACTTCATTATAGCAATGTAATCTACCAATTGGGATTGGTTTGTACCCACTCCCTAATGAAAGCCTAATGAAGTGCAGCCCCTTTATCCCATTCATAATCCTGCCAAGTACCATTTTACGCAGGACAAACAGGGGGAGTGGTATGAGCATATGAAAGCAACCAATTTGAGAACAGTAACATCTTTTATTGGCATTAATCAGATGCAATCATCCTTAATCCTTGCCCTGATTGTCACTCAGTGGTTCTCCCTTTTTGCTGATTTCCCTCACCTAAAATTAGGCCAGCACTTACAGTACCTTTAACTACATACTGACTTCCAATTAGCTTACCCAAACTCATCATATTATATGAATCACAGCTCCACTTCCTACAATTTACAACCAAGCAGAGTAGCTGCCGATGTGCTGAATTAAGTTCATCCTGTGACTTTAGGGCAAAGATTCACCCCCAAAATGTTCCAAAACATTTCACCCCTTTAACCTGATACAGCTAAGAATAAAGAAATCGTCAGCCTCATTAAGTAGATTTAAAACTTATGATAATCAGCAAGTTATGAGGCTTCTTAAAGCCTTTACAAAGTTGTCGAAAATGTGAACGTATGATCTCCTGAGTGTCCCTTACAATTTGACTTCAAGGTAGTGCACTAGCTAGCAGGCCTACATTCTACCGTACAGGTATTTCCCTAAGTTCTCAGGGGAGCCTGCAGCCCAAAATGTAAAAGCTGATTGACAGGCATACAAAATTACCTAGATAACATTCACTTCATTAAACAGTTTTACGGCATGTGTAAAGTACTCAAACTAAGCCCTGCCTAATATTTTTAAAAACTTTTCTTCAGCAGTTTCCTTGTACGATACGTTTTCTTTATGAGTTACTTGATTTGGCTACTTTGCTATCCTAACATGATTTTACATTAAGATTTCTGAGCCTAGCTTAGTCTCATGGGCAAACTTGCATTGATAGGCAGTTGCCCATTTTGAATGGGGCTAGGTGTGGCTTGGTGCTAGGTTGCTTTGCATGCAGTAGAGCCGTACAGCACAGAATCGTGAGTTACAGTATGCAACGTGAACAAAAGCATGAAATATTTATGCAGTAATCTATAATTTCGAAGCATATTTAAGGCCTAAAATACACACCCTTTTAAGGAGTTTAAAACTGGCAGTGTGATTTTAGAATGTAGAGTATGCTTGACTGAGAATGATGCAAAGATTGATCGACGGCTAAAATCAGCTGTTGTTACCATAATAATAAACGGCAAAACCAGCAGCTTTTGTGGGCTTTTGCCGTCGATGCCGTGGATTATTTTTTTCCCCTGTAACACTGTTATGGCCCTTTATACAGATTCTGTATATTTAGTAGTGCAAAACAACGCATCTCATGCGAAGCGAGTTCTTGAGTTAGAACTCTTGAAAGCGGAGAATTTCGGTGGTTTTATTTAGAAACAAACATAGTTATCGGAGTAAGCATGGGGCTGATGTTTTTGGTTTTGCGTGATTTTCATGACTTCCAATTTCTGTTTTTATCTTCCCCTAACATAATTTCGTTCTGTGAACATTCAAAATGACACAATTCCTGCTGAAATTTTGCATCGCAAGTCTGCAATTGAAGATGGAATGATGTATCGCAATTATCAAATTTTCCTCATTTTTGCATCGCAAATTGCGATGCGAACCCGAACAAATTGCTCCCTGATGTACTGCACAAGACTCCATACTGAAGAATTCGGAGATCCCGTATGGCATTGCACTTTAATTGCTACTCAAAATGGACAAATTTGCTGTACAAATTATGGGAAATTGTGTTCGCTGAATTCATACATTAAATACTGTACATGGGATTTTAATGATTTTGTGATAGAGGAGCCCAGAAACAGCAAAACTGCTACACACTAAATGATTTCCTGTACTTAGCATGTCCTCAAGCATCGCAAATACACTGTACATAGATTTCATAATTTTACGAACGTATCCAACATGATCTACTGTACTAACATCCGCAGCCCTGGCAGATGAAACAGCTCAAGTTCCAAATATGAAATTTTAGTTTGGATTCAATATTTGGCAGATGGAAAGAAACTACATAATAATTTTGTAAGCAAAATTATCACATTCATGATTAAAGAAGTGGAAAATTTGACTTACATGATGGGAAATAAACTTTCTTTCAGTCCCAGATATTGCAACCTTGCTGTGCTAGGTTTCAGACTTGGTGTAAATACTATCCCTCAAAACATAGACATGCTACTATAGCTGGAAAATCCAGGGTGGTGTCTGCAAGGTTTCTCCATTAAAGGTATCAACCAAACTGTGTCACAAGTATCATGCAGGCAGGACTAATCATAAATACTGTACCTGTGACCTCTAAATTTCGTGTGTTTTCAAAAAATTTCAACCTGATAACATTTTTGGAGGGAAACATTATGCCTGCACATGAGATAAACTGTACAATCACCACAAATGATCCCATACTACAGTACTGACAAGATGATTCAAACACCAAATGTTCCCAAAAATGCAACTACTTGTAGTTACAGTAGATGCCATCTTACTTTTAACAAAGACTTGACTGTAATAATTTTTTACAGGATATAATCCTGTCTTCTATAGATGGGCAATTTGGCCTGTATAAACGTGTACTTGGGCCTTTTAATGCACCCCACTCCATTCAGTCGACAGTGTACACCCACCTGGCGACTCATGTTACGTTTAAGCTTACCAAAATGTTTTCCTGTGGAAATTAATCAGATTAAAACTGTTTTCGCAAGGCTGCACTTTTTCATTTACTGAAAGAGACACTGAACTCCCCAGGCGATGAAATCAGCCCCACAGACTGGCAGACTCATCATGAGTATTTGCAAGGAGTTTTAAAATAAACATGAGAGTGTCAAAATCTGGAATGCAATACTGCTCTAAAACCAACCTGATTTAAATGTAGAGTTCTCAGTACTGTACAGTAGGTCATTCTCAATACCTTGCGTCAGTACAGGAACATAGCACAAAGTCACAGAATAACCGAGCGTACTGCACAAGCACCTTAAGTATAATCCGACAGCTTGACTTTACAAGTCTTTAGCATATGGTGAGTGTTGGCCAATAGTGCAATAACACTGTATAATATGCTAACATCTACATCCATATATTTATTGCCACCAATTGAAGAAAAGTTAATGGTCTGGAAGGTACTGTTGTCAAAAGACTACTGTTTCACTAAGCCCACAAAATATCTGTCAGCTTTGAAACCTGTAGACATTTAACTCCTTGTACTATAATGTTACAGAAGGAGTTAGTCTAAATAACTCACAGATGCTCACTTTCGACTGATAAGCTTATTTTGCATTCAAAACGCCCTGCCCCTTCCCGGCTTCAGAATTTAACAAATTTCATGGACTAATCACCCAGAGCCTTGCCTCACTTTACAGCATTCTTACCCTGCTATACATAATAGTGTACAGTACCTGTCTATTTCATACAAAATTAAATACTGTACATTTCACATTTATGTCACAATTTTTATCAGAATCCATCACAAGGGCCTATTAATCATTTGACAGGACAATAACTGTGCGCTACTTATTATGTTTTGTAATTTACGAAAGTCCTGCATTTGGTATGGTGTTTGCGCTCTAGAAGCAACTGAGTCGCACAACGTCCACTCTTATGTCAATGACCCTTCATCATTTACAGTAAAATAATTGGACAAACCTATCAATTGAAAAAAGTTGATTATGTTACAGCTAACCCAGATCTCTCCCCTCCTCTACCCTTTTGAACCAACATACCCCCTCCCCAACATCTGTATTTATTTTTCAGACCTAAATCTGCAATGTCCTAAGATTGTAAGCTGTGAATGCATCATGGCTAAACATTGCATACATGTGTTGTGTGTAAACTACAGTGTGCTATGTTCCTTCCATGGTAGTTTCACTATATACCACTGTACCATGAATTCATTTTGTAGATTCCTGCTCACTTTTTTTAGTTGCGGTGCATGCCTTGCAGGCAACCGCAACTAATGCAGTTACTATCGCGAAGTCAATGTCTGAATTTCCGGCACTTTATTTCTATCTCCTTCTAGATGCTTTGTGGTATCGAAATACGGTTTAGTGCAATTTCTAGGGATGGTACTTCTCTTTCGTGTTTTTTAAGTTTGGTGGAAATATGACTTTCGTGAGAGTGTAAAATTGGGGTTTTTTTCATGTAAAATTTGCAAACGTGTTCTATTTTTAGTAACAATCTTGCGGAAAAACCAGGTCCGTGTGTACTCTGGGGAATAATATGTTGTTTAATTTGACACAGCGCCGTCATTTTGGTTGTTTTTTTTTTAATTCATCGAGGTGTTTAGTGAATTTAGAGTACTTATATGAGGATTTCTTTGTAGAGATTTATTCTTTTCAAGTGACATGGTCAGGGTTGCTGTGGAGTAAAAAGTTTGATAGTTTAGAGGAGTTTTGTTCACTGTTTTTTTCATAAAGTAAGTTTCTGTCGGAGGGAAACATTGTTATTGGTAGGTAAATATTATTTGTATGAGTTGGCGAGTATTAATATTTGTGTTATATCAAGGTGTCTGGTCATGGTAAATTTTTTATATTAAAGTTTAAAATTATGTGGAGAATATAACAATGCCCAAGAAGGGCCGTTCAAAGATTTTTTTGTAGAAAGGAAAGGTTGGCAACAGCGAAAAAGAAAGTATGGGGGTGAATTTCAAGATAAAAGTTATGAAGGGGAGAAAAATGATGATGTCAGAGTTGGGAACAAACAAAAAAAAGGCTCTTGTGGATATGAAAAGAGTCAGAGGTGTGATGATGGGGAAAGAATAGGGAACATGACGATGGTGATGTATTATTTATACGTTCCGAAAGATCTACATGTACATTTTATTTTTTCGTTGTTGTGGGTGGTAATTGTTTTTTTCGGTGTTTGGCATTATCGGTTTCAGGGGTAAAAGATAATCATCTTTATTTAGGACAAGTCATTGTAAGTTCATTATGTACCCCTCCACCGCATATTTACACCACGAGCTGCCATTGCTCAGAAGTTCCACTAAAGAAGAATGCTCCAAAAACCAAATTCAGGAGGCAACGTTCTTGGGGATATTTATACACTTAGGGAGAAGAAGTGTTAACATGAACACATAGTTTAATGTAAAGAGTAGTCACGGTAGGGTTTTATCATGTTCATTCATATCTCGTTTTATATTTTTATGTGATGAGAGCAACCATTTTTTATTACGCTGGGCGGTGATGTGTTTGAGATATTGGGAAGAGGTCTGCATGAATGAAGGTTTTGAACAATCATTCAGGGACTACTTTGGGTCTTCTGTTGGGGGCGAAGCCCTTGAAAACCAACTGATTTGGTCTTTTTAAAGGCCATGGATAGTTCATCTCTTGTCAAAAATGTCTTGATTTTGAAATGGTTATTTAAAATTTTTGGGGGCCATATGACAGTTTGGCTTTTCTTTTTTTACTTGAGGACTGAAGCAAAGACATCCCTTGCCTTCTCCGGGATTTACGTCACTGTAAAACAATTAAAAATGATTGCCTTATCATTTTTTTATATTTATGTTAAACTTAACGTAAACATTAAATTTGGACCGTTTGTAGAGGGTTTAGATTGTTGGCTTACACAACGAAGTTTTGAACAGGTACAAGAAATTTCGCAATTGTAAATTTTTAGCCAGGTGGTTCATTTCGTAAATGGTAAAGTAGCAAGGCACTTATTTATAAGCTAGTTATGCTCTTATTTGTTATGTCACTGGCTGTGGTGTTATCAGCGAAACGTTTATTTTTCATAAAGTCCGTTTTTCTTTGAAAGTGATTTGTTGAGCTATTGCATATGGGTGGTTGGAATGATGAAATTTGTCTTTTACGGAGTTTTTTACTAGACAGTGCAGTCTTATTCATAGACTTGGCTTTCTTATTGCTTTTACATATTTTAGGTTATCGGTTGATCAGTTGCGAGTCGTGGCCATACATAAACTTGCTATATAATTATTTTTATTAGAAAAAGAAATACATGGAAATTATTAAACACTTTTTATATAGTGCAATGGCAACAGTTTTCTTCCGTAGTAAGAAGTCACCGTCAGAAGGCGTCAAGAAGTTCTTGATATAGTGTAGGAAGAAGCGAGACTGTTTAATGATGTGGTGACAGACGAATCGCCGCTAATAGTTATAAACTAGGGACATCGACATTTTGGTATTCGGGTTTCACGAAGGGACGTATAGATGTTGCAATTTATCTTTTATGACTTGTGAGTGATTGACTCGGTTCTCTGATTTGTGGAGGTCAACGTCGTTCAAGTGTCTATATACATTTCTGAACTTAGAAGTTACTGGCGAATGGTTAGTAGTGACGTATGTGTGCGGGATTAATATAAATTGGAGAAACAGTGACAATAGGCCTAAGGCCAGAGTGATATATCATCATATTAACATTTATGTTGAGAGAATGTAGATGTAAGTAACGCTGACAAAGGAATTTTTACTTTGCTGTTTTATATTTTTTTTATTTTATTTCATCATTCGTAAAGATTATGGTAAATATGAGATATCGACAAATTCTTTTGATTCTTGTTAACTTGTTATTATATGATGTTACTTACAACAATGTTTTATTAGAAAACCTAAATTTTTCTTAAACAACTAGAATTTTTATATTTATCTTTATAGAAATCGAAATTTTAGTCGGATCTTTTCAGTGAAACTGAGATCTTCAATATTTTCCGTAAAACAAGCAAAAGAAATATTTATGACACGATTTTTGCGTTTGATTTTTTGTGGGCAAATCCTAACGTATTCTCTGGAACTGGGCATGAGATGTTACGTTAATGTACGAGCAAGGGGGAGGGGCGGCAGAAATAAATTTTAGTGATGTAAGAGTAGTGGTCTTATAGTTTTGTGTAAGCTGAGAGTAAACTTGGTGCGGGGCGTACACAACTTTTTAAAAACCATTAATCATAAGGAATTCTTTATGTTCAACATTGGAATTTTTTTCCCCTTTGTTCATTAACATAAATCCATCTTCAACCAAGTAACTACAACGTTACTGTCATACAGACTCATTATCGTTTCCAACATTACGTCATACCAGTGTACTCTACCTATATTCACTAAATAGCTAAACATATGGCATGTTTTTCCTTATTAACTGCACTACTTAAAATACAATTTTGACTAACGCCTGTTTGGTCGAATGGTCTGTCTTGAGCCTTTGGCGCTTTACCATTTTATCAGAAACCATCATGCTGTACAAGCAGTTACTAAGGAGCCGGGACATTAGGGATACCTTATACTGAATGCACGAGCAACAGCTTGTAAAGGACGTTTGAAATGTTATCTGATGTGACGTTTTGCTCTTTCTACAGCTCTAAATCAACTGCTGTATCATCTTTTCCTGATTTACTGTCAACTATGAGTTCCAAATGAGCAAACCTCATTATAACCGCAATCGAGTATTTCTTTGGTGTGTTCCACGTTCCACCTCAACCACATTCCTAAAGTGAATGGACAATGTTCCTGGATTACAAGTGAAGTGAAGTGTGGAACTTAACTTAGCTGCTATTGGGCAAAACATAATACAAGTATTTTGGAACGGCATTTTTGCCCCCCTAAAATATAAAATCACCTTTAAAGTACAAGACGACTTGGTTTGTCGGCACCGCAACTCGTCTAGACGTTCGTCTTGTTTTCTGTGGACTGAGGCCGGATGTTGAAACATAACTGAATATTTAAGTTTAGCTTTGCTGAAGTTGATCAGTAAGCATTACTGCATGTACAGTATACCGTCCTGCTGACTAACAAATTTGGAGGTTTGCTCAGTATACTGTAGATGAATGCAATCAGTGCTTGTGTTTAGTGACTGTAGGCAGCCATTAGAGATGGGGTCCATCCACTTTAAACCATCTCCACTTAATGTCTCCATGAATTTCAAACCCAGTGACATGACAAGCATATTCACAGAAATTGAGGAAATAAAGATACAATTCAGTGTACAACCATCCATGATACTTGTAAGCAAGGAAATTGAAAAACTAAAGATAATGGACCCCAGTAATGTCTGACATAATCAGGCCATCACTTGACTATCAGGGTTTGTCCATTAAGTACTTCGAAAGAAAGCAATTTCGGGTGGCAGCTTATTACAGAACTTTAAGAGCCCGTATACATTTTTACTTAAAATTACTGTATCCCCATTTCTGAGTGGTAATTGCCTTGTAATAATTGCCCTGGCAAATAAACCTATCACATTTCTGCACTATGGCAAAGCAATACAGATGACATCAAGGCACTGCACATAGTAATTTAAGTCACAATTGTACAGTAAGATGTTGCAGTACAGTTCAACAGCCGAAAGACTTAATATGATAATTGTCACCAATTCCAACAGGCTTCATAATACTGCACTGTGCATGTATGCAAGATACTGTCAGTCACAGAACCTTAAGATGTCCATCAAAATACAATTACCTTGTTATTTTCAAGATTTGACACTGCAGACAGTAGAGTGTATAATTGCACCCAACCAGCAAAAACGATTAGACTGCACAGTATATTGAACCAGCTTTTACTTTTCAGCGGAATATTTTAATTGCAAAATTGTACAGTTCTAATGTACAAGTTGAGTGTCCGTACAAACAACATAACAGTGTTACACTAACACAAAATACTGCATACAGGTCTACAGTACAGTACTCTTTTCACTTAAGAAAATGTACAGCAGTCATCCAATTTGGTTTGGTGGGCCTAGTAGGGGTTTGGTGGACCTAGCAGGACTGTCATCATTTTGCCCATAATTGCTAAATGACCCCAACATGTTCACTTTAACATTTAGTAGAAAGATAATAAGCCATTGTTAATGCAAAACCAGCCATTTTGACCATTTTCAATGTACGGCAAGCTGTACAGATGGTACTGTACATGTAATGTACAATGCTACTGTATCAGAGTACAAGTATGCAGCACAGAGGTAATGCTTGTTTTGGGTTGACTTTAACCTGGCAAGTTTGACTGGCCTGATCCAGTTCTTGCCCCAAGGACCACAGGCCTTTGAACTGTACGTAGGTATAGATGTGGAGCAGTACAAGTATACATTCTGCTACTGTAATGTTTGTTATTGTCGCATGTCCAGACTCTTCGGTACTGACTGCTTATTCATGTTCTGTTTTGATATTGAAGTGAACTGTTAAATGCATGACGTACTGTAAAATGTACTGTTAGGTTAAGTGAGTTATTTAGATGAGGTTTTGCAGCTTAGTGTCTAAACAACTGGTTCAAGTTGGGCCGGTCACATCCCTTTTTTCCACTGTAGCTCACTGGCTTGATTTCCATACTCCATTCTTCAGTATGCTGACACCATAGTGTCAGTATATCCTGTATGTACCTGGTCCAAAATTGAATGCCAGCACCACAGTACATTAGACTATGCATGCACATTTTAGAGAGGTTGTCGCACTCTACATTGAAAAAATTATTAAGCATGATACAACAGAATTAGTTCCCACCCTGGTGATACTAAGGAGCATCAAATATTTCTTGTCGTATTGGGGTTTTTTGCAAGTAGTATTTTTGTAATTGATGCCAAAAAGTTGCACTCCATACAGTGATTTCAGGCAAGTGGCAATGTGAGATCCTGTTTATGTAGGTGGAGCACACACATGCCACAAAATTCAAGGCCTGCAATGTTCCAGTCAAAATGCATCAAAAATACTGGATATCCTACTGTACCATTTAAGGCAAGATAAATTCCTGGTGAGCAACACTTGTGTGCAAAATATTACATGAAAAAATCTGATCAGCCCTGAGTCCCAAGGACCTGTTTTTGTAATCCATACTTTTTTTATTCCTCATGCTTTAAATACCACCCTAACTTAAAAAGTCCATTTAATAACACGTACAGTACACTGCCACAACTGTATAGGCCTACTGTAGTTGAGGAGCAGGTTCAGTGCTAACAGCTACTGTACAGTGCAACTCTGTAAAAACAATCTCTTACACAGCCCTGGATGTTTGGGATGTTTGTCAAGCAATTATCTACAATGGTATTCCACTTTTTACCTGACAAGTGCACTTGACTGGCTTGTGGTCACTACTGGTGTGGATAAGAGATGACAGGCTGGATATTTTTTGCTGACTTTAATTGTAGTCACAAGGGTATAGCCCTCTTTTCAGTACATATAAGATATACCACACTAGGCAAAAAAGGACAACATTAAGTTTGAAGTAAGTACACAAAAATTCTACCTAATTGTAAGACAGTTATAATCTTATCTGCTATGAATTTTTAGATTTCCAGACATGAGCACAACAAATCACCGTCCTTTGAAAATTTAGTGAATGTGGTAGAAAAGATGTTTTATTTTAAACTTTCATACCAAAACTTAACCTTTATTTTGTAAACCTATAAGCCCTACTTACCTTAACCATTACTACTCTGGCGCCACTATACCAAATGGTACGGTAGTTTTACAAGTAGTAATAGGGGCACAAGTAGTGAGTATGATTAAATTTATAAATTTCCCAACCTTCATCTACTGTAGTTGTACAAATTGTTGCACTTTTCACAGTAATTTGAGGTAAATGGTGGTGTGCGATCCCACTTGCACCCCTTAAAATTCAAGGACTGACACAATTATGCAGTCAAAAATGTCAACATTATTTGAAATATTGTGTCACTTTTTCCTAGTTCCAACTCTTTTTACCCATGAGCAGCATGTGCAAGGGCCATCAGATGCAAACCTTGAGTTTTTAGCATTCCAGGTCTGCTAACACTCTTTACATACTGTAACTTTGGAGTATGAATTATTGTGCTGTTCTATTTATCTTTGAAAAATTGAAAAAAGTTTCCATTCCTTTTTCATGGCAGGTGTGCAAAAATTTCATTTCTCAGTGACTTGAGGAAAGTGCTTGATGGTGTACAATTTATTGCACTCTCACACTTACTGAAAGTCAAGGTCTGCAGCATCAAAGATTTTGATTCCAAGGCCGGTTACAATTAATTGAATCAAATTTTATAAAATACATGTACCCTTCCTCCATCAGCCAGGGAGAATATATTTAAAATATGTATAGTCAGCGGGAGTCTCCAATGATTTTGTTTAAAGTAGGAACACAAGCAATGATTGTGTTATCTATTCATCTTGTCTTTTGTGGTTAACGCTTGCTGCAGTTTATTTCTTGGGAGACACTACAAATTATGTAACTTAAATTATGAACAGTTTGTTTCTGGTGTAAACTAGCCAAATAGACTACTGGTTGGTGAAGAAAAGAGATGACAGAAAAAAAAGACAGGAAAAGAGAGAGGAAAGCAGAGAAGAAGCGGGCTTTTTAGATGTCACACTTGTAAGATTCCTGAGGGAAGGGATTGAAAAGCTGATTTGCAAGTATTCACATTGTGATTTCCGTAACAGTTTTTCCTCAATCCCATTCAGTTACCAGTGTTTCCTTTGAGCAATTAACCAAGTTGGGTCCATTGTATACTCCACAACTACAATTTAATATACTGCACACTTCAAATTTGGTGTAGTTCTTGTTCTTTCCTTTAGTTGTTTCATACGACAGGCGGGAAAAACTGGGCTATGGGCATATTGCAATTCCCAGCCCACACAGAGATTCACTCTTTTGGGACTACTGTATTACATGCCTATGACATGGGAAGTTTGCACTTCAACAAGTGTGACCCAGAATAAATATGAAAATTTTTTTCAATTTTGTACAGTACCACGTCTGTGTGTCAAAATGACTTGAGTTGTTGGATCAAAATCATGTCATAGTGGCTTAGCAAAAACAACTCCCTTGGTCTCAGTACCAATGTAATGGTAGTCCATGAATTTCGAAGCGTGCAAACGAAATTGCACACCTCCACTGTCCTGAAGTCACTGTGGGGAGTGTGACGAAGAAAAATGATGGGAACTCAGATAAATCTATTCAAGTTTTTAACACAACAGGACACCCACTACACACGAATTTCCACTGTCCTGAAGTCACTGTGGGGAGTATGACCAAGAAAAATGATGGGAACTCAGATAAATCTATTCAAGTTTTTAATACAACAGGACACCCACTACACACGAATTTCCAGAGGAGGGCAATTTCTTGCACACTATGAAAATCTTAAACTCAAGTGAGATCAGGTGGTAGGATGCCACATCTCAATTCTCTTCTTTTTCAGCAAGACACTGACTGATACAACACTTACCTTTCCTAAAGCTTTCCTGTACCTTTGGATAGATTTCTCTATTAGGTCCTGAACTGTTAGAGCGCCATCACCGCATGGCACTATTATCTTAACTGGACCAAAGCATACAGTAACCTTCATGATGAGTGGATAAGTACACTCTCAATATATTGCAGGGATTTCAGCCATTCTGTAGATAAAATAAAACAAATAGAATCTGATTTAATTTGGGACATCTCGAACCAAAGATAGGTAAACAAATGTATTGGAATAATTATGTACAACAAGGGCAGCAAAGACTTACAAGAGCCCAATGGGCACTGTGGTTCCTTGCTGGATATTGTAAGAACTGTACAGCCAGTCTCCGAAATAGAGCTAAGCAAAAGCTCATACTCAATGTCTGTAACATCTTCACAAAGGGTATTTTAGTACCAATATTACATGAAATCAAAGATTTAATTTCTGTAGCCTTACTTACATTCCACTTTCATAATGCTTGGTGATCCTTCAAAAACACTTCCTCATTTCCATATGTATTTATGCTTGTAATCAAACTTGATATTATCACCAATAAACAATACACAATGTGGTCAGAGAGAGAAAAACCCATTGTATTTCTCTCACAAGTTATTTTAACCTGCTCCCAAACAAAACTTGCTATTAATTGCTCCCAAATAAAACTTGCTATTAATTTAAAACAATCTATCATTTGTCCTGTTTGCTACCTCTACACAGAAAACAGGGTTTATTCAGTAGTTAAGCAGAAAACAAGTGATTAATGGGGTGTGATAAGAGAATGAGGATTAGGTTACCCCACAGGGCACAGCAGTATTAAAGAGACATACTGTATAATCCATACTTTGCTTCCACTGGCAGAGAGACCAGTTTAATGCAGAGTGACCTGTGCTCAGTGAAATCTACAGATTTCAGTTATTGGTATTGCCCTCTTAAAACTTTGAATGATCCAAAATATGTGTACAACGGGAAGGAATCATTACTGATCAAACGTAAAGGCCAAATTTCTAAGGTGTTTGGGTGTATAAGCATGCGAAAACCTGGTGAGATAAAAAATCTATTGAACCTATCTTTATCTAGCTTAAAAGATTTTCTAAATAACATTTCCTGCAGTTGACCTCCAGTGACCTTGATGACCTTTGACCTTAACCAAACACAGATTAATTGTACTGTTTTAAAACGTTTTTCAGTGTTCGACCCCTGGTGACCCCAGATGACCCCTTGACCTTTACCAAACATATCCAATTTCATCCTTACACCATAACACATCCAAACACCAAGTATGATATCTATCCAAGTTTCCTACCTAGAAATATCGTGTTGAGATGGTTTTTAGTTTTTGACCTCTGGTGACCCCAAATGACCTTTGACCTCCACCAAAAAAAATAGGGCACACCTTCTCCCTATGACAAATCTATGTACCAAATCCAAGTTTCATCCAACCTTCCCTTGTTGAGTTAGAGTGTACCAAAGCAAGTGTCACACACGCACACACACACACACATACACACACACACACACACCAACCTGACTGCATAGGTTCCTTTGCTACCGCAAGGAACCAAAAATGAAAAAGGTTGGTACAGTAAAGTAATTACCAAAAAGATAAACTGTAGACAAGGCCCCAGAAATAATGTACAATATACACACAACAATGCATGCAACTATTTGTCAGTGCATGAGAGCACATCTTACTGTAGCTAAAATTTGAATGAGAGAAGTAATACTCCTTCTTAAAAATTTTGCAGCGCTTTACACAACATAAACTTCAGCATCAAACAATCACATCCAGTTAATGTTTAAAAAGTTATGCCATCCATTACTGTGCTTTAACTAGAGGGCTACAACTTCCTTAAAGGGAGAGCTCTCTATTATTTGCCATAATAGAAATTTTAGCACTGGTCAGTTAAAGTTTCATCTTGTCACAAAATCATGCATAATTATGAAGAGGTACACTACAGAGGTTGCATCAACTGAATGTTAGAAAGTTTGGTTCAACTATTTCTTTTTTTTTTTTTTTTTTGCAAAAAAAAGATGACTTCTTATCTGTGAGAAACTTACTGTATTCTTTAAAGGGACTGTACTATACTAGTCTATGTCCACTATTTGGAATAATTTGTCATTCTACAATCCTTTTCATTTCCAGCTTCCAAATTCAATTTAGAGGTCAGTATGATCTTCAACCACCTTCCCTGACCATGTATTATTGACCATTCACCATTCTTTCAACATGATGGAGTACTGAACTTCCTGGAAGTATTGACTAACACAGCTGTTGTACAAATAAATAGTAAAAGATAATTTCTAGAAGAATGGAAGTAGACAGGAAGACAAAAGGATGAAACAAACTTTCCCATCATTGTCCCTTCACACTAGCACAGTGATCATCACATCAAAGATACAAACAGATTTGTGGTAACCTGTAATTATCTTTTCACACTGTTCTCAACAAGCTTTTCTATTGGACCTTGGTTTCGTGAGTGGGTCATTGACTCATTGCCCATAAAAAAGTAAAATGTAACCTTAAGCTTTAGGTCAGTTACCCTGGAGCATTTTTCAAAAGGGTTGTAGGACTCAGGCTTGAAGTTTGAGATGTGTGAATGCAATCACACACCATCACTGGAATGAAAACACTGTGAGGAGTGTGATATTTTGCACACCTAAAATGGGAGGTCAAATAAATGTGTATAAGTTTAAATAATAAAATCTAAAACTCAAGGCCTGAGGACTTGACATGAAACTGCCTCTTTTTCATTATTATCCATTCCTGGGAGAGGAGTTGATAGTATCCACAATCTACTGTTTCCTTGCTATGAAGACTGGAAAGTCTACTGGAAAGTATGGAACACTTCAAAACTATGTCCAAAATATTCTTGCAATTTGAATCCCACATTGCTACACTGTCTAATTTCTCTTTCTATACCTCCTTGTCTTCTTCTTCCTTTACCTTTTATTAATTTTTTTTAAATTGCATTTTATTTTTATTTCATTTTACTTGTGACTGTGATCCTGGCTCCCTCACTGTTCCCTTCAATCACTTGCTGAGACCTCAAACACTGTCATTACAGCACTTGGGAGTCCATTGAAAAGTCTGCAGTTTTTTTAGTTCCACAAAAGTAATGTAACTCATACTGTAGCCTTGTCTTCAATTTATGGTAAAGGAATGTAGGCCCTAAGGTCTCACTTCTCCAATAGAATAGTGTTCTAGAGTGTCAAGTGCACACCCTCAAAGAAGAAGTTCTTTTAACTCTGGTTTGGACCAAATTTTGTCAGGATAACCTGCCAGCTGGGTAATGAAAGTCCATTAATATGAAAGAGAACTTGGCAGTGTGGATGTTGAAAATTTGGGTAACATTGATGGTGATTTAGACTGTTTAAAAAATTGCTGTCAAGTGGCGGAGGTTTTCCGTTTTTGTGAAGAGGCTGGGGTGGGTGTTCCCTACAAAAACTTTAAGTCCTTCTAGCTCAAAATCTAAACAGTCATGGTATGGAAATTTTGTAGTGCCATGATGGGCAAACTTGTCAGCTGTATCAACTGATGGGTGTCTTGAAATAGCTGTGAACTTTGACAAGGCTGCAGGGGCCTCGAAAGGGAGCTAATTTAGTGTGTAAGTCAATGGGGAAATTATTGGGGGTGTGAGACCCTACATGCTACCTGCCTTGGTTAATGACATCAGTAACAAATTTTGGACTTCCTGTAAAGTGAAAACTTTTAAAGCCCCACTTACCCATTTTCAAAGATGTTAATATTGCCAAGGTTTAATGTAAAGATTCACAAACAGAAACAACTAGCTTCACTACACATCCACAAGATAAATGCAATGAATTCCTACCAAAATCCATCACCAATTGACTTTGATTTTATAACTAAACATGAGCTACATATGAAATTTTATGAAGTTCATTTCACCAAATATGGCTTCTGTAATGTTATTCTTTCCTATTCTCACATCCACTTTTTTCAAAAGGGGGATGGGGGGAGTCTGTCTTTTTATCTCACAATTTATTTTTTGACCCTCATCCTCCAGGCAAGCCAAACTGAATGTGATGAGAGAAAGTAGGCACAATGAAACCTGCTTAATTATTTCCTGGGGAGTTTACTGTAGAAGGGAGAAATTGTTCAAAAACCAGAATGCAAAAATGCATTGAGGTTTCGATGATAAATGTTCTGTTTCAATTAATGCCATCATGTACCATACCTTCTCACTCTAATATTATGATAGCATGTTCAAAAAATAACTTTGTTATCCTGGACCATGCCTTTGACCTCCATCAACTACTGTAAGATAAGGATTATCTTCTCACCATAATGCACATCCACATACCACCTACAGTACGAGATGTGTAAAAAGTTTTCAAATTTTGACCTCCACTGAACCCAGATCACCTTTGACCTCCATAAAAAGCAATTGGGAACAATAGACAGATAGATAGACAGACAGACAGACAGATAGACAGAGGGGTAGATAGACAGACAGAGTGAGGGTGGCAAATGACAACAGCTGAAACAGTTTTTTCAGCTTGTAAGAGCCAACAATTTTGACCAAAAACACCTATCTTGAGAATGATGTGTTAACAAGGTTTTCAGTGTTTGACCCCTGGTGAAAGCAAATGACCTTTGACTTCCACCAAAAGGAATAGGGACCATCCTCACATCCTACAGTACGCCTGTAGTCCTGACAGAGATTCACCCATGTTCCAAAACATTTCACCTCCTGTAACCTGATACAGGTAAGAAAAAAAGAGGTCGTCAGCCTAGTCTTGTAGGCAAACTTGCATTGATAGGCAGTTGCCGATTTGGAATGAGGTGTTGCTTGGCGCTACTGTAGGTTGCTTTGCATGCAGTAGAAGTGTACAGCATGGAATCGTGAGTTATGTTACATGATCAAAAGCATGCTATATTTACGCAGTAATCTATAATTTCAAACCATGTTTAAGGCCAAAAATATTCCCTCTTTTTAGGCGTTTAAAACATACTGTAGTGATCTGAGAATGTAAGGAATACTTGACACAGAATAATGTAACAATCAACTGAGAGCAGAAATCTGCTACCGTTACCAGAATGATCAACAGCAAAACACCAGGTGCTTTCTGTGGCTTTTGCCATCAATGCCATGGATTATTTTTTCCTCTGTAACACTGTTACAGCCCTTAATTAAAACAGAATTTGTGTATTAAGTAGAACAATGCATCTCCTACGGAACGAGTTTATGTGTGGCAACTCTTGAAAGCAGAGAATTTGGGTGGTTTTATTTTAGAAACAAACATAAGAGCAGTTTGCAGAGTACGTAAGTATGGTGCTGTTATTTTTGTTTTGCATGATTTTCATGTCTTCCAACCCTAGTATCAGGTAAGCATCAGTGAAGGGCAACTTTGTTGGAAGCTATAGAGAAAAAACCCATCAACTTTCGGATAATACCCGAACGTACCCTAGACTTATGCTTAAAGTTAAAACTTGTGAGGGTTTAGGCCTTGGCCTACAGTAGGTCAAAGTCAGCAAGTGAACTAAGCCTGGCATAAGTTAGGCCTTACAGGTAAATAACAATATTAATAACAGAAACACTGAACCCCCAGCCTGCCTAAGCCTAAACTTAAAGGGATGCCATGAGGTTGCATAAAGGAAAAATAAATTAGAAACTAAGTTTATTGTACAATTTAAGTCATTCCTCTGAGAGGACCATTTGAACAATAAATGAGAAAAAGTATGGTCTATGTTGCAATTTCAGGCATCAGCCTTTAAATTCTTGTAATAAAGTCTAAACTTGAGGAATTAGAAAATGTGCTCAACACAAACATTATTCAATCTCTCCAGGGCCATCTGTTGCACAAACAAGAGCGAAGGTGTAAACAGCTAATCAAAGTGGTACAACGAACACAAGTGAACAAGACTAACGTAAGTGTGCGGTCATTTATATTGCCTGTACACACTGTACCCTGCCTGACGTCATACTTTCTCACAATGACTGTGCAATGAGTTCAGGTAAACGAAATAGCAAGAGAACCAGGGGCCAATTAAGTACGAAGTGCTAGAAGAGTGTTACCAGTACAGTATGTACCAAATAGTGGAAGACTGTGACCAGTGTTGTTGTCAAGGATGCTACTTCCGAAGCCGAGGCCAAACCCCCCGAGGCTGAGGCTGAGGCATTAGCTCAGTGGCCGAGGCCACTCCCTCCAAGGCCAAGGCTGAGGCCGGGTTACTTATTATATCAGAGAAAAAAATATCAGAGCACACTTTTACTCCATCCAACATAGTATTATACAGTAGCTGGAGCTGAGTATCTGTACTCCTTGCCCAGAGGTGGTGAGGCAATACTGGTTAGACTGAGATATCTTGCCATTCAAGGGCGTGCTTGTGAAGCAAAGTAGGTAAACAGGAAGAATGAGCAAACAGTAAATACCCATAGGACAAGTTCATTTAAATTTACCGAACTTTATTTTAAGGAGCTGGGCATTTGGGCTGTTGTCTCAAGTTACACTGTCACCTACTAGTGTTTAGAAACAAAAACATGGGTTTTCACAAAATACAGAAGGGATTAGTTACAACTTAGTTTCCAAAAAGCAGAGCTCGGTTTTCGTGGTTGTCCAGGAGAACCAAAATTCCATACCGACAACCCAAATTTAAAAGGTGTTTGCCCTATGGACAAAGATTTTCTTTTCAGTAAGAATTAAAAAGCAAAGTACTTTTTCCTAATTGCAAAACTGTACTGCTGACTTAATCTGCTCAAGATTTGAACTCTTTCCATCGTACAATATTTCAGACTACAACAATTTTTTTGTCTCCCAAACATCACATCTTTTTGTTACTGAAAACCAATTATACTGAACATGAACACACTCACAGTTTGGTATGGAGTTGTGCAAAAAATGTTTTGGACGACCAAATTTCTTTTCGGACAACCAAATATATTGATATGGTTGCCCTAACCACAAACATAAATTTTTCTGAAAATCGAGGCCTGAAAAGTAAAATAAATCTGCCTTGTGAAGGATATTGCTGATCACTGTGAGCAGTCGATTGAAAAAGTGAGAGAAACTAAACAGCAGTAGACGCCGGTGTTAAGTGTGCCTGCACAATGTACAAAATGTGCACTCATTTTAGAAAGCATAATTAGTGTAAGAGCTCAATCTAAAAACAAGAACATGTGTTTCCATTAGCTTGCAACTGCCAATTTTTGTAACCAAAGGTGGGAGAAATCCACAAACAACCTGAAATAATTTTTCTGACAGTTCACACTGTTCTGTGTCATACTACATATTGTACACATGACAAACGTGTGTAAAGAAGGTGCAAGAGTAACTAACATGAAGTCTACAATGTAGAGTTTGATCTTTTACCATTTATAAGACCCCAAAACAATTTACAAGCTATATTATGGGGAACACAACACTTCACAAGTCCATACACACTGCCACATGCACCACTGCACCCAGCTTAAAGGAGCTTGGTTCTCTGGCTCAGAAGCTACTGTAAGAACATGTGCATTGCACTTCAAGAACATGAGGTATTCCAGCATTTGAGAGGAAAGTTTGGCACGATGTGGCCTAATGATCAGTCCTCCATGGCTGAAAACTATCTCCACCCCAGCAACTTTGGCACAGAGAGAACATTCTGGGCCAGGACACAGAGTGCTGGATAGTGCAATCTGGCTCCACAGTCTGGCCTCCAAAAGGTTGTCATGTCCTGGCCATGATTTTCCTAGACCAGATAATTGGAAAGTTGTGCCTTGGCATCTCGTTTTCGGGGTAAATGCAAAGTTTAACAGTATGTTTCTTGATTGGTTGTTTCCACTGTATTGTATCGATTGTATTCTTTGTTAGGGTTAGGGATCAGGTTTGGGATGAGGCTATCGTTGGGCAGTAAGGATTTTTTTGTCAAACAGTGCGCATCGCCGCCCTTTTCCCCTATGTTTTTTCCATCCCTTCTCTTCAAACTCTTCGCTGTCATAAAATCCAAATTTTATTATTTGAGATTCACCAGACATGGCAACTTTGTCAGGACCATAACAAGCTAGTATAGTGATAGTGCACGAGCAACACCACTAGGCTGAGCTGCATGTATGTGTGTGGACTGTGGCTGTGCGGTACCGGTTATCCAGTATCGGTATACCATGTGTGTGTGTCTGGCTCGGCCTGGCAGCATGGTGTATGCATTGTAAGATATTAAGATTGCATGCACTGTATTATACGTTCACAGCTTATCTGCACTTTTCTAGTTTTCAACCTCGACCGAATTTCCAAGGCTGGGAGCTCCGAGGGAGGCCTAGAGTCTTCAAACACTGACTGACATTCTCAGTAGTAAAGGAGAATTTTGCGAGTACACAAGAAAGTTAATGTTATCCAGCCCTTGGGCCTATGCAGGAACGCCTTTCTCAGACTTTGTAAACTACACAGCTGTTCAGTGAGAAAGGCTAGCCAAGTCTAGTCACTGAACGTGACCGTATAATGGGCTCCTTCTAGTCACTCCTTACTACGGTCACTGGCCTACATGTACAAAGGTAACAATGTTTTAAGCCAAAACAACAAACTGAGCTCTAATTACAATGGTATGGTTCATAGAACAGATTTGAGTTAAAATAATGATTTTGAGCATTCTTAAATACCACTTATACCTTCTGGAATGTTTAATACCAGCGAATTCATAGCAAAAGGCAGGAAAAATGTGGTGCCATCCTTCGCAATAACATCGACATCTTGATCGTCTGCTACCGTGTTGCATGATGGGAAGGACTTCCGCTTGACAAGCTATCGAAGACCAATTAGTAAGTGCGGCTAGTCAATACTTGTACTTCATATAGTAGGCTCTCTGTACATTATGAAATTGTACAGTCACTGTGTAGGCTTCCCGTTTTATATGAGATCACATGACAAACACCGACTTCTCCGACTGAAAAATTACTCTGCACAGGCTTAACGTTACTCGAAGAATTATCCAGCCAAATTTTCCCTTTTAAAGGTCTTATTTCGTTAACAGACTTGTGTGGAAGGTGAATGTGATGACAAAGATCATCTGTGGAAAGTTTGGTGAGAAAAGGTATCTTTTTAGGGATGTGAGGGATGCCTACTCACGCGTGAGTAGGCCAGGGTTCGATTTACCCGGGTGCACGCATGCACAGGTGCATGTAGAATTTCCCATGTGCATGTAACTGTGGAGACTTACATGCACTTCGTGCACATAGCCTAGGCCATTCTTAGCTAGCATTCAGGATAATTTCAGCTCACAAACTGCACACATTAAATCAATGCAGCAATGCACCAACCAAACCACGTGGATGCACTTTCCGTACAAAATCCCACAAATTCTTGTTGCGTGCGTATTGTAGTTATGTTGCAATCTGAGAGCTTGATACCGTTACGGTACAACATAAACTCACGGTTGTTTGGTTGTGGCTACTTGCTCTGAATGAAACAGACTAGCCTATGCTAGGTTTGACATATACATGTGTATATACAACACGTTAGGATAGTGTGTGTGCTAGTGCTAGCAGCTCTGAAGAAGAAAGCATCGTAGCTCAAAATTAGTTAAGTAGTGTTTGAAAATATTGTCAAAGGCTTAGTTAGACTATTTTACCCATTCCTCATACATATTTTATGAAATGAATGCCAACTAGATTATTTTTGGATAGCCTACAGATCTGTCTGTCTAGTAATGATGGGGGTTGCTACTAAAACTGCAGCCTTCCACCTAAAGTGTGTACAACAAATGCACTGAAATTTGAAATGACTTCAACTGATCGTGGGCTTAACTTTTGGGACCACAATCTCAGAATTTTAGACGAAACCTAAATTGGTGAAACCTTGTCATTGACCATCAAAAAGAGTTGATTTGCTGAAGAGTGTGTTTAATTTTTAGCTGTAGCCTATCATAGGTTTATTTGGGAGGGATCATAGACTTGGGACCTCAAGTACAAGGAAGTGCACTGGATGCCTTGTTTCAAGTATCTTCAGCTGCTTATGCAATCAGTACAAGAGACAATCTTGAGCTTTCCCAGGCTAAAGAAGTAGTGACTGTAAGCACCGCTTGGGGCATGCATGGTCATTGCATGGTTGTGATGGTACTGCGTTAAACTCATAAATTGTCAATAAACCAATGGGACAATCTCGCACTTGAAGTGAACAAAAACACACTTAAGGCAGGACGGAATACTAATACATAAACCCCCATCATAACAGTAGTAACCTATACTGTACCCTCCAATGTGGGAAAATAGAAACGAGCTAGTCTTGTGGAGCATGTCACGCAAGAAAAGGGGTGAAAAATTTGCTCATATGGTTTTCATTTGCGGGGCGGTAATAATATGCTTACATGTTTCATTACATGCTTGCAACCAACGGTATGTGTTTTATTGCAAAATAGCGCTCTTCTGGTATTTCTGATTTAAAGATTGTTTTGTGCATGTAGAAATTTCGTTGTGCATGTAGTTTTTTTGACCTACATGCACCACGTGCATGTAGAAAAAAAATTATAAATCGAACCCTGGAGTAGGCAAATGAGCTGTGTTTTTGTGTATACCGGGCAAGGGCCCAGAAATGAAGTGTATAGCATAGGAACGTAATGCTTGGTCCTGTTCAAGGGCTAGCCAAGTCCGAGTGTGATGGAATGTTTTTAATCAGGTGACACCCCAATACTATTGCATATTCGACACCAGGTTAGTTATTTAAAGAGTATAATGAAGACTGATTTTGAAAAAGGGCCTTCCAAAAATTTACCGATCTTAGGCCTAGCTGTTGAGCCTAGGCCTAGCCTAACTCAGGTTAGGTCCAGACACTAGGCCTATACGTTAGGGCTAAGGAGGCTTGCCCTACTGCCTAGCCTAGTAAGTTATCAGTTTGCGGTTTTATATTCGATTTGTATTCTACAATACATCGTTGCACTCTGCAATTTCATCGAAAAAGAGAAACATAAGAAGATTAAACTTGGTTTTTCCTTTTTGTAAACACACAACATCGCTGTAAGCTAGGCCCAAGTTACAACACAAGTTAGGCCTAACTTACTGTTTACAAATTACATTAGGTTGACTATGTTAATGTAGGCCCATTGTAAGTTGGGGGAAGCGAATGTAAACACAAACTGCAAATGTAACGTTAGTCGTTACTCTGCGTGCAATAGTCAGTGCTGGGAAACAATAATATTTCCTAACGTCTTCTAAAAAGGCTTAATTTATTTTGACAATCAAACATCCCTGTACTTACCATGTACTCCTTATGAAAAATATTTCAAATAAACTGTCAGAGTAAAGAGTAAAGATACCAGATGCATAGCACAGAGTGACAGATTGAAAATCCTTTGACTTCAACCATTAGGCATTGCGATCCTCAAACTAGCCTACATAAATGTAGCTAAAGTGTACTGTATAGTACGTACACACCTGTCCATACAACTACGTAAATGCGTTCACAGGTTCAACTCTCTAACAACTGCACTGAACCATATGTAACTTTGATATACAATGCGTACATTGCACATATCACGAGTGTCGACATATATTCGTGTACCAACCGTCGTCGAACTGTTCTGAGTGTGCAGCACACATGCACGGCTGAGTTACGTTTGTGTTATGATTACGACGTAGAATAGTGCTATGAATATTCATCACATTCCTGCATACTTTCTCATCGACCTTTGGCAGTCTAGCAAGAAGAAATTTATATAAAAAAATAAATAAATGGGCGTACAGACGGCCATAGCCGTCGCTTGAATACGGCCAGTTTCGCGATGACTCAAAGCCAAAGAAGGAGTCATTCTTTGATGTTTCCAACGCCCTGATGAACATTTGCGATTGATTTGTGCTTTGGAGTTTATGGAGTTTAGCTCGTTGGGCAAGACTGAGCAGCTTAGAAGCGAAAGGATGTGTCAATTTATACCATATTATCGCGCGATAAGAAGAAAGCATGTTTACTGACAGCGACGCGGTCCAGCTTGGTTAGTTGTGACTAAACAACTCCTGGTCTTAACCCTTTACCGTTGTTTGGGTCCTTTTGGACCCATACGGAGAGCGTGGATGTCACCCATCTTTGCTGTTTCACGCGGAGCTCGAAACTGCGAGTAGCTACCCGAAAATTCGGCCACAACAACGAGAGAGACAATAGTTTAAGGTCACGGGGTCAACAGCCCACGGAAGCTGATGCGGGGCGTGCTACGTCCGCTTTTCCGCCCACTCTCGAGGCGCGCAAATATGCCCCAGTTGGAGCACAACGGTAAAGGGTTAAGTGGGCAACAAGGAAGCGGCTAGCTGGAATGGCACAGGTCGGGCGTAGATCTCAGTCAGTCAGTCCACCTCCCTGGTCAGTCAGTCAGTCAGTCAGCCAATCAGTCAGTCAGCCAGTCAGTCAGTCAGTTAGATAAGATTTAACGACGTGTCATACTGTTCAAATACTGTTCAAGCATAGAAAACACGAAAAAAAAATAACAAAAACCCTAAAAATCACGTAGACACCCACACTACACACATACACAAAAATAGATGCCGCATTAAAGCTGGTATCTCACGAAGAACAATTCGCACGTTTATTTTTGCGACTATTGCGTATTTCAAAACGCGGCAGTCGCAAAATTTTTTTCGCGTCTGAAACTTGTCAAGAAAGTCGCTGTCAGCTTGAGCTGGTTACCGACAGACTCGTCAGTCACCCTGAGTACCATCAGCAACAGGAACACCATCATCTCCCCCTTCGCCCGAACCGGCAGGCACTAATTCAGCGGCAGCAGTTACCCTCCTCTGTTTCTTCTTGGCAGGCATGAATGGCTGACTAACCGTGGCACGCACAATGGACATAAACGATAGCTGTAATATTACCAGTTAAATATAGGTCTATCCAAACAGACAGCGCTACTTGGCCGGGTCGTATTGTGGCCCCGTAACGTGCGTATTCAGCTGTGTACGTGCAACATATGCACGTCATAGGCGAGTATGCGAGTAAACAAGTCGCGAAATATTAGCACTAACTTCGCGCTAATTTCGCAGTAACTTCGCACTAATGTCGTGCGAAAAAAGAGCAAATCCGACCCAGTTAGGATTCACAACACGGGAGACGTTAGTGAGATGTTAGTGCGACATTAGTGATAACGCTTTGCGAACACTTTGCTAACATCTCGCGTTTGATCTTTCGCAAATAAGTCGGAGAAAATTTTGAACATGTTCAAAACTGCTTGCGAAGCTTTTGCGACCTCTGCGAATTGCGCGACAGACGTGCGACAGTTTTGCTAACATTTTGCGAACGAATTTTAGTCGCAAACCGGTCGCAAACCGTACGCGTTCTTGGTGAGATACCACCTTAAAAGCGCACTATTAAAATGGGCTCACGAAATTAACATATTAACATAACAGGTTAAAGGGCAAATGAGAGTTATGTTTCGCCGAACGGCCCTTTGCCAGAGGGTCGGGACTAGGACTTTAGAAAAAAAAGGCTGAGCTCGCTTCTCGGCCTTTTCAATGGCTAAGATCATGTGTAGTGTTTGTTCTATTCATCTAGTCTAGAATTAATGGAGCCATACATGACAGACCAATAATGTAATGTTCTGAGGGAAGTGCCGAGGAGTTGGTCACGTATTGTCCTTCAGTGGACATATGATAGCTTCTTCTGGAAGCAGTGAAAGGTCTGGTTTCGCCGAACGGTCCCACTGTAAATTGCAGAGGGTCGGAAGGACTTGAAAAAAAGATGCCCTGTAATACAAAAGTAGTACTTATAACTTATTTTAGACAATGAGTTACTTAATTAATATGTCACAACATGGTTTCCTGCCAAGCAGATCTTGTGTTACTTACTTACTGAGCTTTCCGTCTTGAATGTGTCTCTTCATCTCTTGATTCTGGGTATGGAGTTTATGTCATTTACCTTGACTTTTCAAAGGCCTTTGATAAAGTTCCATTAGGTAGGCTAATGGTTAAGCTGCATAGGTTAGGGGTTCAGGGCAATTGTGCTGATTGGATAAGTTCGTGGCTTCATGGTAGATCTCAGAGAGTTGCTGTCAACAGTAACTTCTCTTCTTGGAATTGAAGAAGTCACAAGTGGAGTACTGACCATCAGGGAGCTGCAAAATTTTTATCATTTTTTTATCAATTTTAGTAAGGATGTTGTACTTAATTTGTGTAAGCAGTTGGTAAGACCCCATCTTGACTAGGCAGCTCAGGCTTGGAGCCCCTTCTCCGAAAAGGACAAGTTTCTTTTAGAGCAAGTTCAGAGGAAAGCTACTCGCCTTATACCTGAGGTGAGGAATTTACCTTATCATGCTAGGCTTAAACATCTTGGGCTTTCCACCTTGGAGCTGAGAAGGATTAGGGGAGACATGCTACAGGTTTACAAATTTCTTTCTGAAAGGAATCCCCTTTTGACTTGTAGTTAAGGTATTTAAGGGTTCAAAGTAATTCTCGGTTTCGCGGGCATTGTAAAAAGCTTAAAAAGCATTTTGCAAGACTTGACATTAGGAAGTTTTGTTTCTCCCATTGAGTTGTCAACGAGTGGAATTGTCTGCCTGATTGGGTGGTTAACTCCCCTCAGTTCACTGCTTTAAGTTTAACATTGACAAGTTCTTCCATGACTGTGGTAGAATCTGATTGTTTCGGGAAGTTGTCTATGTTTGGTGGTTTGACTTTTGATTAGGGCTTGGACTTCAGGGTATCTTATGGGGCCTTGGCCCTCCTTTGCCCTTCAACCTGTTATGTTATGTTAAAGCCCTCAAAAAACAAAAAGCAAACCACCAACACCTAACAAGCCCAGAAAGATTAGATAGCCTGCTATCACAGTTGTGAAGGAACCTAATCTTTCTGGGCTCTTTTTCTAGAAGCCTCGCGGTAAAATCACCTAGTCGCCGGTCTACACCGCACCGATTTTCTTTATTCTGTCTTTTGTTTTTAATCAGCCTGAACTAATGGGGAGGAGCAAAATCATATGTTTCCCCCGATATTTCAATGGTGGGGTGATTGTCCCCTGCCCCCAGTGTCGATGCGCCTGGCAAAGGTATAGCTTGGGCCTTCATAGGTATATCGTTGGATGCAGATAAAATCACGTTTTTATTTGCAGTATAGACACGGCACTTTTCCATGTGGCCTACCGAAGCCCTTTTTTGCACGAAAATGTTATCACCCCCCACCCCTCCCCCCCCCCAACCCCCAAGACTATCTACGCATACAGAGAATTTTAATTTACCGCACTCTCCGTTTCTTCTCAGTCTTGAAACGCGTCCATCGGTTGGTACGTGTAGATAAGCCTACCAAAGATTTTTTCCCCGAAAATGTAATCCTTTCACCCAAAGACAATCTAAGCATACAGAAAATCTTGAAAAATCGCTACCTCAGATAGTCGGAAATTGCATTTCCCAGGCTTGGAGGTAGAGTCCACTGAGCAGTCGCTTTTTTGAGCTTTGGTAAATGGTCACTTGAAATAAATTAACAAAGTGATTAGAAATAATCCATATAATCTGATAATAAAGGCAGAAATGGAATCGGCAGGCGCGGATTCAAAGGTACGTCCAAGGGATCCGACCCTCCCCCACCCCACCCCACCCAACCCCCGCTCTTGGCGACCAAAAATTTTGAATGGGAAGCCAGTTTTGAACTTTCAAACGTGAGTCGTTACGAGGGAGGTTTTCCTTATAAGTCATTTCGTCCAACCAAATCAACTATAATATAACGTGCACTCGACCTCAAACATGCCTCAATATCCAAGTTTTCGCAGGCTCCGCGCGCTTTCTAGTTTCATTGATACTTTTATCATCAATAGCGTATCAAACATATTTGCATTATTTATTGATCAGATTAGGTTGGTTGCTTGTAAGCATATATGCACTCAAAAATAGGGTTTCGTTATGGAGGAAAACACCATAAGAGAATGTATCGAAAGGGATTTATTTCTGCATATATAATTTCGGCACCCATGTGATCGCATTCGTCAATTTGAATCCGATTTTTCGAAATAAAAACATATTCATCCTCTGTCTGCAGGATTTCTGTGAGAGACATACTGCTGGAACGAATGTTCATCTTTGCCAATTTCCTAAGATCAATCCAACCTTTGCTTCTATTGTCCATTCATTTAAAATCCATCCCAACAGTAATTATAGCACTGCTCAACGGTGGTGCCATTTTATGATGGTTCTAATGCAAAATTTCGTTGTTCTTCGCTCTCAATTGCCTGCTTATACTCCATGGTCTCAGTGGCGCATGGGTAATGATGAGTCCCATCAATATCCGATTTCCCTCACAACTCCCGAATGCATTTAAGCCACATTCCTCCATGGTAGGCTGAGGAATGTCTCTGAACAAGTTTTATTCATTTTATTATAGTTTAATCATGTTCTGTCACAAGTAAAGGCCACCAAAATTTTCCCGCGTTTTATACCCTTTCTCAACATAACCTCAGTGATATTTCCCCTTTAACTATGGCTTCGCTCTTTCGCTCCCCAAGCATACTTTCAAATTTGACGTAATTCACTCGACCATCCCCCCCCCCCCCCCAAAAAAAAAAGTTGAAAAGGAATCTACGTCTCTGCTCGGGTGGAGCAGTTAAGTATCGTTTCGTTTAGTTCTCTTGTACTGACGGAAAACCCTTTTTTATTTCACGGCTAAATTTTCCTCAATTCCTATCAATTTTCATTGCAGAAAATTTCTCTCATTTCATACGCTAGAAAGCACCAAATTGCATTTCACGATCTTTGAAAATGCAAAGGTTTTCAAGAGGGGAGGACCCGTCTCCCAGGCCGGCGATAACACTTCGGACCCCCTCTGGAAAAATCCTGGATCCACCCCTGATATTATGTGCAAGCCTGCAATGTTCTGTTCAGTAATTTTGTCTATTGAAACACTAAGTGGGGGGGGGGGGGGGGCTACCAATGGTTGGCCGTAGCGTACAGAAAATTTTGAAATTTTGGTAATTGGACCCTTCATACAGGCGGAAATGATGGCATTTCCCAGGCCAGTTGTAACTAGAAACGAAGCAGTCGTTATTTTGAACTTTCGTTTGAGATAAAACTTAGATTACAATGGAAAAATAAGAACACGCTAGGTGATTTGAAAATAACTAGATAAAATGTACCACTGCCATTGGATGTAATGATCTCGTACATATTCGGGGCAGGGGAAAAACTATATCAACGGAATTGTCTCTAATCTACTGTGACCCTGCCGAGTCACCAGTCAGGAAATTTCAACTCCCAAATGCCCAAGGACTTTCGAGGGTCCGGTACTTTTAGAGTGGGGAAAAATCATACCTCCTCCGGCGAGTCCTTCAAGTCTGAGTCCGGACTCTACCACATCACTACTGGGAAGGGAAGCGTCATTGCAGTCTAGCGACCTGTGAAGAATTTTGGGCCTAAATTTTCTCGCGCTCAGCGCGAAATCATGGAAGCAATGACAGATTCAAAAGAAAAAATAATAGTTGTCATATACATGCATAAATGTAAGGGATGAAGAGTTAATGAATGGAAGCATACTATGAAATCCAGGGCAGGGGCGCAAATCTCTGTTTGGGATTGGGGGTGCGAAAATGCTTACGATGTGCCCATGAGTATTAAACTGTGCACGTGTGGCGGGCACCGCGAGGGCGAAGCGCGAAGCCCCAAAGGGTCCCCGGTGGGATCCAGGGAAAACCCCCCTGTGGGGGTCCAGGGGACGAAGCCCCAGGAAGCTCTTGTGTTCTAGCATTTCCGAAGCTTCAAAAAAACTGTTTCGAACGAAAACAAAAACAAAAAAGGTGATTTCTCCCCAGGAAATATATATATAATATAAAACACACAAATAAAGCAATAAAAGTTACAATCCTCTCGAAGACACATCGACTCACCGATATGGGCCCAACAACTCAATCCCAACCACCCATTCTCAAGCTAATCACCACGCCCTTAATTAAGTCCATCCACTTAAAGGGGGTTCCAAATGCAATCTTCAATTGGACTTGCAGTAATTTTCTGTACAATTTCCTTACATACTGCACCAAATTGCATCTGAACACAAATATTCAACGGTTTTGTTCCTGTGTGCACGGTGAGCATGACAGGGCGGGGTAAAAAATATTGGTTAGCCCCCCACCCCCACCCCTCGCTGATCGCAAGAACAGTCCTTACACCGAGTGTGCAGTAATGTTCGACTGTTACCTATCTTCTTTGATTCAATCAGCTCTTGCAAGAGCCGGCTGGAGGAGTATTTTCAGCATGAGCATGACAGGGCGGGGTAAAAAATATTGGTTAGCCCCCCACCCCCACCCCTCGCTGATCGCAAGAACAGTCCTTACACCGAGTGTGCAGTAATGTTCGACTGTTACCTGTCTTCTTTGATTCAATCAGCTCTTGCAAGAGCCGGCTGGAGGAGTATTTTCAGCAGATCAGAATTTCGTTGTTCGGAAACGTTCAATCCGAAAAACGTGCAAATGGGTTTAGAAACAATGTTTCCCAGATGTTTAGGAATTGCATCTCAGCTCATCTAGAAATCAAACTTCCTTGGGGAAGACCGCCGTGGCTTCGAGGATTCGAGTGACGTTCGCTCGTCTTCGGTCGGTAGTGTGTGCGTCTCTCTTTCTCAAAAGCCTTGATCCGCGCCTAACATCGACCCAGTAACGCCATATAATGCCCACTATCAATGTAATGGACAGAGGGGTTGAAGGGACTCTGAGTGGGCCAACGAACCATGGTAGTTTTCTTTTTTCATTAATTTTCCTTTTTTTTTTGGGGGGGGGGGGGGGGTAGGTGGATGGGTAGAAAGATAAGATCAACTCATACTGACAAGCAGTAATAATGTAGAGGTAAGGCCACCTTGCGTCCATAAAATGCTGTAATAAGAAAATTTGAAACTGCGAAAATGGGGAAAAGAAGGAGAAAAATAATACCTTACAAGGGAATAACAAAAAAAAAAAGGTTGGTAATCTGTTAAGATATTTAGAGTCATACCATGTGATTATCACAATTTGCAAGAATCACATGATTTCTCAAGACTGTTAAAGATAGCTTGGCTGTACGTGTTAACACAGGCGTTCGAGGAGGGGATGCAGAGGGCACTCGTCCTCCCAATTCGGGCAAAAGCAGTTGGTCTATTCGGGCAAAACATGGGCAAAACATGATAAACGGTGACATTATTCGGACAAAAATTGCTCTTGCATGCCACCTCATAGAAAATTACCCCCGCACGCGTATGCGCGTCAATGTCGATGTGGCTCATGGTGGACCCATGCTCTCGAAACGCGAAGTACTATATCCGAGGTACTTCCATGATGCAACTTTGACCTACCAAAAACAACAAAATATGCTATAAAAGAAGGGTTTAAGTCTATCTAAGTCCTATGCTGGTAAACAGCAAGTATACAAAGAATTATATAAGGTAGAGTTTTGGTGTCTCTTGTATATTTGGCCACAGTAAAATGGCATAGGCAAAAATTTACCAAAAATTTGTCCCACGATCCTTTGGAATTCTGGGTTCGTGATCGGCTTTTGATCAGTTCAAATGCTAACTGGTAGCATGACAATTACTATAATGTAAGGGTGGGGTTGGTTGCCGCTCGGAAGACTAGCGTACGAGTCCGTCCCGCATGACCTCGCGTAATTATTAGCTGACCTAAAAATATCAAATTCCCATTGTTAAGTTATTCTCATGATGGCGATAGTCAGACAGTATTAAAGTTCGATGAAATCCTCAACGGTCCTATAAAGGTGTTAGTTGAGAATTGGACAAAAGGATTACATTTTACCTGGTAGTGTCAGGTATATATCTGTTGTTCGTTTGATCCAACCGAAAAACGTCTAATCATTTATCAGTCGGTAGGCTAATCGTCCTCCACACTCCCATGTTGTTTAAATAATTTAAAAATTTTCAGCTGGCAATGACCCCAATATCTTATGGTTGTAAATTAAACGTCGGCTAATTTGTTGAGTGTCAACTCTACTTTGCCTGACAACCGTTTACTGTCAGGTATTTTATGTGGGGAATGCAAACTCTTGTACATTTCTGATGGACTTCAAAGCATTCTTCGTTTATGTATGTCACGAAACTTCCAACGAACATGTACGGGATAAACTGCACTGTGAGTACCAGAAGATGACTTCATGATTCAGCATATGGGTATGATACTCCTCTTTATGAAATATACAGTGGCTGCGCCAAAATGCTAAAATTAGGGGTGCAAAGTAAGGGCAAGGGAATATGTTTGGGGCAGAAATTTTCGGAGGCAGTGCGAAGACTAGCCCAAAGCGCCTGTCCTTTGGGATGGGGGTTCCAGAGAGCAAAGCACCAGGATGCTCTGAGATTCGGCATATATTTGGATATAAAAATTAAATATCGGGAGAGGTTGATTATTTATATTTTTCTGTTAACCTAACTCCTTACTGACCTAACTTTGGGGCCCAAGTGGGCAAGGACAAAATCGAGGGGGGGATGCCACTCTTGTCCTACTGTATCGCCGCCACTGGAAATATCACAGCTTTGCCGTCACGTACAGGCTATTTACCAAGGAAGCACCATGCCCCACCCCCCCCCCCCTTCCCTTCCGATATCTTTCCTCGCGCCACTCCCCGTGATGCTCAGCAGAAGCTTAGGAATAAATGATCCAGTATCCCCATTCTGAAAAAAAGCCTTGTCCCCAATAATTAAACAAAAAGGTTGCAAGCTAAGGAGTAAAACCTTATCTAACTTAATCTAATCCCCCACTCTCCACCCCGAGAGTTTGAGTTTACTTCAAAAATTCGTTACATCATTTTATCTGAATCCATCCTTATGAAAGAAGAGATCTTACGTGTGGCTTGGTCACGGTTCTGTATCTAGGTATCGGAATTGCCTTTTTATGGTAAAATTTGAATTTTAATCTGCCGTAATGGAGTTGTGGGGGTTGGGGTGGCGGTTGTGGTCGATGGTGGTGGTGGTGGAAGTAGTAGGGCTGTTTTGTTCGGTTGGCCTAGACGCATTTATTTATACCCATGTATAGCTCGAAATCAGTCCGTGTTTTTAAATATGATCGCAGTACACGTACTTTAAGTTGATCTCAACTTCTGTATCCGACCGGTTGCCCCACAATTCCAAGCGACAACTAACAACCGAATTCTCTTAATCTGGGTTTCATCGTAACGACTCATCAAACTGCTTGTGACGCATACTGCAGAAAAAACTAAGCAAACATACAAACAAATAGATCTGCTCAAATTTCAAGAATTCGTCTGTATAGATTTACCCTTTTGATACCTTTGGCGCATGGGTTGGTGCATAGGCGGCGGAAGCGGGGGGGGGGGGGGGCAGGGGGCCTGGCCCCAATAATTTTTTAGGAGATTTGAGGGGGGCATGGGCCCCCCAATAACTGAATGTCGCAAAATAAATTTTACCGTACCGTAATTTAACAAATTTAAGTTGCTTTTATTACACTTCGGCTATTCTTTGGCTCAAATATTACTTTTCAGAGTGCAAAAGTTGCAAAGCTTCCGGGGGCTTCTCGCCCTGGACCCCCACATTATCGATAACCTGTAAGAGAGTTTATTTTCGCCCTTCAAACAATTGCATGGTATTCTGCAATTGTGCCCCACGTGCCCCACTCTGAATTTCGGAATCAATTCAGGTAGACTGAGACAAACTTCATATCTTCGGAATCTCTTGACTTTTTACTCCTCGGGTTTCAGGATGGACAATTTGCTAACAGATTTAGAGTGGCTAAAATTAGCTACCTTGGTGTGGATTAAAGTATGATCCTAGCATCTACCATGTTTCTACCTCATGTATATAGGGATTTTTTCAATTCCTGGGGATGCACAAAATCATACTTGGTGTAGTGGGTAGAATATTTGGGTCTATTAGCTCAAAAAGCTATTACCGTTACTTCACAGATAACCATAACACAATGCCCGAAATTGTCGAATATCAAAATTCTTTCAAGCATTTTCCCCAAAATAGAAAAGTATCATAGTAAGGATAACACGGTTCCGAAAGGTTAAGAGATAAAAAATCGCAACATATTTGAGAAGCCTGTGGCTTAAAAGAAACAATTATTCTTGAGACTGTTTTTAAATCTTGTGTAACACAATACCCGAAACTGCCGATTATTTTAATAGCTTCAAATCTTTGCCAAAAGACAGAAGACGCTATATTTAAAGTACAATTTTCATGGAAAATAAAAAGATGTGTGACACATTTGGGTAGAATGTGAAAAAGAGGTTTTCATCATCCCAACTTCACACTGTAGTCTCGCCAAAATTTGCCCGAAATGGTCAAATATTCGGGCAAAGGTTAAAAAAATGATGGGACGTTTTCAATTGCCAAATTAATTCAACGGATAGACAGGAGGGTGTTCAGGTGCCCAAAAGTTTGCCATTTATCCTGCTCTAGAGCCAAATACGGACAATGGTTATGAGAATCGGGTTATTTGTTTTTCGATACTTTAATGATGCAGGGTAAGAATGTCTTCCCTGAGTCGGCTTGAAAATTCATTCCAACACACCTTGTAACGTGACAATTCTGTCAATAAATGTTACTAATAAAAAAAACCATCTACTTCATTTCATCCAGTGGTAATGGTACATTTTATCTGATTCTGCTGATCAAAAAAGCGACTGCTAAGATCCCCATAGGCCTATTTTTCAAGAGTAAAATCATATATAGTCGGAAGTTCGGGCACACAATTTTTTTCAATATATATTGAATTTAGCCAAGAGTCGCAATAGAGTAAAATTCATTAGCATGTTTTCAGTTCCGGTTTGTAGTTTCTCCAGAATATATGCGGGGCCATTTCATGGCATTTTATCTGCTAATTTTCTGATCAAATAGCAACTGCTTAGATCCCTCTATAAGCTTGGGAAATGTCTTTTTCGACTGCCTCAGGGGTTCGATTTTTCAAAATTTTGTGCTCGCTCCGCGCCAACCAGTGGTGAAGCTCCGAGTAGATAGTCTTCCTAGCAGCATTTTAGTTTCAAGTGAACATTTTTTGTGCAAAAAGAACCTCGAATTAGCGACATCTAAGGCCCTATAAGCATAAGAAATGACATTTTTGACTGTCTGAAGTGGTAAGATTTTTCAAAATTTCCTGTACGTTTCGCCCCAACTTATGGTGGTGCTCCACTTAGACCGCTTCAGAGCAGAATTTGAGTGTCAAGTGATTAATTTTACAAAAGAAAACTCAAAATGGCGACTGCTAAGATCCCCATATAAGCCCGCAAAATGCCATTTTCAACTGTCTGAGGGGTCGGATTTTTAAAAATGTTTTGTACGCTTCGCGCCAACTAATGGTGGCGCTCCGCTTAGTCTTTCTGGCTGAATTTTAGTCTGAAACGAACGTACGTTTATGTGCAATTGAAACTTTAAAAGATGACTGCTCTGAATCTCCTAAAGAAGCATGGGAAATGTCATTTTTGACTGTCTGAGAGGTACGCGCCAACGAGTGGTGGCGCTTCTCTTTGACTGTCTTACGGGCAGAATTACATTTTTCGGGTTAAAATCTTCTGCCCCCAAACTGAAATGCTCCCCTGCGCTTCTGGAAATACCTTACTGAGGCGTGCACTGGAACAGCTGCTTGCAACATTCAGCAGGATTCCTGATTTGCGATCCTAGGATATATAGTCCAGAGGAGTAATGAACAGAGCTAATCAGCATCTCAAAAGTGTGTTTTAATCTTAGAAAAATCACAAAGTTTGCTCACCAAAATCAGAGACAAATAAACCTGGCAAATGCCATTTCCATCCATCTGGGAGGTTTTAAAATGCAAAATTTGTACACTCCGCGCCAACAGATGGTGGAGCTACGCTTAGATAGTAAACTCCAGCCACCCCCTACAAAAGTATCCAGCCCCCCATGGACCCCTACCTGGGCTTTTCCCCCTGAACCCGACCAGGGGCCCTTGAGCGGCCCCTGGACCCCACGCCATGGGGTTTGTGCTTCGCGCAAAACTGGACGCTTTACAGCGGCACCATTATGTCGGCTGCCGAAAAATTGTGCCTCCCTCCAGTAAAAACATCTTCCGCCGCCTATGTGGTGTTTAACACCAAGGTGTGGTAAAAGACGGTTTCCTTTCACCCCCAAACTACAATTTGTGTAGTGATCCACGTACAGCTCTTTGATTGACAGCAAGTTCAAAAACTGCAGAGTACTGTTTACTCATATTACACAGCATGTATTGATTGAACTGAGAATGGTTTGAACTTTGATCACATATTATTATAGGGTCTTACCTGTTTACAGCACTCACAATGAAGCAATAAACTGAGATTGTGTCTGGATAAGTTAGTTAGATGGAGTTTTACGGCCCAGTTTCCAACCTATAGGTTCAAGTCAAGCCGGTCAAGGCCACGGCCACGGCCTGTCGGGATAAGGATGGGTTCTAGACAGTTGTGGGAGGGGCTTAAGTAAGTGGGTTAAGGAAATTGGAACATTCTGGGGTGAGAGAGTTAGGCCTTTAAATTGGCCGACGCTCGTCCGTGCTGACAGATGCTGCGAATGGCGGCACACTGCGGTCCTGAGCAGTGTTAAGATGTGGTTTCGCACCGGTTCCGGTATAATCGCATCTTGGGATTCGTGGATCGCTCAGAGTATATGCAATGGGAATGTTTACCTTTAAATCGCGCACAGCAGGATTTTTCGCGGAATCGGGTCTTTGAGATCGCACGCGAAAACGGTATAACGTAATGTAATGAAGTCAAATAATCAGTGAATCTGTTACATTTTCCGACAAACTGAGCCCCTCCTGCCCAAACATACCGTATAACAAATATTTAAGATTCCCTTAACTAGTTCCCTTTAAACTGTTCCAAGTTTAATTTCCATGTCTTGAGAAAAGGGCGGCCGAACGCAGCACACCGTCAAATCGTCAGTGAATCTGTTACAACTCCCTGACCAAATCTACTACGAAAAGTTGAATCATAGGATCCATATCAAAACATTTAGACCGGAAATGTGTAAGCGAAGTAGCTAGCCTAAGTCACGTCTGTCACTAATGTGGCATATGGTCTGCATCAGGACTGTCATTGGTGATGACATATCGAATCAATCATATCCCATGACCATTACCCTTGCCCTGTGATTTTTGAAGCATTTAATAAGAACTGTATCTGAAAAAAATAAAGTAGACTATACGAAAGTATCGTCTTGCTCGTCATCATAAATATTGCGTTACTCCTAATACATGAATACGGGGTTATATTAACTGTCAAGAAACCAGTGACAGACATGTATTTGATCTTGGTCAAAACGGCACAGTAGCCCAACTTAAGACACGTGTATAATAGACAACGCTTGTCAACTGAAGTGTGACCTCAAATGAACTTCGGCCTCTAACAAAACAATAGAGTTCTCCCTCTCAACATTCAGTTGCCAATCTATATATGAAATATGAAAAGTGTCAGACCTTCCTATCTGGAGACATTGTGATTACAAGCAAAGAGTTACACACATACACACATACACACACACGCACACACATACACACACGGACTCAATGGTCGCGAGTAATTAGAGTATCAGACTTGCAGTCGGGAGGTCGCGAGTTCGAGTCCTGGCCGAGTCATACCGACGACTTTAAAAAACGGAACTTACTGCCACTGTGTTTGGTGCTCACTGTAGCATTAACAGTGGAGTAGGGAAAACAAGCCAGTGAACCACAACTCGGAAATAAGGCTTTGGCGGCTCGACTTAAACCGATTGGTTAGAAGCTGGGCCACAAACCCAATCTAACCTAACCACGTACACACACAACAACACATTCCTCAGCGTATGACCAGCCTAATCCAAAAATGCGGGTTAGAGTAAACGCCAAACGGATCATATTTAGATGACAATGGGCAGATATTGATACATTCCCCTTATTTGTAAAATACTATTGGATATCGGATTAGTCTTGTTGAAATACTGACAAAAATGTTGCTTTGCTGGAGCCTGCAAGGCGGATGTGTCAATTAATCCGTACATAATTTGCACACGCTCTTATTGGGAAATTGGCAACTTGCCTTACATATAAAGAAAGAACAAATTAAAACACGTGACAGTATATCATCGTTAATTGTCTGCTTGATAAATTCCATCGATGAGAAGTCGCCATTCCATGCATTTGTGACGACCACAGACCCCAAGACTGAGTTTTTATAACCCATATTTGCCATCAGAAGTATGACGTAGTGTTGAAGGACCGACATAACACGTTAATTCTTGCTGCTAAAAGGCGTGAAAGTACAAACATTTTCTGTTGTTTGATTTTCCAAGATAAATCACAAAATTAAGTCCTCCATCGACGGCCCGTGACGACTTGTGTCTCAGAAATGTGCAGTAGCACCCATCAAAAAAGTGGGTCAATGTCTTGTCTGCGAAGCGGACTATCTATCCAGGTGGAGTGATAGTGCTGCATCATGTACGCACATGCATGTTGACGACAGCTTCGCAGAGTGGACTATAGGCTACGCCGAAAGGCCCAAAGCAAGCAGACCTTAGAGTAAACACCATACTCAGAAAACGTTTCACTATTATGACTTTTAAGTATACAAACCTTCAACAACTCGTCCCATGTGTTTTGCCGTAGCCACTGGCAAACTTTTATTGACGAAACCTACGTAGGCGAATAACCACAGACGAGCGGTCGACCACCCGCGAAATTTTCTTTAGCTACTGAAAAGTTCAATTTGTTGAAATACCGCGCCGTAAATCCGAGTCGTTACTTTCTACAAAATAACTAGCAAATTCACCTTAGCGTTATACAAAGTAACTTCAAGGCTTTATTGCAGGCGTCGTTTTAATATCGATACAGGCCTATACTTCTGATTTTATGGTCGGCGTTTACTATATTTTTTCCTCGATACCTCGATGAAGTCTGACTGACAGTTGTGCTCTTGGTTGCCAGGATTTTAATTTAACTGCCAGTGAGAGATAACGCCCACCTAGGTACAACCAGCAAAATGACCCTACAAACTTAGAATAGGCCTACGCGATACGCGGTGCGGAGAGATAACCCCTAACCCTAACCATTCACTAGGAAGGTTTAACGCGAAAAGACGTAATATCATGTATACAACATTGAAAATAATGTTAATTATATGAAGACCCTTACATATTACAGACGATACGATATGACCCGAACGACTGAAACGACTGTCGGGCGCGAGCTATATATACTGTGACTATTGAAGAGAACGAGCTACCAATGAGTTTGATCCCATGACGAAATCGGTATTTGTCTATTTTTGAAAGATGAAGGAAAGACTCATCACAACCCCTTCCCACTAAAACCCATACCACACAATGCCAACGCGACACGATGCGATAAAAATGTCATTACTTATAGGCCGCTTTCATATTGGGCGTAATGCAACGCGATACCACGCGACACGGCCCTACGAGATAAACTGAGTAGCACTTTTCGACTTCCATCCAATTGTCGCGGTGCGATCATACGTTGCCGGAGTAGTTTGGTGACTGCTGATCAGAGAGAATTTTGTAAAAACTATCTCGTTAGTTTAATATTTGAAATATGAAGAACACGTTGCTGTAGTGCTGAAGGCCCTACTCTGCATAAGTGCTGGCGCTTTTTTATCGTAAAACTCTCAATGTTGAAGGGAATAAAAGTTGGCTTTTCGTATCAAGTGATCTAATGAGGCGTCAAACCAACTTCAAGACTTTTCACACTGATATACGTCAACTTGATATAGAAGGTGAACTTTTGATAAAATCATAGCGTCACGCCGTATCGTATCGCCGGCAGTGCGAGCTCGAAAGAATACTGATTCAAGTAACTTTTTTATCGTATCAGCTCTCGTATCACATGTGGATATAAACTCCATATGACATGGACACGTGTTTAATTATCGTAAAACTTTTACAGTTATTATGTTGTATCTCTCCCAGTCTATTTTACTACCAAACAAGGGTACAGCCAACGCTTCTCCTTAATCCAAATAAATTTCTGGATAAAGTGGTCTGAAGGTCACGGAGGGGTCAGAGTTAGCAGACAGTGCAGACAGATGCAATGAGAAGCTTTTTTTTGCTGGTTTTAAAGACTAAGGAAAATTTTCCAACATAATAACATATTTGTATTTATGTTAGGATAGCAATTGTGTCTGCAGCCTTCCGTTGAACTTGTAACATATGGTTTTTGTGTCGAAATGTAAACATCATGTTTTCAAATCTTAATTTCGGGCCAGAAGTAAGGATCGATACTTTATGACAAATGAAATGATGGAACCATTGTAAAATAGTACCTTGACCATACTACATGTTACAATATTACCAGGCACTATATGTAGTTTGGCCCCAGCATGTGTTCAGTACAAGTTTCTAAATTGCATATGGAGGACAGTTTGTGTTTTCAAGTAGTGACCCTTCTTTTCTCTCAATTAAACCAGAAGAGGAACTCCTTGTTTCTTTACTTCCACTTTCCTTCAGAATATGAAACGCTTTCGTTATATAAATGCATAGCAAGAAAATGAACTGAACTAACTTGGCATCCACAGAGGAAGTTCACCTACATTCATTTACTTCCAGTCAAGGGTGCGTGCAGGTCACTAGCAAGCTGCATATGTACTATAATCACAGTAGTCTCAGCCCCCGCCCCCCATAAAAATAATAAAAAAAAAAACTTGTTTTAAAATAACGTTTTAAATTTCACAAAATTTCTTTTGATTTCTCTTCACAGTATCTTTCATGATATATCAAAGTTAACCCAGCAATTGCTCAAATTCATTTCACAATTGAGGAGCAAAAATATGTTCACATGATTCTCAACTAGGAATCATGAAACATGATATCCTACTATACACTAATTCAAATTGGGGTGACTACATTTTCCCTTTAACCGAGGATAAAGCTAGATTGTCTTGTCAAAGGTCTAGTGACCTAAATATGTCAAGGTTAGTTATCTGACGCAAAATACAGTGAAAACCTTGAACATATCCAAAATACCCATCAAACGAAACAAAAAGATCATTCCACATGGTAATTTCCTGATTTGCACTTTAAGGTCAAGAGTATAGTCCCCAAACTTATTTTGAAGCAACAGCTAAATCTCACAGTTTCTTCTTATTTGTCTTCATAGTGTTTTTTTTTTTATTTTATGGCTTAACACTTTCTTCTATTTTAGAAGTTTAAAGTTTGGCCTTGAAAACGATCGCAATCACTTAAAAAATCACAAATTGTACTTACGAGATAATATAGGGTTCACAAGATAAATGTCATCACCGATGCAAACGGTCCACATTTTAACTTTTGCTTTGGCAACATATTACTACAGAAATATTAAAATTTTGAGAGAGGTACATCTTGAGAACGGTAAAATAAGTTGACGTGAAAACATAAACTGATTGTTGCCCTTTCCTTTTGAAATCTTACTCTTTGTTTGTCAAATAAAGTACGACTGAGCTTTTTGTTGACGCGTCGCAGTATTTTTCCAGTGTTTCTAGAGTCTAGAATTTTCATTTCATTTCTTTATTTCGTCCGTACAAATATAAACAGAAATACAAACTGAACGGACAGGGCACTAGAAAAAACAATTGTTTAACGAGCTGTGCCCATGAAAGAGACTTTAAAACAAAAAATATAACAAGAGAGCAAAAAGAAAGGAAGAGACAGAACAAAGAAACAATAAAATCAATTAGGAAAGAAACAAAGAAAGGATATACTTACTAAGTGTACTGATTGAATAGTTAAGATTAGGTAATTTTTACCTTACACTTAAAAGTAGCATATGTTCTATCATTTTTATTTTCGTTGGAGAGAGAATCCAAAGTTTATAACAGTAGCTATTTAACAATATTTTTTCTAAATTATATGTTAAAGGTGGCAAAATGAATCTTATTCATCCAACCCCCATTCTTATAGCTTGTTCCACTGCTGAAATATTCAACGCCGAAATTTATTCCAAGTAGTACATTGCGCAATAGTCTGTTACTTTTGTTGCACACCTTACACCATGGAAGTACTTACCATGGACTTCCATGCTCACATTATACCGCTTTGTTTCCCTTTGAAGTAAAAAATGTTTATATGACCTTGGATAGGCCTACTTCCTGTTTCCAAGCATAGCATGTTATACAGTGAGATACCGTTTAATTAGATCGCCTTATAACAGTAAGTTTCCTATCACAGATATTGGCGCAAGGTGCAGTAGTTCTCAGAAAAACAAAGAAATGCAAAGGCTGTAACTAGAGTAGTACAACAATGACATCACAAATTACCGTGCAATGTGCCCTTTCAAACTGAGTGCCAGATTAACTTCACAGCTTTTTATATTTCAGCCCAGGAATGCTCTGTAAATATAGGAGTTAGACTGTTTGAATTCATTCCTTAAGGTATTTTTTCGAATTTAGTAGATTTGGGCTACACTCTAAAGTTGAGTTTGTTACCGAAACTGAGGGCGCTATTGAAAGACGTCAAAGTCGTCACTGTTCCCCCTAACTAAGGATCGTTGGTTAGCTGTGGATTTGTAAGTAAAGGGTAACGTTGGCTGCATCAGCAGGGGGCTGCTACTACGAGTGACAGTTCCCTAGTTGCACCATGACCAAGAGTCATTTAATAAGGGAGGTATAACATAAATTGTTTGGTTACCCCAACTCCTTACTGACATAATTTGGGGGCAACTTGGGTCCAAGGGAAAATCTGCAGGGGAAATTTCCTTCTAAACTTCCCCGTGGCGCCACCACTGTTTAGATTGTCAAGACAGAAATCTATAAAAACTTCTTTAAAATTGACTAGTTTTTTGATATTAGAATTTCAAAGCAAAGGAATTGCCCATCTTTTCTGCATACTGACAAACAACGAGTTTTCATGTAGCTGGGTCAATGAACAAAGCATAGCGTATTACCGTCAAAACCCAGAGGTTATTGGGAAAATTCGTTGTATGTATGGGTTTGCGTGTGCGTGTGAATTTCCGTGTTTTGGGATGAAGAAAGTTAAGATGACTCATTCCCTCTGAGATATAAAAGGAGATAGGTTTCTTATTTGAAAAATTGGCAACAAAAACTAACTTGAGAACAAGAACGGTTGCTTCAAACTTACCTTGAAAAAGTAACTAAATTACGATAAAATCTCGTTAGTTTTCTTCCATATAACCCACATTTCAAGACTTAAGCATATCGCATACCGCTAAGGATAAGCAATAGGTTACAGCCAGTCGTGGAGCTGCCATATGGTCAGGGGGCGGTCCCCCCCCCCCCTGACGGACCAAAATCGTCTGTCGGCGCCCTTTTTAGGTTTTTAACATACTTTACTCTTGCACCATTTTTGGCAAAAAACATAATTTAATAGCGTTGTTTTAAGGCCCAGATAACAAAATACCCAAACAGCCACCAGTAACTGTTCTAGCTGCACTTTATTCTGATGGAAAGGGTCATCTTCTTTAATATTGGGATATGTTTTGCCGAAACGTATCTTCATGCTTTATACCCACTAACTTATGAATGTTGTCGCTGTGCTAATTTCATTGCTTCTACACCAAACGTGACTATAAGCTTACAAAATACACAAACTGACATTAAATTAACCCTCCCGGCCAAGTAAATATGCTGCAAAGCGCGCAACAATAATTGCAGCGCAAATAGCCCTCTTGTTGTCGGGGATAATTGTCAACAAAGAGTTGGTAAAGATACCAAAATAGTTTCCACAACATTTTTCAAAACCATTCAATGAGAAAAGTCTCGTTAGAATAAAATAAAACTGTCATCATGGTGGCAATGGTTTAAGAGTTTTAATGAGCAGTTTCCATTTTGCTTTTCTTCAAGTGACCATTCTCATGATAAATGGCTATTTCTGTAATGGCTTTTTTTCTGTACTTCCGTGGTCTCAATAGCCAGAAAATTGCATCAAAAAAGCTTAAGTCTAGGCTCCTTTTATGTATTATGAAGTCGGTATCTAGAGAGCCAAGCAGACCTCTTGTCTTGACTATTTCTTTAAATGTACTTAATTAATGGCTATTTAAGAGTGGTCACATGATGCAAAATACGTCAATTCATGTTTCTTTCGTGTACTTGTCTTGATTTCCAGATGCCAAAAATATACACCTAACGGTGTTTAATTTCCAAAACTTTTTCCTCTGGAAGATTGCTTGCTATTCAGCTCTAGCAGGTTTAATATTTATCTTCACAAAGTAGCCTTGCAATTATTTCATTAAAATCTTAAATCGAGACCTGACAGTAACACACAAAATATAATGACCGCCTTCGTACTAGAATGTGAAAGAAAGGGATAGAAACATGCGCGTCCACAGATAGGGACAAGAGGGGAATTTGCCCTCCCCTGGAAAATGAAAAAAACTGAAACAAAGAAAACATAAAGAAAAAGACGCAGAAAAATTAACATCAATATTTCTTAACAGTTCACTCAGTGTTTTTCCTATTTATATATGCGGTAAAAGGCTTTAAAAATGTCATTTCCAGCAATCTGAGAGGTATTTTGGGCCAAGTTTTCTTGCGCTCCGCGTCAGCTCATGTTGACGCGGAGTTTTTCCCCCCAAAATAATTTAGCCCCCGAATTTTCCTCCGTGGAGGCCAATAGATAGACAATTTAAACATGTTTTAATAGAAAAACTTGCTGAGGAGAATGTCAAAGTAGTCTTCGACCAGGTGCGGAAAATCAAATGTAAAAGTCTGAAAAGCCGTGGCTTCGATCGTGCTGAGGCTCGGGGTATTTATTCATTCGAAGCGCCCCTGCAGACCGTTTTCGCCCCCTCTGACCGAAATCACTAGCTCCGCCACTGGTTACAGCCAATGCATTTAAGAATTAGGTTGGGAAAATATTGTCACATGCTTTTCAAGAACCATTCATAGAATAGAGTAGAACTACAATTTTCTTTAAAAGCACGTATGCAAACGATGTGGATTCTTTAATATTCTAGAGTACTATGAACCTTTATGAAAGTGTTGAGTTCTTTTCTTTTTTGACTCGAGGTTTCGGGTAAACAAGGTAAATGATTTTTTTTTATTGTTGTAATTACATAATTATTTATTCTCATTATGGGTATCATACTTCATATATTGGTAAAGGTAGTCATTTATATCCTTATACGACGTAAGGACCAAAGCCAGAGGCTCGATGTTTAACATAAGGATCATTGCAGATAACTCAAATAAAATTGTGATCGTATTCCGTAGAAAAAAATGCTTCTGTGTGTGTGTAATTAAAAAAATGAGATATTTTAGCCAAAGATGGTTGCAAATCTAACGGTTGGCCCAAATCCATTATTCAGAGGCTATGCACACCCATCGAAAACTTAAAACCGTTTTTTTCTCAAGTGTGAAATTTACTAGTAGCTACTGATTGGTTTACCCTTGAATCTGCTATCTTGAAGTCCTGAGGTATTATGCTGGATTCTTTGAAGAGAAAAAAGAAGAAAAAGAAGCTGTTTCTTTTTACGAAATAATTTTGGGGCTACTGCTTTTGCCCTTTAAGTGTGTATTGTACGGAATATACGATAAGCTCATACTGAATATATTTTCAGTATTGAAATTCTGTAATAGGCCTAGCCCGACCTTTGGCCCCTCCCTTTGCAATATTCATTGTCGATGTGGCGACGCAGTTTTGACCCCACCTAAACGATTGAAATATGTAGAACGTTGTAAAACAGAGACAAAAAGCAATTGAAAGTAAGGTTTCAAACACCAAGGGTAAAATATATTTACCGCATCCCTAATCTTATGAAGATGACATACTTTTACTTACATGATTTGAACAATTAAAGCAGAAATGGAATCGAGTTTTCCATGTTTCCAAGTTTTCCATGTTTGTAGACCCTTTAATTGAGCTATGAACATAAAGTATGGGACGTTTGTACTGATTTCAATGATGTTGCAAAGTTGAAGTCAATCACTTAAAAAAATTATGCGAGTAAACTTTGACGACTAAGTTAAAGTCAACCTTTCTCAGACTTATTTGTACTCAGATATTTTGAACATTATTGGGTCACATTGAGTAACATTTAATTTGGTCAAATTTGATTACAGTATGGATTTCATTTGGTGGCTTCCGATGTTGTTACTCTAAAAAGCAAAAAGAGCCAGCAGATTCCCAAACTCCCGCCTCACATAGGCCTAATTATTATCCACTCTCTCTTCTTTAAATGATGGCCTTACCTTTCAAATAGTAACCTACAAGTGCAAAAATAAATCCTCAGTTTAGCGAGAGAGTAAGTAGCGTCCTCTGTAATGCAGTGTGAGTGGAATCCACTTGATATGCAAGTTTGTGCACCTTATGAGCAAACGAAACACTATCATCCAACAGAAAAATAGTGATCCAGCGACGAATAGCCCAAATATCAATTCCCGTCTGTTGTTTGAATTCAGTTTTGACTTCGTTTTGTATCGCTCCAAATAAAATGCGAGCTCTGGTGTAACTGCTTTCACTGAAAATCAAACGCTCCCGGCAACTAGTTCTCTGACCTTTCAACTGAGCGGAAAAAAGTTAAAATTATGTTCTTTGTGAATCTCTTGGTATGATTGTTCGTGGCTTGATCTTGTCCCAAGGCGGGTATATTGTCTGTTTACATGTCTTATATGATGCATGATGTGACGCTTTGTCAACCTTGTATTTGACGGTTTAAAGAGGTACAATAAATACTCTGTTACCACGTCTAGGCTTGGACATGTGCCGGCTCGGAGGACGTGCATGTGTTACCCCGCACCTGTATTCGCTGCACTCGTAATATCAATATGGTACACAACACATCAAAACCAGGAGGCCATTCTGGCAGAAGTTGGACAACTGTTATAAATATTGGACTTGGAACCATTCTGGGTCGAACCTAGTAACAGTTATTTTATAAATATGTCCACTGCGCATTTGCGATTGTTACATTACATATGGTTATAGGTTTGGCGTGACATGATTGTATGCTCTTAGAAGAGAAGAAGGGTTCGTTCGACAAGGTCGAAGCGGGGGGGGGGGGGCAGGGCGATGTTAGTCATGTTACCATAGTGTGTTGCTTCGCTTGAACGATTTTATTTTATGAAATTATAATTTCTCAGATCTTTATTGACGAACAGTGTTGTAGTCGAGACTGGCATATCCGAGACCGAGACCAAGACCGAGACCAGAGGGTGTCGAGATCTAGACGGAGACCAGGGCAAAATTCGAGACAGAGACCGAGTGTACTTGTTGCATAGGAAAATAAACTGTCCAAAATTTTGAATACCTTTTTACCTACTGTAACCTTAGTTACTTTATGCTCTGAAATGTAATGTGGCACCAAAAGTGCATCATCATTGATTTTGTACATGTTTTATCATATGCATGACTGCATGCGACAGTAGGGCAGAAATTATGCTCTTGTTGAGGATCTGGAAAAGTGCAAAAGGTCACCCGCCCTTTAGAAAAAACTCCCTTATGGTTATGGTCATAAGCAAAAACAAGGAGCTTCCAGTTGCATGACCAAACATAGAACAAATAACTTTTAAACACTAATCCAAGTTCATTTTTTCTAATGTGGCCATCATTGCGGTACAGAGCTCTTTCTCACAGGGGGGGGGGTGACTTTTCCCGACTCCAGGTGCCCAACCAAAGCGTAAGCTCTTCCCCACTGAGGGACCAAAGTCCGCCCAATTCGGGAAGGTAATGGCCATTTGTGGGGTGGCAGCCCCCTACCCGGGCCCTGTCCAGTACGGTCCAGGTGACCAGGCTCATCAAATCAGAACCAGTAAGTGCTACAGGTCTTAACTCACAGAATAAAGATAAACAGCCTGTCCTCTCACCCCAAACTACATTTATCATAGTAGTCTACAGAAAGTAACTTTTGGCTCAGTTCTTTGACTGATAGCTAGTTCAAACAATGCAGAGCATTAAAGCTTATATTACACAGCATGAACTATGCTGCGAGTGTTTTGATTTATCCACATTGCTCTTTTATCGTCACCCTGATGCAATGAACAGACATTGCGAATGAAGAGGATAAATTTTAGACAATTGTGGGAGGGGCATAAATAAGAAGTTAAGGAGAATAAGTGAGAGATTTGGGCCTTTAAGCCCTTAAAGATGGAGTGTGTGGACTCATTATATAAATACTTTTTTCCTCAATGATAAGCCCATTTTTTAAAGCAATCGGCGTTTTTGAAAAGTAAACTCAGTCTATGAGTTCATAAAGGCAAGGTGAAGGTGAGGTTCAGTGAAGAAAGCAATTTTTCCCTGAATGAGGGATGCAGTGTATTGAGTGATTGCCGGTAGGGGGGTCTAAGGGAGAGGGCTTCCCTCTCCCCCTTTGAAAATTTTTGATCTTTTCAAGTAGCTTAAATGCAAAATGGTGCAAGACTTTAGTCCTGACAGTTGAATTGTGGTGGTTAATGGGGTAAAACTGACCATTGTGTGTCTTTACATGCAATCAGATACCATGTACGCTACCGGTGCCTATTCGAAGTAAAATTTGTTTTTAAATTTGCATACTTTTAGGAGTCAAAATAAAAGAGTATCAGGGAAGGGCTTAAGGGCATGGGAGCATGTCATTTTTTATTTTTATGCACGAAAAAATTATTTCTACCGTAAATACAATACTATCAAAGTTGAGCGTCACCATCAGTTGATGTGGGAGAAAAAAACTGAAAAATCTCTACTCCTCAGATGGCCGAAAATTGTGTTGTCATGCTTTTAAAAGTGTATCTAAATAGTCTCTATTTTTAGTTTTCCTTTGCAATAATTGAAAAACCAGCAACTTGTTAAGAAATCAGAAATTTATCACAAAATGCACCATAACATTAGATGAAATGGAATTTAATCTTCAGGGAGGAATCTACAACGGAATTGAAAATATGCTAATGTTTCCCTATTGCAACCCGTGGCTTAATTCAGGCCTAATTGATGCAATTGTGTATGTAACTGTCCGAACCCCCGACTATAAAAGGTTTTACTCCTGACACCTGTTGCATGATAAATGTAAAACTATTGCTCACCGCACCTGAACATCCTCCACTCCCCTGCCCCTTTCTCGTATACCGGCTGAGGAACGAGCCTACGGGATGGCCCCTTCCCCTTTGTAATTTTTTTTGTAAAAGTTGGTGTCCTTACATGCAATCTGGTGCCACATGTGCTACCTTCTGTGAGGAAAGGGTGGGGTGGCATGGCCCAATTAATGACCATTCCTGGGTACTTCACTCAGTGGGGTAAGATAAAATTGATTGATGTCCATAATTACATAACAATGGACAAAAAACACTCAGTTAATTAAAAAATGAATAAATACGTAAGTTATCTAGGCATCTTATAATGTACGTAACACTTCATTTTTTATCTTTAGACATTATTTATCTTATTTAAAAAAAAATAAAACAACAAATTTTTGGCCAGTCTCGGAGCGAGACCACGACAATTTTCGAGAGCGCAAGGGTCCGAGACCGAGACCAGCAAAAGCCGGTCTCGAGACCGAGACCGGTCTCGAGCACTACAACACTGTTGAGGAAAATTCGAAAACTAATTATTTGGTGGATTAATAATATCTATGAATTTCATTAATTTGGAGTCTGGATGGGATTCTTCGTAAGGAGGTCACACTTAATTACACCCCTTCCTCCAACAAAATTGAAGAGACCGCGTGTTTAGTCTAATGGTAGAGCATCCGCCTTTCACGCGGAATGCTAACTAACTAACTAACTAAGTTACCAACTAACTAACTAACCAACAAAAGCGAAAGTTTGAAATCACCCGACTGAGTGACTTTCACTTCCAACTGGCCACGGACGTGAGGAGGGGGATGCACCCCTGAGACCCATTTTTAAACAGGTTAATGGGTAGGCAGTAGTATTTATATTTAGTGGAGATCTTTAAATGAGTCCAACAACGAAATACTTTAGTTCTTTTGCAATATTAAAGACGGCTGGTCTTCCAGGCCTCTGATAGCGGACTTTGTTTTCTCAGTTTCTGAGCTTCCAAAACCACCATTATGACTGAACAAGATATACGCCCTACAGCCTGCTACGTAGGTAAGACATCCGACTGCACATCATGTCCTTTACAACGCTTGTTATACAGTGATCCACTTGTTTCTGGACTGGTTATGTGGCCCATGTAAGTTTATTGATCGTAAGTAAGATTAGGTTCAGTCGACCGGTTCATCCCGACGATTGACCCTCAGCATAAAAAGATATGTCTAAATCAAGGTGTTGTAACCAATCTTTTGAGTGTTAGGCCGACAGTGAAACGATGAACCACGATGGCTCGGCTGCCCCTTCCCCATATCAAAGAGGTTCTCTTATTCTGTTAGGCAGTGCAGTGGAGTAGGACTCAGTTACGACATCGTGTGGGGAGGGGGGCTACTGCCCTACCGCAGAAATATCCTTCGTCATCACAGTTATATTTTCCGCTTATCGTAGATTTAAAGGCTGAAGGACATTAAAAGTGAAGTTTTCCATATGAAAGGGAAAATTCATCCCTTCCAACTTGAATTAAGTTAGGCTACCTAGTCACACTAATTCAGGAATGGCTCATCCCAGTCACATGACAATACTTTCTGGCCTATTCTATTTAGGGAGAATATCTGACTGCTTTCTCTTCCTTAGCTGTGATTAGTTGTAACAATTTGTTTCGAAAAAAATTCAGGAGTGCTTATAGTGAGATGTGACGAGATTTGCAAATATTGTCTACTTTTCCTGAGCTATTCTGGGTCACTGACATGCCAGTGGCTTTTACCGTTCTTGTCAAATAAATTGCCATTGTTGTCACTCTTCGTCAACATCCGCATAGCTACCCAACCAGTGAGGTTTAAAATCCCCCACTCATTCAGTAGCAAACACAGAATGCCCAAATCACTTACATAGCCTATAAGTCCCTTTTGCAGATATTACTTGGAAATGTAAACTTAAGTGAAATTCTGCTAACATTTCTTTCAAAATGTATTTTTGACGCGCTTGGTGCGTTTACCGTGCAGTCAATTTCTCATCATAATATCAAAAACAGATCAAAACCGCCGAGTCCTTACCCATGGTACAAAAAGACACGCATAGACATTTTTACGGATTGACGTCACTGCATCTGTAGAGGTTTGTGGCATTCTCTGAAAAGGAATGTAAAGATATATACTCTTGGATTGGAATACTAATCTCGTTTAATTTAAATTCGTAGAAGTCTGAATTGTGCACCTCTACTCAGTAAATTTTCAGTTCCTTCGGTTCCGTGCCTGTATCTTCGTACTATAATAAAATCGACTTGTATTGACGTCTGTATTTAATCCTCGCCCCTGGCACGTCGTCTCCATTGAGGTATATAGTCCGGTTGCGTTTTCTACAGAAGTCGTCCTGAACTGCATAGTAGGCCTATGTAGCAACGGGTAGTCAGTGGCAGCACCGTGTACTTGAACTTTCAGTGTCCGTAATTTATTGAAAAACAAATCTTCACAAATAAGTTCTGGGAAAGTTTATTTTATTCGTATTTTTAACAGGTACAATGTATGATAATGATATTTCATTTACTATTTCGCAGAAAGGCGGGCATACCGATAAACGGCCACGTCATATAAACACTTTTCTGACAGTACTTGGTTTCCGGCAAGTGGAAAATATAAACATAAGTATGCTAGGGTAATCCTTCAACTGAACTTTTAAATAAATACAATTGACTGGCAATGCGTTGAAATAATACACAGTTACAAAAACCAGAAGTTTTCTATATAGATGCTGCAACTCAGAGAATGTCACGTCGATCGTGTTGACTCTTAAGTTTTAAACTTTAAACTTTGTGCTCATGCTTGGCTCTCCGTAGTTGCTGTATATACTCAATAATGAACACCTATTGTAAATTGCCTTATAGAGGTGTAACATAGACGTGACGCCCTCACTTTTGTTCAATTTTACCTGTAAAAATGGACGGGGAAACATCCTCTTCAAACTTAGAACCCAATATGTTGCAAATTAAATTAATCATACTGCAAATATTTGTAAATATTGTATTAATTTTCTTGTGTTCTGTATGTATACATGTTCAACATGTAAATAAAGTTGGTATTCAAATAAAAAAAAAACCAGTGTGTCCAAACCCTACCAAATTTGTGGAAAAAATTTGGCCTCGGTCCCAGTGGCATAGCTGCGGAGGGCAGGGATTAGCATTACTCTGAAAAAATGAAAAATTGGAAATTGCTATACGTTACACCAGATAATCAAGTAACCCTGGTAAACTGCAGTGCCGTTTTCCCATATTTTCTTTCATAAAATTTTGAATTCTCTCCAATTATTTTAAATACTTCTTACAAAAAGCAAAATTTTTGGCTGACTCATACAGGGCGCCGCAAACTGCAAAGCGTAAATAAAGCAAGTGCGCGTTCATACTTAAAAACAGTTTTGGAAACTTTCTAGAGCTCTGGAAATGAAAAATCGGAAAATTATCCTATATGACACCAGGTCGTCAAGTGACACCGGTCAGCTGTAGAATTAAGAATTTCATGAAATGAAATTTAGGAAAATGACCCTATATTGTTGTCTCCTCAATTTTCCTTTATAAATCCCAAATTTTAACGAATAAGATCTTCATTTTGTGAAATAATTGTTAAAAAAAGTAACAAAGTTTCGAAAACTTTTTTGAATGTAGTCGGAGAGTCCCAACTGCTCAATCTACAGACTTTGAATAGCATTATGTAACAACAATGACCCTGTTGTCGTCGTACAGTCTTGAAAGTGCACATTATTCAATAATTCCAAACGTTTCCCTTACAAAAACCGGTAGAATTCAAACTTTTTCTGCACTTCAAGATCCATATTTCTAAATACTTCTTTAACAGGCCAAACATTTCGGCGCACCTCGCGCGTTGTAGTTGCGCTCCTAGTACAGTAATCTCCACACTAACAAAAATAGGAGAACGTCGGCTCTCCCCTCTCCGTGAAAAAAAAACCAAAGCTAGACCACTGCAAAGCCTCGGCACAACCTTAGTAGGAAAAATAGCGGATAGTCACACTCCTGGATTGGATTCAAGTATTGAACAGACGACAAATGGGAGAATCAGACTTGATATTGAAAAGAGCGTATGAAGCGGAGCTGAGGGAAGTCAAAAATGTGGTGGAAGGAAATAGGTTTCTGCTAAAATAGGCGTAGGAATCGGAGAGCTGGGCGACATCCCCAATGAAAAATAAAGGGGAAGGAAGCATGCTTCCGCCCCACCCCTCCCCCTTCCTGGATCTGAAAACCCCTTTCTGATTTTTTTAAATCTAATAAAAAACAAAGTTTAGGCTCGCTTCGCGCGCCGCAAAATGTAGTAAAGAATGCATTAGTTCTCGCTCGTAAATCAGTTCGATAATCTTTTTCGAGCTCTGGAAATGGCAAAATCGGATATGTACCATATGTGATACCACATCATCAAGAGACACCGGCAGCTGTATTGCTATTTTTGTAAACTGTCTTTCATAGAATTGAAAATTTTCTTCGAAGACAGCTCTTGATTTTGAAATATTTTGTCTAAAAAGGACAGCAAAGTTTGGGAAACTTTTGAAAAGTCATCGGATAGTGTCAGTTCGTAGGCCTTAGATAACATTATGTAGCAACGATTCAGTCGTCGTGCAAATCATCCTCAGATTTGCCACCAATATATGAAGTTAGTGCAGATTCTTCAGTAATCCCCAGTCCTTTAAATTTCGCGCGCCCTAAATTGCAACCCTTAATGCAGTAAGTGGTCGCTAATAAAGCAGTCAGTGGTAAACTTTGCCGAGCCGCTATATAGCCCGGCTTCAGATTGAGGCAAGTGCCACCTGGAATGGTTATTTATGCCACCATGTTTTTTCGATTCCCTGACATGTCTATAAACAGAAAAATTCAGGTATATGGGTATCTTCGGGTGGGTTGGGGAAATATATCGGGTCATCTGCCAAGAGTCAGGGTGCTGAAAAAAAATTAAGGGGTAGGGGAAAGTAAAATGGCTATTATTTCCCATGTAGACACTCGAGAGTTGCAAACTACCCCTCAAAATACTTGCAAAGAAATTGTTGTTTAGTTGATATACACATTTTGAGAATCACGTGACATTTGAGGTCATTGAAAGTCAAAAAGGTACGAAATTTGACCTTTGACCTAAATCTTGACTATGCTATTTTAAAATGTAATTGTGTACAGTAAATTGATTCATTTGTCCTATTATTATAATTAATTGAAATTTTAAAATTAGCGGCCATTTTGCAATATCCGCCATCTTGGTTGACCTGGATCCTAAAAGAAATGTCCAGAAATATACTTTGTGAATATTTACAACAGAAAATGGATACAGGTTAGTTTTTCCTGTGCCAAAAGTACTTTTAATGTTTATTTTCCTATCGTCATGATGTATCAACATAATTAATGCATCGGCGGCCATTTTGCTTTTCCGCCATTTTGGTTGATCTGAGTTCCAAAAGAAGTATTTTAAAATGTAAATTGGGATTATTTGTCATAAAATCTGGCCAGAAATTAAGGGCAACTGTGTCAAAAGTATTATAAATGAATATTTTTCTTATTATTTTTTATACATCATGATCGTTTTATTGGCGGCCATGTTGTTGTTTCCGCCATCTTGGTTAGTATTGGGTCCTGCATAAAATACCAGAAATCATGTTTTGAGAATTATGTACAATTTTCTATAAAGATATTAGAAATTTTTAGTCGAAATATATTTTTAGTGATTATTTTCTGACATTTATTTGCATTTTTTTAATTATTTTTTTATTTTTGTGGAGAATTATTTACTGTATTGTTTTTACTTCTTCAGTGCATTTCCGACATATTGAATGACAAATACTCTTGTATCTAGGATTGTCAAGTTCCGCCTTTATTTGAAAACATTATTTGACATCATTGTGATTGAGGAATGTGGAAATTTGCAATTTTATTCACAATTTTTTGGAAATATTTCATTTAGTTTGGCAGCCATTTTGTTGTTTTTCCGCCATCTTGGTTAACCTGAATCTCACCAAAACAGTCCCAAAAATTAATTCTGGAATACTTGTCATAAAATATGACTAAATTTTAAAAGTAGATCCCTCAAAAATATCTTTTAAGAATATTTTCTTTATTATTATTTAATTCAAAATATTCAAAATGTTTGCCACCATTTTGGTTTTGGCAGCCATTTTGACAAGGCGAGACCCAAAATATTTTCGTGCTCAGCGGACCGTAACGTTTCCAAAAAATATTGCGACGGAGAGTTGTAGGATTGCCTGTGAGATGCCTGTGGGCCATAGCCTATAATGACCACTCCAGATGGCACTTACCTCAATCTCCTGCCCAATTTGAAGCTATTAGTACTGATATTTCATTGTATTGTTTTGCACCTTTTTAGGTATTAAGAAGGGACAGGGGTATCGATATGGACATGAAGATATGCAATTAATAAATTTGCTATAACAAGGAATGCTTAAATAGGTATAAAAATGATTTCGGGATGGTGTACAGCTTGCAACGCTCATTAACCGTGAATAGATTGTCATTTCCGGGTTGGAAAACTATGTTTTTCTAACAAATTTTTTACTAGTTAACATTTCGTTCGACATTGGTGCTTCCTAAGTACAAACCCTGGAACATTAGTAGTCTAAAATTGTCTGAAAACATGAAATATAATCATTTCAGGTCAAACTAGGACAAATGAATCAATTTACTGTACACAATTACATTTTAAAATAGCATAGTCAAGATTTAGGTCAAAGGTCAAATTTCGTACCTTTTTGACTTTTAATGACCTCAAATGTCATGTGATTCTCAAAATGTGTATATCAACTAAACGACAATTTCTTTGCAAGTATTTTGAGGGGTAGTTTGCAACTCTCGAGTGTCTACATGAAAAATAATAGCCATTTTACTTTCCCCCACCCCTTAATTTTTTTATTATTCAGCACCCAACCCACCCGAAGATACCCATATACCTGAATTTTCTGTTTATAGACATATCAGGGAATCGAAAAAACATGGTGGCATTAATGACCATTCCAGGTGGCACTTGCCTCAATCTGAAGCCGGGCTAATTGTATTCAATTTCTTTATGCTACTGAAGCTGCTGCTAGGGATATTGAGCGACATTGTTTGGTATACTCTGAATGTGTTGTACGTTTATGCTGGATCTCATGGAAATCACATCCCAACATTCCAACAGTATCAGATTTCAAGGAAAAAACAGGACATTCAGTTATAAAGAAAAACAAAAGGAATCTGAGGCAATGTGCCTAGTTTACAAAACATCCTGTAACCTTGTTGAGAAGTGGAGGTATTTTTTATTTAAAAAAGAAAACAATATTTAAAATGAGATATCTTGAGTTAGGTAGAAGGTTTTACTATAAAGTTTAGAGGACATGGTCTTGAATATTTTCTCTTCCAAACGAGACCTTAGTTAAAAATCACCAGTATATGCCTTTATATCAAAAGTTTTACCCCTCCCAAAACTGTTTTTTTTTTTTCGCGGATAGCCATGGTGGGTTACATCTCTATGTTCCGACGTCTCTATGTACCGACAAAACGGCGGCAAAGTACATTTTCATCGGCACCAAAATACGTTTTTATCGGTGCCGAAGTACATTAAAGTCGGCGCCAAAGTACATTACTGTCATCGCCAAAGTACATTATTGTCGGTTCCAAAGTAAATTTTCATCCGTGCCAAAGTACATTTTCATCGGCGCCAAATTACATTATTGTCGAAACATAGGGACGCCGGAACATAGAGATGTCGGAACATCGGGATATCCCCCATGCATGGTGGACCTATCGCAAAATTGTCACATCATCACATTTTCTGTACATGTTGAACATTAAGCTATCATGCTTCATCTCCATGGTAGAGGGGGTTTAATAGGTACAATAAAGTGATCGGAGGTCGGAGGGGACGATAAATGCCTATTTAGAGGTTTACAACAGTTACCCCCGCTGGAGAAAAAAGACTCCCAGAGGAAAGAGACCTAATCGTTTCAGATTCAACATTTGTCTTTCGTCGAGGCCTGACGGGACGACGCTGTATTTTTCGATTGATTGCAGGAATTCAAAATAATCCTTGTTGAAATTCCTGAAGTTCAAACAGGCAAACAGGGAAATAAAAGAATAAATGTGATCATTCGATACCAATTTAGTTTTTTGACCTGCCAACCTTCAGGTTGCATAAGTTCCGCTCAATTAAACACATCGAGTGGTAATAGACATTTGTGATAATTTCGATTGATTGAGGTGAAGGATTGATGATATTCAATGCATCCATCGGAACCATGTGATCTTTCAACCCTCAAATATTTAAATTGAGACTTGTCAATCACTTCCCATTGGGAGTCACACCCGAGCCAATGTCAAAAAAATTGTCAAACCCGTCTGGCGATTTAAGTTATGTTTTCGTTCTTATAATATTATGATTGATGATATTACTGCCTACTGTAAGTTTTGAAATCGGAATTGGGAAATATGGTTTAATCCAAACATATCCAAGACGTACTTGTTCTTTTGTAGAGTGTTCCCTTATGTCGTGTGCATACATTGGGTGTTGTTGAATTAGTGAAGAAGTCTGACCAATTTCATGAATGACTCTTGAAAATCACGTGACAATATTTTCCTCACTGAATTGTGACATGAAGAGGTGTAACAAGCCCTTGAGTTTAATGATACCTTGAAGGGATAATATTTACAGATTTACTTCCTGAAATGTCGATAGATACTTGGAAGGAGAATGAGGAGAATTTGGGGGAATTTAGCTCCTGTTACAAAATAAACTGTTTTGGGGAATACATGTTATATAAGGAAAGTGCAGCCCTCACAACAATATTGGTGTACCTTCATACCGGTGGCCTAGCTACAGGTGGGGGCAAGAGACATTTGAGACACCAGTCACCAAACTACAACAATGCTTTTCTGTTTTCCTTCATAAAATTTTCGAATTCTTTCCAATAAAATCTATACAGTTACAATTATTTGTTTTAAAGAATAGCAAACTTTCCCCGCGCTTCTCCACCCCACATTGCGATCCCTATGCAGTAAGTGCTCGCTCATGAATCACTCTGGTAAACTTTTCCGAGCCGCTACTGTGCCATTTGCCTACATTTTCTTTATTATATAGGCTCTTGATTTTGAATTTTTTTTTTTTTTATAAAAAGGGCAAAAAAGTTTTGGAAACTCTTTGAACTTCGCCTCAATTTGCATTCTTTATATGAAATAATGTAACAACAACGATCTTCAGTCGACATGCAATCTCAGATATATGCTAACAAGAAACGAAGATTCTTCAATATAGTCCCTTAAATTTTCAGATTTCCGTACAGGAAACGAAGAATTTAAACTATTTCATCCAGTACAAGCCCCATATCTACAAATGATTGTTTAAACGAACCCAAATTTTCAGCCCACTCCGCGAGCCGAAAGTTACGTCCCTACGGTCCCTCATTTTGTAGTGTTCACACTTAAGAAAAAAATGGAATATTGGTTCCTTGCCACCCTCCCCGGCAGGGACGTCGATTCCCCCGCCCTCCACTTTTTTGAGTGGAGGGGACGCTAACGTAAAAGTCCCCCCCCCCCCCCACTTTTTGTGACCTGAAACTTAAAATTTAGGTACTTCCAAAAATACTATACATGTAGGTTATGAAACATCTGAACATGTGCTCTACCGATTACGATCGATTTCTGTATCAATAATTATACGTTTATACTTTGCAAACCCCCAAAATTTTCGCGCCCTCCACGCGCTCCCGGTATCTTTGATGTTCCTTTTTTCACTTGCATATTAAACATGCATTATTTATCTGTCTCTATGATTATGTCGATTGTTCGAGCGCATAGGGCAGCAGGTGTGGCACAACATTTAGGAATTTGAAGAAGATGAATCATCCCCTACTATGTTTTAATGAAATTTGTAATCTTTAGTGAATGGCCAGCCTGCAGGGCGGGCTTACACATTTTAAGGAAAACGTCTCGGTGCGCAGTCTGCATGTAAATTTTTCAGAAAAGTAAATGATTTCAAATGCAAAATCTCGACACGAGCACATCACACATTCGTATAGCGATTCGACCATTTCGTATTTAGACCATTATTAGAGAAGTAAAATTACACTGAATTCAAGTTTGCTAGATTAGAAACTTCAATCTGGAATTAGAGGTACACCTACACCTGTCTGCAGATAGTGTATGACGAGATGGCGTTCTAAACTTTGAAAGGACATATTTAAATGTCTTGTATCAACAATCTTATACCCTAAGGACTATGCAAAGGTGTCTCAGTAACACCAGTGGGTACCACCTCCCCCCCCCCCTCCCCCACGATCTGTGATTTTCATGCAGTAGTGTGAAGTGTGTTTTGATGAGTTTATGGATTTAACCTTCTTTCTTCAAAAATGGTTCCTAACTATTAAAATTTTTGTGCAAATCCTTCGCAAACTATCACAATTTAAGTTCGTTGTGATTCTATTTACTTATAGAGTATAACCGGTATTAAATCACATTGACCGCAAAGTCCAAGTAGTTACCCACACTTTCAAGACCATGTTTTGAAACCTTTGGAGTTTCCTAGTAACTCAAAATATGGCCCAGTTCTCTCACCCCAAACAGTACCAATTCCCCTAACCTTCTTACTTAAGCCCCTCCCACAATTGTCTGAAATTCATCCTCATGCACATAATCTCAGTTTATTGCTTCAGGGTGAGCATAGAAAAGCTTAATGTGTATAATCAAAACACTCTCAGTACCGTTCATGCTGTGTAACATAAGTTTCGGTACTCTGCATTGTTTGAATTAGCTGTCAATCAAAGAGCTGAGCCAATTGAGAATTTTGGTACCCCCGTACCAAAATTGTAGTTTGGGGTGAGGGTTTGGCCCTTTAAACATTTAGCACCATTTTGCATCTGGGCTCTTCTCTCAGACACCCAGTGGCGTAGCTACAGGGGACAGGCGACTCTGAAGAAATGAATAATTCGCCATTTGTGAAACCAGTCTTCAATGTGGTTTTGACAAATCATAAAATTCCAAATTCTTTCCATTAAGAGTTCCAAAAAAGCAAAATTTTCCGCGCTTCGCCCGCCGCAAATTACAATTCCTGAGCAGAAGTGCTCGCTCATACCAGGGAGTTGCTACAGCTTCCTGTTCATACCTTCAGTTTGGTAAACTTTTCCGAGCTCTGGCGGTGACAAAATCGGAAATTTGCTACATGTGGCACCAGTCTCATCAAGTAACAACGGTAACTACAGTGCTATTTTTGATTTCATACAGTTCCAAATTCTCTTAAACATAAGCTCTTGGCTCAAAAAATTTCGTCGGAGAGCCTCATTTCGTGGGCGTTGGATAACATTATGTAGCGACAACGATCTTTGGCCGGTTATCGCCTTGACGGTAACCAATAGAAGATTTGCATGAGTCTACAGACTTTTTGTTTTTATCAAACTGAGTCGACTTGTGCAAAGTGAGGAGATGGATGGAGAGTGGGCTTTGGGAGGGTATGTTTAAAAAGAGTTTGTAGAAGAATTTCTTCAATGGTTCATGCAGAGGTGTACGGGAAGACATCTCACAGGAGGCGGATGGTGTTTGCCCTAAAAATTTTGCAGATTGACCGACTTCCCCATTTACTACGATTAGCACCCAAGGATGGGTATGGATGAGACCCCCCCCCCCCCCCCTCAAAAAACCTCTAGGGCTATTTGAAGATATCAATTTATACTTCTGTGAGCTTCATACATCAGTGATGTCCACAGCACTGCCAACATCACTGCCCCTTGCCCTGAAAATACGAGTGTCAGTGCCCTAATATAAGCAAGTATTTTTTTCCTGCTCTAAGAGGGCTGCCTCCCAAGACCCCCGCCTCGTTCGCCTATAGGGTTCAAGGAAAGTGAAAGATGGTGATTATTTCGGAATCCTTGCGACAATTACAGCAACGCTACGCAGCCTAGACTATGAAGGCCTAAGACATTGCATGTTGTGTTTGGTTGGTCCATAGAACTTTTACGGGTACGAGCGGTACGACAAGACGAACGCTATATTGTCATGATTCTGATTCCTTTCAGGTATGGTGTAGCCTCGTACCCTTTTCTTTTCGTTATAAAGACTCGTTTATAGATGCACCACCTAAAAATTCCAATGGTTTCGCATTTCAAGGTCAACCTGGTTTGGACAAGTAACGAACGGAATGTTTTGATGTAATTTGTAACAAACAAATCACATGGAGCTCAGGGTCGGACCTTAAGGAATGTAAGGATATAGATCTACTTTAACAGTTTGAACAATAACTAAAAGACTTGTATCGAATTATGAGGTGATTTTACGTGGGATAGTCCCCTGTATTCAATAACTTTGTAGGGATCCTTCGTGATATAAATATGTATCAGGCAAATTAACCACGTAAGAATGGGTGATTTATTGAGTTAAAACTTCTTGTATTCGATTTTTTTCAACCAATTTCTTGGTTCTTCCCGAATGATGTCGGCGCGACTTAAAACTGGTCTTGCAACTGCCAATCGCAGTCGTAAACTCACGCACATTACACGACTGTTGGAGCAGGGAGCCCGGGTTGGAGATCCGACGATTGAGTTGAGTTGTGGTGTGCAAAGTCGTGTAAGTGTACGGCTAGCTTAACCACTTGGCCATGCAGTCGGTCCAACAGAGGTAAGACGAGCCAGGAATAAAAATCAAGTAGGAGGAAGGGTGGATGGAATGAAGAACAATATTGAAATCCTCTACTTAACAATGAATGACAAATTAAAGTTCACCAAGTCGATCCAATTTCAAGAAGCAACCGCAAGTTTTGTGGCTGGAGGACAATGGGTAACTAATGGAAGGGTGGGGTTTGGTAATATTGTACATATTCTGTATGAGCTACGCTGTCCTTTAGAGGAGTCATGGACAGGCGTGTAGCTACAGTAGGGGTGCTGGGCAGCGGCTGCTGGCCCTCGATTTTCCCACCCAGCACTCTGGGCAAACATACCTCTCCCACCCAGCACAAAGCTGCCCAATGAAACCTAAAACTAACCTGAATTTTACTCCTTAAACTGCGGTGAATATGAAAATTAAGAGCCCAGAAACGGGATATATGTCATATGGGGTAGAGTGAGGTGTTTTCACCAGATCAGACAATTAGCATTCAAATTTTGCTTGTTACAGCCCTGGCTATGGACAACTGTTTATGGGATAAGTAGGTACTATTGATGTCCTCAAAGAAAGACTCATGCTACAATACAATTAAATACTTCAAAAAAATTGTACCCTTTAATAAATATAGAATTGCTTCTCTTCAGTTGAAAAAAAAGCAGCAGCAGTGTGGAAGATTGCAAAATGAAACCATAAACAGTGGGTGTCCTCCTTATGTTGTAAGGTTTATTTAACAAAGAGTGTTCTTATAATGTAAGATTTATTCAATCAAGATAATCAAAGCTGACTCCACAGAAAAGATATCAACTGAAAGACAAATTTTTAGATCCTTAGATATTTTTATATTTCCATCATCTTATGATATAAGATAAAACATTTTTTGGCTAAGTATCTCGTGACCTGTATCAAACCAGCCAATGAACAAACATTTAATTATGTAGTAAGTGTAAACTGCTTTTACTTAACACAACATGCTCCAGTATTGACATACAAGTTCTGTGGGCAATCCCCCCCCCCAGGTGATTACCAAGTCACTCATTTTTGTAACATCAACAACCCTCTTTTCAGCAACTCATATCAAGTGACAATGCAACTTGATGTGTTATCTCTAGGAGGCAAAGTCGGCCAGTACTTTTCAATTCTGCAAGTTGTGACTCAAGTCATGACTTGATTACAACTCTGCTCACTCCTCCTGTCTCTCTCTAATTCCCCCTTTGGACAAGGATTCTGACAGAAGAGACCAAAACTCAAATGGCTATCCACTGTATCCAGTCAAAGATAAATTTTGTCCCAACCTGAAACTTTTGCAGAACTTGTCTTTTGTACCAATGAGTTTGTACACAACATAATTTCAGCAATAACTCTCCAAAATATCCTTCTTCTTTGCAGAGCTTTTGGTGGGAGTAAAATTTTGCTCAGTTGAGAATCAGGCCACTCCCTTGCTGCATGTCCTATAACGGTGGATGATAACTGTTTTCCCTTTTTATAAGTTTCAAGCAAACAAGATAAAACCTGCCATGTAACACACTGTTATATAATATAAACTACTTCTAGCATTAAATAAGGCATTCGCCTTGGACAAGTCCAAAAAAGCCAACTGGTAGATATTGTTCAATCAAAGAACATATGGAGGGGCAATTCTGACAGAACTTTACATATATTACTCTCTTCTGTCTTAACAGGTGGAACCTTTAAAAACTCTAAAATGGTTCAAATTCGTAACTGGCCAGCTTTCCTTAATTGGAATATGATTTGGGTAAATTCAAACTATACCCAATATGAATAAAAGTCAAGCTAGTATTGGAAATTATGTGAACAGACTAGCTTGGGTGTAGCTGACTGTTGCACAGCTACACTTCACTTGCCTACTTAATATGTAATTGAAAAAATATCCCTGTACTGACAATTGCAAGGGCAGACTAGCCGGCTTAGCCAACTGTTCACAGCTAGACCTCACTTGTCCACTAATGGAACTGTACTATAAATCACTCAGCATTAACAGCAACGGATAATATAGTTGTAGATAACTGTTGCAAAGCTACACCTCACTTTTATACTCACAAAATTATATTCATATTTTCAAATGACATCATGTCATAGGAAATGCATATAAATAAACAGAAATGGAGAAGGCTAGAAGGTTAGCCAGGATGGCTCTAACATTCATTACACAGTTGCATTTTGTTGAAGTTATACCAACATATTTAATATTGACACAGGATCTGCCACCTCTGACCACTTCCCTCACAAAACTACTGCAGGGCATGGCATGTATGCCCTCTTTGCCCTGAGTACAATTGCTTGTCTTAGCTCGTGGGGTTGGGGTGCAGGTAAGTGGGCTATGTACCAACAACCACTGACTGAAAGGAAAATATTCTACTGAATTGTCAAAATTTAACTTTGCTCTAAAACTCATATGTAAGAACTAGTACTTGACAATTAGATACATGACCAACCTTCATTACAGGATAACATGGAGGGGGAGAAACAGCGAGGATTCTAAGTTCACTTATCACATGTACCAAAAGAAGATTTCCTACAATCCTCGACAAAAATGATGGGACAAAACAAGCAAAACAAGCAATGTACGGAACACCATCCCCCCACTCCCCCATTCAATGTTGCGGCAGCCCAAGGCGTCCTGAAACTTCAACATTGATACGGGGAGCGGGGTTTGTCCCATGTACTTTTGTCGAGGATTGTCGGAAGCCTGTACAAAGGTATAGGAATTTCCAAATTTTCGTTTTAAATGCTCTGAAACGAGTATAGTTGCCTTTTTACTTTTCAAGCTACAGGAAAGTAGTAACAGTTGAATTTGTCCGACCAGTATACTGGCATGTTAGATTAGCGATGGGGGCCCGAATAAAGATTTGTCTTCCTCAAGTTGCTCATACGAGGAAGGGGAAGGGGTAGATAGTACTTTGCCTGGTGAGAGATTTAATTTACTTTAAAAATTTCATGTACTGTAATGGGGAAAAAAAAGGAAGTTTTTCCATCTTATTTTTCGTGTTAGGGGTTGGGGGTAACATATTTCACGATTTACCCAACGGTTAACCACAAAATTCTCTCTTTTTTCGCATAAATAAACATTGAATGATGATTTAAACTACAATCTGGTTAAAGACGAAATTATATGTAAGCATAAGGGGTAGTGAAAGTGACAATGAACGTCAAGATTTCTCGAAAATGAAACGGTTAACCATTTTTGCACAATGAAAGTTCCCTATAAATAGAGAGATCTTCTATTTGCACGATTAACCCTCAACAGTCATTGAGATAGTGTGTAGGTCAATGGTTAATCATGTTGAGGTCAACGGTAAACCGTGGCGCTAATTAAATATTCTTAGTAATGGGGAGCAGTGACGAGTTCTACATAGGGATAACGAATAAATTAGGCGTTCTAAAGCCTTCTTTCGGAGCTTTCTGTAGCAGTTTGGTTTCAAAAATTTAAAACGCCGCACTTGTCCTGTATTTAATCTGCAATATCTGTTCCCCCCTCCCCTCAAGGTTGTTTTGATCTGCCTCCCTCCCCGAGAAATATTTCTGGCTTGAAAGCGACCCCTCCCCCCCCCTTCGGTACCCTGCGGCAACGGGTCTTCTGAATAGGAAAAGACAAAATAAACGACGTTAAACCAGCCATGGGTACCTTATTTTGATCACTTCCCGGTCCTAATTAGAAAAACCGAATATGGACAGAAGTCCGCAATGCGTGATAAGTTACATTTCTTCCCCGTGAAATACTTAAAAGCCGCTTTTATTGTCTTGTCATGCAGCAATTGTTCTTCATAATGCTAACACCGTGGCATTTGTCTTCTAATCACTCCTTTCAAAGTACACAAACTTTATTCACCAACTGTCATTACGTTGCCCATGACCGAAAACTTCTTCATATACATTTGTACAGGTTTCCGACAATCCTCAACAAAAATGATGGGACAAAACAAGCAAAACAAGCAATGTACGGAACACCATCCCCCCACTCCCCTATTCAATGTTGCAGCAGCCCAAGGCGTCCTGAAACTTCAACATTGATATGGGGAGCAGGGTTTGTCCCATGTACTTTTGTCGAGGATTGTAGATTGATGTCACCTATGGAAAAGTTCAATGAGGGAACCCTTCGCCTCACTCCCCTCCCCCATCCTCTACCTTCCCACACACACACACCATGGCAAACTTACTTCAAAACTAGGCAATAAATCTTACCATAAAAATATGCAACTCATTCTAAACCAAAGTGTTGTTTCTTACAACTTGAATAAAATATTCAAGGTAAAGTTATATGACTTTCAAAGATGATGTAGCTATTAGAGCAGAACAGATTACAACTGATATTAGTCACTGTCATACATGCAATCAAATGTTATTAAATTGTTTTAAAATCTAATAGTGAATACAGATTTGAAATCAACTTGATTGAATCAATGTTCAGGTTTAACCAGGTAGGGGTTCATGAATGCAATAAATCGATGTTTGGAGTTACCACTTTTAAATGTCACTTTACAGTGCTCTGATTTAGTACTCTGCAGAGGCACAGACTTGACAAAGTTTGCTTCAAATTTTCTGTTGGAATCTTGAAGTTTAATGACAGTCCAGATTAAAGCATTCTTTTGACATAAAGCTTTGAACGCACTGTATACATGTAAAAAAGGTTACCAGTGATACAAGGCCAGTGATTTTTATACTTGGCCAGTAAAAATTCTAAGAAGCAGCCTTCCCTGCAGAGAGTTTAAAATTTGAAAATATGCTAAATACAATGAAAATGTTGTGTTGCAGTTTCTTTAGAAGAATCAGCTCTCCATGATGATGATACCCAGTGATTGCCAGAAAGCATATTCTTAATCAAAAGCTGATTAATAACTGGCCTAACTGTGGCAATGAGAGACAATCGATGCTCCTTACTAAATGTTTATGTATGGACCTGATAGAATAACACATTAAAATAGATGAAAGCAGAGAGATTTGAATAATTCATTCCTTAAACTATACAATTTCCACAACAAATTAAGCCTCATACTTTTAAATTGAGGAGCTGGCTACAAAAAATCATCTGTTATATGATTGCAACATTGGCTCAGAAATGAGATAGCACATGAAGCAGGGTAGTGCTATACTACAATGTATGTGGCAACTAGCTTTTGATAAGTATCTATATTATGGAGAGGTTGGGCTGTGAAGAGCGGTAAGGGTATCATCCACACAACACAAGCAAGTACAATGATAAAGTCCGTAAGCTGAAAACTCAAAGCTGAAACACAAAGAACAGATGCCTCCCCTTTTAAAGGAAAGAGCTGATGTTGTATGAGCTGAGGCTGAATTGGCGTTGATACTACCATCTCAGGAAATACCAAAGCTTGCATGAAGAGGAGGTAGAACTACAGTATAATGTATTGTATATGGCAACTGGCTTGGCAAGTATCCATATCAGGACACATGTCTGATTATGTAGGCTGGAGGTCACAAACCAGTGTGCCAACAATTGGTTTGGTTTGTTGGGGCTGCATAACTGGATTTTTAACGTTCTGTTTTAATTAAGCATTTTTCAGGTTGTGAGTCACTGAATAGATCTTCCTACTCCAGTCTGCCACAGAGCATCACACATGACATTACTCAGTTCTCCTACATGTGCACTTTGTGTCTTTGCAGCATTAACACTTTTCCTTGTACAGATGCTGAGTCCTGCGAAATGCATCAAGTCGAGAAAAAAACATGACTGTCTATGACACGATAGAGACCAGGAAATCAATTCCAATTGGTAAAACTTGTTGCCAGGATTCCATAGACATTGTGTCTCAAGGTCTGTTTGCTGCCCTCTCCTTAGAAACACATCCACACAACAATGATAATGCGGAAGCAAAAAGTAATGACATAGCAAAGTTCATGTGTACATTCATTATTCATGCCACATATGCATATTCATCAGTAGCACCTGTTCTTTCAATATACTGCTTGTCAATGAGGGCTTCTATACATTTCTTGATCATACTGACACTTGGTGCAAAGCGGGCCATGGCTTGGCTGATCACCTGCAAACGTAAGAAAAAAAGAGGCAGTTTGCCAGTTAGGAGTCTTGTTCACACCTTCCTGATACACACTTCTCCCCAAGAAACTTCATCCACTGTATGCAAGCACAATTGTTTATTGATGCATACGTACAACCGTTCCTGTGACCTTGTCTGACACTTCAGCATGCTCAAGGTAAGAGATCAAACTGGTTTGAGAAGAACAACGATGGCAAGTATTTGAGAGCCAATTCAGCATCTAGAATTTGAGGCATGTGCAGGTCTGTTTGTCTTGCATTTGTGCAAAAAAGTTGGCAATATTTCCACAATTATTCAACAAGTTATCTTTGTGATCATGCATGCTAAGCAGTAGAATTCAAACACATGCATTTATGAATATGTTGACACTTTGAGTACAAAGTTCATTGAGTGAAACAAGGCTGCTGTTAGAATTCATCTGGACCTCAAAAGGTTCACTTTATCACCACTATGCATGCATGAAACTCTCACAAAGCTCTTCACTGGTGTGCAGCTTGAAACTGCAAGTAGCTACCAGAATTATTGGCAGTATGACTTACCCACCCAGAGCACAACTACCATTGGAATGAACCTTACGGTCCCAAGTTCAAGGAGTGAGAACAAGGCCACCATTTTGGGACATGTTAAAACACTTCTGAACCTCAAAGGTTTAATGCCAACAGAGTTTAAAGTGTGAAGTAAAATTTAAGTACACGCACACGGCTTGAATACTCTGTACGGAAAATGTCTTCTAAGAGCACACACTGATCATAAAGAAGCATGACAGGACCTCTTGTGAGTAAAGAGAGGGGGTGATAGGGATATAAAACTCTAACTGACAACTTCCAACAAGCAATACTTTTTAGACCAGTCTCATTTTCAGGTACTTCTGGTTTTAGGATTGGCTTCTGCAATTACATTTAACATCAACACAAATCAATGCAACATCAACACAACACTGATATATCTACCTCTTGAATAAGAATATTATGCTTTAACTTCTTCCTTGCTTTCATTATCCTCACAATGGCAGCCTGCAGGTATAGTTTGCGATCCTCTTCCACTCCAGCACGAGTCTGTTCAACTTCCTGAGAGAAAGAGACAGCCAAGGAGATCATTTATGTAAATCATTACTCATTTTTCAGTTACCAGGGTTGTGGCTACAAGGGTACCAAAAAATGGAAACAACCCACACTAGTTTTTGCTGACCCATGGTCATGCTTACATGAAGGGCTTGACCCATAGTCATCCTAAAATTAGGAGCTTGACCCAAAGTCATGCTAAAATGAGGGGCTTGACCCATATTCATGCTAAAATGAGGGGCTTGACTCATAGCCATGCTATAATGAGGGGCCTGACCCATATTCATGCCCAAATGAGGGGCTTCACCCATAGCCATGTTACAATGAGGGGCTCGACCCATAGTCTTGCTAAAATAAGGGGCTTGACCTATATCTGTGCTAAAATGAGGGGCTTGACCCATATTCTTGCGAAAATAAGGGGCTTGACCCACACTCTTGCTAAAATGAAGCCCCTCCAACTCTCACAAATTCCCACTTTTACTATAAATCAGCCAGGAGTTTTCCACCAAATTCTTAACCTGCCAGGGATAAAATTACCCCAAAGAAAGTATTACTGCTTCAATAATAAACTGAGAAAAGATGACCCTTCCTATCCATATGGGAGGAAAGTTTATGCCAAAACTTGTACCTATGCTCCCCACCAATTAATTGTGGTTTTATATGTTGATGGTCTACCACTCGGATCTCTTTGACTACAACCCTGACAGTGTCTGTATATAATCAGTTTACCATGTCACAGAGAAAGCATCAACACCTTCAGTGATGTTTACTCTGAGTAAGATCAAAAGCATTGAATCCGAAGATTGCTGGTACACAGAATTATTTCAAGTACTGAAGTGTTCCCTTTTCATTCTATTTAAACCTGCAAGAAGTCCAATAATTGGTCTTATAGTAAGTGCCAGGTCTGCAGATTGAAATTTATAACAACTCAAAAGATACTGTGGGTTTCCCTGAATAAAAGGCAAAAATCCTCAAAATATCAATACACAGTTTCTTTACCTTACTTGGTCAATGGTGACCTGGCATTTCAGATAAACTAAAAGGCCAGGCCACAAAACATCAATTCATAAATATTGACATACACTTTTAAACAGTGTGAGATAGGGTGAGATAATTGGAACCACAGAGAACATACCATTTTACACTAAACATACCCCTCAACGCATTATGCCTTGTTAACAGTCAATGTAGAAGCTATGCAGCATAGAAAATATATAGAGATGTCGAGGGATGAGCCGTACATCTTTAAATAGCCAATTGAAAAAGGGCACTATTCAAGTTTGTGAAGTATGTACCAGAAAGTATGACACATTTTGTCAAACACCATCAGGCTAGTAGCATTGTACTATAGAGGCATATCAAATTGGTACACAAATTAGAACATGTGTAGCTGTTTAATTCACAAAGCAAACACATCAAATAGGCCCTTCGTGTTACTTCCTAAAGGTATGGAGTCATTCCGCAGGAAAAACATAATGGAATTTTTTACAAACAAACCAATGATATCCATACACAAATAGAGAAACATTATTCATGTTTTCCATAATAAGTTTTCTTTCAATATTGTGGTTTTATACTTGAACCAGAAAGCACAAATGCATTGAGATTTCAATGACACATAATTGCACTGTTTCAAATTTGACATCATGCACCATTATCTTCTCACTCAAATGTTTAACAAGCATGTTCAAAAAATAATTTTGTTATTCCAGATGCCCTTCTGACCTCCACAAAAGCCATACATTGATAGATAGAAAGACAGACATCTTGAGATATTGCGTTAACAAGATTTTCAGACTTTGACCCCCGGTGACCCCAGATAACCTTTGACCTCCCCCAAAAACAATAGGGACCACCTCCTGACTATAACACATCAACATACCAAATATGAAATCTATCCAAGTTTCCAATCTTGAGATATCGTGTTAAAAAGATTTTAAGACTTTGACTCCAGTGACCCCAGATGACCTTTGATCTCCCCCAAAAAACAATTGGAATCATCTCCTGACCATAATGCATCAACATACCAAATATGAAACCCATCCAAGTTTCCTATCTTGAGATATCATGTTAACGAGATTTTCAGACTTTGACTCCTGGTGACCCCACATGACTTTGCCTTCCACCAAAAACTATAGGGACCATCTCCTGACCATAACGCATCAACATACCAAATATGAGATCTATCCAAGTTTCCTATCTTGTGTTAACGAGATTTTCAGACTTTGAGTCCTGGTAACCCCAGATGACCTTTGGCCTCTGCCAAAAACAACACCGTTCTTCCTGTTTATATGACGCATCTATGTACCAAGTTTGAAAACTGTCAGACATTCCTATCTTGAGATATCATGTTAACAAGAAAAGTGTCACAAACACACACCCATACAGGTTTTTACCTCAAACTGAGGACCTGTGTATCATGGTGTTGAATTAATATTCACCTGTGGACCTGGAGCCCGTTCCACAAAGAGTTATGCGCGATCTTAAGTATGATTTACTGTTGGCTTAAGTATGGTGAATCAAACTAAAGATTGTGCATAACTCTTTGTGGAATGGCCCCCTGCACTTATAACCATGAGAATGGAAAATGAGTTCATACATTGATTTACTATCCACTAGAGGGAACTATAAACACCCACTGGGAAGATACATGTGTGTCTTAAGTACACTTTATTTGCACAATACTGAAAGTCCACAATTTCTATCACATACACCTGAGGACCACTGAAATTTTCACACACCAATTCATAACTTCCTGGTTAGTAGAGGACCCTACCTCATACTGCACCTACATGATGGAAATGCTGCTTTAAATGCAATGCAGCTATGTTTAGCAGAGGACCCCGATTTTGGTCCTCGGCTGAAAAAATGTCCTCAGGTAATAGGTGTTTATCCAGGTCAAGGTCCTCAGTTGCTATTCAATACAAGTGTGCACATACACAAATACATACACACACATGCCATCATGAATGCATAGGTTTCTCTTTCATTGAAACCAAAAAAATGGAAACTGCTAGAACTAGACAGCATTTACACACTATTATTGAAGGTAACAAGACTTTAGTATACAAACATTTTTCTCTTTTTCTTACCTGTGGAGTATCCTTCTGTATTGCAGCACTAATTTTAAATTTTGTCCTTTTGTTGGAGTAGTTGAAATTAAGTTTCAGAATTGTCTTTGGAACAATGTTTCCCTGAAGATGAAAGAAAAATTAGTCGGCAATATCAGTTTCTACTTTTTATACAATTAAGAAACCAGAATGCAAAACTGCATTGAGGTTTCGATGATACAAAAATGTTCAATTTCAAATAATCCCATCATGTACCATTATCTTCCCATTCAAATGTTATTCTAACATGATCAAGAAATAATTAAGATGTGTTAACACAACACAACACAAACCTCTCAGTTTAGGGAGCTAGACACTTTGAGTTTTCAATTCTTCCCAAAGTCAAGAATTGTCACGGTAGCATACCGTCAATTTATTTACTTTTCAACCCATATACAAATCATATGGTGAACCTTTTTTATGACGTTCCATTGTGGAAATTCTGGGGATCCTCTAACAAGCAATACACACTAAAACTGAATGTGTCCCGAATTGTGATTGGCTGAAAATATGTTATCATTGGTACATGGAACCAATCACAAGGTTTTAAAAGAGATTTTCTGTTGAAGTTCACCTAGTCTTCTTAGCAGGTATCAAGTGTGTACTATCCTTTGTTATTAGGTAATGAGAAATATATGAGCACAGTGCAAGAACTTGCGCAAAATACATCCCCCAAGCAGGCTATGTTTCAGCATGCATTTGTTAAAATCTTTTAAACTTTTCACAGTGTTGAGTGTATGACAGAGGTACTTATCATGTGAAAAGGGGAATTTTTGGAGAATTTTTGTAATTGCCGATTAGACGGTGGAATGGTAATTACTCTACCTTAATCTGGATACTTGGCATCTTTGTAGGGACCATCTCCAGACTTTAACCCAACCAGATAAAAAAATATAACATCTATTCAAGTTCCCTACTTTGAGATATTGTGTTAACCGGATTTTCAGACTATGAACCCTGTGAACCCAGATGACCTTTGACCTCTGCCAAAAACAATAAAAACTATAAAATATCCACATGCCAAATATGAAATCTATCCAAGTTTCCTATCTTGAGATATCATGTTAATCAGATTTCCAGACTGTGACCCCTGGTGACCCCAGATGACCTTTGACCTCCTCCAAAAAAAAGGGGACCATCTTCTGACAATAACGCGTCCACATACTAAATATGAAATCTATCCAAGTTTCCTATCTTGAGCTATCGTGCTAACAAGATTTTCAGCCTTTGACCCCCCCTGACCCCACATGACCTTTGACCTCCGTCAAAAACAATAGGGACCATCTTCTGACCATAACGCATCCACATACCAATTATGAAACCTATCAAAGTTTCCTTACTTGAGATATCGTGCTAACAAAATTTTCAGAAATTGACCCCTGGTGACCCCATATGACCTTTGACCTCGGCCAAAAACAATAGGATTCTTCCTCTTAATATGGCGCATCCATGTGCCAAGTTTGAAAACTGTCAGATATTCCTATCTTGAGATATCATGCTAGCAAGCAAAGTGTCACAAACACACACACGCACACACACACACATACACAAACACACACACATACATACACACGCCATCATGATTGCATAGGTTTCTCTTATCATCGAAACCAAAAACAGTAAATGCTTACCTTTTCAAAGTGGTGACATGCAGGCCATTTAATTCCATCAATATTGACTAAAATAGTCCATGAAACAGAGGAGGACAAAATTCAGATAGAGTACTATGTACTTAATTACATGATGGATTATACAAAACATTAAAGGAAAACCCAAGAAAATGCAGTCATCCATCTCAAACAGATTAAAACACCTAAGACGGAGCTTTATGTGATTTTTTATGTTTCTTGGAATTCCTGTCAGAGGATCCATCCTATGCCACTGGAGAGAAATGCTTTTTATCTCAGGAATCCACAAATTTATGAAGTCCCCCTCCATTTGTCACTTTCAGCATTTATCAGACAGATGTGAACAAATGGACTCTAAATCTTGTTATTAATTTCATACCATATGTCAGATACGTGCTTCTTTCTAAAGTAACAAAGACCTGGAAACAATGATAAATTCAGTCCATTTTGTCATCATATTCATTAGTCCAAATTGAAACAGATTCTCAACTGTTGACTGGTTTGGTAAATGAAATATTCATTTACATAATGATGCTTCAATTGTAACATTGTTCTGTGACCAATACGGTTATACACAATAATTCAAGGGAATTTCTTCATAATGTTAGCTTAATAGCAGGACAAAATCAGACACTAAATCCCATTGTTCTAATTTGTTCAAACTGCATCAGAATCAGACCTGCTTTAGTAAGTTCTCTACTGAAAATTCATGGTTTTCATTTGCTTTGATGGTATATGAAACAGCTGATGGTGTATAGTTTTGACACAGTTTGAAGAAGACTTTTTACAAAATTTCAGAGACGTTGGAATTACTCCCTTCCTAGTGAAGGGGTTTTCTCCTAATGAGGTTTTTCACCTCTTGACTACAATAGGCCTTTCCCTTGCCAAATCCCAAACACACCGAGGATCCCCAAAAATAAAATGTAGCGGTCCAAAAGTGACCCCAGGTCACCTCCACTACTCTTGGCGCTCATACTTTCCCTCCAATGTTTTCCGAGGAAAAAACCTCAGATGAGGGGAGGAGGGTGGGATGTAAGAGGTGAAAAACCTCATTAGGAGAAAACCCCTTCACTAGGAAGGGAGTATTCTCCCACACTTCGGTTTTTCACCTCTTGACTACAATAGGCCTAGAGTACAAAGATATCTAGGCGGGGGGATCTGAGTGGACAAAACTACAGCAAGATGTCCATACAACTCACAGTTATTGGGTTAATCTTGAATTCAGAACCTTCTTTGCAAAGGTGGTGTTCCCCTATAGAAGGTCCTTCATATAAAAAGCTGTGAATGTGGATACTGAGACCCAGGAAGCTGCCTCCATCACTTCTGAGATAGGCATCCCCTGGCTACTTGCCCACGAGGCTGATATTCCCCGTACATCATGTGCTTTGACACGACCACCTGGTACCTTGGCCTGAGCCTTGTAAGCCTCCATAATCACAGAAACGATCCAACAAGAAATGGATGTGGAAGAGGCTGGGTGATGCTTGCCTTTCTGATATGTGAGAAACAGTCTATCATGGTCTCCTCTTATATCCTTAGTTTTCTTAATATAGTACTTAAGTGTCCTGTAAGGACATAGCAGCCTGTCCTCTGGTTCTGCAGAAAACACCCCCATACGAGGTAAGGATATGTTTTTTGCCAAATAATTTAACGATTCATTTTTGGCCAAGTACCCAGGGTATGGGATTAGAGTCACCTCATCCCTACCCCATCTTATGTGATTCTCCTTTACAGTTAAGGCATGAATGTCAGACCTTCTACGGCCTGATGCCGCAGCTAATAGAAATACTGTCTTAAGGGTTAAATGCTTAAGAGAAGCTCTAACTAGAGGTTCAAAGGGCTCTTTTGTAAGGTAATCTAAAACAAGAGAAAGGTCCCAGGAAGGAGTAAGATGCCTTTCTGGGGGTTTCTGATTAAAAAACGCTTTTAGTAATTGTTCCAGCTCCTGACAAATGCCAACCTTAACCCCTCCCCAGCCGGGGTGAACCACTGAAATAGCGGCTCTATATCCAGCTATTGTTCTAGGCTTTAAATTCTTAACCATAAAAAAGGTACTCCAAGAATTCAGCCACTTCTCCTACAGTTGCAGACAAGGGATCGATCCCTCTTCCCTCCGCCCAGGAATTGTATACCCGAAGGCGGTAGTCATAGGTCCTATAGGTGGATGGGCATCTGCACTCAGCTGCCCTGCACGCAGTCTTGCCAGAAAATCCTTTCTTAATGAAACTCTTTTTGACAGTTTCCAAGCAACTAAGTTGTAAGTTTCTGGTTTCTGATGAAATACCAGACTGTGAGGTTGGAAGAGTAGTTTCTTGGACATAGGAAGTTTCACTGGGTAATCGATCAGAAGTTCTAGGAGGAGTGGAAACCAACTCTGTCTCTGCCATAGGGGGGCTATGAGGATTACTACACAGTCCTCCCTCACTATTTTCTCCAGCACTGCTGGAACCAGTGAGAATGGTGGGAAGGCATACGCTGTCATGCCTGACCACTGTGCCGCTAAGGCATCTCTCCCCACTGCTTGTGGATCTGGTAGCAAGGTCATGTACCTTGGAAGTCTGTTGTTCAGACAAGTCGCAAAAAGATCTATGCTGGGCTGTCCCAGACGTTGAAAAATTTTGTTTGCCACTTCCTGGTTGAGTGTCCACTCTGTTGGACACACAGTCCCCCTGGACAGGGAGTCTGCAATTATATTGTTCTTCCCTGCTATATGTGCTGCATGAACCTGAATATTCTGATCCATGCACCAGTGGAAGAGGTCCCATGCTAGATAGCACAACTGCGGGGATCTTGTGCCCCCCTGCTTGTTGATGTATGCGACTACTGTTGAGTTGTCGGTGTAAACTAAAACTGTCTTGCCCGACAGGCGGTCCTTGAAAACTTGAAAACCTAGAAGGACTGCCTTTAATTCTAGGATGTTTATGTGGGCTTTTGCCTGACCTGGAGCCCACACCCCTGATGTTCTTTGACCCTGACAAAACGCTCCCCAACCTGTTTTGGATGCATCTGTTTGAATTGATACTTGATTTTGTGGTAATTCTAGGGGCACGCCTTTGAATACATTTTCTGGTATGGTCCACCACTTCAGATGCTGTAACAGAGGGGTTCTTACTGGGATTCTTTGAAATAGGTCTCTTGAAGCTGGTCTCCAATGAGCCAGAAGATATAATTGTATGGGTCTCATGTGAAGACGTGCCCACGGTATTAGCTCTATGCATGACGCCATGAGACCTAACATGCGCAGTAGGTATATCACCTGAATGTGCTGCACCTTGTACATTAATTCTACCAGTTGGTGTAGATCTGATATGCGTGCTTGGGATGGGAGTACCCTCCCCTGAGCTAGATTGAATTCTGCTCCCAGAAATATGATTGTTTGTGTTGGATTTGGTTGAGATTTTTCGAAATTGATGAGGAAACCTAAGTCTGCCAGTAATTTGCTTACGACCTTTAAATCTTGTGTCAACCTGGCAGCACTTCTTGCTCTTACTAGCCAATCGTCTAAATATGCGAAGATGTGGATTCCCCTGGAGCGGAGGAAGGCTAAAACTACAGGTAAGATTTTTGTAAACACTCTGGGCGCACATGTTAGACCAAAAGGTAGGGCAGTGAACTGGTAATCTACCCCTTGCAATCTGAACCTGAGGTAATTTTGGGACTTTGGATGGATGGGTATGTGCAAGTATGCATCGTGTAGATCTATCGATGCTACCCAATCTCCTGGTCTGAGAGTCCTTATAATTGATCTCAGTGTCTCCATTTTGAAGTGGACTTTCCGGACGAATTTCTTTAGTGGTTTGAGATTTAGGATTGGGCGAAAACCCCTTGATTTCTTTGGTACTAGGAAGAGGTTGCATAGGAAACCCCTTGGTACACTTCCCTTCACCACTTGTATAGCCCGCTTTCTTACCAGAGATTGCACCTCCTCTACCATTGCATGAGCCTTGAGCTTGTTGAGTGGTAGGGGAGTCTCCTTGCCCCTGGAGGAGGGTGGGACCTTTCTGAAGTCGATTTTGTACCCTTGTCCCACAATTCTCAACACCCATCGGTTGCTTGTTATTGAGTGCCAGTGATTCAGGAAAAATTTTAGCCTTCCTCCTACTGGGAGATCTGACCCCCTTCCTATCCCCAGCTGCTTCAAATTGTCAGAATTCCGGTCTTGACTGAGACTGTGACGATGCTCCCCTTCTAGGGGTGCCCCCTGAGGGACTCCCAAAATGACTTCTAGCATCCCTTGATGAGGATCTAGGGTATGGGCAAAAACGGCACATGCTATGAGTGCCTTGTGAGGGATAAATCTTAGGAGTAGAGCGGTTTAACTCTGCCGCCGCTGTCCTAGCATCCCGCAGAATCTCTGATGCCTTATGTGATATTTTTTGAAACTCCCCCTGAAAAAGGTGTGGACCCTGTAGGGGTAACTTCAGCAGCTCTCGTTTAGTGCTGGAGCTTGACAAATTCATAGCATCAAGGTGGATCTTTCTTCGTGCCAATATGGAACGAGCTGAGACATTCACTGCCAAATCAGAGATATCTACCAGACAGGTAGCCAAGGTTTCTAAGGTTTGTTTAAGGAATTCATCCCCTACTGAAATCTCACCCTGAAGGCCTCTCCCCAGTGAGGAGAGGAGCAGGGAACTGTGAGAAGTTACTCTCTGTAAGTGGCCGATACTCATGTCCGCTTTCTGCCAGTAATCATCAATGACCGCTAGGTCTGCTCTTAGTTTAGGGGGACCTTGTGAAGAAGCCATGAAGGCTTCAACCTTAGGGTCTAATTTAGGAACCTTTCCAAACATATTGAAGTCCTCTTCACCCCCGCGGTACATAGAATTGTGCTTAGCCCTCCCTGCAGGGAGTTTGGGTAGGGATGCTGAAACTTCCTTCCATTTAGAGGATAAAACTCCGTCCATAGGGAGCACTGGTACCACTTTTGGAGCCCCTTGGACAACACTTGAGAAGGCATCCCCTAAAAAAGATTTTGTTTCAGGAGGGGGGGCCTCCTCTGCGGATATGTTAAGATGAGTCCTAATGCCTTCAATTAACTCAATGAAGGATGCCGGAACCTCATCAGCGGAGGTTGAATCCCCTGTCACGGAACACTACTCAGAAAAAGATGGGGTGTCCCTAGCACTCATAAAAATCCTCTACACCATGTTTCTCACTAGAAAGCCTCCAACTATGTCTCTCTGAATCCCGAGGAGGGGACCCGTAAAGGGAGTCCTGCTCTGGTGCCCTTACTTCCAGAGTCTCAACTTCTAAACATCTACCTGAATCTTGTTCCTTTGGTGGGTCAGGAGCTGGGCGATCAGAGAGTAACAAATCCAGTTTCGCTACCAAGGGGCTCAGCTGAGACTGTATCTCAGTCTGAATCATCTTAATTTGCTCCGAGTCAAGAGGACTTGACTTAGGTTTCTTCGGTTTCTTAGCGGTTTTTGAACCTGAGCTCGATGGCCCAGAAGAACTTTTAATCTTCACCTGATCCCCCTTTTTCGAGGAGGTAGGCCTAGTCGTAGGTTTTGAGGTCACATTCTCTTGTTCCGAGCTACCCTTTTCAGTAGGGTCACTAACACTTGACCTTGCGTTATCAAAATCCATGGTGCAACTAGCCTAACCTAGGCTAGGCTCGGCCTTGGCTGGGTAGTTATAAGCAAGGCTGCACCTACTGTAAGTAGCCTAGTTATGCTTTGGATCGGATACAAGTAGAATTGATGTTAATTTACACTTTCGAAACCGAATGCAAACACTGACTGATAACTTAGGCTAGGCTACAGTAGTGTAGGCTAGTTTAGCCTAGCCTAGGTCTAACTAACGCAAGGCTTAACTGGCTAACTTAGCCTAGGCTTACCCCATGAAACTGACAGGTGACAGAAGGGGAAAAGCCCGCAAGTACCGTGGTTTCTGACAGGTGACAGACGGTACCCCACTTCAGAATTCGTGCTAAGTTAAAACTGACAGGTGACAGATAGCACGTAACGAAGGATAGCATAACACTACCAACACTACCGTACGGCAGAACTATCCGTAGGTTAGCAGCCTAACTAACGTTAGTGTACTAACGTTAGGCTACTTCGCTAATGAAACAGAAGAACAATAGCTCAGAGATCTGACAGGTGACAGAGGAGCTCTAAAACTGTCGAATAAACCACAGTAAGGAATCAAGAAGGTCGAATATTCTACCAATTACACTTCTAGACGACAAACTTACGATAAGAGGAGACCACGAAGAAAATAATTTTTAAAAGGTTTGCAAGTACGTGTGCATGGGTAGGTACTTAGGAAAACATTGGAGGGAAAGTATGAGCGCCAAGAGTAGTGGAGGTGACCTGGGGTCACTTTTGGACCGCTACATTTTATTTTTGGGGATCCTCGGTGTGTTTGGGATTTGGCAAGGGAAAGGCCTATTGTAGTCAAGAGGTGAAAAACCGAAGTGTGGGAGAATACAAGAGTATCTAATGTAGGAGCAAAAGTGATATATGTTCTCAAATCAGGCAACAAAATCTTGCTTTTGTTGCTAGAATCACAACCCAAATGTCCCCATGTGGCCATCTAAACTTTACCAGCAGTCTTTAGCAACTTAGGAAGGATGGGGGGAGGGTTAGGAGGTGAGGCCCCTTGCTCTGCAAAACTAACTGCTAAAAAGATGTGTTCAATAAAGACTTGACAATATATCTCACCTCTGGCTCTTGATCTATCAACTTGACGTCAACCAAAGATTGTACATTACGGGCGCATTCTTTCTCATTAATATTAGTGCTGGTTTGTATGTCACTGAATGCCAAGCTATCAACGGTGTTGTAGAGTAGCAGAATTGCCATCTGAAAGGTACTCACAGTTACAATGTAAGACTTCTTTAAATGTGACATCTTTAATTCAGCTGAAAGAGAGGAAACAGAAGAATATTTCGTTTTTTTAAATTTGCTTTTATTTCAATGTTTCACTAGCCTAACAGCCAGTAATATACCATGTGCTACAATGCTAATTCACAATCATTCAGCTTTGTGTAAGTATCAGTAAAACATGTCATACACTTAGTTCTGTGTGAGCATTGCTCAGAGTTGTAATGAGACACATGACTTGAGTTACTAGTTTCAAAGGGGAAATAATAACTTTAGGAGTTGTACTGTAATATTCCTCATATACATAATAGACATAACACAATGACTTGAGCCACTTGCTCGACTCGAGTCACAGTGAAGTGGATAATAAGTACTGCCTAAACATGTATAATATTCTCAGTCCTCTGTAAGTGTTGATTTAACATACTGCAAACACCTAGCTACTGCCAAAATATGTTTAATATGCTGCCAGAACTGAATCGGATGTTTTAGCCAATGATAAGCGAAAAAAGGGCATTATCTCAGGTGAAGCTTCTCTCTGTAAATTAAAACCGTTTAAAAAACTTTGTTGCTTTATTCAGCAAATAGTCTTTGAGAGGGGCAAATGCCTTTAACTTAATTGATCTCAAGATACCTGAACAGGAAGTTCTCTGATAGATTCTGGATTATTAGTTGCCAGCTTGAGATGGCTAAAGTTGTGTTTCCACAAGGCGGACGCGGGCACAGGCGTGGGCCAAAAAAAATCGCTCACCGTTATTTTCAATGGATCCGTTTCCACGAGGCGGACGCAGAAGCAGGCGGATAGGCGCAAACGCAGGCGGGCGCAGACACGGTTTTTCAAATCACCCATGTAGCGATTTTACCCCCATCCGCGAATGCCCGTGTGGTATTTCACAATCATTTCCAGGAATTTCTTCCTTATCACAAGAGCTTGTAGTAACTGCAAAGTATATAGGCTAATTGCATGTGCCCACTTGTTGAATTGCACAGAGTTGTATAGCCCATTGTGTAGACTACTGTTAACACAGCAAGGTCAGTAGTTCAACTCTTCAGCAGTCGTAACCATTATGCCCCCCAAACCGTGGTTATCAAGAGAGAAAACTGGAGAGCTTATAGAGCTGGTGCATCAAAAACTGTACCTGTATGATGTGACTGACCCAGTCCATTTTGAAGATGCGGCCTGAAAGGAAATGCGCAGGGAGCAATGGTTACAGGCTCAACACCTGTGCCCGCCTACGCGCCTGCCCGCATCCGCGTCCGCCTCGTGGAAACAGGTGACCGGCGTCCGCACCCGCGCCCGCACCTGCCCACGTCCACCTCGTGGAAACACAGCTTTAAGTTTGCTATTCTCTTGTAGTGTCACGACCTACTCATCTCTGCATAAAGTATCACATAAACATGTATCATGTTCCTTACTCTGTGTGAGTATCAAGTAAGCAGCATCATACACTTAGCTCTGTGTAAGTAACACCTCAACCTGTGTGATATACTTAGTTCTGTGTATAACTATAACATGTACTATATATAAAGCAAGATGATATTGGTAACACAACCACACAACTACAACTAAACAAACCTGTAGCAAAATGATGAAGCCATGTTAACCTCCTTCCAGGAAACTTATCTTTGTAATATCCTTCAAACTATAGACAAAAAAAAAAATGTTTGATAATGAGTCAAATGGTATAAAACTCCAGACAAAAAAAATGTGTAACAGGACTAAAAACTAAAATACAATTATCTTTAAACTTGAATGACACCTACCATTTGAACACTTCTTTCCAACTCTTGAGGTAAAGCAAAATTGGATGGAGTCTTAGGAGGTCCAAACGGCCAGGACCCAGTCTGTGAATAAAGAGATAAAGTATTTGCACTCTTTAAAAATAATTCACTTCAATTTATATTCTTTTGGTAAACTTTTAATTTCAATTTTTACAAAGGAGTGAATAACTCACAATTCTAAATTTTTCATTTCAAAATATGTTACAATTGTTGCTGAAGCTGTGCCCAAAGATTGCAAGACTATTTCTGATGTTTATTCATGAGTATTCAATCATATTTCAGGTGATTTTTTTCAACACATTTCATGTCATCACTCCTAACTATGGAAAATCTCCAAAGTCAATCTGTAATATACAAATAGTCTGTCTATGCAAAGCAAACTGTAGCCAAGGATTCTGTCAAAGAAGGAAAGGGGGAGAGGAAATTTGCTCCCCTTCCCACTTTCCAGAAGAAGAAGGGTCAAATTCTCCCCCCCCCCCCCCCTGTTCATTTTCCTAATTAATAGGAAATTGTCAATATCTTGGTTTCTTGCCTAAGAAGAGGACACTTGTGCATCCATGTTCAAAATTGCGTATATAAATGACCTTTAAAGCCTTTCAAATTGCACCCTACAGGTGCCTTGAAGTAAGCTCTTTTCTCCCTGAACTAAAGTCTAAAACAGCATCACATTGAACATGGGGTTTAGCAGTAATAAATCCTCCACCCCTTTTTTGTGTTTCTGGCAGAATCCCTAGTAGTGTACTTTGTTAGTGATACTTGTAGGGTAATTTGCTAGTGATACTTGTAGGGTACTTCCTTAGTGATACTTGTAGGGTACTTTGTTATTGACAATTGTAGTGCACTTTGGGAGTAATACTGAGTCTGAAAGTATACTTTTTTAATGATACTTACAGTTAATACATTGATGAAGAAGTTAATACCAAGTTCTACATTTTCTGTTTTCACATAACTTGCAAATTTATTATTGAGGTCCTCGCAGACTCCAAGATCCATGTACATTCGATGAAGCTTAACTGTAAATTCATAGCCACAGACCCTCTGTAACAAAACACGAAAGAAAATGCGACTTCTGCAGATATGTAGCACTATGACATAAAGGAAAATACTATGCGAAAACAATAGTTATAGACACAAAGAATGATAGGTTTAATTCAAAATAAGGCAGTACAAAAGCCTTCTTTACAAGAAATAAGTTTCTCATAGATTGAAATTCAGTCCACTTGTTGCTCAAGAAGTTGTTAGTCCAAACACAATTTCTGTTTAAATTCCTGTTTACAAATTTAGCTTCACTCACCTTCAGTTTATTTATCATAGATTCTTCAGCATACATTGATGTGGAAGCAGCGTGTATCAGTCGCCTTGCAAGCATTCGGGCATAAAACTGACAAAACAAACAAGACAGTTATGTTCTTTACGTATTTTCTAAATCCAACCCCAGGTTTGTCTCAATTAGGAATTAAAAGCTGAGAGTCATGTAAAACATTTCCATACATCTTCCCAAATAGCTATTACAAATGACTGGAGCAACGACTGGGAAAAATGGAACCTACTACTCTTGTGTATGATGCTCCACATTAGTAATGGAGTAGGGAAAACAGTGAGCCACAACTGGAAAGGCTGGCTTGACTTGAACCAATATGTTGGAAACTGGGCTGTAAAACTCCATCTTACCTAAGTGACTACAAATGATAGACTTGTGGTATTCATTGTTTTTATCAATTTTCCCGTAGCCAAATATAACACAAAATAAAATCTAGCCCACAGTCTTTGTAATAACTATTTGGAATAAGATCCATGGAGAAATATGTTGATATCTTAAAGGGAACACTTGTGAAAAGCTCTACTTCAAATTCCATGTGATTGCTGTTAACTTTACAGAAAGTATTCTATAACCATGTTATGACTTCTTGGATATTTAATGTAATTTCACATTTTGGGAAGATACATTTACAAGAAGTCTTGACTGGATAATGTAGTGTTAATTTTCCGGAAAGCTTACAACAAGAAGGGGTTTCTACAAGATCTTGAAAACCATTGTGGGCAATTTTTCTCAACTAATTTTTCTCTGTTCTTCAGAATTCCTTTTCTTTGCAAGTTCATAGAATGTTGTAGAATGATTTAGGTTTTGAGGTTTTTCAACTGCTTGGGGAACTCTTGTCCTTTAAAAATCTGTTATTAAAATAAACATGAAATGGAAGCTATCATAAATGGAAACACATTGACAGGTATAAATGATAGTTTAGGACTTTCATTAATCAAGCATTTAATGTATGTACTGCAGTACATGTATAACACTCATACAAAATTTTAGTATGGTTACTTTGCTCTGGTAAAAATAAAACAACATAATGTATGAAATATGGATGGTCCTACACTTCTAATGCCCCTAGACAGAGGCAGGCCAGGCCATAGTTCTAACTCAACTAACTGTAACTTAAAAAAAAATTGATGAACTTTTAACTTTTAAAGGACTACACACCTAAATGCTACCTTCATCCTGACTTAACTTACAGATGCCATGGCAACTGGACTTGTTAAGATTTACACATGTATAAATAAATATAAATTCACACAAACCATCTTCACTCTAATCAAGTCAATACTCACCCTTTGAAAGACATCTTTATCATCTAGATATTTAAAGACCAGAATACATTGCTCTAATTTATCCTCTAGCTCAGATTCAGTGCTGCCTTTCGAGCTTTTCTTCAGAAAACTGTCACAATATTTAGCAAGCTGAAAAAATAAAATTGGAGTTGTAGAGTAGATGACACCCTTCAATGGTATTATGCACACGACTGCTTGTACCATAGTTAAGACAGTTGCCAGTAATATTAATATTTAAAGGGAAAATGTGCCCCTTACATTTCAATCAGCACTCTCTATGGGCTGGGGGTTGCAAAATAACCCCATTGCGTTCAGTCTCTGTCATATGAGGCAACAATTCAAACAGAAAAACTTGAACATTGTTTAAAACTGGTTTTAACCACATTTCAAAACATATTTAAAGTTATCTAGCTGACACTGTGTAACACATTCATGCTGATGGATCACTCAATCCCAACTAACTAACAAACTGGATCAGCAAACTGTCCACCTCAAATTTAAAGAACAATAAAAGCCTTTGGAAGCAATATATCAGAAACTACATAACTTTATACAACCTTGAAACAATTGTTCTAGAAAAGATGAATCTATCTTAAAAGAGGAAAATCTTGAGCAATGAACAAGCTATATGTGACAAGTTGGAAGGGCACACAATGAAAATTTATTCTCTACTATTTTAAGATTCTCTGAAAATGTCACTGGAATATTCCTTTACCAGGTTCCTGAGAGTGATGCACATAACCTTGGACAAAAATCAAATAGTTTTAAAAGTATGATGAAATTTGTGTTTCTAGCAATTTTAGTCTGGTTGCAGTTTTGTCCCCAACAGTGAGTAAGTCAACCTCTATTTTGAGACAACTGTTACATAACCAAAATGAATGTTTAACAACCATAACGAATGTTTAACAATAACAATATGAAGAGTAATTTCTGAGCAGGTGTTTATTTGAAAGAACTACATCCATTGCGTTTTGCAAAAATCAGTCATAAAAATTATCTATCTTTCTTCATTTACAAGGTCAATTAGGTTAAACATTTCCATGTAGGTAGAGTTACCAATGAAATTGAAACCTTTCATTGAAGAGGGTTGGAACACCTGTCATGTAAGATTTAAACCCATGCTGTCAGTTCAGAATGACTCTTTGGGGGTATAATTTTGATAAATCACAGGTCCCCAGTATCACTATATGTGGTTGTTATACAGCTATGTACTTTGTTGCCTTAAAGACTACCAAGTTTGGTTCCCATCACTAACCACTGTAATTTAAAGAGGTTCATTGAGTTGGTTCATGGAATTCAACTAAATTTTTTCCAAACCTGTTAAGTTTTCTTCACATATCAATGACAAATGGTCAAACTTAGATAATCCCCACATCCTACATACAGATAACTGTTTTATGAGTGAGTACTTAACAGTTCAATTCTGTTTTCAAAAATTCGTGACCAGACACTTTTTCAAATTATGCACAAAACGGTTGCAAGTCAGGAAATCCCAAAATTCAAAATTTTAACTTTTCCTGTGAGTATTGGACATGAAACTTGACTGATTACTCTAACTATGAGCATTGTAATGTGGTAGTAACCGTTTTAAACTTTCATTAAGTTATCGATATCAACTCAATGAGCCTCTTTAACAGAGATTACTCACCAATTCTGGAGACCTACATGGTGACTTGCCCTGTTGTCTATGGTTTACAACTGCTGCACATGCCTAAAGACACAAACAATCACATGTTATTTCACAAACTACTATCACTATAAGGAGTAAATAAAGGTGATTGTTGATCTATCTTGCTATCAGTGAAAATAACCCCATGAACGATGCACAGTTCAGTTCAGTTCAGTTTATTTCTCCATAGGCACAAGAGACTTAAAGCCAGTGTTTAATTGATAAACAAGATGACATAAGAAAGGCAAAAACAAAACAAAACAAAATACAAATTCATAACCTTAAAGAGAAAAAAACCAAAACAATAATAGAGTCTTAATTCCATAATACAGAAGTTTGGGAGGAGGAAGAAAGTCCTAAAACTGATCTAAAGTAAGAATTGAAATGGCACCACCTACAATATGTAAAGGGCTCACAGATCATATCTAAATATGGGCAAAAGTTTTAAGAAGTGTTTGCACGGGTAACCAAGGTAACCGGGTACCTGCCCACCATCGTATTACTTGGTTCCAAATCTACTACCTGAATCTTAAATGTCACTTATAATCTTGCACGCAAGCAAGCTATCTGACAGCCCATTCAAAATCACATCATACTGTCTCACGCAGACATATCACCCCCGCCCAGCTTGCAAAGACAGTGCCCGTAACGTTCGGCATACTAGGTAAACTGAGTCTTGCATGTACATACGATCCTATAATTAATACGGTTTGCCACCTTGCCTGGATGTCAAAACGATGCTTTCTACAATACGTAAGAACGTACATACCATTAGTGGTAATTCTAATGCACATTGTACAGTAGTGTGAGGGAAGTTCACAAACATGAGGTCATTTGTTTACAATCGGTAATTTTGGACATGCAAAAGAATGCCATAATACAGGACTCTGATTGGTTGATATTTATAAATCAGTGTTTTAAGAGGAGAAGCTTCGAGCACTTAGTATGCTTGCTTTTCGAGTAGGAAAGCGTCCCAAAATTCAATATCATATTGATATAGGCCTTGGGACTACTAATTTTCTTATTTGACTGTTTTCTGTTACGTTTTTTTTACTTGTCATTTTGATTTAAAACAAATTCGGACGATAAAACCTTCTGACAAATCAAATGTTTTTGAACTTGGGAATAAGATCGCTATACCTCTCCAATACAGCTGTAAATATTACCATGCATGTCTTATGGAGTATCCCTTACAAAATGCTCACATCTTTTAGTCCCCATAAGACCGGGTAACCTGGGTCCTATTTTTTAGTACACCTGCAAACACTAGTTATAAGGATGGTTTTACAAAATTTACTTAAGTTAGTAAGGACACTTTTGCCAGATGATTGAAAAAGGTGCTTCATTTTAAGGCTGCTGGTCTTTTTCTAAAGTAGGATTTCAGGAACACAGATATCTCATGAGAGAAAAATGGACATTCAAAGATGTAATGGAATTCATCTCCTACTATATTACTTTCACATAACTCACACAGTCTATCGTGAAATTCAATATATGCAAACTGTCCTAAAACAATGGGAAGTTTGCTATTAACACAACCAAATTTACATAAGTTCAATCCATGAGAGAAATGTAGCTTAATTAAGTAATTTTCAAACTGAAGTTTCTCCTTACACATTCTACAAATTTTACACTGAGAACGACTATTTATATCACCCAGCCAATCTTGCTCATAGATTTCATTAGGCGTTAATTGGTAGTCTTTTTAAGCCAAGTCTTTGATATTACGGGGCCTTGTCTGGGAGGTGTATGTGGGGGAGGGGAACAAGACCATTATCAGGAATGCTCCAGATATACAACAATCCAGCCTTTTCTAAAATACTTTTAACTTTCATTCACCAAGCTGAAATATATAAACCGTTATCATGAAAGGATTTTAAAGATTTAAGAACCATATGGGACAGTTTGTTCTCACTATTTTTATCATCTCAGACCAAAAATTTACCATCCTAACCTTTACCGTTTTTATTAATTTATGACAGCCCAACTCACCATAGACCATACAATTAGGAGTAAACTTTAATAATTTAAGAGACTGTTTCAAGTACTTCAAATGAAAAGCTTCAACCTGCGGGAATTCCCCAAATCCCCAGATTTCACAACCATACAAAAGAGTGAGAAAAACCACTTGGTCAAACAAGTGCATCTGCAAATCTAAGGGTAGCGAAAGGTTGCCGGAAAGGGTGACGTCAAATAAAGATTTTTACTGAACACAGCCTCCTGACCTCATAAAAGTGATTATAAAATAACTATCTGAATTTATTTTTGGAGTGATTTCCTTAACAAAACTTTCTTAAACCCGATCCCTACCTGCATATCACATACAATCAATATCTCCTCCCCCCCTACACCACACACACACATCCCATATCCACATATCACATATTCTGACTTCCTGTGACTTGATTTTGACAGAAGTTTAAACCATCTATTTGAGATTCTTCATGTTACTTCTTCCTGGCTACAACAATTTCACAAAATGTGAACAAATTTTAAAGTTTTGTTTCCTGCAAAAATCACATGAGCTGACTGTCAAAGGTCATAGAGAACATAACATTGATTCACTGGAAAGACCAATCTGTTAAATAATTTGTCCAAACCAATAGAAACATCTCTGAGTCAATCAAGTAGGTTTCCTTCACTTTCTCCAGGATCACCAAAAAATGTATGTCATTCCTCTTGATGTCTAACACTAAGTTTTTAAACAATAACAGCACAATTTGAGGTGAAGAGAACAGTAAAATGTGATATTATGAAAGACAATACATTTTGATATTATGAGCGGGGACAGAACAATGTCACTTTGTAAAATTTCCCAGGATTTTTCCAAGGCTTCACTCATTTTCCCTGAATTTCCAACACTTTTCCAGGCCTTGAAATAATTTTTCAAATTTTCATGACTCTTCCACGTTTTCCATAATACAGGTCATGACTTACCTTGTCCAAAGACTTCTCAAAGGCAGTATCCCCTGAAAATGTTTCTTTAATCATTTGAGAATATTTGCGATGTAAACTAAGAATAGCTTCCACAAACTGAGTTGGCATCTGAAGGGAGAAGAAAATATGAAAACATTATTGCAATGATAAATGTAAAAATAATCTGTTGAAATACTAGCCAATGCTAACACTTAATCAGATTGATCTGTACTAAGTAGTAAGGGAGCATAGCATTCAGACTCCTTCATGGATTTTTTTCGTAAGAACCAATAAGCAAGTCTATTACAGCAATTTGTGCTACCTTCAGGACTAGAATCACTTTGTTTCTTTTAGTAATTGTTATTAATTTTTGCCTCGCATGTGTGCCACATACTTATCAACTGTTATTACTGCTGCCCTCAATAACACATCTGTTATCACCTTTAAACAGTTAGCTGTAAAACTCCTGAACAACAAAATACAGACAATTCAGAAAATGTAAAGCACAAACAATTTTCCAATCAACTAGTTGTACTTCACACAACCATTATGGTTCAAATTAACCCTTTACCGTTGTTTGGGTCCTTTTGGACCCATACGGAGAGCGCGGCTGCCACCCATCTTTACTGTTTCACGCAGAGCTCAAAACTACAAGTAGCTACCCGAAAATAGGGCCACAACAACAAGAGGGACAATAGTTTAAGGCCACGGGTTCAATAACCTACGGAAGCTGATACGGGGCGTGCCACGTCCGCTTTCTGCCCACTCCCGAGGCACGCAAATATGCCCCGATTGGAGCACAACGGTAAAGGGTTAATATATGCTCACAACAAACGTGTTAGCAATCACATGTAATCAAAGATCAATTTTTGGTACAAAATGTTGAATTTTAAGAGTACACTACATCAGAAAGAAAGAACACAGAAACTGAAAGCCAGATTTTCCAGGGTGCTTAAATTACATTCCTCAGTTGCAGGATTTCAATAATTTGTTAAAAAAAAGAGAGAGAGGTAATTGGGGATTGACCACACCACTTCTCTTCATACTCAGTCAATAAAATACAAAAATATATAATCTGAGGGAAATAAATTTGAACAGTCTCTCACATTTTCCTCTTTCAAGCCTCTTAGTTGATTTAGACCTGCAATAAATAAGAAACAAAATCAGTAAATAAGAATTGCAATTCATTGTAAAGCATTAAAAAACTACTTCTTACAAACAATATTAAAATATACAAATTACAAACAGGGAAAACATGTGCGTACTGCTATCCAAAGTGTTGGAGTTTATTTCCATGCAGTTATATTCAAATAGTGTACACAATTATGTGAGAATTTTGCAAAATATGACTAACCCCCACTTTTCAGCATACAGACTTTCTACAGCCCCACATATATTACATGAAAACTTCTGCAACTTTCCATAAAAGTATCAAACTTCAAGAACTTCTAAAATTGAACCAATCTTACTCAAAGAATGCACAGAGTCACTGTATTTGAAAAAATGCACCTTGTTACAACATAAAGTTTAATGGGAAAATGGTTGTTCTAAAATTTGAGGAAATAAATGACTGAATTTACTATATGCTAAGAAAAATTCAAAAAGGTAAGGTAAGGAGGGAACAAAGCAGACATGATTGTGTCACCTGAGTTAACAAGATTAGATTTTACATCTCAGTTTCTTATCGATTGGTTCAAGTCAAAGCTGGTCACAGTTGTGACTCAATGGCTTGTTTTTTCTACTCCATTGCTTTATGCAGCATACCAAGCACAATGGCAGAAGGTTCCAATTTTAAAGTCTTCTGAAACATCGTCATCAACATCATCATACAACTGGTTTAATCACTACCTTTCTAAGAAAGGTTTCAGCAAATATTAATGTTTGATAAATAAAGTTAATAAATCTCATCATTTGTTTAATGTCTCTCCTAAGTAGCCTTAATACTTTGTTTTTGTGTCTTATTTTGTTCTATTTTTTTTTCAAGAAAGTGTTCTTCGTTCAATTTTACGTCCAATAGGGTTTTGTACTTCACTTCCTTCTGCTACTTTGTCAAATCTGTTTTTGTTACTTTATAAACCATTCTATAATGTGAAATTGTGCATTGTAGTGGAGAAGCCAATAAAATCATTCTTGAGACATTTTTCATTCTCATGTGTGGTTCTAACATTTGTGACCTATAAGTGGGCTTGAAATAAACAGGAGGGGATTTTTCCTCTACTCATTGTAAGAAAATACTTTATTTTCTTTGTCTTTCAGTCTATTGATTTTTGACCTTCATAGCACCTCGGAATAAGAATATGTTCAAAGAAAATGCAATGTTTGTAACATTGGTATAACAATCATGTATTCACATTACACAAGCATAATGGATGAGAACTGAGAAGTTAGAAAAAAATCACATTTACTTATTTATATTGATTCAATAACTTCACTTCTGCTTACTTCAAGTTCACTTTGCTTTGCGACTGTGATAACAAATATTTTAACAGATTTCTATTGGGGGCATTGGTATCTAGGATGATTAAGCCCAAGTTTTACTTTAAAACAGTACAATGAGTTGCTTTGTGAAGCTCACTAAAATTTTCCAAACCTGTAAAGTTTCCTTCATCTACTGATGACAAATGGTCAAAATATATACAATTCCAATATCATACTTACCAAAGAGCATTTCCTGCATTTGAGTAATTTGCATCTTAATAAGGTTTTTTCTAAATTTGTGACTAGACACTTTTTTCATATTGGTTAAAGGGTGTGTCATACAATTGATATGTATATTATAACATTGGCTGGTACAGGGTAAATATAATACTGCAAGTGCTTGGTCTGAAAATGGACTCACCAGTCTCCTTAATGTGGTCTTCAAATTCTTTTGTCATGTGTTTAAGACCATCAGGGACTGATTTCAAAAGCTGGTACATCCTGAATAAATCTAGATAGAGAGAGGGAGTAATATAATATAAACCACAAACAATTCAAAGCATATCCTCTCATATCCCTCATTTACAATAGAAATTGAAAATGCAAAACCTTTTAACAATGATTGTAAAACAAACAGCAAAACAGCACCTTTCTATTTCCTTTAAAATTGAATTATGGTTGTAGTAATTTCTTTTGTGCTGTTTTGAATGGTTGCTCAGGTGAAATAATCATTAATCAGTCAATCAATCAATCAATAAATCAATCAATCAATCAATCAATCAAATGGTCCATGTGTATTAAGTCAGAAGGGGAGGAGTTCATTCCAGACTTCCACCTCCATGGTCTAAGTGCTCTAAATATCCTTAAATCTGATGCTATTTATAATCTTTCCACAAAATGGTTGTCATTCCCTTTCAACATTTTGTGCATGTATGTGTCATGAGTCTCATGCAATGTGAGATATGATAAGTGAAAAGAGTGCAATGAAAATTTATAATAAAGTGTGTGAACAGAATTCTCCAAGCAGATTAAGAGCTTATTATTTGTCAGAATTGAAAGATCAGTAGTGGGGAGAGGGAGAGTGAAGGTATTCCATTCTCCCACATCGCCTCCACCCCTCTCCTGTCAGAGTACTAAGATGAGGAGTGGGGAGGGAGAGAGGGTGAATGTATTCCATTCTCCCACACATCACCTCCATCGCTCTCCTGTTAGAGTACTAAGATCAGTAGTGGGGAGGGGGGGTGGTGAAGGTATTTCATTCTCCCACATCACCTCCATCCCTCTCCTGTTAGAGTACTAAGATGAGGAGTGGGGAGGGAGAGAGGGTGAATGTATTCCATTCTCCCACACATCACCTCCATCGCTCTCCTGTTAGAGTACTAAGATCAGGAGTTGGGGGGGGGGGGGGGTCGGTGAAGGTATTTCATTCTCCCACATCACCTCCATCACTCTCCTGTTAGAGTACTAAGATCAGGAGTGGGGGGGAGGGGTGAAGATATTCCGTTTTCCCGCATCACCTCCACCCCTGTCCTATTAGAGTACTAAGTTTGTTAACCTTGTAATTTCTCATCCCCAACCATCTGATGGCATTCTGCATTAAGAAAGTCCAGTAAATCTGCAACCATCCTCTGACCACATTCATGTTGAACTTTTGGATAAGATGTGTGATGTAAAAATTTATGACTGCGAAGGGTTTCTTCTTGTAAATATTGTAGAACCTGCATGAAAAGTGAGAGAAAAATATGAATCCTACAATAATTGGCTTAAATTAATATGTTAATTTAAAAAAATTTCTAAGATGACATTTCAATGCTCATAAATTGAAGCTAATTGCTAATTTGAAAAGTTCTAGGAGAAAACTAATGCTCCTGACTGAATTTTATCTTTTGAATATGAAGCTAAGTTATCCAATGACTTGGTTGGTTCTGAAAGTCATATAAATTTATTCAACCAGAAAGGTCCACAGAAAATCTGAAAAGTATAATTAAACACACACCACCCCCTGCCTCATGCTTCCCCCAACACTGTTTCAAAAAACATGCTGAAATGGAGTTTTAAATGAATCCCCCTGCATGAATGGCTGGTAACATTAGGTTTTATAACTCATTTGCTAAACAATTTGTAAAGTAGGGCAGGGCATGGCCTTTTTTTCCAGTTCACCAGCTTGTTTCCCTACCCCATTGCATGTACTGAGCATCAAGCACAATGGCAGTACGTTTAATTTTTTTAAAACTTTGGTATGACCTGACCAGGGGTTGGACTTCAGACATCTGGGCTGCAAGTGGGATGCTCGGACCATTTGACCATGTCCATAGATGAGAAGGACATTAATACCTACAATGGTGATAGGACTACAAAGCATGTTAAAGTGGTAAATATTTCAAATTGACACTAGGATACCAAAGCACTACATGAAAATTAAGAACCAAGGAGAGATCTAATCAGAGCCAAGGAGAGGTCTAATCAGAGCCAAGGAGAGGTCTAATCAGAGCCAAGGAGAGGTCTAATCAGAGCCAAGGAGAGGTCTAATCAGAGCCAAGGAGAGGTCTAATTGCTTTCAGATATCATATTTTCTTTACATTAGTATTCATAACTTAACAGAATGGTAGCTGTATTAAACCCCAGTGACTGGTATCTATCTACATACTACTTATAAATGGCTGACATCAATCACATCAACCAAAAGGCTTAATCAACACTAAAACATGACCGTGGATTAGTGTCAAATAACCCAAAACATGTGACCACCAATCCTTCAATTAGATGTAGAGGAACAACCAGGAAGTTATAATATCTATAGAGCCACATATTGAACAGTAAGCTGAACAGAGCCAAACATACCTTCTCCATATACTGAGAACAATTAAGTGTCTCCAGTAAATTTGATGCTTCTTGCTTGTAGTGTTCTCCAGTTTTCTCTAAGAACTTTTGCTCAAAAACATCTTGATACAACTATGGGGCAAGAAGAAAGGTTTGAAAGAAAATCAAGTTACCAAATAGTTATGCAACTGTATAGTAGAATGCATAACCATCAGCTGGACAATGTAGGCTAGCAGCACAACTATGATGAGAATTGAAGGTTGTCCATGCATTAGCACAACATAATGCACAAGCAATGCATGAGTGTGCAGCCTGAGTGCAGAAATAACGTTAACCCTAAGAGTGCATAATCCTGTTCTGAAGTACAGTTCCTGAGTTATTTCACATTCATTCACCACAAGATTTTGTTTAATAACACTAACAAGAAGAAAAATTTCATACGTTAATAATTTATTCGTAACTCTGAATTAATGTCAGAAAAATGCAATCACATGACCATAACAGCCCAATAGAAGTGGAAGATATTACAAAGTCTGAATGAACATTATTTTCATATGAACTCCTCTCCACCATCCCACATTCCTTTGAACTTGCTCACAGGCTCATCACTTAACCATACAACACATTAAAATAAAAAAAGCAATATTGAATGACAAATAAATAGAACCTTCATATTTAACCCATGATTGCTTTCTCTTATTTTTTCCATCATAAAGTATGCATGTGTCATGGTACTTTACAAGTGAACAACATTGTGTGAGAAATTTGTAGAGGCTGGTAGTGATGGAGACATACATATGCTACCTCCCCCCCCCGTTGGCTTTTAAGAAACAATGTCCCTAAACAAAGCTGGTTATATGCTTGGGTAAAGACAACATCACCCTCACCACTCTTTATCATACTTGTAGTGATAATGATGACCAAGTAAGATGTCATTGTATAGCCAAACCTGAGCAACAGGGTAAAGTAGATCATCAGTGGAGGTGGGGGTAATTAGCATTTAATCTTCTTATATCTATATTATTCACAAATGTCCCAAGGGTGATGAAAGCAATTCTTAACCCTTAAAATCAGTGCATTCATCCTAATGTACAGCCCCCCTTTTGACCAATAGCATCAACGTACAAATAACATAAAGCCTTGCTCTCTCCCCTCCCCCCCTCCAAAAAAAAAAAAAAAAATGGAAAGGGAAAGGGAAGTTGACCTACATCCTACCTACTGTTCACTTACCCTGTATTGTATTTCAAGTATTAATTATAATGAAATGGTCATACTTATTTCAGGGGATATGTGAAAAACAGAGGAATGAATTAAATAGTACCTCACCTTTAGCTGATTCTTAGTTTTATATCGTTCTACCTCCACCAAGGAATTGATGACGCTGTGCAACATGTTACTATTTGTTCCCTCACCACGGCGATCTCTGCATAAAATGAGAACAACAAATTTTAAACTTTAACTACAAAAATATTATTAAACAGCAAAGTGCCTGCAGGGTCAGCATTACTGCTATCATAGTTCATGATTTACCTTTGAGTCTAAGTAGGGATCCAACAAGACAGCCAAACAGATTAGTGATTCCTTGATACTGAAAAGTATTAAAGTCCTTGATTTTTTCCTATTTCAAGCTTCTTTAAATTGACAATGTTATAAAGACCCTGTTTAAATAATTTAGTCAAAGAATGTCTAGGATCCATGTACCATGTTGATTATCAATTCCCTCCCAGTGACCCCATATAACCTTTGACCAGCACCCAAACAACAGGGATGATTTACTTAATAGAGGTCACTCAGACATTATGATATAGTTTTCATGCTTGAGATACCATGTTTACGAGGTTTACCACCAAAGCCTCAAACGATCCTTGACCTTTACCAAAGACAGAAGGAATCATAACTTGGAAGATTATAGTGGTTATACACATGTGAAGTACAGTAGGTGTCACAAGTTTTCCCTCTTACCTTGCCATCAACTGCAACACACAACATGACTGGCTATCTCACTGTCAAGGGGTCGGACTATGAAATGTGATACTCCATTTTCCCTTTTTGCCAAATTGGTACTATACCACCTGATTGGCCAAGCTGATGTAGAATTATGACTCTTACATGCTCGCTTTGGGAAAACAACATTTTTTTGATTCACCACTACAGCATGCCACTTAAAAACTGGTTGTAAAACAATTGAAACCAATGGTCTACCCAAACCTTTGTAAGGAAAAGATAAGAGTCAGGAAACTCTGCACACACAACCAAAAAAGTGACCATAGTATGGGCAGTGTGGCACCAGAAATACGTAACAGACTTTACAATAACTGCCAGTTACATAAATAACTCTACCCTTCACAAAATTCTTACTTTTCAATTTCTGTCAGAAGCAACATCTGTAAGTTCTTCTTCAATGGTTTGATCATGTGTTTCTTCCATATATCTAAAGCCAGCTGGCAGATAAAAAGAAAATGGTTTCAATTCATCAAAAAGTTTTAATGAAAATACAAAATTTTAATGAGGAACACATCACAATAAATGTTAAGATTAGAGCTGTGATGGAAGATCTGGCAGGTGTCATTTTCATTATGTGACTTCTTGAAGCATCATTGCAGGATAGTTTCCTAGGAGAACATGCTTAGAATTCCATGAAGGGCAATCTTTTAGGCATCTGCAGAAACAAAGGGATGATGCAAAACTGTATTTGAATATTCAGGTAAAATTAAGAAGGAGCCATAGGCAGTGTTCTGAATTTGTATAAATTAAATATTTTATTTAAATACTTCCTTCCTCTAATTTGCAGAATTTGGATGTTTATTCCGATGCAAACCAGTGTTGTACAATAGACCCAAATGTATCACAAATGTGTTCGAAATTTCACAAATGCAACTTCATCAACTTTTCAATTTTTGCCAATAATTTCACCAAGAAGCCAAACACTTCTAAAAGTTTGACTGTAGGTGCATGCCTATGTCACAGTATGTAAAGCATGTAAAACAGATGTTCAAGCAGTCCATATTTTCATGACAAAGTAGGCCTATATGTAAACCATAATCCATAGTACCAGAGTACACTTTATGTGATAATGTTAACAATGACTGATCAATCTTGGAATTGATGAGCGTTGACAGAGAGAGTGTTACATTTTCTATACTGATTTGAAATACTCGGGTCTGACATTTTAGTTTCAAGAGCTAGTGGAATAGTTTTTGTGTCCACTGCACACCACTGATACAAACTCACCTCTCCAATGTCCATTCTCTGTTCGTCCAACAGTTCAAATGGAAAAGCACCAAAATTTCTATCGGCTTCACTGAGTTTCCTTAGATGATCATTCAGGTACCTGGCATACACACAAATAATTTTAAGTCAGACAAAATTAATGTTTCAAGTATTGGGCATCATTTTTTTGTCAGGACTTGAATGTATATATTTTAAATGATAATGAGAACTGTACATCAGTAGAGCTGTAGGTAGGTAAGCTGGAGTTTTATGGCCCAGTTTCTAACCAATTGGTTTAAGCCAAGCCAGCCATGGCTTTTTTCCAGTTGTGGCTCACTGGCTTGTAGTAGGGCTGTGATTGCGTAGTAATATTACTAAATGTTAAATCGCAAAAATATGCCATCTTTTAGCTATTTATTGCATTGTCCATGTCTACAGACTCTGTCTGTAGAGCTAGCCCTTAATAGTTTCAAGACTTGCTTGCCTACAGTACCTGCGTAACATATGTAAAGATATGATACTGGAGAGCACATCTGTGAATGAACTATAAATTGCTGTAATTTGTAAGGGGACAATTCTTCATATCAGCTGCCACATTTATTCCATTTAATAGTATCATATTATGTAACAGAGATAATTATTTCATCACACAACATGTATATGAGAAGTAATTATGATTTTTCTGCCAAAAATGTATGTTATTTAGGACACCAAAATGTGACAAAAATAAGTGCTGCAGACAACTCACATTTTTGCCCATGGATCTTACTTACAGTATTGATGTGTTCTCATAATTATCTTTTTTGTACAGAGTACTCCTCTAAATTTACACACACACAATTCATGAACATATGCTCAATAACTAAATAAAAATTATCAATAAATTCATTTAACAGATGTAACTCTTGGTGTCCACTGGCATTACTGTACATCCAGCAGTGTCCAAGGAAACTATCCCTATTATTCCTTAATAACAGTGGTCTAAAGTGAACATATTTAGTTTCCTCATCAGCAGGTATTTTCTGAAAAGTTAAAATTCACATCCTCTACCCTCAGTTATGGCCAAGCAAGAACGATGAATCCATAAAAAACTTTGGACACCAAGTTACTGTACCTACGTTAACTGTCACATAGCTTATTTTAGCCTTACATGTCAACTTCCTGATGTTTTTTTTATCCTTCAACTACCTTCGTTCAAATTTAGACTTCATTTATGATGTAAAATAATATTCAAAAGTGTGTTTCAGTGAGTTTCAATTATTCCCTTGCATGTCACACTTTTTTAACCCAGTATCATATCTTAGCATATATGTAAGTCATCCAATGAAACACCCTTAAAGGCATATTCTGTAGACCAAATTTGTTAACTTCATCATAAGCAGAAAAATTTTCTCTTTCAAAAGGTGAAAACGGCATCTCCATAGCTTAAAGCGTTCAGAAGATAAAAATTTTTTAAGTGTTGCAAATTTTTCTTGAGATTTGATGCATCATGGGAAATCTGTGATGTCATCTTGGCACTTAAAATTTACACTACATTAAATTTATTTATAATTATGATGTCGCTGTAGGCAATATTAAGTTGTTGGTTGTACTCTATGTATTGTGAAGGGTAATGTTAGATCTATGGGAAAAGATATTCAAACATTCCAACAGTATCAAATTTCAAGGACAAACAGGATCTTCAATTATAAAGAAAAACAAAAGGAATCTGAAGCAATGTGCCCGCATTACATAACTTCTTGTGGCTTTGTTGAAAAGCAGAGGTATTTTTTAACAAAATAATCAATCTTTAAATTGAGATATCTCAAGTTAGAAAAATGGTATTGTGGTAGGGTTTGAAGGACATGGTGTGGAATATTTTTGCTTTTCTTACAAGACTGAGGTGAAAATCCACCAGAACATGCCTTTATGGTTCCACATTTGTAGCGCCACTGGAAACATAAGTATACGCATACAGCCATAACAAATGTTTACGTGACTTTAATAATGGGTCAATGACCAGTAAATTTGAACTGCTTACCAGTGGGGATACTGGAGATTAAAAGTAGAAAGTAAGATGAGGCATTATTTCTGAAGGGCACTGGTAGTGATTAATTGCAATGAGAATTTCACTAAATGTTTAATGGCACAAACAATATTTAGCCATTAATTGCTACACGATCACAGTCCTAAATGCATTCTGAGCTCTACATTTCCAAACATTACAGTCTCATTATAAAAATCTATGCATTGCAGGGGTGAACAAATACAAATGTCTATCAGCCCAGAACTGACTGAAAACACATGGACTATTTTCACTTTGCTATAGGAAGCCCCATCTATGTGCTAGGGCAAAAGTCTGTACACATACAAAACAATTTCAAAGTTTCAGTGCACACTGGATTTAACTGATACCTTCAGTCCGTTCATAAAATTCACCGATTTTTCCCCCAACAAATGAACAAACTAGACAATCCCCATATCATATCCTACATACAAATAAACATTCCGCAAGTAAGTAATTGAGGGTTCCAATTTGATTTTAAAAAATTTGTAACCATACACTTTTTCAAATTATGCACAAAACTGTTAAAGTACAAGCCAGGATAAAAATATTTATGAAAATTGTAACTTTTGCTTAACTTTTGGAACTGGAACTTTACTAATTGCCAATAATAAGAATGTCCATATAGTACCCAGTTCCTGCATCTTCAGAGAAATAAAATTTCATAGCTTTTCCATGACTATTTCATGACCTTAATATGACAATTTCAAGACCAAATTTTACATATTCGATATTTTAATTTGATAAAATTTTAATGGCATGATGATCATGACAAATTAATGAGAACATTTATTTTCTTGTAAAAATAAAAATCTAATAATCTGGGCTAAATTCCATGACTTTTTCATGTTGTCACTTTTACTACATTCCATGACTTTTCCAGGCTTGGAAAATGAAAATAAAATGTCATGACTTTTCCATGATGGTAGTATCCCTCAACAACTTCTCTAAGTTAGGGATCCCACACAAATTCTATCCACGATCATCGCCGTTTCACACAACCCACGATCACCGCCTATTATGCACCCTGCATAATGTTTATTCATGAACGCACACAGTCACGGAAACACCAGGAGAGTTAATGAGCATGGAGCTGCCCAGTTGAGATGGGCTGCTATTGTTCACAGACAAAAGCAGTGACAGGATTTGACAACGTGTGGTTTCTGCACGCTAACAAAAGGTGTCCACCGAACAAAAGGTTGAAGTTCAAAAGACATACTTTAGTGTGTGTCAAAGGTATGAGTTTGCCGGTAGTGGCACACATGAAATAAATTTACTTAGTATCTACGTACGTGTCTTGAGTCTTTTCTTATCGAGTGTATCATGTTTACACTCGAGTTGTTTTTATTTGCCCCTGTCTTTGCCATCAAGTCAGCTAACGGTCTTTTCATGTTCAAAATTTGAGTTCTTTTTACCAATGCACATGTGTGTATTCGAGTCAATAAAAGGTCTTGATCGAAGTGTTTATCCTGCGTGGTTTTAAAATGACACCAGTTTTACTTGACCTAACGAAAATACCTTGCAGTCTTTTCAACCTCCAAATAAATTCAATTTTCTTTTTCTAAATATCATTTGTAGGGCCACCGATTTTCCGCGATCACGGAAGTTGTGACGAAATCGCGGAATTTTAATTTTTTTTCACGGAAAATCACGGAACTTCAAAAATCATTTTTAATGAGTGTTCAACCGATTTTGCTATAATCAGTTATACCAGCCTGATTGCCGATTATTTAATGTAACAGTTAATCGGCCCAATGCAGATTACCGATTATTAGAAAGGGGGAAGTCACATGTTTGTCACTCTAGTGCGCGCCCCTTGCTTCGTGCATATCGTGTTACCATAACCAATTCAGGTTGGAAAATATTGGGAATAGTTCCGTTCGTTTCTTGAACGGGATACCAATTTTTAGGCGAAATATTCTCACTTTAAAAGTGGAGATACAAATCAACCCTTAATGGTACTGTACAATTGTTTGCAGTCGATGTCATATGCCCTTTGATAATTTGGTTCTAGGCCAACATCATGCTCTGTCTAGTTTTCATCCCACAATCATGTCGGAAGATTGCATTCTTTTACTGTACGGAGTACTCTCTCTCTCTCTTTAACGATCCCCATGTAGAGCAATCATGATAATCTTAGCAGTTTTGGGCACCCGTATAACGTATCTCATGATTCCTTTCCGATATAAATATCCCCGTATATTTTTAGCAGTCCTCGTCCAAAACTTACGTCCTGTTTAAAAAGAATCTGCAACTGAAATGCACTTAAATAGTCCGATCCCCGCACAATCCATGTACGCAGAGATTTGTGATGCCGTTTCCAGGTGAATTTAGCACGGGGCTCACCCGGCCTCGCTAGCGCGATCGTTGTAACACAAACTCAACGGGAAAACTTGTCTCGAGACCGAGCATTTTCACACACTAAATCACATACGCGAAGGCGCGAGTTGTGATTGGCTGCCAAGGATCAACGCAATTGAACCAATCACAAAGCAGGGGCCAATTTAAATTTGGCAATGGATCTTATGCATATGATGTCACCGAGCAAAAAAATGAAGCCTTGTTTGGCAATAAAAACGGACACGCACGCAAGTTTAGTGCAAACGTGGGCCAAGAAGTTTGCTGCAAGAGACTACGTGCACTACTGTTTCTTTTTGCAATGACGTCAGTCTGTAAAGAGCACTACGGAAGGAATGCTGGGAATGACTTAATTTATGCAAGATAATGACCACCGAACTTCATAAGATTCTAGGTGCTAAGTGTACAAAACGTGCACAGATATGTATGCAAAGCTTGGGGATTTGAACATATCTGCGTTAACTATTTTGGAAGTTGCAAGACGTTCACAGTACGTGACGTCACTCTCACATATAACCTCAGATTTCTAAACAAGCTTTGAGAGTCGGCGCCATCTTTGTACGTACAAATCTGCAATATTTCGTACGGTTCTAGAATCTTACCGCATATTTTCTGCATGAGCAGACTTAATCTACACCTATCAATAAGATCAGGCATAAAATGGAGCGCGATAAAGTTTATTTTGCTGATAATCATTACAATCATTTTACGCCGACCGCCGCTCTAGAATGGACCTCCCTTGTACACATGGTTTCAAGAAGTGGGAGTGGCTTGGAGGGGGAGGGATATAAAAGTTGGTTGTTATGACAGAAAACACACAGGGAGTGGTAGCAGCCAATGGAAATACAACACATCACTTTTATGATATGAAGGGTCCAATGGCGTCATTACCGATTAAGTGCAGTACCTGGAAATATTCTCTGCTTGCGCAAGGGCTAATCAAGTTTTCTCGTTGGTGAATTGGTCAATTCATGTGTAGCAAGCAGTGTTAGCAAAAGGTGCAATTAGCGATTGACGGAGATATCCTCCGAAGTTAACATGCAAAACAAAGCATTGTATATAGTACATAGTCTGAAATACAGCAATGTGTTTGAATTAGTTGTCATTCGAGCAGATGTTCTGCTCATTTGATAAGCTTCTTCGGAAGTAGTTTTAAGTTTGGTTTCGCCGGGCGGCCCTTTGCCAGAGGGTCGGGAGGACAATTAAAAAAAGACATTTAATAGGCCAATAGGTCGATTCTTTTGTTAATCCAGCTAAACGTGGTCCAGCTGAAAAATGTGAAATTAGTGTAGAATTAATGCGGTCAAAACTAGGGAATTATTAGGATATATAAAAGCTTATTGACGGAGCGACGTTTCATACAGGCGACTGTTTACTGTAATTCACCTTTCCAAGGTAAGAAAGAATGTTTTCAGAAAGAGTCTAGGTCCGTATTGAACAGAAACTTAAGTGCAGGCGGGGATCCAGTAATTCCAAGGGTGGGGGGGGGGAGCTTACTTAAGAGAATGCAGGGGTATAGGGCCATAAACCCCACCCCTCGGATCCGTGCCTGAAATGGACCCAATACAAGTGGGTGGGGGTCGGCCTTCATATGTGCCTGAGAAAATCCAACCTGGAGTGTAGGGAGAATTGGCCCCTATATTTAAATAATCGGGTGGGCTGATTTAAACTTCTTCCAAGCAAAAGCCCTCCCTTTCTCTTCCTCCTCCCTAATACCCTCATGTTGAGACACTTGACTGTTATTCAAGTAGGATTATACCAGGTTTACTTCATTTCTAAGTGAGTCCACGCTGTATTGAAAGGAGGAAAATTTCCTCAATCATTATTTCTCCCCCGGATGCCACATATTTTAAGTTTTATTTTGACGCAACTTTCTTGACTCTGTGTGTTCTAGTGTGAAACTAACACAGAGCAATGGGCTAATTAAAAGTTTTTTTTTACCACGGATACATTCAATCGCTTTTAGTTAAATGGGTGTTAGGAATGAAATAAAATCATGGCGATCCAATGCAGTTGCAGTCAGTTCGTTACGCTGCTCGTTAAGGGGCAAGATATTTTGGTGTCACGGTATTTGAATGAAAATTTGTTGGTGTGAATTATAGCAATATTTTTTTGGGGGAAACCGTTATGTCAGACCCCAAATCGCTCTATGGATACATTTAAACGATGTTTAATTATTAGTAAGAAATGAAACTAAAAACCATTCCGGGCGTACCAAATTCGGCACACCGGTGATGAGAATAAACGAAGTTCGAGCTGAAATGATGAAGGTTGCGCAAAATTAGATTTCTTCCTCTTTCTGTAGAAATGTAGCATATGTGCAAAGGTTGCTAGAATGATTATTTTTTTCCTTATTAATGAGATATTCAATAGTAAACAGTAGCCCTGTTAGTACTTCTCTTTCCAACCCGCTAAAAGCCATAAGCAAGTGGTTTCAGAATCAGAAACTCTGGGCGTCGTGTTTAGTATATAATTCATTTCTTGAAAAGTTTAAACAACAACTGATTCATGGATTCATGGAGTTTTTTCATACCATTAGAGTTTCTTTACACAGTTCATCAATGAAACTTGAAGTCCAGAGATAAGCAGCTTATAGGGTTAGCCAAGTCTCTTGTTGATGCTTTGTGATTGAGCTTTGTTATTAAAGATGAGCTATTGTTGAATAGCGATGTTGTTGTGTAGACCTATTCAATGCTACAGCCCTCGACAAAAATGATGGGACAAAAGAAATGAACGGATCACCATCCTGCCCCCATTCAGTGTTGCGGCAGCCCAAGGCGGCCTGAAACTTAAACGTCGGTACGGGGAGCGGGGTTGTCCCATGAACTTTTAATTTGTAGAGAATTGTAGCTAGACCTGCCGTTGTGTGATTGAGAGCGTGGCACAATAGGACAGAAGGTGGGAGTCTTATTAAACTTCAGGAAACTTTGGACGTGTGCAAGTGACGTCAATTCATAGTCATGAATTCTTGGGGTAATCTGTCACAGCGAGGATCTGCAAAAACGAGGATGGATGACTTCCCTCACATACTGTGGAATTTGTTTACAACTTGCTATATGTAACTCGAATGTACATGTAGAAAATGCGCGAGCTTAACTGCAATAGTTAATCAATGCACTAGTACTTTCTTCAAGATTTAGGTCGCCGTGTGTCCGCAAGAGCAGCATGTTAGGCTTTATACAGTGTTTTGCATGTATGGCCCAGACCTATACTCGGAACCTGGAAGCGATGTTGTCAACTGTGCGTGTCCGTACCGAAGGTTGCAGTACGATACATTATTTAAGAGGGTGCGGTAATTTTTTTAAGATTTCTTTTAAACACAAAACCAAAGGAGTAAAGTGAACAAAATCTATATCGAAATGGTCCGACTGTGATGTTTTATTTTTGTCTAAAAGGTCGCTCGCTCTTTTCTTCAGTTCATAACGCTTGGGAGCACGGACAAGTGCACAATGATGTTTGCTTATATTTACAGAAAGACAGCCGGAAATCAGTCAAATCTTTACCGGCCTTTTGGGCGGTTTAAATCGGCAGTGTCTAGATGTATAAAATCAGATAAAACGGATGAAAACTATGCAGGCTACCTCATTCCCCAAGAGGGAGTTATGTTTGTCAGTATAGACACACCTCTCCTTCATTCCTTCAGGTCCCCTGGCTTTAATTTTTGCCCATGGAACCATGCTCCTCAGTCAGTACCAAATCTAAATTACTACGGCTCTCCGGGACTGGCCCACGATTCTTGTGTTCGAGGAACGTGTTTAGAAAAATATAGGGCTAGAAAATACAAACAAGGTTATACTTTTCTTTCCTTCTGTTTTTCAACAAATTATCGCACTTTCAGAGTTTCATTTTCCACTGTCGGTGTTATTGACTTGGAACTAGATTTCTGGCTTTACCTGCACTTGTACGTGAGCTTGTATGTACTGCAAAGATGACAAGAAAACTGAGCACATAGTATTAGGGCAGGTAGCCTCTATTCACAAGATGTTGACCAGCCATTGACTATGGGATCTTTTTGTGTTGAGATTACCTCTCTTGGGCCGGCTATTGTTAGGCTTCTTTTGTGTTTAAGAGGCTTAACTGCTGCTCTTCCTGTCTGTGTTTATAACTGTTCACTGCCTCACAGTGCACTGGGACATATGTGCACTGAAGCGTAGCACATTAACTGGTAGGTTGCTATATCATTACAATGGGTGACAACCACTCAGGCGGCGATGATCGTCGATAGAATATGTGTGGGATCCCTTATTGATATCATGTTGTCCTGCAACTCAATATGTCCCTTCTAGGTCAACATAACTATTGGTTTTGCACAGATTTATGAATATTCATATGACAGTCATACCTGTAGAGAAAGTCCATATATGTAGCTCCTTTACTGTAACGAGACCAGTTCTCCTCATAGCACTTCAACAACATGTCTTCATTTTCCAAAACATTCTGTAAATGACAGAAGAAGTAAAACAGTTTAAAACTGGTTACATGGTTTACTTTGACTTAAAAGCATAAAAAAATGACGTACTGCATAGGATACAGTATGTTTTTTTTTTAAAAATCCAACGGAAAGCTTTGACTCAAAAAGTGCAGCAACAAAGTGTTAAAAGCCGCCGTTTCAGTTTTATTGCCAATTGACAAGCATTTTCCAAAGCTCATTGATCTTTTTACATTGGAATCATCATAGGAATAGCAAAAACATTCACAAACATCTCTTACAATCTAGAACTTTTCTTAGTGTAATCCAATTCATATTTTCATGTGATTTTGATTGTGTTATCCTACACTGCTTCACCTGTCAAAGTATTAATCCAGTAAAGCCACAAATTCATTGATTGAAAATAAACCATGTATGAAGGGAATCTGCGCAGTGATAATCATGCAATGCTCTCACTAGAACTATTCGTTGTAGAAGTTGGAGAGATTTGTAGTAGTTACAGACACCAAGTATAGAGGCTTTGCAATTACGTCACGCAACCGCCATGCTGGAGGACATTCATGCCAAATACACGTGGTTTTGTGCCGAGCGCACTGCACAGTGTGCACTGTGACATCCACGGTGTATACAAATTCAACGAGCAAGCGCGTCCCGTATGGTTTACTACGTAGTTACATGTACTCCAACATGGCCGCCGGAGAGTATTATGACGTCATGTGAAAAGCCTCTATATGCAGCACAATATTTATTTCCTCCAGTTTTATGGTTATTTTAATGATAATTGCAGGGCTGTAATAAGAATTCAGACTAAACACCTCATTTTTCCTCCCTTATGGTTCATACTGTCCACTCAAATAAATGACTAAAATTGTACACTTGGTTTTTTAACATTTCTATAAATTCCAAACTTAACAGCATGATCACTTTCTGACTGCATTGTGTGAACAGATTATGTGAATAAATTGATAACTACAAATTGTGAGTACCGTATGTCCATGATTAAACTGTAACTAAGATTCAAAAGCTTCAAGACTGCTTTAAAAAACTGGTGCAGTCATTCAACTCTTCTGATCCAGTTTGAAATTAAATTTTGAACACAGACATCACCTAACTGTGGTCCATACACATACTGTACTCACGTCATGCTGGCCTGCACATAAACACTGCAGACATAGCAATGTACTTTACTATGTAAGGAGCTCAAGTTCATCCTCAGATGCAACATTGCCTATACAAAGACATTGATGAGGATAGGAATTGTGACAAGACTAGAGTATTTAATCCTACCATGTTTAGATAGGGCAGGGACAAATCCATAGTGGGGGAGGGGACTAATAAATGTCTACATGTCTTGCTCTCCCCCCCCCCTCTCAATGAAATGGATGAGCGCAAAATTAAAATGCTGGCTGAAGACTACAACATGCATTTCAAATGTAAACATGTTCAGTTCTCAAACTGTGGATATATCATACTTTAAAAACATGTTCTTTAAAATTCCCATATTGATTCTGAAAAGAAAGCAAATATTAATTGATGAAGACTATGTAGGATTCTGTTAACAAATGTCAATGGTGCATCTGTGTTGAGTAAACATTAGTGAATGAATAAATCAATTTAAACTTAAGTAAGTTAGCACAAGTAACATACATGTGTTAATACAGATTTACTAATCAATTTTCTCATGGCTTCCACTCATCACTTTCACACAGATAGACCTTTAGTTCTCCATGTGTGAATTTCTAAACGTGGTTTGTAAACAAGAATAGCCTGGGATAACGGGAGGGGCCCTTTTCTGCAATATGAGAGGTACTTTTGGCAAAATTCTAGGTGATGCCCTATAGCCTACATCACATGAAGAAGGTTCTTCACTTTAGTGGAATAATCTTTGTCTGCAGCTCCCAACCCCCCCCCCCCCCCCCAACCGCACCCCGACTGAGAGTTTGCCACTGAAGCCATGTCCATGTAACATTCTCAAGCAAGACTCCTTATGGAGTAGTTAGCACTGCAGGAACTCTGCCATCATGGTGTATTAGTTCTGTACATACTACTTCAGGAAACAAAAATGCCTTAGAACATCAGTCAAAACCACTTGGAAAGCTTATTGACTTGCTACTTATTTAAGGTAGAGAGCATACCCCTAGATACAACTAACATGCTATGGGCACACTACAGCACAATTTAATCATAAGTCTAAAGGAGTGATACATATTGAGAATGGAAGCTCCTTAAACATCAGAAAAAGAAAGTAATGTATGGGTGAAGTAAGAAAGAATAATTTCACCAAATTTTTATGTGAATTCAAAAAATTTTGGAAAACATGTTGTAGGTGCATGATTGGTTTGTTTATCCCGATGATTTGGAGGATGTGTGCATGTTCATAGCCACAAAACAAATCACCGAACTGGCTTATTGCAGAAAAATGCAGCTTTGAACAAAGAAATGAATATTTTCCCTGTAGTACTACATAAGAGTGGATTGACTTTCAAAGACATTTGCTTTATATGATGATGTGCTTAAAGGGCACATCTTCCAACCCCAGTCAGTTCCACTACAGTCATAAACTGATGCAGTTTTAAAGGCCCAGTTCTCTCATCCCAAACAGTGCCAATTCTCCTAACCTTCTTACCGAAGCCCCTCCCACAATTGTCTGAAATTCATCCTCATCCAGACACAATCTCAGTTTATTGCTCCAGGGTGAGTATAGAAAAACTCAATTTATATTATCAAAACACTCTTAGCACTGTTCATGCTGTGTAATATAAGCTTTGGCACTCCGCATTGTTTGAATTAGCTGTCAATCAAAGAGCTGAGCCAATTGAGAATTTCGGTACCCGGGTTCCAAAATTGTAGTTTGGGGTGAGAGGTAAGGCCCTTTAAGGGTATATGCTTGGGAGCATAAAAGGTCCTGTTATGTAATCAGAAAACCTTCTGTACATGCTGTGTTAAGTGGCTTAATCTGCACATTTTAAATCAGATGTCAATCAGAGAGCTGCAACTAATTGAGAATTTTTCAACTTACCAAGAAAACTATACTTCAGGGCAATGAAGGCAATTGTGCAAAAAATATACATGTGGATAGGGGAACTCCCTCTTCCAAATGATATATTTAGGGGATTCCAGATACCGTAGAATGTAGGTCTACCTATGACCTGACTTCAATCATTTACGTCATGTGGAGAGAATTTAATCATTACATCTTTACAGAAACTCCTTACCTGGTGTAATTCCTTGACATGATTTTCCAAGAAGGTTCTGGTTTCATCATAAAGTCTGTCACTGTAGTTATCTGGGATAGCCACACAGATGAAGTACACATCACTGTACAACCAGTTTAAGAAGATGACAAATTCTGAGTTTATACAACATCAATGGTCACATAGTAAAATAGTAAACACAGAACAACATCAAGAAATGTTGTACATACTCTTCTATCAGTTTGTTATTTAGATGAGGTTTTACAGCTCAGTTACTGAGCAATTGGTTAAAGTCATGCTGGCTATGGCTGTTTTCCAGTTTTAACTCTTTTATTAGAGAGGACTAGAGAGGACTAGAGAGGCTTGCCTGCTTTTCAGTTCATAGTTGGCTTTCCCAAAAAGGCATCATCCACCTACAGAAGGTTTTTACATTAAGACCTTCTTTTAAGCAAAAAGAAGACCACTCTAGACCCAGTTTTTGGTGCAAATGGGTTTCTTATTTATCTGGGTTTGTAAAATGGAGCAGCCAGCTAGTTTACTGGTCCACCCAAGGGTGCTTCAGTAAAGCTGGGTCCAGTGCATAACTGACTTCATCAGCTGGGGGTATACTGTATCTCAATATATATCCTCTTCTACTTACCAAAAGTGATATTGATGTAAAGGTATCATTATACCACTTTTGCTTTACAATTTTTCTTACATGGAATTAGTTAGTTGAGAGTCTTATGGCTCAGTTTCTCACCAACTGGTTTAAGTCTGGCTGGCTACAGCCTTTTTCAGTTGTGGTTTCTTAGAAGGAAGATAAAACACTGAACAAATGACATGACATCATAACTTAAAGTCAACAAGTAAACTCTCTGCAGTCATTAAAAGGATACAGGAAACGATCATTCCAGACACCTCTCTTCACATTTTGAAGCTTGATTACATCCTCCACAGTCTCTAAAAGGCGCCCCCATGTCTTCTCAAAGTCAAGTTCTTTCGGTTTCAAAGACATCTAGAAGTAACCTTCAAGTCAAGCAATGAAGCAAAGGTAATTCTTCTTGTTCTTTAACGGGTTTGCTTGCACTGCAATGGAAAAGTTACAGAGACAGCTTGTACAACACAATCGTACTAAATACTGAATGTACAGAAGAAATTACACGAAGTTAGTCTATCAAACATGAGAATGCAGTATGGATTGGCTGATAGTATTTACTGTACAGTATGTATACTTGGATAAGAAGGTACAGTAGTGTGCTACTGTGTACATATGTGGACCACCATGCAGTAGGTACGTTAGCTCTAAATAGGCCTTATATGCAAAATTCTGGAAATTCCTCTACAAATGGGAACAAGGCTACGTACCTTTCAGATTCTAACCATTGCTTGGAGATACCACATGATCAACTATTTTTCCATAAAATTTACCAACAATGGTAGAAGGTGTAATACTAAAAGTGTTTTGTAGTTATGCCAAATAACAGTTTGGAACTTCATAGCAAGGTGGGTTTGTAGACTGGTTGTGGGTCCGTTTAGAGAAAGCCCAATGTCCAATAGTTTAATAAGCTGGGTTCATCTGTTGATAAAACCCATAAACCAAGTTTATCAATCTCAAAACCAGGTTGACTGACACTAAATACTTTGAAAATGCATGTTTATAGAATAGATACAACAGCAGGGGTATCGCCAGAGTATTTTGATGGGGGGGGGGGCGTGAAACATGAGTTGAATGCTTCTTTTCCTTCTCTCTTCACACTTTCTTGCAAATATAGGTGTTGCCACAGAGTACCACAGAAATAATGAGAAGACTTGGAGGTATTGGTTTTCATATGGGAACCATGTTAAAACTTACAAGACTTGTTCAGTGGAAACTTAATGACCTACTGTTAACGAAATACACCTTCTTTACATTGTACTCAAATGGCAATGATTGTAAGGGCTTGGCTCGCACAACAGCCAAAGGAGTTGCCTATTGTCCATAGATTAGTTAACCAATGATTGGAATGCAAGAAAGCTATGGTAGCCTTTACTAAAGAAACCTTCATTACAATAGGGGGCACCACCCTGCTGACACCACCCATGCACACCAGGTTTATCAAATCGATACCAAGCTGTACCACTACCAGATCTTTGTTCACAAACCAATCTTTTGTACATCATCAGTGCAGTATACACACTGTAACATACACGTTACTTCTTTCCTACACAATTTACACATTTTTTTAGCATTGATAGTCTTGTGTTCCTTAGTAACAAATTAAAGTTCTACCCCTAAAAACACTTTGCTTCTTCCCCAAAGAACAGTGTATAGGGGAGGAAAGTAATGGTTTTGTCGAGGAAGCTCACTACCATTAGGATGAGAAATAAGATCTTCTAAACACAACCAGTTGCTTATTTCAACCACCTGAGTCAATATTTATATTAAATTCAGGAAAAGGGTGAACAAGCATCAAGTATTTAAGTACAGTGGTCCTTTGAGATGTACTACCTACTGTACTTTACATTCTTGACACAGTTTCTCATTCATTTTGATTAACTGCAAATATATTCATGAATACATCTGCTGTCTCTAGTAACCTTTTTCCAGACAACAATTTTCATGATATTCCATAAGAATCAGTGTGTGCCTTTATTAAGGAAAATGAAATGATTGTTCACAGGACAACCATTTAGTAGAAAACTGGTTCTCCTGCAGGAAATCTGGTACAGTAGGTCCCAGTGATGTTTCAGAAATTTGCTTTTAAGTCACACACTACTGTAAATCAAGAAGAAAATATTATGTGGAAATTACAATCTTGGAATGCATTCAACAAGTTCGTTGATTTCATCTCCATTCGAGAATGTATGCAGAAATTTCATTTAATTTGCTTGTCCACAAAACAACCTTCTGCACCAGGTTGTAATAATTGGTCACACAGAAATTCTGGTCTTTTTGGGTGTCCAAATGCCTGTCTGGTTTAAGTCTTGTAGGCCTTAAAGTTAGATGGAACATTAAGATAACAAAACTGTGATGTTCTTTCTCTACATTTTCTTCGCAAAATTTTTTACAATGAATATAAAATTCATATCAGTGTTCTAAGCAAAGTGACTTCAGAGAAAGATGTGGGTGTTGTTATTACAAGGCAGTGTCATACCACAGTACATTACTGGAAGGGCTAATAGGGTGCTTGGATTGATTCATAGAAATTTCATCAATTTTGGTAAGGATATTTGATAAGACTCCATCTTGATTAGGTCTCTCAGTCTTGTCCATGAAAGGGCTTTGAGTTTCTTTTAGAGCAAGTTTAGAGGAGAGCCACCTGCCTTTTATGTGAGGTGAGATACTGTAGTCCTATCCACTGTAAACAGTATCATGAAGGCGTGAGCATCTCAAGCTTTACTATATTGGAGCTGAGATGGATTATTGGGACAGGCTCCAGGTTGACAATTCTTCTGATTTCCTTTTTTGGCTCAAGGTTATTAAAGGTTCAAAGTAATTCTTGGGTTTACAGTCAATGTGAAAGCCCAAGAGGCATTTTCCAAGGCTAGTAAAAATACAGGATTTTTGCAAACCCAGGGTCCCAGGTCTCAGACTCACATAAAGTCCCCTGGATGTTTTAGAAAAAAGTCCTGTGCCTCAGCTAGACACACAAGGTCTGGCTATTCACGCCCAATCAATGTTTCTCTAAAACTTGCGAAATCTCTTGGTATAATATTTCACAAAAATTTGTCAACATAGCATTAAAATGAATGGCTAGCAGTAATTGTGATGAACTCGACTGCTCAAGTGGGAAACTTTGGTCGGAGCCAGATGCCATGTCCCACCTTTCTGTTTTATATAGGCCTATGTAAAGTGCTGGCCAGCCTATAATTCGAATACTGAGCACATCACATCACATCACATGATTCACATCATTTTTGATGTTGCTGGCCAAAGGCCAATTCATCGCTCCAAAAGTAAGAAAAACCAATCCAAATATTGACAATAAGTACTGCCTAGAAATAAATATAACTTACTATTAAGCAAGCCTGGCAATTTCTTCCAATAAGTATCCAATCTACCTTTAAATTTGTCTTAAGTTTTAGAGGTTACTACATCATCTGGTAAGGTATTCCAATGATCAATTGAATGCTGAGTAAAGAACTTTTGCCACAATGAAGTTTTAAACCTGGATTTAAAAATCTTATATGTATGCTCTCTTGTAACGGAACATACTGGTACTAATTCAAACAGCCTGTGGTCAGTAGTAATCAGTCCATTGAAATACTTATACTGTACATAAAAAACATGTCACCTCTCAGATGCCTATGAGTAAGCAAAAACAAATTCAAATTTCTAAGTCTCTCCTCATATGGCAACTCACTTAATCCAGGCACTAACTTAGTTGCTCTACGTTGCACAGATTGAATAGCCTCTATTTCACGTGTGTAAAATGGTGACCAGGCAGGTAATCCATATTCCAAAACGGGTCTTACTCAGGGTTGTTCCAAAAGTGGTCAAAACCGGTTTTGACCACAAAACGGTTTTAACCTGGTTAAAACCGGGCAAAAGTAGGTTTAAACCGGTCAAAACTGGTCAAAACCTTTTTTTTGTTATAAAGAGTAAGCATAAATTCATACATCTAACCAACTGTGATATAGGAATGGCTTTGGATGTTTCAGTAGTAAAACTTAGGTTTTGTTTGCTTGCTGATTGGTGTGTTTCTCATTATATTTTGCTAATTTGACCCCCAAAATTGTATACTCTCAATAATGGCATATGGTGCAATGTGGAAAGTACCCTATACAGATTATGTGCACTGCAAAGTAAAAAGAGAGCTTACAATATGCCCTATTGTGCTGGGTTTGATATATGTGTACTAGTCTATAACCAAACTTACCTAACTGTGTAGGCCTAGGTCTTTTATGTTTAATTTAAAGAAGTAATTGTAATTGTTTTCAAAATGTTTTCAACTCTGTATTCTGAATGTTTTATTTTATAGTGGTAGTCGAACGTAAATTGAATGTTTGTTGTGGATCCTGTGACATAAATGTGTGTTTTTGTTCAAAGAAAGCTTACACTATAGGGGTAAATTAGGGGTTTTTCAACCACTTAAGGGGTTTCGGTTTTTAAAATTAAATCAAGCAAGGTAATTGAACCAACATACATTTGGTCAACACCTCCAATGACTGTACTTACAATTTATTTGTGTCCTTGATTTTATTAGTTTCCTCCTGTTGGGATATGAAATTGTAACAAAAGAGGTCGAAATGTGGCTATTTTCAACCTACCTTCGGGTATTTTCAACCTCCCTATTGAAAACCATGCAAATTTATGGTAAAATTAACTTCATGAGGGTCATAAGAGGTAATCATCCAAATGTTGTGCTAAAAGTTACCAATGAAGATAACTCTTTTACATTTGGTAAATGACCATAAATAATGCCTCTTAAAATAAAAATTGATCATATTTCTGTAATTTCAATGATTTTATGAAGGTTTAAAACTACCATAGGTGGTTGAAAATAGCCTTAGACATTGAAAAGTGTTGGGTGGTTTTCAGCCTCCCCACTAAAAGAAAGCACAGACGATTTGGGGGCAAGTTCTGTTTGTGACAACATCCCTCCAACTTATTTTTATTTAGTTTATCAAGTCTGACCACTTAATAATCAAAAGTGTGGGTATAAAGATATGTGGAAAGCAATGTGGCTTATGGACCATTATAAGAAAACACAATTTTTAACCAAGTTCATCTGCATTTGGCTTTTGAGTTCAGATTTTTTGTTTTAAATGATTAGTTCAGGTCAAAAGGTGGGTGATTTTTAACTGCCATAAGTTCAGATAACTTGTTGATAAAGTCTTTGGAACTGTTGTTTCTTCAAGATATTTACAATTTGCAGAAAAGGCTTAGGCGGTCGGAAATACCCTGTAGGTTGAAAACCCCCAGTTTATCCTACCCTACTGTGTTGTTTTATTTGTCCTTGGCTTTAGTTAAGGTTTGTGACATTTACTGGACAAGTTCTGATCTTTTTTAGTTGAAAAATAAGAAATTTTGAATTTTGACCAGTTTTGACCACTTTTATGTGGTCAAAACTGACCCGTTTAAACAAGGTTAAAACCGGTTTCAACCGAGCAGTTTAAACCGCACCGGTTAAAACCGAGCAACCCAGGTCTTACTAGAGCTTTGTACAAAAGCATTATTGTTTCTCTATCCAAAAACCTAAAGGACCTTCTAATTAAACCAAGAATACAGTTTGCTTTTGTGACAATCTGAGCGACATGCTCCCTGAATACAAGATCACTATCGACAACAACTCAAAGATCTTTCTCGGAGGTCACAGCTTGTAGACTATGACGCTTGCCTTCGTTATCTAACATACCATAACAAAACTCAGGATGAGAGCAACCAATTCTCAAAACATGACACTTATAAGGATGAATGCGAAGTTGCCATTTTCTTGACCACTCATAGATATTCTCAATATTACTCTGAAGAACACTACAATCACTCTCCAATTGGATTTCCTTACATAGTTTAGTGTCGTCAGCAAAAATTTTCACTATACAATCCGTAACACAACTTGGCAAATCGTTGATGTACACAAAAAAAAAAAAAAACTGGCCCAAGCACACTACCTTGAGGGATACCACTTTTAATATCTGCCCAGTCAGAAAGATTTCCTTCCACACAAACCCTCTGTCTACGATTCATCAGAAATTGCCTTATCCATTCCAACACATCACCCTTAATACCATAAGACTTTAATTTACCAACAACCTTTCATGTCGTACCTTGTCAAAAGCCTTAATGAAATCAGTTTAAATAACATCAATGCCATTGCCTGCATCCCAAGCTTTGGTCCAATCAGCAAATACATCCACAAGTTGTGAAACACAAGATCTACCTGAAACAAATCCATACTGATTGGCAGACAATAAATCATTACTCATCATATACTTCATAATACTATCTTTTGAAAGGGACTCACAAATTTTGCATACCACAGAGGTGAGGCTAACTGGTCGATAATTTGCAGGCAGAGATCTGCTTCCCTTCCTGAATAAGGGGGTAACATGAGCAGATTTCCCATCACTAGGCAAGGTGTGATGACTGAGAGCTCTCCGAAAAATAATCACCAAAACTGCCACTATTTCATTACGAACTTCAAAAAGAACTAGGATGGATCTGATCAGGCCCTTGAGATTAATTTACATTTAAATTTTTAAGTTTACTTAGAACTCCATCCACAGTAACCTCCACATTATCCAAAGGATAATCACCTCTATAACAGTCCAAACAAGGGATACAAGACAAATCCTCCTTAGTGAAGACACTACAAAAAAATGAGTTCAAGGCATCAGCTTTGCCCTTAGCACTTGTAATTTTGTTACCATCAACATCACCCTCCACTACTCTAAGTCCTGAACTGGCATCTGTGGTCTAGCGTAGGCCAACTGTTCACAGTACACAATCCTGTTCAAGGAGGCTAGGTCTACAATCCTCAACAAAAATGATGGGACAAATCAAGCAAAACAAGCAATGAACGGATCACCATCCCCTCATTCCTCCATTCAATGCTGTGGCAGCCCAAGGTGTCATGAACCTTCAACATTGATGCAAGGAGGTGGGTTTGTCCCATGTATTTTTGTTGAGATTGTAGTTTGGGCCGCTAGGCTACATGTATGATGTAACCTTACACATTATTTCCTAGGCCAAGTTAATGGTATTCACAGCCTTTTCTGTCTTGTGAGAGCATAAACTGTTTTCATAAGCAGGACGGTTGCAGGTAAATGTTAGTCAGACAGTAACAACAGACCTAACCTAGGCTAGGATACTGTAAATTGTAGTTGTAACAGGCCTTGAACTTCAGATCTCACGGGGCAAGGCCATTTGGCCTTCGTTTACTTTTCATTTTTGAGGACGTCAAGGCAATAAGTCAGGGCGTTACGGCCATTTTCACATTTTAATAAGGGCATGACGGCAATTTCTAAACGTAACAAATATAGCAAACACCCATTCAAGAGATTTTCTAACCCAAGCTCCTGTGTCTTAGATGCACGGATTGCCTCTCAGACAGTTCGCAATTGTAGAACTTACACCGTGCAATCTAAGTTAGACTCAAAGGGCTTGGCCACAAGCCCCCGGGAACTCTCTTCTCCCAATGTACTTGGATATCAATTTCAAATTGGAGGTGCACAGGTCATAAGGACATTTGGAAAGACTCAACTTCAATTACAGACTGATTTTGTTTAAATACTATTCGCAAAATAATTTGCATCATACAAAACAGAACAAATTGCATTGCTTACCGAAATAAAGTAAAACAGCAGTGTTTGTAGCCTGAGTTTTTTTAGTACGTATAAACAGACCCTGAGAAACAAACGCACCCAACCGAGTACGGACCAGAATTAAACAGAAAACCACAGTCAGTATCCACACACACAGCAAAGGAGCACAAGTCTTCCATTGCAGTGCAGTACAGTATGCACATGATCGACGTAACTTGATCTCAGTGAGGGAATTTTTACACACTAAACTTCTATTGACCGTATCGCGAGTTGTGATTGGTCCATTGCTTTTTACATTGACTTGCTGTTGTATTTCGGTATGCAACTGCAGAGCAGGCTACGTAGTTTCAGCTTGTATAATGCTGTATTCTCACGTCTCGTTCTTAAAACTGAAAGAATTTAGAAAGCATTTTTTATGTAGGAAGCGTCACGTTTTAGGAGTTTTTGAGTTTCTATGTATGTTAACCAAATATGCATTACTTGCATTTTAGTGATAAGTTAGAATTTCACAAAAAGATCTGAGGGCACAGCAGCCATTTGCGGAGGGCACGACAGCAACTTTGGCCCTGGATTTTAAGTTTAGCCATTTCACCACGGCATCACAGCAAAAAGTAAATGTACGATGGCAATGGCGGTCATGGCCGCCGTTAAATTAGAGGCCTGTTGTAACTTACGCCAAAGTAATGTCAAGCTTGCATTGGGCCTAAGGTTAGTAGGCTAGCCTAACACTAACAGTACTGTAACACAGTAGGCCTAATTGTGAACGTACAGTAACAACTAGGCTAGCCTAATTAGGCCTAACGTTGGGCTAACATAACAAGTAACATGACGAGCCTAAATGAGGAAACAGTATTCTTACCCAGTAAACTACAATTTTGATTCTGACAAATGACCAGGTACCTTAAAAACAACTTGCTCAATGTAATCCTACTATTCTTAAAACCTTAAAATTAAAAAAATCAGCTCATACTTCACGAAAGAACAATAAGACTGGATTCGATAACCATCTGCGCTACAACTTCCAAGACCTATTTGGACGAAGATGTAACATTTTGTTTCATAGTGCATGCTAAGCAAAGACAGTATACCGTCTTTGATGTTAAGTACAACATCATTACCGTTCTTACACCACGGTAAGAAATTTAGCTTAGGTAGCATACTAGTGTTACCACCTCCACCTCTAAAGATTCTTCTCTTGGGCATCTGGAAACAGCCTAGGACGAATGAGAGTTAATTGGTTTTTCTCAAAAAATAACAAGAAAAAGAATAAATTTGTTTCAAAGCGAAGGGTGGGGTTTGACTTGAGGTAAGGATTAAGGGGGCCAGTTGGCAGGAATATTTGGTGTATTCTTTTTTTTCCATAGGTGTCACAAGATGGGGGTAAGTTTGGATCCCCAGTCAGCTGCCTTCCCCCAACGAAATTCGAAAGTAAAATAAAAAAAATATTGAGGAAAATGAGTACGAGGAAAAAGATCTAGAGAAATAAAAATTAAAAATACCCCTTGAAAATATGGCGTTTTTAATTAGGCCTAAAGGTTACTGAAACAAAATTACAGAGAAAAACAAATAACCTAATTGAAAATGAAATTGAACCAACTGCTAGGTTTCCGTTTCAGTAGAGATTTTAAACAAGCAAGATTTTTGTTCTCGTATTCTGATTCAGAAAATGCAAAAATTTTGGCATATCTTAAAAGAAAATGAACCATGATATTATGACTAATGTGCCAGTTTTTATGACTTGTGGTCAGGAACCATCACAAGATCATAAAATGACTTGAAAGGAAAAATGTCAGCATACACGTGCAGTACCTCAATGTAGAATGAACATTGGGGGATGGTTACACTGACTACCTCTTAACATAACATAACATAACATAACATAACATAACATAACATAACATAACATAACATAACATAACATAACATAACATAACATAACATAACATAACATAACATAACATAACATAACATAACATAACATAACATAACATAACATAACATAACATAACATAACATAACATAACATAACATAACATAACATAACATAACATAACATAACATACTGCAGAACATAACATAACATAAAATAACATAACAGGTTGAAGGGCAAAGTAGGGCCAAGGCCCCATAAGATGCCCTGAAGTCAAGCCCTAATCAAAAGTCAAACCACCAAAGCTTGACAACAGCCCCAAACAATCAGATTCTACCACAGCCATGGAAAAACCTGTCAATGTTAACCTTAAAGCAGTGAACTGATCGGGAGTTAACTACCCAATCTGGTAGACAATTCCACTCGCTGACAACTCTATGGGAGAAACTTAACTTCCTAATGTCAAGCCTTGCAAAAGGCTTTTCAAGCTCTTTACAATGCCCACGCACCCGAGAATTACTTTGAACCCTTAAATAACTACAAGTCAGAAGGGGATTCCTTTCACAAAGGAACTTGTAAACCTGGAGAAGAAGATTCTTCTTGGTCAAATATTGGGGGGATACATCTCCCATCGCCGGATCTGCGCCTTTGATAATCTAAGACAAATGGCTATGATACCTTTAACTAGAAAAAAATATTTAAACTTGAATTTTTCCAGTTGTTTGTATTCTGTAAAAAAATCTTACTGGCACAAGACTGTTCAAGTTAAACAGAACCTTTAACCGGTAAAAATAACGGTTCAGAGAACATGTATTTTATATTATCGTACTTTTATATATTAACTATTAAGTTATACATTAAGATGTTATTTTAATTTGTCTCACATTTTCTTGTAAACAGTTAAAAAGATGACCATTAATAAGAATACAGTTGGAAACAGTTTTAACAGTTGAAACAAGTTAGAAAAATTCGACTGAGAAGCTCTTAGTGAAAATTTAGTCCAACTAGTTGAATCCATCCAGAAAAATCCAGCCTTGAATTTAAAAAGAAAAAAGTTAGAGTAGACCTAATTCTTACTGGTTTCAACATTCACGTACGGTGTCCAACTGTTCGTTACTGCCAACTAAGATAATTCCACATGGACGTCATGCACACCGGTATTCAGCCTGGTTGTACCTTATTTGCATAAAAGAGCAATCATAATCAGATCAATCTTTTCAGAGGATGCATTGTGCACGCACGTTCCTTTTTTGATCTCATTCCCAAATGTGTAATTTTTACACTTTAACTCTTTATTGAATTGTTTTTATTAACTTTGTTTTGTAATCTTTATTTAACTTAAACAAAATTAAATATATAATCTGTAATACAATTTGTAATCAATACTTAAATCAAAGTAAATATACGTCTTCAGGTGATGTACGCAATAGCCAGAGGCTGTGGACGTAATTCCGGACCTTTGATTTTGTGTTCAACTCTAGTGGTTGCTGAATAATGCGGGCGTGCTTGTTTCCCCATGTGTCTTTCAGTCAACCTAGTAGAGGCTAGTAAATCGAAGCCCAGGGCTTCGAGGAGTCTTAGACTTGCTCGAGCGCTTCTTCTGTGGCTCGTCCCCAGATGCATTTTCTTATCTGCCGTATAGATTGGCACGCGATCAATGCAGACGTATGCACACCATTGGAAAATTAGGCAGGGCGATTTCACCACGGTGTTTCGCAGTGTTTCCATACGTACAGAGGGAATATTCAATATCATGGTCTCATATTACCTTACATTTCATATTTATTGCCTTGTTTAAATACAAGTAACCTTTCCGTATCTACTTTTGTTCTTTTAGTGGATTAACTCACATAAAAAGAATGAGAAACATCCAGATCATACTCGCCAAATAATTCTTTCCTGAAAATTGACACATCAGTGCTGTGGAAACAGTGAAATTACCCTGCTCGGGTCAAAAGGCCTAGTGAAAAGGCCTCGTCAAAGGGGATTCTGTTTTTTCTCCAGTGTTTCCAAATTTTAAAACAATTCCCCAGATTATCGCCCCACTTACCTGTATTTTCATATTCAGTGCATGGGTTGTATAAAAGTCATCTTCTTCTAGCTATTTTTGTTCTTGGGTAGGGCTGAAACACATGTAAAGAATAACATAACATCCAGTTTACCTTCTCCAACTTATCTTTTTTCTTCTAAAAATTCACCCGCCAGTGTTGCTCGAAGTGAAACTGCTCTTCAATTGTACTAGGGCAAGGGGCACGGAAGTAGCCAAATTTAGTGTGTAAGTCAATGGGACTTATAATTAGTGACCCGCTACCTTTACAGGTCATACTGATAATGACTCAAGGATTAACGGGAAAATTCTAGCTAACAAGGCTACGGTTTCCTGCTTCGCCTTTGCGCTCCATTTGATATTATTAAAGTAACAAACCAACATTTCATGGCTGGCGAAAAATGGGGGACATTAAAGCATTGCAACATTATTCAGGCATGTTTTGGACAGCATGGAATATGGTATCAATACTTAAGGATGCGAGAGAAAGAGGGCGTGCGTTTCAGTTGCTCTGAATTCATTTCTCCTGAACTTTCACTTGTTCGTGCAGCTGCAGACTTAGGGTACAAGTTTAACATATATTCGAACTGATTTCCAACACCGCAGTAATTCAGTCGGTAGGTTGAATTGACCAAATTTATAACATTTTCTCTCGACTCTCTGGCAAAGAGCCGCTCAGCGAAACCAATGCAAACTATGAAACTTCTTCCTAAGAAAGCTACAGCCACTAAAGGAACAAACTTAAATCTTCACTTAAGTCTTCAATCAAAACTCTAAAAGGCCACCCCCCCCCCGGCCTCAAAAAGGAATGAACCGTGGCTGAGTGCTTTGCTGTAATATTCAGGTTTCTTGTGATTTGCTTAGAGCATTTAACAATTCGTAAGTAGTGTAAAAATGTTCATGATAAAGAAATCCAGTTTAGTATCTTTTCAAAGGTGTTATTTCTGTGTCCAGTGTTTCCGAATAAAGAACTGTCGATCTTTACAGATATTTTTCTTTTTCTTTTTTTATTCATCCTATATTTTATCGACTCCTTTCCATTCCGACTGTCTTTTTGCTTTTTGTTTTCTTCACGAGGCTTTCTTTTCCTAAATATGTAAACTTTTAAATCATCATGATGAAAAGATGCTTCTTACTTTTTGTTACATTCTCCTTCTCTGCCTGATTACCTCTTATCGCCTCAGGGAGGAAATGAAGCTCACTACACCCACCCTTGATATAGTCACATTTCACGTCTGATTAATCGATTGACAGTAACAGATATATTAAAATACACAAAAAGTTACGTAACATTTGACGTTAGCTAACAGGTCAATCAAACATGTGTTAATTGTTTTTCACGCAATGTGAATACAATGAAAGCTTAGCTCATTTTAGGGCACAGATCATGTGACAAATTCAGATATCAGTTACACCCCACACCGCCTTTGATGTACTGGGGTGTCTATGTTGCTTTCTCAAGAAGAGACGTCACGGCGCATGATGTTAATATGGACGTTATCATTTATAACTAAGATGATACTGTCGTACAACGTTCCTCCCCCACCCCCACCCCCCATCCCCTCCAAAAAAAAAATGATTTTGCTGACTATTATAAATGATTTTTAAATAACTTCCCATTTTAGGATAAGTACTAGTCCATTTTTACTTTAATTTTTGCATTTGATTCGAAAGGCCTCAATATGATCAGAAGCCCCGGCTACGAATATAGCCGGGGCTTCTGGTCATATTGAGGCCAAATTTGTATATCTTTCGAGAGCGACTCTTGCTTTTCGTAAAATGCGCTCTGGAAAGAATATTCATAACTTGTCGATGCGGACATGGTAACTATTCAAAGACTGTTAGGGGGTAGGCTTAAGCATCTAGGTGCCTATTGTGGCATGGATTGATGATTTGTAACAAAGCCAGTGGCTCTTAATTGAACATGAACAAGTCTTCCTTTGTGTACTTATTGCCGTCTCAATATACGCCGTTATCCTACCAAAATATTATCAAGGGGAACATTAGGACAACTTTTGCAATATATAATTACTAAATAGGATGGGGTCTATCGTCAATTTAATATCAAAGTTGACCAACTGAAGTGCCCCTTATGCTAAAATGTAGGCCATCTGAAGCAGTTTTGAGGAAATTGTGGGATTGAAACAGGCGAGCATATATCAGCCTAGTGTTTGATGAGTGAGTAAAATAGGTCTGGATAAGGGTACGGAAGCTAAGTTGAGCTCTACTAGTAAAACTTTTTTGGGACATGGTTGTAATAAATCGAATTGGTATAAAAGGATAACCTGTCAGCTTTTTGCGCAAGGGTGACGTAGACCTTGTCAACTTGCGACTACTGTTTGAAAGGTCATTTTACGCGTTCAAATTAGAGTGTAGGTCATTGAAGATTTTATTGCAAGTTCTCTACCTTAAATATTCGGGAAACTCTCTCGAAAGAAGTCGTATACTAAATTTTAGGCAGACCATAAAGCAGCCATCAGCCCCTCATTAATTGACGTTCTTGGATTTGGTCCTTCTAAAAGATTTTTGAAATTTGTGGTAGTGATAAAGTCAGAAATTACATATTTATAAAGCAAGAGTTATCGCAAATATTTCTCTTGGACTTACCCACTAAATCAGGCCCCTTTCCCCGCCTTAGTTTCTTGTACAAGTTTTTACACCTGGAAATACCAACCCTCTGGTTAAAACTCAAACTGTGGGCTCCGCTTTTTATCTCATGACCACTGAAATTTTCAGCTCAGTAGAGAACCTGGAAAGATCGGTAGGCTACGTGTTTTACCATCCTTGTCGACGCTCAAAGGTACATTGTTACACAGCGCAGTTATGCAATTGACAAATGACACTGAAGTTCGTCAAATTTTTTTTGAATTTTGCACAGTCTGTATTTCAGCTCATTTTTTACGATGTACATTGAAAAACTGATCCTGTTTTATGAGTTTCAGAGTTAGAAACAACTTCCAAAATCATTTTGAAGCACTTCTTTTTTTCACACAATATTTTTCGGTGTAACAATATTTTAATAACTCTCTGGGTTGTCGAAATTTTGTCCAAAGCGACATTTAATTGGTGGTAAACTTCATATTAAGACAAATTATGGCAAACTGAGACCACGAGGTATCCTCAAACGGTCGTCATCTCTGCTACGTAGCACGATGGTGACATTTTGCCTTTTTATTGGTTTCAAACTAGAGAACAAATAGTCAAATACGGACACAATACAAATATACGCTCTTGTTGCAGGCTGCATTCGTACTTGTAGGAGCTTGACACCTTGTCGCGCAAATCGTCACGCTTCTCCGGTGTTGAGGTTACGTACTTTAGGTAGCGCACCGCTTAATCCAATAACACTCGTGCCTGTGAATATGTCTACTGACAGACAAAGCGCCATAAAAATTTTATGGGATGTTGTTTCTGACTGTGGTACTTACAAAATATGATCAATTTTGCATTTGGATATTGTAGACAATGAGTTGAAATACAGGCTGAGTGTGCAAAATTCAAGGGCAACCTGACCAATTTTAGTGCCATTTTTCATGGCATCACTCCGCTCTGTAAAATACCCGCGTTTTTGAGTAGCTATGGCGGGATACACGTCCCCATCATTCAAGGCTCTCTAGCTCAAAATTTGTTAATGGTCATGGTATAGAAATTTGAAAGTGGCATAAAAGCTGAGATTGTGAGCTTCGATCAGAGGGGTGTCATGTCCTGGTTGAAAACTTTTACTGGGAGCTAGGGGGCACGGAGGTAACCAAATTTAGTGTGTAAGTCAATGGGACTTATAATTAGTGGTCCGCTACCTACATGTAGGCTCAGAGGAACATGCAATGCACATTTGGAATTTGTTCAGGGAAATCGGTTAGTCGGTTCGTCAGTTTTACGGCTCAGTTGCTATTCAATTGGTTTAGTCGGGCTTGTTTTCCCTACTTCGTTGCTTATGCTGAGTCCAAGCGCATGATGTGCTGTATTCGGAGCGTATAACTATATAGGCCTACCGTGGCACTGCGGCAGGGGTCCGGAGCTGCCATTGCAGATCCGTGGATCGAGTAATATCCAATACACTGTGCATTTAATACTGTGTGTAATGTAACTGGGGCAAACTTTCCCAAGAGAGTTTGAGGACACGCAGCTATAGGCTAGGCCTCTCCTGCGCCTCTGTCACTTCCTGACATTGACATGGAATGTAGAGTTTCCTTTGTTTTTTCCAGCCAGTTGTTTTGGGATCAGTGTGGGGGATGGGGTTACTAGCATTAGGACAAGACGTTATAGGGGTTAAGTTAGGGATAAGGGTTATTGTATAACATTCTGCGGCACCCTTCACCTATCATGCTCAACCGAATTCAGATGGTCGGGCTGGGGTGGGGGCAAATGGTGAATTCCACAAACTGAAATGGAAAGGGACCAGTATCATGACACCGATAATTTTCCTCATCAAACTGACTCACTGAAAATCATGTCTCGTAATGCCACCAATGGGAAGGTACTAGATGAGGTAACTAAGTTAGAGGTAGGCCTATGTCAGGAACTCAGTTGCCGGTTGTTTGTAGTGGAGCCTAATTAGAATTGAAGAAAAAAATATCGAAGTAAGTAACATATTACGTTCGCAACGGTTCGGCTAATTTGCTATCCTGAATGAGGCCCTTTGGAAAATTTTTGCTTTTTGGTTTACAGAAGGGATGATATGTAAAATGGTATTATTTGAAAACATGTGGAAGCATATTGAAACACGCGTAACGGCCGTCAGTTGTGGAATTTAGTTCCCACTGCTCGGACAAACTCGGTCAGACTACTGACTTCCGACTGGGATTTCCCCTGACGTGCTGGTTTTTCCCGACTAGGCCTACATCCAGAAGTGCATGGGGACATGCGGTCCATGATGCCCCAGCTGCAGCCAACGACTAGGCCTACTGCTCCGCAGCGCCTTTAATGATGAAGACCTCTTTATGGGGAAAGTGAAGTTTACACAGCTAGTTGACCAGTATATCTTGTGCAATCACATGGGTTTGCTTTAGTCCCCCATATCATATTGATCCGTGCATGGTCTCATTGACGGTCTTCCTAGAAACTCATCGGGATTAAAATAGGGGTTGTTGGTAGTAGGTTATGATAGGGTCAAGTCTATAAGTTCGGGTAAGGGGGCAAAATTGCGTGAAAACCTAAAGTCGGACCATTATCAGATGCAACAAAAAATTACTTGGTCGCATCTGGCACACATCAATTTCAAAGCACATTTCACATTTCAAGATCTTGGAATAATTTACCCTTCAACCATTTCAAAACTTATTTGTCCAAACCCAACCAAAATAGCCACTTCCAAGTCTTCGACAGAGACCGATCCCCAATTCAAGGGTCAGGGGCTTCGGTATGTACCTGCTTGCAAGTACAGACTGTCTAGTTCGATTTTGTCATTGGTTTAAATGGTGTACAGTTTATCAGGGAGCTGTTATTTGGGTAACAGCTCCCTGAGTATATACTGCACATAGAATGTAAGTATGGCAGGTGAACCCGCCTCGGACCTCTCGAGACGTTGGGATCGTGACCTTTCGGGGCAAAAATTTGTGAGCTGGTTAAACTTTCCTTGTTATGTTCTTCTGTTTCAGGTATTTTGTGGGTGTGGCTCTTCGGACGGTGTTCGCGGACCGGTTCATTCTTCATGCAACTCTTAAACATATTCTGCTGGTGTTCAATGCTGGCTTCTCGAACTTTTGGCAAGGATCATGATGTGTAATATCTGTTCGTTTTATCCAACCGAGAATAGAGCCACACATGACAGACCAGTGATGCAAATGGTGTAACTCGGAGGGTCGTGAGGATAGTCAGTTAACTGTTGTTCTTAATGTACAACACTTCCTTGGGGGCAGAACTCCTTTGGGAGTATTGCTTGGTTTCGCTGAAAGACTCTTCGCCAGAGAGTCGGGGGACTTGAGAAAAGGGACATGTTAGCGGCAATATATATGTTCGGATACTTTAGCGACCGTGGCTTCGGGAGCGGTGTTTCTAACATTTCGGGCTTTTGCGTTTCCGGATGTTTGTGTCATTGTGGGTGTGACTAGTGTCACACGGCCCTGATCCTTTTAAATATTGAATTGTACCGTAGCGTATTGTGTATTGTCTTGTATATTTTCATTGTGCAAAATGATAGTTTTTGTTCTTGTGTTTTCGTCAGTTCTTGTTTTTGTTGTGGATTTTGTCCCCTTCGTGTCTGTATGATGAATATTCAAGAGCGAATTGGGCCTAGTTCAAATAGACCCACTTGAGATGTTCATCCAGACCATGACTATTGAAAAACAGTTAATTACAAGAAGTTGGAATTTTTTCAACTGGTCTAAAATTCGGGATGACTGTATTTGACCTCTAAAACTCGTAACTACATGTTTCGTACAGAAAGAAAGAAAATAACAACTGTTTAAAATTTGCTTACAAGTCCTGGAAAATGCCATTTCCGACTGTCTGTTGGTTGTGATTTCCAAAATTATCTGAACGCTCGGCACTAACTGATGGCGGCGCGCCGCTCTGATAGTCTTTCAGACATAGCCAACGAGGCAGGGAGGCAAGAGGCAGATTTTCCCCCAAAGTTCCGCAAAATCTAAAATTCTGGCAGGAATTTGGAAAAAAATCCGGACAGCCATATTGATTTCAAAGAACTGGTTTTCAAAAAGAATGTCCGAAACCTTAAAAATATATGCCCCTTAAAGGCCCAGTTCTCTCACCCCAAACAGTACCAATTCTCCTTACCTTCTAACTGAACCACCCCCCACCCCCACCCCCCACCCCCACCCCCACAATTGTCTGAAATTTATCCTCATCCAGAAACAATCTCAGTTTATTGCTTCAGGGTGAGTATAGAAAAACTCAATTTATATAATCCAAACACTCTCAGTACCGTTCATGCTGTGTAATATAAGCTTTGGCAACTCTGCATTGTTTGGATTAGCTGTCAATCAAAGAACTGAGCCAATTGAGAATTTAGGTACCCGGGTACCAAAATTGTACTTTGGGGTGAGAGGTTTGGCCCTTTAAAAGGAAGGAAACGTCATAACCGCGGTAAGGTTTTCATGAAAAAACATCAAGATTCCAAACAATTTCTACACATTCGGGCAGCTCAAAAGTTTTAATTCATAGTCTTTTTCAACACAATGAATGAAATGGTCGAATAACCAAATTCTTTCAAGCATTGCTCGAAAAATAAAAGGTATCATAAACAGGGTAATTTATTCACGAAATATCAAAGAGACAAAGATTATGACACATTTGAGAAGATTGTCATTTAAAAGAAAGAATTATTCCGGTTGGCCTGCTTTTCATTCTGAATTTTAGTGCAATATGATGCCCGTATTTTAATACTTTCAAGTCTTTGCCGGCAAAACAGAAAACGCTATGTTCAAAGTAAAACTTTCATGAAAAATGAAAACGATAACATTCGGGTAGCTGTATCAAAAAAGTGTTTCCTCAGCCCTTCGTCGTAAGGTAGTCTTGCAAAATCTTTGTCCGAAATGGTAAAATATTCGGGCAGAGCCGTTACGACCGGGTTGTGGGGTGTCTCACCCCCCCCCCCCCTAAAAAATCGTCAGAACGACGATAGCTGGAAAATCTGAAATTTCAGTTAAATTTTCTGTCAAAATTTTCGCAATTTTTCATCGTTGTAGTATTTATCAGAAGCATCTCTATCATATCTTAATTATGCAACAGTATACGAAAATAGTTGATTCTTGTTGTGCATACCCCCACCCCCGTCTCCTCAATATCCAGTTTCCCATCAAAGACATTTAAGCTATATTTCTGTAGAGATAGGGTGAGATGGGATTAAAGTCTGTCTGGGTGTTAAAGTACACGGAGTAAAAGTTCTCATAAACTAGCGTAGGCGGAGGGAGGCACTTCAATCTGCACCATCCCACCCATCGCAGATTTTTTCAGTCCCTTAAAAAATGTTAAATATTTAACACAAATTTTAAGGGAAGCTTACATGGTGAAAATTTTATATGAAGACAAACGTTTCGAGGGAGAAGGTGAAAACCCCTTCCCATAAACCCTATGCCCATGCATGGAGCATGGAGGAGATTGCATCCTTAAGTTTCTCAAGGTCTGAATTTCCAGCAGAAGTTTAAAAACATCTGGCAGCCATTTAAGTCTTTAACAATCTGGCTTGATTCTAATCACTTAAAACTGCTAAGCGTGCCTGACTTCTTTTCACAATCTGCCCGAAAAATAAAAAAGCATCAAATTTACTCAAAAAAGGAGACTTGACCACTCATTAGGGTAGCCTATAAAAATCAATTCATGATACGAACCTCAGTTTCACTTCATATTTTGGACATGATTTTAGTTTACATGGTAGATATCGTCAGGGCGAAAGTTACAAAACGTGGGTTTGCAGAAAAGTGTTACTACTGGCTGTTTTATTATATAGGTTAGGCATGCAGTAGAGTACACAGGTGTGTAAAGTTTTAGCCGGAAAACTTGAAGTGGTACGTTTTATTATCTGGAAATTTTCTGATCATATTTTAATCTGTTCATTTCTTATTGATGTAACCATTTATTGCAATCGAAAGTTCAAAGTAACGACTGCAGAGTTAACACCTCCCTGGAATTACTTGCAATTGTGGAAAATGCTATTTCGGGAATTGTTTGAGGTCTAAATTTTTCATTTTTTGTGTGCTTCGTGCCGACCACCGTCGAGCTCCGCTTAGATTTTCATTGCGAACTTTCGGCAGATAATCCTATCCCTTCAACCTATACACAGCGTAGCTCACTGCATGTTGATGTTCTTAACTCTGCTGCCGTGACAATGCAATTAGATGATTATTACTATTTATGTACTCGACTAGTACACCTGCACGTATCTTTTTTTCGTCAGATTTAATCGTTGCAATAATTCCATTCCTTGAAAAAGGTATGGGTTCATTTATCCGGCTGGGATAACTTATTATAAGAATAGCAACTATAAAATGAAAAGAGGGCGAAGCCGTTATTATTATATTTTCGTTGGTCATACTACACTTCGTCTTTATTTCAAGCTGACACTCAGTATTTAACCTCATGCGATCTACCTTAAAGGCCCAATTTTCTCATCCCAAATAGTACCAATTCTCCCAACCTTCTTAATTAAGCCCCTCCCACAATTGTCTGAAATTCACCCTCATTCAGACACAGTCTCGTTTTATTGCTTCAGGTGAGTATAGAAAGCTCAAGGTGTATTATCAAAACACTCTCAGAACAGTTCATGCTGTGAAATATTTTAGCTTTGGTACTCTGTATTGTTTGAATTAGCAGTCAATCAAAAAGCTGAACCAATTGGGAGTTTCTGTTGCCCTATACTAGAAGTGTAGTTTGGGGTGAGATGATTGCCCCTTTTAACAGTTTAAAGTTTTCGCTAAAGTATGAGATTGTGTGTGGGAGGGGGGGGGGGGAAGGAGCTTATTCAAGCCTCGAAAATGTCATTTCCGTCTATCTGAGCTGCTGAGGGGAAGCGATTTTTCAAAATGTTATGTACTCTCTGCGCCAACCAATGTTGGCGCTACGCTTAGGGCGGTAGCCCAAGCCCAGGCTTTAGATCTGAAATGCTTCACCGCCAATTTGTTCAATCCCTACTAAAAGTAGGCCAACCTTATAAAAGCCTGGGAATGCCGTTTCCGTCTGTCCGAGGGGTAGCGATTTTTCAAAATTTTCTGTGCACTCCGCGCCAACTAATGGTGGCGCTCCGCTTACTAGTCTTCCTACCAGAATTTTAGTTTGTAATATTACATATGAAGTATTTTATTTTCTGTTGTTCACGTAAAATGGAAAAATTGGAAATAGAGAGATTTCACCAACAGTTCAATTTTGCATTGAAAGTCGAAAGTTATAAAAGGAATCGCAAAATTTACAATGATGTGTAAAAGATACTGTATAACCATTGATAATTAACCATCATTGTGTGTGATGAGTATTATAAACAGTGTATATTATTTGAACACACAACCCACTAAAATTATATAAAAAATGTGAGTGCCTGTAATTAATTATGAAATGACGAGTGCTTGATTAAAGCAAATGAAAACTCAAAATAGCGACTGCTTAGATCCCCAGCTATGTCTTGGAAATGCTTTTCGACTGTCTGTGTGTTCACAATTTTTTAAAGATTTCAACTTTTTGTATGCTTTGCTCCAACCATTGGTATCGCTCCGCTAAAATACCGGTAGCCTTTCTGGCTGAAATTTAGTGAAGTAGAAGTTTTTCTACAAACGAAAACTCAAAATAGCGACTGCTTAAATCCTCCTTGTAAGCCTAGGAAATGGCATTTTCCACAATTTTTTCTACGCCGCTCCGCTCCATCTGATGGTTGCGCTCCGCTTAGACAGTCTTTTGGCTCTCGTCCGTTTGCCTATGTCTGTGTTTGCCCTCTTAGTTATGGTGCCGTAACCTTCGATACCGCGGAAACGTATAAATATAGGCCTACATTAAACATCAGCGACATTTTTACTTTTACACTTAGTGACAATTGTGAGTGTCGGACTCAAAATGTGAGTGACTTTTCTATTTAGTTTTATGTGGTCATTCCACGTAAAAAACAAAAATATTTGCACCATTTTTCATATTATTCTCATTCGGGAGGTGCTGTTTCCGGCCATTCGGACGGTTCATAATGAATTGGTCATGGTAAAAATATATCCATGGTTTCCTTCCTTGCCCATTACACGATTCGATGATTGACAGACAATAATACCCCCATTCATAGACCAGGCCCGTACTAGCCAGCCCATGTGGAGGGGTGGGTCTTTTTTCAAGATGTGGACCTTTTTCCAAATAGAGGCGGCTGGCGCGTGTCGTAAGCATAGTTGCTAGGAGTCTGGGGCATGCTTCCCCGGAAAAGTTTGAAATCTGCAGATATCCTGCAATCTGGAGCATTTTAGAGGACTTTTGGACACAACAGAAGTCCCTTTCCCCCAGGATTCCACAAAGTACACCACTTTTTAAGAAAACAAATCGTACATGTAATTTGGTATATGTCAAGATAAAAAATCTTTCATAGCAGACCCTTCAAACACAGGGCTGGAAAAATGGACCTCCCTTTAGTTGGGGTGGGTCGTTCGAACGCTCCGACCCCCCCCCCCCCGGCTACTGGTCTGTAGACATTTAATCTTCAAGAAACCTTAGCCACAACATGCAGTGCATGCAGAGGGGGTTTTCCTTACAATCTTGCCCAAACTACTCTGTAATTTTTTTGCAATATAAGTGGAACAGAAGCTGGGTGAAGTGATGATTATAGACCTCCAGCGGTGGGTTTGTTGAACAAAAGATAACTGAGGTTAGAAAATCAACTGTTTTACAGCGATCAAAGCAGCATGTTTGTAAAGTCAAAAATTTTCTTGTACGCTCCTCGCCAAGTGATGGTGGCTCTCCATTTAGATTGGCCTGCTGGCGTTTATCCCCCATATTTTTCATTTCCTCGTCAGCTGACCTGCTCCCCCCCCCCCCCCTCCTTCTGGCAAATCCTGGATCCACCACTGCAGATATATTGCTTATGTATACTGAGGTAGAGGCTCCACAATTAGGATGCTGTGTATGATCGCGTGGTTCTAACTGTGAGATACGATTTGAAATCGACAAAAAGTTCTCTTTTCTCTTTGTTATTGTTTGGAAAATTCGTAATTCGCGACATCATAAGTGTCAAACAAAATGTTAAGTGCCTCGATGCTTGATCCAGGTATGGGAAGTTCTCCTACCCCGGTCCGGGCTTATCCCTCTATATTTTAGCTAGTCTTGCTTCAAATCTCTGGTTAGTTCGCGTCCGCCACACATCGGGCTCTGCGGTCTACTTAGCTTTGCGCCCCCTATTTGCTTATCTTTTGAACAACCCAACAATATTACGACACTGCATATATACAGTAGCAGGAAGCAGCTAGTAGGAACTCCCTTACTGTAGTAACGCTGTGTACATAGAGACTGATTGTTCGCTGCTCAATCAGGGATTATAAAGCATTATGAATATGTATATACACAGGGAGGTGTGTATACATTTAGCTGCTGCCATTAGTCTCTCAATTTTGAGGAGGGAAAATTTAATAGGAAAAAAAGAAAAGGTCACATGATTTCTGCTGTAATGGACAAGACTCTGATTTTGGATTGTTCAAAAGATAAGCAATACAGAGGGCGCAATGCTAACTAGGCTTTATGCGGCTCTTTAGGGTTGCAAACCAGAGTCTTGAAACAAGACTGCTTTTGTGGTAAAGTTTGCAATTCGGCCACCTCCCCTTGCCATTCGTAGACATGAAATCACTGCCCTTTGACAACCAGAATGCAAAACTGCACTGAGGTTTCGATGATACACCAATGTTCCATTTCAAATAATCCCATCATCAGATGACCTTTGACCTCCTCCAAAAATTAGGGACCATCTTCTGACAATAACGCGGCCACATACCAAATATGAAATCTATCCAAGTTTCCTATCTTGAGATATCGTGCTAACAAGATTTTCAGCCTTTGACCCCCAGTGACCCCAGATGACCTTTGACCTCAGTCAAAAACAATAGGGACCATCTTCTGACCATAACGCATCCACATACCAAATATGAAATGTATCCAAGTTTCCTATCTTGAGAAATCGTGCCAGCAAGATTTTCAGCCTTTGCCCCTCAGTGACCCCAGATAACCTATGACCTCAGTCAAAAACTATAGGGACCATCTTCTGACCATAACGCATCCACATACCAAATATGAAATCTATCCAAGTTTCCTTTCTTGAGATATCGTGCCAACAAAATTTTCAGCCTTTGACCCCCAGTGACCCCAGATGACCTTTGACCTCAGTCAAAAACAATAGGTACCATCTTCTGACCATAATACATCCACATACCAAATATGAAATGTATCCAAGTTTCCTATCTTGAGGTATCGTGCCAACAAGATTTTCAGGCTTTGACCCCCAGTGACCCCAGAGGACTTATGACCTCAGTCAAAAACAAAAGGGACCATCTTCTGACCATAACGCATCCACATACCAAATATGAAATCTTTCCAAGTTTCCTATCCTGAGATATCGTGCCAACAAGATTTTCAGCCTTTGACCCCAGGGGACTCCAGATGACCTTTGACCTCCATCAAAAGCAATAGGGACCATCTTTTGACCATAATGCATCCACATACCAAATATGAAATCTATCCAAGTTTCTTATCTTGAGATATCATGCTAACAAGATTTTCAGCCTTTGACCCCCGGTGACCCCAGATGACCTTTGACCTCCATCAAAAACAATAGGGACCATCTTCTGACCATAACACACATGAAATCTGTCCAAGTTTCCTAACTTGAGATATCGTGCTAACAAGATTTTCAGCCTTTGACCCCAGTGACCCCAGATGACCTTTGACCTCCATCAAAAACAACAGGGTTCTTCCTCTCAATATGGTGCATCCATGTACCGAGTTTGAAAACTGTCAGACATTCCTATCTTGAGATATCGTGCTAACAAGCAAAGCGTCACAAACACACACACATACACACCCACACACACACACACATTCACACATACATACACACGCCATCATGATTGCATAGGTTTCTCTTATCATCGAAACCAAAAATGGAAGATTTTTCCAACATGGAAAGGGACCTAGCTATCTACATGAGCTTTTATAAGTCAAGTTACAGGAGGTAGCAGTATTTCGAAATCAAGGTTCCTCAAGTTTCTCCAGGTGAGGGCAAGTGCAAATCCATTTTTTGTAAGCTCGCCCTGATCTAACTAACCAACTATAAGCACTTCCGACTACTAAAATACTGGCACTCATCGCTACCAAAAGACCCATCCATATAGAAGAATTACTCTGTAACATCACTTTGAAAGCATGTTTTGGTGTAAAGTAAATAAAAAAATTTAAGGGTAGTGAGGATGGGAGAGGGAGCAGGGAGATAGAAATTTCCTTCTGTTCCTGTATAAGTTGTTGAAACTGTGAAAACCTACAGTGAAGTTAGTATTGGGGACTTGACGACAAGTAACTGCCCCAAAGGCAGTAACAAATTTGGACTTTACAGACTACTGTGATCCCTTTCCACTGAGATGGGCAACAATGCCAAAAGGAATACCACGGAGAGATGAAAGTAACAGAGTCAAATTCTTTTATTAGAGAGCATGCTAGCTCTTATTTACAATATGTACAGATCCTGCCTTGAACCAAAAACTGCACCATGAGCAACAACAATGAAATTATGCGGCTCATTATAAGTATCATAATTTGAAAAAAATTGGGATTCATTAACATTTCTTTCAAAATAAAGAGCACTTTTAATAGTTTATTTAACTTATTTCATGGGCAAATTCATGAAATATTAAATATTTCAGTTGTATCTAAAGTGTTTTTAGGTGTTCTCCTCAATAAAACAAGGATAAAATTACTATAATTCCACATGATCAAAAGAAGACTTATTAAATCAATTTAATAAGGGCAACAAACAATTCATTACATGAGGTTTCATAACTCAGTTTCTAACCAATTGGTTCAAGTCAAGCCGGCCACTGCCTTTTTTCCAATTGTGGCTCACTGGCTTGTTTTCCTTCCTCCACTGCTTACACTGAGCACCAAGCATAGTGGCATTGGATTCAATATATAAAGTCTTCCGTATGACCAAGCCTCTGGCGTCGAATTCCAGACCCACTGGCAGTAAGTCAGATGCTCTAAGAACTTGACCAAACAGAATGTTCTAATATTGTCGCAATATAATAATCCTTATATCAAAATATACACATGTTAAGGCTGTAAAGTACAGGTCACATTACAGCAATAAAGAATAATAATACATTCCAATTTTTGTTTTTTAGTTTAAATCTCCTCCATTTATTGTCGGAAAGAACCAAAACTTTGCTATTCTGTGTATTATATGATTTGTATGAGAGAGCAATGAAAATGAAAATAGAACTAATCATTTTGTGCCATCACATTGATAAAAAGCTGTTATCCGACTATCCATATGCCATAAAAGCAGTCTGCAGATGACATCATAGAATAATTAATATTTAACTTCAGTTTTGTAAGTCCAGTGATACAAATCACATATTTCCAAACACTGGCAATTTTTATTTTTCCCAACCAAAAATAGGGGAGATTTTTAGCAAAACTCACAAAAATTGGAGCATAATCTGATTCAATATCGCTGTGGTGTGACCTGCACCTAAGGCAACTAGTGAAGCAGGATTATTTACAAATTTATATACATGATAAATATATATTCCTTAAAACCACCAGAAAAATAAAATCCGATAAATTTGAAAAATTGCCTCTCAAAGGAGATGGAATGGTGGTCTTATTCAGATAGCGCCAATCTGCCAGCTAAAGGTGGGTAGTAGCCTTACCTTTTGGGTAACCCACCAAAGGGTCCATGTCCCACCATATTAAAGATGTATATCAGGGCTGGAATTAAGGTTCCAGCAGGGCAAGGCCATTTTTCCATCGGTTTTGAGGGCATGTCATCTGACCTGAGAGGGCACCAAGGCCAAACAAGTGATTTTGCCCTGACCACAATGTAATCTCACAGGTAGGGCACAGAGGCCAAATGGCCTTGATGGTCATTGAATTCTATAGGGCAACAAGGCCATTGCCAAAGATACGAAGGCCATGGCCTTCGTGGCCTTCGATTAATTCCAGCCTTGGTATATGGAGTTTATATGGATAACTTGCTTTTTACTTGCATAATTAATCAAACTCACTTTCCAAAGTGATGCAGAAATACAAAATTTTTCCTTTCATGACTTGTAGCAGTTTGGTGAATAATTTGAAAAATCCTCTGGTCATGATTTTTAAAAACCAAATGGAATTGTTCATCACTGGCTCACTAATAAAATATTTATTTCATTTTTAAGTTTGACCATTTGTCTTGAGTATGTGGAGAAAAGTTTACAAATTTAGAAATTTGGCAAATTGCAAGAATCAACTCAATGTCCTGCTATAACACCATCAATCTTCTACATCACACTCACATCTCATCTACCAAACAAAAATGATACAAAACTCCTGGCTCTACCAACTCCATGACTCCCAATGATTCCTTCTCCATAATAAAGCTTTTCTTTGCTAATACTTTTCATTGTAACAATACATCATGAACACACACATTAATATCACACTTATCTCATTTTATGGCAGGCACTGAAGCATACTGAAATGGCACACAGAATTAATTCTTACGGAGCTGCTGATCCTCTTTCCACAACAAAAGAGAAGTACACCATCTATTAAAATAAAATAACAGCTCCTAAAAGGAGGAGGGAGTTGGTTTACATTTTAAGTACATCAACTGTATGGAAAAGTGATGACCTTGACACTCTTTACAATGAAAAACATTTTAAACAAGTACAAATCTGCAATAAGTGAGTGCATTTAAAATTTCTCTCCAATTTAATCCTTTATCTTTTAAAAGCAGTCATGATAGCCTAACTGCAAGATATTAACATGACAAGACTAGATCCTGTCATCTTTTTTGTGACTAAATTACCCTTTCCCTTCATACCATATCGTTTGTTATAAATTGCAAACTTATTGAACCTTAAAAAACAGTAGACAGACACTATTCACTCAAACTATATCTTTGCTATTAAAGGGGAGCAAGTTTTTACATTGGTAAACCTCTTTGCTTGATATCAAATTCAAAAGATGAAGGGTAGCTCATGTTATAGAGAATGCACAGAGACAGAGAGTGTTCTAACCAACCAGAAATGCTTACTTCCAACTGATATATTATTGTGCATGTGACTCATATGAGGAAGCAATCATTTATCTTCTTTCAAATGTCCAAGGAATTAAAGTGTTCCTTGCTTTGGGTTGTGTTAACCCGTTGAGTTAGTTAGTTAGATGGAGTTTTACGGCCCAGTTTGCAACCTATTCGTTCAAGTCGAGCCCGCTACGGCTTTTGTTCCACTTGTGGCTCACTGACTTCTTTTCCACACTCCATTGCTTTTACAGAGCATCATGCACAATGGCAGTAGGTTCCATTTTTAGAGTCTTTGGTATGAATCGACCTGGGAATCGAACCCCAGACTTCCCTGTGAGAGGTGGATGCTTTTACCGTTAGACCAAACATACGGTTAACCTGTTGCAGTTAAAGCCAAGTACAGTGTCATTGGTATCTACAATAACAAAGTCTAAACCAGTTCTCCTCAATTCAACATCTCAATCAACTACTGTTTAAATTTACAGAGGTCAAAGGACTCCCCTTACACCAACCCAAAAATATTTTTAGAAGTCTTACCTGACTATGAATCTTTCCTTCTCCCCTCCATCCCCCTCTTTCTTTTAAATATTTTTTTTTTTGCAACATGAAAACAGTTTTTGGACACTACTGAGATAGAAGAACCATTAAGCCTGCCATCCTTATGTGATCCGCATCCCCAACTGGAAGAAATTGCTGCTTGAACTATTTCTAGCAGACATGTGTGACATGGAAGACTTTCCAGTGGATTGTACTTGACCACTGACAAGCACAATGCTTGAAGTTGCTAGGCAGCAAATTTGACAAGGCACTACCTCTGTCAGTAAAAGTGGGGGGCCAGAAAAGGAAAAAATACTTTGCTACATAGGCTGTCACGGCCAGTCCAGCCAAGTTTTCATGTATAAATGGATCTTCATTTCCCATTAATATTAAGGCAGATATGTATGGGATACTGATCACATATGAATGGATATGACAGGCTTTTATCACCTTTCTTTTTTGATCTTCAAAAATCGGCTATAAAATCTTCTCAAAAGAAGAGGATGATAAAATCTTCTGAAAAGAAGAAGTTACAGTTAATTCAACCCCAGAGGTCTGAAAACCAGAATAAAAATTTGATTTTACAAATAATGTTCACATGGTGAAAACCTTTTTAAGTTCAAAATAATATAACAGTGTAAGATACGACACTGATTCAGTGAACCTTGAAAAGTTGGATACCAAACTTTTAGTACTAGTGTGAGTACAAGTAAAATGTTTCTACATGACTTTATCATAAGCTACCAACATCCCCAGTAAAACCCTGGAAAAAACAAGTCCATTTGGGAAGCTCATCAAAATTGGATCCACTCACATTCCTAAATCCACCCCCCCCCCCAACACCAATAAAAAGTAAAAGACATTGGACAAACATGCACAGGAACTGCACTTGCAAGAAGACATCAGCCAGGTTTTAGTCATCTGGAATCTCTTCTGGTCTTTCCTCGAAGTCAATCGGTTCACCCCAGAGGAGATCTATGGCAATATCTGGCAAAAGAAAAGAAACTTACCAGATTTAAACACAGTTAGTCATCACTAATCTATATTCCTAGATGGAAGCTTGTACTTGAAAACCTAAATTTGACAAAAAAAACCTCAATATGGGGTCCCTAAAGTAAAAATATGTTCAAACTAACTTACTAATTACCTTAAATAAATGTACATTTCACAGGATTACTTCAATTGGCAATTTATTTCAACACAAGGTCTTATACTGGTGTACTCTTTGAAAGTCGACTGACTGATCTAGCTTAAAGTAAAAATTAGCAGTAGTTTTCCATTAGCTATAGTAGACTCAGAGCAGGTAAGTGTAATATCATGCCTTCATATTGATGACCAAACTTTCCTTTTCAAACCAACACAAATGGAACATGACCCAATGCCCCATGACCACAAGTCAATAATGTGAATGCAGTGTTACTCAAATTGTGTCTGCCTCCTACCCCACCCTTATCAATCTCCATGGCTATACAACAGTCAGTCACACCAAGTACAGCCACATTTGACATTTGTCCTGGAGTCATGGTTGATTTGCCTTGCTTTACACTGGGGCCAGAATCGCCAATAAAGATGTCTTGTTGTTAGTAATGGTCATACTTATTCCAAATGGTCACCACAGAGTCTGTCCAAAGTGAAAGAATCAGGATGTAGTCAAAAAGATAACTTGATGTGTATTTAATCAGCAAATTTGTAATATGTCTGGGACCCTGCTACTTAATGATAAGCTGGCAATAACTACCTCCAACCCAACCAGTGTTTCCAGCAGAGAGAGGGGGGAGGGGGAGATTTGTCCACCCTTTCCAAAAGTTTCCAAAAGAAGGTGGATAAACCCCCCCCCCCCTTTCTATTTCCATAAAAATTAAAAAGTTCTCAATATCTTGGTTTTCTTCTAAAAAAAGAGAACACTTTTTCAGCAATGTTTGAACTTACACAAATAAATGACCTTTAAAACCCCTTCAAATTACACCTTACAGGGGCCCTGAATCCACTTGAAACTTTAGCGTAGGTCAGTATCAATTTCGACTTAGGGTTTAATAGCGGTATTTAATCTCCACCCTCCCTTTTTTGGGCAGAGTCCCTGCCAACCATTGACTTTATTGTCAGGGACTGCTATTGTTTTAATGACAAGCTTTGACTACTGTACCTCCAACCCTTTCACAACAAATAGTCAGATAAGTTGCACTGTGTTGCAGTAAGATGGGTGCAGAGCACACCTGATCTAACATTTCCCTTCATATCATAACAATTAATGTACTCAAATAAAAGTTGCTTAATGACCACTGATATTTTACCTTACTTACACTAGGGCAAACTCCAAGCCAACTGATATGTCAAATCAAATTTTGTGGCATATAATAATGATCACAACTAAGTCCTATGAAGTGGGGTTTCCAATAAGAGTAGTTCCATGTGCTTTGCAAGTGCTGAGAATGCCAAAAAATAAAAAGAAATTTGAGTAAAATGAAAGGTTTTGAGGCTATGCTTGACCTGAGCAATGGACCAGAGTTCTAAGTAGAAAGAGGGAACTCCCTCAAAAGCTACCGACCCAAGACTGAACTAAGTATCTGGATTTAGAGTAGATTATTTCAAATTCTGATGGACTCCTTTATTTTTATTAAACAAGGACTAACCTCTCTCCAGAGACTGTTCAGTCTCCGTAACAGAAGACTTGAAGTCAAAGGAAGATGGATATGTGGACTCTGTTCTCTCTTGGACATCTGGAATGTATATGGCCTGATTTTCCCAAAAGGATGACAGCCGCTCCCTCTGAGACGAAGGCACTGGGGTAGCCGGCTGGAAGTATTCTTCATTACCAGGGCCAGCTAGATTCAGGTTGTTTGCCTCTTCTGTGAGACTAAGTGAATCCTGATCATCCTCAATGAGAAAAGATTGCTCCGTCTCTGGTCTTTGAGAACCAACTGGGGTGGCCCTTTCAAAGTAACCTGTCCGTGGTCCAACAGTGATATCTAGCTGATCATCCGTCCTTCGTGCGAAAGAACTAGCTGGGGTAGCCCTTTCAAAGTAGCCTGTCAGTGGTCTAACAGTGCTATCTAGCTGATCATCCGTCTTTCGCACCAAAGAACTAGCCTGGTCTTTGTCTTGTAATAATCGTAAATTCGGACCCCTCGCTGATAATCCACTTTGAATGGGCAAATCCTTCAAGTAAAAGAGAATAAGAAAGGGTCATTTGAAAATATGTTTCTTCTCGTGTTGTGTTTGACTCACAATACCAGATTCACATACTGTAAGTGGTAGAATAGTGTATATTTTATAAAAAGAATTGTATGATACACAGCATTCACATTATGCAGGGTTGTAGCTAAAACGATCTAAGTGTGGGACACAAATTGCATCAATGACTCTTTCATAAAATCACCACCATCAGTTGAGGCAGAGCATACTCCATACAAACAAATTTTGCAAGAACATGCTTCCATGACTGCAGGAAATGGCGTTTTCAGTACTAACAGTTTAATTTAAAAGTAGTAATTCTCTTTTTTGATGGGGCCTATTGGACATTGTTGACAACTGCTAGGAAAGATTGGGCAGGCCCTAGCTGATTTACAGAAATAGTGGGAATTCGTGGGTTGAAGTGTATTTATTTTAGTATGAGTATGGATCAAAAAATACCAGTGTAGGTTGTCACTGTCGCGAGCTGACCCTTATAGCTGCAACCAAATTGAGTTGATTTATGGCTTTGATAGTATCTTCAAGTTTGACAAGGTGCAGCACCATCAAATTAGAATTCATGACCATGAAGGATGCCATGCTGGGTACAGAGTAAGCATAAACACCACCTCACCACTGCTATGTTGGAGACCAGAAGTAGTATGTTGAGGTTGACACAACTTTGCCGTTAACTTTCCTACCTGGTGTTCTCAACAAGTTACAATTATACAAGCTAGATTTAATTGCTTTAAAATATTTCAAGAACAGATTTTAGGGTGTTTTTAAAGTCTTTTAAGAGGGAGTGATATATTTTTTAGAACCCATCTGAGGAGCAACTAGGCCTGTCATGTTTAAATGTTTAAAAGAATGATCAGTCATTTAAACCGTGCTTTCAAAGCCCAAATGTTTAAACAATATGGTAGGCCTACACGTTTACATAGGCCTACAATGGATGCTGCCACATCGAATCTGCTTTCAATCTTCCCTAAAGTGAATTCCTAAAGCCTTCACTTACTATGCAGATCTTCAGGTATTGATACACACATTCATGTACTGTAACATATGATTTTGATGGCGTGATATTGATCTGTAACACTGCATGGGCTAGAGTTAGCTCAGCCAGTAATACAGTCTGCTTAGTAAACGAGCCTGCCCTGCAGCAGTTAGCTGTCAGTGGTAGTGGGAAAGCCACAGTGTTCCCTCTTCCTTTTTTTGCACTGCATATCAGGTACACAGTTACCCAATGAACACATGATGTGCTGGATGTTTTGTGAACTGATAGAGGGCAACATGCAAAAATTATTGTCTCAGAACCAGTATTTGTATATATTATTGTCTTTTGGATGATTCTAAGGGAAATAAAAGGCAGCTATATTTGGACATTGTTTAAACAGTAAACAAACATTTATTTTGACCATTTAAATGTTCTGGAAATTAAACGGAAACTGCCAGTCTGAGAAGCAACCATTTCCATACAGAGAGGGTACTCCCATCTAAAATCCCCTTAGGAAAAACTGCACTACCAAGGTTTGTCTAACATTTTCTAAGTGCTAGATGCCTTGATTGAAGTCAATGCTTAGTAAAAATGTTGATGAAGTTAGCTATCCTAACCAAATTTAGGGCCTAGGAAATCAACAATAGAAGTTAGAAAATAAATGACATTCATATTCATCACCAAATTTTGTAACTTTCACAGATATGATTCCCCTCCCTACCAATCAAAAGGTTTGCAGTGCAGCTGGGGTTGTTTTATTTATTGTGAGGGTGAGGGTACAAAGTAAATTTAGGTTAATAAATTGTACAGTTTGGACACTACACAATAATGCACTACAGGCTCATATTGAAGATATGAAATATGATGAAAGATGCTTTGAAGTGAAATAAGAAGAAATTTGCAATATTTAACACGTTGCTTACAAATAACTTTTGGGGGACTGCTCTTGACCTTTAACATATCCCACAAAGAATTGTATTTGCTTTGCACTTTAGCCTGAAATAGGAATGCTAGACTTGGCTGTAGTTAAGCTTGGACATATAATACAGCTACTGTAGACCAGAGGGTCTGCCAACAAAATATTCTGAAGGGTGGCAAAAAAGATTCAAGACAGAAAAATTTAAACATCCATCAAAATATCAAATATATTGGGAGAGTTTCTAATCTAAGGGCCAACTAATTGGTTGGGTGGTTCACTCCCCAGCAACCATATGTTTGGTTGCAAAGAGGGTCACCATTATCCATATTTTGTTTCTTTTTCATGATATTGCTAGCATTTACCCTACTAATATGCAGGCCAAGCAAGTGCCATTTCCAGCAGTCTGGGAGACACTTTTGGTCAAAATTTTCTGCATGCTTCAAGGGTTAAGGGGTCTTGAATTGTTACAATATTTAAAGGCAACTTTTAACTTTTGACAAAAGTAAATACTGATCAGGAATTACAGGTAACAGTCTGAGGGACCAAAGATTCACCAGAGTGAAAACGTAAGATGGTTCACAAAATTAAAGATCTCTGAGACTGAAAATCCAAACAGGTTCATGAAATTGAAGGACCATGAGAGCCAAATGAAAAAGGATTTTGTGAACAAAAATAAGGAAAAATTCACAAGAGTGAAATAAAAAACATGCAAACTTTCATATATTTTTGGTCTAAAAAACCTTTCTCATTATATTTTCTGTCTAATCACCTACAGTTTAATAGGATGCTAACCTTATTCCTGAGGTCATTGTAGTACTGTACATAATCTTAGAGGGTTTGGTATTTGGTGTACAAGAGCACTTCTTTTCAAAAGTTGAACATTAGTGGTAAGTTCCCTTCATGATAAACACTGCAATAAACTGTTAGTTTTTTCGTTACAGTACACTGTACAGTACCAGCCAACCTTTGAGCAGCTATAACGACTCAATTCTTGGAACAAAACCTTTACAGAACCATTTATTTTTATGCTAACAGAAAGAAAATTGTTCAGTTTGGGTTAGGCATATTTAGCAATGCCTTACTGATTTTTGTGTTTCACTCACTGTAGCTTCATTCATTCATTTCATAGGTTTGTTTCAAAAACAGGTTCTTTGGGTGAAGTGGTCCATATTTGTTGGATTCTGACTCGACACAGAGTGGTAAACCAAGGTAGAGGTCTATTTCCTGAAAATTTATACTTCAAGATTGTAATCTGTACAGGGGAGAGGGGTGTGTTCCCCTTTGAGAAAAATTTTCTGCAGTCTTGGTTTAGAATTGTTACATTTTACTGTTTTTTCAAGTATGGTCATTCAGAAGGAATTGGACTACACCCTTGGACAAAACAATGCCTGGCAAAATGGACTTATTGAGAACTCTGCTCAAGACTTCCAATTTTTTTAACTCTTACATGTGATGCATCTTTGCAGAAATCTGGCAACTGCATCTTTAAGTTTTACGACCCTTCTTAAAGAGACAGGACATACATTTTAATAACATTTTCTCATTTCAAATTGACACTTTTAACTTACTTGCCCGTTAACATCTAACACATTCAGCAGCTTTCCCTTTATTCCTTGGACAACCTGGGGAAACTTCCTCTCAAAATTGCTAAAATGTTGAAAAGTTTCAAAGATTGGTCCACTGCTGTCCCTTTGAATCAATGTAGTTTTCCCATCCTCAAGGGAGCACATTACTTCATCTCCATTTGACAGTGTCATCAAAAGGTCAGCCTTAGCTACATGGATTGCCCCTGCAGCTCTGGAAAGGTAAAATGAATGCAACAAAATTCCAATAATAGCCAATGATAAATAATCAGGATGTTTTCCAGGACATTAATGAGCATGAATGTTGAAAGTTATGAGTCCACAGCTCCGGTTGTAGAAATTGATTGGCAGAAGCATATTACAGATTTGACAGTAAGGACAAATAATTTTGGTACCGAACAAAACTGGTCCAGTGCAATTGTGTACAAGTAAAGTTTAATACTGTAAACAACCTGTCCCTCTGTACATAACAAAATTTATGAAACTTGCCAGCCAAAAATGTATACCTACTCCAACAGGGATTCTGCCAAAAACTCAAAAAGGAGAGGGGAGGGGGAATTTCACCCCTCCTTCTTTCCAAATGAGGGGACAAATCGCCCGTAAACATTGGATTTGACAGGAACAATTGTTCCCAACTGTCCCATTGGTTAGAAACTGAGCCGTAAAACTGTCTCACGGTAGCTGGCTGGACTTGAACCAATAGGTTGGAAACTGGGCTATAAAACTCTACTTAACTAACCCATGGTAACCTACTGTACAGTAATGGAATTTTACAAAATTTACCACCAATCATTCAAACCTATAATGGTTACCATGACAATAAATTGTGCAACACACAAATGGGTTCCTATGATTTTGAAGTCCTAGTGCTCCACATTGAAAATTGCATAAGGGTTAACACAACTCCAAATAGCACAATTACAGTAATGGTCTCCAGGGGAAGCTGCACAATACTTAGTAGGAGGTTACATCTGGGAATCTGGCCATGTGCAACCAAGTACTGTAGATAGTTTGTGATCTAGTGAAAAGTACAGAAGGCGACAACAAATGCCTATTGTACGTAGGACGTGATTTGCTGCTGGTTAATGGAGCGACTACCCTGGAGATCTGTGGTCGTGTATACAGAACCCACCCATACCGATTGATCCATTTTGAATGGAAACATTCTACAGTACTTTCTAAGCTTTTTAAGTTACTGTTTAACCAGTACAATACTCCTGACTGTAGTATTAAATTACTAATACTATATAAAATGATGAGAACAATTGCGAGGCAACAGACCAGGAAGTAATGACTTTTAATCTTTACATGCATGTGATTTCCAAACGTACTGTCAGGCTTCCATTTTCAGGAAAATTTATGGTTGTCTAGTTGTCCACAAGGAAATTTGGTTGTTTGGAAAAATTTTTCACACGATTATAAAACAGTCATTGTGTTCATGTACTGTTGGTCTTGAAGAATAGAAAGATGTGATGCTTGAGAAACACTTGAAGTCTGAAATATTGTATGATGGAAAAATTTGAGAATTGACCAGTTAGCATAGTTCTTCAATCTGAGAGAAAAATGGTTGTCCATTGGACAACCAACTTTTAGCTTTTGGTTAAATCCCTATGGAATACATAGTTGTCTTGGACAATCGGACAAACACGAAAACTGAGGCCAAACTGTTCGTGAACATCTTGGGAGTTAGAGAGCTCTGTTAAGTCCCTTGGACCCCACCCACTCAGCTTTAGCACTTGTTGTGTGGGCATTGGCTACATAATCAGTATTCTGATAGCAAAGTTGGCATGCTTGTATGATTACAATGAACACTTACGGACAGCCAGCGTACCTGTGTGACTCCTGAGAGGTTGATGGGTTGGTCATTGTTCTTTAGCTGGAACAGAAGCCAATAGTATTTACAGGAAAGTTACTTTAAGTAGTACGTTGAGACACGGTGTCTGCCTTGAAAGTGTCCTATAGGATGAAAACATCAAATACTGTATGTGATATCATTGAAATAGTATTGGAGGCTTGCACATTTTGTTGTCATCAATGTTGTTGGGCCTTGAATTTTGCTGCATGCAAGTGGGATTGCACAACCCCACTCATATGGTGGTATACAGTATGGCGAAATGTTACAGTAGCTCAAATTTATGGGAAGATTAACAATACTCCTTTACCTTGTTAGCTTACAATAGTAAGCTTATGCAGCCGCAACCCCATTTGGAAACCTGTGACGTCATGAAACAATAAAATACATTAAGAAAATACGGATTTTCTCTTTACACCCTCTGAAAATATCATTGCGACACTTTGTATATAGGGCCAGAGTTCTGCTTATTTGCAATAATATGCACAAACTATGCTACCCCAGAAACAGCTGTTTAAAGTTCAAGAAAAGTCGATCAGATAAACATGTGACAACAACCCAGAGAGCTACCAAAACCAACTTAAAACGCAATTCCAGTAGCTTGGTCACAGTGCGGACTGTCTTTTATCGTAACCAGAACTAGTTTCAACTGTGTTTCAGTGTTTCTACTTCAGTTTCTCCAAAGTTTGCTGAGTGTGAAGTTTGAGAAAAATCCAACAGTTTCCAAAAATATTTTGGAAATATAAGGTGATACGAAGGAACATATCCTTGTAAATAAGGTACAGTTGATACTTTTAAAACCTTTAAATCAGCCAATTTAAAAAGTCACTACATTCTAGGAAACTTAAATGCACAAATTGAGGAAATACTTTTCAAAAATGTGGAAATACTACCGTGATCCTGTTTTGCTTTTCAGTCGATGACACGCACGACGTTCCGACGTGAGCGTTCCACAGGCACTTGACTGTACTGGCATAGCATTGTATGCGGCTGTTTACTACGTACTGTACAGATTATCTACCGGAAGGTCATGTAGACTGTAGTATGTATATAGTCTAGTCAAGACTGCGGCTCACATACTTTAGTTAGGGTCCTTAATTTTGTTTGTGCAAAGTTTTCTGTGTAGCTGAGCGCTTTTAGCTGTATAAACTTTTAGGCTTAAATGTCAAACACTGACCAGGATTCAGCGGTCGCTATTTCGCTTTGCGAGACTTTTAGGCTATTTCCAGTCGTTGATAAATTATAACGACACTGGAACAGAAATTATAGGTAGTAAGTGTAACAAGTATGACCAGTATAATTATGGTCATACCTGTAACAGCTAGTTGAGTTATATGTGATGTACCCTATCCGAACACTCCACCCTGGAGTGTGGGCTAAATGCTAACGCACGTTAGGCCTACTAGAAAGATTAAAAGGGACGTGTTGGGTCTCGGCGTTCAAGGGCATATACCCTTTGACCTATCGGACTACCGGGGGCTGGTTTTCGACTGACCAGAACGGTGTGCTAGGCGAAAGTTGATTTCTTTTCAGCCTAGTATATTAGTGGTGGCATCAGCTGGGGGCATTTACCCTCATAGTCAGACCCCCTTCACTCAGACGTGCATGAACGAAATAGTGAAAACTTAATTACCTATCAGGCCTACATTTTCTGAGACTTTTTTCCTGCATTATGTGAAGTAGCCCTTACTAAAACTGCGTACCACTAAACAGCCTAAAACCTGACTTTTGGGTGGTAAGTCAGGTTTTTAATTGATTATTAACACCCATTGTTTATGGCCAATTCAGTGTTACTGGGTTTTATCATATTTTTATTGGTTTTAAGGTTGTATTAGCTATAAACTTTTGGCGCAAACATTAAGTAAATACCTGACTAAACTGCCTAAAAGTCAGGTTTTAGATTGTGTAATAGCAGGCAATTTTACTAATGGCTATTTCACATAATGGATACTTTTTCACCGTAGGCCTATCCCTAATACCACAAACTCCTTGGAACTGTGCCCCTTGAACTCCCTCTAGCTCTACACTGTTGCTTAGTCACATGTAAGCCAATAGAAAATAAACGCACCTTGCCGTTTGTTTTTCACGCAGACATGTGATGTGCCGTATGCTGCAACCTCACAGCTTCGGAGCTGGACCATATTGCCCCATAGACCCCAAGCCCATCAAGAGTTTTCCCAATGGAACAGGGGTCCTTGGCGGTTCATGGATCAATCTTCTTGAGTAAAATATACATATGCTTAGGCTTTATTTTGCAGCCACAGAAGTACTAAAACCTGAAGAGCATTTAGGCCTCACTGAACCTCACCAGAGCTGTAAGGCGGTCCCATTGACCCTGCCTTAAAGAGCTTGTTCTTTAAAACCTCACGGAGCAGACTCGGCCTGTTCAGTCCTTCACAAATCATATATATTGTTAGGATAACACTGATCAATACTGATCAAGGAATATTACCCATAGTCTGCTACGCAGGCAAGTGCTTTGGGTGACACTAATTATTGCCCTAAACACTTTCGTGTGCCCTCAGTTTTCCCTCTCCCTCACGTTTGAAATCATGGTTCTTGTTGAAATCACTGACAAGCTGTCATAACTTTTTTTTCTCAGACCTAACGCAAATATTGCAGCTTTTTTGATCACTTGAGCAATGGGCCCTTAAACTCCATCTAACTCTACTAACTTGTTCATTTGATTTCTTTTGAAAGGTCAAAAAATTTAAAACGGGCTTAAACCACTTTGATCACTGCAACTTCCAAAAATGTAGTGAAGCTTTCGAAATATTTGTTTACCACAGAACACCATACTGGTATCATTGTGAAGTCGCGTAAACTGGTAAAGCTCATGCAGTCACCATTATTTCGATAGCAAGTTTCAGAAAGTGTGTTGCGGGGGGAGGGATAAATTAGGATGGCAGTCACGCTCGCATATTTAAGAGACTATTGTAAGCCTAGAAGCCTTTGGCTTTTGATTACAAAGTCAACTGCCTGTTCACTAAACGTGTATTCCATGCATTTCAGTGATCTAACTTCACAATTAGGTCTGAGGGCAGGGCAGCCATTTGCTGAGGGGCCTGACGGAAACTCTGGCCATGAGTTTTAATCATTTTACCAGGACATCACCACAAAAAGGAACTGAACAGTGGCAATGGCTGTCGTTTAATTCAAGGCATGCTGCTATGCCACTGTCAGTATCAAACAGAGAAATAGCCTACCCTTTATTCCCTAATAAACACCCCTGTGGGCGTTACACTTTTGAAAAGTAGGGGGAGGGAGGGAAATATATATTTGAGGGTATATTTTTAAACCAGAATGCAAAAATGCATTGAGCTTTCGATGATACATAAATTTTCCATTTCAAATAATATGCCATCATGCAGCATTATGTTCTTGCTCAAATTTTCATGTTATACTAGCATGTCTAAAAAATAATTTTGCTATTCCAGATGACCTTTGACCTCCATAAAAGGTATATAGATAGATTGACAGACAAACAGACAGCTATCCTGAAAGGTCACTTTCTAAAAAGGTTTTCAGACTTTGAACCCTTGAGACCCCAGATGACCTTTCACCTCCGTCAAAAAACAAGAGGTACCTCCCCTGACCATTATGCATCCACATACCCAAATATGAAATCTATCCAAGCTTCCTAATTTGAGATATCACGTTAACAAGGTTTTCATACTTTGACCCATGGTGACCCCAGATGACCTTTGACCTCTGTCAAAAACAATGGGGACCATTTCCTGTCTGAAACGCATCCAAATACCAAATAAGAAATCCATCCAAGCTTTCTAACACAGGCCAGTGGGCCATGCCCCCCCCCCTCACAGATGCCAATATTTTTTATTTTAAACATACATGTATAGCCCTACTCTAGTAACACAGATTTAACTTCAAAAGGTAGCATATGAGGCACCCAGGGATTCTGCCAGAAACACAAAAAAGGAAGAATTTATTACTGCTAAACCCAAAGTCCAAATTGATGCTGTCCTAGGCTAAAGTTATGAGCGGGTTCAGGGGGCCAAAACTTGCTTCAAGGCCTCTGTAAGGTGCAGTTTGAATGTTTTAAAGACCATTTATTTAAGTTCAAACATTGCTGCAAGAGTGTCATCTTTTTAAGTGAGAAACAAAGAGATGAACAATTTTCTAATTTTTATGGAAATGAAAGCGGCCCAGATTTTACCCACCTTCTTCTGGAAAGGGGGGGACAAATTCGCCCTTTTCCCCTTCTGACGGAAACCCTGGGAACCATGCAGATTGCATGCTAGGACACCCAATTTCTCAAAAATTTTCAAAGGGGAAGGATTGTTTGTTCAAGGCCCCCTCAGGGATGCCAACTTTTTTTTAACTTCCTCAAAAATGGCAAATTTTGTCAAATTCCAAAAAATACCAAAAGGTAGACTCTGTAACTTCCTGGTGGCATCGATTGACACCTACAGTACCTTTATAGGAATTCTCAAAAGGGAGGGGCCAATTCCTTAAGACTCCTTCCCTGGCGGGCATAGATGTAAGTGGCGGGGGCATGGAAGAGGAGGGTTCAGCTGCGGTGAGCAATTGTTTGCCATTTATCATGCAAGAAATGTTAGGGTTTGAAATTATCAATGGTCAGGAGTTCAAGCAGTCACAGACAATTTCATAAATTAAGCAGATCTCGCATTAGAAGAGCATTTATAGACTTTTTTTTTAATTCTGTTGTATAGTTTCCCCGAAAAGAATCTACACCATTTATATAGTGGTAGAACATTTAGGTGGTATAATATTCTGACCACCTAGCATGTTGCTCATTTTACATAAAGACTGTCAAGATTCTCTTTCCAAGCATGAAAATGCAATTGCTGGCCATCTGAAGGGCCACAATTTTTCAAAATTTTCCCTAAGCTCTGGGTCAAATAATGGAGGCACTCCTTAGATAGTCTTTCTGGCAAAATTACATTTTGAGGGTCAAAGTACTGTATGTTTTAATAAGCTCCTAATCTCTTTTCAGTGGAAGTGAGCATTTTATTGCAAACGTCAAACGAAGTTACTGCAGCTACTCGTTACACATCCTTCGTGTAAGTCTGGAAAATGCTATTTCCCACCATCTGAGAGGTGTGATTTTTCAAAATTTTCTCTATGCTCCAAGCCAACCAATGGTGGCACTCTGCTTAAACAGTCTTTCTGGCAAAATTACATTTTTGGGGTCAAAGTATTTCTTATCTCCCTGATCACTTTAGTTTTCCAAACTTATTTGAAGTGAGCAGTTTATTTCAAACAAAAAAAAAGATAGCAACTTGTTTGATTTTCGTATAAGTCTGGAAAATGTTATTTGCAGCCATCTGAGGGGTCTGATCTTTTGAAATTTTCTGCATGCTATGCGCTTACCACTGGTGATGCTGTGCTTAAACAATCTTCATAGCAAAATGAAGTTTTGTGGCCAAGGAAGAAACCCAGAACTGAAATGCTCTCATTCGCATAGGCCGCTATTCTTTCATTTTGGCTCCTAAAAGTATGCAAATTTAAGAACAAATTTTACTGTATTTTGGAAGGTAAATAAATAAATGGCATTAGATTGCATGTTTAGACACAAAATTACAAGTTTTATCCTCATGAACCACCACAATTTAACTTTTAATGTACTGTTCCTGTTAAAGTGGAAAATCTTGCACCATTTTGCTAGGCTCCTTGAAAAGGCCAAAAGTTTCGAAGTAGATGGGGGCACTCTCCCCCCCGGCGGCACCAACCCCCCCCGGGGCAATGACTCAACATACTGCACAGCCCCCTCTTCAGGGAAATCCTGCGTATTTGCATGTGTTGCTAATTCTGGCCGTTAATTTATATGCAGTACTAATTTGCATGTTCATGCAGGGAAAAAATATGTTGGTGCTCTCTTGAGAAACATGCTTCTTTTTACTTCATGGTTTAGCATGTTTCTTAAATTCGTGCACTCTCTCTAATGCTATGTAATGACCATATTTTGGATGCTCCCAAATCTCCACATTTCATCATGGATTCCATAAGAAATAAAATATGAACAATACACATTGCACTGAAATCCCTTGCTTTTTTCAGAACTGAATTAAATGCACCCAAGAAGCCTGAAAATGACTACAATACAGGTCCTTCTTAATGTTTCCTAGGTTTTCATTCAACAGTTCCAAATAAATGAAGATGACTTTTTGTTTAGGGTGGTTGTTATATAATTAGCAATAGGGTGGTCTAATCTGAACAACAAAGTGGTCATAATTAGTAGGGCTGCCATGATATTGCGATATTGCAATATCGTCGATACAGTTTTGCCCCTACAATATCCACCAATGCTTTGTCAAGATGTGATATTGCAACAAATCAAATAAATGACTATACCACTGTGAAATCCCCATTTTTATTGTCTTAAGTCAGTAACCTAAAATGATCATAATTTATAATGTCACAAGAAATTAAATCTGCACTTAACCCACCACAAGAAAACATGATATAAAATCGGAAGCTGTTTCAACATGCATACAATGAATACTGTAACAGCTCACATACGTTCTAGACTTGTGAAGAGTTCTGCACAATCAATATTGCTACATGCACGCATAATCAATCTCCCCTCACTTTTGGTATGAAATCAGTAGTGGCTGCATGCAATAAACAGCTGTTTTGCTTCCTTGACGCTGATGGAAAATGTTTAGACTTATGCGCGATATCGCGATATTGTGGCGGAAATGCTGGCGACATCGATAAATGAAAAATGGTTATCGTGGCAGCCCTAATAATTAGCAACAAAAAATGACAAATTTGAACAGTTTTTTTTGTACTCATCGAATCGAATTGAAATTCGATATTCATCCTAGATGTGAACAATATGTCTGGTTAAATACTATCACAGAAATTATTGGCTAACAATCTTTTGTCTTCAAAGTAAAAATAATTTTTTTTCTCTTAATCAGTCAGAAATCCGCCCTTTACCCTAGTTTGTATGGTAACCATTACAATGATTTCTTTCTACAGAGTGGAATGATGGTGACAGCTTAGTCCTTTAAAATCGTTAGTCTGTTACAGTGCTCAGATTTATCCATTGAGGAACTTGGCTCAGGATTCTGCAAAGCTGTAACCCCTCATTCCAATTTGTAAGAATATTATCATGGTAATCATTACAGTATACAAACTATGTTCAGTTTTCACTGGGATTAATATTATTTGGAAAAGATGTTGTGAATGAAAAAGTGATCCTTTTGAATGTAGGGTAAAGAGCAGTATTTCTGACTGCTTAAAGGGCCAATCCTCTCACCCCAAACTACAATTCTTGTATGGGGTAACACAAACTCTCAATTGGCTCAGCTCTTTTATTGACAGCTAATTCAAACAATGCAAAGCACCAAAGTTTATATTACACAGCATGAACTGTGCTGAGAGTGTTTCGATTTAACACATTGAGCTTTTTTATTGTATACTCACCCTTAATAAACTGAGATTGTGTCTGGAAGAGGATGAATTTCATAAATTGTGGGAGGGGCATAAGTATGAAGGTTAAAAGAACTGGTACTGTTTCGGGTGAGAAAACTGGGCGTTTAAGAGAAAAGTGCTTTTATTTTGTCGACAAAAGCTTGCAAGCCAATAGTGTCTGAGATAGCATTTGACCAGACAAATTTTTCACATCTAGTATGAATATCGGACTTCAATTCAATGCGATGATTGCACAAAAAAAGTGTTCAAATTTGTCATTTTTTGCTGCAAATACGACTGCTTGTTGTTAAGATTAGACCACCCTGTTGCTAATTACAACCACCCCAAACAAAAAGTTATATCTCAAATTTATTTTTCTGCCATTGCTAAATGGAAAACTATGAAACATTAGAATGACATGTAATATTATCATTTTCAGACTTCTTGAGTGCATTTTCATTCAGTTCTGGAAAAAATCAAGAGATTTCAGTGCAACATGCATTGTTCATTATTCCATTCCTTATGGAATCCATGATGAAATGTGGAGATTTGGGAGTGTCAGATATATATGGTTATTACAAAGCATTAGAGAGAGTGTGAATATTTACTGTGAAACACGAACCATAAAGTAACACCAAGTGTGTTTTCCTAGAGGGCATTAACATATTTTTATGCTGCATGAATACACAAATTAGTTAGTGGTTGACCTGAGTACTGTACCTGCCCTCCATCGTGTTAAGGGGTTCCAAATCTACTACCCGAATCTCAAAAAAATTGCCTTCAAAATGGATCACCCCATTTACGCCACTGCCCACAGTAATGGACTAAAAAAATATTTTGCCAATTTGGTAAACACTCTACGAGACTGAGAATGAAGACAGCCCCGAGAAATTATGTGTTTGGCAAGTTTAAAGTTGTCTGTTCTTTGTTTCTAAAGTTGAAATTTTTTATCAGTGTGGGGCCTTATCACGCTTTCGTCACGTAGTGAGTTACTTCTCACATAGCACTTATGATCTTTCACGCAAGCAAGCTATTTGACAGTGATTCAAAATCACATCGTACTGTATCACCCCCGCCCAGCTTGCAAAGACAGTGCCCATAATGTTCGGCATGCTAGGTAAACTGAGAGTTGCATGCATATGATCTTATAATTAATACGGTATGCCAACTCGAGTATAATCCATATTTCATAAGGGTTAAACATGTCAGTTTAATTTACCAAAATCAACACTTTGCCGCTATCTGTAAAGTAAAAAGACATCAATGTCATAATACCGTAACATTCACGAAAAAATTTTTGAAACAGGCCATTACATATTACGTTATTTTGCCCCGAAATGGCACTTGCGCAGACTAGGAAGTTACTGTGTGGAAGCTATGTTAACCATGCCTGGATGTGAACACGAGGCTAGCTACTTAAGAACGTACATTCCCCATTAGTGATAACTCCAATGCACATTGTACAGTAGGGTGAGGGAAGTTCACAATCATGATGTCGTTTGCTTACAATCGGTTATTTGGACATGCAAGAGAATACCATAATACAGGGCTCTGATTGTAGGGTTGTCGCACGCACACAGAATTTTTCTCCAAAATTCTCACGGAACTACTCACACCCAAACACGAAGTCGCTAAAACAGTGTGTTTAAAAACTGAATTTACGACACTCAAAATTGTCAAAATTTTGCCTGCACTGTAAAATTAATACACTAAAAGACATATTTCTACTATAATATTTCACCAAATAAGCTTAAAAACAAAAAGAAGAAAAAATATGTTACAGTTTCTAACGATCCCTTTGAAGCATCGTTGCAACGGTGACAGTCAAAAGTGTGTTTTGGTCACACGTAAAATGCCACACACTGCCATCTTTGACTTGATCGTCCATTGGGGCTGAACCTTTGACCCTTACAACCCATATATCATTAGAAAGAAGAAAAGGAACTCTACATTTTAATGGAGGGAAGCGATCGCCAAAAATAATATTTCTTTACCATTTTTTGGCTTAAAACATTGGTGACATGGTTACAATGGGTTCCAGAAAAATCCGCAATTGCTTCCAGGTATCATTTTGTAGCGTTTTTTATGATCTTTCCATTTCCGAAGGGAAAAAAATGAATTTTTGCTCAGCCCAGATCCATGCTCGATTTAAATGAAACAGCCCATTGATCCCTGCCTACATCTTTTGTACTGGGCCGACATTGATATGTTTATGTATGAACCCCATTGTTCAACTTAGCAACAAGGGATTTCCCGCCAATATGCTTACATTCAGTACTGCATTGTATATACCTGTACGTGCAATACCGAAGTACGGTTAGTAAATTACGTACATGTGTACGTGTGCGTAAGCACGTGTACGGATTGCTATAGCATAGCCTGTGTGTAAGCAGGCTATGTGCTACTTGTTAATGCATGTTACGTACACAGAACGCAAGCTATCATGACACGGACGCGTGATCACTGAGTGTCTTCCCAGTAATGTTGCATATTCACGCCGGCACATCTGGTGTACGTAACACAGTGATGAATAATCAAAGCGTCTGAGTGAGCAGTTACGATGTTGTTTTTGACCAACTTTTGCAGGCAGATCGTAACACTGAAGCATACGGCGATTTGGAGAAATCGTAAGGATTATGGAGACATAAAATCGGCTAAATTTTGAAAAGTAATGGTTGGATTTTGATAAAATTTGGCATGGTTGCTTAGAAAAGGGTACGTAACAATGTAAATCACTCAAATTCTTCAAGTTTGATATTTCGTGTAGTCGTATTTTTAGTGCGTCAACCCTACTGATTGGTAGCTATTTTTAAAGGACAGGAGCAGTCATCCCAACTTGAAGAAGTATAGTAGACTGTCCAGTTTCATGATTGGTTGTTGACAGTCATGTGACAACTTTTTCACTCCTCAAATGTGAAATTTACAAGAAGTTACTGCTGGGTTTACCTTTCATATGCTATATCGAAGCAATAAAATATTATGAAAGATTTGTTGAACAGAAATGAGATGAGATGAGATGAGAATTGTGATACTTAGCGGTTGCTTCAAAATAAGTTTGGGGGGACTGCTGTTGACTTTTTAAAAGGAGAATCTTCGAGCCTTAGTATGCTTGCTTTTGAGTACGAAAGTGTCCCAAAATTCAATATCAAATTGATACAGGCATTGGGAAGTACTAATTTTCTTACTTGACTGATTTCTGTTACTTTCCTTTGACTTGTCATTTTGATAATTAATAAAATAAGGTAACAGAAGCCATGAGGTGGAGTTTTACTCATTTGCATACAGGTGAGTGAGAGCTTCAACAGTTAGACCTATTCTTTAGGTAGACAAAAGTATTATGTAATAGGCTAATTTACATACAGGTGAGAGAGAGAGTGGCCTATGACTATTATCAGGAAGACCTATGATGAAAGTTATGTAATAGCATTTGCATACCGGTGAGTAGGTGGAAGGTGAAATAAACTTGTAAACAAGTGTTAGCAGAAGCTGTCTGCTACAGGACCATTAAAGGCCCAGTTCTCTCACCCCAAACAGTACCAATTCTCCTAACGTTCTTACTGAAGCCCCTCCCACAAAATTAAATTCATCCTCATCCAGACACAATCTCTGTTTATTGCTTCAGGGTGAATACAGAAAAACTAAATTTATATAATCAAAACACTCTCAGTACCATTCATGCTGTGTAATATAAGCTTTGGCACTCTGCATTGTTTGAATTAGCTGTCAATCAAAGAGCTGAGCCAATTGAGAATTTCTGCATCCGGGTACCAAAATTGTAGTTTGGGATGAGAGGTTTGGCCCTTTAAAGCTTGAAAATTGGTCAGCGCCCAGGTAGCCTACATTATGACTTCACTTGCAAAAAAATAAGGACATTCTGACCAGACCTCACAAAGGGCAAGTCAGATGTAATAGAATCCTCCTTAGGCCTATCAGTTCATTTATTTGTTGTAAGAGAAGACTATCACTTCTAGAATAACACTTAAACCCTGGCCTGTGAAGAACTTTTTCCAGTTGATAACACAACCTATCAACACAGATAAGTCACTCAAATGTCCAGTAATTGCAGAGTTAACCTTTTGTTTAGATTATGAACTGGGACCCTTTAATTATGCAAAGAAGGGTTCATATGTCACTGAGAATAAATCAGCCATGTTCACAGAAATCAAATTTAATTGGATTTGGTAACAACTGATACCCAGTTTATGATTCCAAAACCAGAGTTTGGATCTCTGTCTAAGCAGAAGAGTTGATATTGGTAATGTATGTGTCCTAGACTACTTGTTAGGCCTAGGCTAGCTAGTTATTTTGTCAAATGGGATTGCACATGTAGGCCTGAGCCTATTGTAATGCACAAAACTTTGCTATAGCCAAAATTTTTGCCATACTCATTGCCTAGTTAGGGCCTATACCTTTCCGTGTCAGTAGGGGCCAAGGCCCAGCCTGGTGCCTGTTACTTGTTAGGACTAGTTAACTTAGTGATATTGATAAGTCTTGGCAATGGCACACAGAACAGTACAGTAGGCTAACTTCATTCAGTAGGCTAGGCCAAGTACTAACATTATGCTAACAATAGTCACAACATACACATTACAGCATATACTATAAATAGCCTAGGCCTGACGTTAGGTGTATACAACACGGACATATAGCCTAAGGCCCTAGGCTATTCTCGAAGTCGGCGTGACGTCACAAAATCCCGCCATCTTGTGTTGGGGTAAATGGCGGGAGCTTCAAAAGAGAGTTACACGCATGCATACGCTACACAGTACGTAAGTTTGTGTACTCCGATATCGATCGATCAGACGACAGCTAGCGCTAGCTAGCTGATGTCACACATCCATAGTAAACTTACTTTTGTGTTCTTCATGACGTCGTCTATATCATGAACAGCTAACGTTAGAGCGAAAACATGTCCTATGATTACTTGGACAAGCTCTCGAGTGCGGCGAAAGACGCATACAAAGCCAAGCTCGACTTACTTGGCTTGAAGCGATGTCCTTACAAAATCGCTGCAGATGAATGGGAACAAAATATGAAAGCTTGGCCAGCACTTCAGTATCCTGATGTGTACCACTACCTCATCAAACATCCCCGTACGTATAGTGTTCATACATTTTTGTATTACTATTGCTAGCCTAACTTAGGGCCTAGCCTAGCCTAGACAGTACTTTGTAAACATGCAAGATCTTGAACGCTTGGCCAAAGTATCCTGCTGGGCTAGCCTAGGCTAGGTCTATTGTTTCATTTGTACATGTGAATTACTGATGATTAAGTGCTCATATGCCTACCATGACGCTAGAAATGAGTACTTTTAGCCATCGATACCACATTGCCAAACCACAATGAGAGATCTTCCTGATCTGCAGTGCCAGTCTAGTAATAATAGCCTAACGTTAGCCTAGGCCTAGACGAGTAGAGGCTAACCTACATCCAGTCATGATCGATCAATAAAAGTAGGAACCAGGTCAGAGGGGTTAAGGGGTTACAGTGATGTTGTTGTAGGCCAGCCTAGGCCCTACTGGCGTGTTGCATTTAATTAGTAGAGGCACAGATGGGAGAAGAGATTATGCCTGCTACTGTAGGGCCTATAGCCTAGGAGTAGGATTGTGGTTTTAGGCTAGATAAATTGTTTTAACAAAGTATTCTTTAAAGGAAATCTCTGTCTAATGCTGAACTCATTTCTGCAACTGCTGGGCTATACTTCTGCTTTTCTGCATGAAACCTAGGCTAACGTTAGGCCTAACTTGTTTGTATATTGTCATGTGACATTGCATCCTTAGGATAGGTTTAACTTAGCAAACAGTAAGTGTACCAACTTAACAATGCAAAATGTGGCCAAACCAATAATCTTGATAACAATTTTGTCGCTTACAATTTTACAAGTTCGGAGAAATACAAAAAAGAGATTTGTTTTAATTGCTGTAACTTGTTAGATACTGTAGTCTTTAGGCCTAGTTCTAGTAGCTAGGCCTAGTTTGAATATCAAGCTAGTGAGTGCACTGCTTTGTTTAACATAATTCTTGGCTTGACTGTTGTGGAAAATACTTTTGCTCTGTGGGCTGCATATGTTATGTTAGTACTAGCCTAACATTAAGTCTGTTTTGCTTTAAAATATGAAGATATTAGAATTTAACAGGACACTTGAGATGTTCCCTATATTCACCTGACATGGACAAAACCAGAAGTCATGTGCATGGAAGAGAAGAAAATTGAATGTACACCACATTGTTTCTGTGGCTGCTCACCCACAAATAATTTCGGCATGAATGATGTGAACTATAACTTTGGTATCACATTTATGTCGTAACTGTGTGTGAGTTGAGGCAGCACCGCCATCTTTGTGGTAGAACCTACAGTAGTTAATGGAGCTCTTTGGGCTGCTTAGGTATCGGTTTGGTGATTGTTTGGTGTTAGATAATAATTAGGGGTTTGGACTTCAGGGCATCTAAGGCCTTGGCTTGGCTATGCTTTACCCTTTGGCCCATTATGTTATGTTAGTACTAACCAAATGTAAAGTCTGTTTTGCTTTGCTATATAATGATATTCAGATTTAACAGGACACTTGCGAAGCTCCCTTTATTCACCTGACATGGTCAAAACCAGAAGTCATATGCATGGAAGAGAAGAAAATTGAAGATACACTACATTGTTTCAGTGGCTGCTCACCCACAAATAATTTCGGCATGAATGATGTGAACTATACTTTGATATATCACATTTATGTCGTAACTGTGTGTGTGTTGAGGCAGCACTGCCATCTTTCCAGGTAAACTAGAAGTATATCAACAACCTGCACACTACCACAGTAAATGTTGCAAGGATGAAGACAGGCGGAGTGGAGCTCATGGTGACTACCTTTCATGATTTTTTTTTTCAGAAATTATACTGACTAGTTTCAAACACGTAAGGTACAGTGTTCAATTAAAATGTAATACATGAATCTGGACAGCAAGTGATGGTCTTATTTCAGTCGGCCATAACTGGCGTCCATCACCTTTAAATCTTTCAATTTCCTTGCTTACCTCTGTCATGGATGGTTGTACACTAATTTGTATCTTAAATTCTCCAAGTTCACTAAATATGAAGGTTTGAAATTCATGTAAACAATAAATGAAGATGGTTTTAGGCTGATGGACCCCACTAATGGAGGCCTACAGTCACTAAAAACAAGCGCTAATCCGATTTGTCTATAGCTCAGCCTAAGAAACTAACGTGTCACTGTCAAAATTTAAAGGTGAAGAGCAGTCCCGAGAAACTTATTTTGAAGCAACAGCTAAATATCACAAATCTCATCTCATTTCTTTTCGAAGAATCTTTCATAATATTTTATTACTTCAGTATAACATATGAAAGGTAAACCAAGCACACCCAGTCATGAAACTGGGCAGCCTACTACACTACTTCAAGTTGGGGTAACTGCTGTTTCTGGCAGAGAACCCCTGGAAGTGGATACTACCCATGCCACCTGTCTCATATATTGGTGTCTGTTGGTGATTGACAAGGGGGAGGGGGAACACTAAGTTTTTATGCATTTGTCTGTTGCTCAAAGAGCCAGTGTTCATGCTATGGGAATATTTTGAACCAGATAATACTTTTGGTCCCTATCATTTGTATTGAAAATTCATATGGGACCTATAATGTGATTGTACTGGAATTTTCTCCTGGTGTATTGCTTGCATTTTGAGACAAAAACAAGTTCAAAACAATTAAAATTGCATTTCATTTTCTTCCAGGCGTGTTTTCTAAAGAGGCGATGGAGAACTACAAGTCCTTGGAAGCCTACAGATATTACACTTCTGGATGGGTACAAGAGGTCTCCACATACACAACCAAGCTCTGCACTGTCCTGAAGGCTGACGTAAGACCATCTTACAGAGTAACGGAAGATCCGCATCACCCATGGGTTGCCATTGACAAAAGTTCTTCAGTGGTTGCAGCTCATTGTGATTGTATGGCAGGGTAATTTACTTTTTATATAAATAAGTAGTTCCTAGTCGTGGTAGTCTGGCTGGTAAATATTTTATCTCAAACAAAACGTGTACTGTGTGCAACACACAGGAAAGCAGGCAATGTCTTTTCACTGACGCTATAGTAAGTAAAACTAGACACTGCTGTCCGTGCAGGCAAGTACAGTATCGTAGTCTCCTGAAAGAGGACACAGCTTGGACTTGAAAGGTTTAGTGACAGTTGATACAAATGTTACTTCCTACACTAGTATGTAGTATCAGCAGTACATTGTAACCCTTGTGGGTTGCTGTTGGCTACAGAGGTTACAGTACATGTTTGAGGGTAACAGAGAATGAAAATTTCAACTAAGTTACAGTTTTACTGGGTTCACCATCAGGGTTGTAGCTAGACCAATTTTAGTGCCGTTTAAATTTACAGCGTTTGAAATGGGCATGGCCACTAGAGTGAGGCAAACAATTCTTGCGTAAAGTCTTGGCTTGAATCTTTTTGCCCTATCTTGATGTACAACATGAAAAAATACTTGAAAAATATCCCAAGCTATCAGTTGACAGTTAAAATGGGTTCCAGTAGTGCCAGGACAGTGATGGGCAGTACCGGGCAAACTAGATATTTCACCAGCCAGTAAATTTTTGTGTCTGTGTAGTACTGGGCGGAAAACATTTTCTAACCAGGTAGTGCCGGGCGGTAATTCTGAGTGCTGGTTGCGCCCGACCAGCGCCGCGCAGTGTAGCTACAACCCTGTGGTCACGGTATTCACACAACACAAATGAAAAAAATATGTCAAGTGCTCATACTGGAGTGCTCAGCTTGTCTGAATCATTTTTATTCCCTGAAGTCATTTATGATATAATATGAGCTGCACAGTTGGTCATAAATACAGCCCTGTAAACTAAAATTGGGCATTTCCCATTTCATATATTAAACATTAAAAAAATACACTATATTAATTATATTTTACTAAATCTTATATTGCACTACTATTCAGTATGTTTAGACACTATTGATTCCTCCCTTCTGATTTGCTGAAAACCATTCAGATCTATGCATAACAATAGTAATACTGAAAAAGACAGAACTATGTATGATGCACTGTCCTGATACCTCTCTGAAAAGTCATGAATATTCAGTTCCTCATGAAAATTCAGTCCCTTTCTTCAGGCTTAACTCATTCATACTGAAAGTTAAATAAATTCTCTCCGAAGTCATTTATGAGATAAAACAAGTCACAGTTTAGACATAAATACAACTGTTAACTAGAACAGTACAGTTTATATATGAAAGTATACATTTTATGTATATTAGTAGTTATATTTTACTAAATCTAATATTGCACTATTTAACATTCATAAATACTTTTATTGCCTTCCTCCATTGAGACTGGCTGAAAACCATTCAAGTCACAGGATGACCATGGTAAAACTGAAATGGAGAGATCTCTTTTTATGCACTGACCTGGTATCTCTCTGAAATGTCATCTGTTCCTCCTGAATATTGATATTCACACCATTTTTTGTTCAGGCCTAACTGATATTTACTGAAACTTCACTGTACTTTCATTGTAAACTAAATCAGCTTATCTCTATTGAGAAGTCCACTGAACATTTCAAGTCAATTCCTCAGTTTCAATGTGATGCTAAAAGTGAATTCTTCAACTGGTTTAGCAAATGCAGACATTCCATGAGTTAGTTATATGGTTTGATGATTTAGAATAGGGTTAACAGCAGGTAGCTGGCCCTAAATGTGATTTAAGATTGGTGATGACATTGCCACAGGCAGAGGACCTCAGCTTTGGCCTTGATCATTATCATCAGACTTTAATCACATTTGAAACCAGACACCTTCACATTTCTCCCCTAATTATACCACATCAAAATAAATTACTATTATTCTCTATTATTTTCAACAGTCTTGGGGAAAGTTGCAGTCATGTGGCTGCTTTATTGTTTAAAGTTGAAGCTGGGGTTCGACTGGGATTCACCACAACTGTGCCAACAGATGAGGCTTGCATGTGGAATCAGAGTTTTACAAAGAGTGTGAACCCAGCAAAAGTTGCTGAAATAAGCTTCTACACAGAAACAGCCAAACAGAAAATAGTTAGTCAAAAGCAGCTGCCACCTGAGCCATCACAAGAAGAACAAACCAAATTTCTTGAAAATTTGGCTTCAGTTTGTAAAAGAACGGTGGGCTTATCTTCCTTTTCAGCTTTTCAGGATGAATTTATTCCTGATAAACCAGCAGAATCTGTTCCACACGTTCCTAGAAATCTTACTTCTTTGTACAGTGCATCACATCGTAGCATGTCTGAGGCAGAATTAAATGATCTCTGTCAGTCCACATTCATTGACATAATGCAGCTGCTAAGTGATTCTGATGTTAAGTATGTTGAGAGTATCACAAGGCCCCAAAGACTGAGCAAAGAATGGCATGATCAGAAATTAGGTCGAATAACCTCATCTGTGGCTCATCAGTTTATGCATACGAACCCAAATAAAGCTGCTCCTTCATATATTCATAATATTTGCTACAGGTCTAATGACTTACAACATCTTCCTGCAATTAAACATGGAATAGAAAATGAGGAAACTGCCTTCCAGTATTACTCTTACCTGATGGGCAGGGGACAACGCCCCCAAAATATTCCCACAGGTGTTGTTATCATGACCAATCCAGGTCCCCATGACAACTTTAACTTGAGGAAAGCTGGTCTTTTTCTTTGCAAAGACAAACCCTTTATTGGTGCTTCTCCAGATGGTATATGTGAATGTTCCTGCTGTGGACTGGGGGTTTTGGAAATCAAATGTCCTTTTAAGTATGTAGGAGGGTTTAAAAATGATATTGGTAGTAAAGATTTCTATATTTCTTCAGACTTCACTTTGGCAAAGAATCACAAGTATTATACTCAAGTTCAGCTACAGATGGTTGCAACAAAATGTGGGTATGTGGATTTTGCAGTTTGGACTCCTGTAGACTTTCTTTGTATTCGTATTCTTAGAGATGAGCCTTTCATTAAAGAAATGATGGAGTCACTTGAAAGAGTTTGGTTTACCTCTGTTCTACCAGAACTATTAACAAGGAGACAAGAACCAGTAGAAGCAACATGCAATGTGCCTTCAACAAGTTCTGATCAAATTCCATTGACTTACTGCCTATGTAAAACATCCAGTAATCTTACTAATATGGTTGGATGTGATAGTTGTGATGACTGGTTTCACCCTAAGTGTCTCAAGTTAAAAAGGCTCCCTACAAGTAAAATTTGGTACTGTCCAGCATGTAAGAAAAAGAAATCTGAGCAGTGATAGTTCTGAATGAAATTAAACCCTAGCAGATCTAGTGCTTAATTAACAGATGTACCCAAAGACAATGCTTTAGATGGAAGTCAAAGCTAAGGTTTGGTCAAAATATGAAAATCTTGTATACTACTTGTAAGTTTGTTAGATGAGGTTTTACAGCGCAGATTCCAATCAATTGGTTTAGGCCCAGCCAGTCCATTTGTCCACTTGCAGCTCACAGGTTTGTATTCCTTACTCCATTGCTTACACTGAGCACCAAGCACAATGGCAGTAGGTTCCATTTTTAAAGTCTTTGGTATGACGTGGCCAGAAGTTGAACCCCAGACCCTCTGGCTGCAAATCTGATTCTCTAACCACTTCATCATGCAGTCAGTCTACTTGTTCGGAAGGCAAAATGGCATTGGAGTTTTGATGACTTAATTAAAATAGCCTTGCACTTGTTTATAATACACAACAGTTCAAACATTTTCACTTTGTATCAACAATTGTTATTCCCTTACATTTGGCCCCCTTTGGGCTGGGGGTTGTAGAATATGCCAACGGTATTTCCCAACTGTTGTAAGAGGTGACTTGAGGAGAACTTAAAACTTGAACCATATGTGAACTTGGAAGACCTTTATACCAATCACCCTACCTGACACTATATGACACATTCTTGTTGGTGAGTGGTAAAACTCCATCTAAGTTCATTTATAGTGGTCATAGCATGGCAAAAGAGGTTGCTACTGCTTAGGAAATAATCTGCTGGCCTCAGATTACATTTCAAGTGACTTCCACTAAAAACATTGTGCTTTACTCTTATGGGATATCCTTTACTATCACAGTCAACCAAAGAAGAGCTGGATTTTAGTGCTGGGACCGGTTAGTGAATTTTGAAAATTAACAGTCACAAAGTATTTGTGAATGAATAACAAATTTTTGCAATAATGGTACATGGCAAAACCTAAAGTGGAATAATTGTAGCAGGATCGTTAGTGAAGGTGGGTTCTATTTGCACATTGACTACAGTAGCTCCTGCATCGGTTTGATACTAACTTTTAGTAACTTTTAGTAGTTTCTTGTGTAAAATAACACAAGACTAGTTAAGGTGATCTTGAGATATGACATTTGTAAGATATCTGAGAAAGGAATTGCAAGGCTTCTTTGCGAGTATTCACATGATCAATTTTTATAACTGTTTTTCCTCAATTGCGAACAGTTAGCTAATATTCACTATTCGGTCCCAGCACTATTGGATTTGAGATGGCCCACATCATTCCTTGTAAATAATGCTCTCACTGAGATTTACTAATGCAGCACAAACAGTAACAATTTTATCACAGCTAGATACATCAGAACTTGAGGCCTCATCTTTAATATTTTGGATGCAACGGACTGGCATTACGCCTTTCAAAATAGTGTACCTGTTTTTTAATAAACCAATGACTCTTTCAATATGAATACGAACAGATGATATGGTGCGAGATCTCTCAACTTCTGCCGCAGAAAGCTGCTTTTTACCCTTTGTAAAAGCTGGGATTAGAAGTTCAGCCCCACATGTGGCAGCAAAATCATCAACCAGATTGAAGCCCCTGTCAGCTAATATTTGATCGCCTGGCATGTGGTAGGAAGAACTTATAAACCCACTTTCACGAACAATGTTGTTATCAGATGCCCGCCCACCCCAGACTTTAGAAACAAAATTCACACTTCCCAGAGGACTACAAGAAATAAATACTTTGACAGTTGTATGATGCTTATAAGAACTGTAGCACTGGGCTCTAGCTTTGAGTGCCTTTGGTGCATCTATGAATATTTCAAAACAATCAATGATTGAAGTTAATCTTGGAAATTTATTTTTGAATACAGGAGGTATAATGTCATAGATATGATCCCTGTCTTGCCATTTGATCAAAAAAGCTAATTTTACATACATTACATTAATCCAACTCCAAAATGTATCTATGGCAGTGGTCTTTGATACACCCATCATGTGAGCTAAAAGTTGAAAGGAAATATTGCATCGCAATTTCATTAAAGTTAAAAGCAGCTGGTCTGATTGTGATATGAGGTATTTCTTAGTACAATGCTTACAAGGGTCCTTAAGATAGTTGTAAAGAGTAGTAAATATTTGCCATTTAAGGCCTGTTAACATCATACATTTTTGTGGTCACCTTTAAGTGAAGTAGAAGAGAAGGGGTTGCGCTCAGGTGATTTGCATAGATATAAATTTCTTTCCCTTTTCAAATTTCTGATTTCCTCCTCAAGTTTTGGTATGATGGGGTCTCCATTGCTGTTATCAGTGCCAGCTGTGTCTGAAATAGGTGCTTCTACCTTTCTGAAAGTTGATGTATCTTTGGAAAAGAAGAGAAAGCCATGCTTGAAAATCAGACTGTGTTTGCCCAGAACATGTTTAAGGGATCATAAACAATATTGCCAGTGTACCTTCTTGCCACAACATTTTGTGCTCTTGGAACAAGAGGGTTATGACATAACCTTAACACATCAAATGATTAAATATCACAATGCTCTGTTCAAAAACAAAGCTTAATCAAGAGAAGAACTTTACCAAAAGTGGTACAAATGAAAAATTCTGAATTACCAGTTGTGTTTTTTCTGGGGAATTGTACCAATTTTGAGGAAGTGGTGGGGTATAACCACATTCAGTGTCTTCCATTGATATGGAGCCGTTTAAAACGGTGCAAGATTCCAGGGTGATTGATGAAATTTATGAGAAGGAGAGTACCTACAGCAAACTATTTCTTTTCGAAGACATGTGAGGGTACTCTTCAAGTATTAAAGTTAATATTTTTGGCAAAGTGAGCATATAATACAGTGCTTCATTTCACCAGATAATGCACTGTTGAAAGGGGAGCTGTCTTAGTGTATGTCTCAGTTGGTTTATAGTCCCTGGACTTTAAGTTGTTATTAAAATATTCATGAGAAAATTTGTTAATCGTAGAAACAAGATGGAATGTGCATTATGCCTCAAAAGAATTTTAGTCACCAATATATTAATTTGCCTTGCAACATGGTGAGTAATCTGCTAGTATCTGCTACTGTAAGTTCTATTTGGACCAATTGTCTTTAGGTTCAAATTTTGTCAACAATTTCCCTGCTTGGAAATAATAACAAGAACAGCAACTTATGCCATGTAAAAAAGCTCTGGTGTTATTTAATTTTTCGCATTGACTGTTTGAATAACTTCATAAGTTGAAGGACTGAATATTCTACTCAACAAGGAACAGCTTAGTTGAATAGAATATTTAGTTTTCATTTTACTGTAACTTTCTAAATACCCCAGCCCAGAATTTGGTCAAAATTTGAATCCAGGAGCAGATGGAGCAAGACACTGTGAGTTACTCTAGACTAACTCAGGACTGATAACACATGGTTGTGTGATAGTATACAAATAAGGAATGTTTATGAGTGCATTAATATGAATAATTTCATGAGTTGAAAGACTGAACATTCTATTCAGCTAGGTGAATTCAACTTAATTAGAAATTTCAATCTTTCAAAGAGTGAAAGAATTCACACTACTGTATGAATGGAAGACAGATTTGTTTTATGTAACACCTGCACATTATGACTTTCTGAATAAATCTTGATCAAACCTTGACTCCAGAATAGGACAATTCAAAATGCAACAGTGATGTATCAGGGCTCAATTTTTGTTGTTGTCCAATTGTCTGGGAGAACTAAAATTCATACGGGCAACCAAAAGTTAAAGGTTGGTTGTCCGATGGAAAAGCATTTTTCTGTAGGACTGAAAACAAATACTGTTGACTGACCAACTCTTTTGACTTTTTGCATTGTACCATATTTAAGACTTGAAGTGTTACTGTCTCTCAAACATCACATCTTTTTATTCTTCAAGACTATTTAAGTACATGAACACAATTAGTCTTTCGTTTCCAACAATCAAATTCCTTGTGAACAACTAAAATAAGTGAAATGGTTGCCCAAAGGACAACCATTTTTCTGAAAAATGAGGCCTGTGTATTGAGTGACAGCACATAGCTTGTACATTTGTTTGGACCACAGCAATCATTGGCTCATCGCCAGTTCGCCTTTGGTTATACTGTTATAGCCCACAATCATGGAGACATTACTAAATCTGTAAATCACACAAAGTATGTGACCCCCAATCTTCCAATCAGATTCAAAGGAATTAACCAGAGATATCACATTAACAAGATTTTCAGTTTGACCTCTGGTGACCACAGATGATCTTTGACCTCCACCAAAAAGAATGGGATTCAATATGGGGCATCTACATGCATGTACCAAGAGTGAGAACTGTCGGAGTTTCCCTTCTTGATATATTGTGTAAACGTGTTACAAACATGTATACACAAACATAGACAAACATGCAAATACACACATACAGACACACACACTGTGACACGTCATAATAAATGCAGTAGGTTTCTATTTTCATCGAAACCAATGAATTAGGTTTGACTCTTAAACAACCCATTAAAGAATATTAAATATATGGGGTGCCATATGCACTCACCCTGTTCAGTACGAGCAAGTCGTTTCCTTGCTCTTTCGTACCTCTCACAGGAGGATTTGGGGTTGGCATCCTGAGACTGTCCAGGTAGAAGCAAAGATGGGACAAAATCTGGATGGAGGCTGTCATTGACTTTGGTTCCTGCAAGTGAACAGGAGTTTCACAAGTATTGCATTGCAATTTTACAGTACAGTAGATCTTAATTCTTAACACAGCTTTTGTTTTTATTAGCAGCAAAAATTTAATTTCAAATAACATAAAGAAAGACACCACTGTTACTGTTTCATGCAAAAAAAAAAAAACATGATACAAATTAAGAGTTCAAAGAATAGTATTGTTGGGGCATACAAAAAAAAAACCAGTCTTGCCTCATGACTGGCATGAATAATGTCTTTATTCTATCCTATTCTTCAGTCCCTTTTCCAATAACTTAAGCAATCAATTCCAATTCACAGTTTTTTTTAATTGAGGTTTTCCACCTATTTTTTTTTTTTTGGTGGGGGGGGGACCCCTGACACCCTACCCTCCCCAGTTATCACAATGTACAGCATTCCATTTTTGCCAGCACTTATTTCAGGATTTGTTGTTAGTTGAACCCCAAAGTTGTTGGGCTTCTATTGTACCAGAATGGTAATCAAACCTGCTGCTCATTGAAGCATCTAATAGGTGTAATGAAACAGTGGTCAGGTACTATAATTGGGAACCACAGTTCCCTGAAAATGTGGTAGCCAAGACGGAAAAAAAGGCTAATATCCGGTAATGTCTTTGAAAAAGGTCCCAGACCTATGTTGGATTGAGAACTGTTGGAATTGGAAATTATGTCATCCCAAACAGTTACTTTGGGCTATAAAAAAATGCATGCAAGGGCAAGTGAGTTTGAAAGTAGGCATAGGCTGCAGCTATGTGTGGTCATCTGAAACTGTTGCTTTAGCCTAGGGCCTGCTCATCTTTCACATTTTGGTACAATGGACTGCTTGTTTAATAATACAATTTTTAAAGTTCTTTGAGCATGAGAGTAAATAATGTTTATTATTAGGGCCTAAAAAATGTGTCAAAGGGCAAGTAGTCTACTGTACATTCAGTAATCTTTTGTTACTTAGCCTAAAGGCTAATTAATTTGTTAGCCTAGGACAAGTATGAAGTAACAGTTTGGCCTTGGCATTGGGCCCAAAGTTTAATTTACCACCAGCAACTGGCTCCCACAGCTTGTACTAGTAGGCAATTCACTGTTGCTGATCCCTTTGGCATGTGAGATACTCATTTTCTCTAACATACTGAGTTTTTAAAAGGTTAGTCTAGCCATTAAAGTGTCAGTGAAACTAAAACCTTACCTGTTATAAAGTGAGCAGAGCAAACGTACGTATGCTTTGATTTTGGTACCCAGAGTCGACTCTTGTCGACACTGCCATCGTCTCTCACAAAGGGCCGTTTGATTGCAGACAACCATTTTTCCCTTCTTCTTGAATTATGTGGTATGGTATAGAATCTAATATTATGATTCTTAGCGGAATTTCTGCCACAGCCTGGTATACAACAGCTTTTCGGCATATTTTAAGCCAAACAGTACAGTTTGGTCCGAGTGAAACGTTAGCAATGCACTGTACTGTACCGGTTACGCGAAAGTTGACAAGTGAGTTGTTTACCCCAACTCAAGATGGCGTCGTGTTGCTAAGGGTCTGTGACGTCAATACCGACTTCGAGAATGGTGGGCAACATATCGCGAGGGGCGCCGGTGTTACCTGTATCTTTCCAAAGCTAATGAGGAGGGCACTTTCTGGCTATAACCTAACTGCACGCCTCGTTACTATACTACGCCTGTGCTAGCTGGTGTAACTTGTCAGTACAGTAGCATGTACTCGGTTTGACATATGCATAGGCACGGATAGACCTTATGTCAATTATAAACAGAGGGCGCTTCAAAACTACAACCTGGGAAGGATAATTCCAAGTACATGACCACAGAAGTAAATCGTTACCATGCACGGAGATGCCATTTTCATAATTGTGTCATAATTGTGCATTGGAACAGTAACGGAATAATCCTTCCCACAATGCACTACTGGAGTTAGATAGCAAAAGGTCTATTGAATAATCGAATTGTCGATGAACAACACACAAGTGACACAAGTACAAGTGACACAACAGTACACATATACGCATACTTAAAACATGATAGTTGGTAATACAATACACGCTATTTGTAATCCGTACAACGTATATACGTACGTGTGCGAAAAAATGATTACGTCAATATTTTCCCGCGCTTTTAACATGCAAAAGCGCGGGAAAATACAGCACTGACGTCTTACCCACCATAGAAAGAGGAAACAGGAAGAAACGAAGATTGGAAACAGTGTAAGTACGTTGGCAGCATGATGAGGACATTTAAGAGGAGGAAACAATCAGGGGTCTGATTTGATCTCTGAAAGTGGGGGGAGGGGGCAAATTCGGGCAGACTACCAAACGGCGTGGGGTCCAGGCTCCTGGGTATGTACGAAATTGTAGGCATTCAAATGATGCATTTTATGTTCAGCACGTAACAGAACACAAGTAGGCCTATCACAATTTGACTTTCTTCAATTATATCCTTACTCAATATGATTAAAGTCGGCTGGAATCGATAATGCAGAGGGTGCAATGAGGGAGAATGAATTACTTAAGGTTCTTCAGGGGCTCCCCCTTGGTGCCCCAGATCTTCTTTTCAGAAAGCTAGGGGGCTTTTCATATGATGTGAATTCAGCCCTTGTCTGTGATGGGGGCGCGAAGCGCGCCGAAAAATTTTACGTTTAAGACATCTCAATAATGAAACTGAATGAAAATTAGAGAAAGGATGGGCCACTTTTAACCTTAGCTGAATAACCGCGCCCCCAAGAACATTCTTACTGAAGCACAAACATACTGTGGTTTCCTATATAGTCTTTTTCAGGTGACTTTCACAGAGCCGTTACCTGTAAAGGGGCGCGCGGAGCGCGCCGAAACAAAAAAAAAATGAATTTTTACTTCATCTCAATAGTGAAACTGAAATAAAATTAGACAAAGAGTGTTCCCTTTTCACTACAGCTGAATAAAGGTGACCCCTGAAGATATTTGTACTGAGCAAAAACGTACCGTTGGTTCCCTATAGAGTCCTTTTCGTGAAATTTTTATAGAGTTTTTATCTGTGATGGGACGCGCAGAACACGCAAAAAGGACTAGTTTTGTGACATCGCAAAAAAGAAATAATGGAAATTAGAGAAAGGGTCCCTTTTCATTTCAGCCGAAAAAGGGTGGAGCTCAAGATCTGAGTAAAATAAGATCATCGTCCTTTCAGAAAGGTTGGGGGCACTTGGTCAGAGAAGGAAACCAGAAGATGACCGCCTCCCTGCCTCCCCCTTTCACTATTTACTGTAGAGCTTCAGCTGTGTACGGCCCGGGCACTGGTGAAAAGCTTCAGTGACAATGGAAGAGGTGTTCTACAAGAAGTAACTCCGAATCCTGAAATATATAAAACGGGTGCACGCGAAGCGTGTCGAAAAGAAGGAGCCTGGGGACATTTATTGAGAGAATATTGTTTTTATTTAATTTTCAATGCAGTATATGACCTGTTTAAACATTATACAACTTAATTAAGTATCACTCGCGTAGCTCTGTCAGTTCCAGTTTGTATTTTTGTAGCAAAAGCAACCAGACCAAGACCTAAAAAACCAAGTTCTGGAAAAAGTGGGGGGGGGGCAAGTGCCCCCCCCCCCCCCCCCCCCCCCACGTAATCCCGCCTATGGAAACAATTAACAATGGCCTCCTACACACAGTATCGCTCCATTCTAACAAGCACGAAGATTGAATTGAACACCAGGATCAGGCTCTTCGATGCTTATATCTCCAGCGTTTTCCTGTACAACAGTGAGGTCTGGAGTTTAACCAAACACAGGAACACACAATGGATGTCTTCCAACGAGGTTCTATTGAGGGGAATGCTAAAAACCAGTTGGCCGCACACTCCGCTGAGCAACGATGTCTTGTACGAACACACAGAAGCAAAACCATGGAGCAGTGGCGTAGCCAGGATGCGATTTTTGGGGGGGCCTAGGTAACAAGTGGGGGGGGCTGGTACCTCCGAGGGACAGACTATCTAAGCGGAGCGCCACCATCGGTTGGCGCGGAGCGTACAAGAAAATTTTGGACTTTAAAACCCCTCCAGATGGCCGGAAACGGCACCTCCCAGGTGTTTTAAGCTGGATGTATCCAGCCTTGAAATATGAATCTCATGTCTGCGACTTCTCAAATAATTAGAATAAAAAATCAATCTATGAAAAATGGTAATACATACATATTTTAGGGCCCCGAAACTGGGCACTTCTGATCTGTGGCCTGGGGGATGAGACTAAAAGGAACCGGTAACTCCCTTTCCCTTGGGAAAAATTGAAAATATCAGAAGGACGTAGATCGCAAATGCGGCAATATTTGAATCTAAGCGGAGCGCCACCATCGGTTGGCGCAGAGCGTACAAGAAAATTTTGGGCTTGAAAACCCCTCCAGATGGCCGGAAACGGCACTTCCCACGTGTTTTAAACTGGATGTACCCAGCCGCAAATGCGCCAATATTTGAATGGATTTCAGCTTACCTCAGGCAGTACCTTACCCTTTAACAGGAAAACCAAAAGTAGTTGTGTCCCCCTCTGAGAAACTTTCTTTCTAGATGCAAAATGGTGCTATGTTTGGCAAAACTTTGAACTGAATACAGGCCTAAGTTTTAGGATTTTCCCTTTTTGGGAAGCATGAAAAATATCAAAATATTTTTAGTTTTTGTAGAGATTTTACAAGAGACATACATACTGCCAAAGAAACAATTTGCAAAATGGTGCAGTATTTGTTCATCGGTACATTACATAGTCAAAATTAAAATACTACGAATAAATCTCTCAGAATAATTAGAATAAAAAATCAATCTGTGAAAAATGGTAATACATACACTTTTTAGGGCCCCCGAAACTGGGCACTTCTGATCTGTGACCTGGGGGATGAGACTAAAAGGAACCGGTATCTCCCTTTCCCTTGGGAAAAATTGAAAATATCAGAAGGACGTAGATCGCAAATGCGGCAATATTTGAATCTAAGCGGAGCGCCACCATCGGTTGGCGCAGAGCGTACAAGAAAATTTTGGGCTTGAAAACCCCTCCAGATGGCCGGAAACGGCACTTCCCACGTGTTTCAAACTGGATGTACCCAGCCGCAAATGCGCCAATATTTGAATGGATTTCAGCTTACCTCAGGCAGTACCTTACCCTTTAACAGGAAAACCAAAAGTAGTTGTGTCCCCCTCTGAGAAACTTTCTTTCTAGATGCAAAATGGTGCTATGTTTGGCAAAACTTTGAACTGAATACAGGCCTAAGTTTTAGGATTTTCCCTTTTTGGGAAGCATGAAAAATATCAAAATATTTTTAGTTTTTGTAGAGATTTTACAAGAGACATACATACTGCCAAAGAAACAATTTGCAAAATGGTGCAGTATTTGTTCATCGGTACATTACATAGTCAAAATTAAAATACTACGAATAAATCTCTCAGAATAATTGAACCGGAGACAGAAGTACGGATCATGTGGGAAACACATGAAATCCGGACCTTGTGGACATTTTACAAATCCCCCGGACGCCAGTGCCAACTAATAAAAAGAGGACTTGTCGAAAAAAGGCACGACGTAGGCCTACTTGTTAAAGATGGAAGGGAAAAATTATCCGAAGGCATTACCTTACCTCACCTGCTTACGGCATATTTTGGGTATGATAAAGTATAGGAATGGTGGTGTAAGAATGGTCTCCAGTGTATGATTGCCTTATTTTCAGTAAATCAATCAGCAATCCGAAAGGCAGAAAGGGTCTTAACCTAACAAAGTCACATTAAAGTTTGTCGTCGAGACTTTCGTTTCATCTTCGAAGTGAAATGCAATAAACGACAGTGCAGATCACAAACGGTATCCAATTTAGTGAAAGTAGGCATTTTGAAGTTATTACTTGATTTTATACGTGCGCACAAAATGTGTTTTACACACATTCATCCATGTTTTTTTTTTTAATTTTTACACATTTTATTTATTTACTGTTTTGAAGGATATACTTCAAAGTTTATTTCCGTTCAAACATTTTATTTTTTTCAATTACTTTATCAGTACGCAAAAAATCTGGGGGGGGGGTGGGGGGCTGAAGAAAATCTGGGGGCCTAGGCCCCCCAGGCCCCCCCCCCCCCGTGGCTACGCCACTGCCATGGAGTGAGAACATCACCATTAGAAGAATGAAATGGGTCGGTCACCTCGATCATGAGACTGCCGGCCGAAACCAGCCGGGCAAGCCGTTCAAGAGTCGTTACGTCCTATGGTCATCATGGTCTCTGGGAGAGTGAATCATTATGTTCTTTCCACCACCTTAAAAACAAAACCCCTTAAATTTACCTATTAACTGGCAGGAACTATGAGTCAGTTAAATCATCCTGTTACCTTGGAGTTACTTTGGACTCCAAGCTTTCTTGTCGGATTCCTCATAATAATTGCTAAGGCAACCAGGTCTCTAAACTTTTTATCCCGCAAGCTGAAGGCCTATGGCTGTCCTTCCCGTGTAAAAGAAAAGGCCTACTTTATTTATGTGCGTCCTCAACTTCAGTACTTCTAAGTTTGGTCTCCTCAAACTACCATAGCGAAAAAGAAACTCGAAAATATCCAATCTAGGGCAGGTAGGTTTGTCACTGGACGCTTCAAAAGAATTGAAAGTATCGCTCAAATCATGTCCTCTCTAAATTGGCCCACCGTGACTCTTGAACGGTAGACGTGATATTACTGACCTCTCTACTTGTCACAAGATCTTACACAACAAATTGGCTGTCCCCACTGAGAACACTTTTGTTCCCCATTCCAGTCATACTAGGTCAAATTCACCGTCTTTTAAAAATATTACCTGCAGTGTGGGTACATTTGGCAATTCCTACTTTCCAAGAACCATATCCAGTTGGAATAAGCTCCCCCCAGACATAGCCCGACTAGAAGAAGAAGAAGAAGAAGAAGAAGAAGAAGAAGAAGAAGAAGAAGAAGAAGAAGAAGAAGAAGAAGAAGAAGAAGAAGAAGAAGAAGAAGAAGAAGAAGAAGAAGAAGAAGAGAGAAGAAGAAGAAGAAAGAAGAAGAAGAAGAAGAAGAAGAAGAAGAAGAAGAAGAAGAAGAAGAAGAAGAAGAAGAAGAAGAAGAAGAAGAAGAAGAAGAAGAAGAAGAAGAAGAAGAAGAAGAAGAAGAAGAAGAAGAAGAAGAAGAAGAAGAAGAAGAAGAAGAAGAAGAAGAAGAAGAAGAAGAAGAAGAAGAAGAAGAAGAAGAAGAAGAAGAAGAAGAAGAAGAAGAAGAAGAAGAAGAAGAAGAAGAAGAAGAAGAAGAAGAAGAAGAAGAAGAAGAAGAAGAAGAAGAAGAAGAAGAAGAAGAAGAAGAAGAAGAAGAAGAAGAAGAAGAAGAAGAAGAAGAAGAATAGTTGAAGAAGAAGAAGAAGAAGAAGAAGAAGAAGAAGAAGAAGAAGAAGAAGAAGAAGAAGAAGAAGAAGAAGAAGAAGAAGAAGAAGAAGAAGAAGAAGAAGAAGAAGAAGAAGAAGAAGAAGAAGAAGAAGAAGAAGAAGAAGAAGAAGAAGAAGAAGAAGAAGAAGAAGAAGAAGAAGAAGAAGAAGAAGAAGAAGAAGAAGAAGAAGAAGAAGAAGAAGAAGAAGAAGAAGAAGAAGAAGAAGAAGAAGAAGAAGAAGAAGAAGAAGAAGAAGAAGAAGAAGAAGAAGAAGAAGAAGAAGAAGAACTCCCTGGTTTATACTTCATTGATCTACATACCTTGATGTAACTTGAGGGGTCGCACATAGGCTAACTGCCTGTTCACAAATTGAAGCAAACGGAAGACTTGCGGATGCCATTTTGCAGGTGGCAAAAACATTCAGCGGCGCATATCGAAAAGGTTCGATCATAAACCTCACAAATGCGTTACATTGTGTGGGCGCATGGTGTATTGTTCGGTTTTTCGCTTAATGTAGTACTCGGAGTTGTGTTTTAAGGTTAAACATTTTCGCACCAAATTTATATAATTTAAAGGATTAATACTCCTAGCCACAAATGTATCGAAATGGCTAAACGCATTTCTGGTATCTGCATCTCATAGGCAGCAGGAGGAAATTGAGTTGGTTTTATTTGGATCTATAATTTTGTCGTAAACCGCGTTTGTGTGACATTAAATGATACATTATTTTGGGGAATCCCCCAAATTATGACGTCACAAAATTTTGAAATCGTCAAAAATCATGTAATTCAAATGAAAAACGGCGTTTCATGAGTTGCTTTCACCTAGACATAGAAGCATAGCTGATTAAGCTTACCTACAAGAAGTAGTGCTGGAACGAAAAAACGCAGTCAAGGCACTCGCCAGACAACGCTTGAGAGCCTAACTGGCCTAGCCTTTCCCAGCTGAAGCCCAGCTGAAGCCCAGCTGTACCCCGCTTCAATAACTGAAGCCTAGCTGGGCTTCAGCTGGGAAAGGCTAGTCCAATTGGGCCCCAAGTGGGAACACCTGACAAACACGGATGGGCCCCAGCTGGGCATGTTGGCTGGGTCATCGTGACGGTAGAGTCGTACAGGGCAGATCTAGGCTCCTGCTGGTAAAGTTATCGTTATATCAAGATAAGGTTACAATCCTCAAAAATGCGAGAACGGCCTTAGCTGCTGAAAATTTCTACATCATTGATGATCTTACCCAGGCAGACCTTTCAGAGAAGAGAAAGTGGTCTCAGAAAGTTACACAGCTGTTTAATTCAGGGGCTCGACTCCGTTTTTCCGGTGGCTGCTGGAGTTCCTCAGGCGGCAAGCCGTTCGATTTTTTCGCGAAACTGATCTATAGGTAGGCCACAACCGTATGACGTACTGTTCATTTAGCAACTTTCAACTTTGTTTCACGGAAACGGATGCACCACCCTTCTGGTGAAACCTGACGTTTTTGTATCGTCCGTTTGGCTTGACGTTTTTTCTTTTTTTCTTTACCAACCTCCATTATAGTATTATCGTTGATTTTGGTTTTCTCTGTGTTTAAAGTTCTTGTTTCTGTACATATTTACTATGTTTGGCACTCTTGTATTTCATGTAAAGATCGCTTTTCACCTCCCCTAGTAGCTGTATCTTTTTCATTTTGTTTTGATTACTTATGTCATCTGATTTGAATTTAATGTCTTACAATGCTTACGGGTCTTAGAAAGCCTAAAAAACGCAGGCAGCTGTTTTCTTACTTGCATAGACCAGAGAGTTGTCTCTGCATAGACGCAAGGTTGACATTATTTTCCTTCAGGAGACACATAGTAGCATTGACGACGAAGTCTTCCGGAAGCGTGAATGGGGAGGCTCTATTCTTTTTTCTCATGGTTCGAATCGCAGCAGAGGTGTTTGTATTTTGTTTAGACCAACTCTTTATGTCATTCTTGCTAACACATTTTTTGATCAGCATGAAGGATACATCATAAGTGATGTAAAGTTGTTTGATCATGTCTTTACTATTATTAACATTTATGCTTGCAACACAGATAGACCTGGGGCCGTTCCACAAAGAGTTACGCACAATCTTAAGTTTGATTCACCATACTTAAGCCAACAGTGAATCATACTTAAGATCGCGCGTAACTCTTTGTGGAACGGGCCCCTGGTCTTTTTACAGATATATCTAGACATCTAAATTGTTTCTCAGGCGATTCCATCATTTTTTTGGAGGGGGGGGGGGGGGCTTTAACTTCGTTTTTAACTTGGAGCTTGATAAAATGGCAGGTCTTTTTAAATACCAACTTCAAAGCTCGTGAAGAATGTTTTTCATTGATGGCGTGTCATGATCTAATCGATATCTGGAGAGAAAAGAATCCGCTTTCCAAGCAGTTCACCTGGAGCTCAAATATTACCCATGGAATACATTGTAGGTTGGATTACTTTCTTATTTCCGGGAGCCTTAGTGGGTTTGTAAATAATCATGTTGCTTTCTCTCCGGGCATTCAGTCTGACCATTCTTTTATCAGTTATCCTTCAATGTTTATTCTGAGCCCAGAGGCCCTGGATACTGGAAATTGAATAATTCTTTGCTTTGTGATGATGTGTACGTAAATCTCATTACCGATTTAATATCTAATGAAGTTATCAATGATAGGTATTCTAATCCCAGCCTCTTATGGGAAAGTCTTAAGTATAAAATTCGTAAGCTGAGTATAAAATTATTCTAAAAAGAAAGCTAAAGAACGTCGCCGTAAGGAAGTTGAACAACATTTCTTTAATAGAGCAACAGCTTTATATCTCCGACCATGGAAGTACTACCTCGTACTTCCATGCTCCGACTCTGAACACCTTCGTACTTGCTTAAAATATGCCCATGCTGAATTATACCTTTTTTACGAGTATAAACTTCAAGGGACCATCATTAGATCACGGGCAAGATGGGTTGAGAATGGCGAAAAAATACAAAGTATTTTTTGAATTTAGAAAAGAAGAACAAAGCCTCGAATAGAATTTTTAAAAGTCGTAACACTAATGGTCATATATTGGATAGAAATGATGACATTTTAAGGGAAATAAGGTTTTATGTAGATTTGTATTCCACTAACAATACATCCCCTGAGGATTTTTTCATAACCTTGAGTGTAACCAATTAAACGACGATGGTTCTGCTTTATGTGAGGGGGAGCTTACGACAGATGAATGCTATGCAGCACTCATGTCCATGACTGACGACAAAGCCACTGGAAGTGACGGTCTTTCTTCCAATTTTTTAAAAAGTGTTGGCACCTCATAGGCGATATTGTTACGAAAGCTCTCAATTTCAGGTACGCAGCTGGAAATTTATCTCCAGAGCAGTCTCGAGGTGTAATAACTTTAATCCTTATGCCTTGAAAAGACCCCACTACCCTCCAGAGTTATAGACCGATTACGTTACTCAATACTGACTATAAGATAGGGGCAAAGTCTATTGCTCTGCGTTTAAAGTCAGTAATCAACCCTCTCATTGGTCCACATCAGACTGGTTTCTAAAAGGGAGGTTTATTGGTGAAAATGTCCGTTTTGTTCTGGATCTCATTGAGTACACCTCACGTCACTGTTTACCGGGTTTTTTGTTTCTGATCGATTTCGAAAAAGCTTTCGATACTCTCGAATGGAATTTTATTGATTATACATTGTCCTATTTTAATTTTGGTAACAGCTTTAGACGTTGGATTAATGTTTTCTATAGTAATTGTAATGCATGTGTTTGCAATAATGGGTATTCGACAGGTTTCTTTCCAGTAAATAGAGGAGTGAGGCAAGGCTGCCCGATCAGCCCTTATATTTTTATTCTCTGTGCCGAAGTGCTAGCGTTAAAAGTTATAAATAATAATATTATTCAAGGTATGAGAATCGGTAACAGAGAAATTAAGCTTCTAACATATGCTGACGACACAACATTTTTCCTGAATGATGATAGAGATTCCCTACATGAAACTGTTAAAATACTCAGTGATCTTGAGCTTGCGGCCGGTTTGAAGGTCAACCTTCAAAAGTGTACTCTCTTTCCTCTAGGCCCTTTTGTTTCCCCTCCACCCATTTATGCTCGTGATTTCGGTATCAAAATTTCTAACGGACCTGTTAGATTGCTTGGCATCTTTTTTACCCATAATGGTGATGATCTTTTCCAACTAAATTTCATGCCAAAGTTATCCCGTCTCAAAAGTCTCCTCGGTTTGTGGTCTGTCAGGGACTTAACCCTATGGGTAGAAACATTATAGTTAAGACTTTTGGGCTCTCACAACTTGTCTATCTGTTCACGGTACTCCCAGACCGACCCAACTATTTCATTAAAGAAGTTGAATCTATTATTTTTTATTTCATTTGGTCTGGGAAGCCCGATAAATTTAAACGTACTGCTATGATAAATCATATCGATCAAGGAGGGCTCGAAGTTATTCATGTCGAAAGCTTCATAAATAGTTTAAAGTGCACTTAGATTCCCCGTTATTGTGATGAGTCGACCGGACCTTGGAAATGTTTTTTTTTTATATTAGTCTTCATTGTTTTGGGGAATCTTTTCTCTTCCAATGTAATTGCTCTAGCCAAGACGTGATTAGAATTTCCAATTCTTTTTTGAGGGAGGTAGTGCAGGCATGGTGTAATATCTCTTTTTATTCACCTACCAGAGATTTCCAATCAACTCATCTGGAACAATTCTTTTATACGTATTAGTAATCAAACTTTTTTTTATTTTTTTTTTTTATATAAAAAGGGTGTAAAGTTTGTAAAAGGTTTTTTTAACGACACTGGAACCCCCCTCTCTTTTCATAGTTGTAAAGATAGATCTCTGCTCGCCGATTTTCCATTTACTTTACACTTAGGCCTTATCAATAGTATTCCTACTCACTGGCGGGAGACAGGTTGTGAAAAGGCTGAAAGCCAAAATGTTAATTTTCTACTCTTTGAAAAGGCTTTGTCAGCCTTCTCTGTTTCTCAGCTGTTTTACTCCAAGTATATCCAAAAACGTGTTCAGACACCCTCAGCTAAAATTAAATGGGATTCTTCTTTCAATAATCTCTCCGGCCATGATTGGAGTCGCTTTTATCGACTTCCCTGGCTCATCGGCACTGAGTCAAAAATCTCCTACTTTCAGTTCAAATTTCTAAATAGGATTGTTCCTACCAACAGGCTTTTATTTTTAATGGGCAAAGCTGATTCCCCCATTTGTGATTTTTGTTTTATCGAGGAAGAATCTTTAGAGCACCTTTACTGGCATTGCATCGATACGTCTTCCTTCATTTTAGACATTGAAAGCAAACTTCTCAATCGTCAATTCTTTTTTTCTAAAAAGGATTTTTTCTTTGGTTTTGGGAAAGGTACTGTCCATCCATATAATTACTTAATCTTACATATGAAGTATTTTATTTTTAACTGCAAAGTAAATGGATGTAGGCCCCGATTCGATAATTTGTTTTACAAATTTAAGTTTACTCTGGCGGTTGAAAAACATATTTCTATTATCGATTCGAAGAAAATATGAGAAATGTCAATTATAACGAGTTGTTCGAAGCTTTTAAGCTTTGTAATGGGCTTTTCTGATAGAGAAAGAAGCTCTCTCACTTTAACCCATCTACTAAGGAGTTATGCATATATTAAGTAAATATAATTGGATTAACCAAGCAAGCGACTACTATTATTTTGCTATATAAATATCTCTAAATAATGTGAAAGCAGTAAAGTTTAAGTAAATTAAGTGCCTGCCGTCTACGTTTCGACACTAATGTTATGATATGTGTGTATATGTATGTATATATATTTTGTCTTATGCCAAACTTATCATGTGAACAGAGCAAATAAATGGAGGAAAAAAATGATTAAGCTTACCTTAATTAGAACAGTTAAGAAATTTTGGTGTCACATGAGCAAATGATGATCGTTTTTGTACAAAAATTTTCGATGTGCAAAAACTTCACTGATTCCAATAGCCGTAAGTGCTTTCAAGTGACAACTGACAAACTGTTAACCCAGCATATGGTTGGCGTGTGCATGTGCAAAGATACTGTTTATAACTACAACGGTAAAGCTAAATAATGGGTCTGCCTGGCTGTAGTAGCCTAAAAACCGAGAACTTACTTGCAGTTCACGAAAAGAAGCTTAGCTGAATGTAAAAATTTGATGTTGTTGTATCCACCAGAGACAGGCGCGGATCCAGACATTTCGCAAAGGGGGCTGAACTTAAAGAAAGTGGGAAATGGAGGACGTACCAGTGGCCTATGCGCCTACGCAGGATTTCTCTGAAAGGGGGCATGCAGTGTGTTCAGGGATCGCCGGTCTGGGGGAGGGGTTTAAGGGGGTGTCCCCTCCTCTTTGAAAATTTTTGGCGTTTTCAAGGAGCCTAGATGCAAAATGGTGCAATATTTTCGACTTTTGACGGGAATAGTGTTTAAAGTTGAATTGTGGTGGTTCATGAGGATAAAACTGAAACTTCTGTACCCTTACATGCAGTCTCATTCCATTTACGCTACCTTCGAAGTAAAACTTGTCATTAAATTTGCATACTTTTGGGAGTCAAAATAAAAGAGCATCGATCGGCATAGGCGAACGGGGGCATTTTAGTTTACGGTCTGGCCACAAAACGTTATTCTGCCATAAACACTAGCATAGCCAGCGGAGGGGGCAGGGGCAGAGGCAGAGGCAGAGTGCCCCCCCCCCCCCCACATACACACACACACACACACAGAAATTTTGGGGACGCGATGGACGATGTTGAAAAAATGAAGGGGAACCAAAAAAATAAAAAATAAAATAAAAAAAAGATAAACGGCAAGAGGAGGGAGGGAATCAGGGGTATTTCTTTTACTGTTTTTCGGGGGGGGGGAGGCCTTAATCGTTACGGGAAAGTATGCAGTCCCCGACGGCGACTAGTCTCCCCGATGGTTTACCTGTTTTTTGCTCTCGAGGGACAATTTCCCTAATAAGAACCCCAAATTTTCGGCGCGCTACGCGCGCTTTAAATTCACTCCAGTTTTTTCAATACTTCCATTCCACATATCTAGAGAGTGTAAGTCCTCTCAACCTTACCAAATAACTGGTAAGCAGAGTACACAGGTTATGCAGAGGTCGTAAATTTTATCCCATATCACAAAGCCTAGTTGCTGTTCTCTTGTGTGTGTCATGCGATAGGTCAGATGGTGAACCACTCACGGAGCATAGTTTGGCTATTTTATCGGGTATTCCAGGTGGTTTCGACACAATGTATGTTATCCCCGATACGGTCTACAACCCCTACAGTTTCTATTTTTTTTTTCTTTTTGTTCTTAATGATTACATAGGCTATGTTATTTTTGTAAGCCCACCAAAATTTTTCGCGCGCTTTGCAATTTCACGATTCAGACTCAAAAGAACACTAACTCGGCTTTTAAAATATTAAGTAATATTGTGCAAAATGTGCCCAAGGCTGCAATGACATGGGATAGTTAGGCTCCTTCATACCACCCCCTCGATATAGGGTTGTCGGAACTTGTGGTCGCTGGCATGGCCCTACCCCTGTCGGGGATAATCTGTCCCCTTCTCATGGTCGGTTCAGTTACTTTGGCTTTCACAAGAGTTATTTCTGCGATAAAACCCAAAATGTTCGGTACGCTTTGTACACTCTTCCTCCGTTCCGTTATCTAGAGCTAAGAAAGTACAAACCCTTCCCATCTTTTCATGTAAATTAATAAGTAGAATTAATGGATTAATGTTCATGTCGTGAATTTCATCTCATTTCGCTAAACTTAGTTAATTATCTCTTGTGTCAGCCGTGCGGTACGGACTCGAAGAAGAAAGTACAATATAATTTGTGCCCGATAGGGCCCAAATGCCGGCACAATTTATTGACCTATATAAGATTTAAATAAGTACAGATTCTTTTTAGAGTAGGCTAACCCAAAAAATTTTCGCCCCCTTTTCAACGGTTAAATCAGTGCGGAAATATCTTCCTCTAGCATATACAAATTTGATGTCGTATATGGCTCGCAATGGCAGGTATAGTGCACAGGTTTTCTTCAAACCTCCCTCACCAATTCATCGACGGCATCCTGGCTGTCGGGGCTTTGGTCGCTACCCACCCTACCCTTCCCCCTTTCGAAGAGTGGCCCTTCGTCGGGCAAATCCTGGCGCCAAGCCTGGAGGGAAGAAACGGAAGCTGCATTTTTTTGGAGAGCGGCAACTATTTTGGAGGGGCGGTCAATTTCACTAGGAGGGCGTGTCGGCCCCCTAAAATCCCCTGTGGAGAACACTGGAATCTAGTATAAAAAGAACAAAATATAGCACCATATTGCATCTAAGCTCTTCGAGACAGCAAAACGTTTTAAAAGGGGAAGGTGACACCCAGGGAGACAGGCCCGTGGTCAGGGGGTCCAGGGGGTTCGCACTTAGTCCCGCCAATACCTAATTTTTTTTTATTTTAATTTTTTTTTATTTAAATGGAGTTTTGGCGTTTTTCAGGGCAAAATGTCAATTCCTCTGGTTTAGCCAACTAAATGTAAGCCTTATGAGTAGCTGTTTTGTTCCAGTGCGACACAATTCCCTAGGGCCCCATTGGCTTGTACCGAGTAACCCTCTTACAGTCACACACTAACCCTGCTAACTCTCGAGGGAATAAGGAAAACATTGATACAAGATTGAAAATGTCCAAAACTTCCAACTTAGGTGGTCACCAGATCGCTCAATTCTTGATGTAACATTGCAAAATCTCCTTGGGGCAGGAGGGGGGAGAACCACACCTTCTCCCCGTTCGATCGCTCGGCTCCTCACTTGGGCGCTTCGCTCCCTCAAGAAAATGCCGCACCCCAGTGGCGGTGATGAAAAATGAAAAAGTTTGGGCTAAAGGTATGTTCAGCCCCTCAATATTTGTCAAGTGCTCCAATTAAGAAGAGGGAGAATGTCGAAGTTGGGCTGAACATATTCTTGCTTAGAACACTCGGAAAGTGCCGTTTCCGGCCATCTGAGGGGTTTGTAAAGCCAAAAATTTCCTGGTACGCTCCGCGCCAATCGATGGTAGAGCTCCGCTTAGAAACATGTATTAACATTTTTCATAGATTGATTTTTTTTTTTTTTTTTTTTTTGCATTAATTGAGAAATTTCAGAAATGAGATCCATATTTCCAGGCTGGGAACATGCAGCATAAAACACTCGGGAAGTGCCGTTTCCTGCCATCTGAGGGGTTCCTAAAACCAAAAATTTTCTTCTACGCTCCGCGCCAACCGATGGTGGCGCTCCGCTTAGATAGTCCTGTCGGTCAAGATTGGGGACGATGAGTCGACTTTGCCCCGTCCTACAAGAAAATCCTGGCTACGCCCCTGGCCATAAAGATTATCTTGGGCGCGGAGCGTAGAGAAAATTTTGAAAAATAAAACCCTCAGATGGCCGGAAATAGCATTTCCCAGGCACATACGACTAATTTAAGCATTCGCTATCTTCGCTTAATAACATGCTCACTTTCAAATTAAGTTCGCGAACTGCAAAGTGATTAGAAAGTTAGTAAAAAAATACTTTGACCGAAAAATGTAATTTTGCTCGAAAGATTATCTAAGCGGAGGGCCACCATTAGTTGGTTTAGAGACAATTTTGAAAGTGATCGCGACCCCTCAGACGGCCGAAAATTGTGTTTTCATGCTTGTAAAGACAATCTTAACATCCAGTCTATAAGTTTAGCTTTTGTTTGTAATAACAAAAATGAGTAACATACTAATTAAATGATCAGAAAATTACCACCACTATTATATTAAATGATCTTTACTCTTTTCGAGGAAACTAAACGGAATTGAAAATATGCTCATGCTTCTCTATTGTAACTCTAGGCTAAATTAAAGATCGGTTGAGTTGATGAAATTGTCTGTGACTGCTCGAACTCATGTCTGTTAGTTATTTTCCCCCTAACATCTCTTGCGTGGCAAATGGCAAACTATTTCTCACCGCAACTGAACACCTTCGGCTCCCTGTTCCTGTCTCGTACGCCTATGCCGGCCGGGGAAGGAGCCAAAGGGACGGGCCCCTCCCTTTTGATTTTTCACACGGACTTAATATCATACGAGGTTCGTGTATTTGGATTTGTGTTGTGAGGGAAAGGATGAGCCTGAAATACCCCCCTTGAATATTTTAGTAGATAAGCATTATGCTTATTTTAGTGTATTTGTTACTGTTGATGTGACGAAAAAGGGGGGGGGGGGCTTAGGCCGTAAAACCCCCCCCCCCCCCTCCATTAGATCCGTGCCTGAGAGTTGTATCCACGTAGAAAATCAATGAAAGGTAAAAGTTCTTGGGCTAGGAAATTTGACAAATGAATTCCCCTGAAAAATTTATGGGAGTTTGTTTCTGACTGTGTTATTTACAAAATATGGCCAATGTTGCACATGGTTTTTGCAGAGAGTTGCCACTCTCTGGTTTTTGTAGACAAGGAGTTGAATTGGAGACTGTGCAAAATTCAAGACTATTTGACGAATTTTAGTAAGACATTTGGATTGTATTACTTCACACTGTGAAGTGCCGGCTTTGAGTGAGGATCTGGGCTGAAAACATTCGCCTACACTCTAAAATCAAAAGAGTGAACTTAGTCACTCTTTGATCGAGTGAAAAGTGTAAATTCACTCCATTAGAGTGACAATTCACTCCAAGAGGAGTGAAGTTCCCTCCAAAAAGTGTGAAGTTCACTCCAAAGAGAGTGAAATTCCCTTAAAACGAGCGAAGTTTCACTCTTGATGGGAGCGCCACGGTGATCGCTCTTAAAAAAAAGAGCGATCATTGCAGGCACTCGTGGAAGAGTGAATTTTCCCTCTTCCTCTTGTGAATTTCACTCTTTTTGGAGTGACCTTCACTTCTCTTGGAGTGAATTATCTTTCTAATGGAGTGAATTTACACTTTTCACTCTATCAACGAGTGACTAAGTTCACTCTTTTGATTTTAGAGTGTATCATTCAAGCCTTTCTGGCTCAAAATTTCAATGGTCATGGTATAAAAACTTAATAGTGCCATTAAAGCCCACATTATGAGCTTAAACTAGAGGGGTGACATGTCCAGGTTGAAAACTTCTACAAGGAATTAGGGGGCGGGAAAGAAGCCTAATTTCGTGTGAAAGTTAATGGGGCAATAAATAGTGGTCCGCTACCTAAATAGGAAACTGTGTAGTTTTCTTAATTATATAGTTAGGTACTACTCATATAATTTAAAAAAATCTGTGTGGTTTCTTCTTTATGAATCTTTGCACGACGTCATCTGTATCAATAGGGATCCGCCGGCAGTGGCGTAACCAGCGGGAGGCAGGGAGCAAACTCCCCCCCCCCCACACACACACACACAAAAACGGACAGGGAAGAAAAACGGGAAGGGAAGGAAGGGAATGAAAGAAAGGAAACAGAGAAAAGAGAAGGAAGAAGAAAAAAGGAAAACGGAAAAAGAGGGGGGAAGTGGGCCAACTACAACATCAAAAGTAAGATTGATTTGCATTCATGGAACACTGTTTTGGTCAAAATGTATGAACATTCACTTAAAAAAATATATTAACATTCATTTAGTCGCCTAACTGCCTAAAGTTCACAAAGTAATATCTGATGTCCACTTTATCTGAGAAAAGACTTCCCCTCGTGCTCTCCTCATTATAGAAAGCGACATTTCTGCGAGTATCGACTTGATTTTGAAATGTTTTGTCTGAATAAGTTGAGAAACTTTTGAAATGTCATCGTAAAGTGTCAGTTCGTAGGCCTTAGATAACATTGTCAGATTGTGTAGCATCAATGATTGAGTCATCATGCAATCTATAGCCTTTTCGGGAAGCAGTTTATAGTTTGGTTTCGCCGAACGGCTCTTTGCAAGACAAGCGGAACTTTAGAAAAGCAATCATTTTCAGATTTGCCACCGATATTTGAGAAAGTGCAGATTCTTCAGTAACCCCCCCCCCCCCCAACTCTTTAAACTTCCTCACAGGAAACCCAGAATCCAAAGCTTTCTGCAATACAAGCTCCATATCAACATATTGTTGCTTCAAAAGGGCAATACATCCCTAATACAGTGGTGTTCACATTTGCAAGAAAAAACCGGAAAACTTAGCTACTACTGACAAGCCCGAGACATGCCATTTCCTTGCTGTCTGAGGGGTTGCGATTTAAAAAAAAAATTCTGTGCGCTCCGCGCCAACTGAAGATAGTCGTTCTAGCATGACATCATACTCTAGGCAGGGAAACATTGGCCTACCGTACCCAAGTGCTCTCATACACACCTGTCGTCAGACACCTTTCAACCATGTCAGTTGTGTAGTCTGTGAAGATGGATTCTTTAGTTATTGAAGTGTCAAAATTTTATCAATGTTCAATGTTGCAGAGCAGTGGCGTAGCTACAGGAGGCAGGGTCGATTGCGCCCTTGCTCGAAAAAGTAAAAAATCCGAAGATCTGCCATTTGAGACACCAGTCAAAAACAGTGCAGTTTCCCAAATTTTCCTTCATAAAATTCCGAATTCTTTCTAATAAAGTTTCATATTTGAAATTATTAGTTTTAAAAAGGCAAAATTTTCCGCGCGCTTCGCGCGCATTAAATTGCAACCCCTAAACTGCTAAAGCAGTATAGGTAATCGCTCATAAAGCAGTCAGTGGAAAACTTTTCCGAGCCGCTACATTGCCGTTTCTTTAAAATTTTCTTCAATATAGGCTTTCATTTTTGTCTGTATTGGGGCAACAAAGTTTCGAGAGTTTTTGAATGTTGCCGAGAAGCCATAATCTGCACTGCTTAGATAACATGATCTTAATTCGACATGCTATCTCAGATATATGCTAATTGGAAAAGAAGATTCCTCGATAGTCCCCCTAGTATGCAAATTTCCTTACAGGAATCTCATCTATTTTCTGCAATACAAGCTCAGTATTTCCAAATGTGTAAAAGCATAAGCGTACGGGAGCATTTCAGTTGGGGGGGGGGGGGGGGGGCAGAAGACTCTCTGCCCGAAAAATGTAATTCTGCCCGAAAGACTATCTAAGCGGAGCGCCACCATCAGTTGGCGCGGAGCGTACAGAAAAATTTGAAAAATCGCGACCCCTCAGCCAGCCGGAAATGGCCTTTTCCAGGCTTATAAGCAGAATCAAAGCCGTCGATATTTTGAACTTTCGTTTGCAATAAAATTTTCACCAAAAATGAGCAAATCAACAAAAAGGTCAGAAAACTCCCAGATGAAATGTACCACTACCATTGGATGACTACATTAAGCTTTAATCATTGGAAAATGAGTTTGTTTGCGCGTTCTAAAAACTATTTTACGTCATGCAGCATGAGATTATCATCAATATAATTTTGAAAATTGAAAAACTTCAGAAACCCTCGAAAATCCCAAGGCTTCTCAACTTCGAGGGAGGATGGCATTGCATCGCATTCCGGCTGCCTATTAAATATAAGTTTCGTCGAACTTAACAAGGATCCCGTGTGTTTTAGCAGCCTGTTTAGCTCAGATTCAGACGCACGAATAACCTGCAGTGAGTGGGGATGCCATGCAACGAATACAAACAAGGACGCAAATTATTTCCTAGTGAGCAAACGACCTAAGTCCATATCAACGGTTTTGGCACACTTGATCCCCACAAACCGCACCCATTAAATAAAAACAAACGTGGCCAAATCATCGGCATAGTCGCATAGGCTTCTTTTGCCTCAGGCAAGGGATTACAAAATTAAAAACGAAATGAAATGTTCACGTTACCTTCACGTTTTATTCATAACAGGATAGTTTATTTCATGACATTTACGATGTTTTCTACTGGCAATCAATCGACAAGAGAAATCATGAAAACATACCCATGACAAACAAAAAGTTGTAATCAATACAGGGGCGTAGATTTCTTTTCAACATTGGGGGGATGATGTGTGCACGCGAAGCGTTCACGGCGTGGGCGAAGCGCGAAGCCCCGTAAGGATTGGGTCCAGGGGGCGAAGCTCCCGGAAGCTCCTGGGTTTTAACGCCTCAGAGGCCCCAGGAAGACTGCTTTAAGGGGTAAAATACAGAGGTAATGTTGTAGGGTATTGACATGTTAATACGCTTAGGAAAGGCTCTTTTGAGCACAAAACTCTTTATCAAGTTGCACTGGAGGACTGAAATTGAACAGTTCTAGAGCAACGATGTACCGTTAAGTTTTAAAAGGCAGTAACAACTCAGTTTTATCCCCGGTAACAAAAATTTGAGTTCGAAGACCATTACATGTGTGTAAGTGATCTTCTCAAAATTGATGAAGCTATCATTTGGTACAGCAAAGCGGTACAGCCAAACGGTCACACCTCTTACTAACCTTGGGCGCAGGTGTGACGATTGTAGCTAAAACAAGAGGGCAATCCACGGAGTTGCATATCTCATCGCTAACATGTGCGCAAGTTGGTTACAGAACTTGAACTATGTATGAGCTAGAAGTTTTTTCTGTGCTGAATTTTATGCTACAGTAGAATGTCATTGACAAAAATTACCTACTAAAACTCCATGCCACAATCTGGAAGTCCAAGGGAAGCGATTTTTTTTTTCGTTCCAGGGGACGGAAGTTTTTTTTCGTAAGATAGCGAGGGGAAAGAATATGGCACAGACCAATCACGTTCTTGGGACAGACGCACCCCTTATTCCAAAAAACATCGTTTGGATATTTAAATTCTGACACCGGATTATATAAGAACTGGAGAAATAGGCTACCCAACCTTTGTAACGCTTGCCCTTTTAATCCAGTAGGCATATCTAAGATTTTGGAAAAAATTTATTTTTTTAAGATGCTGTTATCCCCTTGCAACACTATGAAAAAAAAACAACGAGCTTGGCTGTTACACTAAACTGATATGATTAGATATGGACGCAACGATAATAAAAGTAAGACGCTTTTGGGGACGCTTTAGACAAGTGCGTAATTGTTATTATTTAGGCGCTAGCTGGGCGTATTCTCCATTTTGACGCGACGGCAAACTTCATGTGTGTCGAGCTCATATGCACATCAAGTGCGTCTCAATTAAAAAACTGGGCGTTTGTGCGATGTTGAACGTGTGGCGTTAGAAGATTTCCGGGCGACGCACAAACCTTTTCTGCGTACTGGCCTGTGGCCAATCCTAGCCCGTGGCAAGGAAATTGTCACGTACGTTTTTTTTTTTTTTGGAGATGCTCCAGAACCGCCAAGTTTTAAGGGCACCAATATGTAAGATAGAGGCCCTATGCCTAACCTAGTCACCCACAGTTTCATATCTTGGGCTATAACTCAAGCCTATGAATGGCGTAGGTTTAGCCCCAGACCTAGCCTACATACTGTTAACCAGCTTGAGATTTCAATTCTAGCCCTAGGTTTGACTTTAACTTTCATACTACTAGGCCTAACAGTTACAGCAACTTTGGAGTGAAAACAACTGTCTGCTTACACCATATGAGAACACTCTAGACATAAGGGCCATCAAAGTGAAGTGCGAGCAGGAACTTAATAATCTCACTGCAGCATACAAGCTACTGAAAAAAGAATTTGAGACTGTTACTACGAAGTACTAACCTAGGAGTCTAGCTTATTTATATTAATTGATGAAAAATAGGCTAGTTACAAAATGTAGTGTAAATTCTAGAAAAGGCAAGAACTAGATTTGTATTCTTTAATAAGTATACCTGAACCATTTAGCAAAGTCTAGAATTTTCTCATAGTTTCTGGAAGAAGGTGGAATGTTCTAGATTTCCTTTACATAGGTATTCATGCTGGTAACTTCTGGGTCCTTCAGGAGTTTTCTGGAATGTTCCTATAGTAGTAAATCTCAATTGTTCTAGAACCTTCTGTAATGTTCTTAAATTTTATGATATATATTTAAGAGCCTCCCAGTCTCTGGGTCAGGGGACTACAAGTTGTCAAAGAGAAAGTGTCTAAGCGGTGATTTGCTGATTGTGTGCTGTACCAGAGGATTTGAGGAGGCATTATTCTTTGTACAAGAAAAGAAAGGAAAGAAAAGAAAATTAGGAAAATTAAAAGGAAGAAGAGGAAAGAGTTGAAAGTTTGAAGTTGAAGTTTCAGCTGAGGTTTAAGTGAAGCATTACTTCAGCAAGGAGTCTACAGAAGTGCCTATACGTATTGTCAAGTGCCTAGAAATTGTGTGAGTGGACTCTACGTAAAAAGGGACTTCGAAGTGTAAGTAGGAGAGCTTTGTATGCTTATCGCTACTGTAATTTCCATGGGAAATAAGTATCTACCGTAGGGAATAGATCTCCTGTGGACTGCATTTTTGAGATAGCAGGACATTTTGTCAACTACTTGTGAGCGTATGTATGCTTGTTAGACTCCTGTTGTAAAGAGAAATAAAACAGAAGACGTTGACTTGTCACAAAGACTTTGTCTGCTCATTTTTTGGTTTCGGCCATTACATCGGTACAAAGAATAGTCTTCAAGGAAATCAGTAGTCTGCAGGAATCACAGACGAACCATCATGTCACATATCAGCCTACAGGATTACCCTGACCTGAAGACCAGAGAAACCCTCTCTGAGGGTACCAGACACAGGCAAGTGAGCAAAATGATGGAATCCGATAGTGTTAAAATGGAAAGACTTGTTACGCTTCGCCGTTCAAGAGGTGGCCACGCTGGCAATATCACACGCAAATACAATGAGCTGAAACAGCTAATAGACTGTAATGCTAAACTGTGTGAAGTAACAGAAATATTGAAAAGGATACAGACTGCCTTTATTGACTTTCAAAAGGTGCACACTGACTTTATGACACTTGTCAGGGAAGTTTTACCTGACAAAGTCGTGGATGAAGAGATGCTGTTTCACGATATAAAGAAAAAGTATGATGATGCAAAGGAGCAGTACAACAATTTTTCTGAGCAGTGCAGATTGCAGGAAGATGTCCAGCCTAATGACAGTGCCTCACAGGTTGGGTCACGTGCTACTTCCCACGTTTCAACAACATCAAGTGCACGAGCTAAGGCAGCGGCAAAACGAGCTGCCCTCCAAGCAAGGGTCAGAGCTCTGCAGGAACTTCAAGAGTTAGAGCTTGGTCAGCTACAAATAGAACAGGAAAAGAAGAAAATTGAACTAAGACGCCAAAGGCTTGAACTGAAGGCAGAACTAGAGGCTGCTGCAGCAGAAGAAGAAGTTCTGGCCAGGTTTGCAGGAGAATCTGATCACATAACTAAGGGATCTAAGGTCAGTTGTAATCTTGTTCTTGATTGTTCTGATAAATCTCTCACTTTTTCGCATTATTCTAATTTTAAGCATGTTGTTGATAATGAGAGCAAACCTGTCAATGTAAAGTTGCAGTGTGGGGAGGTATGTGATTCACCTAGGCCTACCTATACTAAAGCCTACCAGGAACTGGGGGACCCCATGGATACAAATACGACTAGTCAGGCCAGGAAATTACCTAAGACACATAATTTAACTGGTGGGAAGCCTAATGTTGCAGGGGTGTCAGTACTTAACCCAATGGCACCTGAGTGGAAGGAGTCACCAGTGTCTAACAGTAGCCCTACACCCATAGAATCCCAGCTCATGATTCATCAAATGATTGATGCTATTCGACTTCCTAAAACTAGCCTAATGACCTTTGATGGGGACCCTATGCAGTACTGGGAGTTCACAAATGCCTTTAATAGCATTGTAGATAATTCTAACGTTAAAGATAGTGACAAACTAACTAGGTTGTTTGAGTACTGCACAGGCAGGGCATTAAAGGTTATAAAACCATGTGCACTGATGAACCCAACAGAAGGCTATAAGAAAGCAAAGGACCTCCTGAAACAAAGGTTTGGCAATGACTTCGTCATCTGTAAGGCATGGGTCTCTAAGATAACTGAGGGCCCGCCCCTGAAGCCCAACAATGGTGAAGCCCTTCAGGATTTTGCAGATGATGTTAGGTGTTGTATGGAAACCCTTAAGGCTATGAATAGGCTTAAAGAGGTTGATTCACAAGACAGAATGGTAAGGATATTAACAAGACTCCCAATGTACCTCCAAACTAGGTGGAGGAAGGAAGCTTATAAGTCCCGAGAAAGGAATGGTGAGTACCCTAGCTTTGATCAATTTGTGAAGTTCCTTCACTGTGTTGCTGGGGAGGCTAATGACCCAGTGTTTGGAAATGTAGGGATACCCTTTAGGGATGCCAAGGAAAGAGGGAAACCTACACAGTTCAGGAAGAGGGGGTCAAGCTTCAGTGTCGAAGCTAGAGAAAGTACCATCTCTCAGAAAGATCCAGAGTCAAAGGGTAAGGCTGCCAATTTCAGGCAAACCAGGCGTGCAGATTTAAACTGCAGAATATGTGGTAGTGGCAATCACGGGGTTATTAATTGTGACAAATTCAAGAAAATGACCCCCGAGAGGAGGTTAGAGGTGGCTAAAGAAAAGAGACTGTGTTTTAATTGCCTAGACTTCAGCAACCATGTTTCAAGGAGATGTAGGATACAAAAGGCTTGTGATGAGGATGACTGTGGAGAAATGCATTCATCTTTGCTGCACCAAGCTATGCTTGCTGCCAGAAAAAGATATGCGAAGGAAGGTGAACAGGTGGTTAAAGGGGAAGAAGTAAAGTCGCCTGATAATCAGGTTGATGCTAAGAGCTATGCTTGTGAGCAATCAGATGTGGCAAATTCAAAGATAGCTCTTCCCATCGTTTCAGTGTATATACGGGGAAAGGGTCAAACTGAATACATACACACACATGCCTTGCTTGATCCAGGAAGTAACAGAACATTCTGTTCCATCGACCTGATAGAAAGGCTGAAACTGCGTGGACACAAAACCACTCTGTCTTTAGAGACCCTAAATGAGGGGAGGGATGCTACTGCTGTTGAAGTGTCCCTGGAAGTGACAGCAATCAAGGGGTTAAAGAAGGGGCGCAAGATAGTCAAGCTTCCAAAGGTGTATGCTATATCCAACTTTCCCAAGCTAAGAAATAGTGTGCCATCTAGGGCAGATGTCATGAAATGGGATCACCTCAAAGACTTGAAGGTACCACAGGTGAGTGACTCAGGTGTTACCCTACTCATCGGTCAAGACATTCCAGATGCCCTCATTCCCCTTGAAGTGAGACACGGAAGACATGGTGAACCGTATGCCACTAGAACAGCGCTGGGATGGACGCTGAATGGTCCCTTGAGAAGTGATAATTCAGATAAGTCTGTTGTCTGCAATTTTGTCCAAGCCAATCAGGCTGCAGATGCGGGTCTGGAGGCTCAAGTTGAACGCTTCTGGAAATTAGATGTAGGACAGACTTTAGCCGGAGATCTCACAGAAATGTCCCAAGATGATAAGAGAGTACTGAAGATATGGAACGAATCCATCAAGCTCAAAAACAGCCATTACGAGATGGACATACCATTCAAGAACACACCACCTGACTTCCCAGACAATAAAATCATGGCTGAGAAACGATTGCAGAATCTTGGAAGGAGACTAGGGAAGAATCCTGATCTTTACAAACGTTATAAGGCAGGCATAGAAGACTTGGTTCTACAGGGCTATGCAGAAAGGGTTCCTGAAGGTAAACTAAACGACGAGAATGAAATAAAATGGTATCTTCCTCACCACAGCGTTATGAATCCGAACAAACCAGAAAAGCTTCGAATTGTCTTCGACTGTGCCGCTGAATATCAGGGGACATCTTTGAACAAGCAGGTGCTTCAAGGTCCCGATATGACAAACAAGTTGATTGGAGTGCTCTTGAGGTTCAGAGAAGACCAAGTAGCTGTTATGGGAGACATAGAAGCTATGTTTCATCAGGTGAAAGTTTCTCCACAACACAGAGACGCTCTGAGATTCTTATGGTGGAAAGATGGTAATTTAAGCCTTCAGCCAGAGACGTATAGGATGGCAGTACATCTGTTTGGAGGAATATGGAGCCCGAGCTGTGCGAGTTTTGCTCTAAAACGTACTGCTGAAGATCACAAAGATGAGTTTGACCCACACACCATTCAGACTGTAATGGAGAACTTTTATGCCGATGACTGTCTCAAGTCTGTAGCCTCTGTGGAACAAGCTAAGAGACTGGTTAGAGAACTTTGCCAGCTGTTATCGCTAGGGGGCTTTAGGTTGACGAAGTGGATTTCCAACAACAAGGAAGTAATAGAATCTATTCCTCCGAAAGACCGAGCAAAGGATGTCAAAGATCTGGACCTTGATTCGACAGCATTACCAATAGAAAGGGCCTTGGGAGTGCAATGGGACACACATGAGGACATGTTTGGCATCAAGATAAAACCAAAGGAGGTTACTCTTACCAGGAGAGGTCTGCTCAGGATAGTCAGCTCCGTGTATGACCCACTGGGACTCGTATGCCCGTACGTTTTGCTGGCAAAGAAGATATTTCAAGATGAGTGCAAACGACATAAGGGATGGGACGATGATATGGAAGCAGAGAATGTCAGGCAATGGAAAATATGGCTGAATGATTTACCGAGCCTTGAGAAATTCAAGACGAGTAGGTGCCTCGTTCCCAAGGACTTCGGTGAGTGTATCAAGATCTCACTCCATCATTTCTCTGATGCTTCCCAAGATGCATACGGCACAGTATCGTATCTGCGTGTTTTGAACCAATATGGAGATATTCACTGCTCATTCCTGTTGGGAAAGTCACGTCTTGCTCCCATCAAGGGCATGACGATACCCAGATTAGAACTGTCAGCAGCTGCCATGGCTGTCAAGATGGACAGCCTTTTGCGGAGAGAATTGCGTATCCAGTTTGATGGATCAATATTCTGGACAGACAGTATGATAGTCCTACAGTATATAAAGAACAGGACCAAAAGGTTTCAGACATTTGTCGCCAATAGAGTAGCGATTATCCATGACGGGTCTCATCCAAGCCAGTGGAGGTACGTGGAAGGCAAATCCAACCCTGCGGATGATGCGTCGCGTGGGCTCAGAGCAAATGAAATATTGAATACCAAGAGGTGGAAACAGGGGCCGGATTTCCTGTGGAAGGATGAATCTCAGTGGCCTGTTCTGCCAACAGAATTTCCTGACCTTTTGATTGGTGATCAGGAAGTCAAGAAAGAAGCAAAGGCATGCGTCACAGTTTCAATGTCATGCGAATCTTTAGAGGAAATGCTTTCAAGATATTCGTGCTGGTATCGTTTAAAGAAGGCGGTAGCATGGTTGATCAGGTTTGGAAACTGGCTTAGACATGGTAAGCATAGGCTAAACAAAGGGCTAACTGTCAGTGAACTACAGAATGCAGAGAAAGGCATAGTTCGATATGCCCAAAGACGGTGCTACCAATTCGAGTTTTCAGATATTGAAAGTGGAAAGGCAGTCTCCCCTAAAAGTAGCATTTTCAGGTTGGAGCCATTCAAAGATGATGAAGGATTACTCCGTGTGCAGGGACGATTGCAAGAAGCGCCTATCAATATCTCCACAATACACCCTGTCATTCTTCCCAAAGAACATCACATCACCAAACTCATCGTGAAACATTTCCACGAACAAGTCTCAAACCATTCAGGAAGGGAATATGTGCTCTCCAGACTAAGGGAAAGGTACTGGATACCACAAGGTCGCCCACTGGTTAACAGAGTCCTCAGAAATTGTGTTGTGTGCAAGAAATTGAGAGGCAAGGCAGGTACCCAGAGAATGGCAAGCTTACCAATAGACAGGGTTACTCCACACAAGCCACCATTTGCCTACACAGGAGTCGACTGTTTTGGGCCATTTTATGTGAAGAGGGGCCGGTGTCAAGAAAAGAGGTATGGTTGTTTGTTCACCTGTCTCACAACGAGAGCAATACACATTGAAGTGCTCAACTCTTTGGATGCAGATTCATTCATCAATTCACTCATCAGATTCATTTCCAGGAGAGGAACCCCAGAGAAGATCAGATCAGACAATGGAACAAACTTTGTCAGAGGAAGTAAAGAGCTGCAGGAGTCTATATCGAAGTGGAATGAAAACCATAAGACTCGGGAGCATCTTCTCATGAGGGATATTGCTTGGGAGTTTAATCCGCCCGCGGCATCCCATATGGGGGGAGTATGGGAAAGGCAAATCAGAACAGTGCGCAAGGTACTTAATGCCACTCTTGGGGGTCAAGTTCTGGATGAGGAAAGACTCAGTACAGTTTTTTGTGAGGTTGAGTATATAGTCAATAATAGACCTCTCACCCCTGTGTCAGACGATCCCAAAGATTTCAAACCTTTAACCCCAAATGACTTACTTCAATTAGGCAAGGGTTTCTCTGTGCCTCCAGGTACCTTCAAAGGGGTAGACGTGTATGGTAGGAGATGGAGGCATGTGCAGTACCTGGCAGACCAGTTCTGGAAACGGTGGGTAAGAGAGTATCTCCCTACACTGCAACTAAGACAGAAGTGGTTGGAGACAAAGAGAAATATTCAATTCAATGATATTGTGTTAGTGATGGATGAAAATCTGCCAAGAAATAATTGGCCCCTTGGGCGGGTAATTGAGACCTTCCCTGGAAGAGATGGTTTGGTTCGTTCTGTAAAACTTAAGACTGCCACAAGTGTTGTTGTGAGACCTATTGATAAACTTTGCTTACTAGAATCTGTTGTTCTTGAGCAGTAAACAGTATGGTTGTAGGCTATGAAGGTACATGTGATTTGTACAGTATCTGATTTAGGAATAAGTGTAAATGTACTGTGCTTTATATTGTGTTCTTAAAGTTTGCTTTAAGTATTTGGAATTTAAGATTCATGTAAACCTGTCTATAAAGGTTTGGTTAAGTGTTAATTTCAGCTATTTAACTGTTTCAAAGTTGATGATTGAAGTTACCTTTTTAGGTGTTTGTTCATGCAATGGAAGTAATTTGTTTTGATGAAAGTTTGTTGTAAATGTTCACTGCTATGGTTCACATTTAAGGGGCCGGGAATGTAGTGTAAATTCTAGAAAAGGCAAGAACTAGATTTGTATTCTTTAATAAGTATACCTGAACCATTTAGCAAAGTCTAGAATTTTCTCATAGTTTCTGGAAGAAGGTGGAATGTTCTAGATTTCCTTTACATAGGTATTCATGCTGGTAACTTCTGGGTCCTTCAGGAGTTTTCTGGAATGTTCCTATAGTAGTAAATCTCAATTGTTCTAGAACCTTCTGTAATGTTCTTAAATTTTATGATATATATTTAAGAGCCTCCCAGTCTCTGGGTCAGGGGACTACAAGTTGTCAAAGAGAAAGTGTCTAAGCGGTGATTTGCTGATTGTGTGCTGTACCAGAGGATTTGAGGAGGCATTATTCTTTGTACAAGAAAAGAAAGGAAAGAAAAGAAAATTAGGAAAATTAAAAGGAAGAAGAGGAAAGAGTTGAAAGTTTGAAGTTGAAGTTTCAGCTGAGGTTTAAGTGAAGCATTACTTCAGCAAGGAGTCTACAGAAGTGCCTATACGTATTGTCAAGTGCCTAGAAATTGTGTGAGTGGACTCTACGTAAAAAAGGGACTTCGAAGTGTAAGTAGGAGAGCTTTGTATGCTTATCGCTACTGTAATTTCCATGGGAAATAAGTATCTACCGTAGGGAATAGATCTCCTGTGGACTGCATTTTTGAGATAGCAGGACATTTTGTCAACTACTTGTGAGCGTATGTATGCTTGTTAGACTCCTGTTGTAAAGAGAAATAAAACAGAAGACGTTGACTTGTCACAAAGACTTTGTCTGCTCATTTTTTGGTTTCGGCCATTACACAAAACATTAAAGTGGGGATGACACGGCCAAAGTAAGTTCCTCGGTAACTGTTCTTTGGGTACACCTTGACATAAAGTGAATGATTTCCCTACTAAATTATGTCCATAAATACCGAAATACGACGTTTTGAATTCCCAATTACAGGCCAGGCTCAGACCATTTGAAATTCGAAAGCGAAAAAACGTATGTGAACGCGTCTCAAAATGGTGACGTCATTGGAGGCACGGTTAGCAACACTGTACCAGAGAGCTCACAATCATCGAATCATGTGCATGGTAACGCGTGTTAGCGCAAACATAATTGCAAACACCGATGCTCCGATAGCAGTGAGCGTACATTGTGAATTGTGCATTGCGCGGTGACTGCTTAGTATTCGCAATAGCATCTTCATCAAACAGCTTATACAGTAAAGACGCGCTCGTAGTGGGGACGCGCTTAAGTGTGGTCTGCCCATACATATTCATACCTGTTCTTTATAGCAACCGAACCGCGTCTTCCTTGCACAAAACAGAACTATTTTTACCTGCGCGCATGCACACGCGAACACATTGGCCAATGATTTGCTCCGAATCCCCACCATGGTCCGCGCCTTTCGCTCTGTATGTTGGATTCTGTATTGTGATGTAATCGTTTTCATGAGGTTGCTAAGATAAGATAACTTAACCGAACGTTACATTAGTTCCACATCTAGATGCGCGCCGTAGGGTGGGGTTTGTGCCGCCAATTGCGTCATAAAAGTCAGGTGAGCTGTTGCGGCATTTTTCGAAATTGGATTTTGAACGCAGTTTTCCTTCGAATATCATTTATGCCGAATTGTACCGGTTTTTAATGGGGTGTGAGATGATATTTGTAAAATACTGTATCTAATCTTGCAAAACACAAAAGTTTTTGTGGCCGCGTCATGCACACTTTAACCTTTGACAATCTGTAACGTGATCTATGTCCTTGGTTGCCATGACAACCACACATATTTACTTTCAGATTTGTGGGATGCGTCCGTTAAGAGTTAAAGTGAATACAAAAAAGTATTTGCCCCCTGTCACGTGACCTTTGACCTTAGTTGCCATAGAAACTACATATTTTGGTAGAACTAGTCTACCCTATTATACTTGTGAAGTTTCATGTAAAATGAAGGTTTTCTTTTGAAGTTTTAGTACAAAATAGGAAAAAAAAGTGTTTTTCTGCAAAATGTGACCTTTGACCTCTGACCTTTGACCTTTTCTTCTGAGGGTCTGGGAGACACAAGTTCCCACCCTGGGGTACCCACCTACCAATTTTGAAAAGAATCGGTCTAGCCCACTAGGAGGAGTTTGAGGGACAAAAGCGTTGTTTTACGAACAAATTATCACTTGGAATTTTTTTGTTCCACTCTACCACTTGACCTTTGACCTCTGATGCTATGGCAACCACATATTTTGGTAGGTCTAGATGCAATCATCATATGTGTAAAGTTTCGTGTCAGGAGAACGTTTCGTTTTGGAAATATAGCAGAAAATGTGATTTCACTAAATTTGAACTTTTACCTGTAACCTTTGACCTTCACTTCCGGTTGTGTATTAAAAATGCAATTGTTCCACCTGAGGTACCATCTTACCAAGTTTGAAGAAAATCGGCCCAGCCGTTTACAAGATATTAGGAAAACAAAATTGGACACACACACACACACACCACCATTACAGGCAAATGCCACGAACCGTGGACCAATTGACTGGAACCTACAAACCGAGGACACCCTTCCAGTATGGCTATAATGAGATATAAACCAATGCTGTATAGTGTAGGTTATGTCATTTGTTTACATATCCACAAATCACTAACTGATTTGTGCCTGTGGGTGACACGCATACACCATCAGTTCCAATTTTGTTCGCCATACACAAATCACAAGGCTGAATCTGATTTTCTGCAGGTAACCGTGGACTATCGAAATATCCATGAGATATCACTACAGCACCTCTAAATTTATGAAAGGAGTGTTGCTAGCATGCTGGCATAACCGTGGACCGTCCTCGGTCCACGGAGCGATGAGATAACAGCTAGCCTGCACAGTGTAATTCTTCTCCGTCGGGCAGGTACGTCTCCGGTAGAAGCCCGCCACGGTTAAACGAACTACATGGGACCGATCTGGAGTATTTCAGCGAAGATGGGAGACTAGTGACTACCCAGCTTAAATGACAGAAACTTTAAGTATGTTACTTTCATGGCTCGAAACGTTTTGAAAATGATGTAAAAAGTTTGGAAACCTCCTGATGTAACGTAGCCTACATAGACAGCATTATATTACACACGTAGGTGATCAACTTGTCAGTAATAAAACACGTATATGTAGACTGAACATTGGGGGATGATTACATTGACCATCCCCCCTAGTCAAATACTGGGGGGATATATCCTCCCCCCCCCCGGGACCTACGCCTATGAACAAATACAAATTGGAATGTTTTGTGAACAAAAATTGTGCTGTGGCGAAAACGTATGCTGAAAAGGCAAAAACATATTATACTCTGTATTCGCTGGCTTTAGTGCACGCTGCAGACAATGACAATCATGCCTTACTTTAGAACAAACTATTTATCCAGAAATTTTTTGCAACTTTTGCCCGAATATTGTGTCATTTCGGGCAAGGGTTTGCCCAAGAATATGAAGTGAGGCTGACGATAAATCGTTTTTTCATAAGCTGCCCGAATGTGTCGCGAATTTTGGTATCTTTTAGAGTTTTCATGAAAATTGTACCGTGACTATAAATGCTTTTTTATTATTTTTTCGGCCAAGTGTTTGAAGGAATTCGGGCGCGCCCAGGAGTTTTCTGTGTAAGTAGAAACACACCAGGTTTTAAGACTCAAACGGCTGCCCGAATTTTTCCAGATCCCTGCCCGAATTTTAGGTCTTGAGAAAAAAAAAAGATTTATTTAAAAAAAGTTGTCCTTGCTCGTAGAAAAGGCAAAAAAGTTAGCATAAAAAAACTGCCTTTTGGTCAATGTGGTAGGGTGAGTTGCATGGTCCAAAATTCCCCCCCCCCCCAACTTTCATTTTGCTTCCTACGCCACTGAAGAAACCCACAAATTAATACACCTGCACACACAGTGTACATCAACTCAACAGCTCAACTAATACAAAATTAGTTAATGCCCCTCCCCCCCCCCCGGACGGTCAGGTCTGGTTACGGCACTGTCCGCCGGTACGTGTTAAGTAGAGCCAGGGCAGTCTCAAAACGTCCCTCCCCCATTGCTGACCTTAACTCGGCCTGCTCTTTATAGGACCAACAGCAGAAAACGATCGTTTTGATTCACAACTGGTGGCTGGTATCACAAATTCGATCTGGAGTTAGGTATGAAGGTTCGGAAACAGGTAGTTCGAGCAACATCTAATTAGGGCAGTAATGAAATAATCTGGTGGATTTTCAAAATCTATCCACTTCCCTCGCCAGATTTCAATCTTAGTCTGAAGGCTTTCAAGAAGATCAATGTCCGGTTCATATTCAGAAATTGGTTTTCCACAACTGTTGGTATGTCCCTGATCTCCATCTTTGCTATGACCGCCGGTAACAACGAAGTAAACCCTTGTACAACAGCTACAGACTGATCAGAGGATCGGTCTGCCATTTGGGTGTTCTCATCATCGATGAAAGGTATCACTATGGCTCGTGGGTTATCAGCTGGTTGCGTAGCTTTGTAACGGCTTTCTATCGCTTGTCGCATTCCTTCTTCTGTCCCAAGTTTTTCTGCAAGTGCCTTTATCTCTGAATACCACGCTCCATATCGATCGTTTAAAAAGCAAGGATTTTAAGGACATGATAAGTTTGTCCAGGTTTCAAGGGCTTTGAAACCTGAAATGCGTTATCCAAATGGCCCATATGGGGAACTAGTTTTGAGGCTCATTTAAACAACTGATAGTGTATGCGAGAATATGGGTCAACTTCAATCCTTTAATATCACTTGTGTATGTGGGCTACCCATATGGGCCCCTTATCAATCTCGGTAAATGCCCCCGCCAGGATGGGCTTACCCATAAGGGTTAGTTAGATAAGATTTAATGACACACCAACACGAATGTGTTATACGGTAAAAGTCCTCCCGTTTAGTCGCGTCTAACGACAGGCGGGGATTAGGGTTAGGGTTAGGGTTTTAATATTCTTTTTAGGGACCGTCGACTTTGTCAAGAGGCGATTTTGTTAGGGACAACTTTGCCACGGGCGGCTTTGTTTGCCAAGCGGGCGACTTTGTAAGGGGTGATTTTGTGGGGGAGACTTCAGTGACTGCATCTTGCCCACTGTGCCATATGCGGTTTATTGACCAAAATGAAGCATCGGTATTCGTCGGGTGTCGGGTGGTTTATTGATTTCATAATTCAACGCTCCTACTATGGAGTGAAGCTAAGTTCACTTTTTTCATTCATGAAAGGAATATTTGAAGTCGCAGTGCCGGTATGAGCTAAAGGGTGGAGGTCTCAGGGGAGACTTTGTTAAGGGACGATTTTGTGTGGGCGACTTTGTGGGCTCGAATTTATAGGACGAGATTCGACCCCCCCCCCCCACACCTTTTATTGAACTTGCAATTAGTTGTCACTGTGAAAGAGGACTAGCTGAATAGCCCGGTAGCCACTCAGTCAAACTGACTAAGTAAAAGTTTTGCCCTCAACACAACATGATCTTGTTCAGTTTTTAAGTAATTGAAATTTCTGTAAAAAATTAGCACATTCCACAACATAGTTGGCCTAATTCAATCCAAAACCTCAAATTATCAAGTCATCATATCAAATTGCCTATCCAACTGTGTAGAGAAAGACACTGTTGCACGACGTCTTTGCCACACACAATATGGCGGCTCTGTTGCTTAAATTTTTCGGTACCACCTTACATCCAGGTATGTAGATCAGTGGGTTACTTCCATAAATAAGAGGCAAACTCCCTCACACACTTGTTTTCTCTTAGGTCAGCCCCCCCCCCCCTTTTTTTTTTTTGGAATGCCTGGATCCGCGCCTGGATATTTCATAAAAAGGAAGGGCAAAAGAAGATACTTGCCAACCTAAAGATAATATCACTCATCAATAAATGCATACAAAATGATACCAATAGTCTTTGTCAATGGGAATCTAAATTGCGAATGAAATTTAACGTTTCCAAAAGTTTGCTGTGCGTGTTACTCACAGGGCTGTAGTCCAGTCCAACAAGCTCGAGTCCAAGTCCGAGTCCAAGTCTAAAAATAGTAAACCAGGTATACCATTTTCTCGTACTTGGGCCTATGGGAGCTGTAACGCGTAAGTCCTCCGAGGAGGGCACTAGCCTACCAGATGTTGCAATGGTATGTTAAAAACTTTTTATTACATGATATTTTTCAAGATATTGAAAGTGATACCAAACCAATGGCTATCACACTCCGCTAAGTAGGCTACAATAAGTGTAGCCCGTTAAATTCTACACACAGGCTACGTATAATTGCTATACCATTCAATAGGGTACAGACATGCGTTTTCACCACTTCAAATCATTGGGACGCTTCTCACAGTTGCGAATGCATCACTTCAGGAGCTCAACTTTAAAGGCGGTACTGGAGACTACTTCCGTTTTGCGTTAAGATAAGGTAGTTTTGGTCTTCCAGTAACTTATGGTAACTTAACTTCCAGTAACTTATGGTATCCAATGGGCTTACAGCACTATATACTCTTGCGTAGAGCACGCTCTTATTCCTATAATTATGAACTATGGAGAGCTATAAGTTCTCTCGTTGAGCTCTCGCCGCAATTAAAAATCTAGTCTTGTCGTTAAAAAGATTTGTTTGCTCTTCCAGCTATTAACTTAGTTGTATGCAGTACAGATCTATATAAAGTCTTTCACAGAGCACATCCTTATTTCTAGTACAAGTATCTGGTATAGCCCAAGGTCTGACTGTTGACCATGAACAAGTAAACACGAGATAAATACAGTCTAGTTGGTAAGCGCTCTTATCTATAAAATGAACTGAAAACATTACTAACGTGACTAACATCTTGTTCAAGACTACTAGCTTTGGCCCGTTAGTCAAGAAAAGGGCGGGGCTTGTGACGTCATTGAAAACACTGTGAGTCTGGTGAAACCCATGCATCTATTATCGCGATGTTGAAGTTCTGGATATTAGGCGATATTTCGACATGTGATGTTCGACCATCCAAGGCATAAGTTAACAGAAAGATTTAAAATAATTGTAGGTTTCCCATTTTCTTATCGTTTTGAGAGAATTGTTTTCAGTTTTAAAGTTTACATTTCTTAACCGTTTTCTAGAAATATCCATCCTGATAACAATAGACAAAGATCGAGTTTAATCACTGGAAGATGAAGAAACTGTTAACAGAGGCCAGACCTTTTGTCTTGGTCTTTTCTTGCAATGCATGTACTTAAAGGGAAGGTTTAAGCAAAATTTAATTTTCATAAAGAAGAACCAATTACACTACACAGTGTGATGAAAGTTCCATTCAAATCTGACATGTAGTTCTCGAGATATCATTTATCTCGAGATAAATGAAGTCAGTACATTTGTGTTCCAAAGTGAGTTTGAGGGCAGCACAGCTTATATCACTTCCTCACATTGACAAGGAATGCTTTGTTTCCCTTTGTTTTATTAGACTGTTGTGTTGACCTTTGGATTAACTGGAATAGGACCTCCCTGTGGGGATGCAAAGTTTGTTAAGTTTTCATGCCACTTAATTAGGCAATCACATTTTAACAATGTGGGTTTTGAGAAGAAAATCAACTCAAAAGTTTAAAGAACCAGAATGCAAAAATGCATTGAGGTTTCGATGATACGTAAATGTTCCGTTTCAAAGAGTGCCATCATGCACCATTATCTTCTCATTCAAATGTCATACTAGCATGTTCAAAAAATAATTTTGTCATTCCAGATGACCTTTTGACCTCCATAAAAGCCACACATAGCTAGAATGACAAACAACAGACAGACAAATGGACAAACAGCTATCTTGACAGATCACATTTAAGAAGGTTTCCAGGCTTTGACCCCTGGGGACCCCAGATGACCTTTCATCTCTGCCAAAAAACAATGGGGACCATCTTCTGACCACAATGCATCCACATACCTAAATATGAAATCTATCCAAGTTTCCTATCTTGAGATATTGCATAAGCAAGATTTTCAGACTTGGACCAGCAGTGACCCCAGATGACCTTTGACCTCCATAAAAAACATTAGGTACCATTTCCTGACCATACGGCATCCACATATCAAATATGAAATCTATCAAAGCTTCCTACCTTGAGATATCGTGTTAACGACATTTTCAGACATTGACCCCTGGTGACCCCAGATGACCTTTGACCTCCGCCAAAAACAAACGGGACCATCTCCTGACCATAACACATCCACATACTAAATATGAAATCTATCCAAGTTTCCTATCTTGAGATATCCTGTTAACAAGATTTTCAGACGCTGACCCCTGGTGACCCCAGATGACCTTTGACCTACCCCAAAAACAAAAGGAACCATCTACTGACTATAACGCATCCACATACCAAATATGAAATCTATCCAAGCTTCCTATCTTGAGATATTGTGTTAACAAGGTTTTCAGGCTTTGACCCCTGGTGATCCCAGATGACCTTTGACCTCCGCCAAAAACGATAGGGACCATTTACTGACTATAATGCATCCACATACCAAATATGAAATCTATCCATGTTTCCTAACTTGACATATCACGTTAACAAGGTTTTCATACTTTGACCCTGGTGACCCCAGATGACCTTTGACCTCCATCAAAAACAATAGGGACCATCCCCTGACCATAACACATCCACATACTAAATATGAAATCTATTCAAGCTTTCTACCTTGAGATATCGTGTTAACGAGATTTTCAGACGTTGACCCCTGGTGGCCCCAGATGACCTTTGACCTACCCCAAAAACAATAGGGACCATCTACTGACTATAAAGCATCCACATTTTAAATATGAAATCTATCCAAGCTTCCTATCTTGAGATATTGTGTTAACAATGTTTTCAGACTTTGACCCCTGGTGACCCCAGGTGACCTTTGACCTCCACCAAAAACAATAGGGTTCTTCCTCTCAATATGGCGCATCTATGTACCAAGTTTGAAAACTGTCACACATTCCTATCTTGAGATATCGTGTTAACGAGCAAAGTGTCACAAACACACACACATACACACACACACACACGCACACACATACATACATACATACATACACACACACGCCATCATGATTGCATTGGTTTCTCTTATCATCGAAACCAAAAACAAAAGACTGTGTACAAATATGGGGATATGATGTCATATGTGCTTGCTTCAAGTTCACTTTTTGTTGAAAATGTGAAAAATTTACGTGCTCAAATCTTGAGAACTACACATACAATTTCAATGCAAATTTCACCAAAATACTTAGAATAAGTATCCCTCCGACATACCAAATTCTGTAATGACCTTAAACCCTTCTTTTAAGTACTCACTTTATAAGAATTAACATAGACATATATAAATTAATGGTTCTAACGGTGTAATTCTCTTGATTTCCAGATGAATAATGTATTTAACAGTGATTAAGTTCCAAAAATTTGTCCCCTTGTGATATTTCTTGCCTTTGGCTCCGTCGATGTTTACACAATTTTTTTTTCCTTTTTACATAAAATTTCGAATGTAGACTTAGCTAAAAAACATAACCACCTTTACACAAGGCGAAAGAAAATGATAGACCATTTAAATACTAGTAGAACGTATTCCTGTGGGTGAATGAAAGAGTCATTTTATACCAGGTAAGGAAAACTAACTGAAAATTTTTGAAAAACATTACTTTAAAAAAAAACAGCCATGCAGGTCATGCGTTTTCTCCCCCTCTGACCGAAATTCCTAAATCCGCTACTGTGCATGGTTGTTAAGGACGGGATGGGGAGCTGCAACCTCCCAATCGGCCGAACCCTTGCTGAATCGGGGAAACGGCAGACTTCGGTGCCTCGGTGGGGCAGAGATGATGCCCTCGGGTGGGATCTGGCAAAAGTCGGCCAACCCCCCGCCCACCCCAAGAGGAAGAGTCCCTTACCGCTATGCCACTGAGCTGTTGGAACTGGTTATAGAAGTAAACAAGATGGTAGAATTGGAACTGTATGGGCTGAAGAACTTTTTCCTTCAAGAACCCTAGATATACATAAATACAAACCGCCCTAACGCCATAGCAAAAACAGCAGAAAAACGGCAAAGGACAAATATTTGGAGTCTCTTATAGTAATTAATTTTTTAAATTAATGATTCTATTTTTATTAATTCTATGAATTATGTCCGTTTTGAAAACACTAAATAAACAAATATACGGTGCGTGTTCATTAATAGGTTACTCCATTTATCCGGGGTGGTGCTACTTTCATGATTATTTACAAACGACATTATTTTTTTTTTATTTTAGTTTTAGTAATCAAAATCTGGCTATGTATGGAAGATCAAAGCAAGGTCAAACAACTCTGAATGGCATGGCAAGGAGTCAAACTTCAGATCAGTCCCGCGGCTGCAAGTCAGATGCTCTAACCATGCATTTGACCATTTAATCGGTCAATTGGTTAAAACATTTGACTTGCCGCTGGGGGGTTGGTGTTCGACTCCTTGACGGACCGTACCCAAGACCTTAAAAATGGAACCTACTGTCATTGTGCCTGCTTCTCATCACGAAGCAATGAGCTTGGGAAAACAAACCAATGAGCCACAACTGGAAAAGATGTGGTGGCCGGTCCAACTGAAAAAAAAAAATGGTTAGAAACTGAGCCGTTTAACTCCATTTAACTGACATGTGTAAAGGTAAAGATTAATGCATTCTCATGGGTGAATCAATGAATACACTTGAATTTCCCCTCCAAGCATTATCCTATGCAAAGTCTCACGATGTTACATTCATTGAGTGTTCGTTCTTGTTTCTATTTTACAATATTTCGTTAAATGTCAAAGTTTGTCCGAGTTTTCATTAAAAGTCAACTCTTCTGAGTTTCGTATGACATTGAGTAGTAATTCTCCGTCTGCTTTCCTGTACACTAAAAGTTTTTCCTTTAACTTTGATGTTCCTGTGTAGAAAGGTAAAAGTAAAATATTTTATATCGAATATCAATTCCTCACATTTAATGAAAAAAAATCGAGTCAGAAGGATTTCTACTCAGAACCGGGATAATTTATTTCATTAGATTTAGAATGATACCAGTTGATCCAGATTGGATCATTTTTATTATTTATATCTGTCTTTTTGTAGAAAAGAGACAAATGTTGATTGAATAAAAAAAAAGAAAAACTAATATGCCTAAAATGCAGTTTTCGATCTAAAAAGAATCCAAAGGCTGTTGTATCTGATGCTGAGCTTTTGTTCACAAAGGACGACATAATTCTTTATTTGGTAATACACATAGGCAAACAGGGTCAATTTCTGAATAAGGCAGTAGATTCTTTGTCCAGCAGTTTGTATTGTTTAACCCAATTAACAATTAAGGATGTAAATTAAATAACCACAGACAGAATTATTAAAGGCATTTTACACCCTAAAAGAGTGAACTCACTCTCTAATGGAGTGAAAACAGCGAATTTCTTCATTAGAGTGTTAATTTACCCAAAGAGTAGTGAAATTCACTCCAAGAGGGGTGAATATTCAATCTTTAACGAGTGTTCAATGTTGAATGTTCCTTTTAAAAGAATGATCATCGTATATACATTCCATCAAGAGTGAACATTCGGTCTTTTAGAGTGAATTTCACTCTTTTTGGAGTAAATTTCCCTCTTTTTGGAGTAAATTTCACTCTTTTTGAATTTAATTATCACTCTAATGGAGTTAATTCACACTTTTCACTCTATTAAAGAGTGAATTCATTCCGTTGCTTTAAGAAAGAAGACGTTTACCTTCAATTCGGTAAATAAATTTCTTCGCTTAATGATGGTTACGTTTTAATTTCTCTTAATTCATGACTACAACGCCTTCGCCTGGACTAGGGCTTGATTCTAAGGTGTTTCAGGAGGGAAACTAATAAAATAGTTGGGTCAATAAACAACTCCAAAGGGACTGAATTTGACGCACATTGGCTTAAATTTGCCCGAAATGTTGGTTTAGTCCCCTGTGATGTATTCGAGTTCGCAGGCTTCGAATCACGTGTCCGGCAATTTTCAACCCTCAAGGACTCAAGTCCTAGCTCGGACTCGAGTCCCTGAACTTTCTCGATGGGGGGGGGGATCAACCTCTCTGTCCGAGTCCTTCAAATTCTGACATCACAAGTTCGGATTCGACTTCATCACTAAGTCCCCGTTCCCTGACACGTGTTATTAGAGTAAACAAACACTTACCATAACATAGACGTTACCATGGCCAAAGGTACCAACAAGAAGTTTTTCGACACCGTCACTCTCAAACATAGACAAACACCTGGCATCCTCATGTACTGATTGTTCCCTCAACTTGCTGTTGCCATCCGAACTGTACTGGACAAGAACACGACTTTGCTTTCCGACTGACGCTTTCCACAGCAGGAAGATGGACCCTGTCTTTCCAGTACATACACTGATAGGTGCCCAACCAAACCTGTCGCCATCGGGTTTTGGAAATTCATAACCTGGCTGTTTCACCGTGCCCTCGACGATGTCAATTGCGCATGCTCGTTTGCCTTGAAGATCACAAACCAATAGAAGATCTTTATGAAATGTCATATCCTTTGGCCAAGCTACCGTTTCAGGCAGTGTCAAAGTACGATTGTAATTTAAATTATCATCAAACACGAATACATCCCTACAGTATTTCCCGCCAACGAAAATGCGATCCGTCGAAGACCCACGACCGGCGTCACTCTGACAGGCAGTGGTAATACAGGAGACGACACGATCGTCGTGCCAAGTGGCGTTTTCCTGACTTATAATCTTCTTTTTCAAGTTTGTTTTGAGAAAGATGTCAAAAATTCCAATTTCGTTCGGTTGACAGACGGATACAACCTTAGCCTCAGTCAAAAAGGAACAGTACCTCCAAGGTTTGTAATTTTGGAATTCGGTTGGTATCTCGATCTGCGATAGTAGCTCACCAAATTCACTGAACACACTGATAAAAGATTTGCCTACTTTTGCGCCACTTAAAATGATTCCTACCGTACAACTGGTTATGTCGTTCACTCCCCACCCATCCCATTTGATACCTTCTAGAGTAATGATTGTTATATTGAATTTCTTTCCAACGGAGACACTTTCTTGTCCAGTGTCTGTTTCCTGTTTTGATTTCGTTACAATCTTCACATCATTTGTAACAACTTGTTCAGTTTTGAAATCGGTGACCCCCTTTTCTGTTTTTTCAAAGTCATTTCTGGATGGTGTGGACAAATCTGGTGATGCCATGGCTGCTTCAAAATCGTAGGACAAAATCTGTTAACAGCAAAATAGAACAGAACCTAAAATTAGGTCAATATATATGTAAAAATCCGTTCAATTTGAAAGACAAAAATACTGCGGATTACTTGTTTACCACAACCACTGTCAGGCGTTCAGCCAGAGAGAGAAGGGATCTCATGAACATGGTCTCAGTGAATTTGAAAGACAAAATAATGACGGGAACAGGCACGCAGCCAAAAATCTGTCAGGACGAGGATAAAGCTTGCAGGTAGACTCTTTCTAAGCGTTGCAACACCATGTGTTGGCCCGAGACGTACAAGAAAATTTAGGCCGAAATGCAGAGTTGCTACGAGTCACCAGTTTTTAAGGACCGACGCACACTGTTAAACAAGAAAGATCCTTACTGGCTTATGATAAAAAAAATCCCGAATCCTAACAAAGGTTGATTTTTAAAAAGAGAAACGAGTCAAGGAATTGCGTCATATTTTTCCTCAGTGAAGTAAAGCAATTACTAGAGTCACCAACCCTTCTCGATTCACATAAAAAGAGTAAATAACTCGACTTGACTGCTTAATTGAGTGACTAGTTACAAATCTGCCGAAATTCTTTCCAGATATGTAGAAATATTAGTTCCCAGTAAGCTTAACGCATACTAACTAGGATTAATAGTGGCAAATGTCCAAAAGACATTTTCAAAAATATATCCAATAGGGAACATTACATTGAGGGCACCGTGAGACATTTCACAATAGTGAGCTTTAGATTTCACGACGCGGACGTCAGCTGCAACGTAATGACGTCACAACCTGCGTTTCCCCTGTCATTTAACAACTGAGTGTAGCGTTATTTCGCGTCGCGTTCGAAATGGCATAGATACAGATGACGTCATTTCGTTGTAGATGAGGTCCGCGTCGTGAAATCTAAAGCTCACTAATGTCTCCTCTGTGACCGAAACAAAGATATTATAAACGTAGATACCAAACTCCTAGCCCTACACTGTTAGACGCGCTGACTCCTCATGGAGGCTGGATCGGAGGGGCGGAAGTGTTCATTTGACATGCGCACAGTTCTATTCGGTTATCTGCGTAAACAATTACGAAGCGCCTAACAGAAAATTCCATTGTGATGAAATGTCAGCGTGCGTGCATTTTCAAAGCGAGTTATGTACGCGAACAATGCATTTCTCCGTGTGCAGTCCGGAGTAATTGACGCTACTTTAGCGTGCTTGGAAAAAGCACGCAGTAGTTGATTTTGTGTTGTAATCGCCAAAGAATGTAAACGCGTGCAAAGATGTGCGCTTGTGAAGATACCGTAGAAACTGACCAACCAGTCAGCAAATGAACTTCAAACCAGTCGTCGTTCGTTAATGTTCAAATGTTTTTCAGCAGAAAGCCGGCTAAGAAGCCTAAAACTGTTTCATGAAAGTGATATTTATTAAAGAATGGTGCTTCCAAGAATTACAATGTTTAAAAATCACACGTATTTATACTACCAGATAATATCAATTAATTTTTAGCTTTCAAAACGACTGATCAGTGATCAGCACTTCCGCCCCTCCGAATCGGTCTCCGTGAGGGTAGCGGGCCACTAACTAAAAGTCCTATTGACTTACACTCTACATTTGGCTACTTCCGTGCCCCCTAGCTCCCAGTAAAAGTTTTCAGCCAGGACATGCCACTCCTCTGATCGAAGCTCACCATCACGGCTTTTATGGCACCTTCAAATTTCCATACCATGACCATTGAAATTTTGATCTAGAGAGCCTTGAATGATAGGGACGTGTTTCCCGCTATAATTGCTACTCACAAATGGTATTTCACAGAGCGGAGTAATACCATAAAAAATGGCACTAAAATTGGCCAGATTGCCTTGAATTTTGCACAATCTGTATTTCAACTCATTGTCTACAAAACCCATATGCAAAAATGATCATATTTTGTAAGTAACACAGTCAGAAACAACATCCCATAAAATTTTTATGGCGCTTTGTCTGTCAGTAAACATTTTTCCAGGCACGAGTATTGGAGTTAGTGGTCCGCTACCTAAAGTGGGTAACCTCAACACCGGGGAAGCGCGAAGATTTGCGCGACAAGTGTGTCAAGCTCCTCAAAGTACGAATCCAGCCTACGACCGCGCAACAAGAGCGTCTATATTTGTACTGTGTCCGTATTTGTTCTCTAGTTTGGAACCAATAAAAAGGCGAAAACGTGGAGAAAACCTGACCATCGTGATACGTAGCAGAGATGACGACCGTTTGAGGATCCCTTATGGTCTGCTAAATTTGCCATAATTCGACGAAATATGAAGTTTACTCCCAATTAAATGTCGCTTTGGACAAAATTTCGACAACCCAGCGAGATATTAAAATATCGTTACACCGAAAAATATTGTGTGAAAAAAGTGCTTCCAAATAATTTTGGAAGTTGTTTCTAACTGTGTAACTCATAAAACAGGATCATTGTTTTCAATGTACATCGTAGATAATGAGCTGAAATACAGACTGTTCAAAATTCAGAAAAAATTGACGAAATTCAGTGTCATTTGTCGATTGTATAACTGCGCTGTGTAATGATGTACCTTTGAGCATCCACAAAGATGGTAAAACACGTAGCCTACCGATCCTTCCAGGTTCTCTACTGAGCTGAAAATTTCAATGGTCATGAAATAAAGAGCGGAGCCAACAGTTTGAGTTTTAACAAGAGGGTTGGTATTTCCAGGTGTTAAAAACTTGTACAGGAAACTAAGGGCTGGGGAAGGGGCCTCGTTTAGTGGGTAAGTCCAAGAGAAATATAATAAGTGTTGCAATAACTCTTGCTTTATAAATACTTAATTTCTGACTTTATCACTGCCAAAAATTTCAAAATTTTTTTAGAAAGACCAAATCCAAGAACGTCAATTAATGAGGGGCTGATGGCTGCTTTATGGTCTACCTAAAATTTAAAATTGCTATACGACTTTTTTCGAAAGATTTTCTCGAATATTTAAGGTAGCGAAATTGCAATAAAATCTTGAATGACTTACACTCTAATTTGAACGAGTGAAATGACCTCTCAAACACTCGTCGAAGTTTGACAAGGTCGACGTCACCCTTGCTCAAAAAGCTGACAGGTTATCCTTTGATACCAACTCGATTTATTACAACCATCTCCCAAAGAAGTTTTGCTAGTAGGGCTCACTCATCAAACAGTAGGCTGATATATGCTCGCCAGTTTTCAATCCCACGATTTCCTCAAAATTACTTTAGATGGCCCACATTTTAGCATAAGAGGCACTTCAGTTAGTTAACTTTGATATTAAATTGACGATAGACCCCATCCTATTTAGTAGTATAGTTTGCAAAAGTTGTCCTAATGTTCCCTCTTGATAATATTTTGGTAGGATGACGGCGTATATTATATTGAGACGGCAATAAGTACGCAGAGGAAGACTTGGTCAAGTTCAAAAGAACCACTGTCTTTGTTACAAATCATCAATCCATGCCACGAGGACAATAGGCGCCTAGGTGCTTAAGCCTACCCCCTAACAGTCTTAATGAATAGTTACCACAGAAAAAAAAGCTTTTTCGCATCGACGACTTATGAATATTCATTCCAGAGCGCTTTTTACTAAAAGCAAGAGTCGCTCTCGAAAGATATACAAATTTGGCCTCAATATGATCAAAAGCCCCGGCTACATTCGTAGTCGGGGCTTCTGATCATATTGAGGCCTTTCGAATCAAATGCTAATTACAGTAAAAAAGGAATAGTATTTATCTAAAAATGGGAAGTTATTTAATTAAAAATCATTTAGAATAGTCAGCAAAAACACTTTGTTGGGGGGGGGGGGGGTAACGTTGACCAATCTTATCATGTTAGTTATATATAATAACGTCCATATTAACATGATTTAAAAGTTTACAGCAGGTCATAATTAGGAAAAGAAAGCCTCGTGAAGTAAACAAGAAGCAAAAAGACAGTAGGAATGGAAAGAAATCGATAAAATATAGGAGGAATAAAAAAAGAAAAAAGGGAAAAATCCCTGTAAAAAGTCGACAGTTCTATATTTGGAAACACTGGACACAGAATTAACACCAGTTTGAAAAGATAACTGTATGGTTTTATCATGAACATTTTTACACTACTTACAAATTGTTAAATGCTCTAAGCAGATCACTAGAAACCTGAATATTACAGCAAAACGCTCGGCCACGGTTCATTCCTTTTTGAGGCGGGAGTGGGGGATGGCCTTTTGGAGTTTTGATTGAAGACTAAGTGAAGACTTAAGTTCCTTTAGTGGTTGTAGCTTCCTTAGGAGGCAGTTTCAAAGTTGGTTTCGCTGTACGGCTCTTTGCCAGAGTTCGCTGTACAGCTCTTTGCCAGAGAGTCGAGAGGACTTTAGAAAAAGTTATAAATACGGTCAATTCGACCTACCGACTGACTTACTGTGCGGTGTTGGAAATCAGTTGGAATATATGTTTAACTTGTACCCTTAGTCTGCAGCTCTACGACATACAAGTGAAAGTTCCGGAACCTGAAAGGGATTCAGAGCAAATGTAACACATGTCCCCTTTCTTCCGCACCCTAAACTATTGGTACCGCGTGCTGTCCGAAACATGCCCGGCAAATAATGTTGCAATGCTTGAATGTCCTCCATTTTTCGCCAGTCATGAAATGATGGTTTGTTATATTAATAATATCAAATGGAGCAAAAAAGCGAAGCAGGAAACTGTAGCTTTGTTAGCTAGAACTTTTCCTTTTCTTCTTGAGACAAAATCAGTATGTCCGGTACTGTAAAGGTAGCGGGCCACTAACTAAAAGTCCCATTGACTTACGCTCTACATTTGGCTACTTCCGTGCCCCGTAGCTCCCAGTAAAAGTTTTCAACCAGGACAGGACATGCCACCCCTCTGATCGAAGCTCACCATCACGGCTTTCATGGCACCTTCAAATTTCCATACCATGACCATTGAAATTTTGATCTAGAGAGCCTTGAATGATAGGGACGTGTTTCCCGCTATAATTGCTACTCAAAAACGGTATTTCATAGAGTGGAGTAATACCATAAAAAATGGCACTAAAATTGGCCAGATTGCCTTGAATTTTGCACAATCTGTATTTCAACTCATTGTCTACAAAACCCAAATGCAAAAATGATCATATTTTGTAAGTAACACAGTCAGAAACAACATCCCATAAAATTTTTTATGGCGCTTTGTCTGTCAGTAAACATTTTTCCAGGCACGAGTATTGGAGTTAGTGGTCCGCTACCTGAGGAGTCACCGCGCCATTTTAAGTTTGGTATCTATGTTTATAATATCTTTGGACCGAAAGTGGAAGGGCGACCTCTTCCGTAGATCCTAATGTCATATATCCACATCTTGCACATGACACAATCCTGGCAACGCGCTTGTTGAAAGTGTGTACTTCTATTTATGTGCAGTCATTTTCCTTTTTAAATTTCATTTTTGACGCTTTTTTGTAAAAATTTTCATTAATACAGAAAATAAATAAATAAATTTCAAATGCATGCGATTAACAGAACTAACGCAAAAACGATTAGACCCAGCACGATAATGCTAATCGGTGTACATACATTGGGCCTAGACGCTCCAGTGAGCAAAATTTGGTCGGGCCTTCAACGGGACGTTGTCGAATACTTCAGCTATCCGTGAGAAGAAATGCCTGGTGGTTCAGGTTCCAAGTTTTTCCAGAAGGGGCCCATTGCGTAATCGCCGGCCTGGGGTATAGATCAGGGGGTCCGAACCCTTTGCCCCATTTTGATCTGCGCCTGTTGTTCAATGAAGACTGTTTCTCTGATGCTGATTGGCTGAACACTTTCTACCTATCATGCACTTCTTTGTCAAGCCATCGAACTTGGTGTCTGCCATAATGCGTCTGCCATACAGCTGAGTAGCCGACGGAAGAGTGCAGATTTTGCTTAAAAAATCGAATTCAATTTATGTTTGCTTAATCCGATTCCGATTTTGTCACACCCAGAGCTCGGAAAAGTTTACCAAAGTGAAGGTATGAGCACTTCAAAGAATTGCAATTTGCGGCACGCGAAGCGCGCGGAAAATTTTGCTTTCTTTAATCAAATAATGACGAATAGGGAACATTTATTAGATAAAATTGATTGGGAATTTCGTAATTTCATGAGTTGTCAAAACCACACATGAGACTGGTCTCACAATTGCTAAATTTCCGAATTCTTCATTTTCAGAGCCCCCTGCCCCGCCTGGGTGTCTAAGAAAATGGGGGCCGAGATGCAACATGGTGCTAAAAGTTTGAATATTTCAAGCACTATGAAACTCCCAAGCTTTCAAAACATGGTCTTGAAAGTGTGGGTAATCATTACTTCAACGGACTATACGGTCAATGTGAATTTAATATCGGGTGTACTACCGTCACACGGTTTTAGGCTATGTCATGTGTAAACTGTACGCAGCGTCATGTAGTATGGTGTAACCGCCTTGACCTTTAACAGGAACGCCATCTTGAGCAACTCTCCCTTCCTCTTGTTCTAGATTCCCAGGGCCCTTCCTGTCCCCCTCCACGTGTTACCGGTGAACGTGACAAACTATCCCGCCCTAGTTCCACCAGTATGCTGTATCCCATATTTTCAAGGTGTGGCCAATTTCACCCCCTACAGCCTTCTCATTGATTCTTTAAATCAACACATTCCTTAATATTTATCTAATTTGGTGCGCCACAACCTTTAACCAATCAGGGGACTGCATGTGTCCCGATCTCCCGGAGACATGGAAGCTCCGAGCATGCAAGTTTTGGTCGCACTCAGAGACTGGTGCAGCAGACCGCAGACGACGGGCACCTTCGTCAATCATATAGTTAAATTTTAATCTCTTTTGCTGGCTATTAATCGAACGGAATAAGCCGCCAATCATCTTGAATCAGAACTAAATCTTCTCATCTGTATTCATATCTCAACTCGTATCGCCTACACACTCTGCAACATTCCCGTACAAGCCTTCGTATCAACGATTGGCCCATTATTCGACAGTAGTCGTAGCCCCATGTATTGACATAGACACACATGCGATGTCACTAACAGCGTTACCAACGGTCGTTGGCGGAAAACGCTGGATTTTCGTCATTGCGCAATGTGTAAACAAAACGGGAGTTTACGAAATGATACGGAAGATAGATACATTAAAACTTACATTTTTCATTTTATTGAAGAATATGACACAAAAATACGGTAATCAAATAATGTAACAACTATCACTGTATTTTTAAAAAGTAATTAGGCCTATAGGTTACGATTAGCCTATCTATACAATTTTTTACCATCCCGGTGGGGGAGGGGGTATGCATACCCCCCATCCCCCTCTGGATCCGCCACTTTCGCCCAGCCACCCTTCCCCAGCAGCAGCCACCCCCACTGGCGACCTGGGCAAAAAATTATATTCATGTTGGCCGATGATAATAATCAATCCGGGCTACCCGGCTACTATGACATAGAAACACTTTCGATAAATCCATGCAATTGCAGGGTATTATGCAATTGTGCCCCACTCTGGATTTCGGAATAAATTCAGGTAGACTGTGGCAAGCCTCATATCTTCAAAATCTTTTGACTTTTTACTCGTCGGGCATGGGCGTCCGCAGAAATTTTTGCAAGGGGGGGGGGCAAGGTTATTCATGGATGATTGAATTGTGTACACTATCTAAGCGGAGCGCCACCATAGGTTGGCGCGGAGCGTACAAGAAAAATTTTGGGCCTTACAAACCCTCCAGCTGGCCGGAAACGACACTTGGCGAGTGTTATAAGCTGCATGTCCCCAGCCCTTAAACAGGGATTTCATGTCTGCAATTTTTAGATTTTTAGAATTTTCAATGTAAAAAATTTTTGAAGGGAAATCTGTCTCTCGGTCACGGCCTCGCCCGCCTATGCACGATAAAACTTACAACTGTCAAACAGCCTATGTATGCCTATATCCGTTGCCCAATTATGAACCATACCCCCCCCCCTCCCCCCATATTCACCTTGTATATCCCAGTTACATCCTCGCGTCGCCACTTGAGATCAGCACGTGATCAAACCAAGACCAACGCATTCATCAATAGTCGGATGCCATATGCACACTACATACCTGACAATTAGTACAATCTTGGCATAGTTTTTACAATTACAAATTTCCAATAGATATCACGAATGATGGTCCCCAAATTACGATTTCACTATTCAGCATACCATCTCCTCTTTTGCTATTTCTGGTCAAATGTCCGTTTATTTCAGTAGAAACTGACGCTGTGGGTGAAGATATTTTGATGATTTATTTGTATTTTTTTTTTATTTCAATTTTTAATTAATTTTTTTTCACAAGTTCGATTTTCGGGGGGGGGGGGGGCAAGTGCCCCCTTGCCCTCCTTCCGGACGCCCTTGTCGTCGGGTTTCTGGGTGGATTACTTTCTAGCAGATTTGGAGTGGCTGAAATTGCCTACCTTGGTGTGGATTAAAGTGTGCTCCTACTAGCATCTGGCCTGTTTCTATATTCTGTAGGGATTTTTCAATTCCTGGGGATGCACAAATTTGATCCAAAGTCATACTTGGTGTAGTGGGTAGAATATTTGAGTAAAAACATGGCTGGAAAGAATTTGCACTTGCACTGCCAATCACTGGCCAGTGCAACAACCAAACCCATGTTGGGTCAATGCAGTCTCAAGGGTCGCGACCTTGCCACTATTACCTCACAGGACCTCACTTAGCTCGAAGGTGGAGTGGACATACCCAGGAACCTACGATTTCCGTAAAATCAAAATTCGGGCAGGAATTTGGAAAAAAATTTGCACAGTCCTTTAATTTTGAAAAAAAATGGGATGGTTTTTTCAGAAAATTTCTAAATATGGCCAAAATCTTAAAAAGATATGCTCGAAAAAGGAGAGAAGCGTCATAAATTTGCAATCAAATTTCAAAAAATCGTTACACCTTCGGGCAGCGCAAAAAGCTATGATTATTCGTGACTTTTACTTCACAGATTATCACAACTTACCCGAAATTGTCGAATATCCAAATTCTTTCTAGCATTAGCCTGAAAATGGAAAAGTATCATAGTAAGGGTAACAAATGTACGAAAAATCAAAAAAAAAAAAAAAAAACGCGAACAAATTGGGAAGCCTGTGGCTTAAAAGAAACAATTCATTCTTAAGCCTGTTTTTAAAATCTTGTGTAACACTATACCCTGAATGGCCGATTATTTTAATAGCTTCAAATTTTTGCCGAAAAACAGGAAACGCTATATTTAAAAAAAAATTTTCATGGAAAGTACCAAAGATATGCGAAACATTTGGGAAGAATGTAAAAAAAGGTTATCACCATCCCCACTTCATGCTGTAGTTTTGTAAAAAAATATCCGAAATGATCATATACTCAGGCAAAGGTTAAAACAATGCTAGGACGTTTCAATAGCCAAATTAATTCAACGGAAAGACAGGAGGGTGTTCAGGTGCCCAACGGTTTGCCTTCTACGCTGCTCTAGAGCCAAATACGGGCAATGGTTATGAAAATCGGGTATTTTGTTTTTCGATACTTTAATGATGCAGTGTGAGAATGTCTTCCCATAAGTCTGCTCGAAAATTCGTTTAAACACACCTTATAATGTTACATTTTAAAAAAATATCATATATAGTCGGAAGTTTGGGCAGTCACACATATTTTGATCAATATATATTGAATCTAGCCAAGAGTCGAGATAGAGTGAAATACATTAGCATGTTTTCAATTTTGTTTTGTAGTTTTTCCCGGAAAATATGCGGGACCATTTCATCGATTGGTAGTGATACATTTTATCTGGTAATTTTCTGATCAAATAGCGACTTCTTAGATCCTCATATAAGCCTGTGAAATGTCATTTTCGACTGTCTCAGGGGTCCGATTTTTCAAAATTTTCAGTTCGCTCCATGCCAAGCAGTGGTGGAGCTCCGCGTAGATAGTCTTCTAGTAGAATTTTAGTTTCAAGTAAACTTTTTTGGCAAACGAAACCTCGAAAGAGCGACTGCTTGGATCCCCTTTATACGCCTGGGAAATGCCATTTCGACTGTCTGAGAGGTACAAGTTTTCAAATTTTCTGGACGCTCGGCGCCAACCAGTGGTGGCTATCCGCTTTGACTGTTTTACGGGCAGAGTTACATTTTTCGGACAAAAATCTTCTACCCCAAGCTGAAATGCTCCCCTACGCCTATGGAAATACCTTACTCAGGAGTGTAGTGGAACAGCTGCTTGCAACATACAACAGGATTCCGGATTTGCAATCCTAAGATACATAGTCCAGTTGAGTAATGAATTGACCTAAGTATCTCAAACGTGTGTTCGAATCTGAGGAAAAGAACACATTTTTCTCACCAGAACTGAAGACAATTAAACCTGGTTAATGTCATTCCCAGACATCTGGGAGGTGTAATATTACAAAATTTTCTTTGTACGCTCCGCGTCAACTGATGGTGGGGCTACGCTTATTTAGAAAACTCCAGCTCCCCCATAGCCCCCCTGAGAAAAAAATCCTAGCTACGCCACTGTCTTAATCCCCATCATGCATTTGTTAAAAAACATTAGTTTTTATGCGATGCTAAGGAACAAAGTATAATCGTGTGGACCTCACAGGTGCTCAACATGTATGGGAACAATGTCTAACCAGATACAACGCTTTGAAATGAAGTTTGTGCAGTCAAGGTTACACAGTTATATGTCTCTTACACCGTTCGTGGCATTTTTTGTCACGCTTATACAGTATTAGAAAATACGTACAAAAGGTCTTTGTTATCTGCTACGGTTACATGAAGCCTGGCAAGTGTTTTGCACCGACACAGCATTGCCAGTCGTCCAGAAAATAAAGGGAAAAAACAGTTATTTTTTGTTAGTTTCGCTAAGTTTCGCATATAAAAAAAAACATTTTTGTAGGTAGAAATCGTAACAAGAATTTATATTGGGCTTTTTCTTGAAATTTGAGGGAACTTCTGTTTGTCAAAATAAAAATAAAAAAATGACTTGTGCCTTGTTAAGGGAAGGGCTAAATGAATTCATTTATTTCAGTTCACCCGTGGTTTTGAGTTTAACTACATCTGCTCATAAACTGTTGGCAGACCTGCTTATCAAAGTAGGCCTTTTGTTCTGCATGGGCCACTTGTCTAAGGATTGTTGCCTTGAATGAGATGGTGTTCCAGGAACGATATAGCAGCTCTGCCGCAGGTACACTCTAAAAACTATTGGGTAAAAAGCGTTGGGCAAAATCCCAAGTGCTCAATTTGGGCAATTCATTGTCCAACAAATGGGTAAAAAAATCTATACGTATTTGATGGGTTAATTATGGTGGGGTAAAATTCATATGTTGGTAAAAGGTGTTGGGCAGGTTTTAAAGTACCCAAGATTTGGCTCGGGCAAAATGTAACTAATCAATCACATGATTATTGAAAGATCAGTTAAGTTTTACAGACAATTATTTTAGTAAAAGGGGTTAATGGAAATCTAACGGTTGAATGCAATTGGATTCAGTAAATAAAATGCTAGCGGTAGAATAGGAGTAAAAACCTGGACGAAATCACTTAAAGAGCAATGGTTTGTAGGAAAAAAGTCTTCACTACTTCGTAATCAATGGGAGAAGAAACACAAAGTTCACGATTGAGTTTGTTATTTCAAACTACATACTTCACTGTTTGTTAACCAAGTGCATGCCCCAACCACTCTTGGAGGGCAAACGGTGTAAGTTTCAGGGTACTTTGTCAAAACTCCTTCTTGCCCAAATCATATAATGATATATCAGATTATACTGAAATCCAAACAAGCACCCAACAGTACAGCTGTTGGGCAAACGTGCTGGTACAAGTCATTAACCCTTTTTGGGGCAAAATAAGTTGGGTGAAATGGTTGGGTAATTTCTTTTTCCCAACCTATATGCATAAAACACTTAACCAACTGAGTTGGGCAGTTTTCAACCCAGTTCCTGTCAGGGGCATACCGGTTGGGTATTTTTTGCCCAGGCTGGGTAATCATTTTTTCGAGTGTAAAGGAAGGGAATAACTTTGTGGCTATTATACCATGGAAGCACTACCTTCATGATTATACAGTTTATCTTCATTCCTTTTAGTGGGTCTTAATCTTCCTTTTAGTGGGTCTTAATCTATTAGCATTAATTAAAATTTTTGTTGCATTTCCTTCCAAATAACAGCTCGATCACTGGTACAACATGTAGCGTTGAACCTTAGCTACGTGCCATATCTTCCCAACAGGTGTTCTAACGTTTGTATGACGATTTCCGTGAACAATGTTTGTGTAGATGGTACTTTGAGGGACTTTAGGCTAAAGCTAATCTGTGATAAATAAGCTCTTTAGTCTTTGCCCTTACCAAAAGTGATAAACTTACGTCCGTCGGAGGGTGAATTCAGCTGAATCGACGAACACCAAATTTTCCTGATTTGGGGCTTTATGCTGTAACTTGAGTATGACCATGTACATAAATACAATCACGGCAACTTTCCGATCCCTGCACGACGCTCCACGAGCACAATGAACATAACTGCGTCTATCCGATGAAGTACTATTCTATGGTCTATCATGCCCTAAAACTTGAACTTACACTGTTGGAGTCTAATCGTCAACTATATTGGTTTCATGCTTGTTATAAACTTGAGTCATGCTCTAGTTTGCTTTCTGACGACTCAACTAGTACAGTACTAGTATCGGCAATGTATAATATAGTTTACGAGCTTTCTGTTTGCTCTCTTCTTTGCTTATTTACATTAAGTTACTAAAAAATAACTTTTCAAGTTGATATGGAGTTGCATTCATACCTACTCGACCGTAAAAGCCCTGGTTATTGTCATTCCGGCCTTGACTAATTCGGCAAGAACAAGTTGCTAAAACCGCTCTGCGTATGCCTAGTGAGTGACTTTAAAGATAATATAACGTAACATTACATGAAGGATACATCAGATATTTAACCACAAACCTTTTTCCAAATATCAAATAAATTTGTGATAGTTTTTATCTCAACGCTCCATGAGGAGAATGAGATATTGTAGTCACTTTGCATATAGTTGCCATGGTAACGGTTAATTTATTATTCTCAAGGTCTAACCCATGGTGAGGTATCCTGGGGTGACTGAGGGTTCAGGGCTGAGAGAGGGGTCAAAACCTGTCAGTGTGTGTGTGTTGGTGAGTGTGTGTCCAATTTTGTTTTCCTAATATCTTTTAAACGGCTGGGCCAATTTTCTTCAAACTTGGTAGGATGGTACCTTAGGTAGATCAATTGCATTTTAATACAACAGAAAGTGAAGGTCAAAGGTTACAGGTCAAAGGTCAAATTTAGTGAAATCACATTTTCTGCTATATTTTTAAAACAAAACTTTCTCCAGGCACGAAACCTCACATATGAGATGATTGCATCTAGACCTGCCAAAATATGTGGTTTCCATAGCAACAGAGGTCAAAGGTCAAGTGGTACACTGGAACAAAAAAAATTCAAGTGATAATTTGTTCGTAAAACAACGTTTTGTCCCTCAAACTCCTCCTAGTGGGCTGGACCGATACTTTTCAAAATTGGTAGGTGGGTACCCCAGGGTGGGAACTTATGTCTCCTAGACCCTCGGAAGTAAAGGTCAAAGATCAGAGGTCAAAGGTCACATTTTGCAAAAAACACTTTTTTTTTTACTATTTTGTACTAAAACTTCAAAAGAAAACATTTTACATGAAACTTCACAAGTATAATAGGGTAGACTAGTTCTACCAAAATATGTAGTTTCCATGGCAACCATGGCAAGATGGTGACGTCATTGGAGGCACGGTTAGCAACACTGTAATAGGGAGCTCACAATCATCGAATCATGTGCATGGTAACGCGTGTTAGCGAGTACATCATTGCAAACACCGGTGCTACGATAGCAGTGAGCGTGCCCACTGACTACATTGTGAATTGTGCATTGCGCGGTGACTGCATAGTATTCGCAATAGCAACTTCACCAAACAGCTCATACAGTAAAGACGCGCTCGTGGTAGGGACGCGCTTGTTGTGGATTGTTCATAGCTGTTCTGTACAGCCCCCGAACCGCGTCTTTCTTGCAAAAAACAGAACTGTTTTTACAAGCGAGCTTTTGCACGCGAACATATAATTGGCCAATGATTTGCTCCGAATCCCCACCATGGTCCGCACCTTTCGCTCTGTATGTTGGACGAGTATTGTGATACAATCGTTTTCATGAAGTTCTTAAGATAACTTTACCGAGCGTTACATTAGTTCCACATCTAGATGCCCGTTCTTAAATAGGGCGGTGTTTGTGCCGCCAATTGCGTCATAAAAGTCAGGTGACCTGTTGCGGCATTTTTCGAAATTGGATTTTGAAGTTTTCCTTGAAATATCATTTATGTCGAATTGAACAGGCTTTTAATCGGGTATGAGAAGATATTTGTAAAATTCTGCAACGAATCTTGCAATACACAAAAGTTTTTGTGGCCGTGTCATGCCCACTTTAACGGAAGCATCCCACAAATCTGAAAGTTTAATTAGGGCATGACACGGCCAAAGTAAGTTTCTCGGTAAATGTTCTTTGGGAATACTTTGACATAAAGTGAATGTTTTTCCTGCTAAAATATGTCCATAAATACCGAAACACGACGTTGTGAATTCCCAATTACAGGCCAGGCTCAGCCCATTTGAAATCCGAAAGCGAAAAAACGTAAGTGAGCGCGTCTCAAGATGGTGACGTCATTGGAGACAAGGTTAGCAACACTGTACCAGTGAGCTCACAATCATCGAATCACGTACACGGTAACGCGTGTTAGCGAGTACATCATTGCAAACACCGGTGCTACGATAGCAGTCAGTGTGGCCACTGACTTCATTGTGGATTGTGCATTGTGCGGTGACTGCTTAGTATTCGCATTATCACCTTTACCAAACAGCTCATACAGTAATGACGCCTTCGTGGTAAGGACGCGCTCGTTAGTGTGTACTGCCCATCCTGTTCTGTACAGCGCCCGAACCGCGTCATTCTTGCACAAAAACAGAACTGTTTTTACGCGCTCATATACACGCGAACATTTTGGCCAATGAATCTCGACATATTCCGCGCCTTTCGCTCTGTAAGTTTGACGAGTATTGTGATGCAATCGTTTTCATGGAGTTGGTTAGATAAGATAACTTTACCGAGCGTTACATTAATTCCACATCTAGATGCGCGTTCTTCAATAGGGCGTGGTTTGTGCCGCCAATTACGTCATAAAAGTCAGGCGGCATTTTTCGAAATTGGCTTTTTAAAGTTTTCCTTTAAATATCATTAATGCCGAATTGTAGAGGTTTTTAAAGGGATGTGAGAAGATATTTGTAATATACTGTATCGAATCTTGCAATACACAAAAGTTTTTGTGGCCGTGTCATGCCCACTTTAAGTGTAACAGCCTAGGCATGATAAGTTGTACCGATATGTATGGTTGTCATGGCAACCAAGGACATAGTTCACGTTACAGATTGTCAAAGGTTAAAGAACTGATCATACGCAGTCGTTGTGTTACCGGAACGCCCGGACAACACTGCCTTGGGGCCTATTCTCCAGCTGGACACATTTCAGGACACAAATGTCGCGACATGTTGCCGACGCACATGGACACAAATGTTTTGCTCCTGTGTTGACTTGGTACACGGACACACTTGCGACACATGTTGCCGCTTGTGTCTGAGCATGATCTGTACACACTGGCAACACAAATTGTTTTGGCAACATGTTGCGACACATGTGTCCTGAAAATGTATCCAGTGTACATAGTCCTTTAGTAACAATTGATGTTGTAGAATGGACGCATGGATGGCAAAACAGCCTGGAAACGCACAGCGAAGTGACGTCGGTGCATAACCTCGATCAGCAAATGACTTTGATAATGTCATTTTACCGAGGCCAATTACAAAGCACAACAACTATCGCTCTAATCTCAGTTTGTAATTGCTATTTGAAAACGGATAGCTTATTGTTATAGCCATCTAGCTTTCATTTGAGCGTGGCAGACGTCAGTTAAAAATCGAGAAAAAATAAAAGTAGCATTACTTGAATCTTCATCTTCAAAGTTGTAAAGTCCATCAAAAGGATGATCATAGTTACTGCTACATTTTTCGAAATAATTCTGCTCTGCAATGTTCATTGAGTTTCATCTTGGTCTTACGTTGTCATTGATCACCTTGAAGGGAAGGCTCTCTTTTCTTGCATAAACTGACAAACTTAACATATTTTCAGCCGCAAAATATTACGAAATTCTTATTTTACAGTACTCAACGCTATAATTAATATGTTTCTTTTGGTCTGAAAGATCTCTGTAATGTTTTCTGAGAAACAATCATTTGTATTAGAAAGTAAAATCAAGGTGCTGGACCTAACAATTAATTTTCTCTGCCAAACTCTTATACTGCCCGTTTAAAGTATTTGTTAGATAACTGCGAGGTTTCCTGTCCATTGAAATATTTATAACTTATACACAAAGTTATTTGGACAGTCATCCTCTCATAGGTGTTCACACGACGGTGAATTTGCCTAACACTCTCGAAGTTCAAAGTGAAAAATTAGAAATGTAGGCAAACATCAATAAATCCTGTGTAGAAATGTAACCCAAGAATTAGTTGGTTATATGTTTTGGATTTTATGCCTCAATTTATAAAATTCTGGTTTAATTTATTGACTAATTAATAAATTTAATTAATTAATTAACCAAATATACATCCATGTTTGAACTTTAAATAATGTGGTCGCTGCCCCTCAATTGACTTTATTATTCAAGTTTTCAGCGTTGCAGTGAATATGTTGAAGTATATACGAATAATGACTATCTATTTCATGCGTGATTTTTCATCATTTCACAGTTAAAACAGTTATAAGTATGGTACCCTTTTAGTTCTACTTTACAGATTCGAGTGAGGTTCAAAAACAGTAGCTGCCTAGAACAACATCTACTGTAATTCTACTTTATAGGATAGAACTTGTCATTCATCATTGACGATTTATATATTGGGGGAGTTCCCTACTGCTCCTACCATGTGCACCTCATTTTATTACCGCGCCTGTAATTGATTCGCCAGTGTGAAACTGAATATAAATTACCCTCCTCCCGTTCTGATCACTGTGACCTTTACTCAGAGTTCTTTACTAACCATTTCAGTCTCATATATTGTTTTCGGCAAGTGCTCAGCTTGATTCTAGACAATTAGGCGATTGGATCTGAAAACCTTATAAGAAACATGTTTATACATAGCCTGCGTAGCGTCTTTATGGCTGCAACCCCTCTCAGGCTTGGTTTTTCGTAGCGATGAGCTGAACGAAAAGACTTCGTCCGCTCCGCGGGTTATAGTTTATGCATTGCCCGGTGTACGGAAAATTCCTACAAAGTGCAAACGTATATGAGACCAATAATGTTAACTTATATACTACTGGTGCATTTCTGGAAACCAAGATGGTAATATATATGGTTTAATTATCAACCGAATTCTTTCGACTTGTATTCGAGATAGTTGATGTCAAATTTATTCACAAGAACCAATGTGTGTTCAGAACACTCTCAATACGATACACAGGCTGTGTGACATGAACTACTCTGTTCAAGTTCTGGTAGACTGAATACAAACAGATCTCTGTAGACGGGATATAAAATTCCACTCAGCCAGCTGTGTCCTTGGAGTAAAAGGAATCCTATAGGAGTCCCTTTTTTACAAAAGGGTGATCAAAGGAGATCCAAGAAGACTTGTGTATAGAGATTACATCAGTGGCTTAGCCAGGATGAAATTTTTTTGGGAGGGGGAGGGGGCTAGGTAACAAGTGGGGCCTGGTACCTCCGAGGGTCAGGCACTGCAAGACTATCTAAGCGGATCGCCACCATTGGTTGGCGCGGAGCTTACGCGAAAATTTTGGAATTTAAAACCCCTCCAGGTGGCCGGAAACGGCACTTCCCACGTGTTTTAAGCTGGATGTACCCAGCCTTGAAGTACGAATCTCATGTGTGCGACTTCTCAAATAATGAGAATAAAAAATTAATCTATGAAAAATGGTAATACATACACTTTTAACGGACCCCAAAACTGGGCATTTCTCATTTGTGGCATGGGGGAATGAGACTAAAGGGAACCGGTATCTCCGTTTCCCTTGGAAAAAAAATTGTAAACTTCAGGGAGGACGTAGATCGCAAATACGGCAATATTTGAATGGATTTCAGCTTACCCAAGGCAGTACCTTACCCTTTAAGAGGAAAACCAAAAGTAGTTGTGCCCCTCTGAGAAACTTTCTTTGCGTTAGTTTTCCTAGATGCAAAATGATGTTTGGCAAAACTTTGAACTGATCATAGGCCTAATTTTTAGGTTTTGCCTTTTTGGGGGAGTATGAAAATATCAAAATACTCATTTTTAGTTTTTGTAGAGATTTTAAAAGTGACATAAATACTACAAAAGAAACGATGTTTTCCAGTTTTCAGTGGTGTATAGATGAAACATGGTGCAGTATTTGTTCAGTCATATATAGGTTCATTACGTAGTCATAATTAAAATACTACGAGTAAATCTCTCAAAATATTTGAACCGCGAGGCAGAAGTATGGATCATGTGGGAAACACATGAAATCCGGACCTTGTGGACATTTTACAAATCCACCCGGACTCCACTGCCAACTAGTAAAAAGAGGTCTTGACGAAAAAAATCGTCCTACAGTGGCACTTGTCATGGGTAGTAGTGAGGCACGACATGGGCCTTCTTGTTAAAGATGGAAGGGGAGAATTATCCGAAGGCAGTGCCTTACCCTTACCTGCTTACGTCATATTTTGTGTATGATAAAGTATAGGAATGGTCGTGTAAGAATAGTCTCCAGTGTACGATTGCCCTTTTTACAGTAAATCAACCAGCCATCCGAAAGGCAGAAAGATCCTAACCTATAACAAAGTTACATTAAAGTTTGTCGTCGAGACTTTCGTTTCATCTTCGAAGTGAAAAGCAATAAACGACAGTGCAGATCACATAGGGTATCTAATTTAGAGAAAGTAGGCATTTTTAAGTTATTACTTGATTTTATACGTGCGCACAAAATGTGTTTTACACACATTCATGCATGTTTTTATTAATTGTTGCGCGTTTTATTTATTTACTGTTTACTGTAATACTTTAAAGTTTATTTCCGTTCAAATATTTAATTTTTTATTTAAATTACTTTATCAGGACGCGAAAATCTGGGGGATGGGGGGGGGGGCTGAAGAAAATGGGAGGGGCATAGCCCCCCCCCCCCCGTGGCTACACCACTGGATTACATTATTGAGATAACTGAAGTTGCTCTTGCCCTTTATTTATGGGTCCTGTTACTAGTTTCACCGAGGAGAAAATAGTCGTAGGTCAGCTCACCAGCCTCACATTGTATTAGGCTTCAGTTGCCGTAACCATGGGTTACATTGAACAATGCGTTAGGGATTTAAGCACCTTTCAAGCAAAACTGTTTAAAACTCAAAACGATTGTTTCATAGAACTATTCAAATTCATTTTCTTGCTTCCCAATGTTATTTATTTTTTTTTTAATTTCAAACTTCAGGTACCCTTAAGGTAACACCAGACAATGACATCAAATGGGTTGATTAGTTAGATGGAGTTTTACATGTTGGTTCACGTCGAGCCGTCCATGGCCTTTTGTCCAGTTGTGGCTCTCTGGCCTGCTTTCCTCACTCCAGTGCTTATGCGGAGCATCAAACACAACGACAGCAGGATCCACTTTTAGAGTCTTTGGTATGACTCCACCTGGAAATCGAAGCCGGGCCTTTTGCGTGAAACTTGGAGGCGGATGCTCTACCGCTAGACCAAACACGCGATATAGAATAAAGATTTTAGCATAAAAATAAGTTTACCGTATAATTTCAATATAGCGAATGTTCACGCAATCGTTTACTAGCTTTAATGCTAAAATAGTTATCGTGTAGTACGAATTCGATGTATCCGAATACGTTACTCCCGCAATCTGGTGTGACCATGGTTTAAAGCTGAACTAATGTGCGTAACATTAGTTCAGCTTAACACCATGGTCAAACCAGACTGGGTTTGAAAAAACGACAAATTTAGCAACGCTTTGCTTGCAATTGCTCTCAGTCATGTGAGCCCTTCACCATACCCGAATAACTAAACGAAAATGAAACCATCATGAAAAAAACAATTTCGAACGGAAATTAAGTGTTTTTGTCGAGCTTATGCCAGCCCTTCATTTGTGAAATGAATGAGAGATTTCCGAACCAAACGCCCGTAGAAACCTTTACCGAGCGATTATCTTTGACCCAGCGGCGTAGCTAGGATGGGATTTTTTTTTTGGGGGGGGGGAGGGCTAGGAAACAAGTGGGGGGGGGCTGGTACCTCCGAAGGTCGGGCACGGCAAGGCTATCTAAGCGGATCGCCACCGGTTGGCCCGGAGCCTACAAGAAAATTTTGGGCTTTAAAACCCCTCCAGGTGGCCGGAAACGGCACTTCCCACGTGTTTTAAGCTGGATGTACCCAGCCTTGAAATACGAATCTCGTGTCTACGACTTCTCAAATAATGAGAATAAGAAATTAATCTATGAAAAATGGTAATACATACACTTTTTAGGGACCCCAAAACTGGGCAAATCTGATCTGTGGCCTGGGGGATGAGACTAAAGGGAACCGGTACGTCCCTTTCCCTTGGGAAAAATTGTAAACTTCAGAAGGACGTAGATCACAAATGCGGCAATATTTGAATCTAAGCGGAGCGCCCCCACCAGTTGGCGCGGAGCTTAGAAGAAAATTTTGGACTTTAAAACCCCTCCAGATGGCCGGAAACGGCACTTCCCACGTGTTTTAAACTTAATGTACCCAGCCGCAAATACGGCAATATTTGAGTGGATTTCAGCTAACCTAAGGCAGTACCTTACCCTTTAACAGGAAAACCAAAAGTAGTTGTGTCCCCCTCTGAGAAACTTTGTTTGCGTTAGATTTCCTAGATGCAAAATGGTGCTATGTTTGGCAAAACTGATTATAGGCCTAAGTTTTAGGATTTTCCCTTTTTGGGGAGCATGAAAAATATCACAATATTTTTAGTTTTTGTAGAGATTTTGCAAGAGGCATACATACTACCAAAGGAACAATGTGAAAAATGGTGCAGTATTTGTCCATCGGTACATTACGTAGTCAAAATTAAAATACTACGAATAAATCTCTCAAAATAATTGAACCGCAAAGCAGAAGTATGGATCATGTGGGAAACACATGAAATCAGGACCTTTTGGACATTTTACAAATCCCCCGGACGCCAGTGTCAACTAGTAAAAAGGACTTGTCGAAAAAAGTCGTACTACAGTGGCACTTCGCATGGGCAGGAATGAGGCACGACATGGGCCTAGGCCTACTTGTTAATGATGAAAGGGAAGAATTATCTGAAGGTAGTACCTTACCCTTACCTGCTTACGGCATATCTTGTGTATGATAAAGTATATGAATGATCGTGTTAAAGTGGTCTCCAGTGTACGTTTGCCTTATTTTCAGTAATTAATCAGCCATCCGAAAGGCAGAAAGGTTAGTGAAATGCAATAAACGACAGTGCAGATCACAAACGGTATCTAGTGAAAGTAGGCATTTTGAAGATATTACTTGATTTCATACGTGCGCACAAAATGTGTTTTACACACATTCATCCATGTTTTTTTTTTTAAAGTTTTACACATTTTATTTATTTATACTGTTTTGAAGGAAATACTTCAAAGTTTATTTGGAGTCGTAAAATGAAATAATTAAGTTTTTTGAGACAGCTTTGTGTTTTTCGGCCACTTAATTTACACCACCACGGCACTGAGATCCGGGTCATTGACCCCGCATGTAAACCTGCCCTTAATAGTGATGCATATCATGCATGGGACGCACTTGAGATTTTATTGCTCGGCCGAAAATATACCACATGGCTATTTATTCGGATGAGCCTCCACTCCCTCCCCTAATCGTCTCTAGAACCGATACAGGCAGCGGCTTATCTGGTCATCCGACGGATCAGTGAGTTCCTAGAGCTCACACTCCCTGATGCGACAAAGCTTTCGAATTCACATTGAGCTTGACTTTCAAAAGGAATGGTAACAATAGTTCCCTACCGTGACTTAGTTCTGTTCCCAGCGAGGAGCAATAAGCAAGTTCGGCAATTCGTTGCCGCATGGAATTGTGGGACACAGCGTACGATATACAAACCGAGCTCAGCACGTAGCCTGTACACAATTCCCTTGTTTTCGTTGGTGCATACAACACTAGCTAAGTGTCTAACGAAGTCGAACGAAAGTAGGGGATCAAAGCCACCTTACGGCAGATTTAAATGGAAATTTTTACACCAAAAAGACAATTAAGACACAGTTCACTGCACAAAACCACACTTGAGATCTGTTATGGATAGATTAAGAAAGAATGATTTCACTCAAATTTTGGAATAAGTGTTGTAGGTACGGGATTGGTTTGTTTATCCCGACGATTTGCACGATGTGCGCATGTGCATGCACAGGCGTACGAGGCGGGGCAGGGGGCAGACTGCCCCCCCCCCCCCAAATTTTCTCAAGACCTAAAATTCGGGCAGGGGTCTGGAAAAGTTCGGGGAGCCGTTTGAGTCTTAAAACCTGGTTTGTTTCTACTAACACAGACAACTATTAGGCACGCCCGAGTTCCTTCAAACACTTGGCCGAAAAAATAATAAAAAAGCATTATAGTTACGGTACTATTTTCATGAAAACTCTAAAAGATACCAAAATTCGCGACACATTCGGGCAGCTTATGAAAAAACAATTTTTCATCAGCCTCACTTCATATTCTTTGGCAAACCTTTGCCCGAAATGACACAATATTCGGGCAAAAGTTGCAAAAAAGTTCTGGGATATTTTTAATTGCCAGATTACAAGGGGAGAGAGGATGTATACAGTCCCCAAAATGTTGCCCGAACAAATCAATCAAAAGCTATCTTCTACCATATTACTAAATGACAATAACCAATAGTCACCAGAAGACTGAAACGTACTTGGTCGAAAGATATTTGCGCAGCGTATGAATGAGATGACGGTTTTGCACTTTTCAAAATGATCCTCTAAAAATTGTGCGAAACTTTTTAACCTGCAGTGCTGTGGAACCGAAATGCGGGCAATGGTAAACAAATCAGCGTAGCTTGTTTGCTCACTCATACGAATTTAGTGTGAACAAATCTGCAAGTAAGTCTGCCCACAAAGTCATGTAAAAACATCTAGCAACGTGACAAGCCGGGTTTCTCAAACGGCGTTAGTAGAAAAATCATTTATATATAGTCGGGAGTTCGGCCCGAGTCATATAGACAGTTGTATCAATTCAGTGGAACTGGAATTCGTACAAGAGTCGCAACCATGGGCGTCCGGAAGGGGGGGGGGGGCAAGGGGCACTTGAAAAATCAAACTTGTGAAAAAAAATCATTAAAAATTGAAACAAAATAATTAAAGATAAATCATCAAAATATCTTCACTCACAGCGTCAGTTCCTACTCCTGAAATATGCGGACATTTGATAAGGAATAGCAAAAGAGAAGATGGTGTGCTGAACAGTGAAATCGCAATTTGGGGACCATCATTCGTGATATCTATTGGAAATTTGTAATTGTAAAAACTATGCCACAATTGTACTAGTTGTCCGGTGTGTAGTGTGCATATGGCATCCGACTATTGATGAATGTGTTGGTCTTGGTTTGGTCCCGTGCTGATCTCAAGAGGCGACGCCCGGATGTAACTGGGATATACAAAGTGACTTGGAGGGGGGGTGGGGGTGGGAAGGGGGGGGGGTACGATTCATAATTGGGCAACGGACATAGGCCTATATAGGCTGTTTGACAGTTGTAAGTTTTATCGTGCATAGGCGTGTGAGGACATGACCGAGAGGCAGATTTCCCTGAAACAATATTTTACATTGAAAATTCTAAAAATCTAAAAATTACAGACATGAAATTCTTGTTTCAGGGCTGGGTACATGCAGCTTATAACACTCGCCAAGTGTCGTTTCCGGCCATCTGGAGGGTTTGCAAGGCCCAAAATTTTCTTGTACGCTCCGCGCCAACTGATGGTGGCGCTCCGCTTAGATAGTGTACGCAATTGAATCATCCATGAATGACTTTGCCCCCCTCCTGTAAAAATATCTGCGGACGCACATGGTCGTAACAGAGTCACAGACATACGGTACTCATGTTTTTAATTCGTTCTACAGTTTTCCCCGGAAAGATACAAGACCAGGTAATGTTTTATACATTCCCAGGTGAGGTATATCATTATATTATGTTTTTTTCACATCTCAAATGTTTTTTTAAGGACGAACCTCAGTTACCGATTGCTGGATCGGGGAAGAATATATGAATAGTGCCTTGTCAACGCCCTTTTTTCTTTAATGGGTACGGTTTGTGGGGATCAAGTGTGCCAAAACCGTTGATATGGACTTAGGTCGTTTGCTCACTAGGAAATAATTTGCGCCCTTGTTTGTTTAAATGCATATAAACAGGCTGCTACCTTGCTTGGGAATCGCGCCAAAATTGAGTTAATCGGTCTTTAAGGGCCAATTCGTTGCATGGCATCCCCACTCAGGTAATTCGGGCCTCTGAATCTGAGCTAAACAGGCTGCTAAAACACACGTGATCCTTGTAAAGTTCGACGAAACTTATATTTAATAGGCAGCCGGAATACGATGCAATGCCATCCTCCCTTGAAGTTGACAAGCCTAGGCTTGAGATTTTCGAGGGTTTCTGAAGTTTTTCAATTTTCAAAATTATATTGATGATAATCTCATGCTGCATGACGTAAAATAGTTTGTAGAACGCGCAAAAAAACTCATTTTCCAATGATTATAGCTTAATGTAGTCATCCAATGGTAGTGCCAAGTGGTACATTTCATCTGGGAGTTTTCTGACCTTTTTGTCGATTTGCTCATTTTTGGTGAAAATTTTGTTGCAAACGAAAGTTCAAAATATCGACGGCTTTGATTCTGCTTATAAGCCTGGGAGAGGCCATTTCCGGCTGTCTGAGGGTTCTGATTTTTCAAAATTTTCTGTACGCTCCGCGCCAATTGATGGTGGCGCTCCGCTTAGATAGTCTTTCGGGCAGAATTACATTTTTCGGGCACAGAACCCTCTCCCCCCCCCCCCCAAACTGAAATGCCCCCGTACGCCTATGTGTGCATAACCACCAAAAATGAATTATCGAACTGGCTTATTGACATGATAGGGATTGTATATACTGAATGATACGTTTCAGATGTTTTGATGCGACATAGGTCTAACTCAGGAACTGAGAACTCGCAAAGCTCGCCAAAATTTCGATAATTTTGAAAAAGGCCCCGAGAAAGTTTTTAGCCACTCATATGTTGCTATGATCTAATATATAGCCACGGGGTGCATGGGGGTTGCATGGGGTCAGAATCCCCCCATGACCTAACCTTGCAATGCAAAAAAACCCTAAAATAGCGGTTTTTCACCTGTATTCACTTGTGTGCCAGGTGGCTGACGGGAAAGGGAGTCAGACACTCATGTAATCCCCCATTAGATGCAACAAGCGATCTTTAGTGAGGAAGGACTTGAACATGTTAAAGGAGTTGCAATCGACAGCTTCAGGTGGTAACTAGTTATTCCAAGCGCTGATGGCCCTTTGTGTGAAGAAGTACTTCCTTGTATTTAGTTTACAATGGCCCTTATATATTATGTGGCTGTGCCCTCTGATAACTCCGTGCATGTTTTCAAAAAAGACTACTAGAATTCATTTCTTCAAAACCCATAAAAATACGAAAAGTTTCATTGAGATCCGCCCGAAACCTTCTCATTTCTAACGACATAAGACCAAGATCATCAAGTCTCTGCTCATAAGGCAAATGACGAACATCACTACACAGCATGGGCACTGAGAGTGTCTTGATTACACATTATGGACTTGTATGACCACTGGGACAAGTCATGAAGCAATAAAATAGGATTGTGTCTGGATAAAGATGAGTTTTAGATAAATGTGGGAGGGGCTAGAAGTATAGACGGGATCTATTCGCTAGAGACGGGCTGCATTTGTCAGGCGTTGGGGCCAATGAATTGGGAAGGATGGTTACTAGGGCTGTGGAATCCCAGTTGTCAAACTAGTTTCAGGGGCGAGGGGTTATGGTGCTAGGAGTATCTCTGATGTTGGTTGTGTTGAGGGTCCTATTCAAGCTCACAGAGGTTTTAACCATATCTCAACTGACAGGGCAGTTTCTGGGATCAAAGTTGTGTTTGCTAATGTACGGAGCATTCTTAACAAGTTCGATGAATTCCTTGCACAGATTTCCATTGACAATCCAGACATTGTTGGAGTTACTGAATCATGGCTCCATAGTGAGGTAAGCAACTCTGAAATTCAGGTTCCCGGGTACAAAATTTTCAGGCAAGATAGGATTGATACTGTGGGTGGTAGGGGTGGAGGGGTTTTATTGTTTGTCAAGGATAGTTTAAATTGTGTTGAAGTCACAACCAAGTTTTCCTGTGGGTTCTCTAACTGCTTGTGGTGTGAACTTAGCTGTAGCAATGATTATGGCACCCCTTGCTTGTCGGTATTGTTTACCGTTCACCAAATTCTTGCGCTGAGAATAATCAGAGTTTGTTCCAAATTTTTAGAAAAATTTCTTCCAAAAAGGCTGTTGTGTTTGGGGATTTTAACTTTCCAGATATTGATTGGCATTCCTGTACTAGTGGGTTACATGGGAGGGATTTTCTTGAGGTTGTGACTGATGGTTTCTTTACCCAGCATGTTCTGTTTCCCACTCGTGAGGATAATTGTCTTGATTTGGTGTTAAGTACAGATGAGAACATGGTTAGAAATGTAGCTAATGGTGGTAAGATAGGGTCCAGTGACCATGACCTTATTTGTTTTGAGTTACATTGTTTCAGCAATCATGCTAGTAGTGACAAAAGAATTCTTGATTTCAGCAAGGCTAACTTTACTCGTGCTAAGGAGCTTTTAACCATAGATTGGGCGGCCCGTTTGTCTCACTTGGGTCCTGCTGAGGCATGGAGTGTTTTCCGGGATGTTGTTTCTGACACGACAAAGTTGTGCATCCCACTTAAGAAAGCTGTGGTTAAAAATAGGCCAATTTGGATTTCTAGAGAAGTTCTTAGAGCAACTAGGAAGAAACGTAAGTGTTGGCGTCGCTATAGGGCCAGTAAAAGTCCAGAAAACTTAGCAGCTTACAAGAAGCAGGAATTCTTAGTTAAAAATTTGGTAATTGGAACTAAAACTAGGTTTGAAAAGCAGTTGGCCAAGGAGGTTAAGATAAACCCCAAAACTTTTCATGCCTATGTGAGGTCTAAGCAGAAGCTTAAGGAGGGTGTGGGGCCTCTCAAAGGTGATGATAATTCTTTGGTTAGTAACCATCAGGACATGGCTAATTTGTTAAATGACTATTTTGTATCTGTTTTTACCGAGGAATCATCTTTGTTGGGGACGTGTAATGGTTCTGATGTCTCTACTTCAATCAGTTATGTCATTTTCTCAGAGGAACAAGTTCGTAAAAAGTTAAAGAGTTTGAAAGCTTGTAAGGCCCCTGGGCCAGATGGGGTCCACCCAGCCATTTTACGTGAATGCTCCGAGATTTTGTCAGTTCCTCTTTCCATCATTTTTCAGAAGTGTCTGGATTCGAGTTTTGTTCCTACTGACTGGCGGGTAGCAAATGTTACTCCAATTTTTAAGAAGGGGGATCGAAGTAATCCTTGCAATTACAGGCCTGTCAGTTTAACCAGTGTTGTGTGCAAAGTTATGGAATCTTTGATTAAGGATAGTTTACTTAAGTATCTTTTAGATAATGAGTTACTTAATCTGTCACAACATGGTTTCCTGCCAAGCAGATCTTGTGTTACTAACTTACTGAGCTTTCTTGAAGATGTCTCTTCATCTCTTGATTCTGGGTATGGCGTTGATGTCATTTACCTTGACTTTTCAAAGGCTTTTGATAAAGTTCCATTAGGTAGGCTAATGGTTAAGCTGCATAGGTTAGGGGTTCAGGGCAATTGTGCTGATTGGATAAATTCGTGGCTTCATGGTAGATCTCAGAGAGCTGCTGTCAATGGTAACTTCTCCTCTTGGAAAGAAGTCACAAGTGGAGTACCACAGGGTTCTGTCCTTGGCCCACTTCTTTTCTTAATTTTCATCAATGATATTGATAGTTCTCTTACATCTCGTATAAGTAAGTTTGCAGATGATACTAAGCTTTATAGGAAAATTAGCATTTTGGATGATGCCTTACTGCTGCAGAAAGATCTGGATAGGTTATTTTCTTGGTCTCAGACCTGGCAAATGTCTTTTAATGCAGATAAGTGTAAGGTCCTTCATTTTGGTCCCAAAAGTTTTAGCTATGATTATAACATGAATGGTTGTGTTTTAAGTAATGTCACCTCTGAGAAAGATCTGGGTGTTGTAATTACTGGGGACTTAAAGTCATCAAAGCAGTGTGCAGCCACTGCTGTAAAGGCTAATAGAGTGCTTGGATTGATCAAGAGGAATTTCATCAATTTTAGTAAGGATATTGTACTTAATTTGTATAAGCAGTTGGTAAGACCCCATCTTGACTATGCAGCTCAGGCTTGGAGTCCCTTCTATGAAAAGGACAAGTTTGTTTTAGAGCAGGTTCAGAGGAGAGCCACTCGCCTCATTCCTGAGGTGAGAAATTTGCCCTATCATGCTAGGCTTAAACATCTTGGGCTTACCACCTTGGAGCTGAGAAGGATTAGGGGAGACATGCTCCAGGTTTTCAAGTTCCTTTGTGAAAGAAATCCCCTGCTGACTTGTAGTTATTTAAGGGTTCAAGGTAATTCTCGGGTGCGTGGGCATTGTAAAAAGCTTGAAAAGCCTTTTGCAAGGCTTGACATTAGGAAGTTTAGTTTCTCCCATAGAGTTGTCAAAGAGTGGAATTGTCTACCACATTGGGTAGTTAACTCCCCCTCAGTTCACTGCTTTAAGGTTAACATTGACAGGTTTTTCCATGGCTGTGGTAGAATCTGATTGTTTGGGGCTGTAGTCAAGCTTTGGTGGTTTGACTTTTGATTAGGGCTTGGTCTTCAGGGCATCTTATGGGGCCTTGGCCCTCCTTTGCCCTTCAACCTGTTATGTTATGTTATGTTAAGTAGGTTGGGAGAATTGGAACTGTTTGGGATGATGAAAATATGCCTTTAAAGGCCCAGTTCCCTCACGTACCCCAAACAGTACCAATTCTACTACCCTTCTTTCTGAAGCCCTTCACACAATTTTCTGAAATTTATCCTCATCCAGATACAATCTCAGTTTATTGCTTCAAGGTGAGTATAAAAAAACTCAATATAATAAAAACACTCTCAGTACATTCATGCTGTGTAATGTAAGCTTTGATACTCTGCATTGTTTGAATTAGCTGCCGAACAAAGAGATGAGCCAATTGAGAATCTCGGTACCGTCAACGTCATAACAGGTTATCACGTCAACAGGAAGACCATGATCGACAAAGTTAGTCACCTCCTCCATAAAAACTAGGCATGATTTGTCACTCATAAATCCATGCTGGGGGTTCACTGATTTATTTGTAAACATATAGGTAACCAATTCATCCCCGATAATAGATTCCATCACTTTTTTTCTCTCTATCCTTGGACTTTTCCCTCAATTCGTTCCCCCTCCACCAGCCCCTTTTCTCCCCCACCCACTTCCCCTCCCCCCTTCCCCCACCATGACACAATCCTGGTTACGGCGCCTGGAGTCACGACAGTTTTTTCAACTTTTACAGTAATAAAATACCCATATTTTCAGGAATAATGCTTCGTTGAAGCCACCGTAGCATTTGTCTGACCTGTCTGCGCTGAACTGGAGGCTAGCTACCTAGCTGAGCGCGCTGAATTTAATTGAGGGTTAACCTCGCCGCGCCGGTTTTCAATCCTAACGTTAACGAACCGAGGGGGGTGATCGATCTGCACGTACACATGTCAGTACTGCGGCTATGCTATAGGCTAGGCGCAGGCTAGGCTGTAACGCTGTTAATACAAAAGACAAACTAGGCTTAACAACAGCCAGAAACACCGATTCCCCACATTTGAAGGTAATTTTGTCATACCTAACCTAGCCTAGGCCTAGGCTAGGCCCTAGGCTAGCTTAGTTTGGGCTTAGGCGTAACGGTCAAGCCAAGGCCCCATAAGATATCCTGAACTCCAAGCCCTAGGCTAATCAAAAGTTAAACCACCAAAGCTTGGTGGTTCCCTCGCCTAGGCCTAAGCATTTGCATAGGCCTAACCTTAGGCCTATAGGCTAACTGAGTGAACATTACCTAGCCTAGCCAAGTTAGGCTATGTTACATGTTACTTAGTTAGCCTAGGCCTAAGCTTAAAGTTAGGTAGGCCTAGGCCTATTGCAAATGTTGATAGGCTACTACACTATTAGTATTAGCCACCGGTCTCCATACTAAACCTGGAAAGCGCTTGTGGCAGTATTTTTGAATCACCGTACCACCATCTTACCACTCCCAAAACACAGATTGGACCTAGCCTAGGCCTAAGTTAGGCTAGCATAGCTACTAGGCCTAGGCCTATATGTGTAATCGCACTTGCAACCACTAACGTTAAAGTACAATAAAGCTACGAAGTTAGCAAGACTTCATAGGAAATTGGGCAATTTAGTAACAAAAATGCCATCGCCTGCGGCTTTCAGTTGCACCAATGGATAGTTTAAACATGGGTCATACTAAATGTAGCCTGGCTCACCTAACCCTTGAACAGGACCCAGCATTACGTTCCTATGCTATACACTTCTTTTCTGGGCCCTTGCCCTGTATACACAAAAACAGCTCATTTGCCTACTCACGCGTGAGTAGGCATTCCTCATGCCCCCAAAAAGATACCATTTCTCACCAAACTTTCCACAGATGATCTTTGTCATCACACTCACCTTCCACACAAGTCTGTTAACAAAATAAGACCTTTAAAAGGAAAATTTTGGCTGGATAATTCTGCGAGTAACGTTAAGCCTATGCAGAATATTTTTCAGTAGAAGAAGTCAGTGTTTTTGTCATGTGATCTCATATAAAATGGGGAATCCTACGCAGTGACTGTACAATTTCGTAATGTACAGAGAGCTTACTATATAAAGTACAAGTATTGACTAGCCACGCTTACTAATTGGTCTTTGATAGCTTGTCGAGCGGAAGTCCTTCCCATCATGCAACACAGTAGCAGACGATCAAAATGTCGATGTTACTGCCAAGGATGGCACCACATTTTTCCTGCCTTTTGCTGTGAATTCGCTGGTATTAAACATTCCAGAAGGTATAAGTGGTATTTAAGAATGCTCAAAATCATTATGTTAACTCAAATCTGTTCTATGAACCATACCATCGTAATTAGAGCTCAGTTTGTTGTTTTGGCTTAAAACATTGTTACCTTTGTACATGTAGGCCAGTGACCGTAGTAAGGAGTGACTACAAGGAGCGGATTATACGGTCACGTTCAGTGACTAGGCTCACCCGGCTTGCCCGTACTACCTAGCCCTTGAACAGGACCCAGCTTTACGTTCCTATGCTTTACACTTCATTTCTGGGCCCTTGCCCGGTATACACAAAAACACAGCTCATTTGCCTACTCACCCGTGAGTAGGCATCCCTCACGTCCCCAAAAAGATACCTTTTCTCACCAAACTTTCCACAGATGATCTTTGTCATCACATTCACCTTCCACACAAGTCTCTTAACGAAATAAGACCTTTAAAAGGAAAATTTTGGCTGGATAATTCTGTGAGTAACGATAAGCCTATGCAAAGTAATTTTTCAGTCAAAGAAGTCGGTGTTTGTCATGTGATCTCATATAAAATGGGGAAGCCTACGCAGTGACTGTACAATTTCGTAATGTAGAGAGAGCTTACTATATGAAGTACAAGTATTGACTAGCCGCGCTTACTAATTGGTCTTCGATAGCTTGTCGTGTGGAAGTCCTTCCCATCATGCAACACAGTAGCAGACGATCAAGATGTCGATGTTACTGCGAAGGATGGCACCACATTTTTCCTGCCTTTTGCTATGAATTCGTACGTACCCCTTCTGCCATTGCTGATGAGATACAACACCGCATTAAAAAGGTCACTTTGTGCTCTTTTTTTCAAAAGGAAACCCAAACATTTGAGTTAAAATTTTTTTTGCGATCTTGTTAAGTAACAAGCCCTAGCATGGTGTGCTATTGCTAGACGCGTTTCCTCATTTTTAGGCCTTCCGCAAAAAATGGTGTCCTTCCCCGACAGGAGATGAGACAGGACAATTAATGTACATGGAATGAGGTATAACAGAGCTAAAAAAAGTGATTGAAAATTGATTCCAAATATGCTTTAAAATAGTATTGCAAAGAAAAAATATGTTTAGGATCACCTACCTATTAACTTCAGTCGTTTAATTTCTTATTTAATATTTTTAATAAAACCCCCGCCGTTGGGTGTTGTTTAAGCCTTATTAACATGTGCAATGATGCAGTGGCACCTTCAGAGAGGAAGTTTGATACTGTATCACTCAGATGCATGATTTGATGCTCCTTTTGATAACTTGGATCATTACCCGGCTTAATTGGCTCCCCATCATATGAAATTGATATTGGCGCCCTAGTGACCAGGGCAGCGCCGTCTAAGCTGAGATCATCATTAGAGTTGCGTGCAATTTTTCTTCTCTTCTCACATTTCCTTGCGAATTTACCAGACAGTCACCCCTGCCGTAGTCCCTGCGCAACAATACCGCATGCTACACCTAAAAAACTAGCAAAAATTCAATTGAGAGACACTTCCACTGAAAAATCCTGTACAAACATTGAGGGTGTCGGCCTTTAAACAATTACGTCGTTTGAAATATTTCAAAGGTGAAAATGCAATTCATGATATACAAAACAAAGACTTGGATTTTCAGCCCTTTTCTAATTAAGAAACACAAGAGAACGAAAGAGGAAAGGGGCATATTTGGGCCTTGTCTTGATTCTCAAAACGAATGCAACAACAGGGGTCCAGTGCCAGGGTATTTTGATATAATGGGGCAAAGCATGAGTTGAATGCTTCTTCTCCTTCTCCTCTGGCTTCTTTTCCTTCCATTGTTTTCATATTGTCTTGCTAATATAGGAGACGGTCCCCCAACCCCACCATGTCATACCAATACACCCTGTGCAAAAAGACCGCGTAAGCATGCACCCTTTTTGTAATTGCGAAAACGCATATTGAACTATCAAACTTTCCTTTCAGAGATGTTTCTATTAATTCAAAACACCTTTCCAGACATTGGAAGTGTTACCCTTACTTGCAAAAAATTACATTACAGCATGGTTTCATGAAATCTTTCAATAGGGAAACACAATTCCTGATATACAAAAAGAAGCCCGACTTGGATTTTCAGCCCTTTCACAGATACAAAACACAGTAGGCCTACAATATTTCCTGCGATTAATATCCCTTTTTAAGTTATGCTAAGGATTGAAGGTATTAAAGTTTATGTGATCCTGAGATTCTACGAATACCGAAGGAAAACATCAATGAAAGGGGCATATATTTTGTTGGTTTTAATTTACAAATCGAAGACTGTAGAAAGCCATCTGCTGGGAATGGACTATCTTTTATGTAAAGACTCTCTCATTAACTATCAAACGCCTTTTTCAAAGGTTATGTGGTTTTCCGGTAAGACATAGGCCAAGTTTTCAAATGAAAGATACACAAAAGTTCGCTTGGTATGCAACTATCATTAATGTTGCTACTAGTGCAATAAAGACACAATTGTGAGTACGCCCTCTATTAGAGACTACACACATTGCATAGCCGGGCTACATTTAGGTAGTACGGGCGAGCCGGGCTACTTTAAGTATGACCGTTAAACATTGCCAAAGAACATTTCACTAACAAATGGATAGGTAGAAACAAAAATATGCAAATAACAAGGCTCGAGACAGGTGGATGGGTGACCTCATGATTTTCAATCACAGGAAAAACTTGTTGATGGTTAGCATCATAATTGGGGCCAGTTAAGGTCTCTGTGGGTTTGGGATGGTTTTGGTTATTTGATAAAGCATATTTGGACAACTCTTGCTGTTTCAGACAGGCTGTAATGCACCATTATAATGCTCTTTGTTGCAATTTTGAACAATTAGGCCTACACTGAACATCATTTACTTGTTGTTTTGGCAAGTTAAACCACATTTATTTTGACTCATTACATTGTGACTGTGTAAAGCATACGAGGCGGGGGTGCAAGTGGTCACTCACCCTCCCAATTGGCGCAAAACCAGTTGTCTATTCGGGCAGAACATGGGCAAAACATGATAAATGGTGACACCAATTGGGCAAAATGCTCTTGCCCACCCCCCAAAGAAAATTAGACCTACCCCGTACGACTCAGTGTACATGATGGTCCGACAAGTTGTTATTTTTTCATATTGTTTGAATACTGTAGCACAATCATATTTAGTTTGTTTGTTGTTTATAATTCATTTTGTTGAGGTAATTAACTGACGCATAGACAGGGAGTTGCACTAAATAACGTCTCCATGCAAAGAGTGACTTTCAAATAGGGAAAGGGGGAGTGTGAGTTGGTTGGGTGCAAAATCTTCATCACTAGTGTAACCATTTTTAGACCTTAACTGATTTGGTACTGTGTCAATAAACATTATTTTATCTGAGCATATACTTTCCACATTCAACTCTTAAATGTAGGCCTGAAGTTCTTGAAGCTTTCAGCACTTTTACCCAATTTGAACTGTATTGCTGTGAGTCAAGAAAATTTAAATGCAGAGGGCTAGGCTACAAGTAGAAATTGCCTTGATAGAGATTATTGGTGGACTGAAGGGTTTGAAGGGGGGGAGGCAGGGTTACGGGTATAAATACATAGATACTGGTGGGGGTACACATATGGGTTAAAAGAGTGTTTCAAGAGTGTTAAATAATTTTTTGAGAGACTAGCTGTGGGCTGTTAATATGACTGTATGACAAAAATTATTTTTACAAGATATCAAAAAGTGCAATTATTTTTTAATCTTTATTTTAAAAATAAAGCAATGTAATTTTTAACATTGAAGTAATTATTTTTGATTTTTGTGATTTAAAGAGGTGATTAAATTAAGAGAGCATCAAGTTTAAAAGGAGAGTGTATTTTTATTTTCTTTTGTCATATTACATGGTTTTAAGCTGTTATCAGTACCTACTCCATGGAACTGCTTTCAACTTGAAAATTTCATCATGCACATGTATAGTGCTACGTACACCTTTTGGGTCCTCAGTCTGTTCATGTATGGCTCTCTAAAAGGCTTATTGTGCTTATTTTCAAAACCTCGAATATTCTGTACAGTTCCCTCCACCCACCCGATGCTCCTTCGTCCACTTTCCTCACCACCACGATTGCTAAGAAGTCAATAACAAGTGGTGACTGACAACTTCTGCACAGAAATGTACGCTCAGCTATTAGTCAGTTGCGTAAGAATGGGAGTGGTATGGCTGCCGTCACATGTTCGTGGTAACTTCGACTGTTTGTACATGCTTCTATAGGGGAAGCGCTATCCAGGTTTATTATGGAGATCGGTGGTATTAGCCTGGGTCTGCTAGGCTACAGTAGTCATACCTGTCATCATGGAGTTGTCAGAGAGGAGAAACGTTCTAGGCTATAGTCTCCAGACTTTGATGCCAGCCATCATGCCAAAGTAGGAGGTAGCTAGGCCTGCAGTATGTTATTTATGGTTGGCTATACCATTCATCACAACCAAGGCTAAGCTGGATGTAGCCAAGCCTATTATTACAGGTATTTCATTTGAAGTCATCACCAATTTCTCTTTAGGCCAAGGCCTATATTACTTGCACAATTTTGTTTCGTAATGATAAAAAAAAAATTGTGGCTCTAATTGGGTTTCCATACCCACAGTTATGGGGTTAGGGTTACGTACGCATAGTAATGCGGTAAGGGTTACGTTACATAAGCATAGTAATTAGGGTGAGGGTTATGTATGCATAGTAATACTGGGTTAAGGTTTAGGGTTAGGCCTAGGGCATGTGCATGCATATACATGTACAGTATGCCACTTCCAGGTAAGAAAACACAATTAGTACCCATAACTCTCTGTTTACATCTAGGCAATTCAGGTCTGTGAAAATATGACCAGTGGGGGAATTGATCAACACTAGGGTTGGGTTGTACAGTTTGTACTGCAAAATATTAGTACCAGTACTGTGAAATACATGTCTTGTTGTGGACAGTACTTATTACTGGTTCATAACTCACATCAGGCCTTCAATATTGAGGTGTGTGAGTGCCATCATTCACCTAAAATCCCACCTGGATGAAGAAGGATTTCATGTATGAATTTACTTAAGTTTAATGAACTGAACTGGCCTTTCGAAAAATACCAAATTTGATCTAAATTGTTGAATTGGTTGCCACCCGACGTGAAGTTGTAATTCATAAGCCAATGGCTTCTCCCACTTTCGTGGTCGCTTAGCATTGTAAAAACTACTGCCCTGCAAGGCCTGATAAAAATATAAAAAAAAATAAAACAAAACAGCACACCTACTGTACCATGCTCTTTTACTTTCTAAGGAGTGTGATTTGTACAGTAGCACACTTGGCAAATTCAAAACTCAAGGCCTCTCACATAAGCTCCTGTGTAATCAATTTATCCCCCTTTTTCAGAAGAAGGTGAGTAAACCAGCCCTTTCATCTCCATAAAAATAAGAAAACTTGCAATATGTTGATTTGTACTTTAAAAGAAGACAGTCTTGCAGCAATGTGTGAACTTACAGTAAATAAATGAAAAATAAATACCATTCAAATTGCAACTTCCAGGGGCATCAAAACAAACTTTTGTTCCCCTGAACCCCTTTGTAACTTTAGCCTTGGTAACATGGATTTGGACTTGGGATAACTTTAGCAATAATGAATCCTTTCCCCCCTTTTTTTTGTTAGAGTTTGCCACTGACTACTTCTATTGTGTGTGCTATATCCCTGAGCATGCATTGCCAATGTATGGTGACCTATACATGTATGTATGTATGCATGTATGTATGTATGCATGCCTATGGGTCGCTACATATTGCAATAATTGCATTGCATGTGCACAGAAAATCCCGGCGTGCGTATGACACCTTGAATGTTTGTGTACCGCACAATTCAGGAATTTCATACTGCACGTGTGCTATTATGTAATTAAATTCATTGGTAAACAAAATACATGTAAATATCACGCCTAATTACTTTAAGATTGGTTGACCGAACTATATAATAAGCCTTGCAATGCGCAACAATACTAAGTACACCCTGTGCTCAGAAGCCTTGAACAGCCAGAATCCACTTAATCTTCCTTGAAGATAATGCTTGTCCTTTTAGGCTGGGCTATTTTTTTAGATACTCTAGACAGTCTTGGTTCTAGCACCCAGCCTCCATGTTACAGTTGGCTTAACATCAGTTCCTACAGTAGCATGATGTAAATGAGCTATGTAACAGTGAAACAATTTTTTCTTTGAGTGTCATTTTACAATTCTAAATCATTTTTTTTTATTGTCTTTTTTTGTCTTATCCTGCCTGATCATAAGATGCTACAGTATGCACAGTGACTTGAACACCAATTAGTTTACAAGTATAGTAATATATTCAACAGTATATATCTGAAAGGGGAAAGTAGCAAAACAGGAATTCAGACAGAAACTCAAAAAGGGGGAGGGATTTATTACTCCCAAACTGCATGTCCAAATTGAATTTGAATTGAATTTGATTTTTTGAATTTTTACTGTGCTGTAAGCCAAAATGCCCTTTACCAAATTTTTGTGACCAGCGGCATGATTAAGTGGTTAGATGTGGTTGGATGGAGTTTTATGGCCCACTGTCTAGCCAATTGGTGTAAGTCAAGGCAGCCACCACGTTTTTTCTTGTTGTGGCACACTGGCTTGTTTTCCTCCCTTCTCCAAATGTTGATCACCAAGCACAATGGCAGTAAAGTCTTCGGTATGACCAGGGCAGAACTTGAACTCCTGACAGCAAGAACATCCAACTAACAGCAGGGAGGTCTAGAGTTTGACTTACCCAGTCATATCAGAGATTTTACAATGGGAAGCTATTGCTATTGTGCTTGGTTTTCAGAATATTGCAATGAAGCTGGGATAAAAACTAGGGAGCTGCAACTGGGAAAAGCCTTCACCAAGCCCCAGTTACCCCACATAAACCAATATGTTAGAAACTGGGCAGTGAAACGTCATTTGTAGACTGTAAATGACTTAACCAAATCTTTCCATTTGTATGTTGGGATAACCATAAGCAATATTCTTTCAGTTTCAAGAAAATATTGTATGCCAAATAGGTGCAGCAGATTGTTCAATTTCTTCTGCATTTCTTGTATTTGTGATGTACAGTAAAATGGCTGACCAAGATGCAGCACCTCAAGAATCAAGCACAGAGTTGGCAATCCTTGCAAGCAACTTGCAGCAAGTCCAGCACAAGATAATGAACCAATGGACTGGGAAAAGTTTGGATCAGTACCTGGAGCAATATCAATTGTCACAGGAACAGTGGCTGCAGCATGCAAAAGGTAAATTTTGAGGTAAAACAGAGACATATTGGATTGAAATGCAATAGAAGAATTGGTGAGGGAAGAGAAAGGCTGAGAATGTTTTCCTAGAGAATCTTTGCAAGGAGAATATCTTGGAAACTGGAAGGGAGTTTGGCTTTGTGAGAGACAAGAATGATAATGGTTAAGATTGAGAGTTTTACTTTAAAGCTAGAGAAAGACAGAATAAAAAGTACAGGACAGTTGGTACACTGTGCACAGGACAGGAGGGACAATGTGGTGGCACTTTAAGTTTGGTTTTAGTTAGTCAGTAAGATGGAGTTTTAAGGTAAGTCTTAGGCCCAGTTTGTCAACAGTACGTAGGTGTAATTTGAGTCAGCCACAACCCTTTTCCCAGTTGGTTTGAGGGTATAGTTATATAACCTGGCATAACTGCTCTTCCTAAAATGGATGTGCAGGTTACAAAGGTTTCTAGGGGCAAGGCTTGTTGTTCAATAATGAGTCTGTTCAATGAGGAAATTACTTTTTCTGTCCATGTTTTGTGAGGTAAATGTTGATCTGCTACAAGTTATTTGAAAGTCATGTTTAAAAATGGGAAGAGACCACCAAAGTATTACAGTTGTGTTGATTTGTGAAAGTTTTTAAAACTCAGTAGTTTGCTTTCATCTATACTCATGATGACAGTATTACTAGGTTTAAAGTAATCAAGAAAACACACTCTAACCCATCAAATAAAGGTAGATATGCACTTTGCCGTCCAGGGTTGAGGGAGGACTAGGGGTGGAGGGGGAGAGGGGTTGTTGTTTGGGGGCAGATGTTTAAAAAAGAGCTGTGAATTATTAGTATATTAATTGTACATTATGCCTTGGATCTGCAGATGAAATAAAGGAGATCAAAGGACGGTTGGACCAACTGCATGAAGAGTCCGCACAGAACAAAGAAGGTACTTAATTCAACAATTTTGTATTAATGGTTGTGAATCAAAAGTGCCAATTGCTATAAGAGTTTTCTAGAAGGTTTGTAGAAGTAGAGTACAAAAGTGCTTACTTCAATCAATAAGAGTTTTAGAATTAACTCCACACCTACTTACCTCACCTGTTTCACAATTTGGGCTTCTCCGTGACCGCATGACATGAGGTCTCCTGGACATTCAGATACACCGAGCCACTCCCTAAACCAGCAGGCCAGAGTCAGAAGAGACAGTGGCAGGAAATTTCAGCTCTGGTTATGGCTTGGAGGTGATCTCGGCAAAAAGATAGAAACAGCCTTCTGATACTGAGGCCTTAATGGCCGGATCTTTTAGACAGCTTGCAGAGGTTTTTTCAGAGTACCAGGGGACTGTCTGCCTTGGAAATTTTTCAGATATGCTGCAAATGATCATACTCCTCAGGAAATGAAGGGGTGGGGTAGATTTGCTTTTTTTATCACTGATACATTTATTTTAGTTTCTTTTCTTTATCCAGGTGTGCAAAACATCACTCTTATCACAGTTATGTGAAGTGAGTGATGGTGTGCCATCACTCCCAGACACCTCAAAACTCAAGGCCATGTAAATACTTGTACAGAACTGTCTCAACTTCAGATATCATCCACATATTAACATGACATCTTATCCTTGGGTTTTGTTTGATTTGGTGAAGTTTTTCACTTCAATGTCTAACCTTCTGGTTTAATTAAGCTATCTACACTTTCAACTGCTTCAAGTCATGGATGATGGAGATAATTACTGGCCTTTTGGGTCATAACAGTTGTTAATTCTTCATTTTCCATGATGTTGATCTGTGTGCTACTCAGAAAAAGGATATGTAAATTTAGACTTCCCACCCCTCATTTCTTGAGCAGGCACTGATGCTCAAAAGGTATCACAATGGGAGAAATGATTGACAAATGAGAGCTACGGTAGCCTTTAAGGGGGTGTTATGCAACAGGTGTTAGCAAAAGGTGGTAAGTCATGTAAAATGGGGCATATCAGCCTATTTGTCATTTTAATCACTGGAATGCCATTGTCACCAAAGCTCAAGTAGAAGTGTGGCATAATGGTACATATTGCGGGACATTAAATAAATCAAATTTGTAGATTTCAAAGCTTTCGCTTTTTAATTTCCCATCAGCCATTGCAGTTCAGAAAAGAAAAGCAGATGAGATGAAGCTAGCAATTGAGGATGCTGCAGAGAAACGTCAGAAATTGATGTTTGAAAAAGAAGAATTGATGAAAGAAATACAAGTAAAATCAAAGGAAATGAAAGATGAAAAAGAGTGTAAGTATTTAAAGGGAGTTTAATCTTCATAGTCAGTCCTTGTTTATCTGTTCCAAATATCAGGTTCTTCAGTTTGTAGTTGTGATGAAGTTTTTAAGATCAGCTAAACTTTAAAAGAGAAGGGTCTACGTATTTGGTAAAATAAAGGTTAGATATGTTGTAAGGGTATTTATTCACAGCAATGTGGTGAAATTTCCATTGAAATTTAATGTGTAATTATCAAGATAATTAGCAGTCAAAGTTGTTAGATTTTCACTACAAAGTGAACTTGTAGCAAGCATTTATGATGTCATACTCTCACATTAATGAGTTTTTTCCAAAGAACTACAATATCAACAACAAAGACTGAAAAAACAAAAGGAACAAAGCACTCTTCATCAAGGCGAGGAAGTGATACTCCTGCTTTCCTCAAGCTCACTTTGGGTCACAACCGTAGTAACTTCAGTTGCAAATCTCTAGAGAAAACCTTGTTCAGTTTGAATGGAAGTTTCACCAAATTGTGTAGTTTTAATTGCTCTTAATGCCAAAGCCCTTCCTTTAAAGTGGCTCATTGAGTTGGTTTATGAAATTAAACAAATTTTTCCAAACCTGTTGAGTTTTCTTCACATACCAATGACAAATGGTCTGTCTTAGGCAATTCCTATACCCTACACACAAATAACTGTTTTATGAGCGAGTGCTTAATGCTTCAAGTCGGTTTTCAAAAATTCGTGACCAGCCACTTTTTCAAATTATGTACAAAACCTTTACAAGTCAGGACACAAGAAAATTCAAAATTTTAGCATTTTCTGTGACTTTTGGACTTGAAACTTGACTTGTTATGCTAACTATAAGCACTGCTATGTGATAGTGACTCTTTGAGACTCTCATTCACTTATCGATTTCAACTCAATGAGCCTCTTTAATAACAAGGAATACGCTCTGTTTGAACTAGTCAATAAAAGTATCTGTCGAAAACGTATAAACACTCAATACACCAATGGTGTTTTAAGATGTTAGAATATGGTATGCTAATGAGAATGGATAATCTGGAACACCTTTTGAAATACTGCTAATTCTAAAGCACACTTATCAAAGTGTTCCCCATATAGAGGAGTAAAAAAACAATAAAAAGGACATTCAAAAGGGAAAGTTTTTATGTGGACAAGTAAACTTTGAAAACTACCGTACTTGACGGATGGCCAAGTAAGTGTAAAGAGAATCTGTTGGTCCTTTCCATATAAACCATATCTCCATGAATCACAAGTTTCTGTTTTACAGTAATTTTAACTGAACTTTTTTGTATAATAGATGTGCTCATTGTTAAGAGACAGCTGCATATAAATGAAATAATAATTTGAAAATTTTGGCAAACTTCTGATAACTCAAGTATTTTAGTCATGGAGGGCTAAGGGTGTGGCTCCCAGGCAAGCAAGCAAACAGGAAGTGTTCAAGGTCATAAAAACATTTTTAATTTTAAAGGAAAACAAAGCATGTTATGTGAGTTATACAACAAGAAAGTCACAAATTATTGCGCAATAGACCAATTTGTTTTAAGTGAATAAACTTCAACATTTTATATCTCAGCTCAGGAATGTCATATGAAGATGGGAGTTGGACTGTTAGAATTCATTTTTCATTTTCTTAAATATATATTTTTAAATTTTTTGACTTGAGGTACACTTTAAATCTTTGCTCTTTAATTGACATCAGGTTCAAAAGTTGCAGAGTGCTTCAAATTACCCAGTATATACATTTAACTGGTTAAACATTAGGGCCTTGCATGTTCACCACAATATCCCCTCAACTAAGATTGTGTCTGGACAAGAAGGAGATAAAGACAGTGGTGGGTGGGTTATAGGAGGGACAATATCCCCTGAAACAGTAAACTAAGATTGTGTTTGGACGAAAAGGAGATAAAAACAGTTGTGGGAGGGATATAGGAAGGACAATACCCCCTGAAACCGGTTAACTAAGATTGTGTCTGGATGAGGAGCAGATAAAGACAGTTGTGGGAAGGATATAGGAGGGAGAATACCCCCTGAAACAGTACACTAAGATTGTGTTTGGACAAGAAGGAGGGAAAGACAGTTGTGGGAAGGATATAGGAGGGACTTAATTTAAAAAAATTTGAACTGTCTGGGATGACAATGTTTGGTCTTTACAGAAAAGTCTTAAACAGTTCTGTATAACCCGTGTTGGTTTGTGTAAGCTATTGTTTTTGCATTGTAGAGTTTACATACATTGTTAATTTTTAGTTTTTGACAATATAGTTGATGTCATATAGATATTAATTATTGCTATTAGCATACACTAACCAGTATCTTATTTTCTTCAAAATGAAACTGGATGTCATTGTTCATTTAGCTGGGCAAGTACAAGATTTGACAGACAGACAAATCTGTAACAAACATGTTTTTTGTTTTCATGTTTGATCAGTGCTAGAGGCACAGCAGGAAGCAACAAGACTAAGGCTGAATGAATTGAACAAGGCAGAAGATTTCTTCAAGGACAGACTGGGGTTAAGATTTAAGAAACTTGATAGTAAGTATGAACCTCTAAAATTGTTACATATCTCTAACCCCTGTCATTGAAATGGTATGTTTGGTCAGTTTTTGATTTTTTGAGCAGTTGTTCTTTTCTGGGTGGGGAGGTGACCAGTTTGGAGGGGTGGGTGGCTGGTCTAGGTGGCTCTGCTTTTCTTTCCCAAAATGTTTATGGGGAGGGGGGGCTTTGCAGACCTGTCAACTGGTGTGATGTTATGTATCTGACATGATAAATTGATGAAAATTGGACCGTCCAGTTTTCATCCAACAAAATGAAATAACCTGTTTAGTTGTAAGCCTTTTCCCAGATGGTGCAATTTCCAGTGTGAATAATGTACAATGCAGGAACTCTTTTTTTTTTATCATAACTGTGTATGTTAGGGCACAATAACTGTCAATCCATTGCACACATCTGCACGCTATGCACGTCAGACTGCATATTATGTTCATGATAGTAAAATAGCATTACAATTTTCATGTCATCATATGAAAACAACTGCTCAAGTGTAGCTCAAACTTTTGGAAAACAAACACCAGTGAAGTTATTCACATGCCTGGCATAGCATTTAGACAGATGATTACTGTAAGTGCAACTTCAAGTTGTATTTGGGCCACCCACTGTACTGAGTATGCATAGCTAGTGTGTGACGTTGGACTAGGCTATAGCCTAACTTTAGAGTATAGGCCAAATGTTACTTATAGCCTACCAAATTTGATGACAATTGCTTGTTAAAGGTTTTGTTTAAAGACTTAGCAAGCCATTTGGGAATATTTGTGAAAATATGACTTATGAGGTAAAAATACAACTCTCTGAGTTTCATAATTCAGTTTTGTGATTCTAGAGTTTGGCTGGCCTGTGTTTGTCATAATTTTTTTTAATTCAAAAATGGATGCCTGCTCAGCTTTCAAAATTCTATCAGCACTGCTGGTGGGTGTTTTCTTTGTGAGCCATCTTTTGAGTTGAAGATTCAGAATTTTAAAATAGTCTGTTTTTTGGAGAATGTCAGATAGTGGTGGAGCCAGCCATTTTTGGAGGGAACTACCAAAGTTGTGCTAGAGGGAAGTTCCTTTAAAACAACCTAACATTGTAAATTCTTATTTAGGATGACAGCTCCATATAGAAAAGTAAAAATAGTACTGCAAAGTGTAGGTAGTTTGCCAAAATATCAAAGCTGGAGTAGCTCTAAATATTCTTTATAAATGAAAGCTGTAGACATTAAAGTACCCATCCCCATTGCTCCTCCTCTTACAGGTAGTAGTATACCTTTAAAGTTAGTTAACTCCCTTGAAACAGCTGCAAATCTTGCGGTTAGTTTTGAACTCACAGGACATTCACCATAATTGACACCTATGTTTTCTAGAGTTCACCTGTCTTCAATTACAGTTAAAATCAAACTTTGTTGAAAAAAATTTCTTGGTAGCCTTCATTCTACCAAAGAATGATCGTGCAGACCTGTAGAAAAAATGACAGATTTTTTATAGGTTTCACACCAAAAATGTTCTTTTTTCTCTACAAGGAGCCTGTCACACAGGAATTGTCTGTTTTAACTTTTTTGAATTAATGCTCATATTGCGTGTACTGGTTGAAAATAAACATGCAATCATTTCTCTCAAAATGACTTTGTGTGAGGAAGTTTTTCAACCTTGTCATACTGAAGTAATTTGTACGGATAAAAAGCATAACTTACTGTGAAGGAATGGTACACTTGTCATACCATGGTGTGTTTGTCAAGACTGTGTGTACACTATGGTCATTTTGAAGTGATTTAAGGTTAAACAATGGTATACCATGCATGATGGAGAGGATAATGCACAAGGATGCAGCCTTGCTAAACCTAGGGATAGCACTAGCCCCCAAGAATGCATTAAGCTCTGTTAAGTGTGCATAGGTCAAATGTTTAACCTTGTCCCTTGAATTTGGGATCTGTGAAAGTTTTGAGCATTGGTGCCCAACCCTTTTTGACCCATTATTGGTTTCGATGAAAAGAGAAACCTATGCATTCATGATGGCGTGTGTGTGTATGTATGTGTGTGTGTGCATGTGTGTGTGTGTGTTTGTGACACTTTGCTTGTTTACACGATATCTTGAGAAGGGAAGATCTGACAGTTCTCAAACTTGGTACACAGATACCCCATACTGAGAGGAAGAACCCTATATATTTTGGTTGAGGTCAAAGGTCATCTGGGGTCACAGGGGGTCAAAAACCAAAATCCTTGTTTACACAATATCTCAAGACATGAAACTTGGATTAATTTCAAACTTGATATGTTGATGCGTTATGATGTAAGGAAGAACCCTATTGATTTTGGTGGAGGTCAAAGGTCATTTGGGGTCACGTGGGGTCAAACCCCAAAATCCTTGTTTACACGATATCTCATGGTAGAAAACTTGGATTAATTTCAAACTTGATATGTTGATGCGTTAGGATGTCAGGAAGAACCCTATTGATTTTGGTGGAGGTCAAAGGTCATTTGGGGTCACATGGGGTCAAACCCTGAAATCCTTGTTTACACGATATCTCATGGTAGGAAACTTGGATCAATTTCATACTTGATATGTGGATGCGTTATGATGTAAGGAAGAACCCTATTGATTTTGGTGGAGGTCAAAGGTCATTTGGGGTCACGTGGGGTCAAACCCCGAAATCCTTGTTTACGTGATACATTATGGTAGGAAACTTGGATTCATTTCAATCTTGATAGACTGATGTGTTATGATGTAAGAAAGAACCCAATTTATTTTCGTGAAGGTCAAAGGTCATTTGGGGTCACATGGGGTCAAAACCTGAAATCCTTGTTTACATGATACATTATGGTAGGAAACTTGGATTCATTTCAATCTTGATAGGCTGATGCGTTATGATGTAAGAAAGAACCCGATTTATTTTCGTGGAGGTCAAAGGTCATTTGGGGTCACACCCCGAAATCCTGGTTTACACTATATCTCAAGGTAGGAAACTTTGATTCATTTCAAACTTGATATGTTGATGCGTTATGATGTAAGAAATAACCCAATAAATTTTGGTGGAGGTCAAAGGTCATTTGGGGTCACATGGGGTCAAACTCCGAACTTCTTGTTTACACTATATCTCAAGGTAGGAAGCTTGGATTGATTTCAAACTTGATATGTTGATGCGTTATGATGTAAGAAATAACCCAATAAATTTTGGTGGAGGTCAAAGGTCATTTGGGGTCACATGGGGTCAAACTCCGAACTTCTTGTTTACACTATATCTCAAGGTAGGAAGCTTGGATTGATTTCAAACTTGATATGTTGATGCGTTATGATGGGAGGAAGAACCCTATTGATTTTGGTAGAGGTCAAAGGTCATTTGGGGTCATAGGGGTCAAACTCAGAAAACCTTGTTTAGGATAGCTCAAGGTATGAAAGGTGGATGGATTTCAAAATTAGTATGTAAATGAATTATGGTGAGAAGATGGTCTGTATAAGGTTATTTTTTGTGGAGGTAAAAGGACGTCTGGGGTCATGATCGGTCAAACTTTGAAAAACTTGTCAAAATGGGATATCTCAAGGTAGGAAACTTGGATGGATTTCCCAATTAGTATGTGGATGAGTTATGGTGAGTTGAAAGTACTGTACCTGTTGTTTTTGGTGGAGGTCAATGGTCATCTGGTATCACCTGGCATCAAACTCTGAAAACCTTGTTTGCAGAATATCTTAAGGCACAGTATGAAAGAAAAACCAGTCACTTACAGGTGGAGACAAAGGCTATTTTGGGTCACCAGTTGTTACAAGAAATGTAGCATTTTATTGAAAAGAGCATGTATGTATCATCGAAACCTCAATGCATTTTTGCATTCTGGTATATACTTTTGAAGTATGCAATCACCCAGAGCCTACCAGTACAGTTCCAGCATGCTCTATAGATAGTTCTCTGTCATGTCTAAAATTCAACACATGAAGAGTTCCTATGATGTCACATGAGAACTTTCTATAGGCTGTCCATTGCATCAGCTAGATTCTCAACTAGTGTTTGCACCGGGTACCCGAGTACCCAGGTACCCGACCGACATTTTTGCTACCCGGGTAGAAAATTACTACCCGGGTAGCGTTTTTCTATGATTTCTTTTTGATATTTGCCAAAGAACATGGCATTGAAAGTAACAAATTTATTAACCCACATCTCATTCACAATTATTTGAAATGAAGTTGCTTAACTTGTTTGTTTCTGTAACATGCTTTTGTTAAATTGCACTTTTCCAGAAACAATTCCCGATGTGTATTTCTAACGTTCGCTCCTATACCATTTCAAGAAACAGCATAGGCCTACGTACTATGCTGTGCATAGCCTAGCACGCTGGGGAGGAAAGATATTGCAAGGTTTACGATCGGGCACCCGGGTACCCGATGGGTAATTCAGTTCGGGTACCTGGGTACGAATTTCCTACCAGGTGCAAACACTGTTCTCAACTTCCTATAACAAAACAAAATAAAATGAAGTAGCACATAAAAATATTTCTTTATTTTGTCATTTTTTGTACACCTCTCATTGTCAACTTTGGATCAATCTGTGGTCTACCCAGAAGAGCTATTGACTAGTTGGGCTCCTGTAGTAAGAGAATAGGTCATGATTCATTGTTCATACCATTAAAGATATTCAATTCTTTGTTCTTTGCCATCCATGATCTTACTTTATTTTTCTTTTCTCTTCTATTCAGGTGAAAATTTACAATTTGTTTTTACCAATATTGATCCCAAGGATCATGACAAGGTGTTCTACTTTACTATCAAAGTTGTAGGAAAGGAATACCATGGTAAGTGTTTTAAAGGGAGTTTAAAGAGACAAAATCCATTGACTTCAAAATATGCAAATAAATTTGCTCTTTCAGGAGGTGAAAATTGCATCTAAATAGCATATTGCATTTGGGAGATACTAAAATACTAGTTTTATTAAAGTAATGCACTTTTTTCTTTTGATTGAGTGCATTATGGGAAATCTGTGATGTCATTGGTCTGTGTTGTCATTATGGCTGAGACAGCTGCAGCTGCTGACTATTGTTTGACATAACGCTTAACCCTCTGCCGCCCTCTGTTTCACTTCTGCTACAGATGGAGAACATGAGACCTACATGTCTCCACAGTGTCACACAGACCTTGAAACTGCTAGTAGCGACCCAAAAAGAGAAGCCAGTATTCATCATTGTGTGGTTTACAAGCCTACACGTGCTGATTCAAGGTGTATTATCTCCGTTGTTCTGCCCAACCTCAATATGTGCACAGATCCCTAAATTGGAGGCAGGCACTGGAGGATTAAATAGCATTGTCTGTATAGAGCCAATGATTTTCCACTTCAAGAGAAAAGCAAATTCCGTTTTCATATTTTAAATTCAGTTTTTTCTGTTTCAATTTTTTCAAGATTTCTGTGAAATTCTGTTTCAGTACAGAAGGGTATGTAAGTGGTCACATGATGCATGCCATAACTAACATAGAGCTGCTACCCTATTCTATTTTCTGTCACAGCCAGGTACAAGAATAAATACGAAATATTGACAATTCTCTTCCCAATTTACCCTAAAATTGATACTAACCAGGGACATGAAAGGAAACATTGAACATTTGCAATTTTACAGTAGCAAGTCGATCACGGTGCCAATGGAACAGAAAGTAAATGGCCACATGCACAACTCTCTGGGTCATGGAAGGACAAACAATACAACCACTGCTCTGCACAAGTACACTGCACTGAGTTCACATTAAGCAGTCAATGTTTTGACATAACCATTGCTGTGTATTACCTAGTCAAGTCCAATGTTCAGAAGGATCTCCTGCAGCTGCTGACTTCTGATTTGTGGATTCACAAATTATGGGCAGGGCTTGATATCCTTGTAGCTGAAAAGTTGTGTGCACACACTCTGGGGATTTTAAACCCAGCTTGATATAGCAGGTTGAGTGAATGCAAATTTCTTGAATGTGTTTTAAACAAGGAAGGAAGGTTGCTTGAAATGCAGAATTTTAAATAACAATGTTTATTTTATCGTAACTGTATATATGGATGGCTGTGTAGTATGAATACAGAATAGTATTTACAAATGATTTGTCAGGCATTTTGAAGCAAGAAATGTAAGTTTGCAGCCTTGGTGATAATGTTTGTGAAGTTGTACAGCTAGGTTGATCGGTGAGGTGGTACACAAGCCTGAGTTGTGGTCTGCAGGGAGCTATGCTTATGTAGTTGAATGCCGTGCTTTCACTACTCAGTAAAGACTTGAAAACACCTACCAAACTGAGCAGGAAGACCAGGCTGCTAATTTGGGAGGTTTCATTAGGGTAAATTTTGAACAAAATATTGAATTTTGAATAAAATTTTTAAACAGTTGTCCAATATGGCAAATTCTGTAAAATTCCGCAAAAAAAGTTCATTTCTATTTTTTCCACAATTTTCCACCATTGCTGAAAACCATTGGCCCTATCTGTATTTGTAGACCAAGCTAAGGCATGTAGGTTTTCTGTAAAGACATGTCAGATTTGTGACAACTTTGTTTTGAAGTTGTCCTCTGCCCTACCATGACTAGAGGTTTCACAGATTTTTTCTAGATGTTCATTTAAAACATTGTGGTCTTTCTGCTCAAATCTCCTGTCATGGATGTAGCGCCAATGGGAGGCTCAGGTTAAATTTCCAGTAGTCATACCAAAGACTTGAAAAAATGGAACTTACTGCCCATGTGTGTGATGCTACATGTAAACAATGGAACAGGGAAATGCTATATACAAGTGCCTCTGGATTAAACCAGAAGGTTTTAATTTGATGTGTGAGGCTCTTATATTTACCCCCCTAACACCAATGAGTACAGGAATATGGTTTGATTTTAGTCCAGAGTTGACAATGAATGTATGGTTTTGATGACATATGTTTCATGGAATGAACAAGCCAAACTTTATGTTTGCTTAACAACTCTTCCTAATGTGGGAAGAGGTCAGAGGTGTAATGTACGAATGAAATTTCATACAAGTGTTTAAGTATATACACACTGCTGACCTTTCCAGTCCTATAGTTACTGTGGGATCAATTGTAAATAATTTTTAACATGTCCTCTCTCAATATATCTTCCAAATGTGAAGTTTCAATAGTGGTTGATATCTTTGATACACACAAATGCCTTCTACCTACTTTCTGCTCTCAAATTATGTTGACAGGCTGGCTACAGGTCTCTACTTGTATATTCAGGGGAATTTCTTTGCTTTTCTTTCTTTTTTTCTTTTTCTCATCTCTTTTTTTTTATTTTTTTTTATGCCTTTCCCTTTTTTTGTGCATTTTTAATACTGACACATCTGCTTTGCTATAAGCTTTGCTTTCCTCAGATTCTTCACCCTGTTCTGGGGTAGTTATTGTTCACTAAGCATTTTAGACATTTTTTGCATAACTGCACAACAGGGTACAGCCTAGATTCAGCCAACTCATAGGGAACCTCACGAGACATTCTGGGTTTAGGCAGTCGGTTGTATTTATAATGCAATCATATGAACTTTCCTCATGTATCATTTAGGTTTTGTCAACCAATCACATACATGTGTGATTCTACTACTTGCTTGGGGTGAAATCTGCATTTGCAGCCTACGCTATACATGATGTCATTATTTATGGCTGTATGTGAGTGATGACTAATGTTCTCTCTAACTTTATGTAAGTGATATGCACACCTTTCTGCTATCAACTTTTTAGCTTTCCAAAGTGAGTACTACATAGTTTACATTAAAGTTAAACCACTGTTTTGAGTACACACTTGTCCTGTGCAGGTGTGTGGGTTCAACATTCTACTTAACCTAATAGACCCTAATAGACACTGATGTCATGTCGCTCTATAGGAAAACAATGAAACATGGCTAAAGCTACAGTCACATTACCGCCTATGTCCGAAAAGGCACCCGGCTGGGCCCCGGCAGGACCTAAATTGGCCAGACATCAGCAACATCAGCAGGCGCCCTACAGATGATCGGCCAAAGAATTTGCCTCGCCAGCTGATTTTTAGACATCGGGCGGCGCCCAGTGAAGTTAAAATTTTCAGATGAGTTGCTGACGTTGTTGGGACATCGGCGCCAGTGGACACATCGGAAAAAGTATGTATATCTGCGGGCACCCGACCAGACCTCGCCCGATGTGGAGGGCGACCGTCAGATGCTCGCTCAGCACCCTGCGGGCGCCCTGGCAGGGCAGTGTCGGGGACCAGTGGATGAGTTAAATCGGCCGGGTGCCGGCCGATGTCCCATCTGACATCTGCCGATGCTCTGCCGGTGTTCGGCCGTTGACCTGCAGACATCCTAAAGGACACCGGCCAGAGCCCGGTGAAATTGATGGAGAAACCATTGGCCTGTGACCTGGCGGCACCGGAGCGGCGACTGGAGCAATGTGACCACATGAAAGATGTCAGTGAGATTTGGTAAAAATCCCCTGGCGCCCGGCCGATTTCTACTCATCGACCGGCACCCGGCGGCAATGTGACTGAGGCATAAACAAGTTCATACAGTAAACTTTGCTCCACTAATAGTAGAAAGGCATATATGCGAATGGTTGACAGATCAGCTGTCTGCTAATATTGTTGGTGTAACTTGCAATGATACACATTTTCTCGCAACAAGAGAGCTGCTCTGTGACATCATATGCATAAGGTATAATTGTATTCTTGACAACTCCCTTTATAATGTCGTTATTGACAAAGTCTTTCTTATTTCTTTCAGTCACTGACTGCAGTCCTGCTGTATCTGAAATGGATGAACTCTTAAAGAAATTAAATGAGTCAAACAATTTGATGGAGTTTGTGGTGGCCATTCGAAAAAGATACAAGAAGGGGATATGAGAAGAAGATGTAGAGAGCATGAGTGATACAAATAGGAAGTTAATGATAGATGCTGTTTGTGTGAAGAGTTTGTGACCATCTTGGTTGTTGGTTCTATCAAAATAGTTGACTAGTTGTCATTCTATTCTCTTGACCATTGACAGTTGTAAATGAGTCACTTCATTTTGTAGCCAATTCAAACTATTTACTACTTTTAATAAGACTTGAGTCATTGTATCATTTCTATCAGAGAAACTATGATGCAGTTCCATCAAGTCTTTTCCCTTTTGAATATTAGGGATCAATTTGTAACTGGTTGCAACTCCTCCAAAGAGTTTCGGTGTTTGTGTAACAACATTTTACTATCATAGAGGAATTCAAGAAGTCACTTCATGAAACTCAACTAGCATAAAATGCACACAGTTGGAGCACTGGTCTTGCACTCGTGAGGTCTGGACTTCAGCTCCTGGCCAGGTCATACCAAAGACTTTAAAAATGGAACATACTGTCATTGTGCAAGGTACCCAGCATAAGCAATGGAAAAAACAAGCTAGGGAGTTTTTTGTGGAAAAATCAATTGGTAAGGAACTGAGGAGTAGAATTCTATTGAACAAACTAACTACAGAAAAATGATTTACTGTCATTATACTGTAAATGTGAAGCTTTGATATCAATCCTGCTTACCTGTCATTTCATTTATTAAAAATGTGAAACCTTTTTTGTTTGTATCTAAAGAACAGCAAAGGCAATTCAATAACTATTTGAAAAAAAAAAATGTTTAGATTGAATTCCTCATTCAAAGAAAAATGTAGATCCAGAGTAATGAATCTTTAACAAAAGTGGCAATATAGCTAGCATTTTATCAAGGCATAGCAACAAGGTTGTCTTGCAGTCCATCAATGAGGTTTCCAAGTATGTTTTGTTTTTTCTCACTAGGTATTAGTTTCCCTTCAAAGATATCTGCAATGATGGAATTATTTGTGTGATGGATTAATATGTTAATGTAGAAAAGTTCCATGATTTTGTGGAGTAGCTAGCATTCAATAAATATTCATTCTGCTTACATAATACAGACTTACCAAACTTTTGGTAATAACTAGCTTTGTGATGCTTACTGTACCTTACCCTATCCCCTTTTTCTGACCAGGTTTGTGGTCTAATGGTAGAGCGTAAAACACCCACCAGGGTTTGATTCCCAGACCAAGTCACTCTTATAAAATGGGACCAAATGTCATTGTAAGTACTGTAGTCAGTACAACAATCCAATGGCTCGTCATATGCAATGGAGTCAGTACAACAATCCAATGGCTCCTCATATGCAATGGAGTCAGTACAACAATCAAATGGCTACTCATATGCAGTGGAGTCAGTACAACAATCCAATGGCTTGTCATATGCAATGGAGTCAGTACAACAATCCAGTGGTTCCTCATATACAATGGAGTCAGTATAACAATCCAATGGTTCCTCATATGTAATGGAGTCAGTACAACAATCCAATGCCAAACAAAGGGGTTGTGAGCTTAGCTAGATTAAACCAGGTTATAAGTTGAGATGTTAAACTCAACAAATCAGATTCTCCTCTTTCCCATCTCTGCTAACAACTGAAGCAGCAGGGCTAGAAAAAATGATCTCCCAGGAATAAAGCAAACTTTTCTTACAATTCTCACTATGCTGTAGTTTAATGTAGAGAAAAGGGGGAATGTCCTTCCAATTGCCAAAATTTCCCTCCAGAGGGCAGATACCCAAATTTCCTGGGAAGGAGCCTCCCAGTTTCCCAACTTTTTCCTCCAATGAGAAGCAGAATAAAGGGAAAATGTAGATGAGATGGCTTTGTAGTTATTTGCTTGTGTTAGCTTGTAACATAGTTTGTACAGTATTAATTTAAAGCAAACAAACTTGTATCCATATGTACAGTTAAAGGTCTGGTAACATGTAAATGATGTAGTTGGATATTTGATGTAAAAGTATTAAAAATGACCCCAACTTCCATCAAAATCCACTCAATTATGTTACAGATGTACTTTTTTTTATCATGAATAAATATCAACTGGATACGCAAATTTGTTATGTTATACAATATACCAAATATGGTGTCAAAATATTTTTGTTAATGCTTATTTCAAGGACAGAAAATTGTAGCATGAAGGCTTGTTTTGTTAAAACATTCATGTCACAAACAGATTGTTTATTTAACGAGTTACTAAGAGTTAATTTGTAAAGGGTTAATAAAGAAATGTAAACACTGGAACAGCTCACATTTTTTTTTGCATGGACAGGGAATTACTCTGTAGCTGTCAAATCTGTCAAATCAAGAACAGGGAAGAAAATAATTCCAAAACATCTTTAAAAATGTGGTGTTATTCTGTTTTGTTTGAAATATTTGAGACCATTTCTTGTGCTCTAAGAATTAAAACCTAGGACAGAATTATAACTTTTGATATTTTGTGTCAGATTTGTAGGTGAATACAAACTAAAGCAGTTTCCTGTACCCCAGAATTACTATGAGCAGTGTTTGCGGCAGAGGAGGATTTGGCCCCCTTTGCAAAATTTACCAAAATAAGGTGGGTAAAATCTCCCCCCCCCTTTTCATTTCCATAAAATATAAAAATTGTCAGTATCTTGGTTTCTTTTCCAAAAAAGGGACACTTTTTCAGCCGTGTTTAAACTCACAAATAATTGGCCTGTAAAACCCTTCACATTGCACCTTACATGAGGCTTGAAGCAAGCTTTTGTCCCCCTGAATCCACTTGTAACATTGACCTAAGACAGAATCAATTTGGACTTGGGGTTTATTGGTAATCAGCAGCCCACCCCCCTCTTCTTAAGGTTTCTGGTGGAATCCATGATTCCCACTGATATTAAATGTCACACCAGTTGGCTGGAAAATGTAAAATTTTGTTTATTTTTTGGGAAAGAAAATTCTACATAGTGATACATGCATAATTTGGAATCTTTATTTATCATACAAAGGTGTTTTAATATGTAACTTTTGTAAGTATAAAGAAAGTCTGTGTTGTTTTGAAGCAGTAATATTTGGAGGAGTGTTAATAGACCTTATGCATTGACAACACACTGGCGCCATCTTTACGGGCAAAACAATGGAACGTGTGACTGCACCATAAAAACTCCCTACACGTGTAGTGGACTGTGTGTTTTTGACTGGTTGATGAATCACATCAGCTCCATTTGCTGGTTTTGATTTGTTTTCCCTTCAAAGGAGGATGTACTTTACTGTGTGATGTCATACATGCATAAGGTCTATTTGGGCATAAGGGAGTGGGGTAAATCTGACCCAACTCCATATTGCAAACTTTATACCCTGTATGCTTAATTTCAGCACCTCTCCTGTTATTCCCCATCGACACATTCCATGTACTGTGCAATATTTGCATAGCAGGATTATCCCCTTTGATAGGTTGTAAGTGTTTACATTCAAACTGGTAGGACCTACCTCATTGAGGTTACCAATTTAAAATTATTGAATTATTCCATGTGTTTTTCAAGATGCTGAAAGTGGCTCATTGAGTTGGTTCATGAAATTCAACATATTTTCCAAAGCTGTTATTTTTTTCTCATATATACCAGTGGTCAAAGTTTTAAGGGTGGAGTATTAAAGGACTAAATTCGGTTTTCAAAACTTTGTGACCAGACACTTTTCAAATAAGGCATAAAACCATTACAAGTCCCGATACCACAAAATTCAAAATTGTCACTTTATCCAGCACTATTGGATATGAAACTTGACTGATCATGCTAATTAGAAGCATTTTCATGTAATAGTACCCTTAAACTAAGCTTCCATGAAGTTATCGATATCAACTCAATAAGCCCCTTCAACTAAACACCAGCCAAGTGAGCATGTGAACAAAGTTATTTCTAAAGGTACTATCATTGAAATCCCCACCGCCCACCCCATTTCCCCCTCCTCAAAGGAGTACAACACTGTTTTAATAGTTATTCAAAAAGCAAACTCCAGGGGCCCATTCCACAAAGAGTTATGCACCATCTTAAGTTTGATTTCCCAGACTTAAGTCAACAGTAAATAGGACTTATGATTGCGCATAACTCTTTGTGGAACGGGCCCCAGCTTTGTTACAAATGGAGGACATGAACAAAATTACATTTCATAGAGGTACCATTTATTCAAATGTCATCTGTATGGTCAATATATCTGTCACATTGTATTGGATCTTAAGCCCAATGTAACCATTATGTAGCTGTTAAATATTTAGATAGTAGCCACATGTACTATGCTTATATATATATATATAAAAAAAAACATGATAGAAAATGGTGAAATCAACTTTACATAGAGCATGTTTAGACTTTTTGTACATACACAATAAGATATAGCCTGGCAATTTGGGAACTTCACAAGGATGCCTTTTACTAGCAATAAAACAAAACAGCCAAGTAATACATCCCTCATGCATGGTTACTAGTTATTTTTTTGTCTGTTATCAGTCTGGGATGGCAAAGTGAATAGAGCTGCACTCTACAGTGACAGATAGGATTTAGCTCAACAGTGTGAGACTATGAATGAAAGGAGGTCCATTTGTCCGTTCTCTAAGCCTCCAGCCAAAACAAAATTCTTAGGGAGAGAGCTCAAATGCTGCCAATGTAGAGTGCCACCATCCTTGGCAAATGTGTATTTATGATTTGGAAACCTCAGCCCCCACCCCAACACACACACAGGCTACATCCCTGTTTTTTAATTCCTTAAGTAACTTGAAACTTGCATATGTATTTGTAACTAGACTGATCACACAAGTGAGCAATGCAATAATTTAAATATCAGCACTGATTGCTAACTGATCACCAAGCTATTTTGAGATTAACAAATTCTCTTCGATTGCCAACAGAAAATGCATGACTTCTTTTAAAATTAATACTTCAATACATTCATCAATAATTAAAATTTATATGCTTATAAAATATTTCATAATTATATAATCAATAAACCATTGTGACAGTTTTGTATCCTTTCACAGTAGACAAGCCTAGAGAAGTCAAATGTGCATTTAGCCCACCCTTCAAAAAGAGACAGTTATGTTCTTTCAAATGAGAAAATGACAACATTATGAAACTTCAACTCTTTTTTGCCCTATGATCTACACTCAAGAGTGTGACATCTGGGTCAATTTTGCCCTGCATCAATGTTTCTTTTAAAAGGTCCATTTATTGTGAAATTACTAGGCCTTAATTAAAGAAATAATCCACCACAAAGTTATTTAAAAATGTCTCTGAAAGAAAGGCTATTACAAACTTCGCATTAAAAGAATTCTCTGCATTTTTAATGAGAAATTTGATTCAAGATCAAGAAATTGCATATTATTTGTAAGAGTTGACCAATAAATTTTAATTTCCTTTCAAGAATTGAGTGAGATGCCGTGTAGCTTTCTGCTATAGTATGGGTTCAAAGGACAAACAAAAAGAATGCTGTAAAATGTTTCATTAGGTTCAGTGAGGGGCTGATTACAAACAAAGAAGAATAGCTATGGTTAGTAATGTTTGTAAGCTTGTTTGACAATTTTCAGGCAATGGTTGTCTGATGGGTAGATTTCTGAGACTTTGACAAACTTTCCCTGTTGCAAGACAACCCTTCATTAGTACAGCATAATCCCTCACAGATACTACTGATTGCAATAATAGTCCATTGGTGAATTTTTTCAAAAGTTGAACAATTCATTTGTGTGATACTGTACTAAAAGGCCATAGGATAACACCTAATTTAGGATAAGAAGAAACCACATAGTTACTTTAAAACTTCAGTCTCAATCAGAGCAGGCACAAGTGGAAGATATCTTGGAGTATGATAAGTTCATCAGAATACTGCTGTGTATGAGCATGCAAGGAAATTGTGACTTGGCTGAACACAAATGCCTCTATGGCTATTAAGGTTTATCATTTTTTCCACTTGGGTACTCACAATTTTTCATAATAAGTTAAAGGCTAGTTTTTTGGATGCCTTACATACTTTAATTCAGCCTTGCAATTCACTTGTCACTACAGACCACAAGTGTGGGCTAATATTACACTTTAATACTTATGGTGGCTGACTCAGATTTTGATAGCTTCCTCCAAATTCCCACTAGAGAAACTTTGGGCCCATGCTGTCTGCTGTCTTTGTTAACAAAAACAAATAAAACAAAAACTGAAGCAGGAATTTTCTTTTTACTCATCTGGGCCATTGTGTTACATATAGGAATTTCAAACATGATAAGTCATCTCCTTGGTTACATAAATGGTTACTGCATATTTTTGCCAACCATTCCAAGTGGAATTGGTCCATTTCCTGATCTTACAAACCCATGAAAATCAGAATGTTCCAATTTTTTGGCTTAATTTTCAAAAACATAATAATAATAAGATGTTCAGAAAAATGACAAAGAAACAGTTTGGCAACAATAACTGCAATGTTTGCATACACACAAGTGGTTTCCACATTTATTGTGGACATTTCGAGAGGACAAGAGGAGCTTTACCCCTGCATGAGGTAAGCTTTTGAGCTCTTACTGCATACTGTGGCTCACTTGCTTGATATATGTTCTGCTTTTTGAGATGACAGCCTTAGCAAGACTAGTATGCACCTGAAGAGCATCACTCTACTACCATTTAAACATTTTAGGGAGACAATTAAGTACATTTTGTCAATTTTGCATGCATGATTCTTCCTTAGTACCCAAAATTTGTTTTCCAATCTGTAACAAAAACTTCACAGAGCATTATTCTGTCACATAACCATGTCTAAATTAACTGACCAGCACTTGAAGGTGTGATACCACATTGTTGCCTGGGGTGATGTAAACTATTCTCAATTATCAATGGCAAACTACAGAGTTATTGCTTGTGTTGGCACATAAACTCTGATAGCTTTCATGTTCTCCCCACATTCTAGCATATGTATATTAAAGCAGAGTGTTGGGAGGGCAAGTTTTGTGGGGGGGGGGGGGCATGGGACATGATCTACAAGGTCTTAATTGACCATTTTGTGCAAGCAACTTTTTCATAGCAATGATCATATTGAGTAAGTTCTACAACTATGTAAAACCCTTAGTTTGGATTTGTAGATCTTTATTTTACAAAACTTTTACAAGAACTCTGGGACAGGGGCAGTGACATGATCTCAACCATACCCACAAATATAACTATTTTAAAAAGCCAAGAAGCTTCACATATCAATTAATACATCCCATTTGTAGAAGGCTACAAAGAAATATTAAATTTATGAGGTGAAAGTAATGCTGACTCTTCTTAAGACTACACAATGTTTTTTTTTTTTTTATAAAGGGAAAGCCATTTGTAGTTTTTGGTTGGGGGGGGGGGGAGTCTTTGCCTCCAACTCAGTGTATGTTACTTTGTGGTAAACTTCTTTCAGAACCCACTCATGAGAAAAACCTGATGAGCTATGCTGCATTTTACTTTATTCTACTTTATTTTAAAAACCAAAATAAATCGCCTTTGCCCAAAACTTAATTTCGCTCATACAGTGTAGTAAATAATCTGAGTGATGCAACAGCAGTTTCCAACTTTAGCATACAGTGTCCTCCACAGGTTACACAACATGGATGGCAGAGATTACAGGGGGAGCATATGCACAATTACTCTATGCTGTGGGGGGAGGAACAACCTCTCTTAGAAAATTTTGAGATTTGATACCAAGAATGGCACTGAATGATGCTACGTAATTGGTCATTTTTGCAATTCTTAGGTGGAGATATGTTGGAGACACATTTACTATTATAGTCATTTTATCACATAAATACTGTGGAAATAAATATGAGGGTTTATGAGGGTTCATTTCTCTAGAGAGGCAGACATATTTCTGAAGGGGTGGCTATTTTGTCTCTGAGGAGATGGCTGCCCCTTTGGAAAACAATGGTATTTTCATGGCATTGTGAGATAAAAAAATATTCAAAGTTCAAAATTTTGAAAGTTGAGGTTCAGATAGGGTTACCATCTGTTTGAATTTATTTTGATTGTCTTATTTTTGAAAGAAAGAGTGAACCTCCTGGTGGGTAGGGAAAGGAAAAAATTCTCTGTAAAAAGAATGTAGGTTGGCCAAGCAGCAAGACAGCAAAGTGTTCCAGGATTTATGAGCTGATTGAGCTGAAGTTAGTGTGACACTCGTTCCAATTTTTTGTACTAAAATTGCCCAATGCAGTCCAGCTGACTATGTGATTTTGGTCTTGCAGTAAATGTGACGCAGAAAAAATTAGCATTTTAACATCTCTGAAATTGTCTCCATAGGTCTAATGTGCAAACAACAATTTGAAACAAGTTAAATCTGTTATGAATATTTCACAATTTGGCGTCGAGGCACTTATGGCCTAAATCCAATTTTTTCACCCACTCCCCCACATTTTTCTCCAATAAAGATGTCCAATTTTCAGCTAACAGAAATATGGTAACCCTAGGTTCATAGAAGTTTCAAAAACTTTTCTTATCTTATCTTAAAATACCTTTTAAATTTTGACTCCAGTGGTAGTTTGTAAAAATAAACTCTTTTTGAGATTTGATTCCAGAGACTTAGCACCAATATTGCTTCATTGCACTCTTGTGTTGTGACTTTAGTTTAGCAAAATCTACCCTGCTGCACTTTTACAAACCAAATGCTTCCTTTGTCACTAATAGAAATAAAGAAGTCCAAAAATATTCATCACTTTTGCAAAAACATACTTCAAAATGTTGGGAATATTCAATAAGTGTGCACTTTTTGAGCTGCATTTTGTGCAAATCTTGATTATGTCTTCAGCAATGCAAAATTCAATGGTATAAACCCACCTCAGTAAATTTTGGCAAGAGTTAATTCCACCCATTACGCATTTTACAAAGTATATATATAAAAAAAAAATGAGTATAAAGGTACCACATGCCCCTCTTTTAAGACCACTTTTAAGGGCCACTTTCCTCACTCTTCACTCGGTATGATCAGAATAATGGAAGGGTCATGCTACAAGCCATTTTCAAACTGAATTCTTTTTTATTTAAAGACACTACAGGGAGGAGGGGGGTGGGGAGAGGTATATTTATGTATTTTTGCCTATGCCCCCCCCCCCCAGCTACGTCAGTCAGGAGTTGGGCTATGTGAAAAAAAAAAATACATAACGTACCTCTCTAGAGACTTAATTTTTCACCCAGAGATAAGATAAAGCCTCAGAGCTTCCCCTTCATCCCCTGGACCTCCACCCCCAGGAATGGGCCCTTTAGGCTCTGTTTCATGCTTCCCCAAAAAATTTTTGCACCCAACATAATCTTTTGCTTTTGGTTTGTCTGTGCTGTAGTCGAGTTTGAAGAGCCAGAGTCACAAGTCTGGCAATTTTCAACTTTCAAGGACTCGAGTCCAGACTCTGGCTCGAGTCCCTACACTTTCTTAATGGGAAAAAGTCAACCTCTCTGGCCAAGTCCTTCAAATTCTTAAATTACAAGTCAGAGTCAGGACTCGACTACAGCTCTGTAGTTTGCCCCACCCACTTTTGACATTCTGGCACTGCCACTGATATTTATTTGCCTCACAACTGTTCTTCTATCATTATTTAAATAACTTTCAGCAGACTAGTATCCATTCCAAAACCACACATTATTTTTTTGGTGTTTGCAAGAAACACTGACTGTTGGTGGAAATAATCCTACCTGAAATGGCAGTAGTGTGACCCACACACTTCAGTCTTATTTTCAGAACACCTTGCTTTCGTGCACCTCTCAGCATGCATCAACACCCACTTTACCTACCGTATCTTCACATTAACAGTTTGGTGGAAATCTTTTAAGCATGTGACAATGATGTGGTCCTCATACACACAAGCATTTAAATAGTGTTTGAAAGTCAACTGATGCACACCAAGTCATCATGGAATAGAACGGAGGTAGGCAGGCATCCACGACAAAATGGATCTAACTCTACTACTTTGCAAAGAAATGGTGCATGCGTGATACACAACCAAGGCATGAACAAGCACAAATTTGTGAAGATGGCCACGGAAAGAGAAGCTCAGTAGATGTTGAACCAATCAGCAGACGACATGCGATGCAAACAAGGCAGTAACGAGGTATTCACGCAAGTCACTCAACCGCTCGTTCCATCCTGTGCAGGTGAGGGGAGAAAACAACCTTTAAATCAAAAATAAGTGAGAAGCACGTGCACATAAAAATCTTTTGGAACATTTATTTGAATATTAAAGAAAAGTATAGGGCAATAACATGCTAGTCTAACAAAGAAATTGCAGAGTAAGGTATCCACAAGTAACATCATTCACAGGGTTAAAACCAATCCTGTACTGAGTTTTGTAGGATGTCATCTGGCATAATTTGGCATCTACAATATTTAAATGTCGTAAAATTTGGTCACATTTCTACGCTGAAACAAACTCGAAGAAATGGCCAGTTTTAGACATAATTTAAAGTGCTTGATGTGTAACATTAAGAACATTAACGATTTTTGATGTCTCACTCTTTCTTCGCCACCTGAGACAACACCAAAGCTTTAAACTGTGCCCCCAAATGTTAATATAAAATTCAAATATTTCCTTTAAGCAATTGAGAACCCTCTTTGTTTCTTTGAGATTATTCATTTCACAAACGTCTGCAAATATTACTATTTGAGCTTCAACAAATTTTAAGTGTGAAAGCAATTTGACACAAGGAGAGCAATGTGTTTTCAACACTGGTGGGGAGAAGGAGTCAAGATATGATACTACCTCTTTAAAAAATTTACTGAATGAAAAATCAAAGTCAATCACCAATTTCTCCAAAATCTCCCTTCCCCCTCACTCTATTGCTGCAAGTGGAGGAAACCTGCCATGAATGCTCAAAAAATATGTTTTTCAATACGTCCCTTTTGAGGATGAGGTAACTTTCTGTGAACCAGCAACTGTTGACTCAATACAATTTAACTTGGTGGATACTTACGAGGTAGTCAGTTAGTCATTGTGTGAGAGAAAAACTGTGAAGTGCTAATTGAGCATTTAACTTGGCTTTCAAGTGATAGACTGGCTAGCCGAGAGTTTTATCATTAAAGAAAGTGGTGATACCTTTTTGGCAAAGTGTTTTTAGACCATAAATTAGCTGCCACAACCTTTTCACATGAAACAAAATTTTTTTCCTACAGCAACTTGAAATATTTAACTGAAGGTAATGCTGTTGCAGAGGTGCAATTTAAAGTCCAAGCAGGTAGCTTTTATATTATTTTGTATTAAGTGAATGCCAGCTTGAAATATCCATCCTAGCTTTTTCATTTTTTATATTAGAAGAGAAAAAGTAAGACTTCATCTTAGCCAGAGAAGATGATATACAAAAGCATGCGAGGAGGATGCAGAACACTAAACGTGCAGAAAAAGGATAGGGTATTGATCAAAGAAGAGATGGCAAGACAATATTGAGATTGGCATACAGCTTGATACCTCTGCAACAAAATTGCAATTTATAGTGTTGTCGTTGAAACCAGAGAGTCTGAGGCTAAGGTTAGCCTTCAAAAGAGGCTTGAAATACAATATGTATTAAGATCCCAAAGCCAACTTGAAGGGTTTTCGGCCTCAACCACAACACTGGTGGAGCTAAGAGTCAACACTGTTATTCTAAAATTGAATAAAAACATAGTACAAATGAGATTTCCAAATTCTAGAGATTTCTATTGCCAACCCTTGTGCCCTTATCCCTATTTTTACCATTTCCCATTTTTACTTAAAAAAGCTGTTTTTAGTGAAGTGCCATGTCAAAATATGCATGTCTATTTTTAAATTTCAAATTAATGTTAGTTCAACTTTGGATAGTGTTTTTCTTTTCCCAAATCATCTTTCTCTGTCATTTATCAAATAGTAATACCAAAGGGGTGCAGGTATTTTACTGGGGAGTGTGACCTTATCCCATAAAAATTGACCAAGATGTGAGCTTGGAACAACTCCTGTAGGATAAACACACCAGCCTGACCCATGAGTTAATGTTTACAGACTGCATTATTTCAAACAATTATGTGATATTCTCTGTGTACTTTAGTGGAGGAAATGTCATATTTTTGGCCTGTGACTTCCACACAGTACCACAATAAACAGTCTTATAAAGCCTTAAACATGCACCTGTCCATGGATCAAAATGAAAGGCTTTATTACAGACAGAAACAGACACTTTAAATTCTTTGCAATGAATCCATGCTGTACAGTAACAAACAAACAAAAAAAAAACACTTAAGGTAACCGCAAACCATTACCTTATTTTATATATCTGCCCCATCTATCGAGCAACACCAACAAGGACAACAATACCTTATTATATTCTTCTAATTTCAGTATAAAATTGCAGTATATGTTGGTTAAATTTACACACTTTTAACAAATTTTGTCACTAACCATGCTATCATATTTCCTGCCATGCTATTACATGAGAGTATCCTACATCATGAACAGTTAAAAAAATTGTGATTCTCAAATTAAATTCTAATCTGGATTTATTTTGACATTCACATTGCCCATTGAAAATACTCATCTACATCAGTCATTGATACATTTAGTACTGCAATACCTGGTCTATTTCATCGCACAGCTTTTTTCCAGAGGTGGGTTTGGTTTTCCTAAACACACAATTTATCCCCAGAACTCCTTCACCACACATGCCATTTGACCAATGAGGTCCTCTATAATACATCATTTGACTTGTTTTCAAAAAGAATCTCTTTCCAATTTTCAAAGGCTTTATCTTACACTCTGCACTCATAATATAGTGTTTTAAAAAATATGTCACAGAATTAATTATAACTGCACCAAAGTTGGGATAGGTATTAAACATAGTCACTTTGTCTTCTGGGTGCATCATATCCTCGTGGGGGTGCAGGTGGTTTGGGCCCCTTGCTACTCTGTCTGTGTTTGTTTGGCTTTGGCTGAATGGGTGGCCCAGCTGGTCTGGGAAGTCTAGATTGCCCTGGGGAAATTGGAGGACTGTAAGGCATTGGAGGAGGGGGAAATCCTTCTGATGGCATCCTACCCTGAAGGGGACCTGCAGGATGAGTGTGTGGAGATGTTTGACTATATGGTACCCCTTGTGGTATATGGGTACCTGGCTGACCAGGGTACCTTTGTGGGTTGTAGGTTGGAGTTCGTTTTGGTGACCCCTGGTTAGCTGGAACAGGATATTGAAATATGTTATTATTTGAAGGGCTGTATGGAGAGGAAGGACTATTCTGCCTAACAGATGATCCATGATGAGGGTGAATGTGAGTGTGAGGAGGTGTCCTTCTAGAGGAACTATTAGCAGGCTGACCTGGTACAGACTTTGGTCTGGCAGATGCTGGTTTGGGTAAAACTGGAGGAGCAGGTTGGGGTATACTGCTATGCCTATTGGGACTCTTCGGCTTAACAAGTGCATCATTCAATTCATTAAGGAATGTGGGGGCTACATGGGTAGGAGAAGGTTGTCTGGGAAAGCCAAATGTAGGAGGATCATTCCCTGCACTACTGACTGGGACACCATTTCTTATCAAAGTATCATAGGAGTTTGATGTCATAGAAGGGGGTGGCGGTGGGAACTGTGGCATAGTATGGTCATAATTGTTAAACATTTCTGTGCCTGGTGAGGGTGGAGCTTTAACAGTGCAATGACTGTAGCCATTGTTTACCCCGGGAAATGGGGGAGGGGGTGGTGGAGGTGGGGGTGGGGGTACCATATGGTCATTAATACCACTATTAGGAGATGCCTTCTGATGATGCTGTGGCCCCCTATCTCCTGCATTCCTATATACACTTTCCTTTTTAGCTTGTTGAAAATTTGGTCGTCCATAACCTGAATGAGGGGTACTTGGGGATGAGGCAGATGATAAAGATGACCCCTCTGAGTCATAGTCATATGCACCCTTTGGTATCTCCTCAAACCCATCTTTGAACTGAACCCTTTTTGGAGCCTCCTCTTTACTTTCATATATGAACTGTTCTTCTGTACCAGACAAACGATTGATCAGTTTAGTAGTGGGACTTCTTTGTGGTGGGGGAGGAGGGGGTGGTTTCCTGCTTGGACTTCCCAAGGAAGAGCGTTTTCCACCAGGAGATAGTGGGGAAGCTGGCGAGTGACCTCCCTGGATCAAGTTTCCCCTTGGAGATAATGGAGAAGCTGGTGAATGGCTTCCCTGATTCAAATTCCCATGGATTGCAATTGCTGCTGGCCTAGACCAACTACCAGTAGTGGCTACATGTTTCTCAGTTCCATCAGGGGATATGTGGGACTGGTTTGGGGGGTTGGGAAGGGGGTTGACCAAATGGTACTGAGGACTCTCTGCATCACAGCTAGGTGATGGGCTCTTTGGCCCATATTTATCAGCTGCAGAAGCAGTAGTTGGCTTGAATGATGGAGGAACCACAGGGGGTTGAACCGGGATTGGACGTTTCTTTTTTGTATGAGAAGTTGGTGATAACTGTTCATTGCCTTTGTTCATTGCAAGATTCACTTCTATAGGGGAGAGATACTGGGGGGATTCTGGGGAAGGAGGAATTGCAGGAGTGTTATCAATCATAATAGACAAATTCTTATAGTGTCGTTCACTACTAGGGTCAGCCGGAGACATTGGTTTAGAGGGTGCAGCAGTCATCTGAGATTGGGCCTGTTTTGACTGAAGCAGGTGCACACTAGATGCTGATGAAACTGAAGAACAGGGACTGTAGGCCCCCTTGGAACTGCCACTGGATGAACGGGGGCTTTGTCCACGTCTTGGACTACGAGTTGGTGACTGTTGGTCAGACATGGAGGAACGAGGGCTCTGTTTCACAACTGGACTTGGCTGCCTGAACAAACCTGCCAGTGAGTCAGGGGTGGAACTTTTAGTAGCACTTGACGGGGGAGCCCTAGGCTCGGTTACCTGATTGAGCTCTTCTTTGTCCAGGTCCATCTCAAGTTCTTGCAAGGCCCTCTGAACTTCAAATTCATTCAGTGTTTGGCTGGGTCTCTTTGACTTTGTTGGGGTCACTATTGCTGGCCTTGGGGACTCTGTCTTCTGGTGGAGAAATAAAATCAGAGCGAAGTATGTACTACAAAGATGAGAGAAGTTTGATGAAAGAAATATGTTCAGAATGCATGGGGAAGACAAGCACTAAGAAAGCATTTTTGTTTATTTTCCAAATAAAAATGGAATGGCATACGAAAAATGAAGAGCTGTGAATGAAGACATTTAAAATGTGGAAGCATTACCTCGTGTGATGTTGGCGACTTGAGAAGCTGTCCGTTAGAGGATGCCTAAAGAGACGATGCATGAAAGCAACAGTTATAAATTAAAGAAGCAGGGAGGGAGAAAGCTGGTGATGAAAGGATGCATTAATTGGGATGGAAAAAGGAGGACAGAGCAACTGGTTCCTGTAACAGGACTTTTGCTCTCCCTTTAAACTAATCACAACTAGTTCCCATGTAACAAAATTATTAAAAAACAAAACTGGGACTAACAACATTTTGCAAATAAATTTGGGTTTGAGTGCAAGCTTAAACGAGGGGGATGTGACTGATGAAACGGAGATGTAATCTCCAATGATTGGTATTTACTTTAAAGATGCAAATGACTGACATGAACCATATCTAACATGGCCCATATGAAACGTGGCAAATATCTCACAGGTTTCAGTGAATGAGCATACGACCTCCACCGTATACCTCTTTTTTTCGTACCTGATCTGTCACTTAATGTTGCTCACTGTTACAACTTTTTAGAGGACTACCAATTTCTAAGTACTGGATAATGGTCTTGAGCATAGCTAAACGATTAGTTAATTTAATTTTCCGTGTTAGCATTATGTAAGGGCTGGCTGTGAAATAACTTAATAGTTTTTTTTATATTTCCTACAATTTCTTGTAGAGTATTATTTATTTTTCTATTCTTAACAGGTTTTGTTCTTTCAATTTCTTCATTTTTCCTACTATTTAGTCATTTTATTTTCAGAGAGTGCTCCCATTAATCAGCAGAGGACTATTCATCAAAAAGAACTACTCAAAGTGACAGAAACAACTACCAGCTTTATTGTATTTCAATTTCAAAGTGTGATCAAGACTCGCATATTTTGCAGTGGTCTTTCTTTATGCAATTTCCAAAATCAGAATTATCCAAACAGACCAAAAACATGACAATTAAATGATTTGGATGGAAATATCTATCACTGAATATCTTGGAAACTCTCCCATGTTCCATTCTGGCACAAACAGTGAAAACAAAAGTCCAAGGTCAAGGAAGTCTCCCTTGCCCAAACTATTTGAACCCTGAAAGAGCTAAGCAGTGCAAATTTATTCCCAATGTCTGAGCAATCCTTCCACTGGTTAGAATATTCCCCTCTTAATCACCAAAATGTAAGTAGTGCCCATCACCAAGAATGTTATGCAAAGCGGCTGGTTATTTTGGAGTTAATAGTGCTTGGTATGTCCTAGTTCATAAGGAGAAGACCTGTGCAGCAGTTTTTCCCATACTCACCACCGCATTACCCTTGCCATCAACTTCCAGCCCTTTCTTCCAGGCATTGGCAAACATATTTCCTACAGTGCCCCTCCTCATTGGAGCATTGGCTTGTAAGGGTAGGACTTGGGTAGGTTGGAACACTGACAGAGATGGACGATTCGATTTAGAATCTATAAATATCAGGAGAAGAAATGCAACATGGACTACAATCAATGATGATCAAAGAGCAACACTAGCATACTAAAAAATTAAGTACAGAATATTTAATTAATTACACCTTTCTACTAATTAAAAACACAAAACATGTTCTTCCCCTCTTTTGACTTCCAGTGGCTGATAATTACCTTCCATTGTTCTCAATGGCAGCTATGTATGACTAAAGGGACCATTGAAAAGAAATACTGGTAATCCTTCCTCACAAGATGTAAACCCAGAAAGCCAAAAGGCTTAGTGATTCCTTGCTGAAAAGGGGTGCTTTGTTGTCCTCATAAACCACTGAAAACGGGCATTTTAAATGGAATCAAGTTTTGTAGATGAAAAAGAGAATTGCTTTGGTTAGTGGGTTTCTGTGGATTATACAAATTTTATATTAAATCCACATTTTCTGCATGCATTTGTGGTTTAAATTTTCTTATTTGGATCTACATATTTCTAAAGCTGTAGGGTTATATAGTTTGCAAAGCTTATTCACTTCAAATGAAGAGGACCATGAAGGTATATTATTTTTCTTACAGGTTTCCCACTCTTTGCCAACATGATTTTTTCATGAATTTCCAGGACTTTTTATGGAACTTTTTAAGGACTTCTCGAATTTTCAAGACTATGAAAACTAGGAAACTTTAAAGAATTAAATTTCCTACCTTTCCTCTCAACTTGGCAAATCTATAAACCAAATATGAAAAGTGTAGGTCATTCCTAACTCAAGATATCACGATTACAAGGTTTTCGGTCTTTGATCTCTGGTGACCTCAAATAACCTTTGACCTCCACACCAAAAACGATAGGGTCTTTCCTCTCAACATGGCAAACCTATATACTAAATATGAAAAGTGTCGGTCATTCCTAACTCAAGATATCGCGATAACAAGGTTTCCAACCCTCTTTGATCTCTGGTGATCTCAAATGACCTTTGACCTCCACCAAAAAAAAAGTGTTCTTCCTCTCAACATGGCAAATCTATATGCCACATATGAAAAGTGTCGGTCATTCCTACCTCAAGATATCGCGATTACAAGGTTTTCGGTCTTTGACCTCTGCTGACCTCAAATAACCTTTGACCTCCACCAAAGACAATAGGGTTCTTCCTCTCACCATGGCAAATCTATATACCAAATATGAAAAGTGTCTGTCATTCCTACCTCAAGATATCGTGATTACAAGGAGCGTCACAAACACATATACCCACACACACACACCTTACACACGACATCACCATCGCATAGATTCCTTGCCTGCCTTCAGCAAGGAATCAAAAATAACATCTGGATAATAACAAGTAAGCTGAAAGTTTTCTACCAAGTTTGGGAAGAAAACGTTATATATACAAGTGCCCTTCCTCATAATAACACAAGAACACAAGGTTTGTTTAATCAACCTATGAAACTCTCTGTTAAAAATCATTCTCTAGTTCAAATGCAATCTTCAATTATAAAAACGTTCAAAGTTTACCATCATGCTCAAAAACTGAAAACTCCAAAAATACTTTGTGGATATTCATGGGAAAATTCAAATTTTCACGTAACTTTGACAATACCTACATCCTATACAAACAAATGTTTTGTAAGTGAATGACTAATGATTCTACTTGCTTTATTGTAAATTTGTGACCAGGCACATTTTCAAAGCACATAATACTGTTACAAGGTAGGATACCAAAAAATTCAAAATCAAAACTTTTTGCACTTCTGAAAGTGGATCTTGACTGATTATGCTAATAATAAGCTTTGTCACGTGGAAGTACCCTTCGACACCCTCTTAAGTTATGTTTCCATGCAATATGACCCTTTCAGACCTTACCATGTAAAGAGCCACTACTGGAACTGTGAGAGCTGACTGTGGAGTGCATACTAGACAAAGACACCGAGTCCGATGTACCATTGGTGTGAGGGGAGATGTCAGACAGATGGCGCACTTTATATTCTGTCAGTTCCTTCTGAGTTTGGTTGAAGTTATCAAGAAGTTGTTTGCCATACTGTAAGAAAGTGAAACAAATTAAATGCATCTTTGTCTTCGATTAGTGTCTTTTGTTTATATTACCAGGACTCTCTGATATCGTACCCTTTAAAACTTAACTGTTGTGATGTTAACTCCACAAAACTCCCTGGTTTGGGATCTACTTTACCGCTGTACCTTAAATCCATATTATACTTGTAATCCCACTTATCCACAACTAGACCATGGTAAAGAAATAGCACAGGGGAGAAGGAGGCCAACCTCGCCTGCTTTCAACCACAGCAACAAAACCTGCAAAAATCTGGGAAAAACAAGGTCAAAGTCATGTGTAAAAATTTTGGTGGTAGTAGTAGGCTGAGAGCTGTGGGGGCTGCCTGCTAAGTGAGGGCAGCCTCCATCTCCAATGTACTAATTGTTTACCGTCATAGAGGTGGGATTACAAGTGTAATAGGAAGTAAGTAGAGGTGTAAAGTAGATAAGGATATATACATCTAACAAGGGGCCATGAGGTATATCACCATAACAATGTGTATTTTTCAGGGGGGAGGGCAAATTTCCCAATAGGAGGTGACTGCTCTTAATTGAAATAAAATTCAAAAGATGCAGAAGAGTTAGTTAGTTTGATGGAACTTTAAAGCCCAGTTTCCAACCAATTGGTTCAAGTCGAGTCGGTCACAGCCTTTTTTCCAGATGTGGCTCACTGGCTTGTCTTCCCTACTCCATTGCTTATGCTGAGCACCAAGCAAAATGGCAGTACAGTAGGTAACATTTTTAAGATGCAGAAGAGATCATGATATACTGCCCTCAAGAAAAAATTTGTTATCTTTGCATCAGTACAAGAGGCTAAGGGATGTTGTGGGAGATACGTGAAGTGAGGAGATTTGTCTTCTTAATTCCTTTATCCTCAAGCTTGTAAAAGATGTAAACTAACCTTCTTATCAAATGATGTCATGTGAAGTGAAATAACATGAAAAAGGGAAAGAGGACTGCTCATTCAACAGGTGGTGGTAAGGGGAAGGGGGTAGTGATGAAGAAAGGGAGGGATGAGGGATAACAACATGAATAACACAGGTTAGCATTTTGTATGTATGAATTACGATGAAATTAGGTTAAAAGAAGAATTGCTGTAGCTTCCTAAATTAGACATTTGTAGAAGATACCCCAAACTGATAAAATCCTCATATTACATACACCCTAAAATTTTGCACTGCAAGAACCAACACTGCCCTTGAATGTAATTTCTCATTACACGCTGTGTCCAGAATTCCTACATCAGACAATTTTCCCCTGGAAAGTTCCTACCTATGAAAATAACTTCTCATAAAAAATTCTCGACTAGAAAACTTGAATAATCATGGCATGGCTTTTACACTTTCTTCCATCTATAATTCCTCTACCATAAGCATTACATGAACTGCCATGACCTGTTCAATCAGCATTCAGTGACTCCCCGAGACTTACACAATAAGCTTTTCATGACTTTCCATGACCTAAACAAAAGCATCCCATGACCTTCCATGACTTGTACAATAAGCATTCTATGACTTTTATGACCTGTACAAGAAGCATTTCAGGACTTCCTATGATCTGCAAAATACACACTCTGTGACATTTTTCGACCTGTACAATAAACATTCCATAACTCCCTTACCTATATGCATTCCATGACTTCCAATGAACTTTACAATAAGCATTCCATGACTTTCCAAGACCTACACACTAAGCATTGCATGACTTTCCACAACTTTTACAATAAGTATTCCATGACTTTCCATGACCTGAGCAATAAACATTCTAACTTCCTATGACAAGTGTACAGTAACAAAGTGCTGTCTGAGTTGAGAGGACAGAATTTACAGCTTCAACTGTGTCAGTTCAGTAGCGATGTGTTAGGCGTATAAAAGCATGAGTTGACAACTTTCTAGGCTATTTAAAGAGGTGCAGTGAGTTGGTTCCTGCAATTGACAAGATTTTTCCAAACTGGTTGTTTCCTTGACATACTGATGACAAAAGGTCAAACATACACAATGCAAATTTCCAACATACAGATAACTGTTTCAAGAGTAGGAAATTAATGATTCAATTCAGTTTTAAAAGTTTGTAATTAAACACTTTTCAAATAACAAAAACAACTGTTACACATTGAGGTACAAAAAGTCAAATGTGTTACTTTTGCATAGTTATTGTATGTGAAACTTGACATTTTATGCTTATCAAAGTCTTGTCAAGTGTTAGTACCTACCAACACCCTTGTTAAGGTACTGATATAAACTCAATATCCCCCTTTAATGTCCATACGTACAATGCAAACATGAAATTGGATGAAGATCTTGGTTTACCCTGACCTGTACATGGGAATCTTGGGATAGTCTATGGTGGGAGTTGTCACAGGAACAGTTATCCTATACGGCAGATGCGGGTTTTGTCTCAGGGTTAATTGTCTGCAAACCTGCATACAATAGGAACAAATAATGGATGGACATATAGGGACTGTTCTCAATTTACCTTCGCAAGCCGGATTCCAGCCATCCATCTTTGGCAGGATCGATAATCTTCTGCGCATAGGTATTTGATGTACTTGGACTTCTGTTGTAGCTGAGGATGCTGTTGATGAAACAGTTAAACAATTTGTAAAAATAGATTGAATTTCCTGCCTTCTATGTCAAGAATCAAGAAACTGATTGCCTTAAAATTGCAGGCATATTTTGCAAATCTCAAACAAAGTTGACAAACACTTAAAAAAATATGACTGGCCTTTTAAAATGTGGAAAAAATTTTTCAGAAATACCTTGACAGGTGTTTGACAGAAAAATAGCAAGTACAGAAGGTTATAGGATACAGTTTTGGTGTGCATTATATTTGGGCACTGTAAAATATCAATGAAATAAATTACATGTACCAAAACTGTATCAGAAAATACATTTTACTTGCTATTTGGAAAAGAGTCTATTATAGGGTCAACTAAAAGGAGTATTTCCAAATCATTAACCAAATGACCTTATGTTTAATCAATAGAATCTGGGGTAAGTTACAATAAAAAAAATTGTTCCCATAACAGCATCAACAATCAAAATCTCACTTTTTGGCAGATCAATTTTGAATACAAAGAATTCATGCATTTCATAAATTGTGACTAAACTACAGGTGTCATTTGGTCTGTCTGTGGTCAAGTGCAATCCTTCACATTGGGCATTTTAAGATTTTAAGGGGAATATCTAAGAAAATTGGTGAGAACAGTAAAGTAGTTGACTTGAACATAATGCACTCAAGTTCAGGACAACACTTGAAATGATTAACCCTTTACCGTTGTTTGGGTCCTTTTGGACCCATGCGGGGAGCTCGGCTGTCACACATCTTTACTGTTTCACGCGGAGCTTGAAACTGCGAGTAGCTACCCGAAAATTCGGCCACAACAACGAGAGAGACAATAGCTTAAGGTCACGGGGTCAATGGCCTACGGAAGCCGATGCGGGGCGGGCTACGTCCGCTTTTCCGCCCACTCCCGAGGCGAGCAAATATGCCCCGATCGGAGCACAACGGTAAAGGGTTAATCTAAAATATCTGCACCACTCGGCTAAAAGGGTTACATGCACACACGCAGAGACACTGGCATCAGCTTTGCAGTAAGCACACTCCACGGACTTATTTTTAAACCTTTACCATTGTTTGGGTCCTTTTGGACCCATGCGGGGAGCTTGGCTGTCACACATCTTTACTGTTTCACGCGGAGCTCGAAACTGTGAGTAGCTACCCGAAAATTTGGCCACAACAATGAGAGAGACAATAGTTTTAGGTCACGGAGTCAATGGCCTACAGAAGCCGATGCGGGGCGGGTCCACTTTTCCGCCCACTCCCGAGGCGCGCAAATATGCCCCGATAGGAGCTCAAGGGTAAAGGGTTAAGAACCATACACCACCCTGATTAGATGAAACTTGGGCAAAGGCCTCTCTTCAACAAGTGTTCACTGATTGAAAGGCAAGCTGCCTACAAATCAATCTCACCCCTGCTTCCCAGACAGCCATTTAATTTCCAATTCTAATTAACTAGAGAGTATTCTTAGACCTCTTGAGTCAATATCTCAAACACATTAAGACTTGAGTTGGGGGATCCTAGCTCTGTACCTCTGCTCAACAGATTCATCAATACAAACTTTAAAGAGACCAAATCAACTTTACCTTGAGTTAGACAAGCAAGTTTTGAATTAAAAAATCTGGTATGTCCCCCTCTCTCCAGCATTACTGTTATAATAGTGTTTTATAAGCAGTTTTCCTATGGTATGCAACAGAATAAATGATTTTCAAATGTGGCATGTCCATTAAAACTTCTTACCTTGATAGCAAAGCAGTGATCTGTAGGTGCTTTGTACTTTTTCTTCCAGCCAATACCATGATAAATATTATGGTGCTCAAATCCAACAAGACACACCAAATCTTTAGAAGACTGGAGAGAATAAAGGGAAAAAAATCTATGTCAATCACAGATTTAAAGTATTTATGTAAGTAAAAAACAGCGCTTTTCTAACACCTTTGCGGTTCTACATGGTATAGTAAACATTACTATATACTGATTGCATTTATTTTTCAACAGAAGGATGGTCTTGCTATAAAAACTGACCCTAAAAGAAAATACTTTGGACAAACACCTTTCAGATAACCAAATGAAGCATCTGCATTGTAGGATTCACAAACATGGCAGTAACACCCCCCTCCCCTCACTCTAGTTAAAAGTGGGAATGCAAAAGTGCTGCACATTTATGTTCTAATTGACTGTGTTAAAAAGTATGCACTCCAAAACTTATTTCCAACTTGTAATTGCTATAATTTTGAAATCAGACCATAGCTTTCTTTGACAATGATTAATTTTCAAGCAACAATTGAATGATATTGCACTGGAACTTACCAAAAATAGTAAAGAAAGGTGATCATGTTCTAAGGGGACATTAAGAAACTCTTTTCAGGTAACTCCATATATTACCTTAGATGGGGCAAAGTAACTAGCCTACCTTTGACTTCCCTTTTGGAGAAAAGTAGAGACCTGAAGCTCTTAATATGAAGTAAAACCTCTTCCAAGATTTCTTTCCCTCTGCCTTCATCCATAGCACACCGTCACATTCAGGTACATGACTACCTGTGTCACCAAAGAACTCCTTAATTAGAACTTCTTTGGACTTCTCCGCAAATTCCTGTGCTGCTTGTGATGAACTTGAAGAAAGGAGGTAATTCTGAATGGAAGAAAATTATTTGGGATATCAGTGAGGGAAGAATAACTCAAATATATCATACACAAAGGCACCGAACTGTCTCATCCAGGAGACAAGACCAAGGGTTGGCCAAAGGTTCCCTTCAGTATTTACCAAGTTTTTTATTACAATTTGCAAACAAAGATTTCACGATTATTGAAAAGAAAAACTTTAAACTCTCTGTTTAATTATTTCCATGACTAGTATCTTTCACATTACAACCTAAGATGTTTATACGAACCTGCGGGTTCCTGAAAATAGCATATTTTTCTTTCTTTTCAGAAAACAGGACCCTGTTGGTGGTTTCTCTCTTCCAGTTTATTAATACATCATTGATGAGACTTTCATGGTCCTCTATAATTCGTTCTGTGGGAAAAGCAAATGATATTGACTTAAAACAATACACACTTTATTTAAGACACATTACACTGTCAAAACTATCAGGAAACTGGGCTTCATGCTTCATGACAGGACTGATGTGGGAGGCAAGAAAAAGTTTAAATGGCAAGAACACTCCTCCTAAAATTATGTTGGAGCATCAGCTGAACATCACAGTTTTCTTCTTATTTCTCTTCAAAGTACCTTCATAATACCATAGGACTTCATTATTGAATATTCAAGAAAAATCAAGCAGTTACTCTACAGTACATTTCACATTTGAGGAAAAGAAATATTGTCACATGACTCTAAAGAGCCAATCATGAAACAGGACAATCTGCTCCACTACTTCATGTTGGGATGACTGCATTTCCCCTTTAAGAATTTTAAGAGAGTCTTTGATAGAGGGCACTTTCCTTCCTTGCTATTTTCATTTTGTTAAATTTTTATAGTGGAGAAGTGAATGTTATAAAAGGTAAATAGTAACGGTATACCAGACTAGAGGTAGGAAAGAAGTTGCTGCATCAACTGTATGTACTTATTTGAAGTTCAACTTCTTCAATCTTAAGATGTTTTTCCATCCCAATCATCTCTAAATTTAATACATTTGATCTGAAAATATTGATAATAAATTGGCTTCCATCAATGTTGAAGAAGCAATGTATTTAAGCTTTTGTAAACCCTGTATTATAAGCATATCCTACATCAGTCTCCTAATCCCACAAGAAAAAGTGTTTTGCATTATTCAGGATTAGGGCTTTCCTAGTCCCCCAATACGTCTAATAAAATACCTGGGGTAATACTGAGCCAAGCAACTGTTGTTACTTTGACTCTTTCAACTCTCCTGAACAAAGTACTTTTCTCTAACATTTTTTCCAGTTGCAAGTAATTTATAAATAACATAAGTACATTAAAACAACACTTAATGTGGCTTGGGTATTGTCGAGCCAAATATTCTTGGGGCAGCAGAACTTTCCTTACTTTCAAATGAAACATCAAATATAGACTGGGATAACCATATAAAGATAAGTCCTTTAATCAAAAGTTCATGCAAATAAAATAAGGAAGGCACCTTAAATCCTATAAATTCATTAAATGATCATCTGTACAGCTCATTCCCAGAACAAACAGTTCTATCCAATTACTGTGTACTATTCGCAATTACTTTGAGAGGAATTATTATAATACCCATAGCTACCTCCTCACTTCCTCTTTAAACAAGCTTTGGTGGTATCCCTACAGATTTGTACTATTTATACTGCCTAAGGTCAGGATTTTCCAGGTTACACACTAGCAGAGATGTAGTCAAGTCCATCTCTCTTTTCTCAGCAAGTCAAGTCATCTACAGCTATTTAACTCAAGTCTCTACACATATAATATTTTGGTAGGGGAAAGGTCGTCATATAGAGTGGGAGGGTTGTAACTCAAGTCACGACTTCATTTCTGTCTGCACACTAGTTGCACTGTTTCAGTTTGACATACAATTCCTGCACGACACAAAATAAGCTGAGGGAAATGATATTAGAATGTTCAAAATATGGTATAGTTAATGATATTAGATGCCGGTGGAGATGGCACCTTTTTTGTTGTTCTTTGTTTCTATTTTAAAAAGCTTCCATCCTCCTTTCCTGTTTTAAACAATGATACAGGATGCCCCAGATTAAATTTTAAGGATATTTTACAACACTCGATATCCTCATCCTCCTCTTCAGTATCTGTCCACCTACACATATCTTTTTCAACTTCAAGGGCTTACATTTTTGCAGATGTCAGCTTTTCTTTGCTACATAAACATTTCTATATTTGATTTGTTCATGCAAGGATTATCTCATAGCCTCAAACAAGTCTAATTGTCTGATATGTGAACAACCTTGCCCTGCTTCCCCATGAACTGACACATAAACAACATAATGAGTGAATTGAGTGACAGAATATTCTCACCAGTGAGTTCAAGGAATTTGCAACGTAAAGAGCATGAGCAGTCACCTCAAATATATATTTTTTGAAACAACAGATGAATTTCACAAATTTCCTCTTATTTCTCCCTAAGTGTCTTCAATGATAATTTTGGGGTATACACATTGTACATATTAAGGGAATTTGAAACAGTGACTCCTTGCAAATTTGAAAAAGATGTCACAAAATTTCAAAGAGCTATTCATGAAATAGGATGAAGTACTGCACTAATTCAAATTGGGATGACTGCACTTTCCCTTTTGAGTCTCAAGTCACCAAACCAATCCTTTGGCACTGGAGTCTAGTTTGTACTGTACCCCTACCTTGATCTATTTCATGACACTAGAAAAGTGTAACAAGTTTTAGCCATTCCTAGTTGACTACTACAAATTCAGAATATATGAGTGAGCTTCCTGTTCAGCTATCTTGAGATCAATTAAGTTATAAGGGTTTTTTGTCATGGCGATCTAGTGACGGACTTCATCAATGAATCACAACTCTTTAAAGATATGCAGTAGCTTGAAACTTGGCGAAATAATTTTGTCTCATAATTTTGGCTAAGATCTCATACTGAATTCTGGCGACATATGCAAGTAGCTAAAAATTCTCAAATAATATACTGCAAGTCCATATGAATTTTCCACTGAACACAAACTACAGAACTAGACCAGAGAGATGCTTCTCTAACATTATTTTGAAATTTGCATTTAACTCGTGTATAAAATTTCTGGAGGTTGTTATATATGTCCTAACAGAAAACATGTTGGGGCAAACAGGGTTAATGTTTTAATTCTTCAATATTGAGAAGGCTTTACCTTCTCCATTGTCCAATCAGGGAGTTGTCAGGGAAGGAGAAACTACGTACAAATCTATCAGACAATATGCACTTGAAACTCTTTAATCCCTTTCAGGTAACAAAATTTGATTGACAGGTCCTTTTGTTCTCATTGGTTTGCCATTTCTGACTTTCACATTGTAATGGTGGCCTACTCCTTTCAAACCGAGGTAATCCAGAAACAAAAGCCATTGTTAACTGTTTCTTTGACGAAGAACGTGTTTGCCGACAACTGCTAAACTTCAATAAAGATTTTATGTAAAACAGCTGTCTCTGAACTTTAAACTTCCATACGTTTTTTGTCTGTCCAAGATTCTAATGAGTTGCCACCTTTACACACTGTTCAAGGCTAACAAAACAATCACAGTTTTGATAACTTTCCCCATTAGAATCAAGTATTTTCGGAGAAGGAGAATTTTACAAAATCTGCGTATTAGCTATTTGAATAAATATAAGATGAGACGCCAAGCGACGCAGGCTTCAAATTTAGTTTTTTTTCCTCAACGACTGGTAATGTAATGGCAATGGATTAAAACATCCTGGCAGGTCTTTGAGATGTAGCAGAGGACAAAGACCACTGTCTCAGTACCAAATTCCTTTCAAGCTTTAAAAATGTTTCAAGAGCAAAACAATAAACAGCTTAATGTCGGCAACTACCTTGGTCAAAAGGACCGATAAATGTTGGATCTCCTTCCCTGACAACTCCCTGGTCCAATCTATAAATTTAATCACAGTTACTGTAAACCATTTGTAAAATGCAGACATTTAGTACCTGTGATGCATCCTTATACTTTTAAAACTCATTTTTTTTAAGATGACCTTTGTTGGGGGTTTGTATACACATATGTTTAGTGTTCCATAAGTTCTTTCATTATTTATTCCTTAAATGAATTTTTTAAGATTGTAACTAATGGTGAATTGTCTAGGAAAGTGCACAAAATTCAATTATAACATGATTCCTGTATTTATCCACCTAAATTTTATTTGGAAATGTGATATGCAAAACAGGTCAGGTTTGAAGCAGGGTAAATGGAAAGAAAAAGTGGAGCTAACACAGCGCCCTCTATGGTAGAGGATGGCAACCTCATGGTGGTAACAAATTATGCTGACTGGTACATGTACAGTAGTTGCAGGTAGAGTAAGGGGTGCAGGCACTGTAAGTACAAAAATTAAATAGAGACAGAAGATGAGGAGAGTCTAGTGAAAAACTGTGATAACTGCAAAATTTGATATCTCAGTTTATTGTTAGTAAGGTACACGTGTGGGTTCAACGTAACACCAACACAACAAAACTTACAGTACAAAATGTTCTTTAGACAGGTAGACAGCCTTACGAAAAAAAGGTGCGTCAACCTGTGTCTGCACCATGTGTGATCAAGCGTGGAAAAACAAAGGAAATCACGGGTGTTCTTGGGTGACAAACCTGCATTTTTGGAACCTTCTACTCACAGGTTTGACGCAGGTTTGGCACACCTTTCCTTGCCTTTAATATCAAGCCACAGGTTTTGTAGAAGAATTCTTTGTTAACCCTAGTTTTTAGCACCACACATTTTGCTCATAAAACCTGTGGCAAGCTTGTGTCGAACCTGTGGCAAATGATCAACCTGCGTCAATGTCAAGGGAAAACACAGGTTTTCATGCAAAAACCTGTGGTAACCCCTGGAAAAAACATGTGAAAACCTGCATATTTGGAACTAATTGCCTCACCTTTTTTTGTAAGGAAGTTCAACATCTATCAGACTTGTACATCGTTCAAGTCCTTCTCTCAAGCTACCATTAACAACAGGCATGTAATACTGTGCGCATATCGTGCAGCACACATCTCAAAGGAAGAGTTGTTATGTCAGACTGGTTAGATGCATACATGTACTATACCTTGCTTAATTCTAGGAGTTAAAAAGGAGGTGGCAACTGAAGCTTAGCAATACTGAAGTTTGAAGTTCTCTTCCTGGAAGGAGCAAAATACAGTAAGATGGATTTTTCATCCAAGAATAATCTATGGTTCTCCCACCTAAACTGGTCTTTCAAAAAAATACCAAATTCAATCCAAATCTTTGTACAAGTTGCCACCGGAATTTGTTGGCCAATGGTGATGATTCAGAACTTCTTTTACATCAAGTATATCTTAAATAGATATATCACCCAATTTTGGCAGTTTGTATGGCTACAATACCTGCTATATAACCTACCAGTCCCATCCACAACTTCCTCTACAATCTGCTTGCAGCTTAAACAGCTAATTAAAATAACCTGGGTGTGTCACCTGGCAATCACTACTCTCCTTGAAACCATTTTTGGCAAAACTGGAACATCATGACCTATTTTGGCAATAATCCTACATAAACACACAACATTGACCTTCTGTGCTCTGTAATCAACACCAATACTTTTACTTTTGATAAATACAAGTCTTAAAGAAGAACACAATTACAGTCTTCAAGCAATGGAAACTATTTACAATGAACTGAAATAATGAAACCAAAAGACAAGTTTTAATTTACAAGTTTCTAAAATTATCCTTACACAGTGTGTACATCTCGCAAGCTTGCACTGCCCTACAGTTATATTTGTACAGTTAATTAGTTAGATAATGTTTTACAGATCAGTTCCTACACACAGCCTCTTTACCAGTTGTGGCTCACAGGCTCGTCTTCCCTGCTTCATTGCTCATGTAGCAATTGCATGAAGCAAACACATCATTCTACTGTGCCCTCTCTTAATGAAATTTGTACAGCAAAATGTGGTGTTAATTGTTCACTCTATTTTCAGAAGTTGAAGTATAAATTAGTGTGATATGATTGCAATGACAATGGGTAAGAATTCTCTGGTTATCTCCCCCCTTTTTCCACATCCCCCTTTCAGACTCAGTCCGTTTTAATTTTAATGTTCACCCTGCTCACTACAAAACATTTACTTCTATTCCTCTCCCTTCCTGTCTCTCCCCCTTTCATTTCTCTGCCCCTATTTCTACTCCCCCTTTTTCACTCCTGTCTCTTGCACTCTCCTTGCCCCTTCATCCTTGACCTACTCCAAACAAGAAGTCTGATTACACATACAAGTTTTAAACATTATAACTGCATGACAAGAATTTCTGACTCTGAATAAAATTCAAGTGCACACTGACCTATACACCACATTTAATAAATTATTTACAGTTACAGAGCTTCACATTGACATTGTCCTATGGATACACATTGGAAACCATAATGAAAGTAAGTTTTTATGGACCTCTATCTGGCCTTAATGTCGATATGATATTACTCACTGGGGAACCCCCATGTATAAAGGTTTTAAAACTGATCTAGTAGCAGAAATGAAAGTACACATTGAAATTTGTAATTATTGGAGAGTAGGGATATCATATCACTGATTTTTGTAATCTGTAGCTGCAGCTGTAGTAGCCAAAATGCAGCTGTAGCAGCCAAACTGCAGCTGTAGCAGCCAAACTTTAGCTGTAGCAGCCAAACTTTAGCTGTAGCAGCCAAACTGCAGCTGTAGCAGCCAAGCTGCAGCTGTAGCAGCCAAACTGCAGCTGTAGCAGCCAAACTGCAGCTGTAACGAACAAAAAAGCTGCAGCTGTAACAGACAAGCTGCAACAATGGGTTGTTAACTTTACACAATACAAAAGCAGACCAGTTAAGTCCTGCTGTTGTGATGTGTGTTTTCATAAAGCATTGTCCAGGAAGATGCAGCCTAGCTGATGCAGCTAAAGTCTATAGGTTTGACAAGTACAGCGTATTAGCTGGTGATTAGTGCTGGTAAGTTTCCAGCCAAAGACAAATGATCAAAGTGAACTTGAAACTTTTTAGTTTGCTGGCCATGTCTCATTTATGCTGGAATTCAAATTGAGTTCCATTTTAAAAGCAGCAACTTATATTGACAATCAGGCCCAAATCCAACCAAGGTTCCCAAGAGGAGCAAAAAGCTTCCTGCAGATCCTGGTACTGTAATTTGTTCTGAGGCAAGACAAATATATGCATTATACAACACTTGAATTTTTAATCTTCAAAAGGGGCAGAAAAATTGTTATGAGCTTTTCCCCTCCCCCAAGCTTACAAATCACATAATACGACTTTTTAAAACACTAGCCAATAATCTCAATGAAAATTTTTGCCAGTAACCATTGAAATGGAACAGTGTGATATTCAAACTGTAACTTTACAAATCTGTACTTTAAAGTCATAGGCAGTATATTTTGTGACAAGTGCAATCCTCGCAACATGCATCCATCCGTTAACAAAAAAGGCCTCATCTGCACTTATGATAACAAAATCAGTGAAGCTTGAATAGCCTGAACATCTGTTGTTTTACTATCCTTGCACTCATCCGATTATTAATCTATTCCCACACATTTACGAGAAGCTATGGATACAAATCTTTAACGTAAACTCATCATTTGGATTCTCCATAGAATAAAGCAATGTCACACAGCTTTTAAAAGCCACCAACTTTTGCCTGTTAACATTTTAGCTGACATTGCCATTGAGTCGTAATTTATGTTAACGTACCTCTGCTAACATGTGACAATTCTAAGTATGGATATTCCCAATCAAACTGTTTACTGCCAGCTAACAGAGGCCATTGAAGGAATATTTCAATCAGATTTAACCAGAAGGTCTATCATGTCAGCTACTGGAGTCAGCTAAAAATAAAACCCTTTTACATCCATGCCACACATAAAATTCCTCTACACATACTTCATTGAAAGCAAAACAATCTATAATTAGTTTGAAAGAATTGGCAAAATGGTTGAGGGCAAAGGAATTGTAAATCACAAATTACAACAGAATTTCTCTCTGCAAGGCCTAGAAAGTGATGATTTTGATATCAGTGCCTTTTCCTTTGGTCATCAACTTTGTCTACCAAGGCTTAACAAAATAGCCTTTTCAGTTTCCTAGCAGTTGCAAGACATGCCTAAGAGATATTCCAAATAGTTATCACAGAGGATTGTGGGATTGAGTTTTGCTATGTTTTTTTTCTTCTTGTCAATGACACTTTAGTGTGGCAAAAAAAAAACCACACACACACCACACCTTTTCCACAATCCCTAGTAACAACTGTTTGCAAAAGGATCTATGGTAGTACTCTGAGGCATAGGTGTATGGTAAGTAATTTTTTTTGAGGGGGCAAGAACAATTTTTGCCCAAATAATGGCACCATTTACCATGTTTTGCTCATGTTTTTTCCAAAAGGACCAGCTGTTTTTTGCCCGAATTGGGAGGGGGAGTGCCCCACCTATGCGCTGAGGAAGTACTTTCATGCACTTTCTGTGTTCAAAGGAAACCAACAGTCACCTCAGCCTGAATTAGTGAATGCCGCTTGAGAATTGTGTGGCAATATTTTTCATCCTTAATTTTAACATTTACCAGGAGTAACTGTTTCATTTACCTCCAATAAGAAATATTGAAGTCTTATAAAGACACCTGAAAAAAGATAAAAACCTATGATATTTAGCTGTTATTTTAAAACAGATTTGAGGTGATGGCTTCTGCTCTTTAAGTTGTAGCTTCCGTCCATTTTTTACCTGGCTTTGTCAGGTAGCTCTATCACCACCATGACTTTATTTAATTTAGTCTGCTGAGTAAAATAAACTCCCTTCTGGCCATCATCTAGGTGTATACAAAGTATCCTCTGTCCCCATCTTTTTATTAGGCTTTCTTGTTTTTTTTTTTTTTCAGAGGTGGCTTGACCTTGTATTACAAGCCTTCGTTAGGTAAGCGCCACTTCCATGTTTCATACTTTAATTTCAAGTGGCTCACTGTGCTATCTTTCACATGATATAACAATCATTGCATTGTAATGATGAAAAGGAAGTGCCAATCAAATTAAACTGCCTTTTGTTGGTCATTCCTTCCCTTCACATCCCTAAATTGCAGCACGCACCACACCAGCATTTCATTTCAACCGTTTCCTTTCCGTATTTGTAAACATTAACTTCCTGGTTTACAATAAAAACAGTAACCCTGACTCACTTTTTCTTTCGACACAATTCAATGAAAATTTGCAAAATATGAAATTTTCATGACACTTAAAATTGGCTTTCAACAGTCTAATGATAATGATGATAAAAATGATAATGACAGTGCTCTGAGGCAGATATTTTTAGATAATTGAACAGTAAAGCTTCCCAAATTGGTCACAAAATTGTACACTTCAAACAAAAACATTTTTCTCATGATCATTGGAAGTGATTCACAATTTCATCAACTTGGTTCTGCTCAGCCATTTTGATACTTGATGAAAAGTGTTTCCTTTTCAAACAAATAACTGAATTACTGGGGGAAGGGGGGGAGGGGGAGAGGTAAGGGTCAAAATATAATTCAAGTCTATTTCCCCCCATATGCTCTCTGGAACAGCAGCATTGAAATATATTAATGTAGAGAAAATCAAACCATAGTGAAATGAATGGATAAATCTTTCAGTATAGGAGAAACTTCAAATCTTCTCACCCATATACAGGTCAGGAATTTGTTCCATAATACAAAGGTCTGGTTTATATTCCAGGTGATTTTTCTCAACCATCATCGACGTTGCTGTACGACATGACATGGTTTCATCAAGAAATACAGTCTTCGAGCCTCCATCGTCTGTATACACTCGTACAATAAGCTATGAGAAAAACAGGCAGTACTTGGTCAATACTCAAAGTTCTACAATGAATATGTAATGTCTCATAATGCAATGCACAAATGGCATTGTAATTTTTTTTACTTCATTTTACTGTGAATTGTGATCATGACAAGTAATATGTTGATCTCACAATGCTCACAATATCAAGAACTAACACAAGCATGCTTCATTCACCTAAATTTCTTGAGACCTAACACTTAAAATTAGAATTAGAAAATTTAGTTTTACATGTAGAGTTGTTGACGCTAAGAAAAGCCTTCCTGAGAGTGTAGTTTCAGTTGCGAGTGTTTTCAAATTTGAGAAAGCTTTGGAAAGGTTTTGGGCTAGATTGTGTATTAAGAATGAAGCTGATTTTATGTTTCGTAATTAGCTAGTATGGCAGTCACCCATCTGTCCATAGCTTGCTATTGCTGCATCAATTATCGAGGGTACAGGAGGTGAAGAAGATACGGACAAAGAGGTCTTTGAGACCTGCGTCTACTGAGGTTCTTTAGGTATCATAATGTAAAAGGCCCAATTTTCTCATCCCAAACAGTACCAATTGTTCTAACCTTCTTAGTTAAGCCCCTCCCACATTTGTCTATTAAAATTCATCCTAATCCAGACACTGTCTCAGTTTATGGCTTCAGGGTGAGTACAGAAGGGCTCAATGTGTGTTTCACAAAACACTCTCAGTACTGTTCATGCTAAGTAGTACATACTTTTTGGTACTCTGCATTGTTTGAACTAGCTGTCAATTAAAGAGCTCAGCCAATAGAGAATTTTTATGGACTACTGCAAAAATTGTAGTATGGGGTGAGAGGACAAGCCCTTTAAGTGAAAATTTGCATTTGTTTTAGAGAAACAAAATAATAATTTTTGGAGCTAACACTTGTACGCACAGAATGATAGATATCTGGCAGTATGGTAGTTTATTTCAAAGAAATAAGTTTTTCACAGGTGTTTGTTTTGATGCTTAAGAGTGATTTATCCATCCTTACTTCCAAACATTTGCATGTTGCAACCCTTGTAAATCTTCTAATTGATTCAAAACGTTTTAAATGATATTAAATCTATTGATGAGACTGAATCATTTAATAATAATTCAAGCTATTATATTTAAGTTTAAAGGGAATTTAAACATTAAGCACTTGAAAATTTCACTCATTACTTCATATTACCTGACACATTCACTTGTTACTAAACTTTTACACTATGTCATCACACCACTTGATAATGCAATTTAATTCACTCAGTATCATCACTGCTAGTTGATAATATCACTTCAAAGTTTCATTTGATATTATTATCTCACACCACCACATGATCATATCACTTTTGATAATTTCCTTATATTCACTCAGTATTATCACTGCCACCTGATAATACCACTTCCAAATTTCATCTGATATTATTATCTCACACCACCACTTGATCACATCACTTGATAATTTCATTATATTCACTCAGTATTATCACTGCCACTTGATAATATCACTTCAAAGTTTCATTTGGTATTATTAGCTCACATCACCACATGATCATATCACATGAAAATTTTGTTAAATATACTTAATATAATCACTGCCAAGTCATAGCATCACTTTGAAATTTCATTTGATATTACAACCTCCAACAGCTTGATCATATCACTTAAAAATTGCATAAAATTCACTCAGTATTATCACTTAAAAGGGGCAACATCACTTCAAAGTTGCTTTGGACATTATTACCTCACACCATTTGATCGTATCACTTGATGATTTCACTAAATTATGTAAGTATTACAACTTGATAATATTAATACTTGATGATGTTACTTGATAGGGATAACTTGTTATAATGTAGTGACTTTATGTGTTATCAACACTATTTGATCAATGCTTTCTTCAAGTTGATATCAATATTGCTTATTCAGCTTCTGCATTTTGCTTATGATGTCATTAGAAAATGTATGGAAGGTTCTAATGAAGCACTGAAAATAGTCTCTTCATGACATTGAAATATTTTGTAAACATTTATAACACAGAGCAAATTCATTTCTCCAAAGTTTAATGTCTCAATTTATTGTTGCCACAACAGAGTCATGTTTAACAAAAAGTTTCAACTCCCCAGTATTCTTTCACTTTTTAGTTCTTCTTCCATAAGAGGTTGCTTAAAACTGTAGAATACAATCACCTCCACAGAACAGACACTCACCTTTTGAATATTGGCCTTTTTTAATTTTTCTAAGGCAATTTTTATCTTTTCTGCTTTTATTTTGGCTTGCCTCTCTTCTTCTGTCAGCGTGGGGTCATTCTCGAGCTGGTCTTCAATCTCCTTTAGTTTAACGCGGACACTCTTGGAGAGATTGGCCTGCAATAAGACAGAAATGGTATGAACATATTAGGGCATTTGTCAGAAGAGCACCTTGATGGAAAAGGTTAACAAAATGTGGGATGAAGACTTGAAGGGCTCCAAACTTCTCTCAAAACAACAGGTTAATCTCACAGAGTTCCTTGTTTTCCTCATCTATCTTTCATGATATTTTAGCACATAAATATTGCATATTTAGGGTAATTCAAGGAGTGACTCCCTTCTATATTTTACGGCGGATGTGGGGGGATGAAATACTGTCACCGATTCTCAAGAACCATTCATGGAATAGGATGGTGTACGTACTATACCGATCCAAACTGCGGCGACTGCATTTGTCCTCTAATGACTAAAATTGAGACTCATATTTAACAAGAATTGAAGTAGATGGTGGCCTCTAAAGAATTTTTGTTTGGAAACAAGATGGGCAGGACAGATGCAAGTGCACATTCATCAAATAGTATTTTAGGTGATTCCTGTAAGACTACCTGTATTTTCTGTACCTATGGGATATAGAAGATATAATTTCTTCCTTTTAAGGGGCTATATTGCCTTGATGTTGGTATCTATATACCAAGAGTGTTGAATGGTACTACCACTTTAAAGGGGCTATATTGCCTTGATGTTGGTATCTATATACCAAGAGTGTTGAATGGTGCTACCACTTTAAAGGGGCTATATTGCCTTGATGTTGGTATCTATATACCAAGAGTGTTGAATGGTGCTACCACTTTAAAGGGGCTATATTGCCTTGATGTTGGTATCTATATACCAAGAATGTTGAATGGTGCTACCACTTTAAAGGGGCTATATTGCCTTGATGTTGGTATCTATATACCAAGAGTGTTGAATGGTACTACCACTTTAAAGGGGGTATATTGCCTTGATGTTGGCATCTATATACCAAGAGTGTTGAATGGTACTACCACTTTAAAGGGGCTATATTGCCTTGATGTTGGTATCTATATACCAAGAGTGTTGAATGGTACTACCACTTTAAAGGGGCTATATTGCCTTGATGTTGGTATCTATATACCAAGAGTGTTGAATGGTACTACCACTTTAAAGGGGCTATATTGCCTTGATGTTGGTATCTATATACCAAGAGTGTTGAATGGTACTACCACTTTAAAGGGGGTATATTGCCTTGATGTTGGTATCTATATACCAAGAGTGTTGAATGGTACTACCACTTTAAAGGGGGTATATTGCCTTGATGTTGGTATCTATATACCAAGAGTGTTGAATGGTACTACCACTTTAAAGGGGGTATATTGCCTTGATGTTGGTATCTATATACCAAGAGTGTTGAATGGTGCTACCACTTTAAAGGGGGTATATTGCCTTGATGTTGGTATCTATATACCAAGAGTGTTGAATGGTACTACCACTTTAAAGGGGGTATATTGCCTTGATGTTGGTATCTATATACCAAGAGTGTTGAATGGTACTACCACTTTAAAGGGGGTATATTGCCTTGATGTTGGTATCTATATACCAAGAGTGTTGAATGGTACTACCACTTTAAAGGGGGTATATTGCCTTGATGTTGGTATCTATATACCAAGAATGTTGAATGGTACTACCACTTTTAAGGGGGTATATTGCCTTGATGTTGGTATCTATATACCAAGAGTGTTGAATGGTACTACCACTTTAAAGGGGCTATATTGCCTTGATGTTGGTATCTATATACCAAGAGTGTTGAATGGTGCTACCACTTTTAAGGGGGTATATTGCCTTGATGTTGGTATCTATATACCAATAGTGTTGAATGGTACTACCACTTTAAAGGGGCTATATTGCCTTGATGTTGGTATCTATATACCAAGAGTGTTGAATGGTACTACCACTTTTAAGGGGGTATATTGCCTTGATGTTGGTATCTATATACCAATAGTGTTGAATGGTACTACCACTTTAAAGGGGCTATATTGCCTTGATGTTGGTATCTATATACCAAGAGTGTTGAATGGTACTACCACTTTAAAGGGGCTATATTGCCTTGATGTTGGTATCTATATACCAAGAGTGTTGAATGGTACTACCACTTTAAAGGGGCTATATTGCCTTGATGTTGGTATCTATATACCAAGAGTGTTGAATGGTACTACCACTTTAAAGGGGGTATATTGCCTTGATGTTGGTATCTATATACCAAGAGTGTTGAATGGTACGACCACTTTAAAGGGGCTATATTGCCTTGATGTTGGTATCTATATACCAAGAGTGTTGAATGGTACTACCACTTTAAAGGGGGTATATTGCCTTGATGTTGGTATCTATATACCAAGAGTGTTGAATGGTACTACCACTTTAAAGGGGGTATATTGCCTTGATGTTGGTATCTATATACCAAGAGTGTTGAATGGTACTACCACTTTAAAGGGGCTATATTGCCTTGATGTTGGTATCTATATACCAAGAATGTTGAATGGTACTACCACTTTAAAGGGGGTATATTGCCTTGATGTTGGTATCTATATACCAAGAGTGTTGAATGGTACTACCACTTTAAAGGGGCTATATTGCCTTGATGTTGGTATCTATATACCAAGAGTGTTGAATGGTACTACCACTTTAAAGGGGCTATATTGCCTTGATGTTGGTATCTATATACCAAGAGTGTTGAATGGTACTACCACTTTAAAGGGGGTATATTGCCTTGATGTTGGAATCTATATACCAAGAGTGTTGAATGGTACTACCACTTTAAAGGGGGTATATTGCCTTGATGTTGGTATCTATATACCAAGAGTGTTGAATGGTACTACCACTTTAAAGGGGGTATATTGCCTTGATGTTGGTATCTATATACCAAGAGTGTTGAATGGTACTACCACTTTAAAAGGGGGTATATTGCCTTGATGTTGGTATCTATATACCAAGAGTGTTGAATGGTACTACCACTTTAAAGGGGCTATATTGCCTTGATGTTGGCATCTATATACCAAGAGTGTTGAATGGTACTACCACTTTAAAGGGGCTATATTGCCTTGATGTTGGCATCTATATACCAAGAGTGTTGAATGGTACTACCACTTTAAAGGGGGTATATTGCCTTGATGTTGGCATCTATATACCAAGAGTGTTGAATGGTACTACCACTTTAAAGGGGGTATATTGCCTTGATGTTGGCATCTATATACCAAGAGTGTTGAATGGTGCTACCACTTTAAAGGGGCTATATTGCCTTGATGTTGGTATCTATATACCAAGAGTGTTGAATGGTACTACCACTTTAAAGGGGCTATATTGCCTTGATGTTGGTATCTATATACCAAGAGTGTTGAATGGTGCTACCACTTTAAAGGGGGTATATTGCCTTGATGTTGGTATCTATATACCAAGAGTGTTGAATGGTGCTACCACTTTAAAGGGGCTATATTGCCTTGATGTTGGTATCTATATACCAAGAGTGTTGAATGGTGCTACCACTTTAAAGGGGCTATATTGCCTTGATGTTGGTATCTATATACCAAGAATGTTGAATGGTGCTACCACTTTAAAGGGGCTATATTGCCTTGATGTTGGTATCTATATACCAAGAGTGTTGAATGGTACTACCACTTTAAAGGGGCTATATTGCCTTGATGTTGGTATCTATATACCAAGAGTGTTGAATGGTGCTACCACTTTAAAGGGGCTATATTGCCTTGATGTTGGTATCTATATACCAAGAGTGTTGAATGGTGCTACCACTTTAAAGGGGCTATATTGCCTTGATGTTGGTATCTATATACCAAGAATGTTGAATGGTGCTACCACTTTAAAGGGGCTATATTGCCTTGATGTTGGTATCTATATACCAAGAGTGTTGAATGGTACTACCACTTTAAAGGGGCTATATTGCCTTGATGTTGGTATCTATATACCAAGAGTGTTGAATGGTACTACCACTTTAAAGGGGCTATATTGCCTTGATGTTGGTATCTATATACCAAGAGTGTTGAATGGTGCTACCACTTTAAAGGGGCTATATTGCCTTGATGTTGGTATCTATATACCAAGAATGTTGAATGGTGCTACCACTTTAAAGGGGGTATATTGCCTTGGTGTTGGTATCTATATACCAAGAATGTTGAATGGTGCTACCACTTTAAAGGGGCTATATTGCCTTGATGTTGGTATCTATATACCAAGAATGTTGAATGGTGCTACCACATGAAACATTTTTCTCCCTCACTTACTCTTCAACCTTCCAGATTCCACTCTGTCCAGTACTTTGCTCAGCTCTATTTCCCTTCCCTTTTACCCCTTACACCTTCCTGTATCTCCATCACCCATCTCAACTCTTTACTCTTTTTCTCCCCATCTAACTATATCTCCCATTTGACTTTGTAGAAAGGTGTCCTCCAACAGTTTTTTTCTGCAGATATGCTCTTCCGCTTTCTACTTCAGTACCTTGTTAACTAAGGTCCTGCCCTAATGGTTAACCAGTTCTCAAAAACTAAAACATTACCTTTACCAAAATAAGGTGAATTTAACACATCCCCCAACACTTCCATGCTGCTTTGATGGCAAACTTAAAAAATTTAATTCCTTTAACATACCCCCTCTCCCCTGATCCATAGATCATTAAGATCACACGAAGACTTACCGGTTGTGACTGAAAGTTTGGGCTCCCAGGTGGCTTAGGGCTGAGGACTGCCGGAGCTGGAGAACTTGGTGTTATCTCAAATGTGGGCCCTTGCTTAGGAGACTGTATAGGTGACTGAGCTGATTGGGTACTAGTTGTTCTGGTGGAATCTGGTGATCCTGTGCCATCATGGGTACTCTCTGACACAGTGGTGGTTGAATTTGAAGGTGAAATTAATGACAAACTTTGTGGAACTTGCTTGAAATTTTCTTGTGTCTTTGATTCTGAAGGCGGCATAGGGGGTGGTGGAGGTGGTGGTGGCGGAGGAGGCAGAGCAGAGGTAATACTTTTTTCTGATTGTGTCTCTTCCATGTCTGGTGGTGGTGGTGGGGGGAGAGGTGCAGTACCACACTCTACAGATGGGTCATCATCAGGGGGAGGTGGTGGCAATTCATCATTAAATTCTGCATCCATGATATCATTAGCAGGAGGTGGAGGTGGTGGAGGGGGTGGTGGTGGAAATCCTGCGGCAGATGAATCAGGTGACATGGGGTCACTGACAGTAGAAACTGCCTCAACCTGCAGATGAGAATGTATGCATGAGGAATAATGTCACAATTTTTAAAGTTCAACTCAATGATAAGCTTCAGTTATTAAACTTGATATCTGGTATTTAAGAGAGCACATCTCATCCTTTCATTCACATCAGCTTGGAAGAGCAGATGTTTTCTTAACTCCCCTCACTAAAAAAAGATGCTTTGTATGGTAAGGGTTATTACATTTTAATACCAAATCTGGGTATTGCAAAGCATACACTTAGTATCTTCTGCATGTTTAATGCTACATCCACGCCCAAAGTCAAGAGGTTGTGTGTTTTCCCCCTAAAAAGGTCCCTGATTCCCACGGAGAAGACAAAAATTCCATTTACCTTAATGCAAAACAGTAAATACCCACATCCCCAACAAAAGATTCAAAGGTCTGGCGTATCTCTTTAAGAATAATATTCATTTGTTTGTTTCTCATCCCTACTTCTAGATTTCCTAATGCATAAGTATATTCATCCACAGCCAAAATTAATACCAGATTTTAATCTAATTTTGACTCACCTGTCTGCAAAAACAAAACATTTTGCATCATACCACACTTCACCAACTGGCGGACATGCAAATGAATAAATTCACATCACTAAGCTGCATACCAGTAGCCAGAATGACCAATATGAAGGCGTCAAAGATGTTCAACCATTGTGGGAATTTTGAAGGCACAGGAGAATTGTTTTTGGAAAAGAATGTCTCCCTCTCCTTTGAAATATTTTGTCCTTTTCAAAGAGCAAAATGGAATGAGATTTTCCACTTCCACCGAATTAGTCTTGGAACGTTTATTTCTACTGACAACACATCCCTAATTGAATCAAAGGGGATCTGGCATTCCACAAAGCAAGTAGATGTTTTGGGCATAACCCTAAAGTTCTAAACAATTGATAACTGCACTTTGATTGCCTTTCAAACAATACACTGTTATTCACCCTGACTGGTTGAAAATTATTTGCACTGTCAGTTGATGTACCTGTTCCCAGTTATTTGAAAATTTACCCACTTTGTATGGAAGATGTTAATTCAGCATATGTGTGCAATTATGGATCTGTCTTGGTTGGTAACATTCAATGAAACATCAACACATGTATGCTACATAGCTAAACTATCATTCAAGTTCTACCCTTTAGTCACATCTTACAACAGGCATGGAATACCATGGGCGTATTCTACAACAGGGGCAGGTTTTTTATGTAATGTGATCTTATGGTATAGGAAGCGGCACTAAAGGAAAGAGACTAAAATTAACTAAGGAGAACTGTTACAGTACTGAGGTGAAATTATTACCAGTAGCAGCACTACAAGGGGATAAAAGAGAGGGCTTTTTCATCCTCCCCCAGATTTTGTCCTTGCCAATCCCCCTCCCTCTTCCCACATTATTGAATCAGGAGTTAGGTTTACCCCAAAATAAATAATGCACCTCTCCAGAGGCTCAAGATTTCACCCAGGGATAAGCTAAAAGCTCAGACCTTCCAAAGGATTCTCCCTGGACCCCCACCCTTAGAAACAGAACTTTGGGCTTAGTTTTCCCCTCCCCCCTATTTTAACATTTTGGTGCCACCACTGACTGTTACCACCTATTATTTTCCTGACTAGCAATTGTCACTATGGGGAATATGTCCTGTACTGACCACTAGTACCCCCCTCATTTACCTGTGCTGCTGGCTGTGTTCCTTTGCTGATCTGTTCCTGTAAGCTCTGCTCCATCTCACAAAGATCACCAAGTAATGCATCCAAATCAACATCTTGAGTATCTATCACAAATAAAAACACAATCTCATTAATATAGGATGAATAAAAAAACATGCTATTATACAGAGCTGAGAATATATATTAATGCTGTGGTCCCACATGTAAAAGGAAGGGCAGGCAAAAAACATATATAAAGATAAAACAGGCATACATACTGAAGCACAGACATGGAATCAGAATACATCACTCCTAGATTTTAATGCTCCAGAACAAAAATTTCTCCAACAGGGGGAGAAGAAGCCTACCCTGGGTGGAGGCTGCAATCCCATTGCCTCCCCCCTTTGCTAAACACCACCCATGTATGCTTCAATGACCTACTGCAGTATTAAAGAACTTATGCATGCAGATACAGTATTAATCGTCATGTGAAATCTTTCATACAAACAAATCATTTATTTAAACCAACACTATAATTTATAGCAAACTATGCCATGAATGTTGGTTGTTTAGCCATGAACATTGGCATGAGTTACAAATCTGAAGACCACACATGTTAAGAATTTAAAGTTGTAGAGCTACATAAATCTTCCCACTTATTCCATGACAAACAAGACTACTGTACATCCAGTGTATAGTCAGTACCGCTATAACATACCAATAAATTTCACTCAAGTACCAAGTGGATGTATCCTACATTCATGGTGATCACCGATCAGCCGGGAGGGGGGAACATCTCTCCTACATTATAGAAATCACCCATTTACTTCAATTATTCAAGCAGTAATTTTTAAAATGGGGTTATTTTCCTCCTTGCCCTCTTCCCCACCCCAATACTGGCAACAAATCCCAACCCTTGGTTTTAGCCATGCCACTTGACAATAAATGTCAGCTGGGAAGCTCACAATCAGGGGCACTAGACGAATGTTTTGCTGGATAAGAGATCCCCTGGACTGGAGGTTCACTAGATCCAAGGTTCTATAGACCAACACTGTAGACTAGAATGAGAATTTGCTGGATCTAACATTCTCACCAAAAGGGGGGTTTGTTGTAAAAAGATTGCAGTAGCGACATCAATAGTTCATAATTAAGCTTAATAAACAGTAGCAAGCTTTCCATCTACAGTAGAACACCTTTAACCTGTCAAACCTTGCCTAAAGTGATAACCTTCTTTCCACCAAGTATAGCTTTAACTTAGAAAGTCTCAAATGTGAGCCAAAACTATAACTATTAACATAAATCAATATCAAAACAAAATGGCCCTATACAGCCTAATCATAAACTTTGTCTTACAGCCCACTGGTCCTACATCAATTGCATTTGATGTGTCACATGTTTAACCATAAATGTACTGATGCTAGGCTGTATGACCAAAAACAAATTTACAAATTTCTATTTAATATTTGCACTTCAAATTGACTACTTTTATTGCACTATGTACTGCTAATAACGAATTATCGGACAAAGTTTATTGTTCTCCACATTTTTCAAGCATTTTTGAAACCAACAACAAAAATTGTCCACACTTCAGCATGGCATGTTGATATGCACATAAAATAATTGAAGCTGAGAAGGAAGTGAATTGACAGTATAAGTGCTGTTACACTACACTGAAATTCTTTTCTTTTAAAATTAAACAATACAATCACAAAATGATGTGTCACTGCGAAAAACAATATCTACGACAGAGAGTTCGACAGAGAGTTCACAGACTTGATATCTGTCAACTCCAATAATAGACAGAAACGACTGAAAAATTATTTTCCCATTACAGCTTCAAGGAAACCAATTTTTTTATTACATCGTACTGTATTTCAATTCATTTCATTTCATTTGGGGCATCCAATGTTATGTGCATATGACCAGTCTCCATGTCATTTCATGCATATGATCAGCGACATGACCGAAAAGAAAGTCAACTTTCAATTTTTAACTCGAAATGAATTACACTACAGTATCTATTCCATGCATAAACTGTCTACATAATTCAGAAATTCCATGGCTTATCACAATTTTCGAATCAATAAGTAATTACAGAAGCTTTGAATGCTGATCATCAGCAGACAAATTTATTGCCAGAGGATGTCCTGTATGAATTATTCTATCCTAACAAGTAACAGGGTAACTTTATTCCCTGAAGTAATATCTTCCTATAAAAGAAAAAAAGAATGTATTGATCTATAAGTTTGTAGATGTGCTACACACCAGGGTTTTAGTTTTGGTCAGAACAGAAATTTAGAAAGAATTATGATGTTGGGGTATTATGTGAAGTTAATGTTGATATATGGAAATTATGAAACAAAGGATGACTTGGCATAATTAAAGCACATTTTTCCCATCCCAAACCTATTTCTTGCATTCTTAAAAGAATGGCAATATTGAGATTTCAGAAATTTAATGTTTGGTCATACCAGAAGATGGAAAATGAATTAGACATTGCGTAGAGAAGAAACTAGTCATACTAGAATTAAGGTGCGGAAAAAACTTCAGCCCTGGATGAAATACTTTTTTAAAGGCTACACATTCTAAAATGTCAAAAAAGCTAAAAGCCATGATGCAGCAGCTATGCATGGAAAAATCACACTAGCCTGCTGCTTTAATGTTTGTGGTAACAAATCATGCATGGCTATTATGATAGATGTAGCCTATGGTTTTGATATGGTGCCTAAAGGCAATGGTACCTTTTTGATCAAGTTTTAGGTGAGAACATATTTAGGAAAGAGGGAGTTGTCCCTCTGGTGACAACTTTACATAGTAAGTGCTTTTATCATTTACAGGGAAAGAAAAAGAGATATACTTATACAAATATCATATAATCCAAGAGAGGAAATGGATCTAAAATAAATGTAACTTTCATATTTGTTGGGGCCTTCTAAAGAAAGAAGTCTTTTGAATGGGAATAAAGGTATACTTTTGCTATTACCAAGGGCAAAATATTTGCAGCAAAAATAGTCTGTCAAATTATACACATCATAATCTTTCATTTTTGTATGGAATGAAGTTCAAGCGTTGTGACACACCTAAACTCAAAGATGGGAAATAATTTTACAAAAGGCAAACAGGAAACATGGACTGTCATCACATTTTCATTAGGAAACATTTCCTAGTTGCATTTTCCTATTGTCTGGGGCAATAAAAAGGTTTTGTAAATGTAGGTTTCTAACAAAGTACTGTGACATCTACTAATTTGGGCAGTGATCATGTAGTGAAATCACTAAAAACTTAGTTGCAAAAATTTGCAATCATGTAGAAATTAATTGCATTTACCAGGTCTGTTAAGCCTGTAAATAAATTAGTTACCTCTAAATATAATTAGAATTTGCTCAGACTAAAAGCATTGGATATATGTATGGTTTTTTGCAGCTCTACATGCAAAGCATCCTCTGAGTATTTAAAAATAGAAAAATAGGAACAGTAAAGATGGGTTGCCTAATTTGTGTATACCTATGAGCTTACAGCAGAAAACAGGATAACAGGGACGATGCATTATCATGGAAGTTGGAAGAAGGATTTGCTAAGGACCAGTTGCAATTAATCGCACAAAACATTAACAAAACAATTCATCACAGGTGCAGTTTTTTGTGACTTATCAGTGCATGATCATAGCCCTACTATTTAATTGTTCCTGTAAGACACACCCGCAGCTTGATCTGTCAATGTTTCTTAAAAGTGGCAAACATTTTTGCAGTGATGCAACCCCTTTGTCATGATATTGAACCAAGCATGTTAACAGTTTGCTGGACTCTAGATATAGTTATGGTAATAGGAAGAAGATGAGGAGTAAAGTAGACCCAACATTTCATTGATGTTGACGCATGTTTCCTGTTGAATATCATTCACCTACAGTGTAGCTATGATGGGCTTGTTTAATGACACAACACTGGAATAACTTTGACACACCCCTGTGTCACTATTCAGACCAACACAATGCACATTTGACTCACTGGTGACCACTGCCCACGGGTCAAAGGGTACATTGATGTATCCATGGTATTACATAGTCTCAAATGCTTATGTGTCTATACCATGTACAGTCTGGAACTTATTCCCCTCGCATAAACCTTTGTCTGATATCTACTACAATTACATGAGTGCTCAAATTTTTTCAAAACTCAAAAAAGAATCAACACTTCATAATTACAAAAATTTTTATTCTTTAAATTAATCCAACTTTGGCAAACACATTAGAGACATGAACAGTAATGTGCTAATACTACTCCCAAAATGTTATGATGTGACATTTCAAATATCATACTGCATCTTCATTTGAAGTAATTAAAAATATGAATTTACTATGCTTGTTCAGAAGTGTAGGCCTGAAGTCTTTTGTTGAAAATGACTAATTTCTGATATTCAAGGACAATATTATCAGATTTAGAGCCTGATACATTTCATGTACTAAAAGATCCTGACATTTGCTGTGATGAAACGCATTCAACTGTGAATCTTACAGCACACAGACCTACTAGTTAGTGTTTAATGAAATCATATGCATCACACACTACTGGTATGTATGTTGAAAGTGTGTCATAATGCACACTGCTCTTCATTAAGAAATTAATGCACCCATTTTGTATTTTCCTTTAACAACATCAGGGATACTCATAATTTTCTAACGATAATTCTAACTCAGCAATGTGGTGAGTCTGATCATTTAAAACTGTACATATTTGGGGGCTAAAAAGGGACAAAACTAAGGCACTTTATAGTATGTAGAAATTGCAATGATGCATGCAGTCCCTGAACACTACAGTATTGATTTTAATCTTTCATAAGAATGTTCACTGAGGGAGTTATACAGTGACATTCATCAAGATACTGTACCCTGAATCTTAGCAATTCTTTAATCAGCCAAGCTGATCAGCATTTTTTTTTAAATTCATTTTTTAAATTCATGTTGGTTAGTCCAGGCATGTTTCGGGATCTCGGCCAATGGGGAGAAAGAAGTCCCTTGACAAAATTTCCTCCTGCCACAGGGAAGCTTGAAGATGCCTTTGACTAATACATTTATACACATTTGGCCCCCCTCGAAAAATTTTTGATCATGCAGAAATTTTTCCCCCTAAGCTTGACTGGCCACCGGTACATACAATTACTAATTAAAGGTCAAGAGCAGTCCCCCCAAACTTATTTTGAAACAACAGCTTAATATCACAATTCCATTTCTGTTCAAAGAATCTTTCATATCTTATTACTTCAATATAACATATGAAAGGTAAACCAAGCGGTATCTTCCAGTAAATTTCACATTTGGGGAGTTAAAATGTTGTCACGTACATGACCCTCATCAGCCAGTCATGAAACTGGACAGTCTACTACACTGCTTCAAGTTGGGGTGACTGCTCCTGCCCTTTAAGTCTATATACTCACTTATGTGCTGTAAGCAGTCTAGCACCAAGGACATTAGTACAGTATCCTCTACACTCCAAATAACAATATACTGCAGTGCATAAAACCTTAAAGTGCATATTCTAGTTAAAGTACAGCCTTTCTTGCTGTTCTATGTTGCTTTTCAGTCCAGCCATGTATTATTTATACCATTTTACTTGATCATTACACATTCCATGTTCATTCTAGCAGCAATTAATAAATTAAACCAAACTGCCTCATATTACTTCAATATAATCACACTGCAACCAATCTGCTATAGAGGCCTCTCATACCTATGTACTTCAGTCAAATACAACATCTTCCAAAAAAGTTCTTATGAATATCACACTCAATGTTTCATGCTCTGGTTCTCACACTGGAAACTGTGTCATTGTGTTCAACATGCTATGTATATCAACATACATAAATTAAAACCATTGCAGGTCCCCAAATCTCTAATTACAGTACATTTTTGCAAAGGAAGCAGCTCCACGCGTGAATTTAAATTTTGATGAAGTTGAAACAAAAACTAAAAATATACAAATTTAAGTTTATGACTTCTCCAAAGGAAATATGGACTCTTATAAGGCTGAATTACATCTTCTTTAAATTTACAAATTCAGATGTTTGGATCAACTTTTATAGGTGAGAAAAATTCCCCAATATTCCTCTTCATTTTTGTTTACATCTTTAAAAGACCCTGTCAGTCATAAGATTTATATTATTTACAAAAACGACGATATCTTTTGAAATTTTTATTCTTTGCAATATATCAAAATTCCCAATGTGCATATGGCAGCGACCGACCAGTGTTCAACTGCCCATGTGCTGAGCAGTGACAACAAGTACATGACATGTTCTACACAATGCTGGACTGCAAACTATAAGCCAATGGTAATTACTTTTAATTTGAAAGCATTCATCATCAATACAGGGAAACATATTGAATAGCACAGATAGACTGTAAAAGCACCATTAATTTAAATTCATTCTGATCAAATATACAGGCAAGAAATAAAACATTCCCTATACGGTACCATGACCACAAAGAGATAATCATTGTCCAGTTATAGAACAGTGTATCGCAGGAAAACATCGTGGGCACCACTTCTGCTGTTATTGCCACCCATTTCATAAACACATTTTTTTTTGTTTGGACTATATTTATGTGTTCAAGTATTCTTTTGGCCTAGTATCTGTAGAATAATCATATTAATGTATTTGAACATATGCAGATGACATCACAAAGCAGTTTGTCCTCCAATGGAGAAAAATTTTGTATTCTTTTTTCTTTCTTTGTACTCAGGAAGTCTTACTACCTGTAATATAAAGCCTATAAAATTTCTAAGAGCATGCACTTCCTTTCATATAGTTATTGAAAATTTGATTTTGTATAATAATAACCCCAATATCATTAACGCACTGTGAAAAAATAAAAATAAAAGAAACGCAAATTGCAATTTATACCATGAAATGCGATAGCTGATTTGTGCATTGCATGGACAGATTCATGCAAGGTGTACATGCATGAAATCTATATCTTAAGACTGCGTCCAGTACACTTCATATCGAACCACCAAAATGACCTTTAATGAAGTCATCAAATCAAACTTGTCCTGGTTTAATTATCTTCCTAATCTTTCTAAAATAAAATTCATTTTTAACTACTTTTCCAATACTGTAATTGAATTCCAGGGCCAAGTTTTGACCTAATTAAGATGTAAGCAATATGGCAACAAGTGAAACACATGACAAAATGTTGCTTTACTTCCTGAACATTTTTTATCAAAAGACAACAAATCTTTCACCATAAACATTTGTCCTAAATTATAAACAACAAAACCAAGGGTTTTGAGAAAGTTAGAGTTTTGTACATGTATGTCTGTTTTGGCCATAGAAGAAAATGCCTTCAACATATTAAACATGACATGTATCAAACTAGCTATCCCACAATCCTAATTTGTAATTGCTAATTTGAAAAAGTGTCTTCCTCTGCTTTTGATATGTCAGTTTAATTGTTCAAATAGTAGACTCCGCATGGAAAACTTGATGTTTTTGAACAAATTTCAAATCCCAATTCCTGTCAATTCCTAGATAAATCCACTTTCTGTTTTATAAGATTTTGCCTCTTATTATCATGCTTGTAAATTTCACTGACAAATCTCAGTATTTTTCTAGACAACAAACAGTGTCTGTGACCACAGAGATTTTGATGGCTTGACAGCATGTGACACATATAGGTTTGCCTAAGGGCATTGTAGAGAAATTGTCGCAAGCATATAAAAATAAACATAAATAATAAATAATACATCTTATAAATAAATACATGTACCGGGGCCAGGGGTGCTACTTTACTTTCAAAGGATCAATGAAATCATTGTACTTCAGAAGAATGAAGTTTTCGCATTGTGTAAAGATACAGCTACAGCATCAGTCAGTATCACTGCCACATATATAGTATTTGAAAAGTGCATTGAAATATTAAAAGAATTGTTTCTTCTGAGTTCAACCATTCTGGGGTAAAGAATCTCTTTTCCCAATGTGTAATTTCATTGAACAGCAGAGGATGCCACAAAAAACACTGCTTCAGGATTAGTTTCAGAATTGACCCCTGCATGGCTCCAACATACGATGTCAGGCTATACCCCTGTCCCAGAATTGACCCCCAGATGGCCTCAAGATGGGACTTTACTTTATATCCCTGAATATGACCAGCTTCCAATAGGCAGAAATGCAGGGATTCCAGCAAACAGAGTAAAGTGTCATTTTGACACCTTTTTTTACAAAAGATTGCTGGACAGAATTTCAAAGGACAAAACAAACACTGGAGCTTACATCACTGTCAGAGAACTCCAAAGGCAATTTAACATATTTCAAGCCACATGACTGCAATGACATTCAGTGGCAGATCCAGATATGTGAAGGGGTGGTCACATCTGAATTGTGCCATGTAGGAGGTCCACTGTAATTATTGTTTGCTCCATAAAATTTTCAGTACTTAAAAATTGAATGCTCAGATGCAAATGTCACCATCACAAATATTTTGCCACATTTTGGGACCTGAAAAGTACCAGAAACGGGGCAGTTTTTACTGTTGGTGGAGGTAATTATGGTCATGAATACCACTTTTATCTGGCACTGTTTTTTCTTCTCCTGTCTAAATTATTGTACTGCCTTGAAAAAAAATTGGAATGAAATGTCTCGGATATAAATTAACAAATACTGTACACAGTCACATTCAGCTCAATACACATGCACACATGCCCATTTCCAAAAAAAAAACAAAAAGAAGCCAAACAAACAAAAAAAAAAGAAAACAGTTTCAAACTTCTGTAAACATGATGCAAGTTTAACATCTGGACCACTGTAACTTCCAAGCTCTCACATGCTTATCGTAAAAGCCAAATGCAATATAAAACAAAAAAGATACTTTGCATACATCAGCTGTGCTCACCAGACAAAATAATTACCTACATTTAACACTTCCTACAATATATGCACTCAACCATTAACATAAGGATGTTCATTTTATGCATGTACCTTCTACCTACCCAGCACATTTATATTCTAAACATCAATTGATAATGGATAGAAAAATTCATTTCCTTAATTGTTTTCCCATCTGTAAACAAATCTTCAACAAAATTTTGGATGCGTTAAGTGGTTGTGTAGACTGCAGCATGCACTTAAAAGCATACTTTCAGCAGAATAATTGAATAACCACATTTTTCATTGACTTCGCTGGAAACCCCTAAGGGATATTCCTACAGGAAATTTGCAAATTTTTCAATTGCTGTGATGGGACCATGATGGAATATGGCCAAACATTACTGCCTCTTCATTTCAAAGTTGTTCATGTCATGAATTTGAAGACAGTTAAGATTTATTTGCACTCCTATAATGCGCCTTGATTGCAACATTTAAAACTTAGAACTAAGTGTTCTTTGTCCATCTCATTATAAGCGTACGGGGGTAATTCTCTATGAGGGGGCAAGAGCAATTTTTGCCCAAATAATGTAACCTTTTATTATGTTTTGTTCATGTTATGCCCAAATTGACCAACTGTTTTTGTCCAAGTTGGGAGGGCAAGTGCCTCCCCCCCCCCCTTGTATGCCTATGGTCCAGCTAATGTGCTCCTACTAATAGAAGACATTGTACATATACCTGTACTTACTAATTGAACTCATTGAATAAACCACGGTGTACTCAACCTTGTATGGAGTACATTGCACTTGTACACATTCTTATGCACATGAAGAATATCATACATTCTTGAATTCCAATATGCACACATGCAAACAATATAGTACTCATGTAAGAACAGAAGTACTTGGTAATCAACTTGCACCAACACAAATGGAGTACAATGAACTCATTCTGCTCTGGCAAACTCTAAAATAGAGAATATCACACTCATACTTGAACCAATGAGAACAAAAAACTTAATGGTCTTATGAGGATGGGCGGTTTGTAATCACATATTGCACATGCTGATGCCAGATCTTCGAGCATACATGTCCCTAAACAATTTGAAAGTTGAGCAAAATTTTTAAAGCAAAATTATGAAAGGGCTCATAAAAGTACTGTGAGATCATATGAGTGGAAAAAGAGAGACAAAACAAAGGAATAACTGCATATTTCAATAAACTGAACAAGTCAAATTAGATCTAACACCCATCTACCACTAAGGGACAGTACTTGCCAGGGTAATTTGATAGAGGGCAAAGCATGAGCTGAGTGTTCCCTTTCATCTAATTTTTACATTCTTTTCCTTACCTTGTCACATTTTCCTGTGAATATAGGGAGAGGAGGTCATCCCTCTGCCACCCCTGATGATGCCTCTGTCTACCACCCCCCCCCCCTTTTAGAGGATTATACAGTAATTGCATATACACTCCTCGGTGAGGCATGCATTTTCATTTCCCACTGAACACAAATTGCAGAACATCAGCTAGTTATTTTCTTGCTGCATGTAAGTCCAAAATGATGGAGATCATAGAGTCAAAATGAGCTGTCATACTATTAATTTCAGTAACAATGCCCAAAGAAATTTGAAAATTGAGGGCTTGAAAATTTCTTGAAATGAAATAGAAAGTTTTTGTTTGTTTTATGAGGCCTGAGCCAAGGGCAGGGGTCAAGCCCCCCTCCCCAGCTCACCAATGCTTCCAGTGTGCTTTCAACGTAAGTCAATTGTGCAACTTGTGCAGTATTAAACATAATCTATTTTTATAAGAAATCTTTAGCTATAGCATCAGATCGCCTCAATTTGTGTTGCCAATACACTAAGACAATACATATGATGGCTGCATGTGTATTTTACTTCAGCTTTTTGCAATTTTTTTTATAATAATGGTAGACTGTGCAATTAATGGTGTATAGAGTTATCCAAGCTGTCAAGTAAAAGTCAGATCAACGTTGACCAACAGTGAGGGCCACCAGTCTAAAGTCCCTAATTCTTTTGCTTATACCTCTATTATAGATGGCTGCAAATGATCCAAAATCCACAAAACTACCTGGTTTAGGAATCTACAAGCCCTGATACTTACCTCCTATTTACATACCTAATTTTTTGACACAGAAATGCAAAGTCCTTCCTTCAGGTGCCATTCTTGTAAGAAGTTAGTGACTGCTTCTGAGTGGGACCAGAGTGAGTTATGTCCTGGAGATCTTCTGGAGGACTTCACTGCCGATGGCTTGTCTGGGATCAATTTCCCTCGGTTGAATGAGGTTGGTTTCAACTCGGGTGTGGACCCACAACCAGGACACAACTCACTCTGGTCCCACTCAGAGGCAGTCACTAACTTCTTACAAGAATGGCACCTGAAGGAAGGACTTTGCATTTCTGTGTCAAAAAAATATGTATGTAAATAGGAGGAAGGGCACTGTAGGTCCCCATAACAAGTAAATAAAGAGCAGGTTTTGTATCAAATGCAACTATCCATAGTACAATTAGACAAAAGAAATGAGAACATTAATGTTGGTGGCCTCAGTAATGGGCAACAATTCTAACCATCACTTGATCGATTGAACCAGTGTTTCCAAATGTCAAAAAAAAGTTCCTCAATTGCACAAATAATTTTCTGGAACATCAAGTTTTCATTTCCCAAAACTGGTTCAACAGCCCAGGCTTAGTCCAAGTAATTACTGTGAGGTATATAAGGTACACTGATTTCAATACCAGAAATTTTTAAAATGTTTTCCCAAATTTGGGGTAATTTTGGAATAAGTGGAAATACTGACATGGATCATCATCTATATCTATACATATTTACCTATTGTCATGTACCCATTGAAGCACTACCTCCAAGGCAGTGCCCCATTTTGTACCTGTGCAAGTATACAGTTTTCACAAAATATCACAACAAAAATACACCAATAATTATTTCAAATTTCAACTTGAACTACAAATCCAAGCAATTTGCTGCAAGAATTGGTCATATTCCACTCATCAAATTTGAAAAATACTCCCACAAACAGAAATGCTGTGATTTGAACTTGACTGTGCAAAACAAGTCAAGTTTTCATATTTAAAACTAAAAGAAACAAACCCCCTTTATTTCTTTCATTTGTTTTAGACATGCTACTCAAAAACAAATAACAAAAATGAAACTCACACTGAAGTACAGTGCATTCATACAGTTGCAAGTTCACAAATTGAACAAAGTCTTCAAACATGCAAAAAGAGTAACCAAACACAATTCGTCACAACATTTCATTGCGTGCACATTGAACACAGGTCAATGCAAAGAGCGGACAAATCAAATTTTTCATGAACCTACATTACCTTCATCTTCCATGGACTGAAGACATTTGGCAGCTAGGTGTCAAAACAAAACATTAATGGTTAAGTCATGAAGTGTCTTGAAGGACGAAAATTAATTGAACTCCAGGACTTTTATACACCCTTGTAGAATGACCTTAAAGCAATATGAAACTTTAATCTCCCTGCACTGTAATTTCAGGCTTTTTCCCTGAATTTTCATTCAGTTGTGACTGTTGTTAAGTAAAAGGCATGATGCTTTATAAGTATATCAAGTTTTAGCCATCCCTAGTTTCCTGCTATAAATCCAGAATCTATCAGCTAGCTTCCACTTCAGCTATCTTGAAATCAATAAAGTTAGAAAGGCTTAGCCCTTATCAAAGGTAAAATTCAGGAAAATGCCTTTTATTTTGAAGGGAAGTTTTGGCTAAATAATCCTACTGAATTACAAACCAGCATCTGTAAGCATTATGGTACAACACATTTCAAGTTACAGCTGACATACTTCCACTATAAAGAATATTAACAAAACATATTTCTCTTCAATGTTGTAGTTTCATGATAAGACATGTATTTCTTTACATCTCTTTAATAATAAATATATGAGGATAATCTACCAAGCATTTCCATGCACACAAAGAACGATATCTCATTTGTGTCTGTAGCTTCTCAACATTAGCTTTTTCTCAACTTTGTGCTATAGTAGTCTGCTCTGGTAAAAAAAGGATACTGGCAAATGTGTAAAAATCTTACCACATCAAATACTTTATTATACTGAACACAAAGAAATATCCATTTTTCTTCCCTTTCCAATGAAAAACCATACACAAGCCATGGTTAGACTAAGTACTGCAAAGTGATCACAGCGATGATTACACTGAAAAATTTAGATTAAGAATATCTCTTACTTTTTTTCTATTTTTTTAAACTTATCTTCATAGTATTTTCTCCTTAAAGGCAATATGCAGTCACCCCAAATTTAAAAAGTTACCTCTGGCAAATCTTATTTTCCTTTCAAACATTTTACAACAGTTTTTATCATGGTTGTCTATTACAAACAAAGGGGGACAGTAATGTTTGGATGAAAGAGTTGTAGCTAGGATTTTAATCCTATCAATTCTATTTCATTTAAATTTTGTTAAACCTGGCACGCAGAAAACTGTTACTACAAATTTATTTTGAACAAAAGGTTCCAATTGATTCGTCTGCCTGCATGCAAGGTATCACTTTTCACATGTGTTCAATCAGACCCAGATGTACTTACTGAAGGTAAGAACATGTTTAATGTTTCTGTAAAATAACATCCGAGCACTCCAATGAATGAAAAAAGACTACAAAGCCTTCCAGGAGACAGTTACGACACAGTACAATGGATTACCAGTCTTCGTTATTATGGACTGCAGACACAAAGAGACAAGTCTATTCATTGACCCTTTGAAATCAATTGAACTTACTGTAATTGAAGGCAGAATTTCACATTTGAATGTGAACTTCAGAATTTCAATGTCATCATTTGATAATTTTTCCATACTTGATTTAGTTTATTGATGTAAATGTACAACGTCTACAACAGTTATTCTATGTGTAATTAATCTGGGAGGGTTTTGGAGGTTACAGCCCCCCTCCATGACCCAACCTTGCAATGCAAAAAACCCCTGAATATCAGATTTTTGCCTCTACCCTTAGACTTTTCCCTTATATTGTGCCTGAACCCCCCCCCCCCGTGACATCAAAACCCTCCCCATGACCCAATCCTAGCTATATGCACCTGATCTATATCCATCTATCCATCACTTCATTTATACATTTGTCAATAACTCTTTGTTTCTTTGTTTGTTTGCTTGTTTGTGTGTACATTTTTTTGCTGTTTCAACTTTACATGTTTGTTTGTCACAAATCATTGTCCTACACATATGGTCAATGAAAGTACTCACTACACCAACATAGGACCAAAAGTTATGTCACAGTATTTGATTGCTAATCACAAACTTCAGACTCTTATACACAACATCAAAAGCTCATCGCTTCATTATAGTTGCATTTCCCCTCAAAGAATGTAAAATTCAACAAAAGTAAATGGTAACCTTTCTTTCAAGTAACAGGCTGAATTACAAAAACTCCAATACATCAAGAAAGAAGACTGAGGAAGGGGGATGGAGGGGGGCAGCTATTTAGAATCTGAAATTTAATGCAAATAAAAATTCAAATACAAGTACATTAACCTTGAATATGTAGAGAACGATTCATTCTCCTGTCTCTGGTAACTGGTAGCTAAAAATTAATAACTTTGATTTACTTTTAGAATTTAAGGGCAACAGATTGCAGAATTTTATATTCTTTTCTGACAATTTTTTTGTCAACCACACTTCCAAACTTCCCAAGCTAGTCAAATCTGTACTCAAAAATCGAAGTCCTCCTGACCCTCTGGCAAAGGCCGTTCAGCGAAAACCAAACTTGAAACTGCTTCTCGAAGAAGCTATACGTCCCCACTTGAGGACAACAATTGACCAACCTTACGTTACCCAGTTAGAAATCTTGCCCAATGTCTCTGTACATCATATAATTTGAACTACCCTTTATTCACCTATGTTCTATATTAATTTCATAACCATGAACAGAGCAACATCACCTTCTCGGCAAGACTTCATGTAAACAAAACAAAGTAGTAATTTCCAAGAAAGGCAACTGATTGGCACCAGCATGCTCTATATCCTTAGAGGGAAATTACTTGAATTTTAAATTTTAGGGGTAAGGATGTTAGAAATTTCAACAAATAATGTGTATTTCCTTTAGGCAAATTGTCTTCACCAAGAAACAGTACTGTTTCTTGGTAAAGGCTGTCATAATGAAGAAATGATGGCAATTGCATATGACTTGAGAGATACACCTACTGTAGTACAATGTTTTACAATACTGTACATTTAATATCACCAAATACTTACTGAATTTGCATACAGGATGTACAGTACAGTAAGCTGTCTGCTGAACTGACACCATGGAAAAATGCTTTTTTTGAAATTTCAATCATTAAGAAGTTTCTACCATTGCTGAAGCATTTTATTCCACTAAGGTTGAAAAAAAGGCAGTCCAGTAACATGCCAGTTTTCTGGGAGAAGGTAATGTCTAACAATTCTCTATATTCACCTTGATTGCACTACATGCCATGGTCAGGGGTAATTACAACTTCACAGTCCTGAGGCTTTATTACAAATGAAATTGGCAGCAGAAGGCCTGATTGTCTTGGAGTTTTACTTATTTTAAGTGCTCTTGCTCTGTCCTTAACAGCCATCATCTAAATATTTCAAGATTAATGACAAAAGCCCTGTGAGGTATCCTAAACTTCTCATTGATGGCCTTTGGAGGTATCCTACCTAAAGTAAAGCCATACTGCTCCACAATGCCCAACCAGGCTATATCCAATGTGAAGCTACAGAAAGTCTATGAGTCTACAGGCCTGATTTTAAGGAAATTTTTAGGTTGTCCATGGGACAAGCAGAAACCAAATTGAGGTTGTCCAAAGAATAATTTGCCAATGGTCAATTGTCCAAATGGAAGTGAAAATGGTACAAAACATGACGAATGGTTGTCCATATCACTGACTCAATGCCACTTCTCATTAACATTTCCATATTTCTACAATATTCTTCCTTGAAGATATAGAAAAGCTAGTCAATTACAAATAAAACCTGCTTGACCATTGGACGACCTCAAAAAGGGAGAAAGGTTGTCTGAAACAATTTTTACCCTTTTTGGACAATAGTCCTCTACAGTAGTCTTCTAGTGATAAATTTCAGCCACAAAGAGAACTAAGAGTCTATGTAGCCCTTTCATCAGCTAGACCACCAAATAGGCTTGAAATAAATGTCAATGAATTTCATCTCTTCATGTTTAACTTTCTGACTGTGAGAGATTCCAAGTATTTCAGTTACATATAGTATAGCTGGGAATTTCTGTGAATCCTGAGGTGCTTTACAAAACACAACTGGTATGAGCTACAGCTACCACAGGGACAGCGGAGACGGGGGAGAGGCTAGGGGGGGCTAGGGGGGCTTTATCCCCCGCACTTTTTTTGCAGTGGGCATTTTGGGCCGCCTTAAACTGCATTTATTTTATTGGACATATTGGGTGGCTTCGATGATTAGTCCCTGCACTTCAAAATTTGCTACGCGGCCTCTGTACCAGCATGTCAATATGATAAAAGTGAAGAGTCTCCACCATCAGTTGACAGGGAAAATTTTTTGGCTTTACCACCCCTCTAGGTAGGTGGAAATGACACTTCCTGATTGTTTTATAAAGCTGAATGTACGTTGGACTGATCAAGAAAAAAGATACTTTAAAATTCTATCTAGCAGTCCCCACTTCTAAGAGCATTTGGCAAATATATGGGGGGGGGGGAGGCTTGGTTCCCAAACTTTTTGCTTTGGGGGGGGGGATGATGCCTGGATCATTGCCGAGCTGTCACTGATCCAGCATTTCAGGCATTACATAGTTTTTTTTTATATACACTCAACTGATACAGCATGCACAGAACAGTAGGACACTCTTAGTATGGCTATGATACCACAAAAGAGCTACAGTAAGGCCCCATCTATGTACAGTTTCACATTTTATCATAGTTTGGGGCACACTCATTTTTTAATAGCTTTTCAACTAGAGTAGAGAAAGTTGTTGGGTCCCATAATCTCATTCCAAGTTCATTCATTCTCAGGCAGTATTTAAGGAGCAATTATGGTAATAATGCACAATAAATAATAGTCTTACAGGACATCTGTGACAGAAGAAAAAAAGTATTTTAAGTATAGCAATAGAAGTGGGCAGGAATCATCCTTTGAAAAAGTCACCAGTATTCCTTTTCCTCTTACTTTCTATCACTGATTTCAGTGATTTGCCACTTATGGGTGCATGCAAGTCAACCTTCAGATATAAGATTAAAAAGTGTTCAAATCTGGTTCGGTAGCTATCACTCCTGAGTCACAATTACTGTAACAATTCTGTTTACCTGTACTTCTGAAGGTACTCTACTGTACCTAGACTTAGTTATGTGTTCACTGTTGTGTGGATCACACATTGATCATGTGCAAAAAGTCATACATGGTTGGACATGATTCCTCTGAAAAATATTAAATATGAAGGCACAATTTATATGCACTGTAAATTCAAATCTAAGGTTTGATTTTGATGAAGGATATACAGTGATTGATATGAGATGAGTATATCATATGAAGATGGCAGGTAAATCAAAATTTGAAGTGATGATTCTGTAGCAATTACCAATGACATACTGTTCTAAACTAGAGAGATAACAGCAACAGCAAAGCCAGGGGGGGACAGACCATGCCAGCCCTACCCAACTGACCCCATTTTTTTCACTTAAAAGCTCCAAACAATTCCCAAAATATGTTTACACAAATTTTACTTCAAAGAACAACATATGAGGAGACACCAAATTGCATATAGACACCAAATTATGCAGAAGTGTTCAAAGAGAGGACAGCATCTTCTAAAGTCTCTCCCAAGGTCAACCATCATCAAGATACCGCTTGTCCCCCTCCCCCTGGGCTGTTTCCAACTGCACCACTGAATCCCATCAATATAAAAGGCACCCTTATTCAAAAGCATACATGAATGGACAGAGGGGGTTATTTTGCTGCCAGACCTGATCCAATAGTCTACGATGCAAACAAGAAAGGGAAGGCTTATTTCTTGCAAATCTTGAGAAAGTCTGCCTCTTGATCTAAAAATCAACATCTAGATGATAGTAGAGAGTCAATGGTAGCTACAGTCATTAGATATGAAAAATCAGATTTTTGTCCCTTCAACCCTGCAATGGCACAGTATACAAACATGAAAGGGGCTATTAATATACTGTGTGTGCTATACAAAATAAATGTGCAAGTATTGTAGAACATAAAAGGATAATATACTGTATACTAACATTTGAAGTCTGTCTCCATAAGGCTACTCCTACTACTCTTAACACAAACTGCATCAACTACCATATTCTATATACAGTAACATTAATTGCAATCAAAAAATGCCTACAGGATAACATGCATTAATTGTGACTGGGGAAAGAACTAAAAATATAAATTTTGCAAGATTTTTAAAAGGCTCAAATACAACAAATTTTTATAATAGGGCCACTGCATTACAAAATACCACACAAACAAAACACCCTTGCCTAGAAATATGCTCACAGCAATTTCAAAAGCTTTGCATTTTAAAGCCATAACAACCTACAACACTGTGCACATAAGGAAGTTACCAAGTTTTCAATTTTCAAGCAACAACAGACTGCAATTGTCAGTTACAAGCAAAACTTGCATGAGTAGGGAATAATACCTAAATATTAGTGAGAGATGAAAGGAATACAAACAAAGCCCTATGCAAACTCTAGAGCTGTTAAGTGTTGGCGGACATTGATACTTGAGTCAGTATACACCATATCTTGTTTGTTATATATGATACTGTAGTTTAATGGGTCAGTAACAAAAATTATGCAACATAAAGAAAACAAAAAGCAAAGCTACCTCCATCTGAACTGCCTCCAATGCTAATTTGTGCTATAAAAATAAAAATAAAAAGAAACAATATGATGTATTAGTTAGATATCACAATTATGATGTTAATTAAATTGTATTTTCTAACTGTTATTGTATTAAAAAGCATTAATATTCATTTAGAGTTATAAGCAATGGTAAAATTCCTAAACCTTTAGCAAATATAAACTTGAATTCCAAAGAACAATTACTGTACATGTACACTGAAGGGCAAGAGCAGTCTCCCCAAACTTATTTTGAAACATCAGCTAAATATCACAATCTTCTTCTTATTTTCCTTCAAAGTACTGAATCTTTCATGATATTTTAGGACTTCATTTCACAGTCCAGGTACATCAAGCAGTAATAGTACTGTACTAGTAAATTTCACATTTGAGGACACAAAAAAAATATTGTCACATGACTCTCCACAGCCAATAATGAAACAAGACAGTCTACTACACTACTTCAAGTGTGAGTGACTGCTCTTCCCCTTTAATAACACTGTTTTTAGTAATTTTTATGAAGTTAGCCGGCTGCTACTATATGCTTTCAGATTAGTAAGGAATACTTTAATTCACTTAAAAGCACCTCTCAAAACTTGGTTTGAAACAAGAGCTAACCTTCACAAATCTCTTATTCAATATTTCTCATCCAAGATACAATTCACAATATTATAAGAATATTCCATATCCAAGGTAGACCAATGGGTCACTTTGTCTTCACTACACAATTCTGTGACAAAAATATTGTCTCTTATGATTCCCACCAGTCACTCATGAAATAAGGGCAAACTACTAATTCAACTGGGATGACCAGCTTTCAGTATTTTAAAAGATGGAAATAAAGTCCATAGCAACGAAAAAAGGCAGGGGATGATCAAATATTAGCTCCTCCCCATCCCCCCCAAAAAAATAAAAACACAAAACAAAAATGCCCTGCAACCTATTTCAATAAACATATTGCCTCCTAAAATTTTACATATCCCTGCCATCCCTAAAAGCTTCTCCAACTCCTTGAGAACATTGTTTATGGAATGAATTTAAGTAGTACTGCATTTAAACAAAGTCTTATTTTACTGACTGTAAAAACAAAAAATTTCAATATGTTCTCACATGCCTTCCAAAAATTCAAATCCTTACCAAAAACATACCATTCAATAGCAAAATTGAAGGATATAAACCTTCTTAAACAATCTATGAAGAACAATCTGGGATTTAAATGTCTGCACACAAGCACTATTTGAATGCGCTAAAATCTCTTTGTAATTTTATACATATTCACAAAGAGCTACGTTTGAATATTAACAGCCTTATATGTTCTATAGTGGTTAGTATAAATGTCAGGAGTAAACTTAACACAGTATCCTTGACATACAGGGACACTTAGTTCACTTTAAGTCCAGACAGAACACACATCCCAAACAACCAGCAGTTCACAGTTTTGTCATTAAACCTAATTTCCCGCATTAACTTCTGATCCTGTATAACGTTTTCTTCCCATAGTTCAACGACTCTTGAAACCCACAAAGAATGAGTCATTGCAAAGCTGTCTACGGTAGATCACAACCATTCCCTACCAATCTAGACATCCAGTTCTCTTATTGCACATTCCGTGAAGCACACACTAATTCACCATTTGTGCATGCATCTCTTTGTGTGTATCACATATACACACAATAGGTAGTTATTAAATCCAGTGCTTCTGGCATATAAATGTTAGATTTTAAAAGACAGCAGGGACTGAGAATTAGAAAACAAAACAGCCCCTTCAAAAGTGACACTTCAGGGAATACAGTGTCCTCAAGCAGCAGAGAATTAATTAAATTTGCTAATTATAACATCTGATGATTAATGCTGGAGAGAAGGTTGGGTCCTGGCTGATATCTGACTTTACATCTAACAACTGTATTGCACATTAAGGCACTGGTGCACATGCAGTAGCAGCAGCAGGAATATCAGGCTTTCGAATCTTATTTTCTCCATATTTGATTTTGGACTTGCATTGTCGCAGCTGCTAGTTTCACTTAGAAAGTGATGTGCACAGAAATTGTCATTATTTTCTCACAGCCACATATTGTAGTGTATTCAGTTACTTCCTATCGGGGTGCCAACCATCACATAAATTTTAAAGCGTTGCATTGCATGACTCAGATTCACCAAGATAGTTCTCTCCTATGAGACACAGACAGAATTATAGCTGTCGCCCAACTTGTGTTTGTTTTGGCAAACTAAATACCATCACACACCAATCATCATACACATTACCATCACATGAATTAACATGGCATTCACATGAACATCAGTTCAGCTCCAAAAATTCACCAGTCAAACATTTAAGCTAAAAGGTTTTCAAAACTTGATAGATGTTTAACATTAGGCATTCCACATCTGTACTACACTGTTTACTAACAGTCAATAGTATAATTACAACCGTCTCACATATGTTTTCAACAAAAGCAGATGTTTGTTTCAGGATATGCATACATGCTTCCCAAAAACCAATTCTGGAGAATTTTCAATTTTTGGTTTGAAACTGAAATATTGAGTTGATACCAATGATAACCTAACACTTTCACAGCCAGTGTCCATTACTGTAACAACACCCTTTTCAGCCAAGGGGTTGAAAACTGTGTAGTAATTTTACATAATAGTTCGCACATGGCCATGGACAGAAACATTTCAAGAAACATTATATTACATAAGTGGCTGTGAAAGGGTTAACAACAGTGTTTACGGTATTATCAGCCTAATTTATAGTCAAGTATCACATCCAATAAAAGTTCCACAAAAGGTTAAGATTTTGATTTTTGAATCCTGGCTTGTAAAAAAAAGGAAAAATTGTCTGCTTATGATTTTTTCTAAACTAAATCGAACCATCCTTTACTCACTCATGAAACACTTATTGCATATATCATACGGAGATTCCCCAAAACTCCCTGGATTGGGAATCTACGAGCCCAGATACTTACCTCCTATTTTACTTATGTAATCCCTATGTAAGGCTGCGAAGTCAGAAAAATTTGTCCCCGCCAAAGTCCGAAGGTTGGAAACGGCAGGAGAAAAAACCTAAGTTGCTTTAGAATCGTCTGGTGGTAAGCAGGAAGAGGACTTGGGAGGTCGACCTCCTCTGGAAGGGAGCCCTCCCTATCTACTGTGCTATTAGTTTACCTGGGTTTAGTTGCGGGTAAGTGGGGATTACATAGGTAAATAGGAGGTAAGAGAGGGGCGATGTAGATTGTCTTAGTTTGAGCATTTGCTATTAACATGTGAACAAAACATTAACTCCAGGTTTGGAAAAAATGGTGAATTTCATAAACCAACTCAATGTACCACACTCATGTCAGAAAAAATACCCTTAGAACAATCTCGCCAGGAACTGTTCTCAGTGCTAATTATATGCCCATTTAAGCATTTGAAAATGACCATGAAGGTTGCCATTTGATAGCACTTTATCTCAGAATTTGACTCCCTTTTTGCCAGCACTTATTTCAGGATTAGTTGTAAGTTGTTATTTGAACCCCAAAGTTGTTGGGCTTGTTTGTACCAGAATGGTAATCAAATCTGCTGCTCATTAAAGCAACTAATTGGAGTAATGAACCAGTGGTCGGGTACTATAATTGGGAACCACAGTTTTTCCCTAAAAACTGTGGTAGCCATGATGGATCTCCTGAAAGGCTAATATCCCGTAATGTAAAACATTCCCAGAATATTTAACGATGTTTGGTTGACTTTATCAAGAGTCATTTTACAATAAAAAAAATATTCTGAATTTCTTTGTTTTTACTTTACAAAATATTCGCAGTTTCTTTGTTTTTATTTTACATGCACACAATTGGTTTCATAAGAAGTTATAGTTGTTGACAAGAAAATTTACGCAAGAGTTCCTCAGCACAATACAAATACCCTTCAGATTTGAATGTGTTTTAATATTTGTTATTTTTTCATGCTTATGAAAGTTCCATATTTGTGTTGATTTTCTAAAATGCATTTTTTGAAGGAGATATGGAAGCTTTTGTCATGAAATAATATAATTCTTATGCTTTTCTACCCATGTTTTTATCATTGCTGTGTGTAATTGTATTAATCTGGTAATCAGGCTGGCTAAAATCACAGCAACACAATGTGACAACATTTGACGATATTAAACAGTACTATAACTTGGCTTTTGTGTTTTCAGTACATACTGTCTAGTGTGTAGTATGCTATACTATTGCATGTAGAATGCATGCTACAGTACTTGCCAAACTGGGCTGGCTGAGGTAACAAGCTACTTGCCCAAACCCTGCACAATCCGGCAATCAAGCCCTGACTCTACATGTTTCAAATGCTCTTTTCATTCATTCTGAACTTATATGATGATATGCAGCTTCATTAGTTGTATTTGTAATGGAACAATTAATCCTTTCATTTGTTAGGCCTTGGAAAAGAATTTACCCTCAAACCAGGAAGCAATTGATTAGAAATTTATTGAGCTCTTCTGCTTTAAGCAAAACATTTGAGTTCATTTGAAAAAGAAACACACAGGCTATGAAAATTAACGTGTATACATGTGTGTATTGATGACATTTCCTTGTTTTCAGGAAAAGACCCACGCTGAGACTAAACGTGTGATCCTACTAAAGAGATGAACTTATATTTCCAATGCTGTAGAGAATGCCGGAGTTAGCTAGTTAGAAAAAATTTATGCCTTAAAGGATCAGTCCTCTCATCTCAAACTACAATTCTTACTTAAATTCTCAATTGGCTCAGCTCTTTGAATGAAAGCTAATTCAAACAATGCAGAATTCCAAACCTTATATTACACAGCATGAACTATACTGAGAGTGTTTTATTAATATACACATTGAACTTTTTTTATGCTCACCCTGAAGCAATAAACTGAGATTGTGCATTTATGAGGGTGAATTTCAGACAGTTGTGGGAGGGGCTTAAGGAAGATGGTTAGGAGAATTGGTACTGTTTGGGGTGAGTTGATTGGGCCTTTACTGTAACTTAAAACCCTATGGTTTAATCCAGCAGCATCCACAGTCTTTTTTTTTTAGTTGTGAGGTAAAGGACAAAGTAAACTATAGCTGGTCCACCAGAAGGTGCTTTAGTCCAGCCCACAACCGACTTTGTCAGCTGGGCAAGCGATTTTAGTGGCAAGCCTTTGCCAAGTGGGAGAGAAAGCTGGGGCACCAGGAGAAAAACCCACGTACATCAAGCAGGATTTGAACTCAAGAACATACCAGAAAGCCAAAAGGCTTAGTGATTCCTTGCCATCAAATACCTTACCTGCTTTCAAATTGACAGTGCTTGATAGATTTTTCTTTACATTTTAGGCACAGAATTTTCGCAATTTTACCGCTGGTGACCTCAAATGACCTTTGACCTCTACCAAAAACAATAGGCTTCTTTCTCTCAACATGACAAATCTATATACCAAATATGAAAAGTATCTGTTACTCTTACCTGGAGATATTGTATTTACAAGCCATTTTCGGTGTTTTCCTTTTTTACCGCTGATGACCTCAAATGACCTTGGACCTCAGCCAAAAACAATAGACTTCTTCCTCTCAACATGACAAACCTATATACCAAGTATGAGAAGTGTCGGTCACTCCTATCTGAAGAAATCATGTTTAAAAGCCATTTTCAGCATTTTCCCAATTTTACCGCTGGTGACCTCAAAAGGCCTTTGACCTCTACCAAAAGCAATAGACTTCTTCTCTCAACATGACAAATCTACATACCAAATATAAAGAGTATCAGTCACTCCTATCTGAAGATATCATGTTTACAAGCCATTTTCGGTGTTTTCGCTTTTTTACTGCTGATGACCTCAAATGAACTTGGACCTCAGCCAAAAACAATAGACTTCTTCCTCTCAACATGACAAACCTATATACCATGTATGAGAAGTGTCGGTCACTCCTATCTGAAGAAATCATGTTTAAAAGCCATTTTCAGCATTTTCCCAATTTTACCGCTGGTGACCTCAAATGACCTTTGACCTAAACCAAAAACAATAGGCTTCTCTCTCTCAACATGAAAAATCTATATACCACATATGAAGAGTGTTGGTCACTCCTACCTGAAGATATCATCTTTACAAGCCATTTTCGGCATTTTCGCAATTTTACTGCTGGTGACCTCAAATAACCTTTGACCTCTACCAAAAACAATAGGATTCTTCCTCTCAACATGACAAACCTATATACCAAGTATGAGAAGTGTCAGTCACTCCTAACTGAAGATATCGTGTTTACAAGCCATTTTCAAAGTTTTCACAATTTTACTGCCAGTGACCTCAAATGACCTTTGACCTCTACTAAAAACAATAGGGTTCTTCCTCTCAACATGATAAATCTATATACCAAATATGAAAAGTGTCGGACATTCCTATCTTAAGATATCGTGTTTACAAGCAAGTGTCACAAACACACACACATACGACATCACCATTGCATAGATTCCTTGCCTGCCTACGGCAAGGAATCAATAAAACAGTAGATGGAATAGATCACTCTGCCCCTAGCCTCTATGACCCATGTAGGGCAGTAAATTGTTTTCCCTACTTAAAGCTTATGTGAAGTATGATGTACAACTTTGATAACCACTCAGTTATCACGAACAGGCAGCATGGCTTTAGACAACGCCATTCTTGTGAATCTCAATTCTGCCCCTTTCTGACAAAAAAAAGGAACCCACATTTTCAATATTTTGCGTTATTTACCAAAACGGGTTACCTTAAAGCCAACAGAAATGCTTCTACATGGCACTGGGACAGTTGCTATAAGTAACTGAACAATTTATAACTTAAACATTGGAAAATATTTTTTTCCCAAAATTCATTGCAAAAGCAGACTTATGTGGTCTACTTCCTTTTGTGAGAAAACAATATCCATGTGAACACGTACACCTTTCTGACAGATAGAAGTATGGTATTTAATGTTTAATTTCAATATTGTCATATTTTTTTAAGAGAAAATGTTTTGTTTTGTTTTATATAGGAGATATTGTAAAAGTTGATTACCAAGATTTTCAATGTGGATTACTTCTTTTTGTAAGAAAAAAATCAGTTAAAATATTCCTTACAATTTCTGACAGAGAGAAGTACAAGCCACTGCTTCTTTTTGTCAGAAACAGTTTGGTCAAAATAACTCTTGTATTTTCTGACAGAAAGAAGTAAAAGCCTTTGCTTCTCTTTGTCAGAAACAGTGTAGTGAAAATAATAGTTGTACTTTCTGACAGAAAGAAGTACAAGCCATTGCTTCTTTTTGTCTGAAAAGAATGTAGTTTTCCATGTGGGTTACTTCTTTTCTTGGCTGATTATCTCAGAAAGTAGACTACATGTTAGAATATTTAATATCAGAAAATTTAAGTTTCAGTAAGAGAAAAAAGAATATGAAATAAAATCAATTTTGAAAAAATGTGGATTACTTCTTTTTGTCAGAAAGGGGCAGAATTGATCCTAACAACCAATGACCTAGTGCAGTCTTTAGATCGTAGATCCCAGACTGACATGATTATCATGGATTTTTCTAAGGCTTTTGATACGGTTCCTCATAACCGGCTGCTTTGTAAATTACAGAACTATGGTATTAGAGGTAACACCCTTAACTGGATTACTAATTTTCTTAAGTCCCGGAAGCAGAGAGTCGTAGTGAGTGGTGATTTTTCCGATTGGGTTGATGTTATCTCTGGTGTCCCCCAAGGTACAGTCTTGGGTCCCCTGTTGTTTTTAGTTTACATTAATGACCTGCCCGATAATGTCTCTTCTGAAGTAAGGCTTTTTGCTGACGACTGTGTCATTTATAGACAGATAAAGAATAATCTTGACCAGGTTCAACTCCAAAATGATCTTAACACCCTCTCTGAGTGGCAAAATAAATGGCAAATGCACTTTAATAGCAAGAAGTGCTTTTCTATGAGGATTACTCACTCAAGGAATCCCAAGTTTTTTAATTTTACTCTAGATAATGATACTCTGGAGTCTACCAATTGCCACACTTATCTGGGAGTTGACATCTCTAATACCCTTACCTGGAATAGACATATTAATCGCATCACTTCGTCAGTAAATAGATCTTTGGCTTTTATTAAAAGAAATTTATACTCCTGCCCCAGGAGTGTTAAAGCTAATGCCTATCTCACACTTGTTAGGCCTTTATTGGAGTATTCATCTTCTGTTTGGGATCCCTACACCGTTTCACTATCCAATAAGGTTGAGCAATTCAACGTAGGGCTGCTAGGTTTGTTTATAATGACTATTCCCCCCATAGTGGTGTGACTGAAATGTTAAATGACCTAGGGTGGGATAGTCTCAAAAACAGGCGTACTGCCAGCAGGCTAGCAATTCTTCACAAAGCCAGATTGCATGGGCCTCCTAGCCTTGCCAATCAACAACCTACAACCGGTCCGGCGGCCCTCCAGGCATCACCACTCTAATAGCTTTACAAATATACCAACCAATAAGGACTGCAACAAATACAGTTTCTTTCCTCGGACCATCAGAGACTGGAACCTACTCCCCCAGAACATTACAGATCTCGAGGACCCCAAGCAGTTCAAGAGCGCAGCCTTGAGGATCCTCAGACGGGACGACTAACTACATGCCCACACTCAACCCTGCACGTTTGACTCCACCAGGAGTGTTGTGCAGTATTTTTCCAGATCCAGATCCAGATCCAGATTCCAGATCCAGACAACAGTAGTAGGTAAATTCCACTTCTATAGGCTTTGGTATGACTGAGACCTGGGTCTAGAACCACAGACCTCCTCTGTGAGAATTGGATCTGTATACCAAACACATGGTTCAGGAGCATAAAGGATATATCTAATCAGACATACAGTATCACCCCTGGCAAATGGAGGGTGCAAGTACTTGAATAAAATGGGCTGAATTTTAGTTGGTAAATGAATCTTTGTTAAGGAATGTTTCATATTTTAGACATTCTTACACCCCCTGAACATAGATTAAGCTCAAATCTTTCGAAATTGTGTCATTCGGTATGTGTAAAAGAACAAAATTTTAGGAAATTGAAAAAGGGATTTACAACAACCAGACCATTATTGTTAGTAAGTATGCTGCTATTACAGCTCATGAACATGTGTGTATAACCAAATATCTGTATTTGTTCATTTACAGTAGCAGCTTGGAATACCCTGGATAATAGACCATAATATGGTCTATAATACGGCATATGCATCTGACCTTATGTCACAGAGCTGAAAGTATGCAATCTTTTGGGTAGACTTTAAGAAAAACACAACTAGAAAATAGGCCATGGCCAGACTAACTTAAACCAATTGGTTAGAAAATGAGCTGTAAACCTTTATCTAATTAACTTTTGGAGTAACACATGAGTATAGTATAATGGCAAGTTGCACCAACAACTGTCACCGTAACTAACTAACAACACCAACAAATGGATACGCATGAGCAATACTTGAAGGTGAAAAACAACTTCTAGGACAGACCTGAATGAAAATAATTAGAGAATTGCTGAATATACTACTGCAATATCCTCTTAAGCCAAACTGGAGCAAAAACATCCTGTTTGAAGCCACGCAAGATGGAGATACGAAGAAGACACCTTCTAGACAATAAAGGGCACTGTCCCCGTGCTAACAGGTCAAGTTTATGTCACATGAACTTGCAGACAAGTCGAAGAATTGCACAAGTAAATATTAGGTGTGCAAGAGTGTGGTAAGATGGTAGATGCACACAACTAATTTGTCAACCAATCAGATATTCAAGTACTGCAAATCTACTACATGTGAGGGTTGAATTATACTGTTTGTGTTCTACCATCATTGCTTTCCTACAAAAGTATATGACATCAATACATAAGGTATAAAGATCATGAAATAACTAAAAACAGGTCCTGTACAATGGCAAAGGGCATGTGTAAAATGTTTCAGCCCTAGATCTATAAACATTGCTTTAGGTCAAAAGATGGATTTCCCTTATCCAGGTTACACCAGTTAGTTTAAGATGAGTTTGAAGGTACTTATGGCATGACAATGCTTCTAATTAGCCTTATTCGTCATGTATCACTTCCCATGGTTTTCAAAATTTGAACTTGAAAATAATACTTCTTAAAGTTCTTTAAGGCTTACAGTAATGCTTGTGCCAGTAGTTTGCAATGTTTAGTTGAGACCTAGACCTCTTTGAGCATGAGCTGCACAACTGAAGATTTGACTACAACACCTTTCTGAACAGAAGTTGAAAGACTGTCAATTATATATGTCTAAGATTCACCAATTGGTTGTCTCTGTTTTATGTGGTTATAATTAACTTATTGCTAAAATGTGTCTCGTCACAAACCTGTCAAACAATGTTAATTATTAACTACCCTGTCCGTGCCATTTCAATTGTATGCTAGATACTGTATTCAAAATTCTTTCGTTTTGACCATTTACAATCAAAATGTGAATAAAATCATGAAATCCATGAAGACGAGCCATTGAAGTAAGTCTGTTCAATTTGAGAATGAGATAATAACAAACAACACAAGTGCAAATGAAGTGAGTCATAAGTATTAATCCTTAAAATGTTTTGAACATTGCCATTGAATGTATGTACAGAATATGTTGATTTGTTTATACCAGCATATATATATTTTATTAGCTTGGCGGGTTGCCTGCATCTATATCAGGGTAGAGAGTCTTGGTTGGGAGTAGCTTCTTGCAATCTCGCTACCACTTACCTTTATAGAGTCATGACTACAATGAAATTTTTAACACTGCAAAAAACCTTTGTACATGCTAAGAGTCACATTTTAACTTATGTTCTTTTGCAGTTTTCAAAACTAACAATAGAAAAACAAGTCATATTTCAGTCACTACAAGATCATTTGCTGCAGATTTGCCATGACATTTTGCTTTCCAATATAGATAAACTTTACCTTAAGGGAAAAATCCAGTAACCCAAATTAGTCTACCTTATTTCAAGAGTGGCACTTGAAAATGTGGGACAATATTTTTCTCACTGAATTGTGAAATTTATGATGGGTACTGCAACTTATCTAGCTTTATCTTTGATTTATTCCCTAAATATAAAAAATGGTACTTTCACCTTTCTCTTCCAACCCCCCCCCCCCCCACCCCCAGTCTGAATGGAAAGAAGAAGAGATACATGCCGAATCAACTGTTGTTTCAAAGTAAGATTTGGGCAACTGCTATTGCCTTAAAGGCCTGATCTTGTCAACCCAAACTATAATTTTTGTAGCACTGCAGTCCACAAAAATTTTCATTGGGTCATCTCTTTGATTCACACCAATTCAAAATTTAAGACCAAAAAAGCTCATAATGCATAGTATGTTCTGTACTGAGAGTATTTTGATTACACACTGGGAGTTTTGTACACTCGCCCTGAAGTAGTAAACTGAGATTGTGTGTAGATGAGGATGAATTTTAGACGATACGTAGTGGGAGGGGCTTAAGAATAAGTATATACATAAGGAGAATTGGAACTGTTAAGGGTGAGAGAATTAGGCCTTGGCTACCAAAAGATAAGCTAATTTAAACAGCTGATATTAAAGATGCCACAAAATTGCCAAGCAAAGAGAGCTTCTGTGTACCTAGCATAGTGGTTTTTATTTTGCAATAGGTCAATTTCAATGCATCCTTTCACCACAAGAATCCCTGACAAACCAAACTTTTCCCCTTCAGCTAATTTGAAAACTTTTAGCAGTGGCGGCATTTCCTTCCTTTCTTTGTAACTCAGGAAGCAATCATTTTTAAGTGTAGTAGATTCTGATGCTATAAAGAAAAAAACAGCTGCAACCAAAATCCCTGTTGTGAGAAACTAATACCAGAAATATTGTTGAACTCCAAAGAAGTTATAACATACTACAAGCAAACCACCACTAGTAGTGCGTGCATTTACAGCTTTGAACTATATGGAGACTAATTTTGTTTATAAAGAGCAAAAATTAATAGCTGAACATGTTTGAAACAACAGCTTAATCTCACAATTTTCTTGCCTTCCAAGAATTTCTGCAAGTAAATATTGCATATTTCAAGTTACTTTCATTCTTACATCATTATACACTCTCTTAGGCCTGTGTCCAGCACCTCATGAGGCTTTGGTTGTGGCTTCCATAAGGTTCATGCTTACTTGAGAAACTCACCCTTTAAAACACAATGACTAAACCTCATGAGCAGCTAAAAATGGGCCTAAGGGAGTATATAATGATAAACAAAAATAATAGTACCAAATTAGATGTAGCAAGGGGTAAGTATACGTCTATGAAGTGAATTCACATGTTCACACAATTTCTATCAGACATAGTGACCTTATGCCTGTATCTAATGTTTGAATGAGACATATAACAACACAATTTTCTGATACTATCATGCCTCTAAATTTGGACTTCAAAATATCAATATTTTTATTTATTGGCACCAATACTTTACTCTCTCTACAAAACTCTAAGCACATGTCAATGCTGCAAATAATTCATAAAATTGTCTTTATTTTTATTCTTCCCACCGACCCTGTCTTCATCCCCCATCCTCTCTGAACTAAAGCAGAGAGTTAAACATTATCAGACTTTACAAGTTCGATAAGCAATCCCTTCAGACCTAATCAAATCATTTTTGCTTGATTGGCATTCCAAGGAAACACCTCATAGATGTTCTGGCCCAGCATGAACTGTCAAACATAAAACATACTTTCATGACACATGAGTTATTTCCTACCATGTTAATTGCTTAAAACAAAACATCCTACCGCAGCCTAATGATGTCAGGCAGAGAATGATTCCCATCAAGAGTTAAGTATCTGATAATTAAAAGGTTTGCTACATCTGCCATGAGAAGGAACCTCTTCTTTGACACATGACTCCAAATTTTCTTCCAATATTCCAAACCCTTTGAACCTCTCCTCAATCTTACAAAATCGTGAATCAGGGACAACAAAGACAGATAGTCTTGAGACAAGATGTAATCTACCACTTCATACAATTTGCAGTATGACCCACTTAGTCTAACACTAACCTACAAACTGAACATTGATGACATTCGCATGCTGATATCCCAATGCTATGAGTCATCGCATAAAGCGTGCACAAAAATATCACTTGAGTGATACTGCGAATTAAGGGTTTCTGTCCAACACAAAGGATGAGAATAAAGGCAGGAGGGGCAAAACCTCTTCATCAAGTTTTACATAGGATTAAATTACCAAATCCTACAGAGAAATTCATACCCACTTGAAAAATCCAGATAAATTATGATCAAATTTCATGAATACACATACCAAAATGAAAGTATGAAGTTACAACTGAATAAAACAATGGCCATAAATCATTCCTACCCAAATATGACAACGATCTAAAGAGAGAAATCTGTGACCTGCATTGCGATTAGAAGCATTCTCCTTACAGAATGTTAAGTGAGACTGGCTCTGTTGACTGCCAAGAAGAGACATGTACCTTTGTTGATCTCATTAGGTTTACAACAATCACAGAATATTTGATTAATGTTATACAGAGAGTGATAAGTTCAAAGCCATGCAGCAATCGTCCAATTCAAAAATGAAGGCCGGGATTGGGAAACAAATAAGAGCAAATAATTGTCCCTTAAAGGCACATTCTCCTCCTACAGTATCAACAATTAGTTTAAAAACAGGAGGTTAAAGGATAGTACAATGAATTTGATGCAATCATATATGCCAAGCCAAAACTTTCATTACTTGTTGAGATTTACTGGAGCAGCATTGTATACTTACTTTCCAAATTGAACTGTGAGAACCTGAAGTTGTCAAGGATATCATAAGAGGGCTGAGGTAATGGTGAAGTTGGTAGGTTAACATCTATCACTTCAGCATCCATTTGCTGCCAAAAAAATAAATAAACAAAATAAATAAATAAGAAAAAAATAATTGTTTTCCATATCAACCACAGAAAGAGAAATTACTATTCCAGAGAAGAATATTCTGTACCTGTACTTAAAGGTCAAGACCAATCTCCCCAAATTTATTTTGAAACAACAGCTAAATATCACAATTTAACTCCTCCTTATCAAAGTATCTTTCACAAGTTTTCTGTTTCTAATATTGCATTTAATGCAAAAAAGCTGTAACTTCCTGTAAATATCACATTTGAAGAGAAAAATTGTTGTCACATGACTCTCAACAGCCAATCATGAAATGGAACAGTCTAATACACTACTTCAAATGTTGACTGTTCTTGCCCTTTAAGTATAAAGTACTAAAGGAAACTCCCCAAACCTGAATTAGTGTGGTGGACTATCCAGTTTCATGACTGGCCCTTGAGAATCATGGAACAATATTTTTTCTCGACAATTTTAAAAAAAAGTAATCTGCTTAATTCACCTTTATGCAATATTTACATCATGAATTATCACGAAAAATTTGGAAGACAAAAAGTGTAAGGGTGCAACTGATTTAGTTGTTGCTTCAAAAGTAAGTTTGGAATGACTGTTTTGGTCCTTCAATTCTTTCTTATTACAGTTTGTGATGGGCAGAGGGTTTGCTCATAGTGTACTCTTCTCAGCAATATCTTAGGCCAAGTTTAAAAGAACAATTAATCAGAAAAGCTGCTTTGCAGGTATGGGAGAGGGGCAGTTGAATCTACAGAATGCGTGAAGACCTACTATACAGTAGGTGTGAAAATACCCTTATGTAATCACTGAATTCACATAAAGGTAGGATAGTTAGTTATGGAGTTTTATAGCTCAGATTCTAACCAATTGGTTTAAGTCAAGCCCCAGCCTTTTTTCAGGTGCGACTCGATCACTGGCACATACAGTAGGCCTAAAGATGGGACATAAACTTCTAAAATATGCATATAAAACTACTTACAGTACAACTACCTAGATATTGAAAAGGTCATTTTAGTATCACTGTATTATAAATAGGAATTATCTCTCATAATGTCATAGTTTGCACCATTCTCAATAGCCATTTAGGGAATGAGAAATCCTACTGTACACTTACCCACATTTAGGTGGCTTCATTCAACACACTGATTTCGAAACATAAAAGAGACACAATACTACAGTAGGCTTATATAGTTCTTGAAATATTTAAGGGAAAACATAAAGTTTCTTCATACTTTACCAGGTAAATATGCCTACAGGAGAACCACACATTATTTATATAGTCTTGCTACTGTGTATTCCTGGGTATTATATACTGTACCAGCCAAAAGCATATCTACCATTAGCTAGTCCTAATCAAACCCTGTTAGCTTAGACATATATGCAGACACAGTTTTCACATTACCATAGCTCATAACTGTGTTTCTTTAGAGCTGGCCTTTGTCTTCTGGTGTTTGTAACTGACAACACTCAAAACACAGAACATTCCTTTGATTTTCATACAGCATATATGATCAAGTAACATGGCACTTAATTCTTCAATAGAAGACCCAAAACAAATGAAGTTTGATTTTGCAGAGCTGCTTTTAAAGGCATATTCCCAAGACAACATTCATTAACTACAAAATGTACACAAAAATTTTCTCTTTCAGGAGGTGAAAACTGCATCTCAATAGCATGTAGATTGCAGAAGATACAAAGTTTTAATGTGATGTAATTGAGGCATATTAATTTGACATTGCACTCAGTTTTTTTGTAATTATTCTGATGCTGCTGCAGGCAATATTAAGCAACATCATGTTGGTTTTGCTCCATATATGGTGAAGATTAATGCTAGATTTACATGAAAAGATAAACATTCCAATGGTATCAAACTTCAAGGACAAACAGGACTTCAGATTATAAAGAAAAACAAAAGAAATCTGAGGCAATGTGCCCACATTACATAACTTTTTGTGGCTTTTTTGAAAAGCAGAGGTAATTTTTACCAAAAAAAAAAGAATCTGTGAAGTGAGAAACCTTTAGTTACTGTAGGAAAAGAGTATTTAGACCAGGGTATGTAGCTACGTGAGTGGTGCTGGGCGGTGACATCCAGCACTTCAAATTCCCACCAAGCACTCCAGAAAAATATACTGTCTCCTCACCCACCACAAATATCCCTCAAGACCTAAAAGTAGCCCCAAATTCACTCTGTAAAGTAAAATGAGGTAAAAATGAAAAATTAATGGCTGAAAAATGGGGCAGATGCAATGGAGTGGTTTTCTGACCAGACAATAAACCTGCACTCAAATTTGACTGGCTACATTCCTGACTGAGACTGGATTTGCAGGACATTTTCTGGAATACTTCTACTTTTTTCACAAGACCCACGTGGAAAATCACCAGAATATGCATTTAAATTGACCTATGACCCATTTATTGACTAAGAAGACATTGAAAGCATCAAAATGACAAGGAACAGACCAGCAATCCTTTGTTCAAATGTTCACAACGGTCTGAGTTTAAAGAGTACAGTGACCATAGAAAATTTCTGCATTGCATTAGGCATTGTACTATTCTCTCATTGGAACCTACTGTCATTATGCTTATTGTTCAGCATAAGTGATAGGAAAGGGAAAACAAGCCAGTGAGCCACAACAGGAAAAAAGGCTTGAATTAAAACCAATTGATTAAAGCTGGGCCATAATACTCCATCTATTTAACTAATCAATCTATTCTCTCAATCAAGTTTAATGTGGTTATCACAAAATACTTGAAAATGCACAACTGCACACCAAGAACATGGCACCTATGTTTTATTGTTCTTAAATCAATACCTTGGTCATGTTTTCCAGTTCTCCCAGCCATGCCCCCAGGACCTGGTCAATGTCCTGCTCTTGGTCACTATCTGGTTCAGCCTCCATCTCTTCTACTGGCTCGACCAGGCCAGCATCAACTGAAGGGTAGTACCTGAAAAAAGGAGAGAGAATAAGGAAACTGTGAAACTTTCAGCTCTTTTGCTGTAAATGTATGGTCTGGATACACAGTAAAAATACAGCACAGTACTTTTAAATCCTCTCAGCTTATACACCTGATTTATGGATCACTGAATAAGAAAACTGCACAAGCAACACCTCCAGTTACATTCATGGCAGATATCAAATATATACTTCTCTTTTGAATTACAAATTCAAACACCTATGAACAAAGACCAAAATTAGCCTGCAGTTTCACTGTTGAAATTCATGAACCAAAATGCAAGTTGACTTTTGTTGACTTTTTCATTCCAAGAAATGAATATTCATTTCCACAACAAAGCTTGATCTTTTCTGCAACCAAAGTATCTGTATGTCAAGACATGTAAGATTTCTTCATTTTAGACCATGTGTATGGTGTTTCTGTAAGAGCACGTGCCTCTCATGTGGAAGGCCTGGGTTCTATTCCCAGGTCGAGTCACACCAAAAACTCTAAAAAAGAAACCTACTGCCATTGTGCATGATGCTCTGCATAAGCAATTAAGAAGGGAAAACAAACTGGAAAGCCACAACTGGAAAAAAGGCTGTGGCCAGATCAACTTGAATCAATAGTTTGGAACATGGGCCATAAAACTACAGGATATCTAACTAAATGACTTCTTCATTTTGGGGCTTAAAGCTGGACAAAATCACAAAGTAAATCCTTAAATCAGAATTGCATTCTAATACTGTAACCATGCTTGCTTTAGTTAACTTTGCTTTGAATATTCATGATATGTCATATTGGGTCAGGTAAGGTTACATGGATTTTCATGGCCTACTTTCCAAACAACGGGTCCAAGTCGAGCCAGCCACAGCCTTTCTTCTTTCTTTCAGTTGTGGCTCACTGAAATATTAGATTTGCACACTTGTTACTGTTATGTACAGTAAAATGTAGTGAATATAAATGCAAGAATAATACACACTGAGAGGGTGGCCTATGAGCACAAAGGCAAAATGATAATTGTCTTGGTACACTTTGACCAAGTCAGTGGTGTCACAAGGGGGCAGGGGGGGATAAGGAAGAGGAAGCTGTACCCCCCTACATTTCCAGGGGGTGCAAAATATGGGTTTGCTTGGAAAAATTTTTGTGGCCAAAATAGGAGATGCCAGATATTTGAGAGAAAGTGGAGGAAAAAATAACGAGTAGCATTAGCCCCTTCGACAATTTGGACATAGAATGACATCAAACACAGGCAATTGTTCAGCATGGGGGTGCAGGTTGAGTCTTCTGCACCCCCTACACCCACCTGTTGTGACGCCACTGGACCAAGTGACCTGGTCAGAAATATCAAATTTTCCAACATTTATAGTGCAGCTAATATTGGTGCAGGAATAATCAAGTCTGTCAAGTGGAGCAACCGTGGAGGCCTACTTAACTTTCCCTCACTCTGTTTCTACCCAACGAAATTGTTAGGACATTGGTGACAGATTTACACAGCTTCTGAAGATAAATTTGGTGATTGTGCTGTACTGTATATAATGAGGAGTGAAATAGACTGTACTATACAGTATACCTTCACCTCCTAACACAGCTGGATGCTTCCTTTTACTTTGAAAAGTAAAAAAATTGTTCATTATTTTAGAGAGATAGAAACCCAACAGAGAACCAAACATGTGATACATTTTGAAAAGAGGTAGACAGAGAATGTCCACACGTTGGGCATTATTTTCGTATGAGACTGACTTAATTGGTGAGGGGCCTGAAAGTAACTTTTTGCCAGATCTCACCCCTTTTCCCCCCTTCTCACGCCCATTTGAGGCACAGATGTCTGTCAAATTCAGTAAGGTATTGGCTAATGGAGGGGAGCCCCCCTGATACTTCAGTCCTGTACATATGCATGGATCACATCTCCTTACTGTGCAAATATATAGACTGCATGAGAAAATAGCAGCAGGCAAGTATGAGATAAGGCATACTGTAATAAAATGAAAAAGGGTAGTGCAGATTGAAATATCCTTTTTCAAAACACCAAAGTTATAAGGGAGTGGTACTTCACACTCTTGCATCCCCTAATGGGATGAAAAACTCCTTGTCCATTGCAAAGAATCTCAACAGCGGGCAAACTTAATTTCTTAACATGTTGGTGTCAGGAATTTTCTCTCTTGCACTTCTAAAGAATTAAAATGGATATTACAGATGCAATCTTGGGGGAATGCTACCTATTGTGAGAAAAAACTTTTATTTGTCACGCAGTTCAATGGACACTACCTGATTGTAAGGTGTAAACAAACTACTGCACAACAGCATAAAGTAAGTTCAGTGTGTGTACTATCAGCACATTCTTATGAGCAAACTAGTTAAAATACTTGCTATAAAATTATATCCTGCAAATCTGAACTAGTTAACAGTAGGGTTAATGTTTGAGAATCAGGAAGCAGATTGGCTCATCGAGGGTCCAATGCCAGAGTAGGTATGGGTGAACATGTAGGCAAGGTGTGCATTGACTTGTCAACTACTTAGTGCTCATACCTGAAAGGGGAAAGTAGTAATCCCAAACTGGTTTTGAAGCAGCAGATAAAAGTCAAAATTCCTCTTAAAATTTTATTATATTTAGAAATTTTAATATTTTGCATACTCAAGGTACCAAGCAGTTACTCCTGGTATGTTTCACATTTGAGAAAAAAAAATTGTCGCATGAATCTCAAGAGACAATCATGAAATAGGACAGTCCATACCACACTACTTCAAGTTGCGGGACTGATCTTGCCCTTTAACAAGGCAGGAACTTGCACAAACAGCTCCAAATCCCGTATGCACCGCCATTTAACATACAATCTGGTGTTCATACAGAATATATTCCCTGTCTATGGTGGCTTTCTAAAAGGCTAGGAGATTACTTCCTCTGCACCACGGCTTGGCAGCTGAACAGACCAAAGCAGACAAAATTTCTTGAATTTGACTTCCTGAAATGCTCAGTTGGAAACCTAATTGAAATTCACTAATTTATCCCCTCAGCATAAATGTTGATATGGCTATGATGAACAAGTATTTTAGTGTCATTATATTTCCAAGCAAGTCCACCAGGGTTAGATCCTGGTACCTCAAAAATGATTTTGTTAATCAAAGAAAGAAATATCTCAATTCTGTACCATACTGTACACTTACAGTCTTGAGAACAGTCACCCACAGAAATAATCCTGATAACATTCAGAAATGAAAAACATGCATCTTACAATCATGGAATAGTACAAATGGACAGTGGATAATTCCCCCAGGCTAATAATCACCTCCCAGCTCATAGTCCCCTCTCAGCTTTTAATCCCCCCAGCTAATAATCTCCTTCTTGCTCATAATCTCCTCCCAGCTCATAGTCCCCTCCCAGCTCATTATCCCCTCCCAGCTCATATCCCCTCCCAGCTCATAATTCCCTACCAGCTCATATCCCCTCCCAGCTCATAATTCCCTACCAGCTCATAATTCCCTACCAGCTCATAATCCCCTCCCAGCTCATAATTCCCCACCAGCTCATATCCCCTCCCAGCTCATAATTCCCCACCAGCTTCATAATCCCCTCCCAGCTTATTATCCCCTCCCAGCTCATAATTCCCTACCAGCTCATAATTCCCTACCAGCTCATAATTCCCTACCACCTCATAATCCCCTCCCAGCTCATAATCCCCTCCTAGCTCATAATCCCCTCCCAGCTCATAATCCCCTCCCTGCTCATAATCCCCTCCTGGCTCATAATTTTCTTGCCTTTTTTTCAGTCCTACATCCCCAATGCTCAGTTACAGTATCTGGCAACAACAAAACAATTAACCACTGTGCTATTGGTTCATTGCTAGGATCTTACTGTACTACAGGTCACACAATGGGGAGTAATCATGAGAGTACATTAACACCAAAAAGTGCCTATGGAACAATCACATAAACGTCAGAGAGTGCCTATGCAGCAACCGCATTTGACTCAGAGAGTGCCTTCAGTGATCACATACTGCAAATGTAAGAGAGAGAATCTATGAGATACCATTAACCCAAGAGAGTGCCCATGCAGTGATCCTATTGTCCCAGAGAGTATTACCCTAAGCACCATGATGTATGTGCTATGTTCCAGCATATTGTTAAACCTCGTTCATTCATACACCACAATATTTTATTTTAAAGACATTAAGTTTTCTTAAATTTCATTTGTAAATAAAACAGCACAACTCTCAGTAAAATGGAGTAGCCTTAGAAAAATGCATCTATCCATTTGCAATGAGTTGATCTCAGAATTACATTTGCATGGTCACCTGATTATAATAGACCAAGAGTACATGTATATGAATGACCACATATTTCTATACCTGCATATCTGATACTTCTTTACCTTTCGCTTCCAGAAGAAAAGTACGGTACCTGTAACTACGCCTTCTTGAAAAGGCAAATCGACTGCTACGGTGTCCCATCATTCAATGTCCAAACCCAGGGCTCTGAGGAGATAGCTCACTGTGTCTTTAACATCGAACTTATCAAAATAATATATCACAAATCTAAGGCAGCCATACTTAAGACACATATTGTAGCAAAGTGAAGTGCCATGACTGGAACACTCACACGACTACAGTATCAAGTACTAGTAGAGAAAACAGCAACTGCGTGGCATTCTTCAAAATAGAGACAGCAACTCCTGAAGGAGTTCAAAAATGTTTTCATGAGAAAATAACAACATCCAGTATTAAAGATGGTTCCAGAAAAATAATTCAGACATTAAAGATGAATAGCTTGCCATCTGTTTTAATGTTAGGCTCCATATGATGAACGTTAAGACTTAGGAAAATATTTCCCTTGTGTCGTAAAGAAACGTGAATTGTCTGGTACCTTTAAGTATTGTGAATAAAATGCTCATACTACATAGGGAGGTAATGTAACCTCGTTTTTCTGAATCTCCCTTTTATTTTTCTGAACAGTTGAAGATTCTCTATTCAAAACAGACTGTTACTGAGTAACTACCATAAACCATTTTAAAATATTATTTCAAAGCTAATAGTGTACATGTAAGCTACAATAGGAAAAGCAAAAGTGCCTCATAAACATTTGTAGTGCATTTTTGGTTAATGTACAGTCAGATTGAACCTATCATGTCTGGGAAAATTGCACAGTAAAAGGGGGACCATTGATGCTTCAATTCATAAAAATATGGAAAATTATGCCTATGCGATACCATTTATCTGTTTAGTTTTAATATATACAAGAGGAAAATTGCGTCCTTCTGTATGATACTGAAATGACCAATCATATACAGTAATGCACATGATTGCCACAATTATTGTAAGTGCACGGTGCCTTCTTTATGCAATAGTTTTAAAAGGCTGTTGTAGAGAAATGATTGTCAAAGGTAATATCAATCCTTAATCACATGTAGTGCTAAGTAGTTCCCTGATAGGTAATACATGTGACAAAGTTAAAGATTTACAGCAACACTACAGTGTACTATAACATACAACATGACCAGCCTGACTTGAACCAACTGCATGGTTACAAAATGAGCTGCAAAACTTCATCTAAACTGACTGAAGGTATTGCAGCATTTACCTTGCAGACCTAAAGTTACAAAATATACATTTCTGGGATTAGTATATATAGGGAGTTATTTGATTTTAAATCAGATCTTTATTGTACAGCATGTAGTTCAGGTCTGATGCTCAAGCTAGAATCACTTCCCTATTACAGTATATCAGCCTGGTGGGTAGATTAGTTGGGTAGAAGAAGAATCTTAGGCCAATAACTCTGTTAAATACAGATTATAAAATAGGAGCTAATTGTTTGACAAATCGGATTAAAGTTGTTTTACCTTCTGTTGTTGGATTCAATCAGACCGGATTTATAAAGGGGAGATTTATAGGAGAGAATATTAGATTTACTTTAGACCTCATTGAATATTGTATTAAGGAGACAGCAAAACCAGGGCTTATTTTTCTTGTCGATTTTGAAAAAGCCTTTGATAGGTTAGAATGGAGTTTCATTTTTAAAAGTTTGCAAAAATTTAAGTTTGGAGACTGTTTCATTCAGTGGGTTAAAACACTATACCGTAATGGAAATTCTTGTGTCTGTAATAATGGTTATTCTTCTGGAAATTTTGTGTTAAATAGAGGGGTGAGGCAAGGCTGCCCACTCAGCCCTTATCTTTTCATTCAATGTGCGGAAGTTCTTGCACAAAAAGTTTTGTCAAACGAGTTAATTAAAGGTGTTTCGGTCATGAATAATGAAATAAAGTTACTACAGTATGCAGATGATACTATCATTTTCTTGGATGGTACTGAAGGCTCCTTCAAGGAAGTTCTTCTCGTCTTAGAAGATTTTCGCCTTGCTTCGGGCTTGAATGTTAATTATGACAAGTGTAGTATTTTCCCACTGGGACCTTCTGTTAATGCTAAGCCTCGTTTCATGGATGATTCTCCAATTAATTGGACTCTTGGACCCGTGACCCTTTTAGGTGTCTCCTTTTCAAACAACAGGGACGATTTATTTACTCTAAATTTCCCTCCAAAGTCATTGCGTCTAAGAAAGCTTCTACACCTGTGGTCTTCTAGAGATTTAACCCCGGTCGGTAAGAATATAATTGTGAAAAGTTTTGCTATCTCCCAGTTGGTGTTCCTCTTCCTTGTTCTTCCCAATCCACCTTCCCATTTTGTAAAGAAGTTGAATACTTTAATTTTTGATTTTATATGGTCGGGTAAACCAGAGAAAGTTCGGCGTAGAACGGTAATTAACCCATATCATATTAGGGGACTCAATATTATTCATTTAGATAGTTTCATTAGGGGTCTTAAATGCACTTGGGTCCGGAGATTTACAGATAATACACATGGGTTTTGGAAATTGTTCTTTGACCTCTATCTGGAAAGATATGGAGGGGCTCTTTTGTTTAAGTGTAATTGTAACTCAAGAGACATTTCTAATATTAACAATGTTTTTATTCTACATGCAACTGAAGCATGGCTATCTTTTAGTCATTCACATCCTGATTGTAATTATGACCATAGAAATGAAATTATGTGGAATAATTCACATATTAAGGTAAATAATGAAGTAATATTTTACAAGTCCATGTTTGAGAAAAAGGTTATGTATGTCAAAGACATCTTGCATGAGAATGGAAATGTCCTTTCTTACAAGGAATTTTTAGATAAATTTAATATTAACCATTGCTATTTTACTCTGCAGTGCCCAGAGAGTGGAGAAATTGCAACCTTCTTGACACACAAAATACAAGTAAAGGAGAACGCCTCTTAGTCAGTATACAGAATAATAAGAGAGTGTCAAAGTTTGTTTATTTGAATTTAGTCAAGACGGTGTCAACTCCTCCTAAAGCCATTTCAAAGTGGTCTGATAATTTTAAACTCAGTGATGATGATTGGGAAAACATTTTCTTAAGTCCGTGGCACTCTGTCAGGGTGGTTAAGCTACAATACTTCCAATATAGATTTCTCCACAGAATTTTGGGGACAAATCACCTGCTTTTTTTGATGAATATTCGGGATAACCCATTATGTTCCTTTTGTAACCTCCATGACGAGACACTTGAACACTTATTCTGGGAATGTCATGTAATCTCTTCCTTTTTGCTAGAAGTTGAGAAATGCTTATTGAATAAACAATTTTTCTTTTCCAAGGAGGATATTTATTTTGGTTTCAAGTTACTTCACAAACACCCATTAAATTTTTTAATTTTTCATGTCAAATATTTTATCTATCAATCGAAGCAAAACTGTTCTCTCCCTACAATTGACAATTTCATTTAAAAGTTTAAGTTTGCAATAGAAGTAGAAAAAAGGATCTCTAGAGGTGTCCCTGGTAAATCAAAACGCTATATATTATGTGAGGAACTCAAAAAAACATTTTCCTCCTGCCAATTATTGTTCGAAGACGAGTAGGCTGTATACACCTCACTATATTGTTATTATAATTTGAAGTAATTGATTGTTGTTTTAAGTTTCGTCCCGTAAACATTGTAATGCTTAAGTTCTAAATAATGACTATAAAATTCGAAATAAATGGGATGGAAAAAAAAAAAAAAAGATTAGTTGGGTAGAGCTTAATGGCTCAGTTCCAATTGACCAATTGGGCTGGACGCCAAACACCAAAGAAACCAGATTGCGAAAAGAGAGCTAAATAGAAGCTGATGTGAAGCATTCCGCTGGCAATGAAACAAGTGTGAGTTACAGTAGGATAGCAAGCTGTAGGAAGTGGCATAGCACCACCAGTCAGGGATTTCATTGCCAGTGAACATTTCCCAGTAGATGAACAGCCCAATAGTAGTTAAAGGCAGAGTAAATAGGAGTGTAACAGGTTCTGACCAATTGGGCTGGTCACAGACTTTTTTTCAGTTGTGGCTCACTGGCTTGTTAATTGTCCCACTCCATTTTTTAGAACTGTAAACAAGGAAGCAATTATCTATTAACAGCTAGAGCTTACAAAGTGTATCAGAAGTTTCGCATTTCAACATGCAACACATGAAACATTACTGTACAAGCACCATAATTAAACCATTATCAGCAATCCAAAAGCACTCCACCCTGTTAAACTTTACAAATTTCACAGTTTTAATCATTTAGTGTACAATAACCACAGTATGTTATTGATATTACTGCATGACCTTCTAGTCTTTCACAGGAACTCTACTGTAATATTAAACTGTATCCTACTGCAGTACTAAGATTAGTTCAGTATGAGAAAAAGTAAAGGGTCTGTGCACCTATAGATATCATTACAAAATTTACTTCAGACATGATGAACATTCCTTCTTCCTTTTTGTTACATGTCCCTCCTCTGCCCGATTACCTCTCATCGCAAACAAAGCTCACTATATACACACACTTGAAATAGTCAGGTTTCACATCTGATTATATAATTGATTGACAGTTAAAGATGTATTAAAATACACAAAAAGTTACGTAACATTTAAGGTTAGCTAGGGGGCCAGTCAAGCACATATTAATTGCTTTTCATGCATTATGAACACAATGAAAGCATCTCATTTGAGGGCAAAGAATGATAATGAAACAAACTCATATACCAGTTACAGTACACCCCACACCCCTTTCATCTACTGGGTTATCTATGTTGCTTTCTCAAGAAGCAACGACAAAGCATGGACAACTTCCACGATGCCCAAAGATGACAAGTGTTCTGTGTTTACCTATTCATATGAATCCAATTTGGCCAAAATTACCAACCAAATTAGCTTAAAATACAGTATACTTCAGTATCATACAAAATATCACCTAAAATATTTTGATTTTTTAAGGTGTACCTTAAATTTTGAATTTAGACCTTAACTATTTAGAGGTTGCAAAGTGATCTTATTCATCCAGATCTCATTGTTGTACAGCAGGCTCATCCCATTGTTGAGACATTCAATAGATATTTATTCACCTGAAACAAATTAGTCTATTGTGCAATAATTTGTGACTTTTTTGTTGTACAAAACTCACATTCCATGCTTTGTTTCCCTTTCATTAATGTTTTTTTACCTTAAACAATTCCTGTTTGCTCGCATAGCATGTTGCACAGAGAACGTTTATTAAATTATATCAACCCATAAGAGTTAGAGTGCTATCATGCATACCTCTTGGTACAAGGTGCAGTACTTAATTCCTGATCAGTCCTGATTTGAATCCTGATTAAGGTCAAACCTGTGACAAGGGGCATTGCATGAGTTGGAACAACATACTGTAAGAGGAGTATATTCTAGTACATCCAACAATTCATAAAATAATGATGCAGTACATTTTAAAAATTGTTTTCTCTAGCTCTGAGTTCCATTCAAGGATTCTCATAACGTACTGCATATTCCATCCATCAAATTTGTTGTTTTCAACACGAGTACTGTCAAAAGCACATAAATATGGCTCCTATACTATACCACAACATCTTGTGAGCTGTCATTGTACTTATGCAATAGGTCTACATTATTTCCTGCATTTTGTAAGAATTAAAGCCAGTAAAAGGGTTAGGATACAGTATAGGTAAGATGGAATTTTAAAGCCAGAACAAGGGAAGAATGAAAACCATATTTGAACTTTACCCAACAACCTACCTTCTTTCTTTACCCTTCCTGGCATTATATTTTCTAACATGCTTTTATCTAAACATTTTAGCAGACCTGTACTGCATCTTTCCATCTTCAAGTTGATTACAAATCGCTACACTAATACATAGTTTTTTCTAGCTGACACTACTATTCATATAATATTCATCTTGGTATGTCATTAATCCCCAATCTGACTAATTGACTATACCACAGCTTTTATACAGTTACTGCGCTCTGTAACACACATTACTGTATTATTGCAGTACTAACAGTGCACAGATGTAATGCATACGGCACTCTCTTTATACACTTAGTCTGTCTCCCAAAAAGAGACCACCATCACACTTGATTGATTGGAAGAGATGCATTTCATCCCACATGGATTAATACTCAAGATGAGGTTGCAAAGATCAATGAAGCTAAGCTACATATATATCAACCTGTCTTCATCTGTTGTGACATTCTGAGCTGTTGCTGGACTTGACCTTTAGATCTCAGACAAAATAAAGATAAATACTAAACCTTCCCCAGGGGAAATTAATACCGGCATTCATGCATTAAAAATGACATATTATATGAATGAAAAACATTGTACAGTACAAAGGGAAAGCATTGTGAATGGGTGCATAAAGAAGGCATCTTTTTCAAAGCTTAGAACTAAAAAAAACTGCATTATAATCTTCATATCTTATCTACTGTAGATCTAATGACATCTCACAAACTGCAGTATATCAACACTGATTACCACAGTAGGAATATAGAGATTTTAAAAACAGCTGCAGGAATTGCACAACCCTGCAACTCAATGTGAACACTGATTCTCATGCAAAAATTCCTCTCTCCTGTTGTCACTTTATCACAAGCAATTCAAGCAGGAAACCTATCAGTAATTACAGTTTACAACAATTAAATACAATGTAACCTAATCATTTAAATTTACAAGCTACAAGAAAATTCAATGCATGTTAAATTTCCAAGTATATTACTGTACATGTAAGTTGAGCACTGTTCTACTACTGGTGGATGCATTATTGTTGCCTTACAGTACTGTACTTTTACTGTAGCTTTACAGAACACTATCTAGATACAGTTGATATCTGATAGGAAAATAATGGGAGAAAAATATCATGATAAGCTATGTCAGTTATTTCTGCTAGTAACATCACTACACAACACTATTTACAGTGTAGCTGAAGTCCTGCAGCATACAGTGCAATGCATAAAACCTGCACTTATAAAGTAGCTCTACAATATCCAACATACTATGAATGCTGATTGGTTGAAAACTGGGCCAGAAAAATCCATCTATAACTAACTATGAATAACCACATAAGATAGTGAATAAGCAGGAGACTTCATTCTATACACTGAATGTGTCAATTTTTAAAAGTAAGAACATTGTTTACTGCAATGCATGTAAACACCGAACAGGCACAAGCAGTGGTGTCCCCAACTATATATACCATTTGTCAAATTAAATTTCTTAAATATCTTATTTCTCTTCCCAGCTAGGTATCTTTCATGACATTTTGTAACTTACTGTACAATAATAATGCATTGTTAAGGTAAATTAATTAAGGAGCTACTCCCCATAAATTTCCCTATTCAGTACAAATACTGTATAGTGTAGCATACGTCACATGATTCTCAAGTGCCATTCCTGAAATAGAGTACTCTAGTACATCAATCCAAATCAAGAAGACTGTTTCCCTTTAAAGATGACAAAAATCATATTAAATTTCAGTACTGTAGAGGAGATCACAGTTCAGAATGCATCAGGTCTTGAATTTTGAGACAGGCAGGTGCAACATTTGGCATACCATAACTCTCCTCAAATCATTGAAAGGAGTGTGATTTTTTACACACCTGCAGGAAGTTTCAAGCTCATATAGGCCTACTGTAAATCTATTACAGTTCAATAAAAACAGGACATCTACCACACACCTTAACATCCTGAAGAGTACAATTTGTACCACACCTGGAAAATCTTAAACATCAAGACCAGATTAGAACATGCACCCGGTAGTCATGCAGTGAATGGTACTAAATTTGAAGTATGTAACTGATACAAAGAAGAAAGCAATCAAACTGTATATAATTTGTACAGGGAAGGAAATTGGGAGGACTTCGTAAGGAAACTGTCTTGAAAACACCAAACAAATCATTCTGATACATACTGTACGTACATACCACACATGCACATTATCATGTGATACAAAATGAAAGAGCTCTGTCTTATACATGTTGTGCAATGTGCTAGAGGCATGTAAGTTAATTGGACTATAAAGTACCCTAAACAAACCTCTTCAGTTGGTTCCTGTAATACTGCAAAAACAGGAGGAAGAAGAGGCTGGGAGGGAATAGGCCAACATTAATTTGGACATCCGGTATACAGTACACTATTTCCATTTTCCTCAATGTTTTGACAGACCTGCAGTAGCATTATAACTGTGTAATGTAGTTTACAACAAAACTTAGGGCAAATTAAGTTTTTTATTTTCAATGCAAGGTCAAAAATGTGCTAGATGCAAATAGCAAAATTAGCTTCAAAATCTACCAAATAATAAATAACTTTTGATTTTGTAATTTCAGCAAAAGAACATATTAAAGGTATGACAGCTTGCAATTATTAAACTGCATGGCTACAAATACACTGCAACTCCAAAACAGTTCTTTTAAACAGTTCCATAGGCTACAGTAGATCAAAATGGAGAAATGGTTTCAACTTTGAAATGGATAAAAAGTTAAAATATGCCCAAATGCATGATGGGATATACTATACTTGTATTTTAAAAATCAAATGTAGATGACAGCGTTCTCTTCCTTTTCATTGCATGCTTACAATACACGTCCATAAATATTTTACAACAACTATAAAGAAATTCAATCCATCCCAAGTTTTTTTTTCTAAAATGGTGAGGTGTCAAATTTCAAAGTATTGAATTTCAAAAATGTTGTTAAAAATAGCAAAGACTGAAGTTCTAAAAAGTGTAAATTTTAGTCATGTAATATACAGCCATGGAGAAAGGGTGTTTTCACACACAGCATCAGCTACAGTAACACTAAGTATGTCTGGCAAAACCTTTAACCTACATTTACTCAAGAAAACTCTATCAACTGACATCTATCTCTTCCATTCTTGACAATAAATCCATCATACAGGTATGCTGTTTATGCTACCTTTGTTCCTTTGGACAGTGCTAGGACAGCAAAATTATAAAGAATTAGAAAGGGGGAGATATTGACAGATCCAGACAATCAAGTAATCAGCTGCAGCCATATCATTCTGGGGTCTATCTCCTTTAATATATTTCAATTTCCTTGCTTCCTGTACCTGTATATCATGGAAAGTTGTGCAATGAAATCCCCCTTGATTTCCTCAATTTCACTGTATGTGAGGGTTTGAAATTACATTTAGAAAATGAATGATGACTTAAGGCTGTTATGGACCCCACTAATGGCTGACTACAGTTACTATACACTAACACTGGCCAGATTCCTCTATATTACAAGCAGAAAGATAGAGTGGCATGTCAGTGCATCCATGGAAGTAGTTCATGTCAATACATTATTAGAAGGGAACAGGAAACTTGTCACCCTTACAATACAGAGTCCCTTTTTTCTATCAAATCAAACGCCACTTCAAATTTCCTTTCGCTTTATGTGGAAAAAAGGAAAAAGAAAGAAAAGTTGAGGAACTTTAAACACATGTACTGTCACTGTATTACTTACAATGAAATCACTGTGAAATGTCATTAGTTCACAAAGTTTTCCTGTGTATTTCATATCACAGTTACGAACTTCAGTTTGTATATCATTTGATGTGCTAGAAACAAAAACTGGATCTGTGAGCATGTTACTGTATAGTGCTGTACCATACCTGAAGATCTCTGTTATAGTTCAAGTCAAGTAAAGAGTATGCACTTGATAATATAATAGAGGCACTTTTATATACAGTAATGAATTAGCATTTACCAAATTAGCTAATGTTTAGTTAGTTAGTTACTTAGATAGAGTTTTACAGCCCAGTTTCCAACCTATGGTACTGGTTCAAGTCAAGCTGGCCACAGCCTTTTTTCCAGCTTTTTTCCAGTTGTGGCTCACTGACTTGTTTTCCCTACTCCATTGCTCATGCAGAGCATCACACACAATGGCAGTAGGTTCCACTTTTAGAGTCTTTAGTATGAATTGACCTGGGAAGCGAACCTGGGACTTCCCCGTGAGAGGCGGATGCTCTTACCGTTAGACCAAACACGCAGAGCTTTACTAATGGTATAGGCCTAGTCAATAAACAGATTAGTCATTAATTCTTAATCCCCAATCAAGACACTTCTTTGAATTTCACTTTCTAAAATTTCATCCTCCCTCAAGTTCCATACAGTTTTTAATTTGGAAGGGCATAAGAGAGCTTGGGCAAAATAATTCCTGGGAGGGGGGAAGGGTGAGTTGTAGTATTCAACATGAACTGGGGAATATGACGAGATGGAGGAAGCAATAGTCATTTTTTCTGACAATTTCCTAAAATGAAATGTTATATCCTTCTTGACTTAAACCCTATTCTTCACTGGTACAGTAAGTACACTGTATTAATAACTTACTTTACTATCAAGTTAAAGATTTCTCTCCATAATGCTTTAACGTTATATCACCATTTGTACATCACCACCACTGCCAGGCAAAAGTCAACAGTGATTTAGTGCAACTGCAGTCACATGTGGGTCATCTTCTCAGCTAAAGCCACACTTGTTGCTGTACTAGTTTTTGCCTGTCAAAAGGGGTGGGGCTTGTGACATGAGTGAAAGCACTCCACAGCCTTGCATAGAAGATGGGTGACCAAAACCTGCCATTTCATAAAATACAGTAAAATACTGCATAAGACTTCAATTCCTACTGTATAGTACAGTACTGTAGATTTGAAAGTTTTGGATGCTGCAAGTAATTGACCACCAAATATTTTTACCAGGATTTTTACCTGCATGGTTGGCCATCCCATTGTCTTCAGCACAAAAAGAGTCTTCTTGAAAGAATTCCACTGGGATAGGAGATCATTGACCCTTGAAGATCCCATATTCTGTCTTGAATATATTAAGTATTGGAGCAGTAACAAACATCCTTCTCTGGTAATTTGTTCCAATTTTTCTTCCTCCTTACCTCAAGTCTAGCTGTTGGTAGTCTTATTCTTTACAAAGTTCCTCTGTTTTTTTTTTTACTTATGATCAGTTTACCCTAATTTCTACCACAAATTGCTTTTTGTGTCATTTCTACTGAGGATATTCATGCACTTGATTATACTATCTGCTGCATACCCATGGTATCAATACATCTGTATCAAATGATGTTTACTCTAAATTTATACATACATATTTAATACAGTGATGCATACACAAAATGTTACATCTCAGGCACAGTGGCCTATATCTACACAACTTCAGCTTGATTTGCTCAGCAGTTTAAAGTCACAGAACATTTAAAGAGAAGTAGTACTGCCGGTCTCTTATGAACACAGAGAGATGTTTAATGGAACATCTCCCTCTTTTGAATTACAAAACAGCTTAAATCGGGCTAGCCTAGCTATTACCGACCAGTAGTACTCACCAAGTTCAAACTGTACTGTACACATAAATTGTCTTGACAATATAAAGATCAAAGCTCGATCTCTCTGCAAATCTGTCAGTTTCAGGTCCATAGCCAGACAAGGCACTGAAGGGGGGACAAAACCTTTTCAAGGGGGTGAAAATTTTTTCAAGGGGTCAAATGCATACAAATGTATTAAATCAAGGGAAACTTCAAAGTCTCTAGGGGAGCAAAAAATTTTTTCCTCCTCTCCCACTTTGGCTACAGGTCTGGTCAGCTTACAGAAATGCCACTTTCTGCAGCAAACTTACCTTTTCACAGATACTGTACAGTGTATATTGAGCAATATGCACAAAGAATTTATCAGTTCCTCACTTTTAATATCCAAATGTAGCAGGAATGAAAAAAACCTTCTTCAGCTATAATTCCACATGTCCAAATTTGAAAGACTGAAGGAAGTCAAAAGTCCTTCACAATGTTGCTCCACATTGGACCATTACAATCAAAGCAATTTTCAGTAATATGATATAGGGCAACTGTACACTTCCAGCAAATTGCTTAGGTGTACAGTAAATAACATCCTCAGTGCTACTTGCAAGTGTACAATAAACAGTACACATTGACAACTGAGCATTACCACTGTTATCATCCCCCTGATTTAGATCACATTTTAATTGTTCCACTCCATCAGCCTAAAATAGTTAGCACAAGACTGTTCTTCTGTCTAACTTCCTGAAATAGCATGGAAACCTTTGATATCAAAAATAAGGGATAGTGTTAGCTGGACTACATACAGATAATGCAAGCCAAGGAAAATAAATAAATGCTTCCTCTCACTATAAGATACTGTAGTACTGCTGTACCAGCCCTCGATCCTTAGGCCATCACAACATGCTCATAAAAATAAATATCTTGGACAGCACTGCATACGTGCCAAGGATATTATGGCTTATACAGCAACTCAGATGAGCATTGAGGAACTCAATCTGGAGGTTCATCACTCTCGTTAACAGTGCATCTTGTTTTAATATGCTACTATACAGCACAACGTGACAGACTCTTGATGATAGCACCTCAGAAATTGCCATTAAAATATTCTTGGAATACTCTATCGAACAGCTACAGTAGGCAGGTTTTGTGAGGCACGTCCAGACTCACATTGATTAAATGTAAATGTATGTGTGACTGAAAGCTTTGGTATGGGCATGATTCGTGCTTCCAACTGAGAAAAAGAGGCAGGGGTTATTCCAAGACATAAAAACAAAAATTAGCCATTGGGGTACTGAAGAAACCAACTGAGGGTACACAGGAAGCTCATGTTACTAAACACCTGTGGGTTTAACAGATAGTACAAGCTAGAGGAAAAAAGAGGTTATTATTGAAGTACAATGGAATAATAAGGATGTAAACGTGGGCAAGACACTTGCAAATTTTGGGGCAATTTTGGGTCGAGGCCATTGTTGAGTGCTGTAGAGATTTAGTTCAAAAGATGGTAATTATGAATTTATGACACTGGACCTATTACAGAATAGTTCATCATATTTATTCAACTTATTGATGTTCTAAAATAGCTTTTTATACTGTAACACGACAAAGTGGCAGTGCATGAGGCTTCAGTTTTGCAATGTCTCCACAAGGGAAAAAAAAAGATTGATATACTCATGTGCAGTAGGTGTTATCAGGGAACTCATAATTTTCTTATTCCCTTTAACAAAGGCAACAAATTTCCAATTATTGTAAAGGGAAGCCACAAAGTTGTGGGCCAGAAGTGTAATGTTCAAAGCACCTTCCAAAACATAAGCAGTTTGACAGGCGACTGGAACTAGTGGCCCACCCCTGCTGGCACATAATTTAAAGGTCAAGCTTGCTAGGGCAGTCCCCCTTCCCCAAACCATTTTGAAGCACAAGCTACAGTAAATCTCACAATTTTCTTCTTAATTCTCTTCAAGGTATCTTTCATCACATTTTAGGACTTTGATATTGTATATTCAAGGTAAATCAAGCAGCTAATTCTACTAAATTTCACATTTGAGAACAAAGGTTGTCACATGACTCTCTACAGCCAATCATAAAACAGGACAGTCTACTATACTTACTCGATGTTTGAGGTGACTGCATTTCCCCTTTAATATGTAAGTAAATCAAAAAGGAGGAGGAAAACCCACACTCATTTGATGGGTTTTACATAATGGATTTTTTCCCCCTTTTTTTCAGTTCCCTTGAACCCCGTCCCCTTCACCCTTGAGAAAATGTGAGTGCAACACCTGCATGCACATTTAACTCAGTTGATAAATAAATGCAAAAGAGGAACAAAAGTAAACATTTGAGGGGGTTCTACACAAAGGTTTAATTTGGGGGCAATTGGAAAATTCTGAAAGGCTGTGCCTATTGTATAATTGCTTTAAGGCAAGAGAAGTAGCATACTCTTCTGCAGCACAGCTTGTTACAGCACAAACTTGTGTACATAAACAAAACTGACCTGCACACATTAAAAGGGAAATACAGTCTTACCGTATTTACTCTATTAAACTCCCCCGGGGCGTGAAATTTTCGTTAAGGGGGGTGTTTATTAGAGTCAAATTTACGTGACTTTTTTCTAGGCAAGTGCCCCACAACTTGTTTCCTATCTGAGCCCTTCTGATAAACTGCTATGGCGTATTTGTCCATTTGGTTGTCAGTTTCACAATCAGCTGTGAGCTCCTCCCCAATGATGGGTAACCAAACTTCCCTATAAATATGGTAGCCAAGAACACGAACAGCACTCTGAACTTTGCAAGTGTGATCAACTTTCGCTGACATCTTGATATGTAACGTTACACACAGAAGTGACTTTTTTACGTGCCCGCGGCATGCATGCATGCATGATGTGCACAGTATACAGCCAGGCCTCACGGTACTATACTGACCGGCTGGCTATACGCACATACATACGGTAATTGCATAATAGTTACCGTGAGTAGCACCATGCACGTACGTATTAGCAGAACATACGCGTTCACACCATTTCACTCTTAAACAGTTTTCCTGTGTTGAATTTCGATTTTCATGTTAGGCTGTTCGGATAGGCTAGCGAATATTTGTATACCTACGGTATGTACAGTACCACTTTCGAACCGCAAACGAAGCAGTACAGGTTCGCGGTATGTGATAGCGTGATTGATATCAACAGAAATTAGTTGCAGAGACATGCCTTTTACTTCAGGATATGGGACTTTATAGGAGATTTCTTGGCTTCAAGGTAGGACTATTTCATTTTCCTTTTACCATATTGTCTTTGGAATTAACAATTTCACTTTATGCCATGTGACGAAAAAGTTGGGGGGCCTCTATTAGAGAGGGGGCGTTTAACAGAGTAAATACGGTAGACTGCCATGTTTAATGATTGGCTCTTAGTAGTACCTGTATTTTGACAAGATTTTTTCTCCTCACATGGGAAATTTACAAATTTTCTTGCTTTATCTTGAATTAATTGAATACTATATAAGGGATGTCAGCTAGGGTCAATTCATCAAAACAATACTATACTAACCAATCCAGAAATGCATTCACATAAAACTTCAAGTTATATTGTCATGCAGGTGACAGTAATGGTTCATTTCTTTATGCTCTATACTGATACTGTACTAAACATGGATACCCACTTACACCAACATTAATCACATACACACATGCACACAGACTACTGTAGAATGCAAACAGGGAGCTGTGCGCTACCCAGCTATCTCCCTGTGATGTACAACCTTCCAACTTATAAGCACATTTTCAAGACAAAACACACAGTACATTACTGTAGCACATTTCCACCAAGCATACAATGCTGATACAAGCTAACATTCTACATGCAAATAACACATTGCAGGGGACAGTCAAGGGTAATGATTCTCTATGCCTAAACTTCTACAGATCTTAATAATGCTGGATTTATGCATAGCTATATACTGTACCTAAAGCATATTGTAGGCAGCTCTGACTTCTTTCAAATCTGACACTGTATACTGTAGCTATTAACCAAACCTTATTTCACTCATCAAATGAAATTTGCACAGTCAAGATAACATTAGATCAGCACATACAGTAAGTTGGTTAAAACATACGCATGCAATACTTACTGTTTACTAAGTGATATACTTTGGTGTACTGCAACTTTTTGAGTGAGGTGTAGCTCCACTAGTTTCACATATATTTCTCTCCCTCTCCCCTTGTTATTTCTAGGTTTTCACAGTCCCCAAACATGTTCAGCTTTTCCAGGCAAGGAAAAGGGAAAATTCTGTAGCAGAGGGCAGGGGACTACATGTTACATACTGTATGTACAGTAGGCCTTCCAATACAGAGGCTTTACAAACACATACACTATTCACACTTGTTTTCTGGTGCAACTCGGGGGGCATGATGCTTGGAGGTAACAAGCACCTCCCAGCCTTCCCTTCCCCCTGCCTAATTTAATTTCTATTTGTGATACATAAATCAAAAAGAATTTCTGGCTTTCTAAAACTTCAGCTGGCAAACTTTACTTGTATAGTGGCATGTGCATAATTGCAATTTGGATTAGCTTGAAAAGTGCATTATAATTAATTGTTTTAAAGGTTGAAAATGAAGGTTTTCAGGTTGAAGACATCCTCTGTCACAAGCCAAGTGATGGTCTGATTTTATTCAGACATAACTGGGGTCCATTACCTTGAGTCTTTCTATTACCTTGCTTACCTGTAACATGGGTGGTTGTACTATACACTGAATTTTATCTTGATTCCCTCAATTACACTGAATATTAGGGTTTGAAATTCATGAAGACAATAAATGAAGACAATTTAAGGCTACTGTACCCCCTCACTAATGGCTATACCTACAGTCACTATAAACTAAGCACTGATTGGATTGTCTAAAGACACAATGAAGGATTTATTACAAGAACAATTGGAGTCTTAAGGCAACTTCATAAGTTGTTAACTTCCTTGTATTATAATAGAACAAACAAAGCAAGAGATACACAGCTTTAATCATAACATTTTTCAGTGCATGATTCTGGAAGCTGCTTAATTCCCACACAGTGCCATATAGTACTGCAAAGAGGCACACTATTCCCTATAATTTGCTGTTTTGCCATTTTTGTCTACATATTATAAACAAAGAAGATTGTAAAATAAACTTTGCCTGCTTACAGTATATTGATTACTACACAAGGATGTAACAGTAGTACAGTATAGTATCATTGCACAGTAATATCCTGGATCACAATATGCTGCCCTCACTCTGATTATGCTGTTACAGACAGAGAAACGACAGGGTGCATGCAAATTTAGAGGAACACATGTACTAAACAGTGATTTCCATAAACAGAGAACAGGGAATAATTTAACTGTTATAGAAAATTCTAAAGACAAAGTGATCACTTTGCAACTATTTGGATTGCCTCATTCCAGTATTAAACTCAGCATTTTGGACAGCAAAATGCAATTACATACAAGAAAAATTAGTCCCTGATTGAGGTTGCATAGCACATAATCTTGAACAAATTTGCAGGTAAAACCAATTTCATGCTGGGTGAGCTTTTTTTTACTTGCAACTCCTTACCTGGTTAGCTTAGATGCCCGTCAGATTGCCTGCTTAGACTGTCACTGTTGAAAACAGAATACAATGTTTAAAGAACAAAATAGTAATGATAATCAAGACAAACATTGTTATGCTTTAAACATGCCAGGGAGCAATGATCCAGTACTGTAAGTGGAGGACTGCCATCACATTAAAGAGTTATCCCATCTAAATCTTGTGCCTTCAAGTTAATCCAGGGCTCTGTACACAGGTACCAATTAATGTACACTGAATCCTAATGAAGCTGCTCATACACGAACAGCTAGGTCTTTCATTACATACAGTATGGTAATTTAAGAACCCACTTTCCCTTTAAAAGTAAAACAAAGAGTTTTCAGACCTTCTTCTAGAAATTCTAAATTTTTCTTAATTACAAATTTCTTCAATAAAACTCAAATTTTCCTTTTTGAATAGTATATACAGGTATTTGAGGCAAAATTTACCAAAATTTTTTTTTTTCATCTTTTTGGGACCTCGTATTATCTCTGTCAGGGCTTATGGGTATCAAGGGTTCTCCTGTCAGACAAATCCTGGTGCCAATTACCTTGATGCATTCATAAATTTCCATTATTACAAAGACTTAAAATGACAAAAATTATGGTCACAGGAATATGAAATGAGATAATTTGAATAAATTTAGGGAACTTAAGTTGGTACAAACCAAACAACTCACACTGTGAGACTTTCCCAACCATCAAATCTCCATATACACTTACTATTTTTGTGATACAGACTCTTACAAAAGTACCTGCTTGAACCATGCAATTTTAGGTAAGAAAAGATCATCTTCAGCCAGGCATCTGAACACCCGTAACTCATACTCACAGCAAAGTTGTGAAATATTACCATGTATATTTCAAAGGAGGAGGTAAGTGACATTAAGGAGACCCATGCGTGACAGGCTTTTACAGAACCTTGATAGACTTGCCAGGTAAATCAAAGGTGATTCAGTAGGTAATATATGAAGGTACTGGTTGATTGTGTGGACAGTACTGTGAAAGTAGCCCATAAGCTGAGGATCACCACAAGGGTAACTTATGGTCAATTGACTGATTCAGTTGATGGGTCTCATTTCTAAGAATTGATAGTGTACCTTCTGTGCATACTATGATGTACAGTACCTGCAGCTCTATTAGGCAATGAAACAAATTAAATGATATATACGGTACTTTAGCCAGGGTTTTAGTTACTGTACTGTACAGAGGCTGGTGCCAGGCTGAAGTAACCCACACTCAGCATTAAAGGGAAAGTTTCAGTAAAACTGTAATTTTTATGTGAAAGAAGAATTATACTGTATCTAAACAGTGTGGTGAAACATTCATTCAAATCAGACATCCATTCTTGAAATATCAGTAAATGAAGTGGCAGCACTAGATTGTATTCCAAAGTGATCCTGAGGGCAGCAGAGGTTATATCACTTCCTCACACTTACAATTAAGGAATGCTTTATTTCCCTTCGTTTTAATTGTCAAAATGTTGTGATGACTTTGAGGTCATAGGACAGCCACTGTGGGGAATGCAAAGTTTGCAAGTTCCCCTGCCATATATGAAATCACATTCTGATAATATTGGATTGTTCAGAAGAAAATTGGTTGCAAAGTTTAAAGAAAAACAAAAAGACTGCCCATTAATGTGAGGGTATGAAGTCAAAAGTGCTTATTTCAAGTTCACTGTTTGTTGAAAATGTGGCAACTGTATCCGCTCATCTCTTGAGAACCACACATCAGATTTCAATGCAAATTTCACTGAAATGCTTAGAATGAGTGCCCCTCTAACATACCACAGCATAATGTGACCTTAAATCTTTCTTTCTTTTAATACAATCCAGCACAATACCACAGCATAATGTGACCTTAAATCTTTCTTTCTTTTAATACAGTCCAGCACTCAGAGGCAATAGGTCCTCTTCCAACCACCACTCCTTGTCAAAGCAACAAGAAAACTTGCTCAAACTGTCAGTGCTACTCATCACCTTACACTGGATATTTTTTTCTAGTTTCTAATGTGTATACAGTAATATTGCAAAATACTCTATTAATCCAAACTATACCAATGCAACTGGATTGGATTTGCAAACACTGATTATGAGGCTATAATTTCACTAAGCCTACCACACAACAACATGAAATCTCACTTCCGTGAAAATGGCACAATTTGCTGAAAAACCCCTTCGTGTACACCCCAACCTTGAATAAACAATTACTGCCTGATTACTTCTACAGAAATAACCAGCACTATTTTGCCCTTGCTATAAACCTGTACACATGTACAGTACTTGACCTTTAAATCTAAAATATTTGCATCATACAGATAAACTCAACATGACCTTACAAGTGAACAGTCAATAGTAGTTGACTGTTTAAACATTAATTGTTTTCAAAATCATTTCCAGATTTCACCTCAAGCATCAAGTATGCTTTAATCCAATCCATTTCTTATCTTGCTAAAATAACTTCCTAACCAATGTTAATTGATTGCTACTTCTAAAACCTGAAATGAAGAAGAATGTAAGAACTGCAGTAATTATAGTTGCAACAGACATACTGTACAATACACAGTGCCAAAAAAATTGCAGTGAACTTGTCTACTTGTCCTAGGCCAAGTATAAATATAGCCCTGTGACAACTAATAATCTCCTGGCAATATACTGGACAGCCATTTACACGTGTCTGCACCCTTCCTGTTAGCCTGCATCATGTTTTAACTTTTGTTTGGAGAAAAATTCCTCTAAACACAGTTCTATGAAAATGTGTATGCAGCTCCCTTTTGGCTATTTTTAAGTTTATTTATAAGTCTATGAGTTTGCACAGTTTAGGAGGGCCAATTTAGTACTAGGATAACCTAGAATAAGATTTAATAGGACAACCAAACTGTTTTATCCACTTGTCCCTGGTAAAACTGATTTCTTACCCTAATGTGGAACCCTGCATGATCTGACATTTTCAAAAGTGTCAGCTTGATCAACATCTGTGCTAAAGCAGTTTCATCAGTGTGCCATTTTAGAGAAGGGGGATGTGTAACAATGCAGAGCATAAGTCTGCACTGGATCGAGACACAAACAAGATCAGATTGGTTCAATTTACACATTGCTTTGATCGAACCAAATATAGACCAGACTATACTCCTTATCCACCATACAATGAGTTAAATACATCTTACAACTAATTATTAAAATTTCCAATAAATATCATGTTCAGTGTACAGTAATTTGCTTCTTAAGCTACTGGTAATTTTTCATCTCTCACCCTTTCCCCAAGTATGTACTTACATCCTAGCCTACCTTCTTTGTGCTATTTATTATGAAAAAAGTCTGAAACACACATACCAATTCTGAACTCAGTGACAATACATGCATACATAAAGCATGATACAATTCGTATGGTAAGGATTCTGCTACTGTACGCTATGTGTAGACACAACATTTAACTAGGTACCACCAATTATCCCTCACATGTTTACCTGCCGGCACCTTTGCTAAACTTAACTTCATGCAAAAGGTTTGATTACCCTAAAGTGTACCATGCAGAACTGCAGTTGGCCTATTGACCAAGTTAAAGTGTATGTATGTTGAACCATGGAATTACTACCATGGTTGAACACTGCGTCACCCTTGCATACAGAGGCACGCACTGAACCATACGTAACAAACCAGATGGTTTGATGAGCTAAACTTCTAATTTATCCCACCAACTAAAATAATGCTGGTAACTGCAGGTTTGGTTTCATCTAAATAAACATAATTGTATAAACAGTCCTTGCTGTCAAATATGCATACAGGGGAGTATAGTGTACGTACAGTATCTGCAACTTTCCCAGCACTTTGGCCATACTGTAAGTTCATCACATGCAGCGAACTTATACTGTAGGAAAATTGTTTGCATAACACTTTACTTTTCGGCTACATGTGGAGCACAGCAATACAGCTGGCCTTGATTGTGTCTGAGGACTCTATTAGCAACTGTCAACTTTCAGTTCCAATTCCTCTCTGTGCTAAAACTCATTTGAGAAAATAATTTTTCTCTCAAGGAATAAAAATGCTCACATGCAGAAAATATTCTAATGCTTATGTTTTCCCTGCAAAAATTATGCATGGAATCAGAATGATTCTGAAAATCTAAACATTTGTCCAGAATCACTATAAAAGCTGGGCCATGTGCACTTCCATGGGCATATGCAATCTGCTCTTTCATGGGCAACCTGAAGAAAAAAGTTTTACAACCTTATGGCCATCATGCTAAAAATTGATGGTGGTTAATATCTAGTGGGCTGTATAAGTTTCACATTGTTTGGAATTACTGCACATTATTTGGAATTACTATTGCATGACAAAATCATATTCTCAATCATTTCCACATTTTTATTTCAATTTTTTTGTCAATTTTGTGTCAATTTAAAAGAACATGAAATAAGATAAACACCTGCCACATGAGTACATCAAATTTGTGCCATAGAGGAAAGGGTGGCAAGAGAACTAATTGGTATCAGTATTACTGCGCGCAAGTTTAGTAATTACATACAATGGACCAGTTCAAAGATTCTTCAAGAGAAGTATGGAGCAATATCTAGGTCAATGGGGTAACACTTTCATATGTGTGTTTAAGATGATGGAGAGATGTGAACACATGTATTAATAACAATTAAAAATTTGGCAAACATAGCTCCAATCATTTCTAAGAAAGCATCGCTCTAGGTGCTTTACAAAGAAGTATGAAAGACATTAAGTATAAGCAGTATTGAACAAATGAGTCTTAAGTTGACTCTTAAAAACAGGAAGATTTGAACAAGTTCGTAACTCATTTGGTAACTTAATTTATTATTATTAAAACAGTAGGCCAATGCTATGCACAGCCGGCGCAGCGATCAGATGGTTTGTTATCAGTTGACTGGAACAGAAAGGTCACAAACCCATGCATAGATGTAAACCAAACTTGTCTATTGAAAGGGTAGGAAAAAAGGGAAGACTTCTGTTCTTGAGGGTGAAATTGAGTAGGGCATATTAAGAGGAAGTCATAAAGTTATTAAATGAAACTGATTCTGGCAGTTACATCCTCAAAACATCTAGAGATACTAATAGAACACTGCACAGTACAGTAATTCAACTAAACTCCAGCAGTCTTGGGTTTCTGTATCACAAAATAACATACTGTTCAGCCCAAAAGCAATATATTACTGTACACCAATCTCCACAACACAATGATGACACTGTATTAATTATGCTGGAAGAAGTGCTGTTACTGGGTTCATTTCTCTTTGTACTTAGTTGCTGTCATCTTCAACTGTTATAGTGTACAGTTTCACTTTCATCCATATATGGCTATACTAATTGTAAAATATTTGAACATTGGTTTTCCATTTTGAAAGGAATAAAAAGCTTACACGGATTAGTTGGGACTGCCACAGTAGGACTGTTTTGTAACAAGTTAAGCCAACTGATGAATATACAGTACTAATGTGCATCAAGTGTACAGTGCAATTAGCATCTCTACATAGTCTATTAAAGGAATGCAGTTTAAGGGCTGCAAAATGAAAACAAACCAATGCAAATTATTGAAACAACAAAGCTCTAGAAAAACAGTTGACCTCAGTTAAGACAAACAAAACATCTTAATACAGCCATATACACTGTAGAAAAATCTGTATTCAACTTAGTGAGCATTATACTGTACTATAGAGGCTTTGGAATTACACCAAAGATGCACCATGCGGAAGGACAATCATGACAAGCACACATGGTTTTGTGCTGAATGCACTGCAATCTAAGCACTATGGTATACAGTACTTTAAAGGCCCAGTTCTCTCACCACAAACAGTATCAATTCTCCCAACCTTCTTACTTAAGCCCCTCCCACAATTGTCTGAAATTCATCCTTATCCAGTCACAATCTCAGTTTATTGCTTCAGAGGGAGTGTAGAAAAGCTCTATGTGTATAATCAAAACACTCTCAGTACAGTTCATGCTGTGTAATATCAGCTGTGGTAATCTGCATTGTTTGAATTAATAGTCAATCAAAAGCTGGGCCAATGGAGAGTTTTTGTACCCCCCTACAAGAAGTGTAGTTTGGGGAGAGAGGATTGGCCCTTTAAGTGGTGTGTGCACATTCAATGAGCAAGCCTGTCAAGTGTGGCTTCATCATAGATATAGTATGTACTCCAACATGGTTCCCGAAGGGAGCATTATGATGTCATATTAAAAGCCTAGGGTATCACCTGACACAGATAATCATAAACATTATGACTTTACATGAACTACTTACTAACACAGATCACTTTAAATACCTGTACTGTATGTTACACATTATGTTATAACTTAGAGTATGTCCTCTAGCACTGTCTCTTTCTAACCATGAAGTTATGAGCCACCGAGTAAAAAAGGAAGGAGGAAGAAGTTCTGAAGATGAATTTACATCACTTTTATTTTTCAATTTCTGAATGGACATTTTATTTATCACCTATCATCCAAACTGGCACTCCTAGCAATTACGAGCATTTTACCCTTGAGGTACTGTCTGTAGAGGAGACAACAATGAATGCAGCTAGTCACAGCTCATAAAATGACCTGCATTTAAAAGGAATCTGAAAGTTAGAGATAAATACAGTACTTTGAGAACTTAAGTATGAGAGGTTTAGCTATATATGTCTGTAGCGAAAATTCACCAACTATTTACAATTTTACCAAAGTAAAGGTAACTTTTACTAAAGCCAGTTGTTAATACTAAGATAGAGATTAATTTACTTCAAGCTATAGTATGAAAGGTATGATGTTCTGTTCCTTACAGTCGCACTCTGTTTTATTTCAGATAAATATTCTCTTGATAACACTTGCTTGTGGAATAGAAATTTACAGGATGACAAACAGTTTTGTTCTCAAAGCCCTGCAATTTCTACAAAACAAAACACTGAAAAGTTACTTTTGAACATCTCAGCATTTTTCAACAAATAGGCTCATCCATGGGCGTCCGCAAGGGGGGGCACTTGCCCCCCCCCCTGGAAAATCAAACTTGTGAAAAAAATAATTAAAAATTAAAATAAAAAAAATTAAAAATAAATCATCAAAATACCTTTACTCACAGCGTCAGTTTTTACTCGCGAAATATGCGGACATTTGACCAGGAATAGCAAAAGAGAAGATGGTGCAGTATGCTGAATAGTGAAATCGTAACTTGGGGACCATCATTCGTGATATCTATTGGAAATTTGTAATTGTAAAAACTGTGTACTAGGCTCGCCTAGTTGTCAGGTATGTACTGTGCATATGGCATCCGACCATTGATGAATGCGTTGGTCTTGGTTTGGTCCCGTGCTGATCTCAAGTGGTGACGCACGGGTGTAACTTGGATATACAAGGGGAATACGGGGGTGGGGGGAGGGGGTGTATGCATGGTTCATAATTAGGTAACGGACATAGGCCTATAGGCTGTTTGACAGTTGTAAGTTTTATCGTGCATAGGCGTGCGAGGCTGTTACCGAGAGGCAGATTTCCCTTCAACAATTTTTTGCATTGAAAATTCTAAAAATCTAAAAATTACAGACATGAAATTCCTGTTTCAGGGCTGGGTACATGCAGCTTATAACACTCGCCAAATGTCGTTTCCGGCCATCTGGAGGGTTTGTAAGGCCCAAAATTTTCTTGTACGCTCCGCACCAACCGATGATGGCGCTCCGCTTAGATAGTGTACACAATTCAATTATCCATGATTTTTGCCTTCAACAATTTTTTACATTGAAAATTCTAAAGATTACAGACATGAAATTCCTGTTTCCAGGCTGGGTACACGCAGCTTAGAACACTAGCCAGGTGTCATTTCCAGCCATCTGGAGAGTTTGTAAGGCCCAAAATTTTCTTGTACGCTCCGCGCCAGCCGATGGTGGCGCTCCGCTTAGATAGTGTACACAATTCAATCATCCATGAATAATCTTGCCCCCCCTTATAAAAATTTCTGCGGACACCCATGGGCTCATCCTCCATTGTAACCTTGGGGCACTTAAAATGGATGAAATCCACACACATAAAATGCAATACTTTTTCTTTACTTATGGGAATAATCTTCTACCAACTGTTTTTTTTTTTTTTTAAATATTATTCATACTAACTCTAACTAATTGCATTGCATATGAGAAACAAGGATACCTTCTTCATTAATAGGCAATGTATTCCACATTGAAAAGGGAAATTTCTCAATACATGAGTATTGTAACAGATTATGGAGCAGTACGTCTTCCAAAACGCTGTTAAAAACTTAAAAACTCAATTTTCACACATGTAAGAGAAAATTAAAGGACTTGGTACTATTCTTGACAAATACCAAGTTATTTTTTAATGGTTATGTGGTTTTCCTCCTCTCTTCTTTCTTTGAAATCTTCCGCTTCCTCTCCCTGTTTTCTTAAGAAGACAAAGTGAACTGCATGCAGGCGTGGATAAAGGGGGCTTTTATAGCCTCCGCCTTCCCTTTTTTGCCACATCAACAATAAAACATATGGGAAATTAGCAGGGCAAGTCTCACACCTCTGCTTCCTCTCAAGTAAGCCCCCCCCCCCTTTCTGCACCTGGTATGTGCCTGTTCTATAGTGACCTTCTTTGGGCTGTATAATGATACCTTCTTTGTATATATTTAGAATTTGTATGGACAAAATAAATGAAATATTGCAGTATGTTCGTGTTACAGTTCATCAAGTTAAACTAACTCTTATTAACAAATTAGGCATGGCTTGAAACCCAGGAAAAAGTTTTTTGTCAGATACTGTATCCCTGACATAGCAGTACCCCACAATGTGCATGCAATTACTGTATACAGTTTGATGGTTAAAACTGCACACTGTTAATACTGTTGCTAAATGTACTGGTACTGTTTAGTGCTACTTGCACAGTTAAGTACAGTAGTATGCAATCATGACAGCAGAATGCATGAGAAATGTGGGATTTTCACAATTACTGCAGTACTGCAGTTATCAATTGTAAGACAGGGAACCCTTTGACCCTCAGTTATGATGCAAGGGTGTGTCAAAGCTGTTCCCCACATGTTGCATCAAAGTAATAGACCTGTGCATTGTTAGTTAGATGAGGTTTAATGACACACCAACATGAACGTGTTATAGAGTGTCAGTGAACTCCATAAAAAGTTTAAAGTTTAAATTTATATTCAGGTATGGTTCAAGCTAGTGCAAACTTGGTTTCCCTTCTGTCACCTCTTATGAAAGGTGGGAAATACCGATTATACTGTGGACATATTCTACAAATCCCAGTCCATAGGGGGCTAAAGGTGCATCGTATTCTGCAAGAAACATTAATCAAAGTACAGTACAGTATATGAAATGTTGGATCAATTGTGTAACAAAAAGGTGCATGCATGAATGCTCAAAAAAGTTTGATTCTCCAAACCACCTCCTTGAGTGACCTTACCTGGGAGCCATGCAGAGGGTGCATCTTACAACTGATAATTGTGCATAAGGGCATGATAATTTAATAAGTTTGCTATGTAGGCAAAACAGTTGTAAAGGTACCAAGGTCATCTTGTTGTAGAGTATATGGAAAAAAATTAAAATCACTTTGAAACTTGAGGAAAAGGGATTAAAACAGACACTGTCCAAACTGCTGCATTGACAGAGAAATTCTAGCAATTTATACAATGACCTTGACACCCATGGTGAAACTACAGTACTTTACTTTATGTCTAATTATATGTTGTTGATGTTACTTTACCATTAAAATTTAGTGAATGTAAGTTTCACTTTACCAACTAACCTTTTATCTTAATACTTAATAATCAATGAAGTTATTATGTACAGTATCTGGATAATGTAATGAAGGCATCCACGACATACTGTACATAAAACTGAATGGTACGTGGCACTACAGCATGTGCACTCAACATTGTAAGAATCATGCTTGTCGCTAGCTTCTAAGAGCTTTAGTGTGCATGCCAACATTTTTTGTGTGATATGAGGAGCTGCTTCAACATGACAAATTTCAGAGATAAAAAAAAACATTCATTACTTTAAATAGTTTTAAAAAACATCTTTTGTCCCCGACAATATATGGCACAGAGTTGGAATTCACCCAATGATTTTTTGCCAAATTCGCTTAACCCAAGCGGACCATTAGGTTCTGTACCACACAACCTTGCTAGTGTCCCCTGAATGCTTCTGTCACATGACATTTTGTTGTGCTGATTACACAGCCCAACTAGGTCACTACAAGGCTGGAATGAAAAGAATTACTTCTAAAAAGTTCAACTTATTTGTAAACGGACCCTTCATGAATTAACTTTTGAAATTTTGCAAAATGGAAATGGGGGCCCACACATTGATATCAGTGCACTACCTCAGTTATTTATGAGAGTTATTTGCATACAGAAGTGTACCATACATAGGTTGCAATGCAAAAGTCCAAATGCATTGACATGCTGATGTCATTTTGGAAGAATATTTAAAGGTTAAGAGCGGTTCCAGCTGGAAGTTTAGTGTAGTAGACTGTCCTGTTTCATGATTGGCTCTTGAGAGTCATGTGACAATATTTTTTCCCCTTAAATGTGAAATTTACTAAAAGTTACTTGGTTCACCTTGAATGTGCAATACTGAAGTCTTTAAATATTAGAAAAGATATCTACATGTACTATACCTACAGCAATAAGTTGATCAACCAGCTGTATGTATACTTTGTGACGTAGAAGTTGGTCGTAGGACATTCCCCACTTTGTGGTATCTCCAAAACTCAAATCAGCCGTCTTCAGCGTATACAGAACATTGCAGCAAGATTAATAACAAGCATTCCATCATCTTCCCCTAAAACTCCAGTACTGAGAGAACTGCATTGGCTTCCCATTGAAATGCGAATTCGCTTCAGATTATTACTTTATGTATTTAAAACTTTAAGCTTTTCGGAACCTATGTATTCGCATGAACTATTGACTTCAAAGTCCCCTGGCTGTCAAGGTCTTAGGAGTTCATCCCAAAGTCTTAAGGAGCACGTAGCTAAAATTATGTGGGGAGGTAGGTCTTTTGTTTTTGTCGCACCCAACCTCTGGAACAATCTTCCTTTTTCTATTCGTTCTGCAACCTCTTTGAATATTTTTAAAGAAAAAATTTAAAACTCACCTGTTCCTATAATTGTTCTGGTTGGACTGTGACAAGGGCCATGGGCATATTCTTGGCAGAAACCGGCGCTTTACTTAATTGTCATTTTTATTTATACTGTATATTAGCTGGTGTTGGTTTGTTATTCCTCCAAAGGAAAAATACATTCTGCATTGTGACATTAGAAAGCTAACTTGTCACTAATCTAGAAGTAGCTAATTTAAAATGAAACTGAAAATTGACCTGGTGGCATAAAACATTTGCTTTTAACTTTTTTATTTTTATTACTGACAAAAGAGAAGTATAGAAAGTCAAAACAATTAAATCATTAAAAATACAAAAATTCGAATTATTTCCACCAGTATAGGCCAGTATTTTACAGGAACACTATACTAAAATGAAAAAGAAAGTAGTTTGCTGTCTAGGCAAAATTTTATTTTTGTTATACATGTCTGAAAATACATAAAATTCATAATACATGTTTGAAGTCTACAAAGTTTGGGGAAATAAGTAGCTGTGATATTAGTACTCAGTAATAACATACTGTACATGTGTATAGCTGGTCATACACACCTGTGTATACATGGAGAGTCCTTACACTATTGGCCAGTTGAGAGTCTTTGACCAGCTCACAGCCTGACATTTCTTAGTGAAACAAAGTTAGGAAATAAACTTTAAATCTTCAAATCTTTCACAAACACTGCATCCACATGATTGGAGCGTCTAGTTAAGTAAGAAAATTTGAAATAGAACCTTCAACTTTGCAGCTTTTGAAAATATAATTTAGTGTTCCAGATATTTGAAATAGTAGAACACCCCATGTATTTTAACCATATTGTAAAATCCTTAAGAGCATTTGATCTTTGCTGTCACATATTTATTGCAAGTTAGAGTGCAAGTTGTCTAAAAGTACAGTAACTGTTACACAAACTCATTAGCATAAGTACTCAAATTAGTACGTGGGCCAATAACATTGAAAAAGGCTTTGAGTTTTAAATTTTCCAGGTGTGCTACAAACCACATTCCTCAGGAAATTAAGGAGTTGGTGTGCTGTTTCATTAAACTTCAATAGATTCATAGGAGTTCCCATTCATTATCTAGCTGTGCAAAAAATCACACTCCTCACCATTATTTTTATGGAGTGTTGGTGTGTCGGATTGAACTCACACATCTCAAAATCCAAGTCCTCTTGAAAAGAAAGTTTCTAATAGTCAAATGCTAGTGACTGTAATTGTACAGCACTACAAGTTGCTCCTTTCCTTCCAATGGCATCCCAAATGATTTAGGCAATCTAACATATTTGGATGCCCCTGTGAGTTTTTCAGAAGAATACTGTAGCTGTGGCAGCTTTTTAGGCCCAAAATTTCCTTTAAGAAGCAAGTTCATTTCAAGAATAACAAAGGCCACCAATCATCCTGCTACATGTATTTTGTAGAGGCTGAGTACAGATTATGTATAGTGTGCAGTAAGAGAATGGCCATAGTCCTTTCAGGTCTTCTATGAAGTAAAAGTATTTCTTTTACCCAATGCTGAACAATGCCGAAAACTTCCATATCATTTTAAGACTGGGTTTTGACTATGTGTACTCTACTAGACACTCTCAGGCTCTAGAAAACAATTGAGAACCAGAAGAAAAGCAAGTTTACAAACCAAAAGGAAGCTGCAACTTAACCACAGCACCTCTACAAGGTATCCCTAGCACACTGTTACATCAAGACTAATATAATGTAGAAGTGTTGACCCAATAGTATGTCATTAATACTAATACTGGCTACATCACTTATGGCCATGAAAGTCTGAAGTTCTACATAAAGTGCTCAGCTTACAAAAGCTACCACATATTTTCCTATCCTTGCGAACAGAATGTGTACAATACAGTAGCCAAGGTTGTACAGGGCTGGAAGTGGAGCTCCCAAAATTTCAGAAATGTGACTAAAACAGGCAGATTTATTTTCATAAGGCAGACAAGTTCTTTGGAGTTTTCAAACCATCTACCTACCCTCAAAATCTCAATCCAAAACTCTGTACATAATCACCTACGTTTCCCCCATCAGCCTGCTAGAAAAAAATTTGTTTGTTTTTGCCAGCAGAAAATTATTTCATTAAATTTTTATCTCTCTGTGATTTTCACCTGCATCTGGTAGTTGGTCCTCTTCTGCAACATTTCCATTCAAAATGTCCAAATTGACAAGTATATGTGGTTTAAAAACAGAGTTTCAAAGAAACTGTTGTCCTAATGGTACTGTAACAGTCTGGTAGAAAATGGCACATTTTAATTCTATAGGCCTAATGGGTCTGCACTTCAGTGAAAATCACTTCCTCTGTGAGAAAAGCAGACCTGTGCATAGTAATGACACTGTTACAGCTGTATAGCATAGTATAATACTATCTGCTGAATCTTACCCTAGAAATACTGTACTCCACTCAAGAAGCTCCCATACAGCAAGCTGCAGGACTTTACTACAGTAGGTCTGAGTTTTATGTTTTTTCAGGTGTGCTATAAACTACACTCCTCATTGGTTGGTGTGCTGTTTTATTAAACATTTTACTAGTTTATCTGTGTCCCCATTTTTTAAATGGAGGTGCAAAAACCATACTCTTCACAGAGTGGTGTTCAATCCCACTTACATGCCTCAAAATCCTCAAAATTCTAGGCTTATTTTACAAACATACAGCCTACGCCTTTCAGAACCAACAAAACTGTTGCAAGCAAAGCTGCACATATAACATACACCATGCACACAACTACTGACGGAAAGAAGCAATACAAAATTTGATGCGTTCAACTATATTACAGTATGCTGTAAACATGTGGTGCCGTCATATTGATGTCAACCATATATTGCTTCCTGTCAATTCCAACCAGGCTATACTGTTTTTTTGATATTTTGTACATATACAGAAAGGCAATAGAGTATAGTATCCTCTGTAACTGTACATAGTAAATGCTTTCTCAAATTGACATTTAAGTACATGTAAGGCAATTTATTAAATGCATTGTTACAGCAGATCAATATGTACATGCACAGTACAGTACATGTGCTGTTTGATACTGATTTGGGTAAGCTACCACACAATCAGTTTATCACTGGAGCAGTAAACAGCTATCCAACAAAAACTACCAAATTAAATTTGGAAAGGACTCCTAGCTAAGAATGGAATGAGGACTAAAAACCAACGTAAATAATAAAGTGTCTCATCAAACAGGGCTGTGTATATCCTAATATTCCACTACTACTGTGGTGACCAGATGTCCCATAAAATTCACAAATGTCTTGTATTTGGTTCAGTTGTCCCATATGTCCCACTTATTGCACCTCTCAACAATACCTCTTTGTCCTGTAATTTCTCTATTTCCAATCGAGGTTTCTTATAAGAAGAATCAAACGAAAATGCAAATTCTCTTTTTCAAGAATGGATGGAAACAGCAACTGCACAATGCCTGTAGAATTAATTATGAAGTCAACAGCAAATAAGGAAGCCCGATCACTCACATGAAGATTTACAAAGTTCTGGATAAATAGTAGGTTATGTGGTTTTGGTGTTTTAAACAATTAAATGTCAGAGCTTCTAGGGGTTAGTCCTTTAAGCCCCACCCACTGCTAGCTTTGCAGTTACAGTGCAGGCTACTGTATGTACTGTATGTAGGGAGTTGGCAGGGCCCTGACAACTCCCTGCTGTATGCTGACAACCTCAACCTCAGCTAGTGTACAAAGCATTAGTTTACAAATTCTGGTCACACTGTCCACTACCATAGTTTCCCCTTGATGACACTGTTAAAGGGCTTCCTTTGAAGGGGATTTCATGCAAACTCAAGCAATACCACTTTATCACAAATCTTAGGCAAGAAAAATATCTGTAGTAGGTAATCCTTCCTTTCTATGGAGGCTGAAAACATGTCAAAAGGAGATTCTCCATTCAGTGTAAGGAATGAAGTGGCTTAGATTTTGACAATGAACATGACTGGTGAACTGCTTTACAATGAAATGTCTAGATAGTTCTGCATTCCATTACAAATTAAACTTAAATCAACAATCTTCAATCCTTCATAAAATGATGGGACAAAGCAAGCAAAACAAGCAATGAATGGATCACCATCTCCTACTCCCCCATTCAATATTACGGCAGCCCAAGGTGTCCTGAAACTTCAACATTGATGTGGGGAGTTGGGTTTGTCCCATGTAATTTTGTCGAGGATTATACTGTAGATAAAGCATCCATTCTCAAGTTTTTCACATTATACTGTCGAATCAGTTAGCAGCTCCACAGTATTACACGTAGCTGTGGAAAGGTCCTTGGTATGGCCCTGATGAGGTGGTTCTCATATATACTTGGCTGTCTAAGGTCAACGGGTAAAAAAAAACAGTTATCTCGAAAGTTAGGGAAAAAGAAAGAAAGGGAAATGTTACAGTGAAAAGGGAGATAAATTAAAACAATCTGTTACATGAAATCATAAAAAGAATTATTGCAAATTTGATCGATTGAGAAACTTTTATTGTAGCCTTGCTATAAGGTCTAACACCTCAAAAAAGATTATATTGTAGTCTACCCTTTTTTATAATGAATGGTTCTCAAAAATTATATGACACTTTTTGCTCTGAATTGTGAAAGTATGAAGAGTAATACTTCTTGGTTTAGCTGGATAAAAACATAATCAGGTCCTAAAATATTATGAAAGATACTGTACTTGGTGGAGAAATATAAACAATTTGAGAGACTAAGCCATTGTTTCAAAATATGTGCAGAGCAGCTGCTTTGCCTATTTACAGGACAGTGCTTTGCTTTAGTTTATGTACCATTCTGTAGCCCCACTATAATTTGTTACAAATTTTCACTATAGCTATTTAAGTCTGACTAGAACCAGTTTGTGGCACTATACTTCATGTTCATATAGCTTGAAGGCAGATGGAGCTCTTTTTTGTGAATGATGTTCATGTTAAACTTGATTGACCAACCACTTGGCAACATTGATTTCAAACACCATCTTGATTCCCAGACAAACTTCAAGGTCAATGCCTTCCTGTACATAGCCAACTGCTATCATCCAGGGATTCTATTTCATATCAAAAGATACAATCACATCCAATAGAAGTCTTAATAAATGATGATAAAGATCATAACAGTACAAGATAACTGATCTAGGTGTAAGTACTGTACAATTATAAATGTACAAAATAATGGCCCTGTAAGTTACTGCTTGATATTGCTCCCATATGCAGTCAGTGGTGCTGTTTGTAGAACAAACATGTACTGTGCATTTTGTTCCAGAGTATTGCATTATTTGGAGTCTGAATGTAAAATAAAAAACATTTAATTAGAAAAGTCTGCAAAAAAAAAATTCTGTGGGATTTATTAACAAACCAAGGAAAAGTGTGCACATCATAAATAAATCCAGGGCTCTGGTTTCAGAACTGTGTGCCAAATTGTGTAGAATAAAAGAGTACCCTTTGTACTGTAGTAGCCCAAATCCTATTTTCAAAGGTTTGTTGAAGTATGACACATTTTGCATACACATGGTTATTCTGTTTTTTAAAAGTAAAGATTGGCAGAGCAGCTAGCCAGCATTCCAGAAATATGGGGTTGCTGCAAATTAACATTTGCATTGTAGAGATGTGCGAATGACATTGATTCCAAGTACAGTACTGTATGCACAGTAAATACCATGGTCAGTGTTTCTGGCAGAGGGGGGTGAGGGTTGGGAAAGGGCAAAAATTTGTCTCTCCCCCATTCCAAAAGAAGGTGGATATTAACTCCCCCCCCCCTTTTCATTTCCATAAATACTAAAAAATTGTCAAAAATTTGGGGTTTTTTTTTTAAAGAGAGGACACTTTTCAGCAATGTCTGAACTTAAACAAATAAATGGCCTTTAAAACGCGTCAAATTGCACCTAAAAGAGGACTGAAGCAAGCATTGTGCATGTATGCATCCATCATACAATAATAATACTGGTACATTTGTATGTACAGTATATATACTTTGTAAGAATTAAGACTACCATACTGTACTGCAAAGGCTTATTCATACCAAAATTTTTGTGTGAATATCCACAGAGCTTGAAAACTGAATGACACTACTTCAAAGTACAATCAAATTGAAACTAAGTGAGGAGAGTCAAGTACAGAGCATACTCAGTGTATGTCCTGATCATCTGACTCCTATTTTAGGCCTACACTGTTTCATTTTTCATTTCACTTACATTTTCATCCTTACAACCAATTAAAGTGTAGCTTTATATCCATTGACATTATAAATGATGGATGCTACCACAGAGACTTGCCAAAGAGATTACTAAGCAATGTTTTTCTAAGTCAAGGAGCCTTGAAACTAACATATATTATAAATTAATTAAGCAGAGTAATCCTAAACTTACAAAGTACTTTCATGTACTTTAAAGGGCAAGAGCAGACTCCAAGACATTTTTTGAAGCAACAGCTATTTTATATCATGATTTTCTTTCAATTTCTCTTCAAGGTGTATTCCATATTTAAAGACTTTAATAAAGCATACCTGTGCATTCAAAATAAACCAAGCAGTAAACTTCATGCAGTATTTTAGTAGAAAAAGTGTTGTCACATGACTCTCAAGAGCCAATCATAAAACAGGTCAGTCTACTAAACTACTTCAATTTGGGGTGACTGCCCTTGCCCTATAATATTTATCATTGAAACATTGATAAAGGTAACATTTGCAATTTCTTTAAGCTAGTTAGTAGTAAATTTCTGATTTTTTTTTTTACATTTTGAAAATGGTTTTGATCTAAAGTACTGTTATCAGCAGGTACACAACTTTAAATTTGGAAGGAAGCTGGCATGCTGCTCTAATTTACAACATACTGTACATTGACTGCCTCCATAAAAATAATGTGCAGTAAGTATGTCTTCCATCAATGACTTCTAAAAGATAAAACATTCCACTGTCTACACAAGCCAAAAAAAGTAAAAATAAATAAAAGTAAAAAATCTTTCTTGTGTCCAAATTTACTACAGAGAGTCTTTCGATGATTAATTCCAATGTCTTAGCCCTTGTAAAGTTCTGAATACAGCATGCAGTAATAGTAAACTTTACTTTCAAAAACTGACTATTGACAATTATTACAATAGATTCCACCTGTCCCCCCTCTACTACCGCCATAACTGTCACAGTACAATAGTCAAACAAATCATAAATTGTTTGAGTATATCATCAGAGATATCAGTTTCCTCATTTTCAAACTTGCATTTTAGCTCTTCAAGTGTTTACACAAAGTATATTTACAAATGCTCAAGTTTGTTATGGCAGTTAAATAGTAGACACAGTAAAAGATAAAATGTATGTTGTTGACAAACCTGATACTAAGGTTTTTTTTTTCTTTTTTTAAATTGTTCATGAAATTATGTACTTTTAAACCAAGACTAGCTTCAATGTAGTAGGAGCCAACAATATTTTTTTTCAATATCTAGCAGTAACTGTATTTGTGAAGTGTCTGAGCATTTAAACAATGCTAGCTCCCTTTTTTGTGAAATAGCCTGACCATGATTATACCGTACTGTAAAAATAGGCTTTAATATACCTCAATAACATGTCAGTTTCATTAGGCCTATTGGTTCAAGGTTGTTGCTTTGTTTTGATGGTACTATAAATCCTGATTACACAATTTAGGGCAAACGATGGCATCTGGTTAAATTGGTCAAATAAAAGTTTGACAGTATGAAGGCTAATGCTCGCAGACTCTGTCTTACAGTAGTTCAAACTGTGTCCAAGCTCCAAAATAGAGCTGATTAAATTCAAGTACTGTATTGATAAACAAAGTACTTCATGTAAAATTCACCATCCTTATGTTCACTGTATATCGTTTAATAGGTTAATGTTCATATTTTCCTCTTTGTACTTCTCACAGGGAGTGCTCTGTCCCCTAAGCCTACCAAGGTTTTTTAGAGTACTTCCTTTCGTAACTCTCAAAACGTAATTTGTTACATAACTGTACATATGTAAATGTTGTTATTATTGGTCGTTACGATGAAACAAATAAATGAAATGAAATGAAATGAAAGAGCCAAGGATCCAGGGCAGCATCAAGTATGCATACCCAAGTTTGAGTCTGGCTTGAGTCTGTCCAACAATGTTATATTGAACCAAAAAATTTGATTACCAATATTTATATTTATTAAACAGCTCAGGACCAGTTACAGTACCAGAGATTCTGCTAGAATTCAAAAAGGTGTAGGGGGATTTAATACTGCCAAACTCCAAGTCCAAATTGATGTTGCCCTTGGCCAAAGTTACAGGTGGGTTCAGGGGGTCCAAAAGGTTGCTTCAAGGTCCCTATGAAGAGCAATCTGAAATGTTGTTAAGGCTATTTACAGCACTGCAAAGGAATCCTTTCCTTAAATTAAAAGCCAAGATACTGATGTTTTTCTTTCAATTTTTAATGGGGAAGGATTTTAACCTCTTTCTTTAGGTAAAGGAGGACAAATCTCCCTTACCAGGATTCCCCTTACTCCCCCCCACCCTTCTTGATGGAAACACTGCCTATTGTACTCTCTGGAAATATTGATTAGACAAGGAAGCAGCTGGAAGCCACTTTCAATTGCAGTACTTTCTGTTTACCCTGTTTTTCTTGTTTCAAGGCAATATTCATTTCACTAACAACAATCTAAGTATTTATCTCCTAGTGTAGGTCCAATGAACACTTACAATAAGCCTACTGTAGGACTAGGAAATATTGCATCTACAAAATCTACCCTTTTGCTAGGCCTAAATTAATTTGCCAATTGCCAAAAAGGAGGGCAAAGTTAACTACATTTCAATAAAGACCATGACCTAGGTATGTAATTTTTAATTTTGTTAAGTAGATTTTATTTAAAATCTAAAGAAGCATGCAGTCTGGGGAAGGCAAGTAGAAGGCCTTACAAGATTAACACCACAGTCAGTGGCTAGGAGCATATTGAGAAATTTTGGCTGAAAATACCTCTCAGATTGCCACACAGGGCTTGAAAAAGTTTTCAATGTCTTGTTGCCATGTCTGACAACTCATTTTTTTAAATTAGTACTGTAGTTATATATTAGTTGCCTAACATACCTTTATTGCTGGCTAAATAAAGGGAATAAAAGATAAAGAAAATTAGGAGAACATAGCTATACTCTTTGTTATGTATTAGTTCTATTGCCCATTGCAATGACAAGCACTCTAGCAAACAGGAGTAAGTTAGATGTAGTTTATGACCCAGTTTCCAACCTATTGGTTCAAGTCGAGTCTGCCACAGCCTTTTTTCCAGTTGTGGCTCACTGGCTTGTTTCCCTTACTCCATTGCTTATGCCAAACATCACACACAATGACAGTGGTATGACTTGAACTGGCAATCGAACCAAGGTCTTTGGCATGTTAGGTGGATACTCCACCATTATCTAGACCAAGCACATTGTCTAGCAAACATTGATGAGGCTCAACTGGTACATGCGCTTTGTGGTAACACACAGTACTGTAGAGTTCTATTGCTATTACATCAGTTATAGGCAACTTCAAACTGGGTGATGATCTGTCTGTTCAGTCAATTAAGGCACCCAGTCAGGCATATTCTGCTGTGCAATTTTTGAACGTTTGTTGCCCAAGCTAACACTAGACAAGATGCCCTCGGGTACCTTCTTTTTTTTTTGACCTGTGCAAGACATTTTTTTTAAATCTCTTTGGCTTTGTGTATCAGCATAGGTATAATGATTCTTCAATAACTACTTAAGCCTACACCTAATTTGTAAACTAATATTAATTTACCAGTAGCTAGCTTAGGCCTTGGCATGAGACCAATGTCTAGCCTGTCTGGAAGTTTTTTTTTTTTTTTTTGTAGCTTTTTAATTCTTAGTACATCCAGCTTAGGTCACTGACTGATGCCTCCTTCCCTGAACTGCTCTGTTACAAGTGCTAGTAATATCATTATTAAAAGCATTACATAACATAACATAAAAGCATTAACAGGTTAAACTTAAAGGGCAAAGGAGGGCTACAAAGGCCCCATAAGATGCCCTGTAATCAAAAAACCCCTTAAAAGGGTGCACCGATGTGGAGTTAAAAACCTACTGAGGCAGGCTAGGACACTTATTAACAACCCTATGAGAGAAACTGAACTTCCCAATGTCAAGTCTAGCTAAAGACTTGTCAAGCTTTTTACAATGGCCTCTAACCCGAGGATTACTTTGGACCTTTGCCTTTGAGGATAAGGAAGATTCTAAACTCAGGTATATGTCAACTGGAGTAGCTCTCTTCTGAACTTGCTCTTAAAGCAATTTGTCCTTTTCAAAGAAGGGACTCCAGTCTCCAGGCCTGTGCAGCGTAGTCGAGATGGGTTCTAACCAGCTGCTTACACAAATTTAGCACAATTTCTTTACTAAAACTCTTAAAATTCTCCTGATCAACCCAAGCACCCTACTTGTCCTTGGGGCATGCAGCTGCGCACTGACTAGATGGCTTTAAATCTCTATTAATAGATAAGCCTTTTCCAGCTTCACTAATCACTATATTGTAATTTAAAATAGGCAAACCAACATGGTGAACTGCAAGTCACAACAAACAAAGCATGCTGGGCAACGAAGCAGGCCAAGTCGTCCCCAAACCAACTCGTCTCCAAGCCAACTCGTCCCCAAGCCAAGTCGTCCCCAAACCAACTCATCCCCAAGCCAAGTCGTCCCCAAACCAACTCGTCCCCAATATGAAAAATGTTGTGATTTTTATGGCGCGAGAAAGGGGAATATTACCAACCAAACATAATCAAAACTGAAATATTTATGTGACAAGACACGATATTTATTTAGTAGCTTCAAACATTAGGCCTATATTTGTAAAACAAATTTGCACTAAAAATACAATTGTAGAAAGAGTATGTTCTTAACAAGATATATATTTGCAATTAAATATATTCCCAACAAAAATATATGTTTGCTCTAAAATATAAATTTAGAAGAATATTTATTTCCAACACTTGAAATATATTAGTAAAGAAAAATTATGTTTACACCAAAATATATTTGCAAGAAAATATATCTTTCTTGAAAAAGTTACCATGTTTGCCACAAAATTATATTTGCAACAAAAATATTCTTCCAACCAGAAATATATTTACAAGAACTAAAAGAAGTTTGCAATATAAATGTATCTGCAAGAGACATTACTTTTGCCAAAACATTTATTTGCAAGACTAATTATATTTTCCAAACTAAACGATGTCCCCATCAGTTGTGTCAGTTTAAATATATGTTATCAAACTCCAAAAATATATATGTTATTGGTTATGATGGGTAGACAAATTGCGACAATAAAGTTATCATGCTCTATTTTAAACCACTTGTCATTCTCTATATATGCATAAATCACGGCTTCAAAAATTGAAAAAATTTATGTGTCACGAAATCTCCCTTTTAACTAGCAAAAGGGAGGAAAAAATATTGAATTAACAAACCAAAAACAAATGCAAAGTCGGTGTTAGCTGGTCTCTTGAAATGAGATATTTTTATTTTCCACCAATTTTCCACAAATTTCTCATATTTGGGCCGACTTGGCTTGGGGACGACTTGGCTTGGGGACGAGTTGGTTGGGGACGACTTGGTTTGGGGACGCCTTGGCCCGAAAGCCTGGGCAATATGCCAAAATGAAATGGGCTTGGCCTAATGTTAGGCCTACAGTAGGCCTACTGTACTGTATAGTAAGAGTAAGACTAAGTTAAGTTTGATCCATGTCTAGTGTAACAAATGCTAAGATAAAGGATGCCTTACTAACTTAAAAAACAGTCTGCTAATCGAACTTACATGATTAGGCTAGTCAGGGTTTTATTTCACGTTAGGATAAGCAATTTTTCTTGTATGACTATTGACAGTTTGACACTGGTGCTGGTAGTAAAAAGTCACATGAAATGTTGTATGCAAATTCTTCTCTTTCGACTTCACTTCATAACAATGCACCGGAAATCCGGATTCTCTTCTAAACTGAAGAACCTCTTATCAAACTTTTAGTGTACAAAGAAACCCTGTTGAGATGATTCACCAACAGTCACTACGACTCTGTACTACTCTAGTTTTGCGAATTATTATGCTGTAGGCTAGGCTAGTGTGTTTCCAAAACAGTTTTGTACTCAGAGAAAGTCGAGTCAGGCATGTGCAATGCGTACAATATGTACTTACTTGTCCATAGGATTGTACGTACATTGCTAACGTACGGACAACACATAGGCTACTGCTGTTTACGGGAGCATATCCCCATTAATTCCTCCATTGACTTACACACTAAATTCAAAAAGTAAACGGGCCTCTAAAAGCTTGTCGAAGTTTTCGCCAGGGTCAAGCTACCCCTCATATGAAAGCTGACAAGTTGGCCATTCATGGCACTTTCAATTTACCATATCATGACCGTGAAGATTTTTTGCTATTTCACCTCAAAGTTCAAACCACCTTTTCCAAGCCTTGTTTTTCACTAAAATCTAGGTATGCCTCCGCCAGCTTCTAAGGCCCATAATTTCCACAAAATTGCTTCAATTACGCCCATTTTTTCACCAATGGTACTTCATTTGATATACTTTCAGAAGAAACTTACAGAAAACCCAAGCTCATTCCATAACATATCAAAAAAGTGCTCCTTTTAGGGACTCTATCTGAGGGCGAACAAATGGACGCAGTAATACACCTGCTAATTGGGATATGCTCCCTTAAGAGAGAGGTGAATTTTTTCAATTTTTTAAAAATTTTCACAAAATGAAATTTAAAGCCTATAAAGGACTTGTGCAACTCAAAGTAGGATTTGACTCACATTTTGAAGGATTTATGGCATCTTTGTGACATATTTCTCTGCTTTTCCCCATTTTATGCCTGTGCATGGACTTTGTACACTGAAAAGGGTCTAGTGCAGGACTGAGTCACAACACTCTGTAAGGTTAATCTATTTGCAGATTTCTTCTTTCTATCACCATGACACCTTCTTGAATTGCAGAATGGGTAATCCTTGTCCCCTACAGGCATGTCTTTTTGGCTGACAGGATCTATTTTAAGTCTCAAAAATGTGCATGAGAAAACTTCAAAAGATAGAACCAGACCTCAAACCAACTTCAAAAGGGTCCACTTTGTCTCCAGATTTCTCTTCACACAAATGGTACTTATACATCCTCTGTGCAGTTTCAAAGTGAATCTTTGGGACACTACATAGAATTATAAGAGAGATTAACAAACCTGAAAGGGATCCATGTAATGTCTGTTTGCAGTAAGGCTAGGCTTGCATCCAACTTTCATAAGTACCAGCTAAGCACACAGATTACTCAGATTTCCCTCCTTGCTACGTCCTGTGAGAACTCTGTAGCAGTCAGCACATAAGGTTGTTCCTGAAATTACAAGTGAAAAAGAGTAATACAATTGTTATGCAGAAAAAGGGCTACTGCTAATTGATGCTCTTTCACTGCATAGCCTTTCCAGGCAAGCCTCCTTCTTCTATGGAATGTGACTGTCAGTATGTACAACAATCCCCTAAAAGTGCAAGAGGTAAAACACTGTTTGTCGCAGTCCAACTGAGTACAGATGTCATTGTTGAAAATGCAACTGGAAGAAAAATTTAAGGAAATAAATACTTAGCATGGCATAGCCTAAACTGACATGAACCAATATGGCAAAAAAGTTGAGTATCCTGGGCATGACAGCTTCTCAGCTGACTCACGAGAAACTGGTAACATTGCAGATAAAAACCTGTCAGAGTATGCTGACAGGTTTTTATACAGTAGCCTAAAGGTTAGGTAATTGGTAACAAATGCTGATGAGGAGGCTTGTAAGGGGTTTAACTTGTTATGAATTAAGCATCTAAAACCTCATCAGGAAACCTTTTAAAGCCTAGTAGGCCAAGTTCATTTAAATAGGTCATTTCGCAAAACCCTTACAAACACAGATAGTATGTATTGGCAACGTAAACTAGGAGAGTATGTGACTAGGCCTAACTTTGTTGTCATGTGAGGCTCTTAGGAGACTAAATCAGCTCTAACAGCTAAATAAATCACCTAGCCATATGCTTAAACTCTATTTTATACTTGACATGCACTCACCGAATCACTAGACTTTTAAACATCAAAGTAATGAGGGGATCTCACACGGATTGCATTATTCTTCACAACAACGTAAAAAGATTGATGTGTATGTGACGGAGCCAATTTACAATCTCCCGGGCCGGGACTACTTCACAGAGCTGTACGGTAGCCCTAGTATAACACCCTTGTACTGTCTTCATCCAGAGGGTTTGACTTTGGAATAATATAATGCACGGTTTTGTGTTAAAATGCCTATATTGCTCCGTTTTTTTGTTTTTTTACCGTTTTGGCCAAAAAATTGCAAATTTGGCCCTAAAAATCACTCAAGCGAGAAATTGCATGACGTCTGCCCATAATTGGCTTTTACATAGCCTATGATGTACAGAAAGTCAAGTTTGGTCAACTTCCTACCGATTTGAAAATTTCAGCATTCCCTGCCCTTAAGGGAGCATATCCCCATTAATTCCTCCATTGACTTACACACTAAATTCAAAAAGTAAACGGGCCTCTAAAAGCTTGTCGAAGTTTTCGCCAGGGTCAAGCTACCCCTCATATGAAAGCTGACAAGTTGGCCATTCATGGCACTTTCAATTTACCATATCATGACCGTGAAGATTTTTTGCTATTTCACCTCAAAGTTCAAACCACCTTTTCCAAGCCTTGTTTTTCACTAAAATCTAGGTATGCCTCCGCCAGCTTCTAAGGCCCATAATTTCCACAAAATTGCTTCAATTACGCCCATTTTTTCACCAATGGTACTTCATTTGATATACTTTCAGAAGAAACTTACAGAAAACCCCAGCTCATTCCATAACATATCAAAAAAGTGCTCCTTTTAGGGACTCTATCTGAGGGCGAACAAATGGACGCAGTAATACACCTGCTAATTGGGATATGCTCCCTTACAGTAACAGGAGCTCAACTTCCGGTATACTGGATAACTTTCGGTATAGAGGGCGATAAGGCAATAAGAATTGTGAGGTCTCGAGTGTTGTGAGGGGCGGTGTGTTTTCCCCTTCATCAAAATCCAGAGAACTGTTTTCCGACGGAACCCGTCTCAGCCAGGGACTGCCGAACCAATTAATCCTAGAACAGTCGTATGAGGCATACGTTCAATAAAATGAAGCCCCAGTTACTATATAGTTTAGGCGGCCAAAATGCTCATAGGAGAAAAGTTGCGGTAAAGACCACCGCCACGTAGCCGTCGGACTTTCGACTCCATGGGGTACATAACATAACATAACAGGTTCAAGGGCAAAGGAGGGCTGTAAAGGCCCCATAAGATGCCCTGTAATCCAAAAACCCCCTAGTAAACCTTGGAATTGTTATCCTAATCCCATCGGAAGAAGAATTCCCGGTCATATCTCAATTGTAACAATATAAAATAGTCGATTCCCAAATTTTGGGAGACCACGCCCATAGCAGCTAGCTAGAAAACAAAACATAGCAGGTTAAAGGGCAGAGGGGGATAAGGCCCGTAAGATTCCATGTAGTCCAAACCCAACTTAAAACAAGCAACTAACACAGTCACTTACTGATATTTGAAGCTAGTTTTATGATAATTAACCACAGTCGTGGAGGAAGAACTTGTCATTAGTAGCTTAAAAGCATTGCACAGATGGGAAGTATACTACCCACTAGGAGCGTGGCCCCCTCCCCAATATTTTTTTTTTATCAGATTTTGGGGGCATGCCCCCCCCCCCTCGTAACTTAATGTGGCGAAATAAATTTTAAGTTGCTGTTATTACATTTCGGCTATTCTTTGGCTCAATTATTACTTTTCAGAGTGCAAAAGTTGCAAAACTTCCCCCACTTTAACGATAACCTGCAGGACAGTTACTTTCGCCCTTCAAACAATTAAAACAAAAATTTCTGCAAGTTATCTTCCTTTTTCAAATTAGCTTTCTTCTTCTCGATTCTGGGCCTTTTAAACATACTGGGTGAAGAGCATGTCCCCAGTCCCCATATTGGCCACCAGGACACGCATTTGTCCCAGAAATAATGTCCCTTTTAGGATTGTTAGTAATACCTATACAAAGGTACTTTTTTGCTTCCATTAAGTCCCCTAAAAACCTAAAATGTGAGAGCTTCCGAGGCCCTGTTGCTGGCCCCTGCCCCCACGCATATTGCCTCGGGATTTTAAATAGAACTTTCTGTTGATAAAATGCCCAAAACACTTTGGGTCTTTTAAAAATGCCCTGTCTCAAATTATTAATCACATGTTAAATTATGAGTAGCTTCAACATTTTGTCTTTACCCCCTAAAATTACTGTATGTATGATTCTCCTTAATCAAATGCCATTGTACTTGAAGTACAGGGGGCAAAATAAAAGAGCGTCAATAACTGACATAGGCGAACGGGAACGTTTCAGTTGGGGTGTTTCTCTTGCCCACGAAATGCAAATCTGCCACAAAGACTATCTAAGCGGAGAACAACCATCGCTTGGCAGGGAGCAGAAAATGAAAAAAAAATAAGACCCTCAGATGACCGGGAATAGCATTACGAAGAATCTATAAGCAGTCGCTATCTTCTTTTGTCATTAGCAATAAAATCAGTGACGTAGCGACGGGGGGGGGGGCTTGAGGAGCTCCAGCCCCCCCCGATTGAATAGCACCCTGAGTCCCCCAGCAGCCCCCCCCCCCCACTGGCGACCTGTCCAAAAATTATATTCCTGCTGGCCGATGATAATACTCAACCGGGCTACCCCGCTACCATGATCTAGATACACTTGCGATAGATCCACTCTGAATGTCGGAATAATTTCAGATAGACTGTAAATATGCTTCATATCTTCAAAATCTCTTGACTTTTTACTCGTCGTGTTTCTGGGTGGATAATTTTCTAGCAGATTTAGAGAGTCTTAAATTGGCTACCTTTATGTACATTACATTCTTGCAAAAGCGTGCCCTTAGCATGGCCCCTAGCATCTGGCTTGTTTATATCCCCTGTAGGGATTTTTAGTTGCGTTGCCTGCCACGCAGGCAGCCGCAACTATAGCAGTCGCCACAGGAGTCGAAAATTAGGAATTACCGCTAACTCCTCCGAGACGGGCGGTTCCATGGGTATGTGATGTTGTGTAAGTTGTGGGGAATGTTGTTTTACAATGTATATCATTTATTGAAGGTCGTTAACCTATGGTAAGGGTGTTAAAATGGTTAATTTTGATTAAAAAATCGCGTGGGCGGTGTCTATTTTTAGAGCAAGGACCACAGAGGTGTGTTATCAAGAACTGATTTGTTATTGGTTGACAATGTTTTTTGCATGGGGTTCAAGGAAGTAATCCTAACAGAAACTTTGTACGTAAATGGTAGGTAGTATACGTACGCGTTTCGTGTATTTGCGGAATTGGAGATATGACGATTTGGAGTATGTCATCGGTAGTAAGGTGCTTCTATGTAATATATGTTCTATAGTGCAAAAGGAATACAGGGGCTGATTTCACTAACGTTTAGCGATCATCGCTAACGCCGAAATCCATCGCTAAATCTTAAATTGATCGCAATTTAGCGACCGATTTTTAAAATCGATTTCACTAAACTTTAGCGATCAATTTTTCATCGCTAAGTGGTGTCGTTTGCGATGAATTTTAGCGATGACTGTTTAGTAGTCGTAAAGGTTGAAATCCATCGCTAATTTTTATCATGACATCATTCACGTACTTTTAGCAAACACAGAGTGGCGTAAGCAGGATTTCTCTGAAGGGTGGGTGGGGGACATGCAGTATGTTGAGCCTCGCCGACCTGGGGGAGGGGTATCCCCCTCCCTTTTGAAGATTTTTGGTATTTTCAAGGAGCCTAGATGCAAAAGATTTTCAACTTTGACAGGAACAGTGTTAAAACTTGAATTGGGGCGGTTCATGAGGATAAAACTGAAATTTTTTGTGTTTTTACATGCATTCTAATGCCATTAACGCTACTTTGGGAAGTAAAATTTGTTATAATTTGCATACTCTTAGGAACCAACATAAAAAAAACATCGATCCGCATAGGCGAACGGGAGCATTTCAGTTTGTTGTTTTTTCTTGGCCACAAAACGTCATTTTGCCACAAAGAGTACTATCTAAGCTGAGCGTCACCATTGGGTGGCGCGGAGCGTAGAGAAAGTTTCGAAAAGTCAGACCCCTCAGATGGCCGGAAATAGCATTTTCCAGACTTTTACGAAGAATCTAACGAATCGTTACCTTCTTTTGTCGTTTGCAATTAAATAATCACTTCAAAATAAACCTTTTCAAAAAACTGCAAAGAGATTAGAGAGTTAAGAAATACTTGGACCCGAAAAATGTTATTTTGCCCGAAAGACTATCTTAGCGGAGCGCCACCATTGGTTAGGGCAGAGTGTTGATAAATAATTTCGAAAATTCACACCTCTCAAATGGCCGGAAGTAGCATTTTCCAGACTTAAACGAAGAATCTAACTAGTCGCTATTTTCTTTTGTCGTTTGCATTAAAATGATCACTTCAAAATAAGCTAGCAAACTGCAAAGTGATAAGAAACTTATTAAAACATACTTTGACCCGAAATATATAACTTTGTCCGGAATACTATCTAAGCGGAGCTCCACCATAAGTTGGCACGGGAGCGTAAAGAAAATTTTGGAAGATTGCCGCCCCTTAGATGGCCGAAAATTGCGTTCTCGTGCTTGGAAAGAGAATCTAAACAATCTTTCTGTTTAGCTTTTGTTTGCAAAAACAAAAAACAATCAGCAACATGCTAAGTGATCAGAATATTACCACATAAAATATTTTACCTCTGCAATGTAAAAAGGTCTTGATTATTTTCGAAGGGAAAATTATACAACGGAATTGAAAATATGCTAATGCTTCTCTATTGTGACTTTTGGCTAAATTCAAGATCCGCTGATTTTATGAAATTGTCTGTGACTGCTTGAACTCCCGACTGAAAATGATTTAACCCCTAACATCTCTTGCTTGATAAATGGCAAACTTTTGCTCACCGCACCTGAACCGTCCGCTTCCATGCCCCCGTCACTTACGTCTATGCCGGCCGGGCCATGAGTCTAAGGGATAGGCCCCTCCCTTTTAAGAATTCTTATAAAGTAGATGTCCTCATGGCAATCGGTGCTACCAGCGTGTTACAGAGTCTACTTTTTCAATAAAAATTTGGAATTTGACAAAATTTGCCATTTTTAGGAATTAAAAAAATGCATAACAGAGGGGTCTTTCAGAGACAATCCTTACCCTTTGCAAATTTTTGAGGAATTGGGTGTCCTTACATGCAATCTGTCGCCACATATGCTACCTTTTGAAGTAAAATCTGTGTTAGTAAAGTACGAATTTTTAGGATATAAAAAAGATGGCGTCCGTGAGGGCTAGGGGTCATGGTCCAATGCCCCCCCTCCCTACGCCACTGCAAATACACTTCCTTTGCATTTTGTGTTATTCGAACTTTCAATTGTATTCGTCTAAAAAATCGGGTTGGCCCCTTACTCGATTTTTATCAAGTGGCCTACAAAGACCCAAATAACTTCCTTAAAGTGGCGATTCCGTGAAATGCGCGATCCTCGGAGCGAGAGCCTCAGGGCTTTTCCGTTGGGATTTCCTTATAAATTTGGTCGAGGGGCCGAGTGGGAGCTAGAATCTAAGATGTCCCCCCCCCCCCACTACAGTGGTGACTGCCCATTGTCCGACACCCCTAGTTGGAACGTAAAGGATTTTTCGGAACATAGGGGTGTCGAAATATAGGGCTGGAACCTCTCAAGCTGGGTACTGCCACCCTAGACAAGCGGGACTGAGCCAAAGGTAGCAGTATTGACGGGTTGACCGGTTACCAGCGAATTTGATTCTAAGCGAGATGATTAGCACATAGAAAATGACTGCATACGCTTCAAACCTGTTTGGATGCGTTGCGTTAGCATTAGTCGTGGGTAGCTTATGAAAATATTCGGGATAGACCTTTTCAGAAAAACACAAGTCATAGGGCATTGGTATCGGACATAAATACTACCCCGCCAAACGGACTATGTTTTTCAGCTTCCAAAACTAACTTAACAAGGAATATGCCGTTTGGTTTCGCCGAACGGTCATTTGCCAGAGGGTCGGGAGGACTTTAGAAAAAGGAATGTTCGGTACAGCTTGCTACGCAGGTAATGTAAATACTAATCTCGACGCTTTACAACAGTCAACTGGTTAACTAGCCGACTTTGCCTTTAGAACAGGTATGTATTAGAACAAGTGTGACGAAATACCTGAGATTTAAAAATAGTGCTATGTGCTTCCTGACCAACAAGTCAGGGTTATTACATCTCCCTCGACGGACGGGTTACCCTGACTAAAGAGAGAGGTGTCTCCTCCCCCTTTGGAAAACTTTCTTTAGCCGAATGCCTTCAGATGTGATTTGGTGCAATAAAAAGTGTACAATTGTGGAGTTAAGTTTTGTTGAGTCTTCATGTAAAACTCTTCGTTTCAGTATTATTATTATTCAGCAATTTTAAGAGCATTTTGGCAAACCTTTGGGTTGGGCCATGGTCGCCACCCCCCCCCCCCCCCTTTGGCCTGGAAGAGACTTTAACATCCTGACCCGATGTATGTGGTCTGATCCTGGAACTGCTATCTTTTTTAGTGAAATAGTTTTCCAGGGAATTTATACTAATTTTTTTGCCTCTTGCCTTACCCCCCCTGCTCCTGCTATGCCACTGAGCACCAGGAAGTAATGTTAACTATAAAAGATATCACTTTACAATGTGGGGATAGTTTTAAAAACGAAAAGTAATGCAGCTTGGCTCAGTTGGTTCGCTATTCAGATTGATTCTGTTGATATTCAAGTATATAAGGAATACTGAAAAGCAAAATCCTTAAGTTCAATCGTCAACAGGCAATATTTGGTTGCTGATGTTCTTAATTTTTCATACATCATTCATAATGATTATAAATGTTTATTGTTCATTTAAAATTTGTTCAAATCATCCGTCTTTTTCATTGTTTGAAATATTTTATGGGGTTCATTTCCCACTGAAAAATTCAGGGAGGGGATGTGGACTGTCCCACAATCCCTTGCTTCTGCCGCCTATGGGTCATAGTGCTTTGGTTTTGAAGAGCAGTGTTCCTAATGATTTCTTCCATGCAAGCTGCGAGGTTGCATCACTGCAACATGTCTGTACAGGTAGTATGCCAGAGTGTTCATAAATTTAATTTGCAAATTATTAATTTTCATAATAGGTTCTAATTGGTCAATAATATATTTTTCAACATTTTGTCCAATTTCTGGCCCCCAATTCGGCCTGTTGATGATGGAACAATCTGGCAACCGCAGAACCGCAAAGCACTGTATCTACTTTCTTTCGACAGCTTGGGGTTCCAAGGTCTATTTACAAGCAGGCACAAAGAAGGTTCCAAGTAGGGATATGGTTATGCTACTTTTACTCCTGGCTTCCCTTTTGGTCTTCCTTCCAAAACCAAAGTTAAGAAATCTATCAATAAATCAAGAAATGAGTTTTGCAGTGGAAAAACCAGGTTCTAACCCAATCCATCTCAACAATCTTTAATCAGTCTCACCAGCAGGCCAACAGTCTGAGTATTCAATATGGGAGACACATGGTTGAACTTTCTCTGGCCTTAGGGAGGGTCTTAAGGGAGTTGGCCATCTCCCAAGTAACATTTTGTCTATTTTAAGGACTCTACAGTAGATGCAAAATGTTGCGAGTTTTTACATTTTCTCTCCTTAGTCCAAAATAGCTGGTCTCGTAATAAAGACATACGGTTGACATTTTTAAAGCACATGCCCCCATGGCTATAACGTTGCTAGATAGCCCTGCAACTGAGAATCAGATCCTTTTGATTAACGCCAATGTTATAGTCTTCCCTATAGCTTACTTGTATGTTGCCTATTACCACAAGCTCTACCCAGTACTAGACTTAATTTTCTCCCAGTTACATGTCCTATTTCCAACATTGCATCAAAAATTTAGTGTCACTGAAAAAGATCAAGTTAAATGTTCACTTGTGTTAATATTTAACTGTGTGATTTGTGCATGCCTTGAGTCAATGTTCATCACCTTGTATTGAAAGCATAGTCAGTAACCCCCCCCCCCCCCCCCCGAGCCTCTGTAGACCCACCCCTCACTATCCTTTAATATCTACAAAATTCCAGGAAATCCTCATACATCCATTCTTCTGTCCTCCAGTTGTCATGCTCTTTTTTCTATGCTTGATGTGTAATTTGGGGCATAACTGCCAAGTGCATACACAAGAGTACTGTAGTAGGCTACTAGGGCTAATGCTTGGTTTACAGCTGTTCTTCTGTTGTGGAATCTGTAGATAGAATCACAAAGAAAAAGTCACTGTTCCTCTCTAATGACAACAAGGTTCCAAAATTGGAGCAAACTGGCCTCCATGTTAAACACACAATATAAAACAGAGAAGATGCACATGCATCCTTTCTTTTATTGGCACTAAAGGAAAACCAAGCAACTTTCCACACCTAAGGGGCACTCAGGCTAAGCAGGACTTTAAAAAGGGCACAAAACCAGCATCACACTCCTTATTTTTTATCATTCGTTCGTTCATTCGTTTGTTCGTTCATTTATTTAAGGGAGGAGGGGCATCAGCTTTATTCACTAGTAGAGTTCCATGCTGCAAAGGCAGAGAAGAGCAAATCTACAGCCTTACTACAGCTGTATGTTGAGTATTGTTATTATGTATGTCAATGTATATTGCAATCCAATAAAAAAGGATATTTCAGGAACCAAAAGTGGTAGTTTCATACAAAGAGGGATTCCTCAGACTATTCCTTCAGACTTCTTAATGGATGGTAACTTCCTTTACCAACCAGGCCTAAAAAAATAAAAACAAAATATGATGCCAAACAAACCAGGCATGGCACAATAAAAACTGTTACATGCAGGTACACCACAGGTCATAACCTATAGGCATTGCCAGTAAGTTCCAATTATAACCCTGATCCCTCAGTTCTTGTCATGTACAGTGAACAAATGAATCATTCCCTGCTGGTCATCCGACCTGGTACAACTTTAAAGCCTGTACTGGAAAGTGTGTCTACAAAGCATTGGCCGGGGTCATGCCCATTATGTTACCGTCCCTCTATTTCTATGCAATGTCAAATCAGTAACAGTTTACTGTACTACCCATCAATAAATCAGTAACATAAGGCTTTTAACCTAGTTTGACTTACATTTTTTAAAGCTATGAGGATAGCTTAACATAGTCAAAATTTTAGGTACAATTCCTTTGAAACGGGGTACCGGTATAGACCTATGACGATTGACAGTATGAACTAATCTTTTCAGGAGGTTATGACACAGTCTATATGGGGATACATAGTCTGAATAAACCGATTATCATGAAGTAAAAGGCTTCTGACTCAGCAGCTTCAACAAGGCTGTGCATAACATGAGATTATACTGTATTAAACTGAGTTTAATTACAATATGACGTGACCAATGGAGCTAATATCCTTTAGCCACCAATCCCTAAAAAACTTTACCAAGGCCTAGTCTAGCCAGTATTCTAAAGGCCCTAGCTAGCCAAAGCTGTGTTACCCTTTCACAATTTTCAGACAAAAGCGCAGTGTATTGCACTTTTCTAACTCTACCCCTCCACACCCATTTCAAATAAATACTGTACCATGCACTAAATTTCAGATCAACTCTTAAGCTATCACAGAGTAAGGCAATGAAGCTTATTATATTAACAGTCCCATGGTTTTAATATATACTTTGAATCATAACAGAAGGTTTGAAATTGTATTTCCATAATATTTCTTGTCATAATATCAAGGGACAAGGGGTATGGCAAGATCCTAGGTAGGCCTATGCCAAATGCAGGGAACAAGTGTGTGAGATCTATGCCTATACGTTGTTTAGCCAGACAAACTTGCGGTATAGCAGACTGTCTAGGAGTGATCTCTGCTGATTCAATTTTTTAAGGGGGCTCCAAACATTGAAGTGGGCTAAGTAATCACTGTCTTGGAAAGTGGACCAAAGATAAAGGATGTCTCTCTTTGGAAACTGTTTGCTAAAATCAATGATGAAATGTAAATACAGTTAGGCCATTTGCCTCCTTTCTGGGCTTTCATTTAATGAGGAACTGTTCTGATAATCATTATTCACTGAGTACACTGATATTAGGCCTTGGCCTCAGCTATTTTTGCTTTGTTTAAAGCCTTCAAATTGATAGCGTTTGTCTGGGTGGTTCCACTTTTTGTGCAATGGCACATTTTCGGAGCTGGTGCTAAAACACCTTTGCAAATTTTGTGCAGGTGTCGCACACAGACAAAACAGCTAGGTTTGTGGAGAACACTGGGTATTGGCTACTGCTAGGCTACGAAAAAGCTGTAACGTACGTTAGACCTAGACTAAGTTATAGGCTAGTAACTAAACAATTACGTACATTAGGACTATGATAGGTTATGCTATAGTAACTAAATAGTAATTATACTGGGATTATCATGAGTCGATCACCTATTAAAGTTCGTTACCACAAAAATATGAAAACATCTACAAAAATCGATAAAATTTGAATGTAATATTTTGTAATCGGTCTTCTTCTTTGTGCTATATTTTGGTGTTGTTTGGACTGAGTAATTTGTGGAAAATAAATCTTGAAATGTAGGAGGCTGTGCAAGTAGCAATGCTTATGAAGTAATCATGAGTCGATCACTTCATAAAACAAACAAATAAAATCCTACAAATTACTATTTTTATGGTCAGAGTTTGACATAATGGTACAAAAAATCTCCTTTCTATCAGAATCCCTACTTAAAACTCCATGAGATACATTCTCATCATCATTTTTACTGATTTTTGCAAATTTCTGTTTCATACTTTTGCTGAAACTTAAAAATCTGGCCATAACTAACATTTTTGCTTTAAAAATCTAAAACATGATGACAAGTAATTGGTTTTGATGTTATTTGAATAATTTGCATTGCAATTTTTTCTAGTATCGCAATCACATCGCACCTACTTGCTTCTATGGCGTTTAGAAGACAGTGATCGACTCATGATAGTGATCGACTCATGATAACTTACTACACACTTAGCGTAGGCCTTGCTTATCGTTACAGACTGTTCTTTCAGACTAAACTGGTGTCATTTTTTTGGAACAGGATTATACTTAACCGTCGTTACACTTTCACAACTACATGGCTTAACCTGGGTCTAGCCTAGGCCTAGGCCTAGCCTAGTCACGTAAGTCTCAAGCTGAACTGACTATACAATCCGCTCCTCAATCTTTAATAAGGTTTGTCTACGTATTAATATTATAAGTACATAGGATAGGAATGTTTGTTATTGAGTTTTATCCAGGTGACAAAGGCTCGGGCGAAGACTCGTACCAGTACTAGCCGAATTAGGCCCTTGTCGAACACAGCCACACCGTGTGGTAACCTTAATTTGGTGTAGAGAGCGATACTATCAGTATTACTAAGGCCTAACGTTAGGTTAAGTCCTAACTTGCTTCCATGCATGTTACTAATACTATTTATACAAGCTAGTATAGTACAGCCGCAGAACGGTGCGCTAGCGGAGGGCAGTTTAAGGACTATTTTGCGTATTGCCTTTCAAACTCACACCGATATACATTGAAAATACAAAAAAGGTGATGTAATTCAATCAAATTTTACAATTTCCCTGCCTTTTGAACATTCTGATTGATCTATTGGACTATTTCATACCTTCAATCCTTCTCCTCGTTCTTTGTACTTGCGGTCGTCTGCTGTCGATGTTGACAGTTGTTTGCCTCTCAGGGTCAAAGGTTACAGTAAACTTTAGCGATCATCCTCGTTCATCGATGAAGTTTTCCTTTTTTTATATCGCTAATAGCGATTAGTTTAGTGAAACCCAAAATTCATCGCCATCGCTACTAGCGATAATTTCTAGTTAGCGATCGACTTAGCGATGATCGCTAAATTTGACGTTAGTGAAATCGGCCCCAGGACTGAGTCGTATTGTGTATGTAGTAGTGTACGTGTATGGGTCGAGTTAGTTATATTGTGCTGTCATGCATGTGCACTGTGCTGGAGAGAACTTGGTGCGATAGAATGTGATAACACTGGTCTAACGCTGGTTATCAGTGTTGGTCTAAAGAAGTGAGGCAAGGATAGGTAAGTTTTTTTGGTTAAGTATTAAAGAAAGTGGGGGGTTTTAGTTCAACGAAAATTAGTAGAATTTTGTTTCTGATTCGGTACGGTGTGGGGTGTAAGTTTATCGTAAGGTTTAGGCCAAGCCTAACGTTAGGCTTAAGTTAGTTATACCGTGCCATGTTTCGGTAAGTGTGGTAGTACTACTAGAACAGTGATAGTATTGTTATGTAGGCTAGTACTAGTATTACTATTAGGCCTAGTAGTATTTAATAGAAACATGTCATAAGTAGGCCTAGTAAGTAATAAGAAGAAGAAGGAGTAGTAATGAGTTATTGGAGTATATTTCCCAGGATTTACCAAATAAAATATTGTTTTGTTTTCATGTGGAGACAGGCGTAGGCCTAGGCAAGGCTATTTAGGCTAATGTTAATAAGTTGTTAAAGGCTAGCCTAGGCCTGATGTTAAGCTAATATTAATAAAGAAATGAGTTATCATTTAGCTTTGCCTAACTTAGGCCTGGGTATAAGTTTACAAATGTTTGTAGGTTGTAGCCTGTAACTTTGTAAGTTAATGTGTCAGCTGAAACATCATGAAGAGTTTTATGTTGTAGATACATAGGTAATTTGTAAGAAATCATTGCCGTATTAACACACACCCAGATACATCTGATACACCACGCGTGGATCAACTTTCGATGTATCTAGATTTCATACTAGGGCTGTGAACGTTTAGCAAAAGAACTAAACGTTTAACCTCAAAAATTTGCGATCGTTTAGCCATTAATCGCGATTAGCTTATCACAAAGAAAAAAAATAATTTCAGTACAGTATGTAGTGAGTGATACTGATTGTAATGCAGAAATAATAATATATAGTTGATATGTTACATAGTGGATTGTTACATGGTAAAATCAAATTATTCTGAAACTTTGAAGCCTACAGTACAAGGTTCAGATATGCCCAGAATGTTCCATTTAACAAAAAATAGGGATCATCAGACTTCAGAGTATACAAATAGATAAAAAAAACTGTCAAAAACAGGTTTTGAGATTTATTAATTGCTTGTAGCTTTGTACTAAACATTTATTCCACATGCGATCGTTTAGTGATTAATAGCTACACGTTCACAGCCCTATTTCATACTTGTCAAGTTATCACTAAAATTAATGTGACATGATTTCATGATTTAAAGAGTTCTACTGTAGTTTTTAGTAATACAGTTACAGTATGTCTCAGTTAGCCTAGCTGAGGTATATTAGCTCATGTCGCAAATGTTTGTAGGCTAGTAGTAGCGTAGTGGCCGTGATCCAACTTAAACCAAAGGCCTACCAGTCGGGTTAATTTTTCAGTGGTTTAAACTTCAGAGCTACAGTATTGGTACTAACTGGTTTCCTTTCCTGGAAGTGTCATACTTGCACATGCTTGTTTGTACAGTATTCGTATCCCTAACCATAGCCCAGTATTTTATCAGCCATTTACTATGGGTATGCAGGCCCGTACTCCGTAGCCAGCCCATGTGGAGGGTGGTCAGAAGGGTTACAGGAAGTTGACATATATGTAGCGCCACCAGTTTAACAAATGTAAAATTGAGATAAAAGTTGAAAAGTTGAGAAAAGTTGACTCATACAAAGAACCTCTCAAAAGTTCATCGCCCCTGATGATCGAAAGTTGACTAATAGTGGATTTACCCGAAATGATGAGAAAAGAAACATTAATTTGCTCACCAGCTAGCCCAAACAAAGGGTACTTTACCAGGAATAGTTTGTAGGGAGGATTATCACAAAAACCAACAGAGCGCATTAGTGGTGAACTTAGGTAACAGGTGACCTTCCAAATACTTGGAAGTTTGGAGGCATGAAACATAAATTTTGGACCAAAACAAAGAGCAGAAATAGGGAAGAGTCAATGAACTGTAGGAGGAGGGTAACCTTGGGAGGTCAGTGACAAGGAGGATGAAAAATAGGTATGTAGTCATAGTTACCAAATAGTTTGGCAAGCGTGCCAAGGAAAAAAGGGAATTGTTTGTAAAGCACAAAGGGATAAAAAGATAGGAGATTGACAAAGCAAAAGAGAAGCAAATCAGCCAGCATGGCACAAGGTAGAAATAAGTGTAATAATAGAGCCAGAGTGGCATAAAGTAAAAGAAAATATAATTCAGCCAGCGTGGCAAAAGGTTTGAAACTAAAATTTAGAAGTGTAAAACTAACAGAGTGTTAGAACAAAAAGCCTGTGACGAATTAATTACAGAAAAGTGTGTTTTATTTCAAAAGGAGAAAATTAATGGATATATTGTGATATATTCAAGGATTGTGTATAATACTTTATTCTTTTCTGATGTGAAGGATACTCATCGTTGTGATATATGCTGCGAATTATGCTTATTAAATAAAACAAGTAACCGGGAAGAAAGAATTTTCCATTTCGTGTCTTCTATACCTCTGGGACTTAAAAACTTTGGTAGCGAACGGGTCTAACATTGGACCTACAGACCAGAGGGGTGGGTCTTTTTTCCAAGATGTGGACCTTTTTCCAAATACAGAGGCGGCTGGCATGTGCTGTAAGCATGCAGCTGATAGGGGTCTGGGGCATGCTTCCCCGAAAAAGTTTGAAATCTGCAGATCTCCTCCAATCTGGAGCATTTTAGGGGGCTTTTGAACACAACAGAAGTCCTCTTTCGCCAGGAATTCCACAGAGTACACCACCTTTGAAAAAGTGAACGGAAATTGGTCCTCAATATGTCAAGAAAAAATTTCATAGCTGACCCTTCAAACACAGGGCTGGAAAAATGGACCTCTCTCAAGTTGGGGTGGATCGTTCGAACCCTCCGACCCCCCCCCCCCCCCCCCCGGCTACGGGCCTGGTATGTGACCCTTACCTTATATATTGCTATGTGTTCGTAACCCTAACCCTATACCTGGTCATATTTTTAGAAGAAAAACATGATTCTCATCTATCCTGAGTCTAACATGGTGGTATTAAGCTCTTGAAACACTGAAGACGGTTTAAAGTTGGCCAGGACTGAAGTTGCTATGACAGAACGGACACCAGTTTTAGAATTCCAGATGGCCTTGTGTCAAGGAGAAAGCTAGGTAAAACCCAGCCAGTACCAAAGGCTATTCTTTGAAGAGACTAGTCTTCGACTCTTCGTAACATCAGGAGCCTACTTTAACAACCTAACTCGCTTCAAGGAATGCAACTGGTTGGATAAAGAAACAGACTAGGCTACCAGTGTTTGCTTTTAGGCTATACTGCTATACAGAGAGCGTTGTTTGAGTCTGCTCTGTGTGTAGCAGAGACATTGTTAGCCCAAGTCAACATACATCACTACAAGTTATCCTGCCATTCATTGACCATGGTTTCAGCTCAATCTTCTTGGGCGACATATTTCCACATGACTAGTGAATTTGTAGCATCAACATAGCTTTCGTGGAAGACTGTGGCTGGTTTGACTAAACCAATTGGTTAGAAACTGGGCTGTAAAACCCCATCTAACTAACATCATCATAGCAGACAGGCAGCTAAAGCAGGCCTGTTGTTTTTTCTTGAAGTTGCATAGCATTTTTTCTAATTATGAAAATTCTAGACCCTCTTATTCATTTGGATTAAAATTGATACCTGTAGTTGCTATCAATTACCAGTACAAGTTGTGAATACACTTTGGCCTTTTGGGGAGTCCAATTACATCAATTTTTTTTTTTTTGGTTTCGATGATAAGAGAAACCAATGCAATCATGATGGCGTGCGTATGTATGTGTGTGTGTGTGTGTGTGTGTGTGTGTATGTGTGTGTGTGTGTTTGTGACACTTTGCTTGTTAACACGATATCTCAAGATAGGAATGTTGCTGAGTTTTCAAACCTAGCACATAGATGCCCCATATTAAGAGGAATAACCCTATTGATTATGGTCGAGTTTGAAGGTCATTTGAGGTCACAGGGGTCAAAAACTCGAAACACTTTACATTTAACACATCTAACTCGTTAACACGATATCTCAAGATAGGAATATCTGACAGTTTTCAGACTTGGTATTTAGATGCCCCACATGAAGAGGAAGAACCCTATCGTTTTTTGTGGAGTTCAAAGGTCATCTGGGGTCACAGGGGTCAAAGGACTCGAAACACTTTACAATACGATATGGCACGGTAGGAATGTTTGAAAGTATTCAAATTTGGTACATAGATGTCCCATATCAAGAAAAAGAACAGCATAAGTTTTCATTGAGTTTAAAGGTTATTTGGGGTCACAGGTGTCAAAGGACTCGAAATACTTTACATTTAACTCATTAACACAGTATCTCAATGTAGAAATGCCATACGACTTGAAACACTTTACATTTAACTCATTAACACAGTATCTGAAGGTATGAATGTTTGAAAGTATTCAAACTTGGTACATAGATGTCCCATATCAAGAAAAAGAACAATATCAGTTTTCAACGAGTTTAAAGGTTATTTGGTGTCACAGGTGTCAAAGGGCCGAAACACTTTACATTTAACTAATTAACAGAGTATCTCAATGTAGAAATGTTCAAAGGACTTGAAACACTTTACATTTCACTCATTAACACAGTATCTGAAGGTAGAAATGTCTGGAAGTTTTCAAACTTCATACATAGATGCCCCATATCAAGAGGAAGAATGGTATGGGTTTTGGTCAAGTTCAAAGGTCATTTGGGGTCACAGGGGGTCCAACCCGGAAAACCTTGTTTACACAATATCTTAAGGTAGGAAGCTTGAATTGATTTCAAACTTAATGTGTTGATGCAGTATGAAAGGTAGATGCGCCCTACTAATTTTGGTAGAGGTCAAAGGTCATTTGGGGTCACAGTGGGTCAAATCCCAAAACCTATTTTTAAATGATATCTCAAGTTAGGAAACTTGGATTAAATTCAAACTTGAGATGTTGATGCGTTATGATGTAAGCAAGAACCATTTAGATTTTGGTAGAGGTCAAAGATCATTTGGGGTCAAGCCCCGAAAATCTTGTTTACACGATATCTGAAGGTAGGAAGCTTGGATTGATTTGAATCTTGATATGTTGATGCAATATGATGGGAAGAAGAACCCTATTGATTTTGGGTAGAGGTCAAAGGTTATTTGGGGTCACAGGGGGTCAATCCCCAAAAACCTTGTTTACATATCTCAAGGTAGGAAACTTGGATTAATTTCAAAACTTGATATGTTGATGCATTATGATGTATGTAAAAATCCTACTGATTTTGGTAGGGGTCAAAGGTCATCTGGGGTCACAGGGGGTCAAACTTGGAAAGCCTTGTTTACAGGATATCTCAAGGTAGGAAACTTGGATTAATCTCAAACGCGGTATGTTGATGCATTATGATGTAAGGAAGAATCCTATAGATTTTGGTACAGGTCAAAGGTCATTTCGGGTTAAAGGGGGGCCGAACCCCGAAAACCTTGTTTACACGTTATGTCATGGAAGGAAGCTTGGATTGATTTCAACCTTGAGATGTTGATGCATCATAATGTAAGGAAGGACCCTATTGATTTTGGTAGAGGTCAAAGATCATTTGGGGTCACAGGGGGACAAACCCTGAAAACCTTGTTTACATGATATCTCAAGCAAGAAAGTTTAGATTGATTTCAAACTTGATGCATTTTGATGTATGGAAAAATCCAACTGATTTTGGTAGGGGTCAAAGGTCATCTGGGGTTGCAGGGGGTCAAACTCCGAAAACCTTGTTTGCATGATATCTCAAGGTAGGAAACTTGGATTAATCTCTAACTTGGTATGTTGATGCATCATAATCTGAGGGAGAACCCTATTGATTTTGTTAGAGAACAAAGGTCATCCAGGGTCACAGGAGGCTCAAACCCTGAAAACCTTGTTTGCATGATGTCTAATGGTAGGAAGCTTGGATTTTTTCGAACTTGGTTTGTTAATGAATTATGACGGGAGGGTGGACCCTATTAATTTTGGTAAAGGTCAAAGTTCACCTGGGGTTATCCAAGGGTCAAACCTTGAAAACCTTTCCTACTTTGTATTTCAAGGTGGGAAAATGAGAGAGAGTTCAAAGTTAGAATGTGGATGTGTGATGGTTGGAAGATGGCTTCTGTCGTCCTTGGTGGAGGTTGAAGGTCAATTGGGGTCACCAGAGATCAAACTATGAAAACTTTGTTAATAGGATAGAATATGTCTTAAGGCACAGCATGAAATTTGGCTTTTTGAACGTAGAAGTGTTTCGATTAAAAGAAAAACCAGTTACTTACTGGTGGAGTCAAAGGTCACTTTGGGTCACCATGTGTTACAATAAATGCAGCATTTTTTGAAAAGAACATGTTCTGTATGCATCATCGAAAGTTCGAAACCTCAATGCATTTTTGCATTCTGGTTTTTTTGTCTGTTACTTTTGTTCAGCGTTTTAGAATGTATGTTTTTACAGATTTAACGCTTTATAAATAAATGAATTTGAATTTGAATTTTTTGTGGCGCTACGTGGGTCCTAGAAATGTGGTGCCAGCGGACAACTGTGAGCTTCAATAACACAGACCCATGCTTACACAATGGGTTATGCAATCCAGTAATATAGATCAGTGTGTTAGCCTTTTCATTCAGATATGGCATTGGGCTTTTTTGCAAAGGATAGCATCAATTTATTTTGTTCGAAAATAAGTTACAGTTACTGTTGTAAATATACAAATATAAGATAGTAGCAAAATATACCATTTCAAAGAGAAGTGAATGCTTGAACCTTTTTTCTTATCAATTGTTTATGAGCTTATCATTTATGACAATTGGTTACGAGGATTTTGCCAATAATCGTGTAAAGCTGCACAGAGTATCAATTGTTCATTGTCTTGTGATAGCAAGCACAGAGAAGTGACCATTGATGGATTACTATTGATCCATCCAGATCACATAGTTACAGCCCTGGGAAGCTTTGTATATTTAGTGTGTAGGCTAGTGGATATGGATAGTGTCTAGAACGCCTGTTCCAGATACAGTCACAGCTTATGAGTTTAACAGGAAAGTCTGAAATTTGGCTTTGTCTGCGATCTCCTCCAAGACAGGTGGTTTCATGGGTATGGTGTAATGCAGGTTGTAGGGAATGTTGTTTTGTATCAAATAATAATTTTTGAAGATCGTTTAGCTTTGTTATGGGTGGTAAAATGGGTATTTTTCAATAATAAGTGGCGTGGGCGGTGTCTATTTTTAGAGCAAAGGCCACAGAGTTGTATTGTCAAGAACTGGCGAGGTAGCAAATTACTCCAATATTTAAGAACTGGGATCGAAGTGTGCCTTGCAATTACAGGCCTGCCAGTTTAACCAGTATTGTGTGCAAAGTTATGGAATCTTTAATTCAGGATAGTTTACTTAATCTGTCACAGCATGGGTTCCTGCCAAGCTGATCTTGTGTTACTAACTTTCTGAGCTTTTCTTCAAGACGTCTCTTCATCTCTTGATTCCGGTCTCTTCATCTCTTGATTCCGGGTATGGCGTTGACAGGGACCGCGGAGAAGGGGGGGGGGGCGTTAGCCCCCGCACTTTTTTTGTTTTGGGCATTTTTGACTGCCTTAAACTGCATTTATTTGATTGGACATATTGGGCCGCTTCGATGATTAGCCCCTGCCCTTCAAAATTGACTCCGCAGCCTCTGGTTGATGTCATTTACCTTGACTTTTCAAAGGCCTTTGATAAAGTTCCATTAGGTACACTGATGGTTTAACTGCGTCGTTAGGGGTTGAGGGCAATTGTGCTGATTGGAAAAATTCCTGGCTTCATGGTAGATCTCAAAGAGTTGCTGTCAATGGTAACTTAATTTTCTCCTTAATTTTCATCAATGATATCGATAGTTATCTTACATATTGTATCTTATAAGTAAGTTTGCAGATGATAATAAGCTTTGTAGGAAGATAAGCATTTTGGAAGATGCCTTACTGCTGCAGAAAGATCTGGATAGTTTAGTTTCTTGGTCTCTATCAAACTACATTATCCGATGTTCGTACGATAACATTTAATGTTAAGATCATTGTTCTTGAACTGTTATACCCCTCTCACTGGCTACTTGACAGGCTTTACTTCTCTGTATTTGGAATGAAAAAACTTAACTACTTAAGAATAACAAGGACACGCTAGAAAAGAATGAAAAAATCAATGAAAAAGAAACTAAAATCTACATACAGTGTGCAGTGGCAGAAATTATTTCGCTTTTATAAAGTGCCTACATGCCTCCCAACCCCCCCCCCCCCCCCCCCCGCGTCCTGCCCTCCCCTAGGTTGAAATACGGAGGAGACTTGCCTGTGAGTCACAACTGGAAAACCAGACGTGGTCATCTCGACTTGCGCTAGTTCGTCACCCCTCCATCTAATTACCAAGTACTGTAAAACCTACTGCTCAAGAAACCGCTCACAGGACAATATTGGAGTCGTAGCAGAGCATACGCCTAACTGCCTGCGTGGCAGGCGCCGCAACTTAATATCTAGTAATAACTAAGTTGTAACTAAGACACAGCTAACCCCAAATCAACCACGACATTTTATCTAAAAATACACTCCTACAACGGCGTCATCCCGATATATTTTAACACCCAATGTCATTCTTAAAATCCAGCAAACAGATCACTACAATTGACACTATCTCACGGTCATTCTGCATGCCAAAATGATGGATGACGTCAAGTTTTGTTGCGGCACCGCAACTGGTCTAGACGTACGTCTTGTTTTCAATTTCTGGGAATGCACAGATTTGTTCCAAAATCATACTTAGTGTGGTGGGATTCACATATGTGTGGAAAGAATTTGCACTTTGCACAGCCAGTGCTGTCAGTCATTGGCAATTGCAACAACCAAACCCATGATGGGTCAATGCAGTCCCAAGGGTCCTATAGGGAAGCCCATTGCTTAAAAGAAACAATCATTCTTGCGCCTGTTTTTAAATCTTGTGTAACACAGTGCCTTAAATGGCTTATTATTTTAATAGTACTAGCTTTAAATCTTTTCCAAAAAACAGAAAACGCTATAATTAAACTAAAATTTCACGGAAAATAACAGATCTGCGAAACATTTAGGTAGCATGGACAGACAGGAGGGTGTTCAGGTGCAGTGCGCAAAAGTTTGCCATCTATCCTGCTTAGAGCCAAATACGGGAAATGGTAGTATAAAAATCGGGTAATTTCTTTTTCGATACTTTAACGATGCAGAGTGAGAATGTCTTCCCATAAATTTGCTTGAAAATTCATTTAAACACATCTCGTAATGTGACATTTTTTCAAGAGTAAAATTTTATATAGCCGGAAGTTAGGGCAGTCACATAATTTCATTAATATGCATTGAATGTAGCCAAGAGCTGCAATAGAGTAAAATTCATTGGCATGTTTTCAATTCCGTTCAACAGTTTCCCCCGAAAATATGCAAGACCGTGTGATACAGTTCATCTGGTAATTTTCTGATCAAAATACTGGCTAATTAGATCCCCCTATAAGCCTAGGAAATGGAATTTTTGACTGTCTGATGGGTCAGATTTTTCAAAATTTCCTGTACGTTTCGCCCCAACTTAAGGTGGTGCTCCACTTAGACCGCTTCATAGCAGAATTTAAATTTCAAGTGAAAATTTTTTGCAGAAGGAAACCCAAAATAACGACTGCTTGGATCCCCCTATAAGTCTGTTAAATGCTATTTTCGACTGTCTGAGGGGCCCGCTATTTCAAAATTTCCTGTAAGCTTCGCACCAACTAATGGTGGCACTCTGCCTAGTCTTTCTGGCTGAATTTTAGTTTGAAGTTGTGAATGTTTATCTGCGATTGAAAACTTATAATATTGACTGCTTAGATTCCCTTTATAAGCCTGGGAAATTTCGTTTTCGAGTGTCTTAGAGGTACGAATTTTCAATTTCCTGGGCGCTCCGCGCCAACCAATGGTGGACTCCGCTAAGAGTGTCTTTCAGGCAGAACTACATTTTTCGGGCAAAAATCTTTGGTCCCAAACTGAAATGCTCCCCTATGCCTATGGAAGTATCTAACTCAGGCGTGAACTGGAACAGCTGTTTGCAACATATAGAGCAGGATTCCGGATTTGCAACCCTAGGATCCACAGTCCAATGGAGTAATGAACTGAGCTAATCGGATTTTCAAAAGTGTGTTTGAATCTGAGAAAAATCACCGATCTTTCTCACCAGAGTTAAAGACAGTTAAGCTTGTGGGTGTTGACACCCCTTAAAAACAAACAGAAAACAAGACAAAGGGGGAGAAATGCACTAAAACAACAAGAACAGACGGAAGTTCAAGTTTGCAATGAAATTAACTTTAAGCTGCTTTTTAAATGCATATGGTGTTTTACAGTCAGTAACTTCCAAGGGGAGAGAATTCCATAGTTTTGCACCTATAAATCGAAGACCAACTTGACTGAGATGACCTAAGTCTACAAATGGGAGTGATAAACTGATTTGAAGCATGACTAGGGTAAGGGTAATGGCTATCACGAAACTGAAAATGAGAACTAAATATTGACAGGGTTCTGTTGTGTAGCCAGTCAAAAATAAATAACCCGATATGATAACGACTTAAATCATAAATATTAAGAAGGTTAAGACTAGAGAAAGGAGGTGCAGTATGATGACGATAGTCTACGTTGCATACACATCTAATAGCCCTTTTCTGTAAAATAAAGAGAGGTTGAATTCTGGTAGTTTAAGTGCTCCCCCAAATGATATTACAATAAGTGAGATAAGGAAGTATAAGGATATTATACAGGGAAACCAAAATTTTCCTAGGAATAAGTTGTCGAAATCTGTTAAGTATCCCCACATTATTTGACATTTTCATGCTAACATACTGGATATGGTCAGTCCAGATAAGATGAGAATCTACAAACACATCAAGAAACTTAGTAACATTTGAAAGCAGTGGCGTAGCCAATGGGGATGGGGGGACAGGGGAAAATTTCCCTCCCCCTGGAAAATATTTTGGGGAAATTTGTGGAATTTGTGGAAATTTCAAGTTGACGAAATAATACTTCCTTTCCCTATTTCTTTATAAATTTTTCTCACTATAAGTAATCTTGAAACATTTCTCATGCGTAACTCGAATTTCCATGCAACGTATTTCCCCAGATTTCATCTGTGCCACTGCAGCATATGAAGCGAGCTTGACTCGCGTTCTGCAGAAATGCTCTCTCTGCAGCAGCCTGAATGTTCTCTGGTTCGCATGCAGGGTATCTTGATCAGTTCAACGTATACTGCGCAACATTGACAGGCTATAAGACCGGAGCATAGGCAGTGGCGGAGCTGCCATATGGTCTGGGGGCAGTCGCCACCCCCCCCCCCCCCGACGGACAAAATTCGTCTTTCGGAGCCCTGTTTAGGCTTCTAACATACTTTACTCTTGCACCATTATTGGCAAAAGGCATAATTTAATAGCTTTGTTTTAAGGCCCACATAACAAAATGCTCAAACAGCCACCAGCATCTGTACTTTCTGAAGTTAATTCTGGTGAAAAGGGTCGTCTTCTGTAATAAAGGGATGGGTTTTGCTGAAACGTATCTTTATGCTTTATACGCACTAATGAATGTTGCTGCTTCCACACCAAGCGTGATTATAAGCTTACAAAATACACAGGCTGACATTAAATTCACCCTCCCGGCCAATAAAAGATGTTGCAAAGGGCGCAACAATAATTGCAGCGCAAATAGCCCTAGCTCTAGTTGTCGGGGATAATTGTCAACATAGACAATAAAAAGAGTTTATAAAGATACCAAAATAGCTTCCACAACATTTTTCAAAATCATTCGAAGAGAACATTTAGGTTAAAATAATATAAAACTGTTATCATAATGGTAATGGTTTGATGAGCAGTTTCCATTTTGCTTTTCTCGGAAGTGACCATCCTCATGATAAATGGCTATTTTTGACACTGCTCGATAATCCCATGAAAATGCTTATTTCTGTATTTCGTGGTCTCAAAAGCCAGAAAATTTCAACTATTGAGCCTAGGTTAAGCTATTTTTTATTTATTATGAATTCGGTATCTAGAGAGCCAAGCAGATCTTTCGTCTTGGCTATTTCTTGCAATGTACTTAGTTAATGGCTATTTCAGAGTGGTCCTTTGATGTAAATAACGTAAATTAATGTTTCATCGTGTACTTATCTTGATTTCCAGATGACAAAAATGTACCCCTAACAGTGATTTATTTCCAAAACTTTTGCCCCAATAAGATTGCCCTAGATTGCTTGCTACTGGCTCTAGCAGGTTGAATCTTTATCTTCACAAAGTAGCCCATTATTACATAAATATCTTAAATCAAGACCTGACAATAACACAAAATATAATGACCGCCTTCAGAATGTGAAAGAAAGGGATAGAAACATGGGCGTGCGCAGGTAGGGGCAAGGGGCGGAACTTGCCCTTCCCTGAAAAGTAAAAAACCTAAAGAAAACATAAAAAAGACGATGAAAAATTAACATCAACATTTCTTAACAGTTCATTAAGTTTTTTCCTTATTTATGTGCGGCAAATAGGCTTTAGAAATGCCATTTCCAGCGATCTGAGAGGCATTTGGGACCAAAATTTTCTTGCGCTCCCCACCAACTCATAGTGGCGCGGAGTTTTTCCCCCTAAAAGAATTTTGTTCCCCCACGAATTTTCTTCTTCAGAGGACCATGGATAGAAAATTAAAGCATGTTTTAATAGAAAACCCCTGTTGAGGAGAAATGGCAAAGTAGTTTTCTACCTGGTGCGGAAAATCAAATGGAAAGTCTGAAAAGCCGTGGCTTCGATCGTGCTGAGGCTCATGGTATTTAATCCTTCGAAGCGCCCCCAAGACCGTTTTTGCCCCCTCTCACCGAAATCCCTAGCTCGCACTGAGCATAGGATACCATCAACGAGCTAGTTCCCTACGTAGTGTTGAGCTAATGTTATGTTTATCAACTTCATGCACTGTTGGATACTACGTTGCTAATAAATAGTAACATAATCATAGCCTCTTGAACGAAATATTCCCTCATGTAATTATCTCAATTTCCGCTTGTTTTCGTTTTACAACCATTAAATTTATATGCGATTTAAGGCTGTCAGCAACACATACCGGTAGGCCTTAGAGTTTCCAATTTTTCCTTTTTATAAATATTGTGAACAAATTGTCTCCTTAAAAGATTTCAGGACAAGAAAAATATGACATTCTAAGTATGCAGTAATGAGGCACAGGGAATGTCATTTCCTGCAATCTAGAGGTGTTTTTAGCGAAATTTCCCCTGGCGGGACGCATCGCGTATCACTCTTTCCCGTCACTAAAGTCTGACAGTTGACAACGACCTGGGCGAGGTTTAACAGCCCAGTTTCAAACCTATTGGTTGACAGCGCACTGAGTTAAGTTTAAGCATTTAATGTCCTCTCATCCTACAAACTAGTACCGGGTTATAGACTGATCTTACTCTGTGTTTAACCATGGATGGAGCTAAAAACAATATCTTACCGTTGTCTAGACATAATAACCCTGCAAACCTGAAAAAACGTATGATGTTTAAATTATATTTAATGGACTGGTTCGGAAAATTAATCTATTTAATCTGTTCGGAAAATTAATCTGATTAATCACTGGGGAAGTAGGTGACAAAGGGCCCATGGTGACATTGTCTTAATCCTATGTTCAATGTAGGCAGCTTCTGGATCTTGTAGGCCATGTATTAAATTAGGTAACTTTGTATAACGTCATGATCATCTTGTTATTATCATAAATTTACGTATTTTGTATGTAGTACATGCACCTTGACCTTGAAAATAAACTGAAACTGAAAATATACTGAAACTGAAAATATACTGAAACTAAAAAGTTTTGGGGAAATTTTCGAGCTTTGACCCTTGGAAAATACCCTAGCTATCACTGTTTGAAAGCTTTATGTTAATACCACAAAGTTGTATGTTGTTTACACTCTGATTAAACTGCTTAGAAGGTGAAGTAAAAATAAAAAAATTGGTTTTCTTTACATTGAGAGATAGCTTGTTTGCACAAAACCAGTTATGAACATTGATAAATTCATGTTGTATAACATTTAGTAAACAACTGAGATCATTACTGGAATAAAAAAGATTGGTATCGTCAGCATAAGAAATTACATGTAAATTATTACTTGTGGAGATCATTGATATAAATAATAAACAACAAAGGACCTAGAATAGATCCCTGAGGAACACCACAAGTAAGGCTTACGTAATGCCAACATATTGGTAACGATCAGTAACATAACGTTTAAACCAATCCAGTGCAGTACCCCTAACACCGTAATGTTCAAGTTTGCTGAGTAAGATTCTATGGTCCAATGTATCAAAAGCCTTAGACAGATCCAGAAAAATGCCTGATGCATACTGATCTTTTTTAAAGGCATCTGTTACTTTATTAGTGAAGTGTAAAATAGCTTGCAAAGTCGAACGCCCAGGAAGGAACCCAAATTTTTAATAATACAATTGATTTTGCTGAACAAAAAAAAAATATAATCGAGTAAACATGAGTATTTCAAGTACTTTGGAGAGACATGGTAAAATTGAAATAGGTCTGTAATCATTAACCGAATCTTTATCACCAGATTTAAAGACAGGGACAACACGTGCAATTCTGAGAGAACTAAGAGCAATACCCTTTTCTAACGAAAGATTAAAAAGATAGGTTAATAAGGTGCACAGCGAATGAGCCACACTTTTGAGGATCATAGAGGTAATTCCATTAAAACCAGCCACAGAATTTTTAAGGGAAAGTATTATATTTAACACCTCCTCGCATGTTGCTGGACTAATAAAAAGAGAGTCAGCAACCCGATTGGACAGATACGAATTATAGCTACAGAGTGAGAGGGTAATCCCAGCCTGTGTAGCCCCCCTCCCCCCCCCCCCCCCCCCCAACGAGCAAAATCCTAGCTACGCCATTGAATAAAACGCTCAAAATAAGTTTGCAAACTGCAAAGCGATCAGAAAATTATTAAAAAATACTTTGACCAGAAAAATGTGACTATTTAATCGGAGCGCTACCATTTGTTGGGGGCATGGTTGACAATCATGCATGTAAAGAGAATCTAAGCAGCTTTTGTTTGCAAAAATGAAAAATCAGCAACTTGCTAATTGATCAGAAGATTACTACGTAAAATGCAACACTACCCAGTGGCGTCACCAGACTTTTCATTCTAGGGAACACTGGGGACATAAAAATTTTGAAGGGACACTGCTCAACTCCACTCATGGCGCCGAAGGCACTCCCGGAGCCCGGAAGCTCCTGGGTTTTAAGGTATTTAAGGTATTAAGGTCTTAATTTAAGAGTAATTTTGTTTTCTTTACACAGTTAAATTATTTTCAGGGCAATTTCAAGTAAGATTTCACTGGTAACAAATCTGGTGAAAGTACTACCGAGAGCGGGTCAGGCTGACATTTTGAAGAAGGGAAGCTGACCTGGAAAGAGAAAGAAGTTGATGGACAGTTAAATGTGATTCTATTCAACAAGGATGTAGGCTCAATCCTGCCTGATCGGTTACCGAAGCTGTGCGTCACCTTCAACGAGCGCAGTCGGAAGCGTGCAGAAAATTTTGAAAAATGCAACCCTTATACAATGGCAGCTGGAAATGGAATTTCCCGGTTCTTTTTTCGCTATATTTTCATTAGAAGAACATGAAAATTAATGCCTTTTTCGTCAAAAGAAGAATCAAATCTTAGAGTATTTCGTCCCCAGACTCTGACTATATACAAAGGACATATCTTTTTTTTTGAAAATCGCAAATCTCAGTTGGGGCGGGGTGGGGGGGGGGGGGACACGGGGCACAAAATTTTACAGCATATCGAAAAGTTTCGATCATAAACCTCCCAAATGCGTTACAGTGTGTGGGCGCATTTTGCATTTTAGGCTTTTCGCTTTATGTAGTATCAGGGGTTGTGTTTAAAGATCTGGCTAAACTGGATTTGTGATGTTTATACTATTGCACATCTAGTGAATGTTTTTTTGAATGTCCACACCCCTTACTTTTGTCGTAAATCATTAATTTATGGGATTTGATGTCTATGGGCTAAAAACGTTTTTCATCCCAATTTTACATCATTTAGAGGATTACCTCTTCTAGCCGGAAATATATTGACACGGCTAAACGAGTTTCCGGGAGCTGCATGTCACAGGTAACAGGAGGAGAAGAATTGGTTTTATTTGGATCTATATTTTTGTCGTAAAACGCGAGAGGTAAAGGCATAAAATGGCCCATTACTTTGGGGAAATTCCCAAATAATGACGTCACAAAATTTTGAAATCGTCAAAAATCATGTATTTCGAATGAAAATCGGCATTTCATGAGTTCCTTTCACCTTGACATATCATTCCAAAGCATAATCGATTTAGCTTACCTTAATCAGAACATTTAAAATTTTTTGATATACTGTAGAATGAGCAAATGATCGTTTTTGTACAAAAAGTTTCGATATGTGGGGCAAGTCCCCCCTTAATGACGACACTAGCACTAAAATCAGATTAAATGGCCTCGAAACTTTTTTGGGGAACACTATACAACGGAACTAAAAATATGCTAATGCTTTTTATTGTGAATCTTGGCTAAATTCAAGATGCGCTAAATTCATGACGTTGTCTATATGACTGCCCGGTTGCAATTCCTATGGTTGCTCGCCCATACCTTCAATTTGGTAAACTTTTCCGAGCTCTGGAGGTAACAAAATCGGAAATTTGCTACATTTGATACTAGATCATCAAGTGACAACGGTAACTACAGTGCTATTTTTATGAATTTTCTTTCATACAATTTTCTCCAACATAAGCTCTTGAATCCAAAAATTTGGTCGGACAGCCTCATTTCATAGGCGTTGGATAACATTATGTAGCAACAACGATCTTTGGTCGCCACTTGATCTCAGATTTGCCAACAGGATATACAAATTCTCCAGTAATCCCCCAACTTTTCAAATTTTCTTACAGGAAACTCAGAATCCAAACTTTTCTAGCAATACAAGCTTTATATTTGGAAATATTCGAAAAAGAACAAAATTTTCAGTGCGCCGCAAATTACGTCCCTCAGTACAGTGGTGTTTACACTTAAAAAATCAAATTTGGATGTTTACCCAACCCCCCCCCCCCCCCCAAAAAAAAAAAAAGAAAAATGTGTAGCTACACCGCAATGGACACCTTACCAGGATATGAGAAAAAATTAGACCAGATGCCTCCCCCACCACTTTGAAAATCAAATCAACGCCAGTGACTCCATGTTTCTGCTCTTGTATTTAATTTTGAGCTTCATCAGTAGTTGGACTTTTAAAATTTTTCCTGGTCTTAATAAAACAAAAAAAAAATTATTAATTCAATCAATTAAATAAGGTAGGCGTTAGCATTATCTGATACTACGTAACCAGTCTCTTGAACTTATTGGTCAGAACGAAAATACGTTTGGTTTCTAAAAACGGATAGTCTTTTTTGAAGAGGCAAATAGCATCTAAGTGCTTTTGATGGAGTTGAGAGGCCGCAGATACTTTTAGTACTACTTAGTTAGGTTTGTATAAACCTTTGGTGCATACTTCGAGGGTGCTGGATGTCTGACGCGATCGGTCCACTATCGTAAGCGCCACCAACAGTTGGCGCGAAGCAAACATAAAATTAAAAAAAAAATCGCGAATCTTCAGACAGACGGAAAAGGGGATTTCCCAGGCTTGTGGTAGAAAGTAAGCAGTCTGTATTTTTGAGCTTTCGTTTGTAATAAATTTGATTCCAAGAAAAAATGAGCAAATCGCAAAATGACAAAAGAAAATTACTAATCTTTCACTACCTTTTTCCAGCGGAGGAACTTCTGGGCACTTTATACACCTGTTTATCGTCTGTGGGCCCGTCAGGTTATCTGGCAATTGAAAAAATCCCAAAACTTTTTGCAATTTTTGCCCGAACTAAATATTCAACATTTCGGGCACAGTAACGCAGGACTATGGAGAGAGGATGTGAAACATTGCTTCGTATAAGCTTTCATGTGTAGCGATTTTAGTAACTTTTGAATTTCATGAAAATTTTTGCCATTTTGAGAACTTTTATCAGCGATAGGCCTATACCTCGGTGGTGTAGATTGTTGAAAGAGACAAACCTAGCAGAACCTGCGGTGTACTGTTGAAGCATGCCACCACTTTGCTCGTCACAATGGCGCAGCAAAACTTTTGCCCAGAACGCGATCATCCAAATTTTCCGACTTTTTTTTTTGAGTGTTAACTTTACTGTATTGAGAAAACAATTTGTTTCCTTCAAGTTGAACTAAACTATGGAGAATGTATCGGAGAGAATTCGGGATTTAATGAAAAAAAAACCTGGACTATTTGAACATTATTATACTTATCCAGTATAATTCCAGATGACATGTATTTCCGAAATTTCAATGTTCAATTAGAGCCGGTGGCAATTACGTACCCCCTGCTCCCGTTGTAGCTACGCTATAGCGGTTCGTCAAATGACACTTTTACACAATTAGCATGATATTGACCCCTTCACATTTAGCTGATGTAATCCTCCTTCTGTGCCCTGCTGATTTTTTGTTAGCTCATACCAGCAGATAGCGTGAGCTATCATTGTGATCATTTCCATATGCAGCCTCAGTCTATCAATCTGTCTGCCTGTCTGCCGTCTGCCAGTATCTGTCTGTCCGCAATTTGTTCCGAAAGCTTTTACTCACGCATGCTTTCATGTTTTTTTTGAAACGTGGACGTAATGTTCTGTGGGTAGTGGGCCATCTGGGAGTCCAGCACTTTCGGCCCAAGGTCCCTTGAGGGCCCTATGGCCCATTTTGTGAAACTGTACATAAAATGCCTCTTCTCCTATAGATAATTTTATACACTGATGATGGCTTGTCATAATGGTACGAACTCTAGTAGTGGTCCTTTGACGATTGTAACTTTTTTGGGATCTTAGGCCCAGGATGGCCTCTAGGGTCCATTTTGTGAAAGGTTATAAAATGCTTAAGCCTGCCTTTAAACTATTGTTCAAAAAGTTGACAGTCTGTAGTGAGGATAATTGGTTAGTGACCTGTAGATGATATATGCTGGAATTATAGGTCTAAGGCCCCCATTTGGGCCCTTTGGCCTTTTTTATGAAATTCTGCAGAATACCCCACCTCCAAATGTCTCCAAATGTCCACCTCCAAAGATCAGGCCCTGAATTGATGGAATTGTTTGTATGACTGCCCGAATTCCAGACTTTAACCGATTTTACGGCCAACATATTTTGCATGATAAATGGCAAACTATTGCTTACCGCACTTGATCCCCGTCTAGTGCACCGTCTAATAGGCCTACGTCTATGCCGGTCTGGGAACGAGTCTAGGGGATGACCCCTCCCCCATTGGAACTTTTTTGAAGAAGGTGTTACATGCAATCTGGTGCAACAAATGCTCCCTTTGAAGTATAATTTTAAAATTTGACAAATTTGCGTATTGTGGGGAGTTAAAAAAAATGTCATCTCTGAGGGGCCCTGTGGGTTTACAGATGACAATCCCTCCGGCCCCTTTAAAAATTGTTAGAAATCGGGTGAACTTCAATCTGGGTGGTGCCACATAGGCTAATTTTTGATGGAGAATTTGTGTAACCGTAGCCTATACGTATTTTAAGACAAACAAATTTCCGTTAGAGGGGCTGGGGATTGCCCAATGGCACCCTTTGTTCTCTACTCCCCTCCCCCTTAATAAAAAAGGAATCTTGGGTGCGCCACTGACAAGAGAGCAATTCAACAGGTAACTCAAAACGTTTTAAAGTGAAATATCGAAATAGTGAAGAACCATCATGGCACTGAGTAAGTGAATAGCATGGGGGTTGGGTGTTAAAATTCCCATCACCAAATAATACTGTAGGCTTAATTGCGAAAATAGGTATGCTAGCGGGGTGAGTGCAACGTGGTTTAAATGATTATTTTAGACAGAAAAAGTTTGAATGTAACGAGTCAGTTGAAAAAGCGGATGGTGTGAAAAATTAGGGCAAATCTGGATTCGCTCACGAATTTTCGTACTGTAATTTTTTTTTTTGAGGAAACCATGGGTGATAAAGTGGAAAGGACTTCCTTGTTATGATCATGTTGGTGAAATCCTGAATTTTTGATGAGCTGGCCAAAAGACCGTAGTAACTGGAACAGCAAGTTGCATTTCTGTAGACTGGATCACTATTCGACGTAGGCCTAATTGTATGCAGCACAGGGAAAAATTTTGGCAATATTTGTTTATTTTTTATCGATTTTACATGATACAACATTTGCAGCTGTTATGTTAACGAATAAGTTAGGCAGTAACGTTAGGCCTAGGCTAGGCCTAACGTTAGGCCTAAGTTAATGCTACCCCCTAGGCTATACAGTTACACTCAGTGCTAAACGTTAATACTAATAGTAGCCTAGCCTAGGGCTGACATAACTAGTGCATAAGGACTTAGGTCTATAACAAGCTATAACAATCCAATGTCTTTGAAATACATCATCAAAACAGAGAAACATACAGTATAGGCTATTAAGTCCTTGCCCCCCTCCTTGTCCGGAGTCCACGCTACCTTGAACATAAGCTACAACATACTTCAAGAGTTCACTTCAAACCAATGGTTTATGCGTTGTTCCCTAAATTTGAGTCAATATTACCGTATTATGGTTTTCATCGGAACAAAAAAAGTTGATGAGACACATATGGTATGCAAAGTCACAGTTCCTTCGCTTTAAAGTATGGCGGTGGCAAACGTCAGGGTTACTCTGCTCTCGTCCACTAGTTAGGTACTGTTGAATATGGTTACTGCTTGCCCTCACTTGGTTACACATACAGTGGGTTTGCGGTTACCACTAGCCTTCAGTCAGTTACCGACAGCCTATAAATATCCAAGTAAATATACCCTTTTAAGATTGTACTCATCACTTTAATTTCTCAGTGAGTTTCCGAAACATTAATAGCCAATAGGTAATCTAACTGAATTCTCGAAACAGTTAAATCAACATACAGCCCCCATTTGTAATTACACAACTTCAACCACTTACTTTTACCGTAGTACAATCCCTTTTAATACACGCACAATATTAGTGGGGAAATTTTGCTTAACTATTTACATAAAGAAAAATTACACACAGAATTCAAATACAGAATTGAATATTTCCACACACCTATCCATCTGACTATTTCATCTTTCTGTCTTGAACAATAACATGACATGTTCACTATCTTTTGAGAGTACTAAAGCTACTTGCTACACCTAATAGTACTTTGAAAATGCTCAAAATGTTAACTCAACATATACTGTACAATGGCTAACTTCAGCTTAGTTTGTGAGGCAGCGATGGAATTTTTTCCCTTGGCTGTGTATGGACAGCACCCTTGTCCACAGGTTGTGGAAGTAAACATCCCTTCTCTGAGTTTTTAACAAATAAACTGAAGGTGACGGCCATGTCTGAAAACCACATGTAAGGACGGGTTGTCCCTATACTGCCACCTCACTTGACAACGATGTTATCGTGTCTTAACATACCACGCTGTCAGTTGCTTTTTAAATCATTCCAGGGACTTTTGTTTCTAGACACAAGATATAATCTACCTGAGCCATTGCCATTCATTGCAATGCCAAGGAATTTAACTGCCCCGCAGTCTCAATGGATGCAGCATCACTAATGCCTGAAAGAATTTGGCTTTCTCCTTTTCCCTCTGTGACACTTGGCCCTTCTTTGCCCTTGAACTTGTTATGTTAATTAGTTAATTATGTTTGTCTACTAATGCTGCATTCCTCTGAGCTCATGAAATGATGAAGTGGTGAGTTCCATCACCTCACAACTTGTGAGAAGTGTTCCATACTGCTCAGTATGAGACATAATTCTGTCAGAAACACAAAAATGGTTGGGGGGATTAATTTCTGCTAGCCTAAACCCCAAGTCCTAAAAGGTAAAGAGCAGTCCCCCCAAACTTACAGTATTTTGAAGAAAAAGCTAAATAACACAATTTTTATCTTATTTCTCTTCAAAGTATCTTCTATTACATTTTATGACTTAACTATTGCATATTCAAGGTAAACCAAGCAGTTATTTCTTGTAAATTTCACATTTGAAGAGAAAAAACATTGTCACATGATTCCCAACAGCCAATCATGAAACTGGACAGTCTACTACACTTCCTCAGTATGGGATGACTGCTCTTGCCCTTAAAGTTCCATGCACCATAAGTTTTAGTGTGGTTTACTTTTTATTTTTTAAAAGTAAAACTGAAGACCAAGCTAAATTTATCATACATGGCCAGCAAATGGTGGTTTGGGAATTTTCAAGTCTTTGATGAGTTAAAAACTGACAAAAACAAGATTTTTTGTTGACAAGATCGACTCAATCTTAACCAATCATTTTTCATTACAGTGCTGGTTACCTTTGCCCTGAATTAACCCCCAAAATAGCACTTAGATGCACTGTACAAGTTACTAAAAGGGAAAGGAGTTGCAAACATTCATAAATTTGTTTTTGCCCAAGAAGTAATTTATCAACAACAATATGAACTCTGACTCTAACAATGGGAAAAATAATTGGATATATACAATACAGCATATCAACTGCACCCTGCAATGCTGCCTCATTTTTAAGACAAAAGTTTTTCATCTCTTGCCCTTATACTGTAGTTATGTGTAGAAAAGAAATAGATCCCTCAACTTTGCAAAATTGATGTACGTAGTGGTAAGTCAGTCAACACAGTTTCTGTAAGTTGCTGGAAAAAATATTAGCACTGAAACTATTGCACAATATTTTGATCCTGGAGTGAAAGTGATTGCATCGGCTCTTACCAATGTTATTTTTGATCCAGCATTTTTGGTGCATTACAGGACATGGATAAGTACTGTAGTTTTGGAATGGTTTCGTGCCATGAGCCATGCCGCAGCAGACCTGCTTAGAAGATTTTAGAGATATGGGTTTCTGGCACTAGGATTTCTGTGGGACCATTTTTCTTCATAAAGTATTGGCCTGTGCACGCAACTGATCCTTTTATGGAAAACAAGGGTCCTATGACATCATGCAGATAAAAAGAAGTGCACTTTTAAAGTTGCCTCTATGGAAGAAACGTTGTCATTGGTTCCATAATAACGAGTTAATCCAATCATAACCTGCAAAAATGTCAAGTGATGCAGTTTAGTGTGTAGAATTACTGTATACAATTTCCTACCGTACTACAAACGTTTTGAATTCAAATAATACTCCCAAGTGCTGTATTTGTGTAACGATTAAATTTCCCAAAGAGGCGTTACTGGGCCTGGCAAAACAGTCTGGGAATTAAGTATTTATTAGGTATTCAATTTAGTGGAAGTACTTGAAATTTTATTTGCAGGTTTTTTAAAACAGGGCATAAGTTTTGTGCAAGAAGTAAGAAGAAAAATGGGTTCATCGTAAAGGAGCCATTAGATCTATGTTTCATTTTTTTGTTCGCTTATTTAGAAGAAATTCGGAGACACCTAACTCTTACTTACTATAAGACTCTTATCTGTGTACAGTGTGGTTTCTAATGGGGCATACAGATACTGAACTCACAACCAACATTTGGTATGAGCACTGAGTTGTACTTTTTCTGTTGCAAGGTTTTTGCAAATTAAGCTATATAAGCCTACCGTATTTACTCTATTAAACGCCCCGGGGGCGTGAAATTTTGGTTAAGGGGGGCGTTTATTAGAGTCAAATTTACGTGACTTCTGATAAACTGCTACATATGGCATATTTGTCCATTTGGTTGTCAGCTTCACAATCAGCTGTGAGCTCCTCCCCAATGATCGGTAACCAAACTAAATTCCCTATAAATGTGGTAGCCACGAACAGCACTCTAAACTTTGCAAGTGTGATCAACTTTCTCTGACATCTTCATATGTAACGTTACACACAGAAGTGACTTTTTTTAAGTGCCCGCGGCATATGCATTCATGCATGCTTTGAACAGTCTACAGCCAGGGCTCGCGGCCGGCTATGCGCACGTACATACGGTAATAGCATAATAGTTACCGTGAGTAGTACCATTAGCAGTACATTCGCGTTCACAGCATTTCACTGTTAAACAGTTTTCCTGTGTTGAATTTGGTTTTTCATGTTAGGCTGTTCGGATAGGCTAGCGAATATTTGTATACCTACTATACCTACGGTATGCACAGTACCACTTTTGAACCGCAAACGAAGCAGTACACGTTCGTGGTATGTGATAGCGTGATGGATATCAACAGAAATTAGTTGCAGAAACATGCCTTTTACTTCAGGATACAGTATGGGACTTAAGGAGATTTCGTGGCTTCAAGGCAGGACTATTTCATTTTCCTTTTACCATATTGTCTTTGGAATTAACACTTTATGCAATGTGACCAAAAAGTTGGGGGGGGGCGTTTATTAGGGAGGGGGCGTTTAATAGAGTAAAAACGGTAAATGATTTCACAGTTCACTGTATTATCAAAAAAAAAAAAATTATTTACAAAGTCAGTATCTTGGCAGCAATTTTTTTATGCTGCAGCCAGTTTTTAATGTCTTTGCCTCCTTTTTGGTTCCTTGCGGTAGAAAAGGAACCTATGTAGTCAGGTTGGCGTGTGTGTGTGTGTGTGTGTGTGACACTTGCTTCGGTACGCTCTAACTCAACAAGGGAAGGTTGGATGGAAGTTGGATTTGGTACATAGATTCGTCATAGGGAGAAGGTGTGCCCTATCATTTTTGGTGGAGGTCAAAGGTCATTTGGGGTTACCAGAGGTCAAAAACTAAAAACCTTCTCAACAGGATATTTCTAGTTAGGAAACTTGGATAGATGTCATACTTGGTGTGTGGATGTGTTATGGTGTAAGGATGAAATTGGATATGTTCGGTGAAGGTCAAGGGGTCATCTGAGGTCACCAGGGGTCAAACACTGAAAAACGTTTTAACACAGTATTTTAAGGTAGAAAGGACAGATTTCAAATCAATCTGTGTTTGGTTAAGGTCAAAGGTCATCAAGGTCACTGGAGGTCAACTGCTGGAAATGTTATTTAGAAAATCTTGTAAGCTAGATAAAGATAGTTTCAATAGATTCTTTATCTCACCTGGTTTTGCATGTTTACGCACCCAAACACCTTAGAAATTTGTCCTTTATGTTCGTTCAGTAATGATTCCTTCGGGTTGTACACATATTTTGGATCATTCAAAGTTTTAAGAGGGCAATAACTGAAATCTGTACATTTCACTGAGCACAGGTCACTCTGCATTAAACTGGTCTCGCTGCCAGTGGAAGCAATGCATGGATTCTACAATATGTCTCTTTAACACTGCTGTGCTCTGTGGGGTAACCTTATCCTCATTCTATTATCACACTTCATTAATCACTTGCTTTCTGCTTGACTGCTGAATAAACCCTGTTTTCTGTGTAGAGTAGCAAACTGGACAAGTGGTAGATTGTTTTAAAGTAGCAGCAAGTTTTATTTGAGAGCAGGTAAAAATAACTTGTGAGAGAAATACAAGGGGTGTTTTTAGCTCTCTGACCACATTGTGTATCATTTATTGGTGATAATATCAAATTTGATTACAAGCATAAATACATATGGAAATGAGGTGGTGTTTTTGAAGGATCACCAAGCATCACAAAAGTTGAATGTCAGTAAGGCCACAGAAATTTAATATTTGATTTTATGTAAAATTAGTACTAAAATACCCCTTGTGAAGATGTTACAAACATTGAGTATGAACTTTTGCTTAGCTGGCTGTACAGTTCTTATAACATCCAGCAAGGAACCACAGTGCCCATTGGGCTCTTGTTTATGAAGTTTCAACGTTGGGAACCGCAGCTTCCAAAAGATCAGGGAAAACCCTGTGTTACCAAAACAGAAAACAACGAAATTTGACTATACCTGAAACAGAATTTTGCAAACCTTGAAAAGTTTAAACCCAGAACTTTGAAAGACAGGAATTTTGATACTGTAGGTGAAAAGTCAGAGCTATTTGTTGTTTGGCTCAGTAGCTAATTTGTATCAGTTTGAATAATGTCTGTTTGAAAAATGTTATTTTACCATGAGATCTTAAAAACTGGTTGTGAGATTATGCTTAAATCTGTGAGACTTTCTTTGAAACTGTGGAAGTTGGCAGGCCTGCATACTACTGCATAGACCTGTAGAGTTGAATTCATTTGTGTATGCTTAGTCAATTGCAGTGCACACTTCAAAATTACTGGTTTTCAACATTTTACATCTTAAATAAAAATGTATGATGGTAATTGGACCATAAGGATTCATTTGTTAAATGATGACATCAGGGTGATGGTGGTGGAGAGGGGGGGGGTTGCTAGAGAGTCAGACTGCAGCAACTTGTGAAAAAATTATTAAAATTTTATCCTTAAAGTTCCCCTTAATTCTACTTACTTTGCAGATTGTGACGATTGAATAGCTGTGCCATCCAGTCAGGCATCATGTTGATTGCATTTGGAATGTTTGCTGTGGCTTTTGTCACTTTCCTTATCATTGCTGTTATTTACTTTTATCCAGTAAGTAGAATGCATCCTTCACATTTTCACAATAAGGAGAGAATATAACAGAAAGGGCCACTACCTCTAATATCCCCTTCCATTCCTAAATTAGGAAGTTTGCTTGTTTGTAATGCAATGGATTTACATACTTTCCAACAATGGTCTGTATTCAAGGAGATGTTGATGAAATAGCTGAATAATCACTTACAAGTGAAGTCTGTAGTGATTGAACATGTTCATCAATTGTGTTGACATTAGTGCTGATTGCCAATTGGATTTAAAGGCAGTTATTTCAACACCCCAGACAATTCCAATTCTCCCACCTTCCTGTTCTTCATTCAAGCCCCTTCTATGAACATCAGTCTCATCCTCTTCCATACAAAATTCCAGTTATATTGCTTCACGGCTAGTACATACAATACAAGGCCCATGTATAGTATTCCAAGCACTCTCGAAATGGTACATGCTGAGTAATTTAAACATCGTGAAAAAGCCTAAGGACTCTGCTTTTTAATTTGACGTCAGTCAAAGTGCTTTGCCATTTGACAATTGCTGTGGACTACTGTCAAAATTGTAGTTTGGGGTCTCAAATGACTGCCTTTGAGAAAAGGTCTGTAATTGTTTGACTTGGGGACCTCACCATTTCTAAAATTTTTCTCTGAACACTTTTCAGTCAAATGTTCTGTACTATACATCCATAATTATGATTTGTGGAATGGAAGTTTCCAACTATGACAGATTTTGTGGCCATATGTTGTTGACTTTCTGTGTTGTTAAAGGTCTTTGTGGTTACCTGATAATGCTTGGGGTGAATGAAATTGCTGAAAATGAGTTTTATCAATTGATACTGTAATACAGGTATATGGCTGTCACTGGTTAGCAATCTCTACCAATGCAGAGACACACCTACAGTAACAATTTCCAGCACAGCAGGTCCAAAGTAGTAACATGTATACTGTTGTCTAATAAATGCCAAATGGGCATACCATTTTTGAAAAGGGTGCATTTGTTTGAGATTATATTTTACTGAAAAATTACTAGCTGCTACAGCCCAAACCAGCATCTTCTAAACTAAGTTATGAATTTCATAGGTTCAAATGTGAAGAACTGCATGCAGAGCACTTCCCAATTGGTGAGAAACAGGGCTGTAAAACTCCAACCCCATCCCCCTTTTTTCCTTGCATTGGTGCTGTTTGCCTGTTGTTGCCTAGTCCCTTTTTTTTAATGTACAATCAAAGCATCCTCAACAATCTCAAAAGACAAATGACTCTTGTGCAGCTGTGTTGCCCTCAAAATATTTACAGGGGATTGTTAAAGGGGGATTGTTTATTATAGAAGATATAGTACAGTATTTGCAATGCCATTTGTGGAAGTACATGGTTAGGTGTTCAATGAGTAGGTAGAATATCACCTTTAATGCCTCTATTGAATATGTTGTGTCATTCATGCAAATATATACATTTACAGTCTTTGGTTTGGGTATGCACATTGACGGGTTCATCAATTTTAATGCTTGATCTGTGAGTAAGTATGCAAATTTCAATTCATACTATGTATGTGTCGATAATGGAATTTACAATTATTCGATAAAAGATGTAAGACAGGTGCAACTTTAAAATATCCACACTATGAATGGTACGGGAATCTGTGTGTCAAATGCAGAAATTATTTTCAAGCAAGTAGTTGTATTATGAAGGGTGCATATAAACAGTATGCCACAAAGGTATGCAAGGAAAGTTTGTAGCACGATGTGTACAGGATATCTTTTTGTTGAAGGCCAAGCCATATTTGCATGGCTTAATATGACCTGGGCCCCTAGAACCTGTTACCTTCAGGCCCCTTAACATTCCTTGATGCCAGTCAGAAATTACCAATGGCCGTAAAGGCCCTCATTCTCTTTTGGAAATATATCTCTTTGTTTTGTGGAATTGAAGTTTTTACTTTAATTCCCCTCTTGCTTGTTTTGGCATCCTGAAAGGCAGTCTACATTAACGTTTGAACTCTCCTTTTGAAGGTTTCTTCAGCTTTATGTTAAAGATGTGTTTTTAGTCACCACCAATCTAATTGAGTGTTTAATGAGTCAGGCAGGACTTAATTGCATCTGATAGAGATGTATCAATATTGTTGTAGTACTTGCAACACTGGATCCTCTCCATGATTTATTGCAACCTAATGAAGTCAGTCTGATGATGGTGCTTGTTACTCTGGATCAAAGGGAATTACTTTATTCTGATGGAGATGTATTAGCCTTGCAGTAGTGTTTGTGGTTTGATCAAAAGGAATCAATTCAGCCTTATTGAGATATTATCATTGTTACATTGATGTGACTCATGTACCAAAAGTTTGAGACTCTTGTTGTGGGTTGGTGGGCTGTGGAACAAGAAACTGTGCACTCCTTGATCCAGTCTAGCCAGCTAAAGGGCTGTAGAGATGCATCCAGTGATAGACTTAATTTCTGTGTCGCATCTAAGATGATACAGAGACAGTCTGTGCAACTAGAGACCGCACCTAGATAATGGTAACCACATGGCAGTAGCTTTGGAATTTTAAAGCCAAACACTGTGAAAAACAAAGTCTCTATCTTTTTGTTTATTTACTTTTTTTTTTATTTTGCAGGGCTCTGCTAAAGTCAGTACTATTCCTGGACTGGACCCTAGTGACACCAGGTAAATGAATAAAAGCAAAACCTTTTATTAGATATGCATAATGAGTAGAAGTCTGTCAACTACAGTAAAACTGACAAAAATGAACCGTGATCTGATGGAGCATCACTGTTTGGAACAGCAAATCAACTGTTAAGTAGAGTTCTGGATTCAAAGGTAATTACAGTGGTGGATTCAGCTGTAAGGTGCAAGTTCCGCAACAGGCACATGCCCTCTCTTTTGGCCATCAAACATGTTTAAATGCTTAAGATGTATTAAATCGCCTTTTGACTCCCCATTGACAGTGAATAATTAGAGTTTGTGCCCACTCTGTTGAAACTTTCGATACGCCTATGTAAATGCTATATTGTATATGGCTAACCAGGGAGTACAGTATGCACCATGGTAAAACTCTTGTTGGCATAAAACAGTAGATTTATAAAAAAAAGCTTGTGACCTCTGAATTATGCATATATACTGTGAAGTAGACACTAAAACACTTGAAACATTCATCTTTATCTTTTTACACTTACTAGGGAAGGTAATTTACCAGAAATCATTGCAGCTGGTAGCTTGCATCAATTTTTGGTCAAGTTACATGAAGAACATGGACCTATAGCCTCATTTTGGTATGGACCCAAATTCACTGTTAGTGTAGCTTCCCCAGATGTACTGAATGATTTGAAAGGAGTGTTTGATAGACCTGGTGAGTAATTGTAGTGTAATGAGAATGTGTTTCCATTTTTTTTTGGGGGGGGGGGCGGAGGTGGGGTGGGGGCAAGGAGGGAAAGGGGTAGAAGGGGGGATGGGAGGAAGAAAAACTAAGCATAAACTGTTACTTTGCATTTTTTGTCAAGTATAAAATACACACTGACCCAATGGGGTGGTTGTCTCTGAATCAGTTAGAGTGCATGTCCAGTTGAAGTATAGATAACGTGTACAGGCAAGATTATTTAATGGGACTAGGTGGATGGTATGTGGCTGTATACTATGATCATATTTGTTATTTGACTGTCTCATGTGAAAGCAGTGGTTGGTTAATTTCATGCTCTGTTTTCTTATTTTCCTTTTTTAGCTGAACTTTTTAAAGTTTATGAGTCAGTTGTAGGCCCTGAGAGCATTCAGTATGCAAATGGTGTTGATGGGAGAAAGAGAAGGAAGCTTACAGATCCAGCATGGGGACATGAACAGTTGAAAAATTTCTGTGCTACCTTTAATGAGGTATGACTACAGCTGTCATAGATTATAATTTAAATTAGTGTCATAGATCCTTAACCCTTTTCCATTGTGCTCCGATCGGGGCATATTTGTGCGCCTCAGGAGGGGCGGAAAAGCGGACGTAGCCCGCCCCGCTTCGGCTTCCTTAGGCCATTGACCCCGTGACCTTAAACTATTGTCTCTCTTGTTGTTGTGGCCGAATTTTCGGGTAGCTACTCACAGTTTCGAGCTCCGCGTGAAACAGTAAAGATGGGTGGCAGCCGAGCTCTCCGCATGGGTCCAAAAGGACCCAAACAACTTTAAAGGGTTAAAAAAAAAAAAAAAAAAAACAAAGATTGTGGGACAGATGTTGGTGTGTATTATGTTTGCCTACAGTAAAATACTGGTTTTAAAAATGACAGATACCAAAACACTATTCCACATTCCTTTGTACGTGCTTGTGCTATTTGGAAAACAGACTATGGTCATGTTGTATTACCATTGCTGTATGCTATTAGTAATAAATTGCTGTATGGTCATTTTCTATTGTGATTGCTGTATGTAATAATTGCTGACAAAGGTCTAGAATGAAAGGAAAATAGCAGTTACTATGCACTATAAATTAATACTAGTCTTTATTACAACCTGGTGTTCAAACTCTAATGTGAAATGGCTATGATTGGAAGTATAGTACAGCTCTGAATGTATGTACTGTGTACTGCAGGAAATGTTTGAGCATCCCCTTCTAGGGAGTGGGAGACCATGAATACTTTGTCCTTCTCTCTGGCTATAAGCCTGCCAATAAATTGGAGCAGGTTTTTGGCAGATACATATTTCAGAAAAACATTTTAGCTCTACAAGAGTTGAACACTGCACAACTCTGAGATATGTTCATGATTGGCTGGGAGTTGAGGAAATAATGTATGATTATAATACAACTTTGTAGCATGTAATAATTTGAAAGGAATGGTTAACCTTCTGGAAAATATTTTATTGTGACTGGAAATATTTTGAGGGATGAATTTTTGACATAAAAATCCCTTGAGCATTTTTAGCTCATACCAGCCAAGCTGGTGGGAGCTGTTTAGATCGCAGGGCTCTATCGCAGGCTCCGTGTCTATCTTTCAGTCTGTAAACAATTGTTCAAAATGACTCTCCACCCCACATAATTTCATGGATTTGTTTAAAACTTGGATGCAATGTCATTTAGGTGATGGGCAATGCAGGGTACTGAGGAATTGGTGGTCCAAATTTCCATATAGGCCCCGTGGCCCATTTTATGAAATTTTGCAAAATGCAAATTCTACAGATTGTGTTGTACTATGTTAATGGTTTGTCATAATGTTACTCTGGTGGTGTTCCTTTTGGGATGCTCAGGGTTTTTGGATCTGAGGCCCAAAATTGGCCCTATGGTCCATTTTGTGAAATACTGGAAAATGCTCCTCCTCCTACAAATTGTCTTGTACAACTGATGGTTGGTCATAATGCTCTTAGTTGTTGGTACCTTCATTATATACAGAAATTTGGGGTCCAAGGCCCAAAATGTGGTCCATTTTGTTAGGTAAAAATTCAATAACTGCTGGTTCTTTAAGAGGTCTTCTACCATCTTTTACCCTCCTTCCAACTGTTATATGTTGGTGGAAGTAATGTGTGGATAATATGTCTCTGACTGTGTTGAGAGAGGTAGCGTTTCATTTTTATTCTATTGTCACAGCCCATTAAGCTCGTTTTATGCTTGGTTAATTGCTTACTTAAACTTTGTCTGCTGGAAAAACTGTGAATGGGGCGAATGGTTGATTGCATTAAAGCAAGTCATATGTGAGAATCATCTGTAAGCTATAATTGTTGCCTTTGTTATTAATCTTTTGGTCAGAGACAAAAAAGTTATGTGGAATGTACAAGGGGTCTTTACACTTCTGAGCACATTGTGTATCAAGTTGGTGGTTCTGTACAGTCCGGTCACAAGTTAATAAAGTAGGTTATTACACATTGAAATTGGGGAATAATTAAAACCACTTAAAGGACCAATCCTCTCACTTCAAACTAAACTTCTGGTAGGAGGTGACAGAAACTCAATTGGCTCAGCTTTTTGATTGATTGCTAATTCAAACAATGCAGAGTGCCAAAGCTTATATTACATAGCATGAACTGTACTAAGAGTGTTTTGATTACACACATTGAGCTTTTCTACACCCACCCTGAAGCAATATAAACTGAAATGGTGTCTGGATAGGATGAGTGTCAGACAATTGTGGGAGGAGCTTAACTAAGAAGGTTAGGAGAATTGGTTCTGTTTGGGGTGAGAGAACTGGGCCTCCAAGTATAAGACAAGTTTAGTAAACTAAGGTTTTAAATTGAACCATCCTGTTAGTGGATCCTATGTTTGGTTGGGCTAAATGAATAAAGTATAGATATACTTATATAATACATCGAAATATCACCTTTACCTTTCGTGAGCCAACATTAGGTTTAAGGAGTGAAAAGTTCTACAGGTTTGAGCCTCTGTACCATTATAGTAATACTTGGTTCAAAGTATTTTCTTTAGCACATGCAGGAATTTAAGATAAGATAAGATAAGGTAAGATCAACTTTATTAAACCCCACAAGAGTAACTGAATGCCCGCATAAAACAGAAAAAAAAAACAATAAAAGAGGATTACGAAAATATATACACACAAACAACACTTAAACAATAAAAGAGAAGAACTAAGAGAAAGCATAAGATGTAAAATATGAGAGGTAAAAGTATAAGACAATAGGAACCAAGAAGGCAAGAATTAGTGTTTGAAATTAAGATTATGGAATTTGATACATTGTGGTATAAAAGAGGAGGGGTGTCGTTTAGTAATGGAGTAGGGTAATCTCATTCTGCCACTTCTAGGAATAAACGCATTATATAAAACAACACTAAGTGGGTGATCATTATCTTGCATAATCTTCATCAGTTTCGTCCCCAAACGACGGTGATATGTCATAGTCAGCGATGGCTGAACTTCCCCTATGATACGACTTGCCTGCTTAATAATGGTGTCGATTGCATATTTATCTCCAATGCGTATATTCCCACCCCACGATAAAAGGTTATATTGCCAAACCCCACAAATAACAGAATTATAAAACATGGCAAGGATATTTTTATTTACATTAAATTTGTTCATAATATGCATACAATACATTCTAGGGCTTAGTTTTTTTCGATAAAGCTTCTAGGTGTTCATGCCAGGAAAGTCGATTGTCAATCACCACTACAAGATACTTATAAGTGTCCACCCTCTCAACCATACTTCTGTTTATAGTGACAACACTTGGGACATTATTTGACTTCCGATAATCAATAACCATTTCTTTTGTCTTCTTTACATTTAGTTCTAGAAAGTTGTTGGTACAATAGTTAACAAAATTGTTTATCTGCTCAACATAAGCCGTATCATCGTCCTTTGTTATCATACCTAGTAAAGCAGTATCATCTGCAAACTTGACTAGAGAACAATTTTCAAATTTTGATCTAGCGTCTGAATTATACAAAGTGAATAAAAATGGTGCCAGAACTGTACCTTGAGGCGCACCAGTGTTTGACACAATTACATTTGGGGTCCAATACACTTCCAGTTAAAAAGTGAAAAGGAAAAACAGTTGAAAAGGTTAAAAAAAAACAGCAAGGGGACCAGCTATGTGCACTTTTGTCAGAGGTGGTTATCAGCAATCAATACTTTTATCAAGCAAGCAGACACAAATCAAGAACACTCCAAAATCTTATAGTACTGTAATACAATCTAAACAACAAGCATTTTTCATGAACATTCCTCGTATCATCCATGCTGGGATTACCATATTCATTTTCTTGCAATGAGGGCATGGAAGACTGTACTGAGTAATGGGTCAAACAGGAGGAAATAGGAAGGTATGTCTCTCTTTGAGGTGTGAGCTACTGCACCCTTGGTGCTCTAGTTTGAGTTTAGTTTCCCTCATTTTATTTCTTGCTAAGAAGATTAAAAGTCCAACTACTGTAATGAAATTTTCTTGGATGTTTCACAGTCTGATGTGTTTTGTATTATAGGGTGATGAGGATCTGCATCGACAAAACTCCTTTTACAGATATCTTTACCATTTTTGGAGGAGTTTGCTTTCATTTTGCTAACATTCTGGAAATAACCTTAACTTGGGCATCTAAATCTCAGCTGAACTTTAATGCATTCATAAGCAAACATATTTGCATTTCAACAGTTATACTTTTTGTGTCTGGAGCCAGTTCATATAGTAATATAATATTTTCTTCTTTTAAATTCTTCAGCTTGGTGAAGAAGTTGTAAAGAAACTTGCTTCCTTGCCACAAGATGATCATGTTGCCCTTTGTCAGTATGCTCTTGCACTCTCTGTCAAAGGCTTGTCACAAACCTGTTTTGGCAAGTACTTTCAAGATGACCGCAAATGTTATGAATTGAAGCGTAATCATGAAATAGTAAGTTATGTTCATGTTATCATGAAAATATTTCAGCAGTAGTTTATTTGAAGTACCTGTAGAAACTGCCTTTCCAGTGGGTATATGTGTAAATTGAGCAGTCAATATTTTTTTCCCTTCATGACATGGAAAAGAAAAGTAGTACAACCTCAGTCATGTGACAGTCGCAGAAGGCCCTGTGACAGTTACAGAAGGGACTTAGGCAGTCACAGAAGGCATTGTCATAATGTAATGCACTTACTAGAAAGTCATGTTACCTGGTACCACATTGCAGTTGTTAAGGTTCGGAATCATATTAAATCTGTGTGCTTCAGCTAGTGTAGACTGCAACTGCCTCTGCTAGGATGCAGTTGCCTCAGTAATGCTTTGCGGTTGCACACATCACAATAGCAGGTGTAGGCCGATCTTCTTTTGTTGATGTGTTGTATAATTTATAAATCATGGTTGCTGCTGCAGCTCGGCAAGATTGACATGTTACCTAACTACCTGACTGTAGACAGACTAAATGGGGCGACGTGCACTGTTTAAGAAAAGATTTCCTTACTGGCTAACAGTAGCCCTAATCCTAACCTAATCCGTAGCCTAAACAAAGAATACAACCAGTACAGTACAATGGCAACAACCAATCAAGAAACACCTTGTTAAACAGTGTGCATCAACCAGACTAAATGGGCAAGTAAAAGACTAAATGGGCAAGTAAATTGTTATTGATGGCCTGTGTGAGGTAATTGTACATGAGCTTTTACCAACTCTGTACTAGGTTACCATGTACTGGTTTAATGGTTTCCATTATTCATTAGAAATGGAGTAGCAAAAGCAAGCCAGTGGGCCACAACTGGAAATAAGGCTGTGGCTGGCCCTACTTCACCAATTGGTTAGAAACAGAGCTGTAAAACTTCATGTAAACCTAATTCATCATTCATTAAAAGTTGTCAGTAGAGTAAGATTACCTGCAAGATTGTGATTAAAGACATTCATTCCTCACCCCAGACTGTTCCAATTCCTCCAAGCTACTTACTTCTAACCCCTCCCACATTTGTCTGAAAATCATCATCATCATCCAGAGAAAATTCTAGTTCATTGCTTCATGGCATACCCTGTCCAGCATATACAAGGCTCAAATGTATAATCAGAACCCTTGCAGTATATGCTGTGTAATATGAGCTACACTCCATTCTTTGAATTACATGTCAATCAAAGAGCTGTGACCAATTGAAAATCTTTGTAGACTACTGGTAAAAGTGTAGCTTGGGGTTATGAATGGTTGCCTTTAAATGAGCAAATGCCTTCAAAGGTAAATTTGTAGTCCTGGACATGAAAATGCATTTAGCTAAATTAAGTATAATTTAAGCAAGGAACCAAAGTATATTTACCATATAATGAGTGTCTTTGGTTTAATTCAAAATGTAGTTGGTCTTGAAGTCACCTAATTCATAATGTGAAACATCAGTAAAACTCAGTAAAAATTATTCTTTTTTCATCTTTCAACTCAAAAATTTTCTTGTAAATGATTGGTCTTAGATTATTTTTGCTTCATTTAACAATTAAGTAAAACAACCTTGTCACATCAGTATTATAATTCAGGTAGGAATTAATCAGATGAAATGAAAAGCATAGACAGTGAATACTGTGCAGCTGTATGATAATAATCACATTTACCCTTGATGTTTAGGAAACTTTGTTTTTCTCTTATCTACACAGTGTTGGAATGAGATGGAAGCAAGGGTGGGAGGAGAGTTAGATCAGGAGGGAAGTCAGAACCAGAAGAAAGTTGATGAGGGTAAGGCAAATAGGAACAATGCTTTCAGTGACAGTTAGGGCTGTCCTGGCATTCTAAAGCCCTCTTCATTCTAGTATTAGAGTATATCCTTTCATACAATGTTCTATTACTTTAAAACAGTGCCTCATTCAGTCAATGAACTAAGGGACCAAGCAGGATATCTGTCAAGGGAGTTAAAGGGGGGGGGTACTTTGTCCCCACTTTAGAAGATGGAGGATAAAAAGCCCCCCTTTTCATTTCCAAAACAATAAAAAGTATCAGTATTTTTTTTAAGAAGAGGATACCTTTACAGCACTGTTCAAACTAGCATATAAACAGCCTTTAGAACGTACCCTTCAGATTTCACCATGCAGGGTCCTTGAAGCAAGCTTTTCCCCCCTCCCGAAGACACTATTAACTTTGACCAAGGCCAGCATCAATTTGGACTTGGAGCTTGGCAGTAAGGAATCCCATATCCTCTTCATGGAGTTTCTCTCCGAATCCCTGCCAAAGGCCTTCACTAGTAATGGGCTTTACTACGATAGGTCTGTTAGCTAAGCAACCACAGTGACTTCTTTCGATCATTGGCTAATTCTTCTTTTCTTTCTCTATTTTCAAAATGATGTTTTTAAAAGCACCATACCATACATGATTAATTTGTTGAGTAGAGAGGAGATACGCTTGATGGAGTAGGTGGTCTTTCATAGTAGTATTAGTGTTTTGGATGAAATGGTTGCCTAATAATGCATTATAGCTGTTTTTCATTATTGATCTTGAAATCAAGGTCAAAAGGGTCAAATTTCCTTTACAATGAGGTTGCTTTAAGGGGGATTGATTTTGCCAATTTTGCCAGGCGGTAATACTTGTAAGCAATGAGTTCTATGAAAGTTTTGTTACACACTGATTAGGAATTCAGGAGAGCGGGATTTCCTTAACTTTGATTTCAGAAATATGTGACACCCACACCCCAACCTAACCATCCAGACCCTTCATTCTATCTTGCCCATTCTGTTTTTGGCTGTTGTTAGTAAAAAGCTGGAAGGATTTTATATTTGAAGTAGAAAAGGAGTTGGCAAGGGGAAGGGGTCTGAACAAGTCAGATGCTGTGCTCTCCCATTCCCATTTTTTGCACTTCAAAGAGAGCCATTATGCAACTTGTTACAATACTTACAGTGTGTTACTCAGTGCAGCTCAGGTTGTGTATTTGAAAATGAAAGAAATCCATTTCTGCATAATTTTCTGAAAGATCTGTAGTGGTCAAACTCAAGCTCTTGGAAAGTGAGGGTGCATGTGGGTATTAGTGACTTCCCCATTTTCCTGTCTCTATAATCACGCCTTATAAACATTGAATGGCTTTTTGTTTTGGTTTGAAAAGCATTAAAGATATGATCAATCATGTATTCTTTTGCAGCTTTGAAAAATTTGAAGGAGATGCTAAAAGAAGTTATGAAAGAGAGGGTGGCCAGTCCACCGAAACCTCAGGAGAAAGTATTTATTGACTTCCTGATGGAAAAGGGTGATGTTTACTCGGAATCAATGATATTAGCAGATTCATTGACTTACATGGTTGGAGGCATCCACCCTACTGGCTACTGTAAGTTTTTAAGAGACCAGTGTTAACTAATGTGGTAAAAAGAGGGGAGGGCCCTAGATACATTGTTATGCAGATGTTTGTGGATGATTAGAATTTTTTCTTATCATATAGTTCTGGTTTTTTAAGAGCAAGGAAAGAAATAGCATCTTGAAATTAAAGGTATTCAATTTTGTTTGTAAATAACCACATTGTGTTGAGTAAATTGGGATAGTCCAAGATGAATTTATGTGGGGATAATACATGGTCACCTGACTGTTATGGACCAATTGAAATTGAGGACTATTACCAAGTATGAATGAATAGTGTGAATATGCTGTATGAAGAGGGGTGTGTCAAGTATTTTGAGAGTATCCAAATAATTGACAATTCCTTCATGCCAAGCAGTTAGAGTATTTTTTTCACTTTGTGCAATAAGTCTTCAAAGAAGGAGTGCAGTATTCATGAACACCTTTACAACTTGATAGTTTACTCCTAAAAGAAGGGTCAAAGGTCCAATCAAGCTTTGATATGTTATAGGGTACTTGTTTTAAGCTTTTCGGTGAAATTTGCATTGAAATCTGATGTGTAATTTTCAATATATGAGCAGGTAAAGTCATATTTTCAACACAAAGTTCAGTTGAAGCAAGCACACATGACAACAGATTCTCACATCAAGGAGCAATCTCTGCACCAATTTTGTCTGCCACATTCCCATATTTTCAGCAATTGAATAAGTGACATGAAAGGTCCTATTCGTACTAACTTATTGGTCAACACAACAGTTTCACACGACACCAAATAGTATAGATTTAGTGTTCCTTTCACATATGAAATTTAAATGTTTGTGTGAACTCTTCCTTTAGAGGTTCCTGTTAACATCGTTAACTTTTATAGTTGTCTGTATTTGTTTCCAGTGCTAGCTTGGACGATGTACTTTTTAGCAACTCATAAAGATGTTGAAGAGAAACTTTATCAAGAAATTATCAAAGTGGTAGGAAAAGACAAGCCTATTGCTGCTGAAGATGTTAGTAAACTAAAGTAAGTACTGATACTAATGTCTGCTGTTGATCTTTAGAGAAGTCAGAAAACCAAATATTTTTTTTTTTCTCTGTGAATTTAAAAGTTTTTCCAGAAAAACTTGATTTAATATCCAGTGCCAGAATCTCACACAAAGGAACTGGTAAAACGATTGAACTTGTGTTTGCAAATTACACAAATACCTTTTACCAATTGGCCCTACCCTCATGTAAAGGGCATTTTCCCCCTTGCTGTCATGAAATGGTCAACAACTAGGGTTAACAAGTGCTATTTGGGTTTTAAACATGCACATTTCAAGCAAAAATACTGAATGGGTTTGGATCATTTCCCTTGATATTGTCTCTAGCATATAATGAGATAATTTATCATTGCACAGGACACAGGTCAGAGCATTTTAAAGATTCAGTCAAGTAAAAAAATAGTGTTGTGTGTAAGAGGCTGTGCAACAGACAATAATATTTCTTTGGTGAGTTTTGTAGTACATTTGTTGTCAAACTCTAGCTGTAGTTAGTTATTTAGTTATATAGGATTTAACGAAACACCAACAGGAATGTGTTATAAAGTGTCACACTGTTCAAATACTGTTTGAGTCCTCCCGTTTAGTCGCCCCTTATGACAAGCAGGGAATACTGTGGGGATATTCTACAACCCCCAGCCCACAGGGGGCTGTAACCTGAAAGAGGAATGAAACACTAGCATCCCTTCCCCCTCAGGCTGTTGACTCCATATTGTAGTATGATGGGATTATTGTAGTATAATCCCATCAATTTTATAGACTTTCAAACAAAATGCATAAATATCAGGGAATAGCATGCAAAGGCCATTACATAAACCTTAGGGACCAAATCAAAATTATTTATGCGTGCTCGTACGCTTCTTAAAGCCAGTGCACGCCCAAACAATAAAATAATCCGAACCTGTGCCGAAACTCCCCGTGCTTACACACAAACAGCTTAAGGAAGTTCCAGCAACCTGCTATAATCCCGTGCCGTGCACTTTGATTCAGCACGGTATCCTTTGTATTTGGCTTAGCGGCATTTCTTTACCTGCTCTGAACAGAAACAACCGATGTTTACATGCATTAAAAAGAGCTAGATGTCACATGGAGGATAATATTAGCCGCCATGACAGTAGCCGCCATTACTGGAAACGAGTGCCCTAAGTGTTAAAAATGGATTGAGGACACATGCATGTTGATGCGGGGAGTTCGTTAAAGTAGTAATATAATGTTAAACGGACACCAACGGGAGTGCGTTGTATAGTATCAGTCAACTCGATTAATGATCAAAGTAATTTATTTTCAAGTACCGTATGGTTTCACTTTGGTCGCCCCTCACGGCAGGTGGGAAATACCGTCTGCAAACTCTTCAACCCACAAGGGGCTGGAGATTTACGTTTTTCTATATCTACAATGTGCTGTTTGTTCTTAACATCGTGAGTTTAAAAATCAAACTGGACTTTATAACTTGATCACACTTTAGCGCCGCTAGGATTAGCTTCTGTGGCTTTTGTCCACTGCGCAGTGTGTGCATCGGAACCAAAAAATCGGTTTGTCACTGCAACTTCTGTACTGTGTTAATACAGTAATGTACCACAAGTGTTCAAATTTCTTGTGAACTGCTTTCTTGGTACGTTTATGAAAAATCAACCCTCTGTCCGTTCGTGATAATGACACGTAAAAATTTCCTAATGCATCTCCTGTCCTAGATTTCACCCGCACATGTATCGTTTAAAATGTACGGTAATATACGGCAGTGACCATACACCTACGAACTTTCGTTCGTTCGCTGTCTGTGCTTATGTTCGATGTGTGCAATGGAACAGATACGTCACTCCGGCACACTCCACTTTAGCAAATGGGGGATACAGAAAATATGGGGAAAATATTTTGCTCCCTTTGCCATATATTTAGGAAACTTTGGGCGTAAAAATCTTGCAAATAGTGAAAACATCAATAAAAAATTACGGGCAATATAAGGATAGGAATCATTATAGTGTTTGAGTTAGTAACAGGATGGAAGTAAGAGGAAAGAAGACTTTTTTCGTGCACACGGTGTGAAATACACCTTCGAAAGAATGTGTACGATCTTAAATCTGATAGAGTGAATTTTGCTTCAAAAAAAATTTCTCTCCCCAAAATACGAAGTTTTAGCGATTGACTTGAGACAGAAGAATTTTTTTACGGTTGAAATATGTGCATACATTATGTAGACATAACTGTATTACTAAAAACTAATTCTTTAGATCATGTAATCATGTCATGTTAATTTTAGGGATAACTTGACAAGTATGAAATCTAGAAACATCGAGGGTTCTTCCACGTATATCCCATTTGGGTATGTGTTTATACGGCAATGGTAAGTATAAAATTTCTTACAGGTGTTTCGCGATTTAAGCTGCGTACAGGTAGGTTAAGCAAATTAATTCGTAATTTAGTCGCCGCAATACTGGGATACGCCTACTTGAAATTATTACTGACATTTTACTGCTTACCCAACTTTATAAGGGTACTGGCAAACAGTTTTAACAAGGCTTTGCATAGAAAGTGTTCTGATCCTTTCGCTGTAGTCTTGTGGACCACTTAGATTCCCCTTGGCCCTTCTCTCAAGAACTTTTCCCAGCTGGTGATCCAAAACATGTAAAATTCAACCCCACGACCAACTCTGGTCCTGGTGGAAAGACCCGGCGGAGTTATTCAATGCCTTGCTGCCATGCAAAACCGTGAACTTGTGATGTTTCAAAAGGTGTAAGACTTCGGTTTTCTCCACAGGCCTGGGTTTTGCCCAGGTGGCATCTGTGCTTGCCTTATGGGGGTTTGGGGATGGGAAAATGTGCACGCCACTTGCTATAGCAACACCATGGTCAGCTGGGGTCTACCAGATGTTCCTGGATTCAATGTTCCCAAGGTTCCATGCTCCCCATTTCTGTATTTCTGGATGAATTGCAGATGATTACAAGGTTCATTTTTCCTGAGTTCCCAGAAGTGCGGATGTTTCCAAAATTAGGGAACATTGAACCTTGAGAACAGCGAACATTGACAGAGCCATGTTATCCAGGAGGAAGTCCCCAAATGAGCTCTGTTTATTAAAAAATTATGGACTTCATAATGAAGCTGGTAAAAAGAAATACTGTGAGGGAAAAGATGTTTTAGTGCATAAATCTGCAAAAATTCTTGCGAGTGCACAATTTTATTCCCCCCCCCCCCCCCCCACCTTTCCAGCTGCAAAATTTAGTGATTTAACTACGTTGTTTGAGAGTTCGATTTATAGGGCCAAAAAATTGAGTCATCCCCATAAAGACAGCAGAATCATGATAATATTTTGCAATCTCACCATGTCACACTAATATATATTTGGAGAATTTTTGACAGCTTCTTGTAACACTAATATACGGGATAATTTTGTAGATTTTCACCTTCAGCAGATACCAACCTAGTCAGTAAAATATGCTGCTGTATGCTTTAAATCATGTTCTGGAACAAATTAAATGTTAATAGGCACTTAAGCGTAAAAATAGGAAAGGCAACATTCACCACAGCACAGCTTTCACGTCGACAAAATCGATTGTAGATAAACATAGGATAGGTTCACAATGTACACATGTGCTATATGTTAGGCAATGGCGAAGGTGCCAAGACTTGCTGAAGAAAATTACATCGTAGAGAATAACTTTACATGTAAAACTCACAAAAGTATTTAAGATTGTTGAATGGGTGTTTTTACACATGCCTTGTAAATATTTTTAATTTTCTTGGTCACGTGGATTTTTGTCAACCTTTTCCGTACTCGATCCTGCTGGGTTGTACTGCCGACTAGCACAAACGTATACAAATATTACCAGCTTACTTCCTCAGCCGAACCATACATTTTCGGCCTAAATTTTTCAGTTTAGAGAGCTAGACACTATGTGTTTTCAAATTTTCTAATGTCGAGAATTGTCCCTGTAGAATATCGTCAATTTATTTCCACCCATATATAATTCATAGGGCGAACCTTTTTACGGGACTCCATTGTCAAAATTTGCGAGATCCTTTAGCTGGCTATGGTCTCTGTAGGCCTCGACCAACACAATCAGTACGCTACCTTCTCGAACGCAAATTATCAACGGAGCTGCACTGGTGAGCAAAAATGTCTGCGAGTAACAAAATGCACTCAATGCTGGTGGTATCTAGTTTTCCCAATCTGGTTGTCTTTGATTTTTTGCGAGAGTGTGCTAGCCCATGCTCCCTATTGTACATGATGAAAAGCAGCGTGTCCACACGGCAACAGATTACTGCTCGGCCTGTCAGCCACTCTTGAACAATAGATCTATTCATGGAGTGCGGCGGCGTGTTTCACGGGTGCTGATTATCGGCGTGCTGCCACGGGAACAGTGCACACGCATACTGAATTTTGATTTGGTCCCTTATGCAATGATGTCATGTGACATCATTCTGGAGGGCAGGCATGCTCTTGCCATGAGATAGAGGTCATGCAGAATAGACTACCAAAATGTGTCCTACTTTACACAGATCAGCTGTCTGTATTTGTGTTTGCGTAAGACAGGTGTTGGGCGCGGGCCAATTTAGGGATCAGTGGGATGGGGTTTGAAAATGTTTGCTGCAGTAAAAATTCCTTACATGCAAAATGCTGCAATATTCAGGGATTGATGATAAAGAAAAAATGTTTGTTCTTAGTGTAGTATAGATGCAGCTGTATAGATCAAATGGAACAATCTTCATTTTGGAAAAAATAGCTTTAAAGGCCAAGAGTAGTCCCCCCAAACTTATGTTGAAACAACAGCTAAATATCTCAATTTTCATCTTATTTCTCTTCAAAGTATCTTTCATTTTATTCAATATAAACCAAGCAGTTACTTGTAGTAAATCTCACCTCTGAAGAGAAAAATTGTTGTCACATGACTCTCAACAGCTAATCATAAAACAGGACAGTGTTCTGCACTACTTAAAGTTGGGGTGACTGCTCTTTCCCTTTTAACAAACACTGAAATTTGTTGAAGGTATGCAAGACAGTTTGCACATATATTGTACCATTACAGGTTACTTTCTATTGTGTGACTTCCTTTTTTCGCAGAGTATCTGTAATAATAATTCAGGTCTTGAATACCAAAGTCACTGAATACTGAAGTCACCCCAAATGTGGGACAAGCCTGTATAAATTAGGTGGCCAATGAACTTAACAATTCAGAAGAAACCTGTTTCTTTTAGAGGTCTGTTTAGATTGAATCCCTTCTTGGCCTTTTGGCTAAGATCATGTGTAGTATATCTGTTCTTTCCATCCAGTCTAGAATGGAGCCATAGATGACAGACCAATGATGTAAATGGTCCGAGGGCCGTGAGGTTGGTCAGTATTGTCCTATGTACAGTGGACGTAATACCTTTTTTGGGAAACAGTCAAAGTTCGGTTTCGCCAAACAGCCCTTTATCAGCTCTTTGCCAGAGATGTGGGAGGACTTTAGAAAAAGTAAAAGTGTTTAGATTGGAAACCATAGATTGAGTTGTCAAAAATTGACCTTTATAATCGTCTTGGTTGCTAGGCTTCATCATTTCAATGCTGTAGCAGATAGTCGCTGGGTCACAATTAGAGGCTTTTCACATGACATCATAATACTCTCCGGTGGCCATGTTGGAGTACATGTAACTACGTAGTAAACCACACTGGGTGTGCTTGCTCCTTGAATGTACACACTGTGCATACCACAATGCACTCTGTGCAGTGCGTTCGGCACAAAGCCACATGTATTTGGCATGAATGTCCTCCAGCATGGCGGTTTTGTGACGTAATTGCAAAGCCTCTATACAGTACAGGTGGATCTAGGCACACACTTTCCCTATTGGCTATCATGCATGCTTCAGAATGCTGCAAATATAGCACTATTCAGTGTATTAGCCTTCTTTCAGGCAAAAAAAAAAAGAAAGGGCAAAAATTTTCCAACCAGGAGGGAGAAGGACACCCTGTCCCAGTATGCTTCTTATCAAATTTTGTGCCCCTCCATTTCAACCTCTGGGATATGCCCTGCAGTAACCTTTAATAAGTCAGAGTGCTTGGATTTTGTACATAACGAAGAGTAATGTTTAAGTCCAGTATTCATCTTTGTTTAGAATTCTGCTCTCTGTTGGGATTTATGATTGGACTAGCACTAAAAATTTTTTAAGTTAGATTGGATGGAAACATTATCACTTGGAGTTACTATCATCTGAACACCTGTTCCTCACAGACTTAACTGTTAATCTTCCAACAGATACATGAAACAAGTTCTCAATGAAAGTCTTCGACTAAGTGCATTAACCCCTTGGGGTGCCAAGGTTCAAGAATTGGATATTGAGCTTAGTGGACATGTTATACCAAAGGGGGTAAGTTTAAATCCAATACTTTGATTGGCTGATTGTGTGGTTTGTTATGATAATATATTAAATTCCAATGTTTCATAAAAGAATACCATGCAGTACTAGTTCAATACTCTCATAGAATATGGTAAGTTTGAACATCTTTTGGGTTTTTGAAGCATTTACAAATAAATTGTCATAAAGTTGGCAGGTTCCTGTTTGGTTGGGAAATTGGAAGAGTCTGGAAAAAGTTAGGAATTTTGTTGTCATCTTGAAAATCCTTAACCTTGGAGTATTTGGTCTTTAAAAATTTCTGCATGGTCTGATAATATGAAACCTTACACTTTCAGTAGTTATGATCATGTTTAGTTTATGTCCATGCTCATGCAAACATGTAAAAAATATAGTAAACCTTGTATGAAACCTTTAGTTTCATTAATAGATAAAAAGAATGTCTCAAAAGTTTTGAAGTTGAGTATTTCATAAATGTGGTAACTTTGAGCTGGATATTTATTCTCCCTTTCCAGACCTCTATCATTACAGCTTTTGGTGTTGTAATGCAAGATGAAACTATTTGGCCATTACCCAACCAGTGAGTACTCTGAATTCATTGTCATATTTTACTTTATTATAAACTGCAGTTAACTATCTTCCAGATCAAAATTGCTTCATTTAGCAAAAAAAAAAAAAAAATATGAACAAGTTTGGGAAAGTCCAGTTTATCAATCAAACATTTTCAAGTTTTTCACAGGACAATTGCATCAGAGAGGGACATCATTTTCATCATTCAGTGCATTTTTTTTAAGAATGCAACTTTCCCTGTAAACTTGGATGACCTCAGACATCTATATTTGTTTTGGAGTGGAGGAAGGGGTGACTTTCACCAATGGTGGTGGGGGGGGGGGGGGTAGGTGTTGGGGAAAAGGCCCCTTTAAAATTGTTCAGCTCTCCTTAGAAAATTTCAAGTTTCTATTGAATCCTGTCAGGACCTCCAGCATGATATTCTAACTTCCATGTGGAGTCATCCTGCCATTTCAAAGTAAGGTCACAATGTTCGTATTGTCCATGGGTATGTCATAGAATACTGCCAATGTGCCCCAGGGCATAGAATTCAAGACACATTATTTTTATAGTATAAAAAATTTATTGCCAGAGAAACAATTTGCTAAGCTGAGATAAAAAAAGGTTATTCTTTTGACCATCTGTGACATTGGAACTAGGAGTTAGAACTGATATATTATTTTGCTTGTTGATTTTAGTTCATTAGAGGGCATAATTAAGCACGTTACCCAAATTTGGATTAGAACAATAGTCTCTCCTATTTCATTAATGGCTTTTGAGAATCATATTATTTTACCCTTGAATTTTGAAATTTTTGAGAAGTAACCCCTTAGTTCTTGTGGATATAAGTAAATTGGAAGTCCTGATATATTGTGATAGATATTTGGAAGAGAAGTAAGAAATTTCTGGGATTCAACTGTCATTTCAAAATAAGTTTGGGGCAACTGATTTTGCTCTGTAAGGCAGAAATGTTTATGTGTCATGTAATTTTAGGCAAGAACAGAACCATCCTCTTCAATTTTACCTTTTTCTGTTATTAAAGGTTTGATCCCGATAGATTCAGTCCAGAAAATGTGAAAGCACGCTCCGAGTTTGCGTTTCAACCATTTGGGCTACCTTCTAGAGCCTGTCCAGGATCCAACTTTGCTTTTCTTGAGCTTTCTATATTTTTAGCAGTTCTTGTCAGAAATTTCAAATGGAGACTTGTGGAAGGACAGGTGGTTGATAGTGTACACCATTTGGTGACAGCTCCCCAGGAAGAGATTTGGACTCAAGTCGAGAAACGCAGTTGAAGGTAATCATCTCCTAGGTGCAGGAGTGTCTAGATGGCTCATGTGTATCTGTGTTTAGTTTCACAGATGTGAGGCAAGAGCTAGTAGAACTGTATGGACAACAAATTTACTTCTTGAGGATAATGAACTCCAAGTTCAGTCTGTACTCTTAAAAGAAAATAACTTTTAAAGAAATATGCCACTGGACCCAGGGTCATAATTTTCAAGTTCAAGCTGTAAAGATCCACCAGAGCTTCACAGAGCATCCTTTCTAGTTGTTAAGTACTGTCATTGCAAGATGTACTGTTGTCATGTTGTGTGTCTACCTAGGAGCATTTATACTATGGCAAATTTTCTTTAGTGTGTAAGTTTGGTGATTCTTTAAACTCATTGGTGTGGCATGTACAGATTTATGGCTAACCTATTCTTTTAGGAAAAGCTGTTATGTGAGTGACCGATGGGAGTTGAGTGAACAAATTTTTCTGAAGCTTGATGAACATTTTGTAGAAAGAATACTTGTTTCACAACAACTGTGGGTTCCATATTATCTGTGAGTCATGAAAATTTGTAGCAAAATTTTGCCATGACCCTTGCAAAGTGAAGTCAGGGAAATCTTGGTTTTTTGATTCCTTGCCGTAGGCAGGCAAGGAATCTATGCGATGGTGATGTCGTGTGTATGTGTGTGTGTGTGTGTGTGTGTGTGTGTGTGTGTGTGTGTGTGTGTGTGTGTGTGCGTATGTGACGCTTTGGCTTGTAAACACGATATCTCAAGAAGGGTAAGTCCGAGGGATCTCATAATTGGCATGTGGATTGCCCATATTGAGTAGATGATCCCTATTGTTTTTGGTGGACGTCAAAGGTCATTTGGGGTCACGAGAGGTCAAAAGGTCAAAACTTCGTAAACACAATATCTCGAGAACGGTACATGTGACTCTGCTCATATTTGATGTGTGGGTTGGCCATATTGAGTAGATGATCCCTATCGTTTTTCTTGGAGGTCAAAGGTCATTTGGGGTCACGAGAGGTCAATAGGTAAATTCCTTAGAAATTGCTTGTAAACACGGTATCTCAAGAAGGGTAAGTGTGACTAATCTCATATTTGGTGTGTCCATTGGCCATATTGAGTAGATGATCCCTATTGTTTTTGGTGGAGATCAAAGGTCATTTGGGGTCACTAGAGGTCAAAAGGTCAAAACTTCGTAAACACGATATCTCAAGAACGGTACATGTGACTATGCTCATATTTGGTGTGTGGATTGGTCATATTGAGTAGATGATCCCTATTGATTTTTGTGGAGGTCAAAGGTCATTTGGGGTCACAAGAGGTCAATAGGTAAATTCCTTAGAAATTGCTTGTAAACACGGTATCTCAAGAAGGGTAAGTGTGACTAATCTCATATTTGGTGTGTGCATTGGCCATATTGAGTAGATGATCCCTATTGTTTTTGGTGGAGATCAAAGGTCATTTGGGGTCACGAGAGGTCGAAAGGTCAAAACTTCGTAAACACGATATCTCGAGAACGGTACATGTGACTATGCTCATATTTGGTGTGTGGGTTGGTCATATTGAGTAGATGATCCCTATTGTTTTTGGTGGAGATCAAAGGTCATTTGGGGTCACGAGAGGTCAAAACGTCAAAACTTCGTAAACACGATATCTCGAGAACGGTACATGTGACTATGCTCATATTTGGTGTGTGGGTTGGTCATATTGAGTAGATGATCCCTATCGTTTTTGGTGGAGATCAAAGGTCATTTGGGGTCACGAGAGGTCAAAACGTCAAAACTTCGTAAACACGATATCTCGAGAACGGTACATGTGACTATGCTCATATTTGGTGTGTGGGTTGGTCATATTGAGTAGATGATCCCTATCGTTTTTGGTGGAGGTCAAAGGTCATTTGGGGTCATGAGAGGTCAAAAAGGTCAAAACTTCGTAAACACGATATCTGGAGAACGGTACATGTGACTATACCCATATTTGGTGTGTAGGTTGGTCATATCGAGTAGATGATCCCTATTGTTTTTGGTGGAGGTCAAAGGTCATTTGGGGTCACGAGAGGTCAAAAGGTCAAAACTTCATAAACATGATATCTCGAGAATGGTACATGTGACTATGCTCAGATTTGATGTGTGGGTTGGTCATATTAAGTAGATGATCCCTGTCGATTTTCCTGGAGGTCAGAGGTCATTTGGGGTCACGAGAGGTCAAAAGGTCAAAACTTCGTAAACACGATATCTTGAGAACGGTACATGTGACTATACTCATATTTGGTGTGTGGGTTGGTCATATTGAGTAGATGATCCCTGTTGTTTTTGGTGTAGGTCAAAGGTCATTTGGAGTCATGAGAGGTCAAAAGGTCAAAACTTCGTAAACACGATATCTGGAGAACGGTACATGTGACTATACTCATATTTGGTGTGTAGGTTGGTCATATCGAGTAGATGATCCCTATTGTTTTTGGTGGAGGTCAAAGGTCATTTGGGGTCACGAGAGGTCAAAAGGTCAAAACTTCATAAACATGATATCTCGAGAATGGTACATGTGACTATGCTCAGATTTGATGTGTGGGTTGGTCATATTAAGTAGATGATCCCTGTCGATTTTCCTGGAGGTCAGAGGATAGTCAGATTTGATGTGTGGAGTTGGTCATATTAAGTAGATGATCCCTGTCGATTTTCCTGGAGGTCAGAGGTCATTTGGGGTCACGAGAGGTCAAAAGGTCAAAACTTCGTAAACACGATATCTTGAGAACGGTACATGTGACTATACTCATATTTGGTGTGTGGGTTGGTCATATTGAGTAGATGATCCCTGTTGTTTTTGGTGTAGGTCAAAGGTCATTTGGAGTCACGAGAGGTCAAAAGGTCAAAACTTCGTAAACACGATATCTGGAGAACGGTACATGTGACTGTGCTCTTTTTTGGTGTGTGGGTTGGTCATGTTGAGTAGATAATCCCTATTGATTTTTGTGGAGGTCAAAGGTCATTTGGGGTCACAAGAGGTCAATAGGTAAATTCCTTAGAAATTGCTTGTAAACACGGTATCTCAAGAAGGGTAAGTGTGACTAATCTCATATTTGGTGTGTGCATTGGCCATATTGAGTAGATGATCCCTATTGTTTTTGGTGGAGATCAAAGGTCATTTGGGGTCACGAGAGGTCGAAAGGTCAAAAGCCGTAAACACGATATCTCGAGAACGGTACATGTGACTATGCTCATATTTGGTGTGTGGGTTGGTCATATTGAGTAGATGATCCCTATCGTTTTTGGTGGAGGTCAAAGGTCATTTGGGGTCACGAGAGGTCAATAGGTAAATTTCTTAAAAATTGCTTTTAAACACGGTATCTCAAGAAGAGTAAGTGTGACTAATCTCATATTCCGGGTGTGAATTTGCCATATTGAGTAGATGATCCCCATTATTTTTGGTGGAGATCAAAGGTCATTTGGGGTCACAAGAGGTCAAAAGGTCAAAACTTCATAAACACGATATCTCAAGAACGGTACATGTGACTATGCTCATATTTGGCGAGTGTGTTGGCCATATTGAGTAGATGATCCCTATTGTTTTTGGTGGAGGTCAAAGGTCATTTGGGGTCATGAGAGGTCAAAAGGTCAAAACTTCGTAAACACGATATCTCGAGAACGGTACATGTGACTATGCTCATATTTGGTGTGTGGGTTGGTCATATTGAGTAGATGATCCCTATCGTTTTTGGTGGAGGTCAAAGGTCATTTGGGGTCACGAGAGGTCAATAGGTAAATTTCTTAAAAATTGCTTTTAAACACGGTATCTCAAGAAGAGTAAGTGTGACTAATCTCATATTCGGTGTGTGCCTTGGCCATATTGAGTAGATGATCCCTACTGTTTTTGGTGGAGATCAAAGGTCATTTGGGGTCACAAGAGGTCAAAAGGTCAAAACTTCGTAAACACGATATCGAGAACGGTACATGTGACTATGCTCATATTTGGCGAGTGTGTTGGCCATATTGAGTAGATGATCCCTATTGTTTTTGGTGGAGGTCAAAGGTCATTTGGGGTCATGAGAGGTCAAAAGGTCAAAACTTCGTAAACACGATATCTCAAGAACGGTACATGTGACTGTGCTCATATTTAGTGTGTGGATTGGTCATAGTGAGTAGATGATCCCTTTTGATTTTCTGAAAGGTCAAAGTTCATTTGGAGTCAGCATGTTCAAAGCCTGACAAGCTTTCCTGCACAGTCTTTCAAGAAATGTCACTTGTAGGGTCCTGTAACTTGTCCTGTGGATGGCACATAGTGAATACATGGTCCCAGAAGTTTTTGGTGGAGGTCAAATGTCATTTGGGTTCACAACGGGCAAGGGGGATCTCAATGTAGGAAGATTGGATGCCTTGCATGTGTACTTTGTGGGCACATTATGGAGCCCTGTTAATTGAAAAACATTGCCAAGCAATGTCAATGTGAAAAAAGGCCTTACATTTCAGCGGCAAGGAATCACTAAGCCTTTTGGCTTTCTGGTTACTATTTGTCATGCTAACTTTAAAGGCCCAATTCTCTAACCTAAAAACAGAACCAATTCTCCTAACCTTCTTACTTAAGTCCCTCCCACAATATTGTCTGAAATTCATCCTCATCCAGACACAATCTCAGTTGATTTCTTCAGGGTGAGTATAGAAAAGTTCAATGTGCATAATCAAAACACTCTCAGAACAGTTCATGCTGTGTAATATAAGCTTTGGTTTTCTGCATTGTTTGAATTAGCTGTCAATAAAAGAGCTGAGCCAATTGAGATTTTTGGTACCCCCCTACAAGAACTGCAGTTTGGGGTGAGAGGATTGGCCCTTTAAGATCAGTCTTTTCATTCTTGGAATTAAGACTTTTGGTCATACGTCTGGCTGTAGCTATGCCTGTCCGGAACCATTAGCTAAAGCACAAGTTCCTTGACTAAACAAGCTGAAATTAGGTGCATATCTGCTTTCAAATGCTATGTACTTTCTCTCTGCTATCTGTTTCAATTACATTTTCTCTTACAGAACTAGTAATACTATTTAAAACAAATATTGCAAGCCATTATCATTGTTTATTAATTTGTTGTGTTGGCAAAATTAGGTCATTGCATAACCTTTCATCTGTCATATGACATTATTTGTAATCTATAAAGTTGATTGTTTAAGTCACAGAACTACTCCTTTGAAAGGTGTATCACTCACTGCATTCATCATCAATCATCTGTACATCCATTCAGTCTTTCTGTAGCTGCAGCCCTTTAAAATGAGGTATTTTTATGTGATCACTTCCTAGATATTAAAGAATTTGAAGCTCACTTTAGCTTGAATGAAAATCCATGCAGACTTAAAGGTTTCAGTTCTCTGTTGAATTAAATAAATATCAAGTTGAAGTAATAAAAATAAAGATCTTGGCTAGGGAAGAGGTGCGTGATAGCACCCTATTTCATTTCAGCTTTTGGTGTTCTTAGAGCCCTGGTATAGTCTTTTGGCTCTGTATAGCTTATCAACTTGTGAATTTGCCCTATTTCATGGACTGCAATGATTTTTCTATTGTCCAGTTCTTTTTGTTGTTGTTGGTATCTGGGTGTTTGTGGGCTTTTTCTTTTCTTTTGTGGGATTTTTTGCAACTCTGTACCAATAGCTCTCTAGAGCTTCTGATTGAAGTGAAAATTGAGGAGTTACATGGTGGAAATATTGTATGTATGGATATGATTGTGTTTAAGGTTATAATATGTGGTACAGTTTAATTGGATGTTATTAAATGCGGTCACTCTAGTCAGAATTAGTGCACCCTGCCATTCTAATTCATGAATGTTCCCTTGTTTTGATCATGTGAAAATACTGTCATCACTGAATTAATAAAGTAATTTATGCAAAATGCAGTCACTGCACACACAATTAGTATACCCTGTCATTCTAATTCATGAATGATCCCTTACTTTGATCATGCCTTTACTTACCTTTTGTCTATAAAATATATCCAGAGGCAAAAGAAAGCAAACTTGAGGAGACTTGCTGGAATTTGCTGATTTTTTCAAAGCAATTTGGAGTCAACTTCTCGTTCTCTTGAAAAAGGCAAATATGTTCTCCTGACTTTCGTAAGACTTAGTGGATCATGCTGTATGGCAGATGACAGTTTTCATTTCATTGCTGGGAACAACTTCTACCTTTGTACCTACAGAGAGCCCTTTTTACTTGGTCTGAAATGGCATCATATTTAACTCAAAGGCATGTATTTTTTTTTCAGTGCATGACTTCAGAAAATCTAAGAATGCTAGCCTGTGGGAAGGTATAGAGAACCACCATTTGCAGGCTGGATAGACAGTGCCTTGTTCACAGCATGGTTGTTAAGCAGCTGGTTTTGTCAATTTATGATTATTTAAAATACTAGCTCATTTAATTGTTGGCTAAGTTGTTGCATGGGTTGTGATTGGTCCCCTCTTGGACTTTATGCTTGAACATTCCAACCGGGAAATAGTGCATGTAGCTTACATTAAACGAAAATGGTGATAAATGTAATACTTGGAAATGACTGTAAGTTATATCTTTGGGAGTGTAATACTGTCAAAGAAATAGGAACCAGTCATATACCACAGACTCAAACAAAGTTGTTCAGTTTTACATGACAAACTCAGAATTCTAAGTAGAATACACATTGTGTGTCTAAGGATAATCATGTTTTGTAAATAAGAGATTTTAAAACCCTTCATTTTCCTTGCTACAAGCTGAATATTATGTTTTATTTTGTCATCAATATTTATTTTTGAAACAGCAGCATTGAATACTCAAAAAAAAGGGCTGACTTTATTTTCAATTTGTTAGAGTACTGGACTTGCAGCCAAGAGGTCCAGAGGTCTGGGGTTCTAGTTTTGTCTGAGTCATACAAAAGACTTTAAAATGGAACCTTCTGCCATTGTGCTTGGTGCTCAGCGTAATAAAGATATTGAGTTGGGGAAAACAAGCCAGTGAGCCACAACAGGAAAAAGGCAGTGGTCAACCTGACATAAACAGTTGGTTAGAAACTGAGCTGTAAAACATCATCTAACTGATTCAATAAAAAAGGGACACAGTAGAGATTTACATGGAGAAGGGAATTGTTTCTGTTTTGTTTTAATCTTAATGGAAGAATTTTATAATGTGCATTATGGTAACTGGTATTTTCTCTGTAATAAATTTATTTCCAATATTGTAAGACATTACATATTTAAGCTTCTCAACAATTGTGGTTTTCTCATCTTTTCAAAGGAATATTCTTTATTATGTCTTTTCCTTTTTCTTCTTCTGAGTTTTTCTCTGGTGCTATTTCTAAAAGTATGACATTTTCATTCATGCGTTGTTTTGTTGTTAGGCGATGTCATTTGTCAGATTAAATTAATAGAGCGGCAGGGTTTTTGTTCTGGGACATGCTGCTCAACCCTTCTCTTCCTTTCCTGTTCAAACTTGCCACTTGAACAGTTTTTAAAAATAATGGAAATTTTTTGGAATATCGAGATGATAAGATGATTCCAGTGTTTGTGCTTTCCTAGGCCATGAAAGCACCACTCTACAACAAGCTAGTGTTGCTTTGTGTGAGTGATTTCTTTGAGGAAAGTTATGTTAAATCATATTTGACATACTTGGTAGGGAAATACTGTAGGAGGAATCTGTGAAACATGTCGCATTGGTGGAAGCCAAATTCTGGTGCACACTGCTTTTAAGATGCCATTGAAATTGATACGTAAAGGTTTTGCCAAAAAAAAAAAAAAAACCCAAAATGAGAAACATGCCACATACAATCTCGTCATTTGTTTGTGAGGTTTCATGTGTGCGAGCTGTATTAAAAATTCAGGGGGTTGTAATTTTCCCTTTGAATGGGGCTGAAAGCTATTCATGAAGTCCTTTTAATTGAATCAATGTCGTATTGGATTTTTCATCATGAGTCAATTACTTGGACTGTACGTTATAGTTCTCACAAAATTTTCAGCACTGGCATTCCAAAAAAGGAGAAGTAGATGTTTTTCCTCAAAACAGTTACAATTACGGGAACTTTGGTGATTGATTGGCAAGAAGTACAAAATATTTTGGTCACATTTTTTTTATCGTGATGGAATAAGGCTCACAGTAGACTGTCTGCATATGACGTATTGGGGTCACAGAAACTGAAATAGCCGATTGCTGAGGCGAACACAAATAAATAGCTGTTGTTGTATACATTCGTTGCTTGTCCTACAATATGGCGTCGGAGTTGGTTGTCAAGTTTTTTTTTTTTTCCTCCATTTATTTTGAACATCAATCATGGAGTATTATTCGTACATTAAATTTACTTTAGGAATATTTACAGACTGTGTGTATTTAAGAAAAAAAACGAAGAACACGATGTAATCTTGACATAATATATACAAAGTATTACTGGTGAAAAAGCTGGGGGCAGTCTGAAAAAAAGTTTTTTTTAAATAATTGTAGCTTACCCTGTTTTTCCTAAAAGGTTGACTTTTGGAGTAACTATAGCGCTCCACGACTACTGAAAACTTAAACTTATAAATAAATTCCTGTAGTACAGGCGGATGGAAGTTGGTTGTCAAGTAAACGATGACCTCATTGGGTAGGATCTCTGTGAAAAGATGAAAAGTGAATATTTTATAACATGCAAGTTGAATAGTTTGGGATATGTGGGATCTCAGAAGATACGTCAATTTAGATTAGATTAAACCAAAAGCAGATACTTTTTAAAATCTCATGTGTTAAATTTCCGCCGGGAGGTCCGAGGTTTGACTCCTGACCAGTTCCAATTGTGCTTGGTGTTAAGCATAAGCACTGTAGTAGGGGAAACAAACCAGTTAGCCACAACTGGATAAAAGGCCGTGGCTGGCCCGACTTAAAGGCACAGTTCTCTCACCCCAAACAGTACCAATTCTGTTAACCTTCTTACTGAAGCCCCTCCCACAATTGTCTAAAATTCATCCTCATCTAGGTGCAATCTCAGTTTATTGCTTCTAGGTGAGTAAAGAAAAATTCGATTTACATAATCAAAACACTCTCAGTACAATTCATGCTGTGAAATATAAGCTTTGGTACTCTGCATTGTTTGAATTAGCTGTCAATCAAAGAGCTGAGCCAATTGAGAATTTTGGTACCCGGGTTCCAAAATTGCAGTTTGGGGTGAGAGGTTTGGCCCTTTAAGGAAATTGGTTTGAAACTGAGCCGCAAAACGTAATCTAACTGTTGTTAAATTGCATTATTAAGGTATTGTGGGTTATGTGTGTACGAATTGCTGGAAAATATAACTTACTGACATGTAGCATGATAACGAAATGTCATTCCGCTAATTCGCCTTATTTTGGTTTATAACAATTGCTTTTTAACCACTGAAGAAAACAGACAAAAGAACTACAATGATTGAATTGGTTTGATTTTACTATGTGTGCATTTGTTTAATACTTCTCAAGCGTTCACAATTTTCTGTTCCACGAATTGTTGGATAATTCGTTTCCACACTTTCGCGCGGTATTCAATATAATTTACTCAATTTTAAAATTTCAATTGATTTTTCGTGTGATTTACAAAAATAACAAGTAGATACGAACATGTGTGAAAGCAAAACAAAGCAAAGAGGCTAGAAAACAGAAAAGGCAGAAAAGACCTGTTTAAGCTAGTCCCTGCCCCCTCCCCCCCCCCCCCCCAAAAAAAAACCTGATAACCCGGCCTAAATATAGAAGTGTGACCAGCCTAACTGTATTTCAGTAGACCCCTCCTACTTAACGGCAAACAAAAAAAGGCAGGCAAAAATGAACTGTTCAGAGATGCATACGTCGGTCTTCTTCTGCACACCTCCTCCAATTGACGCTTCTTGGAATTTAAAATAATGATCTAAATAAAGATGAACGGCCATCAACTTTTTGAACTCTGTTCACTTGTCTAATTTATCCGGATAAATTTGTACCTCTTGGAATCCCGCTTCCAGATCAAGTTTAGGATTGAGCGAGCAAACTTATACGGAGCAAAAACGGTTGTAAGATAAGGGAAATTGCTAAGACCCATAGATTTATATTCTCTGGGGAGTATTCCGACCTTTCCCTTACCCGATTCTCGGCAATAGAGCTGCACAGATGGTACATTTCTTTCAGATCTTAGACCAAGACCAGCAAGAAAGTTATGCAAAATCCTACTTCTCATTTACATGGACGCCCCAACCCCCCAAGAGTCAGTGTTCTAAAGAAAACTTCATGTCATAATTGTTTGCAATTGAGAGAGAGTTGAGGGCAAACATGCATGTTCTCTCATAAAATGTCTTCCCTCCCATGTCATTCAGGACCCATTATCGTCCCTCATGTTCATGACAGGGGTAGTGTTGACTCTGGAGTTGTTTCGAGAACTCTAATGTATTTTGACCTAATGGGAGGGGTACAGCTTAGCTTTGCCTCAACTAGTGATATATAGCAAACTTTTTTCCCATGATAACCATTAATTTGTCTTTCAACCACATCGGAATAAGCCTATCGTATAACACTACCTTTTCAAAATTGCCCAAGAAGCTTCCCAGGTACCCCCGTGGTGATCACTGATACCACATGGGCTGCTAGTATCCCGGTTGAAGACTCACTGGTCTAAGAGGAATAATCACTTTGGCCTTCTATTTCAAACTTTTCGACCACCCCTCCGGCCCCTCCTCGACACGCATTGTCCTTTAACTCGTCGCATCTAAGTCCCAAACAAAATTATGATTGATCATAGGCTCACAATAGACAGTTTCCACAATGAGCTGGGATAAAATGATAAAAAGTTTTCCTGTAAGTGATAGTCTAGTATATTCGAAGTTGTTACTCAGGGGTTCATGCTGGTTCATCCCGTCGCTTTCCTCGCCTCTCCTTATGGCAGACCTCAACTGGACACAATTAAACCTTATCATGGCTATTATAAAGTAATGTAGTGACAGACCGTTTACCCCCCCCCCCCCCTCAGGCGGCCGATAGCCCGCAATTAAAGCAGCCGACCACCCCATGGGGCTTATTGCCCCATTCATGCAGCCGCTGTTGGGAGATACATTTGAAAAAGAGGGCGCCATTTGAGAATGTCCGTGTTGCACAATTGGGAGATTTTTTTTCTGGTCACGACGTATTTTAGGTATGTGCAAACAGGTCTTAATGTTAACTGACGCGGTATATTTTTATTTATGATTTGTCCTGATGTTTGTATTGTCATTGAGTGAGTAAGACGCGATGTGTGAAACAGGAAAAGTTGCGCGAGAAATTGGACGAGATTTTGAAAATAACAACTCAGTAAACCCTCGTTCAGCACCTTCCGTAGAAAACCTTTACCGCGTGGAGAGTGAAATGGATCAGACTAGGTTTGGAACGGCACTACATGAAATGTTAAAGTATTTTCAGCATTATGACCAATTTAAGAAACTTTCAAAGATATATTGGATAAAATGTCTGAAGATGGAACTTACAGTTGGGGTAGGATCGCAATGTCAGAAAATGCGCCCAATAATGTCGCGAACAAGGAAAGGCCGATAAACACACCATAGGCGGCGAATTATTTTTATGAGATTTGGGGGGCATGGCCCCCAATAACTGAATGTCGCAAAATAAATTTTTCAAAAGTAACTAAACAAATTTAAGTTGCTTTTATTTCATTTTGGCCATTCTTTGGCTCAAATATTACTTTCCAGAGTGCAAAAGTTGCAAAGCTTCCTGGGGCTTCTCCCCCTGGACCCACACATTAACGATGATCTGTAGGAGAGTTATTAATTTTCGCCCTTCAAACAGTTGCAGGGTATTCTGCAAATGTGCCCACTCTGAATTTGAGAATAAATTCAGGTACACTGTTACCAGGTGACAAGCTTCATATCTTCGGAATCTCTTGACTTTTCACTCGTCGGGTTTCTGGGTGGATAATTTTCTAACAGATTTGCAGTGGCTACCGTGGTGTGAATTGAAGTGTGCTCCTAGCTTCTGGCATGTTTCTACCTCCTATAGGGATTTTCTTTCAATTTCTGGGAATTCACAAATCGTTCCAAAATCATATTTGGTGTGGTTAGTAGAATATTTGGCATTTGCTATTATGGTTGGAAGGAATTTGCACGGTCATTGCTGCAAATGCAGTCTCAAGGGTCGCAACCTTACTGCCTTACCACTATTACCTCACAGGACATCACTTACCTCTAAGTTGAAGTGGACATACCCAGTGGCGTACGAGACGGGGCAGGGAGGAAGACCGCCCCTAATTTCGGCAAAATCTAAACTCGGCCAGGAATTTGGAAATAATTCGGACAGCCCTTTAACAGTTTAATTTTGAAAACATGGGATGGTTTTCAGAAAATTCCTAAATGTGGCCGAAATCTCAAAATGATTTACAGGGAAAAGGAAAGAAACTTCATAAAGTCGCAATAAAATTTTCATGAAAAACCAAGTCAAGATTCCAAAAAGGCGCTACACCTTCGGCAGCTCAAAAACCTATTATTCGTGATCGTCACTTCTCAGATAATCACATTTGTCCGAAAAAAGTGTCATATATTAAGGGTAACATGGTTTCGAAAAAATAAAGAGATAAAAAAATCGCCACACATTTCGGAAGCATGTGGCTTGGAAGAAATAATTATTCTTGAGACTCAGTGGCGTAGCTAGGATTTTTTCCAGGGGGGCAAAGGTATGAAATTTCCCCCAAAATTTTCCCGGTCAATGTGTAGCCTATGTATTTCATATAAAACATGCAAACTTACAAGTATAACAACATTACCATGTCATTTTGTAATATTACCTGCATTTTAATCTTAAAGTAAAACATAGAGCAATCGGAAATAACAAAGTATATTATTTTGGTAAACAATATCTGGTTTATTTGTATGTACTAATGCAGTGGCGTACGCAGGATTTCTCTGAAGGGGGAGGGGCATGCAGTATGGTCTAAGGGGAGGGGTGTCCGGAAATTTTTTTTACGTTTTCAAGGAGCCTAGATGCAAAATGGTGCAAGATTTTCGACTTTGACAGGAACAGTGTTAAAAGTTGATTCGTGGTGGTTCATGAGGATAAAACTGAAACTTTTGTGTCTTGACATGCATTTCCTTATGCCATTCATGCTACCTTACGAAGAAAAACTTGTCATTAAATTTGCACACTTTTAGGAGTCAAAATAAAAGAGCATTGATCGGTATTTGTGGTTTTTCTCGGCCACAAAATGTTATTTTGTCATTAAGATTATCTAAGTGGAGCGCCACCATTGGTTGGCGCGGAGCGTAGAGAAAATTTGGAAAAATCAGACCCCTTAGATGGCCGGAAATAGCATTTTCCAGGCTAATACGAAGAATCTAGTCAGTCGCTTTCTTCTTTTGTCGTTTGAAATAAAATGCTCACTTCAAAATAAGTTCGCAAACTGCAAAGTGATCAGAGAGTCAATAGCTAATTTTACCCCAAAAATGTAATTTTGCCCATAAGACCGAGCGAAGCGCCACCATTTGTTGGCGCGGAGCGTAAAGAAAATTTCGAAAATTCAGACCCCTCAGATGGTCAAAATAGCGTATTTATGCTTGGAAAGAGAATCTAAACATGTAGTCTTTTTTATTCATGCCACCAGTGGGAAACAGAGTCTACCTTTTTACGTAAAAATTGGAATTTGACAGAATTTGCCTAGGTCTATTTGTAGGAATTAAAAAAAAGTTGGCATCACTGAAAGACCTTGCAGGGACAATCCTTCCCCTCTGAAAATTTCTGAAAATTGGGTGTCCTTATAAGCAATCTGGTGCCACATATGCTATCTTTTGAAGTAAAATCTGTGTTAATAAAGTTAGACTACGTATTTTTAAGAACAAAGAAAAATGGCAGCTGTGAGGGGGGAGGGGATGGCCCAATGGTCTCCCCTTTGCACGCCACTAAGGAGGCCTAATAGTGGCTCGATCACACAGGATATCCTGTAAGAAAAGCAGTCTGTTAAGTGTAGTAGGCTACAATTTACTCATTGTCCATTTATTGTTACAATCAAAGTGAGCAGAAAGCTGTTTTCCCCAACTAGCTTGTAAGCCTCCAAGGATTAGGCTAAGTAACAAAATCTAAGTGTGCCAACGGATCCCGCTAGTTCTAATTTCTAGATTAACTTTAAGTTTATCGTTGGCCATGGGTTGTTTCAGCTCCATCCATCGTTATGTACACAGAGTAAAATCGTACAGCTACTGCTAGCTTGTAGAAGAACATAACAACCTCGGGGTCTACGGTAGTGACTTGTCAGTTTTCACATCCTTTTACTGAATTCCCAAAGTATCACCTGAATAACAGCTTCCTGTGCACTGAAATGCACTGATCATAACCCCCGTGCGTATACAAGCACAAGAGAACATTCAATCTGCTACGCGGCGAGGACATTTCTGTGAACGCGAATTGGGCCGGTTCATGGCGACACTGACGAAATCTGAGTTAATTTGTTGCATGAAAATACGAATTATGTATGAGAAATGTCTCACAGTTTCGTATTCTAACAAAAATTTTGAGAAATTTTTGTAATAATAGGAAGATTCATCAAATTTCCCCATTTTCATCAAATTTCCCCAAAAATTTTTCCAGGGGGGCAACTTGCCCCCCCCCCTGCCCCCAGTAGCTACGCCACTGTTGAGACTGTTTTTAAATCTTGTGTAACACAATACCCGAAATGGTCGATTATTTAATAGCTTCAAATCTTTGCCGAAAACAAAAGACGCTATATTTAAGGTACAATTTTTATGGAAAATAGAAAAAGATCTGCGATACATTTGGGTAGAATGTGAAAAAAGGGTTTTCATCATCATAACTTCACACTGTAGTCTTGCAAAAATTTGCTCGAAATGGTCAAATATTCGGACAAAGGTTAAAAAATGCTGGGACTTTTCAATTGCCAAATTATTTCAACAGATAGACAGGAGGGTGTTCAGGTGCCCAAAAGTTTTCCATCTATCCTGCTCTAGAGCCAAATACGAGCAATGGTTAATATGAAAATCGGGTAATTTGTTTTTCGATACTTTAATGATGCAGGGGGAGAATGTCTTCCCGTTAGGCTGCTTGAAAACTCATTTCAACACACCTTGTAACGTGACAATTCTGTCCATAAGTGATACTAATAGAAAAAAAAATCATCTACTCCATTTAATCCAATGGTAGTGGTACATTTTATCTAATTTTTCTGATCAAAATAGCGACTGCTAAAATCTCCGTAGGCCCATTTTTTTCAAAAGTATAACCATATATAGTCGGAAGTGCGGGCACACAATTTTTTCAATAGGCTATATATTGAATTTAGCCAACAGTCGTAATAGAGTAAAATTCATTAGCGTGTTTTCAATTCCGTTTGGCAGTTTTCCCCGAAAATATGCGGGACCATTTCATCATGGTTGGTAGGGATACATTTTATCTGGTAATTTTCTGATCAAATAGCGACTACTTAGATATATACCCCCCTTTGAGCCTGGGAAATGTTATTTTCGACTGTCTCATGAGTCCGATTTTTCAAAATTTTCTGTTCGCTTCGCGCCAACCAGTGGTAAAGCTCCGCGCAGATAGGCTTCCTAGCAGAATTTTAGTTTCAAGTGAACATTTTTTTGTGCAAACGGAACCTCGAATTAGCGACTTCTAAGACCCACTATAATGTTGAGTAAAGTTGTCGACGAGTCCGCTCCTCCATGTTGGATAATAAGATGAAGCCCCGCGACTCCGCCATGTCGAGTAAAGTGATGTAGTACGGGGATCCTGCGTACGGTAGAATCCAGAAATAAAAAACAGATGGAGAGTTCCAATCGATTTAATGATGATTTATTCGTTGATTAAGTTGCAAAAAGGATGATCAAGTTTAAATCATTCTGCCGGCAAAAAAGGATTAATTACCTACAGCTAGGTTACTCAAGTGCTCCTCGTCTGAAGTCTGATGCACGAGTGTCATGCTTGCGGGCTCGGTCTTGAGAACCTCGTGCGAGCTCCGAAGACCTGCAGTCCCTGATTGGTCAAAAGTTATGATGACGCACCATTTGAATAATTATTATGATATAGATGACCAATGAGGAGGCTGCAAAGGGGGAAATTGGCCACACCTCGAAAATGTGGGTTACAGTGTGCACGTGGAACTACGGCAATGTGATATGTCACGTCTACTGGTAACACGTGACGGGAAACGGGAAGGGCCCTGGGAATCTAGAACAAAAGGAAGGGAGCGTTGCTCGTAAACAACAAGATGGCGTCTGCTAAAGGTCATGAAGAGTGCATCATACTACATAACAATAAGCAAGGGAAATGACATTTTCGACTGTCTGAAGGGTCAAATTTTTCGTTTCGCCCCAACTTATGGTTTTGCTCCACCGTACTTAGACCGCTTCATAGCAAAATTTAGGTTTCAAGTGAACATTTTTTACAAAAGGAAACTCAATTAGCGACTGCTTAGATCCTGATATTCAAAAATGTTTTGTACGCTTCGCGCCAACCAATGGTGGCTCTCCGCCAAGTCTTTCTGGCTGAATTTTAGTTTGGAAAGAACGTACGTTTATCTGCAATTGAAACCTGAAAAAGCGTCTGTTTGGATCGCCTTTGGAAATGTCACTTTTGACTGTCTGACAGGTACGATTTTTCAAATAACAGTGGTGGCGCTCCGCTTTGACTGTCTCACGGGCAGAATTACATTTATAGGGCAGAAATCTTCTGCCCCCAAACTGAAATGCTCCCCTAAGCCTATGGAAATGCCTTAAGGCCTGTATACACGAGCAACATTTGTGAAACATTCTCAAAACACTTCACCTGCAACAAACCCAAAACATGCTTGTTTTCGGTTTGTTGCACAGTGTAGACAGAGTAAAAACAAACTGAAAACATTTTGAAAATGTTTTGAGAATGTTTTGAAAAGAATTGACAGGACATTTCTTTTGCAACATTTCCAAAACATTTCCAAAACATGCTGTATACCCTATCTACACTGTGCAACAAACCGAAAACAAGCATGTTTTGGATTTGTTGCAAGTGGATGTTTTGGAAATGCTTTTGGGAATGTTTTGCAAATGTTGCTCGTGTATACAGGCCTTTACTCAGGCGTGCACAGTTATTGCAGCTTGCAACATTCAGCAGGATTCCGGATTTGTGATCCTAGGATACATAGTCCAGTGGAGTAATGAACTGAGCTAATCAGTATCTCAAAAGTGTGTTTTAAACTTAGAAAAATCACAAACTTTTCTCACCAGAATTAAAGACAAATAAACCTGGCGAATGCCTTTTCCAGCCATCTGGGAGGTTTTAAAATGCAAAATATTGTTTGTACGCTCCGCGCCAACTGATGGTGGCGCTACACTTAGATAGTAAACTCCAACCACCCCTACAAAAGTATCCAGCTCCCCATAGCAAAACCACAAAATCCTAGATAGATGCCACTACCCTGGACCCCACCCCCGATGGGGTTTTGTGCTTCGCGCAAAACCGGACGCCTTGCGGCGTCACATTATGTCGGCTGCCCAGAACTTGTGTCCCCCCATTAAAAACATCTTCCGCGGCCCATAAAACGGACCATTGAACAATTCGCAAAGTTTGTTGGAGAATACATCAAAGACCCGGTTGCACAGAGTGGATCGAACACCGAGGAGATTGGGTAAGTATTTAACGTTATTTAGCTATGAAAAGCATTTTTAAAAATTAGACGGTGAGTAAATTATTTGTCTGTTTTTCATTTAACAGGATGACTTTTTTCGAACATTTAAGAAAAAGTGTAGCGGAACAACCGGAGTCAAGCTGGTCGTGATAGCGGCCGTTAAAACGATTCTTATGTATAAAGGTTGCGTGCCTCACAGGATAAAACAGAACGCCAGTTTTCTCACGGAAGACATGTACGTTAACACCGTTACAGTTAGAAGAATACAATGTCTTACTTAGCCATAAACCCCGAGCTCCGAAACGATCATGCTGTGACGTCTCTTCTTGAGAAAGCAATATAGACACCCAGTACATCAAAGGCTGTGTAACTGATATCTGAGTTTGTCACATGATCTGTGCCCTAAAATGAGCTAAGCTTTCATTGTATTCACACTGCCTGAAAAGCAATTAACACATGCTTCTAAGTTGATTGACCTGTCAGCTAATCTCAAATGTTACGTAACTATATGTGTATTTTAATATATTTGTTACTGTCAATCGATTAATCAGACGTGAAATGTGACTATATTAAGTGTGGGTATAGTGAGCTTCATTTCCTCCCTGAGGTGATAAGAGGTAATCAGGCAGAGAAGCAGAATCTAACAAAAAGTTAGAAGGAACGTAGTCATCATGTGGTAAGATTACCAAGTATTACGTAATCAGTCTGCTATGACTATCAATAACATCGTTGAAATAGGCACTTGACGAGAAATAAACGGGTAAGAAACTGAGCTACAAGGTCGCCGGATGAGTGAAAAACAGATATCGCGAAAGAAGCCGATATCAATCGGCAACGCAAGAATCAAACGGGCAAGACAACTGAGCTATACAAGGTAGCAGGATTCGTAGCCGGAGCTTCTGATTATATTGAGACCGCTTTGTTCCGTGTTAGTAGCTCCATGATCTTTCCAAAGAGACTTTCGATTTTGGTAGAAAGTCTTCTGGAATGAATATTCTTAACTTCTCGACTCCAAAAAAGCCTTTTTTCTGTTGCATTTAGGTGCCTATTGTCCTCGTAGCATGGTTTGCTGATTTGTAACAGAGGCAGTGGTTCTTTTAAACTTGATCAAGTCTTCTTTGTGTATTCACTGTTGTCTCAATGTACGCCACTGTCCTACCAAAACATCGTGTCAAACGCTTTTGACATGTCTAAAAATGTGCCAATGGAAGTCTGCCTATTTTCGATAGCTTTGTTTAGTTTTTCAATAGCACTGAGTTGCGGTTGAATGACCTGGACGGAAACCATATTGTCAATTAGAGAGCACTTCATGATTGCTTAGAAAGTTTTGTACTCTGTTGAAAACTAACCTTTCTAAAATTTTAGAAAGACAGGGCAACACCGAAATTGGGCGATAGTTTACAAACTGATTTTGATCACCGTTTTTGAATATTGTAACAACTTTAGCCAGTTCAGCTTTTCAGGGAAAATGCCTTGCTTGAGGGAAGCATTGAAAATATGTAAGAGAGGTTTTGAGATGAATGGGATCACTTTTTGAACAATGCCAGGACGCAGACCGTCACTGCAAGCTGATTTTGTAGGATTCAAACAATCGAAGGCGATCTTCACAAACTTTCATCATGGCTAACAAGGGAGAAAAATAAAGAAGATAGTTTACTGCAGGCTTAGTAGTTTTTCATGGGAGAAACATAAGGAATGTCTTCGGCAAGCGAAGGTCCAATATTGATAACGAAGTCATTTAAAGCGTTAATGCTTACTGGATCTGTAAAAGACTCATCGCAATGAATGAATATATCCGGATAAGAACTAGCCTTTCTCTCTTTATGCAGAATGTCGTTTATATGTTGCCAGGTGCATATTTAGCGTCATTTTTTGATCTGTAAAATAAATCCTTGTAGTGCGTTTTCTTTGCAATACGAATAATATGAGTTAATTTAATCTTTAAATTTTATTTGATCTTTAAATTTGATCTTTAAATTTCCGCGCTTACCTATATCGTGTATGGTTGTACATCAACTTGTATCTTAATTCTTTCAATTTCATCGAATATGAGGGTTTTAAGTTCATGGAGACAATAAATAAACACGATTTAAGAATGGTTGACCCCTTTAATGGCTGCCTATAGTCACTAAAGACAAGCGTCTATCGGATTCTTCTATACACGAATCCGGAAAACAAACAAGCCTAGCCATGTTCAGATTTAATCTAGACTACCATAAATGTTGGCTGCAAGTCTTAACCTTCTCAGTCCTTTTGTTTACTCTATCGTGGATGGTTGTACACTAAAACCTTAATAAAAAATCTTAGTCTTCTCAACATGAGGGTGAAGTTACTTACACTTTAAAATCAAAAGAGTGAACTTCGGAACTTTTTGATCGAGTGAAAAGTGTAAATTCACTCAATTAGAGTGATAATTCACTCCAAGAGGAGTGAAGTTCCCTCCGAAAAGAGTGAAGTTCACTCCAAAAAGAGTGAAATTCCCTTAAAACGAGTGAAGTTTCACCCTTGGTGAAGTGCCCACAGTGATCGCTCTTAAAAAAGAGCAATAAATGGAAGGCACTCACTCGTGGAAGAGTGGATTTTCCCTCTTCCTCTAGTGAATTTCACTCTTTTTGGAGTGAAATTCACTCCTCTAAAAGCGAATTATCACTCTAATGGAGTGAATTTACACTTTTCACTCGATCAAAGAGTGACTAAGTTCACTCTTTTGATTTTAGAGGGTAGTTACCCAGTTAGTTAGATAAAGTTTTACGGCTCAGTTTCCAACCTATTGGTTCAAGTCGAGCCGGCCACGGCCTTTTTCCAGTTGTGACTCACTGGTTTTTTTTCCTACTCCATTGCTTATGCGGAGCATCACGCACAACAGCAGCAGCTTCCATTTTTAGTCTTTGGTATGACTTGGAATCGAACCCGGATGAGAGGCGGATGCTCTACCATTTAACCAAACATAAGTGTGTAGAACTACCTATAGGTCTACAGGCAACAAAATTTAAATGATTTGAGGCTAATGGATCCAACTAATTCGGAACAATTTTGGATTATGTACCTTCCACCACCCCCTTTGACCGAAAGGTACATATTTGATTTCTCTTTTTCTACATGAATAGCTTTTCAATAAAAAATAAATAAAAAATTGTGTGTCATAACTCATTTTTTTTTAATGAAACTGCCAACTTTTTAGTTTAAGTACGCAGTTTCATTTGAAAAAATGAGTTATGACCTACTATTTTTTATTTATTTTCGAATATATGCAAGTTGTCTTTTAAAAGTTGAAAATATCTTCCTTTTTTCCAGCCATGTTACTCTTGCAGCACTGGAAAACAACTTCAGTATATGTATGCCCCCTGCAAGGAAATATTGATATCATTTTGAAACCTCACTGACTAACTTGAATTCATCCACACAGACTACTCAACTGACAGGTTTGCCAGATGTCTGATAATAGGACAGCATTTGAGTACGGAAGGCGAATGATTCTCTGCAAATATGAAGTCTTGTCCAAAAGACTTTGCGAAGCGCTATCTACAGTTGGCGCGGAGGGTACAGAAAATTGTGGAAATTCGCTACCCCTCAAACAGCCAAAAACGGCATTACTCAGGCTGGTAAGTACGTAGCAGCTAAGCAGCAATTGTGTAGCTAGACCTTTTCAGGGGGAAATGGCAAGACCCCAAATTTTCCGATTTTTTCTTTTAAGTGTGGACTTAGTACTAGAGACGTTTTTTGCCCTTTTCAAACAAATGTTCGTATAAATGGAGGTTGTATTGAATAAAGTTTTGAATAATGGGTTTCCTGTAAAGAAATTTGAAAAGTTGGGGATTACTGAAGAATCTGCACTCCCTATTGACAAATCTAAAAAACAATTGCACGGTGACTGAAGATCGTTGTTGCTTCATAATGTTATCCAAGTCTTACGAACTGAAGTTCGGCGATGACATTGTAAGAATTCCCGAAATTTTGTTGTTATTTTAGACAACCTATTTCAGAGTCAACAACTTATGCTAGAGAAAATTTGAATTTTATGATCTTTTTTTTTGAAAAAGACACTGAAGTTGCTAGTGTTACTTAATGATCTGGTGTCACAAATGGCAAATTTTCGATTTTGCCATTTCCATAGCTCGGAAAGTTTACGAAAATGATCTTTGAGCGAGCACTACCATCAGAAAATGCATCAGGAAATTTTGCGTTTTGAAACAATTAATAAGAAATATGGGGCTTGCATTGAAGAGAACTCGGAATGTCATGAAAAAAGTCAGCATACTTCCGCCCACCACATTTTTCACTGGAAGCCGCCCTCATTCCCCTACCTCCTACGGGATTTGCCGTGTGCGTTGCCTCTCGTGTTTCGCGGTACAAGATATAAGTTTCGGCCAATGGCCGTTTCATTAGCTATAACTTACGTTATTTTAAACATGGAAGTACTACCTCGGAAGTATTACTTCCATGTTTTAAATTACGACGCTCGTGCATGCACGGAAAAACTTAAAGGCATATTTTCATCATCCCAAACAGTTCCAATTCTCCCAACCTACTTACTTCTAGCCCCTCCCACATTTATCTAAAACTCATCTTTATCCAGACACAATCCTTGTTTATTTCTTCATGGCTTGTCCCAGTGGCCATACAAGTCCATAACGTGTAATCAAGACACTCTCAGTGCCCATGCTGTGTAATTTAGCTATGATGCATTGTTTGAATGTGATGCCAATCAAAGAGCTGTACCAATTGAGAGTTTTGATATATGTATACTGAAACTGTAGTTTAGGGTGACGAATGACTGCCTTTAAGTTAGTCTTCTGAAGCTTAAAATAAGCCAGTTTTTTCCGTTTATGTGACCAGCAGAATAGGAAACTTGTGGGGATCAGATTTGTTTGGAATTTCGCGTTTTTTGTCGTCTACGTGCGTTGGCCATAGCTCGCATGATAAATTGGCTCTCCCTAAAAATGATCCTACTTTGAATTTTCTTTTCCATAACAAAATGCTTTGAGGCAGCAGGCAGAAACAATCAAACCTATGAGCTAACATATAGATTTATCTCATAGTGGAACTCTTTGATGCCCTGATCATCACGAATTGGATAAAGATTTGACACAAATACATCACGCTTGTGTATAGTTCTAAGATAGCCTGCAGCGAAAAGGGCATTTTCATTGAATTTGTTACTATTAGAGGGCAAAACGTATTTCAAAATCGATTGAAAAGCGCTACTTTTGCGGGTAGGGTTCAAGGGACGAAGTCTCCAGAATTTCTCAGGTTTTAGCATATCTGTGATTGAAAAATGGACATCTTGCTTTTTATAAAAGGGGGAACAGGGCTGACTAAGGTAACTTCATGGATTCCAAAGCTTTGCTTTGGTCCAGGGGACAAAGTAGAAGCTATGAGGTTTCCATGTAATGATCTCCGGGTGAAAAATTTCGTCTCATGAAAGGCAAACCGGTTGGGTCATCTACTGGGAGAAGAGGCGCGGACTGAGATTTAATTAAGATGCGATTTTACGACTCAATTCTAACCAATTAATCTATAGTATACCTCAGCATAAAATATTAAACATGCATTTTAGGGTTTGGAAAATAAATATTATCATTCAGCTCCCACTGCTGAGATATTAAATGTTGAAATTTATTCACTTAAATCAAAATAGTCCATCCTGCAACAATTTGTGACTTATTTGTTGTACACATGACATGAGATGTTTTTCCTTTGAAATTGAAAATGTTTGTAGGACTGTCAACGTTTCCTGTTTTTTGCAAAGCATGTTGCACAGAGAGGGCTTGTTTAATCATATCAACTGAAATCAGTATAGATTGCTGTCACCTTTTGTCAAAAGGTGCAGCAGTTTTCAGAAAAACAAAGGAATACAGAGATTGAATTTTTGTAGTACAACAATGGCATCACAAATTGGACATAAACTCTTAAAAAGTTGGTTAAAAAAGTTCACCAACACTGGTCACGTATGTCAAATACCTGAAATTGAGTAAAGTTTTCCCCAATATGTGTTGTTTATTTGGTTGCCCCACAAGCTGGTTACCCAATTAAGTGGTAAAAAACCTCTTGGATAACCCATTAATCAACAACTATTCGGTAAACTTTAACCAATTTCAGGTATTTGACATACGTGACCAGTGTTGGTTAGTTTATTTTAACCAACTTTTTTAGAGTGTACCATTATAAATTGAGCGAATAAAATTTCTTCAGAAATATCGAAATATCAACTGCATGAGCATTAGCACAGGAACGAATTTCTATGTTAACTCCCGCAATTTGGAAATACCGTAACTCCCCCTTTTATTTCAAACTTTTATTTTCTCTTGTGGAAAAAAAATCTGGTGGATGAGAAATGCAATCAATTAACTGCCCCCAGTTGCGTCCCTGGATCCGCCCTTGGTGCTTGTTGCTATTTACTAGGGAGTTGTTTGTTACCATTTATTACGACTTTGTCAATACAACTTTCCTGCTTACATATTTAAGCAAGTGATTTATTTTTTTACAGGTGTTGCATTAGCAATTCTGGATGATAATGAAAATACACCAGTGTTTTATCCTATACTAACATTACTGCATGTACCTTTTATTCAGTTAACTCGTTAGTATATTTGTGTGTATCAGCACATAATTGTAGTCAGGGGTAACGCGTACACGGGCGGCCCATGGAGAAAGTTTCTTCTATAGGCTACGGAATTTTCGAGAAAAAAAAACTCTCGAACATAAATTTACTTAAATTTACTTCGGAGATGAGAAACCACACACAATAGCACTCTTTAAAACATAAATTAATGCGTAAACCTACCTCCAACAAACTCGTACAAAGATAAGCATGATTTTTTCTTACTTACAAAAACTTTTCTTAAACAATACAGGCAACGCAAAGGTTACATCTTCTTATTATGTATCGACGATTGCCAAAACAGGAGACGAATCCGATTAAGGTTGCAGCGACTTATAAGAAGCTCACCTTTTTTCATGGAGACAATTGAAGGGGAGGAGGCGGGGCACGTGGTGGAATCATTTAAGGACAAGCATCAAATATCAAAGGGCACACTTTTGGACTGATCTACATTACAGAGATGGTAAGTGGGAGCAAGGAGATATTATTAAGCGATGTAGTTGAATCCGGATCATAACGAACCACAACTGGTAAAAACTTAAGACAGTGCCAGCCGGATTTAAATCAATTGTTTAGAATGTGCGGTTAAACTTCATCAAACTAACAGAACGGGCATTCATGTTTGGAGTATTTTCACACTGTAAAAAAAGCAATCACAGAATAAAAAAAATAATAAAAGAGAACATGCAGAGTACTGTCAATGTTTTGTAACTAGTTGACAACACTTTTCCTCTTTCTTTAGCAATTCTTTCCTTTTTGTTCTGTTCAAGTACGAACATTTTGTACCGGAAGGACATCAAGTTTACAATATGGAGAAGAAATTCTACTCATTATTTAAAAGCTTAATGGCGCTAATCCAGACATTCCAAAAAGGTGTGGGGGGGGGGGGGCTGGACCCAAGCAAAAACACGGGTGTGAGGGAGCTGTACTGCTAAATTCATGTATGTTTTGTATTGTTGATGTGGCGAAAAGGGGAGGGCTGGGGCTGTAAAAGCCCGCCCTCATTAGACCCTCGACTGATAGTCACATGCACTTTCCACTTTCTTTATTCCTTTCGCCTCAACGTTTATATCTTTCTAAAGCATTTTAATAAGAACTTAGTTTTCTTTTGTTTTAAGGGTTATGGAGGTGACACAACAAATGTGCTCTCGGCGTGGACTGCAAATCCAATAAATCGTAGCAAAGCATGTTCTGTAATTAATGCACAAAAATGCAGGATTGCAAATCAAGAAGTGTGACGACAAATACCTTTTTATTTGTGAAGTTCAAAGTCAAATATAGACCTTTTCGGTAACACGTACCGTCACAAGAGATTTGAATTTATAGAATTCGGATATTCGCTGGGAAGAAGACTCGGACGACAAGACACCATTCTCCTGCAGAACTTGTAGACAATCATCTATTTCGACCAAAACGTTTGGATATCAATCACATGACATGCTTTTACAAATCGAAGCTCTTTTCCTTGTGGGGAAAAGTAACATATTTGAATCTATGTACATTGATCCTTCCAGCATTGAGTTAAGAACTTTGTTTGAGCCACTACTGACATAATGTTAAGTGGATCTTACACATTGTATGTATTCCTCATTCTTAGCCCTTAAACTCTGTTGGTCCATTTCAGTCAGGTGACCGTGCACCAACCCCGGATAAACTCGAGGTCATGAGTGACCTTAGACTACTTCACTCGGGGCTGTGCATGTGTTACTTTGATGTGATTATTCTCCAACGAAATTTTACTTCTGTTTCTTCTTTTAAATCAAAGTATTATTGCGTATGAATGGAAAAGGTGAAACAACAGTTGACTTGTGTATTCAAACAGGAAAATGCACTATCGGGGGTTTAAAGTTAATCCTTTACCGTTGTGCTTCGATCGGGGCACATTTGCGCGCCTCGGGAGTGGGCGGGAAAGCGGACGTAGCACACCCCGCATCAGCTTCCGTAGGCTATTGACCCCTTGACCTTAAACTATTGTCTCTGTCGTTGCTGTGGCCGAATTTTCGGGTATAGCTACTCGCAGTTTCGAGCTCCGCTTGAAACAGTAAAGATGGGTGACAGCCGCGCTCTCTGTCTGAGTCCAAAGGACCCAAACAACGGTAAAGGGCTAAAGATCAATTTCCCGCAATTTTAATAGTCTAGTAGTCGATTCTATTTTAGAAATGACTCTTGAGAATCATTTGGTAATATTTTTCTTACCGAGTTATGAAATTTTGTTGTATATGCAGTATATACTCTTCAGTATACAGAAAGGTATAAGGAAGAGAAATTAGAGGATTTTGGTAAGAATTTAATGTTGTTTCGAAATACGTTTGAGACCACAGCTTTTGTACTTTAATGCACGGTCGTGGTTTAACATTTAATTGGTCATTTACATTTTCAATAGTTCTCTGACAACTCTGTCGACACCCTGATAACATGACGTATCAGAAATATTCTGCGGCCTGCCCCGTCTGCACCCCACGTAGGGTAAAGCTGTTAAAGGAGAAGTCCGTTTTCAAACACCTGGGATGAAGAGACATTGGGTAAATCCTGTCAGAACCCTAAAACAAATGTTTCACAGTCGAATTAAGGGCGCCTTCTATCATGCCAGATTGCATTAGAGTTATATGAATGTCCGAATGTTTTTATTCTCTGTTCCGAAATTCAAATCTTGGAAATTTGAGAGGCAGTCTGTCCCTGACCGAGAACCTACACTCTAAAAATAAAAGAGTGATAATTCACTCGTTGGAGAGTGAACAGTGGGGTAGCTAGGGTTTCTGGCGCCCGGGGCAAGAAACTGAGTTGGGGTCCCTTCCCCCATCTTCCAAGGGGAAATCTTGACTGCTTAATCTTATGACTATACTTAAACAACTCAAAAAGTTAAAATGGCTGTTTCAATATCATGCTTATTGCAGGGGTAGCGTCTGTGTTTGTCAGGAGGACCCGGTACCAAGCTCCCCAACAGCGGGGAAAGCATTTTGAGGCATGAGTTCCCGGTGGGCCGTGACTTGCAGGATTTGAGGCGTGCCAGCGCACCGAAAATTTGGGGTTTTTTACAATGAAATAATTAAAAATCCGGAGCTTGTTTTGAAGAAAACTTTGAAATATGTGGAGGAAATTGTTTCAAGTTTGTAAGGACTATTGAAAATATTGAAAAATCTCCCCTATAAATAATCAAAATTGAAAAAGTTATATGGATTACTGAAATTCGTTTGGTCTTAAGCATTTTAAATGTAGTCCTATGTAACTAAGGCTCTCAGAAAAAAACCTAGAATATTGCCAGAAAGTTTCTTACCTTTTTGATGAAAGATTTGAAAACTAAGAGCTATATGCCTCATGGAGAAACTTGGAATTTAAAGGCAGTCATTCGTCACCCCAAACTACAGTTTCAGTATGCGTACATCAAAACTCTCAATTGGTACAGCTCTTTGATTGGCATCACATTCAAACAATGGATCATAGCTAAATTACACAGCATGGGCACTGAGAGTGTCTGGTTACACATTATGGACTTGTATGCCCACTGAGACAAGCCATGAAGCAATAAACTAGGATTGTGTATGGATAAAGAGTTTTAGATAAATGTGGGAGGGGCTAGAAGTAAGTAGGTTGGGAGAATTGGAACTGTTTGGGATGATGAAAATATTCCTTTAATGAAAGAAAATTTGGGCTTTTGGTAAGGTGAAATTGAACAATTTCCACCAACAACCACCAATTCAATCAAGTTGGACAGTCTCCCCAGCTGGATGCGAACTGCTTCCACCACGATTTTAAGATCAATAACTTTGTGTAGTGTAACAGCTTAGTAAAGCAAGAAAAACTGTGAGGGTGTCTAATTAATTTTCTTTTGAATATTTACAAAAAACAATCTGGAATACTAGAACTGCTATTCTGAAAAGCGACAACAGCCATTGTAATATTGATATTCCATTGTTCTTTCACAATAGCCTGAAAAAGAAACTCAACCTGATTAACCATTATTTTTAGAAGATTCATAAACTCCACAAATTTTGGGGTACATTCGACCAAGGTGAATTTCCGTAATCCTCACACGACATGAAGATTGTGGTTATAAGTATATATTTGACAAGCAATGTGCTATGTAGAAGGGTTACTACTTTCCTTTCGTTTTTAAGTTGGACACACCTCACGTGATGTTTTGACTGGGTTAAGTTTTCTTCAGTTGTGCAGTGATCCTGATGTATTGTTTAATTGTGTATATATAGTGAAAAACGATTTAAAAACGGGCGAGCCAGTGGACTCTCCTTCCAATAAAAGAGAGAGAGAGAGAAAAAAAACTAACGGCTATAGCTACGTATAGACGCGCTATAGGCTAGTTATGCAGTACGCACGGCCTATCATAGTGTTTGCATGTATGACATTTTTTCGCGTGCACACAACTCAGTGTACTAAACCTTTGGTAAAAATGCCTATGTTAGAGACAACGTGGATAATATATTTTTTGGTTGCAAATATATTTTTAGTTAGAAATATACATTTTTTTCATTGATGATATAATTTTCGTTGCAAATATGTTTTTCGTTGCAAATAAATTTTTCCTTGCAAATATACTTTTCCGTTTGCAAAATAAATTTTTTCCTTGCAAACATATTTTTTTGTTAGAAATATATATATTTTTTTTTCATGATGATATAATTTTCGTTGCAAATATGTTTTTCGTTGCAAATAAATTTTTCCTTGCAAACATATTTTTTCGTGGATAACATATTTTTTGTTTTAAATTTATTTTTCATTGATAATACATTTTTCGTGGCAAATATATTTTTCGTTGCAAATAACTGTATTCCTTGCAAATATATTTTTTCGTTCATGATATATCTTTTCGTTCATTACATAATTTTTCTTTGATAATATATATTTTTTCGATGCAAATGTTTTTTTTCGTTTTTGGTTACAAATATTTTTCATCTTCTATTGGAACATACTATCTGTAAAAACATTTTTGTTGCTAACCAATTTTTAGCAGCATTTTTTTTGTTAAATACATAATATATTATTTCATTTTGATAATATAAATGTGTTGCGTAATATATACCCTTTTCTCGCGCCATAATATATTGAAAAAATTTAATGGCAGAAAATTTGAAAAAATGGTTTTATTTATTTATTTTTTTTTTTTTGATTTTTTTTTTTATTGACACCTCTGTTTATTGATCATCGCTTTTAAAATTATTAATAATAAGTATATACATGAACATCCAAATATGCATACAAGCAGCAAGCAACGTCCAAATACAAACTGAAATGATTGTTTTTTTAAGTAACCTATAAGTTAAACGATCTGCATAAAACATCATAATGAAAGAAACGTTTACCTTTACTTTTCTTAGATATCTGCTTTTCAACCTCCAATAAAAACTTGAATTTATAAGAGAACTCGCTAATATTAGGGATTATGTCTTTTTGTTTACACTGGAATATATAGTACTTCAAATGCAAAATGAGAAAGTTGAATGGATGTTTAACATATCTACAATAACCAAAGAAAATATCTTCTTTTGACAAAGTAAATTGACGGTCCAAAGACAAATGTTCTACGTCTAACATAAAGGAGGATACTATGTGACAGTTCCAAAACAAATGATCTAAAGTTTCTTCTTCTCTTTTACAAAAAGTGCAGAGGGGACTTTCAATTAATTTCATAAGATATAATAATCTATTCGTACTAAGAATCCGATGAATAAATCGAAACTGAAAAAACTGAATTTTTACTTCGCGAACAGAATACCAGGGGCAGTGAAAAATTGATTCCCACGTCTTATCGTCAAAATGAAAAGAATTATTCCACTTTGAAACTGCCTTTATTTTGCACCCTAAGTTTAAAATATAGTTATCATAGATGAATTTTGAAACACGTAAAGTGGCCATAAAAGTATGTAAGAGATATTCATTGTAATTCTCATTAATATCAACATCTGAATTAAACGCAACTCTCCATGGAACAGGTATCGCCTTTATAATTCCCCAATATAACGTGAAAGGACATCGCAACAAATTATATTTATTTAAAAAAGCATTATAAGAAATTGCCGTACCATCCCCATTCAAAAGATCACGTATATAAATAATTCCCTTTTCAAACAAGAAACGATAAAAGATAGTATTATTATTGACTCTTATGCAAGAATTATTCCAAATAATTTGGTTTTCAAATTGGGTGTCTGGAATTTTAAACGACACACCTTGCCATGATTTAACAACATCAGCGATGAATGCATTTTCAATTGTAACGTCCCCAATCTTACAATTACAGTTAAAAAGAAAACTTTTACCATAACGGGAAAGAAAATAATCAAAAAACAGCTTCCAGTAACCTCGTCTTTCATTAATATAACGATGAACCCAAGTACATTTCAAACCTGCAATAAAGGAATCTAAATGGATTACATTCAGGCCCCCGCGCCTAATGGGATTAATAATAGTCAGTCGACTAATTTTTTCTTGTTTATTACCCCAAATAAAATTAAAAGTTATCTGATTAAGCTTTCGAATGAAGGACGTTGGAGGATTTGGAAGAACAAGGAAAAGGAAAACAAGTTGAGAAAGACCGAACGTTTTAACAAGGATACTCCTACCAACAGGAGTAAGGTCCCTCATTGACCATAAATTAAGTGTCTGTTTTAGTCTAGAAAGCTTGGGCGGGAAATTAAGAGTGAAAAGGTCCTCGCGATTAGTAGAAAAAGAAACCCCCAACAGAGTAACTGGACCTTTTGACCAGGTAACTGGAAGATCATTAATAAATGCTGGTTTACGTTTAACATAGGGACCTAACGGGAACAAAATCGACTTGTCATAGTTAACCTTCAAGCCGGAAACGTTATAAAAATTTTCAAGTATACGAATAACTTCTTTAAGAGAATCGGCAGTTTCATCCAAAGACAAAATCGTATCATCAGCATACTGTAAAATTTTTACTTCTTTAAAAATGCTAAGGCCTCTGATTGCATTGTTGTGAATTATTACTTGAGCCAAAACCTCAGCACAAAGCAAAAAAAGATAGGGACTAAGTGGGCATCCCTGTCTTACCCCCCTTCCTAAATTAAAGTCACCCGAAGAATACCCATTATTGAAAACCCGGCTAGAGCTGTTATGGTGAAAGGTTTTGATCCAACGAATGAAGTTATTACCAAACTTAAAAGCAGGTAAGTTGTTGTACAAAAAGTTCCAGTCAATTTTATCAAAAGCTTTCTCAAAATATAAGGGAAAAATGAAACCAGCTTTATTAAAAGAAGAACAATGCTCAATAAGATCAAGGGTAAATCTAACATTTTCTCCAATAAACCTTCCTTTAAGAAAACCAGTTTGCTGATGACCAATAAGGGAAGGCAAGACAAGCTTCATGCGATTAGCAAGAGCCTTAGCACCAATTTTATAATCTGAATTAAGTAATGAGATAGGCCTAAGATTTTTCAGAATAGATGGATCCTTACCAGGTTTGGGAATAAGAGTAATTACACCACGTCTCTGCTCTGGGGAAAGTTCTCCATTAAAGAAAGAAAAATTAAGAGAATCAACCAAAGGTTGACCAACGAGGTGCCAGAAATGTTTATAGAAATTAACACTAAGACCGTCACTACCCGGAGATTTGTCTAACGGCATACTATCAAGGGCAGCTTTACATTCTTCGAGAGTAAGAGGGCCGTCACAAAGGCGAGAATGCTCATCATCTAATGTTCTGTCAAGTTGTAAGGTATTGAAAAAGACATCTGAATTGTGATCACCCGCAGAATAAAGAGACCTGTAAAAAGATTCTAGAGCATTTAAAATATCCTTTGCTTTTGTTAAAGTTGTGCCATCTTCCTGACGAATTTGTCGGATTGAAGTAGAGTTCCTATTAAAAAATGGTTTTATCTGTAGAGGAGAACTTAAAACACTGAAGTTTTTATCGGAGATCAATCTGACCAAATTCATGTGGGCAAAATCAAGGCTGAAGTTGGTTGAGGTTTCATATTTTGTTGTAGGGTGAAAATTAAAAACTGTTTTTCTTCCTTTTCAGAATGTTTGAAAACGTGAAGCTTATACTGAAACATTTTTCGATTTTGAAAAAAAATGAAATTTTCGACTTTCCTTGAAGAATATTTTCTTTGTAAGCAAAACCAAGAAGATCGCCAGGGATGAGGAAGCAGGGGTTAATCGGGCTTTTTTCTTTCATTATATGGATGAAGTCTCACCGACGAAATTGAATCTTTTTCCCGACGAGGGGCATGCCCTTCCCAGCTGGCTTGCCCCTTGGCTCTGTCAAATGGTAAATCCAACATTGTTTTAATTTGATCTCGATTTGGTTCCCCTAGAGGTGTAGCACTGGGCAACTTGCTCCCTCCCCCCCCCCCCCCCCACGGCTTAGGTAAGCCACTGAGAGTGAAAGCTGTAAAGTTCACTCCAAGAGGGAGGAAATTCACTCCAAGAAGAGTGAAATTCACTCCAAACTTGAAGTTTCACTCTTGATGGAGTGCCTACAGGGACAAATCTTACCTTAAAGAGTGATCCTTGCAGGCACTCGTTAAAGGGGTGTTGTCGATCTCGCTCAGATTCAAGAGGCAATACGAACAGTGATGTAGGTATAGGTGAAGAGAAGTACGATCGCTTTTTGTTCTGAAAAATGAAAAACTCGGAAATTTGTCAATTGTGACACCAGTCACTACCGTGTGCCACGGTCGTTTTACCAACAATTTTTCCATGAAATTCCGAATTTTCTCCATATTTGCTCTGTTCTTGTCATTATTTGCTTGAAAAAAAGTAAAAACATATTGCAATTCTTAATAAAGTAGTCTTTGCCCATAAATCAGTTTGATAAATTTTTCCCGGAGCTCCAAGTAGACATGAAAAAATCAGAAAGTTGTAACTTGACACCAGATCATCAAGTGACACCGTCAGCTACAGTACTATCTTCCTAAATTTTCTTTCATAAATTTCAAATTTTCTTCAATGTAAGCTCTTGACTTTGAAATCCTGATCATTTCGTTTTGAATAGGCCTTAGAGAACATAATGATGTAGAAACAACGATCTTTAACCCCATCTTTAATCGCTGCTCAATGTCAGGAACTGTATACTCTTTAATAATACCCAAACATTTTGACGTGAAATATGAAATCTATAAGCTAAAATTTTATGCAATGCAAACCTCATATTTTCCAATATTTTGATTAAATTTCTTGTTTTGATCTTTTCTGACATTGACCTCTTATCTGTATCTTGTTATAGTTGATACTTCGCTGGAAATAAACTATTTTATACATCCTAAACTGCGAAATTCTGGCATGCGCTAAGGCCTTGTGAAGGTATCTAACACAGTGGCGTTTACAATATTTAAATATCGGAAATCTTGTGGCTTCCACTTGGAATAAAGTCTAGCTCAGTACGTCACTGAATGGAAAAATGGCAACCCATGCATTAAACGCCTAACGTTCTCACCCCAAACAGTTCCAATACTCCAAGCCTTCTTCCTTAAGCACCTCCCACGATTGTATGCAATTCAGACACAACTACAGTTTATTGCTTCGGGCTGAGTCTACAGACCCCCAATGTGTAATCAAAACCCTCTTAATACATTACATGCCGTGTAATATGAGCTTTACTCTGCATTATTTGTTTGAAATTTCTCCTAATCAAAGAGCTGACCCATTAGAGAATTCTGAGGACTACTACAAAAATTGTAATTTGGGGTGAGAGGAAAAACCCTTTAAACGACTTGCAATAAAATTGTACCAACAACACATTGCACGGGGAAATTACTTAACCAATATTTACTCAACTAATCAACAATCAAGTTACATCCGCCTCGTGGGGAGTATTTTATGTAAAACTCTGACGCCTATAAAACTTAATAAAACAAAAACAAAGGCTCAAGTTTTACACTTTTTCAAATCGAAAAAATGTTAGCAAATAGAGAAAGAAAAGTGGGTACCATTAAATGTCATATCTGCTATGAAGTAACGATTTAAATTTCTCACCTCCGGCATAATTTGCCAGGTTCAATGAATTGTGTTTACCTTACCCACAGATCTGAAAATGAAGGGCGCCATTCACTCCCTCCCACACAAACAAGCTCTGTAAACATTGAGCCTACTCTCCAGCCTTCACCACATCGTTAATACACTGCGTGTGCCGGGCACGCGACAGACTCGCGATTGCATAAATTATGATTATTAGCTGTATGTTACGGAAATTGCTTGACTGTGTGCGTGTATCATAGGCTACAAATGGGTTTTAATAGTTATGCTTAACGCTAGATATAGTATAGAAGCTGGGAGAAGTAAGGCAGTAGCAGATCCGACAGAGATTTCCAACGAAAAGAAGTAGAAAAAACTGTATTATAACAATGGGTGCTGGCGGGGTGAGTTTGTTTTCGCTTTAATTTCACTCATTTTCATGGTTTCGATCATGATTAAAACTAGCCACACATATATATACACCCTTCCAATAATCAATGCATGTTTACATATATAAAATATAACCTCCACCGGTGTGACTGATGCCTGCAAAATTGATAAATTAACGCATATCGTGTAGCCTTTCGCGTACAATAAAACAGGTTTAGAAAGGGAAGAACTAAAGAACTTAACATTTTATTTTATATTGCATTACCATGTGAGGACAGAAACAATGAATATGGGGAAGGGTGGGCTTGGAGGGGGTGGACACCGTCATCAGAAGTGCATGTACCGAAAGAAGGGGTTAATTTGACGGAGAGCCGATTCTTGAGAGGTTTGCCAGATGCAATGTTCGCATAATTGTTATAACATTTCGTTTTAAACTTACTCACAGCTATTCTGTTAAAAGGGCCCATTGAGTTAAAATTGATAACTTAATGAGAGTGGGTTACTGCCACATGACAATGCTTACAATTAGCAAGATGAGTCAAATTTCATATCCAATAGTTACAGAAAAAAAATGTAGTGTCCTGCCGTGTAACGGTAATTTGCATAATTTGAAAAAATGTGTCTCGTCACGAATTTTTGAAAAGATATTGAACTCGCATTAAACAGTTATTTGGTATGTAGATAGGGGATTGTCTAACTTTGACCATTTGTCGGTATGTGAAGAAAACTTAACCGTTTTGGAAAAATTGGTTGAATCTCATGAACCAACTCAATGAGCCGCTTTAAAACTGAAATTTCCACTTATCTGAGCAAATCAGTTAATGGACTATGAGATCAAATTCTCGTTACAACAATTATTATCGAAAATATGGGCGCACGCCCCTTGAGCAGCATGGATCCGGTGTTACGTCTCTGTGTTCTATATACATCATGTCTACATAAAGGTTGGCTTTATAAAGACTGAAACCTCTAGATGCACGAACGTTAAACTATGTTAGGTATATTTCTCTGATGGGTGGGGGGGGGGGGGGTGCATTACGTTGTGTGATCGCCGAAAATACTGAATAAGCGGAGAGCCACCGTGAGGTTGTCGATTGGCGTACAGAACAAAATTTTGAAAGATCGCCAATCCGAAATTCAAAAAATTTAAATTTTCTAATTTTTCTTTACAAAACGAAACACTTCTGGGATATTTTCTTCTCTGACCGTACAAAAAGGGCACAATGCAATTATTTCTTAGGCTTTCGCATTTTTATCGGTGTCGTATTTCCATATGAAGCTAAACATACGTATTCTTTATATTCTCAGTTGTTTTGCTCTTACGCTTTGGGGTTGAGATAAAATGAACCAGGGTAAAATACAGTGTACCTCTAGTAAAAAAAATCCTAAAGTGTATATTAAACAGCATGAAAAAATGAATTCTAGCAGGTCGAAATTCCATCTTCATATAACATTCCTGAGCTGAGATAGAAAATGTTGAAGTTTATTCACTCAATTTTAAATGGTACACTGTGCAATAATTGGGGTGTCATTGTTATATAGCCTACGGCTACTACTCAAATTACAGTCGTTGTATTTAAATGTTTTTCTGAAAGTTATTGTACCCTCGAACCAAGGTGTGATAGGACTCTCACTCTTATGGGATGATGTATATAATTAAGCCGACTCTGTGCAACTTGCTCTGCAAGCAACAGGGAGTGTTCAAGGTCATAAAAATGGTTTAATTTTAAAGAGAAAACAATCAGGTAATGTAAGTTGTACAATAAGAAAGTCACAAACTATTGCGCAATGAACTAATTTGTTTTAAGTGAAAAACTTCGACATCAACAATTTGTTTCAAGTGAAAAACTGCAACATTTTATATCAACAATTTTTTTTAAGTGAAAAACTGCAACATTTTATATAAGGGAGTAATTGTATGAAATGACTTTCAAACTCCAAATGATGAAAATGTAAGCATTTTTCATGTACCATTTTCCCTCATCCATCATAATATTTTGTGGGAATACGGAGGACAGACCATGGATCACTTCCTCTATTAGGACTCTGTATCTCTCGGAAACTTGTGTCATGAACTAGATTATTTTGTCGGAGTGACAAGAATGTAAATGTAAGTACCCGGCCTGACATCATATGAGTCCACAAAAACATGGCCATGTCTGTCAAATATTTATGTGAACTGAAGCAATAGGTATACAGAAAGGCCTTTAACGATGATCTGTTAAAGTGTGTACATGGAGTGGAGGTATATAAGCCTACTTCCCTCAGACACTAAAGCGTATCGTCATCTTTGAGACCACTAATTAAAACTAAATTTAAAAGGGCACTTTCACAGACGGACAATAAAAGAACGGCAAAAGTTAAAACGCGAGCACAATTTATTTAAAGATAATCAACAAGAGCTACAAAGCACGCTAGCTGGAGATAAGTATGGCTTGACTTCCAAGGGGATTCCCCTGATCCAACCCCCCCCCCCCGTCCCCATCAGGGGTACCTAACGACAGCAGGCCTCTAAACATCAGGTATTTAAGGTTTTGCGTTTGCATTGTGATGTAGTAGATGGTACGTTTTTCATCACTTAGTTTAATGCAAGTGAGACGCCCTTAATCAAAATCAAAGGCCTACTTCTCAAAGTACACTGCCTACGTCAGCAGTTCTTGCAGTCGTTTTATCCTACAACAGGAACAGCGACAACACCAGAGTGGACTCAACTTGATAAAATCAGTACGAGGGGTGTACTATTGCATTGCAATATGAGAACAACCCTACAACAATTTCCTGACCTGATCGTCATCCTGTTTTCACTGCTAACACGCTACATTGCCCTATTTTATACGAATAAGGTTACTAAGTGAACTTGATATTTGTCAGCCATTTATTTTTTATCTTTCCATTTCTACCTGTATCATATTTTATTCAACACAAAGACCGATCTGCATCTGCTTATTATGGAGTTATGGGTTGTTTGTATAGCCAGTTGTGGTATAGGTAATCAAAATGATACCTAAAATTAAAGCTGATGGACCCCATGCAGCAATTTCTCATCATTATTTGAGTACCTGAATAGTACAGAGAGAGGGCCAATGCCGGCGAAAGTCAACCAGCGCAGCCGCCTTCTGAAATACAAAGGGGCAAATACATGGGAATTCGTGTACTAAATCTACGTGGTGTGGGGAGCAATGTCAAATCCAAATTATTTTTTTCTATGATTTACAAAAACGAAAGCTGAAACGACCATACCTCATAAAAGATAGTATCTCAATTAATTGTTTCTTCAGATTGAAGTACAAGTTATTGCGCCAAAAGGCAGTTTATATGAAATCCAAGGAAAAGCGGCACTTGAGAGCCCTTTTTGTGGTTGGAATAAGTTTCAAAAAATTCAACAGTTTTCTTTTTCAAGTACATTCAAATTTCGGAAGACATGCCTAATAATGACCGGTTTTGTTTATCTCGATGTATTTATAATCAGTCAGTGAACAAAAACGATTTTGCAAGGGGAAGGGAAATCAGACAAAAAGAACCCCCAGACTTTGTTGGTTGGCGTTGAGTCAACCAAGAAAAATGGCTCCAACTGTTTCCCCCATAGCGGCTGGAAATGTTACATTCCCATGTAAGTTGTATCTAGAGTCCTCCTTGATGAATACTGAAACACAAACAAAAACAACACAACAAAGCAAATAAACCGAAAAGGTGTACCATCTTCTTATCCGCACCCTCATTCTTCAATATTGGGGCTGTTAGGTGTGTTTTAAAACTTAAAAACCAATAAGAGGGAGGTGTTATTAGATCACCTGGTTATACTGTCACGGTAAGAGGCAGGAGTTTCTCATACTTTCATCGAAGATTATACACAATCTTTCGCCATGCATGTTTCTAAGCTTGGAATGATTTAATGATTGTCGTGATTAAAATAAATTACGTTTGAGGCCCGATCCTATCTCACCCAAAACTAGTAGCCCACGAAGATAAGCCTTTTGGTTGACAGCAATTTCAACAAATGCAGAGTACAGGAGCTCATATTACACAGAATGTACTGTAGTGAGAGTGTTTTGATTTCATATTGGGGTCTTGTACACTTATCCTGAAACAATGAACTGGAAATACGTCTGGATGAGGACTATTTTAAGTAGTTGTGGGAGGGACTTACGTAAGTAGGTTCGGAAAATTGAAACTGTTTGGGTGAAAGGATCCGACCTTTAACGGAAAAATCCAGTCAATCCAATTTTGGTTAGTACAGTATTGTGAAATTTACTAGGAGTCAATGTTTGGCTTACCCTGAATAAACAACATTAAATTTATACAATACTATGAGTAATACTTTGGAGAAAAATAAGAAAATTATTAGATTTGGCAGTTGTTTTAAAATAAGCTCCTGTCCTTTGATAACTTGGGTTTATGAGAGTGGATAAACTGTCCACAGGACCATTTACCGTCACACCAAAATGGTCGTTTTGGTGTTTTTATTTTTCAATCAGGCTTTCCTTAATTCGTTGAAGCTGTATTTTCGTCGTAAGATCGCGTATCTCATCGAAACGTTGTTTTGGACTCTAAGGACTAATTAAAGGACTGCTTCGAAACATCCTCCATTGTAGAAGCTATACAGGATCATAAAACAATGTAGATGATGTAATTTTCGTTATAAATGAAAGTAGTTTGGTTATCAACCTATATCTGTTGAAACACTAGTCAATCAGCTAATCATAATCTATAAATTATCGTACGTCTGAGACCGTTGTGTAATGGGAGATGTATCATGAAGTAATGTTAAGCCAATAGTCCTATCCCACAATCCTCTGTAATTACTATTATCATATCAGATCGACCAGTATAATCACTAGTTTGTATAGCCTAACCAGGAAATATGCCAGTTAATTAGGAAAAAAGTTCTGAACAATTTAAAATATATTATTCCGTTATATAATGAAGTGCAGAGACAGGACTCCCATATTTCGTTATTCTCTGGCCGTTGAAAACAAGAAGGAAGGGGAGGGGTGTGCCCGAACTATACTGAGCCGCAGTAGCTTTCCCAGGAACTCGACAGAACATATTCGGAAGCAATCGTCTGGTTTTACCTCTCCGAGTTTGTCAGTATGTCGAAGGAACGTCAATAAGCAAAGCCTCGCCGTGGTTAGGTTTCGCTGGGTTTTTCGGCCCAGTGTCCAATTGGTTCAACTCGAGCCGGCCACGGTCTTGTTTTCCCTACTCCGTTGCTCATGCTGAGCACGAAGACTAAATAAAATAGGTTCCGTTTTAAAGTCTTTGGTATGACCCGGTCAGGACTCGAACTTCCGACCTCCCGACTGCAAGTCTGATGCTCTAACTAACTGACCATGGAGTCGGAAGCCCCGGCGAAGCTGTTGGTTTTTGTCCACTACAATACAGGATACCGCACAGTAAGGGTCAAAGACCCGTAGAGAGGGCGAGGCGTGAAAAAACTAGTGGATCGGTCCATGGCCGTGGTATATCCCACTTAAACCAATTGATTAAAAAGTGGGCCGTAAAACCCCATCTAGTTATTAACTAACGGTCCACGGAGCTATGAGTGAAGATGTTAGTTACTTTTTAAAAAGCGATCTGTAGTTCGTTTTGGGTGGCTATGCACATGCGCATCTCCGGCATATCGTCGGGATGAACAAACCAATCCCGCACCTACAACATGTGTTCCAAAATGAACATTGGTGACAACATTCTTTCATAATCCAACCACAACATGAGGAGGTATCATACTGTGGTTTTCACCAGTGGACTCACGCGTCTTATGTGCCTTTGTGATATAACAATATGCATTTTAATCTGCCTTTAATTAGTACCGAGTCCATATTTTCGTTCGGATTGTTTAATCAGATTTGAGGTTAGTGTTGTAGGCACCTACTGCACGAAAACAGGAGAACTCCGTAAACTACGTGCTGAGCTCGATTTCAGTATCCCACGCTATAGCCCACAATTCCATTCACTAACGAATTACCGAACTAGCTTATTGTCTTCCCTAATATTGCTAAGTAATGGCGGATCATGGCAGCTAAACTGTTTCGGTAACAGCCACATCCAGTTTAGTTGACAAGCGCCCTCGCTTTGTATGAACGAAACATAAGTGACTTTTCAGTTCGGAGCCAAAAGCTTCAGTGAGATAACGTAAACCTGTAAAACCGAAGAATCATCTTGACATTGATTTAATACATACTTACAGATACAGTTCATGATTTTTTCTCCTCTCCTTCACATCGTGAAGCCATTTTCCTCCTTTAGTATTTTGCGTGGCTGTACTAGCTGTAGACCTTTTTCTAGTAAATAGCAATTACAAAGAATTATGGGACAAAGTTTTGGTATTCATTATTTTTGTCCATAGTATTTCTCTGTAGCAACAAATAATGAGACCCTTTGTAGTAACTATTTAGAAACGGGTCGCTGGGCTTGCTGGTGAGTTCCTGAGAAGTTTGTGTGAAAGGTGACAAAAAGCTTGACGTAGGGGAAGTTTTAGCAAAATATTAATTTAATTTTATTATAAATTTAATTTTCGTACATGAAATAGGAACCAAATTCAAATGGTGGAAATCAAATTTAAATCTAGACGTGGATTTTCTTGAGATGTCATTACATGGAGTCCGATTATATTTGTGTTCTCAAGTGATTTTGAGGGCATCCCAGGTTATATCAATTCCTCACCTTGGCAAAGAATATTTGTTTCCCCCCTTTTTTTTTAAAAAAAACAAAAGTTATGTTGACTTTGGAGATTATAGTGATAGGACCTAAATTTGGGGAATGCAAATTTCGTAAATTTCTAATGCAACGTAAGCAACCTCCTACAGATAATATGCATGAATGTTTAGGGGAGGATTGTTGGAAAAGTTTAAAGAAAAACAAATCACTGTCCATTAATGCGAGGATATGTTGTCGCATGAGCTTGTTTCAAGTCTACTTTTTCGTGAAAATATGACATATTTACCTGTTCCGCCTTCTTGAGAACCAAGAATCGTATTTCAAGCAAATCTCGCCGAAATGCTGAGAAAAAGAACCCCTCTTAAATGTCAAAATTTAATGTAAACTTAAACCTTTATTTTAAATTATTTGAAGGCGTAGTGGATTCTGTAAAGATCCTGAGAGGACCCTCCTTGTAACCGTCACATGATTATATTTGCTTTTCCAACTGTAACTCCAGAGGCATTCAAACTCTGAAGAGGTATATCTTGAAAAGCATTAAAAAATGTTTATCTTAATTGGGATATCATACAGGTTAAGTATCAACTGGTCACGTAATGTTAGGTGTTTTGTTGGTATCTCGTCATACTTTTGAATGATATTAAAAGATCGTTTATTGTTTTTCCTTTTTACTTTTTAGGACGAAGATGGAGGGGTGAGTAACGTGCAATGTATACATAGAAAGTTTTATCTGCATGGTCAAGGTAAGCATGGGATCTAATAAGGCAGGAGAGATGTTCGTTCTTTGGAAGAAGGAGAACCTTGACTGATACTCAGTCATATATTTATTATTCTATACAGTTCCAATTCTCCCAACCTACTTACTTCTAGTCTCTGCCACAGCTGTCTGGGGAACATTCAAGACTCTATACAAAGAGTAAAAACTGTAATTAGAACATGCACTCTCGGTGTATACTTCCCTCATATTCCGCCGATTTGAATTAACCTACCGTTATAGTAATTTAGAAATGACTCATTCCAAACCTTATTTGTTTAATTCGGGAGAATAACTAGTTGCCTTACCCTTTCTTCGTCATATTCTGAACTATATTCTCAGGCACATGCAAGGTAAACACGGAGGGAATTGTTAAGTTTGTTCCTGATTTTTCCTACCCAATCGCCTATTACCTTGAAGTGGGCCGAAATATCATGGAGCTAACAGGGATGCAAATGCCAAGTCGCTGGGGCTCTTCGATTAGCGTTTGAATGAGCTCTGGATCTTTTGGTTAAGGCAATGTCCAAGGCAATGTCCAACCCGAAAATTTTTGAGAAGCCAGTGCTGGAGTGACAAACAGGAACAATGTGTGATTTAAACGGGATTACATCATTAAAATTTAACGATAGTTAACGATTTTACATGACGTAAGGAGAAATTATAACTTTTATAACGATGCTTTTAGTTTACAACCGCAAACGCCATACACACATTTCCTATACTTCCAACCTTTTCACTCTTAGATCCTTCACAAAATTCTAAAATCTTCTTATTGCAGACAAAATCCTAGATCATTGCTTTAAGAGTGCTATTCGAAAGATCGTACAAGCTCCTAATGTGCGAACAAAACACAATTTCTGCTATATTGAGCTACTCTGCATATTTTCAATCTCCGCCCGAGGATTTTGCTACCATCACAAATATATTTTAACTGGGCGTCGGGTGTCTGTCTTTAATATTTTTTGTTCTCCTTTCTTCAGATGACAATGGGGAAGAAAGTTCTTATAGGGGTCACCGGGGTGGCAATAATCGCAATAATCATTATCGTGATCGTGGTAGTTAATGTAGTATAGAAGGCGGAGGACGTTCTACATCATGAAGTTGCTAATCATCTCAACTCAGATGACCATTCAATGATTCCCTTGGTGCTTTCCTGAGAACAGTCATTGTTCTTCCTTCGACGTAACTTCGGAGATTATACTCCTGTCACAAATTTCCAGCTCCCGTCGATGAATTCACGTCGCCATGCTGACGTTTCCAAAAATCGTTTGGCCACTGTTTTTTGTGGATAGAAGTGGTAAGCCTAAAGCATCCCAGTAGTGAAGTTGCCCTTCTTGATCTCTTTAGTTGACAGGGAGAAAAATAGAACTATGTGTATTACGAAAGTTTTACAGAAGAAGTACTTTTTATTTTACTTTTTGTATTAGGTGAGTTTTTTTTTACCAAGACGGCTCCCCATGGTTCGTTAAAAAATCCTTTGTTTTAGGTCCGATGGTTGGTGTGAAATGCGACGAAGCCTTTTTAAGTAACGAATGAGAGCATTTGGCAATGGTTTGGGATAGATGAGGGCCAAAGAATTCTCTGTAAAACATTCTAAAGGGATCAAGTTGACTCCCAACGCAACCCGGAAGGAGTCGATATTAAGAGCAAGGTCAAATGATGACCCAAATAAAGTTACAATTTACCGAATGTTGATTAAGATTTGACTAAAAACGTTGGTTACGTCAAGTGTTTTAAAGGCTAATGTGACCCAGAAGAGTTATATTAAAGAATATGTTACAATAATATTACAATTGAAGTACGGATAGCGTGATCAGAAGAGAAGTATTGCTTAGGAAGTCATTGGCTTACCAAACATGAATGTTCAAGAAATGTAATGAATAGTTAAGTTTGAGAAGTGGAATCATGGTCACATAAAACTAATCAACAAAGCAGACTTCGAAGTTAGAAGTTGAAAATCACGGTCTGAAGCTTTTTATCTTCAAGATGATATAAAAATGTGGACGTTACTTTTCGCTGTCATTGTTAATTTTGGATGTGCTTATTTAAAAGATATATTTTACAACAATTTCGAACGTAGAGCGTAGGAGGTGCAATGAATAAAGAAACTGTACAAGAAAAACTCGTGTGCAATGATAGAGAAAATTTACAAAAAGTAGGAAATATTTTAAAGAAGATTTATTGTAAAAAAGTTTTTGGCAGACAAATCTGTTAGGGGGAAATATAGCAATACGATTTTTTTGGGAGGGGTTGGGGGGGGGGGGGGATAGCAATACGATGTTTCACCAAAAGTGGGTCTGGAAGGTACTGGCGTACGTGGTTGGGTAAAATAAATACCCTCTAGATAAAAATAAATTTTACTCCAGGTGGGTTAAAGTCTGACCAGGTATAAGGGTTTTAAATATGTTTTGTTTTTGCAGGAGCATTTAAATTTTTGTTTCATTTTTAAAAATTGATAGACCTTTGTTTATTAGTCTGGTCTTTCACTCAAGACGTTTCAATACATTTTACAATACGACCTTTCGCCATCCGAAAAATTGTTCGAAACTTTTGGGGTTAAGGAAGGCTGAATTGGGTCTGTCAGTTTTGAAGGTAACATTGTACTAAAATGGGGGAAACCCGTTAAAATGAAAATTATTGGTGGGAGTGCAGCACAGCAGAGTCGCAAGTTTTCGGTTTAGCCTTTAGTTTAGTGTCATGCGATTTGTGTAAATATTAAACATCTTTATTCTCGGTACTAACACGGTCCCTTTCATTTACCTGTTAAGAATGAGTGTAAATGCATACTCTCCACTAAGAGTAAAAATGCATGCTGTCAAAGAGAAGTTATACAACTTCATATCTGAGAGCATTATCAAACAGAGGAATTGTTAGGTGGAGGGACCAGAATTCCCCGAATGACATTAGGAGGAGTGAAGGTGAGGGTCACCGGAAAAAAATTTTCATCATCGGAACTGGCTAAACGCAAGTCAGTTCCTCCTAATGAGCAATATGCGGACGGTTGGATGCCCTGGAGATGAGTATGAGAAAAAGAGTGTCCTCCCCCCTTTGCCAAAATTTTGCTTTTTAGAAAGGATTAGATGCAAAATGGTGCTATATTGGAAACATTTAGAAGTATATTTAAACGCTCATGATATCAAATAAGGGACGCGCTCTTGTTGCGAGTCAAAGTTGGTCAGCATGCTTCTGCCAGTGGAAGATTCCCCTTATTATCTAATTTCCCCCTACTACAGGCAGAGGTGGGGGCCATGAATCAACCCCCATTGCACACGATACTATTTGAAGGTATGAGTGCAAATTCATATTTGAGTGCACGAGTGAGCTCAAAAGTGTTAGAGGAAATGCACAGGAATATACCAGACTATAAGTCTGCCACGGTGTCACAGGCTGAAAAGGAAGAGCTAAAATTGAACTAAACAACAATTTTCCTTTAAACGTATGCTGCCAGAGCACCACGAGTGCCTTATAAAAATGTGTAAATATAGACTTGTCCTATATTCTTTTAAAGCGCAACTCTCGTCTGGATTGCTTTAGCTCTTCCTTGTGGAGACACAAATCTATAAATGACGTTCGAAATGGGCATATCTTAGTTAGCATACCAAGCTTTAATTAGCTATCATAACACTCTTTGTGAACTATGTAGTTTCAGCTATTCTGCACAAATTTTTGTATCTTATGTCAATCAAAAGCAGCCAATTTGGGTTTTATTTTATTCCCCAAACAAAAGTGCTCTTATGGTGATGAGACTGGTGTCTGTCATTAAGGTTTAAAGTAGATCGTTCAGTCGGGTCTCATACGTCACTGATGTCATTCAGTCAAACTATAAAAACTGTTGTTACCGCAGTAGGCCTACGATTAAAAAAGTCACAAGAAACAGCCCTTATAGAACTAAAAACACAAGTAATAACTTTAAAGGGATAAGTGCTGTAACCCAGTTTCGAATGACGCATATGGTAATCATGGCTTCATTTCATGATTGTTCTCGTTAGGGCAGGCTTCCTCAAATAGCGGCGGGCGCGCCACTTGTGGCGCGCGACGTGGTTTGGAGTGGACCAAAAAAATACTGGGAAAACATTGAAAAATTTAAATTTTTCATAGCTTTTTTGACAGGAATTGTTCTGTCTCAAAAATAGGTGCTGTAAATAAATCTAATACTTCCCACAAACTGACGTCACATACCGACAAGGATATGATAACGTCCTATTTGTTCTCACAAGACAGTAAAATCACCGTCACTGTTTACATTCATCAGAGTCAGGGCTTTCTCGATTCACCGTTACCGGTGAATCGACAAATATGGTGAAGTTTGTGAAAGATTTTGGCCTTGAAAATTGAACACAAATTTTGCACCATTTTGCATGTAAGCCCCTTCTGAAACGCAAATATTTTCAAAATGGGAGGGAGACACCCCCTCCCCTTGTACCCCATGACGGCAATCACTGGCCACATTACATCAGTAACATTTAGCAATGTGGTGCTTCAGAAAATTTAATTGAGGAAGCCTGCGTGAGAGTAACGTGACGATATTTTCTCACTCAATTGTAAAGTAAGGTTTATCTTAAAAAAGGTATGAAATGTTTAAGTCCTGAATATCATGACAGATAATTAGAGGAGAAATGAGAGTGGCTGTTTTTAGTTCACATGACTTTTCTTGTTCTTAAAATTTTGGAAGCGTAACTAATATGCGGGAAACAGAAGCTTAAATTAAAAATGAAATATGCTGGTATCTTTTGTAAGAGGTAATACGAACTGCACATTGGTTGAACTTTGAGGAGATATATATGAACATGTGTATGACTTCAAATATAGCTGAATGAATACGCTGTTTGTTATAGTGCAATAAGTCACTATAAATGTGGTAATGAAATTAGATATGTATATCGTGAATGTACGTATGTTTTTAGAGATATATAGATATATACGATAAATGTATAGGCCTACAAAAGAGTTGAACCAGATGGCAAACATTTTATAGGTAAAAGCCTATATACAACCGGCTGAAAAGTAATCTAACGGCAAAGTCGTGATCTTCTTAGTCGTATTTTTGGGTGAAGTTCCACTGATACTAGATGGATCATTAAACATTAATCTTCATGGATTTTCATTGAAATGACTTGTTCAATTTTCTCACAATAGATAGCGTTATGTTTTTTTTTTCTAAATTGCCAGTTTCTTTATAATTGACACCGCGATGTGCACCTTCAGTTTCGGTTAATTTGCGAAACAACTTTGATGTACGACCATCTATATTCATACAGATTAATTCAAAATTAAACATACTCATAAAATAAAGTTATAGATCCCAAAAAAAAAATGAATTTTGATGTGTGTCAGGTAACTATAGCAACAAGGGAAAGAGCAAGGGAAGTTGAAAATAGTGATAGGGGATTTAAGCTGTGCTTTCAGTCTTAACTTTACGTTCCCGCTCGTAGGAGTGTTTTGTTTTTCACTAGACCAAACTCTAATGGTTACTCTGTCTTTTATTTTTGACTTTGTTTAAATAATTCGAAATGTGCTGCTTTTGTCTACCATTATGTGAAAATGCATTATGTGATTATTTTAATAGTGAAAATGGATCATTGCAAAAGTGTGTGCAATAGAACGGTTTAAAGTCACAAAGGAATCAAAACGAAACAATAACGTTTCTGTCATTTTTGCCTGGATAGGTCCGCCGCCATATTGCCAAAAAATTCAAATGAACGACTATGAACCTACTGAATGCATCAACATGGACTCACACCATGCATCTCGAAGGAAGCTGAAGTAGGGTTTACTAGCTGAAAGGTTCGTAGATCGAACGTTCTATAATCGAAGATTTACCAGATCAAAATCGACCTATATATAGATGGAATGTTCGCCGATCGAATGTTCAGATATGAAGACTTTCGAAGTTTCTACCCGGTGAACCTTCGATCTAGTGAGAGTAGAACTGAAATCATAACTAACCTTTGAAGCATAAAAGATAATTATTATACAAACCGAGGCCAGTGAGAGACAGAGGGGGTGAATCCCACAAAAGTCCCCTAGCATATTAAAAGTCTAAGGTGAGTCCTGGCTTTCAGCACATTCACGGAAATGCCTTGCGTTGGCCCGTTTTCAGCGATGATCAGTCATTCATTTTTTATTGAAGATTTGGCAGAGCTTTGCATCCGTCACTCCCAGTCTCCCACTTCAACAGTTCAATGTAAAGATTTCGAGGTCATTGGGTTCATGCAAAGTAAACGAAAAGTTGAGTAACAAAACAACAACTCTTGGCGACGTTTTTCTGTCATGAAAGACGTTTGCAGAATTCAGTTTCTGATCTGGCCCACATATATTTAAATGTAGTTAAATAAAAATAAAGGGGGGATGTCGGGGTCTGTTTTATCCTGAAGAAGGTTACTCGCTGAAAATGTGCATTTATTTAGACGGACAGTCTATCTGTCCTTCGGACGTCTACGGACGTCACTTCGTAACTGTCCGTCTTTGGACGGACAGTTACGAAGTGACGTCAAACAGCTAGTCGTAAAAACGACCTGTAATTGATCAGGCGGTCTTGAAAGAAACCATAACATTTCCCAAGCTTTCTTTGTAAAGCTAGTACTTTTGTTCTTAAAAGTTTATTTTTCAATTAACTCTAAGTTTTTGAACTTTTTACAATAAAAACCAAAACTTTTTAAATATTTGTAAACTGAAACAACAATAAATTTTTACGCGCTCTTTTTACTAGACTTTATATCAGTGGCGACTCCAGAACGTCAAAAATTGGGGGCAACCTAAGAACAAAGGAAAAGGTTGGGGGCAAACATTTTCCGGTGTAGCGCGAAACCTAGCGGATTGGGGTACAGGGCGACAAGCCCTCAGAAGCTCTGAGGTCTTAGCATATATATGGTTGAAACATTAAGTCTCAGGAGAGGTATATTACCGTATTGATATTTCTTGGTTAATTAACTTAACTCCTAACTGACCTAACTTGGGGAAAGTGGGGGTTCTTCCTCCCCCGTGGGGCCGTCACTGTTTGATATGAGTGGTTACTCAGGAGACTAAAAAATTTTCGACCATTAAGTACATTGAATCACAATTTATAAGCGAGTTAGTTTTTATATTTTCAAGTTAGTTGAAAAAGTAAGTCAATTTAGTGATCAATAAGGACCTTTTATGTGTCAACTAACTCTTTTTAAGTAGTGATCACTGCTAGAAGATTAAGGAGGGGGGGGGGTGTGGGGTGGGTGATAGCTCCCGAACGGTCAAGGACCATTATTTTCGAACGTCCCTCCTACCGATAGAAGTGAATGCACTCCCAGTCTTTATACACTTTCCCAAAGACTGGAATGGGTGGAAGTAACCTGTATCTTACCGAGCACAACAGCTCGGCATCTTATCGGAACCTAGAGAAGCGGACGGATTGCTTGGAAAATCGGCTGCCTGTGTCGGACAACTTCGAATTCTTGACGCGTGCCATCAGAAGCACGGACTAACATCACTAATTTGAAACCGTTTCGTTTGTGAACAGCTACGCTGAACTTCAAGTGAATTTTTATTTTATTCGTTTTTCTCTTTTTGTTGTTCACTTTAACATGAAAATAATTTGTAAATGTAGTTCTATTTTAGTTGACTCCTATATAGCTTCGGAGGAAGAAAGGAATCAAATGAAACTGAAGCTAAACGTAGTAAAAGAGTCTCAGTCATAGGAAACTGACAAGAAGGTTATACACAATTAACCAGTACCAATGATCTAGTTTAGGATTATGCTAGACCTACCTAAAGAGATATTCAACAGTATCACATTCCAAGGACAAACAGGACATCCAATTCAATTAAAAAAAATGTATCTATGTACCCACATTAGATATCTTTCTGTGGTTTTAAAGAAAAGTGCAGAAATACTTTGAAACAAAAATGACTAATCTTTAATGTGCGATAGTTTGAGGTATTGAGATAGGTTTTGGGGAACATTGTCTGGAATATTTTTTCTTTCGTACGAGATCTTAGTGAAAAGCCACTTAGCAGGATTTGCCTTTAAAATTTTGAATCCAATGAACGTCTGCAATTTGGTCTAATGATGAATGTCTTAGATACGATAAGAAATCATCCAAGGGGAGCGCCAGTGAGACATAACTGGAAACCAATAGATTGGAAACTGGGCTGTAAAACTACATCTAACTATCTAAGGGGAGCTTCGCCATTAGTAAGCGCGGACTAGCCACCGAAAATTTATAGGGTTCCTTTAGAGAAAAAAATCAATATTCTTTATTTAGTTTACCAAATAAATTCATCTTAGCTCTGCAGAATTAGCGTTATCGTCAATGGCGTACGAAGGGGGGGGGGGGGAACATGCCCCCTCACGGATGTCATTTTTTAGATCCTAATAATACGTAGCCCTAATTAGTAACACGGATTTTATTTGAAGGTAGAATATGTGGCACCAGATTGCATGTAAGGACACCCGATTTCTAAAAGAAAAAAGAAAAAAAAATAAGGGAAAGGTCTCTGCAAGGCCCCTTCAGAGATGCCATTTTTTAATTCCTTACAATTGGGAAATTTTTGTCAAATTCGTTATTTTACTTCAAAAGGTAGATTCTGTAACTCCCTGGCGGCACCAATTGACTCCTAAAAGTATGCAATTTATAAGCAAATTTTACTTCGTGAGCGTAAATGGCAGTAGATTGCATGTAAAGATACAAGATTTTCAGTTTTATCCTCATGAAACACCACAATTCAACTTTTAACACTTTTCCTGTCAAAGTCGAAATTCCTGCACAATTTTGCATCTAGGCATCAAAGGGGACTGGAAGGGACACCCCCTGCCCTTGGACCCCTGTCCAGGCTGGCGATCACTCAACAGACTGAATGGCCCCAACTCCTTCAGAGAAATCCTGTGTACGCCGCTGGTCAACGTTTAACTAACCTATACCCACGTACATGCAATGTTCCCACAGTTGGGAAAACGCCTCACAAATGTCGGAAAATTACATTTCCGAGTATGTTGGAATTGTATTTTTCTTGGTTAATTATAGCCTGACGACCCTACCCATGCAAAATACGTTGTCAAGAACATTTATTGACATTAGGAAGTTCAGTTTCTCTCCGATAGGGCTGTTAATGAGGGAAATAGTCTGCCTGGGTGTAGGCTGTTAACTCCACATCAGTGCACCGCGCCATAAGGTAAATAAACATTTAAGAGCTTTTCCATGGCTGTGGTAGAATCTAATCTTTCTGGGCTCGTTGGGTGTTGGTGGTTTGCTTTTTGTTTTCTGGGGTTTTTGGATTAACATAACATAAAAGGAAAAATATGTTCGAGGTCACCCATCCAGTAATTTCGGTCCTTCCGAATTTTTTTCATAATTTAAAATTTTTTTAGGCCTCCCCGACGAAACCACCGACCTTAATACACACAGGAATCGATTTTCAATTACTTCTCATAGCTCATAGTTCATAGCTCTGTTAAAACTCATTACTGACATGTGCTTTGTCCCATCTTAAATCCATGCGCGCAAGGTCACCCGTAAGCAAAACTTGTGTTAGGGACCTGGAAATTTCACGTGCAGACGTAACCAAGGGTGGCACCAACGGGAAACCAGGGGCCTTGCCCCCGTCGGGGAAGGCTGCACTTCCCCTGTCGTTAAGAAGACCCAGTTTCGTTGGGGATCCTCGATAAAAGATGTAAGTCCGATAAACGCTAGTCCCAGGACGATCTTCTTGGTTTTGCTTTACTATTTTTCCTTACAAAACTGACGAGAAGTTGTTCAGGTGCATGCAGTGACCAAATGGTATGCCCTCTGTCCTACCCCGACAGCCGAATTCGAGCAACGGTAATGACAATCGGCCAGGCCGTTTTCAGTTATATATAATGATGAACAGAAGTGTGAGAATGTCTCCTGATCAGTCTGACTGAAAATTCATTTAAAGCCACCTTGTTGTTACGTGACATATTTTAAAAGACGTCGGCGGGAAGTGAAATTATTTATTGACGGGAGTTCGGATAGTCACATAGAAAATAACATCAATTAAGTGGACCTCACTGGACTGCTTCCTTTCTAGTTACAAGTCTAAAAAATGTCATTTCCGACTGTCTGAGGGTAAGATTTTTTAAAATTTTCTCTGCGCTCCGCGTCAGGTTATGGTGGCGCTCCGTTTTGATAGTGTTTTGGTGGAACAGATTACTCAGCAGAACAATACATGCTTGCAAATTATTTTTCGTTTGAGGGAAATATGAAGTGAAAATTTTAAAGCAGAACAAGCCGAAAATAAAGACTGCTTTGTTCCTGGTTACGAGCCTGGGAAATGCCATTTCCGGCTGTCTGGGGTTTTCAATTTTTCAAAAATTTCTATGCACTTCTAGTTAGTTTTTCGGGCAGGGTTACATTTTTCAGACAAAATAGACTATTATTCTGCCTCCTACCAAATTGAAACACTCCCGTACACATATGTCAATATACAAAATATAAAACTTGAAATATATGGGAAGTCAAACTTTTTCCGCGAGGAAAATTCCGAGGGCCTTAGTTTCCATGCTATGTAATTCAGAAACCCAAACAAAACTACAAATCACCCCTTCTTGATATTTCTCATAAGAGGGTCAGATTCTTCCATAAACCCCCAAAATTTGTCATAAATTACAGTTCTACCAATATAACTTCAGATTCTCTAAAATTTGTTAAAAATGATAGACTTTTTAATTTTCGATGGATACCGGCACTCCATACAATTTAACAGCCAATTTAACGCTCTTAATCACTCTGACAATTGCTCTTGACGGGGCATATCATTGAATAAAAGGTCCAAAAGTTTCATTGTAATCTTACCCAAAAAGCAAATTTTTTCATGAAATTCTAAATTTTCTCCAATATGATAAGCTGTTAATTTTCAAATCTTCGTTCAAAAAGGGGAACAATTTTTCGGACACATTTCCAGTTTCGTTTGAAAGTCTTTGTACCTAGGCCTTGTAAGATGAAATGCGTAACCCCCAAAAGTTCCAGCTGTCGCCTATGTAACGTTTTTTATTGTAATGAAAGACAGATTTTTCAATAAACACCCCAAACTCTTAATGATTCTTACAAAATCTAATTTTTTTAAAAACTTTTTCTTCTAAACAAACTCCAGATTTTTAAATATTTGTTGAAAAAAAAGCCAAAAATTTCGGCGTGCTATCAGATCCTCCCAAATCACGTCCCTCTGGACTAACTCATAGTCTTTGTCGGGTACTCAAAATGCTGGCCCCCCTGTCGGGGAGCTTGGCCCCCCTATCGGGCAAATCCTGGCGCCACCCCTGACCTGGAGCATGTCCCCCCCCTAATCTTTCTAAGCTCCAATGTGGTAAGCCAAAGATGTTTAAGCCTAGCATGATAAGGTGAATTTCTCACCTCAGGTATAAGGCGAGTGGCTCTCCTCTGAGCTTTCTCTAAAAGAAATTCCTTTTCATAGAAGGGGCTCCAAGCCTGAGCACCATAGTCAAGACGGGGTAGCTTAGTTTTCCGATTCTTCTTCAAGTTTGAACACCACCGTATCAGGGACGTATTGCGGCGCGCGAACGCCGAAAATTCTGCCCATTATAAACAAATATATGAAGATATGGAGCTTCTATTGCAGAAAGCTTTGAATTGGATTGTGGGTTTCCTTTAAGGAAATTTAAAGAGTTAGCCCAGCCAACATGCCCAGCTGGGCCCCAGTTGGGTTTCAGCTGGGCTACTTGCTGGGGCCCAGCTGGTACCCATTCGTGTTTGTCAGATGTTCCCACGTGGGGCCCAACTGGGCTAGCCTTTCCCAGCTGATGCCCAGATGAAGCCCAACTGGGTCCGGCTTCAATAACTGAAGCCTAGCTGAGCTTCAGCTGGGAAAGGCTACGAATGGGTCCCAGCTGGGCCCCAGCAAGTAGCCCGGCTGAAACCCAGTTGGGGCCCAGCTGGGCATGTTGGCTGGGGGGGGGGGATTACTGAAGAATCTGCACTTCCTTTACATATTGCTGGCAAATCTGAGAATGATTGCACGACGACTGAATCGTTGTTGCTACATAAAGTTATCTAGTAAGGCCTACGAACTGACACTCTCCGATGACATTTCAAAAGTTTTCCAAACTTTGTTGTCCTTTTAGACAAAATATCCCAAAATCAACCCAGGAGAAAATTCCCAATTAATCCCATTGGAAAAAATAAATGGGATCCCATTAAACACCAATAGAATATTAATGGGATCCCATTAAATTGCATTGGATCCCATACAAAGTGTCCGAATTCCAGACCTTAGCTTTGAACAGTTGAATTTTAACGGGTTTTAATGGGATCCCATTAATTTGTTTTATGGGATTCCATTAATTTTTTATTGGATCCCATTGATTTTTTCCAATAGGATTTACGGGAATTTTCTCCTGGGAAGAGCTTCCATTGAAGAAAATTTGGAATTCTATGAAAGAGTTTACAAAGCTAGCAATATAGCTGCCGGTGTCTCTTGATGATATTATCTCACATATGGTAAATAACCGATTTTGTCATTTCCAGAGCTCGGAAAAGTTTACCAAACTGATTTATGAGCGAGAACTAATGAACCTTATATTGCATTTTGTGGCGCGCGAGGCGCGCAGGAAATTTTGCTTTTTTTGAGAATTGGAAAAATGAAATAAGGGGTTTTCTGACCCGGGAAGTGGGGGGAGGGGGATGTCGCCCCGGCCCCCGCTTCCTACGCTTATGAGAGAGCTATCAATGTCATTGATGAAAATTACGAAAAGAAGTGGGCCAAGGAGGACAGAACCCCAGGCTGTGGTACTCCACTTGTGACTTACCAAGAAAAGAAGTTACCATTGACAGCAACTCTCTGAGATCTACCATCATGAAGCCACGAATTTATCCAATCAGCACAATTGACCTGAACCCCTAACCTATGCAGTTTAACCATAAGCCTAGCACCAAATGGAACTTTAGTTTCAAAGGTCTTTGAAAAGTCAAGGTAAATGACATCGACGCCATATCCAGAATGAAGAGATGAAGAGACACCTTCAAGAAATCTAAGTAAGTTAGTAACACGAGATCTACTTGGCAGGAAACCATGCTGTGACAGATTAGGTAACTCATTATCTAAAAGATATTTAAGTAAACTATCCTTAATTAAAGATTCCATAACTTTGCACACAACACTGATTAAACTGAGAGGCCTGTATTGCAAGGCATACTTCGATCCCCCTTTTCAAAAAATTGGAGTAACATTTGCTACCCGGCAGTCAGTAGGAACAAAACTTGAATCCAGACACTTCTGAAAAATGATGGAAAGAGGAACTGACAAAATCTCAGTGCATTAACGTAAAATGGCTAGGTGGACCCCATCTGGCCCCGGGGCCTTACTAGCCTACAAACTCGTTTACTTACTAAAAAAATGTTCCTCCGAAAAAAAAATGACATAACCGATTGAAGAAGAGACATCAGAACTAAAAGTCCTCAACAAAGATGATTCCTTAGTAAAAACAGACACAAAATGGTCATCTAACAAGGGCATAACTTGTGTATTCAAGTTACTAAGAGGAAAATTCAAGTAGGATAGTGGTGCTCATAGCCAATATGCCTCTCCACTGCAGGAGTCTTCATTTTTGAAGTTGGCACTATACCGGATGATGATGATGACGATAACTGGAAAAAAGGTCGTGGCTGACCATAGAGCAGGATATAGGAACGTTCCTAACTTCCTATTATCCTGCTCTATGTGGCCGACCCGACTTGAACCAATCGGTTGGAGAACGTGCACCTGCCAGCTTTAGTTGTTCTTTTGCCATGGAAGAGAATAGACCGTGTAACCTAGACAATGTGTGTTTTCATGTGCCGCCCTCTACATAGCAAGTTATGCAGAACTGGTTGAAGATGGCGGCCTCAGAAGGCGTAGTGTAATTAATGCCAAAAAATAGCAACTATTGCCAAGTGTCGACTGTGAGCGCACTCTATCTTCTGATCAAAACACAGAGTAACTTAGAAAGATTGTAAAAAGTAAGTAACGCTATCTGGAAGGATTTCTCCAATTTAATCTCGGTTGCAATTAAGACAAAGGCTCACTAACATTGTGCCCAGTTCAACGTTCCTCATTTTATCGCATATGTAACGTAGGGACTAGTTTCGCGAACTTTCCATTGACAGTGTGGTCAAGTCATTCGAGTGAAACATATGAGCGAAAAATATGAAGCATTGCCTACCATTCCCCTACAGTAATTATTGCTGAATTTTCCTGCAAATATTTGAAGAACCTAGGCCTGGGCTAAAGTACCAGTCATGGTGATCTTTAGCCCTTGAACAGGACCCAGCATTACGTTCCTATGCTATACACTTCATTTCTGGGCCTTTGCCCGGTATACACAAAAACACAGCTCATTTACCTACTCACGCATGAGTAGGCATCCCTCACGTCCCCCAAAAGATACCTTTTCTCACCAGTGGCAGATCCAGAGGGGGGGATGGGGGTATGCATACCCCCCACCCGGATGGTAAAAATTATATAGATAGCAAGGTTAATTGTAACCTAGCCTATGCCTAGGCCTAGGCCTAATTACTTTTTAAAAATACAGTGATAGTTGTTGTATTATTTGATTACAGTATTTTTGTGTCATAATCTTCAATAAAATGAAAAATGTAAATACCCATTGCTCAAATAACTAATCCTTAATCCAGTGTTTGCCGCAAAAGGCTGTTGGTAACGCTGTTTGCGACATCGCATATGTGTCTATGTCAATATGTGGGGCTACGTCTACTGTCGAATAATGGACCAATCGTTGATACGAAGGCTTGTACAGGGGTGTTGCAGAGTGTGTAGGCAATTCTAGTTGAGATATGAATAAACAGATGAGAAGAAGATTTAATTTTGATTCAAGATGATTGGTGGTCTTATTCCGTTGGATTAACAGCCGGCCAAAAAAAAAAATTAAAATTTAACTATGTACAGATTGACGCAGGTGCTCGTCGTCTGAGACCTGCTGCACCAGTGCTTGAGTGTGACCAAAACTTGGCAAGCTCGGAGCTTTCATGTCTTGGGGAGATCAGAACACATGCAGTCCCCTGATTGGTTAAAAGTTGTAACACACCAAATTAGATAAATATTAAGTAATGTGCTGATCTAAATGATCAATGAGGAGGATGTAGAGGGTGAAATTGGCCACACCTTGAAAATATTGGATACAACGTACACGTGGAACTAGGGCGGGGTAGTTTGTCACGTTCACCGGTAACACAGGAAATAGGAAGGGCCCTGGGAATCTAGAACAAGAGGATGGGAGAGTTGCTTGAAAATAACAAGATGACATTCCTGTTGAAGGTCAAGGAGAGTATACCAGGCTTGGGGCGATTACATCTCAATGTAATCGATTACGATTGCAATTACTCCATATTTTACGATTGCGATTATGATTACGATTACATCTAAAATTGAAAGTAAAAGATCTGGATCTGGATCTGGAAAAATACTGCACAACACTCCTGGTGGAGTCAAACGTGCAGGGTTGAGTGTGCGTATGTAGTTAGTCGTCCCGTCTGAGGATCCTCAAGGCTGCGCTCTTGAATTGCTTGGGGTCCTCGAGATCTATAATGTTCTGGGGGAGTAGGTTCCAGTCTCTGACGGTCCGAGGAAAGAAACTGTATTTGTAGCAGTCCTTATTGGTTGGTATATTTGTAAAGCTATTAGAATGGTGATGCCTGGAGGGCCGCCGGACCGGTTGTAGGTTGTTGATTGGCAAGGCTAGGAGGCCCAATCTGGCTTTGTGAAGAATTGCTAGCCTGTTGGCAGTACGCCTGTTTTTGAGACTATCCCACCCTAGGTCATTTAGCATTTCAGTCACACTACTATGGGGGGAATAGTCATTATAAACAAACCTAGCAGCCCTACGTTGAATTTGCTCAACCTTATTGGATAGGGAAGTGGTGTAGGGATCCCAAACAGAAGATGAATACTCCAATAAAGGCCTAACAAGATTACAATTGCGATTACATTGCTATGTAATCATGATTGCAATCATGATTACATTTTGTTTCCACAAAAACAATGTAGAAGGCAAAACAATCCAGTGCCCACAACTGGAAAATCGGTCATGGACATTGCTCTAGATAAGAACAGAAAGGATACAGGTTGAGTCATAAAACCCTATCTAACTACATTTTGTTTCTCACATTTTTGTTTGCAAATTTTGTCATTCTTACAGAAGAACCAAGCACTGAGAAAATTGTTTATTAACTTTACTTCTATGTTCAATTCAACTTCAATGTAATCAGAAATGAAACCATGATTGCGATTACTTTGCCATTGTAATCGATTACGATTGCAAGTACTTTGCGATTTTCACAAAAGTAATCGATTGCGATTACAATTACTTCAAAATGTGTAATCGATTGCAATCGATTGCAATCGATTGCGATTACTGATTACGATTACCCCAAGCCTGGGGTACACCATACTGCATGATACTACGTGACGGTAATAGAGTACACTCTGTATTAAATTCACATTGATCGTGTAGTCCATTAAAGTAATGATTACCCACACTTTCAAGACCATGTTTTAAAAGCTTGGGAGTTTCATAGTGGCTTAAAATATTGAATTATTTAGCACCATGTTGCATAGGCTCGCACTTTTCTTAGATACCCAGGTGGGGCAGGGGGATCTGAAAATTAAGAATTCAGAAATTTGCCAATTGTGAGACCAGTCTACTGTGTGGTTTTGACAACTCATGAAATTACGACATTCCCTATCAATTTCTCTAATAAAAGCTCCATATTCGTCATTATTTGATTCAAGAAAGCAAAATTTTCCGCCTGCTTCGCACGCCAAAAATTGCAATTACTTACCAGAACTTAAGTGCTGACTCATACCTTCACTTTGGTAAACATTTCTGAGCTCTGCAGCTGGGTCTGACAAAATCGGCAATTTGCTACACTTGTGACACCAGATCACCAAGGGACACCGTTAAATGTATGTGGTGCTATTTTCATAAATTTTCTTTCATAAAATTCCATATCTTCTCCAATACAAGCTCAAAAAAATTTTGTCGGAGAGCCTCATCACGTAGTTGTAACGTAGGTGTTTGGTATTATTATGTAGCAACAACGATCTTTGGTCATTGTCCAACCTCAGATTTGCCCATAGAAAATGCAGATTCTACAGTAATTCCCCAACTATCCAAATTTCCTTGCAGGAAACCCAGCATTCAAACTCTACTGTAACACAAGCTCCATATTTTCAAATATTTCAAAGGAGCGAAAATTTCCGCGCGCTCCGCGCGCTGCAAATTACGCCCTTAGTAGAGCGGTAATCACACTTAAAAATATGGCCAAATTTGGGTGCGTGCCTACCACCCCCATTTCCCATTTCCTGAATTCTTTTAGGTATCAGAGACTAAGCAACATACATACAGTACCTATGGTGGCGCTTGGCTCAGCGTACATTTGATACCCAACCGCATGCAGACCCCCCCACTGAAAATTCTTGGATCCCCCACTGTTTCTCACCAAACTTTCCACAGATGATCTTTGTCATCACATTCACCTTCCACACAGGTGTGTTAAGGAAATAAGATCTTTAAAAGGGAAATTTTGGCTGGATAATTCTGCGAGTAACGTTAATCCTGTGCAGAGTAATTTTTCAGTGGAAGAAGTCAGTGTTTGTCATGTGATCTCATATAAAACGGGGAAGCATACACAGTGATTGTACTGTACAATTTCGTAATGTACAGAGAACTTACTATATGAAGTACAAGTATTGACTAGCCACGCTTACTAATTGGTCTTCGATAGCTTGTTGAGTGGAAGTCCTTCCCATCATGCAACACAGTAGCAGACGATCAAGATGTCGATGTTACTGCGAAGGATGGCACCACATTTTTCCTGCCTTTTGCTATGAATTCGCTGGTATTAAACATTCCAGAATTCTAAGTGGTATTTAAGAATGCTCAAAATCATTATGTTAGCTCAAATCTGTTCTATGAATCATACCATCTTAATTAGAGCTCAGTTTGTTGTTTTGGCTTAAAACGTCGTTACCTTTGTACATGTAGGCCAGTGACCGTAGTAAGGAGTGACTACAAGGAGTGGATTATACGGTCACATTCATGGTGATCTTTTGGTGTCCAGACAATTGTCACTCAAAGTCAAACATAAGGAGGCTTAGCTAACCTTTGGACTTTATGTTAGGCCTCGGCTTTCACTGTTGGTAATGTTATGCATCAAGGCCTAGGCTTATTGAACTTTACTTACTTACAGGAACTTACAGGAACTAGGGCACAAAATAAGGCAAGTGCCTTGTAATGCCCCCCATAAATCCAGTACTGGCACTTGATGCATGTAGCAGCGGATTAAATCTCCCAAGGTAGCTTGTGGTAACTGTCCATTGAGAACTTCCAATTAAGGGACATCCAATGCTTGTCCAATCTTGATTTAAAACAATTAACTGTTCCTACCTGGGTCACAAACCCAGGTAAACTATTCCATAAATTAACAACTCTATTAGAAAAACTATGATGACTTAATTGTGTACGGACTCTTCTTTTGTAGAGACAATGCTGAGAATGTCTAGTATCATAACCAGTATTCCTTGATGTGAAAAAGTTGGCTTGATCAATACTTTCCAGGTTATTTAGGATTTTATAGGTCTGTATGGTGTCAGTTCTAGCTCTTCTGTAAATCAATGTGAGGAGATCCAAGTACTGTAACCTCACCTCATACGGCATATCCTTAATTTCACAAACAAGCTTGGTAGCCCTTCGCTGAACCTTCTCCAAGTGTAAGATATCCTCCTTTAACAATGGGTTCCAAATAACATTCCCATACTCTAATATTGGTCTCACTTAACTTTTATACAGGGTCCTAAACAAATGCACATCCAAAGTAGTAAATGCTCTTTTAATTAATCCAAGCCTACAATTTGCCTTCTTAACAATTTCTGCAATATGTTGAGAAAATTTCAGCGAGGGATCAAAACAGATTCCTAAATCCTTTTCCAGTGAAGTAGAAGCTACAGTATCACATAGTCTCCAGCTAAAGATTTCATACAGTAGTTAACCTGTGGATTATTGTGACCAAAATGCATCTGGGCAATTCCACGGTAACGCCGTGACGCTTTGGAAGCAAAATTCACATTTCAAGTGCAAATAACTGAAAGAGCTTTAATGTTGGGAACAAACTTTTATTTCAATTCTACTCCTACTATCACAAAGTTAATTTAGAAAATGTCTTTTCTTCAAAAAGTGCCCTAAATATGAAAATATGAATATTAATGACTGTGGTAACGCCGTGACGCTGAAAAGGACATGCATTTTTGGACCACTCACAAATTGTTAAAACCCTGTGAAGTTTAAGGACTTTTTGCAGTTCCTTCATATTAAATACACTTTATAGACTGTTATCTATAACAGTTTGGTGAAATATAAAATAAAAAATTACGATTTTGGTAGATATGATAAGATATAAAAAAAAAAATGGGGTAACGCCGTGACAGTAACGCCGTGACCAAAGCCTGACTATATGGGAAACGCATGTTAAAAAAAATTAAGTTAGTAAACTGACAGGAAATGGTGATATTGATAGTCAGAATATTTCTAATGCATTTAGAAATCAGCACTTTAGATGTTTTAGGAATATTTGCTTTGAATTTGTGAAAGAAAGTGGAAATTTCCACTTCGGACATAAGGTGAAAAATGAAGAGCTATATAATCTACACACAACTCCGGTCAAACTGAAATCAAGAAGAGCGCAATAGCTACAGTAGGCCTACTGCATTAAAAATGACATTAACTGTGAAAGCTCCATATAGTAATACAGTATAAATGCAGTTCCAACTCATTGGAAGAGCAAATATTCCCTTCATAAAGGGATTGGAATGGCTTGAGTCTCAAGTTTAATATTGTAAATTTAGTGTAACTTTTAAAAATCTAAATGTATGCCAGTTTGTAGCATTGGTGCAATCATATAAATTGCTTTACTTAGGCTTGCAGTGAGTCTTAAATCTCCAAAATAGAACAGTATTGGCCAAACATGTAGGGTCTAATATCAATAACATTTTTAAATTAACTTAGGTTTGTGTCCTCAACTTTGACAAATTGACCTTCTAGTTGCCTTCTCCAATCTCCACAAAATATTTTGTAGTGTACTGTACAGAGCTTCAAGTGTACTACTGTAGGACACTTTGTAGATGATAAAAGACTGTTTTTACATTGTTTTAGTAAAACAATCTTAGAACAGAAAGAGGAAAATAGTCATGCTCTCAGTCAGTCTGCCATTATCTTGGCTCCCGAATTGGAAGGTTCTGTAAAGTGATAGAGTTCTCTGCATTAGACTGCTTCACCATTTTGGATTGTAATATAATGGTGGTGTCTACTATACTTTACTGCATTGTCTGTGTGATTGTTTCTCCTGCTGCTAAGCCTATGCTTGTTGTAGATTTTCTGTTATCCAAATCTTTATAAAATAATGGATGTTATGCCCAATGGTAAACAGAGAGTGTACCATGGATTGACTGTATGCTATAAACAGGTGCTAGTCACTACTCAATCTAGCAGACCACTATAGCTTCTGAGCATAACAGGGGGATTGCCATATCAAAAGAAAGGTTACAGTTGTGCATTTCCTCTTTGTACTATCACAGTGTTTCAAGTTTTCAAACAAATCTTTATCAAACAGTAGGTGCTGTTACTTCAGTACCAGCAACCACAGTGACTATAATTGTCAGTCCCTATACAGTAAATAAGTGCCTGTCACGGCGTTACTGTCACGGCGTTACCAAAAAAGTAACGCCGTGACATATTTCTAATTGGTTTAATTAATTAACAATGAGAGATATCATGACTTTAGTGCATGGAAGTTGTAGGCCATGGTGGGTGTGATTTGCATGATAAAAAATATTCCACTCCAATTTGTGCATCTTACATAACATTAAAAAATTACAATATTTAGGGTAACACCGTGACATAATGAGACAACTTTAATTTGTTGCTCGTTAGTGTGGAAGACATTGCTGAAGTCATAATTTGATTTCAAATGTTGTAAATGTATGAAAATAACTCCATGATAGAGTATGAATTCATAGGAAAACCTCAATCAGTTGTTGCTAGAAAGCATTGTTCCATATTTTGTGAAAATATTGACACTTTGATTGCTGCTAATTAATTATGCATGCAAAACGACTTAATTTTGGTTTTTTTTATGAACCATTTATATTATTGGAAAATTCAACTTTTTAGCTTCAATTTGATACCAAATTTACTAAAATTGGAGAAGTTTTAAAATTTGATGGTCATGTCCACTTTTGCATGGAATTGCCCATCACACTACACTTTTTCACATTGAACGGTAACTGCCACTTAATAGACCAGTTGCTAATGTCATATAAATCATGCTGCAAAATGGTACGACCAGTACTAGTACAGGTATTATAAACTTTGGTGTCATCAGCAAAAAGTTGAAGACACGTCCTGAGGTAGATCGTTAATAAAAACTATAAAAAGTGTAGGACCAAGAACACTCCCTTGGGGTATCCCACTAGTTACATTTTCCCAGGCAGATAAAGACCCATTTACATTTACTTGCTGCTGCCTTCCTGTAAGGAAATCCCTAATCCAATTTAACAATGGACCCCTAACCCCAAGATACGAGAGCTTGAGCAGTAAACAGGATACATGATTGTGAGCCTAACTGACAAAGTTTCTAGAGAACAAGGTTGAAAAGAAATCTCAGAATATCAATAATGTTACGCAAATGTGAAAATATTGGGTTCCTGTGCTCAAAACACTCGATTATGGGCAATGAGAAACGGATTCTCATTGGGGTACCTAGGCTTAGGCCTATTGTGCGAGACTGGCCATTGCGTTTACAGGCCATCTCGTAAAGGAAACAGTGAATTCCTGTCATGACAAGTTCTTGTAAGACCATCTGATCATGAAAGCTGGATATTTCAATAAAATTTGGTCATTCCACAAGTTTGAAGAGACTGCACGTTGTTTACAAGGTAAATTTACACAATAAGCCTATGTGTCTGCACTGTATTCTGTACTGCATGACATCAACTGTTTCACTGCAACACGTCGTGTGATTGACTATTCGCACCAGATGTGACGTTCTTTGGACCGACAGAATAGACCTACTATTTGGGTGGGAATAGACCTGTATAAGTGTTGACACGCAGCACTAGACTTCATAAAAATTTTATATTGTTTATGCCTATATGATGTTGCCCCCCTTGAGCATTTGTTTGCCCCCCTTTGCAATGAAATCCTAGCTAAGTTACTGGCCTAGGCCTAATTTGGGTTCTATAGCCTGGAGCAGACATTTTGAATGACTCACAATAGGGTTGACATACACGCACAGAATGTTTCTCCAAAATTGTTGTGGAACTACTCCCATGCAAAGACACAGAGTCGCTAAAGTAGTGTGTCTAAAAACTGAATTTACTCAAAATTGTCAAAATTTTCCTACAAAGTAAAATTTGTACACCTAAGACATTTTCCTACTAGGCTATAATATATATATTTCACCAAATAAGCTTTAAAACAAAAAGGAGAAAAAACTGTGTTAATATTTCTTGCAATCCCTGCGAAGCATTGTTGGAACGGAGCCCAGTCAAAAAGAGTGTTTTGGTCACCAGTAAAATCCCACGCATATATCCATCTTTGACTTGATCGTGCTTTGGGGCTGAAACTTTCACCCTTACAAAATATCATTAAAAAGAAGAAGAGGAACTCTACACTATAATAGAGGGAAGCGAGGGCCAAAAATAATTTTTCTTTACTATTTTTGGGCTTAAAACATCGGTGATATGAAAAAATGGATTCCAGAAATATTCACACTTGCTTCGTGTATCACTTTGTAGCATTTTTAATGTTCTTTCCATTTCCGAAGAAAAAATTGAATTTTTGCTCAGCCATGATGTACACTTGATTTAAATGAAACAGCCCATCGTTCCCCGACCACTTCTTTTGTACTGAACCGACTTTGTGCATGTTTATGCGTGAGCCCATTGTTCAGCTTAGCAACAAGGGATTTCCCGTCAATATGCTTACATACAGTACTGTGTTGTATCTGTGCCTGCATTGTCGATGTATGGTTAGTGCATCACATACTTACAGTCTGTACGTATGCACGTATACTGATGGAGTAGACTGTGTGTAAGCAAGCTATGTGTGACTTGTTTGTGCATTGTATGTACACAGAATGCGAACTGTCATGACACAGAAGCATAATCACCGATTGTCTTGCCCAGTTATGTTGCATATTCATGCCATCAAATTTGGGGTATGTAACACAGTGATGAATAATCAAAGTGTCTTAGGGAGCAGTTACAATGTTGTTTTTGACCAACTTTTGCATGCGGAATGTAACACTCTGGGTACTGTATATATATATATATACCAACTGTACAGCATGCATGTACTAGGCCTATGCATATAGGCTACCCCTATATTTCTATGCATGTGCACCTCCATAGTCCATATAGCCCACCCTTACCCTACACTTATGCAAAGTATGCATAGAGGCATGTGTACATGTACAGTATGATATATCCCTTACCCTGTAACAAGTATACCTATATGATGTCCCTAACCCTAACTGTAACTGAAACCCTACTACTACGCATAGTTACAACCCTAACCCTATTACTCTGCATACGTATCCACGTATGAAACAGGCCTAAGTTCAGGGGGCCGTTCCACAAAGAGTTACGCACAATCTTAAGTTTGATTCACCATACTTAAGCCAACAGTAAATCACACTTAAGATAGTGCGTAACTCTTTGTGGAACGGGCCCCTGGTCACATAAACCCATGTAGACCCAGCTAATTACAAGGTACTGTAATGATATGGCCAAGTCGTCAAAACAGGGCTTGATTTATCGAAAATGAAGGAAGGCAAGGAATTGCTCCCCTGAGGTTGTAAATGCTATGAAACTGCCCCATTGGACAGAGCAGTTAGGAAAGCAGACATACTACTTTTCTCTCCTGGCTTCTTTCAAGGGAGCAATTTACTCTCCTCAAAGAAATGCTCTCAGTAAATAAGAGAAGTGAAGGGCATCAGGGCAGGTGGGGGAAGTGGGCACAAATGATTGAAGTAAAGGAGCATGCGTGAAGAAAAAGAAGCAATAACATTATGGAAACGTGTTCACTTTGTCCCAACCAATTAGTATCAGGTAATTCATAGTAGGACTGTCACGTTTAAACAGTTAAACAATCGGTTGGCCGTTTAAACAACCCCCTCCCCTAGTATTATCCCTTTTTTTGTCCCCATGCTTTGCCATGATATTTTTTTCATTCAAAACAATGTTTATCAGCCAGTTTCATAAATATATACCGTAAAGGGTCAAAAATTGCTGATGCTCTCTTCATAGCATCAAGGGCAGCTTTTTGTTCTCAAAATTTGGTGGGACATTACCTCATTTTCCCCAAAAAGGAAAAACAATACTTTGTTAAAGATTTAGACTAGAGTCAATGGGCAATTTTTCAAATATTGAGGGACATGTCTGCCTGTCACCCAGAGACCTGACCTGAGATTGCTGCCCATGCACTTGTGAGTAAAACTACTGTACCACCAACCAGTGGAACCAAAGTGGTACTCAACTTTGTGGTGAAAACTTCTAAACATACTGTAATTGGATGAAATAATACTGAAATGTTTCTATCAAAACTGTAAATTTGACAAATTTCATGTTTCTTTAAATATTACAGTATAAATGGGGAATGTTCACTTGGATAATTATTTTGGACCATTCCATACAAATTTATAAATTTCACCTTGGAATTTAGGAAGTGGCCATTTAACATTAATTTTGCAGATCTACAAAGTAAGTCCCTTGCTAACAAGGAACTTGCTCTTTCAACATTTTGCACAATCTTTGAACAATCGCTGCTTATTGAGCAAATGCTTTTTGTTGTGTATTTACTGTACAGTAGAATAGTTTCCAAGCAACGGTCAATTGAATTCAATTTGCATACAGTAACACACAGCATTATGACTGAGAAATTTGTTGTCAACAGACAAAGAATCAAGGAATTGCAAGCTCTGACATGTGAGATAATAGGACTTCTCCATTATGTTAATTGCATGTGCCTGCGAGAGGACTTTTGCTCAATGGTGCTTTCAAAAATTAATGCAGTGAAGCAATGGCCTTAAAGGCACAGTAAAATCCCACTTGGAACTTCGCCATGTTCATATCTGAAATGGACAGTTGCTTTGGTGTATTGATACAGTAGCTACTCTAGTAGTGTTATGGTTCATCAGATTGCAGTGAAACACATTCCAAGAAGTAAAACATGAATTTCCCTGTATTTTGTCAGGAGCATGGTTCCATTTCTCTCCTGCAGAAATAAAAGTGTCACTGTGTGCTAGTAGATTATTGAAAGTGCAAAGATTTTCCCTCTCTTACCTGCGTAATTTAGGGAGTGCTTAGGAGGGTGATTACGCCACTGATCCTTAAAAATCAAGGATAGTCAATAGACATAATTTGTGCTATCTACCTAGCCCTTAAACAGAACCCAGCATTAGGGTCTAATACACTCTATTTTCAAGCTCTTGCTTTGTACTTGCAGTATTCCTACTACATGTATGCAGTACCACTGTACCAAAACGTTAGGCCTAGGTCTACCTTTTCTCACCAAATTTTCTGGAGATTTTCTCTGGTATCACATCCACCAATCCTTTTGAAGTCTTGCATGAAACTTAGAATTATAAAAGTAAATTTAACCTTGAAAAATCTGGACATAAATGTTAGGTCAAAGTGGATAGCTAATTCTAAAAACAGTGCAGCAACCAGTGTTTCCATATATTTTTATTTGAATTTCCTGAATTGTGCAAATGAACTTCCTAGAACCTAGGGACCAATGCTCTAATATACACCTTGACCTGCATACTTTAGGAGTGTCCTCCTTGGCATATTAGTTGGAGTTTATAACCAGTTGGTTAGGAACTGGACTTGAGGTTTTAAATTGAAATAGGACCTCCCTGTGAACTAGTTAGTTCAACGACCAGGTGCGTAGCCAGGGTTGTGCCATGGGGAAGGGGGGGGGGGTTTGGTGTCATGGGAGAGCGGTTGGGGCAGGACATGAGGGAAGAGGGAAAAGTCTGAGGATAGAGAGAAAAACCCCTACTTAAGGTATGTTTTGCATTGCAAGGTTGGGTGTATCTCCTTTAATGTAACAGTTAGTGTATTATTCTTACATAGGTAAGGAAACACATTGGATCTGTCTTTAGAAAACTATACCCTTTAAAACTGTAACTGTAAGTTGTCATTGTACCTCACATACTTAGTTCATCTACACATAGGAGTGAGGTCTGATCAAGTTCTCAAGGTAATACATTATTGTATCTCTTCATGCACCTTGTCACACTTTGTTAAACTTGAGCATGGGAAATTTTATTTTGATTGTCTTCAGTGTGGGTAGTAGGTACAGTAGGATCCAATATGCTTGAAGCTTTCTGACACAAGTATTGTCTGTTTCGTTTCCCTGCATACTGTAACTCATTTGTAAATGTTTGCCCTGGACATTATCTTGCTCTTGTTACGTTTACTTGGTGACTACAAGGTAAGTAAATGAGCACTGCACATTTTGTGGTTTATATGGTTTTATGAAGGTTGAAGCTAGTGAAGTGGAGGAAATATTAGTGACTGAATTTAATTGACTGTTAAACTATTTCAAGAACTTAGTGTTTCAATGATTCTTCAAACTTCAACTTTAGGCAATCATACTATAAGTTCAATAGTTTTGTGCGTGATTATAGCCTACTGGTAGATTTAACCATACTGTGTTGAATATATACTGTAGGCTACCTAGGCAAGTGGAGTTACTGATTAACCCCTGGCATGAATGGTAATGGTGGTGCCACATGGAAGGGAATGAGGGGGTGTATTTTTCCTTAATACTCCTAGTTGCCTTCCCCCAAAGTTAGGTCTGTTTAGGAAGTCAACCAAATACCTCTCCCGAGACTTCATTTTTCACCCAGAGATGTAGTATGTTCAAACCCGGAGTTTCTGGCCCCCGGAAATCCTCCAAGGCTTTGCCCCTGGACCCCATTTAAAGATTTGTTCACGGAGTGAAACCAAATGTGTGCTCCCCTCCCCTGGAGAAAATTCCTTCCCCCAACATTTTTCTTAGCCCCCCCCAATTTTGACATATTTTGACATTCTGGTGCTACCTGTGCTGGAAGGACAAATCTGAATTTCTGAACTGGGGAACCTACCACCCATTCCAAGTCATAATCTACAGTATGCAGTTGGAGTTTCTATTTGACTCTAATCCTGGACTCATGACTCAGCAATAATCTGTTAACCCATTCAAAACCTAGTCAAGACTAGGCAATTTGAGTTACTGATTGGCCCCTGGCCTGGAGGTACAACTACAGCATAAAGAAGTCATGATAATTGATATGTGGAGTTTATTCCCTCTTGTCCAGAATAAATGACTCTGAGAGAGTAGGTTAACAAGAGATGCCAAGGCCGGATGAATTTTTATAGGGTGGAAAGTTTTTTGGCAGCCTGTTTTTAACCTAAGTTTAGCACTGGACCATAATGGGGTGGATTGTAAAATTTTTGACAAACTGTACTCCTCAGAACTCCAGTAATAGTAAAACTTAAGTGAAATGAATTGTGTGGTAAAAAGAAAGAGTTCATTTTTGAGATGGCAACCAACGTACAATATGTTAGATTTTTAAAGATGTGTGAGATTTGTACGGGTATTATTAAGCAAGGGGAGTGGGAGATGATCTGAAAAAGAGGGTGACAGCAGACCATGTGGGTGACTTGACAGGCACCCAAGACTACAGTACTATACTGTAGAACTAAACTTCCCAGTTGATTATTGTGTTGTGACTTACACAGTAGTTGCACCTACAGTTACTGTATATAGTAATTGTCTTTTTAAAGAGGAAACAAATTTTCCAGTTTTGGGAGATACTTTATTCATCTATTTATAGACGCTTATGTAATTATACTGTTAACTATGGCATCATATGTAAGTAGCATACAATAGAAACTTAATGAAGGGCAATGAGAGATTTGAATTATAAGCAGGATTACTGGCCCGTGGTTGGCTGAGGTGACTAGTCACCCCACAAAACTATTTTCACATTGTTTATCAACAACGCAAACTTTTTTTGATCACAGATAGAGTAAGCACAGTTGCTAATGGGATGAATGTTGCTTCATGTAGTAACTGTTGTACAGAAGGAAGTCTCAAACTTTCTTAAGGTATACTGTACAAGGAAAGGAAGAGAGGTGTTGGGATCTACAGTAAAAAAGTGCCGGAGAGTTTCTTCATTTAATACTGTACAGGTATTGGACTTGCCTGGGACCAACAGTTATGTTACAATTTTATGGAGGGGTAAGATGCTCTGTACAATAATCTGTGTTTCCACATACTGTAGTATGGCAGTCACATGCCAGTTCCAATAGTTCTTTAATAGTTAGTACAAGGGAAGTAGTTTTTAATACTGGGGAATGAAAAGAGGTAAATCTTGTTTGCTGATATTATTTTACTTCCTGAAGTGATTTGCTCCTCAAATTGATCAATTTAATTTTTATGTTTAAGTTTGCTGTGTTGCAACAATTTGACACTTAGTGTACTTAGAGAGGGTAATGTTTATATTTGGGTAAAATTGACACACCCTGAGTACCTTTGTAGAGCACCACCATCAGGTTATTTAGTGTTTGCCCCTTTAGAAATCATTTCGATGCTATGGCCCTTCACTCTCTTACCCTGTGGCAAGTGTGAGCTAAAGTTTGCCAAATGTTTCATAAAACAATCTTAATACCATAGGTTATGGTCCATAATATTATGTAGAAAACATGGGTCAAAGTTTATTTGATGTTGGGTCATTTGTGTGGTGGAATTGGGGTGCAATAATGCATAATTTGCCTCCCAACAAACATTGACTGGCCTCTCCTTGTGGTCACAGGGTGGGTCATATAATTGAAAATTTCATGACTATACATTAGCCTAGCACTTCTTTTTGATTTATTTTGTACAGTTTTTGCTACTGTAGGTGGGAATTCTAGTGAGGCAATAGGGAAGCAGTTTACAAGTCACCTAAACGTTAATGGTTCAGATAACTAGACCTACACTGTACAGTACAATTGGCTGAAACAGAAATCACTGTAAAGTAGAACTTAGACATTGGTTTTAAGTTTTTACTGTATAAGTACTATTATTGTTATTAGAACTGCAATCTTGCAATGAAATAACAAAATGTTCATTTGCCAAAATTTGAAATCATTTAACAAGGGTATTAATTGCCAATATCATGCACAGACAAATCTAACAGTCAGGTAATGGTGATAAATTGCTGGGTACCTTCACAGCTTTGTGTAATAATTTTGACTACAAATACCCTAGATGACTGCAAACATCCCCAAACTCCATAATAAGCAGATTAAAGGGCCAGTCCTCTCACCCCAAACTACAATTTTGGTACAGGGGTACCGAAATTCTCAATTGGCTCAGCTCTTTGATTGACAGCTACAGTAATTCAAACCATGCAGAGTACCAAAGCTTACATTACACAGCATGAACTGTACTGAGATTGTTTTGATTATAAACATTGAGCTTTTTTATACTCACCTTGAAGCAATATACTGAGATTTTTTTCTGGATGAGGATGAATTTCAGACAGTTGTGGGAGGGGCTTCAATAAGAAGGTTAGGAGAATTGGTACTGTTTGGGGTGAGAGAACTGGGCCTTTAAGTTTAGGTTTTGAATGGAACACAACTGCATGTATTTAATGGTGTAGGAGCTTTATCACTTCATGATCACAGCCCTGAAGTTTTCTGCAGATAGAATAGAGACATTGCATTCATGCAATTTACTCTATAAACCTGGTAAAATGTTCAGTGAGTAATTCAGTAAATCCTACATCAGGCTTACCATCTGACTCTAGTAATTATGTACACTGCAAAGGGGAAAAACACTTTAAGCAGTTTTCCCACATCCTCAGCTTGCTTGCTTATCAGAAGCCTTGACACATATTTGGTTATAATTGCCCTAATTTTCTTCAATTCATTCTGATATTTTTCTTTTTGGGATTGGTGCTTCTAGTGTAGGTGTTTCAGAGGTTCTTGATCTACAGTCCTTTTGGATGAGTGTAGAATATCCTTCTTCCAAGCTTTTTGGGGTTCAATGCCACCCTCCCCAGTTGTATGTCTAATCTGTTGAACATCCTGATGGATGGTTTCTGCAGTACTGTGTGATGTGATCTTCTCTAGCACACCATCTCAATGTGTGCAAATGTGCTGTCTTTAGTACGACGGGACCAAGTTGTGGTCTGTATTTTTATGCTGGTCTTTATAACATTGTTTTTTTGGAACAGTCTTCTGTACTGTACAAAGCATACATACTGTATAGACATTAAAATAGGGGTCTTTACATTATTGCTGTACCCTTGAATCTGCAGTATGAAGGCATGCAGTATGTACTCCAGATACACAATTACTGTAAAGTACTTGCAGTTCTTATTGTAATTACATTTAATAAAATACAGTAATGAGTACAGAATGTGTTAAGAATATTACTGTAGTATCATGTGCATGGCTTGACAAAATTCAATTTGTACTATGATGGTCAGATTTAGTCACAAAATCTTCTGCATTCAATAGTTAAATTGCAATTTTAAACCTCCATATTCAGTGTATTCAAGGTTCTTTAGTGCACAACCATTCATGATAAAGGTAAATGTAATAATTGGAAAGAAACTGACTGCACCTATGAACTTAAACAGTGACTGACTTGAATGGGGTGCTTGAAGTTCTCTTTAAGACTGCGCATTATTTATTATTTATTATTATACTGAAGGGGCGTAAGCTCGAGCAGTACATTAACCCTTTACCGGTGTGCTCCAATTGGGGCATATTTGCGCGCCTCGGGGGTGGGCGGAAAGTGGACGTAGCACGTCCCGCATCAGCTTCCGTAGGTTATTGACCCCGTGACCTGAAACTATTGTCCCTCTGGTTGTTGTGGCGGAAATTTCGGGTAGCTACTCGCGGTTTCGAGCTCTGCGTGAAACAGTAAAGATGGGTGACAGCCGGGCTCTCCATATGGGTCCAAAAGGACCCAAACAAGGGTAAAGGGTTAAAATAAGCCTGTGGAGTGTGTTTACTGCGAAGCTGATGCCGCTCTCTCTGTGTGTGTGCACAGGCCCGTGCGGCAGATACTTTGGATTAACCCCTTACTGTTGTGCTCCAATCGGGGCATATTTGCGCCCCTCGGGGGTGGGCGGAAAAGCGGATGTAGCACGCCCCGCATCAGCTTCCGTAGGTTATTGACCCCGTGACCTGAAACTATTGTCCCTCTGGTTGTTGTGGCCGAAATTTCGGGTAGTTACTTGCAGTTTCGAGCTCTGCATGAAACAGTAAAGATGGGTGACAGCCGCGCTCTCCGTATGGGTCCAAAAGGACCCAAACAATGGTAAAGGGTTAAATGAGGAAATATAATGTACGGTGTTTGGCTAAACTCTCAGAGAATGCACTGTATGGTATGACCGAAGACTTCCTATACTTTCACAGAGCATGTAATGGGAATGTCCTATCTGTACGTAGATTGTTGCCACAGACTGGTGCAAAAAAGGCGCAAGAAAATGGCCACCATGAAGCTTTAGTTTGTATAATTATTTAAAAAAAAAAAAAAATTCAACTTTCTTGCAAAATCTGTTGATTTACCTGAGCAAGTCCAAACTTTCACTCAAAACCATGCAGACAGCCATCTTGATGCGCTTTTTGGTTCCTTGTGGTAGCAAAGGAACCTATGTAGTCAGGTTGGCGTGTGTGTGTGTGTATGTGTGTGTGTGTGCGTGTGTGTGTGTGTGTGTGTGTGTGTGTGTGTGTGACACTTGCTTCGGTACGCTCTAACTCAACAAGGGAAGGTTGGATGGAACTTGGATTTGGTACATAGATTCATCATAGGAAGAAGGTGTGCCCTATCGTTTTTGGTGGAGGTCAAAGGTCATTTGGGGTCACCAGAGGTCAAAAACTAAAAACCTTCTCAACAGGATATTTCTAGTTAGGAAACTTGGATAGATGTCATACTTGGTGTGTGGATGTGTTATGGTGTAAGGATGAAATTGGATATGTTCTGTGAAGGTCAAGGGGTCGTCTGAGGTCACCAGGGTCAAACACCGAAAAACGTTTTAACTCAGTATTTTAAGGTAGAAAGGACAGATTTCAAAGCAATCTGTGTTTGGTTAAGGTCAAAGGTCATCAAGGTCACTGGAGGTCAACTGCTGGAAATGTTACTTAGAAAATCTTGTAAGCTAGATAAAGATAGTTTCAATAGATTTTTTATCTCACCTGGTTTTGCATGCTTACACACCCAAACACCTTAGAAATTTGTCCTTTATGTTCGTTCAGTAATGATTCCTTTGGGTTGTACACATATTTTGGATCATTCAAAGTTTTAAGAGGGCAATAACTGAAATCTGTAGATTTCACCGAACACAGGTCACTCTGCATTAAACTGGTCTCTCTGCCAGTGGAAGCAATGCATGGATTCTACAATATGTCTCTTTAATACTGCTGTGCTCTGTGGGGGTAACCTTATCCTCATTCTATTATCATACTTCATTAATCACTTGCTTTCTGTGTGACTGCTGAATAAACCCTGTTTTCTGTGTAGAGGTAGCAAACAGGACAAGTGGTAGATTGTTTTAAAGTAACAGCAAGTTTTATTTGAGAGCCGGTAAAAATAATTTGTGAGAGAAATACAACCTTTGGGGTGCTTTTCTCTCTCTGACCACATTGTGTATCATTTATTGGTGGTAATATAAAATTTGATTACAAGCATAAATACATATGGAAATGAGGTAGTGTTTTTGAAGGATTACCAAGCATTACAAAAGTTGAATGTCATTAAGGCCACAGAAATTTAATCTTTGATTTCATGTAAAATTAGTTCTAAAATACCACTTGTGAAGATGTTACAAACATTGAGTACAGTATGAACTTTTGCTTAGCTCTATTTCATAGACTGGCTGTACAGTTCTTATAATATCTGGCAAGGAACCACAGTGCCCATTGGGCTCTTGTTCTCAGATGTACTGTAGCGACAATCTACCGTGCAGTATGCTCTGTCCATGTATAGGAAGTCAGTGGGTATGGCTTACTGGGCAGTACCTTCAGTTGACCATAAAAAGTACGTTGTTGAAGGGCATTCCATACATAGCCATGCCTTGGGCAATAACCCTAGATAGACAGTTCAAACACAGCCAAAATGTAGAGCACCACCATCACTTAGCTTGTGGTGTGTAATTATTTGGAAATCTCAAACATTTTTCCTGACTACACCTCCTGCATCCTTGCAGACTGTTCACAACTGTTGTACCCAGAAATATGGCCACAGGTGTGTCAAAGTCACATATTGTTTTTTACCTGTAGGTCAATAAACATACATGCTTTTGTTACTATTGTACAAATAAAGGCATACCTGTATGTAATCAAAAACTGATAATGTTTTCTAGTTTTAAAGGCAGTATTCAGTCACCTCTAAATTTCATTATAATTTTTAGTGAAAACAGTAGTGTTGTGGATCTTGTCATATTTGCCTTTCCAAGTTCACAAAGTCTGAAGATGGTTTTGAATACTGTTCAGACAAATTGAAAAGCAAACTGTAGTTATTCTGCTGAATTAAGCAAATAGGCCTAAGTGACAAAAATATTGTCACAAATTGAAAGGAGTGGTTCCTAAATGTGATACTGTACCGTAGCTACCATAGGTATATAGCCAGTTGGTTGGACTGAATTGGACTACTGTAAGCTTTTGAGCACTTACCACATAATTCATATTAAAGTGTTTAGAGGCAGTTATCACCCGAAACTACAATTTTACGATTAGTCTACAGAAGCTCTCTATTGGCACAGCTTTTTGACTGATGACATAAAATGCTGTGTAGCCCATATTACACTGCATGTACTGAGAATTTTTTGATTACACATTAGACAATTTAGGGCCTAATTGTATACTCACCAGGGAACAGTATGCCCTAAACCAAACCAGGATTGTGTCTGGATGAGGATGAGTTACAGACAATTGTGGGAGAATAGGTTGGGAGAATAGGTTGGGAGAATTAGAACTGGCTCAGGTGATGAATAACTACCTTTAATACTTACCTCAGGTAAAATAGAAATATATCAACATAAACTCTGTCTATTATTAACAATACTCTTTATACCATGACACCGCAATTGTATAGTTTTAATTTGTGCCACTGCCTTATAAAGGCAGACTTTAAAATTTAGTTCCAAGCAACCTTCACTGTATGAAAAGCAGATTATGTTTATTATACTGTAGATTGCAAATTTCTTCATCGCCTTTCATTCTATATTTTATGACAACCTTTAATTTTGCATACTGGTATTGTCTAAGTTTATTTTGAAAGGTCATAATATTCAGTCCCTTGTCGGATATAAATATGGAAAGTGTTCATCCTCCAGGTTTATTCATGGAGTAGCAAAATTTAATGATATGATGGAGAATGATCCACCCCAGCTAAACATGTAATCTAATTCTGTCAAAGTCAGAAATCTTGCACCGTTTTATATTAAAGGCACCTTTGCAAAAGGAAAAAAAAAATTTTTAAAGTGGAGGGGGGAGGCAATCACCCACTTAGAACCCCCCCCCAGGTTGGCAAACCTACGTGGATATGTCTTATTTGCCCCATATTCAAAAGTTGCTCTTGGTATTGTACAGGCTTACACTGTATACAGTACTGTATACATAGTGTTGGCCGTAGGATTTCAGTAACCACCTTCCACAACTTTCCAAAAAATCTGAGAGATTCAGATAGTACCGTGACTACTGTCTAGTAGCCTACTATAAGAAACAGTGAATTTTATGTAAATGAGAACTTGTGAGATGATGTATGAGTTGCACCATATTGGACCTTAGCACCAACACTGCTAACATGTTAATACTGTACAAGAGTAACAAAATGAACAGTCACAAATGTTTTACTTTAGCAAGAGACCAAATCTATGGATGTCTCCATACAGAGACAGCTGTCTTTTGTAGCGGACATAGGCTCTTTGTGTTTGCCTCAACAAAGAGTCTTTGTAGCTATGGTTCAGTATGCTGCTATGTAATTGAACCTTCTGTAAATTCTATAAGCAGTTGAAGTGAATATATAATCTACAATGCCAGCAGATTTCAACTTTTTCCCTGAGATATTTCTGAGTGAAAAAAACTTTGTCTGCCATGGGGGGAAGTGTATGTCTTAAATGCAGGTTTTTTTTTATTTTCTGCACAGTCAAATGTACACTGTTCATTACCAATCAACTCATTTAAAAAAAGTAGCCTTGAACAGGTGGGTATCCATTCTGTGCTGTGACACATTCCTTCTCAACGTGCAACTCACTAATCAAAAATCATGAAGGTATTGTATTTTGGGGGTTTGTTTTGAGTTTAAATCCAGAAGTCTAAATGAAATTATTTGATGTTCATTTTCCTTTTTTTTTCTTTCTATGTAGCAGAGGACCAGTCATCATCAAAATTATGTTGATTTTGTCTTCGACGGTCCATCACATGTATTGAAGTGGATTTGGAGTCGTCTCATTGAACCCCAAATGAAGCTCCTAAAATGGGTCCAAGACCTGGTGTCCAGCTTCTTTTACCACCATGGATTGTTCTGTGCCCGATATCCAGAACTCATGATTCTTGTATCCAGTGTGATGGTCGTTTTCTGTTGGTGAGTTACTGTTGTGCGGGGGGGGGTGGTTGGGGAAGAAGGCTGGTTGGAGAAGTGTGACTACAAGGGGAGGTTAGTGGGAATGGTAAGAAATGTAGGGTAGGCTTGTGATATGTGACTTAGGAATTGGCAACTTTAAATACTGCACTGTGCATCACCACATCACCACATCATTCTCATTTCACTTGCCACTTGCATGTATGCATATACATTACACACTATTTGTTACTCAATGTGAGCAAGTACTGTATACAGCATATATGTCTGATATTGAGGATACACAATGCAACATTGTAAGAAAATAGCACCTATCACACTCCTTGATTTCCTGAGGAGTGATTCATAGCACAACAAGAAAGTATAAAACCTAAAGCCTGCTTAAATTGCTCTATATTCTATATTAGCCATGCAATAGTATGTAGTATTCATACTGCTGTGTATTCCCATTCCTGACATACACTAACCCATTGCTACTGTACTGTACATTCAAATAACATATTACTGGAGCACTGCACTCCAGGGCACAGATCATGTAGCAAACTTGGGTATAATCAGTTACACCCCACACTCTGCTTGATCTACTGGGGTGTCTTTGTTGCATCCTTAAACTTTTTTTTGCATTCTTAGCAAACGGAATTGATTGTTTGATGTACTTTAATTGTTGGAGTTGTAAAATGTGATGGGTGGTTGAATGAATCTCACCAGTTATAAATTTCCTGGGGTTGTATTTTTCTGGAGTCAGTGTATAATGTTTAAAAAGGCACTGTGCCATGTTACCTGTTAATTGCATACTTAGACTACCCTAGATATCCTTGTCAAAACAAGATTTCCATGTACAGTATGTATAGTCAACCTGAATCCCTTACATGCTGGTAGCTCTATTCCGGTCGATGTTTATACAGTATGTCATAGTTTCAGGCCTTGAACACGTGTACGTACTTCACCCTCACCAGAATATTTTTCGCAAGTTATTGCTTGAATAAGAAGAATATTTTCTGTGAGAATCTATAACTATTTTGTAAATGGCAAAGATGGGAGATTTGAATGAATATAATAATATACTGTAATTTGCAAACATTTATATTAGTAATTAGTGTAATATGATGCAAGAGTTTGGCAAAGTTTTTCCTTTTGTATAATACCAAGTTTTTGGAAATCAAGTGTAAGGTGACATAGTTGTACAGTAGCCTGCAGGGCTGGAAAAAAATGTTTATTTTCCAGGAAAGGGGAAAATTTTCCACAATTATCCCTCCATTTTCATTTCCCTCCAATTGCCAAAATTTCCCTCCAAATGTCCCAATTTCGTGGGATGGAACCTCCCAGCTTCCCAACTTGTTCCACCCATGGTTGTAGGTACAGTATGTAGCCATTTGAAGTTTGTAAACTTGCAAACTTTTGATGCTCATTTACTGTGCCATAATACTGTACTCTGCATTGATCATGTATACTGTGTACAAAAACCTGTTGTGTGCATTTCATCGAACAGTGTCTTTCAGACTGTCTTTGTGACCTGTTGTTGTGATGTGGGCTGTAGGTACAGTATGGTAGCTCAGAAAGGATATTCAAGCATAGGGCAGTTGTTTGGTCAGTAATGGGCTATCTGGCTATAGTTCGTATTTTGAGGTGATTTGCCCAGGGTCAATATTGTCAGATTGTACACAAAATTGAAGAATTTGTTTATACTGGTTAACCCAACTTTGGAATTCTGTAACTTGCCCAAACCCTTTCTCAAAAATTATTTGCTTGCAAACCTTTGTAAGAAATCTGAAGTGTCAAGAATATTTTTGCGTATGAACCAATATTGAGCAACTAGTTTTCAAGTTATTATTTTTTAATTAAACCCACTGTTTTTTACCTAATTTGGATGATTTTGGATCATTTTTGGCAATTTTTGAAAACTTTAGTACATGTAATATCCTTCAACTTACTATCCCTATCTACAGTACCTATCTATCTCTAATATTGTTTCTGTACATTAGGTTGCAAGGTATAGTAATCAGAATTGAAATGTGAACAAGTGAAGAACCATTCGGTGACTGTTTGTGAAAAATTCCTCCCTCCTCCCCCCAAGAAAGAAGTAGTATTTGTTCATGTTGAATTTCCCTTCCTATAAAAACCCTGTTCACACCTTCCTTTTTGCTTCAGTAAACGAAGGTCAACAAAAACCAGATCTGAGAAATTGCTCTACTGCTTGCCTTTCACACCTTGCAAACAGTGGCACATCTGGCTGGTATTATTCAGCCTTTGTTCACATCTTCCCCTAGCTGCCTCTTATCAAGCTTGTGGTTTCTTGGAGCTTGCTTAAATGAGTTAAGCAGGAAGTCGAGTAAAATTTGATTACCCCACCAAAACTCCCTTTTGGTGGAGACTGGGGTGAAATATCTAATAGGGTAAGAAATTCCTCATGTTGTTTTGATAGATAATTTTGCTGGCCCTTTTTTGCTGAATTGAAGGTTTTTGGATGTTACATAATAATTTCCTTGGGATTGTGATTATTTTGTAGCAAACCAGGAACATTCGAAACTCCAGGTCTGCAGTTTGTAAAGCTCTGTTTACATCCAAGTTCTAATACTGTACTTGTACAGTTACCGTACTCTTGCAAGTAACTGTACTGCAATGGTGTTCCCACTAAAGTACTAGCAAGAGATCATATTCAGATCAGATTCCTATCAGAACATCAATTTGTAAACTTGAGAAAGGTACAGTAAATTTTTTTTTTTTTTTTTGCTAAGGATCTGAAGAGTGGTGTAAGTTTCCCTCAGAGAGTGGACTATATAGTAGATCAGACCATATTAAAGCAAGTCAGACACACATACTGTACAGTATACCTGATGGGTAACCCTCTGTGGATCAAGGTGACCAGAGATAAAAGCGTAGTACGATATGATACTTAAAGGAAGCTTAAATTTCATTCAGTGAGGCAAATTGCTAAGCACTGCTTACACCTGAAGAGGCAATATGAATCTTGCATCTACATGTATGGGTCAAAGTGTAAATGCTCATCTTTTGGTCATAACATTTCCCTGCTGATTTACCACTAATTGCTAAATTGGCGTCTTAGGGTCATGTGGAAAGGCAGTCTTAATACAGACAGGGTCCAGTAGTCCTACAGTATGCAGCATTTCTTAGTACACTGGATAAAGAACATATTGCAGTGCCTAATACATTTCATAAAGAAAACTTCAAATAGGGGCTTATAGAGTATAAAGTATACACTACAGAGCAGGGATTTCATTGGATTAGTTGACCTTCAGCTAACTACAGTAAGCTTTACTGTTGTCCTATGCTATAAATAAATCTTAAAACTAGATAATTGTTCTATTACAGTAGATACAGTAATACCTGTAATCATGATAAGGATTTCAATGCAGCCTTGGATAGACATGTTTCTAGGAAACTACCTGTACTAGTCTGATAAACAGATCTATTCAAATGGACACTTTACTGTCCAAACTGCAGAGGTGGACAGATGTACAGTAGACTGTACAGAACCACTATACATCAATAAAACCATTGTGCTCAGGCCATGATTTCAGAAAATTTTTATGGTTTTCCTTTGGGCAACCATTTCTCCATTTTAATTAGACTCCACAGAGAAATTTGGTTGTCTGGCAGGGCCTTTATTTATTACACATTCTCACACAAAGTACAAAACTGAGTTTCTCAAGTACTGTTGTGCTGTTTTGTGTGCTAAAACTCAGTTGAATGTGTGTGGTCCTGTACTGTATGATTTGTCTTGTACATGCAACAAATTGTCTGAAATATGATGATACTGTAGTTGTTGAAGGAGTCAGTCAGTACTAAAGCATTCAGGGCAGTCAACTATCACCCCAGTGTACAATTTTTGTAGTTACTGTAGTTCACAGAAATCCTCAATACAGTAGACCAGTTTGAAGTTTCTTCACGGGGCAGTATTGCGCAATAGGTCAAAGGTCAAATGGTACCTGGACAGAAAGGTCGCACAGGCATGCATAAACTTCAAACTGGTCTATTGGCACGGTACAGCTCTTTGATGGACAGCAAGTTAAAACAAATGCAGAGTACCATAGCTCATATTACACAGTTGCACAGTACAGTATGTACTGTGCCAAAAATGTTTCCAAATTACATATTTCCATCTTGTATACTCTGACTGAAGCAATAAACTGAGTTGTGTTTAGATGAGGATGAGTTTTAGACAGTTGTGGGAGGGGCTTTAATTTGTTTAGGAGACATAGAACTGTTTAGGGTGAGAGGAATAGACCTTGAAGTCTTCAGTCATTCTTAACAAGAAAAATGATTGTCCATTGGATGAAAAACTCTACATGCTTACACTCTTTTGGTTGCCCACATGGAAATTTAGTTGTCCTGGACAACCCAACAGCAACGGAAATTGAGCCCTAATTTTAATTGAGCTTACAGTATGGGTGAATTAGATGGAATAAAAAGACACAAAGATGAATAGTGTAAAATAGTGTCAGCTAGAGAAGCAACTTCAATTCAAATACAGTACCATACTGGTTCAACCTCAAGTTGGGATTCTTAGAAGTATTCAAACATTAAAATGGTTCGAGTCTTGGGATTTGCCATGCAGTGTTGCTATGTATACAGGAGGCCTACAATCTTGGACAAAACTAGTTGGAACACCCTGCTCCCCCGTGCAATGTTGGAGATAATAAAGCCAAATCGGGACGCATCATTTTCTTTGGGACCCAACATTGTATTGGGGGGACGGGGGTTTCGATAATCGCTATTTTCTATAGGATACAACTTTTCAAAAGGGATAGAGGTCGTGAAAAAAGTACTCGGCACCATAAACAACACAGTGACGTGAGGTGTTCCAACAGTTTTGTCCAAGATTGTAGCTTGTGACTCTACTGTAGCCTGAGCAATTTTGGTTTGAGTTAGCCAAGGGCAAAAGATCTGGTGGATTTGTCAAGTCCTGTGTAAACAGGAAGTGAGGAAAGGTACCGGATAGGGCCCCTTTTTTAAGGGCCACTTTTTGATAGATAATTTAGGTGAGGTCTTACCCCTCAATTTTTTCTCAGAAAAGATATGGCTATTACTGTACATATGCTGTACCTGCCCAGCCACCCCTTCCTCAAAAAAAATTCTTTGCCGAAAAAAAAGGGATTAAAAATTTCACAAGTGTGGATGCAGGAATGCAAATCGGGGGTGGGGGGCAAGGAGGGCCTTTTCCCCCTCAAGTGAAAAAGTGGGGGGCCAAATCATAATTTGGCCCCCCCTCCAAAAAAAAATTTGAGTAGACCTAAAATTATGGTCACCTCTTTTCGTTTTTTTTTCCATTCGAAACAGTTTTTTCTGAAGCTTCGGAAATGCTAGAACGCAAGAGCTTCCAGGGGCTTCTCCCCTGGACCCCCATAGGGGCTTTGCCCCTGGATCCCACCAGGGGCCCTTTGGGGCTTTGCACTTCGCGCTCGGGGTGCCCGCCGCACATGTACAATTAAATACTCATGGGCACATCACAACCATTTTTGCCCCCCACTCTCAAACAGAGATTTGTGCCCCTGTGTGAATGTCTGTACAGTAGCTTTCGGAGTTTACAGTACTGTATGTAACGGTGCTCTACCTACTGTGTACTGTATGGATTGATTGCAATGCATAATAGATTGGAAAGTGTAACCTTGCTGCTGCATATTCATGAATGTGGACCTCTTGTTTAGACTGAGACTCTTTTGGTTATTTCCAGTGTTGCTAGCCAGTAGCCTATAAACTTTGTACTGTGAACTGCAGTATTGTAGCTAGTGGTGTGATGAAGGTTCTCATATGAGGAAGTCAATGGACTTGCTTTTGTTAATAGCTGAATTGATAAATCATTGAATCAGGAAAAGGGCCTAGTAATTTAAACAAATTGAGAAAAAGAAAAAAAAAAGGAAAAATGGAGAAAAAGACTCACATGCAAACAAAACAGTATTTTATGATGTCATCGGGGAACTCCAAAGATTGTACAGTGTACAGTATTAGTGAAATACAGTACGTACAGAGTACAGACCTGTACAATACCCTACAGTATAACCTTTGAATTTGAAAGTATTGTTTGAAGCTTGTTTCAAGTAGAAAATAACAAACTGTTGCAATTTACAATTCATTCATCAGAGCTCATGCATGCATTGAAGGCTTGAAGCGATGTGTATGTACTGCAGTTTCTAACCATTACAGTAATTATGAACTCTAATGATTGAGATTTGTTTATAATTGTGATTCTGGATTCAAGGTCTTATAAACCAGACAGTAGGCTATACCATACTTTTTTTAAAGGTAAACTCTGTTTCAGAATGTGTTTTTGCATCTCATATAATTTTGGGGAGGGAGTATAGTGGGAGGAGACTACAATTTAGAAAGGCAAGTGAGAATGTCAGCATATACCCCAGAAGTAGGATATAAAAAGAGTTTGATGCACTTACAGTAAGCTTTAATTCTGCCAATAGGGGCAAATGAAAACAGGCCTATTTATTGACATACTGTATACAGTACAAAAGTGCTGTACACTGTGTTGCAGCTTTTGTACAGTACCGTACTATTGAACTTTGAGAGTCACTACTGTATTCACAACAAAGTCCTTCATATGATGTGTATAAAGTATTTTCTCATCATACCAGTAGTACTCTCTGTATACACTGTCATTGACATCTACAGTAGTCAAGTGGGGGGGGGAGGGGGGTTGGGAGTGCAGTTACATGCCCCCTGCACAAGACTGCATTTTAGAGAACTAAGATATTAAAAAAAAAATTGCAAAGGGGAGGGATATTCTGTCAGGCCCTGCAGTTGCCCACCCAAAATAAAAACAATCCTGGTTATGTCAATGTACACTGTGCTGTTGATTATGCCAGTATTTGATGATTTTCCTATTGCTGTTCCCAAAGGCAATCATGTTTTTTTTTTTGGGGGGGGGGGGGGGAGAGAAAAATGTTGCATAGTACAAAGTACATGAATATGCATCAATTACCTTCTGTAAAGCATTAAACTGCTGTGTAAGTTAACATGTCACCCTGTACATTACTGTGTACTGTACAGTAGGTGCAGGTGCAGAAATGGGCAATTGAAGGTATAAAGTTGCCGAAAGGTGGACAAAGATGGATGGGAAATTGAAGTGACAGTAGATGGACAGGTCCTTGTAATTGGAAAGTACAGTACCTTGTAAGGAGGGTGGATGTAGTAGGTGGTGCAATATAGTACAGTAGATGGGGATAGCTTGGTACTGTAGCTGAGATTTTTACTATAATTGCATTAAATAACTTGCAAGGAGATTGCTTAGGTTTTACAGCCCAGTGTGTGACCAATTGCTTAAATTCTGGCCGTCCACATCCTTTTTCCAGTTGTGACTCACTAGCACGATCTCAACCTGTACTATAGGCCTATAGTGTACATCACTTGCTGTTCACACCCAGCCTCATAGCATATCACAATACAAGCTACATCACAGGTACCCTTTAACCCCTGGGTGGAGAGACACAGCTCCCTTTGAATGCTTGTCCAACATTTTATCTACTAGTCCATCAGACTCTCACAGAGAAGAATTTCATAGGGTCCTAGCTCTGACCTCAGTGTATACCTGGTCCAAATACAGAGGTGTCACAACAAAGAGTTGATACAGGTTACTAGTTGCTTAGAGGTGTGCATTCACAGTATGTCTATGCAACCAAGGAGGGATAAGAAGGGCGGTGGTGGATGGAGCTAGAAGTGACTTACAGTCAGACTTCCCGTACATGGACAGTGTATACCACACAAACGTCCTATGGGTAGATTGTCACCACCGTACGTGTGAGTATAGGCAAAGCAAGATGATGGCTGTCGGCTATGATTTTGTGCGTGAAAGTTTGGACTTGCTCAAGTAGTTCAAAACAACAGATTTTGCAAGAAACTTGAATTTCTTTCAAAATAATGCAATGAAAGTTCAAAGTCACTACAAGGATGGAAGGAATACTGTATGATGTTTTCTTCATTGAAGTATGAATTTGTATGAAATGTTAGCAAGTTGTTGTCAAATCAAACAAATTAAAATTCACGGTAGTTATCTTGGTACCAGTGTTTATGTGAAGTTGCTATGATGCAATGGCTTGTCAATCTGATGCACTGATATTTGTGGGAGAAATGAAAAAAGAGTGTTTAATTTTTTTCCCACATTTGATGGGAGTACAGTCCCACAAAACTGGAATTTCCAATGAGTGGAATTTTTTCATACTAAGTGTATTGAACCAAGGTATAATTTCTTAAAGAAAACAGTCCTTGATATGAGCCTTTTTTAGGTTCTCTTGCTAGCTATTGTTCAGGTCATGTAATTCTCTGTCCATACGTAGAAAGTCTGTGCTTACAGTACAGTGGTTGGGAGACTGACTTGTCATGGGTGATAAGACACCTACAGTAGGTACAACACCGTATCATTACAGTAAAATGTAGTAATCAGAATTCCATTTCTTTTTCTTCATTTCAGTATGCCATTCTTTTCTCTCCCGATGAGTATGACTGTTTTTCATCAGTACACCACACCACTGACATGGTTTCATGATCCGTCCAGGAACTTTCACACAAACAATCATCTGGCTAGTGAGTCTTATACAGACAACCAGGCCATGCAGCCCCAATGGGTGAGTTTTATACTGTTTAGCTATATACTCATGGCTTAGACTTGGTATTTTGTCCTGTAGCACAGAATTTGCCAATCCGATGAAAGGCCTAGAGATACCAACTCTCCCTGATTCTCAGGGAGACTCCCTGAAAATTCAAGGATTTTGTCCATTCCAACTAGCAAATATGACAATCTCCCTGATTCAAACAAGCTTTTCCCCCATTGAGTTGCATGTAATTTTAAAAAATCTCCCTGATTCCTGTGTGAAACCTCCCTGATTTCTGGATGTAAATGTTGGCATCTCTGAAGGCCTATCACAGAAAACTACGGCTTGAGCAGGCTCATATCCAAACAAGAAACTAAGGGAGAGAAATGGCTTTTAAAAGTCAGTTGGGCAGTTTGAAACTTTCAAGGGTGCAATAAAGTTACAGGAAACTTGTGGACCTGTAGTGGATTCATACACAGTAGTAAGGAATGAAACATGGTTCCTTTTGACTTATTGTAGCACTCCACATATTGTTTAGATTTATAATAATGTGAAATTTTGCAGGTGCATGTGACTGGCAATTATCCAGGAATATCTCACAAGAAAGAAAAATGGAAATTAAAAGGAAAAACAACATCTTCTGCCTGACCTCCTTTCCCTTAAAGTGAAAAATATCTCGGTTTACTTTTGTGGTGAATCATAACATATTATGTTGTCTCCCCCCCCCCCCAAAAAAGAAAACAATTTCTTCACTTTGAAAAATAAGGAAACATAGTGTTTCATTAAATCACTCTATATTATGAATACCAGTCACTATGACTGCCAAATGAAATTTAGATCACTCATAAATTTTGCCAAATTCCAAGTATGTTGTGCTTGTATGGTAATACAAGGAAGAATTTTCCACAGCCAAATTACATTTTTAATGCCAAAATGATATAATTTTCAGCAGAAAAAACTACTTGGTCAATTTGGAACAGCCTTTATAACTCTATTTTTTATCTGTTGCTCTTTTTGATTCCTTGCCGTAGGCCAAGGAATCTATGCGATGGTGATGTCGTGTGTGTGTATGTGTGTGTGTGTGTGTGTGTATGTATGTGACGTTTTGGCTTGTAAACACGTTATCTCAAGAAGGGTAAGTGTGACTAACCTCATATTTGGTGTGTGGGATGGTCATATTAAGTTGATGATCCCTATTGTTTTTGGTGGAGATCAAAGGTCATTTGGGGTCACGAGAGGTCAAAAGGTCAAAACCTTGTAAACACGATATCTTGAGAACAGTACATGTGACTATGCTCATATTGTGTGTGTGGGTTGGTCATATTAAGTAGATGATCCCTATCAATTTCCTTGTAGGTCAAAGGTCATTTGGGGTCACGAGAGGTCAATAGGTAAATTCCTTAGAAATTGCTTGTAAACACGGTATCTCAAGAAGAGTAAGTGTGACTATCCTCATATTTGGTGTGTGCATTGGCCATATTGAGTAGATGATCCCTATTGTTTTTGGTGGAGATCAAAGGTCATTTGGGGTCACGAGAGGTCAAAAGGTCAAAACCTTGTAAACACGATATCTTGAGAACGGTACATGTGACTATGCTCATATTTGGTGTGTGGGTTGGTCATATTGAGTAGATGATCCCTATTGTTCTTTGGTGGTGGTCAAAGGTCATTTGGGGTCACGAGAGGTCAATAGGTAAATTCCTTACAAATTGCTTGTAAACATGTAGTGTTGAGCCGATAACCGATAGGTATTATCGGTATCGGCCCATAATGGCGTTATGGGTAAGATATCGGTATCGGCACAAATGAAGGCTGTCTCCAATAATGGCAACCGATAACAAGTATTTCATCATTTCAACAGTAAAGAGGTAAAAGTTCTCGATATGCACTGAAATAAAATACAGATCATTTTGTTGAACATAAAATATTCAACAAATTCATTGCAGTGAACGTAGACAACCTAGATCAACTACGCCGCAAGCCCGCAGTTTGTAGTCTATAGAATATTTAGCGCAATCCCCATGGGCGTCTGCAGAAAAAAAGTCGGGGGGGACAAAATTTTTAGACGGGGGCAAAACCTCCCAGTCATCATGAATTGACATGAAATGTGCGAAAATTTCAGCCCAAAATGCCTCCCAGATCGCCGGAAATGGCATTTCCAAAGCCTATTTTTGGCATAGAAACTTGCAAAAAACGTTTTGTTCGGGTTTTTGCTTTGATTTTCATATGTTTTTTTCAAATTTTTGATTTTTCAGGGGCAAAAGCCCCCTTGCCCTTACCTGTGGACGCCCATGGCAATCCCGATGTTTTTCATTTTGGAAGCAGTTCGTAACAAACAACGCTTGCTTGTTGTGTTCTTTCAACAATTAACGTACACACCCATAGCAGAGTGCACGCACCGTAATGTGCAATCTATAGCCAATTCGCTATACAAATCTGTTATCCGTTTACGCTAATCAAATTCTTCCGAATCCCGCGACAAATCTCAATGGAGTTTCACTGTGTGAATTTCACCACGTGCAGTAACAGTAACTCAATGGGGATTTCCACCACTGTGTACAGCAGAGCGGCATGCTCAATGTTCACGATCGCGAACGTTCGATTGAAAGAGCTAACTCAAGAGACCAATGCCTAAGACAAAATGTACGATCTCATGAAGTATCGTAACCACTTTTTACGCACGTAGAAACGGGCACAGACAAACAAATGAAAAAACCCATACCGGACCGGATGAAGACATAAACTATGAACTGTCCTAACCAGCGAATGATCAGCGCTGTGTAAGGGAGTCTTATCATTATCAGCAGTATCCATGTGCAAACACATTCTCTATGCTGTAGTGTGTATGTATATGCTGAGAACACCTGTGGTATAATGTAGATACGTATGCCGCTCGCAAGTTTTTTTTCGTAGTAAAGCTTGGGGAATTACACTGTACAGTCCATACACATACCTGTAAATGTGGCATACTGTACTTGCGTCACGGCATATATGTTTAGGGGCACAAAAAAAAAACTTTACAGTCTGGCTGTAGGTGACGAAATGTGTTTGTTAGAACGGGGTTTCTTGGCTGGCGCGTGTTTTACACCAAATACATTGTGATTGATTGCTTAAAACACTTTGTCAGAAAAACGGAAAATTTTTCAGGGAGACAAAATTAACAGAAACATGAAGACTTAGTTCAAAATAAGTTTAAGGTGCAGCAGTGATAAAATTATAATTTTTCAATGATAACAAAACGTGTGATTACGGAAGATTTTTTTTTTTGGGGTATCGGTATCGGGCCGATATTAACTTTGAGTTATCTGTTATCGGCAAGTTCCGATATCTCTGTTATTGGCTCAACACTATAAACACGGTATCTCAAGAAGAGTAAGTGTGACTATGCTCATATTTGGTGTGTGCATTGGCCATATTGAGTAGATGATCCCTACTGTTTTTGGTGGTGGTTAAAGGTCATTTGGGGTCACGAGAGGTCAATAGGTCAAAACTTAGTAAACACGATATCTCAAGAACGGTACATGTGACTATGCTCATATTTGGTGTGTGGGTTGGTTGTATTGAGTAGATGATCCCTATCGATTTTCGTGGAGGTCAAAGGTCATTTGGGGTCATGAGAGGTCAAAAGGTCAAAACTTCGTAAACCCAATATCTCAAGAACGGTACAGGTGACTGTGCTCATATTTAGAGTGTGGATTGGTCATATTGAGTAGATGATCCCTATTGATTTTCCCAAAGGTCAAAGTTCATTTGTCAGCAAGTTCAAAGCCTGACAAGCTTTCCTGCACAGTCTTTCAAGAAAGGTCACTTGTAGGGTCCTGTAACTTTTCATGTAGATAGCACATAGTGAATACATGGTCCCAGAAGTTTTTGGTGAAGGTCAAATGTTATTTGGGTTCACAACGGGCAAGAGGGATCTCTATGTAGGAAGATTGGATGCCTTGCATGTGTACTTTGTGGGCACATTATGGAGCCCTGTTAATTGAAAAACATTGCAAAGCAATGTCAATGTGAAAAAAGGCCTTACATTTCAGTGGCAAGGAATCACGAAGCCTTTTGGCTTTCTGGTTTCCATTTTTGTTATAAAAAAAACCTCAGCTATCTTACAAAAATTTGGCCATTAAAAGTTGACCTGGCTGCATGAGTGATATAGTCAACTGGCTGAACTCATTGGCAGTGCTGTAGTCAAGTTCCGAGACGGTCTAGCAGTTGTTTCAAACTAAGTTTTGCTCTACTGCTGCTAGTAGATCATTGTTGATCATCAATTGCATTGGTATTGTAATATGTGCAAAAATTCAGTGGTAAATTACTCCCAGCCTAAAAGTGCAGTTGCTACTGTTATTAATCATTCAGTCTGTTTTTGCTAAGTACTGTCACTTGAAACAGATCCACGAAGGTAGTGTGCATAGTACTAGTTAGTGATTAACAATTTAATTATTTGCAGGGTGGTACGGTAGTAATACAATGTTCATGAGTGAATTCTAGCATAAATTTGATCATTAGCAATATGTCAACAGAATTAGGTTATTCTTTGAATTAGTTTGTATTTTTTGATGTGTGCAGTGCTCACAGTACAGGATACTGTACAGTACTGTGTGTACAATCGCTGATAGGAATTATGCAAGTATTTGGAAAGTATTGGTACAGTATACGAAATGGAATATAAAGTATAAGTAAAGCACATGAAGGTCTTTTTGTGTGGGAAATTTAGTCAAAAGCCTACAGTGTTTAAAAGGAAAAAGCAGTCATCCCAATTTAAAGGAGAGTAGTTAACTACTGTATCCTATTTCATGAATGGCTTGTGAGAATCATGTGACAATATTTTTCTTACTCCCTTTAATATGATATTTATGAGATGTCGCTGCTTGACCTACACTGAATACAATGTTCAAGGCCATAGGGGAGGGTCATTTATCCAGTAGACTGGCCAGTATGGACAGTTGGACACAGCTACTTTAGGAAGATTGTGAAATTTACTAACTACCAGTTAGATTTATGACTCTCCCCTTATCAGAAAAGATACTTGGAAGACAAAAAGAAGTAAATACAGTATGTGAGACATACTGTACCATAGCTGTTGTGTTGATTTGAAACAAGTCTGCTTTTGCCCTTTACTCCTTTATCACATTTAAACCTTTGCTGAATAGTGACACACACACACAGCACATACACATATTCAATGCCTTACGGGGTACACAGAACTGTTTCCCATAAAAAAATGGTCGGAATTCCCCTTTAGCAGTTTAAGTCATTCAGCATGTGAATGCCGCGAGCAAGGGCGGGCTCTTGCATATCACGTGACAGAGCTCATTGCAGTGTCTGAATATTCGGGTAGCTACGCCAGTTATGAGCTCCGCGTGAGCGAGGAAAGATGTACGAAGCTTGAGCTCTTGTGAGCGGCTTGTACCCGGCAAGGTATTGTGTACAGACTCACACACACACACACACACACACACACACAAAAAAAAACATCTTAGTGGTTCATGGATAAACCACAAACAGACATTTTTTTCAAAAAAAAGGAAGGAATTTATGAAGTAAAGCACCACTACTTTGGTGGATTTATTTATCACATACAGCATATGAGACCAGCTATTTAGGGGGGTCTCTAAAAGGTTAAACATATGAAGCAGGTACAATATACAGTAGCCTGCTGGTTGTTGCATTAAATTAAATACTGTATACTGTAACTATTGTATGGTGATTATTGTTCTGCATGTTTTTCTTTGATTGTAATAGTGCACTTAGTTTGTTACTGTACCTTCACATGCTGTATATTTTACAAAGTTTGTTAGCTCATACATGTACTGTACACATGTGTGAGGTTATCAGATGGGGCAGATGGCATCAACTTTTTAACAAAAGTCTTTTTCTTCCTCATTTTTGGAGATTTGGGGCTGAAATTTTGGTGTATGATTGCTTTGGTGGGGAGCATTCATACCTACCTACTTGCATTCTAATATAGGAAATCTAAGTTGTGTTTTAAAGCTGTTTTTTTAGGGCTGAGTTCATTTTGCCTGCTGAGAGGTTAGTTGTTTATTTATTTATTGCATTAATAGCAGTGTGCTAGGTTGTGTGTTCAGTTTCTTGCACTTACATGCAGGCTATTTAACCTGGTTCTTTATGTTACAGCTGGTTGAACAAAGCATTCACTGTCACTGTATGTTTGTGTAGGTGGTCTCATAATCAGCTGTGGTCAGCTAGTGTGGAGAGAATGAGCTGTAACCAGGGAGTTAAGTTACAATAACCAGTGGGTTAAGTTACAACAGACCCTGTTGTAACTTATTTATTTAGGAGATAGCTATCATTCTGTTCTGTTTAATTTATCATGAATTGGCCAAGCAATACCAACATAACTGTTTGAGTTCAATAGCACAGCACAGTAGGAACTTCTTGAGCTCAGTGTATTATTTTGATCAGCCATGCAGTGTTTACTTGTGGAGTTGTAGGTACAACTGAATGTACTTTGCAATACCTGAGCAATTTACAGGTACATCATACATAAGTTATTAATTTTATCTTACTGCCCAATGCCTTTAGGAAAACACAGTCCAGGCTTTCATGATTTGAGAAAATACACAGTGATATCTAGATCTACCATAAAGCTATATCAGATGTAGGTTTACATGCAAAATCACACGTTTTGTCTACACTACTCTTTACTTCCTTGCATTTAATTTTGTAATGTAAGGAGGTTTAGGAAACAGATATCATACAAAATTTGATTGAATTTTTGGGTTTCTGTTTTTAACAGACAAACAGGTTGTGTGAGCTTCACAACAGCATTGCTGTTCTAGTTTGAATTTTGCACCTTTATCAATTGTTAGATGTACCCTCTTACTACACAGAACGAGTGAGTCAAATGTGCATCACGTTTGTTCAAGTTGTAATTTAGAGGTGTGTGAAACTATCTTTTTGTAAAGGTCTGCAGGTAAAGCTGAACTACTGTAACTTGTATGTACTTCATTACAAGTTGTGTACAGAATTAGTTAACTGTTACAAGCAGAACTGTGCACTTCAGTACAATGTACAGTGTGCTGTACCTACACATAAAATTCATCTTAACCTACAAAGCAGAAATTAAAATCTTGTCATATTGGCTCTTTGTTTCCAACTTGTACTGTAGAAGACCATTTTTTCGAGGGGTGTGGATGTTGTACAGTGACATACAGTCACATACTGATTTTGCTATTTCAAATTATAAGCTTTGCTCTATTTTCTTTTTGTTCTAGTTTTCAAAACCACCAGTTGGCTACGTTCTGCAGGTTGTTGTAAATACTTCAGTGTATCCATGGCAACAAGGTTTGGACAAGCATGACGCATTTCGTGGTCCTCTTGCGAAGGCATTTGATATCAATGCAGATATTAAAGACTATGTGTCGTCACAGGGGTAAGTTTTAAACTGATATTTATATTTTTTCAGTCCTCTGAGGCAATGATATAAACCACTCATAGGCTCTCAAAATTACTACATAATTTTAGATGGCTTTCAAGTCAATATTTTTGATTAATTTTGTATTTCTTCTGACAGTTGAGAGTGGAAAATTCCTCAGTGCTTTTGGATACAACACTCAAACTTACAGTACTTATGGATTAACTATAAATCTTGTCTTATTGAACTTCAATTCTTCAGATGCTAGCATTGAAAATAAGCTCAGTTTCATATCTTATCATGAATTTTTTTCAGCAGAAATGCTGTGTTAGAGCAGACTGTAGCCTCTTTCGATTGAAAATCCCTCTTCTGTTAATTGGTACTGTTAATCAATAACATCAGCTTTATCTAGCATTTGTGCCGTAGAAAAATCTGTAATTTATTTCAGGTGGAAAATAGGATTTGATATTGTATACTTGATGCATTCTTTGGTCAGAAGGGTTGGATACCACTATCAGGTGGTTTCAAGTTGCATTTCTGGTGCTGAAAAGATATTGTAAACAAAGGAAGCAAATAGCCCTCCCTACCTTCTTTTAAATAAACTGTGTAAAATTTCAATTTATTGTATACGGTACATATACCAGAAATTCCCAAATTGGTATTCAACGTTTTAGGAGCACTTAATTTTTATTTCCAAAAAAGCACCAGAAAAACTAAAAAAAATATATATTAAAAAAACAAGTGCTTTACCTCAGAGTTTCTTTGGATCACATATTTGACATACCATATCCCTACCCTTTCTACATCTAATTTGCATTTACTGTAATTTGCACTTATGGTATCTGCCCTGGCAAAGTAGTTTAAACATAGCATCCCTTTGTTCACCATCTTTTTCTGGTAATTAAACTTAAATATCATAAAATTTACATCCAAGCAATTTATTATTTCCCAGAGGTTAAATGGTTTAATTTGAGGCACCGGTTGGTGGAGGGAGGGGGAGGGGGTCATAGGGCAGATTCTTGCTGCTTACATTTTTTGCTTGAATCATGTTTTAGTTGTGATAAACCAAATTTCCAATTGTTCAAATAAAACTTACTCTATTGGTCTTTTGATATACCTTTGACTAAAAAGTAAAATTGTTGGCAATAGTGCAAACTTTTTCAATGTTTGGTTTAAAATGAGTGTATTTTAAGTTTCTGTACAGTATAGTAATACACTGAAAACTACAATGATTCATTTCTATAACTGGTTATTTTTTCAAGGCAAGCTACAAAGTCTCTGTGCTACTATGTAACACAAACCGCTGAAGAACTACAGCCATACATCCCACAACACAGCTGTCTGGTAATCTCACCTGCCAATGCCTGGAGTCTGGATTACAGGAAATTTCTCTTGGATGCAAAACCGGTTAAGTCTCTTTTGAATGTGGAGAGTGTAACCGGCACTGTCAAACCAGATTTAACAGGTTAGCTGCTAATTGTTCTAAATGCCATTGTTCATCTCGAGGTGAAATATAGTATTCGCGTAAACAGGTCAATGCGTGAGATGAATTTCACCCTTCCTGCAGTATTAAAGACAATCTGTATTGCCTCAATGTTGTAGAGAAGGATTAGAACTCTTGCAAATGTCCGCAGGTCTGTTTGAAAGTACCTACGAGAATGATTTGAACAAAGGTGTTATAAACAGCCAAGCAAGGAGTATTGTCCCTGAATTTCACAAATGAGTAATCAAAATATAAACACGATTGAAGAGATCTGGTCCTGAATAAGTACATGTCAGTTGATTTGGTCCCAAAGTGTTAATGATGATATTGGCACACCAAACATTAATATTTGCCCTCTAACACACTGTTTTCCACAAAAAGAGGCAAAAGAACTTTTTTTTTTTTTTTTTTTGCAAGCGAGCAAACAGTTGTAAAAAAAAAGAACACAAATTTTTTCCATCAGATGTCATATAATGGGAAAATTCGTGTAAAAATGGATGGGAGACCTGAACCAGCAAGTAATGAAACAGACCAAGTTTTATTTTATGTTTTAAGTATTCAACTTCTTTGCATATGTTTAGATTTGTTGGATGCTGAATATGGATCTGAAAAGATATGCTACAACACTCCTGGTGGAGTCAAACATACAGGGTTGGGTGTTTGTAGGTAGAATTAACCATCTCATTGGAGAACCTTCAAGGCTGAGTTCTAAAAGTGCATGGGGTTCTTGTCTCCTTGAGATCTGTAATATTTTGGAGGAACAAGTTCAAGTCACTCTTGGTAAAGGGATGGGAACTATATTCGTAGCAGTCCTTGTTGATTGGTATGTTACTGAAGCAGTTGGAATAATGATGCCTTGAAGATTGCCGGACAGGTTTCAGGTTGTTAATTGGCAAGGTTTGGAGGCCCAATCTGGTTTTGTGGAGAATTGCTAGCCTGTTTACAGTGCATCTGTCTTCAAGACAATCCCACCTACTGTTTTTCAATGCATTTTAATGCATTTAAACATCAGGGGCCTGTTCCACAAAGAGTTACGCACGATCTTAAGTTTGATTTACTGTTGGCTTAAGTATGGTGAATCAAACTTAAGATTGTGCGTAACTCTTTGTGGAACGGGCCCCTGGACTGACTTTATTCTAACATTGCAAATATAGTGATTTAAACTGAAAATATTCAGATGTCTTCCATGTCTTTGTTTGTAAGTATGATTTTTGATTCGATTTATTTTTCCATGTAGAACTCTTAATTGGCTTCTCACCATGGCAATCGGGTTTCAAGAGACACACAATACGCAGCAGATCTAGACAGATAACATACGCTGTAACCCTCATCTTGCATACTTATAATGAAAGGTAAGTTCAAGTGTGTATGATCTAACAGAAGATACCTTTCGTCAGTTTTAAGTCCTTATAGAATGCTTTTGTAATCTGATAAGACCCAAGACCTCACAAGACCATTCAGATTTAAGACCTGTGTCAGTAGTATAAAAATTTTGCTGGGTGAGCATGTGACTATAAAGGTACAGTACATTGAGTGGTTGCTGTTTGCAGAAAAAAAGAAATTAGGATATGTGATATCTATGTGTTGGTGTGCGTGTGTATGGAACACTAATGCACGCACCAATTGTACTGTAGTAAGCACCCTCTGACCTGGCACACGGCTAGGGTAAATCAGTGTTAGTTGCGAGGGTCAAACATTTTTTATACATTGATGCACCCGTCCAAATGTTCATGTGCAAACAAAATGAAACTTCAGTCATTTTAGAAATTCACAGGTAATAAAGCAAATAAGTGCAAATAAACCTGAAAATTTCTGCAGAGTTCTCCCATTGCATATATATTTCACAAATACTATCACAATGAAATGTTTAAGTTGGCTTGCTGGGAGAAAAGGCTCATGATTAGGGCTTGTTCACTAGCCAACTGGAATTAAAAGATGTTGTTGGAAGATGCAGTTTCCATCTTATATTTTCATACATCTTTCTAATAGTATGTACAGTGTGACAAACATCATATGTGTTAATTGAGCAGATACACCTAACAAACATGTTTGTTCATGACCTTTGTGACCAGTCAGCAGCGTTGGTGCAAGTTAATTACTTGCATGTCCTAAATGTGTTATGAATGAATGATTTTCTAGCAAAACTGATCATTGAACAACATTCAGTGGACCAGTATAGTGTCCATATTTAATGTATGATTTAGAAAGCCTAGACTTAGTTTTTATAATTTGGTCTGGCTTTTTACCTTGTCCATATCTAAATATGTAAAGCAAAGCACTTTGGAATTTTCACTGAGTCAGCTGCATAAAAAAAACTCATGAAGTTGGAATGTGAAGGTCAGGAGGACGGTCAGTCCAGTTTGGCGTCCTTTTGGGCTGAGATCTTACATAGATCCTTGTAATGAGCAGAAATGATTGTGGAGAACATTTTTGTAATGGAGGCTATATAGGACTTGTCATACAAGTTATCAATTTCTAGTTGATATAATGATATGTTGATTTATTTAGTGCCGTACAAAATATTGGGGGAAAGGAAGGCATGAAGTTATTAAGGGAACTTTTGAATTGTTACAAAGAATTTTCTTACTACTAAGCTTGGTATTTTTATAGTATTTTAAGCTGTATTTATTAAAGCACACCTTTGGTAAGTTATCCTGTTGTCCCTGTGTGTCTTTCAGCTTTGTTAGGGGTTTGCAGAACCATCTACAGAAGAGATACAACCCACTTGACTTACAGGGAAAATGGAGCAACGATGAGACCATCCTTCACATACATTATAAGGTGACATTTTGAAGACCCTGCCACCCTTTCAGTACCTTGCCATAGTGTTAACCCTTTACCGTTGTTTGGGTCCTTTCGGACCCATGCGGGGTGCTCAGCTGTCACGGTGACCCATCTTTACTGTTTCACGCGGAGCTCGAAACGGGGCGGGCTACGTCCGCTTTTCCGCCCACTCCCGAGGCGTGCAAATATGCCCCGATTGGAGCACAAGGGTAAAGGGTTAATATCACACACCCTTCTCTAAAAAACCCTTACCTATGATTATTTAATATGCATCTTAAATTCATTCATGATTATGTAATGAAATTATCTCAGTTTACTGGTAAATATTTAAGACAGATAAGGGATTGAGTATTAAAATGTTTATTTGTTGTAAAGAATTGACCAAATGGATAAATTAGCAAGGGTTTTAAAAAGTTTATAAATAAATCATTAAGTTCTGTTTGTAAGTGAACGCAGTCACCAGTTTCTTCAAGTAGAATTCACTGGGGGCTTAAATGGGCCGAGGAGTGCTGGAGAAACCAACAATGTATCGCATTATGTTGAAATAGAGTTGTCTCAACAAAACTAGTTAAGAAGTCAAAAAGCAAATAAATCAACTTCATCACAAATTTACTTGATACATAAATTTGTAAATACAAGAGTAGTGGGAAAGTCTTTCTGATTAGAGGAATTTTTTCTTTGTATATGGAAACATAAAATCAATTTCTAGACCTCTATTGAAATAAGTTGCTTGATCAAAATGATATGAGAAATGTTGCTCTTTGATCTTTTGTTTTAATTATCAAATGTACTTCTATTTTTTCAGAGCGTACTGAATCTGCAAGACATCTCTGTCCTTGGATTTGTATATTGTTTGCTTCTTCTCTATGTATATTTTTCAGTTAGTAAGTATAAGCTCTATCTAGAAGTAATTCTAATGTTTTTGCCAAACCATGCAAGTCTGAAGTTTCTTTTGTTTTTACAAATGATGGCAATTATGTTTGGTTTGTAATCAGTGATAATATTTGCAGTTCTATGCTAAGATTTGCCACAATATTATATATTTTTTGTACACAATTATTCACCCCCTAATGGAACTTAATAAATGGCAACTGTTTGGGTGGGTCTTAAATTTTGGATCCATTTTCAATCCATCACTCACCTCAAGTTACTATGAGAAGTGTTCTTTCTTGCATACCTAGATGAAGAATGGGAATTTAATAATAAGAACCACAGTTTAATAAAACAGCGCACCTCTCATATTCACTACTTTCCTGAGGACTGTGATTTGTAGAACCCTTGAAAAATTTAAAACTCAAAGTCTGTGGAAGTCATCAAGGTTTGAAACTTGTAAAAACTTCTGTCTACATTGCCTGTCCTTTGCTATGAAGTGTGTAATGTTTTCATTGCTTGTTACCAGTATAAACAATTTTCATACAGCATTAAATTGTGTGTCTAGGAGACTCGACTGAAAACACAAGTGATATGTATTTGTGCAATACAATTTTTCTCCTTGTATCCCTTTATTTTTGAATCTTAAAAATGGTCAGTTTGGTATCATAGGGAGGTTGAACTCTATAGCCATAAATGTTATTGTACTTGCATTAAATTCCTTCCTGAAATTTATTGTCTTTGAAAATTTTTTCACTGTGAGACATATTCAAATAAGCTATGTCAGTAAATATGCCCAATGAAATAAAATCTCAGTGTCTTTACTTCTTTTCAGGTCAAATTGAGATGGTAAAATCTAAATGGGGATTGGCTCTTAGTGCAATCCTGTTGGTGTCATTGTCTCCATTGATGGCGGTGGGAGTAACATTACTTCTTGGAGTGGAGACAACTCTGAATGAAGGGTGAGATAAAAAGTTAATATTTTATGTGTAAGACGACATGAAAGCTTCCTCAAAAGGTCCAAAAGCCAAACCAGAGCATGGGGGGAATTTGAGGGGGTGGGGGACACACCTTCTACCCTGAGATTTGTAAGTTCTAAGTACACCACATCCAAACTGATCATGGCATTCTACACAGGCAGTATATAGAACTGCCCCTTTTAAGGGTTTTTCTTTGGCAACTGCCCTGCAAGCTTCTGGCTGCTGAATTTTGCATCTTGTTTTTCTGAGCAGATGTTACTACCTCTATGTTTTAAAGAGGAATTTCATTTTGCAAATGAAAACATTGAATGGAAAGACTCAGAATTTTGAAGATAGTATACAGGTCTTGCTTTTTTATAGGGTGATGCGACTAACACATATGAGTGGTTAAAGTTATGAACTGGTTGATCTGCATTTTTATTTATTTTTTGTTTGTTTCAATAGATTCCCTGTGACATATTAACATTGTGAGACCAAACTTGCCTGCCTTTCATTCTGTGACATTTTGAGAACTCTTTTACCTTATGTGACAGAGTGGTCAGTAAATGTTTGTGACAAACAGGAATTTTATGAGATCTCCAAACATGCTTACACTGCTGTTTTGTGATGAAAAAGTGACCCGAAATATAAGGGTTTCCTGATTTTAAGAGACTGAAAGTCTCATGCAAAATTCTGAGGAAATCCATTTTGCAAGCAAAATAGTTTTGCAGTGGTCATTGTAATTGAACTGGTCAAATGGTAGGGAGAGTCATCAGGAATTTGTGGAATCTTTACTCATAAAAAGTAATGTCTATTGCTTGAACATACTTAAAACAGAAAAAGATAACATCATTTTATACCTACCCCTCCATTCTCCTGATGTGGAAGAGTTTTCTGGAAGGGGAACACCCTTTCCCAGGCTGAAAATACTAGGTAATAAAGTTTCTGGGAATGGAACTTTACTTTGCTTACATCTCTAATTGACTGTAATTTAACTTAATAGTTATTGTTAAATAATGTTTACATTTATTTTAAGCTACATCAAATGGTACTTCCTTTTTTCACAAATTCTAAATTTGTAGAATTCATTGTTGTGACTGAAATAATGTGTCTTGCATCTGAAATAATAGCAAAAATGGTGCAACTTAAGCATGCAAAAACTAAGAAAGCTGTGACAATGTGACATTTTGAAAATTTTGAGAAGGGAAACGTGAGTGGCTATTAAACATGAATCTATTCTTTGGCTTCAGCTAAATGTCAGATAAGTTTAAAAGATGCTGGAGGTCAGTAATGCTGATGTAAGATTTTCGTTTTTTTTTTTTCATTTCAGAGAAATCTTTCCATATTTAGTGATAATTATTGGACTTGAAAATATTCTGGTAATGACTAAATCTGTCGCACTGACACAAATAGACCAAGATGTACCAACAAGGATTGCTACAGGTGTGTGTCTTTAAGCCAGGAATTTGATTTGTGATGGCTGATGCATCTTGCCACTGATGACACTCTCCTAGTCTGCAGAATCTTTGTCTAAATAATAGTTTAGAAGACAACATTAGTGTAAACATAACAGGTTCCTGGAAGACTGTGGTAAAAGATAAGCAAGTGCCGGCGATGCATGTTGTATTACTCACTCAGCTGACATGTATTACTTCTGTGTGCTTGGTCAAACTGTAGAGCAGCCACCTTTCATGCTGAAGGCCCGGGTTTGATCCCCGGGTTGAGTCATACCAAAGACTCTAAAAAATGAAACCTACTGCTGTTGTGCATGATGCTCTGCATAAGAAATGGAATAGGAAAAACAAGCCAGTGAGCCACAACTGGAAAAAAGGCTGTGGCAGGCTTAACTTGAACCAATAGGTTGGAAACTGGGCTGTAAAACTCCATCTAACTAACTGACATGTATTACTAAAAAAATAAGTAGGTGCCTTCTCATCATGACATAGCGTCCACTTGGCAGATGTGTACTGCTCTTGCACCTGAGGTGGCTGCACTTATTATATCAACTTGTGTGAACTTATGCAAGAAGTGTTTGTAAGTTTGTTTACAAAGACAAGAGATACATATTCAGTGAATAGAGCAAGTCTGATTACTTTGCACTTCCAACAATTATGGTCAACGGTATTTAGTGTGGAATTGAATTTTGTCCTGCTTCCAGCTCACACAATTCAATTCCATTGATTTAGATGGAATTTAATTATACACCATCATGATTGTCTTAACACATAGTGTCATCTGCATAGAAAAGAAATGTTTAAATATAGTTTCAAATACAGTTATTCAAGTTCTGTTTCAAATATAATGCAAATAGGTTCAATTTCGCTCCTGTTGTATTGAAACCTTTCCAACTGTGTCTATCCATGGGAAGTTTGCAGAAATGGTTATATGTCCAACTCAATTTGATTAAATTTTCCTTCTCTTTTAGGGTTGAAAGAAGAGGGCTGGTATATTATGAAGAATCTCTGTGCTGGACTTCTTATCGTCCTTTGTGGTTATCTTACATTTGTTCCAGCTATACAGGTAAGTTACCATGGCAACTGCATGTGGACCCTGCTTAAAGGAACATATTGAGCTGGTATTGATATCTTTGCGAGCACTGTAAGGTACTACCACATGACAGTGATTTCAGTTACCATAATAAGGCAAGTTATGCAGGCAAATGTTATGCAAAAAGTACTCTGACTTGCACCAGTTGTGTGTATAATTTGAAAAGGTTTCTGGTGACAGTTTGTGCAGGATGTGGCAATTGTCTAAGTTACATTAGGCATTAGTACGTGAAAGAAACTTTACTGGTTTGGAAAAATGTGTGAATTATTCATGAACCAACTCGTACCCCTTGAACAAAACATGTACAAAACTGGGTGCACCCTGTATGTAGTTTTTACAGTATATATTAGGCATTTAACTAGTCCCAGCATCAGAGTTGTGATTCCTGGATAGATTAGAGTATTGTTTTCACTTTTCTTGAAATCACCACTTGTTGTGAACCTTCAATATTGTCAAGTATGTAACACACCAAAATCATATTTTTTAGGTTAAAACATTTGTTTTATGTTGAAGGTCCGATTGGCATATCATAACACAATTGGCTCAAAAAGGCATTTCAGTCTGAAATCAGCTGTCATCTATTCAGTTGGTCAATTTTATGTTTGGTCTAGTAGTAGGGCATCTGAATCTCATACAACCTATCCTGGTTCCATTCCCAGGTTGAATCATACCAAAGACTTGTAAATGTAACCTACCATCATTATGACAGAGTAGGGAAAACAATCCAGTGCCCTACAGTAAGGAAAAAGGGTCTGGGAATGACTAGAATAAACCAAAAGGTTTTAATTAGAGATTGGAACCTACCTAAGTAACTGTTCAGTTTGTCAGTAAAATTGTCTGATAATGGTAGTGCTCAAGGCAATTTATCAGTTGAATTGCCTAGCTGTAGTGGAAGCCTAGTAATAATACACATTGGTGAGCCAGTCAATTACACATTGGTGTGTTAGTATTGACTGCTTAGAGCTTGTGATGTGTAATTTGTTAAGTTAGCTTCGATTTTAGTTCATATAGAGGGTGTGACTCTAGGACTAATAGAGTTGCCTCTACCATAAAAACAATAGCTGCCTGAGCCTACTGTGATGTAGAAAAGGAATGGGTATGATTCAAGTAAGGAGGGAGGTTTGGTTGGAATTTTGGGAGGGGGTGGGAGGGCAGAGGATGGAAATGAGACTACAAACAGAAATAGAACAGAAATATTGCTATAGGGTGTCTACCATTCAACTTTGCTGCAGTTAAAATGCAGCATTGACAAAAGGTAATTGTTGTTGCCACAAATAGTTGTGTGGCACAGGCCTCAGCTGCAATTATTAAGAAATGATCTTTAGAGAGTAATTCTAAGTATTCCAGGAATAATTTCCTGGGTAGGAGTTATCTGGAATGAGTGGCATAGTCTTGCCACCACTGACCCCCTCCTCATACCCACCTCCTCATTCCATGACATAAGACTAGTTTCCTCTCCTTTCATGGCCCATACCGTGACATCTTGATCATAAAATCTTAACAGCACATGAATCATTTAAGAATGCATGTATGTATTACAAAAATACTTTGTTTTGTCATCTTTTACCCTTCCTACCAATTTTTCAAAGATGATCTTAAATAATATATGAACACATACATTCTTTTCAATCACAGGAATTTTGTATTTTGGCCTTGGTAGCCATGTTGACGGACTGTTTCCTTCAGATGTGTTTCTTTGTACCTGTTTTATCTCTTGATTTTAGAAGAAAGGAGGTATGTTTATTGGTTTCTTTGCCAAATTTTTGTTTGCAAATGTGTACTTGTAAAAAAGAATACTTGAGGTCATATTTGAGGTTAACCATTTTCACTGGAATTAACCTTTGATGTGTTTGTAACAGAAAGGGTAATAACATTGTGCAGAGAGATCATATCTTTGTTTACTGTCACTTTTTAATGTGTATCCTATCCTTCTATATAGACCTTAGTCACATGACTTCACAGTATGGAGGCAAATGAATATCTTCCATCAACAAATACAAGCCACCAGTTCATTCTCCTGTCAGATCCACTCATGTTCTTCTTTTTGCTCATGCAAAACCCGAGTTGTGCTTGCAGTGTGTTGCATTGTTTTGACATCACATATTTTCTGGTCTGCAAGTTAGGTTTAAAGAAAATCTTTATTAATGATTGGTTTTGGGTGCTGTTTGTTTGCCATGTTAGTGTGTCAAAATTGAAAAAGCGTGCATGAGAAAAGTTCATATTTTTAAAACCAACATTATATATATGGCAGTACGGTAGCCATCTTTCCAAAGGTTAGGTTTATCACAGACAACATCATGTCATTTGTTGCTGAAGAATAATCTGTTTACAAGAAATAAAAAATTCAAGTGACGCAATGTTTGTAACTCTTCTAATGCTAAATGATTTGAGGACATGACAAGCTTTAACAGGAATTTTTTGGTTAGACTGAATAGAAGCTGTTATCTTTGAGATTCATAGTGGTGCATTTTAAAGGTTGTATTACCCTTGAAAATGGAATAAGCCATTACCGCCCAGGCCCCAGATGCCCCTGACCAGATCCTATAAATTGGGTTCATTTTTAATAATGGTTCAGATGTCTCATTCTCAAGGTGAACAAATAGGTTGTTTTTTTTTAAATTAAAAAATTCAGGTGAAAAATTGTCACATGATTTCAAATATCTATCATGGATTGGGATACCTGAGTATGCTCACTCACTTTGGAATTGGTGCATTTTACTTTTAAGAGAGTCAGATTCTGCTCTTGTTGTGGCAGCTGTCACAACCAAAGTGAGCAATTTTGAAAGCAGTATAGAGATTTTTTTGAATCTGTGACCAGTTATAGAAATATGGGTTTTTATTGATATGCAACAACTTAATATACCCTTCTCAAAATACTATCTAAAATAAAAATAACCCAGAATAGTTGACATAACGTGTTGTTGAAGTTAAAGTTGTGCAAAAAAACTGTCCAAAACCCTAGGTCATTATTACTTACTTTAAAAACAACATGCTTGTCCAGGCAATCATCCACCATTTCAATACACTACTTTTGAATTGGTTAACACCATTACTTAAGCATTGTGTAACCTTCTGCCATTGTGCTTGGTGCTCAGCTTAAGCAATAGTATAGGGAAAACAAGCCAATGAACCACAACTGGAATAAAAGGCTGTGACTAGCTCTAATCAAACCATCTGGTTAGAGACTGGGCCATAAAATTACATCTAACCTAGCCTCAAGCATTGTGATAATATTCAGTCTTAGATGTAATATGTTGCCTCTGAAATTTTTCAAACTAAGTATTTCTGTCTTGTAAATATGCATGTTTGATTATTTTCTGTAGTTGTCACAATTGATTTCCTTGATGTAAAGTTATCTATAAATTCATCACTCTTTTATCATTACTTCTACAGCATGACAATTTTGCACAAAGCCAAGCCCTCCATGATGTTGCCATAGCAATTGACTTCCCTCAGTCAATGAAAACTTTATCCCCATTTGACACCCCATCAACTAACCTCCCACCTGGCAGACCAGATCACCCAACCAAAGTGCCGTTTGCAATTTTGCTCGCGAGTCTCCGAATCCTGCAAAGATTAATTATGGTAAGAATGTGCTTGTGTGCTTGTGTGCTTGTGTTTGATTTATGTTTGATGGGTATGACAGGGATCCCTGCCATGTTGCTGAATTTGGAAGGACTTAGAAATGTCCTTGAGGTCCTTCATTGCAAAATATTCCAAGTATTTGAAGGGTCAAGGAAGAGAAATTTATAAAATAACAGGAGAGTTTAGAGAGATTCCAAAATGTAATTTACCTTTTATACACATAGCATGGATCATACATCTGCTGATCCAATGTTTTACTTTTTGAAAAATTTACCTCATATCCCCCAGTGGTACACAGGTTTCACCATACTGCAGGACCCCACTAATATGTATTATTTGCCATTCTGGTATGGACATATTCCCTCTCCCTACCCTCTTCCCAAGAGTAAAAGTATCAGCCAGCCTCAGAAGTTGTCACAATCCCTCATATCAGCTCTAGTCTTAAGTCCTCTCGAGTTTTGAAATTACTATCAACAATTTGTTTACAAGTTAAACACTTCATCTTCATGCTGTGAAGAACTCGTGAGCAAGGTTGTCACCAGAGAGATTTGAGTGTGAAAAGCAAATCGTATTGGTGAGCATCTAGTTTGTTAGATGAGGTGCTATGGCTCAGTTTCTCAGGAAATGGCTTTTTGAAGACTATCTAAGGGTAGTTACACAACCAATTGGTTCTGAACTTGCATGCAAAATTTGGCAAAAGCATGCTTTTCAAAAGACAAGAAATGGCATATATTGCATTTTCCCTCAGTTTATTATTAAAAGCAGCACTTGGTATTTTGTTGGTGGTAATTTTCTTGAGCAGGGTAAGGATTGTTGGAAGAGGTTTGGTGGTTAATTTATACCTGATTTATGGCAGTAGTTAGAATTTGTGAGGGTTGCAATGGCTTCATTTTAGCATGAGTTGGGTCATTTCCATGCCTCTCTGACCCTTAAAGCTGAAACCCTGCTTGTACGTATGTATGTATGTATGTATTCAGAGTGAGTGTGATCTTCCAATGGCTCTCTTCGTATTTTGTGAGGAGCTCTAATTCCTGGCTGAGTCATAAAGAAGACTTTAAAAATGGAACTTATTGCCATTGTGTTTTGGGTTCATCATAAACAATGGAATAAACCATTCCATTTGAAACTGAGCCATAAAACCTCATCTTACAAACTAAATACTGTATCGTGGCAGTTCTATAAAACTGAAGTAATGTTAGTTTAAAAGAAGGGTTTAGGGTTATATCAATTTTGGATATGTAAGAGGGGTACTTATTCTCAGCATTTTGGTGAAATTTGAATTGAAATCTGATTTACGATTCTCAAGATATGAGCAGGTAAATTTGCCACATTATAAACAAAAAGTGAACTTGAAGCAAACACATATGACATCATATCCTCACATTAATGGACAGTCTCTTGTTTTTCCTCTAAACTTTACAACCAATTTTCTGCTAAACAATCCCATACTATCAGAATGCAATTGCATAAGTGGCATGAGAATTTAACAAAATTTGCATTCCCCACAAGGGGTCTTGTTACTATTAACTTCAAGGTCAACACAACAATCTGAAAAACAAAGGGAAACAAGGCATTCCTTGTCAGTGTTACAATTTCCCTCAAGCTCACTCTACAACACAAATCTAGTGACTTCATTTCCTGACATTTTGAAAAATACCTGTGCAATTTGAATGGAAGTTTCACCACACTGTGTATATTTAGTTCCTCTTTCATATGTGAAAATTAAATTTTTGCTTGAACTTCCCCTTAAAAGTGATAGGAAGTGGAAATGAAATGTTGTGACATTCTCTTACCCTCCTTTCATCATTTCTTGCAGACTTTTCTCCTCGTCTGGATTGTGGTTTCATTTCTTTTTATCTACCACTCTGGCTTGGCTCAGTATATTTATGAGTCTATCAATAGTAACTCCACAATCTCATCTGCCACAAACAAAGTTCCGAGGGTCAAGGATCACTTAGAATACCTCAGCAAAGAATATTTAGATAACAATGATGGGGATCTGCTGCAGGATCATAAAGTCAATCGAGATGTTGAGATGGATATCAATAGCCTCCCTCTTCCTCTCAACGACTTCCAAGTTACTCCATCGGTCTCATTCTCTGAAGCAGAGAACAGTTTAGCGGAGGGGACAGAGCGATTCTTGTTGAGTCTTTGGTTAAGTAATAAACAGCACTGGAGATTTTCAGCATGGCACTGGCCTGCATTGCTGAATTTTTACAATATCAGCTTGTCAGATCGGTGAGGATATTTCCTGAAAGTTCTAGTGTTACATATTCATTAATGAGTGAAAAGGAATTTTCACCTGACCTCAGTGCAATCCAATCATAATACTGGCCACTACTTCTCATGCAGTGGTGGATACAGGTTGGTGTGCATGCCCCCCATTGGCTGCTCCATGACAAAATTTGATCCCCTGACCCCCATTGGCTGCTTCTTGAAAAAGAGTTGATGCCCCCCATTGGCTGTCATGCAAGAAAACAGTTGATGCCTAAAAATAGTAATAATAAGAGGAATATAGGCATATCAAATGTATTACTATTTTTAACCTTAAAAAGCAACATTCTCCCCACCCCTTACTTCAGGTTCCTCTTTGAGGGAGAGTGATTGATCAATCCATGTATCTCCTAGAGTGAAAATCCAGTAATCATGCACTGGTGTGTTTTAGATATGTGTGCATAACAAGACCTTAGTTTATACAATTGCTATGCAATGAGCACCTGTCTGTTCAAATGTCTGAAAAGCAGAAAGACGTGCAATGCCTTGGAGGCCAGTACAAAACCGTTACAATGGAGAGCAGTGATAAGGGATTGTTCAAGTTTAACCATATGTGGTTAGTATGACAAGAAAGCTGTAAAGGTTTTCAAAAATTTGGTGAATTTTATTAACCAATTCAATGTGCTGCATTATGTTGCATTTGGTGGACTGTACCATTAAATACACAAATGAAGGTCCCCATGATTTTGCAAAATGTGAGCATATAATATTTCAAATGTCATCTCTTTCTTAAAATCAACAGGTACATAAGCATCCTACCACCAATTAAGTTGAATATTCAAGTAGCTCCAGAGGAAGCCATTCGTCTACGCCAGGAATCAGAAAAATTTCGATTTGACAGTTTTAAAGATACAAGAAGAGATGATGATGATGATTATTGGAAGAATGAACAAAGGGACTTGCCTCCGGAGTATCCTCCGTATAATTATTATTTGACTCTGTTTTTTGGAGTTGCCAGTGGAGCTTCTTTAGTTGTCTTAATTCTTCTTCTTTGTTGGTGTTGTCAAGTAATTCGAATCAAAAGACCAAAATATTTTTTAAATGATGCAATGCCAAACTATGGTGGTCACCTTGAGCAGTTCACCCAATACCTTAGAGGGCACAAACAGGTATGTAACTCTAGATGTAATGTATAAAAAATAATAACAGACAATATCCCTCATTAGTATCCCTCATTAGTATCCCTCATTAGCAATGCCTTGGAGGTCAAATCATAAGACAAAAATCTTTTTTAAATGATGCAGTTCCAAACAGACAGGTGGTCAGACAATATCCCTCATTAGTATGAAGTCACTCAGTCACATCATGTATCCTCTGGTATTAATTCACCCTTTTGCCAGGGTTATATGATTAAGTTTTTATGTGTACTCTCTTTTAGACAGTAAAATATCATTTACCAAAGTTATACTTACCAGTAGTCTTTCCTTTCTGATAAAGGAGTTATGCACTTATTCCCTAATGTATTCTTCATTTTCAGAGATACCGTCTTTCTATTATCCCAAAACCGGATTGTGCATTTGTTGATGTGCGTGTTGGTGGAAGGGGGGGGGGGGGGTTTAACTGTAAATGAGGTACAGTTCAAACTAACAAATTTTTTCTTGTTTTAGAAACTAAGTTCTGGAAAAGCAAGTTGCCTACCCTCCTTTTTTGATTTCCATATCATTCTAGCTATAATTATAAATCATGGTTTTTCAGATATGAATATATTGTACATCTCAAAAGACATGTTCCACCATGAAAAGTTATCACATGACCCTCCCTCCTAAATCTTTTTGTAGTCTGTGGGTTTAATTTACTTTACTTCTACCTCCTGCCTCTCCTCATTCTACACCCCATAAACACAACAGAAGACTTGTTTGGTTCTTCCTTAGATATGTATGTGTTTTGCTTATAGCCTGCATCACTGGCATTTTGTTTTATATCAGTATGTGATAGATTTGTTAGATATGGTTTACGTGTGGAAATTATGATCCTGTGTGTAGGGTTGCAAGTATGATTTGGATTTGTTATGCCTGGCAGATACATAAATGGATTTGTTATAAAGTGGTGAATTCAGGGGTAATGAGGAAGTTTTAAGTTAAGTGTGCACCCTCACAAGACTGTCTGATATTACATTTCTTGTGCTCTTACCAACAGGAAGTAGAAATACTGATTAGTAGGAAAGGAACATTTGTCAGTGCCTGTTTGGGTGGAGAGATTCGTTTATGGGACTACGATGGTCGAGAAATGATGTGCTTAGATCGTGCCAGGTATGAACTTTACTCGTTGACAATTCCTTATTACTTAGGTACTATATCTATCTGATATATACTGGTTTACAATAAAAATACCATCTTTTCTGTAGTGTTTTCATACCATTTTCTGTGTTTTGTTTAGATGTGGCATTATGTATAAATGGGTATGGAATTATGGAATTTAAGACCTAACAGCAGATCCTGTGAGATGCTATTGAGAATTATGCCATCTAACTATTGAATAAGTTTGTACAATGTGGTAGGAAGTTTTAATTTTGAAGTCACAAGCAGAAATGTTGTTTCAAATAAATATGAATTCCAACTGATTGTTTAAGTTGTAGTCGCAGTATTGCTATTTGTGACTAAAGGAATTTGCAGAAGCTTGTATAACCCTGAAGTTCCTGCTTTTAATCTGTGGAGTTTGACTCCTTGCAAGGTCATACCAAAGACTTGAAAAATGGAACCTATTGCCATTATGCTTGGTGCTCAGCATAAACAATGGATGAGGGGATACAAGCCAGTGAGTCCCAATTGGCAAAAAGGCAGTGGCCGGACTGACTTAAACCAAGCAGTTAGAAACTGAGCCGTCATCTACTAAACTACCTTTATCTGGGGTATTTTGAACATTTGAAGGTTTGGTGATACAGTGAAAATAACATGCCCTGCTGTTGCATTTTATGCTTTGGCAAGGCCAAGTGTTGCAATGGCAAATTTACAGCAGACAGCCACAAGCAGAAAAAATGTAATTATTTTTTACTTATTCTTCTGATGGAAAACTCCTCTTTTCTATTAAAATGAAGAATCTTAAATCTGAATTGATATAGTAAACAGTATGCACAATTCGTGATTATAAAATTTATCCTTGATGCTGCCCCCACATAACCTTATTTATCTGGTGTTCTCTCCTTTTGGGTTGTGTTATCATTATTTTTCTTTTGATCCTCTTACAGTCAGCACAGTAGAATGAAGAAATCCCACAGTGTGGGCAGTTTGAATGCCATGCTACGAGTGCACTCTTGTGAGAAGACACGATCATTACCCAGAAGTTCACCAGGTAGTGCTTTCAGCCCATTTGAAGGCATGAGTGACCAGAGTTGCCATTTTGGCAGTCTTCCAGACACAAGCATTAGTGGGAGGTCACTCTCAGAGAGTAGCATGGACATGGAAGCATGTTTTATGGCGCAAGGCATTGATCATGGGTTTTATGAACATAACGAACTTGCAAGAAGTGTTTCACCATTAGAAGAACTTCATGTAACGGAGGAATTGACCCCTGAGATCTGCTCGCCCATTTGGTGCTTGGCTTGTGATGATGAAGTCCTAATGGTTGGCTGTTCAGATGGCAAGATCGAGGTAAGCTCTATGAAGTGTGGATTTATAAATCTTTTCCGTTTGTCCTCTTCATCCATTCTCCAACAATATGTGTAAAAATGGTATCAGAGTAGATAACAAGTTGCAGTGTGTGTTATTCCCTGAAACTGTTACAAGATAGTGCTGGGATAATTGGTTTCGATGATAAGAGAAACCAATGCAATCATGATGGCGTGTGTGTGTATGTATGTGTGTGTGTGTGTGTGCGTGTGTGTGTGTGTGTGTGTGTTTGTGACACTTTGCTTGTTAACACGATATCTCAAGATAGGAATGTCTGACAGTTTTCAAACTTGGTACATAGATGCGCCATATTAAGAGGAAGAACCCTATTGTTTTTGGTGGAGGTCAAAGGTCATCTGGGGTCACCAGGGGTCAAAGTCTAAAAACCTTGTTAACACGATATCTCAAGGTTGGAAACTTGGATAGATTTCATATTTGGTATGTGGATGCGTTATAGTCAGTAGATGGTCCCTATTGTTTTTGGTGGAGGTCAAAGGTCATCTGGGGTCACCGGGGGTCAAAGTCTGAAAATCTTGTTAACATGATATCTCAAGGTTGGAAGCTTGGATAGATTTCATATTTGGCATGTGGATGCATTATAGTCAGTAGATGGTCCCTATTGTTTTTGGCGGAGGTCAAAGGTCATCTGGGGTCACCGGGGGTCAAAGTCAGAAAACCTTGTTAAAGCAATATCTCAAGGTAGGAAACTTGGATAGATTTCATATTTGGTATGTGGATGCGTTATAGTCAGTAGATGGTCCCTATTGTTTTTGGCGGAGGTCAAAGGTCATCTGGGGTCACCTGAGGTCAAAGTCTGAAAATCTTGTTAACACGATATCTCAAGGTTGGAAGCTTGGATAGATTTCATATTTGGTACGTGGATGCGTTATGGTCAGTAGATGGTCCCTATTGTTTTTGGCGGAGGTCAAAAGTCATCTGGGGTCACCGGGGGTCAAAGTCTGAAAACCTTGTTAAAGCAATATCTCAAGGTAGGAAACTTGGATAGATTTCATATTTGGTGTGTGGATGCGTTATAGTCAGTAGATGGTCCCTATTGTTTTTGGCGGAGATCAAAGGTCATCTGGGGTCACCGGGGGTCAAAGTCTGAAAATCTTGTTCACACGATATCTCATGGTAGGAAACTTGGATAGATTTCATATTTGGTATTAGGGCTGTCAGCGATTAGCCATTAATCGCCAGCCAAGTAATCGTTTAGTAAAATGGTACATGCGATTAATCGCATCTCATGCCCTTGGACTCTGACTTGCGTTAAGTAAACAAGGTATAGTCCTTCTTCACAAGTTTAGCTGCCTTGACAAAGCAATCGATGTCTACAGTATGAACAACAAGCTCAAAAATTGCGCAGAGCTATGACATTCACCTTTTATCCACCCATCCCCCTGTAGTTTACATGTGATTGTGTGCAGTGTCATGGGAGACGTTTTAATCCGTGAACCCCAAACATGGAAACTGTTGTGACAGGCTTTACTTCAACACCACCAATACATTTGTAATGAACATAATTTACAATGAAATTTGAAAGCACTAAACGTATGCATACACCACAGTGTCTTTTAAGTGCCCTGTGCGCCATTGTGCACTTCACCGTAATAGTTCAATTTCAACAGCCACTTGTCAATTCGCTACTAGCGTACGTCACCCAAAATTTCAACTTGAAATCGACAAATTTCAAAAAATTACAAGTTCAGCTTTCTAACCATGTTATTCCTGTCCTTGTATCACGTAGGAGTGTTTGTAAGTCATGAACTGAAAAAAGTTTCAAAAATGTTTCCATCGCTGTTTATCAAGACCTACAGCGTACATAGCAGCAGTTGCACACGTTAGCAGCCGGCTGAAAATCGTTTATATGCCGCTGCTTCGTGCTATACATCGAACGAACTTCTGTTGCGAAGAATCGTACTCACTGATTGGCTGCTTGCGTTTAATGAATGAAGCGGCTTCTTTAAAAGTTTGGGGATTCCCCGCTTCGAACGTAATTATTGAGGGAGGGTGTCATGTTATTGCCAATTGAAGTACACCCATTCTCTAAGCGCTTTTAACGATACACATACGCCGAGCTAGGGAGCCGATCAGCCAGCTAGCGCTGAAGGCATGTGTATTACACTCTGCATGTAGCTTAGCTAGCAGCTAGCAGGTCTTGTTTATGTGCTGCGAACGTACGTACGACTATTTACACAGTACAGCTCAGGCGGTAACTTAAACATAAAATGACCGGTGAAAACTACGACGTCTAGATTTGATCGTAGCCTATTATTGTTAGCTCTAACGTTACATTTTGTTCTGTAAACGTAGGTGGCTAGGCCCTAGGCCTAGTTTTTGTTGTGGCTTCAAGCCACACTACTTTTGGGAGGAAATTAGAAATGAAACAAATGGGGTAGATTGGGCAAGTGTCAAAATTAAATATATCGTAGCGGGACCTGCAGCTGTCTGCATAGGGCTTGTTGGCTACTTTTGCCGTGGATACTGTATTATGGCCTAGCCTATACTTTGTGAACGATCTTTGCTTTGAAATACTGAAACTTCATCTAGCCACTGGTGTGTGGTGTAACAATATATATCAACCTTCAATGGAAGCAATTCGCTAAAAATTGCTTGATTGATGGGTCAGGAGATGGTCTGTAATGTTTTTGGTAGAGGTCGAAGGTCTCCTGGGGGCACATGGGGTCAAAGTCTGAAAATCTCGTTATCATGATATCTCAAGGTAGAAAGCTTGGATTAATTTCATATTTGGTATGTGCATGCGTTATGGTCAGGAAGTAATTCCTTTTGTTTGTGGCAGAGGTCAAAGGTCATACGGGGTCACCAGGGGTCAAAGTCTGAAAATCTTTTTAACACGATATCTCCAGGTAGAAGGCTTGGATAGATTTCATATTTAGGCCTAGCCTAGTATGTGGGTGCGTTTTAGTCAGTAGATGGTCCCTATTGTTTTTGGCGGAGGTCAAAGTTCATCTGGGGTCACCTGGGGTCAAAGTCTGAAAATCTCGTTAACATGATATCACAAGATAGGAAGCTTGGATAAATTTCATTGTTTGGTATGTGGATGCGTTATGGTCAGGAAGTGGTTCCTTTTGTTTGTGGCAGAGGTTAAAGGTCATCTGAGGTCACCAGGGGTCAAAGTTTGACATTTCAATGCAATATCTCAAGGTAGGAAACTTGAATAGAATTCGTATTTGGTAATGGTATGTGGATGGGTTATGGTCAGGAAATGGTCTAGGCCTATGTTGTTTTTGGCGGAGGGCAAAGGCAGAGATGCCAAGTATCTCAATTTAGGCTGAATTATTGCGATTTTCCACGCTTGATTCATCCCCATTGTTTTTGGCAGAAAGGAAAGGTCATCTGGGGTCTCCAGGGGTCAAAGTCAAGGAACCTTTTTAAGTAGCCTACGATCTTTCAAGATAGTTGTTTGTCCATCTGTCTGTCTATTGTTTGCCTGTCTAGCTATGTATGGCTTTTATTGAGGTCAAAAGGTTATCTGGAATGACAAAATTATTTTTTGAACATGCTAGTATGTAGTTTGTTAGTTAGTAGTTTGAATGAGAAGGTAATGGTGCATGATGGTACTCTTTAAAACATTCATGTATCATCGAAACCTCAATGCATTTTTGCATTCTGGTTTTAAATATACTTTCGTTGTAAGTAGGTTTATTGTGTACTTAGAGGCAAAAAATTCACTTTTCATTACTTGTTTATTAGGCTAGCTTTTCTTTAAGTCCGCTTGTCCGCAGGAATATCTGCAAGTCCACATTTAACATTTTGCTTTTGACCTAATTTGTGAAGGAGACTTTGCTGGGGCTCTTTTCCAGCAGGCATGTTACTTAGCAGGGCACTTGGTTGATTAAGTTGTTATTTTTCACAGCATGTGGGGCAGTTTGTTGGAGCTTGGGAATATGTATTGAATACAGTCCACATATAGATGTTTCACTGGCACAGCATTTCTGATGCTGAGGTGTGAAGTGTTCTGTAACTGTAATAAATACTTACTCCATAGTCATCTTTCTCATGAAAAGATAAGAAAAAGAGTAGGTTGTCAAGAGGTGGTGTAATTCAAATGGTTTAGACATTCAAAGTCTAGTAATACATATTAGTTCAAAATGTGGAGTGCCTCCCTGTGCCATCTTAATGGGATATTTGGTCTAGGACTATAGAATTCTCTTTTCACCCAGTGGTCTTGGTTCAATTCCCAGACAGAGTCATACCAAAGACTTTAAAAATGGAACCTACTGCTGTTGTGTAATGCTTGTATAGGCAGTTGAATAGAGAAGAGACAATTTTAGTAACCCACAACTGGAAAAAATTGTGGCCACCACCAGATTAAAAACAGAAACTTGAAGGAAACCTATCCAAATAATTTGCCATCTTCTATGTAATACTTGTAAAACTCTTCCTTTTCTTTCTTTTTGCAGTTATGGGATATCAACTACTGTCACTTTATAACATCTTATGAAGTATCCACTGTTGGTGTTACTGATATGGTGCTGCGACGTAACCAACTGGTGGTGGCCAGGTTGGATGGTACCCTCCAGTTTTTGGTGCTGCAGAGGAAGGGGGTAAATTTTGGTGCTCCTCAATCACCAATGTCACCTGGTAGTCCTCTTCAGAGTAAGAACTTGAATCATATTTTTATGTAGTTGACACTTTATAACACATTTCTGTGGGGGTTTCATTTAATCTCTTATACCCATTTAACTAATCAATTCAGAGTGAGAATGACCTTTGTCTCTGTAATCATGGTTACTGTAAAGGGCTGTAAAGACTCTCTCAGCATAGTGCTATCATCAGTTGGCACAGAGCATACAGACAAACTTTGGCCAAAGCATCTGGTAAATGGTATTTTCTGTATCTGTTTTTCTCAGTTTATGCTGATTTGAATTATTGGAAGCGATTGAGTGCTTGTTTTTCGGTAGTTGTGGAAATTTGTAAACTTCTGAGTGGCTTCATTTTATAATCAGTATGGACTGGCATATACCAATGTGTGTCATTGCCATCCCTTGCAGATCCTTACAGTTGCAACCCTTCTGCAACACTGACTTTGATCTCCCACATAAATGTGTTCTCCTATGAAGATAAATCAAGATAGTTAATGGGTGTAGAACCAAGGGGAGCAGGGTGAGTGGAGTTTGTAGTCACGTAAAATCAAGATAGTGAACAGAGGTAGAACCAAGGGGAGCAGGGTGGGTGCGATTTGATGGGGATGGGGATTAGAATATCCCAAAAATGCAGTACAAGACTGACCCTTACATTTATTACCAGACCCTATGAGGTCTCATCTTCAATGAATTCAATTTCATTATTCTGACATCACACCACTTGCTTAAGGTTTGTTTTGGTAAAGACTGTCAAAAACAGAAACAGCTGCAAACCTGAGAAACTAATTATCATAAAAGGGATGCCAGAAATCTGGCCTTGCCATGGTTTTGGAAATGTTTCTGACTCCACACACTGATCTGCCCCTGCCATTAGAACATACTGTAAAGGAGCAGTGGGTTGATGAATTGAATTTATATTAGAACTTGTAGAATAATTAGTACAGTGTGCACTTTTGCGAGTGGGAGAGGATTCATTTCTTGCAGTGTAAATGGTTTTTCGCTTGTGGCTTGAAATCCTTTTTGGCCTGAATTTTGCAGCCCTGTTACCAGCCCTGCCGCCATCACATCCCAAAAAATTGAATGAAAGATTTGCAGAAATGGGCAACTAATTGTGTTTCTTTTAACCATATATCAAAAGTAAATGCTGGTCTGTACTATTCATTCTATTACACTTTTGCCAACTGCCTAGTTTAAATTGGTTCTTTCCCTTTTACTGATTTAACTTTAAAATTTTTTTAATTTTGATAGATGGAATATGTCATGGGCTAGCTGTGGATGCAGAACTTTTCCTTCTGAATACATTAAAAGAACACAAGGGTCCAATCAACAAACTAATACTAGCCAAAAATAAGGTGGTCTCTGCTGGTCAAGACCATCTCATTAAGGTAAGCCAGATGTCAAATGTTACATGGGGGAGGAAGGAGTTGGGGGTTTTTGGTTGGGCAGGGTGTTGAGAATAAACATGTCACAACTTAATAAAGGTTGTTAGATGGGTGTAACAAAGGCTATTGAAATGGTCATGACATGGCAGTAATTACAGTTCAAACAGCCTATGTATCACCTCTGTGGCAGCTACCCCCTTAGGCTGCCTCCCCTTAAAGCCTGCTATCAATAGACAAAACATTCCTTTGAGACCATAAAACAAGAATTTCATTAATATGTATTAGCCTCATATTGAACAATGGCAATTGGTCTAAATCTTTATGTGAATACGGTTATCACAATTCTGAAAGGGGAATTTTATGAAATATAGATATATGGAGATGCTGTACTGAAACTTGTGTGTAGTGTAATATTGTACAATAAAGTTAGGACAGTAGGCTTTACAATACAAACACTGTGAACAGTACTGTAATCTACAGTATGTAATGCTTAACATTGCATGTTGTTAAGGGTATAAGGGTTGAAACCTTGTGGATGCAAGTCAAATTTAAGAGGCTTTAGCATGTAATTAATGGTGAGTCATCTGTTTACTACATCCCTTGTGGAAAAAAAAACAGATATTTAAATTGTTTCCCGGCAGTTTGAAAGTCTCTTTGATTTGAAACTTTGGAGCATGGCTCGATCCCTTGTTTGCAAGTGAAGACTCTTAGCACTGAGAGAAATGTTTAATCATTGTGAATATTCATATTATAGTAGAAAGCATCCACTTGTTTTTCAAGTATCTAAATGAACTTTTTGTAAGTTTTCTATGTATTTGAAACGATTTGGTCTCCAACATAGGCAGATGTAAGTTTTTTCGCAGCGAAAATCTGGACAAAAAAAATTTGTCTTCTGCAGTTCAAATGTCTGTGGAAATGCAATTAATGGAAACAAAAAAGTATAATTGTTTTTGTTTCAAATCTTTTTGCATGAAGAATTTCCTGAATACTGGCAATTCATGTGTACCATGCCCTTGAGACAAACATGGGAGCATTCAGTGCCTAATATGACACTTGCACAGGCAAGCAAATTTTTCATGGCTTTGGGAGGGGGTGACCTTTTGGAGATCTAATTTATGGGACAAATCAATCTCTTTAATACAGCATGTGATAACTTACTTTCTTTTTAGTTTCTTTATCATAATTCATTTCACTTATGATTGTTAACTGCTTGTTTGCCTTTCCCTCAGGTATTTTCTCTTGATGGCAATGAACACCATCACACCCTCCATGGCCACACTGGTGGTGTGAATACAATATGCTATAATTCTGTAAGTTCGAGAAGGCTTTCTTTCCTTTGTGTGCTAACACAAAATATACCTCCTTTGGTGTTGTATGAATCTCCTTATACAAAATATACCTCCTTTGGTGTTGTATGAATCTCCTTATACAAAATATACCTCCTTTGGTGTTGTATGAATCTCCTTATACAAAATATACCTCCTTTGGTGTTGTATGAATCTCCTAATACAAAATGTACCTCCTTTGGTATTGTATGCATCAAAACTGGCTGACAGTTTAGTTTAGAATTGTCCCAGGTATTGTGTAATGATAGGGAACATGAACTATGGATACCAGGGCAATGTGAATAGTACCAGGTTTGCAAAGTGTTTTTAATTCCTTGCCGTAGGCAGGCAAGGAATCTATGCGATGGTGATGTTGTGTGTGTGTGTGCGTGTGTGTGTGTGTGTGTGTGTGTTTGTGACACTTGCTTGTAAACACGATATCTTAAGATAGGAATGTCCGACACTTTTCATATTTGGTATATAGATTTATCATGTTAAGAGGAAGAACCCTATTGTTTTTAGTAGAGGTCAAAGGTCATTTGAGGTCACCAGCGGTAAAATTGCGACAACTTCGAAAATAGCTTGTAAACACAATATCTTCAGATAGGAGTGACTGACACTTCTCATACTTGGTATATAGCTTTGTCATGTTGAGAGAAAGAACCCTATTGGTTTTGGTTGAGGTCAAAGGTCATTTGAGGTCACCAGCAGTAAAATTGCGAAAATGCTGAAAATGGCTTGTAAACATGATATCTTCAGATAGGAGTGGCCGACACTCTTCACACGTGGTATATAGATTTGTCATGTTGAGAAGAAGAACCCTATTGTTTTTGGTAGAGGTCAAAGGTCATTTGAGTTCACCAGCGGTAAAATCGCGAAAACACCTAAGAAAACACATTATCTTCAGATAGGATTGCCCGACAATTTTCATACTTGGTATATAGATTTGTCATGTTGAGAGGAAGAACCCTATTGTTTTTGGTAGAGGTCAAAGGTCATTTGAGGTCACCAGCCATAAAATTGCGAAAACGCCGAAAATGGCTTGTAAACATGATATCTTCAGATAGGAATGACTGACACTGCTCATACTTGGTATATAGGTTTGTCATGTTGAGAGGAAGAACCCTATTGTTTTTGGTTGAGGTCAAAGGTCATTTGAGGTCACCAGTGGTAAAATTGCGAAAATGCTGAAAATGGCTTGTAAGCACGATATCTTCAAAAAGGAGTGACCGATACTCTTCATATTTGGTATATAGATTTGTCATGTTGAGAGAAAGAAGCCTATTGCTTTTGGTAGAAGTCAAAGGTCATTTGAGGTCACCAGCGGTAAAATTGGGAAAATGCTGAAAATGGCTTTTAAACATGATTTCTTCAGATAGGAGTGACTGACACTTCTCATACGTGGTATATAGGTTTGTCATGTTGAGAGGAAGAAGTCTATTGTTTTTTGCTGAGGTCAAAGGTCATTTGAGGTCATCAGCGGTAAAAATGCGAAAACACCGAAAATGGCTTGTAAACATGATAACTTCAGATAGGAGTGACCGATACTCTTTATATATGGTATATAGATGTGTCATGTTGAGAGAAAGAAGCCTGTTGTTTTTGGTAGAGGTCAAAGATCATTTGAGGTCACCAGCGGTAAAATTGCGAAAATTCTGTGCCTAAAATGTAAAGAAAAATCTATCAAATACTGTCAATTTGAAAGCAGGTAAAGTATTTGATGGCAAGGAATCACTAAGCCTTTTGGCTTTCTGGTTTTTTTTACAAATTTGAAAATATTTAAGGTACAGGGAAATGTTTATCGCTGAAAATAAGTAAAAATTGTAAGTTTACAGTGTCCCTATTATCAGCCATTCAAGAAGAAGGGACAAATGTAAATTTGTAAAGAGTCAGTATTTGCTTTAATCATCAGAGAGGCCATGGGGGGGGGGGGGACTTTGGCAACTTGAGAAGCTCCTTTCAGGGAAGTCATAGTTTAGTAGGGAAATTTGGACATTTGGAGGTAAATTTGGCTTGTTCTGTACTGGACATTTTGTAAAAAGGGTGGACAATTTTACTTGCAGGGAAATAAACATTTTTCCCAGTGCTGAAAAAAATATGTGCAAAGAATTGTGAAAGAAAGCAAAATCCTGTTTAAATCTGTATTGGAAGTGAATGATTCCCAATGTGTGGATGTAGAATTCAGGGTTTAAAGGAAATGTGAAATAAAAATGCATGTTATTACAGTCACTGGTAAGATGATTTGTATGGCATTTTTCATTTATTTCTTTATTTAATGAGCTTGTAATGAAATATAAAGTCAATTTGGCTGTGATTTCTGGAACTTCTAGACCTGCAATGTACAAGTATGCTTATTTGTTTGGCATAGCAAATGAATTATGTTAACATTGTGAAACTCTAGAAGGACATATTTTGATTTTGATTTTGGTTTTCTGTATCAAATTGTAAAGTTTGAAACCTGTTCAAATGGTTCATTAAATTATTTTTTTGTTGCATGTTGGCATTCTCTGACAATTTTATGCATCATATCAAATGGCAAGGTTCATGTAGCCATGGAAACCTGTTAAGTTATGAAAATATGGAAAACCATTTCAAGGCCTGGTAAAATTTTAAAATTCAGCAAAATTGTGTGAAGTCACAGTTTTTTTTACTAAAGTGACATAGCTCTATTCTCTCTCCTAGACAGCTGCAGCCTAGTTGAGGCAGCTGCAGTGTATCTGGGGCAGCTGCAGTGTACGTGAGGCAGGTGCATAGCATGCGAGGCAGTTGCAGTGTAATGGAGGCAGCTTTAGTGTATCTATAACAGCTGCAGCCTAGCTGAGGCAGCTGCAGTGTGTGCAAGGCAGTTGCAGTGTAATTTAGGCAGCTTTAGGGTATCTATGGCAGCTGCAACCTAGCTCCGACAGCTGTAATGTATTTGTGGCAGCTGCAGCCTACCTGAGCTGAGGCAGCTGCAGTGTATCTGAGACAGTTGCATTCTAATTGAGGCAGGTTTAGTGTATCTATGGCAGGTTCAACCTACATGAGACAGCTGTAGTGTATCTGAGGCAGCTGCAGCCTAGTTGAGGCAGCTGCAGTGTAATTAAGGCAGCTTTTGTGTGCCTATGGCAGCTGCAACCTAGGTGAGACCGCTGCAGTGTAGCTGAGGCAGTTACAGTGTAATTAAGGCAGCTTTTGTGTATCTATGGTAGCTGCAGTCTAGCTGTGGCAGCTGCAGCCTACACTTTTTACATGGCACAATAATGATATTGTATCTGATCTACCAATCTTTCAGAGTTGCCCCAATGTGATTGTCAGCGGTTCTACTGATGTGACTGTACGTACATGGGATATTGAATCAGGGAATCAACTTCATCGTATGAAAGTTCACCAAAGTACTGTACTGGAAGTTACGTTGACCAAAACACATGTGGCCAGTATTGGTGGGGACAGCAAGTTATGCATATGGGACCAACAGCAGGGCCTACTTGTCCATACAATACAGCTTGTAAGTTTGTAATCTGCCTCCATTTCTGTCACCATATGTACTTAATGCATTAGTTTTGTTCCAGAGCTTTTATGATGGTAATACTAAACACACTGTATAGTAATGAAGGTGTTTGACATTGAAGTATATGGTGGTCTAAAAGTTTAAAAGACAAAAGAAAGTGTCAAAAAAGAAAGACAGTCCTCAAACATGTGAGACTAAATTAATATTAGTTAGCTACATTGTAGACATTTTTGCAGGAATGGGACTTCTTGTTTGTTTGGATGTTACTGAGCTGAGAGTCAGAGCACTGCTTACTTGATGACTGAGTACCTGTGTTTTGCATTTTGTATGAAAACATTTGCTTAATTTCCACCATTCAAGCAGAAAAACTGATGCCCAAATTACTTATTTCATTACAAAAGAGAGTCACCAGGTGCTAGATTGTCACTTCCACTGATTTGCTGACTTAAGTCAAGTATCGAATAGCAAGACATGGTTAAAATTTGAAAATTTAGGACCAAACATTGTGGATTTGGTGTAAGAGCATCTATAGCCAAGGTGATATGAGGTGGATTGGTGTGGTAGTGGCATTATGGTTTGCTTGCACTGAACTACTTTAAGGAAATTTGAATTACGTGCAGTTCTTGTTACTGTGGTCAATGTGATGCACAAATGGCTGAAGTGGAGATGGTCTGTCATGTTCATTTTGGGAACAAATGTTTCAATTGGGATTGGAGCAATAGGTACCATTGGAATTTTTAACATCCAGTTGTATGGCTGACTCAAAGAACTTTGATAAAACAACATCCTGGCAGCACACTCATTACCTACGTATTTTTGTTTCAACAGGATCCTGGATGTAGCAATTGTCTTGTACCCCTGGGAGAGAAGTACCTGGTAACTACTGCACAGGTATGTAGCACATTTGTAGCTCCAGAATTTGTGCAAGTTATTTACAAATTAAAGCAGTCTAGAAATAGTGGGATTTGTTTGGCATTACTGGATGGGTATCCTCAAGCGTCCTATAGTATCCTTCAGTGTTGTGGAATTGTCCGTTTGTATTTTCCTAGCCATGTCACTTTGTTTTAGGAGTCATGGCAAGTCATGAAATTTCATAATTTTTGGAAAACATCATCACTTAGCCAACTTTGTTGATAAAAAATGTAAACTACATTGTTTGTCTGGAAATGTCACGGAAAGTCATGGAATGCTGAATGCACAAGTCATGGAATGTCATGGAATGCTGATTGTACATGTCATTGAAAGTCATGGAGTGCTGATTGAACAGGTCAGGGAAAGTCATGTAATGCTTTTGTATAGGTCATGAAAAGCATTCCATGAAAAGTCGTGGAATGCTTATAGTACAGGTCATGGCAAATTATGGAATGCTCATTCTCCAGGTCATGGACAAGTCATGGAATGCTTATGTAGTCGTCATGAAATGCTTATTGTGCGGAACATGGCTAATCATGGAATTATAGTTGAAAGAAATGGTTTGAACTCTAAGATGTATCCAGTTTAAAACTTGTATGTAATCTGCTTATGTTGGGGACTTTTAATTGCATACAGCTTTCCATGGTAAACAAAAGAATTGAGGAAATTAAAGGTTGGTGGCCCCCATTATTCTGACCATCATTTGGATGTTTGGATTTGTCTAAACACAATGAAGTACCTATTACTCAATCAAATTATCTATGCATTTATTGGCTTAATCCCATCACCAAGTATCAAAGTTAAAAATAAATATTCTTTGTTAATAAACTGCAGAGAGTACTAGACAAAAAAGATATTATTTAATAATTTATGTCCTGGGACATGTGTGATGTCTTTAAAAATAGCAGTATACCTGGTGGTATGTAAATATCATGGTTGAAACATGGAATTTGATGCTGTTAGGAGGGCTGAGACCTCTCATACAAAACAACTCTACAATACTGCAAAATTCTAAAATGTGAACAGTCCAGAGACCAATTTTACTAACATCAATTTCAGCCATCACCAAAGTTGCTTGCTAACTAGAAGTTATTGCTAGTAGCGATAGTGATGAATTTTGGGTTTCACTAAACCTATTGCAAAGACACAAATAGTAAGGAAAAATTGATCACTAAAGTTTAGTGAAATCATTTTGAAAAATCAGTCGCTAAATTGCAAGCGATTTAAGATTGAGCAGTGGATTTTGGCTTATAGTGATGATCGCAAAATGTTAGTGAAATCAACCTCAGATTTTGTAGTTGGCTTTGAATGGACCAAGATTCCTATGTATTGTAATAATACTTTTTGTAGTGGACCACATTTCACAAATCATATGACCTGTGATGTCATTGTAAAATTTTTAATAACTTTCATTTCAGGGTTCTCTTATCGTCTTGGATATTTTAAGCGGTAAACTTGTTCAGTTGGTTGACCTTGGTAACAAACACCAAATGATCCACCACATTGTGACTGGGGCAGACAATGGTGCGACAGTGGTTTGTGATTATGGCAGGGAGCTCAGGATGGTGCAGTTTCATTTGGAGAGAAGCAAATCAGATTGAGAGGTGGAAGTAGAATCTCAGTGAAAATCTGAAGCTTATGGTCTTGAGGGAAACACGACATGGGATTGTTTGTGAATCGATACCCAAGTGCCACCTGTGATGGTCAGCCTGAAAGGTATCTTGGATGAAATTTATGAAGATCTTTGAGGTAGATCCCTGGGGTCCAGCTGCAAAAAGAACCAGGGAGCAATAGTTTAACCCATTCCCTCAAAACAAGGAGTCAATTTGGGCTCATAGACGAACAGAAAGTATAGTGCATTTGGTGCTAAGGATAACGTTTGTTATGCTAGTTTTGGTGCCCTTGTTTCCCTGCCTCGATGGGTAGAGGTATGAGTTATGAGAGAGTCATATCTTTTATGTACTCTCGAATTGAGTGTTGGGATGCACATACAGATTACGAAGAGACTTCAGCAGTGCGAGAATTGATACATGTTGGCTTTAGTTTGAAGTGCGTAAAAGTTGTTGGAGAACATTTTCCAGTGGGTAAGAAATGTGACTATAACAAGCAAATATTATTTATAGCAATGTGATAGGGCAGGTTTGTAACCTTGAATACCCCAAAAAATGCTAGAGGAGAACAACTGATAACACATGTAATTTAAACATCAAATTGCAGTTTTAAGAAATAGGATGACATCAAACATAAATATTACTCTTTTTCATTTGTAAAAGAGAAAATGTCTGTCAGAGTTTGGAAATGTTGAAAACATTTCCCCCTTGAATAATCATTAGTGTCCATGTTAGGATGTTCACTTGAGGATCCATACAACAATAATATCTAGAGTTAAGATTATTTTATCTTCCTCCTATCCCAAAGAGAAACAAAGGTTATCAAACAGTTGTCAAATTATAAGTCACAAAAATTTTTACACAGACCATTATCAATGGACTGTTTTGAAAATGATTGCATCCCTCATTATTAATAATCTTACCTTTTTAAATTAAACTCATTTTGTCCTAATTCAGCTGAGTAGGTGCCAACTTTGTATTGTATAAGTAAAATATATGAAGACAGGACCATGAAAAATGAAACATTATTTGGAACCCCTCAGGTTTTACACCAGTGATTACATTTTTGAGAGAGTTTTTTGCCATTTTTTGTTGGAGTTAAAGCCAAGAGCAGATTTCCTGATTCAAATTTTTGAAAAAACAGTAAGATTGTTTTAAATTGTTCAGCTCTCTCCCCCATTGCATTTACACTGCTTATCAAATGAATTGCGTGAAATATTCTGCTGAAAACCACCTGAAGAAGTGCTAATCCAGTTAATATGTATTTTGACTTGAGCAAAAACTTGTGCAGATGATAGTGTGCCCAGCCTCAGGATTGCAGTAATTGGTGGAGATGAAAAAGTTGACAGTGTTTTTGATGTTGTGTTATTGTTACTCAATGTCATTATTAATGGATTTATGGCTGGATAACATGGTGACTGAACTATCAATATTTAAAAGGACAAATTTGGAGGCCTTATACCCATGGTTGTTTTTTGTCAAAGAATAAAAAAAAAGTATTTATTGAATTTGAAAATGTTAATTAAAAGTTTTCTTGTTTCTACAAGTGCAGCTTTTAATCTGGAGAAATACATACTATTTGGAAGGTAAAGATATTTGTAAACTAGCTGCTAGAGACAATAATTATGTGGTTGGGATATGGATGACACAACTTACAGAAATTAATGAAACCTGATTGGAATCAGTTTGATCAAATACTGGCCATGATATTTAGTAATTTATTGAGATTTTCTCTTTCCTTCGTGGGATGATGTTTGTAAGGCACAACATTAATGATAACCTGGACAGGTAATGCTCACTTCTGTGTTTTGGTTTGAATTTTGTAATAAATAACTGGAATTTTCCAACAAGGGACAATGCAGCTCTTTGTTTATATGATGCAGGCCTCAAGGGGCAGTTCTTTTATGATGCTATTTGACCATAGATGTGGGGGGGGGGGGTGGGGGGGGTGGGGGGCTTACAAACTGGTTACATTACAAAATCAGTTTGTCAGTGGTTATTGCATATAAGCATAGTTCTGGTTTTTGTACAATGTTGCACAAATGTTTTCTATCAGCCTTTTTTCTTGTGTCAAAACTTGAAAGACTTGCTGTAGGTGTATCAGTCATTTACTGATATTCCAACATCAAACATGCTACTCTGTACTGAATGGCAAACTATACAGTGAGAGGCAAATGTTAAAGGTTTCTTTAAAAGCCTGCCCCTAGTGATTCATTCCAGCATGATAGTAACTTCAAGTCCGTCATCACTAGGGAAACTTCTTGAAGAGTTTTATTATAATTTTAACATATATTAAAAAATCATTCTGATGGGGTACAAAGACATGCAAAATATTCCCTGTGACTCTATATGGAGAAATTTGCTATCCAACCTCAGTGTGGTTTATCAAATGATGTTTTCATATGCACAATCTTTGAAGTGAATGACAGGTAAGATGTCAAAACTGACACCAATTATTTGTTGTAATCGCAAGATTTGCTCAATTCACTTATTCTGAAGAAAGTTGTCAATGGTCAGATTAACTTTGCTACATTAGCATTGATCTTTTCCTTTGTAATTTTGTGAGTAAACAGCACAAAAATGTTATTTATAAGCTTAATCTTTTGTGTTCGAAGTCAGCGAACTTCAACATGTCATGAAGTCACTAAATGTATGACTGAAATTATTTCTATAGTTTGTAAGATTGCATAAATGTCAAATTGATGCTGCCAACAAAACACTTTCAAAATGGCTGTTTTTTCCCTTTAAGTTGTTCTGCAGCTGTTTCTTGTCAATGTTGTGTCTTCCCTGTGAAAAAAAAACAGCTTTTTAATGAATTACACTATTTATTTGAAATATCATCACTTATCTGATAGTTGAATGTATCCTTTAACAGCATGATGAAAGTATATTTTTAGAATTAAAACTGGGGTTGGCAGATTTCTGTTAGACAATTAGCCAGATTTTGGCATTCATTTTGTGTTTAAAAAATGCCACAAGGGAATTCATTGACATGACATTCAAAGCTGGCATTTATTGCTATACGTAGGATTTGTTATTGGTCTGTTACATTAATTTGTGACACACATAATTTCAAAGAAATCTTACCATTAAGAAGTAGCAGATGCTGTGAAAGTATTGGAACCAAGGTAAATGGAAAATGTTGTTAATTAGCAGCGTTAAAATTATGTACCTTATGTACCATTTCAAAATATGCCATTGGGTTGAAATATGTAACTTGTGGCAATCATTACATAATGTGCTATTGGGTGGCAAAATGTAACTTATGGTAACCATTACACAATATGTCATTGGGTCGAAGTATGTAACTTGTGGCAATTATTACACAATGTGCTATTGGGTGGCAATGTGTAACTTATGGTAACCATAACACAATATGCCATTGGGTCTAAGTATGTAACTTGTGGCAATCATTACACAAAGTGCTATTGGGTGGCAAAATGTAACTTATGGTAACCATTACACAATATGCCAATGGGTGGTGATATGTAACTTATGGCAACCATTACACAATATGCCATTGGGTGGCAATATGTAACTTATGGCAACCATTACACAATATGCCATTGGGTCGAAATATGTAACTTATGGCAACCATTACAAAACATGCTGTTGGGTGGCAAAATGTACCTTATGGCAACCATTTCAAAATATGTCATTGGGTGGTAAAATGTACCTTATGGCAACCATTTCAAAATATGCCACTGGGTGGCTATATTGGTAGGAGGGTATTGTTGCCATCCCTGCCAGTCTAATTTTAACCAAAAAAATATGAATTCTTTACGCACATTCAACATTTTCCTCTTTGGGGGCTTTTGTCCTGTTGTATTTATAATTATGAGAAATTTGATATTATGCAATTGTGTTCAAGTTTGTCCCAGATATTGAGGTGCAATTTATTATTATTTGTTTTTTTTTTTTTTTTTTGGAAGGGGTTAATGGTTTCGTAGTCACCTTTAACTGTTTTGTAGCAATTTTTTATACTCTTGGACTTGAGTTTTTGAATGTTTCATTCCTTTGTGGAAGCTGAGGTAGAAAATAAGTTAATATGCAAGTTGACAAGACTGAATACAGGTCAAGTGGAGAGCATACTGCTGGGTTACTTTTTTACTTTGATTGGGGAGGGTGGGGGCTTCCTAGCAGATTTAATCAATTACTACCAGCTTCAGGCTAGATGTCTAGATCCACTCTTCTTCTCACCTCACCCGGGGTAGGGGAAAATTTTGGGGGTAATATTCTACTTCCTGATATGTTTGTTACAGACGGTGGTTGTGTTAGACACTAAAGACCATTCTGAAACATCAGATGGAATGCAAGTATTATCAATGGATGTATTGTTTTATATCCTAGTGATTTCATGCATAGCTAGTTTGGATACATTCACTCTTCCCTCCCCAACTGTGTACATTTCTGAGCAATTATACTGCCACTGGTGTGACCTTTATCAGGACTAATGCAGTTACGGAAAACCAGGAAATTTCTAGAAAATTTTTTCACAATTGATATTGCTCTATTCTTCTTATACCAAAATGAATTCTTAATGGGAGTATCAAATTTTTTTGTTCTCATCACATCATTCTTTGATGTAATAGTTGAGAACCTTGTGAATTCAAGGAGAATTGTTAGTTATATTTGAATGATATTTGTGGACAAGACCCCACCAAGAATGTGTTATGTAGCGTCAACTACATAAAAAGGTGAAGTCAATGTATGATTTAAAATACGTTTCGAGTTCGGTTTCAAAAACAGTTCAAATATGGTACAAGTCCTTCTCTTGCCGTCTCTTAGTGTGTATATCTATATACATCATCCACTCCACAGGGAGACGATGTCAGGAGGAAGGTAATTTTATTTGGTTGTGGGAAATCATGGAAATTGATATCTAGGAAAGTACAGCAACCCTTTATTAGGCTGCAATTAATAAATCGCATACGTACACGGAAGTTTGCACCCAGTTGGTACAATTTTTCCTCATTTGTATCATGTACAGTATGAGAACAGCATCCTTTTAGAGTGTTGTTTATCATACTGTTAATGCTGTACATGTACATGATAGTCGAATAGGAGGAAGGTGCAGGTGAGAGAAGACATTCAGGTTTTGAGACGTAGCTGAAAGAGGAATTGGGTGGAGGGGGTGCGATAGAACGGATGGGGTGTAAATAATGTTTAATAGTTAATCGACACGTTTTTCCCTTGGTATGAGACTGTTCATTTGATACATGGAACATTAAGAACCCTTCACAAAGCCAGTCCAATCTGGTAGGGTACAGGAAAGGGCTAGACCTTCCACGAAGGGTACTATTTCATCATGGTCTGCCCTGTCTTATGCCTCGTCTGTTTTCTTTATTTTCTATTTATTAATGCAAATGTGACAAAAGTTTTTCAGCAGTTGTAGTGATTTCTAATTAAAATTTTGAAATACGACATTTTTCAATGCTATAAAATTGAATGTAAATACTTGTGAACTGAGCTGCGTGCACGGGGGCAGGAACCTCTGTACGTTTGCCAGCGATCGTGTATATTTCTTTTTCATCAGATACGAAGTGATTGGCTGAGTGTTTAATAAAGTTATACAAAAATGTAACTATCCTTGTGCCTTCTTTTTTACGTTTCACGGAAATGTTCTTTAGGAGTAACAGATATACTCACTGTATGCTTCAATACTCACTCATAGGTAAAAATTTTGTAGGGCTGGCATTATCAGGACGTAGAGTTAGATAACTTTAAGCAAATCATGATATTTCTTGTAAGAAAAGGATTAGCCATTTCATAGTCAAACTTATGTAAAATTAAAAATGTGTTGAAATTATTTCATTGGTATTACCTGGGTTGTGGTTACGTGCGTTTCTGTGTAGGAGAGCAAGATACTACATTGATATTTTTGTGGATGATTATTGGTGAAGGTATACCATATACATCATAATGAAAACTATAACCAGCAGGCCTGTAGCCAGGATTGTTGTTTTTTGGGGGCACCGGATATATTGCTCGTCATTCTGGGGGATGAGAGGTAGGCCTATAAGGGCGAGGTAAATTGAAGAATTAAAAATGAATCCCTACTCTCAAATTTTTTGTGGGCACGTGCCCCCCCCCCCCCCCCCCTCCGTTGATACGACCTTGATTACCAGGCAAACCAGGCAAATGAACCCTTTTCTGCGAGAATCACATAATATCCCAAGTCTGCCTCTATAGATAGCATGACGAAGCTCTTAGTGTGCCCATGCGCGCGAAGAGCGCCGGCGAAAATGTATCACATCTCGTGAGGATTTCGACCTTCTTTCGCAACAGGGTTACAGCATGAAGCTTTGAGCAGGCCATTGAATAGCAGAGTAAGACCTCAATATGGATGATGGCTATAGTGGGTTTACTTTGAAAGATTTTTTTCATGACAAAGAGAAACTTTGTGGTACGGGTTTAAAATCAACCGGCTGATGCGCACTGTCAAGGACTTTTTTGATTGGATATTGTCATCAGTGGCGTGCGCAGGTTTTATCTGAAGATAGGGAGAGAGAGAGAGGGTGGGGCGTGAGTATGCTGAGGGATTGCCGGCCTGGGGGATGGGGCTAAGGAGAGCTTTGAAATTTTTTGCCTTTCCAAGAAGCCGAAGTGAAAAATGGTGCAATTTTTTTTACTCTGACAGGAATAGTGTTGAAAGTTGAGTTGTGGTGGTTGATGGGAATAAAATTGAAATTTTTGTGTGTCTTTACTACATGCAATTTTAATGCCATGCAAGCTAACTTTTTGCAGTAGGATTTTTGAATTTGCGTACTTTGGGGAGTCAAAATAAAAGAGCACCAGCGATCGACATAGGCGCATTTCAAAATTGGGCTTTTCGTGTCCGAATAAACGTAATTCTGCAATAAGTCTTTCTAAGCCGGGAGGCTGGAGCCACCATCAGGTGTGCTGAGCGTAAAGAAAATCAAGAAAAATCGGCCCTTATATGACCGGAGATAGCGTTTACCAGACTTATATGTAGAATCTAAGCAGTCGCTATCTTTTTCGTCGTTTGCAATAAAATACTCACTTCAAAATAAATTCGCAAACTGCAAAGCCGATCAGAAAGTTATAAAAATTGAAGTGCTCTGACCTGAAAAATGTAATTTTGCAAGAAAAACTATCTAAGCGGAGCGCCACCATTAGTTCGCGCGGGGCGCACAGACAGATAACAAAATCACAACCACGTATACGTACCGCTACCATTAGATGATCGGGTCTTGAATCTTTTCGGGGGAAACTATATATCGGAATTGAAAATATGCGTGTTTCTCTGAGGTGACACTTGACTATGTTCAAGATCCGCTGAATTTGAAATTGTCTATGTGACTGCCCAAACTGTCGACTGTAAATAGTTTTACTCCTAACATCTTTTGTATGATAAATGACAAACTATTGTCACCGCACCTGACCTCCGCTCCTGCCCCAGTCTGGTACGTCTTTGCCGGCAGAGGAACGAGTCTAAGGGATGGGTCCCTCACCTTTTAAAGTTTTTTTTTTTCAAAGGTGCCCTTACACGCAATCAGGTGCCATGCCAGATGCTACCTTAGTTTTGACATTTCAAATTTGACTAATTACCGCTATCGTTAGCCAGTTAGGAAATTTTTGTTACACAGTGCTCATCGGCCCAAATCAAGTATCTCAGTCATCAAGTTAAACATACTAGTAAAGTAGTCAATGAAGCTGCTGCATGAAACCCCAGTGGTGATGCATGGAAACTAACTTTAAGCGTTTTCCTAGCTTTGGCAGCAAAATTTTACCGCTAAGGTTAATGGTATAATGAGGCACATAGTTGGTTCAAATCCGCGTCATGTGAGTCGTATACACGAAGAATGCCGACTTTTATCGATTTAATACCGTGTTTCAGTAGAATAATGTCTGCACGAACCAATGAACTACTTCTAAAGTCCTCCCTACCCTCTTGCAAAGGTCCGTTCGGCAAAACCAAACTTAAAACTGCTTCCCAAAGAAGCTATACGTTCATTAAATTGCAACACTTGACCTTCCTCACAGCCCTCAGATCATTTACATCATTGGTCTGTCACGTATGGCTCCATTCTAGACTGGGTGAAAAGCAGATACTATACACTACTACTAAGGCTGTTTTTGAAAACTCAGCTTTTAACCAATTAACACTTATTTGAATCCCGCGTAGAACAGTTTAAACCAAATGCTACTGTGGAGAAAAGCCGCGCGCATAGTGCGAGAAAGCTGTTTTTTTTAATGAAAGAATAAAATGCTCCAGAAATTATATGTTATAGCAATCGCAAAATATATGAACTAGCGCACGGTACTAATTATCACAAAAAATTGAATCGGATACAAATATTGCTTCATGGACATTCGATATGATTGCCTCCTAAAAAATATTGAAGGACATGTCCTCCCCATCCCCCCCCCCCCCCCCCGATTGGCACCAATGAGGCTGGCTAGAAGTAAATAAAGTACCGTAACGTGCAGTAACTAACTAAGGTATGTGGTAGGATTATATCTTGTGTCTTGAAAGGCTATTCTGTCGTCGACACGAGCCGTTTCGATGTTTAAAAATTACATTAATAACAGTTCACTGGCACGAGCAGTCAATGGATGTAGCCAAGTTTTTGGTGTGAGGTGGCAAAGTTTACTCATCGTCCCAATTTTTGGCCGCCGTCGTTGAGTAGAGGTGAGAGGAATAATGTTCCCCGTGCCTCTTTTGATTTTTCCCAATATGCTTTCCCTTTTAAGGGCATAAACATAAATATTGCTAAGTACTGCATTTTTCATAGAAGATCCAGTGTAGAAAGTGCTTCAACAATATAAAACGGGCTGCTATCGAGAACTGCCACCCTGGTATATACCTTAAATGCCTTGACGACACGTGACGTCAATTTGGAGGCAAAACAAAAGCACACAAGATGTGGATTATTTCGCTAGCTCGCACAGAAAAATAAGGGTGTATTCGATACGTGCACAAATAAGTTATCTGTATTTATGTCAGTTTATTCCATTTGTCGTTCTCACCTGAGTTGTAAGAAGCAGATAAAACATGAAACAACGTAAAAATAGTAAAAAAAAAAATAACCGTAAGCGTCATTGCAATGGTATACGTGTTTTGCTCGATTGTGGGCGTTTTTTCTGTTCTGGTACAGTCATGTGCCGTCATTTGTATTACAGTCTAAAAGCAAGAGAGTGAACTAAGTCACTCCGTAATAGAGTGAAAGATGTGAAATCTCTCTATTTCAGACCTCTGAAGGCGGGGGAGGGGGGGGGGGGGTGTAGAATATGCCCATGGTATTTCCTGCCTGTCGCCATCTGTAGGCGAGGGGTTGTAGAATATGCCCAACGTATTTCATGCCTGTCGTAAGAGGCGACTTTAACTAGGGAAACCAAACTTGCACTTAAAACGATACTTAAAAATAAATTTTCAACTTTGAACTTTTTATCGAATTGACTGACAGTATATAACGCTTGATGTTGATGTGTCGTTAAATCTAATCTAACTGACTGACTGACTTGCTAACTTTCTATTAGAGTGTAAATTCACTCCAACAAGAGTGAAAATTCACTTTCAAAAGAGTGGTGCCGGTAGACATGCGTCAAGAATGAAATTCGCCCATTTGGAACAAGTTTTACTCTTCTTGGAGTGAATTTTCACCTGTTGGAGTCAACTTTGTAACGTTCACTCTTCGATAATTCACTCTAATCTATAGCTTTGCTTATTTAAATGCCGGGTCATTGCCTGTATCAAACTATGAAACATTGATATTACTTGATTAATTAGGAAGGTCACATAAATTTGTAACCATCCAAAGAACCTGGTCAGAAGTTCATCATGTAATTAAGACGTTTCGGTAAAACGTCAGTATCAATGACTTTATCAAAGTTATGTTTACAAAAAAAATATAAATGATTGTCAACCTTATCTTTCGTAGACTATAATTAGTTCTTTTACGTGCAGTTTGCGCCACACACTGCACGTTTCGTTATTGCATAGATGTTCCGTTGTAAACGCCGACTGAACGGTCGATGCAATTTCTATTTTTTTATATTGAGCGTTTGTTGTTATTCAATTTAAAATGCCGTCGGTAAGTACATTATATTTAAGAAATTCAGCTCATATCATTGGTTCTTTAGGCAGACCTGTAACCCGGGTTGGAAAGAGGAAGAATAGGCTTAAAGAGAAACTGCAGTCCATCCTTTGTATCTTCCAATCATGTAACCTGGATTGGTTGCTTTTTTTAATCAGGGATACCGTAGGTCTCATTGCTTTGCCATACTTGAAATAGTTATGTCCAATAACATCGTTAGAGAACTTGTAAGGCGACAACTTGAAAATTTTCAAAAGTTATTTTTTAGCATTTTGGGGGCACTGCCTAGCTAATGTTTTTAAGTTATAGAGAACCACAGACCTGAATTCTGCTACTTTTCGAATGCAATGAATAATGTCACTGTTAGATTATACTAATGCGTGTTAGTTTTCACAGCTGAACTTGACAATGATATAGCCTCGATCGATGCATGATGTCCTTTGTATAACCGGTAAGTTTAACTGTCATTTAAGAGTAGTTTTAGTTTAAAATAAGTTTCGAGAAGTAGGTCGGAAGTTGGAATAAAAGAGGCAAGATCAGGGTAACACCAGAGACACCTCCCAACCATTGGTCATTGGGGTCAATGTTTTGCTAATGATCTCATGCAAGTGCACGAGGGACATCACTCGGATATGTTCAGCCCTTGTTATTAGAAACGCTACTCATTATCGTTTATTCCCTCTCAACTTGAAATATAACGTTTCCGTCCCCATCCTATTTATCTGTTTTACCGTCAGGGTGAGTTCAACAAAGCTGCGGCCTGTGTGAGGGAGCTCACCACCAAACCAGACGACAGTGTCATGCTGGAACTTTATGGCTTGTACAAACAGGTCACCGTCGGGGACTGCAACATAGGTAGGGCGACCATGCATAACACGATGTGTGTAGTTATGACGTAAGAGAGTCACTGGAATTTACGATTTAAATGTTGTTTTTCACTCTACCCCTTAAGAGTTAATTGATCGCACGAGGTTAAGGGGCCCAGTCTTAACGCACTATTTGTTAATGAAAAGTTTGGCATATAATGTGAGGGCAAATGAAAAATAAGATCGTATTTGCAGAGGGTGCAAAACGGTAAAATGACAAAATAATTCGTGTGAATTAAAAACGTTCACATTGAAAGCTATTGAAATTATTAAGCATCGCGCATGCACATTCATTGACCCGCTAACAATTTTTTGTTAAAAACGTGTCATGTTGTAGTATCACACGTTTTATGCCGTCGTAACACGGTTTAAAAACGTTTTGTGTTTGCAAGGGAATAAGTTCTTAATTTATTGGTATTTTTTTTTAACTGAGCCCTAGACCTCACCCAAACCCTTCCATACAACACACGAAGATATGTGAGCATGATACAGGCCCGATACCCTACCCTCAATTCGAACTATTGATCGTGGTCTTGGTCAAGATGTTATAGTAATATCTTCCGGAATTCATAAAAGAGGCCGCTTGTCAACTAGTCTGTATAAATTTCGAACCAATAGTCTTAACACAAGACTAGATCGTGACTCATCAAAAAATTAATTTAATATCATGTGTCTATTTAACGTGGCTCGAGTATGCGTGCTTTCAAATGTGGTATAGCTTTTCTCGATTTCCCGTTTTCATTTGTAGCTGAGCCTGGGGCCGGCGACTCTGTTGGACGTGCCAAATGGGAGGCATGGAACCGAAACAAAGGTAGTTTTTATTGATGTGTTAAACATGGCCGTATCGTACGGGACTCTTTCCCTCAGGGAGGGGGATGACCTTTTGTTCGACTCCAGATCCCCAACCAGGGCATAATCTCTGCCCGACTGAGGCACCAAAGTCTGCCCGATTCAGCAAGGTTTTGACCAATGGAGAAGTGGGCGGGGGGGGGGGGGGGTGCAGCCGTCCCGATATTAAAGATTGAAGTGGTACAATTGCAACTCCACAATTTGAATTTCAAGTGACTTTTCCCCTAGAGGCTAAGGAACGCCCTCTGTTCTTCTCGGTAAACATCAGAGTCGGACTTGGAGCCTAATTCCAGCCGCGAAAGCACAAGTGATGTGCAATAAATGCCATATTATAAGCCATATTCCGGAAACAAAATTCTTTAATTTCAAAATATGCATAAAACTTTTCTCTTTCAAGAGGTGAAAACTGCATCTTAATAGCATATAGCGTTCAAACGATACAATTTTTCTTGAGAGTTGGTGCATCATGGGAAAAAATGCATTGCATACTACTCTGTGGCATATTAATCTGACATTGCATTCAATTTCATTACTATTTTAATGCCGCTGCAGGCCACTGCTGATTGTTCTCTACGTATGGTGAAGGGTAGGCCACTAATGCTAGGTCAACAAGAAAAGATATTCAAAAATTCCAACAGAATCAAGTTTGAAGGACAAACAGGCCACTCAATTGTAAAGAAGTACAAAAGGAATCTGGCCCATGTGCCCACATTACATATTTTCTGTGGCTTTGTTGAAAAGTAGAGGTATTTTTAACTAAACAACCAATCTTTAAAGTGAGATATCTTGAGTTAGGAAAATGATATTGAGACAGGGTTTGGAGGACATGGTGTGGAAAATGTTTGTTTTTCTTATCACTCCCATGTGACAAGTCCTTAAAATATGCCTTTAAGTCTAAATTTTTTTTGGTGGCAAGCTTAACAAGTGAAGTAGAGTGAAGTGAATGGTCATCCAAAGCCAACAAAAGATTCAATGTAACTTGTTAAAGCTTGTTTCACCGTTCCCCTGAGGAACAAGTCCTGGTGCTACATTTGCAGTTTTATATGAATAATACAGTATATAACGTTAACGCAATAACGGTGTGCTAGACTACGGTAGGCCTGCTGTGTATGTTTGTTGCTGACAACCCTTGCCTATAGTACTACATTTGCTAGTTGGTCATTGTATGAAAGCACCTTGTAGGGTGCGCCATAACTGATTTCCCTCAATAAATGAATCATGTTTTGTAACTGTTCCGGTTTGAAGAGTCCAAGGATAAAATGTCTGATAGGTTACTGGTCCAGTTCCACCAGGAGCCTGGGAGTGTCCAACCAGTCTACCGGTAGTAGACCGAGGATTGATTTCAACTGATCTGCTGATTTCCTCTGCAATGTGTGTAAATTAAGAACTTAGGATGCGATGGGGCCCGTCTATACTGCTATTTTAACACTAAACTGGCAGATCTATGCAGTTGACTATAGATCCTGGGTAAAAAGGACCCAAGGTGCTAGAGGATAAAATTGAGTAAAATGTCCACCTCACTTAAGTGAAATTGTAAAATATGTAAAATAATCATGGAAGGCATTTGTACTACACACGTTGTCACGTGGTCGGACTAGGAATTGGCCAAGAATTAAGGAACATGGAAATGGAATTGCCCCAAAATTCGTTTACTGGGATGGATTGCAAGCTGAATTAATCGCTAAATTTTTTTCACATGTAACATCGTATATCGTCCCCATTCGAAGCAAAGTACGGTATACACAGTATTAATGAACCTATTTGCCTTCATTTTTACTACAGGGACGGCGACTGGAGATGCAGAGAAGAAGTATATCGCCAAAGCAAGTCAGCTTACCGGCTGATTTCATAGAAATTACTTAACATTGGATTATTATGCATAACTTTTTCTTTTGTAAAACTGTTTAAGATAATTGTTAGTGATGATGACGCCGAGAATATAAAATAAAGAGAGCTTATGACGTGTTCTTCTCCAACATTTACTTTAAATAGATAGTTGTATTATTGTTGTGTAGCTGACTTGGAAACACTTCGTCATTTGAAGCGTGAACGGTTCTAATTGAAGGGTGGATCATAAAACAGTATCCGATAGGATTACAAACACTTTAAGAGGTTTTAGTAAAACTTCCAATGTCTGGTCGGAAAAAGCCGAAAATCTATACCATCGATAAATGATTTGAAATCAGTCAGAGGACCACGAAAATGAAATGTTTACTAATTATTTGGTGACGTCACAACGACAAACAGCTTTTATCGGACAGGTGTAGTCCGATGAAAGCTGTTTTGGTATGACGTCGCAAAGTATGCAAGTCTTGCGTTCAGAAGCGGGGAGGGGGCATTGCCCAATGCTCTTCGTACGACTCTGCAAATAAACTTCTTTGCATTTTGTGTTATAGTCCTCTGATTCAAGTCATAATATAGGCCTACTCACAGAAATAACAAAATTTCGGATTATTTCTGACCAGAGATGGAGACGATTTTAACTAAAGCTCACAAAAGTAAGTTCGTAATCCGATCGCTGAAGGGTGTGACCGGCGCTTAAAAAGGGTTTAAACTTTTAAGGTCATATCAAGTTTTGATATGTTAGAGAGATACTTATTCTAAGCATTTTGGTGAAATTTTTTATTAAAATCCGATGTGTGGTTCTCAAGATATGAGAAAGTAAAGTTGTCACATTTTCAACAAACAGTGAACTTGAAGCAAGCACATGTGACATCATATCCCCGCATTTATGAACAGTCTTCTGTTTTTCTTTAAACTTTACAGCCAATTTTCTCCTCAACAGTCCCATATTACCAAAATACAATTGCATAAGTGGCATGAGAACTTTTCAAACTTTGCAATCCCCATGGGGAGTTCCTTTTCTTATTAACATAAAGGTCAACATAACAGTCTGAAAAACAAAGGGAAACAAAGCATTCCTTGTCAATGTGAGGAAGTGATATAATTTCTGCTGCCCTCAATTTCACTTTGGAACACAAATCTAGTAACTTCATTTGCTGATATCTCGAGGAATAAATGTCCGATTTGAATGAAAATGTCACCATATTGAGTAGATTAGTTCTTCTTTCACATGTAAAAATTTATTTTTGGCATGAACTTCCCCTTTTAAAAGATGTGGTTGGTATTTTCGACAAAATGTCAGCATGAGCAGCAGGCATATCGTAGAATAACAAGAGACATTTCATTCCTTTGTATGGACAATCAGCTTGGTCACACGCCTAATTTCCGAATGAATTTCCGACCTCTGTATGGTGGAACTTAATCCATGTACCCTAACCTCACCTCAAAGCCTAATGATGATATTGAAACGTTAACAAAAAAAAAAAAAAGAAAAAAAAAAAGAAATTAAACAAAAATCAATTAACCCTACGGAACAAAATAAAATAAAAAGAAAAATAAAAACAAAGTTTCTCTGCAGATCAAATGTTTGCTTAATGCCACAGCGAATGAATTTTACCTCTGTATAGTGCAATTTTGAACTTGGAGTGGATGCGGAGGTTCAACTGGTGCAGTTGTTTGGGTTCCCAAGGTAGGAAAATTGCCCCCTCCTGGGTCTTCCTGAGGAACCGAGTAAAATGTCTTTTGCATATACTGGGGTTCCTCCCTTTTCCAAAGGCTGCCCTGGCCTTATTTCGTCTAGTGAAACTCTCATTATGATCCTGCGGCCTCCGATGCATATTCGATCTAGTGAGCGTCACTGGTCTTATCTTGGGATAAGGCTAACTTACTTTGTGGTCAACAAAATTTTGTGGGCTATGAAAAAGCTCTGCTGTGACCATTTGCTGACGTCATTATGCAGGCTTCTCTCGGTCTTCCCATTTCTATACAAAATTTGGGATACAGAGTTTCCGGTAGGGGTGTCAAAATTGCGACACAAAAATTATTACAAGTGCCTCGTAGTGAGTGAGTTGAGAATATTCAAGGGCCCAGACCATGATCATCGAGAAAACTCATGGGATTCTGGTCACATTTGAATTAAAGGACAGTCCCCTTTAAGCACTCGCTAATGAATCTTACAATGAAGAAAAAACCTTTAAACATTGCCGACGTTCAAAGAAATGTAAACTTAACAGACGGAACCAATGCAGACATCGTAAGCGTTGTGGGGAAAAACAAAAAAAAAAAGAGAAAACCAGAATGCAAAAATGCATTGAGGTTTCGATGATGCATACAGAACATGCTCTTTTCAAAAAATGCTGCATTTATTGTAACACATGATGACCCAAAGTGACCTTTGACTCCACCAGTAAGTAACTGGTTTTTCTTTTAACCAAAACACTTCTACAATGAAAAGCCAAATTTCATGCTGTGCCTTAAGATATTCTATCCTATTAACAAAATTTTCATAGTTTGATCTCTGGTGACCCCAACTGACCTTCAACCTCCACCAAGGACGACAGAAGCCGTCTCCCAACCATCACACATCCACATTCTAACTTTGAACTCTCTCTCATTTTCCAACCTTGAAATACAAAGTAGGAGTTTTCAAGGTTTGACCTTGGATAATCCCAGGTGAACTTTGACCTTTACCAAAATTAATAGGGTCCACCCTCTCGTCATAATTCATTAACAAACCAAGTTTGAAAAAATCCAAGCTTCCTACCATTAGATATCATGGAAACAAGGTTTTCGGGGTTTGAGCCTCCTGTGACCCTGGATGACATTTGTTCTCTAACAAAATCAATAGGGTTCTCCCTCACATTATGATGCATATACATACCAAGTTTGAGATTAATCCAAGTTTCCTACCTTGAGATATCATGCAAACAAGGTTTTCGGAGTTTGACCCCCTGCAACCCCAGATGACTATTGACCCCTACCAAAATCAGTAGGATTTTCCATACATCAGAAAGCATCAACATATCAAGTTTGAAATCAATCTAAGCTTCCTTGCTTGAGATATCATGTAAACAAGGTTTTCAGGGTTTGGCCCCCTGTGACCCCAAATGACCTTTGACCTCTACCAAAATCAACAGGGTTCTTCCTTACATTATGATGCATCAAAATCTCAAGGTTGAAATCAATCCAAGCTTCCTTCCTTGACATAACATGCAAACAAGGTTTTCAGGGTTCGGCCCTCTTTAACCCGAAATGACCTTAAACATGTACCAAAATCAATAGGATTCTTCCTTACATCATAATGCATCAACATACCACGTTTGAGATTAATCCAAGTTTCCTACCTTGAGATATCCTGTAAACAAGGTTTTCCAATTTTGACCCCCTGTGACCCCAGATGACCTTTGACCCCTACCAAAATCAATAGGATTTTTACATACATTATAATGCATAAACATATCAAGTTTGATATTAATTCAACTTTCCTACCTTGAGATATCATGTAAACAAGGTTTTGGGGGATTGACCCCCCTGTGACCCCAAATAACCTTTGACCTCTACCCAAAATGAATAAGGTTCTTCTTCCCATCATATTGCATCAACCATTCAAGATTCAAATCAATCCAAGCTTCCTACCTTCAGATATCGTGTAAACAAGATTTTCGGGGTTTGACCCTCTGTGACCCCAAATGACCTTTGACCTCTACCAAACTCTAAAGGGTTCTTGCTTACATCATAACGCATCAACATCTTGAGTTTGAATTTAATCCAAGTTTCCCAACTTGAGATATCATGTAAAAAATGTTTTGGGGGTTTGACCCCCTGTGACCCCAAATGACCTTTGACCTCTACCAAAATTAGTAGGGTTCATCTACCCATCATACTGCATCAACATATTAAGTTTGAAATCAATCCAAGCCTCCTACCTTAAGATATTGTGTAAACATGGTTTTCCGGGTTGGACCCCCTGTGACCCCAAATGACCTTTGAACTTGACCAAAACCCATACCATTCTTCCTCTTGATATGGGGCATCTATGTACGAAGTTTGAAAACTTCTAGACAATTCTACCTTCAGATACTGTGCTAGTGAGGGAAATGTAAAGTGTTTCGAGTCCTTTGACACCTGTGACACCAAATAACCTTTAAACTCGCTGAAAACTGATATTGTTAGATACTGTGTTAATGAGTTAAATGTAAAGTATTTCAAGTCCTTTGATGCCTGTGACCCTAAATAACCTTTAAACTCACCGAAAACTTATGCTGTTCTTTTTCTTGCAATGGGACATCTATGTACCAAATCTGAATACTTTGAAACATTCCTACTGTGACATATCGTATTGTAAAGTGTTTCGAGTCCTTTCACCCCTGTGACCCCAGATGACCTTTGAACTCCACCAAAAACGATAAGGTTCTTCCTCTTCATATGGGGCATTTAAGTACCAAGTCTGAAAACTGTCAGATATTCATATCTTTCAATATCATGTTAACGAGTTTCTTGTGTTAAATGTAAAGTGTTTCAAGTTTTTGACCCCTGTGACCTCATATGACCTTCAAACTGGACCAAAATCAATAAAGTTTTTCCTCTTAATATGGGGCATCTATGTACTAAGTTTGAAAACTCAGCGACATTCCTTCTTGAGATATCGTGTTAACAAGCAAAGTGTCACAAACACACACACACACATACATACATACACACGCACGCCATCATGATTGCATTGGTGCGGGATTGGCATGTTTATCCTGACGATTTGCACGATGTGCGCATGTGAATAGCCACCAAAACGAATTACCGAACTAGCCTATTGGCGGTAAATTATATGTAAAAACAAAACATTGGCCAGCAATGTGAATCCAGACATCACGCTTGCTTACTTCAGTGTATATTCCATGTAGAAAATTTGTCACATTCAATTGCTAACATCTCGAGAATTCAGTGTGGGAAATGAACAAAAATTTCAACAGGAGATTGGCCAACAATGTGAATCCAAGACATCACGCCTGCTTAATACTTCAAGTTCATTCCATATAGCAAACTTGTCACATTCAATTGCTACTGTAATATCTCAAGAACTTAATATGGGAAATGAATAAAAAATTCAACAGAATGCTTAGAATATGTTCATCTGTACAGTAACATATCAAAAATATGGGTATGGACTATTGTAATAAGTTACTGCCAGTGGTAGAACCAAGGAATCAAAGGTACTGTAGGGATGGGAGTAGAGGTGAACCACTAAGTCCATAGCCAGAAGCCTGTGTGTCTGTTTTGTCTGTCTGCAGGCCTGTGTGTGAACCATCTTTTGGATCAACCCTACTTATTTCAGGTATAGCTGAATATGAAGACAATATGTAACTTGTTTGACTGTATTCAATTTCAATTTAATCGAATCATTCATAGATGGAATGTATTCAAAACAAAATTAGGCATAAAACTTATTTGACTGTTTGATCCAAATTTATTATCTCCTGAGTTGTCCTCCCTATGCAAACATTATTACATCCACAGCAACACAGCTGAAAATTTGCATTAAACTGACAATCATGAATACTGCATGATACAAAACTTATGTAGACAGCTGAAAGCCTGCTTCATATAGATTGCCGAAATTAAAGTTATTTGTTCGATGACCATCACCATGAAAACATAAAAAATACAAAACCACCACCAGCTTCAAAACCCTACAGTTTATAGGAAGTGAAATTATTACATAACATTAAACTTACCCATCTGAAGAATAATTTTGGACCCATCTTTTTTATTCAACTTCACAAGAGTGAACAAATGACCATAGTGGAAAGGGGTGGGGGTGATTCAAACTACTCTTTGTCCTGCCAAATTTACAAGCTCCAAAGTATATTGATGACAAATTTTGTTGTGGAATTATTTTGACATTGTCAACAAACCCCTTCGGAAAGGGTGCATATGAGTGGCTCTATGCAACCTTGGGAAGAACTAAACAAATGGCTGACACGTCACAATAGAGGCTGTTGCATGGCTAGGAATAACGAAACTATTTGATACTGAAAATGTCACCCAAGTCAAAATGAAGAAAAAGGCTGTTTCCTTTTCAAGTATGCCAAGTTCAAACATGGCTAACCTGAACAGACTTCTGATGTAATGTCCACACCTGTAAGAAGCATAAACAAGAATTCTCTGCCTAACCCTGTCTTTCCATGTGCTACACCTGGCAAAGTATTAGCCCAACACTCTTACTAATCTTTTTGCATTAATATTACACTTACCCCTGAAGAAGGTTTGAACATCAGCTCAAAACAAAAAGTAGAAAAGGGGTTATATTTTACCTGAATTCAGAAAAATATTGTTGCATGATTGAGGTGAGGTAAGTCATTCCTGAATTAGTGTGGCATTATAACCTACATAAATTGAGGGGAGGGAGAGATTTTCCCCTTTATGCACAGTTTGATCTCTGCAAAGCTTAAACTCAGCTTTGCTAATGAATAACTTAATGTATGGAAAAGACAATCAAAATGGAAACTGGTCACATGACCATTGCTCTCATCATCACACAGTAGGCTGTAGAATTCTTTGCATGCAGTAGCTTTAGAGAATGCCTTGCTAATTAATTTATGCGAAGTGTTTCATGTGCATCCCACTTGATTCTATCCAGAGATAACTACACAGATCGATAAATTGAACGCATCTGAATGTAACATGAGTGTATAATTCACTAGCATTACAGAAAACTATAAAACCTGGACAATGCCAATATCACACAGATAGACCTTAGGGAGTTTTCTGAATATGATAGACTGTTAATCACAAAAATGAGACACTAAATTGTAATTCTTAATTGCTTATTCTGAGAGAAATTAGGCATGTAAAAGGGTTTATGGTTACCATTGTATACAGTCATTACCTTGACAGGAAACATTGGAACATGAATTTGGAAAATAAAGGTTGCATGCTGTTCCCTGCAAAGTAGCTGTCAGAGGGCACCAAACTGGGAAGCAAAAAGATTTGGGTGGGGGTGGGGGTTATGACCAATATTTAGCAGTGAGGACTGTTTTGGAAACATCTCTAGCCATGAAGTTGATGTAGTAGAGTAAATATCTAAATGTGGAAGAAACTCTCCATAGAAGTCTAAAGTATACATACATGTATTACTTTACACTTGCATGAAAAATACTATGCAATTCACTGTATCATGCCTTTTAAATTACAGTAACCAAGAAAACTAACACACAGTGCTCAAAATTTGGCAAAATGGGATTTTGAATAAAGACTGAATTCTCAACTGCGGGCAATTTGGCAAATACAGCAATTTTGAGTGGAACACTCTTAATACTTCTTAAGAGTTTCAATCTGCATTTTCATTATGAAGTGTTTATGTAAGCTGTACATTTACACATATCAACATATCAAGGCAGTGGTGCATTTTAATTTATTCATGACAAACACTGATTAGTTTTTATTGTACAGTAATTTATACATTGCAAAGCCATCTGAATGGCATCACAACAGCATGAGGTTATACTACATAACACAGCTGGAAAAAATGTTTATATCCCAGGAGGGGAGTAGAATTATTTCCATGGAAGGGAGTAGAATTTCCCACAGTTCTTCCTATATTTTTATGTATAGAAAAGGGAAATTTCTGTCTTGATGCCCAAATTTCCCAGGAAGGTGCCTCTCAGCTTTTCAACTTTTTCCACCTAGACTGCACAAATTCACATGGAAACAGACACAGTTGACTGGTGGTCACTGATAAAAAAGCTTAAGCCAGTAATGCACCAAATCTAAAGCAAACAAAGGTGGTTAATTATCACTAGAGATAAAGAAATGAAGCAAATTCTCATCAAACATAGGAATGTCTCAACTGCTGTGATACTCTAATGAACTACTTTGGAGGCAAATGCAGAATTAATTTAGTTAACTTTTTATTGTAAAATTGAAGCCTTTGTAAATTTTGGTCATTGTAATTTTCATGATATAGACATAAAGTAACATTTTAAAATAATTTGGATGATTACTGTATATACATTGCTAAAACAGGGCCGTGTGTCCAGTCAGGTTGCTGGGTTTATCCCTATCAATTCTCTAAAAGCATGATCTCCCAGGAAAAAGGCATTATCCTTGTAGTTGCTTGACTTTAGCAATGTATAACTTTTCTGCTTCACTGGTGGACATACCTAAACAAAGAAGAAAAATTGTCATCTTATATAATAGCCATAATATAAAATGAATATTCAGTGATTTGCATAAGAATTTTATAATGGAATGAACATGCAAACACTAAGCAGGGGAAGAATTTCAACAAAGGGAGGGGGGTTGGTCCCCCTAAGTGCTGTGTAAGGTTTACTGTAAAGCATTAATTGTCCATTAACCACCACTCAATTCCCCAAAACACAAAATTTTTCAGTACAACTCATTATGACTTCACATGACACTATACAGTACAGAATTACAGTATCTTCACAAACAATGGTGGAGTCAAATAAAACACACACACAATGTTTCAAAAAATTCATCTCACTGTATGCTTTTGTCATGAACTATTACCTACTGTTCACCACTTTATACAGTACATGCCCATACAAGCATTTGAAAACAGCCTGAAAGTTGAAATTTAATATCAGTTTATCTCAGATTTAACTAAAAGGAATTGACTACAACCATTCAATGCAACAGGAGTTATTTGATCTCCATTTTGCTAGCACTTCAATAAGAATTTGTTAATTTTATCCCCCAACGCCCCACCCCCCAACTTGTATACCGGACTGGTCATCAAAACTGCAGCTAATTGAAACATCTAACTGATGTAATGAACCAGCACTTGGTGAAAAGCAGTTTTTCCCCAAAAACTGTGGTAGCCATGACGGATTTCATAAAAGCTAAGGCAAATAATTAAACATGCATCTATCCTTGTAAATGCTGTCTGCAGAAAACTGGTTCTCTATTCAACCATGGATGTAGATAGAAAACTTTGAAGTACAGTTCAGTGTTTTCTCTACAGGTTACTGTAGACCTGTGCAAGAGATTGTGAGGGGCTGGCTTTGACACCAAAAGGAAAGGGGAACTATCAGTTTTTCAGTAGCTGGTAGGTACAGGTGGTAATTAGAGCAATTTTCTGTGAGATGGTTCCTCACTCAAAATTCATATGTAGGCCATGCATGAAAATTTATGTTGTAAGCCATATCTGGCCAAATATGGAATTTTCATCTGGCTTTATTTTACAAGCTTGTATTATGTAGGAGGAGGGGGTACAACCCCAGACTTCTCCCTTGGCTACACTGCTGGTCCAATGAAGCTATATGAAACCACTTTTTGTCTGTAATAACTTATACGCTACAAAGCCAACTGTCAATGCATACACACAAAGTAAGTCAGGACTCAAGTCACTAATTTTCAAAAAAGGACTTGTACCATAATTTCCATCATCCAAATAACACAATGACTCAAGTCACTGACTCCACTTGAGTCAAAATTTAAATAGTACTTTAAATGACTCAACTAGATTGAAAAATTGAGTGAGTTGTTGTAACTATGCAATAAAAGAATTTTATCTCCACCTGCTAGCCTTTCAAAAATCACTTCCTTTTGTAGGCTGAAAGGTCATCATAATGTCATTTAATACAAATTACCATAAGTGACCTTGAAACTGAATCTTACAATTTTGAAGAAGAGGTTAGTTAGTTAGTTGGATAGAGTTTTACGGCCCAGTGTTTGGTCTAACGGTAAGAGCAATCCGCATCTCAGGTTCAGGTCGAGTCATACCAAAGACTCTAAAAATGGAACCTACTGTCATTGTGCATGATGCTCCGCAATAACTGAGTAGGGAAACCAAGCCAGTAAGCCACAACTGGAAAAAAGGCTGTGGCCAGCTCGACTTCAACCAATAGATTGAAAACTGGCCGTAAAACTACATCTAACTGACTAACTAGCTACAGAGTATGAACCATTAGAATCAGATCATTTGAGGTAAGACTCAAACAAAAGGAAAGTTACATACCTTTTCTTGAACTCCAGGCATCCCATTTTGCTCTGCCTTTTGGGTCCAAAAACCCAGGTCTATCTGTTTTGAGAAAAATCCAAAATTTGGAAATTATAGTAATAATACATCAGTAGCTAGTGTAAGTTAGAGAACATTTAAAGAGATTCAAGGCCTTTGCTAAGAGAACAACATGCAGGGTAACTAAAGTAAGGGAATTTATGTATGCATAGTGAAATACTGTCCAGGGTTAACCGTACCAATAAAACAGAAAGAAGCAAGGGAATTGTGAAGGGGGGGTTAGGGAGTGCCAGGCTATTACAAAACATACTGTACACAAAAGTCGGTGAGGGATGGAGAAGGCCCACACTTGCTTTTGCTTACCCATACTCATGCTGCAAAAAACACTAAGCCTGTCTGACCCTCACAAGTTCCCACTTTTAGTTGGGAATTGAAAAAGCAAATATCTCTCTGCAATTTCCAACTTGCCCGAAAAAATTACCTGTTGAACAAAGTATTACTGCTTGAATAATAAACAGTGAAAAAAAAATTAAGGAAAGTGTCATTTCCTGCCATGTGGGAAGCATGTATTTGCTTAATTTAATACATGCTTCACACCAACTGATTGCTGCTACAATCCTGACTGTGGACACATAATTTGCAGTTAAAACAAAATTAAAGTTATGTTTGTATTTTGGAGTATTTTGGTATTCACTCTTTTACAGTATAGAGGTAGAGTACAGTAACTTAAGTAGTGAATTCCTAGCAGATATCCCTGTTTAATGTAATGACTGCAATAGGAAGGACACCTTGCTTTCAGATGACCAGAAGACACAGGCATGGACTTAATTTCAAGTGATCAGTGGTATAGACAACATACAGTATAAAACCAAAAATGAGTTGTGTAGTTTGGCACACTGCACAAATCTTGGTGTGCACAAACTGCAAACTATGAAATCAAATCTAAAAAGTACCATGCACTGTATTTATAAGTTACACATTCAGAGAAGGTCCACAACCTGGCATATTACAGAGTCAAAGGGGTGGTTCAGTGGTTTGCACCCCCACTCCTTGCCCTTAACCAACCTTGAAAAAGAAAATAATAGCAAAAATTGAAAAAAAGGTGATCACTAGGCTATAAACTTTAAGCAGTACAGTACTGTACAAATATTGCAATAATATTGGCCTTTATACAACTCATTTTTTTTTTCTCCAAAAAAGAGGGAAGCATCCCTCCCCCTCAGACCATGTTTTCATTTCACACTCCCAAAGGCCTTCCCCTGACACAACTACTGTACCTGTATGGAAAATTGGAAATGTGCCTGCCTGTACAATTGAGGAACTGCAGAACAATGTAACCTCAACCACATCATGTACAAGTTCTGCAGATAAAACCTTAATTATTCACAATATCTTAAAAAGTTTGCTCTCTCACCAGAAAAGAAAATAATGCAAGTTTACAGTATAGTATCTTATTGTACCTGATAAGCTTAAAGTCTCTTGGCACTAATTACTCCAGCAAACAAGAAATCACATGCACCAAAGTACTAACTACTGTACACAGTTTAAGTGGTACCCACACTGATTTAATTGATAATCAGCTATATTAATCAGTCTAAAGAGTTCATGGATACAGGTTCAAACTACTGTATTACAGTACAGTACTACAGGGGTAGCAGCTCCGATGGTACAAACTACACTTTCAGTTCTATTCACCTAAGTACTACATTAAAAGGGACAGGGGAGCTAAGGAGAGCTAAGGAGAGAGGGGAGGGAAGGGAAAATGCCCCTGCAAAATTTCAAACTGGAAAATCCAAGTGTACCTCAAGTCAAACAATTCAAAAATATACATATATTAAACAGCATGATTAATGAATTCTAGTCCAACTCCCATCTTCATAGGCCACTCTTGACCCGAGATGTAAAATGTTGAAAGTTTATTCAATGTGCAATAATTTGTGATGTCATTGTTGGTATTTGTTTGTTTTTCTGAAAGTTACTGCAGCTTATACCAAGGTGTAATAGCTCTCTTAATCCCAATCTGGGGTGATAAATATACTGTAAGTCCTCTCTATGCAACATGCTTTGGAAGCAAACAGAAATCATCCAAGGCCATGAAACCTTTTACATTTTTAAAGGGAAACAAAGCAGGTAATGTAAGTTGTACAACAAGAAAGTCACATATTATTGTACAATGGACTAATTTGTTTTATGTGAATAAATGTCGACATTTTATCTAGTCTTAAAAATGTTGTATGATGTGGGAAGTTGGACTGTTAAAATTCATTTTTTTATGCTGTTTAAAGTTTTTGAATTTTTTGACTTGAGGAACATTTTAAGCCAGAACAGCAATGTTGCAGTTGCTCAAACTTTCTAAATGTACTGTAATGAAATGTTTAGTTTTTGATTTATTTTGAACACAATCATGGTCTACACTTTATGAATATACCTTTACTGCAACTTACAGATGCGCCAAGAATGAATGTAAAAAACTGACCTGAGCGCTAGATACCAACCGCCGAATACCCACAGTATACCGCGCTTTGAGCGACGAGATTCCCTGAAATTTGCGACCTAGTGGTTTTCAGCAGTTTAAAAAGAAATACAGTAATTCCATAATCTAATGAATAGCTTTCACAAAGGGTTTCTACCCACGGAACCTTTTGCGGTGAGGAGTGGGACTGAACAAGTTTATTTACACACTTGATTGAACTTCCTGTGTGATCGATTTAATGTGTTAATCACTGGCAGAGCTCATTTATATGTGTGCTAAATTGTCCCTGTACGTAGTACATATCCATGGAGACATCTTTACAATAATATTTCTGATTTAGATGTCTACCACTGGCTGGGAATTAACACAAATATTGATCAATTCCAATCCTTAATTTCCCCACATGTCGTGCCGAAAATGGACTGGACGAGAAAGCATCTTTTCAGTGCTACAGCTCTAAGCAAAAGAGTACTGCCTTGATTGGCCTAGAATACACGTAACGATGGTATAAATTGTACACAAATACAGTACTGTACTTTGTCCTAACCATAAACACTTTGTACCTACAGTAGCAGTTGAACAGTCTTGCGCTGTAGGTAGTGTTGCTTGGTACTGTAAAATTTGAATTAAAGTCTCCTTGTACAGTACCTCTAAAACCTACAGTACCAAACAAGTCTGTAGGTACTAAGAACCATTCATGCACTCCATGTTTTACACAATTACTACAGTAGAACTACTGTAATTCTTTACAACTGGAAATGAAATACATGACTTGGGAAAATGTTCACAAGCAATGCATCTTGGGAATGGGTCAAAAGATAAGATGTACCTTTCCCTATGCAGCAAATGCCTGGTATTGGATTAACATCTTAAATTTGCAAACTACAATCTGCATGCTGTCTCTGTATGTGCAGGAATATATTAACACTTCGCCGAGCGTTGAAGCGTTTAGGTGCATGGGCTCACAGGCCAAAAGATTGGAATTCAAAATTTTGTACTCATGAAAATATAGTTCACAATTTGTACAGTACTCACATCCAGACTCTCCACATACAACCAGGGAATAATTTAGCATTCAAATTTTGTGTAGCAGTTTTGAAGATTTTTGAGGTCTTTCACACATTGTTTGTAAAAATGCAAGGTTTATGCACACAAAAAATTGCTACACAATTTTTCATTTGTGTAGCAACTTGGCCTATTTGTATAGCAAATTGCAATGCAATACTGGATAAATTATTCCCTGACAACTCATGACCAGGTTCATTCTTATTGTTAGCTAGCAGTTGTTTAGTGAGTTATATTTTCTGAAGTTATGGTTGCTTAAAATGTACAATCTGGGGAAGGGGAGAAAGGAGAGGGGAAGATATCCCCATTACCTACGTAATACCTTTAAAAATCAAGTAGCTGCAGAATTTTTCCATAATTTGAGACCCTTGGAACCTGGAAATTCCACATACTGTATGGTAAACTACAGTTTTGATTTCAGCTTGGGCTGGCTGGTTAAACAGTTCTGCACACAAATGGTGGTTGGTAACCTTTGTATTTTGAAGTGGACTGCAATTGTGAGTGCTTCCTACATAAGGTGGATCACACCACAGAAGCTACAGTTCTGCTTATGACATTGTGCTCACAGCTCAAGTTGGCTATTTACCCTGTGGTAAGTTAGTTAGTGAGATGGAGGCACAGTCTCCAACCAATTAGTTCAAGTTGAGCCAGTCACTGCCTCTTTTCTAGTTGTGGCTCATTGGCTTGTTTTCCCCACCTCCATGCCACAATGTAGAGTACTGCACTACAGTAATTTATTAAACAATACGCATGGAGAACTGTACTAATTTTAAACAATAGCCCATTACCAACCCTAAACATCCTTGTACTAAAATTATATTTTTGTACATAGAAGACTTTCATCACTCTATTGAATTACTGGAATAAAAGTCTTCTACATACAGTACAGTTCAACTGTATCTAGACACTTCTCAAACTGTAACATTGATATCTCCCTTTGACTGCACTATTTATGTAATCCGTGCAAAATGAAATTTTCGATCAATGATGAATGCAGAACTCAATCAAACAAGGAGAAATTTACCTGTGTTTACGTCTCCAACAGTGACTTGCTTGAATAATCCGTACAACTCCAGTAGGTCAGAATCTGCTGGTTTTGTGGTCAATGTCTTGACATCCTCTGCAGCTTTGTTGAATTCATCCTGGTATGTAAAGGAGTGAAGAGTGATTAACTATGACAGTCCAGGACTCTTTCCCTCAAAATGTGGGTGGGGGTGACCTCTTGCCTGACTCCAGTTCCCCAACCACAGCATTTCTGCCCAACTGAGGCACAAGCTTGCCTGATTTAGGAATGTTTGAGCCAATTGGGAGTGCTGAAGATCCCTGACCCCATTGTGTAAGGCTGTGCCAGTAGTACTGTACATGTTACTAAAATGAATTATGAAATCTTAAAATGTGAAAAGGCATTAAAATATTGTTCAAGTTGTTTCATTAATTGTATTAACTGTACCTCAATATTCATCCAGAACTTCAAAATCTTTGTCATGTACAACACAGTAAGTGATACTCAAAACAATCGAAACCAAAAACAACTATGTTACAATTCTCTGGTTTTGCACCTACAGCATACAAGGAAAAACATTCAATTTGCATATTGTAGCTCCATCATTTTGGACGACATTGCAAGAGAGAAAAATTTCTTGAGACAACTGTTAATTTGTTTTTTACATAACAGTAAGTTCTACAGTAGGTCAACCACTTGTGTGCATGCAAATAACTTTTAGTGATGAACCAAACTGGGATTTTAAGTTCCAGCCAGACCAAACTTAATCAATAGTCCTGAATCTTACAAATGAAATCAGTGTCCAAGTAAAGAAGTATCAGACATTTGCCAAAGATATGTTACACCAGATTACCAGAAGAAACTGGCCACTACACTCAGAGCTTTTCCAAAATTTCATTCATAAAATTCCAAATTCTACTGTCCTGTGAATCTTCTCGTTGGTTCTCCATTTACAGTAGCTTCATTCCTACAGTATTATTGGTCCCCCATGCCATTAGTCCCCCTTTTCATTATTCTGTTACATAAGTACCGGAGATTCCACCAGAAACACAAAGAGGCCAAAAAAGGGGGAGGGGTTTATTACTGCGAAACCCAAAGGCTAAAGTGATGCTATCCTAAGCTGAATTTATAAGTGGTTTTAGGGGGAAAAGCTTGCTTAAAGATCCCTGAAAGGTGAAATTTGAGGGGCTTTAAAGGACATCTATTTAAGTAACTTTAAATATTGCTGAAAATGTGTCTTTCTCTTGGATAGGCCCGCCTTTGCTGATTTTGGTTAGATGGAGTTACAGCCCAGTATCTTATCAAGTGGTTCAAGTCAAGAGCTGGCCAAGGCCTTTTTGGAAGTGGCTCACTAGCTTGTATTTCCTACTCCATTCCTTATGCTGAGTACCAAGCCCAATGGCCATTGGTTAGGTTTTTAAAATCTTCGTGATGACCTCGCCAAGACTTGAACTCCCGTCCTCCCCTCTGTAAGTCTGATGCTTTGAACACATCAAGGTTCAAGGGCTTTGCTTTGTACTTTCCTGCAACACAACATGTCTGTCTATTTAGAGTTATTTTCTGTCCGAGTAAAATTTTTCTACCCAAATTCATTTTTTCTACAATGAGTTTCGGCTGTCATTTGCTGTGTGGTTTCGGGTTTACAGGACTGTTTGAATAAAGTACCTTTTCAATGAAATTTGAACATTCCCCTCTGAGATGATGATACTCAAAACTACGGCTCAAAACTGTCGTTAGTTGTTAAACTGCCAACTTTCCAACACGAGGAAGAGAACATAAGCAACTAAAGAGACAGTGTCATTTTTATTACCCTGAATATGACTCACAATATTTTAAGGGTTCCAGTAACTGACCACTAAGTAAGCTGTCACACTCCCACCAACAACAGCCAAAACAAATTGAGCAAAAAGTGTGATTTCCACTGAGCTGGCTTAATTTTAGAATCAACCGTCAGCTACACTGAGGATTAAATGCAGCTATGGTAATTTGGGTTTATATAAAGACACTGACCTAATTTGGCTTCAGTGTGGACAAAAACAATGGATTTGTTGGTACATTGTTTTACAGCTTAGGCTGTTGTTTTGCTTCAGTGAAAGGAAAGAAGTTTCACCTTTGCCGAATGAAGGTTAAACAATGAGTCAGTCACTTGATGCAAATTTCAAGCCCAAGGGCACTATGGTTCCTTGCATTTAAGACAATTTTGTAATTAGGGAGTTGCAAGGTAAGGCAAATTTGCACCTTTAACCCCAATGACTTTTGACCTTCACCAAAAACAAAGGGGCACATTAAATTTCAAAATCTAACAAACACTTCCAGATTGAGAGAAATCAAACACTTGATTTTTCACGTCATCACACTGAATACTGTACCTCCCATTTCCATGTGACAAATACATACACTCATCACCTTTCACTAAAATGTCATTTACGTGAGTTTGAGGCAGTATAAGAGGGTAGTAAATTACCTTTTTGTCCATCTCATTAATTCCAATCCAAACCTTACAAAGAAGTCACAAAGACTGATTTATTACCAGCAATATCTAAATTTCACAATTTGGCTAGAAGATCAAGAAACACACACAATGTACAGTAGCTCTGTAAAATCTAATACAGTAAATGACTTTCAACTTGACCTGAATTTCAACCTGAAGAGGGTGTTCAAAAGTATTCCCTGGGATGAAAGCAGAGGTAATGAAGAGAAGCTGCTTTCATATTTTAGTATTGTGATATGTATGTACACTATATTATAACTAGAACAGCAATGCTGTCGTGAAGCTCACACCACCTGTTTTGTCTGTTAAAAACAGGAACTCAACATTCAAATAAATTTTATCTGTTATCTGTTTATTTCCAAAACCTCCTTAAATTACAAAATTAGATGCAAGAAAGTAAAGAATAGAGAAAACAAAACATTTGTGATTTTGCTTGTGAATCTACATCTGATATAGTTTTATGGTAGTTCTAAATATCACTGTGTATTTTCTCAAATCATGAAAGCCTGGACTGTGTACTCTTAAAGGCATTAGACAGTAAGACAAAATTAATAACTTATGAATGCAGTGTACATGTAAACTGCTCAGGTATTGTAGTGTTTTTTTTTTTTCCAAAAGTCCCCACCCCCCCTGGACTGTCTGGCAAAGAGCCAGCGGCGAAAACCAAACAATACTCCCGAAGGAATTCTGCTCCCAAAGGACAACTCAGAGTACATTCAGTTGCACCTACAAATCCACAAGTAAACACTGCATGGCTGTGTACTGATCAATATAAAACACAGAGACCCAAGAAGTTCCTACTGTACTGTGCTTATTGCACTAAAACAGTTACGTTGCTATTGCTTGGCTGTGTATTAATCAAAATAAAACACACAGACCCAAGAAGTTCCTACTGTACTGTGCTTATTGCACTCAAACAGTTATGTTGCTTTTGCTTGGCTTGGCCAATTCATGATAAATTGAACAGAACAGAACAGAATTAAAGGTATCTCCACAATAGATAAATTACAAAAGGGTTTATTTTCGAAGCAGGCCAAGTCGTCCCCAAACCAACTCGTCCCCAACCAACTCGTCCCCAAACCAAGTCATCCTCAAGCCAACTCGTCCCCAAGCCAACTCGTCCCCAAACCAAGTCGTCCCCAATATGAAAAATGGTGTGATTTTATACACCAAAATTAAAAAGTGACTTGCGTGATATTATCCCCCACACAGGTTCTACAACAGGTGTAGGCTTAATTCACGTTGGTATCTCAAGAACTGACTTGTGTGATTTTATCTCTCACACAGGTTCTTCGTTGGTACAAAATCGTGGTAGCCCAGCATAATGTAGTGTAGGTAGGCCATGGTAGGCTGTGGGTAACCAAAGGAGGGGACTTATACTTACCCCCTTCCCCCAATCAAATTTATAGGTTAAAAAATTAAAATTAAAGTAAATGATCTTTGAAAGTATTGATTTTCGTTGTGCTATTATAGGCTAATTGTTGTTAAAATTGAAAATTGAAATTGACTATGGGATTGTTGAACGCCCATTTATTCACATTGCTACCAGGATTGTCCATTGAAAGAAAACTGGCGTGGGAAGAGAAAATCTCAAGAAAGACATTATTTTCCATAATCTATAAGAAGTATCCATGAAAGTCACTATTTCCCACTAATTTTTCACTAATGTCTCATATTGGGGCCGACTTGGCTTGGGGACGACTTGGTTTGGGGACAAGTTGGTTTGGGGACAAGTTGGCTTGGGGTCGAGTTGGCTTGGGGACGAGTTGGCTTGGGGCCGACTTGGCTTGGGGACGAGTTGGTTGGGGACGAGTTGGTTTGGGGACGACTTAGCCCAAAAGTGTTTATTTTAACTCCCTGGTTACAGCTTATTCTCTCTACACCAGCTGACCACAGCTGATTATGAGACCACCTACACAAGGATACAGTGACAGTACTGTTCAACATGATGAAACGTTCCCTCTTACTTTTTGTAACATTCTTCCTCTCTGCCTGATTAACTCTTATCGCTTCAGGGAGGAAAAGAAGCCCGCTACATGCAGACTTGATTGAGTCAAGTTTCAAATCTGATTTATTAATTGATAGAAAATGTGTTTCAACTCACAAAAAGTTACGTAACATTTGGGGTTAGCTAACAGGTAAGTCAGCATGTGTTAATTGCTTTTCATGCAGTGTGAACACAATGAAAGCATAGCTCATTTGAGGTCACAGATCATGTAACAAACTCAGATATTGGTTACACCCCATACCGCCTTTGATGTACTGGGGTGTCTATGTTGCTTTTTCAAGAAGCGACGTCACAGCATGAACCAGCTGTTACATAAAGAACCAGGTTCAAGAGCCTGCATTTATGTGCAAGATAAGAACTGTGCACACAACAAAGCAAAAGCAAACTGCTATTAGTGCAATAAATTAAACAACTAACTGCACAGCAGGCAAAATGAACTCAGCCCTAAAAAAAAAAACAGCTCTATTTAACACATCTTAAATTTCCTATATTAGAATGCAAGTAGGTAGGTATGACTGCTATCCTCCAAAGCAATCACACACCAAAATATCAGCCCCAAATCTCCAAAAATGAGGAAGAAGAAGACTTTTGTTAAAAAGTTGACGGCATCTGCCCCATTTGATAACCTCACACGTGTGTACAGGTGTGAGCTAAATATTGGAGCCAAAGCTTGCATTGTAAATAACTTTATTAAATACTGTATATGAGGGAAAGGTTTTCTTTTTTACACTAGAATGCAAAACTGCATTGAGGTTTCGATGATTAACAAATGTTCCATTTCAAATAATCTCATCATGTACCATTATCTTCCCATTTAAATGTTATACTATCATGTTAAAAAAATAATTTTGTTACCCCACATGACCTTTGTTCCTGCTACCAAAACCAGAATGCAAAAATGCATTGAGGTTTCGATGATACATAAATGTACTGTTTTTCAAATTTGACATCATGCACCACTATCTTCTCACTCAAATGTTATACTAGCAAGTTCAAAAAATAATGTTGTTATTCCAGATGCCCTTTTGACCTCCACAAAAGCCATACATAGATAGATAAACCAACATCTTGAGATATAACTTTAACAAGATTTGAAGACTTTGACCCCTGGTGACCTGAAATGACCTTTGACCTCCGCCAAAAAAGAAAAAGGGCACATCTCCTGACTAAAACGCATCTACATACCAAATGTGAAATCTATCCAAGTTTCCTATCTTGAGATATCGTGTTAACAAGAATTTCAGACTTTGACCCCCGGTGACCCCAGATGATCTTTGACCTCTGCAAAAAACAATAGGGACCATCTCCTGACTAAAACCCATCAACATACCAAATATCAAATCTACCTAAGCTTCCAATCTTGAGATATTGTGTTAACAAGATTTTCAGACTTTGACCCACAGTGACCCCAGATGACCTTTGACCTCCGCAAAAAATAATAGGGACTATCTCCTGACTAAAACGCATCAACATACCAAATACGAAATCCAACCAAGCTTCCTATCTTGAGATATCGTGTTAACGAGGTTTTCAGACTTTGACCCCCAGTGACCCCAGATGACCTTTGACCTCCGCAAAAAACAATAGGGACCATCTCCAGACTAAAACGGATCAACATACCAAATATGAAATCCAACCAAGCTTCCTATCTTGAGATATCGTGTTAACGAGATTTTCAGACTTTGACCAACAGTGACCCCAAATGACCTTTGACCTCCGCAAAAAACAATAGGGACCATCTCCTGACTGAAATGCATCAACATATCAAATATGAAATCCAACCAAGCTTCCTATCTTGAGATATCGTGTTAACGAGATTTTCAGACTTTGACCCCCGGTGACCCCAGATGATCTTTGACCTCCGCAAAAAACAATAGGGACCATCTCCTGACTATAATGCATCAACATACCAAATATGAAATCCACCAAGCTTCCTATCTTGAGATATCGTGTTAACAAGATTTTCAGACTTTGACCCCCAGTGACGCCAGATGACCTTTGACCTCCGCAAAAAACAATAGGGACCATCTCCTGACTAAAACGCATCAACATACCAAATATGAAATCCAACCAAGCTTCCTATCTTGAGATATCGTGTTAACGAGATTTTAAGACTTTGACCCACAGTGACCCCAGATGACCTTTGACCTCCGCAAAAAACAATAGGGACCATCTCTGACTGAAATGCATCAACATATCAAATATGAAATCCAACCAAGCTTCCTATCTTGAGATATCGTGTTAACGAGATTTTAAGACTTTGACCCCCGGTGACCCCAGATGATCTTTGACCTCCGCAAAAAACAATAGGGACCATCTCCTGACTGAAATGCATCAACATACAAAATATAAAATCCAACCAAGCTTCCTATCTTGAGATATCGTGTTAACGAGATTTTCAGACTTTGACTCCCGGTGACCCCAGATGACCTTTGACCTCCGCAAAAAACAATAGGGACCATCTCTGACTAAAACGCATCAACATACCAAATATGAAATCAACCAAGCTTCCTATCTTGAGATATCATGTTAACGAGATTTTAAGACTTTGACCCACAGTGACCCCAGATGACCTTTGACCTCCGCAAAAAACAATAGGGACCATCTCCTGACTATAACGCATCAACATACCAAATATGAAATCCAACCAAGCTTCCTATCTTGAGATATCGTGTTAACAAGATTTTCAGACTTTGACCCCCAGTGACCCCAGGTGACCTTTGACCTCCGCAAAAAACAATAGGGACCATCTCCTGACTATAACGCATCAACATACTAAATATGAAATCCAACCAAGCTTCCTATCTTGAGATATCGTGTTAACGAGATTTTAAGACTTTGATCCACAGTGACCCCAGATGACCTTTGACCTCCGCAAAAAACAATGGGGACCATCTCCTGACTATAACGCATCAACATACCAAATATGAAATCAACCAAGCTTCCTATCTTGAGATATCGTGTTAACGAGATTTTCAGACTTTGACCACCAGTGACCCCAGATGACCTTTGACCTCCGCAAAAAACAATAGGGACCATCTCCTGACTATAACGCATCAACATACCAAATATGAAATCCAACCAAGCTTCCTATCTTGAGATATCGTGTTAACGAGATTTTAAGACTTTGACCCACAGTGACCCCAGATGACCTTTGACCTCCGCAAAAAACAATAGGGACCATCTCCTGACTGAAATGCATCAACATACCAAATATGAAATCCAACCAAGCTTCCTATCTTGAGATATCGTGTTAACGAGATTTTCAGACTTTGACCCCGGTGACCCCAGATGACCTTTGACCTCCGCAAAAAACAATAGGGACCATCTCCTGACTATAACGCATCAACATACCAAATATGAAATCCAACCAAGCTTCCTATCTTGAGATATCGTGTTAACAAGATTTTCAGACTTTGACCCCCTGTGACCCCAGATGACCTTTGACCTCTGCCAAAAACAATAGGGTTCTTCCTCTCAATATGGCGCATCTATGTACCAAGTTTGAAAACTGTCGGACATTCCTATCTTGAGATATCGTGTTAACGAGCAAAGTGTCACAAACACACACACACACATACATCCACACATACACACACACACACATACACACACACACACATACACACACACACACGCACATACACACATACATACACACACACGCCATCATGAATGCATAGGTTTCTCTTTCATCGAAACCAAAAAGGGATCATCTTCTTACCATAAGCATTCACAAACCACATGTAAAATCTATTTAAGTCTCCCACTTTAAGATGTGTTAACACCTATTAAACAAGGCTGTCATTCACATTTTGACCACCAGTCATGACTCTAGATAAGCCCAGACAGAACCAAGTCCTCCAAAAGTTGAGATTATTGAACCCATGCACTTTTCACTCATTTTAAGCTGGAACATCCAAGAAAGGGGGACATTTATATTTTGTCATTCCAACAGAAGGACCAAGCACTGAAAAAATTTTTTAGTAACTTTACTTCTTTATTCAATTCAACTTCAATGTAATCAGAAATAAAACCACGATTGCGATTACTTTACCATTGTAATCGATTACGATTGCAATTACTTTGCGATTTGCACAAAAGTAATCGATTGTGATTACAAGTAATTCAAAATGTGTAATCGATTGCAACCGATTACAATTACTGATTATGATTACCCCAAGCCTGGAAACTACTAGCCCACTTGCTTAATCGAACCATACAATTTTGGCAAACTTTTCAGTTCAGGGAGCTAGACACTTTGAGATTTCAACAAAGATCCTTAACGTGTGAAAAAAGCAATTTTTGGAGAATATCCATAATTGTGGAATCGAGGGTGGAAATGGTAATTACTCCACCTAAATCGAGATACTTGGCATCTCTGTAGGGACCATCTGCTAACTTTAACCCATTCACATTCCAAATATGAAATCTATCCAAGTTCCCATTCTTGAGATATTGTTAACCCCCTGGTGACCCCAGATGATCTTTGACCTTTACCAAAACCAACAGGGACCATCCTCTGACTGTAATGCATCCGCAAACCAAATATGAAACCTATTCAAGTTCCCCATCTTGAAATATCGTGCTAATAAGATTTTCAGACTTTGACCCCTGGTGACCCCAGATGACCTTTGACTTCCACCAAAAACAATATGAACCATCTTCTGACAATAACACATCCACATACCAAATATGAAATCTATCCATGTTCCCTATCTTGAAATATGATGCTAATAAGATTTTCAGACTTTGACCCCTGGTGACCCCAGATGACCTTTGACCTCCACCAAAAACCAATAGGGACCATCTTCTGACAATAACACATCCATATACCAAATATGAAATCTATCCAAGTTCCCTACAGGTCTTGAAATATCCTGCTTACAAGATTTTCAGACTTTGCTCGCTGGTGACCCCAGATGACGTTCTACCTTCACCAAAACCAATAGAGACCATCTTCTGACTATAATGCATCCCCAAACCAAATATGAAATCTATCGAAGTTTCCTCCCTTGAGATATTGTGTTGACCAGATTTTCAGACTTTGACCCCCAGGGACCCCAGATGACCTGTGACCTCCACCACAAACAATATGGACCATCTTCTGACCATAACACATCCACATTCTAAATATGAAATCTATCCAAGTTTCCTCCCTTGAGATATTGTGTTGACAAGATTTTCAGACTTTGACTCCCGATGACTCCAGATGACCTTTGACCTCCACCAAAAACAATATGAACAATCTTCTGACCATAAAACATCCACATATTAAATATGAAATCTATCCAAGTTCCCTATCTTGAAATATCGTGCTAATAAGATTTTCAGACTTTGACCCCTGGTGACCCCAGATGACCTTTGACCTCCACCAAAAACAATAGGAACCATCTTCTGACCAAAACGCATTTACATACTCAATTTGAAATCTATCCAAGTTTCCTATCTTGAGATATTGTGCTAACAAGATTTGCAGACTTTGACCCTCGGTGACTTCAGATGACCTTTGACCTCCATGGAAACAATAGGGACCATCTTCTGACCATAAGGCATCCACATACCAAATATGAAATCTATCCAAGTTTTTTATCTTGAGATATCATGCTAACAAAGTTTTCAGAAATTGACCCCTGGTGACCCCAGATAACCTTTGACCTCCATAAAAAACAATAGGGTTCTTCCTCTCAATTTGATGCATCCAAGTGTCAAGTTTAAACTGTCAGAGATTCCTTTCTTGAGATATCGTGCTAACAAGCAAAGTGTCACAAACACACACACATACACACATACATACACAAGCCATGATTGCATAGGTTTCTCTTATCCTCGAAACCTATAAAAATTGCATTTCTGCCTGATTGTTAGCTAAACTACTTACAGTATGGACTAGGAGAGGGTTAAAATTCTTTTCTTTTATACATTGCATTTGTCAAAAAGACATTATACTTCAGCTGGATTTTATACCAATTGAACAAAAGACATTTCACCCAAATAGTCTAGTGACCTGTGTGTCATAAGGCATGAAAGCATCCAGATGAGCTTCTTTTGCTTTTTCTCTAGAGTCTTAAGTTGCTACAGCACCATAACTTACAGCAGAGCTTCTTATTTTTCTTTCTATTTACACAAAATGTATCACTAAGAAATACTGTTTATAGCTTGCAAACATACTTTGCTTTGCCCTGGGGGACAACCAAGTTTTGGGGAGGAAAACCAAATTTCCAGTTTGCTTAAGGATCATCCCTGCTTGTGTGACTTCCCTACCATTTGGTTTTTGAATTCTCACACTGTATGCCTCCCATTCCAAAGCATATAACACACACATACACACACCACTCAAAATAACTGGATTGACAATAACCCATGTTAGAAACATCATAGGAGTGTAAGTATGATTACCTTTTTTGTTTGCCTAAGCAAGCCGAAACCACGTGTCACAAAAGGTCACAAAGAACAAATGAGGTTAAGTGAGGTCAAAGTAGGTCAACATGTGCATTTTACTTTAATGAACACAACTTTCCAATTATGCCATCCCCCTATGTTACTTGGTTATTGAGTTATTGCACTGCATACCTCACATTCCAATGCATAGGACCTACACACTAATTACCCTGTCACTTAAATGTCAGTAACTTGAGTTAGGAACATTGTAGGTAGGTGGTGTAATTGCCTTTTTAGTTCCCCTCATCAAGATGAATCCAGTCAAGAGCTGGTCATACTAACTGGGCTATCTCCCGTGCCCGCCTAAACGCCCGCCTTGGAAGCAAAAATTTTTCCTAAGGCGGGCATCAAAATGCCTGCCTTGAATTGTGCATCGGGCAATAAATAGCCCGCCTTGAGAAATATGATGGCCCATGTAAAAAATACAATGCCAAAAACATCAGAATACATGATTACACATGCTTTAAAAGGACCGCCCGAAAAAATTTTTCGCCACCATCTAGATGCACCTTCAAAAGTGCGTGGTATTCTATGATTACTACAAAAATTTGGTCGATGAGGTGAGATTCCTACCTTTCCCTGTTTCCCTATCCCAGTACTGAGCGCCTGTGGGTTGATAGGATAAAAGCTAGGCTAGGTCTATAACATTAGGCCTACAGTAGCCTAAGGCAAGTTTCCTCTTAAAATTAAAATGTGGCTTAATTCTAATTTTTGACAAAGCTTAACATGCTGTCATTTTGTTTTAGTGTTTCTCATATGAAATTTACAAGGCCAGATGGTTAAGTTTTGTAGACAGTGACAGACTCAAGGTACTGACCGACTCAAGATACAGTCATTATGTGGCTAATGTGTACAGTGTAGGCTAGTGTGCTGGTTTACAGTCAACTCGGCCCCTGGGACAACTCTGCCCGGTCATCTCGGCCCCTGGACAACTCGGCCACGGAGACATCTCAGCCCCTGGACAACTCGGACACAGAGGCAACTCAGCCCCTGAGACAACTCCGCCCGTTAGACAACTAGGCTACCATTGAATAAGCAGTACCCTTATTAATATTAGTATTAATCTTAAGAAATACAAGTACTGTCTCGCTTAGTAGTACTTAACTATTGCATATATTCAAGGTACTGTAACTTGAAACCAAGCAGTTTTTGTCTTGTAAACCATTTCTCATTTGAAGAGGAAAAATGTTTTCACATGACTTTCAACAGCCAATCAAGTAACAGAAGGATAGAAGGCACACCATCTGACATTATCATAGTGAATAAACCTTGCACATTTTTTAGGAAAGGTCCGAAATCAACTTGCGAATTTCATGCGAAAGATATTAGGCTTTCAGTATATGACATTCAATGCTTTGAACCATTGTTCACACATTAAGCATAAGCCTGCCTAGGCTTTAGACACACGGACTACTTATACGTAAAAGATATGAAAGACAGTGACTAATGACTATACATGATGTTAACAAAAACATATTTCATTCTTTTCAGTGAGAATGCTGAAAATGTTTTAGGCCTAGGTCTATCCACAAACTTCATTTGTTGTCTCGAAGTTGGGTTTGAAATTTAAAGATAAAAGTTATTTTTAACACATGTAAGTTCAAAAATTACTTAGTGCCCCAAGATTTTCAGGGGTGGAGAGTAACTAACAGGTGGAAACTACTGAGGGCAGAACCTACTTTCAGGGAATAATTTAGTACAGAAATTTTGCATAGCATTTTTTGCGATACAAGTTCCATTTTGTGTAGCAATTTTCAAAATTTGCATAGCAATTTTCACTGTCATACTTTTCTTCTGTTATGCAGTACTCTGGTTCATGCCCAGATGCTATTCACCGCTATGATACGGTGTTCAGTTATATGCTGAAACTAAACCTAATTATTGACTTAATGTGACAGCACTGTTCCACGAAAAGTCCTATATATCTGCAATAATTCTTTATGGATCTGCAGAAACAAGGCACAAAATACTGACTTCAATTCCATATCGGAGTGAATCAGCTCCTTGCTTTGCTGTAGGCCTACAGTGTAAGGTCCTCCAGAAAGCGAGTCAAAAACATTCACTCTACAAGCTTGATGCACTGCATGCTAACAAACTGGAACAGGGCCAGAAGACAGTCAGTAACCTTATTGTTTTTCTTCCACCATGATAATAAGCAGTCTGCAAGCTTCTTAAATCCTGGGACTTTATCTAAATTTCGAGCTTGCAATCCGTTTCTAAGTGTGTTCTCAAACTTCTCATATGTATTACATACAAGGCCTACTATGGGTATTGCTACAGCCTCATTCAGGGTAGTCAGAACCATGACAATTTGAAAGATGTCCAATACATCAAATTTTCACAAATTTCTCAAAATAATTATGAGGCACGTGTAAAATATTCTTACTAAGCCCTTCATACTATTTTCGAAAGATCAACCCCTGTAATTTTGCCCTACGATGCTTTTTCTTCCGAGTTGTTTGTGCAAGACCTTGCACTATCCTAACGTGTTTGGATATGGAGATGTGTAGAGCCTAGGCTATCTCGTGTTTTATGTGGAAGAAGTTTGATCCCTATGGGAAGTCGCCGAGCTATCGTAACAGAGTGCCTTATACTTCGTACACAGCTGCATACGTTGAAGTCGCACAATCGACAATGTAACTAGCGGCCAATAGGTGCACGTAAAAGTTGCGTGAATAGGCAGAATTACCTTGCTGTTTTGACTGGCATACTCAAGTGTCTGGGTACTTTTCTTGCTGCTTTTTTGCAGTGTTTCGTTACTTGATGTGTGTGTACTAAATATATATTGAACAGTTGTAGGCCTTCATGCGCGTGCAGTATTCCCGATTTCATTTCCATTCACCGAGTATCGGAGCTTTTGCTCGGAAATTGTGTCGCAAATTTTGCTACACATATTTTGATTTGTATCACAAATCTGTCACTTTGCATCGCATTTTGCGATGCGATACCGGATAAATTATTCCCTGACTGTAACAGACCCCTGTGTATACACTACCACACTGGTGTCCGGTCAACTCGGCCCCTGAGACAACTCGGCCTGGACATCTCGGCCCCTGGACAACTAGACCCCTGAGACATCTCGGACCCTAGAAAACTGGGCCCCTGAGACAACTTGGACCCTGGACAACTCGGCCACTATTGACATGCTGTATTAAGCGAATTGTGAGATTGTATTCTTGAGGAAATTTGCACAGCCTAACCTTCAGCTTTTAGACATTGGTCCAAGTAAACCTAATTTCGAAAACATAAGTGAAAATTTTTGAAAATGACTCACATTTCTTACTCTGTTTCTTAATTTTTTTTTAATTTGACAACATCTATTTATTCAATGTCATTCAAAACCTCTCTTCAAAGGGGCCAGAACGTGTGGTACTCAGTATGTATAGTCCTAATTGCTTCTCGGCCTTTGGTTAAATTCGTGCGTAGTATCTGTGCTTTTCATCCAGTCTAGAATACAGCCATATGTAACAGTCCAATAATGTAAATGGTCTAAGGGCCCTGACGTTCAAGTTGGTCACATACTCTCTGTCCTTCAATGGACGTAATAGCAGTTTTCGCAAAGCTTGGTCATAATGGCCAATCTTGTTAAATTCAAAACCCCTGCTTCCTTATAGTGTACCTGTAGCTACCTGGGAATAATTTATCTGGTATTGCATAGCCTAGCAGAACTGTAGGTCTAGTGAAATTTTTTTTTTTGTGATAGGTTAGCTAAACGTGATTAATCGCTAAACAATTGCAAATTTTTGAGGTGAAATGTGTATTTTTTTTGCTAAACATTCACAGCCTTAGTGTTCCCAGAATATGAGCTCAATAATGATCGCTTCCAATTTTTCATAAAAACTGAAAGACACACATGCATAAGAAAAAAAAGACGAGGAGCAAAAAAAAAAACAACAACGCTAAAAATTAATGGGGCGGAAAACACCGGTTTTTGAGGGCGGAAAGTAACGAGGGCGGCAACTAACGTGGTGCTAATTTAGAATCCGTGCCCGGAAGTAGACATAATTTTACTCACTTCACAACTTCCAAAAGAGGGCGCTGAAACTTTAAAGTTTTTTTTTTTTTTGTAAAAAACCGTTTTCTTTTTTTCCTCACTCGAACAGCGCTACAAGTGTGTGCTGTGGAAAGAAGTGAATGGTTAGTGCTGTGGAAGAAAGAAAAGCATTGTTAGTACCGGGACCCGAACCCTCGACCCTAGCAGTATACTGATTCTAGCATGAAGACCAGCGCGCTTGCCTACTGCTCTACGAGCGCCGCTGCCGGTCGATGGGTTAAAAATACTATAAGTACTGTCTAATAATATTATCTATTACATATAGCTGTAGGTATACGTATTTACGTATACCTAAAGCTAACCGTATGTACTTGAGAGTGTATATATGTACAGTATGAGATAAGTATACGTAAATGTTTATATACCCCTACTTATACAGTTCCTATGCATGCGTACACCTGCATATGGCCCACCCTAACCCTATACCTATGCGTACGTAACCCTAACCTTATTACTATGCGTACGTAACCCTAACCTTATTACTATGCGTACGTAACCCTAACCTTATTACTATGCGTACGTAACCCTAACCTATTGCATACGTAACCCCTAACCGTACAGCTATGACACAGTTCTGGGCACGGATTCTAGCCTAAATTAGAGCCACTAACGTAATCTAGCCTAGCGTATCATTCATTGTGGAGGCTATTTCGAGCAGTTATGAGTTTGCATAGGCCTAAAGTTAGGGCCTAATTAGGCTAGGCTCTAGCCTAACGTTAAGCCTTAAACTAAGTTGACCACAACTAGGGCTGCCATTTCACTGTTTCAACACAAATGTAGTGATTTGAACTCATTTGAAGGCTTTTCGTACAATGATGTAGCCCAAAGGCACTTACGGAAGGCATTTTTGCACACGTGTTGCCTAGCTTGGCTGAGGAAACGCTACAGTTTCAGCTGGTAGTGGTAATCTGCTCAGTATTTCGGGCTGCAGCAGCAGAGCAAGTACGTACAACATATACAAAGTTAAGTTCCAGTGATCAACAAAGATCATGGTTGAGGTTAAGTGCGTCCGGCACAAGATAAACCACTCAAAGGTCAAGGTGCGTTCACACATACCGGCGCGGCAACGGCACCGCAATCCGTCAAAGTTCCACATATGACGGCAATAATTATTGCCGCATACGGTAAAATTTTTACACGATGATACTGACGGGAATTTGAAGCTGACAAATTTGTTCCATTATCTGATTTATCGAACATGGCAGACATTGAAGGTTTATAAAGGTTTGTAAACAGGGGCGCAAATCCCAGAGTGCAAGGGGACCTTCGCCCCCTCAAGTATAAAAGTGTGGGGGGGGGCAACCCCCCCCCAAAAAAAGTTGAGTAAACCTAAAAATACGGTCACCCTTTTCCGTTTTTTTTGTTTTCGTTCAAAACAGTTTTTCTGAAGCTTCGGAAATACTAGAACATGCACAACCCAGCATGCCCAGCTGGGCCCCAGCTGGGTTTCAGCTGGGCTACTTGCTGGGCCCCAGCTGGGGCCCATTCGTGTTTGTCAGGTGTTCCCACGTGGGGCCCAACTAGGCTAGCCTTTCCCAGCTGAAGCCCAGCTGTGCCCTGCTACAATAGCTGAAGCCTAGCTGGGCTTCAGCTGGCCGAAAGGCTAGCCCAGTTGGGCCCCACGTGGGAACACCTGACAAACACGAATGGGCCCCTGCTGGGGCCCAGCAAGTAGTCCAGCTGAAACCCAGTTGGGGCCCAGCTGGGCATGTTGGCTGGGAAAAGCTTCCTGGGGGGTTGCCCCCTGGACCCGGCCCACAGGGTCTTTCCCCCTGGATCCCACCAGGGGCCCTTTGGGGCTTCGCGCCTCGCGCTCGCGGTGCCAGCCACGCGTGCACAGTTTAATACTCATGGGCAGATCATAAGCATTTTCGCCCCCACTCTCAAACAGAGATTTGCGCCCCTGTTTGTTAAGGCCTTCATTAGAGTATGCCTGTTCCGTTTGGGACCCAAATCAGGTTTCACTTGAAGATAATTTCTAGAGTCTAGAGGGAGTACAAAGAAGATCTGCTCGGTTTATAGCCAATGAGTACTACTCCCGTGATGTTGGATCAATGACTACCCTTTGAAAGATTAAGACGGCCTTGGCATGCTCTCTCATCGCCTTAGGCGTTGTAGGCTTCAAATCCTCGCCCAAGGTATCTACGGCCAAGCTGATATCCCTCTGTCTGAACTTTGCAAACCCACCCATATTACTCGTAATATGCATGCTTTGCGCTACCGTCCCCCTTTTGCTAGGACAAATTGCTTTAAATTATCCCCAACACTCGGGATTAGAATGATCTTCCAGGCAGTGTCATCGAGGGGGTCATAGTCACCCTAAGCCGGTGGAATTCATGACCAATTCTCTTAGGGCCTGACCGACCTCACGGCGCCTACGTGTTGTACTAATGTCCTTAATTGGATGTCTCGCGGTATTTTGAAAGAAGTAGAAGATTGATGGGGAGCTGATTTTCGGTTTCGATGATAAGAGAAACCAATGCATCCATGATGGCGTGCGTGTGTATGTGTGTATGTTTGTGTGTATGTGCGCGCGCGTGTGTGTATGTGTGTGTGTTTGTGACACTTTGGTTGTTAATACGATATCTCAAGATAGGAATGTCTGACAATTTTCAAACTTGGTACATAGATGTGCCATATTGAGAGGAAGAATCCTATTGTTTTGGTGGCGGTCAAAGGTCATCTGGGGTAACCAGGGGTCAAAGTCTAATAACCTTTTTAACGCAATATCCCAAGGTAGAAAAACTTGGATAGATTGCACATTTGGTATGTGAATGCGTTATAGTCAGTAGATGGTCCCTATTGTTTTTGGCGGAGGTCAAAGGTCATCTGGGGTCACCGGGGGTCAAAGTCTATAAATCTCGTTAACACGATATCTCAAGGTAGGAAACTTGGATAGATTTCCTATTTGGTATGTGGATGCGTTTTGGTCAGGAAGTGGTTGCTTCTTTCTGTGGCAGAGGTCCAAGGTCCTATGGGGTCACCAGGGGTCAAAGTCTGAAAATGTTGTTAATGCGATATCTCAAGGTAGGAAACCTGGATAGATTTCATATTTGGTATGTGGATGCGTTTTGGTCAGGAAGTGGTTGCTTCTTTTTGTGGCAGAGGTCCAAGGTCATATGGGGTCACCAGGGTTCAAAGTCTGAAAATTTTGTTAATGCAATATTTCAAGGTAGGGAACTTCCGTAGATTTCCTATTTGGTATGTGGATGTGTTATGGTCACGAAATGGTCCATCTTGTTTTTGGTGGAGGTCAAAGTTCAACCGGGGTCACCAGGGGTCAAAGTCTGAAATCTCATTAACCCGATATCTCAAGGTAGGAAACTTGGATAGATTTCATATTTGGTATGTGGATGCGTTATGGTCAATAGATGGTCCCGATTGTTTTTTGTGAAGGTGGAAGGTCTCCTGGGGTCACCAGGGATCAAAGTCTGAAAATTTGTTTACATGATATTTCAAGATAGGAAGCTTGGATAAGTTTCATATTTGGTATGTGGATACTTTATGGTCAGGAAGTGGTTGCTTCTTTTTGTGGCAGAGGTCCAAGGTCACAAGGGGTCACTAGGGGTCAAGGTCTGAAAATTTTGTTAATGCAATATTTCAAGGTAGGGAACTTCCGTAGATTTCCTATTTGGTATGTGGATGTGTTATGATCAGGAAATGGTCCATGTTATTTTTGGTGGAGGTCAAAGTTCATCCGGGGTCACCATGGGTCAAAGTCCAAAAAACTTTTTTAACCGATATCTCAAGGTAGGAAACTTGGATAAATTTTATATTTGGTATGTGGATGCGTTATAGTCAGGAGATGGTCCCTACTGTCTTTGGTGGAGGTCAAAGGTCATCTGGAGTCACCAGGGGTCAAAGTCTGAAAATCTCATTAACAAGAGATCTCAAAGTAGAAAACTTGGATAGATTTCATAGTTGGTATGTAGATGCGTTATGGTCAGGAGATGGTCTGGTACGTTTTTTTGGAGGTAAAAGGTCATCTAGGGTTACCGGGGGTCATAGTCTGAAAATCGTGTTAATGCGTTATCTCAAGGTAGGAAACTTGGATAGATTTCATATTTGGTATATGGATGCGTTTTGGTCAGGAAGTGGTTGCTTCTTTTTGTGGCAGAGGTCCAAAGTCATATGGGGTCACCAGGGGTCAAAGTCTGAAAATTTTGTTAAAGCAATATATCAAGGTAGGGAACTTCCGTAGATTTCCTATTTGGTATGTGGATGTGTTATGGTCACGAAATGGTCCATCTTGTTTTTGGTGGAGGTCAAAGTTCAACTGGGGTCACCAGGGGTCAAAGTCTGAAAATCTCATTAACCCGATATCTCAAGGTAGGAAACTTGGATAGATTTCATATTTGGTATGTGGATGCGTTATGGTCAATAGATGGTCCCGATTGTTTTTTGTGAAGGTGGAAGGTCTCCTGGGGTCACCAGGGATCAAAGTCTGAAAATTTGTTTACATGATATTTCAAGATAGGAAGCTTGGATAAGTTTTGGTATGTGGATGCTTTATGGTCAGGAAGTGGTTCCTTTTGTTTGTGGCAGAGGTTCAAGGTCATATGGGGTCACCAGGGGTCAAAGTCTGAAAATTTTGTTAATGCAATATTTCAAGGTAGGGAACTTCCGTAGATTTCCTATTTGGTATGTGGATGTGTTATGGTCAGGGAATGGTCCATGTTGTTTTTGGTGGAGGTCAAAGGCAGAGATGCCAAGTATCCCGATTTAGGCAGCATAATTGCGATTTTCCACCCTTGATTAAGCGACATTGTTTTTGGCAGAAATGATAGGTCATCTGGGGTCTCCAGGGGTCAAAGTCTAGGAACCTTTTTAAATACGATCTTTCAAGATAGTTGTTTGTCCATCTGTCTGTCTGTTGTTTGCCTGTCTAGCTATGTATGGCTTTTATTGAGGTTAAAAGGTCATCTGGAATGACAAAATTATTTTTTTGAACATGCTAGTATAACATTTGAATGAGAAGATAATGGCGCATGATGGCACTCTTTGAAACGGAACATTTATGTATCATCGTAACCTCAATGTTTTTTTGCATTCTGGTTTAATGTCGATATAGTGTACCAAATAGATCGGAAAAAGACGGAAAGAGGGAAAAGATGCTAACAACAGAACAATTAAGCTTGGCAATAAAAGTCTGAACAGAACCTGAGTCAAAAACGTTTATCACAAAATGTTGGTGCTTGCCCCCCTAGAAAAAGTCCAGCTACGCCAATGTTGCAGAGGCCATAAATATACTGGAATTGTCAGGTGCAGATCCAGATATTTCAAATAAAAAAAGGGGGGGGGTGAACTTAGAGAGAACGGGTAATAGGCACTTACGACGATTCTCTGTCTGCATATCTCAGTGGCGTAGGAAGCAATATGAACAGATAGCAATATCAGCAGAACAATTTTGGACCATGTACCTCTCCCTACCCATTGATCAAAAGGTACCATTTGAAGCTAAATTTTTCGCTTTCTCCTACGAGCTAGAACATATTTAAATTAAAAAAAAAATCTAATTATTTTCTTAAGTTTGAACACTACTGTACTGCACATGTCGAAAATTTGGGTCCTTTTACACATTTGTAAATATGGAGCTTGTATTGCAAGAAAAAAGTTTAGATTCAGGGTTTCCTGTAAGGAGTTTGCATATTTGGGGATCATCGAAGAATCTGAGTTTCCTGTTAGCATATATCTGATACAGCATGTCGACTGAAAATCATTGTTGTTACATAATGTTATTTAAGGAGTGCGGAATGAGGCTCCCCGGAGACATTTAAAAAGCTCCCGAAACTTTGTTATCTTTTTTAGACAAAATATTTAAAAAGTAAAAGCCTTTATTCTGAAGACAATTTTAGGGAAACGGCACTGTAGCAGCTCGGAAAAGTTTACCACTGACTGTTTTAGGAACAACCACTCACTGCATAAAGGCTTGCAGGTTAGTGCACGCGGAGCTTGCGGAAAAATTTGCCTTTTTTAAAACTAGTAACAAATATAAAACTTTCATTGGGAAGAATTCGGGATTTTATGAAAGAAAAGTTGGGAAAACAGCACTGTATTTGACTGGTGTCTCAAATGGCAAATTTCCGAATATTTCACTTTTTTGAGCCAGCGGCAATCGCCCTCTTGCCTGTAGCTACGCCTCTGCTCTGCAACATTGATCGTTGATAACATTTTGACACTTCAATAACTGAAGAATCGATCTACACAGACTACTCAACTGATAGGGTGGAAAGGTATCTGATGATAGGGGTGAATGAGAGCATTAATCGCGACCTCTCATACAGCCCGCGGTCTCGAGCTTGTAAGTAGTTAAGTTTTTCGAATTTTCTTTTGGGTGAATACCACTGCATCAGGGACATATTGTGGCGCGCGAATCGTGCCTAAATTTTTGCCCCTTTTAAACAAATATATGTAGATATGGAGCTTGTACTGCAGAAAACTTTGGATTCTGGGTTCCCTGTAAGGAAATTAAAAGAGCTACCGGTAGGGGATTACTGAAGAATCTGCACTTCCTTCATATATTGGTGGCATATCTGAGAATGATTGCACGACTACTGAATTATTGTTGCTACATTATGTTATATAACTAGGCCTACGAACTAACACTATCCGATGACACTTCCAGTTTCCCAAACTTTGTTGTCCTTTATAGAAAAAATATTTCAAAATCAAGAGCTTTTATTGAAGAAAATTTGGAATTCTATGAAAGACAGTTAACAAAAATAGCAAAATAGCTTGATGATGTGGTGTCAAATATGGTAATATCCGATTTTGTCATTTACAGAGCTCGGAAAAGTTTACCAAACATAGTTATGAGCGAGGAATGATGAATTCTACATTGCATTTTGCGGCGCGCCAAGCGCGCCGGACATTTCGGTCTTTTTGAGATTTGGGGAAAAGTGGGGAACGGAAGCATGTTCCCCCTTATTTTTTACTGAGGGCCTTTTTACTGTGGGCTGTCGCTCCCAGCCTCACACTTCTAACGCCTATGGTATATCTAATTCTGCCCGAAAGACCAAGCGGAGGGCGACCATCTGTTGGGGCGGAGCCTACAAAAAAGTTTGAAAAATCACGATCACTCAGACAGCCGCCGGAAACGGCATTTCCCACCGACTTGACGTAAGTAGAATTAGACAATCAATATTTCGAGCTTTCTTTTGCGATAAAATTTATACTTCACTTAAAAATGAGTAAGTTATATAACAGTCAGAAAATTACCAGATTAAATGAACCACTACCATTGGATGAAATGGTAATATAAAGAAATTAATCTTGTGGAAAATGAGCTTGTATAGGATTCTACAAACTATTGGACTACCTTGCGACAAAAGATTATGATGAGTATAAATTCGAGCAACTTCATTGACTGGCGAAAATCCCTTCTGAACTTCAAGAGAGGATAGCAATGCATCACATACCGGCTACCTAGCCTTTACAAGTTTCATCGAACTTTTCAAGGATCCCATGTGTTTGAGCCGCTTGATTAGCTGGAACAGAGATCAAAATCAACGAAAAGCTCAATTCTCCGTGGTCAGCATCAACAACTATACCAGGGCTTCAATTCTGTCTCATTATAATTAGCACTTAAAACATACTTGAAAGTTTGTGTTTTGTGTTTCTCCGATATAATTGCTTTTTTATCGTTGTTCCTCTATACCAGGGGTGTGCACGTGGGTCTTGGCACATTGGTCAACCTAACAGTGGAAGGATGTGGGCAAGAGGTGACGGTAAGACGCCACTCGAAATAACCTGTACCTGCTCCACTGGGGCCACCCAGATGGCCACATCAACATGATTTGGCCCAAAATTTTGCACATCCCTGCTCTACACCAAAATGAACCACTGTTGGAAAATGAGACGACTAACGTGCGGACACTTCATAACCACCACGGTACATTGCAGGCATTGGGCGACGAGCGACTGTGTGAACATAGTTCAGTCGGTAACGCTCATAACGTCATGACATAGGAATATTGGCCGACAGCTATTCACATTATTCAAATCTTGTTGTTGGGGCCAGGGAGTTGCAGCTCCCTAGGCTGTTATGCAGTGGCTTAGCTAGGATTTTTTCCAGGGGGCAAAGGTATAAAATTGCCCCCAAATTTTTCCCGGTCAATGTGTATGTATTTCATATAAAAAATGCAAATTTACAAGTATAACAACATTACATTGTCATTATGTAAGGGGGGGGGGGCGAAAGCGCCCCTAGTCCCCCTCCCCCTGTCTCTGTATTCCTGTACTACCTGCATTTTTAATCTTAAAGTATAACATAGAGCCATTGGAAAAAACAGCTCTTAGAATATTATTTTGGTCAACAATACTGGTTTATTTGTATGTACTAACGCAGTGGCGTACCCAGGATTTCTCTGAAGGGGAAATTTTTTGACATTTTAAAGGAGCCTAGATGCAAAATGGTGCAAGATTTGCGATTTTGACAGGAACAGTGTAAAAAGTTGAGTCGTGGTGGTTCATGGGGATAAAACTGAAACTTTTGTGTCTTTACATGCATTCTTATGCCATTTATGCTACCTTACGAAGAAAAACTTGCCATTCAATTTGCACACTTTGAGGAGTCAAAATAAAAGAGCATTGATCGGTATAGGATTTGTGGTATTTCTTGGCCACAAAACGTTATTTTGTCATAAAGATTATCTAAGCGGAGCGCCACCATTGGTTGGCGGGGAGCGTAGAGAAAATTTCGAAAAATCAGACCACTCAGATGGCCGGAAATAGCATTTTCCAGACTTATACGAAGAATCTACCCAGTCACTACCTTCTTTTGTCGTTTGCAAATAAAATCCTTCCTTCAAAATATGTTCGCAAACTGAAAAGTGATCAGAGAGTTAAGGGGTACTCTGACCCCAAAATGTAATTTTTCCCAAAAGACTGAGCGAAATGCGACCATTGGCTGGCGCGTAGCGTAAAAAAAATTTCGAAAAAATCAGACCCCTCAGATGGTCAAAAATAGCGTATTCATGCTTGTAAAGAGAATCTAAACATGTAGTCTTTATTTTTATCGATGCCACCAGTGGGAAACAGAGTCTACCTTTTAAAGTAAAAAATGGAACTTGACAGAATTTGCCTATTTGTAGGAATTAAAATATTGGCATCACTGAGGTACGTACTTGCAGAGACAATCCTTTTGATTTTTTGAAAAATTGGGTGTCCTTATATGCAACCTGGTGCCACACATGCTATCTTTTGAAGTAAAATCTGTGTTATATAAGAACAAAGAAAAAGTGGCATCTGTGAGGGGGCATGGCCCAATGATCCTCCTTCGTACGCCACTAAAAGGAGGCCTAACAGTGGCTCGATCACACAGGATATCCTGTTAGAAGAGCTGTCTGTTAAGTGAAGAAGGCTACAAGGTACTCATGGACCCGTTTATTGTTACACCCCAAGTGAGCAGAAAGCTTTTTCCCGAACTAGCCTGTAAACCTCCAAGGATTAGGCTAAGTAACAAAATCTAAGTATGCCAATGGATCCCGTTCATTCTAATTTCTAGACTAACTTTAAGTTAATCGTTGGTCATGGATTGTTTCAGCCCCATCCATCGTTATGTACTCAGAGTAAAATCGGTATAGCTACTGCTACTGAATTCCCAAAGTGTACAACGCAGAGACTGTGGAGATGGGGATAAGTTCGGGTTTACAGCCTTTCAGTGTTATTCGTACTGTATCAGCTGTTGTTAAATTCCTGAATAACAGCTTCATGTGCACTGAAATGCACTGATCATAAAAACCGCGCGTATACAAGAGAACATTCAATCTGCTACGCTGCGGGGAAATTTCTGTGGAACGCAGGTAGGGTCGGTTCATGGGACAATGACGAAATCTCAAATCTGGGTTAATTTGTTGCATGAAAATATGAACTATGTATGAGAAATGTCTCAGAATTTTTTATTCTAACAAAAATTTTGAGAAATTTTTGTTCGAGTAAGAAAATTCATCAAATTTCCCCAATTTCAACGAATTTCCCCAAATTATTTCCCGGGGGGGGGGCAACTTCCCCCCTGCCCCCCAGTAGCTACGCCACTGCTGTTATGGCGAAGGCAAGGCGGCAGGGAAGTATTAAGGGGCTTAATATCATACGAGGTTCGTGTATTTGGATTTGTGTTGTGATGGAAAGGATGAGCCTGAAATAGCCCCTTGAATATTTTCGTACATAAACATCTAGTGTATTCGTTATTGTTGATGTGACAAAAGGGGGGGGGGGCTGAAGCCGTAAAAGCCCCCCCCCCCCCTTGGATCCGCGCCTGATTGTTGTGTGTTTAGCATGGCTGGCAAAGAACGAATTTTTGTACCTTTTTCAATAAGTGCGCAGTTTCATTTGTAAAAATGAGGTGTGGCTTTTGTTTTTTTTTAAATTAAAAATCGTTCTCGCTCGTAGAAAAAAACGAAAAAATTTTAGCACAAAAAATGTTACTTTTGAGGGTTGGGTGAGGTCTAAGTCAGAGCTCAGGTCTGGCCAGGCAAAATGGGCGTACTAGTGGGTTTTAAGAAAAAAATGAGAGATCCATGTTCCTTCCAAACATTGCAATGCAATATAGGTATGTACTCAAGAGGAAATAATTCATAGTCTAATCATGTATTATTTTCAAGACTGGCATTTGTTAGATCATGAACAAAACTTAAAAGTTATGATTGATGGCTTTGACATTAACCTACTACCAGCAGCATCTGCTGTCAACGTACAGGATGTGAATAGTTACCATTGAATTGGGGATTCCCCAGTGCTTGTAAGTTCACACACGATAAATAATTTAATTTATCATGGTAACTAGGATTTGTCACGTCGTATATGGATGATTCTTTTTGCACAAGAATCACCAGTTTTTCTACAATCTCTGCAGGTAAGAAAGATCCTCGAGCCATCTTGTAGTTGTACGGACTCAAATAATTTTTGCACTGTTTTTGGCGGGATTTCACAAAACGTCCCTGTCCCGTACCGTTGCCTTCCGCCCGTTAGACAGTTAAGTGCTTGCACACACTGAAGTTGACGATAATCGCCGTGGGCAAGTGGCGTTGAATCGCCACATGTGCGATTACTTTTTTGCCAGACGCATTTTACCGGATTGACGCATTGCCGATGCCTTGTTAGTGTGAACAGTCTTTCACTTTCTATTGTGTGGGATATTTTTGCCGTTGCCGTTGTCGTTGTCATTGTCGTTGGCGTGGTAGTTGCCGTTGAAGGACAAGTGTTAACGTACCCGGTCAGTGAGGCCGAAAGAGTGTAAGTACTTTGGGAAGCAAGTTCAGGTACTACATCCTTGTTTTGGTACGTGCAACCGCACTGAGTGCGGTTAAGAAGGAAAAGCTCGGTTATCTTTTTTGCCGTGAACTGTTCAAATAGGCAGAATATTCGGCGAGATTTGTCTGCTTGTCTTTCTTCTAATTTTGTTGTTGAGATTTCGGTCATGTGGTTTCCATTGATAAACAATTCAGTGCATTCGGAGGCAGTTGCTTCACCATGGGGCAGGGGAAAGTACGTTCCCCCTGGAAAACATCGTGCTCCGTGTGCCTCCCAAATTTTCAAACAAAACGATATGTCTGCATGTAGTCAGAGTGTGACTATACCAGATTTCATAAGATTTGATTCTTCTTTGAACAGAAAAGGGAGCAAGTTTTACTTTTTTCTTCAAATAAAAAGTCGCAAAACACGTGGGAATTGTCATTTCCAGTCGTCTCAGGGGTTACATGATTTTTCTGTACGCTCCAGTCTGCGCCAATGGGATATAGCGCTCAGGTCTCAGTAACACCAGTGGGTACCACCCCCCCCCCCCCTCGATCTGTGATTTTCCTGCAGTAGATTGAAGTGTGCTTTGATCAGTTTATCAGTTTATGGATTTTACCTTCTTTCATCAAAAATGGTTCCTCACTATTAGAACGTTGGTACAATCCTTCGCAAACTTTTACAATTTTCGTTGTGGTTCTATTTACTTATAGAGTATTATACCAGGTATTTGAATTCACTTTGACCGTATAGTACGTTGAAATAATTACCCACACTTTCAAGACCATGTTTTGAAAACTTTGGGGCTTCCTAGTAACTCAAAATATTGAAACATTTAGCACCATTTTGCATCTGGTCCCCCTTTTCTCATACACCCAGAAGCGTAGTCGCAGGAGGCATGCGACTCTGAAGAAATGAAGAACAACTCATGAAATTCCGAAATTCCAAATTCTCTCCAATGAGAGCTCCATATTCGTCGTCATTAGTTGTTTCAAAACAGCAAAATTTTCCGCGCGCGCTCATAATTTCAATTTGGTAAACTTTTCCTAGCTCTGGGGGTGACAAAATCGGAAATTTTCTACATGTGACACCAGATCATGAAGTGACAACCGTAGCTACATTGCTATTTTTATAAATTTTCTTTCATACAATTCCAAATTTTCTCCAGTATAAGCGATTGACTCAAAACCTTTTGTCGGAGAGCCTCATTTCGTAGGCGTTGGATAACATTATGTAGCAACAACGATCTTTGATCGCCGCTCAGTCTCAGATTTGCGAACAGGATGTACAAATTCGTCAGTCATCCCCCAACTTTTCAATTTCCTTACAGGAAACTCCGAATCCAAACTTTTCTGCAGTTCAAGCTCCGTATTTTGAAATATTCGAAAAAGAATAAAAGCTTTAGCGCACTTTGCTCGCCGCAAATTAAGTCTCCGGTACAGTGGTGTTCACATTTAAAAAATCGTAAAATGTGGATGCTTGCCCACCCCCCTTCCCCCGCAAAAGTGTGTGGCTACCCCGCTGTGGACACCTTACAAGGACAGGAAAAAAAAATTAGGTCAGATGATCCCCCACTTTGAAAATCATATCGACGACCCTGATCAGGTACGGTAACTTGCGCGGCCGGTGCACCTTTCTTTCTTTATATTGGGGGGAGAAATCGATTTTTCTCAGACTTTTAAATGTGTTTCAAAATCTTGCGGTTACGGTTGAGGTAAGTTTGACCCGGTCGTCCGAATCCTATATCACTGATACAAAAAGAGCAGAAATGGTGCTACTTTGGAATTCAGGGGTGTGGCTTGTGTCCAAGAAGCTTTAGCTGATTGGTCAATGTTAATAAAATTCCTTTCGCAATCCTACGAAAAGAAAGAAAGAATAATCCCGGAAAGTGCGCGGCAGGCCAGCCTATTTTGTTTTCTTAGTCGAATGTTAATGTATGGCGCTCTCTTAGAAATTACACAGTCGACATTGAGAATTTGCATCCAGAGAAACAAGAGGGAAGAAACAGCACCGTTGCATTACAGTATGTTACAGATGCTCAAATACACTGACTTCAATAAACTCTTGAGGGGTAAATTTTTTCATAACAACATAGAGTGATCTTGTCTCCTGTACACATTTTGTGCACTACCCTGTAACTCAGTATCTAAAAAGTGTGTTTCATCTGCGAAAAATCAAATCACTTTTTTTTCTCACCAGATTTAAAGACAATTAAAACCTGGCAAATGCCATTTCCAGCCATCTGGGAGGTGTTAAAATCCTTAATTTTCTTTGTGCGCTAAGCGCCAACTGATGGTGGCGCTGTGTTTAGATAGAAACTCCAGCCCCCCTACAAAAGTATGCAGGCCCCCATAGTCGCCCACGAAAAATTCTAGCTACGCCACTGCTTATGGTGATGGTAAATATACACAAAACATTTGATGGTAAATGAAAGAGACTTAAGTTTATCCCGGGGGTTGGTGGGTTGGGTCATTACCTCACTTTTCAAAAATAATTTGTGAGCAGTATTATTATTTTTATTAACAAAATTTATTAAGTTACACAACTATAAAAGTATAGTCTTTTGTGCTGTACAATAAGTCATAAAACAAAACAAAGAAACAGAACAAGATCAAAAACAAAATTAAAAGAAAACTGCACGTTAAAAGCTTGCTTAAAAAGGTATGTCTTAAGTTTCGATTTAAAAATGCCAATGGAGTGACATAATCTTAGATCAGCCGGGAGAGAATTCCAAAGGTGAGGACCAGCCACAGCGAAAGAACGTTTATTAAAAAAGTATTAAATCGAGAAACATATGAACTAGGGAGTCAGAGTGCAGCTGATATTTTAAACCTTCACTCATAAACCGAGGCCATACCGTGGGTGTTTAAATAAAAGTCAGTGGACGAATTTTCAAAAATTTGGCCCCCATAGGGTTGAGAAATCCGCAATGTGAATTTCGTACTAAATTGGGGGGAAGTACACAGTTGTAGATTCATTAGAGAATTCCGAGTCAATCAATGCACAAAACACTAGCAAAGCTGATATTAACTACCAAATTATGGATACGTATATTAATTGTTCAGAAAACGTTGTCTTTTATATCAAAAAGTTTACTGACGAAAGCTTACATATGTTAGCTCACATTCTGCTCAGTTTAGGTTTAGGAAATTTTAAGTTTGGTCGTATAGCAAACTTGCAAGTTTGGAAGAAAAATCTTCCTTTGAAGAAAGAAATGAACAAAGCAAATACTTGTTTTTAGAGCTGCTTGGGGATTGTGTACTGTGGGTTCAGATTTCATTGCAATCACACCGCTGATAAAACAAAATAAGGTAAGGGGTGGGGGGACACAGTTTTAAGATTTTACCAAATCAAGGGAAATTTGTTTCTCCCACAGTTGAATTAATTGACAACTGACGCTTTTTACATGTGTTTAGCAGGAATATGCAGGGATGCGAGATGATATAGTCGAACAAGTTAGGGAGATTCTTTAGCAATATCTTGAAAAATTTTGATGTTACTTTTTTTCAAGTTTCTTTTCTTGAAGTTTATAATCTTCCAGGGAAGGGAGAGCAAATTCCCCGCCACTCTCCCTAAAAGTTGCGGATGTCGTGCTTGCACTATGTGCTTACACTAACGAGCATTGATTGACTCAATTTGTTAGTTAATTAGATGTAGTTTTAAGGTCCAGTTTTTAACCGATTGGTTTTAAGTCGAGCCGGCCACAACCTTTTTCTTCCAATTGTGCCAGTTTCTTTGGCATGTCTTCCATGTACTCCGTTGCTTATGCTGAACGCCAAGCACAATAGTCTTGGTCAAGACGTTTGTAAATTTTCCACTTCTCAGATTTTACATCATCAGGGAGATACAGAGCTTTACGCGAGTACTGTTTCTTGTCACTTACGTCTTTACAGCAGAGTTCTTATCTTTGTTACTGACTTACGCTTTACCTGTGTTTGGACACTTGATTACATAAAAAATAAATAAATGGTGGCTCCCTGTCGCTAAATCAGGCCATATACAGGAAGGAACTAGTCAGTAGCCATGGTAATTCATTTCATCAAAGTTCAAGGACGATACAAGAATCTGGGTGGTACGAGATATATCCTTGACAGCTCGATGTGGCCTTTGTAACTCGAAGACAGATGACTGAGGAACTTATTTTGAAACTACAGTGAAATCTAACATGCAGGTTTCATCTTACTTCCCTTTCGAATATCTTTCATGATATTGCAGTCTTTCGTAAATTTTTGTTTCTTTTTTCAAAAAATACAACACTTTTCTTCCTTCCGTCTTTAGTAAACTTTTCTTAAAGGGCCAAACCTCTCACCCCAAACTACAATCTTGGTTACCCGGATACCGAAATTCTTAATTGGCTCAGCTCTTTGATTGACAGCTAATTCAAACAATGCAGAGTGCCAAAGCTTATATTACACAGCATGAATGGCACAGAAAGTGTTTTGATTATATAAATTGAGTTTTTCTATACTCACCCTGAAGCAATAAACTGAAATTATGTCTGGATGAGGATGAATTTCAGACAATTGTGGGAGGGGCTTCAGTAAAAAGATTAGGAGAATTGGTACTGTTTGGGGTGAGAGAACTGGGCCTTTAAACTGCTAGACAGCCTTTTTAATATGTTGGTCGTGTAAAGGAAAAAAGGCTTCTGAATAAATCTGTTTTATTTCTTGTGGGGTGACTCTAATGAAGACAATATCGAATCGATCAGAAGTCGGTTCTCGTTTTGTTTTTCAATTCAAATACAACATCATATTTAAAAAAACTGCTTTGATGGTGGAAAGGGCTATGCCCTTCCACTAAATTGGCTTGCTCTTAAAGGCAGACAGTCAACACGGTCACCCCATGCAAGTATTGTTTCGGTTGGAAGAACGCAAAATTCTTAATTGTGGAATGATCTTTGATTGACATCGAATTCAAAATATACAGGGTAGTTTCCATCCATGGGTGGCAGCAGGATTTGCCCGACAGCTGACCAGAATTTCAGGGCCCCGGCAAAAGCTATGTTATATTCCGGTGGAACTTGACTTGGCAGAATTTGAGTCGCGCGGAGCGCGTTCAAATTTGGGGCTTTCTTTTTTAACAAATACTTAAATATCTGGAGTTAATTTGAGGTAAAAATTAAAACTTTTGTAAGAAATTTGTTTTGTTGGTATTATAAAAATTTTGGGTGTTTATAGAAAAACCTGTCCTTCATAAGGGGAAAATCAAAAACGTTTTATGGGCGACAGCTGAAGTTCTTTTGGGGTTACGAATTGAATCGTACAAAACCTACGAACTAAGGCTTCGAACCGAGACTAGAAGCCTGTCCGAAAAGTTTTCGCCTTTTTTGAAAGAATTTTTGAAAATTAAGAGCTCACTTTAATGGAGGAATTTTGGACTTTAATTTGTTTTTTTGGTAAGGTTAGAATGAAAAATTTGGATTCTTTTATTAAGTGATATGCCTTTCAGGAGCAAAATTAAGTAGTATGCCGGGTGATTAAAATTTTGCCACTTTTAACATTCTAAATCTAATATTGGAGAAAAAATGTAATTTTATAACAGTTTTTTTTTTTTTGAGGAATCTGACGTTCTCATTAGGAAAATCAAGTAGGGGGTGATCTGTATTTTTGTTGAGATTACTGAAAATCATCATGTAGATTTAGGCCCTCGGACCATATTGGAGCATTCTCCCGAGGAAAAAAATGACTTCCCATGTATTTGAAGTTTTATAATTTATTTATCGTCATAGACGTACGGGAGCGTGTCAGTTTGGGAGGGGCAGAATTGTCTTTTGTCCGGGAAAATGTAATCCTGCCCGAAAGATTATCTTAGTCGAGGGCACAGAATTTTTTGAAAGATTGAGACCACCGGACAGCAGGAAATGACATTTTCTGGGCTCGTAACTAGAATTAAAGAAGTCCTTTCCTTCAGATTTCTTTCGCAATTAAATTATTTTCACTCCATAATACTGAATAATTTACAAACAGGCATTTTTCTGTTCAGTTATCTATTCGACTAAAACACTATCTACTCGGAGCGCCACCATCAGTTGGCGCGGAGCGTACAGAAAACTGTTAAAAAGACTAACCCCTAAGATAGCCGAAATGGCATTTCCCAGAAGCAGTCGCTATTTTGAGCTTTCCCTTAAAATGGAAGTTTCACTTCAATGGAGAAAAAACACAACTTGCTAATGATCAGAAAAGTACCAGATGAAAGATACTGCTACAGTTAGAGATAATGACCTCGTCTGTTTTCGGGGGGAAACTATGGAACGGAATTGAAACCATACTATAATGTTTTTGACTATATTAAGAATCTTCGCTAAATTCAATTGCAAGGTCCACTAAACAGATGAAATTTTTAACGAGACTGCCCGAACTCCACAGACTATAAATGGTTTTACTCCCAATGTATTTGAAAATATGTCACGTTACAAGGTGCTTTCAAATATATATTCCCAGTCACACTTATGGGGAGATTTTCTCACACCACTGTTTATCATTATGTGTAGCTGAAAACGACATTGCCGATATTCATTACCTTTGTGAGAATTCGGCTGTCCGGGCAGGCCAGATGGCAGACCGTTGGCTACTGCGCGCACATGAACAACCTCTCGTCCGTTTTTGTAAGGAAAATTCGGAATTGTGAGTTTCCTTGAAGAATATGGTCTTCTAGTAAACAAGATCAAGAAGGTCTTCCGAGTGACTACAGACCCACATCTTTTATCGTGGGTCTGAGGATGAAGACTCCCTTACGAAATTGGATTTTGTCAACAACAGCGGGTGGGTAGCACGTCCCCGACGGAGGCGTGACCTTGCGCCCTCCGATGGAAGATGGGATGAGGGATAGAAGAGCTAGTAAGAAGTGATTAAAACCGAGCCAGATATGCATTAAATAGCGTTACAAAAGAAAAAAAACAGTTGAAAAAGAAACAAATCATGGTCATCATCCAGTAACTTCGGTCCTTCACGTTTTTCATGTTTAGGCCCGAAAAATTGCCGTCCTTCCCCAACGGGGGAGGAGAAAGGACAAGTTAGATAGAATGAAGTTTAACAGAGTTAAGAAGAGATTTAAAATCGATTCCGATATGTATTAAAATAGAATAACAAAACAAAAAAATATGTTCTAGATCGCCCATCCAGTAGCTTCAGTCATTGTGGTTTTTTTTTTTTTTTATTATTTTTTATTTTCAGGCCTCCCCGACGAAACCGCCGACCTTCCCCGACGGGGGAAGGTCCCCCCGCTGGCGCCACCCCTGTTTCCATCGTTCTTGCACAATTCTCTTTAAAGGAACATCAGATTTTTCGACGCCCTTCGTGCATCCTGAAACTTTCCCTTCGGCCATTTTTCGGCAAGCCGTCAATTCTGATTGGACTTCGGGTTGCTGGATCCCCGCGAATGAGAGTTTCCTTTGGTTCATCCTTTCACCACCCGAACCGTTGATGAGTTAGCTAGCAAGTTTAATTATACATTGCAAATAAATTCCCCGCCAGATATCGGCAATATGCTCAAAATTAGTTTCCGTGCTTCAACAAGTCATTTCATGGCAGTCTCCTTGATAACACGCACACGGCGTGATGACATTGCATTTGAAGCTAACTTCAGCCGTAGCACAAATTATTACAAGATCTTACTTCATTTATAGCAATTAATTTCTGTAAAATAAACTGAATAGTTTCCTTTATGGTAACAATCAATTAGGATCGACGTGAAAGAGTAAGTTGTCATTCAAATTAATCCAAAAGTGAACAGACCCACCACCCGTAGATACAAATAGGACGTAATGTCAAGGACTCGGTGACTAAAAAAACAAAAAAGCATTTAATCACGCCGAGAACCACAGAGCATCCGAACTTATCAAGGTTATGAATATATGGCCTATTAATCTGTTTGGAAATTTATTTATCTTCGCCTGGGTACTCAGTCCTTCTAGGATGAACAGATGTCCTGGTTGTTTCAACAGTAAAGACGTAAACGCGCAGAGCGCAGTATCTGTAAGAGTATATATTCGACATTAATTAATCGACCCTTTCAGGAGCGCGCCCTCTTCTAGACACCGTTCGAAAAAGTATCCTGTGTCGAAAGTAGCCTACCCACTGCTAATATTGTGACACACATTGGAGACAACGGATCAAGTATTCGCAAGATTCGGTAAGTTTGCTATAATTTGTCATTACGGACTTTACACAGTTTACATTGCAACTTGTGGGTGCATGGGAGTGATTATCTATATTTGTATTATCTATTCCTATGTAATTATGACGTCCTTATGTTGTTCAACCGAAGCCTGACTAAGTAGATATTATAAGTAAGGTGGAAGAAGTGGTAGCAACTGCTTTTGTCAAAGGTTATAAACTGTTTTGATTTCCTTGGTCTAGCTCCCTGCTCGGTCTAAGTGATTTTTAACGGTACAAAGTCAATATAAGGAAGGAATGGTTCATCACATAGATGTCTCAATGAAGCATGTGTTATAGATGTAGATGTTGATACGGATTACATGCGTAATTGAAAACATGTGTCAGGATTTTGTGAGTCTTTATTCCTGTACAGTACGTAGAGTAGCCAATTAGATTCACATGTGAACCAGGTGAACCATTACTTGCGTAGCAGGCTGTGCGACATGTTCCTTGTTCAGTCATTGGAGGCTGTGCAGGTGAGAAAACAGAGTCTGCTCTGTGGGGTAGGTGAATCAGTGAGCTGTAATTGGAGCTCTGTGGGTCTGTGATCTGTGGGCCTGGGCAAAATGAGAAAGGCTCTCTAATCCCATGCTTTGACAATTCTCCTTGCCTAGTACATTTTATCTCTCCATAGTCAAGAGGACAGGGAAGGAGAAGTCTTAATGAAAGTTTTTCTACCCGGAATGAGATTCAAGTTGTTATTGACTGAATGTTTTTTTTTTTTTTCACACCTGTAAAACAATTGTGGCTCCTCCTCCGATTTAAACAAATCCATTACACATTCATGTGCACAGTAGCCTAGTGTAATGATTTTTAATTGGAAACATTCCAGTTATTGGGGACCCACAAGTGACAACACAAGTCATTAACTAGTTTGTGTAAACTTTTGTCTTCCAACAATTTCATTTTTTTGTTTCCAAATAAATATAGGGAAGATGTTTTTCCCAATAATCCACGCATATCAGTGGCGGAACTAGGAATTTCGGTTAGAGGGGGCGAAAATGTCTGCAGGGGCGCTTTGAAGGAGTAAATACCCCGAGTCTCAGCACGATCGAAGCCACGGTATTTCAGACTTTTCATTTGATTTTCCGCACCTGGCCTGGTAGAGGACTACTTTCACATTTTTCCTCAGCATGTTTAAACATGTTTAAATTTTTTATCTATGGGCCTTCGCAGAAGAAAATTCGGGGGAGGGGGGACTTAATTCTTTCAGGAGGAAAGCTCCGCGCCACCATGAGTTGGCGCCGAGCGCAAGAACATTTTTGCCCAAAATGTCTCTCAGGTCCCTGGATGTGACATTTCTAAAGCTAATTTTCCGCATATAAATAGGAAAACACTGAGTGAATTTTAAGAAATATTGATGTTCATTCTTCTTCGTCTTTTTCTTTATGTTTTCTTTGTTTTTTTTTTCAGTTTTTTTTATTTCCAGGGGAGGGCAAGTTCCCCCTTCCCCTACCTGCGATCACGCATGTTTCTATCACTCTCTTTCACATTCTAGTATGAGGTAGTCATTATATTTTGTGTGTTAGCGTCAGGTCTCGATTTAAGATTTTCATGTAATAATGGGCTACATTATAAAGATAAAGATTAAACCTGAAAGAGCTAAATAGCAAGCAATCTTACAGAGGGAAAAAGTTATGGAAATCAACGTTAGGTGTTCATTTTTGGCATCTGGAAATCAAGATAAGTACACGAAGAAACATTAATTAACGTAATTCACATCATGGGACCACTCTGAAACTCTTTATTACGTACATTTTAGAAATAGCCAAAACAAGAGGTCTCCTTGGCTCTCTAGATACCGAATTCATAATAAATAAAAGTAGCCTAAAATTAAGCTCATTTGATGCAATTTTCTGGCTTTTGAGACCACGGAAGTACAGAAATAAGCATTTTCATGGGAATATCGTGCAGTGTTAGAAATAGCCATTTATCATGAGAATCGTCACTTGTAGAAAAGCAAAATGGAAACAGTTCCTTAAAACTCTAAAACCATTGCCATTGTGATAATAGTTTCATTATATTTTAACCTGAACGTTCTCTTGAAATGATTTTGAAAAATGTTGTGAAAGCTATTTTGGTATCTTTATACACTCTTTTTATTGGTTCCTTGTGTGACAAAGGAACCTATGCAGTCACCTTGGCGTATGTATGTATGTATGTATGTGTGTATGTATGTATGTATGTATGTATGCGTGTATGTATGTATGTATGTATGTATGTGTGTGTGTGTGTGTGTGTGACAGATTGGAATGCGAGGTATGTGGTGCGATAACTCAATAACCAAGTGATCAATTGTTTTCAAACTTGGTATGTATGTAGATGTTGTAGAGTAGATGTGCCCTCATCATTTTTGGTGGAGATCAAAGATCACTGGTGATCACCAGCGGTCAAAAAGTGAACTTCTGTTAGTAGCTGTAACTCGGTATCCGTTGTTCAAACAGAGGCATAATTTTACGATAAGTTACATTGGTAGGAGGTGAAAATGTTGGTACATTAACCATAATAATTGGAAAGGGTCAAAAGTAATGTTTTATTGATATCTTGCCACTGAAGCATTTTAGAGGGGTGATGTGATGGAGATTTGTGTTTGTCTAAGTGAAATGCACGTGATGACCCCCTTGGCCTCCCTTGATCTCATTTGACCTTTTGACCTTTGTGACTTTTTTGTGACGTCTAGATTCGTCTTGATCAGACAAACCAAAAAGGCCATTACACTACCCTCCTACGATGTTCCTTACTTGAGTTACTGACATTTAAGTGACAGGCTAGTTAGTGTGTAGGTCATATGTTGCAATTCCAGGTATGCAGTAACCTAAGTAACCTGAGTAACATAAGGGGATGGCATAATGGAAAGTTGTGTTCGTATAAGTAAAGTGCACGTGAAGACTATTTGGGTGATATGTCTTTGTTCAATTTGTTTAAAAGTCCAGCTGAAGTTTAATGCCTTTAGACAAATGCAATGTATAAAAGAAGAATTATAACCCACTCGCAGTCTAGAAGCAGTTTAGCGAACAATCAGGATAGTAATGCAATTTTTATTAAAAAAAAACCTTTTCCTCATATACAATATTGAATAAAGTTATTTGCAATGCCAGCCATATGGTTCCAATTTCAATAGTAAAATATGAAAACAGTTTCTCTTCTTTACCTCTGCTTTTACCCTAGGAATAAAATGGTGTTTCTAACACCCTCTTTAGGTTAAAAGGTCAAGAAGAAATTCATTTATTAGAATTTACAGAGCTATGTTTGTTTCTTGGTCTTCTAGCCAAATTGTGAAGAAGAAATAGGTGGTAATAAATCAATCTCAGGCTGCCTTTAGTAGCACACTTGTGGGCTTTTCCTTATTTTTGCTTTTGAGGCAAACACAGTAGGTATTCGGCAACCATGACATAATTTCTAGTCATTCATCATGAATTTTGCTGGTCATGAATGACCAGATGACTGTTAAATTTCTTTGGTTCAAAGGGGACTTTGTGTTTATTTAAAATCAGTTTTGACCTACTTTGACTGTATTTGACCTTTGTGACTTTTTTGTAATGTCTGGATTTGAATTGTTGAGATTGACCAAGAAGGCAATTAACTACCCTGCTATACTACCCGAAACTCAAGTATCAGTGGCGTAGCTACTGGGGGAGGGGGGGCAGGGGGAAAGTTGCCCCCCTGGAAAAAATTTTGGGGAAATTTGATGAAAATGGGGAATTTGATGAATCTCCTTTTTAGTACAAAAATTTCTCAAAATTTTTGGTAGAATAAGAAATTGTGAGACATTTCTCATACATAATTCGTATTTTCATGCAACAAATTAACTCAGATTTCGTCAGTGTCGCATGAACCGGCCCGATTCGCGTTCCACAGAAATGTCCTCGTCGCTTGGCAGATTGAATGTTCTCTTGTGCTTGAATACGCACGGGGGTAATGATCAGTGCATTTCAGTGCACAGGAAGCTGTTATTCAGGTGATACTTTGGGAATTCATCAGTAAAAGGATGTGAAAACTGGCAAGTCACTAGCGTAGACCCCCATGGTTGTTTTGTTCTTCTACAAGGCTACAAGCTAGCAGTAGCTGTACGATTTTGCTCTGTGTACATAACGATGGATCGGGCTGAAACAATCCATGGCCAACGATAAACTTAAAGTTAATCTAGAAATTAGAATTAAAGGGATCCGTTGGCACACTTAGATTTTGTTACTTAGCCTTATCCTTGGAGACTTACAAGCTAGTTAGGGAAAATAGCTTTCTGCTCACTTTGAGTGTAGCAATAAATGAACAATGAGTACCTTGTAGCCTTCTACACATAACAGACTGTTTTTATCACAGGATATCCTGTGTGATCGAGCCACTATTAGGCTTCCTTAGTGGCGTCCGAAGGGGAGACCATTGTGCCATGCCCCCTCACAGATGCCATTTTTTCTTTGTTCTTAAAAATAGGTAGTAACTTTATTAACACAGATTTTACTTCAAAAGATAGCATATGTGGCACCAGACTGCTTATAAGGACACCCAATTTTTCAAAATTTTTCAAAGGGGAAGGATTGCCCCTGCAAGGTCTTTCAGTGATGCCAATTTTTTTTAATTCCTACAAATAGACCAAGGCAAATGCTGTCAAATTCCAATTTTTACTTAAAAAGGTAGACTCTGTTTCCCACTGGTGGCATCGATAAAAAAGACTTCACGTTTAGATTCTCTTTACAAGCATAAATACGCTATTTTGACCATCTGAGGGGTCTGATTTTTCGAAATTTTCTTTTCGCTCCGCGCCAACCAATTGTGGCGCTTCGCTCGGTCTTTTGGGCAAAATTACATATTTGGAGTAAAATTAGCTCTTAACTCTATGAAAACTTTGCAGTTTGGGAACATATTTTGAAGTGAGCATTTTATTGCAAACGACAAACGAAGAAAGCGACTGGCTAGATTCTTCGTATTAGCCTGGAAAATGCTATTTCCGGCCATCTAAGGGGTCTGATTTTTCCAAATTTTCTATACGTTCCGCGCCAACCAATGGTGGCGCTCCGCTCAGATAATCTTTATGAAAAAATAACATTTTGTGGGCAACTAATACCGATCAATGCTCTTTTATTTGGACTTCTAAAAGTGTGCAATTTAATGACAAGTTTTACTTCGTAAGGTCATAAATGGCATAAGAGTGCATGTAAAGACACACTCTAAAAAATATTTAAACTATTTTGTTTAAAAATTAGGATACTCACGAAAATGAGTTTTTCTACTCGAAAAAGTGAGTACTTCAACTGAATTTGTGCAAAATTTTACACAAATTGCTGAATTTGTGCAAAATTTTACACAAATTGAGTTGAAGTACTCACTTATTTCGAGTAGAAATACTCATTTTCGTGAGTATCCTAATTTTTAAAAAAAATCGTTTAAATATTTTTTAGAGTGCACAAAAGTTTCAGTTTTATCCTCATGAACCACCACGATTCAAATTTTAACACTGTTCCTGTCAAAGTCGAAAATCTTGCACCATTTTGCATGTAGGCCCCTTGAAAACGTCAAAAAAAAAAAAAAAAAAACCGGACACCCCTCACCTTAGACCATACTGCATGCCCCTCCCCCTTGAGAGAAATCCTGTGTACGCCACTGCTTTATTACATACAAATAAACCAGATATTGTTTACCAAAATAATATTCTTTGTTATTTCCGATTGCTCTATGTTATACTTTAAGATTAAAATGCAGGTAATATTACAAAATGACATGTAATGTTGTTATACTTGTAAGTTTGCATATTTTATATGAAATACATACACATTGACCGGGAAAAGTTTTGGGGAAATTTCATACCTTTGCCCCCCCCCCCCCCTGGAAAAATCCTAGCTACGCCACTGTCAAGTATAACATTTTAGTGAAAGGTGATGAGTGTGTGGATTTGTCGCATGGAAGTGGGCAGTGTGCAGTGTGATAATTTGAAAAGTTAAGTGTTCCATTTCTCTCAAACTGCAAATTTAATGTGCGTCTATGTTTTTAGGTGATGGCCAAAAGTCATTGGGGCTAAAGGTGCAAATTATGGCTTACTCTGCGACTACCTTAATACAATATCATCTTAAATGAAAGGAACCATAGTGCTCTTGGGCTGTTGTTGTCTATGTTTACAATCATTCCCAACAACAAGATCTTGGGCTATTTGCGCTACAATTATTAATGCGCCCTTGGCAACATCTTTTATTGGCCGGGAGGGTTAATTTAATGTCAGTCTGTGTAGTTTTAAAGTTTATAATCACGTTTGGTGTCGAAGCAATGCACTTAGCACAGTGACAACATTCATTAGTGCGTACAAAGCAGGAAGATACTTTTCGGCAAAACCTATCCCTATAGAATAGGGATCCCTACAGAAGATGACCCTTTTAATCAGAATAGAGCAGTATACAGTTACCGGTGGCTGTTTGAGCATTTTGTTATCTGGACCTTAAAACAACGCCATTAAATCATGTCTTTTGCCAAAAATGGTGCAAGAGTAAAGTATGTTAAAAACACAAAAAGGGCGCCGACAGACGATTTTCGTCCGTCGGGGGGGGGGGGGGCGCCCCTGACCACGTGGCAGCTCCGCCACTGACGTATATTTCAAGTTACATTACTAGTAAGTTAACTCAAATCATCACCAAAAGAATCCATAAATGTCTCAAATGTACGTCTCATTCTTTCAACTTATTGATGAAAAACAAAGATTTCGGCGCACCCTACACTTCTCAAATTGTGCCTCCCTTACGTTTGGTATAAAGCCATACAGACGTACACTGCTCTTAAAAACATGAGTACGTTTGGTCAGGTCCCCCCCCCCCCCCGCCGACTGACCAAAATCGTATTGTGATGAAAAGGATCATCTTCTGTAACATAGGGATAGGTTTTGCCAAAGAGTATCTTCATATTCTCATCACTGCCCCAGTTTCTACCATCAACCCAGTGTAACTGTGGTGATGGGGGTGCAGGCATTTTCAGTACATAAGTTGAGGTGAAAATCCTATGAAACTCTGTAAACGAGAAATCTTATAATTTGAGGACGGATTTTTAAAACACTTTTGTGTGCTGGGTATGACTTTTTGTGTAGCAATGACAACCACCGCGAATACAGACAAGATTCACACGGACGTACTGGCTTTGAAGGGGACTCCATTTAGGCCGATGAGATGTTTACACGTGTAAAGTATATGTTTTTCCTACAACAGTCCCGACTAAGCTAGTAAGTTGGCTCAGAGAGGTTGGCTGCAATTTGGAACGTTGTTATACATTTTCAAGGAATCATTGACAACATTGAATTATGAAATTTGCTTTAAATCCCCTAAAAACTGACAAAGTATGGTAATCCAGAGAAAAAAGCAGCAAGAAAGTCACAATCTCGACATGTATCTCTCTGATAATGAAGGCCGTGGCTGAGCCGTAAACCCAAACTTACTACCAGTCTGATGATATAAGTATAACATTTAAGGCCTTATTTCATGTTAATCATGCTCTTCAAAGCTATATTCTTAGACACTGTATGCTTGGGTAAATGTCATAGGAATTCGGAGAGCGACAAATACAATTTTCTCCCTTCTAAATTCGAGAAAGTGTTCCAATATATTCTTCTAAGAGGCCTGGGAAATGACTTTTTCTGCCATCCGAGTAGTCGATATCTTTCAAAATTTTCGTCTCGTCACTGATGGTGGAGCTCCTGTGAGATATTGAATCTTTTTCATCAGAAATCCAAGCCTTCTCCAAAAGGTTTTTAGCCCTCCATCAGGTCTCCATCACAGGAGGGAGTTACCAGAGCAACTCAGACACACTTAGTGGTCCGCCTTGCACTAATTAAAAAAAAAAAATACCCATGTTTTCCCATTGTCAGATGTGATGTTGATGTTGTAGTCTTGTTTGTAGCTCATTTGTTGAAAATATTGTGTATGTTGTGTCTCACATTAAAATCAGAAAAATTAAAATGATCAAGACAGATGTTTTTAAAGGGTGGGCGAGGATGGCTTTTAAGGTTGAGATCCAGTCTCGTCTCCAGCCTCCTGATCAAACATCTTCCTACGACACTGCTTGGAGCTACCATATGATAAAACCACGATTAAAGTTTAGTTACTACACCTTTCCGTAACACTGTGGAATTTGTGAATACTTCGAAAACCAGACATATCATAAAGCAGCTAGCTCTGCTGGACGCAGGGTGTGGTTATAGTTACTCTGCATGGGGAGTATTATTCTGTCAAGCTTTAAAAAAAATCATTTTTGGACGCTAACCGTTCATTAGAAAATAAGTAATAATAAGCCTTTCCAACAAGAAAATGTTATCTATATTAGTTTAACCTCTTATTCCGTTATGGTGGGGAGGACAGGGGGAAGAGAAACTGGGAACAGCAACCTGTTCTCATATTTGTTGTAGCAGCTCTTAAGTTTAAGACTGAGAGATCTTATCGTGAGTATATTGTCGCAACTTTGTAGGAGTATATCAATGTACCTACCCCTGTCACAAAGAACGTAAAACACCATATTGTGGACTTGAGAAGAGTTCGTTTACCCAAGAGATGATACCATCACCATCATACACACGACCATCAAGCTACCAACACGGTAGCTGTATGATGTGACATTACCCCACTAACTCTGCAGGGAGTGCCATGACAAGACCTGTGTTCACATATTTTGTATCTTTAGTACTGGAGGCGATAAGCACTGTTAAACAAGACATTTCCTAACAGTCGCATTGAAAGCTAGAATTAAATGTAGGTTTTTTATAGTTAGACTGGGACTCGTACAAATTGCAAAGAGTAAGAAATAAAAATCATTCCATAAGGATGGATCCGCTTATATGTCAGTGACTTTCAAATCAGTTGATTAACCAATCAAGTCAACGTATGCGAGTTATATTTATTAATTATGTGTTCTTATAGTCAATTGTATTTTCATATGTCTTTATTAAAAAAAAAGTGAAAGCTCATGTTGTACATTATTAAGGCTTAGGTTCGGATTCATGACTTTCTGTCTTATAACCAATGTAGCCTACTCCACTATTGATTTAGTTCATGGCGTCCCCAAGGGGGGGGGGGCAAAGGGGAACTTGCCCCCTGGAAAATCAAACTTGTGAAAAATTAATTAAAAAATAAAATAAAAAAATGAAATATACATCATCAAAATATCTTTACTCACAGCGTCAGTTTCTACTGAAATATGCGGACATTTGACCAGGAATAGCAAAAGAGAAGACGGCATGCTGAATAGTGAAATCGTTATTTGGGGACCAGCATTCGTGAAATCTATTCGAAATTTGTAACTGTAAAACCTATGTCAAAATTGTACTAGTCAGGTATGTAGTGTGCATATGGCATCCGACTATTGATGAATGCGTCGGTCTTGGCTTGGTCCCGTGTTGATCTCAAGTGGCGACGCGCGGATGTAGGCTGGGATATATAAGGTGAATATGGGGGAGGGGGGGGGTATGATTCATAATTGGGTATCGGATATAGGCCTATATAGGCTGTTTGACAGTTTTAAGTTTTATTATGCACAGGCGTGCGAGGCCGTGACCGAGAGGCAGATTTCCCTTCAAAAATTTTTACATTGAAAATTCTGAAAATCTAAAAATTACAGACCTGAAATTCCTGTTTCAGGGCTGGGTACATGCAGCTTATAACACTCGCCAAGTGTCGTTTCCGGCCATCAGGGGGATTTGTGAGACTCAAACTTTTCTTGTACGCTCCGCGTCAACTGATGGTAGCGCTCCGCTTAGATAGTGTTCACAATTCAATCATCCATGAATGACCTTGACACCCCCCCCCCTTGCAAAAATTTCTGCGGACGCCCATGATTTAGTTTGTTGTTGTCCCCTTCAGTTCCACGACTGTAGCTCCCTCAACAATGCAAATGTACTTGTGATGACGGTTACAAAATTCCGCTCGGCCCGTACTTTACAGTATTCAATAAGCTGACAAAAAGAGCTTCTTGTGCAGAAGCAGTGAAAGTTTCGGTTTCACCGAAGGGCCCTTTGTCAGCGGAGGGTCGGAGGACTTTTGAAAAAGTTAGAGGAATTTAAAGAGCACGAAGCCGTATTCCCGTAAATCTGGTAGGTCGACTTGGACAAGATGTTTTTTTCCGGGAAACAACAGATTCAAGTTAAAACTAGCGCTATCAAGAGGTGAATACCCACACAACCAAGTGCTCAGGTAGCTTAGGAAAGGGTTTTTGAGGGCTGTACCCCAACGGCCAAACTCTATTAAAAGTAGTAAAAATGGCAAAAAGATATCACAGTAAATTTCCTTTCTTTTTTCCAACCCTCTATTTAAACTTACTACATACACATAAATATTTTCCTTTTTGACACGTACTAACCACCAGGCAAACGGCGGCTCCTGATATCCCTAAACAACAGCATTCAACTTCACATTTGACATTAGGGGATCCCAAGTTTTGTTTAGCGATAGCGAAAACCTTCCGGTGCCTCAAGTTACTCCCCTTCCTATGCCAATCGGTGGAATTCATCGTTTGGCACCACTTCACACTTCCTGTGCACGGCACTAAGTAAAGGTATTTCTGTATATACCTTTGGAAGTCTGAATACTAAGCAACCCAACCAAAATTTGAACTAGGTGATTAGTTTTTTTTTTTCCAAAATGACATTGGGTGTCAAAACGGTCTCCACTGAAATAACAATTATTTAGTAATTTCCATTACCTGCTGGGTGACTTTCAGTCGGATTTACAATTAAGAGGTCCTAGGTTATTGATTTCTGTATAATACTCACCAGTCACAAAGAGTTGGTGATAATACAACCAAATAATATATTTGAAGGCTTGAAGGTCAATGGAAATTTCACACATTGTACAATTAAAGCTGTGTTTACTGAAAGAAATTTTTTACCCCGAAAACTCACCATAAAGTTAGTCAACGTTGACGAACTTCAAATAGCTTCAGCAACCAGGTAATTACAAACATATTTAAAGAGATAACTACGACAGGGTGTGTACGTGTTCACTGGTGCTTAATTTCACTCCAAAGGCGTTTTGAAAGATGGCAATTCGAGCGCTCGGGCGTTTGGACGCTCGCTGGTGCTGTCACGTCGCCAGCGATTACAAGCGATCGAAAGGAGAGTTTCATTTCACTTTCTCGGCTTGTTATTTGGGCTGTGTTCACAATTGAACTAACCGTCATGCATTATGTACAGGGTAATTAAAAAACAAGCGTGTGGCTGGATTCATCTTGTTAGCGCGTGTACTGACGACAATTGTTTTCAATTACATATTTACAAGACGCTCGGTTGGTTTCGCCTCTCTTCGCTGGCGGTGTGAACGCTTTTTAAAGGAGAAATCTGCCAAGGTTTTTGGGCGGGTCGCGATTTTTTTCTTTGCGGTTAAAAGGGGAAATTATTTCCAAAAGTCACCCTTATTTAAACTAAGTTATTACAATCAATCAAACAAGTACAAAAATAAACAAACAAGAGGGCAATCCACGGAGTTGCATATCTCATCGCTAACATGTGCGCAAGTTGGTTACAGAACTTGAACTATTTATGTGCTAGAAGTTTTATCTGTGCTGTTTTTATGCTACAGTAGAATTTCATTGACGAAAAATACCATACTAAAGCTGCATGCCACAATCCTTTGAAATTCCTATTTGAAGTCCATTTGGGAATCGATTTTTTTTTTTCGTTCCAAGGGACGGAAGTTTTTTTTTCGTAAGATAGCGAGGGGAAAGAATATGGCACAGACCAATCAAGTTCTTGGAACTATAGGCGCACCCCTTATTCAAAAACAAAAAACATCATTTGGATATTTAAATTCTGACACCGGATTATAAAAGAACTGGAGAAGGGCTACCCAATCTTTGTAACGGTTGCCCTTTTAATCCAGTAGGCCTATCTAAGATTTTGGAACAAATTTATTTTTAAGATGTTGGTATCCCCTTGCAACACTCTAAAGAAAACTAGCTTGACTGTTACACTTAACTGATACGGATATGAACGCAACGATTAAAAAAGTAAGACGCTTTCGCGGACGCTTCAGACAAGTGCGTAATTGTTATTATTCAGGCACTAGCTGTATGAGCGTATTCTCCATCTTGACGCGACGGCAAACTTCACGTGTGCCCCGGATCGCTGATATGCGCATCATGTGCGTCTCAATTAAAAAACTGGGCGTGTGCGCCATGTTGAACGCGTGGTGTTAGAAGATTTCCGGCCGACGCACAAACCTTTTCTGCGCACTGGCCGGTGGCGAATCCTAGCCCGTGGCAAGGAAATTGTCACGTACCTTTTTTGGCGATGCTTCAAAATCGCCAAGATTTCAGGGCACTAATATGTAAGATAGGTAGGCCCTATGCCTAACCTAATGTTAGTCACCCACAGTTTCATATCTTGGGTTATTCCTTGCCACGGGCTAGGATTCGCCACAGGCCAGTACGCAGAAAAGATTAATGCGTCGGCCAAAAATCTTCTAAAGTAAGTTCCTCGGTAACTGTTCTTTGGGTACACCTTGACATTAAGTGAATGATTTCCCTACTAACTTATGTCCATAAATACCGACATACGACGTTTTAAATTTCCAATTACAGGCCAGGCTCAGCCCATTTGAAATTCGAACTAATGCGAAAAAACGTATGTGAACGCGTCTCAAAAATGGGTACCAGGGAGCTCACAATCATCGAATCATGTGCATGGTAACGCGTGTTAGTGCATACATAATTGCAAACACCGGTGCTACAATAGCAGTGAGCGTGGCCACTGACTACATTGTGAATTGTGCATTGCGCGGTGACTGCTTAGTATTCGCAATAGCATCTTCATCAAACAGCTCATACGGTAAAGACGCCCTCGTAGTGGGGACGCGCTTGTTTTGGTCTGCCCACACATATTCATTGCTGTTCTTTATAACGACCGAACCACGTCTTTCTTGCAATAAAACAGAACTATTTTTACCCGCGCGCATAAACACACGAATATATTGGCCAATGATTTGCTCCGAATCCCCACCATGGTCTGCGCCTTCCACTCTGTATGTTGGACTCTGTATTGTGATGCAATCGTTTTCACGAGGTTGCTAAGATAACATAACTTTACCGAACGTTACATTAGTTCCACATCTAGATGCGCGCCGTAGGGCAGGGTTTGTGCCGCCAATTGCGTCATAAAAGTCAGGCGAGGTGTTGCGGCATTTTTCGAAATTGTATTTTGAACGCAGTTTTCCTTCGAATATCATTTATGCCGAATTGTACGGGTTTTTTAATGGGGTGTGAGATGATATTTGTAAAATACTGTATCTAATCTTGCAATACACAAAAATTTTTATGGCCGTGTCATGCCCGCTTTAACCGTTGACAATCTGCAACGTGAACTATGTCCTTGGTTGCCATGACAACCTCACATATCGGTACAACTTACAGTATCATGCCTAGGCTATTACACTTAAACTTTCAGATTTGTGGGATGTGTCCGTTAAGAGTTAAAGTGAATACAATAAAAAGTATGTGACCCCCTGTCACGTGACCTTTGACATTGGTTGCCATGGAAACTACATATTTTGGTAGAACTGGTCTACCCTATTATACTTGTGAAGTTTCATGTAAAATGAAGGTTATCTTTGGAAGTTTTAGTACAAAATAGGGAAAAAAAGGTTTTTTTGCAAAATGTGACCTTTGACCTCTGACCTTTGACCTTTTCTTCCGAGGGTCTGGGAGACACAAGTTCCCACCCTGGGGTACCCACCTACCAATTTTGAAAAGAATCGGTCCAGCCCACTAGGAGGAGTTTGAGGGACAAAAACGTTGTTTTACGAACAAATTATCACTTGAAAATTTTTTGGTCCACTCTACCACTTGACCTTTGGCATCTCTTGCTATGGCAACCACATATTTTGGTAGGTCTAGATTCAATCAGCGTATGTGTGAAGTTTCGTGTCAGGGGAACGTTTCGTTTTTGAAATATAGCAGAAAATGTGATTTTCACCGAATTTGACCTTTGACCTGTAACCTTTGACCTTCACTTCCGGTTGTGTATCAAAATGCAATTGTTCTACCTGAGGTACCATCCTACCAAGTTTGAAGAAAATCGGCCCAGCCGTTTACAAGATATTAAGAAAACAAAATTGGACACACACACACACACACACACACCCCCCCCCCCACACACACACACTCACCCACCAACACACGCACACACACACACGGACAGGTTTTGACCCCTCTCTCAGCCATGGACCTTCAGTTACCCCGGGGTACCTCACCATGGGTTAGACCTCGAGACTAGTAACCTGGGAAAATTTACCGTTACCATGGCAACCATTGCGATTTAAGCTGGCATTGCCATATATAGCCCAATCATCCTCCTCACGGAGCGATGAGATAACAAACAAATAAAAAACAACCAATCAGAAAAAACAAACAAACAAATAAACAAGCAAATATATTAACATAAAAAAGTTAAATAAAGATTAAAATGGAACCCCTCTCTCGTAAAGCTCAGCATAGCCTTTTTTGAACGCACCGTTAGTCACAACCCGCTGCAGTTCGGTACGCGGTTTCCTTTTTCATCGTACAACTAATAGGGGGGGAAATTCCTTTTCACGAAATTTCCAAAAATATTCCTATTGGTATTCAAATAAAAAGTGGGTTCTGCTCCCAAAACGTTAAAGATTTCGGCTTTGGTCCATGGGAACGCATCTTTACAGACACTACTCTGTCTCTAATGAAGGTGATGGTGAAACTACCGGTCTTTTCACTTCAGGAAAAGACCTTCTCTCTCTAACGTAAGATTTGTTGGGGCGTAGCAGCTTTCTGTGCCAACCATTTCTTGTCTTCGGTAATAAGTTATTTAGTTGGATGAAATTTTAAGGCTCAGTTTCTAACCAATTGATTTAATTTGAACCGGTGAACGCCCTTTTTAAAGTTGTGGCTCACCGGTTTGCTTTCCCTACTCCATTGCTTATGCTGAGCACAAAGCACAATGGCAGTTGGTTCCATTTTTAGTCTTTGGTATGACCCGGGCAGGCCAGGAGACTAAAGTCAGATCTTCCGGCTTGAAGTCCAATGCCCTTACCACTTGACCATGTAGTCATGTTCGTCTTCTGCAAAACTTCAAGTTGATCACACTTATCTCAGAGATTAGCAAGTTTGTGAGGTACTTGTATCGTAACTGCAGCGTTGAAATAGAAAGACACGTGTGAATCATTTAACGATTTTTGAAATGAGATTGGGGGAGGGGAATGAAATACCGCACCTGCTCTCGCCATACGTCTATACAACCCTTTTTTATTATGTCATAGTACAGTCAGAGAGGTGTTATTAGATAGCACCTCCCTGGTACATTATAATGGATACCGACCCTGTCTTCGAAAGGCGACATCTTCAATTCGTAGTAAACTGTGTTGCGTTTGAAATGGCGTGGGTGATATAGACGATGCATTGCTTACACTAAAAAATGACATATATAAAACCCTCTGTTGAAATCGTGAACTTTTATCTGGTTCAAGTTGTTTGAATATGCAATTTATAGTTTTTGAAATAAGAGGAAGTGCGGAAAAGACTACGGGGAGTGGTAGGCGTAGGTTACACTTCAGCCTCCAAACAGCCTCCCCACCTCAATTGACACATATATCTTATTTCAAAGGTCTAATAATTTCATACCTGTGTTGTCACCTTTTTAATTTGTTATTTTATAGTGTGTGAATTCAAAGGTAGATCATAAACCGTACATAAAATCTCACAAATAGACCTTTCAGTTTACACTGGACAAGTTGAGAAATTTGGCACTATTTGTTGATAAGCCACAGGGTCAAATATACCTCTGTTTAATACACTGTTTGCGCATGCGTATATATACATCGGCCTGCCCAGCGAACGTTCATCCCTAACCCGGCATTGTCTCCAGTGAAAGTTCACTGGATTCGTATCTGCCACTAAGACTGCAGGTACAATTCACTAATTTCCCGGTAAATGTGTAAGCCTACATTTTTCGGGAAATGAATGTCACAAGTTATACATAGTCAAGAATTCATCAATATAATATCTCGTCTGTCAGTCTGTAAACATTACTTTACATAGCTTAGTGTTACGTTTGACATGCAGTAATCCATTCCCTTTAGAATATCGTTAGCTAACGTCAAGCAGGCCGCTTCAGCTAATGGCTCTCACTTCATATTTCTGGTGTCTTTGTGTTTTCAGAAGGAGCGTAATTCACATTAAAGGGATTTTATTGACTTCAAAATAAGCTGGAAAACTTCCTCTTTCAGGAGGTGAAAACTGCATCTCAATAGCATATAGTGGAAGATACTTATTTTCAATGCAATTTTTTTCTTGAAATGTAGTACATCATGGGCCGGAAATTTTACTATCATTAATTTGACATTGCATTCAATTGACTTATTATTTTGATGCGGCGTATAATATCAGGAGAACATCATTTTTTATCTTTAAGTGTCAATGACGTAATTATATTTAATTATTCTCAATTTAAAAACCTAGGTGCAATATTTGATTCGGAAAGGTCAATGGAAAAGTTTGCTACGTCTAAATGTCAAAATGCACTATATATCATCTTCGATTTATTGCACAGATTCGTCATTTTCTTGATGAGGATGCTACTATAACTCTTATTCAGGCTCTTTTGATATCTATATTACGCAAATTCCCTTCTAATTGGTGAAAGCAAATTGTATGTCAGACGTTGAATATCGTGTGCGTTTTAATGTTGTGTTTTAATTGTTTTAAAGGATATGTACCCGATCATTTAAATAAATTATTAAATATTTACGGACCGATTCGCTTACTTTTGTGACCTTCCCAGCTACTACTCAATGTACCTAAATCCCTTTCCCGTATGGGAGATCGATCAATGGAAGTCTATGCTTCTAAAGAATGGAACCATTTACTGCTTTCAATTAGATCTGTCAGGTCTTTATGTTCCTTCAAATGTACGTAGTTTAAAGACTTACTTTTTAGAGTATTTTAATGATTTCTGTTGACCCTGTTAATTATTTAGCTCTATGGATGTGCTAATTTCTTGTTGCTTTTCTGAACTCTTTTTTGTTACCTGTACGTTTTAATCGATCTAACTTTCTTGCGTTTTGTTTAAAGCTTCATTGTCTTTTTTTCGGTTTTAAAGCTTTTGTTGTAAAGCACTTAGAGCTTACTTTCAGAGTTAGTGCTATAAATATAATTTAATTATATAATAATAATAACAACAGTTCCTTTTTTCCCAACCTAGGCCTCCTTACTTACTTTCCTACTACAACAGTCTAAAGTCTAAACCTCATCTTCCTCCAGACAAAGTTCTAGTTTATTGCTTCAGGGTGAGTGCACTAGACCTCAATATGCAATCAAAACACTCTCAGTAAAGAACATACCGCGTTTTATGAATTTGAGACCCATCAAAAAGCTGCTTCATTTGAGAATTTCTGTAGACTACTGTAGTTTGAAATCAGAGTTGTCTGCCTTCGTTTGTCATACCGTACATATGCTCGATCTACAGGAATTGATATTCAAACATTCCAAACAGTGTCTAATTTCAATTATGAAGAAAAACAAACGGGTTCTGAAGCAATACTTACATTCTGTGGCCTTGCTGTAAAGTAGAGGTATTTAGGAAAAGGGTATTGCGAGAGGTTTTAGCGAACATTGTACCGTATGGAATATATCTGTCTTTCTTACTAGACCATAGTGAAAAGCTACCAGAATGTACAATGAACATTAAACATCGGCCGTCTACGTTAACTGCTTAAACCACAGGTATTCCATTCTTTCGATCCATCACGCGACCGACCTAGTTGGTTACGCAACTATCTAAAGGACATCTAACAGTATATATGAAGTCGGAGAACCCGGAATCTCATAAGCCTGGGAGTCGAACCCTTTTCCCAAAGTCCCTCGTCCCTCTGGCAAAGAGCCGTTCGGCGAAACCAACCTTAAAACTGCTTCCCGGGGAAGCTATACGTCCACTTAATATAAAATATCTGCACCGCTCGGCTAAAGGTGTACGTGCACACACGCAGAGACAGTGGCATCAGCTTTGCAATAGACACATTCCACAGGCTTATTTTAACCCTTTACCATTGTTTGGGTCCTTTTGGACCCATGCGGAGAGCTCGGCTGTCACCCATCTTTATTGTTTCACGCGGAGCTCGAAACTGCGAGTAGCTACCCGAAAATTCGGCCACAACAACGAGAGAGACAATAGTTTAAGGTCACGGGGTCAACGGCCTACGGAAGCCGATGCGGGGCGGGCTACGTCCGCTTTTCCGCCCACTCCCGAGGCGCGCAGATATGCCCCGATCGGAGCACAACGGTAAAGGGTTAAAGACAACACTTGACCAACCTCAAAGCCTAGAGACCATTTACATTATTGGTCTGTCATGCGTGGCTCCATTCTAGACTGGAAGAAAAGAATAGAACACATGATCTTAGCGAAAAGGCCGAGAACCCTTGTACTCAGGGGAGAATCTAGCATTTTTGGTTAGCAGGTGAGCTGTCTTTGTGAACCTCGACACTTGAATAAACCGCAGTGCCTCTCAATGGCTCACTAAGAACAGTTGTTCGAAAATACTTAATGATGGGAAAGATAGCTCATGATTTTTTTACCGCGTTTCGCTGTAAGTACACTGAGCAAAACTGAGATGGGATCGTGATACTTTGTTCAACCTTTCGCAATTTGACTTTGACTGTCACTTTTGCCCGACTTCAGATCCCCAACCAGGGCAAAATCTCTGCGCGAATGAGGGGTGCAGCCCCGCCCCCGTACTGCCATGGTTAGTGTAATTACATACGTTACATATACATTTCAACGTTAATGCGTGTCGCAGTTGTGTCATACCGGACATAAAATTTGCAGCAGTGAGAAACTTCTCGACAACATTCTTAGTGGCAAAAGTTATGATTGGCGAAAAACACATGGGATTGGGGACGGTAGGTCTGAGACTTAATTTTGATTTAGGCCTACCTTAAGTACACGCTGAAAGATTTGCTGTTAGCATTCATGATAGCCTAGTCATTGTCAAAGAGCTCTAGGTTTCCGATATTCCAGGAACAACTAACAAGCCGTACTTTGAGAACAACTGGTCGTCGGTGCCTCACATATGGGTTGGCTGTCTTTAAGAACACATGCAGGCTGATTATGTGTTGGACGAAGGTTGTTCAAAAGGGAGAATACATTTTAGCGTATGATGGCAATTTGTTAAACTCGGAGTCCTAAGTGCCTCCTTGGGCAATTTATATGACCTCTATAAAGTCGTGAGAGAGTGCCAAAGTTGAACGAGTTTCACATGTGTAATACAGATTTTATTTTGCCACGGTTTACACGATTCCCCTTTTCCTTGTAACATATACACAGGCAATGGAGTAGAGTGCGAAAGGCGGTCTATCTGTCCATGAATTATGAAAAAGTTGCATAAATTGAAGCATTTTTTCGTTGCAAATGCTGTTATTTTACGTTTGTCTACTCACAGGCTCATTTTAATTAATAGGCTACTGCAATACGTGTTCGTTTTTTTTCTATCGCGCTAAAACTTCACCGGGAGTAGACAGATGCCTGAAACTCTGCCTGTAGTGGGCCGATTATCTGTATGAGGCCTGCCCATGTCGCCGATGTCCGGACGATTTGGATCTAACCAACGTCCCTTCAGACGCCTCCTCTATCTCGGTGGTAATGTTACTGCGACATATCTTTGTCTTCTCCTATTTGCTTAATTGTTTTGTTTAAACTTAATAAACTTTGATACGCTGTAGTGTAACTTGGACAACGTCATCGTTACGAGCATTCCTACTGTGTCTGGATGCCCTTGCCCCCCCCCCCCCCTAAGACGAGTCAAGATTGGGCCAACCGGTGAAGTGCTTCAACCGGTGTTGTACGTTTCTCCCCTCCGGCTAACAACTCCTGGCCAAGGTTCCCCGGAAAATGACTATACTTGACAAGTATTAAAACCTTGGCTGTTTTAATCAAGGCAGTAAAATGATCAGCCTACTTGGGCCTCCCTCAGTAGCAGTAATCAAGAATTGCAACGAGCATTAAATTCAGATGTAGTCCCGAAGGGTTTAATTACCAGAACGGTACTTATGAAGAATTAAGTCGAATACAAATTTGTTGGACACTAGGACTTTCTGGGAAAGAAAAGATTAGTTGTACTTTTAAGGAAAGAACCAACATATGACAATTAAGTGAGAATTCATTTCTTTACCGTGACTCAAATTAACTGTGTTTCATTTGTTCTGACTTAAATTGTAATCATTACGCGGTTACCTCAACCCATGCTACACCTCCCTTTAATTAACCTCATACGTAAAACCTTTGGTCTCTGGTTATTAAGGAAAATGTCGTGCCCAGATCACCTACCCTGGACAGGAAAATTACCACATCAGGTACAAAATCTCGTTAGGGTAAATTAACATCTTTCATACAGGCTGGTGGATTTTCGCTGAGGTGGGGTGGGGTGTTTTCCGGTCGCCACGGCAATGCTAAAAAATTTCACCCTTGTCGTGAAAAAATGCCATCTGAGTATACTTACCTCAGTTAAGATACTGTTGATTATGAATTGCAGGCTAATGGCCGTGCACCAGAATTGTTGAGTGCATAAAGTAAAACGATAGAAGAGAAAAAAAGCAGCGCAAAAAACAAAAACAAAAAGCAGACATGATGCCAATACAAAGAGCGTCGTGTTGTAATCTTACAAAAGTAATTCTGATAGTTTAAAAACCTCATATTTCAGTATTAGTGCAAGTTGACAGATCCATGGGACGGAGGATGGTTTGATGTATGACACTCTTTGGGAGAGCCTAGTAAAGTAAGAGTAGGTGCCACCATCTGACGTCACTTCACAACCAGAAAGTTGTTATAAATACCGCCTCCTTGATGGTCGAACAGCACATTTTTAGGAAGATTCCGAGTTATAGGTGACTTATGCGAAAGAAAATTAGGTTTTTTAAACTTGTCGCAGTTTGTGTCTTTCATGATGTTTCAAGACATATATGTTTCATATTCAGGGTTATTCAAACATATAGATCTCTCATAAATTTGGTAGGTGGCGAGGAATATATTTTCACATGATTCTCATGAGCCATCCATGAAAAAGGATATTCTAAAATTAGTCAAATTTGGGATGACTGCATTTTGCCCTTTAAGTCTAACTTTAATACATTAAAAAAAATAAAAAACGGATGTCACCTTCATTCGTCATGTCGAACTCCATCAGTTTAAGTTTGCGCCTACTTTCAAAAGTCCTTTCGAGTCTACGGCAAAAAGACAACTCTCTGAACCAAACACTTCACGGTTGTCATTTTGACTACGTTGACGAGTATTATTTTGTCTTGTAGGAGACGGGTTTATTTTGGGCCAAGGTAAAGTTCCAATGACAGACAGTTGAAGTGTATGCCTCACTCGAGGCGGGACAAGAGGTTAGAAATGGTAAATCGCACTTTCCTTCTGTTACTTTTGATTTTGATTTGGTATCAGAAATCCCGTGTAAGCTACGTTTGGCATGGTTTGGCAATCCTTTGTTATATAAGTTTTTTATCCATCCTAATAATTAAATTAACTAACTTCATTTCACACTAAATTCATTAATTAAATCAGACACACGGAATCAACAAACCTGCATGTTTGTGAACTGCATGGTGGAGAGTGATTTTTGGTGGTACAAAATGTTTCCAACCATCGTTTTGAGCTTGACAGTTGTGATATATTTATGTGTCTCAATAAAGTTATTGGTCAGTGCATGCAGACTAATGAGCAAGCAGGATATCATTTCACTTATTCTGTCCAATACTCTCCGTCATAAATCCGGCATGACAGTACATAGAATAACAGTCTACCAAAACTCATTGAAGCTACACTCGAATCTCGAGTTTTCTTCTTACGTTTTCCAAGCATCTTTCATGCTATTTCATCATTACATATTGCATATTCAAAGGAAAGCGAACATTGACTCCTGGTAAATGTGGCAACTGAAGAGGAGAATGTAGGCCTATTGTCACATGATTTCATATCGAGCCAATCATGAATTGAAGCAGGACAGTGTACTTCATTAATTTAAATCGTGGGTGACTGCATTTCCCCTTTATGGTATTACAGAAAATCTCCTAAACTCTTCACAATATCTTTAGAAAGGGTCCAACATGTTTGGAAATATTTCTGATCTACATATTATTTATAGTGATCATACTCTCTCCTGCTGCAGAAACGAGTAAAGGAAGCGTAGATGGTGAGCGTAGACGTAGACGGTAGGTGGTGAACCTTCCACATTTAGGGAAGACCCAAATCATCGTGCGCAATGTTATGCAAACGATTTTTTCAGAAAAAAATTTGGTTCCAATGACCAAGCTGGACCGGTTTCTGTTGTCTGGAGCATATAACAATAATATGGCAGTACTGTAACTTCATCTGTAACGAAGCGTCTTGTGCGGTTGTGGGTTTAACTAAAAGCCTTATATAGATAAAGTTCAGATGTTACTTAAAGGGGAAGAGCAGTCGCCCAAAATTATGTGGAAGAAACAGCTTGAACTCACAATTTTCATTTTCTTATTTCCCTTTAAAGTATCTTTTCTAATATTTTATGACGTTAATAATAGATAAGGAAAACCGAGCGGTTACTTCCAGTAAATTTTCCATTTGGGGAGAAAATACAGCCACATGATTTTCAAGAGCCAATCATGAAACAGGACAGTCTGCTACACTACCTGAAGTTGGGGTGTTGCTGTATATTCCCTTTAACCTCTCGTGGTGTAAATGATTAAAGCACTATGCTAGTGTAAGTGTAATATTAAGATTACAAAGTATTCAGGCAGTGTTTCGATGATTCGTCGTCTTATGAGCAAGGATGGGTAAAGGGGGATAGTTAAACCCGGTTAACTGTTTTCAGTTTACGGTAACAGAGTGTAGCATACAAGTTATTATCACACGACGGATAGAAGACGTTCATTTCCATCCAATTCGTTTGAGTGTTTCACCGAGGTGTAGTTAGCGCTAACCAGCCGAGGGGTCAAGGCACTCCGTGATTTCTCTTGTGAACACTCAAGAACTATAATACGAAAGTAGCTTTTTACGAGAGAATGCGAAGTATAGTGGCTGCTTTGCGGGCTTGTTACAGTGTTTTCATTCTGCGCCTTGTTGTTTTTGTTACTTTGTAAGTATTTACAGATTTAAAGGCGTTAACTATGGAAACAGATAATTTATTTAAGGATGTCTCTGGTTTCAACACCCTTTGTGGCATATTATTTGAGGGATATTTCAATTACATGGTTCTTGGAACGACTGTATGGGGTTCTCACAAGTCCTTTCTGTAGTTTTTGTCAACTGCCGTTCTTTATAACATGGTCGTTAACCTTCTTTTCTTACAGTTTGAAACATCCGAGCAATCTGTTGAAGTAAAAGTTAAGGCGTTGTTATAAGAAAAACATTGAACGGGTGATTTCTTTTCATAATGAAGCAACTTATAACTGTAACAAGAGCGACAGACTAAAGTTATTTTTTATTTTGTTCAGAATTGAAGACCGTCACAGAGGGTAAGGAACAGAGAACGGATAAGAAAACGTAGTCACCCGGATGCAAAAATTGCGCAATATTAAGTGCGTAGTTTTCCTCTGACCTAGACGTTGCAACTGAAACATGAATGCCTCTTACGAATAGGCGCTTACTTTGTCAGTGACCACATGATCAGCCGAACGACATATGATACAGTTGATGATATCAAATGCTGTCGTGGCCATTTCGAAATTTTGATGTGTTTCAGTGGGAAGTCAAATGTGCCATGCACAGGGCTATATATGCTTAACAGCATCTAGATAACTTAGTTAACCTCAACCCAAGTTTTTTTTTTTTTTTGTTCTGCATTCTGTTAATATTCTCACATTAGATTATTTCATAGGTGGCTGTACTTGACGGCATGGCATAAGTAGATTTAGCAATCTTGTAAGACCAATTTAAAACGGTTCCTTTGAGGAACGGTATTGTAAGGGAAAAGACCACAAGCTACGCATTTATCAAACCAAAGAAAGGGGAGGCCGATGAGAAATTTTAAACTGTTTATTTTGTTCACAGTTAAGGTAGGAATGGAGAGAGAGATATCTAATGAGGAGTAGCAAAATAAAAGAGGTAATTATTTCTCTACCCTTAAACCTCATTAGCCAAGGTTATAGCTAAGTTACATCTCTTCTGATCTGGAAGTATATGCTTGCTTTGTTGGGGATCATGCGATGCATTAAAAGGTGATTCGGTTGAACTGCCGACACGTAATAAGCACTGCCACCGAACAATACTGGGAACACTAACGAAGTCCAAAAAATACTGAAATTGTCATTTATAAGGAAATTTTGATATTTTGAACCTCCAATAATATGCGTGAAATTCTGACAGTTTTGGCTACGGCCGGAAATTATGAATTAAACGATTCTTCTGCAATCTAAACACGTCTATTTCCTAGATCTGGTAGATAATATCATCCACTACACGTTTTATTTAGTCAATTTTAACATCATTTTAAACGCATCACTCACATATACTTTTCTAAAACTCCGAGCTTGTATCATAAACATTCCTATTTCCCTCACCGCCCATCACTAATGTTTCACCTGTATAAATTGTCAACACAGATATCCTTTTCTGAAATGCGCAAACCTCCTCATCAAAACAAATTCAAGTGTTTGGTCAAACGGTAGAGCATCCGCCTATCAAGCGCAAGACCTGGATTCGATTCCCAGGTCAAGTCATACCAAAGTCTCTAAAAATGGAACCTAATACCGTCAGGGAGTTGCTAAAATTTAGCATAAAATTTGGAAACTCTATGTTAATATCACTAGAACCGTTAAACCGCCTCCATTCGCGAGTATGAATGCCTTGCATTCTGGTTTAAACTAGCGAGGAATTCCCCCTGTGTGTATCTTGCCTGTATTCTACAAGATACAAAGTGCGAATAGATATAACCTTTCATTTAGGTTTCTCAGAGTGAAGAATATTTGGTTCCTTTTTTTTTTCCTCCATAGAAGGAATAACTTTATTAACAAAGCAAAAATACATAGAGAAGACAAAGAAGAAAAATAAATAAATAAATAAATAAATAAATAAATAATTTACAATTTGGTTCCTTTTTTAACTTTTAACATCCTGTCGGATATCTATACTTCAAGATGTTAAAATGACCACAGACCTTGGTTGTTGTTTCGCCTTCTAGGTTATGGGCGTAGGCCTAGGTGATTACATGTAGTCTTCTTTCCTTTGGAGGAGTCAAGAGGTTTGGTTAGGTTAGATGGAGTTGTATGGCCCAGTTTGTAAACAATTGGTTTAAGTCCAGCTGACAACCGTCTTTTTTCCAGTATGACTCACTGACTTGCCAAGCACAGTGGAAGTAAGTTCCGTTTTTCCAGCCTTTGGTATGACCCGGAAAGGACTCGAACCCCTGACCGTCCGACTGCAAGTCTGATGCTCCAACCACTTGACCATGCAGTCTGTCTGGAGGAGACAAGAGATCAGTGATTGGAGGCTATGAATGAACTTTTATCCATCTACAGTACAGGTAGTCTGAATACGTCTTTTGTTATAGGGGCCGCATGTAACCAAGGTTGGTGATATGTATATATATATATATATATACCGAAAGAGACGAAGAACAAAGTACGATGACCGCTGTGAAACTTCGAAATAAATGAGAATACTCAATATAACAAAACAAGAAGTTCCAGTAGTTCTATCCTTAAATCCATACAACATCGTTGAAAATGTAGACGTTTCGGATAGATCTGCTATCCTTGATCACTTCACGACAAATAATACGAAATAGCAAATAAAGGCAAAAAATGTAATACCGAAAACGGTTTGAGACTAATGAAAGCAGCATGAAAGGGGGATTATCTTATTGAACGTACGTCTTTTAAATTGATGTCTACCGGAGAAAGGCTACCAGGTCTATAAATCCGTTTTAGTTCTATAGCTTCCCGTTTTTGCTTGAATGAGTTAGTAAGAGATTGCAGACCGATTTATTCAAAGTTTTTGCAGATTTGGAAGGGTTGACCCAGCGAAGTATTCCCTTTTCTGAATTCCTGTCTTTGGCCGCGGTGTCTAACACGTAATTCACCTCCCGTTTCACCCACGTTCTGTTTCCCACAATCTGTACAGTTAACCAGATAAACTACCCCAATTGAAGTGCAGGTTATAGAACTTAAGATGGTGAAGCTTTCTCCGGTCGCATTACTGACAACTCTCTTGGTTTCTTGCAATACTTCACATGTGACACAGTTCTTAGTATGGGTTTCATAGCAGCCCCTGTGTTCTCTTGTGACATTTTCATCAAGTTTAGCCCTCACTAAATGTGACTTAAGACTTCTCGGCTGTCGGTATAAAACTTTGGGGGATTAGGAAGAACACTCTTAAGGTAAGGTGAAAGCTGTAACATATGGAAATGCTTATTGATCATCGATCTCAAGTTTGGAAGTCTTTGATAACGTGTTATTACAAGAGGAGCCTTAAAACGGTATGTAGCGGCTAAGACAAATTATCCACTGACTGCTTTATGAGTGATCACTTACAGCTTTAAGGGTTGCAATTTAAGGCGCGCGAAGCGTTCGGAAAATTTTGCCTTTTCTTTAAAAATAATTATTTTGAATATGGAACCTTTATTAGAAAGATTTCGGAATTTTATGAAGGAAAACTTGGGAAAAGTGCACTGTTTTTGAAGGGTGTCTCAAATGGTAAATTTTCGAATTTTTCACTTTTTCGAGCAAGGGCACAGGCAAGGGCCTCCTGCAGCTACGCCACTGCTCTGCAACATTGAACATTGATAAAATTTTGACACTTCAATAACTAAAGAATCCATCTACAAAGACTAAACAACTGACAGGGTTGAAAGGTATCTGATGACAAGTATTTATGAGAGCTTTTGAGTACGGTAGGCCAATGGTTCCCCTGTCTAGAATCTTCAGTTGGCGCGGAGCGAACAAAAAACTTGAAAAATCGCGACCCCTCAGACAGCGGGAAATGGCATGCCTCGGACTTGTTAGAAGTGGCTAGTTTTTCGATTTTTCTTGCAAAGTGAACACCACTATATTAGTGATGTATTCCGACTGTCTTTCAAAAAGCAAGAGAGGAAAGTCTTTCCTCCGATAAAGTGGACCTCAGATATTACTTTGTTAACTTTAGGCGACTAAATGAATGTTCACACATTGACCGAAACAGTGTTCCATGAATGCAGATTAATCTTGCTTTTGATGCTATAGTTGGCCCACTTTCTTTGTTTTCTCATTGTTCTCTTTTTTCTTTTCCCCTTTCTTTCCTTCCTTTTTCTCTTTTCCTTTTCTCTTCTTCCCCTTTTTCTCTTTTTTCTTTCTTTCATTCCCTTCCTTTCTCTCCCGTTTTTTCTTCCCTTCCCATTTTTTGCGTCGGGGATGGGGGGGGGGAGGTGTCCTTCCCCCACTGGTTACGCTACTGCGTGTCACAGTGAAAGGGAAGGGGCGGATGTAACAAGTAGTGCCCGGAGGGGTAAAAGTTTCGTCTGTGATAATGAAAGGGCACACCTGACACCTAGGCTTGCCACACCTTTTTAACCTGGGTTTCCAGCTGCAGAAGCCTGGATGATGTGAGGAGGGATTTGAGGTTGGGGGTTGTCGTCTCGCAGTTAAAGGGGGGGGGGGTCTTCAAAAATTTCAGAGATTGGCCCGTCTGCCCGAAGAATGGCAAAATCTGAACGAACTCATTTAAGGAAATTTTCTGTTTTAGACGAATAATAAAAGACAAGTGGAATACGTGTATTTTCAACTTAAGGTTTGTAAGACAGTTTGTTCCGTATGTGATCGAAGCCTTGCTGCTACCCACTTTTATAACGGGTAGGGGGTATTCATTATTGAGAAAAAATTCCACGAGATTACGTACATGATTTTCGTATTCGCGTCGGTTAAAAAAAATACTCTTGATTCTAATGAATTGAGAAAACACAATAGATTTCTCCACACTTAAGTGATGCAAGCTCTTGAAATTGAGGTAGCAATATGTATTTGCTGGTTTACAATAAAGTGTGAACCATTGTTAAGTTTAACTAGTAGGTATTTCCTTTAAAGAAAATTCAAATGTGAATTTAATAGAAGGATGAAAAGCATTGCAAAATGATACAAAAGAATGTAAGTTGGGTAGGCCATAAGGCCAAATAAAAGAGATGTCGTCAATATATCTAAGAAAGTGCAACGGCTGTAAGGGGTAGTCTACCAACATTCTGGTTTCCAGGTCAGCCATGGAAATTACGGCATAACTAGGTGTCATGTTCTAGTACCCATGGCAGTGCCGCACTTTTGGAGATAATGCTGGCCATTAAATTCGAAAGTAACTAACTTACTAACTGACTGGCTGGCTGACTGACTGACTGACTGACTGACTAACGCAGCAATCTGATGGAATACAGTCATGATGTATTGCGAGCAACGTTTTACGTTTCGTTAAGTATGGTTTATTTTGATCAAGTATCCACAAAGATATTAAAAAAGGTTGGTATCAGCAAGTGTTATTTCACTCAACATTTCCATTGCTTTGCCTTTGATACTATTGATATGGCTGTCATATTGTTTTGCTAAGAATGAATAACTCACTCTTTTGGTATTGGAGGTACTTTGAAACGGTTTTATTCAATTTCAAAAGGGCTAATTGTGTTTATACTAAATAGACAAACACAAAGTCTTCTGTTCTTTTAAAATAATTTTTACATGGTAGGTATGCTTTGAGGGTAAATTTACTACCATTTTAGTTATATTTATTATATTTTTAAAATTGTTATGTGCAGTCAATAGTCATTAACTAAAGGTAAATGAACAATATGTATAGCGATCGGCCCTGGATTATTTCATCACAATGCACTGTAGGGTAAATGCAAACGACGCACCTTGTGCACATCAGCCCGTGTGCATACATGTACTTTCATGTGTATAAAACATGAATGACTATCTAGAAGGTGAAATAAACACCTTAACAGATTTCACGTATAAATCAGTATCGAAATTTCGAAGTTTCGAATTGTTATTTTTTACATTTTAGTCCAAAATGGCAGCCCGTTTAACTTCATCTAAACAAAACGGCCCGGGGCCGGCGTCTGAAGAAGATAGAACACCTACTGAGGGACCACGTGACGAAACGGGCCGCGGTGGATCAGACGAAGCACAACAAGAGCTTGAACGAGATTTATTATACGGCATCGAAGAAAATCCGCCATGGCACGTGACAATTGTACTAGGCTTCCAGGTATAGATCATATTATTTTCCAATAGAGAGTTAGAGTTATCCTATTCCTTCACTGGCCTTAAAAGGGACGTTTAAGGAAAAAGTAATTTTCGTATGTGAAAGAAACACCAAATCTACACAGATCGGTGGAAATTCCATTCAAATTGGACGAAAATTTGTTGAGATACCAGTAAATAGAGTTACTAGATTTTTGCTCAAAAATGAACTTGAGGGAGCAATGGTTAAATCACTTCTTCATATTGAGAAGGAATGCTTCGTTTCCCTTTGTTTTTTCAAACTGTTGTGTTGACCTTGAAGTTGATAGGAATAGAACCCCCTTAGGGTAATGCAAAGTTTGTAAAGTTCTCATGCCAGTACTTGTGCAATCGCATTCCGATAATATAAGATTGTTTAGGAGAAAATAAGCTGCAAAATATAAAGAAGAAAACAAACGACTATCCATTAATTTGGGATATGATGTCACATGTGCTTGCTTCAAGTTCATTTCTTCTTAAAAATGTGAAAATTTTACTTCCCTTTATCTTGAGAACCACACGTCGGATTCCATTGCAGATATCACCAAAATGCTAAGAATAAGTAGGGAGCTGTAAGGTACAGCTCCCTGGAATAAGTATCGCTCTAACTTGTTTACTCTTGATATGACTTATAACCCTTCTTTTAACCCGGCCTCTTCCAGTCCCGTTCTCTGAATACGCCTTGCTTAAGTTATTTTAGTTTAATCATGTCTTCATTCATCCTTTTACTCCTTCCACATTCCAAGCTTTACTTAACTACACGGGGTCTACTTACCAAATCCCTCAAAGTTTTCTTTCAAAGTGCTGAAAAACATTACATATTGTTGACTTGTTTGTCCCTCAAAATAATATTGTGAAAAACTTAAAAGGACTTTAATCTGCACGTGAAAGAGCTCAAGAGAATTTGGGAGGGATTTGGGATACGTTAAGATGTGATAATCTGGTATTGTCTGGGATGATATCTGGGAACGTTCTTCCTTTTCCACACCATAACCAATTTTGAGAAAACCCCTGAATTTTTCTCTTCAAGTGTCCAAGTGTTACTTTACGGACATTGTGTTGGGAAACATGTTGGAAAACAATTGGTCCTGTGGCAGCGTGGTATTGCCGGATCCCGGGTTTAAGCTTGATCCTCTCGTCCTGTATATACTTTTGAGGCTGCTTTCTGGGTTTTGAAGTTTTTTCGAGGTGAAACTACATAACATACTTGCGTTGATGTGTCGGTAAATTCCATCTAACTAATTCACTAACTCCTTACTGAGTTTGACAGCTACCGAAATTTTTGAACATTGTAATAAATTTCTTGCAAATGTTGGCACTCTACACGTTTAGTTCTCACAATCGAAGTTGAACCAGCTATATAAATCATTGGTTATAATATGTGTAAGCAGTTAAGTTTTCCAGTCAAAGCTAGGAAATACTCAAAATTAGTTTCATCATCACGTTGGGCTTCACCTATACCATAACATGTCTATCAAAATGATTAAAATACTTGAATTGGAGGCTATCTTTACTCATGGTTTCACATTATTTCAAAATTTACCTTTTCTTTTCAACAAAAAATAAGTTAAAGTAAAAATACTGTAATTTACCTTCTGGATTGAAGACTGACTCTGTCATTAAATGTGAGGTCAAAGTTGTAGGCAAAAAGTGGGGAAATTCTCACAAGAATGGAAAAAGAAGGGAAAGGCGCAGACACCGTTAGACTACCTGCATGTAGCAGGCTTGATATGTCATTCTCTATCATTACTCACAAACAGTTGTTATTACATGGCGTCACAAATGATAACAACAGTTACCCCATATCAGAGTTCCTGCTTACCGACATGACCTTCGTGAAGATGCCTGCACATGTTAAACACATTAACGCCTTTGATTATTTGGCACATGTAATGGTAATGAACGACAATCCTAATGTTTTGTTCCCCAAAGTTTCACGTTCGTAACGTTCGTATGAACACCTTACGCCTTACATCTACCAAAAGGTTAAGTTAGGGTTAGAACCTTGGGGAAAGGTTAGGGGTAGAATTTTCAACACATACTGTCATCATGCATCGTGTCATTTGATTAATTGGGTGTAACGTAACTATTTTCCTCCTTAGCTTTGCGGGGTCAATGTAACAATACCCTGACATGCTCTTCGAGCAGGGAGCTGCTACTCCAAAAATGGCAGCTTCCTACTTCAAGCTAGACTTACACACTTACTCCACAGCATTACTTGACTATGTTTGGAAGCACATTAGGGATTCCCCTTCTGCTGGCTATGGATCTATGTATGTCAGATAATCTTGTAGACATCGGGAAACTAATCCAGACGGAATTTTTCGTTTCTGGCCTAGCAACTCTCTTGCAAACAACTTTTGGAAGTCGGTAAGTTGGTTTTTAATTCATTTCCAAAAAGTGAGTAAAATTAACCTCGTTTCGCATGGTAACCCCTTAACAAAGGCCTAACTTTAATCTCGGGATGTATGTGAGCATCATGAAAAACTTTAAAAAATCCTATTTAATTCGTAAGTTTCGCCCTAAGATATATCGCATAACCCATACATAAATAAAATAAGTCAGCATGGTATCGTTTTTGCAAAAAAAAATTACAATTCTCAACCCTCAGAAATCATATCCCATCAGAAATCATACCTCCTTTACAATATTTCATTCGAGAAAAAACTGTAATCATGCTTGCATTGATATCTTTTGCTTCAGTGGTACCAGGATTAGGAAATCGAATTTTACAAAGTATTTAGGTTAAGTTATTGACGAAAATTAAACATGGAATCAGCATGTGAATGACTTACGCAATTCCCTCTTTAAATAGTTTGGTATTTTTGTCATCATATTAGTGACATTCTTCCAGTTGATACTGCAGTTCAGATTTACTACTCTGTCATTTATTCTAGACTTACTTATGCTATTGAAGTCTATGGTGCTACTGTGCTACTGTCCTTAAAACTCTGCAGGCATTTCAAAATAGAATACCTAAGCTTCTCTCAAAGAAACCGAGACGGTTCAGTACAAATCAGTTGTATTTTGATTTTAACACATTCAAATCCAGGGATATCAACAGATATTGCATGGTTGTAATCATTTTTGATTCCTTGCCGAAGGCAGGCAAGGACTCTATGCGATGGTGATGTCGTGTGTGTATGTGTGTGTGTGTGTATGTGTGTGTGAATGTGACGCTTTGGTTTGTAAACATGATATCTCAGGAAGGGTAAGTGAGACTAACCTCATGTTTGATGTGTGCATTGCCATATTGAGATGATGATCCTTATCGATTTTCGTGGAGATCAAAGGTCATTTGGGGTCAAGTTTTTTCTCTTTTCTTTTTGTCATCATTTTGTCTATGTTTGTATGGTCACACTGTTAAAAATTTCTGTAAATTCACAGACTTTTTTTAACTTAAACTTTTTGTATTTTACTTTTAATAGAGATTTTCTGTATCTTTACAGACACTTTGTATTGCTACAATAAAAAAAGGTTGTTTAACATGTATTTTCTGTTTATTTGAAAAACCATTTCTGTCTGCTTTTTTAACCAAATTTTACTGCTTTGCAAAACTTTTTCTGTAAATTTACAGAAATTTTAACAGTATTTTGTATTTTTCTGATTTCACATAAATATACTGTCATTTAACAAACATTCATTTTGTTTTTAAGCTGAAAAAGAAACAAAAATAAGCCCAAACAAACAAACAAATAAGAAATAGCCAGAAAATTTTCAATATATAACATGCATCGTTCTGCGAAGTTTCAGTTAAAAAAGAAAACATTTTTGGCAAATTTATGGCCCTATTTGAAAATTAACTTACATTTATTATACTGACAATTGGTATACTGATGTCAACTCATCGCCACAGGCGCTCATGCACTTGATCGAATTAAAAACGTTTCACAAATTTACTTGAAAGAGTCTGTAAATTTACCACTTTATGACGTACATCTCATTTTGCATAAATGGGTGGAGCTTATTTTGTAGGCATTTTCCTAACAAAAGGATTGCTGTTGCTTTGAATAATATCTTTTTTGGCGTTTTTTAATCAGGAAGTGATAAACTTATTGTTTACCTTGTCTGGAAATGTTTGCAGCCAATGTATTTGCATTCTTTGTCATATTTATTTTAAAACAATTATTATATTGTACAAAAAATGTGACTTTCCAATTACAAAGTTCCTAGAGATAGCAGTCTACTTGACAACAATATGACAACAAAGCATCCTCATTGTGTTTTGATTGAAAATAACTTCGTAACGACACATTACGTTGATAAGCCAATACCTGATCTACGTAATGGTGAAGTGTATGTTACGTAATAACATATGAAAGGAAAAAAGCGATATTATAATAAATATTAAAACGCCGAGAATGAAAACAGTAGGCTGTAAATTCACATAAAATTAAGGTAAAAAAAAAACAGAACAATTCTGTAATTCGATTTTACAGTAGACATTTGTAAACTAATTTACATGCAAAACCTGTAAAGAAAAAACAAACACTTAATGTTTTTTCATGATTACAGTCTGGCTGTAAAAAAACATTATTTGGTTGGAAAAAAATTTGCCATAAAAATTATGTAAATTTACAGAGAAATTTTTAACAGTGCACTGGCCTTGATAAACTGTATTGTTTTTCTAGTGTCCATTATATGTACTTTGTTTTTGGTATTTGTTAACAAATAGATACCGCTGTTGATGATTGTTGTACATATGAGAAATGAATTGAATTGCATTGAATTGAATTGAATTGAATTGAATTGAATTGAATATCTATTCGGTGACTTACTACGTACAAGGAAACTTTGTTGCCAAAAACCTTGATTACTTAAATGATGCAATGCTCTTTCAACACCCCCCCCCAAAAAAAAGAGCGGACTCGATCGCGCACTAATAGAGTGAAAATGTAATATCACTTCATTGGAGTGTTAATTCACTCCAGGGATAGTTAGATCCATCCCAAAAGAGTGAAAACGGCTCTTTGACGAGAACATGCAGGGATCACTCCATTAAGAGGGAAATTTTCCCTTTTGCTTTTGGGTGGAAGGAACCTCTCTATCAATATCCACAGTAATCCATAATATCCATAATTCCCTTTGAATAAGTATTGTTGTGAAACATCTTGATGATGTCACTTATGCAGCTGAAAAGATCTGGAAACACACCCCACTTAGTCAGTTAATAACACCTTTTACTTAATATTTGTAAAGAGCCTTTGTAAATACATAAGATATGTATCTAATAGTAAGATGAGTAAGTGTGTATGAGGCTGGGATAGAAGGAGAGGGAGGGAGGATGAGAGAAATATGCTTAAAACTAAAACAGTGGTTACTTCTTAAAAATGAGGCAGAAACAAGCTGTAAATTTACGCAGTTCAAAAAAGAAAGAGATACATAAAGATTACAGAAAATTCTGGTATATATTTGTCTCTTTATTTTATGTAAAATTAATTTAGAAGGATTATTAGGAGGTTACCTTAGGTTTAACGTTTCGAAGGTAGGGGACATGTTAGTAAATTGTAATGTAGGACTGTGTAGGTTCCATTTTTTCATTCTTATCTTGGTTAGTTAGTAAGATAGAGTTTTACGGCCCAGTTTCCAAATTACTGGTTCAAGTCGAGCCAGCCTCAGCCCTTTTTCCAGTTGTGGCTCACTGGCTTGTTTAACCTACTCCATTGCTTATGGGGAGCATCACGCACGACGACAGTAGGTTCCATTTTTAGGGTCTTTGGTATGACTCGACCTGGGGATAGAACCCGGGCCTTCCATTGTTATTTCGGTACACACCAAAGAAATTAGTCTTAGCCTACAGACGAATCCGATCAGGGCTTTTGTTTAGTGACTGTAGGTAGTCATTAGTGGGGTTCATCAGCCTTAAATCGTCTTCAATTTTTGTCTACATGAATTTAAAACCCTCAAATCCACAAAAATTGAAGGAATCAGAATACAATTTACTGTCCAACCATTTATGGTAGAGGTAATCAAGGAAATCGAGAGACTGAAAGGAGATAGAACCCAGTTATGGCCGACAAAAATCAGCTAATCACTTGCTGTTGAATTAGTCTCTGGATTACTGCGCACAATGTGATGGGCAAAAGTACAATACTGTACAAACGCTCCTAATACTCACTCGGCAAGTCATTATACGTTCCTTTGACGGGCTCATTTTATTTCTACTTTCCTCCAGTTTGAATGTGCAGTGTATGTCTTAGATCCCTTGCCCTGAATATGAAGCCATTCATAATAGTGCTATCTGTCAAGTTGGACGAAGAGGCAAAAACATCATTGAACTGCGCCTGACTGCCATCAAATTGCGTACTCAACCACAAGAAAATTTTCATATGGTTTCACTGGGACCTGATCCAAGGACCTCTAGCAATGAAAGAGTCAACAGTCAAACCACCTCCGACTTCTAAACTATATTTTATTTTTTCAGATCCATCGCAAGTTCAGTTATGCCAAAGAGACATCTACTTGTCACGATAGTAGGCATGTTCAACAATTACCTAAGGCAAGAGTCAAGGACTCTTTACCATATTTTTCCCTCGAGATTTTTTGATAAGCCCCCCCCCCCCCCAAAAGAAGAGTAATGAACAAAACCTGGGAGGGATATATCGGAAATGAATGATAACAAGATACTAGTCCTTTACTAAATGCACTACCAAGACACTGGGAAGATAAATGTTGGAAGAGCTACAATACAAAATTTCTTGTATATTCAACAGAGGAGAATAAATAAGATTGTGTAATTGGAGGGATCGTGGGTTTGTGACAAGCCAGAGCGGGTTAAGGGTAGGTTATGTTCGCGTTTTTCGTAGTCTAGATGGGGAAAAGGTAAAATGATCATGTTGTTCCACGGGGTTCAAAACTCCAAAATTCCTTGAGTACGTGCATAATATCCAACACGTGAGTAACTGTACATCAAGTATCTTTAGAGCTACGTACAAATCAGAAGCTTGATGTAATGCATAAAACGAGTACAGGAGTACACCTGCTGCAGTGCTACTGATTTGAATTACATATATAGATTAGGCTGTTGCATTTCTCTTTATGGTGATTCAAAATCGATGATTCAAATTTAGGAGATACTTTGCTAGTTCCAGTGGATGCTCTCACAGGGCACATATTCCTATGCCATATCCATGCCTGAATATATAAAGGAGAAAATATTTTACAATGTGAAGCGAAGTTTTATACTTACATATGTAAAAACTAAGTAGTTGGGCAGATAGTAATTTTTTTGCAGCCATTGTCAGCAGTGCCAAAGTTGTGAAACAGCTAGCAATTTTAACCCTTTACCGTTGCCCCGCATCGGCTTCCGTGGGCCATTGACCCGTGACCTTAAACTATTGTCTCTTTCGTTGTTGTGGCCGAATTTTCGGGTAGCTACTCGCAGTTTCGAGCTCCGCGTCAAACAGTAAAGATGGGTTACAGCCGAGCTGTGTCCAAAAGGACCCAAACAACGAAAAAGGGTTAAAATTGCTAGCTGATCTTCGGAGGCAAAACTTTCATTGAATAAGGTTTTACGCCTATCCTTCAAATCAATCGTTACGGTGACCTTCTAGCATCCTAAGATAGACTGTTAAAAATGTCTGTAAAATAACTGTAACAAAAACAAAGACATAAATGCATCGGGGATTTTTATACATTTCTACGTTCTTGCTGTATTTTACGTGCGTTTCCTAACAATGTATGCATTTCGTCAATTCTGCTCTCAGGTATTGTTACACTACAATGATCAACTTGTCATAAAAGCAAAACTTTGCCCACTTTCATTAAAACTTGGTCTGTGGTAAGAAACTGCTTGCATTCCCAATATGCCTCCAACAGCCAGCAGATTAACTAAGTGTATAAATTGGTAGATTGTTGATAAACGGTGAATTCATGGATATCTTCTAACTAAGATTTGCTGGCGTTTTGTGCAGGGGTTTTTAAGTCCAAATTAGTGGTCCTACTTTTGGTTTGTAGACATTTGAAAATCAGTTCAGACTTGAAATAAATGTTAACGATATAGCATGTGAATTAATTGATGCGTGTGTTGCCAAAAATGCATACAATTTATATGAACTTGCGCATAAAGGTTTGTGGACATGAACAGCTGAAACGCGTTTATCAAACTCCTACTTTTTTTTTTTAAGCAAATCTATCCGGCTTTTCGACATCTTTTGCATACTACAATCTAAAACCAAAAGAGTGGCTAATACAGTGAAAGGTGTGAATTCACTCCATTAGAGTGCTAATATACTTCCAGACAGTGGCGTAGCTAATGGGGGGGAGGGGGGGCAGGGGGGCAAGTTGCCCCCCCCCCGGAAAAATTTTTGGGGAAATTTGATGAAAATGGGGAAATTTGATGAATCTCAAAATGTTTGGTAGAATAAGAAATTGTGAGACATTTCTCATACATAATTCGTATTTTCATGCAACAAATTAACTCAGATTTCGTCGGTGTCGCATGAACCGGCCTAATTTGCGTTCCACAGAAAAGTCCTCTCCGCGTAGCAGATTGAATGTTCTCTTGTGCTTGTATACGCACGGGGGTTATGATCAGTGCATTTCAGTGCACAGGAAGCTGTTATTCAGGTGATACTTTGGGAATTCAGTAAAAGGATGTGAAAACTGACAAGTCACTACCGTAGACCCCGAGGTTATGTTCTTCTACAAGCTAGCAGTAGCTGTACGATTTTACTCTGTGTAAATAACGATGGATGGGGCTGAAACATTCCATGGCCAACGATAAACTAGAAATTAGAATTAGCGGGATCCGTTGGCACACTTGGATTTTGTTACTTAGCCTAATCCTTGGAGACTTACAAGCTAGTTCGGGAAAATAGCTGTCTGCTCACTTTGAGTGTAACAATAAATGGACAATGAGTACCTTGTAGCCTACTACACTTAACAGACTGCTTTTCTCACAGGATATCCTGTGTGATCGAGCCACTATTAGGCCTCCTTAGTGGCGTGCGAAGGGGAGACCATTGGGCCATCCCCCCCCCCCTCACAGATGCCATTTTTTCTGCGTTCTTAAAAATACGTAGTCTAACTTTATTAACACAGATTTTACTTCAAAAGATAGCATTTGTGGCACCAGATTGCTTATGAGGACACCCAATTTTCAGAAATTTTCAAAGGGGAAGGATTGTCCCTGCAAGGTCTTTCAGTGATGCCAACTTTTTTTTAATTCCTACAAATAGACCTAGGCAACTTCTGTCAAATTCCAATTTTTACTTAAAAAGGTAGACTCTGTTTCCCACTGGTGGCATCGATAAAAAAAACTACATGTTAAGATTCTCTTTACAAGCATAAGTACGCTATTTTGACCATCTGAGGGGTCTGATTTTTCGAAATTTTCTTTTCGCTCCGCGCCAACCAATGGTGGCGCTTCGCTCGGTCTTTTGGGCAAAATTACATATTTGGGGTAAAATTAGCTCTTAACTCACTGATCACTTTGCAGTTTGCGAACATATATTGAAGTGAGCATTTTATTGCAAACGACAAAAGAAGAAAGCGACTGGCTAGATTCTTCGTATTAGCCTGGAAAATGCTATTTCCGGCCATCTAAGGGGTCTGGTTTTTCCAAATTTTCTCTACGCTCCGCGCCAACTAATGGTGGCGCTCCGCTTAGATAATCTTTATGACAAAATAACATTTTGTGGCCAAGAAAAGCCACGAATACCGATCAATGCTCTCTTATTTTGACTCCTAAAAGTGTGCAAATTTAATGACAAGTTTTTCTTCGCAAGGTAGCATAAAATGGCATAAGGAAATGCATGTCAAGACACAAAAGTTTCAGTTTTATCCTCATGAACCACCATGATTCAACTTTTAACACTGTTCCTGTCAAAGTCGAAAATCTTGCACCATTTTGCATCTAGGCTCCTTGAAAACGTCAAAAAATTTCCGGACACCCCTCCCCTTAGACCATACTGCATGCCCCTCCCCCTTCAGAGAAATCCTGCGTACGCCACTGCGTTAGTACATACAAATGAACCAGATATTGTTTACCAAAATAATATACTTTGTTATTTCCGATTGCTCTATGTTTTAATTTAAGATTAAAATGCAGGTAATATTACAAAATGGCATGGTAATGTTGTTATACTTGTAAGTTTGCATGTTTTATATGAAATACATACACATTGACCGGGAAAAGTTTTGGGGAAATTTCATACCTTTGCCCCCCCCCCCCCTGGAAAAAATCCTAGCTACGCCACTGCTTCCAGAATAGTGAAATTCACTCTTAAAGGGTGAAATTCCCTCCAAAGGAGGGAAGTTTCACTCTTGATTGAGTGCCTAGTACAGCAATCACTCTTTTTAGACTCGTCCTCGAGTGATCACTCGTGGACGAGTGAACTTTCATTCTTCCAGGAGTGAATAATACTCTTATTAGAAAGAATTTCTTTCTTCTTGAAGTAAATTGACACTCTGATGAAATGAATTCACACTTTTCACTCTACTAAAGAGTGACTCTCTTTTTCTTGAGTGCAAGCACTACAACTTTACAATGATGGGTCCATTGCAATAATTGAAATATTTTTTACCGTTCACAATATATATCACTCAAAAATTTTAGATGAAGAAGTTACTCATATATCATGCAAAAGTATTGGTAGCGATGGGGCCCGGATAAAATGCCGCAAGGGAAATTAAGGTTGATAAAAAAAAGAATAACGTAAGTCGATTTGGCAAATACATTTTTCCACATCGCAAGAATAATGTATTTTCGTATTATGGCTGTAGTCATATAACCAAGAAATATTACAACTGTAGATGTGCCACGTTCTCTCTCGAAAAAGATTTGAGCAGTGAGGAATACACAATAGACTGCTGACTGTTAACACCTTCAGGTAATCTTTAAAACCTCCTCGTACAAGTTTCCTTCAGTCATTTGTTACAACTTAACCCACAAAATAGCAAATATGGACCCTAAAACGTCATGTAGAAAAACCTTTCAAACACTACGTCAAATTTACCTTTCAAGCCTTTGAAATACTATGTCAAATTGGAACATGTCTTAACATTAAATGTCTTCTTATTCCATTTATATAAATTTAAAGTGTACCTTAAGTCACAAAATCAGAACTATACATCAGACAGTCTGAAAAACGAATTCTAAAAGTCAAACCTCCATCTTCTTATTGCATTCTCGAGCCTTGATATAAAATGTGAAGTTTAATCACTCAAATTAAAATTAAACTTGTACCAAGTTGTGATCGCACTCTTACTTTTGTGGATCAATTTTTATGCTGTTAAATATATATTGTTGAACTGTTTGACCTGAGGTACACTTAAAACTTATTTGTCGACAATTCTACAGCAAACTTTATTCTTTTAATAACGCATGAATCCTGACCCCCTCTAGTCTTCCCGTTGTGCAAGGTGCGTCAGTTGCATTCTTAGGACCAGCCCAGGCGATATTGAGGGCCCAGGAGTCATGTCCAGAACGCCTTTTAGGTAAGTTTAAGATGTCTGTCATCTCTTTTATATGTGTAGAAAACTATACAAATAACTTTGTCTAGACAGATATGGTACAACTGAATAAGGAACACTGTAATTCGTGCTCACCGTATACCAACCCCAACTGTTTAATGAACTGTTCCTAAATATATACAATTAGATAAAAACATACAATTAGATCTCAAATGAAAATCACGTTTATGTCAATTTTCATCTTTTGAAATCGGTTTCGGAATGACGGTGATTCAAACATGGCCATAACTGTTACCTAATGCTACCAAACCATTGAGGGGAAGAGGATAAGGGAGATTTTAAATATATGTATATATATATATATATATATATATATATATATATATATATATATATATATATATATATATATATATATATATATATATATATATATATATATATATATATATATATATATATATATATATATATATATATATATATATATATATATATATATATATATATATATATATATAAATGCATAATACATGCATATATCAATGATGAGAAAGGGAGAGATGTGGTGGCTGACGCGCCCCTTTTTTGTAATCAATTCTTTGTTTTAATCACAGTGCAATGATTAAGAAACTTTTTCACCATGTTCCTAAAGTTACACGCTGTTCATAAGTTTGATATAAAGTCACAAATTACAGGTCCCTGATTCAGTAAGCCACATGGTGACCTTTGTGACTGTGCGGAGATAGGTCCTTCGGAGAGATGAAAACTATCAGTTTCACTTTTCGGCATTTATGAAACTTTGGAAAAAGTATAGTTTTTTTTACAATTCGTTGTTCAGATATCTGATGAAGGAGCTTTATTCTAAGGATAAGCATTATATTCGTGGTGAAATATGAGAATTTTCCCAACATCGATTCAACATGAATTATGTTAAGTATACGCTCCTGCCTCAACACGCATGCTGAATTGACAAAAGTGTAGTACTCTAGAGTAGATATTACTGTACTTGTACTTCTAAAATAGATGATCTTGGCCAAACAGAAGTTATTGATATCGACTCGATATCTTCATTCCCAACGCTGATTGATGCATTAGCAGCCAAGTGTGCTGGGCCCTTTACAGAGACTAGTTCCTTTTAGGAGTATTTGGTTGGTTTCTGCAGGCACTGGAGGGACTTGGCCAAAAGTAATTGGTGAAAGACCAACAGGTTAGGGTAGAAATCTGTGCTACGCAAAGTGACGGTTTACACATTAATGTTTGTATACAAGTCTTGTACACGAACGGATACATATAGACATATGGAAACGTTTTAGAATACCTTCCAATTAGATTACTTCTACGTTACCATGGTGGTACATGAATCTACAAAATGTTGTTTAGTCACGTTTAAGACATTTCAAGATTTCAAACCTTTTCTGAATAGGTTTAAGGGAAAAATCAAAGTTGAAATTCAGTCATTGACTGCACAGCTTATCATGAAATCATAGTTAGACACCACACTATTTGGTGTTATCAACATATTCTGGATCGGCATTAATTGATTTGAAGGACAAAAAACTCTTTTCAGGTCAGAGAGCATAAAAATTCAGGTGTGAATGCGTAATCAGTAAGAATGAATAGAAATTCCGAAATGAATGAAAAGCGTTTTAACCCCTGTTGAGATTTACCTTTACCATGAAGGAGTGCCAACAATACCTCTTGCACTTTGTGTACCTGACCTGTTATCCATGGTTATCTCTCATCCTTCCAAAAAAAATAATAAGGCAATGCGCTTTCAAGAAACAGGTGTAAAAACAAATTACAGTGACTGCCTACCTGAGAATTCCATTAAGGTGAGTTAGTTAGTTAGAAGAGGCTTTACGGTTCAGTTTCTAACCAATTTGTACACGTCGGGCCGGTTACGACCTTTTCCAGTTGTGAATTCCTGGCTTGTTTTTCCCACTCCATTCCAAGTAGAGGCATAGTCTAAGTTCTAAGAAGTATGTTGCCTTTAAATTTTTCGAGGTCACGGTCTAGTGCAGTGTAGTAAGCAGGCTGTTGTGTGTGCGTTTCATCAGATTTTAGTTCATTCAAAAGTCCTACTTTCGATACTATTAATAGTACCATACGAGTCTTTCAACGGCTTCACTGCTGAGCCGTCGACATTTGCAACTAAGTTACATGGCATACTTACGGTATACAATGGCCTGCCAACTTCCTAACGAATCTCATTTACGACTACCCTAACTACTTAACTCTAAGCTACTGAAGTTGCATGAAACTACACAAGTACCTTCAATAATGAATTATGCATATGGCAACCCAATAGTTAAAACCATGCAAAAACAGGTACATGAGAAATACACTTGAGTAAAACTTCTTAATTGACGTAAATCCTAGTACGAGTTAATAGACCGGCAGCCCAGGGACTTGGGGGTAGATGAACGAGGTACCAATAAAGAAGTATATCACCATGAAGCGAGTCACCTGGGATGTTTAGATATGTGAGTCTGCCATTTTTCAAAATGGCGGCCTTGATTTAGTGGGCATCATCATGTTTGATAATAAAACTTTGATAGAACCGTCTATCAAAACGTGTAAATTGTCATATAAAAGACAACTTACTTTCCTATCAGATGACACCATTGGTGATGGGTATTATGCAGAATTAAATAATATTTTGGGGCAAGATGTGTAATTTTTAGCCAATATTTCCCGAAATTTAGATTACATTAATGTACATATTTCTTTATATTTTCTTCAAATCTTAAGATAATATATTGAAACTTTTCTAAAAATGTTTCCTATACATAGGTACGATTATGTCATAGTAACAAGGTTATTGGTTTTTAGAAAAGAAAGTTACAGTCTTTCAAAGTTAACAATTTGAAATTTCAGGAAATACAATTTTGTACCTAAAATAGTATTTCGCCCTGTTCTCAATTCGCATCAGCTCAATTAGTAAAACTGATTAGGCCCAAATCAAACCAATATTGTACACTTTGGGTTTAAACATAACATTCAGGACTGTGATTACACGATTACATGCTTGTGTTGATTTTCAGACATCTTGTATCAAATCCAAGACGGCCGCCATCGGTCAATGCACTTTTGGCCCATTTTTCTTGAATTCCATTATTTAATGTTCATTTTCGATTAGAACAACTTCGATATTTGGTCAAATGGCACCAGAAGATACAACCCAGGACAAGGGCACCTTTTTATACTCATAAGCTTGTAATCCAAGATTGCGGCTATGGTTCAATGTACTATTTTCTCCTTATATATATCTAAGATTCAGAATTTTCGAACAAGAAAGAAATGACCATTCGTTTGGTTGTGCACTTGGATGCAATTTTCAGCAGTCCTGAACTTCGTTAAGTACATTTTGGATCTATTCTTAGGTGGTACTAAACGGTCAATTGATTTAGGCACTCCCATCACTCCATCACCCTACCCCTTACCTCGGAAGTTACCCTATCAGGGAATAACTAGCTAAACCAATTGCATTGCTCTCTTCGACGTACGGCTTTCAGATACATTCGTAGTGTTTGGACAAAATATGGACAATTACAGGATAAATCCAACGTGAATAGGATACAGTATTTATTAAATCCACTATATCTTTATGTATATTGTTTCTATGCCAAGATGGTGGCTAGGGGTCAATGCACTTCTTACTATTCCTCCTCATTTCTATATTTGTGTGGAAATTCCATATCACTGAAGAAAGCAATAACCACCTGCCACATAGTGCAATAAATGCAATCTATAGCATGTCTAAACTTTGTTGCAGGAACAAATTATATCGATTTTAAGATGGTGGTAATAGGTTAATTAACTTTAACCCATGTTCTCATGTCATTAGTTCAAAATAGGGTCAGTACTAGCCTAACCACGTTAATATTCCATTGCGATGGTTTCCAGGAACTTTCATTGTATTTACATTGGATATATTCGACATTAGCAGGGTAACTTTTAAAAGGACCGGAGATACATCCTAAAGTACAGTCACTTCTTCTTTGAGTACATTGCATCTGTTCCAAGGTGGCGGTCTGAGGTCAATGCACTAATTTAAGGAGTAGAAAAAGCCACAAGAGTACAAATTTGACAGACTGTTAAAACGATCCTTCTCCCAACGATGTTATCAATAATTTAACTTTCTCTACTTTGGTGTGATGAATTTGAAATAATAGGGTTTCATTAATTACTGTACTCTGTCATGTGAAATCGCCATTTTGAATTTCAAAATGATGGCCTTTCCTTATTTTCTGAACAGTAATACATGTTGCAATGTTAGTTTCAATCTTTTTATCACCGCATTTGACCACGTTTGAGCTAGATTAGCTTACATAGAAGACTGGAGATTTTCAAGTAATCTTGGACTGTTATATGGGCTAGAGATAAATACACAGAAGTGAAAACTTCCGGAGAACCATGAAAATTGTAGAAAGGAAAGGTTTTATTACGGTACTACGTTTCTTATTATTATTCCGTAAAGTATAATTTCTACAAGTAGCATAGGCTCACATATGGAAATGAGCTAGTTAACTCAATTGGGAAAATCCAAATCGCCCTCCAAAATATGGCATCCTGATGGTTGGTGGTTTAATACTATTAAAATATTACGGGCAGATAGAAACATGTTCTGAAACAATCCCTAGAGTTCAGTAAATGCCTTTTGAATCTAAAAATGTCTTGTTGGCCATTTCTGTGTCACCGTAACTACATTAGCGACCTAATCTGGCGTTACTGATACTATATTGAGGAAGAAACATCTACGGGCTTGACAAATACCATGTGAACCTAGCAATGTATTGTTAACCATGATGTGTCATCAAAACTATCTTAAAGACCTGATTTTTTCGTAATTATGCCTTTACAGCAAGTGTGGTCACTAAATATTTACTACTTGACTTTAGCATGATTCCTTACCTTTTTTGTCAGTAAGTATAGATTCAGGGTGCTTGTTATGTCATTATTGGTGTTTAAACACTCATTATTTTGACACAAGAAGTATGTCTGTCTTAGTTACAATATACTGACTTTTAAGTTAGCTTTATAATATTATGACTTAGAAAATTTTGTTCATGTGGCTTCTTAAGTCATCTGTAGAAAAATCCTTTCCAAATAGTTATTTTATGTTATTACTTTAACTTAAGAGGTTGTTATTTGAATCTGAATGTCAATACCTTCACACGTTTCAGTTAAAAATTGACACAGCGTCTATCTTATATTATTAACCTTTAGTTACTGGGTCGTAATGAAAACTCCCTGCTTTTTTAATTTAATGCTTCTTTTAACGTAAGATTTATATCTGATTCAATAAGAGAATAAGTTTTTATAGTGATTTAGGGAAAGTTGGGCTTTAAATAACACATTTATTTTACATTATGTCTTATAATTTACACATTAAGAGTGACAGTTTTAAGTAATCCAACATGCTGAATTAAGATTGAAGACATTTGTTTGACCAGCAAGATATTAAAGTCATAAAAAGGAACAAGTGATGTATAAAGTACGACTTCCACGCCATTACAATTACTTGGAAAGGGTATGTTTTGCTTCATATCTCATTATTTCTAGTTGTGATACCTTAACTTTAACTTTTAGTCTCATGAATGTCATATTTTCATCTTAAGTTTTAAGATATTAATGTTAAAAATGTGAATTTCAATGTCATAACTGTGCTATATACTTACCAATTTTAATTTGATTCTTCTAACTCCCAAGTGAAGTTTTACTACGAAAGTCAGGGTCTTATTTTGCGTATCGTTTTGGCTTCTTGAAGCACACTTAGAAGTTGTTAGTTACATATTCACAACCTTGAAATTCAAATTAGAGACTTTCAAAGTCAATGTGTTACAAACGAATTTGATAGCTTGACCTTTTTGTCGATATTGTGAAATGTATTCATAAGATTATACCACTTCAGGTCCAAAGTTACCATAGAGATACAAGAGACTGTAATTGTTACAATCACCACAGAAGAAACCTAAAGTTAAAATAATGAACCTTCAGAATACCATTTTAACTTTCATATGTAAAGAGTAAAGATCAAAAGTGGAATTTGTGGCACTTAAAGTTAAATAACGAAACCTCAGGAAGAGTAACCAGATTACAATGTTAGCCTTTTAAGCAAATTGGAACTTAATAGTAGGTCACAAATTTAACGCATAAGTCATAATTGTGACTTTCAGGTCTTAATAAGGACTTAAAATTCAAAACAATGACTTCTAATGTCAAAATTTGGAAAGTCCAATTTTGATTAAGTATTTAAATCACATTAAATGAAGTGAAATGAGTTAATATTAAACCCAAAAGTTGATCACTGCAGTCACAGTAATTAAAATATTCATAGGAAAGGAAGGTTAATGTAGAAGTTTTCTATGAAATTATCAAATGAAATCTGGACTTCAAGGCATGAAAAAGTCCTTTTTTTAAATTCAAGCCCGAATAAATAAATTAAAATTAGATAAAGGATACAAAGACTGGAAAGAAAATATCAAATGCAAACGTAGTAAAATGAATATTCTACAATTGACATTAAATGTCACAAAATGAAATAGTAAGTCAGCATACCGTAAATTCTATCAAGTTTTATGACTCAAAGTAATGATTTTAAACACCAACAATACCACCAAATCTCTACTTTTTAGGTAAAAGATAACGATTGAAAGTCAAACAGTAAAATTTTAAAAATCACATTTGCATTCAAAGTCAAAATTAAGACAAATTAGGTCTATAAAATAGTTATGATTACACCTGAACACCGAAATGGCTAGCAAGATAGTCCTGGTTCAAAAGGGCATTAAAAAGCTCAAATAACTGTTTGGGAACATGTCATATCTACCCATAATATATTTAGGGGTATTAAACCAAACCTAACTGTATAACTGTAAAAGAAATCAGCAGGCTAACATTCTTTTGATGGACGATTTGGATTTTCTGAATTGTGCTACGTAGCGCATTCCCCATACGTGGACCTCTGTCTACTGCAGAAATAATTTTTTGCGAAATCATAATAATAAAAGTAATTATGGGACCATACTCTTCATTAATTCAATAGTTCTCCGGAATTTCTCATTTCTGTATATTCAGCTCTAGCTCATCTAACAGTCTGGAACCCCAAATGGCGTCCAAGAGTAATTTAAAATGTTCAATCTTCTATAGTTCATAGGTTAATCTATCTTAAAATTGGTCAAATGCGGTGATAAAAAGATTGAAACTAACATTGCAACATGTATAACTGATAGGAAAAGGAAAATTCTGTCATTTTGAAATTCAAAATGGCGACTTCACGTGATAAAGTACAGTAACCCGACTATTTCTAATTCATCACACCAAAAAAAAAAAAAAAAATAACTGACAAAGTCATTTGGAGGGTGATTGTTTTTAACAGTCAAATTTGTACTCTGGTGGCCTGTTCTACTCCTTAAATAAGGTACATTGACCTCAGACCGCCATCTTGGAACAGAAGCCATGTACTCAAAGAAGAAGTGACTGTACTTTAGGATGCATCTCCGGTGCTGGTAAAAGTTACCCTGCTAATGTCGAATATATCCACTGTTTACCCTTTACCGTTGTGCTCCGATCGGGGCATATTTGCACGCCTCGGGAGTGGGCGGAAAAGCGGACGTAGCCCGCCCCGCATCGGCTTCCGTAGGCCATTGACCCCGTGACCTTAAACTATTGTCTCTCTGGCTCTTGTGGCCGAATTTTCGGGTAGCTACTCGCAGTTTCGAGCTCCGCGTGAAACAGTGTCGATGGGTGACAGCCGAGCTCTCCGCATGGGTCCAAAAGGACCCAAACAACGGTAAAGGGTTAACACAATGAAAGTTTCTGGAAACCATCGCAATGGAATATTAACGTGGTTAGGCTAGTACTGACCCTATTTTGAACTAATGACATGAGAACATGGGTTAAAGTTAATTGACCTATTACCACCATCTTAAAATCGATATAATTTGTTCCTGCAACAAAGTTTAGACATGCTATAGATTGCATTTATTGCACCATGTGGCAGGTGGTTATTGCTTTCTTCAGTGATATGGAATTTCCACACAAATATAGAAATGAGGAGGAATAGTAAGAAGTGCATTGACCCCTAGCCAACATCTTGGCACAGAAAAAATATACATAAAGATATAGTGGATTTAATAAATACTGTATCCTATTCATGTTGGATTTATCCTGTAATTGTCCATAATTTGTCCAAACGCTACGAATGTATCTGAAAGCCGTACGTCGAAGAGAGCAATGCAATTGGTTTAGCTTGTAATTCCCTGATAGGGTAACTTCCGAGGTAAGGAGTAGGATAATGGAGTGATGGGAGTGCCTAAATCAATTGACCGTTTAGTACCACCTAAGAATAGATCCAAAATGTACTTAACGAAGTTCAGGACTGCTGAAAATTGCATCCAAGTGCACAAACAAACGAATGGTCATTTCCTTCTTGATCGAAAATTCTGAATCTAAGATAGATGTAAGGAGAAAATAGTACATTGTACCCTAAACGCCATCTTGGTTTACAAGCTGTGTGTATAAAAAATAGTGCCCTTGTCCTGGGTTGTATCTTCTGGTGCAATTTGACCAAATTTCGCAGTTGTTCTAATCGAAAATGAGCATTAAATAATGGAATTCAAGAAAAATGGGCCAAAAGTGCATTGACTGTTGGCGGCCGTCTTGGATTTGATACAAGATGTCTGAAAATCAACACAAGCATGTAATCGTGTAATCACAGTCCTGAATGTTATGTTTAAAACCCAAAGTGTTCAATATTGGTTTAATTTGGGCCTAATCAGTTGTACTGATTGAGCTGATGCGAATTGAGAACAGGGTGAAATACTATTTTAGGTACAAAATTGTATTTCCTGAAATTTTAAATTGTTAACTTTGAAAGACTGTAACTTTCGTTTCTAAAAACCAAAAACTATCGTAGACATTGCGCATGAAAAAATGATAAAACGTGGACTTTGACATTTAGTGGACATTTTCGTGTCCACGTATTGTTGAGGCCTCTCGGAAGAGTATTTTCTGAAAAGTGAGTAACTCCAAAGCATGACCTCTGATAATACGGAGCGCCATCTATTTTGTGTCAACAAATGAACTTGATTCAATAACTCCATTAGTAGACATCATTGGTTGGAATCAGCATGATATATATGTTGCCTGTTTCAAATTGGGTAAGTGTACACGATTATATATATATATAAATATATATATATATATATATATATAAATCAAATTGGTAAAGCTGGAAAATCTGGCTGAGGTGAAAAAACGATGTTGACTCCACCGGGATTCGAACTCGGGACCTCCCGCTTTCTAGTGCGGACGCTCTAACCACTGAGCCATGAAGCCAAGTTAGTTTGGCCTTTGTTCAAATTACAGATGAAGCAACTCGCAATTCACCTCCTGAGCAGGCGCCTAATTTTTTGGAACAGCACTAGTTCTCGTTTTTGACGCAAGCTCAACCAAAGATCAAAGTTGATGCCATCCAGCTGAACACAATTGTTTATTCGCCAGCGGATCTCCGAAGAGATACAGAAACCTGTGAAAGCAGAGATGAAGTGAAAATAAACGCTGACGACAACTGCGTGGAATAAATAAATCAAATTGGTAAAGCTGGAAAATCTGGCTGAGGTGAAAAAACGATGTTGACTCCACCGGGATTCGAACTCGGGACCTCCCGCTTTCTAGTGCGGACGCTCTAACCACTGAGCCATGAAGCCAAGTTAGTTTGGCCTTTGTTCAAATTACAGATGAAGCAACTCGCAATTCACCTCCTGAGCAGGAGGCATATATATATATATATATATGGAAAATACTCCTAGAAAATACTCCTAGATTTACAAACTACATACCTTTTTTTTCCTCCTTTTATTCTTCAATATTAGTGTTCAGATTATATGCATACAGTACATCCATCGTGATAATATATACAAATAACATAAATGGGATTCCCTTTTCAAATGCAAATGAAAATAACTCAACGAATCTAATATACAATGCCAGAGTTCTTCTATTTTTGCAAAGCTAATCTGAAAATAAATTCCCACAGGAAGCAAATGCTTCTCTGATATCAAAAATATTTACGATATTCTTGTTTTTTACTTTTTTATATTGTACCACATTAACATTAAATTTAAAAATACGAAAAAAAGCATCCACCGCTGGTATACTCTTTAAACTACATACCATTGCTTCACGTTTTTACACAGTTTTATTGGGAATACGTTAGTGTATAGTAAAATACATATGGGGGTACGTAATATACCTAATTACTTGAATGTTGACCATATTACTGACACCTATCTGTTTACACGTACAACTAAAAGACTATTGAAGTTACGTCCATGTATATATTTTTTCCTTAAAGACGAAATATAGAGTTATGTACTTTATTTTTCCCTCGCATTTGAATTTTATATCCTCGTATGTTGGGTAATATATGTATATGTATAAATGTATATGAATAAGTATATGTATATGTATATGTACATGTATATATATATATATATATATATATATATATAACCGTAATAGTAAAAATTAATTAATAATGCCAACTAGGCAATGGTAAAGTGATCAACCCTGTGAAGGGAGCTGTAATATTGAAAAGGTTGCAATAAGTTCTTACAAGATAGCTTTACAGAACTGTTTCGTAAGGGCCAATAATGTAGGTCCTCGCTCCTTAGAAGCCTGAAGTAGAATGATGTCAGTAACGTTAAATACGTATGTGTTCGCTGCTTTTGAACGTGTCCGTTTTTAAGCACGTGTTCGTTCCGTGTTCGTTGTGAACAAGTACGAACGGTGTACAGCGAGCCAAGATACATTACCTTTTAGAATAATTACGCAGTAGATGTTTGTTCCTGTGTCTACAAGAGCTTATCAGTTCGTTTCTTTAATTCAGAGTTGCTAAGGAAGGTTTCAGTATAATGAAGAACTTTTCTTCCAGACAGAGATTACAAGTTTTAGATGATGTGGAGTATGCTCGAGCTTTGTTCATGAGTTTCCATTTTACGGAGTGTTCTACATTTGTATCCATTAGTTTCCAGATGTATTCAATGAGTGCAGTTGCGTTTCTTTTGTCTTTGTGTTAAAAGCTAGACTATATATAGACTATATATTTGTATTGGATAATCGCATGAAGATCTTGGGTGATGATTCCATAGCCTTCTTACTGAATGAGGTTATTTATATGGGGGTGGAAAACTTAACCCTAAACAGGATTCGAACCTCCCGCATGCAAGGCGGATGCTCTGACCACTGGGCCATTGAGGACTATGTGGTAGAGCGTCCAACTATTTACTTTAAATATTGTTGGGTTAAATTTTCCATTATTACGTCATAACATGATCGTCGGCATATCTTTTTTTGACGTGAAAGAATTAAACCTACAGTTCAGCACTTCAAATTCTTCTCAAGTTGCAATTGCCTAATGTATCATTAACATATGGAACTTGTCTTGGAAAATAAAATATATGTTCTGAATTTTCTGTAGCCAACGCAACAGAAGAAGATGTCGAGATGAGAGCAGAATTCTGGAGGTCGAGAATGAGACTCCTTCAGGGGGCGATTCTTGTAGCAAGTCTAGTAGAGGTATGCATCGTATGTGAAATAAACTGGGATTATTTTCACGATAAGATGGGACTCATATTATTGTAGATGGAGGAAATACGACTAACATGGTCGGCATACATTAAAATTGGAAGTAAGGCCTGCATTGGGTAATAGGTTCCTTTAGGGAACTTTGGATATGTTTTAACTTTTTAACTAATTGATATTAAGAAACCTTGTTCTTAAAAGTGATAATAAAAGATGAACGTAAAGACTGGTGGGCCGAGAGATAATGTTTTTGTGAAAGATGCTCGTCGGAAGATCTGCTCACACCTATCAGAAGTGTGTGCTTTGAAAACTGAGCACAAAATGGATGCATTTATAGGGTGAGAAAGAGATTTGTGACAAATATCGGGGAAGTAATATTGTTAGACACCCCTCCACTATAGATGCGACAACATCCCTGTTTCACGGAATTTAAATGAACAGCGACTTTAACTAACAGTGATGACTACGTCTATTTAATTAATCTTGGGTGACATCGGTGAAGTTCGGCCCTTGTCCCCACTTTTGGCATGTTCCTAGTTGATCCTGCGTATACGCAGAAACATCCAATCTTGCACACAGGTTTGTCATTCAACATCCCTACTCACTGAAGAAGAGTCTCTTTCAAGTCTCCTAATCTTGCTCTACAGTTTGACTCTGCAAAGAAAAATATTTCAATGTCCTCCTTTGAAAATAATTATGAGAGGAAGTTACAATTCTGTCTTTAATTATAAATGATGTGAATTTGGATGAACCATTCCTTTGAGGTACCTCCAAAATTTGGCCAATCTGGCAAATGGACTCCAATATACCCAACCCCAGCACCAAGCCAACTTTATCCTGTTTATGATGTGTTCCTTCACCCAGTTAAAAGAAAAGTCAAAAGGCTTATGAAAACTATTTCAGAAAGTTGAAAATATTGTTAAACAACGTTCATCAGCAACATTAGGTTCAAATGTTTTGACCTTCGGGAAAACTTAGAGTCACTTTTGAACAGGTCGATGAGGCTTTTATGTCATATATCCACTTTCTCTGAGTGATACTTTCTAGCCAGATTAAAAGTTACGTTTACCGCAGAGTGCGACTTTGCATACGAAACGTTAGGCTGGGCCTTAGCTATACAATAACGTTACCCGTTGTGTGGTATAAGCCCTTGTTACCAATGAGGTGTGAGGTTTCTTTCGCTCTTAGTCATGAGCTGAATGCCTCACAGCACAGCTAGATTGTGTAGCGGTGCATTTTTGTGAACGAAGATAGTTGGAACAGTACCTTCTTAGGCGTGTGGGCCCAACGTATGCCTAACCGCAGCTACTGCCACGTTCGAAGGAACTCACCAAAGTGATCCTTACAAACGGCACGGCTATTACTGTATTTGTTGGAAGCAAAACTATATTTGGCTGTGACGATCAATGAAATCACGCTCTGTATGTTGCTTACAGTAGTCCTTATGGGGATGTGGTATTGTAAAGAACTTTGAGACAGATTTGAAGTCTTTAGAGTCGCACCTAACAACTTCGTAAGCTTGGCACACACGACACGAGGCTAGGGAGAGGACGCCACTTTCCTAGATTTTCTATTTGGAGCATATCGTGTACCGTAAATTATACATCCGTAACTGCACAGTGCCACGTTTCCAAAACAGGGAATGATTTCCAACCAATAAGAGTATACTTTCTCAGCTTAACATAAATTACAGTGCAACATAATGTGACTTCCCCTCCTTAGTTCCATGTGGTACATAGGCATGTTTTCCACCCTAAACAGCACACACGTATTTCCTATTCAAAGTGCGTGAATATGGTTTACAAACCAAGTGAATCCATGACGTCAGAGAAAATACGTTTTGTTGATGAGACAGACTCAATCTCTTCGACGTTCAAAACTGGTGACGTTTCCGCCCTTTTCCAAGTCTGCAAGGAAGATTTGACTTCAGAAAAATTGGAGCTCACAAAGTTCCTACCCGGCAAAATGACATTTTTGTGACTATTGCCGTTTTGACGAGAAGATCTAACTCGGCAGGATAACAATTTTTCGAATTTTACCAATTCGACGAGAAGTTCTAATTCGCCAATATGACATTTTTCTAAATTTTAAGATTTTGACGAGATTTTCAAACTCGTCAAAATGACCTTGTTCTGAATTTTGCTATTTTGACGAGATGTTCTAACTCAGCAAAGCGACAATTTTCTGAATTTTGTCATTTTGTCGAGAATTTTTAACTCGGTGAAATGACAACTTTCGGTGTTTCAACGTTTTGACAAGTTAATTAAAACGCCAAATTTCGGATGTTTGCCATTTTTAAGACTTTATTGTAGTCGTCACAATGTCAGTCCTACGAAAATTGTCATTTTGCTGAGAGAGTTTTGTCTTTTGCCTTTCCATTCTAAGCTTTCGTAGGTAGAGGTGTTGGTGTTACCGATATTGCAGTAGCAGTTGCTGTTCAATGGACGACTTGACGTGAAAAAGGAGCGGGCGCAATGCAGAACAGTCAGTAAAACCTGTCTGTTACTATTAGGCACTTGTCCCATGCACTCTTAAGTACTATGTTCCACCCTCTGGTTGGACAGTTTTAGAGTGAGGAAGGGATGGAATATTATGCAACTTACTTCGGTGCCTGCCGACAATCTTTAGGGAAATAACAAACCTTCAGAATAACGATCTTTATCTTCTATCTAGAATAAAAACCCTTCGGAATGACGAACCTTCGGAATAACGAAAGACAGCCCCTTTAAGTATGCTTGTTGGTTACTCTTTATTTAGCATATGCATGACAGGCAAATAATTAAGGGCGGAGAGGAAACCTTTGAAATGCCTGTTTGTGAAGGTGCCCCATGGTAGTTCCATGCAATTTAACATATTTGACTGGAATAATCAAGAGAAAGTGCGGTGAAGAATTATCTATGTATCACGTTCTAGATGATCTCCTTGCGCTTCTCAGATTCATTGCATTGTGAAGCATTATTTTAATTTTAAATATTCAGTACAAAAGGTATTAAACATTGACATAAAACTGGCGTCGTTGGATGAACGGATTATAGTTAAACTCTTATTGAGTTTGATCCAGCGTTGAAAACTTTGAGTAAACCTGGTCTGTGTAATCCTAATTTAAATCTGTATCTGTCTAGGGATTTGGGCGCAAGTGTAATTGAAATGTACATATAGGTATTAAAAAAAAATCATGTTGATGGTCTCCTTCCTATAGTGTATCACAGATATCTGGTCTTCAGGAACCTGTTAACCACAAGTCTGCGATGGAGAAGCATCACGCTTAGCCATATCGGGAGTGGTACTGGCCGCTCGTTCGAGTTAAGTGTAAAAGAGCTGTGTGATTAGTTGTTGCTCATTTTTCATTTAGATCTAAAGCAAAAAGCAAAGAAAAAATGCATAAGAGAGTGCAAACACATGCCTTACAAAGGCGATTTTACGCAACGAGATGAAGTTACAGTGAGTTCAATGAAGTTAAACAACACGCCAACACGAATGTGTTTTATAGTGTAATTTATACATATCGATTCAAGTCAAACCTTTTGGTCGCCTCTTACGACGGGCGGGAAAAACCGTGAGTATATTCTACTCCCCAGCCTACAGGGGGTGAAAATACTACTTTGAAAGTACGACGACGGGACTTGAACTTACGAAACAAACATCTGCAGGATAAAATGCTTTACCCTTCTCTTCACGTGCATGATTTAAATTAACGTGAAAATAGAACAACTATTGGTGGCCAAGGACCTTTTGACTATTGGGAACTGGAGCAGACTACATTTTAATGAAATTGTTATAAGCTACCAGGCTCTAAGATATGCCTACCAACGTTGATTCCGAAATGGCGACTCACCAACTGAAGCCATGTTTCTGCAACCACTATGATATATTTTAATGAGTGCCATAATTGGTGACATATGTAATTTTTCTGAAGTCTCATGGCCAATCTCTCCCTATAACTTGGTACGACACCTGCTGAGTAACTAAGCGGAGGAAATGCGTTCATTCACGCTGGCACTCCGTTTTGTTGTTATTTTTTACGCATGCTTGAACTCAAACATTAGATGAGTATAGAGGTTTAAAGGCTCAGAGACATACTGGCTTATGAAAACAGTAACGACAGACAGACATGAATTATGATGATCAGAGCACAAAATTAAATGCAAGTCAAATTCATGGGCTTGAGTCGCACACTTACTTGCCACTTGGAAAGCATATTTTAGCATATTTTTTGAGGAGCAAGTCTTTCTTTTGTGTGTATCATTTGCATGTTATTGAAAATGCATTGGATTTGCTCTTCGTGAATACATCAGTTTAACCTGTAATTTTAGTAAGAGACTTTTTCATGCTGGTGAGGTATAAAAAAAACTAAACGAATTTCATTACAGTTACAGTTCCACTAAAGTCAAATGTAGGGGTTGAATAGATGGTAAGCTATTAGGGGTAGGCTACTGCAACTGAACACCCTCTTGTCTGTCCGTGTAATTAATTTGGAATTGAAAACATCCCAGAACTTTTTTCAACCTTCGTCCTTATATTTTACCATTTAGGACGAAGCTTTTGCAAGACCATAGTATGAAGTGGGGCTGAGGAGAACTTTATTCATAGGCTGTCCGAATGTGTCAAAATATTTGCTATCATTTTTATTTTCCGTTTAATATTTTACTTTGAAAGTCATTAAGGGCATAGAGTTTCGCAAGATTAATGGACACGTTGTACGAAAAATTGTTTTTTTTTAAGTGACAGGCTTCCCTAATGTGTCGCGGATACTTGTTTATCTTTTGATTTTATAAATGTTACCCTGACTGCGATACTTATTTATTTTTCGGGCAAATGTTTTGAAAAAAATGTGGACATTCGACCATTTCGGGCTGTGAGGTAAAGCTGACGAAAAACCGCGACTATGATTTCCCCTTCCTTTTTAGGCATGCAATTTTAAGATGTCTGGCGCTTTGGGGAGTTTGCTTCGTAATTAAAACCATGCCAACTTTTAAAATTCAGGGGCTGCTCGATTTTTTTCAAATTCCTGCCAGAATTTTTGATCTTGTGAAAATTAATGGTCAGCATTCCCCATTCCTCTCTTCTGAAGCTAATGTGTATATACCGATGTACGGAACATTCTAATAATTCTTGGCAAGGTGAATGCACTTTTTTGAAATTTCACATCGCTTTCCAGTTTAATTTTCAAACTACTTAAAATTTGCAACTTTAAGAATATTGTTTAGGCTGAGCTTACCTTGTCAGAGTGTTCTTTCTTAGAAAATGAGAATTCTCCGTGTTTTCTTTGTATATGTCTTACAACGCTTTTTAATTATGTCCACAGGTCATTATCGGTTTTACAGGATTAATCGGTTTTCTTTTGCGATTTATTGGCCCTCTCACAATCGCACCGACTCTTTGTTTAATTGGTTTGTCACTCTTCCAGACTGCAGCGTTATTTGCGGGAGGAAACTGGATTCTTGCAATAGTGTAAGTAACGGAAAGTTCTCAATACACAATTTTCTAGTCAAAATACCAAGGAACTCAGTTGGGATGTAAGTCATCATAAGTTGGTCTAAAAAGACCCGCACAAGTAATTCTTCCCATAATCTTTATACTTGACTAATTCCAGCGTGACTGACGAGACGATTTTATACCACTTTTACCTGACAAACCGGCAGAAAAAGATGTGTATGACTAAGCCATGAAATCTGTACTATAAATGAACGAAAACAAGTCATATTTCAATATGAAGAGAATTAAATTGTAAAATCCTTTCTAAAAGTAATTATTGGTGCATAAACAGCAAGGAAACATTGCATCCAATATAATAAATTTGACAAATTCTCTGTACTGGTCTCATCGAAATCGTGACCAACTGACGAGACATTTTAGATACACTTGCTCAGTATATGAGCAAGCCGTAAATAGGTCTAATATCACATGTTTTCTCCTTTAACCAGAGGAAAACGATGATTTACATTAGTTTAATACAAGGCACAAACTTGCTTAATACATGACCATAAAGAAAACATGCTGTACCTTCTTCAATGCCTTCTAATTTAAAATTCAATAAAGGTATTTCGATCTCTATACATTTTTGTAATGTAAATATGTATTTATTTAGACTTTTAATTTGCTGCTATAATGAATTTATTGTAAAATGCTCTCAAAATTAATTATTGGGAAAACCTGAAAACAGAAAACATAACTATCAATAAATTAAGATATTTACAAATTTCAATATTTAGGCGTTACTTTTCTTGGATCATCAAAGGTCGTGACTAAAGAGACATTTGTGACATGTTATGACACTCTTATTTTTAAGATGTTGTTGACTCCTAGCAATTCAGGCGCCCAATCAATGAAATGGTGAGGTCGTGCGTGCATCGGTATTTAATTTAGACTGTGGACCCGAAACGATGGATTTCAGTTCTTTTGAAGGAAATTCAATAGATTTTTTGCGTCCGAGAAGTTTAAACAACAGAGAGAAGGCAAAATGAATTCCTCAGATTGTATGTAGTTAGTCAGTTAGTTAGACAGAGTTTTTAGGCCCAATTTCTAACCTATTGGTTCAGGTCGAGCGGGCCATGGCCTTTTTTCCAGCTGTGTCTCACTGGCTTGTTTTCCCTACTCCAGTGCTTATGCGGAGCATCACGCAAAGCGTCAGAAGGTTCCATGTGTACAGTCTTTGGTACAACTCGACCTGGGAATTGAACCCGGGCCATCCGAATATTGTATTTAAAATTAACTTGTGCGCTTGTGTTTGTCGTTTTGGTTGTAAATGAGATATCTCAAGAAGGGTAAGGTTGAGTAAACTTGTATTTGGTGTGTTGTTGGGCCATAATAAATTGGTCATCCCAGGTCATCCCTACGTTTTGGTGGAGATCAAAGGTCAGTTGGGTTCAAAAAACCTGAAAATGTCAAAACCGTATAAACACGGCATCTCAAGAAGGAAAAGTGTAATATTTGCTTATGGCATATGTCATATTGGCATGTGCATCAGGCATATTAATTAGATGATTTGTGTTCCCTATGGTAAAGGTCAAATGTCATTTGGAGCCACCAGAGGTCAAATCACCAATAACTTAAAAATTGCTTGAAAACAAGGTATCTCAAGGTTGGTAGTTGTAAGGGATCGCATGCTTAGGATGTGCATTGTTTGTACTTAGTTGATAAATAATATCGTTTGTAGATTTGGAGTCACTAGAGGTCAGAGAATTAAATTCTTGTAAAAACGGAATTTCAAGGACAGTAACAGTGAGGGATCTCATATTTAATACTCGTGCTATCCATAATTCATTGAAAATGCTAATGCTTTTTATGGAGGACAAAGATCATTTGGGATCTTCAGAAGTCAGAATGTTAAAACCTTGTGAACACGATATCTCAATAACGGTAACAGGGAGTGTTTCCCTACGTAGCATGTACATTTTCCATGATTAGTATATGCGCCCTGTTGTTTTGGAATAGGTCAAAGGTCATTTGGTGTCATCAGAAGTCAGAAGTTTGAAAACTTGTGAGCCGATATTTCAAGAAAGGTTAGAGTGTTGTCTCCTGCTAACCATGTATTTGTGACTTACCAGTCCCAAAACGTGACCGACGAGACAGAATGTTACTTAATTATTTTGAACTTTAATATGTTCTATATTAAATATAAGCAAACTTTTTCGGGGTTTGGTTGAAGACTTACTAAAAGAGACATTGCACCTATAACACACATACGTTTTTGTGACTGAACGGACATTTCAATACCAAAATTTGGAAACTATTTTTTACAGTTTGGATAACAGTTAATTGTCAACGTTAACAATGAATTTTTATACATTTATTTCGTGGTTCTGTACTATATGACTTCAGATCAAGATTTCTCTACAAATTTAGGCTTCTGACAACTCCCTCGGTCCCCCAAATCTAAAACTGCCAAAAAAAAAAAAAAAAACCGATTTGCAGTAAGCTTAAAGCGAACCTGATACTTCAGATAGTGCACTTAATGAGGTTACGTTAGGTTTAGCAAGACTGAGTTTTACGGCTAAGTTTCCAACCAAATGGTTGAAGTATTTTATGAGAGGAATGCAATGCTTACTAGTTAGTAGAAAAAACTTGATATAGTCACATGAGGACTAGTTGTGTATTTAACGGATAGCCTTCGCAAGCAAGCAAAGCCGCGGTGTTTAATGGGGTATTGCAATAAAGCCGTATTATTTAAGGCATATTATGGTGGCCTTTCATCTGAATCTACTAAGAAAAACAAAAATATTCTGAGCCATATCATGCAGACCTTGTCTAAATACGGTCCTCCTAACTCTAGATAATTTACTTAAAAGATTGCTAATATTTTGTTAAAAATACCTCTACTTTCCAACAAAGCATCTAGAAGTTATGTACTGTGGGCACATTGCCTGAGATTCCTTTTTTTTTTTTTTTGCAATTGAACGACTTGTTTGTCCTATAATACTGTTGGAATTTTTGAATATGTTTTCCTGTAGATCCAGCATTACCCTTTACCATAGGTAGAGTTCAACCAACAGCGATGCTTAATATAGATAGCCTACAGCGGCAACAAAATTAATAAATAAATAGAATGTAGTGCCAAAAACATGTGCCGCGATGACATCACGGATTTCCCAAGGTGCACCAAATCTCAAGAAGAAATTGAATTGCATTAAAAATTTGTGTCGCTTTATGCTATTGAGATGCAGTTTCACCTACTGAAAGAGAAAATTGTTCTGCCTATTTTGAAATTAATGAATTTCGTCTCCAGAATATGCGGGGCGATGCGCACTGTTTAACAAAAAAAATCCTAACGGACTAACGATATCCCTAATCCCTAATAACCTAATCCCTAACCTGCAAAGAATACAATCGATACAATTCCATGGCAACAGCCAATCAAGAAAACCTTGTTAAACAGAGAGCATCTACTCGAATATGCCTTTAATTTCCTAAAGAATGAAGGTATCATTAGCTAAACAAATGTAGCTTTTTGGGGTGGAAAAAGTAACTTCATTCCGACTCCTTTTGTTACAGCGTCATCACCACAATGACTTTATTTTCGCAGTATTTGAACAAACTATCTGTTTGCCTGCCTGGATTTTCTACGGACAGGAAGTGTGTCATGGTACAGTTTCCAGTCTTTAAGCTTTTGCCAGTACGTATTCAAATACCTTTGATATTTTTCACATCTTCAGCTGAGTCCATTATCATAATATTTGAATTCTACACTGACAAGTAAGAAGTTCTATGAGAAAACGGCCTTAATATATACGTATGTGTCTCCACAGTACCATTTCCTCTCCGAGTAAGGACAGATATACTTTGGGAGTCATATGGGATTATATTATGACAAATGAATCCAGCACCTTCGACACCAGTACTCCGTACTTGATAGACTTGTATTCATCACTTAAAGACAAACCCTGTAGATAAACACTGGCCAGAAAATCTTCAATCATTGCCCTGGCTGAGTTGTTGACAATGTTATCAAACACGATGGTTAAACTTATAAAAGGATGTTATAAATACCGAGCCATTGGAGACCTCTTGCTGATCTATCCCATGCCGTATTCGAATTGCCTTCAGTTCAAGCCTGTAAACAAGTGGAATGGGGCGAAAACTGTTAAATTGTATAAAATCATTGTGGCAACGTGGACCTCTCTACGGGGAAATTGTCAAAAGGTCACCGTCACCTTGACCACAAAATATACGCATACATGGTTGATTTTTTTTCCGTCTTTCAGATTGTAGTGTAATGGTACTACTCATTTTATTGTTCGAGGTACAACGGTTGTTCACCTATTTGTTAGGGATATACGACAAATAAGGACATATTTTCAGTTCCAAATTTTGACAATCCCTACACAAATAATAGTTTTTAATTCTCCTCTCGATTCTAGCAACTGAGCCTGTCAGCTTCTTGGTTCGAGGTCAGGAATCTACTAACCTATGGAACGCACACTAAGGGGCGTTGAGAATTTTTATTTATTAAAGGGCCTTATACGCCTTCAAAAGTATATTTGAGTTGGAAGGAAACATAGGTTAACACGGTGTAGTTATCTTCTTCACAAAAATGATGATAAGTAAAACGACTGGTCATTTCTTTTACTTGTAGGTCATTTTGTCTATTCTGTTAGCGTGGATTTTAGCAGCCATTTTGACTGCCGCCGATGCACTCCCTGAAGGATCACCAGGACGAACCGACTCGAGGATATCTGTCCTTACCGAATCTCCTTGGTTCTATATACCCTATCCGTGTAAGAGTTTGTTAAATGGAACCATGTGGTAAAAATTATGTCATTAAAGAATTATTACCCTAATCCAAATATTTAAACTCAAATATGAAGTCGTTTGATTCTATTTTTGGGTTACGGTCAACCTTTATAGGAGGCTAAGCAATCACAACAGTAAGCAAATCTTGTACCGTTACAAATAACACTACCTTGGTTTGATGTACCGAACAGTTATTTTCATTTTGCTGCAACAGAACACCGTAAATGACATCCATTAGTTGTTTTTTGAATGGATTACAACCAGATATTCAGAGCGTGACCTAGTTAGGTGTCACTTAACTTTGAGATTCCCTACTGGCATCATTTCTACCGCGTCATGTAAAGGGAGCATGACTTTGGTACACATTTGTGCGAACGACGCAGTCTCTTTCTTGCTCGTCTACACATATTTTTTAAAGGCATTTGGCGTTCCTTGTGAAAAAATAGTTACTTTGGTAAGGTGTCGTGTGCGCTAACCGAGACTACAACTTCTTTCATGATCAGTGATCAGCAATAATGTCAAATTAAAACGAACATACGTCATGTGAAAAGGCTCCATAGGTTGAGGTAGGTGTCAAATTTGTACTGACACAATTAGCTTTCTGTAAGTGTTTCGAAGAGAGCATAGTATGGCCATAAGTTCCTAATACCATTTTTATCATAGAAGTGCAAACTGTCCTGAGGTAAAATGCTGCATGCCTACCTCAAATGAGGGCCACCTTTCTGTTCTCTGACGTCAAAGTACATACCGGCTGTAATCGTTGGGAGCAAAAAGTCCCTGGGAGGAATCAAAGCTGTGGTTTCTCTACATCTAAAGTCTTGCCGTGACAGTCCTCTTATGTTTTGCAGTTCAGTGGGGAACTCCTGTGGTCACAATAGCCGGGGTTCTAGGCATGATAGCTGGCGTCCTAGCCTCGACAATAGAATCTATTGGTGATTACTTTGCATGCGCAAGAGTGTCCGGAGCTCCACCGCCACCAGACCACGCGGTAAATAGAGGGATCGGAATGGAAGGTATCGGGTGTATCCTTGCCGGATTCTGGGGTACTGGCCTCGGGACGACGTCTTACAGTCAGAATATTGGAGCAATCAACATAACAAAGGTCAGTATTCAGTCTATCCAAATTTTATATCCAAGTGAGGAGAAGATTCTTAACGTTTAATATCACAGACCACACCTTCATCTACTGTTTATTTCTCGATAAATCGATGTCCTGCCCTCGTCATTCTCATAAGAAAGGTGCCATGAACCATCAAGTGAGCTGAGGCAAATAGATTCATATCTCGTTTTGCTGTTCTTTAAAAGCTGCGGTATATCAGGTGTTGGTACAATCTGTGGGAACGGGTATTTGCAAGATAGGAGGTCTTACCAAGGAGGAAAGGGAGAAAGATCGGTACCGAGAGATTTTTATTGAAGGACGAGGACCATCAGGAGGGGAGGGGAGAAGTGGATAAGAACGAAGCATTTTAAAAACCATGCCATGAAAGAATTGTCTACTGTTGCCTAAGGTGTGTTTTATAATGAGCAGATTATTAGTGTTTGTCAGGAAAATCTGACTTTTCGAGGCCTAGAGAATAAAACGCATCTTATCCTACGATCGTGTTTACAATCCATCCTCTTTTGCTATGATCAATCCACACTAATAGAGTTTTAAATCGTTTGGCAAATTCATTATGACAATCTTACATGTAATTTAGGCCTTGTCATATGTCCTGACCAAATACAGCGAATTGTGAACCTTGACCTAATGACCACTTACTACTTGAAAGATTGATTCAATTAAATATCAGCATTGAATCGCTATTATTCCACGTCCCAATTAGTTCTGTGATTTAATTAATAGTCCTATAAAAAAGTCCTAGCTGACAGGGTGATGATGGCTATGACAATTAAGGACACTGTCCATATTCAGGGATTAAGGGTTACTTTCAAGGTAACCGTTATTGTAAAGTCTATTTCTAACCATAAACCTTTACCCCTTAAACTACGCTAACCGGTTCGTCTCACCTCACTGAACCCCGTTAGGTACTTGTTCCTAACATTTCCGCCACCGTCATAATGCTAGATATTACAACTGTATTATGACGAATCTCGGAAGGAAGCGGGTGGACGCAGAAAGAACACTTGACCGGAAAAAATGCCAAGCAAAGACCATGTGACACCAGGGGATTACCTCTATATTATGATTGGATCAAAGGAAAAAAAAATTACCAAATACATAAGTTTTGTTCTAGGCTGCTTATTTTGAAATTATGTTCGCCCGTTGATACATATTTTGATATTTCATAGGCTTGCGTGACTGCATCAATATATTGCCCTTAATCCATAATAACGTGACTTTTATGACCACATTTATCGTGTGTTCTTCTTTGTCCAAGGATTTCTAAATACGTTTATATTTGTTTCCAACCTCTTGTTATGAAAGTCTGCAGTTTGGTGGTCGATAAAAATTAAGTTATCAAACGTTTCTTATCAGAATTAATATATTAGTGTAAAGAGATATAGAAAGATCAAGGACTAGAGCTGGTCATTAACTTTGAAGCCCTCTATATTACTCTCAAGGTTTGCCTTGACGAATACAACTTTTACTCATGTAATGCCATCTAGCTAAAGAGTGGTTTTCAGACTTTAAAATGTGACACTTCAGTGCGTGTTTTAAATGTAAGGCAGTCTCAGACGGTAGCATTACCTTATTGAATGAGAATTTTAATATAAATGTATCCAAATTTTCGGTAAATATGAATACAATTATGAACGGTCTGCTTTAAGTTAAAAGCATGTTCTTGTGGCTTTTTCCTAGGGTCTCTTACGAAAGGAACAAATATTCCAAAAATGGTTAAAAATACTTTCAATTTTCAACAAAGTCGCAGAATGTTATGTAACGTGGACACATTGTAACAGATTCTGTTCTTGGTTGAGTCACCTAATATCAAGTAGAGCCCTTACTGAACAGTGGTAATGTAAACCATAAACAAATGCAATTTAAGACTAAGTAGGTAAGTACTTATTGATGTCGTACGCTTTCAATTGCTGTATTTTAGAACTTTTGTTCTAGTTCTTTTCGGGGAGCTTCAACTTGCGGACTTCCTATATACATGGACATAGCATACTCCACGTTAAAGTGTCGCTACTGTAGGTGGGAGTATATAGGCATAGCGAGATGGCTGCCCCAGTCGGTGGCGACAATCTACGGATAGGATGTAAGCGTTGCATGCTTTGTCAAGTAAAAGCCTACTACATCAATTAGTAACTACCTTCCAACTAGAGATACGCCGTTGTAAACTTTTCAGGTAAACAGTAAGTAATTGTGATGAACTGGACCGCTAAAGCGCGCAAATTGGTAGGAGCCAGATAAGTGTCCTACCTTTCCGTATTTTATATATGTATAGTGTTTGCCAGCCTATTCTTTTACCGAGAGCCTGTGACTCATTAACAAGGGGAAGTTGCACTGAAATGAAACTTGGTACATATAACCACCATACTAAAAGTTAGTTCCATGTTTTGATGGAGGTCAGTAGGGGTTATAGGTCAAACTGGAAAACACAATATCTCGATCGGGATAAGGAGTTTGGATATTAAATTTCATATTTGATATGCGGGAGAGTGGAGCTGTTTTGTGGAGGTTCAATGTCAACTGGCTTCACCGAGGATCAAACACTGAAAACCTTGTCCACACGCAACCAAGGCATATCTCAAAATTGAAAACTTGATGGGTGCTTACAGACAAAATTCAGTTTCAACAACTTTGAAGACCATGTACGTAGGGGTCGCCACAGTAACAAATAAACTTGACATCATTTCTTAAATTTTGTCCGCATGCTAGTGGAGTAGTGGCTTAGTTCAGCAATGATGCCCGTAACATCATGCTTTTCAAATTCCAAACTTCAGACACACTTAAACATACATTAAGCTGATTATACAAGTCCCTATATTGAAATCGGAACTCTCCTTGCATGTTTTGTAAGTGCATGCTGTGTAGAATGGACTTATATTCATGGACAGAGCATGCAACGTGTACATCCTATCCGTAGATGGTCGCCACCGCCTGGTGCAAAAAGGCGCACCAAGATGGCCGCCGTGAAACTATAAACCGTCTTATTTGACGACGACTCTGTAACATTTTAAACTTGAATGGAAAATAATATCATATTCCTGCAATACGTGAAGTAATTTTGACCTTACATTGCCATATTTTAAAAATATTTCAACTTTCCTGCAAAATATGGGGATATACTTGAGCAAGTCCAAACATTCACTCAAAACTACAGCAGACGGCCATCTTGGTGCGCTTTTTCTCACACGTACGGTAGCGATAATGTACCGTGCACTTTGCTCTGTCCATGTATAGGAAGTCCGTGGTAGAATGAGATAGTCCTTGATTACAGTAACTGTCTAGGTTTTGAATGTTCGACTTAAGCAGGATTCTGTCCCTGACTTTCTTTGATGTCGTTTCCTTGCTTCAGCTCAAAATGAGATAAACACTGTCCCGTCTTTGGGCCAAAAAATCTGTCCTGTGATACATGGAATGCTCTGATGTTTGCACATGATAAAATTTTACTTAAATCATGCGCTTACCTTAACTCCTGGTGCTATAGTACAGGTATTTGCAAGTCACATGGGTTTTAGCTGGAACAAGGATCTTGATCATCAAAACTAGTACTGACTAGTCTAGTCAAGAGGAATCTTGATTTAGATTAACTATACCCACTTTTAAATACTTCTGAGGCTGAAATGTCCCCTAGCCCACTCCTCCCCCCCCCCAAAAAAAAAAACTCCGCGATGTAAGCATGTTTCTGTATTTTTCATAAAACACAATTTCTCAAGCTGCACTTAGGATTGATTTTTTGAACTATACGTTCCCACCTGAAAATGTATTTTGCACTTTCCATGCAATTTAAGTGACGTCTTTACCATTTTGCCTGTTTGCTTTGAATCTATGTTTTCTTATTTTAAATTACCTTTTGACCAAAGGATGAATAGTGAGAATCTTATTACTCTCCTTCAATAAACTAACCAAACAATAAACCAGTCATAAAATTTGAAAGGTTTCTGTACATTATTTTGTCTTTTGTTAGGTTGGCAGTCGACGAGTTATTCAGTTTGGTGCATTGTTCATGCTTTTTCTCGGCGCCTTTGGCAAATTTGGAGCTTTCTTTGCTACCATTCCTGTTCCAATCATCGGCGGTATGTTTTGTATATTATTCGGTAAGTGAATAACTGGTTTTAGTTCTAGGGTTTCCAAGATTTCTATTAATGGCTTCAAGTTACTTGCCTTAAAGGGGTGGATCCACGAAAAGTAACTTGGTTGCCATACAACCCGCGCCAATATTTATCTCTATGAAATGCAGAGCAAAATGACTATCCAAAGAGTGAGTATCTTATCGTTAAGCATCCTGGCCAATGAACTTGGAAAAATAGGGAGGCATAAGAAAATGAAAACAGTCAAAGATATTTACCTACAGAGTAAGCGACCGACTGAATGATCCAATGATGAGAGTATCCGTCTTGCTCTCGGGAGCCTGATCGTGATTTCAAGTCCCGGTCGGGTCTTACCAAAGTCTTTAAAGGGGGAAGTCTAGGCAGAATTTTTTTTTTTTCAAGACATGTGAAAGAAGAACTAAATCTTCTCAGCGTGGTGAAAAAAAATTCCATTCGAACCGGACATGTATTTCTTGAGTATCAGCAAATGAAGTTGTAAGTGTTTTGTTCCAATGTGATTTTGAGGGCAGAAGAGATTATATCACTTCCTCACCTTGAGAAGGAATGCTTTGTTTCTCCCGTATTTCAGACTGTTGTGTTAACCTTGACATTGATAGGAATAGATGGAGACTGCAAAGTCTGAAAGGTTTTCATTCCACTAATGCAATCAAACTTTGATAATATGGAACCGTTTCGGAGAAAATAGGCTGCAAACTTTAACAAAACAAAAGAATGTCCATAAATGTGGGGAAGTGACGCCATATATGCTTGCTTCAAGTTAACTGTTTGTTGAAAATGGGACAACGTTACATGTCCATATCTTAAGAACCATATCGACTGGCTGACTGACTGGCTGAGTGACTGACTGACTAACTTTCAAGCTCATCGTTAATGTGATATCCACAATGAGGATTATCCGCCGATAGCCTCCTTTATAAACTACTTTCAAGCATCCTGTGACGATGTCTTACTCACTCAATTATGTATTCCCTCATGCCAGGGAGCTGTTACAGCCGTAACAGCTCTCTGCTCATACCAACTCCTTGATTTTCTTTTTTCTAAAAGTCCCCTCGACTCTCTGGCGAAGAGCCAAGGGGCGAAAACCAAACATTTACTCCCGGGAGATGTCCTGCTCCCTTAAGGAGCTAAACGTCCCAAATGGACAAGTACGCCCTCTAAAAAGCAAACATGTGTGGTCCTGCTCTAGACTTTCTTTGATTATGCAAATACTACATTCTGGAATATCATGAATGATGTTTGAAGGGCTATTATAGGATATTTATGAGTTGCGTATACCCACTAGAAATTCCTACTGATGTACACAGTTTTAATGTTGTAATGACAAATTTTCATTATATTTTAACAAATGATTAATTTGTGAAAAAGTGTAATGATTTGTAATAACAAAGTAATTATCGAGTGATCTCTATGTCAGCAAGACCGAATTGTTGTTTCATAATATATTGTTTACTCCCTCCTCTCTCTTATTTGTTTCTGTTTTAGGATTGGTTACAGCGGTGGGACTCTCGAATTTACAATACATCGATTTGAATTCCTCGAGAAATCTATTTGTGTTGGGAAGCTCTCTCTTCCTTGGATTAACAATTCCAGCTTACATGAGTGCAAATATGGGGGTAATAAGTACAAGTGAGGAGAACTTTTATTAATTAAGGACGCCCGCTATATGCTGTAATTGTGCCGTAACTGTGCCGTATACGTAAGAATCATGCGCCCTGCCAGTAAATAGTATCTTATTCCCTTTTGGTATACTTTTTCACCCATGATTATTTTCTTTCCAGATCATGGTATCATAGGAGGTTCAATGTGGGACAAGAGTAGGTTCTTTACTGATGAAATATAAAAAAAGGTACAAATGACTATCACAGAATGAAATTTTCATTTTCCCTGTACGAAGTCATCATGGATTTAAACACTATCCACAATTTTCACCTCACCACTGACTTTTAATATTATCAAAGGCCGTGTTGTGGTCAACCGTTAGCGGTAGATGCGCCCTGTTTAAAAACGTGTATCTTGATTAGATGTTGCCATTGTATTGTATCGATTGTATCGTTTCTTAGGGTTAGGGGTTTAGTTAGCAGATTAGTGGTGTAGCCAGTTAGGAAATTTCTTGTTACAGTACACATTGCCCCACCGTTAGAGTTAGTTTGTGATCAACAGGTAAATTGTGATGTCATGCAACAGAAGGTTAACCATCAATACGAGCGTCGGCGAGCACTGCCAACACTCTTTTTCTTTCATATCAGTTGGGGAGCAGACCTTGTGACTGTTGTTGCTCAATTTTTCACCCTCAGCACTCACGGTGAAATGCGTCCTGCGAGACCGTACTCGAACTAGCCTACGCAGAGCGGAAACGGACACGCGTTAAAAATGTCAACAATTCTTAATCAAAGTCTTCCGTAATTGAATATTTTTTGGCAATTGAAGAAAAATGGAAAGTTAAATATTAAAAAAAAACTCGTTTTAGTAGAAAGCGATTGTCAGGGAGTGAACTTTGGCTAAAGTCTTTTAGCGGTACCTTTCTTGTTATCCTTTTATCTTCACTTAAATGCTATAAAGAACACTGTGTCTTTCTTCTGCTTCATCTATTCTTTATATGTACATACTTTCGCATCACTTACGTATGCGTACGCCCGATGCATGGCATCGTGTTCGATCTTTTATCGCATTGTTGCATTTTACTAGGTACCATCATGCATTGCGTTTCAAAATGGTTGACTTTAAAATGTGTACTAAACCATATTCCTAGAATAACCTAAGCGGGATTGACCGTCTTCAGGAAAATTGGAATAATTTATCAACGAACCTATGTGGGTAAGAAAATTACCTAAAAATTGTCATCATTTGGTGTTTGTTATGAACTTCGTGGATGATTTTGGGACAAATTTGTGACCATTCGCTCACCGACCAGCCTGGGCAACCTAAAATCTCTCGGTGGTTCTTGTGCCTTTTGGCTGATAATTTCGCCCGAAATTGGTCGAATGATAACTTTCGAAATTAGTCTGGTAAGAATCATAGTTTTCTTAATCGAAATTGGAATTATACAAAATAAATAAGCCGTTCATTTTTCCAAGTTTAGGTTTCTATCAGCGGTTAAAATTCAAAATTTTTGACGTCATCAGAGCTTAAATTATTTCGGTGAACTCTAGGTCAGCTTCCCAACTGGTATACAATATGGTGCAACATTTACTGTAGCCAATTTTTTTTGTACCTTTTAATTACTTCTGCGCCTATATTGGCTGCACAAGAGTAAAAAACCGAAATCCATATTCGACACACGCTTAAAAGTTTAATTTTCTCTTCAAAATCAGAAGGTTTTCTGGCCGAGTACTAAAACGCATCTTCACCCGACATGGTCTTGTAGGATTTTAACCCCAACCACCACAAATACTACTGTTCTGTTCTTTCCTTTTTTCAGGAAGTGGTGAACTAAACCAGATCTTGACCGTTCTCCTGAGCACGAATATGTTTGTCGGTGGATTAGTTGCAGCGTTTCTGGACAACACGATTCCAGGTAGAGAAATAGAAATTTGTAAGAATTATCAAAATCATAAACTTATTGGCGTAGCTGAATTTTTTCGGGGGGGGGGGGGCACAATGTAACGAATGTTGGCTTCAGACCATAATTCAAGTTGACATATTTAGTAGAAAATTTGAAGCACGCTACACACACAAATATTGCACTGTTCTCTTAAACTTGAGGCTTGATAACTGAATAACATTTGTTGCAGGTAGAACTTAAAAATGCGGCGGTTAGAAGGCCGCAGAATTTACAGTGTCCTCATATCCCATTCACTGCACATCTTTTAAAATTACAAACATAAAATACAATTGGCAGGTTTAAAGGGCAAGGGCAGTAACCCAATTTGAGGTAGTGTATAGTTGACTGTCCTGTTCCGTGATTGGCTTGTGAGAGTCATGTGACCACAGTTTTCCTTCTCAAACATGAAGTTTACTAGAAGTAACTGCTCGGTTTGCCTTGAATATGCAATATTGAAGCTATAAAATATTATGAAAGATTCTTAGGAGAGAAGTAAGTAGAAAACTGTGGTATTAAACAGTATGACATCAAAAAGTTCCATGATGTAATGTGGGTCTGAGATAGATGTAATGTAATGTAATGTAATGTAAATAACACTTAGTATAGCGCACTTCATAACCAAAGTTTTTCTGATGCGCTTTACATAAAAATAGAAAACTGCTATGTACTAAATGCTTCATTAAATAGGTGGGTTTTTAAGTTACCTGGAAAAATTGTTAAACTTGAACTACGGTTGATGTTGTCTGGCAGGGTATTCCACAACTTAGGACCATACACGGAAAAAGACCTGTCAGCAAATGTTGAGTTCAGTGTGAAGAGCACATGCAGTAAGGGGTGTTGAATCTTTGTCATATGATCGTAATCTATAGTTTGATTCAGTTACTTCCCCGTGAAGAGATTTGAATACTAAGGATAGCACCTTATATTTAAAACGCTGATTAACTGGAAGCCAGTGCAAAGATTTTAAACAAGCCTTAGCGAATAGATGAATATTTTCTTCTAAACTTAGGCTATAATACGTTGTTAAAGGGGCTCATTGAGTTGATATAGATGATTTGATGAAAGTGTTTCAGGGTACTACCACACGAAATTGGTTATAATAAGCGTGATAAGTCAAGTTTCATATCCAATAAATACACGGAAAAGTTATAATTTTGAATTTTATGGTGTCCTGACTTGTAACAATTTTGTGCAGAATTTGAAAAGTCACGAAATTTTGAAAACCGAATTTAGTCGTTTAGTTCTCACTCATAATGAAGCAGTTATTTACATGTAGGATATGGGGATTGTCTAAGCTTGACCATTTGTCATTGATATGTGAAGGAAACTTCACAGGTTTGGAAAAAAATTGTTGAATTTCACAAACCAAGTCAATGGAAGGCTTTAAAAAATTTACTCAAACGAAATGAGGAAAGGTAACCTGATTTTATGAAGCGCATATAGGCAATCTCTCCTAACAACTTACCTGTTCAAAGCAGAGAGCTGTTGTAAGTTCTCTACCAAATAACATTCCTGCTTCTAATAAGGACCACTTTTGTCACACTCAACTCTTTTGCCAAAACTACCTCTCCGGGGCCCTTATTTTACATCAAGAGATATGAGCAAACCTCAGAGATCGGGGAGGGGGTTGAGGAGGGCGCGCCTCCGGGACAGCGAGGACTTTGCCCCACTTTGCCACCAAAGGTGGTGCTTAACTCGGGAATTCCCCTAAGATATATTGCCCTCCCTCTCCAACCCCAAAATTGCGTCCCCTTGAAACCTCGGTACCGTTACTAAAACTAAGGGATAACTCTACCCTTACTCGCAATTTAGTTGGAAAAATATTGTCACATGAATCGACGAACCACCGGGGGGGGGGGGGGGTGACATCTGGCCTTAAGTTTTTCTCCTGTCCTGGTAAGGTGTCCACAGCGGCGTAGCTACACATTTTTGCGGGGAGAGTGGGGGTGGGGTGGAGTGGGTAAGCATTCAAATTTTTCCCCGATTCCCGATTTTTTTCAGTGTGAACACCACGGTACTAGGGACGAAATATGCGGCGCGGCAAGCGCGCTGAAACTTTTGTCCTTTTTTTGAGTATTTGAAAATATGGAGCTTGTATTGAAGAAAAGTTTGGATTATGAGTTTCCTGTAAGGAAATTTTAAAAGTTGGGGGATTACTGAAGAATTTGTACATCCTGTAGGCAAATCTGAGACTGAGCGGCGACCAAAGATCGTTGTTGCTACATTGTTGTCCAATGCCTACGAATGAGGCTCTCCGACGAAATCTTTTGAGTCAAGAGCTTATTTTGAATAAAATTTGGAATTTTATGAAAGAAAGTGTATAAAAGTAGGACTGTAGTTACGGTTGTCACGTGATGATCTGGCGTTACATTAAGCAGGGTGTTGCAACTCCCTTCAGGTTACAAATTTCCGATTTTGTCACCCCAGAGGCTCGGAAAAGTTTATCAAATTGAAGGTATGAGCGAGCATTTCTGCTTAGGAACTGCAATTTGAGGCGCGTGAAGCGCGGAAAATTTTGCTTTTTTCAAACAGCTAATGACGAATATGGAGCTCTTATAGGAGAGAATTCGTAAATTTCGGAATTTCATGAGTTGTCAAATCCACATTGTAGACTGGTTTCACAATCCGCAAATTTCCGAAATCTTCATTTCTTCAGAGCCGTCTGCCACATGTAGCTACGTCACTAAGTGTCTCAGAAAAGGGCAAAATTGTGCTAAATGTTTCAATATTTTGAGTTTTTAGGAAATTCAAAAGTTTTCAAGACATGGTTTTGAAAGTGTGGGTAATTACTTCAACGGACTATACAGTCAATGCCACTTTAAAAACCGGGTATACTCTATAAGTAAATAGAATCACAACGAAAATTGTGATAGTTTGCGAAGGATTTGTACCAAAGTTCAAATAGTGAGGAACCATTTTTGATAATAGAAGGTAAAATCCATCAACTGATCAAAGCACACTTCAATCTACTGCAGGAAAATCACTGATCGAGGGGGGGGGGGGGTGGTACCCACTGGTGTTACTGAGACACCGTTGCATAGGCCTGTCGGGGTAAGATTGTTGAAAAACATAACAATATGTTTTTGCGAAGTTTAGAACAACACCTCATCATACAGTATATGTAAATTTTAGTAATCCCTTATGTAGCAAAATTCAGTGTGATTCCACTTCGCTAATAACGGTCTAAATACGAATAGTCGAATCGCTATACGAATGTGTGATGTGCTCGTGCTGAAATTTTGCATTTGAAATCATTTTTTTATCTAACAAAGTTGCATGCAGACTGTGCACCGAGACATTTTCCGTAAAATGTATTAAACCTGCCAGGCTGGTCATTCACTAAAGATTACAAATTTCATTAAAACATAGTAGGGGACGATTCCTCTTCTTCAAATTCCTAAATGATTTGCTTCTTCATAACCACCTCCGCTGCCCTATTCACTCGAACAATCGACATAATCATTGAGACAAATAAATAATATATGTTTGATATGCAAGTGAAAAAAGAACATCAATGAGACTGCAAGCTGGAGCGCGCGTAAATTTTGGGGATTTGCTAAGTATTAAAATGTAATTATTGATACAGAAATCGATCGTAAAGGGTAGAGCACATCTTTCATAACCTACGTGTATAGTATTTTTAGTAGTACTTAACTTTCAAGTTTCAGGTCACAAAGAGTGTGTGTGTGTGGGGGGGGGGGGCTTTTACATTAGTGTCCCCTCCATTCAAAAATGTGTGTGGGGGGATGCCCCCTGTCCTCCCCCCCCCCCCAATAGACTTCCATGGAAACCACTCATGGATAGGGTTGGCTACTTCTGTACTAAACTATTCCAAATTGAAATGACTGCATGTTCCCTGGCTTTGACCATTACATCGCAGCATAACGCAGAGAATATTTAATAAAGTAAAACAACATTTTGTCACCATGAAGCTGCTGACACTGTAGTAGAGCCACCGTGTCTTGATTTAACAAAATGGGGACAATTTATCATGGAAATATCTTGATGAATTCCTTTTGTTCATTTTTATGAAGATTTCTTTCATTTCAGGTTCCATAGAAGAGAGGGGAATAGTAGCCTCAAGACAAAGTTATAGCAGAGGAAATACTTCAGATGACAGACTCAAATGTTATGATTTTCCTTTCGGAATGAACAAAGTTCGCCAAGTTAACTTTTTCATGTACCTGCCATTCAGTCCAACTTTTCAAGGTTTTCTTGTCTTGTGCAAGTTGAGGCAGAAAAGTCCCGCAAATGGTGAGGGTATTAGATATATATTATAATAATTGTTAAAGTAAGTTCATTATGGAGATGTTTTAAAAACAACGTACAAAGACGTTCCGACAGTAGCTGCCATCCTGAAGATGAAAATTGATTCCCCTTTGTTCCACCTAAATGTTTTATGGCGTCCTCAGAAAAAAAAAACATTATAAAGCTAAGAGGAACATATCCCATCTTGAGTGTAGTCTTTAACTAACCAGTGATTAGAATTGTGTCTTAAAATTGTTGTTGTTTCTGTTGTCATCAACTACACCTTGCAGCTAATTGTCTTATTTGAATAATTCTAGCCGATTTTCCTCTATTGAGATAACGAAATGGTTAGATGGACTATAATCAAGTCGCTAATGGAGTTTAGTTCATGGGCGTCCGCAGAAAAAAAGTCGGGGGGGGGGGCAAAATTTCTAGGGAGGGGCAAAACCTCCAAATCACCATAAATTGACACAAAGGATGCGAAAATTTCAGCCCAAAATGCCTCCCAGATCGCCGGAAATGGCATTTCTAAAGCCTATTTTTCGCATAGAAACTTGGAAAGCACGTTTTGTTCGGGTTTTTGCTTTGATTTTTATACGTTTTTTCAAATTTTTGATTTTCCAGAAGGGGGGGCAAGTGCCCCCCTTGCCCATACCTGCGGGCGGACGCCCATGGTTTGGTGGCTTGATTTGTGACAAAAAAGAGTGACTTCATTACCACTCCGACTTTACAAATTCAAGATTAACAGAAGAGTTTAAGGTCATATCAAATTTCCATATATAAAAGGGGTACTTATTTTAAGCATTTTGGTGAAATTTGCATTGTAATCCGATGTGTGGTTTTCAAGATATGAGCAAGTAAAGTTGTCACATTTTCAAAAAACAGTGGACTTGAAGCAAGCACAAATGACATAATATCCACACATTAAGGGGCAGCCTTTTTGCTTTCTTTGCTTTCTTTCAACTTTACAGCTTACTTTCTCCTCAGTAGTTCCATGTTGTCAAAATGTGATTACATAACTGAGTGGCATGAGAACTTTTTGGACTTTGCAATCCCCAAAGGGAGGTCCTATTCCTAAAATAAGATTAAGGTCAACAAAACAGTCTGAAAAAGCAAGGGGAAACAAAGCATTCCTTCTCATTGTGAGGATGTGATAAAATCTCTGCTCCCCTCGAGCTCCCTTTGGAACAAAAATCTATTAAATTCATTTGCTGATATCTCGAGAAATACATGTTCAATTGAAATGAAAATTTCACCAGGCTGAACACCACGCAGTGTAGATTTAGTTCTTGATTCACATGTGGAATTTAACTTTTTATTTGTTTTTGCTTTAACCTTCCATTTAGATGTAGGTAGATAATAAGAAATGCTTTATTTGACAAAAGTTTGAAATCCTTAAGGTTGGGATAATAAGGTAGTTTCTCTTGAGTATGGGTCATGCAGAAGTTTCTTGTTGGATAGCAATCTAGTTTCCGTCTCGTTAAAGACATTGTTGTCCAAATAAAGAGATTTAGTGAAATGGTATTTTGATAAATATTTAGAATTTAATATTTAGAGGGCAAAAACAGTCACCCAATACTTTTTGAAACAACGACTAAATTTCTCGATTTTCTTGTTTCTCTTCGAATTATTTTCCATGATATACCCCGACTTAAATATTGCATATACAATGTATTTCCAGTGATTAGACCTTGGAAATTTCACAATTGAATACTGCCACGTGATTTTGAAAATCACGTGACAATGATAGACTGCTATGGGTGACTGCTCGTTCCCTTTAATGCCACAATGAGCCAAGTATTCTCATTATGAAGAAGTTTTGTTTTGCTTTTTTGTACTGTAACATATGATACCCCTTTTGGGTTGGTACCTGGTTAAGGAACCCCTCACTCCAGTTAGAATGATACATATTTACGAACATTTTGAAATTCTAAAAAGGTTCAGGTAAATAAGTGAAAACCCGTGGAGGTTAGTGTGAGACTAAGTCAGGGTAAGAACTAAGGTGACACTCACACAATTCTCTCTTTGAAATTTGTAGATATTATTGAAACGTTCTGAGAAGGTCCTTACCACCGGTCGTGGGGCTACCCACAAAAACGTCTCAATCTGTTCAACAATTTAATAGCTAAATTCCCCTTCCCAGTCCCCCTTCCCGGTCCCTGCAGCCAGAAGGCTGCGTGTAACCTTGACCAAATTACGAAATCGTTTAGTAAGTCTGATATTTACCAAACGGTGTTATAGTCTAGAAAGTGTATTATTTGCCAAACGATAAAATCGTCTTGTTGGTGTATTATTTGCCAAACGATATAATCGTCTAACAAGGTTAACATTTACCAAACGATACAATGGTGTGGTAAGTCTAATATTTACCAAAAGATATAATCGTCTAGAAAGTCTAATATTTACCAAACCAAATAATTGCCCAGTATTATATTCACCAAACGATGTAATCGGCTGATTTATGCAAATTATATTCCAGAGTGTGAGAAAGTAGCATGCGCTGGCGGTGCCATTATTAAAATCTTTGTTTTTTAATTTTATGTCTCGCAGGCTCTGTAGAAGTCGGTGTAGCAAACGAGGGTTTGGTAGGTATTTCTGTCGCTTTTTTTTTTAACTTGATTTGAAAATCTTTTGTTTGTACTATAATTTTATGGAACCGGTAATAAATGTACCCTAAGTCGACTATTTTTAAGCCCTAAATGTATGCTTTTGTAATTTGAGAAGATAGGAGAGATCTGTTCTCTCCTTTCTAAATCTGTTATCCGCTGTAGTGTAGAAATGTTTGGGTCACTTCGACCTAAAACTGTGCTAGAGGCGCCCGTCCAAAATAATTGGGTCACAAATGACCTCGATGAAGGTGCAATTGACTTGCGTTGGGTTAGCTCAAAATGATGAAATAGTTTTCTTGCGACCCAAGTGTTTGATGTTATTAATTTCAAAGAGATTTTACGTCACAACTTATTTAGATGGATGGGGTGGGGTTTAACTGACCTTGGTTCCGGTGACCAAACCAAACTTTTCATTTTTTTTATTTTTTCACATTTGATTTTTTTATCCAATTTGATTTTTGCAGGAAATGAATGAACAGTGACTCAATCTGCATTACATATGAGCTTATGAAGTCATACCGAAATGACATGACGTCATCACTAACACTGCAGCTGTGACGGCTTTGTGGGGCGGGAAGTGCGATCGATGTGATGAGGGCGCCTTTGTATGGTTCGAGAACTGGTGTGTCACGTTCTTTCTTGTGGAAACATCCTTCACACTTGCCTAAGCAATCCTTTTCCAGAACATTAACCTTATGCAAATGTAAGATTGTTCATTCTAAAGGTTTTCCCTCAAAATCAACACAGGGCTGAAGTATCTTTTTTGTACTTAGATTCGTATTCCATGCAGGTTTTATTCGGTTTGGGATGTATCAATAAATAAAGCACGTGCATAATTATTTATTCACGGTTGGCTTAATGGGAATGACGAAGGCACTTAAATAATGATATATTAATGGTGAAGGGATTATTGGAAAAGGTGTAATAATTTGGCGATATTTTTTTATAATTTTCTTTCGTTTTCCTTCTTATTCCAACATTATATTCAATGTTTCGTAAGGGGAGGGTTTCCATCGCAGAGTACATGGTCAAGTGATTAAGGCATCCAACTTGCAGTCTTGATTTCTGGAGTTCGAGTCCTACCGAAGACTTAAAAAATGGAACACATGGTTTATCGAAATTCTCAATTGGCTCAGGTCTTTAATTGACAGCTTATTCAAACAATATAAAGTGCCAAAGCTGGTATTACACAACATGAACTGTAAGGAGTGTACTGTGAGTGTTTTGATTTTACGCATTGAGCCCTTTTTACACTCACCCTTCAGCAATAAACTGAGATTGTGTCTGGACAAGGGTAAATTTCAGATAATAGTGGGAGGGCCTCAGGAAGAAGGTTAGGAGAATCGGTAATGTTTGGGGTGAGAAAACCGAACTTTTAAACCACTTGGTCAGAAAATCACTTGGTCAGAAAATGAGCCGTAAACTCTGTCTTATTAACTAAGTGACCAATTCACGTTTAATAGCCACCCTGTTTTCAACGAACAACGTTCATTTTACCAAGAAGGTGTTCTTCCTGATTTTACTTTCCACTAGTGGGAATTTCTCTTACTGCTATTTAAAGCGGAAGTTTACGCAAAACATTATCACTATATCTGGAAGAGGTACTTTAACAACGTACTTTGGTGAAACTTTCTTTCAAATCGGACAGGTAGTTCTCGAAATATTAGTAAATGAAGATACGTATACTATTGCTCCAAAGTGATCTTGAAGGAAGCAGAAGTTATATCACTTCCCAACTTTGACAATAAATGTTTTATTTGCCTTTATTTCTATAGGCTGTAGTGTTGACCTTGAAGTAAATCGAAATAGGATCTCTGTGCGGAATGCAAAGCTGGTAAAGATATCATGCTACTTACACAACCACATTATGATATTTAGGATGTGTTGGTAAAGATATCATGCCATTTACACAACCACATTCTGATATTTAGGATGTGTTGGTAAAGATATCATGCCACTTACACAACCACATTCTGATATTTAGGATGTGTTGGTAAAGATATCATGCCATTTACACAATCACATTCTGATATCAAGGTTTATATAAAGGTTTTTTTGTTTTTTAATTTGTTTTGTTGAAGTTGACGCAATCGGTTGTTAATTTGACAAAAATAAAAGACTGTCCATCAATGTGAGGATATGATGTAATATGTGCTTGCTTTAAGTTCACTTTTGGTTTAAAATGTGACACCCCTACCTGCTCATATCTCATGCAGATAACAATACAATGCTTAGAGTAAATACCCCTCAAACATATCAAAACTCAATGTATCCTTCTTTGAATACTAGGAAAAAGACTTACTTGTATATACGATAGATAATACGATCTGGTACTGTCACACAACGTTTATACTATGTTTATTTATAATTTTTGTTGCATTTCCCAATCAATGAACAGGGAAACGATCTATAACAGTAAGTTGTACAAATTAGGGGCAAGTATCAGTGTCCTGGCAGGCTCAGGATTCTGTCTCAATATATACGAACTGGTCTTAGGGCAGACGCCAACAAGAGTTACTAAATGCAGTGTGCTGAATAGTGCAAATATTGTGAGACTGGTGAGAATGAAAGAATAAATTGAATAAAGATTTCAAAGACCAAGTTAAAATGTGTGTGTTTCGGGTCAACAAACAGGGTGCAGGGCAGTGGGTTCATGTAAGAAAACAAAATGCTTAACGAAAAAGTTTGTCCGTGATATTGAATTGGATAACTGAAAGAAAAAAAAATACGATTTGAACTTAATTGACAAACTGATAATACAGGAGGTCTATTTAAATAGCAGTTTGGGGTACTACTTTTAATTCCTGGAAAAAATATCATTAGGGCTTTATCATCCGAAAGGGGGATGAACTAATGTATTTCTTGCAATATTTGACACTGATATATGTAAAGGTGTTACTGTGTAATGAAACACAAAGCAAAGCCATGGTCAGCTTTGTACCTGAGCGAAATGGAGTAGGGGTGTTTAAATCCCCGCTGTGCATTTAAGCGTTTTCGTTTAGGGAGAGTTCAGCATACTGAAATGTATTTCACACTTTTTAAAAATTCCAAGCGTCTAAATAAAAATTTTGGTCAAGTTTAAATGGTATTTTGATGAACAAGTTATGTTTTGAGTGGCGGGATTCCATTCTAAGGAGATCCAAAAATATTTCTACAACTATATCAATGTGGTCTTGCTTTGTTATTTTTTACTCAATGTGAAATTTTCCTAAAAAAAAATGAGCATTTCTTTCGTTTCTTTTTTTTCCTGTTTGTCGAATTGGTTGATTTCTCTGAATTACATGCACTATCGTGGAAATTCTCGTTCACAGCAAAGACAGCACAGTGGGATCTAAACACTTTATAGGTCATGGTAATGAATGTTATATACTGTCCTACATTGCTGGTACTCAAGAGTAGAACAGGGGTGTGGCCAAGGAATTAGGGGGGAGGGCGGCGTAGGGGTAACCCTTTAAAGGTATTTTGGTATTTTTAAATGTTTTTCACCATGTAGTAACCTTATTGATATGCAGTAAATCGGCCTGGAAATTGTCATTCCTAGGGACATGCAAGAAACCTTCCGCCAAATTTGTTGTGCTGTCCATGCCAATAATGACGGATTACCCTATACGGCTTCGAAAATCTTTCCACAAGCTTCTACAACTTCCATTTCCTTATTAGACATGTTACTAGAACCGGAACCATCGTGATCGATATCTTAACCAGTTAACATTAATGTGAATAAAAACTTATAACATCTTTTTTTCAAATAGCAATAACAAAGGAGAGTGGGATAAATGTTTGGTACACATGACTCATGTCTATGGCACTGACTGATTTTGCTGTGGAGAGCAATAACTCACACCAAAAGTCTATCCCACAATCTTTTCTTACTGCTTTTGGAAAACGTTCAGTGAAAAAGACTCACTATAACCAAGACAAACTCGTTATCCCAGAGAGTCCCAAGTGTCCCCAATTGTGAAACTCCTTTACCATAAATTGTATAAATCACCTAGGCTTCTCGAGCAGTCGAGCACCATATTGCCTCATCAGGGCATGTCCTGGGGATCAGCGGCTCTCTTGTGTACCCAAGCACTCTGTACTTTGTGGAATGTAAGCTACTTCGCGTCTTTACAGTTTTAAAATTTTGATGCCATTCAAAGGACAGTAGTCAGCTGAAAATATTATTTCATATCCCTCCACTTAAAATATAAATTGTGGGTGATGCTTAAACGGCTTTTCTTCTTTTTTTTTTTTTTGTCACGTCACAACTAGTCCCATTTAAAACTTCTTCAGGATTATTTCTCCCATCAGGACAATTATTTCCCCATTCTTCCCGGCAGACAATTGTCCCTCATGTGAAGCTTCCCCCCCTTCCTGAGTAAACTTCTACAATGCAAAAGTGAAATTGTGAATACTTTGTAAGTTGTACATAAACGTAGGCGAGAACCTAGAGGATTATTACCTTTCATAACCTTTGAGTCAACAATAATATAATTTGCTAAGGAAAGTTTGTCCCCGAACATTACCTCAAAGGAAGACTTTTCATTGCATTCACGTTCTCCAAATAATAATGCCGTTGACAAAATGTTGGGGGGGGGGGGCGCAAAATATCAGTCCTCGGGAAATAATTGAAGAACATGCTCTGTGTCATTCCACCGTTGATAACAATACTTTTCTATTATTATATATATATATATATTTCACATTTTGCGAAGCCCGGGACACTCTGCTTACATAGTTGGTGTTCGCCCATTTAGAGCGAAAATTGTTTCATTCGATATTTAGCTTTTACGCTGTAACGAAAAATATCAACCTTTGTCGCCATATTGATGTACAAACTTAATCTTGAAACAATTTGAGTTTCGATTATATTTTGTTCCAAAGCAAACCAAGGTCCAAGAACATTATTGACCTTCTAGTTATCTTTAATTTCCTCTCAAGGTTTCCTGTGACGACGTGATAGACATGTATTTTATCTACTTTTTATAAGCTTAAAAGCAAATATCTTGTGTAAATGAGGCTCAAGGAGTTTTACAATTTAAATTTGGTATAAAATCATGGCAACTACTTGGTGTGTTACACAATTTAAAGTTAATCATCTGAGTGACGTATTTTCAAACTGAGGTTCTCATAATGAAAATGCTAACGAAAAATTCGAAAACCGAATGCTCTAGAATGAACTAAGTGGGGGTTATATAATAAAACCGACCTTGTTGCCTAAGACTGTTTTAACAAAGAGCGCTCTATAATTCGTTTTGCCGTTTCTTGATACATACCAAACCACAACTTACATGGATGTCTTTGTTAATTATTGAATTGTATTCCTGGGGTTTGCAGCTCATTGACTTGAACTTCAATATAAAGGGGAATAAATATAAAAAAATTCCCTTTAAAAGATAAAAGAAAACGGGACGATGGTATCCAGTTATTTACAAACCGATTGATTCAATGCATTCATTTCCTCCTCCAGCCCATCTCTTCTCTCCTTTAATGTACTCTCTGTATGTGCAAGTGTCCATACTTACGTTTTACAGTGACTACGTACGAAACTTGCCTTTGAACAATGGCGCCACCATTTCGAATTTCGAACGGTCCTTGTATGAGCAGGTGATCCTGCATCAATTTTAAGTACACTTCGCAAATTACGGTACAACCAGGAAGCTTGTATGGTTACATCATTGTTTGCAAAGAGCTTTGTATATGCTCCTCGGAGTATGGACTGCGAGTCATCTTTGGAAGGAACAGTGTCGTAGCTAAACCAGGGAGATGTTAATAGTAACACCTCTTTGGAAAACCCCATATTTTTCGTTTTTTTAAGTGTGAACATTACGATAAAAGGAGCAATTTTCTCCATAAAACGTGTAGAAACGTTTGCTTTTTTCAACAAGAATTTGAATGAATGGAGCTTGCATTGCAGCTAAGTTTGATTTCTGGGTTTCCTGTACAACATGAAAAGTTTGGGGATTGTTGAACAATCTGCCGTATTAGTAATTCCGAGATTGCACGGCGACTGAGGATCTTTGATGTTGCATAATATTATATAGGTCTTCAAATTGGGGCTCCCAGGTGACATTTTGAGGTCTTGTGACTTGAATAGAGCAAAAATATCAATTTTAATATCAAAACAATAAAGCCTAGAAATGGCCACAATTCCGATGAAAATCACATTTTATAGGATTACGAGAATTAAATGCCATTTACATCTGTCTGAGAGGTCGCGATTTTTCAAGATTTTCTGTACGCTCCGCGCCCACTGACGGTGGCGCTTCCCTTACCCTTACTCCAAATCCAGATAGGCTATGGATTGATATATGGATATATCTGGTTAAATACAGCCTTTATATGGCCATATCAAGCCAAATATACAGCCAGATTTAGATTCCTTGATATAATATATCAAGTTTTATATGGCCATATCAAGCCAGATACAACTTGATTCAAGAAAAGCCCAGATATGCAAATAAAGTTTTATATGGCCATATCAAGCCAGAAGCTCTTTATATAAACCATGTATGGTATTGCATTATATGGTTCATATCTGTTCCAGATAAAGACCTGATCCAGATGAAATTTTATCTGGCCCATATATGGATTAGATCTGGTTCTGGCACAGATCAAGGTTGCATCTGCCCAATTTTTTATCTGGCCCAGATATAAATCCCATATCTGCACCAGATATGGGCCAGATATGAAATCCATATTTGGCTCATATATGGAATTTCATATCTGGCCCATATCTGGATTTGGAGTAAGGGTAGGTAGTTTTTCGAGCAAAACTTCATATTTCATGCGGGGAATCATTGGCGTACCGTACTCAAATGCTCTCATATACACCTATAGCCAGATACCATAGGCGGGATTACGGGGGGGGGGGGGGCAAGGGGGACGCTTGCCTCCCCCCCCCCACACACACTTTTTTCCAGAACTTAGTTTTTTTACGTCTTAGTCTGGTTGCTTTTGCTACAAAAATACAAACTGGAAATGACAGAGCTACGCGAGTGACACTTAATCATTAAGTTGTATAATGTTTAAACAGGTCATATACTGCATTGAAAACTAAATAAAAGCAATATTCTTTCAACAAATGTCTCAATGCTCCTCCTTTTCGACACGCTTCCCTTGCACCCGTTTTAAATATTTCAGGATTCGGGGTTACTTCTTGTAGAACACCTCTTCCATTGTCACTGAAACTTTTCACCAGTGCCCGGGCCGTACACAGCTGAAGCTCTACAGTAGCTAGTGAAAGATGAGGCAGGGAGGCGGTCATCTTCTGGTCCCCTTCTCTGTCCAAATGCCCCAAAGCTTTCTGAAAGGACGATGATCTTATTTTACTCTAATCTGGAGCTCCACCCTTTAAGTGAAAAGGGGTCCACACTTTCTCTAATTTCCATTATTTCTTTTGAGATATCTCAAAACTAGTCCTTTTTTGGGCGTGTTCTGCGCGTCCCATCACAAATAAGAACTCTATAAAAATCTCACGAAAAGGACTCTATAGGAAACCAACGGTACGTTTTTGCTCAGTATAAATGTCCTCAGGGATCACCCTTATTCAGCTGTAGTGAAAAGGCACCACTCTTTGTCTTATTTTATTTCAATTTCACTGTTGAGATGAAGTAAAAGTTCATTTTTTCGGCGCGCCCCTTTACAGGTAAAGCTCTGTGAAAGTCACCTGAAAAAGACTACATAGGAAACCACTGTATGTTTGTACTTCAGTAAGAATGTCTTAAGGGGGGCACCGTTATTCAGCTAAGGTTAAAAGTGGCCCACCCTTTCTCTAATTTTGATTTAGTTACATTATTGAGATGTCTTAAACGTCAAATTTTTCAGCGCGCTTCGCGCGCCTCATCACAGACGGGGCTGAATTCACATCATATGAAAAGCCCCCTATCTTTCTGAAAAGAAGATCTGGGGCACCAAAGAGGGAGCCCCTGAAGAACCTCAATTTCAAGTAATCCATTTTCCCTCCCCGCACCCTCTGCATTATCGATTCCGGCCGACTTTAATCATATGGAGTAAGGATATAATTGAAGAAATTCAAATTGTGATATTTGTGTTCTGTTAAGTGCCCATCTTATGTAATCTAAAGTTGAAGATAAAATGCATCATTTGAATGCCTACCATTTCGTAAATACCAGGAGCTTCCGGGGGCTTCGCCCCCTTGACCCCACCGGGGCTTTGCCCCTGGACCCCACCAGGGGCCCCGACGCAGACCTCTGGACTCCACGCCGTAAGGGGGAGCGCTACCAAAGGGGGGGGGGACTACCAAACGGCGACTTCGGCGCCGTTTGGTAGTCTGCCCGAATTTGTCCCCCCACTTTCAGAGATCAAATCCCCCTGCCAGATACTGTTCAATCCTGTCAATTGAGTAGTCTTTGTAGATGGACTCTTTGGTTATTGAATTGTTAAAATGTTATCAATTTTCAATGTTTGCAGAGGGCATAGATATATTGAAATTGCATGGCTGGCAAAAACGAATATTTCCACCTTTTCAGTTCCATCTGAAAAAAATTATGGCATACAATTTCTTAACTTAAAAAACGTTTTTCCTCGTAGGAGAAATTGAAAAATTTAGCATAAAAATGTACCTTTTGGTCGATGGGGTAGGGGGAGGCGGGTGCTAGTCAAAAATTTGCTCAGCCCCCCCCCCCCCCACACGCACTCTTTCCCTGTTTCCCTGTAGCTAGACATTTGAAAGAAGAAGTAGAAGCTCTCGATCATTCACAAGTTTCAATACGTGAAATGTAATGAGAAGTTTCGTTGTCATCTCTTTGCATAATCCACTCACTACTTATGAAGTTCGCCAATGACACAACATGTTATTATTTTTTTTTTCAAGTCAAGACTTGTCCCATAGTCGTTCCTCACAAGCCTGTACGGTCCTACAAAGCTTCGACAATTGAGCAAAGTTGCCAAACAAATTTGCATCTTTGTTTCAATAAAGTCGCCTCTCATTCATTTTTCCCTACATTTATTCAAATAATGCCAAAACTAAATCATTGCAGTACATAGTATTCTGTGAATAAGTTACACATGCAGTAACTTTTCCAACGGCGATATAGTAATTGTAAATAACATATATAATAAATGAGCAAGTGTGTATCCGTGACCTTGATCCCCTCGACAGTTCGAATATATGTTGAGTTTCAACTCTCAAAAAGCAATTTCCTACAAAATTTCACATTAATCGACATCATCATACAAAAAGGTGTAGTCAGTAAGAAGCTCTTAGCTTTAAGGGATTACTTATCGAAATTAAAGAAATCATTGAACATATTGAAAGCCTCTTCCAGCTCTACATAGGACTCCGCATTCTTCTTCCTAATTTTGAGTATAATTCTTTTCAATTCTTATTGCAATTTTAAATTTGTGAAAAAAATCCGTTTTTTGGCAGCTCGCCCTGTAACTTCCATTGATAATTATCCTACTTGTTATCTATAATAAGGTAATTACATGGGTGAATGGTACTTTTCCAAATCTGAAAAAAGTATCACATTCAGTAAGGAATGCTTTCCTAAGAACCGAAACTCAACACCTAGAATAAATACTGACGTGATATCACAATCCCAAAATGGGTATTCAAAGCTTTCAACTGATTCTGCAAAAAGAGCATTGGTTACAATCCACCTTCTCCATGACATACCACAGAGCTGGCAACTATTCCAAGAAGAAAACGTTTAATAAAACTGTTGAATTGCTTGAGGACCGTCAATGAGGATTACCACAACTCATTTTAATAGCCTAAGTTTAGTTTTGATGATAAAGATAATTGCAATTGGTATGAACTCCGCCCTTTAAAAAGTTCTTCTTAAAAGGAAGAAAACAAGATTGTACCTTCGAAGAGGAATCTCTACCCGAAGAAACTACCTGGCACTATTTTTGACTGCTTGGAAAAGTCAGAAGGCCAACAAGGTAATTACCAAACGCCGCTGCGGACGGAGTCCTGCTGAAGCTACGTGACCAGCATCATACGGTAAAATTATTAAAGAATTTCTAAATATATAACATTCACTGCGGCACGCAAATTAAGCGACATGATAAGTCATGCTGCTCAGCACTACAAAACTACACCTAACTTGATATGACGAAGAGAGCAAAACCACCTGATGAATGCATGCTGGTAAATTAAGGATTTGTTTGAGAAAGAAATATTGTAATTAGTAAAAACGAAAAAAAATAATAATTACCGAAAAGTTCCTCTAAAATGACCTCTACATTAAATATTAAAGCAGTGGTGTTTGCACAGTTGATGAAGCTGGAAACCCCCTGTTGCCCTCATATGTGTGCCGCGGTCAATGACAACTCTTTGGCATGTACGTGTTTATATGTGTGAGTGCGCGGTGAGCAGGTCAGTGGTCCTTTTAAGGAAAGTTAGGCTTTTAGGACCTAACCTACTTAAAATAATTTTTTGCAACTGTTAAAAGTTCATCCGACTATGAACAATATTTAAGGACATATTTGCTCCAGAATTTAAATGAATACTTAAAGGAAAACCTTGTGTCGAACGGTCGTAATTACTGGTACAACATATTTAATGCATATATGCATGGTTTGACCACGTAGCACATACACTCTGATAACATAATAAGGAAGTAGAAATAGCGCAAAGGTCTCAAGGTCAAAAGGGTGACCATGTATGATGTAGAACTAGCATTCGGGAACAACGTCTGGTTTTGCGATTAGTAATTGTTCACTCAAAATGCAGGACCGAGTGGCGTACGAAGGCGGGGGGGGGGGGGGAGGGGGGATGGGCCACGCCCCCTCAAGGATGCCATTTATTCCTAAAAATACTCAGCCATACTTTAGTAACACAGATTTTACTAATAAAAGATAGCACATATGGCTTCCTACGTATAGGTAAATACTGTCAAAATGCAAATTTAACTTAAGAAGGTAGGCTCTGTATCTCCCTGGTGGCACCAATGGCCTCTAAGAACACCTACCTTTTTAAGAATTTTCAAAAGGGAGAAACCCACACCTTAGACTCCTTCCCCGGCCGGCATAGACGTACGAGACGGGGACACGGAAGCGGAAGGTTTTCAGGTGCGGTGACAAATAGTTTGCCATTTATAACACAAGATGTGTTAGGGGTGAAAACTCATTAACAGACGGGTGTTCGAACAGTCACAGACAATTACATCAATTCGGCGGATCATTAATTAAGCCAAGAGTCACAATAGAGCAGCATAGCAATATTTTCAATTCCATTGTATAGTTTCACCAAAAGAATCAAGACCGTTCAATATAGGCCTAATAGTGGTAAGTTATTTTACGTGGTAATTTTCTGATCACCTAGCATGTACCTGATTTTTTTCTTACAGCGAACAAAAGCTAAACATAAAGACTAAAAGACTGCATGTTTAGATTCTCTTCACAAGCATGAAAACGCAATTTTTAGCCATCTGAGGGTATGATATTTCGAAATTTATCTCTTTGTTCCGCGCGAACTAATGGTGGCGCTCGGCTCAGTATTTTAGGCAAAATTACAATTTCGGGTCAAAGTAGCTCTTAATAACTCTCTGATCACTTTACAGTTTGCGAACATATTTTGAAGTGAGCATTTAATTGCAGACGAAAACAAAATAAAGCGTCTGGTTTGATTCTTCGTTTGAGTCTGAAAAATGCTATTTTCGGCCATCTGAGGGGTCTGATTCTTCCCAATTTTCTCTACGCTCCGCGCCAACTAATGGCTCCGCTTAGGTAATCTTTTTGGCAGAATAACGCTTTATGACCAAGAAAAACCGCAAATTGAAATGCTCTCGTTCCCCTATACCGATCGATGCTCTTTTATTTTGAGTCCTTAAAGTATGAAAAATTTAATGACAAGTTTCACTTCGAAAGGTAGCGTAAGTGACATATGATTGCATGTAAAGACACAAAAGTTTCAGTTTTATCCTCAGGAACTACCACAATTCAACTTTTAACTCTGTTCCTGTCAAAGTCGAAAATCTTCCACCATTTGCATATAGGCTCCTTAAAAACGCCAAAAATTTTCAAACGGGAGGGGGACACCCCTTACCCCTCCCATTACCCCCCGGTCGGCGATCACTCAACATACTGCATGGCCCCCCTTCAAAGGAATCCTGCGTTTGCCTCTGGAAGGACCTGTTCGTACTCAACAAGTCAGGGTGGAGTAGGTTAAAACTGCGTTCGTGCCATGATCTAATGGTCTGAAGGCGGTTGGTCACATTTTTAAGTCGTGCATACTTCCAGGGGGAACAACGTTCCACTGACCTGGGAAACCGGAGTATTGTTTTATCTTCGTCAGGGGTTTGTGATGTACTTCAATTAGGGAAGAAGTAGATTCCGTTAGTTGCACATTTATTTTTAACAGATCTAGGTCGCAGAACCTCGCATATGCATACCAGGTGTAGAGATCTATACAAACCAAGAGGTTGACCATACCAGGTGTAGAGATCTATACAAACCAAGAGGTTGACCATGCCTAGTTTAAGTGTGCTTCTGGAACGTTCACCCGAGTGAAATGTCAGTTGGTGTTTTGCAACGATCCTCTCTTCGTCCGATATTTGGGGGGATTTGTAAAGGAAATAATGAGTACTGCCTAGCTAAAGAAGGCCTGTAAAGGTTACATTGAGCTTTGATTTCCTCTCCGCCTTTTGGTCGAGATCATGGAGTTTTATATTCTTTTCCACCAGTTTAAACAATTCATGTATGACATGCGGTAGTAACTGCACCTGACATCATACGGTCACTTGCTAAGACACATTGGAGGATATAATATGGTTCATTTGAGAACAAACTGCTTTCATTCCTTCTAAAATATACAATCGTTCCTTTTTTTAACTGTTTCCAACTACCAACTTCATGTTGCAAAATTTGTCTACTGTGCTCCGTCAACCAACCTATACACGTAAAGTGACAACAGTTCTCCACTTTACACTAAATTCGGGCTATTTTGGGATGATTGACGATTTTGTCACAGTCATGGGATACATTTTGGAATGTCTCGGGTCACAATAAGAAGGTGCAGATAGAAATTTACACCCGGCAGTGATTATAAGTTTTCTGACTTTCAGGTTTATCTAGCTATAACTTACCTTTTACGACAGACTTGTATCACAGGTGGATGTGCATGGACTCTGTTTAAGGGCTAGGCATACCCTGGATGTGTATGTCTGAAGCTAGGTTAACCTCAAGTCAGATCTTAGCGTTTGGGGGCAAAAAGTGCAAGCGAAAGCATGCTAGTAATACTCTTTAAGCTTAAAATATTTACACAAATGAAAAGAATACAATTATTTATGTGAGGTATGTTCCGCACCTGAAAACTATACAAGAACCTTCATTTTTACGTAAGGTAATGCACACTAAGCATTGGGCTACTTTCACGGAATATATCTCTAATGTAAGTCAAATTTTAAGTTCATGGAATGTTTCCAACATCAATTAAAGAGCGTTGACCCGGAAATGTAGTTTAGTTTACTTCGTGAAAATTATGCCATTGACACTTTCCGATGCACAATGTAGTGAAGCCGGTGTTGTTGGTAGCCCCATGTTTGAAGTGGATGCCTTCATTCGCCCGGAGAGCTTTAGTTTTTAAAACAAAAAGGGTACCGAATATGAGCACGTCAGGTGAATACATTCCATAACGATTCTTAAGTTCGCTAGTGAAAAATTGTCATAACTCTGTTTCAGTTCACAGTATACATGCAGACGTACATTCCGGAGTGCGCATGCGGAGGCATAAAAGTTTAATTTGAAGAGGTTGCTTGCTGAAGGCGTAAACGTAAACGGAAAATGGAGTGAAAGTACATCGAAATATGAACAACGGGTAGAATTCATCTCCATCTCAAATTATTTCTTGAGTATCATCGTGTCGGTTTTGTAACATAGTAGCTAGGCTATCTTGTTTTCCATCAAGGAGAAACCATTACGTTTTATGCCACAATAATGAAGGCTTAATTCTTACTTTAGGATACCTTGGTTTGAGTCATTTTTTGTGCGATATTTGGTAACTTAAAAAATAAAATATGAGAGTTGAAACAAAATCTCAAATACAAGCACCAAGAATAATTTTGCTGTGGCTTACCTCCCTAACATGATTCATAAGAAAATCTTACCTTTATCTGGTCCTGTTACCAGGTCTCTCAATTGTCACATAAGGAATTCGAAATCTGTTGCACTTCTCAAACCAGAAAGCCAAAGGCTCAGTGATTCCTTGCTACTGAAATGAGAGCTTGTTTTCTTTTCAAATTGACAGTGCTCCGCACTGTTTTTCAAATCGACAGGGCTCCATGAACCGCAAAGTATACAGTATTACATGCAGGCATCCAAGCGTCATACATTGAGATCCTGGATCCTTAGACAACCGAACAAGGGTTCTGCTCACAGTCACATCTACATACTGTGTGTAAGTCTAAGAAATTGTGTAAACATGATATTAGGACTTTGATCCCTTGTGTACTAAAGCGACATTTGACCTCCCCCAGACTCTAAGGGTCATTTATTCAATATGCACCATCTACATGCCATGTGTAAGGATCCTACGAATTACCTTTCTGGTAGCTAGTTAGTTAATTAGATGGAGTTTCACGGCCCAGTGTCCAAACTATTGGTTCAAGTCGAGACGGCCAGGGCCTTTTCTCCATTTGTGGCTCACTGATTTGCTTTCCCTATTCCATTGCTTTCTTGTAATATTGTGCAAATAAGCTTGTCAGACTTTCACACTTCTGACCCCCAATGACCTTTGACCTTCACAAAAATCTATAGGGATAGTCTACACAATAGGCCAATCGACACATCCCAAATATGATCTAAGTCACATGTACCTTTCTTGAGATATCGCGTTTACAATTGTTTGACCTTTCGACCAGTTGTGTTCCCAAATGACCTCTGACCTACACCAAAAAAAATTAGAGATCATCTAATCAATATGACCAACGCAAACACCAAATATGAGATTGTATACCTTTCTCGAGTACCGTGTTTACAAGCAATTTCATTGACCTCTCGTGACCGCAAATGACCTTTGACCTCCACAAAAATCCACAGAGATCATCTATACGATTAATCAACATACCATATATGAGCATAGCAACATTGATCTTTCTTGAGATATCGTGTTTACAATGTTTTCACCTTTTGACATCTAGTGACTTCAAATGACTTTTGACCTTCACAAAAACAATGGGGATCATCTACCGAATATGGCCAACCAAATCTACCAAATATGAGATTAGTCACACTTACCCTTTTTCAGATATCTTGTTTACAAGCAATTTCTAAGGAATTTGACCCCAAACGTCATTCGTCTTCATGAAATTGGGATATGGAAGATTTACTCAATACGACCAATCCACACACCCAGATACGAGCACACCACTCATACCGTGCTTGAGAAATCGTGTTTACAAGGTTTTGACCTTTTGACATCATGTGACCCCAAATGAACTTTGACCTCAACCAAAACAATAGCTGTCATCACTCAATATGGTTAACCAACACATCAAATATGAGATAAGTCACACTTACCCTTCTTGAGAAATCGTGTTTACAAGCAAAATCGTCACATACACACCAATATACACAACCACACACACCCACCCACACACACGCACATACACACAATATCACTATCGCACAGATTCCTGGCCTGCCTTCCGCACGGAATCAAAACGACTCAAGGCTTACCTATTTAATTGACTGTATTTTTCTTGTGCTTGTAACCGCATCGGTCATATGCACATTAAAAAAAGTATGGCCTATGTTACAATGTTACTGGCCAGCAATTCATCACCATTTTGGAAAAAAGTTTGGTCCATATAATTCCAAAACTAACCCAAACGTAGCCGAAGGTTTGTTATAGAGGTAAAGTATCCGCCTCTAGCGCTGGAGGCACAGGTTTCATTCCCATACTGAGTCATATCAGGGAGATCCCTGGTCTTACCAAAGGCTTCATTTTGACTCCTTGTGCTGTGCACAGGCAATGAATAGAGGAAACGATCCACTGTTCCACATCTTAAAAAATAAATAAAAAACTGGAAAGTTAAGGTAAGAAGGTGAGGAGTAAACTCTAGTTACAACCAAATCATATCTACTATAGCAACAATATAGTACGGTCCTTTTGTTAATATGTAGGCTATTAGGTTGCCACCAAAATTGAAGAAAATTGTTGCAGGTATGGCTATACCTGCCCCGTAGAAGAAACGCACATACAATTCTCTCAGATCTTATTACCTCAGAATGTTGCTTAGAAATAGACGAACTCCCCCGAAGATTTCAGTTAATTAAAGCCAAGTATCGTTGCAGGTGCATGAACATGGAGTTATGATACCAGAAAACCGTAGTGACTAAAATGTTCACGAATTTATCAAAATATTTAAAGGGCCGCTTACAATTTACAAACAACAAATTTACTTTTTACCATGAAAAACATGAACAATTATGAAAAATTCTCAATAAACAGTATTTACCACAATAATCAACATTTCTCCTCACTAGAAAGATCTTCTGAATGCCTCTAATTTCTGTTAAAAAATCAATCCATCAAATAACCTCATAACTCAACTCTCATTGATGGCAAGAGCACACATAATTTTTTTTAACGGGGAGACATGATATTGTTGCGTTGCCGAGTCGGTCAAGGAGAGCAGTATATAATGAAGAATATCAACACATTTCTCAGTTGTTCTTGGTTTATTTATTCTACATTCTACAAGTTACTATTATTTCAGTAGACCACTTCAGGCCTATAAGGTGTGCTTCTGTCTGGCTCCTGTTATCTACTGCTTCTTGTAGCTAAAACACACATTTATATATAGTAGGAGTCTTTATTATCTCTCTTATCCCTTCACCTCATGAGGTGCATTGATCTCAGGAGGTACATTGATCTCACGAGGTACATTGATCTCACAAGGTACATTGATCTCATGAGGTACATTGATCTCACGAGGTACATTGATCTCACGAGGTACATTGATCTCATGAGGTACATTGACCTCATGAGGTGCATGCCTAGCATTGTATACACTTTGGGTAGAAACACAATACACGTACAGTATGACTCATAAGTGATAACAAGTAAATACGATGGGAGAATCTGCAGCTCAGTAGGGGCCATTCCCTTAACACTGCCTCCCCCTTTGTAGGTCTCGACCCGAGATCCTATAGAGCCAGCATTGTATAAAAAACCATTTAAATCTAAACACTTAAAGGAAAAATACTAAGAGATAATTTACACTACATTCTGTTCCTGTGTTGGTGAGGAAACTTTCTATACTCCTTCAATCACATCTATAGGGTTCTCTACCACTACTCTAAATTAAGTATCACTGCTAAAAAACTGAAGTCTGAAGACACATTACTACATGATTAAGTCCCATGCTTAAAAATGGATACAATATCATTCATTTGCCCAACAATTTAGTTTCTCTTATCTAAGAATAATAAAACAACAAACCATGATAGTTCTCCAAAATATCCTTATAACTTTTCCTGCTCCAAAGGATAGGCTCAAAACAAAGAAAATTCAGCGAATCTCTCCAGGTACCGAAATTATTGAGTAAAGTAGATAAATGTACAAGTTGATAATAGTGAAATAGGGATAGGTCCAATTAAAAACAAGGCCAAGGTTTCACAAGTCCATACAAATTTTTAAAGTAAGGTAATTGATCCAACACCGTAGAGTTCAGTTCCTTGTGTAATAAAACGCTTTCAAAAGTTAAAGACATACACATTTTCTCATTTGGCACGAATATATATCGATCATAATTCAGTCCACAAAACTAAAAATAACTAATGTTTATATAATGTCAAATCTTTCTGGGTAACCAATGGACATCCTCTTTTGAGCTGGCTGGATTAACTGCAAACTGCATCAAGGTGGTGGGCAAATCCAGGCGACTATGGGACAGCGTTTGACCTTGCCCAAGGGCCTTCACCATGCCACATAGCCAGGTAGACATCTCTTAGTCTCCGTCGTTCGGCAGGGTGGGGAACCGGTATCCTTGGTTTCAGGTTGTTTGATTTGAGGGGCTGTGCTGTTAATTGCCGTTGTGTTTGCGTTGTTCAGTTGATCCGGGCCCTTTTTGAGAGCATGAACCACAAATTTCGGGGGAGGTTGCACTGGAGCATCAGTTTTGGGGTGTTCAACAGTCTTTGGTTCACAATCGGATTCCTTAATTTCTGCTCTGGCTGCAAAATTTTTCTCCAATCTGTCGCAGTGTTCACAGCCAGTACATGGTCTTCTTGACAAAGCATCAGCATTGTTATGTAGTCTCCCTGCTCGGTGTTCTACTTCAAAATCATAAGTGTTAAGGACTGCTAGCCATCGTGCTACTTGTCCCTCAGTCCACTTGAAGGATGTGAGCCAGCGAAGAGCTCCATGATCAGTTCGGACAGTGAAAGGGCGTCCATATAGATAGTGATGGAAGTGTTTCACAGATGCCACAATGGCTAAGAGTTCCTTCTGGGTCACATTATTTAGTTTTCGATAGTCCACACAAAAGCGTGTGGATCCATCTTTCTTCGTGACTAATAATATAATAATGAAGCCCAAGGACTGGATGAAGGCTGGATAATCTTAGCTTCTAGCATTCGCATCACTTCTGCTTGTTCCTTATCCCGTCTATGAGGGTGTAGTCTCCTAGCAGGTTGCTTTATAGGGTTAGCACTTCCTGTGTTGATGGAATGCTTGACTAGGTCTGTTCTCCCTATGTCCGTTGAAGAAATGGCAAACGTGTTCTGATACTTTATTAAGAATTGTTTGACTTGGTCCTTTTCCTGGGCATCAAGGTTTCCTGAACTCCTCTCTAGTAAATCTTGAAGGTTTTTATGAAGGCCTTTCCCAGTGTCCATTGTCTGTGAGGTGTCTTGAACTCCTTGCAAAGGTTTTTCAGTACTGATCGTTTGGCAGTATAGTTCCTCTATGACCTCACATGTGGCAAGACAGGTTCCCTTGTAGAGTGTCTTTGGGGTGTTGGACAAATTGAATACTCGGACTGGGAAAGTTGTCATCGAAGCATCAACCACAGCTCTGGCAATTAACATCTCCAGATGTTTTTGTGGAAACTCTGGTAACATCTCCATAATGGCAGAACCTTGGAACTTCTTTTCCAACACACCTTTCACAGTTGCTTCACTACTAGAGGGCACCACAGCGTTGTCTGCCAGCTTGACCCTAGAACAGGAGAACTCTTCTATTTCCTGATCAGCCACCATTGGCTCCCTAAACGCTAGGTCACTTATTCTGATCTCAGATGTATCACTCTCAGAAGGCCCTGCGACGTTATTAGCTAACTTGACTCTGGACTGGCGAAGCTTGTCTTCCCCGTGGTCAGCCCCCATTAGCTCCCTGAACGTTACTTCCTTCTTTCTGACATCTATTAAACAGTTGCAATCTCCAAGTATGTCTGTTCCTAAAATTCCTTCTGCTTCAATCTCTGCCACCCAAACTTCGTAATCAATCTGTTTGCCCCCAATATTTAACGAAAAGATTCCGCAGCCTATGCAGTTCAAGGTTTGTCCATTTGCCGTTGCTACTGTTGCTGAAGGTTCCTTCAATTGTGGTCTGGACCCTCTGGGAAAACTCTTATAGATATCTGACCTCATAATTGTGATGTCTGAACCAGTGTCAATAATAAACTGTACCGCAACATCCTTGACATAACCTTTAATTGCTATTTCTTGGCTGCCCTTCTTTCTTTTCGCTGACTTGACAGAGGGGCCCTTGTGGTGTCCTGCCGGCTTTAGGCCCTCAAACTCGACAGGTTGGAGTTTTCCTGGGCCTGCGTTTGGTTTCTTGCATTGGTTTGTACTTGAGGTTGGGGAATGGGGAGTTGCTTCACCTCGGATACTTGCTCCTTCTTCTCTGGGCAATTCCTAGCTATGTGCCCTATTTTATCGCAATTGAAACATCGCCTATTTTTATAATTTCCCCTATCTCTGGTTTCGTTCTTTGACTGTCGATTGGGTTCTTTATGGTTAGTTGTGACTGCCACATCCTTGAGTTGTCCTCTAAGGTCATCAAGGTCTGATTTAAGTGCTGCCAGGATAGTACCTAGTGTTGATTGGGGCTCTTCGACATTTCCTTCTGTTACTTTTATTTCTCTTACAAGTTTGCGACTGGCACCTTTTTTCTGTTCAGCAGCGGAGAATGCCTCCATTTCTACTGCAATTGTGATGGCCTCCTGCAACGAGTGGGGTCTTGCCTGGAAAACCCTCCATCGAGTATCGGGATCCTGTAAGCAATCTATGAAGTAGTCCTTTGCGAGTGCATCCTGCATAGCTGTTGGTGCATCGGGGTACGCCCTGCCTACCTGGCGTTTCAGGTCCTGGCCAAGCTCTGGCAAAGTCTCTCCCTTGCGCCTTGATCTTGTTCTCAGCAAAGCTTTGTGAAGCTCTGTCTGGTTTTCAGGTCCAAAGCGTTGCTTCAGGGCCTCTGTTAGGGTTGCATAGTTCCTTCGGTGATCCTCTTGTAAATCTGCCAACAGGGACTGTGCTGGGCCCCTTAGGTTTGCTGCCAAATTTATTGCTCTGGTGTACAAGTCCCAGTGGTTGAGATCAGCAATTATTTCAAATTGCACTAAGAAATCTTTCCATGGGGTACTGCCATCATATGTGGGAGTATGCACAGTTGACCGTTGAAAGGGGTGGAGTAGGGGTAGTAGTTTATGTTGTTCCAGTCCCCTTCCTGTGGAAAGCCTCCCCTTCTCTCCTGACCAGTGAAATTTGATGGCATACCCGTCCCATGACCAGTTGCTCTTCCCCCTCCTGAACCTGCGTAACGCTGGGGATCATCAAATGGGTTTCTAAATTGCAGCACTCTTGGTGAAAGTTGAGTTCCTCGTGATGGGAGGGGCTGGTATCTATAGGCTGACTGGAAGGACTGTTGTGATTGTTGGGTTTCTGGCTCATTCTGTCTATTATCTGTAACGTCTTCAGTGTTTTCTGGGATGTTGTCACCGGCGGAAATATGGTTGGTTCCTTGCTGATTAGTCTGCTGTGCATCACTTGCTCGAAATGGATTGGATGATACTGATCCTGCCGGAGAGGGACATTCATCTAACAGTAACCATTCATTTGAACCTGAATTGCTAAACATCTTCTTTGGTTTGCGCTGATATTCTTTTGACTTGTTTGTTGATCCCACCTCTGCCACCAGTTGTTGCGTTGCCGAGTCGGTCGAGGAGAGCAGTATATAATGAAGAATATCAACACATTTCTCAGTTGTTCTTGGTTTATTAATTCTACATTCTACAAGTTGCTATAATTTCAGTAGACCACTTCAGGCCTATAAGGTGTGCTTCTGTCTGGCTCCTGTTATCCACTGCTTCTTGTAGCTAAAACACACATTTATATATAGTAGGAGTCTTTATTATCTCTCTTATCCCTTCATCTCACGAGGTGCATTGATCTCACGAGGTACATTGATCTCACAAGGTACATTGATCTCACGAGGTGCATTGATCTCAGGAGGTACATTGATCTCACGAGGTACATTGATCTCACGAGGTACATTGATCTCATGAGGTACATTGACCTCATGAGGTACATGCCTAGCATTGTATACACTTTGGGTAGAAACACAATACACGTACAGTATGACTCATAAGTGATAACAAGTAAATACGATGGGAGAATCTGCAGCTCAGTAGGGGTCATTCCCTTAACAATATGAACCCGGCAGAGACCAGTATTTTCGACCTCAGTTTTCTCGCTTTCCTCTCAATGTGGACAGCTTCTCATACGAAGGAATTCGTTGCTATCATCGCTTCCATTTTCCGTTTGTGTAAACAATTTTAAATTAAAATGTTTAAGGGATAAGAAGTAAAAAGTAGTTTGATCGATGGAAACATGCAATTAAATGGTAAGTTACACTTTAGCGATTTCCATAGGATGGTCGAGCTATATTCATAACTGATCATATTTACTTAACTAAAAACGATAAACTGTTCCTCTATAATTACATAACTTACATCACTCAATAAATAGAGCTATATTTTTGGAAAGCAATTAGGGTTGTAGCCAGTGGCGTAGCTAGGATGGGGGGAGGGGAGGGGCTATGGGGGAGATGGATACATTTGAAAGTTTCAGTTTTTAAGGGGATGGAGTTCACTATCTAAGCGTAGCGCCATCATCAGTTGGCGCGGAGCATGCAAAGAAACTTTTGGATTTTTACACCTTCCAGATGGGGTAGATGCGCACTGTTTAACAGGTGTTTCTTGATTGCCTGTTGCCATTGTATTTTATCGATTGTATTCTTTGTTCGGGTTAGGACATGGGTTATCGTAAGCCAGTTAGGAAATACCTTGTTAAACCGTGCGCATCGCCTCCTCCCCCAGATGGCTGGATATGGCATATGCTACAATCTTGGACAAAACTCCTTGGGACACCCCCGCTCCCCTTCGCAATGTTGACCACGGTTAGCCTATTCACGGCATACAGTCACTCTTTCAGCGCAACATTGAAAGGGGGATCGGGGGAGGGAGATTCATGCCAACCTTTGAACTGAAATTGAAGAATATTATAGCAAAGTGTCCCAACAGTTTTGTCCAAGATTGTCTGAGAATTTCGAGAAGTTAGAACTACTCGCGTCACACAGTAGAAAGTGTCACTTTGTCTTGATGGGTTGATTTGCAAAAGGGAATAAGTTTAAGCGGCCTATCGTTCAGGTAGCTGTTCTCAACAGTGACATGTTTTTGGTTTACACTGTCTTGGCAGGTAAAATAAAGAGAATATTGGAAAGATGTTCGTGCTTATGTATTTAAATTTGTTCAAAACAGTGACGTGTTACCTGATAACTGCATTTCGGAGAACAGAGGCACTGTTGCATCCTGCCTATTACTTCATTTTAAAGTAATTTACCGTGTTCTCTCAAGAAAAAATATGCCGTACATGTGAACTTGACGAGAGCGGCAGTGAAATATAACTAAGTTAACCCTTTACCGTTGTGCTCCGATCGGGGCACATTTGCGCGCCTCGGGAGTGGGCGGAAAAGCGGACGTAGTACGCCCCGCATCAGCTTCCATAGGCAATTGACCCAGTGACCTTGACCTATTGTCTCTCTCGTTGTTGTGGCCGAATTTTCGGGTAGCTACTCGCAGTTTCGAGCTCCGCGTGAAACAGTAAAGATGGGCGACAGCCGATCTTTCCGTATGGGTCCAAAAGGACCCAAACAACGGTAAAGGGTTAAAATAAGGCCATGGAGTGTGATTTACTGCAAAGCTGATGCCACTGTATCTGGGTGTGTGCACAGCCGAGTGGTGCAGATATTTTGGATTAACCCTTTACTGTTGTGCTCCGATCGGGGCATATTTGCGCGCCTCGGGAGTGGGCGGAAAAGCGGACGTAGCACGCCCCGCATCAGCTTCCGTAGGCCATTGACCCCGTGACTTTGAACTATTGTCTCTCTCGTTGTTGTGGCCGAATTTTCGGGTAGCTACTCGCAGTTTCGAGCTCCGCGTGAAACAGTAAAGATGGGCGACAGCCGAGCTTTCCGTATGGGTCCAAAAGGACCCAAACAACGGTAAAGGGTTAAATCAAACGGTCTACTATTTATTTTGAAAGCAAATTTGAAAGCAAAACGCAATGAAATTTCTTCGGTTTAAAGAGAGAAAAAAGCATGCGTAACCAGTTTCGTGTAACGTAAAAAATGGAGTCACAGGGGTGCAAGTTGCTTGAAAATATGCCAAAAACCAGCCTTAACTAACGATCTAACATCATTATAGTTAAAAGCTTGGCTCTCAGATGTACTTTCAACATTTCATGGTAGATCGTGGCGCTCTTTTAGTTACTATCTCGTCTCCTTACCACCAGTTTGCAATAGGAATCAGACTTTTCTATGGATGGAAAAAATTGTTTTGGTTACATGTTTATGTATAGTATCTATCGGAATAGAACATATTCTGGCGATTACCCGGGTCTGAAAAATATCCACAAGTCTCCTTCCGTATTTCAAATGTTAAATCATTGGCTCTTAAATTGTCTCCTCCAAGTTTAAACATGTTTTTAATTGAGTTTCCATCTGGATTACGAGGTGGAATTGGTAGGCGTTCTGCCGGTACCTCCGCCCATGGCTTACGAGCTGCAAACTCCACGCGAATACCCGCAACAGTCTTTTCTTTTTATTAACGTCCCGACTCTGAATAAATGTAAACAAATGAATCAAACAAAACTTTAAAACAACTCTTTATGCTACTTTCATTACGCTAAAATCCTCAGACCTATAAGCCTCAGAAAAAACTTTTCCGAAAAAGTCGGCACGAAAATATAACCATTATCTATTGAATTTGTTCTCGTAAATAATACGCGTGGAGCTCAGACAATCTTGGACAAAAACTCCTTCGGACACCCCCGCTCCCACTCGCAATGTTGACCACGGTTAGCCTATTCACGGCATACAGTCACTCTTTCAGCGCAACATTGAAAGGGGGATTCATGCAAACCTTTGAACTGAAATTCAAGAATATTATGGCAAAGTGTCCCAACAGTTTTGTCCAAGATTGTTGGTTTAATTGTCGTTAATTCTGGTGGGAAAGATTGGCTATCTTTCTCAGATTCAAACACACTTTTGAGATACGGATTAGCTCAGTTCATCACTCCACTGGACTATGTATCCTAAGATTGCAAATCCGAAATCCTGCTGTATGTTGCAAGAAACTGTCCCAGTGCACGCCTGAGCAAGATTTTTCCATATATAGGCGTAGGGGAGCATTTCATTTTGGGGGCAGAAGATTTGTGCAGAAAAATGTACAGTAGCTTTTCCCGTAAGACAGTTACAGCGGAGCGCTGCTACTGGTTGGCGCGAAGCGTCCAGAAAACTTGAAAATTCGTACCACTCAGACAGTCGAAAATGGCATTTCCCAGGCTTATAAAGGGGATCCAAGCAGTCGCTATTTCGAGGTTACGTTTTTAAAAATGTTCACTTGAAGCTAAATTTCTGTTGAGACAACAGACATTTTGAAAAATCGGACCCCTAAGACAGTCGAAAAATGACATTTCCCAGGCTTATGGGGGATCTAAGCAATCGCTACTTGATCAGAAAATTACCAGATAAAATGTATCACTACCAATCGATGAAATGGTCCCGCATATTTTCTGGGGAAAACTGCAAAATGGAATTGAAAACATGTTAATTATTTTCACTCTTTTGCGAACCTTGGCTGAATTCAATATATATTGATAAAATTGTGTGACTTCCGAACTTCCGACTATACAAGATTTTACTTTTGCAAAAAATGTAACATTACAAGGTGTGCCTAACAAATCTTATGGGAAGACATTCTCACACTGCGTCATTAAAGTACCAAAAAACAAATTACCCTATTTTCGTACACTCTTAAAACACTGGGCAATATTTTCGTTGGGTAAAACGCTTTGGTTAAATGTTGGTCAAACTTTGCTCATTTAATGGTAAAAACGTTTCTTCGATTCACGTTTATTCCACTATCCAATCATTGGGCAAACTGTTAACAAGCTTACACTCAACGGTTGGGCATATATTTGGTCTATCTACTTGTTGGGTAATTAATTGCTAATTAGCATAATGTTTGCTCATTGGTTGGGCAATAAACTTTGCGCGTTCCGCATACGTAAATGTGATAAAAGCATTGCACACAATGAACATGTGAAAGTTAAGAACAGGCGTACGTACGTATTTCTCAGTGGTTCAAAGTCATTAGCAGCTCATCAAACGACAACTATCTCGCTGATTAATGACTCAGATTACCTTGAGGAATGGAGCTTGGGGGTTCTTGAGTGTGTTTGAGGCTAAATACGAGTACAAGGAGTTGTGTGGAGTATTTAATGTTTATATCGAAGATATAATCAACACGATTTAGGAAGAAACTGGTGCTGCTACTGAGCCATGGCCGAAACGTTCGCCTGCTCATCCAGGCTAGGCTAACATAGCCTAACACTATGTTTGGTACTGTAATGTGTCAATGTGAGTTTGATTAGCCTACAGACTAGGCTAGCCTACATCCTTTGGCTTACTATGGCAGCATCACGGTTTCCTAATCGTTTGATTCTATCACTGGATACTTCTCTCCTTGCCATGTGCTCATATTTATTTCAACACAATCTTCAAGTCTTCATGATGCCTTATTGTCGGATAATCTGAGCCTGATTTATAAATGGCCACATTTACTAGGGCAATGCACTAGGGATTAGCCCAACAGTTGGTTAAAGAATATGCCCAACTGATGTTGAAAAAGCACCCACGGTTATGGAAAAGATGATGAACGTTTAACCAACGGTTGGTGAATGCATTTGCCCAACATCTTAATAAAAGACGTGCCCAACAAGTGGGTATGTTTTAAATGCTCATTTACCAAACAGTTGGGTAGTTTCCTGCCCAACAGTTAGGTTCAAACTTTACCAAATTTGGTTGGTTAAAGTTTTGCCCAACTGTTTAGGTTGTTGAATAGATGCCCAGTGTTGGTCAAAAAGTTGGGCAAATTTTGCCCATTTTTTTTAAGAGTGTAACCATTGCCCGTATTTGGTTCTAGAGCAAACTTTTGGGCACCTGAACACCGTCCTGTCGCGTCTGCTGTTCATATTAATTTGGCCATTGAAAGCGTCCCAGCATTGGTTTAACCTTTGCTCGAATATGTGGCCTTTTCGGGCAATTTTTGCAAGACTACAGTATGAAGTGGGGATGATGAAAACTTTTTTTTACATTCTACCCAAATGTGTCCCAGATCTTTGTTATTTTCTATGAAAATTTTCCTTTAAATATAGCGTTTTCTGTTTTGCGGGTTTTGCGTTACACAAGATATTTAAAAACAGGCTAAAGAATGAATTGCTTCTTTTAAGTGACAGGCTTCCGAAATGTGTCGCGATTTTTTATCCGTTTGATTTTTCGTAACCATGTTACCCTTATTAAGATACTTTTCCGTTTTCGGCAAATGCATGAAAGAATTTGGAAATTCGACAATTTCGGGCTGTAAGCTGTGACTATTAGTGAAATAACAGTCACGAATAATAGTTTTTTTGTGCTGCCCGAATGTGCAGGGATTTTTTGGAATCTTGACTTGGTTTTTCATGAAAAGTTTATGGCGACTTTATGACGTTCCTTTCCTTTTTCGGGCATATTTTTTTTAAGATTTCGGCTACATTTACCTGCCCGAATTTCCCCAAATTCCTGCCCAAATTTAGATTTTGCGGAAATTTGGGCAATTTTTCACCCAGCCCTGTCTCGTACGCTACTGGGTATGTCCACTCCAAGAGCTAAGTGAGGTCCTGTGAGGTTATAGTGGTGAGGTTGCTACCCTTGAGACTGCACTGACCCGGGGTTTGGTTGTTGCACCGGCCAATGACTGGCAGCAATTGCCGCACAAAGTGCAAATTCCTTCCAACCATATTTGAATCGAATATTCTACCCACCTTACCAAGTACGACTTGGGAACAAATTTGTGCATCCCTAAGAATTGTAAAAACCCTTACAGGAAATAGAAACAGGCCAGATGCTAGGAGCACACTTTAATCCACACCAAGGTAGCCAATTTCAGCCACTCAAAATCTGCTAGAATATTATCCATCCAGAAACCCGACGAGTAAAAAGTCAAGAGATTCCGAAGATATGATGCTTGTTACAATCTACGATCTACCTGAATTTATTCCGAATTTCAGAGTGGGCACAATTGCAGAATACCCGGCAACTGCGTGGATCTATCGCAAGTGTACCTATGTCATAGAAGCCGGGTAGCCAAGATTGATTATTATCTTTGACCAGCATGAATATAATTTCTTGCCCAGATCCCCAGTGTGTGTGGGGGGGGGGGGCTGCTGGGGCGATTTAGTGGGGGCGTAGCCCCTCCCCCTAGCTACGTCAGTGGTAATATCTGCAGGGTATCATGTTTTGGATGCGTCTAAGTCCAAAATTCCGACATATTCTCTTTTTAACCTCCAATATATGGTTCATATGTTATGGAATTATCAACTATAGACTCACAAGGGGGCCGAACGCACTACAGTATTGATAATATGAGAGAACATCAAAGAGAATTACCTTAAGTAATGAACGACGGAAAAAGCCTATGGCACTTGATCTAGTTAGAAAATATTCTCTTATTCGACGTAGACTACGTCGAAAGAACGCAGTTGACACAGTATTAGAAAATTCCACGTGGAATTTCAGGTTTTCCAACTATCGTCGCCAAAACAATGTTTTACTTTCGGTGGTGAGGGCGAGACACCCCACAACATCCCGGTCGTGACGGCCCTGGAAAGCGAACCGATTTTTCCACGCGTACGATAACCTTTTCTGTTGTAGTGACTCCACGAAATAATCGCTTTACATTTTACTTTTGTAGTCCTTTGATATATTTACACAGATGAGATTGGTGTTTTGGTTCTTTCAGACCAAAGATGTAGAAGACTCACAAAAACCGCACCGTCATCCCAATGGCAGCTCCCTGGTCATCCTATCTGATATCAGTGAGCTTTAGATTTCACGACTCGGACGTCAGCTGCAACGTAATGACGTAACAACCTGCGTTCCCCTGTGATTTAGCAACTGAGTGCAGCGTAGGTCCTCGTCGAATCTAAAGCTCACTAATGTTGAAGTGTGATCCGCACTTAAAGGCATATTTTCATCATCCCAAACAGTTCCAATTCTCCCAGCCTACTTACTTCTAGCCCCTCCCACATTTATCTAAAACTCATCTTTATCCAGACACAATCCTAGTTTATTGCTTCATGGCTTGTCCCAGTGGCCATACGAGATGTGTAATCAAGACACTCTCAGTGCCCATGCTGTTTAATTTAGTTCCGATGAATTGTTTGAATGTGATGCCAATCAAAGAGCTGAACCAATTGAGAGTTTTGATATATGTATACTGAAACTGTAGTTTTGGGTAACGAATGACTGCCTTTAAGGGAAATTAATCCATACTCGACATAGAATAGAAACTCATTGTGGATTAAAGGGATACCTGTTAAAAGGTCATTGGAAGAGAAATGATGTACTTGCTCGGGCCCTCAAACCCCCCCCCCCCAAAAAAAAGTCTATACATAATTATGTTGTTTCAATACGAACATAACAACAGCTATAATTCGTAAATGTGCATGACGGACTTCATTCTATTTAATTGATGATTGGTATGTATGCGCCTATGTATAGGAAGTAATTTTACTCTCGAATCATTTCTCGGCAGGATATCGAATATTTTGAAAAACAACTCTGTGTGGAAACACTCTACCGGGTGACGGACACAATATTAACTCCCGTCGTGTGATGGGCTACTTGGAGTATGAAACCTCACCAAACCTAATTACTTGATTCGCCGACGTAGGGTTATTGGATAGTGCGAACGGCTGCTTTATGCAGTGACAGCAGATCCATAGTTGTAGCAACTTAATGGTACAGCTGCAGATCACTGAGTGTAAACAGAGTGTGTTTATTCTCCCCTAGGAGTAACGAATGTGTTTATACCCCTAGAGGAATAAGGCGGTGTTGTTTATGTTAACCACGTTGCCTTGCTTCCCCCAGTCCAAGATCTTTTCATTTGGGCACGATTTAGGATCCATTTTTCTGCCCCCTGTAGTAGTCTGCCTAGCGCTTCTGCGACTACCGGTCCTTAGGCTGTCGCCATAACCAAACTCCGTCCGATTTGCAGGTAGCTTTCTATACATGTGGAAAGGAATCTCTAACCGGTAAACGCCTAAAGATGGGAAGCCCGGAAAGCGTTCATCTCTCTGACCAAGTTACAGCAAAAAACAACAATTTATGTAAGGGGAAGGTGAGAGCCTTACAATAATTTTACATTAAATTTGACAGCTTACCTGATCATTTTTAGTGATAATGCTTCTTTCCTGGCTGCAATTAGTTTAAACGCCAGCGGAATATTTTCTGATGATGATATCCGAACTTTAAGATAGTAGCCGTCAGTCAATTTGATGGAAATGGAAGCAGTTAATAAGGAAATACGAAAATAAGCAGCAGGAGAGGTAGCGAAGGTTAGTCTGGAGGGATATTCCTCTATACGACAAGGAATAACAACAGAACAAGGGACAGCGGCACTGATGAGATATCACATTAACCTCTGCTCAATTACTAATGGTCAAAAGTACTCTCAGTGACCCCTATTACACATTGTGCAAATTTTAATCATAACAGGCTAAAGCAAATTACCTCATAATTAATTTAGTACTACCTACTCCCTTTTGTTTACTCTTACATGTTTTTTTTATTGTTCATTTCTTAAGGTGCTGGACGAAGTATGCGTGTAAGTGTGGTGTATGTGTGTGTTATCCTACCATTGAGCGGGCTCTTAAACTCTTACTGACTGACTGACTAACGAACGAACTAACGAACGAACTAACGAACGAACTAACGAACGAACTAACTTACTAACTAACTAACTAACGAATTAACTAACCACTGAGAGGTAACACATAACCGAATTGATTTTGACCCTTTTAATTTTTTCATGTTGCACTGCCGAGATACAACCTTAAATGATGATTGGATCAAGTTACATGCAACTTTCACATATTTTATGGAATATTTTCAAAACCGGAAAGTGCGACAAATTTTCATTCATTTCGTTTTAACATCATGGAGCAATGGGAATTCCAATTAGACTAAAATGCGGTCGTTCTACCGGCAATCACGTGACACCTCTTCACTGCATTGCTTAGTTCATATAACGGCTCTTCATATTGTAGGTAAATGTAACACCAATTTTTAACTGACATGGTATATTAAAACATTCAATCTCTGGCAAAAACTGTCATCGCAGGGTCACAAAAACATATTCAGGTTTGGAATTGGTGTAAAATTTTACCCCTGACGTTATTGGAACAATCTTTAAGTCCCGAGCTATTACACTACTTCATCAAGTTCTCTGCAGTTATAAATATATATATATGTATAAACAGTCCATGACATCACACGGGAACACACTTCTAACGGGCACGGTGAATGTGGTTACGTGACAACTGTATTTGAATTGAATATAAAGTCTGTACTGAGAAGCTCTTCGCCCGGTACTCCCACGGACAGTAAAAAGGTATGTTGACTTACTTTTACTTCATGATGACTGGTAAATAAAAAAAATCAAGTTGGCAGAAAAAAAGACAGATGTTAGTTTTAAAGGAAACGTCGCAGGGGACTTGGGTAGGAACAGACGTAACTTCCATACATCAAAGGGTAATATATGTGATATTTGTACGCACTTTATCCGATGTTAGCTTTTAAAATGTGAAAGCCGTTCATTGTAAAGAACTTTGTTTCATCTGGGTTTATACACATAAGCCTTATTGAAAACCATGTCGTGAGGGGATATGGGGGACGGAGGGGGAGGACGGTGGAGATGCTCCATGCTGGAAATCAGTTTGATGACGTGACCCATAGCAGAAATGAAATTAGATGGAGACGAATGAGAATGAGACCAACCGGTTTGAGCGAAGGGACTAAGAAGTAAGCCTTGTGGGAACGGTTTAGATATTTACAACACTGTTATTCTGCGTCGTAGTTATTATACTTGCATGTAGGACTTAAAGTACGCAGATCTGAAGTAGGCCCCTAGAGCTTTGTAGCAGGTGTTTTTATGGGAAAAGGTGGATGATTAACCTAGTCGCAGTGTCAAAAAGGTTTCAAAACCCTACAGACACACACATGCCGACTTACATTGTACTGTATTGTGTTTAACCCAAGTAGCTTGCTGCTTCGCAAATCACATCAGAACAGTTATGAATTGATTGAATGGGTTTTGGGTGAATACTAAAGAATTTTGGAGTCAAACTGAAAGAGCTTGCATAATGCAGGGAGTTACCATAATGTTAGAAGCCTACTCCTTGAAGATCATGCGGATAATTTTCAGGGTTATCATATGTCCGATTTCTTTTTATTTAGGGCTCGCATATTTGCAAGAACACAATACAGGGGTAAAAAATAGTATTTCTAACTTTGACTGAGCTTAAATGTGACTGTTACTCATAAACTTCACTACTCTTTTTCATTCTATGATTTGATGGTGTTATGGTCTATACTTCTACATAGGTCTAAAACTTGTTCGTCTTTTCGTTGTATTCTGTTTTGGTTTGTTTTAAATATTAACGTTAGTTACAAAGACACCAAAACAGGTACCGTACCTATCCATATTTATGGGCAAATACTAAAACGAATTACAAACGAATAATCGCATGTTTACGTTTACTGAATTTCTACTGCACTGACGGCCGGGATCATAGACCTAAAGACGGGAATGTCAGAAAGGGACGGATGAGTAAGACATTGCAACTGATCCATATTTGTTGATAAGAGGGCGCTGGTTCCTAGGCTTTAGTTCATATCAAAGTGAATGTACAATTGCATATCGAATGGAAACATCAGGCAGTGTATGTGACACCCTGTCTAAACGTGCTTCATGAAAAAATACATAAGGTTATCAGGCTAATTACCAACACAGAGCTGGATTAAACCTGTGGGAGGCCCGGCCCGCTTGGAAGGGAGGCCCCCTCTCCAACTCTCCCTATTTCATCATACACCACAGACTATTAATTAACTATTATAAATATGACAGGCGCGTTACCAGGATTGTGTTATGGGGGGGGGGGGGGTTGCGGGTTGGTTGGGGCACAAATGAGGGAAAAATCTAAGGACGGAGAGAACAAACCGCTATTTTAGGTGTTTTTTGCATTGCAAGTTTGGGTCATGGGGGGGGGGGGGTTCTGATCCCCCAGCACCACGCCCGTTGAAATAGGACATTTTTATTTAGGAAACAGGAAATACCGCATTGCATTATGATATGTAATGCATAAACACGAAAAGAAATGGACGTAATTGTACTTATCAATTAATTATTTACACAGAGAAAAACCTTCCACAGGCTGGTATATACGTGTACGCGTACGAGTTTACACGAGCGTACACATGATTCATGCAGACATAATCGTAAGTATGCTGGTCCATTGGGGACAATCGGGGACAGCATACAACGAGTGCTACTGTGTGAAAAGGCTAGGCTATCCAATTCAGTACTAATTTATAATGCAATCAAACTTCCTTCACCAATGCATGCGCCGCGTCAACTTGCATATATAACCATTGTTCCTCCCTGCACACACCGATGTCCCCAACTGGTCCCAAGACGGTCTTCCATGCTATACACTCTAAAACATTATGAATGCCCGAGGCTTTAATTCAGGTGTCTGACAGGGCACTGCACGTATATGAAAGGGACAGAAATTACAATACATTCTGTATCATAAGTTCTTTTCACATACTTGACATGCGTGGAGCCAAGTTGTCTCAGGGACAGAGATATCTTAAGGACGAGATGTCTTTCTGGTCGAGTGGTATCAGCAGTCGAAGTGTTTGGGCCGAGTTGTCCAATGTGCCGGGTTGTCTGGAGCAAACAGAATGGATAACTTGTGTGGCTTTTAAGAGCCCCCGTACATGAAATGCCGCTTACACTAAACCATTCGTTCGAGTGGTATGCAAATATATGGCTATTCGCTCGTTATTCGTAATAGTACATCTCTATTTATGCACCCAAAATGTAGAAAATAATATAATTTGACGTGAACTATTTAAAAATATGTTGGTGTTGAAATTTTAACTTGCCTGTAAATGAATATTTATAGGCGACGGAAGATGTTTTTTATTGGGAGGAGGTGGGGGGACATTTTTCCGACATAATGGTGACGCCGTAAGACGTCCGGTTTTGCACGAAGCACAAAACCCCATCGGCGTGGGGTCAAGGGGTCGCTTACGGGCTCCTGGTGGGGTTTGGGGGGCAAAGTCCTGGTAGATATACTTGGGGGATGCTGGATACTTTTGTAGGGGGTGGCGTCACCATCAGTTGGAGCGGAGCGTTCGAAGAAAATTTTGGACTTTTAAACATCCCAGATGGCTGGAAATGGCATTTGCCTGGTATATTTGTCGCTAATTCTGGTGAAAAAAATTTGTGATTTTTCTAAGATTAAAACATACTTTTGAGATACTGATTAGCTAAGTTAATTACTCCACTTGGCTATGTATCCTAGGATCGCAAATCTGGAATCCTGCTGAATCGTGCAAGCAGCTGTTCCAGTATTCGCCTGAGTAAGGTATTTCCAGGAGGGTCCAGAAAATTTGAAAATTCGTACCTCTCAGACAGTCAAAAATGACATTTCCCAGGCTTGTGAAGGGGATCCAAGCAGTCGCTTTTTTAAGTTTCAATTGGCAGATAAACCTACGATCGTTCCAAACTAAAATTCAGCCAGACAGACTAAGCGGAACGCCACCATTGGTTGGCGCGAAGCGTACAAAACATTTTTAAATATTCGACCCCTCAGGCAGTTGAAATGACATTTCCTGGGCTTATATGGGGATCTAAGGAGTCGCTATTTTGAGTTTCCTTTTGTAAAAAATGATCACTTGAAACTTAAATTCTGCTATGAAGCGGTCTAAGTGCAGCACCACCATAAGCTGGGGCGAAACGGAAAGGAAATTTTGAAAAATTTGACACTTCAGACACTGTCAGTCAAAATATCATTTCCTACGCTTATAAGTTATAGGGGGTCTTAGAAGTGGCTAAATCGAGGTTCTGTTTGCACAAAAATGTTCACTTGAAACTGAAATGCTGCTAGGAAGATTATCTGGGCGGAGTTTAACCACTGGTTGGCGGGAAGCGAACAGAAAATTTTGGAAAATCGGACCCATGAGACAGTCGAAAATGACATTTCCCAGGCTTAAAGGGGGATCTAAGCAGTGATCAGAAAATTACCAGATAAAATGTATCACTACCAATGGATGAAATGGTCCCGCATATTTTCGAGGGAAACTACAAACAGGAATTGAAAACATGTTAATGAATTGAACTCTATTGCAACCCTTGGCTAAATTCAATAAAAAATTAAAAAATTGTGTGCCCGAACTTCCGACTACATATGATTTTACTTTTGAAAAATTAGGCATATGGGGATATTAGCAGTAGTTGTTGTGATCAGAAAGATCAGATAAAATGTTCCTCTACCATTGGATGAAATGAAGTAGATGATTTTTCTTATTCATTAGTAACACTTATTGACAGAATTGTCACGTTACATGGTTTGTTGAAATGAATTTTCAAGCAGACTTTCGGGAAGACATTCTCACCCTGCATCATTAAATTATCGAAAGCAAATTACCCGATTCTCATAACCATTGCCCGTATTTGGTTCTAGAGCAGGTAGGCAAACTTTTGGGCACCTGAATACCCTCCTGTCTATTCGTTGAATTAATTTGGCAACTGAAAATGTCCAAGCATTTTTTAATGTAACCTTTTTACCCCGATTATTTGAGCATTTCGGGCAAATTTTTGCAAAACTGTAGTGTACAGTTTGGATGATGAAAACCTTTTTTCTCATTCTACCCAAATGTGTCGCAGATCTTTTTTATTTTCCATGAAAATTGTACTTTAAATATAGCGTCTCTGTTTTTCGCAAAAGATTTGAAACTATTTAAATAATCGGCCATTTCGGGTATTGTGTAACACAAGATTTAAAAAGTCTCAAGAATAATTGTTTCTTTTAAGCCACAGACTTTCCAGATATGTCGCGATTTTTTTTTATCTCTTTAGCTTTCGTAACTATGTTACCCTTACTATGATACGTTTCCATTTTCGGACAAATGTTTGAAAGAATTGGGATATTCGACAATTATGGACATTGTGTTGTGATTTTCAGTGAAGTAACAGCCATAGCTTTTTGAGCTAAAAGACCCAAATATTCTACCCACCACACCAAGTATGATTTTGGAACGACTTTGTGCATCCCCACATGAGGTCGAAATATGCTAGATGCTAGGAGCACACTTTTATCCACACCAAGGTAGCCAATTTTAGCCACTCCAAATCTGTTAGAAAATTATCCATCCTGAAACCCTACGAGTGAAAAGTCAAGAGATTCCGAAGATATGAAGCTAGTCACAGTCTACCTGAATTTATTCCGAGATTCAGAGTGGGGCACAATTGCAGAATCCCCTGCAACTGTTTAAAGTTCAAAAATAAACACTCATACAGGTTTATCGGTACTGTGGGGTCCGGGGGGGGGGGGAGCCCGTGGAAGCTTTGCAACTTTTATACTCTGCAAAGCAATATTTGAGCCAAAGGATAGCCAAAATGTAATAAAAGCAACTTACACTTGATTAACTACTTTTGAAAAATATATTTTGCGACATTCAGTTATTAGGGGGGGGGGCATGCCCCCTAAAATCTCATAAAATTTATTGGGGACAGCCCCCTGCCCCCCCCCCTCTTCCGCCGCCTATGCTATTCCGTTATATTTTCGAAGGTTGGCTGACCACGAAATTGTAAATGCAAATATTACGTTAATTACGAGGACACCAAAAAAGGAACAAAATGGTGTCCAATGTAACCAACGTAAAATTTGGCATTTACATAGTCATAAATTCAGAATGTGAGGAGCTTTAGTTCAGATACTTCTATGTATCATTGCAACTTGTAATATGAACAAATTAACAGTTAATTACACTTAATATCAATTTTCTAAGTTTATCCCTGCTAGCTTTAATTACTTTGGTGTCTCATGTAACTAACATGAACTTCCAACCAGTTATTGCGACATACATTATATTCTTCCACAAACGTGTGGTTCTAAGTTTAAATGACAATTTTCAGCACATTTATCAACAGGTTTGGGCAATGAAACCAATATTCATTCTTCGATTTTGCTTAAAACCCAAATGTGCCACTTTTGTAACCAGTGGCGGAGCTAGGGATTCGGTTAGAGGGGAGAGAATGGTGTGCATTGGCGCTTTTATAGTCATACATTCAGAATGTGAGGAGCTTTAGTTCAGATACTTCTATGTATCAATGCAACTTGTAATATGAACAAATTAACAGTTAATTACACTTAATATCAATTTTCTAAGTTTATCCCTGCTAGCTTTAATTACTTTGGTGTCTCATGTAACTAACATGAACTTCCAACCAGTTATTGCGACATACATTATATTCTTCCACAAACGTGTGGTTCTATGTTTAAATGACAATTTTCAGCACATTTATCAACAGGTTTGGGCAATGAAACCAATATTTCTTCTTCGATTTTGCTTAAAACCACATTTATCAACAGGTTTGGGCAATGAAACCAATATTTATTCTTCGATTTTGCTTAAAACCCAAAATATGCCACTTTTGTAACCAGTGGCGGAGCTAGGGATTCGGTTAGAGGGGAGAGAATGGTGTGCATTGGCGCTTTAAAAGAGAAAATACCCTAAGCCTCAGCACGATCGAAGACACGGCTTTTTCAGATTTTCCATTTGATTTTCCGCACCTGGTAGAAGACTAATTTGCCTTTTCTCCTCTGCAAGTTTTTCTATTAAAACGTGTTTAAATATTCTATCCATGGGCCTCAGCAAACGAAAATACGGGAAGAAGGAAAATTCTTTTAGGCAAAAATTTTTGGGGGTGAAAGACCAACTCATGGTGACGCGGAGCGCAAGAAATTTTTGCCCGAAATGCCTCCCAGATGGCTGGAAACGGCATTTCTATGGCGTATTTACCGCATATAAATAGGGAAAACTCTAAGTGAACTGTTAAGAAATGTTGAAGTTAAATTATCTTCGTCCTTTTCTTTATGTTTTCTTCGTTTTTTCAGATTTTTTTTTTTTTATTTTCTAGGGGAGGGCAAGTTCACATTCTAGTATAAAGGCGGTCATTATACTTTGTTTTATTGTCAGGTCTCGATTTATGATTCTAACTTTAAATGGGCTATCTTGTGAGGAAAAAGATTAACCCTGTTAGAGCCAAATAGCAAGCAATCTTACAGGAGGAAACAGTTGTGGAAATAAATCATAATTATCCCCAACAAGAAGAGGGCTATTTGCGCTACAATTATCGTTGCACCCTTTGCAACATTTCCTTTGCCGGGAGGGTGAATTTAATGTCAGTTTGTGAATTTTGTTAGCTTATAATCACGCTTGGTGTGGAAGCAATTAACTTACCATCGACAACATTCATTAGCGCGTATAGAGCATGAAGATATGTCTCGGCAAAACCTATCCCTATATAACAGAAGATGACCCTTTCCATCAGAATAAAGTGCAGATAGTAGGCTACAGTTACTGGTGGCAATTTAAGCATTTCGTTATCTGGGCCTAAAACAACGCTATTAAAGTATGTTTTTTGCCAATAATGGTGCAAGAGTAAAGTTTTTTAAAAACCTAAAAAGGGCGCCAACAGACGATTTCAGTCCGTCGGGGGGGGGGGGGTACGCCCCTGACCATATGGCAGCTCCGCCACTGTTTGTAACCCAGTATCATACCCTTACACATTTCTACAACGAGTCTCTTGGAAATCGTAGCTGTAGTCAATAATGAGTCAGTCAGGGTTGTTGGCCCTGTTCTAATTCTAAAGAATGCAATAGAACAAGGAAGTGACTGATTCAAATGATGTCAATTAAGTGTTGCACCAGATCTGCTGGAACTTAAATAGTTACAAATTTCTTGAAGGGCAGTAGCTGTACTAAGGGGGAAAGGGAAATTTTCTCTCCACATGTTGTCCCTGCCCCCACTTGCCCCCAAGTAAGGTCAGTTAGAAGTTGGATTAACCAAAAAATAAATAATATACCTCTCCTGTGACATAATTTCTCATCCAGAGATATGCTAAAACTTCACTTTAAGGTGCTCAATGGATCCCCACCCTCAGAAACAGGCGCTTTGGGCTAAGTTTCACGGGCAGCACTCAGATATTTTTCCTCCAGCAATTTCCGTAGCCCTTGGTTTGCCCCCGATTTTGACTTTTTTGAGCCGCCACTGTTGAAGGGCCCCCCTTAAACCGGTGATCACTATCTACATATGTCCGCCTTCAATAAAAGATGTATGCCAGTGGCTATAGCCAATGCAAAGTTAAGTGTTAGTCCTCTATAGCATGGTACGATTGTCCTATCAGATTAAAAACATCTCATTTTTTCTTTACATGAAATTACACCTCATATGTTTCATTAGAAGCATGGAATAATATTCTGTAGGGTTGGATTATAGCATGAGAGAACCCTATACCGACCGTTTGAAATAGTTACATTTTCTTCTTAAAATGTGATCAACAAGGCTTGTTAGCGGGTTGTAGTTGCAAGTCTGTTTGAAAAGAGGCTGCCAGTCCGAATTGGGAGCTTCAATTCCTCTAATACGTATTTATCGTTCCTTAACTGGCAAAGAAAAGGTTTTACGAAAAAATATTGGAAGGGTTTACACATGAATAAAATTGACAAATTGACATACCCTATTGGGGTTGTATTCTGCTGTAAAATTGAAAATGTTAGACATTTATTGAACAAAATTTTGGAAAAGGTAAGTTTTTTATTTAAAAGCAGTCTCTCATGACAGGAGGATGCCCATCATGTCACCTACACGGTGAGGGGGATTGGAATTGCTCAACTCATTCATTTCTTAGCCACAAATTTAGTGAAATAATTGTTCGGAGAACCGTTGCTACTTTTTTTACAATTCCAACTTCTTCCCACTAACTCATATCGGCTCGACCGGTTTTAACCGACTTATTAGCTTATTCCGAGCACGAAGCAAAATGGCAGCAGTTTTCATTTTCGAAGTCTTCGGAATGACTCGGCTATTTCGGAGTGCAGACCTCTAGATAGCAAGTTGGATACACTTACCATTTGGATATACAGAGGAGAGGGTGAGTGGATGGGAGAGGAAAATGGTCTCTAAGTCTAGAGGGAGTATTTGAGAAAAGTAGTGCCATAAATACCTTCGATTGACCATAGGTGCACCTACCCGGTCGCTTTCCAAGAGTTATGTTTAAATGAATGATGGAATCTAAATCAGGACATTTTCAACACCATAGATCTTGAAGCAATATAATATCAAAATGATATAAAAATACCCCATCCCCCTTTTTCTTCTTCTGTGACAGCAGTCAAGAATGAGGTGATGAATGAACTTTCCTCCACACAAAACTAAAATTCTGTCTGCACCGCTGTCGCATATTTTTTTCCGTTTAGCCATTACCCTAAATTAAATTTAAGACCAAACCTAACACTCTTCTAGACATTTCTACAAACCCTTTAGTAGATAGTATGAAATGTAAACAACCTTTTCCAATTTGGTCGGAAGTAGATACCCCTTCCAAAGGTGATGTCATTCAGTGCAGAGTAAGGTAGTGGGTTTGAGCAGAAGGTGGCTTCCTTGTGGGCACTTCACACTTCGCGAATACTGTTTTCAGCATTTGCCCTTACGAAGTCAAAAATTTGGATACGCCCATGAAATATCAAGTAATCATTGTGGGTCTAAGGGTATTTTGATTTACATAGTGACAAGCCATTCATATGTGACCCTTTTAAGCGAAGTGTCCAACAGCTCTATATACTTTGAATTTGCAAACGCCTTTTTGTGTTGAAAGCGTGAAACGTCAAGTAACTGAGAGAGAATATTACAAAGGTGTTACGCATAACACTTTAAATGACATCACACCTAGGATGGTATCCTACCGTTTAGGGTCAATGTCATCGCTGACACGAAAAGTCCTTCTCGACAACTGTAGCGCAATTAATTTCTACAAAAACACTTCACTGACTTAATTTTCTGCAGTCAAGTTTAATTAACCATTCCAAACATCGTATTAATTAGCAGTTTGCCTTGAATAAGAGTCCGTTCATTAAACACTCTGTCCAAACAAAGGTGTTATTAACCACTTGTACTGGCGACAGGAGACAACAACAAGTTTTTATTGTTGTATGATTGTTCAGCCATCAAAATAATATGATGACATGAAAAACACAATACAACCGTATTTAGTATATAAGTTTTATTTAGGGCGAAAAACTGGTACGTCTGTGTAGAGGTTTTGTCTGTTTTCCCTGGAGTGAAGGTTTTGTGTGTGATGCAAGTTACAGAAATAATTGACAGCTTTCAATCACGTAATTAACACTGATCACGTGGTCAGTTGGTAAAATACCTTGGTTGAGGGAGAGGCTGTGACACCTTCTCAGAGACCTTTCCCTGTGTGCTCATGTAAAATCACAGATTTGAAAGAAAATTGATAAAGATTTTATTTAAATCACTTTCGGCAAGATGGAACTTTGACCAACTCGTGGCCCCTAAGGGACAGGGGTGGGGGTAGGGTGGGGGCATCCTGGCAATTGGCCAAAACCTTGCTAAGTCGGGCAGAATTCGGTTCTTCAATCCGAGAAAGGTTGTACCCTGGTTTGGGATCTGGAGTTGGGCAAAAATCTCGCCTTCTGGGAGAAATTAAGAATCTCGTATGGTTATGATGGAGCCTATATGAACTTTGTTAGGATGGAGTGTGTATTTAACATTAATAAGTATGGATGAATAATAACTATATGTTATGTTCACATGGAGTGTTGTTTATTATTATGAAGAGATACCGCATGACAGTGATTCCAGAAATTTGTAATAATTGTTAAAAAAAATTTCCGAAGAGCAAAATTAGAGACTGCCATACACCATAAAAAAAGATGTGCTCTTTGAGAGGGAATTTCCCTTTTCTCTATACGAATCTGTTCCTTCTTGGAGTGAATTTCATCTCTTTTGGAATGAAAGTTATAAATTTCACCCTTCTCACGAGTAAAATTCTTTTTTTTATTTTTTTTTATTTTAAGATTTCACAGATAAATTTCATACTTTGGTTGCCTCTTTCTTACAAAACAAGAAATGGAATGAACAAAATGAAACGGACGAAGCCGGTGATATATACTCAATTGTCTCATATAATTTTAAATGCTAAGTGTAGTATTACATACAACATAATTACGACAGTAATTCCTTGAGAGTGTTGAACAAAAAATAAAAGTCTGCCTGGACAGATCGGACTCTCTGCCTTGTGTTAATAACGATTATGCGAGAACAAATGAAAGTTGAACTGCAAACATATTTTTCTTGAGTATTCAGCGGCATATGTGTTCATTACGTTGGCGATGAGATAAATAAAGGCACTTGAAAAAGAGGCACTGGTTGGCAGTAGACCATATAAGAGAAAATTCTTTTTCTTGAAGAATTGTTATTTTAGTGTAGTATTCAGGAAGTCAGATCACAAATTGATACTCAAAGAAAAGTAATTACTTATACACTTTGCATATTTAATGAAACGTTATGAATCTATCATAAGCATTAAAACTACGTTACTTGCATCTAAATATTGGTGTCAAAAATTTGAACTCACTAGTACAACAAGACACATACTCATATGGCACATTTTACAGTCAGAAAAATTGCAATCTATTGCATTTACACGCATAGTAAGAGCCAGACGAAGAGGGTTCAGAACTGGGGCCAAACAACTACATATGCGACATTTACTTAAATACTTAAGCCTGGACAATAGATTGTATAAAATTTGCAACGGGTATTTCTTTGGATAAAAACGGAGAATTCCCTCTGGTGGTTTTTTTACAGAAACAAATTTTTAGTCCGCTTTGGAACGAATATTAAATGTGTTTCATACGCCCATGCATGATATCTGATGTTATAGAAAACTTGAAATTCTTCCAAAAGTGACTAGACTACGATTCAGCATAGGCTGTATGTTTATTTTCCTAGTATCCTTGTTTTAGTCTTCTTCGTGTGTCTGGTTCGGAGTCTACGGCAAGCTGGCTGTTTGTCTGTACGTGATTCTGTTTATAATTTTCATTGACACTAGTTTTGTGTAAATGTTGGCAAACAAAAATCTTGGAATCGCTATATGTACACACCAAATAAGTTGGCATCATGTTATAATAGCTTTGTGGGCCGCAACAATGAAGATTCTAAGGACCTCTTATGATGTTGTTTGATAACATCCATCACTGTGCAATTTGTAGTGAAGTGGTTCTAGTGCGTTGCATAGCTACAGTGATTTACATATTACATCTTGCAGATTTCAAAATGATTGTAGCATCGCCGTATTCTGTGTAATGGCTCAAACTGAGATGGAGCTCCTCTTGGGTAGTCCTTCCTCATGATCACAAAGAAAAAATGACCTTCTGCTTCAAGCCTGGGGATGTCATTTCCAGCTGTCTGCGGGTAGAGCTTTTTCGAAAAATTCCCTTCGCTCTGCGCCAACCCATCGCTCCGCTTTGAAAGTCTTTCAGGCAGAGTTGCATTTTTGAGCAGAATCTCCCGCCCCCCTCCTCAAACGGAAAAGCTCACGTTTTTACGACTAAGCCTAAACGCTTACCCCCTCATGGTGACATTTTCAGAACATAGCTGTCAACCCCCGAGGCATAATTAAATGTTAATCATCAGTGAAACGTTCTGTTCAGACAAGTGACAAATGTAAGTCTTAGTTTTAAAATGTGACATGTTATTTAGTCATTACTTAAAAAATATTGCACTCTTTTCCAATATATCCCATTCGGGAGCAGTGGCGTAGTCACGGAGGGGGGGGGGGTGTTAGAACCCCCATGACCCAACCTTGGAATGCAAAAAGCACCTAAAATAGAGGTTGTTTTCTCTCTATCCTTAGACGTTTCCTTCATGTAGTGCCCCAAACCCCCACTACAAATTCCTGGCTACGCACCTTTCGGTGCCATTTCCGGCCATGTGTAGGGTTTGTACCCCCCCCCCCCATTTTTGCTGCTCCACTGCAACAAATGGTGACTCTTAGATAGTCATGCTGACACGCACACTCATATTGTTTTTTCATCCCGCCTCAACTGACATGGGTCCCCATCCTTACAAATCTTGGATCCCTTGACGTCTTTCACTGTGTAGTTCGGGGGAGTTTACCGTAATGAAGGGAACAACATGGCATGCCGTCGAGAAGCCAAACAGTTTTTGAGGAAAAGGTCGGGGTAAACTCGGGCTGCACCATTTTATTTATTGGGTAGATGTGCACTTTTTAACATGGTGTTTCTTGATTTAGGGTAAGGGATTAGGGTTCGTTAGCCAGTTAGTAGGAAATTGATGGTTAAACAGTGCGCATCGCCCCCGTTGATTGGGTGCTTGGCCCTTATGGAGTCACCCTAGCCTAAATGTTTATTGGTGGACGTGATTTGGGACGGCTTTTCCCAATCCCCATGGCCTTGTCTATACCCAACTACACGAAACAGTTATTTGATGTTCGTAGTTCCTTATTGCCGTCTAAATTCGATGCTGCATATTTTACCTATCTAGAGATTTACTTCACTAATATTTTATGCGATATCTACCGAATAATTTTAGTCAAATAGTCAGACAATAGTAACTGGTATTTTTGTTCTTGTTTTTGTCCTTCTATTTTTCCATACCTTGAGATTCACCTTTTAAAGTAACAGTTAAGGTCGTTTAAAACGTGACGTCCTCCTAGTCACATATGTCGTATATGACATTTGTTCTCGTGCCATAGCTTAGAGTATTCTCTGACGTTTTCTACTTTGTTTCTTGTTTGTGTCTTGACATGCACTTTAGTTCAAGTATGTTTATAGCTGGGGAGGTAGTTGGGGATCAGGAGCAGAGGGCCCTACTAAAATATGTCCTCTAGAATATTTCAGTTGAAATTTACTAACACATTCTTTCACCTTTGACCCACCAAAAATATTTCGCTCACAACAAAAAATGTCTCTCTGCATCAGAACCTTGTCTTACGACAGATCTATTTCAGTAGGTTCATTCGACCAGCTCTTCGTTAACCCGCCACTGTCCAAAGGTCGGCTCCCCTCATGGGCGTTTGGAGAAAAAATCAAGAGTAGCAAAATTTTCGATTTATCAAGCCAGGGATAGATCATAAATCTAAGAAAAGGGCTTAAAATCGATGACTCCACAAATTACATAGAGAGGGGCGATGGAGGGAAATAAACTGAACCCCGACATGGGGAAAGAACTTTCGCCTGATCATCATCATCGTCTTCGTCGTCGTCGTCGTCATCATCATCATCATTATTTTGGGGTGGATGGGTAGTCAACCCCCCCCCCCCTTCCAACGATAGTCACGATTTTTCTACGTGTAGAAACCTGTTTGCAAATTATTTAAAAGAAACCCCATCATGTTTTGCGCAAAGATCCAACTTGACAAACAATTTTGGATTGGTCCCGTTTACCGAATGTAGGAGGAATAAAAACCCAAAAGACATTTTCTGTCGACAGTTGGAAACTGATTCCCATTTCAGAGGACGCCGTCATTTGTGTTTCAGGGACTCATGCTGAACAGGGACCTTCAGTCAGCAGGCAATAGCTCTGAGCATCATATTGTACACCAACGCTAAGCCTGGCGAAAGACAGTGAAATCAGAAACGGGTGTCCATGCAAGAAAAGAGAAAGACTTCAATCCAATATCCGATTTGTTTGTGACTACTGCATCAAACATTAAAGCATAAAGGTCTGTTTAGTTATCGCCGATAATGTTCTTCAACAAGACGCATTCGCCTGGAGACTGAACCGAACTGGTCAAATACAGGCGCACCTTGCGCAAAGGTGCCTGGGATGAGGTTGTGGCAAAGGGTAGCCTCGTAACTTCCATAACCGGATACAGTTTAAAATACTAATATTATAATACACTCAAGTACAGAATGGTTAATATTTCAACGAACACGTATCACTTAGAAGGCAAAAACAAAAGCACCCCAAGCAAAGCTAAAATTGTCAAGGGGGAAAGTCATTCGGGGCACAACACTCGAACGACTGGTGTCAAGGGTGATGAGACAGCACCATCAAATACATGTATCGCAGGTGCTACATAAAGCCTTATCTAGGAGATTTCGGTCCAACAATGAATGCAACTGAGAAACTATCTATGCTTAGAACCAGTGGCGTGCGCAGGATTTCTCTGAAGTGTTGGGAGGGGGGCATTCAGTGTGTTGGGTGATCGTAGGCGTGGGGGAGGGATCTTAGCGGAGGATCCCCTTTCCCTTAGCCCCTTCCTTGTTTGCAATAAAAGGCTCACGTCAAGATTTTCGAATCTGACAGGAATAATGTCAAAAGTTGACTTGTGTTGGTTGATGGGGACAAAACTAAACATTTGGTGTCTTTACGTGCATTAGAAATGGAGCAGGGAAAACAGGCCAGTGAGCAGCAAACTGGAAAAAGTCCGTGGCGTCTCGACTTTTAACCAATTGGTTGGAAACTGGGCTATAAAACTCCATCTAACTAACTGAATAACTTTACGTGTAATGTAATGAAAGATAAAGATTAAATTTGATTTTACATTTGCATACTTCTAGAAGTCTCAATAAAGAGCATCGATCCGCAAAGGTCAACGGGAGCATTAAAGTTTGGGTTTTTTCTTGTCCGCAAAACGTAATTCTGCCATAAATGCCACCATCAGTTGGGGCGGAACGTTCAGAAAATTGTGAAAAATAAGACCCCTCAGGTGGTCGGTAATAGCATTGTCTAGACTTATACGAAGACTCTAAGCAGTCACTTTCTTCTTTTTGAATTACCGTTCACTTCAAAATAATTAAGCAACCTGCAAGGTGAACGGAGAGTTATTAAGAAATTCTTTGACCCGAAAATGTAATTTTGCCCGAAAGACTATCAAAGTGCCGCGCCATCATTGGTTAGCGCGCAGCATGGAGAAAATTTTGAAAAGTTGTGACCCCTGAGATGTTCGAAAATTGCGTTTTCATACTTGTTAAGAAATCTAAACAGTCTCTTTGTTTTGATTTTGTTTAATAACAAAAAACCCCCAAAATCTCAATGACCCCCCCCCCCAAAAAAAAAGAAAAAAGACAGCAACATGTTACTCATAAGAAAATTACAACATAAAATGTACAATCACTACTATATTAAAAGTCTTTAATCGTTTTGATGGAAACTACACAATCGAACTGAAAAGATGCTATTGTTTCTCTGTTGTGTTCTTGGCTAAATTTAAAACAGCTGAATTGATGACATTATTTGTAACTGCCCGAACCCCTGAAGACTATAAATGATTTACTCCTTACATCTTTTGCATGATAAATGGCAAACTATTGCTCACCGCACCTGAACACCCTCCGCCTCCCCTGCCTACGTCTCTTACGTCTATGTCAGCATGCGAAGAAGTCTAAGGGATGGGCCCCTCCCTTCTGAGAATTCTTGAAAAGGTGTTGTCCTCAATCAGTGCCACATAAGCTACCGTTTGGATTAAAATTTGGAATTTGACAAAATTTTCCTTATTTAGGAATTAATGGCATTACTGAAGGGAAGACAATCCTTCCCCTTTGAACATTTTTGAGAATCATTTTTTGATTTGTGCGTCCTTACATGCAATCTGGTGTCACAAATGCTACCGTTTTGAAGTAAAATCTGTGTCACTTAATTAGGTCTTCGTATTTTTAGGGGAAAAAAAAGACATGGGGGGGGGGGGGCTGGCCCAATGGGCCAGCTGCGTGCGGCAGGTATGACTAATCAACGTTATATACAGGCCGGGTCCGCTTCACCTCCTAAGTTATATAGAGAGATCATTTATTACATTTATGTTACAAACTATTTCAATACCTGGATATCCATTTGGAGGATGTAACTGCTTGTTCAAGTTCCATAGTGTTTGGGGGCTTTTGGAGTACACAATTCCTTTGTTTGCTTCAAACCACGGAATTGTTCAAATATAGCCATCTTACTTTTCGGCTTCTGAAGTGTTTCAATCTCGGTGTCTCCTTTATGAGGTTTTCCTCTGCCATATATTTCATTGGATGAAAGGGAACTTTTAAATGTAAGTGTTCGTTTTCACTTGTGTGTGTGTAACCTCTAGAGGGAGTGCTATTTTTTAGTTAGTCATTTTGTTTCATTTGGTTCAATTGAGTTTAACGGCCCAGTTTCCAACCAATTGGTTCAATCCGAGCCGGCCACGTTCTTTTTTCCAGTGTGACTCACTTACTTTTTTCCCTAATTCATTGCTTCTGCTGAGCACCAAGCACAATGGTAGTACAGTAGGTTCCGTTTTAAAAGTCTTCGGTATGATCCTGCCTAGGAGTCGAAATCCAAGCCTCCCAGCTGCAATTCATTTGGCTATGTTGAGAATGGGCAGTTTTCGGATTGTTTGTATGTCATCTTTGACAAGAGAAAATATTTTGTGAGCTCATCATCTTTTCTGGTACCCATTATGAGATATCTGGATCTGCTTTATATTTTTCTCATGTTTGCCATCAAGCTGTCAAGTGAAGTTTGTCAAGTCACAACATGAAAGCGGTGTGTTATTCCATTTGAACTTCTTCTCACCGTAGAAAAATTTGTTTTGAACTTTGAAACAAAATATACTTAAAAATTTCACAATGTGAGCATATTTGGTCTGTTTCCATTGCCCAACAAGGTAAATAATTTCACTTTTTTTCATTGCTATAGAGGTTTTCATGTGAAGTCATAATCCTCCCAGCGGCCACGTTTATGTTTCTACACTTGGCATGATTGCTCGCTGAAGGTGTGCACACGACGTAATATAACAGTGCATACTGGGCAATGCGTTTAACCCATGGGCAATGTGACTTTGGTTTGGTTGTTCTCCAGCATGGCGTATACTTGACGTATTTGAAAAGCCTCAATATCGCTATCTCTTTCATCAGTGATCATAAGGCGATCTTTGACAGAACAGTCATAACAATCTTGATATTTTAATCGAAACTGTAGATGAAAAGCAATCAATGCCTGCTTAAATGGCGTTTTGTAGTGATAATATAAATATTTTGAAAACTTTAAGAATCATTTGACCCATGGGATATCAGTTCTCTTAGAACAATGTTTAACCTCCTTCTTGGTAAGGAAAATAGCATGATTCAACACTGAAAAATGTCAACACTACCCTTTGACTCACCTGTTGTTCATGTAGGAAGGCGTCCCGAAAATAAGGGAATCAGGACAAGTTACTTATCCTCAACACCCATTACCAATTAATACATTTATCTCATTCACTGAATGCTTAGGCTTCCCGTGAATATCGTGTAGTATCATGCAGGGAACGCCCATATGCCACTTTAATTCGACCAGACGCGTAACTAGGATTGTGTCAAGGGGGGGGGGGGGTTGGGGAGAACATGAGGAAAAAGTCTAAGGATAGAGAGAAAAACCTCTATCATAGTGTTTTCGTATTGCAAGGTTGGGTCATGGGGGGGGGGGGGTTCTGATCCCCCATGGCTACGCCACTGAATTCGAAATATCCCAAACTTAATTGGTGCTTTCGATTCAAATTGGTTAATATGGCGAATTGCATCGGTATAGAGTAAAGTCACCCGTAGTTAAACCCCTAAGATATAATTCCACACATTTCAGTGAACTGAGGCTCCATCCCAAATAAAATTAAACCAAAGGTGTCGGAGATAACAACTTCTCTGCTAATTGCCATCCACTTTTGGGTAACTGATTTTCAGGTAAATACCTTTTGGACTGACATTTTTGTGTGAAAGAACTTAGGAGGTTTCTTTGAAAATAGCTATTCTTAATTAAAAGGTCGTGTAAGGCAACATGGTTAAAATCGAACGAATGCAATTTTCTGTCATCGATTTGGAAAGAGACTGGTTTGAAGAAATGAAATGTCAAGGCTTTCACTTTATTACAGTGGCAGTTAATTAACAAATTTTAGGACAAAACTGAAATTACGGAAAATTTGAAGAAAAATGGAAGAGGGTTGAAGTTTGGTGACGTAATTTTTATCTGCTACCCAGTATTCAGCGCCTGGTACATAAATAGAAGCAAGTTTATTGATGAAGTTTTCTGGTCATTTTTCAAAGAAGTCATTGTTGTCAAGTCATTTTGCATAATTCTGCAAAATCACTCTGAGTCTTTTTGAAAATATCCTAAAATCAACAATTTTGCAATTGTGTTATTGGCCCCTTGTGACTAAATAAAAAAAAAATAGCTGCAAGGGGTATCCTCCTAAATTGCATAAAAATTTTGAAGAATAAAACACTGAACAAAAATAATGAAGGTAAGATATATTTCCATGGAATTAATGTTGAATCCACGGATTTATATACATGGACACAGCATGTAACGTATACGTCCTATCCGTAGATGGTCGCCACCGGCTGTAACAAAAAAGGCGCACCAAGATGGCCGCCGTGTAGCTATAAAACGTCTGATTTGACGAGGAGCGTTAAAGTTAAATGGGAAACAATATCATATTCCTGCAATACGTGAAGTGATTTTGACCTTGCCTTGCCATATTTCAAAAATATTTCAACTTTCTTGAAAAAAAAATGGGAATATACTTGAGCAAGTCCAAATTTTCACACAAAACCATAGCAGACGGCCATCCTGGTGCGCTTTTTCCCACATGTACGGTAGCGACAATGTACCGTGCAGTATGCTCTGTCCATGTATAGGAATTCCGTGGTTTAATCTGAATTGTACTTTACGAAATAATATTTTGGATATAATGATCAGGGGGTTTCCACTGAATAGGTAAATCCAAACTGTTCAAGGTGAGCTATTCTTGAAGGGTAAGACTGAATCTGACCTTTTCTTACGGTTACATGTTAACCATAATATTATCAATCAAAAATATTTTTAATCAAATCATTCCACTTTACCGAAGAGGAAAAATTGCAAGATTAAAGGGTTGAAACTGGAAACTTACCCCATGTCGAATTAAATCTAATAATAAGTAAAATAACATGATTTATGTTGTATTGGTTTGTACCAATTTTATTTGACTCAGCGCCGATACTGTTGATATCCCATTCTCAATATTTGTTGCCATATCAGCTCAACCACATTTGGACCTTATATGCACATGATGTCATGATGAGAATGCCCCAACTTGGGATAAGTAACCGACCAACACCGACAAACGCACAAAGCTGATTGGTCATCCAATCGGTATAAGCGTAATTTGTACCACTTGGGGCGAATTCTACTATTACGATCGATCAATCGATCTATATATGAACTATACCCAAATATCATTGATGTGACCACGCTCATATTTTTGTTCCTCCAAAATAATGTCAGTCTGAAGTCAGGGCATAAGGTCCTTATCCGACATTAAAGCTCATGATGCGCAGGTGTCTTCTAGTTTTAAATGAAAATAACATATTTGCCCTGGGTTCAAAATAAGACTTATTAGTTTGTGTTTTTATTTTGCAAAATGCGTTTTATTGATAGATCCAGTCTCACAGTGTCATACCGAATACAGTAGCCTGATTAAGTCGGCGGCTAAGCGATCGAAGTCCCGAGTTCTCGCATGTTGACATTCAACGTCCCACTAACATACTCTTCTTCCCTAGACTTTAATAGTGTCAGTGATGCTGATCGACATCGAAGAAACTCAATATTAGAGAAAACAACTTTGCCCAGGCATTGAGGATATGACGTCACACCGGGAGATCATAGTCATCGAAAGTGAAGATGAAGAGAAATCGAACAGGAACTCTTCCGCGAGCGGTGACTTAGGTAGGCGAAAAGGATCCGTAGAGGACGAAAACAAACAAGAGACCATAAGTACTCCAGACGGGCATGACCTCGTATACCATATAGAGTCGTCGCCTTCTTGGTATCTGTCTCTGTTATTCGGTTTTCAGGTAACCACTTAACCTTTTCCCGTTATGCTCTTATCAACCTTTAATCAGTGTGCATGTTCGAGGTGGATACGACCCCGGTTCAATTGCAGTTAAATCCAGTTGATCTAATATGGAATTTGAAACAATTTCAACTGGGTAGAGAGCTGTAGTTACCCAGTTCAACCCAGTTGGTTTAATATGGATTTTTGACCAAACAAATAGGACCAGTTGAATTAAGTTAAATTGGGCAACTTAGTTCAACTGGAGTTAGCACCAGTGGACCGGGTGCATATGTGTTGGGACCTCTAGGGCAGTAGGATTTAGTCTCCCGTTAGGTCATGTGAGAGATCTTACATGGAACACGATACCTTCAATTCTACCTTGGTTGATTCAAAGCGTCAGATATACGAACTGGAACTGTAGGTACCAAGTTTGGTAAAGTGCCTTATATTTACTTGAAAGTTTAATTTAGATCTCTTGTTGTGTATTCAAAAATAATGGTGAACAGTGTTGCACAGTGTTGAAATTGCTTTTGGGAAAGCTCTATTAAGTATAGCCCACTTTCTTTTATTTACTAGTTTATGGTTTACTAACGGATACTAACGGATACTACTGTCACATTTAAAACTTTCAAAATAAAAACTTCAGGACATACCGTAAAGTTGCATATGTCCCGGTCAGGTAATTTGTAAAAACAAAAGAAAACGTTAAACATTTATGGCATGTTCCTCTCAAGCCATCACAGGTTCACATGACATGTTTATGCATGATGAAGTTTAAATCAGGAATTATTTTTTAAATGGAAAGTTTTTGATGAATTTTGATGGGTACTGTACATATTTCTTAGTTTTTACAAACTTTAACATCACATACCCAGACCAACAAAGGTTAACAGTATTATTTGAAAGTGAATATAAATATTTTTTCATGAAAATGTACTTAAAAATCGAACCCCGAAATTTTTGAAGGTGAGTTTATCACTAGGAGGAAGGGAGTGACCGATGAATTATTATAGGTCTATGTCCTTCACTTACACAGCACTATCTTACAATGTTTGGGAGTACGTTAGGGATGCCTCTCATCCTATCTATTGATTTGTGTATGGCTGACAACCCTATTGGTGTTGGGAAGCTGATCGGGACAGAATTCTTCGTTTCTGGGCTCTCGACGCTGATGCAGACAACAATTGGAAACAGGTAGCTTTTATTTGTAATTGAAAGAATAGTGGATCCTGAAGAAGGGCGATCAAGACTTGTCCTTTTGGCAAGATTATGTAATAAACGTTTGAGGCTACTTTTGCCATCAAATTATAATTTCTTCTTTCAGTAAGAGGTTATGCCAATGTTAGAGGTACAACTGAGGTATATCTGTCAGAAGTTAGCCTTCAAATAGAGGTGCTCCTCGGAACAAATGAACGGGCAAACGAATAGGTCCTTAATTGACTATAGCCACGTTTCTCTAGGGAGATTTACAGAGTTCAAACATATCGTGTTATCTTCAAAAGACAAGCCCGGGCAAGTGTCAATTTTGTGCATCTTGTTACTGTGACACGGTGTTACTGGTACAGAATCGCCTCTTAAAACTTAACATTTCAAAATGAGGACTTTGTTCATGATATATTTCTTCTACCTAAGTACTTTATTCACACCATATTTGCTCCAAATTCGAAAGAAACTCTGCGGCAGATTCGAATTTACTACAAAATATTCTTTCTTAAATGATAGTAAACTACAGCTGGCTTTCAGCATTTTTTCCAAATCAAGTTGCATGGTAACGACATTCCAAATATTTATTAAAAGTACAAAAAACTAAGCGGAACTCATCCTGGTTTGGTTATGTTGTTAACTACTTTTATTTCATTTACAGATTGCCCATCATCCAGGGAGCATCTCTTTCCTTCCTAGGTCCTGCACAAGTGATTTTAAGGTCTAATGGGGGATGCCCAGATCGACTCACTGGTAATCTTTCCTTGCAACCTAATAAGCAGTTTATAGTTGTCACTGCGCATGCCCAAAGACATTACTGGATAAGTAAAGATGCAGTGGCGGATTTCGGGATTTCGGTTAGATGGGGAGAAAATGCTGTGTAGGGGCGCCTCGAAGGAGTAAATACTCTAAGCCTCAGCACGGAGTTGCGCATGATCGAGTCTGCGGCTTTTTAGACTTTGCATTTGATTTTCCGCACCTGGTAGAAGACTTCTTTACCGTTTCTCCTCAGCAAGTTTTTCTATTAAAACATGTTTAAATTTTCTATCCATGAGCCTCCGCAGAAGAAAATTCGCGGGGGATCCTTTTAGGGGGAAAAGCTCCGCGCCACCATGAGTTGGCGCGGAGCGCAAGAAAAGTTTGGTCCCAAATGCCTATCAGATCGCTGGAAATAGGCCTATGCCTATTTACCGCATATAAATAAGGAAAACGCTGAGTGAACTGTTAAGAACTGTTGACGTTAATTTTTCTTTGTCCTTTCCTTTATGTTTCTTCGTTTTTCAGGTTTTTTATTTTTTAAGTACAAGAAGAAACCTTAATTGACGTAATTTACATCACATGACCACTCTGAAATAGCCATTAATTAAGTACATTGAAAGAAATGGCCAAGACAAAAGATCTGCTTGGCTCTCTAGATACCGAATTCATAATAAATAAAAGTAGCCTAAACCTAGGCTCATTTGATGCAATTTTTTGGTTTTGAGACCACGAAAGTACAGGAATAAGCATTTATTTTCATGGGATTATCGTGCAGGGTCAGAAGTAGCCATTTATTTTGAGAATGGTCGCTTGAAGAAAAGCAAAATGAAAACTGCTCATTAGAACTCTTAAACCATTACCACTATGATAACAGTTTTATTTTATTTTAATGTTATCTTTAATTAAAGTGTACCTAAAGTCAAAAAATTCAAAAATATACATTAAAGACCATGAAAAATAAATTCTAACAGTCCAACTTCCATCTTCATAGGACATTCTTGAGCTGAGATATTATATGTTGAAGTTTATTCACTCAAATTAAAATGGTACGTTGGGCAATAATTTGTGATGTCATTCTTGTACTACTCAAATTACAATCTTTGTATTTCTTTGTTTTTCCAAACGTCACTGCACCTTGTACCAAGGTGTGATAGCACTCTTACTCTTTTGAGGTGATGTAATTAATTCAGCCCTCCTTGTGCAACATGCTTTGCAAGCAAACAGGAAGTGTTCAAAAACATTTTTAATTTTAAAGGAAAACAAAGCATTTTATGTGAGTTGTACAACAAGAAAGTCACAAATTATAGTGCAATAGACCAATTTGTTTTAAGGGAATAAACTTCAACATTTTATATCTCAGCTCAGGAATGTCATATGAAGATGGGAGTTGGACTGTTAGAATTCGTTTTTCATTTTCTTAAATATATATTTTTGAATTTTTTGACTTGAGGTACACTTTAAATGATTTTGAAAAATGTTGTGGAAGCTATTTTGGTATCTTCATAAACTCTTTTGTCTATGTTGACAATTATCCCCGACAACAAGAGGGCTATTTTCGCTTCAATTATTGTTGCGCCCTTTGCAAAATCTTTTATTGGCCGGGAGGGTGAACTTAATGTCAGTCGGCGTGTTTTGTAAGCTTAAACTCACGCTTGGTGTGGAAGCAATTAACTTAGCACAGAGACAACATTCATCAGAATAAAGTGCAGATAGAACAGTTACTGGTCACTGTTTGAGCATTTTGTTATCTGGGCTTTAAACAACGCTATTAAATAATGTTTTTTGCCATTAATGGTGCAAGAGTAAAGTATGTTAAAAACCTAACAGTGGCGCCGACAGACGATTTTGGTCCGTTGGAGGGGTGGGACCGCCCCCTGACCATATGGCAGCTCCACCACTGTAAGAAGAGTTTTAACCGCTAAGTTGCTTAACTACTGGTTTAAGTCGGGCTGACCTTTTTCCAGTTGTGACTCAATGGCAAGAGTCAAATGGCTTGTTTTTAATACCCATTGCTTATGCTGAACACTGCTGAAGTTGTTTGCATTTTAATGTCTTTGGTATAACCCGGTCAGTAGTCAAATCTCACACATCCCTGTATCACTGAGATCACCCTGAGATCACATTAGTAAAACCTACAATGCATGTGATTTACCAATTCTAAAATGACTCTTTGTAAAGGACATAGAACACTTGCTGTAAGTAACCACATGACTTATGACCTGAAGCTTTTAAATCTGAGCACTTATAACTCGAACAAGAGCTCAGAATAATTACACCTTAACATTTCCTACTGCCTGAAGGGAGACAATTTTCCGCTCTGCTTAGATAGTCTTTTCAAACTGTTCATGATAAGTCAGAGCAGAGGCTCCTCTTAAAACTCCTAAAATGCTGGGAATATCGATTTCCAAACATGTGGTGGTCATTGTACATTGGCTCCTGCCTAGCATTAAATCCTCGATCCGCCCTGCTTCTTACATGTACTTTCTTTTCCAATTGGTTACCAATGAAGCAGTTCATAACATCAACCCTCCACCACTGACTTTTGAGAGACAATTTTGTGTTAGGCCTAAGTCAGTTTCGATGTCATACATATCTCTGCAAAAGTAGACTCCTACCCATGTCAGTCGGGAGAATTCACCGGTTGGTTCCTCCATGTACAATAAGCTAATTCGGTAATTCGTTGCCGCATAGAATCATGTAGCCTGCGTAGCGCCTCTTTGGCGGCGATCCCCTTTAGGCTGCCGCCCCTCCGATAATTTTTTTCGCAGCGATGAGCTGGACGAAAAAAGTTCGTCCGCCCCGTGAGCTAAGAATCGTGAGGCTTGGCGTGGGATATCACGTTTTGTTGTAGCCACTTTAGCCTACAAACCGAGCTAAGCACGTAGCGTACAGTAGCGTCAGAACGTGTTTACATCACTAAGTGTCTAGCCAAGTTGAACGAAAATAGAGGTCTCAGTGTTACTTTACCACATTAAAAGGGAAGGTTTTCACCAAAAGACAATTTAGACAGAATCCACTTCGCATAACCACGCTTGAGATCCCTCCTTATGTTATGGGGAGATAAAGAAAGAATGATGTCAGCAAATTTTCATGTAAATTCAAATTTTGGAATAAGTGGTACAGGTGTGGGATTGGTTTATTTATCCTGAGGACGATTTGGATGTGTGCCGATGTGTGCCGATTTGTATGTGTGCCGACTTGGATGTGTGACGATTTGGATGTGCGCATGTACACAACTACCCAAACGAGTAACCGAACTGGTTTACTTCTGCGCACGACACTGTCGACTGTTATCAGGAATTTTCCAAGAATTCTGCATGAGAAATTATCAAATAGTCCTGGGAATACAAACACAGTCGAAAGACACGTCCTTGGGATATAGGTTTTGGCCTTTAAATATCTTCTGTCCGCTTTCTGGAAGTCCAAAGTACTATATTAATGACCCAAAAGCCAAGTTACGAATGTGTGAATAATCTGTTTCATATTGTTACAAATCTTATTTCAGCTATATTGCATTTTACATCCCTTTTCCGAATTAAAGTACTTAAAATATATTACGGGATCCATTTCATAAAAGCAAATTCGGCCGAAAATTGCATTCACCACAATGTCAAAATGACCAACGAATCTTATTCTTCAATATGCCAGTTTGTCATTCGTCAATGACTACACGAATTTTAGCAGATATTCCGTCTCACTATACCTTCTCTAGAGAATATACACTCAACGTCCAGCTTTTCCACGTAAAACGCAAATTTCTATGTAACCCGTTTTGATGAGGTTATGTAAGCAATACTGTAATTTTTATGGTTTCCTTGCTTTAGCCAATGCCACAGAAGAAGATATTGAAATGAGAGCGGAATTTTGGCAATCAAGAATGAGAATTCTTCAAGGGGCAATACTTATAGCAAGTCTTGTAGAGGTATGACGTTATTGTAAAATTCGTTATGATGTAAAAAGTTTATGTCCCTTATAAGTAAATTCGACAATATTGTTTCAAAAGTGATCCAATATCGAATGACTGCTATGGTAATTTCAGGGCCTAATTTATCTATGGTTGCCCACGATACTAACTTATGGGGGATCCTTTTGACCAAAATACTGCAAAGGACTGCAATTACGCAAGTGACGGACGGGACAGGCTGTAGATCATTTCTCGTTCACAATTGAATCGATACTTAATTCCCTCTGGTTGTTATAGTGCCACTCAAGTTACCCCTGAATTCAGCCTCCGATATTTTATCCCATCTTCCAACGGCTCTTCTTATGAGGCACATGGCTGATGCTTATGTCCAAATTCTGTCTTGGGAGCTGTAATCAGTAATCATTGAATGACGGACATCATCCAAGAATCGAATCAAAACCTAAGTATGAAAAGTTTCCCGAAAGAACGGAGAAGTATTTCTTCAGATGTGGGCAGTCCAAAATAACCTTCAAGGGATGGGTTCAGGGGATGGGAGAAGAGATATACTTGATAAATTACAGGCCAAGAACGAAGTTTGCGGTCATAACTACCGAATGAATTTAAGGTGTAGATAAGCTTTGATGGTCCACTGTTTGTAGTCAGTTTTTGTGAGTTGGGCTGAACTTGGCTGTGAGGTTTTGTTTAAAGGAAACAAATGAACAGTTAATTAATAAGTAATATTTGGGCTGGTTGAAGTTGTTATCTTCAAAGTTATTGAACCTGAAATGTGATTTTTTGGCAATACTTCGGAAATACATGAAATTGAAGTACAAACCAGGGGGTAGAAAATGAAAGACACACGAATTACAATATCTAATTATATTGTCATATTAACTTGTACGACATGCAAAAACAATCAGTAACACAAAGAAAGGTTCTGGTTTGCAAGGCCATGAAAATGGACGGCTTTAAATACTTGCAAAATGTGGTTGGTAAGAAAATCATACGAAAATACAATGGTATAATTTTCATAGTAACTAATATCAATGGAACCCTTACAAAAACAGGTGAGGCAATTAGTTCCAAATTTGCCGGTTTTCACATGTTTTTTCCAGGGGTTATCACAGGTTTTTGCATGTAAACATGTGTTTTCCCTTGACATTCAAACAACGGAGATTCAAACAACGAACAACTTATTAAACAAAGTAGCCTAATTGCAAAGTTTTTCTTCGAGTCTAACTTTAGGATGTGAAAATAGCGAGTGAGACTCAGTAATCCGATCCGGTTTCCATGGTTTAAGTGACGCGACGAAATGATTCAATGAAAGTCCCGCCTGTGTTTTCACTGCGATAAAGAATAGAAAAGTCGTCCGGATAAGTGACCTATTAGGAGGTCCAGTGTCTTCTACTTAATCATAGGGAGTAAAGAGTGTATCTTGGTCCAAAAGTTCCTAACAATTTGTACCAAAGGTATCGTTGAAGTTTCCAAATGGAAGACAAAGCTAAAAAGATAATTTAAAACAAAATTTTTGTGGAAGTATTGATGAACAAATCAAAATAAATGTTAGCCTCTATGCAAGAAACACGGCAATATTTTACTTTGTTCTCTGTTGATATAAGGTCACAACCACTAACTGACCCGAATGCATGCATTGTGCATGCTATTACGTAACTGCGGTCGAAAAGCCGGTCCGACGTGTGACCTTTTAGACGGTACAATGGCTTCCACTTAAATAATAGGGAGTAAAACTGTATCTTGAACTAAAAAAATATCTCACCATTCTTAGCAAGAACATCAAAGTACATTTACCATGGATAACGAATAGTAAAATTATAATTCTAAGCAAAAATGTTGACAAAGTCTTGATGTATAAATGTCGGTCACTTTGTAAAAACATGAAAATATTTGACTATGCCCTGCTGTCAAGTAATGTACAACCGCTTACCGAAACAAAGCTTCATAAAGATTGCTACATTTTACAGAAGGTACACATATTTCTGACGGCCCCATGTGGACATATTTTCGAGACGAAATTTGATGTTTATGCTATTATGCAATCAAAAATTATAAATATACCCGACGAAAGTCACAGTATTCTTTCAAAAAGGAACAAAGAGCCACACATTGCAATATATTTTTGGTGTCCAGCAATGCCATTCACACAGCTGTCCCTTTTAACAATGATCTACTCTAACAACAACGACCTCGATGATCCAAAATGAAGACAGTCTTTGGCTTGGTACTACTCTGCTGAAAACAAGGCGAAACAAAGAAATAATTTTCAATCGTTGAGTTTACAAACCATAGCTTGAGCCAACACTAAAATGCACGATCCTACACATGTTTTGCAAAAGTGTTGTCTGCATGAGTCCAAAGGATTTCCCTTTCGGGAAACCAAAAAGCACATTGCATCTTTGTCATTCAAAACGCGACTCACCATACTCTTCGATTATACAAATCCTATGTTTTCACAACCGGATGCTTGAAGAAAAAATATTACTTAATTAAATATCACAGGAACTCTAAGAGTGAGGAAGAGAGTCAGGAACTCTAAGAGTGACCGAATTTGCAAAATGACGTTAAAAGATCAAGTGGTAAATATATTTAAACAATTCATTTGATACCCCTTGTGTAACAGGCTATGTATACAAGCTTTCACATGATATCTTACCCTCTAAGAACATTTTTTTAACCAAGTACAAATAAAATTGAATTGTTCTGAAAATTTACTGCGCAATTTCCATTTTGAGGAGAGACTTAAAAAAGTTTTTTTTTTTTTTTTAAATTTTTCTCTCCTTTTGCATTTCTAAATTTCAATTAGTACCAATTTACAATTTTCATGTCTTCATTTCAAATGTATGAAATTGTTTTGTAATTTATTTTTTTTTTAATAATTTAGTGAAGGAAGCAATTAAATCAATCAAACAAATGATCAAACAAACACAAGTGATCAAACAAACAAACGAACTAACGAAGGAACGAAAACACAGACAGACAATTAGACAGTCAGACACACAGGCACACAGGCAAACAAACAAACAAACAAACAAAAATTTTATTGCAAATTAAACCTATTTAATTTTGCAGGTTTTCATTGGTTTCACTGGTGTGATTGGTGTCCTTCTCCGGTTCATTGGACCAATGACCATCGCCCCAACTCTTTGCTTGATAGGATTATCGTTGTTTCAAACGGCCGCCAATTTTGCCGGACACAGCTGGATTATTTCTGGCATGTAAGCAAAATATTTTCTACAGAAATAATTATAATTAATAATAATAAGATGTTGGGAACTGAACTTAACGAAAGATGTTTGGAACATGTGTTTCCCATTATTCCAACAGTTGATTGATAGATAAAGTTTAAAATAAATGCGGATATGAAGTCAATACTAATCAATTGTCAATCTCGAGAAATGGCTTAATTAGAATGGATATGGAAATTAGGGCTGTACGTAAGGATATGTCTAGCAAGAAGAGAAGTTAGGACAAATTAATTCCTAACTTAGGGCAGTCCCTCTTGTAGTTTTAAATATTTTAAGGCAAATAAACGTCAGACTGAAGGTAATATTGGACTAAAGGCTCGTAGTTCTCAGTTCAGTTTAGACGGCTGACATTCGATAGAACAAAGACATATAGAATAGTATTTTATATGTTGCTTTCGGAACCCTTTTTATTTTGTAAGCAAACACCTTTTTCAGAAGTGTAAACTCTGCTAGCGCTTTTCTCAGTAGTAGGCATGAAGCGATCTGACACTAGAAACACGAAAAGTGTAAAGTCAGTCGACTGGAAGAGCACACTTGCGAGTATGCATCCCGGTTTGAAATAGTAAAATTGCTTCAAATTGCAGTTTTAACAGATGGTTTGCTGGTATTAAGTATAATCCAATGTATGTGTGATGCTGTGCATCTTTTTCCTAAGTATTTCCTTTCCCGGTTTGTCGAAAAAGACACCGAACTTAGTCCCGACGGTATGGCAGAAATCAAATACGCTTATACCATTCACCGTTAGTTAAAAAAGTAACAAATAAGTAAGAGATTTTAACGAAAATATTCACCAGTGCTTTCAGATTTTAGAATTGTAAGCGACGACTTTGTTAAAGAAAAAGGTTGATTAAAATAATGGTTGATCGACACGATACTCAAGACAGGAATTTCTGACAGTTTTCAAACTTTGTACATAGATGTCCCATATTGAGAGGAAGAACACTGTGTTGGTTCAGGTCAAAAGTTATATGAAGTCACCAGAGTTCAAACGACATGGGAAAGCGTTACGGTTAGAAGATGTTCCCTATCGTTTTCGACGGAGGTCAAAGGTCGTCTGAGGTCACAAGGGTTCAAAGTCTGAAAATCTTTTAAACATAATATCTCAAGATAGGGAACAAATGGATTTCATATTTAGTGTATGATTGCGTTGTAGTCTAAAAAGGGTCCCTGTGGTTTTTGGTGGAGGAAAAAGGTCACCCGGAGTCACCAGGGGCCAAAGTCTCAAAATCTTGTCAACACAATATCTCAAGGTATAAAACTTGAATGAACTTTATATGTGGTATTTGAATGCGTTATGATCACAGGATGGTTCTTATTAAATTTGATGTAGGTCAAATGTCATCTTGGGTTAAATTCCAAAAACCTTGTAAACTCGATATCTCAAGATAGGACACTTGGATAGGTTTTATATTTAGTATGTGTATAAAGTATAGTGATAGGATGGTCCTTATTGTTGTTGTTGGAGGTCATGGATCATTTGGCTAACACAGAATTACTTTTCGAACATGTGAGTACAACATTTGACTGATAAGATATGGAACATCCTGGCCTTATTTGGAATAGAACATGGATATACCTACTGTAACATCAAAACCTCAAATGCATGTTTGCATTCTGGTTGTAGTAAAGCGTACTACAGAAGCAACATAGGAAATAAATTAATCATAGTCAACGGTATTTAGAAAGATTCATTGTTATTCAAACAACGGCTAATTGGAAATAAGTAACTGAATGGTTCATTTTAAAAAAAAAGTAATTCCTTTAAAAAAATACACATAGGCTAAGGTATTACAAATTATAAACAGGAAAATGATAAGTTATTTTAAATTATTGTATTTTTATTCGTTGTTTTCCAATTCTAAGTACAACACTTTACAAACATTGTTAACAGCGCAATACTTATTACAGAAGCCTTTTGAGATGAAAAAGTACCACGTTACAAGACACTTTTGCATTTTTTGTGCGTGTTTATGCAATGTAATGCACAAGTAATCTCTATTTAAAAAAATGTTAGAATAGTTCACCACAAATGTAAGCACAAACGTAGAGTTTACTTTGGGGAACTCCCATTTTGCTTTCCTTCTCTACAGGACGTTCTGCCTCATCGTAATATTTTCACAGTATCTTGGGAGATTCGCTCTGCCTTTTCCGGGATACTCATCTAGTAGCGGATGCCAAGTGATAAAGTTCCCCATTTTCAAAGTCTTTCCGGTAAGCGAGGACCACGTTCCCCAGCCTTTCAATGTCGCTTTGTAATTATAACACTATCTTTTAAGTCCTAGTCACCAAAGCAAGACATTAAAGGGGTGGCTTTCATATAAAGACATAAAATTCAAAAACGAAAAGAATGTGTGGAGAAAATTTTCGCAAATTGAAACTTCCTGGGGGAACAACCCACGCCTCGTAAACCATGGACAAGGGACTGACATACCTTTATCATTGACAGGAAATGGGTTGGAGTTTATGCACCTATGCATTTACAACTCAGCCCAACACTTGACAACGTTTACAACTTAACTTCCATCTGTGTTGTATGAAAAACGCAATATAAAATGACGACAGTGATAAAAGTGTATGAAATCTAAGAACAAAATTAGCGAGGGATCTGACAGTCCATCAGTTGCACACCCAGCTTGATGTGCTTTTGGGTGGGGCAGTTAACACGTCCACTTCGTTTTCTTGGAATGTGAAATGTTTGGGAAAGGTTGAAAAAGTAGAATTTATGGGAAGGCCAGTACTCAAGGAAGAGCCAAAGGGGTGAAGCTCCCCGTATCTCTCCGACTAGAACTTTTGAAGTTTGCCATTGATTTGATACATGTTTACACATTTGTGCTATCTGAAATTTTTTCGTCCATTGGGAAAGTGTTTCGCCTCCTTCAGTACCTTGTCTGACTATGTGCCTGGTACTGCTTGGGGCAGCCAGATGCAACCATTGCTGCTGTAAATTTTATACCTTTGCTCAGGAACGAAGTGGGGGTTGGGGCAAGGAGAACTTTAAGGTATTTACAATTAAAAATGCATCTTAAATACTCACATGTCTGAAAAGGGCAAATTGCTGCCAGTCTCTTACCATCGCATCGAATAAATAAAATGGTAAGACGTCCACTTGGTGAGTGGTGTACTACACCGTTGTAAAAAAATAGAACGATATTCGTCATTTAGGCCTATATATGTCAACCTATCAAAATCAGTGTCGGTTCTAAGACTTTTTGATATTACTTTATTCTGTCTTCAGGTCATTCTATCTGTTTTCGTTGCGTGGATATTAGCAGCCATTTTAACAATTTCAAATGCCTTACCGAAGGGGTCTCCTGCAAGAACTGACTTTAGGGAGAGCGTGTTGTCAGACTCCCCGTGGTTCTATATTCCACACCCATGTAGGTATAATGTTCTCTTATTTTGCTAGAAGAATTCACTTCATGTCGATTCACTACAGTATAATCGATTCAAATCCAATACAACCCTATCCAGTCTAGTCTTCGAGGCCTGAGGGCTCCAGCCCCCCCCCCCATCCCACTGAATCGCCCAGCCCAACCCCCAACCCCCCAATGGCGACCTGGGCAAAAGAGGTTATATCCATGCTGGCTGATGATAGTTTTCAATCCGGACTACCCATCTACTATGACATAGGTACACTTGCGATAGATCCACTCTGAATGTCGGAATAAATTCAGATGGACTGTGACAAGCTTCTCTTCTTCGGAATCTCTTGACTTGACTTACTCGTCGGGTTTCTGGATAGATAATGTTTTAGTAAATTTGCAGTGGCTGAAATTGGCTACCTTGGTGTGAATCGAATATTTGAGTCAAATATGGTTGGATGAAATTTTCACTTTGTACGGCCAATGCTGCCAGTCATATTGCCAGCGCAACAACCAACCCATGATGGGTCAATGCAGTCTCAATGGTCACAACCTTACTACTATTACCTCACAAGATCTCACTTAGCTCTTGGGTGGAGTGGACATACCCAGTTGCGCACGAGATGGGGACAAGGGGAAGACTGCTCCGAATTTCCAGAAAGTCTAAATTCGGGCAGGAATTTTTGAAAAATTCGGACAGCCCTTTCATTTGGAAAAATGGGATGGGTTTTCAGGAAACACCTAAAATATGGCCGAAATCTTAAATTGCCAGAAAAGGAAAGAAACGTTACAAAGTCACAAGAAAATTTTCATGAAAAACCAAGGCGAGATTCGAAAAATCGGGTACACATTCGGGCAGCGCAAAAAGCTACTATTCGTGACCTTCACTTCACAGGTAATCACAACACAATGCAAGAAATTGTCGAATATCCAAATTCTTTCAAGCACTTGCCCGAAAATGGATAATTATCATAGTATCATAGTAAGGGTAACATAGTTTAGAAAAATTAACCAGATAAAAAAAATCGCGACGCATTTGGGAAGCCTGTGGCTTAAAAAGAACAGTCATTCTTGAGCCTGTTTTTAAATCTTGTAAGACACAATACCCGAAATGGTCGATTATTTTAAGAGCTTCAAATATTTGCCGAAAAACACTCCAAAAACGTTATTTTTGAAGTAACTTTTTAATGGAATATAACAAAGATCTGTGACACATTTGAGTCAAATGTGAAAAAAAAGTTTCCATCATTCCCGCTTCATACCGTGGTCTTGCAAAAATTGCCCGAAATGGTTAAATATTCGTCCGAAGGTTTAAAAAATTCCGGAACGTTTTCAATTGCCAAATTAATTCAACGGACAGACATGAGGGAGTTAAGGGGCAGTGCCCGAAAGGTTTGCCATATACCCTGGTCTGGAGCCAAATACGGGCAATGGTTCTGTGAAAATCGGGTAATTTGCCTTTCGACACTGTAATGACGCAGTGTGAGAATTTCTTTCCATAAGTCTGCTTGAAAATTCGTTTAAACACACCTTGTTACTGTATGTTAGATTTTTTCAAAAGTAAAATCATATGTAATCGGAAGTTCGGGCAGTCACACAATTCTATCAATATATATTGCATTAAGCCAAGAGTCGCAATAGAGTAAAATTCATTAGCATGTTTCAAGTCCATTTCATTGTTTTCCCCAGAAAATACGCAGGACCATGTCATCGGTTGGCAGTGATACATTTTAAGTGATAATTTTCTGATCAAATAGCGATTGTTTGGACCCCCTTTAAGCATATGAAATGCCATTTTGACTGTCTGAGGGTTAGATAAGGGTCAGATTAGGGTCAGATTTTTCAAAAGTTCCTGTACGTTTCGCCCCAACTTCTGGTGGTGCTCCACTTAGACCGCTCCGTAGCAAAATTTCAGTTTCAATTGAACATCTTTTGCAAAACTTTAAATAAAGACTACTTAGATCTCCCTGCAAGGCTGGGAAATGCCATTTTCAACTGTCTGAGAGGTCGCCAACCAATGGTTACGCTTCGCTTAGTGTGGCTAAATTTCAGTTTGGAGTGAACGTTAATCTGCAATTGAGTCTTAAAAAAGCTAATGCTTGGATCTCCTAAAATCCGGGGAAACGTTTTTTCGACTGTCTGACAGGTACGAACCTTCAACCTTTCTTGACGCTCCGCGCCAGCCAGTGGTGGGGCCCCGCTTTGACTGTCTTACGGGAAGAATTATATTTTTCGGACAAAAGCCTTCTGCCCAAAACTTAAATGCTCCCATACGCCTATAGAAAATATCTTTGCTGCTTACTCAGGCGTGCACTGAAACAGCTGCTTGCAACAAACAGCAGGATTTTGGATTTGTAATCCTAGGATACATAGTCCAGTGGAGTAGTGAACTGAGTTAATCAGTATCTCAAAAGTGTGTTTGAATCTGGGAAAAAATAAAAAAAACTCTCACCAGAATTAAAAACATTTTAACCTGGCAAATGCCATTTCCAGCAATTTGGGAGGTGTTAGAATCCAAAAGTTTCTTTGTACGTACGCTCCGCGCCAACTGATGGTGGCGCCACGTTAGATAATAAACTCTAGCCCCCTAAAAAGTATCCCGTCACCATAGACCATGACGAAAAAAAAATCCTAGCTCCGCTTTGTCTGGTCCAACCTAAGCCAACCTACGTCAAACGCAATCAATCCACTCCTGCTACACCAATCCAAATTAAGTCACCACTATCTATCCCCATTCAATTCAGCCCCTAAATATATCCCTGAAAGCAAAATTTGGTCGGCCCGATGGCGGTCCGCTGTAGGCAGCTCCGCCGGCCCGCCGGCGGATTGTCCGGTGGCAAGCCAGCGGTCCGCCGATGGCAGAGATGCGGGTTGGTTAAACAACTGTATGACGTCATGGAAGTCGGGATTCAGCGGACCGCCGACTTTTGCTTACCTCATGCTTACCTCATCCAACTAAATCCAATCTCACATTCAAACAAAACCACGCTTATCCAGCCCAATTCAATCTAAATGATCAACCTAACACATCAAATCCAAATTAAACTACCTCAAACACTCAGTACAATCTTACCTAACCGGACACAACTTAATCCAACTATGTACAGTTACTCCTACGTGCCAAGATGATGAACGAAGTATGGTCGTCGAGCAGGGGGGTCTCTGCTCAGAGTTGGCAACGAAATATGTGGAAATGAATTGGGTATGTCTGACAAAAAAACTGTTAGTGTTAGACTAAATTGTTTTGGACGATTTCTCAATTAGGCTACTTTGTTTTGTGGACTTCTCAAGTTTGGGTGGTGGGCTACTCTGTGCAACGACTGCACTAGAATGCCAAAAATTAGGTGGGGGCAAAAGTTTACCTACTGGGGCAAATCCGAGAACAAAACATTCGCTCCTGCAGGTGGGGTTACTGGGCGTAAAGCCCCCGAAAGCTCTGAGGCTTAAGTACATCTTCGAAGGAAAAAATTGAGTCTGAGGAAAGGTATATATTAATTTATTCTTCGATTAAACCAACTAGTAACTGACCTAACTGGGGGTAAGGAAAATATCTGAAAGGGCAAATGCGCATGTCCCTATCCCCCCTAAGCGCCACCACTGGTTGTGTGAATTACGACAGTACAGTCGTATCTAATCTACTCCAAACAATCCCACTTCAAATCAGTAGAGCACAATCCAAACCAGTAGAGTTCTATCCATCCTTGCTCAACCAAACCCAATCCAGACTATCAGAGTTGTATCCATATCCTTACCCAACCCAACCCAATCCAAACCAAAACATCAAACCCAAAGCAATCTTTTCCAACCTGCCCTAGAGATACCTGTAGTTGCTCATAAAACAGTTACTTCCTTGGTCCCTGAACTTATACTCTAAAACAATTATGTGAAAAAACTGAAATTGGGTACAATTTGATCAGAAGTATTTTTTAATGTAGTTAGGCCCAGACGTTAGTCTTGGTTAATGTATGAATCAACAATATCCTCGAGAACGTTAAAAAATGTCTTGTATTATGGGAAGGTTGAAAAAAATGACTCTTAGTAATGAAGTTTGCAGACTGCAAAGTGGTTAAAAAGTTATTAAAAACATACTTTGACCAGAAAGATTATCTAAGCGGAGCGCCACCATTTGTTGGTGCGGAACGCAAAGAAAATTTTGAAAATGATCGTGACTCCTCAGATGGCCGAAAATTGCGTTTTCATGTTTGAAAAGAGTATCCAAACATGCAGTCTGTAAGTTTAACTTTTTTCGCAAAAAGAAAAAAAACAGGAACATGATAAGTGATCAGAAAAATACTACCACTATTTTATTAGATGGCCTTGATTCTTTTCGAGGAAACTAAACAACGGAAAATATTTTAATGCTTCTCTATGGTGACTCTTGGCTAATTTTAAGATCCGCTGAATTGATGAAATTGTATGTGACTGCTCGAACACATGTCTGTTAATTATTTCCCCCTAACATTTCTTGCGTGATAAATGGCAAACTATATCTCACCGCAACTGAACACCCTCCGCTCCCTGTCCGGGAGAGGAGTCTTAGGGGCGACCCCTCCCTTTTGACTATTCACCCTGCTTAATATCATACGAGGTTCGCTTATTTGGATTTGTGTTGTGAGGGACAGGATGAGCCTAAAATAGCCCCTTGTATATTATATTCTCGTGCATAAGCATTATGCTTATTTTAGTGTATTTGTTATTGTTGATGTGTCCAGGGCGCGAAACCCCCGGAAGCTTTGCAACTTTTTTACTCTGAAAAGTGATAATTGAGCAAACGAATAGCCGAAATGTAAAAAAAGCAACTGATATTTGTTTAGTTACTTTAGAAAAATTTATTTTGCGACATTCAATTATTAGGGGGGGGGGGGTGCCACCCATAATCACATAAAAAAAATTATTGGGGCCAGCCCCCCCCCCCCCTCCGCTTCCGACGCCTATGTATGAATGTGTTCTTCCCTACGAAATCCTCCCTCCCTGTGGCTCGACGCCTGCTGTTTAGAATGCATATCATGATAAAGAATGCGCAACATGCAATACAGCTGCCTTCTTCTGTGCTTACAACGTTACGTACAGTTGGTTATTTCGTGTAGCAAATGACGCAAACCCATCAACACGGCAAGAAGGTCCTTCATTACGTGTCGTTCTAAAAGTCTGAAATCGATATTCACTACAAACGCCATCATCAAAATGGTAGGTTCAGCCACCTCAAGTCGTATATTTTCCTGCATTGTTGGACAAAACAATAATAGCTGCCAAATTTCTTCTGGCTCTGTAAAGAATATAGAATTTTCCAAATTTCCACAAAAGCAATACTTGCATGCCCTTTCATTACCGTGAACTACATGCTTACGAATTTTCATTTACAAATTCAAGCTTATCGACGCTTTTTAGCTTCTTTTATAAACTTGACAGAGCTTGTCAGCAGGGTAAAATGAATTTATGAAAATAGATTATTTGAAACCAACAATGATAAACTGCTGGTCTGACTGTACAGGCATGTTTACCATCAAACGAACGGAACTACCGACCTACCACTTTAGTGAGGCGTTCCCTCAACATATATTTTAATTTTTACTACAGTTAGCTTGAGGGTATATTCCCCTTTGTGCCTCTTTTATGTAAAGTGTATGGCAGAGAAGTCAATGGCCCTTCTGAATTACGGTGATGTCATTTCACAAAACATGGCATTAAAGGGAAACAAAATTCGGTTTTCTTAGTGAGTACTTATGATTAAGCAACAAATGAAAGAAATAGGCTAGCAGAAAACCTTTCCATCGTATCTAATACCATTCTAGAATAGCTTTTTAGGTTTTGTAAATAAACGTTTTGTGCATCCTTCCATGAATATTAAACTGTGAGAATCAATAGTTAAAGTAGGGTCTCCAAGAAGTTATGCTGAAAGGTTACGAAGCCAGTAAATTATATTGTGTGGTTGTAAGGCATCACGATGAACTTTTTTTGAACTTTTCTCACCCAGGATTGGTGGCATCCTGTCATTGAAATAAATAGTTAAATCTCAAGAAAGGAACATGCTGATGTAAATAGATATGGATTTAGCGAGAATTGTATTTAATATTCCGTATACCTGCTTCATATTGCAAAAGGTTCAACTTTACTTTTTGTCAGTTCAGTGGGGCGTTCCAGTGGTAACAGTCTCCGGGGTACTAGGTATGATGGCTGGCATACTAGCCTCTACAGTAGAATCCATCGGTGATTACTTTGCATGCGCAAGAGTATCCGGAGCTCCACCGCCACCGGACCACGCGGTGAATCGAGGGATCGGAATGGAAGGTATTGGGTGTATGCTTGCCGGATTCTGGGGTACGGGACTCGGAATGACATCTTACAGTCAGAATATTGGCGTTATTGGAATAACGAAAGTAAGTGTGTATTTGATTTGAAGTTTAGCACTGCGGAGATATAATAACTATTACGACAAGACTTTTTCGGATAAAAATACACAAAGATGAAGAGTAAGTCTCGGTTGCCAAGGTCACTGCGATTTATAATTTGATAAATAAGTCGCGAGTATTTTGTTTCCACCATGAAGGCCTAACCGTATAATTATTTCATGAGCAAGTATTAATTCTATTACGAAGAAATCTGGTTCGATAATTGGATCAGAACCCTCTGTTTTTGTCGTAAAAGACCTTTACTATTTCATTTGGCCTTATGAGGAAAACTCAAGGCTTAAAAATTAGAAATAAATCAATTTTACAAAAATGACCTTTGCAGAAATTGTTTGGCTCAGTGTTATTTGCCTGCCTTTGACTATCGTTTCAAAAACATTCCATCCAAAGCGACCATGCAACTTCGTGCCTTGATATGAAAGAATATTCTAAAAATGCGAGGGTGTTGAGGGTTAATTATTTTACACGTGATTTGTTTTGTTTATAACTACATTTATCTCCGCGTGTGAAGTACTCTCTAGGACAGCAGCATGCGCCACATGATATGGCTGCCATGAGAATAGACCCTTCAAAAAGAATAACACAGACTTGTGTGACTGAATATTGGTTAGCGTCGTATTTGGCCAGAGTTATGACATGCAACTAAAAGGGCAGGCAGTGTGATTTAGATAGATAGGGTTTTACACATCAACTCATAACCTTCTGCTTTTACGTAGAAGCGCCACTGGTCTTTTTTCCAATCACAGGGCACCAGATTGGTTTTCTACTTTATTACTTAGGCGGTGAGTATGAGAGGTTACCGATTTGTTGGATGGGTATCTTTAAGGCATATTTTAAAGTGAAACAAAAGTGTAACAAAATTGGAAATTGATGTTTTGCAGTCAACCATTTCCCTTTACGCAGTATCTTACTCTGATATATGAAGGGGGGGGGGGGTGGGTGGGTTAGAGGGAGATAACCTTTCGAGACACCACATTAAGGCAGCACTTCTTACATTACATTATTTGTTGTAGTGCTTGAACGGAAAAGATTTTGACTTTCTTTTCAAAATGTTCTAAGGTCTGCATTTAAAAAAAAATGTGGACTTTGTTAGAAAAAGTGTAAGTTGAAAATTTCCTTGAATAAAATGGCCTCACCCGTTCCCTTTTCCTAACGTCCTCCAGACTCTCTGGCAAAGAGTCTTTCGGGGAAACCAAACTATAAACTGCTTCCATGATTGCGTCCACTAAAGGACTACACTGTCTTGACCAACCTCACGGCCCTCAGACCATTTACATCATTGTTCTGCTTTGTATGGCTCCATTTTAGACTGAATGAAAAGAACATATACTACACATGATCTTATCCAAAAGGCGGAGAAGCGATTTAGAATTTCTGCCTCTTTCCCACCGCAGGCGCCACCCTTGGGTTGCAGTGCTAAAAAGGGACTAGCCTTACCCATAGAGTTCATAAAATCAAAACCCACAACGTGGAATTTGTTTTTGATATTTAGCTGTACCTTAATTTATTCTCGGTGTAACAGTAAATGTAAACATCATGAATATTCCCATCTGTTTCGGTAAAAAAGTTTGGTTACTGAACTAAATGACGAATGGCATCAATCCAAGAAACAAAGGACTCCTTCAGATTTTAAGACCATTCCCTGTTAAAACCGTGAATTCAAACACAGATTCATGTGTGAAATCGTTCTTGCACGGATATTGCTCACAGTCTTGCCAGGGGGTCTTGCTAGCAGAGTAGTGGCGCTTTTTTCAAATTGATCAAGCGTTACACCTTTTTTTTATCCTACATATTTTCTACTCCTAAAGGTTGGCAGTCGCCGAGTTGTTCAGGTCGGGGCATTATTTATGTTATTTCTTGGTTCCTTCGGTAAATTTGGAGCTTTCTTCGCCACTATTCCGATTCCAATCATCGGTGGAATGTTTTGCGTGTTATTCGGTGAGTGCATAAATATATTGCATCTTCCCTTTTCACATTAGTAAAGTAAAGTAGAGCGCGAAGAGCTCCCCCAACGGCGTGGGGTCCAGGGGCAAAGCCCCGGTGGGGGTCCAGGGGGCGATGCCCCGGAAGCTCCTCGGTATTTACGAAATTGTAGGCATTAAAATGATGCATTTTACCTTCAACTTGAAATAACATAAGATGAGCACTTAACAGAATACAAATATCACAATTTGACTTTTTTCAATTATGTCCTTACTCCCTGTGATTAAAGTCGGTCGGAATCGATAATGCAGAGGGTGCGGGGAGGGAGAATGGATTACTTAAACTTGAGGTTCTTCAGGGGCTCCCTCCTTGGTGCCCCAGATCTTCTTTCCAGAAAGGAATGGGGCTTTTCATGTGATGTAAATTCAGGCCTTGACTATGATGGGGCGCTCGAAGCGTGCCAAAAATTTAACGTTTAAGACATCCGTCAGTAATGAAACTGAATGAAAATTAGAGAAAGGATGGGCCACTTTTAACCTTAGCTGAATAACGGTGGCCCCCAAAGACATTCTTACTGAAGCAGAAACATACTCTGGTTTCCTATATAGTCTATTTCAGGTGACTTTCACCGGTGGCGGCGGAACGGAGGGGGGGGGGGTACTTTGGGGATTAGCCCCCAATGAAAAAAGTGGAGGGGCTAAAGGCATGTTTAGCACCCCCCCTCCCAATATTTGTAAGGTGCGCTTCAAGAAGTGGTGACCGGCGACGGCCGGCGGGGAGAATATTGCAGTGGGTGGTGAACATATTCTTCATCAGTCTAATGCACAATATAGGCCTACTAATGATTTTAGGGGAACGTTGTCGATGAAAAAGATGCTGGACATGCTATGGCCTCTTTATCATACCCCAACCCCATCTCCGAGGTCCTCGAAAAGTGGAAGCCGTATGGCCTGTTATTGCGTAATCTTGTTAAGTTTTACTGATCGTTTTTCGCGAGGTTGAGCAGCGTAGGCTACTACCGTTAGTACACAAGTCTAAAGTACGTTTGAGAGGTTGGAGGTATCCTTGGGAGGAACCACGGGGGGGGGGGGGGGGTCTTTTGGGGACAAATGGTATGATCTTGGGGAAATATAATTGAGTAATTGACATGTATGGGTGGACAAATGTAACAAGGGGTGCTGAAAGTGAATAACACGGCAACAGAATGAATGAAAGAGGATGCATAATTAATTATTGTCCTTGTATCATCTCAATTTATCTGAAATGTATTACCATTTTGCATAGGCTGAATTTTTTCTTTTAGTTGAGAAATTGCAAACAGGAGACCCATATTTTAAGGCTGGATACATGCAACATAGAACACACGGGATGTGCCGTTTCCGGCCACCTGACCTGTAAAGTAAAAAATTTTCTTGTACGCTCCGCGCCAACTGATGGTGGCGCTCCGCTTAGATAGTCCTGCTGGCACTCAGCCCCCCCCCTCTCCCCCCAATATTTTTTCCGTTCCGCCGCGCCTGACTTTCACAGAGCCGTAAACTGTTAAGGGGCGCGCGGAGCGCGCCGAAAAAAATGAATTTTTACTTCATCTCAATAGTGAAATTGAAATAAAATAAGACAAAGAGTGGTCCCTTTTCACTATAGCTGAATAAGGGAGACCCATGAGGATATTTGCACCAGGGAGTTGCAACAGCAGGGAGTTGCAACTCCCTGTTTGGAGTTGCAACTCCCTGTTTGTACTAAGCAAAACGTACCGTTGGTTTCCTATAGAGTCCTTTTCATGAGATTTTCATAAAGTCATCATCTGTGATGGGACGCCTTTTCACTTCAGCCGAAAAAGAGTGGAACTGCAGATAAGGGTCAAATAAGATCATGGTCCTTCCAGAAAGCTTGAGGCACTTGGTCAGAGAAGGGGACCAGAAGAGGAAGCCTCCCTGCCCTCCCCCCTCACCTCACTAGTTACGGTAGACCTTCAGCTGTGTACGGCCCGGGCACTGGTGATAAGTTTCCGTGACAATGGAATAGGTGTTCTGCAAGAAGTAACCCCGAATCCTGACATATTTAAAACGGCTGCACGGTGTCGCGAAAACAAAAAACAGCGTTGAGACATTTTTTGGAAGAATATTGTTTTTACTTAGTTTTCATGCAGTATATGACCTGTTTAAACATTATACAACTTGATTAAGTATCACTCGCGTAGCTCTGTCAGTTCCAGTTTGTACTTTTGTAGCAAAAGCAACCATACTAAGACGTAAAAAAAACTAAGTTCTGGAAAAAAGTGGGGGGAGTGCCCCCTTGCCCCCCCCCCCGTTATCCCTCCTATGACTGATGCTGCTCATCATACCTCCAGTTGACCCTGTTCGCCTTTCTCCAGCACAATTTTCTATTTCATCTGCTTTGTTTATTCGTTGTTATCTGTTTGTCTTGGAGCTAATGCAGAACCCAGCGGTCGAACAAGGAGAGCATGCAGGCCTCCCTGCTCTGTCTTGTTTGTGAATTCCGCTGTTGTTGCGTCAACTTGCGTGTAGCTCCCAGCACATATTCCGAGTCCGGTCAGGAGGCATACGGAACCGTCACTTACGGTTGGGTAATTTTTTGCCCATGTTGGGTAATCCTTCTTTTTAGAGTGCAGCCCTCTTGAATAATCTCGTTGATGAATCTTATGCTTATTTTATAGTACTTGTAATTGTTGATGTGACGAAAAAGGGGGAGGGGGGAGTTGTAGCCGTAAAAGCCCCCCCCCCCCGCACCCTGGATCCGTGCCTGGACCAGTATACAGGTTATCGGTAAGAGGGGGCGAAGGGGTTTGGTCGAGCCCACGCAAGATCTGCAGCACCGCTTCTGTCAGTAGTTTAGAAGTATGATGAAATAGGTGTTGCCTATCTCGGCGCGCCCCACGTACCGCAAATTGTGTCAAGTTGTGCCAACTTTTCAAGGTTAAATGTGTCGTATTTTCAAAATTGAACCTTTCCACTGAAAAATCTGCATACGGACCTAAGGTAATATATCTTCTTTTGTAGTTGCAGATGATTGATCATTCTGAAGTAAGTCAATTTCTCTAAAATTCTACTTAATAGGCCTCGTAGCAGCCGTGGGTCTTTCCAATCTACAGCTGGTAGATCTTGATTCGTCAAGAAATCAGTTTGTCTTGGGGACGTCTCTCTTTATGGGTCTTACGGTTCCAGCTTTCATACAGGATAACCCAGGAGCTATCAACACTAGTATGTTCTTCATTTGTGTATTATAACGTTTTAATAATTTTGTACCATCATTCCATGAGATGTTTGATTTTTTAGTCAACATGAAAATCATTCGTGGTAAAATGGACGACATATAAAACACTGAGCCGTTCGGTTGGGGATGTGGAATCGGTTTGGAATCGGTCTAGAGCCAATAACTGAAAACAGTGGATCAAATGAAAACGATAAAATACATAGCCTAAGCATACATTTACACCTTCTTCATTAGTCCCTTTCTGAAAAAAAAAAACACCAGGGAGCTGCCTACATATATCCATTATTTCAATGTCCCCTCAAAAACTTGCGTTAACGTACAGAAGTACATAAATTGGTATAAGCCTACGTGGTAGTAATTTATGGACTTTGTGCAGACAACAGGAATCGCTTAAAAAGCTTAAGTACTCTTTGATTTCGCGTTATGAAGAGGTTTAAAAGTATAAAAAACTTTTGAATGCATTCTTCAAAATATCAATCATTCGGTCACTTTTCGATTAATTAAATCACAAAATTTGCAATTGAGATTTGCGAAATTGGACTTATCCAATATCTCCTCAATATGAAATAAGAAATAGCCTGCAATTTTTAGTAAATTTCTGATAAAGAACGCAAATTTTGCCTCGTTCCTTTTTAATTAATACTTCAACTTAGGTACCCTTACAAAATGTGAGTGTCAAAGTGCCAATACTATACTTGAAATACCCCGCCAAGCTGTGTAAAAGTATTTTGGAGGTGTGAAAATTTTACATCTTGAAAGATTTTGACACGCTGTTCAAAGTTGCGTGCTCTGTTCCCACATGTTGTACAAGATGGTAATGCGATAAAGAAAGAACATGTTCAGAGGTATATCCAGGAATTTTCAAGGGTGGAGGAACGAAGTTGAAAGTTCAAAGATGGTACATACTTCACACGGTATTTTGAATGATAAGACACATGATGTTGTATATGGAAGAGTTATTTTGAGGGAATAACAACATGGGAATAAAAAGCCACACGTTAATGCCAAATAATTTTTATCTTTCTACAAATGTATAGAATCAAGACTAAGACTGTTGTTTTGTACATACACCTACCGCTAGATACCATGTGTGGTTTTTATGGTATAGGCGTACAATGTGTCCCCTTACGGGATTGACAGAGTTGGTAAGTACGCTGTCATGGGTTGGCACCGAGGGCACGAGTGAAAAAAAGTTGCATGCATCTCACATCGCTGGACATTGCACTTCCCATGTTTAAGAGAAATACTAGTTACATATTTAAAAAAAAAAAAAAAAACTTCACAAATGAAAAGTCGGATGGAGATGGTTACTCATCGTCCCCTTGGCTACGAATCTGACCAGAAGCTATCATCACTTATAATGACACCTTTTCACTCAGTTTTTATTTAAAATTAATAAAACAAATTTTGTATTACTTTTATACAAAATAAAATTCAATTCACAATGAACAAAACCACATACGACTGGTTGTTCAATCTTTATCCTAACTTAACTTCAAATGTACCTCAAGTCCCAAAATTGGAAAATATATATTTAACAGCAAAGAAAATGAATTCTGACAGTCGAAGTCCCATCTCCATAGTAAATTCTTGAGGAGAGATATAAAATGTTGAAATTTATTCACTTAAAACAACATTGGCCCATTGCGCAATAATTTATGACTTTCTTGTTGAACAACTCAAATTACCTGTTTTGTTTCCCTTTAAAATTATATTTAAATAAAATAAAATTTTAAGTTTGATTTGAGGTAAACTGAAATGTTTCTACGTCTATGTTTGTTTGCTACATGAAGTCAAATTAACAGAATAGATTTGAAATCTGTTATACCATTTTTTTTATGAAAATGAGTATATTCTTGCAATTAGGGGGCGGTTGAAACATCTTGATATACTTTTTTTTATTGATACTGGAAAAGGCTCAAAATATGCAAATTTCCCACCATTTCAGATAAAAGGATATGAGTCACCATTTGAAATTCGCTTAATAGATATTTTTATCTATTTTGTTTCCTTTTCATATCCAAAAACATTACTTCAAGTCAGCTCTTTTTACACTTCAGTACCCCAATTTTAAGTCAAGAAAATGGTCAAAACTGGAACTGTTGAAAGTTTCAGTGGCGGATATTTTTAATTCAAATTTTAGCATGTCTGTAACAATGAATACGTCTTTGACCAAGAACATTTTTAGGCTGTAAATTAACACCAAGAAAAATAGCACATATTTCCTTATAGCTTTTAAAATGACAATATTTCATAAGTTTGTTTGAAAAACGCTTTAATTATGCAATGTGTTAATCTCTTTGGGATTATGCTAGGATTAGCTTGAATTTTGAAACAAACGTTTTCTTAGTGGATTACTTAACAATTTGTTTTCACTTGAATACATACTTCTTTCATAAAACCAACAGCACCAAAAGTGAAGACTTCGGAAATTTGATTGATGGCCAATTTATTAATGAATATTGTAAAAATGAAGAGTGTTTCTTTTACCTTCCAAGTCTCGGTTCATTTCTAAATAGTGAGAGCTTTTAATTGTAAGTTAAGTTTGCGTGTTTTTAAAAAAGTAAATTTTGTCTTTCTTTTCAACTATTTTTTCTTAAAGGGAGCCAAGAATTCAATCAGATTGTCACTGTTTTGTTGAGCGTTAATATGTTCGTAGGAGGAGTTATAGCGGCCTTCCTTGATAACACTTTACCAGGTGAGAAGTTAGACCCCAAATTTACTTTATGATTCTGTGAGGGATACAAATAACTTAAATACAGCTTGTTGCTAATGTGACTCACATTATGATGATTTGTTGAAATTGACCGACATCACAAGCATTTTAAACCACTGGTCCATAACAACCGCCTGTGTGTATTCAATCATACGCCTGGTCAATGTTAAATAAGACTCTTCCTTAAGAAGCGCACTAATTTTGATACCGGAACTGTTAATCAAAATATTAAGATTAGTTAAAGAGTGACCTTAATGGGGAACGTATGTCAAAATCCTTCTCAGAAGTGGGGATGGCTGACCTTTTTATTTAGGATAATGCTGCTTCATGCGACGAAACAACTGCAGGAATACTGAAATGTAAAGATGTCCAACTATTTCTCTATTTCTCTTATGAGCGATACAGATTTTTCTGCTTAAACGCCGTCCATTCAAAGGGCCAAACGGTTAACCGTTCGCAAGGTTTTAGGAAATTAGGAGAAACGGTGTGGATACCGTTCGGGCGCGGCATTTACTCACTTACATGTTCTGATCAGTTGCTTCTTCGATTGATCAACTTGTGCTGTATATACAAACGTATTATAGCTGTTACTATTTAAGATTATGTAAGTATACCTGTATGCTCTCTCTCACTCTTTAATCCCACTAGTTTGTCACTCTAGGACAAGTTATCCCTCCGTTTTTACCTTTCCCTCGTTTCCACGAAATGTATTGCAGTGCAGGATCACTGTCCATAAATTAAAAAAAGAGAATCATCTGGTTAAAAGTGTCGCAAGCTTTTCGTCTGGTTCAAGCTTCCAAAAGCATACATATTTTTTAAAATGTATCAGGAAAAAGGAAAATTTCACACCTTTTAGTACTTTTTATCGAGCCTAAATAGTGTGCTTTCACTGACGTCACAAGTCGTCCCGCACTTTTTTGACTGCCGGGCAAAAACTGTCTTACGTGTATCTAGCTGAGAAGCAGCTGACGGACCCACTTGACGACTTTTGATATTTCAAAGACAGTGGTCTTCGCTAACACACTTTTGACGTCACATGAAAACAATTTATTGGGATTTTACAAGTTTCGCATGCCTACGTCAATCATATAACCATGTGTAAACATTAAATTTCAGAGAAGGGTCCATTTCCAACTACCGGTTTCAACTGTTTTTAAAGTTCTCTAACAACTGGCGATAATCACTTTCAAGTAGTACTTATCGAGATCCATTGGAATTTTCAACTATTTTATCTTTTTTAAACTGCGACCAACTGGCTTCTTCTTTCTCCCAATTGTTTTCAAACAATGCAACCAGTGGCGTAGCCACGGGGGGGGGGGGCTGGGGGGCCTAGGCCTTCCAGATTTTCTCCAGGCCCCCCAGATTTTTTGCGTCCTGATAGAGTAATTGCAAAAAATAAAAATAAAAAAATGTGCAAAAATTAAATTTTACTAGTTGGCACTGGCGTCCGGGGGATTTGTAAAATGTCCACAAGGTCCGGATTTCATGTGTTTCCCACATGATCCATACTTCTGCTTTGAGGTTCAATTATTTTGAGGGATTTATTCGTAGTATTTTAATTTTGACTACGTAATGTACCGATGAACAAATACTGCACCATTTTGCACATTGTTCCTTTGGTAGTATGTATGTCTCTTGTAAAATCTCTATAAAACTAAAAATATTTTTATATTTTTCATGCTCCCCAAAAAGGGAAAATCCGAAAACTCAGGCCTATAATCAGTTCAAAGTTTTGCCAAACAGCACCATTTTGCATCTAGGAAATCTAACGCATAGAACGTTTCTCAGAAGGGAACACAACTACTTTTGGTTTTCCTGTTAAAGGGTGAGGTACTGCCTTAGGTAAGCTGAAATCCATTCAAATATTGCCGCATTTGCGGCTTGGTACATCCAGTTTAAAACACGTGGGAAGTGCCGTTTCCGGCCATCTGGAGAGGTTTTAAAGCCCAAAATTTTCTTGTACGCTCTGCGCCAACTGATAGTGGCTCTCCGCTTAGATTTAAATATTGCCGCATTTGCGATCTACGTGCTTCTGAAGTTTACATTTTTTCCCAAGGGAAAGGGAGATACCGGCTCCCTTTAGTCTCATCCCCTAGGCAACAGATCAGAAGTGCCTAGTTTGGGGGTCCCTTAAAAGTGTATGTATTGCCATTTTTCATAGATTGATTTTTTTATTCTCATTATTGAGACATCGCAGACATGAGATTCGTATTTCAAGGTTGGGTACATCCAGCTTAAAGCACATGGGAAGTGCCGTTTCCGGCCATCTGGAGGGGTTTAAAGCCCCAAATTTTCTTGTACGCTCCGCGCCAACTCATGGTGGCGCTCCGCTTAAATAGTCTTGCCGTGCCTGACCCTCGGAGGTACCAGCCCCCCACTTTTTACCTAGGCCCCCCTCCTAAAATCCCATCCTGGCTACCCACTGAATGCAAACTGGATGTGGATCACCTCTCACTGGTCGTTGCTGTGGAACACTTGAAATAAACATTCCTTTCCAGTAACCCTCGCATGAGATTTTCAAAATGTACCTGTGCTACTTTTAACGGGAGGCTCATTTTCCTTCCCATATTTTCAATTCCACATCCATTTAAACCTATACTTTCCTACTTTCCCCTTCCAATTCCACTCCAAATATAGCAAACCATAAACCTGGAATCATCTTGATATAGGTTTAACGTTTCAGCACGTCGGTACTTTTATCAAATAAGACGTAAAGGAAAAAGTCATGCAATATCAGACCAATGGCGACACCACGGGATGATATTTCAGTGCACCCAGACAGAGTCTTTGCAACCCCAGATGTCCAAACCAGCTGTTAACCAAAAATAATTATCCTGAGATATAATTTTTCACCCAAAATGTGAGGAGTGTGTACCAATAATACTAAGTTAGTACAGAAAATTTTTGTTACAGTCTGAAAGCTGGCCCCATCAGAGTGTTCGAGATTTCAGGTCTTTTAACTCATATGACTCTTCCCAGTAACATCACAGCGACGTTTGTGAAAATTTAAAACGAAAATGTATTCTGTATGTTTACACTGTATATATTGCAAATATTGAATTATGATGAAGAAAACAATAAGTTGTAAATATTTATTATTAAGTATTCTTCATTATGATTGTAATGGCCACTTAAAATTCTAAACTGTCCAGCTAATTAATTCAATTAACTGTGTAAGTTATGCTTCAGAGTTTATCAAAATTAATTTAAACGTTGTTGGCGAGACTACTGTACCTTTCCCCTTTGTAAACACAGGCAACGAAATACACGGAGTAAAAGGCTACCTGTACGCCAATGTTTCTGTTACCTTTCATATAGGTACCGAGAAGGAAAGAGGATTAATTGCTGCAAGAAAGTTCACCGGCCAACAATCTCCGCAGAAATCACGCCTGGCTAAATGTTACGATCTTCCTTTTGGAATGCAGTGGATTCGACGTATTTCATTTCTGAAATATTTGCCATTCAGTCCTACTTTTAAAGGATTTAAATTACCCTGCCGTCCTGATTCCCCAATTAAAAGCAATAACGGTAAGCAACATTGTAAACTCTGAAAGTCTTTTAGGAGATTCTAATTTTCGTAAGATGTCCACAAAAAGGTACTTTTACTTGTCATTCTAACTGCTTAAATGGAGACATCATCGCCTCGATGATTCTTATCAAGAAATAATATTGTCACCAGACGAGCAGTAGAAGTACACTTAGGTAGTAATGAGCATGGGATTACTACGAAGTGAAGCTCGTAGTAATCCGATATGAGTTTGCTTCATAAACTATTCTATTAATGTATAACTTTTGTGGTATTGTATATGACTGGGTAAAAAGTTTTCTGAAAAATAGGGAACAGTTAGCTTCTTTCAAAAACGAACATTCTTAAGGATCGTCTTGAAAAGACCGTTTGAAGTGCACTCGCCCTTCACTTTGTCTATAGGGTCTTTTCTTTTTTGTTTGTCAAGTAGGCAAACAAACGATCTCAACCATAAACAGCACCACCCTTCACCTTCTAATAGTATTAATTTATTCGGTGTCTAACATTGATTCGAAGCTTAACTGGCTTAACCATATTTCGAATACCTGTTCAAAAATGCCCAGGAGTTTGAATGATCCTCAGCCTTAAAGGGGCTCATTGAGCTAATATCAATAATATAATGAAAGTGTTAAAAGTGTTACTACCACATGACAATGCTTATAATAAGCATAAATAGTCAAGTTTCATACTTGATTGTTACGGGAAAAGTGACTAATTTTGAATTTCGTAGTTTACTCACTTGTAACCGTTTTTAACGAAATTTGAAAAAGTGTCTGTCTGGTCACGAGTTTTTGAAAACCGAATTGAACCGCTAGGCACTCACTCATGAAACAGTCATTATGTTTATGTAAGATATGAGGATTGTCTAAGTTTGACCATTTGTCATTGGTATGTGGAAAGAATTCAACAGGTGTGGAAGAATTTGTTGAATTTCATGAACCAACTCAGTGAGCCGATTTAAGAAGATGCTATCCAATTACATACTTAATACTTTTTACCACAGCCTGATCTACCCTCATCTCTCTTATTTCAGTGTTGGTTGGTCCAGTACAAGCAACGCACCTCTAAAACAAATATTCATTCTTCAAAAATGAAATTCAAAACATATTGCAAATTCTTCGGATCCGCACTTTTCTCATTTCTTTGCACAAAATTCCGAGGTATCCGGGCAATCACAACACACGGCAGAAAAATTTTCTCTGCCCTCCTTAATTCAACGATCTATTCTAAAACTTAAATTTTTGTTCTGTATCAGCGTTCCGTTTTGGAATTCTCTACAAGACACTTTAACTTTAAAGCATATAGCAAATAGCTGGATAGTTCGTTGGGAAATGGGTCGTTCAGTGAAACTGAGTTGATGGGTGAGTACAGTAGGTGGATTAGTGCGTTGGTCGGGAGGGTTGTTACCGTTCTTGCTCTATTGTGTTCGTTTGCTTCTTCTAATACATTCATTCATTCATACTTTGTTATTATTTTTATCTTACTGCCCGTCGACTTTAGGTTATAAAGACACAAAAATATATGGATGAGCTGAGATAAAATGAACAAAAAAAAAAAGGAAAACGTGTTGATCAGAAGATTCGCTCGTTTAGAAACAGGTCATATATGCAGACTCTTTTTTCAATTACAACAATTACCAAATGTTGATAAATATGAGGGCTTACTTTGTTTAATGTTACATTAAAATGTCTTTGACAGGGAAATCACTATAAACCCTATTCCACCATTCATTGAAATTTTCATTTGGAAGAGGGTAAATTACAACCGTTCTGAACTTGAGTAATCCGACTAAATCTCGTAAAATCACCCTCGTGAAATCCACGACATGATTGCATGCTAAACTGTTGCGGCACATGCTTAAGACGGAGTTGAATTGAAAGCGTGAGTTTTCCCAACAGGATATAGCTGACCATTTTAAAGTCATGTGAGTCGTACTCAGACTTCACTGAGAGTCAATCATAGTGTCAATCAATGCCGTTTGTATATTTCATGGTTAACGGAAAAGTCAGGAGTGACCATTTACTGTTACCGACAAACTGGGGACTGCAGACATTAGAATCGTTAACAGGTTGTGATGGTCAATAAATGCTATACATTTTGCTCGGTTATGTTTATTTGATCTACATTAAGTGTAACTATGTGACTTACTAATCAGGTTACTGTTTTGGTGTTCGGCTAGAGGTCGGACAACTTTGCAATGCTGACGTTATAGGGGTGTTTAAGACGTGCAGGTTGTATAAACGCGTTTCATTGATACCAAATAAGATGCAAAAATGCAGTATTCATCCTTAAAGAGCAAACTTTGTACAATCTTCCCGTCCTTTTTCTGAAACACCATCTGTTATGAAAGTAGTAACACTAGGATTTCAAAAGTGGCGGCGGGAGTTTACGACAAACAAAAATGTTGTTTTGGGGATATATTTTAATGCTCACTGCGAGTTCACTAGGGTGGGCCCCAGGGCCTACAACCTCTGAGGTTTCTGGGCATCTCTGGTGAAAAAAGTTTCATGAAAGGAAGGTTCTGCTTTATCAGATGGGTCCTGAGACCCTTCAAGGACCCTTGTTAGCTCCCAATGGGCATAAATGGGGGTAAAATGGGTATCTACCCCGGAAGGTATGAGGTTGTGGCTTATTTCTAGATAAAAATAAAGTATCCGGATAGGTATTCGTATACGGAGTCAAGGTGCTTAATATTTCATATGGGTTGCATGGGGTAGGGTAAGACCCTAATCGGACTCGAAGAAGGGAAGTATAAAGAAGCAATGACCTTCAAAAGGTAAGAGCAGTCGCCCAAAGCGTATTTTGAATTAATAGTCCTTCTCACAATTTTTCGAGTCTTCTTTTTTCTCTTCAAGTTATCTTGTATAATATTTAACATATTCGGTATTGCATAATAAAGGTAAACCAATCACTAACGCCTAGTAAATTTCACATTTGAGGAAAAAATGTTGTCAAATGACTTCAAAGAGCCAATCATGAAACAGCTGCTTGCTCAGCCTGCTCTTGCTCTTTAAGAATGTATCGAGATGAAAAATAAATTTCTAGGTTAGGTGTAGTTTGCTGAATTGATGAGGTCTAGGGGCCCATTATAACACCCTTTGGCGCGAAGACTTCATTTTTCTACTAAACTGAAGCAAACAAATAGGTTTACTGAATGTAGCTATTTTTATATTGGAGTTCATTGATATTTTTCACAAAACACCAGTATACCAAGCAGTACCTTACAAAAATCCTTAAAAATGGTAATAACGCCTAACAAGGACACACATTTTCAAACAATCGGGAAAGTCTCCTTACAACCTAAACTGACAAATTGTTATAGAGAATAATGAAGGCAAATGAAAACTGGCCAAGACCGAAATAAAATAGGCTAGAGTTCGGCAAATGAAATATTCACTGCAATTCCCAAATATTACTCTTAACACAACTATACAATCTTTTAATAAGGAAAAGGCCCCGGCTTAAATAAATCCGTTAAAAACTGAATCGTAAATCTTCATTTAACTCACTCACAGATAATACTTTTCTAAGTTACTACCCTTACTTAAAATTTATGTTTGGCTTATATCTGGAAATATCTGGCTGCTATTAAATTTATATGGCCATATGAAGCCACATATAACTTGAAGAAATGCCTTTCCATGTATGCAAATAAAGTTTTACATGGCCCTATCAAACCACATATAATTTGATGAAATGTTTATTCAGATATATATGTAAAAAAAGTTTTAAGTGGCCAAATCAAGCCAGATGTAATATTAATAACGGATGAAATGCCGTTCCAGATATACAAAAAAGTTTTATATGGCCATATCAAGCCAAATATATCTTGATGAAATGCCAGTTCTGATATGTAAATCAAGTTTTACATGGAAATATCAAGCCAGATATAACTTGAAGAAATGTTTGTCCAGATATGTAACTCAATAAAGCTTTATATGGCCATGACAAGTCAGATATAACTGATTAAAACACCATTCCAAAATTTCATATAAACTTTTATATGGCCGTATTGATACTTTTTGGTTTAATTTGTGTACCTTCTTTGGAAGCTGGATAAGTATCAGCAAACCAAAATCAAAACATTCAAATTATATTCAACCATATAATACTAAAATTTTTGTATGATTAAGGAAGTAAAGTGAGGTGAAACATCATAAAACCTTCAACAAAATTTATGTTGCAATATTGGCCAATACGGTTATTTAAACCAACAATACAGACTAAACATTTAAAAGTAGGAATTCCAAAGCAGTTTTGTTCTTCACTATTAAGTAATTTAACAGCTTTAAATACTTAAGTCAATGAAATAAAACGGTCACTGATCTTTGTTAGAGATGCTGACATAGTCTTTTACATTAAACTGGCTCAGAAGGCAAAATGTTTCTGTTCCGTGATTTCAGTGTTTGGTCTGGGTTCCGTTTCCTGCAAGTTGTGGTTGTGTCCGTTTTTGTACACGTTAAAAGAAAACTGGCTCAGAAGGCTTCTGATATGCTTCACACAAAGGTAGTGCACTAATAAATTTTGGTGCAAAAATATATGGTCCATACATGGCTTGGATATAAATCCCTACGTGGAACATGTGTTCACCATATCTGTCCCATACAAAATTTGAGCCATGACAAATTCGATATAACCATTCATTCCTTTTTGGAATATCAAGTTATATCTGCCCAATTTTTGTTAAGGCCAGATACAAATTCCATATCTGGACCAGATATGGATCAGAAATAAATTTCCATATATGGCCCATGTATGGATTTTGAGTAAGGGCTTATGAAAATGTTCCCCCTAAATTTCTTCTTACGTCCTTGTATAATGTAAAAAAAAATCTTATGACAGTATTTTTGTTCAGGTCTGAGTGGGGATACTTTCATTCGAAGCGAAGATGTTGAGGGAAAAGGGCAGTGACCCATATGCCTTAATAATGTCGTACGTTGTTAGGCTTGTTCATTCTTAAAATGGTATAACCAAGGAGAAGATGTTTTTCTCTTTTTCTTTCAGGTTCTGCCAGCGTAAAGTACGACGTGGTAGATGCAAATAACGGAGAAGAGATCGAGATAAAACAAACGTAACATCTTGTTGCTTCGCAAAAACGGTTGCATAGAAGTTTAATTCTGCGATCAGTTTTTACACATGGCCGAAACATTGCAGCCGATTGTTTCTTTTTGCCGTCAACTGGTAGAAATTTCACATAGCGTCCTGTTACCATTAGCCCAGAAGGTTGTCATCAATACCAGACCCTTGTAATGCAACACTTTTTTGTGAGGAAAACCAAAATTCTGATTTAGTGACTGCTTTGTGACTGTTACATAATAATAACGTTGTGAGTGTGTAGAACATACAGAGAGAAAGAGAGTTTTGGTTACTTGTAACGACCTTTAATGCTCATCGAAACAACTCGTCGGACAATGTTTTGTGGTGATGCGTGCAAAGGGATGATTTGGAAGCAGTGTCGAGTCAGAAGTTACTTTAAAAAAAGGGTTTAAGGTCACAACATGTTTTGATATGCTAGAGGGGTACTATTTTTTAGCATTTTGGTGAAATTTGCATTGAAATTTGTGTGGTTCTCAACCGTCTGTAAAGTTAACACACTTTCAACAAAACAAAAACTTGAAAAAACACATATGGCATCATATTCTTACATTAATGGATAGTCTTTTATTTTTTCTTTAAACTTTACAGCCAATTTTCTCGTCAGCAATCCCATATTATCGGAATGTGATTACATAAGTGACATAAGGCATTTACGAAGTTTGCATTCGACAAAGAGAGATCCTCTTCCTATTTACTTCAAGGTAATCATAACAGTCTGAAAAAGTGAAACAAAGCAGTCCTTGTCAATTTGAGTAGGGGTAATACCCTCTGTTTTCCTCAATTCTCTTTGCAACACAAATCTAGTAATTTCATTTACTGATATCTCCAGAAATGTCCGATTTGAATGAAGTTTCATCACACTGTGTAGATTCGGCTTCTCTTTTTATCATGAAAACTGACTTTTGGCTTAACTTCCCCTTTGATAGAAACTTTTGGCAATTAGGATATCTATGAGTAGAATTACAGGGGTACACGTTGTTAGTCTTACACGTTTTCAGTCCGAAAAAACGAGTTTTTACTCCGACAAGAGAAAACACGTTTTCAATCCGGAGATAAAATTCACGTTTTCAGTAGGATAAAAAACTAGTTTTTATCCCAAAAATAGAGAGCACGTTTTCAATCCGAAAATGAAAAAAACATGTCTCCACTCCGAAATGAAAGGGCGTAGAAATTTTCATGTGTACAATGCATTGTCTTTACGGGAAGCACTTTTGTAATCCATTAGTTGAAATTTTTAAAGAAGATACCCAAATAATCCTGTTTTTTCTCCCCTTCACTCTTAAACTCGACTTTCGCCCTTGACATGGGGATGGGTAAGCACCACTGTTGGTTTTCTCAACTTTGAAACATCTTTATAAGGGCCATAAATGGAAATTCATATCTCGTCCAGATATTGAATTTGTATGTGGTTTTAACGAAAATTTGGCAGATATAATTTTATAAAGCCCTGACGTAGACAAATGTATGGCCCGTGTAAGATCTGATATGTCTCAAATTTAAATGGGACAGATATTAAACGTACATGTCCAAAATAGGGATTTTGCCGGTATAGCCAGGCAATATTTGGACATGGGCGTCCGCAGAAAAAGGTCAGGGGGGCAAAATTTCTAGGGAGGGGCAAAACCTCCAAGTCACCATGAATTGACACAAAGCATGAGAAAATTTCAGCCCAAAATGCCTCCCAGATCGCCGGAAATGGCATTTCTAAAGCCTATTTTTTGCATAGAAACTTGGAAAACATGTTTTGTTCGGGTTTTTGCTTTGATTTTTATACGTTCTTTCAAATTTTTGATTTTCCAGGGGGGCAAGTCCCCCCCCCCCCCTTGCCCATACTTGCGCACGCCCATGTATTTGGACCATATATACCTGCCCTAAAGTTTATATGTGCACTAACATTGTGTAAAGCGTATCAGAAGCTTTGCAGAATTCCTCCCGACTCACTGTCAAAGGGCCGTTTGGCGAAATGAAACTATGAACTGCTTCCCGAAGAAGCTTACGCGTCCACTGAAGGATAACACTTGACCAATCTCACGGCCCTCAGACCATTTAAAATGACAGCATGATGTAAGTACTACCTTGGCATTTCTAACAAAATTTAATGTCCATTGTAGGCTATTACTTTGACTTAAGTATTTGGAGTTGGGGCAATATTCGAACTTAAATTGTTGAAAGATTTGTGATTTTTCACATTTTTCTTCCTTAGCCGTAGGGAAAGAAAATCAGGGCTCCGATTCCCTAACCACGCCAACATTGGAAAGTCATTTGCATACATTAGTATTTAATGGCTGGATATTAAGAAAATGGTTTGATGTTATGATTTCAATTTGCTGATACTTATTCAGCTTCCAAAGATAGCCTTTGTGTGGAGCACAGATGAAACCACAAAATATAAAAATGTGTTAGTATATCTGGCATGGTATTTTAATAAGTTGGCTTGGTAAGGTCATATTAAGCTTTATTTGCATTTCTGGAAAAGCATTCCACCAAGTTCTGAGTGGCTTGACATGGCCAAATGGAACTTTGCTAACATATCTGGACTGGCATTTCATCAAGTTATATGTGGCTAGATATAACCATATTAAACTTTATTTGCATATCTGGAAAAGCGTTTCTTCAAGTTATATCTGTCTTGAGATGGCCATATAAAATGTGTCGAGTTACCCATATTGGGTTTTATGGCTGGCTTCATATGGCCATATAAAACTTCAAAACAGCAAGACATTTCCAGATATAAGCCAGATTTGAGTAAGGGAAGCCACAAAGTCCAAAAGGTCTTATGAGATCCAGTGAAGTGAAGGTAGGTCATCACATGCACCACCCTTAGACGAACACAAATTTCCATTACACCGCCCTCTAAAATGTTCCACTGGCGAGGTATTAATAAAACTTTATTGTGTGACGTTTTGACAAATTTTCAAATATGTTGGTTAATGTAACACTAATTTCACCTCCTACCAATTTGACTTATCCTAACATTATGCAATTGTTTGGAAAATGGATACCGAGTTACAGTTACTAACAGAAATTCACTTTTTGGCCTCTGGTGATATTCAGTGAGCATTGACCTCCACCAAAACGATAGGGCACATCTACTCAACAATATCCACATACAAACTAAGTTTGAGAAAATTTGGCCACTTGGTTATTGAGTTATCGCACCACATACCTCGCATTCCAATCCGTCACAAACATACAAAGACACACACCTACACGCATACATACACCAAGGTGACTACATAGGTTCCTTTGTTACACATGGAACCAAAAACAGAGGATTGTTTAGAGAGTGGGTGGTCCCACTCCAGCCAGACATAATGATAAAGATCGTACGTAACATAGCTTACATTTTCTCCAGCTTCGAAAAATTTCTCGATTCATTAGGAAAAGAAAGATAAGGTGGGTGTTACAGGCTTTATATTTTAAATTTATATTTGTGATATTTAAGTATAATGTCTATGTTATTAAAGAGTGCTCGATTGTCTGAACTATAACCATGACAACCTTAAATAAAACATTTGTTTGAGTAGAAAAACTTCTTTAAACTTTTGTCTTCTGTCCAAGAATTAAGTTGATTAATTAACTCCGTAATGACATGGTATATGCAAAAAAGATATAGAATTGTCTCTTTTGCTTGTGTAATGGTACAATTGTATGTAAGTAGTTATTAATAATTTGGTATTGAGACCATTTTAGCGTAACAGGAGTTTTACATCTACATGTTAAATTATTGTAAAATTTCCATATATCATTTGTGATAGATGCGTTAATTAAATGATTCCACTTCGATCTCAGGGTGATATTAGAACTAACGAGGGCTTAACAATAATTCCTTATAAATCTCGGCAACCTCTGTCCTGTCTCAAATAAAATACAGTATATTGAAGGTCTGCAGATGGGCATTGGAGACTTTGGGCAAATCAGAAAGGAATCAGAAAGTTTCGCTAATGAAAAAGCTCTTCGGAGACCACAAAAAGTTTCGAAAATGGACTTTAGTTTTACTCCAAAGTTACCACGTATGGTCACATAGTTAAAAACATTTCCCCATTATCAAAGAAGTCATTTTCGAAATACATTTTTGTCTTTTTTAATTTTCTCAATCAGAATTAAAAGCAAGTAATACAAGTCGTAAAAAAACGTTAAAAGTCAGTCATTAAATAGTGATGACCACTTTTAAGCAGCATCTTAAAATTTGCTAAGACAGAAAATACCGCTAAACTGTACTGAAAACAAGCTGCAAACCAAGAAGTCATGGCGCCATCGATTTTAAAAAAATAAATTTAAAGGCTGATGCAGTCATACTTAAAATTTGTAGTTTACATTTGTAAATATAAAATTTTTGACCAGCTCAGTAAAGCATTTATTGTTTTGTTCTCACATTGATGATACGTTTTACCAAGAATTAAAGTTACAGGATAAACAAACAAAATGTCTTTGGTGCAATTATAAACAAAATTTCTAAACTGTTGCCATATTGATTGTACTTTTTCACAAAAAACATAATATGACTGATCATTTCTTTTTCTTTTGAACAGAAAGACTAGCACGCAAATCTTGTTCGAAAATATTAATTTTTTAAGTAGCGGTTGATGGCCAAAACCCTTGTGTTTAAGCTGTACTTAAACCAAGAAAACTTGCTTTCCAACTTTAAACTAGAAGGTAAATATTAGTGTTTATATTTAATTCTACTTAAGATTATTACAAACGAGTTGATCGTACCATTTGTCCAGAGACTTTATGCAAATGTCAGAAGTACAGGCAATTATTCTATAAAATTCAGAACCCTCCTTGATATATTTAAGTAGGATCGCATATAATTCGGGGAATGGTCTTTGTAGTTTGCAAAACACATGGCCTTTAGAGAAGCCTTTTACGGCTCGAAGAAGACCCTTATACTGCAAAAGTTTGAATTAATATGATAACGAGCAATAAAATTGTTGAGGGAAAGACATTTGCCATCCTCGTCGATCAAGTCATCAATTATGTAAACACCCCTTTGTAACAAAGTTTTAAAATACAGTGGTTTACAATGCACTTGAATTAAATCGTTTTGCTGCAGACACTAATGTGTATTTGGATTTTTTTCGGAGATCCAAATCTTTGCAAGTTTTTCGTGTAATGATGGCCTTCGAAAGATTTTTATTAAAGGGGTTACGGATCAATTTTAGTCCTGTTTCTAAATAATTAGAGCCCCCATCGCAAAGGAAACTGATTTTACTCTCTAGGAAGTCTAGGGGACGTCTCATAGTTTGTACCTTCTTAGCCAAGTGAGTTTCATCGGAATCATAAAATAATATAAATGAAACACACGTCAGACACCTATTACATAGGGTAAGCAGAGTTGTTTCCGACTTATTCGGTCTGCGCAATTCCAAATGAAAGAAAAGAACATTTTCTCAATAGTATTTAAAACATCACTCCGTTAATCAGGTTTGAGAAAGCAACAAATAATTGAATTAAAATAAAAGAAGGGACTTGACTATTGTTATTTTGCCAATGACGGTAAGTCTTCTCCTATACCAGCATTCAATTATATCACGGATATCATTAATAACATTTGAATAAATAAGTTGACTTATCTCATTACTATCAAGGGAAAAGCGGACCCCCCAAGACGTAAAACACTTACAGTTTCCCAAGAAAGTCTTTTGACATCACTTTAAACTTCTTTGGCGTGTGTACACAGATTTTCAGTCGTAATTCACTTAAAGACCAGATAAAAAATGAAACGCCTGTTATGAATTCATTATTCCCTCAAAGGAAGTACGACTGACATCTGTAAGAAATGCCGTGCCGTCAGCATATTGGATCATCATAATATTACAATTTGGTAATGTAATACTTCTAATAGATTCGTTGCAACGAACGTGAATAGCAAGAAGCTCATCACATAAAATAAAAATGTAGGGAGAGAGGGGATCACTTTGACGGCATCCCACACTAAGATAAAAAAATTGGGAGCGATAATCATTGACCATAATACAAGAGACAGAATAATTATAAAGCAGTTTACAACAATGAATGAAATTGTTTTTGAAACCCCCCAAAATTTGAACATATCAAATGAAAACGTGTGAAATTGTGTCAAACGCTCTTACCAAACAGCAATCACATTAATCCAGAAGAGGTTTTTTCATAATTTTTATGTATCTTGTAACAAAATAAAAACCTCTTTCAAAAAAGTTTCCCACATCTCTATGCTTTTCATAGAATGAAATACACCAGTCATTATTTCCGTAATAAAGCCGCCGAATCCATGAGATCTTATCAGAATCATTAATGTACGCTTTAACATTGATCATCTTTACTACCTTCCTCCTCGCCGTTACACTGTTGAGTCCGTTTTACTTCATCCCGCTTTTCATTACATACAAACTTAGACAACAAACGTTGCAAATTTTCGACGAACGACTCATCCGGAGAGAAGCATCGGTTCCACTAAGAGTAATAACTGTATCGTTATCATATCGACTTATTTAAAAATGACTTTCCCCAACCTGAGTTCCCTCCACTAACTTATCATTTCTAACGAGAACTGAGTAATTCTAATGAGTAATGGAATGAGTAAGGAGAAAAAAGGGGATCTCTTTGTCTACAACCTCTTTGTGCCAAAGAAAGGAGACAGATGGCCATTTACCAACATACTGGTCGTGCTATTTGTCAAAAAAAAAAATTAATCCGCCCATTGAGAGAAGGACCAAAATTATAGCTTCTCAACACTTTGTATAAAAAGGTCTGATCTGTAGAGTCAAACTGCTTTTAAAATCTACCGCTACGAAAAGCCCGGGAAGGTTATTAGAATCTGTGTAGCCTATATATTAGGTCGTACAGCAGCATTATGGATTTGCCAATAAACCCCTTTGAGAATCTTTTTGATCCGATGCAATAAGACTGCTCAGAATCCTCTTCACTCTTTTAGCAATACAACTTGTAGCTAGTTTATAAGTAACGGGTATTAAAGTAAGCGGTTGCCGGTTCAAATACCTTCTATTTTTATTTATGACAGTTATTTAATGCGTTGCGAATATAGACCCATAAGTCATCCTTAAAGTTCTTAAAAATCTCAATGAGATAGGCGACCAGACCTGGAGACTTATTCTTTGGCATGCCATTAAAGGTATTGTGACATGTCAGAAAAAAGTTCTGAATTTACTTCGTAGTTAAGGAGCAAGGTTTCCGCAGGAAAATTCTGTTAGAATTATGTCAATTTCTTTTACCTTTCTCAAGTCATACCCATTGAAATTTTGAATGTTTGTGAAGTAACTTCTGGCTAAAGCTAAAATAATGATGTGGAGTGCTGCACAGTGTTCACAGGCCTTTTATTAATGCAATTTTAATTATCTCCTTATAACTGATCAGATGGTTTATGATTTGGCCATTGATACTGAAGATTTTCAAGGACATATTTTTAACTCTAAAAATAAAACCTTCAGGACATACTAATGTTGCAACTGTCCTTGAAATGAAGATTGTAAAAACAAAGGTGAACATGAGCCAAATATGGCATGTTCCTCCCATGACATCACAAGATTTGCATACTGAGCTCATGTTTATGCATGATTAAGTGCAAATCAGATATTACCCTGCTAAATCGTGAATGCTTTACCGATTGTGATGGGAATTGCGGCAGTTCTCTTGGTTTTTAATGCTTTGTACATGGAATAACCAATTTTGTAATTTTTCTGTCACACTACCTTTAAGTGTTAAAAGAATTGCCTCATTTTGAGGCTCTACTCTCAGGCACTGAGCTTCGATATTATTTTAAGTTCTTACTTTACAACAATTACAAATATGCAGTACATTGAAGGAAACATTGAAACCATACATGACAGACCACTGATGTAAATAGTCTGATGGCGGTGAGGTTGGTCACTTGTTGTCCTTAAACACAGACAACCATATGGTATGCACTAAGTGAGCTAGGAGTCGAAATCTATAGAGAGGGCATCCTACTTTACATGTTTTTCTGTTTGTAGTTATGTTAAAACCCTCAGCTAGAACAGTCGATTACTACAACAATACTATCATTCTTGGAACAATTGTTTCATTGAAATTTTAAGTCAATTTGAAATATTCCGCTTTAATATGAAGGTATACTGAGCCTTTGCTGACAAGAAGCAGTTTACCCACCCAAAATGAACCGAATTCAAGAGGTGAACATATCGTTCTAATATAGTTTCAATAAAAATGATTTTTCCGTTAAAAATTAATCATATCATTTAGAGGTAATATATGATTATAATGATGGCAAGGTGTAGCTACATAAAGCCAATGGGACTTGCTAGCGGATGGCATTTTACAAAAAGTAAGGGGTGAAATAGTACTAATTTGGGGGACTCGATCTGTAATTGCAGAGGGATTAGGCGTTCAACATATTAAAAGAAATTAATATTTTGCCATGGCAGAAGAAATCCTTTTTCAACTTTTGGTACGTACTTTAAACGATTCTTTAAAAACCCTCAAAACCCCAAGGGGGATGTTCTCATCCTACGCCCCCCCCCCCCCGTAACGTCATGTTTCTTTTTATTTTCGGAGTAAAGACGTGTTTTTTTTATTTTTGGAGTAAAACCGTTTGGACCGAAATCTTGTCGGACAAAAAAAGTTGGAGTGACGCCTGCACCCCAAATACAGCACCTCAATTCCAGGAATGAATCGTTGTGCACAGGAGTTTCCACCGTTTCACACACTATCATTTTAGTTTGGATTAAGATGAAGGTAAGGGAGGCAACAGAGGGGTCGAGTGTCCTCTAACCACAGTTACAAAGAGGGTATCATTGTAACTTTAGTGCCCCATGGCGCAAAGAAGTCACGTAACTGTATCGCAGATTGTAAAATATTTGGATATCCCTGTCATCTAAACTTTGGTTTGAAAAAAATACCTCGAGAACGAGGGACTCAAACCTCCACATTAGCAAAACAGTCGGGCACCATGCAAAACCGTATAAATACCACCTCCGCATTGGTTGAGGAGTGTGTGCTCACTTTATTAGGTGGTTATTTCTGTTCTTGAATTCCATTAGTTACCCATTTTATAAAGATATAAAGCTATCAGTCGTACCAGGTAGGTCCTAACACCTCCCTGGTCGTACACATGTTATACTTTCGGTAATGTACATGAATAAAGTGTTTGGCAGGAAAACGCTGACTCAATACTGGAGGAAGCTACAGTATATCAACCTGTTACTCTAAAGTTGTATGGAAATTCGTAACGATTGCACTCGTCGGACGCTCCTCAGTGTTTCGTCTTTTTACAGTTGTGGGTTTCAGGCGTTCATCTATTCTCTTTCATTTCTCCCCTCGGATTAAATGTTTTGCAACAGCAAAAAACAAAACATTTGAAAATAAAAAGACGATCACAATAAGCTTCCAGTCCATAATATCAAACTCCAATTTCTCTCTCCTAGTCTGTTGAGGCAATGTGTGCGTTTGGGGGAATATCAGTCATAACTGTATCGCCCAAGGTTGTATGAAGACAGTTGTCGTCGAATTCGAATGTACTCAAATTGGTAACGTTCCCAGATTCAGGAATCAAGCAATCGATAACATCAGCGAAAAATTTTGTCTTCTTTAGCCACTTTTGCAAAATCTGATTTTCACAAGTGCACGTAAACCTGTTTCCTCGAAGCAACAAGGAAAAATCTTCACCTGAATCGAATAGTCCTGATGGTAGTTTAGAAAGGTTGTTAAAACTAACGTCGAGTTGTCTCAGATTGTGGAGTCCTGCTAATGACCTCGCCTCTATCACATGGATGTGATTAAATTCGAGTTGAATCCGACGTATATGCGAATTCCTTTGAAATGCTTGGTTTGGTACAATTGTCAATCGGTTATACGCAATGCTAAATATTTCCAAATATGGAAGACTGCTCATTAACAACACCGGGGAAACCCTCAAAACGTTATGACGTAGAGTGATCGTAGATAGATTAATGGGATTATTTCCAAATAGGAGGGGACTGATGTATGATAAGTTATTGCTTTTAACATACAGAGATTGGAGACCGAGGTCGTGTAAGGATAGCAATGCGTTATTAGAGAGATGAAGAGCTTTAGCTGGAAACGAAAAACTCTGATTTGGTTTTATTAAGACCCTTAATTTGTTGTGACTCTAGTAAACTGATTGTAAATGAAGCAGACTAGTTATTGCTCCTATCGGGAAGCAATGATAAGAATTATTTGAAAGAACAAGAGTTTGTAGGTTTGCCAAACCTGAGAAAGAATGAATTTGGATTGTATATAAATCGTTACTGCCTAAAAAAGTAAGTAATGTGTTGAAACGAAATGCGAAGTTTTCAATTACCTTAATTTTATTAAACGATTGATCGAGATACACCAGAATAGTCAGCACGCTTAGAGCATTAACTGGTACAGCTTTCAGTTTGTTACTAGCAAGGGACAGTATTGTGATACCAGTGTTGTTGCCTATTACATAGCTATTAAAAACAAAAATTCCATTAGCGTTCAACCGTAAGGCATTCAATTTGGGAAAATAAGGAAGAGGTATGCTCCCATTTTGAAGTTTCGGCATGTTGGTGTAAATGATTAACAGGTTTTCATAATAAATGCCACTATGTTTAGGAAAGGAAGAGAGAGTTATATCTGACTTCCTTCCATCACAATTTAAAGTAGATAATATGTTTGAACAAGGATCAATACTGCTACCAAATGTAAATATAACAACTAACATCTCCTTCAAGAAGAATGTTGAAGCCATCTTTGCAAAGTATGTAGAAATTAACAAAGAGGGTCTTAACGATGGCTCTTTCACTTTTGCAAGCATGTATCTTCATAGGATGAATCCGTTCCTGCCTTCTTTAAGTATGGAAATGGCTATCACTTCTTCGGTGTTTTAATATCAGGACGAAAAATACCGTATATCAGGTGGTCATGCCGCTGCGGTATAAAATCTAAAAAATTTCAATGAGGAAAAGATAATACTGGGTTAAATAAGCATTTGTGAAAACTAAATGTTAAGAACCTAAGCAAATTTCTCCTGATTTTGACATTTTTACGAACATAAGAGGAATAACTCTTGATTTGGTATCTTCTAACGGACATTTATTCCTAATACAAACAAGTAACTCTAGCTCTGTAAGCATTAGATTCTTTCGAATTGGAGGAAGTGATAAAGTTAACTACGATTACTACGCACATAGTTCATATTAATCGTCATGAAAGTTCTTCTTCAAACACCCCAAATACCCTAGATTTTATTTAGAGCTGAATGCTTTCAGTTTCTCTTCCATTTTTATTTGAATAAAGTATCGGTTAATGTTTACTATAGAAATAACGCTACTATGTGGACGTTTGCATTAAACTTCCTGTTTCTGCGATAAACCACAACAAGTGGTTACTTTTTTTTGTGTTTTTTACGTTACCTGTGCTTATTTCAAAGTTACTATCATTTACCTCTTTTACCGCGGAGTGAAAAATTCTCCCGCAAAACACTAGTGGAGCTTCCTCTGCACACAGCCTGCAGTTTTGTGATGAAGTTTTATATACTTTGGTTTGGTAATAGAACTCATGTGATCCAGGCATTCAATGTCAACAAAAATAAAACTGCATAAATGAGACAATGTGTTTTCCAGGAATCACTTTGCCTCTCTCATACAAATACCGGCTGGTGGCCTTTCCAAAAAATCGAGGGCTGCGTCTATGGCATGCGAAATGTCCCATAATTAGAAAAAAGCAAGTTTATCGATCGAAAAACCAAGTTAATCGGTCGAAAAACCAAGATTATTGGTCGAGAAACCAAGGTTATCGGTGGAAAAACCAAGATTATCGATCAAAACCATGTGTTTCGCCGATAAACTTGGTTTTCGACCGATAAAGTTGATTTTTCGACCGGAAATCTTGGTTTTTTGACCGATAAAATTGGTTTTTCGACGAATAAACTTGGTTTTTCGATCGATAAACTTGGTTTTTCGACTGATAATCTTGGTTTTTCTAATTATTGAACAAACAACATGTAATGCCGGCCGAAAAACTTGGTTTTCCGAATCACTGGACAAACTGTATCGCAAAACCAAGTTTATAAGTCGGAAAACCAAGTTTATCGGTCGAAAAACCAACAAAACCAAGTTTTTCAATGCAAAACGTCCAAACAGTAGAAAAGCCAAATTTATCGGTATAAAAATCAAGTTTTTCGATTTTTTCGAAAAACCTGGTTTTCCGATTACCATGGTGATTTGCAGGTACTACTTTCTGTGACCACGACATGTGACCTTCAAATTAATGGGCTATGTAACAACATGCATGCAGCTCAGTACGTACGCACAACACATATCATATTGCATAGCTAACGTTCTTAACTGCTACAGAGGACATCATCAAGAAACAAAAATGGAATTTAGGTTGGCCAAAATAATATTCTTGTTTGTGATTATCAACACTGTTTCAGCACCATTACCTAACAGACAAGAAAGATCGTCAGAACCTACAGTTGCTTCATTCCTCAGTCGACTGCCGAGACTTCGCTCATTTCAGCGGTGAGTAGCCCCCCCCCCCCCCCCCCCCCCGAAAAAAACGGGAATGGAAGGAATGGGACAAGAGAAAAGGAAAAAGAGGAAAAGGAGGGAAAGGAAAGAAAGGCAGAAGTAAAAAGGGAAAAGGAAAAAGAAGGGGAAGGAAAGAAATGGGAAAGGGAAAAAGAGAAAAGAAAAGAAAGAAAAAAAAGAAAGTTGGCCAACTATAACATCAAAAGCAAGGTTGATATGCATCAGCGGAAAACTGTTTTGGTCAATATATGAACATTCATTTAGAAAAATATAGGAACATTCATTTAGTCGCCTAAAGTTAATATAATAATAATATCTGAGGTCCACTTTATCGGAGGAAAGACTTTCCTCTCTTGCTCTCCTCATTATACAGAAAGCAACGTTTCTGCGAGTATTGACTTTGACCCAGTCATCAATACATTCAGTAAAATGACCATCTGACTAATGAAACTTAATATTATAGGACAATACAGCCCACATATAAAGACCGTTCATGCAAGAGAACCAAGAACATAAAGGGTGTATCTTTTCCTTTAACGTTTAAAAAACGGATGTTTTATATCAGATATTTTTGGATGTTATATGTCAGATATATTTTTATGTTGACATATGAATTCGTAAACCTCGAGTTCGTGTATATTTTTCATTTTACCTGAAGACACCAATGTAAGTGTAAGTGTTGACCATACTGCATAAAATTTGTTCGTATTTGGGATGTAAAAAGTAATCTTTTTTTAAATTCATCTCGACTCTCTGTTAAAGGGCCGGGAGGTGAAAAGTAATCAAAATTATATTCAGATGGTGGTGTTTGAGGAGGTGATCGGTCCACAACACAACCATAAGCGTAGAAAGCGGGGCCTGGGTCGGTGACAACCCCCCTCCGTGAAAAATAAAGCAGCGGAACCATTTTCCCGCCCCCTCCCTGGTAATAAACCCCCTTTTTTCATTGTTCCAAATCTCAAAAGGAGCAACTAAACTGCAATGTGAGGTGTTTTTGTTGTGGCACATTAATCAGTTTGGCAAACTTTTCCGAGCTCTGGAAATTACAAAATCGGATATTTAGTACATGTAACACTACATCATCAAGAGACTTCGCAGCTATATTGCCATTTTTGTACACTGTCTTTCATAGAATTCCAAATTTTCTTCAATAAAAGCTCTAGATTTTGAAATATTTTGTCTGAATAGTTCGAGAAACTTTAGGACTTAGATAACATTGGGTAGCACCAAAGACTGAGTCATCGTGCAATCTAGCTTCGTCTGGAAGCAGTTTATAGTTTGGTTTCGCCGAACGGCTTTTTGCCAGACAGTCGGGAGGACTTTAGAAAAGCAATCATTCTCAGATTTGCACCAATATTTGAAAGAGGTATACAGATTCGTCAGTAATCCTCCCAATTCTTTAAACTTCCTCATAGGAAACCCAGAAAGCTTATTGCAATACAAGCTCCATATCAACATATTATTGCCTCAAAATGGCAGGAAGTTCGGCCCGCTTGGCGAGCCGTAATGCATTGCTACTACATTGGTGTTCATATCTGCAAGAAAAATCGGAAAACTGAGCTACTACTTAAAAGCTCGAGACACACCGTTTCCGACTGTCTGAGGGGTCGCGATTTTTTGCTTCCGACGCCACTTAACACAACCCTTGAGGCCCTAAGACACCCACAAACTAACACAGTGTTCATCATCTCAACAGCTCAACTAGTACAAAATCGGGAAACCTCTATACAATTGCCCCCACCCGGACAGTCAGGTCTGGTTACGCCACTGATTTTGGCCAACCTGAATTCCATTATTTTTTCTTGATGATATTCTGTTTGGAAGTTACCGACGTAAGCTATGCAATATGATATGTATCATTTTGAAGGAGCCGCCATCTAGCATGTCGTGGTCACAGAAAGTAGTACCGGCAAATCACCATGGTAAACGAAAAACCAAGTTTTTCGAAATAATCGATAAACTTGGTTTTTGGATACAGTTTGTTCAATAATTAGGAAAACCAAGTTTATCAGTCGAAAAACCAGGTTTATCGGTCGAAAACCAAGATTTTCAGTCGAAAAACCAAGATTATCGGTAGAAAAACGAAGTTTACCGGTCGAAAATCCAAACACATGGTTTCGATCGATAAACTTGGGGGTTTTTTCGATAATCTTGGTTTTTCGACGGGAAATCTTGGTTTTTCAACCAATAAACCTGTTTTTTCGACCGATAATCTTGGTTTTTCGACCGATAAACTTGTTTTTTTTTAATTATTGGACATTTCGCTTGCCATATGCGTCATGATCAATGAAGATTTCGTGCACATATAGTTATCATTTTCGATAGTGGCAAAGTGATACAAACGCAGGGGCAGCAAAGAGTTTTGAAGTTGGGGAGGGGTGGGAGCTAATCCTCCAAACGGTCCAATATGTTCAACAATAAAGCTGAAATGTTAGGCGCCCTGAATGCCTACTGCAGAAGCTAAAGCCGCCAGCCCCCTTTCCCGCTGTGGTCCCTTAAAAGTGTTTCAAATTGAACCATTCTTAAGTGTTCCAACGTTAGAACAAATTGCATTGTGTAGTGCGTTATTTTAATTATTTCATTGCTGAGTCAGTTTTACCGTGTACATGATTCTAAAATTTTCTAACGATATTCACCATAGGCGGGATTACGGATGGAGGCGCACTTGCCCCCACTTTTTCTGGTTGGTTTTGCTACAGAAATACAAACTGGAACTGACACAACTACGAGAGTGATACTTAATTTAGTTGTATAATGTTTAAACAGGTCATATACTGCATTGAAAACTGAATAAAAAATCTTCCAACAAATGTCTCAACGCTGTTTTTTCGACACGCGTCGCGTACACCCGTTTAAAATATTTCAGGATTCGGGGTTACTGTTTCTTCTTGAAGAACACCTCTTCCATTGTCACTGAAACTTATCACCAGTGCCGGGCCGTACACAGCTGAAGCTCTAGCGTAACTAGTAAAAGGGGGAGGCAGGGAGGCGGTCGTCTTCTGGTCCCCTTCTCTGACCAAGTGCCCCCAAGCTTTCTGAAAGGACGATGATCGTGTTTGACCCTAATCTGTGGCTCCACTCTTTTTCGGCTGAAGTGAAAAGGGCCCACCCTTTCTCTAATTTCCACTAATTTCTTTATTGAGATGTCTCAAAAGTCCATTTTCGGTGTGTTCTGCGCGTCCCATCATAGATAAGAACTCTCTAAAAAATCTCATGAAAAGGACTCTATAGGAGACCAACGGTACGTTTTTGCTTAGTACAATTCAGCTATAGTTCTATTTCAATTTCACTACTGAGATGAAGTAAAAATTCATTTCTTCGGCGCTCTTCGCGCGCCCCTTACCAGGTAGCGGTTCTGTGAAAATCACCTGAAAACTACATTGGAAACCAGAGTATGTTTGTGCTTCAGTAAGAATGTCTTTAGGGGGGCACCGTTATTCAGTTACAGTTAGAAGTGGCCCATCCTTTCTCTAATTTTCATTTTGTTTCATTACTGAGGTGTCTTAAACTTAAATTTTTTCGGCGCGCTTCGCGCGCCCCAACATAGACAAGGACTGAATTCACATCACATGAAAAGCTCCCTAGCTCTCTGAAAAGATAATCTGGGGCACGAAGAAGGGAGCCCCTGAATAACCTCAATTTTAAGTAATCCATTCTCCCTCCTCGAACCCTCTGTATTATCGATTCCGGCCGACTTTAATCATACGGAGTAAGGGTATAATTGAAAAATTCAAATTGTGGTATTTGTGGTGTGTTAAGTGCCCATCTTATGTATAGTGCATCATTTTAATGCCTACAATTTCGTAAATACCCAGGAGCTTTGCCCATGGATCCCACCAGGGGCCCTTAGGCGGGCCACTGGACCCCATGCCGTTAGGGGAGCGCTTCGCTCCCGCGGGACTAAGTAGCCGTTTGTTAGTCTCCCCGAATTTGCCCCCCACTTTCAGAGATCAAATCACCAGATCACACCCCTGATAGTCACTCACAAAATTCGCAACAAGACTTATAGCTATTTTAAACAAGTAACAGTTTCCAATCTGGAAATTTACTATATATCTGAATTAGTTTAATTGTATTCCCAGAAGCAGCTAGCTCATTCTGTCATCCTCAATTCAATGTTTAATTCTCAGAAATTGTTCTCGTGTAAGATGACTCGAATTTCTGCATACGGGGGGGGGGGGGGGGTGTCAGAATTAAAAGATATTCGGGTACACTCTAAAATCAAAATGGTGAACTATGTCACTATTTCATAGAGTGAAAAGTGTTAATTCACTCTAGTTGCTCAATATGAAACTTCACATTCCACATCGCCTTTGATAATTTGCAATAGTGTGGTATATAATGTATTTCAGAATCCCACAAAGTTCCCTGGCCGGGTCATACCGAAGACTTTAAAAGTGGAACCTACTGGCATTGTGCTTGGTGCTCAGCATGTATAAGCAATGAACTGGGGAAAACAAGCCAGTGGGCCACAAGTGGAAAAAACGTCGTGGCCGGCTCGACTTCGTTAGAAACTGGGCCGTAAAACTCCATCTAACTAACTAACTCACACAAAGGTGTCATATAGTCTGTAGATGATGAAAGTAAGTGAAGCTAGTTAGATGTAGAGGTGGTAAGCTGATAACGGTTTACGCAAAAATATTAAAGGAGCTTATGTCTGTCAAGACGAGAACGGAACAGTCCCTATTGGGCGTTGGGTGAGCGAATTGACAGATTGGATATTCTTTTACCAGCCGTAACATGAATCTATCTTTACAACTTTTAAGGGGAAAAAATGAGAGTAAAGTAAACAGTAAAAAAAAACCCGCTTTAAAATGAAAATATAGTCTCAAAAAATAAACAAATACGTAGAATCATATGGTGGCTAACAACATATTTCGGAGTCAGTGACAATTAATTGAAATTTACTCTGTGAACATTACATATCTCCTTTTCACATTATTTGCTACAAAGGTGTTACTTGTTTATAAATATTGTTGTTAAAATTCCTCTCTACTCTCAGAACGGTAACAGTACTCCCGACTTAAAAATATCATGACGGTTATACCTTCTGTTACATATGGTTTGGAAACGGAAAATATCTTCAGTCTTGCAGCTGTAAGCATTGGCATTATTTCTTAAGATAACAAATCAGTGAGACTATAGACGAACTTACACTCTAAAAAGAGTTGGGTAAAATGTTCACCAACCGTTGGTCAGCCAAGTTGTGGATTACCCAAGTAAGTAATATCTAACCACATAATTCACCCATAAATTGAACAATTTTGGACAATTATTACCCAATTTCGGTATTGCCACTTACATGACCAGTATTGGTGATTGTTTTACCCAACTTTTTCTGAACTTACCGTTGTTCTTTCTCAATTTCAAAGAGTTTATCGGAAGGCTGATGAAAACCAACCTAGTTACCTCCACGTACACAATTCTGAGACGTGTTCCTGTTTGAAATCGCGTTTGCGGCAAACCAAGCACAGAATCTTTACAGTTAAGTTTGCTATCGCATTCTTATATACGGTCTTTAAGTCTAATGGAAAGGACTGAAAGGGAATTCCCCCTTATTACATTATCACCGTGCGCATGCACATGCAGCAAATTGAAGTTGTCGGTTTATCCTGGAAATCTTTTCATTTGAGCTTATCTGTTAATTTTGCAAATGATTGAAGCAGAATAGCACGCTTAAGTCATTGAAATCACATTTGGTTAAAAGTTTTTCAGAAACGACCATTTAGGGATGAAAATCTAGCGATAACGTCCAAGATTATCAAGCATAGCAAGTGGAAACGAAATGTTTACAAGAACCTAAGTCAGTTCCGGATTACAGCAATTAAGAAGGTATATTCGAGCCGCACTTCAATTACGGTTTGATGAAGGTTTTATCACTACACTTTACTAAGGTCATTCGCACTCTTGAAAATAACAAGAAAGATGTGATAAGTCTTCGTAAACTAGGTGGGCTTGAACTTCATCCGACCTTCAGACCTTTAAGAATATGTACCAAAATTGTTTGCAATTGCCTAGTAAAGTTTATATTATCTTTGATTGTAACCTATCGATGAAATTTATGTAAATTGTGAGAGCTTATTCTTTTATGTAAGTGTCGTTCAATGTTAACTGTTCCATTAAAAAGAATATGTATGCAAATGGAGTGCTCCCACCATATGAAGTTTTTTTTATCTTTGCGGCAGTGTATCGGTGAAAGCTGATAAGTGAAAGGTTCATAATGTCAGAACATGCATGAAAAAGAAATGTAAAAGAAGCTAGCGAATGAAAAGTGAGCTCGTATGCCCATTCTACAAAATACAGTTTTATTTGCTCTCAAAATAAGATTATGATGACTTCAGTAACTGGTGGCGAAACTCCCTTTTCCATCGAGGATGACAATCAGGAAAGGCATCTCATACCGCGGCTATCCATGTAAGTTTCATCGAACTTACAGTACTTAACAACATTCCATGTGTTTGTGCACCCGATAAGCCCAAACTCAGGGGCTTAGTAAATGCCTGCATTTACCCAAATGTAAAAAAATTCGCCCGACTAATTGGCTCCTTCAGTTAAACCTTTAACGCAGTTTTTTGAGCTTTTAAATAAAGAGTGTGTGGATACAAGATTAATGATTTTATGGAACTCATGAGGAGTCTTAATTTATGGTGAATTAATTAATTAGACGGAGTTTTGCGGACCAGTCTCCAACCAATTGGGTCAAGTCAGGCCGGCTATGGCGTTTTTCCAGTTGTGGCTCACTGGACTGTTTTCCCTACTCTATTGTTTATGCTGAGCACCAAGCGCAATGGCAGAAGTAGGTTCCATTTCTTAAGTCTTGGTAACCAGCCAGTACTCGAACTCCTAACCTCCCGACTGCAAGTCTTAACCACTTGATCATGCAGTCAGTCATTATGGTTAGGTAATTTATCTTACCATGCTGACATGTTTTTGGTAGGTAGTGGAGATCCCAGATAGCAATGATATGGTGGACCACCAGTGGAACATCGGTGGCCAGATCAGCGGTCCTCGAAAGGCCGGCCACCCGGCCTCGAAAGAGGTCCACCGGAGGTCCGCTGGAAAGCCATTTGTGATTACCATATTTATATATGTGCTGTTGGATCCACCCCTCACGATCTTCATGATACATCCATTGATTCAGGACTGGCCACCAAAAGGCACCCATGAAACCAATCATGCTCAGACAGACTACTACAATTTCTCACTCAAATATATGTGAAAAAAGAAAACAAAGACTTCTTCAGTTACAGTTCACATTATACTTCCTCTTCCCTCTAGCTTAAATCAACACAAGACTTAGTGCTCATGTCACATACAGAACCAAAAATAAAAATACTGAATAAAAATATGTGTGTTCGTTAATTTGATTTGGAAGCTCTGTATATATAGGCCCACATCATCCATATCGTCTGGATAAGCAAACCTCTCCGGTACCTACAACATAAGATCTAAAATTTGGGTTTGCTTGAAAACTTCAAGGAATCATTACTTCTTAAGCCATCCATATAATATCAATGGATCTTACGTGATGTTGCCTTTATGTTGTAACAGTTTTTGTAAATTTTAGTCTGATGTAAATAAGGGATGGGACCTGCATTTTTGCTCAGTTTGGCCAGATACTTGTTATATATGCATGGACTTCTCAAAAACAAGGCAACACAGTGAACTGTGAGCTGAACTCCGTTTGTATATTTCATGGTATGCCCCAACATTCTATGAAACAACTAATTACTGGACTTAGTTATGTTACAGAATTGAAACTGTAATAGTTGGTTTAACGGACCATCTTAAGGACGCAATACCACAAATTTTCTACTCCCATCACTGCTGGCAGACACCAGAATAGTGAACAACAGAACAAGCTAAAAAAAAATAATTAACAAAATCAGATCTATGCGATCCCTGTAAAGTTAAATTTGTTTGGAAAAAAGCACTGAACAAGAGGGCAATCCGCGGAGTTGCTAATCTCATCGCTAGAAAACGCCGGACTCACCGTAATTCTATCAAGCTCCTATGGGGATTTTAGCTACAAAAACCTCATGCCAAATTTGATGTGCTAGAAACGCGTTCTAAAAGTGAAAATAATGACGTCAGCGTGTTTTAATTTGGCTTACAGGATGTTACTGATCAAACGCAGTAGGTGTGTCACCGATACGCGCACACGTTAGAACCTTAGCAACAATTGTTGCACAATGTACGCCTGGATCAAAAAATAGAGACACGCGCAATTAACGCAGTGACATCGGTACATGACCTCTGTGAGGAGCTTGCACCAATGGTCAAATTCATCGGAGGCACTAGTTGTTCTAAAAGACATCCCGCCATGTACCACATTTCTGTACTTAGCTTCCGTGTGAGTTTGTCCTCCAGAAGGTGGTTGCGTTAGTTGGCTTTTACACGCGTGTAAGCTCCCTATAGACGAATCTGATTAGCGCTTGTTTTAAGCGACTTTAGGCCGCCATTAGTGGGGTCCATCAGCCTAAAACCCTCTTTATTTATTGTTACCATGAATATCAAACCTTCGTATTTAATGAACTTGGAGAATTTAAGATACAAATTAGTGTACAACCATCCATGACAGAGGTAAGCAAGCAAATCGAAAGATTTAAAGGTGTTGGACCCCAGTTATGGCCCACTGAAATCAGACCATCACTTGCTGTACGGATTCGTGTATAGAAAGGCCGAGACGAACAAAACGCGTACCATTGCATGTTACACCAACAAATTCGGACAGCTAATTAACCAAGCAGATACGCGCGTTTAGCCTACGTACCACACATGCATTACGAAGTCTACTGCGTGCGGCCACACGCGTCATTAGGGAGCTTTAGATTACACGACGTGGCCAGGGCGACGCGGCGTTTTAGCCCCCAGTTCACGTCTTCGAGCTAACGTCCGCGCCCTGAAAATATTGCGCTTTAGATTTCTACGACGCGGCATGAAAGTCGCGTGGTGATATTCGAACTTCGTTTGAGAAGCAGACGCGCAAGCTGTTAATGGCAACAATAGAGGCTTTTCACATGACGTCATAATACTCTCCGGCGGCCATGTTGGAGTACATGTAACTACGTAGTGAACCATACGGGACGCGCTTGCTCGTTGAATTTGTACACACCGTGCATGTCGCAGTGCACACTGTGCAGTGCGTTCGGCACAAAACCACGTGTATTTGGCGTGAATGTCCTCCAGCATGGCGGTTCCGTGACGCAATTGCAAAGCCTCTATATTTAGCGGAAACGTGTAAGTCAAACTAACTGATTATGTAGGCCTACTTTGGAGAGTGGAAAACCATCGAGTTCGTAAAGCAATTGCAGTGGTTATTGAACTGATATCATGGACGACGATGAATTTATGAATTTCAGCTATTAACAGCATTTTATGTAGTGCGTTTTTAGTATAAGCACATTAGTGAGCTTTAGATTTCACGACGCGGACCTCATCTACAACGAAGTGACATCATTTGTGTCTATGCCGTTTTCGAACGCAACGTGAAATAACGCTATACGAAGTTGTGAAATGGCAGAGGCAACGCAATGGGTGACGTCATTGCGTTGTAGCTGACGTCCGCGTCGTGCAATCTAAAGCTCACTATTGCCGAATAGAACGACGCGCAAGTCAAATTGTCACTTCCGCGTGCACCGATGTTTGTGAATCTACGAGGCGTTATTTTCCGTCTTATGAAACGGTAACAACTATTGACTCACAATACTTTCAAACCCCATACAATTAAAGAAGAAGATTTTTACACGCAAGACAATTGTGGAACTGGTTTGCTACATCTTGGACAGGGCTCTACGGGACACGCATATTTTCTCAGTTTGGGGCACATCTTCACCACCTGTAAACAAAAGCCAACAACCAGCAGTTTTTTAAGTAAAACCGTACATTTGACCTCCTGTTACGCGACTTCAAACCTGAGTTGCCATGGCAACGAAATATTTTGACAGAACATGTCACTCCTGTTATAAGTTTCATGTTTCATGTCGGTGCAATGTTTTCCCCTGGAATTATGTACAAAAAACGATTTTGACTCAATTTGACCTTTGACCTTAGACCGTCACTTCCAGAGTCTGTTGCCATGGCAACCATATATTTGGGTAGTTCTAGTCATCCTCATGACATGTGCGAAGTTTCATGTCACTAAGATGTTTCATTACCGAAATACAGACAAAAGTATGATTTTACCTAAATTTGACCTTTGACCTTCACTTCCGGGAATCTGCGAGACACAAATTCCGACCCTGGGGTATCTTTCCACCAAGTTTGGAAAGGTTCGGTCCAGCCCACTAGTTAAGTTCTAAGTTTCTGCTTTTTTCACTTGAAAATAGACACTTCCACTTTCATCACGTGACATTAAATGTCTGTTGCCATGGTAACCATGCATTTTGGTAGTTCTAGATATCCTCATGACACATGCAAAGTTTCACATCAATGCCATGTTCCTTTACAGAAATACGGTAAAAGACCAGAAATACAGCCAAAAATCCCCCAAATGATTATTATCGAAATATGACATCTGACCTTTGATCTTTGACCTTCACTTCCGAAAGTCTGCGAGACACAAGTTCTAACCCTGGAGTACCTTCCCACCAAGTTTGAAAAAGATCGGTTCAGCCCACTATGAGGAGTTAGAGTCACAAATTTCCTCTTTTTTCGCTTAAAAATAGACACTTACCCTTCCATCACGTGAACTTCGATACCTGTTGCCACGGTAACCATATGTTTTGGTAGTTCTATATATTCTCATGACATGTGCAAAGTTTCATGTCAGTGTGATGTTCCATTACAGAAATATAGTAAAATATATGATTTTCACCAAATTTGACCTTTGACCTCTGATCTTTGACCTTTACTTCCGGTTATGCAATATGTACAGTGGTTCCACCTAGGGTACTTTCCTACAAAATTTGAAGAAAATCGGGTGAGCCGCTTAGGACATATTAGCAAAACAAAAAATACACACATACACTCACACACTCACCCCCCCCCCCCCCACACACACACACGGATACGTTTTGGCCCCTCACACAGAACTGGAGTTTTGATTACCTTGGGGGACCCCAACTTAGGTTAAACCTTTGGACTAGTAACTTGGGGGCACCAACCATTACCATGACAACAGTTCCAATTTCGGCTGGCATTCCCATTTTTAGCTAAACGGGCAAAGTGATTACAATATCTCATCCTCCTCACGGAGCGGTGAGATAAAAATAATAATTTGTTCTTTATGTTAAAAATGAATACAAGATTAGTCAGGCACGGTTTGCATGCCTCAGAAGTACTAGAAATTATCCTTGATAAAATGCACTTACTAGTTTTACATAACCTACAACTTAAAATTTTTGAAGTAAACCCATGCAATAAAGGACTACTGATTTGCTTACAAAATGGTGAAAATTACCATTAAATTTATATGCAAAGCCTAATTAGTTATGCTGAAGTGAGCCTGAGCCTATCAACTATCCCCACTGTAAACAAGGAAGGTCATTAGACTGCATTTAATCAATCAAACCCACTAACCCAGTCTCACAAAGGTATAAACTGTGATTTGAATTTTCTGAAGCTTTTATACACTAAAACTGTGTTTTTCAACCTTTTGGCACACTTATTTAACAAAGTAGTTAGTCCTTTTAGTGTGTTCATGAACAGTGTTCAGTGTTCAAGAAATTAGCCATTGAAGTTGATGCATTTTCTATAAGAAAAAATAAGTGCAACAAGCAGGTGTGATGTCATGGACTCACATTTTTGGCTAACATCTTGTTTTCCTTTATTTATTATCCTAGTATTTTGACCTTGAGTTCAGTATGGATGCCTTAGCTCTTAAGTGTTGTGAGTTTTGAAAATGGGTTCACTTACAGCATCTATAGAGCATAATAGGTGAGTTGCATAAAAGTGGTTGTACATTATTCAACGATGTGACTCTTAAGACATAATGTGCTTCCTTGCTTCAAGTTAATTTTATATAGAAATTTGTCACATTCAATTGCTCACATCTCGAGAACCAAATACGTCTGGGATGGCAGGCCACTGCCACCGATGTCATGATCCACGAGCCACCACCAGCTACCACTTTGCCACTGGCGAACCGTCGGAGTTTGCTATTTGTGATATTGAGACCATTTACCTTATCATATTGACATCCGGTCAGACAAAAAGGCTCAAGTTTTCCCATGTTGTTCGGTATGCACTGAGTTAACAGTGTGGGAACTCTGTCTTAGCATTTCGACTACCTCGGTAAGCTTGCATAGCCTGCATATGACTGGTCATGTCAAGGTAACTTTTTTCACCCATGTCGAGAGAAAAAAGGAAAACTCAAAAAAGAAGGGGACAGGAAAGAAAGGGGGAAGGAAATAGAAATATGAGAAAAGAAAGTGGGCCAACTATAACATCAAAAGCAAGATTGATCTGCATTCATGGAACACTGTTTTGGTCAATGAACATTGATTAAGAAGAGTATATGAACCTTCATTAGTTTAGTCGCCTAACATATGACTTCCACTTTTATCGGAGGTCGGAAAGACTTTCCGCTCTTGCTATCCTCAGCTTCATATCAACATAATATTGTCTCAAAAGGGTAGAATTTTCGGCGCGCAATACATCCTTAATACAGGATACAGGGGTGTTCACATTGGCAAGAAATATCGAAAAACTTAGCTACTGCTTACAGGCCCAAGACATGCCATTTTTGGATGTCTGAGGGGTCACGATTTTTCAAAATTTTCTTTACGCTCCTACAGTATGCATGATGCTATTGACCCCCGGACACTCAGGTCTGGTTACGCCATTGGTCAAATTGCCTTGAATTTTTCACAGATTGCACTTTAAAGTGGGCATGACACGACCACAAAAACTTTTGTGTATTGCAAGATTCGATACAGTATTTTACTAATATCATCTCACACCCCATTAAAAACCTATAAAATTCGGCATAAATGAAATTCGAAGGAAAATGTTCCAAATCCAATTTCGAAAAATGCCACAACATGTCACCTGACTTTTATGGCGCAATTGGCGCCACAAACCCCGCCCTGTTTCAGAACGGGCATCCACATGTGGAACTAATGTACGCTTGGTAAAGTAATCTTATCTTAGCAACGATGGAAACGATTGCATCACAATACTCGTCCAACATACAGAGCGAAAGGCGCGGACCATGGTGGGGATTCGGAGCAAATCATTGGCCAATATGTTCGCGTGCATAGGCGTGTAAAAACAGTTCTTAGTTAGCATTCTTCCAGGCATGAACATTGGAGTTAGTGGTCAGCTACTTTATTTTAGACGGGTTTTAACGACGTTTTTTGCGTTCCATATAAAACATATCAAGAAATGAACCAACCGCGGACTTATATACATGGACAGAGCACGTAACGTGTACGTGCTATCCGTAGAGTGTCGCAACCGACTGGGACAAAAAAAAAGCGCATCATGATGGCCACCGTGAAGCTATAAATCGACTGATTAAACTGATTTGACGACGATTCTGTAATATTTTAAACAAAATGTAAATCTGAATGGGGAAATATCATGTTCCTGCGATACGTCAGCTGATTTTGACCTTACCTTGACATATTTCAAAAATATTTCAACTTTCTTGCAAAATCTCGGATTAACTTCAGCAAGTTCAAACTCTCGAACTTAACTAAACCATACATAGCAGACAGCCATTTGGCGCACTTGTTCTCACAGTAAGGTAGCGACAATCTACCGTGAAGTACTCTCTGTCCATGTATATGAAGTCCGTGGAACCAGCTAAGTAACTTGCGTAATATTAACGTGTACAGTTACCCTGGCCACCCGAGCACCCAGGGTAGCACGGCATGGTATAAGTACTACTACTATACTACTCGGCGATATCGCGTTACGAAGAGGGCCGGTAAGATGCCTTGTCTGCCATTCCTATAAAGTTAGCCTAAGCTAAATAAGTTTAGCATCAACCTGTGCTGCTGGCACTCGATCCTGAGAAGAAAAAAGAGGTCCATGTTAGACTGTATTGTTGCACAACAAAAGCTGGTTTCTTTTTTTGCTTAACAAGTTTTCAGTGCTGGCTAACTTAGGCTAGGGTAGGCTTAGCCTAGTCACTGAACGTGACCATACGTATAATCCGCTCCTTCTGGTCACTCCTTACTACGAAATGAAGTGTATAGCATAGGAACGTAATGCTGGGTCCCGTTCAAGGGCTAGGGTAGGCTAGGCTAACTTAGGCTAGGCCTAGCCGCCTAGGTCTACGTTGGGCCAAGGCCCTATTGTTGTTACGTAGCCAAGTAATAAAGCCAACAGTACTAGGCTTACTCACTAATGTTGTGTCATTCCCATTGTAACCTTTGGCCTAACCTAGGCTAGTAATATAAGCCCGTTAGCCGCACATAACACAAATGTGAATGTGAAGTGTGGTTGCCAATGTTAACACCAGTTTTAAGTCACACCCACTTCAGTCGGGAAGAAGCAACATGTTGGCCCTTGGTTCTCTCTGACTTAATTTGAGGCTGCACTACTTGAATCTCATCTTGCAACTGCCAATCGCAGTCCTATAAGGCTATATCCTCACTCTGGTGTACATTACACCACTGTTGGAAATCCTACAATTGAGTTGAGGTGTGCAAAGTCTTGTAAGTGTGCAGCTAAGTATAGGCCTAGCATTAGGCTAGTTGCTGTACACTTACAGTATCTTTGCTCTAGATAGTTAATCACTTCTAGTCCTATTATTATGAATATACTGTAGGCTAGTCATAATAAAAAAAGGGCCCCCTTCGAGCCCACAGGTTGTCCCATAGCCTAGCTGGTGACTGTATTTTGAATCGGTTGGTAATTACCTTGTGTTTTAACAGTTAATTTCCATCATCATCTTTAGAATCTAAATATAAAATGATTTACTATCGGTTGGATGCATGGAAAAGGAGAAAGCACAGAAGTTCATACTAAATACATATACAGTATTACAATACAATAAAACAAGAAGCTTACTGTACCCCCTCCTCCCAAAAAGAAATGATTGAATTAGCAACCACACAACAGACAGTGAAGTGCTCACAGATTGTTTTTGCCTTGTTCTGACAAGTTTTTGCATGAAGGTATTCTTTTGTTCAGTAATGTGGTAAGATGTTAAATAAAAACAATTTTGTAAGGGTTTTGGTTACAGGCTGTAGCTTTAAACATAACCAGAGCAGTTTTGAAATAAATTATTCAATGATCTATAGGCCTAGTCTTAGAATTTTCAGATTCTGAAAGAGTGCTGAGGTATGATCCAAGTATTTAGCATTAAAAATTAAATGTAAATATTTTCCTTTATCTGTTTTGAAAATAATACAGAATTTATTCCCCCAAACTCCTGTACAATAGTTGAGGTACAGTATGGATAAAAAATTGTGCAATAAAAAATATTCAATGTATCTATTTAAATCACTGGCTTAACGTATCAGTGCCATACTTTTAGAATGATTTCATGATAAATTTACAATGTGCTCTTTCCACATTAGCTTGTGGTCAATCAAAACACCCAGAAATGTTGTAACATACAATTAACATCATCTAGATAGAATGAGTTACACTGAAATGTAAGTTTATGGTCCTATTATAGAAAACAATTAGTTTATTTCATGTTCAGAGATAATTTTTTTACTGCAAACTTAACACAAGAAGTTTAACACTGACTTGTTCGCACTCATTGATTGACTGACTCATGGTAACATGGTAGGCCTACGTCAAGTACTGTACACACATGAGGAGAAATAAACTATGCCCATGTATATATTGGTTTGGGTTGATCTTAAAAATATTTCTTCTCATGAGAATTTGGTGGCACTAAATTGATCGTGAGTGACACAACAAACGAAACTTGAGTGGCACGACACATCAAAATTTTACAGTTGTATTTCTACAATTACAATTTTTTTTGTTTCTATGATAAGAGAAACCTATGCTATCATGATGGCATGTGTATGTATGTGTGTATGTGTATGTGAGTGGGTGTGTGTGTGTATGTGTGTGTGTGTGTGTTTGTGACACTTTGCTTGTTAGCATGATATCTCAAGATAGGAATGTCTGACAGTTTTCAAACTTGGTACATGGATGGGCCATATTGAGAGGACGACCCCTATAGTTTTTGGCGGAGGTCAAAGGTCATCTGGGTTTACCAGGGGTCAATTTCTGAAAACTTTGTTAGCATAATATCTCAAGATAGGAAACTTGGATAGATTTCATATTTGGTATGTGGATGCCTTATGGTCAGAAGATGGTCCCTATTGTTTTTGGCAGAGGTCAAAGGTCATCTGGGGTCACGGGGGGTCAAAGTCTGAAAATCTTGTTAGCACGATATCTCCAGACAGGAAACTGGGATAGATTTCATATTTGGTATGTAGATGTGTTATAGTCAGGAGATGGTCCCTATTTTTTTTGGCGGAGGTCAAAGGTTATTTGAGGTCACCCGGGTCAAAGTATAAAAATCTTTTTAAAGCGACATCTCAAGATGTCTATCTATCTATGTATGGCTTTTGTGGAGGTCAAAAGGGTATCTGGAATAACAAAATTTTTTGAACATGCTAGTATAACATTTGAATGAGAAGATAATGGTGCATGATGGCAAATTTGAAACAGTTATTTCATCATGAAATAGCTTTAATAATTCACAAATGTATCCCTTTTCCATTTTAAAAATTTTGAATGGGGCTCAATGGTTCATTTCTGGCTGTTGAGCCTTTCATGCCTAACCCTACTTATGTGTCTTTCTCTTCCATTAATAGTGCAAATTCTTTACATCATCAAAGCAAGGTAATTGACTACAAGGTACAGGTATATTCAGGACCAAACTTATGATCAACCAAAGAAAATAATTTGGAGACAAATCTGTTCCAGCACAATTTTTCTTTACAAGACATTTAAGGAAAATATGGTACGGTAAATAATGTTGTGTCACTTACGCACCATGATCACAAGATAGCAAATGAATATTATGTGAAGAGAAAAAAGCTTCAAACTAGGGTTCATCCATGTCTGTCTCATGGTATGACATGAATAACTGGTATCTTGCCATGATATATCCACTGAGTGCAAAGAAAATTGCAAAACATATGGATGTCGTGTCACTCCCGTTTGAGACTGATATTGCAGAATTAAGGTGTAAATAAGCATTTTGATTGCCTAATCCAGTTACAATGTATTTTAGCCTAGTATGACCAAGGTTATTAATTAATTTCCTCTAGTCTGAACTACATATTTTGACTACTAAGTCCCAATTAATCTGTTTAATCTGTATTTGAGCGTGAGTGACACAACAATTTTTTGTGAGTGACACGACAACAGTTTGGCACATCATATGAATTAACGTAAATGTTTAAAAGGGCTTATACTTCACACAATATCACTAGTTATTAAACTGTCTTTGCCCATGCATTAGTGTCCTTCAATCTTGAGTAAGCTGTGAGCTATCAAACTTCTCTTGTTTTTAAATCGTGAGTGACATGACAAATGATATTACAAAAGTTCAAGTCCAAAATTTATTCTGAAGAGGAATTCAAAATTTGTTCAATCTTGATAGAGAGTTAGAAGGTATACAAAGTTTATACATCAGCAGCAAACGCTCCTCATTCCATCAATTTGGGATGGTAATAACTAGCAATTTAAAATTTACACCATAATTGCATATATATTATAAGATTCAAAATTGCCTGTGATGTTGATTTGCTATATCGCAATGAAGATGAGAACAATTAAGGAATCAAATACTGTTGGAAAAGTACAGTGTAGAGTCCAACTATTGTCTCCCTCATTACAAAAATACCAAAACTTTTTGTCTTCCCCAACTTCATGTTCACACTCTCATGTGCACTTATGTTTGGAAATGGCCATATGTTGTATTAACCACAATAAAGCATTGGCATTCAGCTTGTACTATTAAATAACTGCAGGCTTCTCTTCACTTGGACAGTGAAATATTCAACAGTACTACTTCTAAAAAAAAAGTTCACTGGTTTATTGACTTCAACCTATGGAGTGAAGCTTACTGGAAAGTGGGTTACAGCCCTATATTCCGACACCCCTAAATTCCAACAACTCGATATATTCCAACAAATCCATTACATTTCAGTACTGTCTTTGTTCCTACATCCATATTCTGACAATTTGATTATTGATGAATATAGATATTGTCCATTGGAACATAGGGAACGGGGCTCGTATGAATTGAGGGGTGCAGTTGTCAGGGGAGACTTTGTTGGGGGGGGGGGGATTTTGTGTAGGTAGGGTTTCCATTTCGTCATGACAGAAAAGGAGAACAGCCTTCGCCACCATCTGAGTGGAGCCCCACCATGGTGTGGCGTGTAGCGTACCAGAAAATTTTTGACCTTAACAAACCCCCCCAGATGGCCAAAAGCGCCCCTTCCTGGTGTTCTAAGCTACATGATTACAGCCGTGAAAATGTGGTAGTAGTAGTAGTAGTGTGGACCAGTCTCATGATAGTGTTTTGAATGTATAAGTCTCCTACATTATTCAGCCCCTGTTGCAATCCCTATTGCTATTCATTACACGTAGCCTTCTAATGAAGGACTATGCAAAGGCCTATACTTGTTGGGCAGATGTGAAAGGTATGATGAACATAACATATTGCATGTAATCTAGGCTCTAGGCTGGTTTGCACTGCATATTGTTGAGAATTTTTACATTAGAATTTTCAAAATGGAGGAATTATTTTCAGCATCTGGCGAGGTGTGAGCCCAAACGGAGGACAGGGTGCGCAAAAGCCGGATTGTCAGGCCAAAAGCCGGATGAATGGACACCTTATGTGTAAGTGACCATGTGGTCCGAATTTAAAGGGTGAGACTTGACACCCCACTACCTTTTATTGAACTTGCACTTAGTCGTAACTGATGAAACTTAAGACAACTGACTCAGACTCTCCAGCCACTCCAATTTGTGAAAGTTTTGGGTGCAGTATAAGATGATCTTGTTTAGTTTTAAGAGTAATTGACATTTCTGTTGAAAATGTGCAAAGCACATTCAATTACATATTTGGCCTTTTTTCAAGCCAGAACTTCAAATTATCAAGCCTCGTATCAAATTGCCTATCCAACTGTGTGGAGAGTGGTTCTGTTGCGTGACACTTTTGCCATAAACACTAAAATATAATGTAGCCCAGCAGTTCTTAAACTTGGTAGATGGGCCCCTTATCTGTATATTTTGTGATCTGCAGACCCCAGTGGCTTTGCCCGTAAGCTTAGATGTGGGAAAATTTTGTAACTATAAGTCTTTAAAACAGTTTTAAAGTTACCACAACATTGCATATGCTGTAGGAGTGTAGGTGAAATATCTGATCTCATCGAAGCTCTTCTATCTAATCCAGTGGTTCTTAAACTTGGTAGATTGGTGGCCCTTATCTCTATATTTTGTGATCTGCAGACCCTGGTGACTTTGCTCGTAAGCTTAGGTCTGGGAAAATTTTGTAACTATAAGTCTTTTAAACAGTTTTCAATTTACCGTAAATATCTCATCTCATCTCATCGAAGCTCTTCTATCTAATCAAAACTTCCCATAACTAAAGAATCAAATCTTTTATTCCCCATACTATAATACTGAGGTTATCAATGTATTATTGGTATTATTTTCTCTTGAGGCTAAGGCCTTTTGCAGACCTTGTGTAGTAGTTGCGGACTCCTTGGGGTCTGCAGACCCTAGTTTTAGAACTGCTTCTGTAGCCTATTCTAGACAAATAAGCCCCAACACCGAACCATAACGTTTAAGGGCTAACTTACAGTCTTAGCAATAACCCTGGGCCCAGTATGTGTAATGTTTACCATGATTTGTACAGTAGCAATGCTAAAAATGCATCACAGTAATGTCCTTTGGATGTGTCATGGTTATCAGAAAGAAGACAAGACTATAGGCCTAGTAGGCTAAAGGTGGAAATTATTTGAGTGATCAGTGGTCAAATGAGGGTTGCCCTTCTCTTTGTTCGATCCATCTTTCATCAATTGAGTTGTGCACATCTGTTTACGGTATAATATTTGACAAATTTTCAGTCAAATGAGCATTGGGTCTAACTTTGCTTCTGTTAAATTAATTGTTCAATCACTGGTCAAATGAATGCTGCAATTTTGTTTGTTTCATCAAATGGTCAGTGAAATTAATTCAATGGCATACTTTTGCAAAATGTCAGTCAAATAATATGACCTTCTTGCTGCCAAGAACCCAGCTGAAAATTCTGTTAGTCCTCCTTTGGGACAGTGTGTACAAGTAGTACTGTAAGGGGGGTTCTAAAACCTGTGACAACATTATGGCCATGATGCATGGAGCTCACTGTCACAGCTGAATAAGGCGCTGAGTATACTTTTTCAATGTTATGTATTTGTATGTTTAGCTACTGTGTTGTAATATATAAGGTAGACTGATGAGTGTTGTAATGGGCCTAATTATTGTCTGATCAGTCTAAATGTAAATTATTCATTGCATCTGTCATTGGCACATTCATAAAGAAATAGATTGACAGTACAGTAGTTCATTATTTGCTAGTGAGCAGTGTTCCCCTAAATTGCCATCTTGGCGCTCCAACAATACCTTTCCATCATGGCACAGAAAATTGACATGATGGAAGATTAGCCTCCAAGGAGATTTGTCATGGCTACCACAGTTTTGAAGGAAAATTCTGCGGTTGCCAATTATAGAACCCAACCCCTGTTTCATTACTCCCATTCTAGCTGGGTCAATGAGCAGCAGTTTTGATTGCCATTCTGGTACAAAATAAGCCCAGCAACTTAATACAACATAAAACAAACTCTGAAGTAAGTCATAACAAAAATAGGATCGACTTACTTAAATAGTGCATTGAAGGGCTTAATACATGTATCCTTTCAGATTATTTTGAGATAAATTGCTATCAAATGTCAGGCTCCATGGCCATTTTCAGTTGCTTGAATGGGCACATTATACTGTAATTAATACTGAGAACAGTTCTTGATGAGATTGAGCATTGGGTACTTTTTTCAAAATGTCTGCATCACTTTTGACTGGAAGGATCTCTCAGAGAGGTGACAAAGTAGGCTGGCCAATTTTGTTAGTCCTGTCCACTACAATCATTCATCAAGGGTTTAAACATGTTGAAATTACTAATAAACAAGATTTACTCCCACCAATGAGAATATTCAGTGTAAGCCATCGTATGCCTAAAGGCAGGCATTAACAGAAAATGTTGCTGTTCACTGTACTTCATTTGATGTGTTAACATTTTTTCATAGTTACAGTATATCTATGGGTTCTTCATGTGCGGAGACTGACAGTTTGGGAGAAGCAGTAGTAAAAGGTACAATCTGTCAAGCAAGTACCTTAACCAATTACATTCTATAGTGAAGTCTCCATTATCAGAGAACAGTTTCAGTAGTCCAAGGGCAAGTAATTTGTTTGCATTAGATACCTGAACATCCTATTAAATGATTTGCATTCTGTTGGCAAGTTTTCAGTACAGTTGTTTAATATAAAGTAGTAGACATCCAGGTACCTAGACAGTAAACAAGTCAGGTGTTACCCTGTGAATTTTTAGAGAGGATGTCTACGTCTTGAAAGCCTGGCAAGAGGTATGGTACAGTAGGAAAAAGGTCTGGGGAATTGATACTGTTTGCATGCAGGCCTTGAGTAAACGTTTTTACAGGTGTGCAACAAATGGTACTCATCAGGAAATTAAAGGAGTGTGCCAGCTAGTGTTCTGCTTTAGATTAACATGGAGTCCCATTCTTCATATGTGTGCAAAAAAGATCACACTCCTCACAACAACTTGAGGCAAATCATGGTTGCACACCTAGTTCTGTGTTTAGAATAGCATGACAAGATTTTGCTATAAATTTGATATCTAATATTTTTACTGCATAGAATCTATCTGCAACCAGTTGTTCTACTGTGCTTAATGTGCCACCATAGAGCTTAATTATTAGTTGGTACCATGTTAGGAAAACAAGCAACAGCTGTATGCTTCTTATAAAATAACATGTGAGTTAGTGTGTTGTACTGTTCTGCATTCTACCAGTACAATATTTGACAGGGTAGCATTCAAAAACTGTAGTATGATTATTGCAGGTACAGAACACTCATGGCTTTTCCACTGCTCTGTAGATAACAGCCTTTCTTGGTTCAATGATGGTACTGTATGTGCTTTATGTAATATTCATGAGTCAGTTGTGGTTGCTTTTCAAATTGTCAGATTGTACAAAGTTTAGCTTTACTTTTATGACATTCAGAAATCTAAAAAACATGGAAGTAGGGAGATTCCAGGGTTGCTCACCTCTCACTTAAAGAGACCATGACTTGATTATTTTGGTTGGTTTAAGTTTCCCACGAAAGATAAGTACCAAACAACCTCCTGGTGCTCTTGGTTCAAGGACAGTACAGTACAGTACAGTACAGTACAGTACAGTACAGTACAGTACAGTACAGTACTGTACTGGGCTTTATGCAATATTCATGAGCCAGTAAATGGAGTAGCTGGGCCATTCTCATGTGACATACATGACACATGGAAGGGGATTTTCTCATATCAACCCAAATCCTCTACTAAGTAACAAAATATGACTTGTCATGCTGGGAATCATATTGAATCATCTGATCAAATATACTTCAGGTGATTGAAAATCAAGACAGTTGAGTCTTTACTAAGGAAATGGGAGGAAATGCTCCGTCAGATATAATTGTTGAAAATGCATTTACCAGGGCTCACAATAAGTAGTTACTCAGCTTTCCCCAATGAAATGATTTTTGCCAGGGACAAGCAATATCTGATTTCCTACATAGTTGTTCATGTCAAGCCACTAACACCTGTACCTGTCTAACCATTTCTTGTTATCCTGATCATGCTATTGTTTAGAAGCAAAATTCTGCTCTGCAGGATTTTACTGAAAAACTGTACAATAGTGTACATTTTTGCAGCAACTCCCAAACAACTTTTATTCTGTGCTAGTAGACTGTAAGTATGCACAATTCGCAATGAAATCTTTCAGTACGCCGATAGTTTTTGGAGGGGCAACTGATTTAAGTTTTTTAACCAGTGGTTATTAGACAGCAAATTTTCAAACCCTAATATCAAGCCCTAATTAAAAAGAGCACAAATTCTTCAAGTAGGCCTAGAAGCAGTGTACTGTACATTACTATAAAATTATTGGTTTTGGAATGAAGACCTGCAAAATGGGACTATTGGTGAAATCCCAAGTGCTTTGTGGATAACTGGGAGTAATATATAAAAAATTATCCGCAGTTGCTATGTCAGAAAGTAGGTATATGAACACAGAAGTTTCCTTCCATGTGTTTGCTCTTGTTAAACTACAAATACAGTAACAAGGACAAAATCTTATTCTCCAAGTCAAGTTGCAATCTTTACTCTGGTGGTACAATCCAGAATGAGCAAGTTACAGTATCTGCAGGCAGATTTGGTTCATGTATTGAAAGGCCAAGAGCAGTCACCCCCAGTTGAAGTAGGGTAGTAGACTGTCCTGTTTCATGATTGGCAGTTGATAGTCATGTGACATTTTTCATCTTCAAATGTGAAATATTCTCGAAGTAACGTACTGCTTGGTTCAGCCTGAATATGCAAATTTGAAGTCATAAAATACGATGGAAGATACTTTGAATAGAAATAAGTTTGAAAATGGTGGTATTTAGCTGTTGCTTCAAAATAAGTTTTGGACAACTGTTATTGACCTTTAAATTTACTGTATGTTCAAACCATTAATGCATCATTTGAGCATTGAACTCAAGTTTCTCTTAGTTGAAAATTTTCATACTTTGCTACTGGCCAATTGGAAAAGGGGTCTTTCATGGTACAGTATTGGCAGTAAATCCAAGGGCACAGTATGGTGCAATAGCAAGTCTTGAGCAAAACAAAGAAGTTTGTTGTGCAGTCCCCCCTGAGACTTTGCTCCAGTGTGTTGATGTATCGCCCAATGTGAATAGTCACTTGGGGTGCTTTCACACTTGATCCGGGTCTGATCGCCTGATGTTATCAGCATATTGAATAACGTGTATGGCTTGATCCCGGTGCATTTACACTTGTCTCGTACTCTGATCCTCTTCTATGCTTAAGCGGAAGTCGCATTATGAAATACAGGCACATGCGCATGCGCACCAAAGTGTAAACAAAAAAATAGACCCTGTACACGTACCATGCATACGGTACCTTGCCTCACCCTTGGTCTGGCAAGCATTTACACTACAGATTTGATCGCCTGCGCAGGGTCTGATCCTCCCCCATACTAGGATCAAAATCGGGCGATCAGATCCAGATCTGATCTGCTTCTACACTACAAATTTGATCTCGAGCAGGACCCTGCGCAGGCGATCAGATCTGGATCAAGTGGAAACGCACCCTTGATGGACCAAATTTACCTAGATTATTTAGAAAATTCAACTGTGGAGCATTCATAGTAACTAGCCCTGTCAGTGTGCAGCGGTGTCTTCAGGGCATTCACGCTAGGCATACAGTAAGCATACGAATAGTCGCAGATGTCTGTAGTGTGAGATGATATCTGTTTGTATAAAATATTACAGTTGTGGATGTTTGGGAGGGAGAATAAGGTGACACCAAAACAGGGGTATAGTCTAATAGTCTACCTGGCAATTTCATTAATGGCTTTTGGAAATGATGTGACTGTACTTGTCTTATGGCATTGTGCAATTTCAGTGCACCTAATATCTGTAGAATATTAAAAGTACATATTTTAGGAATTGGCAAAACTCACATTGTCATGGTAGCTTCTTTCATCAATGTTAAGATATCAATTTAATCACTTAAATCAAAATAGTCCATTGCACAAATCAAATATTTTGTGGCATTCTTGTTTTAGAACTCACCAACTACATTTTCCTTTTAAATTAAAAATGATAAGCAAGACCTTGTGTGACCTCCTGTATTCTTCCATAGCATACTGTAGAGAGAGAAGACTAAGTTATTTAAGTCAATTCATTGATATGTTAAACACCAAGAGTATAATCCTGCTTGATAACTATCTCTTGTCTGGTCACTGAAAAAACAGAAACCTTGCAAGTTTGTGAACAAAAGATTGAATTGTGAGAGGGAAGCAAGTTTAAACATAACATGAATTTGGGACAGTTATTTAGGAGTGAGTGGATCTTAGCTGTGTGGTGAGAATGACAGATAAAGATCAAAGTTTTAAACACCCAGTGAACTACCTGCTGAAATCCACTGGTCGATGGATATTTTGCTTGACTTGCATACTTACTTGTGTAAGTAGGGTGATGCACAGATACCCACAGTCTGGGAATATTTACATTTTGTGGTTAAAATTTCAGATCTCAGAAGCTTGGCATCATACCGTACCTCTGCTGAATCAAGCCTTAAGTCTTAACTGTAATGTAACTGGAAATTGTCTTCAGAGGAATGACCCTGTTCATACAGTAGTTTAATGACTCCATGTTAAGTTCTCTGCCATGAAAGTGTCTTCATCTTGTGAAAATAAAAAAATCAACTCTGCTGTAAAAAATGTAATGGTTTACTCTACCCACCTGTTATATTCAAAGTGTTGAATTGCTGTAACTGACAGTATACAGCCTACAAGATCAGCAGAGAAATACTTTGAGTTCTTACAGTTTCTTCACAAGTTGTGATCTTACCCCAAATGTTTTAATGGAACCAAACAATAGGGTGGAATGGGAGGGTGGTAAGGGGTCAGCCAGAAACTCAGTAAAGAGGGTTGGTGGGAGGGGGAAATTTATTACGCTAAGTGGCAAACCCCAAGTCCAAATTGATGCTCTCTAATAGTGTTTGCACGGGTACTAATAATTAGGACCCATGTACCCGATGGCCATACCCGTCGGGTACCTGGGTTACCCAGTGTTACGGTGACTAAAAGATATGAGCATTTTGCAAGGCATACTCCATAAGACATGCATAGTAACATTAACATCTGTATTGGATATGTATAGCGATCACGTTCCCAAGTTCAAAAACATTTGATTCGTTAGCAGGTTAAATCGTCTCGTTTTGTTTTAGGTCAAAATAACAAGTAAAAAAAGGACGTAACAGAAAACAGTCAAATAAAAAAATTATACTTCTCAAGACCTACATCAATTTGATATTTGATATTGAATTTTTGGACGCCTACTGGAAAAGCTACGTATAAGAGCTCGAAGCTTCTCCTTTTATAACACTGATGTAAAAGTATCAACTAATCAAAGCCCTGTATTATGGGATTCTCTTGCACGTCAAAATGTACCGCTTGTAAACAAACAACGTCATGTTTCTGAACTTCCTCCACACTACTTCACAATGTGGGTTGGAATTTTCACTAATGGGGTATGTACGTTCTTACGTAGCTAGCCTCATTTTGACATCCAGGCACGGCAACATAGCTTTCACACATAAACTTCGTAGTCTGCTCAAGAGCCATTTTGGGGAAAAATAACGTAATATGTATGGCCTGTTTTAAAAAAAAATTGTGAATTTTTACGGTGTTATGACATTAATGTCTTTTTGATTTCGTGTTGATTTGCGTAAAACTGACACCTTTAACCATTAAGAAATATTCGAGGATTATACTCAAGGTGGCATACCGTATTAATAACAATTAAGATCGTACATGCAAGGCTCAGTTTACCTAGTTACGTTACGGGCACTGTCTTTGCCAACTGGGCAGGGGTGATACAGTATGTCTTGCTACGTCTGCGTGAAACAGTACGATCTGATTTTGATTGGGCCGTCAGATAGTTTGCTTGCGTGCAAGTTTATAAGCTATATACATGTGATGTGTGAGAAGTAACCCCCTACGTGATGATAGCCCAATTGGGCCGCAGGCTGATAAAATTCCAACTTCAGAAACGAAGTACAGACAACTTTCAAACTTGCACATAATTTCTAGGGGCTGTCTTCATTCTCAGTCTCGGAGAATGTTTACCAAATTGGCAAAATATTTTAGTCCATTACCGTGGGCAATGGCGTTAATGGGGTGATCCTTTTTGTATGCATTTTTTTTTAAGATTCGGGTAGTAGATTTGGACCCGGGTAGTACTATGGCTGGCGGGTACCCGGGTTACCAGTGCAAACACTACTCTCCAAGTACCAAACATTGACAAAAACTTGTCCTCTGCTTAAATAAACCAATTGATAATTGTATTTTCTTATTTCATGCTGTTTCAATTGTGGTAGGGAAAAGTTGATTTTCTAACCTCAGTAATCTGTTGTTCAAGTGAGGTATATCAAGTTTCCAAACCCACTGCTGGAGGTCTATTATTATTACTTCACCAAGCTTCTGGTCCACTTAGTAAGTTGCAACAAATTACACAGTACTTTGGGCAGGATTGTAATCAAAATTCCCTCTGCATGCTCTGCGTACTGTGGCTAGGGTTTCTTGACTTAGATTAAATGTCTTTGCTTGGAGTATTACTACTGGCTGTCAATCGTCAAATTGTGTAATTGGGCAAGGAAGAAAATCAAGTGTATATTTTTACTGTCATCATTTCGTCATGTTGATGGAAGTGACAAGGAAAAAAGGGAGGGGGGGAGGCTATCCTTCTTCTTCTGAAAAGGGGAGAAAATCCTCCCTTACCCTCTTTCCATGAAAACCCTGCATGATGGCATTACCGTACGGCAAATAGTTTGGAAGACACAATTAACTGCTGCTTAAATTAGTTCTTCACACTGATTGTAAATAGGATGTTGCATACAGTAGATCTCCATCTTGCTGGTTAATTTTTTCTGCTTTATTAAGTTTCATTATGGCCCACATTGACGGTTTACATCATGTAATTTAACATTTTGATTTGGGTAATTCATGCACAAATGGTGTGTTCAAAATTTGCACAATTTCATGTGCTTAGACTGTGATTTTTATAAATTACCTTTTTCCTGAAAGTGATCATTTTTTGGCTGGCCAGAAGCAAGCAATTTTACCTTGTGTGCTGCGCCAGTTGCCAGGGTTGGTTAGGCTGGACTGGCCTCGATGGACATGGGGACAACCCTGCTTGTTTTGTATTCAAACAGGGAATGGGAACAATGAATTCATATCGCAGACATATACTTACCCCTTGCTACATTTGAATTGCATAAATCCCCGAGCACCGCTCGCTGCGCGGAATAGTCCTTGCACAGAGCCCCGATATCGCCCTGATCGACCCTTGACTGGTTCTCATTTCTCTTCCACCGCAAAAGCTGCCAGGAGGTTTTCTGAGCTCTATATTCTGCAAGCTGTTTCGCCACTTGGCCTGTATTTTCACACTAAGTGTCTTTTCATATTTGCTCTATTATCTTTTTGCCCTTTTTTCCCACCTACCATTCTCCTTGCGAGGTTCGGTTTTGGGGTTTTTCGGGCATTTGAATTTTCGTACCTCTGCTAGTTCTTAGGCCGGAGCTTAGGCTTCCGAGCCTATCACAGTGTTATATTGTATTCTGCAGCCTTGTGCCTTGGCTCGCGCTACTGTTCTCATTCACTTTATTGATGGCTATTGTTCAATTGTTGTTCATTGTTAGGTTTCTTTTGTATCGTGGGTCTAGGCTTTCTGCCTCAACTCTCCCCCTTCGCCTAGCTACCGTAAAGTATTTTTAAGAAGTTTCTTCTTATTCAGGTGCCTCTTGTATTTATGCTACCTTTGTACCTAGTAAATACTCGTTTTCATTGTATTGTACTTCATCTATTTGTACCCTTTCTTGTTGTGCACCTGGGTTTTTCCTTCTCCTCTGTGATGGAGGCTAGCGCTCACTGTGCCCTTTGTTCGCAGTTTCGTCCTGGGAAAGGTTGGGACCTTCTAGCCATCTGTCCTGCTTGCAGGACGTGCACTAGGCGTGATCCTTGCAAACGGTGCATGGGGTTCTCAGCGGACCAGTGGCAGGAGATCAACTCTTGGCTGCAGGCCCTCCGAGACAAGCTCCAGTCCCGCTTGGACGCCATCAATGCCCCCTTAGGCACTGGCCCCTCTGGCCTTCCTCCTCCCTCGGGAGGGAAGGGCATAGGGAATAAGGGCAAGACCCCTGCCAAGCGCCCTTCCCAGCCGACTACCAACGAGAAGGAGAAACCCCAAAAGAGTAAGAAACCTATCAGGAAGAGTTAAGAGTGGTGCTAAGAAGGGTGGACGGTCCGGTGCCGGAGTCAATGGCTCCGCTGCCGAGACCGATCCGGGGGTCATGCCATCGGTGAGCCCGGAGGGCAGAGAATTTACAGTAATCAGGTCTTCTGGTGGAAATGCAATAGGTTTCAGGATTCCTCTCCTGTCTGAACAGTAAACTCTCAAATTGTTAAGGTTAGAAGGAAGCTACGTACATGAACAAAGCAAAATTAATGAGTTTTTCGGAGTGTTTGAAAAAGGTTTGTGTGTCTGAAAATTTTGTTGTATACTAGGCTTATCATGAGTCGATCATCTAATAAAGTTTGTTACCACAAAAATATGAAAACATCAACCAAAATTGATAAAACTGGACAGTAATATTTTGTTATACGTCTTCTTCTTTGTGCTATATTTTGGTGTTATTTGGGCCGAGTAATCTTTAGAAAATGAATCTTGAAATGTAGGAGGCAGTGCAGGTAGCAATGCTTATGAAGTAATCATGAGTCGATCACTTCATACAACTAACAAATAAAATCCTACAAATTAGTACATTTAGGGCCAGATTTTGACATAATGAAACAGAACAATCTCCTTTCTATCACTTAAAACTTCATAAAAGACATTCTCATCTTCATTTTTACTGATTTTTGCAAATTTCTGGTTCACACTTTTGCTGAAACTTGAAAATCTGACCATGACTAACATTTTTGCTTTAAAAATCAAAAACATAACAAATAATTTTTTTTTTTTTTTTATGTCGTTTGAAGAATTTGCATCGCAGGTTATTCTAGCATTGCAATCTCATCTCTCCTACTTGCTGCAATGGCGTTTAGAAGGCAGTGATCGACTCATGATAGCGATCGACTCATGGTAAATTACTATACATATTATTTCAAAGTATAAGCTGGGATATAGATTTCTTATGGGTTATAGTGAGACGAAGAACCCAGTCATTCTTTTCGGAGGCTATGTCATGTGGGGCCACCAGAGTTTAAGCTGTGTAGACTTTTTTTAACAACATCTCAAGACGTATAGGGTATGATGCTTGGCATGTAAATGGCCTATAGAGCATCCAAGATTTCATACTTGAATAGAGCATTATATAGTGACAGGAACATCTGGTGTCCCAGGGATCAAAGTCTAAAAGCTTTGTTTATACAATATCTCAACATAAAAAGGTTCTATAACTTGCCAGGCCCTCATACTTGTAGATATTGAGCCCATATCTAGCAGGTGATGCCTATAGTACTTCAGTTTTGTTTTTTGATTCCTTGCCGAAGGCAGGCAAGGAATCTATGCGATGGTGATGTCGTGTGTGTGTATGTGTGTGTGTGTGTGTGTGTGTATGTGTGTGTGTGACGCCTGCTTGTAAACACGATATCTCAAGAACAGTAACCCCCAGGGATCTCAAACTTGGCATGTAGATTGTCCACATTGAGTAGATGGTCCCTATTTTTTTTGGTAGAGGTCAAATGTCATTTGGGGTCACCAGAGGTCAAAATGTAAATACCTTGGAAATTGCTTGTAAACACGATATCTCCAGAAGGAAAAATGTGAGCAATCTCATACTTACCTTGCTGATTGTCCATATTGAGTAGATGGTCCCTATTGTTTTTGACGGAGGTCAAAGGTCATTTGGGGTCACCAGAGGGAAAAAGGTCAAAACCTTGTAAACACTGTATCTCAAGAAGGGTAAATGTGAGGGATCTCATACATAGCAGGTGGATTGCCCATATTAAGTAGATGATCACAATTATATTTTGGTGGAGGTCAAGGTCATTTGGGGACATCAGAGATGAAAAACTCAAAAACTTGTAAACACCATATGTCAAGAAAGGTAACTGCCAGGAATCTCATATTTACTAAGTGGATTGTCCATATTGAGTAGATGACCCCTATTGTTTTTATTGGATGTCAAAGGTCATTTGGGGTCATCAGAGTTCAAAACATCTAAACCTTGCAAACACTATATCTCAAAAGAGTATATAACTGTTGAAGTTAATATCCGTGAGCGGTTAGGGTGAAAGGGTAAGAATAATTTGGCATGTGTAATGTAATAGGCATAGGGTATATAATTTTTTGGAACAGTTTATTAACTTCACTATGTAAATTCTTTAGTGAGGTAATTTTGAAAATGCATTTGTAAAGTACTGAAGCAAACTCATAGGAAGAAGAGGTCTAAGGTGCACAAAGGCACATCACATGGTAGTTACTGTACAGTATGTTGATTCTGGCATGAAATTGTGCCCTGTTATTACATTAAGTTCCAAGTATTAATACATGAAAAAGTGGGCAGAGCAAAATATAAAATCTTAAAAGGCAAAATCTGTTCATCAGGCTGGCATACATGCTTCAATGCTCATGGGTATGCTGATTTTGCAGCCACAAATAAATAGATTTTCATGAAACTGATGTGGAACATGTGAGTTTAAACAGTCTGTATAAGGGTCATTTAGGGACATAGTCTGAAAATATTAGAAGATGCTTCTGTGCACACTAAGTAGATGACTGATGTGGAACTTCATAAGTATAAACTTCGAACAGAGAGTACTCTGTGTGATGCACAAGAATCTCTTTTATAACATACCTACATTGCTTTTTCAATAACCTTAAAGAAAACCTGAAGAAAACATTAAATTTAGTGGCAAAAAGTGCTAATATTTGACAAACCTTGTGCCTACTGTCCTCATGAGGACATGTGCATGCAAGCATGCATTAATTGGAAGTGGGAATTGATTAATTAGATATACCACAGTTAGTTAGTTTTACAAAAAAAGAACCTAATCTACACTGATCATTTGGTATCAAATACCCTTCAGCGCACATGAACTGTCATTGCCTAATAGAGTGAATCAAATTGTGACTGACCCATTCTTTGCCATTTGGTCACAGTTATCTCGCCCAATTTTTCACAGTTGACTGCCAGTTATCCCCACAGTGTCCTGAAGGATTACCTCATACAAACATACAGCTCAATTGACTTAAGCTTTTTACTGTATAAGTGGTGTTAATTGACTCTTATAAACCCTCTGAAGAAAGCTTATTTTTATCTCAGTACATAACCATGACAGCCCATTGTTTGTATATACTCCTATTTCCTGCCATTCCCTGCAGGCATTCAGTACTCTTTTTGTGGTCAAAATGTCAGACCTCCATGAAAGTCACACCTCTGCTAAATCCAGCATAAAATAACTGTCCACATTATCTTGTCTCATCTGACCACAAATAAAAGTTGTTTGCCTAGCCATCCTCTGGAGATGGAGAAGTTCATGTACACTGATCAAGTTTCTAAACTGAAAGTCATCTTAGAAATACTGTAGATTGACACCCTTCAGAAATTAGTGTCCTTTACATAGAAGCTGGTGGAATTGAACAAATAGTGTGTTTGTATAAGGAATTTTGTTGAACAAAACTTTAAACATTAGTGTCTGTCTAGATTGGTGTTTCTGCTTTACAGTTTCAATATGCTCTACAGTGATTATTTGTCACTTAGTTTCATTCTAGAATTTGTTTTAAATTTTTGATAGCATAAAATGTATCAGCATACTACTTGCCTCATCTCTGCTTATATCTGGATAACCGCACCAAAAAAGTAACCCCTGTGTGAAGGATTATATAGCTATGTCAAATATCATCATCGAGTGGGAATTCTTGTCTCACATATCATTTTTATCCATGTCACTATCCCCCCCCCCCCCCCCCCAAAAAAAAAGTGTACCATAAAGCTTAATGCATAAAACTATTGCTTCAAGATTACCCTTTATGACACTTTTCAAAAGTATTAAGATTTTATTTTGCATTGCTGCTGTCATTTAAAAGTAGTTCAGGTAATAAGAGCAAGCATAATGTTGTATACTGTGTATCAAACAAGGAAAACTTGTACTGTATGTTATGCTGTACCTACAGTATAAGTAGACAAAAGGCGAATTAAAAGTCTTGTTAAATTATGGATTAATAGGGATATCTGCTTTTGTTAATTTGCAAAGGATACCATAGACAATGGGTGGGGCATTTCCCCCATAAAGCAAAAATTGCCGTCAGTAATAGCCAAGGTTACACATCTCTGTTCAGATGTCTCTTTAGGCTTGGTCTCACATACCAGCAACACCCAGTGTTAACTTGTGTTTACAATCAGACAAAACCACAGGCTAGCCCCGTGTTTTCCAGTCTGTGTTCTCACGTACCCAGTGTTTCGTTGATTGGATAGTGATACCATACTAACGAGACCAAATATTTCACACACCGATTACAGCAAAATGTAAGAAAATACCTGTCATCAGTGTGATAAATACCTGTGACCTTGCTTGATTAAAACAAACACGATGTTTAAAACTGCTTAACCCTGTGATTTGAGGTGGATCGAAATTTAAACACCGACCCCGCGTTAACCCGCGTTCCCATGTTACTCGAGCGTGAGGTAATACAGTGTTACCTCGAGCGCGGGGTATGTGAGAACACCGTATTTGATCCAATGCTTGTAGAAGAGTGTGTCGATGAGGGCTTGTTTAAACACTAACCTCGATGCAGACTTTTCGAAACATAGAGGCATCGGAACATAGAGACTTCAGAATGGAGAGCTGTCCCCATTGACCAAACTTTTGATAAAAATGGTTTCAAAATACCGCTTTATCAAGTAATGAGACAGTTTTCTGGGATATTAAAGCTGTGTGAGAAATTCCTCTTGTGTGTGGAGATCAAAGGTTTGAGGTGACAGTTAGATCAAACTTTGTAGACATAATATTTTTAGGGGGATAACTGTGAGGGATCTCATACCATGGTAGTAGTACTTCCATACTCATTCTGTACTAAGCTTAATTTTGAATTACTCATGTTGATGGACGTGTTGGTAAGGTGATCACTATTGTTTTTAAGGGGTCGAAAGGTCATTTTGGGTCACATGAGGTCAAAAAGTTTTGACCCTACTAGTATTTTATCTCAATTAAGTAGGATAATTGTATGGGATCTCATGCATGTCATGTTTGTTTCCATGTTTGCTATGATATATCATACGGCAAGGAATCACTAAGCCTGTTGGCTTTCTAGTTTGTGTGAAAGACTACCGCATTGCACATCTATTAAATGTGGCCAAAGTTCCTATCTACAATTGAAAAAAAAAAAAAACTTTCAGCTTTCTTATCCCACTTAAATGGTTGTCATGGGACATTTCATGTTAAGTCTTCAGAGGTTGTTAACTGTGTCCAAAAAATTTTATCCATGGCGCTAGAATTGAATAGGACGTTTTAGCCAATCTTTCCCAAGAAAAAGGTACTATCTCTAATGAAACTTGTCTCTGTAATTACGCCAGTTAACCCCATTTAAACCAACCTTGTTGCTCTATTGAGCAAATAGTCGTTGAAGGGGGTAAATGCCTTTAACTTTGTTGATCTCAGGATACCCGAACAGAGAAGTTTTCTGATAGACACTGGATTATTAGTTGCCAGCTTAAGATGACTTAAACTTAGATTTGCTTCTAGCATCACTGATGCACTTAATATATATAACTCCACCTTTCAGTGGTAGGGGACCCATGGGTTTTGGCCAGGGGACTCCACTCCAGCCTCCCAAATCCCAATGTAAAATGTTGAGGCTGAAGGTATGAAGGTATGTTCAGCTGGCCAATACCTGCACAGTGCATCTTCAAGATGTGGGTAAATATGCACAGCTATAAGAACACTCCGGAAGTGCCGTTTTCGGCCACCTGGAGGGTTTGTCAAATCGAAATTTTCCTGCACAACTGTGTGACAGCCATTGGTGGTGCTCTTTTTTCATGGTCTTGCTGGCACTCAGCCCCTCTACCCCCCCCGTTCCACCAATATTTTTTCTGCTCCACTGCATCTTCAACCATGTAATAACATTAGGGCATATACAGTATACTGTACTGTACATTACTTCATACATGTAATTTGACATTCAAGTTAAAAGAGTATTGTACAGCACATCTTGAAGAATTCTAATTTGTACAGTAGCAATACAATTAGTCACATTGCTGTTTTTGTAATGGTTCATTATCTGTATTCATACTGTGTGCATAGTATTTATTTTTATTTTCTTTCTTTCTTTTTTCTTCTAGAAATTTATAGGAAAGAACATTATTGGATTGTTGTCTCAAAACCAGCATGGATGTCAACAAGGAGCCTAGTCCAATGGATTTACACAGTACTTCGAAGGGAAAGCCATTCCTAACAAGGGATCAAGTCATCAACCTTGTGAAAGAAAATTATAACTTAGAAGTAAAAAATGTGAAGGAATTGGATGGTTATGACAACCAGAACTTGTTGGTAGAAGTGGTGGTGCCCCCCAAAAAGGGAATAGAAATTGTGGACATTGATGAAGTGACTGTCAGATATGTTCTTAAAATTACAAATTCTTACTTATCCAAAGCTGACCAGGGTTTGAGAGATGCCACATGTTTGATGGAGTTTTTGAGTTCAAGGGGCTTTTCATGTACTAGACCTGTGCCAAATAAAAATGGAGACTTGTGTCAACTTCTAACATTCCAAAATTTGTTAAAAAGTTCAGGTAAGACATGTCTAATGGCTACTTTTAACTTACTGCTGCTGATTACTTTTCTTCAAGTTTTGACTTAAATCCACAGTTTATTTTGTGAACTGCTACAGTACTACAGAATTATTTTTTTTGAAGAAATGGTGTCAGTCAGGCTAAAAATACAGGAACAATTTATACATTGGGTTAAACCTTTTTTTTGAAGAACATGATTTGGACCAACAATTGCAGCTCATTTCTTACTAAAGAACATTTTGCTTGCATGTTTCAAGTCTGTGGAAATATCTATTCATGTAAATATAAGAAATATCTTATTTAAATATCTTAGCTCTACAAGAAGTTTGAAAATAATATTGGTATTTGTCTTTTCAACTTATTTCTATGGCCTGTAGCATATTTCTTTGCATCTTTTTTCAACATTACCAAGTATAGAAAACAACTTCATTGCCTATGCATGTATGATTAAAGTACAGCTTAGTGATTAAATACTTTTGGTGAGGATACAGTTTGTTGGACCCCATGGCATATTTGACATTGATAGGGTCCATTAACTTCCACCAGATATTAAAATTCAAAATATATTTATTTCATCAGGAATTTTTTGCTGGTGACCCTGTGTAACATGTCCCATTCAAAATATATGTTTTGTTTGAAAACTTGAACTTTTTGTTAAAGCTTATTCACAAACTTGCTAACTTGCAGGCAAACAAAATTTGGAATTAACGATGGACCCATGGATTTTTCAAATTGCCCAATTACTTTTCATGACAATTACAAAAATTTTGAATAATCATGTTTACACATTGCAAAATAAGCTAAAAATGGGTTTATTCACCTTTTCCATCCAAAACTTGTACAGTAGAAAACAGCCTGATACAAATGGAAGTTTTTTCTTTTTGATGTGACAGTGCATAAAGTATATGACCAAATGTTCTTAAAACAATAAAGAAGCTTTAGACATATTTGATGTGCAACTGCTACAAAATCATTGGTTGCTGTTAATGTAACTTTTTTGTGAGTGTAACTGACAGAGGGCAGGCATCACATAAAGTTCAGTTTTACAACTGATGCAGAGGGTGAAGCTGTTAAATCTGTGCATGCCAAGGTAGTAAACTGTAGGCACTGTAAGGTGAACAAAGAACTTGGATATTTAACTGGAGCTCTGTATCCAAAAGTAAAAGATAACAAAAATGGATAACAAAAATTGTTGCTAATTAAATTTTAAAGTAGATTGGCTATACATTAAGCAATGTTTGATGTAGCATATTTCAGTGAACAGCATCTCAACATTTGATACTATATATATTTCACTCTTACAGAAGTTCATAACCACTCATGTGTCATTATACATGTAGATCATCACATCTAGGAATTATCCAAATTTGTAAAATAAGTTTGCTATAGTGGGCTGACAGCAATCCCAAAACTTGAGTGCACACTGAAATTCAGGTATACTAGATCAAGACTGCAAATAATTAGACATGTGAATGCTATTTATCATATGCATTACATGTCCAAATTGATAAGTTTTTTCCTTTGTTTATTTACATCAAAGTAATAGAAACATGTTGCTGTATAGACACCTACACAGTGAATTACCATACTGTAGGCCTATACCTTGGTTCAAAAGTACAGTTAATGAAATAGAAGTAATGTTTGGATGATGGCATTAATTTTGCTTGAAACCTGTCCTCTTTCAAAAGGGCTGAATACGCTGTAAAAAAAGAAAAAAGAACTTAATAACTTCACTTGTTTGTAAGTTTGGTGCAGTACTTGTAATGTACAACATTTTTTTGAACTCATGTTGTCTCATGTATTAAAGTGTGCTCACCCTTCAAATACTCCAATCCTGTTTTAACAGAGAATGGAGTTGTTGCCAACCAAAAGTCAGAGGACACATTTATGGTTCGTTTGGTGTCATTTATCCCAGGAACTATTTTAATTGATCTTCCCCTTGTGCCTGACAATGTCTTTGAGGAAATGGGAGAGACTTTGGCACAGATTCATGTGGCTTTTCAGGTATGTGTTCAGTGTACAGTAGCATGATGCATTGTAGTTAACTAGGTCTATAGCTTTTAATATGTTGTTTACAAACGAGCTGAACATATAAGATAGTCTAGCACTATAAATATGGTAAATGTATGAAATTCCTAATTGTAGAGAAAGTAACACCATAGTTCCTGTGGGTCACATACTGTACTTAAAATATTTTTTTGTAGAGGTGAATTAAGAAAGAACAAACCTAGATAGAGTACATGACATACATAAATGACACACAACCAAACTGCATCCAAACTTGATATGGTTTTCTGTAGATGTAATCATACAGATGTACAGGTAGGACTACTGTAATTGAGATGGCTTAAAGACTTTTCAAGGGGTTCAAGCAGTATTTTTAGTATCAAAATTGTATCTTTCATTGCATAGGACCCATGAAACAAGGCTAAGTTAGAAAAGTTACCGTAGCTGCAGGACCTTACCCTAAGCAGATATGGTACCCCTAAGTTAAGAGTAGTATTGCATAGGGTTTTATCGATAGTTTATTGCCTCAACATTTACGTACACCCCTCTGGCTTAGTTGATATAAACATTGTTATAAATGTGATTAAAAATTGTTTTTTTTTTTTTAGGAATTAGACTTGGATAAGACAGCACTACAAGAAATGGGAGAAAATTCTCCATGGTCCCTGGACTGTCTGAATAAATTCAGGGACTTCCTCTATGTTGTTGAAGAAACCGGAAAAAGACAACTAGCAGAAAATATCATGAGTGAATTTGAGAGAGTTGTACTATCAAGGAAGGAGGAATTGGCACATGGTAAGAACTTTAACCAACAGTGGCATAGCTACAAGGATGAGGGAGGGGGAGGGGGGAGAAGGAGAAGGAAGGTAAAAGGAAAAATGCAGAAATTTGCCATTTGTGACATCGGTCAACTCCAGTATGGTTTTAGGCTCATACCAGCATGCTTGAGCTTTTGTGATCACACAGCATCACTCTATCTACTGTATCTGTCTGTCTCTCTGTCCATCTGTCTCTCTGTCTGTCTGTCTGTCCACAATTTGTTCCAAATGCTTTTATTCCGGCATGCTTGTATGGACTTGTTTGAAACTTGAACATGTTTTATGGGTAGTTGGCTATCTGGGGTATTCTGGAATTTTGGTCCCAAGGTCCCATGTGGGCCTTATGGTCCATTTTATGAATTTCTACAAAAATCCCTCTTCTGCTACAGATAATCTCTTACACTGTTGATAGTTTGTCATAATGGTACTCTGGTAGTGGTCCTTTAGGGGTGTTCATGATTGGATGTAAGGCCCAGGATGGCCTCTAGGGTCCATTTTTGGAAATATTATGTAATGCATGAGCCTGCCTTTGAGCTATTGTTAAAAATTGTAATGAGGATGCTTGGTTAGTGATCTCTGAATGGTATGCTGGAATTTTAGGTCCAAAGCCCATTCACTGGCCCTTTTTATGAAATTCTGCAAATTGCTCCACCTCCTACAAATTGTCAGGTACAACTTTGATGCTTGCCTATTTTGACACTATGTTGTTGGTACCTCCATTTTGTAGAGGAAGTTTGGGTCCAAGGCCCAAAATGTGGCAGTGAGGTCTAATTTGTGAATTAAAAGAAAAATATTTCAAAATGTTGAAGCCTGACTTTAAATTAATGTTAAAAGAGTTTGACAGTCTTGAATAACTGTAAGGATGGTTGCGAAGTGATGTCTGAAGTTTAGGCTGGAATTTTTGGCCCAAACCCTTTTTTATGGGCCCTTCGTCCCTTTTTATGAAATTCTGCAAATTGTTCCACCTCCCACAAATTGTCATGTACGACTTTGATGCTTACTTTTATTGACACTTAGTTGTTGGTACCTTTATTAGGTACAGGAAGTTTGGATCCAAGGCCCAAAATGTGGCCCTGAGGTCTATTTTGTTAAATGGAAGAGCAATATTACAAAATGTTTGAGCCTGCCTTGAATTATTGATAAAAGAGCTGACAGTCTGTTATAAGGATCCATGCTTGGTTAGTGATCTTTGGATGGTATGCTGGAGTTTTAGGTCCAAGGCCCCATTTAGGCCCTTTGTCCCTTTTTACGAAATTCTGCAAAATGCTCCACCTCCTACAAATTGCCTTGTACAACTTTGATGTTTGTTTATAATGACACTTGGTTTTAGTTAGCTTCATTGTAAACAAGAAGTTTGGGTCCAAGGCCCAAGATGTGGCCCAAGGGTCCCTTTTGTTAAATAAAATGTCAATAGCTCAAAATTCTCGATCATTCTTAATAAGTATCTGCTACACTACTCCAAACTGGTATCTCTCTGTGGAAGTAATGTGTGAATCAGATGCCTTTGACTTTTGAGGGAGGCAGGTTTCATTAGGGGATATTAATTAGCCTCTATCCGTCATGGCTACATGTACCACAGTTTTTAGGGATGTGTGAATCAGATGCCTTTGACTTTTGAGGGAGGCAGGTTTCATTAGGGGATATTAATTAGCCTCTATCCGTCATGGCTACATGTACCACAGTTTTTAGGGAAAAACTGTGGTTCCCAATTATAGTACCCAACCACTGGTTCATTACTCCTATTAGCTGCTTCAGTGAGCAGCAGATTTGATTACATTCTGGTACTATAGAAGCCCAACAACTCTCAGGTTCAAATAACAACCTACAACAAATCCTGAAATAAGTGCTAGCAAAAAGGAAATCAAATTACTTAAATAGGCATATAATTAGTACTGAGAAGAGTTCCTGACGAGATGGTTCTGAGGGTATATTTTCCGACATGTTTAGTTTTCATTCTGTTGTCACAGCACAATTAACTTATTTTCTGTTTGTTAATTGCTGACAAAATGTTACCTTTTGTGGAAACAGTGAAAAGGGGAAATGGTGGATTGAATTGAAGTAATAACAAGTCTTTCTTGAGAACCATATGTAAGCGGTTATTGTTGGCTTTGTCATTTATCTTCTGGTCAGTCACAAAACAAGTTAATCAAAGAAGTGCAAGGGGTCTTTTTGAGCACATTGTGTATCAAGTTAGTATTATGCATCTAGGGAAAAAGTTCATTTAGTTGGTAATTATTGCAAATAAAATACTGAGATGATTTCACCAAAGTATTAGGAAATCTAAATTTAACCAAGGTTGCAAATTTAGTGGAACCCTATGTCACATATGTTTGATTGGACTTAATGCAATGGAATAAAGTGTAGATAAATAATTTGCAAAATACTACCATCATAAGGTACAGGGTAGTACCCTTCTTGAGACAACAATTGGTTACATGTTGAATTTCCCTGCCTATAAAAACTCTGTCCACACCTTTTTGCTTCAGTGGACAAAGGTCAACAAAAACCAAAGAAGAAGTTGCCCTACTGCTTGCCTTTCACACCTCACAAACAGTGGCACATCTGGACAGTATCATTCCACCTTTGTTTAAATGTTCTGCTAACTCTCTCTTATCAGGCTTGTGGTTTCTTGTAGCATGCTTAAATGAGTAAAGCAGGAAGTTGGGTAAAATTTAAGTACCCCACCAAACCTCCATTTTGGTGGGGACTCGGGTGAAATATCTAATAGGGTACTAAATTCTTCATATAGAGCTAACTGTGCATATGGTGACCACTGACCAGTATGAAACACAGCAAAATGTTTAAATTAAATCACTGATTCTCTATGTGCTGTGATACTTGGTTGGCATTGCCTTCAGAGCAGACCGGGTCCAATGCCCTTCAAGTTAAAGGGTGTAAGCAGTCTCGATGGGTGAAAAAACCAGCAAGTTGTGAAACTCCTTGCATTAAAATCATGGAATTTGGAGGGAAATTTGGACATTGGAGGGAAATTAAACTTACTTGTGGATTGACTGCATCATGGAAAAATTATGGGAAATTTGAATTTCTTCCAAGAAAATAGACATTTCTTCCAGCCCAGGCAGTTGCTCCCAATGTGATTTGAAACAACAGCTAATGTCCCAATTTTCTCCTTATTTTATATTGTGTTTGCCTGCAAAGTATCTTCAGAATATTTCAGGACGAAAATATTACATTTATGGTAATCAAAGTCAATTTAGTAAATTTCACATTTAGAGCAGAATTAAAAGAGAAAAAATATTGTGGTTCCTTCCATTTTGAAACATAATAAATTGCAAAATGATTTACCCTAGTTAATGTTTGTTCAGTTGTACTGCATTGACATTCTGTTATAATGATGCTTGGTACATGATGAGGTTATTTTAGTTTGGATGTTTTGGTTCGTGGTCCTGTTAGAGCTCATGGACTATCTTACAGACTGATAGAGCATGTGTATTGCATTCGGAAGGTTTTAAGTTAACCCCTGGCCAGGTCACCCAAAGACTTAAAAAAAGAAAGTTATGAATACTAGTATTTTCTCTACTTTTTAGGGTGCTAATCATTTGTTTGATGTTTATAATTAGTGCAGGCCATTATCAATGATTATTAAAATGTAAATGTCTGATACTATATTCCCTCTCGTAGTTTCGTAATGTAACTCTCTGAGAACAATAAAATAAATTTACACTGAAGACAGCTTGGAACACTTTGGTGACATTTGTTAGGTTGCCTTCAGGGTGAAATAGTAAAATTGTGGTAATAGGTCAGTTGAGGTCATTTAAACTAGTATCTAGACAGCCAAGGGACTCTTTGAAGGTATGAGCTTCTGCACCATTGGTGCTCTAGTTCTGACTCTTTCATGAAATTCAGAATTCTCTCACTTATAAAAGCTTTACATTTGTAATTGTTTCAAAAGGGCAAAATTTTCTACACAATGACGTGCCCCAAATAACTATTGCTGATGCAGAAGTGCTTGCTCATAAATCATTTTGGTAAACTTTTCTGAGCTCTGGAAATGACAAAATCTGAAATTTGCCAGAGGATCAAATGACACCAGCAACTACACCATACCTTCCAAGTGACCTGTATTTGGACACCCAACCCACCGACCCACCCCCGAACACTGACTGAAAAACATGCGTTTCTCTGTAGCAACCTAAACTGTTATTTACAGAACCACACAAATGAACAAATAATCCAACTTGCTGGTAACTACCAATTCAGTAAATCTTGTCTCACAGCACATTCAATTACTTGCACTGCTATTCAAGGCATAGGCCTAACATAGGTTCCTCTCTCAACGTCGTAATTGTCTAACCTTCTCAGCAGGTATGGAATATTTTCCTGCCACTGCATAAATTTTGTAATAATGGCGGCCTTCAAATAGCATACATGAATGCCCACTTTGTGGGTTAGAGGCAGGGCTTGTCTAAGAGTTTCCCTTCAAACAAACATTTTGGACTGTCTTGGCAGTTCTTGATGTTCTTGACTGTGTGTTTTTTATGGCTAGAATGCCATGTGAGATGTACAAAGATATTGGAAATCACTTGCAGCATGATCCAACCATTGGTGACGTATCGAGTTGAAGCTTGCAAACTGTACCAGTGCCTCACCGAAATTTAAGGCAGCAGTAACGATTGAATATTGTGATTAGGAGAGGATTTAGTAATTGCGCGCTTGTGAATACCTGTTTAGTATTATTTTGGTAAATCTCTTAATTCACAAATTTTTTGAGGTTTTTTTGCGGTAACCTAGCAAAATTTTGTTGACTGACTTGCCAAAAAAGTGCCACCAGACTGCATGTAGAAACTCCTAAAATCCAAAAATTTTTGGAAATCGGTTAGACCCTATCTGGCCTGTCACACTTCAGAGCCATGCTATACTGTCATTTTTGTAAAGTTTGGTTCATAAAATTTCATAGTTAATCAAATATAATATATATAATATAATATAACATAATAGTTTAAAATAACTGATGTCATTGGAGTGTCTCAATTCATAAGTAATAGATAACATTATGTAGCAACAACAACTTTGGGGCCTGTGTAATCTCAATTTTGCCAAAGGGAATGCATAATCTTTCATTAGTAATCCCCCATCTTTTCAAATTTTCTTACAGCAAACCTAGAATCCAAAATTTTCTGCAATCTAAGATCCATTTAATCAAATATTTGTTTATAAGGGTAAAAAATTTCAGCACATGGCAAATTATGCCCCTAAAACAATGGTGTTGACACCTAACAAAAAAGGGGAAAATTTGGGTGCTTTCCCTCCCAGAAAAGGTCTAGTTGTACCAGTGTTAACCAGAACTGTGATACTGAAGTTATGAAGAAAAAAATAATGAACAAGGAGGACTCTCTCATGAAGGAAGCATGCACTTGATATTTTACTCTGTACATATGAATGATGCGATTCTTGGATGGTTTGATGCTTGTATACAGTAGTTGAAGTATGCAAGTGTATGAAATAAATTAATGGTTTCAAACATGTAATTATGTTACTAGTTGCACCTTAAAATTATGGATCAGTATCATAATTACTGTAGGTAATGCGTTAGTGAGAATTGGCTGGTTTTGGAATTGGACCTACAATATAGTATGTAAGGTCATTAAGGCTAGCTGCAGCCTGTACTTTTGGAGAAGGTCCCTTAAGTGTAGAAACTTTAGGTAGTGCAATATGTCAGGATACCCATTCTACTGGAGGCAAAGAGTGGTAAAATTGCTTTTACCACTTGTGTTAGTAATAGCAAAATTTTACAATTAATTTTAACAACTGCCAAAAATTGTCACAATTTCAGACAGGACACAAGGAAATTGAGATTCGGCCCTCAGTGCATGATGCAATCCCAAACAAGCAGTGAGTAAGGTGAAATTACCCTGGATTACAGTGATACAGAATATGGTTTCAAGCAACTTCATATGATACCCTCACCTACTGTACACAAAACCAAAAATAATTTAAGGAAATTAAATATAGGCCTATTAAACCCTAACCATGGTTCAAGGATAATGATGTCACTTTCGACTGGACAAATCCAGACATTGCTTATTAAAATCCTGGTTACATGAAAATGAGTTTGAATTCTGATGTAAAAACCAAGAAAATAGCCACAATTACCATCAAAATTCATCCATTTCATTCATGTGATTCATCACAATCTCAAAGTGTACATTGATGTTAAATTGGTAACAATTTATTCATGAGCAATTAAAATAAAGAGGTTGTGAAAGGAGCACCCAAGGAACAAAGGGAGCTTATCAAGTAGAGTGCTTCCAGTGAAATGTACAATATAGCAAAGAAACACAATAAGGCAAGGCAATAACCATCCTCCTGAACAACATACAGACTCCCACAATTTTTAGGGAAAAGCTGTAGTGCCCAGTTATAGTACCTGACCAGTAGCTCTTTACCCCAATTAGCTGCTTCAATGAGCACCAGAATAGATCAGCATTCTGGCACAATAGAAGCCCAACAACTTAGGGGTTCAAAATAACAACTTACAACAAATCCTGAAATATGTGCCGGCAAAAAATTGGATCAAATTACTTATACTGCTTTGAAGGGCTTCATTCCCTTCCAGTTCATTATAAGATAAACTGCTATCAACTGTTAAATTTCATTTTCAAATACTTAAATGGGCATACAATTGGTACTGAGAGCAGTTTTTGATGATATTGAGCATGGGGTATTTTGCCGGAATGACCAAATTTGAACTTGAACCGTACTTGAAAGTAAGTTTAAATTTTGAATTTTTTATTGAGTTGACAGACACTGTAAAACACATGTGTGTAGTTAAATCTCATCTGACAAATTAACACTGAGCACACCACTTGAACCACTTTCACATTGATTTATAATTAGTGTGGAAAGGTTGTAATGATAATAAATAATCTGTGTCTTGTGTCTGTTGGGGAATTCCAAATAGTGAAAGCACAAGTGTGTTGAATGTTTTGAAGGAAGGCCAAGTCAATTTTTTGGCATGTGTCATGATAGTCTTGTTTCAAGACTCTGGTTAGTTTGTGATTGTAGTCTGGTCTAGTGCAAGACTATGAGTTCTGTGCACTGAGACCTGTGGCCTTATGGTGTTTACTAGCCTAGTAATAAGCTTTAGTAATGTAAGTTTGTGATCAATGTAATAAACGTTACTCTTTGTATTATGATGATCCAGTCTAGGAGGGCCCAACATACAGAATTGCATGGTGACTGTCAATTAGTAGTGAAAATCATGAATAACCATTCTTAAGTTGGTAGAGAGGTGGGGCTTAAATGTACAAGGTCACATGATATCTACCGTAATGGACAACACTCTGGTTTTGGATTGTTCAAAAGATGAGCATTATAGAGGGCGCAATGCTTAGTAAGCTTTATACAGCTCTGTAGGCTTCAAAGCCAATGTGTGGTGGACGCAAACTAACCAGAGTCTTGAAACAAGAGTAGTGTCATGACTGTGTACTGTACGCCTTAGTCTGAGTAAAAGAAGTGAGAATGTTTGAAGTTTGAAGGTGGGAGCTTGTTTTTAAATCAAAACTGTAGGTCAATTTTTGCAGTTTTGAGTTTCAGTATATCAGTGAATATTAAGTTGACAAGTTAAGGTGTCAACTTGAATAGCTGCTCTGGTATGTTTGGGTAGAGGAGAATTTGTAGTATGTTATATACTATTCTTTTTTAAAGAATAACTGCCTTTTTTTGGAGAGATACCACATGTACTGGAAAGAGCAAGACTGCAGCAAGGGAGATGAGGGTAGATCAAGCTTAGGTAAAAAGTGTGAAGCATGTAATCAGGTGGGATCCTTTTTAACCTGCAAGTAATTCCAACCCGTTAGTAACTTGAAAACATAAATTGAAAATGATTCTGCCAGCTAAGCTTGAATCAATGTAGGCAGATATACTACTTTAGACACCAAGAAATTTAACACCAGTAGCAGGCTTAAGAGGGATATTGTTAATGGTATTGTTGAAATTGTTGTTTTCACTACTTGGCAAATTAAAAACCAAATAATTACTTTCAGTGATATTAGGGGAGGGTTTATTGGGGGTGAAACAATCAAATTAAAGAGTAAGTTCTCTATGCATACTTCTCATTTTACAGGCTTATTTCTGATTTCCACTTGAACAGCCATAAACATGAGCTAGATATGGAAATATTGTGATGTTTAGATAAGGAAAGTCCCTACAGTATATGGCTAATGTAATCCTTTGTTTTTGATTTTGATGAAAGTAGAAACCTTTTCATTCATGATGCCTTGTGAGTGCATGTATGTGAACTTGTTTTGATATCAGACTTAGGACTATAATAATGAATTTCAGGTCCTCCACCTGATGGATCCACAATAGATATATCTTGTTTTCTCGAAAGATACAAAGAGCCTATTGTTAAATATTGGGTTGAGAAAAAAAACAATAGAAAACACAATGAGGTCTGCAGATTGTATGGAAAATGACTTGTGTATGTGGAGGTGAGTGTTTGCACTTACAAACATTTCAGATAAAATGCCCTTAGCACAATCTTTTCAGGAACTGTTCTCATTACTAATTATATGTCCATTCAGCATTTGAAAATGACCATGAAGGTTGCCAATTGAAAGCACTTTATCTCAGAATAAGCTGAAAGGGGATGTAGCCCTTCGGTGCACATTGAGTAGTTTTATCCCCTTTTTGCCAGCACTAATTTCAGGATTTGTTGTAAGTTATTATCCATACCCCAAATTAGTTAGTTGTTGGGCTTCTATATTCTACCAGAATGGTAATCAAATCTGCTGCTCATTGAAGCAGCTAATTGGGGAAATGAACCATTGGTTGGGTACTATAATTGGGAACCCCAGTATTTCTCTAAAAGCTGTGGTAGCCATGACGTATAGATCTCCTTAAAGGCAAATATTCTGTAATGAACATTGCCTTAGCAGACACTGTTTGTGAGAGCTGAAGTATCAAGTATGTTCTTCACTCATGCAGAGCTCATGAGGCTTGCCACATGGTAACCTGTAGCACCTTCCCTCCCAACATTAACAGATGTGCGTACAGTAAGTTATTGAATGTAAGGGAACTCTGATGACTTCTTGCAGGTACAGGAAACTGTTCTCCCGTATGTAGATTTGTCATAGTTTTTAAAAGAAAAAGCATTAAGTTTTTGATGGTAGTCACAGGTCATCATGTAGCACAAGGAATGGTGGTATATTTAAAATAGAACATGCATGTATGTCCTGAAAACCTTAATTGCTTTTTGCATTCTTGCTGTAACCTTTATTTCAAGGATGGTGGTCATAACAGTATACATACATCCTGAGGGTCTTTCATGGAAAGTTTAGATTGCATCCTTGAAATTCATAAGTACCAATAGGAAATTACTGACTCTCTGATGAGTTAATAAGAAAAGATGATTAGAATACAGTTAACAAAAGAATTGTCAACACTGTGCAACCTTCCTCATCATAACTTTCGAACAGCCAACAAGTTGTTTCAGAAACATTCAAACTTTGAAGAGATATCTTGAGACTGCAAATGATATTGGCATAGTTCCAACAGATCTTTCTTTGTAATCAGGCCCTATAACTGCCACATTAAGGTGAGACTTTCTGCAGGCATTTCATCATACCTTAGAAGAATAGTCCAGAGCCAACTTTATATTTGGCATGTTAAAGTTGAACATATGTTAAGTATTCTAGTGAAATTCTTTCATTTCCCCTGTGCAGTTGTGGGGATTTTAGAATCGGAATGTGAGCAAATATTCCACATACTGTAGAAAAAAACCTGAAGCAAGTAGGCGTGATTTCATGAATTCACATTGTTGGTCAATGTTTTGTATTAATTAGTAAGTTGCCACAAATTTTAAGCAAGTAAATTCTGATATATTTATACCATAGGTGCATCCTGGGCAATGGGATTTTAAAAACGTTATATGGCTGAGGGGCAAGATAGCTTCCCTAATCAATTCAAGGTGAATTTAACAGGATGAAAAAATAAAGAAAAACAGAAAATTGGCCAATGGTGTGAATCCATGATATCGCACCTGCTTGTTTACATTTACTTTTTACAGAAAATGGGTCAACTTCATTTGCTCATATATTCGGAACTGAACATTGGAAATCAAAGAAACTTTTAACAAGTGATAACTGTAGATCATGTTCCTCTTTGACATATATTAAAAATAAAAAATTGATTCTGGACCATGCCCTGAAGAAAGTTGCAGATTGCTTTTATTTATGCTAATTCAAAATAAAATAAAATTGGCATTACACTCAATGAAACAAACCCAGACATTTAGCACATGGTTCAAGAAAACTGGGATTATTCACAATCAAACAAACCCTAACATATACAGTAGTACATGGTTCAAGACAACTGGGATAACTGAATTGTTCATCAAAATCAAGACATGATTCAAAGTAGTGGAGATTTCTCTCAATCTTACAAACTTTGACATAGTTATAATAAGAAAGTTTATCTCAGTCATGTATGCCTGTAGCCTTGGACTTTTTTTGGAAAAAGATGAAATGAAATCAGATGAGGTGCGCTTAATCAATCACTTTAAACAGGGAATGTTGAATTTATGCTCAATCACATAATTCCAGATATGGTTTAAAAAAATTTGTGAAGTAAACCATTGATGATGCATATTGTTCTATTTGATGCATATTGTTCTATAAATATTCCTTGTAGGGTTCTTACATGGAGATTTCAATGATGTCAACATGGTTTTAGATGTCCAAGAGGGAAGTATGGAGTCTCATCTGATTGGATTCATTGACTTTGATGATGCCTCATACAGCTGTATAGTTTATGACATTGGCATTTCACTCATGTATGTCTTGCAGTGTAAAACAACATCAAGAGATTCTGCAGCCAGACACTTCCTTCAGGGGTACAGCAAACACCGTCAGATGTCACAGGTGGAAAAAGATTGTCTTTTTTATTGCATTGCTGGTAGGTTTGTCCAGTCTTTGCTTGGGGGTTTGTATAACTATTCAGTAAGTAAAGATGAGTATGTTTTGGGCACCCAGCAACGAGGATGGGATGCTCTGAAAGAAATGTGGACTAGAGGGAGAGATTTGTCTTATCAGAATTGGAAGTTTTCATAACTCTTAATAGAACAGACTATCATACTGTAGGCATCCCCTCAGCCTTTCAGTCAGATTACTTCTTTGAAGGATTACTGTACTTATAGGAAAAGTTGACTGTGGTGAATTGTATGTTCTTGTTTGTATGTGGAGAGGGGAGGGTTAACAGCTTGTTGGAAGGTATTTTGTCTAAGCCACATATATGGCACATGCCAAAGAGTGTCAAATTTATAGTAACTTACATGATATCATCATAGTATAACTAAATGCTGAAATTCAGAGGAGCTAGCTATGAATAAGTTTTGAAATTTCTTTATGGATGAATTTATGAGATCATTGTACTGCTTAAGTTTTATATAATTGAAAGTTACACATAAAAGAAAGAGTGGTTATTGAATGACAGTTATATTGGATCTTCAACATAAAACCATATTTAATAGTATTAAGTATATTGTGGCTCAACTTTTTCTAATATTTGCAGTCTGTTTTATCAAGCTTTCAATTCATGAATTGGAAAAATAGATGTGTTTAACATGATGAAGAATCACTTTTTGATCGATGCAAAGGAACCTTAACAACAATGGACATTGAATAAGGACAGAATAATGCACTGTTGGAGCTTCACTCAATGCAAAGATTTCAGAGAAAGCGTTAACCATAGAGAATGCATTATTCTATTTTAAAACATAGGTCCACAGTCTTTTAACTTTGCATGGTTTCTCACACACAAAAACATTTTGATTTAAAAGGTGAAAAATATAGATAGCCACATCAAAATAGCACAGCCATGCATATCATGGAAGAGGCCTTGCAAAAGGGCAAGATGAGTTTATTCTGTGATGCTCAGCCGCACAGCACCACTTTTCTTGAATATAGGTTTCTTTTGGAGCTTTCAATGCAGAAAATATATTCTTTTAAAGATTTTCAGTTACCAAAATATAGGTTTATGAGATTTGGTTTTAAATGAGATAAAGGGAATGAACAACAAATTCTGACCACAAATTTCAGTTGTATAAGAAAACATAGAATTCATAGGGTACTATTTTGTAGGACGCAAGGAATTCTATTTTTTTTTTTATTTTTTAAAAATTTGCATATTACCAGTACAAAAAAGTTCAAAATGCAAGATGCAGCTTACTCAGTGGGAGGCAGGGAATTTCATTTGTTGTATCAGAAAAATATAGAATTGATAGGGTACTATTTTGTAGGATCCAAGGACTTCTAGCTTTCAGGTGATCCTATAGTGGACCTGGTTGGGAATGATCTGTCCTCAGAACAGGAAATGAACTATCTCTACACTCTTATTTTTTAAGTCATCAGACAAATTCAAAATGCAGGTATTTTGCATTATATTGGCTATTGTTTTCTCTAATACATAGCATGTATTGATTTATCTGGTTACAGCCCTATATTTGGACACCCCTAAATTGGTAATTGTTCTCTTGTTGGGTTATGGGGGCCATTCCAGGTCAAATCAAATTTTTAAGAAAGTCCCCAACTAGGAGACCAACTCAGAATTTGATGACCATTCATAACTTTTTGTTGGTTTGGCCTGGAATGGCCCAATAGGGACTTTTGTCATTTATACCTTCCATAACATGTTATGCATAAAAGCCCGTCCAAAGACAGATTTACTACAGATAGTATTCAACTAAGAATGTTTACTTTGTTTGTACAAAATGCATATTTTTGTAACAAACCTGTGATCAGGGATAATGGTACTGCTAAAGCTTTTACTGCCTTCACATTCTGTAGAACTCAGGTTTTCAACTATTTGTTTTACTTCGTTTTTTGACAATCTGTGTGAAATATAGCAAAGTGTTTAAAGTATGTTAATCTTTTTGATTCCTTGCCGAAGGCAGGCAAGGAATCTATGCGATGGTGATGTCGTGTGTATGTGTGTGTGTGTATGTGACGCTTTGGCTTGTAAACACGATATCTCAAGAAGGGTAAGTGAGACTAACCTCATATTTGGTGTGTAGGTTGTTCATATTGAGTAGATGATCCCTATTGTTTTTGGTGGAGATCAAAGGTCATTTGGGGTCACGAGAGGTCAAAAGGTCAAAACCTTGTAAACACGATATCTGGAGAACGGTACATGGGACCATGCTCATATTTAGTGTGTGGATTGGTCATATTGAGTACATGATCCCTATCGATTTTCGTGGAGGTCAAAGGTCATTTGGGGTCACAAGAGGTAAATTCCTTAGAAATTGCTTGTAAACACGGTATCTCAAGAAGGGTAAGTGTGATAAATCTCATATTTGGTGTATGCATTGGCCATATTGAGTAGATGATCCCTATTGTTTTTGGTGGAGATCAAAGGTCCTTTGGGGTCACGAGAGGTCAAAAGGTCAGAACTTCGTAGACCAGACAACTCAAGAATGGTACATGTGAATATGCTCATATTTGGTGTGTGGGTTGGTCATATTGAGTACATGATCCCTATCGATTTTCGTGGAGGTCAAAGGTCATTTGGGGTCACAAGAGGTAAATAGGTAAATTCCTTAGAAATTGCTTGTAAACACGGTATCTCAAGAAGGGTAAGTGTGATAAATCTCATATTTGGTGTATGCATTGGCCATATTGAGTAGATGATCCCTATTGTTTTTGGTGGAGATCAAAGGTCCTTTGGGGTCAGGAGAGGTCAAAAGGTCAGAACTTCGTAGACAAGATAACTCAAGAATGGTACATGTGAATATGCTTATATTTGGTGTGTGGGTTGGTCATATTGAGTAGATAATCCCTATCGATTTTCGTGGAGGTCAAAGGTCATTTGGGGTCACAAGAGGTCAATAGGTAAATTCCTTAGAAATTGCTTGTAAACACGGTATCTCAAGAAGGGTAAGTGTGACTAATCTCATATTTGGTGTGTGCATTGGCCACGTTGAGTAGATGATCCCTATTGTTTTTGGTGGAGATCAAAGGTCATTTGGGGTCACGAGAGGTCAAAGGTCAGAACTTCTTAGACAAGATAGCTCAAGAACGGTACATGTGAATATGCTCATATTTGGTGTGTGGGTTGGTCATATTGAGTAGACGATCCCTATCGATTTTCCTGGAGGTCAAAGGTCATTTGGGGTCACGAGAGGTCAATAGGTAAATTCCTTAGAAATTGCTTGTAAACACGGTATCTCAAGAAGAGAAAGTGTGACTATTCTCATATTTGGTGTGTGCATTGGCCATAGATGATCCCTGATGGCACATAGTGAATACATGGTTCCAGAAGTTTTTGGTGGAGGTCAAATGTCATTTGTGTTCACGACGGGCCAGGAGGGATCTGAATGTAGGAAGATTGGATGCCTTGCATGTGTACTCTGTGGGCACATCATGGAGCCCTGTTAATTGAAAAACATTGCAAAGCAATTTCAGTGAGAAAAAAGGCCTTACATTTCAGCAGCAAGGAATCACTACCCCTTTTGGCTTTCTGGTTATAATATTCAAATTTGGCATTTTGAAAAATAGTTGAGGTTAGTTTCAGATCATTCAGATGAACAATGAGAGGAATTTCATCTCTCTTTTAAATCTCAGCTATTACTTAACCCTGTACCGTTGTTTGGATCCTTTTGGACCCATGCAGAGAGCTCGGCTGTCGCCCATCTTTACTGTTTCACGCGGAGCTTGAAAGTGCGAGTAGCTACCCAAAAATTTGGCCACAACAATGAGAGAGACAATGGTTTAAGGTCACGGGGTCAATGGCCTACCAAAGCTGATGCGGGGCTGGCTACATCCGCTTTTCCGCCCACTCCCAAGGCGCACAAATATTCGCAGATCGGAGCACAACGGTAAAGGGTTAATCTAAAATATCTGCACAACTAGGCCAAAGGGTTTACGTGCACACACGCAGAGACAGTGGCATCAGCTTTGCATTAAACATACTCCACGGGATTATTTTAACCCTTTACCGTTGTTTGGGTCCTTTTGGACCCATGCGGAGAGCTCGGCTGTCACCCATCTTTACTGTTTCACGCGGAGCTCGAAACTGCGAGTAGCTACCCCAAAATTCGGCCACAACAACGAGAGAGACAATGGTTTAAGGTCACGAGGTCAATGGCCTACGGAAGCTGATGCGGGGTGGGCTACGTCCGCTTTTCCGCCCACTCCCGAGGCGTGCAAATATGCCACAATTGGAGCACAACGGTAAAGGGTTAACATGCCTATTGTATTGGTTCCTTACATTAGCAAAAGAGGTTGTAGTAGGTTAGGTTGTCATACATGTGTGTGTACATGCCTGTATGCATGCACTTGTTCTGAAATCCAAACCGAGGTACTAAACAATGGATTTAAGGTCTTTTGAAGGAGATTCATAAGATTTTTCTCAGTCCTCAAATTGTGTATATCTGTCATGAGGAATTTCTTACCCTATTAGATATTTCACCTGAGTCCCCACCAAAAGTGAGGTTAAGTGGGGTAAAGAAATTTTACCCAACTTCCTGCTTAACTCATTCAAGCAAGATCCAAGAAACCACAAGCTTGATAAGAGGCAGCTAGAAGAAGATGCGAACAAAGGCTGAATAATACAAGCCAGATGTGCCACTGTTTGCGAGGTGTGAAAGGCCAGCAGTAGGGCAATTTCTTATCTGGTTTCTGTTGACCTTTGTTCACTGAAGCAAAAAGGTGTGGACAGGGTTTTCATAGGCAGGGCAATTCAACATGGTAATTTTAGCTTGATTAGTTTATCGATAAGATTTAACAACACACCAACATGAATGTGTTATGTAGTGTCATACTGTTCAAATACTGTTCAATTTAGCCACCTTTTATGACAGGCAAGGAATTACTGTGAACATATTCTTCAACCCCCAGCCAACAGGGGGTGTGACGTTAGCTAGGGTATTCTGAACTCAACCAGGGAAAGTTGGAACTTCGTACATCTAACTGCCGTAGTGAGAAAGGTGTGTTTTCAGTGGTGGTTCAAAGTCATTTGTGATCACCAGGGTTGAAAACTATGAAAAGTTATGATAGTTTCTAACTGAAGGAAGCTTGGACGGATTTCATATTTGGTTAATGAATCAGATTAGGTTTTACAGCTCAGTGTCTAACAATTGGGTTAAGGTGGGCCTGTCACAGCCTTTTCTCCAGTTGTGGCTCAGTGGTTTGTTTTCCCTATTCTATTGCTTTTGCTAAGCTAGAAGCACAATGTCAGTGGGTTCCATTTTTTTGATTCCTTGCTGAAGGCAGGCAAGGAATCTATGCAATGGTGATGACTTAATTTATGTAACGCTTTTGCTTGTAAACACAATATCTCAAGAAGGGTAATGACAACTACTCTCAAATTTGGTGCTTGGGTTGGCCATATTGAATAGATGATCCTGATTGCTTATTTTTTGTTTTTCAATGTGAATTGATATAATCATAGCATTTGCTGCCATCTTACTTTTTCGACCTAAATTCGACAAAGATGTTACCAAAATATTATTTCAGTTTATACTGTATGTAGTAAAATATGGCCTCATTTTAAGAGCTTTGTTTAAACTATTTCAAATGATTGCTTTTTGTATTATTACCATAGATTACAATTATAGTTTTGGCGGCCATTTTGTTATTTCCGCCATCTTTGATAGATTGAGTTCCTGCAAAAACTATCAAAAAAAATGTAAAAAATATGCTATAAAATATTCCATTATATCATATCAAAAATGTTTAGGAGTTTTGATTGATTGAAATTTTTTGAATTATATTTTGTATTTTATTGTAAATTGACATAATTATCACATTGGCGGCCATCTTACTTTTCCCCCATCTTGGTTGACCTCCAAAAGAAAAAAATTGTTTTCAAAATAAAATTTTGATTTATATGTAATTAAATATGGTGATTTCAAGTGCAGCTATGTGAAAATTAATTTTAATGGTTATTTTTCATTTCTTTTTTATAAATTATGATAGTGTCATTTTGGTGGCCATTTTGTTATTTAAGCCATCTTGGTTAAGTTGAAGTCCTGCAAAACCTGTCAAAAATAAAGTTAGAAAAACATGCTATAATCTCATATTATAATATTAAGTAGTTTTGATTGAAATGTATTTCCAATGTTTATTTTTTTTGTATTTCAATTTTGTTAATTGACACAATTGTCATATTTAGCCATTTTACTTTTCTGCCTTCCTGGCTGACCTCAAAAAGAAAGAAAAACTTGTTATCAGCTTACAATTTCAATTAATTTGTCATAAAATATGGCCAGATTTTAAGAGCAGCTATATTGAAACTATTTTTAATTATATTTGTAATATTTCTTTTAATTTTGATTGTCATTTTTACAGCCGTTTTGTTATATCTGCCATCTTGGTTAAATTGAGGTCTTGCAAAAGCTGTCAAAGATATAGTTTAAGAAATATTCTATTATCCCAGAGCAAAACATTTAAAATTTTTGATTGAAATATATTTTTAATGAATATTTTTGGAATTTTTTAAGTATGTTTCTCAACTTTTTCCACTCTTTGACTGTTGACCTACTTCAGGTTGTCACAGAAATAAATGTATAGAGAATAATTAAATATTGGGTGTTTAAGGGGATGTCTAAAGGGGATTTCTAAACAACATGTTCCATGTTTAGTGTTTCTCTACAAACCTTAACAAAAATTCCCCACATGATTTCCTACAGGAAATTGGTATGTGGGAATTCTAAAGGATTTTGGGCATCTTTGTGTAGGAAATCAAATTTCCTGTAGGAAATGCTTCCCACATAGGAAATTGCTTTCCTACATAAAAATCACTTCCCACATGGGTCATTCCATTTTTATTGTGGGGTAACTTTTGCATCTTTGTTCATAATAAACAATTCAGGCTACGAGCATCATGGTGCTGATTGATGGGGACTTGTGGAAAGGTGAAAGCGCCATGGCCATAGTTGCATGCATTTTCCAATTAATGAAACAAGGAAATATGTGGTAGGCTTTATGGTAGACAAAGATAAATGAATTTTCAGAACTCCATTATTGTTTCTGCTCAATGCTTTTGCTCCGATTAAAAGGAACATAACTAAATTATCTCCAAAACTACTGTAGAAATAGAAGGAAAAAAAGAACATGTTCCCTTTGTTTGTTATGGCCTTTTCAGACAGAGCAATGCAGTTTAAAATAAGCTACGAACAGGTTATTCACTTGTTGATATGTCCAGAACTGCGGTTATATCAGCTTCTTATCCAAAAGACACAAAATCAAGCATCAAAATCTGCCATGACATTAACTAGTGCATGGATATAGCTGCACAGTCCTAAGCAAACATATTCCTCAGATTATCTGTGAGTGTCCACCATTCAAGGGACAGTTATATTCTGACCATTATAACCACTGCTAGAACCAGTTAGCACTATTTGCTGCTTGAAGCCATATGAAGCCTGTTACTGCACTGAAGCAGTACACTGTACTGCTATACTACAACTTATAGTCAAGTCCATATAGTTTACACAGCACAAAACACATACAAAGGGCAGATTTGAAAAGCTCTTTGTTGTGACTCAGTAGGATTTACTGACCAATGACAATGGACTTCCTTTCAGATGCTCATTGAATGCAATGGTCAGTGTTTTAGGAATAGACTCTCCGATTACTACATAGGAAAGTTGAAATTCCGCTGTAGGAATTCGACAATTCCTTCAGGAAATGGTCTTTCCTATGTAGTAAATAGCAATTGAAATTCCTGTAAGAATCTTAAAATTCCTACTGAAAATGGCTTACTTCCTACAGGAAATGTGCAGTGCTTTTCCTACAGAATTCCTACAGGAAATGTACTGCAAATTTTTGTAAGGAAATCCAGGCTGTATCTAAATGGGTGTACCACATTTCTGGCATTGTTTACAGTTGGTGACCTTTTGGCCTCTGGTGACCTCACATAATTTGCATTTTTACTTTTTTGGTTTCAATGATAAGAGAAACCAATGCATTCATGATGGTGTGCGTGTGTATATATGTGTGTGTTTGTTTGTGAATATGTGTGTGTTTGTGACACCTTGCTTGTTAACATGATACCTCAAGAGTTCAACAGCTCAAAGAGCTGTTTGAGCTATTTATTCGTCTATGAGCCTATCTATCATGTCTGTTCATAATTGCATTTAATGCTCTTAGGGGCATATTTGTCGGTGAATTGTTATGAAACTTGGAAGTATAGGTCACTGAACATAGAGCTACTTCTGTATTAAAAAAAGTTGAGATCAAAGGTCACCTAGGGGATACTACCCTTACAAAAAAAGGTGAGGCAATTGGTTCCAAATTTGCAGGTTTTCACAAGTTTTTTCCAGGGGTTATCACAGGTTTTTGCAGGAAAACCTGTGATTTCCCTTGACATTGACACAGGTTGATTATTTGCCACAGGTTCGACACAGGTTTGTCACGGGTTTGACACAGGTTTTACGTGCAAAACTTGTGGTGATAAAAACTAGGGTTAACAAAATATTCTTCCACAAAACCTGTGGCTTTATATTTAGAGCAAGGAAAGGTGTGCAAAACCTGTGTCAAACCTGTGAGAAGAAGATTCCAAAAACGCAGGTTTGTTATCTTAGAACATGTGTGATTTCGTTTGTTTTTTTCACGCGTGATCACACATGGTGCAGACACAGGTTGGTGCACCTTTTTTTGTAAGGGTACTGGATGTTAGGTGAATATCTTCAAGTTGCCTTTTCTCCCACAAATAGTGCTCAATGTCCTTGAAAGTTGATCCTTATTTTTCTTACATAGCGGCCGATTCTTGAGTGGTGTGCATTTGTTTTTATCGAAGGTCATACCAGGTCAAATTAAAGGTGTGACTTTCTTAGGTGTGGTATTGTTTTGCATCTGTGAGTCCAATAGTTAGGAAACATTGCATATTTTATGAACTTTTGAATAGCTTCTGTCTGTTTGTAAAATGTAGGTCAGAGGTCATCAGAGGGTCATTTGAGGTCATAGATGTTATATTTTTGACATGCTACTTTTTCGAAGATGCAGAATTGCAAAATTGTCCTCAAAATTGCTCAGACGGTACAAACTTCTTGTGTGATTTTGGATGAATTAATTTTTGGCTCTTTTTTGACCAAACTTTAACATATTGTCTTCATGGAATTACCATCTTATAATTTAATGTTGACCACATCCTGACACTCTAAGATAACCTAAGTGCAAGCTTTAACACGTTACCTCATCCTAACCATGTATTACTAAGCGGTAAGCAAACGTGTGTGAATTATTTCTATTGTCCATAACAGTGAGTGGCCCTGAGTGACCAGGCGCTCTTAATACAGATGTCAAACAATACACATCTTGGCCGTTTCTCCTCTCTTTAAAAGACAAAGGAATATGAAAACTATTTCAGGATGTTGAAAGTATGGTGCAACAACGTCCTTCAGCATCATCAAGTTCAAAATGTTTTGACCTTGGAGAAAACTAAAAGAAAATCTTGAATTATTTGTGAGTTGTTGGATGGGGCCCTTACGTCATGGATTCACTTTTTCTGAGTGATCCGTTCTCTCCAGATTGGCGATTACTCATACCGCAGAGTGCAATTGTGCGTACAAAACATTAGGCTAGGCCTTAGCTAAACAATAACGTAAGCCTTTGTGCGGTATTGCTGTTGTTACAAATGAAGTGTGATGTAGCAATAGCACATTTTAAATTTTTCTTTTGCACTTTTATAAGCCGAGTACCTCAGAGCCTAACTAGATTTTATTGTGATAAGGGTTCATTTTCGTAAACGAAGGTAGTTGGAATAGCATATGTTTTGGTTTCAGTACCCTCTACTAGTGTATAGAGTAGGCCTAATTAACTTGTGCCTACAGTACCCCTACATACAGCCACATTTGAAGCAACTCGCCAATTTAGTGATCCCCACAAACAAAACGGATATTGCTGTAATTTGTCTGTGGAAAAAATGAAGCCATGCCCTGCATCTTGCTGGTTCCTTGTATGAGCGTGGAACTGTAAAGAATTCCTTTCAGGCAATTTTGAAGGGTTGCTTGAACAGCCGTAACTCAGAACTTCGTAAGAAGCTTGGTAGATAGCCCTGCAGCTAGAGAGAGGACGCCACATTACCTCATTTTCTATTTTAGGCACAGTTAAGCCGTAAAGTATATCGGTAACTGTTAGTCGCGAATTGAGATGCATACACAGAGCCACTTACCCATAACAGCGAATGATTTCTCAACGATAAACCTACACTTAGTGCAGCTGAACTCAAATATGACATGAGGGGACCACCTTTCCCTAGCCCTATGCGGCACCTACTCTCCCCGACAAAAGTGAATGAAACAAATCACCTTCCCTGCTCCCCCTTTCAACGTTGACTTCAACCTTTTAACTATCGGCAGGGACACAACATTGGAAGGGGGAGAGGGGATTTGGTTGGGTTTTGTTGGGTGTGTTTGGTTGGTTTTCGTTGGGTTTTTTGGGTGGGTTTTCATGGGTAGGTTTGGTTAGGTTTTGCTGGGTGGGTCTGTTTGGTTTTGGTTGGGTGGGTTTGGTCGGGTTTTTTTGGGGTGGGTTTGGTTGGGTTTTGTTGGGCGGGTTTGGTTGGGTTTTGTTTGGTGGGTTGGTTAGGTTTTGTTGGGTGGGTTTTGTTGCGCGGATTTGGGTGGGTTTTGTTTGGTGGGTTTGGTTGGGTTTTGTTTGGTGGGTTTTGGTTGGGTTTTGTTTGGATGGGTTTGGTTGGGTTGTGTTATGTGGTTTTGGCTGGGTTTTGTTGGGTTTTCATGTTTTTTTTTTTGGTGGATTTGTTTGGCTTTTTGTTATGATTTGTTCGGTGTGTTTGGTTGGGTTTTGTTGGTACGTGGGCTTGGTTGGGTTTTGTTTGGTGGGTTTGGTTTTGTTTTGTTTTGTTGGGTGGTTGGGTTTTGTTTGATGGGTGGGTTTTGTTGATTTTAGTTAGGTGGGTTTGGTTGGGTTTTGTTGGGTAGTTTTGGTTGGGTTTTATTGGGTGTTGCTGGGTTTTGTGGCGTGAGTTTGATTTTTTTTGTTGGGTGAAATTGGGTGTCTTAGGTTGTCTTTTGTTGGGTGAGTTTTGTTCGGTTTTGTTGGGTGGTTTTGGTTGGGTTTGTTTGGTGGGTATGGTTAGGTTTTGTAAGTGAGTTTCGTTGGGTTTTGTTGGGTGAGTTTGATTAAGTTTTGGTGGGTGAGTTTGGTTGGGACTTGTTGGGTTCTGTTTGGTGCGTATGGTTAGTTTTTGTTGGGTGAGTTTGGTTGGGTTTTGTTGGGTTCCGTTTTGTGGTTTTGGTTGTGTTTTGGTGGGGGAGTTTGGTTTGGTTTTATGGAGTGGGTTTGGTTGGGTTCTGTTGGGCGGGTTTGGTTGGGTGTGTTTTGTTGGGTGGGTTTGATTGTGTTTCGTTGCGTAAGTTTGGTTGGGTTTCTGCGTGTGTTTGGTTGGGTTTCATTGGGTGTTGTTGGGTTTTGTTGCGTGAGTTTGATTTTTTTGTTTTTGTTTTTGTTTTGTATAATTGGGTGTCTTTGGTTGTCTTTTATTGGGTGAGCTTTGTTAGGTTTTGTTGGTTGGGTTGTGTTGGGTTTTGTTGGGTGTGTTTGGTTGGGTTTTGTTAGTGAGTTTCGTTGGGATTTGTTGGGTTTTGTTTTGGGAGATTGGTTAAGTTTTGCTGGGTAAGTTTGGTTGGGTTTTGTTCGGTTCTGTTGAGTGGTTTTGGTTGGTTTTTGGTGGATGACTTTGGCTGGGATTTGTTGGGTTTTGTTTGGTGCGTATGGTTAGTTTTTGTTGGATAAGTTAAGTTGGGTTTTGGTGGGTGTTGTTGTTTGATTTTGGGTAAGTTTTGGTGGGTGAGTTTGGTTGGGTTTTGTTGGGTGTAATGGGTCTTGTTGGTTCCCGTTTTGTGATTTTGGTTGTGTTTTGTTGAGGGAGTTTGGTTGAGTTTTAGGGGGTAGGTTTGGTTGGGTTTGGTTGGGTGGATTTTCTTGGGTGGGTTTGGTTGTGTTTCGTTGCGTAAGTTTGCTTGGGTTAACTGGGTGTGTTTTGTTGGGTTTTATTGGGTTTTGTTGGGTTTTGTTACGTGAGTTTGATTTTTTTTTTTTTTGTTGGGTGAAATTGGATGTCTTTTGTTGTCTTTTGTTGGATGAGTTTTGTTGGGTTTTGTTGGGTGGCTTTGTTTGGGTTTTGTTTGGTGGGTATGGTTAGGTTTTGTTAGTGAGTTTCGTTGGGTTTTGTTGGATGAGTTTGGTCAAGTTTTGGTGGTTGAGTTTGGCTGGGTTTTGTTGGGTTCTGTTGGGTGGTTTTGGTTCGTTTTTGGTGGGTGAATTTGGTTGGATTTTTTGGGTGGGATTGGTTGGGATTTGTTGGGTGAGATTTGTTGGGTTTTGTTATAGGCGGGTTTGGTTGGGTGGATTTTGTTGGGTGGGTTTGGTTGGGATTTTTTTGTGTGGGTTTTGTTGGGTAAGTTTGGTTCTGTTTTGTTGGGCGGGTTTGGTTGCCTGGAGTTTGTTGGGTTTTGTTCGGTGGGTTTGGTTGGGTTTAATGGGGCGGTTTGGTTTGTTGGGTGAGTTTCATTTGGTTTTGTTGGTTGTTGTTGGGTTTTGTTAGGTGGATTGGTTGTCTTTTGTTGGGTGAGTTTGGTTTAATTTTGGTTGGGTTTTTGTTGTGTGGGTTTGGTTGGGTTTTGTTAGTTGAGTATGGTTGGGTTTTCTTGGGATTTGTGGGGTGGGTTTTGTTGGGTTTTGTTGGGTAAGTTTAGTTGGGTTGCTTTAGGCCCCTCCGTGGATGAGCTTAAATCCTATCCTAGCCCTACCTCTTGAAGTAAGGATTACACATTTTATTGTATCTTTGACATCTAGAGTAATGATCCATCTAAGAAATTGACGTAAAATAAATCAAGGTATCTACCACGGTTTAGACTGTTAACATAGCCCACCGGTACCGATTTTCATTGACAATATACACTTCCAAAACTTTAACAGAATTACAATCATCCAGGCATTGAAGGGAAATCACTTGGGCATGTTGAAGACACAGCTCAATCACCAAAAACGCAGTAGAAAAGAATATTCCCTTTACCAATCCAGGTTGTTCCCGAAATTCGGTATTTCAATTTGAATGTGAAACATTTTTTCTGGAGATTGCTAGACTGAATTGAAAAATCTTAGTAATTTGGAAACCTGGTGATGCATTAGTGAGTTGGTAAGACTCATGGCTGTGAAAGAGTCGGCGCTCGACTCCAAATGAAATGAGTATACCTACGTGCTGAAAATGTACCGAAGATTTGGCAACGCGTTTTGCCAGCTTTTACTGTAAGAGCATTGCTTCTTCTTATTCGAGTCTTTGCTCTTTCTTTTTATTTCTACTACTTCAAAAACAATAGGGATCATCTACTCAGTATGGCAAACACACACACCAAATATGAGATTAGCCACACTAACCCTTCTCGAGATATCATGTATACAAGCTATTTCTAAGAAATTAACCATTTGACCTCTTGTGACCCCCAAATGACCATTGACCTCCACGAAACTCAGAACAGATCGTCTACTTAGTACGACCAACCTACACACCAAATATGAGCATAGTCACATGTACCGTTCTTCATTTATCTTGTTTACGACGTTTTGGCTTTTTGGCCCCTCATGACCCAAAATGACCTTTGACCTCCACCAAAATCAAAAGGAATCATCTACTCAATATGGCCAACTTGCACATTAAATATGACATTATTCACACTTACTCTTCTTGAGATACCGTGTTTACAACAATTTCTAAGGAATTTACCATTTGACCTCTCGTGACCACAAATGAGCTTTGACCTCTACGAAAATCAGAAAAGGTTAGTTTTCTCAATATGACCAACCTACAAACCAAGTATGAGCATATTCAAATGCGTCGTTCTTGAGATATCGTGCTTACGACGTTTTGATCTTTTGACCTCTCGTGACCCCAAATGACATTTGACCTCCATCAAACAACAATAAGGATCGTCTACTCAATATGGCCAATCCACACACCAAATATGAGATTAGTCACACTTACCCTTCTTGAGATATCGTGTTAACAAGCAATTTCTAAGCAATTCACCATTTGACCTCTCGTGACCCCAAATGACCTTTGATATCCACAAAAATTCATAGGGAGCATTTAGTTATCAAGACCAATTTACACACCAAATATGAGCATAGTCACACGTCACGTTCTTGAGATATCGTGCTTACGACGTTTTGATGTTTTGACCTCCCGTGACCTCAAATGACCTTTGACCTCCACCAAAAACAATGGGTATCTTCTACTTAATATGGCCAACCTACACACCCAAACATGAGATAAGTCTTCTCGAAATATCGTTTTTACAAGCCAAATGGTCACATACCCACACATATACACCCACATACACAAACACACACATACGCACGACATCACCATCACATAAATTCCGTGCCTGCCTATGGCAAGGAATTAGAAAGCACCGAGTGTTTGTTGATGACATATTATAGCCTTTTATACCCCTGTTATAATAGAGTTAGCATCTGTACAAGGAAGGCTTCAAGACAGCTTTGTGAGGGGCTAGGAATAAATTAGTTGGAATTATCTGGTATGAGAACTGGGAACGTTCTTCCGTTACATTACTATGAGCCAAATATTTTCATTACTTCTCGAGCAAATCCCAAAATTTTCAACGCGTTCACGCGTCCGAACGATTTCGGACAACCGTCACTTTTGGCGTTGTCCCGGCTGCTGTATATCCTTAACGGGATAGAGCTGCTCTAATGTCGTGCACATCCTTTATGATTCCTTTTACTATACGGCAAATTAATATCTTGCAAAATGTCGGCATTTTGTGCGAAAAGCTCACAATCGAAGTTGAACCAACTTTAAACGTAAGTAGTATTAACTTTTGTAGTTAACTTTTCCATTCAAAGCTATAGGGGAACGCTCAAAGTAAGTTACCGATCATCGCCACTTGGAGTTTCATGTGGCAGCCTCATTGAGTAGGAAGTACTAGATGAACATGATGACTGGGATAGTTGATTTTGAACTCATACTCACGGTATCATAAATTTATTTCAAAACTTAGTACTCTTTCAACATGAAAAATTCGTTCGAAGAAAAATCACAACTATACCCATCTGAATTTAAGAGTGACTCTGCCTTCCAATGTCATGTCCTGTCCTGTCAAAGCTACATGCTGTATGAAAAAAGAGGTGGAAGTTCTAACACGAAGGGGGGGGGGGGGGGGGATTTTCGGGCGCTTTGCGCACTTGGGCACACCATGAGGTGCATAGACACCACTGGACTATACATGGCGGGCTTGAGATATAATGGGATTCTCGCATAGAGTGGTCATTGTTACCACACGGTGTTAGTACTAGCTACAAGTATAACTATTCGCAGGCTTCCAAAGTTCCTGGTTTACTCGCCTGTCGTTCGTTAAAAAGCCCCTCCCTCTGATAGATATTGCCGCCCTTGATAAAATCCAAAGTCCCAAACATTTCCCATTTTTTTTAATGACACATGGCAATATGCACCCGGTAATAAGTCTATTCCGACGCCATCATTCTTGAGTAACAAGTGCTTTAATTTCAATGTTGGAAACTTTGTTTATGAGATGAATTCTACGTCCCTCGCTACCTTATTTTTGGATAATCTATCAGTCTGCGTCAAAACATGTTTATTTTCAACATGCCTGTAAAGATACATATTATTTCCTTAAATCTCATAGTAGGGGATTATTTGTTGCGGACGAAGTTTAAGGTCTGCTTTCAACAAATATTTGAACATACTGCACTTATCTTGGAGAAAATTACGCATCCTTTTGAAGAAAATTTGGGTTCTTTGGTACGGAATCTGGGGGATTTTGAAGAATCTTACCGTCCCATAAGCAAAAAATGAGACTGCTGAAACTCGTTTGGTTACGGGTGTCTATAAAACAAAGACCGAAGACCTAAGACCTATAAAACGAAGACCCAACTAGCTATAAAACGAAGACCTATAAAACGAAGACCCAACTAGCTATAAAACGAAGACCTATAAAACGAAGACCCAACTTGCTATAAAACGAAGACCTATAAAACGAAGACCCAACTAGCTATAAAACGAAGACCAATAAAACGAAGACCCAACTAGCTATAAAACGAAGACCTATAAAACGAAGAACCAACTAGCTATAAAACGAAGACCGAAGACCTAGGTGGGACAACTTTGATTGTAAGAATTGCTTGCGACGAGTGCCGACATTTTGAAGAAAATTTATTTGTAATGGTAAAAAATGCAAGGGGACTCAGCAAGGGGTTGCGAACGGATATGCCGGAGAGGAACAACTACGGTAGCTCCCGTTAATGGATACAACAAACCGAATCACTGCCAGAAGCGAAAGGTTGCCGATCAAAAGTTTTGACGAGCGCCGGAAAATTCGTGGTTTCGTTGAACAAAATTTGGAAATCTTTTGTTCTTTAATATTGAGAAATAGGACATTTGGTTTTGTGGAAGACCATTCAACTCCTCATTCCAGACATTTTCAATTTTCTCAACAAAGTTACTACTATAACCCAACAACCGAAAAACCCTACTTCATTATTCTCAGGCCCGTAGCCAGCCCATGTGAAGGGGTGGCTCTTTTTTCCAAGATGTGGACCTTTTCCAAATGCGGAGGCGGCTGGCGCGTGCCGTAAGCATGCAGTTGCTAGGGGTCCGGGATGCTTCCCCGGAAAAGTTTGAAATCGGCAGATCTCCTGCAATCTGGAGCATTTTAGAGGACTTATGAGTTCAACAGAAGTCATTTTTCCCCAGGAATTCCACACAGTACACCACTTTATAAGAAGTGAACGGAAATTCGTCCTCAATATGTCAAGATAAAAAAATATTTCAAAGCTGAACACAGTGCTGGAAAATGGACCTCCCTCAAGTTGGCGTGGGTCGTTCGAACGCTCCTACCCCCCCCCCCTCCTCTGGCTACGGGCCTGACTCTTACATGTCTAGCAGGGGCAAACAAGGCCTTAATATGTAACCAAGACAGTTTCTGTGTAAGTATAGTTTTGAACTATTCTGCACCTTTTTATTTTGATGTCAATGGAAGATCATTCAGCAAATGAGAATTTAGCTTTCTATCAACCAAAATGTACTTGGGTGATGAGTCTCTGTCATTAAGAGCAAAAGAGAGACACTGGGTGACTGGTCGCGGGGTTAAATCATTCCCACTACCCTGCATGGACTCAGCATTGGAACGCTTAGGAACAATTATTTTTCTTTATTTTGATGTAACGCCTGAGTAAAGAATCTTCCAAACAGTAACAAGAGAGAACAGAATTACTTCTAATCGATTCAGTATTGTGTCTCTTAAGAATTAGTCACACACAGAAGAACAACAAACAGCTTTCACCGTTATAGCCCTACTCCAATAAATCTTAAATGGGTGTTGTACAGTTTACTGAAAATGAAGTAAAGCACGCGTTCCGAAAGAGACAAAATATATGCATTATCACTGAGTTCACAGTTTACATGATGTAATTTTTTTTTATTTTTTATTGATTTTCCGCATGGGTGTGTGGGGGGTCCAGTGGCGGAGGAAGGGAATTCAGTCAGAGGGAGCAAGACTGGCCTGAAGGGGCGCTTCAAAGTTTGTAGGGCAAGAATATTTGGTCAGAGGGGCGAGAAAAAGGATGAAGGGGCGATTTCGTGTTGGTAGATACATATGTCTCAATACGGTAAAAAGAGTAAAAAGGGCGCTGACAGGCAATTTGAATCCTTCAAGGGGGCGACTGCCCCCCGACTATATGGAACCTCCGCCACATGGGCACAGCGACCCGCACGGGTGGGGTCACGGCCCCGTTCCCCCGCATGGCTACCGGCCTGCCATGACGGTTCTCTAAAACAAATTTCAACCCCCATTCTCGAACATCTGAGGGTACGCCAATGGGAACGGGTCACACGAAGCACGCCCTCCCTTTGTCGATTCCTTATTAGTTACCTCCTAAACCAACGTTTACGCACCGATTGCGTAGCTGTCTCCATGGTCCCGCCAATTTGACCACGTGTCAGATCATAACACAGTCGATACATTCACTCATGCAGCATTATCAACCGGTTGTTTTTTGCTTGTCTAATAATAAAGCATATATTCTTTCTTTTCCGATTAGCGATACATACAAACATTAGTTTGTGGCCCAATTACATTTTCATTCTGTTAATAAATGTAGATGTTCATCATATGCACTGTTTGTGTGTGTTTAGTTACATATTTTTATCTTCTTTTCTGACTTTACGCTTCATAAATTCAATTTTGAAACTTTTCATATACAGTCCGTTAAAAGGGCAGCGAAAATCATTTGACTGTTTTGTTTGTTTTTTTGAGTTTTTAAGTTCTCGTCTGCCAAGTGAATAGATGAGCCTTTTAAGTGTACACAACTCTGTTTTTTTTTCCATCTCCTGGTGCTCCTTACTTTTTGTCTTCACCAACAAACCAAATTGTTTCTTTTGCTGGCGAAAAATGGTGACCAACAAAGGAAGCATCACATAGATGTAAGATGTTGCCAAACTTTTTCGTTCACCAATGATACTTGGTGGGGCAGGATACATTCATGAATATAAGATTGATCAATAAATTGCTCTAGCTTAGAAGGGGATGGTGGAGGAGTTACCCGTTGTGCAGCAATAAACTGTATTGAACACACATTTTATAATTTCTTTATTTACTGAAGCCCCTGGGGCCAGGGGGATCTTTGGCCCCGACCCGGCCAAACTGTGGACTGGCGAAAGTATGCTTCTGCCCCCATCCAAGAATAAAAACTTATTTGTTACTTCGGCGTGCAGTATCTTTGAACTTTCCAATAATATTTCGTACTATTTTTTGCATCAAATTGCGTACACCTTCATTTTCCTGAAGATTTTTACAAAAGAGAGTTGGGACATCCCCTCCACTTAAACCCCAGGGCGTCATACACTAGAACAACGTTCACCCCCCCCCCCCCACACACACACACAACGAACAGCTTCATACGACTATAGTTTTGCCCTATTTTAGAATGCACTCTGGTCCGTACGTACGATAGTCCGTCATTGGTAATAGTTAAAAGTTATTCTCCATTGATCTTGGTAGCCAACGACTTTTCAGAGTCTGCGGCATCAGAAAAAGCTATTAATCAGTAGTAAAATGCGTCTTCCTGACGGAAAAGGTTTATTGCAAGGTTTCAGCGCTTGGCTACTGTCAAATGGCAAGTTTTTATATTATCATATGTATTGGTCATATGAATTAACCCTATAGAGAAATTCAGTAATTGTGCCCCCTAGCAGGAAAGTTTTTTGACCATCGATACCCCCTCCCCCCAAAATCCTGGCTATGCCACTGATCTGTACGGACGTTTCTTTAATCATGGCGCCTCTCTTTTCGTGTATGCGTTCAAATTGCAAAGGTGTACGGGAGTATCTGACTTAACGGCTCACCAACACGAATGTGTTACATAAGCGTAGGAAGCGGGGGCTGGGATGCTAAACCCCCAGTAAAAAATGTGGGGGCTGAAGTATGCTTCCGCTCCCCAAGATCCAACAAGACCCCAAAACCCGTTTTTGTCTCTTCTTCAAAAATTGTCAAAAATTTGCAGTGATTTTCCTTAAAATTTGTCCAAAATATTGCACCAAATTGAATCTGAAGTCTCTAAAATACCCTCCAAAAATGCCAGATGAGAGGGGTACACCATCTCCCCTTAGACCCCTCCCCCAGGCCGGCGATCCGAAACGAGGTACAGCATCCCCAGTCTGGAAAAAGCTTCCTACGCCTATGATGTGTTATATCGTGTCAACTATACAAAGACGAAAGTGTACACACGGTTTCAGACACGGTTAAAGCTCGGCTTTGTTCTGGCCCGTGACGAGTTTTACCATTTGAAGGGGGAGGGAAGTGTGTGAATCGACCGGCAAGAACTGTGATTGCAGGGGCACAAAATTTTCTCTTGACATCCTGTGTACATTTCAATTTTCATCTGGCGGGGCAGTAATATTTTTGGTGCAGCATTTTCCGTAGAGCCCCTTCCCTCTGTGGCTACGTACCTGGTTTGGTCGTAAACACATCCAGCTCGAATACGGCGCAAGTAATTTCCTTAACCCTTTACCCTTGTGCTCCGATCGGGGCATATTTGCGCGCCTCGGGAGTGGGCCGAAAAGCGGACGCAGCCCGCCCCGCATCGGCTTTGAACCCGTGACCTCAAACTATTGTCTCTCTCGTTGCTAACCCGAATTTTCGGGTAGCTACTCACAGTTTCGAGCTCCGCGTGAAACAGTAAAGATGGGTGACAGCCGAGCTCTCCGCATGGGTCCAAAAGGACCCAAACAACGGCAAAGGGTTAAGTCGCCTCTTATATTATGACAGGCGGGAAATACCGCGTGTTAGTCTCCTACACACGTAAGCGAATTCTACTGCGTGCGGTACACTGTTTTATCCCAGGCCTACACAAAAATCAGTGGTCCGTCTGTATGCTGTTATTCCTCCAAAACTGATAGTGTGTCGTCAATGCATAAGGTCTCATCTAGAAATCCCAAAGGTTAGGATTTCTTTGTAAGGTCTATGACGAGATTACGCGCAATACAATTTTCCATGTCTCCAGGAAGTGACGTTTCTTCAACCGATCCGGTCTCTTTCTTTGCGTAACTATAGCTGAATTCGCAAACGTATTATTTTCTTGTATGTAGAAGCAACAATTACTACAGTAACGACAATGTTCAACGTTGGTAAAATTGCTAGAAAAATGTACAGTGATAGCCTTTGGATAGTTGAACAAAGTTTACGTAAGAAAAAATACTTCCGGGTCTTCGTTTTATAGCTTGTCGGGTCTTCGTTTTATAGGTCTTCGTTTTATAGCTAGTTGGGTCTTCGTTTTATAGCTAGTTGGGTCTTCGTTTTATAGCTAGTTGGGTCTTCGTTGTATAGGTCTTCGTTTTATAGCTAGTTGGGTCTTCGTTTTATAGGTCTTGGTTTTATAGCTAGTTGGGTCTTCGTTTTATAGGTCTTAGGTCTTCGGTCTTTGTTTTATAGACACCCTTTTAATGTAATATTTGACGATGTGGAGCTTAAATTTGAGAAATGTTGGAATTCTATGACAGAGCCTTTAAAATGAGAGTCTCTTTGTTACAAAAATTGGATAATTTGGGGTGTTCGCCGGCTTCCTATATCTGTATATTATGAACAAAATCATGCATATCGGCCGACTACCTAAATTTGTCGAGATTAAATAGTTATAGCCTACAAACTGTTCTTTAAACGAAATCGGAAGAAAAATCTCTTTTTTCCAAATTGGAAAGTACGAAGTTCATATTAAAGAAATTCGAAAGAATTAGATTTTTAGGAAAAAATTGGAAAAGGGAAATTTTGAGGTTTACGTTGAAGCGTCTGTCTGTCTTTCTTGTAAACAACGGAAAAGAAAAAAAAAAAGAAGTCAGTGATTCACAATCAGATATCGAGCCGTGGCGATCCGAGCTAAACTAATTGGTTACAAAATGACCCGTTCTCCCTCATCTAATTAACAAATTCTTGTAAGCAAATGCAAGAAAATCCCCTAAGCACCTCATGCCCCTTCCAGCACCCACCTTACCCGTCCTTCTCTGGTCGCTTTTTCGTTCTTCTTCACTTTTCAACATTTTCCATTGCGTTCCCTAAATTTCTTTGGGGAAGTCTCCCTTCGCTGGTTAAACGTCACTGTGACCACTTGCCACCATAGGCGGGATTACGGGGGGCACCCTCCCCCCCCCCCCCACACACACACTTTTTCCAGAACTTAGTTTTTTAACGTCTTAGTCTGGTTGCTTTTGCTACAAAAATACAAACTGGAACTGACAGAGCTACGCGAGTGATACTTAATTAAGTTGTATAAATGTTTAAACAGGTCATATAGGCCTACTTCATTGAAAACTACATAACAACAATATTCTTCCAATAAATGTCTCAACGCGGGTTTTTTTCGACACGCTTCGCGTTCACTCGTTTTAAATATTTCAGGATTCGGGATTACTTCTTGTAGAACACCTCTTCCATCGTCACTGAAACTTATCACCAGTGTCCGGGCCGTACACAGCTGAAGCTCTACCGTAACTAGTGTAAGGGGGAGACAGGGAGGTGCTCGTCTTCTGGTCTCCTCCTCTGACCAAGTGCCCCAAGCTTTCTGAGAGGACGGCGTTCTTATTTGACCCTAATCTGGAGCTCCACTCTTTTTCAGCTGAAGTGAAAAGCGGCCCACCCTTTCTCTAATTTCCGTTAATTTATCTGTTGAGATGTCTCAAGAGTTCATTTTCGGCGTGTTCTGGGCGTCCCATCACAGATAAGGACTCTATAGAAAAAATCTCATGAAAAGGACTCTATAGGAAACCAACGGTACGTTTTTGCTTAGTACAAATATCCTCAGGGGTCACCCTTATTCAGCTGTAGTGAAAGGGGACCACTCTTTGTCTAATTTCAATTTCACAATTGAGATGAATTGAAAATTTATTTTTTCGGCGCGCTCCAGGCGCCCCTTTACAGGTAACGGCTCTGTGAAAGTCACCTACGACTACATAGGAAACCAGAGTATGTTTGTGCTTCAGTGAAAATGTCATTAGGGGCCACCGTTATACAGCTAAGGTATAAAATTGGCCCATCCTTACTCTAATTTTCATTCAGTTTCATTACTGAGATGTCTTAAACGTTAAATTTTAGCTTTCTGAAAAGAAGATCGAGGGCACCAAGGAGGGGGCCCCTGAAGAACCTCAATACTAAGTAATCCATTCTCTCTCTCCGCACCCTCTGCATTATCGATTCCAGCCAACTTTAATCATACGGAGTAAGGATATAATTGAAGAAAGTAAAACTTTGATGGTTGTGTTCTGTTAAGTGCCCATCTCATGTAATTTAAAGTTGAAGATAAAATGCATCATATAAATGCCTACAATTTCGTATATACTCAGGAGCTTCAAGGGCTTCGCCCCTGGACCCCCATCAGGGCTTTGCCCCTAGACCCCACCATGGGCCCTAAGGCGGGCCCCTGGACCCCACGCCGTCAGGAGGAGCGCTTCGCACCCCCGCAGCGCCTTCGGTAGTCTGCTCGAACTTGCTCCCCCCCCCACTTCCAGACATCAAATTCTGCCCCTGCTTGCCACCATGTGCATTACTACCGAATGGGGGTGCTACACCCGGAGAAATATGTAAAGCAACGTTTGTCGGGAAAATTTACGGCCTATCGGGAAAATATCCACTCTCTTTTCAGAAATTAACTTTGTAAGAAAAAATACACAAATACTCTTTTAGGGAACATGTTGAAAGTGTCTGGGAATTTCAATGTGACATCATCTTGCGTTCGGAATATAAAAGGAAATCCTTGGGGGTGATGCTTTTAATGTCTTGAATTGTGTCTGGAATTTTTTTTTGGAGAGAAATCATTTCTTGTATTTTTTAATAGTGTGACATGGGGGATATATAATTTGTAATGGAAATTAACGGATCGGGTGCTGGGCAAATATAATAGAAATCAAGGTGGATATGAGAGCAGCGGCGTCGTGTCCATTAAAACCCAGGGGTCCCGCCCCCAATTTTTTTCAAGAATGTCAACCCTGAAAACATGGTCGCATGCAGTACACTTCTCCCTGACATTATAGTGGACTTATGTGCATATCCCATCGGTTGAAAAATTGGCTGTCTGGATTCATGGAGTAAATTGCATTCACACATGCTTTTCTCCAAATTAAACCAGGATGTATATTTGTGCCCTCTGAGGTCATATGGATAAGATCTATACCGATATTGACTGCTATATTCAGAAAACACTATTGAACAGGGTCTCACTTAAAGTTTTCACCAGAAACCCTTCCCCTTGCCCCGATCCAGAAATGTCATCCAGTTCGGCATGTACCTACAAGCATTGCCAGCTGCAGTGAGAGTATCAGGGCTTGAAAAGGGGAAGAGAAAAAATAAAAAACAAAGGAAAGTTAGGGGCACAAACATTTTTGCAAAAAGTGCAAAACCAAAATGTTAAGTGAAAGTTTAGCAAGAGGGTGGGATCATGGGTCCCTAATGGGATCCAGGTTCAAGTCCCAGTACACACTTGCCCACCTCAGGCTAGTGTTGCCACTGGCCAGCAGTGAATTATCCTTGAAGTTATTCCTCCCCATTGAGGAACTTACACACTGGTGTCTGCAATTTTGCACAAATAGATTCCAATTGATATAAAAAATCTAAAATATTCATAAAAACTTGAAAGAAAAACTAAAAACACAAATTTGTATTGTTTTGTCTGCCTTTTTTCTCAAGATTTTCATCACTTTTACACTTTTTTGACTTGCTTTTTTTTTCATACACATAGAATGGCAAGGTGCTTTGGCTAGTTTGACTAAAGTGCCGACTCATCACGCGACATCCAAGCATTCCCAAAAAGGTTTGCATGGCAATGGTATACTTAGGTAGCTAACTTTAAATTAATGGTGTAAGGAGGCCACCTTAAAAGCTTATGAAAACATATGTAAATACATTAAACTTAAATACATCTAAAATATAGTAAAAAACACATATGTCTGGCTTAAAAATGTACAACATCACATACAAATGTGAGGTCAAGTTTTGATTTATAAATTACATTGGAAGATATGACATTGCAAAGAAAATAAAATACAAAAAGAAATAAAAAAGTTTTTTCCAGCACTTTTCAAAAGGTTGCAAACTCAGGGGATTACCTGTGCATTACTTCCCACCAAGCCCCAGTTGGAATCGAGAGACGAGCCGGCACAGAACACACATAGAACAAACAGTCATTATGGTAGGATATGTACATAGGCTTCAAACAGCTATACACTGGACACAATAAGACTATTCATATCAATAATTAACATCACAATAGAAAAAAAAAACCATAGTATTGTGTTCCAAAAGTTATAACATTTATCTTAATGCTATGGTCTATCTTTAAGCATACAGAAGAGATGAATCTTTGTATGCAAATGAGGGACCCTGAATGCATGCATATGATAATGATTAAAAAAAGTTCTGCCCATTAAATCTCTTGTAGTGCAAATTTCATACATGTTGTGACAGGTCACCCGTTTTGAGTTGAGATCAATTGAGTCACAGCCAAATTTTTGTTAGAATAGAAAAAACATGATTCAAGTTGTTCTTGGCTGGTAGCAGCTTGTCACAAACCTGAAATTTAGCCAAAAATTAGAGAGATGATACAAGGGGGTCTACCTGATGTTCTACCCAATGTTCCCGGGGTTTAATGTTCAACTTTTTTGTATATCTTGATGACTTGGCAATGATTACAAGGTTCATTATTCCCAGGGTTCAATGTTCCTAGAAGTGTTGATGTTCCCAAGATTTGTGAACATTGAACCTCTGGAGCAGCAAACCTTGGGAACATTGATATAGTCCTGATACAAGTATGCAGCCTATAGTGCCAACATGAAATGCTACCCTACAGCTGGTCACTAGCAGAGTAGCAGGTAGGCTGCGGCAAGGCAAAGGGAGGAATGGGTGGAACAGACAATGGGAGGGTAGCCTCCTTTTTTTCTCTTTGCAATAGGAAGTTTGCCTTTGTGAAGATGAAATTGTTTCCTTGATCTAAGAATAAAAGGAAAGGGCAACTAGTCCATGAAAATATTGAAAGCTTCTTGCTTCAATAGCCAGACAAGGTGCTGCAGGAAAACAAATATGTTTTCCCAGTCCACCAACATGGGGTTACATTTATTACCTGAGAAGTACAACAGGGATCACGGGCCTGACATTGGTCTAAGGGAATGGGACAATCCCTTCCCTATAGCAAGTTTTTTGATCTCAAGGGTGTCTAGTTGCAAATTTAGTACACATGTTTTAGTTTAAATCAGCAATAAATTGTCAAATCACATGAGAAATAAATGAAATCTGGACATCCTAGTGAATTTTATTAATTCTCCCAAGACGCCATCGTAAACCAGTAACAGGCTGACATGTCCCAGCAATCTAGAGGTCTGATAACCAAAACCCTGATTGGGATGTCTGGTAACTCTACTCCAGTATCTTTCTAGGGGTCAAATGTATAATAATTACAACCTTCAACTCTCAGGAGGCAAAAAACATTTTAGAGGACTTTGGTCCCGATGGCTATGTGACTGGTTGCTTCTCTCATTCGTCCTTCACTCTTACCCACCACCCCTTTATTTTATCATCTTTCTTTTATTCTCTTTGTCTTGTAAACTTATTCAATAATCACCAATTTTCTGGCATTGACATACTCGGCTGATAGTGCTAATACAATAAAATCCAACAGACTCCCCTACAGTACTCACAACATACCTCACATTTCAATGTTTAGGTGGCAGTGCAAATTGACAAACAGTAATTTTTCTTTCTTCTGAATAAAGAGAAAGAAACCTTAATGTCCTCCGAGATGTTTTTACGTCTTTTCAAATACTTTTACAAAACAGTTCGACAATACCTGCTTTATGAAAGGAAACCACCAAAGCATGTACTATATCATTCATGTGCAATCGAGTTAAAATGAGAAACTAAGAACAATTTTGTAAGATTACTTAAAGCTTTTTTCCAGGAAGTATGATAATAATTCTAAGAAATAAGAAAACATTACAACTCATTCAAAGTACTTAACATAAAATAGTCTTTTCTTTTTTGCGTTTGAATAAGTTAAATATTTGACTCACAATAGTTTTCTTTTATGAACACATCATCTTTCAAATTTTTTTACAATAATTTACAAAATGCAGAAACATAATTGGTCCATACTGTTGCTAACTATTTGTTAACAGAACTATTTCATTTTTATACATCAAAAGTTTGATAGGATGCCTTAAATAGGCAGAGTACTACGTAAAATAATGACTTGAAAGAATTGATCATGAAACAGACACAACTACTTAAAACTAATAACAACTTACAACCAAACGGAGATCTTGCAAAGGTGCTCTAAAGTCAGGGCAAATGTAATCAACGTAATTTAAACATTCTCACTCCGGTGCTATATTCATGGATTGGTCTAGCTTATCACGAGACAGTACTTCCACAGTGAATTCTAAAATTGAACTTCATTAAATTAATCAATAAAAGTTTTGAAAGATTTAGCAGTAAGTTCAGCCTATGCCATACCATACTACTCTTGTAAAACATGAAAGATACTTTTTAGAGAAATATGAGGACATTTGAAAGAGTTTGCTACTTTTTGTAGCTTTAGTTGGGTGGACTGCAAATGCCCTTTAATGCTAATGGACAACATTAGAAGTGCCCATTTGTGGTCTACCAGTCAACCAAAGACTGATTCCACATTCCCTGACAGGGGTGCAGGAGAAAATGAAAAAGAAGAACAAGAAAAACAAGAAAAAGTGTGGGGAGATTAAGAAGTTGGTTCCATGAAAAGTGGATCTTGCGTCCCCTGACTTTCATATTGCAGTAACTTTATGAATATGCATGCACTTTTCATAAATGTTGCCTTTAAATGGGCAGTGAATGCTTTCATGTCACAAGCCAAGCCGCTTTTGACGGGCAAAACCTAGTGTAGTATGCATGTAGTGTAGCTAGCTGGGAAGCAGCTGACTACCAATATTTGATTGTTGTGCTAAAACACTGTTCAGTTGATTTTGTCCAGCAGTCAGCATGGCATATAAGAATTGTCCTAACCTGAAAGCACGTTATTCAAGAGTAAAATAACATTTTATTCCATAATGATGTGGAAAATTATCAGTTTCCTGGTCAAGTGTAATTCTTGTGCAACCCATCTAAAAGGGTAACAAATTCTTATGATTTGTTAGAGTGTGACACAAATCCCTTTGGGTGATGAATTTCAAACTGTTACCTTTCATGTTATGAGAGGTCAACTAGGTCCCCAAGGTTACTTTACACTTGGGTACCACAAGCTGATATAACAAGTCTCTTCTCTTGGATGGGTGAGCCAGTACTTGTGCAAACCAGACAATTTGCATGATTCCTACATCTGACAGAGAGTATGTCATTAATTTGAAAACTTCATACAGGAATCTTGTTCAAATGTAAAATTTTATGTATATGATTCTCTTGAATTAATGGGATGATATTCCCTTACTACTCCCACAGAGCACAAACACCTTTTTTCCCTCCCCTCTGTTCCCTCCCATCCCCAAAAGGAAATTAATCAAAAATAAAGGAAAAATATTTTGCCGCCTATGTTCTTTGCAAACTCAGACAACTATTCTAATCTGCAAAATGAGATGAAGATTTAGAACAACATTTGCAAAAGTAGATTCAGAAGGAGAACAAAAGCATCACCTCCTGAGCAAACACTACATTTTTTTTAATTAATTATTTCAGCATCACTTAAATGGATATTTAATAAATGGTGTCAATGAATATTGCACGGTAACTGGCAACTCATAAAAGGGTTACTCATTTTTTGGTTTCTGAAAAACATACTGTACAAAAATTGTCTCTCTTTTAAGAGAAATGACTAGCTATGAAAGCATGGAAGAATTGATACCTTTCACATAAATAAAACTAGAAATAAAGTGAAAAAGTTTTAGTTCTCAAGTAATGGCGTAACCTTTATCGCAGACTGTACTTTGTTTAACTAGACATCACTTAAACAATACAGCATGGCTTTAAATTTGGCTGACAGACCTCAAATTATGAATCAAAGGTGTCTGTGTAAACTTTGATCCCTTGTGCCTTACTAAAGCTGGTACTTTCAAGCATACATAATATATAAACATGTCATATCAAGTCCAGCCTCTGCCACCTTCCCCCTCCAACCCCTTCCCCTCACATCCCTTCCCAACACCAACAACCCTCTACGGTCCACCCCACCCTTAAAGTTTTACTATACAACACAGCTGCAACAGAAAATATTTCTGAAGCCTCTCAACATCTCCACCATGCTTTAACAAGGTTCCCTAATTTTTGCACTTGTCAATCGGAACTTCAACCATATCATCAGTGTTTATACTGTATCTCATAGCACAAACCCTAGAATCAATTGCTACATTATCTATGGTTTGATTCAAAGCATGCATCTAATCAGCATACTGTACATGCAATTGTGCTTATCAACATAACAAACATACAAAAAAAACATACAATGGAATGATCTTTTGTCAACAAGGAAAAATTAGAACTTTGAAAAGCTGGTCCATAGCAAAACAGAAAGTAAAAAGAGGGATCTGTGACCTAAACAAATATAACAAAACAGAATGAATTGACCTGAAAGCAGCCTGGATTGTACAACCTTTCAAGACTTTGTCAAGTCTACTGATGCATCATCATTTAAATAAGCAATAGCACACAATACTCTACCTTGATTCTTAACTGACAGTTCAACAAACAAGGTTTGGTCCTACTACAAAATCTTCCCCATAAAATAAAAAGAAAGGGGTTCTGTCTTCCCTAGTAACCATAAAAACTTTGCATTTATGAAAGGCTTTCAATTTGTGTGGGGTTAGTTGAGATGTTTGGTATGTAACCAGATTCCATACAAATATATTACAACATTCATTCATAGCTAATAGTGGTACCCTCTTAAATACAACATGAAAAGTCTTATAAACGTTGAAACTATAACACTGGAAAACTTACGTCCGATCAATCAATAAATAGCACCATAATCAATATATCTAAAAACTTGCTTTTACAGATCCAAAGACCTCCTTCCCCTCATACTATCCCTCCCCAGCAGGGGCAATGGAACGATGTTTGAAGTGATGGGAGGGGATAATCACTAGAGCTGCCCAATATGTTCAAGAGTATAATAGCAATGTACGGCAGCCCAAAATGCCTACAGCAGAGAGTGGGGGAATAAACCCCTAGCCCACCCTCCCCCGGTCTCTGCAATGGATGCACACTACCTCCATTACACCACTTTGGCACTTTCAAGATGTTGCCAGGAAGTCTCCAAAATCTTTCTCAGAGATTCTAAAATGCATGTACTAAATAGCTACCTTCTAAATAATTAGAAAAGGCATGCATATAAAGGACACTCTATCTCTGGCAATGTTTTCATTTTAAGGGGTGTAAAGATTATCATTCAAAGAGTACAGAAAGCACAAGTATTGGGCAGACAGACATTTCAGGATTCACAGAAAATGCATCTTGTATATAGTAATAGATAATGCCTAAAAATGATATTAAATATTACAAATTCCTTCCCTTTTTTCTCACCAAGGTGGGATTATACTTTGAGGCAGTTTAACAGAACATCACCCCCTAAAGCCTCTTTCTCCTTGTTTCCCCTTCCCTTAATCCCTCTTGCACTCAACCAAATCGCTAAAGTTACATTTTAACAGCTTTACAGCTTGTTCTGAATTCTTACTGACGATGAACTCTCTTCCTTGAATGGACGTATGAGTTGGTAATATAAATAAATCAAAAGATTTTGAATTGTTTTACTACTCAGGACGTGCTATGTACATTTTACGGCCACAAATATACAGAGAAACTTTTAATAAATATATCTTACACAAAGCACTGGAAAGCAATCATATAAATCTATATGCACATGCAAGTTATGCTTTTGAATTCTGGCTTAAAAATCCCTTATCTGTCTCACAAATTTTTCTTTTCATTCTTAGTTTCCTTTATGAAAAGATTCAAATGAAAAAGAAAGCAATAAAGAGGTTGTCTGATAATCTCTTGAAATTTTAATGACTCTCTTTAAAATCTCTTGCTAATCCTCTTCTTCAAAGGGAAATATTGCATTGGTAGTACAGAATCATTTTGCATAAAGTTTTAAAGACTCATTTCTTTGGAGCTTTCAATTAATTTGCTCATCCAATTTTTACAAGTGATAAAACATTGACAATGACATAATATATTTCATCTCTGGTGCATGTCAATGTATATCGAATTTGCAATATTTCCCTTCCAAACTGCACTCCTATCATTCTACAAGCACTTGACAGGGCTTGGTGAACATCAAAAAAAAAGAATCATTTTCCTATAAAGACAATGGGGAAAGATTCTTAAGCACTTTTTGGTATTGCCTTGACTTTGAGGTAGTAACTGTAGAGACACAAAATCATTTACGCAGATTATCACAAAACCACTTGAAAGAGTCAATTTATGTTAAGTTCAATATCTGTGAGAGGATTTTCATATTTTGTGACTTGTTAGAAGAAAGTTGTGCCTTTCAGAATAATGGACATGTGGAGATTGCATTCTTGAACTTTTGGCCAATGGTTAGAGGCAGTTCATCTTTAAAAGACCAACTCTTATAGAGCAGCCAAGATTACCTCCCCCCACCCTCCAAACAATTAGTACTGGGCAATATTCCCCAAAATGGCTTCAACTACAGACAATTTCATCACCAGGGCTTTTCCCACTTGACAAAACACCTTCCCTTGTCAAAAATTTGGAATTACCCCATGTAGTGTGGGGAGAATTCCGTGATTTTTTGTGTCTTCAATTCTAATGAAGTGTCAGTTATCCTAAAATTGATTGTTTGCACTGAGTTTTCAAAATTACTTGCATGCCCCTCCAATGCCTTCTTACTTTTCATGTCAAGTGTTAAAATAAGACAAACATACTTTTTAGCAAAAGTCTGGATAATTTTTTACACATTTAAATGTTTGATTGATAGGACTTACCCTTTAAATTGTCCAGATTTCCTGCCCAAACAAGAGCAACAACACAATTTATCTGACATGTTTAAGAATGTATCTCTTGTTCAATTTTAAAACATTTGCACTGTTCTTTGATGTTTTATTTCATACATGGAAGTTGTCTTTCTTGAGAAAAGATAAAAATTTTGGTAACACCATAAAAATGCAATTGTGCTTTCTTGTTCTGCATAAGTATTGTTTTTATAATTTGCACTGATCACAAGCTAATGCACTTCGCATACTGAATTTCCACTCACTCATTACAAAAAGTTGATCTCATAGTTAAGAGAAATTCTACATTTGCATTTTCAATTAATCTCTCCTTTGCTTCTCACAAATGATTAATTCATGATAAAATTCTCCATCAAAATGACAGCTTAAAGTAATACTGATTGAATATATGCAATGACCATTGTAGTGCACAACGTGACATTTTTTTTTTCCATTTATGACTTTTTCATCTTTCAACAAATTCATATCAGAATTCATTTCCAAAGACATTGTATAGTAAACACACACATATGTATAAGAGATTTTCAAGCCAGTCTCATTGTTTTTTTTCCTACATTTTACTACTTTCTACACTAAACACAGCACCATAGTCAGAGTTTCATAGCAGACATTGACCAATCATATGGTCTTGCAGATAAAAGAGCTTTATCATTTTTATACCATTCTTACTATATCACAAAAATAATGGAGGAGTTTAAAACTTCCCCCCAAAGATAAAAAAAAAAAGAAAGAAAAAATGTACTCCACTGGCCTGGTCCTCGGCAGAAGAACTGAATGCGACATCACCACCCCTCTCATTTGATTAATTCTTGAAAGCTCCCTGATTGCATAATAAAAATTTCAGTCAACTTAGAAATGAGGCAAGTGAATGCTGGGAAGGTCCCATCTGCACTCAGACACTCCTTCAAACTCAAGAGATTATGAATGGACATCCATACGAAGACTTTCAAGCCTCCTGCAAAGACAAAAATGTTTAAATTTTAGTAACTTGCAAATGGAGCTAAATGAAAGGAATGTGAGCTATGTCAAACAGATCATGCACCAGAATGCTACAAATGAAAGTACTATCATAAAAACAAAATATTCAAAATCTCAATGGATACCAAGAATTAAAATTCAGTTCTCAGAGGAAAGAAATAAAATTATGTTCAATGGCTTGCAATGACAGGTCTGAAGCCACGGTAAAGTGCTAGGAGTTTTATGACTCAGATTTTAACTGACTGGTTTAAGTCTCGCTAGTCACATTCTTTTTTCCAGTTGTGGCTCACTCTCCTATTTCGTCTACTCCATTGGCAGTTTCAGGAGAACCTCAGTACTTTGTTTTGTAAACGTTTTGAGAAGGGTTTCTATTATTAATTCTCAACTGGAGACCTAAATTTAAGTTTCAAACTGGTAAAAGAGCAACATAAAAAACATCTGCATGTAGGAAAGGGAGCAGAGAGAAAAGTGATTCCCAAAGCTAAAAGACAACAAATGGTGAAATAATAACTGTTTTTTTTTAATTATTTTTTGTTTATCATTGGGGTGACACTTTCTTGATAAGACCTAAAGGGTTTCAAAGTGCACTTCCTATTACACAATTTGACATATATTTGGGCAAAGACCTAACAAACTAGCCTTCAGGAAGTCTTTTCTCCATTTGGCCTCTGCTTGCAGTTGAGAATCAAAGGTTGTGATAACAACAGTCTGGTGGTAAGTGAGAAGAGGATGATCATGGGTGCACTAGCCCTCAGTGCTATTGGACTAACAAGGTTAGTTGCATGTAAGTGGGGATGACATATATGAATAGCAGGTAAGTATTGCATGGGGGGGGGGGATGTAAAAGTGCTTATTCTATTTGTAAATTTCTGTGTTGTAATGAACCAAATGAACGAACAAGTGAAAAATGAATGAATGCACAAATGCATGGACAGGGGGACGGATGGAGATATGAATGAATAGGATGTAAAAGAGGAGTGATATAGATATAGACCTATTTCCAAATAGCAATTGCAAAGGATTGTGGGATAGAGTTTTGGTGTGCATCATTTTTGTCAATGGCATTTTACTGTGGTGAAAATTTACGTATACCCAAAACGTATCCCACAATGCATTGTAATTGCTATTTGGAAATAGGTCTATTTAAAACACTTCCAATACCTGCTTATGTTCCACTGAGTTTGCCTGGGCTTCTGCTTCCGCAGCTTTCAATTTCTTGATAGTATTCTTCAATGCTTGTCTTTTGTTGCAAAACCATACCCTAATAACCTCTCGGTCATAGTTCAACTCTTGTGACATGGATGTCATTTCAGATCCTGTAGGGTGGGTGTTCTTCTCAAACATTCTGTTTAGATACTCCAGCGCTTGTGGAGTAAATGAGGTCCGTCTCTTACGTTTCTTTGAGGGTTCTGTGCCTATGAAATCAGATAGCTGATTGAAACCATTTTTGTGCCTAGCTTCTGCCTCTGCCATCCACCTTTCTAAAACTGGTTTGATTTTCTGAGCACTCCTTGGAGTGATGTCCAGCTTCTCAAACCTGATGACAAAATTTGTGTCATGGTAGAAAAAAGAAATTGGAGACTTGAATCAACATTTCACTTGTCACTTTGCACAGTTTTTGTGAAAAAAAGTTTATGCTTGTCTGGTCTTCATATTCCAAATGAAATTTCAAGTCAATTAACAAGCAAACAAGCAGAAGAAATCCCTCTTTGGGAGTTCAGTTGCTCATAATATAAATTCATATTGTGTGAAAAAGATATCAACAGCACTTGGGCCAAAGATATCTGTCTCTTGTCAGATGGACAGTAAAAGGTTAAGATGAATGAGATGTATGAAGACCATCAGTTTATAAACAATTGTATTCGCTCTGAGATGAAGTTTTATTGATTTTTTTTTCAAAAGGCGTCTGATTTGGAGGGTATTGTCTGAGAAAGCTTGAAGATATTCATGCTACTGATCTCCAAGAATCCTACCAAACAAATTTCTTCACATACTCATCTTAAAAATATTTGTGCATTTAAATATGAAAGTGCCAAACAAAGAGCAATTAGAAGATATAAATGAATATTTACAAATTTCAAGTCATACCCTCTTTTAACAAACTGAATTTCTCAAAACAATTTGATGACCAACTCACCTGCAGATAGCTGACTGGCTGTAGGTGGGGCCCTCCCTGGCACTTAATGCTTGGCCAACTTGAGTCTGTGTCAGCCCTAGTGAAAGCCGCCTAATCTTGAAAACTTTGGCAAATTCTTTAATTTCTTCTAAGTTGACTCCATCTACCTCTACTTCATTGTTAATCGTGTTAACTGCTAGATATCAAAAAATGTAAAAATGTTTCTTTGATCCTCCCATTAAAACAGATAGGGTAGATTACCAAGTTTCATCATTTTTATCATTTTTTTTTTACTAAAAAGACAAAATGCAATGACTTTCTTGGTCAAAATCTGCTTTTTACCTGCCATTGTGGTCACCAAGCATTATACATTTTTGTACAGAAGAAAAACCAGTGCTACAACATATATTATTTAGATTAGTACAGTCACATTTGTTTATATGTTTTCCTTGGAATTGGCTACTTTTTCTTTAATTTTGGTCTGAAAATGTCATTTTCTGTGATTTTTTTTTTTTTTAAATTTTTCCCATTCTTTCCTTCCTCTTTGCTCTTTGTTTTTGTATTTTATTAACCACAGAAAAAGTTTATCAAACATGTCAAAAAGGTGACATGATGTAGCAGGACAATACCCTAAGTCATACATCCTTGAAAATGTCAACTGTTATTTGTAGGGGGAGTGAAAAGGGAAAAGGGGGTTGCAATACACAAACCCAGACAGCAAGTGATGGTCTGATTTCAGTTGGCCATAACTGGGGTCCATCACCTTTAAATCTTTCAATTTCCTTGCTTATCTCTATCATGGATGGTTGTACACTAATTTGTATCTTAAATTTTCCAAGTTCACTAAATATAAGGGTTAGAAATTCGTGTAAATAATAAATAAAGACAGCTTTAGGCTGATGGACCCCACTAATGGCGGCCTACAGACACTAAAAACAAGCGCTAATTGGATTCGTCTATAGGGGGTTGGGAAGAGGTAATTATGCAAATGAGGCAATTGAAAAGTTGCTGTATTGCATATTGTGAACAGGACATTCATACTGCTTTTAATTATGGTATTTTATTTTATTTTAGTGTTTAGATTTTTTTAATTTCTTCCTACAAGTTTTTTAATTTTTGATGTGTTTCACTTAAATATTCTCTTATGTTCCTTAATACTTCTAGTTTTCATTCTACCAACTATTTTCATTTAAATACTGGGTTTCAATAACAATTAGATCCCCACTGTGTGAGTTCTCCACTATTGCAAGCAAAGTTTAAATGAAAATAAACCAAATAAAATGTCATAATGAATGTCAAATTCCTACTTTTATGTCAAAAATGAAGCACATAATAAAGGTCAAGAGCAGTCCTCCCCCAACACTTATTTTGAAGCAAAAGCTAAACATCACAATTTTCCTCTTATTTCTCTTCAAATAACTTCAATATTGTATATTCAATGTAAAACAAGCAGTTACTCCTAGTAAATTTCACATTTGAAGACAACTCTTGACAGCCAATCATGTAACAAGATAATCTACTATACAACTTCAAGTTGGGGTGACTGCTCTTGCCCTTCAAGGGAAACATTACTCCTATTTAAGGGGTAACCTTAATAGTGTATTATTTGGTAGACGTAAGTTTATTTCCAAATCATAAAATTGTAGAGTAAATCTAATGTAAAGAACTCTAAAATGCTGATTAAACAACTTCTGACTTGCAACTTCAGAGTTGCAACCATGTCAATCCTTTTTGTGGCATGTCAAGTCTACTGTACTCATTTTAGCAACTCGAGTCCCTCTTTTCTTTCAATGGGGAAAATGTGCCAGAATTTAGTGACTTTACAAATTGCGACTACAGCCAAGACCTGATAAATCACTGATTAACTTTGCCACTTTGGAAAAGAATTAAGTAATACCTTAACTGGTTCTGAGGGCTCACCAAAAAGTTCTTGATCCTAACAGAATATGAAGAAAAAAGTCCTAGACAATACAAAGAGAGGGACATTCTTGTACCTGTTCCATGACCACCAGGACTGTCAGCAGACGATGGACTCGTTATCGGTGGAGAAGAAGCCTGCGAATTTGGCAAAGTGGTGGTAACAATTTGGCTGCCAACTAAGGACTGACCGTTGATTACTTGATTTGTGACAAGCTGAGCGGCACCCTGCTGCTGGAGGAGACTGAGGTTTTGTGGCATTGAGAGTTGAGTAATGACTGAGTTTTGACTGGTCACCGGGGCTAGCGAGAAATACAAGGAAAGACAAACACTGATTTGATTTCTTCCATGTGAGAAAATTAGTATGTGTTAACATTTTCTACATAATCAATGAAAATGACTTTACTTGACTAATAACATCCCCACACATACAGACCTTACATTCAAAGGATGTATGTCCCTAACAAACATTTCTGTTTGTAGCTTCTCACTGTCACATTCAAAATGTGCTACTTTTTCTTTTCTTTGTAACATCTTAACTTTTGTAACTTAAGTCATGGTCATGACTTTTTACACCAAAGACAATATCAAAATCAAACTGAAGCGCTCCTCCTACAAACACGGCAAGGAATTACAATTCTACCTTGCCCCATGTCTGCACTCAACCTTAGAAAGTGTGTGTTTAGAAATTCACAGAAAGCAGAGATGCTGTGATTGTTACCTTTTGTAAGAACTGTTTGTGTGGCCAGGCCAGCCAGATTGAGAGCTTGCGTCCCATTGGCAAAGACCTGTGCAACAGGAGATGAACTGGAAGCAGTTGAGGTTGTTACTGTATTTTTATGACTGAGAAGACCTTGCGTGAGTAGATGTGATGATGTGGTTGACGTTGATGTCTGTGAGACCAGACTACTGCAAAGAACAAGTAAGTCTTACTTACTCTCAAAGATGCTTGAATGTTGAAATTAACCTACACTTTTGCGAATGTGAGTGGAAAAACCAATTTGGGAAGCTCCATACAGGAAAATTTGGGAACTTGAACTTGTAGGGACATTTAGCATTTTCTGAATAGGACATCATAAAAAGTGTTTGAAATTTAACTCACCTGAAGGCAAACAAATATTTTTCCCACTGATGTCTATGAGTAGGAAAAGAGTGTCAGGAGTAATACTTTCAACTAGTCCTTTGGATGAGAATCTTTTTCATCAACACAAATGGTTCCTTGAATATTAATCATTTCCACGGTGACCCATGTATTCATCTCTCGTATTTGTAAAGTGTATCAGATTACTGTACTACTAAACAGCAACAGACAAATAATTCTGTACTTGCAAACACTGCCATCTCCAGAAAAGAAATATAATTTGCAGATAATCCAGTGGACAGTGCACAAGAGCTAGCCCACAGACTTACTATATACAGTACATGGATGGAGGATCATTGGATAAAAGTCTGCCCCCATCATTCAAAACTAAAAAAGGCATACCAAGATGGCCACTGTGAAGTTATAATTTGTGTGATTGGACAATGCCTCTGTAATATTTTAAACAAATTTTAAACTTGAATGAGAAGCAATATCATATTCTTGCAAAATGTATCGAAATTTTGACCTTACCTTGCATTATTTTGAAAATATTTCAACTTTCTTGCAAAGTCAGTTCATTTGAACTACTTGAGCAAGTCCAAACATCCACACACAAAACCACAGCAGACAGTCATCTTCTTTAATACCCATATACTCACATGAAAGGCAGCCATATCAAGGCATAAGATGTTAGTGCAGTATGCTCTGTCCTTGTTTATAGAAAGTCTGAGGGCTAGCCTCAACAGGTGGGGGACCAGGGGTCACACTCATCTTTTTCTCCCTACATGTTTACTATGTTCATACTAATTAGATGTATGCAAAGAATGACATCATTGTTTTTAATTTGATGCTTTCAAACTTTTCTGATCATTTTCAGGAAGAATATATTTCTCATACTTAAAGCCAGAGGAATGGAATGTTTTGGTTTCTAATCATTTTTAAGATCAAACATCGTAACAGTTCAGACGGAAAATGAACGATTCGCAAGTACAAAATCTTTGAAGCCAAGATATGGTTAGAATTGTCGGCCATCACTGTGGTCCACAACGGTATGTCTTATGACTTTCATCTACCTGCACTGTAAGAGTTTCATCCTATTCAAAATCTATGTTTGGCTTTATGTATTACCATCAGCATTAAGAGTAAAAGGTTTACAAACAAATCAGGAAACTTAGGACTGATGGCCCCTAGAGGCGGCTGACGTTAATCTGACTGAATCTGGATCTGTTTCTACTATAACCACTCATCTAAAAACAACATTTCTCACCAACAGTATATATATAACATGCTTTCCAGTGACCAATAAATTATTTATTAACAACATTCCCCCTTCTACTCTAAAATTTCAAAACTTGGTGTTGTCATCTAATCAATATTTTGAACTTTGCATCAATTCTTTCTCCTTCAATAATTAATGTCAGTAAGAATTTATTATTTTTCTCACACTGTAAACAAAAACTGTGTCACCTTTTCTAAACTAGCTGTGATACACATTCTGCAATTGAGGCATCAAACCAGAACTGAAACACAAGCCAATCTGCATCTAGTCTGTGCCAATAATTTTTGAGCTACTTGCAAGAAATGACAAAACCTAGCTCAATTCTTAGTAACTTTGTCTCATTTTTTGCCCTGAAGAAACTTAATATCACTTACAAAAAGGATACTTAACGCAATTTCTTGTTTTTAAACATGAATTGAGAGACAGAGTTGTAATGAAATATTTATACCTTTCATCCTCTGCGAAAAAATGTAGAACAGAGCAATGTTTGTGAGTGATTCACGATTTCCGCAAGACACAGAAATGTAAATGAGAGGAAATTTGAAATTTGGTTGAATGTTATTATAGAGAAAATGATGACAAAATAGCACCTCAAAAAGACAAATTGTGACAAGTTAAATACACATTAATCACAAAACTCTGTAAAGAATGAAATTTATGAACAAATTATTAATGGGGTATAGGTCTGAGGTTAGTTTATAAAGAGGTATAAAAAAGAGATAAGTATTTAGGCGTCTAGCAAGAACAGGGAGGATTAAAAGGAATTAAATTGAAATGAGCTTTTTTATAGGAACAAAAAAGGCCCTAAAAGGGTTGTACATGTGTTTAATGGAATCTCTGCTTCCCATTAAAAAAAAAAAAGAAAAGAAAAATAAAAACATTCAAAATTTATGCTATTGCCACAGACAAATACTGGGATTATTAATAACACTGTTCAGTGTAATTATTGGAAAAGATTAAGTCATTCACACTGAATTCCATTTACATCAGGACGGTCATTTATTCCTTAGGTCATGCGTAATCAAAATATATATTCCAAATATATATCTAAGAAAAATACTAACAAGTGCATTAAGAAGAGGTATTTAAAGCAAAGTTAATTACAAAGACATGAACAATGAATGTTAGACCTTATATGTAATTTAATAGAGTCAAATCCTTCCTGCTGGAAAAAAATGAAATTTGTATACATGATACCCACATATATGTCACAGAGTTAGTGAGTTAGATGGAGTTTTACAGCCCAGGTTCTAACTGACCGATTGAAGTCAAGCAAGCCACAGCCTTTTTTCTAGATGAGGCTCCCTGGCTTGTTTGCACCACTCCAGTGCTTATGCTGAGCACCCTAGCACAATAGCAGTACGGTTCCACACATTTCACAGAGAATTTGAAGAGTTACAGCACACACTTTGTCACAAAAGTCTTGTATTTTTCAATTCAGACCAATTTCATTGTATTTTTATGGGCTAAGTGTCCCCCAAAATACTACCTGCTCAGATGAATAGGTCTACTCTTTTGAGATGTGAGTAGGTTTAGGAATAGAATGAAAGATTAAATGGGTATAGGGTGTGTGAAAGTAGGGGATACCAACACCAACTTTGAAGCAGAATGTTAGGTAAGCCCTGAGGCACCAAGAAGAATGTTCCCCACTTCCATCTTGTTAAAAGATTTGTCAGGTGATCAAAAAACAGTCATATTCACCTGTCCACATGGTTGGGAGGATTGGATTGACAGATGTACAATAGCCTGCAGAACATGAAAATGACAGTTCACACCAGTGTGTTGGTACTAGGTCTCAGAACTAATGGGGAAAAGGATCCTAACTGCCTCTCCAAAATACTTTACGGCATAATTTTGTTTCAGGGGAGGTTGTGGGGGGAGGGGGGTACTGGCAGAGGTTCCACTGCAAAAATCTCCAGCAAAGTTTTCCCAAATAATTTTAATAGCAGGTACTGGATATTTTAACCTGCAAATATTTTGAACTTGCCAGAATGTTAACCAAAAGTGTGAAAAGAGAGCAGTCCAACTGAGTTATGAATGCCCTTTGCCCTACTTTCACAGTTACTTTGAGCAACAGCACTGAAACAAAAGTTATATCTGTCCAACTACAACGTTAAAACCAATCAAATCAATAGTATTCGAATGTTGCTTGTACAAAATTAGCAATTACAAAGGATTATGGGATAGAGTTTTGGTATGTATAGTTGTCAATGGCATTCTACTGCAGCAAAAATTAATGCACATCAACATCACATCCCACAAACCTTTGTAACAACCATTTGGAAAAGGGTCTATTGCAAGTTTCTCATAGCTATTCCCAAATCTGCAAATTCTGCATCAGATAACTACTACATTGTAAATATCTAGGTGATCCTATAATGAGTTTAGCTGAACTGTAATCATTACTACGTGGGGCTTAAAATTGTACAAAGAAGGTATTAAAGAGTGGGACAATGTGGCTTTAATCCTACATACAATAATTAAACAAGGAACAAGGATACTCACATTTGTTCCTTATACAGATAGGTATGTTAGGCTGGTGGAGGTGGAGAGGTCAATTTCTCTGGGCAACAACTTCAAAATTGGCACCTTTCACAACTTTTAAAAGAGATTTGGATAAGTAGGAAAAATTGTCCTCCTACAAAACCTTTTGTGTTCCTTTGCAACTTTTAAGGCTGCTATTTGTCACACCCAGACTACAATTTCACCCAGAGTCTACCAAAAGTCTCAACTGACACAGCTTTATGATTGATATCAAATTCAAAAGATGCATAGTGGGTCATATTACACAGCATGCACTTAGAGTGTTCTAATTACCATACACATAAGGGCCTTACATGCTCACCAGAGTATGTACAAAAGTAATAAACTAGTAGTGTGTCTGGATAATAATAACAATAAAACAGTTCTTATATAGCGCCTTACACAAGAAGTCTCAAAGCGCTAAAATTATACAACAGGCGGTCAATAGGACAAAGTAAACAAATGAGTTTTCAAGTTAGTTTTAAATTGTCCAACAGTGGATAAGAATGATTGCTGCAGGAGGAGCTCGAAGAATATACAGTGGGTAAAATAAGATAGTTGGAACTGTCTTGACTGATAAATAAATGAATTTAAAACATCTATGTCACTGCTCACATGATAACAGTGAAGCACTTACCCAGGGGTAATCTGCCCTTGAATACCAAGTTGTGCTGCTGCTAATGTACTAACTGCCGGTAACGTGTTGCCAGGGGTGGTGGTCAAGTGAGGTAGCCCCCCTAAACTAGACAATGATGCATCTGTTGTGGTTGCTGAGGAAAAATGAGAGCGTGAAAAATATATGGGTGACGGATCTATTAGTCTACAATTAAAGAAGAATTTACTATACAAATGGTTTCAATCTTGCACTTTTTGTAATACAATTGATTTTTTAGCTTTGCCGCTAACTATTAAATGTTATGTGTAGTTTTGTGAAATTTTGTTGTGCAAGCCATCAGACAAAATGCCCTAATGCAATGGGGCACCCAATTTTCAAGCCCTGACTGCCTATTGCCACTAAGGGAACTGATGTTTCTAGTTCTTCCATCACAGTTAATTTTACAAATTGACCAGTAAAAGTAGTACGATGCTTAGTGTTATCTAAGATAAAGCATAGCCTTTATTTTTATCTTGCAGTCTTGTTGAGCATCAAAACCTGAGCATTAAAACCTGAAAAGTAAGCCATGCAACTAAAGAAATAATTCTCCATGTAATGATATAGGTACTGTATAGCCATTCTACAATGTGACAACATTTTCGGAAATAAAGCTTAATGTCTGGCAGCTGTGGTCTGAAGCTGTGGTTCATAAGTATTCGGAAGGGAGCCATCGAGGTTTCTCCAGGGTTAGACTCACCTGTTTTAGATGTAGTTGTTCCTGTACTTGTTGTAGCTACAGAAAGAACCTGTCCAGCAGAGCTTAAAAGCATGTGAGGTACAGGAAGCTGCCCAAGGCCAGCTTGCCCTGTTAAAACAGAGACAGGTGGCAAAGGTGTATTGGAGGTTGGTGTTGAGGGAGCAGTGGTCACATGATGTTGCTTGGTGGGTGAAGTGACCATGGAGGTCTGTTGGTTGGAGGTGGCCAGAGTAGGACTTGTCGCAACACTGTTCCCTTGGGTTGAAACCTGCCAACACAAAATATATGAATTTTTGATAAGTTGCTATGTGGAGTCACTTAAAAAATTTGATGGCATTTGAGTAGAAAAGATATTGGAACTATCTCTGATTCAGTTTCAATGTCAATTTTATGAAACACATAAAAAATTTGCAATACCCAAAGGATAACATTCCCCCCAAAATATTGTTTGTTACACCAGAAAAGGACAAATGACATTCTTCAAGACAGACTTTGTAAATTAAAAGAACAATGTCCCCCAACCACAGGAATCATGGGTCCAAAGGATGTCACTCATGACAAGAAGGTGGTCCTCTCTTTGTACTATTAAATTACTGAAAGTAAGTTGTGGTTAAATGGGGAATTATGAAAGCAAATAAGAGGTAAGAGATTGGTTAATGTAGATTCACCAAAATTTTCAAAACTTTAAAAACTCTCAAAAGCCATACAAAGGCAAAGTCATGTTTGGCCTGAAGCAAGATGAGACGGATTGAGGAAGAGGTGTGCTAGTACCCCACCAGACACCTTCCCAAGGCTAAAAGTTCTTATGTCAGATGGACATGCAGGCACGTAGCGTAATTATGTATGTATACATAGGGTAATTATGTATGTATACTTAAAGGGGATGTGATGAGATGTGAGCAGACAAATCAATCAGTACTCTCCATAAACAAACACAACAAATACAGAAGTTATACAGTACTAAAAGTAGTTCTACCTGTGGAGATACTGGAGTCAAGCTGGAGATATTAGCTGCAAAGAGACCTCCGCTTGTTGGAATGAGAAATTGCACACCCCCCTGGCCTTGGGCTAATGTCACCGGTATGGTGAGAAGCTGTTGCTGACCAGCCGCATTTGTGATTGGTAGAGTGATCATCTGTGATTGCTGACCACCAGGACTGCCTGCAGCCTGCTGAAGGGTGAGGAAAGATTGTGGTGAAGCCAGCTGAATGCAAGAAAGAAGAGAATATGGGTTTATTGAAAAGGAACCTGGTGCAGAGGGGTTTCTTCCATTGAGCTACCAGGTTGAGATGGGGTGGGGTAGTTCAATGGTGTTTCAGATTGCACCACAAAAAGTTATTTTAGGTACTGAATTAAAAGAAAAAAGCATACCAAATGACATTAAAATAAGCACATACAGTAGAAAATACCTTGCACTAACTTTCACAGTAAGAAACAGATATAACTTTGGCTGAAATCAGCCATTTAACAAAATGAGAAATGTTGACTTGTCTTGTGAAATATAATTTTGATATGGAAACCTACTCCAAAATAACACATAAAAGACGTGACATTCCTTTTAAAATGATTTGTAGGTCGGTAAATGAAGGCAACGATTTTTACAGACAGCAAATATGTTTGTGTGAAGTAAATTAAATTTACAAATGGAAAACTAAAGGAAAGACAATATCACTCAGTAAATAAGTCCATTTTACAGCTAGTTCTAGCAACAAGGTTGCACATGAAGTAGGTTCCCACTGTTTTGTTATTGTTTAATGACCTTGTAATTTAAGCTTCTCATCAATTTGCTACTTCCTCTCCTTTTTATTCAGTTAACCCTCCGTTATATATTCTCTTTTAGCTTGCACAGGCAAGAAGATTGCAGGACTCCAAGCACGTTTATCTTCCATACCAATTAAATGACTGCCATAAGATTAACAGTTTGACAATAAATTGACTGAAGCCAGAAACTTGTCTCATTATCTTTCACTGCCATGATCTTTCATTTTGAGCTAAGATCTTCTTAAATTAGCTTTCATATCTCAAGTAAATGATAGTCTTTGTACAGGTTTATGGCAAATAACTCCATCACTAACTTGTGTAATGTGGTATTTTGTTATGAACTTAATTAAGTTTTGTGTAAAACAATCTGGCCATTTTACATCCAGAATAAATTAAATGTACACAAAAAATATCAAATTTTGTGAGCTTTTCTCTGGTAATAAAAATGCCAGGAAATCTGGGCATATCAAAATTTTAATGTGAAATTGGGGATAGGATATATATGACACTGCATATGGAAAGATAATTTGATAGCTATGAGAGACTACTAACCCCTAGTTATAAAAGTAACTTGCAATAGACAGTGAATTACAACTTTGTATCATGCAGCTAACCAATTAGAAAATTTACCAGACATCTGGGTAACTTTACTGGAAGACGTTCTTTCCAATAAGAAACATGAAGGTTGTTGTTAGATAAAATGTCACATTCCTTTATTCATGTTAGAACAAAACCAGCAACACCACTTTCAACAAGGCCCCACTTGATCAAATTCCAACTAGCATTTTTTCCTCATCAAGTTCAATTTGGCAAACACTGCACTTCACACTTTTTAACTACAGTAAATGTCAGTTGGTCAATTTTATTATACATTTACTCTTTTGTTTTTCAGACTCATGACCCTTTTACTGATATTATCTTCTTAAACAAGAGAGAAAATAGACATGAAACTGTCCCACCTTCAAGGTATTATGATTTTGAGCCAAAGGCCTCAATTTGAATTAAACTGTTACTCTGCTCAAGGTGTTAGGACTGTCCCGTAATGCCATTGGTGTCAACATCACACATTTGTGCCTGTATGCTATCACTTCAGCAGTCACGCCTGGCCAAGCTTGTTGCCACTGTAATCTCTTAAATCAAATACCAGGTGTGGAAGTTCAACGTGTTCAGCCTACCATGTTTTACGACATGTCACAGATATTTCTGTAATCAACCAAGGCAGAAATTTAACATCCCAGGTGGCCTGAAAATGCAATTGCACTTCTGCTGAATACAAATCACCCAATTAAATCTGTCTTTGGTCTACCTTAAGAAATTCTACAATGAACTGAAGACTGGACCTCACAGATTTTGAGGTGACTGATAAGGATGGAATACTTATTATATGTACTCCTCTACCCTCTGGTTTATTGTCAGATATTCCCAATGCACTGAATACATTCAAATATCTTAGTTCAATTTACAAGGTATAAACAGGACGAAGTGCAACTGCCTGACATACTTAGAACCATCTCGGATCCAGCTGTTTATCAAACATTTCCAATTTTGCAGAGCTTTGCAAATTAATTGAGAGATATCAACAGAAACAAAATATATCAAATAAAATTTTGACAACCCCACCAAAAATTTCAATGGGTGGTTAACAGTTTAGTAAGGAGGGACCACAGAGGGTACAAAGCAAGGGGAGAAGGGGAGGGGGAAATCTACATTGATCCTTTTTTCTGAGTGTCAAAACCAATACCCAGTGGCATAGCCATGGGGTGGTTTTGGGTGTTGAAACCCACCCCATATCCCCAACCTTGGAGTGAAAAAAAAGCAAAAAAAAAAAAACATAAAACAGTAGTTATTTATTCTCTCTCCTTAGACTTTTCCATGTCATGCTCCAAACCTCCTCCCTCCCCCCTTACCCATGACACAATCCTGACTATGCTACTGCTAACACTGGCCGGTAAAAAGAATTCCTTCATCAGAGTTACAGTTGAAATTGAATAGAGTCAGGTCCATAGCCAGTGGCATGGGGGGTGGGAGGGGCAATGGGGAAGTTCCCCTGAAATTCTTTGACCCTAGAGAGTTTAAATTTGCCATTACCTAACACATTTTCTCCACATCTGAACACCCTCAAAAAATTTTGCCATTCTGAAAAAAAGTTTCTGCCCACTCCTTAAATACTTTGTCTGGCTACAAGCATGAATACTGTATAGTGGTATAACTGTACCCACCTGGTTTGGTATGACAGCCTGGGCTGTTTGTACTGTAGGAAGTGCTGAGGCTGCTACAAGTAAGGGTTGTGCCTGTGGAAGGCTAGACTTGGTTGTAGTTGTAGCTACTGAAAGGGCAGCTGATTCTGTAAAAATGGCACAAAAATTTGCTCGTGACGATTCAGAAGGTCAACACTGTATTGAAAATGCATATAAAGACAGTAAAAGACTTTTCATTCTTTCCATTCCTTCATTGCAAGTTCATGGAAAGGATATATTTAAATACAAAACCAATGGGCAAGGATTTACTCAGGGGTATCATCACTCATATTTTACTGTAGTTTTATATATTTGAAACTCATTACTGTTTCTTAATAATTCTGCAAATTAATATTTCCACTAAAAGAGTGATAAGGGCGAAAATCCTCGATACTTAAGCTAAGAGTAAAAAACCCCGAAAAAACAAGGCCTGAAAGAAAAAGGATACTCATGGTTTCGGTAGAAGGCGTCAAGGAGCAGTCCACGGCGTAGACAAAAAGGATTGGTCAGAATCACGAAGATTGCACGTAAAAAATAGTGGAATTTTACCAGACGATTTTCCCACACGTGTAAACACGAAGAAGGCAAAAACGAAGAAGGAAGAAGCTAGGGTATAGCGCGCCCTCATTAGGTAGGGGTTACCACGGTGTTATTAGGTTTTTGCCAGACGGTTACTGCGGGCAATAACGATATACATAGGTCAATAGGAGGTAGGGAGGAGCGAAATAGACTAATATTTCCACTAAAAGAGTGATAAGGGTCAACCAATCTTGAGGGGTGGTAATGCACACTGTTTCACAAGAAGTTTCCTAACTGGCTAATGATAACCTAATCCCTGACCTAATCCCTCACCCTAACAATGGATACAATTGATACAATAAAATGGCAACAGCCAATCAAGAGACACCTTGTTGAACAGTGTGCATCTACCCCATCTTGGGGCAAAACAAAATCAAAATCAAAGTGAGAGAGATGCACTTTTTGACACATTCATCCCATGATTGATGTTTGTTTGTTTTGCTTTGTTAGTCCGGTAAAGTATGCTGTGTCCATATGAAGTCAGGGGTTTTGATCATAAATGTAAACTCTGCTACAGACAATATACTTCCATGCAACAAATCACCTTGTCAATCCTTGTCAATGGTACAGGCTTTCTGTACAACTCTTTGTGTGCTATTTCACTCACTCTCAATTGAAATGAGTATCCTGACATCTTCAAACATGTTAGGCTCTTTTCAATCACGTTAAAGAATAGTAATTCATGAACTGGCCAATTCTTATGCGAAAATTCTTTTTTATGTAATAGTTATGTTCAACACGCTGATTAATGCCATTTGCATGGAGTTTATTAGTTAGATGAAGTTTTACATCCCAGTGCCTAACCCATTGGTTTGATTCGGGTCTGCCACATCTTTTTTTTTTCAGTTGTGGCTCAATGGTTCGTTTTCCCTAGTCCATTGCTTATGAAGAGCACAAAGCACAATGGCATTTTCAAAGTCTTTGGTATGACCATATTTGTATGGAAATTATACAGACCTACTGTTGTATTTTTCAACTGTTTTATCTTTTCTCTTGTTTTGCAGTTTTATGTCTTACCTTTCATCACTCTTTGCACAAATCCATCAGTTTTTCCATGAAAAAACTTACAACTCATAAAATCTCTCTGCCTTCACAAAATATTCAAGACCATTAATTCCTTTCATCTGCCAACAGCATCAGAGTATTTTGACCTTTGAGACCAGTTTCATTTTATCCAATAAAGAACGTGCAGTTCTTAGCAATTATTTTAACTGCTCTTGTAAACAAACCCAGTCTGACGATAATTACCCATAGCTGTGCCTCCTTTCGTTAAACCAATATACGGAGCTTTTAAAGAAATTAAGCCAAAAATTTTGATAAAGTCTTTAAAAGGGCTGTTTTTCTTTTTGTCATGCCTAGTAACTAAGTGTATAAGGTAACTGATACCGCCATTTAGAACAGACAGTTGACATGGACAAGCTCCCAGAGAAAAATCAACAGCTTGAAGTGTGCTCTTAACAAGGTTAACTTTTAATAGCTTGGAGTGTAGACATACAGAGACAGAAAATAGGGGGCTTGTTAGTGCTGTCATTAAAGGGATCTACTGCCTTTGTGATAAGAGATTTTTCAACCCTCTAAAACCCTAATTTATTGGATGATGAGCAATTTGGTTTTCACAGATCTTAAAGTAATCCCCCTTTTTCAAGGGCATTGATGACTTGCACAAACTTTTCAATTGAAGTGTTCACGGGTTCTACTACATGACAATGCTTATAATTGCATAATTAGCAGAGTTTTATATTCAATAGTTAAGGAGAAAGTTAAAATTTTGAATTTTGCTGTGTCCTGACTTGTAATGGTTTCGTGCATAATTTGAAATAGTGTCTGGTCACGAATTTTTGAAAACCGAATTAAACCGTTAATTACTCAGAACATTTATTTGTGTGTAGGACAAAGGGGATTGTCTATGTTTGACTATTTTACCTTGGTACGTGAAGAAAACATTACAGGCTTGGAAAGATTTGTTGAGTTCCATGAAGCAACTCAATGAGTCACTTTAAAGTGAATGATGGGAATGTAGCATCATTTCTTCAGGATAAATAAATTGACGACTAAATATAACCAATATTTTTGCACTTGGTTTCTTCCATTCATGGAAGAAAAATTAGCTTGAAACTTGTATAAATCTGTTATTTTTTTAGGGGGGGGGGCATTTGTTCATATTCAATTTACAGGTTTTGTCCATAAAAGCATGTTTACAACTGTATAATATTTGACTTCTTACTTTCTAAAATATGACTTTTGTAGCACCCTAATTATCGTAGCAACCATCATTTTTCAAAATGATGTCAGCTGAGGTACAGTAAATGCTTTCATCAGGACGCTGAAAATGAAAAATGTCCATGAGCAGTAACTCGATCTGTCATTTTAAACAGCAGTCCTCCTAGTTGGTCAGAAATCTGCCAAATTTTTCCAAAGCTGTAAAGAATACTTAATATGTATACTAATGACAAATGGTCAAACTTTCAAACTTAGACAATCCTCATATTCCACATGTACAAATCTACATTTTCATGAGTGAGTAATTACAGTTTTGTGTACTTTATAAGCAGTGACCAAATATCTAGGCACATCATCCATCAACTTTCCAGTCTTGTAGAGTCTTGTAGTCTACCTTGTTTTCAGTGTTTGACCTCCAGTGACTACATATGACTTCTGACCTCTACCAAAAACAATGCAACTCTTCTTTCTGTTACAAAACTTCCACACACCAAAAGTGAAACCTATCCACTTTTCCTACCTTGTGATAACATGTTTATGAGAATTCCCAGGTTGGCATTTGGAAAGTTCAAATAACCTCTGAACTGATCTTCTTAGCATAATGCATCTACAAACCAAAATAAGAAGGGAATCCAAGCTTCTCACTTCAAGCTATCATTCTAAGAAGATTTTCAAGTGTTTGAACTATGGTGACCCCAAATGATCTTTGACTTCTACCAAACACAATCCCAGGGTCTACATCTGCACCATACCCTATTCACATATGAAAGTTGGAAATATATAGAGCTTCCTACCTTAGAACCTAGTGCCATTGAGGTGCCCAGGATTTTAAGCAACGGAGTAGGGACAACAAGTCAGTGAGCAGAGCCACAACTGGAAAAAAAGCTGTGGCCAGCTCAGCTTGAACCGATGGTAAATATGCAATTTAGAGGTAGCAAGAGGTTATGTCAGTGATGTGAATCCATATATCCAAATACCAAACATGAAATCCATCCAGAAGCTTAACACATGGAGAAACTGTCTTTCAAAGCTTTTCAGTGTTTGACCCCTGGTTAACTCTAAATGACATCAGACCTACACTTTAAACAATAGAACACACTTTCTTTCTACAAGCTGCACTTAAGTCCAACTTTCCCTTGCTGAGTTACAGTGTGTACCCAAGCAAGCGTCACAGATACTGGGCACTTACCTGCGGGGCTGGAGAAAGTGTTTCTTTCCCAGGAAGTGAGTAAAGGTATTTCCTAGGGAGAAAGTAAAATTGCCAACAATTCTTCCCATATTTTCACAGAATGAAAGGGAAATTTCCCTTAAATTGCAAAAATTTCCCTCCGGATGCTGAAATTTCCCAGGAAGGCTCCTACTGCCTTCCCAACTTTTTCACCCCATGCCACTCTGACTTCAAAGATTCAATCTTACTATTAAATGCAAGAAACTGAAAACCAAAGTATTTATTTCACTCACTGCTGGCAAGAACTGTGGGCTTTGATGTGACCAGACCACCTCCTAAAACACCTGCTCCGCTGATACCTACTTTTGCAGCGCTGTTGGCCGCTGCACTCTGCATGGCCAAGAGAAGTTGATCAGTTGCACTTTGAGGCTTCTGTAGATGTGTGCCGAGCACCTGAAAATTGGGACAAAGGTCACAGGAGACAAGTCAATATCAAATTCTCATTGATTCTGAAAAAAACACCTTTTGAAGTTAAAGCAGCTTATGCTGTTTGATGGAAAAAAAATAACCTTCAACGTTAATATTCAATCTTGCTCTTCCATTTGATACCAACTCGACAGAAATCTTTCACGCCAGGTTTTTTCCGGTGAAATTTCACTAATTAGAGCGCTAATTACAATAGAAAAAAACTTGATCTACTTTTTTCGGCTAAACTCTTATGCAAAGACAGCGGGCTCTTATCTCAATTTGACCAATCACAATGCAAGAAATGAATGACGTAAAATTATGCCTACCCTTTGACACAATGATGTACGTATTGCCAATATATCACATATGTTGTGTACATGCATTACAGGAGTCCTTTCACAACCGTTCGGGCCCAGCACAGAATGACAGTTAGTTTCACACGTATGTAACCCAAAGATTGTTTTTGAATGCCAAGCCACAGCATCAAATCAAAGAGAGAAAATGAACATTATCTTGAAACTTGGGACGGATTCAAATAGCACAATCAGCGACAAAATTAAAAACTGAACGATGGAGCTGAAACAAGTGAGTAGGAATTTGTCACTGAATCTGGGTTCACAAATGAAACGAACAAATTGTGCAGCCGGTTCGATGCGATGTGCAAATTGGACACGTAAAGGCCGTTTAAATAACGTATGTATCAATTGAACGAAATTTCACTGTCTGTTTTGTTTACGTTTTGCTTGACTCCTTCTCAAAATGACCTTCTGAATATGCATCAGATTCATTGGGCGGAGCTAGAGCAAGATATTAAGGCAGAATAGCGTTTGGAAACCGTTGAAATCTTTTTGAATTTTTTCGAATTTTTGCTCATTTTCGGAGAAAAGACTAAAGTACTTTAGTTTTTAAAGCTTTTTACATTTGTATGGAGTACATCCCATACATTTGACGAACACTGGAAACGTAAAAATAACAGCATAAGCTGCTTTAATTGATGAAACAACTCATAAATTAGAAAATCTTTCTTATGGATACTTTAAGTAGAGGCTACAGTCTGAAAATACTTTAACAACATGTAAGTATAATATATTAACTGTTTCTGGAAGAAAAGGCAAACCTATCAATTTTTAATAAAACTCAAGATGAAAGCCTTTGATATCTTGACAAATGCTTCTCTCTTTCTTGTAATACTACCAAGGTTGCCTCCCTCATCCTTCACTTGCTTAGGATCTAACCCTTCAAATGCAACTTTTGGCCATGGATGTATCTCTTAGTTGTCTCCTACTGTAGCCTCCATCTCCACTGTGCCATTGGTTTGCCACAGTCTAGTTAGGGGTAGGTGGGATAACACGGTGATATAAATAAAAGAGAGGGGACATTAGGCTTCATGCTGACTTTTGAGTTAACAATGCACTTTTGAGAGACACATGCCTGATAAGATGATATTGCACCATGTGTGTAGGTTCCACAATACTTCACAGTGATTTTTCTTGGATTCATCTGACCTACTATGCTTAAGTGACTACCAATATCCCCTCACATTTAGGTTACAAGTATAAGGTTTACAAAGCAAATTGCTACAATAATGGCATGAAAAGGCAAACAGGGTCTTTACAAACTTTACTTTTTAGGTTCAAATATTGCAATATCTTTGTCTGAAACCCCTCCCCCAAGAGGACTTTTCTTTCAAGAGGTGGATAATATACCCTACCCCCTTATACTCTCTCCCATGTCACACTCCCCGGCCCTCCCATGAAATAATCCTAGATGCATCCGATGGAAAAGCATGAAGCAAATACAGCTACACGTATGTTATGTGTTATGATATCAACACATAAAACATACCACTGAAGTGCATACCAACAGCTTTTGAAACTACTGTAAAGCTAAAGATGGCAGTATGAGATAAATTTGTCTTTTAATCCTCTGGTTAAATGTCAAAGCTTCAGTCTCACCTGTGTGTTAAGAATTGTTGGAGATGGGTTGACTGATACTGCTTGTACAGTGGTAGCTGTCTGAGGAGCCAGGAGAGACTTCACTTCCATTGCGTGAATCCAAGCAAGGGAAGAAATCACAGACTTGAGTCTGTAAAGAGAAATTTGGGAGGAGGATTATTAGAAAGGTCATTGTTAAACCTGACCTTCAATGCAACTTCTTTTATAATAAAGTGGCCCTAGAGAGATCAACTGCTGATGCACTGTACATATGCAAGCAGTGGTCAAGATTGGACTGGGAGTACCCTTCCCCTCCCCCAGATTTTCTTTCATGTTTTGCTGTCATACAAAATAAAAACCAGCCTTTCTATCCCTGTGCGCAGTTAGCATTGGGCAAAAAAAATGGCAACATGGTACTGTTACTACTGTATAAATTTCAAAATTGTGGTTCTGATGGACTACTGTACATAGTAAATGGTGCAAGTTGTAATGATTTAAATGATCAAAAACTGTTATGTAGCATACTGCAGACTGTTACTGTTGAAATACTGTAGGCCTATAACCATGTGCAACTCTGACAATTTACCTCCCACGTTCAGTTGAAGTGAGAGTGTTTGCACCCAATTACTCAAGGTACAGTGAGTAAGTATGCATTTTGTTTGTAGGAGATTAGGAGGAACAATGAAGTTTCAAAATTCAAATATAAAGTAAAAAAATATATTTGGAGATCTTTGAAAATGTACATACTACACATATTTTTCAAAAGGGCACACCATTTTCTTCTGCAAATTCCATTCACTTTTGTATTAAGCAATGTATTGATGTGGTTGCTGGAATTGTAGTGTACTGTATGTTTTGTAATACAGTACTAGCACCACCAAATTGGTTAAATTCCAGCACTGATACTTTTACACCAAACTTAAATCACAGTTTCATGCTCACAATCTTTTCCTGCTCTTGATGTCAAAATTGGAGTATTAATGCAGATGTGATCTGATCTTTCCATTTTGGCCACTTGTGGTCAAAATAAGTCCTGATTACAATAATTTTGAAGATGCCACCAGCTCAAAAGAAAGCAACATCTGCTATGAGTTGCAAACTTGTACTGAGATTAGTTTATCTGTAGTAGATGGGATTGCCCATGCTTGAAAAATAGGGAGTCCAGTATCAGTGCAATGATCCAGTTTACTGGTATGAAGGCATAACTGTGCTTCATATTATTCTGTTTTAGTGAATTAATGACACAGAAGAGAAGAAAGAAGACTTAACATAACATGAGTATTCTATTGTCAAATTTCTCGCATTCACTGAACTTTTTTACCCAACCTCAAACCCCCTTCTCATGACAACTGTCACTAATTTTGTTAACAATATACATAAAGCCTCCGCACTCTCCTCTCCCATAACATACAGTATACTGTCTACTTATTTTGTGTAGAAAAGATTTTTACAATACCGAACATAAATAGACCTTCCACAACATCCCTCTTTACTGTGTGCAAACACACTGTACTCTTCATAGTACACATTTGGTAAAGCAGCACTTGACAACATATACTTGCATTTACCATCTGCTGATCTGTACGTAGCTTCTAAAAATATGACCAGAATGAAAAAAGTCAGGGACCCTAGGCAAAGTTCTAGTAAAAGAATAATGACCCCTTGAAAGACTTGCCATTTGTTATCATCTACAAGTTTACATATCTACGGTATTTATGAGGAATTCAACCTGTACAGTATGTAATGAGTGATATTGAAGTCAAGGGACCTCTTGATTCATGAATGTATGAACCTCTGGTTACCCCAACTGTAAAAACATTCAAGTGCAACAACCCTTGATAAATTGTGGAATCCTTGGGGATCCACCTTGGCAGTTTCTGTAGCATGGATTCGAATTATTATCATGTGCTATGTATTAGCTAAGTATTTAGAGCAAAACAGCACGGTATTTTGACAGGCAACAGCAGAACATAATTACATTGCGATCTGTTTTATACTGCATTTAGAATAGCTTTTCACAGAACTCGGCCCCAACATCATCATAGTGCAGTACTGTACTGTACTGTACTGTACATACTGGATAATCAAAGTCAGTATGAGAAGACATTCTCTGTCCTGTATCAGGGAGGATGAAATTTATCATTATTAGGGCTGGAAAAATGTTTACAACCCAGGAAGAGAGTAATATTTTTTCCCATAAATGGAGTAAAATTTCTCACAATTCAAGGCAAGCATGTAACAAAAAAAAGGCAAAATTGCTTCCAATTGCCAAAGCTTTCCCTTCAAATGCCCAAATTTTCCCAGAAAAACCTCTCAGATTTCCAATTTCTTTCCATCTGTGATCATAAATGCTGATACAAATTGACAAATTTATTCATTATCCTATACCATAAAAAAGTCCAAAATTTGATCAATTTTTAAATTCCAATTTTCAATAAACAGTATGTTTATTGGAAAGTACTGTACTTGCGGGCTCATGCAGTGGCAAATGGCTAATCTGGCATGCAGAATATTCATGTTCCAAATCACATCAAATTCACACTTGCCTACATTATTAATTTGAGAAGTGAATTATTGGTTTTACAGTATGGCCACTGCATAGTATCAGCCACTAAAATATCAGTACATCACAACTTCCGACAGTTCCTCTGACAGGCCTTGCAAAAGAGGTTTCCAAGCTTTGTAACTTTTTCTCTATAGTCTTTTCTCATATTTTATAGCACAGACAAGCAATAGGTAACACAACTTATACAATTATCATTCTTGGATATAATTAGTCTTGGATATGGGGGGGGGGTGGGGGGTTGGATATTAACAGTACCTGTAATGTAAACTGCTGTATGCAGGGATGGCAGCTGGGCCTGACAAGGGGGCTTGCAACCTGATGAACAGCAAAAGTTTTATTTGTTACAATTATTTGCAAGAATTTGAAAAGTTAAGGTGTTTGAAAACCAATTGAACATCTGTGTTCTTTTAACAGATAACGTGAGACATCCATCTGTTTGACAGCTACATTAAAGGGCCAAGCCTCACACCCCAAACTACAATTTTGGTACCCGGGTACCTAAATTCTCAATTGGCTCAGCTCTTTGATTGACAGCTAATTCAAACAATGCAGAGTGCCAAAGCTTATATAACACAGCATTAACAGTACTGAGAGTGTTTTGACTATATAAATTGAGTTTTTCTATACTCACCCTGAAGCAACAAACTGAGACTGGGTCTGGATGGATGAATTTCAGACAATTGTGGGAGGGGCTTCAGTAAGAAGGTTAGGAGAATTTGTACTGTTTAGGGTGAGAGAACTGGGCCTTTAATTGTAGAGTGACTGCATGATTATGATCAGGTAACACAAGATAACTACTTCAAAAGCAAACACAAATACTGTACTAACAAACACTGTAATCATGCTTACTCATGTAGGCAAATGGGTCTAACAAATTAATGAGGTCTTATCAGCAGCATCATGTAACTTTTTTAGATCCAAACTAAAGTTTTGTCTAGCACAGTACAATGAATGCAGCGGAAGGAGGATCGGGACCGGCTGTCGGCCAAGATGGCGGACATAGGGGCGCGGTGTCAAAACGGCTCTGAGATGCTAGCAGCGCGCCAGATTAATGCAAATAAGATGTAGCAAGGGGTATGTCAGTGAAGTGAATTCATATCATCAAGTAACTTTACTAATCAGTTACATCTATTCCCTGAATTCAATTGTGTGTTTTGGACTTCATCACTGATATTAATCCCCATTAAAGATAAAATTGAATCCTTTCAACAGGTACAGTAGTTGCTACTGTTATTAATGTTTTTTTTTCTTCTTTTTTGCACTGTTAGGGTACACATTTTAGGAATATTCACACTAAAACTGAAACTTGCTGCCTTCCAGAGAAACTTTTTCCTCAACAAATGAGGGAAGTTTAACGTTAACCCTTTACCGTTGTGCTCCAATCGGGGCATATTTGCGCGTCTCTGGAGTGGGCGGAAAAGCAGACGTAGCACGCCCTGCATCAGCTTCCTTAGGTTATTGACCCTGTGACCTTAAGCTATCGTCCCTCTCGTTGTTGTGGCCGAATCTTCAGGTAGCTACTCGCAGTTTCCAGCTCCGCGTGAAACAGTAAAGATGGGTGACAGCCGCCCTCTCCGTATGGGTCCAAAAGGACCCAAACAATGGTAAAGGGTTAAAGGAAATTTCAGCTAATTCCAATTTGGTGTGAATTAACTTTAAAGAGCACTGAATATTTTTGTAGTTACATACTAAACAAAGTTGTCTTTTCCATATAGATTCCTCACCTGTGCTTTTGAGTACCATACACATGGAGAGAACCTTTCAGTATGGCTCCAATGGAGCAAGAGAAACATACGCCAAAAGGTAAGTCCTATCGCCATTTGAAGCACCAATTCCCTTGCAAAGAAAAAGAATTGTAAATCCCCCCCCCTTTCAATTCCCCCCCCCCCAATGTCATTCTCCCCCCCCCCCCCCAAAAAAAAAAAAAAAAAAATGTCAGCATCTTGGTCCTTAGTCAAAGCAGCTGAATTTAGTTGGTTCATGAAATTCAACAAATCTTTCCAAAGCTGTTTAGTTTTCTTCACATATCAACAAAAAATGATCAAACTTAGACAATCCCCACAATCCTTCATGAAAATAACTGTTTCATCAATGAGTACCTAACAATTTAACGTAGTTTTCAAAAGTTTGTAACAGACACTTTTTCAAATTACAGAATTCTGGAAGAAGTCAGAATACCACAAAATTCAAAATCTTTAATTTTTTTTTTACCTGCTGGATATGAAACTAACTACTTACAGTATAATTGTCAGCATTGTCATGTTGTAGTGACCCTTTAACATTCTCATTAAGGTATCATTAAGCTATTGAGAAGGGTATATCACTGCAGCAATGTTCAAACTTACTGTACATACATACAGTAGCTCTGTGGAAACCCTTCAGATTGCACCTTAAAGGGACCTTGAAGCAAACTTTTACACCAAAATCCATAACTTTGGCCAAGGGCAGCATCAAATTGGACTTAGGGTTTGGCAGCAATAAAATACACACCCCTTTTTGAGTTTCTGGTGGAATACCTGCCTAGGGTATAGGTATACGCCTATAAATTCTACACTAATGTTTTAAGTGTACATGTCCTCTGGGAGTGGAAGCTGAAACATTTTCATAAGAAATAACATGTAACATGTTATGTAACATGTTAGGACAAACCAGCTGGTATTTTTATTATTTTTTGGGGGGGATGTGGGGGTGAGGAGAAGAGGCCTGGAGAAATCAGGGGTGGGGCCTAACAAAGAAAGAAAGCCCAAATTTTTTTTGCCCATCTTGCCTCTCTAGAAAGACAGCATGTTAACTAGTGTATCTGGGGAAATGGCTTCATATATGTCTAAGTTTCTCACCAAACATGCTGTACAAGCAGTAAAGTCAGGTCTTGATTTTTAGAAAAATTTATGGTTGTACTTCGGGCAACCATTCAGGTGTTTGGTTGTTTACAAGAATATTTGGTTGTCGGGAACATTTTTCACACAACTAAAAAAGCGTTAAATTGTATTATTGCTCTCAAAGAATAGAAAGATGTAATTTTGAGAAACAAAAACACTTCAAGTCTAAAATATTGTTTGACTGTAGGCTATGACTGAAGAAGTATTAAGTTGATAGAGTTGAACAGTGAGGAGCCTTCTTCAATCAGATAAAAAAAAACAAGCTGCTTTTATAATCCATCCTGAAAGAAAAATGGTTGTTCATCGGACAACCGACTTTTTAACTTTTGATTGTCCTTGTGAAATTTTAGTTGTACTGGACAATCGGACAACCATGAAAATCGAGCCCTGATAGTAAATTGTACAGTACCGTGTGTGTAAGCCAATTCCAATACTCAGCATGCTTCATTTTAGTGGAAAACGATGCTACAAAGTAAAAGTCCCTAACACCTGATCTTGTTCTAAAGGGTTTGAGAAGGCCTCTGGATTCAAAGGCATGAAAGAGAACATGATAAATTACAGCCAATTTATTCAATTTGCACAGCCACTCCTACCCTAGCAACCAAATGGTACAGTTGAGAACTTGTCTCACTGAGCTGCAGCACAAGTTGCTATGACAACAAAGGCTATGAATGTAGACCCAACAAAAAGAACCTTACAAAAGAAAAAAATCACCTTGCAATGCAGAGATTATATAATGAATGCTCCCATCCTTGAATTTTCAGAACAAGGATACTGTATGCGACATAAATGTCATCATTTGCATAAGTATGAAAATTTAGTTAACAATGGAACAGTACTATGAAACACTGATCAAGGGAGTTCCCATTCATTCTTCAAAAAGTCATTAAAACCTCCACAAGCTATTACTAAACACATTTTTTTTTTCTTTGTGAAGCTCGTGCACTCTGTTATAATCATCAACTGCAAAGCCCATTTGACAAACACCACATGTAAAGATAAACATAGCCTTGCGTTTCATCTGTCTTTTAATTTCTCATCTGCCTGGGCATGCCAGTATATAATCAAGGTTGTTTTTTGTCTCTCAAAGCAATTTCTCTCTCTCATCAGGTATTCTTAAGACAAACAGAAACTTACTGTATGGTACACAGAGCTGTATGAGAGAGCCAAGTGAGTAAATGGGGCCCTCACCAGGTTTCAGAAGGCTGTTTTAAAGTGATACTCTTGGTTTCTCACTGAAATGCTGTACGGTAACAGTGTTTCTGTAAAGCATGTGCCTCGCTATGGGACACTATGCTATATAGTGTTATTAACACTCACATCCTACCTTTTCCCTGGCAAATTTGATCTATAAATCTACTTCAATCAAAGAAGCTATGAAACTTTCACATCCGTCAATTTTATGTGAAAAAACTGTTCCCATCCTCAAGAAAGCCTCCAGAAACAAGTTTGTTCCCTCTACACATGCCTGAAAAGTTTACCATGAGAATTAAGAGTAAGGAAAATAAAAAAAAACAAAACTGCAAAAATGGCTTTTTGGGTCTGACAAATGTGTAGCTAATAGTAAAAGTGTATGAAAGTAAAAAGCTCAGTCATGTTTAGTTTTGTTTTCTTGAGGAAATACAGTAGCTTCTTTGGTAAGCAAAAATCTTGTAGGGGCAAAACTGATTTTTCTCATCTCACTTTTTCCCACTGACATTTCAACTGTATTCCTTCCCAGGAAAAAAAAAAATTGACCAGCCATTTGCTAAGCTGGTACTAACAACATCTTTCCAGCAGGTTTTTATTATAAAATACATATACTCATCGTGTAAACACGATAAGGCAAAAACGAAGAAGGAAGTAGCTAGGGTATAGCGCGCCCTCATTAGGTAGGGGTTACCATGGTGTTACTAGGTTTTTGCCAGACGGTTATTGCAGGCAATAACGATATACATAGGTCAACAGGAGGTAGGGAGGAGCGAAATAGACTACATATACTCATCATCCAAAACTTTTTGCCCCTGGGAGAATGCAAAATTTCAAATTGGTCACTACAAACCTTCTCTGTGATTGACACCACATTTAAATGATGTGCAGTACTGTAGGTCATACTACATAGCATGCACAGAGTGTTCTGATTTTACCTTGGGGCCTTGCAATTTTCTGTAGATACTAGCTAAATGGCTAGAAGAAAATTGGTTAGCCTATACAGAATGACATGTAAAAATGACTGGGATGATTTTTCCTAAAGTTGGCAGATATTGAGGCCTAACACCAAAATAAATCTGAGCTGTAGACAGCAGGGGAAATTAATGCAAATAATGTATGTTAGCAAGGTTTTCATAGCATTTGTGAATTAAACGTATGCAAGCTTTTGCATATTCAGTTGCAAATAAGCACATTCATGAGTTAACATATCATTCTTCTTTACCTGATGTTCTAGATCTGGATATTCAGAAGAATTGATTGATTAGTTTTTTGCGAGGGAATCTGGTTGTCTGAAAAACAGTTTTTTCATTTTAGCACATTTACTTAAAAGAGTGAGTGTGTTCATGTATCATTGGTCTTAGAGAGTAAAAACATGTGATCTTTAAGAGACAAAAACACTGATGTCTGAAATACTATAAAGTTGAAGGAGTTGGGTCAGCAGTATTCTTCAGTCAGATAAAAGCAAGCTGCTTTTCAATTCACTTAAAAAAAAAAAAAAAGTGGTTGTCCATTGGACAACCAACTTTTTTAACTTTTGATTTTCTGTATGGAATTTCTGTTGTCCTGGAAATTAGGACAACCATTAAAATCAAGCCCTGTGCTTACAGGAGTTCATTTGCCTTATTACTGTAGGATTTCAAGCAATACATTATATCCTCACTTGAACTATAGGATAGAGTACTGTGCTGACTCCCACAGGATCAACTAGAACTACATGAGACAATTTGTACTCGGAATCACAATACAGTACCCACATGAGAATGTTTTTAAGATATAAAAACTCTTTAAAGGTATTCACAGTTGCCATTTATTTTTACAGCATGAAGTCCACCCAGTGCTACTGTAAATAACAAAAGAGAGCTGCAATACATATTAATTGCCCGTGGCAAGGTGGCAAGCTGTCAAAATCTCAAACAGCAGGTGAATTGAACCACTCCCAAATTCCAAATGAGAAGTCATTACCATCTGGGTGTCTGATAGGGCACAAGGGAAATCAGGCCCCACAATGCATTAAGCCATACAAGTCAGCTTTTATATAAAATAAGATAATACTGGGGAATGGGAAAGACCCATGAATTTCTCTTTTCTTTTCTGTTCTATGTTCTAACTCTTGATGGCTGCTGTAATTTACAACACTGTACTGTACTTTCATATCTTAATTCACGCCATGTACTAAAGGCATATATGCTACTTTACAGTATTACTCTTGCATAAAAAATGAAGGTTAGGCAATAAGGACATGGTAGGCTATCATAGGCTCCAGTAACTGTTTTAATTGTGAGAGCTACAGAACATATTAGAAAGAAGCATGGGTCAGATAAAAACAAACCAGGGTCAGATAAAAACAAACAAACAAAAATAATTAGAAAAACAACAACTCCCAGCATCCTGAAAAAACTTTCTTTTAAACTGATGTTCAGTGACATACTCATGCTGAGTTTTTGACATTTTTTTACCTGAAAAGTTGAAGTTGTTGCATCTCATTCACTGGAAATACCATACTTTTACATCAATCAACAAGATATTGGTTTATTGGCTAACCTAAGTACTGTTTTGATGTTGGTTCTAAGGCTACATGAGTTGTTCAAAAGAAACAAATGGTACACACAGCTACTTGTCAAAACTGACAAAAATTTAAAAAACCTAAAAGACACATCATCACTGTACAGTAATCACATCAAAAAAGAAATGACCCCTTCGATTTCTTTAGTATCTCCGAAGGCAATAAAGGGAAATAGAAATTGGGCCAGAATATGTACCTCAAGTTCCTATCAAAACTACTTTAAAACCCCCCCAAACTCCCTGGTTTGGGAGTATGTGAGGGACAATACCTACATACTGCACTTCCTACTGTATCTCCCTACCTCCCTCTGTACACAGTGTGATATAGGGGATCGGTTAGGACTGAAAAGATTCAAATTTGATGCAGTTTTGTTCTTCACGCATTTTTGGTCAATTTAGTGAAAAACAATTAGTGGGAAAATCAGCATAAAATATGCCTTGCTTGGAGCAGGACAAGATGTTGATATGTAGAGCAGAGAGGGCACTATCACATTGGCAGCGGTGCTAAAGGAACTTAAATGCCAGACTGACTTGCAGGTAAGTAGGCGAATAGCCTAACAATACCTGTGTACTGTCACCTCTTATTTACATGTGTAAATAAGAGGTGAGAAGGGGAGAGATAGTTACAGTAGACGCAACATACACAGAATTGTATTAAAGCATGAACATGTACTGAAATGTCAGGGAACGGGTCTGATCATCATTCCGAACTTCGGAAGGGTAGTTATTCCAAAGGTTTGTTATTCCGAAGTAAATAAAAGGATTTCTATTCTGAGGGGCTGTTATCCTGAACTGATCATTCCGAACTTCGGAAGGGTAGTTATTCAAAAGGTTTGTTATTCCGAAGTAAATACAGTATAAGGATTTCTATTCTGAGGGGCTGTTATCCCGAACGTATGTTATTCCAAATCTAATATTAGGACCATCAACCTGTCCGCAGAAGTTGGCCCATGAAAAGGTATAAACTAGAGTAGCAAAGCTACTGTCGCTCACCCGTTGTTACCAGTGTTTTTTATTCATCTTTAACAAAGTCATGGTGTGCACTTAACATGTACACAGACAACTCAAGTTGGGTGGACCAGCATGTAAACACTGTTCACCTAGCAGTTGAACTGTATCAGGGATAAATCTCTGTAGCTACTGTAGTTCATCCATTAAGGTGATACTGTGCCTTAAGTCAAATACTAAAAAGTATACATTTAAGAGCATGAGAAGTGAATGCTAACCGTCCAAAGGACAATTCTGAGCTAAGTCATAACATGTTGAAATTTATTCACTTGAAACAAATTGGTCTATTGTGCAATACTGTAATTTGTGACTTTCTAGTTGTACAACTCACATAAGATGTTTTGTTTCCTTTAAAAGTTAAAAATGTTTAATTATGACCTTGAACACTCCTGTTTGCTGCAATAGCATATTGCACAGAGAGGGCTTAATTCATCACCCCATAAGAGTATCACATTTTGTTCCAAGGTGCAGTAACTTCAGACAAAGAAAGAAAGAAAGACAAAGATAGTAATTTGAATTACAGTTCAACAATGACATCAAAAACTATTGTGCTATGTATTATTTTATATTGAGTGAATAAACTTCAACATTTTATATCTCAGCTCAGGAATGTCCTATGAAGATGGCAGTTATTTTTCATGCTTTTTATTAATACATATTTTTCATTTTTCTTTTACTTGAGATACACTTTAAGAAAATGCTCCCTATGAGGGCAGGAATTGGAAGCTTAAGTCATAGTACAAAAGACCGGTTTGTGTAGGACAGTGGCAAAAGTAATAAGGAAAGAGAAAATAACCAAATGTCTTTCCTCTCCCCTCCCTCAATCCCTCTCTCCCTTGCTATCATTTCCATCTGTTTTCCTCTCTCTCCCTTTCCAGCTCACTACTCTGTGAAATTTGTAAACAAAAAGTGAAGTACTATACTGGAAGAAACTTCAATGCACCATCCATTTGAAGGCTGACAGGAAATGCTGATTTGTGTCCATTCAAATTGACATCATTCCAAATTGTAACATATAACAAAGATCACTAATCCACCACAACTCCAGCTTGACCAGGGCATTACAGTGACCCCACAGTGTGGAAGTGTCCTCACACAGCCAAGAGAGATCTGTGTAATGGCAGCTCCCTGGTAATATATAGATCCTAAAATTACTGAAGGATAAGTAATTAGCTGACTAGGAACTTACAGTGTGTAAACAATGGACACAGGCAGTTACAAAAATAGGCCTTCAGTAAATGGTAACTAAGCCTCCACTGGGATTTTTTCACGAAATTTGGCCTTGAGGCAAAAAATGAAAGAAATCACCAAAAATTAACACTTTTCTGTGGAATTATCTTGTTGACAGGAAGGAACTCTGTTGCCCCATCACTATGACACCTGTACAGCAAGTTTTAAAAAAATCCACGGGCAATTACAGAGGCTAAAACCATTTAAAAAGTGAGACAGACATTTTTTGGGAGACTGACATTGTTCCCTCTACAGTATAACATACCTGTAAGCTCTACCCACACTTTGTGCGTTGAACTAAAAATGCGGATTGCAAATTGTATTGCCTAAATCATTATTTAATGCCCCTCAAACCCATTAAAATAGGTTTTTTAAGAGTCCTGTTTGGCATAATTTTACAAGAAATGAAGTCAAGGTAATCCTTGTTGGCACCTCAACAGCCCAAAAGTGGAACTTGTCTTGTTCGGAGAAATTACGTTCAATTTCTACAGTTCTGATCCTCCATTTGGAATAACAGCCCTTATCTTCTTTTCAGAATAACTGTCCTTAGGAATAACGACCCTCATCTTCAATTCGGAATAATGACCGAATTAGTAATATTTTAAGGACCCTTCAGAATAACCACCCTTATCATCTATTCCGAAATAACGACCCTTCGGAAAAACGAACTTTGGAGAAGTGAACCTTCGAAGTAAAAATCCTTATCCTCTATTCTACAAACCTTCAGAATAACAAAAGACAGTGATCAGGGAACATGCATGTCTTGTGTATATTTGCATAACAACAGAATATTTTTAACAAAGACTTTACAGTTTGAAGGTTAATGATAGGTTAATGATTGTTATTCATCCTACTATATGATGTAATTAAAATTTACAAAATTTATGCAAATGACCAATAGTTTTTGTGTAGCTCATTGCTGCAAAGAATGAGGGGGCTCACAGCTTGAGGAGAGGCACAACCATATCAGTATTAATGCTAAAAAAGGTATTTCATATTTTAAAGGGCAACATTACAGTCAGACTTATTTTTGAAAGAGCAGCTAGATTCCTTCACATTTCCCTTCCTACTGTAGTATTTTATCATACATGTCAATTCAGGACTTAAATACTGCACATTTCAATTAGTACTTAATGAGTTACTCAGGTCTAAACTTCATAATTTAGAGAGGGAAAATATATCAGGGCTCGATTTTCATGGTTGTCCGATTGTCCGGGACAACTAAAATTTCATATGGACAACCAAAAGTTAAAGGTTGGTTGTCCGATGGACAACCATTTTTCTCTCAGATGGAAGAAGTATAAAGCTGACTGATAAACTTTCAACATTTTTCATCTACCTTGTTTCAGACTTGAAGTGCTTTTGTCTCTCAAACATGCTAGCTTTTTATTCTTCAAGACCAATAAGACAACATAAAATGCACACAATTACTGTTTTGTAACTGTGTGCAAAATGTTTCGGACAACCAAATTTCATTGTGGACAACCAAAACTAGTGAAATGGTTGCCCGGAGGACAACCACAAATTTTTCTGAAAATCGAGGCCTGTATATAGTCATATGACTCTCAAGAAACACAAAAGACTGCTGCTGTACACTAAATACAAATTGTGGTGATTTTGTTCCCCTCTAAATCAGGACTGCATGAAAGTTGAGCAGCACCTCCCTGTACCAAGGGCTTAGATTTGGTTTGTAGTGATGTTATTACCATTTATTCTCTAGCAGGGTTGTAGCAGATTGGAGAGTGCTTCCAAAAAGAAGGAATTATCACTCAATTCTAGAGAAATCAAAGAATTTTATTCAGTTAGGGTTAAAGAAATTTGTGCCAGACAGAGTGATGCTGAAATGGAAAGCAAGTACCGTACCAGCTGGAGGTTTTCAGAGCTGGGTAGTCCCACCAGGCACAACCCAGTGTGGTCACCCTGTTCTCTACTGTAGCTGTTACATCCTTGATTTTTGGCCATATATTTACATACCTTCTTACCCTACTGTAAATGCATGGTTGTATTCACCCAAGATAAGTCATTGAGCAGTCAAAGTGTGAAACTATTCCTCATCCATAAATAAAACATAAACTCTGAATATTAAAGAAATACAATCTTGACAATCATGTCATACTTTGTGTATGAAAAGAGACATGTAAGTAACCAAGGAAAAATGTGCAAAAATAGAAAAAAAAGGGGGGGGGGGAAATGAAGACAAATTACTGTTACCATTTTTGCAGTTGGTGGTTCAAGCTGTCTAAAAAACTAACAAACATTCCCTGTCTTATTCTGCAAATGCTACAAATTTTGTTTCTAGATGCCCTCTGAGTTATAGCCAACATTGCCAAACATAAATTAAAGAACATTCTTCAATCTTGCCTGTCTCTCTAATTACATGAGGATGTATTGAGAGAAAGGTTTACGGTCCATAAAGTGAGATTAGACCTGAATCATGACAGAAATAATGTGTGCTGATGGCATTTAATGGGAATATATTACAGTACATCAAAAGAGACCAAAAAAGAAGAGAGCTAAAATACTGTTCTGTCTTCTTCTTGAAACATCATGGGAAATGCAGCAAACAAGTGAAGGGATCATTTGAGTATGTTGCAGAGATGTATTGAGTGAAGTAGAGGTCCATTTCCTGAGACTAAGCTACACAGCCTATTCATGTGAGCTACAATTGCACAGTAGGAGAAATTACAAACCATCTTTAGTAAAAATTCTTTGACAGGAAAATGGATGTCTTGAGATTTTGCTTGAGACTTCTGATTTTCCTGACATAAGAAGATTTCCTGAACTATTACATCTTTGATATTGTATACTGCAAAAGGTACATTACTGTACTGTACACCACTGCCTTAAGACTCTAAAAGCATGGAAGTACTATGCTAAAAATGGAACCTACTGACATTGTGCATAATGTTCCTCATAAGCAATGGAGTACGGAAAACAAGCCAGTGTGCCATGACTGGAAAAAAGGCAGCTGGTGGCCAGATTGACTGGAACCAATTGGTTGAAAACTAGGCCGTAAAACTCCATCTACATAACTAACTAACCTTTCAAAGACACTTTCTCCTGTGGGCTGGGGGTGGTAAAATGCTATGGTATTTCAAGCCTTTCATTAAATCAGAGGTAACTAAAGGAAATGCTTTGCTCAGTATTTGAACTTGAAACTAAAGTTGAACATCAACCCTATTTGAAACAATAATCATCAGGGGTTCTTTTTTCTATTGATTTTGAGAAAGCTTTTGATAGTATTCGTTATGTTTTATCAGAAATGTTCGTTAACTTTATAATTGAGGATCTTAAATGATTCAATGGTTTGACACTTTTTATAAGGGTGCGACTTCTTCTGTTCTTGTTAATGGATTTATTTCTAAAACCACTTCTTTAGAAAGAGGTTGTAGACAAGGTGATCCTTTATCTCCATATCTTTTTATTCTTTGTTCAGGATTATTGAATGTGGCTGTCCGTAAAGGTGATAATATTCAGGGTATAACTATTGGGGATCGTCAGTCTAAATTAGTCCAGTACGCTGACGACACAACTTTTTTAAATAAGCCAGATAAAGTGTCTTTTTGTTGTCTAATTAGGGTATTAAATAACTTTGCCTCAATGTCTGGCCTCTACATAAATCAGAGTAAGTCCTTCCTGGTAGCCCTTGGGTCCTTAACAGGTTCAGTGGTTGATTTTGAGTGTTTACAAGGGATTCCATGGGTTGTTGGTGATTTCGTTTTCCTTGGTATAATCTTAAGTACTGACCTTTCAGGGATTACTGAGAAAAATTACCCAAAGGCATTTTCCAAAATGGAACTAATTTCTAATACGAAATGGAATCTCACTGTTCTTGGGAGAATAACTATTGTGAAGTCACTTATTTTACCACAATTTAACTATTACCTTTCCTCACTCTCCAACCCCACAGAAAATTTTATCTCCAAAGTGAGAAGTTACCTTTTTAGATTTATTTGGAATAATAAGCCAGACAAGGTTAGTCGAAACCAAATTCCGTTTCTTTGTTCTATTGCTGTTTTTATTCGATGGTTCCAATATCAGTTGTTGCACAGAATTATTCCAACAAATTCATTGCATTTCATTTCATTTCATTTATTGTTTCATTTCACAACAATTTGTCATACATGTGAGAAAGATCAATTGCATCAAATAAGAAAAAAGTCGTGAAAAGGGAAGCGTGTTAAAAAACCCTTGAGGGTTTGTCTAGAACACACTCCCCAGAAAGCATTAAATCGAAATAAAAGTTCCCTTATGTCTAACTTAGTTTCAATACCAGTCCACCCCCTTCTTCACCCCCCAAAAAACCTTACCCCCCCCTTATCTTAGGAAAATACGAGAGGATACTTAGTATAGGTTTATCATGCAACACCGTAAGACACTTCTAACAGATTTTACTGAAGGTCTACAGGCAGGATTAAGTTGACTTGAAAGGCTGTTCCATAAGTATCTTTATACTATAAAAGTAGCCTCCTCTAATTTGTACATTTTTTGTTTAATATTTACCGAATCAATTCAGCATTTGTTCTTTTATTGTTCCTTCTCACAAAGAATCTGGAAATATTTTCAAAATGTCTTCAAGAGAGCAGGTATTCGAATAGATTTAAAAGACCTTTCTGTTGTTTTGTTTGGGAATGATTATGCTCGTGAAGTAAATTAAATTCTTATTTTACTAAAGTATATGTTTAATTGTAAGAAATGAAGACTTTCCCTACGGTCAATGGTTCCTTGTTTTTTTTAAAAGAGTATATAATTTTGCAAAAGTATGTTGCCCAAAAGAACTTAAGAGAAGATACCTGGGAAAAATGCTGGCTTCCCTGGTTTTATTTATTTGATTTATAATCTAGGATATTCAGTATTACTTGACGGAGTTTAATTTTTGTCATTTATCATTGTATTTCACTGTATATATTTTTAATGTCATGAGCGTAAAAGAGCAAATATAAAAAAAGAGAAATATTTCAACTGTGTCCTAAAATATCATCTATCTAGCTACATGCCTGCCTGCCTGCCTGTTTTATGAACAGTGCATACAATTTAAAAAGAGCTCATTTACCTATAACAACTTGCTCAGTTTGTGACCTATGTACACCTACAGGCCTTCCTGCGAAAGTGCAATCACAATCATCCCACCCTACCACTTGCCTCACCAAGTGTGCATGCTAAAAATCACACTCCTTAAAAACTTTAGGGTGAGGTAGGGGCATTGTTGGCTAAGTGTGTTGTAGATTTGCTGTTCTATCAAACTTTTAAAGAGATTTGTTTGAGTTCCTATGCTTTTTTCATGTGTACTGTATGCAAGTTATTGGCCTAACTGCACTCCTCACAGGATCATTTGAGACTAGTGCTGGTGTGCTATTGGACTCGCACACTCCTCAAAATCCAAAGCCTTTAGAAGATAATATCCCCACAATGCTCTAGCAGGTTTTCTTGAACTGTTCAATGAACATGCTCACTTTTGGTATCTAGACTAACAAATCAGGGCTCCTTCTGATTTTTTGCACACAAAATTGACTTTGTTTCTCCATGGAGAATCTCCATCTCATTTTCTTTCAATTAAACAAGCATGAATGATTGTAATGTAGGCCATGGATAACGGTGCAGAATTTTCAATTTCTGCTCAGTCTCCTAAAAATCCCAGGTTTTTCTGTCTACTGCACTTTCCATCCAATTAAGCAAATTGTAGAGAAAACTTTACAGACATTTTCATTCTAAGGTTGGGTGCCTTCAGCTACATTTGAAAAGATCGATAACAGTTTGGAATAAAGCACAGACTTTGTAAGAGGCTTTGCCCACTGTTAAATTAATGGGGGATACAAGTTTTCCAACAGACATTGAAAACAGGGATCATTGCAAACCCAGAGTAAATTGTGTGGTTTAACACTTGCACAAAAATATCTAACCAGTACAACCATAGTTATATATCTTTCCCTGGTTTGGAAACTCCGCGAACTGCGCTTATGTTGAGATTCCAGTTTTCATCAGCTATGTGACGTTGATAGTACACAAGAACCTTGTTGTCGGACTCTCCATACGTACTGCATATGTGCAGACAGGGAAAGCTAATTTCTTCAAGAGTCTCTTGTGAACAATTATTAAACTGTAATGACTTTGATTAAGGTTTCTATCTTAAATTAGAACGGCCGTAAAGCAAGAATAACTGTACCCAAACTAAAATAGCGGGACAATCGAAGGCTGAGCTGGTAACAATTACTTGGTTAGCACACTCAACAATTCCGAGAAATTGCGAAGCACGTAGCAATGGCACTGTTTAACGTTAGACTAGTTGGATTAAACTACCATTTTAACAAACTAGTGTAGCGGTGCATCAGATGAGTGTATTATACAATTTTTTTTCAGTAACTATGGTTGTACAAAATTTTAGGAAACCCACCTAGCGTAATTAAGTATGTCTACTTCAACCTTACTGCACACTGACTGCAGTATGATAAGCCTGTAGGGCCTAATGAATGTCCTCAGCGAAGGTCTCCAAACGCCAGGCCTTGGAACCAGTATTTTACGCTTAAAAAGAGAAAATGAAACCTAAGAACATAGGATTTCTTCATTTATTCTAAAATCTTAAAAACGTACATAGAAGGCCGTTTGCAGTTCCCTTTTAGCCCTTGGGTCAACTTTAATTTCACTTCCCAGCAGAAACAGTACATCACTCAATGGAGTCATATGGCTACTGATCAATCGTACATGTGCATCTTCAGAGTCCCCTGATGAACTTTTTTGAAGAGCTCAACATGCTTTTACCTGTTTGCCGACAGTTTCAGATGCACCTTACAAAAACAATGAACCTACTGTACATACAGCTTCTACGTCTGTACATACACAAGTGTACGTAAGGAGTTTCCAAACCAGGGAAACTTATTATAACTATAGTACATCAAAGTGGTCTGTAAGAAGGAAGCTTAAGTGGTATAAACATTTGCAGAACATGGAAAATTATAACTGAGGAACAACACACACACCCCAAAGGGAATGCATTGCAGCTGGTGACAGAAGTGGGGGATAAAGGCATGTACAGTTCTCCCACCCCCCAACCCCCCAGCCCCCCCCCAGCCCTAATATTTGCAAAATAGGACTTCAAAAAGTGGAAACAGCAAGAGAATTTCAAATAGGCGCAGAACACATTCTTTCAGGCTACAGGCAACTTAGAATACTGGGGAAGTGCCATTTCCAGACACCTGCATGTGGTGTTTGTATAGTAAAAAGTTTTCTTGTATGCTCCATGCTAGCCAATGGTGACACTCTGAGTAGATAGTCTTGCTGACATTCAGTCCCCCAACATTGTTTTTCCATTCTGCCACCTCTGACGTCCAGGAAATAGGCATGCTGCACCCTTGTGAACATGATGCAGTATTAACCTATGTTATTTCCCTGTACATGGGAAAACTTTCGCTGCTCCCACTGTTAGTATAGAAGATACCATATCCATGTATCCCATCATTCTCAGTCACTGTGCAATCAAATCAAATCCAACCATGATCTTATACCCCAGGTTCACTACTCCCATACTGTATATAGCCTAACAAAGCATTTCAAGTATCATTCAAAATCGATCTAACCATACACTTAATTCCTAACTTGAAGTAAGCTGCAAGAATGTCAAATGTAAAGTAATATTTGCGCATTGAATTTAAAGGTAAGGAGCAGCTTATATTACGAAGCAACAGCTAAATATCACAATTTTTTTTCTCACTTCTCTTCAAACTACTGTATCTTTCATAATACTTTATGACTTCAGTATTGCATACTCCAGGTAAACCAAACAATTACTCTTACTAAATTTTACATTTGAGGAGAAAAAATGTCACATGACTCTAAACAGCCAATCATGAAACAGGACAGTATACTACTGCAAGTTGGGGTGACTGCTCTTGCCCTTTAAACAATAACAGTCATTAAAAAAAGTCATGTTTACAAGCTTCCTGATTCATGGGTCTTACTCTCCTTAGAGACGGTTGAATTCACACAGCAAATCATTCAATACATGGTAAGTGATAAACCATTCTGACTTGCAGCATCACCATTGACAAATTCTTTCTTGCCCAAGAGAATTACACTGACATAAAGGGCAAGGACAGAATTCTGCCCTACTACAGCTGTTTATTTTAGTACAGCCGTTCTTATACTTGGTAGATGGGCAAACCCCTTATCTGTATATTTTGTGATCTGCAGACCTAGGTGGCTTTGCCCGTGAGCATAGGTCTAGGAAAATTTTGTGCAATGTATTATTGGTACTATTTTTTCTTGAGACTAAGGCCTTTGCAGACCCCCTGTGTAGTGGTCACAGACCCCTGGGGGTCCGCAGACCCCAGTTTAAAGAGTGCTGTTTTAGTATAATCATATACAAATTATCCTACAAAAGGTGCAGCCAGTACTTATTTATAGTGCTGACAATGTGGCCCCAGGTACCTTGCGCTCAAGGTAACATGTTGCCTTGCGCTCGAGTAACGTAGGAACGTGTCTTAACGCTGGGTTGGTGTTTAAATTTTGATCCACCTCAAATCCCAGGGTTATGAGCCTCTAAATACCCTGTTTGTTTTAATCAAGCCAAGGTCACAGGTGTCTATGGTGCTGATGACAGGTATTAACAGTAATTGGTACGCAAAAAGTAAAAAGTTTTACCTCATTACTATGGTAGCACTACCCAATCAATGAAACAGGGTGTGTAAGAACTCAGACTGACAACATGGGTTTCACCTGCGATTTGCTTTATTGTAAACACAAGGTAATACCGAGTGTTGCGGGGTACGTGGGACCAAGCCTTAAGATGCAGAAGATTTTCAAGCTTCAACTTATAAGGCCAAATCTTCTCACCCCAAACAATTCCAATTCCCCAAATCTGTTTATGTCCCTCCCACAATTGTTTAAAATTTATTTTCATCCAGACACAATCTCAGTTTATTGCTTCATTGTAAGTATACAAGACCCCAATATGTAACCAAAACACTCTCAATAAAGTATGTGTGTAATATAAGCTTTAGTATGCTGCAACTTTTGAATGAGATGTCAATCAAATAGCTGTGCCAATTGAAAATTTCTGTGGACCACTTCAAAAAATATAGTATGGGGGAAAAGGATTGGCCTTTTAAAGTTGTGATGACATAAAAAAGTTGGGTATCTGATGTATAGAAGCATTGAAACCTTAGAAAAGACCATAATTCTCATCAAAATCCATTTACAATTGAACATGAAATGGGATAATTTCTTATTTGTACTTAATCTTGAGTTTAATATACAAATCTTCTGATGTCAAGAGAGGGACTTGCCAAATACGGCTAAAATTATACCATTGTTTTTACAACCTTCATTTCACAGAGAGCTAACATCTTGATACTGTATTTTGAAATTGTGTCCTTGAAAACAATCAGTCGCAGCAATCAAAATGGAAGCTATGTGATGAGTATAACTCTATCTCACACAATGCATAGCTTTCAGGAAATATGTGAGAGCTTGCTACTGACTAAAGCTTCATTGTGCTTTCTGACTTCATTGATGCAACATCAGCTTCAAGCAGCCTCCTCAGGTACAGTGTGTGTACATCTATGCATGTCACAACTAGTCTACTGTAGGTGAATGCACATGTGATTTGAACGCTTTTCAAAGTCAACAGCACTTGTAAGACATGAGCATAGCTCCCAAGTTCGGAGAGACTAGATGCGGGTCCAATTGATCTGTCCGTCGCTGGATTGCCGGCCTTGGGGAGGGGCATAAGGGGACCGGGTATCCCTCCCCTTTTGGAAAATTTTTGAATTTTAGAAGTGTCTACAAGTTGGCAAATCGGTCAACACAATTTCGCTAGGTTACCGCCAGAAAAGTTCAGTGCGGTACTGAATTTTTTGCAGTAACCTAGAAAAATATTGTATTAAGAGATTTGCCAAAATAAACATAGATACTCACAAAGGCACAATTACTAAATAGATCTTTATCACAGATGCGCAGTTACTAAAATGATATAAATCTCTGTATATCTCAAATGGCATTTTAGCAAACAAAAACACACAGTCAACATAACATCAAGGACTGTCAAGAGAGTCCAGAACATTCGTTTGATGGGAAACTGAGACAAGCCCCGCCTCAAACCGGCTAAGTGGGCATTCACTTTTGCTATTGAACACCGTGTTGCACGACATTATTTACGCAGTGACAGGAATATATGTATGCTGCAAAGGTTAGCCAATAGCGATCTTGGGACAGCAAATTTAGGTCCGTACGTTCCTTGACCTAGCCTATGCATTGTAAAGCAGCGCAAGCAGTTGATTGCAGTTGAATGTGCTATGAGATGCGATTAACTGAATGTTTAGACTTTGGTAAGCTGAAATATTTGTTAATTTATGAGGTCCTTGACTAGAAATACTGCAGAGATTTGTAACGCAGATTTTCCAGAGAGCTGGTCAGCAGGTTTGGGTGTTCAAATGTGGGTCAAACCCGCAAAATGCGTGTCACTTGAGAGGTATGTATAACAAGAGCACAATGGGCACTGTGGTTCCTTCCTGGATATTTTAAGAACTGTACAGCCAGTTTCCAAAATAGAGCTAAGCATATGCTCATACTCCATGTTTGTAAAATCTTCACAAGGGGTATTTTGGTACTACTATTACATGAAATCAATGATTAAATTTTTGTGGCCTTACTTATATTCAACTTGTTCAAATCTTGGTGATCCTTCAAAATCATTTCCTCATTTCCATATGTTTATATGCTTGTGATCAAACTTGATCACCACTAAACACAATGTGGTCAGAGAGAGAAAAACACCCCTTGTATTTCTCTAATAAGTTATTTTTACCTGATCTCAAATAAAACTTGCTATTACTTCAAAACAATCTACCATTTGTCCTTGTTTACTATCTCTACACAGAAAACAGGGTTTATTCAGCAGTTCAGCAGTTCAGCAGAAAGCAAGTGATTAATGGGGTGTGATAAACAGAATGAGGATTAGGTTACCCCACAGAGCACAGCAGTATAAAAGAGACATACTGAATAATCCATGCATTCCTTTCACTGGCAGAGAGACCAGTTTAATGCAGTGTGACCTAAGCTCATTGAAGTCTACAGATTTCAGTTATTGCCCTCTTAAAACTTTGAATGATCGAAAACCTGTGTACAACAACCCGAAGGAATCATTACTAAACAAACATAAAGGCCAAATTTCTAAGGTGTTTGGATGTGTAAGTATGCAAAACCAGGTGAGATAAAAACTCTATTCAACCTATCTTTATCTAGCTAACAAGATTTTCTAAATAACATTTCCAGTGGTTGACCTCCAGTGACCTTGATGACCTTTGACCTTAACCAAACACAGATTGATTTGAAATCTGTCCCTTCTACCTTAAAAAACTGCGTTAAAACGTTTTTCAGTGTTTGACCCCTGGTAACCCCAGATAATCCCTTGGCCTTCCCCAAACATATCAGATTTCATTCTTACACCATAACACATCCACACACCAAGTATGAAATCTATCCAAGTTTCCTACCTTGAAATATATCGTGTTGAGAAGGTTTTTAGTTTTTGACCTCTGGTGACCTCAAATGACCTTTGACCTCCACCAGAAACGATAGGGCACACCTTCAAACTATGGCACTTCTATATACCAAGTTTCAATTTAATCCAACTTTCCCTTGTTGAGTTACAGCGTACCCAAGCTATAGCGTCACAGACACACACACACACCCTCACATACACACACACACAAGCCAACCTGACTACATAGGTTCCTTTTGCTAACGCAAGGAACCAAAAAGGCAATTAACACAGGGAAAAAAGGAAGACAGGTCAGCACTATACAACAATCTAGGTGACAAATTGCTTCAAACACATTCAAACTATGAAAAGTTTATCTTGGAAACAGTTTAATACAGATGTTGGCAAATATAGTAATTAATTTCCAACAGATTTTTCCTAAGGAAATCGTACTTTGAGTTCTGTCAAGTAAAATCAGGGCACTTTGCTGGCATTTCACCATGGGTCGGTCTATGAATTTCACAATACTCTGATGTAGTTGTGAAAAATGTGCTGGTTTGCTAGAGTGAAACAGAAAGTACACTGCACTCTGTACATTTTCAGAAAGTGTTATCTTTACACACCCTAAATGCTGCCATCATTGGTTGGGAATTCCCCTACATACAGATTTAGGTGCAATTAATTCACAGCAGCTTAAATCCCATGTCTTTTTTGAAAGTTCAAGCGCCCTCTGGTTAGTCTGTATGGCAAATTCTAGTTTCTGTTTTAAAAATTTGAAACAAAGCAGACTTCTGTCTAATCAGTGATCTCTGCATTAAGTCAGACTTTGTTCAGAACTTGTTTTTATATCAAAGCAATGGGATTTTATATTATTTTATTTAAGGAGGAAGGGGAGAGGAATAATAAGACTTACCTTTTTAAGCAAGCTTTTAATGTGTAATTTTCTTTTACTATCATTTTAATCCTGTTCTGTTTCTTTGGTTTGTTTTTTGTTTTATTGTACAAGCTAGACAGATAATTTTTATAGTTGTGGCACTTCATAAATTTTGTAATAATAAAAATAATACATCAAAATGTACAATACGAGAGAATTAACCCGAAGAGACTACCCTCTCCCTTTTAAGATTATTTCTGTATGAGAATGAGTTTTAGACAGTGGTGGAAGGGGCTTACTGTATGTACATTAGGTAGGTTGGGAGGTTTTGAACTGTATGGAGTGAGAAGAGTTGGCTCTAAAGTCTTCTGAACATCAAATCATCAAAGAGCTGTGTAATTTGAATATTTACCTTTTTGTAACAACAAACAGTATTACTTATTGAATGAGAGTCATGTTGATTTTTTAACTGTTGAAAACGCTCACTTCCAAGTTCCAATGGTACTGTACATACTACTTGCTCAGCTGATTTAATTCTTTTATTGTGCATATGTACAACTAAATCTATGTAGAATGGCATAGTGCATATACCAGCAAATTGATTAATCTTGCTCTGCATTGGGCAAGACTTGGTATGCATGTTGTTAACTATGTAAAGTAACATATCTCCAGCTGGGTGAACACTTATTCATAATTTGAAAAAGATGTGTCAGTTCATAATTTTTGTAGATTCTTGCAAAAAAGTGCACAGATCTCTGAACATGCAGTAGGCATACATTTTGCTGTAATGAACATGTTAAAGTTTTAATTAGCATTTTGGCAGGTTTTTCAGTAAATATGTACAACTGTACTGCACATGGTCTGAGTCAGCATTTGATCAAAAGTTGCCAGAAATGACTAAGAATTTTAAGTCATTCCAAAATGTCTACGGAATTGACTGTTTTGTCAAAACACACAACATTGGCTTGATGAACAAAAGCGACAACTCTCCCTGCAAGCTGTTATTTTGCAGATTGCAATACTGAGTGGAAAATTCCAGTAGAAGGTTCTACAGTTGGCCACTTACTGTGTAATTTCCTGTCCCTAGGATGCTCTACAGAAACACAGAATGAAATGGCACTATTGAAATTCATACCGTACATTATGCTACAAGCTTGCAAACAAACCTACCATAGAAAAAATATCCACAGCTCATTGCCAGACAAAAAAAAAGAAACAATAGTATAATGATGGTAAATACTTTCATTTATTCATATTTCCGTAAGAGGGTACTCATCACAGATCAAGTCAAACCAGCTGTTAAGCCATATTTGGTGCAACCATGCATGAAGGAGCATTGAAGTTAAAAGAGTCCACCAGGAGAAGGTGATATAATCTCACTTTGCTACACTTTGTGTCTTGTGTTATACTGTACTGTGTTGATATTATACACAACTGCTATTGCCTGCATAAATTGTATGCATACTGTATCCCAACATAACCTACATCCTCCTGTCAGGGGAAGACGATTTCCCAGTAATGCATTGTTAGTCAAGCTGAGACAAAATCCAATTCTTCAGAGAGCTCAATTTGAGAATAAAATAGTTTGATTGAGTACCACAGCTGCCATCTGCCTTGTAAACAGGTAAATCAAGAGAGATAAGAAGCATGTGAAGGACAGGGCAAACTTAAAAGAGTATCAAATAATGACTCTAGTAAATTTAGCTGTTAGATGTAACATGTACAGTAGGTCTAAAAGTAAAATCAGGTCATCCAAATTTGAATTTGCCTCAAGCCTGCATGACCTAAATGCTTGTATGGTTCTTTAAAATTATTACATACTATTGTATTATTTTTTTGTCAGTTGAATGACTTGAGAAAAATATCACTACTTGAAGTATGATCTTAAGTATACAACATTTTCACTACATGAAAGTAAGTTGGACTGGCACACAGGAGGAGGACATGTATACCGTAAGATGCTCTTTGACAAGGGTGATTTTGTTACAGCCCCAATGTACTACAAAATTTAAACATGCCAGGGAATTACAGAAGATTAAGCAGGATTACACAAATTAACAAAACATGAAGCAAATTTAAGATGATTTATTACTAAAGATACGTTGAAGAATCAAGGGGATTTGTAACATATACAAATTCAGTTTACTCCTCAACGATATGTTACACTGGTACTCTAATTGCGCACACAGCATCTTCGGGGTCTGTGTGAAATGGACAAAATTCTGTGGCTTTTCCATCACTTTAAAGCACCTTGACTGATATTTCCAGGTACTAAAAACAATCAGTTCCCATATTTCTGTCTAATTCCAAAATGTACCTGAAGTTCTGAACGTTCATATTGAACAAATTCCACTTCTTCTGTATGCATCCATGACCTTTCGAAAATTTGCTCATTCTCTCTGACTTTCCAGATATGTATGGAAATTTAAATTTCAGTTTTCACTAACTTTACAGGATTACCATCACCTGTGCGTAACCTGACAATGCATAAAATGGAAACAAATTTAATGATGGTATTACTTTAGATTTGGAACAATCTGAAAGAGTCTTTTTATTGCTTTTTTTCGTCATTATTATGTGACTGTGCAACACTTCATTTTCAAGCTCCCTACACAAAGTATTTTCATGGTCACTGGGGATCAGAGTTAACAATTTGCCTACAGTAAGAAAGGATCAAGAGATTAGTTCTAAAGTGGCCACATGAGATTGTTTGCATAATCAGAGAGCACCTTAAACATGATGACTGACACTGTATGTAAAATTTGTGCTGAATTCTCAGTATGGTGTGAGCCTTCTCTCAGGATTTAATTCTTGTCCTTGTGCTCCAAACATTTGAGGGTTAGGAGTGATCACTGTCTTGGCAAGTGGTCCAAAGGAGTATCTCTCTTTGGAAATTTAAGCTAAAATCAAATCAATAAGCTATAGCTTTCATTGATGACTGGAACACTTTTGATCATCATTACTCAACGTTAACATATTGCTGTTTGCTCCATTGAAAGGTCTCAAATTGATAGCTTTCTTCTAGATAACTCAACTTTTGTCCAGGTGGCACATATGTTGTCCAGGTGCTAAAACATTTTTGCAAATTTGGTCCATTTGCAGAACCCACACAAAACAGAGCTCTGAAAAATTAAACATTGGGTCAATACACTCAGCATAGGGAAATTTGAATCAATGGAAATTTCAGTTTTGTGGAACTATGCACACATCAAAAAAATAAAAAATAAAACCCTTTTTTTTTCATTTTTCCCCCAAAAATCAGTGCATCAAAGTAACAAGCCATTGCATCAAAATTGCATCATAATGTCAACTTAGCTAAAACACTGCAGCTAGTGGAAAACACTGGCCATTGATTCACACCATTAAAAGTAACGAAGTAGCTTTGTGGTACATTTAAACTACAGTATGTTAGATGTGAATAAATGTTAACAAAATACAGACTATCTTTGCATCTTTTAAGTCAGTTACTTGCTGTGATGGAAAATTTAAAAACTTACAGCTGAATTTGTCAGTATTTACAGCACTAAATCAATTGATACAAACAGGTGTGCAACATGCAAATATCTTTAAAGGCCCGATTCTCTCACCCCAAACAGAACCAATTCTCCTAACTTCTTATTTAAGTCCCTCCCACAAATTCATCCTCATCCAGACACAATCTTACAGTAGTTTATTTCTGCAGGGTGAGTATAGAAAAGCTCAATTTGCATATTCAAACACTCTCAGTATAGTGTAATGTAAGCTTTGGTATTCTGCATCATTTGAATTAGAAGTCAATTGAAGAGCTGAGCCAATTGAGAGTTTTGGTACCCCCTACAAGAACTGCAGTTTGGGGTGAGAGGAATAGCCCTTTAAGTTAGCACTTTTGAGTTGATTCCTGAAAATCACCATTTCTTTCCTACTGTAACCTGCAACCTGCTTTTGATGATACCAACTGATGATAAATGGTCCAACTTGGACAATCCCCATACACTTTACAAATTATGTTTCCAGGGTGAGCAGTCCTAATCAACAATTTGACTGAAACAAAAATTTTTAAACCAAACACTTTCATAATTTCATTATTCAAAAAACCATTGCAAGCCAGGATACAAAAAAATTCAAAATTTTGAACTTTTTGCATAACTCAATGAATAGGCCTAATAGACTAGCTCAAAGTTTCTTCAAGGAGCAGTATTGCACAATACAGTAGGTCAAAGGCCAAAGAGTAAAACTTTTACTTGTGTTTACAGCTGATGGGGCGATGTAAACAATGGGGACTGCTCTTGACCTTAAAAATGTCTCCAACAATATAAGAAAAAAGACAAAGAGCAACAACATAAACCACAACTACTTTTAAAAGAGAAAAGAAGAGCTGGTATTGCAATTACTGCTGAGAAGCAAGGCCTGCCTACATTCATGTCCACACCCTTTCACTGTGTTTGTGCAGACCTCCTTATCTTTTACATACAAAGGTCATCCCAAATGTACATCACAACCATAAGACTATCTTAATGGTTTGTGTCAATAACGCTGACAGTTCCTCACCAAGGAAAGACAAAAATTTGAAAGCGACTTTGTAATGGGTTTGTTTACCTCCAAGAGGCACATAAATGACACACTTAAATTTGCCATTTTCCAAAAGCGATGAGAATGTGATGCTTTTAAGAAGATTCTGACGGAGACAGAAATGTAAACATTGCCCCAGTAATGTGTCTGATGGTATGTCTGTTAAGTCTTCCAAAATCTCATAACTTCAGACGTCTGAGAGTATGCATATATATCGAGATGAAAATTGTCATTTCAATATTTACACATTTTTATCACAGCATACGTTGTGAAAGTTTACAGAGCAATGTGAGAGCAGTAGCACATGTAAGAATATGGTATGGATGAACAATATAACCATGTCAGACAGAATTTGGCAATCGCGTCATGCCTGGAAATTCACAAAAAGTGTTCTGTGCAATCAAAACAAGTTTTGTAGCTTGGAAAAAACATAAACAAGAAATCCACAAGTTCAACTGATATTTTAGGAAATATCTCTTAAGGGCAAGAGCAGTCACCCCAAACTTATTTTGAAGCAACAGCTAAATTTAAATCTCACAAATTTTTCCTTTTTTTTCTTCAAAGTAGATCTGAAAATTAGACTTTAAATATTGCATACACTGAATGTACACCAAGCAGTTACATTTCACAACTGAAAAGAAAAAATCTTGCCACCTTCTCAAGAGTCAATCATGAAATAAGACAGTGTACTAAACTAATTCAAGTTGGGGGGAGGGCTCCATTTCCCCTTTATGTTCCAGTGCTGGAGGCATGTTGTGAGTTTTAAATTTTCCAGTGTGGTAGGTACAGTAAGCTACAGTATAATTATATTTTACAAACATGAAGAGATTTATGAGCTGACATTCTTCATCTAGGTATGCAAAACATCACACTCCTCACAGAAATTTAGGATGAGTGGTGGTGTGCAATCACACTCACATGCCTAGAAATTCGAAGTCTTGCTGAACAAGAGATGAAAACTTTTTTTAACTTTGACGTGCAACCTCTCAGACTCAAATGCTTACAAATACTTAAATGACATTTAAACCCAAGACTACACATGTAAGCTTTATACATAAAAGGGCAGGATAGGCAATCCACTCCCTCCCCCCCCAAAAAAAAAAATGGACAACCCCTCCATCCAGATGGTACAATGAAAAATTTGGCAAAATTGTTCCTGTAAGGAACAGAGATTTCAGCAACAAATGTACCTCCTACCTTTCTTCAAATCAATTGCACCAATTAACTTTACAAAACTTTTCTCTGACATAAAAAACATTGCTTTGCTGTATGTAGTGTAAAGTACAGTATGGATCACTCTTAAAGCAAGTGGTGAAAAAAACAGGAGTAAGGGAAACTCCTTTCAGGGAAATAACAGTGTTTGCATGCCTCGATTTTCAGAAAAATTTATGGTTGTCCTTCGGGCAACCATTTCACTAGCTTTGGTAAATTTGGTTGTCCAAAACATTTTGCACACAATTACAAAACAGTAATTGTGTTATACATTATTTGTCTTGAAGAACAAAAACGTGATGTTTGAGAGACAGAAATACTTGAAGTCTGAAACATGGCAAGTGAAAAAATTTGAAAGAGTTTATCAGTCAGCTTTATACTTCTGAGAGAAAATGGTTGTTCATCGGACAACCAACCTTTAACTTATAGTTATCCGTATAAAATTTTAGTTGCCCTGGACAATCGGGCAACCATGAAAATCGAGCCCTGGTTTGGAAGTAAGTTATGGTTACTTGGAAACTATATAACTATCATGGAAATTGTGATATTTGCTTGCCAAGGAAAAACAGTGAACTTTATTTTTATTCCAGCCCTTTAAGCATTTACTGCAATCCTGGCAAGCCATACAATTCTCTACTGTCTATTAGTTTATGAAATTTCACTTCTTTAGTTCAACTTACCATAAACCAAAATGACATACACTTCCCACGATCATAAAATACTGCACAGTTTACTACTGTACCTAGGAATCAAAAGCCAAAAACATACAATATGTTCACACAGTGGATATACTGGATATTGCATGTTAAATGTCAACATTTTGTCATTTAGTTATAATAAAATACCTTACAGGTCATGTTACACTTCAACAATACAGAATTGTCATAAGTATTTTTACATCCAGACATTCATGTCTATGGTACAGTAGGTCAGTATGGATGCAGGGACTTCAAATACTGTAAGCTTGAAAAGGGGCATGGCTAAAATAGGCAACATAGCCTTCCATCTATGTTATTTCAGTGGACATTTACAGGGGCATCCTGGCAATCAGAGGGGGCACAATGACCAATTGGCCATGGCTGTTGGTGCCATCATCTTCTGCATTTGGAACCCTGTGTATACCTGTACACCTTTGTACACAATCCAGTACTGCACCTGAAATTTACTGTATATCCTGTAAATCAGAATGGAATTAAGAACATTCTACGACCTGCTGGTGGATAATCACTGCTCATTCTATTTTATCTATCAGCAGATGAGATCAACACCAAATGTTTCTTAAATGCAAACTTTCCAATTTATTTACAAATTTGGGACCAGCCTTTTCAAGCTATGCCTTATATCATAACTATCAAAACTGGGCTTGCAGCATGCATTCTGTACTTCCACAGAAATGAAAGACATCTTGGACAATTCTTCGTAGTTTTTACTTGTAAAATGTGCAAGCTTTCTTTGATATTGCATTCGCTGCAAAGTGTATAGTGCCCTAAGATAATATAATTATAAAAACTACATATTACAACTAAGTGTAATAATGAATCATACCCTTCCATATTACTTTGCCATTAAGGCATTAACTGTTGTGATTGTGAACTTCCCTGCCACCAGTGCTACTTAAATGGTGAAGCCTTCGGTGCAATTATAATATTAACCTATTTCTCTGGGCAGCACTGTACAGTACTACTTAGTGAACATTGGGAGGGTTTAAAAGGGATGCATCAATAGCTCCAGTTGGCTAAAAATTTACAAATCTGCAGTCTATGACACTACATAGTTCAGGACAATGCTCGACCAATACACAAGTAAAGAAGGATGATTGATGATGCAAGATGTAGTAAGTTTCTCATAACAGACATAAGTTCAATCCTTCTTTATTACATTCAGGATGGTTCATCATATTTGATAACCTGGAAAGGCATAAATGTATCACACAGCTTGGAAACATTTTACAGCTATATCTCTTTCAGGTACACATGTACAGAATGCCTACAAAAAGTGATGGGGCTTTTCTTTTTTTTTTTTGAGTTCAGGATCTCAACAAACGGGAACTAATACTGTAAGCATAAATTCATGCACTTAATGTACTTCACTGTTCCCGCTCACAACCTAAGGTGTACAAGCAGATATGGCACATAGTACTCTTCTTTACCATCATTTTGCCTCCCATCAGGCCTTTTTTAGCTATGATTTTGATTTGGGTTGTCTCACTTGCTACTGTATACTAATGACAAACTTACAAATCTAGATAGTGCAAATTAGCCCCATTGACATGTATAAGTGTAGATCTTCCAGATGCCCCCTTGTAGCAACCTAGTCCCCCTGTAAGCCAACAGCTTATATGACATGCAAATGCAAGAATGTCTCTATCAAGGAATGAATTTTTTAGCAATTGTGTATGCATATAGCAACTACCTGAGATTTTGCCTAGATGTAATTTTTAACGGCCTTACTCTACCTCCAGCATCACCTTAAAATGCAAAAAGTGCCTTTTTTTCCATTGGTCCAACAAAAATTGAAGGATATTAAAATTTCTCACAAGAATTATGTAGACACACTGGTTTCATGGTAATGGTATACACATGGTAATGGTATACACCTCCACATTAAGTTTCAACTTCAGACTGAGGTGAATCTCTCTGGACTTTATTGGTCCTGTCCTGTTTCTACTCACATATTACCTGCATTGTGAAAAACAAGTACTATTGAAGATGTCTTTATGACAGATAAGGCTATTTGGCCCAAGTGTTCCCTTTTTTTTCAGGTATGAGGTACTGTAACAACATGATGTTGTCTATGCTTCTCTGTGACAAAATTACCCAACACCTTGTTTTTTTAACCTACTAGCCCTACTTACCCCTATTTAACTACTACTGGCAAGTTCATTTACTGCGGAATGATCACTGACAATAATGAAACTTCTACCTCCAGCACCACACAACTTCTGCATTAAAACACAGTTGATTTTTGCACAGCAGTCTGCAGGGCTTACTGCACCAAAATTTTGGAACATCATTTGAAAGCAGTCTTTATCTTGCAGGTGATACTGCCAGTCTTTCATGAAGGCTACAGTACTTCTCATCCCATCAGTTCAAGGCATCACAATTCATGAATCTTGACGGTGCACAACCCATTCATGTTTAAAACTGTTCATGTATGTATCTACAGAGCAAGCTGTGCAATGACTACAAACTACTACCAAAAAGTTGCAATATTGTTCCAACAAGGCCTGTAGCCAATAAATGTTCTGAAAGGGGGGGGACAGTTTCAGGAGCATTGGGGAAGTGTTTTTCATAATATATCTTGGCCTACTTACACACACTGGTCACTTCAAATTTCTATGCAGCAAAATAAACATGTTGATAGTACTCCCCGTCCCCCCTCCCCCCTCCCCCTCCCCTCTCCCCCCCCCTCCTCTCTTCAGCTATAGGCTTAAGCCTGAATTGCAGATGCAGATATTATGGAAGGGACTGAATTATGGTCAAAATAATTTATGGTATCTAGAGTCTGATCGTCAAACAATTACAAAACCTCATCATTTCAACCACCCCCCTGTACCTCCACTTCGATCCTCATTTCAAACATCCCTGTATTATGGAAAAAACTTCATTTGCACAACACAATCACTCACCACTGTTAGATATTGCCAGCAAGATGGATCAAGTCCTATATTGACAGAAAAAATCTGCTTTATGCCTTAAAGGAACATTTACCTCTTCATAAACTGGGACTCGCTCTGTCTCCCAATGAGGCTGTGTTCAATATTTTCACCCTCATAAAAGGTCTGAATTGTATCAGCAAATGTGTGAAAAAATTTGCCAACTGAAAAGATTTAACTAACATAACCCATGATAAAATTACTCACCAAAGAAGATATTTTTCTTCCACATTACAGTAACAGTGCCTATACTGTTATACGTTATTTTCAAATTTCCAAATTGAAATGAGAACAGAAGGTAAATTCTGAAAAGTTTTGAGTGTGCATGGTTTTTTAACATCTTTGAGCAAATGTGTCAATTACGACTACCCAGCCTTGTAATGTTGAAAGTGGTATACACTTACTGTACAGTACTGTACTTCCATGATTATAATTTTGCCAGAATTGAGAATGTTTACTGTTTTTAGCAACAAAGTAGCTTGTCTACTAAATTTAATTAAAATATTTTTGTAACCTAATGTGGTAATGCCATTCACTACATAGAACTTTTAAATAGATCAAGTCCGTCCAACACCAGAAAATCTCTGTAAATCAGTAGGAAATTTGAAGGCCATCTGTTTGCAAGTTTTAACTGAATGAACCAGCCCACTTGCAAGGTTTGTATCCCACAGCTTTCCATAACATGTTACAGTATGTATGCATTTATGCTTTCAAATGGTCCCTTTCACCCACGTAGAAAAGGAAAAGTAGGGTTTTAAAGGAGGAACCTGTCATAAAAGGGATGCTCTTCATACGAATGGCAGGACATAACAACAGTACTAGTTTGTGGGGCTATCCCATACTGACTGACAACTTCTGTACAGCTGAGAGTCATCAATGCCCTGTAATGATGGCAGCATTACTCATTTTTACTCATTACTAGTTTACACTTTCTCCACATTCACTTCCTGTTGTCATTTTTCGGATATGGCTTATACGAAAGTAGGCCCATGATTCAAAACGACAGTTACAGAAAGTTTTTCAAGGGACAAGCTGGAGAAATTAGAGGGGCCTGTTAGAAAAGTAAAGGGCAAAAGTAAAAAAATTCGGGGGCGTGTACAATTTCATTGAAAAATGACTTGATTGACGATTTGACAAACTACTGTACCGAACTGTGTTTGAGAAAATTTTCCACAACATGCATAGGTCCTGACCAAATTTGAGGACTGAAACTCCTAACAAGAGCCCAAGGGCACTATGGTTCCTTGCATTAAAGATGATATTGTATTAAGGTAGTCCCAAGGTAAGGCATAATTTGCACCTTTAACCCCAATGACTTTTGGCCATCACCCAAAAACATAGGGGCACATTAAATTTCAAAATCATACAAGCACTTGCCGTTTGAGAGAAATGGAACACTAAACTTTTCAAATTATCACACTGCACACTGCCCACTTCCATGCGACAAATACATTCATCACCTTTCACTAAAATGTCATTTACTTGAGTTTGGGGTAGTATAGGAGGTTAGTTAATTGCCTTTTTGGTCAATCTCAACAATTCAAATCCAGACCTTAAAAAGAAGTCACAAAGGTCAAATACAGTCAAAGTAGATCAAAACTGATTTTAAATAAACACAGTCTCTTCTGCACCAAAGAAATTTAACAGTCATCTGGTCATTCCTGACCACCAAAATTTATGATGGATGACTAGAAATTATGTCATGGTTGTCCTTTAGACTACCCAATGTGTTTGCCTGAAAAGCAAAAATAAGGAAAAGCCCACAATTCTGCTACTAAAGGCAGCCCGATAGTGATTTATTACCACCAATTACTTCTTCACAATTTGGCTAGAAGACCAAGAAACAAACATAGCTCTGTAGAATCTAATAAATGACTTTCAACTTGACCTTTTAACCTAAAGAGGGTGTTAGAAACAGCATTGCAGTCCCTAGGGTAAAAGCAGAGGTAAAGAAGAGAAACTGCTTTTCATATTTATTAGCTTGCACTGTGAATAACTTTATTCAATACTGTATGTGAGGAAAAGGTTGTTTTTAATAATAATTGCATTACTGTCCTGATTGTTAACTAAACTGATTTTAGACTGAGATGGGGTTATAATTCTTCTTTTCTTTTATACATTGCATTTGTCTAAAGGCATTAAACTTCAGCTGGACTTTTAAACCAATTGAACAAAGACCCAAAGAGTCTTCACGTGCACTTTACTTAGCCGAACAAAACTTTCCATTATTTCCACTATGTTACTTGGTTATTGAGTAATTGCACCACATACCTGGCATTGCAATAGGCCTACATATGACCTACATGTACACACTAGCCTGTCATTTAAATGTCAGTAACTCAAGTAACGAACATTGTAGGAGGGTAGTGTAATAGCCTTTTTGGTTCGTCTGATCAAGACAAATCTTGACGTCACAAAAAAGTCACAAAAAAGTCACAAAGGTCAAAAGGTCAAATGAGGTCAAGTGAGGTCAAGGGGGGTCATCACGTGCATTTCACTTAGACGAACACAAATCTCCATTACACCACCCCTCTAAAATGTTTCAGTGGCAAGATATCAATAAAACATTACTTTTTGACCTTTTGACCCTTTCCAATTATTTTGGTTAATGTACCAACATTTTCACCTCCTACCAATCTAACTTATCCTAAAATGATGCCACTGCTTGAACAACAGATACTGAGTTACAGCTACTAACAGAAATTCAGTTTTTGGCCTCTGGTGATCACCAGTGACCTTTGACCTCCACCAAAAACGATAGGGCACATCTACTCCACAACATCTACATACATACCAAGTTTGAAAAAAATTGATCACTCGGTTATTGAGTTATCGCACCACATACCTCGCATTCCAATCCGTCACATACACACACACACACACATACACACACACACACACACATACATACGCCAAGGTGACTGCATAGGTTCCTTTGTTACACAAGGAACCAAAAATGGACCAACCATTTCCCCAGATTTTTCAAGGCCAGCCAACTCTTACATCTGTCATTTTCTTGACTATTGAAGAGGAGGAAGGACAAGAAAAAAGAATTTATAAACACTGAAGCAGTTACTGTAGAGTAGCAAGTATGAACAGTCAACAACCACTACAGGGGTGTTAAATTGAGAGAATGGTATAGCTTGTCTGGGCTTCCTGACTGTTTTCTTTTCCTTCTTTTTTCTGTGCATTTCAGGTTGATCATAACACAGTATGAGCTAAACTCACCGAAATCAACTGCACAGTACTACATCAGTGAAGTGCCCTTTGTCCCAGGTTCCTCTCCAAAATGTGAAAAAGAATCTCCATCCCCATACACTACATCCCTCACAGAAAAGGAAAAACAAAAACTGAAAAAAAAAGGCCAAACGAAGGACTATCAGTACGATACAAAACCTACAGTCATTCTTGCATTTTACATACATGTCTTCAGGGGGTCTAGACATAAATCTTCCCTTGCAAATAAATGTCCAGCAATAAAAAGAGCTTTGAACAGCATTTTTTTTCTCAGTCCAGTGATGTACAAACTCTAGTGCCTATAAAGCCTTCCTTCAGTGGCACTCCATGAATAATATACTGGCTAGCTTGGAAATTTGCCGCTAGTCTCATCTGTAGGACAGACGTACAAACACACACTTAGCGATTGTAACCAGAGCTTCTCTCCAACACCAAATAAAAGGGGCCATTTAGAGGAAATCCAAATGCATCCTACAGCGAGTTAAGCATTACTGAATATTACATATCTCTCATGATTTACAAACATGTATACATACATGTCTTTATGTATGCATACAATTCAATAACGATTAAGTTATACAATCTTATATCACTTACGGAGCACATAATATTTATTACACCCTACACTGAAATTGTTTACGTTCAAATTTTGGTTGTTAAAATAATAGACCAATCATTCTGCAATGCACACTTTTTCCATGGTTTTAGAGTTTATTGCCCATTTTGAGGTTCTAGTAATGAGTTGCTGTATGTGTATGTTAAATACAGTTGCCAGCTGCTGTACACAAAAGATTCAAACAGGAGAAATATGCCTCAGAGTACCAAAGTACAGTATTATAGTATGACAGGGCCTGAAATAAGCTTGAAAGGGGCGCAGCTAAAATGAATAATTTAGCTTCAGGTCTACAGTGTGTTTTATAAAACATCCGTGATGGCACCTACCTGAGCCATCATTAAAGGCTTATTGATAGCTATGACTGTCTGTGCCATTGCTTTTTCTTCTCAAGCCCTGTATGTATACATGGTACTTTTTCATCACAGAACCTGGGACCTCTTTGATTGTGCATTGTGCACGCTGAGCTTGGATAAAAAGAATCTAGATATCGAGGAAGATTACAATTTAGTGAAAAATTGTAACTTGCATGTTAATAAATGCAACCAATGCCATATAGCCCACAATCTTTTTGTGTGATTTCACCAACATCATGAGATACAGTTAAGTTCAACCAGGGTTGTTGATTTTTTTATTTTTCTAAAAAAATCATTATTTAAAATAGTGATATAAACCAAATAAATCGAAAAATCAGATTTTTTTTTTATTAAATCATGATTTTTTCAATTAAAATCATGATTTTAATCAAGGTGATTTAAATCAAACAACCCTGATTTTTCAACGGTGCAAAAGATGCTGCCATTCCAATTTTAGTAAATTTCATGACTTCAATGTGAAAGAAACAGTACTTAGTGCCAAGGATAAGTGCATGAAATTGCATATGGTAAAAGGCCAATCTGATTGTGTTTTGCAGACAGCGCTTTTACAAGGTTCTGAGAGTGAGAGATGAAAATCTCTTTACTATTATGCTACCTCCATTTTTCCATAACATATTCCATTTGTGTTCCTGTTGTGTGGCTAACATTAGGAGACTGGTTGGGACAGTAACTTACTATATGTTCATTGTAAATCTTTGTTGCTCCACACCTACCTCTCATTTACTATAAAGTGTAATCCTCACTTAACCATGAACTACTGCAGCCCTGGTGTGTACTGAAAGTACTGTAAGAGTCTGTAGGAGCTCATGGATTCACAATCCAGGGAGTTTGGGGGAATTATTTATATGGACTCCAAAGTTAACTAGTTCATTAGTTCATTGTTCAATACTGTGACTCTGCAATGAGACAGATAGATAGATTTACATGCACCAAGCAGGGAATCTTGAAACAACTCAGTACAACCTCTGCATGATACACAATTATAAGCTAATACGTGCAGCTTGCTTTATGCAAACTGTTTACACCAAATTAATGACAATATGAATATTTGCCAGAAAATTTTGTGAAAATCTACATTTTCACTTTTTAAAGAGCTGCACTGCATGTACATTACAAAACTGGCCTACTGTACATGCTGGACTCTTCATTTACAGTAACCTAATACTAATTGACCCTGTCAATGAGGGGAGATGTCCCAGAGATTAGAAAACTGTTTACTTCGCATGCTAAAGGGCAAGAGCCGTCGTCCCAACTTGAAGCATGGAAGTACAGTAGTTCCATGCTTGAAGTAGTGTAGCAGACTGTCCTGTTTTATGATTGACTGTTGAGAGTTATGTCACAACGTTTTTTCTCCTAAATTCTGTGAAATTTACAAGGAATTACTGTTTGGTTTACCTAGACTTGAATATGCACTATTAAATCCTAAAATATGACTAAAGATACTTTGAAGAGAAATAAGAGGAAAGTTGTGAGATTTACCTGTTGCTTCAAAATAAGTTTGGGGGACTGCTCTTGACCTTTAATCACCTGCCAATTTTCTTGACACTCACTGGCCTTACAGGTATCATTCTCTTGCTTTGAGAATTTGTGCTTGTTGTTTTCTAGTTTCTTGTATATATTGGCTTCTCCTCGGCCCATTCCAGTGCTTTGTACTGGTAAGTATTTAAAGCTGTTCTTTGAGGATTAATGAATTCAGGGTATACTATTTTCTAATATCAATGCTGCACCCCTGTAATTTGACACCATACAAACACTCAAAATCTGCTAAAAGATACTGTCACTACAGACTATCATATCCCAACTAATTGCTACCTACAGCACAAGTCAAATTGTGCGAAAAATGTCCAGTCCTGTGAGATTTATATTTAGAATGGTACAGTACAGTATCATGCATGTAAGACGCCAAGATGTAATGTACTGTAAAAAGATATTTTGTTGGATGGAATAAGTTTGCATTCTTTTGTTCCCTCACACCAAAAACATGACATCTTCACCTACTTAAAGTGTTATTAAACTTTCTTTCAAGTATGAAATAGCTTCTTCAGCAGCAAGTGAGTGCCTTGAGCTTTTTGCAGAGTGGAGTGCCTACTAGCAAATTCCTGCCATTCCCAGCAGCAGAATGCACTAAGCTAACATGTTCACCTGAATACTGCCAGATCAGGTTACACTGATCAATTAGAGCCTAGGCATGTGGTATTTCTCATCTCATTCATGCTTAATCTTAACAAAAAAACTGTAGCAATGCAAAAGCTTCGAAACAAAATATGATATACTTTCGCCAAAGGTATACCCAGCATGAACATTACAAACTTTGTATCAAGTGACATGGGCTACCCTACGAAGACCAGTCACTTTTGACTACGGTTGGTAGAAATGATATATCACTGACTGGTTTATGAATGCTCCTAAAAGTTCAATAACTTTTGCACATAGTACACCATACCCAAAGTATTGCTGAGCATGCAAAGGCAATGCACTCCACAACAGTACAGGTCAAAATGAACAGTATCAATGATGCCAGTCAACATACCAAAAATAAAGGTTCCTTAGCTGCCCTTTAATTTAGTGAGTTAAAAGTTATCTTTCAAACTATTAACTGCTGGATGGTTTCTAGGTGCAAAAAAATGTAGCTACTTTTTCACTTTTTTCTAGTATGTTACAGTATTTAAGTAGTCCCTTTATTTCAGTATGTTCATCCAGCAAAATCTATCCAAATAAACATAAAGACATTTAAGGCACTCTTTGTAATTCAAGTTTTTTGTCTAGGAAAATGAATTTCCTGATATTTCTTGAAACTTCCAATTTCCTGAAATTGTGAAATTTGCAGAAATCTTTCATCTTTGAATCCTTTTTCTAGGTGTGGATCACTGTATTGTTCTCCGTCCTCTACTGCTTACAGAAGCATCACACACAATGGCAATGGGGTTTTTTTAGATTTTTGGGGGGTTTGACTCAACCTGTTAATCTAATCCTGAACTCACAGTTGAGAGGTGGATCATTTACCATAAGACCAGACACTCGGGCCAAACAACTCCAATGGAGGCTTTCAGAAGATGTGAAGTAAACACTACAGAATCATACTCATCAACAAAAACAGCTCCACTACCCAGTCCTGGCCTGTTCAGTGTTAATACTGTACATGATCAGTTGTAGAGTAATTGGTATGGCAGGGCTTGTAATAGTAGTTACAAATTGATTTTGTGAAAATTTGCTCCTCCCCTACCAATGATTCCAATGAATCTAACTTATACTCTCTGACCACATCAAATTAGTTTGTTTGGCCTGGTCATGTACTTTGTAATAAACCATAACTTTAATCGTAACAGTTTGAAAACAGTATGAATGAATAAAATAGGAACTTCTTAGAACAAAAGGAAAAGATACAAGAAAAAAAGCTATGTTAATCAAGTTTGTCCTCATCAAGAACTTTACTCATCCATCTTTTAACTCTGCCTACTGCTTCCTCTATTTATATAATCACGTCTTAAACAAAGAAAAAAAAAAATTTTTTTTACTATTTTTGTAAAAGCCAGCTTGCTACATCATCCCATGAATTGATATCAACAATCTACCATAAACTATAGAAAGTTTTCACTTGTCATGACCATGTCACTGTCTGGTTTTTGAGTTAAGGGCAGTTTTTTTCCCATACACCTTTTTGCGAGCCTCTTGCAATTTTAACTCATGGCATACAGGATACTCAAAATCCTTGATGAGCAGTTTTAGGTTTATGTTAAAAAGGACTCCAGTATTCCTGGTCACTGATGAATTCATGGCATTAAATAGAAAGGCACTTCATACAATGTAGGTATGTACTACGCAGTGGTTGGAAGGTATCTGGGGCCCACTGTCAGGGTTTGATATTTGGCTAGAAATCTCCTGCTGTTAGGCAAGGAACAAACACCACACAAGAATCTTTAGTTGATTTCTAGGAAAAGTAGGAAAACAACAAAATAAATTAATAAATATCAATCTAAAATGCAGATTAATAAATAAGCTAATTTGTCCATTTAATGTGTTTTACCTGGAGCTCTTATTCACAAAGTGAGAAATCACAACTATGTGCAACTGGTGAAAGTCAATAAGATGCGCATGTTGCAAGCAACATCATGAACACATTTTTGTGTCTTGTGCAAAGCAACTAACAGTACAGAGCTATAAGGTTTTACAGTATTGCACAATTGTTTTTTGCAATAACCAATTATTAGCCTGAATGATATACAAGCTTGCATCCCTAACAAAAATAAAATAGATTGCTTGAGTACTTAAGTTAGTGGTGATTAACTTTTCTTAATGAATTATTAGAGACAGATTAACCAAATGCAGATTTACGTATTACTGCCAAACCCCAAGTTCAAATTGATGCTGCCCTTGGCCAAAGATACAGCATTACATTACAGGTGGGTTCCGGAGGGAAAAAGCTTGCTTCAAGCCTTCAAGGTCCCTACTATGTAAAGTGCTATCTAAACATTTCTATTTAAGCTATGATTTTTTTTTTTTTTCAAGTTCAAACATTGCTGAAAAGGTGTCCCCTTGTTAAATGTGAAACCACAATAAACTGACATTTTTTTCCTTTAATGGAATTGAAAAGGGGGGACAAATCCTCTTCTTATTTCCCCTAGATTGAAACATTTAAACAGGGAGGAATTTGAAACAAATTTTTATACAACTTATGAGAAGAATTTGGCACAATTTTGCTACAACGAACAAAATGAAACGAATTGGCATGAACAGAAAGTGATATTTAAAAAAAAAAATAATTAACTTTTAAATGACTAATAACAGCTATTTCTATAAAATTGTTTAAATAGAGGATTAATTACTTGATTTATGAAAAACAAATAAGGTTTTAAGCCTTTCTTTCAAACATGACAAAAAAAAAACAGAACAAAACATTTCCTTACTGTAGTCTTTCTTTTGAGTTTTGACCAAATTATTTTCAGTGGAACAAGATGTTACAGGATGTCAAGCAAATACCAGAGTTAGATATTTGATGAAAGATGACAAAGTCTCATTCACGACACTGAGTGACTTTTAACCACAAATAAACTAGAAAGCCAACAGGCTTAGTGATTCCTTGCCATATGATATATCATAGCAAACATGGAAACAAACATGACATGCATGAGATCCCATACAATTATCCTACTTAATTGAGATATAATACTAGTAAGGTCAAAACTTTTTGACCTCATGTGACCCAAAATGACCTTTCCACCCCTTAAAAACAATAGTGATCACCTTACCAACACGTCCATCAACATGAGTAATTCAAAATTAAGCTTAGTACAGAATGAGTATGGAAGTACTACCACCATGGTATGAGATCCCTCACAGTTATCCCCGTAAAAATATTATGTCTACAAAGTTTGATCTAATTGTCACCTCAAACCTTTGATCTCCACACACAAGAGGAATTTCTCACACAGCTTTAATATTCCAGAAAACTGTCTCATTACTTGATAAAGCGGTATTTTGAAACCATTTTTATCAAAAGTTTGGTCAATGGGGACAGCTCTCCATTCTGAAGTATATATGTTCCGATGCCTCTATGTTTCGAAAAGTCTGCATTGAGGTTAGTGTTTAAACAAGCCCTCATCGACACACTCTCCTACAAGCACTGGATCAAATACTGTGTTCTCACATACCCCGCGCTCGAGGTAACACTGTATTACCTCACGCTCGAGTAACGTGGGAGCAGCCGGGTTAGAACGCGGTCGGTGTTTAAATTTCGATCCACCTCAGATCGCAGGTTAAGCAGTTTTAAACATCGTGTTTGTTTTAATCCAGCAAGGTCACAGGTATTTATCGCACTGATGACAGGTATTTTCTTACATTTTGCTGTAATCGGTGTGTGAAACATTTGGCCTCGTTTCTATGGTGACACTATCCAGTCAACGAAACACTGGGTACGTGAGAACACAGACTGGAAAACACGGGGTTAGCCTGTGGTTTTGTCTGATTGTAAACACGAGTTAACACTGGGTGTTGTGGGGTATGTGAGACCAAGCCTAAAGAGACATCTGAACAGAGATGTGTAACCTTGGCTATTACTGATGGCAATTTTTGCTTTATGGGGGAAATGCCCCACCCATTGTCTATGGTATCCTTCGCAAATTAACAAAAGCAGATATCCCTATTAATCCATAATTTAACAAGACTTTTAATTCGCCTTTTGTCTACTTATACTGTAGGTACAGCATAACATACAGTACAAGTTTTCCTTGTTTGATACACAGTATATAACATTATGCTTGCTCTTATTACCTGAACTACTTTTAAATGACAGCAGCAATGCAAAGTAAAATCTTAATACTTTTGAAAAGTGTCATAAAGGGTAATCTTGAAGCAATGGTTCTATGCATTAAGCTTTATGGTACACTTTTTTTTGGGGGGGGGGGGGGATAGTGACATGGATAAAAATGAAATGTGAGACAAGAATTCCCACTCGATGATGATATTTGACATAACGATATAATCCTTCACACAGGGGTTACTTTTTTGGTGCGGTTATCCAGATATAAGCAGAGATGAGGCAAGTAGTATGCTGATACATTTTATGCTATCAAAAATTTAAAACAAATTCTAGAATGAAACTAAGTGACAAATAATCACTGTAGAGCATATTGAAACTGTAAAGCAGAAACACCAATCTAGACAGACACCAATGTCAGAGCTGCCAACATTGAGGTCTTGAAATCAGGAAGATTTACCTCAAAATCAGGAAGATTTCAGGGATTTGTGTGTATTTCAATGGGAGAAATTCTGTTCTCAATCAGGAAGATTTTATATTTTGCATGTTTGGAGGTGAAATTTTTAGGAAGTCTTCTGCAGAATCAGGAAGACTTGGCAGCTCTGCAATGTTTAAAGTTGTGTTCAACAAAATTCCTTATACAAACACACTATTTGTTCAATTCCACCAGCTTCTATGTAAAGGACACTAATTTCTGAAGGGTGTCAATCTACAGTATTTCCAAGATGACTTTCAGTTTAGAATCTTGATCAGTGTACATGAACTTCTCCATCTCCAGACAATGGCTAGGCAAACAACTTTTATTTGTGGTCAGATGAGACAAGATAATGTGGACAGTTATTTTATGCTGGATTTAGCCCAGGTGTGACTTTCATGGGGGTCTGACATTTTGACCACAAATAGAGTACTGAATGCCTGCAGGGAATGGCAGGAAATAGGAGTATATACAAACAATGGACTGTCATGGTTATGTACTGAGATAAAAATAAGCTTTCTTCAGAGGGTTTATAAGAGTCAATTAACACCACTTATACTGTACAGTAAAAAGCTTAAGTCAATTGAGCTGTATGTTTGTATGAGGTAATCCTTCAGGACACTGTGGAGATAACTGGCAGTCAACTGTGAAAAATTGGGCCAGATAACTGTGACCAAATGGCAAAGAATGTGTCAGTCACAATTTGATTCACTCTATTAGGCAATGACAGTTCATGTGCGCTGAAGGGTATTTGATACCAAATGATCAGTGTAAATTAGGTTCTTTTTTGTAAAACTAATTTACTGTGGTATATCTAATTAATCAATTCCCACTTCCAATTAATGCATGCTTGCATGCACATGTCCTCATGAGGACAGTAGGCACAAGGTTTGTCAAATATTAGCACTTTTTGCCACTAAATTTAATGTTTTCTTCAGGTTTTCTTTAAGGTTATTGAAAAAGCAATGTAGGTATGTTATAAAAGAGATTCTTATGCATCACACAGAGTACTCTCTGTTCAAAGTTTATACTTATGAAGTTCCACATCAGTCATCTACTTAGTGTGCACAGAAGCATCTTCTAATATTTTCAGACTATGTCCCTAAATGACCCTTATACAGACTGTTTAAACTCACATGTTCCACATCAGTTTCATGAAAATCTATTTACTTGTGGCTGCAAAATCAGCATACCCATGAGCACTGAAGCATGTATGCCAGCCTGATGAACAGATTTTGCCTTTTAAGATTTTATATTTTGCTCTGCCCACTTTTTCATGTATTAATACTTGGAACTTAATGTAATAACAGGGCACAATTTCATGCCAGAATCAACATACTGTACAGTAACTACCATGTGATATGCCTTTTTGTGCACCTTAGACCTTCTTCCTATGAGTTTGCTTCAGTACTTTACAAATGCATTTTCAAAATTACCTCACTAAAGAATTTACATAGTGAAGTTAATAAACTTCCAAAAAAATTATATACCCTATGCCTATTACATTACCCATGCCAAATTATTCTTACCCTTTCACCCTAACCGCTCATGGATATTAACTTCAACAGTTATATATACTCTTTTGAGATGTAGTGTTTGCAAGGTTTAGATGTTTTGAACTCTGATGACCCCAAATGACCTTTGACATCCAATAAAAACAAAAGGGGTCATCTACTCAATATGGACAATCCACGTAGTAAATATGAGATTCCTGGCAGTTACCTTTCTTGACATATGGTGTTTACAAGTTTTTGAGCTTTTCATCTCTGATGACCCCAAATGACCTTTGACCTCCACCAAAAATAATAGTGATCATCTACTTAATATGGGCAATCCACCTGCTATGTATGAGATCCCTCACATTTACCCTTCTTGAGATACAGTGTTTACAAGGTTTTGACCTTTTTCCCTCTGGTGACCCCAAATGACCTTTGACCTCCATCAAAAACAATAGGGACCATCTACTCAATATGGACAATCAGCATGGTAAGTATGAGATTGCTCACATTTTTCCTCCTGGAGATACCGTGTTTACAAGCAATTTCCAAGGTATTTACATTTTGACCTCTGGTGACCCCAAATGACATTTGACCTCTACCAAAAAAAATAGGGACCATCTACTCAATGTGGACAATCTACATGCCAAGTTTGAGATCCCTGGGGGTTACCGTTCTTGAGATATCGTGTTTACAAGCAGGCGTCACACACACACATACACACACACACACACACACACACACACACATACACACACACGACATCACCATCGCATAGATTCCTTGCCTGCCTTCGGCAAGGAATCAAAAACTACTCCACTTTGGAAGCAGTTTGTCCAATCTCAATTAACAAGTACAGTAATGCAAATAAAAAAGGCCTTTGTAACCAATATTGCAAAGCAAACACACTACAAAACTGAGTCATCTTGTTTAATCAAAGACAGGAAGAAATCTTTACTTTAATCTCAGGTAACATATTTTCTTCATTTTCTACAAACAAGAAAACCTGGAAAATTGCTGTGACTCTGCATCACTCTCTCTGTACAGGTGACTCAACGATAACAGGAACAGTAAAACATGCGGTGTGTTCTGTAAAGGGCATCAAATGAATTGAAAATTTCACCCAAACACTAAAGGCATCCATCAACTGATTGACGGAAATCAATAGAAGATGTTAGACTAGAGGACTGCAGCTGACCTCGGTTTCAGGTGGCAAGGAGGATGGTTTAAGAAATTTGGCTCTTCAAGGAACTGGTGTTAAAGGGATTTTTAAAGACAAAATACAGTAATTCAGCCTTGATGAGTTGTGTTGGCTGTTTTTGAATGAATTCAAAGTAATCCATGACAAGATACAGTATATGAGAAGATCTTAAGCACTGTTAAAAATGAACATTAAGTGGATACATTGATATACGGGTATCATTGTGTGTGCACATTTTTAACATGAAGATGAATGCTCTCCACCTACAGTACAAAACATGTTGCTAATGTTAATACTTAGCTTAGTGGAAGCAATGAATGCATCTGTAAGTACTGTAGATTGAGATGAAAAGTCATCAAAATACTCTGTTTATGTGACAGACTCTCAACCATTTATTGTACCCTTGGACTGGAGGTTACAGATGCCCAGGGTATTCCCTGCATGTTGGTAGAACTTGTTGTTGGGACTTGAAATGAAGTTTTTAAACTACATACGTAGTACTTGAAACCTAACTTGCACCATACTTCAAGTTATATATTTGATAGGACTTCTTCATTTAGCTGACATGGTAACACATTCCTGTTGGTGTGTCATTAAATCACAACCAACTTCAGCCATTTATCTTACTATTTAGTTTTACCAAGGTGTTACAAAGTTGTGTCTGAGCAAATATAAAACTGCACATCCCTCCATACTCACAAATCTACCCACAAAAATAACAAACCAGTTTGCTTTAGTTGGTGTCATACAATCATTTGAAAGCAAGTCAAAATGTAGATCTATCTTTATCGGGGTATACTGGTAGACTACAGTGTTTGAGAATCTTTCTACCGGACAAACCTCAAAAGATATTACACCCTCTGAGAGGAAATTTATGATCCAGATAATTACAAACCCTCTGTGTCAAAAAAGGACAGTGATGACCAGTTCTAAGTTTGAAGCAGCTACAGGTATTTTTCAAATGGAGAATACTGTACCATATTGAGGTCTCTTTAACACTTCCACTTTCTGCACAGTACATTCAGAACAGTTGCCCTGTATGATTTCATGTGCTCTGTTATGTGCCAATGTTCAAAAAGCACCAGCAGATAGTTACAGTAGTTAGTTAGAGTATTACGGCCCAGTTTCCAACCTATTGATTCAAGTCGAGCCCACCACGGCCTTTTATCCAGTTGTGGCTCACTAGCTTGTTTTCCCTACACCACCAGCAGAAGACAACATATCAATTTGCAAACTACAGTACTGTACTCATATCTATTACATTGAAAAAATACAAAAAACATGGGATCTGGTATCTTATGAAACAGGTCTCATACCCTTGTGATTCCACTTATTTTTCAGGGAATAATTTAGCATACAAATTTTGCGTAGCAGTGTTGAAGGTTTTTGAAGTCTTTCTCACATTCTTTGTGAAAATGCAAGGGTTATGCACACAAAAAATTGCTACACAATTTTTCATTTGTGTAGCAACTTGACCTGTTTGTGTAGCAAATTGCGATGCAATACTGGATGAATTATTCCCTGTCTTTTGAGGTGTATTTAGTTGGTGATCCTTTTAACTTCAGTTGCCTATCAACTTGTTAAACTACAGTTTGTCGTCTCTACAAACTACTACGCTGCATTTAGTACACAAATAAGAAATGGGTAAGCACAATTTGGCCACCACATTCAAGTTCAATCCAACACCCTGTATGAAGAGAACTCTGGATTGCCTAATTTGACCTCAACCTACCACCCTACTTTTGTGTCTGTTACCTTGAACTACAGTTGAAGTTAAAAGATGTTTTGTTGTTTCCATATCAAGTTGTATGGAAGAGGGTTTTTGGCAAAGTAAATACCATTTAAACTTCTAGGAATAAGCTACAAAATTTTACAGATCTGCAGTCTGGAAAATCTTGTGCTGATAAATTGGACCAAGGATGCATAGGGGATAGGGGATGGGGGGGGGGGCAGAGACCAAATTTTAGACAAATACCACATTTCAAGCCCTTTTCTTGCAGAATTAATTCAGCCCCTCCATCATAACTACAATCCCTATATCCATCATTCATCCCCCTCCCTTCAATAAAAATCTGTTTTTTTAGCAATAAAGATGATACAGAAGAGAGCTGAAAAAAAAGTGACTTGAGCATTCCGCTGGCAATGAAACAAGGGTGTGTTCAGGGACAATTCCTACTAGCGCATAGCGCCACCTACAGAAGACATTGCCAGTGAGTATTCCGCGGTAATTTAAATGATACAGGATGGATGAATGGAGAAAAACAGACATCTGTTAAGGTCCTTGTCAGGAAATCTCTAAATGTGGTTAAAATATTAGAGTTATATTAAGATATTAAAAAATTACAAAATTTGACTTGCTTCCTCAGAAATGCATTTGTCCAGCTCTGTCTGGAAGATATAAAACTCCCACAGGTTACTGAAAAAAAGGGGGAAAAAAAAACTTGACTTGCAATAATCATGTACAGTACTGGTAGATTCAAATAGAAATCCAGGCTACAGTCTTAGGATTGCTTTGTTCAGGATTTCTGCATAATACTATGAAAAGAAACAGTATGTATATGGGACACTTCTAATTAAAACTGAAAAGTTCAAGCATGGAAAGAATTTTGTTACTTCAAGCATGGTAATTTGTTTTGATACCCAGTAGCATCAAAGGTATATTTTGACTTCTGACAGGCATACAGTAGGACTACCAAATTTACCAAAAATAATTACTGAAAAGATCCCAGGTAATGTATCAAGTATACTCTGGTAAATTACAGAGAGCAGTCCCACATGTTGATGTGCCCACAGCAATATGCTTTTTCATGACTTGGATGGTGTAAAAGACTCTCAAAGTCTACAATGACCTTATTTTACTGTATAATGAACATTACTCTTCTAAACAATGCCCATAATAAGTGTGGTCTAGGAACTTAAGGGCAAGAGCAGTCTTCCCAAAGTTGTGTAGAAGGAACAGCTACGTTTCCAGATTTTCTTCTGATTTCTCTTCAAAGTATCTTCATGATATTAAAGAACTTAATTACATTCAGGGTACACAGGTTAGCAATTTTCAACATTTGAGGAAAAGAAATATTGTCAAGTGACTGTTAAGAAAGTCAATCATGGCACAGGACAGTCTACCACATGTATTACTTCAAGGTTGGGTGACTGCACAGTTTCCCTTTTAAGATGGCATGGTCTTTCACAGGCACTGTTCATTCTAAGTTTTCATTTCAGGGTTTCTGGACTCCCAATCAATTTTCATGAATTTTCATTGACTTTCCCACCATCAAAGAAGAATTTCCACACTTCCTCTTAAGATTTAACATCATGTTTTCTTCCATAACAGAAATATGTGGGAGTGAGGAAAACAACAAATTTTGGTACAGATTTTACAAGTGAAAATACTATACATTCTACATTAAAATTGAGAATGCATTCAATATCACACAGAGAAAATTTCCAGTACTTTTCCTGAACTTCATATAATACCCCTAAGTTTTAAAACTTTTCCATTCCTTTAAATAATTCCAAAATAAATTTCCACTGTTTTCCATGACCATGATAACCCTGTATAAATTTACGTTAACTGCCTTTCACTTACATTTTCCCTAACCACAACATGAGGCTCAAGGGAACATTGGAAACACCAGCTGGGAAAAAGTGACCAACTTTCAATGCTCTTAAGCAATTGAGAATGGAAAAATGTCACTTTGTGAATGTTTCCATACTTTTCTATGACTTCACACCAATTGCCTAAATTTCAATACTTTTCCATGCCTTGAAATAATTCTCTAAATTTCCCAAGTTTTGCAGGAGTGGGGGAAATCTTGTATTTTAATGAGAACAGCCTTTCACACGCTCACCCCATAAATAAAAATGACGAGAAGACTTTGGAATATGTGGAAGAAAGATTTTGATAATGTCAAAATCAGTTTTGGCTCCAGAATGTGTTAGTCCCAAATGACGGAGCTGCACAAGTAATGTACACACTCTGTTACTCATCCTAGAATGGCATATACAGTATACTGTACTTTGAATAATGTCTTGCCATTCCATATATCGCTTAGTCTAAAATGAGATTAAATAATTAAACAACCTCTGGCTCTATCAATATTTAAAACAAATATCTACAATCTACAGTATTGATATTCAAATGGAAAGCAAATTCCTCAATAAAAGAAAGTACATAAACAGCACATTAAAGTTAAAGAGCTCAATCTGTTATTATACTGTATGGTAAGATAGAAAGTTATATCAGTGCCCTTGGGGTATAAAATTTTCAAAAGGTCTTCAGTTTGCCTGAGGTCGTGTGGACTGCTTCACTGAACTTCATTATCTGCATGAATTATTCCAAATTATAGGCAGAAATGAGGTAAAGACAAACCATCATATCATGTGGAAGTACAGTAGTACTTGCCTTGGCAGAAAAATAGCCTGCCACTACAACAAGTTCAGAAATTTATACTACACTTCCCTAAGAGTCTTAGGAGTTGCTAAATTACCCCTAACTGGCAATGAAACAAGGGAATTTAGGATAGCTTTCTGTAGAATGCGGCATAGCGCCACCAGAAAAGTTTCATTACAAGTGATAATCCCCCCAAAAATGGACTCTACTTACAATAATACAGTAGTTACAGCCTAGCGTAAGTAGTCCTGAGCAAAATAGGTCTTGCTGATTCCACCAGAAAAACAAAAAAAAAGGAGGGGAGGAGGGGGATTTACAGTATTACTGCTTCACCTCAAAATTGATGCTGTTCAGGCTAAGTTTAAGATTGGATTCAGTGGCACAAAATCTTGATTTAAGGCCCCTGTAATGTGCAATAATTTGAAAGGTATCAACATACCTCCCAAGTGACCCGCATTTTGCGGGTTGGACCCGCATTTGGACACCCAAACCTGCTGACCCGCCAAGCCCTCTGAAAACCCCACATTTCAAATCTCCGAAGTATTCCTATTTAGAGAACCACGCAAATTAGCAAATAAGTCAGCTTACAAATAACAACAAATTCAGTAAATCGTATCTTACAACACATTCAACTGCTCGCGCTGCTATACAATGCATAGGCCTATAGGTACGTATGGGACAATGTTTGCTGTCACAACATTGTTATCGGCTAACCTTCGCAGCAAGTATGGAATATATTCCTGTCACTGCGAAAATAGTGTAATAACGTTGTGCAACGCCGCATTCAATAGGGGAAAATAATTGCCCACTTTGCAGGCCACAGGCGAGACTTGTCCCAGAGTTGCCCGAACGTTCTGGACTGTCTTGACAGTCCTTGACGTTCTTGGCTTATGTTTTCATGGCTAGAATGCCATGCGAGATGTACAGAAATAATGGAAATCACCGGCAGCACATACGGTATGACCGATGGTGACATACAGAGTTGACGTTTGCAAACTGTGTCGGTACCACACTAAAATTTACCTCAAAAATAACGATTGAATGTTGTGACTAGGAGAGGTTTTAGTCATTGGGCATTTGTCAGTATCTGCATAATATTATTTTGGCAAATCTCTCAAAACAATATTTTTCTAAGTTACCGCAAAAAATTCAGTACTGTGCTGAACTTTTTTGGTGGTAACGTAGCCACATTGTGGTGACTGATTTGCCAAAAAAAGGGTCACCATTTTGCGTGTAGACACTTCTAAAATTCAAAAAATTTCGAAAAGGGGAGCAGGACACCCCTCCCCTTATACCCCTCCCCCAGGCCGGCAATCCACCAATGGACAGATCAGAAGGACCCGCATCTAGCCTCTCGGAACTTGGGAGCAAGGGACATTTAAATGTTCAAACACTGATGCAAAAGTCCCCTCTTTTTAAGTAAGGAATCAAGGTATTCACAATTTTCTAAAATAAAAAGGAGACAGGAGATTTTACTTAAATCTTCTTCCACAAAGGGGGAACAAATCCCCCTCCCTGCCCCCACTCCAGAAGATGATTGGTGCAACATCAGATAACCATTGACAACACTGCAGTTGGACAGAAACTGCCATGCACATAGATGGCACAATTTCTAGAAGGCCTTTTACTTTAATAAAGCCTGAATTTTCTCCTTTGTGTATTTAACAATGCAGGTGCCAAATTATACTATAAATCAGAGAACAATATGAGCTCAATTTTTTCACTCCTCAAATTTTTGTCATAACACAGTTCTACAATTTGAAATTGAAAGTTCTTCTCCAACTTCTAAAGACATACAGAAAGGTGCACAGCAAATAATTAAGTGTGGATAGGGATGCCTATCTAAGTTGAAGAAATGCATACCCTTTTCTACAGTATATATTATCTCTTGAATGATTGGCCAGTGAGCCACAACTGGAAAAAAGGCTGTGGTCGGCTCAACTTGAACCAATAGGTTGGAAACTGGGCCGTAAAACTCTGTCTAACTAACTACAGTAAGTAACTCTTGAATAATTGGTAGTACATGAAGTCTTGCTACAAAGTTATGAGGTATACAGTCTGGAAATTGTAGTGAATGATATTAAAACTCAATTTAAAGAAGGATTGTGAGAAAAAATTTGCTACCGTACTGCTGCAAATTTGAAAATTGCCTTGAATGGTGAATTGTGACTAATAGTCAAATGCAGACAAACTGTAGAAATAGAACTGTTCGTCTCATTCAAACATTGGTGGCTTCCCACACTGTAGACTTCTTGACTTCAATGACATTGAAAACAACCAAACTACTGTACCCTACTTCACAAAAAGACATTACATGGCATGTGACTCCACTGAACTGTATCTTTGTCTGCAATGTATACTTTACTTTGCTTTACACTGCAAATTCCAAAGTAGCCATTATGATAAAGGGCAGTATAAAATACTGTGTACAGGCTGTCGTTTCCAGGCATGCTATGTACTTTTGAGTTTTATGCTAAATGGAACTCTTGGCACATGTACTGTAAAGCAGACAATAAATTGCTTCATTGTCTGGAAATGAAGGAAATGATACAAGTAATATATAGATCCATAGAAAGATGGTCTTGAAATTTAAATTTTGTACTCAAAGCTTTCAGGTATACTGTGCAAGCTCTCTTCATTTCGATAGGCCACATTGACACACAAGAAAATTCTCCTACCCCAAAGAGACTGACTTAACGGTGGAGTGGTTAAAGCATTTGATTTCTGTAAAGCCAGAAGGTGGGGAATTCAACTCCTCACAGGATCATATTGAAGAGTCCTTTAAAAATGGAACCTACTACAATTGTGCTTCATGCTCAGCATAATGGAGTTTATTTAGGGGAAAAAAGCCAGTGAGCAACAACTGGAAAAAGACCAAGGCTGGCCCAACTTAAATGCTTCCAAAATCCAAATTTGGAGTATTTTAAAATCCTTCATCCCTCTCTTCTGAACATCATAACTTATACTTCAGTAGATTTGCAAACATTTTCAAACAAGAGCCCAATGGGCACTGTGGTTCCTTGCTGGATATTATAAGAATGTACAGCCAGTCTCTGAAATAGAGCTAAGCAAGAGCTCATACTCAATGTTTGTAACATCTTCACAAGGGATATTTTATTACTTATATTACATGATATCAAAGATCAAATTTTTGTGGCCTCACTAACCTTCAACTTTTATAATGCTTGGTGATCCTCCAAATATATTTCCTCATTTCCATATGTACAGTATTTATGCTTGTAATCAAACTTGATACTATCATCAATAAACAATACACAATGTGGTCAGAGAGAGAAAAACACCCCTTGTATTTCTCTCACAATTTATTTTTACCTGCTCTCAAATAAAACTTGCTATTACTTTAAAACAATCTACCATTTGTCCTGTTTGTTACCTCTACACAGAAAACAGTGTTTATTCAGCAGTTAAGCAGAAAGCAAGTGATTAATGGGGTGTGATAATAGAATGAGGATTAGGTTACCCCCACAGAGCACAGCAGTATTAAAGAGGCATACTGTATAATCCATGCATTGCTTCCACTGGCAGAGAGACCAGTTTAATGCAGAGTGACCGGTGTTCTGTGAAATCTACAGATTTCAGTTATTGCCCTCTTAAAACTTTGAATGATCCAAAATATGTGTACAACCCGAAGGAATCATTACTGAACAAACACAAAGGCCAAATTTCTAAGGTGTTTGGGTGTATAAGCATGCAAAACTAGGTGAGATAAAAAATCTATTGAACCTATCTTTATCTATCTTACAAGATTTTCTAAATAACATTTCCAGCGGTAGACCTCCAGTGACCTTGATGACCTTTGACCTTAACCAAACACAGACTGGTTTGATATATGTCCTTTCTACCTTAAAATACTGTGTTAAAACTTTTTTCAGTGTATGACCCCTAGTGACCCCAGATGACCCCTTGACCTTCACGAAACATATCCAATTTCATCCTTATACCATAACACATCCACACACCAAGTATGACATTTATCCAACTTTCCTATCTAGAGATATCGTGTTGAGAAGGTTTTCAGTTTTTGACCTCTGGAGACTCCAAATGACCTTTGACCTCCACCAAAAACGATAGGGCACACCTTCTCCCTATGACGAATCTATGTACCAAATCAAAGTTCCATCCAACCTTCCCTTGTTGAGTTAGAGCGTACCGAAGCAAGTGTCACACACACACATACACACACACATACACACACGCCAACCTGACTACATAGGTTCCTTTGCTACTGCAAGGAACCAAAAAGGGACCCATGTCATGTGGATGGAATTATGTGTGCAATGGAGGGGTATGTACACGTAAGACACACCACATTATATTTGGGAAATGATCAAGAATATGGTGTGCTTCCATGCCAACAAAAGCAATTCAAAATATGTGTGTAAGTGGATTAATTAGTAAATAGAACTACATAGGACCTTTGGGTTGACATAGCACAGGTCTGCAATACCCAAAATGCCTAACATTTTGAGTACTACTGTACGATCAGTGTCAATCAGTCAACTGTATGACAAACATGAGCCCAATGGATTTGAACTATTGATTTAATTATTCAAAGTATAAATTTTGCACATGGGAAAGAATGAAGCACAACAGTCTTGCATGTTTTTAAAGCCAAGTCAAATTGTCCAATGGAACATAATGCAACATCCTTAATAAGTTGTCTCTCCCTATGGGCCGGGGTGGGGGAGGGGGAGAATATGCGCATAGTGTTTGGTATGGTAAATCTCATCTAACTGACAAACTTATGTAGTTGATCTACTGTAGCAGAGAAAGGGTTGTTGAATCATAAAACAAAATTAATGGAATGATATGAACCATGTTTGGCAGATATGTATTATTCATACCAAAATGTCACATAAATATCAGGTGACTGTATCACTGATTGATCATGTGATCAACTACATGGACTAACTGTATAGCTACAGCCTACTGTACCATTCATACTTACAGGTATACATTGCCAACATTTGGTTCTATATTCTTAGTACAAGTATGTACATTATTTACTGCATTTATGTGAAGGGTCAGTGTTAGGGAAAGGAATAGGTTACCAGGACTGGAATTAAGGTTCTGACCTTCTGACAGGACAGGGCCATTTTGGATGTGGCACAGAGCAGATGATCCACTGTGTGTATCAAGTAAAAGCACTAATTTCAAAATAACCTCAAGGATTCAAGGGTGAAAATTTATTTTCCCAGAAATGTTCACAATAAGGCTAAATTTCACAAAAACTGTAAAGATTGAAACCATTCTAGCCAAAATGTTGCTTAACAAATTAGGTGATTTTTTTTTTCATTTTGTACAATACAATACATTTTTAAAAAATATGGTGCTTCAAAATAAGTTAGGGGTGACTGCTCTTTACCTTTAAGTATTGCACATACTGTATCAGTGTTTACCCCTCACATTGCAATTCACCCATCATTGCATTTTGATGCACATTTCATTTAAAGTGTCAGAACCATGCTGCACCTATTAGTTTGTTTTTTTGCAACATTTTGGCACCTGTGACATAAAGTACCTGTGTCACAAGTAGCAGGCACAGAGCACAAATTCGACTCAAATAGCAATATTGCCCAGAGGTCAGTTGAGTTCTGTGCACTAAGTTTAAATTTGAGATTTTCTTCCAAATACCAAAATTTCCCTACAATGAGCCATGACCTTACACCTTTAATGTCACTTAAATGGCCTTGTATGACCCAGGAATAAATTTTGCTATGAGGAGTGATTTCAACTGTATTGCAAGGCATGGAGCCTGTCCTCTATAAGAGAGTGCTGTTATGCCACCCAAATGTAAGTGAGTACAGTCTCCACCACAGCATTCTTTTTCTAAGTTCTCCCTTTGCTGCTCAACTCTGCCAAACCTCCCCCTCCCAAACAAAAATACAACGAAGTAATAAATGAATGAAATTACCAAGACAGGCAATACACAGTATGGCCTACTTTTGAATGTAGAGTACCATGTGTGTTAAGGGCAGAATAAACTGTATAATGCACAGCTATCCACCATAAGCACAAATAAATAAAAAAAAAAAAAGGAAAAATAACACAAGAAGAAATTCCCCCCAAGATTTTTTTTTTAATTTTTCTTGGGTCTTTTTGGATCATTAGTACTCCTATTTATTTTATATTTTGCATGCACACATTACAAATTGACATTGTCATGACGTATGGGTCCAACAAAAGTTACTTCCCTGCATTGGCAAAATCACTGAATTAACTATTTTATTTATCAAATCTGTATTTTAACTTTATTCAACTTCAGGCCTTAACATAATAAATTGACTTTCAGCATTCTCATATGTTTCACAAAAAGTACATTTCCTGGAATCCCATTAAAGTTTTCTTTTAGATCTGACAAATTCATTTACTTTCACCACAGTTTGTACATTTACACACATTCCAAAATCAACTGCATCCATGCCTCCATTTAACAGCTGCAAAACGAAGCATGCACATTTTGCCCCATTTGTCCGTACTTAATTAAAAGTAGCAACGCACTTTCTTTCAAGGATCATATTCCATTCTTAACCACTTGAATTTCAATATTCTTTCTGTTATTTCAAATTTAAATATATATATGTAACCTCAATACTTGATGAAAGATATACAAAAAAATCACTGTTGTAATAATGATGTCTTATGATAAAAGCTGTTGAGATAAATGAACATCTGATCTTCAAATTATTAAAAACCTACTTGTGTTTATAAATTATGCTAATTGCTCTAACATACTTGTTAAGAAATTTATTAAGTGGCAAATTTGGTACCTACATTCAGGACAACTGTGACTGTTCAAGAACTGAATCAGTTGGGATTTCAAAATATGACAGGAAAGGGATTCTTACCTGAACTGGCCATCAGACTCAAGCCCATAGCTTTTGTCTCCAGTGAAAGACTTTCCTCTTCTAGTCCTCATACATTAAACTCTAATGCAATACCTTTTCTTTGAGGTATATGGAAGTATATAGGAGAAACTGTTTTACATAATGCACCCTCTCACACCGAGCCCATTGTCCGCCACACTGTGATCTGCTTATCTCATATAAATTATGCTAATAAATGACTCATTTAGGAAGATGATTTTGAACTGAATTTCATCTCAAAATAACCCCTGATTTAAGTATAAATAATGGTGATAATCTTACACATACTTACCGCTTAAAAGCGCAAAATATTCGACGAAAATGGCATCTAGGTGTAGAATTACGCTGTTCACGACGTTGCCTTTCTTCGCTTTATGTAAATGAGATGAAATTGGGGATACTGTTCACTCACTTTTTATTTTTCCGCTAAAAACGTAAATCCCATGAAAAGCAGGAATTTCCCACTGAAGTACAAATGATCCAATATCACTGCATTCTTCGTACTTCAAAATTTACAAAATTCGTGTGAATCCTATTTTCGAATGATTAGGTGAGCTTTGAGATTTGAACGGTTAGTTTATAACTAGCGGATGAATTGTAAATTATGAATATTTATCAAATTAGAAAGCTAACAAATGTCAACACTATCCCACGTGACCCTGTTTGATCTATGATCATAACATCACGATCAGTACAGCACTAACTTAGCGAGCGACTCCGCTGTCTTTCATCGTTTTACTTTGTACAGGCACCTACAAGGTAAACTAACGTTAGTATCAATGCTAGCTGAGGTTATCATCTGTGTGTACGTGTGTCTGTAGTGTAACTTAGTGTAAACTTGCCAGTGACAGTGGTAACTTCAGGCGCCAAACTTGCAGAAAATAACGCTTGAAAGCTGTGCGTTTGAATGAGATATCGTGTGTTCGTGTATGCTTAGTCCTTTTCCTGAAATCATGATTTTTTAAAACATAACGTATGCCTATGCAAGGCTAGAGTGTCGTAGGTTAGTAAGTTTTTATAGCCTAGCCTAGGCCCGGTCCAATGGAAGGCCTAACGTTATCGTTTGCGTAGACCAACAGTTACAAAGGCTAGGGTAACGTTAGACTAAGACTCGAGCTAGGCTACAGTAGGCCTAGGCCTCCTCCAGACACTTAGCTTTTTTAAATTCATTTCAACTCAGGCTAGGCCTAGTCCTAATGTTAGGCATAGCTAGGACAGTAAATTTGAAGTTGAGCACGGCCTAGCCTAGGCCTAGGCTACCTTCAGTCTCTCATTCCCAAAATAATGTTTCCAGTGATTCCAGTTTGTGCAAACCAGCAAGGTCCAGCATCGTCTTCAAAATTGTCGCCACAGCCAATAGGCCTAGGCTACACCTTGGAAATTGTGTTAGGGCTAGGCTAGGCCTATTGGCTAACGAGTTGTGTGGATATTTTTCAAGAATTTTTAAGTTCCCAGCAGACCTGTTATTTGTTATCTAGGCCTAGGCTATACTGCTTTTACCAAAGACGGATTTTCTCCAGATCTCCCAAGCCTATAGATCTGCATATTCTCCTGGCATTTTAGTCTTCTAATTGATTTGTGACCACCGTGCCAGCCACAATAACTCATTGTACTGTTGAAAGATGGTAGCAGTGTTTTTCTTTAAGGCCTAAATTACAATTTAACCACCATGCTTTGATTAACCCAAGTAGAGCTTAGCTATGTAAATGGGTATCCATTCCAAATGTCCCCCGACCAAAACGTCCCAGCTTTTTTGCTACCACAACATCCCCGCTTTTTACCAAAATATCTCCGTGATAACTTGATATTATGTATAGGAGACCGATACATCCCCGTATAAAGAACTCGAATGTCCGGCCAGTTTGAGTTTTTAACATAAGACAGTAACGTGAGAGATGAATTAGAAAAAAGAATACAAGTGAAAAGATGGATTTAGGGATAGTCTACAGACCGTCAGGTTTCACGGGAACGATTGCTCCCCATCGCATCTATCCCGTGGTGATGAAATCATGGAACCCAAATACTGGTTACCACCAATCAGTTACCACCATGCATTTTTTAACGGATCCTAAGAGTGGATTCCCATGGGTTACCACGGTGAAAAATGTTTCAACCTACAAATGGGTTCCCATGGTTTTTGAAATCCAACTGCTTGGTCCAGAATAGATTTCTATTCTCTGTTAATTGAGAAAATTATATAAAAACATATGCAATAAATTAATTAAAATCAATTACTCACAACAGGTAGGCCTAATGTTATGCCTGTCTACTTAAGCAACTTTTGTTTTTGATGTTATGAAGTTTCACAATGCTTAAAATACCTGCAAGTTTTTTTAACCAAATTTACAAACAACTTGAATTGTTTCAACTAAGAGTTAAGCTGAACAACTGACTTCATTTTACAATAGGCCTATATAATGTGGATGTTTTGACTAACAAGCAGGATTTTGGTGTGGGGATGTTTCGACTGGTGAGCATGTAAATTAAAGGCATATTTTCATCATCCCAAACAGTTCCAATTCTCCCAAACTTACTTCTAGCCCCTCCCACATTTATCTAAAACTCATCTTTATCCAGACACAATCCTAGTTTATTGCTTAATGGCTGGCCCCAGTGGCCATACAAGTCCATAATGTGTAATCAAGACACTCTCATTGCCCATGCTGTGTAATTTAGCTATGATGCATTGTTTGAATGTGATGCCAATCAAAGAGCTGTACCAATAGAGAGTTTTGATATATGCATACTGAAACTGTAGTTTAGGGTGACGAATGGCTGCCTTTAACCTTATTTTTGTAAGAATAGAAAGAGAGTTGTTCTCATACTAATGTTACAAACTTGTTTGTATACTGTCTAAATGCATGGTGAGGAAATGTCTGATTGTGTGGATGGTTTGCCATTACCCAAAGAAGAAGAAATGGGTTATTTTGAGAATGAAACAAAATTTGCCATTAAAGTAATTGTAATTAAAAATAATTATCCCTATTAAGAAAAAGTTGATTTCAGTTTGTTCAAACTGGCAAGTTCTGGGACAAAATCCCTGTCATCATTTTAAGACCTAGGTGTTGCAGAACTTTGCATTTTGGTAAATTTCACATAAATGGAGAAAAATTAGGTTTCGTGAGAGTCATGACTTTCAAGAGCAAACCATGAAAAAGGACAGTCTGCTACACTACTTTAGTTTGGTGGGTCTGCTCTTGACTAAGACCTTGACCTACTTAGCCCTTGAATAGGGCTCCATACTATCTTTACCATGTTCGCTCCATGACATTGGTTTACTCTGCACTGCACTGTAACTTTTTGTCTGGTGACGCACAATTTACTAACGTATAGGACACATGTGGTGGTTGGGTACTGAGTGCAAAATGTTGTAAAGCCAGTAAAAAGATTTCATATTTGAGGGTTTATACCTTACAGTAGGATACTGTACCTTAGGAACCTCAGCGGACACAGGTCTGTTGACCTCTCTGTCAGTATCTTCTTAATCTTCATGATCTGGAACTGTAGTAATGATCAAAGAGTTGTGGGTGACTGCCATACTAAACTTACAAAAAGTCTCCCTTCTGGGTATATAACATCTCATGGCCAGCCCAATACCTATCCAAAGCCTTCTCAAACTAAAAAACAGTAGTTGCAGAAATGACACTCTCAGGAAGGCTATTCCGAATATCTACAATCCTACAGACAAAACTTAATTTTCTACTGTTGAGCCTACAAAATTCTTTGAGTAACTTCCAACTATGATCACAGGTATGAGTGATTGAACTAAACTTGAGAAAACATTCAGTAACAACTGTCATAGTGACATTGAAACCAAGCAAACTTGACAGATCTTCATTTCTGAGATCCTCTTAAAGTGATGGAAAAATTCATCCTAAATCTCATCCCAGTTGGTCCTAACGCTGCATGTTGAAAAATATGCAACTATCTAATCTTAGCGGTTTCAGGTAGCAGACAATTGCACTAGATTAATGCACAGGAACTTCTTGGTTCCTTTTTAATATAAATATCTCTGTATTTTTGGCTTTTCTTGTCCAAACCTCACATCTTGTTAAAAAAGAATCTGCAAATGAAATTCACCTAAGTCAGATCCCTGAAAAATCCTCGTATTTTGCAGAAACCTGTGATGCCATTTTTTGGTGAATTTAGCAAGTGGCTTGGCGCAACTATGCATGTGAAGTGCGGTCATCATAATGAAAAGCGCAGTTGGGAAATTCATTTCGAGGTCTTTTATTTGCACACACTAAATCCCATAAGCGAAAAGGTAAGTTGCGATTGGCGGGCTCAGATTCAACACAATTAGAACAATCACGATGGAGGGGCAATCCAAATTTTGCAATAGATTGTTCAGGTATGATGTCATGGAGCAAAAAAATATCCCTTGTTTGGGGGTAAAAAGGGATACAGGGATGAATCTACTGCAGGCATAATACCATGTGCATCACTGTTTTTATTAGTAATGACTTCATATGATAACATTGCATGAGTCCTACTGTATAAATCTTTACCGTACAAATGCTTCCTTAATGTATGCAGGTACTGCCATTTGGTTCTGCCGTTTGTGACCGGCAGGCCATTTACAGTGCAATTGTACAGATTGCTACAGTACCATGACAAAAACTTGTGTCCTGTACATGTATTGAACACTGCATCACAAGAAGCTGCATCAAAACAGGTATAGGAGTGTTTCATGAATTGTCAGTTTTCGTAACTGACAATACTAAATAAGATCAGGTGGGAAAATACAGCAGTTGGTGGGATGTGAAAAAGTGCACATGGTCTGAAGAAAGCTTCAGTAAATGCAGGATGGGCTTTTACTGTAAAATGATCATATATATATCAGGGAACATGATTAACAATGCCATGTTTAGACTTGTACTTCCTGTATAAAAGTGTTGGCGCTCTTTGAAAATGTTGATTTTGTTGATGTGCTAACATGACATCATTTTCGGTTAAACGGTTAACCCTCGGTTAATAAAGTGGGTTAAACGGAAAGTGAATTAACTGAAAATGCATAGCCCTACTGAGATTTTAGGTACAGGCAGAACATATCCCACTCATTGACAACATGAACATGCCAAGTTGGAACTTGGAGAAATCATGTGCGAGGTTTTAACCTAACTGAGTGTCAAGAACTTTTTAAAGAAAGTAAAACTTCCAACTTTCTTCTTTTATCTCTTTCATTGTAGTAAAAATGGCTGAAGCATATCCAGCAACAAACCAAGAAGAATTTGAAGAGGATGAGGAAACAGATGAGACAGAGGAGGAAGATGATGATGAGGAGGATGAGGATGATAGCGATGAAAGTTCTGATTCTGACCAAGAACCAAAACTTAAATATGAAAGGATACAGAACAAGCTGGAAGAAATATTAAACAAAGAGGCTGCCAGCTGCATGGCTGTTCACACCAAAGTAACAGACTTTAACTTTTTAATGTTTAAGATACATCATGATATTATGCTCTTTACAACTGAATGACTTGGCCCAATTACCTGGGGCATCGTCAGTCAAATATAGTATGTTATGACTGACAGGGCTAACAGGGGGTTGGCAGGTAGTGCCACCCCAAAAAAAATGACAATGTGAAAAGAGAAGGGAAAGAAAGAAACAGGAGCACTCAACTCATGCCTCACTCCACCCCACATCAAAATACTGTGGCATAAACCCTAAACCCTGAACACATCTGCATACCTCTTATACTCTTTGATAAACAGAAATGACATACTTTTAGGTCATAAGAGAATGATTACCCTCTCTGAAATTCTGCTTTCATTTGATATAAACTGAAGAGAGTCATTAGTACCTAAGCAGAGGGAAACATTGTTTGCATGGACATAAACAGGTTAAAATGAATCATTTTCCAAACCTCATGTACAATTTGCCTCCAAGGTATGTTGTCCTGCCAAGACTGATTTACCAGCACTGGATTATCAGTGTGGTTCTCCACTAGCTGGTTTGTTACACCTGAACAAAAGTTGGAAAATTTACCAATGTGACAAAATGTTGAACCACCTAGAAAGGAATTACCCATTTATAACCTTAAAGGTCAAGAGCAGTGTTCCCCCTCCTCCAAACTTACTTTGAAGCAACAGCTAAATCTCCTAATTTTCTTCTAATTTAACTTTTGATTATCTTTCATCATATTATAGGACTTTAGTATTGCATATTCCACATAAACCAAGCAGTTACTGTTCTTCTAATAAATTTTACATTTGGGGAGAAAAAACTTCACATGACTCTCAACAGCCATTCATGCATAAAACAGGACAATCTACTGCACTACTTCAAATTAGGGTGGCTGCATAATTTCCCTTCTTTACAGATCAAACAGCTATTTATATTTTTCATTGTGAATATTGAGTATGATAACCAGAAGTATACCTAGCCATAAAGGAAGGTCATAATTTAATTTTATCCTCTATTTTAGCAAATGTTTTTCAAAGCGAACACTGCCTGTCTTTAGAGACAGTGATCATAATTAACATTTTACCCTCAGGAGACCTAAACAAAATGTAAACTATGGAGAAGACTTCAGTATTGTGTTCACTGAGCTTTAGCCATTAATACCATCACTACCTAATACATAGTATAAAAGTGACCCTCAAATGAATCAACACTCTAAGAAACTTTTGCAAAAGAGAGTATCTGAAGTGCATCCTAAGTTAGAAATGTTATGGACTCTGGAGTTAATATGATGTTTAATTTGACCTAAACCCTTAAGTCATTACTGGGATCAGGATGATCACTTTCACTAACATGTGGCAAGGGATTCTGCCAGAAACACAAAAAAGGGGGGGGGGGATTTATTACTTATTAACCCCAAGTCCAAATTGATGCTGTCCTAGGCTAAAGTTATGAGTGGGTTCAGGGGGACAAAAGCTTGCTTCAAGGCCCCTGTAAGGTGCAAGTTGAAGGTTGTAAAGGCCATTTATTTGTGTAAGTTCAAACATTGCTGCAAAATGTTGTCTTTTTAAGTACAGTAAGAGACCAACATATTGACAAGTTTCTAATTTTTATGGAAAGGGGGGGGGTTACCCACCTTCTTTAAAGGGGGATTTGTCCCCCCCCCCTTTCCCCCTTCTGATGGAAACCCTGGTGGCTGTTCTTAGATTTACAATGTTTTAAAAACTCTGCTGACAATTTTTATCAGGGTTATCACCCTGAAGTAATTTATCGCATGCTTCTCAAATTTTTACTTTCTTTAGGAGTCTGAAATTATTCTTTCTGTCTGCCAGATCAGTTGAGCTGTCTAAACCAAGGTTTCTCAACATTTCTGCAATTGTACAAATCACCCCAAGGGTCATCTTTAGAATATTTATTTAAAATTGAAGTTGACCTTGTGTTTTTAACTTTAACATTCAAGACAATTTAAAGAATAAAAAAGCTCCACTACATAGTGTTCAAAGTTGTGTTACATAAGATGAAAAAGATCCGAAAATACTGTAGGAGAAATAAAAAATCCACCAACTTTTTCCTAGCCAACTTTGCAACCTCCCTCACAGTTCTCTACACTTGCCTAGTGATTCATATCTAAGCATTTGAGAAACTTTGGTTTAAGAGCAGCTGGGTGTTTGGTCCTCCAACTTCAGTCTTGCAGTGGCATTCATTCTTTTACTTTTTTTGTAAAGTTGTTAATTTTTGATGGGCATAATGTTGTACTTTCTTTTCCCATCATTATTTTCATCATCTGTAGTTTCTTGCTGTTGGGACTCATTGGGGGACTGTACATGTCTTGGATCACCAGGGTAACAAAGTGGAAGATAAAGAAATAGCAAAGGTATCATCTGATTCACTAATACTTACTAGTAATGCCCAAGTGCTGTTGGCTCATTATGGTCAGGTGACTTTGCATTATCCCAACATAAACTTACAGTTCCATTATGAATTAACACACTTATCCTAGACAACTCTATTTTACCTTGGGTTGTCCTGTTCTATGATGTCATTTGCAAAATGTACATCTTTTTCATCTTCTAAATAAATCTCTTGTTGTGTATGAATGAACAAGGTTAAACAGCTCGTGCATGACCTGTGTATTAGAGCAGGGTAATACATTCTCAGGGCTTAATGCAATCACAGGATGTACTCGGGCTTTTTCCTCATGCATTGCTTGTATTAACCTTAATTGTGCAGTATTTTGTGCTAAAGCACACTTATCATTGTTTAACCTGTAATTAATTCATTACTTTCTGTAAGAAATTTCTCCATAATATGAATATCTCCAAATGACAGTACATGTGTAATGTTTGTTGAGAGATGAAATGACATAAAAGTATTGTTCAATCATAGTAACTTTTAATGTTCAAATTACTTAGCTGGCAGGAAGTCCATGGCAGGATTAAATTTTTGGATGGACAATTAGTTTAAACTAATGTGGGACAAAGGAGGCAAAGGTTTTTGTAGCTTCCAACTTTTCCCTTCATAAAAATCAACTCCATAGATTCCTTCTTATATTTACCCAGTATACCATCAAGTGACCACGTATGAGCTCTTTCATTCCAAGATGTTTTTACATGTAATGTCATGCTACACTGTAGATGTGCACTCCATGGCCCACACAGTGGAAACTCACCAGGGGGCCGTTCCACAAAGAGTTACGCACAATCTTAAGCTTGATTCACCATACTTAAGCCAACAGTAAATCATACAGTACTTAAGATCATGCGTAACTCTTTGTGGAACGGACCCCTGATCATGTGTGAAAGTCCCTACAATATGAAAATCAGCACAGAATGATGATCTCCAAAAATTTCAACATTCTGTTTCCTATTGTGACTACCTCTGAATTCAGTATGAACTACTCTAACCAAACCAAAGCTTTAATATATTTTAGTGAGGTGCCCTTTTCTGTGAGAGTCTATGTGCCTGTTCCCAGCCATTTCATGCTTAAAACTTGCTTCAAGAAAGACCATGTGGACAAGCTGCTATTAAAACCAACAGTTTGTTTAACATTGGCATTGTAAGGAAGGCTGGGCTCAATGACTTGAAATTGTATAAAAACCAGGGGATTTATTTTGGAATCTCTCGCTGATATTTCAGAGGGCTTTGGTGGAAGAAAGAATATTTAATATGTTGGAGACTGAGACTGGAAATAGGATTGCAAACTATTAACAGTTGGGAAGCAGACCTCACATTTGGAACATTATTGTGCAATCTTTACACCCTCAGCACTCGCGGTGAAATGCATTCTGGGAGACCGTACTTGAGGTAGCTTACACAGAGCGAAAATGAACACTGGTTAAAAATGTCAATAAATTTTATTCAAGGTCTTAAGTAATTGAATATTCTTTGGCAATTGAAGCAACATAGAAAGTTAAATATTCGAAAGAAACTCGTTTTAGTAGATTGCTGTTGTCAGGGCTGAACTTTGGCTAGAGTCTTCTTCATAAGCTTTCTGAGAAAACTGAAGGAGCGAGAGCTCACTTGCAAAGTTTAAAACTGCACATTTTCTGTCTTCAAGGTGAGAATATGTTGAAATATCATTTGAAAGAAAGAGAACAAGTAATATTTCCAAAATGTACTGGTACCTTTCTTGTTATCCTTTTATCCTCACTAAAAATTTTATAAAGAATTCTGGTCTTTGTTCTGCTTCATCTATTCATTATATGTACATACTTAAGCATCAGTTAGGTATGTGCATGCCCAAAGCATTTACATGGCATTGTGTTGGATCTTCAATTGGACTGCTGCAATATACTAGGTTCCATCATGCATTGCGTTTCAAGATGGCTGAATTACTAACACGTACTGCAAAGAGATTCGTAGCATAAACAAATTTGGATTGACCGTTTTCGGGAAAATTGGAATAATTTATCAATGAAACTATGTAGGAAAGCATATTTCATGATCAGATTTGAACATTTGGTGATTGTTTGGCTGCTTCAAGATGATTTCGGGACAAATTTGTGATCATTAGCCAACCTTCACTAAAGTGTGACCTAAGATGTCCTGGTGATTCTAGTGCCTTTAAGTCAACAATTTGGCCTAAAATTTGCGAAGTTATTCTGGTAAGTTTCATAGTTTTCTTGTATGTTATTGAAAGTATACAGAATAAAATAGCCATTCATTTTTCCAAGTGCGCACTCCATAAGCAGCTAAAATTCAAAATTGTGTGACGTCATCAGAGCTTAATATATTTTGGCGACCCCGAGGTCAGCTTCCCAACTGTTAACATATTACACCCCATCTACCTCACCTATGACTACTATTGGATTAGGACAGTCCATCTATCGCAGAGTGATCGATCACTGACGGTGAAACCTTGCTGGCGGGACTATTCCTTCTCCTGCTGCTAGTGCCAGCTGTCCTACCTCACCCTTTTTTCATGGTCAGTTAAATGATCTTTGTGATAGTTTGTCCAGCTTTTTTTATGTCTCTTTTGCAGCAGGGGGTGCTCAAGCGCTACCAGTAAGGTTTCACCAACAGTGATTATTATGCAATAAATAGACTGTCAAATAGTAGTTACGGGTGAGGTAAGTAGGGCTAATAAATTCGCAAACAAGGTATGTTCTGGTTAATTTTAGTTGCCATGAAGACAATACTGCAGAACTGAATCTCTTTTACAGATCCTTTGAAAGGATTTGACTGTGTAAAAGAATCAACTTAACAGTTTAAATTTGTAAGTAAATGTTTAATTGTATTTATCCTTTGCAGCATCTAACAACAGTAAACCAGCTTAGCCTTGATAGTCATGCAGATTACATAGCTAGCTGTGCTGATGATGGGAAGGTCAGTGACTTCTGAATCTTTGTATTTTTCTATCTCACAAAAGAAAAAAAGAGATTGCTCTATTCAACTTTGCGGTGGTTTTAATGATGGACATCGTGCAGATTCATAGATGCATGCAATTTTTCAAAGGTTGAAACTATTAGCCAACATGTTTTTCTCATCCCCTTCTCTACCCCACCCCTGAAGGTTGCAGAAATGTCAATAAAATTGAATATGCTTGGGAATCATTGAGAGCAGAATATGCAGCCTAGGAGATAGTCTAGCATGTCACTTGTACACAGTCAGTGACAAAGCAGCTGCTTGCGGCTTGATCATTTTGGAGAATAATTTATCTCAAAGTAAGAAGCTGATGACAGTGGAGGACATGGTAGATGGGTGAAGGGAGTAGATCAGAAAAAAAGTTACGAAAAAGGATTTATAAAAGCTATAGATTCTTTAGATTTATGGAGTGTAATTTTTTTTTTTAAGGGAAAAAGTGAGGGTTGGCCATAGAGTCACTGTAATTTAATCCAGACCTCCTGGTAGAGCTGTAATTATATGCTCTAAATACTTTACAATGCAGTTAAGAGTTTTTTAAAGAAATTTGGTGTATCATGGCAGGCAACAGTATTCTTTATTAAAATATCAATTTCTCAATGCTGTCTGAAGTACTTACCACACATGCAGTACATTAAAATGTGTCCCTGATAGGCCTAGTAGAAGTTCAATATTGTATGCTATCCATTTTTGGTGAATCTTCATACACATCTAAGCCAAAATTTTCACATTTTTGGGATGGTCAGGTTTGACCGAGAAGAATTCTTTTTTTCTTACAGGTGGCAATCACAGGTCTCTATGAATCTGAGCATAATCAAGTCCATGACTTTGATTGTCCAATTAAGGTAGGCAAGCTTTGAATTTATTTATTTCAAGGTTACATTTGCAATTAGGCTCTCTTGTGCTATTCAAACATCAGAATCTTGTCAGCATTGCATCTTTCATCAAGTTAATGTATATGAATGAGTCAGTGTTCATTTGTTTTCTACCTTTCTATCATATTTTTAAAAATTGTTTTGTTCTAATAATGAAGATGGGCACATGTGGAATGTGGTACCGTATGGCCTTTTTGATTGGAGTCAGAGGGGCTGGGCCCCACCCCTGCCTTCCTTCTCCACACTCCACCTCATTGTGGGAGAAAATTTGACCTTTTCAGACAGACACATTATTTGTATTTTTCAAACCACAAACCTTTTAGTTTTTTTTTTCAAAACACAAACCTTTTAGTTTTTTTGGTTTCGATGAAAAGAGAAACCTATGCATTCATGATGGCGTGTGTGTGTATGTATGTGTGTATGTGCGTGTGTATGTGTGTGTGTATGTGTGTGTGTATGTGTGTGTTTGTGACACTTTGCTTGTTTACACGATATCTTGAGAAGGAAAGATCTGACAGTTCTCAAACTTGGTACACAGATACCCCATACTGAGAGGAAGAACCCTATTTATTTTGGTTGAGGTCAAAGGTCATCTGGGGTCACAGGGGGTCAAAAACCAAAATCCTTGTTTACACAATATCTCAGGACAGGAAACTTGGATTAATTTCAAACTTGATATGTTGATGCGTTATGATGTAAGGAAGGACCCTATTGATTTTGGTGGAGGTCAAAGGTCATTTGGGGTCACATGAGGTCAAACACTGAAATCCTTGTTTACACGATATCTCATGGTAGGAAACTTGGGTCAATTTCATACTTGATATGTGGATGCCTTATGATGTAAGGAAGAACCCTATTGATTTTGGTGGAGGTCAAAGGTCATTTGGGGTCACGTGGGGTCAAACCCCGAAATCCTTGTTTACTCGATATCTCATGGTAGGAAACTTGGATCAATTTCATACTTGATTTGTGGATGCGTTATGATGTAAGGAAGAACCCTATTGATTTTGGTGGAGGTCAAATGTCATTTGGGGTCACGTGGGGTCAAACCCCGAAATCCTTGTTTACACGATATCTCATGGTAGAAAACTTGGATTAATGTCAAACTTGACATGTTGATGCGTTAGGATGTCAGGAAGAACCCTATTGATTTTGGTGGAGGTCAAAGGTCATTTAGGGTCAAATGGGGTCAAAACCCGAAATCCTTGTTTACACGTTATCTCATGGTAGAAAACTTGGACTAATTTCAAACTTGATATGTTGATGCGTAAGCATGGGACGAAGAACCATATTGATTTTGGTGGAGGTCAAAGGTCATTTAGGGTCACATGGGGTCAAACCCTGAAATCCTTGTTTACACGATATCTCATGGTAGGAAACTTGGATCAATTTCATACTTGATATGTTGATGCATTATGATGTAAGGAAGAACCCTAGTGATTTTGGTGGAGGTCAAATGTCATTTGGGGTCACGTGGGATCAAGCCCCAAAATCCTTGTTTACACGATATCTCATGGTAGAAAACTTGGATCAATTTCAAACTTGATATGTTGATGCGTTATGATGTAAGGAAGAACCCTATTGATTTTGGTGGAGGTCAAAGTTCATTTGGGGTCACATGGGGTCAAACCCCTAAATCCTTTTTTACATGATATCTCATGGTAGAAAACTTGAATCAATTTCATACCTGATGTGTTGATGCATTATGATGTAAGATAGAACCCGATTTATTTTCGTGGAAGTCAAAGGTCATTTGGAGTCACATGGGGTCAAAACCTGAAATCCTTGTTTACATGATACATTATGGTAGGAAACTTGAATCAATTTCATACCTGGTATGTTGATGCATTATGATGTAAGATAGAACCCGATTTATTTTCGTGGAAGTCAAAGGTCATTTGGAGTCACATGGGGTCAAAACCTGAAATCCTTGTTTACATGATACATTATGGTAGGAAACTTGGATTCATTTCAATCTTGATAGGCTGATGCGTTATGATGTAAGAAAGAACCAGATTTATTTTCGTGGAGGTCAAAGGTCATTTGGGGTCACACCTCGAAATCCTGGTTTACACTATATCTCAAGGTAGGAAACTTTGATTCATTTCCAACTTGATATGTTGATGGGTTATGATGTAAGAAATAACCCAATAAATTTTGGTGGAGGTCAAAGGTCATTTGGGGTCACATGGGGTCAAACTCCGAACTTCTTGTTTACACTATATCTCAAGGTAGGAAGCTTGGATTGATTTCAAACTTGATATGTTGATGCGTTATGATGGGAGGAAGAACCCTATTGATTTTGGTAGAGGTCAAAGTTCATTTGGGGTTATAGGGGTCAAACTCAGAAAACCTTGTTTAGGATAGCTCAAGGTATGAAAGGTGGATGGATTTCAAAATTAGTATGTAAATGAATTATGGTGAGAAGATGGTCTGTATAAGGTTATTTTTTGTGGAGGTGAAAGGACATCTGGGGTCATGATCGGTCAAACTTTGAAAAACTTGTCAAAATGGGATATCTCAAGGTAGGAAACTTGGATGGATTTCCCAATTAGTATGTGGATGTGTTATGGTGAGTTGAAAGTACTGTACCTGTTAGTTTTTGGGGGAGGTCAATGGTCATCTGGTATCACCTGGCATCAAACTCTGAAAACCTTGTTTGCAGAATATCTTAAGGCACAGTATGAAAGAAAAACCAGTCACTTACAGGTGGAGACAAAGGCTATTTTGGGTCACCAGTTGTTACAAGAAGTGTAGCATTTTATTGAAAAGAGCATGTATGTATGATCGAAACCTCAATGCATTTTTGCATTCTGGTTTTTTAAACCATAACTCCCCCCCTCTCAACTCACCCATCCACTCATGTTACCATTGGAATTCATTTTGTACAGTTATGTTTTTTATGGAGAGGGGAAGGGAGGGGGTTGGAAGAATGAAATTTTTGCTACTTATGCTTAAAATAAGACAAGTAACACCTTTGTCTAGTTTTGGGATGATAAATGTTTGATCACTGTTGGATGTCTATTGTTAGTACATGTGAATTTGAGTTTTTAATGAGCAAATTCATATTACAAAATTCAGTTGGACTGCTGGTTTATGAAATATATCTGATCACGTGTGTGAATATAAATATATATCTGTATAATGCATTTATTTGAATAATTACCTCTATCATACATATCTAATGAGTGTGCAGGCTTCAGTATATAAATATGTAACATGGGGGATGGACCGGGTTTGGTCTAACAGTAGAGCATCCGCCTCTCATGCAGAAGGCCCGGGTTCGCATCCCTGGTCGAGTAATAGCAAAGACTCTAAAAAATGAACCTACTGCTGATGTGCGTGATGCTCCACATAAGCATTGGAGTGGGGAAAAGAAGCCAGTGGGCCACAACTGGAAAAAATGCCATGCCTGGCTCAACTTGAACCAATAGGTTGGAAACTGGGCATAAAACAAATGTACATCTGACTAACTTACCCACTGAAGCGTGGCATTTAAAAAACGAAAGAGACATAGGAATTTTCATAAGAGGCATTTCTTTTTGTTGCATTTGGCCATTCCGTTAAGCAATTTATGGTTGATGTGAGGACTATTGAGATGTTTTTCACAGTGTACAACTCTTATTGCAGTCTATTAATCTTTCCAGATTCCCCCCCCCCCCCCCCCCCCGACCAAGATTGTAGAATACGTCCATGTTAGACCCCTCTTGTCGTGAGAGCCAACTAAAGGGGAAGACTTGCTAAAATTGAACTTAGGGGATATTTGAAATCCTATTTTAACTTTGTTTTTTGTCTGGCTTACACTTTACAACAAATTCATTTTGAAGTGTCATTAAATCCCATTTAAGTTACCAGGGGCCCATTCCACAAAGACTTACATACAATCTTGAGTTTGATTCCCCATACTTAAGTCAACAGTAAATGATACTTAAGATTGTACGTAACTCTTTGTGGAACGGGCCCCAGACCTTTGTTAAAGATGAGGACACACACAAAAAGCACATAAGTGTAAAGCAGACGTTGAATTGCATCATCAAGTTATATGCAGGTGATGTCTGACCTTCCATTTTCCCATTCTCTCTATTTGTCCCACAGTCTGTTGCTCTTGACCCAAAGTTCTCTCAGTATAACAGTAATCGGCAGTTTGTGACAGGAGGCGATAAGGTAACTGCTGTTATATTAGAATGTTTTTGTTACCTTTACTCAAGATGTTTTTGATGCATCAGTTATTTGCAATGTTGTCTTCAGGCCGACAGACCCATTTGAAGGTTATGTTCAACTTGTCAGTTTAGGTAATTTATTTAATTTCAACTTGCCGTGGTAATTAAACAAATTTAGACAGCTGTTTACTGTAAAATAGAATGCAGAAACACGTGGACAAAGCATGATGTCCCTAATGGCTGTTGTAAATTTAGCTCATGGATATATAATGAGAGTTCAGCACTGACTCTGACTGGTAGCACTTCTGTGGGCTTAGTAACTTAGTTGCCATTGCCTATTTAATGATTATGGGATAATGCTAGCAGATTCTTTTAGGAAACAAATCTTTATAAGAAAATTGTGGTAGATTTACCACAAACAGTATATGAAAGCAAATCAGGGAGAGGACAAGTCAGGTAAACCTGGTGGAAAAATTTACAAATTGGGAAAGTCCTTAGCCTGAATGGTTACTTTGTATTTTATGGTTTACATTGGGACTGCCCACTAGACTTATGGTTCCCTGGATGAAGCATGGTCTTGGATGAAAATCTACTTCAGCAAAGAAGTCAGTATACACAAGTTAGATTAGATGTAGAATAAGTGTAGAGTAAGACTAGTCTTAGGATTATTTTCTGCTAGGCTTTGGTTTGGGGAAGGATTGTGATTATGATTAAGTTTAAGTCTGGTTTTGGTTTGGGGAAGGATTGTGATTAGGATTAAGTTTAAGTCTAGAGCAGACAGCTTTGGAAAAGTGAACCTTTGGTCCAGCAAACCTTTGATCTAGTGAACCCTGCTTAATTACATAATAACATTTTGCAATTTATTTTTTCATTCAGTTAGTACTTCATGAAAAGGGCTTTCTTGGAAGAAGTAAATCCACCATCCTACATCAGGGAGAGGGCACTATTCGGAACATTCAATGGTGTGGGGATCTTATTGCTTGGGCTAACGACCAGGTAAGAGAGAATTTTAGATTTAAGTGTATAGATTTTTCAACATTTTCATCGCCATGTTCCATGTTAAAAGGCCAAGTCACAGCTCCAGGGCTCAAAATAACATACTGCACGGACAGCCATGGCCATCGTGCCCTTTCTAATGGCCATAATGCCCCTCAGTATATGTTCAATTGAAATAACATAGATCAACAGCCATTTTGCTTCATTTTGTTTGTGCTCTTTTTCAAGCTTATTTGGAGCCGTGCAGCTCCCTGAGCCAAACTGCAGTCTTGCTTTGTTACTCTATACACATCACAACAGAAGGAGACCAGTTTAATCCTACTATTGTAATGTGTATAGCAATGTAGCATGGCTGAGGCAGCTGCAGCCAAGCTAAGGCAGCTGTAGCCTACAGTGTTGACATGGTGCCTTACTGACATGGAATGCAGGTATGTGTTTAACTTCCCATCAATAAATGGTTGGTCAAGCTGTTTGCAAATGTTTGTTATATAGAACAGGGATAGTTATTCTGATGGGTATTTATTCTGGATCAAGAGTAAGAATGGTCATTCCAAATTCAGAAGCCTCCCTTGGCACAGACTTCATGTGGTCTGGAAAAGTCATGTAATTTTATTTACCTTTTCCAGGCCTGGACAAGTAGTGGAATATTGTAAAAATGACAGAAATCATGAAAAAGTCATTAAATTTCGCCCAGATCAGTCTTTTCATTTTAAAGTACAGACCCTGCTTACATGGAGCATCAGTTCTCATATGTTCTGTCATAAAGTAAAATGGTAGGTGTTTTGCAATTTGTAAATGAAAAAGAGTCTTGTTAAGGTCATGAAATAGTCATGGAAAAGTCATGAAATTTTATTTCTCTGAAGGTGCTGAAACCATGTTGACATATTGTCCTGCACATTTTCATTTTGGCATAACTGAACTCTTATTCTTTGTTCAGAATGACAACCCTTCCGAGTAGTGGTCCTTATATTGAATTCAACACTTATTCTGCCTTTGTGCATGGCTTGACTTGATCCAATTGGTAGGAAACTAGGCTGTAAAACTCCACTTCACCATCCAGCTCCACCTGTTATCCTCTGTTTGGAATAATAATGACCAGGGGCCCGTTCCACAAAGAGTTACGCACAATCTTAAGTTTGATTCACCATACTTAAGTCAACAGTAAATCAAACTTAAGATTGCACCTAACTCTTTGTGGAACAGGCCCCAGGACTCTCACATTGGAACAAAGAACCTTCAGAGTAGCAACCTGTCTGAATGACAGTTCTTAATGTTGTATTCAGAATAATGATTCTTAGAATAACAAATCCTGTAGCCTTCTTGGTGACTTTAATTTCCATTCATTCTTATTTTTTTTACCCTTAACATCCATGACAAGTGGAGGTTAGATATCTTTTACCAGGCTACCTCAGGCATGAGATATCCCATGAACCTCATATTGAGCTGCCATTGATGATAAGAGCTGTTTTAAAATCAATTTCTTATTTATAGCTCCTACTTTCTCATGGGGTTTATTGATAGTGACTTGTGAGGTGGTACTTGAGCCTGGGGTAAACTGATGCCAGCCTTTACAATGACAGGGAGGGAGAACCATTACTTTTTCAATAGCTAGCACAGTGCAGGTGGTAATTGGAGCATTTTTCTGCATGTTGGACCAAGTGGTAGCAAAGTTTGGTGAGGTGACACATAGTTCATAAAAAGAATGGCAGGAGAGTCCCTACTGGATGTGAATTGTTATTTCTACCACAGAATATTTTATTTATCAACTCAAGAAATTTGCTGCTTTCAGAACTTGAGTTTTAAAATTTCTAGGTTTGCTACAAATCACACTCCTCGGGAAAAAAGGGGCTTGGTAGGTGTTCTGTTTCATTATAACTTCAACACATTTCCATATTTCTTCAAAATGAAGGTGTGGTTTTCATGTTTTGATATCTAGACTACTATCTCCTATAAGATTTGAAATTGAAATATATGTTTATATTTATGTCAGACTGAGGTTAATTCAGATTTTTCTCAGTGTATCTCATTATCCTCTCATTATCCTGTTGTGAATTCATGTCATAAATTACAATTTTATTTCCTTTTTTAAAAGGAACCTTGTTCTTATCTTACATTGGTTTAAACATTCTCAATAGGCCTATAGTTCTCTGAATATAGAACTCTCTGTTTTACATGTAAATCTGTGTTGACATTAGTTAAGAATGTGTCTTGCTTTTCACGCCATCAGATTAGTTCAGATCAGTAAAAGTAATGTGCAAAGGCTGTTCATAATGAGTCACATATCTGTTGAATGAAGTGATTACTCAAAAGACATCACTTGTGGTTGTATCAAGTCTGAGTATTTAAGAAAATGTCTCTTGACAGTTTAAGTGCTAAAATGTTTTAATGCTTGATGAATAATGTATTAACAAACGTGTTTTATATTTGAAAGCTTTTGAAAATAAGGAAGGTAGTGAAAAAAATTGGGAGGATTTAAATGATAAATGTAAAGTAAGGTCATTTAAGATATTGTCACAAAGTGGGTGAAGTTTGATGTAGCTGTTTTGTGCTTTGTTGATGAGTGCAAAATGACTGCTTTGCTCATTTTAAGGAAATGATAAGCTATCAAGGATGGATGCAGGGTTGGGGTCTTTCTTCATATTGTAGTCAAGAAATGTCTTAACAAGTTTTGAGGGGAATTTTTTGATACCCCAGGGTCTGTTTTATTTGTTGTGGTTAGTTTGGAGTGGTTCCTTGTCTCCTTTCAACTCCTCCTCACCTCTTCAGAATTAGTGTTAAGGTCCAGTTGTTTCATCATATTTGCACAGGAATTTGGTTAGAAGATAAAGATGTTTTTTCTCACAGCCACAGCTTTGCAGTTTGATCTTTTGAAAGTTAAACCAACTGTTTTAAAAGGAAGACAAACATAGTAACTAAGAGATTGTGGCATGTGTATTATCCAGGGACTTGACTTTGAATCCAAGTAATGAGTTATATTGTAACCTCTAGATTTTGTCAGTTTATTTCATATGTAAAATATGCTTCTCTTTTTCAGTTTTATGTAGTTAATATAAAAAATTTTGTTCTATTATGAAACTAGATTTACTTGACACTAGTAAGCTCCATCATTTATTCCGCTATTGATTCCTGTTGAAAAAGTTGATTAACACCTAATCTGAAATCTGCAGTGTATTGCAGGCAGGATGCAAACTTTTTTTTTTTATCTCAGTATCAGTGAGGGATGTTTTGGGAAACTTTGTCAAATAAGTCCCTTTTTCACCATGGAATAAAAAATTTGGCAACCCTCTTGCAAACTGCAACAGATGTGACATGCATGCTCTTTTATACTTGTTACCATCAAAGAAATTCCCCTCCCCCATAGAAAACCTTCCCCACCCCACCCAAAAAAACTATTTGCTCCCTTCAATTGTGTAATAGGCCTTCAAATTTGCCATAATGAACACTTGTGTCTACTTAAATCATTCATCAATTTATACAGGGTGTACGAGTTTTTGACATGACAGAGAAACGAAGAATCTCTTTCATCGAACGGGATCATGATCAAAGATTGCGGCCAGAAATTTATCCTTGCAGTTTGTGCTGGAAAGATGTGAATACACTTTTGATAGGATGGGCTAACAGTATTAAGGTAGGCAAAGAAACAGTGTATTTAATTGGAAGTGCTTTAAGGGTGTTTTAAATGAATCTTAGGAATATCAAAGACTACAATATTACTGTGTGATATTCAGAGTGGGACTCAAAAAGGGGGGGGGGGGCTCAATACTGCCAAGTCCCTAATACAAATTGATGCTGGCCTTGGCCAAAGTTTCAGGTAGGTTCAGGGAGAAAAACTTGTCCCAAGGCCTCTATAAGGTGCAATATGACCAGGTTTAAATGCTATGTATTTATCACAGTTCAAACATTGCTACAATTTCTTCTTAAATGAGGAACCAAAATATTGACAAGTTTTCTTCATATTTTTATGCAAATGGAAAGAGGGATTTTAACCCTCTCTCTTCTGGAAAGGCGGGAGGATAGGGGATTAATACCCCTCCCCTCCCACTCCTTGACAGAAACCTTGCTGATATTTAATGTCAGAGCTTCATAGGTCGTGAATCAATTCAGATTCTTCATTGTATATTTCATGGACTGTGCATTAACGTTTGTCCATTTTTGGTAAAAACTTTGTACAACAGAGCTTTTTAACAATCACCATCTAATAAAAGGTCATTTTTAAACCTAGTTCTCATTTAGAACTTGAATATCTGTTTAAGTATTACTACCAGCCACTGGCAGCCATACTTCAAAGCAGCTGCTCTGTCAAAGACCTACCTTCTCAATACATTAGGATCTTTTCTTTCACCTCTTTTTTTTTTCATTTTTGTTTTGAATTAGCTCTGTCATTTGTTAATTCTAAATATTTATGAACCTTTGTCTCTCTGTTCAGATCAATTGTTTGATTTTTTCTCCCTTAGACGTTAGCTTAGATCACCTGTTTATATGGGCTCTTGATCAATCATTTCACTGAATATTCATGTCGTCCTCATGACTCTAATGAACATACATGTGCAGCTACCTTATAGAGGCTTTTCACATGACGTCATAATACTCTCCGGCGGCCATGTTGGAGTACATGTAACTACGTAGTAAACCATAAGGGACGTGCTTGCTCGTTGAATTGTACACATTGTGCATATCACAGTGCACACTGTGCAGTGCGTTTGGCACAAAGCCACGTGTATTTGGCATGAATGTCCTCCAGCATGGCGGTTCCGTGACGTAACTGCAAAGCCTCTATAGCTTAATTCATGTAATGAATAAGGCAGATTCTCTTAAAATATGCAGTAGTATCCAATTACCATCATAATGTATCCAATTGTTACCATACATTGTTAACTTGACCTTGTTTACAGGTAAGCTGCAAACACCTGTCTTTCTACCTTTTATTCTTAGCTTTCTTCTTTACTTCCTTCCTGAACTAAATATCTATTAATAAAACTTTGCAATATTAAACAGTGAATGAAAAGTCTTTTGTGTATCACCTCACCTCCTGGACAGTTTTCAAAGGCTTAGTTTTACCTTATTATATCCTGGATATCTTTCTTGGAATGCCACCTGTGCTTGTAAATAAAAGAACACCTGAATATGGTAGTGGTTATGAATATTCATTTGATGATAAATATCAGACACACTGAAGAAGGAAGAAAGGTTAACAAACTTTACATTGATATCACTAGTTGTACAGTGTTCTGAAAACTGAGGGCTCCTTCCTATTATTTCTAGGGCATTGTGCTATGTAGAACTAGCTCTGTGCAGGCATATTTTATTTCAATGCAATGGAAACCCATGCAGTCGGGATTGTGATGTTTATTTGTATTTATTTAGATGTAAGTGATGACAGAAGACATGCTGGGGAAATTGAATATCTCAAATAGGAAATTATGTTCAGATTTCACACAAAGGTTATGGAATCATATGGACTCAGAATGAGTGTTAGATTTTGTGATGTTAGAAAACTCTTTTTGTGTTTACCATAGATTTTATAATATTGAAACTTCTTAACCATGCCAACAATTAACTCTGATAAATCTTGTACTTGCAATGTCAGTGGCATAGCCAGGGGAGGCTTGGGATCAGACCCCCTCCCCCCCCCCATGACCCAACCATGGATTGCTAAAAACACAGAAAACCGCATTTTTTTCTCTCTATCCCTAGACTTTTCCCTCATGTTGTGTCCCAACCCCCCCATGGCACCAAAACCCCCCTATGTCACAATCCTTGCTACATCCCTGCGTAATGCACAGAAGAGCATAGAAGAAAACACTAGTGCCTTCACCCCGACTCCCACCTATGGACATACAGAAAAAATTTACATGAAGAACTACCTTCCACATGTCTGCATTGAAATAAATAGGGTCCACTCTATAGTTCCCCTTCTCATTGGTCCTCCATCTAATTGGTCCCCCAATAAGCTTAATTCCTATCATTGGTCCCCTATGTTTATTAGTTCCCCTTTTCATTATACTGTCAGATTACCGATTAGTGCATTGTCTCATTAGTTCCCTGTCTGTGGTTCCCAGCTAATCAGAATTAGAGTTAGTGATTAGGATTGTTGGTTAGGTAAATTTGGTAGGGTTTATAGGGGATAAGGTTAGTGTAAGGGTATGGGTTTAAGGCACATAATCTCTTGAAGGCCTGGAAGACCAATGAGATATAGGACTAATAAAATGGGGGACCAATTAGATGAGGGACAGGGACTATAAAAATTATATCCAGTGAACAATTGTACCAAAAGAAATAATAAACGGAATCTTTTGCCTTTTGTGCACTAGGACACATGTAACAAAAGTGTTATCTCTAGACACTTGCACAGTTTAATTTCTTTTTGAATTAACACTACAACCAGCCATTGTTGACCATTTTCATGCTGTGGTGTTTTATACCAGAGGACCAAAAAAATAGTATTTGTACTTCTGTCGGAAACAGTTAAAAAGGTGAAAACATGACAGATGTTTATATTGGGTTACACTGGATGACTCCATCTTCCTTTTCAAAAAGCCCAGCACTAAGTTATGAATCAAAACCAGCACTTTTTTTCTGTCTTCTTAAATCTCTATAGATGTATTCCAGAGCCCTGTTTCATTGAATTTTAAAGGGGTAGTGTAGTCACCTCAATTTGAAGTAATGTAAAGACTGTCTTGTTACATGATTGGCTGTTGAAAGTACAGTAATGTCACAATCTTTGTTGTCTCCTCAGATGTGAAATTTACCAAGAGTAACTGCTTGGTTTACCTTGAATATGCAATACTGAAATCCTAAAAAATTACGAAAGATACTTCGAAAAGGAAGAAGACAAAAATTGTGGGATTTAAAAGTGTTGCTTCATAAATACATTTGGGATGACTTGCTGAGCTCTTGTCCTTTAAGATCAATTGCAAATTTGAATTTAATAGGATGATTGCATGGCAGTGAAACTTAAGACATACCAATACGTCAGTCAGGTAACTCTCTTTGACACAAATGTGTAAAAAGTAAGTAAGGTTCAACGTTTTACATAAGAAAAGTAGACCCCACCCCTTAAATTCCTCCACCAGGTTTATAATTAATGTATCTGACCCTCAGAATGTCCTTGGTGGATTCATGAAAGTGTCATTCTTCTTCATTCTTCATCTTTAAAATTCATCAGATCTGCTCTGTTCGCAAGAGACCTGTAGAAAGAAGGGAGCCCAGGAGGGACCATCCAGAGCAAGCTCTACCAACAAAAAGAATTGAAATATGTAAGTACTACAAGTTGAATATAAATTTTAACTCATTTTGATTATAAGTGAGTATATATGTGTTTTGGCAGTGGAGAGTTGTAGGTTCAAGGTTATCAAGTCTATCTTGTTCCTCATTACCTCTATTTACCTATGAGACTGCGCAACTTGCCTGCAAGTCCATCTGGCAAAAGTCGTTTTAGCACTGGGATAGTGCCCTCTCTCCTCTGGAGAATGTTGTCCTGGCCTCAAGTTTTAGATTTTTCAGGTGTGCTACAAATCACACTCCACAGGGAATTAAGGAGTCTGGTAGCTGCACCAGTTGAGTATGCACACTTTCTTCTACATGTGTTGGATTTGTTTGTTGGATGGCATGTAACAGGGAAGGGAGGGGGGGAGCTTGACTCCACTTCATTAAACAACCAGGGAAAATGTACTGAAAATACCCAGAAACAGTCTGGCAGAGAAACAGGCTTGGCTTCATATTGGCCATCATGTGTGTTTAAATATGCTCGAAAATGTTTCAAATATAGCACCATTTATTTTACATCTCAGAATTCTTCCAAAAGCAAAAGTGGATGGGGCACCCTCTGTCCTTAGACCTCCTTCAGAACCACAAACAGCCAATTGTTATTCCCCCTTGATTAAAAGGTCATGGATTGGCCTGTTTTTGCTTTCATGACACTCCCAAGATATCATCTGTATGTTAGAACACCTCCATATTGGTCATAAAGGGGTAATCCTCCCATCCCAAACTGCAATATTTGTTAGCAGTCCACAGAAATTCTCAATTGGCAGAGCTCTTTGATTGACAGGTAGTCCAAAAAATGCAGAGCACCGAAGCTCATATTACACAGCATGTTTTGTGCTGAGAGTGTTGTAATTATACATTAGAGTCTTGTATACTCACCCAGAAGCAGTAAACTGATATTGTGTCTGGACGAGGATGAAGTTAAGACAATTGTGAGAGGGACTTAATAAGTAAGTAAGGAGAATTGGATGTTTGGATCTAGAGGATCAGGTCTTTAAGAGGCATTTTTTTTGTGTCTTTTCAAACTGGATGACAAAAATTTTGCTGAATCATCTTTCCCTTAGACCCCTTTCCCATGCTAGTCATGGAAACACACAGTTGGTTCCTGCCAATGCCACTATGGGGAAATACATATTGCTTTAATACCTTTTTATTATGTTCAGTAGGGGTAGACTTTGAAAATGGAACTTACAGGTATAGTACTCTTTTTTTTGGTATATACTTCATGTAAGCCAGCCTCAAACTGGCCTGAATAGACACCCACTAATCCTTTTCAATCTAGGCTATTCAGTCTATTCATCTCTCTTCAGTGGTCTATTCACCTCAGTTTGAGGTAGTCTTACATGACGTATCTCCCCTTTTTTGGTTCCTTGCGTTAGCAAAAGGAACCTATGTAGTCAGTTTGGCGCGTGTGCGTGTGTGTGTATGTGTGTGTGTGTCTGTGACGCTATCTTGGGTACGCTGTAACTCAACAAGGGAAAGTTGGATTTAATTGAAACTTGGTATATAGAAGTACCATAGTTTGAAGGTGTGCCCTATCGTTTTTGGTGGAGGTCAGAGGTCATTTGGGGTCACCAGAGGTCAAAAACTAAAAACCTTCTCAACATGATATTTCAAGGCAGGAACCTTGGATAGATGTCATACTTGGTGTGTTGGTGTATTATTGTGTAAGGATGAAATCTGGTATGTTTGGTGAAGGTCAAGGGGTCATCTGGGGTCACCAGGGGTCAAACACTGAAAAACGTCTTAACACAGTATTTTAAGGTGAAAAGGACAGATTTCAAATCAATCTGTGTTTGGTTAAGGTCAAAGGTCACCAAGGTCACTGGAGGTCAACCACTGGAAATGTTATTTAGAAAATGTTGTAAGCTAGATAAAGATAGGTTCAATAGATTTTTTATCTCACCTGGTTTTGCATGCTTACACACCCAAACATCTTAGAAATTTGGCCTTTACATTCGTTCAGTAATGATTACTTCGGGTTGTACACAGATTTTGGATCATTCAAAGTTGTAAGAGGGCAGTAACTGAAATCTGTAGATTTCAATGAGCACAGGTCACACTGCATTTAACTGGTCTCTCTGCCAGTGGAAGCAATGCATGGATTATACAGTATGTCTCTTTAATACTGCTGTGCTCTGTTGGGTAACCTAATCCTTATTCTATTATCACACCCCATTAATCACTTGCTTTTTGCTTAACTGCTGAATAAACCCTGTTTTCTGTGTAGAGATAGCAAACAGGACAAATGGTAGATTGTTTTAAAGTAATAACAAGTTTTATTTGAGAGCAGGTAAAAATAACTTATGAGAGAAGTACAAGGGGTATTTTTCTTTCTCTAACCACATTGTGTATTGTTTGTTGGTGATAATATCAAGTTTGATTACAAACATAAATACATATGGAAATGAGGAAATGTTTATGAAGGATCACCAAGCATTATACAAGTTGAATGTAAGTAAGGCCACAAAAATTTAATCATGGATATCATGTAATTTAAGTACTGAAATACCCCTTGTGAAGATGTTACAAACAATGAGTATGAGCTTTGGCTTCGCTCTATGTTGAAGACTGGCTGTACACTTGTTCATATAATATCCAGCAAGGAACCACAGTGCCCATTGGGCTCTTGTTTTAGTAGTCTTTTGAAATACTCATGGCAGCATCAACATGATCATGAAATATGGTGATTGGTTGTTGCAATACTTGGTATGTGCATGACCCATGTCTAGTAGGAAAGACCTCTTCATTTTGGTCGAGTTCATAGGTTGTAGTCACCAAGGGTTAAACTGCAAATATTTTGTAACTGAAATATTTCGAGGAAGTTTTGAATGTTGTTTGCAGTTGCTGTGAGGGTAGCCAACATCAGTCAGATGAACCTTATAGATATTTGTCAAGGTGAAAATGTAGAGTCAAAATTAGGGGTCCACCAGAAGTCAGACTCTGGAATCCTTGTAACCAATATATCTGTAAGTAGGCATCTTACATGTTGTAAGTTCGGCACGTGCATATCTCATATTCAAATGGCAATGCATTTTTTAATTCTTGATAAAAGCCAAAGAATGTTAAATTTTACTTTCAGCTCTTAATGAATGATCATTTTCTTTTGCTTTGAAGCATTTCATATCATCACAGATTTCTTTGTGTGTGGTGTAGCACCTCTCAACAATGATTTGGTTGTTCTAGCATATCTTACGGATGAACAGAAGCTAGAGGTGAGATCTCCCATTTTTTCTTGTCATAGACCCTTTTTCACATTGCAATTACAAAGGATTATGGGATAGGGTTTTGATTTGTGTCACTGTTTTTATTGGTGTTTTACTATGGCAAAGTGTAATGCTGACCAACATTCTATCCCACAATTCCTTGCAGTTACTATTTGGAAAAGGGTCTATTGCCATACCTTAATGAGTTTATTTCTTTGATATTCATTTTCCTCTGTGTCCTGCTTCAATGTCTATATCTCTATGAAAAGGATTAGGGATATAAATGGTCTGAAATGCCAGAGGAAGATGAGTTTCTCCTTTACCAGTTTAGAGATGCAGGCATTTAAATTCAAACTCAACACATACACATTCTTCTTGACTGTTATGAATGCTCCCATCTGAGCCAGAAATACTACCCCATGTGCCACCTGAAAAACTTATTTGAGCAAATTGATCCTTCCCTTATTCTGGGCTTACTCAAGGAAAGTAAACTGTCTAGAAATTTTGACATAATTCCTGCACTTGCCTGGACATTTAAGTGGAATTTGACCCCATCTTTCACTCCTTTCTTTCCATTAATTTTTCCCCAAAATTGCACCATTTTCTTTTCCAGGTTTCACTGTGTAACACATTTGTGCTGGTGTTTCATAAAATTCAGTCTAACTAGTTGGCACTTGTATACAATAAATGTCATTCAAGAATATTTAAACATACCACCTCCAGTTACAAAGTTTTTGCCACTGCTGGTGTTTTGTGTAACTATTTGGTGACCATAAAGTGATTGGTAGAAAGCAATTTACCTTCCACTTTGTGGCTTAGCTAAACCTATATGTAGACAAATCTGGACAGTAAAGTGATGGTCTGATTTTAGTCAGACATAACTGGGGTCCATTACTTTAGTCTGTCATTTTCCTTGCTTTTCCTGTATCATGGATGGTTTACACTAAATTGTATCTTGATTTCCTCAATTTCACTGAATATGAGGGTTTAATTTCATGTAGACAATAAATGAAGAAGATTTAAGGTTGATGGACCCCATGAATGGCTGCCTACCATCACTAAACACCAGCGCTGATTGGATTCGTCAATAACCATGTTTTTTTTTCACTTGGTAGGATGAAGCAGAGGGAGGCAGACGGCCACAGCTGAAGATAATATCTCTATCATCAAAAGAATTTGAAACAGTAACCAGTGATTCACTGACCACCAGAGGGTTCCAGAAATATTCTCCATGTCATTACAGTCTAGGTGAGCTCAGTTATTCACATTAAGCTACATTTGTTTAGTTTTAACTTTTGACTTTTTCTTGGTGTGTGTGACTTTTTTCTTGGTGTTTGTAGCAAGCTACAAGTTGCAAAACCTACCCATCTGTTTGTGTAAGACTTTATAAAACAGGTAAGGGGTGAATTCAATTTTGACAAACCTAGTTATGTTCCTACTTAACTTGCCTATAACTACTTTTGGACAGTCCAGCTAGCGAAAAATGATCACTGGCGGGGAAACCTTTCCTGGTGGCATTGGGCCACATCCTGCTGCAACCTATCCTAACTCGGTATTTCCTCAGAGGCGGCTAAAGGGAAACCAGATCTAAACTTGAAACATACTTGAAAATAAATTTCAACTCTGAACTTTTTTATCCAGTTGACTGACACTATATAACACATTCTTGTTAGTGTGCAGTTTAATCTCGTCTAACTAACAAACTAACTAAAAGATATAGATGGACTGTCCAATAGAAGTAATGGGTTAGTTGAGTTGGGCACTAAACAAGGTAGGTTTTGTGTAAACCTCTAACATTGCATTCCCAGCTTCCAAGAAATGTATTGATTGCCTACAGTCCTGAAATAATACTGCAATGTGAAAGGTGCAATTTCACTTGTGATACAAAGCATTGGTCTTGTTGGGCAGATCATTGGTATGACAGAAATATACCATCAGTTTTGATGGATTATTCCAAACCTAGTTGCTTTTTTCAATGCAAATATCCTGGATATTTACAGACATCAGTATCCCGTTTGTAGTCTGGAAGTGGTTCCATTTGAAAGGACCAAACTTTATATATGTCGCCCAAGAGAAATTCCCTTTTGAAACCTGTTGAAAATTCAAACATGTTTGAACAGGTGTTTACAAGTGTGAACAGGCAATGTTCCAATTACCTTTTGGAGTGATGAAACTCAAAATGTGTCAACAGGTAACACCTAAGATGTTAACAGGTTGGTATAAGTTGGTATAAGTTAAAATTCTGTTGAAACCTGTTGGTTTTGTTTCCAATTACTTTTTCTGTTCAAACCTGTGAACAGGTTTCAACTGAAATTTTCTCCTCGGCATTAAGTGCATAAGTATGGATTTTGCAGTGGAGTGTGGGCAGCATTCTTCCAGAACAAAAGCCCATTGATGATTTTAGGGCAAAAAAAAAAACACTCTTCGTGTGGGTGGATGGACCCTCCAAGATTTTCACTTAATTATTTGTCAGGATTTTGGTCCCAAAACTGGATTTAAAAATTTTAACACTTTTGCAATTCCTGAGGAACTGAACGTGTTAGTGCCCTAGTTGCAGCAGTTTCACATTTACCTTGGACAAAATATGAGATCAAATTTTTGTCTTCCACAGAATATCTTGCAGATGAGTGTGCATTTTACATTGTTTCCCCCCTTGATGTCATCGTAACCAAACAGAGGGACAAAGATGACCACATTGAATGGCTGCTATCTAATGACCGATTTGAGGTCAGAGTTCAAGTCCCTTATGAATATTTATGATATTTGATTGACTGTACTATGCCTGCTAAGATATGAAATATTTAAGAATATTCATTGTTCAACTACCAGGCCCATAGCCAGCCCATGTGGAGGGGTGGGTCTTTTTTTTCCAAGATGATGCGGACCTTTTTCCAAATACGGAGGCGGCTGGCGCGTGCGGTAAGCATGCAGTTACTAGGGGTCCAGGGCATGCTTCCCTGGAAAAGTTTGAATTCTGCAAATCTCCTGCAATCTGGAGCATTTTAGAGGACTTTTGAACACAACAGAAGTCCTTTTTCCCCAGGAATTCCACACAGTACACCACTTTTTGGTTCCTTGCGTTAGCAAAAGGAACCTATGTAGTCAGGTTGGCGTGTGTGTGTGTGTGTGTATGTGTGTGTGTGTGTGTCTGTGACGCTAGCTTGGGTACGCTGTAACTCAACAAGGGAAAGTTGGATTAAATCTAAACTTGGTATATAGAAGTGCCATAGTTTGAAGGTGTGCCCTATCGTTTTTGGTGGAGGTCAAAGGTCATTTGGGGTCACCAGAGGTCAAAAACTAAAAACCTTCTCAACATGATTTTTCAAGGTAGGAAACTTGGATAGATGTCATACTTGGTGTGTGGGAGTGTTATTGTGTAAGGATAAAATCTGATATGTTTGGTGTAGGTCAAGGGGTCATCTGGGGTCACCAGGGGTCAAACACTGAAAAACATTTTAACACAGTATTTTAAGGTAAAAAGGACAGATTTCAAATCAATCTGTGTTTGGTTAAGGTCAAAGGTCATCAAGGTCACTGGAGGTCAACCACTGGAAATGTTATTTAGAAAATGTTGTTAGCTAGATAAAGATAGGTTCAATAGATTTTTTATCTCACCTGGTTTTGCATGCTTACACACTCAAACACCTTAGAAATGTGGCCTTTACATTCGTTCAGTAATGATTGCTTCGGGTTGTACACAGATTTTGGATCATTCAAAGTTGTAAGAGGGCAATAGCTGAAATCTGTAGATTCCAGTGAGCACAGATCACACTGCATTAAACTGGTCTCTCTGCCAGTGGAAGTAATGCATGGATTATACAGTATGTCTCTTTAATACTGCTGTGCTCTGTGGGGTAACCTAATCCTCATTCTATTTTCACACCTCATTAATCACTTGCTTTCTGCTTAACTGCCGGAATAAACCCTGTTTTCTGTGTAGAGACAGCAAACTGGACAAATGGTAGATTGTTTTAAAGTAATAGCAAGTTTTATTTGAGAGCAGGTAAAAATAACTTATGAGAGAGGTACAAGGGGTGTTTTTCTCTCTCTAACCACATTGTGTATTGTTTATTGGTGATAATATCAAGTTTGATTACAAGCATAAATGCATATGGAAATGAGGAAATGTTTTTGAAGGATCACCAGGCATTATACAAGTTGAATGTAAGTAAGGCCACTAAAATTTAATAATTGATATCATGTAATATAAGTACTAAAATACCCCTTGTGAAGATGTTACAAACATTGAGTATGAGCTTTCCTTTCGCTCTATTTCGAAGACTGGCTGTATACTAGTTCTTATAATATCCAGCAAGGAACCACAGTGCCCATTGGGCTCTTGTTGAGAAAAAAAATCATACTTGTAATCTAAAGTTTTTATCTTCCTGCTAAAAGTGAACAGAAATTCGTCCTCAATATGTCAAGATAAAAAATATTTTATAGGTGACCCTTCAAACACAGGGCTGGAAAAATGGACCTCCCTCAAGTTGGGGTGGGTCATTTGAACGCTCCGACCCCCCCTGGCTACGGGCCTGACTACAGAGTTCCAGAACAATATTTCTTCAACCTTTATGGTTGTGATATAGTTCTCTTCTACAAAGACCCTATTCCAAACAGCAGTTACAAAGGATTGTGGGATAAGCTTTTGGTATTTGCTGTTTGTGTTAATGGCATTTTACTATGGTAAAAAATGCCACACACAAACATTCTCTCCCAAAATCCTTTGCAGTAGTTATTACTATGGTCTATGATATCTGCATACCTTTATTTGGTGTCCTGTATCTAGCCACCACAAGGGTCCAAATTAAAAAGGATCATATTCACTTGCACTGAGGATGAAACCATAGACTTAATATGTACATATGGACAAAGCATACTGCACTTACATCCTTTGTGTAGATTGTTGCCCCCTCTGTAACTGTTTGTATCAGCTGAGCAATATAGCTGCCTGCTATGATCTTGCATGTCATTACAAGAAAAAACTTTTAACCTGTCTCATATTTCACTACGTGTGGTCATATTTTTGCTAAAGATAATTTTTCATCAATTACTCTTTGTGAATCAGAACCTTTGTTCTTGCATCATGTCATTTTCTTTTTGGATTGACTATGCTGGTCTAGTCTACAAGAAGATTTGTTATGGACAATTCAAGTTAATATGGACCCTGATAGAACCTTGAACGTCCCAGTTGATAAACTTCTTTTTTTCAACACAACTATCTTTATCCACTCTGCCTCAGTTATCACAGCCAATGGAATTTGAAAACAGTGCTCATTCTTTTTTAAAACAAATGACAAACAAAATAAGTCATCACTTCCATGTAAATGCTTTACCCTAGTTAATCTCATGATTTTCAACTATGGTCGTAATAACATTTGATAGATTGAATTCTGGAAAGAAATTTTTCTTGTGTTTATGTCTTGTAACAGGAGGCATTAGAGGAGACAGAGAAAGAAAAAGCTTCTTTGCACAACTATGATGTACAGAAAGTAGGTCTTCTTCACATCAATCATCTTATAGCCAACAAGGATTACCAGAAGGCAGCTAGGTGAGTGAATGAGATTCTTGAAAATAAAAGGTTGAATTTAAAGTATACCTCATGTCAAAAAATTTAAAAATATGTGTCAAAGAACATGAAAAATGAGTTCTAACAGTCCAACTCCCACCTTCATAGGATATTCCTGAGCTGAGATATAAGTTGTTGAAATTTATATTCACTCAACTTAAAATAATACATTGTGCAAAATTTTGTGATGTAACTGTTGCACTACTCAAATTACAATCTTTGTATTTCTTTGTTTTTCTGAAAGCTACTGCACCTTGTACTGTTATGGAGAGATGTAATTAATTGAGCCCTCTCTGTTCAAGGTCATGAAAACATTTTTAATATTAAAGGGAAGCAAAGCAGATAATGTGAGTTGTACAGCAAGAAAGTCACAAATTATCTTGCAATGGTCCAATTTGTTTCAAGTGAATAAACTTCAACATTTCGTATCTCAGCTTAGGAATGTCCTATGAAGATGGGAGTTGGTCTGTCATAATAAACATTTCATGCTTTTTAATATTTATGTTTTATTTTTTTGACTTTACCTACACTTTAAAGGGAAATACTGCATTTTAAATGCTCCAACACACCATACAAAGAAATAAGTCCCAGTCATTAGCAAACCAATTGAGTCTCAACAATGAACCCCTGGAATAGCTTCATCTCATCAAAATATTGTGCAGGAAAAGTTATGGCAGTTGTATCATTTGAAATTTTGAAAATTTAAATGAATAATTATTCATGAGTTACACAGACTGAATATTTATTTCTAAGAATCATACTTCTTGGAAAGAAGGCTACCATGGTGTCTTATTTTTCACAGTCTGTCTCTCTGTTTCAGTGTGTTTGGGTTTTAAAAGAATGAATATTTCCTGTAGAACAAACACATCATTCCTTTTCAAATACAGCTGGTTTTTGTCAAGGAGACATGGAAGTTTATTAAATTTAAGAAGGCTTGGCAGAGCAGAAATCTGGGGAAAAGCAGTAAGAATATAAATCATGTATTGTTAGTGATGAAATATGGATGGCAGTCTTGCTTTTGATTAGATTAAACCAAACAATGTCACAATGTGAAACCATAGCAACAGAGATGCTGGAAAGAGTGAAAACAGTAAAAGGATATATGTCTTCATTTTGTTTTTTTTCTGTACTGGAAAGCCAAATCATTTGTTATTACTGTTCCAATTTTCGAAGTGGTGTTTGAGTCACACACATTAGATCATTGCAAGGAAAAATATAATTGAAAAAGACTTTATTTTAACTGTTTTATGTGACTTGAAAAATATTACAAAAGATTGTGCCTTTCCCAGGTTGGAAAAGTAAACATTTCTCAATCACATGCTTTTTTATACGATATTTTAATTTAGTTCACTTTTTTTCTTTCAGCATTTCAGAGAAAGTTTTGGGTAAAAACATGGCACTTTGGGAAGAGCAGGTTTACCAGTTTGCTAAACTGAATCAGTTGTGTGCAATTAGTCCGTATGTACCAACCGGTGATCTTCGTCTTCCAAAGTATCAATATGAAATGATTCTGAATGAATTTCTGCAGAAGAGTGACTTGGAGGTATGAGGGAAGGCTACATCCCACCTGTACATATTTTTCCTTACCTCACCCACATTGACCCTAAACTCAAATCAAAGTCAGTAGACTTTATCAAGCCAAGATAAGAGTTTGAAGCATACAACTCCATTTTTGTAGGCCAAATCCAACCCCTTATTTTTCTAATTTATGAATGGATTTTAAAAACAAAAAATTTACGTTTTTGTTCTACAGTGACATATAAGTTCACCAAAAACCTGATATTGTAGTAGCATATTTTATGATTCAGTACAATTCAGTAAAATTATCTTTATATATCTATATCAAAATGAAGAGTTATGTCAAGTTGTGTCATGAAAATAACTCCATATAATCTTATTTAATATCTTACCTCATTCAGAGTGGACTTTTTTTTGTATGTTACCTTGATACTGCTGTGCCGAGTTATTGCTGTAACCATGTAGCAAATTAAATGTTCAACCACAAAATTTGTTACCATTTAGTAGTTAATCACAAATAAGCTTCATAGAACAGAATATGTTGCATGGCAATGTTATTTAGCTACCTGTTTTGAATTCACTATTGTCTTGTTGTTATGTGCTATTATATTTGATGTTCATTGCATTTTAACGTAAGTGTCAGTCATTTGAGCTGTTCTATCATTTAAATTTGCATTTTTCCCAATTATAGACAATAGTAAGTTCATTATAGAGGCTTTGCAATTACGTCATGAACCTGTCCTGTGGCAGGCCTGACAGTCATTCCAAATACACATGGCCATGTTCTGGACACACTGCACAATGTGCTCTGTGCCATGTGTGGTGTGCACACATTTATCCAGCAAGCGCAACAAGTATGGTCCGCTATGTAGGTACATGTACTCACACATGTTTCCTGTGAAGTATTGTGACATCATATGAAAAGCCCCTATATAGAAGTAACTCTCTAAATATTTAAACACAAATGTTTACAGTAAAGAGCACAGTGCATGATAGTCAACTCCCATTTAACACTCCCTGTGAGTTTTATTTCTTTTAAGTTGCCCTCATCTATATTTAGTGCAGCTATTTTTCCCTGCCTTTCACTTTGTGTTATTTGTCAAGGGGTTTCAAAAGCTCATCAAGGAATGGCCTCAAGATCTCTACGATTTAATGACTATCATCAATGCTGTACTTGATCGCCTTGGTGACTTCCCAGATGACCCTATTTTACTTCAAGCTTTAGCAGAGTTATATTCATATGACCATCACTATGACAAAGCCCTGGCCATTTATCTCAAGTAAGTTCAATAACTTATTGGTGCAATCAGAATTCGTTTGTACGTTTTCCATGACTTAAATTCTGCACTTCAGTCTAACAAAAAGTGATGTCATCATAGTGGGACGTTGTGATTGGTCACTGTATGGATGAAACTGTCTACAATAGTCTTGCATCTGTGTGAAATATTCTATTCAAATATTACAAAATCCAAATTCAACCGTTATTAATGCAAAATTGATTTTCCTTCTGATTTGAAAGACCTCTTCAATATCTGTTGATTCTTATTAATAATATTTTCCTGTGAAGATGCTTATAGGTAACAAATCTTTCTCAAACAGCAACAACTAAGACTACCAAGTTTTTTTGCAGCCCTTTGTCCAGTTCCAAAAAGCATAACTGTTTAGTGTACCTCTCATGCAAAGCAGCAGTAGGTGACTTAAAATTGCTCAAGGCCATGTCCACACATGCTGTGTGTGAGTTGTGTGTGTGTACAGAGGGACTTGTACAAGTCATCAGTGACAGACCCATCAGAGTGATATTACCACTTGAATTTATGTCAGTCAAAGCACAGTCACCAATTGTATTTACAACTATGGGACTTTTTGTTGATGTGTTTACAGGTTCCACCAAACTTAAAACTTTTTTTTTTGGTTCTGTACAGCTTTATTAAGTTTTTGTAGTTTTATGCGTTGTATTGTGTAAAAAAATGTAATGTAGCCACAGACTGCCTCTATACAGATATATATACATTGACGTAACATGTAACATGTACATCCTATGCATAGATTGTCGCCACTGCCTGGGGCCAAAAAGGTGCACCAAGGTGGCAGCCCTGAAGGTATAATTTGCATTATTTGAAGACGACTCTGTGATATTTTAAACAAACTTTAAACCTGAATGGGAAACAATATCATATTCCTGCAATATATGCAGTGATTTTGACCTTACCTTGCATTATTATGAAAATATTTCAACTTTTTTGCAAAATCTGTTGAGTTGAACTGCTTGAGCAAGTCCAACCTTTCACACACAAAACCATAGCAACCATATGAAATCATTTACACTTATGAAATTAATCATACTATTTCACTCATAAATGCTTATTATTGAATATTATTTAAGGGGTCAATTATTTTTCTGTGCAGATTGAAGCATAAAGATGTATTTGAGCTCATTCACAAGTATGACTTGTTCAAAGCTGTTAATGATAAGATTGTCATGCTGATGAAGTTTGATGAAGACCGAGCTGTCAAGTTACTCATAGAAAATACTGACAAAGTACCTGTAAGTGAACAGCAAAAATTAAAACCATTGGCACCTCACAAAAGTTATAATAATCGTAATATCGTGTAGGTCTGGGTCATCCATTACAAAGAGTATATTTTCTGCTGAGAGAAGACTGCATGTATGTTTGAGACTGTCTGTTGTTTTTCAATCTAAACCTCATTAAAGAAAGCAAGTGGTCACAAAGGTTTTGTATTCCAATTTGAGGTTGGGTAACTTTGTCAAAGTATTGCCATGAGAAATCCTTTACAGTAATATTTTCATTCTACCAAGTTCTGTAAACATTTGTACACTTCAACATAATTGGAAAGTTTTATTTATCCAACATGTGATTAGTTTTTATTTTTCCTACACATGATTATGGCTTTGTTTTTGTTATGACTGTTTTTCTTGGTGGGGAAGTAGAGGAGGGAGGGAGGGAAAGAATAGAAACTTTTGTCAACGTTTACAAATCAATGCTGATCTTAATCTTTCATCATTTCTTCTTCTTCCCTCCTGTGGCCAGTCGATGTCTGTAGCCATGCCATCAAAAAATCCCCCTCCTGATTAATTTTTCATACTGTGTTCCCTTTCCTTCCTATGTATGTAATCATATTTAAAGTGGCTTTTACATGGTTTTATATTACCAGCTTGCTTTGAATATTTATGCATGTTGTCTGGAAATTATGTGCAAAGTGAAAGTTAAAACTTGTTTAACTGTGTTAGTGAAATAACTGACAAAGTGGTTTTACTTTCGTTCTCTTTTTAGATTAAATCTGTCGTGGACCAACTTAAGGATCACAAGTTTCTTCTATACCTGGTTAGTTTCCACAGGCTTTGACAAATTTTTTCTTTCGTACTTGTCCAACGGGCTAGCTGTTTTCTCAATCTACTTGTCCAGAAGTACAAATGCCATTTTGCGCAACTCAAAATTTAAGGCTGGGGGTACTTGCCTGGCGGGCTGCAACATTGAGTATGGTAGTTGCCTGAGTGATTTTTTACTTGTCCCAGGCTGCCGGGCGGGGGATTTGTCGAAGCCTGGTTTCCATTAAAGTTACAGTTGATTTGCTCTGCTGGAGTACAAATTACATGATTGGCTCTTGCCATGGTATTGTATTGAATATATTCATTGTTATGGTTAGGGATTAGCTTACAAATTACAGTATTGTCATCCAGCTAGGACATTCACTTCTATGGTCAATATTTAGTTTTTTATTTAAATTTTTCTCTCTCTCTTTTTTTTTTTTGAGTTCACATGATAAGTACATTACATGCTTCAGACCCAACAAGGAAAGGAATCACATTTAAGGTGATGGGATGGAAGGGGGGGCACGGAAGGAGGGGGTGGGGGAACCATGTCAAAGCATGTGACACAGCTACCTATAAAGTTAAACTGCAGCTGCCACAGCCATGCTTTTAATGCTTCCCTGCATTTCAATAGCTTGATTTCAGCTAGTTTGCTATTAAAATGTGTTATGTAGCAAAGCAAGACTTTGACTGCTACAGCTTGGCTATTTTGACCTGGAGTTGATGTTCTAGTGTTTGGTTTTTACTTGTATATTTGATATACTCACTGAGAAATATATCTTACTCTATCTTGCATTATTTGTCTTTCCCTCTTTTATTTTGGAGCAAATAAAAATTATATAGTAGATGTTTCAGGAGGGTACTGCATGTTTGCTCCAGTGGCAGAGCATTCACTTCTCACATGGTAGACTGGGGTTTGATTTCTAGTGTAGTTCATTCTAATGACTTCAAAAATGGAACCTACTGCCATTGTCAGGGTTAGGGAAAACAATCCAGTGGCCACAACTGGAAAAAAATGTCACTAGGTTTTAAGAGGCATAAAAACCCAATCTATCTCACTAACTAATTCAGGAGCTAATTTTTTATTTTCCTTACAGTATCTGCATGCCCTGTTCATGAAGGATTCACAGAAGAATACAGAACTACATGCCCTTCTTGTGGAACTATATGCTGAATTTAGTAGAGAACATATGATGCAGTTTTTGAAAATAAGCAACCACTACCCTCTTCAGACAGCCCTGCAACTCTGTAAGGAAAGGAATTATGTTCCAGAGATGGTCTTTCTATTTGGTAAGAAATTAATCCCCTTTCCCTTTTGCTAATTGGCTTATCACACTTTACCCTTTCCCTCAGAAAATGATTAGCAAGAGTAAACTATCCTATGGCAGAGTCACTCTTTGTACCCTATAGGACTTCTTTTGACCCAATGAAAAATGTTGATGACCACTTTAATTAGGCTGAGATCATGTTTTAGATAAAGTTGTGGTCATTTCCCAAGCATTTATGTTATAATTTTGCAATATAGAAAAAGGAAAAGTTAAACAAAGGAGAAAACTAAAATACTGAATAAAATAACTTGTATAACTAGACCAAAAGGTGCAAAAAGTCATACCATTTTGAATCGGAGCCCCCTCAGGTTTACAAAATTGTGCCAACCCTTTTCCTTAGAACCCACCACAGGATAGCATTCGGTAAACCAACTGCTGTGCCTGGCAGGTAACATGCTTTACCTAGGCGTAGGTTACCAAATATGTAAAAAAGTATTTCCACATTACCCTTGTATCTTAGCATAAAATCATGGTTTGCAAATCACAGATCACAGTGGGTGTTAGAGAGACATGTTTGGTCCCCTAGGAATGGTCTTCTTGCATGTGCAGCGTTGCTCCTTGATATATTTAATCATAAAATTTGATGGTGTTTTATACATTTGCTGTTGAATCACAAGAATATCACATTACTTTGTGTTATTGATCTTTTTTTGTCTTTTTTTATATATTCCATTTCTTGTAAAGGTGGCTTGCTTAGTACAAGCTTTTCACTTTTTCAGGCTTCCTCCACCATTTTCTGTTTTTTTATATTTGCTCCTATTATTATTTTAATTTTTGAGGAAAATAAATGAATGTTATTGAATTTTATAAGAAAGTCTGTGTGCCCTTCTAATTGTTCCGCTCAGCTATAACCCCCTACATGACAGAGTAGAAAATAAAAGTGCTTTCATATCCTCGCCATGGTTGCACTGTTTTGTGGACTTGCATACTGTGTAGCTGTGTCCCAGTCTTCATTTATAGACAGTGAGTTATTGTGTAACACAACATTATACATGCTATACAGGTCTCATTGGTATCTGGGCCGAATTGAAGTGAATTAGAAGACTGTACAGCTTGAAAAAGAAAGGAACTGATTGTTAAATTTACTTGTCATGAAACAATTCTTCATTTGTAGGAATTACCTAATTGTTTGACAAGTTCTTTTATTTGTGTATTACCAAAGGGTGAGAATAAAATTGAGGCAAGTTTAAGTTTTATGCCCATATAAAATGCTAAAGTACTGTATGTAAAAATAAGCTAAGATAGTGAGTTTGTGGATGAAATGAACTTTTAAGTGATGAAGGAATGGATTGAATTTCAAATACTTATTATAATGTAATTTTGTTAAAGATAAGTTGTCTTTTATGTGTAATTGATAAGGTGATAAGCCAGTTCAACATTTAGTTCTAAAGGTGAGAAATTGTGAGAGTATGCCCTCTACCAGTGATCCAAAGCTGCTATCTCAATGCATCACTCACAGTGTACAAACCTATACGTAGCATGTGACTACACTCCCCGTCAAAAGTAAATGAAACAAGTCACCTTCCCAGCTCCCCATTTCAGTGTTGGCTACAATCTTGTAACCATGAGGTAGGACACAACATTGAAAGGGGGAGAGGGGGTTTGAAAATGGAGTTTGGAAGATCATAACTGAATTCTTTCACTGTGTCAGCAGTTTTGTTTCTGTTTGTTTTGTCAGGGATTGTAGTCTCTTCAGGTCAAAAGTTATAGAGGTATAGAACTAATCATAGTACATGCACAGTAAGCAAAACAACTCTTAACTCTCCATTATAAATGATAACCCATCATTTTTGTTTCAGCTCGGATGGGAAATGTAAAACAAGCCTTACGTTTAATTATTGATGAACTAGATGACGTCAACAAAGCCATTGATTTTTGTAAGGAACAGGACGATGTGGAATTGTGGGAAGATCTTATAGAATCATCAATTAAAAAACCAGGTAATGTCGTGAAAAATTAAGATAGACACAGTTTGACTCTTTTTTGCCATTTACATCACAACCTGGGATTCTGCCAGAAATAAAAAAAAATAAGGGGGGGGGATTTTTAACTGCTAAACTTCAGGTCAAAATTAAAGCTGCCCTTGGCCAAAGTTACACGTGGGTTCAGGGGGCAAAGGCTTGCTCCAACCGCTTACTTTTAAGGTGCAATCTGAGGGGTTTCAAAGGTTATATATTTTATTTCAAACATTGCTGCAAAGGTAACTTCTTCTCAAGTAAGAAACCAAGATACTAACATTTTTTTTTTATCTTTATGGACACGACAAAGGGGATTTTGCCCTCCTTCTGGAAAGGGGGACATATTCTCTTACCACCTCCTCCCCCCATCCTTTGATGGAAACACTGACAGTACTTATTGTATAAATAATTTATGCCATTAAAAAATCAAGTTAGAGTTTGCTATGCTACATATGTTTGATAGCAACTAATGAATACTTCATGTATTTCACTGAATATGGAGAGAACCAGAATAGGAATAATGCATGTCCAAAATCTTAAAAGAAGAAATGCAGTAAACCCAATTTCAGTTAGTATCCCTCGTATTTGTGTTCATGAATGGATGTTTTAATCTCATGACTATATTTATGGTAATTTATTTTTGCATTTTTGTACACCTTGCTCTTGGATTGCCTTTACAATGCAATATTATCTTCTTAAATGTCAGGAAAGGCTCATAGGGGCAACAAAATGATATTGATAGGATTAAGTTGATGTTTCTAAAGGATGTAGAAATGAATGCTTAGTTCCTTTTAAGCTCATTGTAGACAGTAAAAATTCTCACCTCTAAGTAACATCACCCTTCCAGTTGCTCCAAGCTATATTGAAACATAACTTTGTGTGTCTTACTTGAGAATGCAACAGACTATACATGTCATCATGGAGCTATTGCAGCTATTGTTTGAATGAATGTCAAACAAACACACTCACCAATTGCATTTCAAACTATAGGAATATACCTAAGTACTGTATATTTCCTAGTAAGTGCCCCCTGTCTTAAAAAGGCCCCCCTCAAAATTTTTAACAACTGCGTAGGCCGAGGCCTCCTTGCGCTTCAGGCCCAAACCAGAGATTAAGCTTAACGTTAACATTACAATAGTAGCCAATTGTCAGAAATAGGTTGCCTTTCCACATGTAGTTCCACACATGATAAGTCAAAGTTGTATAAAAACAAAATTGATGATCATCACAATTCACAATAATAGTTCCAAAATGAACATAGCTTGTAGTTTGATCCACATAGAAGTTTCCAACACACATAGCAAAATGCCAGTCACAATTCAAGGTATGTTCCCATCACAGTATTGCATTCACACAGTGTGGTTTGCACACATCTAAGAAACTCACAGATCATTTGAAGACACGAGTGTAGGTTCTAGCGGTAAGTTAATTTTGTATTAAAATAAACCCTTAAATAAATGCCCCCCACCCCCTTTTCAAAAATGTTATGCCCCTGGTCACATTTATAAGGAAATATACAGTATGTTTAGAGAATAACTTGGCCCCTTTAAAAATTATCAAACTTACATAGCCTTATTATTTGAAACCTTGAGTTGTGAGTGGATCTTGTGAAAATTATATTTTGTAATTTTGCATGTATATTTTTGTTTGCCTTTACCCTGTAGTGTTCATCACTGGGCTCTTGAACAACATTGGGACTCACGTTGATCCAATTATGTTAATTAAGGTAGGTCCTCTGTCATAAATTTTCTTCAAATTGAAGAAGGCCCTCTCCTGCATGAATATATTCATTGTTTTCATTGTTTAAAACCACACAAGGTTTTTCAAAACAAAAATCTATATTTTCAGTTTATTGAAAATGATTAAAAAGATGATTGGTTGCTATTAAATAAAACTTATCAAGGGGTTATATTATTATTTCTTTGTGAATACTAGAAGTCTTGCAAATAATTTTGGTGTTTTTGCTTTTCACATACCATCATAAAGCAAAGGTATCTCATTGCTTTATGTCTTTTAACTATGGGTTTGTTACAGTGGAAGGACGATAGGAATTCTCTCATGACAAAGAAGTCATAACTTCATAAGAAGACTATCATTATGAAATCTTGGAGAATCTCAATAATTTGATATTATGACAAAATGATAAATGATAGATATAAATGTAATCTTTATTTTTTTTTAAATCTTATTCTAGAAATCTACAATTTGCTGTTTAATGGCTATGGTTATTACATCTTGTCCAAGTATATTTGGACCATCTGATGCACTGAAAGGTCATGATGACAGTTGGCTAGCAATAAAGTCAAACCCTGGCAAACTTGCCTTCAGTTGTTTAGAATTCTACTGTTGATTGAAGTTTTTGCCATGCACATGTAAAATTAGAAATTAAGTTGGTTCATATCTGTCTTCTTTTAATATTGCAATAAATTGTTCTTATTCTCATTTATTATGAGAAAATTGAAGAAGGAATGGAAATTTCAGGTCTAAGAGATTCTTTGGTGAAAATTATGATTTTTTCTTTTGAAAAAAGAGAAAATTAAAAAATTAGTTTGGTTTACATCTGTCTTCTTTTAATATTGCAATAAATTGTTCTTATTCTCATTTATTATTAGAAAATTGAAGAAGGGATGGAAATTCCAGGTCTAAGAGATTCTTTGGTGAAAATCTTACACGATTACAACTTACAGGTATGAATAATCTTTGCAATCATTCCCCCTCCCCTTCACCTTGGGTTGGGGCTGCAGCTCTATTGGAAATTGAAACTGAAATTGAACTTGAACCATGTTTAAATTGTACTATTTTATCTACTCGACACTACCTAACACATTTGTGTTGATGTGTCGCCAAATCTCATCTAACTAGCTCTTTGCCTATCATAGCGGAAGTTTGATCTGGAAGTAATCAATTATATTGTCTCGACCAACAGTTCAGTGATCAAACCTTTGGTTTGTGCATCATGGATTGTTGTGTACTTAAAACCTCTCTGAATCCACTGAATATGTGAGCCACGAATTGCTTGAAGACAATAATATTAAAAGGAGTTAGAAGAGATGACCCAGCCAACGGTTGACTTCGCTAGACATCTCAGATTTGTCTTTCAATCTAGATTAAGTATGTGAAGAAAACTGGTGCAGGTTTGGAAAAATGTTATAAATTTCACAAAAAAAAGAAAAAAAACTCAAGTGTCCCCTTTAATGCACACATTTACAAATCTTTTCAGTCTTTTACTTCAAAACGTTTGTTGATGATGCATGCTACATAAAAAAATTTGTTCTTCCTTATGTAGATTTCTTTACGAGATGGTTGTAAGAAAATTTTGGTTTCTGATTGCTTCTCGCTCTTGGACAAGCTTAACAAAATGCAAAGGAAAGGACTGAGGATAGAAGGTATGTCTAATTTGTTTAATTTATCCAATTTTTAGTGGAAGTTCAAAGTTATGTGAAAGCAATGTGCCTGATTTTTGTGTAGAATTTAAGAATTTGTATGATAATTTGCTATGCAGATCACTTCTTTTGCCATCACAACTTGCAGGTCTTGAAAAACTGTTTCTATTTCCCAGCAAGTATTTTTGTCGTAGTCAATTCTCACTCCAATTCACAGTTTTTGTACTGGTCAACAGAAATTATCAATTGGCACAGCTCTTTGATTGACAGCAAGTTATAAAAGAGTATTCTAGCTCATATTATTATACAGCATGTAATTTACTCAAAGTGTCTTGTATACTCACCCTGAAGCAATAAACAGATTGTGTGAGGATGAGGATGAATTTTTGACAGTTGTGGGAGGGGCTTAAGTAGGTAGGTTAGGAGATTGGAACTGTCTGCATGGGAATGAGAAGATTTGACCTTTAAACATAAGCATACTTTGTTCAGATGTCTTCTTTTGTGAATTTTGTTAGAAATAGTGTATGAACAGTGCATGCTGACTGTATAAGATTAGGAGTGAAGAAAACAATGCATATGCTAAGTGGTGAACAAAAATCTTTGAAAACTGAGTGAATTTTTGCCTTGAAAATTTGCTTCAGTAAAACTAAACTGAAATGAATCTTTTACATGAAAATTAGTAATGAAAAAGTGACTGCTTGTATAATGAAAATTGAATACTTTTGAATGTTTCAAGTTAGAGGTGGTGGGGGTTAAAGATGCATTTGACAGGTATAGTCAATGACCTAAATATCACACACCCCAGAAATAGGATCCCACACAAATATTACTACATTGCATTAGCACACAAATGCCTATCCATTCGACAGTTAAGGATTAAAAGCGTGACATTTTTCACCAGAATAAATCCATTTTGAGTTCAATTTCTCTTTGAAACTGTTCAGAATTTTGAAATATATTACCTCAATTTCTGCCGAGACATTTCTTGTTTTGAAAAGCTGTGGAAGCAGTGTCACAAATCTGTTGTTTTCTTGGTCACATGATGTCACCGCAACTTGAAAGTTTGATGGTCTGTTTATTTACATGTTGTGCATGTTTACATGTATCAGTTTTGGGAAGCAGAGTGATGTAAAGTCTTCTATAGTTATGAAGGCAAGAGGTCCCAGTTTCTAACCAATAGGACCCTTAAGCATGAGTCAGAATAAAAGTTGTTTCATATATCAGTGTGAAGTTGAACACTACTTAAATCAAGCTGTGCTAGTGATTGGCCTGGAAGAGCAAGGAAAGACCATACATATGTGATTCTTGCACTATATTAGCATGAAAAAATATGTAAAGTGTAACCAGACTTAACCTTCATATTAAACCAATCGGTAAGAAACTAGAATGAAAACTCTAACTTGCAATGGTCATGCTCGCACATATAAATGACAAGACGCCCAAGGGTTTTCTAACTGCAGGTGTGTTTAATTAATGAACCTCCATGAAAATTGTTGGTGAAATACAAAATAGAAATTAACATCAAAAAATACAAAACATACAAAATACCGTAGAGAGCAAAACATTCAGCAAACATATTTAAACACAAAATGCATGAAAATGTTAAATACAAAATATATAAGTATTTCGTCTGCCAACTCAGTTCATTTCGGAAAAACATTTCTTGAATTAAACCCTTAAAATATAGCCATGACTTCATAGTTGACATCAAAATAATATTAAAACCTACAACATAAGCAAAACCCTCAAAAAAAATAGTCCAAACATACCTCCTTGGGCTCTCTGGGCCTCACCCGTGGCAGTCTTGACACGCAGAAGCTAAAATCTTTAAGGTAAAAGTATGTTCTGTAAATTAGAAGTTAAAAGCAGGGAGCTGTTTGAAGAGTGGGTGTTGACTTGAGGATGAGAAAGCGCTGAGTGACCAGAAAATTCGCACTCTGACCAGTCATTCAAAGGAATGACATTCCTCTGACCTGAATTCCTAATGATTACATGTTGGTACTCTTTTGTGCTATTATATAGCTTGTGACACTTAACAACTATATAATTAACAAAGTAAAAGGGTGGAAATGGATAAATTTTTTTGTGGCAGTATTTTTTTATGTAACCTTTTCTTTCTTTCTCCCTCTCTCTATCTGTTTTAGTTTCTCAGAGTTGTAGTTTTTGTAACAATCCGTTGTTCAACTCTGCTGATCCGTCTGTGGTTGTCTTCTATTGTCATCATTGCTTCCATGAAGATTGCCTTATCAACCAAAACGTGGTAGGTTTCACAAAAATTTCAAACAAGAATTTCCAAATTATGATTCAGATGTTGCGTTTAAAAGTCTGTTAAAGTCATGGCGGGTTGAATTTTGCCCTCCCCCCCAAGAAAAAAAAAAATTGAGCAAGTTTTTAAATATGCTTGTAAAATCTATTTCAGCACAAAATAAAAAGGCAAATTTGTGTGTGTTTGTGGGGGGGGGGGGGGGCGGTTAGCTACAAAGTCAATTGTGGTGATTTCTTGCCATTTAAGAGATAAAAAAAGGCAAAGTCATTCAAAGTGAATAAAAATTTTGATAATCCTTCTTTTGTTTTAGATATGTTAATTTCAATAGTACAACTTCCAAAGCAAAGATAGCAACAAAAAAACAGTCAACGAACATTCTTTAATTTACAGGTAGAATATAATCACACCTGGCTGTGTTTTAGCCAAGGTACCAACTTGCCATTGTCAGAAAATCATATTGCCCACCAATATAAGTTTTCAAATAATGAAAAAAGTAACCACAAGTTGTAGTTTATATCATTCATTTAATTCTTTGTATTGAAATTATTGCTTGCCCAAAATATAATTCTTTTGTTATATGACAGTGGTAAAACCTCTGACACTAGTCTGAATGCTGAATGCATGTCAAGATTTATACCTTTTCAGTTGTACAAAAAGTAAAAATTTTGAATATTTTGGTTTGTGGCATAATTTGAAAAAAGTGTGTGGTCACAAATTTTTAAAAACTGAATTTAATCTCTAATTACTTGCTCATGAAACATTTAATTTTATGCAGGATTTGGGAATCGGCTAAGTTTGACCATTTGTTATTTGTAAAAAAACTTCCTAGGTTTGGAAAACTTAAGTTGGTTTCACAAACCAATGCAATGTGCCCCTTTAATGTATCTTTTTGTTCCAAAGTAGCAGACTGCACACATGCATTTATGGATGGAAAGTGGCCAGGGCTTTTTGGGGATGAATACTCAGAAAAATGAATAAATGTTAGACTGTTTTCTTCTTTTTTTTTGCCTTTTTGATTCCTTGCCGTAGGCCAGGAACCTATGCGATGGTGATGTCGTGCGTGTGTATGTGTGTGTGTATGTATGTGTGTATGTATGTGACACTTTGCTTGTAAACACGATATCTCAAGAAGTGTAAGTGTGACTAACCTCATATTTGGTTTGTGGGTTGGTCATATTGAGTAGATGATCCCTATTGTTTTTGGTGGATATCAAAGGTCATTTGGGGTCACGAGAGGTCAAAAGGTCAAAACCTTGTAAACATGATATTTTGAGAACGGTACATGTGACTATGCTTATATTTGGTTTGTGGGTTGGTCATATTGAGTAGATGATCCCTATCAATTTTCGTGGAGGTCAAAGGTCATTTGGGGTCACGAGAGGTCAATAGGTAAATTCCTTAGAAATTGCTTGTAAACACTGTATCTCAAGAAGAGTATGTGTGACTAATCTCATATTTGGTGTGTGCATTGGCCATATTGAGTAGATGATCCCTATTGTTTTTGGTGGAGATCAAAGGTCATTTGGGGTCACGAGAGGTCAATAGGTCAAAACCTTCTAAACAGGATATCTCAAGAACAGTACATGTAACTATGCTCATATTTGGTATGTGGGTCGGTCATATTGAGTAGATGATCCCTATTGTTTGTGGTGGAGATCGAAGGTCATTTGGGGTCACGAGAGGTCAAAAGGTCAAAACCTTGTAAACACGATATCTCTAGAATGGTACATGTGGTTATGCTCATATGTGGTGTGTGGGTTGGTCATATTGAGTAGATGATCCCTATTGTTTTTTGGTGGAGGTCAAAGGTCATTTGGGGTCACGAGAGGTCAATAGGTCAAAACCTTCTAAACAGGATATCTCAAGAACAGTACATGTAACTATGCTCATATTTGGTATGTGGGTCGGTCATATTGAGTAGATGATCCCTATTGTTTGTGGTGGAGATCAGAGGTCATTTGGGGTCACGAGAGGTCAAAAGGTCAAAACCTTGTAAACAAGATATCTCTAGAATGGTACATGTGGTTATGCTCATATGTGGTGTGTGGGTTGGTCATATTGAGTAGATGATCCCTATTGTTTTTTGGTGGAGGTCAAAGGTCATTTGGGGTCACGAGAGGTCAATAGGTCAAAACCTTCTAAACAGGATATCTCAAGAACAGTACATGTAACTATGCTCATATTTGGTATGTGGGTCGGTCATATTGAGTAGATGATCCCTATTGTTTGTGGTGGAGGTCAAAGTTCATTTGGGGTCACGAGAGGTCAAAAGATCAAAACCTCATAAACAAGATATCGGCAGAACAGTACATGTAACTATGCGCATATTTGGTGTGTGGGTTGGTCGTATTGAGTAGATGATCCCTATCGATTTTCATGGAGGTCAAAGGTCATTTGGGGTCACGAGAGGTCAAAAGGTCAAAACTTCGTAAACCCAATATCTCAAGAACGGTACAGGTGACTGTGCTCATATTTAGAGTGTGGATTGGTCATATTGAGTAGATGATCCCTATTGTTTGTGGTGGAGGTCAAAGGTCATTTGGGGTCACGAGAGGTCAAAAGATCAAAACCTCATAAACACGATATCGGCAGAACAGTACATGTAACTATGCGCATATTTGGTGTGTGGGTTGGTCGTATTGAGTAGATGGTCCCTATCGATTTTCATGGAGGTCAAAGGTCATTTGGGGTCACGAGAGGTCAAAAGGTCAAAACTTCGTAAACCCAATATCTCAAGAACGGTACAGGTGACTGTGCTCATATTTAGAGTGTGGATTGGTCATATTGAGTAGATGATCCCTATTGATTTTCCCAAAGGTCAAAGTTCATTTGTCAGCATGTTCAAGGCCTGACAAGCTTTCCTGCACAGTCTTTCAAGAAAGGTCACTTGTATGGTCCTGTAACTTTTCATGTAGATAGCACATAGTGAATTCATGGTCCCAGAAGTTTTTGGTGGAGGTCAAATGTTATTTGGGTTCACAACGGGCAAGAGGGATTTCAATGTAGGAAGATTGGATGCCTTGCATGTGTACTTTGTGGGCACATTTTGGCGCCCTGTTAATTGAAAAACATTGCAAAGCAATGTCAATGTGAAAAAAGGCCTTACATTTCAGCGGCAAGGAATCATGAAGCCTTTTGGCTTTCTGGTTATTTACTGTGAGTAGGTAAATGTAGGCAGTTGAATTTGAGGCAATGAAGCTTAGTATCAAGGAAATTTTGTTTTCAATTCTTCCTGGGTCAAAGGCAAATTTTGCATCCAACAAAAGTCTCTCACTTTTCCAATTAAAATAAACTTTCAAGAGGAGCCATATTTGATGTAAATTGTTGAGTTGGCTACCCACCTGACATGAGGTTGTAATTAAAAAGACATAAACTTCTCCTTTATTTGTGGTTGCTAAGTATTCCAAAACAAGTATTCTTGGTATTCTTGCAGGCCTAGATGTAATAATTTTTGTCTGTTTGTCATTAACACAACAGTAAGGTATACTATAGAAGACATTGAAAAGATTTAGAGATGAGAAACATTGATTGGTTAAAATCTTATTTAGAATAAAATTAACTCAGTCATCAACATTTGTTCTTTCTAGGACTATTGCATCATCTGTCACTCACAAAAAAGGGGTCCTGGAGGGAGAACAGTTGTTAGAAGATGATGCGTCTTGGCTGCTGAAGACCACCTTCAACAAGTGTCACCAGCTTATCTGCACATTAGATTATAATACATGAAATGAGAGAGAAGTGAACAGCTATCACAGGAACAATAGATCTGTGAATGTGAAAAAACATACTTGCCATTGGATCTCTTTTAAATGCTACAGCTTAGAAATAATGACTACTCTCTGCATAGAGCTACATAATTTTTCTTATATTGTATACATCTAGAAAGATATAGAGCAGTCCAGATTTTTGCTTGAGCCTCTTGGACTCAACCCATGAACCCTTTTGCTACAGAAGGGGATACCATCCATCAGTACTGAGCTATGTATTACAGTACATATACACGGTACATATGTGCATGTTCCATGTAGTGCAGGAAGTAGGGAAAAAAAGCCAGTGAGCCACAACTGGAAAAAAAAGACCATAGCCAGCTCGTCTTGAATCAGTTTTTGGATAACTGGGCCTTAAAACTCCATCAAAGTCTTTGGGGGGGACCATGTGCCATTTTTCCCATTTTCTTACAAGACAATGTTGGCAAGCATGGAAAATGGGTACATGCATTGTTCAGATGTAAAAAGAAATCAGAAATTTTTTTGTATGCTGAAGAAAACAACTTAAGTTGAACTTTTTGATAATAGCCTTCTCAAATGTCATAGTGATGTGCAAATTTTATGGACACATTCAAAGAGTTCCATTTGTGAATGAATGAGATCTTTCTTTTGACAGACAGAACCGCAATTAGTTTCTATTTACATTCCAGCCTTAAATATAGGGGATGCATTTGAGAGCTTAGACTGGCACTGATAACTCAACAGACTGGAAAAAGCTCTTATGCACTCTTAGGAAATCCACGAGAATAAAACATACAAAGTAACTCTCTTGTGCCCAATGATACCACCAGAGTGTGTGAGGCTTGCAATTCTTTACACTGTCACTCAGAGCTGGAAACTGCAAGTAGGTACTTAAAAATTCCACACGACAAGGTTGAAGGATTTTAGTCCTTGGCCATGAAGTCAAGAGCCTATGACTGTCTCTGTACCACTAGCCCTCAAAATGCTTAAAATCCTCAGGTTAAATGCAGACACTACAGGGTTAAAGGAATTTAATTATTCTGCTACACCTCCTAACCCCTATTTCAAACTTAAGCGCATCATGGTTAAATTTGATTTTCATTAATTTATAAGAAAAAAATTCCAGCCCCAGACATACTTTCCATTTTTGAGGGGGTAGCATTAAAATAATCCTCTTAGCCAATATAAAATGATATAATAAAGTATGATAATTCCAGGGTTTAAATGTGTACAACAGGTTCTAAGTTTTTGGTTTAACACAAGGTCTAAGTGTGTAACTTGAAATTTGTTGTTTTTGAAAGACAGACTGGCAGACAGATAGACAGACAGACAAATTTGCCTTCAATATGAACAGATCTGACATCAGATTTTGCACCTAATATTTCGTCATTTATGCATTGCGGATAAGTGTTTGACCAATAATGTGAGCTCCTGTATATTTATTGTATCCTTTGACAAGTACAAGTGTTGTTATGGCTATGGTTAGTATAATGTAAACAACCTCCGCATGAGACCCACAAAATCTGAACATATTTCTACAAGATATTTTAACAACATGCTTAATGTGCTCATTTAAGTTGATGACCAGACACTTTGCAATAAATTGCAAAGTGGGTTCCTTCTTTGTGCATGATGATAAGGTATTTGTATAATTTAAATTGTCAGCATATAATTAGAATGCAATAATCATTGAAACATGATTTATTTTAGATTGAGCTATTATTTTTATTATTATATATGAATTGAAGCAGCATTCCAGCAGTAAGATGAACTAATATACTAACATGGCCTGTATTTCTCCATGAAATACCTGAAAAGATTTAACTGTTGGTATATCATAGGTATGCATGTAGTGCTGTTCTACTGTTTATGTTAGATGTTATATTGCAGTTTGTTATGGTGTAAAGAGAATTTGTGATACCCAATGGCATATTTCCCCCCCCCTTTAGGAATGTACTGGGTGCAGAACTCCTTCGAGAATAATGCTTGTTTTTTCCACTGGTTCTTAACAGGAGTGAAAAGGAATTTTCATTAAAAATATACCAATCATGTTAAGTGGTTTTCAACAATTTTTGATGTTTTTTTTTATTGGCTCCAAATGAGCATAAACTTTAAACAGCGAATTGCGTGTGAAATAGTATTATACTGTTAGATCAAATAAGATGATAAGATGTGTGGAAAACAATGCAGAATAAGAACCACTTGTTGCATTAATCCGAAGTGATCAATTTTAAGAATAGTTGAATAGTTGAGAATAGACTCCATTGCCAAGTGGTTAGAGAATTAAACTTGCAGTCAAGAAGTAGACTGTGTGTTTGGTCTAATGGTAAGAGCATCCACCTCTCACACGGAAGGCCCAGGTTCACACCAAATACTAAAAAAATGTAACCTTCTGCCATTATACTTGGTGCTCAGCATAAATAAGAGAGAAGGGAAAAGAAGCCAGGGAACCACAACTGGAAAAAGGCCGTGGCGGGATCGACTTGATCCAATTTGTTGGAAACTGGGCGGTAAAACTCCATCTAATTAACTGTAGAATAGTTTCTCACCATTTTTGCTAAGATCATGTGCAGTTTTTGTTTTTCACCCAGCATACACAAACCTGATTTTGCTAGTTGTTTCAGATTTGTGGGGTCTATCTCCTTATTTATTTTGTCTAGATGTGTACCATGACTGGATTGTTTGTAGTCATCTGCAGTATGGAAACTGAACAACTCTTACATTTTGAATAATTTTGCCCTTCACCAAAAAGGACAATTTCACAGTTATTATTTCTAGGACAGTGTTTTATATGAAAGTTATAAATGATAAAATATATTTGCACAGAGTAAAATGAAATGCTGTTATCATTTTCATTGCTTTGCGTTTGCCATTGCTTTGCATTTGAATTGACTATACATGTAGTGTAAATCTGTTATCTTTACAAGAGAAAGTGAAAATTGTTAAAATTTTCATTGTAATTCTTGACAAATGGACACCCTTTCTGCCCCCTCCCCTGTCAGTTACATCGACTATCACAATGCCTCAGCTAATATCACAAAACACTGAGAATTGCTTAGAATGTAATCAGTTGGAAACCTTTGCAAAAGGATGAACCTATTTTGCAAGGGTGGCAATATGTTTTCAGTATTGAATAGACCTAAAATAACTGTGTAAAATGGAAATCAATTTCTCAAAATAGTGGCACTTGTCCCCCTCTCCACCCATGCCGTTTTGCTTGAGAAAATAGGTTCAACTCAACTTGAAGTAGTGTCGTATACTGTCCTGTTTCATGATTGGCTCTTGCGAGTCATGTGTGAATATTTTTTCTCTCCTAATGTGAAATTTACCTGGTGTGACTGCTTGTCCTAAAATATTATGAATGATACTTTGAAGATAGATCAGAAGAGAATTGTGAGATTTAGCTGTTGCTTCAAAGTAAGTTTGGGGGGATTGCTAATATTGCTCAAAGGAAGTGGTTTGAAGAACACTAAGAAGAATGTTATTATTACACTTCGCATGGATGGACAAATTCACTAAATAAGGAGTTAAGCATCATTTGAAAACAATGTCAAGACTAAACACCATTGACACCCGAGACAAGTATTACAAACTCTTAGACCCTCATCCAGGAAGGCACATCTGTACAGAGGTTAGGGGTCAAAAAGAATGGGTTGATGGATATGTGATATCCAAGATACGGAGATTATTGGTGCGCCACTTAAAGGCACAGTATCGTGGCGCGAAACGGGGGCGACATTTGGACAGCCTTCAAAAAAATTGTTATCCCACCCAAAATCCCGGATGTAGCCCATAGACAACGTATGATAACAGTTCATACGATTGCGTGGGATAGCGTACTGCTACATAAGCTTGTTTGTGTGAGCGTTAACATGCGTAGTATCTGTGTTAATTTGTATGTAGCAGGGAGTTGTTTTCCTGATACAAGTGAGTACCTTGCTCAGTGACAACAGAGACCCTTGGGAATTTTGAACCGCCTCGATCATTCTTTTCCTTCCCACTTTGAAAAAAGAAATATTGTGTGATTGTTTCTTTTTTCTACTTTTTTTAAGTCACTTATTAATTAGTTATGAAATATGTGAATAAGTTCTAATAAGAATGCCAAGGTAGCTAATTTGTATTAAAGTTCTGGCTTAATTGTTTTGTGTTTTAATCATCAGTTTGACATCGATGCTCTTATAGGCTATTATTACTGTAGTTCAACGTTGAGAGGCTATACGTTGTTATTCGAGACGTGATCTTGGGAATTTCTAAAAAGACGAACTGGCCTAGGAAACCTGCATTGCACTTGAGAGATTGGTCGAAGCGAAGGGGCTAGTCAATAGTCTTACGACAGCAAAATGTCTTCCTGTTCAGAACTTCAGAAAGAAAAAATCGAAGGACAGCGTTTGCACAGGTTGTCACGAGAAGGAGAAATCAAACGAGAAAAATACAGTAGCAAACGAAAGACGGAGTTCCCTTTCTCATTCTCACCCGGAATTGGCCCTACCTAACGTTAGATCGCCGCAGAAAAAGCAGGTTGATTGATTGGGGAATGACAAGTCTCTTGTATATAACGGCGATTTTTGCGAAACATCATCTCACAGATTATGCTCAAAGGTAAGTGAAATGTGTTTGTTCAGTTACTGATAGTAAAAAGTAAACAGGATTCCCGTCTCGTTAGTGAGCCACATACCCATCCCACACGCGTGTTTAGCATATGTACAGTACAGAGTATGCATAGGCCTAACGTTAGGACAATTTTATTAGCAGCTATATGCCTAGTTAAGCTTTTGACGAGCTAGCACAGGTTACAGCAGAAGTGATCAGCACTACATTTACCACTTCATCAAAATCATAACCCCAGAATAAGCCGCACTATTCTTGAAAAATCTGACTAGCCTATATCCTTGGTTTGCTCATATACATGCCCCAAATAGTTTACACTTATGATCTCTCCGAGGGCCTGGCGCGGAGTTTGCACTTTCCCCAGTATTGTCTTCTCAAAACTTTCTAATCAAGCATAGACCTACAATATACTATCACTAAGATAATCCTAGGTGTTTCATTAGCCTACAGTCCACTTGACAATGAGTAAGTGCTCAGCTTTGCTGGATCAGTAATTTGCCAAAGAGACTTGATGAGAACAACAGTTCTGTACTAAGCCTGAGCATGTTGGATTTACAGTATAATATAAATGAAGATTATCTGGTGCAATCAGGTGAGCAGGATCAAGGTGCCATTATCCAGTAATTGATTTCTGTAACTTTGCTTATGCTTGAGTGACATCCAGCTGCATAGTAATTGATACTAGTTATATGAATTACAAAATAAGGAAATGAAGGCTTTGATAAGCATTCATATATCATTCATGTGCGAATGCATTCCAACACATTAAAAAACTAATGAATGCATTCAAACAGTAACTGAAAACTTAGTAGACTTCAAAGGAAATTATGAAGAGCTTATATTCAGAATGCAAGAGGAAGACTTCATTTGAGGAAAAATAAAGCATTCCAACTCACTGAAAGTCCTTGAATGCTAAATGATACATTCCAGAAGGCATAATGAATGCTTATTGAAAGCATTCAATAAGGGTGATGAGGTCCCCATCCAAATGCCAGTAGTGGTTCGCCAGGTATGTGGTAAAAAAGAGTTGTAAGGCAACTGCCTTCCTCATGTAAGGTAAGGCCCATATATAGGCCTAGGCTTTCAAAATACGTACATCATAAATTTCCCCCCATGTGTGGAACAATGCTATAGTATAGAAAGTTAACTACAGTAGGCCTTCATCAGTGGCCTAAGAAGACCTGGATCTGCAGATTTTGGGCTCAGTCGCAGATCCAGGATTTTTGAGAAAGAGAGGAATTAACACACCGTCAACAAACCATACACCGGGCGTTGGGGTCACCTCCAATAAAAATTTGAATTCTGCTTATATGCTCATATACAATTTTGGCATAAATAATTACCAAATATTTAACAATTGGTTGTACCTGTATGCAACTGAAAGGCAGATGCTGATCTCCTTCCCCTCAATCTCCACCACCCCACAACCCCCTCCTCACAAGGGAAATAAGAAATCTGCATTCTAAATTCAGTTCAAGCCAAAGTACTGTTGGCCTACTACCAGTAACCAGTTGGGCTACAGGAATCAATTTTCATGGTTGTCAGAATATCTGGGACAACAAAAATTCCATACGGACAACCAGGTTGGTTGTCCCATGGACAACCATTTTCCTCTCGGACTGAAAAAGTATACTGCTGATTGATAAATTCTTTCACCTTTTTCCATAATAGTTTCATAACCATATTTCAGACTTGGAGTGTTCCTGTCTCTCAGACTTCACATCTTTTTATTCTTCAAGACCAATAATACATGAACATCAAGGGCGGATCCAGCCCCTAGCTGAAGGAGGGGCAGTTTGAAAGAGGGGGCGCCAACATCATACAGGGGCTGCATACTCATAAATTTGACTGACCTCATTTCTCAGACCAACTCCCATTGCCGCAGTTAAATATAGCTATACGGTTCGAAATTCTGGGGACCTTTATTTATTTTATTTTTTTTTTACTTTTCGGGCAGTTTTTACTTTACTTTTAGGACTCAGGGCGCATTTTCTTGTATTGAGGGGCGCTAGACTGGTCATAAGGGGGCAGTTGACCCTAGTTGCCCCCCTGGATCCGCCCTTGATGAACATAATTAGCCTTCTGTTTTGTAATTAAGTGAAAAATATTTTGGACAACCAAATTTCCTTCTGAACCAAAATGAGTGAAATGGTTGCCCCAAGACAACACTAAATGTTTTAAAAATGGAGGCCTGGGCTATGAGGGGTACTGTAAGGTAGGCTTAGCATAGCACAGCTGCTGTACCCTGTACATACAGTATTAAAAGTTGTTTCCCAAGATCTAGGCAGGAATGGCATATAAATGCTATTTCTGGGTTAAGTTTCAACCAAGTAGTTCAAGTCAAGCTAGTCTTGACCTTTTTTTTTCTGTTTTGGTTCTGACAGGCTTGTTTTCCCTACTCCATTACTTTTGCTGAGCACCAAGCACAATGGCAGTTGGTTCCACTTTAAAGTCTTCAGTGAGACCAGGCTGGGAATCTGTACGTTGAGTGTACATGAAATGCCAAATGCAATAAAAATTAGTGCCTGAGCAAAATTTATGTCCTCGGTTATTGACAGTGGCATTACTTAACTTTTTCATTGGGAGAGGGAAAGTGCTGAAGTGGTGGGGCAAACGAAAAGGCTCCTACTGTATATCGAGTGCCATTGACTGTTGACCAGCACATTGCGTACAGAGAACACTTTGCCTGAAATGTGTTTCAGATTGCATAAAATGGTACTTCCCAGCTGTTGTTTTTACTACTAAAAAGTGCTGCTATCAAGAGGTGTTTGTGAAGTTCTTAAACATTTTGCCCAATATACTTTTTACATAAGGGGGGTATACAAGAGCCACTGCTGATGCCACTGGTAATCAGTATAGGTTGATTTAAAATTCCTTTAGACAGAATAGATTGCAATCCCCCTTGTCCCTTTCTGTTTTAATGGGGCCTATTGTTCATATCATCATCAATCATCATTATTATGACTCTTATAACAACCAATTTTGACACCACCCCTTAATCATTGAGGGACATGTCATTTGAAATCATGGAAGTCTTATATATGCACTATTCCCTAAGATAAAATACTGTTTCATTGCAAGTAGTCGTGATTTACTTTTCAGGTGTTCTTCAAAGTATTGTACATGCAGTGGGCCACACAGACAGAGCCAATTAGTGAATGACCAACCTCACCTCAGTTGCTAGCTGTTACACCCATAGGTGAGTGAAAATAACTGCAGGATGTATTAAAACAAGTCTTTCAATTTCCAAAAGCATGTTTTCCCAGCCAACTTCCAGGTAGTACTTCCATGGTTCACAACACTATAGCACAGAACAATCTACCTTGTGCTGTTCAGAATTGCTCGTAACGTTTTCACGGCTTTAATTAGCACCATGAGTGGTGGCTCTATGTTGGGACAAGAGGGGGCTTTTGCCCTCCCTAGATTTTGTCCTTGGCCCCCCTCACTCCCCCTCCCCCCGCCCAAATGTTAGCTGGTCAGAAAGGAGTTGGGTTTGGGTTTACTGAAAAGAATTTAAATAACATACCTCTCCAGAGACTACATTTTCCATTCAGAGATACAGAATGCTAAAATCTCAGAGCTTCCAGGGGCGAAGCCTGTTTGATCCTGCCTACTGTAAGAGGTGATGAAAGGGAAAACTAACTTGTACTTGAACTGTACTTGAAAGTAAATTTAAACTTTGAATTTTATATTGAGTTGACTGACACAATACTGTCCGTGACATGTTCATGTTGGGTATAGTTAAATTTCATCTTTGCTATCTAGAAACTTTATATCTATATTTACTAAAATATTTGCACAGTTTATGAGCATTGTTAGGCCTTTATCAATATCTTGTTTGATAATGATGCAGATCGAGTTGCAGTATCAATTAATTGTCCACAAAGCCTGAGTGAATATTATTTTCTCCCAATTGCAATATACCCACTATGGTAATGTTTTGACGTTGCCAACATTTTCAGAATTATAATTGTAATGTGCTTGATTAGTTTACCTTTACAAATTGGGCTAGTTGCTATGTTGATATGATGTGCTCCTTCCTTGAAGACAAGAGCATTCACCCCAGTATACAGTACAGAAGTGTACAGTAGTTAGACTGCCCTGTTTCATGATTGGCTATAGAGTCAAGTGACAATATTCTTTCCTGAAAAAGTGCAATTTACTTAATTGCTTGGTTTGCCCTGAATAGCCAATATTATGGAATGAGAAGAAAATTGTGAGATACCTCCTTAAAAACAAGCCTTGCCTTATTATCAAGTTTACAGTAGTAAGTGTGGTTATAGTAATTGAAAATCATCCAAAAATTCATCCTGAGCTGCAAACTTGTCATCTCAGCTGTAAATATTATATTCCATTGAATTGCAGCATTGACATCTACTCCTGTCAAGGGCCACTATGACAGTATATTAGAGCCAGTTTGTCCCTCATCAGCAACTACAGGTCATTATGAAAGCCAAACACAGGGAGGATTGCAAATGGCTGTTCAACTTTAAACCAATAGTTATTGCCCAAGACTAGCTGAACTTTCATTGAGTTCAGACAAACATCATACATGTCCTATACGCACGATTCCCTTATACAACATGTATTACACAGGACGGTGTGTTTGGTCTAATGGTACTATGGTAGAGCATCCACCCCTCACGCCCAGAAGGCTCACTTCCCAGGTCGAGTCGTACCAAAGAGTCTAAAAAAGGAACCTACTGCCATTTTGCATGATCGCTGCTCTGTATAAGCAGTGGGGTAGGGAAAACAAGCCAGTGAGCCACAACTGGAAAAAGGCAGTGGCAGTTCGGCTTGAACCAATAGGTTGGAAACTGGGCAGTAAAACTCCATCTAACTACAACATGTATTACAGCCAGGGCTGGAAAAAAATATTTTCCAGGAAGGGAGTTGCATTATTTCCCAGGCAGAGAGTAAAAGTTTCCACAATTCTCCCTGCATTTTCATGAAAGGAAATTTTCCTCCAGATGTCCAAATTTTCTGGGAAGGAGCTTCTCAGCTTCACAACTCTTTTCAACCATGATTATAGCATTGTAGTACGTGCTGTAATAAGTCACAACATCCGGCATGGTGCCATGCAGTCTCTTTCCAAGGGAATGATGAAATCCTTCATAATACTGTAGGCACAAGCAACCCAAATCTGTGGCCAAAACCCAGAGATTTGTCTGGGAATTATTTTGAATAAAATGTTATGAAAAGAAAAAATTGAAAATTTGGATTTTAAATTCAATGTTGATTTGGTTTTGAATATTAAATTTCAAGTTTTGTGATTTTTAAAGGACAATTGCATTTCCTTCAAGAATTAGAAGGAAGTACACAATTGGAATGTTATACTTGTCACTTTCGGGACAATAAATAACATACCCATCTATGCTCCCTTGAAAAGAATGGAAAATGTTTCCTAAAATGTTTCCCATATACAGTGGGGACCATCCATCATAACTGGGAGATGAATCCCCTGCCCCACCTCACTCCCCTTAGCATCTCTCTGGCACTCCTGGTTTACTGAACACTTATGGCAAAATAAATTGCCAAAACACAAAGGGTCATTCAAGATTTAAGCATGGAGTTGTTTTGCCCTCTACCTAAACAAAAAGGGATGGGGGTATTGGATTCCAGTCTTCCCTTGTCTTTCTTCAGTGGAAGTGTGATGTCTTTGTCACAGTGTGGGAGGAGGGTGCTTTATTTACTGTAATTGTTCATAAAGTTCTAAAGCTTTGACTGTTTTCATGACAGTAAGCATTTCTTCTGGAGTACAGTACCGTAGCTTGACTGTCAGATATGCATCTCTCTTCTACTCACAGTAGTTGTATTTCCTTTTATTTTTTAACCTAGCTAGGCTACTCTCATCATTTCAAAATGCATTTATGAAGTCAGAAGTCCTATGTTTTTTTATTATTACTTATTTTATCTTTTATTCCAACAATATACTACCCAATCTGTTTCTTTGGGTGTTAATTCTGAAAATGCAAGTTTTTCTAGTGATAACTGATTGACCATTTTCAAATGCAGTCACATGCTTGCAAAACATATATACCTGCTTTCCAACGTGCTTTTGAAATGTCGGACATTAACATCAAAAAGCTGACCAGAAAAGAAAAAATCCTTTGTTAAACAGAATTTGTTTTGTAATTTTTTAATGTGCTGTATAGGCCCAGTCCTGGCAGATCTGCAATCACTGGGTCTTCCCATTTTAACCATACTACTCCAAGGTACATGACTGCTGTTGTCATTTTCCCACATTGAAAAGGCAAAAACAGTCATCCCAAACTTACTGTATTTTGAAGCAAAGGCTAAAGCTCACAATTTTCTTTTCACCTTTCTTAATTTCTTAAAAGTATCTTTAATAATTTTTAGGACTTCAATATTACATATTCTAGGAAAACCAAGCAGTGACTCCCCCAAAATGGCACGTGACCGTGAAGAGCCAATCATGAAAGAGGGATGGTGTACTACACTACTTCAAGTTGGGAGACTGCTCTTGCCCTTCAAGCTTTTCATTAATCATGCTTTGATATCAAAGAAGGGCAGAAAGAGGATCTGAGATTTCCCTAGATTGAAACAGTATCAGGAAACTGCATGGTAGGAACATTCACCATTTGCATTTGGCATGAACACATCCATGGATAAAAAATACCATTACCCAAGTTGCAAATTTTTGCCATTTGTCAGTTTGTTAGTTTTTTTCTTCATTCATTTATCTTCAAAAATATGATATAAAGGATAAAAATGTAGTTTTCAAACTTTGCTAATTGCTCCATTATTATTGCCTGCTTGGACAAGAGGTGACTTGAAGTACAGGTCTAAGTGCAGTACAATCTATTTTGTCAACAGTTCAGTTGAAGATTTCTGGATTGCCACAATGAAAATGACACTGATGAGGCAGAGGCAGACAATATAATGTGTGGGAGGAAGCAGTCAAGTCTAAACATGAAAGAAGACTATCTAGGTAAATTCACTATGCATTGGTTTCAGTTTCTTTAAAAAGAGAATCCTTGTACCTGATGGAAAAATATCAAGTTTTTGTTAATCTGTTTAATTTCCATTTTGATCTGGATTCTGCTCAAAATATTTCCGGAATGGTAGTATTGCCTATCCCCAGTTCCAAGACCTTCTGACAGTAATACCAACCTCACCTCTGAAGCTCTGGCCTTGTCCAGTTAATCAAGTTTTGGCACCACAAGTTTGAAAGAAATCTTTTATGAGTTGCTCTCTCTTCAAGAAAGTGAGAAATATGAGAACAATTTCATCTTTTTGGAATTTGTGACAAGGAGAATAAAGAAAAAAATTATAAGCCTGCTTATTACATTTAATTTGAAGAAGTACCAATGCAGATTACTAAGCAATCCAGAAAAATTTCAAGTAAGCAAGGAAACAAAACTCAGACAGAGCAAAAATATTTCTGTGGGCATTTCATATATTATTCTGTTTTTTTTTTTTTTGGCACAGGAGGACCAGCCCAGAGATCCACCCAAAGTTGTCAAGTTCACCTCTGCATATGCTAGTCATGTACAGTGTCACGTTCAACTGTTGGGGTGTAAGAAACACCTGGTTGATGCTTCCCAACCAGGATGGATTTATGCATGATTTTGAGTAACCTGGCAGAACCCAGAAAATCACATCAGTACTGGAAAAGATTGCTTGCCTTGCTTGCCATTTAATAGTTTACATCACAAAAGCAATTTTTATTGGCCAAATGTGTTTTGTGTATGAAGTTTTGTGAATAGGAAGATGGTGTGATACCTGAACAGTATTGCCAACCAGCTTGTAACTGTATTGAAGCCTTTCATTTATATGTTATAACATCAGCTATACCTGAAATTTAGGTCTGAATTTTATTCCAGTTACTAAAAAGAATGAAAGAAATAACTTGGGACTATCATATCATGCACAATAAAGACAACAAGAATATAGGAACAATTTTTGGTGCACTCAGTGGAGCATGTGTCTTTTAATTTGTAAGCTTCAAATGAATCATAAGTTGAAGCAGAGGTTCCTACATTTTTGGAGACTAACTTTTGCGTTTTCCAGCACAAAATATTAAAAGAATTTGCTGAATTTTTTTTTTTCTTTTTTTTTTTTTTTTGGGGGGGGGGGGAGCTGTTACATCAAATTATGAAAATTTGTGAAAATTTCCATGAATTTTCATGACTTGGTTACCACAATTTTTGAATTGGAAAACTTTACCAGGCCCTGGAAAATATTTTTTTCAAATTTCATGACTTTTTAGCTTTTCAATGATGGCAGGAATCCTTCTAAAGGTGTTTAAGTCATTTGTTTAATAGAGACATTGGTATGCCAAAGGAAGTGGAAGTTTGAAACTGCGTGTTCAGGATATTCAGATTGATAATTATAGATTATTTATTTGTAGTAACTGTACTGTGTAAGAAATACCCATGCATCATCCTGATCTGTGATATCAAATTCAAGAATGCAGAGTGGCTCATATTCCGACAGAGAATGCAGTCTGATTCAACAGGGTTTTGTGTGCTCACTTTGATGATATACCCTTCAAACAGTAGACCAGGATTGTGTCTGCGCAATGAAAAGTTTTAAACAGCTGTGGGTGGCTAGAATTAAAAAAGGTTGGGAGAATGTATGAAATAGTGAGAGGACTTGACCTAACTTGAATATTCTACCTCAGAAGTAGACCCTAATTCACATTTAAAAGATATCCTGTAAAAGAATGTTTCAAATAAATTTATGTTTAATACGGTGAAGTAGAATGTTGTGATAAAATTCTTAACTCAATTCTTCAGATGCTCAAAATATATGCAATTAAAGTTATCAGATTTTTAATTCAATTTTTGTGAACTTGGAGCAAGCTTGTGTTACATATCCTACACTTGCACTGATCAAATGTGTTTTCTTAAACTTCTTGTGCAAATGATCGAAATATTTCTTTTCTTAGATTTGAATATGCCATGAGCAAGGGTGCCAGTGGAAAAACCAGCAAAATGGGAAGCTCCTTGCCAAGAATTGTTGAAAATTTGGAAGAATATATATATTTTTTTATAGACGAACATTTAATTTCCAGTGTAAATTTTATTTGTGCTGAAAATACACATTTCCTAGCTATCATCATGTTTGGAGCCCTCGCCATGGTTGGGACACAGAAACTTTCCAATCTTGAAATTTTCTATGAATGGATTAAACCAAATCCCTGTGGTTCATTTTGAATAAGAGCAATTGTAAAATCAGGACTTGATACTGTAAGCATTGCCCATCTGTGCTGTAACATTGATATCACTCCTTGAACAGTACTTCCTTCAGGTTCAGTACTTCATGACGTGCTTTGGGTCTGTGTTGCTACATTCATGTACCTTTTGCCAACATCCCAAGGACCAAATATGACTTGAATAAAACTTTTGATAACATTTACTTCAAGCATTGAGCAATCCATGAGAACTCTTTTATCAGCTCTCTTCCACTAATTTCGTTTAATCCTACACCTGATCAACAAGCTTGTTTATATGTGATATTGTGCAGTACTTTATGTGCCCCCACCTGAGTGCCATTTAGAAACCAGCCTGGTAGTAAATGGTGCATGCAGGTGCATGCATGGTGCCTCTTAAATTGGAGACTGTGGCACTGCTTCGATGGGTCTCATATATGTCCTAGCATCCATCACTGTTTGCTCTTAGTTATGGAGGGATGATGCAGAATTAAGTTGTTGCCATAAGCAGGAGAAAATATATTTGTGCAAATTGCATGCATACAGTATGTGCACTTGCTTACTGTACAAACAGCACTGCTGCACTTGAAGGGAATGTACTGAGCATATCCACAAAGATAGTTAGGAGTATGTAGCACTTTATATACATGAAGATCAGTACCAATTGGTTAAATTTTGATATGAATTGAAACAATTACTCCACTCTTATTGATCAATGTTTTTTGGGTACTGGTAGTTGTGTACTCAATCAATGGCATAAAAAAGCCCTGTAGAAGCATGGGGAAGCTAGACAGCAAGGGGGTGCCCAAATTCATTTTTCTTAAAGCCTCTAGCTCCAATATTCATGGGTGGGGGTTGGGGGGTATGGGATAGGAATGAAACCTTGCACACACAAGCTTTGAGGTGTTTGAATTCTCCATGGACCCCTGTGCATGGCCCACCCAGGTCCACCCTATACTGCTACCTAGAAGTCCCCAATAAGAATGAAGTTGTATGTAATTGTAGATTTTTGAAACTCAATTCAGCTTTGCTGAACTTCTACTGCAAAGGTGCACTAGGCTGATGTTCTTGTTTAAATCGGAGAAGGACCTAGCGTGTGTAGAACACAGCTTTTAAAATATGGCTTCATTGTGATCCTTTTTGAAGTCTGAAAACAAACTATGTAAAAACTTGCTGCCCTTCAGAAAAAAGTGGAATGTGATCTATTGGAAGTTTGACCATTCATTTTCTAGGGATGGATTTGTAAACTTCAAAAAGGAGGTGGACTTGTTCTTGTCAGCCTTTCAACCTGCAGGACAGTGTGCATGGTAAGTATCACCTCCTCCTTCCCCCCCCCCCCCCCTAATTTTGGTCCAGAATGCTAATAAAATACGCTAGGTGCATGCTTGATTCTATATGAGAATGAATGGCTCGTGGTATTGCAAACTCAAAATCATCAAAACAGCCCCTGTTATTCTCATTCAAAAGAAATGGTAGGTAGGCTATACATCTGTGCTACAGGTCCTTGCTCCAGTGAAAGCAATTTACAACACTACCATAACTGCTGTAAACCACTGGAAATAGATTCCTCAACATCCTGTAAATACCCCATCATTTTTCTGATCTACCTCTGTAAGTGAATAGCCTGACCCAACTAGTCTTCAAGACATATGTAAAGGTATAGGAAATATGTAATTCACTCATATCTCATAGTAATATTAAATGATTTTTGACAAAATTATAATAATTACTGGAATTCCTAAAAAGTCAATTGTCAGAATTATTACATAAAGAAAAAGATGAAAATCAGGTAGAGTACCATAATCTTACTGGAATCTTGTACCAGCTGTTTCACTTTATTGTTTTACACTTAAAATTTCCCATCAACATGCCATAATACATTTCTTGATCAACAAGCATGACAGTGGAAAGCTCATATTTTTTACAATAGTAGACACTATGATTAATTCCCAAACAAAACATAACTCTTCTATTTTGCATGTTGTTATGAATTCACTTCAAAAATGATACAAAAACTTGTTTTTTTTTTCAAAAAAAAAGTTTATATTTCAAGTGATATGAAAACTACTACCATCTTTGTAAATGAAGTTTTTAAAATGTAGGAATTTGAGGCTTTCATGCAATTACTTTCATGATATATCTTGCATCATAGTTTGGGTCTACAAGTTCATTTTTTGTCACTGATATCATGATATGCAATTCCCATCTCAATGTACTTCTGGGTGGCCTTTCCACTCCTATTCTTGCACTCCGTCACTGTACCTAACATGATGACACCGGCCGTCTTCCCCAGTCTCGAATATTGCATTAAGTAACTATTGAGAGTCATACGAAGCAAGTTTGAATAGTTGAATTCTCTAGGCAATCAGCTTGCAGTGGAGATGTAGTTCTCAAAGCCACCACACAGACCTGGCCTGCACTTTCTTCTTTAAAGAGAAGACATCAATTTTCCTTCCAGCCTAACATGAAGATAATGGTAGGTTCCCATGCATGAGTTCTGCCATATAGTAGGTATTGTAGGTGATTTTTTTTCAGAAAAGTTGATGCAGTTCCTGTAGTGCTAGTGCCTTCAAGGATACAAAGAAGAGCATAATATAAATAAGTAATATGTCACATGTAGTAACAACCTTTTAGTTTGAGTAAACTGTTGAAAATGTTGTACTCTTGAAGGTTAGATTACTCTGGTATGATATTTTAATTTACTTCATGCTATGTACATATAGCCATATTGAAGAATCTTGTGACCGGCAGAGGCTACTGAGCTGTAACTTACATGAATGACACATAGGCCTGGATTAATGTGATGTTTATTTCATATGATGTTAATTAAAATGCAAAATGTTCGCATATGAAACATGAGAGATGTACGCTAGCTTGTGAAGGGAATCTGTTTCAAAAAATATGGATACTCATGTGGATTAGTTATGAGAGAGTAACCTTTGTAATAAGTGACTGCTCTTCCATTGACCAATTCAGAAGATGCGGTAGGGAGCTAATGCTTTCATTACAACAGTTGCATGCACTGCAATTGTTATGATTTATTCTATGACAGGGTTAGTCTCTTAGCAACAAAAGTTTGTGTGCTTTTTGAGAAGCTAAAGATGTTAGCCATTTTACCAGAACTGGCTGGAACCATCTGGAATGAAGAGATTCACCCTTTAAAGAAGCCTAGCAGTGGCAAACATAGTTTGACAAAAAAAACTTTGTCATGTGGGGTAGCTAGGACTTTTTTTCTCTTATTGGGAGGGTGTGGGGGGGGGGGGGCTTTAAATGATTGATAGACTTATATTCAGTTACACTTCGGGTATCTGTGGAGAGAAGTTCTAATTGCCACCCCCCATTACCTAGTTAACAGGGCTGCATGTGTATTCTGTTACATGTAGAGCATTTCATTAGGCCATTTAACTGATGACATAGACCTGTTTGAGGCCTATATTATACCCTGATGTTTTAAAATGAGATTAGGTAATGGATTATAGCAAGCACCCTGAAAAGTCTTAAAATCTTTGGTCTAGTAAACTAAGTTCTCCTGAGGTTGGGTGTGGAAGAACTGTTTCAGTCAACCATCATGGCCAGACTATCCCTAGATGCAATTTGCTGTCACATGTCAATTAAGCATTCAGTGGAAATTGTTGGCATTATTACAACAGTACTGAGCTGGTTGGATAGCATTCTTATCCTTTGAACATGGTCAGTCCAATTTATTTCTAATCATACTGTATATAATGCTTTCATCAAGTAAACCCTTCCAAAACTTTTGTGCATCACACAACTAGTCTTTTTTGATTTTGTCCTAATTTAGGGGGTGAAAAGCCAATTGTTGAGCTAGCTAGGTCATCATATGTGATCTGAGTGTAGTCTGAAATCTGTCAATTCACACAAGTCTTTCTAATTGTGGGATATATTTTACTAAAACACTATGTAACTCAATTGTAGGACAAAGAGTGTTGTGCTTGAAGTAATTTCATACTGGCAATGACTAAAGTTTTGTCCCTTTCACAGCTGTTTAAGATATATCAGCCTTAATTTGAAGGTGTATCCCGGTAGAAACTACTGTAGCATTAATTATACACTCACTAAAATAACAAGGATCCACATGCAACATGATGGAAGTTGAATTTGTTTCTTGCTGTATTGTATCGGACCTTGGGAATTTGTGCCCATAATCTTGGGAAAATTTCTCCCTTGTTCAATTTTGTATGGCATATACACGTAAGTAATACTACACATCGCCAAGCAAAGGATTTTTACCATGAATTACTGTCAATGTCTACTAATTGCCATCGTATTTGTTCTTATCTCTTTACCTTACCTTCTCGCAGCTTTAAACATCACAAATTACTCGTTAATTAAAGTGATAAAGCGTTCCCTGGATGTCGTGCCGTCAATCTCATGTTAATTTTGGGAAAAGTTGCCCTATGACTTCTCTTGTTATTGCCGACGATTGTTCGTTGTATGTGGTATTTGCAAATGTCTTGCAGAAATCCACATCACCCGAATGAGTACCGTCTACTACTTCCATGCTTCAACTTCCCTCCGTCGATTGCACGAACATTTTTCACGGCCAAGGAGGGTGATGGCGCTGTAACAGTTTTTGATGCGCGAAGGAGAAAAGAACAATTCTAAAAACATGCTGCCGCCCCCGTTTCGCTCCACGATACAGTGTCTTTAAGTTTCATTAATGGTCTTGGTCGAGAACCTAACACCAGTTAGTACAGAATTTGCTACTCTTTTTTGAGTACGCCCTCCATACCTCTAGAAATTTTCAATTCTGGTTATTACTGGAACCCTGCAAAACAGTCAAGTTTAAAGCCAGCCCTCTATTTGAATTTCAAAGAAAAAAGGTATAATTACCTTGTTCACCAAGACTATTTCATTAACTGCCCCGTTGGGATTTAACTTGGGAAAGCTATCATGTAATTCTGGAATTTACAGTCAATTGTTTCTTCACTTTTCCTTTCCATAAATGCCAATAATTTCCCAATTAAACGGCTAAATAAATCGGATTAAACTCTCCACGGGATAAATTTTGCAAGTTTAAATCCTTTAAATGTTTGTAAGCCTAGTTGAAGGATCAATATCACCTAATTTAGATTAAGGTGAATGACATTTATTCGGTCACTGTGAATGCCATGTCGATCATTCTGAATAAACTTCAGGCAATCTGATTGCTGAGGACCAATTGTCTGATGAAGAGTAGAAGGTACAGTAAAAAAGACATCCTCACCTTCGAGATGAACTACTTACAAGGACGCTCCAGCAGGCCACATTCCCAAGGACCCATAATAGACACCTATTGATCATAATACGTAAAATCAATAAAGACGACGAATCCAAGTTCACCTTTCAATGGTTAATTGTCCCTTACGGACTCATGTGTGCACTTAAATGGTGCTTTAGGTAAATTAAGTGAGTTGCAATCCCTTGCAAGGTGTCACGATTTTTGCACGTCCCGTGCCAGCTCCTATTTCTTTTTTATTACATGTGAGGTTTTCAACAATTATTATTATTCGGTTGAAAACCGTTCAACTGTAAAGTAGATGATTATGGCAGGTATAAAAAGTTCAAAATTGCAACACGAAAAATAATTGCGGATCCTAATTCAACTATAAGACCTTTGCCAAGTCCCAACAAAAATCATCGTTTGAATAATTTCCTAAACAAAACACAAAAAACACAAATTCCAAACTGTCTGAAGAAATTATATATTTGAAAGAAACCATCTTCTTTATAAAAAAAGAAAAACTTACGCCTTTAGACAAAGGTACTTAACAGATTTTGGTAAGGCCGATATTCAAGCAGGGAGCTGCCATTAACTTCTCTAGAGTGTCTCACACAAACTGTAGCCCCCAAAGACCGAACGGAAAATGTCTTCAATAGAAACATGAAAAATGGAGGCACATGTTGCTTGAAAATTTACAATATTTTATTGGATTTATCTATTGGTTATCAAACTCGAACGTGGGACAGTATAGTTTCCAAGTCAGGAATGAATTTTATGAGAGAATTCTTAATTCGGGTCTCAATTTACCAGTGGCGTAGGATGCAATATGGAAGTGGGCGGAACATTTTTGGACTATGCACCTCACTCTATCCCATTTACCAAAAGGTACATTTTTATGCTATTTTTTTTCGCTTATTTCCACGAGGAAGAACGGTTTTTACAGAAAATTATATGCTATAACTCTTTTTCTTTTCAAATGAAACTGCGCACTGAAAAGGTGGAAATACTCGTTTTTTGCCAGTCATACTACGCTGGACAACAATTCCAGTATCTCTATGCTCTCTGCAAACATTGAACATTGATAATATTTTGACAATTAAATAAATGCACTGCAAAAAATAAATGTATTCTTTTAATGCCCTTTTAAACAAATATTTGTAGAAATGGTATTGCAGAAAGTTTGGGATTCTTGGTTTTCTGTAAGGAAATTTAAAAAGGGGTTGACTGAAGAATCCGCGCTTCTTATACTGGTGGCAAATCTGAGAATACTTGCAGGAAGACTGAATATAGTTGTTCCTTCATAATGTTATCTAAGACCTATGAACTGACACTCTGCAATTACATTTCAAAAGTTTTCCAAACTTTCTTGTCCTTGTTAGACAAAATATTTCAAAATCAAGAGCTTACACTGGAGAACATTGGAAATTTTATGAAAGACAATTTATAAAATAACAATATAGCTGCCGGTGTTTCTTGATGATGTGTTGACACATATGGTAAATATCCGATTTTGTCATTTACAGAGCTCGAAAAAGTTTACCAAACTGATTTACGGAGAAGCACTACTACATTTCAAATTGCGCTTTGCAGCGCGCAAAGCGGTCTGAAAAGTTTCCTTTTTTCAAGCAAATAATTACAAACATGGAACCTGTTCGAGAGATTCGGAGTTTCATGAAAGAAGAGTTGGGAAAATCACACAGTAAATGACTGGTGTCACAAATGGCAAATTTTCATTTTTCAGAGACAGCTGCGATCGCCATCTGCCTCCTTGTAGCTTTCAGTTCAATATAAATGGGCAAATAGCAAAATAATCAGAAAATTGGCAAATGAAAAGTTCAGTACCACTGAATGCAAATTTACAGCTGATGATGCGCATTCTACAATCTCTTTTATTTTTCATGAAAATTTTACAGTGACTATTGTAATGATGCTTTTGAGATTTCCAGTTATTTAACTACGTTACATTTGATGTTTGTCTGGTAGTTCGAATCTCGGTTGACTTTCTTGACGGTGAAACACGGGAAGCATACTCGGATAAGCTAGTCACGGTGTGCAACACATATATGTTGAGGAGTCGTCCTGTCACGTCGCCTGTGTGTACGTGTGGGGGTAATGTTCCTGGATAGAAATAGTGTCGCAGCGTCAATCAGAAAAAAATACAGGGTGACGATCGTGTGATGCTCGAATGGGGGAAAACGGAAAGATCATAAATCAGGCAGACGAAGGTCTTTCATCATCAATGTTTTGATACATTGAGATTTGGAGAAATGAAAATAAGGGGTTTTCTAACCCTGGAAGTGCGGGCTGAAGCATGTTTTCGTCTCATTTTCTACTGGGGGCTGTCGCACCCCCCCCCCCCTCCCACGGTCCCTTCCCCGCTTTCTACGCCTATGCAATTATAGATCAAATCAATTACAAATTATACGTTACACTGGGCTGGATCGACTGGTTCAGCAAAGCCAAGATTTTTGTTTGGGTTGGGCAACTTCAGAGCCTGATATCCAGTCTGGGGCGTGGAAGAAGCTATAAGGGGAAGGGATTACCTCTTTGAAAATTTTTTGAGATGTAATCTGGTGCAACATAGCATCATTTGAAGAATATTTTTCGTTCCATTTTATAGTATTTTTTAAGATTAGATTGGCAAAGGTCCCTACACCTCTCCCTCTGGTTACGAAAGTGATTTCATTTGGAGAACAAAACTCCCGGAACAGGCAAATAGTTTGCAGTGCTAATCAGTGGTTTAAATAATAAGGTCAAGTAACTATATATAAATTATAATTTCCGGTAATCGGGCTGGATCGGCCATGATGGTTCCCTGACGCAATACTTACACATACCTGTTGTGTTAGGAGTAAGCCATTTTAACTTTACCTCACAAATCTACAATCAAGTGGAATACATTTTGGCTTGCCCTTAAGCAGAATACAATTTCACTTAGAGAGCGGAATACATTTCACTTTAGTGGAATGCATTTCACTTAGAGGACAAGAGCAGTCACCCCAACTTAAAGTAGTGTAGTAGACCGTCTTGTTTCATGATTGGCTGTTGGGAGTCATGGACAACAATTTTTTTCGACAAATGTGAAATTTACTAGAAGTAACTGCTTGTTTGACATTGAATATATTCAATAAGGAAGTTATAACATATGATGAAAACTACTTTGAAGAGAAATAAGAGGAACATTGTGATAAGTTAGCTGTTGCTTCAAAATAACGGTTCGGGAGGCTGTTTTTGGTCTTTTAGTTGAATTTAATTTCACTTCGGCGGAAATAACTCCACGTCTATTGCATGCATTTTACTCAAACCAAATTCTGTTCCACTTGAGTGGAATATTTTCAACTGAAGAGGGCTACATTCCAATTACGTGCAAAACATGTTTATACTTTGGTGAAAGTATGTCTTATTATTTGAGTTCATGAGCCTATTTCACTTAGGTTAAATACTATAATTAATAAGCTAAATGGAGTTCTATTTCAGTGGAATGTAATTTGACTTAAATGGAACATAATTTCGCTGAAAAGGAATACAATTTCACTTAAGTGAAATTGCATTTAAATAGAATGACAAGTATTACTCATTTCAGTGGTATTGTATTTTACTAAGTGATAAAAACATACCAAAGTAAAAACAAAATTTAGCTTACAGTCAATAACGCGACCAGAAATACAGCCACCAGGTACTGAATTCGACCGTATATAAAAAAAGTGGAAAATTATCATCTGCGAGGTAAGTTAGCTTGCCTTATGTGTCTCCCCGTGTATTTTATCACTGTATCTCAATGTAACAGTCTGTCATCTCTCTGTAGCTTGACAAGGTTGGCAAGGAGCCAAGCTCATGTGAAGAGAGAGTCAGACGATTATGACCTTGGGGCGTTGACCTTCATCTCATTGTACAATAGCATACAAATCAATTCTGTTCATAAGTGCAATAAATGAAAAGATGAAATGAACTATTCTTCAGCATTGTGAAGGATGACAGACATTAAGTCTCCTGTACGACCAATACTGAAGAAATATATTTAAGGCATATTCTGGCGGCTTTTCATCTGGGTCTTTTAAGAAAAACTAAAATATTTCACATGCCAATCAAACCCGTCCTGATGACCCTTTTCCAAACTCGATAACACTTTAAATAGTGATTATATTTTGTTAAAGATTACCTCTGCTTTTCAACAAAGCCACATGATGCTTTGTTATGTAGACTCATTGTCTTAGAATTCTCTTGTTTTGTTTATAATCGGACTGCCTGTTTGCCTTGAAGTTTGATACTGTTGGAATGTTTGAATATCTTTCTGTAGATTTAGCATAACATAGAATATAACCAACAATGTTGTTTATCATTGCCTGCAAAGGCATAAAAATTATTAATAAATTGAATTCAATGTCAAATTAATGTACCGCGATGACATCACAGATTTCCCTTGGTGCACCAAACCTCAACAAAATGCATTCAAATGCTATATGCTATTGAGATATAGTTAAAGAGAAAATTTACCTGCAAATTTTAGAGTTAATGAATTTTGTCGCCGGAATATGCCTTTAACTGTCTACTAATCGGCTCAGGTCTCAGCTACCTCGATACACCGCTATGTTTTAGTATACAAGGTTTGAAGCCACACTGTAAATATATAGTGCTAAAGGTACTATAAAATGCCAACAGTCAATCTAAAAGTTAAAATGTCGCACCTACAAGTTTGTTTCATGAGTATTCCTAGTACTAGACTGTGTGGTCACCTACTTAACTGAAGTGACATCAAAAAGGGGCAAATGGAGGGCAGAGCGGGAAGATGATGGGGCAACAATTTTCCGCGTAGTCCGAAACCAAGCACGAAGCGAGAGTTTTCAGGGGTTCAAGGACTCGCTTTAGGGGCTATGGCGTGGTCCGGTTACGCACTATAGGTGCAGTGGCGTAGCTACTGGGGGGTAGTTCCCCCCCCCCCCCCCGGAAAATAATTTGGGGAAATTTGATGAATTTTCTTACTCTAACAAAAATTTCTCAAAATTTTTGTTAGAATAAAAAATTCTGAGACATTTCTCATACATAATTCATATTTTCATGCAGCAAATTAACCCAGATTTGAGATTTCGTCTTTGTCCCATGAACCGACCCTACTTGCGTTCCACAGAAATGTCCTCGCCGCGTAGCAGATTGAATGTTCTCTTGTATACGCGCGGTTTTTATGATCAGTGCATTTCAGTGCACATGAAGCTGTTATTCAGGAATTTAACAACAGCTGATACAGTACGAATAACACTGCAAAGCTGTAAACCCGAACTTATTCCCTTGCACACAGTCTCTGCGTTGTACACTTTGGGAATTCAGTAAAAGGATGTGAGAACTGACAAATCACTAACGTAGACCCCCCCCCCCCTCCCTCCCCCCACCGAGTTTATTATATTGTCCCGCAAGCTAGCAGTAGCTATACCGATTTTACTCTGTGTACATAACGATGGATGGGCCTGAAACAACCCATGGCCAACGATTAACTTAAAGTTAGTCTAGAAATTAGAATGAACGGGATCCATTGGCATACTAAGATTTTGTTACTAAGCCTTATCCTTGGAGGCTTACAGGCTAGTTCGAGAAAAAAGCTTTCTGCTCACTTGGGGTGTAACAATAAACGGGTCCATGAGTACCTTGTAGCCTTCTTCACTTAACAGACTGCTGTTCTAACAGGATATCCTGTGTGATCGAGCCACTGTTAGGTCTCCTTTTAGTAGCGTACGAAGGGGGGCCATTGGGCCATGCCCCCCTCACAGATGCCACTTTTTCTTTGTTCTTAAAAATGAGTAGTTATATATAACACAAATTTTACTTCAAAAGATAGCATGTGTGGCACCAGGTTGCATATAAGGACACCCAATTTTTCAAAAATTTTCAAAGAAGAAGGATTGCCTCTGCAAGTACGTCCCTCAGTGGTGCCAATATTTTAATTCCTACAAATAGGCAAATTCTGTCAAGTTCCAATTTTTACTTTAAAAGCTAGACTCTGTTTCCCACTGAGCTCATCGATAAAAATAAAGACCACATGTTTAGATTCTCTTTACAGGCATGAATACGCTATTTTTGACCATCTGAGGGGTCCGATTTTTTCGAAATTTTTTTACGCTCCGCGACAACCAATGGTGGCGTTTCGCTCAGTCTTTTGGGAAAAATTACATTTTGAGGTCAGATTACCCCTTAACTCTCTGGTCACTTTTCAGTTTGCGAACATATTTTGAAGGAAGGATTTTATTTGCAAACGACAAAAGAAGGTAGTGACTGGGTAGATTCTTCGTGTAAGTCTGGTAAGTCGGTTCATTATTCATAGGCTCCGTTATCTATAATAGTAAAAAGGTTCGTTGTTGATAAGTGTTTTTCATTCATAATTGAAAAAGTGGTTCAATTTCTATATTTGTTTAAAGTTTTCGATACTCATAATAGGAAAAGGGTTCAATATTCATAATAATTGAATAACGAACCTTACTTTTGATTTTGAGATCATGAACCTTTTCCTGAATTAGGCTATGAATAAAGAACCGTTTTTATTATGAATAAGAGTAAACCCTTTTATATGATAGTTTTTGAAATTATTTGCAATTTTGAACAACGAACCTTCTTTTCCTTTATGAATAGTGAACCTTATGAACAATAAACCTTTTTATCATTAATTTTAATTAACAGCGAACCTTCTATACAGTGAACCTTATTTTTACCGTTCATCATGTGATGAATAAAGACCCTTATGAATAATGAGCATCGTGAATGAAAAAAAAACCTTATAGATATCGAACTCAGTGTCACCCTAGCTGTGTCTTTGAATGTGATCACTGTGAAAATAATTAAAACACAAATCTTTTTCAAAAAGATAATGGCAGAAGAATAAACATCATATTATATGACATAACTAAATAACAGGAAATCCTTCTAAAAGATTGAATGTTAACCAAGCTATCATATACATACTTTGTTTGCGTCAGGAAGAAAAACAAAGAAAAGAAAATATACTTTCAATGTAAAATGAAAATGTGAATCACAGTTCATTCTGCGACTACGTTATTCTTCATTCCTTTAATCTAATCACTATGATTTTAAAGTGTTTTGATCAGAACCAACCGAATCACGAAAGAGCCCATGCATTGAAAAGTCCAGTAAATTACTGCTTTTTCCCGGGACGATAAATAAAAGTTTCGGTTAGAATTAAAGTTCAGTGAAGCACAAATATATGGCTTGTTTTGGCATAATCTTGAGTCAGAATTACAAAACAAGGACGAAAACCTGTCATTTTGGTTGAATAAGGGTCGTCCCCTTTTTCCCTTGGGACCTACTTCCAATAGGAGGATTCGTTCATTGGACGGATTAACCCACATTCTTCTTGAACAAAGACGCGTTAAGCCAAACTCTTATTATCTTTCAAATGTCCTGATTTGTATTAGATTTAAAATACATGACAATCACAACAGTTTTTCTTAAATGAACCTTATATTTACTTTTAGGTTATTAAGTTAAATAAAAGTTTTAATGTGCTATATTTCAAGGGATCTAGTTTTTTATTTGGCTATGTTGGATTTTTGTTTTCACCTATAGTTGCAACACGCAGTCACTATTTTATGTTACTTTAACAGGTTATTGATGAGTTGGTCATTGATGTAAGTGGAATTACTTTTGATTCACAGTTTACTCCTTTGGAGTTATGAATTAAGAATATTAGCAGATATGACACACAAGGCGCAATTCATTCCAGTCGGTGTCTACGTTTAGTTCCACAGTCAGGGTAGGGGAACTATTTGGTTGACCCCCTTTAATGCTTAAAAAATAAGGAAACAAAAAGACAGTCGGAATTTAAGACTGTAAACTTTAATATGTTAGAGACTTAAATATGTTTTTCGCAACTAAAGTCCAAAAAATTAGTTTATTCAAATCGAATTAAATATGTGTTTCACAACTGGAGACCTAAAACTTATTTTTCTCTAAAGGGAAATCTCCTCCCCTCAAAAAAACAAAAAGAAAAAAAATACAAAAAAAAAACTCGTGACACAATCTTGCTTACAAGTCTAACGACAGATAGGTTTATCTACAAGTTGATTATCAAATGTTTATTAATAGATTTGTCGATTTGTCAACTTGCTGGACATAAAATAATGCGACAATACTGGAATCGGTTAAAATTTGTTTAATAGATGTTGATTTTATGGGTTAATTGTGAGGTTAAATAGGCCTACCACTCGCTTAATTGGCGGGTAACCCACCACATCGCTGACTAATTATCTGAAAACAATTGCTCACTTTCACTGTTGTCATGTACGTGTCAAAGTTTAGGTGATCATTTAAGCAATTGATTTAAGAGTGCAGAGAACAAAGAACCCCCCTGTGCTAATCTTGTCCTAATTGACATAAAAATGAAAATGGCAAACTTGAGAAAGAAATTCATTTTAATTCAGAGTAACCAATTAGATGGGAATTGCACCTAAACAGAAACAGTTACATGATTTCGAGGAGGGGGACTCATGGAAGGTTTTCGCCGAGAAAAAGGACCATGACCCAAACAATGTGCGCAAATTATTTTAAAACCTGAAAGGGGGAAGGATGAGCTGCATAAAATTCCCTCTTCTACCCACAAATGTCTCATCACTGAAACCACGAATCTTGCACTTTGGAATACTGTAAGAACAAGTTGCAGAGTTGCTCTTTCTTTAAAAAATCGATTTCTTTTTCGACCAAGCCTTAGCCTAATTGCAATATCCATTGAACCTACGGCTACGACCAAGTTTACCCACTTAGACTTGTGTAAATCGTAGCTATGGTTTCAACAGAGTCCCCCTGTCATCCCGAACACTTCAACCGGGCCCTGTCAATAGTAGGGGCTTTTGGTACATGTACAAGATACACACCTGGGTTACGAGCGATGCACTATGAAAGAACTCAAATGTTTTCCCAAAACAAATGGCCCGTTGGTAGGAACATTTACCTCCTGGAAAGGGTTTCTATTGATCGGATGATTAACAGAGTGTTGTTGAGCCATTGTACGTGATTGCAGTATGTTCGTCTGGCAACCATGCCGTTAAGACGTGATTCCTTTCAGTACAGCTCCAGTCGAGTCACGTAGGAAGGCAGGATTTTGCCAATATTTATTGAAAGCATGGAGGGGAAGCGGAGGGGACCCTTTGGAGGAGAGTATCAGTTTTTAGACCTCTAGATGCAAGATGTTGCAAAATTTAAATCCCAAACGTAATGCAGTCTGCATTTGTCATTTTTGTCATTATTCTTTGAAACTTCTAGGTGCGGGGTCAACTACCAAACACCTTCCTTGGCTACGCACTTATTTCTTGTAACACTTTGGAAAAAATATTAGTTATTAGAAGCCTTTGATGCAAAATGTTGCAACATTTAAGCCTCAAACGTGACACAATTTGCAGTGGTCGGTACATTTTTGCCATATACTACGGTCATGGGGAGGGGTCAACCCTCACACCCTTTTTTCGCTACGCATATATTACTTAACTTTTTTTACTTACAGACGGGCGTCAAGGTACGTTTCTAAAATTGCACTCATTGTTGCAAACAAATCACGGAGTCAGACAAAGTTTTTACGGGGTTCTTTCAGAGGCCTACTAGGGGAGGATTTGCAATGGAAAGATATACTGAAATGCAAAACGGTAATGGAAATTTTGTGTTATAGGAGACTGACAGTTTTACAGGGGCTCCATTGCACAGCAACCCCTAGAAATTTTCAAAGTAGATCCTCTAAGCTTGCTTGAATCCCAATAGATCAAAACAATGGTGAAGAGGTCTGAAGGTTGAAAGTTTGGTCAGTTTATTATTAATGCACCTTCGTGCTTGTTCGTGGGAGGAGAATCTCTTCGGAGTCACTTTTTGCTTTCGTAGTTTGACATCCAGTCGAAGGGACGTTTGAAAAAGTATAATGTCAGCCGATAGTTAAATGAGTGGTCCGGGATTCTTTCTTATGAAGTTCTGGGTGGGGTTCTCCTTTGAGAAATATTTTCTAATTTTAGGCTACAAAGTTCCATGCAAAATGGTGGTATCGTTGTACAATGGTGTGGTTATGATTTTTTTGTCTGGCCAACTGTAGGGCTGAAACGTCGGTCTGGGGGTTATGTGGGGAAATGCATGATTTCCCCTCCCCTTGTGATTTTTTTTAATATTTCAGTACTCTAAGATGCATTCTGGTGCAACACTTAGCATCATTTAAAGGCATAATATTTTGTCTAATCACAACAAAAAGAAATCAAAAGTTTGGTTGCGGAGGAGGGGGGCGGAATCCCCCTCTCTAGCTAAATCACTTTTTTTTTGTTTTTTTTTTTCTTGTTTTTGTTGAAAAAATTTACATTGGTGTTGAAATGGAGAGCAAATTGTGACAACTGCCCACAAGGTCCCCTGACGTTTTACATTTTCATTACAAAACTTTCATGTGGGCTGTTATACAATAAGAATTGAGAAGGTGAGTATTGTGCCTCAGTGCTAAGTAATAGAAAATTAAGGTTTTACTTATTTCTCATGGAGTTGTTATCACAAGGTGTTGACAATTAGAACAGGTATTGAGTCAAAGGTTTAGAGTGCCAAAATTTTGATAGTTTGTGAAGGATCTGAGATTATTCTGGTAATTTGAGAACAAATTGCGACAGAATAAGATTAAAATAGATGACCCACAGGATCGATTATCCATATATGACACATTTTATGAAAACCTTGAAAAAATAGGGGGTACGGGATGGACCCTTGGTTCCAAATGGGACGTAGCCACATGGAAAGATCTTCGTATACCAAGCTTTTCATAAGATCACTGTAATTATTAATACCCTATACTACGGAAACCACATTGATCTACGAGTGTAATCAGGTTGGGAGTGACCCATTGAGCAAGAAACGTTAGGTAAGGATTTTCGTATTGTTGATTTCTCGGTTGAAACTAAAATACAGTAAATTCTGACATCGTTGGGTGATCTTTCACCCGTGGTTGGGCCCATAGCATTCTATTTGCAAAACTATTGGGTAAGGAACTTCCTAAGTAAGTTACAAGTAAAATATGTCCCTCAAGGACTCTTTTACTAACTCTCCCTCACCTTAACCAAGAATAAATAGAGGAAGCGCATGCTCGTTAATTGATGAAAAAGTCTTTTTTAAACTGTGTACCTACAATTTCATTACTAGACAGCTGGTCTTATTTTTTATTTTTAAGTGTTTGCAGTGGCAGTATGATATAGCATCAAATCCAAGGGCGTGTACAAGGGAAATCCCCTTAGCCGTGTTTCATTTCTTCCCTCGAGAGTGAACGGTTCCTACTGTTTCAACAGAATTTCACATTTTAGCCACATCAAAGTCATCTGGTCGCTTTCAGAGTCTTGCCTCCCACGGGCCTGGAGAGTGTTGTCACATCCCAAGGTACGTCGCTTCCTGCAGGGAGCACAACTATTTTTCAAGATTTAATTTGATTTTGGTCATTCGATCTAACAGGAGGGACTGTTGTAACCGCGGTTTTATTGTCGTATCTAATATCACCGCACACATAGAGGTTTATGCTGGGCCAGGACTAGCCTTTGTCAAGGCTTTCGGCCAACAATTATTTTCTCATTATATAGTTCACCGTAACGTTACACCCTCTTACTATACCAGGCTCCGTACTTTTAACCCTCACATGGGATCTGCGTGGCCTCACATATCTGTCCGCCGTCATACATGCCCGGCCTCAAATCCTTTTCCGGTGTACAGAGGAGGTAACAGTCAGTGTGTTTCCAGAGGGATGGCGAGGGTACAAAATTTCGTCGGAAAGACTCGACAGAAGCAAGCCCAGGACGGAAGCGACAATCTTTACTTTTACTGGAAAGTGGGGGGGGGGGGCATGACCACTTCTGTGAAATATTTATTATGTAAAAATCTTCAGTCAATTGGTGTATTAACAAAATTTTGGGTGTCCCTCTGTCCCCAGAATTGATGCCCACTGTCCCAGGCCCCCAGCTTGCAGTTTAGCAGTTTAAGTGGCCCATGACAAAGGGGGCACAGCAAGTCAATCTTGACTGAGAGCAGACTGAACGTCGTTTTCACGAGCCGTCCAAAGAGGAGTTCAGGACTTTTTCCTTTATCTAATAGTCCTTGGCTGCATGGACGTCCGCAGAAATTTTTACAAGGTCATTCATGGATGATTGAATTGTGTACACTATCTAAGCGGAGCGCCACCATCGGCTGGCGCGGAGCGTACAAAAAATTTTGGGGCTTACAAACCCTCCAGATGGCCGGAAACGACACTTGGCGAGTGTTAAAAGCTGCATGTACCCAGCCCTGAAACAGGAATTTCATATCTGTAATTTTGAGATTTTTAGAATTTTCAATGTAAAAAATTGTTGAAGAAAACTCTGCCTCTCAGTCACAACCTCGCACGCCTATGCACGATAAAACTTACAACTGTCAAACAGCCTATATAGGCCTATATCCGTTACCTAATTATGAATCATACCCCCCCCCCTCCCCAATATTCACCTTGTATATCCCAGTTACATCCGCTAGTCGCCACTTGAGATCAGTACGGGATCAAACCAAGACCAACGCATTCATCAATAGTCGGATACCATATGCACACTACATACTTGACAACTAGTACATTTTGGCATAGTTTTTACAATTACAAATTTCCAAAAGATATCACGAATGATGGTCCCCAAATTACAATTTCACCATTCAGCATACAATCTTAATCTTCCCTTTTGCTATTCCTGGTCAAATGTCCGCATATTTCAGTAGAAACTGATGCTGTGAGTGAAGATATTTTGATGATTTATTTTTATATATTTTTTAATTTTTAATTATTTTTTTCACAAGTTTGATTTTCCAGGGGGGGGGAGTGCCCCCCTTGCCCCCCTTGCCGACGCCCGTGCTTGGCTGAAATTTATCTGAGTAACTATAAAGAAAAAACTTCAGTTCTAATACAAAGTCTTAACATAAAAAAATAAAAATAAAAGGTCTTCATGCTTGTATTGAGGGTGTAGGGAAGGGACGGAAGCGCACTTCTTCCCCGACACTTTCGACCGAAAAAGCCCCTTCTCCGAGCTTCCTAAGCCCTTGATCTACCCACCCAATTAACTACTACCCACCCAACTAACTACCATATAACTTTTAACTTTATTGCTCATTCTCAAATCACTTTGCATAAAAAGGCGACGATTTTGTACACACAAATTATTTGACTGCGTACCCAAGGGGTTTTCCCCTCCAAGGGGTTTAAGCTTTGCGAATAACTTCATATTCCTTTGCCACCTCAAAAATTGTTACCCCTTGGAAAAATTTTCCGGCTCCTCCCTTTGCCGTATAGAGGCTTTTCACATGACGTCATAATACTCTCCGGCGGCCATGTTGGAGTACGTGTAACTACGTAGTAAACCACACGGGACGCGCTCGCTCGTTGAATTTGTATACACCGTGCATGTCACAGTGCACACTGTGCAGTGCGTTCGGCACAAAGCCACGTGTATTTGGCATGAATGTCCCCCAGCATGGCGGTTCAGTGACGCAATTGCAAAGCCTCTATACGAGCATAGCATAGGGCATTGAACTGTATTGTTAGTGGCAGCAAAATAGACCCCGTCTACTGACAATGTTAATGAAAGGGAGGGAAAGCTTCAGTGTGATTGACATGTGACCAAAGTTTGCTTTAAAACACAGGGACGACACAGGGAGGCGTCAGGGGATAGCAGGGGCGATCACCCCCTATATTCGCAAGAAAATGTGAAAAGAGAAGGAATGACAAAAGAAGAAAAAGAAACACTCAACTCGTGCCCCCCTCCCCCCCCCTCGCCCCATCAAAATGCCCTGGCGCCGCCCCCGGTGGGACGACATTCTAAAATAGAGCAACGCAATGATGAATTGAAATATTCTATATAGGGAAAGATTTGCGGTGGGCCTTTTACTGTGGTTTACAAGAAACTTTCATTCTTATGCTCTCAAAAGTGCAAACATCAAAGCACTTCTCTGTTCCTCACAAAGACCCTCATGGAAAAAAGGCCCTGGCCGCCGGCCGGCTCGACTAAAATCAAGTGGTTAAAAAGTGGGCCGTAATTTCCATCTAGCTTAACTCATGGAGGCATGGTCCTTTCCTTTGTATTCACAAGAGTAGCATAAAGTAATGAATAAATGCACTGTTGGTCTGTGATCTCACCCATCCACCACATGCTTTCGCCAATGCTTTCACACGCAAATCAGAAGCGTAAACAATACCAAACGAGATTTAATTATATTCAGAAAAATAATTTAATTAACAACAAAATTAGAAAGGTCAATTTTCAAAAAATGCTAGAATAATTTATACACAAAGTATACACACGTTAACACAGATCAGGATAGTATCTACTTAAACCTTCAGTACCAAGGGAATTTTATTATCAGTAAGGTTTGTACGCATTGAACACGATACATCCCTATCATCCTGCTCTATATTTATACAAGATGTGTTTCAAAAATGACTTCATTCTTACAAACATCATTTGTACTTATTCTTTCGTGCATTGCATTAGTTTCCGTCATATAAAGTGAGCTCGCACTTTTCATATTTGAATAGTACACGCATTAATTGCTAAGTCCAATATAAACAGTCGCGTGACCAAGAATGATACTGAGGATGGTTTTGGATCACATTAACGGCTAAAGTGAGAGACACATCGGAGACACAAAGCAGGGAGTTGCAACTCCCTGCACAAAGCATCCCTATCTTCAAGGGTCTGTGCGCCCTGCTCAAAGGCTTTGTCCAGTAATATAGGGATATTTTACAAACAAAAATGAAATCTTGGATGTCCTTTAATCGTCGCCTTTACTTGGTATAAGTCATGTTGGAAGCCATTGCATTGCTATTTTCATGACAGCAAAGTTGACCTTTTCCGGGGAACAGGTCAGAAATGTATTTTAACGTGTTTTGTATAAATTTAATAAAAAGTTTGGAGAACAAACGAACTTTTATGACTTACATATTGAAGTTGTCATTGCAAAATTCATCTTTTTAAAGGATCCAGACTTAATTTTAGTCTCCCAAGAAGATAATCAGCAACACAAAACTAAAGTAATGACATGCATTTGTACAAGAATAATTTTCAAATATTTTTCTAGTCATTTCTATGTTACTTCAAATATTACATCTTATTTCGGGTGGATCCAGGATACTAAAGAAGGATAACTGCAGGAGGGCAAAGTTTACATCTTCAATCGTCTACAATGCGGTTAATTTGTGAAAAAAACCTTAGAATTTGAACACTAAATGAAATAGCATTTACGGATATTTAGCAATGTAAATAATAATATGCATTGTATGTACATCTTGTAAAAAACAGAGGTAGTGTCACGGGAAGGGGGGGGGGGGCGCAAAGCCAGACAGCCTCCTGGATCGATACATTCTCTCCTTCTTTGGCTATCTCAAGTGAAAGACGTTATCATAAGGCGTATTAGATCCATGCACCACAACTATCCTTTGGTGAAAAATCGTGGGAGGAAAACGAATTTATAGCCTTATCTGAACGATACGAGTGTGTTCAATAAAAATCGTAGTTACAAATCCAGCCATGTCTGGATTTTCGTAATGAAATATTCCAAGCTAGTCTTGAAACATCGACAGTCATGTCATGTCACGGAATTCCAGCACAGGAGGGTCCTGGCCTCTTGTGCGTTGGGGTGACTAGTTGCGGTGAATTCTTTTATCGGGCCCTCAGCATAGCAACACTAGTCGCAGTCCAGTTTAACTCCTCTCAACGTTTTGAAGGAAAGGTGGCTCAACTTCGAGTTCCTGTGAAGTTAAGGTAGAACAGATCTCTCTATTACATATCCATGAATAAAAACAGTTATTTAACTCTCCTGACTACCACTTTCACAATGGGGATCATGGTGACTTTTGTCTGATATTAGAGTGGGTGATCTGGACCAGGCAAGATTAAAGAACAAGAGAGATTGATTGTATGAGCAAGGTTCTATGTCAAAAGAAGTACGTAGGATTAATAAATACAATTATACACCGTACGGTGGGTTCTGAGACCCTTGCTATGCAAAAATGGATATTGCTACCCCTCTTATTCCTCCGGAGTGACCATTTTGTTATATTTAAGGAGTCTGCGTACCCCTTTCAAAGTGTTCGTATCTGGGTGTTTATTTTTCCGTTTGGGATGGGAGCTAGCTACAAAGAATATATGTAATTTACCAATAAAATATGAGCCATTTTTTTCTGAAAAATTATGACATTTTACAAATATGAAATAACGTATAAGTATTCAGCTTCCCACGATAACATTAGTTGTAGGGTATGCGCAACGTGAACAAGAGGTGGAAAACACAGTGAACCTATTCTGGAATATCTGTTGTATCTAATTGGTTTACGTTTCCAATCCATTTCTCTTAGAGTCCAGCAGTCGGAAATACATTGAGATTGGGACCAGTGTAAGCGACGTGGATTGATATTAATGGGTTTTTACAGCGGTGGTTGGGTTCGGATGGTGGGTAGGTGGCAGTGGCGTAGCCACGGGGAGGGTTTGGGGTCAGAACCTCCTCCCCCATGACCCAACCTTGTGATGCAAAAACACCTAAAATAGCGGTTTTTCTCCCTATCCTTAGACTTTTCCCTCATATCGTGCCCAATCCCCACCCCCCCATGACACCAAAACCCTCCCCATGACACAATCATGGCTACGCGCCTTGTGGGTGGGGTAGTTTAGTGGTATTTAAATGAAATTTATTTTTCACTTGTCTTCTTCTTCCCCTGGGAGCTTTGGGAGTGATAACTACCGCAGGGTTTCTATTTCAGGGGACCTCCTATCACACAATATTTTGTTACTTTACTGTTTCTCTTACTCGTTTCTAAAAATGTGTTGTGATAAATTTCAAAAAAATATCGAAAAGACAAAATGTATGGTGACCAAACGAGCTGTTTTACTTGAGAGTGAAAGAAAATAATCCCACATTGTTTGCATTGTTACACAGTAATCAGTGTAGCAAATCCATATAAATTATCTGTTACCATGATCGCTTATCAGATATTTTATGATTTGATGGGAGGTTTATTCAAATTACTTCAAAAATTTAGTCAAGGGACATTAAGGCTACAAGACAACATTACATTAAAAACAGTCATATTTTATTGGTCCATCTTTTGATATTACATGTCAGACTTACACATGGCTTCATATTTATTCATAAAATAATAATAAAATAAAAATTATTCTTCAATATGATCAATATCTGATGAATTTGTTATGAAAATTGTGGTTATTTTCTGGGATTTGATGCTGTTAACATAGAGTATCCAACTTTGTAGTCCGCGGCGCTGGTGACGTTTTTTAGTTCAGCTCATCGCTACGAAAAACCAAGGGCTGGCAGCCTAGCCTAAGTAAGGGGCTGTAGCTACAGAGGCGCTACGCAGGCTTCCAACTTTATTGCTATTTTTACATCATCCATGGCCTTCAAGGTTTCTCGACTAATGATAATATAAATGTAAATAATTAGAGACAGACAGAAGATCCTGCATATAGGATAAACCTTGGACAATATATCACAAAAATTGAGAAGTTTCCTTTGTAAAATTTATTTTTATTTAAATTTGTTTGATGCTGAAAATTTTTTGTCTCAAATTTTAACGCAAAATCTCTTTAGCTATGACAGAGGATATACCTCTCAACCTATTTTTGTACACTGTGAGATGAAAATAAGGTTCACATTCTCTTTAGCTTTGGCCCATCGAGGATGCCGCTGAAAAACTGGAAATTCGTGGCGTTTTAAATTGATTAAATAATGTTCAAAAGCTAATTATATCCTTATCTATTACAACTCATAGCTTTAAATTTATCAGTTTGATCACATTTAATTAAAAAAAGAACAAAAAATTGGATTTATTCAATTGCAACTCTGGACTGTCATATTTCAAGTCATTTATTTAAATTGTCAAAGTTTAAAAAAAAAATCTTTTTTTCAGAGTTTCTGAATATACAATAGATAACTCTCGAGTGACGTCATAGAAGCTCTTTACGTGGAGCATTCCTGCCATATTTGAGGGCAACCTGTGCGTACAGAATGGCCCTCAAACATCAGTTTTTCCTTTGTTGTGATGTCAATGAGAACTATCTACAGTAAAAAAAAGAGAGAACGAAAACACAATTCTAACTTACGTGAGCTTCTTGAACTAGAGCACAGAGAGTACAAAACCAGATCATCAGTAAATCGTTTACGTAAGATCCCTGGTAAAAAGAAAAGAGAAAACCATGAGAAGAAAGGAAAGCGGAAAAAATATTTTAAATTACGAAAAAAAAATCGTTTTCTGCCAGCGTACCATATTAAGTCCTAATCGGGGCTATTATTCGGCCCCAAATTGGGGTAACTTAGTCAAATTAGGCCCCACTGGGTCACAACTTGCGCATGAAGAGTTTATAACATCTCCTCAACTCTCTGGCAAGCCCAATTGGAGCCCAATTTAGACCTTATGTTTCGTTTCGTTTCGTTTATTGTTTTATCGCTCTTACATATACACATACACATATAGAGTATAAACTCAACAAAAGAATATAAGGACATATAAAAGCTTTATGTCAAAACCAACCTTAGACCAATCCCCAATTGAGCCCAAGCTTCCCAACAAAAAAACCAAGTGGGCCCCAGTTGGCTTTGGGTGCCGAGTTTTTGTAAAATACTTATTTACGACGAATGAAGACCTAACTATATGTCACGAAAGGGTTCCTTCCTTAAAGGGGCAAGGGTTCCTGTAGAAACAAAGGCACACAACCAAGTTGACCAACCTATTCGTGGGTCTTTAAAGGTAAAGAGCAGTCCCCCCAAACTTATTTTGAAGAAAAAGCTAAATAACACAAATTTTATCTTGTTTCTGTTCAACGTATCTTTCATCACATTTTATGACTTTATTACTGCATATTCAAGGTAAACCAAGCAGTTATTCCTGGTAAATTTCACATCTGAAGAGAAAAAACATTGTCACATGACTCCCAACAGCCAATCATGAAACTGGACAGTCTACTACACTTCTTCAATTTGGGATGACTGCTCCTGCCCTTTAATACATAGTACATAGTACAGACTTCACCAGTCTGTATAAAATAGCGACGTGACTACATAAATAGATTATTCTAAGCCACAAAAACGAACTTCAATGCCTACCGCAATGAATTCGTACATCGTTTTAGGAAATACATTTGAAGTTGATTTGCAATCACACGTCAAACCCCAGACCAGTGCATGTTTAGTGAGACAAAAAGAGATGCTTGTGTATTTTTTGAGAGTGGGGGTATATTTAAATGTGTTAGGATAGACCTAATCGCAACTTAATTCTAAAGGTGTCGAAAAAATCACTTAAGGGCTACGAGCTTGTCTGGGGGAAGGGTCTTAGGTAATCTCAGGTACTTTATTTCATTGTTAAATATCACTTTGACTTCTAAAAGGTACAAGCAGCCCGAAAAATAAGATTACCTCTACAACTAAATTAAAATGATTGTAACAAGGAGAATTTGGGCGGGAAATAATGCACCCAGCTCAATAGGAATACTTGGAAACGTGAATGACAATAAAAATAGCAGACTGTCAGTAATGGTCTTTTTGTATGTATTTCTTTGTATCAAACAAGTCAGATGTTCGTTAGATCGTAACTCTACGACCAGTCGATCAATAAATCAATCGAAAGGTGACCCGCCGCAAGGACGATGCAGATTCCACTCTACCATGACCACCAGAAGTTACTGTACATCTGCCAAGTAGGAACTGCAACTAATATAGGCCAAAGCTCTAATTGTGTCTTACAAGGCGGATCGGAATATAAGTAGTAGGATTGACGTTAAATTTAAAAAAAAGTTTTGCAACAGGGTTGTGGTGAAATATTTACCATCCTAATGCTTCAGGGAAAAATACCTTAACTTAATTAAGTCATAAAGAAAACATTTTAATTAGTTTGGTCTACTGTAGGCCACTGCCGGCAAATAAGTGTTTTTTGGTTGTGCACAAGTTTTGGCTACTTATAGACGAATCCGATCAGCGCTTGAGTTTAGTGACTGTAGACAGCCGTTAGTGGGGTCCATCAGCCTTAAATCGTCTTCACTTATTGTCAGAATGTAATTGCAACCCTCATATACAGTGAAATTGAGGGAATCAAGAGGCATTTCAGTGTACAACCATCCATGATACAAGTAAGCAAGGAAATTGAAAGATTAAAGATAGACCCCAGTTATGGCCGACTAAAATCAGACCATCACTTGCTGTTCGGATTCGTCTATATGAATGCAGCGAGATATATGAATTTAGCGGCAACGTGTACACGACCTTATCCTTTCTTCTCAGTTAAAAAATGGATGGAAATCGGTATGTGTCGTGCTTTTCCTTAGTAAAATATCATTAGCAAAACAAATTCTACGAAAGTGTATCCACACTTCCTTATAAACTGATATTTGGAACGATCTTTACCTTCGTCATCAAGTTTGTTGCAGTTTTGTGAATAAGCCTTTCACTTTCTTGTTCACCCAATATAATCAGCTAATATTGATTTAGAAGTTTAGATTACTGAAGTGAATTTAAGAAAACATGATTACCATGAAGGTTTTCAATCGTCTATCAAACACATTTTAAGATTGGGCATATGGAACCTTGAATGCAAAATAAAGTTGCATGAATCAAGATACCCCTTAAAAAGCCTTTCAAGCGTCATAAGTTCTCTATTTCTGCTAGCACAGTAGTAAGGAATGACCACATACCAGAAGTCATTTTGTTTTTCGCTGAAGTTGACATTTTTTTTTTTCAAAATAATTTTGGCAGTAAGGTCATGTCTCTTTACTTGATGAATTATGACAAGATTTTTTTCTCTTCGTTTCTAGACGAGAAAAACTTCAAATCGAAATAGATCTCTAAAGAACAGTCTTGGGTTTCTTAGGTTCTAACATGGTTTGATATGAAAAAATTCAAAACTTACCTCAATTCCTTTTTGTTCGCGGGTCATACCACGAATCTTGGTCATAGACCAGAGACCCACACATCCTAAAGCGGCGAATATACCATAAGTCATGCAACTTTCTCCGTTTTTCTCTGCATTTTTACCGGCTGTCCAACACGGTAGTAAATAAGTCATAATGGTTAAACCGAGGTTATCAAAGCAACCGAATAGTCCCTTTTGCCACTCACCCATGTTGAAAAATTTGTTGTGAAGTTGGTGGTATCGATACAAAGTGTACGGTTTGGTTGAATTTCAAATTCAGAGTGAACTTCTTTCAAGCAGATCACTCTTTGTATGCATCAACATCTTGGTTGGGGCGTTCTTCGTGACCATGCCAACAAGATATCGACTATTGTCATTCACACCATTTACTACAATGGAGAGTAGGAGGTGGGAGTTTTCTCTCTAGAAAATTCAATAAAAAGGTTCTCGGTGATTGGGTGGTTTAAAGAAAAATGAATATTCATGTCATTGTCATGGTTTTGCCTGAAAGTTCATGAATATTGTATACGAGACTCGTCAGACTACGTAGAAGCGTTAAGTATGGGTTGATGTTTGTTCAAGATACTTGATTTCCGCAAAATCTTTTGTGCAGAAAATCAGACCGTCGTAGCACTTTTACACTACAAATTCTCATCTTAACGACACAACAAAACATAACAAAACAAAACTCAGAGCCAAAATGATCCAACTGAAAGGCGGTGTAACAGCGGCGAATAAATTCGGGGGAGGGGACAATGAGGAAAACTAACGAAAGTAAGGCAACGGTGGAAATGTCAGGGACAGACTTTTCTGTTTTTGAGACGAAACTTTTTGTTCCTATGTCAGATAAATGATCGTTGCAAGAAAACCTGGAGTTACCGTATTACTAGCTGTACAATGTCGATACGATATACCAAGCCGATAGCCACGGAGGGGACATTTTTGTAAAATGCCCCACCAGAATATTTTTGTCCCGTCAGATTAATATTTAAACTGCTTCATTATTTTTGCAATGGAAATTAGGAAAAAATTACGGCTCCCTCAATCACTACAGTTACTCCCTAAAAATTTAAAGCTGGCTAAAGGCCCACATGATACTCAGGTACAGGCGCGTGGCCAGGATTGCGCGTAATGGGGAGGGTTTGGGTGTCATGGGGGGGGGGGGGGGCACGACATGAGGAAAAATTCTAAGGAAAGAGAGAAAACCCCGTTATTCTAGGTGTTTTTGCATTGCAAGGTTCGGTCATGGGGGATTCTAACCCTCAAAACCACCCTGTGGCTACACCACTGTTCTAGTATGGTCGCATCAACTACTTGCCATTTCTGGTCATTTTGCATGTAATGCCTCATTGGTGGGTGCATCTACTTTATCTACTTATCTACTTTACCACCAAATGCAGGGGAGTTTGATTTTGAAAGTGGGGGAACAACTCTCCTGAAACTTGACTCCTATCCTCGTGAGTAATCTAAGAGAAGGGACCTAAATTCAAAAAGGTGCCAACAAATGCATCATCATTTTGAGAAACTATGAAAATTGGGAGTATATTTCCTTTCCGAAAGGAAAAAACCGAACACAGGTTCAGCCAAGGGTTTTGTCGGTGGAGGTTGGATTTGTCGACGTGAGGGTAAAGCAACTTAACTGGGGACAGCTACGCTAGCTAGATAGATGCAACGGGTAGCCGAAATGATGCAGACCTCACTGAAACTGTAAAGCGCGAGAAACGCTACAAAAAATAGAGTTTATAGTGGAAAAATTGTTTTTGTTTTCATTGAGATCAATTGAAATTCGTTTTTAATTAATCTGCCCTACTTGAATGCAAACCAACAAATTTGATGGGGCCACTGCATGGTCTTCTTCGGGAGTACACTCCTTGTCTTACCCCTAGGAAAAACTGAAAAATATCATTGCATAAAATAGTCTTGCATGTTTACTACCATGGTAAGGTTGAAGAAGAATCTCTCGAAATACATGAAAAGAGGTTAGAACTTCTCGACGTATGTCACTTTCGTGTTTCTCTAGAATTAGTACCTCAATATTTGTGGAAGCTTTAGCGTTAAATTAATCCAATACTCTTGAAACAAAGGTCGTCGAAGCTAAATAGAACTAAAGATGAATGCGCGCGCGACGCGCCAAAATTTTTGAGGTTATAGAAAGAATTGGTACAGAACTTACTGGCTTGGAAGTTCTGTAAGTAAAAAACCATGTATGAATACTTTCTGTGTATAGGCTTGTCTTCATGTAGGATTTTGGTTACCTTACTTGTAAGTTTAACGTCACAAAATTGGGGGTATAAATGTGTTAGCGTGGACCCCTCCTCTGAAAAAATTGGAGGGAACATGTTTCCCCGTTCTCTCCCCCCCCCCCCCAAAAAAAAAAAAAAACGACGGCCATGACCAGATGTAAAAAGAATCACATACAAGAGAAATTTTATTTTTAAAACTGCTTGGTGGCGAAAATTGACTCTGACGGGCTTGGATTTCTTGACTATTTTCAGGGAGACATGATGATCATCGGTTAAGTTATAAATGAGAACCATTGTAATAAGATCCATGACCTTTGATTCAAGTCAAATCGGGAGGAAGAATTAAGTAAATGAGTGTGGATGGTCAATCACAATGATATAGGGGGGTCTCAAGTTCTCATTACCTGGCCCTTACATCTGTACACCCAAATATACTTCTGAGCCTGTCCCTTTCACCCCATCATTAACACTCTTAACAGGGTTTTAGCATCTATATGACAAGAACTCACCAATGCAAAGTTTTAAAGTTTGAATTTACACGTTCAAAAAATAGACTGGGTATCGCGAGCGAGAGACTGAGGGCGGTATTTCTTAAAGGTACGTTGTTTTTAAGACAAATTGCCATTGGACATAATTTTTATCGCAACAATCGGAAAGTGAGATGTGAATTGAAAACCACTGCCCACTGGAAGATAACCCTCACTCTCTCGCAAAGTGACCACCCGGATCATCGAGAACTGAAATTGAAGAGACCGCTATTAATTCATTTTAAACTCTTTTACACATTATAAAAACTCATTATAAATTTTTTTACACAAAATCATAGCAGACAGCCATCTTGGTACGCATTTTCTCACACGTACGGCAGCGACAATCTACCATGAAGTATGCTCTGTTTATGTATAGGAAGTCCGTGGTTTTGGCCTAAGCTCGTTTTCTGTTAAAAATTCTTACCAATTGCGAAAGATTTGGGAGGTTTTGTATACCAGAGACTTCTGGTGATTGGTCAAAAACTGAATCCAGTGACGTCACCCTACGTTTGCTTTCTGAGTTTGCGCAGGTACAGATGTGGATACTACTCAACTTCGGTTTACTTATCAGGACATGGGGCTGGTATATCAAAAAGTTTGTACACCGAAACGATCATTTCCTAATTTCATATCAAAATTTCTATTTTTTCCAATGAAGGTATGTAAAATCAATTATGCTTCGAAATAACATGTATAGTTGAAACACAAACATCGAATTTTGGTCTTCATTCAAAATAGACCTAGGCCTACATAAGTGATTTCTGTCAACGTCAAATTTTATGACGTCACAAAATGGGGGAATTTCCACAAAATAATAAATCCACGTACGTATGATAAATCCTCTAAATTATGTTAATTTGGAATGAACTCGCACCGTTGCCCCATAGACACAAATTCCAAATACCGATGATTTCCCACTCCCCAAAATGCATCTGCTCAATTAAAAAAGTATTCCCTGGGTGGGAAGTAGTATGAAAATCACGATTCTAGTTTAGCCTTACCTGAAGACTACCCCGAACAGTACATAAAACAAAAAAAAAAAAAAAAAAACCAGAAGACAAACAAACGAACAAATTTCCCCATGTGTCTACTCTCTGTAGCACACTTGCAAGGTTTATGATAGCAATTTTCGATACTTGGAAGCATTGCCACTGAGAGTAGCCATCTGATAGTTGCCCATATGAGTGATATGGTATCCATTGTGATTACCAGGATGGAGGTCTGGGCGTGGTAGGGAAATTTCTGAGAAGTCAAATCAACTACATGCAGTGTTGTAACAAGTCACGAACTCGAGTCACTTCCTCTCAAAATGATAGTGACTTCAGGAGTATAGAATAGTATAGAATTCAGGAGTAATTTCTCCTTTGAAATAGTACAGTGACTCGAGTCAATGACTCGACTCGAGTCATTTAAAATTATGAAAAATGGTGACTCGAGTCAGTAATCTAGTGACTCGATTACAACACTGACTACATGATAAGTCTCTCTAGCTTACAACAGCTCCATTTGAAAATAGATCGTTCACATTATAAAGACACCGTTAAAATGGAAGTCGAATTTTAAACAGGAGGACAGACACCTCTCTTATCATCAACCACTGGAAGATCAGGAATGTGTAAGGAGCTTAACAAAACAAGCATAAAAGAAATGACACCAATGGCGCACATGAAGGGAGTGGGTGCATTGAGTCATGCCCCTCACTGATTCAGTGACAAACAGTTCGTAAAATATTTTAAAGATAAATTTTACCTTAAGAGCTAGCATATGTTGCACTAGATTACATCTGCCTGTAAGGAAAGTTAATCTTTGAAGAATTTTCAAAGGAAGGCGAACACCCAAAAAATACTGCACGGACTTATGAGAGAAATTCTGGCTATGCCACTAAATGCGAAATCAGGGACGGTTCTAGTATTTCTTGTCAGGGAGGGGGAGACACCGATGTCCTATGACCAGCAGGTGCTTGGAAATTGAATTTCCCAGAGTTTTAGAGTGTGATCAAAGCTGAATCCAGCCTCTAGCTCATGCACAGTTTGGAAAGTTTAAAAGTTTTGCAATACAGGGAAAGAAAATGTTTTATTCTTTCCAAAATAATGTCTAAGCGAGGAAAATACAGAAAAATTTAAATATCATGACATAGCATTTCCAAGGCTTATACTTTATTGCAAGTAGAATCAACTCAATCGCTGTCTTGAGCTTTTGTTTACAAAAACTGTTCTTTTCATTAAAACATGAGCAAGTTGCGTTATGATCAGGAAATTACCAGATAAAATGTACCACTTCCTTTTTCGGGCAAAACATTGGACACTTTTATACAGACAGACAGAGGGTATAACAATGGTGAGATAAATAGTGGTTGCATACTGCCATATGACTATTATTAGATGACAAAGAGCGAGGTGGTTGCCGATACCGGTTGAATCGAATTATTTCTGAATACCCCCCTGCAAATAAATATAACTTAAATACATTTTCAATCACTTTTACTTATTTGTTCATTTACACCTCACACCTCCTCTACTAATAAATATCACTTACATACGTTGAAATAAATTTATATTTGGAGCCAAATCAGGGCTGTCAAACCGTATTGAAATGTTCAGGGCAGGGCATACGTGATTTGGCACAAACCGGTTGACTATCTAAGCGAAGGGTTAAAATTAGTTGGCGCGAAGCATACAGGAAATTTTGATAAATCGCTACTTCTCAGGCAGCCGGAAATGGCATTTTGCAGATCTGTTGGTAGAATCTTAAGCTGTCATGATTTTGGCCTTTCCTTCGAAAGAATTCAATTTCTATTACAAAAAACACAAAATGCTCAGAAAATTAAAAGATAAAATTTACCACTCACGTTTGCCCTGGGGAGATTTCTCCCGTCTGTCTGTGTTGTCTAGTAATTTAATATGTCACAGAAATTTCTTGCACCTTCCCCCAAATATTCTACCATTCCGGGCAAGGTGTTGCACTAAACCATCAAGTGAATTTGAACGGAGATTGTTTTTTCCATGAATAAGCTGACAGAGTGGCATTGAATGCGTACCAAATTATTGTAATTCTTTTGAATTTCCATTAAAATTTTCCTGTGACTATGATTTTTGTTGTTACTATTTTTTCGAGCAAATTTTCGGAAGAATTTGGACACGCTTAGGAAGGTTCTGTATAATTAAAACAAACTATACCAGATTTGCTGAGGTTTTATGTGTTGCTTAAATTTTCCGGGCCATGCTCGAAATTCAGGTCTTGCGGAAATTTGGGAAGCAGTCTTCGTTTAAACCTTTGATATCACCCTATTGCCATCTGATCTGAAAAAATGAAACTGTGTACATTGAAACTACTCTTATTTCGTAACAATTTTAACACATTACAACATGATGTACAAACGAGGAGGCAAAACGACCCACCTACGAAGCAAAAAATAAGCCATGGGAAATTTTAGGCCGCGCAGGATTCCGTCCCTCTGAATTCGCCATGAACGCATCTAAATTACCTACATTAACAAAACCATTCATTAAATGTTAAAATTCCTTTATGAGGTCAATATTTTTATTTTTTTCCCTTCCAAATCTATAAAATCATTGCACATTAATGACTGAAACCTTAGCCCTGCCACACGTAATATTTAAATACTATCAGGATAAGTGTCAAGCTTCGAAAAAAAAAACATGAAAAGACAAACTACAAAAATAAAAAAGGAAGGATTTTCTCAATCCAAAAGTCTTATTCCTACATTAACACAACATTATTTGTATTATTATCGTTCAATCGTTGAACAAGTATTTATTAAAAGATAAAAGTAATTACATTTGTACAAAGTAAAGGGCAAATTTTGAATCCAGTGCAAATCTGAATCTTTTCATAGTGACATCATCTTAACAATAAATTTCATCTTCCAACCAACATGACCACAACCAGTATTTTGTCACCTTTGCCTTTCCTCTCAATAAGAAAATGGATATACAACAAAAACATTGATGAATTGAAATGGGTTTACTCTGGCAAATAGTAGTTAATCTCAGAATTAAAATTTCTACAACATTAAATCCCTGAGTCCATCTGTTCATGCCTTGGAAATATTTTAGCTTAAATGAAGTTAATTCCATCTGGAGGGGATTTAGCTCAGCAATGCTGAATGCTGAGGCTTATTCAGAAGGGCCGCCTTCGTGGCAGTGAACATCAATTTTACCCTCATTCCCAACAATTTTCTTCACCATCCCCCTTCTCCCAACCACTGTCATTAATGACATCCTTAAGAACTTTACTATCCATGTAGATGGAATCTTTGTCAAAATAAGTATGAAAAACAACTGCTGAGAGAAAGTCTTTAGTTACATCTGACACAAGCACTGCTTAAAGGGGCTCATTGAGTTGATGTCCACAATTTAATGAGAGTGTCAAAGGGTCACTACCACATGACATTGATTATAGTTGGCATAATGAGTCAAGTTTCATATCTATTAGTGATAGAAAAAGTCAAAGTATAATTTGAAAAGAGTCTGGTCAAAAATTTTTGAAAACCTTAACCATTAAGTATCCACTCACTAATAAAAGAATTATTTGTATATAGGATTTGGGGGTTCTCTAAGTTTGACCATTTGTTATTGGGATGTGAAGAAAACTGACAGGTTTGGAAAAATTTGTTGAATTTCATGAACCAACTCGAAGAGCCAAATTAAAAGGCAACAGTTAAGTAACAGAAATTGCAGGTATGACCCATCATAAACATAAAAGTGAATGAAAACTATTGCAAATTTGGACAATAAATATTTGTAGCAATGATAAAATACTCACAATGGTTTAGACCAGCTAAAGATTTCCAAAATCTCATTTTTAAGAACATTGTTGAAAAAACCTGAATCCACTCAAAAACCTAGAATGATAGAATGAAAAACTAATTTCACCATTTTGACTTGGCATGAAACTGCCTAATTTTAATGATTAAAGGCAGTAAATTCTAATCCAAAACTACAAATACTGTAGTAGTCTACAGAAATCTCAAATTGCAAAGCTCTTTCATTTTTGATTGACAGCAAATCGAAAAAAAAATGCAGAGTGCTGCAGCCCAGCATGTATTATACTGAGAGTGTTTTGATTATACAATGTGGTCTTGTATACTCACCCTGAGGCAATAAACTGACATTGTGTATGGACGAGGATGAGTTTTGAACAATTTTAGAAGGAGCTTCAGTAGGTACGTTAGGAGAACTATTGGGGGTGAGGAGACTTGGCCTTAAATCTAATTTGATAATATTCATGGTTTGGTAGATAAACTTTCACGCTTCCTTTTATATAAATCAATCAAGTAATCATCTGGTATTAAATGTCTCCTTTCAAGATCTTTCCATACAGAATCAAGTCTTTCCAGAGTCTTTGCATTCTCCAATTTCCTTCCAATGAAATATAATTCTAAAGCTTCCTGTGAAATCAGCTGACACGAATCAATGCTACACAAGTCCACTCTTTTTGAAGCTGGCAAGAGGGGCAAGAAATAAACACCTGCACACTTTTCCAGGTCTTCTAATTTGACTTTGTACTCTTTCAGTTGGGCACTTCCTTTTATCGGTTGGTTAGGAACAACAAATGCACCGACTGCAATAGGTGAGTCAGGCTGTTGAGGATTTTCTGCTGTGACTACTTTAAATAGATGAGTTGGAACGGTAACTGAGTTGTTACCAATGACCTGTAAAATTCAAAAACAGTCAATTTATTAAATATTGCAGGCTTCAACATATTTTTCTTTTACTCTGTGCTAAAAGGGGCAATCCTCTCACCCCAAACTACAATTTTTGTAGGGGTCAACAGAAATTCTCAATTGGCTCTGCTCTTTGATAGACAGCTAGCTCAAACAATGCAAAGTACCATACCTTGTATTACACAGCATGTACTGAGAGTGTTTTTGATTTAGGACTTGTATACTCACCCTGAAGCAATAAACTAAGGTTGTGTTTGGATGAGGATGAATTAAAAACAATTGTAGGAGGGACTTAAGGATGTACTTTAGGAGAATTATAACTGTTTGGGGTGAGAGGATCAAGCCTTTAAAGGGGCAAGGTGAATATAAACCTTTCGTTCCAGCAACCCGTTTTTCTTTTATAACTTATTAAAACAGAATCAACAGACATTGAAGAGGTCTTTGAAGTGAGATAAACTGTGTACAAATTACTGTTGAATGGAAATATTTTTCAGGTTTGAATATCCCACATTGATTCAAGAAGAGACAGTCTCATCCACAAGGTGACCAATCATTACATCAGACCATGATGATAGATCATTTTTTGTTAGTTTTAATTCAATATATGATTGCAGGGCAGAATCAGAGTCATGGAAAACTTGTCAAAATAATCAGTGAGTGCCCCTTTTGCACTCTCTTCTGTCTAAATATCAACCTGTCCAGTAAAAATGTACTTGGTAGTATTGAAAATCTCCCAACACTATGTTGCTGCATGGTCCCAGAAGCAGGCAGGAATAGTCACTGAAAGGTAAGGTCTACTTACTCTGAGGCTACAGCACAGAGCACAGTACTTGCCCAGGGAAATTCTTAAACTGCTTGTTCTAAGCTGGTGGGTGGTGGATTTTGGAAACCATGACTGTTATGCAAGTAAAGATGATTTTAGTCACTCCTGATACATGATTACTTGAAGAGCAAAAGGGAGGTGGCACTTAAATTTTCACAAAATCATATATTGTAATAGCTTAATATGCAAGAGAGTAGCAATTTTTTAACCCCAGGGCATGTGCACGGAGACACTATGCCGATATCTCAATTTGCTGATATTTCAATTTGTTAGGAGATTTTAATACTATATAAACCATTGCAAATAAAATTTCAGTAACTTGATAGAGAGAAATTACTGTTTAGAATTCAGAGGAGATATTACTGGCATAGCCAGAATATTTTATTTGATTCGACAAATGCAGAGTGCAACATGTAGCATCATTTGAAGTCAATTATTTCTATTCCACTACAAAAATATTTTTTCAGAATCTAGTAGGGGGCTGCACCTTTGGCTATATCAATGTGTGATACTTTTACAAGTTAATAAATTAATATCTTTTCATGTTACTCTGTATTACAAAAATATATTATAAAAATTATATGATAGTGGTCCTGTGAGAGGTGCCCTGCATAACCTTATAACAAGAAACTCATCTATTTTAAAGGCCACAAGATGTTGACACTATCCAAGATAGAGGGAATCAGTTGCAGCATCCTACAGCTCAATCCATGTTCACACTGTAGTAATATCACTGGTGCATTTCATAACATGAAGCGCTTACTAGACAGAGTAATTTCTGTACTTGATTTTCCACTCAACTATTACACACAATCTCTCAATGAGAGTGCATTCTTTATGAGATTAAAAACTTTAAATGGTTTATCAGAGCAAATGAAGAGCACAGCAATTTTTTTTTGCATTGAGGATTCCCCCTAGAAATTTGGGGTTTTCCATTTCCATTCAAAGTTTAAAAATTGATACTCACCTCATAATTTACAAATTGTTTGGATTCTTTGTTTATTGTTGGCAAAGTTAGTGGTCCACTAATGACTCTCACTTCAGCAAATCTGTTTGTCAAATCTCTAACATAAATTTCCAGCCTGTTCCAAAAGCCAGCATTGTTATTTATATCTTGCGGGACTATGTTGGTAAGATAAAATGTTTCATCCATGGCTTGCTGAATGGAAGGAGAGAAAAATGAAATGTATGACTAACTTCAAGCTGCATATACATTGCAAATGAATCTTACCCACCCCTTTACAGTACTTAATCTGTGGAACCTGGTAAAAAAATGAGTTTTGATTTCCATTTCAATTACAGCAAGTAGACTAAACGGCTCTAATTGGGTTATTTATAAACAATTTCCTAGATAATTCTAAGCTTGGAGGGTGAGTAAGGTTAATGCTTAAAGGGGGAAAGTAGTCATCCCAACTTGAAGTGATGTGGTAGACTGTCCTGTTTCATAATTGGTTTTTCAGAGTTATGTGACAATATTGGTCCCCTTAAATGTGAAATATACAAGAATTAAATATGCAATACTGAAGTCTTAAAATATTATGGAAGATACTTTGAAGAGAAATATGAAGAAAATGTTGAGATTTAGCTGTTGATTCAAAGTAAGTTTGGGGCCACTGCTCTTTCCCTTTAAAATTGAGAATGGTCCAATCACAATCAATCTACTTTTAATAACAATGCATTACGTTCCTGCCTGAATTTAAGTTTCTGCTGTTTGTATTACACACATTGAGGTTTATTGTTCAAGGCTTCAAGATATTGCAAATTGTGCACAAACTGCACATCATACTGTACCTACCTGACTAAACTTATTGTTTCCTGCTGGAGCCATGTGACCTCGTGACCAGCCACTGCCGAGAAAGTCTTTATTATGAGATGAAAAGAATTCATCCAAAGTGGGATCCATTTTGAATTTAGAATGCTGCCTGTTAGCAGGCCCTGTAGAGTAGAGAGAAAAACAACATTCCATTCTTTTCATAATAATTTCACTTGTTCTGAAAAAGTTAACTTCTTACAAGCATGCATTGTTCACTTATTTTTAACTTATGAATTGTGCTCTTCTTTTTCTATAGCATGTACATGAAAGGTAGATTCCCTTTCTTCTCCTTACCTGCATGGTTTGGGGAAGGAGGAAGGAATAACTTATATGCACTTATTTGCCTTTTGGCTAAGATCATGTGTAGTATCTGTTCTTTTCATCCATTCTTGAATGAGGCTATACATAAAGACCAATGATTTAAATGGTCTGAGGGCCATGAGGTTGGTCAAGTGTTGTTCTTCAGTGGACGTGTAGCTCCTTCGGAAAGCAGTTTATTGGTTGTGCCAAATGGCCCTCTGCCAGATGGTTGGGAGGACTTTAGAAAAAGGAAGAAGTTAAATGCACTTTTACAAGGGGATTACTGCAATTTGCAGATTTTTCAATGCCCGAACAATCAGCACGAGACTGAAACATTTCATTGCAATTTTATGCTTACCTGCCAAAGTATCAGTTATAACTTGGTCATAAGAACCAACTTAAAAGTATTCATACCTTGCATAAAATTAATATAAAGACATAAAAAATATTTTGCATGAAATCAGGAAGGATGATTTCAGGCCTTTCCTAAAAATATGCAACATTCACTGACTAAGTGTAATGTCATAGTGTACCACCTACTTTTACTTACATTTTAGATGAGGTTTTACAGCTCAGTTTCTAGGTAGTTAGTTTAAATCTGACAGAAAATTTTCCTGCTGTGACTCATTGGCTTTATTCCTCATCTCCTTCGGTAATGATTGTACTGAACACCAAACACAACTCAGCCAACATGCCCAGGTGGGACTCAACTGAGCTTCAGCTGGGCAACGTGCTGGGGCCCAGCTGGGACCCATTCATGTTTGTCAGGCGTTCCCACTGGGTTAGCTGTAACCAGCTGAAGCCCAGCTGGAGCCCAGCTAGGTTTCAGTTGCTAAGCTGGGCCCAGCTGTGCTTTAACTGGGCATCAGCTGGGAAAGACTAGCCCAGTTGGGTCCCATTTGGGAACACCTGACAAACACAAATGGGTCCTAGCTGGCCCCCAGCAAGTAGCCCAACTGAAGTCCAGTTGGGGCCCAACTGGGCATGGGGCATGTTGGCTGGGAATGGCACTAGGTTCAATTTTTACTCATGCTGGGAAAAGCTCTTTAGCTACTTTTCAAATTTGGTACCTGTCACAGCAGGCATATGGCAGGAACCTTGGATTAAGTCAAGTTCAATAGAGTACTGTGTCTGCATTGTTCCATGAAGCTACTCAGGAAATTTCCACATGACCAGCTCAATAGAGGCATTGTGATTGCATTCTTCCATGAAGTTGAACACAAAAGCAGCATTGGCTGTCAGGATTTACATCTTTTTTCTGCTTGGGTACTTCCAGTTTTTCAAATAAGCTAAGGGTTTCCTCTCATGTGAAGTTTTTGGTATGACCCAGCCAGGAGTAGAACACCTTCAGAACACCTCCAGACCACCCAGCTGTGAGTCGGAGACTCTTCAAGTCTGGTTCATGTAGCCTACTGTAGACTAGGTGCTATTGCAAAATCAAAAGAAAATTGTTATGAGGTAGAGAACTTAATTCAGAGAATTTCTGACTACAAATTGTAAACTATATCCTTTGCTCATATATTTATAATACAGTAGCACTGTTATATCTCAAAGTATACTTTTTTATTTTTTTTTTAATATTACCTTTTAGATCGGACTTGGTGATAAGTTCAGCAACCCATACAGGTATCTTCTTGGCTTGATCATAGCAGAGGACATGATTGCTATACAACCTGGCATCAGGACCTCTATCTGGGGTTCCATACTTCAGAATTTCAGTTCCTTTTAAATGTTTTGCTGTCTCTGGGTCTGGAGTAAATGTTTAGAAAAAAAGCAACTCATTACGTAGAACAAATTTATTTTGAAACAGGCCTGGGAAAGCTTAAACTCAATCATTTGAAGAGGCAAAACACTGCTGACAAAATAAGCCTACAGGTATGAACTAAAATTGTGCAAATGTTACAAAGACATATTCATAACAACAAGTGTAAAAACTGGCAGGGGAATACAAACAAACAAACAAAAAAGTTGCTGTGCATGTATACATTTCTCCAGGTGCTTGCAAGGATTCAAAATGGGGTAAAGTCTGTTTACATTACACCAAAATGACACAGACAAAAAATTGTTAAACAAAAAATTGGACTAGTACAATGCATTTCCAATTAAAAGGAAACAAGCAGTTGCTTTAAAGTTTGTAAGGAAAATCATGCAGTCATCAGTCATGTCTTTCAAATCTTCTCTTAAAGGTCGTGTGACATGAAAATGACAAAACTGGGAATTTGATGTAAAAACATTAAAAGCGAAGAAAAAAGTCCCAATTCCCATCAAAATTTGTCATAAATTGATCATTGGAGAGGGCAATTTCTTATTTGCACTTAATCGGTAATAAAAATGAGCTCAATATGCAAATATTGTGATGTCATGAGAGGGGCATGCCATATATGGCTAATGTTATCCTTTGTTTTAACAATCTTCATTTCAAGCACAGTTGTAACATTTACTTGTCCTGACCTTTTTATTTTGGAAGTTTATATTGTTTCCTTGGAAATGATCATATCAAATACCAAACCATTGACCATCTGATGAATTATTCAGAGATATTATAAGGTTTACAAAAGAAATGTCAAGATTGTTCAACACTCCACATCATATTTTTTGCATTAAAGCAACAAGTTGCTTCAGAAACATTCAAACTTTGAAGAGGAATATCTTGAGAATAGTAAAAGATTCTAGATACTGGTATCCACCTAATTCCCATGGGTTTTTTCTCAGAAAGGTCTCTCCCTAACTGCCAAGTGAAGACATGGGAATTTTGCTGACATGTCACACTACTTTTAATTACAAATTTAATACAAAACAAGTATCTCTGAAGTTGTTTTTGAACAAACTGCAAAGTTCTATTTCAAACAATATTTCTTCTCTTTGAGTTTAAAGGCCTACTCTGCTTACCCCAAACTACAATTTTTGTACTAGTCCACAGAAACCCTCAACTGGTACAGTTCTTTGATTGACAACAAATGAAAAGCATTTACCATACTGAAAGTGTTTTGATTACACACTGGGGTCTTTTATTTACTCACCCTGAAGAAATAAACTGAAATTGTGTCCAGACTGGTTTAGACAGTTGTTGGCTTAAAAAAAAGAGTTAAGGTCATATCAAGTTTTGATGTGAGAGGAGTACTTATTCTTAGCATTTTGGTGAAATTTGCAATGAAATCTAAAGTGGTTCTCAAGATATTAGCAAGTAAAGTTGCAACACTTTCAACAAACAGTGAACTTAAACAAGCACATACAGTATGACATCATATCCCCACATTAATGAGGAGCCTTTTGTTTTCCTTTAAGCTTTACTGCCTATTTTTTCCTCAACAGTCCCATATTATCAAAATGTGATTGCTTAAGTGGCATGAGAACTTTTCAAAGTTTGCAATTCCCTTGAGGAGGTCCTATACCTATTAACATCAAGGTCAACACAAAAGTCTGAAAAACAAAGGGAACAAAGGATTCCTTGTCAATGTGATGAAGTGATATAATCTCTGCTGCAGTCAATATCACTTTGGAAAGCAAATCTAGTAACTTTGTAGCACTTCAGACACACATTTTAAGTGCACAATACACTTTACTCATACATAAACATTAGCTACCGAGAGCAGCCTCATGACATCAGGACTACTGACCAACCCCATCAGCTGCATTGAGTCAATGGAGAGTCCAACACGCCAGACAGCATGCTCTCCCCAGAAGCACTCTAGCTCTCGCGCACTCAACATCTACTTCTAGTGTTACTACTACTCTAGCCAACCACAACATAAGGACGCTGAAGTAAGCCAACGGCTTTGCTGTAACCAGCTACCTTTGTGGATATTTTTACTTAGCCAACTAGGTCATTTTACTAGAAGTCAACTACTGTGAAATCTCAGAGCTAATTCCATCAACAACCCGTGTTGTCCGTTTCGAAGCATGTGAAAAGCACCTTATTCGTTCCACCAACACGGACAGTCTCGTGAGTCAGGCAGCAACTGGCAGATCAACATTTTTTACTTTACTTGGGACTGTAGTGTTAAGTGGAGCCATAGTGCCGCTTTTTTATCAGCCAAGAACCATTTGCGAGGACATGAGGTTACGTTGTGACGCCATATTGTTTCAACGCTGCTGCACAGAACACAGCAACCTGAGGTGAGACTACCCAACTCTATTTGTTATGTCTAACACCTCCACAAAACTGGTAACCCCGAGACAAAGTTTTACTTAACATCACAAAACTGGTGATTTTTGAGCTCCGTTTACCAACCTCGTGTCAACAATTTTTGCAACTGTAAGTCTTCGAGATTTTCATCAAGCTATTTCACTTATATCGGTTACAGTATGTTATTCATTGTACACACATTTCACATTAACGTTATACAACAAGCCTTTTTACTACATTACAGGGCTTCGTTATCCTTATCTCACCCGTTTACATTGTAAACATTCCTAAATATTTTGCTACTGCCTGTTCATGTAATTAATTCCAGTCTCTTCACTCGTAGACTGTAGGCTATTGTCTACTGCTATAGTTAGTAAGCGCTGTAACTGTTTTTAGGCTTACTGCATTGTTTGCTCCTTCTACCCATAGCAGACCTAGGGGCACATAATTCCGACTATTTTTCCAAAAAACTGCTAAGTATTTTTATTTATACTTAGTATTTTTAGCCAGTGTAGCGGTGCTACGATACTTGAGCTATGATATTTAGCCCACCTTAATTATACACAAGGTCAATTATTTAGTCATATCTTTGCCATAAAACCTAAACGGTACCTCATATTATCATTGAAGTATGGTACCCTTGTAAACTTCAAATTTGTAGGTCATTTTTATCGGCTTTAGGGAAGCGTGAATTTAAGAAGAGTCCAGTCAAACTTACCTCACTTGTTTGATGGATTATTTGCTGTTACCCTGTATATATATCTCCCAAGTGACCTGCAGTTGACAAATAATTCAGCTTACCAGTAACTACAAATTCAATAAATCTTATCTAACAGAATAATCAACTGCTTGCTCTGCTATGCAATGCCTAGGCATGTACAACCTATGTTTGCCTCGCAAGATCGCTATATGCTAACCTTCGTAGCAGGTATGGAATCTATTTCTGTCACTGCGTAAATAGCGTAATGATGTCGTGTTATGCATCATTTGAAGGTGAAAATGAATGTCCACTTTGTGGGTTAGAGGCAGGCTTGTCTCAGAGTTTCCCATCAAACAAATGTTCTGGACTGTCTTGACAGTGATCTTACAAGGGGCAGATCAGTTGGAACCGCGCCTACTGTACCTTCTCGAAACTTGGAAGCTATGCTGATATCTCAAGAAATACATGTCCAGTTTTGAATGGAAATTTCACCACACTGTAGAATTAGTTCTTCTTTTACATGAGAATTTATTTTTTTGCTTAAACTTCCCCTTTAATTGAGTACTGTAGGTTAGGGGAATTGGAACTGTTTGGGGTGCTCAGGCCTTTAACAAGAAAGTTACAAAATATTTCCATATGTTGAGAAGAAACCCTTCCTGAATCAGTTTAGTGTCATGGTAAGTAATAAGTTAGTTTGTAATAAAATGCACCAGGCTTGGGGTAATCGTAATCGACTGCAATCGATTACACATTTTGAAGTAGTTGTAATCGCAGTCGATTACTTTTGTGAAAATCGCAAAGTAATTGCAATCGTAATCAATTACAGTAGCAAAGTAATCGCAATCGTGGGTTCATTTCTGATTACACTGAAGTTGAGTTGAACAAAGAAGTAAAGTTACTAAACAATTTTTCAGTGCTTGGTTCTTCTGTTGGAATGACAAAATTTAATTGTCCCTCTTTCTTGGATGTTCCTTAAAATGAGTGAGAAGTGCATTGATTCAATAATCTCTACTTTTGGGAGGACTTGGTTTTGCCCGGGCTTATCTAGAGCAATGTCCATGGCCTTTTTTCCAGTTGTGGGCACTGGATTGTTTTGCCTAAGTACATTGTTTATGTGGAAAGAAAATGTAATCACGATTGCAATCATGATTACATTGCAATGTAATCGCAATCGTAATCAATTACTTTCAATTTTAGCTGTAATCGTAATCGCAATCATAAAATATGAAGTAATCGCAATTGTAATCGATTACATTTAGATGTAATCGCCCCAAGCCTGAAATGCACATATATGTGATATCTGGCAGTTGAATTCTTACCCACTTCACTGAGATAAGGGTGCTTGACCTTCTTTTGGATCTTTGTTTGGGTAGGCCAATCACCAGCAGTTTCCTTAAAATTTGTGTGGTTATAAAAGTAGAATGCCATGGCAGAGCACACGGTCCCTGATAAAAAGCCATTCAGATATCTTGATGATCGTAACATGTTTGTTGCTTTCGATATTGTTCACTACTACTGAAATCGAAAAGCTGTATTTGTAAGTCTATAATTGATAGTATACAGTAGTAATAATACTAATATGTGGGCACAGTTTTCGCTGATTGGGTACCAGTTTAAGAAGTAAAACATGAAACCTTGCACAGCTGCAATTTTCAAATGCTTGTAAATTTGAAACGAAATTCAGGAAAAGATGGAGATGGTTGTCAACTTGTGCGTTCTATCCGCATATTTTGATGAGTGTAATGATCTCAAAATATATCACCCGCTGAGAGTACAAAGTATTATCCGAAGTAAATTAGTAAGAGTCGGCAGTAAAATTTACCGGGGTAAACTGAAGCTAGCATATAAATTAAGATCAGTTTCATTCAACGATTCTTGAGCATGCATGCAGCAGTAACTCAGAGTCTGGGAAGCTATGAGGCGCCGTTGGTAATAAAATTATGTGCCATATATCTTGATTGTAGCCTACATCTAAATTATACCCAGATATATCATTTACTCTCAAGCTTCACGTAAGTAGGCTACATATAACTTATTTATATATAAGTCGCATCAAGTGGCTACGCCAGTGTTATTCACTCACCCCAAGGATCAATTCAACATTTTGCAGAAAAATGATGAACTATATTATATTTTTAAAAAGGGGGATCGGAGTTCACATTGTAATTACAGGCCAGTCAGTTTAACTAGTGTTGTGTGCAAAATTATGGAATCCTTAATCAAGGACTGTTTGCTAAAGCATCTCTTAGATAATGGGTTACTCAATCTAACTCAGCATGGTTTCCTACCCAGTAGATCTTGTGTTACAAATTTGCTAAGCTTTCTTGAGGATGTTTCTTTGTCTCTCGATTCAGGTTCCAGTGTGGACGTCATTTACCTTGACTTCCAAAAAGCTTTTGACAAAGTACCTCCAGGTAGACTCATGGTAAAATTGCATAGGTTAGGCATCATAGGCAAGTGCGCTCAGTGGATCAATTCGTGGCTCAATGGTAGGTCTCAGAGAGTTGTTGTCAATGGAAATTTTTCTTCCTGGAAAGAAGTCTCAAGTGGTGTACCACAAGGTTCTGTTCTTGGCCCACTTCTTTTCTTAATTTTCATAAATGATATTGATAGCTCCATCACTTCCAGTATAAGTAAGTTTGCTGATGATACAAAGCTCTATAGGAAGGTTGGAGGAAAGGATGATTCTTTATTACTTCAGAAAGATCTGGATAGGTTATTTTCATGGTCTCAGACTTGGCAAATGTCTTTTAATGCTGATAAGTGCAAAGTCCTCCATTTTGGTTCTAAGAATCCCCACCATGATTATACTATGAATGGTACTAATTTGAACAAAGTGACTTCTGAGAAAGACCTTGGTGTAGTTATTACAGGAGATTTAAAGTCATCTAGGCAGTGTGCAGCTACTGCTGCAAGGGCAAATAGGGTGCTTGGGTTGATCAGGAGGAATTTTAAGAGTTTTAGTAAAGAAATTGTGCTAAATTTGTATAAGCAGCTGGTTCGACCCCATCTCGACTATGCTGCACAGGCCTGGAGTCCCTTCTTTGAAAAGGACAAATTGCTTTTAGAGCAAGTTCAGAAGAGAGCTACCCGACTCATACCTGAGGTTAAAAATCTACCTTATTCCCAAAGGCTTAAGCTGCTTGGGCTTACCACTTTGGAGCTGAGAAGGATTAGGGGGGACATGCTCCAGGTATACAAATTTCTATCTGAAGGGAATCCTTTGTTAGCTTGCAGTTATTTAAAGGTCCAGAGTAATCCTCGGGTTAGAGGCCATTGCAAAAAGCTTGAAAAGTCTTTTGCTAGACTTGACATTAGGAAGTTCAGTTTCTCTCATAGGGTTGTTAGTGAGTGGAATAGCCTGCCTGAGCGGGTTGTTAACTCCACATCAGTGCACCGTTTTAAGGTTAATATTGACAAGTTTTTCCATGACTGTGGTAGAATCTAATCTTTCTGGGCTCTTTAGGTGTTGGTGGTTTGCTTTGTTTTGGGTTTTTTTTTTTTTTTGGATTACAGGGCATCTTATGGGGCCTTTACAGCCCTCCTTTGCCCTTTAACCTGTTATGTTATGTTATGTTATGTTATGTTATGTTATGTTATGTTATGTTATGTTATGTTATGTTATGTTATGTTATGTTATGTTATGTTATGTTATGTTATGTTATGTTATGTTATGTTATGTTATGTTATGTTATGTTATGTTTTGTTATGTTATGTTTATCGAGTCTCAACAATTTATAATTCGGCAGATAAATGACAATCTATACACTTACCACATGTCATCAACAGGGGGGTTGGTGTCATGAAGAAAGGGAGTGTTTGGGGGAACGACATTAGGGAAAAGTCTGAAGATAGAGAGAAAAAAAAATCGATATTGCAGGTGTTTTTTGCAATGCAATGTTTGGTCATGGGAGGGATTCTACCCCCCCCCCCCCCCCCCGTGGCTGCGCTACTGGGGAAAGTTTGCAAAGATAGTGTGTCTAACAATGAAACAGTTCCAAAATTTTCCTGGTGGAGGGTCCCTCACAAAGTACATCCTAAACTAAGCGCCTTCATAAACTAAATCCAGTCTTGAACTCCATTGCCCAGGGACACCGACTCGGAGGGCCCCGGCTGAGAGGTTCCTCATTATTGATTAATTACACGGACAGACGGGAGGGTTCATGTGCAGTGCTAAACAGGTTTCCTTCTATTATGTTCCTACAGCCGAAATTAGGGCAATGGTAATGGAAATCGGGGAAGTTGTTTTTCAATAGCATAATGAAACGGTGTGAGATTTTCTTCCCATCGTCTGCTTGAAAATCCATTGAAAGGGCCAATCCTCTCACCCCAAATAACACTTCTTGTAGCTAGGGGGTACGGAAACTCTCCATTTGCCCAGTTTTTTGATCGACTGTTAATTCAAACAACGCAGACTACCAAAGCTTATATTACACAACATGAACTGTACTGAGAGCGTGTTGATTATACACAAAGATATTTTCTATACTCACCCTAAAGCAATAAACCGAGATTGTGACTGGATAAGGATGAATTTCAGACAATTGTGGGAGGAGCTTAAGATTAGTGTGAAGGTTAGGAGAATTGAGTACTGGTTGTGGTGAGAGAGCTGGGCCTTTAAATCTACCCCACAAAGTAACAGTTTTTTCAAAAGGCGTTGGTAAAATTATTAATAGTCAGGAGTTCGTGCCGTCAGATACAGGTGATTCTTGATACAGTCGTTTACTCTGTTCCACCCGGAGGTACTTCAGAAGGCTAGAGAAGCCGGGGAAAATGATTCAATAGCATTCCAATTAAAACAATTGAAGAGAGCACAATTACCAAACCACAGCAACACGCCAAACCGGCAAGGGCGGAGATGAGAGGGCCGGTCAAGGGATGATTCGATAAATTAAGGTATATATACCAATGGTAAAAATACACTGTCAAAGATTACAGTACTTCGTAAGTTTTATTCACATTGATGTGTGTGTGTTTTTATTTTGTCACCACAATTAAGAATGATTATTTGAAAACATAAAAAAATTATCCCAAAGTGTGACGTTTAAAGTATTGTTAGATAGTTAGCAAGCCCCGCGACTCCAGTTAGATAGTTGGTGTAGCGGTACGGAGACCTTGCGTAGCCAGAGACAGAAAAAAAACTCGTTCAGAGTTCTATTCGATTTTAGATAATTTATTCGTTGATTTCCAAAAGAGATCAAGTTTCAATTATTCTGTCGGCCTAATATGATTACTGAAATATACACAACTACATGCTTATCGATATCTGATGTCTGATGCACGCAGGTCCAGCTCGCAGGCGCGTTCTTGGGAACCTCGTGCGAGATTCGAACACCTGCAGTACCCTGATTGGTACAAAGTGATGGCGCGCCAATGTAAATGAATGTGCTGATATAAATGACCAATGAGGAGGCCGCAAAGGATGAAATTGGCCACGCCTTGAAAATATCGGTTACAGCGTGCAGGTGGAACTACAGGCGATGTGATATGTCACGTCCACCGGTAACACGCAGTGGCGTAGTAAGGATTTTTCACCAGGGGGGCACTGGGGGGGGGGGCACGGACTTTTTATAGGAGGGAACAACATATAACTCAGGGATAACTATGGTGAGACTATCAGAACTACATTTTGTTGAGTCTGACTGAAAGCCAGTGGCGGCTCGTGGTTTAAATACATGGAGGGGCAAATTTGTATTGGTGGGAATAAACCAACGGCGCCCGAGGCGCCGTGGGAGCGCAAAGCGCTCCCACGTACGGCTTGGGGTCCAAGGGCCCGTCTAAGGGCCCCTGTTGGGGGTCCAGGGGGAGAAGCCCCCGGAAGCTCCGCGATATTTACAAAATTGGGCTTATAGAAAGAAGCATTTCTCTGCCTTCACATGGCATTTAATGCATTAAACTGACTGCAAACTTTACCATTATTTCATTGAATTTAGTCTTACAACTGGCTTGAGGTTCTAGTGGCTATGACAATGCATTCGTCTTTCTTTGAGATGAGCAAACATTTTAATTACACGATTTTAACGTACGTTGATTAAAATTTGAATTTTCTCTTATGAACTTCTTTTCAATTGATAGCATAGCTAAAGCGTTTAACCTATCATCATTCGTACTTCATTCGTATCAGCTGGGTGAAAACCTACGTGAAGACGATACAGACAGTATTTGCGGCTTATGTGGTCCTAATCGTTTGATTTCCAGTTTTTCTTCAAGACTCCTCTTTGAAAATGGACAAGTTTGTAAACTTTTGACAGTATTCATGTTGCATTCGTGTCTCACATTGAGAGGGTTTTGGGAGCTAGATGAGACTTAACACACGAAATGAAGAGCCCCCGAGCACGTTTGAGTGCACATGTATACCCAAGCTGCAATAAGCATTTTGACCTGACTCACCATAATTTTGTGAGACCGCAGCATAGTTTTCTACAAAGGATACATACAAGGGCGGATATAAGGAGATTTGCTTGGGAGGAAAACTCAACTTGAGATCAAGAGGTCTCAAATATTATCAGGGGATGTCGTGCAAAAATATTATTTTTATGGGGGGGGGGGGGTCATGAGAAGTGGTGATTGACTACCCCAAAAGACTATCTAAGCGGAGCGCCACCATTGGTTGGCACGGAGCGTACAGAAAATTTTGAAAAATCGCGACCTCTCTCACCATCGGTTGGCGCGGAGCGTACAGAAAATGTTGAAAAATCGCGACCTCTCAGATAGCAGGAATTTGAATTGTCAGGCTTGTAAGTAGAATTTAAGCAGTCGTTTTTTGAGCTTTCCTTTGCAATAAAATCTTCATATCAATAAAAAGAAAATCAAATTGCTAAATGATCAGAGAATTACTTGATAAAATGTACTGGCTCCCTTACAGGACGACGTGACATTTTATCATTTTCTTCGTCTCAAAGTAAAATCTGCATTAAAAAGAATAGACCAGAACTAAATTTTTGTTTAATATGTTAAAGACGAACATATTCTAAGCACTCTGGTGAAGTTTTCATTCATTTCTCATGTTCTGTTCTTGAGATATTAGCAACTGAAGTTGACACATTTTCTACAAAAGGTAAACTTGAACCCAGTGGCGGAAGAAGGAAATTCAGTCAGAGGGGGCAAAAATGGCCTGTAGGGGCGCTTCAAAGTTTGTAGAGCAAGAATATTTGGTCAGAGGGGCGAAAAATAGGCTGTAGGGGCGATTTTATGTAGGTAGATACATATGCCTCAATGCGGTAAAAAGAGTAAAAAGGGCGCTGACAGGCAATTTGAGTCCATCAAGGGGGGCGACCGCCCCCTCTGACTATATGGTAGCTCCGCCACTGCTTGAACCAAGCAGGTGCTACATCAAATATTCATATTGATGATCAATGTTTTGTTTTGTTTTTTATTTATTTTTGATTCTGCTGTTTGATTAGGGATGCTATCTTGCCCTTAAGGCAATTTAAGTTTTTATAAACTTCCATTGTTCGGGATGCACTTACGGCTACAACATATCACAGTTAAATTGTATAAATAAATATGGTGTTAAATTTTAGAAAAAACAACTAAACATTTCCATCAATGTGAATACATGACATCACTTCTACTTGTTGCAATTTCACTCTTTGTAGAAAATATGTCTACTTCAATTCTAATATCTCGAGAACCAAACGTGGGAAATAAGTAAAAATTTCCCCAGTAAGCTATGCCTAGAATATGTTCCTCTTCAAAATATCAAACATAAATTTGTTCTGGACTTTTTTGTTTCAAGGAGCTGCACACCGTTGGAAATAAATTGAAATCAGAACTTTTCGAATCATATTAACTCATATGACCAGAAGTCGAATGAGCCTGTAAACCTGAACCGGCTACACAGAAGCATTGGTAGCGCTACCAACACCAATAACAGTGCTGATTCAGTACTGCTATTGGTGCTGGTAGCGCTATCAACGCTTTTGCAGGCGGCCGGTACTGGGCTAAAATTTTGATACAATTACGAAATATATCCTTGACAATTACGCATTAGTTTATACTTGATAAATAATATGTGACATTTATATGAGAGAGAAAGCTGGGATACTTTGCCCAGATAAAGAAAAGGGCTACTTTTTGTTCATGTCATATCGAATAACGTTATTTTTGGAAAAATGAAGGCCATACGTTATCCAACCCCTACGAAATGAGGCTCTCTGACGAAATTTTTCGAGTCAAGAGCTTATATTGGAGATAATTTTGAATTTTATGATAGAAAATTCATGAAAATAGCACTGTAGTTACTGGTGTCACTTGATGATCTGGTGTCACATATAGCAAATTTCCCTTTTTTCACTCACAAATTCAAGAGCTCAGAAGATTTTACTGAAGGTATGAGGAAGCTCTTCTGCTTAGGAATCGCAGTTTGTGGCGCGCGAAGGGCCCTGAAAATTTTGCTTCTTTGAGACAAATAATGACGAATGAGGAGCTTTTAATGGGGGAGATTTCGCAATTTCATGAGTTGTCAAAATCACAGTAGACTGGTTTCACAAATAGTAAATAAACTTCTTCTTAAGACATTGTACAAAGTGTAACAGTTTTTAGTGTGTTGCTGAAAATTCGTTGGTTTTAATATATTTTAGAGTCTAAAAAACGGCCTCTGTTTACCGTTTTAATAATAACTGTTCTACGACGGCTCTACACAACATCAAATGTCTCAGTGGTAACGTTAGATATGTACAATCTTGAAAGTGTAATTGCTTTAACGGACTATACGGTCAAAATACGGTTTAAATACCGGGTGTATTCTATAGGTAATTAGAATCACAACGAAAATTGCCATAGTTTGAGAAAGAATTTTGCAAAAGTTCTGGTAGTAAGGAACCATTTGTAATGGAAAGAAGGTAAAATAAATCAATGACTAGATCAGAAGCGCTCTTCAATCTACTTCGGGAAAATCACAGATTGAGGGGGTGGGGGGAATGGTACCCACTGGTACGGTGCTACTGAGACACCGTAGCATAGGCATACCAGCGTAAGATTGTTGATACAAAAAACATTAAAATACGTTTTTTTTTCTAACGACATCTCTTCATATACTATCTGCAGATAGAGGATGGAGTTATTCTTCTAATTTCTGAATGAAGTTTCTAACATACGTCAGTGTGATTTTACTTCTCTGATAATGGTCTTAATACGAAATGGTCGAATCGCTGTACAAATAAATGATGTGAGCGTGTTGAAATTTTGCATTAGAAATAATACATTTTTCTAAAAAAAAAGTTGCATGCAGACTGTGCTCCGAGACATTTTCAGTTTCCTTAACATGTGTTTGACACTTTCAGCCTGCCGGGTTGGTCATTCACTAAAGATCACAGATCTCATTAAAAAATAGTAGGGGACCATTCATCTTTTTCATATTCCTAAATATTTTCTCCTTCGTAACCACACCTGCCGCCCTATACACACGAACAATCGTCATAATCATAGAGACCGATGAATAATGTATGTTTGATATGCAAGTGAAAAAAGAACAACAATGAGACTGCAAACATGCGGAATTATTGATACAGAAAGCTAGTCGATCGTAATCGGTAGAGGACATTTTCATAACCTACATGTATAGTCTTTTTGGTAGTACCTAATTTTTAAGTTTCACGTCACAAAAAGTGGCTTGGGACTTTTACGTTAGTATCTCCTCCACTCAAAAAAGTTGGGGACATGTCCCACCTGTCCCCCAGTCGACTCCCCTGGCACTCGTTACTTTGTGGTTTTGTGGTCTAGTTTATGATTTGAGCACGTTTGCACTTTTTGTCGTGGATCATGTCTCCCTTGTTGGCTTCCCGGCTGTTGAATGTGTGTGCTCCGTGACTCTTTAGCCTTTTAGGATTTTTTTAAGGGAGCATATCCCCATTAATTTCCCCATTGACTTATACACTAAATCCAAAAAGTAAACGGGCCCCTAAAAGCTTGTCGAAGTTTTCGCCAGGGTCAAGCTACCCCTCATATGAAAGCTGACAAGTTGGCCATTCATGGCACTTTCAATTTACCATATCATGACCGTGAAGATTTTTTGCTATTTCACCTCAAAGTTCAAACCACCTTTTCCGAGCCTTGTTTTTCACTAAAATCTCGGTATGCCTCCGCCAGCTTCTAAGGCCCATAATTTCCACAAAATTGCTTTAATTGAGCCAATTTTTTCACAAATGGTACTTCATTTAATATACTTTCCAAAAAAAATTACAGAAAACCCCAGCTCATTCCATAACATATCAAAAAAGTGCTCCTTTTAGGGACTCTATCTGAGGGCGAACAAATGGACGCATTAATACACCTTGTAATGGGGATATGCTCCCTTAAGTGAGAGGTGAATTTTTACATTTTTCCAAAAGTGTAATTTAAAGGCAATAGATGACTTGTGCAACTCAAACTAGAGTCTACTCACATTTTGAAACATTTTTGACCTGATTCAATGCCAGTCCATGGACTTTCACCCTGAACCCAATTTTAGGTATTAGCATATACTATCCACACTGAAATAGTGCTAAGTCCAAGTTTGACCCATAACACTCTGCAGGGTATATCCAATTGCAGGAGGCTCCTTTGGTGCCTGTTTTGACCTGAAGGAAGGACTCCCATTATGCCCTGTGTACTATACACTGGTTGTGTCTATTCTAAATGGGAGAAATGGTCCTGTCCATTTTAAAGCACACTCCAATTTAAAATGGATCCAACCAGACCTCAAACCAATCCATAATGGTCCAATTTGGCTCCAAACTGTCTATTTACTGGGTCAATTCTCCTGTAACAAGAAGAAACAGCAGTTCTCAGTTACATTTTGCTTCAAACAATACATTTGCAACATTAATAATGGATAAAAAGGCAAAAAACGAAGGTCAGAGGCCAGAGCAAATTGGTCAGTCAGAGTGAGGGCGCTGTTCACAGTTAACAGGAATCTGAGCTTTGACCATGATCACAGTGTATTCATTGCATTCAATCACTTCACATGTGTTCACACAAGTGTTTTGACATACTGCTACAATTAATTTGAAATTTAAATCACTCTTTCAGTGGATATTTGTTATTTGAGTCAGACTTTTTAGACAGGTTATTTCAGAGTCTAAAATAATATGGGTAGGAGGAAAGGAATGCTTGGAAGGAAAGCAACAACCTTCACAAAAGGCAACACGTTTGGTTTTGGTGCCTGTGAAGTAGATGTTGTTTGTCCTAACCACATACCTAAACCTTCCAGTGGTGAAGAGCAAAAGCCTGAGAGTCACAAAGCTGGTTACAAAAGGCTTACCAAAGAATTGCATGAGAGGGTTATGGAGTCACCCAAAAAATTTGAACATGTAGTACCACCTTCAATGTTGCTTAGGCCAAAGGAGAGCTGCACTAGCAAACTTGATAGGCTAGTGAATGCAGACCACCACGAAAATGCTGAGTCAGAGGGCAACAGAATAGTCCATTTGGGAACCTCTCTGACTCTCATACAAGAAGCAGCACTAGCTCACCGTGAGGCAAACAAAAAGTGTGGTGGCATTCTTGTATCCCTGGCATCACAGGAGGTTCAGGTTGGGCTAGGCACCCAAGTGGTGCTTAGTTGTCCTCTCTGCAGTTTCCAAAGTAAGCCTTTGAAACTTTACAGGGAAATAAAAGAGGGGGAACTTACCTGGAAAGGATCCATGTGAGTTAAATGTTGGCCTTCAGTTAGGCTTACATCAGACTTCCATAAGTACTAGTGGAGCACGTAAATTACTTAGCTGTCTCTCTTTGCCATGTCCTTCTGTGAGTTCACTGCAGCGGTCAGCAAATAAGATTGGTCTTGAAATGAAAAAATAAATGAAAGTGATATGGCAGAAAAAAGGGCTATCATTAAAAATACTCTTTCATTGCGTGGCTTTCCAAATGAATCTCCTATTTCTGCTGAATATGATCGCCAATACAACAACCCTCTCAGAAATGCCAGAGGTAAAACACCCTTTGCTCCAGCAACTCAGAGTAGAGATGTGGTTGTAGAGAATGTGACAACAGACAAATTTGTGATTGGGTACCACCACAGCAATAAACTGTGCATGATAGGCAGACTTAAAAGGAACAAGGGTGAAAAAGTTGAGTGTCCTGGGCATCCTGGCTGCACAGCTAACTTGAAAGAGACAGACAACATTGGAGATGAAGAACGTGGCGGAAAAATGTGTGCCTCACATCTGTTAAAGAGTAAAAACCCAGTAAAGGTTAGATACTTGACAACAGATGCTGATGGGAAGGCTTGTAAAGGATTTAACAGTGTTTATACGACTGCAGCATCTGAAATATCAACAGACAACCTACTAGACGAAGTTCATTTAAACCGGTCACTTCGCAAAGCCCTTACAAAGATCAAATTTTCCAGTGCTATGTTTCCTGCAAAGAATCAAGCTCAAAAGCTGGTAATGGCAAAACGTTTTGCCGAGGACTTGACTTACCGTGTACAAGCTGAAGTGACGGCTTCCAGAAATCACCTTAGAAATGACTTGGAGAAAATTAATAAATGCACACCACAGTGGCTGGATTGCTTGACCAAGTGTTATGGTGGAGAACACACTGGTTGTAACAAATTTTCATTTGTATGTAGGAGGCACAAGCGGTACAAGTTTCCATACATGCCACACGTGGCAAAAGGTTGTCTGTCGATATCAGATGCTGACAGTAATAAGATACGGAAAATATTGGAGGCACGCGTGTGCAGACTCAGACTATGGTCTACTCGCTTTCAAACATCAACCCAGAAGGCAGAGTCAGTAAACAATGCCTTCAAAGTAACAAACCCAAAACAAAGTACTACATTTGCCAGGAATGCTCAGTTTAGAGACCAGAGTGCGATTCATTTAATAAATAATGGGCCAGGAGAGTCAATCCTACAAAAAATGAATGCCATGGGGATGCAGCTGACTTCAGACAGCCCATGTGTAAAAACCCTATGGCAAATGCAACAAAAAGGGAGTATGATAAATTACGTAGAAGGTGTCAGTTGTACAGAAGGAGGAAAGCAAAGCTGAGGTTTCGAAAATACATGTTGCATGAAAGGACTAAAAATAATAATACTAATAGTGAATACAAGAAAGATCAGCTAATTTGTAATGACCACAACTATTCCAGACAACCCACCCTGGATCCCAACTATTGGTGTTAAACATTCAAGTGTGCAATTTAACTCACATACCAACCTCGAAAAGTATACTCCCAGGCGTTATCAGGTTCCACGGGGTAGGCCTAGTATGCAACTGGGATAATCTACATGCCCGACACAGGCTCCATAAACTTTGCATGTCCGCCGACAATTGTTTATTCCCCGCGGCTCTTCAGATAGGTGAGCTGCATCAAGGCATAGACTGTTGTGGCACAAATGGGATATGTCCTTATGTTTGTGTTGAAGTGAAGCCTTCCTGTCTAAAATGTCTGCAATAACGTATGCCAAAATATGCACTCTAATGGCCTTTCGTTTTGTTGCCAGTGGAAGGTTCGTTCGAATGACACCATATTTTGGAGCATTTGCACTGCTGGATGTGAATGCACCTTTCCATATTATGCATCCGTGTTCCCTCTTACTTCGTTTTTCTAGCTTCTTCCTAATTTTCTCAGACCATTGGACCCAATCTCTGTCTGCCATTGTCGTAATTACCTCAGGAGTTGCACTTTTAGGCTACCAGTGTATTACAGACATTTGTATTGTAGCAACACATAGGCCTAAGACCAGTGCATAGGCTGGCCATGTGAAACTTTGGCAAGGAGAGTAAACCTGAGCACTGACAATCAAGTATTTAGTCTAATTATGTGTCTTAACCTGTATTTACACTGCACATGTACTCACCAAAATGCGGGGCTCAACAAACATTCACACATCAAAGTAATGTGGTAATCTCGCAGAACTGCATGATGCTTCAGTACCACAACAACAGCACTGGTGTATGTCTATACCATGTACAATTGGCCGGGACTACTTCATAAAGCTGTATGGTAGCCTTTATACAACATCCTGGTACTACTTTCATCAAAAGGGTTCACCATATCTGCAAAAGAGTAAAGTATTGTGTCTTTAAGGGCCTAAATTTAGTCCGTTTTGTGGAATTTTTAACGTTTTCTCACAAAAATACTAATTTTGGCCCCAAAAATCGCTCAGGCACGAAATTGTGGGTCGTCTGCCCATAATTGGTTTATACGTAGCCTATGAAGTACAATAAGTCAAGTTTGGTCAATTTCAAACTGATTTGAAAATTTTCAGTTTTCTCCCTTAAGGGAGCATATCCCCATTAATTTCCCCATTGACTTATACACTAAATCCAAAAAGTAAACGGGCCCCTAAAAGCTTGTCGAAGTTTTCGCCAGGGTCAAGCTACCCCTCATATGAAAGCTGACAAGTTGGCCATTCATGGCACTTTCAATTTACCATATCATGACCGTGAAGATTTTTGCTATTTCACCTCAAAGTTCAAACCACCTTTTCCGAGCCTTGTTTTTCACTAAAATCTCGGTATGCCTCCGCCAGCTTCTAAGGCCCATAATTTCCACAAAATTGCTTTAATTGAGCCAATTTTTTCACAAATGGTACTTCATTTAATATACTTTCCAAAAAAAATTACAGAAAACCCCAGCTCATTCCATAACATATCAAAAAAGTGCTCCTTTTAGGGACTCTATCTGAGGGCGAACAAATGGACGCATTAATACACCTTGTAATGGGGATATGCTCCCTTAAGTGAGAGGTGAATTTTTACATTTTTCCAAAAGTGTAATTTAAAGGCAATAGATGACTTGTGCAACTCAAACTAGGAGTCTACTCACATTTTGAAACATTTTTGACCTGATTCAATGCCAGTCCATGGACTTTCACCCTGAACCCAATTTTAGGTATTAGCATATACTATCCACACTGAAATAGTGCTAAGTCCAAGTTTGACCCATAACACTCTGCAGGGTATATCCAATTGCAGGAGGCTCCTTTGGTGCCTGTTTTGACCTGAAGGAAGGACTCCCATTATGCCCTGTGTACTATACACTGGTTGTGTCTATTCTAAATGGGAGAAATGGTCCTGTCCATTTTAAAGCACACTCCAATTTAAAATGGATCCAACCAGACCTCAAACCAATCCATAATGGTCCAATTTGGCTCCAAACTGTCTATTTACTGGGTCAATTCTCCTGTAACAAGAAGAAACAGCAGTTCTCAGTTACATTTTGCTTCAAACAATACATTTGCAACATTAATAATGGATAAAAAGGCAAAAAACGAAGGTCAGAGGCCAGAGCAAATTGGTCAGTCAGAGTGAGGGCGCTGTTCACAGTTAACAGGAATCTGAGCTTTGACCATGATCACAGTGTATTCATTGCATTCAATCACTTCACATGTGTTCACACAAGTGTTTTGACATACTGCTACAATTAATTTGAAATTTAAATCACTCTTTCAGTGGATATTTGTTATTTGAGTCAGACTTTTTAGACAGGTTATTTCAGAGTCTAAAATAATATGGGTAGGAGGAAAGGAATGCTTGGAAGGAAAGCAACAACCTTCACAAAAGGCAACACGTTTGGTTTTGGTGCCTGTGAAGTAGATGTTGTTTGTCCTAACCACATACCTAAACCTTCCAGTGGTGAAGAGCAAAAGCCTGAGAGTCACAAAGCTGGTTACAAAAGGCTTACCAAAGAATTGCATGAGAGGGTTATGGAGTCACCCAAAAAATTTGAACATGTAGTACCACCTTCAATGTTGCTTAGGCCAAAGGAGAGCTGCACTAGCAAACTTGATAGGCTAGTGAATGCAGACCACCACGAAAATGCTGAGTCAGAGGGCAACAGAATAGTCCATTTGGGAACCTCTCTGACTCTCATACAAGAAGCAGCACTAGCTCACCGTGAGGCAAACAAAAAGTGTGGTGGCATTCTTGTATCCCTGGCATCACAGGAGGTTCAGGTTGGGCTAGGCACCCAAGTGGTGCTTAGTTGTCCTCTCTGCAGTTTCCAAAGTAAGCCTTTGAAACTTTACAGGGAAATAAAAGAGGGGGAACTTACCTGGAAAGGATCCATGTGAGTTAAATGTTGGCCTTCAGTTAGGCTTACATCAGACTTCCATAAGTACTAGTGGAGCACGTAAATTACTTAGCTGTCTCTCTTTGCCATGTCCTTCTGTGAGTTCACTGCAGCGGTCAGCAAATAAGATTGGTCTTGAAATGAAAAAAATAAATGAAAGTGATATGGCAGAAAAAAGGGCTATCATTAAAAATACTCTTTCATTGCGTGGCTTTCCAAATGAATCTCCTATTTCTGCTGAATATGATCGCCAATACAACAACCCTCTCAGAAATGCCAGAGGTAAAACACCCTTTGCTCCAGCAACTCAGAGTAGAGATGTGGTTGTAGAGAATGTGACAACAGACAAATTTGTGATTGGGTACCACCACAGCAATAAACTGTGCATGATAGGCAGACTTAAAAGGAACAAGGGTGAAAAAGTTGAGTGTCCTGGGCATCCTGGCTGCACAGCTAACTTGAAAGAGACAGACAACATTGGAGATGAAGAACGTGGCGGAAAAATGTGTGCCTCACATCTGTTAAAGAGTAAAAACCCAGTAAAGGTTAGATACTTGACAACAGATGCTGATGGGAAGGCTTGTAAAGGATTTAACAGTGTTTATACGACTGCAGCATCTGAAATATCAACAGACAACCTACTAGACGAAGTTCATTTAAACCGGTCACTTCGCAAAGCCCTTACAAAGATCAAATTTTCCAGTGCTATGTTTCCTGCAAAGAATCAAGCTCAAAAGCTGGTAATGGCAAAACGTTTTGCCGAGGACTTGACTTACCGTGTACAAGCTGAAGTGACGGCTTCCAGAAATCACCTTAGAAATGACTTGGAGAAAATTAATAAATGCACACCACAGTGGCTGGATTGCTTGACCAAGTGTTATGGTGGAGAACACACTGGTTGTAACAAATTTTCATTTGTATGTAGGAGGCACAAGCGGTACAAGTTTCCATACATGCCACACGTGGCAAAAGGTTGTCTGTCGATATCAGATGCTGACAGTAATAAGATACGGAAAATATTGGAGGCACGCGTGTGCAGACTCAGACTATGGTCTACTCGCTTTCAAACATCAACCCAGAAGGCAGAGTCAGTAAACAATGCCTTCAAAGTAACAAACCCAAAACAAAGTACTACATTTGCCAGGAATGCTCAGTTTAGAGACCAGAGTGCGATTCATTTAATAAATAATGGGCCAGGAGAGTCAATCCTACAAAAAATGAATGCCATGGGGATGCAGCTGACTTCAGACAGCCCATGTGTAAAAACCCTATGGCAAATGCAACAAAAAAGGGAGTATGATAAATTACGTAGAAGGTGTCAGTTGTACAGAAGGAGGAAAGCAAAGCTGAGGTTTCGAAAATACATGTTGCATGAAAGGACTAAAAATAATAATACTAATAGTGAATACAAGAAAGATCAGCTAATTTGTAATGACCACAACTATTCCAGACAACCCACCCTGGATCCCAACTATTGGTGTTAAACATTCAAGTGTGCAATTTAACTCACATACCAACCTCGAAAAGTATACTCCCAGGCGTTATCAGGTTCCACGGGGTAGGCCTAGTATGCAACTGGGATAATCTACATGCCCGACACAGGCTCCATAAACTTTGCATGTCCGCCGACAATTGTTTATTCCCCGCGGCTCTTCAGATAGGTGAGCTGCATCAAGGCATAGACTGTTGTGGCACAAATGGGATATGTCCTTATGTTTGTGTTGAAGTGAAGCCTTCCTGTCTAAAATGTCTGCAATAACGTATGCCAAAATATGCACTCTAATGGCCTTTCGTTTTGTTGCCAGTGGAAGGTTCGTTCGAATGACACCATATTTTGGAGCATTTGCACTGCTGGATGTGAATGCACCTTTCCATATTATGCATCCGTGTTCCCTCTTACTTCGTTTTTCTAGCTTCTTCCTAATTTTCTCAGACCATTGGACCCAATCTCTGTCTGCCATTGTCGTAATTACCTCAGGAGTTGCACTTTTAGGCTACCAGTGTATTACAGACATTTGTATTGTAGCAACACATAGGCCTAAGACCAGTGCATAGGCTGGCCATGTGAAACTTTGGCAAGGAGAGTAAACCTGAGCACTGACAATCAAGTATTTAGTCTAATTATGTGTCTTAACCTGTATTTACACTGCACATGTACTCACCAAAATGCGGGGCTCAACAAACATTCACACATCAAAGTAATGTGGTAATCTCGCAGAACTGCATGATGCTTCAGTACCACAACAACAGCACTGGTGTATGTCTATACCATGTACAATTGGCCGGGACTACTTCATAAAGCTGTATGGTAGCCTTTATACAACATCCTGGTACTACTTTCATCAAAAGGGTTCACCATATCTGCAAAAGAGTAAAGTATTGTGTCTTTAAGGGCCTAAATTTAGTCCGTTTTGTGGAATTTTTAACGTTTTCTCACAAAAATACTAATTTTGGCCCCAAAAATCGCTCAGGCACGAAATTGTGGGTCGTCTGCCCATAATTGGTTTATACGTAGCCTATGAAGTACAATAAGTCAAGTTTGGTCAATTTCAAACTGATTTGAAAATTTTCAGTTTTCTCCCTTAAGGGAGCATATCCCCATTAATTTCCCCATTGACTTATACACTAAATCCAAAAAGTAAACGGGCCCCTAAAAGCTTGTCGAAGTTTTCGCCAGGGTCAAGCTACCCCTCATATGAAAGCTGACAAGTTGGCCATTCATGGCACTTTCAATTTACCATATCATGACCGTGAAGATTTTTGCTATTTCACCTCAAAGTTCAAACCACCTTTTCCGAGCCTTGTTTTTCACTAAAATCTCGGTATGCCTCCGCCAGCTTCTAAGGCCCATAATTTCCACAAAATTGCTTTAATTGAGCCAATTTTTTCACAAATGGTACTTCATTTAATATACTTTCCAAAAAAATTACAGAAAACCCCAGCTCATTCCATAACATATCAAAAAGTGCTCCTTTTAGGGACTCTATCTGAGGGCGAACAAATGGACGCATTAATACACCTTGTAATGGGGATATGCTCCCTTAAGTGAGAGGTGAATTTTTACATTTTTCCAAAAGTGTAATTTAAAGGCAATAGATGACTTGTGCAACTCAAACTAGGAGTCTACTCACATTTTGAAACATTTTTGACCTGATTCAATGCCAGTCCATGGACTTTCACCCTGAACCCAATTTTAGGTATTAGCATATACTATCCACACTGAAATAGTGCTAAGTCCAAGTTTGACCCATAACACTCTGCAGGGTATATCCAATTGCAGGAGGCTCCTTTGGTGCCTGTTTTGACCTGAAGGAAGGACTCCCATTATGCCCTGTGTACTATACACTGGTTGTGTCTATTCTAAATGGGAGAAATGGTCCTGTCCATTTTAAAGCACACTCCAATTTAAAATGGATCCAACCAGACCTCAAACCAATCCATAATGGTCCAATTTGGCTCCAAACTGTCTATTTACTGGGTCAATTCTCCTGTAACAAGAAGAAACAGCAGTTCTCAGTTACATTTTGCTTCAAACAATACATTTGCAACATTAATAATGGATAAAAAGGCAAAAAACGAAGGTCAGAGGCCAGAGCAAATTGGTCAGTCAGAGTGAGGGCGCTGTTCACAGTTAACAGGAATCTGAGCTTTGACCATGATCACAGTGTATTCATTGCATTCAATCACTTCACATGTGTTCACACAAGTGTTTTGACATACTGCTACAATTAATTTGAAATTTAAATCACTCTTTCAGTGGATATTTGTTATTTGAGTCAGACTTTTTAGACAGGTTATTTCAGAGTCTAAAATAATATGGGTAGGAGGAAAGGAATGCTTGGAAGGAAAGCAACAACCTTCACAAAAGGCAACACGTTTGGTTTTGGTGCCTGTGAAGTAGATGTTGTTTGTCCTAACCACATACCTAAACCTTCCAGTGGTGAAGAGCAAAAGCCTGAGAGTCACAAAGCTGGTTACAAAAGGCTTACCAAAGAATTGCATGAGAGGGTTATGGAGTCACCCAAAAAATTTGAACATGTAGTACCACCTTCAATGTTGCTTAGGCCAAAGGAGAGCTGCACTAGCAAACTTGATAGGCTAGTGAATGCAGACCACCACGAAAATGCTGAGTCAGAGGGCAACAGAATAGTCCATTTGGGAACCTCTCTGACTCTCATACAAGAAGCAGCACTAGCTCACCGTGAGGCAAACAAAAAGTGTGGTGGCATTCTTGTATCCCTGGCATCACAGGAGGTTCAGGTTGGGCTAGGCACCCAAGTGGTGCTTAGTTGTCCTCTCTGCAGTTTCCAAAGTAAGCCTTTGAAACTTTACAGGGAAATAAAAAGAGGGGGGAACTTACCTGGAAAGGATCCATGTGAGTTAAATGTTGGCCTTCAGTTAGGCTTACATCAGACTTCCATAAGTACTAGTGGAGCACGTAAATTACTTAGCTGTCTCTCTTTGCCATGTCCTTCTGTGAGTTCACTGCAGCGGTCAGCAAATAAGATTGGTCTTGAAATGAAAAAAATAAATGAAAGTGATATGGCAGAAAAAAGGGCTATCATTAAAAATACTCTTTCATTGCGTGGCTTTCCAAATGAATCTCCTATTTCTGCTGAATATGATCGCCAATACAACAACCCTCTCAGAAATGCCAGAGGTAAAACACCCTTTGCTCCAGCAACTCAGAGTAGAGATGTGGTTGTAGAGAATGTGACAACAGACAAATTTGTGATTGGGTACCACCACAGCAATAAACTGTGCATGATAGGCAGACTTAAAAGGAACAAGGGTGAAAAAGTTGAGTGTCCTGGGCATCCTGGCTGCACAGCTAACTTGAAAGAGACAGACAACATTGGAGATGAAGAACGTGGCGGAAAAATGTGTGCCTCACATCTGTTAAAGAGTAAAAACCCAGTAAAGGTTAGATACTTGACAACAGATGCTGATGGGAAGGCTTGTAAAGGATTTAACAGTGTTTATACGACTGCAGCATCTGAAATATCAACAGACAACCTACTAGACGAAGTTCATTTAAACCGGTCACTTCGCAAAGCCCTTACAAAGATCAAATTTTCCAGTGCTATGTTTCCTGCAAAGAATCAAGCTCAAAAGCTGGTAATGGCAAAACGTTTTGCCGAGGACTTGACTTACCGTGTACAAGCTGAAGTGACGGCTTCCAGAAATCACCTTAGAAATGACTTGGAGAAAATTAATAAATGCACACCACAGTGGCTGGATTGCTTGACCAAGTGTTATGGTGGAGAACACACTGGTTGTAACAAATTTTCATTTGTATGTAGGAGGCACAAGCGGTACAAGTTTCCATACATGCCACACGTGGCAAAAGGTTGTCTGTCGATATCAGATGCTGACAGTAATAAGATACGGAAAATATTGGAGGCACGCGTGTGCAGACTCAGACTATGGTCTACTCGCTTTCAAACATCAACCCAGAAGGCAGAGTCAGTAAACAATGCCTTCAAAGTAACAAACCCAAAACAAAGTACTACATTTGCCAGGAATGCTCAGTTTAGAGACCAGAGTGCGATTCATTTAATAAATAATGGGCCAGGAGAGTCAATCCTACAAAAAATGAATGCCATGGGGATGCAGCTGACTTCAGACAGCCCATGTGTAAAAACCCTATGGCAAATGCAACAAAAAAGGGAGTATGATAAATTACGTAGAAGGTGTCAGTTGTACAGAAGGAGGAAAGCAAAGCTGAGGTTTCGAAAATACATGTTGCATGAAAGGACTAAAAATAATAATACTAATAGTGAATACAAGAAAGATCAGCTAATTTGTAATGACCACAACTATTCCAGACAACCCACCCTGGATCCCAACTATTGGTGTTAAACATTCAAGTGTGCAATTTAACTCACATACCAACCTCGAAAAGTATACTCCCAGGCGTTATCAGGTTCCACGGGGTAGGCCTAGTATGCAACTGGGATAATCTACATGCCCGACACAGGCTCCATAAACTTTGCATGTCCGCCGACAATTGTTTATTCCCCGCGGCTCTTCAGATAGGTGAGCTGCATCAAGGCATAGACTGTTGTGGCACAAATGGGATATGTCCTTATGTTTGTGTTGAAGTGAAGCCTTCCTGTCTAAAATGTCTGCAATAACGTATGCCAAAATATGCACTCTAATGGCCTTTCGTTTTGTTGCCAGTGGAAGGTTCGTTCGAATGACACCATATTTTGGAGCATTTGCACTGCTGGATGTGAATGCACCTTTCCATATTATGCATCCGTGTTCCCTCTTACTTCGTTTTTCTAGCTTCTTCCTAATTTTCTCAGACCATTGGACCCAATCTCTGTCTGCCATTGTCGTAATTACCTCAGGAGTTGCACTTTTAGGCTACCAGTGTATTACAGACATTTGTATTGTAGCAACACATAGGCCTAAGACCAGTGCATAGGCTGGCCATGTGAAACTTTGGCAAGGAGAGTAAACCTGAGCACTGACAATCAAGTATTTAGTCTAATTATGTGTCTTAACCTGTATTTACACTGCACATGTACTCACCAAAATGCGGGGCTCAACAAACATTCACACATCAAAGTAATGTGGTAATCTCGCAGAACTGCATGATGCTTCAGTACCACAACAACAGCACTGGTGTATGTCTATACCATGTACAATTGGCCGGGACTACTTCATAAAGCTGTATGGTAGCCTTTATACAACATCCTGGTACTACTTTCATCAAAAGGGTTCACCATATCTGCAAAAGAGTAAAGTATTGTGTCTTTAAGGGCCTAAATTTAGTCCGTTTTGTGGAATTTTTAACGTTTTCTCACAAAAATACTAATTTTGGCCCCAAAAATCGCTCAGGCACGAAATTGTGGGTCGTCTGCCCATAATTGGTTTATACGTAGCCTATGAAGTACAATAAGTCAAGTTTGGTCAATTTCAAACTGATTTGAAAATTTTCAGTTTTCTCCCTTAAGGGAGCATATCCCCATTAATTTCCCCATTGACTTATACACTAAATCCAAAAAGTAAACGGGCCCCTAAAAGCTTGTCGAAGTTTTCGCCAGGGTCAAGCTACCCCTCATATGAAAGCTGACAAGTTGGCCATTCATGGCACTTTCAATTTACCATATCATGACCGTGAAGATTTTTTGCTATTTCACCTCAAAGTTCAAACCACCTTTTCCGAGCCTTGTTTTTCACTAAAATCTCGGTATGCCTCCGCCAGCTTCTAAGGCCCATAATTTCCACAAAATTGCTTTAATTGAGCCAATTTTTTCACAAATGGTACTTCATTTAATATACTTTCCAAAAAAAATTACAGAAAACCCCAGCTCATTCCATAACATATCAAAAAGTGCTCCTTTTAGGGACTCTATCTGAGGGCGAACAAATGGACGCATTAATACACCTTGTAATGGGGATATGCTCCCTTAAGTGAGAGGTGAATTTTTACATTTTTCCAAAAGTGTAATTTAAAGGCAATAGATGACTTGTGCAACTCAAACTAGGAGTCTACTCACATTTTGAAACATTTTTGACCTGATTCAATGCCAGTCCATGGACTTTCACCCTGAACCCAATTTTAGGTATTAGCATATACTATCCACACTGAAATAGTGCTAAGTCCAAGTTTGACCCATAACACTCTGCAGGGTATATCCAATTGCAGGAGGCTCCTTTGGTGCCTGTTTTGACCTGAAGGAAGGACTCCCATTATGCCCTGTGTACTATACACTGGTTGTGTCTATTCTAAATGGGAGAAATGGTCCTGTCCATTTTAAAGCACACTCCAATTTAAAATGGATCCAACCAGACCTCAAACCAATCCATAATGGTCCAATTTGGCTCCAAACTGTCTATTTACTGGGTCAATTCTCCTGTAACAAGAAGAAACAGCAGTTCTCAGTTACATTTTGCTTCAAACAATACATTTGCAACATTAATAATGGATAAAAAGGCAAAAAACGAAGGTCAGAGGCCAGAGCAAATTGGTCAGTCAGAGTGAGGGCGCTGTTCACAGTTAACAGGAATCTGAGCTTTGACCATGATCACAGTGTATTCATTGCATTCAATCACTTCACATGTGTTCACACAAGTGTTTTGACATACTGCTACAATTAATTTGAAATTTAAATCACTCTTTCAGTGGATATTTGTTATTTGAGTCAGACTTTTTAGACAGGTTATTTCAGAGTCTAAAATAATATGGGTAGGAGGAAAGGAATGCTTGGAAGGAAAGCAACAACCTTCACAAAAGGCAACACGTTTGGTTTTGGTGCCTGTGAAGTAGATGTTGTTTGTCCTAACCACATACCTAAACCTTCCAGTGGTGAAGAGCAAAAGCCTGAGAGTCACAAAGCTGGTTACAAAAGGCTTACCAAAGAATTGCATGAGAGGGTTATGGAGTCACCCAAAAAATTTGAACATGTAGTACCACCTTCAATGTTGCTTAGGCCAAAGGAGAGCTGCACTAGCAAACTTGATAGGCTAGTGAATGCAGACCACCACGAAAATGCTGAGTCAGAGGGCAACAGAATAGTCCATTTGGGAACCTCTCTGACTCTCATACAAGAAGCAGCACTAGCTCACCGTGAGGCAAACAAAAAGTGTGGTGGCATTCTTGTATCCCTGGCATCACAGGAGGTTCAGGTTGGGCTAGGCACCCAAGTGGTGCTTAGTTGTCCTCTCTGCAGTTTCCAAAGTAAGCCTTTGAAACTTTACAGGGAAATAAAAAGAGGGGGAACTTACCTGGAAAGGATCCATGTGAGTTAAATGTTGGCCTTCAGTTAGGCTTACATCAGACTTCCATAAGTACTAGTGGAGCACGTAAATTACTTAGCTGTCTCTCTTTGCCATGTCCTTCTGTGAGTTCACTGCAGCGGTCAGCAAATAAGATTGGTCTTGAAATGAAAAAAATAAATGAAAGTGATATGGCAGAAAAAAGGGCTATCATTAAAAATACTCTTTCATTGCGTGGCTTTCCAAATGAATCTCCTATTTCTGCTGAATATGATCGCCAATACAACAACCCTCTCAGAAATGCCAGAGGTAAAACACCCTTTGCTCCAGCAACTCAGAGTAGAGATGTGGTTGTAGAGAATGTGACAACAGACAAATTTGTGATTGGGTACCACCACAGCAATAAACTGTGCATGATAGGCAGACTTAAAAGGAACAAGGGTGAAAAAGTTGAGTGTCCTGGGCATCCTGGCTGCACAGCTAACTTGAAAGAGACAGACAACATTGGAGATGAAGAACGTGGCGGAAAAATGTGTGCCTCACATCTGTTAAAGAGTAAAAACCCAGTAAAGGTTAGATACTTGACAACAGATGCTGATGGGAAGGCTTGTAAAGGATTTAACAGTGTTTATACGACTGCAGCATCTGAAATATCAACAGACAACCTACTAGACGAAGTTCATTTAAACCGGTCACTTCGCAAAGCCCTTACAAAGATCAAATTTTCCAGTGCTATGTTTCCTGCAAAGAATCAAGCTCAAAAGCTGGTAATGGCAAAACGTTTTGCCGAGGACTTGACTTACCGTGTACAAGCTGAAGTGACGGCTTCCAGAAATCACCTTAGAAATGACTTGGAGAAAATTAATAAATGCACACCACAGTGGCTGGATTGCTTGACCAAGTGTTATGGTGGAGAACACACTGGTTGTAACAAATTTTCATTTGTATGTAGGAGGCACAAGCGGTACAAGTTTCCATACATGCCACACGTGGCAAAAGGTTGTCTGTCGATATCAGATGCTGACAGTAATAAGATACGGAAAATATTGGAGGCACGCGTGTGCAGACTCAGACTATGGTCTACTCGCTTTCAAACATCAACCCAGAAGGCAGAGTCAGTAAACAATGCCTTCAAAGTAACAAACCCAAAACAAAGTACTACATTTGCCAGGAATGCTCAGTTTAGAGACCAGAGTGCGATTCATTTAATAAATAATGGGCCAGGAGAGTCAATCCTACAAAAAATGAATGCCATGGGGATGCAGCTGACTTCAGACAGCCCATGTGTAAAAACCCTATGGCAAATGCAACAAAAAAGGGAGTATGATAAATTACGTAGAAGGTGTCAGTTGTACAGAAGGAGGAAAGCAAAGCTGAGGTTTCGAAAATACATGTTGCATGAAAGGACTAAAAATAATAATACTAATAGTGAATACAAGAAAGATCAGCTAATTTGTAATGACCACAACTATTCCAGACAACCCACCCTGGATCCCAACTATTGGTGTTAAACATTCAAGTGTGCAATTTAACTCACATACCAACCTCGAAAAGTATACTCCCAGGCGTTATCAGGTTCCACGGGGTAGGCCTAGTATGCAACTGGGATAATCTACATGCCCGACACAGGCTCCATAAACTTTGCATGTCCGCCGACAATTGTTTATTCCCCGCGGCTCTTCAGATAGGTGAGCTGCATCAAGGCATAGACTGTTGTGGCACAAATGGGATATGTCCTTATGTTTGTGTTGAAGTGAAGCCTTCCTGTCTAAAATGTCTGCAATAACGTATGCCAAAATATGCACTCTAATGGCCTTTCGTTTTGTTGCCAGTGGAAGGTTCGTTCGAATGACACCATATTTTGGAGCATTTGCACTGCTGGATGTGAATGCACCTTTCCATATTATGCATCCGTGTTCCCTCTTACTTCGTTTTTCTAGCTTCTTCCTAATTTTCTCAGACCATTGGACCCAATCTCTGTCTGCCATTGTCGTAATTACCTCAGGAGTTGCACTTTTAGGCTACCAGTGTATTACAGACATTTGTATTGTAGCAACACATAGGCCTAAGACCAGTGCATAGGCTGGCCATGTGAAACTTTGGCAAGGAGAGTAAACCTGAGCACTGACAATCAAGTATTTAGTCTAATTATGTGTCTTAACCTGTATTTACACTGCACATGTACTCACCAAAATGCGGGGCTCAACAAACATTCACACATCAAAGTAATGTGGTAATCTCGCAGAACTGCATGATGCTTCAGTACCACAACAACAGCACTGGTGTATGTCTATACCATGTACAATTGGCCGGGACTACTTCATAAAGCTGTATGGTAGCCTTTATACAACATCCTGGTACTACTTTCATCAAAAGGGTTCACCATATCTGCAAAAGAGTAAAGTATTGTGTCTTTAAGGGCCTAAATTTAGTCCGTTTTGTGGAATTTTTAACGTTTTCTCACAAAAATACTAATTTTGGCCCCAAAAATCGCTCAGGCACGAAATTGTGGGTCGTCTGCCCATAATTGGTTTATACGTAGCCTATGAAGTACAATAAGTCAAGTTTGGTCAATTTCAAACTGATTTGAAAATTTTCAGTTTTCTCCCTTAAGGGAGCATATCCCCATTAATTTCCCCATTGACTTATACACTAAATCCAAAAAGTAAACGGGCCCCTAAAAGCTTGTCGAAGTTTTCGCCAGGGTCAAGCTACCCCTCATATGAAAGCTGACAAGTTGGCCATTCATGGCACTTTCAATTTACCATATCATGACCGTGAAGATTTTTTGCTATTTCACCTCAAAGTTCAAACCACCTTTTCCGAGCCTTGTTTTTCACTAAAATCTCGGTATGCCTCCGCCAGCTTCTAAGGCCCATAATTTCCACAAAATTGCTTTAATTGAGCCAATTTTTTCACAAATGGTACTTCATTTAATATACTTTCCAAAAAAATTACAGAAAACCCCAGCTCATTCCATAACATATCAAAAAGTGCTCCTTTTAGGGACTCTATCTGAGGGCGAACAAATGGACGCATTAATACACCTTGTAATGGGGATATGCTCCCTTAAGTGAGAGGTGAATTTTTACATTTTTCCAAAAGTGTAATTTAAAGGCAATAGATGACTTGTGCAACTCAAACTAGGAGTCTACTCACATTTTGAAACATTTTTGACCTGATTCAATGCCAGTCCATGGACTTTCACCCTGAACCCAATTTTAGGTATTAGCATATACTATCCACACTGAAATAGTGCTAAGTCCAAGTTTGACCCATAACACTCTGCAGGGTATATCCAATTGCAGGAGGCTCCTTTGGTGCCTGTTTTGACCTGAAGGAAGGACTCCCATTATGCCCTGTGTACTATACACTGGTTGTGTCTATTCTAAATGGGAGAAATGGTCCTGTCCATTTTAAAGCACACTCCAATTTAAAATGGATCCAACCAGACCTCAAACCAATCCATAATGGTCCAATTTGGCTCCAAACTGTCTATTTACTGGGTCAATTCTCCTGTAACAAGAAGAAACAGCAGTTCTCAGTTACATTTTGCTTCAAACAATACATTTGCAACATTAATAATGGATAAAAAGGCAAAAAACGAAGGTCAGAGGCCAGAGCAAATTGGTCAGTCAGAGTGAGGGCGCTGTTCACAGTTAACAGGAATCTGAGCTTTGACCATGATCACAGTGTATTCATTGCATTCAATCACTTCACATGTGTTCACACAAGTGTTTTGACATACTGCTACAATTAATTTGAAATTTAAATCACTCTTTCAGTGGATATTTGTTATTTGAGTCAGACTTTTTAGACAGGTTATTTCAGAGTCTAAAATAATATGGGTAGGAGGAAAGGAATGCTTGGAAGGAAAGCAACAACCTTCACAAAAGGCAACACGTTTGGTTTTGGTGCCTGTGAAGTAGATGTTGTTTGTCCTAACCACATACCTAAACCTTCCAGTGGTGAAGAGCAAAAGCCTGAGAGTCACAAAGCTGGTTACAAAAGGCTTACCAAAGAATTGCATGAGAGGGTTATGGAGTCACCCAAAAATTTGAACATGTAGTACCACCTTCAATGTTGCTTAGGCCAAAGGAGAGCTGCACTAGCAAACTTGATAGGCTAGTGAATGCAGACCACCACGAAAATGCTGAGTCAGAGGGCAACAGAATAGTCCATTTGGGAACCTCTCTGACTCTCATACAAGAAGCAGCACTAGCTCACCGTGAGGCAAACAAAAAGTGTGGTGGCATTCTTGTATCCCTGGCATCACAGGAGGTTCAGGTTGGGCTAGGCACCCAAGTGGTGCTTAGTTGTCCTCTCTGCAGTTTCCAAAGTAAGCCTTTGAAACTTTACAGGGAAATAAAAAGAGGGGGAACTTACCTGGAAAGGATCCATGTGAGTTAAATGTTGGCCTTCAGTTAGGCTTACATCAGACTTCCATAAGTACTAGTGGAGCACGTAAATTACTTAGCTGTCTCTCTTTGCCATGTCCTTCTGTGAGTTCACTGCAGCGGTCAGCAAATAAGATTGGTCTTGAAATGAAAAAATAAATGAAAGTGATATGGCAGAAAAAAGGGCTATCATTAAAAATACTCTTTCATTGCGTGGCTTTCCAAATGAATCTCCTATTTCTGCTGAATATGATCGCCAATACAACAACCCTCTCAGAAATGCCAGAGGTAAAACACCCTTTGCTCCAGCAACTCAGAGTAGAGATGTGGTTGTAGAGAATGTGACAACAGACAAATTTGTGATTGGGTACCACCACAGCAATAAACTGTGCATGATAGGCAGACTTAAAAGGAACAAGGGTGAAAAAGTTGAGTGTCCTGGGCATCCTGGCTGCACAGCTAACTTGAAAGAGACAGACAACATTGGAGATGAAGAACGTGGCGGAAAAATGTGTGCCTCACATCTGTTAAAGAGTAAAAACCCAGTAAAGGTTAGATACTTGACAACAGATGCTGATGGGAAGGCTTGTAAAGGATTTAACAGTGTTTATACGACTGCAGCATCTGAAATATCAACAGACAACCTACTAGACGAAGTTCATTTAAACCGGTCACTTCGCAAAGCCCTTACAAAGATCAAATTTTCCAGTGCTATGTTTCCTGCAAAGAATCAAGCTCAAAAGCTGGTAATGGCAAAACGTTTTGCCGAGGACTTGACTTACCGTGTACAAGCTGAAGTGACGGCTTCCAGAAATCACCTTAGAAATGACTTGGAGAAAATTAATAAATGCACACCACAGTGGCTGGATTGCTTGACCAAGTGTTATGGTGGAGAACACACTGGTTGTAACAAATTTTCATTTGTATGTAGGAGGCACAAGCGGTACAAGTTTCCATACATGCCACACGTGGCAAAAGGTTGTCTGTCGATATCAGATGCTGACAGTAATAAGATACGGAAAATATTGGAGGCACGCGTGTGCAGACTCAGACTATGGTCTACTCGCTTTCAAACATCAACCCAGAAGGCAGAGTCAGTAAACAATGCCTTCAAAGTAACAAACCCAAAACAAAGTACTACATTTGCCAGGAATGCTCAGTTTAGAGACCAGAGTGCGATTCATTTAATAAATAATGGGCCAGGAGAGTCAATCCTACAAAAATGAATGCCATGGGGATGCAGCTGACTTCAGACAGCCCATGTGTAAAAACCCTATGGCAAATGCAACAAAAAAGGGAGTATGATAAATTACGTAGAAGGTGTCAGTTGTACAGAAGGAGGAAAGCAAAGCTGAGGTTTCGAAAATACATGTTGCATGAAAGGACTAAAAATAATAATACTAATAGTGAATACAAGAAAGATCAGCTAATTTGTAATGACCACAACTATTCCAGACAACCCACCCTGGATCCCAACTATTGGTGTTAAACATTCAAGTGTGCAATTTAACTCACATACCAACCTCGAAAAGTATACTCCCAGGCGTTATCAGGTTCCACGGGGTAGGCCTAGTATGCAACTGGGATAATCTACATGCCCGACACAGGCTCCATAAACTTTGCATGTCCGCCGACAATTGTTTATTCCCCGCGGCTCTTCAGATAGGTGAGCTGCATCAAGGCATAGACTGTTGTGGCACAAATGGGATATGTCCTTATGTTTGTGTTGAAGTGAAGCCTTCCTGTCTAAAATGTCTGCAATAACGTATGCCAAAATATGCACTCTAATGGCCTTTCGTTTTGTTGCCAGTGGAAGGTTCGTTCGAATGACACCATATTTTGGAGCATTTGCACTGCTGGATGTGAATGCACCTTTCCATATTATGCATCCGTGTTCCCTCTTACTGCTTTTTCTAGCTTCTTCCTAATTTTCTCAGACCATTGGACCCAATCTCTGTCTGCCATTGTCGTAATTACCTCAGGAGTTGCACTTTTAGGCTACCAGTGTATTACAGACATTTGTATTGTAGCAACACATAGGCCTAAGACCAGTGCATAGGCTGGCCATGTGAAACTTTGGCAAGGAGAGTAAACCTGAGCACTGACAATCAAGTATTTAGTCTAATTATGTGTCTTAACCTGTATTTACACTGCACATGTACTCACCAAAATGCGGGGCTCAACAAACATTCACACATCAAAGTAATGTGGTAATCTCGCAGAACTGCATGATGCTTCAGTACCACAACAACAGCACTGGTGTATGTCTATACCATGTACAATTGGCCGGGACTACTTCATAAAGCTGTATGGTAGCCTTTATACAACATCCTGGTACTACTTTCATCAAAAGGGTTCACCATATCTGCAAAAGAGTAAAGTATTGTGTCTTTAAGGGCCTAAATTTAGTCCGTTTTGTGGAATTTTTAACGTTTTCTCACAAAAATACTAATTTTGGCCCCAAAAATCGCTCAGGCACGAAATTGTGGGTCGTCTGCCCATAATTGGTTTATACGTAGCCTATGAAGTACAATAAGTCAAGTTTGGTCAATTTCAAACTGATTTGAAAATTTTCAGTTTTCTCCCTTAAGGGAGCATATCCCCATTAATTTCCCCATTGACTTATACACTAAATCCAAAAAGTAAACGGGCCCCTAAAAGCTTGTCGAAGTTTTCGCCAGGGTCAAGCTACCCCTCATATGAAAGCTGACAAGTTGGCCATTCATGGCACTTTCAATTTACCATATCATGACCGTGAAGATTTTTTGCTATTTCACCTCAAAGTTCAAACCACCTTTTCCGAGCCTTGTTTTTCACTAAAATCTCGGTATGCCTCCGCCAGCTTCTAAGGCCCATAATTTCCACAAAATTGCTTTAATTGAGCCAATTTTTTCACAAATGGTACTTCATTTAATATACTTTCCAAAAAAAATTACAGAAAACCCCAGCTCATTCCATAACATATCAAAAAAGTGCTCCTTTTAGGGACTCTATCTGAGGGCGAACAAATGGACGCATTAATACACCTTGTAATGGGGATATGCTCCCTTAAGTGAGAGGTGAATTTTTACATTTTTCCAAAAGTGTAATTTAAAGGCAATAGATGACTTGTGCAACTCAAACTAGGAGTCTACTCACATTTTGAAACATTTTTGACCTGATTCAATGCCAGTCCATGGACTTTCACCCTGAACCCAATTTTAGGTATTAGCATATACTATCCACACTGAAATAGTGCTAAGTCCAAGTTTGACCCATAACACTCTGCAGGGTATATCCAATTGCAGGAGGCTCCTTTGGTGCCTGTTTTGACCTGAAGGAAGGACTCCCATTATGCCCTGTGTACTATACACTGGTTGTGTCTATTCTAAATGGGAGAAATGGTCCTGTCCATTTTAAAGCACACTCCAATTTAAAATGGATCCAACCAGACCTCAAACCAATCCATAATGGTCCAATTTGGCTCCAAACTGTCTATTTACTGGGTCAATTCTCCTGTAACAAGAAGAAACAGCAGTTCTCAGTTACATTTTGCTTCAAACAATACATTTGCAACATTAATAATGGATAAAAAGGCAAAAAACGAAGGTCAGAGGCCAGAGCAAATTGGTCAGTCAGAGTGAGGGCGCTGTTCACAGTTAACAGGAATCTGAGCTTTGACCATGATCACAGTGTATTCATTGCATTCAATCACTTCACATGTGTTCACACAAGTGTTTTGACATACTGCTACAATTAATTTGAAATTTAAATCACTCTTTCAGTGGATATTTGTTATTTGAGTCAGACTTTTTAGACAGGTTATTTCAGAGTCTAAAATAATATGGGTAGGAGGAAAGGAATGCTTGGAAGGAAAGCAACAACCTTCACAAAAGGCAACACGTTTGGTTTTGGTGCCTGTGAAGTAGATGTTGTTTGTCCTAACCACATACCTAAACCTTCCAGTGGTGAAGAGCAAAAGCCTGAGAGTCACAAAGCTGGTTACAAAAGGCTTACCAAAGAATTGCATGAGAGGGTTATGGAGTCACCCAAAAATTTGAACATGTAGTACCACCTTCAATGTTGCTTAGGCCAAAGGAGAGCTGCACTAGCAAACTTGATAGGCTAGTGAATGCAGACCACCACGAAAATGCTGAGTCAGAGGGCAACAGAATAGTCCATTTGGGAACCTCTCTGACTCTCATACAAGAAGCAGCACTAGCTCACCGTGAGGCAAACAAAAAGTGTGGTGGCATTCTTGTATCCCTGGCATCACAGGAGGTTCAGGTTGGGCTAGGCACCCAAGTGGTGCTTAGTTGTCCTCTCTGCAGTTTCCAAAGTAAGCCTTTGAAACTTTACAGGGAAATAAAAAGAGGGGGGAACTTACCTGGAAAGGATCCATGTGAGTTAAATGTTGGCCTTCAGTTAGGCTTACATCAGACTTCCATAAGTACTAGTGGAGCACGTAAATTACTTAGCTGTCTCTCTTTGCCATGTCCTTCTGTGAGTTCACTGCAGCGGTCAGCAAATAAGATTGGTCTTGAAATGAAAAAAATAAATGAAAGTGATATGGCAGAAAAAAGGGCTATCATTAAAAATACTCTTTCATTGCGTGGCTTTCCAAATGAATCTCCTATTTCTGCTGAATATGATCGCCAATACAACAACCCTCTCAGAAATGCCAGAGGTAAAACACCCTTTGCTCCAGCAACTCAGAGTAGAGATGTGGTTGTAGAGAATGTGACAACAGACAAATTTGTGATTGGGTACCACCACAGCAATAAACTGTGCATGATAGGCAGACTTAAAAGGAACAAGGGTGAAAAAGTTGAGTGTCCTGGGCATCCTGGCTGCACAGCTAACTTGAAAGAGACAGACAACATTGGAGATGAAGAACGTGGCGGAAAAATGTGTGCCTCACATCTGTTAAAGAGTAAAAACCCAGTAAAGGTTAGATACTTGACAACAGATGCTGATGGGAAGGCTTGTAAAGGATTTAACAGTGTTTATACGACTGCAGCATCTGAAATATCAACAGACAACCTACTAGACGAAGTTCATTTAAACCGGTCACTTCGCAAAGCCCTTACAAAGATCAAATTTTCCAGTGCTATGTTTCCTGCAAAGAATCAAGCTCAAAAGCTGGTAATGGCAAAACGTTTTGCCGAGGACTTGACTTACCGTGTACAAGCTGAAGTGACGGCTTCCAGAAATCACCTTAGAAATGACTTGGAGAAAATTAATAAATGCACACCACAGTGGCTGGATTGCTTGACCAAGTGTTATGGTGGAGAACACACTGGTTGTAACAAATTTTCATTTGTATGTAGGAGGCACAAGCGGTACAAGTTTCCATACATGCCACACGTGGCAAAAGGTTGTCTGTCGATATCAGATGCTGACAGTAATAAGATACGGAAAATATTGGAGGCACGCGTGTGCAGACTCAGACTATGGTCTACTCGCTTTCAAACATCAACCCAGAAGGCAGAGTCAGTAAACAATGCCTTCAAAGTAACAAACCCAAAACAAAGTACTACATTTGCCAGGAATGCTCAGTTTAGAGACCAGAGTGCGATTCATTTAATAAATAATGGGCCAGGAGAGTCAATCCTACAAAAATGAATGCCATGGGGATGCAGCTGACTTCAGACAGCCCATGTGTAAAAACCCTATGGCAAATGCAACAAAAAAGGGAGTATGATAAATTACGTAGAAGGTGTCAGTTGTACAGAAGGAGGAAAGCAAAGCTGAGGTTTCGAAAATACATGTTGCATGAAAGGACTAAAAATAATAATACTAATAGTGAATACAAGAAAGATCAGCTAATTTGTAATGACCACAACTATTCCAGACAACCCACCCTGGATCCCAACTATTGGTGTTAAACATTCAAGTGTGCAATTTAACTCACATACCAACCTCGAAAAGTATACTCCCAGGCGTTATCAGGTTCCACGGGGTAGGCCTAGTATGCAACTGGGATAATCTACATGCCCGACACAGGCTCCATAAACTTTGCATGTCCGCCGACAATTGTTTATTCCCCGCGGCTCTTCAGATAGGTGAGCTGCATCAAGGCATAGACTGTTGTGGCACAAATGGGATATGTCCTTATGTTTGTGTTGAAGTGAAGCCTTCCTGTCTAAAATGTCTGCAATAACGTATGCCAAAATATGCACTCTAATGGCCTTTCGTTTTGTTGCCAGTGGAAGGTTCGTTCGAATGACACCATATTTTGGAGCATTTGCACTGCTGGATGTGAATGCACCTTTCCATATTATGCATCCGTGTTCCCTCTTACTGCTTTTTCTAGCTTCTTCCTAATTTTCTCAGACCATTGGACCCAATCTCTGTCTGCCATTGTCGTAATTACCTCAGGAGTTGCACTTTTAGGCTACCAGTGTATTACAGACATTTGTATTGTAGCAACACATAGGCCTAAGACCAGTGCATAGGCTGGCCATGTGAAACTTTGGCAAGGAGAGTAAACCTGAGCACTGACAATCAAGTATTTAGTCTAATTATGTGTCTTAACCTGTATTTACACTGCACATGTACTCACCAAAATGCGGGGCTCAACAAACATTCACACATCAAAGTAATGTGGTAATCTCGCAGAACTGCATGATGCTTCAGTACCACAACAACAGCACTGGTGTATGTCTATACCATGTACAATTGGCCGGGACTACTTCATAAAGCTGTATGGTAGCCTTTATACAACATCCTGGTACTACTTTCATCAAAAGGGTTCACCATATCTGCAAAAGAGTAAAGTATTGTGTCTTTAAGGGCCTAAATTTAGTCCGTTTTGTGGAATTTTTAACGTTTTCTCACAAAAATACTAATTTTGGCCCCAAAAATCGCTCAGGCACGAAATTGTGGGTCGTCTGCCCATAATTGGTTTATACGTAGCCTATGAAGTACAATAAGTCAAGTTTGGTCAATTTCAAACTGATTTGAAAATTTTCAGTTTTCTCCCTTAAGGGAGCATATCCCCATTAATTTCCCCATTGACTTATACACTAAATCCAAAAAGTAAACGGGCCCCTAAAAGCTTGTCGAAGTTTTCGCCAGGGTCAAGCTACCCCTCATATGAAAGCTGACAAGTTGGCCATTCATGGCACTTTCAATTTACCATATCATGACCGTGAAGATTTTTTGCTATTTCACCTCAAAGTTCAAACCACCTTTTCCGAGCCTTGTTTTTCACTAAAATCTCGGTATGCCTCCGCCAGCTTCTAAGGCCCATAATTTCCACAAAATTGCTTTAATTGAGCCAATTTTTTTCACAAATGGTACTTCATTTAATATACTTTCCAAAAAAATTACAGAAAACCCCAGCTCATTCCATAACATATCAAAAAGTGCTCCTTTTAGGGACTCTATCTGAGGGCGAACAAATGGACGCATTAATACACCTTGTAATGGGGATATGCTCCCTTAAGTGAGAGGTGAATTTTTACATTTTTCCAAAAGTGTAATTTAAAGGCAATAGATGACTTGTGCAACTCAAACTAGGAGTCTACTCACATTTTGAAACATTTTTGACCTGATTCAATGCCAGTCCATGGACTTTCACCCTGAACCCAATTTTAGGTATTAGCATATACTATCCACACTGAAATAGTGCTAAGTCCAAGTTTGACCCATAACACTCTGCAGGGTATATCCAATTGCAGGAGGCTCCTTTGGTGCCTGTTTTGACCTGAAGGAAGGACTCCCATTATGCCCTGTGTACTATACACTGGTTGTGTCTATTCTAAATGGGAGAAATGGTCCTGTCCATTTTAAAGCACACTCCAATTTAAAATGGATCCAACCAGACCTCAAACCAATCCATAATGGTCCAATTTGGCTCCAAACTGTCTATTTACTGGGTCAATTCTCCTGTAACAAGAAGAAACAGCAGTTCTCAGTTACATTTTGCTTCAAACAATACATTTGCAACATTAATAATGGATAAAAAGGCAAAAACGAAGGTCAGAGGCCAGAGCAAATTGGTCAGTCAGAGTGAGGGCGCTGTTCACAGTTAACAGGAATCTGAGCTTTGACCATGATCACAGTGTATTCATTGCATTCAATCACTTCACATGTGTTCACACAAGTGTTTTGACATACTGCTACAATTAATTTGAAATTTAAATCACTCTTTCAGTGGATATTTGTTATTTGAGTCAGACTTTTTAGACAGGTTATTTCAGAGTCTAAAATAATATGGGTAGGAGGAAAGGAATGCTTGGAAGGAAAGCAACAACCTTCACAAAAGGCAACACGTTTGGTTTTGGTGCCTGTGAAGTAGATGTTGTTTGTCCTAACCACATACCTAAACCTTCCAGTGGTGAAGAGCAAAAGCCTGAGAGTCACAAAGCTGGTTACAAAAGGCTTACCAAAGAATTGCATGAGAGGGTTATGGAGTCACCCAAAAAATTTGAACATGTAGTACCACCTTCAATGTTGCTTAGGCCAAAGGAGAGCTGCACTAGCAAACTTGATAGGCTAGTGAATGCAGACCACCACGAAAATGCTGAGTCAGAGGGCAACAGAATAGTCCATTTGGGAACCTCTCTGACTCTCATACAAGAAGCAGCACTAGCTCACCGTGAGGCAAACAAAAAGTGTGGTGGCATTCTTGTATCCCTGGCATCACAGGAGGTTCAGGTTGGGCTAGGCACCCAAGTGGTGCTTAGTTGTCCTCTCTGCAGTTTCCAAAGTAAGCCTTTGAAACTTTACAGGGAAATAAAAAGAGGGGGGAACTTACCTGGAAAGGATCCATGTGAGTTAAATGTTGGCCTTCAGTTAGGCTTACATCAGACTTCCATAAGTACTAGTGGAGCACGTAAATTACTTAGCTGTCTCTCTTTGCCATGTCCTTCTGTGAGTTCACTGCAGCGGTCAGCAAATAAGATTGGTCTTGAAATGAAAAAATAAATGAAAGTGATATGGCAGAAAAAAGGGCTATCATTAAAAATACTCTTTCATTGCGTGGCTTTCCAAATGAATCTCCTATTTCTGCTGAATATGATCGCCAATACAACAACCCTCTCAGAAATGCCAGAGGTAAAACACCCTTTGCTCCAGCAACTCAGAGTAGAGATGTGGTTGTAGAGAATGTGACAACAGACAAATTTGTGATTGGGTACCACCACAGCAATAAACTGTGCATGATAGGCAGACTTAAAAGGAACAAGGGTGAAAAAGTTGAGTGTCCTGGGCATCCTGGCTGCACAGCTAACTTGAAAGAGACAGACAACATTGGAGATGAAGAACGTGGCGGAAAAATGTGTGCCTCACATCTGTTAAAGAGTAAAAACCCAGTAAAGGTTAGATACTTGACAACAGATGCTGATGGGAAGGCTTGTAAAGGATTTAACAGTGTTTATACGACTGCAGCATCTGAAATATCAACAGACAACCTACTAGACGAAGTTCATTTAAACCGGTCACTTCGCAAAGCCCTTACAAAGATCAAATTTTCCAGTGCTATGTTTCCTGCAAAGAATCAAGCTCAAAGCTGGTAATGGCAAAACGTTTTGCCGAGGACTTGACTTACCGTGTACAAGCTGAAGTGACGGCTTCCAGAAATCACCTTAGAAATGACTTGGAGAAAATTAATAAATGCACACCACAGTGGCTGGATTGCTTGACCAAGTGTTATGGTGGAGAACACACTGGTTGTAACAAATTTTCATTTGTATGTAGGAGGCACAAGCGGTACAAGTTTTCCATACATGCCACACGTGGCAAAAGGTTGTCTGTCGATATCAGATGCTGACAGTAATAAGATACGGAAAATATTGGAGGCACGCGTGTGCAGACTCAGACTATGGTCTACTCGCTTTCAAACATCAACCCAGAAGGCAGAGTCAGTAAACAATGCCTTCAAAGTAACAAACCCAAAACAAAGTACTACATTTGCCAGGAATGCTCAGTTTAGAGACCAGAGTGCGATTCATTTAATAAATAATGGGCCAGGAGAGTCAATCCTACAAAAAATGAATGCCATGGGGATGCAGCTGACTTCAGACAGCCCATGTGTAAAAACCCTATGGCAAATGCAACAAAAAAGGGAGTATGATAAATTACGTAGAAGGTGTCAGTTGTACAGAAGGAGGAAAGCAAAGCTGAGGTTTCGAAAATACATGTTGCATGAAAGGACTAAAAATAATAATACTAATAGTGAATACAAGAAAGATCAGCTAATTTGTAATGACCACAACTATTCCAGACAACCCACCCTGGATCCCAACTATTGGTGTTAAACATTCAAGTGTGCAATTTAACTCACATACCAACCTCGAAAAGTATACTCCCAGGCGTTATCAGGTTCCACGGGGTAGGCCTAGTATGCAACTGGGATAATCTACATGCCCGACACAGGCTCCATAAACTTTGCATGTCCGCCGACAATTGTTTATTCCCCGCGGCTCTTCAGATAGGTGAGCTGCATCAAGGCATAGACTGTTGTGGCACAAATGGGATATGTCCTTATGTTTGTGTTGAAGTGAAGCCTTCCTGTCTAAAATGTCTGCAATAACGTATGCCAAAATATGCACTCTAATGGCCTTTCGTTTTGTTGCCAGTGGAAGGTTCTGCTCGAATGACACCATATTTTGGAGCATTTGCACTGCTGGATGTGAATGCACCTTTCCATATTATGCATCCGTGTTCCCTCTTACTTCGTTTTTCTAGCTTCTTCCTAATTTTCTCAGACCATTGGACCCAATCTCTGTCTGCCATTGTCGTAATTACCTCAGGAGTTGCACTTTTAGGCTACCAGTGTATTACAGACATTTGTATTGTAGCAACACATAGGCCTAAGACCAGTGCATAGGCTGGCCATGTGAAACTTTGGCAAGGAGAGTAAACCTGAGCACTGACAATCAAGTATTTAGTCTAATTATGTGTCTTAACCTGTATTTACACTGCACATGTACTCACCAAAATGCGGGGCTCAACAAACATTCACACATCAAAGTAATGTGGTAATCTCGCAGAACTGCATGATGCTTCAGTACCACAACAACAGCACTGGTGTATGTCTATACCATGTACAATTGGCCGGGACTACTTCATAAAGCTGTATGGTAGCCTTTATACAACATCCTGGTACTACTTTCATCAAAAGGGTTCACCATATCTGCAAAAGAGTAAAGTATTGTGTCTTTAAGGGCCTAAATTTAGTCCGTTTTGTGGAATTTTTAACGTTTTCTCACAAAAATACTAATTTTGGCCCCAAAAATCGCTCAGGCACGAAATTGTGGGTCGTCTGCCCATAATTGGTTTATACGTAGCCTATGAAGTACAATAAGTCAAGTTTGGTCAATTTCAAACTGATTTGAAAATTTTCAGTTTTCTCCCTTAAGGGAGCATATCCCCATTAATTTCCCCATTGACTTATACACTAAATCCAAAAGTAAACGGGCCCCTAAAAGCTTGTCGAAGTTTTCGCCAGGGTCAAGCTACCCCTCATATGAAAGCTGACAAGTTGGCCATTCATGGCACTTTCAATTTACCATATCATGACCGTGAAGATTTTTTGCTATTTCACCTCAAAGTTCAAACCACCTTTTCCGAGCCTTGTTTTTCACTAAAATCTCGGTATGCCTCCGCCAGCTTCTAAGGCCCATAATTTCCACAAAATTGCTTTAATTGAGCCAATTTTTTCACAAATGGTACTTCATTTAATATACTTTCCAAAAAAATTACAGAAAACCCCAGCTCATTCCATAACATATCAAAAAAGTGCTCCTTTTAGGGACTCTATCTGAGGGCGAACAAATGGACGCATTAATACACCTTGTAATGGGGATATGCTCCCTTAAGTGAGAGGTGAATTTTTACATTTTTCCAAAAGTGTAATTTAAAGGCAATAGATGACTTGTGCAACTCAAACTAGGAGTCTACTCACATTTTGAAACATTTTTGACCTGATTCAATGCCAGTCCATGGACTTTCACCCTGAACCCAATTTTAGGTATTAGCATATACTATCCACACTGAAATAGTGCTAAGTCCAAGTTTGACCCATAACACTCTGCAGGGTATATCCAATTGCAGGAGGCTCCTTTGGTGCCTGTTTTGACCTGAAGGAAGGACTCCCATTATGCCCTGTGTACTATACACTGGTTGTGTCTATTCTAAATGGGAGAAATGGTCCTGTCCATTTTAAAGCACACTCCAATTTAAAATGGATCCAACCAGACCTCAAACCAATCCATAATGGTCCAATTTGGCTCCAAACTGTCTATTTACTGGGTCAATTCTCCTGTAACAAGAAGAAACAGCAGTTCTCAGTTACATTTTGCTTCAAACAATACATTTGCAACATTAATAATGGATAAAAAGGCAAAAAACGAAGGTCAGAGGCCAGAGCAAATTGGTCAGTCAGAGTGAGGGCGCTGTTCACAGTTAACAGGAATCTGAGCTTTGACCATGATCACAGTGTATTCATTGCATTCAATCACTTCACATGTGTTCACACAAGTGTTTTGACATACTGCTACAATTAATTTGAAATTTAAATCACTCTTTCAGTGGATATTTGTTATTTGAGTCAGACTTTTTAGACAGGTTATTTCAGAGTCTAAAATAATATGGGTAGGAGGAAAGGAATGCTTGGAAGGAAAGCAACAACCTTCACAAAAGGCAACACGTTTGGTTTTGGTGCCTGTGAAGTAGATGTTGTTTGTCCTAACCACATACCTAAACCTTCCAGTGGTGAAGAGCAAAAGCCTGAGAGTCACAAAGCTGGTTACAAAAGGCTTACCAAAGAATTGCATGAGAGGGTTATGGAGTCACCCAAAAAATTTGAACATGTAGTACCACCTTCAATGTTGCTTAGGCCAAAGGAGAGCTGCACTAGCAAACTTGATAGGCTAGTGAATGCAGACCACCACGAAAATGCTGAGTCAGAGGGCAACAGAATAGTCCATTTGGGAACCTCTCTGACTCTCATACAAGAAGCAGCACTAGCTCACCGTGAGGCAAACAAAAAGTGTGGTGGCATTCTTGTATCCCTGGCATCACAGGAGGTTCAGGTTGGGCTAGGCACCCAAGTGGTGCTTAGTTGTCCTCTCTGCAGTTTCCAAAGTAAGCCTTTGAAACTTTACAGGGAAATAAAAAGAGGGGGAACTTACCTGGAAAGGATCCATGTGAGTTAAATGTTGGCCTTCAGTTAGGCTTACATCAGACTTCCATAAGTACTAGTGGAGCACGTAAATTACTTAGCTGTCTCTCTTTGCCATGTCCTTCTGTGAGTTCACTGCAGCGGTCAGCAAATAAGATTGGTCTTGAAATGAAAAAAATAAATGAAAGTGATATGGCAGAAAAAAGGGCTATCATTAAAAATACTCTTTCATTGCGTGGCTTTCCAAATGAATCTCCTATTTCTGCTGAATATGATCGCCAATACAACAACCCTCTCAGAAATGCCAGAGGTAAAACACCCTTTGCTCCAGCAACTCAGAGTAGAGATGTGGTTGTAGAGAATGTGACAACAGACAAATTTGTGATTGGGTACCACCACAGCAATAAACTGTGCATGATAGGCAGACTTAAAAGGAACAAGGGTGAAAAAGTTGAGTGTCCTGGGCATCCTGGCTGCACAGCTAACTTGAAAGAGACAGACAACATTGGAGATGAAGAACGTGGCGGAAAAATGTGTGCCTCACATCTGTTAAAGAGTAAAAACCCAGTAAAGGTTAGATACTTGACAACAGATGCTGATGGGAAGGCTTGTAAAGGATTTAACAGTGTTTATACGACTGCAGCATCTGAAATATCAACAGACAACCTACTAGACGAAGTTCATTTAAACCGGTCACTTCGCAAAGCCCTTACAAAGATCAAATTTTCCAGTGCTATGTTTCCTGCAAAGAATCAAGCTCAAAAGCTGGTAATGGCAAAACGTTTTGCCGAGGACTTGACTTACCGTGTACAAGCTGAAGTGACGGCTTCCAGAAATCACCTTAGAAATGACTTGGAGAAAATTAATAAATGCACACCACAGTGGCTGGATTGCTTGACCAAGTGTTATGGTGGAGAACACACTGGTTGTAACAAATTTTCATTTGTATGTAGGAGGCACAAGCGGTACAAGTTTCCATACATGCCACACGTGGCAAAAGGTTGTCTGTCGATATCAGATGCTGACAGTAATAAGATACGGAAAATATTGGAGGCACGCGTGTGCAGACTCAGACTATGGTCTACTCGCTTTCAAACATCAACCCAGAAGGCAGAGTCAGTAAACAATGCCTTCAAAGTAACAAACCCAAAACAAAGTACTACATTTGCCAGGAATGCTCAGTTTAGAGACCAGAGTGCGATTCATTTAATAAATAATGGGCCAGGAGAGTCAATCCTACAAAAATGAATGCCATGGGGATGCAGCTGACTTCAGACAGCCCATGTGTAAAAACCCTATGGCAAATGCAACAAAAAAGGGAGTATGATAAATTACGTAGAAGGTGTCAGTTGTACAGAAGGAGGAAAGCAAAGCTGAGGTTTCGAAAATACATGTTGCATGAAAGGACTAAAAATAATAATACTAATAGTGAATACAAGAAAGATCAGCTAATTTGTAATGACCACAACTATTCCAGACAACCCACCCTGGATCCCAACTATTGGTGTTAAACATTCAAGTGTGCAATTTAACTCACATACCAACCTCGAAAAGTATACTCCCAGGCGTTATCAGGTTCCACGGGGTAGGCCTAGTATGCAACTGGGATAATCTACATGCCCGACACAGGCTCCATAAACTTTGCATGTCCGCCGACAATTGTTTATTCCCCGCGGCTCTTCAGATAGGTGAGCTGCATCAAGGCATAGACTGTTGTGGCACAAATGGGATATGTCCTTATGTTTGTGTTGAAGTGAAGCCTTCCTGTCTAAAATGTCTGCAATAACGTATGCCAAAATATGCACTCTAATGGCCTTTCGTTTTGTTGCCAGTGGAAGGTTCGTTCGAATGACACCATATTTTGGAGCATTTGCACTGCTGGATGTGAATGCACCTTTCCATATTATGCATCCGTGTTCCCTCTTACTTCGTTTTTCTAGCTTCTTCCTAATTTTCTCAGACCATTGGACCCAATCTCTGTCTGCCATTGTCGTAATTACCTCAGGAGTTGCACTTTTAGGCTACCAGTGTATTACAGACATTTGTATTGTAGCAACACATAGGCCTAAGACCAGTGCATAGGCTGGCCATGTGAAACTTTGGCAAGGAGAGTAAACCTGAGCACTGACAATCAAGTATTTAGTCTAATTATGTGTCTTAACCTGTATTTACACTGCACATGTACTCACCAAAATGCGGGGCTCAACAAACATTCACACATCAAAGTAATGTGGTAATCTCGCAGAACTGCATGATGCTTCAGTACCACAACAACAGCACTGGTGTATGTCTATACCATGTACAATTGGCCGGGACTACTTCATAAAGCTGTATGGTAGCCTTTATACAACATCCTGGTACTACTTTCATCAAAAGGGTTCACCATATCTGCAAAAGAGTAAAGTATTGTGTCTTTAAGGGCCTAAATTTAGTCCGTTTTGTGGAATTTTTAACGTTTTCTCACAAAAATACTAATTTTGGCCCCAAAAATCGCTCAGGCACGAAATTGTGGGTCGTCTGCCCATAATTGGTTTATACGTAGCCTATGAAGTACAATAAGTCAAGTTTGGTCAATTTCAAACTGATTTGAAAATTTTCAGTTTTCTCCCTTAAGGGAGCATATCCCCATTAATTTCCCCATTGACTTATACACTAAATCCAAAAAGTAAACGGGCCCCTAAAAGCTTGTCGAAGTTTTCGCCAGGGTCAAGCTACCCCTCATATGAAAGCTGACAAGTTGGCCATTCATGGCACTTTCAATTTACCATATCATGACCGTGAAGATTTTTTGCTATTTCACCTCAAAGTTCAAACCACCTTTTCCGAGCCTTGTTTTTCACTAAAATCTCGGTATGCCTCCGCCAGCTTCTAAGGCCCATAATTTCCACAAAATTGCTTTAATTGAGCCAATTTTTTCACAAATGGTACTTCATTTAATATACTTTCCAAAAAAATTACAGAAAACCCCAGCTCATTCCATAACATATCAAAAAGTGCTCCTTTTAGGGACTCTATCTGAGGGCGAACAAATGGACGCATTAATACACCTTGTAATGGGGATATGCTCCCTTAAGTGAGAGGTGAATTTTTACATTTTTCCAAAAGTGTAATTTAAAGGCAATAGATGACTTGTGCAACTCAAACTAGGAGTCTACTCACATTTTGAAACATTTTTGACCTGATTCAATGCCAGTCCATGGACTTTCACCCTGAACCCAATTTTAGGTATTAGCATATACTATCCACACTGAAATAGTGCTAAGTCCAAGTTTGACCCATAACACTCTGCAGGGTATATCCAATTGCAGGAGGCTCCTTTGGTGCCTGTTTTGACCTGAAGGAAGGACTCCCATTATGCCCTGTGTACTATACACTGGTTGTGTCTATTCTAAATGGGAGAAATGGTCCTGTCCATTTTAAAGCACACTCCAATTTAAAATGGATCCAACCAGACCTCAAACCAATCCATAATGGTCCAATTTGGCTCCAAACTGTCTATTTACTGGGTCAATTCTCCTGTAACAAGAAGAAACAGCAGTTCTCAGTTACATTTTGCTTCAAACAATACATTTGCAACATTAATAATGGATAAAAAGGCAAAAAACGAAGGTCAGAGGCCAGAGCAAATTGGTCAGTCAGAGTGAGGGCGCTGTTCACAGTTAACAGGAATCTGAGCTTTGACCATGATCACAGTGTATTCATTGCATTCAATCACTTCACATGTGTTCACACAAGTGTTTTGACATACTGCTACAATTAATTTGAAATTTAAATCACTCTTTCAGTGGATATTTGTTATTTGAGTCAGACTTTTAGACAGGTTATTTCAGAGTCTAAAATAATATGGGTAGGAGGAAAGGAATGCTTGGAAGGAAAGCAACAACCTTCACAAAAGGCAACACGTTTGGTTTTGGTGCCTGTGAAGTAGATGTTGTTTGTCCTAACCACATACCTAAACCTTCCAGTGGTGAAGAGCAAAAGCCTGAGAGTCACAAAGCTGGTTACAAAAGGCTTACCAAAGAATTGCATGAGAGGGTTATGGAGTCACCCAAAAAATTTGAACATGTAGTACCACCTTCAATGTTGCTTAGGCCAAAGGAGAGCTGCACTAGCAAACTTGATAGGCTAGTGAATGCAGACCACCACGAAAATGCTGAGTCAGAGGGCAACAGAATAGTCCATTTGGGAACCTCTCTGACTCTCATACAAGAAGCAGCACTAGCTCACCGTGAGGCAAACAAAAAGTGTGGTGGCATTCTTGTATCCCTGGCATCACAGGAGGTTCAGGTTGGGCTAGGCACCCAAGTGGTGCTTAGTTGTCCTCTCTGCAGTTTCCAAAGTAAGCCTTTGAAACTTTACAGGGAAATAAAAAGAGGGGGGAACTTACCTGGAAAGGATCCATGTGAGTTAAATGTTGGCCTTCAGTTAGGCTTACATCAGACTTCCATAAGTACTAGTGGAGCACGTAAATTACTTAGCTGTCTCTCTTTGCCATGTCCTTCTGTGAGTTCACTGCAGCGGTCAGCAAATAAGATTGGTCTTGAAATGAAAAAAATAAATGAAAGTGATATGGCAGAAAAAAGGGCTATCATTAAAAATACTCTTTCATTGCGTGGCTTTCCAAATGAATCTCCTATTTCTGCTGAATATGATCGCCAATACAACAACCCTCTCAGAAATGCCAGAGGTAAAACACCCTTTGCTCCAGCAACTCAGAGTAGAGATGTGGTTGTAGAGAATGTGACAACAGACAAATTTGTGATTGGGTACCACCACAGCAATAAACTGTGCATGATAGGCAGACTTAAAAGGAACAAGGGTGAAAAAGTTGAGTGTCCTGGGCATCCTGGCTGCACAGCTAACTTGAAAGAGACAGACAACATTGGAGATGAAGAACGTGGCGGAAAAATGTGTGCCTCACATCTGTTAAAGAGTAAAAACCCAGTAAAGGTTAGATACTTGACAACAGATG